>JAQQTO010000061.1:65442500-70442500 GCA_029884595.1 Ormosia semicastrata | reverse complement strand
CATTGGTTCATTGTTACTTTATGAAACTTGAACTTCTTCAAGTTCTACTTTTCTTCCACTGGTTCCTTTGGAGATAAACTCCCTTTCTAGAAACACAACTGTCCGTGTGACAAACACTTTGCCCTTAGTAGGATTATAGAAAAAGTATCCATTGGTTTCCTTTGGATACCCCACAAAGAAGTATTTATCTAATTTAGGTCCAAGCTTATTAGAAACTTGACGTTTCATATAAGCTTCGCAGCCCCAAAACTTCAAGAAAGACATACTGGGCCGTCTCCCAGTCCATATCTCATACGGTGTCTTTTGAACCATCTTAGATGGAACACGGTTAAGTGTGAAAGCTGCTGTTAACAGAGCATGTCCCCAGAAGGAGCTTGGAAGGTTTGCATGACTCATCATGGATCGGACCATGTCCAACAAGGTCCGGTTCCTCCTTTCAAAGACACCATTCCATTGTGGTGTTCCTAGTGGAGTGAGTTGAGATATTATCCCACACTCTTTTAGATGACCATCAAGCTATTGGCTTAAGTATTCTCCTCCTCGATCTGATTGAAGGATTTTAATACTCTTGCCAAGTTGGTTTTGTACTTCATTCTTGAACTCTTTGAACTTTTCAAAGGATTCTGATTTGTGCTTCATAAGATATACAAATCCATATCTATTGAAATTATCAGTAAATGTAATGAAGTATTAAAAACCGCCTCTAGCAAGTGTGTTTAGTGACCCACATACATCACTATGTATAAGGCCTAAATGATCACTAGCCCTTTCACCTTGTCCAGTGAATGGGGCATTTGTCATCTTCCCCAATAAACAAGATTCACATATCTCATATAATTCAAAATCCAAACAAGTCCAAGAATCCATCTTTATGGAGTTTGGATATGCGTTTCTCATTTATGTGGCCCAAACGATAATGTTAGAAAAAAGTTGGGTTCAGATCGTTTGATTTAAACATCTTTGTATTTATGTTATAAACGAGCGTTTCGAGATGAAGGACATAAAGTCCATTACTCAATTGTGCACTACCATAAAAAGTATCATTCATATAAATGGAACAACACTTGTCCTTTATAATAAAAGAAAAACCTTTCTTGTCCAAACAAGAAATAGAAATGATATTCTCGCTAATAGCAGGCACAAAATAGCAGTTCTCTAACTCTATTATAGGCCCAGTGGGCAAAGATAATAAATAAGTCCCTACAGCTAATGCAGTAACCTTTGCTCCATTTCCCACTCGTAGGTTAACTTCGCCCTTCGTCAATGGTCTACTGCTCTTTAGATCCTGCACATTTACACAAATGTGAGATCCACATCCAGTATCTAATACCCATGATGCAGAAGTAGATAAATTGACTTCGATAACAAAAATACCTGAAGTGGAAGTCTCACTTCCCTTCTTTTTCTTGAGCTCCTCTAAGAACTAGGCACAATTCCTCTTCCAATGTCCGGTCTGACCACAGTGGAAGCATGTACCTTCCTTAGCCACTCCACCCACTAGTTTCAAGCCAGAAGTGCTAGCCTTGGACTTATCCTTGCCCTTGCCCTTCCAGTTGTCCTTGGGCTTTTTCTGTTGTTTCTTGCCCTTATTCTTTTGGACCATCATTATGGCCTTCCCTTTGCCTTTGTTAATGTTCTGCTCAATAGTTCTCAACATGCCTAGTAGCTCTAGTAGTGATTTGTCAATCTCATTCATGTTGTAGTTCATGATAAATTGGCTAAAGTTTTCCGGCAACGATTGCAAGACTAAGTCAGTGGCCAACTCTTGGCCCAAAGGAAAACCAAGTCTCTCTAGGTTTTCAATGTACCCAATCATCTTAAGTACATGAGCACCAACAGGGCTTCATTCTACCAGCTTGCACTGACACAGTGCTTTAGAGACCTCGAATCTCTTATGCCTAGCCTGCTCTTGATAGAGCTTCTTAAGGTGTATGATCATATCGTAGGCATCCATGTTCTCATGTTGCTTTTGGAGCTCAGAGTTCATGGTGGCCAGCATCAGACATCTGATGTCCAAGGCATCATCTTGATGCTTCTTATGAGCATCCTTTTCAATTCTAGGGGCATTAGCAGCAAGTGGCTCAGGAATAGGTTGTTCTAGTACATACAACTTTTTCTCTTACTTGAGGACAATCCTCAAATTCCTGTACCAGTCTAGAAAATTCATTCCAGACAACGTGTCCTTCTCAAGGACGAATCGCAGTGATAAGTTACTTGATGTGTTTGTTGCCATAGTAATCTATCAACAGAAATATGCAAAATATAAGTATCATGCTATAAACATATTTAATGAGGTCTTTTAATTAAATATGACTCCCATTATTTTACTTAAATTAATGACCCTCAGCATTGACTTGGAAAATCCCATCGAAAGATTTCCTAGTGGGCCAAGATCCATATTTCACCTAGTTTTGAGTTAGCTTTGGCTAATCACCCAAAATTCAATTATTTAGGTAAGAAACACTTTCCAATTACATCACACATAACTCTTGGATAGTTAGGTGAATAACACTTATTCCAATCCATCTAATGGACTAAAGCCCAACTTCATGCCTCTTAGCCTTCAATCCTATTGAAATGGCCTAGTTAAGTCAGACCCAATGGTTGGCAGTTGGATATTACCTTTATCCCATCGCGTCTTACTAATATAGATAAAGGCATCCTACTTTGGCAGACCTGCACTTGATCGATACTAGTCTTGATGAGTGCCACACATTGGAAGGCATCACATAATGACTTAATATTTACTTTGAGGGAATTTTTATTATTATTAGAGCTCATCATTTATTAAATTATTTATCATACTATAAACATTATCCATGCATCTCATACATAAAAGGCATATAATAAAAGTGACATGGTTATGGCCCCTAAGAGAGTAGCATAAAGAAAGCCAGCTTCACCAAACATCTCCCACCAACGTCCTCACTTGATGCTGTCTTCTTGTCTTCACATCATAATTACATTATATAGAAACCTTTTTTACATTCGAGGGGAGTTAGGTGAGAAGAGAATGTACAATCAGAATGTAGAGAGAAAGGCATGACACGCAGGTCGTATTTATTAAAACCAAAAAGCATAAAAAGAGGACTAAGGCCATAACCATGCACCATGCATCACAAAGAACATACAAACTCAAAACAATAATACATTATTATTTTCATGAGTCATAAAATTAGAAAGAAAATATCACGCTTTCGAAAAAAATACTACGCAGAGGTAGCATGGGGGTCCCACTGCCCTTCACGGCTAGGGTATCAACACTTGAACCCTAAACCCGAAAACACATGAACGCTTCATGCGCTGCGGGGAACCCTTGTGCCGCTGTTCAACACTTGAACCCTTGCGCCTCCTTGATGGCTTGACATCAATACTTGATGCTACTGCCACAAAATAGGAGTAGGGTTTCCAAAACCCCTTGTGCTGTGCTGCTTATGCAGAAACAAGGATTTCATAACCCTTGTTGCCGCAAACCAAGAACAAGGTTTCCTAAACGTTGTACGTATCACATACATACCAGAAAGCTTCACAAAAACATACATCTTGATACAAAACGGTTTTCACAGAACATATGAACATCTTCATGGGTTTTTGAAACCAACATCACAGTTTTTGCATACAACACATAAAACAGAATATGTTTTCGCAAAGGAGTTTCATTCGTTTTCTGAAATAATATATTAAAGATCATATCTTTTATTAAAAAAAACAAGAACAGCAAACATGTTATCTCATGCAAAAATGAAAATAGAAAACCAAATCATGGTTTCGCAAGATGCTCTGATACCACTGTTAGGAATTGCGGTTACATCACGCAATGAAAAAATTAGGATTCCCACTGAGGATCTATGCGAAAAGCCATAATCTGAGTTTTTTTTAAATTATTTACCTCTTGAAGCGTGATCAAAAGGAAGGACGTGAATCACCAACACCGTAATAGAAACAATGTCTCTGCGATATCCACACGAACAGACTCATGAACGTCCAACGTCCGCAAAGAGAAGCCCCACGTCTCTCACACAATGCTAGCTGTGAAGAGAAGAGAAGAAACATGTCGCTCTCTCACTCACTTTTCTATAGGTGCGGCTAGGGTTCTGAAAATTGTGTCTCTTTGCAGCCCCTTAGTAGTACTATTTATAATAGTGACTGCCTTAAGTGAGTGTGGGTAACAATAAGGTAAGCTGTGCAACCCTAGACTCATCTGTTATGAGTCTGGCCCATATTTGAATCCGAGTTCAACTTGGATCCATTGCTCTAATTTTATTCTGCTCTATGTGTGTGACCCTACAGGTTCTCATTACGTTAGCAGTAATATTAAAATCTCATTTTAATATTACAAGCAATGAGTGGTATCTTGCAATACATTGCTGCTACCCAAGTAATAAGAATGTCAGTGATTTGACATAACCTTTTCGTGACTAATATTTCCGTGTCATTTAGTCCATTTGTCAAGATATCTAGATTGAACACAAGGCATGAAATGCGTCACCCTTGTATAGTCCAATCATTCGTTTCCTGATACTCGAGTAGACTTTGTAACAACAAATGAAATCAATATCTCATATTGACTCATTTGAGCATGGCCATGCATTTTGCAGTCTCACTCAATCCGGAGGCCCAAAGATATTGCTCCTATCATGTAGGAGTGATAAATTCCATCTAGGACACTCACATCCCTCTGCATGATTTATGGTATGTCCAATAACCAACTTTATAATCACTTTGTTACAGATGACGTTTGATGGTATTAAAACACATAACTCCTCATGTAGGAATTGTAGTGATTTCAGGTTAAAGGACCACAGACACCATTATCACTATGAAAATCGCTTATGAAACTCACGTAACGATCCATGTAGTATTCTCATGGTGGGTCAGTCTAATACATCATTACTCTAATATGTACCCATGTGAAGACTTGATATCTCATATCTATGACCCGTGAGATGTGGTCATCAGTCTATGCACATACTAGTCTCAATGTATTATTGTTGTCCTAATTAACAATAATACTTAACTAAGGACATTTAAGAATAGTGTTATAACCGAAAGGATCTCACGATCAAGTCATCCACTCAATAACCTATGGCATCAAACTTACTATTCTAAGAACTTTATTATGTTTGTCAAAAAAGAACACAATAAATGAAATGTCTCATATATTAAAATAAGCATAATAGAATGTATGTAAATACAGACAAATGTATCAGCCTCTAGGGCATACACCAACAACAAACACTATCCTTTTCGTGATCCGACGTAGACTGTCTTTTGAGGGGGGACAGATCTTCTAGAACGGTCATCTCTAAACCTTGACTCCATAGAGTAGGAATTAGTTGCATTGTGCATAAGGATGGTCAGCATACACATCGTACATATGCATAGTCAGCATATCTGTTATTGTGACATGATCTATACTTATATATATATATATGTGTGTGTGTGTGTGTGTGTGTGTATGTGTGTGTGTATGTCTTGATGTACATTGCTAAATTACTTATTAGTTGATAACATGACTATGTTGGTTGTCTTATGATATTCTTGTATTGATATGATTATATATGCTATTATTTGATGTTATTATGTGTGAAAGGCATTACTGTCTTTCGTTATGTTTCTTGCTGCCATGATGGTATTGATGTAGGGGATCTCACCTCTTCTATTGTATTATTCTGTCTACTTCTGTTTCGTATTTATAATGGAAAAGTCTGTGATGGCAGCAAGGCAAGACCTACGAGGTTTCACTAGGCTATAGTTCCATAGAGGCACCAGAGCATAGAGTGTTCAGTGGGACACGGGACACATTCGGTATAACGGAGATGTCACTCTGAGTTGGAGCAGGACCTGGTATGAGGCGGTCACATTTACCATGGACGCAGATGTTCACTTGGAGTTCTACATGCCCCTTGGGGAGCTTTGAGATGATCGAAGAGCTTTCTATAGGGAGGGTTCGATGGAGTCGACTGTTCGGACTCCTGTTCATAGTGACATGCCCCGATTGGGGTCCTTTGTCTTTTAGGGATCCTGAAGGGGATTTAGACGAAGCTGAGGTGCAGGAGCCCGTTCTTCAGGTGTTTAGACTTGGACAAGACTCAATTTTCATTTGGTAGTTATAAAGTATAGATATGTTTATTTTTGAGTACTTAAGTTTTATGTTTTTGGGATATGCAAATGATGTACTTAAAGATGTAGTAAACTTTACTTTATGAAAAGCCTTTTTAGTTCCTATGACTTGAGTCTTTTATTTATTTCAGTAAGATCATATTATCTGTTAAAAAGAAATTTTGAACTCGCATTTTACAACCTTAGCTATTTCGTAACTTGAAAGTTTTTAAAATGTAAGAGTCGGTCTAAGATGTAATGCTCCTCGGAGGGGGTGTTACATTAGGTGGTATCAGAGCAGTTCATCCTGTTGAGCTGGGGTATGGACTGACTGCGCTTAGACAGGTAGACATTCCTATGTGTTGTGTAGTTCCTTGTCTCTTGTTTAAGATGTTAAAAGAGAATTGCATAAGTTACTTTAGGTTGGATGTTAGTGGTTACTGTTACATAGTTAAATGATATTGAGGACTGGCTAACTCAATATGTAATGTTCTATGTGGACAGGAAACTTTGACTTTAACTAGGGAACTAGGAGAAATTGGAATTCTTCTAGTGAGAGTCCAGTTAGATAACTGAACTCGTGCAGAACTATTTGTACTTATGCCTTTGGAATGGTACTTCTAGTGTGAGTAAAGTCCAAGTCTGAATCTTTTGGGTTTATAGGTAGGTTCATTTTGTTTGTGCTGTGTGTATTTTTGTGTGGTTGGTTTTCGAAAGGAGACAACATTGTTTAAAATGGTTGCACTTAGTTCTCACTATATTGTGATTAGTTTGACGTTGAAGAAAATATAATGGTTTGCGATGGATGTACGCGTGGGAATGTGAAACGCGACAATGAAGGGATGGCTACGACTACGGAAGCAATGCAAATAGTGGCTGGTGTAACTGGTGTAATAGTACAATGGAATCAGAGGACCACTCAGCAGCAGGAATTAATGGCCGAGGCTCAGATTTTGTTAGAGTTAAATTAATCTCAGAATATAGAATCCTATAATGTTGGACCATATTGGTTCCGAAAAAGGAGACATCGTAAGGTCAAGCGATTCTAGCTGAAATCGTATTCGCGACCACCAGGAAATCAACATCAATAGCAAATGGTTGAAGGAAGTGCTAGCAGTAGCAAACCCTGTCAGCCTGTGGCATTTTTACTGACATATAAGAAGTGTGCAAAAAGTCATGCGACAAGGGATTGTACGATTAAGGAAAAAGTTTGTTTCAAGTGCGGAAAGCTAGGGCATGTGTTTAGGAATTGTACTTAACAAAAGATGAAGCCTTTCGTTAGTGATGTACATGTTTCAAAATCTCATGAAGAAGGAAGAGTCTATTCCCCAAGTGGAGTAACAACATCCCAGACTGAAGGCCTAAACGAGAGAGACTGTGTCATAAGAGATGATCCTTTGACTATATTGTATAATTCTGGGGGTAACCCATTTCTTTATGACATATGACTGCATTGATTAATTAGGGTTATCTATATCTTCGTTATCTTTTGACCAAGTTATTTCTACTTCTATTACAAAGACCTGTTGTTGATAGCCAAGTTGTTTGAATTATCCTATGACCTGTTAAAGACTGAATCTTTTCGGTTGATCTGATTTGTTTACCTCTTTCACATATTTGACATGATCTTGAAAATGGATTGGTTATCTCCAACCATATCCTGTTAAATTGTTCCAAAGAAATTTTAAGAGTTCGTTTCTAGAATTGGGTTGTTTGTGTATTTGTTTCCTTTTGACTTGAATATTGCTATTCTAATTTATAAGGCTACTATCATTACATAGGTTTGTTTGAACTATCTTGTTATTGTTAGAAATTTGAAACCTTTTTTCTAATTTGATTGTTTGCCTTTTTCATAAATAGACTTGATATCAGAGAGGGATTGGTTATTTTCTGACAATCTCTTGTTATTCTGTTCCAATAGAACTTTAGTGTTCCTTGAGACAGAGATTTCTAGATTTGAATCCACGAATTTCACTCCTAAATTTTATTGGAACATATCAAATCCTTTGTCGGATAAGTCCGACGGTATACCAAATAGCTTTATTATTCTTTCTAACCTTTATAGTGTTTTTCTGTGTATCTCGATTGAGAAAAATATATTTCTGATCCAAACCATGTTTTGGTACCGAATGCAGTACAATTAGATAAGAACTTGTCCTGTGAGACACTTCCTGTTAAGATCGAGGTTAGGTGGTTTGATGGATCAACTAAAGGAAGCCGTTGTTTTCTCCAAGATCAGTTTGCGTTTTAGTTATCATCAAGTTCGTATGAAAGTAGAAGATGCTCCTAAAATAACTTTTCTGACGCGTTATGAGCACTACGAGAATTTAGTAATGTCGTTCCGTGTAACGAACGCTTCGATAGTATTCATCGCCTACATGAATAGGATCTTTCTTCCCCATGGAGACAGATTTGTCGTTGTCTTTGTTGACGACATTTTGATCTATTCTTAAGGTCTGGAGGAAATCTGCTGAACATCTCAGTGTGGTTCTTCAAATTCTGAAGAAGAAGAAGAAGTTATATGTGAAGTTGTCCAAGTGCGAATTCCAGTTAGGGGCAGTTCAACTTTTGGGTCACGTGAGAAAGAAGGAATTGTTGTGGATCCATCGAAAGTTGGAGCAGTTCTTCAATGGGAAAGATCGAAGACTGTATTGGAGATTCGTCACTACATGGAATTAGCTTACTAGTATCAGAGATTCAATGCAAAATTCTCCAAGATGGCAGGACCTCTCATCCAGCTCACTTGAAAGAGTCAAGTTTTTGCAAGAACTGATGCATGTAGGAAAATTTTCTAAGACTGTAGAGACACTCGACTACTTCGCCAATGTTGGTTCTACCTAATCCCAATGAACTTTTAAGACGTCTCGTGATATTCCACAATAGAGCTTAGGCGTGTGCCTGTGCAAATAAAAGTAATAGTAACGTATGCTTCAAGACAACTAAGAATACATAAGACGAGTTACTCTGCACAAACTCAAAATTAAAAGTTGTGGTTGCGTTAAAGATCTAAAGACATTCTACAATGAATAATATCTGCATGTATTCTAATATGGAATAAATTTTGAGGGCGAAATTTCTTTTCATAAGGGGAGAGTTGTAACACCTCGGAAATTGCTTGTTTTATGATAAATACTCATTTTATAATATTTGTGATTTTTTTGAATTTTTTTGGAATTATTTGAATTATTTAATTATTTTAATATATTCCTCAATTTACGTGCATGTCGAGTGGAGCCGAAAAAATAAAATATTTTTCCCAAGGCCGAAAAACATTGGACTGTGGAAAAAGTGACGGGGGATCTTACTAAACCCGTGGCTGGACACAGTTTATGAAATTTTTGTTTTTCAAGACTTTATTTGACGGATAAAATTTGGGTACACCCTATTGTCCATTGGACAATAGATACCGGTAATGACAACTGTAATTTTTATCCATTGGATAATAACTTGTAGTAAAAATCTAGTAAATCATTTTTATCTAGTCACTTTTATGATATCATCTAAGTGACATCACCATATCGCCACATCACTACGTGACAACATTATTTGACATTTTTGGGAAACATGCGAATCTTCTCAAGGAAGCTTTGGGAGAAGCTTGCAAAGGAAGACTTGCTCCATTCTCCTAGGGGGCACAATTTTTGGTGGAGAGAAAAGATGACATGTTGTCATCTTTTCACAAATGTCACCATCCATTCATCTTCCAAAATTTCCTAGCACTTTCTCTCTCTACCCTAAAGTTTTCATCTCATTTTCTCCCATCATTCTTCTCTCATTTTCTCTCAACCTCACGGCTACCACCCTTCATCTTTCTCTTCCATTTTGTTTCCTCCATTCAATCACATTTCTAGAATCTACACACCCTATGGATAATTTTCTATGTTAAGATCATCATCAAGTTCTCTCATCTTCATCATTTTCTTTCAAACCCTAACTTGAAGCTCTTAAGGTGAGAATACTTGATTTCTATTTTTCTTCTCTCATTTTCCTCTACACCTCATGGCCACTGACCCCTTTGGAGGACCCAAGATTTGATTTTTCTTCCATTGTTTAGTTCATCTTCATCTTCTTCTCTATAGACTCACGGCCAACCCCAAAACCCATCACCCAAATCTTCAATAATTCAAGATAACCTTAGATCTTGAGCTTTTACATCATTCTAAGACACTTTTGTGTGGAAATCAATCTCTAGTTCATCCATATTCAAGTATTTCTTTAAGCTTTGCTTCAAATCTCAAGTTCAAGAATCTTAAGGTAAAGTTCTTGAATCTTCTCTCTTGCTTCATTTTAAAGAATGTAAAACCATACTTTGACCTATGGTAATCTTATTCAAGCTCTAGGTACTAATTCTTGTGTGTTTGCTTTGATTCTAAGAACCTCTTGGTGGAGAAAGTTTTCTACACAAGGACTTACAAGGAGCTAGGAGGCTACACCTAAGGTAAGAGGGAGATTAACCTCATCGACCATACTATGGTGGTGAGGAATGAATGGTTGTGTTGGGAGTGAAAAGTCCACGTGAGGATTCTTCCACTCCATTGTGTGACTTTGATTTGTGTTTACTTGATTTGGAATGGTTATATTTTGTTGTTGTATAAAAAGATGATTTTTAATGACTTAATGATATTATGTGATTTTGATAGTGAGCATGAATTTAATTGATTGTGATGATTAAAGTAAGTGGCATGCTATGGTTGTGGTGAGAAAGAATGATTTATTTGGTTTCCTTTGGCCCTTGAGACTCACGGCCATTTTAGCCCAAGAAGAGATATCCATGAGAAAGATATGTGGTTATTAAGGACTTAGATGAGTAGGTGATAAGGACATAATTTATAAGGGTACAAGTTGAATGAGGGAAGAAACAAAGTTTTACCATTAGAAGGAATTGATTTTGGCCATAATACTTGATAATTAGAGGTAAGAGTGAATTGGAGACCTAAAATATTTAATAATGAGGTGGAAGAGTAATTAGGATGGAAAGAATTTTATTTAGAAGTTGAATAATGGAAGTTTTAGAAAGAATGTTAGGAAATATTATTTGGGTGATTTGGAAGACAAATTAGGGTTTAGGGATTATGAGTAAGATTGAAGATAATTATAATGTCATAATTTGAGGAGTAATAACTTTTGGATTTATCAAATGGAAACAAATTTGGAGATAATCGGAATCATGGAAAATGATTTATTAGTGGTAAATCTAGGTAACTTGGCAATCGAGAAAAATTAATTAAGAATTTATAAGATAAAAATGAAAAAGAATAAATTTGATCTTTAAGCAAAATGTGATTTTCGGTCTTGAGAGGAAAAACAAGCTTGAGAAAAAAATAGAGAAATTTTGAAAGACTTAGATGAAAAAGGAAAAGAATGGTGAGGTAAGGACATTGTGGTTTCTTTTTGGTTTTCATAAATGATATGAGGATAGGTTATTCGAGGAACTTAGTTAGAAGAAGCTGGTGATATGAATTAATTTCTATCTTCATTCTTAAGAGTATGATAATTAAAAACTAAGGAAGACCTAATGTTACTATATACTAGAGAAATTGTGAAAATGCTCCACGTGATTTGATAATAATGATTCTTGAATTTGCACGACTGAAATCCTTTGTGATAGCAAGCATTAACATTGTGCCTTGGGCCGATGTACTGGACCCAAGTGGATTATGAATTTGATATTGTGCCTTTGGTCGACATACTAGACCCAAGTGGATTATGAATTTAGCCTCATGCTTTTGAGCCGAAGTGCTGGACCCGAGTGGATCATTGGTATTATGTGTTGTATGGGCGGCTATATAATATCATTGATACTAATGGTATTAGACAATCGTATGGGTGGTTGCCTTAATACTATTAGGAGTGGTACAACGGTGGTTGAATTTCTTTGATCATGCACATGAGTATTAGACTGTCGGCTTGTGATGCCTAGGAGTGAGCGAGAATTTCGATAAGTGTGATCCCGGATGGATCTCAGGAGGCGTCAAGGCGAGGTGATGCACCTAGTTACCACTGTCACGTTGTATACCCCTGGCTGTGGACACTGTTGCAATGCACGACGAGGACCCGACAAGCACTATCCTTTTCGTGATCCAGCGTAGACTGTCTTGACTCCATGGAGTAGGAATTAGTTGCATTGTGCATAAGGATGATCAGCATACACATCGTGCATATGCATAGTCAGCATATCTGTTATTGTGACATGATCCATACTTATATATGTATATATATATATATATATATGTATATATATATGTCTTGATATACATTGCTGAATTACTTATTAGTTGATAACATGACTATGTTGGTTGTCTTATGATATTCCTGTATTGATATGATTATATCTGCTATTATTTGATGTTGTTGTGTGTGAAAGGCATTACTGTCTTTCATTATGTTTCTTGTTGCCATGATGATATTGACGTAAGGGATCTCACCTCTTCTATTTTATTATTTTGTCTACTTCTGTTTTGTATTTACGATGGAAAAGTATGTGATGGTTGCAAGGCAAGATCCGCGAGGTTTCACTAGGCTACAGTTCTATGGAGGCACCAGAGCAAGGAGTGTTTAGTGGGACACGGGACGCCTTCGGTATGACGGAGATGTCACTTTGAGTCGGAGCAGGACCCGGTATGAGGCGATCACATTTACGATGGATGTAGATGTTCACTTGGAGTTCTACATGCCCCTTGGGGAGCTTTGGGATGATCAGAGAGCATCCTATAGGGAGGGTTCGGTGGAGTCGACTGCTCGGACTCCTGTTCACAGTGACATACCCCGATTGCGGACCTTTGTCTTTTGGGGATCCCGAAGGGGATTTGGACGAATATCAGGTGTAGGAGCCCATTCTTCAAGTGTTTGGAATTGGACAAGGCTCAATTTTCATTTGGTAGTTATAATGTATAGGTATGTTTATTTTGGAGTACTTAAGTTTTATGTTTTTGGGATATGCAAATGATGTACTTAAAGATGTAGTAAATTTTGCTTTATGAAAATCCTTTTTAGTTCCTATGACTTGAGCCTTTTATTTATTTCAGTAAGCTCATATTATCTGTTAAAAGAAAATTTTTGAACTCGCGTTTTACAACATTAGCTATTTCACAACTTGAAAGTTTTTAAAATGTAAGAGTCGGTCTAAGATGTAATGCTCCTCGGAGGGGGTTATATGCAAAGATGATTGTGATGGCTCAATGGATATATGTGATGATGTGATTTTGATAGTAAGCATAAACTTAATTAATTGTGATGATTAAAGTATGTGGCATGCTATGATTATGTTGTAAACGAATGATTTTTGGGTTCCATTGAGGTTCACGGCTTTCTTGGCCTAGGAAGAGGTAGCCATGAGAAAAGTATTTATTGATTAAGGACTTAGATGATTAGGTGACAAAAATAGGATTCATGAGGTTACAAGTTGAATGAGGAAAGAAACAAGTTTTTACCATTGAAAAGAATTGATTTTGGCCATAATATTTGATAATTGGATGAAAGAGTGAATTCGAGACCTAAAATATTTGATAATGGGATAGAAGAGTAATTAGGATGGAAAAGATGTTATTAAGAAGTTGAATAATGGAAGTTTTAGAAAGAATGTTAGAAAATATTATTTAGGTGAATTGGAAGACAAATTAGGGTTGAAGAATTTATAAGTAAGAGAGAAGATAATTATAATGTCATGATTTGAGCAGTAATAACTTTTTGATATACCAATGGAAATAATTTTGGGGATAATTAGAATAATGAAAAATGATTTATTAGTAATGAATCTAGTTGAGTTGATAATAAAGAAATTTAATTAAGGATTCATAAGATAATAATGGAAAGAATAAATTTTATCGTTAGGCAAAAAAGTGATTTTTCGGTCTTGACAGGAAAAACAAGCTTGAGAAAGGAATAGTGAAAACTTGAAAAACTTAGAGGAAAAGGAAAAAAAATTGTGAGGTAAAGACATTGTGGTTTCTTTTTAAGACTTTTGTAAACGATA
The DNA here is from genome assembly GCA_029884595.1 of Ormosia semicastrata. NCBI lineage: Eukaryota > Viridiplantae > Streptophyta > Magnoliopsida > Fabales > Fabaceae > Ormosia > Ormosia semicastrata. The sequence goes on along the minus strand of JAQQTO010000061.1, from coordinate 70,428,426 downwards.
TGAGGAGAGGTCACTCGAGGAACTTAGTTAGAAGAGTTGGGTGATTAGGATTGATTTCTACCTTTTTCTTGAAAGTGTTGCAATTAAGGCCTAATGGTGAAACAATGGTTCTATATGCTAAAGAAATTGTAAGAATGTTTCATGTGAATTGATAATGATAACTCTTAAATTTTTGCACCATTGAAATACTTTGTGAAAGAATGCATTAGCACTGTGCTTTTGGGCCGACGTACTGGACCCAAGTAGATTGTAGAGTTAGCATTGTGCTTTTGGGCCGACGTACTAGACCCAAGAAGATTGTGGACTTAGCATTGTGCTTTTGGGCCAATGTACTAGACCTAAGTAGATTATGGATTTAGCATTGTGCTTGTAGAACCGATGTATAAGACCTGAATGGATCATTGGTATTATGTAGTTATATGGGCAGTTATATAATATCATTCATACTAATGGTATTAGACAATTGTATGGGCGGTTGCTTTAATACCTTTGGGAACGGTACAACGGTGATTTGACTTCATTGTTCATACATTGAGCATTATTTCAGTCGGCTTTTGTTGCCAGGGAGTGGGCGAGAATTTGAATAGTGTGATCTGGGATAGATCTCAGGGGGCGTCAGGGCGAGGTGATTCACTTGGTGACCTGTTGTCATATTGTATACCCTTGGCTATGAAGAACCATTGCAACACACAACGAGGACCCGACAAACACTATTCTTTTTATGGTCTGACGTAAACTATTTTTTGAGAAGGGGCAGATCTTTTGGAATGTTCATATCTAAATCTTAGCTCCATGGAGTAGGAACTGGTCGCATTGTGCATAAGGATGGTCAGCATACACATTGTGCATATGTATAGTTAATGTACATCTTGTTGTGGTTTGGTTAGTGTTTATGTATTTGATGCACCTTGTTGAATTATATATGAGTTGATAACCTGACTATACCTGCTAATCTGTCATATCCCTATGTTAATATGATTATATATATTATTCCTTGATATCGTTGTATATGAAAGGCATTATTGTCTTTCATGGTGTTTCTTGCTGCTATAATGGTATTGATGTAAGGGATGTCACTTCTTCTATTGTATTATTCTGTCTGGTTCTGTTTTTGTACTTATGATGGAAAAGACCATGATGGCGGCAAGGCAAGATCTGCGACGTTTCACTAGGCTACAGTTTCATGAGGGCATTGAAGCGTGGAGTGTTCAGTGGGACAAGGGGCGTATTCGGTATGATAGAGATGTCACTTTACTTTGGAGTAGGACTCGACATGAGGTGGCTACGTTTACTATGGATGCAGTTGTTCACTTGGAGTTCTACATGCCCCTTGGGGAGCTTTGGGATGATTGAAGAGCTTCCTCTAGGGAGGACTCTTTGGAGTCGACTGCTCGGACTCCCACCCGTAGTGTCATGCCCCGATTGGGGGCTTTGTCTACTGAGGATCCCGAAGAGGATCTAGATGAAGATCGGGTGCAGGACCCTGTTCTTCAGGTGGTTGGACTTGAAAAGGCTCAATCTTCATTTGGTAGTTATATGTATATATTAACTTTTTGGAGTACTTAAATTTTATGCTTTTGGAACATGAGATGATGTACTTAAAGATGTAGTAAACTTTGTTTTATGAAAAACCCTCCATTCAGTTCTTATGACTTGAGTCTTTTATTTATTTTGGTAAGCTTATGCTGTCTATTAAAAAGAAATTTTAAAACTCGTATTTTACAATATCAACTTTTATAACTTAGTTAAAGCTCTTTTAGAAAAGGAGTCAGTCTAAAATGTAATGCCTCTCGGAGGGGGTGTTACACCTTGCAAAATGTAAACCCTTCCCTAAGTTGTGGGTCTACTATCTAGTTGGGCTCCTTCCCTCTATGGACATTCTTTGGCAAAATGCTTTTGCTTCCTACACTTGTAGCATACGGATTGCCCTATCAGGCAAGGTCTATCACCATGCTGCCTTATGCACTTAGGGCACTAACCCTTTTTGGAATCCTCTTGATTTGATTTGCCCTTTTCACCCTTTGTGAACTTTTTCTCACTATACTTCCTCTTTTGAGATCCTTGGGATTTGTGATCCACTGTTGGTGGCTTCCTAGCATGCCTCTCTATTATTCTATACTTGTTGACCAAAGAAGAAAAATCTCTGATCTCAAAGGGCTCCATAACATCACTGATATCAGTCCTCAAACCCGACTTGAATTTCACACATCTCCAATTCTCATCCGGGTTATGTCTGAAGTGATATGAAAACTTTGATAGTTCCTCAAACTTGGCCACATATTGGCCCACTGACATGCTTCCTTGTTCTAACCTCATAAATACCACCTCTTTCGCATCGGACAAGGTATGTGGAAAATACTTCTCTAAGAAAGCTGTCCTAAACACCTCCTAGGTCATTTGGGCTCCAGCTACTGCCATCACTCTTGTGGTTCCCTTCCACCAATGTTCTGTTTATCCTTTCAACATAAAGGATGCAAAAGAAACATTCTACTCATCTGTGCAGACCATAACCTCAAAAATCTTTTCTATCTCATTCAACCATCCCTCTGCCTTCATGGGATCATACTCACCATCAAAAGGTGGAGGTTTCTTTTGTTTGAAAACTGCCAAGTCTTGGAAGTTCTGGTTTCTTCCAACTTGTTGTACCTTTTGTACTGGGTGCTCAGGTGGTGGAGGCTGCTAAGGTGGATTTTCTTCTAACCTCTCAAGCACCCTTGTCAAAACATTAGCCATAGCCATAAAGGCCTCATCCATATCAGGACCATGTGGGGTTGAGTTCTCTGCTTTTTGAGATCGCCTTGTCAATGCCATAGTTTCCTATACGCATAGAAATAACATATTTTGAGCTGTAATCTCAATATCATGTAACCATGCAACAGTAGCTAATAACAAATCAACATAAGGCAACTCATGCAATTCTAGCATCACATCTAACATATGAGACAAGAAATGCATAGCACTAGAAAAAAAACACTAAACGTGCCTAAGCTTAGTCAGTTCATACCCTGGCTCAACAAGATGAACTACTCTGATATGATAACGTAACACCCTAATACTAGTATGCTAGTATATCTAGCGTACTTTAGGAATAACAGTATTAGTTATGCTACTTCTAACTTAAACATCATACTAATCCATATCATTTAAGCAAATAATAATGGAGAGCCTTGCAGAAACGAAAATTCATATACATACATATTGCCGCTAAAGGGCCCATTGTGTACATAAACTTTATACAAACTAAAAGTAAAGTAAATAAAGTCAAAGCTTTAATCTACTAAGCATAAAGACTATCCTAGTCTTCATACTTTTTCTTCTTGCCCGTGGACGAACTTCCACCTGGATTTACATGGCAACAATAGGGTGAGAAACTACATTTCTTAGTATAAGTAACCAAAACCAGCAGTTTAAACATTTGAAATGAAAAAATCCAACTTAAACTGATAAACATACTAATACTTTCTGTATAAGAAACAAACACAAACTTCTGTGTAACGTTCCTAAGCAATCTATAATTCTGATCTAATAATTGAAACCATGATGATAACGAACAATTGCCTGTATAATCATTTGGGAATTATCGACCAAATAATCGCTCATTCAACTGTTACCGAAGGTACAATGCAATAACAAAACATACACAAACCAAACTCAAATTCTAATCTAAACAAATAATAAATAATGTAGTGATGAAATGGTATATGCTCAAAGAAAAATGTATGTAGTGTAGGTATAGTGTTGTGATACTTAACTATTCCCCCTGCTTAAGGTGATACTCTGCCAAAATAATGTGTGACCTCTTATAGCTTGCCTAGTAGGGGCAAAGTCTATTACTATAACAGGAATCCTCCTTATACTACTAAGTAGTCTACCAAGTAGTCTACCATAAACTAGGTGGATATCGCCACCAAACTATGTGGATGTCTCCACTCATTGATCTTTAGGGATAGCAAGTATATGTGAAGCGAAGTGTGTGAAAATGTGGAGTTATGTCCTAATTTTAACATAACTACCACATAACTCTATACTAAGTCCATCTTGCACTACTAAGAGTACCTCTTCTCTATAAGAGCAGTTCATGCACTACGACACTTATCCAAATGCCAACTAGACTTAGTACACTTTCTAACTTTGCATTAATAACTCTATTTCTCTCTTTAAGACCTTTCACGCACTGTGGCATTCACCCTTGCCAGTTAGGATCTATGGTACTCAACTCTTACCATCTATCTTATACACTTGTTTCTCACTTTCTCATCACTTCCCAAGTGATAACTAAGTAACACTTGTCACTCATAAACTTAACTTTAATCTATGACAATCTATACTTAATGAATTGTACAACTTTTCCTTTACCTTACCTTGTATGCCACTAGGTCTTTCTCTCTAAAAAGTACCCCCTCAAGTGCCTCAACACTCTTAAAAATGAATAAACAAAGAATTCTAGCAACTAGAGAACTCAAACCATCAAAAATAGCTTTTTGGTGAGTTTCAGCCCCTCACACCGCGGCACTCCACTTTCACGCTGCGGCGCCCTACACTTGGGTGCCAAGGGTATACACCTCACGTCGTGGCATGGGAAGCCAGATCATCTTCATGTAGTTGCACGACGCTTCTCACACCACGAGACTAACTGCTTTTCTACAGAATTCTGCAGAAAACCCTCAGTTCTGCACTGTTCCATTGAACTATCTTAGCTTCCAATCCTCTGAACTCAGTTTCTAGTTGGTTTCTAAAACTACCAACAACTCCTCGACATGTTGTAACATCATTGCAATCTTTTCATTCATTAAAATTGGATAAAACACCAAAAATCACTCTCTTGGTCCTTTGAAAACCTAAGTTCCAACTCAAGAACCAATTAGCTCAAACTATGGATAAATTCATCTATCTTGCTTTCATTAAGTTGAAATAACCAATTCCAATCAACGAAATCAAGATTCAGCTAAAGAAACCCATTTTCCTTCTTTAAAACCCAACTTCCCCATTTTAAAGACCTAAGTCTAAAACCTAGAAAAGATGAAGAATCAAAGATAGAAAACACCCATATCTCTTGCTTGGTTGAAAATCTTGATGCCTTAAACTTGCTCTAGGATCTCTCACCTTGGTCTCCTTCTTTTCCTCTCCTCTTTCCCTTCTTTCTTCCTTTGGTTTCCTTGTTTTCTCATATTCTCTCATCCGTTTTCCTCTCAGCCATGGGAAATGAGGAAAACAAGCCTCACTTGGCTTTTTAAAGAGTTACCACTAATGTGGTACAAGGAAACTCGATCTGTTATGAACACATAAATTCCTCCGAATCAAGGTTCCTAACCTCCAACAGACTCAAAATAAATCTTAAGATTCATTAAAAATCATATTGCACTTTTTCTCTATTTTTCATATCTGTTAGAGGTCAATTTGACATTAAAAGCACAACCAGTATACCAAAAAATACCAAATATACTCCGATTGTCATGAAACATTAACCATGCCTTACTTAGCTCATTTATGACCTAGAAACAAGTTATCCACACATGTTTCCCTTCAAATAGTAATTTATGCTATTTTCTGAGTCATTTTAGGCTATTTACCACCTTCTGTGTTACAGCAAAGTGCCTAAACTAACACAGTTTATCACAAAACTTAACTGACATGTTAAAAAATTATCAGACTACCTATGAAATCTTATACAACCCTAACATGATTCTCTAGGATGATACATTTCTCCCCTCCTTCTTAAAAAATTTTGACCTCAAAATTTGGTCTACTTCATGCAAGAAGTCACAAGCAACTCACACTTAAAACAAACTCAACCAAACTTTAAAGAAACAAAATCAAGCACTAACCTTTATCTAAACCCGTAGGTTGCTTTGTCTCTTTGCCTTACAAGATGAAAACCCTTCCCTAAGTTGTGGGTCTACTATCTGGTTGGGCTCCTTCCCTCTGTGGACATTCTTTGGGAAAATGCCCTTGCTTCCCACACTTGTAGCATACGGATTGCCTCACTAAGCAAGGTCTATCACCATGCTGCCTTCCACAGTTAGGGCGCTGACCCTTTTTAGAATCCTCTTGATCTAATTTGCCATTTTCACCCTCTGTGAACTTTTACTCACTATACTTCCTCTTCTGAGATCCTTGGGATTTGTGATCCATTGTTTGTGGCTTCCTTGCACGCCTCTCTATTATTCTGCACTTGTTGACCAAAGAAGAAAAATCTCTGATCTCAAAGGGCTCCATAGCATCTTTGATATCAGTCCTCAAACCTGACTCAAATTTCACATAGCTCCAGTTCTCATCTATGTCATGCCTGAAGTGATATGAAAACTTTGATAGTTCCTTAAACTTGGCCACATACTGGCCCACTAACATGTTTCCATGTTCTAACCTCATAAACTCTACCTTTTTTGCATCGCGCATGGTCTGTGGAAAATACTTCTCCACGAAAGTTGTCTTAAACACCTCCCAGGTCATATGGGTTCCAGCTACTGCCACCACTCTTGTGGTTCCCTTCCACCAATGTTCTACTTCTCCCTTCAACATAAAGGATACAAAAGAAACCTTATACTCATCTGTGCAGACCATAACCCCAAAAATATTTTCTATCTCATTGAACCATCCCTTCGCCTTTATGGGATCATACTCACCATCAAAAGGTGGAGGTTTCATCTTACTGAAAGCTGTCAAGTCTTGGAAGTTTTGATTTCTTCCAACTTGTTGTACCTCTTGTATTGGGTGTTCGGGAGGTGGAGGCTGCTGAGGTGGATTTGCTTCCAACCTCTCAAGCACCCTTGTCAAAACATTGGCCATAGCCATAAAGGCTTTAGTTATATCTAGACCTTGTGGGGTCGAGTTCTCTACTTATTGAGATCGCCTTGTCGGTGTCATAGTTTCTTGTACACATAGAAATAACTTATTTTGAGCTGCAATCTCAATATCAAGTAACCATGCAACAATAACTAATAACAAACTAACTAAAGGCAACTCATGCAATTCTAGCATCACATTTAACATATGAGACAAGAAATGCATAGCACTAGCAGAAAAACACTAAACGTGTCTAAGCTTAGTCAGTCTATACCCCGACTCAACAGGATGAACTACTCTAATACTATAACGTAACACCCTAATACCAGTATCCTAGTATATTGAGTGTACTCTAGGAATAATAGTATTAGTTATGCTACTTCTAACTTAAACATCATACTAACCCATATCATTTAAGCAAATAATAATGGAGAGCCTTGCGGAAACTAAAATTCATATACATACATATTGCCGCTAAAGGGCTCATTGTGTACATAAACTTTATACAAACTAAAAGTAAAGTAAATAAATTCAAAGCTTTAATCTACTGATGTGTGGATAAAATACACACAGCTTGTGCTTGATTTGAGGTGGATTTAGGTGTGCTTTGATGATTTATGTTGGAATTTATGCAACATTTAATCTAATTATCCTTGGTATATCATGATTAGTATTTCTCTATATTTTTTAGGCCCAAAAGAGGTGTTTTGACATGGCTCTATGAAGCTTTGGATGGATTCATTGCATTGGAGTTAAGCTCAGAATTTATCTGGCCAAAATTCGGAGAGTTTTTGACCTCTACGCAATAAAATGAGCATAACTTGAGATACATAAGTCGAAATAAGGTGATTCCGGTGGCAATGAAAAGCAAGAAAAAGAGCTACAACTTTCATAAAGACCACTTGTCCAAAAATTGACATTTTGAGCAATTGAGGAGTTAGACACGACCGTTTCTAACTTGGAAAATGCTTCTGTTAATCTCACACGATCCTGTCTAACTTTAATGAAGCTTCTGTGTAGGAGACACAGCTGTGTCTCTTTGTCACACAGCCATATGAGCACTAAACGTGCAAATTATGCTATTTTTAAAGCTCACACGATTGTGTCAAAGGGAGACATGGCCGTGTGAGTCCCTCTGACGTGAAAAAAAGGAAATTTTACCCCCTACTCATTATAAATTGGGCAAAACACCAAACCAAAGGGGGAATCTTGGCTAGATACTTGTGTGACGCAGGTTTTAAGAAGAGAAGTGCAAGGATTCAAAGGCAAAGGCTTTGAAGGCAAGAGCAAGACTCTTTGAAGATTAACTATTGAAGTTCTTTTCTCTATCTCTATCTTCCCATCTTTTATTTTTGTTCATCAATCATGGTTGTTTCTTTAATCCTTGTTCTTGCTTGTGTTACGATGGCCATTAGTGGCTAAACCCCTTTTCTAGGATTAGGATGAAACTCTCTATTTTCCTATTATGAATTGTTAATTTGATTCTTTGTTAATGAAATTATTATTCTTGATTCGTTCTTGGTATGCTTAATGATTGTGATATGTTGCACACCATATTTACACGATTTTAGGCTTTATGAATGCTGATGTTGCCTCTGCCCCTATCATAACTTGTGAACCATGTGGAAGAAGACATTTGACATTGGAATGCAATGCAGTGGAGACATATTCTAAAGACATGTCTTTGGAGCAAGTGAGTTATATGTAGAATGGCAATTTCAAGGCTCTAGGTAATCCTTTCTCCAGCACATATAACCTCGGATGGAGAAACCATCCTAATTTCTCATATAGTAACTAACAAAATATAGGGGTTCTATCCAACAATAGACCCCCACTCGGATTCCAACAATCGCAACAATCTTTTTAGGGTGCAAAGTCCAATTTAGAAGCTCTTATGAAAACTTTTATAGTTACACAAATATAGCAGAATCAAGCTATTCAAGCTCAAGTCCAACAACATAGGGAATCAATCAAGCAAATTCATAATCGTCTTGATCAAATGGCCACTCATTATAAGATGCTTGAAACTCAAATAGCTCAACAAGTAAGCTTGTTCAACATGGTTCAAGGGTGAATCCTAAGTCAACCGGAGACTAACCCAAGGGAATATGTTCAAGCAATTTCATTGAGAAGTGGTAAGCAACTTGAAGGCCCCACAAAAGAAGAAAAGCTTGAAGCTAAGGACACCAATGAGAAGGAAGAGAAGCAAGAGAAGAGTGAGGACAAGGAAGGAGAAGAAGGAAGCACCAAAAAGTATGTTCCTCTGAAAGTGTATGTTCCCCCTTTGCCATTCCCTCAAAGATTTCAAAAGGCAAAGCTTGATCAGCAATTTGGAAGATTTGTGGAGGTGCTAAAGAAGCTTTACATTAATGTTCCTTTTATGGAAGCTCTCTCCCAAATGCCCTCTTATGCTAAGTTTTTGAAAGAGATTCTCTAAAAAAAGAGAAAGCTTGAAGACTATAAGACAGTTGATTTGACGGAAGAATGCAGTGCTATCATCCAAAATAAGCTTCCTCCTAAGCTTAATGATTTAGGTAATTTCTCAATTCCAAGCTCAATTGGAAGCATGCATATTAATAGGGCTTTGTGTGATCTTGGAGCTAGTGTAAGCTTGATGCCCCTTTCTCTTTGTAAGAAACTTGATATTGGGGAGCTCAAACCTACCACCATCTCTCTTCAATTGGCTGATAGGTCAATAAAGCATCCATTTGGTATCTTAGAGAATATGCTAATGAAAGTGGGGAAGTTTTACATATCGGTCGACTTTGTTGTACTTGAGATGGAAATTGATACTCAAATCCCCATTATTTTTGGGAGGCCATTCTTAGCCACTGTTGGAGCCGTGTTTGATGTGAAGCACGAAAAAATAACCCTCAAGGTTGGTGAAGAAGTTACTGAATTTAATTTGTTTCAAGCCTTAAAGCAACCAGCCGATGTTAATTCTTGTTTGAGGGTTGATGTGGAAGAAAACCTGACTAGAGAGGTGCACACTAAAAGTCACCTACAAGACCCTTTGGAAAAATGCTTGGTGCACAATGGTGACTCAAACAATGAAGATGAGGAGGTGGCAACCTACGCTCAAATTTTGGATGCATGCCTAACTGTTTCCCCTTCTCAAAATGATAAATTCAAGGAGCTCAAGGTCCTCTCAATCGAAGATTGCTCACTTAAAGAAAATAAGGCCCCAAAGGAATCTGTAACTGATGATATGCCAGAAAAGACCTTGCCTAAGACTGCTACCAACTTTGAGAATGCCAAGCTCTACAAGAAGGGACCAAACAAGCAGAATGACAAATGTATCAAGCAATGTGAGTTTAAGCTTGGAGATAAAATTCTTATGGACAACTCATTTCTACGTTTCTGTCCTGGTAAGTTATGGTCAAAGTGGTATGGACCATATGAGATTGTTCACGTCTTATCTTATGGTGTGCTTGAGGTGAAGAAAGAAGGCTATAAGATATTCTTAATAAATGGCCAGAGAGTGAAGCACTATGAAGAAGGTGTGGGGACTAAGCACCACTCCATTAACATCACCTAAGCATAGAACCAACCCATAGTCAAGCTAATGACTATAACTTAGCGCTTCATGGGAGGCAACCCAAACTTTTTTCTCTTTTTCTTTACTCTCTTATTTTTTATTTTGTTCTTATTTTGTTATTACTTATTTTATTATCATTTTTCTATTTTTTTTGTAGTTAGCTAATGTTGAGTCGACTTAGGTGCTTCCCTGAGTTTGGAGCCTTTATAGGGGGTGTATATAGTTGTCGGCAATCAAAAAGATTTTCTATTCTTACATTTTATTTTTCAATTCTACTTTTTTTTCTTATGCAGTTTTTGGGATTATGAGACCGCTTAGTTTGACCAACTATTTGCTTATGGTTACACGCCTCCCTCTGGGTTCCTCTCTCCCACCACCTTCGTGATCTTGCATTTTCATTTTTAGAGAAGTTTTATTGTTCTTTATTATGTTATTTTTCCTATTTTTACATTGAGGACAATGTAAATTTCAAGTGTGGGAGAGTACATTTAACTTTTGATGTACTTAATTGATGATATTGCATATTAAATGACACTTGAGTATTGCACTAAATCGAGCTTGATCTTTAGTGCTATTGTCTTGATTATTTCTAAGTTGATTGAAATATGTTTGAAAGGGAGTCTACAGCTAATGAACTGAATGTTTGTGCAAGGCAATTTCTTTTTCAATTGAATGTTGAAAAATATAGCATTTTATTTCTCTTGATTTATATATGCTAGAACTTGATTTGATATTCTGTTAAGATTTTATTGATTCACATACATACTTGAGCATGATTGAGGCACTTAGGCTTAATTCTTTCATGACTTCCAGAGTTGCATTGATAAATAAGCCCTTAGTTACCCCATTTGAGTTTGAAATTGATTTTTTCTTGGATACCTTATTGATTAGTCAGGTTAAATTTCTTCTGAGCAACTAATATGATAATTGAGAAGTCACAAAAAGATTGTTTCATTCTCAAGGGTTAAAAAAAAAAAGAGAAGAATTGGATGATGAAAAGAAAAAAAATTAAAAAATAAAAAAGGTTTGTTGGTAAAGAATTGTGAGAGTGATTTGGTTGAAAGTGAAAATTACCTTGTGCATTATAATTTATTAATCATCTTTTCAACCTAATTCTGCTTAGTATAGCTTTATCCTTAAACATTCTTTACCTTAATTCATCTTCTTCCTACCATTTATTATACCCTCAGCCCATTACAACCAATAGAAGTCCTTTTGATTCTTGTTATGTATATGAACTTGAAAGTGGAGATGAGATTGATAGTCAAGCTTATAGTCATGCATTTGTTAAGAAAAATTTGAGTGATCTCTTTGCCCTTAAACACTTGAGAGATGGAAAGATGAGTGACCTCAATTGTTTAGTAGAGAGAAGAGGTGCAAGCTAGACTCAAGAGCTTCTAATTGTATTAAGTGCTAGACTTTCTTGTTTGATTAGATTTGATTGCTGAGCATTCATTAAATTTTTAAAATTGTGGAATTTTCCTTTAACTCTTGTTTCTTGATGTTTAGTATAATCTTGATTTTCATTCATATATTTGCTTGAGGACAAACAATGTTTGAGTGTGGGGAAATTTGATGTATGGATAAAATACACACCTCTTGTGCTTGATTTGAGGTGGATTTAAGTGTGCTTTGATGATTTATGTTGGAATTTATGTCATATTTAATCTAATTATCCTTGGTATCTCATGATTAGTCTTTCTCTATGTTTTTTAGGTCCAAAAGAGGTGTTTTGACATGACTCTATGAAGTTTTGGATGGATTCATTACAATGGAGTTAAGCTCAGAATTTATATGACCAAGATTCACAGAGTTTTTGACCTCTGCGCGTTAAAATGAGTATAATTTGAACTATAGAAGTCGAAATAAGGTGATTCTAGTGGTTTTGAAAAGCTAAGAAAAAGAGATACAACTTTCATGAAGACCATTTGTCTAAAAATTGACATTTTGAGTGATTGAGGAGTTAGACACAGTCGTGTCTAACTTGGAAAACGCTTCTGTCAAGCTCACACGACCCTGTCTAACTTCAATGAAGATTCTGTGTGGGAGACACAACCGTGTCTCTTTGTCACACGGCCGTATGACCCCTGAACATGCAAATTATGTTGTTTTTAAAGCTCACACGGCCATGTCAAAGGGAGACACGACAGTGTGAGTCCCTCTTATGTGAAAAAAAAAAAGAAATTTTGCCCCCAAATCATTATAAATTGGGCAAAACACCAAACAAAAAGGGGACTCCTGGCTAGAGACTTATGGGACGACAGGTTTTGAGAGGAGAAGTGAAAGGATTCAAAGGCGAAGGCTTTGAAGGCAAGAGCAAGACTCTTTGAAGATCAACCATTGAAGTTCTTTTCTCCATTTCCATCTTCTTATCTTTTCTTTTTGTTCATCAATCATGGTTATTTCTTTAATCATTGTTCTTGTTTATTTTATGATGGCCATTAGCGGCTAAACCCATTTTCTAGGATTAGGATGAAACTCTTTATTTCTCTATTATGAATTGTTAATTTGATTCTTTGTTAATGAAATTATTGTTCTTGATTCATTCTTGGTATGCTTAATGCTTGTGATATGTTTCACACCATATTTACATGATTTTAGGCTTTAGGTGAAGGATCAAAAGATGAAATCTAATTGCTTGATAATCCAAGAATTGAACTTAGGAATTGAGACCTAGACATAGGCTTAAATCTTTCGAGGGGTAAACGATTATCATGAATCTTAATGGGTTAGAACTTAGATTAATTGCTATGAGAATAGGGTTAGTAAAGTTTTAACACATTTTTAGAGCCAAGAAATTGAGCTTTAAATAATTTAGGACAAATCGCCTTTAAGAACATAATTTAACATTAACAAAGATAGGATTACAATTTATCGTAGAGGGTAGTGTAGTGGATTCTGAATTCTAGAGCTTTCAATCCCTGTTAAATCTCATCTTTTCTAGTTTTAATTATTTACTTTATTGCTTTGCTTTTCGTATTAATTTTAATTGAACATTCTCTATCGATTTTATTTGCTTAAACAATCAAAATAGCCATAAGAGTTAGTAATCAATCAATCTTTGTGGGAACAATCTTTATTTACTATTTGTATGATCCGTGCGCTTGCGAAAAATTCACAACATCTACTAAGCATAAAGACTATCCAAGTCTTCATATTTTTTCTTCTTACCCGTGGACGAACATCCACCTGGATTTACATGGCAACAAACGGGGTGAGAAACTACATTTCTCAGTATAAGTAACCAAAACCAGCAGTTTAAACATTCGAAATGAATAAACCAAACCTAAACTAATAAACATACTAATACTTTCTGTATAAGAAACAAACACAAACTTTTGTGTAACGTTCCTAAGCAATCTATACTTCTGATCTAATAACCAAAACCACGACGATAACAAACAACTGCCCATACAATCATTTGGAAATCATTGACTAGGCAACTGCCCATACAGTTGTTATCGAAGGCACAATGCAATAATAAAACATACACAAACCAAACTCGAATTCTAATCTAAACAAATAATAAATAATGTAGTGATGAAATGATGTATGCTCAAAGAAAAGTGTATATAGTATAGGTGTAGTGTTGTGATACTTAACTATTCCCCCTGCTCAAGGAGATACTCAGCCAGAATAATGTATGACCTCTTATAGCCTACCTAGTAGGGGCAAAGTCTGTTACCATAACAGGTATGATCCTTATACTACTAAGTAGTATACCACAAACTAGGTGGATATTGCCGCCAAACTGAGTGGATGCCTCCACTCACTGATCTCTAGGGATAGTAAGTATATGTGAAGCGAAGTGTGTGAAAATGCAGAGTTATGTCCTAATTCTAACATAACTACCACATAACTCTATACTAAGTCCATCTTGCACTACTAAGAGTACCTCTTCTCTGTAAGAGTAGTCCATGCATTACAACACTTATCCAAATGCCAACTAGACTAGTATACTTTCTAACTATGCACTACTAACTCTATTTCACTCTTTAAGATCTTTCATGCACTGTGGCATACCTCTTTGCCAGCTAGGGTCTATGACACTCAACTCTTGTAACCTAGCCTAGAGACACTTGTTTTTCACTTTCTCATCACTTCCTAAGTGATATCTAAGAAACACTTGTCACATATAAGCTGAACTTTAATCTATGACAATCCATACTTAATGAATTGCACAACTTGTTCTTTACCTTCCCTTGTATGCCACTAGGTCTTTCTCTCTAAAAAGCACCCTCTCTAGTGCCTCAACACTCTTAAAAACACATAAATAAAGGATTCTAGCAACTAGGGAACTCAAACCATCAAAAACAACATTTTAGTGAGTTTCAGCCCCTCACGCCGCGACACTCCTCTTTCACGCCATGATGCCCTACACTCGAGTGCCAAGGCTATACACCTCACAAGACGGCATGGCCACTTTATGCTATGGCACTCAAAGCCAATTCATCTTCACATCACGGCACAACGTTTCTCATGTTGCAATGCTAACTGGTTTTCTGCAGAATTTTGCAGAAAACCCTCGGTTCTACAATGTTCTATTAAACTATCTTAGCATCTAATCCTCTTAACTCAGTTTCTAGTTGGTTTCTAGCACCACCAACAACTTCTAAACATGTTGTAACATCATTACAATCTATTAATTCACTAAACTTAGATCAAACACCAAAAGTCACTCTCTTGGTTATTTAAAAACCTAAGTTCCAACTCAAGAACCAACTAGCTCAAATTTTGGATAAATCCATCTATCTTGCTTTAATTAAGTTGAAATAACTAATTCTAATCAACGAAATCAAGATTCAACAAAAGAAACAAGTTTTTCCTCTTTTAAACCCAACTTCCCCATTTTAAAGACCTAAGTCTAAAACCTAGAAAAGATGAAGACTCTAAGATTGAAAACACCCCTACCTCTTGCTTGGTTGAAGATCTTGAATCCTTGAACTTGCTCTAGGATCTCTCACCTTGGTCTCCTTCTTTTCCTCTCCCCTTTCCCTTCTTTCTTCCATTGGTTTCCTTGTTTTCTCACTTTCTCTCCTTTGTTTAGCTCTTAGTCGTGAGAAATGAGGAAAATAAGCCCCACTTGGCTTCTTAAAAATTTACCACTAATGTGGTACTAGAAAACTCGATCTGCTATGAATACTTAGATTCCTCTTAATCAAGTTTCCTAACCTCCAAAAGACTCAAAATAAATCTTAAGATTCATTAAAAATCATGTTGCACTTTTTCTCTATTTTTCCATATTTGCTGGAGGTCAATTCGGCATTAAAAACACAACCAATATGCCTAAAAATACCAAATTTACTTTAATTGTCTTGAAACTTCAACCACACTTTACTTAGCTCATTTGTGACCTAGAAATAAGTTATCCACACATGTTTCCCTTCAAATAGTAGTTTATGCAATTTTCTGAATCATTTTAGGCTATTTACCATCTTCTGTGTTACAGCAAAGTACCTAAACTAACTCAGTTTATCACGAAACTTAACTAACATGTTAAACAAGTATTAGACTACCTATGTAACCTTATACAAGCCAAATATGATTCTTTGGGATGTTACATTTCTTCCCTCCTTTTTAAAAAATTTTGTCCTCAAAATTTAGTCAACCTCATGCAAGAAGTCACAAGCAACTCACACTTAAAACAAACTCAACAAAACTTTAAAGAAACAAAATCAAACACTAACCTGTCTCTGAACCCGTAGATTGCTCTGTCTCCTTGCCCTGCAAGATGTAAACCCTTCCCTAAGCTGTGGGTCTACTATCTAGTTAGGCTCCTTGCCACTGTGGACATTCTTTGGCAAAATGCTCTTACTTTCCACACTTGTAGCATACAGATTGCCCTGCCAGGCAATGTCTATCATCATGCTGCCTTCCATACTTAGGGCACTAACCTTTTTTAGAATCCTCTTGATCTGATTTGCCCTTTTCACCATTTGTGAACTTTTGCTCACTGTACTTCTTCTTCTGAGATCCTTGGATTTATAATCCACTGTTGGTGGCTTCCTAGCATGCCTCTCTATTATTCTGCACTTATTGACCAAAGAAGAAAAATCTCTAATCTCAAAGGGCTCCACAGCATCTCTAATATTAGTCCTCAAACCCGACTTGAATTTCACACACCTCCAGTTCTCATCCGGGTTAAGTCTGAAGTGATATGAAAACTTTGATAGTTCCTTAAACTTGGTCACATACTGGCCCACTGAAATGCTTCCTTGTTCTAACCTCATAAGCTCCACCTCTTTCGCATTGCACAAGGTCTGCGGAAAATACTTCTCCAGAAAAGTTGTCCTAAAAACCTGCTAGGTCATCTGGGCTCCAGCAACTGCCATCACTGTTGTGGTTCCCTTCCACTAATGTTCTGCTTCTCCCTTCAACATAAAGGATACAAAAGAAACCTTATGCTCATCTGTGCAGACCAAAACCTTAAATATATTTTCCATCTCATTCAACTATCCCTCTGCCTTCATGGGATCATACTCACCATCAAAAGATGGAGGTTTCATTTGCTTGAAAGCAGCCAAGTCTTGGAAGTTCTGATTTCTTCTAACTTGCTGTACCTCTTGTACTGGGTGCTCGAGTGGTGGAGGCTGCTGAGGTGGATTTGCTTCCAACCTCTCAAGCACCCTTATCAAAACATTGGCCATGGCCCTAAAGGCCTCAACCATATCTAAACCTTGTGGGGTCAAGTTCTCTGCTTTTTGAGTTTGCCTTATCGATGCCATAGTTTCTTGTTGATGCGTGAAATCCGCAAGTGTACGGTTTCATCGTCAAGTAATAAAAAGATCGAATCCACAGGGACTGAGTCTATGAATATCAATTAATTAATTAATTCAATTAAATTAAACAAAAGAGAGTGTGATTGTTTATTAAGAATAACGTAGTAACAAAACAATTAAATAAAAATCAAGAAAACAGAATTTAGAACAAAAATAGCAAGTTATCAAGAAGGGGGTTTTCAGATTTAAGAAAGCTTCCAAGATTGGGGTACCACAATGATATAAGACAAATCCTAATTGACAACCCCTTTTATTAAATCTGAAATTCAATTGAAGGTGAATTACCCTAAATTAGTTAATATTCTCTTTCAAGATACAATATCCGTGCCCAATTAAACCAATTCCTACTCTCGTGGTAATTGAATTTAAATTGAACCCATTACGCTTTGTGGTAATTCATTGATTCCTTGAAAGGCTAAAACTACTCTTGTGATTTAGACCTTAAGTTCAATTCTTATGGTTCCAACACTTAGGTTCACCTCTCAGTACGTCCCTAAATGTCTATGAGATGTAAATAAGTGGCCAACAAATTCATATGAATAAAAGCAATAAGAATTGAATCAATGAACAATAAGATCAATAAAAGGGGAAACAATATCAATTAATCATTATCAAAGTGTCAAAGGGCATTGCCCAATCCTAGAAACAAAAGTAACTACTCAGACATAGAGAAGAAGGAAACAGAAATCAAACTTAAAAACATCCCAAACCCGTAACAATGGAAGAAGAAGAAGAAGGATGAAGAAACCAAGCCTCCTTTGTGCCTCCTTTAGAACTAGGTTTTAATCAAAGCTAGAATACACTAATTGCAATCAGAACACCTATTTATAGCCTAGGACTTCTATGGGCTAAAAGTCCCCAAAAGAAATAAAAACAAAAAAAACTAAAATTCTGTTGCGCTGCGAACCACGGCCGTGGTGGCCACCACGGCCAGGCCGTGGTCGGGCCTCGGACTCGGGATTGTTAAGTCAAGCTTTCTCAACCACGGCCGTGGTGGCCACCACGGCCAGGCCGTGGTTGAGTCTGTTTCAGTTTTCTGTATTTTCTTGATTCCCTCGAACCATGGCCGTGGTAGAGACCACGGGCAGGCCGTGGATCCCTCTGGAATGACCTTTCTTACACCTTTATTGCTATTCATTAAGCTCCAACTTCAAACATGCAAGCATTCCATTCAATCTAAGGCTAATTCAACATTAATCCTGCACAAGAACACTAAAAACACGGCAGTTATCCGAACTAAGGGAAAAACAAACCAACAAGGAAACTAAAATGCCTAAAATGCTCAAGAATGCATGCAAAATAAGAACAAAACATGATGTTATTTCACATACATCAAATCCTCCCAAGCTTAAGATTTTGCTTGTCCTCAAGCAAAAATTAAAGCCAAACCAAGAAGTGGGATCAAAAGAAAATAATGTATGAGGAACCCGAGAAAACAATATCCAAACAATAGGCTAAGGCAAACAAAGAATCTGAGAGGTAATCAAAATCAAGTCCAATTAGAGGCTAAGTTCTCAGAAATCATGCATCCTCACTGATTGAATCAAGTTCACTCTACTAGCCACACTCAAAGTGTTTAAAGGTGGAAACCATACGCTCAAAATCCTTCAAAGAAAATGCACTTCCATATGCTTGATAAGAAACCAGATTTCCACTAATAATCAGTATGCATACAAGAATCAAAAGGTCTTTCAAGGGTTGTAATGGGGCCATGGGAATGATGATAGGTAAGGTAGAGAAAGGAAGGTTTACACAAATGGCTCATCAAGATTTTCAATAAACACAAAAAAATTCTTCCTTTCTTTTCCTTCTTCTTTTTCTCCTCTTTTTCAAGCTTTCATCTTATGATTGTATTTTATTTTCTTTTTCTTTTTCTATTTTTTTTTTTGAGGAAGAGGAAGCTCAAATACAAATAATTCCCAATACAACTTTCAAACAACTTTCAAGCTCAATTCGCTCCATTTAATATTCTAAATGATAACCAACAATGTTTCAGCATAGGTATCAAGAAAACAAGTATGCAGTAGGCTCAAATTGGACAACTAGAGGATGAAAGTGTAACAATTTTAGAAGGCCAGAAAAATACCTAAAATGCCTTAATCACATTCAAGCATGCAACCAAAAATTTTGCCTCAAAAAGGTTTCAAATCAAGTTCTAGAGCACATGATCAATGAAGAATATCACTCAACACAAAGAATGGGAACAAAAATCATATAGTGCGTATATCCCATATAGGCTCAAAACTCACATTTAGAGGTTTAAAATTTCAATGAGAAGCACAATTTCAGAGAACATTATGCTAATTATCAACTATCAAAAGATCACCTCTACTATCAATTAAAACAATGCCTGTAGCCTATCACAAGAATTAACAATTGGGTTCCAAATCAATACCACTCAAAATCCTCAAAAGAGAGGGGCACAAGTTCAATCAAAAACCCAAGAGATATGATGGTGTGAAAATGCAACATGAAAATACAATGCAAAACAAGACATGAAAATGCATGAAACTAATGAAAATGAAAATGCCAATTATCTAAAATGAAAATACGAAAATATGAGAATAAATGAAAATATGAAAATATTAAAATATCCCCTCCAAGCTTAGAACCTACATTGTCCCCAATGTAAAAATCTAAAATAAGCGAAGGGATAAAAGAATAGAAAAGAACTCACTGCGGTGGTGGAAAAACTTCTGGTGTTCAATCCATGGCCATGGAATTTTTCATGAGCTGGGTGTGGAACCTTCTGACTTCACTCTCCTACTAATTTGAGCTTCAAAAAAGGTCAAACCTAAACAAAATCCATGAGATAAAGATCAAACAACAATCTAACACGCAAAATTAAAAAAAAAGATGAAATAAAATAGAAAAACAAGAAAACATGGGTTGCCTCCCAAGAAGCGCTTGTTTAAAGTCATTAGCTTGACTTTGGTTTGGTTTCTGTGCTCAGGTTACATCAACGGAGTAGTGCTCAGTCCCCACTCCTTCAAAGTGTTTCACTCTCTGACCATTTATCATGAAAGGCTTATTACCTTCTTTCTTCACCTCAAGCACACCGTAGGATAAAACTCGAGCAATCTCATATGGTCCAGACCATTTCGACCATAACTTACTAGGACAGAAACGTAGAAGTGAGTTATTAACAAGGGCTTTATCCCCGATTTTAAATTCACGCTTCTCGTCACACTTGTCACTATGCTTCTTAGGTCCTTCCTTGCAGGGCATAGCATCAGTCACTGATTCCTGTATACCTGAAAGCACAACACTATCCACAACTTTAGTAGCATCAATGCGATTACATGAATTTAAGGAATTAGAAGTTTTTTCAGAATTAAAAACATCAAAAACTACTTCCTCATCATTCAATCACAAAGTTAATTTTCCTTCATGGACATCAATGATCGCCCGTCCAGTGGCAAGGAATGGGCGCCCAAGTATGATCGGCATTGTAGCATCAGCTTCCATATCAAGCACAACAAAATCCCTAGGCATATAAAATTTACCAACCTTAATGGGAACATCCTCCAAGATGCCTACAGGGTACTTGACTGACCGATCCGCCAATTGAAGAGAGATAGTTGTGGGTTTCAGCTCACCCACTTTCTAACTTTTTACACACAGAAAGGGGCATAAGACTAACACTAGCCCCCAAATCACACAGAGCTTTATCAAAAATGGTATTCCCAATCAAGCAAGGAATAGAGAAGCTGCCAGGATCTTTGAGTTTAGGAGGCAACTTATTTTGAATTAAAGCGCTACACTCCTCAGTTAACGCTACGGTCTTATACTCCTCTAACTTTCTCTTATTAGACAAAATGTCCTTAAGAAATTTAGCATAGGTAGGCATTTGTTGTAATGCCTCAGTGAAGGGTACATTAATGTACAACTTCTTAAGGACCTCAAGAAACTTCCCAAACTGCTTATCTAGCTTGGCCTTGGCCAATCTTTGCGGGAAGGGAACCGAGGGTTGGTAAGGTTCAGGGGGTACATACTTAAACACTTTCTCATTTATTTTTTCCTCACCTAAGGGCTGTGTCTTAGTCTCTTTTTCCTCAGTCCCCTCATCTTTGTCACTCTCCCCCTTACCCTTGGGATTCTCTAACTTCTCTCCACTCCTCAAACTCACAGCCTTACAATGTTCATTCCCTGGGTTTATTTCTGGTTGACCAGGAAACTTACCTTGTTGCCTATGCGAAGTGCTCACTTGGTGGGCAATTTGGGTTTCCAACATCTTATTATGAATGGCCAAATTGTCAACCTTAGCTGACAACTCTCTAATGGCCTCAGTAACAACTTGACCATGGTGCCTAAACTCTTCATTTTGCTTGGTTTGACTCTCTACAAAATTTTCAAGGAGAGTTTTGAGTTTAGACTTTTGTACCTGGGGGAAACCAATAAAGGGTTGAGCACTATCTTGTCCAGCTTGATTTTGATTGTTCCGATAGGAGAAGTTGGGATGAGACTTCCAACCGGGATTTTAAGTCTGTGAATATAGATCATTGCGCACCTTTGGTGGAATGTCATAGAAATTGTGGCAGGATTCCACTTGCTCCACCGGTGCATCATGTGAGGATCCTATTCCAACTTGGCATTCAGCACCAATATGTCCCTGTGCTCCACAAATCTCACAAAAATTGTTAGAGGCACCTATGGCATTTACATGAGCTTTCTCAAGCATGTCAAAACGTTTATTCAAAGAATCAAACTTTGACATAATTAAATCAACACCATCTACCTCAAACTTACCTCCCGAGAGCTTTCTCGGGTTGTTACCTCTTTCACGGCCCATTGGTGATGATTCAAAGCAACACTCTCAATAATCTCATAAGCCTCTGTCACCTTCTTTTCATCAAAGCTCCACCAGCATGAGTCAAGAGACACCTTCGAAGAATATTCCAAACCATTGTAAAAGGTGTGGACAATCAACCACTTCTCTAGTCCATGATGCGGGCAAGCTTCCAACAAATCCCTTGTATCTATCCCAAGCTTCTGATAATGATTCTCCGTCTCTTTGAACAAAGCTTGTTATTTGAGTTCTAAAATGTGCAGTCTTGGAAGGAGGAAAGAACTTATTCAAGAATGCTTGCTCCAATTGATTCCATGTGGTTAATGTATCGGTGGGTACCGATTTCAACCAAGCTCTAGCCTTGTCCCTTAATGATAATGGAAACAATCGGAGGCGAATGACATCAACTAAGGCACCTTCAATTTTGAGAGTCTCACAGAATTCTAAGAACATCTCCACATGATCATTTGGGTCCTCCAAGGGTAATCCTCTAAACTAGTTCTGCCTTATCATAGAAAGTAAGGCAGGAGGTATGGTGAAGTGCCTGGCTTCAATGTCTGGCCGAGCAATTCCAGATCGCAAACCCCGAGCATTAGGGGCTGCATACTCCTTTAAAGGTTTATTATCTTCAGTTGCTGCCATGGCAAGTGGTGGTTCAAATATTTCTCTTACTCTGCGCCTTTGCTGTCTTCTCCTTCTATGTAAAGTCCTTTCAATTTCAGGATTTACTTCAATAAGAGTCCTGAAATGTCTAGCACTTCGCATAAACAAGAAAAATTGCCTGCAAAGAGTCAAAGAGAAAACAAGAACGTAATAATATGGTAAAAATAAAAAGGTTTAAAATAATTAAATTAAAAATTAAACTGATATTTAAGAAAAACACAGTCCCTGGCAACGGCGCCAAAAACTTGATGCGTGAAATCCGCAAGTGTACAGTTTCATCGTCAAGTAATAAAAAGATCGAATCCACAGGGACTGAGTCTATGAATATCAATTAATTAATTAATTCAATTAAATTAAACAAAAGAGAGTGTGATTGTTTATTAAGAATAACGTAGTAACAAAACAATTAAATAAAAATCAAGAAAACAGAATTTAGAACAAAAGCAGCAAAGTTATCAAGAAGGGGGTTTTCAGATTTAAGAAAGCTTCCAAGATTGGGGTACCATAATGATATAAGACAAATCCTAATTGACAACCCCTTTTATTAAATCTGAAATTCAATTGAAGGTGAATTACCCTAAATTAGTTAATGTTCTCTTTCAAGATACAAGATCGGTGCCCAATTAAACCAATTCCTACTCTCGTGGTAATTGAATTTAAATTGAACCCATTACGCTTTGTGGTAATTCATTGATTCCTCGAAAGGCTAAAACTACTCTCGTGATTTAGACCTTAAGTTCAATTCTTATGGTTCCAACACTTAGGTTCACCTCTCAGTACGTCCCTAAATGCCTATGAGATGCAAATAAGTGGCCAACAAATTCACATGAATAAAAGCAATAAGAATTGAATCAATGAACAATCAAGATCAATAAAAGGGGAAACAATATCAATTAATCATTATCAAAGTGTCAAAGGGCATTGCCCAATCCTAGAAACAAAAGTAACTACTCAGACATAGAGAAGAAGGAAACAGAAATCAAACTTAAAAACATCCCAAACCCGTAACAATGGAAGAAGAAGAAGAAGGATGAAGAAACCAAGCCTCCTTTGTGCCTCCTTTAGAACTAGGTTTTAATCAAAGCTAGAACACACTAATTGCAATCAGAACACCTATTTATAGCCTAGGGCTTCTATGGGTTAAAAGTCCCCAAAAGAAATAAAAACAAAAAAAAACTAAAATTCTGCTGCGCTGCGAACCACGGCCGTGGTGGCCACCACGGCCAGGCCGTGGTCAGTTCTGGACTCAGGATTGTTAAGCTGTCTCTCAACCACGGCCGTGGTGGCCACCACAGCCAGGCCGTGGTTGAGTCTATTTCAGTTTTCTGCATTTTCTTGATTCCCTCGAACCATGGCCGTGATAGAGACCATGAGCAGGCCATGGATCCCTCTGGAATGACCTTTCTTGCACCTTTATTGCTATCTATTAAGCTCCAACTTCAAACATGCAAGCATTCCATTCAATCTAAGGCTAATTCAACATTAATCCTGCACAAGAACACCAAAAACACGGCAGTTATCCGAACTAAGGGAAAAATAAACCAAAAAGGAAACTAAAATGCCTAAAATGCTCAAGAATGCATGCAAAATAAGAACAAAACATGATGTTGTTTCACACACATCACTTGTACACATAGAAATAATATATTTTGAGCTGCACTCTCAACATCATATAACTATGCAATAGTAACTAGTAATAAACCAACCTAAGGCAACTCATGCAATTCTAGCATCACATCTAACATATGAGACAAGAAATGCATAGCACTAGCGGAAAAACACTAAATGTGTCTAAGCTTAGTCAGTCCATACCACGGCTCAACAGGATGAACTACTCTGATATCATAATGTAACACCCTAATACTAGTATCCTAGTATATCAAGCATACACTAGGAATAACAGTATTAGTTATGCTACTTCTAACTTAAACATCATACTAATCCATATCATTTAAGCAAATAATAATGGAGAGCCTTGCGGAAACTAAAAGTCATATACATACATATTGCCACAAAAGAGATCATTGTGTACATAAACTTTATACAAACTAAAAGTAAAGTAAATAAATACAAAGCTTTAATCTACTAAGCATAATGACTATCCTAGTCTTCATACTTTTTCTTCTTGCCCGTGGACGAACTTCCACCTGGATTTACATGGCAACAAACAGGGTGAAAAACATTTCCCAGTATAAGTAAACAAAACCAGCAGTTTAAACATTTAAAATGAATAAACCAAACTTAAACTGGTAAACATACTAATACTTTTTGCATAAGAAACAAACATAAACTTCTGTGTGACATTCCTAAGCAATCTATACTTCTAATCTAATAATCGAAACCACGATGATAACAAACAACTCCCCATACAATTATTTCAAAATCATCAACTAGAAAATCATCCATACAGTTGTCACCAAAGGCATAATGCAATAACAAAACATACACAAACTAAACTGAAATTCCAATCTAAACAAATAATAAAAAATGTAGTGATAAAATGATGTATGCTCAAAGAAAAGTGTATGTAGTGTAGGTGTAGTGTTGTGATACTTAACTATTCCCCTTGCTCAAGGAGATACTCTGCCAAAATAACGTGTGACCTCTTATAGCCTACCTAGTAGGGGCAAAGTCTATTACCATATCAGGTATCCTCCTTATACTACTAAGTAGTCTACCAAGTAGTCTACCGTAAACTAGGTGGATATCGCCACCAAACTGAGTGGATGCCTCCATTCACTGATCTCGAGGGATAGTAAGTATATTTGAAGCGAAGAGTGTCAAAATGTAGAGTTATGTCCTAATTCTAACATAACTACCACATAACTCTATACTAAGAGTACCTCTTCTCTGTAAGAGCAGTTCATGCACTACGACACTTATCCAAATGCCAACTGGACTTAGTACACTTTTTAACTTTGCATTACTAACTCTATTTCACTCTTTAAGAGCTTTCACACTCTGTGGCATTCACCCTTGCCAGTTAGTGTCTATGACACTCTACTCTTTCCATCTAGCCTGGACACTTGTTTCTCACTTTCTCATCACTTCCCAAGTGATATCTAAGCAACATATGTCACACATAAGCTGAACTTTAATCTATGAAAATTGATACTTAATGAATTGTACAACTTTTCCTTTACCTTCCCTTGTATGCCACTAGGTCTTTCTCTTTAAAAAGTACCATATTTAGTGTCTCAACACTCTTAAAAGTACCTAAACAAAGAATTCTAGCAACTAGGGAACTCAAACCATCAAAAATAACATTTTGGTGAGTTTTAGCCCCTGACGCTGCGACGCTCCTCTTTCACGCCGCGGCGCCCTACTCTCGGGTGCCAAGGCTATACACCTCAGGCTACGCCGCGACACTCGAAGCTAGTTCATCTTCACACGATAGCACAATGCTTCTCACGCCGCAATGCTAGTTGGTTTTCTACAGAATTCTGCAAGAAACCCTCAGTTCTGCACTGTTCCATTGAACTATCTCAGCTTCCAATGCTCTGAACTCAGTTTCTAGTTAGTTTCTAACCCCACCAACAACTCCTAAATATGTTGTAACATCATTACAACCTATTAATTCACTAAACTTGGATCAAACACCAAAAGTCACTCTCTTGGTTCTTTGAAAACCTAAGTTCCAACTCAAGAACCAACTAGCTCAAACTATGGATAAATCCATCTATCTTGCTTTCATTAAGTTGAAATAACCTATTCTAATCAACGAAATCAAGATTCAACTAAAGAAACTAGTTTTCCCTCTTTAAAACATAACTTCCTCATTTTAAAGACCTTAGTCTAAAACCTAGAAAAGATGAAGAATCAAAGATAGAAAACATCCCTACCTCTTGCTTGGTTGAAGATCTTGAAGCCTTGAACTTGCTCTAGGATCTCTCACCTTGGTCTCCTTCTTTTCCTCTCCTCTTTCTCTTATTTCTTCCTTTGGTTTCCTTCTTTTTTTTCACTTTCTCATCTCTGTTTTGCTCTCAGCCTTAGGAAATGATGAAAACATGCCTTACTTGTCTTCCTAAAAAGTTACCACTAATGTGGTACTAGAAAACCTGATCTGCTATGAACACTTAGATTCCTCCGACTCAAGGTTCCTAACCTCCAAAAGACTCAAAATAAATCCTAAGATTCATTAAAAATCATGTTGCACTTTTTCTCTATTTTTTCATATCTGTTGGGTGTCAATCTGACATTAAAAGCATAACCAGTATGCCTAAAAATACCAAATTTACATTGATTGTCATGAAACTTTAACCACACCTTACTTAGCTCATTTGTAACTTAGAAACAAGTTATCCACACATGTTTCCCTTCAAATAGCAGTTTATACTATTTTCTAAGTCATTTTAGGTTGTTTATCACATTCTGTGTTCCAGCAGAGTACCTAAACTAACTCAGTTTGTCACGAAACTTAACTGACATGTTAAACAAATATCATACTACCTATGTAACCTTATATAAGCCAAACATGATTCTTCGGGATGTTACATTTCTCCCCTCTTTTTAAAAAAATTTTGTCCTCAGAATTGGTTACCTAATGCAAGAAGTCACAAGCAACTCACACTTAAAACAAACTCAACCAAACTTTAAAGAAAAAAAATCAAACACTAACCTTTCTCTGAACCCGTAGGTTGCTCTATCTCCTTGCCCTACAAGATGTAAACCTTTCCTTGAGCTGTGCGTCTACTATCTGGCTTGGCTCCTTCCCTCTATGGACATTCTTCGGCAAAATGCCCTTGCTTCCAACACTTGTAGCATAGGAATTGCCCCGCCAGGCAAGGTCTATCACCATGCTACCTTCCACACTTAGGGCGTTGACCCTTTTTGGAATCCTCTTTATCAGATTTTTCCTTTTCACCCTTTGTGAACTTCTACTCACTATACTTCCTCTACTGAGATCCTTGGGATTTGTGATCGACTGTTAGTGGCTTCCTAGCATGCCTCTCTATTGTTCTGCACTTGTTGACCAAAGAAGAAAAATATCTAATCTCAAAAGGCTCCACAGCATCTTTGATATTAGTCCTCAAACCTGACTCGAATTTCATACACCTCTAGTTGTTATTCGGGTCATGTCTAAAGTGATATGAAAACTTTGATAGTTCCTTAAACTTGGCCACATACTAGCCCACTAACATGCTTCCTTGTTCTAACCTCATAAACTCCACCTCTTTCACATCGCGCAAGGTCTCTGTAAAATACTAGTCTAGGAAAGTTGTCCTAAAATCCTCCAAGGTCATCTGGGCTCCAGCAACTGCCATCACTCTTGTGGTTCCATTCCATCAATGTTCTGCTTCTCCCTTTAACATAAAGGATGCAAAACAAACATTATGCTCATCTACACAGACTATAACCTCAAAAATCTTTTCTATCTCATTCAACCATCCCTCTGCCTTCATGGGATCATACTCACAATCAAAAGGTAGAGGATTCATCCACCTGAAAGCTACCAAGTCTTGGAAGTTCTAATTTTTTCTAAGTTATTGTACCTCTTGTACTGGGTGCTGGGGTGGTGGAGGCTGCTTAGGTGGATTTGCTTCCAACCTTCAAGAAGCCTTGTCAAAACATTGGCCATAGCCATAAAGGCCTCAGCCATATCAAGACCTTATAGGGTCGAGTTCTCTGCTTCTTGAGATCGCCTTGTCGGTGCTATAGTTTCCTGTACACATAGAAATAACATATTTTGAGCTGCACTCTCAACATCATGTAACCATGCAACAGTAGCTAACAACAAACCAACTTAAGGCAACTCATGCAATTCTAGCATCATATCTAACATTTGAGACAAGAAATGCTTAGCACTAGCGGAAAAACACTAAACGTGTTTAAGCTTAGTCAGTCCATACCCTAACTCAACAGGATCAACTGTTTTGATACCATAATGTAACACCTTAATACTAGTATCCTAGTATATCAAGCATACTCAAGAAATAACAGTATTAGTTATGCTACTTCTAAGTTAAACATCATACTAATCCATATCATTTAAGCAAATAATAATGGAGAGCCTAGTAGAAACTAAAATTCATATACATGCATATTGCCACAAAAGGGATCATTGTGTACATAAATTTTATAGAAACTAAAAGTAAAGTAAATAAATACAAAGCTTTAATCTACTAAGCATAAAGACTATCCTAGTCTTCATACTTTTTCTTCTTGCCCGTGGACGAACTTCTACCTGTATTGACATGGCAACAAACGGGGGGAAAAACTACATTTCTCAGTATAAGTAACCAAAATCAGCAGTTTAAACATTTGAAATGAATAAACCCAACTTAAACAAATAAACATATTAATACTTTCTGCATAAGAAATAAACACAAACTTTTGTGTAATGTTCCTAAGCAATCTATGCTTCTGATCTAATAACTGAAACCACGATGATAACAAACAACTGTCTATACAATCATTTGGAAATCATCGACCAGACAACCACCCATACAGCCGTCACTGAAGGCACAATGCAATAACAAAACATACACAAACCAAACTCAAATCCCAATCTAAACAAATAATAAATAATGTTGTGATGAAATGATGTATGCTCAAAGAAAAGTATATGTAGTGTAGGTGTAGTGTTGTGATACTTAACTATTCCCCCTGCTCAAGGAGATACTCTGCCAAAATAATGTGTGACCTCTTATAGCCTACCTAGTAGGGGCAAAGTCTATTACCATAATAGGTATCCTCCTTAAACTACTAAGTAGTCTACCGTAAACTAGGTGGATATCGCCACCAAACTGAGTAGATGCCTCCACTCACTGATCTCTAGGGATAACAAGTATATGTGAAGTGAAGTGTGTGAAAATGAATTATGTCCTAATTCTAACATAACTACCACATAACTCTATACAAAGTCCATGTTGCACAACTAAGAGTACCTCTTCTCTGTAAGAGCAGTTCATGCACTATGACACTTATCCAAATGCCAACTAGACTTAGTACACTTTCTAACTTTACATTACTAACTGTATTTCACTCTTTAAGAGCTTTCATGCACTGTGACATTCACCCTTGCCATCTAGGGTCTATGGCACTCAACTCTTTCCATCTAACCTGTACACTTGTTTCTTGTAACGTCCCTTCTTGAGGAGGGAACATCACACCATAACCATGAAACCGAAACAAAATGTATAAACTAAGACCCAGTTCATTAAGGATAGATAAGTCTGCTTAGTTGTAATCGTAACAAATGATTTGGCGAATACTTTTTTTTTGTTATCAAATAAAATAATATATGGTTACAGCAAAAAGTAACATGAGAAGTAAACCATACATTCCTACATCATAATTATATTTTTATACTTGCATCATACTCGTTTAGATACATCACCAAATATATGAAAGTAGAAGCTTTGCATGCCCCAAAATGATTACACATATACAGCCCACCAAAAAGACAAAATATCAGGCCCCCAAAAGATTTACAGATAGCCATCAGCGGCTACCGATAGCATCAACCTCTAAAGCGAATGAGAAGGAACCGTAGATGGATCCTCCTCAGGGTCTTCCTCGTCAGAGGAAATCCTCATCAGAGCAACCGAGTTACAAGTGGGGGCTCGTGCAAAGGATAAGAAAGAATCCTCTTGTGGGGAGTAATAGCGCTCACCCCACATATCACGTATAGGCAAGTAAAACTCTAAATGCAAGTGAGCATTAAAAGTAAAGATAGGTGGATCATAATGTCCCCAAGCTAGAGACACAGTCACGTCCCGGAGGTAGACGCAGCGATCTATACTTAGGTTGATGTGCCAACAGTCCGGATCTCCATGAAAAGTCAATCTCGCATATCCCAAAAAGCCTCGCGGACGGGACGCCATGTCCAAACAGGAAACTAATCAAAATCAGGCCAGAAGCCAGAGAATTCGTGCACTTTCCCTTCTTCACCGATGTCTTTAGAGAAACACATAAAGAAATAGAATAGTAGAAATACAAAAAAGAGGTAAGACATCCTACATTCAGTACCATTTATGGCAGTAAAGAAACAGAATGGCGCAAGGCGCCCACATAGCATTTGAGAAATAATAATCAGCATCAAGAAGCAAATAGTAAACAACTTAACAAATCTAGGAAGTTATAAATTAATAAGACAACAGATCCAATCATCATATGAATAAATGCCAAATAATATGTTGACTCACGATGCACGTGCACATGATATTGAAATCCTACTCCATGGAGCTAGATACAAACATCGAAGAGAATGATCAGGAGACATATCTGTAACTCGATTGCTGCGGCCAACAAATGGTATAATTTCTCAATTTATCAACATACACACCATGGCATTATACAAGACATTCTACACTAGATCGTTGGTGCATTTGCATCGATCTATCCCACGGCCCAGAGGAGTTACCAACTGACCATTTGTGAGACACCCGCACCCGACGCCCCCAAGGTCAACATTATGACTAGTCTATTCGTACCCGCACGTAGGTGTGATTCAATCTCCTAAGCAACATGGCCTTAACAATAGTCCACCAGACTTTCACAATGCATGATGACTCAATGCATATTCATGTATATTCAACAATGATATACTCATTCCATAACATACCACAATTTGGCCAAGTTAAACATCAACAAAATTTTGGTCCCACTCATGGACCCATATTATTATATTATCAAATTCTCAAATATGACAATACACTTTTATGGTTCATTATGGAGTTTCACTTTAATCTAACATTTCTTATAAAATCTTTCTCTAGAGGAATTCTCTTGTAATTCCCATTAAATTGTTATTTCTCTTAATTAGCATAGTCTTTTACTCAAATTAAATCATACTTACTTAGAAAATTATCTAAGGTTCTCCAAGTCTCACACACACTATTGTTCTTCCCTTAAGTTCAAAAATCACTCTAGGTCATCAAGTAAATTTTTTTCCTTCACATTGTTAATTACTTAACACTTAATTACTTAATTTCTAATGCTACCCAAAAAGTATATATATGAACCCCGAAAATACACTAGAGGCTGTGAGCCTCCCAAGGGGTAAGAACCCAAAATTTTTCATTGCTCAATTAATTATTATTCACTTGATTAGTTACGTCTCCAACTTGTTACAAAATTTTAAACATGAACACCCTATTGAAGGGGGTATGGTCGTGACCCTCATTAAGGAGAGCAAGGAACCCTTGCTTCTAATTCATATTTCTAATCCATCAAAATCAATCAAAGATCATCAACATACACAAATACAACCAAGAGAACCACATAGAGGAAATTAATGCAAAGATCATAAAAAAACATATAACCAATAGAGTAACCCTAACATGGGTTTCTCACAATCAACTCATAAACAAGTTTCCCACTACCAATAGAGGTTGAAGTATATAATCTTCCTCTTACCAAGAGAGAAAACAAGAAAAGAATTTCCTTGAAGCTCCTTGTAAATTCGGCCTCCACCACTACCAAAACCCTAGGACATCAAACTTGCACAATAAACAAATCAAACCATAAAAGAGGAATTCTTGGTCACAAAGATGACCAAGAATCATGAAAATGAGAAGAGAAAATGGAAAAGCCATAAACTTTACCTCAAGGTTTCAAACCTTAGAGCTTGGTAGAAGAAGATGAAACTGGTGCATTCAAGAGGTGGTCACAAAAAAGAAAATGTTCTAGATGATGAGAAGATGTAAGAAACAAGGTTGGTTGAGCAAAAAAAGTGGGTGACCAAAAATGGTGTCTTGGTCGTGGAAGAGAAGAGAAAATGGAGAGAATAGGTGAGCTCCTTGAAGGTGATTCCAATAAGAAAGAAAGTCTTCTTATCAAGATGTAGATTCAAGCAAAATGGTTGCTTGAAATCAAACAAGCATGGAGGGTGGAAGGATATGGTGCTGCCGTGGGACGAAGAAGAGAGAAGGAGGAGAATAGCTTGAAAGAAAAATGAGAGAAGAGAAGTGTAGAGAGAGAAAGTGATAGTAAAGTGATTTCAAAATTAGAAATAAAAGTGATAAAGTGAAAAACTAATTTTTGGATCCAAAATGGGCCTCATTGTCGTGGAGCTACATGGGAGAGAGAGGGAAAGGAAGCTTCCTCTAGAAGCTTGGTGCAAAGCTTCCTTGAAAAGCTTTGTTAGATTTTGTGTAAAAGTCAACTTGATTGGACAAAAATTAGATTTCTAAATAAGGTGATAAGGATTTTTTTTGCTACAAGTTATTACCCAGTGGATAATTGTTACAATTTACTAAGCCAGTATGTATTGTCTAATGGATAATAGAGCATACTGTAAAATTTTTATTTAACATAATATACTGCGATTTTATTTATCAAATAAAATCTCAAAAAACATAAACCTTATAAACTATGTCTGTCCTCAGGTTTAGTAAGATCCCCCGTCGACATTTCCATAGTTCAAGGTTTACCAGCCTCGAGAAAAATATTTCATTTTCCTGACTCCGCTCAGTGTGCACGTAAATTGAGAAATATATTAAAATAATCAACAATTCCTGAAAAATCCAAAAAAATTCACAAAAATCACAAATATTATAAAATGACTATTTATCATGAAACAAACAATTTTCGGGGTGTTACAACTCTCCCCTTCTAAAAAGAAATTTCGTCCTCGAAATTTTTATACCTTAGAATAGTTGTGGATTTTGCTCATTCATCTTGTCTTCTAACTCCCATGTTACATCTCTGGTCGTTTCATTCCAGATCACTTTTACTAATGGGATTTCCTTCCCTCTGAGTTGCTTTACTTTCCTATCTTCAATCCTTACAGGAGGTGCCTCATAAGTTAAGTTCTCTTTTCATTGTACTGTGTCCAATGCTATGACATAGCTCGGGTCAGGAATATATTTTCGCAATTGCGACACATGTAAGACATTATGAAGGTTAGAAAGAAAAGGTGGTAGGGCTATTTAGTAAGCTACTAGACCTATCCGGTGAAGAATTTGATAATATCCAAGGAATTTGGGAGTAGGTTTTCTAGATTTTAGAACTCGGCTGACCCAAGTCGTAGGCGTGACTTTCAAAAACATATGCTCATCTTCTTCAAACTTAAGAGGTTTTCTCCTTTTGTCCACATAGCTCTTCTGTCGACTCTGAGCCGTCCTCATCTTTTCTTGAATCATCTTGACTTTCTCAGTCGTTTGTTGTATAAGATCAGGCCCAATAGTAAGGCATTCTCTGTCTTAGTACCAACACAAAGGTGTTCTGCACCGTCGTTCATATAGAGCTTTATAGGGTGCCATCCCTATGCTCGAATGAAAACTGTTGTTGTAGGTGAACACTACCAATGGTAAAACTTCATCCCAACTTCCAGTTTGTTTTAAAGCACAAGCTCTGAGCAAATCTTCGAATGATTGGATCGTCCTTTCTGATTAACCATCGATCTGTAGGTGATAAGCAAAACTCAAATGTAGCTTCGTTCCCAATGCTCCTTGCAAACTTTGCCAAAACTTTGATGTGAACTTTGGATCTCTATCAGAAATAATACTGGTAGGTACACCATGCAGCCTAACGATCTCACCAATATACAGCTGAGTCAACTTCTCCATGTTGTACCGTATGTTAATTAGTAAAAAATGTGCTGACTTCGTGAGTCGATCAATGATTACCCATATTGAATCGTAACCTTTTCTAGTCTTTGGTAATCCAACCACAAAGTCCATCACAATACTATCCTACTTCCATTCGGGAATAGCTAGGGGTTGCAACATTCCTAATGGTCTCTGGTGTTCAACCTTTGCTTTCTGACAAACCAGACAAGATGACACACATCTGGCAATATCACTCTTCATTCCATGCCACCAAAATAACCGTTTTAGGTCTTGATACATCTTAGTTATTCCCAGATGCAAACTAAACTTACTCGTGTGAGTGTGTTCGAGAATATACTTTCTAAGTTCTTGATCCTTGGGTATACAAACTTTACCTCTGAATCTTAAGATTCCATCAATTCCTTCCTCAAATGTTGTCACACCGCTTTATTTCATTAGTTCCCTTTCTTCTTGCAAAACCTTATCAACTTTTTGTTTTTCTCGGATATTTTCCATTAATTCACTTGAAATAGTGACCATGTTCATGCAAATCTTCCCCAGTGCCAATTCAACAAAGGACCATACATCCATGAATTGCTCTATTAAATCCTTTTCCTTGATCATCATAGTAGAGATATTGAGCATCTTCCTACTCAAAGCGTCTGCCACAACGTTTGCCTTTCCGGGGTGATACAGAAGTTGAAAATCATAATCTTTCAGAAATTCCAATAACCTTTGTTGTCTCATATTCAACTCTTTTTGGTCATACAGGTACTTCAAGCTCTTGTGGTCGCTAAAGACGTTGAATGTCGCCCCACAAAGAAAATGCCTCCATATCTTCAAAGCGAATACCACAGCTGCTAACTCCAAGTCATGAGTTGGGTAATTCTTCTCATGCACTCGCAACTGTCTCAAAGCGTAAGCCACTACTTTTTTATTTTGCATAAGCACACATCCCAATCCTTGATATGAAGCATCGCAATGCACTTCAAAGGGTTCACTTGGATCAGGTAGAACTAACACTGGTGAGAGGCCCTGCTATCTTAGAGAATCCCTCAATGAATCTCCGATAGTATCCAGCTAATCCCATAAAGCTCCAAATTTCTGTCACTGTCTTCAGCCTTTCCCATTGCAGAATTGCCTCCACTTTAGACGGATCCACCGCAATCCCTTCCTTCGAGATCACATGGCCCAATAACTTGACTTCTTCCAGCCAGAATTCACACTTTGACAATTTGGCATATAGCTTCTTTTCATTCAAAATCTGGAGAACTATACTGAGGTGTTCAGTATGATCCTCCTGATTTTGAGAATAGATTAGAATGTCATCAATGAAGACAACAATAAATCTGTCCAAGTAAGGACAAAAGATTCTGTTCATGTAGTCCATGAATATGGCAGGTGCATTCGTTACACCAAACGACATCACAAGATACTCGTAATGACCGTAATGGGTACAGAAAGCTACTTTAGGAATATCTTCAACCTTCACTCGGATCTGATGATAGCCCGATCGCAGATCGATCTTAGAGAATACTACTGCTCCTTTCAGTTGATCCATCAAGTCATCTATCCTTGGAAGTGGATACTTATTCTTTATTGTGACCTTATTCAGCTAGTGATAGTCCACACACAATCGCAAAGTCCCATCCTTCTTTCTGACTAGTAACACTGGTGCTCCCCACGGTGATACACTAGGTCTAACAAACTGCTTTTCCAAGAGTTCTTCTGACTACTTCTTAAGCTCAACTAACTCTGATGGTGACATCCTATAGGGCGCTATAGATAAAGGACCAGATCTAGGCACAAGATCAATGGTGAACTCTATCTCCTGCTCCGATGGTAAACCAGGTACGTCATTAGGAAAGACTTCAGGAAATTCATTAGCTACCAGAATAACATCCAAATCTATCTTGCTCTCGACTTCTAAGGAAGACAATAGCATGTATCCCTGAGCTCCTTCTTTCAAGAAAGCTCAAACTTAGTTAGCCGTCAAAAATCTAGAAACTTCATCCATAGGGAAAACTATGGTTTTACTAGAACAGTCTAACAGGATATGGTTAGAAGACAACCAATACATTCCTAAAATTACATCTAATTGGGAAAAAGGTAAGCAAATCAAATCAACAGAAAAGATTCGACCCTCAACAATTAAAGGACAATTTAAACAAACTTTGGTGGTAACAACAGGTTTAGCAGTAAGGGTAGAAATAGTCAAGTCAAAAGGTAAGGAAGACACAGGTAAACTAAGTCATCGCACATAGTCATAAGAAAAGAAAGAATGGGTTGCCCCAGAGTCATACAGTACAATCAAAAGATTACCTCCTATGGTACCTTCTCCTTGTATCAGATCTTTAGATTTGGAGGCTTGCGCTCCACTCATAGTGTAGACTCGGCCTCCTGCCTGTGGTTTTACAGCTCGTGCAGTGTTGACTGAAGGCTCTGCCTTAACTTGATTGCAGTCCCTAGAGACGTGTCCAGGTTTCCCACATTTGAAGTAGATTATTCCTTTGATGGTGCAATCCCCCATTAGGTGATCTTTCCCGCACTTCAGACACTTTGGAGAAGATGCCACAACCTGACCAGTTCGATTTCCACCAAAACCTCCACTGGAACCTCCACCAGATGACTGTTGCTGACTTCCCGGTGGTCGGGAATAGGGTGTCTTTTGAAAGCGGTTGGCATTGTTGCCACCTCCTCTTTGGAACCTAGTAGATCCAAAGTTATGATTCCTCATGTCCCACGCCTGATCAAGATCTTCCACTCGGCGACACGTGTCCAACAGCTCTAAAAACTGGTTGATCCTCAAGGTTATGACAGCCCTTTTCACGTCATGCCTCAATCCTTCCTCAAATTTCTGACACTTCCACATCTCGTCCGGCTAGTGTTATAAATACGTTAAAAATTTAGACAAGCTCTCAAACCTCACGGCATACTCGCTGACAGTCAAGTTCCCTTGCCTTAAACCAAGGAACTCCATTTCTTTGGCATATTTTGCACTCGCTGGGAAATACTTTTCCAAGAATTTATTTTTGAATACCTCCCAGGTGATTACTCGAACTTCAGTTTCTAATAATCTCTGCGCTCCGTTCCACCAATCTTCCGCATCTCCGATCAGCATAAAAGCAGCATAGGTTATCTTCTTGTCATCGGCATAATTCATGCCTTTGAAAATTTTCTCCAACTCCTTGATCCAAAGACTAGCCTTCTCTGGATCAAATTCTCCCTTAAACTGAGGAGGGTTGTTACGACGGAACTTCGACAGATTTTGAGCATCGATTGAAGCTTCTAGTTGTTGTGCAGCCTTTTCCTACTGTTGAGCAGCTCTCTCAGTTTATTGTGTAATGACGTCTGTTATTCATTGCATTACTTCGATTGCGATCATGCCTCCACTGTAACACCCTTGTGGGGATGTCACATTTATGATGCAGAAAAATAAAAATAAAATAAAATAAAATACTTACCCAAGTTATAAAACTTTTGGTACATAATTAATATTAGTGGTAAATTTTTTTCCTTTCTTTATATTTATAATGTTAAATAAAATAACATGGAACACAAAATAAGATCAAACATAAACTCACCATAATATACATATGATTTTGTCTAAAGTCTACAATTAATTTACAACTACAAAATATTTAATAAAGCTGTAAAAAGTCAGTATGATACTAAGACATAATGCCTAAGACATGAGCCCTTGTCATAAGACAATTTCCCTAGTTGGGAATGTCTTGACCAATAGAAATTCGACCCAAAAGTATATCGAAGTTCTCTCTAGGGGTATAGTGAAACTCATCCCACAACTCCCTAATAGGTAAAATGATCTCTACGAAAGCAACTGTATAACGTGTAGTAACAACCCCATGTTGAGTCCTACTTACTGATAAAGTCACATTACCACTGTACTCTATGTGTCCTGTGTCCCAGTGGACATACCAAGCCTCAGCGCCTTCGAGAAACTGAAGTCTAAAGAAACCTAATTGATCTCGCCTTGCCACCATTCTAGTCTTCGATGATGTAAACATAAAGTAGAAAACAAAACAGAACAATACAATAAAGAGGTGAGACAATCAACATCATTACCCCGCATGGCAATTAAGAAAATGACAATACAAACAGGTATTACAATGGCAAGCAGATATTACAATAACACATGCTATTACATTATATACAGTATAACAATTTAATACATCATACATAATATAACAAAGCAATATATATATATTAAATAACATATATCATCATATCATACAATATATATTAAAGCAATACATCATACAATTTATCACAGAATATAGTAAACAGTAAAATGCAGATAATGCATGAACAGTAAAGTACAGATAATGCATGAACACACATTGACTCATTCCTACTCCATGGAGCTAAACACGGATATCTGAGAGAATGATCCGAATAGAAACTAATAATACTTTATGGCTGCCCAACCAAACTATTGCACTTCCAATCTTTGTCTCTATAGTCCACAGTCCAAACATCGTGTAGCAGTACACAGTCCAAACACCGTATACCACAGGCATAGTACTTAATAGTCCCCTCAAGATTCCGATTAAGAATAGTGCTTGTCAAGATCATTAGTGTGTTGCCCGTTACCACGGCCCAGAGGTGCTACCACTGTCCTCATATGGGATTCTCCGCACACTAATGCCTTCAAGTTCATAAATGAACCACACTATACTTATCACACCAAATACGGTGTAATTCGCCTCGTCAATCAATCACCAATTATAACCCAAATTGGTACAACACTCTAAGTATGATCTAAAATGACAAAAATACCCTTATTATCCAAATTTTACCATAATTATGAAAAATTACCAAAATGTCGTTAGTCACAAAATACCAAAGTATAGTACGTCCCACCTGACAGTACTACACCACAACATGTCCGGGTCCACCACTTTGGCCCGACACTAAAACTCACTGTATCATTCAATCGCGTAGGAATTTTATCGCGTTTTCACAATCTCGTCATTTTCACAAACATTTTTAAATCGTGTAAATATATTTTGACGTTTTTAAACATCGCAAAATGTTTTTAAATCATTTTCTCAATCGCGTAAGATTTTTAATTCATTTTCTTAACCTAATAGCTTAAAATTATCATTTTAAATATGTGTAGACTATATCTAGTACATTTTAAAATACGTAGAGTAATTTCCTTGTGTTATAAATATAGTATGGAATCTTTTCATTTTTATTCGCTTGATTTTAGTAAATTTTGGCAGCATTTTGCCTATAAAATCAGTATAAGGTATTTTTGACGTTTTCTACCAAATATAGTTTATTTTATTTTTACCTAATAATTACGCTTTGAAACTTGCTAACG
The DNA here is from genome assembly GCA_029884595.1 of Ormosia semicastrata. NCBI lineage: Eukaryota > Viridiplantae > Streptophyta > Magnoliopsida > Fabales > Fabaceae > Ormosia > Ormosia semicastrata. The sequence goes on along the minus strand of JAQQTO010000061.1, from coordinate 70,389,029 downwards.
CGCTTCAAAATTTATAAAATGAGCTTTACGTTAGTATTTTTCAAGCGTTTGATTTAGTTCTTACTTAAACTAAATTCTGCTAAGTTAAAATTCTATAACTGAATTCATTCCTTTTGTTTTCAAAGATTCAATGGAATCAATTTATTTTTATAAATCCATTATCGAACCTATGTTAGAAAATAAAATGGCATTTTGGCCAAAATCAAAAATAAAATGATGTCCAATTATTCACTAAATGGCATGTTGGCCATAATTAATCAAAATTATTCCTAAGTCCATTATTTTACTTAGATCATTTAAAATTAGTAATTTAGAAAATTACTGAGAACATTTTGGTTCTCTGTTTGATGTAAGGCCGTGAGCCTCATTCTGTGTTCTTTGGAACACTCATGCAGATCGTTACATGTTATTCACATCCTACTTTAATAATTATATATAATTATAAACACATGCAATATATAATCACATATAATATACATACAAAGAATATATAATCACATATAATATACATACAATATATTTAAAGCCATAAACATGCATAGCAAAAATAATAATAACTATAAACATGCATAGCAAAATAAATCACAAATAGGAAAGCATTTAAACAATCACAAAAATAATAAAAATCCATAAACAATCACACAAATGAATCCTTATGGATTCTACACACACATACAAATCCATTTTCCCATCACCACTTAGGGTTGATGAGATTAAATCTCCCTCTTACCTCTTGAAGACAATTAATCGGTTAGTTTCCTTCTTTCTTGAAATTCGTGCAATCTCCCAAACAAATCCCTAAAATTCTTAAACAATTAGTAAAAACACATACAAGGTACAATATTGAAAAACCATGGAACAATCATGGTTAGAAAAATTAGAAATCAAATTTTGAACCATAGAATCAAGACTTACCCTTAAGAAAGTAAGCAAAAGGTTGGATTTTGGACAAGATAGAGTAGGATTTTGGAAAAACTTTGTGAATGAAAAGTGTTTAGAATAGGATTTGGGTTTAGGAAATATGATGAGATAAAATTATAGAGGTTTGGTTGTGTGGGGTGAGGGCTTGGCCGAATTAGAGAGAAAGAAAAGGAAGGAAAAGTATGCATGGGTTCTTGGTATTTTTGTAGAGGAAATGAATAGCTTAATTAAGATAAGTGTGAAAATAAAAGTGAAGAGGGCAAACTAAAGGGCTGCTGCCGTGAGTGGCTTTTTGGGTGAGGTTGAGTGTTTGATTTTGCTAAGTAAATATCCAATTAAATGCACATGATGGTGCACATGGTTTATGACCATTTAGAGGTTTCAAGAAGCTAGTAGAACTTGACCAACAAGCCTCCTTGGCTGCTGAAAACCGTGTGGCTCTTCAAGTTTTTAGAGGCTTAATTGTTTTTCATTTACTCCTAATTATATGCTAATTAATTAGGCAATTTGTTAGGTTAATTATCCTATTAAAACTAAATCAACATTCTAATCATATAATCAATTAGTTTAATATATATTATCATATATTATAATCTTTAATCAATATTAGAATATCTAATTAGTATTTAGATTATAATTAATTAAGAATTAAGTTAGTTCACTTAGTTTGTTAATTAGGTAATTAGATTAGTCAAATTAAGCTTAATTAGCTACTAACCAAATTCAAGCCTACAATTTTTTACTTAATCTAACCATTGATTCATCTTTAATTCCTAGCCATAGATTACATCTAAGGTAGACATCAATTGGTCATAAAACTAGCATTCTAATCTCACCATTGATTAGATCAACGGCTAAGGTTAAAGGCTTCCTAACTAAGTCTTCATCGAACGGTCCAAAAGAAAGTCTATGCTCCCTTCGTTGACCTTTTCCTATTGGTTTAGAAAGTCAAGCCTACTTTCGTTGACTTGCTCTCATTGGCTAGAATTTGTCCAACAAGACAATTTGGACTGCTTTTCCTAAACGTGGGTCCCACAAGACTTTTAAAGATCGTGGTCAAACCGAAGCGATTTTTACTATTTTTGAGACAAGAGGTACTTAATACAAAATAATATTATAATAATATAAAATTATTTTATTGCACAGTTAAATCCAAAAAATTACGAGATTAATATATATATCAATCAGAATTGGGTTTAGTAAGATCCCCCAGCTCCAATTAATTAAAATAAGATTTTTCCGGCCAGAAAATTATTATTTTCTTGACTCGGAGCAAATCACATACAACAGTCAAATACACTCACGGAACAGTCAAATTTAATTTACTGCTCACAGAATTCACAAAACAGTACATTTCGGGACTATATTGTAATTATCCCAAAAGTTGAGGTGTTACAACTCTCCCCCACTAATAAGAATTTTGTCCCTGAAATTCATCATGCACCAAAACAATTGAGGGTATTGCTCCCTCGTCTTAGTTTCTAACTCCCATGTGGCTCCGCCACTTACATCGTTCCAAACTCCTTTAACTATTACGATCTCCTTTTCTCGAAGTTGCTTTGTCCTTCGATCTTCAATCTTGACTGGAAACGTCTCATGGGTTAAATTCTCCTTCAGTTGTACAGTGTCTGATTCGATGACGTGAGTCGGATCAGAAATATATTTCCGTAGTTGTGATACGTAAAATACATCACTAAGATTCGATAAGAATGGTGGTAGTGAAATCTGATAAGCTATCGGATCTATCGATGAAGTATCTGATACGGCTCGATAAACTTTAGAGTGAGTTTCCTCGACTTAATTGCTTGTTCAACTCTAGTCATAAGGGTCACACGTAGAAACACATGATCACCTTCTTCAAATTCAAGCAGTCTTCGTCTTTTATCAGCATAACTATTTTGCCGCGTCTGAGTTGTCCTCATCTTGTCTCAAATCATCTTCACTTTCTCAATTGTCTGCTGCACAAACTCGGGTCCTACAATACTACTTTCCACAGTATGATACCAACGCAATGGCGTTCTACAGCGTCCCCCTATAATGCCTCACAGGGTGTCATCCCTATGCTCGAACGAAACTATCGTTGTATATGAACTCTATTAATGGTAGAAATTCATCTCAACAAGTCCTTTGAAAATTCTAACTATTCGTCTCTTCCTGATATCCAAGCCCTTCTTGATTGAACAGGTACTTCAAGCCTTTGAAATTATTGTGAATTTTATAGGAAAGAAAACATCTTCAGATTTTTCTTGCAAAACGACTATTGCGTATCCTAAAACGTAAATTGAATAATTCTTCTCACGCACGTTCCATTGCCTTGAAGTATACGCCACCACCTTTCTATTCGATGTCAACACTCAATCTAAATCCACGAGTTGAACTGCTTCTAACAGAATTTTGCATTGGACCAATTTCACGCATAACTCCTTTTCCTTCTTCTTCAGAAATTGAAGAACTGCATTAAGATCTTCAGCATGTTCCTTTGAATTTTGAGAATAGGTCAAAATATAGCCAATAATGACAAATTTGCCTAGATGAGAAAGAAAGATCCTATTTATATAGTTCGTGAACACCGCCAAAATATTTCTTACATCGAACGATAGTACTAAATAAACATAGTTCCTGCAACGCATCTGAAAAATTATCTTGGAACATTCTCTACCTTTACTCGAATCTGATAATAACCAGCACACAAATCGATCTTGGAGCAAACAGTGATTTGCTTCATTTGGTCTTCTAGTTCCCCTATCGTCGCATCATTCCAGATTTTCTTCATCAAGAGAAGTTGTTCTATTTGCTTATTTTTAATCTTAACAGAAAATGTCTCATAGATCAAGTTTTCTTCTAATTGCACTGTATTTGATACTATGACATAAGTTGGATCAAGAATAATCCTTCTTAATTGAAATACATAAAAGATACTATGAAGGTTATAAGGAAGGTAACAAGACTATTCAGTAAGTTACTAGATTAGTCCAACAAAGAATTTGAAATGTCTAATAGATTTTGAAATGAACATAGTCCAATAATTTTAGAAATGAACTTTCTGGATTCAAATCAAAAATCTCAGGTCAAGGAAACAATAAAATTGCTTTGCAATAATCTAGTAGGATATGGTTGGAAAATAACCAATCCACTTAACAAGTCGGGCTCACAAATAGATGTGATTTTGGATAAACGAATCAAATCAATAGAAAAGATTTGATATTCAATAAACATAGGGTAGAATGAGAAAAATTGAGTATGAACAACAAGTTCAACAAGAAGAATAGAAATACTCAAATCACTCTATAACAAAGACACGGATAAATCAAATCAATTTACTCAGTCTATTTGAGAAAGAAATAGACAAACCAGATCAATAGAAAAATTTCAAACTCTAATAATAATATGATAGTTTTAAACAAGCTCAAATAGTAATAGCAAGTTTAGGAGTTGAAGTAACATTATGAAAAGAAGTAAAACACAGATAACTCCAAAAGATTTGCACAATCACTGATCACAAGAGAATGAGTTACCTCGCGAATTATACAGCACAGTTTTAAGATTACTTCTATGCCACGACTTTCTCGCTTCTTAAGTTTTTGTATTTGAACGTTCTCATTACACTCCTTGCATTGGCTCTTTCTTCGTTTCGAGATTTTGAAACACATGTATTACTAACGGAAGTTTCCATCTTCAGCTGATCACACTCTTTGAATAAGTGTTCAGGCTTTCCACACTTCAAGCACTTCATTTGGTGATGCCACAGTCTGACCAAAATCGTTGCCACTATTACTTCCTTTCTTTGTTCGTTATTGCTTCCCTAGTGGTTGCACATACGACTTTTGTTGAAAACGATTGACCTTACGCTTCCTTCCATTTGGAATTATCGAAGGTTCTAAGTTACAGCTCCTCGCATCCGATGACTGCTCCAATCCTAATAAGCTATGAAGTTTAATTATCAGTCCCTGCTGCTGAGCGATCATCTGTCTCTATTGTACTGCTACTTTAAACCACCTTTTTCATCACTCTTCTAGCTACGGCTATACGATCCTCATCACGTTTCACGTCCACATACTCATGCTCGTAACGTTCCATTATCTTTCTTCAAAGATAAACAAAATCGACACACAACGAACTAAACGTAGCGATTTCACACAAAAAAAAATTTGTTTCCTTTTAGAAACCGAAACATATCTCTGTGTTCAACATCAAAGATTCACACAGCACAAACAAGACAAACCTACCCACAAACCCAAAAGACTCTAACTTGGGCTCTGATACCAACTAATGTAACACCCTTGTGGGGATGTCACATTTATGATGCAGAAAAATAAAAATAAAATAAAATACTTACCCAAGTTATAAAACTTTTGGTACATAATTAATATTAGTGGTAAATTTTTTTCCTTTCTTTATATTTATAATGTTAAATAAAATAACATGGAACACAAAATAAGATCAAACATAAACTCACCATAATATACATATGATTTTGTCTAAAGTCTACAATTAATTTACAACTACAAAATATGTAATAAAGCTGTAAAAAGTCATTATGATACTAAGACATAATGCCTAAGACATGAGCCCTTGTCATAAGACAATTACCCTAGTTGGGAATGTCTTGACCGATAGAAATTCGACCCAAAAGTATATCGAAATTCTCTCTAGGGGTATAGTGAAACTCGTCCCACAACTCCCTAATAGGTAAAATGATCTCTACGAAAGCAACTGTATAACGTGTAGTAACAACCCCATGTTGAGTCCTACTTACTAATAAAGTCACATTACCACTGTACTCTATGTGTCCTGTGTCCCAGTGGACATACCAAGCCTCAGCGCCTTCGAGAAACTGAAGTCTAAAGAAACCTAATTGATCTCGCCTTGCCGCCATTCTAGTCTTCGATGATATAAACATAAAGTAGAAAACAAAATAGAACAATACAATAAAGAGGTGAGACAATCAACATCATTACCCGCATGGCAATTAAGAAAATGACAATACAAATAGGTATTACAATGGCAAGCAGATATTACAATAACACATGCTATTACATCATATACAGTATAGCAATTTAATACATCATACATAATATAGCAAAGTAATATATATATATTAAATAACATATATCATCATATCATACAATATATATTAAAGTAATACATCATACAATTTATCACAGAATATAGTAAACAGTAAAATGCAGATAATGCATGAACAGTAAAGTACAGATAATGCATGAACACACACTGACTCGTTCCTACTCCATGGAGCTAAACACGGATATCTGAGAGAATGATCCGAATAGAAACTAATAATACTTTATGGCTGCCCAACCAAACTATTGCACTGTCCAATCTTTGTGTCTATAGTCCACAGTCCAAACATCGTGTAGCAGTACACAGTCCAAACATCGTGTACCACAGGCATAGTACTTAATAGTCCCCTCAAGATTCCGATTAAGCATAGTGCTTGTCAAGATCATTAGTGTGTTGCCCGTTACCAAGGCCCAGAGGTGCTACCACTGTCCTCATATGGGATTCTCCGCACACTAATGCCTTCAAGTTCATAAATGAACCACACTATGCTTATCACACCAAACACGGTGTAATTCGCCTCGTCAATCAATCACCAATTATAACTCAAATTGGCACAACACTCTAAGTATGATCTAAAATGACAAAAATACCCTTATTATCCAAATTTTACCATAATTATGAAAAATTACCAAAATACCCTTAGTCACAAAATACCAAAGTATAGTACGTCCCACCTGACAGTACTACACCACAACATGTCCGGGTCCACCACTTTGGCCCGACAGCAAAACTCACTGTATCATTCAATCGCGTAGGAATTTTATTGCATTTTCACAATCTCGTCATTTTCACAAACGTTTTTAAATCGTGTAAATATATTTTAACATTTTTAAACATCGCAAAATGTTTTTAAATCATTTTCTCAATCGCATAAGATTTTTAATTCATTTTCTTAATCGAATAGCTTAAAATTATCATTTGAAATATGTGTAGACTATATCTAGTACATTTTAAAATACGTAGAGTAATTTCCTTGTGTTATAAATATAGTATGGAATCTTTTCATTTTTATTCGCTTGATTTTAGTAAATTTCGACAGCATTTTGCCTATAAAATCAGTATAAGGTATTTTTGACGTTTTCTACTAAATATAGTTTATTTTATTTTTACCCAATAATTATGCTTTGAAACTTGCTAACGCGCTTCAAAATTTATAAAATGACTTTACGTTAGTATTTTTCAAGCGTTTGATTTAGTTCTTACTTAAACTAAATTCTGCTAAGTTAAAATTCTATAACTGAATTCATTCCTTTTGTTTTCAAAGATTCATTGGAATCAATTTATTTTTGTAAATCCATTATCGAACCTATGTTAGAAAATAAAATGGCATTTTGGCCAAAATCGAAAATAAAATGATGTCCAATTATTCACTAAATGGCATGTTGGCCATAATTAATCAAAATTATTCCTAAGTCCATTATTTTACTTAGATCATTTAAAATCAGTAATTTAGAAAATTGCTGAGAACATTTTGGTTCTCTGTTTGATGTAAGGCCGTGAGCCTCATTCTGTGTTCTTTGGAACACTCATGCAAATCGTTACATGTTATTCACATCCTACTTTAATAATTATATATAATTATAAACACATGCAATATATAATCACATATAATATACATATAGCAATATATAATCACATATAATATACATACAATATATTTAAAGCCATAAACATGCATAGCAAAAATAATAATAACTATAAACATGCATAGCAAAATAAATCACAAATAGGAAAGCATTTAAACAATCACAAAAATAATAAAAACCATAAACAATCACACAAATGAATCCTTATGGATTCTACACACACATACAAATCCATTTTCCCATCACCACTTAGGGTTGATGAGATTAAATCTCCCTCTTACCTCTTGAAGATAATTAATCGGTTAGTTTCCTTCTTTCTTGAAATTTCGTGCAATCTCCCAAACAAATCCCTAAAATTCTTAAACAATTAGTAAAAACACATACAAGGTACAATATTGAAAAACCATGGAACAATCATGATTAGAAAAATTAGAAATCAAATTTTGAACCATAGAATCAAGACTTACCCTTAATAAAGTAAGCAAAAGGTTGGATTTTGGACAAGATAGAGTAGGATTTTGGAAAAACTTTGTGAATGAAAAGTGTTTAGAATAGGATTTGGGTTTAGGAAATATGATGAGATAAAATTATAGAGGTTTGGTTGTGTGGGGTGAGGGCTTGGCCGAATTAGAGAGAAAGAAAAGGAAGGAAAAGTATGCATGGGTTCTTGGTATTTTTGGAGAGGAAATGAATAGCTTAATTAAGATAAGTGTGAAAATAAAAGTGAAGAGGGCAAACTAAAGGGCTGCTGCCGTGAGTGGCTTTTTGGGTGAGGTTGAGTGTTTGATTTTGCTAAGTAAATATCCAATTAAATGCACATGATGGTGCACATGGTTTATGACCATTTGGAGGTTTCAAGAAGCTAGTAGAACTTGACCAACAAGCCTCCTTGGCTGCTGAAAACCGTGTGGCTCTTCAAGTTTTTAGAGGCTTAATTGTTTTCCATTTACTCCTAATTATATGCTAATTAATTAGGCAATTTGTTAGGTTAATTATCCTATTAAAACTAAATCAACATTCTAATCATATAATCAATTAGTTTAATATATATTAACATATATTATAATCTTTAATCAATATTAGAATATCTAATTAGTATTTAGATTATAATTAATTAAGAATTAAGTTAGTTCACTTAGTTGTTAATTAGGTAATTAGATTAGTCAAATTAAGCTTAATTAGCTACTAACCAAATTCAAGCCTACAATTTTTTACTTAATTCTAACCATTGATTCATTTTTAATTCCTAGCCATAGATTACATCTAAGGTAGACATCAATTGGTCATAAAACTAGCATTCTAATCTCACCATTGATTAGATCAACGGCTAAGGTTAAAGGCTTCCTAACTAAGTCTTCATCGAACGGTCCAAAAGAAAGTCTATGCTCCCTTCGTTGACCTTTTCCTATTGGTTTAGAAAGTCAAGCCTACTTTCATTGACTTGCTCTCATTGGTTAGAATTTGTCCAGTCAGCACAGTTGACTGTTTTTCCTAAACATGGGTCCCATAGTGCTTTTAAAGATCTGTGATCAAACTGAAGCAAATTTTTACTGTTTTTGAGACAGTAGGTACTGTAATACAAAATAATATTATAATAATATAAAATTTTTTATTGCACAGTTAAATCCAAAAAATTACGAGATTAATATATATATCAATCAGAATTGGGTTTAGTAAGATCCCCCAGCTCCAATTAATTAAAATAAGATTTTTTCGGCCAGAAAATTAACATTTTCTTGACTCGGAGCAAATCACATACAATAGTCAAGTACACTCACGGAACAGTCAAATTTAATTTACTGCTCACAGAATTCACAAAACAGTACATTTCAGGACTATATTGTAATTATCCCAAAATTTGGGGTGTTACATCCACCGCATGCCATTTTGCTCTTTTAGGGTAGACTGAATGAAAAACACAAGGAAGAATTAGATGTATCCTTTCAGAATACCAAACAATACATTTCTGTGTTTGGTTTTAGAGAAACACACAGTACAAACAAGACAGACCTAACCACAAAGACCCAAAAGAAAACTTAAACAGGGGCTCTGATACCAAACTAGTGTAACGCCCCTTTTTGAGGAAGGAACATCACACCATAACCATGAAACGGAAACAAAATGTATAAACTAAGACCCAGTTTATTAAGGATAGATAAATCTATTTAGTTGTAATCGTAACAAATGATTTGGCGAATACTTTTTTTTTTGTCATAAAGTAAAATAATACATGGTTACAACAAAAAGTAACATGAGAAGTAAACCATACATTCCTACATCATAATTATATATTTATACTTGCATCATACTCATTTAGATACATCACCAGATATACAAAAGTAGAAGTTTTATGTGCCCCAAAATGATTACACATATACAGCCCACCAAAAAGACAAAACATCAGGCCCCCAAAAGATTTACAGATAGCCATTAATGGCTACCGACAGCATCAAACCCTAAATCGAATAAGAAGGAATCGTAGATGAATCCTCCTCAGGGTCTTCCTCATCAGAGGAAATCCTCATCGAAGCAACTGAGTTATAAGCGGGGGCTTGTGCAGAGGATAAGAAAGAATCCTCTTGTGGGGAGTAATAGCGCTAACCCCACATATCACGTATGGGCAAGTAAAACTCTAAATGCAAGTGAGCATTAAAAGTAAAGATAGGTGGATCATAACGTCCCTAAGCCAAAGACACAGTCATGTCCTCGAGGTAGACGCAGTGATCCGTACTCAGGTTGATGTGCCAATAGTCCGGACCTCCAAGAAAAGTCAATCTCGCATATCCCAAAAAGCCTCGCGGGCGGGACGCCATGTCCAAATAGGAAAATAATCAAAATCAGGCTAGAAGCCAGGGAATTTGTGCACTTCCCCTTCTTCACCGATGTCTTCAAAGAAATACATAAAGAAACAGAATAGCAAAAATACAGAAAAGAGGTAAGGCATCCTACATTTAGTACCAATTATGGCAGTAAAGAAACAGAACGGCGCAAGGCGCCCACATAGCATTTCAGAAATAATAATCAACATCAAGAAGTGAATAGTAAATAACTTAGCAAATCTAGGCAGTTATAACATTAATAAGACAACAGTTCCAATCATCATATGAATAAATGCCAAATAATATGTTAACTCACTATGCACGTGCACATGATATCGAAATCCTACTCCATGGAGCTAGACACAAACATCGGAGAGAATGATCAGGTGATATGTCTGTAACTCGGCTGCTGCGGCCAACAAGTGCTATAATTTCTCAATTTATCAATGTGCACATCATGGCATTGTACAAGACATTCTACACTAGATCGCGATATAGGATAGTGCCTCGGTCTAGATCATCGGTGTGTTTGCATCGGTCTATCCCACGGCCCAGAGGAACTACCAACTGATCATTTGTGAGACTCCCGTACCCCGACGCCCCAAGGTCAACATTATGACCTACACTAGTTTATTCGCACCGGCACATAGGTGTGATTCAATCTCCTAGACAACATGGCCTTAACAATAGTCCACCGGACTTTCACAATGCATGATGACTCAATGCATATTCATGTATATTCAACAATGATATACTCATTCCATAACATACCATAATTTGGTAAAGTTAAACATCAACAGAATTTTGGTCCCACTCATGGACCCATATTAACATATTATCAAATTCTCAAATATGACAATACACTTTTAAGGTTCATTATGGAGTTTCACTTTAATCTAACATTTCTTATAAAATCTTTCTCTAGAGGAATTCTCTTGTAATTCCCATTAAATCGTTATTTCTCTTAATTAGCCAAGTCTTTTACTCAAATTAAATCATACTTGCTCAAAAAATTATCTAAGGTTCTCCAAGTCTCACACACACTATTCTTCTTCCCTTAAGTTCAAAAATCACTCTAGGTCATCAAGTAAATTTCTTTCCATCACATTGTTAATTACTTAACACTTAATTACTTAATTTCCAAGGTTACCCAAAAATTACATATTTGAACCCCAAAAATACACTAGAGGCTGTGAGCCTCCCAAGGGGTAAGAACCCAAAATTTTCCATTGCTCTATTAATTATTATTCATTTGATTAGTTATATCTCCAACTTGTTATAAAATTTTAACCATGAACACCTTATTGAAGGGGGTATGGTCGTGACCCTCATTAAGGAGAGTAAGGAACCCTTGCTTCCAATTCATATTTCTAATCCATCAAAATCAATCCAAGATCATCAATATACACAAATACAACCAATAGAACCACATAGAGGAAATTAATACAAAGATCATTAAAAAAAACATACAACTAAGAGAGTAACCCTAATATGGGTTTCTCAGAACTAACACACAAACAAGTTTCCCACTACCAATAGAGGTTGAAGTGGATAATCTTCCTCTTACCAAGAGAGAAAACAAGAAAAGAACTTCCTTGAAGCTCCTTGTAAATTCGGCCTCCACCACCACCAAAACCCTAGGACATCAAACTTTCACAATATACAAATCAAACCATAAACGAGGAGTTCTTGGTCACAAAGATGACCAAGAATCACGAAAATGAGAAGAGAAAATGGAAAAGTCATAAACTTTACCTCATGGTTTCAAACTTTAGAGCTTGGTGGAAGAAGATCAAAATGGTGGATTCAAGAGGTGGTCACAAAAGAGAAGATGCTCTAGATGATGAGAAGATGTAAGAAACAAGGTTGGTTGAGCAAGAAAATGTGGGTGGCCAAAAATGGTGTCTTGGCCATGGAAGAGAAGAGAAAATGGAGAGAATGGGTGAGCTCCTTGAACGTGATTCCAACAAGAAAGAAAGTCTTCCTATCAAGATGTAGATTCAAGCAAAATGGTTGCTTGAAATCAAACAAGCATGGAGGGTGGAAGCATATGGTTTTGCCATAGGAAGAAGAAGAGAGAAGGAGGAGAAAAACTTGAAAGAAAAATGAGAGAAGAGAAGTGCAGAGAGAGAAAGTGATAGTAAAGTGATTTCAAAATTAGAAATAAAATGTGATAAAGTGAAAAGCTAATTTTTGACTCCAAAATGGGCCTCATTGCCGTGGAGCTACATGGGAGAGAGAGGGAAAGGAAGCTTCCTCTAGAAGCTTGGTGCAAAGCTTCCTTGAGAAGCTTTGTTAGATTTTGTGTAAAAGTTAACTTGATTAGACATAAAGTAGATTTCTAGATAAGGTGATAAGGATTTTTTTTGCTACTAGCTATTATCGAATGGATAATTGTTACAGTTTACTAAGCCAGTATGTATTGTCCAATGGATAATAGAGCGTACTACAAAATTTTTATTTAACAGAACGTACTGCAGTTTTATTTATCAGATAAAATCTCAAAAAATATAAATCTCGTAAATTGTGCCCAGCCTCGGGTTTAGTAAGATCCCCCGTCGACATTTCCACAGTTCAAGGTTTACCAACCTCAGGGAAAATATTTCTTTTTTTTTGCTTTGCTCAGTGCACATGCAAATCGAGAAATATATTAAAATAATCAATAATTCTGAAAAAAAATCTAGAAAAACTCACAAAAATCATAAATATTATAAAATGACTATTTATCATGAAACAAATAATTTTCAAAGTGTTACATCTCTCACTTCCTCATCTCTTCCCAAGTAATATTTAAGCAACACTTGTCCCTCATAAATTGAACTTTAATCTATGACAATCCATACTTAATGAATTGCACAACTTTTCCTTTGCCTTCCCTTGTATTCCACTAGGTATTTCTCTCTAAAAAGTATCCTCTCTAGTGCCTTAACACTCATAAAAAAGGCATAAACAAAGGATTATATCAATTAGGAAACTCAAATCATCAAAAACAACATTTTGGTGAGTTTCAGCCCCTCACACCGTGGCACTCCTCTTTCACACCACGGAGTCCTACACTCGGGTGCGAAGGCTCTACACCTCACGTTGTGGCACGACCTCTTCACATCGTGGCACTCGAAGCCAGTTCATCTTCACTCCGCAACGTGACGCTTCTCACGTCGTGGCACTAACTGGTTTTCTGTAGAATTCTGCAGAAAACCCTCTATCTACACTGTTCCATTGAACTATCTCAGCTTCCAATCCTCTGAACCCAGTTTCTGGTTGGTTTCTGACACCACCAACAACTCCTAAACATGTTGTAACATCATTACAACCTATTAATTCACTAAACTTGGATCAAACACCAAAAATCACTCTCTTGGTTCTTTGAAAACCTAAGTTCCAACTCAAGAACCAACTAGCTCAAACTATGGATAAATCCATTTATCTTGCTTTCCTTAAGTTGAAATAACCAATTCCAATCAACGAAATCATGATTCAACTAAAGAAACTAGTTTTCCCTCTTTAAAACCCTACTTCCCCATTTTAAAGATTTAAGTCTAAAACCTAGAAAAGATGAAGAATCAAAGATAGAAAATACCCTTACCACTTGCTTGTTTCACTCTCAGTCGTGGGAAATGAGGAAAATAAGCTTCACTTGGCTTTTTTAAGAGTTACCACTAATATGGCACTAGAAAACCTGATCTGCTATGAACACTTAGATTCCTCCGAAGCAAGGTTCTGAACCTCCAACAAACTCAACATAAATCATAAGATTTATTAAAAATGATGTTGCCTTTTTCTCTATTTTTCTATATCTGTTGGAGGTCAATTCAGCATTAAAAGCACAACCAATATGCCTAAAAATACCAAATTTACTCTGATTGTCTTCAAACTTTAACCACACCTTACTTAGCCCATTTGTGACCTAGAAATAAGTTATCCACACTTCTTTCCTTTCAAATAGCAGTTTATGCTATTTTCTGAGTCATTTTAAGCTATTTACCACCTTCTGTATTGTAGCAAAGTACCTAAACTAACTCAGTTTGTCTTGAAACATAACTGACATGTTAAACAAGTATCAAACTACCTATGTAACCTTATAGAAGCCTAACATGATTCTTCGGGATGTTACATTAAGGTTAGGCTTAAATGGGTATGGGCGAGAACCCTTGAATGCTCTACTTGACCCCAGAGGGTGTTCAAGTGGCTTCCCCAATTTGGCCGTTATGTAAGGATGTCAGAATAGTTGATCTTTTTCGAACCTTGTATTGCTCGGACCTTAGCAAGGCGTGACGACCATGTGGCTTATAACAGACCCAAGTATCCGGGGACCTGTGGTCGCCTCTGGGATATTAACAGTAGATATTATTGAGCCAGAGTACTAAGGGACTCAAGGTTGCCGCCAAGGTACTAGCTTTGAGATAAAGTGATATTGATGATGAAACACCAATTTGTTGTTGTCAGTGTTTGCTTCTTATATGGCAAAAGTTACAAATTAACATTGTTCTTTGTTATAGTATGGATAGTTGTCGAGGCTACTAAATTATAAGATATTTGTTTACCGATTCACCAAAAACTTGTAGTATACAGTATAATCGGGTTGAGCCCTTAAATCATTCTAATTAATAAATTATATTAGGAAATTAGTAACAGGAGGGTTTGGTTGCAGGAGTAATTAAAAGTTAGAAATGAAAAGACAATAATTAAAGGACATTAATTAAAAGACAAAAATTGAAAGATAATAATTAAAAGACAGTAAATAAAAGAAAGTAATCAAAGGATAGTAATCAAAATGCTGGAAAAAGTTGTAAACAGAATAAGGAAAAATAACCAGTCCAAGGAAATCAACAACTATTGAGTTTAATCCATCCTTGACCATTATGGACTCACTCACAGGCTAACCAGACTCTTGGTATGCTCTACTAGATATGCATCTAGCATTTGGTTAATCAATGTTAGATGAAGTTAGCATCCATCCAACCCTAAATCAACCTAATACTCAGCATTCAACCAAGTTATGCAATTCATCAAACACCTTTGGTGCATTGCCTAATCTCATGTGAATTCCTCATCCAAGCATGAATTCTCTACTAGGTAAGCACCTAGGATTTGGTCAATCAACGAAAAATGGATTAAGCATCCATTTGATCCTAAATCAACCTCATACAACAATTCATGCTAGTTAGACAATACATCAAACACCTTTCATGTATCACTTAGTTTTTTCAAACACATGATAGTTAAGTAACTATCACATGAACACCAAAACTAAGTTAAGCACTCAGTCAAGATGCAACAAAATTAGAAGGAGGAGAGAAATTTAATTAACAACAAGAATGTAAACATTCATCACAAGGTCTCAACATTACACATCAAGAGTATTTCAATCCCTAGGATTGACTACGAAGATTTAAATTTCTATGAATGAAGAGCACAAAATAGAAAAGTAAAGTGCAAAAAAATAAAAAGTGGAAAATATAGAAGAGAGCAAGAGGAGAGGAGAAGAGAGGGAGAAGGAGCAAGAGAGAAAGTGAGAAGTGAGAACTGAATGGAGTGCTCTATATTTTGGGCTTTCTCCCCAACATAACAAACCCAAAATTGAAATTACAAGTTTGCCACTAGCTTAGACTCTTTCTCTTCCAATTAGCTTTAATTGGACACCTTATTTGTAAGATTTGGACACCTAATGAAGGAGTTATGGCAAAAAAACATTTAACAGCTCCTGGATCCCAACATCTTCATTCAAATGTTAAAAACCCTATCAGAACGTCACCGTTTGGATAAGTGGTCTTCATGAACATTTACAGGTTTTGTCTCATATTTCTAATGCCACCAGTTTTAGGCCATTATGACTCCTATGACTCAAGATATGGCCCAATATTTGCACACTGCTCAGGTTCTAGTGACAGTACCTCTATTCTGAATTCTAGGCCCAATATGATCTACTAGACATCTGATTCAAGTCTTGAGCTCTTCATCAAAGTTGTAGAGCTTCCTCTTGGACTTCGTAAAAGCTAAAGTTCATAATTTTTAGATATCTATAACTCAAGTTATACCCGAAATACAAAAATAGTGTAAAATTGTCACAATGCTGAAAAATACAATTAAGCCCAATTTAAACCTAAACTTATAATTAGTGGCCAAAATCAATCAATTAAGTATAAGAGATGTCTAAAATGCTGAATATGTGAGTTAACTAATTATAAAAGTGGTGTTTATCAAATTCTTCCACACTTAGCCTTTTGCACTCTTGGGCAAAAGTAAAAATCCACTACTAAGGGACAAAGGAAAAATAACACAAACTTGAAAGTTAAAAACTCAAGAAAAACTCACTTTCCAATGATGTTGAAGAATGCAAAACATAAGCAACCAAAAATTCAAGGAATTAAAACATATCTAAAAAGTGTTATTGCTACTACATTTCCATATCTAAAATTTGGATGATCCCTCCATCCAGGATTGTAAGTGCTAGAGTAAGGATCATATCTAGGCTACTGGTGTTGTTGGTACTGAGGTTTACTAGGGAAGATGCCTGCTGCAGCATAAACCTATGGTACAAAGTTGTCTTCTTAGAGTGTGAGGCACGCATCTGTGGGATGGGTTGGACAAGCACAAATTCCACATAGTTTGGTAGGCCCTTGCACAGTTATTTGCTGCCTTATTGCCAATTGCCTCACTAATGAAGTCAACTCATCAAGTCTATTCTTCATTCTTTGCTGGTCAGCATGAGACACATGAACATCATTCACTCCTCTGGTAGGAGTAATTATCCTAGTACCAAACTGCTGGGAGTTAATAGCCATGTTTGCAATCAAATCTATGGCAACAACTGGAGTTTTATCAACTAATGCACTTTCACTAGCAGCATTAATCATGTTTTCGTCCATAGGGAACAATCCCTCATAGAAATACTTAATCAACATCTAGTCACTGATTTGATGGTGTGGAACACTTGCACATAATTTCTTGAACCTCTCCCAATACTCATGTTGAGTCTCTCCAGAATTTTACATTCCTCGCATATGTCTTTTTTTATGGCAACAACTCTGGATGTAGGGAAGAACTTTTCCAAGAATAGCCTCTTCATGTCATTCCAGCTCATCACAAAATCAGGCGGAAGATAATATAACCCATCCTTGGCTGCATCAGCAAAGGAGAAAAGGAATGATAGTAGCTTGATGTATTCCTCAGGAATTCCTTGTGGTTTCATGGTGGAATATACCACATGAAACTACTTCAAAAGCTTATGAGGATCTTCACCTGCAAGACCATGGAACTTTAGCAATAAGTGTATTAAACCAGATTTAAGTTCAAAATTAGCATTTAGATGAGGACATTTTATTCATAAAGGATGATAATTGACATCAGGCACTGCTAGTTCTTTAAGGGTTCTATTATGTACATTATTGCCCATGTTTGCATTATTTCTAGTTTCAGTGACTGTGTTATTAGCCATGGTTATAGGATTGCTTACAGTTTCAAGTTCAATTTCAATTTCAATTTCAATTTTAGTTTTACCTTTAATCTCAGAAACTATCCTCTCACTAAGCCTATGAGCCCTATTAAGTGCATGCAAAGCTCCCTCAATGTTAGGATCAATATTAAGCAAATGACTACTAGAAGGCCTAGACATACAACATGCAAATTTAGGCAGAAATGCAAACAACACAAGTTATACACAATGGAGAATACTACACTTATCAGTTACAAAAATGACTATAGTTACCCTATCTACACAATTTTAAAAATTATGTGACTTGTATAGGGTGAAAACTACACAAAAATGGAACTAAAAAGTGTAATAAAAAATCTTTAAAAAATTAAAAAAGTGGTCTAAATGATGGAATTTGGGAAAATCAAGGGTGACCTTATAGCAAATTGTGAGCCTTGTTTATTAGGTCATTTTCCTTCAATTAACCAAGTTTTAGATCATTTTGGGCACGTTGATCCATACAAAATTCAGAAAAGTCACTCGAAATGACCCGTTTTTGCCTAAAAACCACTAAAACATAACAACCAAAGGGTTAGTGAAGGATTAGTAGTCAAATATACTCTTAATAAGATTGATCAAAATCAAAATAATTCTGGGCAACAGCACCAAAATTTGATAGCTGCCAAGGCTATCAAATTATAAGATATTTGTTTACCGATTCACTTAAAACTTATAATATGCAGTGTAACTGGGTTGAGCTCTTAGATCATTCCAATTAATTAATTATATTAGGAAATTAGTAACGGAGGGGTTGGTCGCAGGAGTAATTAAAAGATAATAATTAAAAGATAGTAATTAAAGGACATTAATTAAAAGACAGAAATTGAAAGACATTAATTAAAAGGTAGTAAATAAAAGACAATAATTAAATGGTAGTAAATAAAAGAAAGTAATAAAGGATAGCAATCAAAATGCTATAAAAATATGTAAACAGAATGAGGAGAAATAACCAATCCAAGGGAATAAACAACTCTTGAGTTTAATCCATCCTTGACCATTATGGACTCATTCACAGGCTAACCAGATTCTTGGTATGCTCTACTAGATAAGCATCTAGCATTTGGTTAATCAACATTAGATGAAGTTTGTAACACCCCAAAAATTATTTATTTTATCATTAATCATCATTTTATAATATTTATAATTTTTAGAAATTTTTGTGAATTTTTTCAGAAACACTGAATATTTTAATATATTTTTCATTTTACGTGCACACTGAGCAGAGTCAGTGTAACACTCCGAAAATGATTTGTTTCATCATGAATAGTCATTTTCCAATATTCGTGATTTTTGGATATTTTTCTGAAATTTTTCGGAAACGTTGAATATTTTAATATATTTCTCATTTACGTGCATACTGAGCAGAATCAGTGAAACGCCCTGGAAAATTGTTTATTTTATGACAACTATCCATTTTCTAATATTTGTGATTTTTAGGAATTTTTGTGGATTTTTCTAAAAACGTCGAATATTTTAATATATTCCTTGTTTTACGGGCGCGCTGAGCGGAGCCGGAATAACAAAATGTTTTCCATGAGGCTGGTAAACCTTGAACTGTCGACCTATCGATAGGAGATCTTACTAAACCCGAGGTCGGGCATAGTTTAAGAGGTTTACATTTTTTGAGATTTTATCTGATAAATAAAATCGTTGTATCATAAAATTATCCAGTGAACAATAAAATATTATTGTCATCAACTGTAACTTTTATTCACTAGGAAAATAATTCTAGCAGAGCAATTAATCATCTGTTCAAGAGTGTTTAATTAAGGAGATAAGCTTACTTTGTACTTTATCGAGAAACGTGCGAAGCTTCTCAATGAAGCTTTAAGGAAGCTTCTAGGAAATTTCCTCCCAAGCTCCCCAAGGAAGCCATGCACTTCCTCTTTCCTCTCTCCACACTCACGGCTGCTGCACCAAAAATGGGAGGGAAGAATTTGTGTTTCACCAAATTAATTATATCACATTAATTTCAAAAACCTAAAAGCTATCACCTTTATTTTTCTATGCACTTTCTCTCTCTACCTTCTTCTTCCTTTCATTATTTTCTCCTCCTTCTCTCTAAGAACCACACGGCCAGCAACCCTTCCATGCCTCATCCATCACAAAAATTTTATTCAACCCCATTTTCTTAATCTTCTCCATTACCTAAACATTTTTCTAGTTGGTGATTCTTTGAAAAGCTTTCATCTTCACCATTTTCTTCAAGTTTCAAGCTTAGGGTTTTTGGATAAGCTTCTTAATTCTTCACTCTCTTTTACCCATTTTTGTTTTTATGGTCTCCTTTGTGACCATCCATTCCTTATTTTTCAAGCATTAGTGTTGTTTTGATGAGATTGAAATTTCTAGGGTTTGCTTGGGTGTGAATCCGAAAATCCAAAGGGCTTCAAGGGAGTTCTTTGTTTGTTCTTCTCTTAGGTAAGAGGAAGACACTCCTCCTCAACCTCTATTAGCAATAAGAAACCTTGTTTGTGATTGATTGTGAGAAAACCCTATTGAAGGTTATTCTTTGTTTGCATGATTGGTATGTTTACATGTTGTTTGTAATTTATTTAAGCTATTGGATTGATTGATTATGTATATTGATATGTTTGAATGGATTGGAAGGCATGAAATGGAAAGAAATAATTTGGATTCCCTTTGGGATAGCTCAAGGTTTTGGGGGCCGAAAATTAGGGTTCTTGATGAACAATTGTAACAAGTGGAAGACATAATTAATCAAGTGTACAATGTGCAATTAATGGAGTGAAAAATTTAGGAACTTAATTCCCTAGGGAGGCCATGACCTCTAGGACCATTTAGGGCTTGAGTATGCAACTTTAGGTAATCTTAGAACTTAAATAATCTAGTGATTAAATTATTGGTAATAGGATTGAAAATTAATAAATTAGAAGATTAGAAAAATAATTGGAGATTCATAAATTTGAAAGAGCCAAGAATGAAATTTTTCATAAGACTTAGGGTAATTTAATTTGAGAAAGAATAAGAGAGTGTGAGACTTTGAGACTCTTAGAATAATTTTCTAAGTATGTGTATGTGAATAAATTATAATAGAAAATTTAAATTAACCAAGAGAATTCCTCTAGAGACTAACTTTGTAAGAAATGCTATAATTAAGTAATAATTCATAATAAACTTTGATCATGTATTATTTCATTTAAAATTCTGATATTATGATATTTGTGGGTCCATGTGAGTGACCAATGATGTGTTAGTACTTACCTTGGCCAATTGTGACATATTGTGGAAAGGCATGTAATGATAAACATACATGATTATGCATTGAGTCGTCATGCACTATGAAAGTCCTTTGGACTGTTGTTAAGGCCATATTGCCTAGGAGATTGAACACACCTTAGTGTGGGTGCGAGTAGACTAGTGTAGGTCATATTATTGACCATGGGGGCATCAGGGTGCGGGTACCTTGCAATGGACAGTTCGTAACTCTTCTGTCCATGGGGCAAACTGATGTAAATGCACCGACGATCCTGACCGGGCACTGTCCTATATCGTGATCTAGCATAGACTGTCTGTACAATGCCTTGATGTGCACGTGGGTAAACTGATGAGTTATAGCACTTTGGCTACGGCAGTCGAGTTGAAGACGTATCTCCTGATCTTTCTCTCTTACTGTTTGTATCTAGCTCCATGGAGTAGGATTTTGACCTTGTATGCATGTGCATAGTGAGTCCATGCATTATCTGGCATCTATTATTTATTATAAATGGAATTGTTGTATTACTGATACATATAACTGCGTGGAACTGCTTGGTTGTTATTACTACTATTTACTGCTTATTATTATTATTGCTGTTGGAATGCTATGTGGGTGCCTTGCGCCGTTCTGTTTCTTGCTGCTATAACTGGTAATGATGGTAGGATGTCTTACCTCTTTCCTGCATTCTTGTTATTTTCTATCTGTATATGTGTCCCATCGAAGACGTTGGCAAGGAGGGTGAAGCTCCCGATTTCCCCGGCTTCTGGCCCGATTGCGATTAGTATCTACTGTGGATCATGGCGGCACGTTCACATGGATTTCTAGGTGATGTGCGTCTGACTTTCCTTGGAGGGCCAGACTGTTGGCACATCAACCTAAATTTCGATCGTTGTGTCTACCTGGGAGACGTGTCAATCTCTTTGGCCTGGAGGGGTCATGAACCTCCGATCTTTACCTGCTGCATCAGTCTACGTTTGGAGTTTCATCTGCCCATGCAGGAGATGTGGAGTGACTGCTATTACACCCCACAGGAGGATTCTTTTGATTCCACTGCTCGAGCTCCGGCTCGTAGCTCGGTGGCTCTGATGGAGGTTTCCTCTGATAAGGAAGATCCTGAGGAGGTCCCCAAGGAGGATCCTGACACGATTCCTCCTCATCTCAGGGATTGATACGGTTGGTAGCTACTGATGGCTACCAGTGTTTTATTTTGGGAGCCTGATGTGTCTTTATTTTGGTGGGCTATATACATGTATGATCTTTTGGGCAGGTATAGTTTTTGCTTTTTGTACATCGGGTTGTAATTAAATAGATCTGATATAATTATATATATATATATATGAATATGCAATATTGATCAAATATATGTCTTACTTCTGTCTTGCTCTTTATTGCCATTTATCATTTCGTCATTATATTTTATTAATTATAAAAAAAATAGTCACCATTTTACTTATGCAACTTTAACCAGACAAATTTAAGGGTAATAAAAAGAACCAGGTCTTAACTTCATCATTTTATTTTCTACATTGTAAATGACAATGTGACGTTTCCTCCTAAAAAGGGGCGTTACAAAGTTAGCATCCATCAAACCCTAAATTAGCCTAATACTCAACATTCAACCAAGTTAGGCAATTCATCAAACACCTTTGGTGCATTGCCTAATCTCTTGTGAAATCATCATCCAAGCATGAATTCTCTACTAGGTAAGCACCTAGGATTTGGTCAATCAACAAAAAATAGATTAAGCATCCATTTGACCCTAAATCAACCTCATACAAGAATTTATGCTAGCTAGACAATACATCAAACACCTTTCATACATTACCTAGTTTTTACAAAGACATGATAGTTAAGAAACTATCATATGAACACCAAAACTGAGTTAAGCACTCAGTCAATATGTGACAAAATCAAGAGAAGGAGGAGAGAAATTTGATTAACAATAAGAATGTAAACATTCATCACAAGGTCTCAAGATTACACATCAAAAGTGTTTCAATCCCTAGGATTGATTACAAAGCTTTAGCTTTCCATGAATGGAGAACACAAAATAGAAAAGTAAAGTACAGAAAAATAAAGAGCAAAAATGTTGAAGAGAGCAACAGGGGAGGAGAGGAAAGGGAGGAGGAGCAAGAGAGAAAGTGAGAAGTGAGAACTGAATGGAGTGCTCTCGATTTTGGGAGTTCTCCCCAACATAACAGACCCTAAATGTGAAATTACAGGTTTGTACCTAGCTTAGACTCTTCCTCTTACAATTATCTTTAATTGGACACCTAATTTGTAAGATTTGGACACCTAATGAAGGAATTATGGCCAAAACACATTTCACAGCTCCTGGATCTCATTATCCTCATTCAGACATTAAAAACCCTATCATAACGTCACCATTTCGATAAGTGATCTCATGCAAGTTTATGGGTTTTGTCTCATATTTCCAATGCCATTCGTTTCAGCCCATTATGACTCCTATTACTCATGATACGGCCCAATCTTTGCACATTGCTCAGGTTCTAGCGACAACACCTCTGTTCTGACTTCTAGGATGAATATGACCCACTAGACATCCGATTCAACTCTTGAGTTCTCATCAAAGTTGTAGAGCTTCCTCTTGGCTTTCCTACAAGCTAAATTCATAATTTTTAGATGTCTATAACTTAAGTTATACCTGAATTAAAAAAATAGTGTAAAATTGCTACAATGCTGAAAAATACAATTAAGCCCAATTTGAACCCAAACTTATAATTGGTGGCCAAAATCAATCAATTAAGCATAAGAGAGGTCTAAAATGCTGAATATGAGGGTTAACTAATATATAAAAGTGGTGTTTATCACATTCTCTCACACTTAGCCTTTTGCACTCCTAGACAAAAGTAGAAATCCACTACTAGGGGACAAAGGAAAAATAACACAAACTTGAAAGTTAAAAACTCAAGAAAAAACTCACTTTCCAATGATGTTAAAGAATGCTAAGGGTGAGCAACTGAAAATTCAAGGAATAAAACATTCATGAAGTAACATTTATTTATATCTCAAATCAACAAGCATGCTAACTTCAATTGAAAAGCATAGATCAAGAATGATAGAACTTCACAAGATTTACTCTCAATCTCTCAAGTGTTTGGCAGGTAAGTGTTTCACTCAATTGTTTCACTCAATTCAACACATGAAAATATGCATTAACATAAGCTTGCTTATCTTCTACTTATCTACTACTAAAAACGCATGCACACACAAATCAAGAGGACTTTATTCAAGGTTGTAATGAGACCAAGGTAAAAGAGGGGAGTAATATGGATGTGACAAGTTGAAGACCAAAGGGAATAAAAGAGCATTAGGGTTGAGTTCATATAACTAGCATGATAGTTTATCTCCAACTCTATGTAATTCAAATTCTCTTTACATATTCTATTTTTTTCTTTTTCTTTCTTTTGTCTTATTGACTTTTCTTTACACATTTTTTTCAATTAACCACTCTTTCCTTTTTCACCAACATTTTGCATACCAATTAGTACACCCCCACTTGTTCAAGAGCTCATCCAATAACAATGCCAATGCTCTCTTTATTCCCTAAGGTTGGGTAAGAACATTGGTTTTCATTTAGGGCATGTAATGAGCTAAAAACAAGGAATGATCAATTAAGCTCAAAGGGGTTAATCAAGGGAAAATATGCAATGTTGACTATTTAGCTAAAGTGGCTAATTCAAGAAAAATGTCTCAATCATGTTTATGTATGCATGTGAAAATGTAGCCTAAAAAAGAATCAAAGCAAGTTCACGAATAACAATTTCATGAGTAAAAATCACACAAGAAAAAAGAGAATAACACAAATGCTCAATCCATTCATTAAAAGACTCAAAGTCTCACAAGTATGTTTCTATCAAACTTAATCTACCAATTCAATTTCATTACCAAACTAGTTATTCTCAATATGAAAGACAATTTATTCACTTATATACCTCAATTTATGCATGTTCACAACTTTCACAAACTCAAAGTTTCATTGGAAAGCAATTAAAAACACAGCTTGTTATGAATATTTTTTTTTCTTTTAAAAACAGAAAAATAGAATTTGGAACAAAATTTAAAGCAGTAAAACAATTTAAAATAGAAAAAATAGAAATAGAAAACAAAATAGTAAATAGAAACAGAAAACAACAATAAACGAAACAAAAATAAAAAATAAAAAATAGCAATAGTAAATAGAAACAACAAAAAAACATAATAGCATAATTATAAACAGAAAAATAGTAAACAACAAAGAACAAAATAGTAACAATAAATTAGCATAACAAATAGTAAAAATAATAAAAACAGTTGAATTAAAATAGTAAATAGTAGATAAACAGAATGCTAAAATTCCTCCACCACACGTAAATTTTACATTGTCCTCAATATAAAACTCAAAAAATCATTAGCAAACCATCAATAGCATCAACAAATATGAGACAAGCAACAATAAAAGAGAGCGGAAAGAAACATCCTTATCAATTGTAGATAGTCATATGCAAGTGGAGCTCCTCCACTATGTTCTCTTGTGCGCCCTTATACAATTACTTAAGGAGGTGTCCATTGACCTTGAAAGTTTTATGATTTGCCTCACTTGTGACCTCCACCACACCATAAGGAAACACCTTAATAACCATGAAAGGGCCTAGCCAACTAGAACTGAGCTTGTCAGGCATAAGCTTGAGGTGGGAATTGTAGAGGAGGACTTTTTGCCAAACCATAAATTCCATCCTTGCAATATTCTTGTCATGGAAAGCCTTTGTCTTCTCCTTGTAGATTTTGGAACTCTCATAGGCCTCCAAGCGGATTTCTTCCAATTCTTGTAATTGTAATTTCCTTTCCACTCCTGCTTGGTCAAGGTCCATGTTGCAACTTTTCACCACCCAAAATGCTCTATGTTCTATCTCCATCAGTAGGTGGCATGCCTTCCTAAAGACAATCCGGTATGGGGACATCCCTAGTGATGTTTTGTAGGCCGTCTAGTAAGCCCAAAGCGTATCCTCAAGTCGCTTGCTCCAATCTTTCTGACTAGGCTTGATAGTTTTCTGAAGGATTTGCTTAATCTCTCTATTTGATACCTCAGCTTGCCCATTTGTTTAGGGGTGGTAAGGTGTAGAGACCTTATACGTGATTCCATACCTTTTCAACAAAGCCTCCATATTCTAGTTGAAAAAAGTGTGACCCTTGATCATTGATGATAGCCCTCAGAATGCCAAATCTGCAAAAATGTTTAATCTAACAAAATCCACAACAACTTTTGAATCATCAATCTGAGTGGCTTTTGCCTCCATCCATTTAGACACATAATCAACAACAAGCAAAATGTAAACAAAACCAAATGAGACAGGAAATGGACCCATAAAATTAATACCCCAAACATCAAATATTTCACAAAATAAAAAAAGTTGCTGGGGGCATCTCATTCCTGTGAGAGACATTTCCCATTCATTGGCATTGTTCATAAGATTTACAAAACACATATGCATCACGAAAAAGGGTTGGCCAATACAATCCAGATTCCAATACTTTCTTAGCAGTACGTTGAGGCCCAAAATGCCCACCACATGCAAATGCATGACAAAAGCTAAGAACAGAATGGAATTCATGATCAAGCACACATCTTCTAATCACTTGGTCACTACAGAATTTCCACAGATATGGATCATTCCATACATAATACTTTGACTCATTCTTTAATTTGTCAATTTGTGCTCTAGTAGAATATGCAGGCAAGAAACTAGCAACCAAGAAATTTACCATATCAGCGAACCATGGAGTGTTACCTTGCAGCGGTAAAAGCTGCTCATCAGGGAAGGTGTCTTGGATGGGAATAGGGTCAGCAACTTACTTAATTTGGCTCAAATGGTCAGCTATCAAGTTCTTAGCTCCACTCTTGTCATGTATCTCAATATCAAACTCTTAGAGCAGCAACATTCACTGAATCAATATTGGCTTAGCCTCAGGTTTCTTTAGGAGAAACTTTAAACCTACATGATCAGAAAACACCACAACTTTAAAACCAAGCAAATATGATCTAAATTTATCTAATGCAAAAACAATAGATAAAAACTCTTTTTCTGTAGTGGTGTAATTTGCTTGAGCAACATCCAAAGTCTTTGAAGCATAATAGATCACGTGAGGCACTTTGCCTACTCTTTGTGCTAAGACAACTTCCACTGTATAATTTGAAGCATCACACATAAGCTCGAAGCGGAGTGTCCAATCAGGTGGTTGGATAATGGGGGTGGTGGTAAGAGCTTGCTTCAAATGGTTGAAGGCTTCCTTGTATTTCTCATCAAAGTCAAACTTCACATCCTTTTGCATGAGGTTTGACAGCGGAAGGGCTATTTTGCTGAAGTCTTTAATGAAGCGCTGGTAGAAACCTGCATGACCAAGAAAAGAATAAATCTCCCGCATGCATGTGAGGTAAGGTCAAGAAGAAATCACATCTATTTTAGAAAGATCTACTTCAATTCCCATGCTAGATACTACATGACCTAAAACTATATCTTGTTCTACCATAAAATGAGATTTTTCAAAATTTAGAACAATTTTAGTTTTAATGCACCGATGCAATACCTTAGTCAAACTAGCCAAACATGAATTAAAGACAGAACCATAAATAGTAAAATCATCCATGAATACCTCCATGCACTTTTGTAAAAGATTAAAAAAAATGCTTACCATGCACCGTTGAAAGGTGTCAAGGGCATTACAGAGGTTGAAGGGCATCTGCCTATATGCAAAAGAGCTAAAGGAACATGTGAAAGTGGTCTTCTCTTGATCTTCCAGTGCAATATGGATTTGAAAATATCCTGTGTAGCCATCCAGAAAGCAGTAGTGCAATTTCCTAGCCAAACCTCTCTAACATCTGATCAATGAAGGGCAAAGGGTAATGATCCTTTTGAGTGACATGGTTGAGCTTTTTATAATCAATACAGACTCTCCAACTGTTCTGCACCCTAGTAGGAATCAGTTCATTATTCTGATTTGCCACTATTGTCACCTCGGATTTCTTTAGAATAACTTGCACCGGGCTCACCCATTTGTTATTAGAGATGGGATAAATGATGCCAAGTTGTAATAACTTTGTCACCTCCTTCTTCACTACATCCAGAATCAATAGGTTTAGTCTTCATTGGGGCTTCCTTACTGGTTTAGCTCCCTCCTCAAGTAGTATTCGATGCATGCACATAGAGGGACTAATACCAGGAATGTCCGCAAGTGTCCATCCAATTGCTTTCTTGTGCTCCCTTGGAATCACAGTAATTTCTCTTCTTGTTCATCATTGAGGCCCTTTGCTACAATTACTGGTAGCTTCTCACCATCCTCCAAATATGCATATATAAGGTGTGCAGGTAAAAGCTTCAACTCCAATTCGGGCGGCTGCACTATGGAGGGAAGTAATCTAGTGGTGAGAACTACTTCACCAGACTAAATTTCTATAGAAACAGTAGCTACTGAATAATATGTAAAGTCGGATTCATCATTTCCCAAATATACAAAACTTTCAAAACACACATCACACTGGACAACCCCATCACAATCAGCATATGAACATACTAATTCAGAATCATCAAAACCATCCAGATCAGGGAACTCAACACACAACTCATCATAATTGTCCTCAACCAATTCATCTAGAAGGTCTACATGAAAAACAAAATGTTCTTCCATGGGATGCTTCATTGCATCAAAAATGTTGAATTGCACTATTATATCTCCAAACTCCATGGAAAGAGTTCTAACATGCACATCTTTTTTCGCCCTAGCAGTCTTGAGGAATGGCCTCCCTAAAATGATTGGAGCCTTGTTGGATGATGACTCCCCCTCCATATCCAAAATGTAAAAATTAGCAGGAAAAATCAACTCATCCACTCTCACTAAAATATCCTCCTTCAGAAACTTAGTATACTTCAGAATTTGCTTAATTGCATCCAGTAATGGAATGTTTACTTCCACTTTCCTGAAGGTCTCCAGAAGTTCTCTATCTTTTCTACTTCATCCATTTTCTTCGATTGGAGTGATCTTTGTGGAAATGGAAGAGGCACTCGATCAGACTTCTTCTTTCTCACTCTAACTTTTGGTTATTGGTCCACCTTAGTTTCAGGTTCTATAAAATCTGATTTTTCTACAAAATCTAATTTTTCTGCAGACTGTTGTTTACTTGCTGGTTGAGGTTCTTTTATCATCTTGCCACTTCTCAATGTAATAGCACTGACATTTTCCTTAGGGTTTGGAACTGTTTGAGTGAGAAATTGGCTAGAGCCTTGTGCCTTCAATTGACTCAGTCAAGAAGCCAACTGTCCAATCTAATTTTCCAAATTCTGAATGGTGGCATTTGTCCTCTGCTAGAATTAGATGTTGTTGGTAGCTATCTACTTCACTAAGTCCTCTAATGTGGGCTCAGATTGAGTAGGACCTTGTTGCTGCGCAGGTGGCTGCGGTATCTGTTGTCTAGCAGACTATTGGAATTGCTGCCTACTTGTTCCAAAATTTTGTTGAAACTATGGTTCCCTAACTGGCGGCTGGTATTACTACTGTTGCTGCATTTCCATATTAAAATTTGGTTGATCCCTCCATCCAAGATTGTAAGTGCTAGAGTAGAGATCATATTTGGGCTGGTGGTGCTATTGGTACTGAGGTTTACCAGGGAAGATGTCTGTTGCAGCATAAACTTGTGGTGCAGAGTTATCTTCTTGGAGTGTGGGGCATGCATCTATGGGATGGGTTGGATAAGCACAAATTCCACACAATTTGGAAGGCCCTTGCACAGTTATATGCTGCCCCATTTCCAATTGCCTCACTAATGAAGTCAACTCATCAAGTCTATTCTCCATTCTTTGCTGGTCAACATGAGACACATGAACTTCATTCACTCGCCTGGTGGGAGTAATCATCCTAGTACCAAACTATTGGGAGTTAGCAGCCATGTTTGTAATCAAATCTCTAGCAGTAGCTGGGGTTTTATCAACTAATGCACTTCCACTAGCAATATCAATCATGCTTCTATCCAAAGGGAACAATTCCTCATACAAAATATTGAATCAATAGCTAGTCACTGATTTAATGGTATGGGACACTTGCACATAATTTCTTGAGCCTCACCCAATTCTCATGTAGAGTCTATCCAGAATTTTTCCTTACCCCGCATATGTCTTTTCTGATGGTAGCAACTCTGGATGCTGAAAGAACTTTTTCCAGGAATAGCCTCTTCATGTCATTCCAGCTCATCATAAAATTTGGTGGAAGATAATATAGCCAATCCTTGGCTGCATCAGCAAGGAAGAAAGGGAAGGTTAGCAGCTTGATTTGATCCTCAAGAATTCCTCGTGGTTTTATGGTGGAACATACCACATGAAACTCCTTCAGATGCTTATGAGGATCTTCTCCTACAAGGCTATGGAACTTTGGTAGCAAGTGTATTAAATCATATTTAAGTTCAAAATCAACATTTAGATAAGAATATTTTATGCATAAAGGCTGATAATTGACATCAGGAACTACAAGTTCTTTAAGGGTTCTATTATGTACATTATCGCCTATGTTTGCATTATTTCCAGTTTTAGTTTTAGTGTTTGTATTATCAGTCATGGTTATAGGTGTAACACCCTAAGTTTTGATATTTTATAGTAATGCCTGAATTGTACTGTTTTATATTTTCTGTATGATATAAAATTATTTTGATTGTTCTGAGACTGTTTTTGATTGTTATGAGTGATTTGCTCCGAGTCAAGAAAATAATAATTTTTGGGCTGGAAAAAATATTTATTAATTTATTCGAAGATGGGGAATCTTACTAAACCCGAATTTAAGAGACACGAAATCAAATCTTTTAATTTTTAGAATTTATCTGTGAAATAAAAATATTTTGCAAGAAAATATCCACTATTTTATTAACAGTGGTGTCTGTTACCAAGTAATAGACCCGGTATATTTTATCTGTTAGAAAATAGACTGAGAATAATTTTTTGTAACTTATTTTAAAATAAACCAATAGGAATTGGTCAACATTAGATATTGGACTTTTTCTAACTAATAGGAAATAGTTAATATAAAAAAATTGGACCAGTTACTAAGTAACTAGATAAAAACTAAGTTACCCTAATAGCTTAATTAGTAACTAAGTGAACAAACTTAGTTACTAAATATTTAGAAGCTAGTTACTAAATAAATATCTAAGTTATCTAGAAACATGACTTAAGCATGGCATATACAAGGACATAATGATGTAACTAACTAGTTAGAATGTAATTAGAAATTCTAACTAAACTAGTTTAAGTGTAACTAGATGGAGTAACTAGATGATTCAAGTGTAACTAGGAGATTAGAATGAAACTAAATTGGTTCCATTCCCCCTTGAGCCACATGACCATAAAGGCCATTCTACTATGTTCTAGGTTCATCTACATGACTATTTGATGACTCTTAAATGACATAGACCATGTGAAAATGCATGTGATATTTTACTACATTGATTAAACAATAGTTTTTCCTATGCGCTAACTCCACGGCTATGCAAGGAAAATATAGCTATCCATCTTCATTTATTCACACTTTATAATATCAAGCCTTCATCTTTTTCTCTCAATATTCAAGAACACCAAAAAGCTCACTTCTTCCTCCCACTTTGAAGCTCACAGCCTCCAGCCTCTAGACCCACTTTCACACTTCTATAATTTCATCTCTTCGTACTTTCTAAAGCCAAACATCATTCTAAACACTTTTCCTTTAGTGAGTTTTATCAAAATCCTACTCTAATTGCATCAGAAACCAAGCTTTAGTTTACTACTCCAAAGGTAATATTTTGATTCTTTGATCCTAAGTTGGATTTTTAATTTTCTAGACCATGATTAATCCATGGTTCTTTGTTCTTAAGCTTTGTTTATGACTTTAGAATTTGTTTAAGATTTTTAGAGATTTTTGTTTGAGGCTCACGAATTCAAGAGGAAGGAGGAACTTGAAGATTTTGTCTCCCTTAAAGTAAGAGGGAGATTAACCTCATCAACTATGTGTTGGTGGTGAGGAAATGGATTGTTTGTAGTGAAAAATCCATAAGGATTTATTCACTTGATTTTTTATGCTCTCTTTGTTTGTGTTTGTTATGCTTATGGTTTTAAAAATATGTTTGCATGTGTGTTGGTATGATTATAGCTTTAATAATATGCTTGTATATATGCATTGAAAAGCATGCAAATTTATGTGTGATTTAGGATGTGAATAACATATTAGAAAAATTGTATGAAGGCCCCAAAGAGCCTAGAGGGACACAGCCTCATCACCACAAAAAGGATCAAGGATCCTAAATTATTTTTCCTAATTGAGAATTAAATGAATTTTGGCAAGAAATTTAATTAAATGAGTTTATAAGAATTAAAGTGTTAGAAAATGATTTAAATGTGAATTTTGAAACATAATGGGAATTCGGCCAATATGTCAATTTTTGATGATCAAGATCCAAAATTATTTTACTAAGTGTAAACTTAGGTGTTTTAATAGTAAGAACTCAATTTGGTAAGTTTAGGAATTTGAAATAAAAGTAATTTAATTTTTAGAACTAAAATTAGCCTAATTAAGCTATGTAGTGAAATAAAAGTGAATACTTAAAATTTACTGACGTATAGCTCACCCTATGAGTTTTGAAGCACGTTAGGAAATTTTGAGCTTTAATATCCCAAGTAAATTAAAGAAATCCAATTTTTTGAGAAATAGTAGAAATACTGATTTTTAGAGGAACTATATTGCAAATATTATTTAAACAAAGGCTATTACGTAAATATTATTTTATAGAAGGACTATTATGTAAATAATGAAAATAAAGTCAATTTTTGGCATTAAATGAGAAAAAAATTTATTTTAGACTTAAAAAATGTAAGAAATATTTTACGCAATTGAAAATATGTTAAAAAATCTTCACGCGACTCAAAAATAGTAATTTTAGGTTACGCAATTGAGAAAACGCAATAAAATATTTATGTGATTTAGAAAATGTTGAAAAATCCTTACACGATTTAAAAACGTAAGAAAAATGTTCCGTGATTTCAAAAATGCGATAATAATGCTACGCAATTGAGCATAAACAGCAGTTTACTATTGGTCAGTTGTGGTAGGCCCGGTTGTGTTGAATATTTATACCGTCAAGACATGGTGAGGATATATAAAATATTGTGAAAATAATAATTGTATGTGTGTTTGAATCATACATTATGCATAGAAAAACGTGTTCGCTTATTTGAGTAAGGTTGTATGCCTAGGAGATGAATTACACCTTAGTGCGGGTGCGAGTAGACAAGTGTAGGTCACTTGTTGACCTTGGGGGCATCGGGGTGCGGGTACCTCGCAATGGACGGTTGGTAGCTCTTCTGTCCGTGAGGCAGACCGATACAAACACACCGATGATTCGGATTGAGACATTGTCCTATATCGAGATCTGGTGTAGAATGTCTTGTTCAATGCCTTGATGTGCACGTTAATAAGTTGATATATTATAGCACTTTTGGCCACGGTAGCCGAGTGACAGACATGTCTTCTGGATCTTCTCTCCAAAATTGTGTTTAGCTCCATGGAGTAGGAATTGGTCGTTGTGCATATGCATCGTTGGTCAGCATATTAAATTGTTATTTATACTTGCTCGATTTATTATCTGTGAGGTGATAATATGATTTATAGTTTTAATTGTATTCTTTGTTTTATTTGTTGTCGTTTCTTGTACTGTCATACTAGTATTGATGTAGGGGATCTCACCTCGATGTTTTGTTATGTCTATTTTATTGTATGGGTTTATTGAAGATCGAGGGAACGAGGAGGCAAGTGACTCTATTTATTATCAGTACCTATTTTCTTTATTTGTCTGTATGGCGGCGAGACGTCAGGTCTTAGGTTTTGTCAGTGTCCAGTTTCACGGGAAAACGGACGCCTGGAGGTTTGACTATGGTAATGAGAGTTTTGTCTACACTGGGGACTTGACTATGAGCTTGAGTGGAACCCTGAATGGGATTTCCGTTTTGACACAACATGCTACTGTTCATTTAGAATTCACGATGCCCATTCGTGAACTCTTGGGTGGAACTGTGCCTGTCTACACACCCCAAGAGAATTCTGTAGTGTCGTCTGCAAGAACCTCTATGAGGCCTCTGTATCTGCCTAGGTTCTTCGATAATGTAGAGGAGGAGGAGGATCCTTCCAAGGAACTAAATCCTTAGGCCTGTTTAGAGTTCTATTTATTAGTATGTCTATAGTTTTACTTTTGAAACTAGTTTATACTTATATAAATTATTTGGAACAACGTTTGTAATATTGGTGTATATATATATATATTTTGGTGTGTTTATTACAAGTCTTACCAATGTTTTAATTCAGTTTACCTTTTTTTCTATTTAGCAAATGAAATTTTAAAATTGACGTTTTTACAAGATTAATTCTTTCACAACTTGGGTAAGTTTTATTAGGATTAGTCTTAAATGTGATACCCTAAGGTGGGTGTTATAATAGGACTGCTTACAATTTCAAGTTCAGTTTCAGTTTCAATTTCAACTTCAGTATTACCTTCACTAAGCCTATGAGCCCTTTTAAGTGCATGCAAAGCTCCCTCAATGTTAGGATCAATATTCAACAAATGACTACTAGAAGGCCTAGACATACAACGTGCAAATTTAGGCAGAAACACAAACAACACAAGTTATGCACAATGGAGAATACTACACTAATTAGTTACAAAAATGACTATAGTTACCCTATCTACACAATTTTAAAAATTATGGGATTTGTATAGAGTGAAAACTATACAAAAATGGAACTCAAAAATGCAATACGTATCTTAAAAAAATTGAAAAAGTGGTCTAAACGATGGAATTTAGGGAAACTAGGGGTGACCTCATAGCAGACTGTGAGCCTTGTTTATTAAGTCATTTTCCTTCAACTAACCAAGTTTTAACTCATTTTGGGCACGTTTATCTATACAAAATTCAGAAAAGTCACCTGAAATCACCCAATTTTGCTTGAAAACCACCAAAACACAGCAAAAAAGGGGTTAGTGAAGGATTAGTAGTGAAATATACTCCTAATAAGATTGATCAAAATCAGAATAATCCTTGGCAACGGAGCCAAAATTTAATAGTTGCCGAAGCTACCAAATTATAAGATATTTGTTTACCGATTCACCTAAAACTTGTAATATGCGGTGTAATCGGGTTAAGCCCTTAGATCATTCTAATTAATCAATTATATGAAGAAATTAGTGTTGGGGGATTTGGTTGCATGAGTAATTAAAAGACATTAATTAAAAGATAGAAATTGAAAGACAATGATTAAAAGGCAGTAAATAAAAGACAATAATTAAAAGGCAGTAAATAAAAGAAAGTAATCAAAGGATGATAATCAAAATGCTGTAAATAGAATGAGGAAAAACAACCAACCCAAGGGAATCAACAACTCTTGAGTTTTATCCATCCTTGACCATTATGGACTCATTCACAAGCTAACCAGATTCTTGGCATACTCTTCTAGATAAGCATCTAGAATTTGGTTAATCAACATTAGATGAAGTTAGCATCCATCCAACCCTAAATCAACTTAATACTCAGCATTCAACCAAGTTAGGCAATTCATCAAACACCTTTGGTGCATTGCCTAATCTCATATGAAATCCTCATCCAAGCATGAATTCTCTACTAGGTAAGCACCTAGGATTTGGTTAATCAGCAAAAAATGGATTAAGCATCCATTTAACCCTAAATCAACGTCATACAAGAATTCATGCTAGCTAGACAATACATCAAACATCTTTCATGCATTACCTAGTTTCTGAAAACACATGATAGTTAAGCAACTATCGCATGAACACCAAAACTGAGTTAAGCACTCAGTCAAGATGCAACAAAACTAAGCGAAGGAGAAGAGAAATTTGATTAACAATAAGAATGTAAACATTCATCACAAGGTCTCAAGATTACACATCAAGAGTGTTTCAATCCCTAGGATTGATTACAAAGCTTTAGCTCTCCATGAATGGAGAGTACAAAATAGAAAAGTAAAGTGCAGAAAAATAAAGAGCAGAAAATGTAGAAGAGAGCAAGAGGAGAGTAGAAGGAGGAGGAGCAAGAGAAAAAGTGAGAAGTGAGAACTGAATGGAGTGCTCTCGGTTTTGGGATTTCTCCCCAACATAATAGACCTTAAAAGTGAAATTATAGGTTTATCCCTAGCTTAGACTCTTCCTCTTCTAATTAGCTTTAATGGGACACCTAATTTGTAAGATTTGGACAGCTAATGAAGGAGTTTTGGCTAAAACATGTTTAACAGCTCCTAGATCCCGTCATCTTTATTCAGACGTTAAAACCCTATGACAGCGTTACCTTTTGCATAAGTGGTCTTCATGATAGTTTATAATTTTTGTCTCAAATTTCTAATGTCAGCTGTTTCAGCCCATATGACTCCTACAGCCTAAGATAAGGCCCAATCTTTGTACACTACTCAGGTTCCAGTGACAACACCTCTGTTTTGACTTCTAGGCCCAATATGACCTATTAGACATTCGATTCAGCTCTGGATCTCTACATCAAAGTTGTAGAGCTTCCTCTTGGCTTTCCTACAAGATAAAGTTCATAATTTTTTGATGTCTATAAATCAAGTTATACCTGAAATACAGAAATAGTGTAAAATTACCACATTGTTGAAAAATACAACTAGGCCCAATTTGAACTCAAACTTATAATTGGTGGCGAAAATGAATCAATTAAGCACAAGAGAGGTCTAAAATGCTAAATATAAAGGTTAACTAATATATAAAAATGGTGTTTATCAAATATCTTCTTAGCTTGTCAGCATTTCAAAAGTTTTCGATTGTCTTGCTTAAGAGGGTCTCCAGAGTATAAGCTCCCGTGTTGGTTTTGGAAGTAATCTTGGAGAGCCCTTCCCAGTTGAGAGCTAATTTCTTATCTCTTGCATTTCTTCCTTCGATGTTCGCCCTACATACCACAAGGTCGCTTGGGTTAAATTAGCGCGGGATTACCTTGGAATTGTATCATGCGCCGATCCTCTGTTTAAGGGCTACTTCCCAAACGCGGGCTACATGGTGTTGTTCCTCGAGTAAGTCAAGTTCCTAGCGGATAAGATCCGGGTTGGTTTCTTTGGAGAAACTCTGCTTCCTCTAGCTTGGTTCTTCTATTTCCACTGGGATCATGGCTTCGCAACCGTAGGTTAACTTGAAGGAGGTTTCGCCTATGGTGGAGTATGGTGTTGTTCAATATGCCCATAGATATGATCAAGCTGTTCTTCCTAATTTCCTTTGGCATCATCTAGTCTTTTCTTGATCCCCCAAAGTATTACTCGGTTTGAGGCTTCAGCTTGCCCATTGGTCTTTAGATGTTCGATTGAGGTGAAATGTTGCTTGATTTTGAGCCCGGCTAAGAGGTCTTTGAAGTTCTTGTCAGGGAATTGAGTTCTATTGTCTATAACAATCGACTTTGGTACTCCAAATCTGCCGATGATATTCTTGTGGGTGAACTTCTGGATTTGCGCGGAGGTGATCATAACTAATGGTTCAACCTCAATCTAGTTGGTAAAGTAATCGATGGCCACTACTAAGTATTTGACTTGCCCTAGTGCTTGGGGGAAAGGACCCAAGATGTCCATTCCCCATTGGTAGAAAGGCTAGGGAACCTATATTGTTGACAACTCTTCTAGTGGTGTTGCATAGACATCTGAATGGCACTGGCACTGGTCATACTTTTGAATGTGCTCTTTGTTGTCGGCTTCCATTGTGGGCCAGTAAATCTTGCTCTTAATGCCTTGCGGGCTAAGGACTTGCCTCCAAGATGATATCCCGAGATTGCCTAATGGATTTCAAACAAGACGTATTTTGCCTTCTCAGGGCTAAGACATTTAAGGAAGGGGGAAGAAAAGCCTCAGTAGTATAACTGATTATCATAAATAGTATACCAGGTTACTGTCCGGACTATTTTCTGGGCTTCTTTCTAATCCTCGGGAAGCACATTGCAGTGAAGGTAGGCTAATATAGGAGTCTTTAAACTTTCCTCAATTTCTAGTAGGAGGATTTCATGGTTTGTGATACTTGGGAAAGGTAGGATGTCCTAGATCACTAACCTATTATTGCCTGGACCTTCAGTACTGGCAAGCTTTGACGAGATATCGGTCCTAGAATTGCGTTCCCTCGGGATATGCTCTACTTTAACGTTGTCAAAACTTTCCATCAATTTTTTAACTCTGGCCAAGTACTTCTGTAATAGGGGTTCCTTGGCCTGGTATTCCCCTTTCATTTGAGTCATTACCAGCTGTGAGTCGCTACATAAGACTTTGTCTTTGGCTCCCATTTCCTTGTCCAAGTTCATGCACGCTATGCATGCCTCGTATTCAGCTTGGTTATTAGATGTGGCGAACTTAAACCTCAACGAATGTTCTAATATGAGGCTGGCTCACTTTTCAAGATGACTCTAGCTCCACTCCCTTAGGGATTCAAGGACCCATTGACATAGATAGTCCACAAGTGTGCTCTAGGATGGCCAGACTCCAGGGTGAGTTCTACAAGGAAGTCGAATAATACCCGAGCCTTCATGGCCGGTCTCGGCTCCTAGGTAATCCCGAACTCGGAGAGCTCTACCAACTAGGCAATCATTCTTACTGTAAGATCTGGCTTGTGTAGTACCTGCCTAATTAGTTAGTTAGTCCTTAATACAAGAGGATGACACTAGAAATATTGCCTTTGCCTTCTCGTGGTGGTTACCAGCGCCAGAGCTAGCTTTTCAATTTTTGGGTAGCAAGCTTTGGGGCCCTGGAGGACTTTACTGACGAAGTAAACTGGCCTTTGACGTTCTTCAGTTTCTCTCATCAAAGCTGAGTTGATCGCCTCGTTGCTGATAGAGAGGTAGATGTACAATATTTCACTAGGGTCTGGTCTTGTCAAGATGGGTGGAGTGGACAACGTTCTCTTCAGTTTTTGGAACGCGATCTCACACATTGGGGTCTACATGAAGTTCTTCCCTTTCTTTAAAGGCTGAAAAAGGATTAGGGACTTTTGAGCAGCTTTGGCTAGGAACTGTGTGAGGGCAGAGATCCATCCTGCAAGTTACTGTACTTCTTTGACAGATTGAGGGCTACGCATATCGGGCGCGGCTTGGCACTTTTTCAAGTTGGCCTCAATCCCTCGGTTTGTTTGTAGGAACCTTAGAAATTTGCTAGCCTGTACTCTAAAAGCGTATTTCTTTGGGTTCAATTGTATGTTGTGCTTTCGAACCTTATGAATACTTCCTCTAAGTCCTTGACGTGACTACCGGTGTGCGTCGTTTTAACTATCATATCATCAATATAGACTTCCAGCATCTTACTGGTCTGCCCTTCAAAGACTTTGTTCATCATCCTTTGGTAAGTCGATCCAACGTTTTTAAGTCCGAATAACATCACCCGGTAGCAGTAAGTCCATATCTCGATGATGAAGGCGGGCTTTTCTTCATTTTCCAAATTCATGGGGATTTGATTGTACCCAGAGTAGGCGTCCATGAAGTAGAACAACCTAAATCCGGATAAGTTATTGTAACATCCTAATACCAGATACCTTAGTATACACTAAATATACAATGGTACACAGTAATAGTCATGCTACTTCTAACTTAAACATCAAACTAACCCATAACATTTATACAAATCATTATGGAGAGCCATGCAGAAAAGTTCATACTTATATACATCAGTAGGCTCAAAGGGCAAAGTGTTATACATACAACTTAAAACAAACTCAAAGCAAATATAAATAAATACATAAGTTTTGTCTCTAAATGCAAATAAAACTATACTACACTAGTTCATCTACTTTTTCATCTCCTTTCCCTTTGAAGGGTCTTGACCTAGAT
This sequence comes from Ormosia semicastrata, assembly GCA_029884595.1. Taxonomy (NCBI): domain Eukaryota; kingdom Viridiplantae; phylum Streptophyta; class Magnoliopsida; order Fabales; family Fabaceae; genus Ormosia; species Ormosia semicastrata. The sequence continues at coordinate 70,349,064 of JAQQTO010000061.1, read as the reverse complement.
TTACATGGAAATACAAACGAGGTGAGAATTCACAAATTCTCAGTAAAAGCATTCCAAAACTAGCAGTTGTAACATTCATAAAGAATAAACAACTCAAATACATCAGAAGATGTTCAAAACAGGTGTATGAGCCACTACTCATTACCAAAAGAAAATACACATACTAACACTATGTTTTATTTCCAAGCAAATCATATTCCAAAGATAAGACAATCGCCCATACAATTGTCATCGAAAGGCAAATGTAACAGAATACAATATGCTCATGCTTATGCCATATGATTATGCCTAAGGTATGTCCTAAGATATTGATTATGAAATGTAGTAAAAAAAATGTTGGTGCAATGTCATGAGACTTGACTATTCCTGTAACACCCTCCTTAGGGCGTCACACTTCATGTTACTCAATTACCAATTTACCCCTTCATTTGAAATCGTGCTTGTAATATAAATACGAGTTGTAAAATTCTTGATGATAATTAAATAAACTTAGTGGGAAATAAAACACTACAACGTCATCATGAATTATTTACATCATATATGCATAAGTCATAGTATTGTCATATTTTAATATTTACAAACTAGACTCTCAAAATATTTAAAACTTTAATTTAAACTAACATACTGCCCAAGTATTACTACACAGCAGAACCCTTAGACGGGTCCTCCTCAGACTCCTCAGAAGACAGAAGTCCAATTTGACGCGAAGTCCTACGGACAGGTATCCGCGCAGACGACACTATACTAATCGCACTAGGAGTACAGTGGTATATTCCCCAATACTGTCTAGTAGACAATGGGAACTATAGGTATTAATATTCACACTACTGTCCAAAATGTAGCCTGCTCAATCTCATATACACAAGGAGATGAGACTCCTCCATCACCTTAAAACTCAGCGTCCTTAACAGGAATCTGCTCTTCCTCAACTTATCGCTCAAATCATCGCTCAATGTCTTTAAAATTATTATTACAATACAAATAAACATATAAAGAGATGAAATTACTTATGCCAATACCAGTATGGTAGCAATGAAGATAAACACATACAATATCTCATACCAACACATCAATCATAATTACAATTATACCACCGATATCAATTATCAAACACATATAATATCTCATACAACTTTCATACCATATTCACAATCATGCCATTACCAATATTCATAATTCAATTATCATAAACAATAATTGCGATAATGTTCTCAATAACTATGCATATGCACATACACTCAATTTCCCACTCCATGGAGCTACAATTCAGATCAGAGAGAGTGATCGAAAAGATCTGTCTGCACTAACATGCCTCGGACCACGTGCTCAATTTTTGCACATCTAGCATATGCACCACAGTCTTTATCAAATCTTGATTAGGGATAGTGTCTCGGTCCGAATCATCGATGTGTTGCATCGGTCTAACCTACGGTACAGAAGCGTAGCCATCTGCCCATTGTAGGCAACCCGCACCCCGATGCCCCCAAGGTCAACGAGTGACCTACACTACGCAAATCGCACCCACTCAGGAGGTGTATTCTCTCCTAGGTAATCAGCCTTATTCAATCCATCGGACCTTTCCCATGCATGTATTATGCACCTTTCACAATTTCAATTCATTATATCACATTCTCAATTCAATTTTCTTTATCTCATATTCGGGGTTCTCAGATTGGCCCAATAGTATCATTATTGTAATTTCATCGCGAAACCATATTTTCGCATTTTCTCAATCGCGTAAAATATTTTTCACACGTTTTAAATCAAAAATATTATTTTTCTCATTTAACACCAAAATTTGACTTTAATTTCCATATTTGCATAATAACCCCTCAAAACATAATATTTACATTTTAGTCCTCACTTAAATAATATTTTCACAACAGTCCCTCATAAAATTTATAATTATGAAATAGTCCTCATAAAATTCATATTTATGAAACAGTCCCTCATAAAATTCATATTTATAAAATAGTCCCTCCCAAAACATAATATTTACATTTTAGTCCTTTCTCAAATAATAATTTCATATTAATTCATCATAAAATAATATTTACGAGATAGTCCCTCTTATATAAAATATCTACAAAATAGTCCCTCTAAAATCAATAATTGCAATATGACCCCATTAAAAATAAAAATTACCATATTGCCCCTCTAAAAATCATAATTATAATATGGCCCCTTTTAAAAACTAAAATTACGATATTACCCCTCTAAAAATTAGTATTTGCATTGTTTCCCCAAAAATGTTATTTCTTTCATTTACTTCACATATTACAGCTCAAATTTTACAGACGCACCTCTAAACCCGTAGGGTGAGCCATATGTCAGTAAAATTCAAGTATTGACACTTGAATTAATTTCATAACTCATTTATTAAATCAAATTGTTTTCTCAAAATCATTTTACTTTATTATACTCAAACTTTTTCAAATTCAACCCCTTTTCATTTCAATCTTTAATTCTCATTTAAATCCATCATTTTTCAGGACTTTGGTCCTCTTGACCCTAGTAAGGCCGTAAGCCTCAAGCCCTTTAGAGCTCTCATAAAATCGGTTCATCATATTATTCACATCCTAAATTACACATAGATTCTCATGCTTTCATAATTATACATACACACATAATATCAAAGCTTTAAGCATTTTATCACACATGCAAGCATAGAAACAATACCATATACATCACAAACACAATCAAAGCACATCAAATAATCGGTGAAGAACCCTTATGGATTTTTCACCGTACAAAACCATCCTCACACCACCAAAACTTGGTTGGTGAGGTTAAATCTCCCTCTTACCTCTTGAAGATAAGCTTTTCAAGCTCCTCTCCTTCTCTTTGTTTTCATGTGGCTCACAAATAATTCCTAACAATTCTAAAATAATTAGTAAAATCACAAACAAAGCTTAATAATAACAAACCATGGAACAAACATGGTTTAGAAAATCACAAACATGAATTTAAACCACAAAAACCAAAGTTTACCTCTAGGGAAGTAAGGTAGAAGTGGGATTTTGAAGCACTTAGGGTGTGATTTTGGGAAAATTTTCTAAATGGAAAGTGTTTAGAATGTTGTTTAGCTTTAGGAAATGATGAGAATGAAAATTATAGGTGAGTGATGGTGTATTTGGGTGAAGAGGCCGAACCACTCAAGGAAAATGGAAGGAAATGGTTGCTTAGTTTCTTGGGATTTTTGAGAGAAAAAGATGAATGCTTTTGATGTGAGAGAAAATAAATATTGTGTGAGTGAAAATATGTGGGCTGTTGTACCGTGGGATAAGCATAGAGAAATTAGGATTTACTTGAAGTAAAATATCATATTTTGAGTGCACATGGACTAGCACATGGCATATGTCATCAACTTGACTTTGCATGGCTATTTGGATTGTTCAAGAATCATGTAGAAGCCTCCCCAAGCTACTGCAAAACCGTGGGACTCAAGGGCATTTAGGAATTCAATTTGCTTTTAATTCAAGTCTAATTACTTTCTACTTAAATAGCTAATTTAATTAGGTTTAGTTTCCTAACCAGTTTTAATTAATTATCCAACTATATATGCCTCTAGTGTACAATTGTGAGGCTACCTTTTGACGAAAAATAACATGACAGAATGATGTAAGATGGGAGAACATTATTTCACAAGAATGACTAAAAGTCAAGTTCTGTCGAATGAAGATTTTGTCGAATGAAGATCAAAAACTGTCGAATATACTAGAAGGTCAGCAAAAATCCTAATTCGACGGACGGGTGTTGACGTTGGAGAAATCTTCCAAGTGTTGAACCGACGAAAGTACTATATGGTCAGAAATTCTAATTCGACGGATATTGACATTAGAGAAGTTTCTCTACTGAATGGTCAGAAATTCTAACTCGACAGATATTGACATTCTAACTCGACGGATATTGACATTGTACTAAATGGTCAGAAGATCAAATTCGACGGATATTGACATTGTACTAAATGGTCAGAAGATCAAATTCGATGGATATTGGCAGAAGTTCAAATTGTTACAATTGTTCACAAAGATTAATTAATTAGTTTACTTAGCTTGTTAATTAGGTCATTAGATTAACCAAATTAGGTTTAATTAGTTACTAATCAAAGTCAAGCCACTATTGTTGACTTTATCTTAGCCATTGAAATCAACTTGGTTTCCTATCCATTGATCTCATCTACGGTGGATATTACTTAGTGGTTTTATCAAGATTCATTTTACATCATTGATCAGATCAACGGTTATGATCAAAAGCATCTAAATTATGCTTTTCATCCAAGGGTCCATATTGAAGTCTATGCTTCTTTGTTTGACTTTATCCTATTGGTTTAAAATAGTCAAGCCACCTATTTTGACTAATTCTAATTGGTTCAGAATTCTGTCCAGTCAGAATTGTTGACTGTTACACTAAATGCGGGTCCCACAGACTTTTCGAGTCCATGTTAAGTAAATTTCTACTGTTTTTAAGACAGTAGGTACTGTCACATAAAATAATATTATAATAATATAAAATTATTTTATTGCACAGTTAAATCCTAAAAATTATAAGATTAATATATATATCAATCAGAATTGGGTTTAGTAAGATCCCCTAGCTCCAATTAATTAAAATAAGATTTTTTTCGGTCATAAAATTATTATTTTCTTGACTCGGAGCAAATCACACAAAATGACCAAAAATGATCTCAGAACAGATAGATTATTTTTATAACACACAGAAAATACAAAACAGTGTAATTATGTCAGTTTTGTAACATAATCTAAAATTTGGGGTGTTACAATTCCTAGGAACCTGGTTCCTTGTATTATTTTGGGTAGTATGGTTGTGACCATTTAACACTACCTGGTAGTGAACGGACTCTTTCCACTCACTTCAATAAGTGTACTTGTACCACCACATATACCATTTATAAATACATAGGAATAGCAAGTAAGTGAAAACATGCTAAGTATTTTCAAAACACATTCAACACCACAAAGGATACTCTCCTATACGAGTTTATATCTAATGCTTGAGTTTATCCTCCTCCACGAGGTTTTCACTCATTACTATAGGAATACTCACATACTTACTCTATGTAATATTCCCATCACATATTCAATACCACAAGGTCCACACTAACCAAGTGAACTAACAAAATCTAGTAAACATGCACTCTTAGCTCACTTTGTCTCACAAAAAAGCTATTCATGTGTCTAGGTTATTCTCACATCTCAACCTCAACAAATAAGAAAAACATATATTGTAACACCCCAAAAATTATTTATTTTATCATTGATCATCATTTTATAATATCTATAATTTTTGGAAATTTTTTTGGATTTTTTCAGAAACGTTGAATATTTTAATATATTTCTTGTTTTACGTACACACTGAGCAGAGTCAGTGTAACACCTCAGAAATGATTTGTTTCATCATGAATAGTCATTTCCCAATATTCGTGATTTTTGGAGATTTTTCTGGAATTTTCCGGAAACGCTGAATATTTTAATATATTCCTTATTTTGCATGCACATTGAGCATAGTCAGTGAAACGCTCTGGAAAACCATTTGTTTTGTGATGAATAGTCATTTTTCAATATTTGTGATTTTTAAGAATTTTTGTGAATTTTTCTGAAAATATTGAATATTTTAGTATTTTCTCGTTTTACGTGTGCACTAAGTGGAGCCGGGATAACGAAATATTTTTCCTGAGGCTGGTAAACCTTGAACTGTCAACGTGTCGATGGGGGATCTTACTAAACCCAAGGCTGGGCACAGTTTACGAGATTTACGTTTTCCAAGGTTTTATCGGATAAATAAAATCGTTGTATCATAAAATTATCTAATGAATAATAAAATATTATTTTCATCAACTGTAACTTTTATTCACTAGAAAAATAATTTTAATAGTGTAATTAATCATCTGCTCAAGAGTATTCAATTAAGGAGACAAGATTACTTTGCACTTTATTGATAAACGTGAAAAGCTTCTCAAGGAAGCTTCAAAGAAGCTTCTAGGAAATTTCCTCCAAGCTTCCCAAGGAAGCTACTTACTCTCTCTCCTCTCTCCCAAGCTCACGACTGCTACACCTCTTTTGGGGGGGGGGAAATTTTGTTTTACAAATTAATTATATTACATTAATTTCAAAAACTAAAAAGCATCTTTCACTTTCCACTATTAACTTCTCTCTCTAAGCTTCATCTTTCTCCTTCACAAAACATTTTCTCCTCCTTCTCTCTAGGAGCTCATGACCAGCAGCCCCTTCCATACCTCATCCATCACAAAAATTTCATCCAACCCCATTTTCTTAATCCTCTCCATCTTCTAAACACTTCTCTAGTTGGTGGTTCTTTGAAAAGCTTTCATTTTCACCATTTTCTTCAAGCTTCAAGCTTAGGGCTTTTGGGCAAGCTTCTTGATTCTTCATTCTCTTTTACCCATTTTCATTTTTATGGTCTCCTTTGTGATCATCCATGCTTTATTTTTCAAGCATTGGTGTTGTTTTGATGAGATTGAAATTTTAGGGTTCTTGGTGGTGTCCAATCCGAAAATTGCAAGGAGATTCTAGGAGGCTTCTCTTGTTTTCTTCTCTTAGGTAAGAGGAAGACACTCCTCCTCAACCTCTATTAGTAATAAGAAACCTTGTTTGTGATTGATTGTGAGAAAATCCTATTGGGGGTTATTCTTTATTTGCATAATTGGTATGTCTACATGTTGTTTGTGATTTATTTGAGCTATTGGAGTAATTGATTATGCATATTGATATGTTTGATTGGATTGGAGAGCATTAAATGGAAGAAAATAATTTTGGATTCCCTCTTGAATGGCTATGGTTTTGGGGGCCCAAAATTAGGGTTCTTGATGAACAATTGTAATAAGTGAAAGACATAATTAATCAAGTGTACAATGTGCAATTAATGGAATGAAAAATTTGGGAACTTAATTCCCTAGGGAGGCCACGGCCTCTAGGGCCATTTAGGGCTTGATTATGCAACTTTGGTAACCTTGGAACTTAAATAATCAAGTGATTAAATTAATGGTAGTAGGATAGAAAATTAGCAAAATTGGAAGATTAGGATATACTTTGAGATTCATAAATTTTAAAGAAACAAGAATGAAATTTATCATAAGACTTAAGGTAATTTCAATTAGGGAAAGAACAAGAGAGTGTGAGACTTTGAGACCCTTAGAATAACTTTCTAATAGTATAAGAATAAATTACCTTAGAGAATTTAATTAATTAAGAGAATTCCTCTAGAGACGAACCTTGTAAGAAGGGCTAAATCTAAGTAAGAATTCATAATAAATCTTAAAAATATATTAATTCATTTAATTCCAATATTATGATATTGTGGATCTATGTAAGTGACCAATGATGTGTTGATACTTAGTTTGGCCAATTGTGACATATTGTGGAAAAGTATGTAATGATGAACATACATGTTTATGCATAGAGTTGTCATGCATTGTGAATGCCCATTGGACTATTGTTAAGGCCGTGTTGCCTAGGAGATGAACACACCTTAGTACGGGTGCGAGTAGACTAGTGTAGGTTATACTATTGACCATGAGGGCGTCGGGGTGCCGGTACCCCGCAATGGACAGTTGGTAGCTCTTTTGTCCGTGGGACAAACCGATGCAAACGCACCGACGATCCTGACTGGGCACTGTCCTATGTCGTGATCTAGCGTAGACTGTCTGTATAATGCCTTGATGTGCACATGGATAAACTGATGAATTATAGCACTTTGGCCGCGGTAGCCGAGTTGCAGACGTGTCTCCTGATCTTTCTTTCTGACTGTTTGTGTCTAGCTCCATGGAGTAGGATTTCGACTTTGTATGCATGTGCATAGTGAGTCTATGTATTATCTGACATCTATTTACTATTATAATTGGAATTGTTGTATTACTGATATATAATTGCCTGCAACTGCTTATTTGTCTATTTCTGCTATTTAATGCTTATGATTATCATTTGATGTGCTCTGTGGGCGCTTCGCACCATTTTGTTTCTTGCTGCTATAACTGGTAATGATGGTAGGATGTCTTACCTCTTTCCTGTATTTCTGTTATTTTCTATATGGATATTGTGTCCCATCGAAGACATCGGCAAGGAGGTTGGAGCTCCCGATTTCCCCAGCTTCTGGCCTGATCGCGACTAGCATCTACTATGGATCATGGAGGCACGCTCACGCAGATTTCTAGGTGATGTGCGTCTGACCTTCCTTGGAGGGCCGAACTGCTGGCACATCAACCTACATTCCGATCGCTGTGTCTACCTGGGAGACGTGTCGATCTCTTTGGCCTGGAGGCGTCATGAGCCGCCAATCTTTACCTGCTGCATTAGCCTACGTTTGGAGTTTTATCTGCCCATCCGGGAGATGTGGGGTGACCACTACTACACCCCACAGGAGGATTCCTTTGATTCCACTACTCAAGCTCCGGCCTGTGGCTCTGTGGCTCCTATGTGGGTTTCCTCGGATGAGGAAGACCCCGAGGAGGTTCCCGAGGAGGACCTCGTGGAGGATCCTGACACGATTCCCCCTCATCTCAGGGATTGATATAATTGGTAGCTACTGATGGCTATCAGTGTTTTATTTTTGGGGCCTGATGTCTTAATTGTAGTGGGCTGTATATTTCTGATATCTTGGGGATGTATATGTATGATCTTTTGGGCAGGTATAGTTTTGCTTTTTGGTATATCGGGCTTTGTAATTAAACAGATTTGGGATAATTATATATATATATGAATATACAATGTTGATCAAATGTATGCTTTACTTCTGTCTTGCTCATTATTGCCATTTATGTTTCGTCATTACAGTTTATTAATTATTATAAAAAAAATATTATCACCATTTTATTTATGCAGCTTTAACCAGATAAATTTAATCGTAATAAAAAGAACTGGGTCTTAATTCATCATTTTTATTTTTCGCATTGTAAATGACAATGTGACGTTCCCTACCAAAAAAGGGCGTTACATATATCATTCATGCACCTCAAGCTTAACTTTCACCAAAAAGAAGCAACTCATGCATAATGATATACTAAATATGCTAAACAACTCAGTATACTACACCTAGTACACCACATCATCATATCATAAGTGATATCACATGCCACACCATGTTACTCTAGAGGCTAGACTTCTGCCTATGGTACTTCACAACTATTAGATTCACAAGTCCTATTCTTTTACACATACACTAGGTACTTATTTCCTCCACCAAATATCCCTAATAGTTCCTTAAATCACACTAAAAAGCATGCATAAAAGATCCCAACCAATAGGGAACGTTATTCCCTTCATAAAGAACACATAGTGTGTTCTATTCTGGGTGCTCAAGCGCTAGCCTTTCAGCGCTTAGGCACCCTGATACTAGAACTACACCCTTGTCTTCTGGTCTTCTAACGCTCAGGCACTCCAAGCTGGGCACTCAGGCGCACGAGTGGCAAAACACCTGCCCTATTTCCCTTAGCCGCTAGCGCTCAGGTGCTCATCCCTGGCACTCAAGCGCCCCACTGGTGCTTAGGCGCTTCAACCTTGGTGCTTAGGCGCCCAGTGTGTAGCAACATGCAGAACATGTTCTAGGTAGTGGGCACTTGGGTGCCCAACTCCTAGTACGTAGGCACCAATGCACTAGAAAACTAGTTTCCTATTCCATTGGTTTCCAAACCAGAAACCAAATCCTCAAACATGGGTTCTAAATGATTTTCAACCACAACTAAGGTCCCTAATCATATAGCAACCCTCAAACAAACTCCTATCTCGTCTAGCATGGATTTTTGACTAAGAATCCCAAACTCAAATACTCGTTTCTCAACTTACATCACAAGGAGATCCATGGATATTCCTAAGGTTCAAACTATCCACCATGCCTAGACTAGCTCAAGTTGAATCACATACTAGGCTTCCAACTAGTTCATCCAACCCAAACCATAGACAACCAAACAAAAACTCATTTTCCCACCCTCACATCAATGCATCAACAAAGATGAAGATAAGGAAAGATGATCATGTAGGTTCAAGCACCCCTACCTCTTGTAACAAGGATGAACTGCAAGCTCTAGCTTTTCCCTTTGCCTTCCTCTTTCTCTCCTCTTTTTTCTCCTTTTCCTCTTCTTTCTCTTCTCCTTTTTCTCCCCTGTTTTTTGCTGTGTTTAGCCACGAGAGAGTGGGTGAGATTGAGAGAAATATCAAGGAGAAAGTCAAAGAAAGATAAAAATATGAGTCATCAAAGGAGTTGAGACATTTTGCTGAAACATTATACCTCTTAGGAATACTTTAATCTCACAAATCTAAGTTTCCTAACTTCTAAAGGTGTTATGAAAAATCCAATGATTCATCTCAATCCTAATTTCATCATTTTCATAAACTTCCATATATATGTTAAGTCAATTCGTTATTAAAACACTCATTTACTGTCTTCAAAAATACTAAACTAACTCAATTTATCCTTAAACTTTAACTACATGAGGTTTCATATATTTGTGACCAAGAAACAAATCCTCCATATTTATTTCCATTAACTAAGTAGTTTAAGTCATTTCTTGAGCTAATAACAACTATTTTTCACATATAGTATTATAGTAAAGTGACTAAACTAACTCAGAAGGTTACAAAATTAAACAGGCATGTTATGCAAGTGTTATGGTACTTTTGTAATCATTTACAAGTCTAACATATTAGAGAAGATATTACAATTATCAACCAACTTGTCAAATGTTCGGGAGTGGGTAAGGGTCTTTTGGGCACGCCTTGTTCAAGTCGGTGTAATCGATGTACATACGCCATTTCCCGCTAGCCTTTTTGACTAAGACCACGTTGGAGAACCAGGTGGTGTAGGAAACTTCTCTGATGAACCCGGTCTCTAAGAGTTCTGTTACCTATTTTTGGATTACTTCTCGCCTCTTGGGTCCTACTTTCCAATTATGTTGGGCCACTAGTTTTGAATCTTTCTTGACGAAAAGTCAGTGGCAAATGAAGTCTGGGTCTAGGTCGAGCATGTCGGCAGAAGTCTAGGAGAACAGGTCTTTTTTTTGTCAAGATTTTGACCAGTTGGGACCTCTCCTCCTGACTAAGTTATCCCCCCAATCTTGGTCACCTGATCCGGTTTGGTGCTGAGTTGGAAAAACTGAAGCTCGCCATCAGGTTGTGGGCATGTGCCGCGGATTTCCTCAAGTACGTCCAACTCGGCCAAGAGGATACTAGCTATATCAGTAATGACCGAGGTTGAATTGTTACGTCGATCTGCGGTACGTGGTTTCTTGGTGATCTTCAGGTTTTCGTAGTAGTATTTCTTCTTCGTCACTTGGTCCCCTTTGACGGTTACTACCCTGTTTTGTTGGTCCAAAAACTTCATCACCAAGTAGGGAGTGGAGATCACCGCCCCAAAGGCGTTGAGCGATGGACGCCCTAGTGTAATGTTGTAAGCTGAGGGGCAATCGACTACTAGGAATTTTACCTTAACAATTTTGAAAAGGGGGCCTTCCCCAGGGTCAAGTGGATTTCGATGTATTCGACTGGAGAGATCTTATCGCCTGTGAACCTAATCAGTTCTCTAGTGTATGGGATCAACTCTTCCCTTGGTAGTCCTAACTTGTTGAACAAGTCCAGGAACATGATATCTATTGAACTCCCTTGATCCATGAACATTTTGCAGACCTCAGCGTTGGTGATGATTTCGGTGATGACCATTGGGTCGTCATGATCTGAGATGACATTTTCATAATCCTCATCGAAAAACAAGATCAGTGAGGACTTTTTTTTTTATCCTCTTCTGATCTTAGTTTTTGTGAGGGACGTTATGCTCATCACCACCCAAAGGGCCCTTTTCCTCGTGCTCGTGGAATCGCCACCACCCGCGAAACCTCTCGAGATAGTGTTTACTATTCGGGTTAGTTCAATGTGAGTCTCCTTATCTTTTTTGGAATTATGTGGCATTGGTGTTCATTGTCTCGTGGCTCTAGAAGGTGTTCCCTAGAGGGAAGGGCACCGCCTCACCAGAACCCTCAGGGAAGAGGGAGATTCTCTCCAATGAAAGAAGTCTCTTGTCTGTCCTATTTGGGTTCCGAGCGGGCTGTGCCGGTTCCACAATTGGTTGATGAGCTGCGGGATTAAACACCGGGTGACAGTTTGAGGAAGGAGAGTTATGCGTAGCAGAGGCACAATTTTGGTTGTTTGATGTCTGTCTCCTTCTTGTGTTCACCATAATGGTGGCAGTAGGGGGAGTCTTTCAAAGTGGAGTTAGGAGTAGAAATTTATCTCTTCCCACAGATAGCGCCAATGTTCAGAACTGGATTCTAAGGTTTACCTGAAAGGGTAGTAGGTGGCTAATTCCTCCATGGCGCAACTCCTTCAATGGTGGAGCGAGGGGTGGGTACCTGTAAAAGACACTTCGATGCTCAAGTCAGTAGTTGCACAAGGAGGGTAGAGTGTAATGGAAATTGAGTGTACCTTGTCTCTCTTGTTCATTGTATTTATATGAACGTATGAGGGTTTTTGGTGTTTGAACATTCAGTGTATACCGAATACTGCTACTTGGGATCGTGGCGACACGATCATGGGAGATAGAATTGTAGGGATATGGTCGCAAGACCACTATCCTTCTGTCTATACTTGCCTGCTCGTACGAGATATGATCAGGATTCGTTCCTGCCGTTACGCCTGATGTTGTGACTACATCACGCATACTGTTACATTTAGGTGCCTGCCTGGTGGGTCAGGTTGTTCCAATTCTTTGGGCCCGTAACCCGCTCCAAAACACAGCACAATAATTAACTTGTCTTAGACCATGAGGAATGTGCACACTCCAAGTACGTTGCGGTAGGTTCATGACATCACCTATGATGGCAATATAAGCACCAAACTTTGGAGGAGAGGAAGCCGTTACAAGCCTTAAAGCTTCTGTTGAATCCGTTTCACACCTTATGCTAGTATAACCCAGATTCCAAGCCAACAGGAGGCCATGTTTAATGGCTAACAGCTCTGCAAGGAGAATCTCAACATCTCCAGCCGAACCAGAAAGTCATGTGATCCACTGTCCATTGTCATTTCGATGAAGGCCACCAAAACCAGCTCGTCTTGGTGATCCATGACAACTCCCATCAACATTAATTTTGACTGTATTAAGCGGAGGCTTAGTCCACTGAACCTCACGAGCTGGTGATGCAATACGGCTATTTGAAACACAAAACTGATGAATATCATACGTTGTTTGATGGACCTTTTGAACAACTTCATTTCATCACTAAGGAGCATATTATTAAAATATTACGTAAACGCCATACCCAGACCCACCACAGAGTGGACAAGAACAAGGTGTTATGTGGGCCACGAGCATGTTCCACAAGCCAAGTACCATATAGTCTTGAAGGAAGAATTTTGTATCAGTGCCAAACCCAAACGTCAACCACGCATTTCTAATAGAGAAAATGTAGTTTCGAAAGCAATGGTCCATGTCCTTCTCACCTGATAAGCAAGTGGGTGATGGAGAAAGAGATCTTTGGTGACGCATCAAGTTAGTAGGGAGAGCCCCATGTAGTATGAGCCAAAAATTAAAAATCGAAATTTCTCTGAAGTTGCAATTTCCAAATCCAGGACCAAGAAGCTTCCTGGTTGAAGTTGCGTACCTAACCAATGATAACTTGCTGAAGCTGAATATTCCCCGGAGAAGGCACCTTTCCAGATCCAACAGTCTGTATAATAGCTAAAAGTGCGGGCACTGGGATATTAGTGAAAGAATTCTTGACGTGATCAGGAAAGATAGTAGCAATGCCGTCAAGATTCCACTTGCCATGAGCCCAAAGGTGTTGAACTCTGAGTTCCATGTCAGAAAAATTGACGAAGTCCACCCGGTTACATAATGGGCCCTCATGTGTCTACTTATCATACCAAAAGGAGACATCCCCACTATTCAGACGAAAGCCATAACCCTCCCTGAGGATTTTAGTGATTTTTAGCATACCCAGCCAAATATAGGAGAAGGATTAGAGTTACCTGGAATCTCCAAGACGTATTTGCCCCTGAGATATTTATGGGAAAGGATTTGCGCCGAAAACCGATCTTGCTCATTCAACATCTTCAACACTAATTTCCCAAGGAGGGCAACATTAGTGTTACGAGCTTCCCGCAAGCCCAAACCACCGAACCTCTTTGGATTAGTAACTTCATGCCAGTTAACTAGATTAAAGCTAAAACATCATCAGCAAAAAATAAGCGAGAAATAGGTGGTCCTCCTATAGAAATTGAAATAGGAAGCCACTGTTTTTCCATTAAAGCTAATTTTTCCATGCAGAGGACAAATAGATTGGGGACATGAAATAGGAAGCCCCTTTTCTTCTATCATTAAAGCTAATTTTTCCATGCAGAGGACAAATAGATAGGGGACATGGGATCACCTTGGTGAAGTCCCCAAGTAGAAGAAAACCCCTCCAACTTCTCACCATTTCAAAGAACAGAAAGAATTGAAGACCGAACACACCACATAATAAGGTTCACAATTTGATTTGGAAAGCCAAAATCTAATAAGGTTACATGAAGGAACTCCCAATTTACCTGATTATATGCCTTTTCGAGATCAATCTTGAAAGCTAAAATTCCTTTTTTCTTTTTTGTTCTGTGCTTGTAATGGAGTAGCTCCTGGGCAATAATAGCATCATTGGTGGTTCCTCTCTTTGGAATAAAACTACTTTACAGAAGCCCCACTAACTCATCAAGGAAAGGTCTGATTCGGCCCACCAACACCTTGGTAATTATTTTATATGCCACATTACAGTTACTTACTGGCCTAAACTCCTTGAGTAGAACGACATGATCAACCTTAGGAATTAGAACAAGTGTCTCAACCAATCTAGAATCACAAACACCAGTAGCAAAAGCATCTCTGACTAGAGGCCAGATGTCCTCATTAACCATGTCCCAGTATGTTTTATAGATAATGGTTGGAAATCATCTGGTCCACGAGCTTTATATGACTTCATTGACATGAGAGCAAGTCTGACTTCATCCTTAGATACAGGTTTAGTAAGTGACACACACCCATCTTCACTAACACTCGGCATATGCGAAAGACATATATAAAGCGAGGGTTAACTGAAATATCCCAGCAAACAGGTTCAGAAAATAATTCAAGGCTTCCTGTCGTAAAATGGAGTCATTAAAACACCAAGAGCATCATCAAGAAAAAGGCCATGAATTTTGTTTCTCTTCCTACGCACCACAGTTTGAGCATGAAAAATTTTGTGTTTCTGTCACCAAATCTTACCCATTGCTCTCTTGATTTCTGTAGTACCACAAATATCCTTCCTGGTAAAGAATTTGATTATACTCCTCTGGCAATTCCTTTTCTAAATGGATGAGGACAAGGGAATCGCAAGACTCCAAACTTCTCTGGATACCTCAAATTCTTGCTTCTGTTCTTCTCTTCCTCTAGAAAATATTTCCAAAAATATTAGAATTAAAAGCAATTGAATCCAGCCTCACCTTCTTTAGACTGTCAACAACATCATGTCTACGTACCTTTAGACCAAGCTTCCTTCACAATATCCAGATAGTCTTTGTGGGTAGCCCAGGCAGCTTGAAAATGGAAAGGACGCGATCCTTGTCTAATCTCTATAGTACCACATCGCAGAATAATAGGAGAATGATTAGAATGTAACTTGCTCAAGTTCTCAACAAAGGCATCAGGAAAAACAGTCCTCCAATCCAGGTCCGCCAAGGCTTTGTCAAGCTGTTTAGATACACTCATAGAGCCCTGTGCATGCCTGAACCAAGTGTAAGCTCCCCCAATAGGCCCCAAATCAATAAGATTACAAACATCCAGCATATGAGCAAATGCTGCTGATCTGTTCTCCGAAAAGTGCCCTCCTCTAGTCTCATATGGTAACAAAGTTTCATTAAAATCCTCGAGAAGCATCGTAGGGTAAGAAATTTGTTGCCGAAGATTAGTCAAGTACTCCCAAAAGGAAATCCGCATATAGGGAGTAGGGTTGGCATAGACAGCGCTATACACCCACTTCCTTGTACCAGACGAAATCTCCAATGAAAGGCAGTGCTGATGCCGACATGAATCAATAACAGTAGCAGTAAAATTTCCCTCTCTGTACAGAACCAACATACCCCCGAAATGCCCTTGGGCCTCAACAATTCCAGCTACAAAATAACCCAAAGTGTCCCATAACATCTTCGCCTTTGTAAACAAAATGAGTTTCCAAAAGAATAAACATCGAGGGCTTATATTTGTGAAGAAGCTCTTTGATGTGTCTTCATCTCCTGGTACTAATGGCACCTCGAATGTTCCATGAAATGATGCTAAAGTCTTGAAACTTTATCATGGGAATAAATAGCGAAGAATGAGAAACATAGCCTATTGTCCCTCACGTTGCCCATCGACTATGGAAGCATGCACAGGTTGTTGACTACATTCATCCTCAGCCATGGATACATCATGGAAATTTCCACCATTCTGACTTTCAGGCGCCACGTAGACCATATGCATCCCTTAATCAGGAGTTTTTACTACAATCTCTTCATAATTCGTATAACTTGGATTAGGGGGTTGCTTTTTCTACATCATCTATGAATTTGAAGCGGCAGGAACTCATAGCTTCAATATTCATATCTAATTGGAACACATGATTTACTCCCAAGGGACTAGGGTTATCTAAACATGCTATTTGCTTAATGGTGACCACAAGCCCACTTGATTTGACCCTTTTGTTTTCCATCTTTTCACCCATATCTGTAGGAACGTCATTTTTAGAGAACATTTGAGACCCCTGGCCCATGTCCAGAGCTTGTTTTTGCATTTACAGTGACACAATTGCGCTATTTTGCTTGATGGGTTAGGCCTATTCCTTTTTCCTCAATATTTTCTTTCTAATCCAATCTTTTTTATGCTTAGAACCATATACCCTACAGGACCCCAAATCAATATGACGAGCATTCTGCACTAATTTAGCTACTATAGGATTTTGTGTAATCGCTTCCTTATCATTGAAAACGACAAAATTATTTGAATTACCCTCATTAACTGCCTTAACTTTCACATTATTGTGAACACGTGAGGATTGCTTGTGATGTCTACGTTGCACTACAAGCCAGTCCCTATGCATGGAATTTGATTACAAATCACCCACATTAATTGGTCCATGATTATCTACTTGAATTCTGTTGCCGTTAGGAACACGTTACACCGGTTGGCCTACCTCGCCACATTAGGATTTTGTTTTAACGTGTGAAATAAATTTATCAGCCGAATAAAAGCCGATGAACACATATGGATTTTGATAAAAAATAGACGATTTGAACCAAAGGCAAAATTCAACCTTTAGCAAGGGTTCCCAAACTCACTAAAAAAAGCATTTGGTATTAAGGTGAACTTAAGAAGCCTAAGAATTTGAGGTTAAAGCTGTAAACGGCTAGAAAATAAACTTGCGGAAGATAAATTACACAAAGTAAAGACAATATAGTAAAGGGCTGAAAATTTAAGCAAAATAAACAAAGCTTAATTGTTGTATTGATTGTGATCTGTACAAAATAAATTGGTACAAATGATATTTATACTCTAACCCCCACCAAAGCCAACTTTTCTGGCTGGAACTCCTAAAAACAAGCAACTAAACCACGGCTAGCCTACCCATGATTGTTAACCGTTCTGACCACAACGGCTACCCCTCAACAGCTCAACTCCTATTTCCTCGGCATGTTTTGTGGCATCCGTTGATAACAGTTTCAGTTTTTTAGCCTTCCATCAACATACAATCCAATATGCTTCTGCTTTTTATTGTTTCAATATTGGCCCACTAGTAACAAGGCCCATCCCACCCTTAGCCGGGTGTTCTTCTATCCATCAGCTACATCCTCCTTTGGCTAATCACCCTTAGCTATGGCTAATCACCCTTAGCCAGCCGTTATATCAATTTACTTTTTTGAACTTATTTTTTGGGTGATAACAACTGCCCCCTTACATTTTTCAGCTGATTTTAGGAAGCTGAATAAATGTAGCTAAGTTTTTCGAGCACCGTGCCCAATTCAATGCCCACTTTATCTTTTAATGCCCGGCCGAAAAATCAAACGGTCAAAAAATATTACCATTCCTTCACGGAATAATTATAAATTCAACCGAAACTTTCTTTAGTCGACTTACTTTTACCATTTTCTTCTTCAAAGCACCTAGCAAACTTTTCTCCTCACTTCTTCGATCATGTCTGACATTTCTAATTCCCAAAACAAAACCTACTCTTATGGGGATGATGATTCTTCATCATTTTCATCTGATTCGGCTTTCAGTACCCAGCAACCATTAAACCAAGGACAAGATGCTGGCTTCCGCGCGCTTGTTTCGCTTTTAAATTCCTTCACCATAACCCCATGTACCTCTGACATCTACGAGGGTAAGATCTTTCTCGACCATCACTTGTATCCCAGACATTTTGAGCTTCCCATTACTGCCAACTGGTATTCTATCAACAAGTGCCCTAATGACCTTCGGACCTAGCCTCACCTTGCTCCTCAGTATGCCAATTCCAACTCCATGAACATGGCTTGCTGGTATTCATCCATAGTCAAACAATGCTGTTTGGCTATCCTCAATGATTTTACATTGATTTCCAATGATAACACTGCATCCTGACCATAAGTCAGCCGATAAGGGGTGAACCCCGTCGCGGTAGACTTTGAATTTCTGTAAGCCCAAAGAACTTCAGCTAATGCTTCATGCCATCTTTTAGGTTTGTCTTCCACGGTCTTCTTAATCAAGTTGATTAATATTTTGTTTGTAGCTTCGGCTTGGCCATTTGCCTGTGCATAATAAGGTGAAGACTATATCAACTTGATACCATATTCTTTTGCAAAGGCAACTGTCTTTTCTCCTGTGAACATTGTGCCCTGATTTGTTGTAATAGTTTCTGGAATGCCATACCGATAGATAATTTGATTTTTAATAAACCTGATAACATCGGCTTGGGTAACATTAACCATCGGCTGGGCTTCCACCTACTTGGTAAAATAATCAGTGGCAACAATAATGAATGAATGCCTTTTGGAAGATAAAGGGTATATTTTTCCAATTAGATCCATTGCCCATCCTCGGAAAGGCCAAGGCTTAACAACAGAATGCATCTCCTCGGCTGGGATCCTCTGAATTGGCCCGTGCTTTTGACATTCTTCACACCCTTTGGCATAAGCATGGCAATCTGCATTGATGGTTGGCCAATAATATCCGTACCTATGTATTAGCCAGCGCATCACAGACCCTGACCTATGTGAACCATATATCCCTTCATGAGCTTCCCCCATAAGTTTCAAGGTTTCAGCTTTACTCAGACATTTTAACAAAATTCCCTCCAATCCTCTTTTATGTAGTTCTTCATCCACCAAGGTATATTTTAAGGCCTTTTGCCTCATTTGGAAAGTGGAAGCAGAAGAAGGGTTTTTTAAATACCTTGTTAGCTCAGCTCTCCAGTTATCAATTGTATCCACTGCTCCAATAAAGAACTCCTTGAGCTGATTATCTACAAGCTGAACATCTTTAAAGGTTTCCTTATAACCAGAAGCATGCTGCGCCAAATCATTTGTTTCTTCGTTATGTCTCCTGAGTGCATGCATTATCATTACATCGGCAAACTGTTTTAACAAACTGCTAGCCGTTTCATGACATTCTACCAAATTTGGGTTAGTGCATTTATAATCCCCAGCTAGCTGTTTTATAACTAACTGGGAATCTCCCATAACCTAGATGTATTTTTTTTTAACCAAAAAAGGCATGCAAAGGCATCACTGCAATGCAGAAAATCCCAACTAGGTTGGCACTTCAGGCAATGCCAATCATTTGCAGCACACCAAAATAGAAATTAAAAAGAAAGAATACAAAAACATGGGGAGGCATCAACCAAAACCCATGGCGAAAAGATCATCAAGAGAATCTATAGCAAGGGAGTCCTACCCTATCACGAAAGAAATCTCCCTTAATAAAAAAAGGTATTAAGTCCCACCACAAAAAACCCTGAATGGAAGTGGCATGATTTGCCAACTTATCAGCACAAACATTTCCTTCTCTGTATATATGCGAACAAAGGAA
Organism: Ormosia semicastrata; assembly: GCA_029884595.1. NCBI lineage: Eukaryota > Viridiplantae > Streptophyta > Magnoliopsida > Fabales > Fabaceae > Ormosia > Ormosia semicastrata. The sequence continues at coordinate 70,328,994 of JAQQTO010000061.1, read as the reverse complement.
GGACATTTTCCTTATTAAAACTAAACAATTTAGCCATCTATTTCTCAGTTTCCAAGGCACAATCTTCAAACATTTAAAGGCATCAATAACAAGCTTGGAGTCACATTCTAACCAAAGCCTATGCCATCTTTTACTGTAAGCAATTTCAATTGCAATAATAGCACCAAGAAACTCAGTATATATAGCATATGAGACACCAATGTTAAAAGCAAAACAGCCCAGAGTTGCAGAATTTGAATCACGAAAGATTCCTCCACAAGCAGCCGTACCTGGAGAACCCTTTGCAGCCCCATCAGTGTTATCTTTGATCCAAAAAGCATTTGGAGGGTGCCAGTTGACCACAATAATTTTAGGAGCTACTGAACTATTTCATTGAACATTAAAATTATTCAGAATGGTAGAATCCATAATGTCCGAAAAGATGGAACCCTTTGATAGATTACCTATGTAAGAGACATTTGTTTGAATCATGTTAATAGCAGAATGTAGAGAGATTTAACCTGGATGTATTTGGCTTTCATAGATAATAGAATTTTCAACCTTAATATTAAAGCCTCATATTCAGCTTGGTTATTCGAACATCCTATCTTCAACTGATGCATGAACTTCTAGCTTTCTTCAGCAGGACTTGTAATTGTGATTCCAGCCCCAGCACCCTTGTTAGTTCTGGATCCATCAAAAGTTACTACCCAAGGTCTCAAGTTAACACAATGGCTCACCTCAGCTAAAGGATCTATAACATCTATACAAGGATGCTGAGCCAAAAAATCTGCTAAAGCTTGTCCTTTCATCGCTTTCAAAGGCACATACTTTAATGTATATGCACTTAGCTTAATAGCCCACTTCATTAATCGTCCTTGCAAAACAGGCCGATGTAGCAAGTATTTTACAATGTCAATTTTGCATACTACTTGAACCTCCCTTGGTAAGAGGTAATATTCCAGCTTCGTACAGGCATGAAAAAGAGACAAGCATAGCTTTTCTATGGGAGTATATCTAGTTTCGGGGTCATTAAGCAATCGGCTAAGATAATAGATAGATCTTTCGTTCCCATCTTCATCCTCCTGTGCCAACAGGCAGCCGATTGAATCTGGAGCAGCCGATATATATAATTTCAACGGCCTCCCTAATACTGGGGGAACTAACACTGGGGGGCTAGCCAAACATTGCTTTATTTGATCAAAAGCAAGCTGTTGTTCGGTTCCCCATACTAATTCATCAGTATCTTTTAATTTCAGTAACGGGGAAAAAGCTTTCAGCTTACCGACTGAATTTGAAATGAACCTTCTTAAAAAGTTAATTTTACCAATCAAACTCTGTAATTCTTTTTTATTCTGAGGGGGTCTCGCATCTAGTACAGCTTTGGCTTTATTTTTATCAACTTCAATCCCATGTTTATGAACCAAAAACCCCCCAAAAAGTTCCCAGCTGACATACCAAAAGAACACTTAGAAGGATTCATTTTTAAATTATGAAACCTCATTCTCTTAAGAGCTTGTTCTAAATCGGCTAAATGTTGGTTAAAATCATGGGATTTAACTATAACATCATCAATATATACTTCCATGTTTTTTCCTATTAACTCATGGAAGATAGCATTCATGGCTCTTTGGTACGTGGCGCCAGTATTTTTCAATCCAAACGGCATGACTAGCCATTCGAATATCCCAATAGCGCCAGGACATCTGAAAGCTGTCTTATGAACATCTTCTTTGGCTATGAAAATTTGATTATACCCAGCATACCCATCCATTAATGTTAAAATGCCATTTTTGGCTACAGAATCGACAAGCATGTCAACTATGGGCATTACATACTCATCTTTGGGAGTGGCAAGATTCTATAGTCAGTACAAATTCTAACATTCCCACTTTTCTTGATTACAGGGACTATATTCGACAGCCATTCTACATATCTGGCTGTACAAATGAAACCTGCTTTAAGTAGCCGTTCCATCTCTTCCTTAATTTTAGGTATTAGCTTTGGATTAAATCTTCTGGCAGCCTGCTTGTGAGGCTTAAATCCTTCTTTGATTGGCAACCGATGCTCCACCAATTCACGAGAAAGGCCTGGCATCTCATGGTAGTCCCATGCAAAGCAATCCTTATACGTCTTTATTAAATCAATCATTTGATTTCGTTCTTCCTTGCTCAATAAGCTGCTTATTCTTATCATTCTTGGTTCCTGTTCAGTCCCTAAGTTGACATCCAACAAATGATCTTCAGCTGAAAAGGTAGGAATCTTCTTGCTGATCGGGGACTCCCACCTCTCTTTAGATTCATGCCCCCTAGGCATATCCGCTGAACATTCTTCTTCCACTATCTCCTCCGACTCCATAGACACAATCGTACCAATCCTATGTTCAATTTCCAAGGATGTCAGCCTGTGTCTCGGGTCTTCAATTACTTGGGCCTTGTTATTCATCTAAACATAACCATAAAGGCCGTAAATCGGCCTGGACGTTAACAGCAAAGCCATCAGTAGTTAGGTTATAAGATGCCCAAGATCCTTCTTCATATCCTTCAGGGATAGTAATTGGCTCCAGCCGGGGCGAATAAAATATAGCCTCAGCCATCTTTACGTCAGCTGTAAATGGATTCTCGTCGGCTGGCACTGACTCTACCTTATCCCCATCCCAAAACATTAACATCTGATGCAAAGTGGAAGGCACGCATTGACTGGAATGAATCCAATCCCTTCCCAGCAGTATGGAATAAGTGGACTTAGAGTCTACTACAAAGAAGGCAGAGCTCAAAGTTTTGCCCCCTATAGTGATGTCGGCCTCCAAAATTCCTAAAGCAGCCGTGGCATCTCCTGTAAAATTGGTCATTTTCATATTCGTGGGAATCAAATCCTGCTTACATCTACCCAGCTTCTTCATTGTAGCTAAAGGCATTATATTTAACACTGCTCCTCCATCCACCAAGACTCGACCAATAGTCTTACCATTAACCCGAGCCCAGATGTATAAGGGCTTCAGATGCTTGGTCATTTCCCTTGCCGATTTAGGGAATTCCATTTTGGGTTCTTCTGAAATAGGAGCTAACATAGCCCACTCAACTTCCTCAGCAAACACATCACCTTCCAATTTTTCGGGTTGCTCCTGCCGAGCCAAGAACTCACTAGGAATCAACCCCACCACATTAGTTTCCATTGAGGGGTGATCTTCGTCTTCTCCTAGTATAGAATTCAACACAAAATCTTCAAACAGAAGGTCTGACCTGAGTTTTTCTTCCATTTCCTCGACTGTTAGAGGTACTTGTTCTTCTGTTGTTATGACTGGTACCTCTTCAAAATCAGCTATCTCCAACTCATTAATCATCTCCTGGAAATCTTGCTCTTCCTCTCCAAGACAATCTTGGTTTCCTGACTGCACTGGCCCCTATTTTTTCGCCTCAGCAACTGTTTCTTCCTTCGGTTGTCCAAAAGCAGCCTCTAGAATTTCAGCCACCTCAGAAGTTTTAGTCTCAGCACGGTCAGATCTCTTTGCCTCAGCTAACATGGCCAAGGTTTGTTTCATTCGCTGTACTGATTTATTCCTTTGAGCCCTTCTTTTCTGAGTTCAAGTCATTACTCCTAGTTCCTTTACCACAGGGTCTCTTCCTTTTGCATATTTGTTAATGAACCAGTGTCCTTGCTCCACCTTGGCCGGTGGTTTAACCATACGTTGGGGCCTAATGACATCTTCATTTTTTACAGTAATCTTTAATATAGTCATGCCCTTTTCCACGTCGAAACGAGCTACTCTTTTACCTTTGTTTGGTATAGGAGACTCGTCCATCATGGGTAACCTTGCATTAGCTAAAGCATCATTATACTTACCAGCTATGTTTCTTCCTGGAACCTTCTTGGTTGCTTCTCCAATTTTGATTGCAGGCTTTCTTGTTTCTTCAAAATTCTTTCTTACGCTTGAAATATCCAATCTTCCAAAGACCCTGGGCTTAATCTCGTCTATTCTGTCCCTAGGGACCAGAATGGTCTTCCCATTCGGGCCTCTGTATACATCACAGTCTGCCGAATGTTGTCTGACTTCAACCTGTCTCTTCGGCTGATTTCTCTCCAACCTGCCAAACATTGTAGGCCTATTATATTCGGCCGGTGTATCTTTCTTGACATATTCATTATTTACCTGGGTCGCTTTAGTCTATCGAACACAGACGGTCTCTGATCTATTGTTTTAGACTGATCAGACACAGCTAAAGCTCTACCAGCCCCATATTGCCTCCACTGGTAACGTATCGGCTGTTTCCATCTTTTAGATGGTGAGCCAGATACTGTCTCCCCAGAGAAAGAAACCATATTAACCCCAGCTGAGGGAAAAGGATCGGTAATGACAGTCATCTCGTTTTCGGCTAGTTTAAACCTTCCTTCTTTCATGGCTTTTTGTATAGCTTTTCTGAACACTATACAATTGGTGGTGGCATGAGTGTAAGAATTATGCCACTTACAATATTTTTTCCCTTTCAACTCCTCTGCTGGGGGGATTTGGTGCCCTTTATTCAGTCTAATTTGTTTATCCTTCAGAACATAATCAAAAATTTGGTCTGCCTTAGAAATGTCAAATGAATAATCAATCCTGCTTTCTGGAGTTTGGACCTCCTTTCCTTTGGGGGGTCTAAAAGCTGGGCATGAATATGGTTTTCCTTTCACTATCTCTGTAGCCATGACATCTGCCGATTGCTCGGCTGACTCATCTGACAGATAATCTGAATCTTCAACATTAATTACACTAATTAGATGAGGTCCTCTGTTCTTGCTAGACCTCCTTATCTCTTTTTCTAGGATGTACTGTTCAATCCTGGAGGCCCTGGAGACCAACTGACTCAGGTCAGTGCAATCTTGCCCTATCAAGTTCTCCCTAAGCTGAGGGTGCATGTTACTAACAGCCATAGAAGAATATTCAACCTCAGGCAGTTGCACGATACACTTGCTTCTTAATTTCCTGAACTTTTCCAAGAAATTAGCTACTGGTTCATCCACCATTTGCCTTAGATTCATCATGTCAGCCACAGTAACATCTGGCTGAGGCATATAAAATCTATCATGAAAGCACCGCTCCATGTCAGTCCAGTTTTGTATGGAGTTAGGGGCTAAGGAAGAATACCAAGTAAAAGCCACCCCAGTCAAAGATAAGGGGAACAATTGGAGCTTATAAAACTCATTCTGATTTATTTCCCCACATTGGGCAGTGAACCTGCCGATGTGTTCCATAGTGGATTTACCATCTTCCCCTAAGAAAGTGGTAAAGTCAGGAGTCTTAAACCCTCTAGGCAAAGGCATCATCCTATCCACCCACTCAAGATAGGGCTTCTTATACACAGGCCTGTCCAGTAACCTTAACTGGATTCCAAAATGTCTCCTCATAGTCTCGACTATCATTTCTGGGTCTATCAGCTGAAGGGCTCTGTCACCGGGATAATTTGGCACTGGTGGGTGAACCGGCCTCACTGGCCTAATAGGAGCACCCCCTAGCTAATGGGGCACCTGATATTGCTAATTCTGAATGGGAATTGCCCCCTGGTTATAGCCCGAATGAGGAGGATTATTCGCCCATGGCTGAGCAATCGGCTGAATTGGGGCCACATGAGGTACATTAACCTATGGCTGATCGGTTCTAACAGGAACAGATTGCCCATAAGGAAACCCCTCAGGGGTACCTATTAGAGTAGGAGGGATATTGGACCAGGGTAACTCCTCTGCATAATCATAAATATACCTGGGAGGACCCGGAGCAGCCGAGAAAATGGGGCCACCAGTTGCGGCCACCTGTGTACTAGCACCTATCACAGAAGTGCTAGGCGCCAGATACGGCAAGCCAATTGTTCCTGTTACCTGGGGGGGTCTCCTGGGTATTTGTACTTGCCCATATTGTAAACTGGACTGGATTCCACTATCAGGGTGAGGAGGCTGGAACATGGGGACTACCTGCGGCATACCCGTTCGGGCCGGGACCGTAGATGCGGTCCCCGCTCGACTCGTCCGCCAGCCCGTAAGATCCCGTGATAGCCAAGTGAGCCGAGGCCTCACCTGCATTTGACTGTTTTCGCTCAGCTTCTCTAACAAAATGCATCTCATTATGCACCATGGGTTTCACGATTTCTGAAAGTTGTCTTGACATATGATACATTAAGTCATTCATCCATTGATCAATTTGGTCCCGAATAAATGAAGTGGACATCACTATCGGCTAAGGTTGATCAGAGAGCTCTACTGCTGCAGTAGCAGTTGTGGTGGAAGGTGTGGGAGTACCCACTGGCTGGGGTGAAGCGGGTATTCCTAGAGTAGGCTGAACGCTTCCCTCTGAAGTCTTTCTGCTCCCGTTCTTCTTGCTAGGTTGGCTTGTATCCATACTGCTAAGATTTTTGCCGGACCTTAGGTGCATACGCCAATAGTGATCTGAACCGGGAGATGGAAACTTCTCAATTTGCTCACCTTAGAGCGTCCCACCGGGCATGCCAAATTTGTTTTAACGTGTGAAATAAATTTATCAGCCGAATAAAAGTTCAGCCGACGAACACGTATGGATTTTGATAAGAAACAGACGATTTGAACAAAAGGCAAAATCCAACCTTTAGCAAGGGTTCTCAAACTCACTAAAGAAAGCGTTTGGTATTAAGGTGAACTTAAGAAGCCTAAGAATTTGAGGTTAAAGCTGTAAACGACTAGGAAATAAACTTGCAGAAGATAAATTACACAAAGTAAAGACAATATAGTAAAGGGCTGAAAATTTAAGCAAAATAAACAAAGTTTAATTGTTGTATTGATTGTGATTTGTACAAAATAAATTGGTACAAATGATATTTATACTCTAACCCCCACCAAAGCCAACTTTTCTGGCTGGAACTCCTAAAAACAAGCAACTAAACCACGACTAGCCTACCCATGATTCTTAACCGTTCTGGCCACAACGGCTACCCCTCAACAGCTCAACTCCTATTTCCTCGGCATGTTTTGTGGCATCCGTTGATAACAGCTTCAGTTTTTTAGCCTTCCATCAACTTACAATCCAATATGCTTATGCTTTTTATTGTTTCAATCCTGGCCCACTAGTAACAAGGTCCATCCCACCCTTAGCCGGGTGTTCTTCTATCCATCAGTTACATCCTCCTTCAGCTAATCACCCTTAGCTACGGCTAATCACTCTTAGCCAGCCATTATATCAATTTATTTTTTGAACTTATTTTTTGGGTGATAACAGATTTATAGAAACTCTAGGTTATGTTGTACTGCCAACCACCATTTCAGTCACAGCTTTTGAACAATCTCTAGTCAGATAGCCATAACAACCACAAGAGGAGTAGATCAAATGAAGAGCCTCGTATCTATATGGTACCAATGACCCTTGACCCAAACTTTCCCCACCACAGGCTGAGTGAGATCAATATCAACACAAATCTGGCTAATCTTCCCCTTGCCGCTTGAAAGTATTTGTGTCCACTTTGATGGGGTTACCCACAACTGCTACTAACGCTAACAAAACACTTTCATCATAATGAACCATATTAAAGACTAGGAAAACGAATCCAAACCAAAGTATGTTCAACCTTTGCTGATTCTACCACAAAATCAGGGGATCATGTTCTCACAGTAAGATAATGGTCAAAGAGCATCCATTGTCCACAGAAAATCACTTTCCATCTATCCTTCTCAAGGTCAAACTTGACCATGAAAAACCATGACCAGTATCACGTATATGTCAAACCTACCAGCCAACTTCCAAACTGCCTTCAAATGATCCTTCATCGTATTATAACCCAAGTCCTTGCCCAAGAGCTCCAATATGAGAGCATTTGTCCATGGCTCACACAACTCAGGAAAAATTCGATCATCCAAATAAGCTTTTGGAAGGAGCCATTCCCATTTTCATGCTCAATATGAAATCAGCTATTAAATCCCTCTTTTCCCTTGGCTTGGGCAGAGCATGACCAAGAACCTTGTCCTTAAAGGACACTTCCAATTTAGAGCCTGCATCAAACACCTTTCCTTGAGGTTGTTGTGCACCAGAAGTGCCTCCTCCATCCGGTGGCTTGGATGGTGGAGGATCTATGATTGACTGTTACACAGAGAAAACTATGCCTTCCATCCTCTTTAAGTGAAAACGATTGAGCATTTTTTACAAAGAATTCAAACAAAATTGTATTCTTTATCCCATCGCATAGGTTCGCAGTCTACTTCCATTGCTATCGATCACTTTTGGGTAAAGAAATTTGTATTCGTGAGGATTTATCTTGTGACTGTGATTTTTTAAAGGAAAAAATAGTTTTTCTTTAGTATACCGAAAGACCACAAATGGGAGATCTAAACAAATACAAATCTATTCGCATTATTTTTTTTAATAATCAAATCCCATTTTCAGGGTCATGTAATCCAAACTAAACCACTTACAATATTTTCTTCTCTATACAAGAGAAACATACTAACTTGCCAATCCTTGGCTAACCAGGCCTTAATACTACATCCAGTCAAGCAATTAATATTGACAAGAAGTTTAATAAACTGAATTGGCGCTAATGAGTCTAATTTAAAAGGTAATTGTGAAAAACCTGTTTCTCAAGTTCACCATATCGTATCATTTTGCTTTGAGGGGTGAACAAATACCGAAATTTTACCACCGTCATCCTAGTCCCTCCATAGCCAGCTACCCAACAGAAAACTAATGATTTAAAATACAAGGTAATTAGAAAAGAATATCATTTTATTATAAAAATATATATCAATTTAAGGTTTTTTAACAATAATTTAAGGTATTAGAAATGTAAATAATAAGTGTAGCATTAGTTGAGAACATAAATAAATAATAGGAGCGAGAATTAAAAAAAAAAAAGAGTTTGACTTATTATTTTATGTTTTCTATTTGGGATTTTAGAATTTGCGGAGTAGTTTATAAAAAGTAAAACAAAAAAAGAGGTGGAGTGGCTTTTAAAAGAATGAAATGAAAAGTACTTTTCATTGTTTGGGTTTTAGATATTGTGAAAAGATAGAGAGGAGTGAAAAATAATACTATTCCCTCTGTTTCATATTCTCTGTTGTTTTAGGGAGAAAATTTATTATGATTGAAATTTAACCAGACTTATAAATAAAAAAAATACATCATATCTAAATAAATAAATATTATATATCTTTTGACTTAACCAACAATTTATAGATTTACTCCTTACCTGAAGACTATTGATGTCTAAACATATTTCACAGTAGAGACTAACATAAAAATTATTATAGTTTGAAGAGTGTTTTACACTTCCTTTCAACATAGATATGAAATTCTCCCTTATCAGCAAAATAATCACGATCCGACCAACCACAAGGAGACTGACAAAAGACATCTTAAAAATTAAAAATTAAAAATTAAAACACCAAAAAAAAAAGACTACAAAAACTTTCATAAAATGAATAACAAAATCACAAGATCTATCATTGAGAGAAACAAATCGGGACAAAAAAGCTCAAGATCTATCAGATTGAGCAAATTATTAAAAAAATATACAAAAAAAAAGAAAAGAATATGATGGAGCTACCACTAGACAATGAGAATGACAGGCCCCCTCCAACACTCTTAGTGAAGAAAGGCTCAGAACAAGAGAGAGATAAAGAGAGAAAAAAAAAAGCATTTATCTATCTCTTTAGAAAATAGAAAAAGTATTAATTATTTTTTTATAACTTTATCCTTGTCCCTTGGTATCTTTAATAAATGGAATGATAGAGCACTAATGGAGAAAGAATGTAATTCAGTAAAATATAGTTATATTTCCCTAAATTTGAGGGTATTTAATTGATTTCTTAATTCTTGTGCAAAAATCCTGCACGACAAATATTATGAAATGGAGGAAGTATAGTTTTAGAAATACTAAAATAATTTTTATAAAATAATAATAATAATAATAATGATAATAATAATAATAATAATAAGCAACTTACTGCCCTTTTAAATTATTTCTCATTAAGTTTCATTTCAAACCTCCTCCTCCTCCTTTTTCTTTTATTATTAAACATCCAAACCACTTGATTCTGGGCATGAAAAACTAAGTGCGTGTTTGGATGGGCGTTTGACCCACCTAAATAGTGGTTTTCCAACCAAAAATGGGCTTTTGGCCTTGAAGCATATTTGTTTGTTTTTATAAACTCCAAAGCCCTTATGTGTTAACTTTTTCTTATATTGGCTTTGATGCTGACAAATTACAGTGAAACTTATGGAGATATACTGTAACTGTTTTGAGTGGATAAATGCACTTTTGTAGAGTTTTCTTTAAATCTATGATTGCATGTGTGGGACTTAAGATATATAATGAGAAAAATCTATAATGGCTCGAACAACTTAAGCAAGGATATTGAAGACGTGAGAATTAAAGTTCCTTGCTCACATGAGAAAGTTATGGACCTTTTGAGAAGGTTCTTGAAGAACATGAGAAGGTTGGTCCAAGCTCAAGTCTAGAGAAAGTACATACCACAACAAGAAATTGGCATGTCCGTCGATTTTTTTCATCGCTAAGTAACGACGAAATACATTCTTTGCTAAATGCATGTAGCGACGGGAATTTCCATTACTAATCTGTCACTAAACCCTTGCAAATTTTAAAAAAATGGAGCCTGTATATCTTAGAAAATTAGCGAGGAAAAAATTTCATCACTATTCCGTCACTATAGTTTAGAAATCTGTATCAATTTTGGATCTAGTACAACCAATATCTTTCGCGAATCCCTCGCTATTCCCTCGCAAATCCCTCATCAATTTCCCTCGTCGTTTCTTCGATAATTCCTCGCTAATTTTCCTCATTGTTCCCTTGCTATTCCCTCGCTAATTTCTTTATTATGATTCTCTCGTCATTCCCTCGCTAATCCCTTGCAAATCAGTTTTTTTGTCAATTTAAAATATAAAAAACTTAATTTTAATATCCAAAATACACCTGTATAAATCTCTTAATCAAGATAGAAATCCAACAAATAAATTTATGAAAAACAACAAAATTTTTATATAAATAATCCAAAATAAGTCTACTAATGATTCAAAGTTATATAAATAGTTCAAAGTTATATAAATAGTTCATGAAATGTCATACAAAATAAGAACAAAAAGAATAGGTAATTAATCTAAGTTTGCTTTGTCTTCATCATCATCCTCTCGATCCTCCCCAACTGTTTCACCTTGCGAAGGTGCTTGTGGAGCAAGATTTGTTGATTGGCTCGTAGATAGGATGGGCTCCAACATAAGGACTAGTTGAGTCTGGACAAAGAAAGCCATCATTGTTGACATTGCTGTTGCCACTACTGCATTTACAGCTTCAGTTATGTCCTATGTTAAAGGTGTAGAGTGGGAGATTCTTTAAGAATTCTTTACTGAGAAAGTTCTTTCCACAAAATCTTCAGAATGCAAACAAGATGAAATTTCTTAGGGTGGAGCAGGGAGATATGTCTATTGGCCAGTATATGGCCAAATTCGACGAATTGTCTAAGTTCTCGTCTTGCATTAGGCTTAACACAGATGAGTCATAGAAGTGTGTTAAGTTTGAGGAGGGACTGAGAAAAGACATTCAGAAAGCTATTCAGCCATTTGAAATTCGAGACTTTACAACTTTGATAAACAAATGTTAGATTAAAGAAGGACGTGCCGAGAAACCTTCAGCGAAGCTTAAGTCACAAGACTTTCAAAAGAGGAAGTAGGGTGACGATAAGTTCAAGAAGAGAGCTTCTAAATCTAGCTTTCCTCAAGAGAAGGGTAAGCGGGTTCAAAAGGAGCTTTCAAGACCTAAGTGTTCCAAGTGTAGGAAACAGCACAGAAACCGGCCTTGCTCGGTGTGCTTTGTTTGTGGGCAACCTGGGCATTTTGCTAAGGAGTGTTCATCAAGGAATAAAGCTACGCCTACCTAGAAACCACTAGCCAGAGGGAGAGTTTACACTCTAGGTGGTGATGAGGTGACTTAGTCTTCCGATCTTATCGAAGGTAAATGCATAATTCACAATCATCTTTTATTTGTATTGTATGATTCGGGAGCATCCCACTCCTTTCTTTCTAATGATTTTATGAATGTGCTTGATTTACTTGTGTCTGAACTTTCATATAGGGGTGGGCATGGTTCTATTCAGCATGAAAACCAGAAACCGAACTGATAAAGTGGTTCGGTTCAAAAACCGAACTGGTTTTCTTTTGGGGCCGAACCAGTTTTGGTTCGGAAAATCGGTTCAGAACCGGTTCTGAACCGGTTTGGGTTTCTAAACCAGTTTCAAACTGGTTCTGAACCAATTTGGGTTTCTGAACTGGTTCAGAAAAATGGTTTTCAGAAAAATGGTTTCTGAACTGGTTTTTAATCTTGTTTTTAATCTGGTATAGCAATGCAACCATAACACATCATAAGGCATCATAAGCTGCTAGATTTATTATAATAAATGATTTCAGAATTTTTTGGCAAAACCCTTCAAATTTAAATTTTACACTTCATGTTGCCAAGTGGGTTATCATTTAACTCCTGTCTCCTGCAACAGCTTACAAATCCAAGTGGGTGACATTCAACTCTTTAACTGGTTACAACTGTGAAGCAAGGTAGGTATATGAGTCTCATTGACAATCATAAACAATTTTGAGCATATTTCCTGAACAAGAAGTTAATTTAGATTGACTACTATATAACAAAATGAAATATGTTTTCTTTTATATGGTACATAAACTAATGGAAAAATACTTCAAAGCATAATGCACATTCAATTGCAATCCTTGTGATATAATCCTCAATGCTATCAGCTCAGTAACAAACCTGACACTTCTTGTTTGGTTCATTGACGCTCCCTTGTCATAAAAATCATCTAGTGGGGGAGGCAGAGGACCAGTTGCTGGTCCCTTGGAATTTGAGTAGTGTAAAATTGCAACACCTGGCACTTGCAACAATATAGTAGTCTGTACTTGCATTTTGATCGGTGGAAACCAGAAAAGAGTAAGACTGGCCAGCATGAATATCAAAATAGGTGAAATTTGTTTGACTTGTGTAATGACCCTCTGTTTCTACTAGTAGTAGACACGAATTCGATAAGTCTTGCCTGCCAAATATATTTGTACTTCAAGTCCATGTTTAAACTATTCCAATTCCAACCACTTGCCAAGGAAAATGCTAGATAAAATCTATGATAAAATTTAAAGGAGAAAATATGTTGAAATGTGGTCATAAGAAGCCTATGCAGCCAACTAGTGCCAATCTGCATAAAGTGATTACTTATGTACTAAATTAAATAATCAGTGAAGAAGGCATCTTAAAAAATAAGACTGACTTTCTTCTTTGCTCAAAATTACACAGCAGAAGGAATCATGTAACTAGATAGAATTAAATAAATACATCTCTTGGGCCTACATAAAGGTGTTTGATTATCACTAACAATGTATCCATCTCAGCAGATAATTTGCAAACTCAAACAAAATTGCAGGGTCTAAAGAGGACAGAAAATAGAAAACTGTTAGCTCCAACTCCATTGTATGATAACTTCATCAATTTAATGCTGGAAAATCACCACCAGAGAAACTTTGAGATGAACTAGTAAAGCTCACCAGTATAGTTTGTGAGACAAATTCTTTAAGATCGTTCAAGTTTCAGAAAACCTCACACGGACGCTTCCTACTCAAGTAAGAAAAAACACGTCCTGTGCAGAATTCTAAAAGCAAATAACAAAAGGAAAAAAAAAATAGACTGCAAGTAAACTAACTCCTAACCGAATGGAGGAAATCTGAGCAAATGATAAAGAAAGCAACAAATACAAGTAAACCATATAAAGGGGGACAAAGATTGAATACTTGAAAACACAAATTTCAGGGACTAGTATATCAAGCAAAGCAAAGTCTCCCACTTGATAGAAACATTTTGTCAAAGCAACAAAAAGAATAGCTATCCACCCAAAAATAACCATCATAGCTTAAGCTTGCAGAAACTGCTTATCATAAATTGATATTAAAGTTAAGCAAGCAGGAAAAAAAAAAGACTCATAAAAATCTTACAGTGGTAATTGTCACAGCAAAAAATTGAGGGGGCAGTGTTCTAATCATATTTGTCACTGTTTGTCGCATTGCATCCACAACCTAATCACCAACAAAAGTTTCATTCACTAAGAGTGTACGGCATGAAAAATCAATAGCCACTTTTACAGTGATCAGTACCATGTTCGTCGGATTACATCGGTATCATAGCAAGTAGTAATGCAAGACAACAACATACCTGTTGAGGTGCTCTTTTCACAAACAATTCCATAAATTTTGGCTGCACGTTCTTAACATATTCCAGTAAAACTTCTCTCCTGCTCTTTGACTGGTAATTTCAAAATGTATAATGACTAATCAGGAACACAATCAGATAACAACTTAGACAGAAGTAGATACTTTTTATTGAACAATGCTTTTTTGAGTATAGATCCTAGTTTAGTTTTACATCTACCAAAATAATCACTTATGCTAAGGAAACTTAGGATTTCATATATTTTGACTTTTGAGGCACTGAAGTAAATTGGAAGAAAATTAAGAAAGATTACACCGAGGCACTGAACCCCAACCGCACTAAGTAGTAGGGATGCAAAGATGATTCTATGCCATGTGCATATAGTTTCCATACTTAATTTTTATATTAAAATAATAAATTATAATATTAAAAATAAAATAATGTTTTTATATACTTATTAAAAAAGGATATAATATAAATATATAATATTTCATTCATTACAAAAGCTAAAAAAGTGGCTTTATTGGATTCACATCTTCCTCAAAAAGGAGCAATAACACTAACTCTTCCAAAAAGTATTAAACTGTATAGCAGTAAAACAAGATAAAACATCTTGTTTTATAATACAAAGTTACAAACTCTGTCTAATACATAATTATCCTAAGATAAAAAATAGCAGTAAAACAAATACAGGAAAATGTATCCCCTTCAATCATCAAGAGAAATAGCAGAAGAACAAGGAACATTTTGTTGAGAAACCATCTCTGCAAAAAAGAAGAACAGCATCTCATTAATTATAAAAACATAATATAATAAGCAATAAGTAATAACATAAATGGGGAACATTAATATTAACTTACCTTGTTCAAATCTCTCAAGTTGCTCAAAGTCCTCTTTAGAAAGCAATAAGAAGGGTGTTCCTTTCAGCCAATCTTGTGTGCAAACAAGTGCTTCCACCATTTTAGGTGTTAGAGAACTACGATAAGGATCAAACACCCTTCGTCCTGTACTAAATATAGACTCAGAGGCTACAGTGGAGACAGGTATGGCCAACACCTCCCGAGCAATGTTTGCAAGGATCAAAAATCAACTTGAATTTACCCTCCACTAACTTAGAATATCCAAGTCTGGATTGGTCTCTAAATCTTCCTTCAAATATTTCTTTCGCTCATGGCATTCGATTTGCACCTAGTTGATTTTAAAAATTGATTCCAACAAAAGGATCATCATCATCAATTTCAACAACTCGTGCTTCTTGTGTATCACTTTGAGACCCCCTCCTGACTATTATATTCCTCAAAAAGTGACTCCAAACAAGAATCCAATTTATCTTGCAATTTAACAGCCTCGTCCAAATCAAAGATCTGACTAATTGACCAATTGACATATCCTTGTCTATACCTAGGATCAAATACAACAGCAATTAACAACAACATGTTTAGACTATTGGGATTTTCCCAATATTTGTTGTATTTCTTCTTCATCCTTTTAGCCATTATACTTACACTTATATCCTCGGAGCCACAGGATTGGCGGATCCTCTTCCTAATTCCAAATACTACTTGCATATATATATTGTTGGTAACATAAGAAGTATCAGAAATGCGCAAAGTCGCATCATAGAAGATCTTAAAAAATGGTAAAATTAAGCAAGCATAATCTGAATCTTCATATATAGGCACATCCTTTCCTTTTTCTAACTCATCAACATATTTCTTGTCTAGCATCTCAAGCTCCTTAAATGCATTTCGGTGCTTCAAAGCCGCCTCCAACATAAGATAGGTCGAATTTCACCTAGTTTCAACATCTAAGCGAACTAGACCCTTATAATCAATCTTCTCTCGCTCAACACATGCCTTGAATTTATTTAATCTAGAAGGAGAATATCTTATGTACTTCACTGCACTGCGGATTCTCAAAACAGAATCATCAATCTCTTTCAACCCCTCCTTCACAATCAAATTCAGAATATATGCACAACAACGCATATGAATATAATCTCCCTTCAGAACTAATCCGTTCTAAGATGCTAGCCTCCCTTTTAGGTGTTGGATCCCGATATCATTTAACGAAGCATTATCAACTGCCAAACTGAAAACGCGATTCAACTCCCAATGACTCAAGTGCATCTCAACAGTCTTGGCCATAACCTCTCCTAAATGATTTGTGAATTGGCAAAAATTCAAAATCTTCTTATGAAGTCTCCAATTATTATTAATGAAATGGGCAGTCAAACACATATAACTCATATTTTGACATGAAGTCCATGAGTTAGTAGTAAGGCAAACTTTTTGACAATGTATCGAAAGAAACTTCTTGAAGTTCGTTCTTTCTGTATCCCATAGCTTGAAAATGTCACGTGCTAATGTAGTGCGTGAGGGGATACTGAATCTTGGTTGCAACACATTCGTGTACTTTCGAAAAGCTTCATTCTCCACAAATCGAAAAGGGAGCTCAGCTACCACGAACATCTTTACGAGTTCATTCCGACAAGTCTCTTGGTCAAATTTGGCATATAAAGGAGAAGAAACAACATGCCCTTCTGCAGTCCCTGTTGAGGATGGAACCGATTTTTGCCTTTTGATTCTATCATTATCCGGATTATCCTTGCATCTCTTCAGATGAGAACGTATGGCACTTGTTCCGTTATCATATTTGATCAAGATACCACAATAATTGCATCTAACTCTCTTATCTGAACTAGACTCCGCAGAAAAATGTTTCCAAGCCTCAGACCGATTTCTACGCCCATCAGTGCGAGGCAGTAACACACCAGCAGTGTCAGAGATAACTGGTGGAGTAGAAACCAGATGCTCTGCTATCTCTGAGATTGAAAAGTCATTTTGATCACCCATTGATGACATCTGTATGTAAATTAAGATGTCAATTATTAACCTCAACATCAATTATTTCCAAAATCTCCATCTCCTTGACATAGGAAATGGTGCAGAAGTTAGAAATATTGGTGGCCTTAACTTAGCCCAATTCATTTAAGTATGCTTCGACTTAGCCCAAAAACTCAGCCCAATTTTAAGAAAATAACAACACAAAAAACAAAAAAAAAAAAAAGAAATTAGAAAAAGCCAGCTGTGGTTTGCTGGAGCTACCCGTTGCTTCAGAAAAGGAAAGAAACAAATGGAGGAATTGAGGCAAGAAAAGTGAAACATGAGAAAGGAAAGTTGACTTGGGTTTTTATATTTAAATTCATGTAAATGAGCTGAAGTGAGAGAGAAAAAAAAAGACTCCTTTCTGTTAGCAAAAAAAGGATTCTGGAAGCTGAGTGTGTGAGAAAGGTGAGAGGTTGGAGCTAGGAGTTTGGGTGGATAAACAAAGGCTTCAGTGGTATACCAATATTAACTACAAACAACACATACAATCCTCATGACAACAACCCCTTTGCCCCCCCAAACTCAGTATCATAACAACCCCAAACATAACCATGGAACCACACCATTCCAACATTATAAAACACAGCACCTCTATACATCAAATTCAGAGAACTTCACTTCCTTAAATCCCAACCTCCATTTCCAGTTACCACCAAACAATAAAAATACCATTCCATACCATCAAATCACAAAACCTCAAAGCCAAAAGAGAGAATACAAACTGAAAATACCTACTGTATTTGAAATAAACTAAGAGCTAACGTCACAAAGTTTTGGATTCTAGTATCGGTTTTGTATATTGTTTTACTGTTAGAGTCACTAATTATTTGGTGACTTGCACATGATGCAGAACCTTGGTATATATTGCACGACAATCTGAAATACGTATATAATTCCCATGATTATATATATTATATAAAAGGAATCAAGCAATCAAGGTTAAAATCAATCAACTTACACTAATCAGTAGGAGCCGATGATCTAGAGACCAAGCTTCAACCAAGATCATAACAGCTGCTGAAGAAAATATTAATAAAATAAAAAACAAAAATATGAGATTAAAAAAAAAAGATGAAGAAGGAAATCGATGAAGAGTGAAGACGCAGATCAGGGTTCTCACCAAACAAATGAAGAAACCAGATGAAGATGCGACCACCAAGCGAACAAGATTTCGTTGCAACTCACAAATGAATTGGTCCTAAACGAGCGATGTGCGGTTCTAGGGTTCTTCGTAGAGGTTCTGCGTATGTGAATTTGGGAATTTGAGATTGAGAAATGATTTTGTGGAAGGAAGGATGTGGTTTAGTTTTTACCCATTAACTGAATTAGATTTAGTATCAGTTAACTGAATTATTAAAAACGGTTCAGTTTGAGAACCGGTTCACTTAAAATAGATTTAAATGGTTAAGTTTGGTTCAGTTAATAATGTGGTCTGGTTCTTTTGGATTTTATGCTCACCCATACTTTCATATGACTTATTTATATCTAATCCTACTAGTAAACTAGTTACAACATCTAAAGCGTGCTTTGATTGTTGTGTAAAGGTGGAAGAGAGGATTTTTCGTGTAAACCTTACTTGTTTGCCTATTGTGGATATTGATGCCACCCTTGGCATGGATTGATTGTCCAATTCTTCAGATAAATCCTTGGTTTTCTTGTCAGATATACCTACCAGAGTTATTCAATCTAAGTTAGTGTATCTCAAAGCGAATCAAGTTAATCTCTTTTTGGAGGAGGGAGCTCTAGGATATGTTCTCTTGTTTTCACTAAGTATTGAGGTTGAGCAAAGCCTACGTGAAATACCCATGGTGAGTGAGTATCATGAATTATTCCCTAAAAACATAGTGGAGTTGCCACCCAAGCGAGAAATAGAGTTTATGTAACACCTTAATTTCTTTTCTTTCTCATTTTATGGTTAATTATGATTTTTGTGATTTTTTATGGATTTTTATGAATTATTTGACTTATTTGATTATTTTAATATTATTTTAAAAAAAATTTAGACTGTTGAAACGGGGCCGGGGGATCTTACTAAACCCGAAATCGGAGACAAATTTTGAAGATTTTTTTTGTTAGAGATTTTATCTGGCAAAATAAAATTTAGGTACGTTCTATTATCCATTGGACAATAAATACTAATTTTTTTGTTAACTGTAACTTTTGTTCATTGGATAATAACTTTTAGTAAAGATCTAATAGATTGTTCTAGATATAAGCTAAGTCACATTTTTCTAGAGGTTTTTCTTTATGACATCACCCTTGGGACCCACACCTTTAAATCTAATCAAATATAGACTATAGAAAACTAGCTTCCTAAAGAAGCTTTGAGGAAGCTTGTTGGAGAAGCTTGTCTCCCTCTCTCCTTGGGAAGTACATGGCCAAGCCCACTCAAGGAAGGTTCTAGGACTTTGTTTTTCACTTATTCATTTCTCTTAGTTTCACTTTCATCTTTCTACCAATAACCAAAAGCAAAACTCTCTCTTATCTCTCTCATTGAAGCTCACGGCCACGCCCCCAAAACCCACTCTCCAATCTTCTTTAGTTCCAACTATTCTAAGACACTTTGGTGTTGTGATCTTAACCTTGTTCATCCATTTTCAAGTGCTTCTTCAAGTTAGGGTTTGACAGCTTTTAAGGTGAAATTCCTCTATCTTCATCTTTCTTTTCATTTTAAATTTCTAAGACCATGATTTTGATCCATGATCATTCTATTCCAAGCCTTAGATGTTGACTCTTTTGCATGTTGTTTTCATTTTTCAAAAGCCTCTTGGAAGAGAAAGTTTGATTCAAAAAGGCACTCAAGAAGTGGTTTTTCATCATCTAAGGTAAGAGGGAGATTACTCTCATCAACTCTTCATGGTGGTGAGAAACGAATTGATGTATTGAAAATGAAGAATCCGTGTGAGGGTTGTTCACTTGATTGCATTAACTTTT
This sequence comes from Ormosia semicastrata, assembly GCA_029884595.1. Lineage (NCBI taxonomy): Eukaryota > Viridiplantae > Streptophyta > Magnoliopsida > Fabales > Fabaceae > Ormosia > Ormosia semicastrata. Next base: position 70,308,989 of record JAQQTO010000061.1, on the reverse strand, counting down.
GGTGATTTTTGTAATTATTTGTTCTATATGATTTTATGGCTTAATGTTGTGCATAATCTTAGTAGAATAGAAAATTTTGATGATTGAAATATGTTGTTTGCTTGGAATATTGTTGTTGAAGATGAAAATTTTGAGGTCCAAAGACCTTAGGGCTCACGGCCAAGTGACCCTAAATAGGGTATCCAAGATAAAACTTTTGTGTTGATTTGGAACTTAGATGCTTAGGTGAAAAAGGAATTGGATTAAGGATTTATAATAATGAAGGAGTGATAAAACAAGTTTTGGTCATTTAATAAGAGAGGGATTTCGGCCTTGAGTAGAAAAATAAGGTTGAGAGAGAGATAATGAAAACTTAAGATACTTTTAGGGTTTAGGGAAAGGAAAAGAATTTATGAGATTAAGACAATGTGGTTTCCTTTTTATGTTCTTCGTGAAAAATATTAGGAGGTATTACCTAGAGGAGCCTAGCTAGAAGAGTATTGGAACTAAAGTTAATTTCTATGTTAAGCCTTGAAAGTTTCAAAAAAAAAATTACGCTTAAAAGTGAAATAAAAGTTTTACATGTTAGAAAAATTTGTGATAATGTTTCATGTAATTTAAAAACGATGATTCATGAATTTGCGTGATGAAGATACCTTGTGACTGAAAATAACAACAGTGTGCTGTCGGGATCTCGAACAGGACCCGAAGATGTTGATGACTGGTTTGCCTCGTGAGTAGCTCATGTTTATGAAAAATCATGATATTAATATGTGTGCATGCATTGAGTCATTGATCATGCATTATACCAATGGTTTCAATTTTGGCTTATTGCTTAGGAGTTGAATTACACCTTAGTGCGGGTGTGAATTGCGTAGTGTGGTTCACTTATTGAACTTGGAGGCATCGGGGCGCAAGTATCCCATAAGTGGCCAGTTGGTAGCTCCACTGGGCTGTGGTGACTGAGCAATGCACCAACGATCTCGACCAGACACTATTCTATTCACGATTTGGTGTAGACTGTCTTGTATAAGCCATGATGCGCAAATTGAGAAACTATAGCACTTGACTTGAGTCTGACGAGATACAGACATGTCTTCTAGATCATTCTCTCTGAAATTGTGTTTAGCTCCATGGAGCAGGAGTTTGTCCATTATACATATACATAGTTTGTCTACATGTCATCGTGATATTTTATATCTGCTAAATTATCTAATACTTGATGTCATAACTACAATTATTGTTCTTTATTGTTTCTATGCTACCATGTCGGTATTGATATAGGGGAATCTCACATCTTTGTTATGTTATTCTATTTTATGTGTACATGTTGATAAAGACTAAAAGGAAGACGAAGAAGATTACAGCTTTCCTGTTGTTTTGTTTTCTGTGATGGCGACTAGAAGAGAGTTTATTGGTTTTGTTAGAGTTTAGTTCCATAGAGGTACGGATGCTATGTAGGAGATGTGACCTTATTTGTTAGTGGGATCCGCGATGGGGATCCTTTCTTTTCTCTTGACGTCTCGATACATCTGGAGTTCGTTATACCGATCAGGGAGTTATGGGGTGATTTGTATTACACCCCAAAGGAGGATCAGGACTCTATGGCGTCATCTGCTAAGACACCTGTTCGTGAGATCTTGCCCTGGCTGAGGGATCTATCTGGTGAGGAGTCCGAGGAGGAGGACTCGATGGAAGATCCAAAGGAGGATCCAATGGAGGACCCTACTCCCTAGGCATATAGACTTGGGCTAGTTTTTATTTTGTCAAATAGTTGTATATGTCTTTTGAGTACAAACCTTCTGTATTTTGGGTGGACTGTGATCCATGCCATTTATGTATATATTTTCTTTTTGATGTGTATTATTCAGTAATTACATCCTGCGTTGTTTATATTTTGTTTAAGTTTATGCCTTTGAGAAAGAAAATTTGAAATCTGATTTTTTTTTTCAAGATTAAACATTTACCGTGTTTTGTTAAGTTTTTGATGTTTTAGTGTGTAAATGTGGTACCCTAAGGAGGGTGTTACATTAGTTAGTATCAGAGCCCAAGTTTGAGTCTTTTGGTGTTTGTGGTTAGGTCTTTCTTGCTTGTGTTGTGTGATTCTCTATGTTTGGTTTTCGAAAGGAGACAAAATTATTTGAAATGATTTCACCTGACTTTCATTGTGTATTGTTTAGTCTGACTTCAAAAGAATGTGATGGCTCGTGGTGAAGGTGTACATATGAACCCTGGATGAGATAGCGAGAGTATGGCTGCAGCAGCTGAGGCAATGCAGAGGATGGCAGAGGTTATAGTGCAATAGAACCAAAGAGCTGCCCAACAACAAGAAGCTACTACTGAAACTCAGAATCTGTCGAAGTTTCACTGCAATAATCCACCATAATTTAAGGGAGAAATCGATCCGAAGAAAGCAAACCTTTGGATCAAAGAGTTGGAGAAGATGTTTAGAGGAATGGGAAGTACTGATGCTCAGAAGGTAACCTATGCTACCTTTATGCTTGTTGGAGATGCTGAAGACTGATGGGCAAGAACCCAACGATTGATGGAAGCTGAGGGAACAGTGCTTACCTGGGAAGTCTTCAAGAACAAATTCCTGGAGAAGTACTTTCTAGCCAGTGCGAGGCACACGAAAGAAATGGAGTTTCTAGGCCTAAAACAAGGAAGCATGTCAGTCAGTGAGTATGCTGCTAAGTTTGAAAGCTTGTCGAAGTTTTGAAGGTATTTCCAACTACAGCCTGATAAGGAGTAGAAGTGCCACAAGTTCGAAGAAGAATTGAGGCATGACTTGAAGAGAGCAGTGTTGCCTTTCGGAATTGATCAGTTCCCAGCTCTTTTGGACAAGTGTCGCAGGATTGAGGAATTGGATCAATCACGAGAAGAAACCATAACTTTGGACTCTCTTGGTTCCAAAGGGGGAGGAATGGCGGTGGCAATCGTTTTCAACAAAAGCCGTATTCGAGGCCACCGGGGAATCAATCTCAACAACAATTGCATGGAGGAGGTTCTGGTAGCCACAAATTTGGTCAGACGTGGCATTGTCACCAAAATGTTTCAAGTGTGGAAAGGACCACTTAACGAAGGAGTGTACACTCAAGGGGATCATCTGTTTCAGATGTGGGTAGCCCAAACACATCTCAAAAGATTGCAATCAACCCAAGGCGGAGCCCTCTGTTAGCAATGTACGTGCTGCAAGACCTCAGGCGGGAGAAAGGGTTTACACTATGAGTGGAGCGGAAGCCTGCCAATCCGAAGATCTGATTAAGGGATATTATGCCATAGGAGGTAATCTTTTAACTATACTGTATGACTCCAGGGTGACCCATTCTTTTATTACCTATGATTGTGTGCACCGATTAGGATTATCTATGTCTTCTTTACTTTTTGATTTGAATATTTCTACTCTCATTGCTAGACCCGTTGTTACAGCTCAAGTTTGTTTGAACTGTCTTATTTTTGAGGAAGGTCAAATCTTTTCAGTCGATTTGATTTGTTTCCCTCTTTCTCAAATATATGTTATTCTAGGAATAGATTGATTATCTTCTAATCATATCCTATTGGACTATTCCAATAAAACCTTAGTATTTCCTGATTCTTAGATTTTTGGATTTATAACTACCAACCAAATCAAAATTTTCTTGAGGGAAGAAACTCAAGGATACATGTTTTTGTCTTCCTTGGAGGTCAAGGGTGAGACCAATGTGAATGCTATTTCTATAGTCAATGAGTTTCCTGAACTCTTTTATGATGATATACCTAGATTACCACCAGAAAGAGAGGTAGACTTTTCTATCGATCTTGTGCTAGGATCTGGTCCTATATCCATGGAATCATATCAGATGTCGCCATCAGAGTTAGCTGAAATCAAGAAGCAGTTGGAGGAATTATTGGAGAAGAAGTTTGTGAGACCTAGTGTTTCACCATGGAGGGAGCCCAGTGCTATTGGTTAAGAAGAAGGATGGAACTTCTCGGTTATGTGTGGACTATCGTCAGTTAAATAAGATTACAATTAAGAACAAGTATCTACTTCTGAGGATAGATGATTTGATGGATCAGCTAAAGCGAGCCGTTATTTTCTCCAAGATTGATCTACGTTCTGGCTATTATCAGATTCGTGTGAAAGTAGAGGATGTTCCTAAGACAGCTTTGCAGACGCGTTATAGGCATTATGAGTATCTTGTGATGCCGTTTGGAGTAACAAATGCTCCTGCTATATTCATGGATTTCATGAATAGGATCTTTCGTCCTTATCTGGATAAATTTGTTGTTGTCTTTATTGATGACATTTTGATCTATTCTCGAAGTTAAAAAGAATATGCTAAGCATCTCAGTGTGGTTCTTCAAATTTTGAGGGAGAACAAGTTATACGCTAAGCTGTCCAAGTGTGAGTTCTGGTTAAGCAAAGTTCAGTTTTTGGGTCACGTGATTTTAGAGGAAGGAATTGAAGTGGATGCATCGAAAGTTGAAGCAGTTCTTCAATGGGAAAGGTCAAAGACGGTATCGAAGATCTATAGTTTTCTCGAATTAGCCAGTTACTATCGAAGGTTTATTGAAGGGTTTTCCTAGATAGCAGGACCTCTCACCTAGCTTACACGAAAGAATCAAACTTTTGCATGGACTGATGCATGTGAGGAAAGTTTTCAAGAGTTGAAAAGACGATTGAGTAATTTGCTAGTGCTGATTCTACCTGATCCCAATGAACCTTTTGAGGTGTATTGCGATACTTCATATCAGGGTCTACGTTGTGTGCTTATGCAAAACCAAAAGGTCGTGGCATATGCTTCAAGGCAATTGAAAGTACATGAGAAGAACTATCCTACACATGACTTAGAGTTAGTTGTTGTTATGTTTGCATTGAAGATCTAGAGATATTTTTTTTATGGAGCAACATTTAACATCTACAGTGATCACAAGAGTCTGAAATACCTGTTTGATAAGAAGGAGTTGAATATGAGGCAAAGGCGATGGTTAGAGTTTTTGAAAGACTATGATTTCCAACTTCAATGTCATCCAGGAAAGGCAAACGTCATAGCAGATGCTTTGAGTAGGAAGATGCTTAGTGTTTTTGCTATAATGCTCAAAGAAAGTGAGTTAATAGAATAGTTTAGGGATATATAGTTGTCTGTGGAGTTGACACTGGGAAGAATGTGCTTGAATCTGATCACTATTTTGAGTGGATTGATGGAAAAAATTCGAGAGAAGCAAGGAAGTGACTCATACTTACAAAATGAGAAGGAGCTGGTGAAGCAAGGTGTTGTATCTGAATTCACGGAAGGACTAGATGGGATCCTAAGATTTAGAAATAGAGTTTGTGTACCGAGTGGTTCTAAGCTTAGGAAGATGATTCTTGGTGAAGTCCATAAGAGTAAGTTGAGTATGCACCCAGGAACTACTAAGATGTACTAGGATCTGAAACGATTGTATTGGTGGCAAGGAATGAAGAGGGATGTTGCCAAGTACGTGTCGTCTTGTTTAGTTTGCCAAAAAGCCAAAGTGGAACACCAAAGCCTTCTGGAATGCTACAACCTTTGACTATTCCAGAATGGAAATGGGATAGCATTGCAATGGATTTTGTGGGTGGACTGCCAAAGAATAGAAAGGAGTATGATTCAATATGGGTAATTGTTGATCGACTTACGAAGTTAGGGCACTTTTTGCCAATTAACATAAAGTATTCGATGGAGAGATTGACTCCAGTGTATATCGATGAGATTGGTAGACTACATGGTGTGCCCACAAGTATTGTTTTTGATAGAGACTCAAGGTTTACATCAAGATTTTGGCAAAATTTGCAAGGAGCCATGGGAACGAAGCTTCATCTAAGTTCTGCATATCACTCGCAAACAGATGGTCAATCAGAAAAGATAATCCAATCATTGGAAGATCTGTTAAGAGCTTGTGTCTTGGAACAGACTGGGAGTTGGGATGAATTCTTGCCTTTGATAGAGTTCACCTATAATAATAGTTTCCGCGAAAGCATTGAGATGGCACCCTATGAGGCGTTGTATAGGTGACGATGTAGAACACCCTTGTGTTGGTACCAAGATGGTGAAAGTTTCGCGATAGGACTTGAACTTGTACAACAAATAAATGAAAATGTTAAGATGATTCAGGAAAGAATGAGGGCAACTTAGAGCCGACAGAAAAGCTATGCCAACAAGAGACAACGACCTCTTGAATTTAAGGAAGCTGAGCATGTGTTTTTGAGAGTTACACCTATGACTGGTGTCGGAAGGGTTATTAAATCCAGAAAACACACTCCTAAATTCATTAGACCGTATCAAATTCTTCGTCGGATAGGTCCGGTAGCCTACTAAATAGCTTTACCACCTTTTCTTTCCAACCTTCATAATGTCTTCCATGTGTCACAATTGTGAAAGTATATTCCTGATCCAGCCCATGTCATAGAACCGGATATAGTACAACTAAAAGAGAACTTGACTTATGAAACACTTCATATTAAGATTGAGAATAGGAGAGTGAAGCAACTCAGAGGCAAGGAAATTGCATTGAAAAAAGTGATCTAGAATGATGTGACTGGAGATGTAACATAGGAGCTAGAAGACATAATGAAAGAGCAATATTCGCATTTGTTCTAAGGTATGATGAATTTTGAGGACAAAATTCTTTTTAGAAGGGGAGAGTTGTAACACCCCAATTTCTTTTCTTTCTCGCTTTTACGGTTAATTGTGATTTTTCTGAATTTTTGTGGATTTTTATGAATTATTTGACTTATTTTGATTATTTTAATATTATTTTTGAAAAATTTTGGACTGTTGAAATGAGGCTAGGGGATCTTACTAAACCCAAAACCAGAGACAGTTTTCAAAGTTTTCTTTGTCTGAGATTTTATCTGGCAAAATAAAATTTGGGTACATTCTATTATCCATTGGACAATAGATATTGATTTTTTTTTATTAACTGTAACTTTTATCCATTAGATAATAACTTTTAGTAAAGATCTAGTAGATGGTTTTAGATATAAGCCTAGTCACATTTTTCTAGAGGTTTCTCTTTATGACATCACCTTTGGGACCCACACCTTTATGTCTCATCAAATATGGATCAATAGAAAACTAGCTTCCTAAAGAAGCTTTTGGAGAAGCTTGTCTCTCTCTCTCTCCTTGGGAAGTACACGGCCAAGCCCACTCAAGGAAGGTTCTAGGACTTTGTTTTTCACTTATTCACTTCTCTTAGTTTCACTTTCATCTTTTTACCAACAACCAAAAGCAAAACTTTCTCTTCTCTCTCTCATTGAAGCTCACGACCACACCCCCAAAACCCACTCTCCTTTAATTCTAATCATCCACATTTCTTGAATCCAAACCTCATTCTAAGACACTATGGTGTTGTCATCTTGACCTTGTTCATCCATTTTCAACTGCTTCTTCAAGTTAGGGTTTGAAAGCTTTTAAGGTGAAATTCCTCCATCTTCATCTTTCTCTTCATTTTAAATTTCTAAGACCATGATTTTGATCCATAGTCATTCTATTCCAAGCCTTAGATGTTGATTCTTTTGCATGTTTTTTCATTTTTCAATAGCCTCTTGGAAGAGAAAGTTTGATTCAAGAAGGCACCCAAGAAGTGGTTGGTCATTATCTAAGGTAAGAGAGAGATTACTCTCATCAACCTTTCATGGTGGTGAGAAACGAATTGATGTATTGAAAATGAAGAATCCATATGAGGATTTGATGATCACATATTTGATACATTAATAAACCTTCATTTTTAGTTATTTACATTCTTCATGTACTTAATTGATTGAGTTTGATTATGTTTTGTAAGTTTGGACTCAAATTGGACTTAATTGAATTTTTTAGCATAATTTACATCTTACGTTATTTCTGTATTTGGGCTATATCTTGGGATGTCGGTAGCCACATAAGGTAAATCTGATGGAATTTCAAAGATAAGAGAGAGCTCTATAATTTTCATGCAGATCTCAAAGGCCCAATCACACGAGTAGATAACTCAAATTGGAGTTGAAGCAAGAACTAGAGTGCTGTTCCTGACAGCTTGATCTATGTGTACTGTTCATGCCATATTTCGGGCTAGAGATTTTCAAATGGGCTGAAATTTTGATGCTGAATAGTTGAGACCTATATCTACAACTGTCATGTTGAATACGTTTCTAGAATCGGAGGCCTAATGGGTGATATTGGGCTTGCAAGTTATAACAAAGAAACTGTGACTAGGCCTAAGTAGTATGCAGTAATTTGAACGTATCTAGAGTTATAGAAATGATATTGGACTCCAACTAAAGCCATTTGAAAGCTAAGATCCAAGCCTACAACTTTCATGAAGATCATATTTGCTCATTATGACGCATTCAATGACTTTAGAGCTAAATGATTTCAGAGATAAGGAATTTCCATAATTTTTCACTTACCAAAAGTCATTTGGCATTTTCCACTCATTTTCCACTCATCCACTCACTAATGACTCAGCCCCCTTGTCATTTTGTATCTCTAATCCTCTATAAAAGGGGGCCTTGTTAGATCATTAAAGGTGTTAGGTGTTAGATACCAAAATGATGCTAGTTTGTTGCTAGGTTTTCTTATAGTAATTTTCCTTTGTTCTAAATTGAAGTCATGTTCTTCTTCTTCTCTCTTGCTTTCTTCTTATCTATGAGTAACTAAGTTTCAGTTTGCTTGGGTGAAAGAGTAAAACTCTTGGTAATGAAATAAGGTTAGATTAATTTCTCTCTTGTGCTTAAATGATATATTTTCAAGTAGTCATTATACGTATTATATTTTGTTTCCAATTAATTTAAAAACTCTCCTTGTAAAGTGGAGTTCTTGATTTGTTGTAGACAAGAGATTAGCACAATAAATGCTTTAACCTATTTACAAGTGGTGGTGCTAGAAACTCTCCTTATAAAGTGGAGATCTTGATTTGTCATAGACAAGATTTTGGCACAATGAATGCTTGATCCCATTTATGAGTGGTGGTGTTAATAGATGATTAAAGGAATCATAATATAATTACGTATATAATTTTTAATGAACTTTGAACGTTGTATTTTTTTATTGGAACCTCCGTTGTGTGTGGATTCTAATTGAGTTATAAAAGAATTAATATTGTCCTTAATTTATTTACCAAGAGTGGATCTCCTAGCCTAAGTAATTCCTTTTTATTTGTGACTAAGTTTTTATCACCTTTATTGTTGTAACAAAATATTTTCCTTACGTGAAATAAATTTTTCTTCATCAATTCCCTATGAATCGACCTTGGACTCCCGAGAAATTTATTACTTGAGATAACCTGCACTTGGGTTTGCAACCTTTAATCCCGCATCAAGTTTTTGGCGCCGTTGCTGAGGAATTGATTTGAAGAACATATTTATGGTGTAAATATTTTGTATATATATTCTACACTTTTAATTTTTTTTTCTTTGTACTTACTAACGTACTAACTTAGTAGGGGAAAGTCTCCCTAATCTCTCTGTAATTTTTAATCATTAATGAAATAATCTTTCTTCTTCTCTTCTCTCTCGTTGGAGCAAAAAATCGACTTGCCAATTCTCTAGTTTTCATATTTTAAATTTACTTTTCACACTTTATTTTCTGTATTTTATCTTCTCATTTATTTTTTGTTATTTATTTTCTATCATTTATTTATTTTTTGTTTACTAACTTACTAACTCTCTTACTAACTATCTAACTTTTTACTTTATCAATTATCTAACTTTTTACTTTACCTGCTTCTAATATTTTAATTTACTTGCTTCTAACATTTTAATTTATCCGCATACTAACTTTTTAATTTTTCTGCTTATTAACTTATTTGGTGGTTAGTTTATACCACACATTTGTTAATATTTAATGGACGGTTTATACCACTAGCTTGTACATTTTATTTTATATTTTAAGTTACTTGTTTATGCTTAATTGGTATCGTGATTTAAATTCTGGTCGTTTTGTTAAAATTAATCCTAGTACTGTACATATTGATTTGTCTAAATCACAATCACGCACATCAAACACAATGACTGAAAATGAAAGTGTGCATGATGAACATGAAAATCAATCGTTGCGAACCATGCGTGAGTATTTACAACTATCTCGAAATTCTAGTCCATCATGTTTTATCTTTCCACTCAATGCTAACAATTTTAGATTCAAGCCAGGTATGATTTCTTTACTTCCTAATTTCCATGGTTTAGAATTTGAAAGCCCATATTTACATCTAAAAGAATTTGATGAAGTATGTACTACTTTTCATGATTAAACTTACAATGAAGAGGTTGTTAAGCTTAAATTGTTTCCTTTTTCTTTAAAAGATAAAGTAAAAGCTTGGCTTAACACTTTGAAACTAAGATCAATTAGCACATGGCAAGAAATGCAAGGTGAGTTTTTAAAAAAAAAATTTCTAACACATAAAACTAATGCTTTGAAAAGACAAATCCAAATTTTTTTCCAAAATTCAAATGAATCATATTTTCAAAGTTGGGAACGTTTTAAAGATATGTTGAATTCTTGCCCACATCATGGTTTTGAAAAATGGCGCACTATAAGTTTCTTTTATGAAGGGTTAACACCCAAAACTAAACAATTTATGGAAACAATGTGCAATGGTGAGTTTCTTGATAAAGAACCTGATGAAGCTTTAGACTATTTGGACCATTTGGCTGAAAATTCTCAATCTTGGCATGGTACTAATCCTTCTGAAAATTCAATTAGATCAAACCTTGCAAATGCTAGTAAAGGAAAATATCATCTTAGTCAAGAAGAAGATCTAAATGCTAGGTTTGCTAGTTTGGCTAGAAAGGTTGAAACCATGGAATTAGGGAAAGTAAAAGAAATCAAATCTGTGCAAAATGAAGAAATTTGTAGCATTTGTGATGAATTGGGACACTCAACAAATGAATGTCCAAAAATTCCTATTTTTAAAGAAGTTGTGCATAAGCAAGTAAATGCAATGAATAATTTTAAAAAGTCATTCACTTCTTCTTTTTCAGATACATATAATCTAGGATGGAGAAATCACCCGAACTTAAGTTGGAGGACCAACAATCAGGAACAATTCATGCAACCACCACCTCCTCAGGCACAACAGGACTCTCAAAATTTTCAAGGATATACACCTTATGTACCACCATATAGGAAAAACCTTGAAGGAACATTGCATGCATTCATGGAAAAGCAAAAGGCCATTAACAACCAAAACACTCAAGCTATGATTGATATAAAAGGCATTCTTACTAAACTTTCTTCTGCACTTACCATTCAAGAGAAAGGAAAATTTTCCTCTCAACCTCAACCAAATCCCAAGGGTCAGTACAACTTAAATGAGGATAGTTCAGAAAGTCAAAAAATAGATCAAGTCAACTCAGTGATAAATCTTAGGAATGGAAAGGTTGTTGAAAAACAAATTCCTGAACCTTATGAGAAAAATGATGAGTCAAGTCCCAAAGATGAGGAAGGAGTTGATAAGCCACCTAGCCAAAAGGAGACCAAACCCTCGCCTTCACCCCCATTTCCTCAAGCATTGAATAATTCAAGTAAAGTGAACCATAAAAGTGACATTTTTGAAATCCTTAAACAAGTGAAGGTCAATATTCCTCTGTTAGATGCTATCAAACAGATTCCTTGTTATGCCAAATTTTTGAAGGACTTGTGCACTGTTAAAAGGAAACATAATGTGAAAAAGAATGCTTTTTTGACTGAAAAAGAAGCTCCATTATTCAAAACAATAATGCGTTGAAATATAAAGACCCTAGTTGTCCTACAGTTTCATGCATTATTGGTGAACATAAAATTGAACGAGCTTTACTTGATCTTGGTGCTAGTGTTAATTTGTTTCCATATTCAGTTTATTAGCAACTCAACCTTGGTGAGTTAAAACCAACTTCTGTAACTCTTCTACTTGTTGATAGATTAATTAAAATCCCAAAAGGAATAGTGGAAGATGTGTTAGTACAAGTTGATAAATTCATATATCCTATGGATTTTATTGTCTTGGAAACTAAACTTATGGTTGATAGTTCTAAGTCAATTCCTGTTATTCTAGTTCGCCCATTTTTAACAACATCTAATGCTTTGATAAATTGCAGAAATGGAGTGGTGAAGCTAACATTTGGAAATATGACACTGGAGCTTAACGTTTTCAACATGTGCAAGCAACTACATGAAGTTTATGATGACAATGAAGAGATTGAAGGGATTGAGGCCATTATAGATGATCATTTTCAAACCAGGAGTTCTTCTGACCCTTTAGAAATCTATTTAATTAATTCATTTGATTCAGCTACACAATTAGATGATGATATTTTTGAAATATGCTCTTTGCTTGACTGTACACAGGAAATAAAATACAAAGGAAGGAAGCCAAGATTCAAATAGCTAAAACCCATGAATGATGATACCCATGAAGAAGTACCCACACTGCAACTGAAGCCATTACCTACTGAGTTGAAGTACACATTTTTGGGAGAAGAACAAAGCTTTCCAGTAGTAATTTCCTCATCCCTGACCAAAGAACAAGAAGTTATGTTGATAGAAGTACTTAAAAGGCATAAAAGTGCAATTGGATGGACATTAAATGACATAAAAGGTATTAATCCATTAATTTGTACACATAAAATACATTTAGAGGATAATGCTAAAATATCTCAACAACCTCAAAGAAGATTAAATCTACACATGAAAGAGGTAGTTAGAGCTGAAGTTCTTAAATTACTTGATGTTGGAATTATCTATCCTATCTCTGATAGCCAGTGGGTAAGCCCTACACAAGTTGTGCCTAAGAAATCTGGAATAACAGTGGTTGAAAATAAAAAAGGAGAATTAATACCTACTCGAGTCTCATCTAGTTGGCATATGTGTATTGATTTCAGAAAATTGAATGCAGCCACTAGGAAAGATCATTTCCCATTGCCATTTCTTGATCAGATTTTGGAAAGAATAGCAGGATATCCCTACTATTATTTTCTTGATGGTTATTCAGGGTATAATCAAATACCAATTGCATTAGAGGATCAAGAAAAGACTACTTTTACGTGCCCCTTTGGCACTTTTGCATATAGAAGAATGCCTTTTGGTATTTGTAATGCTCCAGCAACTTTTCAAAGATGCATGTTAAGTATTTTTAGTGACATGATTGGGCATTATTTAGAGGTTTTCATGGATGATCTGACAGTTTTTGGAAATTCTTTTGAAAATTATCTTGATAATTTGGAAAAAGTTCTTCAAAGATGTGAAGAAAAAGGATTTGTGTTAAATTGGAAAAAATGTCATTACATGGTTACCTCAGGAATAGTGTTAGGTCATGTGATATCTTCTAAAGGAATTGAAGTTGATAAGGCCAAAGTTGAATTAATTGCTCATTTGCCTTCCCCAAAAATAGTCAGAGAAGTTCGTTCCTTTTTAGGACATGCAGGATTTTACAGAAGATTCGTAAAAGACTTTAGTGCCATATCTAGACCTTTATGTAATCTTCTAACAAAAGATGTACCATTTGATCGGACCCAAGATTGTTAGAAATCTTTTGAAAAATTAATCGATCTTTTGACTTCTGCTCCTATCATGCAATCTCCTGACTGATCTTTGCCTTTTGAGTTGATGTGTGATGTTAGTGATTTTGCTGTTGGTGCTGTTTTAGGACAGAGAAAGGAAGGTAAACCTCATGTAATTTATTACGTGAGTCGAACTTTGAATAGTGCACAAATGAATTACACCACTATTGAAAAATAACTACTTGCTGTAATTTTTGCATTGGACAAATTTTGAGCTTATTTAATTGGTTCTTGCACTGTTGTTTTTACTGATCATGCTGCTGTTAGATATTTAATGTCTAATCAGGATGCCAAACCTAGGTTGATACGGTGGATCTTATTGCTTCAAGAATTCAACATCACAATAAAAGACAAGAAAGGAGCCGAAAATGTTGTTGCAGATCATTTGTCCAGACTTACAACAGGCTCATCTTTTGATAACTCACCTATCAATGATTCTTTTCCCGATGAATTTTTATTTTCTGTCAATTCTATGCCTTGGTTTGCTAACATTGTTAATTTTCTTATAACAGGTAATATGCCGCCTCAATGGACACACCAAGACAGAAAAAAGTTTTTGATTGAGGTGAAAAATTTCTATTGGGATGACCTATATTTATTCAAGTATTGTCCTGATCAAATCTTTCAGAGATGTGTACCCGACAATGAGGTAAGTAGTGTCATTAAATTTTTTCATTTAGAAGCATGTGGATGTCATTTTTCTTCAAAGAAAACAACTGCGAAAATCTTGCAGTGTGGATTTTATTGGCCAACATTATTTAAGGATAGTTATATTTTTTGCAAAAGTTGTGAAAGCTGTCAGAAATTGGGTTCCATTTCTAAAAGAGACATGATGCCTTTGAACCCTATCATTGTCATTGAAATTTTTGATTGTTGGGGAATTGATTTCATGGGTCCATTTCCATCATCATTTGGATTTGTGTATATTTTGGTTGCAGTTAATTATGTCTCAAAATGGATTGAGGCGATTCCATGTCGACATAATGATCACAAAATTATTTTGAAATTTTTAAAAGAAAATGTTTTGAGTCGATTTGGAATCCCTCAAGCTATCATCAGTGATGGGGGAAAATATTTTTGTAATAAACTATTTGAATCTTTAATGAAGAAATATGGCATCACACACAAAATTGCTACCCCTTATCACCCTCAGACAAGTGGACAAGTTGAATTAGTAAATAGGGAGATTAAACAAATTTTGGAAAAAACGGTTAACTCAAATCGTAAAGATTGGTCTTTAAGACTAAACGATGCACTTTGGGCTTACCGTACTGCTTTTAAAACATCTTTCGGCATGTCTCCCTATCGGTTAGTTTATGGAAAACCTTATCACTTGCCTGTAGAATTAGAGCATAAAGCATTTTGGGCCATTAAAGCTTTCAACTTAAGTCTTGATGATGCTTCCAAGTTATGCAAATTGCAATTGAATGAACTTGAGGAATTGAGAAATGATGCATATGAAAACTCAAAAATTTATAAAGCTAGAACAAAAGTTTTTCATGACAAATCAATTTTGAGAAAATCTTTTAAAACTACTAAAAAAGTTCTGCTTTATAATTCTCGTCTTCACTTATTCCTTGGAAAATTGAGATCTAGGTGGATTGGTCCTTTTATTGTCAAACATGTGTATCCTTATGGGGTCATAGACATTGAGAATCCTAGGAATAGTAATGTTTTAAAGGTCAATGGACAAAGACTCAAACCATTTCTGGAACATCAAGTTGCTGAGGTAGAATTCATCTCCCTTTCTAATCCTTGTTATGACTAGAATTTATTTTAAGTTTGTTTCTTTCTTTTTGCAGTTCCCGGTTAAATGCCAGATAACGGTACTCCATGACTCTCAAGTCAGTTTGTCTTTCAATTTCCCATAATAACTGATTCCTTCTCCTTCAAAATGGATGTCATCCTCTCAAATCTAAGAAAGCATTTCCCTTCTGTTCCTAAAAATGCTCTAACCAAAATCTACAAAGCTAGGTGTGAAAGACTGAGACTATTAATGTACAAGGGCATCCCAAAAGATATACACTGGATAATCGAAATATCGTTTAGCTGGTGAATCTTCAGATTCATTTGTCCCATACATGCCTGGTCTCGGTAAAAGTTCATTTTCAAAAAGGAGAAGAGCAAAAAGAATGCAAGTTTATTACAAGTGTGCACGATGGAATTGTAACACGTGATGTTGCTCTTTGGGAATGGTTTTCGTAAATCGAGAAGATAAAATTTACTTTATCAAGAATGGACTGAGTAAGGAGTCATTAGATAATATCTTATTGACTCTTGAGATGTATTCTTGTGGAGTTGTGTAGCGTGAACTTCTTAGTTTGTGGAATCTCTTCAAGGATGAGCAAGAGCATTATAGTCTTGGGAATCTGACTCAAAAAGACCCTGTTTACCAATTTATAAGAAAATTAGATGGGAAGCTTATCCTCGACTCATAGAAGGCGTTTAAGCCATTTCTGGACGTGAAACCAGAGGAAGATGTGAGCCATAATCACAACAACATGTATATATTATCTTGTACATCTTCAAAAAAAAAAAAAAAAAGAAAAAAAAAAAAAAAAAGAAAAAAAAAAAAGAAGGAAAAAAAAGAAAAAAAAAAAAAAAGAAAAAAAAAAGAGAAATAAAAAATGAAATAAAAAATAAAATAAAAAGAGGGCGAAACTTCGGTTGTACTTGGTCTTTAATTAGATTAGGAGTCCCTGTCAGTGGCAGTCCCGTCATTGACTCGGGTGGACCATCGTACGTCAGTCCGTAAATAAGGTTCGTGTGTCATGCTCTGTAGAAAGTCGCACTCCACAAACCAATGTTCACCATCTAGGCACTGTGGAGTTGATGGACAGGTAGAAGCATCCCACTTTGGTTATTAGTGAGAAGTAACCCGCAGCTGCCAAAGCGTATGAGGCATCTGAGCTTGATCCTCTCTTTTATTAGAAGAGGCTCTTAGCGCCCTGGGATGGAGCGTTCTGGATCTTGGACATTGCGGGTTTCAGATTTTAGCATCTTTGTTGATGTTACGAACCCAAGTGTGAGCTCTCCAGGTTCTAGACCCAAGATGGAAACCCACGATGGTTTCTTTATTCTCTTTTCTTCAAACAAGCGGGAGGGAGAAGAATTCCAAGATTAATTGAGTCGTCTTGGTATTACTGCACTCATGACGAGCAGTATAAAGATACGCCATGAATCCTGTACATAAAGGTATGTCATCATTTGTTATTATTATTTTATCTTTATATAATTTTATTGTATTTTGGTTTTGGATAGACAATCCTTTGGATGGGATCCTTCAGGGGTATCTAGACTTCTTTACCCTGATGGTTTTTTTGAAGTCTAAAAAAAAATGATGAAAAAAAATGAAATTTTTTTTTCTTAAATTCAAACTTTTCTAACAAGAGCCAACCTACCCATATAGGTGCTATCATTACTTTTTCTGTTATCTTTCCTATTTAAACACTACATTTCCCTCATTTTCCTTCAACTCAAAATCATTTAAAGGGAGTATGAGTGCAAAATGGAGGGAGCTTCTTCTTCTTCTGTTCGTAAACTTACCAATATCTGTGTATTTTGTGGGTCAACTTATGGGAAGGGTTTAGAGTATATAGACGCAGCAATCACTCTTGGTCGAACACTTGCTGCGAGGAAAATTCATTTAGTATATGGGGGAGGTAGCATTGGGTTAATGAAGGCTGTATCACTTGCTATACATTTAAGAGGCAGTCAAGTTTTAGGTATCATTCCTAGACCTTTAGGTCGACAGAATATCACTGGAAAAATAATTGGGGAGGAGCTTCAAGTATCATCTATGAATGAACAAATGAGGACAATGCTTGCAAACTCTGATGCATTCATAGCCTTACCGGGTGGTTTTGGTACTTTGGAAGAAATTTTTCAAATTGTCTCTTGGGCCCAACTGAACATCCACCATAAACCCATAGGTTTGTTGAATGTTAATAATTTCTTTGATAATTTGTTATCTTTTGTTGACCATGCTGTGGAACAGAGCTTTATCACACCTTTGGCAAGACAACTCCTTATATCTGCTTCTATTATTGATGAATTAATTGATAAATTACAAGCTTTTGTTTATGAACCTGAACTAGTAATAGCTCAGATAGATTAGTCAGGAGGCAGCAACAAGGGAGGCAGCAATGACCAAGAGTGTGATCTGGCACTTTATCTTTAACTTTTCTTTATCTTTGGTTTTATTTATTGTACTTTGTTTTTGTTTTAATTTGTGTAAGGTTTCTCTTTTTAGTAATTGCAACAACAGGTACTATCTTCTATCCTTTACATATCTATGTTTTGACATTGAGGACAATGTTGTGATCTGGTTGGGGGGAGGATAGTTGGATTAAAAAAAATTTAAATGTATATATTATGTTCATTTTAAAAAAAAAGTCCAAAAAAAAAATTAGGAAGTGTGTTTATTAATATGTTTGTTGTATTTATATATTTGTCAGTAATTTACTAAACTAGTTAAAGATGGCAGAGTAAGGAGTAATTGGGTAGACAACTAGTTTGTGTGGAAGTAGCAATTCAAATTCAGGGAAATTGCATGATTGAGTTAATTGTCTTCTTTCTTAAAAATCACATGCTTGGTTATGGATGTTGAAATGGTGGATTGAGAATGATAGAATTATGCCTTGTGAGATTTTGAGCCTATTGATGAATGAATTGAACATTTGTTCCATTCTCTTCTTTCTTGTGTGAATTTCACTCATGGAATTGTTACTCTAGAACTTGCTTTGATTCTTTTTGAGACTATATTTTCATATGCATACATAAATATGATTGAGACATTTTTCTTAAAATAGCTATTTTAGACAAATAGCCAACCTTGTATATATTTTTCCTTATTTAACCCCTTTGAGCCTATTTGATCATTTTTGTTTCGAACTCATTCTGTGCCTTAAATGAAAAACCATGTTCTTATCTAGCCTTAGGGAATAAGAGAACATTAGCTTCTGTTATTGGATGAGTTCTTGAACAAGTGTGGGTGTGTGTGTGCAGAATGTTTAAAAAAAATGTATATATGATGTTCTTTTTGTAAAAAAATTAAAAAAAATTAAAAAAATTAAAAAATCAAAACTCAAAAATAAAAAACATGTAAAATGTAAAAAGAGGGTCAACAAGGTAATAAAGGAAATGAAAAAAATATGAAAAGGGAATTTGTATTAGGTGAAGTTAGGATGAACTTTCATGCTTGTTAATTGAACTCAGCTTTCATGTTCTTTTATTCTCTTTGGTATTTAACTTGTCATATCTATATTACCTTCTCCTTTACCTTGACCCTATTATAACCTTGAATAAAGTCCTCATGATTTGTGTGTGCATGTGTTCTAAGTAGTGGAGAAGTAGAAGATAAGCAAGCTTATGATAGTGCAATTTTCATAGATTGAATTGAGTGAACTACCTACCTTTTAAACACTTCAGGGATTGAGAGCAAATCTTGTGAAGATCTATCATTCTTGACTCATGCTTTTCAATTGAAATTTCCTTACTTGCTGATTTGAGATGTGAAGAAACGTTACCTCATAAATGTTTTGATTACTTGAATGATTGGTTGCTCTTCATTCTTAAATATTATTAGAAATTGAGTCTTTTAGAGTGTTTAACTTTTGAGTTTGTTTTCCTAGTTTTGGTCTTATGTGTTTTGCTCAGGAGTGCAAAAAGTTAAGAGTGAGAGAATTTGATGATCACATATTTGATACATTAATAAGCCTTCGTTTTTAGTCATTTACACTCTCCATGTACTTAATTGATTGAGTTTGATTATCTTTTGTAAGTTTGGACTCAAATTGGACTTAATTGAATTTTTCAGCATAATTTACATCTTACGTTGTTTCTGTATTTGGGCTATTTCTTAGGATGTAGGTAGCCAAATTGGTAAATCTAGTGGAATTTTAAAGATAAGAGAGAGCTCTATAACTTTCATGCAGGCCTCAAAGGCCCAATCACACGAGTAGATAACTCAAATTGGGGTTGAAGCAAGAACTAGAGTACTGTTCCTGACAGCTTGATCTATGTATACTGTTCATACCATATTTCGGAATAGAGGTTGTCAAATGGGCTGAAATTTTGACGCTGAATAGTTGAGACCTATATCTACAACTTTCATGTTGAACATGTTTCTAGAATCGGAGACCTAATGGGTGATATTGGGCTTGCAAGTCAGAACAGAGAAGCTATGACTGGGCCTGAGCAGTGTTCAGTAATTTGAACATATATGGAGTTATAGAAATGATATTGGACTCAAACTAAAGCCATTTGAAAGCTAAGATCCAGGCCTACAACTTTCACGAAGATCATATTTGCTCATTCTGATGCATTCAATGACTTCAGAGCTAAATGATTTCGGAGACAAGGAATCTCCATAATTTTCCACTCACCAAAAGTCATTTGGCATTTTCCACTCATTTTCTACTCATCCACTCACTAATGACTCAGCCCCCTTGTCATTTTGTATCTCTAATCCTCTATAAAATGGGGCCTTGGCAGATCATTGAAGGGGTTAGGTGTTAGGTACCAAAATGATGCTAGTTTGTTACTAGGTTTTCTTGTAGTAATTTTCCTTTGTTCTAAATTAAAGTCATGTTCTTCTTCTTCTTCTTCTTCTTCTTCTTCTTCTTCTTCTTCTTCTCTCTTTATTTCTTCTTATCTATGAGTAACTAAGTTTCATTTTGCTTCGGTGAAAGAATGAAGCTCTTGGTAATGAAATAAGGTTAGATTAATTTCTCTCTTGTGCTTAAATGATATATTTTCAAGTGGTCATTATACGTATTATATTTTGTTTTCAATTAATTTAAAAACTCTCCTTGGAAAGTGGAGTTCTTGATTTGTTGTAGACAAGAGATTGACACAATGAATGCTTTAACCCATTTACAAGTGGTGGTTCTAGAAACTCTTCTTATAAAGTGGAGATCTTGATTTGTTATAGACAAGATTTTGGTACAATGAATGCTTGATCCCATTTATGAGTGGTGATGTTAATAGATGATTAAAGGAATCATAATATAATTACATATATAATTTTTAATGAACTTTGAACGTTGTATTTTCTGATTAGAACCTCCGTTATGTGTGGATTCTAATTGAGTTATAAAAGAATTAATCATGTCCTTAATTTATTTACCAAGAGTGGATCTCCTAGGCCAAGTAATTCCTTTTTATTTGTGACCAAGTTTGTATCACCTTTATTATTATAACAAAATATTTTTCTTACGTCAAATAAATTTTTCTTCATCAATTCCCTGTGGATCGACCTCGGCCTCCCGAGAAATTTATTACTTGAGATAACCTGCACTTGGGTTTGCAACCTTTAATCCCGCATCAGGGTTGTCCACTTAATTGTATTGACTTTTGGTGATTTTTGTAATTATTTGCCCTATATGATTTTATGGCTTAATGTTGTGCATAATCTTGGTAGAATAGAAAATTTTGATGATTGAAATATGTTGTTTGCTTGGAATCTTGTTGTTGAAGATGAAAATTTTGAGGTCCAAAGACCTTAGGGCTCACGGCCAAGTGACCCTAAATAGGGTATCTAAGACAAAACTTTTGTGTTGATTTGGAACTTAGATGATTAGGTGAAAAAGGAATTGGATTAAGGATTTATAATAATGAAGGAGTGATAAAACAAGTTTTGGTCATTTGATAAGAGAGGGATTTCAGCCTTGAGTGGAAAAATAAGCTTGAGAGAGAGATAATGAGAACTTAAGGTACTTTTAGGGTTTAGGGAAGGGAAAAGAATTTATGAGATTACAACAATATGGTTTCCTTTTTATGTTCTTCATGAAAAATATTAGGAGGTATTACCTAGAGGAGCCTAGCTAGAAGAGTATTGGAACTAAAGTTAATTTCTATGTTAAGCCTTGAAAGTTTAAAAAAAAAATTAATCTTAAAAGTGAAATAAAAGTTTTATATGTTAGAAAAATTTGTGATAATGTTTCATGTAATTTAAAAATGATGATTCTTGAATTTGCACGATGAAGATACCTTGTGACTAAAAATAACAACAGTGTGTTGTCGGGCTCTCAAACCGGACCCAGAGATGTTGATGACTAGTTTGGCTCGTGAATAGCTCGTGTTTATCGAAAACCATGATATTAATATGTGCGCATGCATTGAGTCATTGATCATGCATTATGCTGACAGTGTCGGTTGAGGCTTATTGCCTAGGAGTTGAATTACACCTTAGTGCGGGTACAAATTGTGTAGTGTGGTTCACTTATTGAACTTGGAGGCATCGGGGCGCGAGTATCCGACAAGTGGCCAGTTGGTAGCTCCATTGGGTCGTGGTGATTGAGCAACGCACAGACGATCTTGACCAGGCACTATTCTATTCGCAATCTAGTGTAGACTGTCTTGTATAAGCCATGATGCGCAAATTGAGAAACTATAGCACTTGACTTGAGGCTGACGAGATATAGACATGTCTTCTAGATCATTCTCTCCGAAATTATGTTTAGCTTCACAGAGTAAGATATATACATATGCATAGTCTGTCTACATGTCATCGTGATATTTTATATCTGCTAAATTATCTGATACTTGATGTCATAACTACAATTACTGTTCTTTATTGTTTCTATGCTGCCATATTGGTATTGATGTAGGGGAATCTCACCTCTCTGTTATTATTCTATTTTATGTGTACATGTTGATAAAGACTAAAAGGAAGACGAAGAAGATTGCAACTTTCGTATTATTTTGTTTTCTGTGATGGTGACTAGAAGAGAGTTTGTTGGTTTTGTTAGAGTTCAGTTCCTTGGAGGTACGAATGCTTGGTGTATCGACTGGGATACTGAACGAGTTAGATATGTAGGAGATGTGACCCTATCTGTTCGTAGGAACCCCGATGGGGATCCTTTCTTTTCTCTTGACGTCTCGGTACGTCTGGAGTTTGTTATACCGATCAGTGAGCTGTGGGGTGATTTGCATTACACCCCGAGGAAGGATCAGGATTCTATGGTGTCATCTACTAGGACACCTGTCCGTGAGATCTTGCCCCGGCTAAGGGATCTGTCTGCTGAGGAGTCCAAGGAGGAGGACCCGATGGAGGATCTAGAGGAGGATCCAACAGAGGATCCAGTGGAGGACCCTACTCCCTAGGCGTATAAACTTAGGCTAGTTTTTGTTTTGTCAAATAGTTGTATATGTTTTTTGAGTACAAACCTTGTGTGTTTTAGGTGGACTATGATCCGTGCCACTTATGTATATATTTTCTTTTTGATGTATTTTATTCAGTAATTACATCCTGTGTTGTTTATGTTTTGTTTAAGTTTATGCCTTTGAGAAAGAAAATTTGAAATCCATTTTTTTTCAAGATTAAACTTTTACCGCATTTTGTTATGTTTTTGATGTTTTAGTGTGTAAATGTGGTATCTTGAGGAGGGTGTTATAGTTTACTATAGACTTAGTGCCTGGGATAGGACCTATCTCTATAGCACCTTATAGAATGGCACCACTAGAGTTAGCAAAAATCAAAAAGCAAATTGAGGATTTGTTGGACAAACATTTCATTAGGCCGAGTGTTTCTCTGTGAGGAGTATATGTGTTACTAGTGAAGAAAAAGGATAGTACTATGAGGCTTTATGTGGATTATAGGCAGCTCAACAAAGTGACTATCAAAAATAAGTATTTGTTACCTAGGATAGATGATCTTATAAATCAATTGAGAAGAGCTGCAATTTTCTCAAAGATTGATCTTAGGTTTGGGTATCATCAGATACGGGTTAAGGAAGAGGATATCCCTAAGACTGCTTTTCGGACTAGGTATGAGCATTATGAGTATCTTGTGATGTCCTTTGTGTAACACCCTCCCTAAACTAATGATCCTAATCAAGGTTATAGTAGCTCAGAAATACTGGTAAGATATTATCTGTTAATTCGGGTAATTTTCTAAATTAGTTTGAGCGTAAATTTATAACACTAAGTACAAGAGAATAATTAAGGTATTTGCAGAAATAGGTGATATTATGAAAATAAATATAAAAAATTTATTTCCTTGCTAGAAATAATTGATAAGAGTTATAGAAAATTTTGGAAAGTCAACTGGGTTAATTTGGTATTTTTAAGGATACTACTGAAAAATAGTCAGGATAATTAAGTAGCTCAAAAAATTATAAAATTTCATGGAGGTGATAAATAGAATATGGGGAATATTTTGGTAGAGAAAATAATTTAAGGCATGTATGTTTACCTATTTTATAGGTTCAGTTTAATTTGAAAAGTAATGCATCTTATTTAATGAATATCAGTATATGAAAAGTTATGAAAAAAATGGATCCGAGAATTA
The DNA here is from genome assembly GCA_029884595.1 of Ormosia semicastrata. NCBI lineage: Eukaryota > Viridiplantae > Streptophyta > Magnoliopsida > Fabales > Fabaceae > Ormosia > Ormosia semicastrata. The sequence goes on along the minus strand of JAQQTO010000061.1, from coordinate 70,285,200 downwards.
AGTTGTGTCCTAAAATATATTATAAGACTTATGAATATTTGAAAACTTAATTTTAAAAAAAATATAATACACGTAACAAATATCAAAGTTTCAGTATGAAACTTTTTATTTATTTCCTCACCTACCACCACTCTTTCTCTCTTGATTTTTCCTCACTCTTCTCACTCATTTCTTTCTCACTTTTCCGTCCCATTCTCTCCTCTATTCATGTTGAACTAGTTAAGAAAAAAAAAATAGAGCACGATTTGCTCTTTTTCTCCACCATTCTCTCATTTTTCATCTTTCATTCTTAATCTTCCATCTTTATCTATCTTTAACCTTATTTATCCTTGTTCTTCCTCCATTATTTCTTATGAATAATAGTCTCAAAAATAGCTTCAAAATAAAGCTGGAAGACGACCAAAGAAAGAAGAAAAGGAGGAAAAGAAAGTGAAGATAAAGGGAGGAAATTCCATGGGCTAAAGCTAGGAGTGAGATAGGGGGTCTTTGGGTTAAATTTGTTAATTTTCTATTCTTGAAATTGAAATAAATTCTGATCTTAGTGACTATGGAGCTCTTGGTCAGCTCATAGAAAATTGAAAATGAATTCTTTGATAATTTGTGTTTTAACGTCTACCATTTTCTTGCTCTTGTTCTATTGATTATGAATTTAATTTGGTAACCTTGGAGATTTAGGAACTCATGGCTAGTTCCCTCAAGTTTCCTCATTGGATTTTCACGGCTATGACTTAAAATGAGTTGTTATTACTTGCTTTTTTATAGACTTTGAACATGTCTTGGTTTAGTGGAAACAACTGTATGTGTATGTGTGTGTCAAATGTGCACATTTTAAAGTTGTCTTGGTTGTTAACACGGTTTGTGCCCTATTTTTAGGGTAGAATTATGACATTTTATTAATTGCAATTGTGATTTAAATTGTGATAGGAAGTATAGGTAGTGCTGCCATGTTTGTGGTTGAGTTTTACATGCATTTGAGTTGAATTTGTAGCCTAAATGGTGCTTATTAGTTAAGGCAGATTGTTGCCAAAATTGAATCAGAATTTTATATCTTTTTATGTGTGAAATAGTGACTTAGAATGGTTGGAAATGTCAAGGCAGAATGCTGCCCCATTATGACAGTAATATGTTAAAGTTATGTATGATTGATTATAAAGACTAAGGATTGAAAGAAGATGATTATATATGTATTGAGTTTTGAGCAAGAGTGTAAGAATTGATTAATGTTGTTTTGTTGTATGTCTCATGGGTAGGCTGAATTATAATGGTGTTAATGTCCTTATAATTGTTCATCTATTTTTCATTGATGTTGGTGTTGAATTATAATGGCTTTTATGCCTTGAAATGAGCTTAATTATGAATGATGTTGAGAAATACAATGATTTATACATGTTATCAAATGATATTGATAAGCATGATATTGGGAAGCAATATAAAAGAAATGATAAAGGTAGATGAGGTTGAACGAGTCCCTCTCTACAAGCATGTATGATACTGTATAAAGCGAGAGTTTGATGATTATGATATTGCTTCTCTATTGTGTAAGGAAAAGTATAATTATGTAAAATGAAAGAAGGAAAGGTTTTTAGTACTCTTGCATGTTTTGTTTTCAAACTTGTTATTTGATGTTTCTATGTACTGTAAAGTATGGCTTGGACAAAAGGGCTCTAAGTGCTAAAGTTATAAATGTTTGGTAGTGCAAGGAACAAAAGGACGTCCTGCCTACCCAGAAACAACACAAGGAACAAAATGGCTTCCTAGAACAAAAGCGCTTCTTGGAAATATTCAAATAACATGTGTTTTCTAAAACAAAATATTTTAAAAATCAATGCATGAGCATACTTTAGGACTTTCATTAGGCATAATCATACATTACAATGCATTGCATAAAATTGACAATTGATAGGCAATGGTCTTATTTTCATTAAATATGAACATTAAAGATAAAATTTAGTTATGAAAGGCTAGGAATAGTACTTAAAGTGAGTTAGGTATTGTTCCTAGTATGATAATAAATGTTTATAGTATATGTTATTTAAATTAATTATTATGAAATCATTAAATTATCTTTTATACTTTATGAGCAAGTATGTTTAATGTAACAACCCAATATTTGCTACCCAAATATATCGTCATATAAATGAATAACCCAATACCAGTCTTGCTACTACTAACATACATCAACATCTAACCCATATCATTCATATACAATGAGTAAATATGGAGAGTCACGATAACAAAAGTTATATATATACATCACAGTCTCGAAGGGCATACTGTTATACATAACTTCAAAGAACTAAGCAAATATAAAACACATATATAAGCTCAGCTCAAAACAACATCTATACTATGCTATTCCTCAAACATCTTCTTCTTCCTTCTTGAAGAACTCGCACCTGGATTTACATGGCAACACAATCAGGGTGAGAAAACATATCTCAGTAGAAGTATTCCAATATCAGCATATATACATATGTAGAAACAGATAATATTCACAATTATCAAGTTGACACTTCAATCACAGAAGCAACAACATCTCATCTCAACAACACGTAATCTCCCATACAATTGCAATGCATGAAAATGTTTTAATAGCAACCGCCCATACAATTGTTATGATATGCTTAATTATGTTTAATGTATATGTCTATGCAAGTCCTAGAAATGAATGTAGTTTCAAAATGTTATGAACCCTCAGACGTATTGAGGAAATTCCCCACCTCAACTACTTCAGGATATGTTATGACATGTCATTGTTTATCATGCATAGTGCGGATATGACTCACCAACACTATCCATCAAAACAAACAGAAGATATTACTCATCTCCACTAGTCAGTAAAGCAAAAAAGGATATTACTCACCTCCTTACTCAATAATGTAATAAGGATATTCATCACCTCATTACACATAACACAGAGAGGATATTCCCCACCAATCTATGCTTCCAACAACACAAAGAAGATATTATAAAACTTAATGTATGTTTCTCAAACGTTTCATACAAAACAATCACTAATTACGTTCCATAATTAGATCACAATTGATTTACATGCATGATCACAAATGTGAAACACAATGATGTCAAACATTATAATAGTTAGCATTCCAATTGATTTACATTCACTTTATCTCAAGCATGAACAACAATGATACTAAGTACCATAATATTTGACACTCCAATTGATTTACATTCACACAAACACCTTATTAAATACTTATAGTAGTACTTTAATACTCTTAAAAGAGCAACCATGAGAAATTCCCACACTTAGGAAAACTCATTTCCTCAATTCGTCACAATACACATATGTATATAATCATGCCTAATTATTCCACATAATTAGCGCTACGAATCTATATGATTCATCACGTTCACACTTCATTAAATACTCTTACTAGTGTCACAACACTCTTTAAGAAGCATAAAAGAAAGTATCACATAAGTGATCCCCTTCCATTTCCTAAAATAAGGGCTCTGTTCTGTTCTGTCCAACATTGGGCGCTCGGGCGCTCACAAACCAACGCTTAGGTACACAAACAACAGCCTCAAGCAAGACTTTTTCGACATTGGGCGCTTAGGCGCTCAACTTCTGCACGCTCAAGCGCGCCACGCGCATCACAAATTCTTCCTGGGTACTGGGCGCTTTAGCGCCTGCTCTTCAGTGCCTGGGTGCTCAAATACAGAATCAGTTTCTGCATAATTTTGCAAAAATGATCACTATTCCATTGGGAACAAGTGATCTTACAATCACTCAAAAACACTTCCAAGTGATTTTCTAACCTCAAACAAAGTTCAACTACACATAGCAACCTTTAATCCACTTCGATTTCATTTAATTCAACACTTTTGAATCAAAATCTCAAATTTGACCTAAACCCCCAATAATGACCTAAAGTGAGAATTAAGGCTCCAAAAGATGAAAAATTCATCTAAACATATTCACAAATCAGTTTCTAACTCAACCATACTAACCACATCAGGATTCAACTTATAAATCATTAAATCACCTCTCAAACCATCATTTCCTCTTCAAGCTCATCTTGAACCAAAAGAAAAGAATGAAAACAAGCAAGTAAAACAAATTTTCCCTACCTCAATTTCTCGAAATAAAATCGATTAGTCGTTCCTCTGAAAAGCTAAGCTCCTTCCCTTGCTTTGATGAAGATCCTCCTTCCTTAAAGCCTTGAATTCCTTTCTCCCTTGTTTTCCCTAAGCAACCGTGAGAGAAGAAAAGAAAAGTGAGTTAAAACTCACACTTTGGCCTTAAATAGGCCCCAACACAGAAACAAAATTGTGCCCCTCTATTTTGGTCACTTATAGAACTACTATTCACCTAAATAATTAAGAATGCTTGGATATCACCAAACCAAATTTCCTAACTTTCAACAAGATTAAAATAAATTTTAAGATTCATTAAAAATCTTATTTCACATTTCTATAAATTTCCATATCTGTTAGAGGTCAAACCGACACTAAAACACACAATCAGTATGTTTAAAAATGTCGAACTAACCCCAATAATTCTCAAACTTTAACTACATCTACTTCCACACATTTTGGACCTAGAAACAAGTTCTCCACACTTATCTTTATTAACTGAGCAGTTTAAGTCAAAAACAGGGCTGAAAATAGTTATATTTTACACATAGAGTTGCAGTAAAGTGACTAAACATGCTCAAATGATCACAAAACTTTACAAGCATGACAAACTTGTGTTAGGTTACCTTCGTAACCATATATAAGTCTATCATGACTATTCAGGGTGTTACATTTAATGATGCTGGTCATAGAGTGACGTGTATAATATTTTTATTATTAAATGAACTATCTGCCTCGGGAAGGGAAAGTATTGAATTTTTGGCTGATGTCACCTTTCTATATATTTTGTTGAACTTGATTTTTTCCCAAAGCAGCTGGATTTACCATGATGTTACGATTTCAAACTTACTATTGAGATTTATTAATTCTCACCTCAGTTCTTTTTATGTTTTCCATGATCAATCTAGAGGAGGACCAAAGCAAGCGTAAGGCAAGGTGATGAAGACTTAGTTAAGTTGTTAATGTAAATATTTTGGTCCTATAATTATATTAATAGTTCTATAATTAATTTTATATATTTTGTTTGTATAAGTTGTAGTCTCAGACATATCAAGTAGATGTTTAGTAAAAAGGCAAGTTTCCTGAGGTGTAAAAGGTCTTGCTCTCTTACTTTTGTAAAGGCTTTATATATTTACTCGTTAATAGATATGGAACAGGTCGTAATTCACGCTTAAGTTATAAAGTGGCGTACTTAATTCTGTTTACTTAGTATACTTAGGGTATACTATAGTATTTAGAATTAGGGTGTTACACTTTGGGTTGACAAATGCTCCAACAGTGTTCATGGATTACATGAATAGGATCTTTAAACCATACGCATATCAGTTTGTTGAGGTATTTATTGATGATATCTTAATCTACTCTAAGACAATGGAAGAGCATGAACAACATCTGAAGATAATGTTGGAAACCCTTAAAGAGAATAGGTTATTTGCCAAGCTATCTAAGTGTGAGTTCTGGCTTTCACAAGTGCAGTTTTTGGGACATGTCATATCTCAGGGTGGGATTTCTGTGGACTCGAGTAAAGTTGATGCAGTGTTGTAGTGGGTGAGACCCACCACTGTGACTAAGATCATAAGCTTCATAGGCCTAGTAGGATACTATAGAAGGTTCATAAAAGGTTTTTCTCAATTAGCGCTACCCTTGACTAGTTTGACTAGGAATTGCAGTACTTTCAAATGGATTCAGGATTGTGAGAATAATTTCCAAAAGTTAAAATAAAGGTTGACTACTACACCGGTGTTAGTAATTCCAAATCCTTTAGAGAACTTTGAGGTATACTATGATGCTTCAAAGATGAGTTTGGGGTGTGTTCTGATGCAACATAAGAGAGTTGTTTCCTATGCATCAAGGCAGTTGAGGCCTCACGAGGAGAACTACCCTATTCATGATCTGGAGTTAGCTGCAGTAGTGTTTTCCCTAAAAGTTTGGAGACATTACTTATATGGAGCCTAGTTTGAGATGTTCAGTGATCATAAGAGTTTGAAGTACTTATTTAATCAGAAAGAGCTGAACATGAGACAATGAAGATAGATGGAGTTTTTGAAAGACTACGACTTTGAGTTAAAGTATCATCCTGGTAAGGCCAATGTGGTGGTTGATGTACTAAGTAGGAAATCCCTATATGTGTCCCAAATGTTGATCCAAGAGAGTGAACTTCTTGAGAGTTTTAGAGACATGAGCCTTTCAGTAACTGTGTTGCCACATAGTCTCAGTGTGAGTCGAGTGGACATAGTGTGTGACTTGAGGACTTAGATCTTAGAAGCTCAAAAGGAATATGAGACTCTTAGATATATAAGTGAGCATATCTTTTTAGGGAATCCTTGAGAGTTTGATATGTCAGATGATGGGATGATTAAGTTTAGAGGTAGACTTTGAGTTAAAGTATCATCCGGGTAAGGCCAATGTGGTGGTTGATGTACTAAGTAGGAAATCCCTATATGTGTCCCAAATGTTGATCCAAGAGAGTGAACTTCTTGAGAGTTTTAGAGACATGAGCCTTTCAGTAACCGTGTTGCCACATAGTCTGAGTGTGAGTCGAGTAGACATAGTGTGTAACTTGAGGACTCAGATCTTGGAAGCTCAAAAGGAAGATGAGACTCTTAGAGATATAAGTGAGCATATCTTTTTAGGGAATCCTTGAGAGTTTGATATGTCAGATGATGGGATGATTAAGTTTAGAGGTAGACTTTGCATTCCCAATGAATCTGAAATCAAGGAAAGGATCCTTGAAGAAACTCATTGTAGTCAGTGCACTATCCATCTCGGGGCCACTAAGATGTATCAAGACTTGAAGAAGTTGTTTTGGTGGTTTGGTGAAGAGGAACATAGCTGAGTTTGTGTCTAGGTGCCTAACTTGTCAAAAGGTCAAGATAGAACAACAAAAAACCTCTGGACCTCTTAAATCTTTGGGAATCCCTGAGTGAAAATGGGATAACATCATAATGGATTTGGTGATGGGTTTTCCCAAGACTCAGCTACGATTTGATGCGATTTAGGTTATAGTGGATAGACTAACCAAGTCTACCCATTTTATACCTATGAGAGCTAACTATTCCATGGATAAATTGGCTTAGTTATACCTTCAAGAGATAGTTAGAATGCATAGAATTCCATTTAGTATAGTTTTTGATAAAGACCCTAGATTTACATCTAGATTTTAAGGAGCCTTGCAGAAAGCTTTTGGGATAAAACTTAGTTTGAGTACAACATATCATCCACAGACAGATAGTCAATCGGAAAGAACTATCCAAACCCTTGAGGATATGGTAAAAGCATATATGCTAGAGCAAAAGGGGAGTTGGGATAAGTTCTTACCTTTAGTTGAGTTTGCCTACAACAACAGTTATTATATCAGTATAGGCATGGCACCATATGAAGCACTTTATGTCAGAAAGTGTAGGTCCCCTTTGTGTTGGTATGAGGTTAGACAGAGAACCACCCTAGGACCTGAGTTGGTACAGCAGACCATATATTAGATTAAAATGATCAGGGATAGGTTGGTTGTGACTCAGAGTAGGTAGAAAATTTATATTGATAAAAGGAGAAGACCTCTAGAGTTCAATGAGGGAGATCATGTTTTCTTTAGAGTTACTCTTACAACAGGGATTGGTAGAGCGTTGAGAACACGGAAGTTGAATCCTCGTTTCATTGGTCCCTACCAAATCCTAAAGAGAATTGGACTCGTAGCCTACCAAATTTTCCTTCCTCCTAGTTTGTCAAACCTTCATGATGTCTTCTATGTTTCACAACTTAGGAAGTACAATCTAGATCCTTCATATATCATAAGAATTGAATTTATGCAGTTAAACGATGATTTTTCTTATGTTATGCAGCCAATGAGGATTGTGGACAGAAGGGCCAAAGAGCTTAGAGGTAAGTGGATTCCTCTGGTGAAAGTGCTTTGAAGTGGTGCTGGATTTGGGGAGGAGACTTGGGACTTAGAGTCCCACATACAGCAAGACCACCCACAGTTGTTTATATGAGGTAAGCAATTTTGGGGACAAAATTTTAAAAAGGGAGGGAGAAATAACATCCTTAAAACATGTTAGACTTATAATTAGTTAGAGAGGTAACTTAATACTTACTTAACATATCTGCTTAATTTTGTGACAATCTGAGTTAGTTTAGGCATTTTGTTGTGACACGAAAAGTGAAAAGTAACTTAAACTGACTCAGATGTTAGCATAAATGACTCAGCTAATGAAAATAAATGTGGATAATTTATTTCTAGGTTACAAGTGTGTAGAGTATAATGCGATTAAAATTTGAAAATAATCAGAGTCAGTTTGGTATTTTTAAGCATGCTGGTTGTATGTTTTAATGTCAGAATGACTAGTCACAGATATGAAAAATGATGGTTTTGTGCAACAAGATTTTTGATGAATCCTGTGATTTATTTTAAACTTGTTGGCTATAACAAAACTTGATTTAGAGAAATCTAAGTGTTCTTAGCAGATCGGGAGTATCACTTGGTCACTTAAGTGACCAAGCCTTTCACGTTTATGTGCCTTATATTGGTTTTCCTTTATATTTCTTCATTTCTCACTTGTTTCTCATTCTCTCTCGGCTGTAAAAAATAGAAGCAATAGAGAAAGGAGAGTAAGGAGCAAAGGAGGAAGGAAAGAAAAAGAAATCAAGAAGGAAAGGAAAGCTTGTGATCCACTAGCCATCATCTCTATTTTTGCTTCATAAGGTAGGGGTTTTCTTGTGTTCTTGTGATAAATCTAGGGAATGAAGTTATTTCACTTGAATTGGAATGTTTATGTGCATGATATTCTTAAGTTGTTAAGTCCAAAGGTTCAATTCATGCATGATTTTGATGATTAAAGCTTCTTGTCTCAAATGATTAAGAATTGAATATTTAATGATTTTATTTAAGAAATTTGGATGGATCCTGGTTTAACGAACTTTAGCATTGTTTTGATGTAGGTATTCAAGATGAGAAGGTCTTAGAAGAGATGAGGAAAGTGAAGAGAGGCTTAAATTTGGAAAAAAGCGTGAAAGGAATAAGACTTGACAACCCACGCCTAGGCGTGGCACTGTCGAATTTTCAGGAAAATCAGACAAAGGAATCCACGCCTAAGCATGGGAAAGTGGCGCCTAGGCGTGATCAGCCCACTCCTAGGCATGAAAAGATTGCGCCTAGGCATGAGTAGCACGCTGACAGTACGTGTTTTGCTGCCACGCCTAGGCGTGAAAAAGCTACGCCTAGACGTGAGAAAAGCCCAAGTCCGCGAAATTAGCCTTTTTATCTAATTTTGGAGAGCATTGGAGAGATATTTAGTTTTTCTAAAAAAAGAGTTCATGGGAGGAAGTGAAAGGATGAGATTTCTTCTTAGAAATGAGGAAAATCAAGTGAAGAATCAAGATCAAGGGAGGAAGATCAAGCTTGGATTCTCTCCAATTTGTTAACCTTTTCCCTTTTCTCTCTTGTTTTGTAATTTGATGGATTCCATGATTGTATTTGTTTCTCCTTCTCTTATGATGTGTAACTAAACTCTAATTTAGGAGCTCTCTAGGATCTTGCTATGAATGTGAATATTTTGTAATTCCTTTGGGTTTCTATAAATGAATTTGGTTTTGTTCTTTCATACTTATGCTTAATGCTTGTTCTTGATTGGCTATCAATTGCACGATTATAGTATTCTCAATTGAACAAGATATAGGGAATTGGGAATATGGACATGGTATAGTTGATGTGTGTTCAATTACATTCAAGTTAATTGGGTATGTTGATTAACTAATGGGATAGACACATACCTTTTGGTCATGCATAGCAAGTGTTTGAAACTTGGTCTTAATGAGTGATTCTTATGCTAATTCACATGGACACATAGTGAGTTGGGTAAGTTTCATATGGGTAATTGACCTAGACATAGGCTTTTATCTATAATCAGTTTCTGCTAACAAAATCCATTATTTGGTAGTTGCTCTTGAATTGCACATATTCATTGAAGTAGCAAGTGAATAGGGACCCCTAGACCTTAATCATAATTATCTTTCTCTTGCAAACTTGGTTTTTGGTGCTTCTTATCTTGTTTATTTTAAGTTGTTATTTTTCATTAAAAACCACTCTCATATTTTGACTACTTGAATAAGATCTTTGTGGAAATTGGTTAGGTTTTAGCACTTTTCTAGTTATCAATCCCTTGGGACACGATACTTTAAATATCATTATATTAATTATCAACCTGTGCACTTGCAGATCCAAAACATCTTGTAGCTCCTTTAGTCCATTTTCACCCCTTATGAATATGAGATGCATAATATGTCATTTTGGAATTTAGAGTCGTTTGAAGTGTTTTTTTTCGCTTGAATGAGTTTCCTTAGTTGTTTATGACTTGTTCATGGAATGAGTTTGAGTTAGAAACTTAGAACTTGTCATTTGAACCTTTGATGCTAAAAGTGAGAAAGTTAGGTCATGAATGAGTGATTTTATCCTTAGATCCAAATTAGAGGTTTTTGTTGGTGATTAATGATTCCCATGTGTTAGTGAACTTGTTAGGGACCTTTAATCACCTAGAAAATGGTTTGGAGTGGCTAAAATCTGTGACAAGTTCCAATGGAATAGAGCATGGTTTCAGCAGAAATTATTTTCTGCTATGCGCGCCATGGCATGAGGGTGGTCACACTGAGGCGTGATGTGCATCACTTGCAGACCCGAGAGTAGGGCGCTGCGGCGTGCCAAGGTCGTGCCGCAGCGTGAGCTGCAGGATCTTCCAACATTTTGTTTTTGATGTTTTAAAATTTTCTAAGTAATGGGATCACTCATAGATGCTTTCCTAAGTGTGTTGCGGCACTAATGGGGGTAATTCTTGGAGAGAATGATCACCTAACATATATGAGGAGTTATGAAACCTTAGGCAATTTTGAGTTTAGAATGCCTTAGGGTTGTATCTAAGACCTTGCACAACATGTGGTTGTCTTGAAATCACTTGTGAAGTGATGATGTGAGGTTCTAGGTATGAGAATGCTAGTGATATAGTTCTTGCTACTTTGTTGAATAAGTGAGGCTAAGATTCACATGTACTAGTATTGCTTTGTCACTAGGTTATGAGGATCTTGTGATTGTTTCAATTGTGAATTGAGATTGTTCTTGCACTTTTGGTTTTCAAACTTGATATTTACTATTTTCCTATGTATTGTAACCTAAGATGGTGTGCACAACCATATGACCTGAGAATGAGGTGCTGGATCCAAATTCTCCTTGCATTTATGTTAGTATGGTCAGGGTTATCGATATGGGGGTGGAAGTAATACTCTTACGTTGGTGAAGGGAAAGTGTCTACCTATTACCAAGTGGGGTTTAGGCTTTTAGGCTTATCTCACTTTGTATATACAAGGAACAGAGGTTCTTGGGAAATAAGTAAGTACCTTGTGTTTTTAAAAACTAAAACTTGCATTAACATTGCATAGTCATATCATTGGGACTTTGTGTGAGCATAATCGTACTTCATAACATAAGGCATTGCATTGGTTGACGATTGTATGAATAATTGTCTTGCTTGGTTGTTTGCTTGATAGTATCTTAGGATTGTATAAGCGATTCTTTGATATTATTGATTTTTGAATATTTTGTTACATAGAGTGTATATATGTTTATAGTTAGTTTTTGTGTAAATGATTAACTGCTAGTTTTGGTAAGCTTATGCTGAGAAATTGTGATTTCTTACCCTGTTTATATTTCCATGTAAATCCAAGTGAAGACCCTTCAAAAGAAAAAAAATGGCAAGAAAAAGAAGAACCAGAAGACTTAGTGTAGTTATTTTGTTTCCTTTTGTATCAGCTTGTATTTATTTACTTTGTTGATTAGTTTATAAAATCGTACATATTACAGTATGACTTGTTAGTCAATAATGTAAATATATGATCTTTTTCATCCTCGTGACTCTCTATAATGACTACACAGGTTATTATAGTTTTATGTTTTATGCATTCTTAGAAAGTGACATGCTTGATATACTTTATCTTGAAATATTCCGTTTATTTTACGATAATTATATTGGGGTGTTACAGACCTGTCCGTTCTTGTTGGGATCCATCCCTTCATTCAAGATTCAATACAATGAGTAGTATATTAAAAAGTACACATTCTCACTAATATTAAATCTCAAATAAGAAACTAAGGTTTCACTCAAATTGTAAAAAAAAAAAGCATTAATTTCAACCATACAACATGCAGATATATAAGTACTTGAGATGAGACATGTAATAAGGTTATGGTTGAAAACACAATATAGACTACTACAATTTTATGTAATTATAGATAGAAGATGACAAAAAGGATTCCATTACCATAGGAAAAAAATAAAAGATTTGAGATTTGGGGAATAAGAAGAAACAAGCAAAGAAAAGTCTCCAACAATCATATATGTATTAAAGAAATATTATGGGAAACAATCTATATATGATCCATAAATATTATGGGAAGCGATGTATATAAATATGGTAACTAAAAGATATAAACATATTTTGTTGTTTAAACTAAATATTTTGGACTGGACCATCTTCCTGCTGTTAAATAGTCAGGAGATATGAAGTCATACTTAAGTTATAAATGCAAGTGGGATGAGTGCTTTAAATTAATACATACACATGTGCACACACAAATATAACCATAAAGAAAAATTAAGTATTTTACTACCCAATGACAAGTAATATGTTGGCCAGTACTTAAGTTACAAATTAGAAAACACAGCCATCAATGCGACGACACTTCCCCTGCACGAGCTCCCACATTCCAATTCCTGCGTGCCAGCACTTGGTACAATCAAACAAACGTGTTGTACATTCCATGATTGGGGAAATTCAAATTTAAAATAAAAGTACTTAACTTTTAATTTTTATTAATATTGGTCTGGACAAATTATCTAATAATTTCCCCAAATAAAAGTGGCTGATTGCCATCAGATTTAACTTACCAAGACATTGACTTCCTTGACCTTCTGCATTTTTTTTTCATTAAACCCGGTAAACTTAACAAGACGGCAAACAATCAAGACTTGGATAACACTGTTTGTTTTCCAGAGATGATCTTATATTACTCAAGACCACAAAATTTGCACAGAATTTGGTTAAGCACTATCATATTAAGGAACCAAAACTACTATCATAAAAAGGGAGCACATCATGATGAACGAACTTAATGTAATATCCCAAAATACAAGAAGAAATTTTGGCATTACTCAAGCTCCAATTATATGACAGAAACACACCATGTCACATTCCACAAAGGACATTTTCAAGACAAGACTTCTTTCAGGTGTAGATTGACAAAATAGATAATTGTTTGGAATAACTTAAGATCTGCAAATCATAAGCATGCTTATGCTTAGATTCATATTAAAGAACACATTAGCTAATACATCAAGCTATATAATATATTACTATAAAACAGATCATATGCCACACGACCCTTCATCTATAACAAAGAATTTTTTATTTTTTATTTTTTATTTTTTTTTATTTTTATTTTTTTCATTTTTAACAACCAAATTTTGTCTTGCTGAGGAAGTGCTAAGTAGAGGTATAACAAAACTGGTCATGGATGGTCAGTTACAACTCATGTCTGGACCCAGAGGTGTTGTGATGGCTAGTCATATATTGTATGCTGATGATGTACTGGTTTTCTGCAGAGCTACTAAAAGGAGTCTTCTCAATTTAATGAACCTGTTCAAGGATTATGAGCAAGCTTCTGGTCAGGTTGTTTGTAATGAAAAGTCCAAATTCTATTTGGGTACAACTTCCAGATCAGATGGTATTTCTTCAATTCTTGGTTTCAATGCTGGTTGTCTTCCCTTCACTTATCTTGGGGTGCCCTTATTTAAGGGAAAGCCCAAACGTGTTCACTTAATGCCTATTGCTGACAGAATTAAAAGTAAACTTACCTCTTAGAAAGGATCTTTGCTGTCTTTAATGGGGAGAATTTTACTGGTTAAGTCAATTATTCAAGGTATGCTATTTTATAGTTTCAGGATCTATGCTTGGCCTGCTAATCTCATTAAAAGGATGGATAGTTGGATTCGAAATTTTGTTTGGTCAGGAGATATAAATAATAGGAACTTGGTTACTGTAGCTTGGAGCAAAGTTTGTAAACCTGTGTTGGAGGGTGGCCTTGGCATAAGGTCCATTAAGTCTATCAATGCTGCAGGTATGCTTAAGTTGGGTTGGGAATTTCTTTCTTCTAATGAGCAATGGACTACTCTTTTGAAAGCTAGAGCCTTCAAGAAAAATAAATTTGTTAGTTATCACATTTCTTCTTCGATCTGGTCTGGTATTAAGTCATTTATTCATATCATTCAAGAACACTCCTTGTGGCAGCTTGGCAATGGGGCTACTATTAATTTTTGGACTGATCCCTGGTTATCTAGTCCAATTGTGGATATCATTGGTGTTCCTGCTGCTTTGCATAGCTCTCTGAAATCAAAAGTTAAGGATTTCATAGACAATGGCAGGTGGTCAATTCCTAGTGATCTAGTTTCCAAGTTTCCAATTTTGAAATCAGAAATTCAGCAGGTTATAATTCCTTTTCAGTCTTGTCATGATTCTTTGATCTGGACTAAATCTGACTCTGGTAAATTGAGTTTTAAGGATGCTCACTCTTTTCAAAATCCCATAGAAAACGTTGTTCCTTGGGCTAAGCACATATGGAGTAAATGCATTCCTCCTTCTAAATCATTTTTGCTATGGAGAATTATTCATGACAAATTGCCAACTGATGACAAACTTTGGTCTAAAGGGTGTACTGTCGTTTCTGTTTGTTGTCTCTGTGGTCATGCAGTTGAAACCACTCATCATCTGTTTCTGGAGTGCAATTTTGCAAAGCATATTTGGAGCTGGTTTGGCAACATTATTGATATGCATATGGACTGTTCCAGCTTTTTTTCTGTCCTTTCTTTGTGCAGCAGAGGTTGGAGCTCTTAGGCCCGAGATATTGTCCTAGCTGCCATCATTTTCACTCTTTGGGCTATTTGGTTCTGCAGAAACAGGGCTAGATTCCATAACAAGAATATTTCTGTGCAATCAGCCATTGGTTTAATTGTGGCTAATGTTTCTCTCTCTGGTAACTTGAGTGATGGCAGCTTGTCTTCATCAGTAACAGAATTAATGATACTTCAAGCCTTTAAGGTTGCTTCTCATCAGAAGAAAATGCCTGTTGTTAAGGAAGTTTCTTGGTTTCCTCCTTCCTGTTATGTGATCAAATGCAATGTTGATGGTGCTGCCAAAGGGTGCCCTGGTCCAGCCAGCTGTGGTGGTATTTTTAGAGACAGTAGAGCTGCTTCTCTTGGCTGTTTTGCTTCTAATATTGGTATTAAAACTGTCCTTTTTGCTGAATTATCAGCAGCTATTCTAGCTATTGAGATAGCTTTCAAAAACCGTTGGTTTAACCTTTGGCTTGAATGTGACTCTCTATTGGTTGTTTTTGCCTTCAGCAATATAAATATTGTTCCCTGGCAACTACAAAACAGATGGAAGAATTGTTTAATCTTATCCAAGCAAATGAGATTCTCTTGCTCTCACATTTATAGAGAAGGAAATGCTTGTGCAGACAAACTTGCTTGTCACGGTTCTTCTATTTCTGGTTTTGTTTGGTGGAATTCAATTCCTTCTTTCATTATAGAAGATTTCTTTAAAAATACGTACTGTGTTACTAGCTATAGATTTAAAAATTTGTAACTCTTTCATGGGTTTGGTTCATGTCCCCCCATGTTTTCTTTTGTATTCTTTTTCTTTATTAATATATTTATGGTTTGCTGTAAATGATTAATATTGGCAGGGGTGCCAACTTAGTTGGGATGCTTGCCATTAGAGTGATGCTTTTGCAAACCATTTGTTTAAAAAAAAAAATTTTAACAACCAAATTGCAAACTTACCAATTTCATTTAGTGTAAGTGAAGGCAAATCCAAATATAATAATCCTATTAGGACTTAGGAGCAATAGCAAAACTAATCAAATTTATAATTTTTAATGGAATTACAAAAAAAAATAATGTAGAAAATAGGTAATTGAGTGGCAACAAACCTAGAATCACAGATTCATGTAAGAAAAATTCATTTATTGGTTTTTAGTATTTGTAGCTAATGAAGACTTTCAGCTAGTGAATCTACAACATTTATCATATTATTATGGTAGATTACTAACTTTGTTTTCAAACTTAAAGTTCACAATCATTTTGAAAAATATTGTAGACAGTCAAGATGGATAAATTTTTCCTATTCTGAATGCAGTTCATGTTCACAAAATGAGAGTGATAAACCTTCGATATCTCATATTTTTATGGTTCAATTCCTTAGTTTTTCAGCCTCTTTTGATATTTGTAATTGAACTTTATTCTCAATTTTGTTATATTTTTGGTATTTTCAATTGTGTTCTCATTACGTGTTTTTATGTATTTTTTATAAGTAATTGCACATGGAGACGACTGGGCATTTATCGAAGTAAGAAAAGAGAAATTTTTCATCAGACGTCCAGTGCTCAGGCACTGGATGCCCGCCGTTTGAGCACCCAAAGCGTATGCAGTATCGTGATTTTAGTGTCCCAACACTTGAGCATTGGGAATGGAGCGTCTAAGTGCTGGGAAGAGAGCTCCTAAGCGTGTAACACGTTACGTAGCGCGTCTTTGTTTAAGTGGCTCAATGCTTGAGAGCCCAGAAGCCAAGGCCTAGGCGCTAGTCGCATAACAACAGACGTGATTTTTTATAAATAGAAAAAGTTACGCCAAATTCAACACACTTGGCACACAATGCAGAAAATTCTTAATGCTGAGAGAGTAGTTTCGCGACAGCAGACTTTGGAAGAAGACTTCAAAAGGAGAATTCGATTCTTGAAGGCTTGAAGATCATAATCACTGTAAATGGGGTTTTGATTTATCTTTCCCTCTAGTTTTCCCCTTTCTTTGGGTTTTTTTTCAATGGGTTTGTATTTTGATATGAGTTTGTTTATATTGAACATGAGTAGTTAAACTCATAGTTAGGGCTATGGAAGATCTTGTTTCCCTAATTATTTGGGTTTAATCCAGAATTTGATTAAAGTAATTTCTTTTAGGGTTTATCATATTGTTTGCATTCTTATCATAACTTGATCACTTTTGACGTGTTTTAATTCATTATTTGACCGATGACCATCAACATTCAATGAATGGATCTATATGATAAACCTAGGATTAGATTGGTGAATGACCAAACATCAATTTATCCTACTAATGGAATTGACAGGTATGTTAGTTCATCTCTTGAATTGAGGCTTAATGCATTCATAATTAATTTAACTAAATGACTAAATAGGTGATTTAATTTAAGAATAGAATATTGCTTCGTCTATGACTATTGGGATTTAATAGCAAATAAGAGAGTATTAGCAAAAGAATTATCTTACATTATAAATGAGTGAAAATCTAATTAATTGAATTCAAGTGAACCTGGTGCCCTAGTCTCACTCTCTAATTGATTCATCCCTGCATTATTTGATTGTCATCTTTCTTCTTTACTTGTTTTCTGATTTTATTTTGAATTTCTCTGCACTTTTGATTGTCTAAATAACCAAGAGTTTGGCGAATCTAGTAATTACTATTTATTCATCGTGGGATCGACAACTGGTACGCAAGTCCTATATTACTTTATGATAGAGTGCACTTGCTCTTAGTGTATTTTATGTGTACCAAGATTTTGGCATCGTTGCTGAGGAGTAAGTTTGGTAATATTAGAAGCAAAAAGCTCTAGTTACTTTTGATGCACTTTTATTTTATTTTTATTTTTTAATTTATTTATCACTTCATCTCTCTGCTTATATTTCTTATTTATGCTTACTCGATCTCAGTTTCCTAATTTGACATTTGATCCAAAAATTAAGAAAATAGCTCGTATGTTAACGAAGTAAACTAACACTAAAGTTGTGACTGAAGAAAATAAAAACAGGATGAAGAGACCAACTATTGAGGGGAATTGTGAAGAACGAACTATCCTAGTAGAGCGGACCATACTTGAGTATTCTATGCCCACGGCTGAAGGGTATAGAGGGAGTATTATATGACTAGCTATTGCGACTAACAATTTTGAGATCAAATCGGAATTGATCTCTATGATTCAAAATTCTGTTCAGTTTAGTGGATTTCCTTCAGATGATCTAAATCAACATTTGGCTAGGTTCTTGTAGTTGTGTGATACTATAAAGTATAATGGGGTGACAGATGAAGCAATCTGATTGTGACTCTTTTCATTCTCTCTTAGGGACAAAGCGAGTCAATGGTTAACGTCACTACCAAGGGGTTCCATCATTACATAGGATCAATTGATACAACAGTTTCTGGCTAAGTATTTTCCTCTCTCTAAATCTACTAAGTTAAGGAATGATATATCTTATTTTGTGCAGTTTGACATGGACATTCCCGTCTAGAAGCAGGTACAAACTTTTTACAATGGTTTGTTGCCTGTCAACCGTTCACTCATTGATGCCGAGGTATAATTTGGAGGAAAACACCTACTGAAAGCCAAGCACTGAATGAAGAGATGGCGCTTAACAATGTAACACCCACCTTAAGGTGCCACATTTATTGTTACTAAATTACCAAATTAACCTTCAATTAAAAATCGCGCTTGTATTATAAATACGAGTTATAAAATTTCTTGATGATAATAAGATAAACTTAGCAGAAAATAAAAACATAACAACAATGTCACACATAATTTACATCATATATATACATACAAGCCTTTAGTATTGTCACACTTGATTATTTTACAAACTAGACTTCCAAAGTATTTAAACTTTAATTTAAAACTAACATATAGCCCAAATCTTACTAGACAACAGAACCCTCAGACGGGTCCTCCTCAGATTCCTCAGCAGATAGGAATCCATCATGAGGTGCAGTCCTATGGACAGGTGTCCGAGCAGACGACACAATACTAACCGTACTGGGAGTACGATAGTAAGCTCCCCAATACTGCCTAATAGATATTGGGAATTCTAGTTGTACATAAATATTGACAGAAAAGTAAGGGTGTCCTAAATGTTGTCTACTCACTAATATTTAGGTCTCCCAAGTAATAGATACTCTCTCTCTCTAAGTCTACAAATCCATGCCTCATCTCCTCGATGAATGTAAACCTCGGGTAGCCAAGGAAACTAGGTATCTGCATTTCTTCAAAACTCAACGTCCTCGCAGAATCTGCTCCTCCTCGCCGCTCTTTTTCTTGCTCGACGTCTTAACAAATATAAATATAATACCAAACATGCATACAAAGAGGTGAGATCACCTACGCCAATAACAAGTATGGCGAGAATGAAGATAAACACATACAATATCTCATACGCTTATCATACCATAATTACGGTTATGCCACTAACATCAATATCATCATGAAACATGTAATACACAATAATTACAATCATGTCATTATCAATAATCAATAAATCAATAAATCAATTATCATAAACAGAAATTACGATAATACCCTCTATCATTATATGTATGCACACAGACTCAATTTCCTACTCCATGGAGCTACAACTCAGGTCGGAGAGAGTGATCGAAAAGAAGTGTCGGTACCAACATGCCTTGGACCACGTGCTCAGTTTTGCACATCCAGCATATACACGACAGTCTTTATCAGATCTTGATTAAGGATAGTGTCTCGGTCCGGATCATTGGTGTGTTGCGTCAGTCTAACCCACGGTACAAAAGAGCTACCATCTGCCCATTGTAGGCAACCCGCACCCCAATGCCCCCAAGGTCAACAAGTGACTTACACTACGCATATCACACCCACTCAGGAGGTGTAGTCTCTCCTAGGCAACTAGCCTCATACAGTCCATCGGACCTTTCCAATGCATGTACCATGCACTATTCACATTTCTATTTCATATCACATATTCGGGTCCCATACGATAATCTAACAAAGATAATTACTTGTATTTTAATCGCGGTCATATTTCCACGTTTTCTCAATCGGTGCGACTCAATTCCCTTCGCCTTTTCAAAATCACGTGAGCGATTTTTCAACATTTTCCAATCGCGTAAATATTTTTCTCATGTTTTAAATCAAAAATACTATTTTTCTCATTTTAATACTAAAATTGGTTTTATTTTCCATATTTGCACCTTAGTCCCTCAAAAACTCATATTTACACATTAGTCCCTCAAAAACTAATATTTACAAAAAAGTCCCTCATAAAATTTATATTTACAAAATCGTCCCTTTTTTATAAAATATTTACAGTTTAACCCCTCTAAAAATAATATTTACAATATTACCCTTCTAAAAATAAGTATTTACACAATGGCCCCTCATTTTGATAAAATTTACAATTTAGTCCCTCTTTTATAAAAATTTGCGGTATAACTCCTCTAAAAATCAGTAAATGGTATTGTATTTCAAAAATTGTTATTTCTTTTCTTTATTACTCATAAAATCATTTTATTTTACTATACTCAAATTTTCCCAAATTCATTTAAATCTCTCAGTTCTCATTTTAATTCATCAATGTAAGGACTTTGGTCCTTTTTCCATAGTATGGTCGTGAGCCTCAGTACTCTTTGGAGTACACATACAATCGATTCATCATATTATTCACATCCTAAATTACGCATACAGTCTCATGCTTTCATAATTACACATACACACAGAATATCAAAGTTTTAAGCATTTAATCACACATGCAAGCACAGAAACTCAATCAAACACAACACAAACACAATCAAATAATCGGTGAAGAACCCTTATGGATTTTTCACCGTACAAAACCATCCTCACACTACCAAAACCTGGTTGGTGAGGTTAAATTTCCCTCTTACCTCTTGAAGACAATTTAATCGGTTAGTTCTCCTCCTTTCCTTCAAATTTGTGCAATCCCCCAAACAAATCCCTAAAATTCTCAAACAATTAGTAAAAACACAAACAAGGTTTAATATTGTAAAACCATGGAACAATCATGGTTAGAAAAATTAAAAATCCAATTTTGAACCATAGAATCAAGACTTACCCTTAAGTAAGTAAGCAAAAGGTTGGATTTTGGCGAGCTAGAGTAGTTTTTTGAAAAAACTTTGTGAATGAAAAGTGTTTAGAATGGGATTTGGGTTTAGGAAATATGATGAGATAAAATTATAGAGGTTTGGTTGTGTGGTTGATGCTCTTGGCCGAATATGGAGAGAAAGAAAGAAAGAAAAGTTTGCTTGGTTCTTGGTAGCTTTTGGAGAGAAAATGGATGCTTGATTTTGTGATAAGTGTAATAAATGAAAGTGAAATGTAAAAATGAGTGCAGCTGCCGTGCGTGAGCTTTAGTGAGGTTGAGTGTTCAACTTTTGCATGTTAAAATATCCTAAAGTGTTCACACTTATTAAGCATATGGCTTATGTCATTGGATGGTTCTTGAATCTTGTAGAACCAAGCCAACTTGCCTCCTTAATGCAGCCCCAAAACCGTGCAGCCCTCCCTCATTTTAATGACTTAATTGCTTCCAAATTAGTCCTAATTACATGCTAACTAATTAGGGAATTAGTTAGGTTAAATATCCTAACAAATTTTAATTAATATACTAATCATATAACTAACTAATTTAATATATATTAGCATATATTATAACCTTTAATTAATATTAGGATATCTAATTAGTATTTAGATTATAATTAATTAATAACTAAGCTAGTTCACTTAGTTTGCTAATTAAGTAATTAGATTAGTCAAATTAAGCTTAATTAGCTACTAACTAATTTCAAGCCTACAATTTTTGACTTAATTCTAACCATTGATTCATCTTTAATTTCTAGCCATTGATTATATCTAAGGTAGATATCAATTGGTCATAAAACTATCATTCTAATCTCACCATTGATTAGATCAACGGCTTAGATTAAAGCTTCTAAAGTAAGCTTTACAATCCAATGGCTCACAAAGAAGTCAATGCTTCTTTTGTTGACTCATTCTAATTGGTTTAGAAAGTCAAGCCTACTTTCGTTGACCTTCTCTCATTGGCTAGAATTTGTCTAGTCAGCTGTGCTGACTATTTTTCATAAACGTGGGCCCCACGAACTTTTTCGGGTCCACAAAATAATTTTTCTACTATTTTTGAGACAAGTGAGTCTTGTTAAATAAAATAATATTATAAAAATATAAAATTATTTTATTGCACGATTAAATCCTAAAAATTATGAGATTAATATATATATCAATCAAATTGGGTTTAGTAAGATCCCCCTCTAATTAATTAAAATAAGATTTTTCTCGGTCGAAAAATTATTATTTTCTTGACTCGGAGCAAATCACACAAAATGATCAAAAATGATCTCAGAACAGTCAAACTATTTTTATAACACACAGAAAATGTAAAACAGTGTAATTCTGCTATTACTATTCACATAGTCAGAATTTGGGGTGTTACAAACAATTTTCAATAGCAAAATGAGTGTCAGGTTCCTAAGAAATAAGTAGTTGTACATGCTGTTGATTCCTCTACCGCTATTTTGAGTCAATTGAAAGCATTGACAAAGAAGGTAGAGACTTTGATGATAGCAAACAGTGCAGCTCTACCAATCATATGCGAAGCATGTGGCGGACAGGGTCATACAAGTGCAAACTGTCAAGTTGGTAGTCTTTTTGCCCCTGAACTTGAAAGAGTAAATTTTGTTGGTAATTCTAACTGGCAACAATACAATGCATATTCTAATACGTACAATCCTGGTTGGAGGGACCATCTTAATTTCAAATGGGAAAATCAATAGGGAAATCAATAGAGCTAGCAGAGAGCGTCATAACCACCCCCAGGTTTCCAAGCACCTAATGAGAAGCAAAGTTTTGAAAACTTTGTAATGAAGTACATGCAGAATTCAAAGGCTAGAATGAAGAGCATGGAGACTCATACTAGTCAGTTGGGTACGTGGATTTCAGAGAAGGCACCAAGGACATTGCCTAGTACCACTGAGCCTAATCCGAAGGAATATGCAAATGTAATTACCCTGAGAAGTGGCAAGATTTTGGAAGGATAGATGAATGAAGTACCTAGGTCGTCAGGAATTGAGAGAAAGAAAAATAATGTTCTTACTGAAGATATCTCAATTCAAGATGGCAATAAAGAAGGAGAGGTTGAGAAAGAACAACCAAAATAGCGAAGAGCGAAGAAGGATCATTAGTAGAACACAGTATATGAACCATCACTATATGCCAAGATCCCATTCCCTCAGAGGCTCATGAACAATCAGTTAGACAAGCAATTTGCTAAATTCTTAGAGATGTTCAAGAAGTTACAAATTAACATTCCATTTATTGAAGCCATCTCTCAAATGCCCAAGTATGCAAAGTTCTTGAAGGAAATACTTGCAAATAAATGCAAGCTTGAGGAATTTGAGACAATATGTTTGAATGAGGAGTGCTCCACCGTTCTCTTGAAGAAACTGCCACCAAAATTGAAAGATCCAGGGAGTTTTACAATTCTTTGCTCTATTGGTAATTATTATTTTGAGAAAGCATTATATGATAGTATTAATTTGATGCCTTTCTCTATTTTTAAGAAATTAGGAATGCAGAAACCAAAGCCCACCAACATTTCACTACAGTTGGCCAATAGATCCATCATTTACCCATGTGGTGTGGTGGACAATGTTTTACTGAAGGTGGACAAATTTATTTTCTCAGTTGATTTTGTGGTGTTTGATATGAAAGAGGACACTGATATTCCTCTCATTCATAGAAGACCGTTTCTAGAAACTTCAGGGCCGTGATTGATGTACCTTGGGGTGAGCTCATCTTGAGAGTGGATGGAGATTATGTGACCATCAATGTCTTTAGGGAGGCTAAATCTTCCCCAATGTCAAATATCCATGTCCCTATCAATATCGTTCAAGCTAAGAAGTCGAAAGCTTTAGCTATCAAAGACTACCCACCATCATACAATGTGGATGTTGACTTTCCTAAAACTCAAGTTGTTGAACTAGAGAAAGGTCCTCCTATGATCGATGCTCCATTACTAATTGGTCATTCATCTGTTGATTGATTGAAATTACCATGGCCTAGCAAAGTCAAGGTGCAATTGGGACAACCAAGCTTTTATCAAGTTCAAAATGTTGTTGGAAGCATTCCCAAGGCCAGTGACAACGGATGGAAACACTGCTTTGAAAAGAGGAAGGCGTCATCTTATTTCTCTTGCTTTAAGCCACCTTGATTTACTTGAAATAGGTAACATCGAGCTAATGACGTTAAACAAGCGCTTCACAGGAGGCAACCTGTGTTTTTATCCTTTCTCTTTGTCTTTGCATTTAATTGTTTTTGTTATTTTTATTGTTTTTTTTTTAGATGCTACTCATTTGTTTTGGAAGGAATATTGGGATTTTTTTCAAATTATGTTACAGTCTTGACTCTTGTGCTTTTTCTCTTCCTGACATTGTATTACTTTTCATCAGTTGTGCAAAAAAAATTTTTAAGAGTACCCCCATTGAGGACAATGTTAATCTTAAGTGTGTGTGTGTGGGGGGGTACTCCTAAAAAAAATTACACATTTGATGAACACTTGAGTATTGCTGCTAATTAAGCAAGAATTATGTGTTGATGTCTTGATTAATACTGAGCTGATAGATATATGTTTTTAAGGGGAATCCATTGATCATGAGCTAATTTTGTGTGAAGAAATCTAATTTAATTCAATAAAGTGACATTTAGCATCTTAGTTGGAAATAAGTCATGTCTGCTTGCTTTTGTTCTCTTTATTAACTTTAGCTAGAAAGTGAGTTTTGAGATTTAATAATTGAATTTTTCATAAATAAGATCATATTTTTCTTCTGAAGTGAGATTTCTCTTGATTGATGTACGCTAGAACCTATTTTGATATCTTGTTGAGACTTTAATGATTCACATACATACTTAAATATGATTAAGGCAATTAGGCTTAATTCTTTCTTGACTTTCAAAGTTGCATTAATAAAATAATCCATTAGTTGTCCCATTTGAGATTGAAATTGATTTCTTCGAATACCAATTGAATAATCAGATGGGATTCTTTGGAGCATCTGATGCGTTGATTGAAAATTCTTAAAAATATGCTTTTGTTTTCAAGGGTTAAAAAAAAGAGCTTGAAAAAAAAAAGAAAAAAAAGAAAAAAGGAAAAAATGAAAGAAAATAATGGAAAAAAAAGGAAGAAAAAAAGAAAATGATTGTTAGTGAAAAATAATGAGAATATTAGATTGAAAGTGAAAATCTATTATACTCTCATGTATTATGCTCTATTTATCATCTTTTCAACCTGATTTTGCTTAGTATTGATTAATCCTTGAGCATTCTTTACTCTTATTTATCTTTTTCCTACCTTTTATTATACCTCTGGCCCTGTTACAACCAAAGGAAGTCCTTTTAATTCTTGTGTTGTATGTGAACCTGGAAGTGGAGATGAGATTGATAACTAAGCCTATGGTATTGCATTTTTCAAGAGAAATTTGAATGATCTCTTTGTCCTTAAACACTTGAGCGATGGAAAGATGAGTGATCTCAATTGGTTGGTAAAGAGAAAAGTTGCAAGCTAGACTCAAGCCTCTAATTGTTTAAGTGCTAAATGATCTTACTTGATTGGATTTCATTGCTAAACTTGAATTTTTAAATTGTGGAATTTCCCTTGATTCATGTTTTTGGATGTTAAGTTTAATCCTGTTTTCGATTCTTATTCTTTGCTTGAGGACAAGCAAAGCTCAAGTATGGGGCAGTTGATGAACCTTCAATATCTCATATTTCTAAGATTCAATTCCTTGGTTTTTTAGCCTCTTTTGATATTTGTGATTGAATTTTGTTATCAAGTTTTGTTATATTTTTTATATTTTCAATTGTGTTCTCATTACATGTTTTTATATTTTTTTGACAAGTAATTGCACATGGAAACTATTGGGCATTTAAAGAAACAAGAAACGAGAAATTTTTCATCAGACATCCAGCGCTCAGGCGCTAGATGCCCACCGCTTGAGCGCCCAAAGCGTATGCAGCATCGTGATTTCAGTGTCCCAACGCTTGAGTGCTGGGAAGGGAGCGCCTGAGCACACAATGCGTTACATAGCGCGTCTTTGTGTAAGTGGCTCAGTGCTTGAGCACCTGGAAGCCAACGCCTAGGCACTGGTCACAAAACGGTAGACGTGATTTTTTATAAATAAGAAAAGTTATACCAAATTCAACATACTTAGCACACAACCTAGAAAATTCCTGATCTTGAGAGAGTAGTTTCGCGACAGCCGACTTTGGAAGACGACTTCAAAGGGAGGATTCGATTCTTGAAGGCTTGAAGATCATAATCACTACAAAAGGGGTTTTGATTTCTCTTTCCCTCTAGTTTTCCCCTTTCTTTGGGTTTTTTTTCCATGGGCTTGTATTTTGATATGAGTTTGTTTGTATTGAACACGAGTAGCTAAACCTATAGCTAGGGCTATGGGGAATCTTATTTTCCTAATTATTTGGGTTTGATCTCGAATTTGATTAAGGTAATTTCTTTTAGGGTTTATCATATTGCTTGCATTCTTATAATAACTTGATCACTTTTGACATGTTTTAATTCATTGTTTGACCGGTGACCATCCGCATTCAATTAGTGGATCTATATGGTAAACCTAAGATTAGATTAGTGAATGACCAAACATCAATTTATCCTACCAATGGAATTGATAGGTATGTTAGTTCATCTCTTGAATTGAGGCTTAATGCATTCCTAATTAATTCAATTAAATGACCAAATAGGAGATTTAATTTAGGAATAGAATGTTGTTTCATCCATGACCATTGGGATTCAATAGCAAATAAGAGAATATTGACAAAAAAATTACCTTACATCATAAATGAATGAAAATATAATTAATTGGATTCAAGTGAACCTTGCGCCCTAGTCTCACTCTCTAATTTATTCATCTCTGCATTATTTGATTGTCATATTTCTTCTTTACTTGTTTTCTGATTTTATTTTGAATTTCTCTACACTTTTGATTGTCTAAATAACCAATAGTTTGGTGAATCTAGTAATTACCACTTATTCCTTGTGGTATCGACAATTGGGACTCAAGTCTTATATTACTTTGCAATATAGTACACTTGCTCTTAGTTATTTTACGCGTACTAGAGAGTTATAACAAACTATCAAACAAACTTATCGTTCAGACATAAATTGGTATACTGCAAAAAAGATTACACATATGACATACCAAGCACCTTCTCTATTCTTTTAAAAATTTAACGCATGATTAATATAGCTATTCTATTAGCATAAAACCAATTGGCACTTGGAATTCATAAACAACAACAAAAGCAATGAACAAAGATAAATGAGATATATTTATATTCCTCCGCACACTCCTCACACATTTATAATTCATTTATACCACTTTAACAACCTTAATAGAGTATGCCACCCATTCAGAAGGCAATCTGGTGAAGGAAATTATTTAAAAAGGAAAAAAAATAGCTTCCTAACTGGTTTATAAATTTCTATAATCAGGTTTGATTTGCTTAATTCACACAAAAGCACTACAGAGCAGACGAAGCTACATTGCTAAACTTCACCAAGCGGTTGCTATCCTCCAAACCACAAACCTTTAAGTGAACCAACAAATAAATTCCTCTCTGCTGCTTTGCTTATAATAGACGTTCAGACACAATCTTGCATTTAAATTCTCTCTGTAGTTTTCCTACAGTCCAAAACTTGAAGTTTTTATATGACTTAATCCTACTATTGTATGTGTATTGCACTTCACTAGTTGAATTGATAAATTTGATTCATAAAAAGTTATTCAACGATCTAAGTCGATACCAAGTTATCAACCATTTCAGTAAGTTAAAAAAGTTTTTTGCAATTTTGAGGCCTATGTTAAAGAAAAGAAAAATTATGATGTGTCTTTACATACTATTTATATGGCTTGACAATTGACACACCTAATATTAGGTGGAATAAAATTAGTTATGCAATAAACTAAATACTGCATAAAACCTCCTACATTGGAAACCACCGCAATGCCCTTCTTCCCCAATTTGAAGCCTAGGGCTCAAAATTAATGGAGCCAATTTTAGAAGCCATGAATTACCTTAATGCCCCTCAAAATTGTTAAAAAGAGGATGCTTGTGTTGCTTATAAACTAGTAATTATTCTCCTAGTAGTATTATGGTTTCTGGTAACGGTAACTTATTTTCCCTATTCTCAAAGGAGATGAACCCTGGATGGAAAAAAAGAGAAGATATTTGATGTGTGTGAAAAAGAAGGACATTGAAAAGATGGGAAAATTGAAGTAGAAAACACCATACAGTCAATGTTGCTTTCCTTACTTGAAAGAAAATTGAAGACAATATCAATTCCTTTTCTCTTTCTTTATGTTTTCCTTTTCTCACTTCTATTGAGTGGAGCAAAGCCTATTAAAAAAATTTTTATATGCAACGTTGACTTTTAAGTTCTTACCTAGAATTAAAAATTTCTTTTTACTTTATTTAATTTTTCAATAAAAGGGATTTTACTCATGCCCCAAAGTCATATATAAGCCCCTTCGAGAAGCAAGCAGAGAGTCCCCATCTTTTAGAAGGATTAAAACCTAAAACCTTTGGATATAGCCACATTACTTTCTTCTTCGCAACCTCAGCTACCAAAGAACCCATCTTTCTATGTCTCTCTCTCTCTCTATGTGTGTGTGTGTGCATGCGCTCACGTTTGTGTGTGTGTGTGTGTCGCAACCGTCCCGAAGGGCGCCATAAAAATAAAAAAGAAAGAGGAGGAAAGGACCTCGGGGTGTTGAGAGTCGCCACCAATCACTTTATCCATTAAATGGAATGGTGCAATTGGACACCTAAAAGATGGTCTACATTTCAGAGTTCATGGTTCGGGGGTTGATTACGGGTAGGGAAGGTGTTAGCACCCTACACCGTCCGTTCTAAGAACGGTTACCTGTTTAATCTAATGTTATTTACAAATTAATTAAATTGGTCCTTTATTAAAATGAAAAAATATATATTTTTTTGTTTTTACTTTAACATGTCCCATTTTGTCAAGCATAATATCAAGAATGATAAATGATTAAGACAAGCAATGGTTGACTAAATTGTCATTATTTTGGAACAAATTCTAAGTCTACAACACATTATATAAAAGTGGTGAATCAAAATTTTATTTTTTGAAGAGAAGTAATTTTTAAAACAAAATGACCAAATAAAATCTCATTTATAATAATAATAAAAATTTTAAGCACAATGAGATTTTTGTAGTAATTTCAAAAAAAAAATGTCTTCATAAAATATAAAACTTTAATTCACCACAACCATGATGTTGAAACTGTATAAATTGTTCACTTTTATTTAAATATTTTATTTTACAAAAGAAAAAGTTTTATTTTGGTTTATAAAAAAAATTGTATTTTAGTTTACATAATTATTTTAATTTTGATGTGGGGATTAGATCTCGCCAGCGCTCTTGGCAAAATCCAATATAAAGCCTCAAGATTATCGGGAAGAGTGTATCTGATCGGCGCTCCGATCCTCTCCCAATTTTTCCGTCATCGACAAGTTTTAAAATTATTTGATTAATACAATAATAATTAAATTACAATCGCATGCTAATGAGTATAATAATCATAACAACAAACAAAATATTATGTATTCTTTATTTTTTATTTTTATTTTTCTTCTTTTTTATGTATTTTTATTTTTATTTTATTTTATTTTATTTTTTACATTTTTGCTTTATACATTTTTTCCTTGACCACAAGACACAATATAAAATATTATTAAATTAAACAAACACTATCAAATGAGAACTAATCCTAAAAAAATAATTAAATTAAAAAATATATGTTTTTATTATTTTTTGTTTCAAACAGTAACATTAAACCAATCCACTCTTTTTATTATTATATTATTCTTTTTACAATTGTTTAAAAACAACAAACAAACAAAAAAAGGGTAAAAAAAAGCTAGTCACGGGTGACCAGCATTAAAAAAGAAATGAAGAGATCGCTTTTTTTTATGGGCATTTATTTAGAAACAAAACAGAGAAAGCAAGAAGACAAAGGGAGAGGGAGAAGAAACTCACGGTGTTGACGGTGGCTCCGGCGAGAGATGGCGGCCTAGCGGCAACGGCTGGACGACGGGGTTCGGACGGACCGTGACGGATGGATGCGGGTCGGACGTCTCGGACTGGCGCGCGACGTGGGTTGCGGTTGCGGTGTATGCTTTACACGGGTTCGGGGCGCGGTGCTCGGTTGCGGCCTAGCGGACGGCGACGCCGTGGCCGGAGTTGGTGAGTCATGCTGGGGCTACCATTTCTTTTTTTTTTTTTTTGACAAGTGGAAGTTGAGAATAAAAGTAGCACAAAAGGTGAAGAAGAAAGGTTGTTAATGGTGAGAAATTGAGGATGGGTGGTGGTCATTAGTGAGGTTGGTTTGATGAAGGGATGATGGTGGTCAGTGAAGAGGTTCTTTTTTTTTTTGTGAAAATAATGGAAATTTGGGTGTGGCAGAGGGTGGTTTTGGTGGTTGAAGGAAATTGGAATGGCAATAGTGCAGTTGAAGACAAACAGGAGGGTGCGTGAGATATTTTTGTAGGAAGATAATTGAGTGAGTGAGGGAATTCTGAGTGATTAAGTCTCTTCCTCTCTTCTTTCTGAACCATTCTTCTTTCTGAACGATTATCCCCCTTTTATTGATTAATCTTACGTTTCTGAGTAGAAGGCCAAAGGAAAAGAAAACTGTCAAAATTTATCTCTCATTCATGATTGGAAAACAAATGGAAAGAAAACTACCAGAAGCCTTTAATCCAATTCAATGTAGTTCTTTGATGGCTAGGGTGGCAGCAGAAGGAAGGGGAAAGAGGAAGAGTTGAGATGGAATTTGGGTTTGGTTAACCCGTAAAAAAAAAAAATTCTTTCCATTTTTCTCTTTTTTTTTGTAAAGAAAGAAACTAAATAAAATAAAATAAATAAAAATAAAAAAAATAAAAAAAAGTAAATAAAAAAATTGGACAAAATTGGGTATCAACAATTTGCTTTTCCTTTGTTTTACATTTAGAATAAATGAAAAACAAAGGAATTGATTCAATTTTGTCCATGAAAAGGTAAAAACTTGCGGATTCAGGTGTCCGCTGAAGCTTAACAAGAACTTAAAAACAATGGGTACGAGGACCCGATAACATAAAACAATGGGTACGAGGACCCAAAAGCAACGGGTACGGGGACCCAAAAAAGGTAAAAAACTTGCGGAGTCAGGTATCCACTGAAGCTTAACAAAAACGAGGTAAGAAGCTTACGGAGTCGGGTATCTGTTGGAGCTTAACAAAAACAAAGAGGCAATGGGTACGAGGACCCAAAAGGTAAAAAGCTTGCGGAATCAGATATTCGCTGAAGCTTAACAAAAATAACGTAAGAAGCTTACGGAGTCGGGTATCCGTTGAAACTTAACAGAAAATTTAAAAGCAATGGGTACGAGGACCCGATAACATAAAACAATGGGTACGAGGACCCAAAAGCAACGGGTACGAGGACCCAGAAAAGGTAAAAACTTGCGGAGTCAAGTATCCGCTGAAGCTTAACAAAAACGAGGTAAGAAGCTTACGGAGTCGGGTATCTGTTGGAGCTTAACAAAAACAAAGAGGCAATGGGTACGAGGACCCAAAAACAATGGGTACGAGGACCCAAAAGGTAAAAAGCTTGCGGAATCAGATATCCGCTGAAGCTTAACAAAAACAACATAAGAAGCTTACGCAGTCGGGTATCCATTGAAACTTAACAGAAAACTTAAAAGCAATGGGTATGAGGACCCGATAACATAAAACAATGGGTACGAGGACCCAAAAAGCTTGCGGAGTCAGGTATCCGCTGAAGCTTAACAAAAATAATGTAAGAAGCTTACGGAGTCGGGTATCCATTGAAGCTTAACAGAAAACTTAAAGGCAATGGGTATGAGGACCCAAAAACAACGGGTACGAGGACCCAGAAAAGGTAAAAAGCTTGTGGAGTCAGGTATCCGCTGAAGCTTAACAACAAAAAGTAAGAAGCTTACGGAGTCGGGTATCCGTTGAAGCTTAACGAAAATAGGGTAAGAAGCTTACGGAGTCGGGTATCCATTGAAGCTTAACAGAAAACTTAAAGGCAATAGGTACGAGGACCTGAAAACATAAAACAATGGGTGCAGGGACCCGAAAAAGTAAAACAAGGGGTGCGGGGACCCGAAAAGGTAAAAAGCTTGCGGAGTCAGGCATCTGCTGAAACTTTAACAAAAACAAAACTTAAAGGCAATGGGTACGAGGACCCAAAAACATAAAAACAAGGGGTGCGAGGACCCAAAAGGTAAAAAGCTTGCGGAATCAGGTATCCGCTAAAGCTTAACAAAAACAAGGTAAGAAGCTTACGGAGTCGGGTGTCCGTTGAAGCTTAACAAAAACAAAGAGACAATGGGTACAAGGACCCAAAAACAACGGGTATGGGGACCCAGAAAAGGTAAAAAGTTTATGGAGTCAGGTATCCGCTGAAGCTTAACAAAAAACTTAAAATCAATGGGTACGAGGACCCGAAAACATAAAACGATGGGTACGGGGACCCAAAAAAGGTAAAAAGCTTGCAGAGTCAGGTGTCCGCTGAAGCTTAACAAAAAACTTAAAAGTAATGGGTACCGGGACCCGATAACATTAAAGGCAATGGGCATGTTGCCCTAAGTTGTCATGGAAACTAAAAGCAATGGGTGCGAAGACCCAAAAAGAAAAAGGTAATGGACATAAGGCTCTGATTTGATTGAAAACAGCAAGTTGGACCTTTATAGGTCAAGGCTAGCAAAATGAGAACAAATGCACTATGCAATGCATGCTTCAAATGTATAAGAGTATGAAAAATTTTTCTTTTTTATTTTTTTTGTTTGTTTTTTTTTGTTTTTTTTTTGTTTTTGTTTTTTGTGTCTCCACGACCCTTAAGGACATGATTGCAATCATTTTCAAAGATGAACTGGAATAGGATTTAATGGCATCCTTTCATTTATCTATTTAGCCGATGGTTGAAATGTCCAACCAGAATGACCCTTGAGGTGTGCATTAGATGTGACACACAAGAGCAATGAAAAAACCCTTCAGATGACCCTTGAAGTGACGTGGTTATCCTTTCTTTTATCAACACTCTTATTAGGAATCATTGTGTTTCCCATACCTTTCAAGTCATTAGCAATTCTCAATGCTCTGACAACAATGTCACACATTTCACATTCCAATATATGATTATTAGAAAAATGCATATTGAGTCAAAGAAGAGGCAAAGGTAAAAACATAACGATATTGTATTGAAATGGGAATAGTGAAAAGAAAGCAATATTATGGTCATCAACATAAAATTTACAGAGGGATGATAAGGGTAAAGGTCTTCAGTTCTTCCAGTGAAACCCTTTATCGTAATCAGCGTCAATCCTCTGCATACTTGATTTTGAACACCCAATAACCAGCCTATGAAGACTTTGACTGCCCCAGTTAGGATCATTTGGCCTGCTCCAACATGGAAAACTTAGTTTGCTCTAAAGTAGAGATTTACTCCTCCCTAACATGGAGACTCAACCGCTCAGGTCTCACTTCCTTTGTCATATCAAGCACTATTGTCATTTTATTTTGGACCTTAACTTTTGCCTAGGTCACTCTTTCGAGTTTTCAACCTACCAGGTCGCTCTAACTTTTGCCTAGGTAGCCTTTTCAGGTTTTCCACCTAGCGAGCCATGCTTTTCCCTTTTCTTTTCTTTTCTTTTTTCTTTTTTTTTTTTGACAAGTAGTGCTTTTACCCATAATATTTCTTGACTGCGTCTAAATTTATAGGAAGTGGTAGATCTTCACTGTCCATTTTTGCAAGAATCAAGGACCCTCCAGAGAAAGCCTTCTTCATGACATAAGGTCCTTCATAATTTGGAGTCCATTTTCCACGATGATCTTTTTGAATTGGCAGGATCTTTTTGAGCACTAAGTCTCCTTCTTGAAATTGTCGAGGGCGCACTTTTTTTGCATAGGCTTTCATAAGCCTCCTTTGATATAACTGGCCATGACACAGTCTGCGCTTAACCTTTTACCTTCAATAAGATTCAACTTATCTAGTCGGGCTTGGACCCATTCGGCCTCTTCCAATTTTGTCTCCATCAGTACTCTTAATGAGGGGATCTCTACCTCAATAGGGAGTACGGCTTCCATTCTATAAACTAAAAAGAAAGGAGTTGCCCCAGTTGAGGTACGGACAGACGTGCAATAACCATGCAGAGCAAAGGGAAGCATCTCATGCCAATCTTTGTATGTCACGACCATTTTTTGGATGATCTTCTTAATGTTTTTGTTTGCTGCCTCAACAGCCCCATTCATCTTTGGGCGATATGGCGAGGACTTATGATGTTGGATCTTAAAATTCTCGCACATTTCCTTCATCATTTTGTTATTCAAGTTAGTTGCATTGTCAGTGATGATCTTATTTGGTAGACCATAACGACATATCAACTCTCTTTTGATGAACTTGATCACCACTTTCCTGGTCATATTGGCATAAGAAGCAGCTTCAACCCATTTGGTGAAGTAGTCTATCGCGACAAGGATAAAGCGATGCCCATTTAAGGCCTTAGGTTCAATAGGACCTATGACATCCATACCCCACATGGAGAATGGCCAGGGTGTTGCTAGGACATTCAAGGGGACTGACGGCGCATTGATCTTATCAGCATATGTTTGGCACTTGTGGCACTTCCTCACATGATTGAAGCAATCATTTTCCATGGTTAACCAATAATAACCAGATCTTAGGATTTTCCTTGCCATTGCATGTCCATTGGAGTGAGTTCCAAAGGAGCCCTCATGTACTTCTTCAATAATCTTTTCTGCTTCCATTGCATCAACACATCTTAGAAGCACCATATCATGGTTTCTTTTGTAAAGTATTTCCCCACTCAGAAAATAACCTATCGCGAGCCTCCTCAGGGTCCTCTTGTCATTTTCTGAAGCGCCTGCAGGGTACTCCCTATTCTTGATGAAACATTTGATGTCATGGTACCACGGCTTCCCATCAGGCTCATCTTCAACCACTTGACAATATACAGGACAGTCACGACTTTCCATTTTTATAAGTGGTAGGTCCCTTTCATGATTTACTTGGAACATTGATGATAGTGTGGCCAAAGCATCAGCTAACTAGTTCTCTTCTCGAGGAACATGATGAAAAGTGACTTCATCAAATTGCTCGATCAATTCTTTGATGTAAACATGGTATGGGATCAATTTGGCATCACGGGTCTCCCATTCTCCTTTTAGTTGATGAATGACTAAGGCAGAGTCCCCATATACTTCCAAGATCTTTGCTTTTGATTCTATTGCTGCCTGAATACCCAAAGCACACGCTTCGTATTCTGCTATATTGTTAGTACAGTCAAAACACAACCTTGCTGTGATTGGGATATATTTATCTTCAGGGGAGATTAAAATGGCTCCAATGCCATGCCCCAGTGCATTAGAGGCTCCATCAAACCACATAGTCCATTTTTCTTTTTCAGAGGATTCCTCATTTTTAAACAGAGCCATTATATCTTCATCAGGGAACTCACATTGTATTGACCCATAATCTTCTATAGGCTGGTTAGCCAGATAATCTGCAAGGGCACTTCCCTTAATTGCCTTTTGGGTGACATAAACAATTTCATACTCCGATAATAGAACTTGCCATCACGCGATTCTCCCAGTGAGAGCGGGTTTCTCAAAGATATACTTGATAGGATCCATTTTGGACACTAATCAAGTAGTGTAACACAACATGTATTGCCTCAATCGATGGGCAGCCCATGCCAAGGCGCAACAAGTTCACTCTAACAATGAGTACTTTGCCTCATAATCGGTGAACTTTTTACTTAAATAATAAATGGCGCGTTCTTTCCTACCGGACTCATCATGCTGCCCCAATATGCAACTCATAGACTCATTAAGCACCGTCAAATACATAATGAGAGGTCTCCCTGGCACTGGAGGCACCAAAACTGGGGGTTCTTGTAAATACTGCTTGATTTTTTCAAAGGCTCTTTGACAATCTTCATTCCACTTAACTGGCTGATTCTTGCGTAATAACTTGAAGAGCGGCTCGCATGTTGCTATGAGCTAGAATATGAATCGAGCGATGTAATTCAACCTTCCCAAAATTCCCCGAACTTCCTTTTCAATGCGAGGGACTGGCATGTCTAGTATTGCTCGAACCTTGTCAGGATTAACTTCTATTCCTTTCTGGCTCACCACAAACCCTAATAGTTTGCCTGATCTGACACCAAAAGTGCATTTTGCAGGATTCAATCTGAGTTTGAACTTCCTCAATCACTCAAAAAGCTTTTGCAGATTGATTATATGATCTTCTTCTATTTTTGACTTCGCAATCATATCATCCACATAAACTTCTATTTCTTTGTGCATCATGTCATGGAACAATGTCACCATAGCTCTCTGATACGTTGCCCCAGCATTTTTTAAACCAAAAGGCATCACTTTGTAGCAGAAGGTTCCCCATAAAGTGATGAATGTGGTCTTCTCCATGTCTTCCGGTGCCATCTTGATCTGATTGTATCCCGAGAAACCATCCATAAAGGAAAAAAATGAATGTTGAGCAGTGTTGTCCACCAAAACATCAATGTGAGGTAACGGGAAGTCGTCTTTAGGGCTAGCCCTATTTAAGTCTCGATAGTCTACACACATTCGGACTTTCCCGTCTTTCTTTGGGACAGGAACAATGTTGGCAACCCATTGTGGGTATTTTGCAACTGCAAGAAATCCAGCATCAAACTGTCTTTTTACTTCATCTCTGATTTTTAGGGACATCTCAGCTTTCATTCGTCTCAACTTTTGCTTAACCGGAGGGTACCCAGGTTTTAGTGGCAATTTGTGCTCAACTATGTCAGTGTCTAGCCCAGGCATATCTTGGTATGACCATGCAAAGATATCACTATAATCAAACAAGAGTTTAATCAACATGTTACACTCATCTTCTTTCATCGAGGTACCAATTTTGATTTCTTTCTTATCATTTTCAGTCCCCAAGTTAATTACTTCAATTGGTTCCTCATGGGGTTGGATTTCTTTAGCTTCTTGTTCAAGTAATCTCATTAACTCAGGTGAAGTTTCCCAATCATCCTTATTATCCTCATTAGTATGATTAACAGGGTGTTCAAAATTATATGATGAGATATTGACACTATCACTTTCAAGAGAGTCATTTTCAGATCTGCAATAAGTGATGTTGACACAAGAAAAATGAAATGAATAGAAG
Source organism: Ormosia semicastrata (assembly GCA_029884595.1). Taxonomy (NCBI): domain Eukaryota; kingdom Viridiplantae; phylum Streptophyta; class Magnoliopsida; order Fabales; family Fabaceae; genus Ormosia; species Ormosia semicastrata. Next base: position 70,247,876 of record JAQQTO010000061.1, on the reverse strand, counting down.
GTCATGATAATGGTGGGATGAAAGCTAAAAAATGAGAAATGAGAGAACTCAAAAAATGTATTTTATTAATAACAATTATTGGAAAGGAAACATGTGAGCCCATTACAAATGAAAATCCTAAAGCCTTGGGCAGAGCTAAAGGAAAAGCACTACAGAATTACTTTGAAAGAGACTCTAAGGTTATAGGAAACTCGGAGCTCTTCCAATTATTGAGTTTTGCATCTGAAGAACATGCATACACCAGGTCCGTATGACTGACAAAGTCGTCATCTTCAACTGTGGTCACTTGGTCTACGAACACAACTCCCGCGCTCTGGAAGCTTTGTCGTATATCACAGATGGGGACTCCCTCCACTTTAGGTTCTCGATTTTCCAAGCGAGCCAGCCTTTTCTCTTTTTTCTCTTCCATTATCCTCTTCTTATCGGCCTTGGTGGGTTTGTACCCCAACCCAAATCTATCTTTGTTTTTCAAGGGTTGAAAAAGTCCTGTGGCACCTTGTTGTTTCTTACCCAGCCCTTCTCCATGCTGTTAACCCCCTTCTAGCATAACTTTAGCCATTATTACAGATGCAGCAGACGGCTGCGGTTTAGGAATTGGAGCTCCTTCCTTTATATAAATGGTATTGACAACCTCAAGTGCTTGAAAGGCAGTCTCCAAAGCCTCTTCTGTAGCTTCAATATAAGGAGTATCTAGCGGCTTGCTCACCAGCAGGTCCTCTTCACCAAAGACAGTAATCATCTTGTTATCAACTATGAATTTGACTTTTTGGTGCAAGGTGGAAGGCACAGCTCCAGCAGAATGAATCCATGGTCGTCCTAAGAGACAACTGTATGATGGTGCAATGTCCATCACTTGGAAGAGTATGTTGAAAGTGCAAGGACCAATTTGAATTGGTATTTCGATTTCCCCTATGACTTCTCTCCTTGTGCCATCAAATGCCCTTACTATCATCGTACTTGATTTCATGTGTAACCTATCAAAAGGCAACTTGGAGAGTGTCGACTTCGGCATCACATTCAAGGAAAAGCCATTGTCCATCAATACTCTAGCCATGATATGGTCTTGACATTTTACTGAGATATGAAGTGCTTTATTATGTCCTCTTCCCTCATTGGGTATTTCATCATCGGTGAAAGTGATGTAATTATCTGCTGTGATGTTGCTGATAACGCCATTCAACTTGTCAACCGTTATGTCATGAGAAACATGAGTTTGATTGAGCACTTTCATTAGCACCTTCCTGTGTGGCTCAGAGTTCAGTAATAAGGATAAGAGTGATATTCTTACAGGGGTGCGGTTCAGTTGATCCACCACCCTGTATTCACTTTGCTTTATGAATTTTAAGAATTCACAAGCTTCTTCCTCAGTCAATTCTTTCTTATAGACCTCTTGTTGTATTGCCTTTGGTTCTTCCTTCTCTTTCAAGGCTTTTTCAGTAGAAGTTTCCCCTATCTTGCTTTTCCCTTTTCGGATTCTTTCCACTTCCTCCACTTGGTCTTTACGCAGATCCTCAGGTGTATAAATACGACACTCCGAGTCATTCCACCGATCCCAGATATGCTAGAGATAGCCGATGGGATTTTCATTTGATTGCCCTGGAGATCATTCATAATGACTTGCACATCATATTTCCAAGGCACAGCTCTAGTATCCTTATAGGGAAAAGGAGTCGACACTTGGATGGTGATAGGATTCCGACCAAGAGAGACTTGCGGAGACACCTCTTTACTATAATGAATCGTCAATGGCCTTGGTATACCTGGAGCTTGCTCTATGATTGTATGCGTTGAATATGTATTAGCAGCCTCTTGAACTGGTGGGGGTGTAACTTCTTTAACCATATAGACATCACCATTATCATACTGATTGTTTATTTGTACTAGGTGACTGTCCATTAAACTTTGGAGGATCTGCTTGAACTCATCACATTCCTCAATAGAATGCCCGACTTCCCCATGGATCTTGCACACAGTTTCATCTTCATTGACCTTTTTAATCTCAACTTGGTTTTGTATCAACCCAAATTTGCAAAGCTCTTGAAAAATTACTCTCATGGGAGTTTTCACATTAGCTACCCGACTTATAAGGCATCGTCCAAAAGATTTCTCTATGGCATTGACTACAGGACCTCCATGATCAGGCAAGGGATTGCGGCCTACATTAGGAGTTTTTTCTTTAAAGTTTAACCATTTGGCATTAATCAAGTCTTGCACTTTGAACTTCAAGGCTCTGCAATTTTCTGTTGAGTGACCTACAGCCCCAACATGGTACTCACATTTAGCATTCTGGTCAAATCCTCTTGGGTAGGGGGTTCCATTGGCTTCATTGGGCAAGGAACCAATAAGGAGTTTCGGAAGAGTTGTAGTAGCAATTCAGTATAGGTCATGGGAATTGGGTCAAATTGGACAGGTTTCTTTTCTTGGTTAGCTGGCGACCTTCTTTGGTTGGTATTTGGGTTTTGGGCCCATGGTTGAGTTGGTTGATATGGCATGGTAGGGAGTGTTTGGTTTGGGACATGAGATGGTGCACGATAAGGGATCATTGGGTGATAAGGTTGAGGGTATGGAGCTTGAGAGGCATTAGCAATGTATGGGTAGTAAGGCATGTAGGGAGGTTGGAATGATGGTTGAGGGTTGATAGGCGCTTGGCTATGTCTCCCTTGGGTAAAACTCCTTTGATCGAAAGTCACAGCATGGGCTTCTCCTTCTCTTTTCTTCCTTGCTGGGGGCTTTTTGGCACTAAATGTCCCCGTTGAACTTTCAGCAATTTTTCCACTTCTCATTCCTCCTTCAACTCTTTCCCCGATGATAACCATGTCTGAGAAATTCGACGACACACTTCCTATCATCTTGTCATAGAAGGGTGACTGGAGAGTGTCGATGAATGTGGCCACCATTTCTCTTTCTGTCAATGGGGGTTCAACCTGAGCAGCTATCTCTCTCCACCGCTGAGCATATTCTTTAAAGGTTTCAGCTCCTTTCTTAGCCATATTTTGCAACTGTAGCCTATCTGGTGCCATATCGATATTGTACTTATATTGCTTTAAGAAAGCATCATCCAAGTCCTTGAAACATCGTATATGGGCACGTTCCAGGTGTGTGTACCAATTAGAAGCTGCCCCAGCTAAGCTATCCTAGAAGAAATAAATCAACAGCTTGTCATCATGAGCATGTGATACCATCTTGCGGATGTACATGGTCAGATGGTTCTCTGGCCAAGTGGTTCCTTTATATTTTTCAAAATCTGGGACCTTAAACTTTGGAGGAATCATCACATTCGAGACAAGACAGAGCTCTACGGCATCCAGAAGACCATAACTACTTGCTCCTTCTATGGCTCGCAGTCTTTCTTTAAGAACTTCTAATTTTTCCTTGGATTGAATGCCTTCAGTTGAAGGGTTCAGCGGAGAAGTTCCAGCGACCTTATGGGGAAAAAACTGTGGCATGTAGAAAGGAGGTTGGGCCTGAGTCGAGCCTTGTGGCCCTGAAGTAGGTATTACCAATGATGAGCCGCTCTCAAGAGGGTTGGTAATTTGGGACAGCATGAAACCAGGGGAAATGCCATAAGGTGGAATAGAAACAGGGTACTGAGGAATCTCACTGGTATTTGGTTGAGATCCTTGGGGAGGGTTTGAAGTCGTTGGGACTGTTGGTGCACTGCCCTCAGGAATGTTGGTGGACAATGGTGGCACATAACCAGGTGGAAGGCCATATGGTGGGAACGAAGATGCCTGTGCTTCAGGATTATTTGAGTAGATGGTGAGTGGCATCATGGCCCCTTGAGAGGTGACACTAGGATATTGCCAAGGAACTGGCGTAAAGCCGGGCGAGTGAGCAGGCGTGGCAGAAGGATCATCATTTGCCTTCGAAGGAGTCCCCTCTGTGTTCTTCGTTTTTTCCAGAATTTCCAAGATCTTGGTCATTTGTTCCTTTAGCTGGCTTACTTCACTTCTCAACTCTTCTTGTGACTGACCCAGTTCATCCATGACTTTTGATTGAGAGCGAGTCCTATATGGGTGTCGTAGAGATAGTTTTCCTTTCTGTATTCATTATTTATTTATTATTAGAAAACATGGAAAAGGAAAAGAAAATGCAAACAAAAATAAAACTATGCATGTAGAGACATGGTCCAAAGTAGCAAGCGATATCGATAAACCTCATTCATTTAAAGGGAAAAGCTCTATGGTCATAGAGAGTTTTACACATGTTGATTCTTGCTACTCCTCAAGTTAGATGGAGGAGTTAGCTTTACAAAACAAGAGTCATGCTAACTCTAAATTACATCAGCATTCCTAGAACAAGAAACTAATTTCAGTGAAATTTTCCTAGGAAGTCAAGGTCCTTTCTAACCCGAGTCAGAATATCTTGGTTTTCTCCTGGTGCTAGCTTGGCTTCCACTTTGATGATTTCTCTTGCTCTCTTTCTTGAATGGTTGGAGATTTCCCTCATATTATCAAGAACCATTTCGGCTTTCCGCTCCATTTCTTAGCTTGCATTAAGATAGAAATTCTTTTCATTAGTCAGGAAAAGAACATCATCCTCTAACCGATTCTTCTTACTTTCCAAGAAAGTAGACCATTCAACATGCTTTTCCAAATGTTGATTCAAGATTTTAACTTCATTCTTGAATTCTTGAAGTTGACCATCCTTCCCCTGAATGATTGTTTCAAGGGCTTGACATGTTTTCCTTAACCTCTCTATTTCAATATCCTTAGAGGCCATTTGTTCTTGACTTTGGATTTTTCTTCTTGCAGTGCTAAGTTGATCTTTCAAGGACCTTCTCTTAGTGGTCCACTCCTGATAAATGATTTCGTACCGCCCCTCTGCTTCAGCATAGTAGTCATTGGGTTCATTAAATTGGTGCATTGGTAACTCTGGACCCTGCACCTTAGGAGCAAGAAGCCCCTTCTTCCTACTAGCCTGCCAAATTGGGTATTCCGGTGTCGTTTCAGACGATGGGAGACCGGGCTTCACACTTCTTGTGTCCTTCCAATCTTCAATGACTTCTTTTATTTTATGACTGGTTCCTTCATTGCCATACGAGAATTCAAATTTGGACAGCCCATGAGTCATCAGAATGAATTGCAGGGATGCCATTTGTCTTCGGACCATAGCTGGAGCATAGCCCACTACTCCCCATGGGCCAATAAGTGGAACCCAAGGTTTGCTTCCACATCTATATGTGGTATAAGTGAGAGGAAACCACTTGGCCCTCCAGACCACTTCTTTTATTTCAATGAAAAAACCGATCCATTGCCTCATCGTCGGAGTTCGGGGAGGCCAATTGTCACGACCATATAGAGAGAGCGGGTGCTTAGGTATGACATGCTGTTTCAGATCAATTTCTGGATGGTTAAAGCACTTCAAGGTTGGCATATGACTAAGCATCCATACTACCAGTAATGGTGCACATCCCCAAAATCTTCCTTTCTAATGAACTCGGCAATAATTCAGGGATCGAATTGTCTCAGCTAAAATTGGTGGGGCTGGGTGTACCCCATGCTCGATCTGCTCGAACAAATTGATCACATGTCCATCTATTTGATTTTTCCATCTCGGAAAAATTACTAACCCATAAATAGCAAGGGCTAGTGCTACCAAACCAAACCTTTGATCAACTTGAGCTTCAACCATCCTAAGCAAGAACTCCGAATCTAGACTTCGTCCTTCATCCACCATGTACTTGTCCAATTCATTGGCATGAATCCCTATTAATTTGGACAGCATCCTTCTTGGCGTCTTCTTAGGGTCATGTGAGTACACTTTGTCCTTTGGCATGTCGTCTCTATTAAGAAGCCTAGCATACTCCTCAATCATTGGCACCAAGTCAAATTATCAGAAAGTATAACACCGATATGAGGGGTCCCAAAAATGGAGCATAGCTTTCAACATTTGGAGGTCAGGGGTGATGAACATGAGAGCTGCAATATCTCCATACTTGTCATTGAACTCTTCTTGTCTTCTCATGCTACACCACACATTACGGAGCCTCCTTAAGTCATTTTGCTCAAAGTCATGGCTCCCCTTTAAGAGAGGTAAAGGAACATCCTCGCGATGCAAACTATTTCCTTCCTTGGCTTGAATTCTTGCAGACTCTTCACCGACAGCCTTGATACTCTCTGCCACCTCAGACATTAGAGTCTTCTTTCCGTTATTCATGCTTGAGTTTTATCGATATCTTCACAGGATTGGACCACATATGCAAATGCAAGATAAAAGAAAAGTTAACAACTACAAAATAAAAGACAAACAGAAATTCCTCATATGTTAGAGGAAAAGGGGTACCTAATCTTGGTACCCGTTCAGCAGGATAAGTTCTATGGACGATGGTAGCTCTAAGATTATATCTACAAGTGAGAGTTTTGGTTCTAGACCCCTATCGGACAAAAGGTCCCCAAATTGTCCCTTGCTGTCACCAACACTTTGGCTAGTAAGAGTCCTCCATCCTCACCCATGATAGGTTACAAGCGGAAAGAGTTCAATTTGAGCGAGGGGTTTTCATGTGCCTAAACGGAGACCAACAGTCCCACAAAGCAACACTACTTCACCCTCTATCTAAGCTTACAAGGAACTGAGCTCGGATATAGAGCTTGTGTGTGCAGGTGTACATGAGAGAACTTATTTACAAAGCAGAAATATAATACATATAATGCAAACAAAATCTACAATAATATGAAACAAATAACAAATAAACAAATAAAACAAAAACGGACCAACATAATTAAAGAGTAAATCACATGAGATTAAAATAAGGTTTAACCCTCTAACACTCCCCAGTGGAGTCGCCAGCTGTCGCAACCGTCGTGAAGGGCACCGCGAAAATAAAAAAGAAAGAGGAGGAAAGGACCTCAAGGTGTTGGGAGTCGCCACCAATCGCTTTATCCATTAAATGAAATGGTGCAATTGGACACCTAAAAGACGGTCTACATTTCAGAGTTCATGGTTCGGGGGTTGATTACAGGTAGGGAAGGTGTTAGCACCCTACATCGTCCGTTCTAAGAACGGTTACCTATTTAATCTAATGTTATTTACAAATTAATTAAATTGGTCCTTTATTAAAAAGAAAAAAAATATATTTTTTTATTTTTACTTTAACATGTCCCATTTTGTCAAGCATAATATCAAGAATGATAAATGATTAAGACAAGCAATGGGTGACTAAATTGTCATTATTTTGGAACAAATTCTAAGTCTACAACACATTATATAAAAGTGATGAATCAAAATTTTATTTTTTGAAGAGAAGTAATTTTTAAAATAAAATGACCAAATAAAATCTCATTTATAATAATAATAAAAATTTTAAGCACAATGAGATTTTTGTAGTAATTTCAAAAAAAAAATGTCTTCATAAAATATAAAACTTTAATTCACCACAACCATGATGTTGAAACTGTATGAAATTGTTCACTTTTATTTAAATATTTTATTTTACAAAAGAAAAAGTTTTATTTCGGTTTATAAAAAAAATTGTATTTTAGTTTACATAATTATTTTAATTTTGATGTGGGGATTAGACCTCGCCAGCGCTCCTAGCAAAATCCAATATAAAGTCTCAAGATTATCGGGAAGAGTGTATTTGATCAGCGCTCCGATCTTCTCCCAATTTTTCCGTCATCGGCAAGTTTTAAAATTATTTGATTAATACAATAATAATTAAATTAAAATCACATGCTAATGAGTATAATAATCATAACAACAAACAAAATATTATGTATTCTTTATTTTTTATTTTTATTTTTCTTCTTTTTTATGTATTTTTATTTTTATTTTATTTTATTTTATTTTTTACATTTTTTCTTTATACATTTTTTCCTTGACCACAAGACACAACATAAAATACCATTAAATTAAACAAACACTATCAAATAAGAACCAATCCTAAAAAATAATTAAATTCAAAAATATATGTTTTTATTATTTTTTGTTTCAAACAGTAACATTAAACCAATCCACTCTTTTTATTATTATATTATTCTTTTTACAATTGTTTAAAAACAACAAACAAACAAAAAAAGGGTAAAAAAAGCTGGTCACGGGTGACCAGCATTAAAAAAGAAATGAAGAGATCAGTTTTTTATGGGCATTTATTTAGAAACGAAACAGAGAAAGCAAGAAGACAAAGGGAGAGGGAGAGAAGAAACTCACGGTGTTGACGGTGGCTCCACAGAGAGATGGCGACCTAGCGGCAACGGGCGGACGACAGGTTCGACTCTGACCGTGACTCGACGGATGGATGCGGGTCGGACGTCTCGGACCCGATGCGAAGCGTGGGTGTGGCGTGCGGTTGCGGTGTATGGCAATAGTTTGCACGGTTCGGGAGTGAGGTGCTCGGTTGCGGCCATTCTTCTTTTTGAGCGGACGGTGATTGCAAATGGAAAGAAAAGCTGTGGCGGAGTTGATGTGAGTAGCGCGAAGGAAAGGGAAAGAGGAAGAGTTGAGATGCTTGGTGGTAAAGAAAGAAACTACCGTTTAAAAATAAAAAAAATTTTTTTTTTTTGTGACGGGGAAGTTGAGAATAAAAGTGGCGAGAAAAAGTGAAGAAGAAAGGTTGTTAATGGTGAGAAATTGAGGATGGGTGGTGGTCATTAGTGAGGTTGGTTTGATGAAGGGATGATGGTGGCTATGAAGAGGTTCTTCTTTTTTTTTTCGTGAAAATAATGGAAATTTGGGTGTGGCAGAGGGTGGTTTTGGTGGTTGAAGGAAATTGGAATGGCAATAGTGCAGTTGAAGACAAACAGGAGGGTGCGTGAGATATTTTTGTAGGAAGATAATTGAGTGAGCGAGAGAATTCTGAGTGATTAAGTCTCTTCCTCTTTTCTTTCTGAACCATTCTTCTTTTTGAACGATTATCCCCCTTTTATTGATTAATCTTACGTTTCTGAGTAGAAGGCCAAAGGAAAAGAAAACTGTCAAAATTTATCTCTCATTCATGATTGGAAAACAAATGGAAAGAAAACTGTCAGAAGCCTTTAATCCAATTCAATGCAGTTCCTTGATGGCTAGGGTAGCAGCAGAAGGAAAGGGAAAGAGGAAGAGTTGAGATGGAATTTGGGTTGGGTTAACCCGTAAAAAAAAATTCTTTTCGTTTTTCTCTTCTTTTTTTTGTAGCGAAATGAAATAATAAGATCATTAAGAGTCAAGAAAGAAACTAAATTAAATAAAATAAATAAAAATAAAAAAAATAAAATAAAATAAAGCTAAATAAAAAATGGAAAAATTGGGTATCAACATTCCGGAACCAACCACGGCACGGCCGTGGTGTGTGTGTGTGTTTTCTTTCTTTCTATGAGAGTGTGGCTGGGTGTTACCAAGTGGCCTCAATACTCAAGAAGGGGGTGAATTGAGTATGTAAAACAAGTTCGCAAAATGTTTGATAATCAATTTTTGTTGAAGCTATTGAATGGATAGAGGTGATTGAATAGATGAGATGAACACTTTCACTTATAAATATAATTGTTAAAGGAAACAATATTCAAGCAATTCAATAAAACAGTGCACAAATGTAAAGAGAAGGGTTTAGAGAAGACAAACACAATAGTTTATCCTGGTTCGATCACCAATTCACTTGTGATTTACGTCAAAAAATTTCTCTGGGTTTATGCAAAGTACTAGAGGGACTTTTTCATTGATGCTATTAACCACATGGAACCAATTGGAGCAAGCATTCTTGAATATCTTCAAGCTATTCTCACTATGGGGCTTCAATGGGTGCTTGACAACCTTTACAAACTTGAGCACTCAACACTTTGGGATACCTCACCCTTGAACTTGAGCCTCTTCAACAAAGGGATGCCTCACCCTTTACACTTTAGGACGAATACCTCACCCTCTTTACAAAGCAATTCAGATTGATAGAATGAAACTCTCACAAGAGTAAATTAATACAAATTGAAGGTCTAATATGCTGTCAAAAGATATCTCAAGATTTTCACAAAAAAAAAAAAAGAAATAGCGTTTTGACGTTTTCACTTTGATTCTCGTATGGTAAAGGTGCTCGACCACTACTGTACGGATTCCCTTCAAGTACAAAAGTCTAAACTCGAAACTCTCCTTGAAAATTTTGTAGAGAGTCAAACCAAGCAAAATAAGTATTAGATTGATGTTCTGAATTGAAGGTTAGCCATTAATGAAGCCCCAAGGCAAGTATTTATAAGTTATATGAAGAAAGGAGCCATTGGAGATATTAAAGCCAAGCATTTAATGCAGTTAATGTAGCCGTTGGGCATTGTCAGACCACTGTTAATCGATTACACAAAGTATGCAATTGATTACATGGCTATTCCAATGTGTTCTTGGCTTTCTGGGCACTTGGTAATCGATTACCAGCTTGGTGTAATCGATTATAAGGCCTCTGACTTGCTTGTAATCAATTACATTAATTGTGTAATTGATTACAAGGCTTCTTGAACGTGTTCTTGCCTTTTTGGGCTCATTGTAATCGTTTACCAGATTGGTGTAATCGATTACAAGGCCTCTGACTTGCTTGTAATCAATTACAATCCAAATGTAATCGATTACAAAGCCTCTGACTTGCTTGTAATCGATTACAATCCACGTGTAATCGATTACAAGGCCTTTGTTTGCTATGTAATCGATTACAAACATCTTGTAATCGATTACCTTGGCCTTTGAACACATTTTTCAAGTCCAGTTTGAGATGTAAGCCATTTTTAACTTTGAGAAACTTGGATTGAACAATATTGACATGTGTTTTACACAATCCAAGATTAAAATCAACATTTTCTTAAAAAATAAGCTTTCAATAACAAGTTGATTTCGAAGGATCTTGAAAAACCATTTGAAGATCTTTGAGACACTTGGAGAGCATTTAACATTGATAATGTAGGACCTATATCTAATATATCTCTTTTGATCTTAGTCTTCTCTTTTGATCTTGATCTTCATCTTGACTTTGTTATCATCAAAAACCCATTTGATATGCTTCAAGACATAAGCATTCATATTCTCCCCTTTTTTGATGATGACAAATTGATCATAGGAAAAAGAAAAAGTTTTTGCATTTGTGTATATTAGAGATTTAGGCAAATGAGCAAATTTTGATGGTTGATAGCTAAGATCCAAATCTACAACTTTCATGTTGAGCACTTTTCCAGATTCGGAGGTCTAACGGGTCATATTTTCCACGTAATTTATGCATGATATAGGATAAGATTTTTATTTAAAAGTTTAAAGCTCCCCCGTACACATGCAACAATAATCATATTTCATTTTTCACTAATCTCTCCCTCGTTGGAATTATCAAAAAGACATAAGCATTTTAAATGAAATTTCGACAGCATTTTCGCATAATCTCGTGACTAGCCCAAAACCATCAAATATAGCAGCCAACAGAAATAATAAGATCATTAAGAGTCATAAAGAGATATATTATAACATCAGCAAAAACAAAATCCATAATGGTCCAAAGATAAATATAAATCAGTCATGTATAGAAATCAAAGTGAGAAACTACTAATATTAGGCAAACAAAATAATACAAAAGGACATCTAACTAAGTCCTAAGTCACTGTGTAGCCTTGTTGTCACTGTCACTATCGTCGTCATCACCAGCCACATCAGTAGCCATGCCAACGCTAGTAGGAGCAACGTCATCGTCATCGTCTGAATCAAAGCTCGCCTCGTCATTAAGAGTAGCAACTGTAGGACCCAATAGAGTAGCAAATGATAGAGGAGCAGGGGGTGCAGCAGAGGAGGAAGGTGCACCTTGACCTTCTAGCAAAGAGTGAAGATAAGCTATCTCTAGTCCCTGATGATCAACCTTCTGCTCGACGGGTTCAATTCCCATTTTTAAGCTGCGAATCTCTTGTAGCAGAAGCTCCATGTTGGCAGTAGGAAGAGAAGGCTGCTGGGCTTCTTCTTCATCATCACTTTCTGGACTATGAGGGACATGCCCAAAGCTAACATGGGTAATGTAGTGCCATCTATCATCGACTTTGTATAGCTAAAGCTTTTTAAATGTATGCAAGCCTATAGATTGTGGCCCTTTTGAGCTTGTGTCCTTTGACTCCTTAGTCAAGGAAATGTGACAATGTTCCAAGATTGATGTCACTAGCATAGTAAATGGAAGGGCGAAGTTTTTCTTCTTCTTAACATCTAGCATATGCTCAATTATATAATATCCCCAGTTGATTGGCCTGCCAGTGGTCATTGCCCACAATGTCACAACGTTATCTCTCAAAACTTGGGAGTAATTGTCTCCCCTTGGAATCAATCCCCTGACTAGAAGATAATGTAGTACCCTGTTCTCCATAGTTAAACCATTCACCATTACCCTCTTTTTGGGATCCGTGGGGATATTATATCCAGTCCTTAGTAGGGAAGATAAAGCAACTCTATGCTCATATTCATTTCTCCAAACATTAGCATTTCCACAAAAGTTGGTACCATCAGGAGAAAGTTTAGTCAACCTATACCAATCATGTTTAGTGACCCTGATTTGTTGCTTCTTCACCTTAGATATTAAGCATTCGTCTTCATATCTCAGATTAGCATAAAACACTCTAACTAAGTTTGGATAAATTACTTTCTGAATGCTAAGGAACCCAAGCAGACCTAAATTTTTAATTGTTCTAAAGCTTTCTAAAGGTTCACTTTCACAGAAGGTCTGAGGGAGATACCTGGGAGAAATTATTTTCATAACTGGAAGTTTTTTCTGAACAACTCAGCCTTCTTGACAGTGGAGAAGTGACGAGTGAGATCCAGCCATGAGATGTTGCGTGAAGAACCTCTGGAAGACTCTCTAATGGTGACCTATGTTCTTGGGAGTTTGATAATTATGATTTTTAACATATTAATATTCACACAATTACCTTATTAATAATGTCCAGACTATAATTAAGTGGTCTTAGCACTCATTTAGATCATTGGGTTGAATTGGGCTTTAAAGCAAAATTTTTGGATTTTAATGCATATTGACATTAGTTCAGTATTTTGACCATAACTTGAGTTGTAGATCTCTGATTTTGATGTTATTTATATGCTAAGAAAGATGAGAAAACAATCTACAAGTTTTGTGAAATGTCAAAGTGGAAGATTCGGATGTTTAAGTGGTCAAATACAGCCTTGAAGTTGGACCAGTGGCACTGTTACGAATTCTGGACACACCTTCACTATTTTGGGCATATCTCACTCATTTCAAGCCCAAATTAAGCATATAAGCACTCCTTGGAAAGCTTACTTCAAAGGCTATCTGATGGACTTGATTTGAATTAGAGATTGTGATAGAAATCTAAAAGATGGAAACTTGGAAAAAGTGAAGGAATCAATGGAAGGTGGGAGACACACTTTCATAATGAGAAAATAATGCAATGGAAGGTGGGAGACACACTTTGATAATGGAGAGCTTCTACGTAGAAGTGTGATTGTAGTTTTAGTTTTTGATTTTGGGAGACTTCTCCTCTTCTCTTCCTCTTCTCCTCTCTCTTTGTTATTTTCATTTTTGTATGGTTCTTGAAGGTTCTCCAATGGTGATGGCTATGGAGAGCTAAACTTCTTTAATCAATTCAAGAGATTGACATTCTTGATGATTAATCTTGAGATCTTGTTTTAATTGCTATACATTCATCTATTAATCAAGTTTCTCTTTCTCTTCTTCTCTTGTTTAAATTCTGATTTAATGCTTAATTTGATTGGGATTTGCATATGTTAATTGCGTAATTATCATGTGCCAAGAGATGAATTCAGAGGTTAAATAATGCATTAAAGGTGTTTGATGAAATATTTAGCTTGGTTGGATCTTGGTTTTTAAGTTAATTTGGGTTTTGGATGGATGCTTAATTTGTCTAACCTTAATTAATTGAATTCTAGAAGCGTTTCTAGTAGAAGATCCATGGATCATTGAGAGTCGTCTTGATGTGATCTAAGACCAAGGATTTGGTTGATAGTTGAATCGATCTATAAAGATCAAGGATGGATTGAAATCAAGATTTGTTAATTCTCTTGGATTGGTTGTTTTCTTAATTTTGTTTACTCATTTTAATTGCTCTTTATTATTTAATCTTGCAAAACTCTCCCCCCTATTTATTAACCTCTTGATCTGACTTCATAATTAGAGTGATCTACGAGCTCGACCCGGTGTTACCTTATACTACAAGTAGTTTTGGTAAATCGATTATAAATTGATTTAAATTTGGTAATCTCGACAGTTGTCAAATTTTTGGCGCCGTTGCTGGGGATCATTCTGATTTTGTTCAATTTTATTAAGAGTATATTTAACTACTAATCCTTCACTAACTTTTGTGTTGCTGTGTTTTGGTGATTTTTAGGAGAAAATGGGTAATTACGGGTCACTTTGCAGAATTTAGTACTGACAGAAAATGTGCCCAGAATGCACTAAAACTTGGTCAGTTGAAGGAAAATGGCCTAATAAACAAGACTCACAGTGTATTGTGAAATCACCCCAGGTTTTCCCAAAATCCATCATTTAGACCACTTTTTCAAATTTTTAATATTTTTTATTGCATTTTTTAATTTCATTTTTGTGTAGTTTTCATACTGTACAAGTCCCATAATTTTTAAAAATGTTTAGATAGGTGAATTATATTTATTTTGGTAGATTTTTAGTGTTTTCTAGTGTATTCTGCTTGTTTGTTATTTTTGTATTTTATGTGCTTTGGATAATGCATGACTAGGTCTTTTGCTAGCCAATTACTTGATATTGATTCTGAGATTGATATGACTTTGCATAATGGAGTACAAACTTGAGGAATTGACTTCTTTGGTGAGACAGTTAGTAGTGAGACAACAATTACCTGTGTAAATAGCTGCAACTGTGTGTGCCATTTGTTCTTGTTCATCTCATCCCACATATGCATGTCATAGACTTCAAGATGGTAGTTCTGTTTTTCCATATCAATCATTGCTACAGCAGTGTCTTTCTTAGTAAACCACCATACCAGCAGCCTATGCAACAACCAAGTCCAGTAGCCATGAAACCTGAGCCATCATTGGAAGATTTGGTGAAGTAGATAGCCACTAACAATATTTAATTCCAACAGAGGACAGAGGCAATCACACAGAATTTAGATACCCAGATTGGACAACTGGCCTCCTCATTGAGTCAGCAGCAGGCCCAAGGTTCTAGCCAACTCCCTTCCCAAACAATTCCCAATCCAAATGGGAATGTGAGTGCCATTATGCTGAGGTTTGAAAAATCTGTAGAAGCATCATCTGAGCCTCAACTAGCTAGCAAGTATCAACCAATAGAAGAAATAGTTTCTGATGAACCAGCCCAAGAATCTGAGGGTCAGAAGAAATCAGTTGTTGCCCATGAGCAACAGCAACAGCCTACGGTGGCTCTTCCCTTTCCACAGAGAGCCATTGAGACCAAAAAGATACATGAGGCTGAGAAGGATAAAGAGCTCCATGAAGAACATTATATTTTTCATATTGATTTAATTGATGATTTGATTGATAATTCATATGCTAACTTGTGTGAGGAGTTTCCTGATATTGTTGATTTTGATGACTTTGTGTGTGGTGATTTGTGTGCTTCTTGTGATGGTGATAAGTTGTGTGCTACATGTTTTGAAATTTTTACTGTTGTGGGAGATACTACTACATGTTCGAAATTTCCTTATTCTATGAGTTATGATCATGTTGTTTTGGAAGATTGTACACATATTATAGGTGTTGCTGCAATTAAATCAGCAGAATTAATTTCTTCAACTAGCTTGATACCTTCAGTGCAGTAACCACCTACCCTTGAGTTGAAAGCCATTGAAGAATTTTCAGGAAAAAGAGAAGAAGAGCACTGGATGGCGGTCACTACTGTGGTGGATTTTGTTTTTGAGCCATGGTCCAACATAAACAAGGAAAATCAAGTTGATCAAGTATACATATTGCATTCTAGTGCTGAAGCCAAAGGAATTAAGGAAGGCCAATGGGACCCCGGTGGAAGCTCTCCTGTTTCAAGTCATGTTTCCAGTCATGTTTCAAGCTTAACTTGGTCTCGGTCATTACACTTCAAGCAATGGGACCCTGGTGGGAGTTTCTTGTTAGCTGTAACAGGACCTTAATGAATCTTCACCTTGATAAGAATGTTTCTTCTCTCTCTTTTATTTTACTTGTCCTTCATTAATTGATGATTTTGATGGAATGTTGTTTTTCTTGTGAGCTTTACATTGCGGACAATGTACAATTTAAGTGTGGGGGAGAAATTTTAGCATTCTGTTTTTGTTTCTATTTTCAATTTTAATGCTTCTACTATTTTTGCTATTTTGATATTTTAGCCCTGTTTTTTTATTTTTCTGTTACTATTTCTGTTATTATTTTGGTTTTATTTTCTGTGTTTGTTTAGTGCAAAAAAAATTGCAAACAAAAAAAAATTAAAAAAAAGAAAACAAAAACAAAAAACAATGCTTTGAAAGAAAAATTTATTTTTGAATGGATTTTAAGCTGTGTTAAAGTGATGAGTAGAAATAAATCAAGTAAAAGGTTCATGGTTTGAATTAGTGGATTGAGTTTGATAGATGCATACCTTGTGAGTTTTTGAGCATATTGGTGGATTTTAACATTTGCATCATTCTCCTCTTTCTTGTATGATTTTCATTCATGTTAATTGATCACTCTAGAACTTGCTTTGATTCTTTTTGAGACTACATTTTCACTTGCATGCATAAACATGATTGAGGCCTTCTTTCTTTTATTAGTTACTTTAGCCAAATAGCCAACCCTGCATTATTTCCTTTGTTTAACCCCCTTGAGCCTACTTGCTTATTCTTTGTTTTAGCTCAGTATATGCCTTATGTGAAAAATTATGTTTTACCTAACCTTAGGGAATGGAAGAGCATTGGTTCATTTTCATTAGAGGAGCTCTTTGGCTTGTGAATAATTAACAGTTTAAGCGTGGGGGTTGTGTAATATTGATTAGTGTGTGTGTGCAATATTCAAAGTGTTTGAAAAAAAAATTTAAAAAAATTTAAAAAAGATAAAAAGAAAAAAATTGCAAGAGAGGTTGAATTTTTCAAAAAAAAGAGAGAAAAAAAATAAATGAAGGAAAGTGAAGGAAATATGTGAAGAGAATGTGTATTATTTGGAGTTGGGGGATAAAAATTCATGTTTGTTACTTGTCATTTGAGTTCATTCCCAATGCTCTTTTATTCTCTTGGGTGTTTGACTTGTCATATCTATATTATTTTCTTTCCTTACCTTGGCCCCATTTCAACCTTGAATAAAGTTCTCTTGATTTTTGTGTGCATGTGTTTTGAGTAGTGGAGAAGTAGAAAATAAGCAAGCTTATGGTAGTGCAATTTTCATGAATTGAATTGAGTGAAATACTTATCCCGTAAACACTTAAGGGATTGAGAGTGTATCCTGTGAGAATCTATCATTCTTGATTCATTCTTTTCAATTTGATGATACCTTGCTTGTTTCCTTAAATCTTTAGTTGTTTTTCTTGATTATAGCTTTTGCATTCTTGAATGTCATTTGAAATTGAGTCTTTTAGAGTTTTTAACTTTTGAGTTTGTTTTGTTTTTCTTTGTTCCCTAGTTTTGTTTTTTTTTTCTGTTTTGCCCGAGGACGTGCAAAAGAGTAAGTGTGGGGGTATTTGATAATTATGATTTTTAACATCTTAATATTCACACAATTACCTTATTAATAATGTCCAGACTGTAATTAAGTGGTCTTAGCACTCATTTAGATCATTGGGTTGAATTGGACTTTAAAGCAAAATTTTCAGATTTTAATGCATATTGACATTAGTTCAGTATTTTGACCATAACTTGAGTTTTAGATCTCTGATTTTGATGTTCTTTATATGCTAGGAAAGATGAGAAAAATATCTATAAGTTTTGTGAAATGTCAAATTGGAAGATTCGGATGTTTAGGTGGTCAAATACAGCCTTGAAATTGGACCAGCGGTACTGTTACAAATTCTGGACAGACATTCACTATTTTGGGCATATCTCACTCATTTCAAGCCCAAATTAAGCATATGAGCACTCCTTGGAAAGCTTACTTCAAAGGTATCTGATGGACTTGATTTGAATCAGAGATTGTGACAGAAATCTAAAAGATGAAAATGTGGAAAAAGTGAAGGAATCAATGGAAGGTGGGAGACACACTTTCATAATGAGAAAATAATTCAATGGAAGGTGGGAAACACACTTTGATAATGGAGAGCTTCTACGTAGAAGAGTGATTGTAGTTTTAGTTTTTGATTTTAGGAGACTTCTCCTCTTCTCTTCCTCTCCTCCTCTCTCTTTGTTATTTTCATTTTTGTATAGTTCTTGAAGGTTCTCCAATGGTGATGGCTATGGCGAGCTAAACTTCTTTAATCAATCCAAGAGATTGACATTCTTGATGATTAATCTTGAGATCTTGTTTTAATTGCTATACATTCATCTATTAATCAAGTTTCTCTTTCTCTTCTTCTCTTGTTTAAATTCTGATTTAATGCTTAATTTGATTAGGATTTGCATATGTTAATTACGTAATTATCATGTGCCAAGAGATGAATTCAGAGGTTAAATAATGCATTAAAGGTGTTTGATGAAATATTTAGCTTGGTTGGATCTTGGTTTTTAAGTTAATTTAGGTTTTGGATAGATGCTTAATTTGTCTAACCTTAATTAATTGAATTCTAGAAGTATTTCTAGTAGAAGATCCATGGATCATTGAGAGGCGTCTTGATGTGATCTAAGACTAAGGATTTGGTTGATAGTTGAATCGATATATAAAGATCAAGGATGGATTGAAATCAAGATTTGTTAATTCTCTTGGATTGGTTGTTTTCTTAATTTTGTTTACTCATTTTAATTGCTCTTTATTATTTAATCTTGCAAAACTCTCCGCCCTATTTATTAACCTCTTAATCTGACTTCATAATTAGAGTGATCTACGGGCTCGACCCGGTGTTACCTTATACTACAAGTAGTTTTGGTAAATCGGTTATAAATTGATTTAAATTTGGTAATCTCGACAGTTGTCAGCGTTTTGTACGTTGAGAGGTTTCTGCCATTTTGGTGAGAAAAGAGTGAAAGGGATAAAGGGAATGGTGTTTGGAGATGTGTGGGTGAAGGGAAGGTAGAAGAAGGGTTTAGGTGGTGAGGCTCATGGGTGATGAGAATAATTTGGGTGGATTTTGATGAGTTTTGGTGAATAGGTTATGGAAAGAAGTGATTTTTGAATGAGAGGAAGATGAATTGGAGTGATTTGGGTGAGATTTGAGTGAGAAATAAAGAATTTGGTGGTTGGGTCTTCGTGAGAGCAGAGGAGAAGAAGAGACGATTTCTGAAGAAATGACCTTTCACGCGACAGACAACCTTTTAAAAACCCCTGTGTAATCGATTACATGGCTTGTGTAATAGATTACCAGCCTTCTGTTACCCTTGTAATTGATTACATTTTTAGTGTAATCGATGACCATGCTTCTGGAAACCGTGTAATCGATTACATTATTAGTATAATCGGTTACCTGAGTTTTGGGTCTATTGTAATCGATTACAATGGTTGTGTAATCGATTACATATTTGACAGAACCTTTGTAATCGATTACAAAGGCTTTGTAATCGATTACTAGCATACTTAAACTCAGATTTTGCATTTCAAACAGCAAAAGATCAATTTTGAACCTTTCAAATTAGTTCCAGAACATTTCAGATCAATTCCAAACATCATGCAAGCATATAATCCAATCAGATTATGATCTAAAACACATAATTGTGGAAAATGACTACTTTTACCAAGAATTACACCATTTGGATGGATTTGTGAAGTTTTTGAGTTCCTTAGAAGTCTTTGACATGAGGAAGCACCTGCAAAACAACTTAGGGGGAATCTCCGATGCTCAAGTTAGTATTGAATTCAAATATGATTAAAAATAAAAAAATATGCAGCAAAAAGTCATGATTACGCAGAAAGCAACATGTTATGCATCAAGATATCATATTATTCAGCAAAGCAATATATTATGCATTAATTTTAGGATTATGCAGCAAATAATCAATTTATGCATGATTGATCCAATATACCAAGTTCATTTCTTATATAGAAAAATGTTTCTTTTGCCAAGGGCTTAGTGAAAATGTCAGCTAGTTGCTTAGTGGTTTCTACAAATTCAAGCATACAATCACCCTTTTGAACATGATCCTTTATGAAATGATGCCTAATTTCAATATGTTTAGTTCTTGAATGCAGAATGGGATGTTTAGACAAGTTGATTGCACTAGTGTTATCATATCTTATTGGGATGTGATCAAGCTCAAGACCATAGTCCAATAGTTATTACTTCATCCAAAGGATTTGAGCACAACAACTCCCAACTGCAATATATTTAGCTTCAACTGTAGACAATGCCACACTATTTTATTTCTTGTTATGCCAAGAAACTAATGAGCTTCCAAGCAAGTGGTATGTCCCACTAGTGCTCTTTCTATCCATTTTGCATCCAGCAAAATCAGAATCGGAATACCCAATAAGGTTACATGAGGCACCCTTAGGGTACCACAAACCCATTTGTGATGTGCCTATTAGATATTTCATAATTTCTTTTATAGCACAAAGATGTGATTCTTTAGGATTAGCCCGATATCTAGCACACATGCATATACTAAATATTATATCAGGCCTACTTACAGTGAGATAAATGAGTGAGCCAATCATACCTCTGTATTTTATAATTTCTACAAATTTATCGCCTTCATCCTTGTCCAAATAGCAAGATGTGCCCATAGGAGTAGCCATATGTTTGGCATTGTCCATTCCAAACTTCTTGAGCAACTCCTTGCAATACTTGGATTAACTTATGAAAGTCTCTTCTCTTGTTTGCTTGATTTGGAGACCAAGGAAGAAGTTGAGTTCACCCATCTTGGACATCTCAACCTCACTTTGCTTAATATTTAAAAATTCTTTACAAAGAGAGTTGTTAGTAGCTCCAAATATAATGTCATCAACATAGATTTGAACTAAAAGTATGTCTTGCATTTTATGCTTTATGAAAAGGGTAGTATCAACTTTGCCTCTAGAAAAGCCTTTTTCCAAAAAGAATTTGCTCAACCTTTCATACCAAGCTCTAGGAGCTTGTTTCAAGCCATACAAGGCCTTTTTCAGTTTAAAAACATGGTTGGGCATTTCAAAATCCTCAAAACTAGGAGGTTGTTCCACATACACCTCTTCTTGTATAAAACCATTTAAAAAGGCACTTTTGACATCCATTTGATAGAGTTTGAAATCCATGATGCAAGCATATGCAAGTAACATTCTAATGGTCTCTAATCTAGCTACGGGAGCATAAGTTTCTTCATAGCCTATGCCTTCTTCTTGATTATAACCTTTAGCTACAAGCCTAGCTTTGTTTCTTATTATTAAGCCTATTTCATTAAGTTTGTTCTTAAAGACCCATTTGGTGCCAATTATAGGATGATCATTGGGCCTTGAAACTAATTCCCAAACTTGATTTCTCTCAAATTGATTTAGTTCTTCTTACATGGCCAAGATTCAATGTTCATCATTAATGACCTCATTTATGTCTTTAGGTTCAACTTGAGAGACAAAAGCCAAGTGATTATATATATCTCTAAGTGAGTTTCGAGTGATTACCCTTTTTGATACATCACCTATCACCTTATCGAGAGGATGATATCTTGATGTCCTCTATTCTTTGGGTAAATCCATGATTTCTGAATCCTTTTGCCATGAGTGATCAAGGAGACTCTCTTCTTGCTTCTTGGACTCTTTCTCTTAATTTTCCAAGTGCGTTTTTACCAAGATTTCTGTAACATCATCAACAAGCTCCTTTCTCGGCTCCTTTGGGTTAGTTTCATTAAATGTAACATGTATAGACTCTTCTATGGTCATAGTTTGTTTATTATAGACTCTAAAGGCCTTACTATGTATAGAATAGCTAATAAATATTCCCTCATCAAATTTTGTATCAAATTTTCATAAGTTATCATTTTCATTATTCAAAACAAAACATTTACATCCAAAGACATGAAAATGTGACACATTTGGCTTTCTTCCATTGTACAATTCATATGGGATTTTCTTTAAAATTGGCCTTATTAGGACTCTGTTCATAATATAACAAGCGGTGTTAACTGCATCCACCCAAAAGTACTTAGAAAGGTTAGCCTCATTGAGCATAGTTCTTGTCATTTCCTCTAAAGATCGATTTTTCCTTTCTACAACACCATTTTATTGTGGTGTTCTAGGGACAAAAAAATTATGCTCAATGTCATATTCATCACAAAAAGTTTCAAATTCATGGTTTTTAAATTCACCATCATGGTCACTTCTTATGGATGCGATACAAAAACTTTTTTCATTTTGGATAACTTTGGCAAGCTTTTTAAATGATTGAAAAACATCATTTTTTGTGGGCCAAGAATAATGTCCATATAAACCTAGAAAAATCATCCACAATCACTAATACATAGTAATTCCCACCAAAACTCATAGTTCTAGAAGGACCAAAAAGATCCATGTGTAAAAGTTGTAAAGGTCTAGAAGTTGAAACTACATTTTTAGCTTTAAAAGAGACCTTTACTTGTTTTTCCTTTTGACATGCATCACAAAGTTTATTTTTTTCAAATTTGAGGTTTGGAAGACTAATTATTAGTTCTTTAGAAACCAATTTGTTTAAGTGATCTATGTGAATATGAGCAATTCTTCTATGTCATAACCATGAATCATTTTCTTTGCTCATAAAGCATTTAGCATCATTTGAGGAAATATTATCAAGGCTAATCATATATATATTATTGACCCTATGAACAACAAACTTAACTTGCTTGTCATCCCTTCCCTCAATTATGCAACAAGTAGAATCAAATATAACTCTATTGCCCTTATCACACAATTGACTAATACTAAGCAAATTATGTTTGAGTCCTTTAACAAGCAAAACATTATCAATTGATGAGGAAGGGATCTTACCAACTTTACTAATTCCAAGGATCTTCCCTTTGTTGTTATCACCATATGTGACATGACCATGCTTCTTGGGGGCAAGGGAGGAGAACTTGGAGCCATCACCGGTCATGTGCTTGGAGCAACCACTATCAAGATACCAACTTGAGCTTTTGCTCTTCAAGCACACCTACAATATATATTCAAATTTTAAGCTTTGGTACCTAAATTGTCTTGGGTCCTTATGTGTTACAGTTAGACATGGTGCCTTTAGGAACCCAAACCCTTTTGATTCCAACCTTAGTGTTTATGTTCTTTCTAACATTGCAAGTGGATGCACTATGCCCTTTCTTACCACAATGAAAACATTTGACAAATGGGCTACTTGAAGTATTTGAGGCAATAAAAAAATTCTTATAATACTTTTGATGGTTATTTGGATTAAATCTCAAACTGACTTTTTGAAAAACACATTTTTGTTTCCCTAACAACACATTCAAGTTGTCTCTTCCAAATGTAAATTTTACAAGAATGTTATTTAAATCTTCAATTTCTTTCTCAAATGCTTTACATGATGAGCAAGGTAAGGATATGGATGTGTTATCATGTGAGGAGCAAGTCATGCACAATGAGTTAGCATTAATAAGTCCTGAGATCTCATTTTCAATTTTAAGTTCATTAATCTCCTTGTTTAAAATAGAAACTTTGTTTACCAATAAGGAGATTATCTTGTTAGAAGATAAAACCATTTTTGTGAGCCTCATAGATTCATCGTGCAATTCTTGAAAAGCATCTTGCAATTCATTATAAGAAGTTGGAGATTCTAAGTTAGAGGATGTTACCTTGGTGTCGCTCTCTTCACTTTTTTCTCCTTGAGCCATGAGACAAAGATGGGTTTCTTCATTCTCTGAACTATCGGAAGAGCTTATGTCATTATCCTCCCGTGCTATATATGCTCTCCTTCCTTTCTTTTCTTTGGAAGACCTTTTCTCAAACTTCTCCGTCTTCTTAAGATACATAGGACATTTTATTTTCACGTGTCTCGATTTTCCACATTCGTAACATTTTGGAGGAGTAAAGGATCATTCTCCTTTGTGATAAGCTTTCTTTTGAGGAAAAGGTGATCTTCTTTGGAATCCCTTCTTCTTTAAGAATCTTTCAAACTTTCTCATAAGGAGACTAAGATTCTCCTCACTTAACTCAATATTTTCTGCATCCTCTTCACCATCTTCATCATTATCTTCAATTGTAGAAAAGGTGACTTTGAGTGCAATTTTCTTTTTCTTCTTATCATCCTCTAACTTGCTTGTAATCGATTACAATCTACATGTAATCGATTACAAGGCCTCTATTTGTTATGTAATCTATTACAAACATCTTGTAATCGATTACCTTGGCCTTTGAACACATTTTTCAAGTCCAGTTTGAGATGTAAGCCATTTTTAACTTTGAGAAACTTGGATTGAATATTATTGACATGTGTTTTACACAATCCAAGATTAAAATCAACATTTTCTTTAAAAATGGGCTTTCAATAACAAGTTGATTTCAAAGGATCTTGAAAAACCATTTGAAGATCTTTGAGACACTTAGAGAGCATTTAACATTGATAATGTAGGACCTATATCTAATATATCTCTTTGATCTTGGTCTTCTCTTTTGATCTTGATCTTCATCTTGACTTTGTTATCATCAAAAACTCATTTGATATGCTTCAAGACATAAGCATTCACACTGGGCAAATTCAAAATTTAAATTCAAGTCTTTCAACACAGTGCTTGACAAAGATGAAGAAACAATAAAGGATGAAAAGTAGTATAGAAAAAGAGATTCAAAGAGATTTACAAGAAAAAAGCAGATACTCAATGACCATTTGTGAACATTAGGTCGTTCGCGACCCAATACACTCATAAGAGTGTTCCAAATTTACATGAAAAGAACGGAGGAAGAAGGCTTACCTATAGGACTGTGGCTGCGTGGTGCAGAAAACTGAAGAAGCTGCAAGAAGGAAGAAGGATGTGTAGTTGTGTGGCGGCGTCACTATGTGCAGATTTTGCAGAAAAATGGAGATGTCATCCACCATTGTGTGGCTGTGTGAGGGAACGGGTGGGAGGAAAAAGAAAACTAAAGAAGAAAAATGGAAGAAAGCTTACTTGGTGGTTGTGTCCCTGTGGCTGTGCTTGTGGCTGCATGATCGCGTCGTTGCCTCGCTCATCACTCGCGTCGCTGCCGTGCTCAGAAGGAGGGGAAGGGCACACAATTTTTTGGCTTTCTCACTTTCTAATTCTAACTTTACCAGGTTTTTCTTCTCTTTATTTACTTAAAATTTCAATTTTAAATTTTTTTCAAGTTTTGCGAGGGAATTCCATCGCTAATTCCTTCCCTAAAAATGACTAAACATTAGCGAGGGATATTTCCCTCACTAATATATTTAGCGAGCAAATTTTGTTAGCGAAGGAATCACTAGTTGTTTCCACCTTGACTTTGTTTTTGGAATTTAGCAAGGGTTCAATTTTCCCTTGCTAATCCCTCACAAATTAGCGAGGGATCATATTTCCCTCGCTAAATAGCGAATTTCTTGTAGTGTACTAGGTTCAGTATTGAACAAAGAATTCTCCTAAAACATATATGAATATCAAACCTTGGTAGAAAAGCACCTTAATCACCTACAATGTCTAGCTAAAACATCAAGTGGGAATTATCATGTAGATAAGAAGATTGATGAAAGTTAATTGAGAAAGTTGGAGGTGAGAAAGTTCGTTGTTGAACTTCTCACTTACTGGCATATTGTACATGCAAGCTGAATCACCTAAAAGGATAATTCCAATGGCTACCTGCAAAACAAGTACAATGTACTGTTGCAGAACTTTAACAACTATATTTTGAAGCTTGTAAAAGGATCTCAGTTTGAAATTTTTAAGGTTAGAAACTAGAGCTTGAATATAACAGTGAACATGCACTTGAACTTTCTCATCTTTGCCTACTTGAACCAATCTTAGCTTAATCTATAGTAGGTGTTTCCTTAGCTTTGTAATACTTTGTATATCCACTCTATGAGTAATTTTAAGAGCTACCCAAGTTGTTAAAATACTTACTCTTCCTCTTTGATTCTTGGAGTATGAGAATGAGCTTGCAGGCTATACAAGTCACATTGTTGGATTGTATTTTTCCTGAAGAGGTTGGTAGTCAAAGAATATTTGTAAGTTAGACTAGAAAGGTTGGATGTCCAAATAATACTCATTCTATAGTGAAAATCATGGTGAACAACTAGGTATTGGACATAGCCCACGTGGTTTTTGGGGTGAACCACTATAAATACCTATATTAAATTCTCTCTAACCTCGCTTCTTACATTATAAGCTAGTTTAAAAGGTTCTCAAACTTAGCCCACTATGTTTCAAGTTGAAAACTAAGTCTGTATTTGTAAAAATCTAAACCTACTTAATTTTTCCTAAGAAAAGCTTAATAAAATCAATCTTCAATCAAATTCTATTTTTAAAGTGATATTCATTAGTAATAAACTTAAAACAAAGTTTCTAGAAGGATTTAAAGCCTTTGAAGTGTTTTGATAACCTTTTGGTGTAATCTGAGTTAGTTGAGAAAGTTAACAAAGTTCTTCTCACTCAACTAACTCAGTCAATGCTTCAACTTTCTTACCCGATTTTGTGTTTAAGACTTAAACCTTCTCAGCTATATTCTATTTGATTTGAACCTTCTCACCACCAAGTACATAAGTCTTGAGAAAGTTATGAGAAGGTTGGGAATTTCAGGTTCTGTCAAGAAAAGGATGACACAATTCAACCCTCCTCCTTGTGTTATTTTCAAATTTATTTTCATGTTGAAACCATATCATAAACTCGATTCCATTCCTAAACCCCCATATGGACTAAAGCAACCGTGACTTGCTTCTGCATTCAACCTAGCAATTTTTGGTAAGTGAAATCCTCTCCCAATAATCATTTTCCTACTTTACCCTTCTGTTTCTTTATTCTAGCTTCCATCCCAACAATTGGTGTGCTTCAAAATTTCCATTTAGCTATGCTTCAACCACTCCGCTTGTGTTCTTCATTCCAATTTGTCAGATTTGCAACATATATATGTATATCTATTATCCTTAATTTCTCTTTTTTCCACTATTTTGGTAATGGATATATGATCTATTTTGGGTTTTCATTTGATGTGCTACTTCACTTTACTTCATTGGTATTCGTGTGCCACTTCTTCTAAGTTGCCTTCTCATGCTTTAAGTTAATGTCATTTGAAGTAACAATATACTCTTTAGCAATTGAGATTTCCCTATTTCTTGGATTTCTATGGACTTTGTTCTTTGTTATATTTATTTATTTATTTAGTTTTCTCTTGGTATGATTAGTAATTTTTGGTGTTTGTTCATTTGGGTTCTCTTTGCACTAGTTTTCACTACAAGAAAATTGATTTTTTGTGACTAATCTTTCTGTGACGGCTTTTATGTTGTCACAAAAAATGCTTCTTTTATGACTAACGACTTTAAAAGTCATCACTCTATCTTAATTTCCAATTAGTTTATGTGACAACTCTTAAAAGTCATCACAATAGACCTTATGTTCAACGAAGACCTAAGAATATCATCACAAAAAATTTAACACTTTTTTGTGACTGCGTTAGCTCATCACCGTAAGGCTCTAAAAGTCGTCATAAAGCTTAGGAGGGAGACTAAAAAAAGGGAAGGAACATGGAAAAAAGATTTAGTGACAACTTAGGAAAGATGTCACTAAAACATGTTTTTGTAGAGCTTGTTTGTGTGACAACTAATTTGGGCCATCATATAAAGGGGAAGTTAAATTTTTTTCCAGAAAATTTCTAAGTCATGTATGGGCCATTGAGGAAATAGGGCTTGAATCAATTTCTTTAGAAGGCTAGAGAGAGACTTTTCTTAATTGACTTATAGAATCAAAACCTAAATATTGGTGGTGCCAAAACAGATATCCAATTCTTCCCTCACCCAAGTATATGACCATGGCTCTACCTCTGCCAACTTCAATAACCAATAATATTTGAAAGCTTTTTGGCAAGGTTTTAATCGTTCTCCTAACTCTGAAATACTAAAGCAGCTCAACCAAAAGGTCCTCAACTCCTTTGTCAAAACCTGCCTCGAGAAAGTCCTCGTCTTTCCCCTAGTATCCTACGTCTTCTTACCCTTTTTTAACCCCCTATACTAAACACATATATATGCTATGTTATCACAAATTACATACCTCCTTCCTGATACCTCTATATTTCGTATTTCATTTTTTTTACAGGCATATTGTTAATCAGATTTTGAACTTACAAGCTCCTAGTATGCCCACATGTTACTAACTACATGCTTTTTTGTTTTGTCGTGTTGTCATCATTGCTTTTGATTTGTGTGCTTGTTCTAATAAAGGTTATTCTCATTATTATCCTTAAAGTGAGATTTATAGTTTCTGAATGTGAGATTTCTGTGTGGTGGTAATGATTGGGGAAAGGGGTTTGTTTTATAATATAATATATTGCAAGTGATTTTTTGTGATATAATAGAGCGGTGGTGCCCATCCACTTGGTTATCACTTTGTTATTATTCACTTTCCCATCAATATAATGTAGATAGTGTATGCTTTTCAAGTGATATTTGTTAGTGCCTTTAGTTCTATATCATTATGATATTGAGTAATTGATTGTGGGGTACATGGGTAGTTAAATATGATAATGAACTTCATTTCCCTTCTCTTGTTTCTATTATACAGATTATCCTATTTGCTGCTATAAGATTCTTTAATGTGCTCTGCCTATATAGTACGAAGTAATAAAAAATTGCTTGTTAATTTTGGCTTATTGTGCACGGTATCATGGCCCTTTATACTAGCCAAGTGGGTTGGAATATTATTGTTAGGCAGGGTAATTAGCATGATGTCCCTTAGTTTGCCTTCTGCAGGTACTTTTTCATAGGATCCTAGCAACCCCAAATTTAGGTCTTGTTATTCATTATTTTTTAAACCAACTTTATTCTCATTTACTTTAATAATTAATATAAGCTACAAAGGTTTAATCTAATTAATGTAGGGGGATAAAATAAAATCAAAGTAGTATAATTTGTGATCCACTGGGGAAGGACAAAATATTAACAAGATTTGTTGTACTTCTAGTTTCTTTTCATTTAGAAGACTTCTTGATGATTTGTAGGATTAGTTACTAGAGTCTAGGCATTGCAAATGAAACTTTTGGGATATAAGTATTGCAAAAATTTATTGTTTATGCCATTATTTGGGAAGCACATAACTTGGAACTGATCTATGCTTGTGTTCACATAGATAAAGTAGCCTAGTTTTATTGAATCTCTACTTATAAATTAACTAAACTATGATTTTATATTATATAATGCTTTTCAATTTTAAATAGTTTTTGTTATCACTTGTGTTGTGTGCTGCACATAGGATTTGGCTCCTTTGAAGTGCAGGGTGCATCTTAGAGAGTAAAGTACAAAATCCTGAACCATTGATGAGAAAATCAAAGGAGTAGATTTTCGCAGATGTATGATGTGAAATGCAGGTGCATGTATCTTACAAAATCCTAAACCCTTGATTTTCTCATCAATGGTTAGGATCCCAATATAGAATGCATCCAAATCGTTGCAGACAAAACTAATATTGTGGCAACATTCTTGAAATTATAGAATGCCTCAATATTCAAATTGTTGGAGCACCCAACTTCATTTTTGTTTTTTTATTTTAATTTGTTTTGACATGGTTATGGGCACAAATAGACCAGCACCTAAGGTGATATTAGGTGATGAAGTGCTCCAGCAATTAGAAAGTTTGGGCAATGTTACACTTAGAAAAAGGCAAATGCAAAAGCAAGATAGGCCAGGTAGACATAATTGGAGAAAAGAATGTATTTTCTTCTAATTACCTTATTGGAGAACCCTCTAGCTGTAACATAATCTTGATGTCATGAACATCGAAAGGAATATGTCTAATAATGTGTTGGGGATAATGATGAATATGATAGGAAAGACAAAAGACACATTGAAAAGTCGCCTTGATTTGGTTGATTTAGGCATTAGGGAAAGGTTGCATCCACAAGTTGATAGTACCAATGTGAATTAAATGTTAATTCCAGCTGCCAGCTATGCATTATTCTCTCAAGAAAAATCCAAACTTTGTAATTTTCTAGGTAACTTAAAGGTTCTTGATGCTTTCTCGTCTAATATTTCACAATGTGTGAATGTTCAAGACAAAAGGATTTTTGAACTGAAGTGCCATTATCATCACATAATGTTACAACATATTCTCCCATTTGCAATACATGGATTATTACCTAAGGATATATGTGAAGCTTTGATAGAGTTGAGTAGGTTTTTAAAGAATTTATCCTCAAAGTGCTTGGAAGTTAAAGAATTGTTTAGTTTGGAGGATCAAATTATAAGAACTTTGTACAAATTAGAGACTATATTTCTACTAGTCTTCTTTGATGTAATGATTCACTTGCCCATCCACTTGGCAAAAAAAGCAAAAATTGTTGGACTTGTGCAATATTGTTGGGTTTATTTTATTGAAAGGTTATCTTCTTATCTTTGGGTTTTATATTCTTGTTCTTAGTGATATGTAAATATCATAAGCTAATAGTAATCGTTATACTTGTATAAAGGTATTTACATCAACTTAAGGCATATGTGCGCAACAATGCTCATCCAGAAGGTTCAATTGCAAAAGGGTATCTTACAAATGAATGCCTTGCATTTTGTTCAAGATATTTAAGCAATATTCAAACTAAGTTTAATAGAGTAGCAAGGAATGATGATGGAGGTTTAAGAGAAGATAGGATATCTATCTTTTTTGAAAAGTGGTTGTGCAAAAGGAGCATACATATCAATTTTTCTTTCTAATGACAAGTACAATCAAGCTTGCATGTATGAGCTTCAAGATTATGAAGAGGTTTGGTCACTCAAAGTGTAAGTTAGAATACAAGCTTTACATGAAACTTTTTGTGTTTGGTTAGGGGTACTTATCTAACACAATAATTTAATATTGTAGGTGTAACACTCCTCGAAGGGCATTACATTTCAAGTCAACTCCTTTTAATTCTTTACCCAAGTTATAAAATATTTAATATTATAAAATACAAGTTTCAAAATTTCTTCTTTGCGAATAAAATAAACTTATCAAATTATAGAAACACAAGACATAAGAACTGAATAATATATTTTCATGTACATAACATAGATTAGTAACAACTTAAATACATAAAACTTATGTACACCAAATAATATGTATAACTACCATATAAAGACTGAACCTAACCCAAGCCCAAAATCTTGAAGAGTAGGGTCCTAAACCCGATCTTCCTCCAGATCCTCCTCGGGATCCCTAACGGACAAATTCCCTAGTCGGGGCATGTCAGTACGGACGGAAGTCCGAGCGGTCGACTCCTCAGAATCTTCACTAGATGTATCATGAAGATCACCCCACAAATCTCTAATAGACATAGAGAACTCCAAATGCACAGTAGCATTCACCGAAAACGTAGCAACTCCATGTCAGGTCCTACTCTAAAGTAAGGTAATATCACTAACATACTGAATGCACCCCGTGTCCCAATGGACATGTCATGCTTCGCTGCCGCCATGAGACTGTAAACTAACAAAACTCTGAAGATTTTGCCTCGTCGCCATTACAATCTTCTCAAAACATAAATATAGAACAGAACAAAAAGAATAATACAATAAAGAGGTGAGATCCCCTACATCAATACCATCATGGCAGCATAGAAACAATAATGACAATCATGCCATTCATATATAGCAATATCACAGAACAAACAAGTATAATCATGTTATCAATTAATAGATAATTCAATAACGTTTATCACAATAACATGAATACTAACCATACCACAATAATATGTATACAGACTATGCCATAAAAATAGGTACACTGACTATGCACATCAAAATGTGTATAGTGACCATTCTTATGCTTAATGCATCAATACACTTATTTCCTACTCTATGGAGCTAAACACAATTTCGGATAGAATGATCCAGAAGATATGTCTATACGTCATCTGCCTCAATTCAAGTGCTATAATTTTTTCTCAGTGTATATATCATGGCTTGTACAAGACATTCTACACCAGATCGGGAATAGAGCAACGTCTTGTCGAGATCATCGGAGCATTGCTCAGTCACTACGGCTCAGTGGAGCTACCAACTATCCACTTGTGGGATACCCGTGCTCCTACGCCTCCAAGGTCATTCATAGATCTTCACTAACGTAATTCACACCCGCACGAATGTGTAATTCAATACCTAGGCAACAATAGCCTTAACAGACACCGTCTGACAAATAATGCATGATTAATGATTCAACGCATATCACAAGCCAACACCGGCTATAACCAACCGCGTAGCATTTTTATCGCGTTTTCACAATCGCGTAACACTTTTTTTACGTTTTCAAATCACGTAACATTTTCCAAATATTTTCTTAATCGCGTAGTTCAAAAATTAATATTTTTGAATCGCGTAACTCAAAATCAATATTTTTGAATTGCATAGAACATTTATTGACATTTTAAACTTAATTTTGAAACTTTCCATGTTTAATATAAAGTTAAACCTTGATTCCAACGTTTTCTTATCAAATTTCTTTTAAGTAATATTTTCAAACGTTGTTCATAAAAACTATATTTATTTTGATTTAATCAAACCTCTCCAAAATATTTTTCTACTTCCTTGACTAAAAATTCTCCTAAAGACAATACCTTGAATTTCAAACCATCTTTCCAACCCATTTCCATTCTTATGGCCAAAAATCAATTCCTTTCAAATGATAAAAACTTTGTCTATATTCTTTTTCCAACTTTTCTCACTAAAATTCTTCTAAGTAATATCTTCTAGTATGTACCCCAAAATTTGCATTATTATAATTTTAAATAAAAACCTTTTCCATTTAACTTATTAAAAATAATCTTAAATGAAATACTTTAAGTCTCCAAATTACTTCTCAATCCTATTTCCACTATATTGGTCGAAATTCACCATTTTATTTAGTGATAAATATTTATTCATTTTCATTTTTATTTTGTAATTCTTTAATTAGATTTCTTATTACTAATCCTCTAGGTTAACATTTAATAAAACATTTTGCATTGGATTTCCCCTTTGGAGGGCTTGGAAGCCGTGAGCCTCTAAGGCCATTGGAGCCAAAAATTGCTTTCCTTTCTGTAACATCCCGAGAATTATTTGTTTTATCATAAACAATCATTTTACAATATTTATGATTTTTGATAATTTTCCTGGATTTTTCTGGAAAATAATGAATATTTTAATATATTTTTCATTTTACGTACACACTAAACAGAGTCAGTGTAACACTCCGGAAACTATTTGTTTTGCAATGAATAGACATTTTCTAATATTCATGATTTTTGATGATTTTTGTGAAATTTTCTAGAAACATTGAATATTTTAATATATTCTTCGTTTTACGTGTGCACTGAGCAGAGCCGGAAAAGTTAAATGTTTTTCCTGAGATTGGTAAACTTTGAACTGTGGAAACGTCAATGGGAGATCTTACTAAACTCGAGGCCGAGCACAGTTTACGAGGTTTACATTTTATGAGATTTTAGCTGATGAATAAAATCACAGAATAATTAATCATCTGAGAAATAATAATAAAATATTATTTATACTGACTGTAATTTTGGTCACTGAGAAATAGTCCTAATAGATTACTTCTATCTAATTACTGTTATGATATCATTTAAGTGACCACACACTTCACCTTATCGAGAAACACGCGAAGCTTCTCAAGGAAGCTTTGAGGGAAGCTTCTAGAAAGCTTCCTTTCCCAACCACTTTTCTCTCTCCTCCCTCCCCCTATGTGCTGCACGGTTGGGCTAGGGAGGGGCATATTACATTTTCCCTTCACTCATTTCTCTCCCTCACGTCTGCTCTTTTTCTCCCTCTCCTATCTCTCTTCTCTTTTCACTCCACAGCAGCAACACCCTTACCACCCACACCTCCATTTTATCTTCAAGCTTTCACACTCCTTGCACCCACTTTGTGTTTGGAGAACCACCATCTTTGAGGAAGTCATCTTCAAGAGTTTACCATTCTCTCCATCTTCATCCTCTTCCACCTTTGAAGCTCAAAGGTTGGAGCTTTAAGGTAAAAGCTCATGGCTTTCTCTCCCTCTCTTCTCATTTTCGTGGCCCATGGTCATTTTGGTGACCATGGGTATTTATTTCAAGATTTGGTTTTGATTTTGTAAGTTTGAATGTCCTAAGGTTTTCAGGAAGCTAAGCACGAAATTTCTAAGCAAAAAGGAGCATCATTTCCTTGTGCTTGTCTTAGGTAAGAGGAAGATCTATTCACTTCAACCCATTTTGGTGGTTAAGAACTTGTTGTTGTATTGGTAGGGTGAAATCCATTTTGGGAAACCCCTTGTTTGATTGTGTTTGATTGAACTTTAAGTGTTTGAGTGGTATGCTTTTGATGTGCATTAATGGATGTTGGGATGATTGAGGTTTGGAATGGTTTTCTGGTGAGTTTCTGTGTCACAGAGGGATACACAGCCTGGGCCGTGTATGAATACACGGTCGTGTTTCTCCCTGCGTGACTGTACGTGTTTTCTGGTGCACTCCAGAGGAGTACACGGCCTAGGCCGTGTATGACCACACGGCCGTGTATCATGATCAGTGATGGAATTGAGGCTTTTCTAGCCCCTTGGAGGTTCAAGGTCCTCTTGGGCCCTTGACTCAAGGCTTTTGGACTAAAGTAAGTGTAGTAATCGAGAATAATTGGATGACTAGAAACTAATTAGGGATTCATAAAGAGGGAAAGACAAGAAAACGGGAGCATACTTTACCATTTATAAGAACTTTGAATAGAGAAAGAACATGAGTGTGATAGAGTTACGAGCGACATAATGAAATTAAGAATTGACTTATTTAATGATTTTGAATAGGGCGTGAATGCCTAGAAACGTGTTATTGACTTAGTATGGACCCTTGAACGGGATTGAACATTGATGATAAATGACATAACATGTGATCTTAGACTTGAAATATTGTAACTGTGATTTTGTAAATGTACATATGAGTATACATTGAAGATATGTGCACTGAGCATGATTGAGTCATGCATTGAAAATGTTCGTTGGACTATTGTGAAGGCCAAGTTGCCTAGGAGTTGAATCACACCTTAGTGCGGGTGCGAATAGACTAGTGTAGGTCCTGTAGTTGACCTTGGGGGCGTCGGGGCATGGGCGTCTCACAGTGGGCAGTTGGTAGCCCCTCTAGACCGTGGGACAAACCGATGTGAATGCACCGACGATCCTGACTATGGCACTGTCCTATATCGAGATCTTGTGGGAACGCCACTGTATAAAGCCTTGTTGCGCAAAATGATTGATTATTTTCTAGAAAGCACTTGTTTTTATGGCTGACGAGATACTGGCATGTCCCCCTGATCATTCTCTTCGACTGTTTTATGTCTAGCTCCATGGAGTAGGGTTGTTGGTATCATATGTATGTGCATAGTGAGTCATCAAACCATTTGATAGTTACTTGTTCATATGGAAATTTAATATGTTGTTTCATTACTGCCATGACTGCCTATATATGTTAAATTGCTTATTATCTGTTTTAATGCTATTTATCATTTCCTGAGATGTTATGTGGGCGTCATGCGCCGTTTGTTCTTTACTACCTCAATTGGTAATGAATGTTGAATGTCTTACCTCTTTTCTTTTTCTATGTTTCTACTATTTCTATATACCTATATATGTGTGATCCTCTGAAGACGGGGGTGAAGAAAAAGAAGAACCTGATTTCCTGGGCTTTTGGCCCAACCTTGACTAGCATTCTTCTGATCATGACGGCCTGACCTCATGGGTTTTAGGGATACGTGCGTCTGACGTTCCTTAGGGGTCCAGACTGTTGGCATGTGAACTTCAGCTCTGATCGCTGTGTCTACTTGGGAGACGTGTCGTTGTCGCTAGCTTGGGGGCGTCATGAACCACCGATCTTCACCTGCTGCATTAGCTTACGCTTGGAGTTTTATCTGCCCATCCGGGAGATGTGGGGTAACCGCTACTACACCCCGCAGGAGGACTCTTTTGATTCCACTACTCGGGCTCTGGCTCATAGCTCTGTGGCTCCTATGGAGGTTTCCTCAGATGAGGAAGACCCAGAGGAGGTTCCCGAGGAGGATCTCGCGGAGGATCCTGAAGAGGATCCTGATACGATTCCTCCTCATTTGAGGGACTGATATCGCTGGTAGCTATGATGGCTGCCAGTGTTTTTATTTTGGGGGCCTGATGTCTTTATTTTGATGGGTTGTATATTTCGATATCTTGGGGATGTATATGCGTGATCCTTTAGGCAAGTATAGTTTTGCTTTTTGGTTAATCTCAGGCTTCTTTTTTATGAGCCTTGATGTAATTATCGACTCATAGTTTGTATCTAAACATATAGATATATATATATATATATATATATATATATATATATATATATATATGTGTGTGTGTGTGTGTGTGTGTGTGTGTGTGTGTGTGTGTATATGATGTATCTCATGCAATGGATGTATAGTTTAGTATTTATGTTTTCTGTCAAAGTTTATGTTTTCCGCTTATAATTTGACAAAAGTTTATATACGTACTGATGAATCTTTTATAAATGTTAATGCCTCTGAATACTGAATTGATGGACAGGTTATTGAGTATAATTATATATATACTTATGAAAAAATATATATATTCACCATTTTATTTATACAACTAAAATCAAATATGTTTAAGGATGAGAAAGAACCGGGTCTTACCTAATTCATTATACTTATATTTTTCGCATTGTATTTAATTGACAATGTGACGTCTCCTTTTTAAAGGGGGCGTTACGTTACACTTTCTAACATTATTGTAGTATACAACACAACTTTAAGCATCACAATCCTACTATAACAAGTTCATGCATAATATCAAAATAATAAAATCACATAAGCAAAATAAATACAAATCACACAATTACACAAATATGGTGAATAAATTCTCACATGGATTCATCACCTTCATACAAATTTCGTGTCCCTCACCACCATAAGTGGTTGATGAGGTTAATCTCCCTCTTACCTTAGATGTAGCCTCCTAACTCCTTGTAGGTCTCCTTGTGTCTAACTTTCACCACCAAGTTGCTCTTAAAAATAAAAATAAACACAAACATATTAACATCTAAGGCTTGATTAAGATAACCATAGATCAAGTATTGTCTTAGAACTTCAAAAATGAAACAAGAAATGAAAGATCAAGAAATTCACCTTAGAACCCTAGAACTTGAATTCGAAAATCAAGCTTGAAAATGGTTGAACGAAGTCTTGATCACAACATCAAAGTTGCTTAGGTTTGTGTTTAGAATCAAGTGGTAAGGTTAGATGGAATTATGAAAGGTTGGAGAGTGGTTTTGGGTAGTAAGGCCCTGAGCTTGAGAGAAAATGGAAGAGAGAGTTTTTGTGTTTTGCTTTTGCATGAAAGATGATAAGTGTAGAATGTGATAGAAAAATCAACTTTGGTCCCCTTTGGATGCTTAGTGGCCGTGAGATACAATGAGAGAAGGAGTGATCAACTTGATCACTTCAACTCCTCACAACCATTGATTAGAATGAAGGATGGACAATCAAAGCTTCTCCTCCAAGCTTGTTTCTCATTGGTTATTCATAAATGCATCATAACCATCATCTTTGACTAGCCTAGATATTTTTCAAAAGCTATTACCTAATGGACAAAGGCTACTGTTATTTATTGTCCAATGGATAATAACTTTACCCAATGGATAATAACTTTATCTAATGGATAATAAAATTGAACAAAAACTCAAATAAAGAAAATTTTCGTCAACTGTTTCCGGTTTCGAGTTTAGTAAGTTCCCTCGGCCCCGCATTAACAGTCCAAAACTTTCTGGTCCAGGAAAAATTTTTATTTTTTCGGGCCTGCCTCAAACGCACATACAGTCCAAAATAATATTAAAATAATCAAAATTAATTAAAAATTCTCAAAAATTCAAAAATATTATAAAACTTATAAATATAAAAAAAAATTTGAGGTGTTACAATACTCCCCCACTAAAAAGAATTTCGTCCCCGAAATTATCTTACCTTAGAACAACTACGAATATTGCTCCTTCATTTGTCTTCTAGTTCCCATGTTGCATTTCCCGTCACATCATTCCAGATTACCTTTACTAACAAAATGTCATTTTCCTCTAAGTTATTTCACTCACCTATCTTCGATCTTAACAGGATGTGTCTCATAAATCAAGTTCTCTTTTTAATTATATTGTATCTGGTACGATAATCAGGAATATATTTTCTCAATTGAGATACATTGAAGGTTAGAAAGAAAAGTGGTAAGGTTATTCAGTAGATTACCAGACCTATTCGATAAAGAATTTGATATGATCAAATAAATTTAAGGAGTGATCTTTCTGGATTCAAATCCAGAAATCTCAGTCTCAAGGAACACTAAAGTTTTATTGGAACAATATAACAAGATATGGTTAGTACATAACTGATCTATTCCTAAGATTTTCTCTATTTGTGAAAGAAGTAGACAAATCAAATTCATAGAAAAGTTCTGATTTCTAATAGTATTAGGATAATTTAAATAGGCTTGAGTAGTAATAGTAAATTTAGCAATGGGAATAGCAACATTCAAGTCAAAAGGAAATGAAAACACAGATAAACTCAAATGGTTCATACAGTCATACGCAACAAAAGAATAGGTCGCCCTAGAGTCAAACAGTACAATTAAAGGCTTACCTCCTATGATACAATCTCACTTAGTTAGATCTTCAGATTAGGAGGCTTCTGCTCCACTCATCGTATAGACTCTTCCTCCTGCTTGAGGTCTTATTGCACGTACGTTACTCACGGAAGGCTCCGTCTTCGGTTGTGTATAGTCTCTAGAAAAGTGTCCGGGCTCCCTGCGTCTAAAACAGATAATCCCTTCGGTTGTCAACTGATCTTTTCCACACTTCCAACATTTTAGTGAAGATGTTATGGTCTGACCGAACCTACTGCCACTAGTACTTCCACCATTTGTTTGTTGTTGTTACTGATTCCCTGGTGGCCGTGAATATGGTTCTTGATGGAATTGGTTACCATTACCATTACTTCCTTTTTGGAACCAAGATGGTCCAAAGTTATGGGATCTCGTATCCCGAGATTGATCCAACTTTTCAATCCGATGATACTTATCCAACAAAGCTGGGAATTGTTTAATTCCCAAAGGTAGAACCGCTCGCTTCAAGTCGTGTCTCAACCCTTCTTCAAACTTTCGGCACTTCCACTCCTCATCAGGCTGGAGTTAAAAATACCAAGAGAATTTTGATAGGCTTTCAAACCTAGTAGCATACGTACTGACCGTCATTCCCCCTTGCTTCAGCCCAAGGAACTCCATCTCTTTGGTGTGCCTCGTACTGGCTGGAAAATACTTCTCCAAAAACTTCCCATGTGATAACCTTCCCTCAGCTTCCAATAATTGTTGCGTTCCAGCCCACCAATCCTCGGCGTCTCAAATAAGCATAAAGGTAGCATAAGTTGCCTTTCTCTCATTTGTGCATCCTATTCCTCAGAAAATTTTCTCTAACTCCTTGATCCAAAGATCCGCTTTTTCTGGATCAAACTCGCCTTTGAACTGTGGTGGATTATTATGGCGAAACTCCGACAGATTCTGAACTTCGGTGGTCGCTTCCTGATGTTGAGCAACCCTTTGGTTTTGCTGTACTATATCGTCAGCCATCCTTTGTATTGCTGCCGTAGCTGCAGCCATACTATCGTTGTCACATCCCATTTTCATATATGCACCTCAACCACGAGCCATTGCTTTTCTTCAATGTTTAAATGAAACAAAATATAATAAAAATTTAAACATAACCAAGTCAAGCAATATTGTCTCCTTTCAGAAACTAAACACAGAGAAACACACAGTACAAACAAGACAAACCTATCCACAAACCCGAAATACTTGAACTTGGGCTCTAATACCAACTAATATAACACCCCCCGAAGGGCATTACATTTCAAGCCAACTCCTTTTAATTCTTTACCCAAGTAATAAAATATTTAATATTATAAAATATAAGTTTCAAAATTTCTTCTTTGCAAATAACATAAACTTACCGAATTATAGAAACACAAGACATAAGAACTGAATAATATACTTTTATGTACATAACATAGATTAGTAACAATTTAAATACATGAAACCTACGTACACAAAATAATATGTATAACTACCATATAAAGATTGAACCTAACCTAAGTCCAAAAACTTGAAGAGTAGGGTCTTGAACCCGACCTTCTTCCAGATCCTCCTCAGGATCCCCAACAGACAAATTCCCTAGTCGAGGCATGTCACTACGGACGAAAGTCCGAGCAGTTGACTCCTCAGAATCTTCACTAGATG
Source organism: Ormosia semicastrata (assembly GCA_029884595.1). Taxonomy (NCBI): domain Eukaryota; kingdom Viridiplantae; phylum Streptophyta; class Magnoliopsida; order Fabales; family Fabaceae; genus Ormosia; species Ormosia semicastrata. Next base: position 70,207,539 of record JAQQTO010000061.1, on the reverse strand, counting down.
TATCATGAAAATCACCCCCACAAATCTCTAATAGGCATAGAGAACTCCAAATGCATAGCAGCATTCACCGAAAACGTAGCAACCCCCATGTCGGGTCTTACTCCAAAGCAAGGTAATATCTCTAACATACTGAATGTGCCCCATGTCCCAATGGACATGCCACGCTTCGCTGCCCCCATGACACTGTAAACTAATGAAACTTTGAAGATTCTGCCTCGTCGCCATCACAGTCTTCTCAAAACATAAATATAGAACAGAACAAATAGAATAATAAAATAAAAAGGTGAGATCTCCTACATCAATACCATCATGGCATCATAGACACAATAATGACAATCATGCCATTCAAATACAGCAAGATCACAGAACAAATAAGTATAATCATGTTATCAATTAATAGATAATTCAATAACATCTATCATAAAAACATGAATACTAACCATATCACAATAATATGCATACAGACTATAACACAAAAATAGGTACAATGATTATGCACATGCACAATGTGTATACTAACCATTCTTATGCTCAATGCATCAATGCACTCATTTCCTACTCCATAGAGCTAAATACAATTTTGGAGAGAATGATCTAGAAGTTATGTCTGTACCATCCGCTTCAATTCAAGTGCTATAATTTTTTCTCAGTGTATACATCATGGCTTGTATAAGACATTCTACGTCAGATCGTGAATAGAGCAGTGTCTCGCCGAGATTGTCAGAGCATTGCTCAATCACTATGGCCCAGTGGAGCTACCAACTGTCCACTTATGGGATACCCGTGCTCCTATGCCTCCAAGGTCATTCATAGAACTTCACTAACGCAATTCGCACCCGCACGAAGGTGTAATTCAACACTTGGCCAACAATAGCCTTAACAGACACCGTTTGACAAATAATGTATGATTAATGATTCAATGCATATCACAAGCCAATACTGGCTATAACCAATTGCATAGAATTTTTATCGCGTTTTCACAATCACGTAAAACTTTTGTTACATTTTCAAATCGCATAACATTTTTCAAACGTTTTCTTAATCGCGTAGTTCAAAAATCAATATTTTTGAATCGCGTAACTCAAAATCAATATTTTTGAATTGCGTAGAACATTTATTGACATTTTAAACTTAATTTTGAAACTTTCCATGTTTAATATAAAGTTAAACCTTGATTCCAACGTTTTCTTATCAATTTTCTTTTAAGTAGTATTTTCAAACGATGTTCATAAAAATTAAATTTATTTTGATTTAATCAAACCTCTCAAAAATATTTTCTACTTCCTTGGCTAAAAATTCTCCTAAAGACAATACCTTGAATTTCAAACCATCCTTCCAACCCATTTCCATTCTTATGGCCAAAAATCAATTCCTTTCAAATGATAAAAACTTTGTTTATATTCTTTTCCAACTTTTCTCACTAAAATTCTTCTAAGTAATATCTTCTAATATGTACCCCAAAATTTGCATTATTATAATTTTAAATAAAATTCTTTTCCATTTAACTTATTAAAAATCATCTTAAATAAAATACTTTAAGTCTCCAAATTATTTCTCAATCCTATTTCCACTATATTGGCCGAAATTCACCATTTTATTTAGTGATAAATATTTGTTCATTTTTATTTTTATTTTGTAATTCCTTAATTAGATTTCTTATCACTAATCTTCTAGGTTAACATTTAATAAAATATTTTGCATTGGATTTCTCCTTTGGAGGGCTTGGAGGCCATGAGCCTCTATGGCCATTGGAGCCTAAAATTGCTTTCCTTTCTAACATTATTGTAGCATTCAAAATAACTTTGAGCATCACAATCCTACTATAACAAGTTCATGTATAATATCAAAGCAATAAAATCACATAAGCAAAATAAATACAAATCACATAATTACACACATATGGTGAATAAATCCTCACATGAATTCATCACTTTCATACAGATTTCGTGTCCCTCACCACCATAAGTGGTTGATGAGGTTAATCTCCCTCTTACCTTAGATGTAGCCTCTTAGCTCCTTATAGGTCTCCTTGTGTTTAACTTTCACCACCAAGTTGCTCTTAGAAATCAAAGTAAACACAAATATTTTAACATCTAAGGCTTGATTAAGATAACCATAGATCAAGTATGATCTTAGAACTTCAAAAATGAAACAAGAAATGAAAGATAAAGAAATTTGCCTTAGAACCCTAGAACTTGAATTCGAAAATCAAGCTTGAAAATGGTTTAACTAAGTCTTGATCACAACATCAAAGTTGCTTAGGATTATGTTTAGAATCAAGTGGTAAGGTTAGTTGGAATTATGAAAGGTTGGAGAGTGGTTTTGGGTAGTAAGACCGTGAGCTTTGAGAGAAAATATAAGAGAGAGTTTTTGTGTTTTGCTTTTGCATGAAAGAGGATAAGTGTAGAATTTGTGATAAAAAAATCAACTTTGGTCCCCTTTGGATGCTTAGTGGCTGTGAGATACAAGGAGAGAACTAGTGATCAACTTGATCACTTCAACTCCTCACAACCATTGATTAGAATCAAGGGTGGACAATCAAAGCTTCTCCTCCAAGCTTGTTTCTCATTGGTTATTCATAAAGGCGTCATAACCATCATCTTTGACTAGCCTAGATATTTTTCAAAAGCTATTACCCAATGGACAAAGGCTACTGCTATTTATTGTCTAATGAATAATAGCTTTACCCAAAGGAAAATAGCTTTACCCAATGGATAATAAATTTATCCAATGGATAATAACTTTATCCAATGGATAATAACATTGAACAAAAACTCAGATAAAGAAAATTTTCGTCAACTGTTTCCAGTTTTGGGTTTAGTAAGTTCTCCTAGCCCCCAATTAACAGTCCAAAACTTTTTGGTCTAGGAAAAAAATTTATTTTTCCAAGCTAGCCTCAAACACACATACAGTCCAAAATAATATTAAAATAATCAAAATAAATTAAAAATTCTCAAAAATTCAAAAATATTATAAAACTCATAAATATTAAGAGAAACGAAAAATTGAGGTGTTACAATACTCCCCTACTAAAAAAAATTTTGTCCCCGAAATTATCTTACCTTAGAACAACTGCGAATATTGCTCCTTCATTTGTCTTCTAGTTCCCATGTTGCATCTCCCATCACATCATTCCAGATTACCTTTACTAACAAAATTTCTTTTTCCTCTAAGTTATTTCACTCACCTATCTTCGATCTTAATAGAATGTGTCTCATAAATTAAGTTCTCTTTTTAATTATACTGTATCTAGTACGATAATCAGGAATATATTTTCTCAATTGAGATACATGGAAGACACTATGAAGGTTAGAAAGAAAAGTGGTAAGGCTATTTCAGTAGATTACAGGAACTATTCGACAAAGAATTTGATATGATCAAATAAATTTAAGGAGTGAGCTTTCTAGATTCAAATCTAGAAATCTCAGTCTCAAGGAACACTAAAGTTTTATTGGAACAATATAACAGGATATGGTTAGTAGATAACTAATCCATTCCTTAGATTTTGTCTATTTGTGAAAGAAGTAGACAAATCAAATTCATAAAAAAGTTTTGATTTCTAACAGTAATAAGATAATTTAAACAGGCTTGAATAGTAATAACAGGTTTAGTAATGGGAATAGTAACATTCAAGTCAAAAGGAAATGAAAACACAGATAAACTAAAATGGTTCATACAATCATAGGCAACAAAAGAATAGGCCGCCCCTGAGTCAAACAGTACAATTAAAGGCTTACTTCCTCTGATACAATCTCACTTAGTTAGACCTTCAGATTAGGAGGCTTCTGCCCCACTCATCGTGTATACTCTTCCTCCTGCTTGAGGTCTTATTGCATGTATGTTACTCACGAAAGGCTATGTCTTTGGTTGTGTACAGTCTTTTCTAGAAAAGTGTCGAGGCTCCCCACATCTGAAACAGATAATCTATTTGATCGTACACTCCTTTGTCAAGCGATCTTTTCCACACTTCCAACATTTTGGTGAAGATGTTATGGTATGACCGATCCTGCTGCCACTAGTACTTCCTCCATTTGTTTGTTGTTGTTGCTGATTCCCCGGTGGCCGTGAATACAGTTCTTGATGGAATTGGTTACCATTACCATTACTTCTTTTTTAGAACTGAGATGGTCCAAAGTTATGGGATCTCGTATCCCTAGATTGATCCAACTCTTCAATCCGACGATACTTATCCAACAAAGTTGGGAATTGTTCAATTCCCAAAGGTAGAGCCGCTCGCTTCAAGTCGTGTCTCAACCCTTCTTAAACTTCTGGCACTTCCACTCCTCATCAAGCTGGAGTTGAAAATACCAAGAGAATTTTGATAGGCTTTCAAACCTAGCAGTATACGCACTGACCATCATTCCCCCTTGCTTCAGCCCAAGGAACTCCATCTCTTTGGCGTGCCTCGTACTGGCTGGAAAATACTTCTCCAAAAACTTGCTCTAGAAAACTTCCCATGTGATAAACCTTCCCTCAGCTTCCAATAATTGTTGCATTCTTGCCCACCAATCCTCAGCGTCTCCAACAAGCATAAAGGTAGCATAAGTTACCTTTCTCTCATTTGTGCATCCCATTCCTCGAAAAATTTTCTCTAACTCCTTGATCCAAAGATTTGCTTTCTCTGGATCAAACTCACCTTTGAACTGTGGTGGATTATTACGGTGAAACTCTAACAAATTCTAAACATCGGCAGTCATTTCCTGATGTTAAGAAACCCTTTGGTTTTGCTATACTATATCGTCAGCCATCCTCTGCATTATTGTCGTAGTTGCAGCCATACTATCATTGTCACGCCCCGTTTCCATATGTTCACCTCAACCACGAGCCATTGCTTTTCTTCAACGTTTAAATGAAACAAAATACAATAAAAATTTAAACATAACCAAGTTAAGCAATATTGTCTCCTTTCAGAAACTAAACACAGAGAAACACACAGTATAAATAAGACAAACTTATCCATAAACTCGAAAGACTTGAACTTGGGCTCTGATACCAACTAATGTAATACCCCCCGAAGGGCATTACATTTCAAGCTAACTCATTTTAATTCTTTACCCAAGTAATAAAATATTTAATATTATAAAATATGAGTTTCAAAATTTCTTCTTTGCGAATAACATAAACTTACCGAATTATAGAAGCACATGACATAAAAACTGAATAATATACTTTCATGTACATAACATAGATCTGTAACAACTTAAATACATAAAACTTATGTACACCAAATAATATGTATAACTACCATATAAAGATTGAACCTAGCCCAAGTCCAAAAACTTGAAGAGTAGGGTCCAGAACCCGACCTTCCTCCAGATCCTCCTCGGGATCCCTAGCAGACAAATTCCCCAATCGGGACATGTCACTACAAACGAAAGTCCGAGCGATTGACTCCTCGGAATCTTCACTAGATGTATCATGAAGATCACCCCACAAATCTCTAATAGGCATAGAGAACTCCAAATGCACAGCAGCATTCACCGAAAACGTAGCAACCCCCATGTCGGGTTTTACTCCAAAGCAAGGTAATATCTCTAACATACTGAATGCGCCCCATGTCCCAATGGACATGCCACGCTTCACTACCCCCATGAAACTGTAAACTAACGAAACTCTGAAGATTCTGCCTCGTCGCCATCACAGTCTTCTCAAAACATAAATATAGAACAAAACAAACAGAGTAATATAATAAAGAGGTGAGATCTCGTACATCAATACCATCATGGCAGCATAGAAACAATAATGACAATCATGCCATTCATATATAGCAATATCACAAAACAAACAAGTATAATCATGTTATCAATTAATAGATAATTCAACAACATCAATCACATTAACATGAATACTAACCATACCACAATAATATGCATACAGGCTATGCCACAAAAATAGGTACACTGATTATGCACATGTACAATGTGTATATTGACCATTCTTATGCTCAATGCATCAATGCACTTATTTCCTACTCCATGGAGCTAAACACAATTTCGGAGAGAATGATCTAGAAGATATGTCTGTATGTCATCCGCCTCAATTCAAGTGCTATAATTTTTTCTCAGTGTATACATCATGGCTTGTATAAGACATTCTATACCAGATCGTGAATAGAGCAGTCTCTCGTCGAGATTGTCGGAGCATTGCTCAATCACTATGGCTCAGTGGAGCTGCCAACTGCCCACTTGTGGGATACCTGTGCTCCTATGCCTCCAAGGTCATTCATAGAACTTCACTAATGCAATTCACACCCGCACGAAAGTGTAATTCAACTCCTAGGCAATAATAGCCTTAACAAACACCGTCTGACAAATAATGCATGATTAATTATTCAATGCATATCACAAGCCAATACCGGCTATAACCAATTGCGTAGCATTTTTATCGCATTTTCATAATCGCGTAACACTTTTGTTACATTTTCAAATCGCGTAACATTTTTCAAACATTTTCTTAATTGCGTAGTTCAAAAATCAATATTTTTGAATCGCGTAACTCAAAATCAATATTTTTGAATTGCGTAGAACATTTATTGACATTTTAAACTTAATTTTGAAACTTTCCATGTTTAATATAAAGTTAAACCTTGATTCCAACATTTTCTTATCAAATTTCTTTTAAGTAATATTTTCAAACGTTGTTCATAAAAACTATATTTATTTTGATTTAATCAAACCACTTCAAAATATTTTTCTACTTCATTGGCTAAAAATTCTCCTAAAGACAATACCTTGAATTTCAATTCGTCTTTCCAACCCATTTCTATTCTTATGGCCAAAAATCAATTCCTTTCAAATGATAAAAACTTTGTTTATATTCTTTTTCCAATTTTTCTCACTAAAATTCTTCTAAGTAATATCTTCTAATATGTACCCCAAACTTTGTATTATTATAATTTTAAATAAAATCATTTTCCATTTAATTTATTAAAAATCATCTTAAATGAAATACTTTAAGTCTCCAAATTACTTCTCAATCCTATTTCCACTATATTTTCTGAAATTCACCATTTTATTTAGTGATAAATATTTGTTCATTTTCATTTTTATTTTTTAATTCCTTAATTAGATTTCTTATTACTAATCCTCTAGGTTAACATTTAATGAAACATTTTGCATTGGATTTCCCCTTTGAAGGGCTTGGAGGCCGTGAGCCTCTATGGCCATTGGAGCCAAAAATTGCTTTCCTTTCTAACATTATTGTAGCATACAAAACAACTTTAAGCATCACAATCCTACTATAACAAGTTCATGAATAATATCAAAGCAATAAAATCACATAAGCAAAATAAATACAAATTACACAATTACACAAATATGGTGAATAAATCCTCACATGGATTCATCACTTTCATACAAATTTTGTGTCCCTCACCACCATAAGTGGTTGATGAGGTTAATCTCCCTCTTACCTTAGATGTAGCCTCCTAGATTCTTGTAGGTCTCCTTGTGTCTAACTTTCACCACCAAGTTGCTCTTAGAAATCAAAGTAAACAAGAACATATGAACATCTAAGGCTTGATTAAGATAACCATAGTTCAAGTATGGTCTTAGAACTTCAAAAATGAAACAAGAAATGAAAGATCAAGAAATTCACCTTAGAACCCTAGAACTTGAATTCGATAATCAAGCTTAAAATGGTTGAACTAAGTCTTGATCACAACATCAAAGTTGCTTAGGATTATGTTTAGAATCAAGTGGTAAGGTTATATGGAATTATGAAAGGTTGGAGAGTGGTTTTGGGTAGTAAGACCGTGAGCTTTGAGAGAAAATAGAAGAGAGAGTTTTTGTGTTTTGCTTTTGCATGAAAGAGGATAAGTGTAGAATTTGTGATAGAAAAATCAACTTTTGTCCCCTTTGGATAGGAAAGAGGATAAGTGTAGAATCTGTGATAGGAAAATGATATAAAATTGATAATTACGGATTCCCAAGTGTGAATATTCATGATTCTGTACATACCAATGAGCCATATGTCTTGGCATCTCAAGCAGAACATGTTTTTTTTTTTTTTATGTAGAAGAGATTATTGAGAAAGACTGGCTTATTGTTTCAAAATAATTCCTCTTGACCTATATAATATATATGAAGTTGGGGGTGAGTGTGTTGATGATGAGAATGATGATTCATATGTCAATGAAGAGGATGCTTACCAATAAATTGTAATTGAACATGGCACTCAATATAATAATGTCACAAATAATGACATTATGATGGAATTACATAGAGATGACATTGAGCCAAAAAAAGTAAGGTGTAAAGAAGAACAATTGGTGGTAAAAAGTAGAAAAGATAGCTTTATTGATGACAATGACATATATGAGATTTTAGGAAAGTAATGAAGACTTGCTTGATAATGAGACTAGTAATGAAGAGGATGATATATAAAGGTTGGCATTTCTTAAAACAATTGTTAAGAAATTTTTTGTGATTTGTTGCACAATTGTTTTGTGATACAAATTGTCATTTAGCCATGATAATAATGGTTTTGTAATTTTTATTGATCGTATAGCCTTTCTAATTTGTATGTTTTTAAAATCAATTAATTATGCTTATAGTTTTTTTGGTAATACATTTTTACTAATATTTGTTATACAAATTTGTAGAAAATGAATGGACAAAGAGGTGCTAATGGAAGACGGAAGTAAATTTATTATACTCATCAAGGAATCCCACAGGAAGAGGAGATGATGGTGCTTCAAGCTCATGTGTGTAGCCAGAAAAATTGGCTCAACCCCAAAATTTTCAGCAACCAAGGGAGGTTCAATGACCTATTCAGCCTGCTACTTAACAACAAGAGGCAGAGACTTGTGTAACACCTAGTGTAGGACATGATATCTCAATGCCTAGTAGTGTAGGTATAATATTTGTCATGTTAAATAAACTTACTTGTGATGTAAAGCATACCTGGTTCTTACAATTTTCATATTTTTTATTTTCAGATTCTTGTAATCCAAAAAAGAGCATAGGATGGATATATAAATGCGTTGAAGTGGACATGAAGACCAAGAATGGAAAAATTGATGTTATGATTCTTGATGATATCTTGTGAGCAGTGGAAGAAAATGCTAGAAACATTGTGAGTTATTGTGGATATGTAGTTAGGACAAAGACTCTGTTGATAGCTAATAATTGGAAAGAAGTGACAAATAGCATGGGTGAGCAAATGCTTGTGAAGGTTAAGGTAGTAAATTCGATACTAATTCTAATTTTGTGTGTGTGTGTGTGTGTGTACATAAGCCATTAACTTCTTTTTTCTTTTCTTGAAGGAAAAGTTTCAAGTTAGTGAAACCTTTGAATGGCAGTTAGAATCATTTGCCTTGGCCAATATGCAAAGATTGTATAGAGCTTGGAGAGGTTGATTGCATAAATTCTATAACCAATTCAACATTGATGAGCAGAGACTAGCCAATCAGCTGGAAGATGTTACAATGGAAAATTGGAAATATTTAATTGATCATTTTGGTGGAGAATCATTTCAGGTATAATAACTGATTCAACCTTTCAATAATCTCAAGTTTTTCATACTTTATTAGTTTTAACATTAAACTAATAATTGTAATACAAAGAATAAGTGAAAGAAATAAAAAAGAATAGGGAAAAGCTAGTTGTAAATCAGACATGTGGCACAAGTTCCTTTGCAAAAGTTGAGGAATCAATGGTAAGAGTTTTTCAAATTTCTTTACACTTCCTTATATGTAGAAATTACATTCTTAATAAAATCTAATGGTGTATGGTACACAAAGAAACCCCATTACTGGTGAGAAATGACAAGTTGATGAAGTTTGGTATATCCAACTTGTAAAAGAAAAAACAAGGAGGGAGAAATTTTATGGTCTGACCATAAGTCATAAGAAATCCATGTAAATTGAAATTATTTACTTTTGTCATTTGATTATATTTATCAATTTAGTAGTAATTGTTTTTACTATTTATGTAGGAGTAATTGAAAGATATTGCATCTCAACCATCCCCAAAAGGATCCACCCCAATGACTGAGGACGAAATTTTGTTGACAGTGCTTGGTAAGATGACTGGATACTTTAGGGGAAAAGGTTATGAAAAGAAGGCTGCAACAAAAAGAGGAAGGCAGAATGAAGGTGCAATTAATGTTAGGATTCATCATGCAAAGGAGCAAAATACTAGATCCTTTGAATTTCGACTCGAAGCTCAAATTGAAGCTCGGCTAGAAGCTCAACTTGAAGCTCAGCTTAAAGTTCGTCTTATTGCTATACTTGGACCTTTGGCACAATCAAATGCCTACAATATCCCTAGAAATTAGATATCAATAATTTCTTAGTCAAGTTTTTCCTATTTCATAGAGTCCAGATGTTGAATTCGGTTAAGCATGACTTGTTTGATGCAAAATCTTAGTGAAAATTCTTTTTTTAATATGTTAGGTGAATGAGGTGAGCTTTAAGGTGCTACATGAAGGGTGTTGATTCCTAGTTTCATGTCTATGCTACCACAACAACCTAGTAATTCTTTATTCATTTGCTTAAAGAATATGGGCTTTTCTTTGGTGGTGGATTTGAATGGAAGCAAACTCTTTCATGTCTTTTGTTTCTGAATGAATTGGTTGGCATTCTTTTTTCATGTATTTGATGAAGAAGTAAGATGATGTGTAATCATGTTTCTTTCGAAATTTGGTATGACATGTGGGAACTTCTTAGATCTATTAAAATTCACCTTAATGATCTATTAAATATGCTCTAATTAATTTATGAAAATAGTTTCATTTTTTCTTTCCCATTCGATTTATTGTCTCTTTTCTTTCTTTTTCTTCATTTTTTTTTTGTTTGTCTCTCATGTGTGGCAAAGGATTAAGTTTTTTGGTTAGTCTATTAGAAAACCCAAGTTGATAAATCCTTAGAATATTGTGATCACCACAAAGTACGTGGGTTGATGTGTTGAGGATGTTAATATATACAATGTCAACTAGTTTGGAATTTGAAAGATGCTCTTTCACTTTTGCTTTTTATAAAAAAAATAGTAATAAGAGCTGTATTATCATAATTCAAAATTTGTTTGCCTTTTTCCTACCTTTAGAACTATGGTGAATTTTGAGCTTATTGACATGTGTCAAATAATTCTGCATTCTACTTTCATTGTACATCCATACATGGATATTTATTCTTAATACTTAGCAGGTTTTGATTGCAACTTGTCTTTTATCATATTGGTTATGTGGTGAATTTTGAGCTTATTGTCATGTGTCTAGCTTCTACCACTTGATGCTTGATGCCCCTTGTTTGTCAAAACATTTATGGATTATTATTGATTGCATGAAAAAAATATATATGATGTGTTTTTTTTGCTTTTGGAAAAGTTTGAAGTATAAATTAGATCTCTTTATATCTATTGACATGTTGGCTATTGTTATAAAGGCTTATTGACATTTCTTATGAATTTGTAATAAATTTTTGTTAGTTTTCCATCTGCATAACAATGTTTGAGATCTTACAACAAATCAATTGGTAGTAGAGAAGCAAGCACATGAATTTTTGGAATGTAATTTTTTGAAGAGAAGCAAGTGCCAAACTTTTAATCTATAGTCTTTTGAAAAGAACTAATGACCTACTTGACTTTTGGATTTCATAATTTTTTAGAGCATTTGGATTGTAATTTGATGTTTGGCATATTCTATTTTCTATTTGAATTATTATCGTACTTCATTTTATATGATATTAATGAATATTTCAATATAAGCGTTATTTATATTGACATTTAATTATTTAAATGATATTTATGGTGTTAGAATATGAGTTAAAACCACACGTATCATTTATATATTTTTTGAAAAAAGGAAAGAAAAGAAATTACCTTTAGTGAAGACTTAATTTGTCACTAAACTTAGTAAATAAGAACTTAATTTGTCTCTTTTCATGATGACTAGTAGTCGTCACTAAAATATCTTTTGTGACAACTTCTAAAACTCGTCACAATAGCTATTTTTAGTGATGACATTGTCTTTTGTGTTTTATATTGCATATTATATTTTGATGAAAATAACTATATTGAAAATCATGTTTGAATATTCCTAATGTTTTAATCAGTATAACATGATCTTTATGGAGTGTTTCTTTACATTATTAAGTCTTACAAGACTAAACAAGTTTCAAAGAAGCTTTCTGGGTAATCAGAGAGGACTAAGAAGATCAATTTTTGACTTGAGAAAGTTCAAGTGCAACCTGAGAAAGTTCCAAAAGAACATGAGAAAGTTCAGCATGAGAAAGTTTTGAGAAGATTGTGAGAAAGTTTAGCAAAATGAAGAACTCCCACAAAGGTTGAACTCAAAAGGAATTCAAACTTACAAGTGAAGTTTTTATCATTAGAATCATCAAGAAGAATCATAAAGAAGATAGTGAAATTAAAAGATGAGAAGATTAAAGATATTCAAACTTAAGAAGGTTGTATAAGGAACTTAGCTAAGAACATTCATGAGAAGGTTGCTCGTGAGAAAGTTCTGATGAACCTTCACACTTAAAGACTAGCATGCTAACTCATCAAAAAAAGACAAAATAATGGTCACCTGCAACTAGCAAATACAATTACCATTTGAAATATCCAACAATCATATTTTTGAAGCCTATAAAAGCATCCAAGCTTGAAGAAAAGAGGGTTATGAACTTGGAAGCCAATCTGCCACTTGGAGGCCAATCTGGCATTGAACATGAAAAACTAAACCTTCTTATCTTTATCTATTCATTATGAAATATGCTAAATATACTATAGGTGTATTGTTAGCTTTGTTTAAGTATTTGTATGCACTCATTGAGTGTTTTTGTGAGCTACCTAGTTCAAACAAACACATCTTTTCATCTCCTGTGTCTTGTACTGTGAGGGTGAGGTTGTCGGCTATACAAACCACTTCAAACTTGGTGAAAGTGAGCCTGAAGAGGCTGTAAGAAAGAATACTTGGTTTTAGCCTGAAGAGACTATATCAAAGAATACTTAGAGTTAAGCCTGAAGAGGTTATGGTTAAAGAATACTTGTATTGAAACTTGGAGAGGCTTGGTTGTTAAAGAATACTTATGATAGTGGAAAATCCTAATGGTTGCTAGTTACTGGACATAGCCTCATTTGGTTTTGGGATGAACTAGTATAAATCTTGGTGTAAAGCTTCTCATCACTTTTATCAGTTTAGTTGAGTTATAAAAGTTAAAAATGAAATTTGGAACAAACTAAATCTGTTAGGAAAGCATTTTCTAAGAACTCATCTTGATATAATTACGATCTAAGCTTAAATATTATTTTTTTAAATATCTAACTTAAAGTTAAACTGAAAGAGAAGTTGCAGATTTAAATAACATATAAACTCTTTTTTCAGTAGTGAGAAAGTTCTTTATACTCAACCATCAATTCAAACCCTCTCATAAACCTTCTCACCAATACTCTGGTTTAAGATTAAAACATTCTCACCTCTAAGCCTGAACAACTTGAGAAAGTTATGAGAATGTTGATTTTTCAAGAAAAAAAAATGAAACACAATTCAACCCCGTTGTGTTACTGCCAACTTCATGATCGTCACAAAAAGCAACAAAGATCTTGCATTAATGTCTTTAGTGATTACCACATATCGTTACTAATAATCTATTTTGTGATGAGCTTTATGGTCATTACTAAAAGCATATTTAGTGAGGACTTATGGTAGTCACTAAAAACTTTAATACTCATGACATTTTATGCCTCTTTAATGACGACCTTAGCCATCACAGAAAGTCTGAGCTTTAATGATGACAATGTGAAGTCATCACTATATAGCTTTAGGTACAAACTATGTGGTATGACTTTTAGTCATTACTAAAAGTATAAAAACTCATCACTTAGTTTCAGTAACGACATTGAAAAGTTTTAGTGATGACTATAGTCGTTACAGAAAGATCTATTTTTTATAGTGTATAATACAATGGCATGTGTATATCAAATATGCACCATCTATCTGTTAAGAAGGCCAAATTATTATGACCTCAGTATTGAATGTGTTGTAATGACAATATATAGTATTAGATGAATGTCAATTATATAACAATGTTACCTCTCAGTTTTGAATGTAAAAATCTGACCTAGACCTTGCACTTTAGGATGCACTTCTATAATGCATCTTTGAAGTGCATGAATGAAATAAGAGGGCAATATGATTAATGTAATATGGAACTCATATCCTTTTTGATAATTACAAATCTAGAATTTATTTTGGACAACATTATCCAAATAATATTAATTTTTCCAAATCACTTTTGAGATAAACGTTTCTAAACATAAATCAAGCCATTATAACTTTGGAGCACTCCTCACACTCTTGAAATACCTCACTCTTAGTGTTTAAGCCTTACTCACAAGGGATACCTCACCCTTTAACTCTCTTCACCTCTTTATAATGATTACAAGGTAGAAAAAAAGGATTGAACTCCTACAAGAGTAGATGTATGATTTGAAGTATTAATAAGCACACAATGATATCTGTACACAACTTGAAAAAAGAACAAAGAAGGTTAGGATGATTAATGCACGAATTTAAGATTGCTAAGAAGTTGTTAGGTGTACAAGAGAGTTCATTAAGTGTCCCAAGCCTTGTATTTATAGTCCACACTATAAATCAAGATGTTAATCAGAAGAGGTTGGTGGCATATTTAATGCATCAAAAACTAGCCATTATGCACTTCTAGGGGCTTGGCAATTGACTACCACGACTTAGTAATTAATTACTGAGGTCTTGTAATAGATCATAGAGAGAAAAGCCACGTCTATGGGTTAGAAAAACAATGAGGTAATCAATTACACCCTCATGGTAATCGATTATTGGCTCTCTGTATTGAGAAACAAAAGCCATTTCAAAGCATTGTAATTGATTACATTATATGGTAATCAATTACTGATTTTATAGTCTTTGGACCATATTACCATAGGCTAGCAATCAATTACTGACTCTTTATTTAAAGAAACAAAACACTTATGAGTTGTGGTTTAATCGATTATAGTTGATTAGTTATCGATATTTGCTTGACAGAAGCTTGGTAATCGATTACTAGCATATTAGTTTTGAAAACAAGAGGATAATAAGGAATGATAATCAATTACTACAAAGTGGTAACAGATTAATAGCTCTTTGACTTTGAATTTTGAGAAGATGAAGCCTTAGTAGCAGATAGTGATGGCTCAAGATGTTTTGTGGTCTAAAGCAAAATGATAAAGTTTATCTTAATAAAATTAAAAATAAAAAATTTATCTTTCTTGAAATATGATTAATCTTAAATAAAAATTAAAGTTACTTTGAATTGAGAAAACTATTTGATTTACTATGAAGAAAGCATAATTAAGAAATAAATATTATAAATTATAAGATTGGTTTTATGAGAAAAAATTATGAACTGATTAGATAAACAATTATATAACTAAGAATTAATGAGGATTGTGAAAACTAAGAGACAATACACATGAAAATTTACAAAAAAAAAGTTTATTTAGAGACATTAGATAATATATACTTATGTGAACATTTTATTAGATATATTAACTTTGTATAATTCTAATATAAATAATTAATATAATTATAAATTTGTGAGGCCTAGTAAAATAAATGACCTAAAGCAAGATCTTTGTTACAAATTTGAGGGTACTAGTGTTGTTTCATTGTTGCCTCCGGATCCTAAGTAGCTTCTTCTTCTTTATGATGTTACCACCACATTTTGACTAAGGGTATTTCCTTAGAGCATAACTTTTATACTTGTTAGTCCATGATAGCTATAGGTTGTTCTTCATAATTTAAATATGAATCCACTTCAATCATTTGTGATTGAAAAACATGAGTCTCATTTGGCAAATACTTTCATAGCATAGAGACATGGAATATCGGATGCACTTTTATCCAAGCTAGGAGGAAGGGCTAACTCATAGGCTACAACTCCAATGCACTTTAGAATTTTAGGGTCCAATGTATCTTGGGCTAAGCTGTTCTTTCTTCCCAAATCTCATAAAGCCTTTGAAAGGAGATACTCATAGAAATATGCAATCACCTTCTTCAAACTCCATTTGCTTCCTCCTATTATTGGCGTATGACTTCTGATAACTTTGTGCTGTCTTTATCCTATCTTGTATGACTCGGACTTTCTCTAAAGAGTCTTGTATCAAATCAAGTCCTAAGAGTTTAGATTCACTAACTTCAAACCATCCTATTGGTGATCTACATCGTCCCCCATACAAAGTTTTAAATGGTGCCATTTGTCTGCTAGATTAATAACTGTTATTGTGTGTGAATTCATCAAAAGTAGATATTGGTCCCAATTTCATTCGAAGTCAAGTACATATGCCCTGAGCATGTCTTCCAAAGTTTTGATAGTCCTTTCTAATTGCCCATCAGTTTATTAATGGAAACTAGTACTAAAGTGTAGCTAACTTCCCAAAGACATCTAAAAGGATTGCCAAAACTTGGTTGTGAATTAGGATCCATGATACAAAACTATACATATTGGGACTCCATGCAATGATACTATCTTCTCCAAGTATAGCCTAATATATTGTTGTGTCATATAGGTAGTCTTAACTGGAAGAAAATACGCAGACTTTGTTAGTTTATCGACAGTTATCCATATAGAATCATAGCCTTTTGGGTTTTTGGGTAATCTAGTGACAAAATCCATAGTAATTCATTCTCATTTCCATTCTAGAATCTCAAGGCTTTGTAGAGTCTCGACAGGCTTCTGATGTTCTGTTTTCACTTCTTGGCACACTAAGCATCTTGCCACAAATTCAAGAATATCCTTCTTCATACCTTCCTACCAATATGTTTCCTGTAGATCATGGTACATCTTAGCAGACCCAGGGTGTGTTGTATAGAATGATTCATGTGCCATCTCAAGTAATTTTCTCCTTAGCTCTTTTGCCTTAAGCACCACGACTCAATCTTTGTATCTTATGACCCCTTCTTGGTTAACACAAAAATCTCAATCTTTTCCTTGCTCCATTAATGCCCTTTTTGACATAATATAGGGATCCAAGACTTGAGATATCCTAATTTTTTTTACAATGGTGGATTTCACCTGCACGTTTTCTAGAAAAACTCCTGAGTTTGAGATCTCTAACAAAACCCCATTATCTAATACTTCTTCTAACTCCCTAATAGTTTTTCTTTTTTCTACTAAAATATAGGATAAGCTACCCATTGACTTCCTACTCAGGGCATCTGCTATTATATTTGCCTTGCTTGGGTGATAAAGTATGGTGCAGTCATAGTCTTTTTAAAAGCTTAATCTAATGTTGTTGCCTTAAGTTTAGATCTTTTTGATAAAAAAATGTACTTCAAGCTCTTATGATCCATATAAATTTCACACTTCGAAACCGTATAGGTAATGTCTTCATATTTTCAAGGCAAAGATCATTGCAGCCATCTCCAAATCATGGGTAGGGTAAGATAGTTTGCTCATGCCTCTTTAATTATCTAGATACATAGGCAATAACCTTGCCATTTTGTATTAAGATGTATACTAAGCCAAATCTTGATGCATCACAAAACACTATAAATCCTTCAGAACCTGTAGGTAAGGTTAGAATTGACGTTGTAACCAAACAATCCTTGAGCTTTTGGAAACTTTGCTCACAAGCTTCAAGCCATTCAAGCTTCATTCCCTTTTGGGTTAACTTAGTTAATGGGCTTGCTATACGAGAAAAGTTTTCCACAAATCTCCTATAGTAGCTTGCTAACCCAAGAAAGCTTCAGATTTCAGAAACCGTTGTAGGTCTAGGCCACTCTTGAATCACTTCGACTTTCTTTGGATCAACATTTATTCCATTTGCTGAAACTATATGCCCCAGAAAAGCCATACTAGAAAGCAAAAAATCACATTTTGAGAATTTGGCATATAACTTTTGATATCTAAGGATTTGTAAAACAATACAAAGATATTCTTCGTGCTCCTCATTATTCTTAGAATATACCAAGATGTTATCAATGAATACAATGATAAATTGGTTTAAGAAGGGCTTGAATCCCCTATTCATCAAGTCCATGAATGCAGCTAGCACATTAGTAAGTCCAACTGATATTACTAGGAATTCATAGTGGACATAGCTAGTCCGAAAGGCAGTTTTTTGGAATGTCCTTATTTCAAATTCTTATCCAGTGATATCCCGACCACAGGTCAATCTTTGAAAAACACTTGGTTCCTTGTAATTGGTTAAACAAGTCATCAATTATGGGCAGATAGTACTTATTCTTCACAGTCACCTTATTCAACTGATGATAATCAATACATAATCCCAATGATCTATCCTTTTTCTTTACAAAAAGTACTGGAGCACCCCAATGAGAAATGTTAGGGCGTATGAAACCCTTGTCCAAGAGATCTTATAATTGTGATTTTAACTCCTTTAACTCAGCAAGCGCCATTCGGTATCGAGGAATAGAAATAGGTCTAGTGTTGTCCACTAACTCTATACTAAATTTGATCTTTTTTTCCAGTGGTAACCCAGGTAAATATTTAGTGAATACATCTCGGAATTCCTTAACAATAGGGACTTGATCAAGTAAGGAAAATTCTTTCTTAGTATCTTGAATAAAAGCTAGAAATCCTACACATCCCTTCCTTAGTAGTTTCTCAGCATTTAATACTAAAATCAAATTGTTTGGGACCACACTTCTATCTATTTAATAAGCAAGGTTAGCTTTACTAGGTATCTCAAAGGATACTGTCTTTTCATGACAATTCAAGATGGCATGGTGTTTAGACAACTAATCCATCCCCAATATCACATCAAAGTCAAACATCCCAAGAATGATAAGATCTACTTTAAAGGTCCTCACTCCTATCACAATATCACATACTGGTAGGTAATCATTAATAAGAATGATATCACATATAGGAGTGTTCACAACTAAGGTCGTTTCTATCAGACAACTAGCCTTGTTAAGTTGTGAAACAAAATAAGATGAACAAATGAATGAGTAGTACCAGGATTAAATAATACTTTGGCAGAATGAGAAGCTATTTGAAGTGTACCAATAACAAAGGCATTGCCTGTTTAAGCATCTTAGTGAGTAAGTGCATAAACTCTAGTTTGTCCTCCTCTTGAGGTGTTTTGGCCTTTACCACGATTTCCATAAAGAGCTGATATAGTTGGTTTGGCTGCTGATGTTGTGGGTATGAAACTTTTGCTAGGTCCTCCTTCCTTGAAGGGACAATCTTTAATTAGGTGTCCCTTTTGTTTGCATCCATAGCATGCTTCAATCTCCTTTCGATAGGTGACAACATGTTTATTCTCACAAGTACTATAAGGAGGAATTTCCCCAAAAACGTGGAGGAAAAGAAGCGGTTGCTTGTGACATTACCACTTGTTTAGGTCTCCCACCTTGTCCTTAACTTTGGTATGCACCTTTAAAACCATAACTAGCGGTAAGAGTATATTGGGTCTTATTAGGTATAGAACCTTCAATTTTTGCCCTTTTCTGTCTCCCTTTATCAGTATGCCGGGCACTAAACCTCATTTAAATTCTCATGGCTATGTTAACAGTTTGGTCATTGATGAACTAGCAA
Organism: Ormosia semicastrata; assembly: GCA_029884595.1. Taxonomy (NCBI): domain Eukaryota; kingdom Viridiplantae; phylum Streptophyta; class Magnoliopsida; order Fabales; family Fabaceae; genus Ormosia; species Ormosia semicastrata. The sequence goes on along the minus strand of JAQQTO010000061.1, from coordinate 70,188,014 downwards.
AATTTCATATTTTTACGGTTCAAAATCTTGGATTTTCATCCTCTTTTAATATTTTTTATTTAACTTTATTCTCAAGTTTTTTTTATATTTTTAGTATTTTAATTGTGTTCTTATTACATGTTTTTATATATTTTTTGTAGGTTTTTGCACATGAAAAATACTGGACACTTAAGTGATGAAGAAAAGCTATAAAATCAAGTTAAGTGAGCCAGGGCTTAAGCGCTGGAATCTCATCACCCAAGCGCTCATTACACGCAAAAGAACTTCCTTTAAGTGAACCAGTGCTCAAGCACTGGAAACTATGCACTCAAGCACTGGAAACTAAGCGCTCAAGTACTAGTTGCATAGGTTGCAGTGTGAATTTCTTATAAAAAAAGGTTTTGACAAATACAACAAATTTTTTTTTACAGACTCTTACACACTTGGACAAAACGCAGCAGCCGTCAAGTGGCACAAACCCTAATGTGGTATGAGCGTAATTAGGCTTGAAGATTAGGAATTTTCTTCAACCTTTTCACCTTTCTACAGTGGAGTTTATCATATTCTTCCATTTGTGTTCTTCTTTTTTCATGTGTAACTAAACCTTTTTCGTTAGGGTGATGATGGATCTTATTCTTGGATGATGTAAATTCTTTTATGGGTTTAATCAATGTTTCTATTTCATGATTTATGTGTTTATCTCTTTTCTTAATGCTTTTCTAAATTTGACCGATTTGGGAATGGTTTTTGAGTTTATGTATGATTTAGAAAAATTTGCATGAACCTAGAACTTGTGATAAACATCATAATTTCTGTATTCGTTAGGAATAGACGTTGTGAGTTATGTGGTCTTTCTTTTAATTCCCTCGTTCTTGATAATGCCTTTCTATTTAGGATTAAACTAAGGGATTAATTAATTCTAAACAGTGTAAGAGGATTAATATACCAAAAGATTGTATATTGATTAATTTTGGGAATTGACCTTGAATCATTAGAATAAAACTTGATTAAACCAATATTTAATTTTGCATTTAAAGAGCTCAAGTGAAATCTAACCCCCTAACATTTTCATATCATTATTTTTCCAACTCAACCCAATTAATTAAATTTGGCTTTTGTTATTTTTGTTTATTCTTTCTTTTTATTGATTTTACCAACTCTATTTTCTATAGCTTGAATGTATCGATTTGGTGAAGTTAGTAATTGATAACATAATCCTCGTGGGAACGATAATCCTGTCTACTTTTTATTACTTTTGCGATTCAGTGCACCTGTCGATTTCACAACAAATTTTTGGCACCGTTGTTAGGTATTATTGTTATTAATATTAACTAGTAGTTAAAAAGATACTAATTTAGGCACTTATTTTTCTTATTTAACTTTATTTTCCTTTTTTTAATTTTCTTTTAAATTTGTTTCTTTTGAGTCATTCTTGTTTTTTTATTTTCTTTGTTTATTTTTATTAGTCTTTTTTTTAGTTTTATTTTTAATTTCTTTACTTTACTTCACTCTGATTTGTTTGTTTGTTTATGTAAGGTTTTATGGAGTCACAAGAATTACTCTTTGATTCAAAGATAATAAAAATAGAAAGAGCAATCAAAAAAGCATTTAAGAAGGAAAAAGAATTGAAGAAGAAAAGATGGCTGAGAACACTAATGCACCAAGAAAACGCACTTTAGCTGATTATGTTATTGCATCTTCTGAAAATGTCTTAACTAGTATTGTGCGACCTGCTATCCAAGCAAATAATTTTGAGATTAAACCAGCTCTTCTATAGCTGGTGCACCAGAATCAATTTGGGGGAGGTCAGACAGAAGATCTAAACTTGCACATTGCTAACTTCTTGCAACTTTGTGATACTATCAAATATAATGGAGCTAATGATATGCTATCAGATTAAGACTTTTTCAATTCTCTTTGAGAGATAAAGCTAAGAGCTGGCAACAAGCCCAGCCTCAAAGAAACATTTTCACATGGGATGATCTAGTTAGTAAGTTCCTCACTCAGTATTTTCCTCCATTAATGTTTGTGAAGATAAGATGTGAGATTACTTGCTTTACTCAAAATCAAGGAAAATCTCTTTATGAAGCATAGTAAAGATTTAAGGAGCTACTTAGAAAGTGTCTTCATCATGCTTTTGAAGTTTGGCAGCAAATGCAGATCTTTTATAATGGTTTGAATCATTCTGCAAGACTTATGGTGGATGCATCTGCATGCGGATATCTGAATACTAAGACTCTTGAAGAGGCTCAAGAATTATTTGAGACTATGGCCACCAATGAATATCAATTGTCTAGTGGAAGAGCAGTAATCAAATAGGGAGTTATGGAGTTTGGCACTCTCAATGCTTTACTTGCTCAAAATAAAAGTATTTCTCAGTAGTTAGCCAACCTCACCAAACAAGTGGAGAATATGCAGGTGAATTCAGTGAATCACCAAGTGTTAATTTGTGACTTCTGTGGAGGTAATCATGCTAATAGTGGATGTGAGGCAAGAAACTCTGGTTTCATTTCTCCATAATAGGTCAATTATATGGAAAATCCTTCAAGACCCCAAGGTACTTCATTTTCAAATACATATCATCTTGGGTGGAGGAATCACCCCAATTTCTCTTGGAGCAATCAAATGGTACCATTGAATCCTCAACCAAAGAAGAAGTCTCCTCTCGAGATTGCACTTGAAAAGCTTTTGCAACAGACATATACTTTCTTGCAGCAAACTTCTTCTTTTATGGAACAGACCTCAACTTTCATGCAAGAAACGAGGGCTAATTTCAAGAATTAGGAGGCAGCGATCAGAAGTCTATAAAATCAAGTGGACCAGATATCTAGAAAGCTCACAGAAAGACCTCAAGATAGTTTACTAAGTGATACTATAGTTAATCCAAAGGAGCAATGTCATGCAATCACTTTGAGAAGTGGTAAGCTGTTGGAAGAAAATGTGAAAGTGGCACCTAGTTCCTCAGGAGAAGAGAAAAAGCAAGATGATGTTCTTACTAAGGATGTTTTCATTAAGGATGCACCAAAAGTAGAGGTTTCTACTGAAGTCAAAGTGAAGGGAGAAAGAAGAAAGAAGAAGGATTCAATGTTGAATAAATCATTTGACCCTTCATTGTATGTCAGACTCTCATTCCCCCAGCGTTTGAAGAAAGATATTAAGGAGAAACAGGAAAGACAATTCTCCAACTTCCTGGATGTCTTTAAGAAGTTATAGATCAACATTCCTTTTGCTGAGGCACTTGAACAGATGCCCTCCTATACTAAATTCATGAAGGACTTGCTATTTAAGAAGAGGAAGTTTAAAGAAGATGAGACTGTAGCACTTACTGAGGAGTGCAGTGCCATTATCCAAAGGAAACTACCACCGAAGTTAAGGGATCCAAGAAGTTTTAGCATCCCTTGCACCATTGGAAAGTTGATTGTTGATAAAGCCTTATGTGATCTAGGCACCAATATTAAGTTAATGCCATTGTCCATCTTGCGCAAGATGGGAATTGAGAAAGTTAAGCCTACTATGGTCTGTCTCCAATTAGCAGATCGATCAATTAGACATTCGTACGGTATTGTGGAAGATTTGCTAGTGAAGGTAGACAAATTTATTTTACTAATTGACTTTGTGGTCTTAGATATGGACGAGGATGCTGATATCCCGTTAATTCTTGGAAGACCATTCCTAGCAACTTCAGGAGCATTAACTGATGTGCCTAGAGGAGAGCTTATTTTGAAGGTGGATGGAGATCAAGTGACTATAAATGTTTTTAATAAGTCTACCCCAACATTAGATCTTCATGCCCTTGTTAATTGCATTCAAGGTAAATTTCAAAAGGGGTTGGATGGTAAGAACACTTTTTCATCCATTATTGTTGATTCTTGTACTTCTAAGATTGTTGATGAGAAAAAGAAAAAGATTTTTCTAGTTCTCAGAGTTTAGTGCAAGTTGATCAGAATTCTTCTAACAAGATGAAACTTGGCACTTTACCTATTGATAAATTGAAAATCCCATGGCCAAGTGGAGTTTCTGATGCCAAGGCACACTTGGGACAACTAGTTCCAATTGGAGTTCAGAATATTTTTGGAGAGGACTCCAAAAGCTGTGACCGAGTATGGAGGCAAAGATCTGACAAAAGAAAGGTGTCATCATATTTCTCTTATTTCAAGCCACCATGATTAATTGAGAAAAGGCAACGTCGAGCTAATGACGTTAAATAAGCGCTTTTTGGGAGGCAACCCAAATTTTCTTTCTGTTTCTTTGATCTTTATTTTGTTATTTGTTTTTCTTCAATTAGTTATTAGTTTTTTGTTATTCTTTATTTTAGTGACTAACATTGTTCTTGTTTTTTTTCTTTTGTAGCTAATGTTGAGTCGACTTAGGTGCCTCCCTGAATTCAGAACCTTTTATAGGGGGATGTATACAGTTGTCGGCCACTGAAAATATTTTTCTTCTCTTTCCTTTAGCTTTTAGTTTCCACATTTAGTTATTTACTCTTTTGATTTTATTTTGTTTCCATCACCCTATTGTATTTTGAATCATTAACTGTGCATGCTGGTGTGTTGAATTGAATATCCAATAATTGCTTGAATTGTGGATTGATTTGATTTCTTGGGATAGCACATGAGAATTCACGAGTTATGTTTATCTCTATTGTTTTAATTGTGTATAGATGTTCTTCCCATCTTTATGTTTGATAGACTTTAAAATTTAAATGCATGTCAAGCTTAGAGAAAGTTTATAAGATTGCAAGTGTGTGGATGATTTGCATATAGAAGTTGTTAGATTATCTCTTGAGATGAAATCCTAGGCAGTGCATGATTAAAGAAATGATAAGGGCCTTCTTTGGACCGTTTGAGCCTTTCAAGCCAACTTGTGAATACAGTGTATCCTTGTGTCCCTTTTTGCAGCCTTGTTATTGTTTGACCTTTATTTCTTTTCTTTACCCACATTTTCCTTTTCCTATACCCATAATAAAAAAATTTCTCTCTTACATAACCTTTGTTAAGTGCATATCTTATATTATTTTATTATTCAAGCCTTCATTATTTTTGTGCATGAAGTTTTGTGGAGCTCAAAAATTCAAAAAAAAAAAAAAAAAGAAAGTTTACCCAAAGTATTGCAAAGAAATAAGTTTGGGGGTGGCGATTAAGAATAAGAAAAAAAAAGTGAATGTTGTGTTGTTTCTTATGCTCTGTTTTGCAATTGTTTAATATTTTGAGGCTTTGATTGTAAAATTTGCATGATTTTGCATTTCAACTTTTGTTTTCATTATCCTACCATTTATTTCTTAACTCATACCCTTGGCCTTACATTACAAGCTTTATAAAGTTCCTTTTGATCCTTGGTTATGTGTTGTTCACATTAGTGGAGAGAGAGATGAAGAACAATCCTATGGATGTGGATTTGAAGTGCACTTGCAGTTTCATAAACCTATATGGATTTGTACTTTATGAGGAGATTGGATCTTTCATTCATGCTTTTGGAAAGTCATTTATGCATGAGAATTACATGTGAGAGACGATGTGGTAATTGGATTGTTCATGTGTGCCACTTTAAAATTAGATTATGAAGCAATTTCTGTGGATATGAATGATTTTCAATAATCGGTGTTGCCATGTTTGAGTTTGTGTATTGAGTTTTTATTTGTTTAGTCTTTTTGTGTTATTTTTGTTTTTCTTGTTTGCTTGAGGACAAGCAAAAGCTTAAGTTTGGGGGAGTAATGAACTTGCAAAAATTCATATTTTTATAGTTTAAAATCTTGAGTTTTCATCCTCTTTTAATCTTTTTGATTTAATTTTGTTCTCAAGTTTTGTTATATTTTTAGTATTTTAATTGTGTTCTTATTATGTGTTTTTATGTATTTTTGGTAGGTGTTTGCACATGAAAAAGACTAGACACTTGAGTAATGAAGAAAAGTTGTACAGTGCTCAAGCGTTGAAATCTCAGCGCCCAAGCGCTCATTGCGTGCAAAAGAACTTCCTTTAAGTGAATCAACGCTCAAGCGCTGGAAACTGAGTGCTTAAGCGATGGTTGCGTAGGTTGCAGTGTGAATTTCTTATATATATTAAAAAAAAAGGTTTTGCCAAATACAAGAAACTTTTTTTTTACAGACTCTTACACACTTGGACAGAACGTAGCAGCCATCAAGAGGCATAAACCTTAATGTGGTATAGGCGCAATTAGGCTTAAAGATTAGGAATTTTCTTCAACTTTTTCATCTTTCTACAATGGAGTTTGTCATATTCTTTCCTTTGTGTTCTTCTTTTTCCATGTGTAACTAAACTTTTTTTTTTAGAGTGATGATGGATCTTGTTCTTGGATTATGTAAATTGTTTTATGGGTTTAATCAATGTTTCTATTTCATGATTTATATGTTTATCTCTTTTTTTAATGCTTTTCTAAATCTGGCCAATTTGGGAATGATTTTTGGGTTATGTATGATATGAAAAAATTTGTATGAACCTAAAACTTGTGATAAACATCATAATTTTTGCAATCACTAGGAATAGACGTTGTGAGTTATGTGGTCTTTCTTTTAATTCCCTCGTTCTTGATAATGTCTTTTTATTTGGAATTAGACTAAGGGATTAGTTAATTCTAAACAGTGTAAGAGAATTAATATACTAAGAGATTAAATATTAATTAATTTTGAGAATTGACCATGAATCATTAGAATAAAACTTGATTAAACCAATATTTGATTTTGTATTTAAAGAGTTCAAGTGAAATATGACCCCTAACATTTTTATATCATTATTTTTCTAACTTAACCCAATTAATTAAATTTGACTTCTGTTATTTTTGTTTATTCTTTTTTTTATTATTTTTACCAACTATCTTTTCGATAGCTTGAATAATGTTGATTTGGCGAATTTAGTAATTGATAACATAATCCTCGTGGGAACGATACTCTTTTTTACTCTTTATTACTTTTGCGATTCGGTGTACTTGCCGATTTCACAACAGTCATAAGTCATTCCTTCGATGATAGTCACTGCTCAAAATAAGTAATCTTTTAAGCCATTCACGAATTGATCCACCCTCATCTATTCAATCACGACTAGAAGGGCAAAATGTGCTAGCCTAATGAATTGCACATCATATTCTGCTACTGACATATTGTTATATTGTACTAATTGTTCAAACTTATGTGGTCATGCACTCCTTACACTTTGTGGAAGGAAGCGATGTAGGAATGCATTGCTGAACTCAGAGGCTAAGCAAGGGGTTCTCTATTACTCCTGCGCTCAGTGTAGGAAAACCACCAGCCATAAGCTACATCAAGAAGTTGATAGTTTACTATTTGTATGGCTCTAGTAGGAAAGCATCCTAGTGACATGCATAATCACTATGATTGCTCCAAAAATACGCTTGGATCCTCACAAGGATTGATGCCAGTGAACGTAGGGGGTTTCAGATCCTTGTATTCCCGAAACATTGAATGCTCCTCTACCTTTTGCAATGCTATTGCTAGGCTTCCCTGTTCAAAATTGTTTCTTGGCTAATTTTGTGTCTGCTACTACTGCCTAGCCTCCAACCACCTCAAGGCTTGTTTTATTGTACTCATCGTTTCTACTAATTCATCAAGTCTATTATCAATAACCCTTCCATCAACCAGTATTTTTCCAGGGCCTTCTTAGTTCTGGCCCCTTTCTACAGGCTCACAGGGTCTAGAAGAAGCTTGATCAGAAGGGTTCTCTAGAAAAATCTGAAAGGAGTTCTTAGGTTGACTTGTCATAGTATCTATTAAACAACAAGTAGTTTAGAATCTACATAATTTTTAAAGCAAAAAAAAAAAGTTGCTTATACTTGATTGACATAGATATAAGAGAGGCAAGTATCTTGCAAGTACTTACCCTGGGTATACCACTTATGCAAATATCCCCACCATTTGTAGTCATAGACATCTAGATCATGTTCTCTGATACCAACTTCATCACAACCTGATTCCAAGGAATGTGACCGACAAGGGTTTGAATACTTCTAACCCCCGAAGCCTCACTAACATATGTAAACTCAATATTGTTTATGACAAAACTCAAATTACTTAAACAAAACCATATAAATATCATAGGTAATGCTTTCCCAAATATGAGAGGCTTCCTATTATTCAACATAACACGATAATACAGTTACCATAACTTAAACACACATAAGCAAATCAAACTTCTTCGATACTTATTTGACTATAAATAACATTTGTGAAAATCATTATGCAGGATGAATAGACTCTACCTTTTGACTACAAATCCAAGTATCTCTGTCTTCAAGTCATCTCCGAATAATAAACTTATCTCACTTTAGAAGTGAGCAGGTTCGATATGTTGCAGGTATAAAAAAAAATCTATTTAAGCTTTGAAAAATAAAATATAACGGAGTGAGTTTTACAACTCATTGAATACAAGGGCAATCAAGTGCCACTAACCAAAAATAATTCAAGTATACTTTATACAAATAATAAGGATTAAATATTCGAAATGTATTCCAATGCCTTTACTTGATATATTCAATATAATATTAGCGAAACTAAACTTCAATTGAAAATATTTTTTTTAGGAAGTCCTTCTTCAAGGAATCTCACATTTGTAAGGAATTCATCTTTTGGAAATCCCTTCTATATATATACATATATAACTTTTTATAAGAATATTCTCAAGCTCTATTAGAAGAATAACATTTTATTCACAGATGCATATATAAAATCTTTAGCCTTATATATTTCCAGCTAGGCATTGGCTAACTATTTTCCATAGCCCTAAACATTTCTGCCCAGACATTAGACAACCATTTTTGTAGCCCCAAGTATTTCTGCCTGAGCATTAGGTATACATAAATCTCATAATCATATAACAGTCTCATTATTCATCATATCATGGTATACCAATGGTTCTTCCTAGTGTCTTTGATATTTCAAAATATATTTTCAATATCATCATCACAATTCATGTAATTCATCATAAAAGTAAAAACTCAAAATTATAAAATTAGACATAAATGACTTTAAGTGATTAGAATATATATCATAGTCAAATGCAGTTCAAGATACAAAAACTTATCTAGTTACTATACGTAATAAAACAAGATAACAATATAGAAACTTTAGCTTACAGTTCATAGCTCAAGTTACATATAAAAATTTCATAATATAAACACTGACAAAATCAATATTATAAACTTTCAAGAAAAATTGATTAAAGTAAGGTGATACTAGGATAGTAACCCAAGAGTGTTTTAGGTATTCACAATACAAAGATCTTTGAATGAAAACTCAATAGTATGATATCCAAGTACTTCCATAGATATTTCAAATATTTTTACCAAAATATCAAGAATGATAGAAACTAGATTGATTATCCTTAATCGAAGCTTTTAAGAAGACTAATATGATCAAGTAAAAACAATTCAAACCTTACAAACTTGATTTATCAAAGCTTGTCTAGAAAGTAAAATAAGGTTTTATTTTGAGGGAAAAAGCTGCCGGAGAAGGAAGCTAAAATTTTAGCTTTCGTAAAGCAATTATGGAAGGAGAACTTGATATCTTCTTACCATCGCATACACTCCTATTTATAAGATTCTAGGTTGCTAAAGCATTAATTTGTTTCAAGACTATTACAACCACTAACCACATTGTCCTTGACTATCATCCCTTAAATTTAGGATCTTGTTGTATTTTGGCTTCACATTGGAATGTGAATTGCTTCAGATCGAGTTCAGACATTCACCTAAGTCATGCATACACTTTGTATTGATAGCAAAGTTCAAACTATAGTAAATGAGGAGTGAAAAAATATATATATAGTGGATGGTTGCATGTCTTGCATACTCCATGAATACGTTGCCAAATAAACGTGTGCAACACTTTACATCTCGTAATTGTAAATGTCAAGCCACCTATAAATTTTTCTAGTTATACTACTCCCTGTTTATCATGTAACTAGAGACATGATGGACTTTGTCCATTTTCATTTTTCGCCAAGCGTAAGAAACATGTGCATGCTTCAAGTTAATGTCAATGCTCCGTCCAAAAAACATGCTTGGACATTTTATCTATTTTTAATAAATAAGACTACTAGTCTTCATCTACTAAAATTATCTTACTTGCTAAAGAAACATTTACAAAATATGAAGCAAGCTAGCAAAAGTATACCAAGGTATATTTACTTACATGACTATGTCATGGTTGTAGAGGTGGCAAAACGGATCAATCCGTCCTGCCCGCCTTGCCCCGCCCCGCCTTTAACCTACCAAAATATGAAGCGAGACAGGTTGGTTCGTTTTGAGAAATGGGTTGGAAGAGCCAACCCACCCTGTTTTAAGATGGGTTGGCGGGTTGACTCGTCTAAAAGAAAAATTAAAAAAAAGTAGGCGGGTTTGCGGTCAACTCGCCTAACCAACCTAAAAAACAAAAAATATATATATAAAAAACAAAAAAAATTCATAAAATTTAAAAAAATAAAAAATTATAATTTATAGAGACTAAAAAAATAAAATAAAATTAATATCATACTCATAAAAATACTACAAACACAAATAAAAAAACTCATTTATAATACTTAAAAAAAAATTCAACCTAACGGACCAACCCGTCCTCACTCTGCTTAACCTGCGGATTATGCGGGTTGAAAAATAAAAATGAGTTAAAATCTTGAACTCAATCCACCAAAAAATGACGGGTTAACGAGTTAACCTAACAAGTTAAACTTGTTTTACCATCTCTACATGGTTGCCCTAATACTCCCTCAATCACTATGGACTTTTATCTAATCTAAAAAAAATTAAAATAAAGATATCACACCAACAAACAGAGTCATTTCCGTAAATATTTTGGTAAACAAGTCAACCAAACATGACAATGATCATTCTCATGAATACCATTAATGAGAATACCATTCCTGTGCATGTTATTCTTGCCATTTTTTTTTTTTCAAAACTTGAACCAAACACCCTAAAGCATTATGGAGGTGGTTCGGTTTCTTCTCATAGGCATAGCCACTTCATTCCATGGTTTTATTTTTTTTATTTTTTTATTGAAATGATTTTAAAATGTTTTAAACAATGAGTTTATCACCAAAATCATATTACTTACTAACCACACAATCTCTTCCAAAAATAACACATTAGCATTATTAATTATAGTTGTAATTAATTAAGTGAACATGTAACTAACCAACTATCAATGATCTCAATCTAGTAATATATAGTATAATATTTTATGGTCTCATCTTGAAATCTAACAGCCTCCCATCCTCCTAAACTTTAACATAATCAAAATCATATTTTCAAGATATTATTAAAAAATATTAAAGATATTTGTTTTTGTTAAAATTAAATTAAAAATTACACACTTCAACTTTATGCCTCTAACAAATTATCTCATGAAGTTTTTGTTTTCGCAAACTAGTAAATATCTAATACTTGATCTAATTGCTGCTAGATATCTAATACTTGCTACAATCAATTTTTGATGGATCTTATGTATAGAGTTTGAGATTTGATTAAGAAGAAAAATAGGGAATTGATTAAGCAAATTTGGAAATTGATTAAGTAGATTTGATTTGTAACTAATATAAATAAGAAATAGGGAATGTAGGAGTGTTCATGGGTCAAGTTGATTCGGGTTTGAGGTAAAAAAAAAATTCAAACCAATCAAATTGAATTGGTTCAATTTAGTTTGAATTTTACATTTTTTCACTAACAAATCCGTACCAATCCAACTTGATGTTAAATAATTTGGTTCGGTTCGAATCATCAGGTCTTGTATGTTTTTTTTTTTTGCCTATGAGAAAAATATAATTTCACAATATTTCTAGGAAACCTATTAAAAAAAAGGAGAATTAATGTGGAGAGAATTGACATAAAAAGAGAATTAATGTAGAAGAAAAAACATGTGCCATGAGGAGAAAGAGAGTACAATATTAAAATATCACACTCTCATTTATAAGATAAGGGTAGATTACCCACATTAACTTTATGCGTTTAATAATTTACTATTTTTATCAGTCTTCCTTTGCATTGTCAATGCTAAACATGTAATTATTTATATTTTTCTTTTTGCAAACCAAACACTTTCTAGTATTGAGAAGTAAAATCAAATGGAAGTTGTCTACAATTATAGTAAAAAAAAATTAAAAAAAATGAATTACAAAATGTTCAAATTTCAAGTAGACAAATTTTAAAAACTGATTTTATAGATTAAATTTTCCATAAGTCTAAAGTTAAAGAAAATTATTTACAATTTAACCTTTTGTTAAATTCATAATCTTTGATGAGTAAAATGTAATTTTAAAAATTAACATTAGATAATATGTGTGTGTGTGAATGGAACAGAAGCGAAACCACACAGCAACAACTATTCAGGGTAAGGAAGCCCACAACTCAGCCTGAATAAACTTAACTAATTCTATAGGAGAATCTGATAACTCATGAAGTTCAAACTCCAGCTCCATTAAAGTATATTTTTAACTATTCAAATTATTATCAATTTATAAAATTTGGTATATTTACTAAAGAAACATTAATTATTTCTAAAATCACATATTCTAGCTTAGGAGAAATTATAATATGTTCTTAGAGCATATTTAATGCGTGATCCAAGAAAAATCTATGTTATTAATTTTAAAAAAAATTTACATAAATTTAAGTTATTAATTAAAAATCAATAATGTTTTTTTTTAAACATACATTAAATATCTTCTTTAAGCATGCAATAATTCCTCTTAATTTAAACTACTTATCTTTACTACTCGATGCACTTAAAGAAATTAATTGGTTAATGGACCAAACCCATTTGAGACGTAAGTCCTTAAAATTGTTTGAAGAGACATTTAATATTAAATTCACGTAAAAGCTAATCCGGAGAAGAAAAAAAATCAACATGTTATAAATTTAACTTAAAGTTAAATTAATCAATACATTCATTATTTTTTTTACAAGCAATACACCATTATACTATTTGAAAATGAAAAATGTTAGATAGATAAAAATAAATAAATACAGAACCCTCACATGTGCCACATAAGAACATCAAAGAGGGAGAAAAACTTGACTAGTGAGATCTTGACATTTGATTGTAAATCAAAAATGATGTTCTTACATCATTTTTATTTTAATATTATTTTTTATACTTCTTTTAGGTGGATATAATTAAGTAAGAAAAAGTAATAAAAAATAATAAATATAATAAATGATATTAAAAAAGATATAAAAAAAATATATGTATTACTTGTGGTAAAAATATCATTGTTGATAGGAAATACATGTTTGTGTACGACTGTATCTAACATTTCTCTTTAGAAATTTTCAATTAGATATTTATATTTTAAAAGTTTGTAATTGAAATTTCATAATTTTGAAAGTTTCTAATTAAGTTCTTATAATTTTAAAAATTTCTAATTAAGTTGTTATTGTTGGAATATTATTAGAAATTTATAACGATACTCCAGATTATATTCAAGAACTGAATTAAAAACTGGTAAATTTTTAAAGATCTAATTACAAACTAGTATTATTAGAAATTTATAATAATACTCTAGCACTAAATTATATCCAAGAACTTAATTTAAAACTCATGAAACTATAAATCTAATTATAAACTATCCGGATCCTATAATTTTTAAATTTTTAATTAGGTTCATAAAGTTAAAAATTTATAATGTAATTCTAAAAATGAAAACTCATTTGAAAATTTTTAAAATTATAAAAACTTAATATAAGCTTTTAATATAAAGGTGTGATTAAAAATTATTAAATAATATTATGGATATTTTTTTAAGGCTAAGGACCTATTCTATAAGTCTAGCGGAGGAACTCCTCCTATTACCTTTGTTTTACATGTACTTAACTTTTATCAACTGACATGCAGATGGATATACACATATTAATTTAGGAAAAAGATAGTTTTATATTTTTTAGGAATATATTATTGTTTATATATTTTTTAAGAAATATAATTAAGTAAGAGAAAATAAAAAATATATTTATATAATAATTAATATTAAATAAAATATAAAAGGATATATATATATATTATTTGATGTAAGAATACAAAAATTGATTAATTTAACTCATTTTATAACTAGTAAATACTGTTATGGTTAATTAACCGTCACCGTCCAAATAATTATCAATTAGTGCACCTGTGCAACAGGCAAAACACTGCCCAAGCCCGAAGCACGAGAATCTATCTAGCGGCATATCTCACACTCACTTTGCTTGAGCGCAACGCGATTCTTTCACCAATGCAAGCAACGGCCTACGCATAACGCATCCATTCCATTCTTCCTTCCTTTCCCAAACAGTCTTTTCCTTCGTCCAACACATTTTCGCTACTTCAACTGCAACTTCAACAACCACACAATACAACTTTGTTCTTACTTGTTGCCACACCATTTTTGGCTTTCACTGATTCTGACCTCTTCTATTTCTGTTCTGTCACAACTCCTCTTTACCTATCCTTATTAACTAACCTTCTCTTCTCTTCTTCTCTGCTCCTTTTTACTTTTCTTCTCTATGCCAAGCCCGGCTAGCTATGTGTGCGTGTGTGCTCGCGTCCCTGTGGTCCCAGTAATAAAAGCTATGTTGACGCTTTAAAGAAACTTCGTTTTCGACGCAGCACACACGTATGCTATGCCCTCTCCAAATTCCATTCCTTTTTGCTAAAAAAACCATCCTTTTTCTTATATAGATATAATAATATTTGCTTTGGATTGGTTTCTTTTCTTTCTTCCCATATCGATTTGGGGTTGGTCTGTGCCATCTTGTCTCAAAGAGAGACAAACCCATGTTCCGTATCCTTCTGGGTGCTCTCGCAGCACCTGTCTTTGTCTCCTTTTCTCTCTGGGGATTCGATCATTGCTTGAGATCTGCCTTTTTCTGATTCTGGGTTCTCCCCAGAATACAGAATATTGAAATACACAACTCCAGAAAGTAAAGTTTCATCTATGTTATGGAAATTCAATAAACTTGCCTTTTTAAGCTGCTGCTTCATCTGGGGTGCTTTCATATCTTCACCTCTGTTTTTAGCCTTTTTACTTTTTCTGAACTGGATTTCATTGAGCTCCTTCAGTTTCTGCTTGTCATGGGAATGGTGCATATTGACTTCAAGCCTAGAATTTGGTTTTCGTTTGTCATTTTCGTTGGAAAGTTCATGTCACGTAGTTTCATTTAATTGCCAGTGTCGGGGGGGGCTATTTAGCTATCCTGCCCTGTGAAAATTCTGCTAGAGTATATTTGAAATGTAAAAAAATAAAAATAATTTAGTTTATAAATTAAATTTAATTACATCTTATGTTTAGAATTTTAAAAAATAAAAAATAATTTAATTTTTAAATTTCATTGATTTTACTCTTTTTATTTTAGAAATTTCATCAAATTTAATAAGATTTGATAAAATTTGATTTGATTTAAAATGAATAAATTATTTTATCCTTAGTAACTATCTTTAACCACATCTAATAAGGATTAAAATATAAAATAATAAAATTAAATCAAATCAATTCTCATTTTAATAATTCTAAACACAAAACTTAATTTTTAAATCAATTCAATTCTTATTTTTTAAAAATTCTAAATATAAAATTTAATTTTTAAATCAAAATAAATTCAAATTAAATCAAATTATTTATTATTTTTATTCATTCCAAACATAACTTTAACGTTTGAAGATCCGAAATTTGAAGTTTTTTATTTTTTTTTAATTTTATTGGTGCAAAGGGTGTACTTCAAATGGATGTGTTATAGTAGATATATAATGACTTGCTTGGCTTTTGTTTTTGGTTTATTATATTCTACATTAACTGCAACATAGAGGTGAATTTACCAAGAACTGTCAATCTGTCATTACTTGGCCTAATGGAGAGGAACCTTTTGTGGGCTGTAGCCAATTAAACACAAGCAATTTGTCGTGTTTTACTAATCATGCATGATGATATGTGAATTTGGCCTGAATGGCTAATCTTGTTTAACCACAGTGAATTTCTATTATTGTAGATTTAGGAGGAAATTGGGAATCCTATAAATGGTTGACGCCTAAGTTCCTGACATGACTTTTTGAGAGAAGGCTTGCTACACTTTCCCAAGAGATGCAAAGATGGAGAAGAAACGAAAGATTGTGCAGTATCGGGAGAGGCTGGATAGAACCCTTGCTTCACCTGATCTTACAAATGATGAGATACTCAAAAAGCTTGTCAAAAGTCAACTACGTTCTTCAGAACCAGAAGTAGAAGGTAATAACATTCCCTAATTTCCTTGGAATTCATTTAGGCAGAAATGGTACTAGCTGGGTGGAATTGTTATTTTACGTAGTTAACTTAGTCTTTTTATTTTTTAAGTTTTTAATATTATGTTTGGTTTGTTCAGGATATAAGGAGAAAGTAGTTGAAACCAAGACTGCAGAGGTATCTAACTTTCTTGATATGTTGAGGAGTGCTTCTTGAGATGATAGCAGAAGATCTAATACATCACACACTGATTGGAAAATATGCTATCTATTCTCTGTGGTTTTCATCATGTTCTGTTTTCTTGATAAACTGTTTCTCTTATTTATGCCATTTTCCTTTCATTTAGATCCTGAACCTTCTTGTTTTGTATATATACTAGATAACTTCCTTTCACAGAAGTCAGGAGTTTACATTAGATGACTGACGTTGTTGGCTCAGTGGTTTTTGTCAAAAGTATCCTATTGTTTAGAATTCAATGGACTAATGCAATCTCATGTGACTTTTGTAGCCTGACTTCTGTTATACTTTGGGATGAAGATGCTGATTTTTTACAATCAAATTCTTGAGTCATTATTGATAATTTTACTTCTTTCAACAGTTAAAACAGGATAATGAAGAGTTCCGTGTTATGTATCGTGAAGGACCAGATGGAACTCCCTTTCATACATTACTAGTTGAAGGCTTTGTAGATGGGCCTGTTGATGTTTGTGAGTCACACTGGAGCAACCAAAATTTTTAGCATCACCTTCTTATTGACAAAGGCTATATTATTGATTTCAACATGCAAAATTTAATGAGTTCTTTTCATCATTACAGGTTTATGTATCGCATGGGAGACGTTCCTTTACAAAAAATGGTGAGAATCATATTTAGTGCAATATATGCCTTTAATTTTCTGTATATTAGTCCCAATATCTTTTGTCTTTTCTTCGACATGTTAGAGTTAGAATATCTTTATATTATCTTAGAGTATCTTTTATGATTTGTTTCCTTATTTAATTAGGCTATTAGTCTTATTGTTAGTGGACTTGAGCTTGTACTAGTAGTCCTAGTACATGACCTAACTATTAGTATAAATAGGGACATTATGTTAGTGTTTTATATCAAATTATACCTATCAATAATATTCTCAGTGTACTATTGTTTAGCTGTCTTTCTCTCTTATTAGAATATCTGAAAAATATCTCATAATATCTTTATTGTATCTTAGAATATTTTAGAGTATCTTAGATGATTTCTTAGGAGTTATTTCTTATTTATTATTTAATGATTTGTTTCCTTATTTCATTAAGATTAAGAGTCTAGTATTAGTAAGAATAAGACTTTTAAGTTTGTCATTATTAAGATTCAAGAGTCTAGTATTAGTAAGAATAAGACTTTTAAGTTTGTCTTTTGTATCATATTATCATCACATCAAATCAATATCAGTCTCATATTATTCTGAGTCTCTATTCTCACTTTCCCTCCTTCCCTACTTAAAACCCTCCAATTCAACATCTTTTTTCTTTTCCTTAACCCTAAACCCATAATTCTTGAGCAATACTTTTCAATTTTTGTATAAGGTCGGAAGTTATGCCACTTAATGAAAAGATGGGTGGCCTGGTGCTATAAAGTTCCTGCTATGCACGGGGTCCAGGAAAGGATCGGACCCTCTATATGGGTCTATTGTAGGCAGCCTTACCTTGCATTTGCAAGGATGATTCCATGACTTGAACTTGTGACCTCGAGGTCACATCGCGACAACTCCAGCCATTGCGCCAAGCCTCCCCTTCATGCCACTTAATGAAAAGGAAAAAAAAATCCTTTATTTTGGTGTTTTTTGGGGCTGTGAAAATTACAGTTGCAAGAAATGTTTTTTGCATGCATTTGACTTAATTATTTTTGTTATGAGGTGGTCCTGGAAGTTGTTGTATACCTTAAAAATGCTTTTGAATCTAAGTAATGTTATCAGTATAAAAATCTAACTTATACTTTTAGCTGACACCCTTTTCACAATTTTCATTTATCAGGTGGCCTCAGTCTACTGTTCCCACTTTCAAAATCTTATCATGTGAGTGTTTACACAAGGTCCAGATTGGGGAACAAATATCACTAGTGAGGTTTGTCCTGCCAGCATCAATTAAAAAAATTCACTTTTTAATGCCCCTAACTGTGCTAAAAGTCTTCACTTTTGAATGCTGATTTTGCTCTAAATTTTGGAAGAAAGGGTGAAGGTTTCATGGCCGCTGACTACAAGGGAGGCTATAGTGCACTATTATCTGTTTGAGTACTTTCAAGATGACTTAATTGTTGTTCTTACGAATTCGGTAGTCATCTAGACCCTTCTTCTTTTTTATTTCTTTTTGAGAAAGTTAATTCAATTGGTCTAAGCTTCAAGAAATTTGTGCTTAATTTGCTCTCAGGTCCCTGAGTCAAAGAGTGTCAATGGGACCCTTAATAGTTTCAACAATGAGGCAACTCCTGAAGCAAAGGATGTTGTGAGGGTCGATTTGGTGGGAGGCTTTGCTTTGCAAAAGGTGACATTGGAAAGAAGTTACTTTCGGTGAGTTATAAGTCTACCCAAACTTAGGAAGTTACTTGAATGGAGTGATGGAAATGAAATGGAGAAACAGTCAACAGTCATAGACCATAAAGCCCCATATAGGATCTGCTTATTTTAAAGAAGAGGCAAAAACTAATGAGAAGAAACTTTCTGTTTATAACTGTATTAAATATTGCTACATGGTTTTGTTTCTCTATCAAAGCCCTGGGAAGCAGGTAATTTTGCTCATAGATTTTGCAAATGAACTGTCTTATCTTTAATAAATGTTCCTGGACCATGGCAGAATTATGATAAGTATTTAATTGGCAATAACAAATGTGTGATACAACAATATAATCTTTATTTGTTTGCTATATTTGCAAAATTTATAGCATTTTGTAAATGCACCTGCATCTGTGTATTTGCAGTATGAGAGAGAGAGATAGAGCCAGTTTTCCCATAGATTGGTCATAGAATATATAAAGCCAATTTTCCCATAGATAGTAGTGCTTTATGATATTTATTTTACACAGTTGTAGTCAGATCATTAGTACAAAGTTACCGCAGTTCTGTTTATTGTGTCAATCTCTAGTCAAATGGAGTGGAACTTCTTAATTCTAATCATGTGCTATTATCCTCTGAAAATAACTGAGATTGCTGTTTTTGAATTTACCCTGGAGTTTGGATATTTGGCTTTATAGATTAGTAATGGTAAAGTTCCAGTTATTAGAAAATTCTGAATATGATGGATTTCGGCTTTGGGGATCAGTCAGGGAATTAAATTGTTCTTACTTTGATAATTTATTTTGTTTTCTATTTTGTACAGCCTTGGCATTGCTGGTGTTTCTGTGAACGGTTATGTACCTGGTTTGATTTTTCTGTCTAAGTGACTCTATTGGTTCCCATTGATAGCTTGTCTTATGTTTCCAACTTTCCATTAGAGGTTACCAATTCATTTATTGCTAGTTTCTAAAAGAAATATAAAAGTAAACTGGCTTTATGGACTAACTGGATGGCTTGACTTTCCGACATTTCGTGAAAAATGAAAAAGGTACAACAAAGAAAATGGATTTTTATTAGCAAGCCTGATTTAAGACTTCAAATTTTGTAGGACAATAGCAAATATGGATATAAAGCTGGATTTTGTACCTCCATCCCTTATAAACTTCATTTCAAGGCAGCTTATTGGTAATGGTTTCAGACTTTATCAGAAGGTTGTAGATTCTTTTCAGATATACTTCTTTTATTATGCGTTCAACTAATGTTTACTTTGTTTTTATTTTCTGGCATCCATCTAATGAGATAACTCATTCTTTAATAAAGAAAAATAAGTTAAAAGTAAATGTATGGGTGCATTGTGTTGAATTCTATAATCAAATCATTTGCCCCATGGATTCTTTAATTATTGTCATTAGAGTAAATGTCCATTTTGGTCCTTCAAAGATATACGCAATATTAAATTGGTCCTTCATTGTCACATTCTTACCATCAAAAACTAATGGCAATAATTGTCATCGAAGGACCAATTTGATGTTGCTGCTAATTAGAGGAGCAATGTGATGTTGTGTATATCTTTAGAGGACCGAAATAGGTGTTTACTCTTATCATTACTATTATTTTTTATAATTTTGATAAAATAATTATTTTTATTAGAAGGAAAGAAGGATTACAAAGAAAACCATGCAACAAAAAGGAAAACATACGAACACACCACTATAAAGTAGGATTTACCCTGGCTTTGTGAACTTATAGCCTACTTTAATTGCGATGGCTAGTTTGAAAGCTGGATTCAGCTGATTTTTCATTTTCTGCAACATCATGCATATATAAGTAAAATATCGTTGCATCATTGCATTATTATTTGTATTAAGATTAACAATGCATATGAGGAAGAGAAGAAGAACAAGGGAGAAGAGAAAAGTAGGTAGGATTTTCTATTGTAAAAGTAAATTAGTCAACCTTACAAGAATAGAAAAAAGGGTAAAAATATATATGCAATAAATAAAAGACTAAACTACCCTTAAGATAAATAAAATAAGTAAAACATAAATGCATCATATTATCTAACATTCCCCCTCAAACTCACGATGCATCAACAGGAAGCATCGAGAGTTTGTTAATCAAGAAACGAAAGCGTGGAGTGGAATGCAACTTTGTAAACTAGTCAGCAATTTGCATAGAAGAAGATACGAAGGGTAAAGTGATGGTCCCATGCTGAAAGTGGTGTCGAGTGAAATGACAATCAATCTCAATATGCTTGGTGCGTTCATGGAAGACTGAGTTGCGAGTGATTTGTATAGCACTCATATTATCACAATACATAAGAGTGGGTCCAAGGGAAGTGACACCCATAGACTCAAGTAACCAACGCAACCAAACTATTTCGGCAGTAGTGAATGCCATGGCACGGTACTCAGCTTCGGTAGAAGAGCGAGAGACAACAGCTTGCTTCTTACTCTTCCAAGAAATGAGATAATCCCCCAGAAAGATGCAAAACCCTGTGGTAGACTTACGATCAGTGGAGTCACCACCCCAATCAGCATCTGAGTAAGCACGTAATTCCAAGGAAGATGATGAAGGAAAGAGAAGACTCTGAAATTGAGTACCCCGAAGATAACGAAGAATGCAAAGAACAGCTGCCCAATGAACTGTAGTAGGAGAAGCAACAAACTGACTAACAACATGCACTGCATAAGCAATATCAGGTCTAGTGATGGTAAGATATACCAAACTGCCAACAAGAGTACGATACAAAGTGAGATCTGACAAAGGAATACCATCAAAAGAAGTATACTGAACATTATGCTCAAGAGGAGTATCCTTTGTTCTAGTGTCAGAGAGATGAGCTTGTTCAAGAATGGTGCCAATGTACTTAGATTGAGAAAGGAGGTAACCTCTAGGAGAGTAAGCAACTTCAATTCCCAAAAAGTAACGAAGAGTACCTAAGTCTTTCATCTCAAACTGATGGGCTAATTGGAGTTTCAACTCCACAATCCCGTCAACATCATCCCCAGTAATGATCATGTCATCAACGTATAAGGAGAGCAGGATACGACCATGAGAAGTGTACCTGAGAAACAAAGCAGAATCATGCGGGCTAGAGTGGAAGCTAAGAGATGTAATCACAATGGAGAACTTCTCAAACCAAGCGCGGGGAGCTTGTTTGAGCCCGTAGAGAGCCTTCTTCAATTTACAAACTTCACCTGGATTATGAGAAACACTTGGTGGAGGAACCATATAAACCTCTTCTTGAAGATCACCATTCAAGAAGGCATTTTTAACATCCATTTGAGAAATATGTCACTGGCGGATAGATGCGACTGCAATAAGAGTACGAATAGTAGTCATTTTGGCAACAGGAGCAAAAGTTTCTTCATAATCCATACCATATTGTTGAGAAAAGCCTTTAGCAACTAAGCGAGCTTTGTATCTCTCAACAGACCCATCAGACTTGGTTTTGATCTTATATACCCAACGAGAACCAATTGCAGTTTTTCCTAGCGGAAGAGAGACAAGGTCCCAAGTATCTGTCTTGTGCAAAGCAGAAAGTTCCTCTGCCATAGCCTGCTGCCAAAGGGGATCAAGAACAGCCTCTTTATAGGAAGATGACTCAGACAAACTGTGAATAGAGGTTAAGAAGGAAGCAAAAGAAGTGGAATAACTAGAATAAATTGTGAATGCTTATGTCTCTAAGGCATGTCAAAAGGTTTTTGATGATAACAAAAGCAAAAGAGAAGATCAAGCACAAAAGGAAAAATCAAGATCAAAGAAAGAAGACAGAAGGTTTATTTAGTTATAAGACTTAGAATATTAATGTTAAATGCTCTCAAGATTTCTCAAATGATTTTTCAATATATGATTTCAAAATAAATGAGAAATTTCAAAGTTAAACATGGCTTTCAATAAAACTTGAGTTTCAACCTTAAATCTAACACTCTTAAAAGGATTTATGTTTAATCAAGTATCTTGAGGTGTTGGAAATGACTTACAAGCGTTATTGGACTTGAAAAATGTGTTCAAAGGCCAATGTAATCGATTACATACATTATGTAATCGATTACACAGCAAACAGAAGGCATGTAATCGATTACATTAGAAATGTAATCGATTACACGAAAGTCAGAGGCCATGTAATCGATTACACAATATATGTAATCGATTACACAAAGCCCAGAAAGGCAAAGAACACGTTCGACGAGTCATGTAATCGATTACATGGATATTGTAATCGATTACAAATAAAGTCAGAAGCCATGTAATCGATTACATGGGCAATGTAATCGATTACACAAAACCCAGAAACTCAAAGAACACGTTCGACGAGTCATGTAATCGATTACATGGATATTGTAATCGATTACACAACAAGTCAGAAGTCATGTAATCGATTACATGGGCATTGTAATCGATTACAAGCAAAGTCAGAAGCCATGTAATCGATTACACCAAGAATGTAATCGATTACACAGAGCCCAGAAAGTTCAGAAAACGTTGGAACAACAATGTAATTGTAACACCCTTGTGGGGGTGTCACATTTAAAAAAAAAATTAAAATAAAACAACGATAACGAGAATACTTAAATAATAAAACTTGTACACGTACTTTGTTTGAAAACATGAAAGTTGTATCCTCAAAATATTACACCTAAAAAAATATTCATACACACACACATAGATAATATCGGCACACCCCTGTATAACATACATTATATCCATAAACATATCCATTCATATACATATCCATCAGATACTAATATACATGAATTTACATAAGTTTTGTTTTCATAAGTTGTACAAATAATTTACACATAATTTACAACCCAAATAAAAAAAAACGCATACCAAAAGAAAAGAAAGCTTAAAAGGTTTATATTTACAATCCAGCATCAGAAAGGATAACAAACCCAAGTGCACGTCATACATTTTTAGTCACTTGGAGAAACATTCCTAGATGATTCCTCCAATGACATAAATACATGACGCCTCCCAGAAGACCTATGAGCAGGAACTCTGGGTGCTCTGTGGACCTAATATAGTTAGGGGTCCGAACAAAGCAGTGTTCTAGCGAAGACACAACACTAAGCTCATAGGGAGTCCGAAATAGACCGTTCCGGTGACGGCGAACTCCTAACGGTAGTTCTAATCGAACATAGAAATCGATACAAAAACCGGGACAGATACGTACTCGGTCGCAAAGACATAGTAATAATCCTGTATAAGCAACAACATTACGTTCTCCATAGATGCGCCAACCGTCGCTCCTCCGTGGAATTCCAAACCGATAAAACCCAAAAATCCGGGTGTCGACATCTCACCCTATCAGTACTAACACTAGAGATGATCTAAGGCTTCGGGTCTTCTGACCGAAAATCAGTGGATCGTGGTTCTTCCTCTCGCTATGTACTCACCGCCCAACTCGGTTCTTCAACCCCTTCTTCATAGTCTAAATATATATATATATAAACATACAACAAACAAAACAAACAATATATACAACAAATAGAGAGGTAAGACAACTTAAAGTAACCAATAAATATCACATATGAAATAATAATACAACATTAACATAAATAAAATCCATAATGTACATAAATCCCATAACAGTTCGAAATACTCACCACACAATATAATGAATTTAAAATGAATATGACAAAGTATAAAATGACTCATTCCTATTCCATGGAGCTACAACGCATACTCAGATATCAGAGAGAATGAGATGAGATTTCTATTAGTACTGCCCAGCCAATCCAGCTATTGCACTGTCCACCCTTTGTGTCTATAGCTTTGGCTACCCCGACCAGCTATTGCACTGTCAAAACCTTGTGTCTATAACTGATCGTTGTGATTGCTATTGCACTGTCAATACTTTGTGTCTATAGCCCACGAAAATAAATATAACAATAGTGGCATAGCACACAACCCAGACACACAGTCAATCAATTGTGTACTACAGGCAGTCTGATAGTCCTCTCAAAACTTGATTAAGGTTAGTGCTCGTTGAGAACATAAGTGTGTCATCACGCACCACGGCCCAGAAGGAGCTACCTCCTGTCCACATATGGAATAGTGCACACTATGAACTCCAAGTTCATATCAGAAAATGAACACACTATGCCTATCACATCGACAACACGATGTTATTCATCTCGTCAATCAAATCACCAATTTTTGAATTTGGCATGACTCAATGCATGAACAGATGCGTAATTACCAAAATATCCTCAATGACAAAAATCTTCAAATACAATACGCTCCCACTTGGCGCACTTGTACAGTCCACACATCCGGTCCACCACTTTGGCCCGACAGAAACTCATTGTTTTCATCAATCGCGTAGAAATTTTATTTCGTTTTCAAAAATCTTGCCGTTTTCACAATGTACATCACATTTTCAAATCGCGTAAATACATTTTGTCTTTGTTTTCTCAATTGCGTAAATTTTTAAATCATGTTCTCGTCGATTTACTCACATAAATACTTCTAAACTATAAAAATAATTGTTAAATCATCTGAGACCATTTAAAATATTTTTCCTAATTATGGTAAAATATTTTATATTATTATGTATTCTTTATAAATACTAACAATACTCAAATTAGTTTCTAAATATATTTAGTATTCATTAACAACATTGTAAAATACTTTGATTCTTCCCATTCAGTAATGTGACCGAACCTAGGGTTTGCACTCTTTGGAATGCTCATGCATTTCTAACACTAATCTAACACATACAATGT
The DNA here is from genome assembly GCA_029884595.1 of Ormosia semicastrata. Taxonomy (NCBI): domain Eukaryota; kingdom Viridiplantae; phylum Streptophyta; class Magnoliopsida; order Fabales; family Fabaceae; genus Ormosia; species Ormosia semicastrata. The sequence goes on along the minus strand of JAQQTO010000061.1, from coordinate 70,162,566 downwards.
AAAACATATACAATGTATAACACATACAATACATCAAGGCTTAAACAATTAATAAAAGCTATAAAAATCAACACATAAAGGAATCCTTATGGATTTTACAAATTCAATCAAACCTTAATTTCTTAATAACACTTTAATTTAATTAAATTTTGGTCTTCCTCTTACCTAAAATGATGAAAATTTCTTCTTTTCCTCTCCCTTGTGATTTCGGTTTTGCCTTCTTAGAGTCCTAGGAAAATAAATAAAATTTTATAAAGGCTATTACTAGAAAAAGGAACAATACCATGGTTCAATCATGGCTTAGAAGCTTAGAAATAAAAATAAAATTGAAAAACAAAGGGTTTTACCTTTGAAGAAGGATTCTCAAAGGTGGTCTTCAAGCTTGAAAATGGAAGAAATGGAAGAAACTTCCAACTAGAGATGGTATTGTAGTAAGGTTTTGAAGTAGAAAAGTAAGAAAAAGAAAATTTTGGGTGAAAGGATGATATACTTTGGAGCTTGACCGAATGGGTTTTTGGAACTCTAATGGTGGACGGTGAAACAAAGAAAGAAGGAAGGGAATTATTTGGTTAAATGTTGGAGTGTTAGCCGTAGAAGTGAGTAGGAAAATGACTTAATGCATGTGTTAAAATTCAAGAATGAATCTAGGCCATCCAATGGTTCAATGGCTAGGATTAGGTCTTACAAGATAAGCTTGTTTCTTATTGGTTGATGGGTGATGAATCATGGCATGACTAAACTTGGTCTAGATCCTTCTTGGGTGGCTTCCTCCTTGCTTGGCCGAATTCTCCAACTAGATGGCCAACTTGGTTTGCTTCCTTCAACTAGCTAGTTACTTGCTTAGGTGAAGGCTTAGTTACATGTTTAATTAATTAGTTACCTTCTAGTTACATTATGGTAACTTAGTTAGTTTAAGGTTTCTAGTTAGTTAGGCTTAACTAAATTACTAACTAGTTATCATTATTTAGTTACTTCAAGATTATAGTAATTAATTTAGTTAGATTCTAAGGTAACTAGACTAACTAAATTAAATATTCTAATTCTAATCTAACTAGCTTAGCCATTTTTGTTGACTTAGCTTTATTAATTTGACTTCTAGGTGTCTTGTTTCTATTGGTCCAAATTTCTAATTTCTTTATTGTTTACTTTACTTATATATGGGTCCCGCACACACAGTATCGGATCCACTGTCAAAATTTATACTAAGTAATAAAATAATACTGAAAATTATTTTATTGCACAGTTAAATTCTAAAAATTAAAATATTCTTAACAGTGTCTGTCAGAATTGAGTTTACTAAACTCCTTCTACTCTAAAAAAAAAACAAAACAAAATTCTTCTGATCAGAATAATTCATATTTTCCTGACTCGAAGTAATACACAGAACACTTCAGTGAAATAAAGACACAGACAACAAAACAAAAATAGCATTTTATACAGACAAGCATAAAACAATACATTGGGGACATAATTGTCATTTACCCTAAAGTCAGAATTTTTAGGGTGTTACAGTAATCGATTACTTGATCTGTGTAATCGATTACACAAACTCTGACAGCGTCCAACGGCTATATTAAATGCATTAAATGCATGCCCAACTACCTCCAACGGCTCCATTTATTGAGAAACTTATAAATACCAAAGTTGGGTCTTTATTTGAGGTTGACCTTGAATCAAAAACTGATCATCGTACTTCAAAACGTGAATCAATCCTTAAATTCATTTCTTGCTTTGTTTTCTGATTAAAAACGTGAAAAATCCTTGAGAGCATATTAGAGCTTCAATTTGTAAACACTTGCTCTAGAGAGAGCTTCTTCTATTTCAATCTTATACATTCTCGATTAGTGAGGTGAGGTATCCTCAAGTATTGTAAGGGTGAGGTATCCCTTGGAAAATAGAGGCTCAAGCTTTTGGGTAAGGTATCCCATATTGTTGAGTGCTCAAGGTTGTAGTGGTTTTTCAAGCACCCATTGAAGCTTGAAGATATAGTGGAAAATCTCAAGGTGTTGCTTGGGACTGGACGTAGATCACAAGTGGAGTGGTGATCGAACCAGATAAACGACTGTGTTTGTTTTCTCTAAACCCTCCTTTGTTTATTTTTGTACACTTGTTTTATTGGTTTGCTTGGATATTGTCTTCTTGGCTGTTACGGTTATAAGTAAAAGTGTTTATCTCATCTATCTAATTATTTCTCATCATTCAATAGCTTCAACGAAAATTGATTGTCAAACGATTTGCGAAAGATTTGTGAACTTATTTTTAACTACTCAATTCACCCCCCTCTTGAGTATTGAGGCCACTTGGTAACAAGTGGTATCAGAGCTAGACTCTTGTATAAAGAGCTTAGCAGCTTCAAGAGAAGTGATGGCTTCAAATGGTTTTTCAAATGAAGGATCTTCTATAAATAGACCACCTTATTTCAATGGGGATGGTTATGCCTATTAGAAAGAAATAATGAAAATTTTTATTGAAGCTATTGACTTAGATGTGTGGGACGCCGTTGAAAATGGTGCTTTTGTCCCTACACAAACTAAGGATGGTGTGACAATTAATACACCTAGAAGTGATTGGACCGATGATGATAAAAAGAAGGTTCAATATAATTTGAGAGCCAAGAACATCATCACCACATCTTTGGGGTATGATGAATTCTTTAGGTGTCAAATTGTAAGACCGCAAAAGAAATGTGGGATACCCTACAAGTAACTCATGAAGGTACTAGTGAGGTAAAAAGATCTCGAATAAACACTCTTACTCATGAATATGAATTATTTAGAATGAATCAAGGTGAGAGTATTCAAGATATGCAAAAGAGATTTACTCATATTGTTAATCATCTCATCTCATTGGGAAAGACATTTCCTAATGAGGATCTTATTAACAAAGTCTTGAGATGTCTAAGCATGAATTGGCAACCCAAGGTAACAAATATTGCGGAATCAAGAGATTTATCAACCATGTCTCTAGCCACCCTATTCGGAAAACTTCAAGAGCATGAGCTGGAACTAAATAGGCTCAATCAAAATGAAGAACATGACAAAAAGAAGAAGAGAATTGCACTCAAGGCCACCTCTTCCATACTTGAAGATGATAATGAAGATGGTGAAGAGGATGTTGAAAATATTGAGTTAAGTGAGGAGAATCTTAGTCTTCTTGTGAGAAAATTCGGAAGATTCTTGAAGAAAAAGGGATTTCAAAGAAGACCACCCTTTCCTCAAAAGAAAGCATATCACAAAGGAGAAGGATCCTCTACTCCTCCAAAATGCTACGAATGCGGAAAATCGGGGCACATGAAAATGGAGTGTCCTATATATCTCAAGAAGACGGAGAAGTTTGAGAAAAGACCCTCCAAGGAAAAGAAAGGAAGAAGAGCATATATAGCTTGGGAGGACAATGACTTAAGCTCTTCCGACGATTCAGAAAATGAAGAAGCCCATCTTTGCCTCATGGCTCAAGGAGAAGAAAGTGGAGAAAGCGACACCGAGGTAACCTCTTCTAACTTAGAACCTCCACCTTCTTATGATGAATTGCAAGATGCCTTTCAAGAATTGCATGATGAATCTTTGAGGCTCACAAAAATGATTCTGTCTTCCAATAAAACAATCTCCCTATTGACAAAGAAAGTTTCCACTTTAACCAAGGAGATAAATGAACTTAAAATTGAAAATGAGACCTTAGGACTTATAGATGCTAATTCATTATGCATGACTTGTTCATCACATGACAATACATCCATATCATTACCTTGTTTATCATGTAAAGCTTTTGAAAAAGAAATTGAAGACTTAAACAACACTCTTGCAAAATTCACTTTTGGTAGAGACAACTTGAATGTGTTGTTGGGGAGACAAAAATGTGTTTTTCAAAAAGCCGGTTTGGGATTTAATCCAAACAACCATCAAAAGTCTTATAAGAACTTCTTTGTTTCCTCAAAAACTTCAAGTAGCCCCTTTGTTAAATGTTTTCATTGTGGTAGGAAAGGGCATAGTGCATCCACTTGCAATGTTAGAAAGAACATAAACACCAAGGTTGGAATCAAAGGGTTTGGGTCCCTAAAGGCACCATACCTAATTCTAACACACAAGGACCCAAAACAATTTGGGTACCAAAAGTTAAATCTTGAATGTGTGTTGTAGGTGTGCTTGAAGACCAAGAGCTCAAGTTGGTATCTTGATAGTGGTTGCTCCAAGCACATGACCGGTGATGGCTCCAAGTTCTCCTCCCTTACACACAAGAAACATGGTCATGTCACATATGGTGACAACAACAAAGGGAAGATTCTTGGAATTGGCAAAGTTGGTAAGATCCCTTCATCATCTATTGATAATGTCTTACTTGTTGAAGGACTTAAACATAATTTACTTAGTATTAGTCAATTGTGTGATAAAGGAAATAGAGTTATATTTGATTCCTCTTGTTGCATAATTGAGGAAAAGGATGATAAGTAAGTTAAGTTTGTTGATCATAGGGTCAATAACATATATATGATTAGTCTTGATGATATTTCCTCAAATGATGCTAAATGCTTTATGAGTAAAGAAAATGATTCATGGTTATGGCATAGAAGAATTGCTCACATTCACATGGATCACTTAAACAAATTAGTTTCGAAAGAACTAGTAATTGGTCTTCCAAAGCTCAAATTTGAAAAAGACAAACTTTGTGATGCATGTCAAAAGGGAAAACAAGTAAAGGTCTCTTTTAAAGCTAAAAACATAGTTTCAACTTCTAGACCTTTACAACTTTTGCACATGGATCTTTTTGGACCCTCTAGAACTATGAGCTTTGGTGGGAATTACTATGCATTAGTGATTGTAGATGATTTTTCTAGATTTACATGGACATTATTCTTGGCCCACAAAAATGATGCGTTTCAATCATTTAGAAAACTTGCCAAAGTTATCCAAAACGAAAAAGGTTTTTGTATTGCATCCATAAGAAGTGATCATGGTGATGAATTTGAAAATCATGAATTTGAAACTTTTTGTGATGAACATGACATTGAGCATAATTTTTCTGCCCCTAGAACACCACAACAAAATGGTGTTGTAGAAAGGAAAAATCGATCTTTAGAAGAAATGGCAAGAACTATGCTCAATGAGGCCAATCTTCCTAAGTACTTTTGGGCGGATGCGGTTAACACCGCTTGTTATGTTATGAATAGAGCCCTAATAAGGCCAATTTTAAAGAAAACCCCATATGAATTGTACAAAGGAAGGAAACCTAATGTGTCACATTTTCATGTTTTTGGATGTAAATGCTTTGTTTTGAATAATGGAAAGGATAACTTGAGGAAGTTTGATGCAAAATCTGATGAGGGAATATTCATTGGTTATTCTATTCATAGCAAGGCCTTTAGAGTCTATAATAAACGAACTATGACCATAGAAGAGTCCATACATGTTGCATTTGATGAAACTAACCCAAATGAGTCGAGAAAGGAGCTTGTTGATGATGTTGCAGAAATCTTGGAGAAGACGCACTTGGAAAATCAAGAGAAAGAGCCCAAGAAGGAAGAAAAGAGACCCCTTGATCATACATGACAAGAAGATTCAGAAATCTTAGATCTATCCAAGGAATGGAGGACTTCAAGATATCATCCTCTTGACAAGGTGATAGGTGATGTATCAAAAGGGGTAATCACTCGAAACTCACTTAGAGATGCATGTAATCATCTAGCCTTTGTCTCTCAAGTTGAACCTAAAGACATAAATGAGGCCATTAATGATGAGCATTGGATCTTGGCCATGCAAGAAGAACTAAACCAATTTGAGAGAAATCAAGTTTGGGAATTAGTTCCAAGGCCCAATGATCATCCTATAATTGGCACCAAATGGGTCTTTAGGAACAAACTCAATGAAACGGGCCTAATAATAAGAAATAAAGCTAGGCTTGTAGCTAAAGGATATAATCAAGAAGAAGGCATAGACTATGAAGAAACTTATGCTCCCGTAGCTAGGTTAGAGGCCATTAGAATGCTACTTGCATATGCTTGCATCATGGATTTCAAACTCTATCAAATGGATGTCAAAAGTGCCTTTTTAAATGGTTTTATACAAGAAGAGGTGTATGTAGAACAACCTCCTGGTTTTGAGGACTTTGAAATGCCCAACCATGTTTTTAAATTGAAAAAGGCCTTGTATGGCTTGAAACAAGCTCCTAGAGCTTGGTATGAAAGGTTGAGCAAATTTCTTTTAGAAAAAGGCTTTTCTAGAGATAAAGTTGACACCACTCTTTTCATAAAACACAAAATGCATGACATTCTTCTAGTTCAAATCTATGTTGATGACATTATATTTGGAGCGACTAACAACTCTCTTTGTAAAGAATTTTCAAATATTATGCAAAGTGAGTTTGAGATGTCCATGATGGGTGAGCTCAACTTCTTCCTTGGTCTACAAATCAAGCAAACAAGAGAAGGAACATTTATAAGCCAATCCAAGTATTGCAAGGAGCTGCTCAAAAAGTTTGGAATGGACAATGCCAAGCATATGGCTACTCCTATGGGCACCTCTTGCTATTTGGACAAGGATGAAGGAGGTAAATCGGTAGAAATTACAAAATATAGAGGTATGATTGGCTCACTCCTTTATCTCACTGCAAGTAAGCCTGATATAATGTTTAGTGTATGCATGTGTGCTAGATATCAAGCTAATCCTAAGGAATCACACCTAAGTCTTTGTTAAGAGAATAATGAAATATCTAATAGGCACATCACAAATGGGTTTATGGTACCCTAAGGGTGCCTCATGTAGTCTTATTGGGTACTCCGATTCTGATTTTGCTGGATGCAAAATGGATCGAAAGAGCACTAGTGGGACATGCCACTTGCTTGGAAGCTCACTAGTTTCTTGGCACAAAGAAGAAACAAAATAGTGTGGCATTGTCTACAAAGAAGCTGAATATGTTGCAGTTGGGAGTTCTTTGTGCTCAAGTCCTTTGGATGAAACAAAGAAACTCTTGGACTATGGTCTTGAGCTTGATCACATTCCCATAAAATGTGATAATACTAGTGCAATTAACTTGTCAAAAATCCCATTTTGCATTCTAGAACTAAGCATATTGAAATAAGACATCATTTCATTAGAGATCATGTTCAAAGGGGTGATTGCATACTTGAATTTGTTGAAACAACTAAGCAACTAGTGATATTTTCACCAAACCCCTAGCAAAAGAAGCATTTTTCTACATTAGAAATGAACTGGGTATATTGGATCATTCTGCATAAATTAACTTCTGCACGCATAATCTTGTATTTTTCTCGCATAATCACGCCAAATTGCTGCATAATCTCTGAATTCTTTCGTTATATTTGAATCCAATACTAACTTGAGCGTCGAGACTTCCCCTAAGTTGTTTTGCAGTGCTCCCTCGTGACCAAGACTCCCAAGCAACTAATATCCTCAACAAATTTGTTGAAACTCTTGGTAAAAATGGTAATTTCAATCAATTATATGAATTGAATCATAACATGATTTGATTATATGTTTAAATGATGATTTGAATTGATTTAAGTTGCTTTAAAACTGATTTGGATGGATTAAAATTGATTATATGCTGTTTGGAACGCAAAATCTGAGTTAAAGAGTGCTGGTAATCGATTACAATGTCTTTGTAATCGATTACACATGTTCTGTCACGCATGTAATCGATTACACACCCTTTGTAATCGATTACAACCAACTCAGAACTCAGGTAATCGATTACGTCAACTATGTAATCGATTACAAGGTTCCCAGAAAGCATGTAATCGATTACATAAAAAATGTAATCGATTACATACCCACCAGAATGCATGTAATCGATTACACAGGGTTTTTAAAAGGTTTCTGACGCGCGTAGAGCTCATTTCTTTTTGGAACCTGTTCATCTTCTTCGTTCTCTCCTTCTGCTCCCACGCACCTCAAATCTCAAAATCTCTCTTTTCTCACTCAAATCTCCATCAAAACCCGTCATTTCACCTCTCTCAATCTCGAAAAACCCCTCTCCACATAGCCCATCGTTCAAAATCCCCTCACATCCCTCATCCAAATCTCCCCATCTTCTCTCACGAACCCTATCTCCATTTCTCTGCCCTAATCTCGTCCCTCTCTCATCCCCAATCATAAATCACTCATCCCTTGCTTCTCCTTCTCATCAATGGCTGAATCCTCTCATCGCTCGAAGTGCCCAAGAACAGGGGCTGCTGTTGGAGGGTCCTCTGGTGGCTCTTCACGTAATATATCTGGCCTGGACCTCACAAGGCACTTCTCCACTGTGAAGAAAGCTGAGTTGTTCCGGAAGAACTTCCAGCTTCGCAAAATCATCTCTCCCGGGTATCTTCCCATCACCTTCTGCGAGAGTGAACCTTTAGAGAGCTTTAGGACAATAGAAAACTTAGGCTTACTGGGATTCCTGGGCTTAGAGAAGGCCATCTACCCTAACCTTGTCCGAGTCTTTTATGCTAACCTGAAGGTTGAGGATAATTGCATAATCTCTGAAGTGAAAAAGCAACAAATCAGGTTGACAATGGCAGAGTGGTATAGGCTTACAAAGCTTACTCCTGATGGAGCTCAGTTCTGTGGAAATGCAAAAGTCTGGGGGCATGAGTTTGAGCATAAGGCTGCTCTTCTCTCTTTGATTAGGACTGGCTATCACCTCCCCAGTGATCCTAAACGAAGAATAATGGCCACTGGCCTCACTATGGAAAACAGGGTTCTCCACTACTTCTTGGTTCGTGGATTGATTCCCGAGGGAGGAATTACTCCCAAGTCCTCAAGGATGATGTAGTGGCATTATGGGCAATGACCACGGGGCACCCAATAAACTGGGGTTACTACATTCTAGAGCATATCTTTGGACGTCAAGAAAAAGAAGAACTCTCGCTCTCCCCTTCGCCATGTTGGTCACCACAATCCTCGAGTACTTGTCGCATTTCGGCCGGTGAAGAGTCCAAGGACACCACCTCGAAAGGACCCCAATCAATTGGGTTGCATACTCCCTCAAGAAGCTTCACTCTACAAGATGGAAGATAGGTGGCATTACATTACTCATGGCACATTTGGTCATATCCATCACGATCCGGATAGTGATGATGAGGAGGCTCGACTGCCCGCCTCTCCTCTCCTGCTCCAGCTTCTCTTGATCTTCTGCTCCAAGAAATGCGCAACCTAAGCGCCAACGTAAACACACGCATGGATCATATAGAGCAAAAGATTGACCATCTTGAGCTGAGGATGGACTACTCAGACTAGGAGCTTAGCTCCATTCGATCCCTCCTAAGTGGACCTCCTATTCCTGAGTGTCCTGGCTGGCTACGTGCTCAAGCCAGAGCTCATCTGTCGCCGCACCTCCCACATCCTCTCGCCCCTTCTTCCCCTCTATCCTTCGCCGGTCCATCTGGAGTTCCTGGTGATGATGAGGAGCTTCTGGACTCTGACGACGATCTTATGCCCAGCGATGATAACATTGATCTAGGAGACTCTGCTGCGGATCCAGAGGGTGAAGTTTTTTGTGACAGTGAGGACACTGATAGTGATCATGGCCTATCGCCTTGATATTTTCTTGTATTGATGACCACCTTGTACTTATTTTGTTTTAACTCTGATTATATAAAATTGGTATACCTTTATGGTTATATTTTAATTATTGCCTACTGGTTATGAATGTTTGGCTGGACTGATTATTAATACATGAACTTGTTTTCACGTTGAATGTTTGGCTTTTGGAATATTGATTGGACTGATTAATCTTTGTGGCTTTTCTGTTATGGCAAACATTTGGGAATCATGAAATATAGCTGTCATGCTATCTATTTTTTTCTTAAATGCTTATGTCTTTTTGATAATGCCAACGGGGGAGAAAATGAGGAAAAATGAAAATGAAAATGAAATGAAATGTAATTAATGGTTGCATGAGAAATTAAAGGTTGCATGAGTACGGGGGAGTTATTGATCTTTTAAGTTATTAAGCTTTTCATATGCAAAATCTAACCCAACATCATGCATAAACTCCGGGGGCAGCATTGTACCTAAATGACTATTATATACAAATGCAAAAACTCTTTCTTTTTCCTATGATCAGTTTGTCATCATCAAAAAGGGGGAGAATGTGAATGCTTATGTCTCTAAGGCATGTCAAAAGGTTTTTGATGATAACAAAAGCAAAAGAGAAGATCAAGCACAAAAGGAAAAATCAAGATCAAAGAAAGAAGACAGAAGGTTTATTTAGTTATAAGATTTAGAATATTAATGTTAAATGCTCTCAAGATTTCTCAAATGGTTTTTCAATATATGATTTCAAAATAAATGGGAAATTTCAAAGTTAAACATGGCTTTCAATAAAACTTGAGTTTCAACCTTAAATCTAACACTCTTAAAAGGATTTATGTTTAATCAAGTATCTTGAGGTGTTGGAAATGACTTACAAGCGTTATTGGACTTGAAAAATGTGTTCAAAGGCTAATGTAATCGATTACATACATTATGTAATCGATTACACAGCAAACAGAAGGCATGTAATCGATTACATTAGAAATGTAATCGATTACATTAGAAATGTAATCGATTACATTAGAAATGTAATCGATTACACGAAAGTCAGAGGCCATGTAATTGATTACACAATATATGTAATCGATTACACAAAGCCCAGAAAGGCAAAGAACACGTTCGACGAGTCATGTAATCGATTACATGGATATTGTAATCGATTACAAACAAAGTCAGAAGCCATGTAATCGATTACATGGGCAATGTAATCGATTACACAAAACCCAGAAACTCAAAGAACACGTTCGACGAGTCATGTAATCGATTACATGGATATTGTAATCGATTACACAAAGAAGTCAAGTCATGTAATCGATTACATGGGCATTGTAATCGATTACAAGCAAAGTCGAAGCCATGTAATCGATTACACCAAGAATGTAATCGATTACACGAGCCCGTAAAGTTTAGAAAACGTTGGAACAACAATGTAATCGATTACGATCCGTGTAATCGATTACACAAACTCTGACAGCGTCCAACGGCTATATTAAATGCATTAAATGCATGCCCAACTACCTCCAACGGCTCCATTTATTGAGAAACTTATAAATACCAAAGTTGGGTCTTTATTTGAGGTTGACCTTGAATCAAAAACTGATCATCGTACTTCAAAACGTGAATCAATCCTTAAATTCATTTCTTGCTCTGTTTTCTGATAAAAAACGTGAAAAATCCTTGAGAGCATATTAGAGCTTCAATTTGTAAACACTTGCTCTAGAGAGAGCTTCTTCTATTTCAATCTTATACATTCTGATTAGTGAGGGTGAGGTATCCCTCAAGTATTGTAAGGGTGAGGTATCCCTTGGAAAATAGAGGCTCAAGCTTTTGGGTGAGGTATCCTATATTGTTGAGTGCTCAAGGTTGTAGTGGTTTTTCAAGCACCCATTGAAGCTTGAAGATATAGTGGAAAATCTCAAGGTGTTGCTTGGGGACTGGACGTAGATCACAAGTGGAGTGGTGATCGAACCAGGGATAAACGACCGTGTTTGTTTTCTCTAAACCCTCCTCTGTTTATTTTTGTACACTGTTTTATTGGTTTGCTTGGATATTGTCTTCTTGGCTGTTACGGTTATAAGTAAAAGTGTTTATCTCATCTATCTAATTATTTCTCATCATTCAATAACTTCAACGAAAATTGATTGTCAAACGATTTGCGAAAGATTTGTGAACTTATTTTTAACTACTCAATTCACCCCCCCTCTTGAGTATTGAGGCCACTTGGTAACATAAACAAAATCTGGTAATTTAGTGGACTTACGATCACGATGAGGATAACGAGGAGGAGGAGGATCCACGATCACAGAAGGTTCTTGGGGAGGCGCGGGGACAGAGGAGGCATCTGGATCTGCAGAACTACTAGTGTCAACCCTGCAAAGCTCAACATCAGAATTATTTTGGTTATGGGTCACAGGAAGAGGAGCGGTGTCAGAATCTGTGTGAAAAGGATCAATGTGGGTGAGATCAGATTTGGTAAGGACATGTTGACTAGAAGGAATAGAATAAAAAGGAATATGCTCAAGAAACACAACATGACGTGAGATATAAAGTTTTTGATTTGCAGGATCATAACAACGATAATCCTTCTGACCATCACCATAACCAAGAAAAACACAAATCGCTGATCGAGAAGACAACTTACTACGTTCTATATGAGGACGAAGAACAAAGCAAGTAGAACTAAAGACTCTCAAGGCTGAATAATCAGGAACACAACCATATAATTTCTCAAAGGGAGACAAACCTGAAGTAACAGAAGAAGGAATTCTGTTAATGACATGTATCTTAGCGAGAGAATGACTTCCCCCAAAATTCACTTGGGACAAAGGCGCATGTAAAGAAGGAACGAGCGGTTTCAACAATGTGGCGATGTTTTCTTTCAAAGAACTCCATTTTGTTCAAGAGTGTCAAGACACGAAGTTTGGTGAAAAGTCCCATCAGAAGCAAGTAATTCAGAGAATTTATTAGAAGTATATTCACCACCTAGATCACATCGAAAGCACTTGATAACAGCATTATGTTGAGTTTTAACAAAAGCACGAAACATATGATAAATGCCAAAAAATTCAGAATGATGTTTCATAAGATAAACCCAACAATAATGAGTGCAATCATCAATGAACGATAAATAATATCTAGAACCACCTTTGGTAGCAACTGGTGATGGTCCCCATACATCAGAATGAACCAAGTCAAAAGGTGCAACAGAAACTGAAATACTTTTAGAAAAAGGCAAAGCAGTAAACTTAGCAAGTTTGCAACCACAACAGTCAGAAATATCATTAGATTACAATTTTCCTAAAGCCCCTGTAGAAACTAAGTATTTCAGAAGGGAAGAGGAAACATGTCCAAGACGAGGAATTCAAACGAAAAGACGACAGGTCAACACTAGAAGCTGCAACATCTGGAATTCTCAATTCATCCAGAATATAAAGTCCCCCCTGCCAACGGCCTGTCCCAATCAGCCTCCTGGATTGCAGATCTTGCACAAAACAAGAGGTGGAAGAAAATAAAACTGAGTAACCAGAATCACATAATTGACTAACAGAAACAAGACTCAAAGTGAGATTAGGAATGTAGTAAACATCTGAAATGGACAAATGAGATGTGGAAACAGACCCAGTGCCTGCTAATGGCATAGGAGTGCCATCAGCAGTCATGACTGACACAGATGAGGCAGGATGTAAAGACACAAATGATTTAAAATCAGATGGCATATGATGAGAGGCTCCAGAGTCAAGGATCCATATGGGTGAAGATATACCTGATGAGCTAGAGGAGGGCAAACCTATATTGGATTGGGCAAACATAGCATGTGGTTGTGTGGCAAGAAACCTCTGGAATTGCTCAGCAAGATCAGATACTGTAGGACTAGAAAATGATGTACTCTCAATTGACGGAGGAACAACTGCAGCAACATTTGATGTTGGAGGCTTGAAGTTTCGTTGGCTAAACTGACTAGGAGGTGTCCATTGAGATGACTGTTGTGCTTGCTGCGACTTATTCAACAATTTTGGACATTGGGCTTTCCAATGGCCCTTCTGCTTGCAAAAACTACATTCATTGTAACCAACCTTTCCATGAGATTTACCTTTGTTAGAAGAAACAGCAAAAACAGATGGGTTGGGGAGGATTCCTTTGTCTACATTCCCTTTTTCTAATTGAGACTTCAGTCGAATCTCTTCAGCTAACAATTCATTAACAACCGAATCAACAGTTGAAAGAGGATTACGATGCAAAATTGTTCCACGAAGCCCTTCAAAATCATCTCGAAGAGCCATCAAAAATTGAACCAGACGCTGTTCTTCTCTACGGTCAATGTACGGCTTAAAAGCTTGTAACTCAGCAGATTCAGTAAGAGCCAACTGGTCCCAAAGATTGCTCATAGCAGAGTAAAATTCTTGTATGCTCATGTTGTTTTGTTGAAGAGCTCGAATATCTATTTCCAACTGATATTGCTTTGCAAAATTAGACTGCACATATAACTTTTTCAAATGATCCCAAACCTCCTTGGCCGTTTCATATTTTGCTAGTTGAACCCCTATAGACTGCGAAACAGAGTTGTTGATCCAAGTAATAATCTTCGAATTATTTACCTCCCAGGTTTCTATCTCTATTGCATATTTCCCATCTTTTTCATCTTTTGGCTTAACAGAGGTTCCAGAAACATAACCCCACATTCTCTTGCCTTTCAAAAAATTCTTCAACACATAACTCTAATATGAATAATTCTGCCCATTCAACTGCACACTAATGGATTGAAAAGAATCATCCTTTTCTCCAGCCATTGCAAACAATCACAAAACAGAGAAAAGAAAATCTCAATTTCTACAAATGTGTCTCTACAAAACCCTAACAGAGAGAACCGCAAAAGGAAGAACGAATTGCTAACAAAAAATCACCTAGGTTGCTGTTGAAATGAACGGAATGGCGTCTGTGGCCAGAATCATCCTTGCTCTTGATACCATATTAAGATTAACAATGCATATGAGGAAGAGAAGAAGAACAAGGGAGAAGAGAAAAGTAGCTAGGGTTCTCTATTATAAAAGTAAATTAGTCAACTTTATAAGAATAGAAAAAAGGGTAAAAATATATATGCAATAAATAAAAGACTAAACTACCCTTAAGATAAATAAAATAAGTAAAACATAAATGCACCATATTATCTAACAATTTGGTACTTTTTTCTTTCGTCTTTTGACATTAACCAAAGCTTGATTATTTTATAGGCTGTGACTTCTATGATGAGCCACCATAAAAAAGAATTCAGCAAGGCCTTGGGGGACCCGTTATATGCTAGAATTCGTGAAGCTCTATATAGCATTAGTGGATCAAAGGCTATGGATGGCGAAGAGCTTAAGCAAGTTGCAAAAGTTCTCCCTGCTGATCTTATTGAAAGTAAGCAAGATGGGGCAAAAGATGTATCTCAGGAGGATGAAAGCAATCAATATGCAAATAATGTCATGTCAATGGCAATGAATGCAATAGTACTAGATAATAGCAAAGCATTTGGTGAGATTGTAGAAGCAGATACTGAACAGATTGTACAAAGTGAGGAGAATGATGAGAAAGTAAATGACATTCCAAATGAGGAAGTTGACGCGAGTGTACTAAAGGGCAAGAGGAGTGTATATATCAGCTCAGAGGTAGAACAGGCTCTAGATACATTAGACAAGGCCATTTCAATGGCTCAGGAATACAGATTTCATTCCTGCGAGGCCTCATCTGGCTTTCCCAATGAAGAGCCCCCTTCCATGAAAAAAGGCAGTAGAGTTGATTCATATGCAGCAAAAATTATTCACCCAAGTTCAAAAGATGAGGTTACTATTGAAGTACCAAATAGGGATATACTGGAGGGAACTTCGCAAGAAGGACCTGGGACTAACTCTGACATCCAAAACTTCAGGTGATTATGTTACTGTTTCTATGACTGTTTGAAGGAATAAAAGATTATGTGTGTACGATTTTGTTTCCTTCCTTATGGTTTGTTTGGAAATACAAGCCAAGTAGTACACGATGTTGTTAATTAAGGATATATATTTAATTCATGCTCTGATACCTTTTTGTTCCTTCAGGTGCACAGGAACAAATTCCAACTTAAAGGAAGTAAATTCTAACAAAGTAGTACCAACTTCACCAGAGAAGAATCTTTCAAGACCTATTGAGGCAAGCCAGGTTGCTTCATATTCTTTGGAAAATGGGGCAATTCTGGACCAAACAACATTCAGTAACAAGCAATTAAACACTGATTCAGTCCAAGATATGTCTTCAGATGACCCAAATAAGTCAAGCAGGCAGAAAAAAATAAACACCATTGTAACTCAAGGTATGTCTTCAGATGTACCAAAGAAGTCAAGCAGGCAGAAAAAGTATCTATACTGTTGTTTTCTGCATTAACTGAAAGGGAAAAGTTAAATGGCCAATAGCAGAGGAAGAAAACAGGGTATTTAGAGGCATCTTGTCAACTTGTAACCCAAGCCTCGATAACTAACTACAGGTTTTGTATACCTTAAGCGAGGATAACTTGCATAATGGTCAACTGGCATATATGCCAACAGGGTTCTCCATTTTGTTTTGTTGGAATAATCTTTTTCTTTTATCTTTCTACCAGCCATATAATATGTAACATTAGATTATTCTTTTGCATGTCAATCTATCTTCATAATGTATTTGGATGCTTCTTCAAAGTTAGAAATAAGATCTGAATTTTTGTTGCCACAAGTTTCTGCATGGTCTATGGATGGCAAAACAGGTTGGACCGAATGGGTCGATCCGCTCAACCCATTGCAACTTATTTTTTTAGGTGGGTTATTTTAACCAGCCTCATAATCCGCGGGTTGTTGCAGGAAGGAGTGGGTTGACCCATCTTTCTTTCTTTTTTTTGGAGATTTCTTAGTGGTGGTTTAGGCACGAGTTAACTCGCCTAATCTACGTTTTTTGTTCAATTTCAGGTAGATTAACTCACTTAACTTGTCATTTTATTATTATTTAATTTTAGGAAGGTTGATCCATTTAATTAGCCAACCAATTATTATTCCTTTTTTTAATTTTAGATGGATTAACCTATCAACTTGCCAACTCATTATAAAAATGGATGAGTTGATTTTTTGAATCCACCAAACAAAAACGAGTTATCCTGTCTTGCTTCGGTTTCGGCTGACTCGTGATAAGGCTGGTGAAGGCAGATTGGTTTGTTTTGCCATTGCATGAAATAGTTCATTACGATTTACCTCAGGAAGGAGGGGAGTTGATAGGTTCCAAATTCAATAGACTGGAGAAAGAGAAGTACTAAATATAAAAGGTAAGACAAAAGGTAACATGTGATTATAGTTGTTTGTTGGCAACATTTAAAATACACCCTCTTTCTTGGGGAGCATCCGTGCTCTGTGTAATGTCAGCCTTCGGATTTGTTGGAAATTATATCAATGGAAGGGACAAAGAAGGGGTACTTAGTGAATAGGTCACATGAGGAAGTTCAGTGACACAGAAGTATCCTTAATCTAACTAGGTGGTTACGTGAAAAATGATTATCCATATAGTTTTTAAGGAAATTTGAGTTGTTCATGTAACATGGAGATCCTTTGGGCTATCTAGAGTAATTTGAAGACTATATAATATAAATAATATGTGGCCTTTAATTTTATAAGTATCTTAATGTTGAAATAATATCTTAAAATGTCTTTTTGAATAACTGTAGTCAAATACCATATAATAAGTCTAACTTTTTATCCTCTAGTCTTAATGCCATTAATGTCATTGTTGTGTTTGGTGGGTTCTAAAGAGTGGTGAGTCCACAACTATGTATCTCTAAGGTTTTGGGTTCATTGGAGTGGTGAGCCTGTTTACCCCAACCCAAATTTATCCTTTGTTACTATCAAACCTCATATTTATTTCTAGTTGTTCCAAAATCATTCTTTACTTGTTTTCAATGAGTAAATAGTCATTTTTGTGTTCCAAAATCTCAGCTTGGGTTCATTAGAGTGGTGAGTTTGGTTATCCCAACCCAAATTTATCCTTTGTTACTATCAAATATCGGCTTTATTTCCAGTTGTTCCAAAATTATTCCTTACTTGTTTTCAATGAGTGAATGTCATTTTTGTGTCCCAAATTCTCACTTTTCTCCTTATTTTTGAATCACTTCAATCTGAGTTATACAACTTAAGATATAGGTTAGTTTTTATTATGCTCTCATGCCTCATGTGAATTACACTTTTAGAACCCTTTAAAGTAGTGTTTTAAAAATCAGACTGAATCGGCTGGTTGAATCGGTCAAATCATGAACCGATTATATTTTTAGTTTGAGCATTTTCTAATTCAATTACAATTTAATTACAAATTTAATTAGTTAAACTAATCGAACCATGATTTAGATCTCACCAGTTCTATCTCTAATTCAATTTTTAAAACATCGCTTAAAAGATATGTTATTATTTCTATGATGTTTTGAGAAAAAAAATCTCAAAGTACACCAGTAAATGAATTCAAGTTACAAGCCAATTACTGATCCTAATTTGAAACCCTGGACAATCAGGGATCCTGTAGCGCAAAGGCCGCCACGAGCAATCGTGACCCGAAAGCTGATGATATAATTGGTCTGGCATGACGACGTTCCCTTCATCAACCTAGAGAAAATTATTTGCATCTATGTCATTTATAACCAATACTTGGTGGTCACCACACAATTATTTTGCTCATCTGACCCTTTCTAGACCCTACAATGGTATTGGTAGAAGCCTGGTACGTTGAACCAACATATTTATGGTTAAATCACCTAGTTTCTAATGTATTGAAAAGGCAATACCATGGATGTAAATGTGGTTGCCCAAAGTAGAGGAGTTGCATGTATATGTTTACAAAAATTATATCGTATCAAGTCAATGGAAAATTAAAGAACTTCGAAAGGAGGTTAGCAGGGAGAGAAGGGGAGAGAGTGCGAGAGAAGCAGAAACCAATAATCTCAATTAAGTTTTCAGACCTTGCATCCAAGTATTGTCTTAGATATTTTGCCTCATATCTCATGATTGGATAATAAGAACAACTATTGATTTTTTTATGTTAAAACAAAAATATTTTTTTACACCCACTTTTGACACTTATAGGATGTGGTGACCGCCTCTAAAATATATGGTGATTCTTATGTTGGATATAATGAACTCTAATTAGACTAAGTTAGGGAGAATAGAAGAATGTTACTACATAAGTAATAAGGATCACTACTTATGACCTCATTAATCACCACATCTTTTGTGTTAAAAAATATGTTTCAGTAAGTGTTGAACACCTCTAAGATAAATGGTGATCTTTGTATAAGATCTGATAAATTTTAACTCACTATGTATAATAAAAGAAGGTCACTACATAAGTAATTCAAATTATCACTTATTACCTCATTGATTACAACATCTTATGAGTGTCAAAAATTGGTATCAAAAGTAAGTGTATAAATAATGGAATTGTATAGTTTAAGACTCTAAAACTTATTCAAGCTATATAAATTTTAAAGCATAAGATGTGCCTAAAGTAGCTAAAAGCTTAGAAGTTAATGAAAAAGAATTGCTTACCCTAGAAGAAATAAAAATAACACTCGATAGTCTTTCTACTTAGATTCTTTACAAAAGAAATCAAATATATAATTGTAAATATTATAAGTAATAACTACTGCCATTCCACTATCTTACTTTTGAAGGATATATAACAATTAAAACTAGAGAAGAAGAGCACTAGTAAATAGAAATATTTAAACAATTATTTTTAGAAGAGAAAAGACTCTCGCGTACAGAGCCTTCTAAAGCAGTCAATCACAGCTCAGTTTACCATTACAGAAACATAGAACCATCAAGTTAACACAGCTTAACTCATGCCTCTGATGGACTATAAATCACCAAAATCTTGAACGTGTCAAGTAGAGCAGTATTAATGTATTAATATAAACTTGGGAAATAGGAATTCAACATACAGTTAAGAATGGATGTCCCAAAGTTCTTTGTAACATTATAAAGTTTGTTTAACTCTTTGCGCAGTTTCATAATGTTCTTCCCCAATATCCGAGGTTGGAGCATAGTTGAAGTTGAATGTAAAGAATCTACTACTGGATAGATCCCTTTGGCAGCTAATCTTTTTTATAGTATGATAATAGCATCTAAATGTGCAAATGTCGTGGCAGGAGCAGGATCGGTCAAATCGTCTGCAGGTACATAAACTGCTTGAATAGAAGTTATGGACCCTTCTTTTGTAGAAGTAATTCTTTCTTGTAAAGAACCCATTTCGGTACTAAGGGTGGGTTGATAACCCACAGCGGAAGGCATTCAACCCAATAAGGTAGATAAATATTGGGAAGATATCAATTAGTTCAATCAATTAACTTCTTCAGCAGTATACCAAGACCAATCCTGCCTACTTGAGTGACACAAGGCTGAGCCATGCTACGCCAAGCAACCAAGTAGGACAAGACTTTCAAAAGACCAACAGAGATTGTAATAAAATAACTCCATAGTAAAAGTTAAGAAATTACCTTTGCATAGATTTTAGATTCATATTCCACCTTCTCATTGGAGATTTTTTCACTCTGGGCTAAACATTTCTCAGCTTCCACTTTCATCTTCTCAAACAATTCAGTTTTTTTGACAACTTCTTCCTGTACATGTATATAAACATGCCTAACTATGACATTCAAAACTAAAGAAAAGGGACGAAGGTTACAGGTACCGACACTATTTCAATACTATTCAATGGTGAATTGTGTAATACTCTAGAAAATCATGATAAACTTGTAAATGAATGTGGAGGTAGCCTAATAATAGTTTGTCATGCTTGTAAAATTTTGTGACCGTCTGAACATATTTAGTCATTTTATTTTAGCATTATGTGTGAAATATAGCTGTTTTTAGTCTTGATTTTGACTTAAATTGCTTAGTTAATGGGAATAAGTGTGAAGAACTTGTTTCTACGTTAAAAATGTGTGAAAGTAGATGTGGTTAAAGTTTGAGGTTAATCGAAGTTAGTTTGGCATTTTTAAGCATACTAGTTGTGTGTTTTAATGTCAGATTGACCTCCAGCAGATATGAAAAATTGTGAAAATGGTGAAACAAGATTTTTAATGAATCTTAGGATTTATTTTAACCTTGTTGGAAGTTAGGAAACTAGATTTGGATAAATCTAAGTGTTCTTAACTGATCGGGTGATAGTAAGTCCTTTTAGTGACTAAATAAGGGCACGACTCTCTTGTTTCTGTTGCTTGGCTTATTTAAGCCCCAAATGAGATATTTGTATCATTTTCTCTCTTCTCTTCATGGCTGCAAATAGGAAAGGGCAAGGAGAAAGGAAAACAATGAGCTAAAGGAGAATGATCATCATCCAAGCAAGGAAGAGAACTTAGCTTTGTAGAGGAATGACTAAGTGATTTCAATTTCTGAAGTTTGAGGTAGGGGGAAACCTTATTCTTGATCATCTTTCTTCTTCTCCATTTTGTTCATTGTGATGGCTTGATGTCAGGATTGGATGTTGAGTGTGATTTGGTGTTTCTGGCTTGAATCTTGTTGGAGAACTTGAGGATGACTTGTTTATGAGTTGTTGGGTGCTTGAAAATGGATTTCCAGTCCTTGTACACCTTGAATTCCATTTGAGTTTAGTTTTTGGGTTTTAGGTTTTGATGAGGTTGATTTTCTATGATTTATGATTTTGAGTAAAATCAAAGTGGAATAAGAGCTGCTCTGTGTAGCTGTACCTTCTGGAAGGTTGAAAATCACTTGAATGTGAAGTTTGAGTGATTGAAAGAGGGGTAAGTTCTAATGGAATAATACCTGGATCTAAAAAAATTTAAGAATCCATGTTTTGGTACTCGCACCGCGGCACATGGTGTTGTATGCCGCGGCATGCGAGTGATGCACGCCCAAAAGATGGAACCTGAGAGCTAGGTGCTGCGGCGTGGCTGTGTTTATGCCATGGTATGAGGAGACAGAGAGCTGGGCGCCAAGGCGTTGCCATGTGTGCCACAGCGTGAGAGAGGGCAGAGGCTAGGGCGCTGCGACGTGGCCGTGGTGTGCCGTAGCGTGAGCTCCAGTTTTGGACAGATTTGCTGTGTGATGCAGTATAGCTTGTGAAAGATGTAGTTTCTTCTTTTACGCTTCTTAATGAGTGTTAAGACTCTAGTAGGAGTATTTAATAAAGTGTGAACTGATAATCACATATTTTATACATTAATAAGCTCTCATTTTTAGTGATTTACACTCTTCATGTACTTAATTGTTTGACCTTGGACATGTTTTATAAGTTTAGGCTCAAATTGGGCTTAATTGATAATTCCCAACATTGTTGAGATTTTACACTATTTCTGTATTTTGGTCAGAACTTGAGTACTAGATATCTGATAATTATGTATTTTATCTTGTATGAACGTGTAGAATCAAATGGATTCGTAGTGCTAATTATGTGGGATAATTAGGCATGATTATATACATATTGTGTATTATGTTGGATTGAGGAAATGAGTTTTCCTAAGTGTTGGAATTAGTCATGTATGCTCTTTTGAGAGTATTAAAACACTTTTAGAAGTATTTGATGAAGTATTTGTGAAATGAGTTTGAGATGCATGTAAATCAATTATGATGCTAATGATTGTAGGTAATTAGTGATTGTGTTGCATGATGAGATTGTGAAACATATTGAGTTGAGTAATATTCTTTTTATGTTGATTGAATCATATTGAGGTGAGTAATATCCTCTCTATGATGTTGAGTGAGGAGGTGAGTAATATCCTCTTTATATTGATTGCACAGTGAGGTAAGTAATTAACTGCAATGTAAGGGAGACACAACTGTGTGACCCAAAGATGCGGCTGTGTATCTTAGTCAAAAGCTTTCTTCAAGTTAGACAGGGTCGTGTCTAACTCTTTAATCGCTTCTGAGTTGACATAGGGCCCTGTCTAAGACAAAATGATCATTTTTTACTCTAAAAACGCGGTGTCTTTGCCTGCTTTGAATCAAAGTTGATAAACCTCTTTCAATATGCAAAAAAGAAGATAATGATAAGGATCCATCTAAAATTTATCAACAAACACAAGAAAATAACCATAATTCATCCAGTTTGAGACTACAAAATATGGACTTATCAGCAAATCCACTAATTGATCTTTTGAAGAGCAATAAACCAAAATCACTTCATTAGCTTGTTGAATTTCTCTAATAAATTGAAATTTGATTTTAATTTATTTAGGTCACCCATGGAACACTGGATTCTTTGAGATTGCAACTACAGAAAAGTTGTCACATTTGATCTTAGTAGGCTTCTTTTGTTCATAACCAAGATCCAATAAGAGTTTTCCTAACCATATTGCTTGATTCATAGTAGAGACAACAAAAATGTATTTAGCCTTGGTTGTAGATTAAGCTGTTGTTTCCTGTTTCTTTAGGCTCTAAGTAAAGATACATATCCCAAAGTAAACAAGTTTCCAGAGGGGTTTTTTACGTCATCAACACAACCGCCCTAGTTATTTTAAAGAATAATGATCATCTTATCTCAAACAGTACCCACACCCATTTTAACACCACATTAAAGTTGGTTAATGAAGTACAAATTATTCGTTAATGGGTATGTACAAATATGTAACCCTTCTAACCTGACCTCGTTAACTAACTTATATATGTTATTAACCACTTTTTTGATCTTCATTAACCAACTTTTTACATACTCATTAACCAACTTCTATACGTCATTAACTACGAATTTGTACTTCATTAACCAACTTTATGTGGTGTGAAAAGTGATGTAGTTGAAAATGGGTAAGATTATCAGGGTTGTATTTTAAATATCCAATCAACTTCACTTCTTCATCTTCTAAGCTTATAAATAGAACACCAAAATCGATGGTGCCTTTTAAGTATCTAAGAACTCTTTTTCTTGCAACAAAATGTTTCTTAGAAGGAGAATGCATATACCTAGACAAAATATTCAGAGCAAACATTATATCTGGTCTTGTTGCTGTCAAGTATAGCAAACTTCTAATAAGACTTCTATATAGCCCTTTCACCTGCTTTCTTGGCATCAAGATCATTGCTTAGTTTTTCTCTTGTCACCGTTGGAGTACTCATAGGCTTACACTCTTCCATATTAAACTTTTTTAATATGTCAGATATATATTTTTGCCGGCATATAAAAATGCCATTGGTTGATTGCTTCACTTCTATGCCTAGAAAATATTTGACAAGTCCAAGGTTTGTCATTTCAAAGACATTTTGCATTTTATCTTTGAATTGTTGATTGAGTTTATGATCACTATCTATTATTAACATGTCATCAACAAATAAAGACATCACCAAGATTTGGTTGGATCAATCTTGATGTATAAGGTTGCATCACTTGTGCTTATGGCAAAACCAAACTGCAATAAATAACTATCTATTCTACTGCACCAAGCTTTAGGGGCTTGTTTAAGGCCATAGAGAGCCTTTTTCAACAGATAAACATTATTTTCTTTGCCAGGAATTAAAAAAAACATTTAGGCAGCTCAACATAGATTTATTCATCAAGGATGCCATTTAAAAATGCAGACTTCACATCAGGTTGATGAGTTTGCCAAGTATGTGCAGAAAGAGCAATAAGCAGACGGATGGTGTCATACCATGCTACTAGTGCAAAGGTTTCATGGTAGTTCACTCCTTGTCATTGAGTATATCCTTTGACTACTAGTCTTGCTTTATGTTTGCATATTGACTGATAGATATAATTTTCATATATTAGTTAACCCTCATATGTAGTCTCTTAGATCTCTTATATACTTAATTGATTGGTTTTGACTATATTTTATAAGTTTGGTTTCAAATTGGGATTAACTGTATTTTTTAGCATTATTGAAAATTTTACATTGTTTTTATATTTTGGGCATAACTTGAGTTCTAGATATATAAAAATTATGAATTTTATATTGTAGGAAATCTGAGAGATCTCTACAACTTTGATGAAGAACTTGAAGGCTGAATCAGATGTCTAGTGGGTTAGATTGGGCCACGAAGTCATAACAGCGATGTTGTCGCTGGAACCTAGATGATGTACAAAGATTGAGAAATAATTTGGGTTGTAAATGTGATATGGACTTGAAACTGGTGCTATTTGAATGTTGAGACATATGTCTTCAATTCTTACGTGACCACTTATTCAAACGGTGACATTTTGATGGTGTTTTAACCCTTTGATGTCGGCTGATAGGTTCAGAGAGCTGTTAAGAATGTTTTGGGCAGAACTCTCATCCTAAGCCTAAATTATGCGAATTAGTATCCAATTAAAGCTAAAAGGAAGAGGATTAACCCTAAGCTAAGAACAAACTTGGATTTTAAATTTTAGAGATAGTTATTTAAATAGCAATTGCAACCACAAAACTCAACCTTAATTTTCTCCTAGCCGTTCTTGCTTGCACTTCCTCTCTTCATCTTTCTTCTTCTCCTTTCTCTCTAGTTTTCATTCTTTTATGTTTTTCCCTTCCATCCATAGAGGGGCTAGACCCTTTTAAATCAATCCTAAGGATTGACAATCTTGATGTTTAATTCTGAGATTTTATTTTCATTATTTTACATTTAATTGCTAATCAAATCTCTCTTTTACTTATTGATCAAGTTTATCTTTTACTTGCTAATCAAGTTCTCTTTTACTTGTTAATTAAGTTTCTCTTTGATTTTGTTAAATCTGAATTAAATTGCTTAATTTGATTTAGATGTTGATGTGATAATTACATAATTACTGTGTGTTTAATGAGGATTGCAGATACTAAACAATGCATCAAAGGCTTCTTGGATATTGTTTGTTAAGCTTGGTTGAATTCTGAGTTTTAGATTAATTTAGGATTAGATGGATGCTTAATTTATTTAACCTTAATTACTTAAATTCTGGATGCTTATCTAGTAGAGAATTCATGGATCATCTTGAGGCTTCTTGATATGATCTAAGATCAAGAATCTGATTAGTAATTGAACGAATTCTTAGTAATCAATGATGAATTAATTAAATTCAAGATTGATTGATTTCCTTGGATTGGTTATTTACTTAATTCTATTTTTAATTTTTAATTACTTTCTGTTAATTAATTTTGTAACTTTTTTTCCCTATTAACCTCTTAATTTAATTGCTTGATTAGAGTGATCTAAGGGTTCGACCTGATTATGCCTTATACTATAAGTATTTTAGTAAATCAGTTTATAAATTGATTTAATTTGATAATCTCGATCATTATCAAATTTTGGCGCCGTTGTCGGATATCATTCTAAGTTTGATCAATCATATTAGGAGTATAATTAACTATTAACCTTTCACTAACCTTTGTTTTCCTTGTTTCAAGTAGTTTTCAACACAATTGTGGTCTTCAAGTGCAAGAATAAGCGGGCAGCCATTTACATCACTTAATAAAGATGTTTCTTCCCTCTCTCATTTATTTTACTTGTTCTAGATTTGTTGATGATATTTATGAGATGTTGATGATTTGATGATTTTTAATTTTTATATTGAAGACAATGTAGAATTTAAGTGTGGGGGAGGAATTTACATTTTATTTATTGTTTCTATTTTAAATTCTACTTTTTTAATGTTTTACTATTTTTGTTTTAATTTTACTACTTTTGTTTTTAATTTTACTATTTCTATTTTTTTTTTTGTTATTTTCTATTTTTTGTTTTTTGTTTTTTATTTTCAAATTATGTTTCTGTTTTATTTTTTTCTTAAAATTTTATTTTTCTATTTTTAAAAAAAAGAAAAATATAAGAAATTGTGTTTTTAATTACTTTCTAATGGAATTTTGAGATTTGTGAAAGTTGTGGGCATGCATCAATTGAGGTTAAAGGTTTACAACATAAGTGAATAAATTATCTTTCATCTTAAGATTACCTAGTTTGGTAATGGAAATTGAATTAATAAATTGAGTTTAATAGAAGCATACATTGTGAGACATTTAACCTTTTAATGAATGGATTGAGCATTTGTGTCATTCTCTTCTTTCTTATATGATTGTCACTCAGGTTATGTTTAGAATGAATAAAAATGGGAAATGGTTTGATTTGATTTGATTTAAAAATTAAATTTTGTGTTTGGAACTTTTTTTAAAAAAAGGATTTGAATTGATTTAAAAATCAAATTTTGTGTTTGGAATTCATTAAAATGAGAATTGATTTGATTTGATTTTATTATTTTACATTTTAATCCTTATGAGAGATAATTAGAGGTAGTTATTAAGGGTAAAATAGTCTATTTATTTCAAATCAAATCATAACAAATCCTATCAAATTTTATGAAATTTCTAAAACAAAAAGAATGAAATCCATGAAATTTTAGAAATCAAATCATTTCCTATTTTTTAACATTCTAAACACAATATTTAATTTGATTTGATTTACAAATTAAATCATTTCTCATTTTTTTCCATTCCTAACATACTCTCATGGAATTTGTTACTCTAGAACTTACTTTGATTCTTTTTTAGGCTGCATTTTAACATGTATACATGAACATGATTGAGACATTTTTCTTAAATTAGCTACTTTAACCAAATAGCTAACCTTGCATATTTTTTCTTGATTAACCCTCTTGAGCTTATTTGACCATTCCTTATTTTTTTAGCTCATTACATGCCTTAAATAGAAAATTATGTTTTTGCCTCCTAACCTTAGAGAATAGGAGAGTATTGATTTTGTCATTGGAAGAGTTCTTAAACAAGTGTAGAAGTGTGCTAATTAATGTGCAAAATGTTTGGTGAAAAAGGAAAGAGTGGTCAATTGGAAAAAAAAAGAAGAAAAATTGAAAAAAAAAGAAAGGAAAAAAAAAGAAAGGGAAAAAGAATATGTAAAGAGAATTTGCATTACATGGAGTTAGGATAAACTTTCAAACTTGTTATTTGAACTCATCTTCAATGTTCTTTTATTCTCTTTGGTATTTAACTTGTCATCTTCATATTATTCCCCTCCTTTACCTTGACCCATTACAATCTTGTATAAAGTCCTCTTAATTTGTATGTGCATGTGTTTTGAGTAGTGGAGAAGTAAAAGATAAGCAAGCTTATTGTAGTGTAGATTTTCATGGATTGAATTGAGTGAAACACTTACCTTCTAAATACTTGAGGAATTGAGAGTGTATCTTGTGAGGTTCTAGCATTCTTGATTTATGATTTTCAATTGAAATTACATTGCTTGTTAATTTGAGATGTAAAGAAATGTTACTTCATGAATATTTTAATTCCTTGAAGTTTTGGTTACTCTTCTTGCTTATAGACTTTTGCATTCTTGAAAATCATCGGAAAGTGAGTCTTTTAGAGTTTTTAACTTTTTAGTTTGTGTTGTTGTTTCTTGTTCCCTATGTTGAATTTCTAGTTTTTCCTAGGAATGCCAAAGTTAAATGTGGGGAAATTTAATAAATATCATTTTTATATATTAGTTAACCCTCATATTTAGTCTCTTAGACCTCTTATATGCTTAATTGATTAGTTTTGGCTATATTTTATAACTTTGGGTTCAAATTTGGCTTAATTGTATTTTCTAACATTATTGAGAATTTTATACTATTTCTGTATTTTGGGTATAACTTGAGTTCTAGATATCTAAAAATTATTAATTTTATCTTGTAGGAAATTTGAGAGTTCTACAACTTTGATGAAGAGCTCAAAGGCTAAATCAGATGTCTAGTGGGTCAGATTAGGCTACGAAGTTAGAACAGAGACGTTGTCGCTAGAACATGGATGATGTGCAAAGATTGGGACATAATTTAGGCTATAGGTTTGATATGGACCTAAAATAGGTGTCATTTGAAAGTTGAGACATATATATTCAATTCTTATGAAGACCATTTATCCAAATAGTGATGTTTTGATGATTTTTTAACCCTTTGATGTCGGTTGACGGGTTCAGAGAGCTGTTAAGTATGTTTTGGGCATAACTCTCTCATCCTAAGCCCAAATTATACGAATTAGGTGTCCAATTAAAGTTAAGAGAAGAGGATTAACCTTAATCTAAGGGAAAACTTGAATTTTTTATTTTAAAGATAGTTATTAAGTAGCAGCTGCAACCACGAAATTAAGCCCTAATTTTCTCCTAGCCACTCTTGCTGGCACTTCCTCTCTCCATCTTTTTCTTCTTCTCCTTTCTCTCTAGTTTTCATTCTTTTATGCTTTTTTCTTCCATCCATGGAGGGCTAGACCCTTTTAAATCAATCATAGGGATTGACAATCTTGATGTTTAATTCTGAAATCTTGTTTTGATTATTTTGTATTTAATTACTACTCAAGTTTCTCTTTTACTTGTTGATCAAGTTTATCTTTTACTTACTAATTAAGTTTCTCTTTTACTTGTTAATCAAGTTCCTCTTTGATTTTTCTAAATATGAATTAAATTGCTTTATTTAATTTGGATGTTGATGTGATAATTGCATAATTACCATGCGTTTAATGAGGATTACAGAGACTAAACAATGCATCAAAGGCTTCTTGGATATTGTTTGTTAAGCTTGGTTGAATTCTGGGTTTTAGATCAATTTAGGATTAGATGGATGTTTAATTCATTTAACCTTGATTAATTAAATTCTGGATGCTTATCTAGTAGAGAATTCATGGATCATCTTAAGGCTTCTTGATGTGATCTAAGACCAAGAATCTGATTAGCAATTGAATGGATTCCTAGTGATCGATGATGAATTAAATTCAAGATTAGTTGATTTCCTTAAATTAGTTGTTTACTTAATTATGTTTACAATTTTTAATTACTTTTTGTTAATTAATTTTGTAACATTTTCCCTCCTGTTAACCTTTTAATTTGATTACTTGATTAGAGTAATCTAAGGGCTCGACCTAGTTTTGCCTTATACTACAAGTATTTTAGTAAATCAGTTTATAAATTGATTTAATTTAATAGTCTCAACAGCTATCATTGACCCATCAGAGTTAAGCTTTGTTTTGAACACCCATTTGATTCTAATTGCTTTTTGGTTGTTTGGTCTTTCAACAAGCTGCCAGGTTTCATTTTTGTTGATTATCTTTAGCTCCTCCTGCATTGCTTTCCTCCAAGAAAGGAATATTTTTGCATCTGAATAATTGGTAGGTTCCAAGATTTTACATCTTTGATAGATGTCCTACAAGGTTCTTGTACATCTAATTGCTTCATTATCAAAGGTTTCATCATCGAATTCAAGATTTTGTTGGTCCTACTTGTCAGCAAGAGTTGTAGGTTGTTCAACTTCAGTGCTGTCCCAGGTCCCATTTGCATTCTCATCAAATTTAACAGTCCTACTAACATTTATTTTTTTAGTTTGCTAGCAGAAAATTCTATAGCCTTTGGTTACATTGTTGTAGTGAACAAATATTCCTTTTCCAACCTTATTGTCAAGCTTATCTCTTTTTTGCTCAGGAACTTGATAGTAGCATATGCACCCCATATACTTTGAAATGATACATAGATGGCTTTGCATTATACCGAGTTTTATATGGAGTCTTGTCTTTGAGTGCTTTCAGGCAACTTGTTTAACAAGTGAACTTCAGTGTTGACAACTTCAGTCCAAAAATGTTTCAATGGTCCTTTTTCAAAAAGAAGACACCTTGCCATTTCCATAACTGTTCTATTTTTCCTTTCACTTACACCATTTTGTTGGGTTGTATAAGTGACAGTCAACTGGTGTTCAATGCTTGTATCTTTGCAAAATTTATCAAATTGGCTTGAATTGTATTCAATGCCATTATCATACCTTGAGGTTTTGATCTTAAGGCTAATTTGATTTTCCACGTAGGCTTTAAGTCTTTGAAACACAATAAACACATCACTTTTGGCTTTAAGGAAGTAAACCTAATACATCCTATTGAAATAATCAATAAATAAGAGAAAGTATTTGTTACCACTTATAGATGCAACCCTCATGGGTCCACAAACATCACTGTGTATGATCTGTAATTTTTGAAAAACTCTCCAACTTTGATTTTGCTAAAATGGGAGTCTAGCTTGTTTTCCTTGTTGGCAAGCTTCATAAACATGAAGTTCAATAGTAATTTCAAGCATATTTTATACCAAATCTTACTTCTTCATGTAGGAAAAACTTTTGTGATTGAAGTGTCCAAGTCTTTTGTGCCATAAATTGGAGTCATTGAGCACTGCTTCTAAGTATGCCTACTCTTCTACTGTTTCACAATCTAGTGCGAAGCTTTTACTTTTCATTTTGACACATAAAAGCTCATCTCCATGTGGGTCATAGATTGTGCAGGTGTTGTCTTTGAACTCCAAAGAGTATCCTTTCTCCATAATTTATCCTACACTCGGTACATTTTGACTGAGTTTAGGTACAAATAGCACATAAGAAATGAGTTTAGTGCCTGTTTGTGTTTTTACAGCAGCAATGCCTTTTTTTTTTAACTTGCAACAACTCTCTATTCCTAACTTTGACATTGGAAATGAAAGACTCATCAAGATCTCTGAACATTTCTGCATTGAAAGACATGTGATGTGCGCATTTACTTTCTATGAGCCAAGTGTTGCATGTGTCATCACTATGAAAATAGGAGGCAACAAATAGTCGTTCTTCTTGAGATTCAGTGTCAGCTGCTTGTGCTTGTTGATTTTGCTGAAGACCTTTATTTTGGATTTGCACAGCTTAGCAATATGTCTGAGTTGTGTACAATTGCCACATAGTGCATCCAATCTCTACAAACAATACTTCTCAAAGTGTGTTGGTTTCTTGCAATACCTGCAAAGAGGATATTTCTTTTGTTTTGGATTTTCTTAACTACTGTTTCCCTCCTTTTGCCTTTGTGGAAATTCTTCTTGCTTTTGGTAGCTGGTTTGTTTTGGGCTTGAAGAGCACCTTCTATGATTTTTTCTTGTCTCAAGGCCTTTCTTTGCTCTTGTGCTTGAAGAACACTCATCAGTTTGGCAAGTGATACTTTGGTAAGATCCTTAGACTTTTCCAGTGATGATATTTTGGATTCAAATCTCTCTGGAAGGGTCACAAGCACCTTTTTCTACCATTCTACTACTAGGAAAATCTACTCCAAGTGATCTGATTTCATTTACAATTGATGAAATTCTATCAGAGTACTTGGAGATTGTTTCATCTTCTTGCATACTCAAGACTTCAAAATCTTTTTTCAGGTTTAGGACTTGCATTTGCCTAGTCCTGTCACTGCCTTGATATTCCCCCTTCAATATGTCCCACCATTCTTTGGCAGTTTTGCAATTCATGATTTTGTTTAAGATAGAATCAGACATAACATTTTGAAGTATAGCTTTGGCTTTAGATTTCTTAGCCTTCTCCTCACTGTGTTGCTTGATTTGGGCAATAGTTGGATTCGAAGGTAAGGATGGTATGAGTTTATCTTCTACTACCACTTTCTAAAGATCAAAGGCTTCCAAATAATTTTGCATTTTGGAAGACCATATATAGTAATTTTTTCTAGTAAAGGAAGATGGTGGTGATAGAGGAAGACTACTAAATGTCATTTGTGTATGTGGGTTTGTTTGAAGAAAATTTCTTTTTTTTTTCTCAAATTCTCAAATCCCAAAAGAAATAAATTTGATGAGAATGCAACTGGGACCTGGGACAACATAGAAGCTGAACAACCTACTACTTCGATTGACAACTAGGACCAACAAAATCTTGAATTCAATGATGAAACCATTGATGATGAACCAATCAGAGGTACAAGAACCTTACAGGACATTTATCAAAGATGTAATGTTTCTGTCTTGGAACCTACCAATTATTCAGATGCAAAAAAGATTTTGTTCTTGGAGGAAAGCAATGCAGGAGGAGCTAGAGATGATCAACGAAAATAAAACCTAGGAATTTGTTGAAAGACCAAGCAACCAAAAAGTAATTAGAGTCAAATGAGAGTTCAAAAAAAAAAAGATTAACTTTGATGGGTCAGTATGCAAATATAAAGCAAGACTAGTGGTCAAAGGATACACTTAACAACAAGGAGTAGACTACCATGAAACCTTTGCTCTAGTAGCAAGGTATGACACCATCAGACTACTTATTGCTCTTTGTAACACCCCAAATTCTGACTATGTTACAGTAATGATAGAATTTTACTGTTTAGTGTTTTTTGTGTGATATAAAAATAATTTGACTATTTCGATACTGTTTTTGATTGTTTTGTATGATTTGCTTTGGGTCAGGAAAATAATAATCTTCGGGCCAGGGAAATTTTTATCTGATTTATTCAGAGGTGGGGGATCTTACTAAACCCAAATCTAAGTAACACAGAAAAGAATCTTTTAATTTTTAGAATTTATCTATGAAGTCAAAATATTTCACTGATAAATATCTACTGTTTTATTTGTAGCAGCTTCTGCTATAATTTATTTGACCCGATATATTTTAATTGACAGAAAATGTGCTTAGAATATTTTCTATAACCCAAATTAGAATGAACCAATAGGAACCAGTTAAAAATGATGGCTGGACTTTTCTAAACCAATAGGAATTGGTCAAATAAAGTGGCATGGACTTTATTGTGGACCATTGGATGAAAAGCTTGATTAAGATGTCTTTGATCATAACCATTGTTCAGATCAATGGTGTGAGAACAATCCTGATAAAATCACTAAGTGATATCCACCTTAGATTAAATCAATGGTTAGGAAATAAAGTTAAATTCAATGGTTAGGATTGAGTCAATAATAGTGGCTTGACTAATTACTAAGTAGTTAACTAAACCTAATTTAGTCATCTTAATTGCTTAATAAAGAAACTAAGTGAACTAACCTAATTACTAATTGGTTATAATCTAGTTACTAATTAGGTATCCTAATTTCATCTAGAAGCTATGACTAAGCATGACATATGCAATGACCTAGTTAATTAATTAGTTATGTAATTAGATAATTAATTTAAGTGTAATTAGGAAACCTAACCTAATTAACTAGCCATCTAATTAGCATGTGATTAAGTTTAATTGAAGTCAAACCAAGTCCCTAAGTTCCCTAAGTGTTCCACGGCCAAGGAGGCCAAAGGAGCTTCTCCAAGCTTCTTGAACACTCTTGCATGACCATTAGGTGACCAATTGGTGACATAGGCCATGTGCCTTCCTAATGTGAACACAACATGATATTTTACTATCATAGCTATCCTTTAATCTATCCTATACACACTCACATGGCTGCACCTTCACAATTCACTCTCAATATTCACTTTTTCACTCACCTAAAAAGCTTAGCTTTATTTTCTCTTAAAATTTCCAAGAACACAAGAAAACGTTTTCTTTCCTTTTATCTTTGAGTTTCGGCCCAAGCACCTTGAACCACCACCCATCTTCTATAATTTTTGCTCTTAACATTTCCTAAGCCTAAACAACCTTCTAAACACTTTTCATTTAGGAAGTTTTGTCAAAATCCTATCCTAAGTGCTTCAAATCCAAGTTTTGGTTTACTTTCCTAAAGGTAAACTTTTGATTTTATGGTTTAAAATTTAATTTTTAATTTTCTAAACCATGATTGTTCCATGGTTCTTCATTATTGAGCCTTGCTTATGATGTTATTAACTGTTTAAGAATTTTTAGGGAATTGTTTTGGTTCACATGAAATCAAGGAGGAGGAAGGAACCTGTGGATTCTTGTCTTCAAGAGGTAAGAGGGAGATTTACCTCACCAACCAAGTTTTGGTGGTGAGAAGATGGTTGTGTATGGTGAAAAAAACTTATAAGGGTTTATTCACCTATTGTTTGATGTCTCTTTGTTTGTGATTGTGATGTTTATGATTTTGTTTTTATGATTGCATGTGTGATAGTATATCTATACCTTTGATAATATGCTTGTCTGTATGATTTTGAATGCATGCAAGTGTATGTGTAAATTAGGATGTGAATAACATGATGAAACGAATTCATGTGAGCTCCAAAGAGCTTGAAGGCTCACAGCCATAATAGGGTCAAGAGGACCAAAGTCTTGAAAATGATGGATTCAGATTGAGGTTAATGGTTTAAATGAGAAGGAAATGATTTTGAAAGAGTTTGAATTTAGTAGTAAGCACAATGCTTTTAGGAAATAAATTGGTACAATTAACTAATGAGTTATGAAATAAAATGGATGTCAATACTTGAAGTTTACTGACGTATAGCTCACCCTATGAGTTTTAAAGCGCGTTCGGAAAATTCAAGATGTAATATCTTAAGTAAAACAAAGAATTGTCATTTTCTGGGAAACAGTACAAATACTGACTTTTAGAGGGGTCATATTGTAATTAATATTTTAAGGCGGACTATATTACAAATTATTATTTAAAGAGGGGTCATATTGTACATATTTTACAAAAAAAAGGGCTGTATTGCAAATACTTGATAATAGAGGGACTATTTTATAAATATAATTTTTATGAGAAACTATTGTGAAAATATTATTTAAATGAAGACTATAATGTAAATATTATATTTTTGAGGGACTATTATGCAAATATAGAAAATAAAGTCAAATTTTAGTATTAAATGAGAAAAATCGTATTTTTGATTTAAAACGTGTGAAAAATATTTTACGCAATTGAAAAACGTTAAAAAATCGATACGCGATTTGAAAATGTGACAGAATTGTTGTGCGATTGAGAAAATGTGAAAATATGACTACGCGATGAAATTACAATAAAGATACTGTTGGGTTAATGTGTAAACCCCGAATAAATTGGAACTGTTAATGGTGCATAGTACATGCATTGGAAATGTCCGATGGATTGTATGAGGCTAATTTGCCTAGGAGAGAATACACCTCTTGAGTGGGTGCGATATGCGTAGTGTAAGTCACTTGTTGACCTTGGGGGCATTGGGGTGCGGGTTGCCTACAATGGGCAGTTGGTAGCTCTTCTGTACTGTGGGTTAGACCGACGCAACACACCAATGATCCTAACCAAGACACTATTCTTAATCAAGATCTGATAAAGACTGTCGTGTATATGCTAGATGTGCAAAACTGAGCACGTGGTCTGAGGCATGTTGGTACAGACAAATCTTTTCGATCACTCTCTCCGACCTGAGTTTTAGCTCCATGGAGTAGAAAATTGAGTCTATGTGCATATGCATAGTTATTGAGGGCATTATCATAATTATTGTTTATGATAATAGAATTGTTGAATATTTGAATATTAGTAGTGGCATTATTGTAATTATGGTATTACATGTGTTGTGATGTTAAATGATGTTGATGGCATAACTGTAATTATGGTATGATGTAGCTGTATGAGATATTGTATGTGTTTATCTTCATTACTACCATACTGGTATTGGCGTATGTGATCTCACTTCTTTATATGCCTATTCTGTATTGTATTTATATCTGTAAAGACGTTGAGTAAGGATTTGAGCGAGAAGCTGAGGAGGAGAAGATTCCTATAGAGGAGGCTGAGTTTTGAGACGATGGAGATGCCTTGTTTCCTTGGTATATGAGATTGACATTTCGTGGAGGATCGGAGGCATGACACGTTGATATGGATAGAGAGCGTATTTACTATATGGGAGATTTAAATATTGTTTTGAGTAGATTACATCTTGGACATCCTTATTTTACTATAGATATTTATGTACACCTAGAGTTTCCAATATCCATTAGGCAGTACTGGGGGACTTACTGCCATACTCCTAGTGAGATTAGTATTGTGTCTTCTGCACGGACACCTGTCCGTAGGACTTCGCGTCAGTCTGGATTCCTACCTGCTGAGGAATCTGAGGAGGACCCATCCGAAGGTTCTACTGTCTAGTAATACTTGGGCAGTATGTTAGTTTAAAATTAAAGTTTTAAATATTTTGAAAGTCTAGTTTGTATATATTTAAGTATGACAGTACTAAGACTTATATATATGATGTAAATTATTTGTGATGATATTGTAATGTTTTTATTTTTCGCTAAGTTTATCTCATTATTATTAAGAAATTTTACAACTCGTATTTATATTATAAAGCATACTATATAACAAAGGGGTAATTTGGTAATTAAATAACAATAAATGTGATGCCCTAAGGAGGGTGTTACATTAGTTGGTATCAGAGCCCAAGTTAGAGTCTTTTTGGATTTGTGGTTAGATCTGTCTTGTTTAAGTTGTGTGATTCTCTGTGATTATTTTTCGAAAGAAAACAATATTGTTTAGAAAATTGACTTCAGCTCTTCTTTGTGTTGTTCAGTCTATTTGAGAAAACGGAATGACTAGACGAGGAAGAGGACGCGTGAATACGAGGGCAGGAGCTAGAAATGGTGGCGACGACAATAAAAACATGGCTGCAGCTGTAGCAGCAATACAACGGATGGCTGAGGTTATTGCATAGCAAAACCAAAGTGCAACTGAGGATGCTCACAGCTTGTCGAAATTCCGTAGGAACAATCCATTGAAATTTCATGGAGAGTTTGATCTAGAGAAAGTTAATCTGTGGATCAAAGAACTGGAAAAGATATTTGACGGTATGGGTTGTACTGAGGAGCAGAAGCTTACTTTCACAACATTTGTGTTAGTCGATGATGGAGAGGCTTGGTGGGCAGGAGCCCGGAGATTGATTCAAGTTGAGGGGAGAGTTGTGACATGGCAGCTCTTTAAGCAGAAATTTCTAGGAAAGTATTTTCCAGCGAGTGTTCGACATGCTAAGGAGATGGAATTCCTTAGTTTGAGACAAGGAGCGATGACCGTAAGTGAGTATGCTGCAAGATTCGAAAGCTTGTCTAAGTTTTCGAGGTATTTCCAAATGCACCCAGATGAGGAGTGGAAGTGCAGGAAATTCGAAGAGGGGTTGAGGCTTAACATCAAGCGAGCTTTAGCAATTGTGGATATTGGTCAGTTTCCGGTATTGTTGGATAAATGCCGAAAGGTGGAAGAAATTAATCATCTCCATGAAGCGAGGAATAATAACTTTGGACCTACACGGTTCCAAAGAGGAAAGAGTAGCTGTGGCAACTGTTATCAACATAAACCATACACCAAACCAGCAGGAAGTCAGAATCGGCAATAATCGTTTGGAGGAAGTTCTAGTGGCAGTAGGTCAATTTCAACCGAAACTTCTGCACTTAAATGTTTCAAGTGTGGGAAAGGACATCTCACCAAGGATTGTCAGCATAAAGGGGTGATTTGTTATCGATGTGGGAAGCCTGGACATTTTTCCAAAAAATGTGATCAACAGAAGGCGGAACCATCAGTGGGCAGTGTTCATATTGCGAGGCCACAGGCGGGTGGTCGTGTGTATACTATAAGTGGGGAAGAAGCCGCTAAATCCGAGGACTTGATTATGAAGGAGTGTGCCGTTGAAGGTAATCCTTTAATAGTATTATATGATTCGGGAGCAACACATTCTTTCATTGCATGTGATTGTGTGGAGCGTTTGGGATTAACTGTGACTACATTGACATATGATTTGAGTGTTGTTACTCCTACTGATAAGCCTGTGATAACTACAAAAGTATGTTTGAATTGCCCTGTATGTGTTAGGGATAGAATCTTTCATGTGGACTTGATTTATTTGCCTCTTTCCAAGATTAATGTAATCTTAGGAATGGATTGGTTATCTTCTAACCATATCCTGATAAACTGTTCTAGTAAGACATTAGTTTTTCCTGAGGTTAAGGATTCTAGATTCCTACGGCTACTCAAGTGGAAGCTTGTTTGAAGGAAGGAGATCAGGGGTACTTGTTGATGTCTTCTTTGGAGGTTCGGTGTGAAGATGTCTTGAAGGATATTTTCGTTGTTAGTGAATTTCCTAAAGTGTTTCCTGAAGATATACCTGGAATACCACCGGAAAGAGAGATTGGATTTTCTATTGATTTAATACCTGGAGCTCGACCTATATCTATGGCGCCTTACAAGATGTCGCCAGTCGAGTTGGCAGAGCTTAAGAAACAGTTGGAGGATTTATTGGAGAAACAATTTGTGAGACCAAATGTATCACCATGGGGAGCTCCAGTATTATTGGTAAAGAAGAAAGACGAGACTTCTCGTCTATGCGTAGACTACCGGCAATTGAACAAGATTATGATCAAGAATAAATATCCGCTTCCAAGAATTGATGATTTGATGGACCAATTGCGAAGAGTCGCAATATTTTCCAAGATTGACTTATGTTTTGGTTATCACCAGATACGTGTGAAGGCAGAGGATATTCCCAAAACTGCGTTTTGGACACGTTATGGGCATTACGAATATCAAGTGATGCTGTTTGGTGTGACTAATGCACTTGCGATATTTATGGACTTTATGAACAGGATTTTCCGTTCGTACTTGGATAAGTTCATTGTTGTCTTTATTGATGACATTTTGATTTATTCTTGAAGTCAGAGGAACATGCTGAACATCTCAGAGTGGTTCTCCAGATTCTGAGGGAGAATAAGTTATATGCCAGGTTGTCCAAATATGAATTTTGGTTAAGTGAAGTTCAAATTTTAGGCCACGTTATATCAGAAGATGGAATTGAAGTTGATGCTGCAAAGGTGTAGACAGTTGTTGAATGGGAAAGACCGAAGACTGTATCGGAGATTCGTAGTTTCATCGAATTGGCTGGTTACTATCGACGATTTATCGAGGGGTTTTCAAAGATAGCAGGACCTCTTACCCAACTTACACGAAAGAATCAACCGTTTGTATGGACTGATGCATGCGAAGAAAGTTTTCAGGAGTTGAAAAGACGACTGACTACTTCACCGATTTTGATTCTGCCTAATCTGAACGAATCTTTCGAGGTGTATTGTGATGCTTCGTACCAAGGGTTGGGTTGTGTACTTATGCAGAACCGTAAGGTTATGGCATACACGTCGAGACAATTGAAAGTACATGAGAGGAATTATCCGACTCATGACTTGGAGTTGGCAGCGGTTGTAACACCCCAATTTTTGGGTAAAAGACCGATGTATCCTTATTTTACTGTTTCTTGTTTTTCTGTATGAAATACAGACATATAATACTGTCTGTTATTTTATTTGACCGTTTTGAGTGTTTTGCTTCGTGATGGGGAAAAATGAAAAAATGACCATTTCATCCCGAATGTACTGTTTTTGGTTTTTCTACATGATACAGTGTTTGATATTACTGTCTGTGATTTTATTTGGACTTTTTGTGAGATTTGCTCCGGGACAGGAAAATAATAATTTTTCTGGTCAGAAAAATATTATTTTAATTAATTAGAGTTGGGGGATCTTACTAAACCCAATTCTGATTGATATATAAATTAGTTTCGTAATTTTTAGAATTTAACTGTGCGATAAAATAATTTTTAGTATTATTTTATTCCTCAGTATAAATTTTGACAGTGGACCCGATACTGTGTGTGGGACCCACGTATAAATAAAGTAACCAATAGAAACAAGAAACTTGGACCAATAGAAATAAGACACCTAGAAGTCAAACTAATAAAGAGAAGTCAACAAAAGTGGCTTGACCATTTTGGACCATTAGATTGAATCTTGGTGGATAAGCTTGAATGATGACCATAGATTTGATGAATGGTTAGGATTGAATCTTGGTGGATAAGCTTGAATGATGACCATGGATTTGATCAATGGATAGGATTTAAAGATGAATCAATGGCTAGGATTAAGTCAAAAATTTGTAGACTTGACTTTAGGATTAGTAAATTAATTAAGCTTAGTTTGACTAGATTAATTATTTAATTAGCAAACTAATTAAACTAATTTAGTTATTAAATAATTATAATATAAATACTAATTAAATATGCTAATATTGTTTAGAGATTATAAATTATGTAATTATTTGTTTAATTAACTAGTTATGTAATTAGATAAACAATTAAGTAAACTAGTTTAATTCTTAACTAAGTATAATCTAAAATATTAATTGAAAGTTCTAAAATTAACTAAAGGTTATGATATATGTTAGTATATGTTAGATATATTAGTCATAAGATTAAAATGCTAATTAGGATTTAATTAGGATATTTGACCAAATAAATTTTCCTAATTGACTAACATGTAATTAAAACAAATTAAATACTTAAAATGGACTTGGAGGATACGGTTGGGCAGCAGCCTTTAGGGGCTTATTGGACAAGTTTTACAAGCTTCTTAAGCACTACAATAAAGACCTCATCTCAACCATTGAAGGAATGGAGGGTTAGGATAGTTTGCATGTGATTAAATCACTTAAACTCACCCAAATTTTCCACACGGCAAAGAAGAAACATGGCAGCAGCAAGGAGCAGCTGAAATGAGTGGATAAGGATGCAATAAAGTCCTTATTTTATCACCACAATTATTCACGAAGGTTAGCTAGACTTTTCACTCAAAATGAGATAAGTTTCAAGTGAATTTGCTCACTTTTCACGTGTTAAAATACAGTGACAAAGCAAATGATTTATGACTTTTTTCTTCACTTTTATTTCCCAAAAATATAAGCCATTACCTCCCAAAATATACACGATTAGCACCTCCCAAAAACCCATTCATTCTTCACTTTCCTACTTACCTAATATAAGCTTATTTTCTCTCAAAGTTCCAAGGAAACTCACGCATCCTCCTCTCCCATTTTCTTTCTTTCCATTCGGTCTTCACTTCCAAACCACACCATCCAATCTTTAATCCTTCATCTCTTGATTTTATTTTAATTCAAGTTGTGCTTTAACTATTTCTTCTCCTATTTTCTTCTCTTTTATTCGGTCAATATCTCAACCCACATACTCACTCCCTTATAATTTTTATCAACACCATTTCCTAAAGCCTAACACCATTTTAAGCAATTTTTATTCTCAAGGTTTTGCTAAAAAATCACTCTAGCTAGTCCAAACTCAAGCTTTTTGCTTACTTCCCTAAAGGTGAGTTTTGATTTCTTTAGTTTAAATCTTGATTTTTAATATTTCTAACCATGATTGTTCCATGGTTTTTCCATATTAAACCTTGTATGAGTTTTTACTAATTG
The DNA here is from genome assembly GCA_029884595.1 of Ormosia semicastrata. Lineage (NCBI taxonomy): Eukaryota > Viridiplantae > Streptophyta > Magnoliopsida > Fabales > Fabaceae > Ormosia > Ormosia semicastrata. Next base: position 70,121,213 of record JAQQTO010000061.1, on the reverse strand, counting down.
TTTTAAATTGTTAGGATTTTGTTTGGAGGCTACCCGAAATTTCAAGGAGAAGGAGGAGACTAACCTAGGTTATTTTGCTTCAAGAGGTAAGAGGGAGATTACCCTCATCAACCATGTGTTGGTGGTGAGGAATGTTTTTGTCTCAGGTATGAAGAATCCATGAGGATTCGGTTTGTGTAATTGTGGTGGTTTGAATTGTTGTGGCTTGTGTTAATTATTTGATTATTTAAGTGTTTTTCGGTTGGTGATTTATTTATTTTTATATGCATGATTATAGCTTTAGAATATTTTGCATGCCTATAGTGTTGAAATATGTGGCATATGTATTGTACGTGTTATTATAATGTTAGAAATGCATGAGCATTCCAAAGAATGCAAAACCCTAGGTTCGGTCATACCATTGAATGGAAGGAATTAAGGTGATTTACAATGTTTTTAATGAATATCAAGTGAATTCAAGTGAATTAGAACAAAGAAATGAATTTTTGGAATTTTATTTATACTATGAGATTTCGGTCAACATGCCAAAAAGTGAGAAAAATTAGATTCTAAATAATCTAAGGTAAGTAAGCATGTTAAAGGAAATTTTATCAAAATGTTTTGATTATTAAAAATGAAATGGTCGAATTGAATTTTAGAAACTAATTTAAGTATTGTTAGTATTTACAAAGATTATACATTAATTTGAAATATTTTACAAGAGCTTGAAAAATATTTTAAATGGTTTTAAATTGCTTAATAATTTTGTTTATTAGTCAAAAACCTGTTTATTTGAGGAAAACGGAAAAGAAAATGATTTAAAAAGCTTATGCGATTGAGAAAATGATATAAAATTATTACGCGATTGAGGAAACAAAAAATTATATTTACGCGATTGGAAATGTGATATATATTGTGAAAATGACAAGATTTTGAAAATAAAATAAAATTTCTACGCGATTGATAAAAACAAAGAAATTTTACTATTGGGCCAAGGTGGTGAACCCGGATATATGAGAAGTTATGTTGCGCCAAGTGGGTGCGTATTGTGATTTGGTTTTATGAAAAGATAGTGCGCCAAGTGGGAGCGCATCTTGTATTTTGAGATCTGTGCCACTGAGGGCATTTACATACTTATTTTTGCCATTGAGGGCATTTTTGTAAATATTTAAAGTTTGAGGGCATGTTTTTGTAAATATTTGAAGTTTGAGGATATTTTCATAAATATTTGAAGTTTAAAGGCATTTTCGTAAATAATGAGGGTTTGATGACATTCCTGTAATTATTTGAGACTTGAGGACGTTTTAGTAATTATTGCTTTGTTCATGCACTGAGTCGTGCCAAATTGGTGATTTGATTGACGAGATGAATAACATCGTGTTGTCGATGTGATAGGCATAGTGTGTTCAGTTCCTGATATGGACTTGGAGTTCATAGTGTGCACTATTCCATATGTGGACAGGAGGTAGCTCCTTCTGGGTCTTGGTGCGTGATAACACACTTATGTTCTCGACAAGCACTATCCTTAATCAAGTTTTGAGAGGACTATCAGACTGCCTGTAGTATACAATTAATTGACTGTGTGTCTGGGTTGTATGCTATGCCATTATGTTTATTTTTCGTGGGCTATAGACACAAAGTATTGACAGTGCAATAGCAATCACAACGGTCAGCTATAGACACAAAGTTTTGACAGTGCAATAGCTGGTCGGGGTAGCCAAAGCTATAGACACAAAGTTTTGACAGTGCAATAGCTGGATTGGTCAAGCAAGTACTAATAGAAGTCTCAACTCATTCTCTCTGATATCGTTGTGTGTGTTGTAGCTCCATGGAGTAGGATTGTGTCACATTGCATATGTTTATATGTGGTACATTATTATCTTTTATCTGTGATCGTTTACCTATGATCTTTTATTTGGGATATTATATGTTGATATTGCATTTAATCTTTATTCTATATTATTATGATTTATTGTTATGGCATTTTATATAGTGTGAATTGTTATATCTATCCTGGTAATGTTATTGTGGTTTATTCGATTATAATATATGCTTATTAGAATTAAATTGTAAATTGATAATATGACTAAATTCATGTATTGACTGTGTGTATGGAATGATCTAGTCATTCGTATCATTCTTTGCTACCGTACTGGTAAAGGTGAAAGGGGATCTCACCTCTTTATTGTGTTGTTTTGTTTGGTTTGTATTGTTTAAATTCGTGTAGTAGGCGAAGCGTATTTTGAGGCTTATTGGAGACAATATTCTGAAGACGGTGACGGCATCAAGGAGTGATCTTTCAGACTTCAATAGGATGCAGTTGGTGAAGAAGCAGGACATGTTAGGTTGGGTTTTTCTCGTTAGTGTTATTACCGTGCTATTAGTAGTAACTTTCTTTGGGTTTACTACTGTTCCTCTGAGTCTGTAATTTTCATGTTTTAATTTATTGTTGATTATTTTGTGATGTATATGGCATATGTATGTTAATCAGTTCAATTTAATTTCATTGTTACTCTTAATTTTTGGTAAGTTTATATTTCTGCGAAATGAAATTTTAAAATGTGTATTTTGAAACTCAAGCTTTTATAAAATAATTATAATTGGTTTAAGTTTTTATTTTAAAATGTGACGCCCTAGGGAGGGTGTTACAGCGGTAGTATTTGCATTGAAAGTATGGAGACATTTTCTCTATGGGGCAACGTTCACTGTCTTTAGTGATCATAAAAGTTTGAATTATCTATTTGACTAGAAAGAGTTGAATATGAGACAAAAGCGTTGGCTAGAGTTTCTGAAGGATTATGACTTTCAGTTACAGTATCATCCCAGAAAGGCGAATGTTGTAGCAGATGCTTTAAGTAGGAAAACGCTTAATGCTTCTGTTATGATGATTAAGGAGAAGAAACTGATAGAAGAATTTCGAAATATGCGTCTATCTGTGAAGTTGACACTGGGGAAGATGTGTTTGAACATGATCACTATTTTGAATGATTTGATGGATAGAATACGAGTAAGACAAAACAGTGATCAGTATTTGCAAGAAGCAAAGGAAGCAAAAAGTCAAGGAGCAGAATTGGAGTTCAGCGGAGGTGTTGATGGAATTCTGAAGTTCAAAGGAAGAGTTTGTGTGCTAAACGATTCAGATCTTAGGAGATTGATTTTGGATGAAGCTCACAGGAGTAAGTTGAGTCTGCATCCAGGAGCCACGAAAATGTATCAAGATTTGAAACAGTTGTATTGGTGGCAAGGAATGAAGAGGGATGTCGCTGAATATGTATCATCCTATTTAGTTTGTCAAAAGGCTAAATTGGAACATTAAAGACCGTCGGGAATGTTGTAACCTTTGCCTATTCCTGAATGGAAATGGTATGACATAGCAATGGATTTCGTCACGGGACTATCAAGAACTCGGAAAGGTCACGATTCTATATGGGTAATTATTGATCGGCTTACAAAGTCGGCGCACTTTTTACCGATTAATATTAAGTACTCAATGGAGAAGTTGGCCTAAGTGTACATCAATAAAATTGTTAGACTTCATGGTGTACCATCTAGTATAATTTCTGATCGAGATCCGCGATTTACATCAAGGTTTTGGAATAGTTTGCAAGAAGCGATGGGAACAAAGTTACGTTTAAGTTCTGCTTATCATCCACAAACAGATGGTCAGTCACAAAGGACGATTCAGTCATTAGAGGACTTGTTGAGAGCTTATGTTCTAGAGCAAACTGGTTGTTGGGATGAATTTCTACCATTGATAGAGTTCACATACAATAATAGTTTCTATTCGAGTATAGGGATGACACCCTATGAGGCATTATATGGGAGAAGGTGTAGAATACCGTTGTGTTGGTACCATGATGGTGAAAATACTGTGGTAGGACCAGAATTTGTGCAGCAGACAACTGAGAAAGTGAAGATGATCCAAGACAAGATGATGACAACACAGACGCGGCAAAAGAGTTATGCCGATAAGAGACGAAGACCGCTTGAATTTGAAGAGGGTGACCATGTGTTTCTACGTGTGACACCTATGACTGGAGTTGGACGAGTGATTAAGTCGAGGAAACTCACTCCGAAGTTTATTGGACCGTATCAGATACTCCATCGAGTAGGCCCGATAGCTTATCAGATTGCACTACCACCTTTCCTATCAAATCTTTATAATGTATTTCACGTATCACAACTACAGAAATATATTTATGATCCGACTCATGTTATCGAACCAGACACCGTACAACTAAAGGACAATTTAACCTATGAGACGTTTCCAGTCAAGATTGAAGATCGAAGGGCAAAGCAACTTTGAGGTAAGGAGATTGCATTGGTTAAAGTGGTTTGGAACGATGTAAGTGGTGAAGTCACATGGGAGTTGGAAAAAAAGATAAGAGAGCAGTATCCGTTTTTATTTTAAGTGTATGTCAAGTTTCAAGGATGAAACTTCTATTTAGAGGGAGAGAGTTGTAACACCCCAAATATATTTTAATTGACAGAAAATGTGCTTAGAATATTTTCTGTAACCTAAATTAGAATGAACCAGTAGGAACCAGTTAAAAACGATGGCTGGACTTTTCTAAACCAATAGGAATTGGTCAAATAAAGTGGCATGGACTTTATTGTGGACCATTGGATGAAAAACTTGATTAAGATGTCTTTGATCATAACCATTGATCAGATCAATGGTGTGAGAACAATCCTGATAAAATCACTAAGTGATATCCACCTTAGATTAAATCAATATTTAGGAAATAAAGTTAAATTCAATGGTTAGGATTGAGTCAATAATAGTGGCTTGACTAATTACTAAGTAGCTAACTAAACCTAATTTAGTCATCTTAATTGCCTAATTAAGAAACTAAGTGAACTAACCTAATTACTAATTGGTTATAATCTAGTTACTAATTAGATATCCTAATTTCATCTAGAAGCTATGACTAAGCATGACATATGCAATAACCTAGTTAATTAATTAGCTATGTGATGCAGGAGGATATAGTGATTAAAATTTAGATAAAAATCAGTTGTCAAGCCCACCAGAAAATAAAAACCTTACAATTAGTTGTAGTTAGTAAGGGTCGATCCACAGAGAACCAATTCAATCAACACTATTAAACAATTCCTAATTTAAACTCTGATTAGCAATAAACAGTAAAAATGGGGGTTTTGGAGTTTTGATGAACAATGAACAGCTTCAAAGGCAATAATAATAAATGAACTGAAATCAACAATATAAGAAAATTAGTTAAGAGATTGAATCCACCACTAGATTTATATGATGACGTAAATCCACATATCTTTTTATTCCAACATACTCAATTACGTTTTTATGCAATTGTGAGAGTAAATCTCTGTTTTCCTTACGTGTTGGCCAATTCAGCAACCGCTTAAATCAACTCCTAATCACTGATTTGTTATAAAGCAACCGCTCTTACAACTATCCAACAATTGCATTAAGATTTAGAAAACCAATCACACTAAGATCTAATCACACACCGGGATTAAATTACTTAGAACATATATTTCTCTAGATCTATTACCACAACCGCGCATAATAAACCCAGATCTACCACTTTTATAACTGGCAAATAGTACAAAGATAATTATACTCACATAAACATCATACATTCCGCTAGATCTACTACCGCAACCGCGCATAATAAACCTAGATCTACCACTTTTAAAGTGGGAACAAGTACAAAACCCTTCATACCAACAATAGATTCAGAAATATATGAATAAAAACATAACTATATTGAAATAATCAAATATGCAAGATTCACAACATCAATACTAGTGGTTTCATCACCCCCTTAACCAAGGGAGGTTTAGTTACACATAGCTAGAAGAAAATCACAAGAAAATCTAAGAAAGAACATCATAAGAAACAAAGTGCAGAAGAAAAACTAAAGCAAACGAGTTTCTGAGGATTGAGGATGATGGATCTCCGATTGCTTGAACCCAAGACTCCAATCTTTGATCCAAGACTCCCCTCTCCTTCTCCAAGGGGTTGCAGCTGCTCTCCTAGGTCCGAACTCCCTTCAAAATGTGCCAAGAGTGTCAATATATAGGCCTCCAACACAAACTTCACATAGAAGTTTCAATAATTGAGTTTCTGACACAAATACACGGCCGTGTGAGAATACACGGCCTAGGCCGTGTACGCCTCTGCGGCCGTGTATTTTTACTCAGCCTAGGCCTTGTATTCTGACGCAGGCCCTGTAATTTGACTTCCAAGCCCAATATGACCCATTAGACCTCCGAATCTGGAAAAGTGTTCAACATGAAAGTTGTAGATTTGGATCTTAATATCAACCATCAAAATTTCAGCCCATTTGACAACTTGTAACTCGAGCTATGTCATGAACAGTACGCAAAGGTCAAGCTGTCAGGATCAGCATCCTAGTTCTTGCTTCAACTCCAATTTGAGTTATCCAAACGTGTGATTGGGCCTTTGAGGTCTTCATGAAAGTAGTAGAGAATTGTCTTAGCTTTCGTACAAGATCAAAATCACATCAATCAGATATTTGAAACTCAAATTATAGCTAGTTTACTGAACATTGTCAAAGAGATAAATTAGGGCTAATTCATGCAATAATTCCTTCAATGATCCAATTAGGCTCAATATCATAAAATGTGTCAAAACCAACTTAATTAAACCTAATTGAACCTTAAGAAGCCTAGTGACTGAAAAGCATAATTCAATTATGAGTACTAATGAACACATTTAAGCAAAGTTTCACAGTAATGTTCCAATTAGGGTTTGATATCAGAAATTAAGCTAAATGATGACAATTAAGCACAAATAGAGTTCAATGAATCAATACAAGGTGATTAAAATATAGGAATAATCAACAAATCAATTACCCCCACACTTAGCCTTTTGCACTCTTGGGCAAAAATATACAGTTCAACACAGTTTCACAACAAGCCAAACAAATGCAGAATAATGAGCAAAGACCTTTATGCATTTAGTTTTCAAAGCATTTAAATAATTCAAAATTCCCTTTCTTAGCAATCCAAGTTAACAAGCAAAATCAATCAAATTTCAGGGTTCAATCAACATGATAAATCCTCACTGAAATGCTCTCTCACTCAAGTGTTTCAGGCTTGTGTTTTCACTCAACCAACTCATGAGAATATGCTTTACCATAGGCTTGTCAAACCTCTACTTCTCCACTACTCAGACCACATGCAAACAGAGATCAAAAGGACTTTATTCAGGTTGTAATGGGGTCAGGGTTAAGGTAGGATACATCAAAGATAAACAAAGCTAGACCATAGGAACTAGAAAAGCAAAATGGAAAGATATTCAATCATTACACAGAATTTCCCAATAGTCTTCAAATTCAAATTCCTATTATGTACCTTATCCTTGTTCTGACTTTTTTTTTTTTAATATATATATATATACACCTTGCATTCAATTCAACTTGACATTTGGCCAATATGAGACATTTTATACATAGACATAACTAGGCAAAAACATCATGAATCACACCCCCACACTCATTCAAAAGTCACTTTCCAATACAATCCTTAAGCTCTTCTACTCCCTAAGGTAGGGTAGTAAAATAGTTTTTTCACTTTTAGGTTTAAATTGAGCTTAGATAGAAGGAAATGGGGTCAATTAGGCTCAAAGGGGTTAATCAATAGATAAAATGCAAGGATGACTATTTGGCCAGTAGTTGTTTAAAAGAAAAATGTCTTTATCATTTCAAATGCATGCAGTGGTCATTAGCAGCTTAAAAGAGAATCAAGACAAGTTCTGAAAAGCACAATAATCATGAGTGGAATCACACAATCAAGGATCCAAAATGGCCTAAAGTTAGCCATTTACAACAAAGCCCAAAAACTCACTAGGTTTCGATTCATCATTTTCAATTAAACCCTTTAATTTTTTAAAATCTCACCTGACAAAATCGATAACCAGAAAGTTCATTCGATCAACTTCAAAGGTTTATTATTATTATTATTTTTTAAAATTTGGGTCAATTGCTCAATAATCACAACACTTGAAAGCTTATCAGAAACTTAAAGCCCAATAGAAAGTATCCACAAGAAAAATGACATAATTAAGATCACATGCACTCATTCCAAGAACGGCAATTTAGTTCAATCAGTCACTCAATCCTCAGGAGAACAATTTGGAACATCAAAATATCCACAATAGAACATCAAAGTATCCACACCCCCACACTTAAACTAGCTATTGTCCTCAATGCTACACACATCCAGAAAAAGAAAATAAAAGAAATGCTACACACATCCGAAAAGGAAAACTAACGACAAAGAGAATGCTACACACATCCAGAAAAGGAAAAATATCAACAAAGAGAATGCTACACACATCCAGAAAGGAAGATAAACAAAAACAGCTATATAACAACCGAAAGCAAAAACAAATCAACTATGAATGAAACCAGTAAATCAATAGTGCAAATCAAATCCCAAATGTACACAATACAAGAGAATGAAAATACAATGGAAACTAAGGGGGTACATTTACTCATCATTCTTGAGGGAATGTAAAAAATCTACGAAGTTCATAAGGCATAAGTTCATATGAATGCGTCTCAAGAGTATAACTCTTTACTCAGTCCATTCATCATGAGCTTAAAATTTAACTTCTCAATTGAATGAAATTATTCCCAAAGAACATGGTTCAGCATTTAGAAGAACAAAACAACAATTTACAAACGAACTAATTCCTATAGTTTCGCTTGGTTTCCACTGTACTTAATCCACACAATTATCAATCAAACAATCCATTCAAATACACAATTAATCAAACCAAACACAAGGTTCTCTAAAGATTCAAATGCTCACAATCAACAAATAGATAAAGACATAATCTAAGAAACTAATAAAAACACAAAATAAAAGGGATAAAGAAAGCAAATCTAGTTGAGTTGATGATGGGTTGCCTCCCAATAAGCGCTTAGTTTATTGTCCTCAGCCCGACATGATGATACTTTCAATGCTCCTCATATTGTGGAAGGATGAGGGTCATCACTTCCATCTCTACACTGTCAGGAAGCTCATGATATGGTTTGAGACGGTGACCATTGACCTTAAATGCTTTGCCAGAAATTTCACTCCTGATCTTAACTGCACCAAAATGAAAGACATTAGTTACCACAAACGACCCAATCCACTTAGAATGCAGTTTACTTGGAAACAATTTGAGTCTGGATTGGAATAGCAGAACTTTTTGTCCTTTGTGAAATTTCTTTCTAGAAATCAATTGGTCGTGGAATGCCTTAGCTTTAGTCTTATAAATCAGGGCATTCTCGAAGGCCTCATTTCTTAGTTCTTCCAATTCCTGTAACTGGAACTTTTTTTGCTTTCCAGCACCTTCCAATTCCATATTAACTTGTTTAATGGCCCAATAAGAGCGATGTTGCAGCTCAACGGGCAAATGACAGGGCTTTCCATACACCAACTGAAATGGTGACATGCCAATGGGAGTCTTATAGGCAGTCCTATAAGCCCATAAAGCATCTTCAAGTCAAGTGCTCCAATCCTTTCTTGAGGGATTCACTGTTTTTTCAAGGATTGACTTAATCTCCCGGTTGGACACTTCAGTTTGCCCATTTGTCTGTGGATGGTAAGGAGTGGAAATTCTGTACATTACTCCATATTTCTTCAATAGAGCATCAAATGTTCTGTTGCAAAAATAGGTCCCTTGGTCACTGATGATAGTCCTCGGGGTCCCGAACCTGGAGAAAATATGTGATTTAACAAAATCTGCAACAGTTTTATAATCATCAGATCGGGTGGCTTTTGCTTCCACCTATTTAGACACATAATCAACAGATAAGAGAATGTATGTGAAACTAAATGAAGGAGGGAATGGTCCCATGAAATCAATACCTCACACATCAAAGACTTCCACAAAAATGATCAGAGTCTGAGGCATTTGATTACGAGGACCAATGTTACCTGTTCTCTGACAGCGGTCACAAGACTTACAGAAGTTATAAGCGTCTTTGAAAATTGTGGGCCAATAAAAACCACTGTCAAGCACTTTGTTGGCTGTCCTTTTACTGCCAAAGTGTCCTCCACATGCATAGGTATGGCAAAAGGAGAGTATAAAGTGTGTCTTAGAATCAGGAATGCACCTTCTAATGACTTGATCTACACAATGCTTCCATAGGTACGAGTCATCCCAGATATAGTATTTACAGTCACTCCTTAATTTATCTCTTTGGGCCTTGTTCAAACCCTCCGGAAAGTCCTTAGTGACCAGGTAGTTAACAATGTCAGCATACCAAGGGATTATGGCCTTGACAACCATCAAATATTCATCCAAAAAAGTCTCTATGATAGGCATTTCTTCCTCTTCGGTTACCAACCTATTCAAGTGATCGGCCACCAAGTTCTCGCTCCCTTTCTTGTCTTTAATCTCCAAGTCAAATTCCTGGAGCAATAAAATCCATCAGAGCAATTTAGGCTTTGCTTCTTTCTTTGTTAGGAGATACTTCAAAGTTGCATGATCTAAAAACACAATTACTTTAGAACCAATTAGATATGATCTAAATTTTTTCAAAGCAAATATAACAGCTAGAAGTTCTTTTTCTGTGGTTGAGTAATTAAGCTGAGCATCATTTAGAGTCCTTTATGCATAGTAAATGGCATAAGGAACCCTATCAACTCGCTGTCCTAAGACAGCCCCTACTGCGAAGTCACTGGCATCACACATTAGTTCAAATGGTAACTCCCAATTGGGTGGCCTGATGATAGGCGCAACGGTTAACAACTTCTTGAGTTTATTGAAAGCATCCATACATTTCTCATCAAAGTTAAAATTGACATCTTTTTAAAGAAGTCTGCAAAGGGGCAATGAGATTTTAAAGAAGTCTTTAATGAATCTCCGGTAGAAACCTGCATGACCAATAAAAGAACGAATCTCCTGCACACTAGTGGGTGGGGGCAAAGAATGCATGAGCTCTACCTTAGCTTTATCTACTTCAATTCCCCTAGCAGAAATTACATGACCTAACACAATACCTTCCTTTACCATGAAATGACATTTTTCCCAATTCAGTACTAGGTTAGTGTCAATGCATCTTTTAAGCACCAATGTTAAATGTTCCAGACAATTTTCAAAACCATTTCCAAAGACACTAAAGTCATCCATAAAAACCTCAATAATATTTTCAATGTAATCAGAAAATAAACTCATCATGCATCTCTGGAAAGTTCCTGGTGCATTGCAGAGTCCAAAAGGCATTCACCTATATGCAAAGGTACCAAATGGACAAGTGAATGTAGTCTTGTCTTGGTCTTCTAGAGCTATGGCAATCTGATTATAACCTGAAAAATCATCCAGAAAATAATAATAAGAATGACCAGCTAATCTCTCTAACATTTGATCAATGAAAGGTAAAGGAAAGTGGTCTTTTCTAGTGGCGGCATTCAACTTCCTGTAATCAATACAAACACGCCACCCTGTCTGCAACCTATTGGGAATAAGCTCATTTTCAGTATTTCTTACCACAATAATTTCAGATTTCTTTGGTACTACCTGGACTGGGCTTACCCACTTGCTGTCAGAAATGGGGTAGATCACCCCCACACTTAGGAGCTTCAGTATCTCCTTTTTCACAACCTCCATCATGGGAGGATTCAACCTCCGCTGGGGGTCTCTCACAGGTTTAGTATCCTCCTCCATTAATATCCTGTGCATACAAATGGAGGGACTAATACCCTTGATATCAGCTATTGACCAACCAATGGCTGTCTTATGTTCCTGCAAAACAGCTACCAATTTCTCTTCTTGCTCTTGGGTGAGTGACTTTGCAATTATTACTGGAAGGGTGTCCTTCTCCCCCAAGAAGATGTATTTAAGATGATCAGGCAGTGCTTTCAGTTCCAATTCAGGTGCCTGCACAACGAAAGGTTGAGGTATATCAGTAGTAACAAGTAAATCAACAAAAGTTACCTCATGCTCTTCTGGAGTGGAAGAGAGCTCTTGTAAAGCAGCAACAATTTCATCAATGTCTTCACTCCATGGCTCTTCTTCATTCTTTTTCTTTTCCTCCTGTACATCTAAGTTATGTGTTAGAATTGTATCAAGAGCATCAAAATGGTTAGTATCAAAAGCTACAGAAATTAAAGAATCAAAAGGATCAAAAGAATCAATTAAACAAGCAGAGTGCACATCACTTGGGTATCTCATAGCTTCAAAAATATTGAATCTAATTAATTCCCCATCAAATTCCATTGTTAGAGTTCCTGAGTGCACATCAATTTTTGTCCGCGTAGTCTTCAAAAATGGTCTCCCTAATAAGATAGGAGCAGATTTGGGAGAATCATCCTCTTCCATGTCCCAAACATAGAAGTCTGTTGGAAACACTAATTCATTCACTTGCACCAAAACATCTTCAACCACACCCTTAAGGTATGCATTAGATCTATCAGCCAATTGAATAATAACACCAGTAGGTTCCAAAGGACCCAAGTATAAAGATGCATAAACAGAATATGGCATGACATTTATAGATGCACCTAAATCAAGCATTGCCCTTTCAAACTTTGTGTTACCTATAGTGCATGGAATAGTGAATGTGCTAGGGTCCTTACATTTGGTTGGGAGTTTCTTTTTAATTACAGCTGAAACATTTTCTCCCACTTAGACCTTTTCATTTCCTTTTAGCTTCCTCTTGTTAGTGCATAATTCTTTCAGAAATTTTGCGTATCTAGGTACCTGCTTAATGGCATCTAACAAAGGGATATTAACTTCTACCTTCCTAAAAGTCTCAAGTATTTCTTTTTCTGCTTCTTCTTTCTTGGTTTTAACCAACCTACTAGGAAAAGGAGCTTTAGTGACATATTTAGGAAGGAGTTCAAAATTACTTACCTTAGGGGCTTTGGAATTTTGCTCTTTATCATTTGCTTCTTTGGGTGGTTCATCTTTCTCTTGAGTGATTGGTGGAAGAGATGTAGGTTCATCTATCGTCTTTCCACTTCTCAATGTGATAGCACTAGCATTTTCCCTCGGATTCACTTCTGGCTGTGAGGGTAGTTTCCCTGAAGCTTGGCTTTGAAACTTGTTGAATTCTGTGGACAACTGCCCTATCTGATTCTGCAAGTTATTGATTGCAGTCCTTGTTTCTTGTTTGAACTGCAAATTATCAGTGGCCATTTGTTTCACTAGCTCCTCTAGTGAAGGCTCAGATTGCTTAGGAGCTTGAACTTGCTGCTGTCTCTGAGGGAAAGGTGCTTGCCTTTGTTAGAATCCTGGAGGTCCATAAGCTAGAGGTAGATTTTGAGGTTGCTTTGCTTAGCTGAAATTAGGATTATCCCTCCAACCCGGATTATATTTGTTTGAGTAGGGGTTGTAATTTTTTGAAAGTCCAGCATATCCCCCTACTGCTCTTACCTCCTCATTTGTGTCCTCTTGGAAAGTGGGACACATATCAGTGGGATGTCCAGATGCACAACAGATCTTACAAGCATGAACTGGTGCTTTGCCTGTATCCATTAACCGCTGAACCATAGTAGTCAATTGAGTCATTTACTGTTGTAGACTGGTTCTCTCTTCTTCTTTCACTGTTCTCACTCCAGTGTCATTTCTAGAGTAAAACTGTTGAGTATTGGCAGCCATTCTTGAGATCAAGTTTCTAGCTTCTTGAGGAATTTTATCAACTAATGCTCCTCCGCTAGCAGCATCAATCATGTTGCGGTCCATCACTTGTAAGCCTTCGTAGAAATACTGAATTAAGAGCTGCTCACTTATTTGATGATGAGGGCAGCTGAAACATAGCTTCTTAAATCTCTCCCAGTAGTCATGGAGGGATTCCCCATGCCTTTGTTGAATACCACAGATTTCTTTTTTGATTGTTGCAGCTTTTGAGGCAGGGAAGTACTTGTCTAGGAAAGTTCGGGCCATGTCCTGTCATGATTGGATGGATCCGGGTGGCAAGTAGTAAAGCCACTCCTTAGCTGAGTCTTTCAATGAGAATGGAAAAGCTCTCAACTTAACTTGCTCTACATGAATTCCTACAGGCTTCATGCTAGAACAAACCACATGAATTTCCTTCAAGTGTTTGTTGGGGTCCTCTCCGGGTAATCCATTGAAAGATGGCAAGAGATGGATTAAGCCGGATTTCAATTCAAATGCCTCTTCATTTTCAAGAATTTCTATGCATAGAGGCTGTTGATCTAGATCTAGAGCACCCAATGCCCTTAAAGTGTTTTCTGCCATTTTCACTTCTTCAGATATTTCAGATGGCTCAAATGTCTCTGAACTATATAGATCAATGTAACGGGCAGCTTCAATGTCAGCAGGTGTGAGTTGGAAGTTAGCAGGATGGAAGGGAAATTGAGGATGTGAGTTGAGTTGATCAATATAGTTCCTAAAATTTTGCAATCCCTTGTCTATCCCTTCTATGGACATCAACACCTACAAAACACTCAGAAAACAAGAATCAAAAACTAAAAATAAAATAAAAACAAAAATAAAAACAGAGTAAAAATAGAAAATAAATTAACAGTGTAATTGAAAAATTGGCTCCCCGGCAACGGCGCCAAAATTCTGATGCGCGAGGATATAGTGATTAAAATTTAGATAAAAATCAATTGTCAGGCCCACCAGAAAATAAAAACCTTACAACTAGTTGTAGTTAGTAAGGGTCGATCAACAGAGAACCAATTCAATCAACACTATTAAACAATTCCCAATTTAAACTCTGATTAGCAATAAACAGTAAAAAGGGGGGTTTTGGAGTTTTGATGAACAATGAACAGCTTCAAAGGCAATAATAATAAATGAACTGAAATCAACAATATAAGAAAATTGGTTAAGAGATTGAATCCACCACTAGATTTATATGATGATGTAAATCCACATATCCTTTTAATCCACATATCCTTTTATTCCAACATACTCAATTACGTTTTTACGCAATTGTGAGAGTAAATCTCTGTTTTCCTTACGTGTTGGCCAATTTAGTAACCGCTCAAATCAACTCCTAATCACTGATTAGTCATAAAGCAACCGCTCTTACAACTATCCAACAATTGTATTAAGATTTAGAAAACCAATCACACTAAGATCTAATCACACACCGGAATTAAATTACTTAGAACATATATTTCTCTAGATCTATTACCGCAACCGCGCATAATAAACTCAGATCTACCACTTTTATAACTAGAAAATAGTACAAAGATAATTATACCCACATAAACATCATATATTCCGCTAGATCTACTACTGCAACCGCGCATAATAAACCTAGATCTACCACTTTTAAAGTGGGAACAAGTACAAAAATCTTCATACCAATAATGGATTCAGAAATATATGAATAAAAACATAACTGTATTAAAATAATCAAATATGCAAGATTTACAACATCAATACTAGTGGTTTCATCACCCCTTTAACTAAGAGAGGTTTAGTTACACATAGCTAGAAGGAAATCACAAGAAAATCTAAGAAAGAACATCATAAGAAACAAAGTGCAGAAGAAAAACTAAAGCAAATGAGTTTCTAAGGATTGAGGATGATGGATCTCCGATTGTTCAAACCCGAGACTCCAATCTTTGATCCAAGACTCCCCTCTCCTTCTCCAAGGGGTTGCAGCTGTTCTCCTAGGTCCAAACTCCCTTCAAAACGTGCCAAGAGTGTCAATATATAGGCTTTCAACACAAACTTCGCGTAGAAGTTTCAATAATTGAGTTTCTGACACAAATACAAGGCCGTGTATGAATACACGGCCTAGGCCGTGTATGACACTGCTAGGAGGATCAAAATTTACTGTTTTAATTGCAAAAGTCAAAGGCGTACACGGCCGTGTATTTTTACGCAGCCTAGGCCTTGTATTTTGACGCAGGCCCTGTAATTTGACTTCCAAGCCCAATATAACCCATTAGACCTCCAAATCTGGAAAAGTGTTCAACATGAAAGTTGTAGATTTGGATCTTAGCTATCAACCATCAAAATTTCAGTCCATTTGACAACTTGTAGCTCGAGCTATGTCATGAACAGTATGCAAAGGTCAAGCTGTCAGGATCAGCACCCTAGTTCTTGCTTCAACTCCAATTTGAGTTATCCAAACATGTGATTGGGCCTTTGAGGTCTTCATAAAAGTAGTAGAGAATTGTCTTAGCTTTCCTATAAGACCAAAATCACATCAATCAGATATTTGAAACTCAAATTATAGCTAGTTTACTGAACATTGTCAAAGAGATAAATTAGGGCTAATTTATGCAATAATTCCTTCAATGATCCAATTAGGCTCAATATCATAAAATGTGTCAAAACCAACTTAATTAAACCTAATTGAATCTTAAGAAGCCCAGTGACTGAAAAGCATAATTCAATTATGAGTACTAATGAACACATTTAAGCAAAGTTTCAGAGTAATGTTCCAATTAGGGTTTGATATCAGAAACTAAGCTAAATGATGACAATTAAGTACAAATGGAGTTCAATGAATCAATTACAAGGCGATTAAAATATAGGAATAATCAACAGATCACTATGTAATTAGATAATTAATTAAGTGTAATTAAGAAACCTAACCTAATTAACTAGCCATCTAATTAGCATGTGATTAAGTTTAATTGAAGTCAAACCAAGTCCCTAAGTTCCCTAAGTGTTCCACGGCCAAGGAGACCAAAGGAGCTTCTCCAAGCTTCTTGAACACTCTTGCATGACCATTAGGTGACCAATTGGTGACATAGGCCATGTGCCTTCCTAATGTGAACACAACATGATATTGTACTATCATAGCTATCCTTTAATCTATCCTATACACACTCACATGGCTGCACCTTCACAATTCACTCTCAATATTCACTTTTTCACTCACCTAAAAAGCTTAGCTTTATTTTCTCTCAAAATTCCCAAGAACACAAGAACACATTTTCTTTCCTTTTCTCTTTGAGTTTCGGCCTAAGCACCTTGAACCACCACCCATCTTCTATAATTTTTCCTCTTAACATTTCCTAAACCTAAACAACATTCTAAACACTTTTCATTTAGGAAGTTTTGTCAAAATCCTATCCTAAGTGCTTCAAATCCAAGTTTTGGTTTACTTTCCTAAAGGTAAACTTTTGATTTTATGGTTTAAAATTTAGTTTTTGATTTTCTAAACTATGATTGTTCCATGGTTCTTCATTATTGAGCCTTGCTTGTGATGTTATTAACTGTTTAAGAATTTTTAGGGAATTGTTTTGGTTCACACGAAATCAAGGAGGAGGAAGGAACTTGTGGATTCTTGTCTTCAAGAGGTAAGAGGGAGATTTACCTCACTAACCAAGTTTTGGTGGTGAGAAGATGGTTGTGTATGGTGAAAAAAACTCATAAGGGTTTATTCACCTATTGTTTGATGTCTCTTTATTTGTGATTGTGATGTTTATAATTTTGTTTTTATGATTGCATGTGTGATAGTATGTCTATAGCTTTGATAATATGCTTGTCTGTATGATTTTGAATGCATGCAAGTGTATGTGTAAATTAAGATGTGAATAACATGATGAAATGAATTCATGAGCGCTCCAAAGAGCTTGAAGGCTCACAGCCATACTAGGGTCAAGAGGACCAAAGTCCTGAAAATGATGGATTCAGTTTGAGGTTAATGGTTTAAATGAGAAGGAAATGATTTTGAAAGAGTTTGAATTTAGTAGTAAGCACAATGCTTTTAGGAAATAAATCGGTACAATTAACTAATGATTTATGAAATAAAATGGATGTCAATACTTGAAGTTTACTGACGTATAGCTCACCCTATGGGTTTTGAAGCGCGTCCGAAAAATTTGAAATGTAATATCTTAAGTAAAACAAAGAATTATCATTTTCTGAGAAATAGTACAAATATTGATTTTTAGATGGATCATATTGCAAATATTTTATAAAAGAGGTGTTGTATTGCAAATACTTGATAATAAAGGGATTATTTTGTAAATATAATTTTTATGAGGGACTATTATGAAAATATTATTTAAATGAGGACTATAATGTAAATATTATGTTTTTGAGGGACTATTATGCAAATATAGAAAATAAATTCAAATTTTAGTATTAAATGAGAAAAATCGTATTTTTGATTTAAAACGTGTGAGAAATATTTTACGCAATTGAAAAACGTTGAAAAATCGATAAGCGATTTGAAAATGCGACAGAATTGTTGCGCGATTGCGAAAACGTGAAAATATGACTACGCGATGAAATTACAGTAAAGATACTATTAGGTTAATGTGTAAACCCCGAATATGTGATAATAAATTGGAACTGTTAATGGTGTATAATACATACATTGGAAAGGTCCAATGGACTGTATGAGGCTAATTGCCTAGGAGAGAATACACCTCTTGAGTGGGTGCGATATGTGTAGTGTAAGTCACTCGTTGACCTTGGGGGCATTGGGGTGCGGGTTGCCTACAATGGGCAGTTAGTAGCTCTTCTGTACCGTGGGTTAGACTAATGCAACACACCAATGATCCTAACCGAGATACTATTCTTAATTAAGATATGATAAAGACTGTCGTGTATATGCTAGATGTGCAAAACTGAGCACGTGATCTGAGACATGTTGGTACAGACAAATCTTTTCGATCACTCTCTCCGACCTGAGTTTTAGCTCCATAGAGTAAGAAATTGAGTCTATGTGCATATGCATAGTTATTAAGGGCATTATCGTAATTATTATTTATGATAATAGAATTGTTGAATATTTGAATATTGGTAGTGGCATGATTGTAATTATGGTATTACATGTGTTGTGATGTTAAATGATGTTGATGGCATAACTGTAATTATGGTATGATGTAGCTGTATGAGATATTGTATGTGTTTATCTTCATTGCTACCATACTGGTATTGGCGTAGGTGATCTCACCTCTTTATATGTTTATTCTGTATTGTATTTATATCTGTAAAGACGTTGAGCAAGGATTTGAGCGAGAAGCTGAGGAAGAGCAGATTCCTGTAGAGGAGGCTGAGTTTTGAGACGATGGAGATGCCTTGTTTCCTTGGGTATATGAGATTGACGTTTCGTGGAGGATCAGAGGCATGACACGTTGATCTGGATAGAGAGCGTATTTACTATATGGGAGATTTAAATATTATTTTCAGTAGATTACATCTTGGACATCCTTATTTTACTGTAGATATTTATGTACACCTAGAGTTTCCAATATCCATTAGGCAGTACTGGGGGACTTACTACTGTACTCTTAGTGAGATTAGTATTGTGTCGTCTGCACGGACACCTGTCCGTAGGACTTCGCTTCAGTCTGGATTCCTACCTGCTGAGGAATCTGAGGAGGACCCGTCCGAGGGTTCTACTGTCTAGTGGTACTTGGGCAGTATGTTAGTATAAAATTAAAGTTCTAAATATTTTGAAAGTCTAGTTTGTAAATATTTAAGTATGACAGTACTAAAACTTATATATATGATGTAAATTATTTGTAATGATGTTGTAATGTTTTTATTTTCCGCTAAGTTTATCTCATTATTATTAAGAAATTTTACAACTCGTATTTATATTATAAAGCATACTATATAACGAAGGGGTAATTTGGTAATTAAGTAACAATAAATGTGATGCCCTAATGAGGGTGTTACATTCTTGATGCACATAAATCTTGGCAAATTCATAAACTTGATGTGAGGTCTGCATTTTTAAATGGCATCCTTGATGAACAAATCTATGTTGAGCAACCTGAAGTTATTGTGATACCTAGTAAAGAAAATAATGTTTATCTGCTGAAAAAGGCTCTATATGGCTTTAAACAAGCCCCCAGAGCTTGGTACAGTAGAATGAACAATCATTTATTGCAACTTGATTTTACCAGAAGCACAAGTGAAGCAACCTTGTACATTAAGACTGATACAGACCAAATCTTGGTGGTGTCCTTGTATGTCAATGACATGTTGATAATAGGTAGTGATCCTAAACTCAATTCAACAATTCAAAGATGAAATGCAAAAAGTCTTTGAAAAGACAAACCTTGGGCTTATGCAATATTTTCTGGACATGGAAGTGAAGTAATCAACCAATGGCATTTTTATATGCTAGCAAAAATACATCTGACATGTTAAAAAAGTTTGATATGGAAGAATGTGAGCCTATGAGTACTCCAATGATGACAAGTGAAAAATTAAGCAATGATATTGATGCCAAGAAAGCTATTGAAGGCCTATATAGAAGTCTCATTGGAAGTCTGTTATACCTGATAGTAACAAGACCTGATATAATGTTTGCTGTGAGTATTTTATCCAGGTATATGCATTCTCCTTCTAAGAAACATTTTGTTGCAACAAAGAGTACTCAGATACTTGAAAGGCACCATAGATTTTGGTGTTCTATTTACAAGCTCAGAAGATGAAGAAGTGAAGCTGATTTGATATTTTGACAGTGATTGGGTGACGGTGTTGATGACTTAAAAAGCACCTCTGAAAACTTGTTTACTTTGGGATCTGGTATCTTTACTTAGAGTTCAAGGAAATAAGAAACAACAACTTAATCTACAGTAGAGGTTGAATACGTTGAATACATTGTTGCTGCCCCTACTGTGAACCAAGAAATATGGTTAAGAAAACTTTTAGTGGATCTTGGTTATGAACAAAAGAAGCCTAGTGAGATCAAATATGACAACCTATCTGCAGTTGCAACATAAAAGAATCCATTGTTCCATGGGTGAACTATACACATTAAAATCAAATTTCACTTTATTAGAGAAGTTCAACAAGCTAATGAAGTGATTTTGGTTCATTGCACTTCAGAAGATCAATTAGCAGATTTGCTAACTAAAGCTTTGCCTAAGGACAAATTTGAATATCTTCGAAAGGAAATTGGTGTTTGTTTCCAAAGTGCCAAGGATTAACTTTGGCAACTTTGTCAAATAAACCAAGAAGTCAAGCTGCTTAAAATTTATTGCACTGTTTTGTAAGATTGTAGGTGCTGCACTGCTCAATTTGCAAGTAACTTTGCTATAGCGCCCCTCACATTAAATGTTTGCATTTCTTATTAGATTTTCCTTATAATATTATATTGTAAACTTTGCTTATAAAAGGCTGGAACCGAGTTTTAAATCAATTTAAGTGAAGTATATCAAAGTGAATCAACCAATCTTTTTGCAATTAATCTTTAGCTAATTTTTATCCTCCTTCCTGTTACTCTTTGCTCAGACAATCAAAGGTTTTCTTTTATTTTCCAGATGTATTAAATGGCCTTTCACTGTTCTGCATTAGTTTGTGAACAAATTATTTCAAATAAAGAATTTGGGATATAAACTGAAATCTATTGTGGCTTAGATGAGTGAAAATGAAGATCGAACTTATATTTCTCATTACCATACTTTTAAACATTACGGCCTTAGAGATAGTGAGTCAAGACAAAGCTAACGTATATTTTCTATCCAATAAGTTATTCAAATTAATATACCCCTAGTGTCAGAATTTATCAACTTTTGGATTTCACTAGAGCAGTATCAATGAATTGTTGATATTTAACCAACATAAACCATTTTATGAGGAACACGATAAGGTATATGCTTGCTATGCTCTGGCAAATAATGTGCTACCAGTTTATACAACTATATAGAAATGAGAATTTCCACAGATAGCTAATTCATTGGAATTACTTGTAACTTGTAAGAGAAAGATCCAAATTCCAGATATGTGACTGACTGTGTCCAATCATTATCCACATTGGTAAGCAGTAGTAATAACGTTTGTGATATTGATTGAAACTTTCCCAGGTCTGGTTTTAAACCTAGAAGACCATTGGAAGTCATATTATTCACATCAGAGGAACCAACACGCTTTGGAATAAGTTGCTTGTGAAGGTAAGAAACAGCATTTATATACTGTCTCATAATAGAACTCCTACTTGTGGCTATTTTTTTCAATAAATCAATAATTCACTTTTATCCTTTCAACTTATGTTATCTTGCAATTTCTGATCGACTAAGTTACACCCCATATTCTGCTTCAAGTTTCATCATTTGTTACTTATGTGCAGCCGCTTGTTGGCTGGGAGTGAGAATCTTGCGAATGCTCTAAAGACAACAACTGATACTCAAAATATATCCTTCTTAGATGCTGCAAGATCTGCTGGAGTGCTGGGTATGCAAAAGATGAAGATGACTTATCCAGTGTATTTCTAAAGAAAGGAACATATTCTGCTTTGGTAGCACTGCACATAGAGCAAGGGCCTATTCTGGAAGATGAAGGTACACACATCTTTGGACTAACATAATCTTTGCATCAGCCATAACTTCAATGATCATACCTAATTTTTCTCTACCCAGGTATATCTATAGGCATAGTTAGAACTTGTTTGGGAAAGATTAATTTTTTTTTTATTTAACTGTTTTTTTAGAAAAAAATTGTTTTATAAAAATTCAGTTATGTTTGGGTATCTAGATTAATTTGTAAAAATGTTTTTATTTTTATAAAAAAGTTGTTTTAGCACAAGTTCATAGTATGGACTATTTTCATAAAAAACTTTTATTTTTAGATAAATTTTTTTAACCATACTTCAATGAGAGAAACATTTTTCATAATGATCTCAATGACTCTCCATCAAATATTATAAACAAAATAACTTTATATCTTTTTTCGTAATTTACTATGTAAAAATAATTTTTTTCGCATCATCCAAATGAAATAGATTATCTTAAAATCACTTTTTAGCAAACATACCTATATAAAAACAAATTTTGATTATAATCGATTTTTACAATAATTAATTATACATATAATCAATTATTAGCATAATCTATTTTTTTCAGCTTTGTCAAACACGCTCTTACTGCAATGACAGCTCCATCAAGTCTAAAGGTTGAATTTGAAGGCAATGGTAGCCATGCGAGCGCCATCGTTATGCCTAATAGGTGGCTGGTATCTTAAAACAGATATTTTTCTTTTCTTTTGTGGGATTGCACCTTTATTCTTTTTACTGTTACAGTAACTTGAAGTGCAACAAATTTTAACCATGTTCTTTCCAAAGTTTATTATTAGGCATTTATCATTTTTTAGCCTTTCCAACTTCAGTTGATATTGTCTCTAACAAAACTACAGTTTCCAGGTCATTTTTTTGGTCCTTCCATAATCTTGAGTGAAAGAATAGTAGCGTCAAGTAGCATATTATCAGTTGATCCCGTTATGTTTGTTTGTTCACTACTTTGATCCCTTTAGAAATTGAAATTTCTTAATTAATGAACTCTAATGCTTAAGCATAATTAATAAATCATTTGGAGCAGAAAATATGCTGGACTGGCAGCCGCTGTATTGGCCCTGGCCATTGAGAAACGTGTTGGAATCTGGGTCTATTGATATTGTTATTAAGATTAACAATACATATGAGGAAGAGAAGAAGAACAAGGGAGAAGAGAAAAGTGACTAGGATTCTTTATTATAAAAGTAAATTAGTCAACCTTACAAGAATAAAAAAAATAGTAAAAATATATATGCAACAAATAAAAGACTAAACTACCCTTAAGATAAATAAAATAAGTAAAACATAAATGTACCATACTATCTAACATCCCCCCTCAAATTCACGATGTATTAACAGGAAGCATCGAGAGTTTGTTAATCAAGAAACAAAAGCGTGGAGTGGAATGCGACTTTGTAAACAAGTCAGCAATTTGCATAAAAGAAGATACGAATGGTAAAGTGATGGTTCCATGCTGAAAGTGGTGTCGAGTGAAATGACAGTCAATCTCAATATGCTTGGTACGTTCATGGAAGACTGAGTTGCGAGTGATTTGTATAGCACTTATATTATCACAATACATAGGAGTGGGTCCAAGGGAAGTGACACCCATAGACTCAAGTAACCAACGCAACCAAACTATTTCGGCAGTAGTGGATGTCATGGCACGGTACTCAGCTTCGGTAGAAGAGCGAGAGACAACAGCTTGCTTCTTACTCTTCCACGAAATGAGAGAATGCCCCAGAAAGATGCAAAACCCTGTGGTAGACTTACGATTGGTGGAGTCACCACCCCAATCAGTATCTGAGTAAGCACGTAATTCCAAGGAAGATGATGAAGGAAATAGAAGACTCTGAAATTGAATACCCCGAAGATAACAAAGAATGCGAAGAACAGCTGCCCAATGAACTGTAGTAGGAGAAGCAACAAACTGACTAACAACATGCACTGCATAAGCAATATCAGGTCTAGTGATGGTAAGATATACCAAACTGCCAACAAGAGTACGATACAAAGTGGGATCTGACAAAGGAACACCATCAGAAGAAGTATACCGAACATTATGCTCAAGAGGAGTATCCTTTGTTCTAGTGTCAGAGAGATGAGCTTGTTCAAGAATGGTGCCAATGTACTTAGATTGAGAAAGGAGGTAACCTCTAGGAGGATACAACCATGAGAAGTGCACCTGAGAAACAAAGCAGAATCATATGGGCTAGAGTGGAAGCCAAGAGATGTAATCACAATGGAGAACTTCTCAAACCAAGCGCGGGGAGCTTGTTTGAGCCCGTAGAGAGCCTTCTTCAATTTACAAACTTCACCTGGATTATGAGAAACACTTGGTGGAGGAACCATATAAACCTCTTCTTGAAGATCACCATTCAAGAAGGCATTTTTAACATCCATTTGAGAAATATGCCACTGGCGGATAGATGCGACTGCAATAAGAGTACGAATAGTAGTCATTTTGGCAACAGGAGCAAAAGTTTCTTCATAATCCATACCATATTGTTGAGAAAAGCCTTTAGCAACTAAGCGAGCTTTGTATCTCTCAACAGACCCATCAGACTTGGTTTTGATCTTATATACCCAACGAGAACCAATTGCAGTTTTTCCTGGCGGAAGAGAGACAAGGTCCCAAGTATCTGTCTTGTGCAAAGCAAAAAGTTCCTCTGCCATAGCCTGCTACCAAAGGGGATCAAGAACAGCCTCTTTATAGGAATATGACTCAGACAAACTGTGAATAGAGGTTAAAAAGGAAGCAAAAGAAGTGGAATAACTAGAATAAACAAAATCTGGTAATTTAGTGGACTTACAATCACGATGAGGATAACAAGGAGGAGGAGGATCCACGATCACAGAAGGTTCTTGGGGAGGCGCGGGGACAGAGGAGGCATCTGGATCTGCAGAACTACTAGTATCAACCCTGCAAAGCTCAACATCAGAATTATTTTGGTTATGAGTCACAGGAAGAGGAGCGATGTCAGAATCTATGTGAAAAGGATCAATGTGGGTGAGATCAGATTTGGTAAGGACATGTTGACTAGAAGGAATGGAGTAAAAGGGAATATGCTCAAGAAACACAACATGACGTAAGATATAAAGTTTTTGATTTGCAGGATCATAGCAACGATAACCCTTCTGACCATCACCATAACCAAGAAAAATACAAATCGCTGATCGAGAAGACAACTTACTACGTTCTACATGAGGACGAAGAATAAAGCAAGTAGAACTAAAGACTCTCAAGGCTGAATAATCAGGAACACAATCATATAATTTCTTAAAGGGAGACAAACCTGAAGTAACAGAAGAACAAATTCTGTTAATGACATGTACTGCAGTGAGGACAGCTTCCCCCCAAAACTCATTTAGGATAAAGGCAGACAGAAGAAGGGAATGAGCAGTTTCAACAATGTGGCGATGTTTTCTTTCAGCAACTCCATTTTGTTCAGGAGTGTCAGTACACGAAGTTTAGTGAAAAGTCCCATCAGAAGCAAGTAATTCAAAGAATTTATTAGAAGTATATTCACCACCTAGATCACATCGAAAGCACTTGATAACAGCATTATGTTGAGTTTTAACAAAAGCACGAAACATATGATAAATGCCAAAATATTTAGAATGATATTTCATAAGATAAACCCAACAATAACGAGTGCAATCATCAATGAACGATACATAATATCTAGAACTACCTTTGGTAGCAACTGGTGATGGTCCCCATACATTAGAATGGACCAAGTCAAAAGGTGCAACTGAAACTGAAATACTTTTAGAAAAAGCCAAAGCAGTAAACTTAGCAAGTTTGCAACCACAACAGTCAGAAATATCATTAGATTGTAACTTTCCTAAAGCCCCTGTAGAAGTTAAGTATTTCAGACGGGAAGAGGATACATGTCCAAGACGAGAATGCCATAAATAAAAACTAGAAGACGAGGAATTCAAACGAAAAGATGACAGGTCAACACTAGAAGCTGCAACATCTGGAACTCTCAATTAATCCAGAACATAAAGCCCCCTTGCCTACGGCCTGTCCCAATCAGCCTCCTGGATTGCAGATCCTGCACAAAATAAGATGTGGAAGAAAATAAAACTGAGTAACCAGAATCACATAATTGACTAACAGAAACAAGACTCAAAGTGAGATTAGGAATGTAGTAAACATCTGAAATGGACAAATGAGATGTGGAAACAGACCCAGTGCCTGCTAATGGCATAGGAGTGCCATCAGCAGTCATGACTGACACAGATGAGGCAAGATGTAAAGACACAAATGATTTAAAATCAGATGACATATGATGAGAGGCTCCAGAGTCAAGGATCCATATGGGTGAAGATATACCTGATGAGCTAGAGGAGGGCAAACCTATATTGGATTGGCAGACATGGCATGTGGTTGTGTGGCAAGAAACCTTTAGAATTGCTCAGCAAGATCAGATACTGTAGGACTAGAAAATGATGTACTCTCAGCTGACGGAGGAACAACTGCAGCAACATTTGATGTTGGAGGCTTAAAGTTTCGTTGGCAAAACTGACTAGGAGGTCTCCATTGAGATGGCTGTTGTGCTTGCTGTGACTTATTCAACAATTTTGGACATTAGGTTTTCCAATGGCCCTTCTGCTTGCAAAAACTACATTCATCGTAACTAACCTTTCTATGATATTTACCTTTGTTAGAAGGAACAGCAAAAATAGATGGGTTGGGGAGGATTCCTTTGTCTACATTCCCTTTTTCTGATTGAGACTTCAGTCGAATCTCTTTAGCTAACAATTCATTAACAACCGAATCAATAGTTGGAAGAGGATTACGATGCAAAATTGTTCCACGAAGACCTTCAAAATCATCTCGAAGGGCCATCAAAAACTGAACCAGACACTGTTCTTCTCTACGGTCAATGTACAGCTTAAAAGCTTGTAACTCAGCAGATTCAGTAAGAGCCAACTGGTCCCAAAGATTGCTCATAGTAGAGTAAAATTCCTGTATGCTCGTGTTGTTTTGTTGAAGAGCTCGAATATCTATCTCCAACTGATATTGCTTTGCAAAATTAGACTGCACATATAACTTTTTCAAATGATCCCAAACCTCCTTGGCCGTTTCATATTTTGCTAGTTGAACCCCTATAGACTGCGAAACAGAGTTGTTGATCCAAGTAATAATCTTCGAATTATTTACCTCCCAGGTTTCTAGCTCTATTGCATATTTTCCATCTTTTTCATCTTTTGGCTTAACAGAGGTTCCAGAAACATAACCCCACATTCTCTTGCCTTTCAAAAAATTCTTCAACACATAACTCCAATATGAATAATTCTACCCATTCAACTGCACACTAATGGATTGAAGAGAATCATCCTTTTCTCCAGCCATTGCAAACAATCACAAAACAGAGAAAAGAAAATCTCAATTTCTGCAAATGGGTCTCTACAAAACCCTAACAGAGAGAACCGCAAAAGGAAGAACGAATTGCTAACAAAAAATCACGTAGGTTGCTGTCGAAATGAACGGAATGACATCTGTGGCCAGAATCATCCTTGCACTTGATACCATATTAAGATTAACAATGCATATGAGGAAGAGAAGAAGAACAAGGGAGAAGAGAAAAGTGACTAAGGTTCTCTATTGCAAAAGTAAATTAGTCAACCTTACAAGAATAGAAAAAAGAGGATAAAAATATATATGTAACAAATAAAAGACTAAACTACCCTTAAGATAAATAAAATAAATAAAACATAAATACACCATATTATCTAACAATTGGTACCGTGGGTAAGTTATTATAGCAGTTAAGTACTTTGTTTCAACAGAGTCCATCATGACATGTTCTGAACATTTCCCGTCCAACAAAAAAAAAAGAAAAAAGAAAAAAGAAAAGTACCTTCATTAATCTAGAATTTTCGTTTACGCTAACCACTGTTAGTTTGCAAGGTATCCTAGAACTGCTTCCTGGAGCAGTCAACAGCATCCCTAGCAAATCACACATAGAAATTGGTATGTATTTACTAGACAAGTTAGAAAATATAAATATGGAATATTAATCAAAATTTAAATTTAATGAACAAAGTCAATTTAAAAAAATTGATATTGATTGATTAAAAAATCATTATAAAATCAACTTAGGAAAGATTATTGTATTGTTTTATATGGATCTACCATAGTAATAGAGATATCAATTTGCTTGAGTGTTGGTCTCTAGTGTAGGTTAGTTTTAGAGTTGTTTGGAAACAGCTTGGTGGAGAAGCAAAGCAAGAAAATGATGCACACGGGTGAGAGGGAGAGGGAAAGGGGAGAGAGAAAATCAATTGAATTCCATTTTGTTTTTTTAAAAAGAAAATGCTAATTCACTAAAATATCTCTAAAAATAAGTTATTTAATGAATATAGGAGGTGGTGTTTGTCAAAAAGAACAGCTGCAGGCTGCTAACCTGCACCTACATAAAATGAAGTAGGAGGATGTCAGCAACCCCCACATATAAAATACAATAAAATTTAGATTTTAATGTTCCCATTGTGAATATTTATTAGAAAAAGTATAAATATCGGATATAGATTAGCGCAACATTTTAAAAATCAGACTAATAATTTAACCGTTGATAATTAAATATATTTTTTATTTTTATAAGTAATAATTATTCATAATTAATATAATATTCTCCAAAGTCCAAATCAATAAAACTTTAGTCTCCAGAAGCCAACCCGATCCAACTTTGTCAAACAAAAAAATTATTGAGAAGCCAAATCCAGCAACATGTCTAGCCCCGACAACTAGACTTAGCTACTATTAGCCTATTAGGTTTTTATTAGAGACACTCTAATAGACAAATATCTAGCCCCCAAAGGCGATTGCAACGCCGCCAACAAGTAGCATCGTCTTCCATGAGCATGTAGCCAAGTGCAATGAACACCGACCAACGTGATGCACGTAAGCATCTCATGCCACCGCAATAGACGAAGCTCATGGTTTGATTTGAGACAATCGTAGTAGACAACCTAGCTCAGGCATTGACGGGCCTCATGGTGGCAGGAAGCATATGCCGACAGTGGAGATGATAAGATGTAGTTTTGGCTTTTTTTTTTCTAGTGAACCTCATGGAAGCAGGAATGTCGTTTAGGATTTTTTTTTTTTAAAAAAACCTATTCAAACCAGTGAACCATTGATTTTTACCTATTTTTTAAAAAAAATTTACCAGTTTTTTTTCTCTTTGATTTTCTTCATTTCAATAGACCAAACACATGATCAGTTCATCACTTTTCTGGTTGAATTGGTTGGTCCAGTTTGGTTCTTTATCACTGGGTTAACATGTAAATTTAATGAATAAAGTCTATTAATGAAAGATTGATATACTGTTACATTGTTTCCCAATAATTAATTAATTGAATAATCAATTTAAGATTCAATTAAGAATTGAATGCTATTTGTTTGAGCTATAAATTGTACAAAGCAAAATTACAAAAACACAAAAACATAGTGATACAAATGAGAATGAAGAGTGGTGCTAGGGTTGTTTGGGTTTTCTAATAGCTCTGAGTTCAAGGTAAACTTGAACAGAAGAACAAGATCTGAATTGCATCAATAATATGAAGATGATAGTACAAGGTGCGAAGGTATGCGTCTTATACTAACATTTGATTCTTGTTATGTATGTGTTTTGATAATAATAAATAATTCAAAGATATTGTGCCAAGTAAGCATGATTGGAGATGATTGTGTAAGATGAGTAGTTAATTATACTCTGTTTTGTCCTAGATGAATGGGCTCCTTAGAGCTAGCTCACTGCAACAATCTTCTTCTAGCTTAGAGACATTGAAGAGACAGATTTGTTACCTACAAGGCACTCTAACGCTCAAGTCAGTGAGGGTGAAAGGTGAATGCAATGAGGGGGGAAAGATCCTTATGTGCCGTCATGGCTGTTGTAGCTATTTATAAGGGAAAATGTCTTGGGGACTAAGTATTAAGTAGAGATACTTTGGTCATCATAGGTGCCATAGGGGAGGTTTCCCGATAGCTTTCTAGGCTTGCGTGTTGTCTTGTGAAGGGTTCTCTTTGAGGTAGTTCCCTTTTCTGAGGGAGATTGGTCACATCTCCTCTGGCTATTGGGCTTGGCCTTGTTGGGCTTGGAATCCAATACGGATCATTGGCCCCCAGCTCGGCGCTCTGATGGCTATCAAGGCTCTGAGCTCTGAAGTCACTACGGTTCTAAGCCAATGTCGTTGTGATTTCTGGCCAATGATGATTGCATTCGAATAATGCCATAGTACGGAGAGCGATGCCATGAGGTTTGCCTTAAGAATAGACCATTTATGAGTCTCAAAGTTTACATTCATTATTAGGGGCCTTGGATCTCCGTGGTTGTGTTCCGTGGTGGAGTGACCCATGGTCTCATAAGGGTGTGACCTTTGGCTTACTAGAAACGTTTCACATGCTGCGTAGACATCTTTTTGCCCACTTGCCAACAACCTTTTTTTGCTACATGGGGCGTGGCGATTCACTTATGTGCAACAGCTTGCTTGGGGTTACGCGCCCATCATTATTTGAATTTAATGTGTTTGGATGATTTTTCCCCCATTAGTGGGTGGCAGTTACTACACTCATCCCCTATAAATAGGGGAGAAGGGGAACTGAGTCCCACTTTTGCTTCCCTTCTCATTTCTAGGTTTCTTCTCCAATGAGTTTCTCAATGTTTCCAGGCTTTCAACTACCTCAATTGCGACAACTTGTTGTTTCTGGTGGGTTGCTCCTCTACGCATAGCTCCTCCTCCTTAAGATATTCCCCTTCTTTCCTTCTACATTCCATTTCTATCTGTATGGTTGGGATTAGGATGCTGGGGAATGAAGGAGAAGAAGGGTATTCTCTGGAAGTTCTAAAGTAGCCGCAGGTCTCCTCCATGTCGTTCGCAGTAGAGAGGGGCCCCAAGGAGTGCTTCTGCCCCTAGAGGGAGGAGGCCTCCTCGATCTACCAAGTTTCGTGCTCGTGATAGAGGGGCTTAGGGGGTTCCGGGAAAAGGAACATTCTATAACATCCTCCTTGACCTAATAAATTTTAATTAGTGTTGTAAAAGCTCAGTAATGTGGGTATATGTACCTGCTAAAATTTGGAAATTTTTTGGATGGGTTTGAGTGCAATTCTATAACACAGAAAGTGAATAATAGCTCATATTTTGACATAAATAATTAAAATGAAAGAAATAAATATGGGAAATTTATTCCACGGGATGAAGATAATTAATATGAGTTGTAGTAAATTTTGAAAGACCAAATGAATTAGTTTAGTATTTTTAATAACACTGAAAAAGTGTTTAAAGGTCAAATTAAATAGTTAGACAACTTCAAAAATTATGAAACTGCTTGGAGATGATAATTAGAATATGGAAAATATTTTGATGTGAAAAATAAGTTAAGGCAGGTATCTTTACTTACCTCGCAGGTTCAATTTAATTTACGAAAAATAGTGCAGTTTATTGGTGAATAGCAGTGTATGGAAAATTATAAAAATTTGGATATAAGAATTTAGTTGAGACCTATGATTTTCTAGAACACTTATGGAAGTTGGAAGATATGGTTTTGAAAGATTAGAGTGTTCTTAAGAGATACAAAAGTTTTAGTATTATTTGGTAGGTATTTCTTCCCCTCCCACCGCCTCTATCTTTCTCTCTTTATCTTTATTCATTTTAACCCTTGTTTCATCCTATTTTCCTATTCTCTCACATGACCAACCCAGCTATTGCCAACGAGGAGAAAGAAAAGAAAAAAAGAGAAAGGGAGCCAAAGGAGAAGAGGAAAAGCAGGAAAAGAAAGAAAGGAAGAAAGAGAGAGGGAAGCAAGCTTCAAGGAGCTAAAGGAAGGAAGGTAAGGGGTTCATTTTCATCCTCTATATTCTGTTGTGCTAATCTTCATGTTCATGAGTAACATGTATAAGTTTGGAAGTGGATTTGTAGGTGTGTATGACTTGGGAACTTGATTTTCTGGATTTGTTCTTATGAGTTTTAAGGTTTGAAACATGGGATTTATACCCATTTAGAGATTTGGTGTTTTATGCTTAATTTGGAAGCATATTTGTGATTATGTGATGTTGATGATGATGTTTATTGGTTTGGTTTGATTAGATTGGATTAAAAACTCTATTTTTCTGCAAATCTGTATGTGGTAATCAATTACAACACCCTTATAATCGATTACCAAGCTTTTGGAGCTGCAAAATGAACTTCTAGGCAGCTAGCTAGTAATCGATCACACAACCCATGTAGTCAATTACCAGGGTCTTGCCAAGCTGGTAATCGATTACCAAGCCTCCAAAATGAGGTTTTTGGTCTGAAAATGATGGAAACAGAGTTCTTTATCCCATGAGACTTAAATACGAACCATAAACCTTGAATAGGATGATTGAAATTCACTAGATTGTGAAATGGATACATATTGAGTATAGATATGAATTGAAATGTATAATATTATGAAGTATGCCTAATATAAGTTTAATTCATAGGAAGTATCTTGAATTTATGGAATTTAGATGATGAATAGAATTATGCTATGATTTATATATGTATGTTAATGAATGATATTGAGGAACATGATATTGAAAAGCATATTAATGAATTAATAACAGTAGATTGAGGTTGAGTGAGTCACTCCCTCTCTATGTAGAATCTGAAATGATTGAACAACTTATATGGAATGGGATATAACCTCGAGTATGAAAGTATCCCGAATGAATGAGATATAACATCGACTATGAGAATATCTCCACATACGAGAATTGGATATAACCTCAAGTATGATAAGAATGGGATATAACCTCGAGTATGAGAATATTCTGGAATGAATAAGAATGAAATGGTATTATGAGGATGGACATTCCCTCACCTACCAAGAGAATGGGAATAGAATGGAATGAGATATAACCTCGAGTATGAGCGTATCCCGAATGAATGAGATATAACCTCGAGTATGAGAATATCTCCATATATGAAAATTAGATATAACCTCAAGTATGAGTATATCTAGAATGAAATGTGATATAACCTCGAGCATGAGAGTATCCTGAATGAATGATATATTATGATTTATAATACTTAATGAATAATGAAAAGAAATACAATGAATGATACATGAATAATGAAAATAAGATATGATGAAATATCTGACTTGCATTGAATGTTGAAAGACGATAAATAAATATTTGTGATATATTACGAATATGATTAGCAATTGATGTTATTTGATTTATTACTTATGAAGAATTGGATGATTATTAAATGAATTGATATTGATACTTAAGATATTTATGATATTGAAACATATTGATAATTAAGAATGAAGTATATGATATTTTATGGAAGTATTTGGTTGTACAAATGTTTTTATAAAAATAATAATTGAACCTCTATTTGGGGAAGAGAAATGACCAGATTTGATAGTTTGCCACATTTCTAACTTGTTATATATATATATATATTGAGTTTTAAATAAAAATGTATTTTTTCCTGAAACAGTTAGAAATATTATGATAACACATTTTTAAAAAACTACTGAGAATTCTTTGAATTTTCACCCCTGTATATTTGCATTTCCGTATTATTTCCGATGATTCAAAGGCATCAACAAGCAGATGCGAAGATCAAAGTTATGCACAAAGAGTTTAGCTGTAGATACTTGCAAAGTAATGTGTAGAATTTGTATAGGTATTGCCATAGAGGCATATATTGTAATATTTGCATTATGATGAATGTATTTGTATAAAGATCCTGTCAATATATGTATAGTATTACACTTGAAATAGACTTATATTTTCGTATATGTTATGAATGTTTTCAAAATTTTGTTATTAGTATCAGAGTGACATACCTAATCCTAATTTCTAATGCATGATCTTGGATATATCATTATTATTTGTATTAGGGTGTTACATGTTTTCTACATACTTCACCTTTATTATGAAATTGCAATGGACTTGGAGGAATTGATTGGCCCTATGAATAGTGATTCTGAAGCTCTTCACCCTCTGTAGGTACCTATTGTGCTTCGAATTTTGACAAAATTAGTAGGAAGAAGCTTACCGACAAGAACATCAAGGAGCAGTTTCCACCTCCCCTTAATGTGAGGTTGTACTCTTAGGTTCATTACAAGCCCTTGGGAATCTCCTCATTGTTAGAGACACTTGCAAGTGCTACCCAACTCCATTTGTACATTAAGCTTATGCATGGTAGGGCAACGGAGGACGAATACCTCATGCAGCCCTGCGATAAGGATGAACGCATCTATAGTTTGCCAAGGCCTAGTCCTTCGTATACTTATATGTACGAGACCATATTCACAAGGCTCAAGATTCAGATTCTATTTCCTGAGTTCTTTATTGACGTTTTGAACCTAGTTCAAGTGGCTTTGTCTCAGCTTCTTCCTAACAACTAGACATACATTTAATTTTTTGAGATTGTATGTCAGTACTATGGGGTAGATCCAACCGTCGTCCTGATCTTTTACATGTTTGACGTGTTAGGATCTACGAAAGGGGACAAGTCATCTTCAGTCATAATCCACAACCACATCAAGCGAAAATGCTTCGAACTATATGACAAATCCTACAAGGACTTCAAAGAAACATACTTTAAGCTCCATGATCACAGACCCTGACCTCCATTCTTCCTCGAGTAGGACCGCAATCCCTATTTCCACTTGTATTGGAATAAGAACTTTTTGTATAAGCAGAAGGTCCAAACTAAGTGGGAGCAAATATTTGAGATTGGGCCGATTGGATTGAAGCAGACCTAGACCTCCAAGGCCAAACTGGTTGCTGCCACGTTTGTCCCCATCCCAGAAGATGTTCATTAATCCTTTGGTTGAGCTGGGGGCAAGGGGGTCACTAGTTTGATTGAGGCCTCCCAATCCACTTCTACCTTCATCTAGAGCAAGGGCTTCAACGTCTAGGCATATTCTGATATCTTCTTCCAAAGGAAGGAGGACATCAAGGTTCTAAGCCAGATGTCACCCTCTAACCTCTTCTTGCATATGCAAAAGACTTAGTACTAGTCGGCCACTATCCCTCGGTACTTGGAGGAAAAAACTAGATATGAACAAAATATCCATTCTAGAGTCAGATAACTAAATCCTCTAGGACAAGGTTGCAAAGCTTGAGGCTAGGCAAAAAGAGGCAAAAAAGAAGTTGATTGAGCTAGGGAACCAAGTTCAAACCATCTCTACCCAGCACCTCAATGCTCATAACTGTTGTGAGAGGTGGAAGACTAAGGCTGCTAACTCCAACGCCAAGCTCAAGGTGTCTGAGGCTTGAGAGAAGGAGCTGAAGACTTTGGTTGAAGGCTTGAAGGTTGAAAAGACAAGTCTAGAGGCGCGGGTCTCGAAGGGTGGAGGCAGGGCTTCGGAGGAGTTGGTGGCAAAGTTTGTTGCTGAGCAGGATCAATATTTGGCTAACTGGAATGCTTCAACAAAAAGATCCTTCAAGAACGCATTGACGTATATGTTTGTCATCTATCTAGAGATCAAAGAGTTTCTAGGGGTGGATTACCTAAGCACATTAGTTGATGGTTGGATCGTGGCTGTTGGCAACTCTTCCTTGGAGGATGAGGAGGAGGGCATACAACTTATTGCGGGCAACAGTTAGTTTAAAAAAGAAGTGTTGGGAATTTTTGCGGATACAACACGCAACGGAAAATAGGGATTCCTACCGAGGATCCATGCAAAAAGCTATAATCCGAGTTTTTAAATGATTTACCTCTTGGAGTGTGAATCACCAACACCGTAATAGAAACGATGTATCTGCGGTATTCACACGAACAGGCTCACAAACATCCAACGTCTGCAAAGAGGAGCGTCACATCTCTCACACAATGCTAGCTGCGAAGAGAAGAGAAGAAACCTGTCGCTCTCTCACTCACTTTTTCTGTAGGTGCGGCTAGGGTTTTGAATTGCGTATCTTAGCAGCTCCTTAGTAGTACTATTTATAATAGTAACTGCCTTAAGTGAGTGTGAGCAGCAGCAAGGTAAGTTGTGCAACCCTAGACCCATCTGTTATGAGTCTGGCCCATATTTGAATCCGAGTCCAACTTGGATCCATTGCTCCAATTTTAGTCTGCTCTATGTGTGTGACCCTGCAGGTTCTTATTACGTTGGCAGTAATATTAAAATCCCATTTTAATATTACAAGCAGTGAGCGGTATCTAGCAACACATCGCTGCTACCCAAGTAATAAGAATGTCAGTGATTTGACATAACCTTTCCGTGACCAATGTTTCCGTGTTGTTTAGTCCCTTTGTCAAGATATCTAAATTGAACACAAGGCATGGAATGTGTCACCTTTGTATAGTCCAATCATTCGTTTCCAGATATTCGAGTAGACTTTGTAAAAACAAATGAGATCAATATCTCATATTGACTCATTTGAGCATGGTCATGCATTTTGCAGTCTCACTCAATCAAGGGGCCCGAAGATATCGCTCCTGTTATATAGGAGTGACAAATCCCATCTAGGTCACTCACATCCCTCTGCATGATTTGCGGTATGTCCAATAACCAACTTTATAATCACCTTGTTACATATGACGTTTGATGGTATTAAAACACGTAACTCCTCATGTAGGAATCGTAGTGATTGCAGGTCAAAGGACCACAGACACCATTGTCACTATGAGAATCGCTTATGATACTCACGTAATGATCCATGTAGCGTTCTCATGGTGGGTCAGTCCAGTACATCATTACTCTAATGTGTACCCATGTGAAGACTTGATATCTCATATCCATGACCCGTGAGATATGGTCATCAGTCTATGCACATACTAGTCTCAATGTATTATTGTTGTCCTAATTAACAATAATACTTGACTAGGGACATTTAAGAATAGTGTTGTAACCAAAAGGATCTCACGATCAAGTCATCTACTTGATGTCCTATGGCATCAAACTTACTATTCTAAGGACTTTATTATGTTTATAAAAAAAGAACACAATAAATGAAATGCCTCATATATAAAATAGCATAATAGAATGTATGTAAATACAGAAAATGTATTGGCCTCTAGGGCATACACCAACAATAAGTTATTGTGAGCGTTAAGTAGCCTACTGAGCCTGCTGGCGGCCTGGACAACGCTTAGCCCCTTAGTTTCCTGTTCTTATTGTTTTGCATCTTTTGGCCCCTACGTGGGCTTTTTAATTTCCTTTTATATGAACAAAATTTGTATGGTTTGAAGGGCTTTTACATTTACTTTTGCCTTGTTATGATATTCTCCTATTTTGTTATTTCTACTTCACAAGTCTTTCGCTTTAAATTCGTGTTTCCCTTGCTAAGGTCTACAGTCATATACTTGTGATTTTTAGATGCTTTAGGGATCCAATATCCATTTAGAATTCTACCCAAGTTGGGATATGTGGTCCCATAATGAGTTGGGAT
Source organism: Ormosia semicastrata (assembly GCA_029884595.1). NCBI lineage: Eukaryota > Viridiplantae > Streptophyta > Magnoliopsida > Fabales > Fabaceae > Ormosia > Ormosia semicastrata. The sequence continues at coordinate 70,083,664 of JAQQTO010000061.1, read as the reverse complement.
TCGTGGTCCCACACTAGTTATTTATCAGAAGCTTTAGGGATCCAATGTCCCTTTAGCATTCTACCCAAGTTAGAATATGTGGTCCCATAATGAGTTAGGATCTGTAGTCCCACACTTGTTATTTTTCAGAAGCTTTAGGGACCCAATGTCCCTTTAGCATTCTGTCTTACAAGATGGACTAGGAGTAAGATACACTAATCTGTTTAAGTGCCTTATTTTATTTATTGGGACATTTTCTTTTTACAAAATTACAATTCTTACGCGAAAGATTAACTATAATACTTCTTCATGTTCTTGGCATTCCATGCTTTAGCCAACTCTTACCCTAACAAGTCAACTATCTTGTACGCGCCATTCTCAAGGACTTCAGTAATCTGGTATGGGCCTTCCTAGTACATGACTAGCTTTCCCTCTCATGCATTCTGTCCTTCTATACTGGCCTTTCTGAGGACAAGATCCCCCACCTTGAAACGCTGTGGGGAAACTCATATGTTGTACCTAAGGGTGATTCTGGGCTTGAAGGCAACTTCTTTGATGTGAGCCATGTTTCGAAGCTCCTCATTGAGATCCAAATCTTCCCTCAATGATATGTCATTGTGGTCACTAGAGAAGTGTTCTCTCCTCCAACTTGGTTCTCCGATTTCACCGGAGAACATGACTTTGTATTCATAAGTGAGCTTGAAAGGGTTTTCACCAGTGGCTGAGTCGGGTGTCATCCAATATGCCCAAAGCATATAGCCTAGTTGCTCCATTCGTTCCCCCTTCACTTCCTTTAACCTTCTCTTCAGCCCTTGGAGGATTACTCTATTTTTTGCCTCGACCCACCCATTGGCTTGGGAGTGTTCCACCAAAGTGAAGTGCTACTTTATGTAGAGGTCGAAACACATTTCCTAAAATTTCTTGTCTACAAATTGGGTCCTATAGTACGTGAAGATAGACTCAGGGATTCTAAGCCTGCAAATGAGTTTCTTGAGGAACTTTCTCACTCTCTCTATTGTGATGGTGGCTAATGGCTCTACCTCAATCTACTTAGTGAATTAGTCAATGGCTACCACTAGGTATTTCAATTGACTAGGGGTTTAGAGAATGGTCCTCGCAAATTCAAACCCCATTTGTAAAAGACCAAGGTGCTGAGATTGTGGAATGCTCTTTTAGAGGGGCATCCTGAATATCAGCGTATTTCTGACAATTGTCACAATTTTGTACGTAGTTCATGGCACCCACTGTCATAGTTAGTCAAAAATGTCTAACTCGTAAGGCTTTCCTTGCTAAGGCTCTTCCCCCTAGGTGTTGGCCACAACACCCCTCATGGATTTTAGTGAAGAAATATTAGGCTTCCTCTAGGGTGAGGCACTTGAACAAAGGAAGAGAGAAAGCTTTTTTATAGAGCTTGTCAGAAAAGATTATGTACCATATTACTTTCCTAATTACCTTCTTGGCCGCTGCATGATCTCTAGGGAGTTATACGTCCTTCAAGTAAGCTACCATAGGCTTCATCCAAGTGTCATCTCCTGAAAATGTCATTACCTCGCCGTCATTTGAGATGCTCGGGTAGAGTAATGTCTATTGTATGATGGACTTGTTACTCCTAGGGCTTTTTGTACTCGCAAGTTTGGACAAAATGTCCACCCTAGAGTTCTGCTCTCCGGGGATATAGCCAACCTTGATCTTGGAGAATGTTGCCATAAGCTTATTCACTTTCATCAAGTACATCTACAACTAAGGGTTCTTTGCATGGTAATCTCCCAATACTTGCGAGGTTATTAGCTGGGAGTCACTGCAAAGTCTAACCTTCATTACGCTGAGGTCTTTGGCCATAAGAGTCCCACTATTGTAGCCTTATACTCCACTTGATTATTCAAGGTTGGGAACTCGAATCTGAGGGATTGTTCAAGCATAACTCTATTGGCATTTTCTAGAATTATTTCAGTACCTCTTTAGGTTAGAGGCGCCATCGACATAAATGGTCAATTTTCCTTCACTTTCAAATGTTAGGGAATGTGTGAATTCCACCAGAAAATTGAATAGAGACTATGCCTTGATGGTTTGGCGTGGCTTATATCCTATCCTGAATTTCAACAGCTCAATAGACCATACGATCATCTATCTTACGAGCTCGGGCTTATGAAAGACCTGCCTGTTAGTTCGTCCTCATGACAACAAGTGGCATTGGAAATATTGTCTCAACCTCTAAGTTGAGATAAAGAGGGCAAACACTAGTTTCTCTATTTTTTGGTAATGGAGTTCGGGGCCTTGTAGGACTTTATTAGCAAAGTACACAAGCTTTTGGCCTTCACTTGTTTCTCTAACAAGGACGAAACTGAATGCTTCTGCTACAACTAAAAGGTAGAGGAAATGGGTTTCACTGTTCTCCAGTTTGGTAAGGATGGGCAGGGTCTCTAGCATAATCTTCAAGCTTTGGAAAGCTTCTTCACACTTCGAGGTCCACTCAAAGTCTTTCCCCATCTTTAGGAGTTTGAAGATGGGTAGAGCTTTCTGAGCAGACTTGGAGACAAATCTTGTCAACCTTGTGATTCGTCCTATTAACTGCTAGATTTCCTTTAGGGAATTTCGGCTTTACATGTTGATAAACAGCTTGGCATTTGTTAGGATTGGCTTCTATCCCTTATTTAGTCAGCATGAAACCCAAAAACTTCCTAGCTTAGACCCCAAATGTACATTTTTTCTAGATTAAGCCTTATATTGTGCTTCTTCAACTGTGAAAACACTTCTGTGAGGTTGGCTATGTGGGCTCTTGTGTTTGGCGTCTTCACAATAATATCATCAATATAGACTTCCATCACCTTGCCAATTTGGTTTTCAAAGACTTTATTCATCATAAACTGGTAGGTAGCCCTAGCATTGTAGCCCCAGACCTTATAACAATAATTTGCCCTTTCAATAATAAAAGTTATATTTTTTTCATCTTTTAGATTTGATTGTACCCTGAAGAGGCATCCATGAAAGACAAAAACTAATAACCAGGAGATCCATTAACTAACTTATCAATGTTAGGTATCGGGTAAGGGTCCTTTAGGCAAGCTTTGTTAAGGTCTGTATAGTCCATACACTTATGCCACTTCCTAAAAGATTTCTTAACAAAATCAACATTTGAGAGCCAAATGGTATAAGATACTTCCTTGATAAAACCAGCTTTTAGGAGTTCTTTCACCAGCTCTTCTATGGCCTTTTGGCATTCTGGGCCCACCTTCCTCTTTCTTTGAGCCACCGATTTAGCATTGGGGGAAACCGATAACTGGTGGTAGATGATGTTGGGGTCAAGGCTTGGCATATTTGTGGATGTCTAGGAAAAGTGGTCTTTGTTATGCTGCAGGAATTTGGTTAACTTCCTCCTATCTCCTTTTACTAAGCTAACTTCGATCTTGGTGATTTGACTTTCCTGAGGTCCAAGTTGAACATCCAACAATTGGCCCTTTGGTTGTGGTCTGGTTTCTTTCATATCACCTTGGACATCAAGTTATGCCATCATCATGGGGTATTTATGCTTCTCTTAAGGTGGCAGAGTCTATTGTTTGATCTTTGCTCCTTGCTCTGGGAGGTCCTAACTTGTATTGTAGCAACTTTTTGTCACAGCCTGATCAACTTTCGCGATCACCACCTGTCCATCCTCTGACAAGAACTTCATGGTCAAGTAGTGGGTGGAAACTATCACACCAAGTGCATTTAGAGATGGCCTCCCAAGGATGACGTTGTAAGCTGAAGGGCAATCCACTGCTAAAGATTTTACCTTCACCATTTTATGCATGGGTTCTTCTCCCAGGGTTACAAACAGCTCGATATATCCCTTCAACCTAACCTTGCCCCTTTTGAAACCTATGAGGTCGGTGTCAAAGTGTTTAACGTTGGACATGGGGATGCCCATATTTCTGAAGCATTCAATGAAAAGAATATTTATTGAGCTTCCTTGGTCCACAAAGACCCTTTTAGCCTTACATTAACCATTTTGGTAGTGATCACCGTAGGGTCATCACCTTCTGCAATGATTCCTTCTTTGTCCTCATCCGAGAAGCTTATTATAGGGGTTTGAGATTTACTTCCTCGCTTATGGATTGGGCGTAATGTTATGCTAAGCACTATGCTCAGATGCCTTCTCCAAGCAAATCTTGTTTGCCCACCTTCGGTAAAGCCTCTAGAGATGGTATTTATGGTTCTTGTGACCTCATTATTTCATCTTGTTTTCTTCTGGGGAAAGTCACTCCTCCGATGTCAAAGCTGCTCTCTTGGAGGAGAGCGATCATTAGGGGTCAGAGTTCGATGTTGTGGGCTCAAGGTCATTCTTTTATCATCTCTCCTTTAATAGCACTGTCATCTGGTCCATCTGGACCCTTGGACGTAGTTCTATAGACGTCCATGCTGATTCAGGTTTTTTTTTGGCATCTCAGAGGTCCATGCACTCCTCCGTGTTATGGTCGTAGGCATGATGGTAGTTGCAATGCTTGGATTTGTCTACTTGTCCTCGTGCCCTCAAGGTCTTTGGTTTCGAAAGGTCAGAGAGGTTCATATAATACACCTCCTGCAAGATTGTACTTTGAGGAACCTTGACGAGGATGTTTCCATTGAACTTTCCCTGTGGTAGCCCCCTAGGATTGTTCTTAGAGCCCTTGGACTCAGGATCTTTGTCCTTCGTCCAAGGTTTGTACATATCCTTTTGTGCCTCATTCTTTGCCTTAAGAACTTCTTCCATGTTGATATACTTCTTTGAGCGCTACTTTGGTTCTTCAAGGCTTTCTAGGCTCTTCTTAGCCAGTGATTTGGCGATCTCTTCATGCTTGAGTCTGCCCATAATCGTGTGCATGGATGCGTTGTGGTTAAAATCTCAGACCTTGAAGAACGCCTGGTTGAACCAGTGCATGTAATCACAGAGAGTCTCCTCTTTGCCCTGCCTTATGCTAAACAAGCTTTGAGTGGTTTTTAGTTGACTTTTTCTCTTAGCAAAGTGAGTAACGAAGCTCTGTGCCAATTCCTTAAAGTACTTGATAGAGCAGGGACGAAGGGAGGTAAGCCATTTCTAAGCTGCCTTCTTCAAGGTGAAGGAGAAGGCACAACATTGTAAAGAATCGAATCCCCCCGTGAGTAGCATAAAGGCCATAAAGGCCCATAGGTGCTCTTGGAGGTCTATAGACTTATCGTATGCCTCGATAGCTAGAGGTTTGAAGCCTTTTGGGAGCTATATTCCTACGATGAACTCAAAGAACAGGTGGTTGAAACTATAATAGTCCCCCTCCTGATGTGAGAGGCCAGAAGCGACAGAAGTCTCTTGCCTTCTTTTCAGTTCTCGGTCAGCATGGGCATTCCTTCCAGCACGGGGCTATTTGGTGTTTTATGCTCCGTGAACCACGCCTACTTCAGCATCAATTTTAACCATTTGCTCTCAATTTCAGTTGAGTACTAAAAGTATTTCGATTAGCTGTTGTTGTTGCTTGTTAAGCATAGTTAACAACTCTTGGTTGATGTGTGGTGGGTTTGGTGCTCTCACCTCTTGTAGGAATAGAGAGGGAGCACGTTATCCATGAGTGTGTTAGTTCTACTCATTGAACAACAAAGTGGAGACGCTGAGAGGAAATAGGCCTGTCACGAGGATGGATGGCTGGTTGGCCGTCACAGAGGCCTACGCTTTATCTCTTTGTTCTTGGTTTGTAACTATTTTTTTTTTTTGCGTGTTAGCCATGAAAATAAGGTGGGAATATTAGTTTGTCAAATCCCACAAACGACGCCAATGTTTTATCTTGGATGAATGGGTTCCTTGGGCCATAACTAGCTCACTGCAACAACCTTCTTCTAGCTTGGAGGCATTGGAGAGGGGGGTTTAGGTACTTGCAAGATACTCCAATGCTTAAGTTAGTGAGGGTACAAGGTAAATGCAATGAGTAGGAAAAGATCCTTACCCTCATGACAAATGTAGCTATTTATAGGGGAGAATGTCTTGGGGACTAAGTATTGAGCAAGGATACTTTGGTCATAATAGGTGCCGTAGGGGACGTTTCCGAGCAGTTTCCTAAGCTTTCCTATTGGCTTGTGATTAATTCCTTTTAAGGTAATTCCCTTTACCAAGGGAGATGAGTCAGATCATTTCTAGCCATTGGGCATGGAATCCATTATAGAACATACTCCTTATTCTAGTATGCTTGCTATGTATGTACTTTTGGCTATAAGAAGTAATTCAAATTCATGTATATATTGACATCTTTTTATGTGTAGGGTGGTTATTATAGAAGCAAATTGCTCATTAATCCTCATAATATTGAGGCATATGATTTTAGGAACAAGTAATTTATTATTTAATCAATATTTGATATTATTATGCGTTGATTTTTGAGTTGGACGAATACATGTTTTCTAAACTATTATAGTTTGCCAACTAGAGAAGAAGCAAAAACTCATATTTTAGCCCGATGAATTCCGAAATAAATTACTCTATTAAGGAATGATTTCTTACTTCTTTTGAAATGAAGACAACTGATAAAATCTTAATATCAAAGGTTATATATTTCATTGATTTAGTTCATAAACTTAATTTTTTTAAAATATTTGCTTGTTGTTCCTTAATTAAATCATGTAGGAAGATGTCTGTGTTTGTTTGGCTACAATAATATAAGTACGAATTGATCATTGATGGTTCTATCTTGGTTATCCAACACGCTCTAAGAAGGTTGAGGGCATCATCTTTTGTTTGGATAAGCATAAAAAGATTTATCAAGCTATTTCTAGGTAGATTATTTATTTGAATGCTTAATATACCTAAATCACTCCTTGAAACTAACGTATTTGATATCTTTATTATTGGTCAAATAATTTTGTCACCAAATCTTGGATTAACACATATTATATAGATCAATAAGCAAATAGTTGAAATCCAACACAATAATATATTTATTTGAAGAAAACTTGTTAAACAACTAGAAATGAAGTGCATTGAGTTCTTAATGCAAATAACATAAATAAACATACAAATTCTTAAACTCCAGCTTCATCAAGGTAGGATGAATGATGATTGCAATCATTTCAAATTTGGTTATTCCTCTATAAAATTTGAGTTTCTTTTTGCTTGAACTCTGGTGATCTTATAATTAGAATGTATTTTGTCAAGTTATCATAGCAAGGTTCACCTAAGTCATGCACAAAGTTGAGGTAGCAATTTGTACTTGTTGTTTCATTACCAAAAAATGTCCCAAAGAAGATTTGACTAACACAATGTGAATGTAACTTAGCTGCATCATCACTCAAATATTTTGCATATGATGATAATGGCCTTGTTGCGTAATTACTTTCAATTGTAGGTCCCTCAAATGGCTCAGTTTTTACCAGCAAAGTAGCATTTGCCTTAAAGACAACCATTTGACACAAAATGTTGAATGGTGCCATGACTTTTTGAGATAGTATCTAAATGTTGAGTATTGAAAAGCTTTATTGATAGTAGCAGGTGATTAATAAAACCATATTTATGGTTAAAAATAGAGACTTAACATTTTCATTAATGACTTTTTGTTTAACTCTAACGAAATGAAGAAAATTAATTAATTACTCTTTATACGTTAATAAACATTAATCTTTGCATTCACATTGTAACGTGTTTTTGTATTTTCCATTTTTACATTTGTATAAAAAACTAAAATTTTAATTAGTTACAACAAATAAAAAATTGTAGTTATTATAATATAGAGATTGTAATTTTGCAATAGCCACATTGAAGTTGTAGAATTATAAATACATGAAGTTCAGACCACTGGAAGAAGATGAAGATTGACATTTGTTGAGAAGCATAAACAATATTTATAATATATTTTTTACTTAAACAATTTTATTATTATTTTTCTAACTCGATATTAATTATAGGGACAAGTCCAAAAAGAAGCAATCAGGTACACCATCTATGATGGACCGTTATACCGACGTGAGTTTTCCTCACCTCGCCTTAAATGTCTCATGTAACATCCTGAATTTAATAACCATCGTATAAACTGTATTATACTAAAGTGATTCAATCCAAGAATGCTACTTACAGCAACTAAGCATTTTCACATATAATCATTATGCATATATAGACAATATGAGCCACGAATTGTCGAACTTACATAACGTGTATATTATCCATAAATACAAAAATATGTACAAGCCTTATATACTAAGCCTCTCAAGGCTCTTATAATACATATTTTCAAAAAGAACATAAAACAACCTTATATTAATTCCTCCATTTTTGCTCTGTCTTCACTTTTAGTGAGTCTTCCTCTTTCCTGGAACCATTATAGAAATACACACACACTGGGTGAGAATTATACATTCTTAGTAGTAAAATTCATAAAAACATGCCATTATAATAGTTCCAGTCATTTTGGGAAAAAATACTTTTAGATCTCAAAACTTATATATAAACACACTAGAAAGGTGGCAAAAGCCAAAACCGTTTCCTTTCTCTTCCCGAAATGGAACCCAATTTTACAAGTTTATATAAAGTCTCATTTTCACAAATTACAACTCACCGATTAACATTTCAAGAATAGCAATTTTCCATACATGCCATGTATGATTATGTTATGATTAGCAACCGTCCATACAATTGCCATGCACATGCTTAGTGATGCCTTATGTTCATGCCCATGCAATAACCTAAAATGTATGTGGATAATGTCATGATTCCTTAGACTTAGCGAAGAAACTCATCTTCAGTCCCTCAGTAAATGTATGGTATGCATGAGCCTTGAACAAAACAAAGAAATCTGGTTCCACAAGTCCTGAACAAGCACTGGAACTCAATTCCAGTCATTTCACAGGGTGTGAGAGAATGCACCATCCTCAGCTCATCACTATGATAGGGAAAGAATGTTACCTCTTCACTTACAATCATGTATGATCACCCAAAAATACATGAATATGGAAAACAATGATGCTAATTATTACAATAACTAGTATACCAATTGGTTTACAATCCATAATCATTAACATGGAGGACTCCATCCTCAGCAGCATAGTTATGAGATACAATGCTGTCAATTAAGACTAACTAGCATGTCAATTGATTTACACTCATAATCGTATGTGTGAATTACAATGATGTCAATCACTATATAATTAGTATACCAATTGATTTACATCTGTTATTTCAAAATTGGACTACAATGATGTTAAATATCTCCATAATTGACATACCAATTGATTTATATTTAACACACAACACTTCATTAAATACGCCTATTAGAGTCTCAACACTCATAAAAAGGCATATAATAAAGGTCCACACAAGTTAAGCCCTTCACTTTGCTTAAACAAGAAAATACTCTAAAAAACTGTCATGGGGGCCTAGACGTTCTCAGTTAGGCGCTTAGGCGCTCAGTTGGTAGAGAGTCTTCCCTGCATTCTTCTGTAATGGGCGCTCAGATGCTTCTTCATGGGCGTCTAGGCGCTAGCTGCACAGCGGCACACACAATCTTGCTGGGTGTTGAGTGCCCAAACGCTTCACTAAGGGCGCTTAGGCGCTCTATGATAGAAAACGAAGTTCGACAAAATTCTGTAGAACTGCCACTATTCCCTTGAGGAATAATGGACTTTCAATCACTCAAGCTCCAATTTTAAGTAATTTCCAACCTCCAAAGAGATCTAAAAACTCATTTTAATTCTCAAAATCAATTTAAAGAAAAAAAATACTCATCATACCTCAAAGTATCATCCATCACCATAAAAAGCTAAAATCCCATTTTTACCTCAAATGAAATCATAAGTGTTTAAGGGATGAAAAATACATTACCATATACCCAATAACCCAAAAACAGGTTATCAATTAGTTTTCTAACAAGAATCAAGCCAAATCCCTAATTTTCACCCTAGAAATCCATTTCTCTCATCAAGAACTCCCAATAACCAAATGAAAAAGATGGAAGAAAAGAGTGAAAGCAAGGTTTTTCCCTCTACCTCAATGGCCAGAAATGAAGTAACTGAGAAGCTCTTCTTTAACTTTATCCTTTTCGTCCTCCTTGATTGATCATTTCCTTAGATTTTCCTTCTTTCCTTTTCCTTTGCCCTTGCCTGCTATAACAGAGAGAGAAAAGATGAGAAAATGAGAAAAATATCTCATTTTGGATGCCTAAATAGCCAAGGCAATAGAAGAAAGAGGCGTGTGCTCTTTGGTCACTTAAGTGACCACTAACAAATTTCAATCTATTAAGAACACTCAGTTTTTGCCAAATCCAGTTTTTCTTACTTCCAACAAATCCAAAATATTTTTTGAGACTTGATAAAAATCTTATTTCATCATTTCCACATTTTTTCATATCTACTAGTAGTCAATCCGGTATTAAAACACATAATCAGTATGCTTAAAAATGTTAAACTGACTCCGATTGATCTCAAATTTTAACTGTAACATCTTCCACACATTTGTGACCTAGAAACAAATCCTCTATATTTGTTTTCATTAACTAAGCAATTTAAGCCGCTTCTAGAGCTAATAACAACTATATTCGTCACATAGTGTTACAACAAAGTGCCTAAAGGTGCTCAAAAAGTCACAAAACTCCACAAGCATTTTAAGTATGTATTAGGCTACTTTTGTAACCATGTACAAGCCTAACATGTTTTCCCAGGATGTTACACCTCACGCCAAAAGAAGTAGAATATGTACTGGTTGAGGTCCACAAGGGGAGTTGTGGACACCACTTGGGAGGAAAAGCCCTATCTTTAAAGGCCCTCAAGGCTAGATACTATTGGCCAATGATGGAAGCTGACTCCTTTGCACATGTATGGGTTTGTGACAAATGTCAGCGCCATTCAGACCATTATCAGGATCCCCTAGAGGAACAATCCACGATGTCTGTACCCTGACCATTCTACAGATGGGGTATAGATATTCTAGGTCCATTCCCCCAAGCACCTGGACAACTAAAATACTTAGTGGTGGCAGTGGATTATTTTACTAAATGGATCGAAGCAGAGCCCCTTGTCACGATCACCTCCACTAGGATCTAAAAATTCACTTGGCGCCACATCATCACCAGGTTTGAGCTTCTAGAATCCATTGTAACGGACAATGAAACTCAGTTCAAAGATAAGAGATTCAAAAAGCTGCTTGTCGGGCTAAAAATCAAGCATCATTGCAGTTCAGTTGAGAATCCCAAGACAAATAGACAAGCTGAAGCTGCCAACCGAATTATTGTCCATGGAATTAAAAGAAGGTTGGATGAAGCCAAGGGAGACTAGATTGAACAGCTAGACCATGTCCTCTAGGCCTACCAGACGCCTCATTTCACAATGGGGGAAACCCTTTAAACTTACCTATGGATGTGAGGCTATGATCCCGGTGGAAATTAGGGAACCATGTTGGTGCCACTAACAATTTTCACTTAACAGCAACCCTATAATTATCAGAGAAGACTTGGATCTCCTAGAGGAAAGAAAGCGCGTTGCTCATATATGTGATGCCACCATCAAATAGAGGACGACGACTCGATACAACTTGAAGGTTGTTCCAAGGAAGTTCTAGCTAGGGGACTTAGTACTTTGGAAAGCAGACATTGGTGGTAGGAGTGCCTCCCATGAGAAGTTAGCCCCTAATTGGGAAGGCCCCTACTGTATTGTAATCAGCACTAGAAAAGGAGCTTACACTTTAAAGACACTAACTAGCAAGCCAATCAAAAACTATTGAAATGCGGACAAACTTAGAAAATACTATAGCTAAGTACCCTATGAGGCCTAGTCTCTTAATTTACTTTATGTTTGCCTTGCCCCAGTTTTTGTGGATATACCTTGTTTGGACTCTAGTCATTCAGTTTATCAATAAAATCAAGTTATCCTCATACATCCTACATTATCTAAAGTCTCAAAGGACCCTCTAGTCGGACTCCGTCTTGAGAATGTCTAGAGCCCCTTCCTTATGGGATATGAATTTCAACAACTTAAAAGACTCTCAAGTTGGAAAATGCCTTGAGAGTCTCTAGAGCCCATTCCCTACAGGATCTGACGTCTCCTAAGAGTCAAGGTTAAGAGGAATAACTCACAAAACCCACTTGAGCATTTTGGTCATGAGTTATGGGTCCATACCCAATCCTCAACATTTAGCCATGACCATTCTATGATTGTGAAATTAATTGGTAACACAGATTACGACATCCGTGCCTAGCCATTAGGTACCTATCGTGAATGTCTTATATTAAACAAGTCCTGAAGTCAAAAATTCCAAGTATTAGGCAATTTTTCATAATAGACCGTAAACATTGAAGACCTCAGTTATGGATCACCTTAAAATTTTGCCTAAGTCCTAAGCAGAATTCTGAGTGCTCAAATGTGTTGGGCATTGGATCCTAGACCAAGGCTTTAATTAAAATAAAAAATTCTCCTAAGTTCCTAAACGGTTACCAAGTGCACATTATAATAGGCGTTGGACCCAGTACGAAGCATGGATAAGAAACACATACGACGACAAGCAATGAAAGCAAAAAGAATAAATGAAATGTACCTTGACAACTAGGGCAATTTTCTTTACAAAAAATAAAATGCTCCACGCAGGGGGCAAAGGAATGGGGCAAATAGAGGAAAAGATGGGAAGTTAGGCTTGAACTTCATTTTCTCATGGGTCTTCATTGGATGCCCTACCGTCATCCTCCAGTCGATCAGGCACACCATATGAAGGTTCATCAGGGGGCACCATGGCTGCAAGAACCTTGGTAGCAACTTGACTTGCCTCCATCGCCATCACTAAGCGATCATCCCAGACTATCATCTCTAGATTCAATCCTTCCAAGTCTAGGTTAACATCTGGATTGAAATGTTGAACTTGGGTGATAGCATTCAGATACTGCTCCCCACTGATGTTTGTACAGATGGCCTCCAACTCCTCAATGCCTTTCTTTAATTGTGTTATCTCAACTAGAAGACCCTGAATTTGAGCTTGGTAGTCGACGTTGGTCTTTTCGGAGGTACCCCTTTCTTTCTTGAGCTTGGACTTAGAATTGTCTAGCTTCTTTTTCAAGTCATGGGCCTTTTCTTCAGCATCCTCCTTGCCCTTGAGAGCCAGCTCGAGCTTCTAGGCTCCCTCTACCTCGACCGCCCTCAGTTTTTTGGCCTACTTCTCCTCAAAATTCTCCAAGGTCCTCTCAAGACAATTGGCTTCAACAGGTAGCCCGAATTGTGTAGGTTTGAAATTGTGATAGAGTGTTTGGTACATCCCTCTGGGTAATATACTTTATCACCTCATCGTTCAAGAACTGCTTGTCTATCAACTCTCCAAGCTCCGCACATCCCGTAATCATGGGCATTAGATCTTCCTTTTCCTCCACGCTGGCCTCTGCCGCTATCCTTTTCCTATGATCATCTACACTAGTGCCTTCAACCGCCTATTTCTCCCTCCTCTGAAGAGGTTGGTAGGAGAATCTGGCTAATCAAGTGCTACTTCAACCACAGGATCCCAGATAGAGGAAGCTAGAGCAATGAGCGTGAGAGCATTAGAAGGACCAGCCCCCCTCTTCTAGCCTTAAAGGATTAGTGTAACACCCCGAAAATTATTTGTTTCATCATAAATAATAATTTTATAATATTTACAATTTTTGAGAATTTTTTTGAATTTTTCTGGAAACGTCAAATATTTTAATATATTTCTCATTTTACGTACACACTGAGTAGAGTCAGTGTAACACCCCAGAAATTATTTGTTTTATGATAGATAGTCATTTTATAATATTTGTGATTTTTGTGAATTTTTTCAAAAATATTAAATATTTTAATATATTTCTCATTTTACGTGCATGCTGAGCGGAGCTTTGAAAATGAAATATTTTCCTCGAGGCTAGTAAACTTTGAATTGTAGAAACGTCGACGGAGGATCTTACTAAACCCGAAGTCGAACACAGTTTACGAGGTTTATGTTTTTTGAGATTTTATCTGATAAATAAAATCACAATACGTTCTGTTAAATAACATTATGCGATACGCTCTATTATCCATTGGACAATGTATACTGGCTTTGTGAATTGAAATAATTATCCATTGGGTAATAGCTTGTAATAAAAATCCTTATCATCTTATCTAGAAAATCTACTTTATGTCAAATCAATTTGACTTTTTGCAAAATCTACACAAAGCTTTGCCCTAATTTCTTTGGAGGGAATTTTCCCTCCCTTTCTCTCCCACACTCCACGGCTGCATGACCCATTTTGAGAGCCAAAATATTGGCTTTTCACTTTATCATATTCCCATTTCTAATTTTCAAACCCAAAACACTTTACTATCAACTTCTCTCTCTACATTTTATTCTCTCTTCTTTTCTCCTCTATCTCACGTTCTCTCTTCATCTTTTTCTCTTCACGTTTCTCTTCTCTTTTCTCTCCATACAGCCGGCCACCCACACACACTACAATCATCTCTTCATTTTGTTTGCTAAAACTTCTTCCATTTCTTACTTTTTCTCATCATTCTAAGGCTTTTCTCCTTGGTGGTCATCCCCTAAATCCATCTTCATCTTCTTCCGCCATTGAAGCTCAAAGCTTGAAGCTTTAAGGTAAAAGATCATAGCCTTTCCATTTTTCCATCTCATTTTCGTGATCCATGGTCACTTTGGTGACTATGGATACCATTTCCAAGCTTTGATTTTAATTTTTTATGGATTTGAACACTCTAGGGTTTTGAGGTGGTGAAGAATGAATTTCCAGGGGAAAAAGAAGTTTGCTTTCTTTGTTCTTCTCTTAGGTAAAAGGAAGATTATTCTCTTCAACCCATTTTGGTGGTGAGGAACTTATTGTTGTGTTGATAGGGTGAAACTCATTTGTGGGGTACCCATTTGTTTGATTGATTTTGGTTGTGTTTTGATTGTTTGAATAGCATGATTTTGATGTATGTTGATGGATCTTAGAATGTTTGAAGAATGGAATGGATTTTGGATGATTTTCTACACTTCCAGAGGATTACATGGCCTAGGCCGTGTGAGGGCACACAGTTGTGAAATCCAGGCTGGTCAAGGTGTTTTCTGTAGAACTCCAGAGGAGTACACGGCCTAGGCCGCGTATTTTGGCCCGGCCGTGTACTCCAGGCCATGTATTTTGGCATGACCGTGCATTTCAGGCGGTGTGATTTCCCACAGCCATGTAACCTGAGTGGTGAAAGTTTATGAGTTTTTCTGGCCCCTTGGAGGCTCTTGGTCTCCTTGGGCACTGGCTATGAGGCTTTTGTACTAGAATGAACTTAATTAATTGAACGATTTGACGTTTAATTTGGATTTCATAATATGGAAAGAATAAAGAACGAGTCTTTAACTTATAGATTGGAGTGGCCTTTGAATAAAGAAAGAACATGAGTATGGGTGAGGTTGTGAGAAACATAATGAAATTAGGGTTCAACTTTTATGATAACTTTGAATGGTACGTGAGCAACCTTGAGATTTGTTATTGACTTGATGTGGGTCTGTGAATGGGATCAAACATTGTTGATAAATGATATGACATGTGATTTTAGATATGAAATGCTATGAATGTGAATCTCTATATATGCACACAAGTATGCTTTGAATCTATGTGTATTGAGCATGATTGAAACATGCATTAAAAATGTCCGTTGGACTATTGTTAAGGCCAAGTTGCCTAGAAATTAAATCACACCTATGTGCGGGTACGAATAGACAAGTGTAGGTCTCTTATTGACCTTGGGGTGTCAGGGTGCGGGTACCTCGCAATGGATAGTTAGTAACTCTTCTGTCTGTGGGGCAAACCGATGCAAACACACCGACGATCTAGACCGGGCACTATCCTATATCGAGATCTGTGTAGAATGTCTTGTACAATGCTATGATGTACACGTTGATAAATTGAGAATTTTAGCACTTGAAGGCCTCGGCAGCCGCGATACAGATATATCTCCTGATCATTCTCTCCGATGTTTGTGTCTTACTCCATGGAGTAGGATTTTGGTATCATATGTATGTACATAGTGAGTACACATATTACTTGACATATAATTCATATTATGATTGGAACTGTTGTCTTATTACTGTTATAACTACCTGGAATTGCTAAGTTTTTTATTATCTATTTTAATGCTGGTTATTATTCCTGAAATGTTATATGGGCGTCATGCACCATTTTGTTTCTTTACTACCATAATTGGTACTGAATGTAGAATGTCTTACCTCTTTCCTGTATTTCTACTATTTCTGTCTATATTTATGTTTCTTCGAAGACGTCGGCGAAGAGGGAGAAGTACACGAATTTTTGGGTTTTTGGCCCGACTTTGACTAGTACCTGTTTGATCATGACGACCCATCCCCAAGGCTTTTTGGGTTATGTGGCTGACTTTTCTGGGAGGTCTGGATTATTGGCACATTAGCTTTAGCTCAGATCGCTGTGTTTATCTAGGAGATATGATGATGTCGCTAGCTTGGGGGCGATATGATCCGCCTATCTTTACATGTAGCGTTCGTTTGCACTTAGAGTTTTACCTGCCTATTAGGGATATGTAGGGTGAACGTTATTACACCCCACGGGAGGATTCATTTCTCTCTACTGCCCGAGACCCGACCCGCAACTTGGTGGCTCCGATGAGGGTCTCTTCTGACGAGGAAGACCCTAAGGAGGATCCTGACGTGGTTCCTTCTCTTTCTTCTTAGGGGCTGATATTGTTGATAGCCATTGAAGGCTATCTGTCTTTCTTTTGGGGCTTGATATTCATTTTGGGGGTCTATATATTATTTTTGGGGACATGTAAAGCTTTGGCTTCTTTTTGATGAGTCTTGATGTAATTAATGACTTACACTCTGTACTTAAACAATATATAAATATATATATGATGTACCTTTTGCATGGATGTATGGTTTAATCTTTATGTTTTTCGCTTATAATTATAAAATATATATATATATATATTTCATTGATGAACAGATTACTAAATATATATATATATATATATATATATATATATATATATATAATAAAAAGAATCAGGTCTTAATTTATATGTTTTATTTCTGCATGTGTATTTTATGGTGTGACATTTCCTCCTTAAAAAGGGGCATTACACTTGGAGGGCGGCAAGAGATTCTCCAGATGCCATGCTCTCTGCAACAAAACATGAAAAATAAACAAGTGTGAAATAGCTTAAAAGAAAATGTTGAAAGGTAAAAACGAACTACATACTGCGATTTGACCTACCCAGTATAACCCCAGTAATTTCATCATTAGGGATTTCCAGAAGTTCCTTACACGGAATCAATCCAATGTCTCGAGCTCATAGGTTCATAAACTCGATTCACTTTGTGTCATCCTGATCAAGATCATGCATCTCCTTTTCAATCAACCCAAGGGGGTGCTCTAGGCCAGGGTTGTCCAATAGAAGTTGAATATTGGCTCCCCTTCGGCATTCAGAAAGAATAGACAGGTATTTGGCATCAACTTGAAGAACTTGTGTTTGAAGTCCTTGTAGCTATCCTAGAAGACCTCGAACACTTTCCATCCAGACCGTGATTGGATCGTGAGCTAGTTCTTTTAGTAGACCCCTTCTCCCTAAGGATACCACTGGGTGAATAGATAAAAGAATGCCTTCTCAGAGTATCGCAGCCTAACTACTTGACATAATCTCTCGAAGGCAAGAATGTACTCCCAACTGTTGGGGTGAAGCTGGGACGAGGTCATGTTGAGGGTACAGAGGACCCCTATTTGGAATTCAGTGAAAAGAATCCAAAATCCTTGCCAAATGAAGAGATCCTTGTATAGAAACATGAAGTGTGTGCTCGCCTCTCGGCGTGAACACATTCTCTCATTCTCCTCCAATGCTAGAATTTCATTTTCATGGTCCCCCAGGCCGTCGTTTGTCAACCTCAAGTACTCCTTGAGCTCATCAAGCTCCCCTTTAGCTCGAAATATGGACTCTTTGTTCCAAGCATCATCCCCTACCCAAGGGTATATAATCCTCATGGGAGCAAGTACTAAAGGTCCCTCAACAACTGACCTATTTTGCACTGCCGCTCTATTCCTTGCCAAAGAATTCCTGGAAACACCTATAGAGGTCGAGAAATATTGTCAAAATCAATAAAATTAGTAGACAGATATAAACATGGAGAGGAGAACTACGAAAGGAAACGATGGTAGTCCACATCCACCCTACCTCTCCAAAACTATGGCTTCCACGCCCTTAGAGGCCGAAGCCTCAATTGGACACTCCCGCCACTTACAGCGTAGCAGAAAAGGTGCTCCACAGAGCAAAACCTCAGAATAAATTTAAAAATACAGGTATCCCTATCCACTTTGCTAGGAAATGAAGGGGAATAACCCAAGGTAGGAACCCTCCATCTTAAAGGAGATAATAAAAAACAGCAAGAATAGAGTACAGAAAGCAAAGTACCTTAGAAAAATGAAGGAATTCGGTGACGAAAGGAAGTGAAAATTATTGAAAATCGCTAGAAACTGCTCAAAACATAACCTTTCTATCGAGGAAAACCACCAAAAATCACTTTAGATTGCCAGAATTTTGAAAGGAATAGTAAAAGAGAGGAAGAGGTGCTTTAATCCTTATTTATAGAGGCCAGATGGTTAGGGGGTAATTCCGTCCTAGCCCCTCAGATTTCAAAAACAACTCATTATGGCGTGCAGAACCTTAACCACGTCTACCAAGTTAAAACGCGCCATGTAGATCCCACAGCTGTCATAACAGTTGAAAGGATAGTTCCGCAAAAAACCAAATGTCACGCAAGCCTTGCAAATTGAGTTTGAATTTTTTCTATGGACCGCAGATTTCTTTTCTATGGACTTCAACTACACCTGAAATGTCCACTTATGGTCAACTAACAAGTGGACTCTGTTCAAACTATGGCACTTCCACGAACGTCAAATGACTTGGTCATAAACGTCCCCAAATCAGAGCTCTTAACCCCATGGGCAACACAAGCCATGTCTTAATGTAAGCATAGATACCGTCACCTTAGGGCATTGAGACTATCTTGCCACTTCGCTATACTAGCCAAGCACCAAGCTAGGGGCAACATAACATTATTACAAGATGAGCATTGGACTCACCCCGGAGAAAAAGAAAATGCAGGAAGTGGAAAATAAAAGATACAAATCAAGAAATTTAGAAAAAAAAATTATTATTATTATTCACATTCTATACATCGTTAGCTCTAACAAACAAGAGTACATAAACTACTAAGTCAAGAATGCCCACTGGAGAGAGCCAAAAAAGAATCTAGATGAGACAGCGTTGATGATGATGGCCACCGGTCACTGCCACCTCCAAGGTTCTTTCATAAACCAACACCCATCTCTTCCTTGCTAGCCAACCGGAGGGTGCTCCACATTAAAATATTATTCCACATCAACAGAATGTTTCACAATCATTCTAAGTTACTTCAAATCACTCCAAGTTGCTCCTAGAGATTGTTCCACCCTTAGAGCCCTCCTGCACATCCAACTGCACTTAGGATGAGAAACTATTGAAGCATTTGCCTAAGAGCTTCTGCAACAGTCAGGAAAGCAGGAGGACGGAGTGCAGAACACATCCATGCATCACAATAACTACACAAAAGTAGCAAGTGCCTAGATGCTTGTTGGCTAGCCCACATAGGGAAGTTACTTGGTCCTCACCAAGCCATTATGCTGAGAAAGAAAGGCCACCACTAGAAGGATTGGTAGTAGTAAGGGAAAAACCTTTAAAGATTTTGGAGAAAATAGGAAGATGATTTCAGAAGAGGGCAAAGCCTTCCACATTTGTACAAAAAATGGGAGAGAAATTCTCTAGAAAGAGATCATCCTCAAACAACATCAGAGAGGACAAAAGGAATGTTAGCCTCAATGCAAACGTTCCTAATTTATAGAGGAAACATAGCATTCTGATTGCCTCTTGAGAAACCAAACTAATTACATGTTGGAAGTCGCGCTTTAATGCACCCTCTCTCTGATTGGCCACGAGAGTAAAAGGTAGTTGAGAAATAGCATAAAACTGATATCCCCTTTTAAAGGAACTTTAATTCCTAAGAAATTCAAAGTGACGGTTCATCAAGCAAGTTCAGACTGTTACAAACTGTAGAGTAAAAAATATAGGAAAGGACAAGACCCTGTGAACTGCATGTAGGGGCAGTATATGACATACCTCAGATGGCAGAATGACAACGTAAGCAGAGTGATCCACCTTCGATCCTAGCCTTACACATTAACCCTAGAGGCATACTATGACTATCACAGACCTCGGCCCTTTGGAAAATATCATGAGATCTGATGTTAACTCTGACTAAGATCCCTTTTGTCCACTGCATGTCGTGCACTCCTATCAAACTTGGTACCTTGACACTTACCTGTCCCATCTAAGTGCCAAGTTAGGGGCAACTGTTCTAGACTATGATATGGGATCATAGGTCAACTTGGCATGCAATATGCCAGAGTTTGTCGTTGACACCCAAGCGGGGATTCGCTTAGGGCACATGGGAGATCTTGACTCTAGACATATTGGAGTATGGCATTGGGTAGCAACAATATCACGAGATTTGTGCAATGGATAAATCCTGAGAATATCTATTATTGTCAATCATAATCCTGTGTAATAAAAGCACCCATAACTACCTTTAGCTACTCATGATTGCAGTATCAATATTATGATCTTATAGGGATCCTTTGTAATAATCAAGGGAACGTATCTCCTCCTACAGCTATTGTGGGAGCGTATCTCTTTATCCAACCTCTATAAATACCAGGCTTATTCACCAATACATGTAACTTATCACCCTTATGCATAAACCCTAATTGTGCACAACCTAACTTGAGCGTTGGAGTGCCTTTGCAGGTATCAACCCCCCTATTTCAACAAGCTTTGTTACTGTTGTGCAAGGAGGAAGCCACCATGACATGCCTATCTCATGTACCCCTCAGTATCCACTACTAAACATAGTTCAAACTCTAGAAGATGCTTTGATGGACCTAAAGTCTAAACCCCAGAAGGTGCAAAATTCATGGATACAAATGGATGCAATTACGTTTTGATATCTGATAAGATTATTTGCAGACAAGAACTCAAATACTTCTAATAGATGTTATTACATCTTATGGCTCTATACATGTCGTGTACATGAAAATCCCTAAAAGATTTAAAATTTCAACAACATCTAATGAACTTAATTTATATATGCTAACAATTTATGTTCTTTTGTTCATCATATTAAAACTTTCTTATTGAGCATTAGAGCTTGTTGATATGCATTATATATTTATGTCAAAATTTATTAAAGTACTTTATTTGCTTATGTGTCTATTTAAAGAGTTTGAAGTGAAAGATCTTTGAATAGTAAAACTTTGTCTCAGCCTATAGATCAAGCATTTAGCAAATGAAAAATTGTTTATCAAGTTATAGAGAACAAGTTCTTAAGTGATTTATACATATAAATTATATATATATATATTGAGTACACTAATGCTTGTTAGATCATTAGATTTAAAGAAGATAACGAAAATCTTAGTCCTGATGTACCATACCTTAATGCTATAGAAGCACACGTTCACATTGCTAAATACTATATGACTTGATATAATATTATTTTCATGAATTTATTAACAACATATAGTTGATCCCTAACTTGAAGACATTCAAACGAAATTAAGTATATTGTTTTTTTATATCTTCGAGACACAACTGATGAGATTATTTTATTCACATGAATCTATGTCAAGCTAATTGATTATGCAAATACAGGATATTTATCTGACACAAATAAAGTCAGATCTCAAACAGACTATTATTTACATGTGGTGTTATTGTTATGCTATGGTGATCTACAAAACAATATATAGTTGTTATTTTTTTATATCATGTAGAAATTATAATAATTCATAAAGGAAGTCGTGAATGTTTCTAGTTGAGAGTTATGATTCATCATATTCAATAATCTTGTGGATCGTCTTATGAAAAGGAAATTCCAACTGGGGATAAAATCACTTACAAAGCTCAATTGAAAGGAAGATATATCAAAAGTAACAGAACAAAGTATATGAGACATATCCCTGATGGACATCCAAGGGGGAGTACTATGAATAATATTGAAGATGAATGTCTAAGAGTCACAAGAGTTACAATGTGCCGACTTAAAGACATTTTATTATTGATTGTGTTTTTTAGTGGAAGTAAGTTACCTATGAATATTGTACTCTTTTTCCTTCACTATGTTTTATCCCATTGGTTTTTCTTAGCAAGGTTTTAACGAAGCTTATTCATAAGGGTATAGTCATCCAAGGGAAAGTATTGTAAAACATACATATTTTGCATGTGGTGGATGACTATATTCATTAAGTATTAAGGGTGATAAAAGGTCATTAATATGATTTGTAGTTACAATCTTTACTATTCTTAATAATGGTGTAATAACTCCTACACATTATGAAGAAATGTAGTTTACTCTCCCTATTTATGTTTTGGAGTCCTATGTAAGGACATGTTTTTCCCATAAAGAAAAGAGAAGAAGAAGACTTAGTGGCATAGCTAGTTCCTAAAGAACTAGACTTTTAGTGTTCATATTTCTTTTGTCTTGATTTATCCTTATCTCCTATTTTATTCCATTTGCAACAATATATGATTTTTTTTTGCATTTGAAAGAAATCAATTTATTAATAAGTTCATCATCATGATGATGTCTTTCATAGTAATAGTGACTCAGAACTAGAAAATAAGGTTTCCCTGCCTCAAATAAAAGTTAAAAGTCATTCTAGGCTTTTGTATATCCATATAAAAGGATAGTCTAAATGAAAAAGTGATACTTGCCAGCATAAGGTCTAGCCTTAGGTAAAAAAAATTATATTTTAATTAAATTAAGAAAATAATGCCAAAATATATGTAATATATAATAACTTTAAAAATTAAAGAATTATCACAAATTATTATGAATATAGATTCTGATTTATTAAAAAATATAAATATGGAATATTAAGTAGAATTTAAATTTAATGAATAAAGTCAATTTAGGAAATATTGATATTGATTGAAAAATTAATACTATAAAATCAATTTAGGACATACCATTATATTGGTTTCCAATTTAAGAAAATAATATCGCAAATACATATCTCCCTCCCTCTTTCTATATATATATATAGAGGGCTACTAACATCCTCGCACTTCATTTTATATAGGTGGAGGTTATAACATCCTCCTTAACTTATTGGTTTTGAATGTGGTTATAGAGGTATTATAACACTTGTATGAATTGCTTGTTAATTTTGGTGACCTTCTGAGTTAGTTTAGACACGATACTATAACGTTGAATGTGAAAAATAGCTTATAATAACTCAAATTTGAGCACAAAATGCTTAGACAAGGGAAATAAATATGGGAAATTTATTTCTAGGTCACTAATAAATGGAATGTAATGTGATTAATTTTGGAGAATTAACTTACTTTGTTTGGTATTTCTAATAACATTAAGTAAGTGTTTAAGGGCCAGATTAAATAGGCAGATATCTTGGAAAATTATGAAAATTTGTGAAGATATTAAGTAAAGGATGGAGAATTTTATGATAATGAGTACAGGTTAAGGCAAATACCTGTAAGCCTATTAACTTATTTCCTTAGGTTTAATTTAACTTGAGGAAGAGTAATAGGACTTAAGTAAAAGTTTTAGGTGTATGGAAAATTATGGAATAATGAAACTAGGATTAAGATGAATCCTAAGATCTTCTATAATACCTATGAAAGTTAGGAAACTTAATTTTATAAAATCAAAGTATTCTTAAGAGATATAATATTTTTCAGTTAAATATCTAAGTTCAACCTTATCTCTCCATTGCTTCCACTGCCCTTAACTTCCTGCTTCTTTGAATTTTCTCTCTCATTTTCTCTCATCTCTCACATTGGCAGCAGAGAAAGGAATAGAGAAAAAAGAAGAAAAAGAAAGAAGAAAAGAAAAGAAGGAAAGGAAGAAGGAAAAGGAGGAAGAACCAAGGAAAGGCAAGAAGACCAAGTTCAAGCATCATCCTTAGAGACTTGAGGTAGGGGTGTTTGTTCTTGCTTAGCTCTTTATCCTTTTACAATTTCTTGATGCTTATTGTATACATGACTTAGTAGGAAATGGGTTTTTTGAGGGATTCAAGTTCCCTTTTTGTTGTTCTTGCCTCAATGGTATGTTTAAGAGTTAATCCTTGCATGGTTAGGGTTGTTGAACTTGTGTGCATCCTTGATTTCCAATAGTTTAAGGTTTAAAAAGATGGGTATGGATGAGTTGCACTAGATTCATATTTCACTATGTTAGTGATTTGAGTTTGTGCATGAGTTTTAACTTGTTTAAAGACCATGGGTGCTTAATCACCCAGAAGTTGGGAGCCTAATCGCTTAAGTCTAGAGAGGAAAAATGTATTTGGCGCCCAAAAAATAAGCACCTAATCGCCCAAGGCCAAAATGGTTAGGTCTTGAGCAATTAATCGCTTAAAAGTTGAGTGATTAAGCGCCCAGTGATAGAAAAACTGGGAGAGTTATATTGTCATGAGGCGACTAATCACTGGAAAAGTGAGCGATTAAGTGCCCAACAATAGATTGTTCCCTACTTTTTATTCTGAGGAAATGAAGTTTCCTACTTCTTGGGATCTTTTATGTATGCTTTGTAGTATGGGTTAAGACACTAATAGGGATATTTCAAGAAGGGAATAACCACCTAGCATATATGTAACAAGTCAAGCCTTTGTGCATCCAAATGTTGAGGATTTACATAGGTATGCTTCTAGATCATTGATGAGCAATGGTGTTACACTTGATTTCACTTGAGATGTGATGACATGGTAAACTATATGCACTTTTTTAGAGAAATGCTCCTTTATTTTATAAAGTTGAGCTAGAGAGGGATGCTTGTTAAGAATGGCCCCTTTACTTATTGAAGTTAAGCCACAACACAATCTATCCTAAAGTAAGAGAATGAGAAAAACACATTGATATTACAAAGTAGTGAGAAAAGCACTTTGTTAAAGGTGGATTTGTAAGATAAAGGAGTGAGAAAGGTACTTTGTCATAGTAGAGGAGTGAGAAAAGCCCTCTACCAAAGACAAAGGAGTGAGAAAGATATTTTGCCAAGGAACATGATATTTTACAATTGTATGGACAATTGTTTATCATTGGAAAAAGGTTAGCTATGTATATGGATTATGGATTGGCTTTTTGGATGTTTATATAGAAAGAATACATAAATGTTCCAATGGTATTGAGTAGTGGTTCAATTACTTGTTGCAATTATAATCTATTATTGATAAGTTCATTCACTATAAATGGTTAATTAAAAGATAAATGAACCACAATTGTAAGTAATTCAATTATCATGATGCCATATATTTGTACATATTACTGAGAATTGTGAATTCTCACCCCATTTGTTGTTTTCATGATAAATCTAGGTCAAGATTTTCTAAAGAGGAAGAAAAAGAAGTAGGTAAACTACTTTAGTTTTATTTGCTTTTATCCAAAGCTTGTATTTTATGATATTCGCTTTGGATTGTATAAGTTTATGTATTGTACTTATGCCCTTTTGAGGCTTAGCTTGTATATACAATGTAAAGTCTTATATGTATATGATTTCTCTTTTCCCTCATGACTCTTTATAATAACAAACATAGTTATTATGAATCTAGTATAATGTGTATAAGTTAGAAGTGACGCGCCTAACTCTATTTACTCATATATATTGTTGATATATTACGGTAATAGAAGTAGAGGTGTTACAAAGGTTAGCAGCCTCTACCTTTTCTTTTTGACAAAAAAGCACTACTTCCTTTATTCATTAAATAAGTTATACTTAGGGATATTTTAGTAACGTAGCATTTTCTTTAATTAAAAATGCAAATTCAATTAGTTTTCTCTCACCCCTCTCCTTCTCACGTATTGCATCGTTTTCAAACTCAAGACTCCAAACCAATTAATTTTCTTTCTAATCGATGCACCTTTTTCTTTCTTAGATTATCCACTATGAACTTTTCAAAATCAACTTCAAATTGCTTCAACGGTGGTAGTGGTGGTGGTTTGGTGAGTTTCAAATTATTGGGGTGCAGTTCGAAACTTCAAATACTTTGTTTACCTCTTTTGGAATTGATCTCCTTGTTTCTCTTTAGTTTTTGTTTTTCAATATTTTTTTATTTCTCTGTGAAATTTGAATTGATACATGCTTGATGTTGCTTCTTTTAAGTTTTTCTAATTTGGCAGATGCAATTGCAAGAGCAACAACACGGGTTACTAATTTAGGGCATGAAATTTGTTTATGGTTTTTCAAGATGATAGCGTGGTGAATTTGGGCTGATGGCTAGGGATTATCCTTTGTTAGCTTAACAAGGAGGTTCCTTGATTGAATCTACTGTAGTAGTAGAGATATGAATGCGCTTGAGTGTTGGTCTCAAGTGTAGGTCGATTTCAGAGTTGTTTCAAAACAGCTTGGTGGAGAAGTAAAGCAAGAAAATGATGTGCCATAGGTGAGAGCGAGAGGAAGAGGGGAAAGAGAAAATCAATTGAACTTCATTTTTTTTAAATTAAAATGCTAATTTATTGAAATATCCTTTAATATAAGTTATTTAATGAGTATAGGAGGTGTTGTTTCTCAAAATGAAAAAGGTGGAAGCTGTTAACCTCTACCTACATAAAATGAAGTGGGAGGATGTTAGTAGACCCCTGATGAACCGTCAACATGTCATATTTTTACGGTTCAATTCCTTACTTTTTCATATTCTTTTTATTTATTTTTATTGAATTTTGTTCGTAAGTTTTGGTATATTTTAGTATTGTTTATTTATTTTTTATTAAGTGTTTTGTGTGTTTTTGTCAAGTAATTACACATGGAGAAGACTGGACGTTCAAATGAGTAAGAAAAAGAAGAATTTTGCAACAGTGACCAACGTTTGAGTGCCCAAAGCATATGCAGCAACGGTGAATTAGTGATTCAGCGCCTAAGCACTGAGAAGGAGAGCCTAAGCGCGCAACGTGTAGCAGCGCGGGTATTGACTTAAGTGATTGAGCGCTTGAGCACTCAGAAATGAGCACCTAGGCGCTGAGAGCATAACAACAGATATAAATTTCAACAAAATGGGAAAGTTATGCCAAAGACAATAGATTGAGCACATTACACAGAAAATCCCTAATTCTGAGAAAATTGTTTTGCGGTAGTAGACCTTGAAGGAAGGCTTGAAGGAGGAATTGATTCTTGAAGACTTAAAGATCATAATCTCCATTAAAGGGGTTTTGATTTCTCTTTCTTTTTAGTTTCCCTTTTTTTTTGTTTTCTTTCTATGGATTTGTATTTTTATATGGGTTTGTTTGTATTGAACATGAATAGCTAAACCTATAGCTAAGGCTATGGGGGATCTTGTTTTCCTAATTTTTTGGGTTTCATTTCTAATTTAATTAAAGTAATTTCTTTAGGGTTTATCATATTGCTTGCATTCTTGTCATAACCTGATCATTTTTGGCATACGTTAATTCATTGTTTGACCAGTGACTATCCACATTCAATGAGTGAATCTATATGGTAAGCCTAGGATTAGATTGGTGAATGACCAAACATCAATTTTTCCTACCAATGGAATTAACGGGTATGTTGATTCATCTCTTAAATTGAATCTTAATGCATTCTAAATAATTCATCTAAATGACCAAATAGGTGATTTAATTTAGGAATAGAATATTGTTTCACCCATGACCATTGGGATTCAATAGCAGGTAAGAGAATATTGGCAAAAGAATACCTTACATCATAATTAAAAGAAAATTTGAATAATTAGATTCAAGTGAACCTTGCGCCCTAGTTTCTCTCTCATTGATTATTAATTCTCTGTTTGATTGTTCATTATTTTTCTTTATTTGTTTATTTTGGTTTTAACTTGAATTTCTTCATATACTTTCAATTGTCTGAATAACAAAGAGTTTAACGAATCTAGTAATTACCAATTATTTCTCGTGGGATCGATAACTGGGACTCAAGTTCTATATTACTTGGCGATAGAGTGCACTTGCTCTTAGTGTATTTTATGCGCATCAAGTTTTTGGCGCCGTTGTCGGGGAATAAGTTTGGTAATATTAGAAGCGAAAAGCTCTAGTTGATTTAAACACCCTTTTATTATTTATTTTATTTTTATTTTTATTTCTTATTCTTATTCTTATTCTTATTTTATTTTATTTTTATTTTTAATTAATTTTTCCTATTTCTTGTTTATGATTACTCGATCTCAGTTTCCTGATTTGGCTTTTGATCCAGAAATTGAGAAAATAGCTCGCAGGTTAAAGAAGCAATCTTTTATTACAGTTATGACAGAAGACATAAGCAGGATGGAGAGACAACCAGTTGTTGAGGCCAACCGTGAAGAAATAGCTATTCTAGCAGAGCAGACTATGTTTGAGTACTCTATACCCACTGCTGAAGGGTATGGAGGGAGTATTATAAGACCAGTTGTGGCTGCTAATAACTTCGAGATCAAACCAGCATTGATCTCTATGATTCAAAATTCAGTTCAGTTTGGTGGATTGCCTTCGGATGATCCAAATCAGCATTTGGCTAGGTTCTTACAGTTGTGTGATACTATCAAGTATAATGGAGTGACAAATGATGCAATCCGATTGTGAGTCTTTCTTTTCTCTCTTAGGGACAGAGCAAGTCAATGGTTAATGTAACACCCCTCGATTTAATAACCAATGCACGATCGTCATTATGTCACGGTCACTAAATGTCGGCGTGCTAACATTGTCAAACAACAATATTTACCATAAATATTAAAACATTTCTCATATGAGAAAAATAGGAGCCACGAATGAGTAGTTACATATACAATCAGTTAAATTATGAATTATAATGTGTACTCAATTTACAACATTTAAGTTTGGATAATTGCCTTAAAGCATACATGCATTCAAAATACACTTTATATAGGTAATGCAAAATAAAATATAAACTACCCATAATATATCTACGACTAAGGAGTTGGGCACTCCATCGTATCCCGAATGCGTGAGGCAATTCCGGGCTCACCGGTGTAGTGAGAAATACAAGATAAGGTCTTCAATCGCAGTCCTCTTCATGGTCAAAGTCAGATCCCCAGCATGTCACATACGCTTGTCGGTCCAGTCGACTCTATAGGTCTTGGTATCAAAGCGAACACAATTCGAACAAACCCCAAAAGAGCTCCCTTCACGACGGCATCACCGAATGCGTAGGTCAAACCAATAAAATCCAAAGGAATCCAACTTCGTTCCACTTATAGTCTTTAACCAAAAATTAACATAGAGCAAGAAAAGTACAAGAAAGAGGTAAGACATCCTACCATCATTACCAGTCATAGCATCAAGAAACCAAACGGCGCAAGGCGCCCACATAGCATTTATGATAGCAATAATGGTAATAAACATTTATTAGCAGTTATAATCAACCAGACAGTTTCAGGCAATCATATATATATATGGATATATCAGAAATACAACAGTTCCAATTATAATAACAATGTATGCCAGATAATTCATGGACTCACTATGCACATGTGCCCTCAATAACCAAGATCCTACTCCATGGAGCTAGACACAAAACAGTCGGAGAGAATGATTCAGGGAGACATGCCAGTATCTCGTCAGCCATAAAAACAAGTGTTTCCCAGAAAATAATCAGTCATTTTGCGCAACAAGGCTTTATACAATGGTATTCTCACAAGATCTCGATATAGGACTGTGGCCAGTTAGGATCGTCGGTGCGTGTGTATCGGTCTGTCTCCACGGTCCAGAGGAGCTACCACTGCCCTCTGCGAGACGCCCGTGCCCCGACGCCCTCAAGGTCATCTACAGGACCCCACGTGTCTATTCGCACCCGCACTAAGGTGTGATTCAACTCCTAGGCAACTCGGCCTTAACGAAGTCCAGCGGACATTCTCGTTCTTTTGTGCAATGCATGACTCTATCATGCTTCTCATGACAACTCGGTCAATCATGCCTCAAATGCATGTCATATGATTTATTCACAATGCATACAGACTCTATGCATAATCATGTATGATCATTATTACATAATATTCCATCATACGTCACAATTTGCCCAAGTAAGAATTAACCCAATCAATGGTCACCCACATGGACCCACAATAGCATGATATTGTTGTTAAATAAATTAATACATTTTAAAGCGTATTATGAATTCTTACTTAGGTTTAGCTTTACTTACAGAGTTTGTCTCTAAAGGAATTCTCTTAGTTAACTTAAATCCTCTTAGGTAATTTATTCATATGCCCTTAGAAGGTTATTCTAAGATCTCAAAATCTCACACTCTCATGTTCTTCCTTGTTTATGCATCCCTAAGTAATTTCTAGTCATCCCATTTATTTATAATCAATATGCCTCTATTAGTCCCAAGGTTTTGGGTCCAGGAAAATACACGGTCGGAATCACAAACTGAGTCACAGATTTCAATTACTAGGTGTTGGGTGATAGGTATACTTTTGAATTCGACGAAGACAATACGTTTTATGAATAATTGAAGCTGCCATTCGACGAAGAATAATGTAACAGGAGGAGGAAAGAATGGGGAAAACATTTTATAATAGGATTGGCAAAAAATCAATTTCTGTCGGATGGGGTTCTGTCGAACGAAGATCAAAACTGTCGAACCCTCCGGAGGGTCAGCAAAAAAGCCTCAATTCGACGGGTATAGGTGTCGACGTTGGAGAAAATCTCCCGAGTGTCGAACCGACGAAACACTGGTCGAAATCTCTAATTTCGACGGGTCTGGAGAAATTCATCTACTCGACAGGCATTGTCTCTCAAACTCGACGATTATTAACTTTGGGGCAGTTTCTCCCAAGTGTCCAGGGACTCTATTCGACGGGTTTTGGTCGGAAGATCAATCTCGACGGGCATGATCGGGGTTCATACTCGACGGATTTTGACATTGTGTTTAGTGGTCAAAGATCTAAACTCGACGGATTCTCACATTGTATTTGGTGGTCAGAAATCTAAACTCGATGGGTTTTGACATTCGACGGAAATGGTCAGAAGTCTAAACTCGACGGGTTTTAACATTTTACTAAGTGATCGAGATATCAAATTCGACAGGTTTGGCCAGAAGTTCATACTCGACGGGTTTTAACATTTTACTAAGTGATCAAGATATCAAATTCGACGGGTTTGGCCAGAAGTTCATACTCGATGGATTTTAGCATTTTACTAAGTAATTAGGATATCAAATTCGACAGGTTTGGCCGAAGTTCATACTCGACGATTTTAACATTTTACTAAGTAATTAGGATATCAAATTCGACAGGTTTGGCTAGAAGTTCATACTCGACGGATTTTAACATTTTACTAAGTAATCAGGATATCAAATTCGACGAGGTTTGGCCAGATTTCACACTATTACCACTTTTCTCATTAAGTTTCCAAATTTCTTGGCCTACACCGTAACTATCCGAGAACCAATCGGGACTCATTTCCTTCCTTATTCCACGTTCCAATACATCCAGATATATATATATATTCAAAACTCAAACAATCAAATAGCACAGATGCAATACAAAACAACATACAAAAGTAGAATGACCCTCAACACCAATCACAGACGTTCCTAAATGCTAAAATAGGTTGAGGAGGAGTGTCTTCCTCTTACCTTGGAGAAGCACGAAGAAAAACTGCTCCTTTTTGGTCAGAAATCACGTTTTCAGTTTCCAGGAGATCCTTAAAGTTCCAACCTTTAAGCTTCAACAGTGGAGAAGATGAAGATGAAGAAAATGTAGGACCTTGGAGATGTTTTCCTCGATATGGTGGTTCTCCAAACACGAAATGGTCTTTGGGAGTGTGACGGTTTTTGGAAGAACAAAACAGAGGTGTGGGTGGATGGTGTTGTTCTTTGTGGGGTGAAAGAGAAGAGAGAAAGATGAGTGAATAGTGATCTGCGTGAGGGAGAGTGACCACGCGTGAATGAGGAGAATGGGAGAGAAATGAATTAGACCCTTAATTCAAACGTCTTTGCACAAAATAGGAGGAGAGAGAAATAATAAAATAATAGTTGGAAGAAGCTTCCTTGAGAAGCTTCGCGCGCTCCTCGATAAAGTGTATGGTAAGCTAGTCTCCAAATTAAATACATCGATAGATGATCAATTACACCGTAGAATTATTTTCTCGGTGAATAAAATTACAAGTGATGAAAATAATATATTTTATTATTCATCCGATAATTTTATGATACCGCGATTTTATCTAGCGTAGATAAAACCTTGAAAAATGCAAACCTCGCAAACCGTGCACGGCCTCGGGTTTAGTAAGATCCCCCATCGACGCATTGACAGGTTCAAGGTTTACCGGCCTCGGGAGAACATTTCGTTATCCCGGCTCCGCTCGATGCATACGCAAAACGAGAAATATATTAAAATATTCAACGTTTCCAGAAAATTTCACAAAAATCACCAAAAATCACAAATATTATAAAATGATTATTTATAATGAAATAAGCAATTTTCGGGATGTTACAACACTCCCCTTCTAAAAAGGAATTTCGTCCTCGAAATTCATCATATCTTAGAACAAACGCGACTGTGTTTCTTTCATTTCGTCTCTTAGTTCTCGTGTTGTATCTTCAGTTGCATCAATCCAAATCACAGGCAATAAGGTTGCTTCCTTCCCCTGAGCATCTTATATTAACGAGCAAAAATGCGTTGACATCATAGGCCGATCAACAAAAGATTTTACACTCCTTGAGTCTTCAGCCATCCAACAGCCAACTCCCAAGACAATTGTACACCGCTGAGTGTCTCTATCGAACTTACTCTTCTTGCTCACTGTAGTAGACAACTAAACGTATTTTCTTCCTAAGGCGTCCTCTACGACATTCACCTCTTCTGATATTATACCAAAACAAAAATCAAAATCTTTTGGAACTTCTAATCATCGTTTCTGCCTTTATATTCAACTCATTCTAATAAACCAAAATACCTTTGGCTCTTAAGATTACTATAGGCATTGAGAATTTCTCCTTGTAGAAAATGCCTCTAGACCTTCAATGCAACTACAGAGCTAATTCTGAGTTAGTGTAAGGTAATCCTTCTCATGTATTCTTGATTGTCGCTAAGCGTACATTACCATTCCTTCTATTCTGATCAAGCGCACGTTCTAAACTTTCAATGCGAAGCATCACTAGGTATCTCAAAAGTTCATTGGGGTTGGGCAGAATCATCTTTGGCGAAGAAATCGAGTGTCTCTTCAATCTTTGAAAATTTCCCTCGTATACATCAGTCCATACAAAACCATTCTGAAGAATTCTGCAGTGAGTCCCCCGTACTATTCAGCTGATCCTTTAAAGTTACAAATCTGTAATACAGTCTTTGGTCTGTCCCATTGAAGAATTGCTCCAACTCGCGACGGATCTTCAATAGTTCCTTCTTTTAAAGATCACTTGACTCAAAAGTTAAACTGCCTCAAACCGAAATTCACACTTGAACAGCTTCTAGCGTAACTCCTCGTTCTTCTTCTGAATTTGAAGAACAACATGACAATTCTGTCTCAATAGGGAAGAAAGGTCTTGTTTGTGTAGTCGATGGTTACTACCGAAGTGTTCATTACTTGGAACGACATTACGAAATACCCGTGGTATTCACTACGTATCAGAGAAAGTTACCTTGGAAATATACCCTTCTCTCAAATGATCTTAATGATAGTTGAGAACCCAAAACGATATTGGAGAAAATAATGGCGTCCTTCAATTGATTTTCCAAATCGTATTTCCTTGATTCGAACAAATGTCTCATAGGGTAAGTTCTCACTTTATCGTGCTACGCTTAGCATGTTGTTATGGTTCGGATTCGGGAACACATTTACTCAATCGAAGTATACTAGAAACGTTATAAAGGTCAGAAAGAAAAATAGGGAAGTTACTTGATTTACCACTGGGCCCGCCTAACGAAGAGTATGATATAGTCTAATAAAATGTAGGAGTGAGTTTCATTGATTCACATCTAGGAAATTTCTGTCTCAAGAAACACTTAGTTTCCATTGAAATTGAATAACGAGACCCGTTTAGAAAACAATCAATCCCCTTCCTGAGATTAAGCCTATTCATGAAGAAAGTAGGTGATTGAATTGGTAAAAAGGGTTTCAATTTCTAACAACAATAGGATAGTTCTAAACAGACCTATTGTAATGAGAGTAGTCTTACAAACGAGAACAGTATCATTTGAGTCGAAAGGAAGTAAATACACAAACAACTCAATTCCATAAACGAACTCTTAGAATTTCATTGGAATATTTCAACAGGATATGGTTGAAAGATAACCAACCCCTTTTGTTAACATTACATCTAATTTGCAAAAGAAGTAAACGAATCAGATTACCAAAAGATTTAGTCTTTAACAGGTCGTAGGATAATTTAAACAACTTGGCTACCATCAACAAGTTCTTAGTAGCCAAAATAGGAATAACTTAGTCAAAAGATAACGAAGGTATGAATATCCCTATTGAATTCATACATTCATACGTCATAAAGAAACGGGTTACCCCTAATTATACAGGATAATCACAGGGTCATCCACCGTAGTACAAGCTTCCTCGCTTAGGCCGTCAGTCTTGGACGTTTCCACTCCACTTGAGAAATTAACTCTCCTTTCTTCGTGAGATTGTGGAGTGCGTGCATCACTAACAAAAGGCTTCGTCTTTCGCGAAGTACAGTTCTTAGCCACATGTCCTAGCTCTCTACATTTGAAACAGATTATCCCACCGTTCGTACAATCCTTGGTTAAATGGTCCTTTCCACATTTGAAGCAGATTGCCCTTTTTATCGCATATGGAGGTTTTGTCTCATGTAAAGCACAATCCCTCCACACATGTCCTTGCTTTCCGCACTTGAAACAAATTCTTCCTTCGATCTTACAGTCCTTCATGAAGTGGTCCTTTCCGCACTTCTTACACATTGACAATGGTACCACAGTTGGATTGGACTTACTACCACTCGTACCTCCTTCAGGCATTGGTTGTCGCTGTTGTCCCCTTGGTCGTAGTACATACGGTTTCTGCTTAAACTGTTTGGCCTTCCCACGATTCCTCCTTTGGAACTTCGGTAATCCAGAGTTACCCCAAAGTCGACTTTCTTCCTTCAAATTCCTAACCTCAACTTCCAATTCCTGCTGTTGTGCGGCTCTCTGATCTTGGCGTGTAGTTACATTAACTATTCTTTGTATTTCTTTGGTTGCCTCAGTTGTGTCATCATTGTCACTCCCTGCGTTCACGCGCTTATATTTACCTCGAGTCATTGTCTTCCTTCAAGAACAAACAAGTCAAGTAATAAGGGAAAATCAAAAGCATTCATTCCAAACAATATTGTCTCTTTTAACCCAAGCACAAAAGTCACATAACCCAATCAAGACAAACTCAAAAGACTATAACTTGAGCTCCTTCATTACGCCTTTTACTAGCGATCTCCAAGATAAGTCTTTGACTCCTATGTAGCTCCTCGAACCAAACTTATGCCAGATACTCCTTTCCAAAGAGAATCGATTTTCAAAAACCTCTTGGACACCTCAGTCCACTAACCTTGCAAGTCTTATTCAACTACCCTTTTTCTAACCCATAGGCTCAAACAATTCTAGAGGTAACACTACAAGGGTGTAAATGCAAACAAGTCCTAAGCAAGTTCAGTCATCTTAGCTAGGCTTCTTTCTAAAGAAATCCTATTACCTTAATATGCCAAGGTGAAGTCATAGTTTCCTGTAGTCACAGAACATTACACATTGAGTGGGCCAGTACTCAATGTCACGTAATTGTGCAACAGTAGCTACCAATACTCAACCTACGGCAAGCTATGCCTTCCTTTCCCAACATCTCAATCAAGAGACAAGGAAGTACACAACATACAAAAACTTCTAACATGTCTTAGCATAGTCAGTCCATACCCCGGCTCAACAGGATGAACTGAGCTCTGATAACCATAAAATGTAACACCCCTCGATTTAATAACCAATGCACAATCGTCATTATGTCACGGTCACTAAATGTCGGCGTGCTAACATTGTCAAACAACAATATTTACCATAAATATTAAAACATTTCTCATATGAGGAAAATAGGAGCCACGAATGAGTAGTTACATATACAACCAGTTAAATTATGAATTATAATATGTACTCAATTTACAACATTTAAGTCTGGATAATTGCCTTAAAGCATACATGTATTCAAAATACACTTTATATAGGTAATGCAAAATAAAATATAAACTACCCATAATATATCTACGACTAAGGAGTTGGGCACTCCATCGTATCCCGAATGCGTGAGGCAATTCCGGGCTCACCGGTGTAGTGAGAAATACAAGATAAGGTCTTCAATCGCAGTCCTCTTCATGGTCAAAGTCAGATCACCAGCATGTCACATACGCTTGTCGGTCCAATCGACTCTATAGGTCTTGGTATCAAAGCGAACACAATTCGAACAAACGCCAAAAAGAGCTCCCTTCGCGACGGCATCACCGAATGCAGTAGGTCAAACCAATAAAATCCAAAGGAATCCAACTTCGTTCCCACTTATAGTCTTTAACCAAAAATTAACATAGAGCAAGAAAAGTACAAGAAAGAGGTAAGATATCCTACCATCATTACTAGTCATAGCATCAAAAAACCAAACGGCGCAAGGCGCCCACATAGCATTTATGATAGCAATAATGGTAATAAACATTTAGTAGCATTATAATCAACCGTACAGGCTTCAGTGCAATCATATATATATATGGATATATCAGAAATACAACAGTTCCAATTATAATAACAATGTATGCCTGATAATTCATGGACTCACTATGCACATGTGCCCTCAATAACCAAGATCCTACTCCATGGAGCTAGACACAAAACAATCGGAGAGAATGATTCAGGAGATATGCCGGTATCTCGTCAGCCATAAAAACAAGTGCTTTCCAGAAAATAATCAGTCATTTTGCGCAACAAGGCTTTATACAGCGGCATTCTCACAAGATCTCGATATAGGACTGTGGCCAGCTAGGATCGTTGGTGCGTGTGTATCGGTTTGTCTCCACGGTCCAGGAGGAGCTACCACGCCCTCTGCGAGACGCCCGCGCCCGACGCCCTCAAGGTCATCTACAGGACCCCACGTGTCTATTCGCACCCGCACTAAGGTGTGATTCAACTCCTAGGCAACTCGGCCTTAACAAAGTCCAGCGGACATTCTCGTTCTTTTGTGCAATGCATGACTCTATCATGCTTCTCATGACAACTCGGTCAATCATGCCTCAAATGCATGTCATATGATTTATTCACAATGCATACAGACTCTATGCATAATCATGTATGATCATTATTACATAATATTCCATCATACGTCACAATTTGCCCAAGTAAGAATTAACCCAATCAATGGTCACCCACATGGACCCACAATAGCATGATATTGTTGTGAAATAAATTAATACATTTTAAAGCGTATTATGAATTCTTACTTAGGTTTAGCTTTACTTACTGAGTTTGTCTCTAAAGGAATTCTCTTAGTTAACTTAAATCCTCTTAGGTAATTTATTCATATTGCCTTAGAAGGTTATTCTAAGATCTCAAAATCTCACACTCTCATGTTCTTCCCTGTTTATGCATCCCTAAGTAATTTCTAGTCATCCCATTTATTTATAATCAATATGCCTCTATTAGTCCCAAGGTTTTGGGTCCAGGAAAATACACGGTCGGAATCACAAATTGAGTCACAGATTTCAATTACTAGGTGTTGGGTGATAGGTATACTTTTGAATTCGACGAAGACAATACGTTTTATGAATAATTGAAGCTGCCATTCGACGAAGAATAATGTAACGGGAGGAGGAAAGAATGGGAAAACATTTTATAATAGGATTGGCAAAAAATCAATTTCTGTCGGATGGGGGTTCTGTCGAACGAAGATCAAAACTGTCGAACCCTCCAGAGGGTCAGCAAAAGCCTCAATTCGACGGGTATAGGTGTCAACGTTGGAGAAAATCTCCCGAGTGTCGAACCGATGAAACACTGGTCGAAATCTCTAATTTCGACGGTCAGAGAAATTCATCTACTCGACAGGCATTGTCTCTCAAACTCGACGATTATTAACTTTGGGGCGATTACTCCCAAGTGTCCGGGGACTCTATTCGACGGGTTTTGGTCGGAAGATCAATCTCGACGGGCATGATCGGGGTTCATACTCGACGGATTTTGACATTGTGTTTAGTGGTCAAAGATCTAAACTCGACGGATTCTCACATTGTATTTGGTGGTCAGAAATCTAAACTCGATGGGTTTTGACATTCGACGGAAATGGTCAGAAGTCTAAACTCGACGGGTTTTAACATTTTACTAAGTGATCGAGATATCAAATTCGACAGGTTTGGCCAGAAGTTCATACTCGACGGGTTTTAACATTTTACTAAGTGATCAAGATATCAAATTCGACTGGTTTGGCCAGAAGTTCATACTCGACGGATTTTAGCATTTTACTAAGTAATTAGGATATCAAATTCGACAGGTTTGGCCAGAAGTTCATACTCGACGGATTTTAACATTTTACTAAGTAATTAGGATATCAAATTCGACAGGTTTGGCCAGAAGTTCATACTTGACGGATTTTAACATTTTACTAAGTAATCAGGATATCAAATTCGACAGGTTTGGCCAGATTTCACACTATTACCAGTTTTCTCATTAAGTTTCCAAATTTCTTGGCCTACACCGTAACTATCCGAGAACCAATCGGGACTCATTCCCTTCCTTATTCCACGTTCCAATACATCCAGATATATATATATATATATATTCAAAACTCAAACAATCAAATAGCACAGATGCAATACAAAACAACATACAAAAGTAGAATGACCCTCAACACCAATCACAGACGTTCCTAAATGCTAAAATAGGTTGAGGAGGAGTGTCTTCCTCTTACCTTGGAGAAGCACGAAGAAAAACTACTCCTTTTTGGTCAGAAATCACGTTTTCAGTTTCCAGGAGATCCTTAAAGTTCCAACCTTTAAGCTTCAACAGTGGAGAAGATGAAGATGAAGAAAATGTAGGACCTTGGAGATGTTTTCCTCAGATATGGTGGTTCTCCAAACACGAAATGGTGCTGGGAGTGTGACGGTTTTTGGAAGAACAAAACAGAGGTGTGGGTGGATGGTGTTGCTGCTGTGGGGTGAAAGAGAAGAGAGAAAGATGAGTGAATAGTGATCTGCGTGAGGAGAGTGACCACGTGAATGAGGAGAATGGGAGAGAAATGAATTAGACCCCTTAATTCAAACGTGTTTGCACAAAATAGGAGGAGAGAGAAATAATAAAATAATAGTTAGAAGAAGCTTCCTTGAGAAGCTTCGCGCGCTTCTCGATAAAGTGTATGGTAAGCTAGTCTCCAAATTAAATACATCTGATAGATGATCAATTACACTGTAGAATTATTTTCTCAGTGAATAAAATTACAAGTGATGAAAATAATATTTTATTATTCATCCGATAATTTTATGATACCGCGATTTTATCTAGCAGATAAAACCTTGAAAAATGCAAACCTCACAAACTGTGCCTGGCCTCGGGTTTAGTAAGATCCCCCGTTGACACATTGACAGTTCAAGGTTTACCAGCCTCAGGGAGAACATTTCGTTATCCCGGCTCCGCTCAGTGCAAACGTAAAACGAGGAATATATTAAAATATTCAACATTTCCAGAAAATTTCACAAAAATCACCAAAAATCACAAATATTATAAAATGATTATTTATAATGAAATAAGCAATTTTCGGGATGTTACAGTTAATGTCACTACCGAGGGGTTCCATCACTACATGGGATCAACTGACACAACAGTTTCTGGCTAAGTATTTTCCTCCTTCTAAATCTGCTAAGTTAAGGAATAATATATCTTCTTTTGTGCAGTTTGAAATGGACATTCTTTATGAAGCTTGGGAGTGCTTTCAAGAGTTGTTAAGCAGATGTCCACATCATGGATTTCTAGTATGGCAGCAGGTTCAGATTTTTTATAATGGTTTGTCACCTACAAATCGTTTACTCATTGATGCTGCTGTGGGAGGTACTATATGGAGGAAAACACATACTGAGAGCCAAGCATTAATTGAAGAAATGGCGCTGAACAGTTATGAGTGGCAAAATGAGCACCAGGTTCCTAAGAAACAAGTAAGTGTATATGCTGTTAATTCCTCTACTGCCATTCTGAGTTAATTAGAAGCTTTGACAAAGAAGGTGGAGATTTTGATGGTAACAAATAGTGCAGTTCCACCTATCATTTGTGAATCATGTGGAAGATAGGGTCATATAAGTGCAAATTGCCAAGTTGGAAGTCCATTTGCCCCTGAGCCTGAAGTAGAAAATTTTGTTAGTAATTCTAACCGTGAACAGTACAATCATATTCAAATACATACAATCCTAGTTGGAAAGACCACCCGAATTTCAAATGGGAAAATCAGCAAGGCTATCAGCAGAATCAGCAGAGAGTTCCATCACTACCTCCTAGCTTCTAAGTACCTACAGAGAAGCCAAGTTTTGAAGATCTAGTAATGAAGTACATGCAGAATTCTGATGCCAGAATGAAGCACATGCAAACTCAGATTAGTCAGTTGACTACATTGATGATAGCAAGGGCACCAGGGACATTGTCTAGTACTACTGAGACTAATCTAAAAGAACAGGTCCATGCAATTACCCAGAGAAATGGTAGGGAACTTGGGGAGTCTTCCCAAAAGAAGGAAATGTCAGAGCTTGGAGATACTCTTGTTAAGTTAGTGCATGAAGATGAGAAGGTAACTGAAGGTGTCCTTACTTAAAATGTATCAATTCAAGTTGTCAATCAAGAGGAGGAGGTTGACAAGAAAGAACCCAAGTGGTAGAGAGTAAAGAAAGATCGTGAGCAGAGCACAGTTTATGAACCATCACCATATGTTAAGATCTCATTCCCTCAGAGGCTCAAGAATAATCAGCCTGACCAGCAATTTGCCAAATTCTTGGAAATGTTCAAGAAGTTGTAGATCAATATTCTGTTTATTGACGCCATCTCTCAAATGCTCAAGTATACGAAGTTTCTTAAGGAAATACTTACAAAGAAATGCAACCTTAAGGAATTTGAGATGATACGTCTAAATGAGGAGTGCTCTGCTATTCTCTCAATGAAGTTACCTCCGAAATTAAAAGATCTAGGGAGTTTTACTATTCCTTACACTATTGGTAACTCTTATTTTGATAAGGCATTATGTGATTTAGGTGTTAGTATTAATTTGATGTCTTTCTCTGTGTTTAAGAAATTGGGGATACAGGAACTGAAGCCCACCAACATTTCACTACAGTTGGCTGATAGATCCATCACTTAGCTACGTGGGGTGGTGGAGGATGTTTTAGTGAAGGTGGACAGATTCATTTTCCCAGTTGATTTTGTGGTGCTCGATATGGAAGAGGATACTGATATTCCTCTCATTCTTGGAAAACCATTTTTGGCCATTTCTGGAGCTGTGATTGATGTACCTCGGGGTGAGCTCATCTTGAGAGTAGATGGAGATCATGTGATTATTAATATCTTTAGGGAGGCTAAATTTTCCCTAATGTCAAATCTCCATGCTCCTATCAATTTTGTTCAAGCTAAGAAGTAGGAAACCTTAGCTATCAAATACCCTCTGCCATCATACAGTGTTGATGTTGATCTTTTGGAAAGACAAGCTGCTAAAACAGATAAAGGTCCTCCTAAGATCCATGCTTCTTCACAGATTGGTCCTTCATTTGTTGATTGAGTGTGACCACCATGGCCTAGTGGAGTCAAGGCGCAATTAGGACAGCCAAGCTCTTGTCAAAGTTAGAGTGCTAATGGAAGCATTCCCAAGGCCATTGTCAAAGGGAGGAAGAACTATTTTGAAAAGAAGAAGGAGTCCTCTTATTTCTCTTGCTTTAAGCCACCTTGATTTATCTGAAAAAGGCAACGTCGAGCGAATGATGTTAAACAAGTGCTTCACAGGAGGCAACCTGTGTTTCTTCTTCCTTTATTTTATTTTAGTTATTTTTTTTATTTTTGTTTTTCTTTTAGATTCTACTCATGTGTTTTGGGATTTTATTTTTCAGATTCTGTTGCTGTGCTGACTCGTGTGCTTCTTCTTTGCCTGACATTGTGTCATTTTTCATCAGGTTGTGTTGTTCTTTTCTTTACCCATTTTATTTCTTTTTCTTTCACATTGAGGACAATGTTTATCTTAAGTATGGAGGGGTACTTTTATAATTTTTATCAAAAAAAATGATTGAAGCACTTGAGTAATGCTGGTAATTAAGCTGGAATTGTGTGTTGATTTCTTGATTAATTCTGAGCTGATAGAGATATGTTTTAAAGGACATTCCACTGATCATGAGCTGATAATATGTGCAACAATCTTTTTCAATGAAGTAAAGTAAAATTTAGCATCTTAGTTAGAAATTAGTCATGTTTGCTTGCTTTTGTTCTCTTTATCAACTTAGCCAGTAAGTGTTTTTTGAGCTTTAATGATAGGATTTTTTATAAACAAAATCCTATTTTTCTTTTGGAGTGAGTTTTCTCTTGATTAATATGCACTAGAACTTGCTTTGATATCTTATTGAGGCTTTAATGATTCACATACAGACTTGAATATGATTAAGGCAATTAGGCTTAATTCTTTCTTGACTTCCAGAGTTGCATTGATAAAATAATCCTTTAGTTGCCCCATTTGAGCCTGAAATTGATTTCTTTGAATACCCAATTGAATAATCAAGTTGAATTATTTGGAGCAATTGATGTGTTGATTGAGATGTCATAAAAAGTTATTTTTGTCTTCAAGGGTTAAAAAAAATGAAAAAAAAAGAGAAGAAAAAAATAAAAAAAATGAGAAAAAGGGAAAAAATGAAAAAGAAAGAAAAGAAAAAGAATTGTTGGTAAAGAATAATGAAAATATTGGGTTGAAAGTAAGAAGTTGTTATATTCTTGTGCATCATGCTCTATCTATCATCTTTTCAGTCTGATTCTACTTTGTATTGATTTATTCATGAACATTCTTTACCATTATTTATCTTTCTTCCTACCTTTCATCATACCCTTGGCCCCGTTACAACCAAAGGAAAGACCTTTTGATTCTTGTATTGTATGTGAACTTGGAAGTGGAGATGAGATTGATAAGTAAGCCTATGGCATTGCATTTTTCAAGAGAAATTTGAGTGATCTTTTTGTCCTTTAAACACTTGAGCGATGGAAAGTTGAGTGATATCAAATGTTTGATGAAGAGAACAGTTGCAAGCTAGACTCAAGCCTCTAATTATTTAAGTGTTAAATGATCCTGCTTGATTGAATTTGATTGCTGAACTTAAATTTCTTTTAATTATGGAATTTTCCTTTGATTCATGTTTCTTGATGTTGAGTTTGATCTTGTTGTTGATTCCTATTCTTTGCTTAAGGACAAGAAAAGCTCAAGTGTGGGAGAGTTGATGAACCGTCAACATGTCATATTTTTATGGTTCAATTCCTTACTTTTTCATATTCTTTTTATTTATTTTTATTGAATTTTGTTCGTAAGTTTTGGTATATTTTAGTATTGTTTGTTTATGTTTTTATTAAGTGTTTTGTGTGTTTTTTTCAAGTAATTACACCTAGAGAAGACTGGACGTTCAAAGGAGCAAGAAAAAGAAGAATTTTACAACAGTGACCAATGCTTGAGTGTTGGTGTTGGGGCACCTGAGCGCCCGGAGAGTATGCAGCAACGGTGAATTAGTGATTCAGCGCCTAAGCACTGAGAAGGAGCGCCTGAGCGTGCAACCTGTAGCAGTGAGCGTATTGACTTAAGTGATTGAGCGCTTGAGCGCTCAGAAATGAGCGCCTAGGCACTAAGAGCGTAAAAGCAGACGTGATTTTCAATAAAATGGGAAAGTTACGCCAAAGACAACACATTGAGCACATTACACAGAAAATCCCTAATTCTGAGAGAGTTGTTTTGCGGCAGCAGACCTTGGAGGAAGGCTTGAAGGAGGAATTGATTCTTGAAGACTTAGAGATCATAATCTCCATTAAAGGGGTTTTGATTTCTCTTTCTTTTTAATTTCCCTTTTTCTTTGGGTTTTCTTTCTATGAATTTCTATTTTGATATGTGTTTGTTTGTATTGAACATGAATAGCTAAACCCATAGCTAGGGCTATGGGGGATCTTGTTTTCCTAATTATTTGGGTTTGATTTCTAATTTGATTAAGGTAATTTCTTTAAGGTTTATCATATTGCTCGCATTCTTATCATAACCTGATCACTTTTGGCATGTGTTAATTCATTATTTGACCGGTGACCATCCGCATTCAATGAGTGGATCTATATGGTAAGCCTAGGATTAGATTGGTGAATGACCAAACATCAATTTTTCCTACCAATGGAATTAATGGGTATATTGATTCATCTCTTGAATTGAAGCTTAATACATTCTTAATTAATTCATCTAAATGACCAAATAGGTGATTTAATTTAGGAATAGAATATTGTTTCACCCATGACCATTGGGATTCAATAGCAGGTAAGAGAATATTGGCAAAAGAATACCTTACATCATAATTGAAAGAAAATCTAAATAATTGAATTCAAGTGAACCTTGCGCTCTAGTTTCTCTCTCATTAATTATTAATTCTCTGTTTGATTGTTCATTATTTTT
Source organism: Ormosia semicastrata (assembly GCA_029884595.1). Classification (NCBI taxonomy): domain Eukaryota; kingdom Viridiplantae; phylum Streptophyta; class Magnoliopsida; order Fabales; family Fabaceae; genus Ormosia; species Ormosia semicastrata. Next base: position 70,039,087 of record JAQQTO010000061.1, on the reverse strand, counting down.
ATTTATTTTTTTATTTTGATTTTAACTTGAATTTCTTTATACACTTTCAATTGTCTGAATAACAAAGAGTTTAGCGAATCTAGTAATTACCAATTATTCCTCGTGGGATCGATAATTGGAACTCAAGTCTTATATTACTTGGAGATAGAGTGCACTTGCTCTTAGTGTATTTTACGGGCATCAACCCCATATATGAAATACAATAAAATTAAGATTTAAATGACCACATTATGAATATTTATTAGAAAAAGTATTGATATTGAATATCGGTTAGTGCAACGTTTTAAAAATCAAATCAGTGATTGAACTGATGATAATTAAATATATTTTTTTTATATGTATTAAATAATAAACTATCATATTAATTAAGTAATAAATATTCATAATAATACAACATTCTCCTAAGCCTAAACCAATAAAACTTTAGTCTCAAGAAGCTAGCCCAATCCAAGTTTGTTAAAAAAAAAATTGTTGAGAAGCCCAATCTAACAAGAAGCCTAGCCCCAATAACTTAACCTAGGTACTGCTAGCCTATTAGGTTTTTATTAGAGATAGTATAACAGATAGATATCTACCCCTTAAAGGTGAATGCAACATCGTCAGCAAGTAGCATTGTCTTCCATGAGCATGTATTTAAGTGCGATGAACATTAGCCAATGAGGCTACCAAGACGAGACGCATGCAAGCATCTCATGCCACCATGAAGGGTAAAGCTCATGGTTTGGTTTGAGACCATCATAGTAGACGACCTAGCTCACGGCAGTTATAGGCCTTGGGGTGGTAGGAAGTATATCCTAGCGATAAAGATGTTAAGACATCGTTTTTGCTTCTTCTTTTTTTTTGTTCTAGTGAACCTCATGGTAATAGGTGAAGTTGGTAGCAACACAAGAAGGGGTTGAACTATGTTCTCACTTTTTTTGAAATTTAACTTTCTCACAACTTTCTCAAGTTAGTATACTTGGAGGTGAGAAGGTTATAACTCAATGCAAGCTATTTGTGAGAAACTTTAGAAATAATACTAACAGACCAAGGTGAGAAGGTTCATGATAAGCTTTAGTAGTTGAGTAAAAACAACATTCTCACCACTTCAAGTTCTTTCTCTTAGTCAAATTGGATCCTATAACTTTATATATATATATATATATATATATATATATATATATATATATATATATATATATATATATATATATATATATATATTAGTGTATTCCGTAGAGGCTGATACCTTTGTCTGTATTTACATACATTCTATTATGTTAATTTTAATATATGAGGCATTTCATTTATTGTGTTCTTTTTAATAAACATAATAAAGTCCTTAGAATTGTAAGTTTGATGCCATAGGACATCAAGTGGTTGACTTGATCGTGAGATCCTATTGGATAAAATTAAAACACTATTCTTAAATGTCCCTAGTCAAGTATTATTGTTAATTAGGACAACAATAATGCATTGAGACTAGTATGTGCGTAGACTGATGACCACATCTCACGGGTCATGAATATGAGATATCAAGTCTTCACATGGGTACATATTAGAGTAATGATGTATTGGACTGACTCGCCATGAGAACGCTATATGGATCATTACGTGAGTGTCATAAGCGATTCTCATAGTGATAATGGTGTTTGTGGTTCTTTGACCTGAAATCACTATGATTTCTACATGAGGAGTTATGTGTTTTAATGCTATCAAACGTCATCTATAACAAAGTGATTATAAAGTTAGTTATTAGATATACCGCGAATCATGCAGAGGGATGTGAGTGACCTAGATGAGATTTGTCACTCCTACATAATAGGAGCGATATCTTCGGGTCTCCTGATTGAGTTAGACTGCGAAATGCATGACCATGCTCAAATGAGTCAATATGAGATATTTATTTTATTTGTTGTTACAAAGTCTACTCGAGTATCAGGAAACAAAGGATTGGACTATACAAAGGTGACGCATTCCATGCCTTGTGTTCAATCTATATATCATGACAAAGGGACTAAACGACGCAGAAACATTGGTCACAGAAAGGTTATGTCAAATCACTGACATTCTCATTACTTGGGCAGCAGCGATGTGTTGCTAGATATCGCTCACTGCTTGTAATATTAAAAATGAGATTTTAATATTACTGCCAACTTAATGAGAACCTATAGGGTCACATACATAGAGCAGACTAAAATTGGAGTAATAGATCTAAGTTGAACTCAGATTCAAATGTGGCCTAAACTCATAACAGATGAGTCTAGGGTTACACAGCTTACCTTGCTACTGCTCACACTCACTTAAGACAGTCACTATTATAAATAGTACTGCTAGGGGGGCTACTAAGATAGACATTACAGAACCCTAGCCACACCTATAGAAAAATGAGTGAGAGAGTGACAGGTATCTTCTCTTCTCTTCACAGCTAGCACAGTGTGAGAGATGTGAGGCTCCTTTTTGCGAACGTTGGACGTTCGTGAGTCTGTTCGTGTGGATACCACAGAGACATCATCGCTATTATGGTGTTGGTGATTCACGTCACTTCCTTTGATTACGCTTCAACAAGTAAACAATTTTAAAACTCAGATTATGGCCTTTTCGCATGGATCCTTAGTGGGAATCCTATCTTTTCGCTGCGTGATGTATTCGCAATTCCTAACAATATATATATTTCCTTGAATCAAACACTTATAAATTAACCAGATTCAACTTATAAACTTTAACAAAATTTGGTTTAAAGAACTTCTTAAAGAACACACCAAGATTTTGGTCTTTAAACCCTTTGAACAAGTAGAAGTAAATTAAAAGATGAAGGAGAAGAAGATCATACTAGAAATTTATACTAGTTCACCCCCTAAACCACCTGGGGCTACGTCCAGTACCTAGCAAATCACTAAGATTTCCACTAATATAAGTATTCTTTAATTAACCAAGCCTCTCCAGGCTTACTTATAAGTATTCTTTTACAGTAGCCTCTTTAGGCTAGCTACAAGTATTCTTGACAACAATCTCTTCAAGCTTAATCACAAGTATTCTTCTATAGCCTCTTCAGGCTTACAAACTCAGAATCAAGCGGCTTAGACAACCTCACAAGCTTACTCGTTTCAAGACAGAATCAAAGGTTGAAAGAAGTGTTTGGTTAACTTGTCTAGCTCTTGAAATCACTCTAGGAGTTGATACAAACACTTATACAAATTAGAAACAACACCTACTATAGATTTTACACAAATCAAATTCAAGTAAGTAAAAGTGAGAAGGTTCAGCTCTTGTCAGCTTGTTAGAAAATATTTCACCAAAGTTCTCTATTTGATCTTTAGGCTTGATCTCTTTTATAGGCTTCGAGAAATAACTATTGGGCAATTTAAACGATGGTTGTACTTGCTAGTTGTAGATGGCCGTTATTTTGTCCTTTTCTTAGACACTTCAATGTTTTGCTTTAAAGTAAGAAAGTTCATCAAAATCCTTCTCAAGGTCGACCTTCTCACTGAGTCTTCTCAGCATGAAACTTCTCAAGTACTTTCTCACCAGCTTTCTCACACAACGTTCTCATTCTTGTAAACTTCAACCTTCTCAATTTTGATCTTTACCATCTTAGTGATAAGTCTTTATTCTTCTTGATGGTAATGTTGGCTTGAATTTCTTCCAATGGAATAATCATTCATAGGAGTTCTGTTTTGCATAATTTTTCAATCTTCTTAGGACTTTCTCACAGTGAACTTTCTCATATTCTTCAAAAAGCTTCTCAAGCCTTACTTGAACTTTCTCAAGTCATAAATTGATCTTTTCAAGTTGTTTCAGATTACTAGAAGACTTCCTTAAAGTTTATTTTAGCCTTGGAAAACTTAACAAAACAGAAAACACTCCACAAAAGATTAAATATAAATGAATTGAATTGTGAGAAGATTCAAATCATATTTTCAACATAATTGTTATTATCAAAACAAATTATGCAATGTTAAGCATTAAAAGGGCTATGGAGCTTATGATAAGAACGTCGTTTAGGATTTTTTTTAAAAAAAATAAAAACCTTTCAAATCGGTGAACCATTGATTTTTACCGATTTTTTTATTTTTAACCTGTTTCTCCAATTTTCTTCATTTCAATGGATTGGACACATGATCAGTTCATTAGTTTTCAGGTGGAACCAACTGATCCAATTTGATTTTTTATCACTGGGTTAACATGTAAATTTAATGAATAAAGTCAATTAATGAAAGACTAATATAATGTTACAATGTTTCCCAATAAGTTATTATTTAAATAATCAATTTAAGATTCAATTAAGAATAAAATGCTAATTTGTTTGAGTTATAAATTGTACAAAGAAAAATCTCAAGGTAAACTTGACTAGAAGATCAAGATCTGAATTGCATCAATAGTGTTGAGATGATAGTACAAGGTGTGAAGGTATGCTTCTTATTCTAATATTTTATTCTTGCTATGTATGTATTTTGACAACAAGAAATAATTCAAAGATATTGTGCCAAGCAAGCATGATTGGAAGATCAAGATTTGAATAGCATCAATAGTATTGAGATGATTGTGCAAGATGAGGAGTTATGCTTCTTATTCTATCATACGATGCATGCTATGTATGTGCGTCTTGGCTTTAAAAAGTAATTCAAATTCATGTATATATTGACATCTTTTATATTTAGAGTGGTTGACATAGAAGCAAATTGCTCGTTGATCCTCATAATAATGAGGCACATGATTTTAGTATTAAGTAATTTATTATTTAATCAATATTTAATGTTATTGTGTATTTGTTTTTGAGTTGGACGTGTTAAATTAAATGTCTCATGTGATAGGCTTGTAACTTATCCTATTAGTTTAATAAGTAATTAAATTAATTTAATGAGCTAAACTCTTATTAAGTAAAAGGAAAATGGTAGTTTTGTAATTATAGTAATTGCCAACTTGATGGAAGTTAACAGTATTTAAGAAATAGTTTCTGTAAAAAACTCTAGGTCTGTTCTTGGCCGTCGGGATTTCTTCTTCCTTCATCATCACCGAAGTATAAAAAGCATAAAGAAAAGACAAAGGAATAGAAAGTGAATTTTGAAATCTTTCTAACGTTTTTGAAATACAATCTACCAAGTATTTATGGATAAAAGTTAGTATTTTTTTACACTCATTTGTGAAAATCATGAATTTTAATATTCTTATATTTTAATAGTAATTCTCTATATTAAAATTATTAGAAAACTTATAAATTAACAAGTGATATTAGAGTATAGTTATAAAATTTATGACTCTCCATTGATAAATGACTATTTTTTCTAATTTATATGAACCTTAATTATAAAAATTAAAGATTTTTATTATGTTTTTTTCAGTGCACTTTGTGATTTAATCTTATAATTTATTATTAACTCTAATTATGAGTTCACAGAGTTAATCTTATAATTTATTATCAACTCTAATTATGAATTGTTGAATCCAATTGTATAATGATTGGATAAAGTATATGATCAAAACCATGGAAACGATATGAACATCACGTCACGCGACTTTTCAAGTCTCTGCAAATGTTTATTCTATTATATTATGTTTGCAAATCAATGAAAATACTGTATATTATATTATGTTTATTATATTATATTGTTTTCGTAAATTCATTATGGATGACATCACTGTTTGCAAAATCATCGAAACATTGTATAATTTTGTATCTCAACAAAAATACTATTTTGTTCAACGTATAAAGCATATATTGTTGACTCTTATTATCTTTGAACAGCATTTTCGTAAATCAATAATATTTATTAATTGTAATAAATTAGGGAATATTATTTTAATGACATATTGACTTTTATGTATAATGTTATCAATTTGAGATAATATTATGTGAAATTTATTAATCACTAAAGTAGTTAAATCTTTAAGTTAATTTACTCTCAAATTATATGAAAATTATTTTAAAGAATATGTTATATTGATTTTTATGCATAATGCTATCAATTTAAAATTAATGTATAAAAGATTTGTTAATCACCAAAGTAGTCAAATCTTTTAAGTTAGTTTAATTTTAAATTATATGAAAGTTATTTTTTCAATTACTTATAGAATGGATGTTATGAATGACATGATGACTATTTGTGTATAGATAAATCGAAATTCATTGTTATAAGACATTTATGGATCGCTAGAAGATTGATTAACTGCTCTTATAATAAATGGATATGATTGTTAGTAATGTAAGTGCACTATTAGTTTTATTTATATATCCAAAGATAATAAATATTTCTAGTTAGTACATATATCATTATCAAAATTATGTAAATTTTGTTAGCATCATTATGTTTATTGTTGTATGTTGATGGATCACCTAAAGGACAACATTGATATATATTGAATGCTTAAGTGATTTATTGTATAGATTTATATAGTATGTTAATTTATGACTCAAAGTATAAATGTTAGACATATGATCATTGTAGTACTTATTGTTATGCATTCGCATCTCTCATCTGTTCCAATTTTAATGGACTTAATTTCTCTGAATGGAGTGAGCAAATTCAATTTTACCTTGAGGTAATGAATTTGGATTTGGATCTTCGAGTAGAGAAACCAGATGCTATTACTATTTTAAGCACTGATGAAGAGAAAGTTCATTACAAAAACAAGAAAAGATCAAACAGATTGAATCTGATGTACATGCGGATGAGCATAGCTAGGAATATTAAATCAATTCTTCCTAAAACTAAGAATGCTAAAGAAATGATGAAGTTAGTGGAAGAGCGCTCCCAAACTGCTGACAAGTCTCTTGCTGGGATATTAATGGGTACTTTAACCACCATGAAATTTGATGGTTCTCGTACTATGCATGAGCACATCATTGAAATGACAAACATTACAGCAAGACTTAAGTCATTGGGAATGGAAGTGGATGAGAATTTTCTTGTGCAGTTCATTCTGAACTCATTACTGTTTGAGTATGGTCCATTCAAAATGAACAATAATACTAAGAAAGATAAATGGAGTGTGCATGAATTGCACAGTATGTTAGTTCAGGAGGAAACTAGACTTAAGAATCAATGAAATCAATCTATCCATTATATGAACCATCAAGGAGTTGGAAAGAAAGCTGAAAAGAAACATGGAAAGGAAAAAGGACCATTAAAGATTGATGAGTTCTTTGTCAAAATCCAGAAGAAAGAATCAAACAATAATAGATGTCATTTTTGTGGGAAATATGGACACTTCCAAAATGATTGCCTAAGGCATAAGGCTTGGTTCGAAAAGAAAGGTAAGTTTAATGCTTATGTATGTTTCGAATCAAATTTAACTGAAGTTCCCCATAATACTTAGTGGATTGATTATGGATGTACAACTCATGTTTCTAATACGATGTAAGGATTCCTTACAATCCAAACCATGAGCCCAAAGAGAAGTTCGTCTTCATGGCAAATAAAGTGAAGGTTGTAACAGCCCAATAGTTGCTACCCTATTATATCGTCATATAAATGAATAACCCAATATTGACCCTACTACTACTAACATACATCAATGTCTAACCCATATCATTCACACATAATGAGTAAATATGGAGAACTACAAAAGCAAAAGTTATATATATACATCACAGCCTCAAAGGGCAAACTGTTATACATAACTTAGAACAACTAAGCAAATATAAAACAGATATATGCTCAGCTCAAAACAGCATCTATACTATGCTAATCCTCATACATCTTCTTCTTCCCTTTCGAATAATCCGTACCAAGATTTACATGGCAACACAATCGGGGTGAGAAAACATATCTCAATAAAAGTATTCCAATACCAGTATATATACATATATACAACAAATAATATTCACAAATATCAAATTGACACTTCAATTACAGAAGCAATAACACCTCATCTCAACAACAGCAATCGCCTATACAATTGTCATGCTATGTTTAATTATGTTTAATGTGTATGTCAATGCAAATCCCAGAAATGGATGTAGTTTTAAAAATGTTATGAAACCTTAGAAGTATTGAGGATATTACCCACCTCAACTACTCTAGGGTATGTTATGATATGCTATGATTTATCAGGCATAGTGAGGATGACTCATCAACAATGTCCATTAAAACAAGCAGAGGATATTACTTACCTCTACCGATCAACAAAGCAAAGAGAATATTATAAAACTCCTTACTCAACAATATAATAATGATATTACTCATATTATTACACATAACATAGAGAGGATATTACACACCCCAATATGCTTCTCAAACAATACAAAGAGGATATTATAAACTTCAAGGTATTTTACATCAATAAAGTTGGATATTTCTCGCCAATCTATTGAACAAACACATAGAAAGGATATTACTCACCAATCTATGCTTCTCAAATAATACAAAGAGGATATTATAAACCTCAAGGTATTTCACATCAATAGAGTTGGATATTACTCACCAATCTATTGAACAAACATATAGAAAGGATATTACTCACCAATCTATGCTTCTCAAGCAATACAAAGAGGATATTATAAACCTCAAGGTATTTCATATCAATAGAGTTGGATATTACTCACCAATCTATTGAACAAACACATAGAAAGGATATTACTCACCAATCTATGCTTCTTAAACATTTCATGCAAAACAATTACTAATTACTTCCTGTAACTAGTTTCACAATTAATTTATTTGTATTTCGAACTTATCTCACACACAAATCATCAAATACTTATAGAAGTACTTTAACACTCTTAAAAGAGCATATCTAAGTGATTCCAAAACTTAGGGAAACTCATTACCTCAAGAATACAATTCTTACAAAATTCTGGAACTCATGCCTAGGCTTGGTTTTGCCACGCCTAGGCGAGGTGCTCTCTGTCTGCTCAGGACTGAAAACTGACCAGTCCATGCCTAGGCATGACCATACGGCGCCTAAGCGTGACTATTCTGCAAAAAATTCTGCAGAACATGAATCATTGTTCCAATGGCCCCAAATCTATTTCCAACCATACAAACATGAATTTTAAGTGTTTTCTAACTCCAATCATGGTCTCTAAATATGTTAGAATTATTAAACACTAGACTCAACTCATTAATCTCACATTGACCTTTCAAACCACAACTAAGCATCAAGAATCAAAACACCTCTCCTAAATACCTATTTCTCACTTTCACCATAAAGCATTACATAGATAATCTTAGGGATTAATTCAGCCACCATGCTTAAACTAACTCATTACAAGTTCTAATCTAGGTTTCCAAGGTGTTCAACTAACTCAAACCCTCAAGGAACTCACAAAACCCCATTTTCACTTATTTCAAACATACCCCAAGCATGACAAGATAAAGCAAAGATGGGAGTTGGGAGATGAGAGCAAGAATCCCTACCTCAAGATCAAGAAGATGAAGTCAAGAATGGATCCTAGCTCCAGATGATTCCTCTTCCTTCTTCCTCTTCTTCTCTTCCTCTTTGGTTCCTCTCTTCTATTTTCTTTTCTTTCCTTTCTCTACGTTTTCTTTTCTTTATTTCTGCTTCACAAATATCCCAACTGTGGGATATTTAACAACGGAAGTCTAATTTGACTTCTCTTAGATATGTACCAAAACCCTAATTTACTAAGAACACTCAAATTTCACCAAATCTGATTTCGTAGCTTCCAACAAACTCAAAATAAATCCTAAGATTCATTAAAAATTCTGTTTCACCAAAAACTGATATTTCTATATCAGTTGTGGGTCAAACTGGCACTAAAACACACAACCAGTATGCTTAAAAATGCCGAACTAACTCCGATTAACCTCAAACTTTAACTATAACACAGTTCCCACATTTGTGACTTAGAAACAAACTCTCCACACTTATTTCCATTAACTAAGCAGTTTAAGCCACTTCCGGAGCAAATAACAGTTATATTTCTCACATAGTATTACAGTAAAGTGCCTAAATATACTGAGAAAGTCACAAAACTACGTAGACATGTTAAGCAGGTATTAGGCTACCTCTGTAACCATATACAAGCCTAACATGATTTTTTAGGGTATTACATTCTCCCCACTTTTTTAGAATTTTTTCCCTAAAATTTGATTTACCTTATGTATAAAGTTCTAATAACTGACATACAACCACAGATACAACCAAATTTTAAGAAAACAAAGTTACTAAACATGTACAACCATGTACTCACCTTTTCCAAAACCAGGAGATGGTGATGCCTCTTCACCTCGTACATTGTAGACTCTATCCCCAACGATAGGTCTAGCATCTGTCTCGTCTTCTTCCTTTTTAGAACAATTTTTGGCATAGTGTCCCAACTTGCCATACTTAAAACACCTGATTTGGTCCACCATACAAACTTTGCTCCTGTGATACCTACCACACTTGTTACAATTCTCTTACTGATCTTCCTTCTGAACATTCTGGCCTTTCTCTTGTGGGTGATTGCATTTAGGACTACTTTTCCCATATCCACCATCCACCTTCTTCTTCTTCTGAAGACTTTGTAAATTCTGCTCTGCTTGAATTTAGAGATTTTCAGACTCCATAATTCTACACTTGTTTACCAAGGATGGAGAATCCCTGATTTCAAAAGGTCTCACAACCCTTCTTACATTTCCCCTCAGCCCGGACTCAAACCTGACACACCTCCGGCTCTCATCCGGATTTTGCCTAAACTATGAAGAAAACTTGGACAACTCATGAAATTTACCCTCATATTGTCCAACCGTCATGTCCTCTTGTTGAAGACCCAAAAACTCCTTCTCTTTATCATCTTATAAACTCTTTAGGAAGAGCTTCTCCAAAAAGGTTCCTTTGAACACACCCCACGTGATCAAAGTCCCTGCTGTCTCGAGCAGCCTCCTGGTGCTTCGCCACCATTGCTCCGCTTCCCCTCTCAGCATGAAGGAAGCAAAAGAAACTTTTTGCTCTTCAGAGTATACCATGAGCTCATAGATCTTCTTTAATTCGGTCAACCACTCTTTCGCTTTAATCGGATCATAATAACCTTTGAATATCGGAGGACTCATCTTTCTGAATTCTAAAATATCGAGAAAATTTTGATTTCTCCTGACTAGTACCTCTTATACAAGTGGTGATACTAGTGGTGGTATTTGCTGCTGAGGTACCAACCTCTCTAACACTCTTACAGTCGCCACTGCTTGTTCAATTCGCTGCCTCATGGCATTGGCCATCACCATCATAGCTGCAGTCATCTCTGTACCTTCATTACTAGAGTCTCTATTCTGGCTCCCATGTGGTCACCCTCGTGTTGCCGGTCACCCTCGTACTGCCATAGTCTTCTGTAAACACAGAACAATTCATATTGAGTTAGCTAGGTTCAATATCATGTAACTATGTCACAGTAGCTAAAGCAAACATCTCAAAGGCAAAATATGCAATTCCACTCAAACAGCCACATGTAAGAGATAAGAAATGCATAACCATCAACACACATACATAAACATAGTCAGTCTATACCCCGGATTAACAAGATGAACAACTCTAATACCAAAATATAACAGCCCAATATTTGCTACCCAATTATATCATCATATAAATGAATAACCCAATATTGACCTTGCTACTACTAACATACATCAATGTCTAACCCATATCATTCATACATAATGAGTAAATATGGAGAGCCACAAAAGTAAAAGTTAATATATATACATCACAGCTTCAAAGGGCATACTGTTATACATAACTTAGAACAACTAAGCAAATATAAAACAGATATATGCTCAGCTCAAAATAGCATCTATACTATGCTAATCCTTATACATCTTTTTCTTCTCTTTCGAAGAATTCGCACCTGGATTTACATGGCAACACAATTAGGGTGAGAAAACATATCTCAATAGAAGTATTTCAACACCAGCATATATACATATATACAAGCAAATAATATTCACAAATATCAAGTTGCAGTTCAATCACAGAAGCAACAACACCTCATCACAACAACAGCAATTGCCCATACAATTGTCATGCTATGTTTAATTATGTTTAATGTGTATATCTATGCAAATCCTAGAAATGAATGTAGTTTTAAAAATGTTATGAGACCTTAGAAGTATTGAGGATATTACCTACCTCAACTACTCTAGGGTATGTTATGATATACTATGATTTATCAGGCATAGTGAGGATATGACTCACCAATACTGTCCATCAAAATAAGCAAAGGATATTACTCACCTCTACCGATCAGCAAAGCAAAGAGAATATTATAAAACTCCTTACTCAACAATGTAATAATGATATTACTCACATTATTACATATAACATAGAGAGGATATTACACACCCCAATATGCTTCTCAACAATACAAAGAGGATATTATAAACCTCAAGGTATTTTACATCAATAGAATTGGATATTTTTTGCCAATCTATTGAACAAATACATAGAAAGGATATTACTCACCAATCTATGCTTCTCAAACAATACAAAGAGGATATTATAAATCTCAAGGTATTTCACATCAATAGAGTTGGATATTGCTCACCAATCCATTGAACAAACACATAGAAAGGATATTACTCACCAATCTATGCTTCTCAAACAATACAAAGAGGATATTATAAACCTCAAGGTATTTCGCATCAATAGAGTTGGATATTACTCACCAATCTATTGAACAAACATATAGAAAGAATATTACTCACCAATCTATGCTTCTCAAATATTTCATACAAAATAATTACTAATTACTTCCCGTAACTAGTTTCACAATTGATTTATATGCATTTCAAACTTATCTCACACACAAATTATTAAATACTTATAGAAGTACTTAAACACTCTTAAAAGAGTGATCTATCGATTATTCCTATACCTTGAACGCCTTATAATTAATTCATTGAACTCCATTTGTGCTTAATGTCATTATTTAGCTAAGTTTCTGATATCAAACCCTAATTGGAACATTATTATGAAACTTTGCTTAAATGTATTTTTAGACGCTGATAATTGAATTGAACTTTTCAGGAAACCTTTGGATGACGGAGTTCATTAGCCTCAAACAAAGCTTAATATCCACTTGAAGAAGGAGCTAAGGATTCAAGGAGATTAATATCATCTCTTGAAGCAATAAAAGAAGAGTTTTTGTGAAGAATCAAGGATGAAAATGAAGGAATCAAATTTCAGGGCCTGTGTCACTTTTCAGGGCCTAGGCCATGTAACATTACACGACTGTGTTCTTCTATGACTTATGAAATTGGAGGATTCTTAACATGTTGGCAGTAAAGTACATGGCCGTGTAATCACACCAGAAACTCAAGTATTAAGTTTCTATGAGAAGTTAGGTCTTGAGACCTATAAATATGCATTCTTAGCCCCTTTTAAAAGAGTTCTAACCTTGGAGGCAGCGGGGAAACTCTAGGAAATGGAGAGGAGAGGCTTGGATTGAAGATTGGAGTCTCAGATTTGAGCAATCTAAGATCCATCATCCTCAATTCTTGGAAATCCGTTTACTCTTTAGTTTTTCTTTTGCACTTCATTTCAGATGTTGTTCTTTTTTTGTTTTTCTTGTGATTTCATTTTAACCATGTGTAACTAAATCTCCCTTAGTTAAGGGAGGATGAAACCACTAGTATTAATGTTGTGAATCTTGCATCTTCGTTTATTCCAATACAATTATGTTTTTATTCATATATTTCTAAATCTATTATTGGTATGGAGGTTTTTATACTTGTTCCCATTTTCAAAAATGATAGATCTGGGTTTGTTATGCGCGGTTGCAGTAATAGATCTAAAGGATTGTATGTTGGTATAAAAATATTTATGCTCATTTGCCAATTATAAAAGTGGTAGATCTGGGTTTATTATGCGCAGTTGCAGTAATAGATCTAGAGGAATATATAATCTAAGTAATTTAATCCCGGTGTGCGATTAGATCTTAGTGTAATTGTTTTTCTAAATCTTAATGCAATTGTTAGATAGTTGTAAGAGCGGTTGCTTTATAACTAATCAATGATTAGGAGTTGATTTGAGCGGTTGCTAAATTAGCCAATACGTAAGGAAAACAGAGATTTAATTTCACAATTGCATAAAAATATAATTGTGCATGTTGGAATAAAAGGATATGTGGGTTAGCATCATTATGTAAATCTAGTGGTGGATTCAATCTCTTAACCAATTCTATTATATTGTTGATTCTAGTTTGTTTACTGTTACTATTTTGTTGAAATTGTTTATTGTTAATCAAAACTTCAAAACCCCCTTTTTACTGTTTATTATTAATCAGAGTTTAAATTGGGAATTATTTGATAGTGTTAATTGAATTGGTTCTTTGTAGATCGATCCTTACTAACTACAACTAGTTGTAAGGTTTTTATTTTCTGGTGGGCCTGACAACTGCTTTTTACCTTAATTTTAATCACTATTCTTGTCACACCAAGAATTTTGGCGCTATTGCCAGGGAGCCAATTTTTCAATTATATTATTGATTTATTTCCTATTTTTACTCTATTTTTTGTTTTTGTTTTTAGATTTTAATTCTTGCTTTCAGAATGTTTTGTAGGTGTTGATGTCCATTGAAGGGGTAGGCGAGGGATTGCAGAATTTAAGGAACTATATTGATCAACTCAACTTACATCCTTACTTTCCCTTCCATCCAGCTAATTTCCAACTCATACCTGCTGACATTGAAGTTGCCCGTCACATTGATCTATTAATTTCAGAGACATTTGAGCCATCTGAAATATCTGAAGATGTGACAATGGCAGAAAACACTTTAAGGGCGTTGGGTGCTCCAAACCTGGATCAACAGCCTCTATGCATAGATATTCTTGAAAATGAAGAGGCATGTGAATTGAAATCCAGTTTAATCCATCTCTTGCCATCTTTCAATGGATTACCGAGAGAGGACCCCAACAAGCACTTGAAAGAAATTCATGTGGTATGTTCTAGCATGAAACCTGCAGGAATTCTAATAGAGCAAGTCAAGCTGAGAGCTTTTCCATTCTCACTAAAGGATTCTGCTAAAGAGTGGCTTTACTACTTGCCACCCAGATCGAGCCAAACATGGCCGGACATGGCCTGAGCTTTCCTAGACAGATATTTCCCTACCTTAAAAGTCGCAACCATTAGAAAAGAAATTTATGGTATTCAACAAAGGCATGGGGAATTACTCCATGACTATTAGGAGAGATTTAAAAGACTATGTGCTAGCTGCCCTCATCATCAAATCAGTGAGCAACTCTTGATTCAGTATTTCTATAAGGGTTTACAAGTGATTGATCGTAACATGATTGATGCTGCTAGTGGAGAAGCATTGGTTGATAAAACTCCTCAAGAAGCTAGAAACTTGATATCAAGAATGGCTACAAACACTCAACAATTTTACACTAGGAATGACATTGGAGTGAGAGCAGTGAAAGAAGTAGAGATAATCGGTTTACAGCAGCAAATGACTCAATTAACTGCTATGGTTCAGTGGTCAATGGATAAAGGAAAAGAACCAGTTCATGCTTGTGGGATCTGTTGTTCATCTGGACATCCCACTGATATGTGTCCCACTCTCCAAGAGGACACAAATGAGGAGGTTAGAGCAGTAAGGGGATATTCTGGACTTTCAAAAAATTACAACCCCTACTCAAACACATATAATCCGAGGTAGAGGGATCATCCTAATTTCAGCTATGCAAAGCAACCTCAAAATTAACTTCCAGCTTATGAACCCCCAGGATTTCAGCAAAGGCAACCTGAGCCTTCACTAGAGGATCTAGTGAAAAAATGGCCACTAATAATTTGTAGTTCCAACAAGAAACAAATGCTACTATACAGAGTTTTAAACAAGAGACAAGGGCTGCAATCAATAACTTGCAGAACCAGATAGGGCAGTTATCCACAGAGTTCAACAAGTTTCAAAGTCAATCTTTATGGAAACTACCCTCACAGCCAGAAGTGAATCCGAGGGAAAAATGCTAGTGCTGTCACATTGAGAAGCGGGAAGGCGTTGGATGAACCTATATCCACTCCACCACTCACTCAATAGAAAGATGAAACACCCAAGGAAGCAAATGAAAAGAGGCAAACTCCAAAGCCCCTAAGGTAAGTAATTCTGAACTCCTTCCCAAATATGTCACTAAAGCCCCTTTTCCTACTAGGTTGGTAAAGACTAAGAAAGAAGAAGCAGAAAAAGAGATCCTAGAGACTTTTAGGAAGGTGGAAGTTAACATTCCTTTGTTAGATACCATTAAGCAAGTACCTAGGTATGCAAAGTTCTTGAAAGAATTATACACTAACAAAAGGAAATTAAAAGGAAATGAAAGGGTCTAAGTGGGAGAAAATGTTTCAATTGTAATTAAAAAGAAACTCCCAACCAAATATAAGGATCATGACACTGATAACTCCATGAAATGTAGTTATTTATGCCTCATATTTGTGCTTCATGGCATGCTTAACCCTTGTTTTTATGCATATTTAGAAGATTTTATGCTTATATTTGTGGAATTCTATTTTGAGATTTTCCTTTATGTTTTTGAGCAATTTGTGCATATTTATTGATTGATTAACTAGATTTGTAATTGTATTTTGTTAGCCATGGCAACCATTACCCAAGAGGGGGGTGAATTGGGTGATGACTTGTTTTAATGTAACTTTGACAAATTATGCATTTTAAATCACTCAATAAATAAATGCAGCGGAATATGCACAATAAATGTACAACTATTATAGATTACTCAACTACAACTTGAGATATAGGATAAATCAAGCAAATAAGCTAAATATCAAGTTCAACTCAAGCATATATAATTAAGGTGCAAATATAAAGAGATAGAGTTTAGAAGATCAAACATAATAGTTTATCTTGGTTCGATCACCAATCCACTTGTGATCTACATCCAGTCCTCAAGCAACCGCTAGAGATTTTCCACTATCTTCAAGCTTCAATAGGTGCTTGATAACCTTTACAATTGAGAGCACTCAACACACCTTGGGATACCTCACCCTTGTGCTTGAGCCTCAAATAGGGATACCTCACCCTTTACAACTTTTGAGGGATGCCTCACCCTCAAGGGATACCTCACCCTTTACTAACTTTGAGAGATGCCTCACTCTCTAGGGATACCTCACCCTTTACTCTAGAGGGATACCTCACCCTCTCTTTATAGATTACACAAAGTGTGGAAGATAGAAACTCTCTTGAAGAGTAGATAAATACAAATTGAAGCTCTAACAATGCCCCTTTTGAATATCTCAAATTTTCTCACAAAAATAGGGCAAAAACGTTTTCAGGATTGATTCTCGTGTATGAGTGTTAGATTGATGTTATAAAGTGAAGTTCAACCCTTAATGAAGACCCAAGGCAAGTATTTATAAGTTGTATGAAGAAAAGAGCCGTTGGGGGTGAAAAAGCCAAGCATTTAATGCAGTTAAAATAGCCGTTGGGGTCTGTCAGACCGCGTGTAATCGATTACACAGCCTATGTAATCGATTACATGGATGTTTGAATGTGTTCTTGGCTTTCTGGGTTCTGTGTAATCGATTACATTCTTGGTGTAATCGATTACATGGCTTCTGACTTGTGTGTAATCGATTACATTATCTATGTAATCGATTACATGACTCCTTGAACGTGTTCTTGCCTTTCTGGGCTTCAATGTAATCGATTACATCACTGGTGTAATCGATTACACGGCCTCTGACTTGCGTGTAATCGATTACATGAACCATGTAATCGATTACCAACTCTCTGTTTAGCTTGTAATCGATTACAAAACATGTGTAATCGATTACCTTGGCCTTTGAACACATTTTTCAAGTCCAATTAAGCTTGTAAGCCATTTCTAACACCTCAAGATGATTGATTAAACATAAAACCTTTCATGAGTGTTGAATCCAAGATTAAAAATGACATTTCTTGAAAAACATATTTAACTTTGAATTTTCCCACTTATTTTGAAAACAATATTTGGAAAACCATTTGAGAATCATTGAGATACTTAGAGAGCACTTTACATTGATATTCTAAGACCTATATCTAATATACCTCTTTTGATCTTGGTCTTTTATCTTTTGATCTTGGTCTTCTCTTTTGATCTTGATCTTCATCTTTGGCTTTGTTATCATCAAAAACTCATTTGATATGCTTCAAGACATAAGCATTCACATTCTCTCCCTTTTTGATGATGACAAACTAAACATTCAACAGAATGAGAAATATATGCATTTAATTGATTATCAGATAATTAAGTGCAACACTCCCCCATAATATATGCATGAGATATAATATGTGAAAGTGCAAAACTCCCCCGTACACATGCAATACATATGCCGTATATTTCACTAATCTTATATATTTCACTAATCTTCTCCCCCGTTGGCATTATAAAAAAGAAGACATAAGCATTCAGATTTTTATTTCAGCCCAACAGGATCAATATCAGAGTATAAATCATTTAGCACAACAATATGTGATACCAATAGCAAATGCATATGATGAAAGACTTCAAATTAGTTCCAAAACAATCCCAAACATCATTTAAGCATATAGTCCAAATAGATTATGATCAAAAACTCATAATTGTGCAGCAAAACAATATATTATGCAGAAGATTGTGACTTTATGCAGCAAGAGTTATTTATTCAATATGCCAAGTTCTAAGATATTTTTATCAAATGTGCTACTTCAAACAATAAGTGAACTTATCTAGCATATTATTACATGTAGAAATGTATAGAAAATTTAAAGCATAGAAAGCATCCATAGTTATAGAATACCTTATTATCAAGAGATATGCAAGGTAGTGAGTAAATAATATAATCATGTGCTATATATAATATTCAAATTTTACCAAGTACACATGATTCAATTAATCACTTAAGGCCTACAAGGAATATACCTCAAATTCATTGACTTTACAAGTAAATATGCATAAGAGGTAGACATTTTTGATACCTTGGCCTTAATGATCAAGGAAGCTCTTTTCCTTACCCATTGCTTCTCTTTTGGTGTTTTGAACTTTGAAAGTTCCACATTTTGTACTTGAGAAGTTTCGATTGAAGTCATCTTTCTTCTTTGATCAAAACTTCTACCAATAGGCTTTAGAAGCATTCTCTTTGATGATTCATTTTTTCTTTGACCAATTAGTCCATCCTTTTGAGAAGTTTTCTGCATAATTGAAACACTAGGAGGACTTTTTGGTACCCATTTCATCTTGGGTCCTTGAATGTTAGTACTAGAACCTTTAAGACTTTTCGGAACCCAAACTAAGTTATTTCTCATATAATGATTTCTTCTATAATTGCACAAATGAGAAATATGTCCTAGATGACCACAAAAATTACAAACAATTGAATTTAATGATGACTTGGTCCTTTGAAGATCATTTTTGGAAAACATAAGCCTTTTGTTATTTTTATATTCTATGTCATTTTTGCCACAAGCCTTACTTGAATTTCCATGTAAAATAACATCAATTTCATTCTCATTAATAATCATGGATTGTAAGCAATTAGAATCATTAGCTTTGGAAAATTCACAATATAAGTTCTCAACTTGATTTTCTAAATTAATGCATTTTTCACAAGAAGTTGAGGTTTCACATTTCAAAGACATTTCCTCATCAAGAGAAGCATATTCATTTTTCAAAGTTTTAATTTCATTTTCAATAGAGGAAATATTTTCCAAACAAGATGAGTTTTTCTTTTCTAAAAGCAACAAGTCATTATAAAATTCATCATATGCACATTTTAGTTCATCATAGGAAGGACCATAATCAAGATAGGCATTATTTACCTCAAAGTCCTTTTTAGCCATATATGAAGTAGTCTTCATTCCTAGCATACTTGGCTCTTTAAAAAAATCATCATCTTCCTCATTGTTGTCTTACTTTGCCACCTCTTCAAATTGAGCATCATTTTGAAAATATTTTGCATAACAAGATTCCTTTAATGACTTTTCCTCTTCTTGCTCTCTATATACAACTTTATGCACAAAATTATTATTAGCAAGATAGATAGAATCAAGAGCATCTCATATATCTTTAACACTAGAGCAATTCTTAATTTTAGCATAAGCATAATTATTTAAACCACTTCTCAATATTTGCATTGCTATAATGTTCAATGAAAAGCATTTCTTATCATAGTCATTCCAAGTTTGTTTTGATTTGCATGTAAATCCATCAAGCATAATATCCCACAAATCAATATCAATAGATTGTATATAAATTTCTATTCTAGCTTTCCAATAAATGAAATTCGCACCATCAAATAATGGTGATTTATTAATTTCAAAACCATTCATTTTGAAAAGCTTTTAATGGTTGCCAAACAAACAAGGATCTTGAACTCCAAGCGGTTAAGCTTTTACCAGAGCACGAAGCTCTGATACCACTTATTAGCCATGGCAACCATTACCCAAGAGGGGAGTGAATTGGGTGATGACTTGTTTTAATGTAAGTTTGACAAATTATGCATTTTAAATCACTCAATAAATAAATGCAGCGAAATATGAACAATAAATGTACAACTATTATAGATTACTTAACTACAACTTGAGATATAGGATAAATCAAGCAAATAAGCTAAATATCAAGTTCAACTCAAGCATATATAATTAAGGTGCAAATGTAAAGAGATAGAGTTTAGAAGATCAAACACAATAGTTTATTTTGGTTTGATCACCAATCCACTTGTGATCTACATCTAGTCGTCAAGCAACCGCTAGAGATTTTCCACTATCTTCAAGCTTTAACAGGTGCTTGATAACCTTTACAATTGAGAGCACTCAACACACCTTGGGATACCTCACCCTTGTGCTTGAGCCTCAAATAGGGATACCTCACCCTTTACAGCTTTTGAGGGATGCCTCACCCTCAAGGGATACCTCACCCTTTACTAACTTTGAGAGATGCCTCACTCTCTAGGGATACCTCACCCTTTACTCTAGAGGGATACCTCACCCTCTCTTTATAGATTACACAAAGTGTGGAAGATAGAAACTCTCTTGAAGAGTAGATAAATACAAATTGAAGCTCTAACAATGCCCCTTTTAAATATCTCAAATTTTTTCACAAAAACATGGCAAAATCGTTTTCAGGATTGATTCTCGTGTATGAGTGTTAGATTGATGTTATAAAGTGAAGTTCAACCCTTAATGAAGACCCAAGGCAAGTATTTATAAGTTGTATGAAGAAAAGAGCCGTTGGGGGTGAAAAAGCCAAGCATTTAATGCAGTTAAAATAGCCGTTGGGGTCTGTCAGACCGCGTGTAATCGATTACACAGCCTATGTAATCGATTACATGGATGTTTGAATGTGTTCTTGGCTTTCTGGGTTCTGTGTAATCGATTACATTCTTGGTGTAATCGATTACATGGCTTCTGACTTGTGTGTAATCGATTACATTATCTATGTAATCGATTACATGACTCCTTGAACGTGTTCTTGCCTTTCTGGGCTTCAATGTAATCGATTACATCACTGGTGTAATCGATTACACGGCCTCTGACTTGCGTGTAATCGATTACATGAACCATGTAATCGATTACCAGCTCTCTATTTAGCTTGTAATTGATTACAAAACATGTGTAATCGATTACCTTGGCCTTTGAACACATTTTTCAAGTCCAATTAAGCTTGTAAACCATTTCTAACACCTCAAGATGATTGATTAAACATAAAACCTTTCATGAGTGTTGAATCCAAGATTAAAAACGACATTTCTTGAAAAACATATTTAACTTTGAATTTTTCCACTTATTTTGAAAACAATATTTGGAAAACCATTTGAGAATCATTGAGATACTTAGAGAGCACTTTACATTGATATTCTAAGACCTATATCTAATATACCTCTTTTGATCTTGGTCTTTTATCTTTTGATCTTGGTCTTCGCTTTTGATCTTGATCTTCATCTTTGGCTTTGTTATCATCAAAAATCCATTTGATATGCTTCAAGACATAAGCATTCACATATTTAACTTTGTACTTTCTCTAATGCAGGAATGGCTCAAAAGAGATAAATTGATGCAAGCCAAGGCCCAGCATTGGAGGAAAGAAGCCAAGGAGGCATTCTAGAGTTCCATGCCACGGCGCAAACATGTGCACGCTGCGGCGTGATGGTCTCAGCCAGTGTATACTGACAAGATAGAGAGCTCCACACCGCGGTGTGGGCTTGTTCACGCCGTGGTGCGCATCGACAAACTGAGTCTATTTATTTTGTTTTCCATGCCCTTTCTCACGCTTTCTCAATTTTCTCTCTTTTAGGTTTAGGTTTTTAGTTTCTAGGTTAGAGGCTACGGCTGGGTCCTCCATTGGAAGTGGAGATGTAGCTTGGGGAGCTAAGGATGGAAGCCCTCTTTCCATTGGAGGAGGATCTGAGTTTCAATGGCGAAATCCATAAGCTTTCTCTTTCCCCCTTTGCTCTTTTCTTTTCCTCATTTCTTGAACATTTATTTCAGTTTGTATTTTCATGTTCAACGATGTAGCAGCTGTATTTAGGGATGACTTTGAATTTTTTTTATGAATATTAATGATTTGTTCTTCTCTGAGTTTGTGTGGATCTTTGATTTTATTCAATCATATTGTTCTTAATGCTCTTGAGTGTTTGGCCAACATTTAAGTTGATTTGATAAAGTCCAATGAACCTAGACATAGGGATTTGGGTTTGAGATCATATGTATGATTGATGTATGTTTGATTCTATTCCAATGGCGGGATGAGTTGATTCGCTAATGGGATAGAAATATACCTCTTAGTCATGCATAGCACGTGTTTGAGAATAGACCTTAAAGGGTGAATTTTATGTTAGCTCTCAAAGACACTTAGTGAGTTGGGCAATTGAAATCATAATTAGATGACCTAGACATAGGCGTTTAGCTAATGTAGATTCTCAAGCTAACCTAATCATTACATTCATATTTATGAAGAGAATTGCATGTTGTTAGTTGAAGTAAAGGGTGAAGAAGGATTTCCCTAATCTCTAATCATTATCTTTATCGATTTTTATGTTCTAGGTTAGAGGTTGCGGCTGAGTCCTCCATTGGACATGGAGATGGAGCTTGGGGACCTAAGGATGGAAGCCCTCTTTTCATTAGAGGAGGATTTGAGCTTCAATGGCGAAATTCATAAGCTTTCTCTTTCCCTCTTTGCTCTTTTCTCTTCCTCATTTCTTGAACATGTATTTTGATTTGTATTTTCGTGTTCAATGATGTAGTAGCTGTATTTAGGGATGACTTTGAATCTTTTTTATGAATATTAATGATTTGTTCTTCTCTGAGTTTGTGTGGATCTTTGATTTTGTTCAATCATATTGTTCTTAATGCTCTTGAGTGTTTGGCTAATATTTAAATTGATTTGATAAAGTGCAATGAACCTAGATATAGGGATTTGGGTTTGAGATCGTATGTATGATTGATGCATGTTCAATTCTATTCCAATGGCGGGATGAGTTAATTCGCTAATGGGATAGAAATATACCTCTTAGCCATGCATAGCACATGTTTGAGAATAGACCTTAAAGAGTGGATTTTGTGTTAGCTCTCAAGGACACTTAGTGAGTTGGGCAATTAAAACCATGGTTAGATGACTTAGACATAGGTGTTTAGCTAATGTAGATTCTCAAGCTAACCTAATCATTGCATTCATATTTATGAGAGGATTACATGTCGTTAGTTGAAGTAAAGGGTGAAGAAGGATTTCCCTAATCTCTAACCATTAACTTTATCACTTTTTAGTCTTCAGTTTAATTACTTTCCCCTATTTTTATGTTCTTGAATAGAATTAGGTAAGCTATCTATTAATACTTAGCATTGGAAATAAACTTATCCTCGTGAGAATGATCTCTTACTCTGTATCTGTATTACTTGTGCGACCCGTGCACTTGCGGTTAGCAAATGGACAAATAAGTTGTTTTGGCCCTAACAAGTTTTTGGCGCCGTTGCCAGGGATAAGGTATTATTTCTATATTGCTAATATTGACAATGAGTTTACTTAGTTCTAATTCAAGTTTGTTTTTAGTTTAATCCAATA
Organism: Ormosia semicastrata; assembly: GCA_029884595.1. Classification (NCBI taxonomy): domain Eukaryota; kingdom Viridiplantae; phylum Streptophyta; class Magnoliopsida; order Fabales; family Fabaceae; genus Ormosia; species Ormosia semicastrata. Next base: position 70,015,151 of record JAQQTO010000061.1, on the reverse strand, counting down.
AGTCCATTTGGACATGTTTTGGTTCTTAGCTTTTTAAGTCTTTAATTATGGAGTCATAGTGTGATTTTGTGTTTTCTTGCGTTTTTGTTGCTTGCACCCTGTTTAGTTCATTCAATAAGTCCATTTGGATATGTTGATCCTTTAACTTTTGTAGTTTTGTTAAGTTTTTGTGTTTTTGTTGTTGATTTGCTTAAATATGTAATTATAATTTGATTTTGTGTTTTTATTATATTTTTGTTGTACATTCTGTGTTTTAAGTTTTTAAACACATTTTGGAGGTGCTAGGGGCCAAAATGGAACACCAGTTCCGACAGAAACTGGTCTGCTACAGAATTCTGCAGCATGACCTCTCACACCGCAGCGTAACCTTGTTCCACGCTACGGTGCATGCTCAAATTTTTTACAGAATTCTGTAGCTTTTTTATCATGCCTAGGCGCACCAAGTTCACGCCTAGGCATGCCAATCTCTATCGCATCAGGAAAACGCACCAGAGAGCTCCATGCCTAGGCATAGGAATGTTCACACCTCGGCGTGACCCCTATTTTTGCATTTTTCTGTTATTTTTCTAGTTTTTCTTTATTTAATAATGCTCAGTTCTAGATAAACTACTGTTTTGACTTGCTCAAGTACCCTATAGACCATGAACACCAAGAACATACATTCACTTTAGTTTGGGGAAGTACTTTTACATGTTTTCACCCTTAATGCTTAATGTTTACACATGTTTTGATACTTTAAGTATGTGCTAGTAATAGTCATCATGCTTTCATGATTATATCCTGTTTTGGCTATTACTGGTGGGCTGTTGATAAAAGTTTCAATTTTCAACATTCTCTACATGATGTTATACATGCTTGAATGAAAAATGATGAATCTTTGGAATGCATGACACTATGCCATTTGCTGGTGTGTGATGGTTGGCCAATGATATAAATGCTTGTGATTGTCCTCAATTCTTTTGTAAAACCATTTTCGATCTTGAAGCATGCTTAAGCAATCTTGTTTGTTTTTATGCATGATGTGTTTCTCACTTAGATGCTTGTTTAACTTTGGAAAGATATGAGTGTTTGTTTAGAGAATGTTTATGAATTTTACATGTGGATGATTTCTTTTATCCTTGAAATTGTTTTGGAACTCTCTTGAGGCGAAATCCTAAATTCTGCATGATTGAGGAAAGGATTAGGGAATTGTTTGGACCGGTTGAGCCTTTCAAGCTTACCCTTACATGATTATATCCCTAGGTCCCCTTTTGAAGCCTTATAATTGTTTGGCCTTATTTGTTTTTCATAACCATTGTGTTTGTTATCCTGTTAACCTTTCTATGCATACGAAAGCATTGCATTCTTTTCCTTCCCTCAATGTTTGTTGAGTTCATAATGTGTTATTTCTTGAAGTGAGTTCAGTTATTAGGGGTATTAATATCTTCAATACAAAATAAGTCTGAAGGAACCAGATGCAGTCAAAGAAAAATCATTGCTTTGTGAAAAAAAAAGAACAAAAAAATAAACAAAGGAATGAATGAGAAAAGTAAAGTACAAAAAGCATCAAAATGGTTCTAGCGAGTTTTCTGATCTCACTTTTGAATACCCTGCTAATATCAGTTAGTGGCTTATGTCTTGAAATAACATGTTTATGTTTCTCAATGTTTGTTTTGTATCCTATCTTTTCATTTCTTTTACCCATTACCATTGGCTTTACATTACAAGCTATAAAGTCCCTTTTGATCCTCAATCATGTGTGATTTACATTAGTGGAGAGAGATTTGTGCTACAATTTTGTGGAATCTTGATTTGTATCCATATGTAGGTTCATAAACTTATCCGGATGAGCATGATTTGAAAAAGATAAGTTGAGCTTACATGTTTATGATAGATGTCTTGTGCATGATTGGAAGCTTGATTGATGGCATGTTAAGGATTGTGTATGTGTTGAGCTTAACTGTGAGGCATGTGCATTCTTTAAGGGCCGTTATAATCATTGTATATTGGTTGTGGTTAAAAGAAAATTAAATTTTTCATTGTTGAATGCATGTGAGCATGAATTGTCAAAGTGAGTTTTCTTAGTCATACTTTGTGTTGCTTGAGGACTATCAACATCTTAAATTTGGGGGTGTGATAACTCCATGAAATATAGTTATTTATGCCCCATATTTGTGCTTCGTGGCATGCTTAGCCCTTGTTTTTATGCATATTTAGAAGGTTTTATGTTTATATTTGTGGAATTCTATTTTGAGATCTTCCTTTATGTTTTTGAGCAATTTGTGCATATTTATTGATTAATTAACTAGATTTGCAATTATATTTAACTTGGTGCTTTCTCTAATGCAGGAAGGGCTTAAAAGAGACAAATTAATGCAAGTCAAGGCCCAGCATTGGAGTAAAGAAACCAAGGAGGCATTTCAGAGTTTCACGCCGCGGCTCAAACATGTGCATGCCGCGACATGATGGTCTCAGCCAACGTATACTGACAAGACAGAGAGTTCCACGCTACGGCGTGGGCTTGTTCACGCCGCGACGTGCATCAGCAAATTGAGTCTATTTATTTTGTTTTTCACATCCTTTCTCGCACTCTCTCAGTTTTCTCTCTTTTAGGTTTTAGGTTTTTAGTTTCTAGGTTAGAGGCTGTGGCTGGGTCCTCCATTGGAGGTGGAGATGGAGCTTGGGAAGCTAAAGATGGAAGCCCTCTTTCCATTAGAGGAGGATCTGAGCTTCAATGGCGAAATCCATAAGCTTTCTCTTTCCCCATTTGTTTTTTTCTCTTCCTCATTTCTTGAACATGTATTTTGATTTGTATTTTCATATTCAACGATGTAGCAGTTGTATTTTGGGATAATTTTGAATCCTTTTTATGAATATTAATGATTTGTTCTTCTCTGAGTTTGTGTGGATCTTTGATTTTGTTCAATCATATTGTTCTTAATGCTCTTGAGTGTTTGGCCAACATTTAAGTTGATTTGATAAAGTCCAATGAACCTAGACATAGGGATTTGGGTTTGAGATCGTATGTATAATTGATGCATGTTCGATTCTATTCCAATAGCGGGATGAGATAATTCGCTAATGGGATAGAAATATACCTCTTAGCTATGCATAACACGTGTTTGAGAATAGACCTTAAAGAGTGGATTTTGTGTTAGCTCTCAAGGATACTTAGTGAGTTGAGCAATTGAAACCATGGTTAGATGACCTAGACATAGGCGTTTAGCTAATGTAGATTCTCAAGCTAACCTAATCATTGCATTCATATTTATGAAGAAGATTGCATATTGTTGGTTAAAGTAAAAGGTGAAGAAGGATTTCCCTAATCTCTAACCGTTATCTTTACCGCTTTTTAGTCTTTAGTTTAATTCTTTTCTCCTATTTTTATGTTCTTGAATAGAATTAGGCAAACTATCGGTTAATACTTATTATTGAAAATAAACTTATCCTCGTGAGAGTGATCTCTTACTCTGTATCTGTATTACTTGTGCGACCCGTGCACTTGTGGTTAGCAAATGGGTAAACAAGTTTTTTTGGCCCTAACAGGCACATTCACCATTCCATGCACTATAGGAAACACAAGGTTTGAAAGGGCAATGCTTGATTTAGGTGCATCTATAAATGTCATGCCTTATTCTATTTATGCATCTTTATAATTGGGTCCTTTGGAACCTACTAGTGTTATTATTCAATTGGCTGATAGATCTAATGCATACCCAAAGGGTGTGGTTCAAGATGTTTTGGTACAGGTGAATGAATTAGTGTTTCTGGCAGACTTCTATGTATTGGACATAGAAGAGGACAAATCTCCTAACTCTGCTCCTATCTTGTTGAGGAGACCATTCTTGAAAACTTTGCGGACAAAAATTGATGTGCACTCAAGAACTTTAACAATGGAATTTGAAGGGGAATTGATTAGATTCAATATTTTTGAAGCTATAAGATACCAAAGTGATGTGCACTCTGCTTGTTTAATTGATTCTTTTGATCTTTTTGATTCTTTAATTTCTGCAGCTTTTGAATCTGACCATTCTGATGCTCTTGATACAATTTTGACTTATAACTTAGATGTACAAGATGAAAAGAAAAAGGATGAAGAAGAGCCATGGAGCGAAGACATTGATGAAATTGTTGCTGCCTTGCAAGAGCTCTTTTCCACTCTAGAAGAGCATGAGGTTTCTTTTATTGATTTACCGGTTACTACTGATATACCTTAACCTTCTGTTGTGCAGGCACCTGAATTAGAATTGAAAGCATTGCCTGATCATCTCAAATACATATTCTTGGGAGAGAAGGACACACTTCCAGTTATAATTGCAAAGTCACTCACCCAAGAACAAGAAGAGAAATTGGTGCCTATTTTGCAAGAACATAAGACAACCATTAGTTGGTCGATAGCTAACATTAAGGGTATTAGTCCCTCCATTTGCATGCACAGTATTTTAATAGAGGAGGGTGCTAAACTTGTGAGAGACCCCCAGAGGAGGTTGAATCCTCCTATGATGGAGGTTGTGAAAAAGGAGATATTGAAGCTCCTAAGTGTGGGGGTAATCTACCCCATTATAGACAGAAAGTGAATAAGCCCAGTCCAGGTAGTACCAAAGAAATCTGGAATTACTGTGGTAAGAAATGCTGAAAATGAGCTTATTCCCACTAGGTTACAAATAGGGTGGCGTGTTTGCATTGATTACAAAAAGTTAAATGCCACCACTAGAAAAGACCACTTCCTTTGCCTTTCATTGATCAAATGTTAGAAAGATTAGCTGGTCACTCTCATTATTATTTTCTGGATGGCTTTTCAGGTTACAATCAGATTACTATTGCTCCAGAAGACTAAGACAAAACCACTTTCACCTATCCATTCAGTACCTTTGCTTATAGGCGAATGCCTTTTGGACTTTGCAATACACCAGGGACTTTCCAAAGATGCACGATGAGCATATTTTCTGATTACGTAGAAAACTAGGGGTGTAAGTGGATGGTTTGGTTTGGTTTTTAAGGAAAAATAAATCCGAACCAATCAAAATCAATTGGTTTGGTTTAGTTTGGTTCGGTTTTTGTATTTTTTGATAGCCAAATCCAAACCAAACTGAACCGAACATCTATGGATTGGTTTGGTTCGGGTGATCGGGTTGGCCTTTTTTTAATACAAAAATTAACTAAATAATTAGCTTTTCATAAAAAAAATACAAAATAAACTAATGAAAAAAATTTTAGAAATAGAATTAATCTTATTAATTTGAACACTAATAATTATTTCATGTTTTAGAATGTGTATTAAAAAGTTCATAAAGAGGGAACAAAGAAACATATTGATATTTGTATTAAAAAATTATATTTAAATAAGTTAAAAAAAATTTCAAGAGAGATTTAACTTGGCAAGTTGTATACTACTACTATTTAATTAAGAGAAAGTTGTGAGGTTACTAACCTGGAGGTATATATGCAACCAATTGAACCCCAATTGACATGAGTGAAACTAATGAAGACTTGATTAGTTGAACTTTGAATCAGTAACCTAGTGAATCCAAAGTCTCCAACCTTTGCAGTCATATTTTCATCCAAGAGAATGTTGTAAGGCTTCAAATCATAATACACAATAGGAACTTCACCATCATTGTGCAGGTAGTCCAATGCACAAGCAGCATCAATATCTATATTCAGTCTCTCCATAAGGTTCAACTCATTTTTATTTGTATGCTTTCTCTTTCCTTTAATCCAATCTTCTAAGCTCCCATTACTTAAGTACTCATAAACTAGAGCCAGAAATTCATTTTTTTAAAGTCAATACTAGAGCATTTAAAGTCAATTCATCATTTCCAAGCTTCCAAGTTTAGATGATGTTGTTGCTGTTACTTTCACTTTTCTGTTCTTTATGTATAGTAGCAAGCAAATTGTTAGACATAGTATCAGTGTTACCACTGTGGCTATGATGATGTCATGTCTGACATGCCTTCTTCCATGGCCATGAGGCTCACATGCAAAATACAAGCAAAGTTTTTTATTGCCTTCTAAATGGACATCAGAAAGATTTTGAAAAACTCCACCATTAGGAATAGTTCCTTCTAAATCATTATAAGAGAGGTTCAAAAGTTAAATGACATGTAGATTTTGAAGTTCAATAGGAATGGATCCAGAGAGTTGGTTGAAGGAAGGATCCAAAGTTTTCAAGCCTCTCACCTCTCCAAGAGTTTTTAGAATAGCACCTGATAGCATATGCTTGGCCAGAACTGCAGTGCCGGTGAGCAGAACCGAACATTTTGGCAGAGGAGTTTCCTAACCTTTTGTGTTGAACAAAAATGACATTTTAGGAGTTGGAAACTGAGAAAATATTACAAAAAATAAAGAAAAACAAGTAGTAGCCAAAAAATGTTGTAGGATAAATTTTTTTTAAATGAAATATATAAAATATGGTTGGTTTGGTTCGGGTTAGTTCGGTTTTGAAATTTCAAATCTGAAAATCGAACCAATTAAATTTTACCCGAACCAATCAATATACCCAAACTAAACCGAACCAATTTAATTAGTTCGGTTTGGATTAATCGGGTTGGTCAATTATTCGAACCAATTTACACCCCTATAGAAAACATTATTGAGGTTTTTATGGATGATTTCAGTGTCTTTGAAAATGGTTTTGATAACTGTTTAGAACATTTAACATTGGTGCTAAAAAGATGCATTGACACTAACCTCGTACTGAATTGGGAAAAATGTCATTTCATGGTAGAAGAGGGTATAGTATTAGGCCATGTAATTTCTGCTAGGGGAATTAAGGTAGATAAGGCTAAGGTAGAACTCATGCATTCTTTGCCCTCACCCACTAGTGTGCGGGAAATTCGTTCTTTTATTGGCTATGCAGGTTTCTACCGGCGATTCATCAAGGATTTCTAAAAAATCTCATTGTCCCTTTGCAAACTTCTCCAAAAGGATGTTCAATTCAATTTTGATGAGAAATGTATAGAAGCATTCAATAAGCTTAAGAAATTATTAACTGTTGCGCTTATCATTAGGCCACCAAACTGGGAACTACCATTTGAACTAATGTGTGATGCCAGTGACTTCGCGGTAGGGGTTGTCCTAGGATAGCGAGTTGATAGAATTCCTTATGCCATTTATTATGCATCAAGGACTTTAAATGATACTCAACTTAACTACTCTATAACTGAGAAAGAACTTCTAGCTGTTGTATTTTCTTTGAAAAAATTTAGATCATATCTAATTGATTCTAAAGTGATTATTTTTTAAATCATGCAGCTTTGAAGTATCTTCTGACAAAAAAAGAAGCAAAGCCTAGACTGCTCCGATGGATTCTATTACTCCAGGAATTTGACTTGGAGATTAAAGATAAGAAAGGGAGCGAAAACTTGGTGGCTGACCATTTGAGTAGGTTGGTGACTGAAGAAGAGGAAATGCCTATTATGGAGAGTTTTCCAAATGAGTATCTGATGGCCATTAAGGCCATAATCCCTTGGTATGCTGACATTGTTAACTACCTGGTCACCAAGGACTTTCCGGAGGGCTTGAACAAAGCTCAAAAAGACAAATTAAGGAGTGACTGTAAATATTACATCTGGGATAACTCGTACCTCTGGAAGCATTGTGCGGATCAAGTCATTAGGAGGTGCATTCCTGATTTAGAGACACACTCCATTCTCTTCTTTTGTCACACTTATGCATGTGGAGGGCATTTCAGTATTAAAAGGACAGCCAACAAGGTGCTTGATAGTGGTTTCTACTGACCTATAATTTTTAAAGATGCTTACAATTTCTGTAAGTCTTGTGACCACTGACAGAGAACAGGTAACATTGGTCCTCGAAATCAAATGTCTCAAACTCTGATCATTTTTGTGGAAGTTTTTGATGTGTGGGGCATCGATTTCACGGGACCATTTCCCCCTTCATTTGATTTTTTATACATTCTTTTATCTGTTGATTATGTGTCTAAATGGGTGGAAGCAAAAGCCACCAAATCTGATGATTCAAAAACTATTGTAGATTTTGTAAAATCACATATTTTCTCCAGGTTTGGAACTCCAAGGGCCATCATAAGTGACCAAGGAACCCATTTTTGCAACAAAACATTTGATGGTCTCTTGAGGAAATATAGAGTGATGCACAGAATTTCCACTCCTTACCATCCACAGACAAATGGGCAAACTAAAGTGTCCAACCGAGAAATGAAATCAATCCTTGAAAAGATGGTGAATCTCTCGCGTAAGGATTGGAGTGCTAGACTTGAGGATGCATTATGGGCTTATAGGACTGCCTAAAAGACTCCCATTGGCATGTCACCATTTCAGTTGGTGTATGGGAAGCCCTGTCATTTTCCCGTTGAGTTGCAACATTGCTCTTATTGAGCCATTAAGCAAGTCAATCTGGACTTGGAAGGTGCTGGAAAGCAGAGGAAGTTCCAGTTATAGGAACTGGAAGAATTGCGGAATGAGGCTTTTGAGAATGCCCTGATTTATAAGACAAAAACTAAGGCATTCCATGATCAATTGATCTCTAGGAAGGAATTCCACAAAGGACAAAAAATGCTGCTATACCAATCCAGACTCAAATTGTTTCCAGGTAAATTGCGTTCTAAATGGATTAGACCATTTGTGGAAACTAATGTCTTTCCTTTTGGTGCAGTGGAAATAATGAGTGAAACATCTGGCAAAGCATTTAAAGTCAATGGTCATTGTCTCAAACTGTACCATGAACTTCCTAACAATGCAGAAGTGGAAGTGATGACCCTTCTCCATACTATCCTTCTCCTTCCACAGTATGAAGATCAATGAGAGTATCACAATGTTGGGCTAAGGACAATAAACTAAGCGCTTATTGGGAGGCAACTCATCATCAAGAAAATCAGATTTGCTTTCTCTATCCCTTTTTATTTTGTGTTTCTTTATTATTTTCTTAGTTAGGTTCTAAAGTGGATTAACTTTTGATTTGTTTCTTGAATGATTGCCTAGAAATCTTTGGATGTCATTGAGTTTTGGATTGCTAAGTGTGTGCTTGAATGCATTCATTGATTGTTTGATGATTGTGTGACTTAATTGTAAAAGTTACGGTGGGAGACAAGCGAACTTTGAGAATTGGCTCTTTTGTATGTTGTTGTGCTTTTTTGAATTCCAAGTCAAGTTCTCTGGGGATGATTTCCTTAAACGAAGAAGTTAAAATTTTATTTCATTATGAATGGGCTGAGTAAAGAGTCATACTCTTGAGACGCATTCTTATGGAATTGAGCATCATGAACTTCTTAATTTGTGGAATCTCTTCAGGGACGAACTTAAGTGTTACAGTCTTGGGAATCTGACTCTAAACGACCCATGTTCTTTCTTTTTTTAGTTGTTTTTGTTATTTTTTTTATTTTTATTTTAAACATTACTCTTGTGTTGTGATTTTTCAGGCTTTATTGCGGCATTGATTTTTGCACTTCTTTTCTACCTAGCATTGTCTCACTCCTCATCAGGTTGTGTTGCTCTTTTCTTTACTCCTTTATTTAGTTCTCTTACACATTGAGGATAATGTTTGCTTTAAGTGTGGGGGTATGAGTAATGATCTTAATTGTATTTTCTTGTGGATATTTCTCCTTTGGGCTTTTAAGTTTCTGATGAGCTTCCAAATGATGTGAATGGTGAGCAATTGACCTAAATTTTTTAGATGAATTTAATAAAACCTTAGGCTTGATGGAATGACCTTTCTGGTTTTCAATTTTGTCAAGTGAGATTATGAAAAATTGAAGGGTTTAATTCAAAAATGATGAATCGAGACCTAGTGAGTTTTTGGGCCTTGTTGTGAATGGCTAATTTTTGGCCATTTTGATTCTTTGATTGTGTGATTCCACTCATGATTTTGTGTTTTTTAGAACTTGTCTTGACTCTCTTTTAAGCTGCTAATAACCACTGTAAGCAATTGAAATGATAAAGGCATTTCTTTCAAATAACTATTGGCCAAATAGACATCCTTGCATTTTATCCATTGTTTACCCCCTTTGAGCCTAATTAACCTCTTTTCCTTCTATCAAAGCTCAATTTAAGCCTAAAAGTGAAAACCATTTTGCTACCCTACCTTAGGGAGTAGAAGAGCTTAATGATTATGTTGGAAAGTGTGGGGGGATTAATTTGCCCAACTATGCATGTATATAAAAAGATTCCTGTTGGCAAAATATCATTTTGAATAGGATGCAAGGTATATATATATATATATAAAGAAAAAAAGTCAGAAAAAGAAAAAGGTACAAAAAAGAAATTTGAATTTGAAGATTGCTGAGATATTCTTTGTGTAATGATTGAATATCCTTCCCTTTTTGCTCTTCTAATTCCTGTGGTCTAGTTTTGCTTATCCTTGATATATCCTACCTTGACCCTGATCCCATTACAACCTAAATAAAGACCTTTTGATCTTTGTGTGCATGTGGCCTAAGTGGTGGAGAAGTAGAGGCTGGATACGCCTATGGTAAAGCATGTTTTCATGAGTTGATTGAGTGTAAACACGAGCCTGAAACACTTGGGTGAGAGAGCATATCAGTGAGAATTTATCATACTGATTTAACCCTAAAATTTGATTGATTTTGCTTGCCAATTTGGATTGCTAAGAGAGGGAATTCTTGATTGCTGAAATTCTTTGAAGAACTTAATGTATAAAGGTCTTTTCTCATTGTTCTGCATTTGCATAGCTTATTGGGAAGCTGTGTTGAACTGTATATTTTTGCCCAGGAGTGCAAAAGGCTAAGTGTAAGGGTATTTGATTTATCGATTATTCCTATACCTTGAACGCCTTATAACTGATTCATTGAACTCTATTTGTGCTTAATTGTCATCATTTAGCTAAGTTTTTGATATCAAATCCTAATTGGAACATTATTGTGAAACCTTGCTTAAATGTATTTTTAGACGCTGATAATTGAATTGAACTTTTTAGGAAACCTTTGGATGATGGAGTTTATTAGCCTCAAACAAGGCTTGATATCCACTTAAAGAAGGAGCTAAGTATTCAAGGAGATCAATATCACCTCTTGAAGCAATAAAAGAAGAGTTTCTATGAAGAATCTGAGCTGAAAATAAAGGAATCAAATTTCAGGGCCTGTGTCACTTTTCAGGGCCTAGGCTGTGTAACATTACATGGTCGTGTTAAATTACACGGTCATGGCCATGTTCTTCTCTGACTTATGAAATTAGAGGATTCTTAACATGCTGGTGGTAAAGTACACGGCCATGTAATCGCACCAGAAACTTAAGTATTAAGTTTCTACGAGAAGTTAGGTCTTGAGACTTATAAATACGCACTCTTAGCCCCTTTTCAAGGCGTTCTGACCCTGGAGGCAGTGGGGAAACTCTAGGAAATGGAGAGGAAAGGCTTGGATCGAAGATTGGAGTCTCGGGTTTAAGCAATCCAAGATCCATCATCCTCAATCCTTGGAAATCCGTCTGCTCTTTAGTTTTTCTTCTACACTTCATTTCAGATGTTGTTCTTTTTTTTGTTTTTCTTGTGATTTCATTTTAACCATGTGTAACTAAATCTCCCTTGGTTAAGGGAGGATGAAACCACTAGTATTAATGTTGTGAATCTTGCATCTTCCAATACAATTATATTTTTATTCATATATTTCTGAATCTATTGTTAGTATGGAGGTTTTTATACTTGTTCCCATTTTCAAAAAAGGTAGATCTGGGTTTGTTATACGCCGTTGCGGTAATAGATCTAGAGGATTGAAAGTTATTGGTATAAAAATCTTTATGCTCATTTGCCAGTTATAAAAGTGGTAGATCCGGGTTTATTATGCGCGGTTGCGGTAATAGATCTAGAGGAATATATAATCTAAGCAATTTAATCCCGATGTGCAATTAGATCTTAGTGTAATTGATTTTCTAAATCTTAATGCACTTGTTGGGTAATTGTAAAAGTGGTTGCTTTATAACTAATCAATGATTAGGAGTTGATTTGAGCGGTTGTTGAATTAGCCAATACATAAGAAAAACAGAGATTTAATTTCACAATTGCATAAAAATATAATTGTGCATGTTAGAATAAAAGGATATGTTGGTTAGCATCATTATTTAAATCTAGTGGTGGATTCAATCTCTTAACCAATTCTATTATATTGTTGATTCTAGTTTGTTTACTATTACTATTTTGTTGAAATTGTTTATTGTTAATCAAAACTCCAAAACCCACTTTTTACTGTTTATTATTAATCAGAGTTTAAATTAGAAATTGTTTGATAGTGTTGATTGAATTAGTTCTCAGTGGATCGACCCTTACACTAGTTGTAAGGTTTTTATTTTCTGGTTGGCCTAACAACTGATTTTTACCTAAATTTTAATCACTATTCGTGTCAGACCAAAGAGCATATCTGAGTGATTCCAAAATTTAAGGAAACTGATTACCTCAAGAATACAATTCTTGCAAAATTCTAGAACTCATGCCTAGGCTTGACATTTTCACGCCTAGGCTTGGTTTTGCCACGCCTAGGCGTGGTGCTCTCTGTCTGCTCAGGACTGAAAACTGATCAGTCCATGCCTAGGCGTGACCATACTATGCCTAGACATGACCATTCTACAAAAAATTCTGCAGAACATGAATCATTGTTCCAATGGCCCCAAATCTGTTTCCAACCATACAAACATGGATTTTAAGTGTTTTCTAACTCCAATCATGGTCTCTAAATATGTTAGAATCATTAAACACTAGACTCAACTCATTAATATCACATTGACCTTTCAAACCACAACTAAGCATCAAGAATCAAAACACCTCTCCTAAATACCTATTTCTCACTTTCACCACAAAGCATTACATAGATAATCTTAGGGATTAATTTAGCCACCATGCGTAATCTAACTCATTACAAGTTCTAATCCAGGTTTCCAAGGTGTTCAACTAACTCAAACCCTCAAGGAACTCACAAAACCCCATTTTCACTTATTTCAAACATACCCTAAGCATGATAAGATAAAAGCAAAGATGGGAGTTGGGAGATGAGAGCAAGAACCCCTACCTCAAGATCAAGAAGATGAAGTCAAGAATGGATCCTAGCTCCAGATGATTCCTCTTCCTTCTTCCTCTTCTTCACTTCCTCTTCGGTTCCTCTCTTCTATTTTCTTTTCTTTCCTTTCTCTATGTTTTCTCTTCTCTGTTTCTGCTTCACAAATACCCCAGTCGTGGGATATTTAACAAGGGAAGTCTAATTTGACTTCTCTTGGATAGGTACCAAAACTCTGATATACTAAGAACACTTAGATTTCACCAAATCCGATTTCGTAGCTTCCAACAGACTCAAAATAAATTCTAAGATTCATTAAAAATTCTGTTTCACCAAAAATTAATATTTCCATATCAACTGTGGATCAAACCGGCACTAAAACACACAACTAATATGCTTAAAAATGTCGAACTAACTCCGATTAACCTCAAACTTTAATTGTAACACAGTTCCCATGTTTGTGACTTGGAAACAAACTCTCCACATTTATTTCCATTAACTAAGCAGTTTAAGCCACTTCTGGAGTAAATAACAGCTATATTTCTCACATAATGTTACAACAAAGTGCCTAAATATACTCAAAAAGTCACAAAACTACGCAGACATGTTAAGTAAGTATTACGCTACCTCTATAACCATATACAAGCCTAACATGATTTTCTAGGGTATTACAAAGGTTCCAGTGGAAGGTCTCAAGACTTACCATTTAAACCTAGACATTGGACATCATTTAAATTTATTTTGAAACTTTTTATGTACCTAGTATTTTTAAGAATTTAGTTTCTTTGTCTAAACTTGATGTTGCTGGATACTCTTTTAGATTTGGTAATTGATGTTTGAGTTTGTATAAGCATACCTACATGATTGGTTTTAGTTTACTTTATGATGGTTAATATAAATTGAATCTTGAAAATTTATATGTTGAAACTCTTATGACCTTGCAACATAATGTTGCCACTAAATGTAGTTTAGTGAATGAACATTCTGCTTACTTGTGGCATAAATGTTTGAGTCACATTTCTAAAGAAAGAATGGAAAGGTTGGTAAAAAATAACATCCTTCCATATTTGAATTTCACTGACCTTAATATTTTTGTGGATTGTATTAAGAGAAAACAAACGAAACAGACAAAGAAAGGTGTCACGAGAAGTACTCAACTTCTCAAAATTGTACACACCAATATATGTGGACCCTTCGATGTAAATTCTTTCGGCAAAGAAAAGTAATTTATCACCTTTATTGATGATTATTCACATTATGGGTATATCTATTTACTACATAAGAAATCAAAGTAGTGAATGCCTTGAAAATTTATGTAAATAAAATTGAAAGAAAATTGGACAGAAAGGTGAAGATCGTAAAGTTAGATAGAGGTGATGAGTATTATGAAAGATTTGATGAAACTAGAAATGTCTGGTTTATTGATAACGGTGAAATCAATGGGAGTGAAGCTTCATGAAATATGGAGATTAAAGAAGTTAGAGTACCAATTCCTTTGACTTGTGCTCCTATTTATGAAATTGTTGATCCTTATGTTATTGAACCGCATAATAATCAAGAAGAGTAACAAATTAATGATTATGAGATTAACAATGAACCTATAGTAGAACAATCACAAGAAATAGCATTAAGAAGATCTCAAAGAGAAATGAGATCTGGTATTTCGAATGACTATGTGGTGTATCTAGAAGAGTCAGAAAATGACTTGGGAATTAATGACAATGATCCAGTTTCGTTTTCACAAGCCATTAATAGTGATAATGCTGATAAATGGTTAGATACCATGAAAGATGAGCTTTAAATTAGTGGAACATAATAGTGTATGAGACCTTATAGAATTACCTTCAGGGTGCAAGTGAGTTGGGTGTAAATGGGTCTTGAAGACTAAGTGTGACTCTTATGGCAACCTTGAAAGCTACAAGGCCCATCTTGTTGCCAAATGTTTTACTCAAAAGGATGGTATTGACTATAAGGAAACATTTTCACTAGTTTCCAAGAAAGATTCTTTCAGAATTATCATGACATTAGTTGCTCATTATGATCTAGAGCTGCACCAAATGGATGTGAAAACTGTCTTTCTAAATGGGAATTTGGAGGAAGATGTTTATATGGATCAACCAATGGGGTTTTCAGTTGAGGGAAAAGAACACATGGTGTGTAAACTTAAGAAATCAATATACAGACTTAAGCAAGCTTCTCGACAATGGTATCTGAAATTCAATGATACTATTGTATCCTTTGGATTTTAGGAAAATACTATTGATCGGTGTATATATATCTGAAGGTCAGTGAGAGTAAGTTTATCTTTTTGATTTTATATGTTGATGACATCTTGCTTACAACTAATGATCTTAGTCTATTAAGTGAGTAAAGAAAATTTTCTCTAATAACTTTGAAATGAACGATATAGGAGAGGTAAGCTATGTGATTGGAATAGAAATATTTCGTGATAGATCACAATGATTGTTAGGTTTGTCTCAAAAAGCCTATATCAATAAAGATATAAAAATGGATAAATGGTCAGCAAGTATGGTTCCAATTCAGAAAGGGGACAAATTTAATGTTATGGCATGCTTTAAGGCCATTATTAATGAATTATGGTTGCAGAATTTTCTTTAGGACTTAGAATTGTTGATAGTATTTCCAAGTCGCTAAAGTTTATTGTCTGTAGCAATCTTCTTTTCTAAAAATGACAAGTATTCTAAAGGTGTTAAACATATGGAATTGAAATACTTTGCCATTAAAGAAGAAGTTTAGAAACATAGAGTATCAATAAAGCACGTTAGCATTGACTTTATGATTGCTGGCCCTTTGATGAAAGGGTTACCACTTAAAACATTTAGTGGACATGTTGAAAGTATGGTCATTATTGTATATTATGTTAATGATTATGTTTTATGTGCTTTGACACTTTGAGCTCATGAATGAATATATTTCTGTCTTATCTGTTTTCCTAGTTTGTATACATGATTGAATAAGAATGATGATAACAAGTTATGTCTTTAATAAAGACATTATTGTTAGACCAATTATGTGCTTCCCATTTATAGGTCATGTCAAGGAAAGGACTAATTTTGTGTTACATGGAAGGAACCACATCGATTAGATGATCTATGACCACTATGACTAATGTTAATTTATTCTTGGTCATGATGAATTATGTATCCAATGTAAAGAAGAGTTTGAGAATATATATGAATTCATATTATGTTTTGGCAGACTTATCAAACTATAAAGAAAGTAATACACATGAGTCAAGTAGGAGAATGTTAGATTAAATGTCTCATGTGATGGGCTTGTGACTTATCCTATTAGTTTAATAAGTAATTAAATTAAGTTAATGGGCTAAACTCTTATTAGGTAAAAGGGAAAGGATAGTTTTGCAATTATAGTAACTACCAATTTGATGGAAGTTAACAGTATTTAAGGAACATTTTCTGCGCAAAACTCTAGGTCTGTTCCTAGACGTCAAGGTTTCTTCTTCCCTCACCATCACTACAGTAGAAGAAGCATAAAGAAAAGGCAATGGAATATAAAGTGAGTTTTGGGATCTTTCTAACGCTCTTGGAATATAGTCTACCAAGTATTCATGGATAAATATTAGTATCTTTTTACACTCTTATTTGTGGGAATTATGAATTCTAAGATCCTTATGTTTTAATTGTAATTTTTTATATTAAGATAATTAGAAAACTTACAAACAAACAGGATGAACAAGTTTTCTAAACTATTTTAGGTTACTTACTAGAGAAGAAACAAAAACTCATATTTTTTCCAGATGAATAGCAAAATAAATTACTCTGTCGAGGAAGGATTTCTCACTTTTTCTAAAAAGAAGACAATTGATAGAATCTTAATATGAGAGGTTATATATCTCATTGATTTAGTTCATAAAATTTTTGTAAAAAAAGTTTACATCTTTGTTTATTGTTCCTTAATTAAATCGTGCATGAAGATATTTGTGTTTGTTTGACTACAATAATAGAAGTAAGAATTGATCAAGGATAATCCCATCTTAGTTATCCAACATCCTCTAAAAAGGTTGAGGGAGTCATCCTATGTTTGGATGAGTGTGAAAAGATTTATCAAACTATTCCTAGGTAGATTCATTTATTTGAATGCTTAATATGCTTAAATCACTTGTTGATACTAACTTATTTGATATCCTTATTATCTTATAAATAATTTTGTTACCAAATCTTGGATTAACGTATATTATTTAGATCAATAAGTGAATAATTGAAATCCAACACAATAATAGATTAGTTTAAAGAAAACTTCTTAAATAACTAGAAATGAAGTGCATTAAGTTCTTAATGCAAATAACATAATACGATAAACATACAAATTCTTAAACTTTGACTTCGTGAAGGTGGGATGAATAGTGGTTGCAATCATTCCAAATTTGGTTATTCCTCTGTAAAATTTAGGTTTCTTTTTGCTTGAAATCTATTGATCTTATAATTAGAATGTATTTTGTCAAGCTATCATGGCAAGGTTCACCCAAGTCATGCACAAGGTTGAGGCAGCAATATGCACTTACTGTTTCATTACCAAAAAAAGTTACAAAGAAGATTTGACTATCACAATGTGAATGTAACTTAGTTGCACAATCGCTCAAATATTTTGCATGCATATGATGATAATGGCCTTGGTGCATAATTACTTTCAATTGTAGGTCCCTTAGATGGCTCAAGAACTTTGGATGAAACTCTTGTTTTGACTAGCAAAGTATCACTTGCCATAAAGACAACCATTAGACACAAGACATTGAATGTTGTCATGTCTTTTTGAGATGATGTCTGAATTTTGGGTATTGAAAAGCTTTGTTGATAGTAGCAGGAGATTAGTAAGACCATATTTATAATTAAAAATAAAGACTTAACATTTTTGCTAATGATTTTTTGTTTAACTCTAGTGAAACATACAAAATTAATAAATTACTCTTTATAAGTTAATAAACATTTATCTTATAATTCACATTATAACATGTTTTTGTATTCTCTATTTTTAAGTTTCTATAGAAAACTAAAATTTTAAATTGTGAACTTAAAGTTACAACAAATAAAAAAATGTAGTTCTTATAATATAGATATTGTTACTTTACAATAGCCACATTGAAGTTGTAGAATTATTAATACATGTGGTTTAGATCATTATGTTGTTGGAAGATGATGAAGATTGACATTTATTGAGAAGCACAAACAAAATTTATAATATCTACTTGATTTTATTATTGTTTTTATGAATTTATATTAATTATAGGGAAAAGTACAAAAAAACCCTTCAACTTTACTAAAGTGCACTTTGGTCGGTAAATACTTAAAATGTGTGTACTAGTTCTCAAGCTTTCCAAAGTGTGCACTTCGCTACAAAATCATAATGGCAGTGCAAATATGGATGGAAATAAAGCACGTGTTTACACGTAGTTCTTAAAATCACCTCAAGCCCAATCATGTACTAATCACGTGAAGGCTTTTTGAAGATAATTTCTAAAATAGACCCATGTGGTTTGCACATGGTATTCGCCTTCTTCCCATTGTCTAAAACTTGATAAATTATTGTGCCTTAAAAATTGAAAGAGCTCCACTAAAAAATAGAATTTTCATATATTAGTTAACCATCATATTTAGTCTCTTGGACCTCTTATTTTCTTAATTAATTTGTTTTGTCCACATTTTATAAGTTTGGGTTCAAATTGGGCTTTTTTACATTTTTTCGCATTAATGAAAATTTTACACTATTTCTATATTTTGCACATAACTTGAGTTCTAAACATCTAAAAATTATGAATTTTACCTTGTAGGAAAGCTGAGAGAAAGCTCTACAACTTTGATGACCTCGAAGGCTGAATCAAATTTCTAGTGGGTCGGATGGGGCCACAAAGTCAAAACATAGATGCTGTCATTGGAACCTAGACAATTTGCAAAGATTGGGTCATAATTTGGGTTGTAGGTGTGATATGGACCTAAAACTAGTGGAATTTGAAATACAAGACATAGATCTTCAATTATTATGAAGACCACTTATCCAAACTATGACGTTTTAATGGTGGTTTCATCCTTTTAAGTCGGCTGATAACATCAAAGACTTGTTAAGAATGTTTTTATCATAACTCTATCATTCTAAGCCCAAATTATGCAAATTAGGTATTTAATTAAAGTTAAGAGGAAGAGGATTAACCCTAAGCTAAGGGCAAACTTGGATTTTTGATTTTAGAGATAGTTATTTAAGTAGCAGCTACAACCACAAAACTAAACCCTAATTTTCTCCTAGTCGCTCTTGCTTGCACTTCCTCTCTTCATCTATCTTCTTCTCCTTTCTCTCTAGTTTTCGTTCTCTTATGTTTTTTCCTTCCATCCATAGAGGGCTAGACTCTTTTAAATCAATCTTAGGGATTGACAATCATGATGTTTAATTTTGAGATCTTGTTTTGATTGTTTTACATTTAATTGTTGGTCAAGTTTTTCTTTTACTTATTGATCAAGTTTATCTTTTACTTGCTAATCAAGTTTCTCTTTTACTTGTTAATCAAGTTCCTCTTTAATTTTATTAAATCTAAATTAAATTGCTTAATTTGATTTGGATGTTGATGTGATAATTGCATAATTATCACATGTTTAATGAGGATTATATAGACTAAACAATGTATCAAAGGCTTCTTAGATGTTGTTTGTTAAGCTTTGTTGAATTCTGGGTTTTAGATTAATTTAGGATTAGATGAGTGCTTAATTCGTTTAACCTTGATTAATTAAATTCTGGAGCTTATCTAATAAAGCATTCATGGATCATCTTAAGACTTCTTGATGTATTCTAAGACTAAGAATTTGATTAGCAATTGAATGGATACCTTGTGATCAATGATGGATTAAATTCAAGATTTGTTGATTTCCTTGAATTTGTTGTTTACTTAATTGTATTTATAATTTTTAATTACTTTCTGTTAATTAATTTTGCAATCTTTTTTTCTCACTATTAACCTCTTAATTTGATTTCTTTATTAGAGTGATCCAATAGCTCAACCTGATTATGCTTTATACTATAAGTATTTTGGTGAATTAGTTTATAAATTGATTTAATTTGATAGTCTTGACAGCTATCAAATTTTGGCGTCGTTGTCGGGGAGCATTCTAAATTTAATCAATCATTTTAGGAGTATAATTAATTACTAACTCTTCACTAACCATTGTTTCCGTTGCTTCAGGTAGTTTCAACACAATTGTGGTCTTGAAGTGCAAGAACAAGCGATCATTTACATTACTTGATAATGATGTTTCTTCTCTTTATCTTTTATTTTACTTGCCCTAGATCTTTTGATGATATTTATGGGATATTGATGATTTTTAAGCTTTACATTGAAGACAATGTAGAATTTAAGGGTGGGGGAAGAATTTACATTCAATTTATTATTTTTGTTTTTAATTCTATTTTTCTATTTTTCTCGTAACTGTTTTTATTTTAATTTTATCTTGTTTCTATTTGTTTTCTATTTTTTGTTTTTAATTCTATTTTCTATTTTTTAATTCTATTTTCTGTTTTTAATTATGTTTCTATTTTCTATTTTTGTTTTCTATTTTATTTCAAATTCTGTTTTGCATTCTATTTTTCTTTTTTACTTTTTTGTTTTAATTATATTGTTTATGTTTTATTTTTTGTTTCTATTTTTTGTTTCTAATCTAATTTTCTGTTTTTAATTTTGTTTTCTATTTTTAATTTTTAATTTTGTTTTTGTTTTTGTTTTCTATTTTGTTTCAAATTCTATTTTTTACATTATGTTTTCTTTTTTACCTGTTTTTGTTTTAATTTCACTTGTTTCTATTTTTTTGTTGTTTCTGCTTTCGATTTAATTCTATTTTCTATTTTTTTGTTTTTATTTTACTGTTTCTATTTTTAATTTTACTTTTTTTTGCTGTTATTTTCTATTTTTGTATTCTTTTGCTATTTTCAAACTATGTTTCTATTTTTTTAAATTCTATTTTTCTGTTTTGAAAAAAAAATATATATATATATATATAAGAAATTGTGTTTTTAATTGTTTTCCAATGAAATTTTGAGATTTGTTAAATTTGTGAGCATGCATCAATTGAAGTTAAAAGGTTTATAAGATAAATGAATAAATTGTTTTTTATCTTGAGATTAACTAGGTTGATAATGAAAATTAAATTGGTAGATTGAGTTTGATAAAAGTATACCTTGTAAGACTTTGAGCCTTTTAATGAATAGATTGAACATTTGTGTCATTTTCTTCTTTCTTGCTTGATTTTCACGTATGGATTTTGTTACTTTAGAACTTGTTTTGATTCTTTTTAAGGTTATATTTTCACATGCATATATGAACATGATTGGGACATTTTTCTTAAATTAGCTACTTTAGTCAAATAACCAACCTTGCATATTTTTCCTTTGATTAACCCCATTGAGTCTATTTGACCATTCTTTGTTTTTAGCTCATTACATGTCTTAAATGGAAAACTATGTTTTTACCTAACCTTAGGGAATAGGAGAACATTGACATTATTATTGGAAGAGTTCTTGAACAAGTGTGGGGATGTGCTAATTAGTGGGCAAAGTGTTTGGTGAAAAGGAAAGAGTGGTCAATTAAAAAAATAAAAATAAAACAAAGAAAACAAAGGAAATGGTTGTAAAAAAAAAGGGAAAAGAATATGTAAAGAGAATTTCCATTACATGGAGTTGGGATAAACTTTCATGCTTATTATTTGAACTCATCCCCAATGTTCTTTTGTTCTTTTTGGTATTTAACTTGTCATCTTCATATTATTCTCCTACCTTGACCTTATTACAACCTTGCAAAAAGTCCTCTTGATTTGTATGTGCATGTGTTTTGAATAGTAGAGAA
Organism: Ormosia semicastrata; assembly: GCA_029884595.1. Lineage (NCBI taxonomy): Eukaryota > Viridiplantae > Streptophyta > Magnoliopsida > Fabales > Fabaceae > Ormosia > Ormosia semicastrata. The sequence goes on along the minus strand of JAQQTO010000061.1, from coordinate 69,993,342 downwards.
ATAGAAGATAAGTAAGCTTATGGTAGTACAAATTTTCATAGGTTAAACTGAGTAAAAGACTTACCTTCTAAACACATGAGGGATTGAAAGTGTATCTTGTGAGGTTCTATCATTCTTGATTTATGTTTTTCAATTGAAGTTACCTTGCTTGTTGATTTGACATGTAAAGAAATGTTACTTCATGAATGTTTTAATTCTTTGAAGCTTTGGTTGCTCTTCTTGCTTATAGACTTTTGCATTCTTGAGCATCATTAAAAAGTGAGTTTTTTAGAGTTTTAAACTTTTGAGTTTGTATTGTTGTTCCTTGTTCCCTATGTTGAATTTCTAGTTTTGATCAGGAGTGCAAAAGTTAAGTGTGGTGAAATTTGATAAACATAATTTTCATATATTAATTAACCCACATATTTAGTCTCTTAGACCTTTTATATGCTTAATTGATTGGTTTTGGCCACATTTTATAAGTTTGGGTTCAAATTTGGCTTAATTGTATTTTTCAGCATTAATGAGAATTTTACATTATTTCTGTATTTTGGGCATAACTTGAGTTCTAGACATCTGAAAATTATGAATTTTACCTTGTAGGAAAGATGAGAGAGAGCTCTACAACTTTGATGAGAGTACAAACGCTAAATCGAATTTCTAGTGGGTCGGATGGGGCCACGAACATAGAACAGATGTGTTGTCACTGGAACCTGGATGATTTACAAAGATTGAGCCATAATTTAGGCTATAGATGTGATATGAACCTAAAACTAGTGGGATTTGAAAGTTAAGACATAGATCTTCAATTCTTATGAAGACCATTATCCAAACTGTGACGTCTTGATGGTGGTTTCATCCTTTTAAGTCGGCTGATAGGATCAGAAACCTGTTAAGAATGTTTTGGACATAACCCTCTCACCCTAAGCCCAAATTATGTGAATTAGGTGTCCAATTAAAGCTAAGAGGAAGTGGATTAATCCTAAGCTAAGGGAAAACTTGGATTTTTTAGTTTAAAGATAATTATTTAAGCAGCAGCTGCAATCACAAAACTGAATCCTAATTTTCTCCTAACCGTTCTTACTTGCACTTCCTCTCTTTATCTTTCTTCTTCTCCTTTCTCTCTAGTTTTCATTCTTTTATGTTTTTTCCTTCAATCCATGGAAGGCTAGACCCTTTTAAATCAATCCTAGGGATTGATAATCTTGATGTTTAATTCTGAGATCTTGATTTGATTGTTTTACATTTAATTGCTAGTCAAGTTTCTCTTTTACTTATTGATCAAATTTATCTTTTACTTGCTAATCAAGTTTCTCTTTTACTTGTTAATCAAGTTCCTCTTTAATTTTGTTAAATTTGAATTAAATTGCTTAATTTAATTTGGATGTTGATGTGATAATTACATAATTACCACATGTTTAATAAGGATTATAGAGACTAAACAATGCATCAAAGGCTTCTTGGATGTTGTTTGTTAAGCTTAGTTGAATTCTGGGTTTTAGATTAATTTAGGATTAAATGATGCTTAATTTGTTTAACCTTGATTAATTAAATTCTGGATGCTTATCTAGTAGAGAATTCATGGATCATCTTAAGGCTTCTTGATGTGATCAAGACTAAGAATTTGATTAGCAATTGAATGGATTCCTAGTGATCAATGATGAATTAAATTCAAGATTAGTTAATTTCCTTGGATTGGTTGTTTAGTTAATTTTGTTTATAATTTTTAATTACTTTCTATTAATTAATTTCACAACATTTTTTGCCAATGTTAACCTCTTAATTTGGTTGCTTGATTAGAGTAATCCAAGGGCTTGACCCGGTTGTTCCTTATACTACAAGTATTTTAGTGAATCAGTTTATAAATTGATTTAATTTGATAGTCTCGACAACTATCATCCACCATAGGGCATTAAGGTGAAAGACAAAGGTTGCCCAACTAGAACTGAGAAGGATGCCTAAACTAGCAAAGCAATTGTTTACCCCTACCTACTAAAAGTTCTCTTACACATAGAACACATACTAAACCAAATCAGAGAAATACAAGTAACAAAAATATAGAAAGCTCAAACCCAAAAAAAAATCTAACTCCAATTAGGCAATACAAGAATAGGATGGCCTCAAATCTCGATACCAAAATACGCCATCGAACACACACGCTTGAGGCGGTGACTCACTGCACACCAAATTCCACCAAAATCACCTAGTTCTACCCCTGCCTAACTCAAACCTACAATCATAAATTCTTAGCTCAATGGCAAATATACCAACAACCACAAGGAAAAAAAAACCATACCCTTAGCACCCACAAAAATAGAGAAGCACAAAACTCACCGCTTAATAAGACCCATTTGTCAAAATCAAAAGTCTCATACCCATATGAAATTATTCCCATAGACAAATCCTAACTATTTGTCCACACCACCCTCCATGGCTATTGAATCCAATGCTAGAACTGCAACCCCCAAGCACCTACTGTGAACCACCTCGCCTCAAACTAGCCACCATTCGAATTAGTTGTTCTCATTGCTCACTGCCACATAGTTTATGTCTTTCTCCATCCTTCAGTGGCTACATCGATATGGAGAAATGAATGTTATGATTTTTTTGTGGTTAGAGATAAAAAAGTGTTTAGGGTTTTCTTTTGCAATTCTAATAACCAATCTTACCAAAATGCCTTCATGATTAGGCTTAAGAGCATATAAGAATCACGTGCTTTATTTCCATCCAAAATTGGATGGCTGTTGGGATTTTGCAGCAAAGTTCACACATTTGAAATCTTCAAGACCAATAAACACATTTTAAAAGTTTAAGCACCAATGTGCACTTTAGGTAAAGTTAAGGGAGTTTTTTGGGACTTATATTTTGGCAAAGTTTTATCTTGTTTTAAACAAAACTATATATGTATATGAAATTGATAGTTAATAGTATCATTAATTCTTCCAAAGACAATTTTGCATTTGATTTGATAGTTAATAAGTGTAGAAAAATAGAAAAAACTACAAATATTGATTGATCGAAAAATGAATCAAGAAAAGAGTATAATAATATAATATAATGATGTAAAAAAATTGAGGAATAATAAATGTAAACAAGAAAAATACTTGAGTTTTAGCCCTTCTTTCTACCTAAAAAAAGGCTAATAAAAAAATGTAATAAAAGCAATTTATGATTTACTTTTGCTTTTGAGAGGAATCAATTTATTGATATGTTCATCATCATGATGATGTCTTTCATAGTAGTAGTAATTTGGAACTAGGAAATAGGATTTGCATGCCTCGTATAAAGGTTAAGAGTCATTCTAGGCTTTCTATATATCCATATTGTGGGATAGTCTAAATGAAAAAGTGACATGTGTCGACATAAGGTTCAGCCTTAGGTAAAAAATTGTATTTTAATAAAAATATGAAAACAATGCCAAAATATATGTAATATATAATAAAGTAAAATCAAAGAATTAATGTCACAATTATTATGAATATAGATTCTAATCTAATAGAAAATATAAATATGGAATATTAAGCATAATTTAAATTGAATAAATAAAGTCAATTTAGGAAAGATTGATATTTATTGAATGGAAAATCAATATTATAACACCAATTTTGGACATATTATTGTATTATTTTCCAATTTAAGAAAATAATATTGCAAATACATCTCTCTTTATATATATATATATATATATATATATATATATATATATATATATATATAGGACATATCTAATGAGAGGAGTTTTTATTGTGAGAGAGTGAGAAGAGTAAATTTTGACCATACAACTATATATGAATGGTCAAGATTAAAAGTTATTTAAAGGTCATGTGACCACTTAAAAAAGTCACATACATTTATATTCTAATGGACAAGTATTTGAAGATGCTGTAACAACTCTTTTGTACACAATAACAAAGCATTTTATAGGAGAACCTTTAAAATTTCAGCAAAGAATTGCAGACCAAATTGTTAATATATTGTCCCTCCATGTCTGATTATAGATGGTATAGGGATATGTTTTTGTCTAAGTTATATTTAAGAAGTGATGCATCAGCTGATTACTGGAAAGAAAGATTTATAGCTGGTCTTCCAAAATTGTTTGCAGAAAAAGTTAAAGTAATGATTCAGAACCAAAATGATAGTACAATTCCTTACGATCAACTTACGTTTGGTCAATTGTCTAATTATATTATAGAAACTGGATTGCAAGTGTGTTTAGATCTTAAACTTCAACATAAGCTTAAGAATGAAGCAAAAACCACTAGAAAAGAACTAGGATCATTTTGTTCCCAGTGGGGAATAGAAGGAGTCAAAGCTCCAAGTAGACAAAAGAAAGTTCAAAAATATGTTCCTCATAAATCAAGAAAATCTAGGCGCTACTATAAAAAACACTATAGAGAAGAAGCAAGCTCATCAAAACCTAGATCATCAAAGAAAGATAAGTATAGATCATTTAAGTCTAAAAAAGAGATAGTATGCTATAAATGTGGCCAAGTAGGACATTATAAGAAAGACTATAAAGTAAAACAAAAAATTAATAATCTAAAAATTGATGAAGAATTAAAGAAATCTTTAATAAATATATTAATTAATGAATTTGAATCTTCTGAAGAAGAATACAGTTCTGAAGAAGAAATGATTAATCAATTAAAAGACTCATCTTCATCTGAATCAGAAAGCGATAATGAGAAAGAATGTACAGGCTTAGGACCAGAACTATGTGATTGTTCATCGTGCTTAAAAACTATTAATGTAATTACTAGAGATCAAGCATCATCATTATTAAGCATAATAGAAAACATGGAAGAATCATCTGTTAAGCAAGAGTTCATTCAGCAAATAAAAAAATTTCTAGAATACGAAGATAAGAAGAAAGAAGAAGTGCAAAAGATAGATATGAAAGAAGTATTAGAAAGATTTAAGAAACCTCAAAGAAATGAAGTGACCCTAAAAGATTTACAGTAAGAAATAAAAAATTTAAAGAATGAAGTTAAATTACTTAAAGAAAAAGATACTGATTTAGAATTCAAAATGCTAAATTTACAAGCACAAATAATAGTACAAAATCAAGATACAAGTACCAGTCAAGACCCAGAAAAAGATCCTTATATTCATTTATTAAGTCAAGTAATTGTTCATAAATGGCATTGTCCGATAGAGTTAGTAATAAAAGATGAACGATTTAATTTTATAGCCTTAATAGACTCAGGAGCTTATATGAATTGTGTTCAAAAAGGATTAATCCCAACTAAGTATTACGATAAGACCACAGAGTCGTTAAGTAGTGCTTCTGGAAATAAAATGCAAAATTAAATATAAGTTAAATAATGCTAAGATCTGTAAAAATAAAATTTGTTATAAAACCTCATTTTTATTAGTAAAAAATATTTCTGAGCAAATAATTCTAGGTACTCCCTTTTTATCCTTACTATACCCATTTTCAGTAAACGAAAAAGGATTAGTTACTAATGCATTAGGAAAAGAAATTTGTTTTGAGTTTATAAAACCCCCCTTAATTAAAGAATTAAACATGGTTCAAGATTCATTAATTTCTAAGATTAACTTAATAGAAAAGAAAACAAAGCACATAAACATGTTTAGTAGAGAAGTTCAATATAAAAGAATTCAAGAACAAATAAATAAACCCCAAGTTCAAGATAAGATAAAAAATGTTCAACAGAAATTTGAACAGGAAGTATGTAGTGAATTCCCTAATGCTTTTAAAGAACGAAAAAGGTATACGGTTACTTTACCATATGAAGAAGGATTTGAAGAAATTAATATCCCTACTAAAGCAAGACCTATTCAAATGAATCAACAATACTTAGAATATTGTAAGAAAGAAATTCAAGAATATTTAGATAAGGATTTAATTAGACCAAGTAAGTCCCCTTGGAGTTGTGCAGGATTTTATGTTATGAACGTTTTATAAATAGAAAGAGGTGCCTCCAGACTAGTAATTAATTATAAACCTTTAAACAAGGTTTTAAGATGGATAAGATATCCGATTCCTAATAAAAATGATTTAGTAAGTAGAGTTCATCAGGCTAATATATTCTCAAAATTTGATATGAAATCTGTATACTATCAAATAGAAGTAGCTGAAGAAGATAGGTACAAAACTGCTTTTGTAGTACCCTTTGGACATTATGAATGGAATGTAATGTCTCAAGGATTAAAAAATGCCCCTTCAGAATTTCAAAATATAATGAATAATATTTTGAATCCTTACTCAAAGTTCACCATAGTATATCTAGATGATGTATTAGTATTCAGTAACTCTATTGATCAACACTTTAATCATTTAGAAACTTTCTTTAATCTTATTAAAGAAAATGGTTTAGTAATCACTGCTAAGAAAATGAAACTATTCCAAACTAAGACTAGATTTCTAGGATTTGAAATTAATCAAGGTACTATTGTTCCCATAAAAAGATCCATAGAATTTACAGATAAGTTCTCCAACGAACTCAAAGATAAGAATATTCTTCAGAGATTTTTAGGATGTGTTAATTATGTGGCAGACTTTATTCCTAATATACGAATAATTTGTGCTCCTTTATTTAAAAGGCTAAGAAAAGACTCGCCTCCTTGGGATAATCAAATGACTAATGTTATTCAACAAGTTAAGAATTTAGTAAAAAATATTCCTTGTTTAGGACTTCCGGATCCTCAAGCCTCTCTCATAGTAGAAACAGATGCCTCTGATTTGGGGTATGGGGGAGTGTTAAAGCACTTACTACGAGTCATCCAAAGAACAAGTCATCAGATATCACTCTGGAGTTTGGCAACCGGCTCAACAGAATTATAGTACTGTTAAGAAAGAAGTTTTATCTATAGTGCTAAGTATCACAAAATTTCAAGATGATTTGTTTAATAAAAGATTTTTTGTTAAAAACTGATTGTAAAGCTGCTCCTTCAATTATTCAAAAGGATGTTAAGAACTTGGTTTCAAAACAGATTTTTGCCAGATGGCAAGCACTGTTATCTTGTTTTGATTTTGATATTCAACATATTAAAGGAAAAGATAATTATCTTCCTGATTTCCTAACCAGAGAGTTTTTGCAGGGCTACAATGGCCGCTAGCTCCTCATCAAAATCAAAGGCTAAGAAAATTACTCTGGATAAGTACATGCAGATTTCTGCAGATAAAAACACTGAGATAAGTACAAGGTCATATACCTCCTTAAAAGGGTCTTCCACCCTAGTTCATGTTCCTAATCCTATTCAGTCTGTACGACCTTCATCTCCCTCACCCAATAGGTTTACACCTCTATCTTACTCACAAACCATTACTGGTACTCCTTCTAGATCTCCTCAGAGACCGAAACAATCTTCACTGCTACTCACCAATTCTCCCACCACAGAAGAATGCAAATATGTTAAGAAAAATATTTTTGAACCTATAATCACCCTTGAACCAGGATTCTTTTCTCCTCACTCGACCCCTCGAGAAATCATTCAGACCATGCTTCCCCCAGATTTTCATTTTGTTCCTCAAGAGTCACTTAAAAAGAACAGAACTTTTTATGAACTCATCCTCATTGATACTGAATCAATCTCTTTAGATCATTATTATAGTGATACTAATCCTGATTATATTGATTTTTCTAAAGTAAAGATCCTTAAGGTTTTAGGTCCAAAAGATTGGAATCAAGCTCCTCACACTCCAAAATCATTTTCAATTAAATTTGATCCTCAAACTTATACTTACTGGGATTATCAGCAAGCTTGGTACAGACTTATGCTCCTCAGGCCATATTCTCACTCTTGGTTCTTTTGGTTCCAGAAAGGGATAAAAAACTTCCTCTCATGGTTTGCCGATTGGATGTGTACCACTGGTCCTTGTGTTGATATTCTTCCTCAGCTTGCTAAGGATTCTTATAATTTGTTTACTCAAAAAATTGATTTTCCTCAAGGTTCCAGACTCTTACATTTTTATGCTGCTTTTGGAATTGCTTGGATTAATGTTTGGGATTATAATTTCTATCATAAGCATCAGATTCCTCATCCAGAATGGGTCGCCAGAGAATTTAGTGTTAAATGGTGGCCTCAGTTCAACATGAAATTAGTAAGTATTGATGCGGTTAATCAATGGTTCCTTGCTAATCCTTCTTTGGTTAAGAAAAACCATAAGAAGCCATCACAATTTGAAGAACTTAAGAGCAAGCTTCTTCAAGAGCTGGCCTCTTCTTCCTCAGAACAAGAATTGCTAAGCAAAATCAAGACAACCATGTCTACGTCTGGTTCGTCTCCTCCCAGTGAAGGAAGTGAAAACAACGACCTTCTTGGTAATGTTAATGAAGATGACTGTTATGGTGTTGACCTTTCCAACCTGTAAAGGCCCACACAGTAAATTATGAAATTTTTCATGAAGGTTCCTTATTTGTCATATTATGAAGCTTCCTTATTTGTTGTTTAGCCAAGCAGGAAATTTCCTAAGATTCCTAGGAAAGTCCCCACGAAGTTTATTTATTTGTTACTTAGCTGAGCAAGAAGATTCCTACGAAGGCTCCTTATTCGTCGTCTAGTTCATTTGTCTAATTATGAAGTTTCCTAGTTTGTTGTCTTGCCAAGCATGCAGCTTCCTGAGAAGATTCTTTACTCGTCATCTACCTCAGCATGAAGCTTCCCGTGAAGGTTCCTCACTTGTCACCTAGCTAAGGATGAAGCTTCCCGTGAAGGCTCCTCACTTGTCATCTAGGCAGCACGAAGCTTCCCATGAAGGTTCCTGATGGGTCCATATTCGGAGTCTTTTCTCTATATAAGCTGAAGCTCCTTCAGAGAAAGGCATCGGAAAAATTTAGTTTTAAAAATTTGTGTAAACACTTAGTATCAAAACTCTTGTATTCTGTTTCCTCTGTAAACCTTTGGAATTCAGCTTTTGTTCAAGACTTGTAATTTTGTATCACGTACTCTGTAAATATTTTGAAATTATCAATAAAGTATTTTGATCCTGATTTCTGATATCTCTCTTCTTTCTATTTACAAATGCATATTTTTACTACTGTTGAGCCTATGTCGTCGGTCCTGTCGTTGCTGGTATCAGAGCCTCGTAAGAGGTTCTGAGTATCCTAAGCCTAAGGAAGGGAGAAGGACTTAGCGTTGGTCAGCCCTTGGTCGGTACGTTGGTCAGCCTGTGTTAGTGCCGGAGAAGGTAAGGTTAGGTGGTCCCGTACATGCAAGTGGTGGTCCCGTACATGCAAGTGTTGGTCCCGGTAAGAGAATTCCTTCATTATGTCTAGGATATTCAGAAACTTAAGCGAGCTCTCCTTTCGTAGCGGGAAGGCTTCTAGCATAGGTTCCTCACAGTTTAAATCTGCATCCTCTAGATTAGAAGTAGATCAAGATCAGGTTCAAGCAAATGAATTAGAAATTGCTAATATTGAAAACAACCTTCAAAATTGGGCAATTCCTTATGTTCCTCTTAAAGAAATTTATAAAACTAGTACTTCCTTATTCAAGCCTAAGGATCAGATCCATATGTTTGAAGCTACTCATATTCTAGAAAAACCTTGTGAATCGATAAGTTTACTAAAAGATAATATTATTGATCAACATGTTAAGGATAATTATCAGTTTATACACATAGGATTAATTCAAGTTGCTGCTAAAGGACAACATAAATTAGGAATTGATAATCCTGTGTTAATTTTGTTAAGAGATAAAAGGTTAAGAAAACTTCATGATCAAATTACTGCTATTTTAGAATCTAATTTGCATGATGATCCTGTTTTCTTTAACTGTTATCCTAATTATACCATGCCATTAAATGATTATATGACTAAGCAAGCTTTAGAATTAAATGTTAAGATATTAGATAATGTTTTTCAAGAAGGAACTAAGCATATGTCTGTTAGGTATAGAGTTCATTATAAAGTCTCTTATGAAGATCAAAACTTTAAAGCATTAAGACAATCCCCAAAGCATGAAACTGTAATTATGGAAGCAAATCTTAAGAAATCATCAATACTAACTCCTAAAAGATTATCTCATGAAGAAATCTTGTCTAGGATTCCTGAAGATTGGGTGTTTCCAGATGTAATACCCCCTCAACCGATAAGAAATACTAGAATAAGAACAATAGTTCAAGATGATTCTAATATAAGAATAGGAATGCTTAGGTCTAATTCTCACTCTAGACTAAACACTCCTACAAATCTGATAATTAACATCCCTTCAACTGCTCCTACTTCTTCAAGACATTCAGTAGATGGATCGGCAATTAATATAAACCTAACTGGTGTAAACTTTGAACCTAATGTTCCTCAACCAATTTACCAGCAAACTCATAGATCAAAATCACCATAATATTCACCCACTAGATTCCAAGTTATTAATGTATTAACTAAACAAGAACCCTTTGAAATAGATAAAAAATGGATAAGTAATGATTTTGAAGCTCCTTATAATAAAGATAAAAGAGATTGGTATTTTAAGAATTTTAGTAAAGAACAAACTACTAAATTTAGAGAAGAATTTTACTCGTATTTAATAGAACAACAAATCAATATGTATTTCTTTGACTGGTTTGAAAAGTATTGCAAAGAAAATAATATTCAAAATCATTTTATAAGAATACCAGAAATATCAGTAAATAATAAAATATCAACTTCGTGGAAAACAGAGAAAGACAAGATAATAATTTCAGAATTTCCTCCCTTAGAAACCATTAAGGTAACCACAAAAGAAGGATTAGAAGTTAAAGCCACACCTTTTAAGGCAATAGCCTCACGAGCACATAATTTACCTATAGATAAGGGCGATTTTAATAAAGTTCATCAACAACTTAATTACTCTAATTAAATGCTCCATACTATGTCTAAAACATTAGAAAGGATAGATAATCAAATAAGTGAGAAACCTAAAGAATATACATCAGCTCAAAATGTTAATAAAAATTTAGATCCTAATAGACCCATTTATAAGGTAATTAATGTCCTAGAATCAGATTTAAAAAATATACACTTTGGCTCAAAATCTGATAACTCTATTAAAGAAATTAAGAAAAAATTAGAACAGTTAACCATAGGAACGAGTTCTATACTCAAGATACATACTTTACAAAAAATTGAAGAATTAGAAAATGAGCTTTTAAATCTTCAAGTTAATAAGTTAAGAAAAGATATGTCTCTCTCAAAAATTAAAAATTATTACCAATATCAATATATATATATGTATATATATATATATATATATATATATATATATATATAGGGCTGGGAACATCCTCGTACTTCATTTTATGTAGGTGAAGGTTAACAACCTCTACCTTCTCTTTACAACAAAAAACATCACTTAAAGGGATATTTCAGTAACCTAGCATTTTCTTTAAATAAAAATGCAAATTGAATTGATTTTCTCTCTCCCCTCTCCTTCTCACCTATCCAATAGTTTTCAAGGTCAGAACTCCAAACCAATCAACTTTCTTGCTAATCGATACATCTTTTTCTTTCTTAGATTATCCACCGTGAACATCTCAAAATCAATTTCGCATTGATTTAATGGTGGCAACGGTGGAGGTATAGTGAGTATCAAGGGATTAGGATGCAGTTCGAAACTTCGAATACTTTGTACCTCTTCTGGAGCTCATCTCTTTGTTTCTCTTTAGTTCTTTGGTTTTCAATATTTTGTATTTCTCTATGAAATTGGAATTGATATATGGTTTATGTTGCTTCTTTTGAGTTTTACTAATTTGACACACACAATTGCAGGTGTGATTGTGCAGGCTGCTAATTTTTGGCATATAATTTGCTTATGGTTTTAATAGATGATAGTGTGGTGAATTTGGGTTGAGGTCAAGGGATATTCCTTTGTTAGCTTACTATCTCTGTTTCAGAGGGATGAGTAGTAGGCAATAACCAAATACAAGGAGGTTCCTTGATTGGATCTACTGTAGTAATAGAGATATCAATTTGCTTGAGTGTTGTTCTCGAGTGTAGGTTGGTTTTAGAGTTGTTTGAAAACAGCTTGGTGGAGAAGCAAAGCAAGAAAATGACGAGCCACAGGTGAGAAGGAGAGGGAAAGGGGAGAGAAAAAAAATTGAATTCCATTTTATTTTTTTCAAAAAGGAAATGCTAGTTCACTGAAATATCCCTAAAAATAAGTTATTTAATTAATATAGGAGGTGTTGTTTGTCAAAAAGAAAAGAAAAGGTGTAGGCTGCTAACCTCCACCTACATAAAATGAACTGAGAGGATGTTGGCAGCCCCTGCATATAAACTACAATAACATTAAGATTTTAATGTCTCCATTATGAATATTTATTAGAAATAGTATAAATATTGGATATCAGTTAGCGCAACATTTTAAAAATTGGACCGATAATGAAATTATTGATAATTTAATATATTTTTATTTTTATATGTATCAAATAATAAAATAGAGTGAATTATACTTATCTCCTCTAAGTTTGATGATATTATACTCAATCTCATTCTTTTTCTAAAAATGACACTCATCCCCATTAATTGATCAAGTTACATAATTGTATAAATATTATCGCTTAAAATTTATAAAATTTTTAGTATTTACATTATTTATGAAAAAAATATTTTTTAAAAATATTATTATATATAAATATTACCAGTTAAAATCTGGTAATATTTTTTTATCGATTAAAATTTGATAACATTAATAGTTAAAAAGTGTATATATTTTTTCAAAAAACTCCTTACACACCCACACAAAGAAAATTATATAAAAAAATTTATAAAAAAATATTATTATGTATAAATATTATTAATTAAAATCAGTAAAGTTTTCAAGATATCGCTATTATTTTTAGTATATACAATTTTTTATAAATAACTCATGAATACTTGAAAACTCTATAGATTTTAACTGATAATATTTACATAATTATGTAACTTGATCAATTAATTGAGGAGTGAGTGTCATTTTTGAAAAAGAATGGGGCTGATATTTTTTTTAAAAAAAATATTTTTTTATAAATAATTGTTAATATTAAAAATCTTATAAATTTTAATTGATAATATTTATACAATTATATAATTTGATTAATTAATAAGAATAAGTGTCATTTTTATAAAAGAATAGAACTGAGTATAATATTATCAAATCTAAAAAAAGATAAGTGTAATTTACTGTAAATAACATATTAATTAGGTAATAATTATTCATAATTAATGCAACATTCCCCCATGTCCATACCAATAAAACTTTAGTCTCAAGAAGTCAACCCAATTCAACTCTGTTAACAAAGAATTGTTGAGAAGCCTAAGCCAGCAACAAGCCTAGCCCCAATAATTAGACCTAGCTACTACTAGCCAGTTAGGTTTTTATTAGAGACACTGTATTAGACAGATATCTAACCCCCCCAAAGGTGATAGCAGCACTGCCAACAAGTAGCATCATCTTCTATGTGCATGTAGCCAAGTATGATGAACACCAGCCAATGAGGCTACCAAGACATGACACACGCAAGCATCTTTCACCACCGCGGTAGAGGAAGCTCATGGTTTGGTTTGAGACCATCGTAGTAGACGACCTAACTCATGGCAGTGTGTAAGGGAATTGAATCAAGAGCATGATCCTCGGCATTAACTCAGCTTCTCTCTTTGAATTCAATTGTATTATAATCATTGGCATTAGTTTAGCACCTCATTTATTTCCACAGATTTCTTGGCATTAGTTTAGCATCACATTTTTGAATTCAAACGTATTCTGCACATGTATTTATACCTCTGCAATACCACTGAATCTTGTATTGTGAAATATACAAAGAAAACACAATTTTCGTTCTCTCTGCATACTGAGTTATTATATGGAATTATAAGTCCTCATACTCTGAAGAGTTCATGATCCATGGCAACCTCAGCATCTTCCCGAACCAACACTTCTGCTGCCACAACAAATCAGCCCTCTGTTGATTCTCAGTCCAAAATAGTAACCTTCTTCAACTCTGGAGCCACTATTGCTCTCAAACTTTTAGCCAGCTAATTCATCGCATGGGGACACGAAGCCCGATCTCTTCTTGCTGGGATGAAATTACTCGGTTATGTGGAAGGAACCATTTCCACACCTCCATAACAAGTTACCAACTCGGATGGCACTACCATACCCAATCCAAACTATGATTCCAGGTTCTGTCAAGTCCAGTTCATTATGAGCCTCCTCTTATCATCCATGACTGAACGAGACACCAATGCCTTCTCAGCTTGCGAGACCTCTCGCCAAATGTGGCTGGCCTTTGAAGCCAAGTACGCGAGTCCATAGCGCTCCCATGTCATATCTCTGAAAAATCAACTCCAGTGCAGTCACAAAGGATCTCAATCTATTACTGAATATGTATTTTCCATTAAAGAAATTGTTGATGAATTAGTTATCATTGATCATAGCATTTCTGATGATGATGTTACTCTTTATGTGCTCAGTGGCTTAGGAAATGAATACAGGGACATTGCTGCCTCGATTCAGACTCGTGATAGTGTTATCACTCAAAAAATAAATTCAAAAGAGTAAGTTGATATAACGACTGGCTGAGAATTATTAAGTGAAAGAGGATATAGTCGATGAGTAGAGGAGCACTCGGCTAAAGGTGGGATGGGCCTTGCTGTTAGTGGGCCAGGATTGAAATAATAAAAAGCTGAAGCATAATGGGTTGCAAGTTGATGGAAGGCTAAGAACTAAAACTGTTACCAATGAATGCCACAAAACATGCCGAGAAAATAGGAATTGAGCTGTTGAGGGGTAACCGTTGTGGCCAAAACGGCTAAGAGACATAGGTAGGCTAGCCGTGGGTTAGTCCATTGTTTTTAGGAGCTCTAGCCAGTAAGGTTGGCTATGGTGGGGGTTAGATTTTATCTATAAATATCACTTGTATCAATTGAAAAAAAAGGACGGATCACAATCAATACAACTTTTAAGCTTTACTTATTTTGCTTAACTTTTCAGCCCTTTACTATATTGCTTTTACTTTGTGCAATTTATTTTTCGCAAGCTTATTTCCTAACCGATTACAGCTTTAACCTCAAATTCTTAGACTTCTTAAGTTCACCTTAATACTAAACGCTTTCTTTAGTGAGTTTGGGAACCCTTGCTAAAGGTTGGATTTTGCCTTTAGTTCAAATCGCTTGTTTCTTATCAAAATCTATACATGTTTGTCGGCTGAATTCTTATTCGGCTAATAAATTTATTTCACACGTAAACAGATTGTTTATTCTCCTTTGAAGAACTTCACAGTCACTTGCTTGCTCAGGAGGAATATCTTGAACAATGACGATCCTCTGCTAGAGTTTCAGTTCCCATAGCCGATATTTACTCCAAAATTAGCAACCAGACCAAGCACTACCATAGAAACAATCACACTTCTCACACTAGCGGATTCCATCACAATCCACAATCATCCAATGGTCTATTCTCCTTTGGTTCAGCGTTCACCTATGGCCAAGGCAGCAACCCAAATCATCTCACTAATGGGTTCAATAACAGAACTAGCAGACCACCTCCCAAATGTCAACTTTGTGACTCCACTGGCCATATAGCTAAGTACTGTCCCCGTCTCTCACAACGTAACAGTGGACCTTTTATAAATTTTGCTGTGTCCACAACACCTACTGCAAATACTTGGGTATTTGATAGTAGTTCAAGTCATCACATCACAACTGACCTTAATCATCTCAACCTGCACAATCAATATAAAGGTCCAGATGAAATCACCATAGATGACAGTTGAGGTTTGCCTATAACTCATGTTGGTTCAACCCAAATTTTCACTCCCTCCTCTGCCTTTAATTTGAATGATGCCCTCTGTGTCCCTAAAGCCCATTATAATATCATCTTTATGTCCAAGTTCTGCCAACAAAATAATGTATTTGTTCTGGACCGTGATCCGGGATCATGTCCTATGGGTCGACCCGGCACGCAGTACGTTGAAGTCTGTCATTGACACCCTCAGCAAGATTCATTTACGGTACAGATGAGATCCTAACTCTATGCATATCAGACCACAACATTGGATAAGAACAACATTACCGCAAGATCTGCACAATGGATAAATCTTGAGAATATCTGTTGCCAATCATGATCTTGCGTAATAAAAACACCCATAATTGCCTTTAGCTACTCGTGATTGTTGTATTAACATTCTAATATTATAGGGATCTTCTGTAACTAACAAGGGAATATATCTCCCCCAACAACTATTATGGGAGTGTATCTCTCCAACCTCTATAAATACTAGATTTATTCACCTTCATAGGTAACTTATCACCCTTTGGATAAACCCTAATTGTGCACAGCCTGACTTGAGCTTTGGAGTGCCTTTGCAGGTACCAACTCTCCTATTTCAACATGCTTTGCTGCTACCGCGTAAGGAGGAAACCACCATGACATGCCTATCTTAAGTACCCTTCAGTATTTGCTACTGAACATTGGTGCCATTTGTGGGAATCTATAAACTTTTATTCCTACTCAACCATGGTGAACACAAGACAGAACTCGAGGAAAGGAGACGTTGCGCAAACCTTTGCAAACCAAAGGCGAGGACCAATGGTGCAGTGTCCTCCCCACCTTGTTCTACCACTAGTTGTTGAAACCTCTGCTACGAGAAACCAGGCACCCAACGTAAAGCTTCTACGCGATGTGCATGAAACCTCATTTTCTGACAAGAGCTCTCACCCATTGCGCAGGGTTCCTGCGAGGGAAAAACTTGGAATCCGCATGCAATGAGTCAATTCTGACGTTCATGGATCTAGAATCTTAGTACACTAGTGCCTAGGACCCACGAACGTTGAAGCTAATGATCGTGTGTCTCATCTAGAACACACGATTCAATCTCACATATCTAAAAACTAATTCTAAGATATGGTGTAACAATTCATGGATCCAGAATCTCAGTACACCGGTGGCTAGGACCCACGAACGTTGAAGCTGATGATCGTGTGTCTCATCTAGAACATAGGATTCGATCTCACATATCTAGAAACCAATTCCAGGATATGGTGCAACAACATATAGCAATGTTGGAAGAGCAATACTGTAGAATGGAGGATCTGAGATGATCTGGGCATGAAGGTCAGCCCAAAATGCAACGTCAAAATGGAAGTCGAAACACGGATAACAACCAGAGGGGACGGCATGTTAGCACTAGAATGTCCAATGTTGTTGATAACAACCTAGACCTCGGCAATCAAGAACAACAATTCTCTGCTCAACTCATG
Source organism: Ormosia semicastrata (assembly GCA_029884595.1). Taxonomy (NCBI): domain Eukaryota; kingdom Viridiplantae; phylum Streptophyta; class Magnoliopsida; order Fabales; family Fabaceae; genus Ormosia; species Ormosia semicastrata. The sequence continues at coordinate 69,976,183 of JAQQTO010000061.1, read as the reverse complement.
GAGTATAGAGTCCCAAGAAATTTCAAATTCCCAACCAATATTCAGCTCTATGATAGGACTACAGACCCCCAGGAATACATAGACGTTTACATCCAATCAATGTGCTTCCATGAGGGATCCTTACAGTTACTGTGTCGTGCTTTTCCATTTTCTTTGAAGAAGGGAGCCCTCAGATGGTTCGTTACTTTGCCACAAGGATTCATCACAAACTGGCCGGACCTTAGACAACGTTTCTTGCTCCAATACACTACTAGTAAGGAACAACCCAAGTCTATTGAATCTTTATCCAAGATTCACCAAGGGTGGGACGAGCCCCTTCGCGAGTATGTTAAAAGGTTCAACACAGGTTGTATTAACGTGGAGAACTTTGATGATAGAATTGCCCTCCATTGCGCCAGAAGTGGCCTCCAGGCCGATTCGAAGCTTTTTGTGCCTTTGACAAAGAAAAAACTAGAGACCATGGAAGAATTTCGAGAATGGTCCCAGAAGTATATAAACCTTGAGGAGGAAATTGGCCTAGAGGAGTTTGGAGAAGGGTAAGTCATCTCACTAGAAAACCAACCATAATCCCTCACGGTCCCAGAACTCCTCCAAGGACAGTCCACCCCAGGGCAAATACTCTAATTACACCCCTCTTAACACCCCCACGTGAAACAATCTAGAGGGAAGTATTACAGACAGAGTTTTAGGACATCAAGAGGCCACCCCCATTGAATAAGCATAAGCAGAAAGATCGTTCCAAACACTGTACATGGCACAAAAGCTATGACCATGAAACTAAAGATTATTACTAACTCTGTGATGTCATTGAGTTCTTGATTAGGGTAAGGTGGCTGGAATAATATGTTAGTCGTGCTCAAGGAAAAAAATGACCCAAAAGGCGGAGATAAAGGAGATGCAGCCCTCAACAAAGTTCATCTCCATGCCAAAGAAGGACCCGGAGCCCTAAGAGAAGATCCCGGAGTCCACCTCGCTATGATACAAACAACCAACATAACAAGAACAAGGACGCTCCATCTAATGATAACGACAGTCGCCATGCCCAGTTGATAGTTGTCGAGACTATCAAATTAAATTAATTTATAAACTGATTCACTAAAATACTTGTAGTATAAGATACAACCAAGTTGAGCCCTTGGATATCTCTAATCAAGAAATTAAATTAAGAGGTTAATAAGGGGGAAAAAAGGTTACAAAATTAATTAACAGAAAATAATTAAAAATTGTAAACAGAATTAAGTAAATAACAAATCTAAGGAAATCAACTAATCTTGAATTTAATCCATCATTGATCATTAGGAATCCATTCAATTACTAACCAAATTATTGGTCTTAGATCAAATCAAGAAGCCTTAAGAATTCTCTACTAGATAAGCATTCAGAATTAATTAATCAAGGTTAAACGAATTAAGTACCCTTCTAATCCTAAATTAATCTAAAACCTAGAATTCAACTAAGCTTAACAAACAACATCTAAGAAGCCTTTGATGCATTGTTTAGTCTCTATAATCCTCATTAAAAATGTGGTGATTATACAATTATCACATTAATATCTAAATCAAATTAAACAATTTAATTCAAATTTCACAAAATTAAAGAGGAACTTGATTAACAAGTAAAAGAAAAACTTGACTAATAATTAAATGTAAAACAATCAAAATAAGATCTCAGAATTAAACATCAAGATTGCCAATCCTTAGGATTGATTTAGGGTCTATTCCTCCATGGATGGAAGGGAAAAAATAGAAAAGAATGAAAACTAGAGAGAAAGGAGAAGAAGAAAGATGACAAAAGGAAGTGTAAGTAAGAGCGGCTAAGAGAAAATTAGAGTTTTGTTTTATAGTTACAACTGTTGCTTAAATAACTATCTTTAAAATCAAAATCCCAAGTTCACCCTTAGCTTAGGGTTAATCCTCTTCTTCTTAGTTTTAATTGGATACCTAATTGGCATAATTTGGGCTTAGGATGAGAGAGTTATGCCAAAAACATTCTTAACAAGTCTCTGATCCCGTCAACCAAATTAAAAGGATGAAAACACTATCAAAACATAATAGTTTGGATAAGTGGTCTTCATAAGAATTGAATATATATGTCTTAGATTTCAAATGTCACTAGTTTCATGTCTATATCACACCTACAACCGAAATTATGGCCCAATATTTGAAAATCGTCTAGGTTCCAATGATAGCATCTCTGTTCTGACTTCGTGGCCTAATCTGACCCACTAGACAATTGAGTCATCCTTGGAGCTCTCATCAAAGTTGTAGAGCTCTCTCTCAATTTTCCTATAAGGTAAAATTCATAATTTTTAGATTTCTATAACTCAAATTATGCTCAAAATACAGAAATAGTGTAAAATTCTCATTAATGCTAAAAAATACAATTAAGCCCAATTTGAACCCAAACTTATAAAATGTGGCCAAAACTAATCAATTAAGCATATAAGAGGTATAAGAGACTAAATATAAGGGTTAACTAATATATGAAATTTGTGTTTATCACTAGCCCAACAGAATCATCAACACTATTGCAGGTGGGTTTGTTGGCAGTGGTTCATCCAATGGTGCTTGGAAGAAAGCCCTCAGGATGACAGTATTGAGTGTTTCCCACTCCAAACCTAAGTTACGGACCAGAGAATGAAAGATGCCCCCATTTACGTTTTCGTATGAGGATTATGGTGGAATTATCTTGGATCATGATGACCCACTAGTTATCTCAGGAATAATTTCTAATGCTGAAGTCTGGCGCATCTTCGTTGATCAAGGGAGTTTAGCAGACATCATGTTTTTGGACCTATATTAGAAGCTAGAAGTTCCACGTTCAGAGCTGACCCCATATGATGGTGAGCTCACAAGGTTTAAAGGTGGAAAGATCACTCCATCAGGGTACTTTGAAACCCACCTAACCCTGGGAACCCCAAAACTTTTCAAGACTGTCAAAGTCAGGTTTCTGGTCGTAGATTGTCCCTCGGCCTGCAACATCATCTTGGGTCGTCCTGCCTTGAATGCCCTTAGTACCGTGGTGTCCACTACCCACCTAGTCATGAAATTTGTCAGCAATAATGATGAGGTTGTCATAGTCAAGGGCAACCAAATTGTGGCCCAGAAATACTATAACTAGAGCCTTAGAATTTGCAGGGTCCCCAAGAAAGCAAAAGCTGGCATATCTACCCTGACTCTAGATCAGGTCAACATCCTTATGACCAATAGATGTTCGAGAAGAGATTTGGGGTACCAGACCCCTACCGGAGGGTGAACTACAGCATCTCCAACTTGGTGCCAAGCAAGATTAGGTCACCAAGATTGGAGCGAACTTGGACAAAGAAGAGAAGCACCAGTTGATTGAGTTCTTGTAGAAAACTAGAGACTACTTTGCCTGGACGTCTTCTGACATGCTTAGGCTTGACCCCGCCTTCATCTGTCATCGCCTATCTAATAGGGAAGATGTGAGGTCGATCTCCCAGAAGAAAAGAAAAGTTAGTCCAGAAAGACATCAGGTTATTGAATATCAAATGAAGGAGTTGCTCATTGTCGACTTCATCAGGGAGGTAACATGGTCCTGGTGAAGAAGTCAAATAGGAAGTGGAGGATGTGCGTTGACTATATAGACTTAAACAAGGCCTACCCCAAAGATTCGTACCAGTTCCTAATGTGGATAAACTGATGGATAACTCGTCATATTTACGTTTGATGTCATTCATGGATGTATACTCCGGGTATAGCCAAATCCTAATGTACCCTGGAGACCAAGACAAGACCACCTTCATCACTGACAAGGCAACCTACTGCTACAGGGTTATGCCTTTTGGTTTGAAAAATGTAGGAGCCACCTACTAGAGAATGATGAATAGGGTTTTTGATGACCAAGTGGGGAAGATGCTGGAGGTTTACATTGATGACATGATAGTGAAGACCCGACAAGACAAATCACATATTGCAGACCTCGAAGAAGTGTTTGCAAAACTCTAGAATTATAACATGAGACTTAACCTAGAAAAGTGTGCCTTCGAAGTCCAAGTAGATAAGTTCTTAGACTTTATACTGACCCACTGCAGAATTGAGGCTAATCCAAATAAATTCCAAGCGGTCCTCAACATACGTAGCCCTCAGAGTATCAAAGAAGTGCAGCAGCTAATTGGACAGATTGCGGCCCTCACACATTTCCTTGCTACAGTTGCTCACAAACCCTTTCCTTTATTCAGACTACTCAAAAAAGGGAAGGATTTTGAGTGGATTCAATAGTGTGAGGATGTTTTTTTCCTTTTCACAGAATCTTTTGTCCTCTCCTCCTATACTGACAAGACCGGAACCAGGTGAGACACTGTAATTGTACCTTTTAGTTCACGAAGAGGATATAAGCTCAGTGCTAATCTAGGAGATGGCAGAGGGACAGAAGTCGGTCTACTTCTTAAGAAAGGTATTGTAAGGCCCCAAGTTCCATTACCAGAAGATTGAAAAGGTTGCCTTCACACTTGTCACCATAGCTAGGAGACTCGTGAAATACTTTTAGTGTCACCCCGTGTAGTGAGAACGGATCAACCTATCTGCCAGGTGTTACACAAGCCAGACTTAGCAGGGAGAATGACCACTTGGTCCATTGAGCTTATCGATTTTGGGATTGCATACGAATCTCATTTAGCGATTAAGGCACAGGTGCTCTCTAATTTCCTGATAGAACTTACGTCAGACCTCGGCAACCTCGAAGGAATTTCTTGGACCATATTCGTTGATGGATCCTCGAACCCCAAAGGAAGTGGTGCCGGGGTAATTTTGGAAAATTTTGAATGAGTGACAGTGGAAAACTCCTTGAAGTTTGAATTCTGAACCTCAAACAATTAGGCAAAGTATGAAGCATGCATCGCTGGAGTGGCAATAGCCAAGACATGGAAGCAACTAAGATCACACTTTGCAGTAATTCCCAACTTGTGACCTCCCAGATCCAGGGCGACTATCAGCCAAGGAGCCACTCCTTTAGAGGTACCTAGAAAAGGTATAAGAACTCCTCCAAAGCTTCCAGGATGCCATGATTGAGCACATACCCAAGAAGCAGAACTCCAAAGCAGACCTCTTGTCAAAACTAGTCAGCACTAAGAGCCTAGGCAACAATTGTTCCATGATCCAAGAGACCTTCTCTCAACCCTCCATCATAGATGCAACCATTTTCTAGGTGGAAGGTGAAGAGCATACTTAGATCACCCCAATTATGGACTATCTACAGTCCAGAGCTAGGCCCTCTGATCCGAAGGAAGCCTCCAAACTAATTAAGACTGTAGTCATGTACACCATCTATGATGGGAAGTTATACCGACGTGGGTTTTCCTCACCTCTTCTTAAATGCCTCACGCCAAAAGAAGTAGAATATTTACTAGTTGAGGGTCACGAAGAGAGTTACAGACACCACTTGGGAGGTAAAGCCCTAGCTTTAAAGGCACCCAGGCCCAGATACTATTGGCTAATGACAGAAGCTGACTCCCTTGCACATGTTCGGATCTGTAATAAATGTCAGCGCCACTCAGACCATTATCAAGCTCCCCCAGAGGAACTACCCATGATGTCTATACCCTAGCCATTCTACAGATGGGCTATGGATATCTTAAGTTTGTTCCCTTAAGCACGTAGGTAGTTAAAGTACTTGGTTTTGACTGTGGACTACTTTACAAAATAGATCGAGGCAAAACCCTTAGTCACGATCACCTCTTCTCGGGTCCAAAAGTTCACTTGGCGTCGCATGTAACATCCCAATATTTACTATCCAGATATGTCGCGACCAGGATCGCGTCGAAACATAGCAACTCTCGAGATTTTAGAAAATGAAAATGAAGTCGCCACCAATTTTATTTTAACTTAGGAAAAATTGGAAAACCTTTCTTTGAAATTGGTCTTTGAAAACCAGATTGGATTTGGGGGTCGGTTATGCTTAGGGAAGGGTGGAAACTTAATCCCATGGCACCCCTAACGCACCCGTCCTAAGACGGTACCTTAAGTCAGTTGTGCAAAACTTGATAATCTCAAATATATTTATTTTACCCATTTTCTTAAAACAACACTAAAAAAACAAACAATTTGTGAAAATTTAATTTTTGGCTTAACAGAATAGAGATTCTGCTCCTACGTATCCTCAGGTGCAATGAGGAACTCAAAGTCACGTAGTTCTCTAAAAAAATTGTTGGTTAGTTGATTTTAATAAAAAAAATTCTAAAAATTTGAATTAACAAGTTGTCGCGACTCAGTTAATCAGATTAAGGTTTGAATAGGTGAAACTCGGCGTCAAGCTAGAGACATCACCTATTGATTCATCAAGTTGTCGCAACTCAGATGATTATGAAAATTATAGAATTAGCAAGCTGTCACAACTCAGTTAATCCTATTTTTATTTCTCGAAAAGATTTATTTTTTTTTCTATATTTTTTTATAATTTATGTTTGTATCTTCAATCATTCTAATTTAATCCAAGTTATGCCACTTAAAAAAATAACATTTTTCTTAGCATAAGAATCTAAAGCCTAATTTTACCTTACTCTTCATAATCTGAGCTCAAACCCAATACCCGAAAACAAACAACAATGACCCAAATACATGTTAGTAGTCCAAGTAGAAAAATAAAACAAATAAGTGCATAAAAAATAAAATAAAAAAAGCCAAAAAAATAGAGAAAGAAAAAAGGAGGGGGCTTTGACGTTCAGTTCGTGATAGAGAAGGATAAAAAAAAGAAAGAAAAAAAAATTCAAGAGGCATGATATACAGAGGTTCACGATTTGGGGCTATGTTCGTCAGGACTGGATGGGTATGGAGGTGCGCCGGTGAGGCTTGGCTGCAGTGGGGAGAGGTCGTGCGGCTCCGCATGTTTGACGGTGGCTATGGTGGCGCGTTGACCGAATCTGGCATAGCGCAGTGGAGGACGACACGAAACATGGATCGACGACAGTTTCTTGTGGTTTGAGGTGGGGGCTATATGCGGTTGAGGAGCACGGCGGGTTATGGTGGACGAATGGGTGGAGCGAAATGGGTGGCGCGGTTTGGGTGGTGCTCTTTTTTACGGGTTTGGAACCAGAGAAGTGGGACAAAGGTGGTGAGGGGACGGTGAGAGTGTTGCGGTTGTGGAGGTTGGAGGGTGTTGAAGATGGTATTTTAGGTGGTTGTGGCCGTGAATGGGGGTGTGGATTTAGTGATGGTGGTTTGTGTGTGGGGGCCGTGAATGGTGTTGTGATGGAGGGGATGGTTTGGTGAGGCTTTACGGGTTGAAGATGGTCTTCACGGTGGCTAACATGGTTGCTGATCCGGGGAAGGGAGATGGCGATGGGAGGAACGGTGGTCGTGGGCTAATGGAAGGTGGTGAGAGATGGAGGTTATGGTTGGGCTCACGGTAGTGGTGGATCTATGGGTGTTTGATGGAGATGAGGTAAGGTTGTTAATTGATGGTCTGTTTGGGGATGATGGGATCACGGTTTGGAGGTCATTTTGGTGAAGATGATGGTTGTGTGAGTGGGTTGTCACGGTTGGAAGAGGTTGAAGGTGAAGGTGGTTTTGGAGGGTTAAAGATGAGTTTGCGGGTGGAAGATGAGGGTGGTCACGCGCTTTTTGAGCTTGGACGAAGGAGTTATGTGGGTGTGTGACCTCTGCGTGGAGGTTGGGAGGTGAAGGGTGCTGCCGTGATGAAGTGTGGGTTTGGATGATAAGAAATGTGTAATCCTCTATGCAGTGGCATGGGAAGTGGAATAAAATAAAAAAGTCCTGTGCATGTGTGCAGTGTGGGTGAATTAGTGAAACCGTGCAGGTGGAGAAAGTGAGTGTGGAGCAGTGCAGTGGACGTGGTGAGTGAGTGGAGAGCAAAGCTAAATTGTCCCCTTGGTGGTGGTGTTGTGTGTGCAGCAAGTGCAGGTGAGGAACGTAAAAGTGAGTGAGGAGCAAAGCAAAATTGCCCCCCTGCCAGAACGTTGTGGGTGCTGCAGTGAGTGTGTATGTGAAAATGCATGCTCAAGAAAAGAAAAAGAGAAAAGACAAAGAAAAGAAAAATTGATTTTTTAACCAAATAAGAAAAACAAATCAACAGCAAATCATTTCTTATTTTTTTATTTTTTTATGTGGGCTCATGTATTTGGGTTAGAAAAAATGGCCAAAAATATGGACAACAATTCTTTGATTTTTTTTTATTTTTTTAATTTTCTCTTTTTGTTTTTTTATTTTCTTTTTACTTTTTATTTTTATTTTTACTTTTTTTTTAGCCCGGTCAAAATTGGGTGTTCACGTTGCCCCTCTTTACTTGTTTCTTATTAGATAAAAAGAAAAAACTGTGGTTTTTCATTTTATCATCGTAAGAAACGAGTAAAGACATGAACTCTAATTTTATCTGACAATGCATAAGAGGATAAATGCAAAACAAAGTAAGAACAATGATAGGAAGTTAAAATGCAATGAGCCGATGCGCTTAAAAGTAAATGACAGGAATTTAAAATGCATGGAGCCGATACACTCAATAGAAAGTAAAATACATGGAGTCGATGCGCTCAACAGAAAGTAAAATGCATGGAGCCGATGCGCTCAACTGAAATTAAAATGCATGGAGTCAATGCGCTCAACAGAAAGTAAAATGCATGGAGCCGATGCGCTCAATCGAAATTAAAATGCATGGAGCCGATGCGCTAAACAGAATTTAAAATGCATGGAATGCATGGAGCCAATGCGCTCAACAGAAATTAAAATGACAATGGGCAATTGAGTTCCGAAATTCAAAAGACAATGGGCCATTGAGTCCCTGAAATTTAAAAGACAATGGGCTACTGAGTCCCTGAAATTTAAAAGACAATGGGTAACTGAGTCTCGAAATTTAAATGACAATGGGAAACTGAGTCCCGAAATTTAAAAGATAATGGGCAACTGAGTCCCTGAATTTAAAAGACAATGGGCAACTTAGTCCCTGAATTTAAATGACAATGGGCAACTGAGTCCCAGAATTTAAAAGACAAGTGGGCTACTGTGTTCTCGAAATTTAAAAGACAAGCGGGCTACTGTACTCCCGAAAAAAGACAACAGGCAACTGTGCTCCCAAAAATTTAAAAGTCAACGGGCAACTGTGCTCCTGAAAATTTAAAAGTCAACGGGCAACTGTGCTCCCAAAATTTAAATGACAATAGGCAACTGCATTCCCGAAATTTAAAAGACAGGCGGGCTACTGTGCTCCTGAAAATTTAAAAGGCAATGGGCAACTGTGCTCCCGAAATTTAAAAGACAAGCGAGCTACTGTGCTCCCGAAATTTAAAGACAACAGGCAACTGTGCTCCCAAAAAATTTAAAAGGCAACGGGTAACTGTGCTCCTGAAATTTAAAGGATAGGCGGGCTACTGTGTTCCCGAAAAACAGAAATTTAAAAAAGTAATAGACATCTTGATCCAAAAAGATTTTTCTTCTTTTTTCTTGTTTTTTCTCATTTTTTTCTTCTTTTGCTTTGTTTTTCTCTCTTTTTCCCTTTTTCTTCTTTTTTTGTTTTTCTCTTTTTTCTTTTCTTTTTTTTGTTCCTTGCTCTTTTTTCTTTTCTTCTTTTTGCTTCTTTCTTTTTTTTTTATATTAAAAGTCCTTTGAACCAACGATGACTTTTGGAAAGCTTTGACCAATCAAAACCCTTGTTCACACGCTTTTGCTTGTTGGGCTTGATAACCTCGATCCTTTTTACTCATCCTCTCTTTCCTTTTTCTTCTTCTTTCTCTTTCCTTGTTTTCCATTCTCGACTCTCCTTTTGAAAAATGAGATAATAATCTCTTATCATGAACCCTTGTTTGACTGAGTCCTTGAGAGAAAATTTTACCCCAGTATTTCACTTTGTCCCTCATCTAGTTGATTCCTTGCAACTGCTTGATAACTCAATCATTGTCTTTGTTGCTACTTCTTTTAACACATCTTCTCCTTAGTCCTTCAAAAATTTTGCCCCAGTATGGCCAACTGAATGCAAACAAAATTGCCCTTGTGTAGCTGATCAAACGCAATTCATAATTGCCCCAATTTGGTGTACCCTTCAAGGTGTTTCAAGCTAACTGTCTTTGAGATTTTGCCTATTTATTTACCCTAACTTTTGCTTAGACCGCCCTTTCGGGTTTTCAGACTAACGGGCTCTTTTCCCTTTTTTTTTTCTTTTGCTTAGGTCGCCCTTTCGAGTTTTCAACCTAACGAGCTTGTTCTCTCCCTTTTTTTTTGGTACCTCCTCTTCCATCAACTGGGAATTCCAAGTTCTCTTCGATTTGAATTGTTCATCAGGAGATTACCATTAGATGGTCAAATCATAGAGTTGTACTCATGTTTACATTTCCTAAAGCATTACGTAACAGACACTCATGGATTCAAAACGTACAACAGAAAAGGAATTTACTAATTGAGTAACTTTTTTTACTGATTTTGGGAGTATGGCTACACAAAGGACATTTACAAAGGATAAAGACACAAGAAGCCAAATGGTTTTTTTTTTGCCACAGTGATTGATCTTTACTCGTCAACTGGATATCATGACCATTGTTTTACTAGGTATTGTGTTTGGATGCTTACCATTGAAGACTTGTTTTGATGATAACAAACGAGAAGATTAAATGAAGATGAGTAATAGACCAAGTCCAAGTTTTTTGTTTGATTAGTTTTTAGGACTTAGGATCTATTGTACGGAGCTCACATTTAATATCTCTTTGTCTTTTGAAAGAAAAGTTTTCAAAGAATAGCTCACTTGTTTTTGAACTCAAAGATCTCTCGAAAATCCATTTCAAAACAGGATTGAATTATTCGAATAACACATTGCCTATTCGAATAAATGTCTTCATGAGAAACCTGTCAAATGGCTATTCGAATAAACATTCGTTTATTCGAATAACTGAGCTTTTCAGAAACTTCATTTTAAATACGTTATTCGAATAACTCATCTGTTATTCGAATAAAGGTTTCTATCTGAACTTCGTTTTAAATACGTTATTCGAATAACTCATCTGTTATTCGAATAAAGGTTTCTATCTGAACTTCGTTTTGAATACGTTATTCGAATAATCAAGTTGCTATTCGAATAACCCTTTCAAATGAGCTTTTTTTTACGTTGAGCTTTATTCGAATAAGCTGCTGCCTATTCGAATAAACACGAACCTTCAGTTTACGAAAATAGAAACAGACAGAATTGAAATTTGTTTTCAATCAGCATTTAATGCCTTTTATCACACCCAACGGCTGCTTAACCTAATTCTCTCTATAAATAGCAAGCCTGGGTCACGTTTTCCATTACCCATTATTCTGAATGTTTTTCTGATTACTCTGTTTATGTGAAAACTTTTCCCTACGCTCTTCTTGCTTAAAAACTTTGAGATATTACAAGAGCTCCATTAGCACTTCAACTTGTATTACACACTCTGTTTGAGAGTTTCTCTTCATCTCTATTTTTCTGATTATTTGTATCGAGGGTGAGGTATCCCTCAAAGGTTTGTATAAGGGTGAGGTATCCTCAAGTTTTATAGTGTCCCCATGTGTGAAAAGTGCTCTATTTTGTAATTGCAAGCACCTAATGAAGCTTGTATACTTAGTGAAAAATCTCGACTTTCGAGGATCTGGACGTAGACCACAAGTGGGTTAGTGGTCGAACCAGGATAAATACGTGCTCGCTTCTCTCTTCTTTAATCTCTTTAATTTAAGCAATTTAATTTACTCGCACATTTATTTTTTACGCTCTTTTACTGTTTATTCTCTTCTTCTTATTCCTTCTGTGCTTTTATTTATCAAGTTTATATTTGTGTTTTATTTTAAAAAGAGTTTTGCGAAAAAGTTTTTATACTCAATTCACCCCCCCTCTTGAGTACTGGAAGCCACTTGGTAACAGGTATCTACAAAAATCTGCCCTTGTGTAAGGTACCAAATGAATTCGACTCAGGATATGTTATTTATGAACAAAATTGCCCCAGTCTAGGCCATTTAACAACAAAAAATTTGCCCCAGTGTGGGACAATTGATTTTTTTTTACCCCAGTGTAGGTCAAATTGAACCAAAAGAATGACAAAAAATTGCCCCAGTTTAGAGTCAAATCAAGCAGAGTAGAAACTTGCTCTAGTGTAAGGTCAAATTGAACCAATGAGAAATTTGTCCCAGTTTAGGACTGAATAGGGCAGAAACTCGCCCTGGTGGTCAAAAGATTTGTCCTAATGTAGGTCAAATTGAACTAGGGGAAGAATGCCCTAATGTGGGACCAACTCAAATAGGGTAGAAACTTTCCCGGATGTAAGTCTTTTTTTTTTTAAAGGAGCAATGAACTAGATACTTAAATGAGCATAATCTTTGTCTTAAAATTAAAGTTAATGAAAATGACAACAATCATTCGTTGATTAGAATGGACTTTTTGAGACTTGTAACGTGGCCAAGGTTAGGGGTAATGAAAGAAAAGATATAAGGCTCAAACAAGTGTTTCAGGGTTGAATGGGACCAAGGATCCTCGTTCAAAGTTAAACTTTGTCAATTGCCTTTACGCTTTCAAACACACTTTTCTCTTATTGTTCCTCATTTCTTCCCTTTTCTTTTCACTTTCTTTCATTCGCCTTTATCATGACTCATTTCATTTCATTTTCTTTTTTCTTTTTCCTTTCTCTCTCTCTCTCTCTCTTTTTTATTTTTCATCATTTATTTTTACTTCTTGCCTTTTTCACCTTTTCTTCCTTTTCCATTATGCTTCCAAATAATCGTCATGACAATCAACCTTTTGTTTTGTGCTATCCCCCAGTATAGGGTGATCCTTGTCTAGGATTTATTGAAGAAAACTTTCAAGCTCAAAAAAGGACAATGAGAGATAATGAAAATATAATTTCTTGTGAAGGATATGGAAAGACAACCAATCTTCATTTCAAATCTTGATTGTTCATTTTCAAAAAAATTAATTTAGAGACAAAAGGATAATGCATACCAAGTGATTACTTCTTTGCCCCATTTTATTTTTCTTTTTTTTATTCATTCTTTTTTTTCTTTTTTTTTTAGCAAATGGCACCTACACACGTGAACCTCATGACTACTGACATCTATCAACGCAAGAATTAGAGTCCAATGGGGCCCAAACACAAGGAAGGCACTTTGAAGAAACGAAAGAGAATAAATGTCAAGAAAGACACTGTGACGAAAATGAAAGGAAACAAGATATCCATGCAAATTTATTACATTAATGCTTCAAGAAATTTAACATAAGTCCATCATCACTAATTTTTTATAGCAATCACTTCAAGAGTTGTTGACAATACTGGGTCCAGCTACTTCTTCAATGTCAAGCTTCCCATAAGCAATTAGCTTCCTTACTACAATCTTGAAGGATTCACAATCTTCAATTGAGTGCCTTGGGATGTCCATGTGGTATTTGCAAGTTACACTTGGGTTATACCATATTGGGAATGGTGGTTCTAGGGGACGTACAGGATTCCCAGAAATGAGGTGAACATCAAACAGCCTTTGGAATAAATCTGTGTTTGAAATGGATAGTTTTGGGAAAGGGGATAGGTTTTGGGGACGGAAACGACCTTGATTTTGGAAGTCAGGTCGAGGCTGTGGGTGGCTTGAGTGATTTTGCAGAAGTGAAGGTGGATATCGGGTATAAGATGAGCGAGTTGGTTCATATGGTTATGGTATGGGAACATTGTTGATTTGGAATTGTGGAGTTAGGGTGTTATTTGTGGTTGGCACAGTTTGGTGGGAGGGGTAACAAGGAGGTGTAGGTGTAGGTGTTTGGTATGGAAAGTGAAGGTTAGGGTTATATAGTAGTTGATGACTTAGGTATTGTGGTGGATATCGAGGTCCGAAGGTCTGTTGGTGTTAGACATAATTCACTTTAAATTCTTTCTTTTTCAGATGGAATCATTTCTTAGGAGCAGTATCCTCTGAAGCACTATTCAAGGTCCTTCCCACAACAGGCATCTCAGTAGTGGTCCCAGAGTTTGTCCCCATGGAAGGGATATTTGGCAGACGCGAATGTGCTCCAATCACTCTTGTTCTTCCGGCTGCCCCAATCAAGGTGAGGGTCTCTCTTATAGCTGATAACATTTCTTCTATTCTTCTCTGAGACTCTGCCATTTCATTTATCCTCTCTTTCATCTCATCTATTTCTATACTCAGGTTTCTTCCTTCATTTTTAGCTGCCATCGTTGCAAGCCTTGCTCGAGCCCTTGTATTGTGAACTCGGGTTTGATTGGTGTCTTCTTTCCTTAGTCGCACAATGGTTGCTGAACACGGTAACATCATACAAGGAATGAAATGAAATGAATGAGATAAATGTCAGGCATAAGATGAGATGAATGAAATGAAAACATTTTTTCAAATGCATGGAATGAAAATGCATGATTTGTTTTTTTTATATGATTTTTTAGAATGCTAAAGATGCCATGAAAATGCATGATTTTTTTATGAGAACGCGTGATTTATTTTTTCATTTATTTTTTTAATCCCAAGGATGCCATGAAAATGCATGATTTTTTTGGAGAATGTTAGAAATGACATGAAAATGCAAGATGATTTTTTTTCTTTAAGAATGCTAGGAATGCTATGAAAATGTGAGATGATGTATTTTTTTTATGCAAAAATGAATGACATGATGAATACATAGATAAAGAAGATATATTTTTTTTATTTTTTTGCTAGGAATGAAAATGTAAGATGATTTTTTTTTAATGCAAGAATGAATGGCATGAGGAAAAGACAAAGAAAAAGTACGCTCCCTTTGTGTCCTAATGGGATTGCCTTAAACATGAGAATTTCTATCCAAAGGATTTATGGGTCCTTCTAATTCGTGAGAACTTTCATTGGGTGGCTCTTCTATTCTAAAGGGCTCTAAAGCTAAGTCCCATTTCAAAATATTAACCATAAACAGTGGGTAAACCACTAGGTGTGGGACATTCATGAAAAAGGTACACTCTAGATGAGGTTTTCGTGATAACCAAACAGGATGTACATCCAAAATGGCTACCACTACGCAACCTCTACCTAACTTAGGCTTCACTCAGACCCGGGTATGGGGCCCCACTTGGATGTGTGTGATAAACGTGTAAGTGCGGTGGGTGTAGGGAGCATACAAACATTTACAATCCTAAAGACTACTCATATCCTGCAAAACAAAGCAAACACAAAGCAAACTCCAAAAATTTTCTACCCTAAGGTTTACATAATAAAGATAATTAACAAATAAAAAAAATCAAATAAAAAAGGGTAAAACAAATGGTCTTTGAAAATGGTCTTTGAAAATCAGATTGGATTCGAGGGTCGGTTATGCTTAGGGAAGGGTGGAAACTTAATCCCATGGCACCCCTAACGCACCCATCCTAAGACGGTACCTTAAGTCAGTTGTGTAAAACTTGATAATCTCAAATATATTTATTTTACCCCTTTTTCTTAAAACAACACTAAAAAAATAAACAATTGGTGAAAATTTAATTTTTGACTTGACAGAATAGAGATTCTGCTCCTATGTATCCTCAGGTGCAATGAGGAACTCAAAGTCACGTAGTTCTCTAAAAAAATTGTTGGTTAGTTGATTTTAATAAAAAAAAATTCTGAAAATTTGAATTAACAAGTCGCCGCGACTCAGTTAATCAGATAAAGGTTTGAATAGGTGAAGCTTGGCATCACGCTAGAGACATCACTCATTGATTCATCAAGTTATCGCAACTCAGATGATTATGAAAATTATAGAATTAGCAAGTTGTCACAACTCAGTTAATCCTATTTTTATTTCTCAAAAAGATTTATTTTTTTCTATTTTTTTTTATAATTTATGTTTGTATCTTCAATCAATCTAATTTAATCCAAGTTATGCCACTTAAAAAAATAACATTTTTCATAGCATAAGAATCTAAAGCCTAAGTTTACCTTACTCTTCATGATCTGAGCCCAAACCCAATACCCGAAAACAAACAACAATGACCCAAATACATGTTAGTAGTCCAAGTAGAAAAATAAAACAAATAAATGCATAAAAAAAAGCCAAAAAATAGAGAAAGAAAAAAGGAGGGGGCTTTGACGTTCAGTTCGTGACAGAGAAGGATAAAAAAAAGAAAGAAAAAAAAATTCAAGAGGCATGATATACAGAGGTTCACGATTTGGGGCTATGTTCGCCAGGACTGGATGGGTACAGAGGTGCGCCAGTGAGGCTTGGCTGCGGTGGGGTGAAGTCGTGCCACTCCGCATGTTCAACGGTGGCTATGGTGGCGCGTTGACCGGATCTGGCATGGTGCTGTGGAGGACGATGCCAAACACGGATCGACGATAGTTTCTTGTGGTTTGGGGGGGCTATTTGCGGTTGAGGAGCATGGCGGGTTATGGTGGACGAATGGGCAGCGCGAAATGGGTGGCGTGGTTTGGGTGGTGCTCTGTTTTACGGGTTTGGAACCAGAGAAGTGGGATGGTGGTGAGGGGACGGTGAGAGTGTTGCGGTGGTGGAGGTTGGAGGGTGTTGAAAATGGTATTTTGGGTGGTTGTGGCCGTGAATGGGGGTGTGGATTTAGTGATGGTGGTTTGTGTGTGGGGCCCAAGAATGGTGTTGTGATGGAGGGGATGGTTTAGTGAGGCTTTACGGGTTGAAGATGGTCTTCACGATGGTGCCATGGTTGCGATCCGGGGAAGGAGATGGCGATAGAGGGACGGTGGTCGTGGGATAATGGAAGGTGGTGAGAGATGGAGGTTATGGTTGGGTTCACGGTAGTGGTGGATCTATGGGTGTTTGATGGAGATGAGGTAAGGTTGTTAATTGGTGGTGTTTGGGGATGATGGGATCACGGTTTGGAGGCTGTTTTGGTAAAGATGATGGTTGTGTGAGTGGGTTGTCACGGTTGGAAGAGGTTGAAGGTGAAGGTGGTTTTGGAGGGTTAAAGATGAGTTTGCAGGTGGAAGATGAGGGTGGTCACGGTTTTTGAGCTTGGACGAAGGAGTTGTGTGGGTGTGTGACCTCTTCCTGGAGGTTGGGAGATGAAGGGTGCTGCCGTGATGAAGTGTGGGTTTGGATGATAAGAAATGTGTAATCCTCTATGCAGTGGCATAAGAAGAGGAATAAAATAAAAAAGTCCTGTGCGTGTGTGCAGTGTGGGTGAATTAGTGAAACCGTGCAGGTGGAGAAAGTGAGTGTGGAGCAGTGCAGTGGACGTGGTGAATGAGTGGAGAGCAAAGCCAAATTGTCCCCTTGGTGGTGGTGTTGTGTGTGCAGCAAGTGCAGGTGAGGAACGTAAAAGTGAGTGGGGAGCAAAGCAAAATTGTCCCCCTGCCAGAACGTTGTGGGTGCTGCAGTGAGTGTGTATATGAAAATGCATGCTCAAGAAAAGAAAAAGACAAAAGACAAAGAAAAGAAAAATTGATTTTTTACCAAATAAGAAAAACAAATCAGCAGCAAATCATTTCTTATTTTTTTATTTTATTTTTATTTTTTTATGTGGGCTCGTGTATTTGGGTTAGAAAAAAAGGGCAAAAAATATGGACAACAATTCTTTGATTTTTTTTTATTTTTTTTTATTTTCTCTTTTTGTTTTTTGTTTTTACTTTTTTTTTTACTTTTTTTTTAGCCCAGTCAAAATTGGGTATTCACAAGATATATCGTCATATAAGAGAATAATTAATATTGACCGTGTCACTTCTAACATCTAACTACTAACTCATATCATTCATATATAATGAGTAAATATGGAGAGAAACAATAACCAAAAGATATATATATACATCACTGCCCTCAAGGCATATGATAATACATAACTTTTACAACAACAAAAACTAACATATTATACAAACTTTTTCATCAAAAAGTATATAACTATACTAATCTTCATTCAGCTTCTCTTTCCTTTTTGAGGAACTAGCACCTGGATTTACATGGCAACACAATCGGGGTGAGAAAACATATTTCAGTAGAAGTATTCCAATACCAGTATATAAACATATACAAATAGATAATATACTCAATTATCAAATAAACACTTCAGTTACAGAAGCAAACAACATCTCCATCTCAGAGACATGCAATTGCCCATACAACTGCAATGCATGGATATGTCACGATAGCAACCGCCCATACAATCACCATGCTATACCAATTTTATGACTAATGCTTATGCCTATGCAATAACCTAAATATGAAATGGATATTGTATGATACCATTTACAATAACCCAGTTCCATGGTAATGTCATGAAATGCATGAGTCTTGAACAAAATAAAGGAACCCAGTTCCATAAGCTTTGAACGAGCACTAGAAACCCAGCTCCAGCAATCTTCAGTCCGAGTAGTGAGGGAATTGCACCGTCCTAATGAATGCGGTCTTCAACAATGGTCTTTGTGATAAGAAGGATTGATTACCTTCTCATTCAAAATCACATTAGATCATCCACAACAATCACTGTGATAGGAAGGATTGATTACCTTCTCATTCAAAATCACATTATGATTATCAACAATGAGGGCTCAACCTCATCCACATAGTTAAGGAACAACAATAGTGTCAATTACTACACTAACTAGCATGTCAATTTATTTAAATTCCTAACTACCAACATGAAATATAATGATGTCAAATTCCACAATAAATAACATACCAATTAATTTACATTCACCACATATCCCTTTCATTTAATACTTCTATTAGAGTCTCCACATACTTTAGGGAACATATGTCAATGATCCCATCAAGCCAAGAACTTGGAAAACATAAAAAATGACATTTTGAAAGGTTCTGGCCTTAGACACGGCCCATGTCAAACTACATGGCCTACCCCGTGTATTGCTCTGTGAACCCTGTTCACAGATTCCTCTGGCAGAGAGGGACACGGCCCACCCCGTGTCTTCGGATAAGGGCCATATCACCCAACCAGAAGCCCTGCATCAACTCTGTAGAACGTGGTACTGTTCCATTAGTTCTTTTCTTGGATTTTGGCCTTTCCAATCTAATTTTAAAGTGATTCTAAGACCCCCAATAAGTTCTCAAACACATAAGAATCATTAATCACAAACTTAAACATCTTAAACCGCTTTGATTTCACTCAAAACCAAAGATCATGGATAATCATCCATTTCAAAACCTAAAACCCCAAATCTCCTCTCAAATGGAATTTAAGGCATACAAGGATTGGAAATCCATTTCCATACACCTGATAACTCATAAACAAGCCATCATCAAGTTCTATAACAAGATACAAGCTCAAACAACCAAAACAACTCAAAATCCAAAATCACTCATCAAACTATAACTTAAGAACAAGATGGAGAAAGTAGAAAAATGAGTTTAAGAACAAGGTTCCCCTACCTCAATTCCCAGAAATGAAGTTGGTTAACCGTTCCTCCGCAAAGCTAAGCTCTTTCTCTTGTTTGGATGAAGATCCTCCTCCCTCAACACCTTGAGTTTTTTGCTCTTTTGTTCTCCATGTGGCAGCCGTGAAAAGAGGAAAAGAAATGAGAATTGCTTCCCATTTTGGCCTTAAATAGGCCTCAAATAGAAATAAGGTTGTGCCCTCTAATTTTGGTCACTTAAGTGACCAAAATTCACCCGAACAGTTAAGAACACTTAGTTATCACTAAACCAAGTTTCTTAACTTCCAACAAATTTAAAATAAATCCTAAGATTCATTAAAAATCTCATTACACCATTTTCACATTTTTCCATATCTGCTGGAGGTCAATCTAGCACCAAAACACACAACCAGAATGTTAAAAATGTCAAACTAACTCCGATAATTCTCAAACTTTAACCATTACTACATCCACATATTTGTGACCTAGAAACAAGTTTTCCACACTTATTTCCACAAACTAAGCAGTTTAAGTCAAAATCAGGGCTGAAAACAGCTATATTTAACACATAGCGCTGTAGCAAAGTGACTAAACATGTTCAGATGGTCACAAAACTTCAAAGACATGATAATCAGGTATCAGGATACCTTTGTAACTATCTACAAGTCTATCATGATGACATAGGTGTTACACCGCATTATCACCAGGTTCAGGGTTCCAAAGTCCATTGTAACGGACAACGGGACCATTTCAAAGACAAGGGTTTCGAAGAGCTGCTTGCTGAGTTGAAAATCAAACATCATTGTAGTTCTGTCGAGAACCGCAAGACAAATGGATAAGTTGAAGCTGCTAACCAGGGAATCAAAAGAAAGTTGGATGAAGCTAAGGGAAACTGAGTTGAGCAACTAGACGATAATCACATATTTTATACATTAATAAACCTTTATTTTTAGTTATTTACACTCTCCATCACTACAAGAATTTTAGAAATTTGCTACCAAAATTAGCTACGGAATTTTTTGGTAGCTAATCCATAGCTAAATAGCTACGGATTAGCTACGAAATAAAATTCTGTAGCTAAATTTTGAATGGATGAAAAGAAAATTTTTATCAAACAAATAGCTACAGAATAACTACAATTTAGCTATGAAAATTTTGGTAGCTAATCTGAAGCTAATTAACTACGGATTAGCTTTGAAAATGTTTCCGTAGCTAAATTTCAAATACACGAAAAAACAAAATATAACAAACAAATAGCTAGAAAATAGTTACAGTTTAACTACGAAATTTAGTTATTTGGCTAATCTGTAACTAAATTAGCTACGGATTAGCTACAAAAATATTTTCCTAGCTAATTTTTAAGTACATACAAAAATAATTTTACTAATAATCCTAGCTAATTTTATGAGCGGCAGCCACTTCCCTCCTCCTACTTTCCCAAATTCCCAATTTCACTTTAATCCCTCTCTCGCTGCCCGCTCTCTCCCTCCCTCCCTCCCTCTCTCTCATTCTAATCTCTTTTCCAAATCCTCATATTCGTCCTCCGTCCTTCCCTCTCTCTCATTCTGGTGGCTCATTGAATCCCCTCACACCCTTTTGCTCGGTGACAGTGCTGGAGGCTTTCAAACGAGGTATCTCTGCTGGAAGTTCCACCACAAAGCTGAGAAGAACTCCACAGTCCACCCCAAGCCTACACAAAGGTACTGTCTTCCTCTTTCTTTATTTTTGTGGGATGAAAAATAAGTATGTTCGTGTCTAAAGGTAGTGGGTCTTTGTGTGTGATGTGGTCTGCGTGTGGGTAGTTTCTTTGTGTGGTAATATATTTTTTTATTAGCAAATAAAGACAAATACGATGACCATGAGTCATAGGCGTCAATGGCGAATCCATGGGGACATTGTATTGTAGATTATTCAAGTTTTTATCATGTGGTCCCGTTGCCTTCTTATTTTTTTTAAAATCAAAGCTGTTTATTTGGAACCATTATTGAGAACTCAATATAAAGTAAATTGAGACCACTAGATTGTGACCCATTCTTTTTGTCCTTATTTTCTATGTTTTTTTGTGGTATCTAGAGGTTGAAATATCGAAATGTTGCAGGGGAATTTGGCAATTAATATCCTTTGTTTACCTAATCTTCAAGAGCTAGATTTGTCAAAGAATATGGATCTCAAAGTTCAACTTCTAAAGTCCAAATCCTTTGGTATAATGTGTTGTTTGTTCGTTGTTTGTGTTTTTTGAAGCCCGAAATTCTTTGCTCAAAATCCTTCAGCATCTATTCAGTTTATATGTTTGTGAAAATTACTTGCTAGTTATGGCTTGTGAGATTTGAACTCCTATTGTGGGCTGGAAGTCAGAGTTATAAACAACCACAACCATTTCCATGATTTCATTTTATTTATATTGAGCCTTGATTCCATACTACTTTTAGTAGGATCTTAATTTATTTTCTTCAAGTTATTGATATTAAAAACCATGCACATATTGTTGAATGCCTTATGTTTGGCATTTATGTTTTAGATGTTGAATCTAGGTAAAAGCTTATTTGTTCTTTGATAATTGTGTCTGTGATAGGTATGATAAAATATATTCATTTTACTTTAATGTGAGAACACAAGTTACAAGTGCTATAGATGAGGTATAATAATATGATATCTATGTGTTTCATTAAGCATATCATTGAAGCGTGTTGTGGTCTTACTCTTATCTCATTTTTTATTGCAAGTTGGCAACTTAAGTAATCTTTGCAATGTTTCATTAAAGCATATTAACATACTAGTGAAACATAGTAACAATCAGAGAAATGCATGGTTCCTTATTTTTTACACAATGAAAGGCATAACAAATAACTCAAAATCTACAGCAGAAAAGATCTTTTAAATCTGATTTGGGGAAATTTGTATTTTACTTTTTTCCATGTATTCTGCATTTAACTAAGTGTTTCCTTATTTGAGACTACTGTTACTTTTCCTATGCCTTGTATGCTTCACTATCTAAGGTACCCTTTTCTGATTAAAAAAATCATGTCTGAAAGAGAAGAGAAAAGCATATAGCTTCCTAAGTGGTCGGTTCAGAATGAATAGAAGGTAGCTTGCATCCTTAATTCCCTTATATCTCTTATAGCTTACAGAGAGATATAATGTAGATGGAAGCAATCAAATGTTACACTGATGCTCTTATTGGCAACTGCTCTGTGCAAGTGCAAGCCACATTAAAAGAAAGGAAACTTTGTCAGAAGATACACATGCTAACCATTTGTTGTTTGAGATACTTAACAAGTGTGAACACCCAATTTTGACCGGGCTAAAAAAAAAAGAGAGAAAAGCAAAAAAAAAAAAAAAAGAAAAGAAAAGTAACAAAAAAAAAAACAAAACAAAAAAGTAAAAAATAAATAAATAAAATAAAAATATAAAAAAAAAATAGTCACGGGAGGTGGAGGGCTCAATATAAAAAAAAAAGGGGGGGGAAGAGTGATTGACGCAAAAAAAAAAAAAAAAAAGAAAGAGTCAACGAGAAAAAAATAAAAAAGAAAGAATTTTGATAAAAAGGAGGATTTTAGGGAGATTTGTTGGGAGAAGATGAAAATTTGAAGGAAGCTGCCAAACTCCCAGACGGTGAGCAATCATCACACCCACTACCATCCTCTCACCTCCAAAACGTGAAGAATCCCTCCATAAATGCCTCTGCCATCATTTTCTTCCAAGAGGCTGGGTAATCCAATTCCTTCTAAACCCCTTCCGACCAAAAAACACACGACCATCATTTCTTCCACCATCATCCAAACCCATACTTCACCAGCAGGACCCTCCTCCTCCAATCCCTCCATTATCATCATCAACCTAACCATCTTGCTGCCAACTTCAACACCTCACCACCCCAAACCGTAACCACCACGAGCTCAAGCCTCTTCCCCTTCACCCCCTCATTTCGACAACCCCACAAACCAACCTCCATCAAAATCCAGAATTTGATCCCACCTCCACTTTCAATCTCATTTCCACGTCCAACCTTCACTATTCCTTCTCCAATCTCCATACCACTGTGAACCCCTTCACTAAAATCACCCATCTTCAACCGACCGTCGGACCGTTGAACCCCATCTTCATCATATCCCCACCATCTCCATCCTCACGACCACCCTCTTTTATCCTCCCCAAATCATCCCATCTTCGGCCAAAGAAGGAAGATTGATGATGTTGAGTTGATCCCTGGTGGTAGCTGGGAAAAGAAAAAAAAAAGCAAGAATACTGAGGAGGCTGCTAGGAACGAAAGGGAGTTTTTGATTCTTTTTGAGTTGAGTTTGCCATTGGTAGCGCAGAAGAGGTAAGCCCTTCCTCACCACTATCCTTGCACTGCTGTGAGTAAATATGTAGCGTTCAAATGCATGCTTTGATCCTGACTGGTTAGTCATGTTGCCCATCTTCAAGCACTTTTCTTGTTTTTAAGTCATAAGTACCATACACACACTGGCACTCCTCTCCTTCTGCAACACATTACCCAAAACCACCAGAGAACTCACCTCCAATATCCACATCCAACAGCCTTCCATCTCTCACCACATCACCTACTTCCATCACATCCGACCGTCGAATACCATATCCCTAAACCGACCGTCGAACTCAAAACCCCGAATCCTCTCCCACCGACCGTCGAATCCCCCTAAACCATGAACCCAACCATCATACGCTTTCCATCATCACGCTGTAACCACTAACTTCAATAACACCATCATATCCTCACCTCCCATTCGACCGTCGAACTCCTGCACTGGCCTTCAACGCACTTCACAAACACCATCATATCCTCACCTCCCATTCGACCGTCGAACTCCTGCGCTGATCTTCAACCTCAAATCAAATCACTACCCTCTCACCTCCAACCGACAACCCACCATATTCAAAGCCTCCATAATCCCCATCACCCAAGCAATTTCCATAACCTCTCCAAACACTATCAAACCCAACCAAAACCGACCGTCGGGCCATAATCCTTTAAACCAAATCCATCATATCCGACCGTCGAACCATCCAATCCCCCTATACCCGACCGTCGAACTAACAACCACTTCTGAATCCCTCTATACCCGACCGTCGAACTAACAACCACTCCTGAATCCCTCTCCTCACTCGACCGTCGAACCATACCATTGTGACCCCGATCAACTTCACAAAACCCACCTTCACCTCCAACTCGACCGTCGAACCACACCATCAGTGACCCCAAAAACAAAACCACTCACCTTCATCTCACTCGACCATCGAATCCATCACCCTTCCCAACCGACCGTTGAATCCATCACCCTTCCCAACCGACCGTCGAATCCATCTTCTCACTCGACCGTCGAAAATATCCCACAAAACCAGGACCACCTACCTCTCAATCCTCCACACCTCTAAACAAATCCTCATACCCTCTCTACCGACCGTAGGAACCCAAGTCAAATTCCAATCAAGCAACTTCCATACCAAACGCCCTCTATCCGACCGTCGAATACCAAGAAGCCAGACTCTTCCCCATCTACAAACGTCACCCCCATCATCTTCATCAACCCTTCAACCGACCGTCGAATACCAAAAGGCCAGATCCCTTCCCAACCGACTGTCGGACCCCAATTTCCAAACCGTGATCCCATGATCCCCACAGCCACCAAATAACAAGCTTGCCTCAAATCCACTAACCTCCAATCCGACCGTCGAACCGAAGAAGCCAGCCACTCTCCTGCTAATCTGATCGTAAACGAGGTCCTTACTGCTGCATCTTTTAATTTCGGGTTATCTGTTTCTTTGTTTTCTTTTTACGTTTTATTGTTTTTTTTATTTCATGTATCATCAGTTTGTTGGGCTAGATTTTGGGAGTTAAAAGTGATAAAAATAGCAAATAAAAAAGAAATAAAAAAATAATAAGGAAAATAAAAAAAATCTTTTAATCCATGCAATGACCAATGATAATGATTGAATAGTGAATGCTATCTTCATTATCTTCTGGATCATAAGGGTTTATTGAGTAGCCTAGTGCTAACTTGAATCCTGTGCAAGAATGGATTCACCTTCAAATAATTTTTTTTTTATTAAAATCAACCAACCCACACTTATTTTATAAAGAACTACGTAACTTTGAGTTCCCCATTGCACCAGGGGATACGTAGGAGCAGAATTTCATTTCTGTCAAGCCCAAATTAAATTTTCATAATTGTGTGGTTTCTTTTTAGTTACAATGTTTTGTAAAAAGAGTAAAATAAATATTCCCAAGGATTGTTAATAATTTGTAAAATTAACCTAAGGTACCGTCTTAGGACGGGTGCGTTAGGGGTGCAGTGGGATTAAGTTTCCACCCTTCCCTGAGCATAACCGACTCCCGAATCCAATCTGGTTCTAAAGACCATTTTCAAAGAAAGGTTTTCCAATTTTTCCTAAATTAAAATAAAATTGGTGGCGACTCCATTTTCCATTTTCATATTTTAAAATCCATTCGAGTTGCTATATTTCCCCGCCGCGATCTCCGGTCGCGACAGATGGCGACTCCACTGGGGATATTTGGAGAGTCAAGCCTGTCGTTGTTACTTGTGCAAATTGTTAATAATTTTCATTCATTTATTTTACCCTTTTTATCCTTGTTTTTGTTTTCTTTTTGTTTGTAAATGGATTTTATTTATTTTGTTCTATGTAAATATCTGAAAGCGTTATTCCTGTGTTTGTTTTGACATGATATACTTGTATATGTTTTGTACTTAATTGTGCATAATTGTTGAAACCTTAGGATAGATGATTGCTGCCTGGTTATTGTATATATGTTTTTGCAGTTGGGGGTAGTTTCTTTTTAAAATTTTTGTACAGGTTTGTATGCTCCCTCACACACATCACCATCACTTACCTCACACATTTTTTGGGCTCTATACCCGAGTCTGTGCGAACCCGAGGAGTAGGAGGGGTCTCGGCTTTTGTTATTGAGGGGCTTTATGCTCACTTGACATTTGTTGAGACACCACTCAGATTGTTACCATTATCATGGACGAATCATATTGAGAGGGTTTATCCCTACTTGTGATTAATTCATGATTTGGGACCTTGTCTCTCGAGATAAGGGCAATCTGGGAACCATGACTTTTTAGAAGTTTAGACCTGTCCCGAAAATCTTGCACTGATAGATTGAGCATAGTGACTGTCAAATCTTAGGTTCCACTTGACTAAGGCACAAAAGGGAGCGTACTTCTTTTTCTTATTTCATTTATTTCTCATATCATTCATTCTTGCAAAAAAAAGGGGAAGAAAAAAAAACTTGCATTTTCATGACATTGCATAAAAAAAAATCACGCATAACATCCCTAGCATTCAAAAAAAGAAAAAGAAAAAAAGCTATTCATCGCTCGCATTTCGTGACATTTCATTTCAAAAAATAACTTTCATTTCATGACATTGCATAAAGAAAATCATGCATTCCTAGCATTAAAAAAAATCATGCATTTTCATGCCATCCTTAGCATAAAAAAAAATAAAAAAATAAATCAGGCATTTTCATAAAAAAAAAAAAAAATTTCATGAATGGCATTTTTAGCATTCTAAAAAATATATATAAAAAATAAATCATGCATTTCATTCCATGCATTTGAAAAGAAAATGTTTTCATTTCATTCATCTCATCTTATGCATGACATTCCTTGTATGATGTTACCATGTTCGGTAACTATTGCGCGACTAAGGAAATAAGACACCGCCTCAAACAGCCAGAACTTCCAGAGAATGCGAAATGGAGGTGATGAACCTTCTCCATCCGCATTATTAAAAAAAAAAGAGAAAAAGAAAAAAAAGAAGAAAAAAAAAAAGACAACTGTGTACCCGACAATGAGGTAGGTAGTGCCATTAAATTTTATCGAAAGCATGTGGAGACAACAACTGCGAAAATCTTGCAGTATGGATTTTATTGGCCTTCTTTATTCAAGGTCTGTTACACCTTTTGCAAAAGTTGCGAAAATTGGTCAATAAAGTTTTGCTTTAAGATTCTCATCCGCACCTACTCCTTAGAAAATTGAGATCTAGGAGGCGTGTTTCTTTTGTTGTCAAACACGTGTATCTTATGGGGCCATAGACATTGAGAATCCTAAGAATGGTGTTGTATTAAAAGTTAATGGACCAAGACTCAACCATTTCTGGAAGATCAAGTTGTTGAGTTCTCTGTGTTGCCGGTTAAATGGCGGATAACGGTACTCCTTGACTCTCAAGTCGGTTTGTTTTTCAGTTTCCCATAATAACTGATTTCTTCTCCTTTCAAAATGGATGTCATTCTCTCAAATCTAAGAAAATATTTTCCTTCTCTCCCTCTAAATGCTCTAACAAAAGTCTATGAAGCTAGGTGTGAAAGACTGAGATTGTTAATGTATAAGGGCATCCCAGAAGATATACGCTGGATAATCAAAGCAAAGGTTCGTTTAGCTGGTGAATCTTCAGATTCATTTGTCCCATACATGCCTGGTCTTGGTAAAAGTTCATTTTCAAAAAGGAGAAGAGCAAAAAGAATGAAAGTTTGTTACAAGTGTGCACGATGGAATTGTAACACGCGATGTCACTCTTTGGAGATGGTTTCTGTAAATAGAAAAGATAAAATATTCTTCATTAAGAATGGACTGAGTAAGGAGTCATTAGATAATATCTTATTGACTTTTGAGACGCATTCTTGTGGAGTTGTGCAGCGTGAACTTCATAGTTTGTGGAATCTCTTCAAAGACGAGCAAGAGCGTTACAGTCTTGGGAATCTGACTCAAAAAGACCCTGTTTGCCAATTTATAAGAAAATTGGATGGGAAACTTATCCTCGACTCATAGAAGGCGTTTAAGCCGTTTCTGGACGTGAAACCAGAGGAAGATGTGAGCCACAATCACAACAACATGTATATATTATCTTGTACATTTTAAAAAAAGAAAAAAAAAAGAAAGAAAAAAAAAAGAAAAAAAAGAAAAAAAAAGAAGAAAGAAAGAAAAAAAAGAAGAAGAAAGAAAGAAAAAACTAAAAAAAAATAATAAAAAAAAAGAGAGGGCGAAACTTCGGTTGTACTTGGTCTTTAATTAGATTAGGAGCCCCTACCGTGGAGTGGCGACCCGTCATTGACTCGGGTGGACCTTCGCACGCCGGTCGGTCGGTAAATAAGGTTCGTGTGCCATGCTCTGCAGAGAGCCGCGCAAGCATTCCCGCTTTTTAACCAAAGGCTCGCTTGTTGATGGACGAAAAGAAGCGTCCCGTGTTTGCATTCTCGCGTGACAATGTCTCCGAGCCGAATCCTGTGATTTAATGCCATGGGCTCTTCAAATGACCTCTCACCGGGCCGTGGTCGTTGGTGGTAGTCATCGATTTACGCACTTTAATTAGTGACGTCGTAGCTCAATCCAAAATATCCCACAAGCGGGAGGGAGAAGAATGCCCAGATTGGCTGAGCCGTCTTGGTATTACTGCACTCATGACGCGCAAGAGATAAAGATCTGCCATGAAACCTGTACATAAAGGTATGTAATCATTTGTTATTATCTTTGTATGATTTTGTTGAATTTTGGTTTTGGACAGACGATCTTTTGGATGGGATCCTTCGGGGGTTTCTAGACTTCTTTACCCTGATGATTTTCTTAAAAAAAAAAAGTTAAAAAAAAACACAAAAAAAAAAGATTTTATGTTTCTTAAATTCAACCTTTTCTGACAACAGCCGACCTACCCTTCTAGGTGCAATTATTTCCCTTTCCATTCTTTTTCTTATTTAAACACTCCATTTTCTCCTTCATCTTCAACTCAGAAACACTCAAAGAGAAGAAGGGTATAGAATGGGGCCTGCTATTCGTAACCTAAAAAATGTCTGTGTTTTTTGTGGGTCGAGTTATGGGAAGGGATTAGAGTTTGTAAACGCAGCTAGCACTCTTGGTCGAGCACTTGCTGCGAGGAATATTCATCTTGTATATGGGGGAGGTTGTCGTGGGTTAATGGGGGCTGTTTCACTTGCTGCTCTTATAGGAGGCAGTCAGGTTTTAGGTGTTATTCCTAAACCTTTAGCTGAAAGTAACATCACTGGCAAGACAGTTGGAGAAGAAATTCAGGTAACATCCATGCATGGACGCATGAAAATAATGGCTGACAATTCTGATGCATTTCTTGTCTTACCAGGTGGTTTTGGTACTTTGGAAGAAATTTTTCAAATTGTCTCTTGGAATCGAACATCCACCATAAACCCATTGGTTTGTTGAATGTTAATAATTTCTTTGACCTTTTGTTATTTTTTCTTGATAAAGTCAGTGGAACAAATTTATCACTCCTTCTAAGAAGACAACTTCTTATCTCTCGCCTCCACTATTGATGAGCTCATTGATAAATTGGAAGCTTTTGAGTATGTACCGATAAGGTATTGGCTCAGATAGATTGGTCAATAGGAAGCAGCGAAAGAAGTAACAAGAAAAGCAAGCCAGATCTGACACTTTCTCTTTAATCGGTTTGATTTTATTGTACTTTGTTTCTGTTTAAATTTGTGTCCGCTTTCTCCAACAGGTAATTTATTCTATCCTTTACTCATCTATATTTTAACATCAAGGACAATGTTATGATCTGGTTGAGGGGAAGGATGGTTGTGTAAAAAAAAAAACAACAACAACAACAAAAAAAACCAAAAAAAATTCAAAAGTGTGTTTGTTAATATGTTTGTTGTGTTGTCATCAATTAACAACAAAAGTTAAGGATGGCAGAGTAAGGAGTAATTTTTCTCTTGAGACGCATCTTAATTGGTGGCAGAGTAAGGAGTAGTTAGGGTAGTAATTAATTAGTATTAAATTGTGGAAGTACTAAAGTTCTATTATTTGATTTCTTTTCAGGGTCAGATGCGGCACTGACTGTGTGCTTCATTTCTGCTTGGCGTTGATTCACTTCTTATCGTGGTCGATCGTGATCGTTGTTTCATTTCGCTTGCGTTGATTCACTTCTTATCGTGTTGTTTTGCTCTTTTCTATATCTCTCTTTCACGTTGAGGACAATGTTATGATCTGGTTGGGGGGAAGGATTGTTGTGTGCCTAAATATAAAAAAAAACAAAAAAAAAACAAAAACAAAAAAAACAAAAACCAAAAAAATTCAAAAAGTGTGTTTGTTAATATGTTTGTTGTGTTTGTCATCAATTAACAACAAAAGTAAATAGGGATGGCAGAGTAGGGAGTAAATTTTACTCTTGAGACGCATTTTAGTTGGGGTAGAAGTAGCAGTTGAAATTCAGGAAAATTTGCATGATTGAGTAAATTGTCTTCTTTCTTAAAAATCATATGTTTGGTTATGGATGTTGAATTGGTGGACTGAGAATGATAGAACTATATCTTGTGAGATCTTGAGCCTAATGGATGGATTCAACATTTATGCCATTCTCTTCTTTCTTGTGTGATTTTCACTCATGATAATGATCACTCTAGAACTTGCTTTGATTCTTTTTGAGGCTACGTTTCACTTGCATGCATGAACATGATTGAGGCCCTCTTTCTTAGCCGGTTTAACCAAATAGCCAACCTTGTTTTCAATATGATATCAAGCACTCTTTTGACTTCTTGAAAATTTTATGATTCTTGCCAACCTTGTATATTTTCCCTTGCTTAACCCCTTTGAGCTTATTTGACCATTCTTTGTTTCTAACTCATTACGTGCAAAACCATGTTCTAACCCAACCTTAGGGAATAAGAGAGCATTGACTTTGTT
The DNA here is from genome assembly GCA_029884595.1 of Ormosia semicastrata. Lineage (NCBI taxonomy): Eukaryota > Viridiplantae > Streptophyta > Magnoliopsida > Fabales > Fabaceae > Ormosia > Ormosia semicastrata. The sequence goes on along the minus strand of JAQQTO010000061.1, from coordinate 69,945,249 downwards.
ATTTGATGAGTTCTTGAACAAGTGTGGGGGTGCATGTGCAGATTGGTTAAAAAAAAAAGAAAAAGAAAATATGTTTCTATAAAAAAAAAAAAAGAAGAGAGAGAGAGCTGATTATTGCTACAATCAAAAGAATACACTATGTGATATATTCATACCTAGAATGAGAGTGGATGATTGGAAATAACAGGAATAGAAGGAGAATGTTCAAGCCTAAAGGAATTCAATCTACCAATTGATCTTTAACAAAACATTAGTCAGATATTGGTCATTGTCCTGTATAAAAAAAAAAACTAAGAAAATCTTGGGAAAGTTAGACTGAATGTTCTCAAACATCCTCTCCACTCTAACTGTATCATAATGCTCTTCTATTCTCTTTGGTATTTAACTTGACATATCCATATTACTTCTACCTTTACCTTGACCTCACTACAACCTTGAATAAAGTCCTCATGATTTGTGTGTGCATGTGTTTTGAGTAGTGGAGAAGTAGAAGATAAGCAAGCTTATGGTAGTGCAATTTTCATGGGTCGAATTGAGTGAAATACCTACATTTTAAACACTTGAGAGATTGAGAGTAAATTCTGTGAGGAACTATCATTCTTTACTCATGCTTTTCAAGTGAAGTATCCTTGCTTGTTGATTTGAGATGTGAAGACGTGTTACCTCATGAATGTTTTAATTACTTGAATTTAATTGATCTTCATTCTTAAATATTATTAGAAATTGAGTCTTTTAGAATGTTTAACTTTTGAGTCAGTTTTTTTTTTCTGTTTTGCCCGAGGACGTGCAAAAGAGTAAGTGTGGGGGGTGTTTGATAATTAATGATGTCCAGTTGTCGAATCTTGACTCAAGCGAAAAAATCTTTTGATTTTCTTTCTATTTTACTTCTTGTGTCTTTAACCGTTGTAAATAACATCCTTTCTGTAGTCAAACTTCTAAGAACAATCTGGAAGTTGTTCGTTTCTTTCCTGTTGTACTTTTTGAATTCATGAGTGTCTGTGACATAATGCTTCAGGTAAAGTGACCATGAGTACAACACCATGATTTGACCATCTAATGGTAATTGCTTATTGACCAATTCAGATCGAAGAGATCTTGGAAATCCCAATTGATGGAAGAGGAGATACCCGAGCTAAAAAAAAAATGAAAAAAAAAGCCCGTTAGTCTGAAAACCTGAAAGGTCGGTCTAAACAAAAGTTAGGGCAAATGAATGGGCAAAATCTCAGAGGAAGTTGGCCTGAAACACCTTGAAGGGTGCACCCAAACTGGGGCAATTTTGAATTGCGTGTGATCAGCTACACAGGGGCAGTTTTGTTTGCATTTAGTTGGCCATACTGGGGCAAAATTTTTGAGGATTAAAGAGAAGCTGTGTTGAAGGAAGTAGCAACGCAGACAAGGACTGAGTTATCAAGCAGTTGCAGGGAATCAACTAAATGAGAGACAAGGTGAAACACTGGGGCAAAATTTTCTCTCAAGGAATCAGTCAAGCAGTGGTTCATCCCATTTCTTGAAGGGAGAGTTGAAAGTGAAAAGCCGAGTAAAAAGGGCAAGGAAAGGAGAAGAAGAAGGAAAGAACCGAAGGGTCTAAGGAAGAAAAGCATGTGAATAAAGTTTGAGTGGTCAAAGCTTTCCAAAGTCGTCCTTGGTTCAAATGTTTTTAAATAAAATGAGAAAAATAAAAAAAAAGAAAGCAAAAAAAAAAAAAGAGAAGAAAAATCTTGTTTTTCGGGACTCAGTTGCCCATTGTCTTTTAAATTTCGGGACTCAGTTGCCCATTGTCCTTTAAGTTTCCGGGACGCAGTTGCCAATTGTTTTTTAAATTTCGGGACTCAGTTGCCCATTGTCCTTTAAGATTCCGGGACGCAGTTGCCCATTATCTTTTAAAATTCCGAAAAAAAGAAAAGAAAAAGAAAAAAAAAAAAAAAAAAAAGAGAAAAAGAAAGAAAAGCAAAGGAAAAACAAAGAAAAGAAAATGAAAAATAAAAAAAGAAAAAAAAAAAAAAAATCTTTTTGATCAAGATGCTTATTCCATTGTCATTCTGGGACTCAGTTGCCCATTGTCTTTTAAATTCCGGGACTCAGTTGCCCATTGTCTTTTAAATTCTGGGACTCAGTTGCCCATTGTCTTTTAAAATTCCGGGATGTAGTTGCCCATTGTCTTTTAAAATTCCGAAAAGAAAGCAAAAAAAAAAAATCTTTTTGATCAAGATGCTTATTCCATTGTCATTCAAATTCTGGGACTCAGTTGCCCATTGTCATTTAAATTTCGGGACTCAGTGGCCCATTGTCTTTTAAATTTCGGGACTCAGTTGCCCATTGTCCTTTAAGTTTCCGGGACTCAGTTGCCCTTTGTCTTTTTTTTACCTGCTGTTGAGTGCATCGGCTCCTGTCTTTTAATTTCTGTCTTTTACTTTTGAGCGCATCGACTCCTGTCTTTTACTTTTGAGCGCATCGGCTCCTGTCATTTACTTTTTGAGCGCATCGGCTCTCGTCTTTTAATTTCTCTTTTTACTTTTGAGCGCATCGGCACTGTCATTTACTTTTTTTGAGCGCATCGGCTCCTGTCTTTTAATTTCTTTTTTACTTTTGAGCGCATCGCTCCTGTCTTTAATTTCTCTTTTACTTTTGAGCGCATCGGCTCTGTCATTTACTTTTTGAGCGCATCGGCTCCTCGTCTTTTAATTTCTATCTTTTACTTTTGAGCGCATCGGGCTCTGTCATTTACTTTTTGAGCGCATCGGCTCCTGTCTTTTAATTTCGTCTCGAGCGCATCGGCTCTGTCATTTACTTTTTGAGCGCATCGGCTCCTGTCTTTTGATTCCTGTCTTTTACTTTTGAGCGCATCGGCTCCTGTCATTTACTTTTTGAGCGCATCGGCTCCTGTCTGTTAAATTCCTGTCTTTTACTTTTTGAGCGCATCGGCTCCTGTCTTTTAATTCCTGTCATTTACTTTTCGAGCGCATCGGCTCTTGTCTTTTAATTCCTGTCATTTACTTTTTGAGCGCATCAGCTCTTATCTTTTAATTCCTAAGCGCATCGGCTCCATGCATTACATGCTTTTTAATTTCTGTTGAGCGCATCGGCTCCCTGCATTTTATTTTCTGTTGTGCGCATCGGCTCTATGCACTTTAACTTTTTGTCATTTCTTTTTCTGTTAATTCTTTTGAGCGCATCAGCTCCATGAATTTTAATTCTTGAGCGTTTTGACGCTTTGCATGTTATTTCTCGCATTTGTTTTACATCTTGTGCTTTGTTGGACAAAATTGGAGTTCATGTCTTTACTGCTTCCTTACGACGATAATAAGAAGACCACAATTTTCTTATTATCTAATAAGAAACAAGTAAAGAGGGCAATCAGAACACCCAATTTTGACCTAAAAAAAAAAAAAGAGAAAAGCAAAAAAAAAAAAGAAGAAGAAAAGAAAAGTAACAAAAAAAAAACCAAAATAAAAAGTAAAAAAAAAATAAAAAAAAATAGTCACGGGAGGTGGAGGGCTCAATATAAAAAAAAAAAAAAGGGGGGGGGGGAAGAGTGATTGACGCAAAAGAAAAAAAAAGAAGAAAGAGTCAACAGAAAAAAATAAAAAAGAAAGAATTTTGATAAAAAAGGAGGATTTTAGGGAGATTTGTTGGGAGAAGATGAAAATTTGAAGGAAGCTGCCAAACTCCCAGACGGTGAGCAATCATCACACCCACTACCATCCTCTCACCTCCAAAACGTGAAGAATCCCTCCATAAATGCCTCTGCCATCATTTTCTTCCAAGAGGCTGGGTAATCCAATTCCTTCTAAACCCCTTCCGACCAAAAAACACACGACCATCATTTCTTCCACCATCATCCAAACCCATACTTCACCAGCAGGACCCTCCTCCTCCAATCCCTCCATTATCATCATCAACCTAACCATCTTGCTGCCAACTTCAACACCTCACCACCCCAAACCGTAACCACCACGAGCTCAAGCCTCTTCCCCTTCACCCCTCATTTCGACAACCCCACAAACCAACCTCCATCAAAATCCAGAATTTGATCCCACCTCCACTTTCAATCTCATTTCCACGTCCAACCTTCACTATTCCTTCTCCAATCTCCATACCACTGTGAACCCCTTCACTAAAATCACCCATCTTCAACCGACCGTCGGACCGTTGAACCCCATCTTCATCATATCCCCACCATCTCCATCCTCACGACCACCCTCTTTTATCCTCCCCAAATCATCCCATCTTCGGCCAAAGAAGGAAGATTGATGATGTTGAGTTGATCCCTGGTGGTAGCTGGGAAAAGAAAAAAAAAAGCAAGAATACTGAGTAGGCTGCTGGGAACGAAAGGGAGTTTTTGATTCTTTTTGAGTTGAGTTTGCCATTGGTAGCGCAGAAGAGGTAAGCCCTTCCTCACCACTATCCTTGCACTACTGTGAGTAAATATGTAGCGTTCAAATGCATGCTTTGATCCTGACTAGTTAGTCATGTTGCCCATCTTCAAGCACTTTTCTTGTTTTTAAGTCATGAGTACCATACACACACTGGCACTCCTCTCCTTCTGCAACACATTACCCAAAACCACCAGAGAACTCACCTCCAATATCCACATCCAACAGCCTTCCATCTCTCACCACATCACCTACTTCCATCACATCCGACCGTCGAATACCATATCCCTAAACCGACCGTCGAACTCAAAACCCCGAATCCTCTCCCACCGACCGTCGAATCCCCCTAAACCATGAACCCAACCATCATACGCTTTCCATCATCACGCTGTAACCACTAACTTCAATAACACCATCATATCCTCACCTCCCATTCGACCGTCGAACTCCTGCACTGGCCTTCAACGCACTTCACAAACACCATCATATCCTCACCTCCCATTCGACCGTCGAACTCCTGCGCTGATCTTCAACCTCAAATCAAATCACTACCCTCTCACCTCCAACCGACAACCCACCATCTTCAAAGCCTCCATAATCCCCATCACCTAAGCAATTTCCATAACCTCTCCAAACACTATCAAACCCAACCAAAACCGACCGTCGGGCCATAATCCTTTAAACCAAATCCATCATATCCGACCGTCGAACCATCCAATCCCCCTATACCCGACCGTCGAACTAACAACCACTTCTGAATCCCTCTATACCCGACCGTTGAACTAACAACCACTCCTGAATCCCTCTCCTCACTCGACCGTCGAACCATACCATTGTGACCCCCGACCAACTTCACAAAACCCACCTTCACCTCCAACTCGACTGTCGAACCACACCATTGTGACCCCAAAAAACAAAACCACTCACCTTCATCTCACTCGACCATCGAATCCATCACCCTTCCCAACCGACCGTTGAATCCATCACCCTTCCCAACCGACCGTCGAATCCATCTTCTCACTCGACTGTCGAAAATATCCCACAAAACCAGACCACCTACCTCTCAATCCTCCACACCTCTAAACAGTCCTCATACCCTCTCTACCGACCGTAGGAACCCAAGTCAAATTCCAATCAAGCAACTTCCATACCAAACACCCTCTATCCGACCGTCGAATACCAAGAAGCCAGACTCTTCCCCATCTACAAACGTCACCCCCATCATCTTCATCAACCCTTCAACCGACCGTCGAATACCAAAAGGCCAGATCCCTTCCCAACCGACTGTCGGACCCCAATTTCCAAACCGTGATCCCATCATCCCCACAGCCACCAAATAACAAGCTTGCCTCAGATCCACCAACCTCCAATCCGACCGTCGAACTGAAGAAGCCAGCCACTCTCCTGCTAATCTGATCGTAAACGAGGTCCTTACTGCTGTATCTTTTAATTTCGGGTTATCTGTTTCTTTGTTTTCTTTTTACGTTTTATTGTTTTTTTTATTTCATGTATCATCAGTTTGTTGGGCTAGATTTTGGGAGTTAAAAGTGATAAAAATAGCAAATAAAAAAGAAATAAAAAATAATAATAAGGAAAATAAAAAAATCTTTTAATCCATGCAATGACCAATGATAATGATTGAATAGTGAATGCTATCTTCATTATCTTCTAGATCATAAGGGTTTATTGAGTAGCCTAGTGCTAACTTGAATCCTGTGCAAGAATGGATTCACCTTCAAATAAATTTTTTTTTTATTAAAATCAACCAACCCACACTTATTTTATAAAGAACTACGTAACTTTGAGTTCCCCATTGCACCAGGGGATACGTAGGAGCAGAATTTTATTTCTGTCAAGCCCAAATTAAATTTTCATAATTGTGTGGTTTCTTTTTAGTTACAATGTTTTGTAAAAAGGGTAAAATAAATATTCCCAAGGATTGTTAATAATTTGCAAAATTAACCTAAGGTACCGTCTTAGGACGGGTGCGTTAGGGGTGCAGTGGGATTAAGTTTCCACCCTTCCCTGAGCATAACCGACTCCCGAATCCAATCTGGTTCTAAAGACCATTTTCAAAGAAAGGTTTTCCAATTTTTCCTAAATTAAAATAAAATTGGTGGCGACTCCATTTTCCATTTTCATATTTTAAAATCCATTCGAGTTGCTATATTTCCCCGCTGCGATCTCCGGTCGCGACAACAAGAAATACAACAAATAAATTATATTTAGCAACCTATTTTTTACCTTACTTAATAAGCATATAAGGATCAACAAAATATTGTATTAAAATATACTTTTAGCTTCCAAAACTAATAGAATGGAGGGAATATAAATGTTTTACTTGATATGAAAAAAGATGACATTCACAAGGTACAGTAATGATTAATTATTTGTCACAAGGCCTATGCATTTAGTTACATGTGAGGAAGGTTACTGTTTTGTATTGCACACATAGCTGGTCATGAATATTTTATATGGTTAGGCTATCACATCATAGGATTGATTTATTTGAAGAGTGAGTCTATGCAGACCATCAATTTGATGTCTAGAATGTTTTCATGTGAGCTTTATAACATTAATTTGATATCTAGAATGTTTTCGTGTTAAAGAAACAGAAAAAACAACTCAACTTTTAACTAATTGACACTTCAACAACAAAATCCCAGGAAATAGGTAGCCTTGACCATGTGATTTGTATTGTCTTTGGGATTAGACTATTCACAATTACCCAATAGTTGAAGATTCATTGTGATACTCATCCAATTCATTAAAAAAGATGGCTCTGCAAATTATTACTTCATCTCCACTCTAAATTAAACTAGACCAACAGCCAAGTGGACCACACAAGGTGAGATGACAACCACAAAGTGGATCATAGTGCCTCCTTCTATTTTCTCATGTTAGAATATTGTCTCTATATAAGGTTAGCCTAGCTAATTTTTCCCAACCAAAACACAAAGACAACAACATGGATTTCCCCTATTTTCCTTCATTTGCTTCTATGAGAGCTCTATTGTTTAGCTTTTGGATTGTATCCTTGTTTCCTGAGTTAGCAGTGACCATAACAAGGCACTATACATTCATTGTACACCACAAACTCATGCTAACTAGTTATTAGTTATCTTTAATTAGTGGATTGGTTAGGTTACACAGTAAGAGCAACTCATAACTTTTTCTTTTTTTTATTGGTACAAACTATTTTTTTTGGGGGGTACAATGATACCTTTTTGTTTGATGTAACGATCATCACTGTTATTGCCTTAATTAAAATTTAGGCTACAATAACATGGATAACACATTCCTTTTTTTAAAAAAAATAGAAACTATACTCACATCAAGGTCATAATAGATTAATAGGATTGACTTGAATTTATAATAGTCTTTTAATTTTTTGTTTGCTTCATCTTAAATATTACCTCAGTTAAATCTGATTAGAAATATAAATTAAAATTATTCTATTTTTAATTAATAATAATTCAACCTTTAGGAAAAGACATAGAGGAAATATTTTAATTTGTACTTCTAACACTAACAAACTAAGTAACTTCGAAATATCTATATTAGAATAGTTAATGCCCTGTTTTTTGCATCTCTGTATTTATTAATTTTTAGTAACTTAAACCTTAAACTAGATTAACTTGTTTACTCCTTTTTATGAGTGGTTATTAGTCACCAGGGGATCCTAAAAAATTTAGCATCTTGCATATTAACTTATTATTAATACTTTGTGGTCTTAAGTGTTAACTTGTAGAGGAACTTTATCTTTACATGATTTAGGTGCTTATTGCTGCAACCTTTGTTGTTTATTGTTCTCTTACCTTCTCCTTTATGCATAGATAAAACTTTTTAACCTTTAGGCATTTAATTCTACAATCTACATACTTGCAGGTACGTACGCAAGGAAGTTCAGTGTCCTATCTACCTAGGTATGCATACATTTTTTTTTTAAAGAAAGAGCTTAAAATAATGTATTTGGGTTTGTCTCTTTTATCTTTCTTCTCTTTATTTAAATCTAATTCTCTTTTTTTTTGTTTTAATTATTCTAGTTGTACATTAGCATTTACATAGATTGTTTATCTTTTTTTCTCCTTTTTTTATTGGGTGTTGATTTGTGAATTTGTTGTTCTTAGGTTTGACAAACTAGAGTAAGCTCACATAAGTTGACAATTTGATTGTAGTGTTTATATGTGTGTGTGTGTGTATATATATATATATATATATATGAATCAAGTGCCACTACCAGACAACATAATTAATAATTTGGATTTTAAAAATTAAATATATAAAAAATAAGAAATTTGAATTAATAATAAATAAATTAAATAATTAATTTAATTATTAATTAAACTTTTATTTGTCACAAAAATAATAATATTTTTTTAGATAGATCTTATTAAATTAAAAAATAATTAAAATTTAAATTAAATTAAATTAAATCACATTAAATTTAATCTAATTTAAATTTAATTTTTTTAACTCAACCCACATTTTTTTATCGAGATATTCAAATCCAACCCACAGGCCACAGCCTATATTGAAAACTCTTATGAATCGCAGCTCCAATTCTATTATATTCATCCTTATTTAGGATGTCTTTCTATGGATCTATTAGAAAAAAGGGGCAAGACGCGACGAACTGGTCCATTTGGTCCAATAAAAAAAACATCAAGTTAAGTATATTTATAAATAATTTTATATTTTATTGGGTCTGATTGAGATAAAAGATTCTATTGATTGGGCTAATTAATTTGTGTGAAAAGTTGTTATTTGACATGTTCAGCCAGTCCGTTTTGGACCCAAACAACTTTGGAACTAACCCATATTTGTATAAAATCATCAATATATGATACCATTGTCTCTTAATTTCTTGAAGCTCTAACTCCTCCATTTATCTAGATTCAGTCTTGAGAGTTCAAGTAAAAAGCATTCTGATATTTAAATTAGGATCAAATCCTCTCTTATTCGTAAAAAATAAGAGAAAATTTTATTAACTAAAAATATATACTTAAATTTATATAGTAGTACATGTGATATATATAACCTTTTTTAAATAACATACTGCATATAATATATATATATATATATATATATATAATTTTTAAAATTCCAATATTAGCTTATTTCACATGATATGGACATATTACAAGGAATTAAGAATCCATGTTAGTTTGGATTCTAGTGTTTAAATTCCAAGTGCATTTTCAGCTAATGAACTTGAGGAAGAAACTTTTTAGACTATACCTGAATATGTAATATCTGTTTATACTATATAGTTCTTATAGTTGAGTCAATATTATTTTTTGAAGCATTCTTTGTCATATATAATCATTTTGGTGAGCGAAGCCTTAGTTTCCCATTTGAGATTCAATATTAGTGAGCACATGTACTTTTTGAAGGTACACCGCTCATTGTATTGAATCTTGAATTGTCCAAGTTAGACAGTTTGGGAAGAAACTTTTCCTTCACTTGATTATAGTTACTCCTTAAATCTCACATCATATACTTGCCGAAATTTTGTTGTGTAACATTTCCTTTTGTTCTCTGGGTGCACACTTGATCATGGTAGATGTCACCACTTTCTAGTCATGTACTTGGAAACCAATGGGAAGTGCTATCGAAATTTCGTCAAGTATACGATGTGTGATTTTTATGAGTACTATCAACCAAGTGTTGAAAAAGGGTTTTCTCGAATGGGATAGGGCCATACCTTTTTAAGAGAGATGAGGAGTTTGAGAATAATAGTACTAATGTGTTAACTCAACTTCAGCAATCATGAAACCTGATCGAAGTTAGATGTTACAAAGAAAGGATCACACTGGCCTTGTAAGTGAAAAATTCAAGAATGGAGTTGATGATTTCATTAAGGTCACTAAAGGACACCCAATGGCTTCTGATGCATTAAGTCGCATTCCTTGCCCATGTGCAAAATGTAAGAACCATGTTTGGATGGAGTCATTTTTAGTAGAGAACCATTTGTACAAGTATGGATTTGTGGAGGGTTATGTAAATTGGACTATTCATGGTGAGGACAGATAGGGGGATAGTGGTTCAGCATCTGTTGTCCAAGATGATGAAGTGGAGACTAGGAATCCATATATGGATATGGTTATGGACGCTGCGGGTGATATATTAAATCCAGAAGTTCAAGATTTGGAAGAGGATCCGAATTCGTCAACTTCAAAGTTTTATGATTTATTGAGAGACGCTGACGAGCCTTTATGAGATGGTTATCATAAGCACACGAAATTGTTAGTTGTAACTCAACTCTTAAATCTGAAGTCAGAGTTCAACATGAGTGAAAGTTGTTATAACCGAATGATTGTCATATTTAAGAGTATGCTTCCAGAATCAGAAAGGTTACCCGAAAACTATTACAGATCGAAGAGAATGGTTAATGATTTGGGATTAGGATATGAGAAGATAGATGCATGTCCTAATCATTGCATATTGTATTATAGAGAGTGCATGGAGAAGAGTGTTTACTCAGTGTGCTTAGTATGCGGACACCCACGATTCAAACCAAAGGTGGGACATTCTAAAAATCAGAAGGATGTGCCATTCTCAGTGTTGCGATATTTTCCCATTATTCCGAGACTCCAACGCCTATTTATGTCCAAAAATACTGCACAATATATATGTTGGCATGCGGATGGAGTGCGTCAGGATAAATTAGTGATCATGCATCCAGCTGACGCTGAGGCTTGGAAAAGTTTTGATGCCATCCATTCGAAATTTGCACTAGAAACTTGAAATGTTAGGCTTGGCCTTTGCACAGACGGTTTTAATCCATTCAGTGGTTCATCTACTCCATACTCATGTTGGCCTATTTTTGTCACACCTTATAATTTTCCCCCAAGTATGTGTTTGAAAAGGGAATACATATTCCTTACTCTTGTGATCCCTAGACTGAAGTCACCGGGTAAAAGTTTAGATGTCTATCTTAGACCCTTGATTGATGACTTAAAGATTTTGTGGGATAATAGGGTGAACACTTTTGATGCATGGAATAAGCAAAATTTTAATATGAAAGCAGCTTTGTTGTGGACAATAAGTGACTTTCCAGCTTATGGAATGCTAAGTGGATGGAGCACTCATGGAAAACTTGCTTGTCCCTACTGTATGGAGAACAATAAGTCATTTGTATTGAAGTATGGTAGAAAGTGTTGCTGGTTTGATTGTCATCGTCAATATCTACCTCTTGAACATCCGTTTCATCGTGATCGGTATTCTTTTAAGAAGAATTCAACAGTGCAAAATTTTCTACCGCCACAATGATTGAGTGGGACAAATGTCTTGAATAGAGTGACTCAGCTTGATGAAGTCATTTTTTGCTTGAATTCAGGTAACCAAAAACAACGTGGCTTTGGTCAGTTTCACAATTGGGTAAAGAATAGCATATTTTGGGAATTGCCTTACTGGTCGACTAATCTAATACGACTTAATTTGGATGTCATGCATGTTGAGAAGAATGTGTTTGAGAATATCTTCAATACTGTTATGGACATAAAGGCAAGACAAAAGACAATGCAAATGCAAGAGAAGATTTGAAGATGATATACAAACGTCCCACCTTAGAATTGATTGTTGAGAATGGCAAGTATAAAAAACCAAAGGCAACTTATGTGTTAAATGCCAATCAAAGAAGGACAGTGTGTGAATGGATAAAACAATTGAAATTTCCTGATGGGTATGTATCAAACATTGCATGTTGCATCAATTTAGATGATGGGAAGATATATGGAATGAAAAGTCATGACTGTCATGTTTTTATACAAAGGTTAATCCCTCTGGCGTTTTGTACTTGAAAAGGAAGGTTCAAAATAAGGCGAGAGTTGAAGGGTCAATCTGTGAAGCATATAATCTAGAAGAAATTTTCAATTTTACTTCCATGTATTTTGATCTACAAATACAGACAAGGCGCACTTAAGTTCCTCGAAATGACGATGGAGGGGAAGATATGACTAATGAATGCTTGTCTATTTTTAAACAGTCATGCCGCCCTATCGGTAGAGTTCGTAATAGGTTATTGTCAGATGTGGAGCTTCAAATTGCTAAGACCTATGTGCTTGTAAATTGTAGAGAAGTAGAACCCTATCTCCAGTAAGTGTACTCACTAACTTAGCTATTTAATAAATTTCTAATTCCATTATGTTCAATATTAATTATTGTATTGATTAGACAATTCGAGGATTCACTAAGGGAGACAAATTCTAATATCTCTGAAGATCAAATATTGGAACTTCGGGATAAGGACTTCAGTAGGTGGCTAAAACATCTAGTGAGTCCTTTCATCCATAATCATATATATCATATAAAAAATAATGTTTGTTATACCAATACTATATGTTACGTCTATTTGTTCTCTTTGTAATGATTCACAGGTAAATATAGGTCAAATTGAGGATGGAATGATTCGACAGATGAGTTATGGTCCATCCAAGTCTGTTACTTCTTACAATGACTTAATAGTTAATGGGTATAGGTTTCATACTAAGGAGTATGGACAAAATAAAGCTACCATAAACAGTGGGGTTTGCGTTAGAGGAAGTATATATGGCGAGAATGACTTAGACTATTATGACATCATTGAAGAGATATTGGAATTGTCATATCTAGGTCAGAACAAAGTATTTCTTTTACGATGCTAGTGGTTTGACCCAATTAATGGAGTCAATGTTGATGAGAGATATGGATTGATTGATGTCAAGCACAAATCGAAGCTTCACTCAAATGAGCCATTTGTATTAGCTGAACAAGCACAACAAGTATACTATACAGTATATCCACCATGCGGGGGTCGAGCTAGTGGGGAATGGTGGGCAGCTTGTAAGGTTAGAGCAATACTATTTGCGGATGAAACATTCAATGATGAATGTGATAGATCGAATGAGGTAGCTGCTATCGATTACTACTAAGATGATGGATCCTTGAGAACACTTAATATCATCATAGATGATGAAGTGATTTCCTTGTTTGATGCACATGCCCCAGTGGAAGAAGTGGACATAAATGAAATCCATAATCCAAATGATGTTCTGTTTGTTGACTAATTCATTGATGACAACGAAGAGGATGAAAATAACGAGTTCATAGATGAAGATGATGAACTATATGATTCAAGCTCAAGTAGTAGTAGTTGAACTTTGTTTATAGTATTTACACTGAAATGTCATTTTTTATATTTTATGAGATTCTTGAGAATATTATGTATACAGTTTGTTTTATAATATGTTTCATTATTGCAGACATTTATCATGGTAATTCGAGGTAGGGGCAATGGACATGGTCGAGGGAGAGGCCGCAACAATCCACCCGAGTTTTCTCAACCGCACACTGGTTCACCACCACTGTAGCCTTCTCCACACTCCCCAGGTATAGCTATATAATAATCTTTTTATTGTTAACTATTGGCTTATATGTATTTATGAATTCAGATTGCCTATAATTATGTTAGGTGTTATTTCAGCTGCTAGCCCCTTGACCACTAGTAACCCATCAACTGCTGTCCCACCCTCCACTATTGTCCCTGACCCACCCCCCACTGTCGCTGTCTCTGTCCCACCCCCCACTGTGCCTCCAACTAGTAACCCAATTTCGATGCCTTCAAGTGGAGCATCCCAAATAGAAACTGATAGAAGACCAGTTATATCTGTGGAGGACATATCTCAATCGTGAGTAATAATGAATGTCATGTTTTATTACATTTATTTATTTTTTAGATTATTAACATTTCCTGGATCTTTTAGGAGGAGGTTTGTCCCGTAGTCTGTGACCCGTGAGATTATGGTCATTGTGATCACACAGATGCCCATTCCAGCTAAAAAATGGAAAAATTATCCTGTGTACATGAAAGATGAATTATTTCAGGATTTTATAGTAAGTAATTATGTTCTTAGCCTCATTGTATTATACAATTATCTAGATAGAGAAATATACTAACATGACTTTGTTTTAGAATAAATATTGATTTGCATCAGATTATGATCATTGCATAGAAAGAACTGTTTGGGAAAGAACATGCATGGATCACTATTCAGATGATTTAAAGAATTATAGAAAGACAATCATGAAAAAGTTAAGGACATCAAACATAGCTGACCTTAAGGGCCATGGGCCCCCAGCTTTGAAGTCAGAAGTGTGGGATAACCTAGTTGACATTTGGTTGACACCAGAGTGGCAAAAGAAGTCTGTTGCTGGTCGAAGCAATAGAGCGGCTGTGCCTGATGCTATGTTACACACTGCATGCTCAATAAGCTTTGGTCAACATAAAAAGAGTATGGTAATATATTCTCTTCTTATGTGATTTTTGTAACATTCTAATAATTCTATCCTATATTATTATATTTATAGTACTAGTGAGCTTGAAAATGTTGAATCTACATTTCCTTCTATACTTCGCTATGTTAACGAGTCAATTCCCACTATCCGAAATTCTCAAGAAAATACCTTATATATAGAACTCCATCAATTTTACTATTAAATATAGAATAGATAGAATAGATACACCAATCTTAATCTAGAAATCAGTGAGGAAGGTTTGTAGGAAGAGATCAACTGCATTAGCATATGTAGTATATGGAGTGTAGATTCAACTAATAATGACTCATGATCTCATTTGGAGCTTAATTAAATAATAAGAATATGCATACAATTCATTTTCATGAAAATACCAATACTTGGAAAAAAAATTAATTTATGTGAGATATCAGATATGCTAATGTTTATATTATCATGAGATATCTATAATTGCATATGCATACTTTTTCTTATTTTATGTTTGTTGTTGTCTCTTATTCCCTGAAATTAGGTTGAGAATGACGTTGTTAAGCAACAAGTGGGAATGACAGCTTAGTATATCTAGATAATGTGTCTATAAACGCTTGCACCTTAAACAGCATGTTATGCCAATGATGGTTTTGATCATATTAGAATGACAGTTAGTTTACAAATAATAAGCATTTAACAGATAAAATATGCTCATGTAGTTCAAGATTACCTTGAAATTTGTACACCAGCGAGTAGCCTTTACTAAGGTTTTACACCTTTTTCAAGTTTGTTGGGCTCTTGTCAAGAGACAAGATGTGGCCATTTGAGATTTGGTTTTTCTAATTGAGACTTGCATTGACTTCTCTTTTGTATAAAGCTATTATGCCTTTAATAATTCTATTAACATGTGAAGAAAACCTTATCCCTTGTCTGAAACTTCCCTCTATAATTATTCAGAGAATTGTTATTTGAAGCTGAGGTACTGTGTTATTGATTCTCTCATTCTGGTTGCTGGATGGCTGCCCCTGTTATTTGAAACTAAGGATCTCTGATCGCTGGCTCTTATTTGTTTTTGGATATTCATTCTGAGTGTATTTGTTTTTGTTTCCCATGCAAAATTATCATTTTTGACATATTGGGGTATTATGGTATTAAAACTAGAAACATAAATATTAATAGTATTGCTTAAGATTGAACATTTGGTTTTGACCAAGTTCATCACATCTCATAATGGGATAGCATTGATTACTTATAATAGCTATACCTATTAAAAACCATATCTTTTTAATCTAAGTTTTGAACGAGCATCAAACTGTAACCAAGCTCTGCTTAATTATATTATACGGTCTAGTTGTTTTTTTTTAATTTTATTTTATCCAATAACAAATATTATTCTTAAAAGAAGTCCTGTTACTTACTGTTATTACTTCATTGTCAATCTCAAAAATTTTTATCTTATGATCCAAGGAGCAAATTTCTATTATAAAAATCCAGTTAGATGACTCAATTCTTTGCTTATAGCTCATTAGCAGAGGACAAGTGTGGAAGTATATATTATTTGAGGAGAGTATTTCGAGACTCCATTGATTTTGATAATAACTGAAAATTATGTTGAAGTCCCACAGGATTTTCTCATATATTTTTGGTTTTGGAGGGGGAGGAGGTTGTAGCTAAATATTCATTTCATATGGGCAATTTGAGTATTTGGTGGTAAGAATTACTAAGGTTTTAGGTCCCAACCAGCCAAATCACTCTTAGTTGAATTAACCTTCAAGCCAGAAAGAGCCTAAGATAGAATAAAAATAATATACATAAAAGTATCACTGTCTTCCTCTAAAAGGAGAATAGTGTGAGAATAGTGTCATCAACAAAGTGAAAGTGAGAAACCATAACTTCATCTCAAACAACTGTGATTCTGTTAATGTTATCCCTATCCACTGCCCTTGAGATTGTATGGATTAAAATATCAACCACTAAGTTATCATCACTGTCCTTTACACCTAGGTTGTAGTTCACCATTCACGATCACTAAAATAGTATATTGCATAAAGTTGTGAGGCTAGATTTAGTTTAAACTTTAAATTGTTGATATCCCTTTTACTACTTAATGGCTTCCAATATGTAAAATAAATTTGTAAATCCATGTTCTGGGTTTGTTTTCTCTTGCTATGAGTTATATACATTGGATAGTTTAAAACTCAAAATTTTTGGTAGGTAATTTTTCCCTTTTGATAAAAAAAGGGTCACATTATTTTACTCTTTAAATTGTTCCCACTATGAGCTTTTCCTTCAATTAGAGTTTTCATCCTCTACTTTCCCCACCCCCACCCCCACCCCCACCCACACCCCCACCCCTCCAAAAAAAAAAAAGAAGAGCTTGTCTGAGAATTTATGAGAATATTCATATCGAAAGAATGAACATTGTCAATCAAATTCTGTTTTGGCTATCTCATTAAACTTTTACTGTTGGTTGTTAATTCAATATTTCAATGCTTGCTTTAATCCATAAAATGGTTCTATCAAGCATTACATGGAAATATAACATTGCTCATTGGCCTTGACATTTTGTAAGGCATGCCAGAATCCTTCAATACAAACCCAGTGATTTTCTTTCTTATATTTTTTAGTGTATAGGTAGAAGCTGCATGGTTCTATGATTTTTCAGAATATGCCTTATGAATGTTCTTTTGTTTCATCCTTTTCTGTGAATGATAGTTTTAGTTTTTTTTTTAAAATTTTTTGTAGTCTGAAAAATAACTAAGTCAGAAATGAAGTATGTTTACTACACATTTTCTGTGTAACTAAATATTGAGTGCATAGGATATTGATTTTCTTTATTATATTTTTGAGTGTATAGGTAGAAGTTGCTTGGTTCTGTGATTTTTTAGAATATGCCTTATGAATGTTCTTCTGTTTCATCCTTTTCCGTGAATGATAGTTTTCGTTTTGTTTAAAATTTTCTGTAGTCTGGAAAATAACTAGGTCATTTGGTTTTGACCAAGTTCATCACATCTCATATTTACTTAAGATGCTAAAATATGTGTTTTTGGTGCATTATTTGCGTAGTGATTTTTTATGATAGGACACAATGACATTGTTTAATCCACGCTGACCCTACTTAGTGAGAAAAAGACTTGGTTGTTGTTATTGTTGTATATTCTAATAGATGTTGATTATAGGAGATAGAGTTGAATCATCCAGTCCCTTTCAGAGATTTGTATGAAAGTGTTCATAAGAGGAAAAATGGAGAATATGTCACTCAACGCTCAAAGGATTTCATTGTAAGTATCTTTCAAATTTAAAAACTAATCATATTTGTCAAGTTGATTGTTTTGATAAAGTTTTCTACATTTTTTGGTTTCAGGACTCTTATGACACCACGATGTTAGACAAGTATGGAGAAGACTCTTCACTTCATCCTGTGGTAGATCAAGAAGCGTAGATGGAAGTGACGGGTCCCAACAAGAAGGGACGGGTCCATGACATGAGTCACAGTTTAGGTATTGACATTTATGGATCTAGTTCATCCTCATAGGTTGGTGGTTCCTCCTGCATTGTTCTAACACAAGCCATAAAGGAAGCTGTTAATGAAGTGATGACTTCTTTTGTCCAGACGCAGTTGATGCCCATCTTCCGTGAGATAACAGGCTCTCAAGCATATAGTGGTCTGCTGCAGGCTGGTTCACAAGGCGATGCAGTTGGGGATGATCATGACACTAACTTAGATTGATTAGTTGTGTTTATTATTGATGAGATGACTAATTTGTTTGGAACTGTTTGTATTAACATAGATTAATTAGGTATCCTTTCTTTATAGAACATGTTTTGGAACTTATTAATAGAAATATTATATTTTGTGTTGTTTTGTACAACTTATTTGTTGGGTTTTTTCTGTTTGGATTGAAATATTATATTGTACAGGTATAATTGTTACAAATTAGCTATAAAATTATAATGGATATAGCAAAATATAAATAGCTACGGATTAGCTACAAAATTGCTATGGATCAATAATATAGCTACAGATTAGCTACGGAATTGCTAGGGAGAATTGCTATGGATTAGCTATGGAATTACTACAGATTTAATAACATATATAGCTACAGATTAGTTACAGAATTGCTAGGGATAATTGCTACGGATTAGCTACGGATAATTGCTATGGATTTGCTACTGATTTAGTAACAAAAATAGCTAAGAATTAGCTACGAAATTGCTACGGAATTAGAAATATATAACTAGGAAATAACTACGGAATTGCTACAGATAATTGCTATGACTTAGCTACCAAATTGCTATGGATTTAGCAACATAATAGCTAGAAAATAGCTACGGAATTGCTATGGATGTTTTAAATTAGCTGCGGATTAACTACGAAATTGCTACGGAAAGTTTCGTAGCTAATTAGCTATGGAAATGAAGAAGAACCTAAACGAAAATTAGCTACAACATAGCTTCGGATTAGCTACGAAAATTTAAAAAATAGCTACAGATTAGCTACGAAATTTTTTGGTAGCTAATTAGCTACAAGAAATTTGCTACAGACCAATTCGTAGCAAAATCGTAGCTAATCCGTAGCTAATAAATTTAGCTACGGATTAGCTACAGATTTGCTACGAATTTTTCCGTAGCAAATTTTAAAAATTCTTGTAGTGCATGTACTTAATTGATTAGGCTTGGTCATGTTTTGTAAGTTTGGGTTCAAATTGGGCTTAATTGATTTTTTTAGCATCATTGAGGTTTGACATTGTTTCTGTATTTCGATCATATCTTGAGTTCTAGATTTCTAAAAATTATGTATCTTACCTTGTAGGAAAGATGAGAGAGAGTTCTACAACTCTCATGAAGAGCTCCAGGGCAGAATCGGGTATCTAATGGAGCTAATTGGACCTGGAATTCAGAACACGAGTTCTATTACTGGAACCCGAGCAGTGTGCACCAATCAAGGCATAACTTGGGCTGTAGATGTGATATGGGCCTCAAACTTGTGGCATTTGAAATATAAGACATATATCTTCAATTCATATAAGGATAACTTTTCAAAACTATGACATTTCAATGGAGTTTTCATCCCTTGAAGTTAGCTAACAGAATTAGAGACCCCTTGAGAATGATTTGTGCATAACTTGAGTTGTAAACCTCCAAATGACATGGGGATTGGGCCCAATTACTCATAATGGACCCAGATTTGTAACTAATGAGATTTTAATGATGTGAGGCCAAAATAGGAGTTAGTTTATAACTATAGAAAGAAAAATTTGAGATTAGTTTTTTTTATTCTACATTTTTCTCACCTTTTCTCTCTAGATCTAGATTTTCTCTCTTCTTCCTTCTTCTTCCTCAAGCTCCTTCGTGGTGATGGCATGGAGAGCTAAACTCTTGTAATCAATTTAGAAATTTTTGAAGAAATTATGGTTTGAATTATTGAGATCTTTGTTCTGTTTTTGTATTTGAATTGCAATTGGATTCCTCTTTTCTTCTTCTTCTTTTTCTTGATCGTGAATACTTGAATGGTGATTCTGTTTATGTTTGATCTGATTGGATCTTGATTTAAGATTAAGAATTATGATGAATTTAGGTTAATTAATCTGAATTAATCATTGGATTAAATAGGTTAGGTTAATGATTTGTGCCTAGGTTAATTGAATTCGGAGATCAAATTAACATAGATCTTAACATGAATTATGCGATTGCGAATTTGTGTGTCAATTATTAATTGAATTCTAGATGATTTTCTAGTAAGAATTCTGGATTTGATACAGAGATTTCAGTTGAATCCAAATTAACCATTCAATTGCACTTCAAATGTTTGTTGAAAGATCTATGATAGAATTAACCCAATTTCAGATAGGTTTTTGAATTGATTATTCTTTTAATTGAATTTCTCTCACTTTAATTTTGTTATTTTCATATTCTAGATTCTCAAATCCTTTTTCCAATCTCGGCTTGATTTGATTAAATTGCATTTATAATCCTTAAGAGACGATCCGGTGTTGTTTCCTATGCTACAAGCCATAGGCATAACTCAATTATAACTTTGATTGAGTTCGACGCTCGTCACTAGACCATGTCCTCTAGGCCTACGGGACCTCGCCTCACTCTACAACAGGTGAAACTTGTAACATTCTCTCTAACCCAATAGATTTAATCAAGGTTATATAAGCTCATTAATACTGGTACAAGTCTGCTGTTAATTTTGGTAATGATTTGGATTTGTTTGAGCATAAATCTATAATACTGAATGTCAGAAATAGCTTATTTAAACTTGGATTTTTGAGTAAATGGCTGAAGAAATAGAAATAAATATGAAAGATTTATTTTAAACTATGAATAAATATAATGGATATTTGAAAGCTTCTTAATTCAATTCCATAGGTTCATTTTAACCCAAGAAAGAATAATGAAGCTTAGAGACTGATAATGTAGTATAAGAAAAATGGTGGAATGGTAATATAGAGAATAGAATGAAATTCTAGAATTTTCTGTGATACCAATGAAGGTTCAAAAGGATTAAAGTATTCTTAGCAGATATAAAGTTGTTAGTCATGGCAACCATCACCCAAGAGGAGGGTGAATTGGGTGATTACAAATTTTAATACAATTTTGACAAATTACGCATTTTGAATCATTCAATTAATAAATGCAGTGGAATATGCACAACAAAAGTATAACTATTATAGATTACTCAACTACAACTTGAGATATAGGATAAATCAAGTAAATAAGCTAAATATCAAGTTCAACTTAAGCATATATAATTAAAGCGCAAATGTAAAGAGGTAGAGTTGAGAAGAACAAACACTGAGATTTATCCTGGTTTAGCCACCTACTACTTGTGGCCTACGTCCAGTCCCCAAGCTTAACTTGAAATTTTCTTCACTATCTCTTAAACTTCACGGGTGCTAGGAAAACCTTTGTACATGCAAGAGCACTCCTCACACCTTAGAATACCTTACCCTTGTGCTAGAGCCTCCAATTCTTCAAGCTTTACAGGTGCTTGATGACCTTTACAATCAAGAGCACTCACAACACCTTTGGGATACTCACCATTTTCTCTCTTAAGGGATCCTCACCCTCTTACAATGATTTCAAAATGAAGAGAAAAAATAGAAACTCTCACAAGAGTAAATATACAACTTGAAAAACAAAGTGTGGATAATAAGAAAACTCTCTCAAGAGTGTATAATACAAGTTGAAGCTCAATGGGTATAAAGAATTCACACTTTAAAGCTCAAAATATGATTTTGATGATTTAAGGATCAAACCAAGTGTTCAAGAGTTTCTCCAAGTGTAAATGCTTCAATCTACACTTATTTATAGAGCCCAAATGATAAAATAGTTGTTGGTAGTGTTTAATAATGATTTTTTATGAAAACTAGCCATTTATAGCCATTGGGAACGTTTCTGGGCACTTAGTAATCGATTACACACTTCTAGTAATCGATTACATGGCTTCTACCAAAGTGGTAATCGATTACAAGACCTGTGTAATCGATTACATCATTTTTGGTTTTCAAAACTGACTTAAAAATGTCATAACTTCTTCATTTCTTATCCGATTAAAGTGAATGACCACTCATTGAAAATATCTTTGAGTATATTTTCATATGAAAAATCAATTAATATTGAATCAATGTAAAAATTAATATTGAGTCAATGTTCCACCAACAACATGCCGAGCAATCAATTAATAGTCAATTAATTCTATGATATCATGAAATGATAATAAGATAATGATCAATCAATAACCAATTAATTCCATGACAATAATGCACATTAATGACATTTACTATCATGTCATATATGTTGCTAATTAGTAATGAAAAATAATAATATACAAAATAATGATCAATTAATAACCAATTAATTCTATGAAATAATAATAATATGACCAATCAATGTCATTTACTATCATGCCATATGTTTTGAATTAGTAATAAAAGACAATAATATATAAAATAATGGCCATCAATATGATGATATTTAATGGATAATAAATTACCTTGAATGTCTTATCTATAACATGCTCTTAAAGTAATATTTGAATGCGTAACTAACAAATAATTATACATTAATAAATAGGTATAAATTACAAGAATTAATAAATTTTAATGTTATGATAATGATTCTTATTGACTCCTTTTCATGGAAAACTCCAAATTTTGCACATGATGAAAGTAAACAAATTAAACAATTTCATATCTTTGCAATAAAGACAAAATTTAGCCAATGAGCATGCAATAGAAAAACAATGTTATGCCACGAATATAACAAGTAATAAGGCAATTATAATATACTATTAATATGTATGAAATAAAAGCATAAAATAAATGGCCGTGAGAGTAGGCTAGTATTAACACTAATTGATAAGTATATACATATTTTTAAAATTGATCATGATATAAAGCGATAAATAATTAACGTATAAAACTTATAGTGGCCAAAAAGAAACAAAAGTGGTTGGAATTGACGGATGACCTTTGATTTTGGTCAATTTTTTATAATATTGAATGGGAATTAACAAAATTTGTATAGCAAAAGTGACCTCGGACCTAAACTTTAGGGTTAATAGTGATAAAAAAAAGTCATGTTTGAAGAGAAAAAGAAACACTCACTATTGCTAACACTTACTATCCAAAATGTTCCTCCACCATAGCTAATAGCTTGATACGAAAATGACATGAATTGATCAGTGGGAAAAACTTTATACAAGTAGGGAGAGTTACACGGAAACAAAGTTGAATAAAAAAGGAAAGATTGTAAATAGTTGACAAACATTTGGTTGCACTATTGCTAACAATGTGTAAACTTTTAACTAGAGCCACTATTGTCCAACAACGTTATACACAGCTCCTGCAATGCACTAAAGCTTTATATCTTTGAGTACATTACTCAGTATATATAATGCAAATAAGAGGAGCACAATGCATCAGATTATACAATGGACCAGTACTAACCAAAAAGAACATAGCATATTAACAATCATAATGAGAAAATCCAACCAGCAAGTATACTAGTACCGGTACTAACATTAGGTACGAAGAAGGCAATTAAAAATGACAATTAAAGCAATATTATAATCAATTCAATGTTATGTTTTTTTTTTTTTTTTCAAATCGAAAAAAAAAGCAATATGATATTATAATCAATGTTATGTAATTTCACGTTTAAGGGTGAGAAAATATTCAAATAAAGATTACAAAATATATAGAGAAATGGAATATACACTAAAAGTTTGAAGCTTACTGATTTAAATATGTTATTAGCGTATTTGATTTAATAGGTTATTTAATATGCTAAGTAAATAATCAATTTTCTCCTTCATCATTATACTCAATATTCTGGTTTAAAAAAAGTGCCCAATATCTCAAAAAACGCATCTAGATTATACCTTCCGACAAATTTCTCATGGCTTATAACTGATGAACTACTTTACCAACCAAAGGCAAACATTGCTCCTTTAGTATCCGTTTGGTTTGTGTAATTTAGTATAAAATTAGAATTTAGAATTGAAATTGAATTTCTTAATTTTAATTTTTATGTTTGGAATGATATTTAGAATTAAAATTGTAATTTCATAAACTAATTTTATAGAATTAAAAAATAACTAAGTTAAGTCTTTCTCAATTCTTAACTTATACCTTAAGAATTATTAATTCCATAACTTAAAAATTAAACTCTCTCTCTCTCTCCACATTTATTTATGAACAATTATATTTATTGAGATTTTATATTTATATAAAAAATTATTTTTATATTTATATAAAAATTATTATAATAGCTATTTTTTTTAAATTTATAAAAAATTTCTTTATGAAAAAGATATGACTATTATATTATAAAAATATTATTGTATGAATATTTTTATTAATTTTAATTTTGTAAATAATTTTTTTATGTTTTAGATTATACATTTAAATAATAAAATTATAATTAAATTTAAAATTACAATTTCTTATCATAATTCTTTGACAACTCTAAACATAAAATTTAAGATTTTGAACCAATTTTAATTCTAAAAGAATTGAGATTGAAATTAAAATTATATATTTCAATTCTAATTCTGCTATCCAAACGAATCCTTAAAGAAATGAGGAAAACCCAGTAAAGTAAAAGCAATAAACTTACTTGACAAGTAAATCCTCCACTAAATCATTCATGGTAGCCCAAGGGGCTTTAAAGGAGCTCTGTAGCTTAACTTGGTTGAAGTTTTTTCGGTCGGAGAAATCTTTCGACAAGACACTGTTCATGTCAATGTATGAAATAGCAATTGGAACATGACTCTTTTGATATCCTTGTAGGGTGGGAGAGTTTTATCTCACCCCACGGTGGACACCAGATGTTCCTTACTCTACTCGAGGAATAGTCACCAAGGAGACCCATGTTAGTCATCTGGCAGTTCATTGATTGGAGATGAGGTGAAATGCTTGAAGGGGCACTTCGACCAATTAGTCTTGGAGTCAAGACAATAATGAAGACATAGGTAGAGAAAAGTGAACATGTCTGGCCTAGGCTACCAGGTTGATTTATATAGAGGTATGAAGGATTGACTCTCTGAATACATTCCGTTTAGACTATTTAGGATTCTGAGCGTTATGTCTGGTTATTATGGTGTAAAACCATTATGTTTGGTTATTATAACACAAGACGTTATGTCTGGTCATTATGGCGCAAGACCGTTATGTCTGTCAGTGAGTTGTGTTAAACATATGTTTGTCGATCCATTACCCATTCGGATATAGGTCGGTCAGACCTTGCAGAAATAGGTCTAGCTTATAGTTGGATGTCAATTGGGTCAGGATGGTCCACAGCCCCCTAGCTTAGTCATTTGTGTAGATGAGTCTCCTTGGCAACTATTCCTCAGGTAGAGGACGGAACATATACATAAATACATATATTCAAAATATAAACCATATGCATACATGCAAACATATTATAAACAAATAAACAAATATATATAACATTTTTAAAAAATAAAGGTTGGCCATCACGTCTCAGCTACCCTTAGTCACACCAGAATGCACATTAGGCTTAGCATAGCATAGACTTCTCGGCAGTCCAGGTGGTGTAACCTTGGTACCATGAGGCTGGTGGTGAGATGTGTGGTGGAGACTCGGAGGCGTCAAGCATGTACACCTTCAGTGGTTTATGCAAAATCAGCTCCATAAAATTCAGTGAACTCAGATCTAGGTGCAAAAGACATGCATTTGTTTTTTGTGCTCAAACCCACTTTAGGATATCCAATATGAAACAACAATTATAATATTTAAAATTTAAACACATATATACACACGTTTTGTAATGATTTTATGTTGATAGTTTTACATTTACATAGTTAAAATTTTCTCTTTACTTAATTTTATAGTATATTTTTTTATATTTTATTACATTTTTCTATTCTATTAATTTTATTAATTATTAAATTAAATAATCTATCAATTTTTTCACTTAAAATTTTAAAAATTTCATATTACTATTTTTATCACCGGTTTTAAGAATGGACACATAACACTATCATTTTTATTATAAAGTAGTATTAGTTTTATAGAATAAAATATTATTATTCAAATCCTATATTATCATAATATCTATCATATATCATACCAAGACGCAAATACTAATAAATAAAAGTATATCATGCATATAAACATACATTTAGATATATATATATATATATATATAAATACATATATTCAAAATATAAATATCATATGCATACATGCAAACACATTACTAACAAATAAAAAAATACATATAACATTTTTAAAAAATAAAGGTTGGCCATCACATCTCAATTACACTTAGTCACACTAGAATGCGCATTAGGCTTAGCAGGACACAAACTTCCTGCCAGTCCAAGTGGTGTAACCTTGGCACCATGAGGCTAGTGGTGAAATGTGTGGTGGAGACTCAGAGGTGTCAAGCACACCTTTAGTGGTTTGTGCAAAATCAGCACCATAAAATTTAATGTACTCAGATCTAGGTGTAGAAGACATGCATTTATTTTTTGTGCTCAAACCCACTTCATGATATCCAATATGAAACAACAATTATAATATTTAAAATTTAAACACATATACACACACATTTTTTTTAATGATTTTATGTTAATAATTTTACATTTACATAGTTAAAATTTTCACTTTCCATAATTTTTTATTTTATTTTTATTACATTTTTTATTCTATTAATTTTATTAATTATTAAATTAAATAATTTATCAATTTTTTTCACTTAAAATTTTAAAAACTTCATATTACTTATTTTTATCACCGTTTTTAAGAATGGACACATACAACTATATGATTTTTATTATAAAGTAATATTAGTCTTATAGAATATAGTGTTATTATTCAAATCCTATACTATCATAATATCTATCATATATCATACTAGCACACAAATACCAATAAATAAAAGTATATCATACATATAAACATACATTTAGATATATACATAAACACATATATTCAAAATATAAATCATATGCATACATGCAAACATATTATAAACAAATAAACAAATATATATAACATTTTTAAAAATAAAGGCTAACCATCACGTCTTAGCTACGCTTAGTCACGCCAGAATGCACATTAGGCTTAGCATAACACGGACTTCCTGGCAGTCGAGGTGGTGTAACCTTGGCACCATGAGGCTGGTGGTGAGATGTGTGGTCAAGACTCGCCAGAATGCACATTAAGCTTAGCATAGCACAGACTTCCCGACAATCCAAGTGGTGTAACCTTGGCACCATGAGGCTAGTGGTGAGATGTGTGGTGGAGACTCGGAGGCGTCAGGCATGTACACCTTCAGTGGTTTGTGCAAAATCATCACCATAAAATTCAGTGAACTCAGATCTAGGTGCAGAAGACATGCATTTGTTTTTTGTGCTAAAACCCACTTCAGGATATCCAATATGAAACAACAAATAGGATAAAATATATATGAATAGAAACAATGTCATTTTAATGTCTAGCTGACATATCAAGTCAAATAAAATGAACTATTAGAAAAGTTTCTCTATTTAAAACTCCACCGAAAAGCTCAATTTGTATTCCCATGGACCAAGACGCTTACAGATCATGAGACTTCGAACCAAAGTCGCCAAGAATCTAAGAAGATCCAAACTAAAACCCACAAATGATGTGTATGATTTGAAGAAGGAGTTATGGTGGAGGAGATGGGATGAGATGGGAGGGCTTGAAGAGGGAGTTATGGTGGAGGAGATAAAGAGAGTGCAAAGAAAGAGAGGGGAAGAATGAAAAAATGAAAGGGAAATGACTACATGCGTAAGTTATAAGAAAGTTTTCGGCGAACATCAATATGACATAAACTTTTACTCCAAAAACTTTAAAAAAAGTAAACGTTATTACCCTGTTCATTTTTTGGTGGATAAATAAATAAAGGTTTGTGTCATTTTTTTTGGGAAAATAATTCTGCCAAAAATTTATTTAAATTTATTTATTTTTTTTACAGTTTGTTTTTTAGCAAATATGTCTGCCAAAAATACTTTTTTTTAACCAAAAATCTTGATTCGTCAATAAATCACATGTTTCTTATAGTGCAGGAGCCTTGTACTCCCTAGCAGCGAAACAACAACCCAGAAAGAAGACAGTTGCCAACCAACACACCCAAAGAAGGAAACCAAACACATGTCTAAGAACAACTCGAACCAAGACGCTACTCTACACTCACTATTAAGAGAATAAGGAAAGTTTTTGAAGAACAACAACAATTTGGGTTTTTTTAAGGGCTTTTTTTTACATTTTTTATTTTTATTTTTTCATTTTGGAGAGAAGTAGTAAATGGAGTCAGCATATGATAAGGAGAGAGAAGAGTCAGAGGATGCTACATCACCATTTCATTTGACGACTCGTCATATGTTAGCGATGTTATAAGTGGGATTGGAAAGAGATATATTTAAAAATGTTTACAAATATAAGGACTTATTTGAAAAGAAAAATAGCGTCGAGATTAAATTAAAAATCGATGTCAGTTATAAGGACAAAAATATTAATTTAATCATTTTTTAATAATGTTTTAAACTTTTTCTTCATAGAATTAAATATTTCTTATGAAGGTTCCATAAAATTAATTATTCTTATATTTTTTCAATGTTTTAAAAACTAAACTGAAGATTGAACTGGCAGTATCTTCGGGTCATAGTTCGATCAATTTAATCAATTAAATTTGAAATTGAATCATAATTAAATCAAAAAATGTTCAAACAAAAAATATGACAGGTTTATGGTCCAACCGATTCAACTAACCAATTCGATTCAAATTTTAAAACATTTACAATATTTTTTTCTGTTGGGATAAATATTCTCCAAATATATAATTTTTGTGTATAATTTATTGATGTTTACTTCTCTCTCTTCTTGTTTTTTTTCCGAACACTCTTCCTTTCTAATTTTTATTACTTCCTAATCCCTATAATAAACTGCTAGATTCCTAATTTCTTATTTATGCCTTACCGTGTAGTATCATGGACAAAACTGTCATTTCAAGAATGACGTACCTTATATATATGAAACAACTAAGGTTCTCCATTATCTATGACGAGTAAGAAGAGAGAGCAGCCGCTTACCTAGGTCTCTAACCTCGTCTTCCTCTCTGCTATTCTCAGGTACCGTCCCTTCCTATCTCCAATTCACACTCGTGTCTTCATCTTTCATTATGTTTCTTTCAACTGTTATTGTGCCACTTCAGCGTCTAATACTCGATTCATCTATTATCTCTCCGCATTGTCTAACGTTCATAATGTTTTCGTTGCTTATTGGCCCGTATACTGCTTTGTCGTTTTAATTTTTCCTTAAATTGTGTGTGTCAGTGTGTGTGTGTGTGTGTGTTTTTTTTTTTTTCTGATTTGGATATCTGTCACTGTGTTTATGGTGGTCTTTCTGTCGTTCGGTGAGCATGATGGTTGCTGTCTAAGTGGCATTATTCAAATTTATTTGGTTGCGGTGATCCTGTTGAGTCGCTTCTGGTTTGGCTTATATGCATGTGTAGCTGAATTTGAATTTTGCATTTTTTTGGGTCTTTTTTTATTTCATTGGTTATTAGTAATTTGGTATCAGGTCCAATAGCATCTGCTTCAAACTTTAATAGCTATGAGAAATATAGATCTAATCTTGCGTTACCAAGTTCTTGAAGCTTGGAATGATGCATTGAGGAGTTGCGGCTTGTTTGGTAAATTGGTATAGTAGCAAATGGTTGAGCTTTATTAAAGGGAGTGAAATGGCTTATTTATTGTCTCTGCTGCATCTGACATCATTGGACTAAATATTTAGCATTTTTTTTTGGTCATTTGGAATGTTAACTTTGAATATGTTCCTCAATATACATTTGGAATTTGGACATTGCGAAATTATTTATAATCTTCCTCATCATATGTTTTGTGGAGTCATATTTTGAATTGAATCTCCTTTTATAATAAAAGAACTTGATCTTGGTCATATTATATGAAACATTTGCAGGAACAAATTTTTCAATATCTTTGAAGTTTGTTCTTTTAGGTTTTAAAATAATAATACTTACAAAACAAAACTACTTAATTCTTGTTCAGAAATCAATTAGGCTTTCTATGTTTATATAGTTGTAAGCTGCCATTGGCTTTTATTTTAAGAATACTATGATCTGGATTGCTATTATGGTGTAAATGACTTCCATCCACATAATAACTGATATGATCACTTCAAAGCCCATTTGAAACTATCATAGTTGCTGAGTTGAGTTGTTATTGATATTGATATTTCACCTAATCACGGGGAACTGCATTTCTGTTTTTGTTAATCACTTCTCCTGTTGAATTTGATGTTGTCATCAGCTGTTGGATGTATTCTACATTTCTACTGAAATTAAAATTTCTAGAGCTGTGATTTTAGATTTTGTTCCACTCTTTTTTTCATCACACGGATGTAATGTGACCGACCTTGTCTTCAATTCTTACCCACTTTAACCTTGTAAATGTTGCTTGTGTTTGAGCAGGATGGAATCTCAGGTGAAGCATGCTATTGTTGTTAAAGTTATGGGTCGTACTGGATCTAGAGGGCAGGTGACTCAGGTTAGAGTCAAGTTTTTGGACGATCAGAACCGTCACATCATGAGGAATGTTAAAGGACCAGTTAGAGAGGGAGACATTCTCACCCTACTTGAGTCTGAAAGAGAAGCAAGAAGGTTGCGCTAGAGGGTCTCGATGGTTTGGCTCAGGATTTAGTAAAAACATTGCTGTTTTTGTGTTGCTTAGCAGATGCCAAATGCAATTGCATCTTGTGTAATTGTCCTGGATCTATATTATGCTCGTATTATGACCACTTGAGTTTTGATGTCTCACCTTTAAACTTGAATATTAAGATGGCTGAGTTTTGGATTAATTTGTGCTTTGACTTCAATGGAAAAAGCCACTAAAAAATCAGCTACTCTATACAGTAAGCTAATAAAAGTGCATTTATTTTTTATTTAATTTAAAGTGTATTGTGATATTAATTTATTAAAATTTAATAGTGGATAAACTTTTATTTATTCACTGTTAAGACAATTCACTTTGTAGTTGTCTTATCCGACTTCTATACAAGTTTTTCATCTTTATTAAGCGTATTGAGCTGCACATAGTAAGACTGTTCATGGTGTAAATGACTTGGCTCATGGTATGATAACAACCGGGTTAAAATTGTGTTAATTCGCAGACATAATATATAAATTTAAATATTACGTATAGTAAGATAATTAAAATTTTGATGGTGTAAAATCGATTATTGTATAAAAGCTTTTGTTATAATCGATTATAATTGATTCATTTTCATGTTTGGATGCATTAGCTGTAAAGTGATTTTAAGTTAATCTGATTCGTTTGGATGATATAAAAAAGAATCACTTTTATGCATTAAATTACTAAAATAGGTATAAAATGATTAAAAAAATTATTTGATTGAGGACAAAATGGTATTTACATATCAAAATATAAGCTATAAAATTAAAATCATAAAACATCTTCAATTATAAAAATCAAAAAAGTTTTTATTTTACATAATTTTGTGTAAAAGTAAGCCTAATTTTACCAAACATGATTAAACATAGTAAATCTAATCAAAAGCCATACCAAACATTAAATCATTAAATTATAATGTAGGATCTTAAAATTAAGATATATTTTATGATATATATTTCAAAACAAATATTATCAATATTAATATATCATCATATTATATAAGTTATTAATATATCATCATATTATATAAGTTATTAATTTAGCTAAAGAAGATTTATTATTTATAATTAATTATAAAAAATTTATAAATTTTAAAATAATGTATAATATTAATCTGAATTGAAATAACTCAAATACAACTCGAATTTGACTCAAAAACACTTTAAACCTAATTTTTAAAATTTAAATTCATCCTAATTAACTTTAAATTAGGATGAATTACTAGGACATAACACCTATAATAAATAGTGGCAAGTAAAATTAACACCGTTTCTTTGCTATAAGCAAAATCTTGCGATCATCCATGGCACGTTTTTAATAACATAATTACAAATCTGCTGAGTAAGTTGGCTAAGATTGTCATGCTTTTACAATTTAAAACCTAAATAGATTTGTATTCTCCCTAGTAACTACGCAATAGGCATGATATACATTAGGTAATCTTTCTAAATATAAAAACAGGGCGTTTCCCCTCGCGCCACTTTCCGGCCGGTTCTCATCTTATCAAATTTTTTATTTATATTTTATATTATCTATATTTTATATTGCTTTTTCTATAACAATGAGCACTTATCTAATTTCTTAAGCTGCGTCTCCTTACTTGCTTTTCAGACTTACTTGCTTTTACATTTAATGGCTACAGACAACTTTCACAATTTTCTCTCTCTCTCATTTCAACCGAGAGAACTAGGAGGACGAAAGGCATCTTCTTTCTTTTTCTCTTTTTCTTTTTTTCCATTCCCTCGTCTACAAAATTAACACTTTAGATGATAAGTAATGAACGAAATAGAAAAGAAATAAAGATAATGAAAATGATTTCTCTTATTTGAGAATTTAAAAATGTATAAAAATAAAATTGAATACATAAAAAATTATTTTTTCATTTTTTTTTTTTTTAAATATTTAATTTTTATTCTTTTCAAAATTAAAATAAAATAAAATAACACATAAATAATTCATTCCATTCTATTTCATTAATAAAAATTATAAATAAAAAAAAATAAAAATTATGTTCCATTCTATTTAATTTTTTTTAATTTCATTTCATAAATTTTATTCCATTCTTTTAATAAAAATCATCTAAAGATTGGGTAACGCTGCAATCAGAATCATTCATATTTTTTCTTTCTCTCTTTCTTTCTTTCTTTCCCTATCACTAATATTCTCACCCCTCTTTCTTTTTTATTTTTCTCTCACTAAGATTCCTGCCGACTTCCCTCTCTCTCTCTCTCTCTCTCAGACCACCATTGCTGCTTCTCTCCAATGGCCTCTTTTCTTCCAGTGGTCTGCAAGGTTACAACTTTCTTATCCCCTTTGCTGTTAGGTGTTATTGGTTCTCCATTAGTTCTCCAATATAATGGGTTTTCTATCTATTTTGGACATTCTTATAGGTGTTCAAATTGTTACCCCATTGCAGAATGTGGTATGCTTCAGCAATTGGATGGTTGTTCAGAAGTGCCACCATTCCTACCAAGCAAGAAATCGCTGGAATGCATGGCATTTATGCTAGGTTCTTTTTTCGGTATTTTATATGTTATTATGTTATAAATAATAATTAATAATAAAAAATAGATGTTCTTTATCATGGTATTAAAAATAAAAATAAAAATTAATTAAAAATAATACATATTTGTTGTGGTGGTAGTATTTAGACTCTCAACATTTCCCTCTAAGTGTTATTACATGATGCATTTGAAATTTTGCTTATTTTAAGCATTTCCTTCCTTTAATGGGAATGTTTGGAATTGAGAATGAATTCTGAATTAGAAGTTGGCCCCAGTTGTTGTATTAGGCCCGGTCTCTAGGTAGACTAGACTACATATAGGTAATTGTGTAGTTTCTAGTTAAAATGTATTATTTTAATGTGCATTTTGTATTATATCCCTCATTTGCAATGATATTTATAGATATTATACTATAGATTGTAGATAATAATAATTGTTCTGAAGTGGATTCAGAGAATACCTGAGATAAAAACGTGACAGTGGTTTCCTCCTTGAATAACAGCGGCTGAGCGTGTTGAAACAAGGGGGTGAGTACTTGCAAAGGGACTCTAACGCTCAAGTCAGGCTGTGCACAAGTAAGACAATACTTAGTGAGTAATTTACTGATACTTGATTAAGGTTACTTAGCCTGGTATTTATAGAGCGTGTATAGAATCCTCATGCAATCTATGTTAAATGCAGGTATTTAAGATTAGTATCCTGGTAAAGATCACCTTCCCATTATTGTTGGGGTGAATCCCTGTAAGTTAGGAACTCTTGATACGAGAACTACTTATCAATCTGAGACAGTTATGAGTCCTATAATATCGTAAGTAGATGATTGACAGTTACGGATATTTAGAGATATTCTCTGTACGTATCTAGCAATCTTGATATTATGGCCTAACGTCGCTCAATGTGCATGACTCCGAAGTCCGGACTGCCTTCAAGGCCTTAACTACGTCGTCCATGGCGGAATCTGGTTATACGTGTGTCGGGTTGATCTAATTAGACGGGATCCCGGATCACGATTCAGAATAGTTGCTCCCAACTTGGTGCTTGGAAGGACAACCAAGTGTCCAGTTTCAATAGGATCACCCAAACATGCGATTAACATAAGAGTCTGGAAAATTAACATCGGATCTCGGATGTTTTTTGCGAAATGCCGGTGTTCGTGGCATGCTATTACGTTCTTCAAGTTCATTGCCCCCAAGTATTAATTCTTGGGATTTCCTTGAGTATTTTCCACGTGAACTCTGAACATAACTTCTGATATTGCAGATGGTAACAGTCTGCGATTCTCTAAGAAACTGTTGCTTTGACTTCATTGGGAATTAAATATCCTTTAAAGAGGATCTCAGTTTTGTACTGTTTTCCAACTGCCAGCTGCTCTCGTGATTGATCAGAAGCTGAGAGCGTTTAATTTGACTACCATCATGGGATCAGTTCACCTTTCACGGGACCAATCAGTTCACCTCTTTGAGAATCGTTTCCCTTGGAGTGTTCAGAGGAGTGTAGTTAGAGTACCTAGGCCAGTGTGCTTTGCCCTTTGAGGAGTTCCGAGGTTGGTTAGAGCTCCGGTTGTTCTTTTGGTGAGTGGACTCACCTTTTTCTAGAGTCTCTTTATCCTTGATGATCTCCTCTAGGTCGATGTATTTCTTTGAACGGGGCGTGGAATTCATTTATAGTCTCGCTTCTCTTTTCTAAAGACCGGAAGAATTCAGAATAAGTTCTGAGACCACTCCGGGCATAATGAAGAGTAATCTTATTGTCTGGGTTCTCAATACAAGCGAGGGCGTCCTTGAACCTTTTGATGTATTCACGAAGGGATTCATTGTTCCCTTGGCGAATTGCAGAAAGGGAATCAACCGATTTGGGTTGTTCCTTAGCAGTAGTGTAATGTATCAGGAAACGTTTGAGTAAGATCATCCTACTCGGTGACCGACTCTGGTTGTAAAGTTGAGAACCAGTGTAAGGCACCCTTCTTCAAGAAGAGGGGAAAGGCTCGGCAAAGCAACTCTGGGGATCCCCCATGGAATTGCATGAAGTGAATATAAGCATCCAGATGTTCCTGGAGGTCAGTTATTCCGTCGTAAGGTTCTAAGTTGGTCAGGGACTTGAAGCTTCTGGGGACCCTGTACGCCATTAGTTTGTCCGAGAAGGGCTGTTGAGGGCCTTCGGGCAACAAAAGATTGTTTCCAGGGGTATGGCTGACTTCATCGCGCAACGGACCTTTCTGGTTTTGAGCCGTATTCCACGTTCTGTTGTCATGCTTAACGTGTATAGACATTTCTAGCTCGTCTAGCTGGCGACACTGGTCGTCCAACTAGCGGCGTTGCTCGTCGATCTGCAACATCTGTTGGGCCACTAGCTCCTGAAGGTGATTTCTAGTCATCTTAGAGCGGACGGTGTTTCGGCTAGATGCGTGATTAGAAGCAATGTTGTTCAGGGGGCCTAGGTGTGTTTGCACTAGGGCTCGGGACCCTTGAACGACGTTATTAGCTATTTCTCTAGGGCGGGCAAGCCTATCCAAAACGAATTGCTTTCGTGACGGGTGTGGGCTCTCATCGGACAGTGAAGTCTCATGGCAGTCACACGGGTGTTGCGGGACAGATGCTCGACTCCCCACGACAGAGGCTTCAGCTACAGGCGGTGGCACTAGAAGAGGAGGGCGCTACGCCGCTAAACCCTGCCTCTGATTGGCGGAGGGTCGCGCAGCTCCCCTTCTTGAGTGCTGACGTGTGTTTACCATGATTGTGTGGGATTAGAAGTTTATCGGCTCCCCATAATGCTTGTGACATTCCTTTATGTCAACTACCGATTCCTTGCAAGAAGGGTGATTCAATGGCGGTCAAAATTCCTCAAGATGAATACCAGGCTGGTGTTGAAAGTTGCAAAAACAATCTTCATGGCAGATTGTTGCTCTCAAAAGGCGATTCTCCTTATAAGCTGGATGACTTGCGGGCTAAGCTATTGAAGCAATGGCAGCCCTTGAGCCATTAGAAGATGATCCCGTTAGGGAAGGGCTTTTTTGAGTTTAGTTTTGCTTCGATTGAGGACTTGAGAAGAGTTCTTGCTGTTGGTGCATG
This sequence comes from Ormosia semicastrata, assembly GCA_029884595.1. NCBI lineage: Eukaryota > Viridiplantae > Streptophyta > Magnoliopsida > Fabales > Fabaceae > Ormosia > Ormosia semicastrata. The sequence continues at coordinate 69,908,825 of JAQQTO010000061.1, read as the reverse complement.
GTCTCTTTCTCCGGGAACCCTTAGGCTCTTCTCTTGGACGCCAGACTTTTCTCCTAATAGGGTGAAGCAAACCAATACTCAGTGTTGGATTCAGATTCATAGCCTTCCTCAAGAATATTGGAGGCCACGGATTCTGTTTGCCATTGCTAGAGGTATTGGAATCCCTTTGTCTTTGGATGATGCAACAATTAATAAATCCCTTGGGCACTTTGCTAGGGTGTTAGTAGATATTGATCTTGCTAAGGAGCTCTGGAATAATATTATGGTCGAAAGGGATGGATTTGCTTTTTTAGTTGATATCGAATATGAAAAACTGCCTATGTTTTGTTCCTCGTGTTCTGTTATAGGACACACTGCCTCTCATTGCAAAAGGTTGAATGCTGATTTTGATAAAGCTAACTTAGGTTACAAGAAAGTGGCGGCTCGATATGTTCCCAAGAAAACTGTTCAAGAGCCTCAGCAGGGTAAATCGAATCAGGATCAGGACAATGTGGTTCAGAAAGGACCGACTGTTTTTTCCGATAAAGATCCAGATTTGATGGATAAGCAGGGTCAGGTTTCTTAGGTTGTGGATGTTGGTATGCAACATGATGATCCGGCTATTGGGGTTCCACATTTAGACTTTGTCCCTGATCGGGGTGATAAGGAATTTAATATTCCTAGGGAGGAGGAGGAATTAAATATTTCTGAGGTTCCTGTTAATTTGATATTCAAAAGAATTGAGGATGCTGTTCATGATAATCAAAATGCTGAGAATGATGTTTTTGATTCTATTGAAACTTTATATGATGAATCTCATCTATACGATATTCATCGAGATTTTGTTGCCGATTCTTTGGAAAACTCTCAGGTAAATGAGGTAGTGCAACAGCAAAATGTGGCAGATAAGGCTATGGTGGCTGACCCTGATCACATTGCCTCAGCATCTAACATAAGGCATCCTGAGGCAAGGAAGGATTTGGAGATTGTTAGTAAGTTCTGGCAAAATGGCAAGGCTCCAGAAGAAGAGGATCCTGAACCTGAATTCACAAGAGTCATTTCTAAATCCCAGAAAAAGAAAGATAAGAAGAAAGCTCAGCAAATTGCCCACAGAACAAGATCTAGGGCTTCTCTGCCTGGAGATTCTCTATGAAAGTTCTGGAATGCTAGAGGAGTTGCAAACCAGGATACAAAACTGGTGCTAAAGAGGTTATGTGATACAAACAAGCCTTCCTTTGTTTTTATCGCTGAACCTTGGATTAGCTATGATAGGTTCTCTCCTAGTTTTCTTATGAAGTTAAATCTTAAGTTCTTTGCTGAAAATCATAGAGGTAACTTATTGCCTAATTTATGGTGTCTTTGTGCTGCTCATCTAAATCCATCCATTTTAGTAATGTCTAGTCAATTTGTGGCATTCTCTATCATGGTAGATATGAAGGAAATCTTCTTTGCTGTTATATATGCTAGTACTAACTACATCTCTAGAAGGACTCTTTGGTGGGATTTAACTTCTATACAGTCTTCTCATAATGGTCCTTGGTGCTACATTGGTTATTTCAATGTTGTCTTAGGAGCACATGAATATAGAGGAAGTGGTTCTCCCCCTAGAGTGGCTTGTGAAGATTTTAGACTTTGGACAGAAGCTAATTATCTCATCCATCTTGAAACTAGTGGCAGTCAGTTTACCTGGGCTAATGGCAGAAGAGGTGCTGCCCTCACTGAGAAGCGGCTTGATAGAGTGGTAATTAACAATGATTGTATTGATTTCTGGTCTAACATAAGTTGTAGCACTTTGATCAGAAGTAAATCTGATCATTCCCCCATTCTGCTTTGCTTGGAAAAGAGAGACAGAAGGCAGATATCTTCCTTCAAGTTCATGAAGATGTGGCATGGTCATCCGGATTGTGCCAAATTGGTTGAGGAAGCTTGGAAATTCCCTGTTTTTGGCTGCCCTATGTTTCTGTTATCTGAAAAATTGAAAAATGTAAAGCTCAAGCTTAAAGCATGGAACAAGCAGGATTTTGGTGATGTAAATGAAAATGTGAAAGTAGCTGAAGCTGCTCTTGGTAGAATTCAGCCGAATCGGATCAAGTCCGGTCCTCCGATCCGTTCATCACAAGAAAGTGAAGCTCAAAAGCATTTGCAGCAGGCTCTTAGTTTCCAAGAAGACTTCTGGCTTGAGAAGTCTAGGTTAAATTGGCATATTAAAGGAGACAAAAATACTGAATTCTTCCACAAAATAGCTAAGATCAGGCATGTCACCAAACAAATTTCTGTATTAAGAAAGGAGGACCAGATTCTTACAAGTATGGATGACATTGAGCAACATGCTGTCAATTACTATGAAAATTTGTTTGCCTTAGGTAATTCTTGTGTTGATAATGGTTTGATTGAAGAGGTCATTCCAAACTTGGTTACAGCAGAAGATAGTAGGTTCTTGACTGATCTTCCAACTATTGAAGAGGTGAAAAATGCTGTGTTTTCAATGAATGGCAATGGAGCTCCGGGGCCAGATGGTTTTGGTGGCTTTTTCTTCCAAACCTATTGGGATCTGATTGCCTCGGATGTTTATGCTGCAGTGACTCAGTTCTTTAATTCAGGATGGTTGCTGCCAAACTTCAATTCCAATTTGGTTGTTTTGATTCCTAAGGAAGAAGGGGCAGATATGATTGAGCAATTTAGACCAATTGCTTTAGCCAACTACAAGTTCAAGATCATCACTAAGGTGCTTGCAGAAGATTGGCCAAGGTTGCTCCCAAGATAGTCTCTGATAACCAGATAGGATTTATCAAAGGTAGGCAAATTGGTGATTGCATTTGCACAGCTTCAGAGGTTGTTAATTTGCTGGACAAAAAAGTGTTTGGTGGAAATTTGGCTTTGAAGATTGATATAAGGAAGGCCTTTGACACTTTAGACTGGAGTTTTTTTGTTGAAAGTCATGCATTGTTTTGGCTTTAATAACAGATTCTGTGATTGGATTGAAGTTATCCTTTTTTCAGCAAAGTTATCAATTTCAATAAATGGGAAGCCAACAGGTTTCTTCTCTTGCAATAGAGGGGTCAGACAAGGTGATCCTTTGTCTCCCCTCTTATTTTGCATTGCAGAAGAGGTTCTTAGCAGAGGTTTAACAAAGATGGTGGCAGATGGCCAGCTTCAGTTAATGGCAGGGCCTAGAGGATATGCAATCCCTTCTCATATTCTCTATGCTGATGATATTTCGTTGATGTGCAGAGGCACTCAAAGGAATTTGAAGAATTTGATGAAGCTTTTCAATGCTTATGGTGAAGCTTCAGGCCAGCTAATCAATCCTGCTAAGTCTAAGTTTTACACAGGTTGTATTTCTGCAAAAAGGAAAGCGGTCATTGCTAGTTCATTGGGGTTTTTAGCTGGAGCAATTCCATTTGTTTACTTGGGAATTCCTTTGTTCAAAGGTAAACCTAAGAGACTTCATCTGCAGCCTATCATGGATAGAATAAAGAATAAGCTTGCTTGCTAGAAAGATTCTCTGTTATCAATTATGGGCAGGGTGATGCTAGTCAAGTTAGTGGTGCAAAGTATACTTACATACAGTTTTCATATATACAAATGGCCAGTGGAATGTATCAATATAGTGGACAATTGGCTAAGGAATTTTATATGGTTTGGAAGTGTGGATCAGAAAAAAATTGTAACTGTGGCTTGGACGCATGTTTGTAAGCCTTTCTCAGAAGGAGGGCTTGGACTGAGATCATCTAAAGCTATCAATCAAGCTTCTATGTTAAAGTTGGCTTGGGAATTGGTTTCCTCTTCTAACCAATGGTCTTGCCTTCTGAGAGCAAGAGCCTTCATTAATAATAGGCCAAGAAATTATCATATTTCTTCGGCTATTTGGCATGGTTTGAAGAGTTATATTTCCCTTGTGCTTGAAAACTCTTCCTGGCAGGTAGGAGATGGTGGAACTATCAGCTTCTGGCAAGATCAATGGCTCACAAAACCTTTGGTTGACTAGTTGGACATTCCTGTTTCTATCAGCTAGCACCTTAAAGCCAAGTTGTGTCAGTTTATAGTTAACGGCAGGCTCCATTTCCCTAATTCTTTGTTAAGCAAATGCCCTGCACTTTCTTGTGAGCTAAGGAACATTCAGATTCCTATGGATGGTGGCTCGGATCAGAGGAGATGGAATAATGATTCAGGCTATTTGTCTATGCAAGAAGCATACTCCTTCATTTACAAACCTGATCAGCAGAAGCCTTGGCATAGTTCAGTGTGGAGCAGCAGTATTCCCCCTTCAAAGTCTTTCTTGGTCTGGAGGATTCTGAATGACAGGATGCCTACTGATGATCAACTAGTTAAAAGGGGCTGCACTTTGGTTTCTATATGTAGCTTATGCTATGCCAATTATGAAACTACTGCACATTTGTTCTTTGAATGCCCTTTTGCATTAAATATTTGGAACTGGTTGCTTTCAATTCTGCAGGTCAAGGTTATTAGCAGTTGGTCCATGATTGACTTACTGAAGCTTTGTGATAGAAACTGGAGTTCTCAAATCTGTGAGGTAATTGCTTCTGCAGTAGTTAACTCAGTTTGGATTATCTGGAATTGCAGAAACAAAATTAAGTTTGATAATCAAGTCATTTCTCTTAGCTCTGCAAAGAGTATGGTGAGGACAAATGTGTCTCTTACTAGTAATCTTTGCAAAGGTTGTATGCAATCAGATATGGTTGAATTTTCTATTTTAAAGGCTTTCTCAATCATTTGTCATTCGAGGAAGGGCCCTGATATAATAGAAGTGAATTGGTACCCTCCTTCCTGTAATTGGGTCAAGTGCAACTCTGATGGTGCAGCCTTAGAAACCCCAGGTCCTGCAGCTTGTGGAGGCATATTCAGGGACTTTAGAGCAGTAAGTCTCGGCTGTTTTGCAACTAATGTTGGTAGTTCATATGCTTATCATGCTGAGCTAGAAGGAGCTACGTATGCAATTGAAATAGCTCATGAGAAAGGTTGGAGGAATTTATGGCTAGAGTGTGACTCTATGCTTGTGGTTCAAGCTTTTAAAGGATTGGTAAGGATTCCTTGGAGGCTTAGAAATAGGTGGGATAACTGCTTAAGGATGAAGAAAGACTTGAATTTTTATTGTTCTCATATATACAGAGAAGGGAATAGCTGTGTAGACAAATTGGCTTCTCATGGTTTGTCAATTCAAAAGTTTAAGTGGTGGAACACTATCCCTGGTTTTATTAGTGTGGACTTTTTTCGTGATAGATATAGCTTGCCTAGCTATAGGTTTTCTTAATTTTGTTTTGTTTTGCTAACTGGGTAAGGTTCTTGTCCCCCCCAATTTTTTTTTGTATTCTTTATTTGTTTCTTAATAAATTGTTGATTTGCTGCAGATGATTGGTGTTGCTTGGGGTGCCAACCTTGTTGGGATGCCTAGCAATACAGTGATGCCTTAGCATATCTTCTTTCTTAAAAAAAAAAAAAAGTTTATGGGCTTCCCACAGACGGCGTCAATGTTCTGAAGTAGATTTAGAGGGTACCTGAGATAGGCACGTGACGGTGGTTTCCTCCTTGAGCAGTTGCGGCCGAGTGTGTTGAAACAGGGGGGTGGGTACTTGCAAAGGGACTCCAATGCTCAAGTCAGGCTGTGCACAAGTAAGGCAGTACTTAGTGAGTAATTTATTGATACCTAATTAAGGTTACTTAGCCTGATATTTATAGAGCATGTATAGAATCCTCATGCAATCTGTGTTGAATGCAGGTATTTAAGATTAGTATCCTGGTAAAAATCACCTTCCTATTATTGTTGGGGTGAATTCCTATAAGTTAGAAACTCTTGATACGAGGGCTACTTATCAATCTGAGGCAGTTATGGGTCCTATAATATCGTAAGTAGATGATTGGTAGTTACGGATATTTAAGAATATATCCTCTGCATGTATCTAGTAATCTTGATATTATGGTCCAACGTCGCTCAATGTGCGTCTTAATTTTGTGACTTTAAGAAATAAGAAATAAGAAACAAAAAATTATATATGTCATATCAGCTAGCTTAGAATTAGACTATCTAGAGGGGTTTGATGCCTTTTTTCCAGCCCTTTTTTTTGTGTCCTTCTAAGTGTACTGTGACTTTATTTCTACATTTTGCTTTTCAAAATAGAAGGTGGAGACAAAGGAGTTCTACGGTTGCTATGTCTGTGTTATGGTAAGAGGGATTGAATCCAAATATTGTCTAGCTCCCTTTCTTTCTTCTACCTATCTGTCTTTTGGTTTTATTTTTTGTGAAGCTATCATTTGTTTCTCTACTTTTATGGTTATTTTTGGTAAGGAGTTCAAGATGTCAACTCTATGTTAGTGTTTATGGTTCCTGTAGTTTGTTTATATATATATATATTTTTCCCATTTGTGATCATAACTCCTATTTTCACTTTGTGTCTTTGTAATTTTTTAGAATATGATTTACCTATGTTGTTCATTGCTTTCTTTCTTTATGATGCTTTTATGTATTTTTGTGGTTATTTGTTCTAAGTTGTTGAGGTTGTCCTTTTTCTTTGGCCATAGCATATCAAGATTTCATTTTTTTTTGTTATCATACTTCATAGAATTGTTTTCTTTTTTTTTTTCTTTGTTATTGTCATGTTTCTGCCTTTATGATGAGTGTTTTAAGGACTAATATTGTTAAGATGTAGCCCAATATTTATCTGTAAGTTTTTTATTCCCCAACTATCATGTAGTCTTACCTTTTTTAACTTTGTAATTTTATTGTTATCTGTCTTGACAACTTGGAAGTGTACTATATGTATTTCTACTAGATATGAGGATCTTGATAATTGTTATTAAGAGCTTGCTATGAGTGTATGTGTTGGATATACAACATGTGTACAGATGAGAATATGTGTTGTGGATCTGGAAATGTTTCAAATGTGAACCAAAATGTCAATAAAAATGATGCTCTGTATTCAATGGTTAAGCTTAAGTGAAATGCAAAAGCAACCAATTGCTGCTTATAATGCCAAAGGTATTTTTTTTCATGATTTAATGTATATTTGGAATTGTACATTCATTTCTGCATTTGTATCGTATCTATAATTCTGTTACTTGAAAGAGAAAGAATATGTTTGAATATTATTTCTTAATCAAGTTGTACAGGTTGATACATATTATATAGACTAATGACACTAATTACTTGCCTAAAAAAAGAGCTAAATTACAGGAAGTAAATCTGTCCTAATAAAAGAATAAATCTGAACAATTAAATTTAAATTTGTACAATAAAACCTAACACCCCCTTAAGCTGGTGAATAGATATTTATCATTTCGAGCTTGTCAGTAAGATCTTGAAAGTGCTCTATGGGTAGTCCTTTAGTTAATACATCTACCAACCGATGTCACGAAGGGACATATGCTGTTGCTATGAGCCCACTATCCAATTTCTCCTTGATAAAATGCCGGTCTATCTCAAAGTGCTTTGTCCTGTCATGTTGAACCGGATTATGCATAATGCTAATGGTTGATTTATTGTCACAAAACAACTTTATAGGTGCTTCATAGTTTATTCTCAGGTCATCTAGTATGATTTTCATTCATTGCAACTCACAAACTCCTTGTGCCATAACTCAAAACTCAGCTTCTGCACTCGACCATGCCACTACGTTCTGTTTCTTACTTCTTCATGTTACTAGATTTTCACCCAGAAACATACAATAACCTAATGTTGATCTCCCGTCAGTAACCGAACTTGCATAGTTAGCATCTGTATACACTTCCATGGATAGATTTTCCTTTTTTTTAAATATTAGTCTTCTTCTAGGAGTGGTTTTAAGATACTGTAGAATTCGATACACGGCCTGCATATGTCTCTCCCTCGGATCATGCATGAATTGGCTAACAATACTGACAACATTCGCTAGATCAAGTCTGATATGTGCCAAGTATATCAATTTTTCAATTAGCCTCTGATATTGAGATCTATCTACCTTGGGACTCTTTTCATTACTTCTCATTTTGTGATTCTGCTTAATTGGTACACTTGTTGGCTTACACCCGAGCTTTCCGATCTCTTTGAGAAGATCTAGGATATATTTCTTTTGAGAAATGAAGATACCTTGCTTGGAGTAGGTAACTTCAATCCCAAGGAAGTATTTCAGTCTTCCAAGATCTTTCATTTCAAACTCAGCAGTTAATTTCTCCTTTAAGAGTTGCTTCTCAATTAGGTCATCACCTGATATAATGATGTCATTAATATACACAAGCAAAACTGTGAGTTTACCTTCTTGTAAATGTTTAAAAAAGAGGGTATGATCGCCTTGACTTTGTCTGTAACTCAGGGACACCATTGTTTTTGTGAATCTTCCAAACCAAGCACGGGGAGAGTGCTTCAACCCGTATAACGTCTTCTTTAACCTGCACACCTTGTTCCTTCCATTAGTAGAATCATATCCAGGGAGAATTTTCATATAAACTTCCTCCTCTAAGTCTCCATGTAGAAAGACATTTTTAACATCAAACTGGTGTAATTCCCACCTAAAGTGGGCAGCAAAGGAGAGTAAGATCCTTACAGTGTTCATCTTGGCTACTGGCACAAATGTCTCCTCATAATCATTTCCATAAGTCTGAGTGCATCCTTTTGCCATCAACCTTGCTTTATACCGATCTAGTGTACCATCAGACCGATATTTCAAAGTATATATCCATCTGCAACCAACTGGCCTTTTGTCACCTGGCCTCTCAAAAATCTCCCATGTTTCATTCCTTTCCAATGCTTTCATCTCTTCATTCATGGCTTGAATCCAGTTCTTATCCTTCAATACTTCTTGTATTGATGTTGGGATTTTGATAGAATCTATGGCTGAAATGAAACTCCGGTGTTGCAGGGAAAGATGTTTAGAAGAGACAAATTGAGAAATAGGATACTTGGGATTGGGACAACACCTTTTTCCTTTCCTCAATGCAATGGGTAAGCCATCTAGGTTAGGTTCATAATTATTCAAAGACATGTTATCAGGTTCAAAAACAATATTATTTGGGTCAGGTTCAAAAATAGGAAGTTCAGAAACAGGAAAACTTGTATCTTTAGTACTTACCGTTGGTTCAGACACTTGAAATTGCTATTGGGTCAATTTGGGTTTCCCTCTCCTTTGATACACCAATTTTGGTGTGCTAGCCTTGACCTTGACTTTAGCTAGTTCAGGTAGGGTGCCATAAGAAGATGTCAATTCCTGTGTAGACTCAGATGGTAATTCTTGTGTAGACTTAGATGGTAAAGGAAGGAAGGACCTAGGAGAGAAGGACTTAGCCTCAGCTTCCAGAGTGTTCTCCCCCTGAAGCTGAGAGTGAGGAAAGAAGGACTTATGTTCATAAAAAGTGACATCCATGGAGACAAAAAAATGACGACTTGAAGGGTGATAACATTTGTACCCTTTCTTGTCAGGAGCATAATCCAGAAAAACACGTTTGACAGCACGTGGATCAAGTTTGTTGCGATGTTAGCAGTGTACATGGACAAATGCCACACAACCAAAGACACGAGATTGTAGACTTTGCATAATAGGAACTGAAGGAAAGTGAGAGGTCATGAGTTGGATAGGACTTACTTTACTCAAGACACGAGATGGTAACCAATTAATTAAATATGCAGCAGTTAAAACAACTTCTCCCCAATATGAGCTAGGAACAAACTTTTGGAATAATAAAGCTTTAGTGATTTCAAATAAATGACGATCTTTTCTTTCTGCAACACCATTTTGCTGAGAAGTATCAACACACGTGAGTTCATGTACAATACCATGCTCTTTAATAAATTTAGAGAAATTTTGATTGACATACTTCTTACCATTATCAGAACGCAAACATTTAATGGACTTTCCAAATTGTGTCTGAACTATACGATAAAACTAAAAAAATTTGACACTTGTCAAGATTATCAAATTTAAATCATTTTATAATCGATTTACCAAAACTGCTTGTAGCATAAGGTAACTCCGGGTCGAGCCCGTAGATCACTCTAATTATGAAGTCAGATTAAGAGGTTAATAAATAGGGAGAAAGAGTTTTGCAAGGTTAAACAACAAAGAACAATTAAAATGAGTAAACAAGATTGAGAAAACAACCAATCCAAGAGAATTAACAAATCTTGATTTTAATCTATCCTTGATCTTTATAAATCCGTTCAACTATCAACCAAATCCTTGGTATTAGATCACATCAAGACGCCTCTCAATAATCCATGGATCTTCTACTAGAAACGCTTCTAAAATTCAATTAATTAAGGTTAGACAAATTAAGCATCCATCCAAAACCCAAATTAACTTAAAAACCAAGATCCAACCAAGCTAAATATTTCATCAAACACCTTTGATAAATTATATAACCTCTGAATTCATCTCTTGGCACATGATAATTACGCAATTAACATATGCAAATCCCAATTAAATTAAGCATTAAATCAGAATTTAAACAAGAGAAGAAAAGAAAAAGAAACTTGATTAATAGATGAACGTATAACAATTAAAACAAGATCTCAAGATTAATCATCAAGATTGTCAATCTCTTGGATTGATTAAAGAAGTTTAGCTCTCCATAGCCATTACCATTGGAGAACCTTCAAGAACCATACAAAAATGAAAATAACAAAGAGAGAGGAGGAGAGGAAGAGAAGAAGAGAATTCTCCAAAATGAAACACTAAAACTTTAATTATAACAACACTACTACATAAAAGCTCTACATGTTACAATGATCTGCATAGCCTCCCTTTTATAGAGGGTTTAGAGGTACAAAATGTCAAAAGGGTGCTGAGTCATGGTGGTTGAGTGGAGTAGGTGGATGAGTGGAGTAGGTGGATGAATGGAAAATGTTGAATGACTTTTGGTGAGTGGAAAATTATGGAGATTCTTTGTCTCCGAAATCATGCAGCTCTGAAGTCATTGCATTCGTCATTTTTGAGCCAAGTGGTCTTCATGAAGATTGTAGGTCTGGATCTTAGCTTTCAAATGGCTTTGCTTTGAGCCCAATATCATTTCTATAGCTCCAGATATGTTCAAATTACTGCACACTACTCAGGCCCAGACGCAGCTCCTCTGTTCTGACTTCCAAGCCCAATATCACCTCCAAGGAGTCTGAATCAGGAAAAGTGTACAACATGAAAGTTGTAGATTTGAGTCTTAACTATCAACCATCAAAATTTCAGCCCATTCTACAACTTTCACCACGAGCAGTGTAATAAACAGTACACATAGGTCATTCTGCCAGGAGCAACACTTTAGTTCTTGATTCAATGCCAATTTGAGCCATCCAAACGTGTGATTGAGTCTTTGATGTCTTCATGAAGATTGTAGAACTCTCTCTTATCTTTAGAATGACATAAGATTCACCTTAAACATCCACCTACAGCCCAAGATATGACCCAAATACAGGATTAGTGTAAGACGTAAATCATGCTGAAAAATTCAATTAAATCCATTTTGAGTTCAAAACATACAAAACATAACCAAACTTAATTTATTAAGTGCATGGAGAGTGTAAATGACTAAAAATGAAGGCTTATTAATGCATCAAATATGTGAACATCAACAAGCCAAGAACTCCCTTGAAGCTCCTAGTGAAATTTGGTTTTCACTCCTCCAAAAACCCTAGAAATTACAGCTTCATCAAATCAACACTAAGGCTTGAAAAAGAATGGATCCATGGTCATGGTGAAGGCCATGAAAACGAAAATGAAGAAGAAAAGATAAGAGATCATGAATCTTACCCTAAAGCTTTAAACTTGAAGCTTGAAGAAGATGATGAAGATGGAGGCTTTTCAAGAAATCTTCAACTAGAAAGGTGTTTAGAATGTTGTGGAGATTAATAAAATGTGGTAGCTTGAAATTTTTGTGATGGTGGAGGGCATGGAAGATGGTGTGGCCGTGTGTTGAGAGGAAGAGAGAAGGAGGAGAACTTGAGAGAAGAAAAAAAAGTAGAGAGAGAAGTTGATAGTAGAAATAAAGATGATGACTTTTGATTTTTGAAATTAGAATAGTTAACTAAATTAAGTGAAAGCAAAATTTTTGGGCTCCAAGAAAGCATGCATTCGTGTGGTGAGGGGAGAAGAGAGTGGGAGTGTAGCTTCCTTGAGAAGCTTCGCATGCTTCTCGGTAAAGTGAAAAGTGATGTGATTATACAAAGTGAACATTCTAGAACAAATGATTAATACTCTGCCAGAGCTATTATCCAGTGAATAAAAGTTACAGTTAATGAAAACAATATTTATTGTTCATCGAAAAATTTTACAGTACAGTGATTTTATTTATCAGATAAAATTTTGAAAAACGTAAACCTCATAAACTGTGCCCGGCCTCAGGTTTAATAAGATTCCTCATCGATGTTTTCACATTCCAAAGTTTAACAGCCTTGGGGAAAATATTTCATTTTCCCGGCTCTGCTCATCATGCATGTAAATCGAGAAATATATTAAAATAATCGATAGTTTGGGAAAAATTAACAAAAATTTTCAAAAATCACAAATATTAGAAAATGAGTATTCATGATGAAACAAATAATTTTTGTGGTGTTGCACTAACTCTGCTCAGTGTGCATGCAAAACGAGAAATATATTAAAATATTCAATGTTTCTGAAAAAATCCAAAAATTTCCAAAAAATCATAAATATTATAAAATAATTATTTATGATGAAACAAATAATTTTCGGGATGTTACAATTCTTCCCTTCTAAAAAGAAATTTCGTCCTCGAAATTCTCATACCTTAGAACAGTTGTGGGTGTTGCTCTTTCATCTTGTCTTCTAGTTCCCACGTCGCATCTCCGGTCGTTTCGTTCTAGATCACCTTTTCCAATGAGATTTCTTTTCCTCTGAGTTGTTTTACTCTCCTATCTTCAGTTCTTATAGGAGGAGCCTCATAGGTTAAGTTCTCTTTCAATTATACTGTGTGCTAAGACATGGTTCGGGTCAGTAATATATTTTCGTAATTGTGACACATGAAAGACATTGTGAAGGTTTGAAAGACAAGGTGGTAAAGTTATCTGGTAAGCTACTGGACCTATCCAGCAAAGAATTTGGTAAGGTTCAAGGAATTTGGGAGTGAGTTTTCTAGATTTCAGAACTCAGCCGACCCCATTCGTTGGTGTGACTATCGAAAACACATGCTCGCCTTTCTCAAACTCAAGAGGCTTCCTTCTCTTGTCTACATAGCTCTTTTGCCGACTTTGAGCCGTCCTTATCTTTTCCTGAATCATCTTAACCTTCTCAGTCATCTGCTGTATAATATCAGGTCCAACGGTAAGACGCTCTCTGTCTTGGTACCAGCACAAAGGTGTTTGGCACCGTCGTCCATACAGAGCTTCATAGGGTGCCATCCATATGCTTGAATGAAAATTGTTGTTGTAGGTGAACTCTACCAATAGTAAAACTTCATCCCAACTTCCAGTCTGTTCTAAAGCGCAAGCCCTGAGCAAATCCTCCAACGATTGGATTGTCTTTTCCAATTGCCTATCGGTTTGTGGATGATAAGCAGAACTCAATCGTAGCTTTGTTCCCAATGCTTCTTGCAAACTTTGCCTAAACTTTGAAGTGAACCTTGGATCCCTATCTGAAACAATACTGGTAGGTACACTATGTATCCTAACAATTTCACCGATGTACAGCTGAGTCAATTTCTCTATGTTGTACATTATGTTGATTGGGAGAAAATGTACTGACTTCGTGAGTCGATCAACGATTACCCATATTGAGTCATACCCTTTTCTAGTCTTCGGTAATCCAACCACAAAATCCATCGCAATGCTATCTCATTTTCATTCGGGAATTGATAGAGGTTGCAACAGTCCTGACAGTCTTTGATGTTCCACCTTTACTTTCTGGCAAACCAGACAAGAAGACACACATCTGGTAATGTCGGTCTTCACCCTATGCCTCCAAAATAACTTCTTCAGGTCTTGGTACATTTTAGTTATCCCCGAGTGCATACTCAACTTGCTCGTGTGAGCGTGTTCAAGAATATACTTTCTAAGCTCTTGTACCCTGGGTATACAAACCCTACCTCGGAATCTTAGAATTCCATTCGTTCCTTCCTCAAATGTTGTTGAATTGCCTTGCCTCATTAGCTCTTTTTCCTCTTGTAAGAACTTATCAATTTTCTGCGTTTCTCAGATGTCTTCCGTTAATTCGCTTAAGATAGTAACCATGTTCATGCAAATTTTTCCCGATGCTAATTCCGTGAAAGACCATACATTCCTGAACTGCTCTATCAGATTTTTTTCCTTAATCATCATGGCAGAAATACTGAACATCTTCCTACTCAATGCGTTTGCCATGACGTTTGCCTTTCCAGGGTGATACAGGAGTTAGAAATCATAATCCTTCAAGAATTCCAACCACTTGCGTTGTCTTATATTCAACTCCTTTTGATCATATAAGTACTTCAAGCTCTTGTGGTCACTAAAGATGTTGAATGTCACTCCATACAAGAAGTGTCTCCATATCTTCAAAGCAAAAACTATAGCTGCTAACTCCAAGTCATGTGTTGGATTATTCTTCTCATGCACTCGTAACTGCCCCGAAGCATAAGCCACCACTTTTCCATTTTGTATAAGCATAGCTCCTAATCCTTGATATGAAGCATCGTAGTACACTTCGAAGGGTTCATCCGAAGCAGGTAAAACTAACACTGGTGAAGTAGTTAGTCGTCTCTTCAATTCTTGGAAACCTTCTTCACAAGCATCAGTCCACTCAAAGGCTTGGTTCTTTTTTGTGAGCTGAGTGAGAGGTCCCGCTATTTTAGAGAATCTTTCAATGAACCTCTGATAGTATCCAGCCAGACCCACAAAGCTTTGAATTTCTGTCACTGTCTTTAGTCGTTCCCATTGTAGAACTGCTTCCACCTTTGACGGATCCACTGCAATCCCTTCCTTCGAGATCACATGACCCAAAAACTTGACTTCGTCCAACCAAAATTCACACTTCGACAATTTGACATACAACTTATTCTCCTTCAGAATCTGGAGAACTATACTAAGGTGCTCAACATGATCCTCCTGATTTTGAGAGTAGATTAGAATGTCGTCAATGAAGACAACAACGAATCTGTCCAAGTAAGGATGAAAGATTATGTTCATGTAGTCCATGAAGAAAGCAGGTGCATTCGTTACACCAAACGGCATCACAAGATATTCGTAATGACCGTATCAGGTACGAAAAGCCATCTTGGGTATATACTCTACCTTTTCTCGAATCTGATGGTAACCCGATTGCAGATCGATCTTAGAGAACACTGCTGCTCCTTTCAGTTGATCCATTAAGTCGTCTATCCTCAGAAGCGGATACTTATTCTTGATTGTGACCTTATTTAGTTAGCGATAGTCCACACACAATCGTGAAGTACTATCCTTCTTTCGGACTAGCAACACTGGTGCTCCCCATGGGAACACACTGGGTCTAACGAACTACTTTTCTAAGAGTTCTTCCAACTGCTTCTTAAGCTCTACTAACTCCAATGGTGACATTCTGTAAGGAACTATAGATACAGGACCAGATCCCAGCACAAGATCAATTACGAATTCTATCTCCCGCGTCGGCGGTAAACTAGGTACATCATCAGGAAAGACTTCGGGAAACTCATTAGCTACTGGAATTGCATTCACATCTACCTCGCTCTCGACCTTCAAGGAAGACAATAGCATGTATCCCTGAGCTCCTTCTTTCAAGAAAGCTCGAACTTGGTTGGCCATCAAAAATCTAGAATCCTCATCTATTGGAAAAACTATGGTTATACTAGAATAATCCAACAGGATATAGTTGGAAGATAACCAATCCATTCCTAAAATTACATCTAACTGAGAAAGGGGTAAATAGATCAAATCAACAGAAAAGATTCGACCCTCAACAATCAATGGACAATTCAAATAGACTTTGGTAGTAACAACAGGTTTATCAGTGGGAGTAGAAACAGTCAAGTCAAAGGGTAAGGAAGACACAAGTAAACTAAGTCATCGCACAAAGTCATAAGAAATGAAAAAGTGGGTTGCCTAAGAGTCATACAGTACAGTTAAAAGATTACCTCCTTTGGCACTTTTTCCTTGTATCAGATGTTCAGATTTGGAGGCTTCAGCTCCACTCATGGTATAGACTCGGCCCCCTGCCTGTGGCTTTGTAGCTCGTGCGGCGTTGACTGAAGGCTCAGCCTTAACTTGGTTACAATCTCTGAAAACATGTCCAGGCTTCTCACATCAGAAATAGATGATCCCCTTGATAGTGCAGTCTCTTGTTGCGTGATCCTTCCTGCACTTCAAGCATTTTGAAGAAAATGCCATATTCTGTCTGCTTCGGTTCCCACTGGAACCTCCACCTGCTGTTTGCTGCTGATTTCCCGGTGGTCGGGAATAAGGCTTCATTTGGAAATGGTTTACATTGTTGCCGTCCCTTCTTTGGAACTTGGTAGGTCTAAAGTTTTGATTTCTTGTGTCTCAAGCTTGATCCAGAGCTTCCACATGGCAACACGTAGCTAACAGCTCCGAGAATTGATTAATCTTTAAGGTGATGACTCCCCTTTTCACTTCGTGCCTCAGTTCTTCCTCAAATTTTTGACATTTCCACACCTCATCTGACTGGTGCTGGAAATATGTTGAAAACTTGGATAAGCTTTCGAACTTTGTGGTGTATTCGCTGACAAACAAGTTTCCCTGTCTCAAGCTGAGGAACTCCATTTCTTTTTCATGCCTGGCGCTTGCGGGGAAATATTTCTCCAAGAACTTATTCTTGAAAACCTCCCAAGTGATTGCGCGACCTTCAGCTTCCAACACTCTTTATGTCCCATTCCACCAGTCTTCAGCATCCCCAATCAGCATAAAAGTGGCATAAGTCACTTTCTGGTCATTGGCACAGTTCATGCCTCTGAAGATTTTCTCCAACTCTTTGATCCACAGACTAGCTTTCTCAGGATCAAATTCTCCTTTCAACTGAGGAGGGTTGTGGCGACGAAACTCCACCAAATTTTGCGCTTCAGTCGTAGCTTCGAGCTGTTGAGCAGCCCTCTCCTGTTGTTGGGCAGCTCTCTCCATTTGTTGGGTAATAACTTCTGTCATCCTTTGCATCGCTTCAATCGCTGCTGCCATATCTCCACCTCGTGCCATCTTGTTCTTTCAAGTAATACTAACTGAAACACACAATGAAGCATTAGGTGTATCCCTTCGGAATACCAATCACAGAAAATCACACAGCACAAACAAGTTAGACCTAACTACAAAGACCCAAAGAAACATAAACCGGGGCTCTGATACCAACTTAATGTAATGCCCCTTTTTGGGAAGGAACATCACATCATTATTTACAATGCGGAAAACAAAAGTATAAGTTAAGACCCGGTTCATTAAATTATAATTAAACTTGTTTGATTATAGTTGTACAAATAAAATGGTGAATATTTTTTTGTTATAATTAATAAAATATAATGACAGACCGTAAATGCAATAGAGAGTAAGGTAAATGTAAACCATACATTCGAACAACATGCATATGCATATATATAATTATATCAAGCTTGTTTAGGTACAACCCCAGATGTACAAAAAGCAAAACTATATATGCCCCAATAGGTCATAATTGTACAGCCCACCAAAATAATATCATCAGGCCCCAAAAAGAACACAGATAGCCATCAATAACTATCGACAGTATCAGCCCCTAAGAAGAAAGAAAAGGAACTGTGTCAGGATCCTCCTCAGGGTCTTCCTCATCAGAGGAAACCCTCATCGGAGCCACCGAATTACGGGCTAGGGCTTGGGCAGTAGAGAGGAAGGAATCCTCCTATGTGGTGTAGTAACGATCACCCCACATGTCCCTAATGGGCATGTAAAATTCTACATGTAGTCTGACACTACAAGTGAAGATGGATGGATCATAGCGCCCCCAAGTAGACACAGCGATCTGAGCTAAAGTTAACGTGCCAGCAGTCTGGACCTCCGAGGAAAACCAATCGTGCTCATAACCCAAAAATCCTTGTGGACGTGCCGTCATGATCAAAAGTTGTACTAGTCGAAGTCAGGCAAAAAATTAGTGAAATCGTGTACTTCACCCTCTTCGCCGACGTCTTCGATAGAGCATAAATATAGATAGAAATAATAGAAATACAGGAAAAAGTTAAGACATCCTACCATCATTACCAATTATGGTAGTAAAGAAACAGAATGACATGAAGCGCCCACATAGCATTTCAAAAGCAATAATAATCAGGATCAATTAATAACAGTAAACAGTTTAGCATATCCAGGTAGTTATGATATTAATAAAGCAACAGTTCCAGTCATCCCATAAATAAATAAATTCCCAATAATATATAGACTCACTATGCATATATATATGTTATCAAAATCCTACTCCATGGAGCTAGACACAAACATTCGGAGAAAAAGATCAAGAGACATGTCTGTAACTCGGCTGCCGCTGCCAAAGTGCTATAATCATCAAATTATCCACATGCACATCAAGGCATTGTACAAGACATTCTTCATTAGATTACGATATAGGATAGTGTCTCGGTCTGGATCATCGGTGTGTTTGCATCGGTCTGCCCCACAGACAGAGGAGCTACCAACTGTCCATTGCGAGGTACCCGTACCCCGACGCCCCTAAGGTCAACATTATGACCTACACTAGTCTACTCGCACCCACACTAAGGTATGTTCAATCTCCTAGGCAATATAGCCTTAACAACAATCCATCGAACTTCCACAATGCATGATAACTCAACGCATACACATGTATATTTATCAATAATATACTTTTTCACAACTTGCCACAACTTGGCCAAGATAATCATCATTAAGTCCTTAAATAAGACATTACACGCTTAGGGTTCATTATGGAATTAAGCCTTAATCTTCAACACTTTCTCATTAACTTTCTCTTAAGCTAATTTAATTTGAGTTATTCAACATCTTACTTATACTCATGTCCTTCCTTTAATTTAGAATTATTCTAAGTTTTAGGATAAGATCTCATTCTTGATTCTTTCCATTTTATGAATCCCTAATTAATTCCTAATTATCCAATTAATTAAGTTTCACTTAAATTTAGTATTTCTTATGAAATTCTTTTCTAGAGGAATTCTCTTGATTATTAGGTTCCTTGTTTTAAGTTTTATCCATACTCACTTAAAAAATTATTCTAAGGTTCTCCAAGTCTCACACACTCTTGTTCTTCCCTTAGATTCCAAAAATTCACTCTAGGTTATCAATTTAGTTTTCTTTCCAATCACAATGTTAATTGCTTAACTCTTAATTACTAATTATCCAAGGTTGCATAAGAATTACACAATTGGACCAAAAATGGGCCTAGAGGCCGTGAGCCTCTCTAAAGGGTGAGAACCCAAATTTTTCTTTGATTCATTAATTGTTATTTGCTTGATTACTCATCTCTTCACTTATTGTGAAATTTTAAATTATTCACACCCTATGGAGGGGTTGTGGCCGTGAGCCTTAATGGGAAAAGCAAGAAATTCTTGCTCCCAATTCATGTTTCCAATCAATCAAAGCCAATCCAAGATCATTAATTTATATATACATTTCATCAAATAAATCATACATGATAAAGTCAATACATAGTCATCAAAATCACATACCACAAAGAGTAACCCTAACAAAGGTTTCTCACAACCAACACACAATACAAGTCTCCTACTACTAATAGAGGTTGAAGTGGATAGTCTTCCTCTTACCTAAGGAAGAAAACAAGCCAAGAACTCCCTTGAAACTCCTAGTGAAATTTGGTTTTCACTCCTCCAAAAACCCTAGAAATTACAACTTCATCAAATCAACACTAAGGCTTGAAAAAGAATGGATCCATGGTCATGGTGAAGGCCATGAAAATGAAAATGAAGAAGAAAAGATAAGAGATCATGAATCTTACCCTAAAGCTTCAAACTTGAAGCTTGAAGAAGATGATGAAGATGGAGGCCTTTCAAGAAATCTTCAACTAGAAAGGTGTTTAGAATGTAGTGGAGATTAAGAATATATGGTAGCTTGAAATTTTTGTGATAGTGGAGGGCATGGAAGATGGTGTGGCCGTGTGGTGAGAGGAAGAGAGAAGGAGGTGAACTTGAGAGAAGAAAAAAAAAGTAGAGAGAGAAGTTGATAGTAGAAATAAAGATGATGACTTTTGATTTTTGAAATTAGAATAGTTAACTAAATTAAGTGAATGCAAAATTTTTGGGCTCCAAGAAAGCATGCAGCCGTGAGGTGAGGGGAGAAGAGAGAGAGATTGTAGCTTCCTTGAGAAGCTTGAGAGGAAGTTTCCTTGAAACTTCCTTGAGGGTTCCTTTAGAAGTTTCACATGCTTCTCGATAAAGTGAAAAGTGATGTGGTTACACAAAGTGAACATTCTAGAACGGATGATTAACACTCTATAGAGCTATTTTCTAGTAAACAAAAGTTACACTTAATGAAAATAGTATTTATTGTGAACAAAAGTTACACTTAATGAAAACAGTATTTATTGTTCATCGAAAAATTTTACGGTACAATGATTTTATTTATCAGATAAAATCTCAAAAAACGTAAACCTCGTAAACTATGCCCGACCTTGGGTTTAGTAAGATCCCCCATCGACATTTCCACAGTCCAAAATTTACCAGCCTCGGGGAAAATATTTCATTTTCCCGGCTTCGCTCATCTCGCATGCAAATCGAGAAATATATTAAAATAATCGATAGTTCCAGAAAAATTCACAAAAATTCTTAAAAATTACAAATATTAGAAAATGATTATTCATAATCAAATAAACAATTTTCGGGGTGTTACACTGACTCTGCTCAGTGTGCACGTAAAACAAAAAATATATTAAAATATTTAACATTTCCGAAAAAAAATTCAAAAATTTTCAAAAATCATAAATATTATAAAATGATTATTTATGATGAAGCAAATAATTTTTGAGGTGTTACAGATTGAATCCCAGTGAATGTAGTGTCTAATAGAGATTCTAGATTCACATTTTGTTTTTGGGAAGCCTTGCATAAAAAGTTCAAAACTAAGTTAAGTTTTGGTACAACTTACCATCCATAAACAGAGGGGTCAAGGGCTTAGAGGTAAGCAAATTTCCTCTAGTGAAGGTTTGGTTGGGAGAAGCTGGTACAAAAAGTGCTACTTGGGAGTTGGAATCCCATGCAAAGTAAGTTTATCCAAGGTTATTTATAAGAAGTAAGCAATTTTAGGGACAAAATTTTAAAAAGAAGGGGAGAAATGTAATACTCTTAATAATATGTTAGGCTTGAATATGGTTATAAAGGTAGCATATAACTTTCTTATCATGCCTGTGAAGTTTTATGACAAATTGAGTTCATTTAAGTACTTAATTGCAGTACAGAAGTTGAAAAATAGCTTAAAATGACTCATAAAAAAGCATAAAATTCTTAGATGAGAGAAATAAATATGGATAATTTATTTTTAAGTCACAAATGTATGAAACAAGATGTAGTTAAAGTTTCAAGATAATCAAAGTTAGTTTGGTATTTGTACGCATACTGGTTGTGTACTTTAATGTCGGATTGACTAGCAGCGGATATGAAAAATCATGAAAATGGTGAAATAATAATTTAGATGAATCCTATGATTTATTCTAAAGTTGTTTGATGTTTGGAAACTTGATTTCATTGAATCTAAGTGTTCTTAATGGATATAAGTTTTCCAGTAGAGCCCCTAAGTCCCAAAGTCTCCCACGACTCTCTCTCTTTAAAGGCAACAAAGGCTACTAAGAAAAGAAAGAAAAAGAAAGAGCCGAAGGAGAGAAAGAAAAGGGGGAAAAGAAGGAAGAGCAAGGGAAGATCAAAGATCAAGCTTGAGGATCATCTTGTTTACACAAGAGGTAGGGGTGCTTAAACTCTCCATAACCATCTCTCCCTATCTCCATCTTTCATATATAGTAGTTGTTGTTAGATGAACTAGGGGTTTAAGTGGTTGAGGTTGTGTTCTTGCTTGTTTAGTGCCTTCAATGATTAAGATTGGTTAGAATGAAGCTTAATCAACTAAAGGGTGTTAGTTTTTCACCCAAGAACATCCATGGAACTCATGGAGTTGAAGATAGGAAAAAGGGTTTTTGGATGATTGATCTTTGATCATGATTCTAGATTACATAAATTAATTAGTGTTTGATGATTATATCATATTAGAGACCATGTTTAGGATTGAAAATAACTTATAAGATTAGAGATTGATTGGGAATCAATTAGAGCAGAAAATTACTGTAGAAGTTTCTGGTGCTGGGCGCTTAATTGCCCAAAAAGTGAGCGCTTAATCTCCCAAGCCCAGAGAGCACCAACATGCTAGGCACTTAATCATCCAAAAAGTGAGTGGTTAATTGCCCAAGCCTAGAGAGTTCAAGAGCTGAGCACTCAAGCGCTCAAAAAGTGAGCGACTAGGCGCCCAAACAAGGTATTTTCAAGATTTTTATCTTGATTAAATAGAACTCCCTACTAGATTAGACCCTTTTTACATCCTTTTTGGAGTGTGTTAAGATGCTAATAGGTATATTTTGAGAGGGAAATTATCACCTAGAAGGTATGATAATTTTATGATCCTTGATGCAATCAAGAGTAAGGAATTGCATTAGGTAAAGTATCAAGCATCAAAGATAACTTAGGATGTTTTAGATATCTCTTGAGATGTTATGATGTGGTGCATTAGATGCAAGTATACTAGGATGGATTAGTAGTATTCACTCTAGTACATATGAGAAAGGTATGAACCTTAGGATATCCAAGATTAGTGGATTACCTTGGGAAGGTACCTAGACCCTTAAGCAACAAAGTGTTGCATTTGCTAACCACTCTTGAACTAGATTTCTTCTGAGTGGAGATAGAGTTATGTATTTAGCTCCTAAGTGAAGGGATGTTTGATGTATTGAGTTCTCTAGGCAAGTAGGATCCTGTACAAAACTAAATACACAATAAGATGAATTGTGACTAGTAAGTTGGTTATATTCATAAAGTATAGCAGAAATATGCAATAACTCCTTTATTAGTAAGGTTAAGTTAGGATTGCATGATGAATGAGATTTACTTCCTTAAATACGAAGTTAAGTATGGAAGTTGAAGTCCTTAAGCATTCCATAAGTTAGGGATTGATAAAATAGGTATCTGGGATCTTAAACACTCTAGTGTAGCTTAGGTTATTACTAGAGATATATTGATAAGGAAAGCTAGATACAACCAAGATAAGTATCTTATACTTGTCTAGATGCATGTATGTGGGAATAGATTAGTAGTAGTTTTCCTATGAATGTGACCTTACATGATATGCTTTGTCATTTCGGCCAAAAGGAAATGAATCAGAAGTTCCTAAGGGAACAAGTCATTCCTGACTAAGAGCTAGGGTTACATGTAGTATGAGATTATGGTTTTTCCTCCCTACAACAGGTAAACATAAGAAGCCAGAGTTCCTAGTAAAAATCTTGGTTCTTAAGTAAGCTAAGTATGTATGTATGATGTTTTGCTTACTCTTCCAATATATTAGTAACCTATATGACAGGAACAATCACTGGCCAAAATAGATAATGGGAACATCCAAAAGTTCCTTCAGATGATGACTAGTACTAGATTCTCAGAGAGCCAAGGGTTACATGTAGAGTGGGGTTGTAGCTCTTCCTCCTTACCATAGCAGATTACATGGAATGTTTAGGTACTGAGAATGAGCAGGTATCCTTAGTTTTCAAAATAAAACTCCCCATGTATTTCAAAATAAAACCCTGCATTGGCATAACTATAGGACATTGCTTAGGCATAATTATATTACATATCACAAGTGTAACACCCATGAAAACATGATAGACTTGTATATGGTTATAGAGGTAGCCTAATACTTGTTTTCTATGTTTGTTAAGTTTTGTGGCCATTTGAGCATGTTTAGTCACTTTGCTATAATACTATGTATGAAATATAGTTGTTATTAGCCCTAAAATTAGCTAAAATTGCTTACTTAATGGAATTAAATGCAAAAAATTTAGTTCTAGGTCATAAATATGTGAATTGTGCTATAGTTAAAGTTTGAAGATAATCAGAGTTACTTTGACATTTTTAAGCATACTAGTTGTGTGTTTTAATGCCAATTTGACTAACAGCTGATATGGAAAATGGTGGTTTTTGTACAACAAGATTTTTTATGAATTTTAGAATTTATTATGAACTTGTTGGAAATTAAGAAAGTGGATTAGGTGAAATCTAAGTGTTCTTAGTAGATCAAGATTTTTGGTACAACTTGGAGTTTATCTTTGAGAAGCAAAAGTTTGACTTCTCTTTATAAATATCATACAGCAGAGGAAAGCAAAACAGAAAATAAAGGAAAGAAAAGAGAAGAAGGAGCCAGTGGAGCAAGGGAGAATCTAAGACTTTGAATCCATCCTTAGCTTCATCTTCAAGATCTTGAGGTAGGGGTGATTGTTTCATCTTCATCTTTTGCCTTTTCTCTCTATGTTTGTGAGTGGCTTACATGGGTTAGAAAATGGGTTTTAAAGTGGGTTTTTGAGAGTTTTCTTGATGATTGGAGTTGGAAGAACATGACCCAAGGTTTGTTGATGACTTGGTTGTGTTCATAGGACTTTTTCAACCTTGTTCTGGAAAGCACTATGGTTGGGAAATGTTGTTCATGAGTTGGAGGGTGTTTAGGGGTGAACCTTCAATGTGGAAAGCTTTTTTTTTTTTTTTTGATTGAACAGCCTAGATAATCAATTTCATGGAGAGGTAATCGGTTATTGGGATGTGGAAGGGTGCTTCATGGTTTGCCATAACCGATTAACATGGAAAGTTAATTAGTTATTGGAGTTGGCAAGGGGCTATGTGAGTGTGATAACCGGTTAGCAATCTTTCCTAACTGATTATCCTTCATACCAGAAGCCATTTTTAGAGAAAAAAAAGCCCTAACCAATTATCAAGAGTGATAACTGGTAAGGCAAAACACAATATGACCTTATTTGAAGCTCCTAACCGATTATCTAGGGTGGGTAACCAGTTATGGTCTAATCCAAAATAGAATTTGGAAAGTCTTAGGCATGAGACAAGGGTTGTTTAAGCTATGTAATTTAAATCCATGGATTAGTGAGGGCTTTTTACAAGATTTGAGACCTTAGAGACCCTAGTTGATTCCTTATAGGTTGAGGATGAGTTGGAATGGTTTGTGAACCATGAGTTGTAATCTTTTTGTCGAAGATGAGAAGTGAAGAAAACCTTGAGCATGATGAACTTCCTGTGAGATGAAGTGAGCTGAGTGTTCTTATTTTCTAGTTTTGTTAGTACACTTGGTAAGTATGAACCTTGTAAGGTTATTATGTGATGGGCATGACACATAGGGTAAGTATGTGAGTGTTCCTACATTATTGATTGGAAAACCTCGTGGAGGAGGATAAATACATTTAAGAGCATTGGATATATGTACTCGTGTAGGAGAGTATCCAGTGTGGCGTTAAATGTATATTAATTATCGCTTTGCATGTATTCTCACACACTTGTTATTCCCATGTATCTTTGATTGGTATATGAGATGGTAACAATACACTCATTATTGTGAGATGGAATAGTCCATTCATTTCCTGACAGTGATAAATGGTCAGAGCCATACTACTCAAGGAACTATAAGGAACGAAGTTCTTGGGAATAGTCGAGTTTTATGACATTACCATGGAATTGGAGTTCCTGAAAATGGTATCATAACATTATTACACTAACATTTTTTTAACTCATTGCATAATCATTGTCTTAGGATATGTTAAGCATATACATACAATACAACAAGCATTGCATTTGCATGGTAATTGTATAGGTAGTTATCTTAGTCAATGATATTTATGATTGTATGGGCAGTTGTATAATATTGTTGATATTTTTTTTTAATGCGGATTTAGGAATGAAGTTTGCTTGAGAATACTACATAGGGTTACTATCTGAGTTATTCTTCTAGTAGTAAGTAGTGACTCTTATACCTGTTACAAATATAGCCCTGATGTTATGGTTTGGTTTATTCATTATGAATAGATAAATGCTGGTTTTGGAATGCTTATACTGAGAAATTGTGGTTTCTTACCCTGTTTGTGTTTTCATGTAAATCCAGGAAAGAAGCCTTTTGGCAAGTGAAGTGCAACCCAAAGCTTGGAGAGCTTAGCTTAGTGTAGCTTTATAGATTCTTTTGAAATTATGTATGTATTGTATTTGTGATAAATATAGTTATTATGTATTATTTATTTATTTGAGGCTCATATTTTCTATATATACATAACTGTTGTATTTGAAAATGATTAGTTGTACTAAGTAGCATTCTTAGATCTAATGACTATGGTATAACACCAGTTATACCATGGTTATTAAATTTGGGATGTTACATTATGCCATTAGAGTAGTTCATCCTGTTGAGCCGGGGTATGGACTGACTATGCTTAGGCATGTTTAGCAGTTCCTTTGTGTGTTGTGCATTTCTTTGTCTCTTGTTTGAGATGTTTGAAAAGAATTTCATGACTTACTTTAGGTTGGATGTTAGTAGCTAATGTTACACAGTTACATGATATTGAGGACTGACCTACTTAATATGTAATGTTCTGTGTGGACAGGAAACTATGACTTCACCTAGAAGAACTAGGGGAATTAGGAGTTCTTCTAGTGAGAGTCCAGTTGGTATGATTGAACTCCTTTATGAATTGTTTGCATCTATACCCTTTGGAGTAGTACCTCTAGTATGAGTAGAGCCCATGAGTTGGATAAATTGTTGATAGATAGAGCTTGCAAGGATTATGGATAGAGGAGTCCAAGAGTTTTGTGGAAACCATATTTCTTAGGTAAAGAATATCTGGCATGGGTTTGGTTTGAGAGTTTTCTTGGGAGCTAGAGACTCACATGTGACAGGATTGTCTTGAGTTGATAATGATGAGTTGGATATCACGATGAAGGTGGAATTCCTTCGAGTATGATATCTGACTGAGATCTTGGAACCTTAGTTGCGAGAGACTAAGTGTTGATGGTGAGCGAATTTTAGGGACAAAATTCTAAAAAGGAGGGGAGAAATGTAACACCTCTGAAAACATGATAGACTTGTACATGGTTACGAAGGTAGCCTAATATCTGTTTGTCATATTTGTTAAGTTTTGTTGTAACACCCTTAGATGAACATGATAGACTTGTATATGGTTACAAAGGTAGCCTAGTACTAGTTTGTCATGTTTGTGAATTTTTGTGACCGTCTGAGCACGTTTAGTCACTTTATTGTAGCACTTTGTGTGGAATATAGCTATTGTTAGCCCTAATTTTGACTTAAACTATTTAGTTAATAGAAATAAGTGTGGAGAACTTGTTTCTAGGTTACAAATGTGTGGAAATAGATGTGGTTAAAGTTTGAGACTAATCGGAGTTAGTTTGACATTTTTAAGCATACTGGTTGTGTGTTCTAATGTCGGATTGACCCCAGCAGATATGGAATATTGTGAAAATGATGAAAAAATATTTTTAATGAATCTTAGGATTTATTAAGCTTGTTGGAAGTTAGGGAACTTAGTTTGGTGAAATCCAAGTGTTCTTAACAGATCGGTGTATAGTAGTGTAGTCACTTGAGTGACCAAGTGGCCATACAGAGTTTAGAGGCTGCCTTAGCCTATTTAAGTGACCAAAATAAGACTTTTCTCTCATTTCTCACTTTTCACTTCATGGTTGCAACAGGAAAGGGAAAAGAGAGAGGAAAACAAAGAGTTAAAGGAGAATGATCTTCATCCAAGCAAGGGAGAGAGCTTAGTTTTGCAGAGGAACGACTTACTGACTTCAATTTCTGAAGATTGAGGTAGGGGAAACTTTGTATTTCACATTTTCCTTCCACGTTCTTCATTAGGTTCTTAAGTGTGCTTGATGTGAGATTTGGATTCCTAGTGTGATTTTAGTGATTTTAGCTTGAATCTTGTTAGAGAACTTGAGGATGACTTGTTTATGAGTTATTGGGTGTTTGTAAATGGATTTCCAGCCCTTGTATGCCTTAATTTCCATTTGATTTTATATTTGGGATTTTAGGTTTTGTAATGAATGATTTTCCATGATTTATGATTTAGAGTGAAATTGAAGTGGAATAAGAGTTGCTATGTGTAGATGAACCTTGTGGGAGGTTGGAAATCACTTGGAATTGAGTTTTAAGTGATTAGAAGAGGGTCTAGTTCCAATGGAATAGTACTTGTATCTGTAGAATTCTGCAGAATTCAAGTTCTGCTGTCTGCGCTGCGGCGCAAGATGTTGCTTGTCGCGGCATGTGAGTGATGCATGCCCAGGAATTGGAACCCAAGAGCTGGCTGCCGCGACGTGGCATATGAATGCCACGGCGTGAGTAGAACAGGGGATGAGTGCCACGACGTGGCACATGGAGTGCCATAGCATGGGCAGCATTTCCTGCCAGTACTTCAACCCAAGGCTTGGGTGCCGCAACGTGGTACAGGGTGTGCCGCAGCATAGATTCCTGGAAAATAACTGTGAGTTGTGTTTGATGCCATGGAGCCTTCCATTGGTGTAGTTTCTTCTTTTATGCTTCTTAATGAGTGATGAGACTCTAGTAGGAGTGTTTAACGAAGAGTGGATGATTTGAATCATAATGATTTGTAATGCTAATTATGGAAACTTAATTAGACATGATTATATACATGATTGTATGTTTTGGCTTTTTGAAAAGTGTGAGCCTCGTAGATGTGGGCGATTTCTTTTTGAAAAGTGTGAGCCCCGTAGATGTAGGTGACCTGTATTAGGCAATGTGGATTGTATCCTTCCTATTATAGTGGTTTAAGGATGGATTTCCTTGTTAATTATCGATAATTGTGTAGTTGATGGACTTAACGACCTGGGGGGATAGATTTCCTCTGTGATAATGATGTTTATTGGATGGACTTCTAGTGCTTGTCTAAGGCTATGGATGTGACTTCCATTGCTTTGTTCAAGACTCATGCATTCATGACATTACCATGGAATTGGAGTTCCTGAATATGGTATCATAACATTATTCATTTTCATACTTAGGATTTTGCATAAGCATAAACACTAGATATAATTTGGCATAGTATGGCGATTGTATGGGCAGTTGCTACCATGACATAAAACCATGACATTACAATTGCATGAGCAATTACATATCTCTGAGATGGAGATATTGTTTGCTTCTGTGATTGAAGTGTTAATTCGATAATTGTGAATTATTATCTGAATGTATGTATATGTATATATATACTAGTATTGGAATACTTCTATTGAGATATATGATTTTTCACCCCGATTGTGTTGCCATGTAAATCTAGGTGCGAGTTCCTGAAAAGGAAAAAAGAAGATGTATGAAAATTAGTTTAGTTATAGGCTTTTTGTTGATAAAGCTTGTATATTATGCTAGATCTTATTGTTTAAAAGTTTATGTACTACAATGTGCCCTTGTAGGCAATGATGTATATATATATAACTTTTGTTATCTTGGCTCTCCATATTTACTCATTGTGTATAAATGATATGGGTTAGTTTGTTATTGTTTATTAGAAGTAGCATGGTCAATATTAGTTATTCTTTTATATGATGATATATTTGGATAGCAAATATTGGGCTGTTATATTTGTGGCCATCTGAGTATATTTAGTCACTTTGTTGTAACACTATGTGTGAAATATAACTGTTATTAACCTTGGAATTGGCTTAAACTGCTTAGTTAATGGAATTAAATGCGAAAAATTTAGTTTTAGGTCATAAATGTGTGAACTGTGCTACAATTAAAGTTTGAGGATAATTAGAGTTAGTTTGACATTTTTAAGCATATTGGTTGAATATTTTAATACCGGTTTAACTAACAGCTGATATGGAAAATGGTGGTTTTTGTACAATAAGATTTTTGATGAATCTTAAGATTTATTATGAACTTGTTAAAAGATAAGCAACTGGATTTGGAGAAATCTAAGTGTTCTTAGCAGATCGGGATTTTTGGTACAACATGGAGCTTATCTTTGAGAAGCCAAAGTTTGACTTCTCTTTATAAATATCATACGACAGAGGAAAGGAAAAATAGAAAACCGAGGAAAGAAAAGAGAAGAAGGAGCAAGTAGAGTAAGGGATAATCTAAGAGTTTGAATCCATCCTTGGCTTCATCTTCAAGATCTTGAGGTAAGGGTGATTGTTTCATCTTCATCTTTTTACCTTTTCTCTCCATGTTTGTGAGTGGCTTACATGGGTTAGAAAATAGGTTTTGAAGTGGGTTTTTGAGAGTTTTCTTGATGGTTGGAGTTGGATGAACATGACCCAAGGTTTGTTGATGACTTGGTTATGTTCATGGGATTTTTTCAACCTTGTTCTGGAAAGCACTTTAGTTGGGAAGTGTTGTTCATGAGTTGGAGGGTGTCTGGGGGGTGAACCTTCAACATGGGAAGCCTTTTTTTTTTTTTTGATTGAACAACCCAGATAATCAGTTTTCATGGATAGGTAATTAGTTATTGGGCTGTGGAAGGTTGCTTCACAGTTTTCCATAACCGATTAGCATGGAAAGTTAATCAGTTATTGGAGTTGGCAGGGGGCTGTGTGAGTGTGATAACCGGTTAGAAATCTTTTCTAACCGATTATCCTTCATACCAGAAGCCATTTTTATAAAAAGCCCTAACCAATTATCAAGAGTGATAACCGGTTAGGTAAAACACAATATGAGCTTATTTGAAGCTCCTAACCGATTACCTAGGGTGGGTAACCAGTCATGGTCTAATGCAAAATAGAATTTGAAGAGTCTTAGGCATGAGACAAGGGTTGTTTAAGCTATGTAATCCACATCCATGGATTAGTGAGGGATTTTCACAAGATTTGAGACCCCAGAGACCCTATTTGATTCCTTATAGGTTGAGGATGAGTTGAAATGGTTTGTGAACCATGAGTTGTTATCTTTTTGTCAAACATGAGATATGGAGAAAACCTAGAACATGATGAACTTCTTGTGAGATGAAGTAAGCTGAGTGTTCTTGTTTTCTACTTTTGTTAGTACACTTGGTAAGTGTGAACCTTGTAAGGTTATTATGTGATGAGATGTGAAGAAAAACTAGAACATGATGAACTTCTTATGAGATAAAGTGAGCTGAGTGTTCTTGTTTTTCTAGTTTTGTTAGTATACTTGGTAAGTGTGAACCTTGTAAGGTTATTATGTGATGAGAATGACACATAGGGTAAGTATGTGAATGTTCCTACATTATTGATTGGAAAACCTCGTGGAGGAAGATAAATACATTTAAGAGCATTAGATATATGTATTCGTGTAGGAAAGTATCTGATGTGTTATTGAATGTATGTTAATTATCACTTTGCATGTATTCATACACACTTGCTATTCCCACGTATCTGTGATTGGTATATGAGATGTTAGCAGTACACTCATTGTTGTGAGATGGAATAGTTCATTCATTGCCAGGTAGTGATAAATGGTCAGAGTCATACTACTCAGGGAAATACAAGGAACAAAGTTCTTGGGAATAGTCAAGTTTCATGACATTACCATGGAATTAGAGTTCTTGAAAATGGTATCATAACATTATTGCACCAACACTTTTTTAACTGATTGCATAATCATTGTCTTAGGACATGTTAGGCATATACATACAATACAACAAGCATTGCATTTGCATGGTAATTGTATGGGCAGTTACCTTAGTCAATGATATTTACAATTGTACGGGCAGTTGTATAGTATTGTTGATAGTTTTCTTTAATGCAGATTTAGGAATAAGGTTTGCTTGAGAATACTACATAGGGTTACTATGTGAGTTATTCTTCTAGTAGTAAGTAGTGACTCTTATATCTGTTGCAAATATAACCCTGATGTTATAGTTTGGTTTATTCATTATGAATGGATAAATGCTGGTTTTGGAATGCTTATACTGAGAAATTGTGATTTCTCACCCCGTTTGTGTTTTCATATAAATCCGGGAAAGAAGTCTTTTGGCAAGTGAAGTGCAAGCCGGAGCTTGCAGAGCTTAGCTCAGTGTAGCTTTATAGATTCTTTTGAACTTATGTACGTATTGTATTTGTGATAAAATATAGTTATTGTGTATTATTTATTCATTCGAGGCTCATATTTTCTTTATATACATAACTATTGTATTTGAAAATGATTAGTTATATTAAGTAGTATTCTTAGATCTAATGACTGTGATATAACATCGGTTATACTATGATTGTTAAATTTGAGATGTTACAACAAGCATTGCATTTATGATAGTTGTATGGGCAATTGTCTGTTACTATTGATATTCACAATTGTATGGGTAATTGTTTATATCTAACAGTATCTAGGCTATTGGTTAAGACCACACTACATGATAGTGTGTAGTTATGAGTAAAAGTGGAGGAAACTCCTATGTTAGTTGTTATAGATTGTTTATACAACGTTATAACTATCTGGTATTGGAATTGCTTTTACTAAGAATTGTTGATTCTCATCCCGTTTGTGTTTCTATGTAAATCTAGGTGTAGACCTTGCTAAGGGAATAAAGGCGAAGGATGAAGACTAGTATATTTTTATATGCTTTAGTAGACAAAGCTTATGTATAAGTTTATATTTGCTTTGTATGTATTAAGAGTTATGTATTACAATATGCCTTTTATGGCTATGGTTGTATATGTATATGCATGAGTTTATGTTTTGCGCATTCTCTCAAGGCTTCCTATAATTGCTTGATTGTGATTATGGATATATGTTATTAGTTAGTTATGAAGTAAGTGATGCAGCTAGTACTGTTTATCTCGGTTTAATCCAGATATATCCAGATATTTATATTAGGGTGTTACAAAATTTGTAGAATTTTGTAGATATTGCTACTGTTCAATTAAGGAACAAAACAAAAATCAACCGCTCATAGGCAGATTCTAGATAATTTTTAACCCCTAACATGCTCTCTAACATGATGGGATCATCAATCACCAACTTAATTCACCAAACTTGGATTCAAAAACCAAATTGATGAACCAATATACTCATTTCTCACTTTGTGCCTCAAAGGTCCATATGAAGAGTTCTAGGTTCCTAAATCAAACTTATACCATGAACAAGTCATAAATGACCATTGAAAGTCATTCAAGTAAGAAAAACACTCCAAACACTTCTAAAACCCAAAATGAGCTATTATGCACCAATTATGCATCAATGGTGAAAATGAGGTAAAGAAGCTAAGATTGGACTCTAATTCCTTATCTCAGACTGTTATGATGTTGGAGATTTGAGTCTCATACTTTAATCTTGGATTTCCTCTTCTTCTTCTGTTTCTTGCTTTCCTTTTTTCACTTTGAGCTTCCTTCCCTGCTGTTGTTTGTGTTTCAGTCATAAAGAGAAGAAGAGAAAAAAAATTGGAAATGAGAAACA
Source organism: Ormosia semicastrata (assembly GCA_029884595.1). Classification (NCBI taxonomy): domain Eukaryota; kingdom Viridiplantae; phylum Streptophyta; class Magnoliopsida; order Fabales; family Fabaceae; genus Ormosia; species Ormosia semicastrata. The sequence continues at coordinate 69,875,521 of JAQQTO010000061.1, read as the reverse complement.
AAATAACAAATAAAAAGTCAAGAAAAGAGGTTGGTTTCAGCCGTGAGATATTTAGTGACAAAGATATTTTGTAGTATAACTTATATCTACTAAGAATACTTAAATTTCTCCAAATTAAGTTTTCCAACTTCCTACAATTTTAAAATAAATACTAAGATTCATTGAAAAAGTTGTTTCACCAAAACGATAAATTTTCATATATGTGACTAGTCAATCCGACATTAAAGCACATAACCAGTATGCTTAAAAATACCAAACTGAATCTGATTGTTCTCAAAATTTAACCATATCACAGTTCACATATTTGTGACATAGAAACAAATTATCCATATTTATTTCTATTAGCTAAGCCATTTATGCTAATATCTAGGTCATTTTAAGCTACTTTTCACCTTTCAAGTTGTAAAAAAGTGCCTAAACTAACTCAGATTATCACAAAATTAAACAAGCATGTTCAACAAGTATTAAGCTACCTTTATAACTATTTACAAGTTTAACATGTCTTAGAGGATGTTACATCTTAGCTTTCAAATGTCACAATTTTCAGGTCCATATCACATATACAGCCCAAATTATGGCCTAATCTTGGCACATCATCCAAGTTCCAGTGACAACATTTCCATTCTGACTTTGACACCCAATCTGACCCACTAGACATCTGATTCAGACTTCAATCACTTCATCAAAGTTGTATAGCTTTCTTTCAGATTTCCTACAAGGTAAAATTCATAATTTTTAAATGTTTAGAACTCAAGTTATGCCCAAAATATAAAAAATAGTGTAAAATTCTCAATAATGTTGAAAAATATAATTAAGCCCAATTTGAACCCAAACTTATAAAATGTGGTTAAAATCAATCAATTAATCATATAAGAGGTCAAAGATATTAAATATGAAGGTTAACTAATGTATGAAAATCGTGCTTATCAAACAATACTCTACTTATTACTTGCTAACAACTCGTGCACTTGCGGATTTAGCACAATAGTAGGATGACATTTTCCATCCCGAAGAGATCTGAGGGATGCGCACTCTTTCTGGGATCCACCATCTCGATTATGTACCATAAGGTCAGAATGACCTTAATTTAAGATCATTTTTAGCCACACAACATCAAGACTAGATTTTAACCTACACTTCAAATGACAACCTTAACCAACAAGGGTTTGTTGGCGGCTTTGAAATAGTATAAATCTAGTTTGACAAAGACACAACAACTACCTTTATCATGGTTTTGCTAATTAACCATCTCTAAGGCTTACCTTGAAGAACACAAATAATCAAAATTTTTGCTAAGTTATAAATGATTAACGCAAGTTACCAAGATCTAGAATACATGATCTCCTATGTCTGTAATGCTAAAAACTCATGGGCATTAGACCGAAAGCCAATTATGGAAGGAAAAAGTAGAATAAAGTAATAATGAAGAAAATAACAGGTAAGTAGAAAGGTACCCGAAATCCAGGATTTGTCATATAAAAATCAAAATGCCCGACCTCAAGACTTGTCCTCAAAATAATAAAAAGCCCCATGCAAGAGGCAATGAGAAAAATAAAAAATAGTCATGACGAAGTAGGATTGACGACAGCGGCCTCATCATCAACTATAACAATGGCCAGGATAGGGTTAGTCAGAATAGAGGAGCTCGAGTCTGAAGGTCACAGAGCTATGTCCACAATGAACCCATCTCTCACATGGCAGTGGGATCCAGCACCCTCAGTTATCAGCCTGGACGGGTTTAGTGTCCTTAGCTATTCCGATGCATTGGCAAAGGATTTATCCAAGGACCTCAGCCACTTCACTTCAATCTCTTTGATCTCAGCATCCAGGGTCTCGTTCTCCACTTCCAAATCCTCCACCTTCGTTTGTAGACCGGTCTCTGTCAACTTGAAGTCCTCTAGTTTTTTCTTTAAGTTGGCAGTTTACTACTTTAGAGTCTTATTCTCATCATTAGTAGCTCCAAGATTCTTTTAGGCCTCTTCCACCTGCGCTTGTTACTCCTTGAGATCCTTTTCTAAGGCCTCATTCTCCTTGTGTAGCTTTTCCAAGTTGGCCTCTATTTCAGTCATCTTGTTGGCCTCGGGGAGTGATTTCCCAAGAAAATGGAAGAGAGCCACATTGCGCAAACACCGGACCTCCCCAAGATGGATCTAATGGGTGATGTCCGCCTCAACCATCTTTTCAATGTTGACGCCCAACATCAGTAACTTCCTAATAAATTTAGCAATTGGGAAATATTTGCCTTAGATTGAAGAGGTTGCAAAGCGGATGGGGGTGTTAGGTGACAGCACCTCACCCTGTGGGGCAGTTAAGTCCAAGATAAGGCTGAGGCCTCCAAGGTTAGCCACCCTGACTCCTCGTCCTCAGCTTCTGAGACTAAAGCTGGGTGCCTTGATCCTTTGTTTCATTGTTTTGGTCCCGGATCTCTACAATAGGTTTGTTGGGGGGGAATAAGGGCTATGCCTTTGCCTTTTGCCACCTTACGGGCCACTCTCTCTGTGATTCGCCTATGGAGATTGTCGAGGTTGTTAGTAGGGGCCATACTTTCTGCATAGAAAGAAAGAAGAAATCTTAGGTCCAAAACATAATCAAAAGGAAACATAAATAAACAAGTTCATATCATTACACCTAAAAGAGGGCGGTGTTCATTTTCTAATGTCTTAATTAAATCCCTTGAATGGATAACATTTGAATTAGTGACCCATTTGCCACATGCACCTCGTCCTCCGTTAAGTCCTCATCCCAGACCTCGTACTCTTCATAGCAAAAGTTGAATTGTGTTGGGATGTCCAGTAAAGATACATCGTCAACTATCCTTTCGTAGTCAAGAAAAATGGTCGCATTTCGAGAGCCACCTCTGGCCAGAAATATTCATCCTTGAAATTTTTATAGGACTCAAGGAAGGTCTCTAGGATTTTTCGGCCACCTCAAGTACGGAGAGTGACCAAAGCTTTCATTGGACCACCACTATCAGACCGAACCACTTTGAAGAAGTTGAAGAACGAGGGGATGGTGCACGGAAGGTCCAGATGTCGGTGCAATGTTGGTATGCCCGGACGTAGGCTTATACATTCTGGTGTAGTTGTGTTGACGCCAACTTAAGATAGTTTAGGACGCTTATCTCAAAATGAAAAAATAAAAGCTGGATTCTGAGCTTCACAAACATTGTCTCGTACAGGTACATGAAATGTTTGTCACTCGAAGTCCATGCTATACTAATTTGTTCCTCTTGGCTGATAGGATGCACCTCGAATTCCTCATCCCAAACATTGTCTTCCATCAGCTGAAGATATGCTCACAGGTAGGACACCTCTGTCATAGTGCGATATCGGGATGTGAGGTTTTTTACCTGGGGCCTCACCCATCTGTATATATCCAGACTCAGAGCCGCGTTTAATGCACGCACTAGGGTTGTAGTTGGGGTTGTATCTTTCTTCTTCCTCCCTATATGTCGGATACCAATAGGACAACCTATTGAGGACGAGCTTTCACCAGAACTAGAAGGAATAAAACTCTTATGCACCAACTCTTTCATGATCTTAGAAAGCGAACGTGAAGGTCTAAGCCTTACTGCTTCTATAACATCCTCCCTAACCTATTAGCCAATGAATGTTATAGAAGCTCTTTAACATTTGTGCTAATTATCTATTAATTTCGATACTTTTTTGAGTTAGTTTAAGTATAATGTTATAACACAGGATGTGAAAAATAACTCATATTAGCTCAAAATTTAGCACAAATTGCCTAGATGATAGAAATAAATATAGAAAATTTATTTTTAGGTTACAAATAAATAGAATGAGTAGTGATAAATTTTGGAGAATCAACTGAATTAGTTTGACATTTTTAATAACACATGGTAAGTGTTTAAAGGCCAAATTAAATAGGAAAGTAGCTTGGAAAATAATTAGGTTTTGTGAAGATGTCAAACAGAGGGTGGAAATTATTCTGGGAATGGTTACAGGTTAAGGCAGATACCTGTAAACCTATTAGTTTAACTCCTTAGGTTTAACTTAACTTGAGGATAAGTAATAAGACTTAGTGGTTATTAATGGTGTATATAAATAATTATCAAAGGATGAATATAGGAACTAAATGAAGTCCTAGAATTTTTTATGACATTTATGGAAGTTAGAAAATTCATTAGTAGAAGATCAAAATATCCTTAAGAGATAAATTTCTCACACCAAATATTTTTCCCTTATCTTTATCCTTATCTTCCCTCAGTAGAAGATAAGAAGAAAGAATGAATGAATGAAAGAATGAAAGAATGAAATAAGGAAAAAGAAAAGAGAGAAAGAGATAGAGATAGAGCAAAACGAGAAATAATAGAGAGAGAAAGAAGAGAGAAAAGAAGGAAGAAGAAGAAGAAGAAAAACCAAGGAAGAACAAGAGGAGAAATAGAACACCATCAACAAAGGAGTATAGGTAGAGGTGTTTTCTTCATGGATCTATTGTCTTCCACTTTTTCTAGTTTGATTGCTTGATTGATGAAAGTGGCTAAAAATTTCTATTTCATAATGTTCTTTCTCTTATTCTTATTAATGATATCGGGTTGAGGATGATGAATATGGGTTTTTGTTAGTTTGACTATTATTATTAAACTTAGTGGATTTTGGATGAGATTATATGTTGAGTATTGATGTTCTGGTGATTTGAGAGAAGTTTATTCTAGGTATAGTATGTTTAAGGATATGTTGTTGAAACCCAGATGGTAATCGATTACCAGGAGCTGGTATATCGATTACCAGCCTTCAAAGAATGGTACTGGAAATGTGGTAATGGAGTACCATCAGTGGTAATTGATTACCAATAATTGATTACTATCAGTAAGTAACTAATTACCAAGCCTCTGTATGCGAGATTTGCAGGTGGTAATCGATTGCCATCAGTAGGTAATCAATTATCAAGCTTCTGACTTGAGAAATTTGAAGCTGGTAATCGATTACCAAGCCCCTATTTTGTGAGAATGGCTTGTGGTAATCGATTACCAAGCCTGGTAATCAATTACCAATCCCCTAATTTGAGAAAATAAAGTTCTTTGTTCTATAGGGACCAAATGGGATACGTTTATACTATGTGTAGAGATGTAATTTGACTAATTTACTGAATAATATGACTTAAGTCTATGAATGTGCACTAGATACTTATTATTATGAAATGATGCACTTGTTATTTATGAAGATTAAGATTTTGTGCACTTAATACATCAATGTAATAAGTTGTGATGTGCATATAATACATCTATATGATGAGAAGTAATGTGCTCTAGATATATATGTGAGATGTACTAGAAAATGAGTTACTCTTTTAAGAGGTTAAAGTTGAGTTAGCACTTAAGATAGAATGTATCATATAACTTGAAGTGCTCAAAGTTTAAAAGGTAATGGATATGATCCTCGTACTTGGGGGTGATCCTAAATGTTTGGGTAGATTGAGAAGGTGATATTGCCCTCACTACCTATGAATCCTAGATTTGATATTGAATGGCACATTATATAAATTATCCTCGTATCTGGAGGAGATATCATAGAGATGATCCTTGTACCTGGAGGAGATATTATAGAGATGACTCTTGTACTTGGAGGAGATATTATAAAGATAATGCTCATACTTGGAAGAGATATTATATAGATGATCCTCATACTTGGAAGAGATATTATAGAGATAATCCTCGTACTTGGAGAAGATATTATAGAGATAAACCTCATACCTGGAGGAAATCTTAGACTTGATATTGGAAATGATCATCATATCTAGGGGTGATCCTAGATCTAATTATAAGTGATAGATTATGAGAATGATTGTTATACTTGAGGATAATCCGAGACTTGGCCATGGAAATATACTTAAAAGATGATAGTTAAAGAGTATTAATGAAAGTTTTATACTTGAATTAGTATACTTACATCATCATAAAGATGTTAGTTAAATAGATCATGGAATTGTTAATGAATGTTTACATTAAGAGAAAATGTGAATATTCTAGAGTTAGTGAATTATAACTCATACTTGATATATTTGATGTAATTCATGATCTATGAATGATGTGTTGGAATTAGACATATTGGTTGACTATGTGTATTTGATTATTGATAATAAATGAATTTTTTGTAACACCCTCCGTAGGGAATTACATTTCTTATAAACTCTTTTAAAATTTAACCCAAGTAATAAAACATTTATATTAGATCGTGCGAGTTACAAAATTTCTTTTTCGCGGAAGTCATAAATTTATTAGAAAACGAAGAACACTAAGCATATAGAACTGAATAATACTCTTTACATATATATATATATATATATATATATATATATATATATATATATATATATATATATATATATATCTTTTTACAAGATGAAAATATATAAAGCTTACATATCCCAAATAATATATACATCTACCATATAAATACTGAACCTAAACCAGTACCATAAACTTTAATAGTAGGCTCCTGAATCTGACTTTCCTCTGAACCCTCTGGGTCCTCCTCTAGTGGCAAAATCCCTGGCTGGGGTAGGTCTCGAGGAGCAGGAGTCCGAGCAGAATATACCTCAGAATCCTCCCTAGGAGAATAGTACATATTGCCCCACAAATCTCCTATTGGCATATGAAATTCTAGATATATATAGCATTAAAAGTAAAAATAACGGCCCCATTGTAGGTCTTACTCATGGAAATAGTAATGTCTCCATAATACTCTACGCGTTCGGTATCCCAGTGAATACGCCATGCGTTCGCACCTCCGTGAAACTGTATACTAGTATAACCTATCAGGTTCCTTCTCGTTGCCATCTCCATCTTCATAAGCATAAACAAAAAATAGAAATAGACAAAACAATATAACAAAGAGGTGAAATCCCCTACATCAAATACCAAAATGGCAGCAAGGAAACAGTAATAATAATACAGTTATACAATACAGGTACAATAATTACAGTCATGATATATCTCAACAGATAACTCATTGAATATGCATACATGTATATATTTCACAGCGGTATGTCAACAGTCTATGCATATGCACAATGAATAGACCCCTGCTCCATGGAGCTAAAACAAATATCAGAGAGAATGATCAGGAGAACCTGTTCGTATATCATCAGCCTCAATATAAGTGCTTTCAATGTTCTCAATTTGTGCAACATGGCTTATACAAGACAGTCTACACCGTATCAGGAAAGGAGCAGTGTCTCATCGAGATCGTCGGTGTGTTTGCATCAGTCACCATGGCACAGTAGAGCTACTAACTGGCCATTTATGGAATACCCGCACCGCGACGCCTGCAAGGTCATTCATAGACCTTCACTACGCAATTCTTACCCGTACAAATGTGTAATTCAATCTCCTAGGCATACAGCCTTAACAAACAAAGTCATAATGACTTTGATAATGCATGTTCAAATGCTTCACAAATCAATAATTGATAAATACGTGATTTTCAAGTAAAAACAAGCCACCACTGGCCTAAAACGTCAACTGACGTATCCAGGTCCAATATGTCGGCCCAACAGTAAAACTTACTATTTTTCTCAAAAGTGAAGTATTTTTACTGTATTTCACAAACGTATAGTATTTATATGATATTTTATAAACATACTGTATTTATATGGTATTTTATAAATGTACAATATTTATATGGTATTTTAAAAATATATAGTATTTCTATTGTATTATAAAAATATATATTTTCTATTGTATTATATAATATTTTTGTTACGTTAATAAATCACGTAAACATTTTAATTGATATTCTAAGCTCAATTTAAAACTTACCGTATTTAAAAATATTAGACTTTAATTCCAACGTATTTCTTACAAAACCTCCTCTAAATAATATTTTCTTACGTTTTTCATAAAACAAATATTATCAAAATATTATTCCATTGGTTTTATTAAAAAAACTTTCTTAAATAAAATACTTTAGATTTAAAATTACCCTTCAAAAATTTATTTCCATCACAATAGCCAAAAATCATTCTTTCTTACGTAATAAAATTTATTTAATCTCTTTTTAATTTTACAAATCCATAACTCATGTTTTTATCACCTAATCAACTAAGTTCTCAATTAATAAATTATTTTAATCATGGATACTCATCTTTAAGCTATATGGCCGTGAGCCATAGAGATCTTTTGGATCCAAAAATCATTTCTTTATCACATGATTCATAGCCTATAATTTATTTCAACCATCAAATCATGATATAACAATTTGATGCTTACCATAATAATCACATAAACATATAATCAAGTAAGCATAAATCACAGAATTCACACCAATGAGTGAATAAATCCTCACATGGATTTTTCACTGATCAAAACACAATTTCGTTTTTCACCACCAAAATGGATCGATGAGATTAATCTCCCTCTTACCTTAAATGAAGATCGAAGTTCCTTCATTGCTCCTTGAAATAATTTCAACCACCAAAAAGACCCTTAAAATAAATCAAACATAAATTTATTAACATCTAAGGCTTAAAATAAGATGACCATGGATTTAAAATCATGGTCTAGAAATTAAAAATAAAATTTAGAAGTGAAAATCAAAAAATTCATCTAGAATCCTTCAAATTTTGAACCTTGAGAAACAGTTGAAGATGGACGATTTAGGAGAAACTCACAACATGAAAGTTCCTTAGGATGGTGTCTAGACTCAAGATCTATGGTTATTTTGAATTCATAAGGCTTGGAGAGAATTTTCAAGGGCTTGGTTGTGTATAGAGAAGACAAAAGATGATAGAAATGTTGTAAAAGCTCTTGAATGGTGTAATTCTTGAAAATTATACATAGAAGGGTTTATATAGACAAAGGAATCATGTAGATCAATCAAGATGGTGGTAGAAAAAGCTCCATGGCCGTGAGCTACCATCCAAGAGAAGTTGTCATTTAATTTTTCATCTTTCCTCTTATTGATTCATAATAAAGCATAACCTTTTTTTTTTTTACTTTTAGGTAAAGTTTTTCTAGAAGCTATTTTTGTAACACCCTTTGGGATGTCACATTTTGAGATAAATAAAAAATAAAGATAATAAATATTACCCAAGTTATAAAATAAATATTATAATTAGTACGTATATTTTGTTTATAAAACGTATAAACTACCACACATCATCACACCTAATACGGTGTTAACATACATATCAATTCACCAGTATATCACATCTATGCATTATCTACATACATACAAAATTCAACATATAAAAAAAAAAACTAACATATAATTTACATATGGTTTTGTTGTCATCATTATACAAATAATTTACAAATAATTTACAACTAAAGAAAATACATACCAAAACATTTACAATTACTGCCAAAAGATAAAACATAAGTTTTATATACAGTACAACATCAAAAAGCAAAAAGTGCCCAAGTGCACATCATGGATATCTAGTTCACTGGGAAATCATCCCTAGATAACTCCTCAGGTGACAGATAACCAGGGATGTCTCACAATAGCTTCTACGAACAGAGATACGAGTTTTCTACGAACTGGAGTCCGAGATGTAGACACTACACTATTTTCATTAGGAACATGGAAAAGTCCATTCCAATGACGTCGGATCTCCAAAGGCAACTCTAACTATACATACAAGTCAAAAGTAACAACAGGATCAGCATCATATTCCGGACGCAAAGATAAAGTAATGATTCCCGTATACACTACACCATTGCTTTCTTCACGAGTGCGCCAGCCTTCTATTCCTCTATGGAACTCTATTCTTACAAAACCTAAGAATCCTGGCGTAATCATCTTCTTTGAGTCAATTGAACCGGTACGGATGATCTGAAGGCTCCAAATATTCAGACTGGAAATCTGTAGATTGTTGCTCCTCCTCTATATGATATTCACTGCCTAATACTTGTTCTTCAATCTCTTCATTTCCGTCTATATATATATATAACACAATAATACAAACAACACATACAACAACAAAGAGGTAAGACAACCCAATATATCACAAGTGTGGCGCATAAGAAAACGACAATACAACGAAAATAGCAATTAATATCAACACAGATAATAAACATTAACAATAACTAATTATGGAAAAGAATAGAATCCATCACAATAAATTATAAATACACGATAAATACGCCAAAACCATAAAATGACTCAGTCCTACTCCATGGAGCTATAACACACACAACGATATCAGAGAGAATGATTTGAAAGTTCTAATAGTACTGCCCAGCCAGCTATTGCACTGTCCACCCTTTGTGTCTATAGCTTGACTACCCCGACCAGCTATTGCACTGTCAGCACTTTGTGTCTATAGCTTGGCTATCCCGACCAGCTATTGCACTGTCAGCACTTTGTGTCTATAACTGATCGTTGTGATTGCTATTGCACTGTCAATACTTTGTGTCTATAGCCCACTAAAACACCATGGCGTAGTACACAGTCAAAACATCGTGTAACTACAGGCAGTAAAATAGACCTCTCAAACTTCAATTATTTACGAAGATACCCTCAAACTTTAAATATTTACAAAAATGCCCTCAAAATTCAAATATTTACAAAAATGTCCTCAAAATTCAAATATTTACAAAAATGCCCTCAATGGCAAAAATATTTACAAAAATGACCTCAAAATTCAAATATTTACAAAAATGCCCTCAAAATTCAAATATTTACAAAAATGCCCTCAATGGCAAAAATAATGATGTAAATGCCCTCAGTGGCACAAATCTCAAAATACAGTACGCTCCCACTTGGCGCACTATATTTTCCATATAGCCAAGTTACAATACACACCCACTTGGCGCACTATAACTTTCCACATATCCGGGTCCACCATTTTGGCCCAACAGTAAAATTTGCTGTTCTCATCAATCGCGTAAAATTTTTATTGCGTTTTTTAAAATCCCAATATTTTCCTTAAATAAACAGTTTATTTTTCTAACAGAAAAATTTATTAAATAGTTTAAAACTGCTTAAAATATTTTTCAAGTAACTGTAAAATATTTTTGCATTAATGTAAATACGAACAACATTTAAACATTATTAATTCCATTAAATACCCTTAAACACTCTTTGAAATTAATTTAAAAACATCCAAAATCCACTTTTCAGGGTTATGACCGAACCTAGGGTGTTGTATTCTTTGGAATACTCATGCATTTCTAACATTATACTAATACATACAACATTATAAAAACTAGCAACATTATAAAATTAACAAATCAATTTAACAATATAAAACATAAATGGAAAAATCATTACAATCAACATATAAATGAATCCTCATGGATTCTACAAACACACATCATTCCATTTTCTTACTACCACTCAAGAATAATTAGGTTATAGTCTTCCTCTTACCTTAAAGTGAAGAAAATTCTTCTTTTATCCTTCCTTGGAATTTCAGTTTTTAGCTCCTTCAAATACCTAGGAAAATAAATAAAATTTTCTAAGAGTTACTACTAGATACCATGGATCAATCATGGCTTGGAAACTTGAAAATGAAAATAGAAAGGAAAAACAATGAATTTTACCTTTAAAGAAACAACTCCAAGATGAGTTTTCAAGCTTGCAAATGATGGAATTTGCAAAAACCTCCAACTAGAGATGAGTTTGGGTAGATGTTTAGAGTTAGAAAAACAAAGAAGGAAAATTTTTAAGTGAGTGGATAGTATGGTGGGAAGCTTGGCCGAATAGAGTGAAAGAAAATGGAAGAAGAAAGATGCTTGGAGTCTTGGTGTTTTTGGAGAGAAAATGGAAGGCTTTTACGTAAAGAAGAATGAAAATAAGAGTGAAAAGTGAATATCAAAGGCTGCTTCCGTGGGTGGCTTTGAGTGAGGCTAAAGGGATTAAATTTGCATGGAAATCTTCCTAGCCATCCATCCATTCAATGGTTGAGATGTTGCTTTGTTGGAGTGCTTAGGAAGCCTTGAAAAACTTGTCCTCCAAGCCTCTCCAAGCTGCTGCCCAGCCATGTTACCCAAGGCCATTTAAGGAACCAATTTATGTTAATTACATGTTTAATTACTTGCTAATTAGGTAGCTAATTAATTAGGTTTAATTTCCTAACCAATTTTAATCAATTATCTAATTACAATACTAATTAATTAGACATATAATTACATAATTTATAATCTCTAAACAATATTAGCACATCTAATTAATATTTAGATTGTAATTATTTAATAACTAAGCTAGTTTAATTAGTTTGCTAATTAGATAATTAACTTAGTTAAACTAAGCTTAATTAGCTACTAACCCAAAGTCAAGCCTACAAATTTTGACTTAATCCTAGCCACTAATTCATCTTTAAATCCTAGCCATTGATCAAATCTATAATCATCATCCAAGCTTGCTCACCAAGATTTAATCCTAGCCATTTATCAAATCTATTAATATCATCCAAGCTTGCTTTCACCAAGATTCAATCCTATGGTCCAAAATGGTCAAGCCACTTTTGTTGACTTCTCTTTATTAGTTTGACTTCTAAGTGTCTTATTTCTATTGGTCCAAGTTTCTAATCTATCCATTGGTTACTTTATTTATACGTGGGTCCCGCACACACACGTGATCGGGTCCATTGTCAAAATTTATACTGAGTAATAAAATAATACTAAAAATTATTTTATCGCATGAGCTTAAATTCTAAAAATTACTTAAACTAATATATATATCAATCGAATCCCCAGGTTTAGTAAGATCCCCAAATCTAATTAATTAAAATAATATTTTTTCTACTTAAAATTTTTATTTCCCTGGCTCGGAGCAAATCACATACAATGATCAAATACACTCACGGAACAGTCAAATTCATTTTACTACTCACAGAAATTACAAAACAGTATATTGGGGACGCAATTGTCATTTATCTTAAAGTTAGAAAAATTCAGGGTGTTACAATTTTCCTATTGGTTAATAGTGATATGAGTCACAAAATGTATTGGTTTAGAATTGAGTCTAAGTTCATTATTAGGTTTTTACCGATGGCTATTTACCAATCTCAAAAGTTACCACTAGTAAAAATCATAATGATTGCTCATCAGGTAAAAGAATGTCCTAGAATTTACCCGTCAGGTAAAAGTATCAGAGAAGGAATATTCCAAAATTCTATTCCCGATATCAGGTTTAGTAAGATCCCCTAACCCTGCATGAATAGTTGAAATCTTCTCGAGCCCGAAAAATTTTTATTTTTTCGGCTCCGTTCTTAAACACACAAAAGTCCAAAAATAATAATATAATAATCAAAATAAATCTAATAATTCATAAAAAATTATAAAAACATATTTAACAGAGAAATAAATAAATTTTAGGGTGTTACATTTTTTGCCTTGGGAAGGAAAAGGAACTACTTTGGCAATTGCCACCTTTCTATAAAATATTTTAAGTATTGATTTGATTTTTCCGAAGCAGTTAGAATTATTGTGATGACATAAGTTTAATTTGATATACTGAGAATTTGTTTAGAATTCTCACCCCCTTTTATATTTTTTTTCAATGATAATTGCAGCACATGACTCATGTACAGAATAAATACGAGGATGCTGAAGTAGTTTAAGTTATCTATACTTTTTTACTATTGATATGTACTCATAGATATGCAGAGATTTGTATATAGATTATATGTACAAATGCCTATAAAGGCTTAGTTGTATCACATGAACTCTATTGTTTTAGATTATAACAATTATTAATATCAATATGCATCAGAATTTTTAGTTGTATATTCATACTTTGAGATAATATCATCCCTCATAAGGCTCAAATTAGCAATAAAATTAGTATATATAATTATTGAGAAATGATATTAGTTTAGTCATGATGTGCCTAATTCTAAGTTTCTCTATATAATCTAGATATACTAAGAGTATTAATTTTGGGACGTTATAGCTTCCCTCACAGCCTCTGCTCTCCAAAGATTGCACTATGGATATTAAAGCTTGAAAGTGGCCTCTATACCCTAGCATCGTCCCTTCAGGAAACACTTCGCAGCGCCTCCACCACACCTAAAGGTAGCACTACAGATAACACCTCCACTGAGTTGCTACCCTCCTCGCTGTTACTCTCTAACTCTCACACCCTTACCATGGTCTAGATAAAAGAAAAAAGGGCTAAATAGAGGAAATGAAGGTTTGGGCAGTACCTTAAGTGATAGAGAGTGAAAGAAAATTGAGAGGGGAAACTGGGTAACATGCAAGAAATAGAAGCAAAGAATTAGAAGTTTTGCTGCCGTAAACCACCATTTGTGAACTCGTCAAAAACCGCTTGTGTCGTTGGAAAGTTTCTAAAGAAGGTTGGAGAAAGAGAAAAGTGGGAGGTTTTCTTCCACTTCCCTATTTATAGGCCTCTAGTACCTCAATTGCCACCATCATGGCAGGGACAAACTAAGCATTTCAAAAAGTTTAAATTGATGGCAGCACGACCTGCAAAAGTTACCAACAATAGGCAAAATGACTTTGACCACAAATGAAACGTTGTGGACAAGCCAAGCATCACAAAATTTGAAAGCACAATATCAGACCCCATCACCAACTTTAAAGAATCTCAGAATGAATACTCGGATCTATTCCATGCAAAACAAAACTAACCAGGATCTCGGCTTATCAGATCAATTCGGTTCAAAGCATGTTTCATCGAATTCCCAGATTTTGGTGCTTATTGAGCACCACTTCCATTGAGATAATACAAACACCACAACGATCCAAACAAGATAGATGTCGGAGGAAAATGATTAAGAAGACTTGTACACCAGTTATCAGATAACAATTGCAACCCTATCATCAAGGAACCCAGCACCAGTTGTAAAACCCTCTTTTTAGCATGTTGGGTAATTTATAGTTGCAAAGGTATCATAACACTTGCTTGACATGTTTACTTAATTTTGTGATAAATTGAGTTAGTTTAGGCACTTTGCTACAACATAAAAGGTGGAAAATAGCTTAAAATGACGCAGATAATGGCTTTAAAGGCTAAGTTGAGGAAAATAAATATGGATAATTTATTTTTAGGTCATAAATATGTGTATGAGGATGTAGTTAAATTTTCAAGATAAACTGAATTAGTTTATTATTTTTAAGTACACTAGTTGTGCGTTTTAATATCGGGTTAACTTGGTGCAAATATGAAAAATCATGTAAATGGTTAAATGAGATTTTAGATGAATCTTAGGATTTATTCTAATATCTTTGAAAGTTAGGAAACTTGATTTGTTTAAATATAAGTGTTCTTAATAGATATAATGTTCCAACTAGATATTTAAGTCACTTTGTGACTCAATGTTCTAACAGTTTCTTCTCTTGACTTTTCCCTCCTTCTCACATGAAAGGCAGCAAGTGCTGTATAAAAGGAAAAAAAAGAAAATGAAAACAGAAGAAAAGAAAAGAAGAAAGGAACATAAGGAGAGAAAGAGAAAAGGAAAAGAAAGAAGAAAATGAGAGCTCAAGGAGCAAAGTTGGAGTTTGGAGTTCATCATTTCTGGCTTCAAGAGATAGGGGTGTTTTTCATCAAACTCTTACTCTTTCTATTCTCTTTTCATGCTTGGGTTATGCGTGATTAGGGTTAAGTGTGAGTTTTGAGTGGTTTTTCCATGGTTTGAGTTGGATTAACTTGTAGGAAATTTAGTTGTGATTCATCATAAGTTGTTAGTAGCATGGTTGTTGATTTGAATCCTAGGAACATCCTTGAAACTCTTTGTGAAAGAAGTTGTGAAATGAGTTTTAGGTGTGTGAAGGTTTTGAATTATAAATCCATACTAGATGAGTTAGAAATTGTTTGAGGGTTGCTATATGATTAGGAACCTTAGTTGTGGTTAGAAATTACATAGAACTAATGAGTTGATGAATTAAACGAAGAAGGAGAAGAATTCTATCTATTTTTCTGGTGTTGAACGCAATAACAGGTTATTGAATAGCGATAACAGATTATTTGGTTGTGGCAGAAGCCTTTAGTGAACGCATAATAGGTTATTGAATAGTGATAACTGATTATCAAAAACACATAACATGTTATTGAATAGTGATAACAGGTTATTGGAAACGAATAACAGGTTATTGTGTTCAATCAGAGCATGTTTTCAGAGGCTATATTAGGTTATTTCAAGTCATAACCGATTAGCAAGGTTCCATAACCGATTATGGACATTTCAAAAGTTAGAATTTGGCTTGTCATAATCATCTTTTCAAGAGGGATAAGTGTTAAGGATTTAAGAAGGTTAAGTTTATCATTCTTGGGCTTTATGTAAAGCTTGTTTAGGCTAGGTAATGAATACCCATGATTGAATAGAGACTCTTATGCATATTTTTAGTATGTATAGGGGATGTATAAACCTTTGGACATCCAAGAGTTGTGAAATGCTTTAGGTATGAATGTATCTAGGACCATAAGTTAAAAAGAGTGTCTTTGATATCATTATGTGAAAAGTATGAACCTTAGTACATCCAAAAATAATGGATTGACATAGGTTATGTTCATGATACTACTAGAGATAGTTCAAGAAAGGAATGACCCTTTAGTATGTATATGATATGTTCAAACCTTAGAGCAACCAGGATTAATAATTTGCCTTGGGTAGGTGTCTAGAACCTTTTGTAACTCAATGTTGCTTTAAATATCACTTAAGTTAAATGAGTGATGTTTTGGTGTCGAGATGCATGTATGTTGGAATGGTTTAGTAGTATTTTCCCTATGTGAGTATCCTTAAATGATGTGCATAAACATGTGGCCAAAGTAGAGCGGGAAAGTCCAAAAGGTTCTTTGAATAAGGATTTAGTCCCAAATTCTCAGTGTCATGGTGCATAATCATAAGGCCAAGGGAGATAAGTGGGAAATCTGAAAGGTTCTCTTGAGTCTGGATTCAGCCTTAACTTCTTGATAGTGCTAGGGTATGTGTATTGTGAGGATGAACTTTTTCTCTATTTACCACAGGATAATACACTAAACTAGTGTTCCTAATCAATATCTTAGTTCTTAATTGGGCTGAGCATGTATGTATGATGTTTTCGCTTGCTCTTTCAAAGTATAGTAACCTATATGATGTGCACAATCATTGGCCAAAGAAGATAATGGGAAAGTCCAAAAGCTCCTTCAGAGGAAGACTAGTACTAGATTCTCAAAGAGCCAAAGGTCATAAGTAGAGTGGGGTTGCAGCTCTTCCTCCTTACCATAGCAGATTACATGGAACATTTAGGTTCTGGGAATGAGTGGGTGTTCTTGGTTTTCAAAACAAAACTCCGCATGCATTTCAGAATAAAACCCTGCATTGGCATAACTATAGGACATTGCTTAGGCATAATCATATTGCATATCACAAGCATTGCATTTATAGACAATTATATAGGCAATTGTCTGTTACTGTTGGTGCTTACAATTATATGGGCAGTTGTTTAGTATCAATAGTATATCAGTTTCGGTTTAGCGTACACTGCAAGGTGGTGTGCAGTTATGAGTAATAGTAAAGGAAACTCCTATATTAGTTATTAGAATTATTTATACAATTATAGCTAACTGATATTGGAATTGTTTTTACTGAGAATTATAATTCTCACCTCGATTGTATTTCCATGTAAATCCAGGTCAAGACCCCTTCAAAGGGAAAGAAGACGAAGCATGAAGACTAGTTTAGTTTTATTGCTTCCTAGACAAAGGTTATGTATATAGTTTATATTTTCTTTGTAATGTTTTATAGAGATATGTATTACAATATGCCCTTTTCTGGCTAGTGTTGTGTATATATGTGTGTGTGTGTGTGTGTGTGTGTGTGTGTGTGTGTGATGAGTTTTATGTTTTTCGCATTCTCTCAAGGCTCTCTATAATTGACTTGATTGTGATTATGGAGATATTATTATGTATTATGTAGAAAGTGACATATCTAGTGTTATATATCTTTGTATATCTCTAATATGTCGAGATATCAGTATTAGGGTGTTACACCAATGCTCCTCACCATCACCTGGGGGCAACTAACGCTCCCATTGACCTCAACCTGAAGTACCTCGACACTCCACTTACAGCAGAGTGCCGAGTGGGGAGCAATTATTCTAAACCGAGATCCGGCTCCATTGCCCATAGGGGCAATTCGATTAATAGAAGCATCCTGGCCACATTCATCACGGAGCACGACATGAGTCAGTGCCACCTCATCGCTAACAATTATGCAATCAGGAGACAATCACTCTTAACAGATCCCACGCAAATAGGAGTAATCATGTCTCATCAATAGACATAACTGCACATCAATAGCAATTCAAATTAAAATTATCTCCTATCCTGCTTAACAATTAAGCAACGCTCCCCTATAAATAACAAGCTAAGCTACTTAGGTATCTCTCTGAAGCTTAAGCACCCTCTTCTAGTGCAAAGCCTAACTTGAGCATTGGAGCGCCTTTTGCAGGTATACTACCTCTCTGCTCCATTGCTTTTGTCGATGCACCAAGGAGGAAAACACCACCATTTTGCTCACTTGAGTCCTATTTAGGTGAACCGCTCTAAACTTGTTCAGAACACTTATTGTTCTTAATAAAATATATAACTTCTATACAAAGACAAATAATGAATTATATTTTATTAAGGGATAACCTTCTCTCTTTATTTATGTTTGTAGTCAAAATTCTCTTGTTGGGAAATCTTGAATTTCCAACATCTCTACCCAAAGACAAAGGACTATTTTTCTTTTGTTTGGAAACTTCATTTACGACAACTACCATCGTATCAGATTAGGAAGCATGAATACAGATATAGGACATGGATATGACACTACATGATACTGCTACATGGATATGAAAAAATTTAAAAATTATCGAACACGACACGACTAAAATGTAACATATAAAAGTTATTAGAGTATTTATATAAAAAACACAAATTCTAAATTAGAATGAAGACATCAATGTTTCTTATGCCAACTTTAGTCATTGTGGGCACAATAAAATGCAATCATTTATTTAATCATGTCTTATCCCACTTGTATTGGTACAAATTCAAAAAAACAATTGAAAGATGTTGGCTAGAAGTATCTAAAAGTATTTAAGAAGTATATGATATTTACAACCATTTTAAAATATTTGTGCTTCCTATACAAAAAGTAAATGAGTGAATAATGTATATTTGAATTAACTTATTTTATGTTTTAAACAACTTATAGTCAATTTTTTATTGAGAGAATTTTTTGAAAAAAACACATTTTTCCAAAAAATAATCAAAACCAAACATACAAAAATTGTATAATAAATTAAATATTAATAACCATCCAAGTCATGTAATTTGAAATTTTCTTGTTATGCTACCAATTATTGTAACTTTCATTTTCATCAAATGCATTCTTCACCGGTGGTCTTTCTTTGCTCTTCTTTTCTTTCATTTGTTTTTCTCTTTTATTTTCACTCTTTCACATTGTCAAACTACTTCATATCGTAATGTATTTCTAAGTGCACTTCCGTCACCCATAATTCCACTTCATAAAATGGAGGCAGGTATTTATTATAGTGAAAAGTCTAATTTACCCCTTCAATTTAGGATCACATGCACTTTGATCCTCAAATTTTAAAAAGTGTAACACAATCCTTAAACTTGCTAACGTATACATTTTCATGATTTCGTTTAATTTTCTGTCAAACTGTAACAGTTGAAGTCACATTTTTAAAAGTTTTAAGACTAAAGTACACATAAAGCTAAATTGGATGGGATAAATTAAACTTTTCTCATTAAGAAATTTGGTACAAAATATGGCCACATGATTTCAGCGTGACAATTTTCGTTAAAGGTTGACTAAAAATCAAACAAAAAATCAAACGAAAAGACTATAATGCATAAGTTAAAAAGTTTAGAGATCACATTGCATGTTTTTAAAGTTTAAGAATCAAAGTTTACATGACTTTAGCTGGATCAAAGTTTACATGGTAGCTTTTAGAGATTGAAAAAGCTCGTGTAACTTTTCTGGGGTTAGTAACAATTAATTTAGTCTGCCTCCACCTATTTCATCTTGTCTATTTCCCACATACTATCATATGAGATGAATAGAGTACGTAATTTCAAGGATAGCACAAAAAGTGGTCAGCAATCCCCACAGAAAGTTGCTGCATAACTACACTATATATCATTAATGATTTGCTAGTTGCTATTGTTTTAATCTAGATTGGAAGAAAGAACTTAATCAGATTCTCTCTTCTCATTTGGATCTAGAACATGCAATTCTTCTGTTCCTCATTCACCACAGGACCTACAAAAACTATATGGGTTTAAGAATGGCATCAAAAGTATAGCAAAGAATTCCTACTTCGTTCTCTCTACCCGAAGGACCCCAACAGAACTAACATCCCTTCATTGGCACTTCATCCTATGTATTTTTTTTTGGTGATATTCATCTTATGTATTGTCAGTTCATAGACTAGCTGCTTCAAGGGCTACCACTTTATGAAGGGTTTGAGAATTAGTTGAAGGAATTGGAAAAGCAACATGTGAGCTGAAGCGAGACAATGGTGGGATCCGGGGTGATGGAGCAGCTGTTCTTGTCCTTGGAGACAAATGTTGCTGCTCTAGAATTTTAAACTGAAGCTCTGGAGGGTAGTCTCTCATGCAACCAATTCGAGGACCAGCACCTGTTGTCCATCTGGTAGTTAAGTGATAGGCCAACTGATATGACTTCATTCCTTTGTGTGAATCTATTCTCTTAATTATTTTTTCTTTTGGAATAGGATTTTCATCTTCTTCATCTTGATCTTCAACAAACAAGTTCGATTTGGAAACCATGAAATCCTCCTCATCAATAAATGATTCTTCTGCTGTCTCATAACCATTTTCTGATATTAAATCTGGAGAATAAAATTGGCAACTTGGAGGATGTGCTTGCTGTCCAAAAATGTCCAACACATTGTCTCTTTTCGGTATTTCAAGTCTGGCTATTTTTGATCCTAGTCCTCTGGACAATCTTGACAAGGGTGGATGAGAGTTTGACTCAGCATTATTAGAATCCTCATTTCTCAAGTCAGGTAGCTGTTGGGCTAATGTGCTGCTCTTGGTTTCAACATTTGGAGGTAATTTTGCCTCTGAAGAATTGCCTCTGAAGAGAAGATCCTCATTCATTTTGGCTTCTTCTTCTTCTTTGTCTTCCCTTGGGCTTTTCTGCATATAATGAAAATGACAATTAGCATATAATAATAATAATAATAATAATAATAATAATAATAGTATAAATGAGACTCTGGATTTATGTTAATCTAGCTGTTTAATTGACTCCTGCCATGTAAACAATGAATGAAATTCTGCATTAGATTGACAGATGCTATCTTATACTGCAGCAAAGTCATATTTTACCTTTACATCTGTAAGATCCACATTATTCTCCTTAAGGAATGACATGAGTTCCTGGAAATTTTCTTCTGTTGGGAGATAATGCCCACTGTGAGGCCAAACTGCCTTTGGAGTTTAAGAAGACTACTGTCAGTATGCCAATGCCAAACATAGGCAAATAGAAAGCAAAGGAATACAATCTATTAATCTATTATGGAAATCTAGGTCTATTTCCTTTCATCATACCTTAAGAACACCATCCTCCGCCACTAATCTACCGGCAGACAATGTGGCTCCACCTGCCAGGAAGCTTGAATGTTGGAATGTGCCCTTGTTCTTCTGCCCAACATAAAATGTCTTGGAAGTGCTAAGTACAAAAATCCACTTAGCATCTCTGGTTGTTTGAACAGGTTTCCCACTCTGCTTGTGGAAGAGCCTCCCATTCTCAATAACTACTTCATAAGCCTTTCTTTCTACCTGCAAAGAAAACAACTTTTAAAATTACTTCAATATGTTGCTTGACAGTTAAGCTATCTAATAAATTAGTGTTTGACCAACCATCCCTCTTCCCCCTCTGTAAGATGTGCTAGATCTATCTGGACAAAAAAAAAGGTGATATTAAAGGGAACAAGAAAACTCACTGGACCCAGATACTTGATGCATTGCTGCTGAAGCTTTGATCTAGGACATCTCTCAGAACTGACTTCCTTGCCTTCCCCAATATCAAGCCTACACTTGTGTAGATTGATAAATATCCATCAGTTTGATTGAAAGTTGCTTGTCAAAAAGAAACCGAATTTTTTATTCTGCTTTTAATCTTACCAATAGAAGAAAGGTTGATTGCTGTCACAGTGGAGCCATTTGACATAATAAAATTGAAGATTATGGCCATAACGATGCCGAGGGTCAATCTGTTAAAATTGACAACCAGTTAAAGAAACTAGCTGTTTAATTTAAACCGTATCACTTTAGCTATGAGACTTACTGCCTCTAGCCAGTGCTGCAAAGCAAGTTTACGAGCCTTCCTATCCTTGGATAGACCCTTTCCAACCTATTAAATACAGAAAAAGTAAAAAGCAAATTACTAGTCTTTCAACTTTAAAAACCACAACATATTATAATACAAGTCATATGAGAACTTACCTTGGCAGCTCTCTTTCTCGCCCTTGACCAACGTGAAAGGGCAGTCTCTGGTTTCTCAATGTCAAAAAATGATATAGAACTGCGCTTTAGTTCAGCAAAATCTAAAGCCTTCCACCTATGTTTTATATGAATTTAAATTTAGTAACATAAACAAGATTATGAACACCTTGATATTTTGATAGAGATCCCACAGTTTTCTATGAAAGCCTTTTTTGTTCCCTTCTCTTTTACCATTAATTTGACAGTTTTTTTATGAGGTCATTCTAAGTAAAGACTCTTAAATATGAAAACATTTCCATACCAAAGATGATTAGTTGTTTTTGATTGGCAGAGGACTAAACAAATAAAATGGATAAATTTTTATATAAATTCCAATTTTTTGTTTACCCAAGTGCATATATTGAAACTAACCATCTCTGCTCTGCAAGAACTGCACAATCTGCAAGTTGCCTCCTTGTTCGGAAACTTTTGTAAACTTTCTGCAACTTCAGTGCAGCTTGGTCTCTTTGACGTGGTGGCTCTGGCAATGGTGAATAGAAGTTCTTCTCGGACAAGTTACTATATGATCTTGACAAATGATCATAAGTGTCTTTATTCTTTGTGCTTACTGGTATACCAAATAAGTCATTTTCCATATCTGCTGTAGGCGATTTGAAAGAAAGCATGGTCTCCAATTCCCGCCCATTAATGCTAACTGATCCTTCAAGCATCATCTTCTCTGCACAGTATGATTTCTTATGGCAGGTTCTGAGTTACGACCACTGAAGCTAACTGACCAGAAAGGATGCTTTATATCTTCACGCTCGAAGTTGATAAATCTCAATAGAAACTTCCAAGGGACTATCCAAAACCAGCAAATGTGCAAGATAAGGTTTTACCCATTTAATAAATTGTTATAAATCTACAAATAATCAGGATCTTAATCAACAAAATTTATGGAGTTCATGTACCTAGTAAAACAGGTAAAAAGTTAAAAAGAAAGAAGAAAAAGTAGGAGAAATGCATGAGGCTTGTGAGCTATGCATAGTGTTATATTATATGGTGGAGACATTAGGATCAGTCGTCAATTCTTCACCTACAAAGGCTTATGAAGATCTTCATAGACTCTTTGCATTCTCGGTCCTTTATGGAAAGAGGAAGGAAACTGATGCACAAATGGTACTAAATTTCCAATCATTTTAGTTTGCATTTCGAAATCTTCAGAGAAGGAAGAGCGGAAGGCACAGTTTGATAAAATTACTGGCCTCATGAGCACTAGTCAGATTTTTCTGTCTCAAAAAATAAGGATTTTGATGTCTCAGACAGCAAAAACCAAAAGCATATATAGAATTCTACCAGTCATTCATTGAACAAAAAGGTTTAGCATAATTCCACGAAATTATAGTTTTACAAATTGATAAACAAAAAGACTTGTCAATTGCAAGGACTGAGCAGAGAGGATTCTACAGAATGGAGACAATGGAAGAGAATAAACGATCAAATCTTCAAATATTTGGTAAAGCAACACCACAATCCATGCATAAGATCAGATAATTTTAACTCCCTGAACCCACATTTGTAAATATCCATGTCAGCGAATGTTAGGAAAAACATCTGAAACATCATCTTACACTACACATTTCAGAAGCAATGCAAGAGAAGGAGGGTTAAGGGACATTGTCATTATTGGGATAAATCAATAACCCACAAGAAGAATGACAATGTTGTCCCGTAATGAGCTTGTAGCTCAAATGGCACCGGCTCAAGTTTTTAGGACTTTTTTAAGATTTTGGTGTGATGTTGATGTCAAGGATTCAATCTTCCCAAACCACTTTTCCCCCTCCCTTACCCAGTGCTTACACCTCCAATGTAGAAAAAACTGGAAATACTAATAATAATAAAAAGACCAGATTGTCATCAAACCATTCAAACCCAGAAACCATTTTATCAACATTGCACATTCTCACGTATAAGAACCAGAAAACATTCTCACAGTTTATTTCAATGTTTGAATATTATGAGAAATATTCCCCATAATAACAACAACAATAATTTTAACCTCATTGTATTTGCCTAGGGGAGAGAAATCAAATGAAGGGCATGAAGGACCATACCTTAATCTATCAGAGTGGGACCAGAGAAGAAGATAGGCTCTAGGAGATGTTGGGCTGATAAAGAGGCGGGTTAGAGCTAACAACAAACAAAGGGTGGAGAGAGAGAACGAATAGGAGAAGCAAAGAAGGAAACCCAGAAAGAAAGTGGCACAACTGGAAGGTAACAACGTAAGAGAGACCGAACAATGTGGGGGGAGAGGAGAATGAGGGAGAAAGAGGTTTAGCTTCTTTTTTCAGAGGCTCAAAGGGTTACAGGGTGGGCTAGCTATACGGGTTTCTCCTGTGCAATGCTTAATGGTTCCTGCTATACGTTGGCTGCTACGCTATCCTTGCAACATCTTTTATATATAGAAAATTAGAAATATAGAATGGAGATTAAAAAATATATATATATAAATGGACTTTGAGAGGTGAATTACAATTGACAAGGACATGGACAAAAAAGGTAAAACATGTAAACGTTGAAAAAGTAAGGATTGAGAACTTAAAAGAAAGAGTAAATTATACTCACTCCCTTTAAGTTTAATGATATTATATTTGATCTTATTTTTTTTAAAAATAATACTTATCTCTATTAATTAATCAAGTTACATAATTGACAACTATTATCGCTTAAAATTTATAAAATTTTTAATATTCACAGCTTTATTTATGAAAAATATATTTTTTAAAAATATTATTATGTATAAATATTACGAGTTAAAATTTAATAATATTTTTTATCGCTTAAAATTTGATAACATTACTAGTTAAAAAATATATTTTTTTAAAAAACTCCTTGCACACCCACATAAAGAAATTTGTAAAGGTTTTTTTTATAAAAAAATATTTTTATATATAAATATTATTAATTAAAATCAGTAAGATTTTTAAGATATACTGCTTATTTTTAGTATACATAATTTTTTATAAATAACTGTGAATGCAGAAAACTCTATAGATTTTAACTGATAATATTTACATAATTATGCAACTTGATCAATTAATTGAGGGGTGAGTGTCATTTTTGAAAAAGAATGAGGCTGATATTTTAAAAAAAAATATTTTTTTTATAAATAACTGTGAATGCTGAAAACCCTATAGATTTTAACTGATAATATTTACACAATTATACAACTTGATCAATTAATGGGGGTGAGTGTCATTTTTAGAAAAGAATGGGGCTGAGTGTAATATCATCAAACCTAGAGGGGGTAAGTTTAATTTACTCTAAAAGAAATATAGAAGAAATTAGGAATTAAAATATAAAAGAACTTAAGAAATAGAGAAAAAATAAGAGTTTTTTTTATTTTTGTGTATTCTATTCAAATGTCTTACACATTCTATTTATAGGATCAATATTATATGGAATTACAAGCATTATCATAATGAAATATAAAGAAGAATAATGTATATTAACATCTACATAATGAGTGTTTGATAATCTTTTTGTAATTATGTAACTCTAGTGACTCTTAGACATCCATGTTCAATATTATTTATAATACTCCCCCTTAGATGTCTATCAAGAATATGCCTCACTAAGACCTTACTAAAAAAAGCCCGGTGGGAAAAAAATCCTAGTGAAGGAAAAAGAGTATAATATCCTTTACATGGAAACTACTTCATTAAAAATCTCATCAAAGAAAACCATGTAGGACAAAATCTTGATTAAGGAAAAAAGAGTACAGTTTTTCTTCCCATATTAGAAGCATAACTTAAGATATATGAATTGTAGCATTTTGATTTTCTCTCCCTAAAGAATTTTTGAAAAATATACTTTGTTATCTCACCTTTGATATATCCTCCTTTCAGTTGAGTTTTGCAAAAAATATTATGTTGTAATTTCTTTTTCTTAAGACAATCCACAAGATTCTTTAATATGATGAATTATAAGTTGTAACGAGAAACACTCACGACTTCCATTATGAATTGTTGTTATTTCTGCATGATATGAAGAAGTGACAACTATAGATTACTTTGTAGATCATCATGATATAACAATACCATCACATGTAAATAAATAGCCTATTTGGGATCTGACTTTATTTGGATCAGATGAACACCCTGCATCTTTATAATCAATTAGTTGGACATAGATTCATATGTATAAAATAATATCATCAATTGTGCCTTGAATATATAGAAAAATATAATATTTAACAATATGCATGTGTACTTCTATAGCACCAAGATAGGGTACTTCAGGACCAAGATCTTTGTTATCTTCTTTAAATCTAATGATCTAACAATTATTAGTGTAATCAATATATATAATTTATATGTATAAATCACTTAAGAACTTGTTCTTTATAACTTGATAGACAAAATTCAATTTGTTAAATGCTTGATCTGCAAGTCAAGGCAAAGTTTTATCATTCAAAGATCATTCACTTCAAATTCTCCTTTAGATCTTCTACAATCTTAGAAGAACTTCAAGCAATTTTAATAATTTACATACATAACAATTATGACAAAACCAGTTACAAGTTTTTTTAAATAGACACATCAAGTATTTAAGAAACTTTGAAATAAATATATAATGCATATCAACAAACATTAATGCTCAATAAGAAAGTCTTAATATAATGAGAAAAAGAGCATAAATCATTAGCATATGTAAATTAAGCTCATTGGATGTTGTTGATATTTTAAATCCTTTAGGGATTTTTATGTAGATAGTGTGTATCAAGAGATTCATAAGATGTAACAAGAAAATATCCATTAAAAGTACTCAACTTCTTGTGTGCAAACATCCTTAATAGATATCAAAATATAATTGTTTCTATTTGTATCCACAAATTTTGCACCTTCTAGGGTTTATACTTCAGGTCCATCAAAACCTCTTCTGGAGTTTGAACTAAAAGTTCAATAACCTCACGTTTTACAAATAAGTTCAATTTTGCCTACAAAGCATTCTTCTATTTTGGGCAATCATTTCTTCATCGACATCGTTTGACGATTCTAATTTTAAGATCCTAATTATTATTCTTAATATTGTGTGCAATGCAAATATGTTGTCGATAACTATTTCTTTTCAAATTCATCATTTTGTCCATAGAGACATAATTTATTGAGATCTCATTATTTTCGCCATTTTCAGGTATTTTAACTTCTTCTAGAGTTAAAACTACTTTTGGAGTTCGGATTACTTCAAGAGCCCTACTTATGTCGCTAATCTTAATTTCAAGAGTATTGTCTTTAGAATTATTTGCCTCCTTAGCAATATTATTTGCTCTTTCTTTTTTCTAGGATTTGTCTTTATAATCGATTAGTCTACCATGCTTCTGACATGTTTTTTAGCTAATTTGATAATAGTTCTAAATGGAGTATTTATAGCTAGTATAGGATTTATTTATCCTTTTGCAATAGAAAATGCATCTGGCAATTCATTTACTCTTATTTGTAAGTGTATTATTATTTGAATTTTCAGTTCAAATTGTCTTGTTTGAGGATCTAAATGATATAATAATGATGTATTTCAAGTAATCTCCTTTTCGCACTACTTATTCTTTCCCCATAATGTTGGAAACATCATTTTATATCCAACATATATTCCTATTTTCTTTTAAAGCTCATTTCAGTGTGATGTGGTAGAGCAGGAGTGACAATATCACACAAAGAAAAATTTTTATATGAGAAATATTTGGTTTTAGGTCAAAATCCAATTGTATAAGGAAAAAATTATAATTATTTATTAGTCTTATACCAAAAAGTGCTACAACATGTAAAAACCATGCCCCAAGCAAAAACTTGGGATATTATTCTCATAATCTATTATTTAACTATTAATTAGAGGCATTTGAACATAAGCAACAAGATGTTCAACATTTTACCAATAGTCATATAATAATTACTAAAAGATTGAGAAGTAAATTTACTAGTATTATCAAGATAAATTGTCTTCATCTAAATTTGTGTTCTTCATCAAATAACATGCATAATCTCACAAATATCAGGTTGCTAGTTAATAATAAGTACACATATGACCAACTGACTTCTGACCATAAAATATCTACATGGTGCCATGATTTATGATATTATCTATAAATATCATCTTAAATATGTTTAGAAATTCAAGAAAATCAACTATATTTTTGGATGACAATAGCCTTATAATCAATTTACATTGAGAACACATTGTTGGTGTATGCCCTAGAGGCTAATACATTTTCTGTATTTACATATATTCTATTATGCTATTTTTATATATAAGGCATTTCATTTATTGTGTTCTTTTTTGATAAACATAATAAAGTCCTTAGAATAGTAAGTTTGATACCATAGGACATCAAGTGGATGACTTGATCGTGAGATCCTTTTGGTTACAACACTATTCTTAAATGTCCCTAGTCAAGTATTATTGTTAATTAGGACAACAATAATATATTGAGACTAGTATGTGTAGAGACTGATGACCGCATCTCACGGGTCATGGATATGAGATATCAAGTCTTCACATTGGTACATATTAGAGTAATGATGTACTGGACTGACCCACCATGAGAACGCTACATGGATCGTTACGTGAGTGTCATAAGCGATTCTCAT
The DNA here is from genome assembly GCA_029884595.1 of Ormosia semicastrata. NCBI lineage: Eukaryota > Viridiplantae > Streptophyta > Magnoliopsida > Fabales > Fabaceae > Ormosia > Ormosia semicastrata. The sequence goes on along the minus strand of JAQQTO010000061.1, from coordinate 69,846,501 downwards.
AGTGACAATGGTGTTTGTGGTCCTTTGACCTGAAATCACTACGATTCCTACATGAGGAGTTGTGTGTTTTAATGCCATCAAACGTCATCTGTAACAAGGTGATTATAAAGTTGGTTATTGGACATACCGCAAATCATGTAGAGGGATGTGAGTGACCTAGATGGAATTTGTCATTCCTACATAACAGGAGCGATATCTTCGGGCCCCCTGATTGAGTGAGACTGCGAAATGCATGGCCATGCTCAAATGAGTCAATATGAGATATTGATCTCATTTGTTGTTACAAAGTCTACTTGAGTATCAGGAAACGAATGATTGGACTATACAAGGGTGACGATTCCATGCCTTGTGTTCAATCTAGATATCTTGACAAAGGGACTAAACTACACGGAAACATTGATCACGGATAGGTTATGTCAAATCACCGACATTCTCATTACTTGGGTAGCAAGTGATGTGTTGCTAGATACCGCTCATCGTTTGTAATATTAAAATGAGATTTTAATATTACTACCAACGTCATGAGAACCTGCAGGTCGCACACTTAGAACAGACTAAATTGAGCAATAAGGATCCAAGTTGGACTCGGATTCAATTGTGGGCCTAACTCATGACAGATGGGTTTTAGGGTTGCACAAACTTACCTTGCTACTCAAGCTCACACTCACTTAAGGCAGCCACTATTATAAATAGTACTTGTTAAGGGGGCTGCTATAGATGTTACATCACAACCCTAGCCGCACCTAAGAAAGTGAGTGAGAGACAGTGAAAGGTTCTTCTCTTCTATTCGCAGCTAGCACCGCGAAACAGAGGCGTGACTCCTTTTGCAAGTCTGTTCGTGTGGATACCGCAGAAACATCGTCACTATTACGGTGTTGGTGATTCACCTCGCTTGTGTTTATCACGCTTCAAGAGGTAAATTTTAAAAACTCGGATTATGGACTTTTCGCATGGATCCTGTGTGGGAATCCTATTATTCCGCTGTGAGATATTTTGATCCGCAATTCCCAACAGAACACATGACAAATGAAAACTCATTATGTTAAAGAATCTTTTGATCCTTCAATGATATTCATATGAATTATTAATATTGACCCAAGATAGCCTAACTAACCATATGCTAAATAACAAAATTATTTGGACTAGTAAACTTTTGGTTTACAATAATATAATAAACTTCTAGTTTACAAATATATAGTAAACTTTTGGTTTACAATAACATTCATTTTTTAACACTCGTTGAAACATGTTAGACTTGTATATAGTTACATAGGTAGACTAATACTTGCTTAATATGTCTGTTTAATTTTGTGGCATTCTGAGCATGTTTAGTCACTTTACTGTAGCACTATGTGTGAAAAATAGCTGTTATTGTAACACCCTCCTTAGGGCGTCACACTTCGTGTTACTCAGTCATCATATTTCCCCTTCGTTATGAATCGTACTTGTAATATAAATACAAGTTATAAAATTTCTTGATGATAGTAAGATAAACTTAGCGAAAATTAAAACATTACAACATCATCGCAATCTAATTTTACATTATATATAGAAGTCGTAGTATTATCACACTTTAATATTTACAAATTGGACTCTAAAAATATTTACACATTAATTAAATTACATAATGCCCAAGTAACTCTAAACATGCAGAACCCTCAAACGGGTCCTCCTTAGACTCCTCAACAGGGAGGAATCCAACTTGACACAAAATATATAATACTAACCGTACCCGGAGTACGAGAGTAAGCCACCTATTACAGTTTATGTGAGAAACACATTTTCCAACAAGCTCGACGCACTATGCCTCCAGTTCCCATAAACTTTACGAAAAACTCAACATCTCCATCTCTTTAGAACTCAACTTCGTTCTTGAAAATCTGATCTTCCTTGCGTTCCCACTCAACGTCTTGCTCAATCTCTTTACAATTATAAATATAATACAGAAATAGACAGACAAAGAGGTGAGATCACCTACGCCAATACCAGTATGGTAGCAATGAAGATCAAAACATACAAATTCTCATACATAATTACAATCATATCATTAATATCATTTATCTAACACATATCATATCTCATATGAACACATCATACATAATTACAATTATGCTACCAACATCATTTATCATCATAATTTATAATTACATCCATGTCCTTATCAATATTCACTTATTCAATAATTCATTTATCAAAATCAATAATTATAATAATACTCTCAGTATCTCTGTGTATGCATCTAGACTCATGTACCTAGACTCAATTTTCCTACTCCATGGAGCTAAAACTCGGTCGGAAAGAGTGATCGAAAAGAATCTGTCTGCACAACATGCCTCAGACCACGTGCTCATTCTCTTTGCTCATTTATCATTTGCTCATTTAGCATTTGCACATCTAGCATATGCATCACACTTTTATCGATCTCGATTATGGATAGTGTCTTGGTCCGGATCATCGGTGTGTTGCATCGGTCTAACCTACGGTACAGAAGCTTTATTCTCTGTCCATTGTAGGCAACCCGCACCCCGATGTCCCCAAGGTCAACGAGTGACCTACACTACGCACATCGCACCCACTCAAGAGGTGTGTTCTTTCCTTCTTTCGACAATCAATCTTATTCAGCCACTCGGACTTTTTCAATGCACATTCCAATGCACCTTTCTCAATTTAATTCATTCTCTCATCTTCTCAATTCAATTTTTCTTTATCTCATATTTGGGGTCCTCATATAGGCCCAACAATATTATTACTGTAATTTCATCGCGAAACCATATTTTTCGCATTTTCTCAAATCACGTATCAATTTTTATCATTTCTCAATCACGTAAAATACTCTTCACACGTTTTAAATCAAGAATACTAGTTTTCTCGGTTAACACCAAAACTCAACTTCATTTTTTATATTTGCATAATAATCCTCATCCAAATAATATTTTCACAATAGTCTCTCATAAAAGTCACATTTACTGAAATAGTTCTTTGAAAAATTCATATTTTACGAAATCATCCATCATAAAATTCATATTTACAAAATAGTCCTCAAAAATTCATATTTACAAAATAGTTTTCCATAAAATTCCTTTTTACGAAATAATCTTCCATAAAATTCATAATTTACAACATAATCCCTCATAAAATTCCTATTGACGAAATAGTCCTTCATAAAATCACATTTACAATATAACCATTCAAAAATCAATAGTTACAACATGTCCCCATTAAACACAAAAATTAAAATCATAATCAGATTGTTTCTCCAAAATCATTTCATCTTGTCAGTATTCAACTCTTCCAAATTCAATTCCTTTTATTTCAAATTCTAAATTCTCGTGTTAATCCATCATATTATTCACATCCTAATTTACACATACACTTAAATGCATTCAGTTTCATACATACCAATATTTATCAAAAAAATCAACATATTATCACACTTGCAAATCATAATTTTCAAGCCATAAACATCACAATCACCAACATAAAATCACCAACAAGACAATCACAACTAAAGAAGGAATTAAACAATAAGTGAATAAACCCTTAGGGGTTTTTCACCAGACACAACCATCTCCACACCACCAAAACTTGGTTGGTGAGGTTAAATCTCCCTCTTACCTCTTGAAGAACCTCCAAAGCTCCTTGTATGTCTCCTTCAAGCAAACTCCCTCCACCAAGAGCTTCTTCAAGGCTTCAAACTTGAGCTTTGAAGAGCAAGATAGAAAATAGATGATTCAAGCTTTCTAAGCTTTCCTCCTTTCTTTGAGACTTTGTTCACCTCCTCTTTAGGAAGAAGGTTGAAGAAGCTTTGAACAAGATAGAATGGGTTTTGTGGCAAAACCTTATGAAGAAGAAAGAAAGATTAGAGTAGGCTTTGAATCAAAACAAAATCCAAGAGATGAATGTTTTAAAGGATGGATGGTGTGAGTTCTCAGTGGTGACCGATTGGAAGAAAAGAAAATGAAAGAGAGAGGCGTAAGTTTTCCTTTGGAACTTTTGAGAGAAATGAATCTATGTTTGAGAAGTAGAAAAGTGAAGAGTGAAGACGTTCGGGAAAAGTTGCTGGCCGTGTGATTTTCTTGTGAAATTTGGAATGCTTTACGTGAGTAATTATCCAAATTCTCGATTGCATAAGGACAAATTCTTTGCCTTGGGATAAGCTAAAATAAAATTAGAATTTACATGAAGTAAAATATCTACTTCGAATGCACGTGGCTGATATCATTCTTTTGACTTTCAAGGCTTTTAGATTGTTCAAGAAGCTTGTAGAACCTCCTCCAAGCTGCTACGTGGCCGACGTAGAACCCTCCAATATGCTTTGCATGAACGTGAGTTTCAAAGGTAATTTTTGACGAAAATCAACCCGATGAAATGATGTAAAATGGGAGAACGTTATTTTCCAAGAATGGCTAAATATCAAGTTCTCGTTGATGGGAATTACTGTCGAACGAAGATCAAAATTGTCGAATGAACTTAAAAGGTTAACGTAATCCTAATTCGCCGGACAGTGTTAACGTTGAAGAAATCTTCCAATTGTCGAATCGACGAAATATTATATGATCGAAGATCAAATTCGACGGATTTTGACATTAGAGAAGTTTTTCTACTGAAATCAGGAATTCTTACTCGACGGTCGTTAGCACCATAATTCGACGAACATTCTCATTCAAATTCGACGGACATTAGCATCCTCACTCGACAAAAATTAACATTCTAACTCAACAGACATGAGCATCCTCACTCGACGGATATTAGCACCATAACTCGACGAACATTGGTATCCCTACTCGACGGATATTGACATTTTCACTTAACTGATAGTAGCATCTCACTCGACAGATTTTAACTTGGTACCTAATAATTAAAAGATCCAATTCGACGGATTTTAACATGGTACCAACTAGTAAGAAGATTAAATTCGACGTATTTGGATAGAAGTCCAAATTCGATGGATATGGCATTGTCTTAAAAGATCCTATTTCGACGGATTTTGGCATTGTTTTAGAAGGTCTATTTCGACGAATATAAACATCATTTTAACATTGGTAAAATCGTCCGACAAGATTTAGGGAAAAAAAGAACCAAGTTGTTTTCCTTAACTGATTCTCTGCTAACAGCAACATCCAGCGTTTTGTCGAATCCGACGACATCTTCCATGTTTTTGAATAGATAGTCTTTGTCGAAATAGATGATCTTGGTCGAGATACATAGTCTTGGTCGGAAGAGATACATAGTCTTGGTCGGAAGAGACCTCTGATTCAAAGATTGAAAGTCAGCTTCATCCAAATTTTGAGGTATTTTGGGTTCTGTCGAATTACCGATTATATTGTCGGAATTGCTCTGAAGTGTCGAATTCAGCTAACTAATTAGCACATGTTTGCAGTAATCTCAGAAAATATATCCGACGGGATCCAAATGTTAGGAAAATTTCTTCAAGTGTTTGGATCTTGTCCAAATTCTGTCGATGTCAAGACCTTCAAAATCTTGGATTGTCGAATGAGTTACGTGAGATTGATATTTTGGATCCCCGTAAGGCTTAAGAAAGACCGAGTCTATCGACAGGAGTATATTCATAAAACTGTCGAGCTTTGTTTGTCGGAATAGGCTTGAAATGAAGTCAGTATCGACAAGAATCTATTCTCAAAAGAAATTATCGAATTTGGTTTGTCGAAATAGACTTGTCGGAAATAAACTTGAAATGAAAACAGTTAGAGGAAATCTTGAGGAACTTCTGTCGGATTGGCATTTCCAGAATTTTGGTCGAATTGGGAATTCCATAATTTTGGTCGGTTGAGTATAATGGCAAATGAAACTATACTAAGTCAAATAATTCATAGCAATAATAGCTATGCATAAAGCAACAGATATTTATCAAGAAAAATAAAATTATTTTACGATAAATTCTAAAACTTAATAAATTCTTTTACTCGTGTTACTCAGATTCTGGATTAAGTAAGATCCCCGTCTCTAAATACTCGGACAAGAATTTCCCCGGCCCGAAAATTATTATTTTCTTGACCAGGAGCAAATCACACAAAATAATCACAAATAGTATCGGAATAATCAAATTATTTTTATAATGCACGTAAACACAAAGTAGTGTAATTGGTCACTTTGCAACATAGTCTAAAATTTGGGGTGTTACAACTCTCCCCCTCTAAAATAAGTTTCGTCCTCGAAACTTGACACACTTAAAATAAAAATGGATACTACTCTCTTATCTTATCTTTTAATTCCCATGTTGCTTCACCACGTATATTGTTCCAAACCACTGTAACCAATGCGATTTCATTATCTCGAAGTTACTTTGTCCTTTGATCTTCAATCTTGACTAGAAACGTCTCGTAGGTTGAATTTTCCTTCATTTGTACGATGTCCAATAGAGTATCTGATACTGTTTAATAAACTTCAGAGTGGGTTTCCTCAACTTAATCACTCGTCCATCTCTTGTCATAGGTGTCACACGTAGAGACACATGGTCACCTTCTTCAAATTCAAGCGGTCTTCGTCTTTTATCTTCATAACTCTTTTGCTACATCTGAGTTGTCCTCATCTTGTCTTAGATCGTCTTTACTTTCTTAGTGGGTCAATCGCACAATTTCTCGGTTCCACGATGTTACTTTCACTAGTACGATACCAACGCAAAGGCGTTCTACAAATCGTCTCCCATATAACGTCTTACAGGTGTCATCCCCATGCTCGAACGAAACTATCGTTGTATATGAATTCTATCAATACCGAAATTCATCTTAACAAGTCCTTTGAAAATTCTAACTATTCGTCTCTTCTCGATGTCCAAGCCTTTCTTGATTGAACAGGTACTTCAAGCCTTTGAATTTATTGTGAATTTGATAGGAAAGAAAACGTCTTCAGATTTTCCTTGTAAAATGACTATCGTACATCCTAAACATAATTTGAATAATTCTTTTCATGTGCGTTCCACCGTCTTGAAGTATACGCCACTACCTTTCTATTCTGTCAATACTCAATCTAAATCCACGAGTTGAACTTCTTCTAACGGAGTTTACGTTTGACTAATTTTACACACAACTCCTTTTTCTTCAAAATTGAAGAAGCTTTGAGATTCTTCAGATGTTCCTTTGAATTTCAAGAATAAGTCAAAATATTACCAATAATGACAAATTTTGCCTAGATGAAAAGAAAGATCCTATTTATAGAATTCACGGATATCGTCAAAACATTTCTTACCCCGAATGGTAGTACTGACTATTCATAGTTCTTGTAACGTATATGAAATATTGTCTTGGAACATTCTCTACCTTCACTCGAATCTGATAACAACCAGTACACAAGATGATCTTGGAACGAAGAATGATTCCCTTCATTTAATCTTCTGGCTCCCTTGTCGTCACATCATCCTAGATTTTCTTCATCCAGATAAGTTGTTCTACTGACCTTTTTTTTTTTTTTTTTACTCTTAACAGAAACTGTCTCATAGATCAAGTTTTCTTCGAATTGTACTGTATTTGATATTATAACACAAGTTGAATCAGGAATGATCCCTTTTAATTGAGATACATGAAAGACACTATGAAGGTCATAAGGAAAAGTAATAAGACTTTTCAGTAAGTTACTAGATTAGTCCAAAGAAAGAATTTGAGATGGTCTAATAGATTTTCAAAATGAACATGGTCCAATAATTTTAGAAAGGAACTTTCTGGATTCAAATCCAAAAATTTCAAGTCAAGGAAACACTACGATTACATTGTAACAATCTAGTAGGATATGGTTGGAAAATAACCACTCCAGTTATAAAATCAAGCTCTTAAATAGATGTGATTTTGGATAAACGAATCAAATCAACATAAAAGATTTGATATTCAATAGATGCAAGATAGAATTAGAAAATTTAAGTATAACCAACAAGTTTAACAAGAAGAGTAGAAATACTCAAATCACATTATAACAAAGACACGGATGAGTCAAATTGATTCACTCAGTCTATTTGAAAAAGAAATAGACAAACCAAAGTAATAGAAGAGTTTCAAACTCAAATAATAACAGGATAGTGTTATACAAACTCAAGTGGTAAGAACAAGTTTAGAAGTTGACGTAGTATTATGAAAGAACAAAACACAGATAACCCCAAAAGATTTACACAGTCACAGGTTACAAAAGACTGGGTTACTTTACGCATCATACAGTACAGCTTCAAGATTACCCCTTTTATGGCACAATTTCCTTACTCTTTAAGTTTTTTGTATTTGAACGTTCTCACTACACTCCTTGCACCAGCTCTTTCTTCTTCTTCTTCTTGAGATTTTGAATTACGTGCATCACTAATGAAAAGTTCCATCTTCAATTGATCACAATCTCTGGAGAAATGTCCAGGCTTCCCACATCGATAACAAATAACCCCCTTTATGCTGACAATCTTTGGTAAGATAATTTTTTCCACACTTGAAACATTTCAGTGATGATGCCACAGTCTGACCAAAATCGTTGCCACTAGTACTCCCCCTCTTTGCTTGTTGTTACTTTCCCAATGGTCGTACATTCGACTTTTGCTGAACACGATCGACTTTACGCTTCATTCCATCTTGTATTATCGAAGACTCTAAATTACAGTTTCTTGCATCCAGTGGTTGCTCCAATCCTAATAAGCTATGAAGTTCGATTATCAGTTCCTGCTGTTGAGTGATCATCTGTCTCTATTGTACTGCTACTTCAATCATCTTTTGCATTACAATCCTAGCTGCGGCAATACGATCTTCATCACGTCTCGCATCTACATGCTCATGTTCGCTTCGTTCCATTATCTTTCTTCAAAGATAAACAAAAATCAAAACACGATGAACTAAACGTAACTATTTCACATAACATCGTCTCCTTTTGGAAACCAAAACATATCTCTGTCCAACATCGAGATTCACACAAAGACAAACAAGACAAGCCTACCCACAAACCCAAAAGACTCTAACTTGGGCTCGATACTAACTAATGTAACACCCTCCTTAGGGCGTCACACTTCGTGTTACTCACCATCATATTTCCCTTCGTTATGAATCGTACTTGTAATATAAATACAAGTTATAAAATTTCTTGATGATAGTAAGATAAACTTAGCGAAAATTAAAACATTACAACATCATCGCAATCTAATTTTACATTATATATAGAAGTCGTAGTATTATCACACTTTAATATTTACAAATTGGACTCTAAAAATATTTACACATTAATTAAATTACATAATGCCCAAGTAACTCTAAACATGCAGAACCCTCAAACGGGTCCTCCTTAGACTCCTCAACAGGGAGGAATCCAACTTGACACAAAATATATAATACTAACCGTACCCGGAGTACGAGAGTAAGCCACCTATTACAGTTTATGTGAGAAACACATTTTCCAACAAGCTCGACGCACTATGCCTCCAGTTCCCATAAACTTTACGAAAAACTCAACATCTCCATCTCTTTAGAACTCAACTTCGTTCTTGAAAATCTGATCTTCCTTACGTTCCCACTCAACGTCTTGCTCAATCTCTTTACAATTATAAATATAATACGTAAATAGACGGACAACAAAGAGGTGAGATCACCTACGCCAATACCAAGATGGTAGCAATGAAGATCAAACCATACAAATTCTCATACATAATTACAATCATATCATTAATATCATTTATCTAACACATATCATATCTCATATGAACACATCATACATAATTACAATTATGCTACCAACATCATTTATCATCATAATTTATAATTACATCCATGTCCTTATCAATATTCACTTATTCAATAATTCATTTATCAAAATCAATAATTATAATAATACTCTCAGATCTCTGTGTATGCATCTAGACTCATGTACCTAGACTCAATTTTCCTACTCCATGGAGCTAAAACTCAGTGTCGGAAAGAGTGATCGAAAAGAATCACTGCACAACATGCCTCGGACCACGTGCTCATTCTCTTTGCTCATTTATCATTTGCTCATTTAGCATTTGCACATCTAGCATATGCATCACGGTCTTTATCGATCTCGATTATGGATAGTGTCTTGGTCCGGATCATCGGTGTGTTGCATCGGTCTAACCTACGGTACAGAAGCTTTATTCTCTGTCCATTGTAGGCAACCCGCACCCCGATGTCCCCAAGGTCAACGAGTGACCTACACTACGCACATCGCACCCACTCAAGAGGTGTGTTCTTTCCTTCTTTCGACAATCAATCTTATTCACCACTTGACTTTTTCAATGCACATTCCAATGCACCTTTCTCAATTTAATTCATTCTCTCATCTTCTCAATTCAATTTTTCTTTATCTCATATTTGGGGTCCTCATATAGGCCCAACAATATTATTACTGTAATTTCATCGCGAAACCATATTTTTCGCATTTTCTCAAATCACGTATCAATTTTTATCATTTCTCAATCACGTAAAATACTCTTCACACGTTTTAAATCAAGAATACTAGTTTTCTCAGTTAACACCAAAACTCAACTTCATTTTTTTATATTTGCATAATAATCCTCATCCAAATAATATTTTCACAATAGTCTCTCATAAAAGTCACATTTACGAAATAGTTCTTTGAAAAATTCATATTTTACGAAATCATCCATCATAAAATTCATATTTACAAAATAGTCCCTCAAAAATTCATATTTACAAAATAGTTTTCCATAAAATTCCTTTTTACGAAATAATCTTCCATAAAATTCATAATTTACAACATAATCCCTCATAAAATTCCTATTGACGAAATAGTCCTTCATAAAATCACATTTACAATATAACCATTCAAAAATCAATAGTTACAACATGTCCCCATTAAACACAAAAATTAAAATCATAATCTGTATTGTTTCTCCAAAATCATTTCATCTTGTCAGTATTCAACTCTTCCAAATTCAATTCCTTTTATTTCAAATTCTAAATTCTCAGTTAATCCATCATATTATTCACATCCTAATTTACACATACACTTAAATGCATTCAGCTTCATACATACCAATATTTATCAAAAAAATCAACATATTATCACACTTGCAAATCATAATTTTCAAGCCATAAACATCACAATCACCAACATAAAATCACCAACAAGTACAATCACAACTAAAGAAGAATTAAACAATAAGTGAATAAACCCTTAGGGTTTTTCACCGACACAACCATCTCCACACCACCAAAACTTGGTTGGTGAGGTTAAATCTCCCTCTTACCTCTTGAAGAACCTCCAAAGCTCCTTGTATGTCTCCTTCAAGCAAACTCCCTCCACCAAGAGCTTCTTCAAGGCTTCAAACTTGAGCTTTGAAGAGCAAGATAGAAAATAGATGATTCAAGCTTTCTAAGCTTTCCTCCTTTCTTTGAGACTTTGTTCACCTCCTCTTTAGGAAGAAGGTTGAAGAAGCTTTGAACAAGATAGAATGGGTTTTGTGGCAAAACCTTATGAAGAAGAAAGGATTAGAGTAGGCTTTGAATCAAAACAAAATCCAAGAGATGAATGTTTTAAAGGATGGATGGTGTGAGTTCTCAGTGGTGACCGATTGGAAGAAAAGAAAATGAAAGAGAGAGGCGTAAGTTTTCCTTTGGAACTTTTGAGAGAAATGAATCTATGTTTGAGAAGTAGAAAAGTGAAGAGTGAAGACGTTCGGGAAAAGCTGCTGGCCGTGTGATTTTCTTGTGAAATTTGGAATGCTTTACGTGAGTAATTATCCAAATTCTGATTGCATAAGGACAGCTGCTGCCTTGGGATAAGCTAAAATAAAATTAGAATTTACATGAAGTAAAATATCTACTTCTGAATGCACGTGGCTGATATCATTCTTTTGACTTTCAAGGCTTTTAGATTGTTCAAGAAGCTTGTAGAACCTCCTCCAAGCTGCTACGTGGCCGACGTAGAACCCCTCCAATATGCTGCATGAACGTGAGTTTCAAAGGTAATTTTTGACGAAAATCAACCTGACAGAATGATGTAAAATGGGAGAACGTTATTTTCCAAGAATGGCTAAATATCAAGTTCTGTCGGATGGGAATTCTATCGAACGAAGATCAAAATTGTCGAATGAACTTAAAAGGTTAACAGAATCCTAATTCGTCGGACAGGTGTTAACGTTGAAGAAATCTTCCAATTGTCGAATCGACGAAATATTATATGATCAGAAGATCAAATTCGACGGATTTTGACATTAGAGAAGTTTTTCTACTGAAATCAGGAATTCTTACTCGACGGTCGTTAGCACCATAATTCGACGAACATTCTCATTCAAATTCGACGGACATTAGCATCCTCACTCGACAAAAATTAACATTCTAACTCAACAGACATGAGCATCCTCACTCGACGGATATTAGCACCATAACTCGACGAACATTGGTATCCCTACTCGACGGATATTGACATTTTCACTTAACTGATAGTAGCATCTCACTCGACAGATTTTAACTTGGTACCTAATAATTAAAAGATCCAATTCGACGGATTTTAACATGGTACCAACTAGTAAGAAGATTAAATTCGACATATTTGGATAGAAGTCCAAATTCGATGGATATGGCATTGTCTTAAAAGATCCTATTTCGACGGATTTTGGCATTGTTTTAGAAGGTCTATTTCGACGAATATAAACATCATTTTAACATTGGTAAAATCGTCCGACAAGATTTAGGGAAAAAAAGAACCAAGTTGTTTTCCTTAACTGATTCTCTGCTAACAGCAACATCCAGCGTTTTGTCGAATCCGACGACATCTTCCATGTTTTTGAATAGATAGTCTTTGTCGAAATAGATGATCTTGGTCGAGATACATAGTCTTGGTCGGAAGAGATACATAGTCTTGGTCGGAAGAGACCTCTGATTCAAAGATTGAAAGTCAGCTTCATCCAAATTTTGAGGTATTTTGGGTTCTGTCGAATTACCGATTATATTGTCGGGAATTGCTCTGGAAGTGTCGAATTCAGCTAACTAATTAGCACATGTTTGCAGGTAATCTCAGAAAATATATCCGACGGGATCCAAATGTTAGGAAAATTTCTTCAAGTGTTTGGATCTTGTCCAAATTCTGTCGATGTCAAGACCTTCAAAATCTTGGATTGTCGAATGAGTTACGTGAGATTGATATTTTGGATCCCCGTAAGGCTTAAGAAAGACCGAGTCTATCGACAGGAGTATATTCATAAAACTGTCGAGCTTTGTTTGTCGGAATAGGCTTGAAATGAAGTCAGTATCGACAAGAATCTATTCTCAAAAGAAATTATCGAATTTGGTTTGTCGAAATAGACTTGTCGGAAATAAACTTGAAATGAAAACAGTTAGAGGAAATCTTGAGGAACTTCTGTCGGATTGGCATTTCCAGAATTTTGGTCGAATTGGGAATTCCATAATTTTGGTCGGTTGAGTATAATGGCAAATGAAACTATACTAAGTCAAATAATTCATAGCAATAATAGCTATGCATAAAGCAACAGATATTTATCAATAAAATAAAATTATTTTACGTATAAATTCTAAAACTTAATAAATTCTTTTCTCGTGTTACTCGATTCGGGTTAAGTAAGATCCCCGTCTCTAAATACTCGACAAGAATTTCCCCCTACCCGAAAATTATTATTTTCTTGACCAGAGCAAATCACACAAAATAATCACAAATAGTATCGGAATAATCAAATTATTTTTATAATGCACGTAAAACACAAAGTAGTGTAATTCATCACTCTTGCAACATAGTCTAAAATTTGGGGTGTTACAACTCTCCCCTAAAATAAGTTTCGTCCTCGAAACTTGACACACTTAAAATAAAAATGGATACTACTCTCTTATCTTATCTTTTAATTCCCATGTTGCTTCACCACGTATATTGTTCCAAACCACTGTAACCAATGCGATTTCATTATCTCGAAGTTACTTTGTCCTTTGATCTTCAATCTTGACTAGAAACGTCTCGTAGGTTGAATTTTCCTTCATTTGTACGATGTCCAATAGAGTATCTGATACTGTTTAATAAACTTCAGAGTGGGTTTCCTCAACTTAATCACTCGTCCATCTCTTGTCATAGGTGTCACACGTAGAGACACATGGTCACCTTCTTCAAATTCAAGCGGTCTTCGTCTTTTATCTTCATAACTCTTTTGCTACATCTGAGTTGTCCTCATCTTGTCTTAGATCGTCTTTACTTTCTTAGTGGGCTGTCGCACAATTTCTGGTTCCACGATGTTACTTTCACTAGTACGATACCAACGCAAAGGCGTTCTACAGATCTCCCATATAACGTCTTACAGGGTGTCATCCCCATGCTCGAACGAAACTATCGTTGTATATGAATTCTATCAATACCAGAAATTCATCTTAACAAGTCCTTTGAAAATTCTAACTATTCGTCTCTTCTCGATGTCCAAGCCTTTCTTGATTGAACAGGTACTTCAAGCCTTTGAATTTATTGTGAATTTGATAGGAAAGAAAACGTCTTCAGATTTTCCTTGTAAAATGACTATCGTACATCCTAAACATAATTTGAATAATTCTTTTCATGTGCGTTCCACCGTCTTGAAGTATACGCCACTACCTTTCTATTCGGTGTCAATACTCAATCTAAATCCACGAGTTGAACTTCTTCTAACGGAGTTTACGTTTGACTAATTTTACACACAACTCCTTCTTTTTCTTCAAAATTGAAGAACTGCTTTGAGATTCTTCAGCATGTTCCTTTGAATTTCAAGAATAAGTCAAAATATTACCAATAATGACAAATTTTGCCTAGATGAAAAGAAAGATCCTATTTATAGAATTCACGGATATCGTCAAAACATTTCCTACCCCGAATGGTAGTACTGACTATTCATAGTTCTTGTAACGTATATGAAATATTGTCTTGGAACATTCTCTACCTTCACTCGAATCTGATAACAACCAGTACACAAGATGATCTTGGAACGAAGAATGATTCCCTTCATTTAATCTTCTGGCTCCCTTGTCGTCACATCATCCTAGATTTTCTTCATCCAGATAAGTTGTTCTACTGACCTATTTTTTTTTTTTTTTACTCTTAACAGAAACTGTCTCATAGATCAAGTTTTCTTCGAATTGTACTGTATTTGATATTATAACACAAGTTGAATCAGGAATGATCCCTTTTAATTGAGATACATGAAAGACACTATGAAGGTCATAAGGAAAAGTAATAAGACTTTTCAGTAAGTTACTAGATTAGTCCAGCAAAGAATTTGAGATGGTCTAATAGATTTTCAAAATGAACATGGTCCAATAATTTTAGAAAGGAACTTTCTGATTCAAATCCAAAAATTTCAAGTCAAGGAAACACTACGATTACATTGTAACAATCTAGTAGGATATGGTTGGAAAATAACCACTCCAGTTATAAAATCAAGCTCTTAAATAGATGTGATTTTGGATAAACGAATCAAATCAACATAAAAGATTTGATATTCAATAGATGCAAGATAGAATTAGAAAATTTAAGTATAACCAACAAGTTTAACAAGAAGAGTAGAAATACTCAAATCACATTATAACAAAGACACGGATGAGTCAAATTGATTTACTCAGTCTATTTGAAAAAGAAATAGACAAACCAGAGTAATAGAAGAGTTTCAAACTCAAATAATAACAGGATAGTGTTATACAAACTCAAGTGGTAAGAACAAGTTTAGAAGTTGACGTAGTATTATGAAAGAACAAAACACAGATAACCCCAAAAGATTTACACAGTCACAGGTTACAAAAGACTGGGTTACTTTACGCATCATACAGTACAGCTTCAAGATTACCCCTTTTATGGCACAATTTCCTTACTCTTTAAGTTTTTTGTATTTGAACGTTCTCACTACACTCCTTGCACCAGCTCTTTCTTCTTCTTCTTCTTGAGATTTTGAATTACGTGCATCACTAATGAAAAGTTCCATCTTCAATTGATCACAATCTCTGGAGAAATGTCCAGGCTTCCCACATCGATAACAAATAACCCCCTTTATGCTGACAATCTTTGGTAAGATAATTTTTTCCACACTTGAAACATTTCAGTGATGATGCCACAGTCTGACCAAAATCGTTGCCACTAGTACTCCCCCTCTTTGCTTGTTGTTACTTTCCCAATGGTCGTACATTCGACTTTTGCTGAACACGATCGACTTTACGCTTCATTCCATCTTGTATTATCGAAGACTCTAAATTACAGTTTCTTGCATCCAAGTGGTTGCTCCAATCCTAATAAGCTATGAAGTTCGATTATCAGTTCCTGCTGTTGAGTGATCATCTGTCTCTATTGTACTGCTACTTCAATCATCTTTTGCATTACAATCCTAGCTGCGGCAATACGATCTTCATCACGTCTCGCATCTACATGCTCATGTTCGCTTCGTTCCATTATCTTTCTTCAAAGATAAACAAAAATCAAAACACGATGAACTAAACGTAACTATTTCACATAACATCGTCTCCTTTTGGAAACCAAAACATATCTCTGTGTCCAACATCAGAGATTCACACAGCACAAACAAGACAAGCCTACCCACAAACCCAAAAGACTCTAACTTGGGCTCTGATACCAACTAATGTAACACCCTCCTTAGGGCGTCACACTTCGTGTTACTCAGTCATCATATTTCCCCTTCGTTATGAATCGTACTTGTAATATAAATACAAGTTATAAAATTTCTTGATGATAGTAAGATAAACTTAGCGAAAATTAAAACATTACAACATCATCGCAATCTAATTTTACATTATATATAGAAGTCGTAGTATTATCACACTTTAATATTTACAAATTGGACTCTAAAAATATTTACACATTAATTAAATTACATAATGCCCAAGTAACTCTAAACATGCAGAACCCTCAAACGGGTCCTCCTTAGACTCCTCAACAGGGAGGAATCCAACTTGACACAAAATATATAATACTAACCGTACCCGGAGTACGAGAGTAAGCCACCTATTACAGTTTATGTGAGAAACACATTTTCCAACAAGCTCGACGCACTATGCCTCCAGTTCCCATAAACTTTACGAAAAACTCAACATCTCCATCTCTTTAGAACTCAACTTCGTTCTTGAAAATCTGATCTTCCTTGCGTTCCCACTCAACGTCTTGCTCAATCTCTTTACAATTATAAATATAATACAGAAATAGACAGACAAAGAGGTGAGATCACCTACGCCAATACCAAGTATGGTAGCAATGAAGATCAAAACATACAAATTCTCATACATAATTACAATCATATCATTAATATCATTTATCTAACACATATCATATCTCATATGAACACATCATACATAATTACAATTATGCTACCAACATCATTTATCATCATAATTTATAATTACATCCATGTCCTTATCAATATTCACTTATTCAATAATTCATTTATCAAAATCAATAATTATAATAATACTCTCAGATCTCTGTGTATGCATCTAGACTCATGTACCTAGACTCAATTTTCCTACTCCATGGAGCTAAAACTCGTGTCGGAAAGAGTGATCGAAAAGAATCTCTGCACAACATGCCTCAGACCACGTGCTCATTCTCTTTGCTCATTTATCATTTGCTCATTTAGCATTTGCACATCTAGCATATGCATCACAGTCTTTATCAGATCTCGATTATGGATAGTGTCTTGGTCCGGATCATCGGTGTGTTGCATCGGTCTAACCTACGGTACAGAAGCTTTATTCTCTGTCCATTGTAGGCAACCCGCACCCCGATGTCCCCAAGGTCAACGAGTGACCTACACTACGCACATCGCACCCACTCAAGAGGTGTGTTCTTTCCTTCTTTCGACAATCAATCTTATTCAGCCACTCGGACTTTTTCAATGCACATTCCAATGCACCTTTCTCAATTTAATTCATTCTCTCATCTTCTCAATTCAATTTTTCTTTATCTCATATTTGGGGTCCTCATATAGGCCCAACAATATTATTATTGTAATTTCATCGCGAAACCATATTTTTCGCATTTTCTCAAATCACGTATCAATTTTTATCATTTCTCAATCACGTAAAATACTCTTCACACGTTTTAAATCAAGAATACTAGTTTTCTCAGTTAACACCAAAACTCAACTTCATTTTTTTATATTTGCATAATAATCCTCATCCAAATAATATTTTCACAATAGTCTCTCATAAAAGTCACATTTACGAAATAGTTCTTTGAAAAATTCATATTTTACGAAATCATCCATCATAAAATTCATATTTACAAAATAGTCCCTCAAAAATTCATATTTACAAAATAGTTTTCCATAAAATTCCTTTTTACGAAATAATCTTCCATAAAATTCATAATTTACAACATAATCCCTCATAAAATTCCTATTGACGAAATAGTCCTTCATAAAATCACATTTACAATATAACCATTCAAAAATCAATAGTTACAATATGTCCCCATTAAACACAAAAATTAAAATCATAATCTGTATTGTTTCTCCAAAATCATTTCATCTTGTCTTTGTATTCAACTCTTTCAAATTCAATTCCTTTTATTTCAAATTCTAAATTCTCGTGTTAATCCATCATATTATTCACATCCTAATTTACACATACACTTAAATGCATTCAGCTTTCATACATACCAATATTTATCAAAAAAAATCAACATATTATCACACTTGCAAATCATAATTTTCAAGCCATAAACATCACAATCACCAACATAAAATCACCAACAAGACAATCACAACTAAAGAAGGAATTAAACAATAAGTGAATAAACCCTTAGGGGTTTTTCACCAGACACAACCATCTCCACACCACCAAAACTTGGTTGGTGAGGTTAAATCTCCCTCTTACCTCTTGAAGAACCTCCAAAGCTCCTTGTATGTCTCCTTCAAGCAAACTCCCTCCACCAAGAGCTTCTTCAAGGCTTCAAACTTGAGCTTTGAAGAGCAAGATAGAAAATAGATGATTCAAGCTTTCTAAGCTTTCCTCCTTTCTTTGAGACTTTGTTCACCTCCTCTTTAGGAAGAAGGTTGAAGAAGCTTTGAACAAGATAGAATGGGTTTTGTGGCAAAACCTTATGAAGAAGAAAGGATTAGAGTAGGCTTTGAATCAAAACAAAATCCAAGAGATGAATGTTTTAAAGGATGGATGGTGTGAGTTCTCAGTGGTGACCGATTGGAAGAAAAGAAAATGAAAGAGAGAGGCGTAAGTTTTCCTTTGGAACTTTTGAGAGAAATGAATCTATGTTTGAGAAGTAGAAAAGTGAAGAGTGAAGACGTTCGGGAAAAGTCACGTGGCAGTGTGATTTTCTTGTGAAATTTGGAATGCTTTACGTGAGTAATTATCCAAATTCTGATTGCATAAGGACAGCTGCTGCCTTGGGATAAGCTTAAATAAAATTAGAATTTACATGAAGTAAAATATCTACTTCTGAATGCACGTGGCTGATATCATTCTTTTGACTTTCAAGGCTTTTAGATTGTTCAAGAAGCTTGTAGAACCTCCTCCAAGCTGCTACGTGGCCGACGTAGAACCCCTCCAATATGCTGCATGAACGTGAGTTTCAAAGGTAATTTTCGACGAAAATCAACCTGACAGAATGATGTAAAATGGGAGAACGTTATTTTCCAAGAATGGCTAAATATCAAGTTCTGTCGGATGGGAATTCTGTCGAACGAAGATCAAAATTGTCGAATGAACTTAAAAGGTTAACAGAATCCTAATTCGTCGGACAGTGTTAACGTTGAAGAAATCTTCCAATTGTCGAATCGACGAAATATTATATGATCGAAGATCAAATTCGACGATTTTGACATTAGAGAAGTTTTTCTACTGAAATCAGGAATTCTTACTCGACGGTCGTTAGCACCATAATTCGACGAACATTCTCATTCAAATTCGACGGACATTAGCATCCTCACTCGACAAAAATTAACATTCTAACTCAACAGACATGAGCATCCTCACTCGACGGATATTAGCACCATAACTCGACGAACATTGGTATCCCTACTCGACGGATATTGACATTTTCACTTAACTGATAGTAGCATCTCACTCGACAGATTTTAACTTGGTACCTAATAATTAAAAGATCCAATTCGACGGATTTTAACATGGTACCAACTAGTAAGAAGATTAAATTCGACGTATTTGGATAGAAGTCCAAATTCGATGGATATGGCATTGTCTTAAAAGATCCTATTTCGACGGATTTTGGCATTGTTTTAGAAGGTCTATTTCGACGAATATAAACATCATTTTAACATTGGTAAAATCGTCCGACAAGATTTAGGGAAAAGAAGAACCAAGTTGTTTTCCTTAATCGATTCTCTTCATAACAAAGAACATCCAAATATTTTGTCGAATCCGACGACATCTTCCATGTTTTTGAATAGATAGTCTTTGTCGAAATAGATGATCTTGGTCGAGATACATAGTCTTGGTCTAAGAGATACATAGTCTTGGTCGGAAGAGACCTCTGATTCAAAGATTGAAAGTCACTTCATCCAAATTTTGAGGTATTTTGGGTTCTCGAATTACCGATTATATTGTCGGAATTGCTCTGGAAGTGTCGAATTCACTAACTAATTAGCACATGTTTGCAGTAATCTCGTAAAATATATCCGACGGGATCCAAATGTTAGGAAAATTTCTTCAAGTGTTTGGATCTTGTCCAAATTCTCGATGTCAAGACCTTCAAAATCTTGGATTGTCGAATGAGTTACGTGAGATTGATATTTTGGATCCCCGTAAGGCTTAAGAAAGACCGAGTCTATCGACAGGAGTATATTCATAAAACTGTCGAGCTTTGTTTGTCGAATAGGCTTGAAATGAAGTCAAGATCGACAAGAATCTATTCTCAAAAGAAATTATCGAATTTGGTTTGTCGAAATAGACTTGTCGGAAATAAACTTGAAATGAAAACAGTTAGAGGAAATCTTGAGGAACTTCTCGATTGGCATTTCCAATTTTGGTCGAATTAGAATTCCATAATTTTGGTCGGTTGAGTATAATGGCAAATGAAACTATACTAAGTCAAATAATTCATAGCAATAATAGCTATGCATAAAGCAACAGATATTTATCAAGAAAATAAAATTATTTTACGATAAATTTAAAACTTAATAAATTCTTTTCGTGTTACTCGATTCTAAGTTAAGTAAGATCCCCGTCTCTAAATACTCGGACAAGAATTTCCCTACCAAAATTATTATTTTCTTGACCAGAGCAAATCACACAAAATAATCACAAATAGTATCGGAATAATCAAATTATTTTTATAATGCACAGAAAACACAAAGTAGTGTAATTCTGTCAGCTCTTGCAACATAGTCTAAAATTTGGGGTGTTACAGTTATTAGCTCTAGAATTGTCTTAAATTGCTTAGTTAATGAGAATAAATGTGAGAAATTTGTTTCTAGGCTACAAATATGTGGAAGATGGTGTAGTTAAAATTTGAGGTAAATCGGAGTTAGTTTGACATTTTTAAGCATACTGAGTGTGTATTTTAATGTCGGATTGACTACCAAAAGATATGAAAAAATATGAAAATGGTGAGAAAAGATTTTTGATGAATCTTAGGATTTATTTTAAACTTTTTGGAAGTTAGGAAACTTGATTTGGTAAAATATAAGTGTTCTTAGCAGATTAGAGATATTAGTTTAAGCACTAAGAGGCCAATTGCCTCACGACTATTTCTTCTCTGCCTTGACTTTATATCCCTCCCAAAATGAGGTTTTTCTCTCATTTCTCACTCTCATTCATGGCTGCTAGCAGGAGAAACCAAAGGGAAATCCAAGAAAGGAGCAAAAGGAAAACAAGCATCAATTAAAGAGGAAGAAGAAGATAGAGGTAGTGAGGAATTGTTAAGTGCCTTCATTTTTGGTCATTGAGGTAGGGGAAAACTGATTTTTGCACTTCCTTCTCTTTTTCTCCATCTTGCTCATGTGATGGCTTGGTGTGAGTAATGGTGTTTTAGTGTGATTTTTGGTGTTCTTAGCTTGAATCTTGTTGTAGAACTTGAGGAAGGCTTGTTTTTTATTTGTTGCATGCTTGCTGATGAATTTTTCATCACTTAAACACTTAAGACTTCATTTGAGTCAAGAAAGGGGTTTTAGGTTTTTAGGTGGATGATGGATTCATTGATCTAATTTGGAGTGATGTGAAAATTGTTTAAGAGTTACAATGTGTTTTTGGACCTTGTGAGGTGTTAGAAATCACTTGGATTTGAGGTTTGAGTAATTGGAAGATGGTTTGTTCCCAATGAAATAGTGACTTGATCTACAAAATTCTGCAGATTTGTTGCTGGGCAACTAGCCCTTGAGCATTGGGCATTGGGCGCCTGAGCGCCCATTGCCCAGCAAGTTGGTGCATACTGTTATGCATCCAGTGCCTAAGCACTCATGGAGGAGTGCCTAAGTGCGCTACGAGCGCCTGGGCACTAGGCTTAAGTGCTTGAGCGCTCATCACTAGGAAGAGCAGGGGAGGCTCTCTGCCACTCGAGCGCTTGAACGCCCAATCCAGTTTTTGAGAGAATTTTTATTTGATGAATGTGAAGCTTCTAGCTTGTGTAATTCTTTCTTTTATGCTTTTTAATGAGTGTTGAGACTCTAATAGGAGTATTTAACTAGGAGTTTATATGGTGAATGTAAATCAATTAGTATGTTGAATATCATGATACTTAGCATTATTGTTATTCATGCTTGAGATGAGATAAGTGTAATTCAATTGGGATGCTATCTATTGTGATAATTGACATCATTGAACTTCACTCTTGTAGTTATGAATGTAAACCAATTGGCATGCTAGTTAGTCTTAATTGGCATTATTATTTTTCATAACTATGTTGTTGAAGTCTGCGTAGTTAATGAAATGTCATTACCCGGATTTGTTGAAGATCGTGTAGTTAATGAGACTTCACTACCTGGCGAGAAGATTACTGGAACTGGGTTCTAGTGCTTGTTCAAGGCTTATGGAACTGGGTTCCTTTGTTTTGTTCAGGATTCATGTATATCATAACATTACAATGGAATTGGATTCCCGTAAATGGTATCATAACACAAGTTATAACATACTTAGGTTATTGCATAGGTATGCACATAAGGTATAATTTGGCATAACATGACAATTGTATGGGCGGTTGCTAATCATAATATATTCATGCATAGTAATTGTATGGATAATTGCATATTCTTTATGAATGTATAAAATGCTGGTTTTGGAATGTTTCTACTGAGAATTGTGATTTCTCACCCTGATTGTGTTGCCTCTTAAAAAGGAAAGCAAGAGATGAATGAAGACTAGTTTAATGTTGTTGTTTTTTCTTTTTTTGTTTTCTTTATGAGAACTTGTAACTTTTGTACCTTGAGAGGCTTAGTTTGTAAACTTTGTACAGATTCTTGTATTTATGATAAATACAAACATTATGTATATTTGATACTTTGTGGCTCATATTTTCCTTATATAATGTTGTTTGTTATATTAGAAATGTTTTGTACTTAGTAGCATGCTTGGATCTAATTACTGTAGCATAATGCATATTATACTATTGATATTAAATTCGGGAAGTTACATGTTTCAATTGCACTTGTATCCATTTGACTTGATAATGAATAAAGCATAATATATAAAATTTTGTTCATTCAAGTAACAAAATATTGTAGCTATTCTGGAAACTTGAATTACTTTTGTATTATCAAATATCAAAATTTATCATTGATTTATACATATAAGGAATTGTGAATACACATATTTTCTTCAATCAATAAAACTCTAAGAATCATATCATATATATTTTATTTAAAATATTGCAAACTAACAAAATAAGAGAAAATGTGTACTTGATGATTTTAAATAACATAAAAAATAAAATAGATACATATGAAATAACAAATATGAATTTCAAGAAAATAATTCAACTACTCAAATCATTAGTCAAGTGATAAAACTTTCCTCATAATATTTAACGAAAATAGACACATCCAAATGTATATTATTTGTAGGACCATGGTCAAATGAATGATTCTCATAAGCAAAATCTTAACAAACGATAAGTATGACCAATGTTATTTTGTACATATAAGTAATTTTACTCTATTCAATATTCTCATCATTATCTTCCTACTTCATTTGATATGTATTCCTAGAAGAGTTGGAATTAGGGGCAGAAACAAGTCAAACCAGGCTAGGCTTTGCCTTACATAGGTCTGACCTGTATCTCAAATATAAGGCCTGAGCTTGATCTATGAGCCTGAAATAGGTCAATTTTTAAGATCTGACCTGACCTTTTTAAAAGCCTGACTTGGCCTGAAAGCCTATTTAAAGGCCTACTTTGCAATAAGTCCTTTAAATAAGCTAATAGGCCTACCTTTAAATAGGCCAACATGCTTTTACATAGGTTGACAAACCTAAGATTTGAAATGGATCAACAAACCCAAGCCTTTAAATTATGATTTTTAAAACATTACATTAAAGCAAATTTGAATTAATCCAAGAAAGCAAACACAAAAAAAAAACATAACTCATTTGACAAAAAAACACACAATTCAAGAACGTAATACGTGCAACACACAAACTGTAGCACATGTACAAGAGAAAATTCAAAGGGCAAGAAAGTGGTTCAATTTCTCGAGCAGCTAAACAAGATAAAAGAAGAATTGTAGGAGAGAAATGCACCTTTTAGAGGAAATAGAAAGGGAGTTAGGGTCCTTTTAGAGAATATTCAAAGGGGCAAAAAATTGGTTCAATTTTCAAAGCCACTCAGCTTGCTCTAGGAGTGCTCCAGCCATCACAACAACACCAGTGGTCTGAGCATGGTGGTCACGATGGTCACATTGGACTAGTCGTGGACTCTCACCCATCATTACCACTTGCCTCTGCCCCCCCACACCACCGTCGCATTAACGCCAATGATTGCATGGGGATGCTCAGTCGAAACCCAAAGA
Source organism: Ormosia semicastrata (assembly GCA_029884595.1). Lineage (NCBI taxonomy): Eukaryota > Viridiplantae > Streptophyta > Magnoliopsida > Fabales > Fabaceae > Ormosia > Ormosia semicastrata. Next base: position 69,821,612 of record JAQQTO010000061.1, on the reverse strand, counting down.
GAGTCACTACCCAAGCCAACGCCATACCATCGTCACATCACACCCAGAGGCACCACCGAACCCAAAACCCATTGCACTAGATTCGTCAAACCCATAACCTGTCACACCAATAAGATAGATCTGGCCACCACAAGCTGAGGGGATGCTGACAATGGCGCGAGGTAGGGGTTCAGTGGGTTGCTGCTGTCAGTGAATGAATGCAAGGGTGGCAGAGGTGCATGACAAGTACGGATCTATGCTATTGGTTACGGGTTTGTGATGATGGTGTGGATGGTGGCATGATGGCAAGGGGGTCACAGTGGCTTGGGTTCACAGGTGGTGGCTGATGGGAGCAGTTAGCAACAATACGCAAGTGCAAGGCTGAGATTTGCGGTTGTCGATGGCAGGTCTTGGAGGTTAGCATTAGGTCCTGTTATGGGTTACATTCCTTTGGTTATGGGTGGTGCTTTTTGGTCATAGTGGATTTCATGGATGCCACTCATGGTGGTTGCAGTGGTCATTGAGCTGGTGAGCATGGTGGTTGCGTCGATGGTATGGAGGTGAAGATGGAGCAGTGCTACTACTGAGTGCTAAAGGGAAAGGGAGTTAGGGTTCTTTTAGTTTAGTGTTACTATATTAGTATTAAAATATAAAAATTGAACTAAAAAATTTAAAAATTTATTATAATTATGTTATATTATTATTATAATATATTAATAATTATAATTATTATTATAATAATATATTATATATTATATTATATAAAAGTTTAAACAGGCCGGCCTGTCAAGCCTACAAGGCCTTTTGGATGGCTTAGGCTTGACTTTTTTTAATTAAACAGGCTTTAAAAAAGCTTTGGCCCAAATTGTTTAGTAAACAGAACAGGTCAGACTAGGCCATAGGCCCCTGATGGGTGGCCTGACCCATTTCCACCCCTAGTTGGAACCACTATGGTAATGGTCATTTTTTTAATCTCTACCACATTAACAGCCATAACCACAACCTCTGTCATACCCAAAATTATAATACAGAGCATTTACGTCACAGAATGGAGTTCAACCCATTGGGTGACCTTTGTGGTTTTTCATTAATAACCCATTTTTGTGTTCAATTATAAGAATATATAAACTTGAATCAAAATATCTTTTGAAACAAATCTCATTTTTGTTACTACAGGAGTATATTTAAGAGACATAAAAAGATTGATGATGTTCTTTCTCACATTTCTTTGTTTCAAATTATACTAAGCTTAATTGGGTCTTTTTAGATTCAATCACGGTTTAAAGGTGTAGTTCTTCGTCAACTATACTGTAAATCTTCATATAAAAGACTACCGTGCAAAATCATTAATTTTGTACAATCTTTCAGGGATGCTTGAATAGTAATCTCTTTCAGAATCCATCAAGAGTAACAAATTCAATATGAGACAAAATATGATAATTGTGTTAGTTAAATAAGATTGACAATAAATTTTTTGTGGATGAAACACAAGATATATTTCACAATAATATCAACATGAAGAAAACCATAAGAAAGAAAATAGTCATGAATTAGAATAATCCAAAGAGAGTGATAAGAAGACAAACTCTTTCAACAAAACCTCCAAGTTGTTTAAGCTATCACTCAATTGGTTAAAGCATCATGTTGATAATATGTTGTAAAGGTAAGTATAGAGAACTTAAGAAATAGAGAAGAAACTAGAGAGCAAAACATAAAAAACTCAAGAAATAGAGAAGAAATTAGAGAGGAAAGAAAAGTTTTTCTTCATTCTTGTTTATCATACTCAAATGCCTTACACCTTCAATTTATAGGGCCAAGATTACATGAAATTACAAGCATCACCATAATGAGATATAAAAAAGAATATTGTATATTAACATCCACATAATGAATGTCTTGTAACGTTCTTGTAACTATATAACATTCATAGTCAAATTAAAATTTTAATCCCTATACTTTATATTCATTTTCATTTTAGTCTTTATAATTTTTTTCTTTTTAAATAATTCCTTATAGTTATTAACATTTTTAAAATAGTCTCTACTATCAATTTTTATTATAACACCATTAATTTAGTTTATACCAAACATTTTACTGAAGAAAAAGAACATATAAATGAGCACATATTAAATAAAAGAGCACCTACTCAGAAGAAATGAGTATCTATGAGAGCATTTACTGGAGTGTTAGAGCATTTACTAGACATTTTACACACAAAAGAGTATTTAAAAGAGTACTTATTGGACAAAAGAACACTCATTAGGTTAGTCAACTGACGGTATTATAATAGTGTTATAACGAAAGTTGACAGCAATATAATGACTATTTTAAAAGTGTTTAAAAATGCGAGGATTGATTTGAAAAGAAAAAAATTATAGACACTAAATTAAAAATAAATAAAAAATATAAGTAACAAAACTTTAATTTATCCAAAAACTTTAAAGGTGGATTTGAACTTTGAACTGAAACGATAGATAGAAGGTGTCCAACCACATGGGGTTTATCTTTTTCTGGGAACTTGCATGATACAGTTCATTCAAATTATTTTTCTTATTTTCTTTTTCACCTCTTTCATTAAAAAAAACAAAACAAAACAAAACTCTCGATCCTCCTAATTGTTTTTGGTATATTATTTTTCATTTCATTTTTACCATTGTTGAGGTGATGAGAAAGCCTCTAACTAAGGAATAAATTAATTAAATAATAAAAATTAATTCAAATATTATTAAGTGGAGCTTATTATATAAATTAACTAGATGCTAAATGCTTAATGAATATCGTTCAAAAGATAATGTTACATGAAATTTTTATGAAGGATTTTAGTATATCAATCTATAAACACATGTTATTGAAATTAGGCGCTTAATGTTTTGATTTGGGTTTTTTAATGAATTGTAATGATTCATCAACTTTAGTTAGTAATTGTATTTTTATATAACGTGAAATTACTTGTTTTAATGGTACCACATCATTATTTGAGAGTACGTCGCATTATATATTTGTAAAAGTCAACTTTAATTATATTAGACTAGATTACAAGCTTATTCAGGTTTCACTAGCTGTTATACCCACACCCTGCATAGGTGCTTACAAGTTAACATTTGTAGCTAGTGTCATTAAAAAATAGCTTTGAATGATGTAACATCCTTGATAACATGTATAATATTCTAATGCTAGTACTAATAACATATCCAGAATTACGTATTAGTAACTAAAATTATGTATATCTCGTATGAATATCCACAATTTTCAAATAAATAGTTTAAATAATATACAAAACATGAGCCTTTCGCAGAAGTATAATATACATGTATACTCTAAACGGAAAATATACAAATTGTACACAAAGGTACAACTATACATATAATATCATATTGCGCAAAATTTAAACTAATCAAACTAAACTACCACTTCATCTCAAAGCTCTATCCTGCTTCACCTCTCTTGACGGTCTGGATTCTACCTGAAATTATCATGGAAAATCATAGAAGTAGGGGGTGCGAATTATGAAATTCTCAGTAATTATGAAAATCGTGTCATCACAATAATTCTAACTATTTTAGAAAAAAATTCATTTCAAAGGAATAATCATCATTCAATAGAAAGGTGGCCAAATGCCAAAATCAAGTCCTTTCTCTTCCCGAAATAGAGATTCATTTTATCTTTATGAAAATCATTTAAATCATCAAATCATGGATCATTTTATCCAATATCATGTCATAAAATCATAAAATAGATCATCAAGTCTCTTGTCATCAAATCATAAATCATATCATCAATTATCAAATCATTATATCATCATGTCTTAAAACATAGTTCAAATCATCGAAACTCGAGTCATCAAATCATATATCATTTTATCAAATCTCAAAACATCAAAACATCATATCTTACACTACAAAAAAATGTGTAAATTACGATCATTATTTGTTGCATATTACGGCAGTTTTAACTACCATTTTTTTGCCTCAATGACAGTTTGCAAAACTGACGTAATTATCTTCGCCATTTGGTATATTACAGTGGTTTCCCATTTACCGCCACAATAACCACCACAATTTTATAATGTATAAAATGATGGTTTAGTTGTGCATAAAACGACGATGAAGGATTGTTGTAATTCACCTAAAAAATATGGTTTAATTGTGTATAAAATGATGGTTTAAACTACCATAATTTACAGCAAATTGTGACAGTTTAGGACTGCCATAATCCACTTAAAAATTACAGGTTAATTTTGTATAAAATGATGGTTTAAACTTCCGTAATTTATAGCAAATTATGGCAATTTTGAACTGCCATAATTTATATAAAAAAGTATAGTACTAAACTATCCTAATTTATATAATAATACACGGTTTTACTTCGATGATTGTGGCGGTTCTTAACCTCCCTAATTCGCTAAATGGTGATGATACAAACCCACCATGACTGACACAATGCAAGCTATTTTTCACATTTATTATGACAATTCTTGTTTGTCAAAACCCACAAATATAAATAACCATCATTAATTTAACATGAGTACATTAACTCAATAACTACAAATTATAAGTCATTAAAGTTTTGAGAAATAATATCCTAGATAGTAATATGAGTACACAAGTCAAATAACTCTAAATTATAGATAAGTCTTAAAAGTTTTGAGAAATAATATCCTAAATAGTAATTCATTTGGTAACAATTAGTAAATTAATTAATGAGGACTCGAAATATCCACTGATTGATGAGTGTTACTTCTATTGCATGATATTCTTGGGTCATTAGGCGATAAAGCCCCACTACCTTCATCTGGTACCTACAAGAAGGACTAAATTATGCTTGAGATTCTCCAAACATAGCATTAATTATGGCTATGCAACACTACAAGCAATATCTTATTAAGAAAGAAATGGCTTAACTAAACCACAAATTTGTAAAAATCCAACATCATTTAAGCAGCATATTATAATCCTTAAGAATTTCACATATCTAGAATTACCCAATCAAAATACAAATCAAAATATCTAACCATAAGCATGTTGACAAGACTCATAATTAAACCAAACAGACCTTTGATTGACAAAATCTTAATTTTAAAATTCTTATGCTTGAAACCCTTAGGTTTGAGATTTTCAACAGCAAATAGAAGAGCACTCAAAAATTCATATCTAACCATAAACAAACAAAAAATAGAAACAGGGCTCTATTAATTAATACTTAACAGAATCAACCACCTATAGTCATTGAGTTAGACAAAAGTTCATCATGTTTTTCTTGACACATAAGGAAAGCAACATCACAACACATAGGGAAAGCAAACAGAAATTGGAGCTTTCTCAAATTCATTTCAGGATCACAGCAGGATTCAACGTCTCAAATAAATCAACGTGCAGAAAAGTTACTTAAGCATGCACGCATCATATAATTCTACTAAAAACACAATCCACAAACTCAACTAGTAAGCAAATCAGTTTTCCAACTCTTCAACTATAACAGAATAAGAACAAAACCCCAATTCAACCATATTCAAGCAGATCAAACAATTTATTTGATGTAACAAAGATGTTGTGAAAATAGCACCACTCATAACACAAAATGAAAGTTGAAGAGTTTCAACAACATAATTAACACCTCTGTCTCTGACAAGAAATAGAGCATGAACCATGTTTTTTGACATACTATCAAGTACTTAAAACACTCAAGATTCACTTTAAATCCTTTATCTTTGTTTCCATTTTTCTTTCCTTTGTTTTCATATTTCTTATTACTACCCCTACACCAAGTAGAAGTCTTCAAATGGTATCTAATTTAGGAATGTTTTGGTACATCATGATCAACATGTATAAGTTAACGGAAATTAATTTTACCCACGTTCTTTGTTCTGAGCAATAACTAGTAGCATCATCCAATACTATCCAAGCAATTAAATGGCAAAAGGGCTTATGCATTTTTAAATAGTAAAATGAAGTTTTGATCATACACTGGACATGATTGTATTATTTAAATAACATGTGGAAAGACTAATTACTAAGATGGCCTACTTTTACACGGTGGGTCACTTAAATTTAGAATGAAACAATTATAGTTTTAGAGTGACAACGATTAATAAATATGCATAGCTGTTGGAAGGAAATGCCAAGCTTTAACATCTACATTAGAAGAGTTTCCTATACTCATGTAATTATTGATTATGTTCCATTTCGATAAAACAGTTACGTCACCTTTAACATGTATCAGTATGTGGACAAGAGAAAAACCAAATGTAGAGAAATGTTGATTATAGCTATGATCCTATAGCCCCACATAAAAGACATTTATGTCAATTCACTCCCCCCCTCGCGCCCTACACAATTTCCTACTTCGATGCGTCTCTGAAGAATCCCATGCTGGTGACAACACAAGAAACATTTTCTAGGACATCCAGAATGGACTTATTAATTTATGAAAATGTTTATTACAAGTACAAAGCAACCAATGTAACACCCCCTCCGAAGGGTATCACATTCATACTAATTCCTTATAATTAATTTTCCAAGTTATAAAATATTTAATATTAATCTAATACGAGTTTCAAAATTTCTTTTTCGCGGAAGTTATAAACTTTACTGAATTAGAAAAAACACAAAATATCAGAACTGAATAAAATACATCTCTTACATATAACATAGATTCATAACGTCTTCATTACATAAAACTTATATACTCTAGGTAATATTAATTACCTCATAAAAACTTGACCTGGCCCAAGCCAAAACACTTGAAGAGTAACGTTCTGAACCTGATCCTCGAATCCTCTAAAGGCACATTCTCTGGTCGGGAAGTGTCTCTTTGGACAGGAGTCCGAGCAGTTGACTCCGTGGAGTCTTCACTAGGCAAACTATGAGCAATGTCCCATAGTTCTACAATAGGCATGGAAAACTCTACATGTACACAAGCAGCATTATATGTAATAGTAGGGTTTCCATGGTAAGTATCACTCTGGGATAGAGTTACCTCTCCTATATAACTAAAACCTTGAGTATCTGAGTCGACATGCCAGGCATTAATGCCATCATGGAACTGCGCTTGCATATAATCAGAGAAATTGCTCCTTACAGCCATCGTAGTCTTCACAGATATAATCATAAAATAGAAATAGACAGAATAAAATAGCAAAGAGGTGAGATCCCCTACATTGCATACCAACATGGCAGCAAAAAAATGATATGAACAACAATGTCGTTCCATACATACAATCCATAGATTAATATAAAATCAGTAGATATATTCATGTCATTTAATAGATAAACAATCCAATAGACTTGCAACACAATACCAAACATAATGATAATACTACAATCATATTATATCACAATAATACTACATCATAATAGTATGAAATGCTGATTATGCATATGCACGATGTGTATGTTGACCATCATTATGCACAATGCATCTAGTTCCTACTCCATGGAGTTTACTCAAATTCAAAGATGAATGCCCAGAAGTTCTGTCCCCCTTAAAAAGACAGTCTATGCTGGATAATGAAAAGCAATAGTGTTTGTTAGGCTTGCCAGTGCATTGTAATCAGTGTCCACAGGCCAGGGTATTACGTGATATAATAATCATGGGTGGTAACAACTCCACCGTGTGAATCACTGTGCCCTGACATCCCCCAAGATCTATCTCGATCCACTATCCTGTAAGTTCTCATTCATTCTTTAGGCATAAAACGCCCTAACAAATCAAGCGAATACATTTTTCTATGCATGATAAATGATTCAAATATATACTGTCATTGATCACACAGTATTTCTTATTCACACGCCGTCACATGGCAGTATCACCGTATAATGCTTAAAAGCATATTTAATCGAATCAAAGTACCGTTGTACTGTTCCCAATGATATTAATGCAACCGCCCATGCAATTGTCTAATACCATTAGTATCAATGATATTATGTAACCGCCCATACAACTACATAATACCAAAAATCCACTCGGGTCCAATACTTCAGTTTCACAAATTACTTGGTTCAATATGTTGGCTCTACAGCAAAACTCGCTGTTCCTTTCAATCGCGTAGTAATATTATCACATTTTCACAATTGCATAACACTTCTATTACGTTTTCAAATCGTGTAAAGATTTTTTTACTTATTTTCAATCGCGTAAAATATTTCTGACATATTTTAAGCTCAAAATAATATTTTTCTCATTTATTATCAAAATTTGACTTTATTATCATTATTTGCATAATAGTCCTTCAAAAATAATATTTACATAATAGTCCCTCTTTAAATAATATTTTCAAAATAGTCACTCTTTAAATAATACTTGCAATATAGTCCCCTTAAAATTAGTATTTTCTACTGTTTCCCAAAAAATTGTATTTCTTAATTTTACTCAAGATATTACAGCTCAAAATTTCTTAACGCACTTCAAAACTCATAGGGTGAGCTATACATCAGTAAATTTCAAGTATTCACTTTTATTTTGCTACATAGCTTAATTAGACTAATTTTAATTCTAAAAAAAATTAAATTACTTTCATTTTAAATTCCTAAACTTACCAAATTGAGTTCTTACTATTAAAACACCTAAGTTTACACTTAGTAAAATAATTTTGGATCTTGATCATCAAAAATTGACATGTTGGCCGAATTCATATAGTGCTTAAAAATTCATATATAAATCATTTTCTAACACTTTAATTCTTATAAACTCACTTAATTAAATTTCTTGTCACAAAATCCTTTAATCCTCAATTAAGAAAATAATTTAGGACTCTTGATCCCCTTTATAGTGATAAGGCCGTGTGCCTCTAGGCTCTTTAGGGCCTTCATACAATTTTCCTCATCATGTTATTCACATCCTAAATTACACATAAATTTGCATGCTTTACAATTCACACATACAAAAGCATATTATCAAAGCTATAATCATACCAACACATATGCAAGCATAACTTCAAAACTATAAACATAACAAGCACAAATAAAGAGAACTTAAACAAGCAAGTGAATAAATCTTTATGGATTTTTTACGACAATCACAAACAGATCCATTCCCTCACCACCATATGTGGCCGATGAGGTTAATCTCTCTCTTATCTTAAGGAAAACAACAAACTTCAAGCCTCTCCTTCCTCTTGAATTCGTGTGGCACCAAGAATAATCTTAAACAAATCTAAAAGTCATAAACAAGGCTTGAAAACAACAAACCATGGATCAATCATGGTATCAAAAATTAGAAATTCAACTTGGGATAAAAAATTCAAGAAATTACCTTAGAAGTAAGGAACCAAAGCTTGATTTTTGAAGTACTTAGAGAAGGATTTACACAAAACTCTCTAAAGGAAAGATGTTTAGAATTGTGTTTAGGTTTAGAAAATATGAAGAGATGAAATTATAGAGGTGTAGATGATGGCTTTAGTGATGGAGGCCATGTGCTTCACTTGAGAAAGAGAATGGAGTTCTTTGGTTTTCTTTGGATGAGAGAGAATGGAGAGAATGATTTATGTCACAAAGATGATAGAAATGAAATGAAATTGCCTAATATCTAAGTGCATGGTCGTGTGGTGCTTCACAAAGAGAAGTCAAAGACTTAACTTCCAAGCTTGAGTAGCACATGGCTTCACATGGCTTAAGTCATAAGCTAGTCATTCTTTGGTCATTAGGAAGATTCAAGATTATGCTAGAATGGCCAAGTTGGCCGTGTGGCTCTAGGGAGACAAAACCAATTTGGTTTTCATTCTAATTTTCTAGTTACGCTTAAACTAATTAGTTAGGATTTTTAGTTACATTCTAACTAGTTAGTTACTTGCTTAAGTCATCGAATACGTCATGCTTAAGTCATGTCTCTAGATGGTTCTAGATATTTATATAGTAACTAGCTTCTAAATATTTAGTAACTAAGTTAGTTCATTTAGTTACTAATTAAGCTATTAAGGTAACTTAGTTAACTCATTTAGTTACATTTTAACTATCTAGTTACATGATTAAATCATGCTCTTGTCATGTATAGGTAATGATTCTAGAAACTCTAGATATTTTCTTGTAGATTCTAAGTATTTGCTAACTTAGTTAGTTCCATTTAGTTACTAATTAGACTATTAGAGTAACTAAGTGAGATTATCTAGTTTCTCAAGTAACAAATCTAACCATTAAAATTAACTTCCTCTCCTAACCATTGATTAAATCTAAGGTGGATATCATAAGATTCTTTATCAAGATTGCTCTCACACCATTGATTAGATCAATGGTGATGATCTAAGGCTTTTTCATTATGTTTTCCATCCAACGGTTTATAATAAAGTCTAAGCCACTGAGTTTGACCAATTCTTAATGGTTAGTCATAAAGCTTAGTAATGATGATTCATGATTACCCTTAAGATATTTAACTTAGATATTTTCAGCTTTCATGATCACACTTGAGATATTTAGCGTAGACATTTTTTGATTAGAAATATCTTAGATATTTTCTACTTAAATATTTTCACCTAGATATTTGTATTCAGATATTTGTCTAAGATATTTTACTAAGATATTTTCTCACTAAATATTATCCTTTGATATTTACTAGGTGAGTCATCATAGAATTTTCTAAAACAACTGAATCAGCATGGTGAGTCGTAGTGCTGAGTCACCAACTGAGTCATCAAGAGAAACTTCTGGAAGGTGTGACTCATCGTCATCAAGATATTTTTCTAACAGATATTAACCAATAGATAATAGCTACTGCTATTATTACACAATGGATAATAGAAAACTCAAATATAGAAAATCTCTGTCAACTGTTCTCGATTTCAGGTTTAGTAAGATCCCCCGATCACACATACAGCTTAGAATAATATTAAAATAATCACAACCTCATAAAATTTCACAAAAATTCCCAAAAAATATAAAAATTATAAGACTCATATATTTTCAGAAAAAAACTAAATTTGGACATATATTTCAAAAATAATATTAAAATAATCAAAATAATATTAAAATATTCAAAATAATTAAAAATTCTCAAAAATTCACAAAAACTCTTAAATATTATAAAACATATTTATTTCAAGAAAATCAAAAAATCGGGGTGTTATAACCAACATAAAGGAATGACAAGTAGGAATCAAGACTAAGACAACATGACTGACACAATACACATTTGAATGTTAGATGAGATACCTGTGGTGTACGATTATGAAATAAGCCAGCTAACTCCTTAGGGAGCCTTCCTCCTTCCTTTATAGTAATGTAGGCACACAATGCTTGTAATTGTGATTCCATAGTCACCACCTTTTGTCATATGTCAGGAGAGGATGTGTTAGCACTAGATGAACCTAAGTTCATAACTCCAAGCCGTGTGGTAGTATGCTTGAATGCAATGGTAGGAACCATTCCCATGCCTAATCCTCGAACACTGTCAGAGTGCTCTTTTCCAAATACCACACCAATAACATCATTTGGAGAAATTTCAAAGTAATTATCCTCCTTTGACTTAAATGTTTATCAATTTCTTTCTACATTAAAGACCAAAAAAGAGAATGAAAACTTACAAATACAATCTATTATATCATTGTTTAACAAAAAAATGTGAACAATAATATTGATATTTACCCCTATCTTCTCAGCCTCATCATTTACAAAGCTCCCATCTTTCTTCTTGTGAGTTATATTCCACATCGGGCCCTGACCAATAGTCTTCCCCGTCTCTTTCCTTTGAAATTTTTAACATATGACATAAGTAATAATCAATTAAAGATGTGCTTTATATAAATAATGAATCCATAGAGGATAAGAACTTAAACTACCAAATCATCCCTTCTCCTAGCCAGAGTTTTAGCAGCACAAGTGTGGGGAATAGTTTGTTTCTTTCGATTCTCTTGATTTCTCTTACAAAGTGCCTACAAATGAAAATAGATAAATTTCTTTGGTGTAATAGAAAACTATTTATAATCAACAATTCAATAAATATGAAGTGAGTAACCATCGTCTCAGGCCTCAAGCAATAGTCAACATAAGAAGCCTATTGCTTTATGTTAATGCCCTCCGGGACATTATTGACAATATCATTTCTACTCATTGTTGAGTCATAAAATGCATTCGGTTGTGTTCCATGGTTTAATAATCCAAGACTTATCCATTGACATGACTAGAAAGGAAAATATAATATTACAATTTAAAATTAATACAATGGTGCAAATTTAAATTGTGATATATGAGAAAATAAGATAACAGTATAACATATAAGTAGTGTATCAGAACTATAACAAACAGAACAAAATAGTATGCACATAAAGTGCTGCATATAAGTTAGAGTTAAATTTGGCAAACAGATCTGAAGTCACTATTATGAAACATTAAAAGGTTAGGAATATTCATAATTCCTAAATTTGGCAAGATGCAAAATGGAAAGTGCACAAACCTTCTAATTGAAATTATAATTTGATGGTATTATATCTTTATTATTTTAGTAATATTCCCGTCAATATCTAAAAGATATTAGTAATGACTAACGTATAAACATTAGAAAAACTAAAATCTTTTGAAAATTTTTATAACTACAATTAATACTTGGAACTTAATCACAGAATCCATTGTTTCACCAAATGGCAAACTGTCACTTTATGAAAGATCTATTTTCGTCTTCTTCAAGCCTGTTGAAGACGATTCATCTCCATTATGTAAACAATAATTAACCATGGCATACATGTGTCTTGATTTGCAAAAGCCAATCTAATCATTTTCTTCTTTTGTGAGATAGAGAAGTGGTGGAAATAGTCCAAGATGAAGTATAGTTGTATATTTTTTAGGAAGATGAAGACACATAAGTTTGAATTTATTATCTCTTTTAAATTATTAATTTTTTTTACTATTAGTCTATTTTAGTTTTTGTTTTTTTAATGATGCCTAAGACTTAATATAGAGATGAAAAAATAAATTAAAACTCAAGCAAAATGATAAGGATAAAATTCGACTAAGTTCAAACACTCCTTAAAGAGATTTTATTTATTTATTTATCTATTTTTGGGATAGTTAGTTTTGTTTTTAGCAAGGATAACTATATAGTATGACAAAATGGAGGCCCAAGTCCAAAACATGCATGGACATGAATGATTTCTCAAAAAATGAGTTCAGCAATGATGAAATCGCAAGATGATGAAAATATCACTTTAACAATGCATGGAAATGACAATTTAAATAAAGAAAAAGAGGAATAGAGCACGAAGGCAGTGGGGACGAATGTGTGTTTGTGGTTGCCTTCTTCTTTTGAATGTTGTATACTCTTTTTTAATAAAGTACAAAAAAATGATTTTTGTTTGAAAGTTGGATTAATTCCAATCTATTACCAGGTAGCACAAGCTCAACAAGTGATAATAGGAGGAGAATTGCCACAAATGTGGGTGAAATATAGTTTTTTATGTGAATTTCTACACAAATAAAATGAAATAACACAATATAATCACCAACCTTAGAGCCAAATAATATGTCAACAAGTTGTGATGTCAGGAAAATCGAAAGAACAAGAAACCCAAATCCCAGTGCTGAAGCCATAAACCAGTTCTTATTGTTCAATAATTTTTCATTTTTGAAGAAATTTGCAAACTTATATTGTGGCTTACTCGTGGACTTGGAGCAGATGACGTGGAGCAGAGGCAGGGGATCGTGTTGGCCGGATCCGAATGGAGGCGTGACAGTGGCACAGGTTTCACGGTGGCTGGACAGAGGCTGCGACTTTGGGTCGCCAGTGCGCTTTAGCGATGGTGCGTCGCAGATCTGGAGGGAGAGAGCTGCGACATTGAGAACAAATAGGGAGAGGGAGAGACTTGCGGCTTTGGCGATAGTGCATCATAGATCTGGAGGGAGAGAGCTGTGACAGCAATAACAGAGGGGGAGAGGGAGAGAACAGAGGCTGCAACTTTGAGTGAGAGGGAGAGCGCGCGCGAGAGAGAGGGTGAGAGTGAGAGGGAGAGCGCGAGAGAGTGTGAGGGAAGTGAAAATTTAAAAATTTTTGAAACATTTTAATTAAAATTTAAAATGAAAATAATGACAGTTAAAACTGCATTTTTATACATTTAACTGTCATTTTCTTACCTGTAAAATATGGTAGGTGCGTAACTGACATACTATACTACATATTACAACAGTTTTTTTATAATTGCCATATTAAAACTGTAGTAATTTATATATTTTTTTGTAGTGTTACATCATGACTCATATCATGAAACCCTGAGTCATCAAGTCATAAATCATTTTATGAGATCTCATATGAAACTTATCTATATCATCAATTATTAGAATCAAATCAAGAGTTCTCATCTCAATCATCAAGACACATGTGTCATCTCAAATTAAATGGTATAAAGGGAACGTCCATCCTCACAATACCAATCACTTACTAGTAGCTTACTTTTGAGTTAGTGCAGTTCAACCCATTTATAGCGGTCTATCACGCTACATAGAACTACTCCGAGTAACCCATTTGTAGAAGTCTATCACGTTACACAGTACTACTCCAAGTAACCTATTTGTAGCGGTCTATCATGCTACACAGGCACACACTAAGGGAATGTCCGTTCTCATTATAGCTGTGAGTAGTACTATTGATAGGGAGGGTATTATCCTTCCTCACACTAGCCTTCAACTAGGAATGCCTCGAGTATAGAGAGGGAATGTCCATCCTCAACTACCCATCAACCATGGGGAACTTAGGTAAAGAGGAAGGAAATGTCCATCCTTAACCTCATTACTCAGGTGTTAAGGTAATATCCATCCTCAACTACCCTTTCCAAGTCACCCCCTAGGTCCAAGGATATCGTAGATAATTGGCTACTCATGAATCTCAATCATCATTCAATCATCAATTATCAATCATGCATAAATATGTATATCATAGTTCCTCTCAACATAGATATTAAAATTCATTAATCAATCTCATCAATAAATCTCAATTCATAGCACAGTGCATTGATATTTCATCCATATCCTTTACATAATCACTTCGCAATTCTTAGTATTCATTAATAAACTCATACATAATCATACTTTGTATATAAGGTTTCTCTCGTTATCAATAATCAAATCCATGATTCAAATTCATTTGATGCTATGCCATCAAAATCACTTCTCAAATCATCAATCAAACATTATTGCATTCCATTAGTCATTTTATACCAAAATATCATGCATTTCATAACAAAATACACAAGAAAACAAGCCTGGAAGAATTATTTCCAGGAAGTGCCACAGCTCCACTTCATTTGCGCTGCGACTTCAAAGGTTGTGCCGCGGCTCCTGATGATTTTGTGTCGTGGCTCTCTCTTCTCTGGTTGCATTTCCTGCATTCTAAAGAATGAGGTGCCGTGACTCTTCCTATTTTATGCCATGACTTTCCCTCATTTTCTGGGTTTCCCAGATTTTTTGAGGAACACCACCCAAGTTTGAATCTTTTCCACCCAAAGGACAACCCACACATGTTAAAACCTTCATACAACCTCAAAAGATCAACTCACAAAGAGATTCATGAATCAAAACATCAAACAAACATGGGTTACAAACTTTTTTCTTTAATCTCAAATCTCATCAAGAATCAAGAATCAAGGGAAGAAATCAAGTGCTTACATCATGAATCAAACATAAAATCATCATCTCATGCTTTCCATTTCAAATCATGAATCAAATCTCAGTTTCCAAGTTAAGAAAAACACAAGATGATGAGAAAACAAGGAAGAAAAATCCCCTACCTTGTCTTCCATGGCTCCTTGGTTTTCCCTTCTTGATTTTTCTTCTTGGTTCTTGCTTCTTTCTCCTCCATTTTCTCTTTGTTTCACGCCCCTTTTCCCTCTTTCTCTTTTCTCCCTTTCTGTCTCTCTCTTTTTTTCCATTTTTCTTTCTTCTTTTATCTTGTTTCATTTTATCTTTTATTTTATTAGGGCAACCCTATGAGTGAGGGAGGGAAGAGTGAGAAAATATCCCAAATGGGACAATAATGAGGGGTAGAATAGTGGGGAAGGAAAGTAAAAGGGAAAAGTGAAGTTCAACTGGAACATTATATCTCTTGAGGATACTTAATATTCTATTTACAAATTTCGTATAACTCATTCCGATCCTTTATGACTTAGAAACAATTATGCCTATTTTACTTATCATTCCCATGAAATTTCATAATTTTCTGAGCTGCTTAACTGTTCCGACTATTTCTCAACAGTATCCTTAAAATACCAGATTAACTCAGTTGATTCTCTAAAATTTCCTACAACTCTTATCAATGATTCTTAGTTAGGAAATAAATTTTTCACATTTATTTCCATCATATCAACTGGTTCTGTAGATATTCTAATTATTCTCTTGTACTCAGTGTTATAGAATTACACTCAAACTGGTTCAGAAAATTACTTGATGTAACAAATAACTCTTACTAGTATTACAGAGCTACTATAACCCTGATTAGGATCTTTAGGTCAAGGAGGATGTTACAACATGTTAGACTTGTATATGATTACATAGGTAGCCTAATACTTGTTTGGCTTGTTTATGAAGTTTTGTGATGAACTAAGTTAGTTTAGACACTTTGCTGCAACATAGAATGTGGAAAGTAGCCTAAAATGATTCAAAAAAAAAACATAAATTGCTTAGTTAAGGGAAAAATGTGCATAATTTGTTTTTAGGTCACAAATGAGCTAAGTATGTTGTAGTTAAAGTTTGAGGTTAATCAGAATTGGTTTGATATTTTTAAGTTTATTGGGTGTGTATTTTAATGCCGAATTGACTACTAATGAAACACCTCAAAAATTATTTGCTTCATCATAAATAATCATTTTATAATATTTGTAATTTTTCTGGATTTTTTCAAAAATGTCAAATATTTTAGTATATTCTTCGTTTTGTGTGCGCACTGAGCAGAACCAGTGAAACACCCCAAAAATTATTTGTTTCAAGATAAATAGTCATTTTATAATATTTGTGATTTTTAGAAATTTTTGTGGATTTTTCTAAAAATATTGAATATTTTAATATATTCCTCGTTTAGTATGCGCACTGAGCGGAGCGGGAAAATGAAATATTTTTCCCGAGGATGGTAAACTTTGGACTGTGGAAACGTCGATGGGGGATCTTACTAAACTTGAGGTCGGGCATAGTTTACGAGGTTTACGTTTTTCAATATTTTATCTGATAAATAAAATCGTTGTATTATGAAATTATTCGATGAATAATAAATACTATTTTTATTAGCTGTAACTGTTGTTCACTAGATAATAACTCTAGTAGAGTGTTAATCATCTTTTCTAGAGTGTTCACTTTATGTGATCACATTTCCTTTCACTTTATTGAGAAACGTGTAAAATTTCTCAAGGAAGCTTCCTACCAAGCTTCTCAAGGAAGCTTTGTTCCTTCACTCTCTCTCTCTTCTACACAGCCATGAAGACCATTTGGGAGCCAAAAATTTGTTTTCATTTTTATCATTTCCATTTCTAATTTAAAATTTAAAAAGTTACCGATGCACAAATTTTTCAAGCAAGTCCAAAAACTTGATGCGGGATTAATTGTTGCGAATCCAAGTGCAGGTTGTCTTAAGTAATAAATTTCTCGGGAGTCCGAGGTCGATCCATAGGGAATTGATGAAGAAAAATTTATTTAATGTAAGAAAAATATTTTATTACAACAATAAAGGTGATAAAACTTGGTCACAAATAAAAAAGAATTGCTTGAGCTAGGAGATCTACTCTTGGTAAATAAATTAAGGATAAGATTAATTCTTTTATAACTCAATTAGAATCCACACATAACCGAGGTTCCAATTGAAAAATACAACATTCAAAGTTCTTTAAAAGTTATATTAGTTATATTATGGTTCCTTTAATTATCCATTAACACCAACACTTGTAAATGAGTTCAAGCATTCATTGTGCCAATATCTTGTCTACAATAAATCAAGATCTCCACTTTATAAGAAGAGTTTCTAACACCAACACTTGTAAATGAGTTCAAGCATTCATTGTGCCAATCTCTTATCTACAACAAATCAAGAACTCCATTGGAAACAAAATACAACAAATATAATGGTTACTTGATAATATATCATAAGAAGAAGAAGAAGAAGAAGAAGAAGAAGAAGAAGAAGAAGAAGAACATAACTTCAATTTAGAACCAAAGAAAATTACAACAATATAAACAAACAACACAATAACATGATCTTGGCCTCTAGGACCAAGACCACTAAATGATCTGTCAATGGTGCCTTTTATAGAGGATTAAGGATACAAAATGACAAGGGGGCTGAGTCATGAGTGAGTGGATGAGTAAAAAATAAGTGGAAAAAGCCAAATGACTTTTAGTGAGTAGAAAATTACGGAGATTCTTTATCTCCAAAATCATTTAGCTCTAAAGTTATTACATTCATCATTTGTTAACAAAGTGGTCTTCATAAAAGTTGTAAGCCTGGATCTTAACTTTCAAATGTCGTTAGTTTGGGTCAAAAATCATTTTTTACAACTCAAGATATGGTCTGATTGCTGCATACTGCTCAGGTCCAGCAACAACTCTTCTATTCTGACTTCCAAGCCCAATATGACCTCCAAGGATTCCGAACTAGGTTTTGTGCTCAACATGAAAGTTGTAGATTTGGCTTTTATCTATCAATAACAAAATTTCAACCCATTTGACATCTTATAGCCTAGGCTATGTCATGAACAGTACACATAGGTCAAGCTGTCAAGATCAACACCCTAGTTCTTGCTTCAATTCCAATTTGAGTTATCCAAATGTGTGATTGGGCCTTTGGGGTCTCATGAAAGTTGTATAGCTGTCTCTTATTTTTCAAATGTCACCATAATTACCTCAAACAGCCACCTACAGCCCAAGATATAGCCTAAATACAGAAACATTGTAAGATGTAAATCATGCTGAAAAATTTAATTAAGTCCAATTTGAGTCCAAACTTACAAAACATAACCAAACTCAATCAATTAAGTGCATGGAGAGTGTAAATGACTAAAAATGAGGGTTTATTAATGTATCAAATATGTGATGATCAAATTTTCCCACACTCAATTTTTTGCACTCTTAGGCAAAATACACATGACCAAAACTAAAAAAAAAATGAAACAAACTCAAAAGCTAAACACTCTAAAAGACTCAATTTCTAATAATATTTAAAAATAAAGAGCAATCAATCATTCAAGTAATCAAAACATTTATGAGGTAACATTTCTTCACATCTCAAACCAACAAGTAAGGAAACTTCAATTGAAAAGCATGAGTCAAGAATGATAGATTCTCATAGAATTCACTCTCAAGTGTTTAAAAGGTAAGTATTTCACTCTATTCAACCTATGAGCAATTGCACTATCATAAGCTTGCTTATCTTCTACTTCTTCGCTACTCAAAAACACATGCACACAAAAATAAAGAGGATTTTATTCATGGTTGTAATGGGGCTATGGTAAAGGCGAGAGGTAATATGGATATGACAAGTTAAATACCAAAGAAAATAGAAGAGCATTATGATACAGTTAGAGTAGAGAAGATGTTTGAGAACATTCAGTTTAAATTTTCTAAGACTTTCTTAGTTCCTTCTCTGTTTGCTTCTTTCTCATAAAGGACAATGATCAATATTTGACTAATGTTTTGTTGAAGATCAATGCCAAATTGGTAGGTTGAATTCATTATTAGGCCTGAACATTCTCCTTCTCTTCCTATTATTTCTAAGCATCCACTCTTATTCTAGGTATGAATATGTCACAAGGTGCATTCTTTGATTGCAGCGGTGGTCAACTCTTTTTTTTTTTTTCTTTTTTTAGGAATATTTTGTACACACACCCCCAAACTTATTAAAAAAAACTCAACCAATAACAAAGTCAAAGCTCTCTTATTCCTTAAGGTTAGGTAAGAATATGATTTTTTTAAGGCACGTTATGAGTTAGAAACAAGGAATGGTCAAATAAGCTCAAAGGGGGTACCATAAGGGAAAATATGCAATGTTGGCTATTTGGTCAAAGTAGCTATTTCAAGAAAAATTCCTCAATCATATTTATGTATGCATGTGAAAATGTAGCCTCAAAAAGAATCAAAGCAAGTTCTAGAGTAACAATTCCATGAGTGAAAAAAATCACACAAGAAAGAAGAGAGTGGTACAGATGTTCAATCCATTCATCGATACGCTCAAAATCTCACAAGGCATATATCTATCATTCTTAGTCCACTAATTCAACATCCATAACCAAGCATGTGATGTTGAAGAAAGAAGACAATTTACTCAATTATGCAAATTTTCTTAAATTTGAATTACTACTTCCACACAATAATAGTTATCTACCCCAACTAAAATGCGTCTCAAGAGTAAAATTACCTCCAGAGCAAAATTTACTCTTTACTTTGTCTTCCTTAATTAGTTTAGCTGTTAGTAAATTGCTGACAAACATATAACCAAGACAAATATATTAATAAATACACTTCCTAATTATTATTTTTTTGGTTTTTTTGTTTTTTTTGTTTTTACATAACTATTCACACAACTATCCTTTCCCCCAACCAGATCACAACATTGTCCTCAATGTCAAAATATAGATAGGTAAAAGATAGAAGATATTACTTGTTGTTGTAATTACTGAAAAGAGAAACCTTACACAAAAGGTTGGCTGGTGTCAGAAAAGTTTGAAATTAAGAAACACAATTTTTTTTAAGAAGAACAAGATAATATATACATGTAGTTGTGATTGTGGCTCACATCTTCCTCTAATTTTATGTCAAGTAATGGCTTAAACGTCTTCTATGAGTCGAGGATAAGCTTCCCAGCCAATTTTCTTATAAATTGGCAAACAGAGTCTTTTTGAGTCAGATTCCCAAGACTGCAAAACACATTAAGGATGTAAACACATGAAATTAAAACACTAGGGATCTGACTTCACTTGATTCAATAATCTATCATAGACAATAGGGTAGTTTTGGGACCTTTATTCTAATTAATTTCTAATCATTCAATTGATGGGGAGAATCCAGTAATTAATTAAAACTCAATTCCTTGGTCTAAACCTTAACTCTTAAAGGCATGACCTTTACTCTATGGATTCTCATGGAAAATACCACAATTCTCCCATACAACTTATAACCTCCATTCCTAGATGATTATAAATCATGACACTTATTATTTATGGTTTAGGTCATATGCAAACCTTCCGATTCTACATACACCTCACTAGATCAATTTATGAGTGGCCAATTCATAAAAGCATTAAGAATCATAATAAGCACTCAAATTGAATAGAAAGAAAATTAATTAAAATTCTAATCTTAATACATGTCGATTGAATCAAGTTACGTCTTCACCCTAGAAACACACAAATTTAACTACATATGACAAAAGAGAAGAAGAAATAAGAAGAATAAAATAAAAATGTATACAGAGCTCAACCTTCCAAAAAAAAAATAATTAACAAGTAGGCGGTATGAACCTGCCATAGTAAAAAAGAAAAAAATTATTAAGAAGTAGGCTATACAAACCTGCCGTTAGATATATTAATAAGGATGTGGTATAAACCAACCGCCATATAAATATTGACAAGGGTGTGGTATAAATCAACCACCAAATATATATTTACAAAGGTGTGGTATAAACTAACCACCAAATATATATTAATAGAAAGTGAATTATAGAATTTAAAGTGCAGAAAGTAAATTACAGAAAGTAAAATACAGAAAATAAAAGGGAGAGCTTCCCCCACTAAATTAGTACATTAGTATAATACAAAAAATAAAAGAGATTGTTTCCCCCACTAAGTTAATACGTTAGTAAGTACAAAGAAAAAAAAATTAAAAGAGTAGAAAAAAATATATACATATATATGTACAAGATCCACAGAAAAAAATATAAATATATATATACAAAATATTTACACCATAAATTTATTCTTCAAATCAAGTCCCCGGCAACAGTGCTAAAAACTTGATGCACAAATTTTTCAAGCAAGTCTAAAAACTTGATGCGGGATTAATTGTTGCGAACCCAAGTGCAGGTTGTTTCAAGTAATAAATTTCTCGGGAGTCTGAGGTCGATCCACAGGGAATTGATGAAGAAACATTTGTTTGACGTAAGGAAAATATTTTTTTATCACAATAAAGGTGATACAACTTGGTCACAAATAAAAAAGAATTGTTTGGGCTAGGAGATCCACTCTTAGTAAATAAATTAAGGACAAGATTAATTTTTTTATAACTCAATTAGAATCCACACATAACGGAGGTTCCAATTGAAAAATACAACATTCAAAGTTCTTTAAAAGTTATATTAGTTATATTATGGTTCCTTTAATTATCCACTAACACCAACACTTGTAAATGGGTTCAAGCATTCATTGTGTCAATATCTTGTCTACAACAAATCAAGAACTCCACTTTACAATGAGAGTTTCTAACACCAACACTTGTAAATGGGTTCAAGCATTCATTGTGCCAATCTCTTGTCTATAACAAATCAAGAACTCCACTTTACAAGGAGAGTTTATAAATTGATTGGAAATAAAATAGAACAAATATAATGGTTACTTGATAATATATCATTTAAGCACAAGAGAGAAATTAATCTAACCTTAACTTATTACCAAGAGCTTCACTCTTTCACCCAAGTAAAATGAAACTTAGTTACTCATAGACAAAAAGAAAGGAAGAGAGAAGAAGAAGAAGAAGAACATAACTTCAATTTAGAACAAAAGATAATTACAACAAGATAAGCAAACAATACAATAACATGATCTTGGCCTCTAGGACCAAGACTGCTAAATGATCTACCAATGGTGCCTTTTATAGAGGATTGGGGATACAAAATGACAAGGGGGCTGAGTCATGAGTGAGTGGATGAATGGAAAATGCTAAATGACTTTTGGTGAGTGAAAAATTATGGAGATTCTTTGTCTCTGAAATCATTTAGCTTTGAAGTCATTGCATTCGTCATTTGTTAACAAAGTGGCCTTCATGAAATTTGTAGATCTGGATCGTATCTTTCAAATGCTGTTGGTTTGGGTTAAAAATGATTTCTATAACTCAAGATATGGTCTGATTACTGCATACTGCTCAGGTCCAGCAATAGCTCCTCTATTCTGACTTCCATGCCCAATATGACCTCCAAGGAGTCCGAACTTGGTTTTGTGTTCAACATGAAAGTTGTAGATTTGGATCTTATCTATCAACCATCAAAATTTCAACCCATTTTACATCTTATAGTCGGAGCTATGTCTTGAACAGTACACATAGGCCAAGCTGTCAGGATTAGCACCTTAGTTCTTGCTTCAACTCCAATTTGAGTTATCCAAACGTGTGATTGGGCCTTTGAGGTATTATTAAAGTTGTATAGATCTCTCTTCTCTTTCAAATGCTACCAGAATCACCTCAAACAGCCACCTACAGCCTAAGATATAGCCCAAATACAGAAATAGTATAAGACGTAAATCATGCTGAAAAATTTAATTAAGTCTAATTTGAGTCAAACTTACAGAACATAACCAAACTCAATCAATTAAGTGCATAGAGAGTGTAAATGACTAAAAATGAGGGTTTATTAATGTATCAAATATGTGATGATCAAATTTTCCCACACTCAGCTTTTTGTACTCCTAGGCAAAACACATAAGACCAAAACTAAAAAAAAACGAAACAGACTGAAAAGTTAAACACTCTAAAAGACTCAATTTCTAATAATATTTAAGAATGAAGAGCAACCAATCATTCAAGTAATCAAAACATTTATGAGGTAACGTTTCTTCACATCTCAAACCAACAAGCAAGGAAACTTTAATTGAAAAGCATGAGTCAAGAATGATAGATCCTCATAGAATTCACTCTCAATCTCTCAAGTGTTTAAAAGGTAAGTATTTCACTCTATTCAACCCATGAACAATTGCACTATCATAAGCTTGCCTATCTTCTACTTCTTCACTACTAAAAAATACATGCACACAAAAATCAAGAAGATTTTATTCAAGTTTGTAATGGGGCTATGGTAAAGGCGAGGGGTAATATGGATATGACAAGTTAAATACCAAAGAAAATAAAAGAGCATTATGATACAGTTAGAGTGGAGAATATGTTTAGGAACATTCAGTTTAAATTTTTCAAGACTTTCTTAGTTCCTTCTCTATTTGCTTCCTTCTTATAAAGGACAATGACCAATATTTGACTAATGTTTTGTTGAAGATCAATGCCAAATTGGTAGGTTGAATTCATTATTAGGCTTGAACATTCTCCTTCTCTTCCTATTGTTTCTAAGCATCCACTCTTATTTTAGGTATGAATATGTCACAAGGTGCATTCTTTGATTGCAGCAATGGTCAGTTCTTTTTTTCTTTTCTTTCTTTTAAGAACATGTTGCACACACACCCCTACACTTATTAAAAAACACTCAACCAATAAAAAAGCCAATGCTCTCTTATTCCCTAAGGTTAGGTAAGAATATGATTTTTTTTAAGGCACGTTATGAGTTAGAAATAAGGAATGGTCAAATAAGCTCAAAGGGGGTACACAAGGAAAAATATGCAAGGTTGGCTATTTGGTCAAAGTAGCTATTTCAAGAAAAATGCCTCAATCATGTTTATGTATGCATGTGAAAATATAGTCTCAAAAAGAATCAAAGCAAGTTCTAGAGTAACAATTCCATAAGTGAAAAAAATCACACAAGAAATAAGAGAATGGTACAGATGTTCAATCCATTCATGGATAGACTCAAAATCTCACAAGGCATATATCTATCATTCTCAGTCTACTAATTCAACATCCATAACCAAGCATGTGATGTTGAAGAAAGAAGACAATTTACTCAATCATGCAAATTTTCCTGAATTTGAATTGCTACTTCCACACAACAATAGTTATCTACCCCAACTAAAATGCGTCTCAAGAGTAAAATTACCTCCAAAGCAAAATTTACTCTTTACTCTGCCATCCTTAATTAGTTTAGTTGTTAGTAAATTACTGACAAATATATAAACATGACAAACATATTAATAGATACAGTTCCTAATTATTATTTTTTTGGTTTTTTTGGTTTTTTTATTTTTACACAACTATTCACACAACTATCCTCCCCCCAACCAGATCACAGCATTGTCCTCATTGTCAAAATATAGATAGGTAAAGGATAGAAGATATTACTTGTTGTTACAATTACTGAAAAGAGAAACCTTACACAAAAGGTTGGCTGGTGTCAGAAAAGTTTGAAATTAAGAAATAAATTTTTTTTAAGAAGAACAAGATAATATATACATGTAGTTGTGATTGTGGCTCACATCTTCCTCTAATTTTACGTCCATTAACGGCTTAAACGTCTTCTATGAGTCGAGGATAAGCTTCCCAGCCAATTTTCTTATAAATTGGCAAACATGGTCTTTTTGAGTCAGATTCCCAAGACTGTAAAACACATTAAGTATGTAAATACATGAAATTAAAACACTAGGGATCTGACTTCACTTGATTCAATAATCTATCATAGACAATAGGGTAGTTTTGGGACCTTCATTCTAATTAATTTCTAATCATTCAATTGATGGGGGGAATCCAGTAATTAATTAAAGCTAAATTCCTTGATCTAAACTTTAACTCTTAAAGGTATGACCTTTACTCTATGGATTCTCATGGAAAATACCATAATTCTCCCACATAACCTATAACCTCCATTCCTAGATGATTATAAATCATGACACTTATTATTTATGATTTAGGTCATATGCAAACCTTCCAATTCTACATACACCTCACTAGATCAATTTATGAGTGGCCGATTCAAAAAACCATTAAGAATCATAATAAGCACTCAAATTGAATAGAAAGGAAATTAATTAAAATTCTAATCTTAATATATGTCGATTGAATTAAGTTAGGTCTTCACCCTAGAAACACACAAATTTAACTACACATGACAAAAGAGAAGAAGAAATAAGAAGAATAAAATAAAAATATATACAGAGCTCAACCTTCCAAAAAAATAATAATTAACAAGTAGGCGGTATAAACCTGCCATGGTAAAAAAAGAAAAAAAATTATTAACAAGTAGGCGGTACAAACCTGCCATTAGATATATTAATAAGGATGTGGTATAAACCAGCCACCATATAAATATTGACAAATGTGTGGTATAAACCAACCACCAAATATATATTAACAGAAAGTGAATTATAGAATTTAAAGTGCAGAAAGTAAAGTATAAAAAGTAAAATACGAGAAAATAAAAGAGAGAGCTTCCCACTAAATTAGTACATTAGTATAATACGAGAAAATAAAATAGAGAGTTTTCCCCCACGCTAAGTTAATACGTTAGTAAGTACAAAGAAAAGAAAATTAAAAGAGTAGAAAAAATATATACATATATATGTACAAGATCCACAGAAAAAAAAATATAAATATATATATACAAAATATTTACACCATAAATTTGTTCAAATCAAGTCCCCGGCAATGGCACCAAAAACTTGATGCACAAAATTTTCAACCAAGTCCAAAAACTTGATGCAGGATTAATTGTTGCGAACCCAAGTGCAGGTTGTCTCAAGTAATAAATTTCTCTGGAGTCCGAGGTCGATCCACAAGGAATTGATGAAGAAAAATTTATTTGACATAAGGAAAATATTTTGTTACAACAATAAAGGTGATAAAATTTGGTCACAAATAAAAAGGAATTGCTTAGGCTAGGAAATCCACTCTTGGTAAATAAATTAAAGACAAGACTAATTCTTTTATAGCTCAATTAGAATCCACGCATAATGGAGGTTCCAATCGAAAAATACAACATTCAAAGTTCTTTAAAAATTATATTAGTTATATTATGGTTCCTTTAATTATCTACTAACACCAACACTTGTAAATGGGTTCAAGCATTCATTGTACCAATCTCTTATCTACAACAAATCAAGATCTCCACTTTACAAGGAGAGTTTCTAACACCAACACTTGTAAATGGGTTCAAGCATTCATTGTGCCAATCTCTTGTCTACAACAAATCAAGAACTCCACTTTACAAGGAGAGTTTCTAAATTGATTGGAAATAAAATACAACAAATATAATGGTTACTTGATAATATATCATTTAAGCACAAGAGAGAAATTAATCTAACCTTAACTTATTACCAAGAGCTTCACTCTTTCACCTAAGTAAAATGAAACTTAGTTACTCATAGACAAAGAAAAAGGAAGAGAGAAGAAGAAGAAGAAGAACATAACTTCAATTTAGAACAAAAGAAAATTACAACAGGATAAACAAACAACACAATAACATGATCTTGGCCTCAAGGACCAAGATCACTAAATGATCTACCAATGGTGCCTTTTATAGAGGATTAGAGATATAAAATGACAAGGGAGTTGAGTCATGAGTGAGTGGATGAGTGGAAAATGAGTGAAAAATGCCAAATGACTTTTAGTGAGTGGAAAATTATGGAGATTTTTTGTCTCCGAAATCATTTAGCTTTGAAGTCATTGCATTCGTCATTTGTTAACAAAGTGATCTTCATGAAAGTTGTAGGCCTGGACCTTAGCTTTCAAATGCCATTAGTTTAGGTTAAAAATAATTTCTACAATTCAAGATATGGTCTGATTACTACATACTGCTCAGGTCCAGTAACAGCTCCTCTATTCTGACTTCCAAGCCCAATATGACTTCCAAGGAGTTCGAACTGAGTTTTGTGTTTAACATGAAAGTTGTAGATTTGGGTCTTATATATCAACCATCAAAATTTTAACCCATTTGACATCTTATAGCTCAACCTATGTCATGAATAGTACACATAGGTCAAGCTGTCAGGATCAACACCTTAGTTCTTGCTTCAACTCCAATTTGTGTTATCTAAATGTATGATTGGGCCTTTAAGGTCTATTGAAAGTTGTATAGCTCTCTCTTATCTTTCAAATGCCACTAGAATCACCTCAAACAGCCACCTACAGCCCAAGATATAACCCCAATACAGAAATAGTGTAAGATATAAATCATGCTAAAAAATTCAATTAAGTCCAATTTGAGTCCAAACTTACAAAACATAACCAAACTTAATCAATTAAGTACATGAAGAGTGTAAATGACTAAAAATGAGGGTTTATTAATGTATCGAATATGTGATTATCAGTTACCATTTCTTTACTATCACATTCTCTCTCTAGATTTCCCTTCTCTCTTTTCTCTCAACCATTTTCTCCTCTTTCTCTCTTCTCCTTTCCCACGGCAGCACCACTCCTTTCCTCCCCCATTATTGCTTGAATTCAAGCAACCACTTTGCTTGAATCCATCTCTCTATTGAAACTTTTCTCTTCTTGTTAAAATCACCTACAAAGGACTCAACCTTTCTCTTATCCTTTTCTCTCCAAAACTGCCGGCCACACACCACCATCACCCCTCCATTTTTCTTTTGTTTGCTCTAACTAATCACATTTTTTGAACCCTCTCATCACCATTAACTTTTTCTCTTTGGTAAGCATCACTTGATTCATCTATTTTCACCATTTTCGTTTTCCTCCATCAGGCTTCAAAGTTGGAGACTTTGAGGTAAAAGTTCATAGCTTTCTCATTTTTCCATCTCATTTTCGTGATCCATGGTCACTATGGTGATCATGGATGCCTTTTTCAAGCTTTGATTGTGATTCTTGTGAGTTTGATGTTCTTAGGGTTTTCTTGAAGGGTGGAGGCCGAATTTTACTAGGAGCTTCAAGGGAGTTTCTTTGCTTGTTTTCCCTCTTGGTAAGAGGAAGACTATCCACTTCAACTTCTATTGGTAGTGGGAGAATTGTATTATGTGTTGGTTGTGAGAGAATCCATGTTAGGTTTACTCTCTTGATTGTGTGTTTTCTTTTATGATTCTTGTATTGATTTTACTCTATGTGATTTATTGGTTGTATTGGTATATATTGTTGATCTTGAATTGATTCTTAATGGATTGGAAACATGAATTGGAAGCAAAGGTTCCTTGCCTTCCTTGGTGAGGCTCATAGCCATGCCCCTCCATAGAGGGTGTATGATTGAATTTTTGTAACAAGATGAAGAGATAATTAATCAAGTGAATAACAATTAGTAGATCAAAGAAAAATTTGAGTTCTTGCCCTTTAGGGAGGCTCACGGCCTCCAGGGCCATTTTGGGTCCAAGAATGTAATTTTTGAGCAACCTTGGAAATTTAGTAATTAAGTGTTAAATAATTAACAATGTGATAGAAGGGAATTCATTTGATGACCTAGAGTGATTTTTGAACTTAAGGGAAGAACAAGAGCGAGTGTGAGACTTGAGAATCTTAGAATAATACTCTAAGTGAATATGATTTAACTTAAGTAGAGAACTTAACTAACTGAGAGAATTCCTCTAGAGAAAGATATCATAAGAAAGTGTTTAATTAAAATAAAACTTCATAATAAACCCAAAAAAGTGTACTATCTCATTTGAGAATTCGATAATACGATGTTATGGATCCATGAGTGGGATCAAAACTTTGTTGATGATTAACTTGGCCAATTGTGGCATGTTATAGAGAAAGTATATCATTGGTGAATATACATGAATATGTATTGAGTCATCATGCATTGTGAAAGTCTGATGGACTATTGTTAAGGCCATATTGCCTAGGAGTTTGAATCACACCTATGTGCGGGTGCGAATAGACTAGTGTAGGTCATAATATTGACCTTGGGGGCATCGAGGTGTAGGTACCTCGCAATAGACAGTTAGTAGATCTTTTGTCCGTGGGGCAGACCGATGCAAATGCACCAACGATCCGGACCGAGACACTATCCTATATCACAATCTAGTGTAGAATGTCTTGTACAATGCCATGATGTGCACTTTGATAAATTGAGAAATGAAAGCACTTGTTGGCCTCGGCAGCCGAGTTATAGATATGTCTCCTATTCATTCTCTCCGATGTTTGTGTCTAGCACCATGGAGTAGGATTTTGATATCATGTGCACATGCATAGTAAGTCTACATATTATTTGGCATTTATTTATATGATGATTGAAACTATTGCCTTATTAATGTCATAACTACCTGGAACAGTTTAGTTGTCTACTATTTATTTCTTGATGCTGATTATTGTTTCTGAAATGCTATGTGGGTGCTACGTGCCATTCTGTTTCTTTACTGTCATAATTGGTAATGAATGTAGGATGTCTTACCTCTTTTCTGTATTTTTGTTACTCTGTTTCTTTATGTGTTACTCTAAAGACGTTGGTGAAGAAGGGGAAGTACACGAGTTCCCTAGCTTTTGGCTTGACTTTGACTAGTACTTGTTTTGATCATGATGTCTCGTCTGCAAGGCTTTTTGGGATATGTGAGACTGACTTTCCTTGGAGGTCCGGACTGCTGGCATATCAACCTGGGTACAGACTGCTGCATTTATCTCGGAGACGTGACAGTGTCTCTAGCATAGGGGTGTTATGATCTGCCTATTTTTACTTGTAGTGTTCGTTTGCATTTAAAATTTTATTTGCCCATACGAGATATGTGGAGTAAGCGTTACTACTCCCCATAGGAGGATTCATTCCTATCTACTACATGAGCCCCCGCCCGTAATTCGGTGGCTCCGATGAGGGTTTCCTCTGACGAGGAAGACCCTGAGGAGGACCCCTCTACGGTTCCTTCTCATTCTCTGTGGGGGCTGATGCAGTCAATGGCCACTGATGGCTATCTGTATTTCTTTTTGGGGCCTGATGTTTTATCTATTTTGGTGGGCTGTATATGGTTAATTCTTTTGGGGCAAGTAAAGCTTTTGCTTTTTATATATCTGATGATGTAACTAAATGAACATATATAAGTATATATATATAGCATGAAGTATGTATGTATGTTTCATTTCTTATGTTACTTTCTGTTGTAACCAAATGTTATTATATTATCGTAACAAAAATAAAGAATTTGTTAATTTAATTATACGATTACAACCAAGGGAGTTTATCTATATTATAATAAATTGAGTCTTAGTTTATACATTTTATTTTCGCTTTGTGTTTATAGTGTGACGTTCCTTCCTCAAAAAGGGGCGTTACAACTAGTAGATATGAAAAAATATGAAAATGGTGAAACAAGATTTTTGATGAATCTTAGGATTTATTTTAAACTTATTGGAAGTTAGAAAATTGGATTTAGTGAAATCTAAGTGTTCTTAGCAGATCAAGAGTTTTGGGTACCACTCAATGGTTATCCTTTAAGAAGTCAAGTTAGATTTCTCTTCCCTATTTCTCATGGCTGAAGCAGAAAATAAAGGGGAAATAAGAGAGAAAGAAAGGGGAGGAAAGAAAGAAGAGAAAGAAGAGAAGAAAGAAAGGAAAAAAGGGAAAAGACAAAGGCCAAACTTGAAGATCATCATCCATATAAGAGGTAGGGGTTCCAACCTTGAAATTCATTCTTTTTCCTCCATCTTTTCTATGCTTGGAGTTAGGTCATTAGATGGAGAATATATGTTTTCAAAGAATAAAAATTTGCTTTCTTTGCTTAATTTCTATTTTTCTTATTTGGAATTAGTTATTTCAACTTAATGAGAACAAGAGAGTTGGATTTATCCTTAGATAGGATTAGTTGGTTCTTGGAGTTAGAACTTAGGTTATGAGTAACTAATTATGTGATTATAGTCATTGATCCAAGTTTAAGTGAATCAATAGGTTGTAAAATTGTTATAAAATTTTTAGAAGGTGTTGGTGAAACTAGAAATCACCTAAGAGCCATTTTCAGATGATTGAAAGCTATTTTGAAACCAATGGAACAGTGTACAGTGTAGTTTTTGCAAAATTCTGTAGAAAATGCCTCGTGCCGTGGTGTGACTGAGAATCACACCAAGGCAAGAGAGTGGCTGAGAGCTGGGCGCCACGGCTTGAATGAACCACGCCGAGGCGTGAGTGGGGCGGAGAGCTTGGCACCGCAGCGTGACAAAGCTGCACCGAGGCATGAGTTCCAGGAATTCTCAAGAATGATATTTTTGATGAATTGAGTTCCCTTCTTGTTAGGATCCATTTTATATGCCTTGTAGAGTGTGTTGAGACACTAATAGGGGTATTTTTTAGAGAGAAAGACCATATAGCATACAAGGGAAAGTAAGGAGACCTTGTGCATCCATTAGTTATGGATTGTCATAGTTAGGTGTCTAGCTCCCTAGGCAACATAGTGTTGCGTTAGATATCACTAGTTATGTGATGAGGTAGGATATTAGATATGAGTATACTAAGTTTGCTTGAGAATAGTTGAGTGTCATAGTACATGAAGTGCTCTCATAGAGTTGAGGTAGAGCTAGTTGATGTGGAATTGGCAAGTGCACAAAATCGACAAAAGTAATAAAGAGTGAGTAAAGTATCGTTCTCACAAGGATTAAGTTATTAATGACTAAATTCACTGAAAATGATACTATTTAAGCTAACAACAAGAGAGTTGGTAAAAATATTAAAAAGAAAGAATAAACAAAAATAACAAAAGTCAAATTTAATTAATTGGGTTTAGTTGGAAAACAATGATATGAAAAGATTAGGGGTCAGATTTTACTTGAACTCTTCAAATACAAAATCAAATATTGGTTTAATCAAGTCATATTTCAATGATTTATGATCAATTCTCCAAAATTAATTAATACACAATTCCTTAGTATATTAATCCTCTTAAGCTGTTTGGAATTAACTAATCCCTTAGTCTAACCCCAAATAGAAAGGCATTATCAAGAACGAGAAAATTAAAAGAAAGACCACATAACCCACAACGTCTATTCCTAGCGATTGCAGAAATTATGGTGTTTATCATAGGTTCTAGGTTTATGCAAATTTTCTCAAATCATACATCAACCGAAAAGATCATTCCCAAATTGGCCAGATTTAGAAAAATATTAAGAAAAGAGATAAACACATAAATCATGAAATAGAAACATTGATTAAACCTATAAAAGAAGTTACATCATCAAAGAATAAAATCTATCATCACCCTAACAAAAAAAGGTTTAGTTACACATGGAAAAAAAGAACACAAAGGGAAGAATATGACAAACTCCATTGTAGAAAGGTGGAAAGGTTGAAGAAAATACTTAATCTTCAAGCCTAATTACGCCCACACCATATTAGGGTTTGTGCCTCTTGACGGCTACTGCGTTCTGTCCAAGTGTGTAAGAGTGTGTAAAAAAGTGTTGTATTTGGCAAAACTTTCTTATTTAAAAGAAATTAATGCTGCAGTTTACGTATTCAATGCTCAAGCGCTAAGCTTCCAACGCTTAGGCGCTGGCCCATAAATCAGAAAACCCATCTGCGCATGTTGCACACTCAAGCGGCGATGAGCGCTGGGCTTCTGAATTAATTTTCTTATTTTTTTATACTCCTCAAATGCCCAGTCTTTTCCATATGCAATTACCTACAAAAAATACATAAAAACAAGTAATAAGAATACAATTAAAAAAATAAAAACATAACAAGACTTGAGAACAAAACTAAATCTAAAAGATTAAAAGAGAATGAAAACCCAATATTTTTAACCATAAAAATATGAATTTTTAAAGGTTCATCACTCCCCCAAACTTAAGCTTTTGCTTGTCCTTAAGTAAAAGGAAATCAAAATAAAATAAAATAAACTAAAACTCAAAACAGACTCAAATATGGCAATACCAGGTATCAAAAAATCATTCATATCTTCAGAAATTATTTCACAATCTAACTTCAAAGTGTCACACATGAACAACCCAATTATCACATTGTCTCTCACATGCAACTCTTATGCAAAAATGACTTCTCAAAAACATGAATGAAAGACACAATCTCTTCATAAAGTACAAATCCAGATAGGTTCATAAAACTGCAAGTGCACATCAAACCCACATCCATAAGGTTGTTCTTCATCTCTCTCTCCACTAATGTAAACAATACATAACCAAAGATCAAAATGGACTTTATAAGCTTGTAATGTAAGGCCAAGGATATGGGTTAAGAAAGAAGTGGTAGGAAAAAGAAAACAAAAATTGAGATACAAAATTATGCAAATTTCAAAATTCAAGCCTCAAAATATAAGACAAGTGCAAAACGGAGTAAAAGAATCAACACAACATTCACTTTTTTTTTTCTTTTCATTTTTATTTTTTTTCTTTTTTTATTTTCAACAATCTCCACCCCCAAACTTGTTTCTTTACAATACTTTAGGTGGACTTTTTTTTTTCAATTCCTTTTTCTTTGAATTTTTCAGCTCCACTAAACTTCATGCACAAAAATAACAAAGACTTGAATAATAAAATAATACAAGATATGCACTCAACAAAGGTTATGTACAAAGGAAATTTTTTTTTATATTATGGGTATGGGAAAGGAAAATGTGGGTAAAGAAAAGAAATAGAGGCCAAACAATAGCAAGGATGCAAAAGGGACCTAAGGATAAACTGTGTCACAGGTTGGCTTAAAAGGCTTAAACGGTCCAAAGAAGGCCCTTATCATTTCCTTAATCATGCACTGCCTAGGATTTTACCTCAATAGAGAATCAAACAACTTCTAGATGAAAATTATCCACACACATGCAATCCTATAAACTTTCTCTAAGTTTGACATGTAATTAAATTCCAAGGTCTATCAAACATAAAAATGGGAAATACATCCATACACAATTGAAACAATAGAGATAAATATAACTCATAGATTCTCATATGATATCCCAAGAAATTAGATCAATCCACAATTCAAGCAATCATTAGATATTCAATTCAACATACTGGTATGCACAAAATGACTCAAAACACAATAGGGTGATGGAAACAAAATAAAATAAAAAAGAACAAATAAATAAATACAGAAATTAAAAGCTAAAGGAAAGAAGAAAAATCTCTTTGATGGCCGACAGCTATATACATCCCTCTACAAAGGCTCCAAACTCAGGGAGGCACTTAAGCCAACTCAACACTACCTTCAAAACAAAAACAAAAAAAAATAAGAAATAATAAAATAAAAACAACAATAAAATTAAAAGAGAAAAAAAGAGAAAATTTGGGTTGCTGCCCAAAAAGTGCTTGTTTAATGTCATTAGCTCGACGTTGCCTTTTTAACTCATCAAGGTGGCTTGAAGCAAGAGAAGTAAGATGACATTTTTCTCTTATCAGTTCTTTGCCTCTAGATTCTATCACTGCTCTTGTAATTCTCATAGGCATTTGGAACTTGACTTAAACCTGATTGTTCTGAATACACCTTAGCATGAAAAATCTTATCAGGCCATGGAGGTCTCAATTTTTCAACAGGTAAAGGATTAACTTGCAGTGTACCATGGATAAGGGCAGGAGCCTTCTCTGTCTCAGCAATCTCAGAGATAGGAGAACCTTTCTCGTTTTCGTCAACAATCTTGGAACTAGGAGAGTCAACAGTTATGGACAAAGAAGAGTTCTTACCACCCAACCCCTTTTGAATTTTACTTTGAATGCAATTAACAGGGGCATAAAGATCTGATAATGAGACAGACTTATTCAAAACATTTATAGTCATTTGATCTCCATCTACCCTCAAAATAAGCTTTCCTCTAGGGACATCAATCAATGCTCCTAATGTTGCTAGGAATGGTTTCTCCAGAATTAACGGGATATCAGCATCCTCATCTATATCCAAGACTACAAAGTCAATCGGGAAAATAAATTTATCAATCTTCACTAGCAAATTTTCCACAATACCGTACAAATGTCTGACTGATCGATCTGCTAATTGAAGAGAAACCATTGTAGGCTTAACTTTATCAATTCCCAGCTTATGCAAGATAGACAAAGGTATCAAATTAATGCTAGCCCTAGATCACATAAGCCATTATCAATGCTCAATTTCCCAATTGTACAAGGGATATTAAAACTTCCTGGATCTCTTAACTTTGGTGGAAGCTTCCTCTAGATAATGACACTGCACTCCTCAGTAAGTGCTATAGTCTCATCTTCTTCTAACTTACTCTTCTTTGATAGCAAGTCCTTCATGAATTTTGCATAGGAAGGCATCTACTCAAGTGCTTCAGCAAAAAGGATGTTTATCTGCAGCTTTTTGAAAACTTCTAATAACTTGGAGAATTGCTTTTCTTGAATCTCCTTCCTAAAACTTTAAGGGTATGGAAGTTTAGCATAGAGTGAAGGATTAATTATTTTCTTTAGCTCCAAGTCTTTCTTTTTTCCTTGCACTCTCGATTATTCCTCTTTAGGTTCTTCAATACAGTACTCGTGAGTTGAGACATCTACAACAAGAACATCAGTTTTTTCACTTCCTGTTGAATCAGGTGCTTCTTTCATTTGTCTTTCCAAAGCTTACCACTTCTCAGTATAATTGCATGACATTGCTCCTTTGGATTGATAACAGTATCACTCGGTAAGGTACCTGGAGGTCTTTCTTGAAGTTGTTTCGCTATCTGCCCCACTTAATTCTCAAGACTTCTAATAGCAGCCTCATGATTCTTGAAATTAGTTCTTGATTCTTCCATAAAAGCTGAAGTCTGTTACACAAAAACAGAGGTCAGCAGAGAAAGTTTCTCTATTACAATCTCAAGAGGAGACTTCTGTTCGAGCTGAGCATTCAATGGTATAGCTTGATTCTTTCAAGAGAAATTGGGATGATTCCTCCAGCCTGGATTGTAAGTACTAGAATAAGGATTACTTTGTGGCCTTGAAGGGTTTCTCATATAGTTCATCTGCTCTGGAATGTTGACACCTGAATTCCCTGCCTCACATTAACCATTGACATGGTTGCCTCAACAAAAATCGTAAGTCAGACCTTGATGATTAACTGCATTTACCTGTGAATTTCTAACTTGCTTAGTAAGGTTGACAATGTGTTGCATCATAGTATGATTTTGTGCAAGTATAGTATCAATAATACTAAGCTCCAACATTCCTTGTTTAATTGTAGCTATTCTACTAGGAACCTGATACCCATTAGTGGCCATTATCTCAAATAATTCTTAAGCCTCTTTAGGAGTTTTTGTGTTTAAAGATCCACTTGCAGATGCATCCACCATGAGTCTTGTGGAATGATTTAAACCATTATAAAAAATTTACACCTACTGCCAAACCTCAAATGCATGGTGAGGACATATCCTTAATAGCTCCTTAAATCTCTCCCAAGATTCATATAATGAATCCCCTTGATTTTGAGTGAAACAAGCTATTTCACCCCTCACCTTCACAAACATTGATAGAGGAAAATATCGAGTCAAAAATTTGTTTCCAGGTCCTCCCAAGTAGAAATGCTCCCTTGTGGCTGGGCTTGTAGCCAGCTCTTTGCTTTGTCTCTGAGAGAAAATGGAAACAGTCGTAATCTAATGGCATCATCAATAATGCCATTATACTTAATAGTATCGCAGAGCTGCAAGAAATTGGCAATATGCAAATTTGGATCTTCTGCTTGACCTCCCCCAAACTGATTCTGCTGCACCAGCTGTAGAAGTGCTGATTTATTCTCAAAGTTATTGGGCTGAATAGCAGGGCGCACAATATTGGTAGAAATATTTTCAGCAGATGGAGTAGCATAGTCAGCCAATGTGCGTCTTCGCTCTGTAGTTACAACTATTTCTACCATCTTTTCTTCTATTTCTTCAAGTTTATTCCTTTCTCTAGCTGCTTTTCTGTTTGCTCTAGCTGTTCTCTCTATTTCTGGATCAAAAAGCAATTCTTCTGACTCTAGAGAACCTTGCATAAACAAACAAACAAACAAACAAATCAGCTCTAGCTGTTCTCTCTATTTCTGAATCAAAAAGCAATTCTTCTGACTCTAGAGAACCTTGCATAAACAAACAAACAAACAAACAAATCAGAGTGAAGTAAAGAAGGAAATAAAAATAAAAATAAATGACTAATAAAAATTAACCAAGAAAATAAAGAAACAAATTAAAAATGAACTTTAAAGAAAATTTAAAATTAAAATAAAAAAATAAAAAAAAATAAAAAAAGAAAAAATGCTTAAATTAGTGTCTTTTCAACTACTATTTAATATTAATAACAATAATCCCCGGTAACGGTACCAAAAACTTGATGTGGAATTGGCAAGTGCACCAAATTGACAAAAGTAATAAAGAGTGAGTAAAGTATCGTTCCCACGAGGATTAAGTTATTAATTACTAAATTCACTGAAAATGACACTATTTAAGCTAACGAAAAGAGAGTTGGTAAAAACAATAAAAAGAAAGAATAAACAAAAATAACAAAAGCCAAATTTAATTAATTGGGTTTAGTTGGAAAGCAATGATATGAAAAGGTTATGGGTCAGATTTTACTTGAACTCTTCAAATGTAAAATAAAATATTGGTTTAATCAAGTCCTATTTCAATGATTTATGATCAATTTCCCAAAATTAATTAATACATAATCCCTTGGTATATTAATCCTCTTAAGTTGTTTAGAATTAACTAATCCCTTAGTCTAACCCCAAATAGAAAGGCATTATCAAGAACGAGGGAATTAAAAGAAAGACCACATAACCCACAATGTTTATTTTTAGCGATTGCAGAAATTATGGTATTTATCACAAGTTCTAGATTCATGCAAATTTTTCCAAATCATACATCAACCCAAAAGATCGTTACCAAATTGGCCAAATTTAGAAAAAAATATTAAGAAAAGAGATAAACACATAAATCATGAAATAAAAATATTGATTAAACCCATAAAAGAAGTTACATCATCAAAGAACATGATCCATCATCACCTTAACGAAAAAGGGTTTAGTTACACATGGAAAAAAAAGAACACAAAGGGAAGAATATGACAAACTCCATTGTAGAAAGGTGGAAATGTTAAAGAAAAACCCTAATCTTCAAGCCTAATTGTACCCACACCACATTAGGGTTTGTACCTCTTGACAGCTGCTGCGTTCTGTCTAAGTGTGTAACAGTGTGTAAAAAAAGTGCTGTATTTGGTAAAACTTTCTTATTTAAAAGAAATTCATGCTACAGTTTACGTGTTCAACACTCAAGTGTAATACCCTGAAAATTATTTGTTTCAACATAAATAATCATTTTCTAATATTTTTTATTTTTGGGAATTTTTCTGGAATTTTTTGAAAATGTCAAATATTTTAATATATTTCTCGTTTTATGCGCACATTAAACAGAGTCAGTGTAACACCCCAGAAATTATTGGTTTTGTCATGAATAGTCATTTTCTAATATTTGTGATTTTTGAGAATTTTTATGAATTTTTCCGGAACTGTCGATTATTTTAATATATTTATCGATTTGCATGCGCGTTGAGCGGAGCCGGGTTCCCTGAGACTAGTAAACTTTAAACTATGGAAATGTCGACGGGGGATCTTACTAAACCTGAGATCGGACACAGTTTACAAAGTTTTTGTTTTACGAGATTCTATCTGATAAATAAAATCGCAGAACATTTTATTATCTGAGAGACAACAAAATATTATTTCTACTAACTGTAATTTTTGTCCACTGAGTAATAGCTCTAGTAGATTATTTCTATCTAGTTACTTTTATGACATCATCTGAGTGACCTCACACTTCACTTTATCAAGAAGCGTGCAAAGCTTCTCAAGGAAGTTTCAAAGGAAACTTCAAGGAAGTTTCCTATCAACTACCACACACTCTCTCCTCTCAATTGAGCTGCACAGCTGGAGGGAAAGGAAACAAAAAACTTCAAGCTATCATTTTTTTCACTTCTCCTTCTCTCCCTCACGCACACTTCTCTCTTTCTCTCTTCCCCCACACAGCTGCACACCACCATTGTTGAGCTTTCAAGCTTTCTTGCTTAAGCCAACTTAGGTTATTGTTTCTCCTTATCATCTTGAAGCTTTCTTCCTTGTTAGACACCTCTTGACTCTTCCATTTTTGCCATTTACTGCCCAGCTCCAAAGCTTAAAGCTTTGAGGTAAAGCTCTTGATCAATTAATTTTGAGGCATTCATTATTGCTTTATATTTGGCCTAATTGATGATAATTGTATCCAATATTATGTTTGTGGGTGAGTTTTAGATGATTGGGCCTCATTGAGCTTAGTTGTAAAAGCTTTATTAATTTTCAGAATTTAACTCATTTTGACCTTTCTGTCTTTTACAGGCCATATCTTGGGCTACAAATATCATATTTGGATGATCTTGGTGTCTCCTGAAAGCTGAGACGAAGGTACACAATTTTGTGTCTAATGCAGTTTTTCTAATTCAGCTGGATTCAGGGTGAAATTGAGCCTCGAAGTTAGGATACTGTTGCTGTCATAAAGCTTGGACCTTCCCTCACTGATTTGGGCTTAACTCTCTCAATTTAAACCCAAATAAGGCAAATTATATGTCTCTAAAAAGCTTATTCAGAGGGCTACAGTTTGGGCCAGGGTTAGATTAGAAATTATAGAATAATTTTCAGTTACAAATAGGTTAAGGCAGAATACGAAAAACACACCTCCTTTGAATCCTTATTTTTGAGTTTTACGATTTGGAATCAAGAAACCTTTTTTCTCTCTTTTCGTTTTCTCTATCTCATTTTTCTCTCTTCTTTAATCTGTATCTTTTCAATGGTGATGACCATGGAAGGCTAAAGATCCAATCAATCTAAGGAATTCAATGATTGTGGTTAGAGTTTTGAGTTCTTTTGTTTAATTGTGATTTCTGATTCTGTTCTCTCCTCTTCTCCTTATTCAATTGATTTATGATTATATTTTCGTATATTAAAGATAGATTTGGATTGATTAATCTGAACTTAATGGAGAATAGATCATCGATTGGTAATCTATGTTAATTCGAAATTGTTTTTAATTCAATCTTAATCAAGAATTGCGATTGTGATTCTGTTTTAGTTGATCAAATTCTAGGTGATTATCTTGTTAAATTCGAATTAACAGAGATAATTGCATAAAGAATTTTACTCTTTTTGAACTATGATTTATTCTGCCACTTGAATTGAAGGCCTTGGATTGGTGTTTCCAGTTTTGAATTTATTCCTAATTACCGTTGAATTTGCACTCTGTTACTTGATGAACAAAACCCCCTACTTATTGATAATTTCTAATATACTTGAGAAATTCGAATTGATCCTTGGGAGATGACCTATGTTATGCACTATGCTATATTCCATTTAAATCCTAGTATATTTTGATGCCAGTACGACATCGCTCATCAAAATTTGGCACCGTTGCCTAAGATCTATTTTCGGTTTCTTAGGTTTATTAGGAGTTCCTATTTGCTGTTAATTTTTCTGTACTCGTGATCAACTTTGCTGGAATTCCTTAAGTGCATTTTGCTGTTTTATTTTTAATTTTTTTTAATTTTTTATTTTTTATTGGCTACAGATTTTGCTCATTCTGCTCATTCTGCCCATTCTACTGCTATTTTTGCATTGTTACTGTTCCATTGACTTTTGCTGCTATTGACCATCCTTTTGTTGATCTTATTGCCAATTGCATTGCAAGACCTCATTGTGAGTGTTATGCATTCATTTTTGGCGTGTTCTTAGCTTCCTACCACTGTTTCATATACTGCTAACACTCTTTTCCTAATTTCTGGTGCAGGGGAGAACAAAGTGCAATCTGGCCAACTCTGATTGAGCTGAATTTGGGTCTCCAAGGGTAAAACATCATTTGGAGCAAACTGATCTTTAGATCAAGTACTCAGATTTTAGCCAAATTCGATCGTTTAGACCACTTTTTCAATTTTTGAAGATTTTTTATTGCATTTTTAAGTTCCTTTTTTGAGTAGTTTTTAGTGTGTGGTGGTCCCATAATTTTTAAAAATCATTTGATAGGTCAATTAGATTTATTTTGGTGCATTTTTGCTGTTTGATAGTCAATTTTGCCTGATTTTGTGTTTTTGAGTTTTCCATGTTACATGACTAGGTCTAACCCTAGTATATTGCATCCTTTTGATCCTGAGATAGATAGGACTTTTCATTCCTTGCATAGGTCTCATAGGATTGATTCTGCACTTGATGAGCATATAG
Source organism: Ormosia semicastrata (assembly GCA_029884595.1). Lineage (NCBI taxonomy): Eukaryota > Viridiplantae > Streptophyta > Magnoliopsida > Fabales > Fabaceae > Ormosia > Ormosia semicastrata. Next base: position 69,779,834 of record JAQQTO010000061.1, on the reverse strand, counting down.
GAAGTAGTCATCATAATAGTGATTCTGCATCTGAATTTTCTACACATAGTCATCATAATAGTGATTCTGCATCTGAATTTTCTGATTCTGTGCATTCTGTCATTGATTCTACTGAGAACACTAATATTATGGATGAAAGAACCTTGAAAGAGCTTGCTGCACCTGATGTTACATATCAGTCTTTATGCATTCAGTATCCTGATGTTGATGCTCCTTTTGAACTTAAATCTGGATTAATTCATTTGTTGCCTAAGTTCAGTGGTCATGCAGGTGAGGACCCTCATAAGCATCTTAAGGAATTCCACATTGTGTGTTCGACCATGAAGCCTCAAGGTATTCCAGAAGATCACATTAAACTTCGAGCATTTCCTTTCTCCTTACAGGATGCTGCTAAGGACTGGCTGTACTATTTGCATCCAAGTTCTGTCACGTGCTGGAATGATCTTAAGAAGCTATTTTTGGAGAAATTCTTTCCTGCATCAAGAGCTGCCTCAATTAGGAAAGAAATATATGGCATTAGGCAATTTGACAGAGAAACATTATATGAATACTGGGAGAGGTTTAAGAAGATGTGTGCAAGTTATCCTCACCATCAGATCAGTGACCAGTTACTCATCCAGTATTTTTATGAAGGTCTGCTTCCTATGGATAGGAGTATGGTTGATGCTGCTAGTGGAGGGGCATTGGTAGACAAGACTCCTATGGCTGCAAGGAATCTGATTGAGAATATGGCCACTAATTCCCAACAATTTGGTACTAGAAGTAACTCAGTGGTGTTGACTAGAGGTGTCCACGAAATTGAAGCTGCCTATTCTGCAGATCACAGGAAATTGAAAAACAAAATTGATGATCTTGCATCCTTGGTACAACAACTGGCTGTGAATCAGCACCAGCAGCCTGTTGCAGTAATTCTTGCCAGAGTATGTGGCATCTGCACTTCTACTAATCATCCCACAGATTCTTGTCCTACACTACAAGAGGGTAACACTAATGGTACCCCACAGGCCTATGCAGCAAATATCTATAACAACAGGCCTCAGCAGTAGCAACAACAGAGTTATGATCTGTCCTCTAACAAATATAACCCAGGCTGGAGAAATCATCCAAATCTAAGGTGGGAGAATAACTCTACATTATCTGTCCCTACTCAATTTAGGCAGCAGCAGCAGATCCCTTTCCAATCCACTGCAGGTTCTAGTAGACCATATCAGCCACCTTTCCTGCAGCAGCAGCAGAATATGCAACAGCTCACTACAGTACCTCTTAAATCTGAGCCAACCTTGGAGGAATTGATGAAGCAAATGGCAGTGAACAACTTGCAGTTCCAGCAGAGAACAGAATTTGGAGAACCAGATTGGACAGCTTGCTAGTTCAATGAACCAATTATAAACACAAGATTCTGACAAGTTGCCTGCACAAACTGTGGTAAATCCAAGAAATGTGAGTGCCATCACTCTTAGATTTGGGAAGGCTGTTGATGCACCAAATTGTAGGTTGCAACATGGATTAGATAAGGAGAGCAAGGAGCAGCATACTATACCAGAAATTCCATGTAGCAGCAAAATAAAGAAAACAGATTCTGTCCCTACTCCTAGTGTAGTTACTGATGCGCAGGAGCAATCCGTCCCACTACCATTCCCTCAGAGGGTCGTGCAGCTTAAGAAGACTTTTGAGACTGACACAAATAAGGAGATCTTGGAGACATTTAGGAAGGTTGAGGTGAACATTCCTCTCATTGAAGTAATCAAACAAATTCCAAGATATGCCAAGTTTCTTAAGGACTTGTGCACTCACAGAAGGAGGTTAAAGGGAAATGAGAAGATCAGTATGGGGAGAAATGTGTCTGCACTTATTCAGCCTACAATGCCCTAAAAATGTAAGGATCTAGGGATTTTTACTATTCCATGCACCATAGGCAATTACAAATTCAAAAATGCCATGTTGGATTTAGGTGCTTCAATTAATGTTATGCCTATGTCTGTGTTTAACTCTCTTGCCCTTGGACCCTTACAGAATACAGGAGTTATCATTCAGTTGGCAAGCAGGAGTAATGCATACCCTGCTGGACTCATTGAAGATGTCCTTGTTAGAGTTAATGATTTGATCTTTCCTGCAGACTTCTATATTTTGGATATGAATAGAGAATCTGAATCTAGCAAGGCTCCCATCATTCTTGGCAGACCTTTCCTCAAAACTGCCAAAACCAAGAGTGATGTCCATGCAGGCACTCTTTCCATGGAGTTTGGAGATAGTGTGGTCAGATTTAACATTTTGGATGCCATGAAGCACCCCATGGAGGAGCATTCTATTTTCCATATAGATTTGCTAGCTAATATAGTTGATGATAACCTATCTGAGTTCCTTGTTGTTGATTTCCTAGATTTTGATGATTTTGATGATATTTACACTTGTCCTACTTGTATTGAGTCTGAAATGTGTAGTGTTTGTGCTGAGATTGCATCCCATTTACATGATGATTTTGATGCAGATTTTACAGGTTCTGAACAGTTTGATAGTGGTGTAGCTGTGAAGTCCATAGAGTCAGAATGCAGCAGTTTGGATTGTGTAGGGTTACATGTTGTAGACACAGTTCCTACCACCAGCATACTTCCATCTGTAGTTCAGCCACCTATACTAAAGCTTAAGCAACTTCCACAGCACCTTAAGTATGCATACTTAGAGGATGATAAGAAGCTGCCCGTGATTATTTCTACTGCCCTCCATGCTGAGCAGGAGGAGAGGTTGCTGCAAATACTGAGGAAGCATAAGAGAGCTATCGGGTGGACCTTGGCTGACATTCCTGGCATTAGTCCTTCCATGTGCATGCACAGGATACTACTTGAGGATGGAGCTAAGCCAGTGAGACAACCACAAAGGCGACTCAACCCTTTGATCCTGGATGTGGTAAAGAAAGAGGTGACCAAGCTTCTGCAAGCTGGCATCATCTATCCTATATCAGATAGTGCTTGGGTGAGTCCAGTTCAAGTGGTTCCAAAGAAGTCAGGAATCACATTAGTGAAGAATGATCGTGATGAGCTGATTCCTACTAAAGTGCAGAGTAGTTGGAGAGTTTGTATTGATTACAGGCGGCTCAACCAAGTGACCAGAAATGATCATTTTCCTTTGCCCTTTATTAATCAAATGCTTGAGCGCTTGGCTGGAAAATCTTACTACTATTTTCTTGATGGCTTTTCAGGTTATTTCCAGATCCACATAGCACCAGAGGACCAGGAGAAGACCACATTCACCTGCCCCTTTGGCATTTTTGCTTATAGGAGGATGCCTTTCGGCCTATGCAATGCCCCTGGAACTTTCCAACGATGCATGGTAAGTATCTTTTCAGACTTTTTAGAGGATTGCATTAAGGTGTTTATGGATGATTTTACTGTTTATGGTTCCACCTTTGATGCCTGTTTGGATAGTCTGGATAGAGTTTTGCATCGATGCATTGAGGCTAACCTTGTTCTTAATTATGAGAAGTGTCATTTTATGGTAGAACAGGGCATAGTCTTAGGCCATGTGATCTCTCGGAAGGGTATAGAGGTAGATCCTGCTAAAATTGATGTTATTTCCCAGTTGCCTTACCCCTCTTGCGTGCGAGAGGTTCGTTCTTTTCTTGGCCATGCAGGTTTCTACAGGAGGTTCATTAAAGATTTCAAAGAAAAAGGCCCCTTCCACTTTCTAACTTGTTGCAGAAAGATGTTGTCTTTCATTTTGATGACAGGTGTAGAGAGGCTTATGATTGCCTCAAAATAGCTCTGACCACTACTCCCATCATTTAGCTGCCCGAGTGGACACTCCCTTTTGAACTCATGTGTGATGCATTTAACTATGCAGTGGGAGCTGTCCTAGCCCAGAGAGTTGGCAAGCTACCTCATGTCATCTCCTATGCTTCTAAGACTTTAGATGCTGCCCAGGCTAACTATACTACCACTGAGAAAGAGTTGCTTGCTATTGTGTTTGCACTTGATAAGTTTGGATCATATTTGCTTGGTTCTAAAGTGGTTATTTTTATTGATCATGCAGCTTTAAAGTTCCTGTTGAAGAAAACAGATTCAAAGCCTCGATTGATTAGATGGATGCTGCTTCTCCAAGAGTATGATGTGGAGATTAGAGATAGGAGTGGAGCAGAGAATTTGGTAGCGGATCATTTGAGCAGGATCGAAAGAGCTGTTGACCCTTCTCCTATTAGAGATGATTTTCCAGATGAGCAGCTTATGCAGCTGCATGACACCTCACTTTCCCCTTAGTTTGCTGATTTAGTTAATTACTTGGTTGCATCTGTTTTTCCCCCCATGCATCTCAATCATAGAGAGCTAAGCTTAAGAGTGATGCTAAATATTATGTTTGGGATGATCCATATTTATGGAAATTTTGTAGTGACCAGGTGATTCGCAGATGTATACCTGACTATGAGATCCAGTCAGTTCTTCATTTTTGTCATGCCTCTCCAATTGGAGGACACTTTGGACCACAGCAGACAGCTAGGAAGGTGCTGGATTCTGGATTCTACTGGCCTACCATCTTTAGAGATGCGCATCAGGTTTTCACTACTTGTGAGCAGTGCCAGAGAGCAGGAGTGACCATTACTCGCAGGCAAGAGATGCCCCAGCAGCCCATTATTTTCTGTGAGGTATTTGATGTTTGGGGTATTGATTTTATGAGCCTTTTCCCTGTTTCTTTTGGTTTTGCTTATATTGTGCTTGCAGTTGATTATGTTTCTAAATGGGTTGAAGCCAAGGCCACCAGGACTAATGATGCTCGAGTTGTTGTGGATTTTGTTAGGTCTAACATATTTTGCAGGTTTGGAGTGCTTCGCGCTATCATTAGTGACCAAGGGACTCATTTTTGTAATCGGACTATAGAGGCCTTGTTTCGGAAGTATGGGGTTGTGCATAGAGTGTCAACAGCATATCATCCCCAAACTAACGGGTAGGCCGAGGTTTCTAACCGAGAGATAAAGTAGATTTTGGAGAAGATGGTTCAGCCAAATAGGAAGGATTGGAGCTGCCGGTTAGAGGATGCTCTTTGGGCTCATCGTACTGCTTACAAGACGCCTATAGGGATATCTCCCTTTAGGGTTGTCTTTGGTAAAAGTTTCCACCTTCTAGTGGAGATAGAGCATCGTGCATACTGGGCAGTGAAGAGTTGCAACTTAGCTTTTGACCAAGTGAGTTCAGAGAGGAAGCTTCAATTGCAACAACTTGAGGAACTTCGTTTGGAGGCTTACGAGAATTCCAAGATCTATAAGGAAAAGACTAAGCATTTCCATGACAAGATGATTTCCCGAAAGGAGTTCTCCATTGGCCAAAAAGTGCTTTTGTTCAACTCTCGCCTTAAACTCATGCCCGGTAAGCTCCGTTCTAGGTGGGATGGTCCTTTTGTTGTCACTAACATTTTTCCTTATGGTGCAGTGGAGATTTCAAATGAAGCTACCAACAAGAGTTTCAAGGTTAATGGGCACCGTCTTAAGCCTTTTCTTGAGAGCCCCACACACTCCGCACTTGTGGAGGAGCTCTCCTTGGACAAGCCCACCTTTCCCCAAGTGCAAATCTTTCCACCTTGATGAGGGTGTTCTCTTCCCCTTGCTCTTTTATTTCACTTATCTACTTGTCTTTTGATTTGTGTTGCCATTGAGGACAATGTGTGATTTAAGTGTAGGGGAGGGAATCTTGCTATTTTTGTTTTCTTGTTTCTGTTTTTCTGTTTTTCTATTTTTTTGTTTTGCTATTTTCTATTTTATTTTTGTTTTTGTTTTCATTTTCTATTTTTGTTGTTCTCTTGTTTCTATTTTTGCTATTTTCTATTTTTGTCATACAAATTTTGCTATTTATATTTTGCTATTTTTTGTTCTGTTTTTTTCATTTTCATTTTCATTTTCTGTTTCTTTTTTCTATTTTTTGTATTTTGTGTTATTTTGCTGTTTTTGTTTTTGTTTTCTTCTTTTAATTCTGTTTTCTGTTAAAAAAAAAAAAAGGGCCCAAGTGTGTTTTGAGTTGCTTTCCAATGATGTTTTGAGGTTTGTAAAGTTGATAATTGGCATTCAAGGTTCATAACATGATTGAATAAATTTTCTTTCTTCTTGAATTTAATTTGCTTGGTGGTGAATGTTTGAATTGATGGATCAAGTTTGATAGATGCATACCTTGTGAGATTTTGAGCCTATTGGTGGATTTAACAATTGTACCATTCTCTTCTTTCTTGTGTGATTTTCACTCATGTCATTTGATCACTCTAGAACTTGCTTAAATTCTTTTTGAGGCAACATTTTTTTTTCATTTGTATGCATGAACATGATTGAGGCATTCTTTTTTGATTAACTACTTTAGCCAAATAGCTAATTTTGCATCACTTTCCCTTGTTTAACCCCCTTGAGCCTACTTGCCTATTCTTTGTTTGAGCTCATTTTGTGTCTTATGTGAAAAATCATGTTTTTACCTTTACCTTAGGGAATAGGAGAGCATTGGTTCATTTTCATTGGAGGAGCTCTTTTGATGTTCAAGTGTGGGGGTTGTGTACTTTGATGTGTAATGTGCAAGATGTTTGGTGAAATTTAAAAAAAAATGAAAAAAAAATAGAATTAAGAAAAAGAAAAAAAAAGAAAGAGAAAGAAAAGAAAAAGAATAAATTCAAGAAAGGTTGTGAAAGAAAAGAAGAGAAGGAAATTTGCAAAGGAGAATGTGCATTATTTGGAGTTGGGGGATAAAAATTTCATGTTTGTTACTTGTCATTTGAGTTCTTTCACAATGCTCTTTCATTCTCTTTGGTATTTATTTTACCATATCCATATTGTTTCCTTCCCTTACCTTGACCCCATTACAACCTTGAATAAAGTTCTCTTGATTTTTGTGTGCATGTGTTTTGAGTAGTGGAGAAGTAGAAGATAAGCAAGCTTATGGTAGTACAATCGTTCATGAGTTGAATTGAGTGAAATACTTACCTTGTAAACACTTGAGGGATTGAGAGTTTATCTTGTGAGGATCTTTCATTCTTGATTCATGCTTTTCAAGTTGAAGCTACCTTGCTTGTTGGTTTGAGATGTGAAGAAATTTTAATTCATGGATGTTTTGTTCTTTTGAATCTTCTATTGCTCCTCTTGCTTGTAAGCTTTTGCATACTTGAATGTCATTTGAATTTGAGTCTTTTAGAGTTTTTTTTAGTTTTTGAGTTTTTACTTTTCTTCCATTCTTGTATTCTTGCATTTGCTTTTCTTTATTCCCTAGTTTTGGTCTTTTGTATTTTACCCGGGAGTGCAAATGTTCAAGTGTGGGAGAATTTGATCAATCAATTTTGAGGCATTCATTATTGCTTTATATTTGGCCTAATTGATGATAATTGTATCCAATATTATGTTTGTGGGTGAGTTTTAGATGATTTGGGCCTCATTGAGCTTAGTTGTAAAAGCTTTATTAATTTTTAGAATTTAACTCATTTTGACCTTTTAGTCTTGTACAGGCCATATCTTGGGCTATAAATATCATATTTGGATGATCTTGGTGTCTTCTGAAAGCTGCGACAAAGATACACAATTTTACATCTAATATAGTTTTTCTAATTCAGCTGGATTCAGGGCAAAATTGAGCCTCAAATTTAGGACGTTGTTGCTGTCATAAAGCTTGGATCTTCCCTCACTAATTTGGGCTTAACTCTCTCAATTTAAACCCAAATAAGGCAAATTATATGTCTCTGAAAAGCTTATTCAGAGGGCTATAGTTTGGGCTAGGGTTAGATTAGGAATTATAGAATAATTTTTAGTTACAAATAGGTTAAGGCAGAATACGAAAAACACACCTCCTTTGAATCCTTATTTTTGAGTTTTACGATTTGGAATCAAGAAACCTTTTTTTATCTCTTTTCGTTTTCTCTATTTCGTTTTTCTCTCTTCTTTGATCTGTATCTTTTCAATGGTGATGGCCATGGAAGGCTAAAGATCCAATCAATCCAAGGAATTCAATGAGGTTAGAGTTTTGAGTTCTTTTGTTTAATTGTGATTTCTGATTGTGTTCTCTCCTCTTCTCCTTATTCAATTGATTTATGATTATATTTTCATATATTGAAGATAGATTTGGATTGATTAATATGAATTTAATGGAGAATAGATCATCGATTGGTAATCTATGTTAATTCGAAATTGTTTTTAATTCAATCTTAATCAAGAATTGCGATTGTGATTCTGTTTTAGTTGATCAAATTCTAGGTGATTATCTAGTTGAATTCGAATTAACAGAGGTAATTGCATAATGAATTTTACTCTCTTTGAACTATGATTTATTCTACCACTTGAATTGAAGACTTTGGATTGGTGTTTCCAGTTTTGAATTTATTCCTAATTACCATTGAATTTGCACTCTGTTACTTGATGAACAAAACCCCCTACGTATTGATAATTTCTAATATACTTGAGAAATTCGAATTGATCCTTGGGAGATGACTTAGGTTATGCACTATGCTATATTCCTTTTAAATCCTAGTATATTTTGATGCCAGTACGACATTGCTCATCAGCTCTCAACTTTCTTCTCTTTTTCTCCTCATTTTCATAGTCCTTGGTCACCATTGTGATCAAGGACTCCTCTTTTCAAGTTTTAGTGGTTGATTTGGTGAGTTGACCATCTTAGATTTTTCTTGTGGGTGGTGGACGAAAAGATTGAAAAGGAGCTTACTCTGCTTATTGTCTCTTAAGGTAAGAGGAAGATTATTCTCTTCAACCTATTTTGGTGGTGAGAAACTTATGGTTGTGTTGATGGGGTGAAACCCATTGGTGGGATATCCATTTGTTTGAGTGGTTTTGGTTATGTTTTGACTATTTGAATAGCATGATTTTGATGTATATTGATGGATCTTGGAATGCTTGAAAGATGGAATGAATTTTGGTAATTTTCTGCACTTCCAGAGGATTACACGGCCTAGGCTGTGTGAGGGCGCACAGCCGTGTAATCTAGGTGTGTCAGAAAATGGGTTGGACGTGTTTTCTGCTGAATTCCGGAGAAGTACATGGCCTAGGCCGTGTAATTTTACACGGTCGTGTAATCAGGGCCGTGTAACTTCTCACGGCCGTGTAACCTAAGAGATGAAAGTTTGAGTTTTTCTAGCCCCTTGGAGGCTCCCGGCCTCATTGGGCACTTGTTATGAGGCTTTTGTACTAGAATGAACTTAATTAATTGAACGATTGGATGCTTAATCTGGATTTCATAATATAGAAAGAATAAAGAACAAGTCTTTAACTCATAACTAGGAGTGGTCTTTGAATAAAGAAAGAACATGAGTATGGGTGAGGTTGTGAGAAACATAATGAAATTAAAGTTTAACTTTTATGATAACTTTGAAGGGTACGTGAGCATCCTTAAGATTTGTTATTGACTTGATGTCGATCTGTGAATGGGATCAAACCTTATTGTTAAATGACATGACATGTGCTTCTAGATATGAAATGCTATGATTATGAATCTATATAGATGCATACAAGTATACATTGAATCTATGTGTATTGAGCATGATTTGAAACATGCATTGAAAAAGTCTGTTGGACTATTGTTAAGGCCGAGTTGCCTAGGAGTTGAATCATACCTATGTGCGGGTGCCAATAGACAAGTGTAGGTCTCCTATTGACCTTAGGGGCGTTGGGGTGCGGGTACCTTGCAATGGACAGTTGGTAGCTCTTCTGTCCGTGGGGCAGACTGATGCAAACGCACTAACGATCCGTATCGAGATACTATCCTATATCGAGATCTGTGTAGAATGTCTTGTACAATGTCATGATGTGCACGTTGATAAATTGAGAATTTTAGCACTTGAAGGCCTCGGCAGCCGCAATACAGACATAGCTCCTGACCATTCTCTCCGATGTTTGTGCCTAGCTCCATAGAGTAGGATTTTGGTATCATGTGCTTGTGTATAGTGAGTCATCATATCCTTTGACATTTACTACTTATATGAAAATTTAATCTATTGTCTTATTACTGTTATAACTTCCTGGAATTGCTAAGTTGTTTATTATCTATTTTTAATGCTGATTATTATTCCTAAAATGTTATATGGGCGTCATGCACCGTTTAGTTTCTTTACTGCCATAATTGGTACTGAATGTAGAATATCTTACCTCTTTTATGTATTTTCTGCTATTCTGTTTTACTTATATGATTCTCTGAAGACGTTGGTGAAGAAAGGGAAGCACACGAGTTCCCAGGTTTTTGGCCTAACTTCGACTAGTACCTGCTTGATCATGACGACCCGTCCCCAAGGCTTTTTGGGTTACGTGAGGCTGACTTTTCTCAGAGGTCTGGATTATTGGCACATCAGCTTTAGCTCGGATCGCTGTGTTTATTTGGGAGACGTGATGGTGTCGCTAGCTTGGGGGTGATAAGATCCGCCTATCTTTACATGTAGCATTCGTTTGCACTTAGAGTTTTACCTGCCCATTAGGGATATGTGGGGTGAATGTTATTACACCCCACGGGAGGATTCATTTCTCTCTACTACCCGAGCCCCGGCCCGTAACTCGGTGGCTCCGATGAGGGTCTCTTTTGACGAGGAAGACCCTGAGGAGGATCCTGACGCGATTCCTTCTCTTTCTTCTTAGGGGCTGATACTGTCAATAGTTACGGATGACTATCTATTTTTCTTTTGAGGCTTGATATTCATTTTGGGGGTCTGTATATCATTTTTTGGGGCATGTAAAACTTTGGCTTCTTTTTGATGAGCCTTGATGTAATTAATGATTTACAGTTTGTACTTAAACAATATATAAATATATATATATACACATACTTATGTATCTCATATAAGAGTTAGTACATTTGAATATTTCATTGATGAATAGGTTATTAAATATAAATATATACATATGATGCACAATTTTTAATTTCAAACAAGTCTACAAACTTGATGCGGGATTAATTGTTGCTTTGCGAACCCAAGTGCAGGTTGTCTCAAGTAATAAATTTCTCGGGAGTCCGAGGTCGATCCACAGGGAATTGTTGAAGATTAATTAAGGTGAAGTAAATATTTTATTACTATGATAAAAATTATTTACTTGGGTTAAAAGATCCACTTTTGGTAAATAAAGTAAATGTAAGATTAATTTCTTTTATAACTCAATTAGAATCCTCGCAACATGGAGGTTCCAATCAAAAAATACAACATTAAAAGTCCATTTAAAATAATATACGTAATTATATTATGTTTCCTAAATATATTACCACCACTTATAAATGGGTTAAAGCATTCATTGTGCCAATATTTTGTCTACAACAAATCAGAACTCCTTTTTACAAAGATGGTTTCTAAATTATAAGAAACAAATTATAATACGTATAATGGTTACTAGAAAATATAAATCATTTAAGCACAAGAGAAGAATAAATCTAACCTTACTTTATTACCAAGAGCTTCACCCTTTCACCCAAGTAAAATGAAACTTAGTTACTCATAGATAAGAAGAAAGAAAGAGAGAAGAAGAAGAAGAAGAACATGGCTTTAGTTTAGAACAAAGGAAAATTACTACAAGAAAGCCTAGTAACAAAATGGCATCATTTTGGTAACTAACACCTAACACCACTAAATGATATGCCAATGCCCCCTTTTATAGAGGATTAGAGATACAAAATGATAAGTGGGCTGAGTCATTAGTGGGTGGATGAGTGAAAAATGAGTGAAAAATGCCAAATGACTTTTGGTGAGTGGAAAATTATGGAGATTCCTTGTCTCCGAAATCATGTAGCTCTGAAGTCATTGTATTTGTCATTTTTGAACCAAGTGGTCTTCATAAAAGTTGTAGGCCTGGATCTTAGCTTTCAAATGGATATAGTTTGAGTCCAATATCATTTCTATAACTTCAGATACGTTCAAATTACTGGACACTGCCCAGGCCCAGTCACAGCTCCTCTGTTCTAACTTCCAAGCCCAATATCACATTCAAGGAGTCCGATTCTGGAAAAGTGTTCAACATGAAAGTTGTAGATATGGGTCTTAACTATTCAAAATCCAAATTCAGCCCATTTGACAACATATAGCCCAAAAAATGGCATGAACAGTACACATAGGTTAAGCTGTCAGGAACAGCATTCTACTTCTTGCTTCAACCCAAATTTGAGTTATCTACTCGTGTGATTGGGCCTTTGAGATCTTCATGAAAGTTATAGAGCTTTCTCTTATCTTTCAAATCGACTAGAATCACCTCCAAATACCACCTACAGCCCAAGATATAGCCCAAATACAGAAACAACGTAAGACGTAAATTATGCTGAAAAATTCAATTAAGTCCAATTTGAGTCCAAACTTACAAAACATAATCAAAATCAATCAATTAAGTACATGGAGAGTGTAAATAACTAAAAATGAAGGTTTATTAATGTATCAAATATGTGATCATCAAATTCTCCCACACTTAACTTTTTGCACTCCTGGGCAAAACACAAGACCAAAACTAAAAAAAAAAAAAAACGAAACAGACTCAAAAGTTAAACACTCTAAAAGACTTAATTTAAAAATGAAGAGCAACCAATCATTCAAGTAATCAAAACATTCATAAGGTAATATATCTTCACATCTCAAATCAACAAGCAAGGATATTTCAATTGAAAAGCATGAGTCAAGAATGATAGATTTTCACAAGATTCACTCTCAATCCCTCAAGTGTTTAAAAGGTAGGTATTTCACTCAATTCAACCCATGAAAATTGCACTACCATAAGCTTGCTTATCTTCTACTTCTCCACTACTTAGAACACTTGCACACACAAATCATGAGGACTTTATTCAAGGTTGTAATGGGGTCAAGGTAAAGGAGGAGGTAATATGGATATGACAAGTTAAATACCAGAGAATAAAAGAGCATGAGAGTTGAGTTCAATTAACAAGCATGAAAGTTCATCCCAACTCCACCTAATACAAATTCCCTTTACATATTCTTTTCCTTTCTTTTATTACCTTGTTGACCCTCTTCTCCTTTCTATATTTTTTTATTTTTTTATTTTTTTTATTTTTTTTAGAAGAAGAACATCATATATACATTTTTTTAACCATTCAACACACACATCCCTACACTTGTTCAAGAACTCATCTAATAACAAAGTTAAAGCTCTCTTATTCCCTAAGGTTAGGTAAGAACATGATTTTTCATTTGAGGCATATAATGAGTTCGAAACAAAAAATGGTCAAATAAGCTCAAAGGGGTTAAATAAGGAAAATTTGCAAGGTTGGCTATTTGGTCAAAGTAGTTAATTCAAGAAAATACCTCAATCATTTTTATGTATGCATATGAAAATATAGTCTCAAAAAGAATCAAAGCAAGTTCTAGAGTAACAATTCCATAAGTGAAATTCACACAAAAAAGAAGAGAATGATACAAATGTTCAATCCATTTATCAATAGACTCAAAATCTCACAAGGCATAATTCTATCATTCTCAGCCCACCAATTCAACATCCATAACCAAGCATGTGAATTTTAAGAAAGAAGACAATTTACTCAATCATGTAAATTTTCCAGAATTTAAATTGCTACTTCCACACAAACTAGTTATTACCCCAACTAAGATACGTCTCAAGAGTAAAATTTACTCCTTACTCTGCCATCTTTCACTGGTTTAGTAAGTTACTGACAAACATATAAACACAACAAACATATTAATACACACACTTCTAAAAATTTTTTTATTCTTTTTTTTTATTTTTATTTTTACACAACTATCCTTCCCCCAAACCAGATCACAACATTGTCTTCAATGTTAACAATTAAATCCAGACTGAAGAAATAATCATCAATATATATCAAAGAAATTATTGGGACAAAATTAAACAAAGTAATGAGGAGAAGTCACATACCCGAAATGCTTAGACGAGAAGAGAATAACTACATCTTGACAATGGTTAGCAATGACAAAAAAAAAATGAAATAAAATGAAATAAACAAGCATGCAAACATTTTTTTTTGGGTTCTTTTGTTTTATAAATTTTTTTTTGGCCGACACTATTTACATCCCCATACAAAGGCTCTGAAATTTGGGAGGCACTTAAGCCGACTCAATAAAAACACGAAATACTAAAAACTTACCTCAGCTTTGGTATACAGGATCGTCTACCAAAGTCTCTGCTACATCTGGATCCTTCAACTCAAGTTATAGCTTCAACCGCTGACCATTTGCCTTCTTCCAAATTAATTTTATAAGAACAAACCAAGGGACAAACACCTTTTTTATCAGCAATGTTCCAACCTTTCTTAGGAAACTCCTTAAACTTTGGTTGCCATGCCTGAGTGTCATGATCTTAAGTTTTGTCAAAAATAGTAGAAATATCAACTACATCAGAGGGATTACTGATAGAATCAAACTCAGAATTGACAAGAAAGTTCTCAAGGGGATCAAAATCATAGGTTGTAGAAACTCCCCTATCCATGATTGAGCCAATCACGTATGTCTGGTGGCCCTCATCATCATTTTCTGTCTTAACAAGACTTTTTGTCACCTCAAGTTCCTTGGGTAGCTTAGCATCACTACTATCTTGATTCTTTTCCACATCCTCTAGCTCATTCACACTCAAGGAGTTCATCACTTTGAACACTTGGCTCTTTATCTCCTTATTTTCTTCAACAACCTTTCCATTCCTAAGGGTTATCACTGACTTGACTTAATCTATTTGTTGGTTTTCTGAATTACCATCATTTAGACTGTATTGACCCTTGAGATTTAGTTGAGGTTGAGAATGAAATTTTTCTTTCTCGTGAATGGTGAATGCAGAAGAAAGTTTAGCAAGAGTGTCTTTTATGTCAATCATGACTTGAGTGTTTTGATTAATAATGACATCTTGCTTTTTCATGAATGCATGCAATGTTTCTTCAAGGTTATTCCTGTATGGTGGGACAAAAGGTGCATATCCATGAAAATTTTGAGAGCCCTGTTGTGCCTGAGGAGGTGGTGGTTGCATGAGTGGTGGCTAGTTGCTATTCCTCCAACTGAAGTTCGGGTGATTTCTCCATCCCGGATTGTATGTATCTGAAAAAAAAGAAGTGAATGACTTTTTAAAATTATTCATTGCATTTACTTGCTCATGCACAACTTCTTTAAAAATAGAAAGTTTTGGATATTCATTTGTTGAGTGTCCTAATTCATCACAAATGCCACAAATTTCTTTATTTTGCACAGATTTGATTTTTTTTACTTTCCCTGATTCCATAGCTTCAATCTTTCTAGCCAAACTGGCAAACCGTGCATTTAGATCTTCTTCTTGACTAAGGTGATATTTTTCTTTACTAGCATTTGCAAAGTTAGATCTAATTGAATTTTCAGAAGGATTAGTATCATGCCAAGATTGAGAATTTTCAGCCAAATGGTCTAAATAGTCTAAAGCTTCTCCAGGTTCTTTATCAAGAAATTCACCATTGCACATTGTTTCCACAAATTGTTTAGTTTCAGTTGTTAACCCTTCATAAAAGAAGCTTATAGTGTGCCATTTTTCAAAACCATGATGTGGGCAAGAATTCAACAAATCTTTAAAACGTTCCCAACTATGAAAATATGCTTCATTTGAATTTTGAAAAAAATTTTGGATTTGTCTTTTCAAAGCATTGGTTTTATGTGTTAGAAAAAATTTCTTTAAAAACTCACCTTGCATTTCTTGCCATGTGCCAATTGATCTTGGTTTCAAAGTATTAAGCCAAGCTTTTGCTTTATCTTTTAAAGAAAAAGAAAATAATTTAAGCTTAACAACCTCTTCAGTGCAAGTTTGATCATGAAAAATAGTACATACTTCCTCAAATTCTTTTAGATGTAAATATGGGCTTTCAGATTCTAAACCATAGAAATTAGGAAGTAACGAAATCATACCTGGCTTGAATCTAAAATTATTGGCATTGAGTGGAAAGATAAAACATGATGGACTAGAATTTCGAGATGGTTGCAAATACTCACACATGGTTCGCAACGGTTGATTTTCATGTTCATCATGCACACTTTCGTTTTCAGCCATTGTGTTTAATGTGTGTGATTGTGATTCAAACAAATCAATATGTAAAGTACCTGGATTAACTCTAACCAAACGACCAGAATTTAAATCACGATACCAATTAAGCATAAACAAGTAACTTACAGTATAAAATAAAATGTACAAGCTAGTAGTATAAATCATCCATTAAATATTAACAAAGGTGTGGTATAAACCAACCACCAAATATATATATATTAACATTCAGTAAATAAATATTAACAAATGTGTGGTATATACCAACCACCAAATAAGTTAATAAGCATAAAATTAAAAAGTTAGTATATAGATAAATTAAAATATTAGAAGCGAGAAAAAGTAAAAATTTAGATAGTTAGTAAGAAAGTTAGTAAGTTAGTAAACAAAAAAAAAAATGACAGAATATAAATATAGAAAATAAAGTGTAAAAAGTAAATTACAAAAAAAAATAAGTAAAAGGGAGAGATTCCCCCACTAAGTTAGTGCGTAAAATAAAAGGAAGAGGTTCCCCCACTAAGTTAGTATGCACAGAAATTAAAAAGGGAGATGTTCCCCCACCAGTTAGTATGTTAGTATATATACAAATTTTTTACACCAAAAATTCAGTCTTCAAATCAAGTCCTCGACAACGGCGCCAAAAACTTGATGCACAATTTTTAGTTTCAAACAAGTCTACAAACTTGATACGGGATTAATTGTTGCTTTGCGAACCCAAGTGCAGGTTGTCTCAAGTAATAAATTTCTCGGGAGTCCGAGGTCGATCCACAGGGAATTGTTGAAGATTAATTAATGTGAAGTAAATATTTTGTTACTATGATAAAAATTATTTACTTGGGTTAAAAGATCCACTTTTGGTAAATAAAGTAAATGTAAGATTAATTTATTTTATAACTCAATTAGAATCCTCGCAACATGGAGGTTCCAATCGGAAAATACAACATTAAAAGTCTATTTAAAATAATATGCGTAATTATATTATATTTCCTAAATATATTACCACCACTTATAAATGGATTAAAGCATTCATTGTGCTAATATTTTGTCTACAACAAATCAAGAACTCCTCTTTACAAAGATGGTTTTTAAATTATAAGAAACAAATTATAATACGTATAATGGTTACTAGAAAATATAAATCATTTATGTACAAGAGAAGAATAAATCTAACCTTACTTTATTACCAAGAGCTTCACCCTTTCACCCAAGTAAAATGAAACTTAGTTACTCATAGATAAGAAGAAAGAAAGAGAGAAGAAAAAGAAGAAGAACATGACTTTAATTTAGAACAAAGGAAAATTACTACAAGAAAGCCTAGTAACAAAATGGCATCATTTTGGTAAATAACACCTAACACCACTAAATGATATGCTAAGGCCCCCTTTTATAGAGGATTAGAGATACAAAATGATAAGTGGGCTGAGTCATTAGTGGGTGGATGAGTGGAAAATGAGTGGAAAATGCCAAATGACTTTTGGTGAGTGAAAAATTATAGAGATTCATTGTCTCTGAAATCATGCAGCTCTGAAGTCATTGCATTCGTCATTTTTGAACCAAGCGATCTTCATGAAAATTGTAGGCCTGGATCTTAGCTTTCAAATGGTTTTAGTTTGAATACAATATCATTTCTGTAACTTCAGATACGTTCAAATTACTGCACACTGCCCAGGCCCAGTCAAAACTCCTCTGTTCTGACTTCCAAGCCCAATATCACATTCAAGGAGTCCGATTCTGGAAAAGTATTCAACATGAAAGTTTTAGTATGGGTCTTAACTATTCAACATCCAAATTTCAGCCTATTTGACATCATATAGCCCAAAAAATGGCATGAACAGTACACATAGGTTAAGCTGTCAGGAACAGTACTCTACTTCTTGCTTCAACCCCAATTTGAGTTATCTACTCGTGTGATTGGGTCTTTGAGGTTTTCATGAAAGTTATAGATCTCTCTCTTATCTTTCAAATGCCACTAGAATCACCTCCAAATACCACCTACAGCCCAAGATATAGCCCAAATACATAAATAACGTAAGATGTAAATTATGCTGAAAAATTCAATTAAGTCCAATTTGAGTCCAAACTTACAAAACATAATCAAAATCAATCAATTAAGTACATGAAGAGTGTAAATGACTAAAAATAAAGGCTTATTAATGTATCAAATATGTGATCATTAACATATAATAAAAAGAAAGAACCGGGTCTTAATTTATATGATTTATTTCTGCATTGTGGTTATGGTGTGGCGTTTCCTCTTTAAAAAGGGCGTCACATTGAGTTGGTATCAGAGCCCCAATTTATGTTTTCTTTGGGTCTTTGTGGTTAGGTCTGACTTGTTTGTGCTGTGTGATTCTTTGTGATTGGTATTCCAAAAGGATACACCTAATTCTTCATTGTGTGTTTCAGTTAGTATAACTTGAAAAAATGAGATGGCACGAGGCAGAGATATGACCGCAGCGATTGAAGCAATGCAACGAATGGCAGAAGTTATTGCCCAACAAACTGAAAAAGCTGCTTAACAACAGGAGAGGGCTGCTCAATAACTCAAAGCTACGGCTGATGCACAAAATTTAGCGGAGTTTTGTCGTCACGACCCTCCTCAATTTAAAGGAGAATTTGATTCGGAGAAAGCTAGTTTGTGGATCAAGGAGCTGGAGAAAATCTTCAGAGGTATGAACTGTGCCAACGACAAGAAGGTATCTTATGCCGCTTTTATGCTAATTGGGGATGCTGAAGACTGGTGGAACAGGACATAGAGAGTGTTAGAAGCTGAAGGTCGAGCAATCACTTGGGAGGTATTCAAGAATAAGTTCTTGGAGAAATATTTCCCTGCAAGTGCCAGACATGTAAAAGAAATGGAGTTCCTTAGCTTGAGGCAAGGAAATTTGTCTGTTAGTGAATACGCCACAAAGTTCGAAAGCTTATCCAAGTTTTTGATATATTTCCAGCAGTAGTCGGACGAGGTGTGGAAATGTCAAAAATTTGAGGAAGGACTGAGGCACGAAGTGAAAAGAGAAGTTATCACCTTAAAAATCAATCAATTTTCAGAGCTGTTAGATACATGTTGCCAGGTGAAAGCTCTAGATCAAGCTCAAGACACAAGAAACTGAAACTTTGGACCTGCTAGGTTCTAAAGAGGAGGTGGCAATAACGCAAACCATTTCCAAAAGAAGCCTTATTCCCGACCACTAGGAAATCAGCAGCAGACATCAGGTGGAGGTTCTGGTGGGAACCGAATCGGACAGAATGTGGCATCTTCGCCAAGGTGTATAAAGTGCAGGAAGGATCACCTAACAAGGGATTATTCCATCAGGGGAATTATCTGTTATCGATATGGAAAACCTGGACACGTCTCTAGGGATTGCAATCAGGCTAAGGCTAAGCCGTCAGTCAACACTGCACGAGCTACGAAACCACAGGTAGGGGGTCGAGTCTACACCATGAGTGGAGCTGAAGCCTCCAAATCTGAAGATCTTATACAAGGAGAGGGAACTATAGAAGGTAATCTTTTAACTGTACTGTATGACTCTGGGGTAACCCACTCTTTCATTTCTTATGACTGTGTGCGACGACTTAGTTTATCTGTGTCATCCTTGCCTTTTGACTTAACTGTATCTACTCCCACTGATAAACCCGTTGTTACCACCAAAGTTTGCTTAAATTATCCTTTAGTTGTTGAGGATTGAATCTTTTCTATTGATTTAATCTATTTACCTCTTTCCCAATTAGACGTAATCTTAGGAATGGATTGGTTGTCTTCTAACCATGTCCAGTTAGACTGTTCTAGTAAAACCATAAATTTTCCCATGGATGAAGTTTCTAGATTTTTGACAGGTAACCAAGTTTGAGCTTTCTTGAAAGAAGGAGCTCAGGGATACATGCTATTGTCTTCTTTGAAGGTTGAGAGTGAGGCTAATGTGAATACAATTCCAGTAGTTAACGAGTTCTCTAAAGTCTTTCCTAATGAAGTACCTAGTTTACCACCGAAGCGGGAAATAGAGTTTGCTATTGACCTTGTGCCTGGATCTGGTCTTGTATCTATAGCGCCTTACAGAATGTCACCCTTAGAGTTAGCAAAGCTTAAGAAGCAATTGGAAGAGCTTTTGGAAAAACAGTTTGTTAGACCCAATGTGTCACCTTGGGGAGCACCACTGTTGCTCTTCCGAAAGAAGGATGGTACCTCTCGATTGTGTGTGGACTATCGCCAACTGAATAAGGTCATAATCAAGAATAAGTATCCACTTTCAAGGATAGACGACTTGATGGATCAACTGAAGGGAGCAGCAATATTCTCCAAGATCGATCTGTGATCGGGCTACCATCAGATTTGAGTAAAGGTGAGGGATATTCCCAAGATAACTTTTCGTACTCGTTACGGTCATTACGAGTACCTTGTGATGCCGTTTGGTGTAACGAATGCACCTACCATATTCATGGACTACATGAACAGAATCTTTCGTCCTTACTTGGACAGATTCGTTGTTGTCTTCATCGATGACATTCTGATCTACTCTCAAAATCAGGAGGATCATGTTGAACACCTCAATATAGTTCTCCAGATTCTGAAGGAGAAGAAACTATATGCCAAATTGTCGAAGTGTGAATTTTGGTTGGACGAGGTCAAGTTTTTGGGCCATGTGATCTCGAAGGAAGGGATTGCAGTGGATCCGTCAAAAGTAGAAGCAGTTCTATAATGGGAACGACCGAAGATAGTGACAGAAATCTGAAGCTTTGTGGGTTTGGATGGATACCATCGGAGGTTCATTGAAGGATTCTCCAAAATAGTAGGGCCTCTCACTCAGCTCACGAGAAAGAATCAAGCTTCTGAGTGGACTGATGGTTACGAAGAAAGTTTTCAGGAATTGAAGAGACGGCTAACTACTTCACCAGTATTAGTTCTACCTGATCTGAGTGAATCCTTCGAAGTGTATTACGATGCTTCATACCAAGGATTAGGATGTGTGCTTATGCAGAATAGAAAAGTGGTGGCTTACACTTCGAGGCAGTTGCGAGTACATGAGAAGAATTATCCAACGCACGACTTGGAGTTGGCAGCTGTGGTATTCACTTTGAAGATATGGAGACATTTCTTTTATGGAGCGATATTCAATGTCTTTAGTGACCGCAAGAGCTTAAAATATCTGTATGATTAGAAGGAATTGAATATGAGACAACGAAGGTGGTTGGAATTTCTTAAGGACTATGATTTTTGACTTTTGTATCACCCTGGAAAGGCAAACGTCATGGCAGATGCTTTGAGCAGGAAGATGCTTAGTATCTTTGCTATGATGATTAAGGAAAAGGATTTGATAAAGCAGTTCAGGGATGTATGGTCTTTCATGGAATTAGCACTGGGAAAAATTTGCATAAACATGGTTACTATCTCAAGCGAATTAATGGAAGATATCTGGGAAAAGCAAAGAATTGATAGGTTTTTGCAAGAAGAAAGAGAGCTGATGAGGCAGGGCAATGCGACGACATTCGAGGAAGGAACAGATGGAATTCTAAGGTTCCGAGGTAGAGTTTGTATGCCCAGGGATCAGGAGCTTAGAAAGTATATCCTCGAACACGCTCACACGAGCAAGTTGAGTATGCACCCGGGGATAACTAAAATGTACCAAGACCTGAAGAAGTTATTTTGGTGGCATGGAATGAAGAGCGACATTACCAGATGTGTGTCTTCTTATTTAGTTTGCTAGAAAGCAAAGGTGGAACATCAAAGACTGTCAAGACTGTTGCAACCTCTATCTATTCCCGAATGGAAGTGGGAAAGCATTGCGATGCATTTTGTGGTTGGATTGCTGAAAACCAGAAAAGGTTATAACTCAATATGGGTAATCGTTGATCGACTCATGAAGTCAGCACACTTTCTACCGATCAACATAAGATACAACATGGAGAAGTTGACCCAGCTGTATATCGGTGAGATCGTTAGGCTATATGGTGTGCCTACCAGTATTTTTTCGGATAGAGATCCAAGGTTCACCTCAAAGTTTTGGCAAAGTTTGCAAGAAGCATTGGGAACAAAGTTACGATTGAGTTCTGCTTACCATCCACAAACCGATGGCCAATCGGAAAGGACGATCCAATTGTTGGAGGATTTGCTCAGGGCGTATGCTTTGGAGCAGACTGGAGGTTAGGATGAAGTTTTACCATTGGTCGAGTTCACCTACAATAATAGTTTTCATTCAAGCATAGGGATGACACCCTATGAAGCTCTGTATGGATGATGATTCCGAACACCTTTGTGTTGGTACCAAGATGGAGAGCGCCTTATTGTTGGACCTGATATTATACAGCAGATGACTGAGAAGGTCAAGATAGTTCAAGAAAAGATGAAGACGGCTCAAAGTTGACAGAAGAGCTATGCGGATAAGAGAAGAAAGCCTCTTGAGTTTGAGGAAGGCGAGCATGTATTTTTGAAAGTCATGCCAACGACTGGGGTCGGCCGAGTTCTGAAATCTAGAAAACTTACTCCCAAATTCCTTGGACCTTACCAAATTCTTCGCCGGATAGGTCCAGTAGCCTACTAGATAGCCTTACCCCCTTTTCTTTCAAACCTTCACAATGTCTTTCATGTGTCACAACTACGAAAATATATTCCTGACCCGAACCATGTCATAGCACCGGACACAGTACAATTGAAAGAGAACTTGACCTATGAGGCACCTCCCGTAAGGATTGAAGATAGGAGAGCGAAACAACTCAGAGGAAAGGAAATCTCATTAGTGAAAGTGATCTGGAACGAAACGACCGGAGATGCAACATGGGAATTGGAAGGCAAGATGAAGGAGCAATACCCACAACTTTTCTAAGGTATAAAAATTTCGAGGACGGAATTTCTTTTTAGAAGGGGAGAGTTGTAACACCTTAAAAATTATTTGTTTCATCATAAATAATCATTTGCTAATATTTATGATTTTTTGGAATTTTTCTGGATTTTTTCAGAAACGTCGAATATTTTAATATATTTTTCATTTTACGTACACACTGAGCAGAGTCGGTGTAACACCCCAAAAATTATTTGTTTCATCATGAATAGTCATTTTCTAATATTTGTGATTTTTGAGAATTTTTGTAGATTTTTCTGGAATTATCAATTATTTTAATATATTTCTTGATTTACATGCGTGCTAAGCGGAGCCGGAAAAATGAAATGTTTTCCCTGAGGCTGGTAAACTTTGAACTGTGGAAACGTTGATGGGGGATCTTACTAAACTCGAAATCGGACATAATTTATGAAGTTTTTGTTTTACGAGATTCTATCTGATAAATAAAATCGCAGAACATTTTATTATCTGAGAGACAACAAAATATTATTTCTATTAACTGTAACTTTTGTCCACTGAGTAATAGGTGTAGTAGATTATTTCTATCTAGTTACTTTTATGACATCATCTAAGTGACCTCACACTTCACTTTATCGAGAAGCGTGCAAAGCTTCTCAAGGAAGCTTCAAGGGAAACTTCTAGGAAGTTTCCTATCAACCACTACACTCTCTCTCCTCTCAATTGGGCTGCACGGCTGGAGGGAAAGGAAACAAAAGACTTCAAGCTATCATTTTTTTTCACTTCTCCTTCTCTCCCTCACGCACACTTCTCTTTTTCTCTCTTCTCCCACACTACTGCACACTACCATTGTTGAGCCTTCAAGCTTTCTTGCTCAAGCCAACTTAGACTATTGTTTCTCCTTATCATCTTGAAGCTTTCTTCCTTGTTGGACACCTCTTGACTCTTCCATTTTCGCCATTTACTACCCAGCTCCAAAGCTTGAAGCTTTGAGGTAAAGCTCTCAACTTTCTTCTCTTTTTCTCCTCATTTTCGTGGTCCTTGGTCACCATTGTGATCAAGGACTTCTCTTTTCAAGTTTTAGTGATTGATTTGGTGAGTTGACCATCTTAGGTTTTTCTTGTGGGTGGTGGATGAAAAGCTTGAAAAGGAGCTTACTTTCCTTATTGTCTCTTAAGGTAAGAGGAAGATTATTCTCTTCAACCCATTTTGGTGGTGAGGAACTTATTGTTGTGTTGATGGGGTGAAACCCATTAGTGGGATATCCATTTGTTTGAATGATTTTGGTCGTGTTTTGATTATTTGAATAGCATGATTTTGACATATGTTGATGGATCTTGGAATCTTGAAAGATGGAATGGATTTTGGTAATTTACATAAATACACTTACTCCCAAAAGATAAAATATACAATATATACATCAAAACATAACTACTAAACCAGAACCTTAAAAAAACTGAACTAAGGATTCGGGCTCTCTGAAGGATCCTCATCGTCTACGTCGTTAAAGAACCCAAGCGGGTACATCAGTCGCCTGACAGGAGTTCTAGTTGAAGACACTTCAGAGGCCTTCCGCGGGGTATAAACAGTACCACCCTAGAGTTCTCATATTGGCATTGAGAACTCAAGATGCACAGATGAATGTTGAGTCAAAACAGGAGTCCCATCACGGGTTCCACTCAGGTTTAAAGTTAAGTCCTTAGTGTAAACAAAACGTTTATTATCTAAATCAAATTTCCAAGCGTCAGTTCCACCGTGGAACTGTACTTGAATAAGACCTAGCACTTGGCGCTTTGCCACCATTTAAACAAACAAAGAAAACTGTCACTGATGGAAAGTAGAATTTTTGGCTTCCTCGTCTCCTCGGTCTTCGTCAAACATACACAATAAAATAGATATAACACAGTAAAGAAGTGAGATCACCTATATCAATACCAGTATGACAGTATAGAAAATGACAGTAGATATACAGATATAATAACAACACATAAAATTATACTATTGCATCATAGATAATATAACAGATAAGCATAATTATCATATCAATATGCTGACCAACTATGCATATGCACAATGACCAATTCCTACACCATGGAGCTAATCACAATTTCAGAGAGAAAGATAGGGAGTGTATGTCTGTATATCGCCAGCCTCAAATCATGTGCCAATATATTATATCAATATGTGCAACATGGCTCATACAAGACAATCTCAACTAATCACAAAAAGAGTAGTAACTCTGTCAAGATCGTCGGTGTGTTTGCATAGGATACCACGACACAGAGGTGCTACCATCTGGCCATATATGACATTCCACACCCTGACGTCTCCAAGATCATTGAAGATCGTAACTACGCAATTCTCACCTGCATAAAGGTGTAGATTCAATCTCCTAGGCGTATTGCCTTAACCAATTAAGTTGACATGCTTTTCAATGCACGATGTATGATTCAAATACACATGCAATCATCATTCTCATAATATTTCACATACACACGTCATCTCTTGGCGGTATCACTGTTCAACATAACCGAGCCCACCACAATAGCCCAATAGCAACCCCCTATTATTTCCAATTGTGTAAACATTTTATCGCATTTTCATAATCGAAGAACATTTTTCTTATGTTTTCAAATTGCGTAAGTATTTTTGAGCATTTTTATAATCGCGGAGATATTTTCAAACATTTTCTAAATCGCGTAAGGATTTTTAAACATTTTCTTAGTCGCATAGCAATTTTAAATCATTTTCTCAATTTGATAGCTTAAAAATCACTATTTTGAAAACAAATGACGTTTCTCTAATATTTTTCACATAAAATAATTATTTTGGCTTTATTTACAATGTTTTACTACTAAAGATTCTTTAAGTAGCATTTTCCATTATTTCTCACAAAATTACACTAAACTTATTCTAAAAATTAGTTTACTTTCTTTTTATGTCTAAAAACCTATTAAATTAATTTCCTATTAATTAAATATCTAAGTCTACACTTAGTAAAATAATTTTGGATCTAGAATATAAAAAATAGGCATGTTGGCCAAATTACACTATATGCTTCATAAATCATATTTAATTATTTTCTATCACCTTATTCTTTGAAAAATAACTTTAATCCAATTCCTTGTCATTAAATCATTTAATCCATGATTAGAAAAATAATTTAAAACATTTTGCTCCAATGGTGGTGTTGAGGCCGTGAGCCTCCATAGGTTCCTTGGAACCTTCATACTCATCCTCATTACATAAATCACATCATGCCATATACAATAATCAACATGCTTCCATAATCAAATATTCAAGCATATAATCAAAGCTATAAATCATACTAACAAAATATCATCACAAACAAAGCAAGCTTAAACCACACAAGTAAATAAATCCTTATAAATTTTTCACCACAAAGAAGCCATTCCCTCACCACCAACACTTGGTTGATGAGGTTAATCTCCCTCTTACCTCAAGAAAGACAAAATCCTTCAAGTTGCTTCTCCTAGGAATTTTCGTGCACCTCCAAAGAAGAACCCTAACAAGCTTAAACCAAGACAAAGTCATAAACTAAGCTTGAGAAAGAGAAACCATGGATCAATTATGGCTTAGAAACTCAAGAATCAATTTAGAACAAAGAAATCAATATTTTACCTTAGGAGTAGAAAACTCTAGCTTGATTTTAAAGCACCAAAAGGATGAACTAGGTGAAACTTACAACACGAAAGGTGTTTAGAATCTTGTCTAGGTTAAGAAAATGGTGTTGGATGAAATTATAGGAGATTGGATGTTGGTGTTGGATGTGGAGGCCGAGAGCTTTTCAAGAGGGAGAGAATGGAGTTTCTTTGTTGTTCTTGGATGAGAGAGAATGAAGTGGAGAGTTTATGTTACAAAGTGATATTGATGAAGTGAAATATCCAATTTTACTTGAGCTTGGCCGTGGAGTGCATAGGATAGGAAGGTTAAAACTTATTCAACAAGATAAAAACTAAGCACATGGTTTCACATGACTTATGTCATTAAGTGATCACTCCTTGGTCACATTAGATGATTAACTTGTTCATGAACATCCTAGAAGCACTAGGTGGCCGTGGAGCACATGGAGAAAAGGTAACTAAGTTTTGATTCATGTAGTTCCTAGTTACACTTAAACTAACTTAGTTAGTTCACTTAGTTACATGGCTAACTATTTAGTTACAAGGCTTAGGTCATGCATTGGTCACACTAAATGAATCATGCATTCTAGAAGGCTCTAGAATCTCCTTGAAATCGTGGAGCTCTAAGGAGTAGCAAACTAAATTTGCTCCATTTATTTACTACTTAGGCTTTAGGTTAACTTAGTTAGATTACTTAGTTTCTTGGCTAACTAGTCTAGCCATTATTGTTGACCAATTTCTATAAGCTTAGAATATTTAAGCCATTAACATTAACTAATTCCTATTGGTTCACCAAATTATGAGTCATAAAGACTTTTCCTAGTCTATTGTCTAACGGACAAAAGATATAGGATCTATTACCCAATGGGCAGAAGCTACTGCTCGCAAATTAGTAGATATTGTCCATCAGATAATAAAACATGAAATATTTTTATTTCACTGATAAATTCTAAAAATTAAAAGATCAGGTAACGCATCTCTTGGATTCGGGTTTAGTAAGCTCCCTCGGCTCCAAATAAATCGTCAAAGATTTTTCCTGGTTCAAAAATTATTATTTTTCTGACTTGGAGTAAATCCACACAAAGATCAAAAATAGTCACAGAATAGTCAAAATAAATTTATAGCACACAGAAATCACGACACAGTAAAATTCAAACATTACTGAGATATAGTAAACTTTGGGGTGTTACAGCGCCCCTTAGTGGTCTCGAACTCCTTGCTTAACATTTGGCTGCTCGGAGAGGGGGAGCTTTTGGATCACGAGCCCTGACCCCAGCTTTAAGGGTCATAGGTTTAGTTCTTCCTCCTCCACTTGTAGTGCAAGAAGCGGAGCTTGGTTCCCTAGCATAGCCCCTCCGAACTTGGAAAAGAAAAGTGGACAACAGTAGGGAGCAGAGGGGTAAGAGGCTAGCTACTGAGGCTGCTCTTATTGAGGTTCCTACTGGTCCGGGGTCCATAATCCTGGAGGGTGCTCCACTATATTTTTCACTTGGGTTGGTGTGGGATAGAGGGGTTGATCCTGCAAAGATCATCGACACTGCCCTTCTGTCTCCCACCGATTCAGATGTGTTGATAGAGCTTAATATGGTGGAGCTTCTCGGGGATGCTCAAGTATAGTGCTTGCGCAATGTAATGTCCAAAAACTAAAACTCCTAGTATATTTGATTTACATAGAGAGTACTTTGAATTAGGCACGTCAAGTTTAAGCTTTTATCATTTTTACTAAGTATGTATATCAATTTTATCAAAATTTTCAAGCCTTGTGAGAGAAAAGTAATACACATATAATTGGAAACTCTCATTTATACAAATTGTACATTATTGTACAATATATACAAACTAGGCCATTAAGGCACAAATACTTGTAAACTAAGTACAATTCTTTGTACAAAATAGAGATTGAAATTATAGTCCAAAAGAGTTAACTATGTATTCTACATCCACATTCTTCATCTCACTTTGTGGAAGATTCTTTCCCTGAAATTATCATGGAAATACAAATACATAGGGAAAGAATTCTACAATTCTCAGTAGTTCTAACATATATAATAGCATCACAATAATTTCAGCTGCTTCGGGGAATCAAATCCTTATTTATAATATAATATAGAAAGGGTGGCTAAAGCCAAAATAGTTCCTTTCTCTTCCCAATGTAGAAAATTATATTTTAATTCTTTTTTTACAACATCATTTATATAAAAATATTATATTATATTCAACACATCATGAAATAACCATAAACTATATCAAGAAAATCTTAAGCACAAACTATATCTCATTTCTCCTTTCTCAATAATTATGTTCAACAATACATTAGGTTCACCTCCTATTTCGAGGATCACTCTTCTCTCGAGGATCATTTCTGAATTATTTCCCATTCTTGTGGATTATCCAAGATTATCTCCCTTCCCAGAGTTTATTCTAGGTTATCACCCTTCTCAAAGTTTATTCTAGTTTATCTCCCTTCCCGTAGTTTATATAAGATCATCTTCCTTCTCAAAGATTATTTTCAACATTCTTTAAGCTTTAAACACTTAAAGGTACTCTTATATTCTCATTTAGTTACTAGTTTAACTTTAATAATCTGAATAAGCAAATTCTTAATTTATCACTCAATGCTAGCTCCATTTTACCACTCTAAAATGAGCAAACCATTTTCTAGTACACCTCATATTCAAAACAAGTGTACATCTCAAGTTGTACTAAGTGCACAAATGAACTAAGTGCACAATATCATCATATCATCATTTCTTCAATAAACTAAGTGCACAATATGAATATTATACAAGTGCATCAAGTGCACAATATCATTATTTTACATGCTTATCTAGTGCACAATAGTATTACTCACAAGTACACGAAGTATATATTCATAATATAATTCACTTTACCTAGTGAATATAGTCAAATTCCACCTCAACACATAGTATAGATATGTCCTACTTGGTCCCTATAGAGTAAAGAACTCTGTTTTATCAAATCAGGAGATTGGTAATCGATTACTAGGCTTAGTAATAGATTACCTCAAGCCATTCTTGTAAAACAGAGGCTTGCTAATCGATTACCATGCTTGGTAATCAATTACTAGCTCAAAATTTATAAGTCAGAAGCTTGGTAATTGATTATCTAGTAATAGTAATCAATTACCGCCTGCAAATCTTGCAAACAAAGGCTTGGTAATCAATTACCACTGATGGTAATCGATTACCACGTTTCCAATACCATTCTTTAAAGGCTAGTGATTGATTACTAGATAATGGTAATCGATTATCATATGGGTTTTAGCAACAGACCATGTCCTTAAATATACTATACCCAGAATAAACCTCTCTTAAATCACCATAACATCAATACTTAACTTATAATCTCATCCAAAATCCACTAAATTTAACAATAATAGTCAAACTAATAAAAACCTATATTCATCATCCTCAACCCAATATCATCAATAAGCTTAAGAGAAAGAACATCATGAAATAGAAATTTTCAACCACTTTCATCAATCAAGCAATCAAACTAGAAAAAGTGGAAAACAATAGATCCATGAAGAAAATACCCCTACCTATATTCCTTTGTGATGTTATCCTTTTCCTTTTATTGTTTTCCTCCTTCTTCTTCTTCTTCTTCTTTCTCTTCTTTCTTTTCTTTCTTTCTCTTTCTCACGTTTTGCTTCCTTTATTTCTCTTTTTCTTTGTTTCTCTTTCTTTCTTTCTTTATTTGTTCCTATTTTCTGCAGAGAGAGAAGATAAGGATAAAGATAAGGAGAAGATATTTAGTGTGAGAAATTTATCTCTTAAGGATACTTTAATCTTCTATTAATGAATTTTCTAACTTTACAAGTGTTATAGAAAATTCTAGGACTTCATTTAGTCCCTATTCTCATCATTCAATAATTTTCTATGCACCATTAACTGTCACTTAAGCTATATTGCTCTTCCTTAAGTTAAGTTAAACCTAAGGAATTAAGATAATAGGCTTACAGGTATCTGCCTTAACCTGTATTCATTTCCAAAATATTCTCCATCCTCTACTTGATATCTCCACAAAATCTCATAATTTTTCAGGCTACTCTCCTATTTAATTTGGCTTTTAAACATTTATCTTGTGTTATTAAAAATGCCAAATTAGCTCAGTTAATTCTTCAAAATTTACTTTAATATTTCTTTAATGAATTTTATAACTTTACAAGTGTTATAGAAAAATCTAGGACTTTATTTAGTCCCTATTCTCATCATTCAATAATTTCTATATACCATTAACTGTCATTTAAGCTCTATTACTATTCCTTAAGTTAAGTTTAACCTAAGGAATTAAGCTAATAGGCTTACAGGTATCTTCCTTAACCTATATTCATTTCCAAAATATTCTTCGTCCTCTACTTGACATCTCCACAAAATATCATAATTTTTCAGGCTACTCTCCTATTTAATTTCGCTTTTAAACACTTATCATGTGTTATTAAAAATGCCGAACTAGCTTAGTTAATTCGTCAAAATTCACCACAACTCATTCTAACTATTTGTGACCCAAAAATAAATTTTCCTTATTTATTTTCATCATCTGGGCAATTTGTGCTAAATTCTGAACTAATATGAGCTATTTTCTACATCCTAGGTTATAGCATCATACCTAAACTAACTTAGAAAATTACAAAAATTAACAAATAATTAGCACAATTATTAATGAGCTTCTATACCAATTCTTAAGACTAATAGGTTAGGGAGGATGTTACACACACTGCCTACGTCCTCTGATTTCTAGAAGGGGCTTTTGAGTCATTTTGTGGGCCTTAAAAGTTGGAAAAAGAGATCAATGCCATGCGAGGTGAAAAACAGAGTCTTGAGCTAGTTGTTGCCCAAAATGATGGGTAGTTGGCTCAAGTCACTCAAGAGCTTGAGTTGCGCGCCAGGCTCCAGACCAGGGTCGCCCGTCTTTCAAAGGAGGCTGTCGAGGTGACCACGTTCAGGGCTCAAGTCCCTGAAGGAGTGGCTTGGGAAAACACGCTGAATGACCATATATCTTTTACCGTGACTACTTTAACCACCCTCCGAGCTGAAAATGAATTTCTCCACTAGACTGAAGCCAAGTTGAATGAAGAGATTATGGTTCTTGAAGATGAATGGGCTAATTCTGTGGATGAATCATTCGAGAATGCTCTTGCCCAACTCCGTATTCTGAACCCAAACCTTAATGAGGAAGGATTTGGTTAAATGAAGTTAGTCCGAGATGGTCAAATTGTAGATGTTGCTCCTACGACTTCTCCTGTTGACCAAGTTACTCCCAGGGTGGAAGTCAGTGAAGAAGAGGAGGATGGGGCATCAGAGGATGGCCAAACGAAGGTGAGGACCTCAGAGATAGTCATGGAGGCAACCCCAGAGGATGCCTGATCATACATTTCTTTTATTTTTTTTCTTTTCATTCTTCCTCTGTGTGGGGTTTTATAATACTTGTAAATGAACAAGTCCAGATCTTGGGCATCTTTTAATTCTAGCACTTAGCAAATTTTCTTTATACTCTTGCTTCTTTTTCTCTTTTTTCACCGATATGAGTCTAATGCTCAATCTCAGAGATTCTGTTTATATTTAAAGTATTCTTGCCTTTGTTCAGTCAAGATGGGTCCAGTGCTCGATCTTAGAGTTTCTTTTACCCTTAATAATTGCTCATGTTTTTATCACCGAGATGGGTTCAACACTCGATCTCGGTGGTCAAGTTCGCATAGAAATGCTTGACACAGTCAAATTCTTAGGTGTAAAACTATAACATAGAAGCCTCTTGGAGTGGTGTCCATTATCCCAGGCAACGGTTGAATACTTGTAACCACGTTAAACCTTTTTCAGGCTTATGAGTTAGGCTTAATGTTGAAATTATAGAATATAGTTGACATAGAAACCTTGGTGTGGAGCTCACTGTCTAGGGCTATAGTCGAATGCTCGTAACCATGTTAAACATTTTTTAGACTTTTGGGTTAAGGTCAAGCTCATTAAGGGTACGGGTGAAAACCCTTGACTGCATTTCTCAAACTCGTATACAGGTCAAGTGGATTCCCCTATTTGGTCATCATGTACAAATATTAGAATATCTGATCCTCTTTGGACCTTATATTCCTTGGACCTCTCCAAGGTGTGGTAACCTTGTGGGTTGTGGTAGTCATAAATGAATAAAATAAACAAGTGTTGAAGAAATAATAACTGATTTATTCATATTGGAACGCATCACTTACATGATAAAAATAATAATTAAAGGCATTTAACTATAATATTTCCTTAGCTTGTCTGCATTCCAGAAATTCTTGATTGTTTTTCCAGAGAGAGTTTCTAGAGTGTAAGATCTTGTGTTTATTTTAGATACGATCCTGTATGGACCTTCCCAATTAGGAGCTAACTTCCTATCTTTCACATTTTTCCCTCCAATATCTATCCTATGTAGCACAAGGTTACTGGGATTAAATCTTCGTGGAATCACTTTAGAGGTATACTGTGCGGAAATCCTCTATTTAAGGGTGGCTCCTCAAACATGGGCAATGCAGTATTGTTCTTCCAACAAGTCTAGTTCATGGCAGATATGGTCCGGATTGGCTTCTTCAGAAAAGGTCTATTTTCTCCAACTCGGCTATCTTATTTCCACTAGGATCATGGCCTCACAACCGTAGGTCAATTTAAAGGGAGTTTCTCTCATGGAGGAATGGGGCGTGGTTTGATATGCCCATAAGATATGATCAAACTGCTCTACCTAATTCCCTTTAGCATCATCAAGTTTCTTTTTTATCCTTCTACGTATAACCCAGTTAGCGACTTCAGCTTGCACGTTGATTTTTGGATGTTCCACCGAGGTGAAATGCTGCTTAATCTTGAGACTGGCCAAGAGATCCTTGAACTTCAGATACGTGAATTGGGTTTCGTTATCCATGACAATTGACTCCGGGATTCCAAATATGTTGATAATGTTCTTCTAAGTGAACTTTTGGATTCGCGTAGAGGTGATGGTGGATAATGGTTCTGTTTTAATCCATTTGGTGAAGTAATCAACAGCCACCACTAGGTAGTTGATCTTCCCTAGTGCTTGGGGAAAAGGACCTAGGATATCCACCCCACTGGTAGAATGGCCAAAGGATGCACATTATAGATAACTTTTCTGGTGGGGCTGTATAAATGTCTGAGTGGCGTTGACATTGGTCACATTTCTGAATATATTCTTTGTTGTCAACTTCCATAGTAGGCCAGTAGTATCCATCCCTCAGCGCTTTCCATGCTAAAGGCTTTTTGCCAAGATGATGGCTAGAGCTTCCTTCATGAAGGCCAAGATGCATTCCACGTCCTCAGGTCCAAGGCACTGAAGGAGGGGAGAAGAGAACCCATGATGATACAACTGGTTATCAAGGATGTTGTACTAGGCCACTGTTCACACTATCTTCTGGGCTTCCTTATGATCTTTAGGTAATGAGCCATTATGGAGGTAGGCAATTATAGGTGTTAAGACGCCCCTTTTTAAGTCCAAGGGAACATCTCACTTTCAATTACAATGCGGAAATAAAATTTATGTGAGTTAAGACCCGGTTCATTTTAATAATATATACATTTTCTCAATTGTAGTTGGGTAATTAAATTAGCAAGTATATCTTTTTTTCCTTTTGTTCATTACATTTATGTTAACGATAATCAATATCCACGGTGATGAGACATACATGGGAAATTAACATTTCATTCATATATATATATATAATTATCAAACTGTTTAGTTACAAAGCCTGGCATATCAAAAAGCAAAACTATACCTGCCCCCAAAGGATTATACATACATATCCCTACGGTATCAGAATATACAGCCCACTACAGACAAAACATCAGGCCCCCAAAATAAAATACTGGTAGCCCTCAGTAGCTACAAGTAAAGTTAGTCCCTCAAGTGAGGAGGAATCGAGTCAGGGTCCTCTTCAGGATCCTCTTCGGGGTCGTCCTCAGGAACTTCTTCGGGATCTTCCTCAGGATCTTCTTCGTCAGAGGAAATCACCATAGGAATCGCAGAGTCACGGGACGGGGCCCGAGCTGTGGAACGAAAAGAGTCTTCCCGCGGAGTGAAATAACAGTCACCCCACATCTCGCGTATCGGTAGCTGAAACTCTAAACGTAAACTAATACAGCAGGTGAAGACAGGCGGCTCATGACGCCTCCAGGCTAGAGATAATGACACATCCCCCATATAGACGCAACGCTCAGAACCATAGTTGATGTACCAGCACTCTGGCCCTCCCAAGAAAGTCAAGCGCACATCTCCCAAAAATCTTTGCGTGCGTGGCTCCATATTCTTCTGCAGTCGCTCAGTCAAGATGAGGCCAAAAGCCAGGGTAGTCGGGGGCTTCCGGTTCCTTGCAGTTATCATCTATGGAACGTAGTATACGGACAAGACAGAAATGGAGAGACAGAGAAGAGGTAAGACATCCTACCATCATTACCAATCATAGCATCAAGAAACCAAACGGCGCAAAGCGCCCACATAGCATTTATGACAGCAATAATGGTAATAAACATTCAATAGCAATTAAGATCAACCAAACAGTTCCAGGAAGTCATGTATGCCAGATAATTCATGGACTCACTATGCACACGTGCCCTCAATAACCAAAATCCTACTCCATGGAGCTAGACACAAAATAGTCGGAGAGAACGATCAAGAGGTATGTCTGTATTCTTGGCTGCCCAGGCCCTCAAGTGCTAAAATTCTCAAATTATCATTTTGTACATCATGGCATTTTACAAGACATTCTACACGTATCTCGACATAGGACAAATCTCGGTCCGGATCGTCAGTGTGTTTGCATCGGTCTGCCCCACGGACAGAGAGCTACCAGTTGCCCATTGTGAGGTACCCGCACCCTGACGCCCCCAAGGTCAACAAGTAACCTACACTTGTCTATTCGCACCTGCACAAAGGTGTAAGTTCAACTCCTAGGCCACCGGCCTTAACCAAGTCCAACGGATAATCTCTTTCTTTTTGTTCAATGCATGACACAATCATACTCCTCATGACCAACTAGGCCCATCATGCTTCAAATGCATGTCATATCATTTATCAACAAGATCTGATCCCATTCACGGGTCTACAACAATCCAATAGTACATTTTAAGGATATCCACAATTTCCATTCATAGTCATGATAAAAGTCAACCATTAAATTCATTATGTGCCTCAAAAACTCACCCATACTCATGTTCTTCCCTGTTTATGAATCCCTACTTAATCTCTAGTCATCTAATCATTTATGATTTATGTGCTCTTATTAATCCAAGGGTTTGAATCCAGGAAGATACATGGCCAGAATCACCAACAACGTCACAGATTTAATTGCTAGGTATTGGGTGATAAATCATAGTTGTGAATTCGAAGGAGACAATGCATTTAGTGGAAAATTGAGGCTGCCATTCGACGAAAACTAACATGGCAGAAGGATGAGATATGGGAGAACATTTTATAACAAGATTGGATAAAAATCAATTTCTGTCGGATGGAGGTTCTGTCGAACAGAGATCAAAACTGTCAAATTTTTCCAGAAGGTCAGCAGAAGTCCTATTTCGACGGATGTGGGTGTCGACGTTGAAGAAATCTCCCAAGTGTCGAACCGATGAAAAACACTGTGGTCAGAACTCTAATTCGATGGATCTTGACATTCTACTCGACGAATATTAACTTTGGGAAGCTTCTGATAAACGGACAGAAGATCTACTCGACAGGTATGTCTCTCAATGGGTATTGGCATTCTAACTCGACGAATATGTCACTCGACGGATGTGGTCATTCAAATTCGACGGATTTTGCATTGGAGGAGTTTCTCTCCTAAGTGGTCAGGAGTTTATACTCGACGGATTTTGATACTACACTAAGTGACCAGGAATTAAATTCGACAGGCATGGCCAGGGGTTCATACTCGATGGATTTTGACTTTACTAAGTGATCAAGACATCAAATTCGATGGGTTTGGCCAGGGGTTCATACACGACAGATTTTGACTTTACTAAATGATCAAGACATCACATTCGACGGGTTTGGCCAGGGGTTCATACTCGACGGATTTTGACTTTACTAAATGATCAAGACATCACATTCGACGGGTTTGGCCAGGGGTTCATACATGACAGATTTTGACTTTACTAAATGATCAAGACATCACATTCGACGGGTTTGGCCAGGGGTTTATACTCGACGGATTTTGACATTACACTTAATGGTCAGAAACTCAAGTTATTACCATTTCTCACCAAGAATCCCAAAATTTTAATCTCAAGGCGTGGCCATCCGAGAGCCAGCCCGACAGCGTTCCTTTTAGATTATACGTTCCAATACACATAAATATATCAAAACACACAAAATAATCAACTAGCATATGTATACATCACCAGCAGCATACAAACAGAAATGAATCTCAGTACTAATCACAAACAACGTCCCTAAATGCTAAAAGAGGTTGAGGAGGAGTGTCTTCCTCTTACCTTGGAGAAGCACAAAGAAAGGTGGCTCCTTTTTGGTCAGGATTTCGTTTCTAGCTTCTAGGAAATCCTTAAACATTTAAACTTACAAGAATCAGAATCCTAATATTGAAATGGATACCCATGGTCATCAAAATGACAGTGGGTTACGAAAAAGAGAAGAGAGGGAGAAAAAGCTAAGAGCTTTACCTTAAAGCTCCAACCTTTAAGCTTCAAAGACGTAGGAGAATGAAGATGGAGGAAATGGCAGAACCTTGAAGCTGATTTCCTCAATGATGGTGGTTCTCCAAACACGAGATGGTGCTAAGATTGTGACGGTTTGAAGAACAAAATGGAGGTGTGGGTGGATGGTGTTGCTGCTGTGGGGTGAAAGAGAAGAGAGAAAGATGAGTGAATAGTGAGCTACGTACAGGGAAGAGAGGAAATGTGAGAAAAGGAAATGAATTAGACCCCCCTTAATTTCAAACGTGCAGCACAAAAATGGGAGGAGAGAGAAATGATAAAAATAATGGTTGGAGGAAGCTTCCTTGAGAAGCTTCGCGCGCTCCTCGATAAAGCACATAGTAAGCTTGTCTCCAAATTAAATACATCTGATAGATGATTAATTACACTGTGGAATTACTTTCTTAGTGAATAAAATTTACAATTGATGAAAATAATATTTTATCATCAGATGATTTTATGATACCGAAATTTTATTTAACAGATAAAACCTCAAAAAAATGTAAACCTCGCAAACTGTGCCCGGCCTCGGGTTTAGTAAGATCCCCCGTTGACACGTTGACAGTTCAAAGTTTACCACCTCGGGAAAATATTCTAGTTTCCCACGGCTCCGCCAAGTACACGCAAAATGAAGAATATATTAAAATATTCATCATTTCCAGAAAAATCCACAAAAATTCCTTAAAATCATAAATATTATAAAATGATCGTTTATAATGAAATAAAGAATTTTCGGGATGTTACAATACTCCCCTTCAAAAGGAATTTCGTCCTCGAAATTTGCATACCTTAGAATAACTGTGGGTGTTGCTCCTTCATCTTGTCTTCCAGCTCCTAAGTTGCATCTCCGGTCACCTCGTTCCAGATCACTTTCACCAATGCGATCTCCTTGCCTCTTAATTGCTTTATCTTCCTATCCTCGATTCTTATAGGAGACGTCTCATAAGTTAAGTTTTCTTTTAATTGTACTGCATTTGGTGCTATGACATGACTTGGGTCAGGGAGGTATTTTCGGAGTTGTGACACATGGAAAACATTATGGATGTTTGAAAGGAAAGGAGGTAAGGATATTTGGTACGCTACAGGACCTACACGACGAATGATTTGGTATGGTCCAAGGAATTTAGGAGTGAGTTTTCTAGATTTTAAAGCCCGGCCTACCCCAGTCGTAGGAGTGACTTTCAGGAATACATGCTCGCCTTCCTCGAACTCAAGAGGTTTTCTCCTTCGGTCTGCATAACTCTTTTGCCGACTTTGAGCCGTTCTCATCTTTTCCTGAATCATCTTAACCTTCTCAGTTGTCTGCTGTATAATCTCTGGTCCAACAGTAAGGCGCTCGCCGTCTTGGTACTAACATAGAGGTGTTTGACATTGTCGTCCATACAGAGCCTCATAGGGTGCCATCCCTATGCTCGAATGATAACTGTTGTTGTAGGTGAATTCTATCAAGGGTAGAATGTCGTCCCAACTTCCAGTTTGCTCTATGGTACAGGCTCGAAGCAAATCTTCCAAAGATTGGATCGTCCTTTCTGATTGACCGTCGGTCTGCGGATGATAAGCAGAACTCAGACGTAGCTTCATCCCCAATGCTTCTTGCAAACTCTCCCAGAGATTTGAAGTAAATCTCGGATCTCTATCCAAAACAATACTCGTAGGCACACTGTGTAATCTAACAATTTCTCCAATATAGATTTGAGTCAATCTCTCTAATTTGTATTTTATGTCGATCGGGAGAAAGTGTGCCGACTTCGTGAGTCGGTCCACAATTACCCAAATCGAATCATGACCTTTTCTTGTCCTTGGCAATCCGACTACAAAATCCATTGCAATACTGTCCCACTTCCATTCCGGAATAGACAATGGTTGCAGCAACCTTGCTGGTCTCTGATGTTCCACCTTAGCTTTTTGACAAACTAGACAAGTCGATACACGTCTAGTGACGTCACTCTTCATTCCATGCCACCAGAACAACTTCTTCAAGTCTTGGTACATCTTTGTTATGCCTGGATGCATACTCAGCTGGCTTGTATGAGCATGGTTAATGATGTATTCTCTAAGTTCCTTGTCACGGGGAATACAAACTCTTCCACGAAACCTCAGAATTCCATCCGTTCCTTCCATAAACTCTGTTTCACCTCCTTGCTCCACTTGCTCTCTCACTCCTTGTAAGAACTTGTCAATCTTATGCTTTTCCTTTATGTCATCTAGTAGCACACTTGTAATGGTAACCATATTCATGCAAATCTTTCCAGGTTCTAACTCCACAAAAGACCACACATCTCTAAACTGCTCTAGCATATCCTTTTCCTTGATCATCAGGGTAGAGACACTAATCATCTTCCTACTTAGAGCATCTGCCACAACATTTGCCTTGCCAGGGTGATACAGAAGTTAGAAATCGTAATCCTTCAGGAATTCTAACCACCTTCGTTGCCTCATGTTCAACTCCTTCTGATCATACAAATACTTCAGACTCTTGTGATCACTGAAAATATTGAATGTTGCTCCGTAGAGAAAATGCCTCCATTTCTTCAGAGCAAAAACTACAGTCGCTAACTCCAAGTCGTGTGTCGGGTAATTCTTCTCGTGCACTCGCAACTGCCTTGAAGCATAAGCCACAACTCTTCCATGTTGCATAAGTACAGATCCTAGCCCTTAGTATGAAGCGTCGCAGTACACTTCGAACTGCTCATTTGGATCGGGTAGCACTAACACCGGTGAGGTAGTCAGTCGATTCTTCAACTCTTGGAAACTTTGCTCACAGCTGTCGGTCCACTCAAAAACTTAGTTTTTCCTCGTGAGTTGTGTAAGTGGTCCAGTAATCTTGGAGAATCCCTCAATAAACCTCTGGTAATATCCAGCTAAACCCACGAAGCTTCGAATCTCCGTCACGGACGTTGGTCTTTCCTATTGCAGCACTGCCTCCACCTTCGATGGATCCACGGCAATCCTATCCTTCGAGATCACGTGACCCAAAAACTTAACTTCTTCTATCCAGAACTCACACTTTGACAGCTTGGCATACAATTCCTTCTCCTTCAGAATCTGAAGAACTATATTGAGGTGTTCAGCATGGTCCTCCTGATTTTGAGAGTATACCAGAATGTCATCAATGAAGACCACAACGAATCTGTCCAAGTAAGGACGAAAGATTCGGTTCATGAAGTCCATAAAGATAGCTGGTGCGTTCGTCACACCAAACGGCATCACTAGGTATTCGTAATGACCGTATCGGGTACGAAAAGCTGTCTTGGGTATATCCTCCGTCTTCACTCGTATCTGATGATACCCAGACCGCAGATCGATCTTCAAAAACACCGCTGCTCCCTTCAGTTGGTCCATTAAGTCATCAATTCTTGGGAGTGGATACTTGTTCTTAATCGTTACCTTGTTCAGCTGACGATAGTCCACACATAACCTCGAGGTGCCATCCTTCTTGCGAACTAACAGCACTGGCGCTCCCCATGGTGACATACTTGGCCTGACAAATTGCTTTTCCAAAAGCTCTTCTAGCTGTTTCTTGAGCTCAGCTAACTCTATTGGTGCCATCCTATATGGTGCTATAGACACGAGACCAGCTCCCGGTACTAGGTCGATAGCAAACTCTATCTCTCGAGTCGGTGGTAAACCAGGTACATCATCAGGAAAGACTTCGGGAAACTCGTTCACCACTATAATTGTGTTCACATCAACCTCATTCTCAACTTTCAAAAAAGACAGTAGCATGTATCCGTGAGCTCCTTCTTTCAAGAGAGCTTGAACTCAGTTAGCCGTCAAAAATCTAGAATCCTCTATTATAGGAAAAACTATGGTTTTTCTGGAACAGTCTAACAGAACATGGTTAGAAGACAACCAGTCCATCCCTAAGATAATATCTAGTTGGGAAAGGGGTAAACAGATCAGATCGACCGAAAAGGTTCGACCTTCAACAACCAATGGACAATTTAGACAGACTTTGGTAGTAACTACTTGGTTTATCAGTGGGGTAGAAACAGATTAGGTCAAAAGGTAATGACGACACGAGATAGACCCGGTCTTTGCACACAAATATATGATATAAAAGAATGGGTTGCCCCAGAGTCATACAAAGACGGTTAAAAGATTACCTTCTATGATACCTTCCCCTCAGTATCAAATCTTCGATTCGGAAGCCTCGCCTCCGCTCATAGTGTAGACTCGCCCTCCAGGCCTGTGGTTTCTTGGCTCTTACAGCATTCACTGAAGGTTCGGCCTTCGTTTGGTTGCAGTCTCGGGACACGTGGCCAGGTTTGCCACATTTGAAGCAGATGAATCCCTTCATGGTACAGTCCTTTGTGAGATGGTCTTTCCCACACTTCAGACATCTGGAAGGATACTTCGTGTTCTGGCCAGTCCGATTCCCAGTAGAACCTCCATCAGAACTTCCACCCATGGCTTGTTGTCGATTCCCCGTGGGTTGGGAGTACGGTTTCTTCTAGAAATGGTTAGCACTGTTACTGCCGCCTCTCTGGAATCTCGTAGGCCCAAAATTTCTACTCCTCATGTCTCTAGATTGCTCCAGAGCCTCTACATCACAGCAAGTATCCAGTAGTTGTGAGAATTCATTGATCCTCAAGGTGATCACAGCCTTCTTCACTTCATACCTCGGTCCTTCAGAATCTTCGGCATTTCCATGCTTCATCCGGTTGGTTCGAAAGTACGTCAAAAAGTGTGACAATTTTTTAAACTTCACTGCGTACTCGCTAACAGTCATATTTCCTTATCGCAGGTTGAGGAATTCCGACTCCTTCGCATGCCTTGCGCTTGCAGAAAAATACTTATC
Source organism: Ormosia semicastrata (assembly GCA_029884595.1). Taxonomy (NCBI): domain Eukaryota; kingdom Viridiplantae; phylum Streptophyta; class Magnoliopsida; order Fabales; family Fabaceae; genus Ormosia; species Ormosia semicastrata. Next base: position 69,737,949 of record JAQQTO010000061.1, on the reverse strand, counting down.
TAAGAACTTTTCCTTGAATAAACCCCAAGTAATCTCTCGGTTCGCAGCTTCCAGTATTTGCTGCACTCCATTCCACCAATTTTCAGCGTTGCCTACCAGCATAAATGTAGCATAGTTCACCTTCTTGTCCTCGGCGCAACTCATTCCTCGAAAAACTTTCTCCAATTCCTTGATCCACAGACTAGCCTTGTCCGAATCAAATTCCCCTTTGAATTGAGGAGGGTTATGGCATCGAAACTCTGCTAAATTCTGAGCATCAGCAGTGGCCTCTAGCTGTTGAGCAGCTTGCTCTTGTTGTTGTGCAACTCTCTCTTGCTGCTGGGCAGCTTGCTCGGTTTGCTGTGCTACGGCCTCAGCCATCCTCTGCATCGATGTAATAGCTGCTGCCATATCGTCCCCTCGTGCCATCTTACTTTCTTAGATCAGATTAACTGAAAACATAGAAAAGTCAGTTGCATTCACTAGGAACACCAAACAATACACCCTTACGTATACTACTCAGAGAACACACAGCACAAATAAGACAGACTCAAACACAAGACCCAAAGAAACATAAATCGGGGCTCTGATACCAACTTAGTGTGACGCCCCTTTTTAAGTCCAAGGGAACATCTCACTTTCAATTACAATGCGGAAATAAAATTTATGTGAGTTAAGACCCGGTTCATTTTAATAATATATACATTTACTCAATTGTAGTTGGGTAATTAAATTAGCAAGCATATTTTTTTTTCCATTTGTTCATTACATTTACGTTAACGATAATCAATATCCACGGTGATGAGACATACATGGGAAATTAACATTTCATTCATATATATATATATAATTATCAAACTGTTTAGTTACAAAGCCTAGCATATCAAAAAGCAAAACTATACCTGCCCCCAAAGGATTATACATACATATCCCTATGGTATCAGAATATACAGCCCACTACAGACAAAACATCAGGCCCCCAAAATAAAATACTGGTAGCCCTCAATTGCTACAAGTAAAGTCAGTCCCTCAAGTGAGGAGAAATCGAGTCAGGGTCCTCTTCAGGATCCTCTTCGGGGTCGTCCTCAGGAACTTCTTCGGGATCTTCCTCAGGATCTTCTTCGTTAGAGGAAATCACCATAGGAATCGCAGAGTCACGGGACGGGGCCCGAGCTGTGGAACGAAAAGAGTCTTCTCGCGGAGTGAAATAACGGTCACCTCACATCTCGCGTATCGATAGCTGAAACTCCAAACCTTTACTAATACAGCAGGTGAAGACAGGCGGCTCGTGACGCCTCCAGGCTAGAGATAACGACACATCCCCCGTATAGATGCAACGCTCAGAACCATAGTTGATGTACCAACACTTTGGCCCTCCCAAGAAAGTCAGGGGCACATCTCCCAAAAATCTTTGCGTGCGTGGCTCCATATTCTTCTACAGTCGCTCAGTCAAGATGAGGCCAAAAGCCAGGGAAGTCGGGGGCTTCCGGTTCCTTGCAGTTATCTTCTATGGAACGCAGTATACGGACAAGACAGAAATGGAGAGACAGAGAAGAGATAAGACATCCTACCATCATTACCAATCATAGCATCGAGAAACCAAATGACGCAAAGCGCCCACATAGCATTTATGACAGTAATAATGGTAATAAACATTCAATAGCAATTAAGATCAACCAAACAGTTCCAGGCAGTCATGTACATACAGATATATCAGGAGTACAACAGTTCCAATTATAATAGCAATGTATGCCAGATAATTCATGGACTCACTATGCACACGTGCCCTCAATAACCAAAATCCTACTCCATGGAGCTAGACACAAAACAGTCGGAGAGAACGATCAGGAGGTATGTCTGTATTCTTGGCTGCCCAGTCCCTCAAGTGTGAAAATTCTCAAATTATCATTTTGTACATCATGGCATTTTACAAGACATTCTACACAGATCTCGACATAGGATAGCGTCTTAGTCCGGATCGTCAGTGTGTTTGCATCGGTCTGCCCCACGGACAGAGAGCTACCAGTTGCCCATTGTCAGGTACCCGCACCCTGACGCCCCCAAGGTCAACAAGTAACCTACACTTGTCTATTCGCACCTGCACAAAGGTGTAAGTTCAACTCCTAGGCCACCGGCCTTAACCAAGTCCAATGGACAATCTCTTTCTTTTTGTTCAATGCATGACACAATCATACTCCTCATGACCAACTAGGCCCATCATGCTTCAAATGCATGTCATATCATTTATCAACAAGATCTGATCCCATTCACGGGTCTACAACAATCCAATAGTACATTTTAAGGATATCCACAATTTCCATTCATAGTCATGATAAAAGTCAACCATTAAATTCATTATGTGCCTCAAAAACTCACCCATACTCATGTTCTTCCCTGTTTATGAATCCCTACTTAATCTCTAGTCATCCAATCATTTATGATTTATGTGCTCTTATTAATCCAAGGTTTTGAATCCAGGAAGATACATGGCCAGAATCACCAACAACGTCACAGATTTAATTGTTAGGTATTGGGTGATAAACCATAGTTGTGAATTCGACAGAGACAATGCATTTAGTAGAAAATTGAGGCTGCCATTCGACGAAAACTAACATGACAGAAGGATGAGAGATGGGAGAACATTTTATAACAAGATTGGATAAAAACCAATTTCTGTCGGATGGAGGTTCTGTCGAACAGAGATCAAAACTGTCAAATTTTTCCGTAAGGTCGCGAAGTCCTATTTCGACGGATGTGGGTGTCGACGTTGGAGAAATCTCCCAAGTGTCGAACTGATGAAAAACACTGTGGTCAGAACTCTAATTCGACGGATCTTGACATTCTACTCGACGAATATTAACTTTGGGAAGCTTCTGATAAACGGACAGAAGATCTACTCGACATGTATGTCTCTCAATGGGTATTGGCATTCTAACTCGACGAATATGTCACTCGACGGATGTGATCATTCAAATTCGACGGATTTTGCATTGGAGGAGTTTCTCTCCTAAGTGGTCAGGAGTTCATACTCGACGGATTTTGATACTACATTAAATGACCAGGAATTAAATTCGACGGGCATGGCCAGGGGTTCATACTCGACGGATTTTGACTTTACTAAGTGATCAAGACATCAAATTCGACGGGTTTGGCCAGGGGTTCATACACGACAAATTTTGACTTTACTAAATGATCAAGACATCACATTCGACGGGTTTGGCCAGGGGTTCATACTCAACGGATTTTGACTTTACTAAATGATCAAGACATCACATTCGACGGGTTTGGCCAGGGGTTCATACACGACAGATTTTGACTTTACTAAATGATCAAGGCATCACATTCGACGGGTTTGGCCAGGGGTTCATACTCGACGGATTTTGACATTACACTTAATGGTCAGAAACTCAAGTTATTACCATTTCTCACCAAGAATCCCAAAATTTTAGTCTCAAGGCGTGGCCATCCGAGAGCCAGCCCGACAGCGTTCCTTTTAGATTATACGTTCCAGTACACATAAATATATCAAAACACACAAAATAATCAACTAGCATATGTATACATCACCAGCAGCATACAAACAGAAATGAATCTCAGTACTAATCACAAACAAAGTCCCTAAATGCTAAAAGAGGTTGAGGAGGAGTGTCTTCCTCTTACCTTGGAGAAGCACAAAGAAAGGTGGCTCCTTTTTGGTCAGGATTTCGTTTCTAGCTTCTAGGAAATCCTTAAACATTTAAACTTACAAGAATCAGAATCCTAATATTGAAATGGATACCCATGGTCATCAAAATGACAATGGGTTACGAAAAAAGAGAAGAGAGGGAGAAAAAGCTAAGAGCTTTACCTTAAAGCTCCAACCTTTAAGCTTCAAAGACGTAGGAGAATGAAGATGGAGGAAATGGCAGAACCTTGAAGCTGATTTCCTCAATGATGGTGGTTCTCCAAACACGAGATGGTGCTAAGATATTGACGGTTTGAAGAACAAAATGGGGGTGTGGGTGGATGGTGTTGCTTCTTTGTGGGGTGAAAGAGAAGAGAAAAGATGAGTGAATAGTGAGCTACGTACGGGAAGAAGAGAGAAATGTGAGAAAAGGAAATGAATTAGACCCCCTTAATTTCAAACGTGCAAAGCACAAAAATGGGAGGAGAGAGAAATGATAAAAATAATGGTTGGAGGAAGCTTCCTTGAGAAGCTTCGCGCGCTCCTCGATAAAGCACATAGTAAGCTTGTCTCCAAATTAAATACATCTGATAGATGATTAATTACACTGTGGAATTACTTTCTTAGTGAATAAAATTTACAATTGATGAAAATAATATTTTATTATTCATCAGATGATTTTATGATACTGAAATTTTATTTAACAGATAAAACCTCAAAAAAATGTAAACCTCGCAAACTGTGACCGGCCTCGGGTTTAGTAAGATCCCCCGTTGACATGTTGACAGTTCAAAGTTTACCAGCCTCAGGGAAAATATTCTAGTTTCCCCGAGCTCCGCTCAGTGTATATGTAAAATGAAGAATATATTAAAATATTCATCGTTTCCAGAAAAATCCACAAAAATTCCTAAAAATTATAAATATTATAAAATGATCGTTTGTAATGAAATAAAGAATTTTCGGGATGTTACAGGCGTCATCCAGGTTTCGTCATCTTCCGGTAGGAGGACTTCATTGTCCATAATACTGGGGGTGAGTAAGGTGTCTTGGATCACGGAACTATTGTTGCTAGGGCTCTTGATACTAGAAAGATTTGATAGGATATCCATTTTGGAGTTCTATTCCTTTGGGGTGTGCTCTACCTTAACACTATCAAAGCTTTCAATTAACTTCTTGACTTTGTCTAAGTATTTCTATAATAGGGTCTCCTTAGTATGGTATTCACCCCGGATCTGGGATGTCGCCAATTATGAGCCATTACATAGGATTATATCTGTGTCTCCTATCTCCTTTGCCATGTTGATGCCTGCGATACATGTTTCATATTCATCTTGGTTGTTTGAAGTAGGAAACTTGAACCTTAGAATGTTCCAGCACAAGGTGGAGCTATCTGAGTTCAGTATTACTGACGAGCCAAGACCAGCCATAAAGGTTCTAGTATTATCCAACTTCTTGTTTGAGCTCACACTAGATTCAGGCCATCCTAAAGTGTATTCTTGGACAATCTGATGGATACTCGAATCCCAAAAGGAGCAGAACCAGAGTAATGTTAGAAAATGAGGCTTGCTTAGTTTTATAACATTACTCCAACACTGCTCCCTTTGGGATTCGAGGATCCATCAACATAGATGGTCTAGGAATGTGCTCCAGAATGGCCGGAATCCGGTGTGAGCTCAAGCAAGAAGTCAGATAATACTTGAGCCTTTATGGATGGTCTTGACTCATAAGTAATACCAAACTTGGAGAGCTCCACTAACCAAGCAATCATTCTCCTAGTGATATCCGACTTATGTAGTACTTGCCTAATTGGTTAATCTGTGTAACATTCTCCCTAACCCATTAGTCTTAATAATTGATATAGAAGCTCATTAATACTTGTGCTAATTATTTTTTAATCCTGGTAATTTTCTGAGCTAGTTTAGGTATGATGGTATAAATCAATACTTGAGAAAATAACTCATATTAGCTCAGAACTTAGCACAAATTACCTAGATGAGGGAAATAAATATAAAAAATTTATTTCTAGATCACAAATAATTAGAATGAGTTGTGGTAACTTTTGGAAAATTAGATGAATTGGTTTTACAATTTTAATAACACAGGATGAGTGTTTAAAGACTAAATTAAATAGGAAAGTAGCTTGAAAAATTATGAAATTTTGTGGAGATGACAAATAAATGATGGAGATTATATTGGAAATGATTACATGTTAAGGTAGATACCTGTAAGCCTATAAGTTTAATTCCTTAGGTTTATCTTAACTTAAGGAAGAGTAAAAGAGTTTAGTGGCTATCAATAGTGTGTATGAATAATTATTAAATGATGAGTATAGGAATTAAATGAAGACCTTGAATTTTTTATGACACTTATGAAGTTAGAAAATTCATTAGTGGAAGATCAAAGTATCCTTAAGAGATAAATTTCTTACACCAAATACCTTGTCTTTATCCTTATCTCCTCTCCCTCTGCAGAAGATAAGAACAAACAAAGAAAGGAAGAAAGAAAGAAAAAAGGAAAAGAAAAGAGAACAAGAGAGAGAGAGAGAGAGAGCAGAATGAGAAAGAGAGGAGGAAGGAAGAAAAGAAAGAAGAAGAAGAAGGAATAACAATGAGGAAAGAACTACCAACATCAAGGGGATTTAAGGTAAGGGGATTTATGCATCTATATCTTCCTCTCTTTCTCTTCTAACTTCTCAAACCTTGCATGAATGAATTGGTTAAGGATTCCTTATAATTTTTATGATATATTAGTTATATTTTCATATATGAGTTTGATAAGTTTGAAGTTATATATATGCTTGAGAATTTGAGATTGATGATATACTGGATGATATAGATTGGTTCTTAATGCTTCATCTTATGGAATTTGGAAGGAATATATATATATATATACTTGTGATGAGGTTTTGATGTTACTTTGAGGTAAGGTTTGAATGGCAATGGAATTAGTGTGATTCTGGTGTAAAATGAATATGCTAATTAATTAGAGCAGAGGTCTAATTGATTAGAGCTAATCAATTAGAGTAGAGGTCTAATCAATTAATCACTTCCAGAAACATTAGATTTTGAGAGCTAATTGACTAGAGCAGAGTTCTAATTGATTAGGCACCTCTAGAATGTTAGATTTTGAGTGATAATAGGTTAGGCCAGAGGTGCTAATCGATTATCAGTCCCCTATTTTGAGTAATTAGAGCTTTCTAATGTATGAAAACTCAAAAAAATACCTTATATTATGTGATGTGAAGGGATTTGATGAAAGTTACTAGATAAAATGACTTATATTTACCTATGCACATTTGGATTACTTGAGAATAATGAATTTGTGCACTTAGTAAATATAAGAAGTGATGATTTTGAGCATTAGATATGTTTATGTAATGAAGTTTGATTATATTCACTAAGTGATATAATTGTGCACACAGTTTACTTGTATAATGATGATATAAAGTACACAATTTATTGTGAAGGATGAGATTGTGTACTTAGTTTAATTGTGTAATAGTGGTAATGTCCACTAGATCAGCTTGTGTAATAGCGATAATATGCACTAGATAATCTTGTGAAATGTTGATATTGTGTACATGACACACTTGTATAGTAATCAAATGTGCACTTAGTATATTGGTGAAGTGATGATATGATGAATTTGTCCACTTAGTTCATTGTGCACTTAGTTTATTTATGAAGTGATCATTTTGTGCACTTAGTATATAATGAATGGATGATATTGTGCACTTGGTTTATTTGTGCACTTAGTATGATTTAAAATGCACACTTATTGTAAGTATGAGGTGTACTAGAAATGAATTGCTCCTTTTAATTATTAAAGTAGAGCTGGTATCGAATGAAAAATTGAGAATGTACTCCTTTACAAAGATAAAGTTGATCTAGAATTGAAAGACCTGTAAATTGTTCAAAACTAAATAGATATTGGATATAACCCTTGTGATAGGAGGATATCCTAAAAAGATAATGGATATAACCCTCGTGATAGGAGGATATCCTAAATAGATATTGGATATAACCCTCGTGATAGAAGGATATCCTAAATAGATATTGGATATAATCCTTGTGAAAGGAGGATATCCTAAATAGATATTGGATATAACCCTCGTGATAGGAGAATATCCTAAATAGATATTGGATAAAATCCTTGTGATAGGAGGATATCCTAAATAAATATTGGATATAACCTTCGTGATAGGAAGATATCCTAAATAGATATTGGATATAACCTTCGTATCCAAGGATAATCCTAGATGTTAGGTAGATGAACACTCGTAATGGATTTATACATGATTGAATATTTCTATATTATCATGTGAATGATATTGATATATATCATAAAGTTGATTATGAATGTTTATATTATGAGAATAAGAAAATATTATAGAGATATAGAGTTATGACTTATATTTGAAATGTATAAACTGGATGTAGTCTATGATCTATAAATGTTGGATATTTATGAATTATTGAGTAATGATAATAATTGAATTTTCTGCCTCAGGAAAAGAAAGGACTTATTTTGGCTTTTGCCACATTTCTATGTTATATTTTAAATATTGATTTGATTCCTAGAAGTAGTTGGAATTATTATGATGTCATTTTATATGTTAGTTCTAATGAGAATTTTAGAATTCTCACCCCTTGTATTTCTATTTTCATTGATAATTACAAGGTAAGATCCTTCTATAAAGTAAGATAGAAGATGTGGATATAGAGAGGATAGACTTCTCTTTTGAACTTTGCCTTGTCTTTACTTTTGGGCATTGGATTGTACATAGTTTATTTATATATATGCCTTTAAAGGCCTAGCTTATATATTTGGAACAATGATGTACTAGTTTGTATAGATGAAAACTTCCAGTTATATGTATATTACTTTCCTTCACAAGGCTCATATTTAGATATATAGTATAATTAATTAGTAGAGAATGATATTAGGTTAGTTGTGACGTGCCTGATGAGCACCGAACTCTATCAAAATTACAACCGAGTTATGCCTATGGCTTGTAGCATAGGAAATAACACCAGATCATCTCTCAAGGATTGTAAATGCAGTTTAATCAAATCAAGATGAAATTCGAGAAATGGATTTGAGAACTCAGAATATGAAAACAACATAATTAAAGTGGAAGAAATTCAATAAAAAGAACAATCAATTCAGAAACCTATCCGAAATTGGGTTGATTCTATCATAGATCTTTCAACAAATATTTGAAGTGCAATTGAATAGTTAATTTGGACTCAACCAAAATCTCTGCATCAAATCCAGAATTCATACTAGACGATCATCTACAATTCAATTAACAATTGACACACAAATTTGTAATCACATAATTTATGTTAGGATCTATGTTAATTTGATCTCTGAATTCAATTAATGTAAGCACAAATCAGTAACTTAACCTCTTTAATTCCATGATTGATTCAAATCAATCAACCTAAATTTATCATAATTCTCAATGTTAAATCAAGATCCAATCAAATCAAATATAAATAGAATCACCATTCATGCATTCAAGATCAAGAAGAAGAGGAAGAAGAAGAAGAATCCAATTACAATTCAAATACAAAAACAGAACAAAGATCTCAAGAATTCAAACCACAATTTCTTCAAGAGTCTCCAAATTGATTTCAGAAGCTTAGCCCTCCACGGCCATCACCACGAAGGAGCTTCAGGGAGAAAAAGGACGAAGGGAGAAAAATCTAGATCCAGAGAGAGAAGGTGAGAAAAGTGTGGAAAAAATTGATTCTCGAATTTCTGTTTCTACAGCTACAAACTATCCCTTAAATTGGCCTCTAGTGCCTCATTACACTTCCTAAACACAGCTGGGCCTTGTAGGAATGTAATGGTCCAAGTCTCATTGGATTTGAATTGACCAAGATATGCTCACTTTAATACCATATGCTCCCCAAACCTGAGTCTAAACTTCCAGGCCGAATTAGGTCCACTAGATATCTGATTGAGACTTTGAGCTCTCATCAAAGTTGTAGAGCTTCCTCTCAGCTTTCCTACAAGGTAAAATGCCTAATTTTTAGATATTTAAAACTCAAGTTATGACCGAAATACAGAAATAGTGTCAAAACTCAATAATGCTAGAAAAATTTAATTAGGCCCAATTTGAACCCAAACTTACAAAACATAACCAAGCATCAATTAATTAAGTACATGAAAAGTGTAAATGACTAAAAATGAGGGTTTATTATTGTATAAAATATGTGATTATAAAATTCTCTCACACTTAGCTTTTTGAACTCTTGGGCAAATTACAAAAGACCAAAATTAAGAAACAAAGAAAAACAAAACAAACTCAAAAACTAAAAACTCTAAAAGACTCAAATTCCAATGACATTCAAGAATGCAAAAGCTATATAAGTAAGAAGAGCAACCAAAGATTTAAGGGAATAAAGAATTAATGAGGTATAATTTCTTCACATCTTAAATTTGAACAAGCAAGGTATCTTTAATTTGAAAAGCATGAATCAAGAATGATAGATCCTCACTTTCAATCCCTCAAGTGTTTACAAGGTAAGTATTTCACTCAATTCAACCCATGAAAATTACACTACCATAAGCTTGCTTATCTTCTACTTCTCCACTACTCTAACACATGCACACATAAATCAAGAGGATTTTATTTAAGGTTGTAATGGGGGTCATGGTAAGGGAAGGAAACAATATGGATATGATAAGTTAAACACCCAAGAGAATAAAAGAGCATTGGGAAGGAACTCAAATGACAAGTAACAGACATGAAATTTTATCCCCCAACTCCAAATAATGCACATTCTCTTTACATATTTCATTCTCTTTCCTTCTTTTATTTATTTTTTATTATTTTTTCTTTCACAACCTTTCTTGCATTTATTCTTTTTTTTCTCTTTTTTTTCTTACATTTTGTTTTTTTTTTTTTAATTTTGATTCTTGTTGTTTTTTTTTCTTTTTTCTTTTCATTTCTTTTTTTTTTCACCAAATACCTTGCATATTGTATATCAAATTACCCAACCCCCACACTTGAACTATTAATTACCTACAAGCAAAAGAGCTCCTCCAATGAAAATGAACCAATGCTCTCCCATTCCCTAAGGTAAGGTAAAAATATGATTTTTCACATAAGGCATATAATGAACTAAGACAAAGAATAGGAAAATAGGCTCAAGATGGGTTAATCAAGGGGAAATGATGCAAGGTTGGCTATTTGGCTAGAGTAGCTAATTAAAGAAAGAAGGCATCAATCATGTTCATGCATACAAGTAAAAATGTAGCCTAAAAAGGAATCATAGCAAGTTCTAGAGTGAAAAATTGACATAAGTGAAAATCACACAAGAAAGAGGAGAATGGTGCAAATGTTAAATCCATCCATCAAAAGGCTCAAAATCTCACAATATATTCATTTATCAAACTCAATTCATCAATCAAACATCCAAAACCAAGCATGTCAAATTTAAGAAGGAAGAAAATTTATTCAATCATGCTAAGTACCTTGAATTTCAATTGCTTTAAAATTCATAAACTTTAAAAATCCCAAAATATCATTGAAAAACAATTAAAAACACAAATTTAGTAACAGCAGAAAATAGAAACAGAAAATAGAAATAGAAAATAGAAGTAGAAACAAAATTTAACAGATACAACAATAAAAACATAAGGGATAGAAATAAAAACTTCAACAGCAAAACAATAATAGCAGATACAAAATATCAGAAACATCAAAATAATGAAAACAGAAAAGAAATTAAAAACATAAACGAATTTAAATGTAGAAAATAGAAAATAGAAAAATAAAAAAGTAAATAGCAAATCAGAAATAGAAAAATAAAACAACGTTAAAATTGAAAATAGAATTAAATTTCCTCCCCCACACTTAGATTCTACATTGCCCTCAAAGTAAAACATAGAAAAATGCAGAATGCAAATCACCAAAATATGCATGGCAAGTAAAATAAAAGTATGGTAAGGGCCTCCCTCATTATCCATCCATGTAAATGGCATTGAGCAAAGTCATCACTTCCACATTGTGCTCTTGAAAATCTTCATGAAAATGCTTAAGTCTATGCCCATTAACTTTAAATGTTCTCTTTGTTGTCACATCTTGGAGCTCAATTGCACCATAGGAAAAAACATTAGTAATAACAAATGGGCCATCCCATCTAGACCTTAATTTGCTGAGCATTATCCTAAGATAGGAATTATAAAGAAGAACTTTTTGACCACTTTTGAATTCTTTTCTAGCAATCATTTTATCATGGAAGGCTTTGGTCTTCTCTTTATAGAGTTTGGAACTCTTATAAGCCTCTAAGCAGATCTCCTCCAATTCTTGCAACTGTAACTTCCTTTCCATGACTGCTTGATTTAGGTCCAAGTTGTACCTCTTCACCACCCAAAATGCTCGGTGTTTGTTGACCACTTTTGTCTACCACAAGTGCATGGGTCGTGCAAGTAATACAGATATAGAGTAAGAGATCGTTCCCACAAGGATAAGTTTATTTCCAATGCTAAGTATTAACCAATAGCTTACCTAATTCTATTCAAGAACATAAAAGTAGGGGAAAGCAATTAAACTAAAGACTAAAAGGTGGTAAAGATAATGGTTAGAGATTAAGGAAATCCTTCTTCACCCTTTACTTCAACCAACAACATGCAATCCTCTTCATAAATATGAATGCAATGATTAGGTTAGCTTGAGAATCTATATTAGCTAAACGCCTATGTCTAGGTCATCTAACCATGGTTTCAATTGCCCAACTCACTAAGTGTCCTTGATAGCTAACACAAAATCCACTCTTTAAGGTCTATTCTTAAACACGTGCTATGCATAGTTAAGAGGTATATTTCTATCCCATTAGCGAATCAACTCATCCCGCCATTGGAATAGAATCAAACATGCATCAATCATACATACGATCTTAAACCCAAATCCCTATATCTAAGTTCATTGGACTTTATCAAATCAACTTAAATGTTGACCAAACACTGCATTTAGAATAGTATGATTGAACAAAATCAAAGATCCACACAAACTTAGAGAAGAACAAATCATTAATATTCATAAAAAGGATTCAAAGTCATCCCTAAATAAAGCTCAGCTATACAATGAACATGAGAACAAATTACAAAATACATGTTCAAGAAATGAGGAAGAGAAAAGAGAAAAGAGAGAAGGAGAACGCTTATGGATTTCGCCATTGAAGCTCAGATCCTCCTCCAAGAGAAAGAGGGCTTCCATCCTTAGCTCCCCAAGCTCCATCTCTACCTCCAATGGAGGACCCAGCCACAGCCTCTAACCCTAAACTACCTAAAACCTAAAACCTAAGAGAGAAAACAGAGAGAGAGAGAGAGAAACAGCGTGAAAAAATAGAATAAATAGGCTCAGCTCACCAATGTGCGCCACGACGTGAATAAGCCCATGCCGCGGCATGGAAGGCCATGTGCTAAAACACGGGCTAGGCCGTGTTGCTCTCTGACTTGCGCTGGCTGAAACCATCATGCCGCGGAGTGCACATGTTTGCGTCGCAGCGTAGAGCTGTGGAATGCCTCCTTGGCTTCTTTCCTCCAATGCTGGGCCTTGGCTTGCATCAATTTGTCTCTTTTGAGCCCTTCCTGCATTAGAGAAAGCACCAAGTTAAATATAATTGCAAATCTACATAATCAATTAACAAATATGCACAAATTACTCAAAAACATAAAGGAAGATCTCAAAATAAAATTCCACAAATATAAGCATAAAACCTTCTAAATATGCATAAGAACAAGGACTAAACATGCAATGAAGCACAAATATGGGACATAAATAACTACATTTCATAGAGTTATCACACCCCCAAACTTAAGATGTTGCTAGTCCTCGAGCAACACAAAGTATGACTAAGAAAACTCACTTTGACAATTCATGCTCACATGCATTCAACAATGATAAATTCAATTTTCTTTTAACCACAACCAGCGCACAATGATTATAATGGCCCTCAAAGAATGTGCATGGCTCACAATTAAGCTCATCACATACACAATCTTTAACATGCCATCAATCAAGCTTCCAATCATGCACATGACATCTCCCACAAACATACAAGTTAAACTTATCTTTTTCAAATCATGCTCATCCGGATAAATTTATAAACCTATACATGGATACAAATTAAGATTCCACAAAATTGTAGCACAACTCTCTCTCCACTAATGTAAATCACACATGATTGAGGATCAAGAGGGACTTTAATAGCTTATAATGTAAGGCCAAGGTGATGGGTGAAGAACAAAGGGGAATGGAAAACATACAAACATTGAGAAAAATAACATGATATTTCAAGACTTAAGTTGTAACGCCCTTTTTTGAGGAGGAAACGTCACACCATTATTTACAATGCGAAAAATAAAAGTATAAACTAAGGCCCGGTTCATTATATATTAGATAAACTTGCTTATTGTGAACGTATAAGTAAATTAGCAAAATCTTTTTTTTTGTTACGATAAGGTAATAATATTTGGTTACAACAGAAAGTAACATGAGAAATGAAACATACATCTATACATCATGCTCTCTATATATATATATATACTTATATCATGTTCGTTTAGTTACATCACCAGATATACAAAAAGCAAAAAGCTTTACCTACCCAAAATGGTTACACATATATAGCCCACCAAAAGATAAGACATCAGGCCCCAAAAAGAAATACAGATGGCCATCAGCGACCATCTACAGTATCAAGCCCATAAAGAGAAAGAGAAGGAACCACAGCTAGATCCTCCTTAGGGTCTTCCTCATTAGAGGAAACCCTCATCGGAGCTACTGAGTTACAAGCAGGGGCTCGTGCAGTAGAGAGGAATGAATCCTCTTGTAGGGAGTAGTAACACTTACCCCACATGTCTCGTATGGGCAAATAGAATTCTAAATGTAAACGAACACTACAAGTAAAAATAGGCGGATCATAACGCCCCCAAGCTAGAGACACTGTCAGGTCTCTGAGATAAACACAGCGGTTTGTACCCAGGTTGATATGCCAGTAGTCCGGACCTCCAAGGAAAGTCAGTCTCACATATCCTAAAAAGCCTTGTGGATGAGACATCATGATTAGAATAGGTACTAGTCAAAGTCAGGCCAAAAGCCAGGGAACTCGTGCACTTCCTCTTCTTCATCAACGTCTTCAGAGTAACCCATAAAGAAATAGAGTAGCAGAAATACAGAAAAGAGGTAAGACATCCTACATTCATTACCAATTATGACAGTAAAGAAACAAAACGGCGCGGAGTGCCCACATAGCATTTCGAAAACAATAATCAACATCAAGAAACTAATAGAAAACAACTAAACAATTCCAGGCAGTTATGACATTAATAAGGTAATAGTTTCAATCATCATATAAATAAATGCCAAATAATATGTAGACTCACTATATATGTGCACATGATATGAAAATCCTACTCCATGGAGCTAGACATAAATATCAGAGAGAATGATTAGGAGACATGTCTATAACTCGGCTGTCGAGGCCAAGTGCTATAATTTCTCAATTTTTCAACGTGCACATCATGGCATTATACAAGACATTCTGCACTAGATCACGATATAGGACAGTGTCTCAGTCCGGATCGTCGATGTGTTTGCATCGGTCTGCCCCACAAACAGAAGAGCTACCAACTGTCCATTGCGAGGTACCCGTACCCCGACGCCCCCAAGGTCAACATTATGACCTACACTAATCTATTCGCACCCACATATAGGTGTGATTCAAACTCCTAGGCAACATGGCCTTAACAATAGTCCATTGGACTTTCACAATAGTCCTGTGAGCCTTCCTAAAGGGTAAAAACCCAAATTTTTCTTTTGTCCATTAATTGTTATTCACTTAATTAATTATCTTTTCATCTTATTACAAAATTTCAATCATACACCCTCTATGGAGGGGCATGGCCGTGAGCCTCCCAAGGAAGGCAAGGAGCCCTTGCTTCCATTTCATTTCTCCAATCCATCAAAACCAATCCAAGATCATCAATACATATATACATTCAACCAATTAGATTATACAAGGTAAAATCAATACATAGTCATCAAAATCACACATAAAAAAGAGTAACCCTAACAAGGGTTTCTCATAACCAACACACAATACAAGTCTCCCACTACCAATAAAGGTTGAAGTGGATAGTTTTCCTCTTACCAAGAGGGAAAACAATCAAAGAAACTCCCTTGAAGCTCCTAGTGAAATTCGGTCAAGCACCTTCCAAAACCCTAGAAATCATAACTTCATCAAATCAACGCCAAGGCTTGAGAAAAAGAGGACAAATGGTCATGATGATGACCATTAAAACGAAAAAGAAGAAGAGAAGATGAGAAATCAAGAATATTACCTAAAAGCTTCAAATTTTGAGGCTTGAAGAAGATGATGAAGATGGAAGCTTTTCAAGTAAATTCAAACTAGAAAGATGTTTAGAATGTGATGAAGATTAAGAAAATATGTTTACTTAAAATTTTTGTGATCAAGGAGGCATAGAGAGGGGGTGAGACCGTGTGGAGAAGAAGAGAGAAGGAGGAGAAACTTGAGAGAAAAAGAGAAAAAGAAAATATAGAGAGAGAAATTGATGGTAAAAATGATTTTCAAAAATTAGAGATGAAAGTAATAAATGAAAATTAAGCTTTTGGCTCCAAAAGTGCCCTCTTGGCCGTGGAGTGTGGGAGGGAGGAGATAGAGGGCAAAGCTTCCTTGAGAAGCTCGGTAGGAAGCTTCCTTGAAGCTTCCTTGAGAAGCTTCACACATTTCTCGATAAAGTAAAAAGTGATGTTGTCACAAAAGTGAACACTCTAGAAAAGATTATTAACATTCTACTAGAGTTATTATCCAGTGCACAAAAGTTACAGTTAATAAAAATAGTATTTATTGTTCATCAGATAATTTCACGGTACAACGATTTTATTTGTCAGATAAAATCTCAAAAAATATAAATCTCGTAAACTGTGCTCAGTCTCGGGTTTAGTAAGATCCACCGTTGACATTTTCACAGTTCAATGTTTACCAGCCTCAGGGAAAATATTTCATTTTCCTAGCTCCGCTCAGCACGTACGTAAAATGAGGAATATATTAAAATATTCAACATTTCTGAAAAAATCCACAAAAATATTCTAAAATCACAAATATTATAAAATGACTATTTATCATGAAATAAACAATTTTTGGGATGTTTTACTGGTTCTGCTTAGTGCGCATGCAAAACGAGGAATATACTAAAATATTCAACGTTTTTGGAAGAATTCAGAAAAATTTCCAAAAATAAAAAATATTATAAAACTACTATTTATGATGAAACAAATAATTTTTGGGGTGTTACAACTCTCCCCTTCTAAAAAGAAATTTCGTCCTCGAAATTTTCATACCTTAGAACAATTGTGGGTGTTGCTCCTTCATCTTGTCTTTCAACTCTCATGTTGCATCTCTGGTCGTTTCGTTCTAGATCACTTTTACTAATGAGATCTCTTTTCTCTGAGTTTTTTTACTTTCCTATCTTTAATCCTTACAGGAGGGGCCTCATAGGTTAAGTTCTCTTTCAATAATACTGTGTCTGATGCTATGATATGGCTCGGGTCAGGAATATATTTTCGCAATTGTGACACATGAAAGACATTATGAAAGTTTGAAAGAAAATATGGTAAGACTATCTGGTAAGCTACTAGACCTATTCGGCGAAGAATTTGGTAAGGTCTAAGGAATTTGGGAGTAAGTTTTCTAGATTTCAGAACTCGGCCAACCCTAGTCATTAGCATGACTTTCAAAAACACATGCTCGCCTTCCTCAAACTCAAGAGGCTTTCTTCTTTTGTCCGTATAGCTTTTCTGTCGACTTTGAGCCGTCCTCATCTTTTCTTGAATCATCTTGACTTTCTCAATCATTTGTTGTATAATATCAGGTCCAACAGTAAGGCGCTCTCCTTCTTGGTACCAACACAAAGGTGTTCGGCACCGTCGTCCATATAGAGCTTCATAGGGTGCCATCCCTATGCTCGAATGAAAACTGTTGTTGTAGGTGAACTCTACCAATGGTAAAACTTCATCCCAACTTCCAGCTTGTTCCAAAGTGCAAGCTCTGAGTAAATCCTCCAATAATTGAATTGTTCTTTCCGATTAACCATTGGTTTGTGGATGGTAAGTGGAACTCAGACGTAGCTTCGTTCCCAATGCTCCTTGTAAACTCTGCCAAAACTTCGATGTGAACCTTGGATCCCTATCAGAAATAATACTGGTAGGCACAACATGCAGCCTAACGATCTCACCAATATACAACTGAGTCAAGTAGTATCCAGCTAATCCCACAAAGCTCTGAATTTCTGTCACTGTCTTCGGTCTTTCCCACTGTAGAACTGCTTCTACTTTTGACGGATCCACTACAATCCCTTCCTTTGAGATCACATGGCCCAAAAAATTGACTTTGTCCAACCAAATTTCACACTTCGACAATTTGGTACACAACTTCTTCTCCTTCAAAATCTGGAGAACTACACTAAGGTGTTCAGCATGATCTTCTTGATTTTGAGAGTAGATCAGAATGTTGTCGATGAAGACAACAACGAATCTGTCCAAGTAATGATGAAAGATCCTATTCATGTAGTCCATGAATATGGTAGGTGCATTTGTTACACCAAACGGCATCACAATGTACTCGTAATGACTGTAATGGGTACGAAAAGCCATCTTGGGAATATCCTACGCCTTTACTCGAATCCGATGATAGCCTGATCGCAGATCAATCTTAGAGAACACTGCTGCTCCTTTCAGTTAATCCATTAAGTCATCTATCCTCGGAAGTGGATACTTATTCTTGATTGTGGCTTTATTCAGCTGGCGATAATCCACACACAATCGTGAAGTACCATCCTTCTTTCATACTAGCAACACTGGTGCTCCCCATGGTGACACACTGGGTCTAACAAACTACTTTTCCAAGAGTTCTTCCAACTGCTTCTTAAGCTCAGTTAACTCGGATGGTGACATTCTATAGGGCGCTATAGATACAGGACCAGATCCACGTACCAGATCAATAGCGAACTCTATCTCCCACTTTGACAGTAAACCAGGTACATCATCAGGAAAGATTTCAGGGAACTCGTTAACCATTGGAATTGTATTCACATCTGTCTCGCTCTCGACCTTCAAGGAAGACAATAGCATGTATCCCTGAGCTCCTTCTTTTAAGAAAGCTTGAACTTGGTTGGTCGTCAAAAATCTAGAAACTTTATCCATAGGGAAAACTATAGTTTTACTAGAACAATCTAATAGGATATGGTTGGAAGACAACCAATCCATTCCTAAAGTTATATCCAATTGGGAAAGAGGTAAACAGATCAAATCAATAGAAAAGATTCGACCTTCAACAACTAAAGGACAATTTAAACAAACTTTGGTAGTCACAATAGGTATAGCAGTAGGGATAGAAACAGTCAAGTCAAAAGGTAAGGAATACACAGGTAAACCAAGTCATTGCACATAGTCAAAAGAAATGAAAGAGTGTGTTGTCCCAGAGTCATACAGTATAGTCAAAAGATTACCTCCTATGGTACCTTCCCCTTGTATTAGATCTTTGGATTCGAAGGCTTCTGCTCCACTCATAGTGTAGACTCTGCCTCCTGCTTGTGGTTTTGCAGCTCATGCAGCGTTAACTGAAGGCTCTGCCTTAGCCTGGTTATAATCCCTAGAAACGTGTCTGAGTTTTCCACATCGAAAATAGATTATTCCATTAATGGTGCAATCTCTCGTTGCGTGATCCTTCTCGTACTTCAAATATTTTGATGAGAATGCCACATTCTATCCAGTTCAGTTCCCACCAGAACCTCCACTGGAACCTCCACCCGATGTCTGCTACTGATTTCCCAGTGGTCGGGAATAAGGTTTCTTTTGGAAATAGTTTACATTGCTGCCACCTCCTCTTTGGAACCTAGCAGGTCCAAAGTTATGATTCCTCGTGTTCCTTGCCAAATCCAGACCTTCCACTTAGCGACATGTAATACCCTGAATCATATGTTAGGGTTGTATATGGTTACAAAAGATAGCATACAACTTGTTTAGTATGTATATATAATTTTGTGACAAGCTGAGTTCATTTAGGCACTTAGTTGCAATACAGAAGTTGAAAAGTAGCCTAAAATGACTCAGATAATAGTATAAGTTGCTAAGTGAAGGAAAATAAACGTAGAAGGTTTGTTTCTAAGTCACAAATGAGTTAAGTAAGGTGTAGTTAAAGTTTCAAGGCAATCAGAGTTAGTTTGGTATTTTTAACCATACTGCGTGTATGTTTTAATACTAGATTGACTACTAGCAGATATGAAAAGTCATGAAAATAGTGAAACAATAATTTAAATGAATCTTATGATTTATTCTAAATTTGTTAGAAGCTGCAAAACTTGAATTAGCATAATTTGGGTGTTCTTAGCAGATAAGGAAGTTCCAGCAAAATATCTTACGGGACATGATGGTCATTCTCCCATTTCTCTCTCTCACGTATAAGCAGCTTCTGCTGCAAAATAAAGAAAAGAAAAATAGAGAAGAAGAAAATGAAGGAATAGAAGAGAGAAAAGGGAAGAAAGGAAGAGGAAGAAGGAAAGGCAAGAAAGGAAGATCAAGATCAAAGCATGGAGCTTGAGGATTGATCATCCAGCTGCCAAGGTAGGGGTTTTTAGTTTAAACTTCATCTTTTCTCATTTCTACATATTTAGGCTATTTGAAACCTAATATGTCAAATTAAGTTCTGGATGTATTTTAAGTGTTTTTCATGCTTGAATGAGTTTTAAATGATGTTTAGGACTTGTTCATGCTAAAGATTTGGGATTAGAAACTGAAAATACTCATTTTGAACCTAAATTACTCAAAGAGATGATTTTAGGGGTTTGGATGAGTGATTTGTGTTTTGATCCATTTTTGGTGAAATCAATTGGTGTTTTAAGTTTCCCTCTTGATTGTGAACTTGTTTGGGGCTTGAAATTACCTAGAAATTTGTTTGAAGTGGCCAAAATCTTAATTTTGGCCATTGGAACAGTAGCCATTCTGTAAAATTTTGCAGAATCTGGGTTCTGTCACGGGGGCCTAGGCGCTCGGACTTAGGGGCCGCGCGCGCTCAGCGTAGGCTGAGGCGCTCGTAACGGGGGCCGAGGCGCTCATTCGATGCCAACACCAGTAGAAAATCCAGAGAGCAGAAGGCCGCAACGCATAAGTTGGGGGCCGAGGCACGGAGCTCTGGATCTCCAAAAGTATCATTTTTGATGTTTTGAAGTTCTAGACTATAAGGGATCATTAATAGATGTTTCTTAAAGTGTGTTAAGGCATAAATGGAGATATTTTCAATAAAGAAATTATCACCTAGAATGAATGAGAAGTATAAAGTCTTTAAGCATCCTAAAAGTGAAGGATTGCCATAGGTAAGGACATAGCACCTTAGGCAACTAATATTGCATTAAATATCACTCAAGTGTGACGAGATGGTATAATGGAAATGAGAATACTAGAATGGATTATAAGATTCACTTTAGTAAGGGATAAGAAAGGTATGAGCCTTAGGATATCCAAAGGTAATAGATTACCTTTGGAAGTTACCTAGAACCTTAAGCAACGAAGAGTTATAAGTATGAACCACTCTTGTGTTTTATTCACTTCAATGGAGATAAGGTTGTGTATTTAGTTCCAAAGAGGGAATATTATGTACGAAGTTTCAAGTTTAATGGGATTATGTACATTGTAGAATACACAGTAGGATGAATAATGACTTGTAAGTTTGTCATATTCATTAAATATGTAAGGTTATAGTGAAATGCTTATTTATTTCTTTAATCAAAGTTGAATGAGGCATTAGCTATGATAGGCTTTTTCATGAGTGAGTCTATGAGAATGTTACGATGGTATTTATGTATGAGATAAACATAACCCTACGTTTTTCATATACTAGTTAGTTAATCTAGCTTGTATGTGAAAGTTATGAGAATCTTTATGCAACCAAGAGTAATGGTTTGCCATAAGTGAGTATCTAACACTTTAGCAACATAGTGTTGCATAGGATTCACTCCAGAGTTATGAGTGATGAGGTTGTGTTAAGATATAAGAATGTATATAGGTAAATGGAAATGGTCTAGTAGTATTGATCTTAGTGAGTATCCTTTGATGTTATACATGAAGGCCAAGGGAAATTAAAGGGTGTCTAAAAGACTCTTTTGAGTAAAGACATAGTCCTGATATTTCAGTAGTGCCAAGGCCAAAGCAGATAAGTAGGGGTCAATAAGGTTCTTCAAAATCAGGACTTAGACCGAACATCTCAACGTGCTAGGATATGTGTGAAATGAGGAGATACCTCTCTCACCATGAGATAATATACTGAACCAGTTCCCAATGTCTTTTTCTCGATTTTAATTTAATCCCCTGCATATATTTTAGAACAAAGCATTGCATGAACATATATTTAGGATCTTCCATAAGCATAATCATATTACATATCATCTACATTGCATTTATAAATAGTTGTATGGACATTATCTATCACTATTGATATTTATAGCTGTATGGGCAATTGTTTATATTTAATAGTGTGTTTGTTATTCAAATGTTATAAGTAACTGGTATTGGAATTGCTTTTACTGAAAATTATAATTCTCAGCCTAGTTGTTTTTTCATGTAAATCCAAGTACAGAGGTACAGACCCTGATAAGGGAATGAAGGTAAAGCATGAAGACTAGTATAGTTTTATATGCTTTTATAGACAAAGCTTGTGTATATAGTTTACATTGGTTTTGTATGTATTATAATATGCCTTTTTGTGGCAGTGTTGTATATATGTATATATGAATTTAATGTTTTCTGTAATCTCTCAAGGCTTTCTATAATTACTCAGCTGTAATTATGGATATATGTTAGTATGTAGAAGGTAGAAGTGGCGTCACTAGTACTGATTATCTGTATATATCTCTGTATACCTAGGATATATCTAGATATCTGTATTAGGATGTTACATTATGGTATCAAAGCAGCTCATCCTGTTGAGCCGGGGTATGGACTGAGTATGCTTAGGCATGAATAACAATTTAGTAGAAAGTTATGCATTCTTTTATCTCTTTTTGAGATATACGAATGGAATTGCATGACTAACCTTAGGTATGGATGCTATTGGCTACTGTCACACAATTACATGATATTGAGCCTAGCTAACTCAATATGTATTGTACTGCATGTGTAGGAAACTATGACAACTACCAGGCGAACTTATGAAACTAGGAGACTGGTAAAGGAGGAGATAACTAGAGCTCTTAGAGTAATGGCTGCTGTATTGAGAGAGCAGACTGCCATTAGTAGAAATCTATCAGAAGTGATAAAATAGAACTCACATAGTAAGTTACGGGGACGAGAAGGAACTTATGAGAGATTAGTATTTCTCAGAGTTTAGGAAAGTTACTCCTTTGTTTTCCAATGGAGAGTTTAGTTCAGTCAGAGCCGAACGATGGCTTCATGAGATGGAAAATATCTTTGAGGTCATGGTGTGCGCTGATGGATAGAAGGTGACCTTTCTTCGTAAGGGTTAGTAGGAAGAGCCGAAAGCTATTGAGATGAAGTAGAAAGGTTACTAGAAGAGGTTGGTACTCGAATCACCTAGTAGGTGTTTAGAGCTACTTTCTTAGACAAGTATTATTCCCTTGATTTATGGAAGACAAGAGAAAT
Source organism: Ormosia semicastrata (assembly GCA_029884595.1). Lineage (NCBI taxonomy): Eukaryota > Viridiplantae > Streptophyta > Magnoliopsida > Fabales > Fabaceae > Ormosia > Ormosia semicastrata. The sequence continues at coordinate 69,714,616 of JAQQTO010000061.1, read as the reverse complement.
TTGGAAATTTCTAAGGTCTGAGTAAGGGAATATTACTGAGGACCAGTATGCGGAGCAATTCAAGGAATATCAGGAGTTCTTTTCTTTTTTTTCACGTCCAATCCAGATGAAGACTGGAAGTGAGTAAAATTTGAAGTAGAACTTGAAGAGGGCATTAGTAGAGTTGCAAAGTAAAAAGGAGGTTAAGGACTTCTTTGCTCTAGTCAGTGAGTGCCAAAGGTGAAGTAACAATTAATCTTAGAGCCTAGATGGAACAAGAGTTAGAAGTTCTCCAAAGAGAAAATGATTAGATGTTGAGGTCAGTGAGGGTGCCTCTTGGTCTCAATTTTTGTCAGGAAAAGGAAAACAAGTTCAAGTGGTGGTTTGGAGAATGATAAGTTATGAGTAAGGTGTTTTTAAGATGAGCAACCTGAAAGGAAAGAGGTAAATCAGACTCCAATGTACCAAGATGCACAAGCAAGATATAGATCAGAGTGCGCAGCGAAGGCAACGAATTCTTCCAACTTGGTATGAGGTAAGAACACATATGAAGAGGAATATTTTAAAATGTGTATAAGGAGAGTATAGATTTACTTTGTGAATCTAGCTTGCTTATCTAGTTGGTATGGTTTAGTTGCTAAGAGAGACAAATGATGTTATGTTCTTGTTTAGTTTAAATGTGAGACTGTGTTTATGTCAGGCAGTTGAGCGAAGGAACTATCAAGACTAAATGTCTTTGTTTAGAAAGGATGATCGAGTGGATCAGTTAAGGGAAGTTTTGATTTTCTCACTAGATGATCGAAGACCTGATTGTCAGAAAAGTATAGCTAAGAAGAGTATGAATCTTAATGCAACTCAGAAGTAAAAGTTTGCTAAAGATAAGTGTCTAGCACCTATGGTAACTTATTTTTACTTAGCTTCCCCAGAGATGTGATGATAATAGGTGTTAGATATAAGTAAACTAGGATAAGTTGACATTGTCTACCTTTTAATGTGACTGATATGACTTGAGGTCATTTATCCAAAAAGGAAGGAAGTCAAGAAGTCCCTAAGGGAATAAGTATTCCTAACCAATTGCTAAGGTTACATGTAGTGTGGAATTCTAGTTTTTCCTATCTACAATAGGTAAACATTAGTAGTCAAAATTTCCTAGCAAAACATGTCTAGATCTTAGATGACCTAAGTATATGAGAATGAATGTATTTATGACAAAAGTAGTTAAGTGCCAAGTAAGCCAAAAAGTTAGTTTTGGGTTATAAATGGTATAAGTTAAAGGCTATGTAATTTCTCGAGGAAGAAATTACAGGGAACTCTAGTAAAGTTTAAGCAGAGGTACAATGGGAAAAGTAACCATTGTGACCAAGGGCAGAGAGTCTATCAGTGGGCTTTCTCAGTTAGGGCTACCCAGTTTAAGCCAGCTAAGAAAGATAGTACTCAGCAGTGGACTCTAAAGAATGAGTATAGGTTTCCAATAGTTGTAAAAGGTAAATTACTACATTAGTGTTGGTAATTCCAGATTCACGTGAGAACTTTGAGGTAGTCAGTTATACTTCGAAGAAGGGACTGGGGTATGTTCAAATGCATTAGAAGTAGGTTGATGTCTATGCATCAAGGCAGTTAAATCTGTACGAAAAGGACTACCCTAGGTATGTTTTGGAAATTGCCACAGTGGTATTTAACTTATAGTTTTGGAGACATTACTCATAAGGATTCTAGTTTGAGGTGCTTAGCGATCATAATAGCTCAAGGATGCTTGTTGATTAGAGGAAGCTGAACATAAAGTAGAATAGATGGATGGAGTTTTTCAAGGCTTATAACCTTGAGATGTGGAATCATTCGAGTAAGACCAAAGTAGAGGTTGATGCACTAGGTAGGAAATTCCTATAGGTGCTCCATATGACAGTCCAAGAAAGAGTGGATTTCTTTAGAGTTTCGAGAATTTGAGTCTAGCAGTAACTATGATGTCAGATAGTCTCTCAGTGAGCAAGGTGGACATAGTAAGAGGCCTAAGGATTCATATTTTTAGAAGCTCAGAGGGAGAATGAAACTCTAAGGGATAAAAGTGAGCAGATCTTTTAAGGAATCCTAAAGGATTTTGTTATGACTAAAAGGGAAAAATGAAGTTTAAAGATAGACTTTGTTTTCTAAGAGGTTCAAAAATCAAGAAAGGGATTCTAGAGGAAGCTTACAAAAGAAAGTTTATCATCTATCTAGAGACTACTAAGGTTCTTCAATAGTTAAGAAAGATGTATGGTGGCCTAGTATGTTAAAGAATATAGTAGAATGTGTAAAGCTGCAGGTAAGAGTGGAAATGTTAAGTAATCTGCCCACTTTCACCAAGTGAAGTTAGCTATTTTCTAGATAAAGTGGTTAAACTATTTTGAAAGAAATAGTTATGATGTATGGAGTTCCAGTGACTGTAGTGTCTGAAAGGGGAAACTAGGTTGATAGTTGGTTTTGGAAAGCCTTACAAGAAGGAGTTCAAAGCTAAGTTATGTTTTAGTACAGCTTACTATCCACAAACGGAGGGGTCTAAAGCTTAGGGATCAACAAATTTCCTCTAACAAAAGTGTAGTTGGGAGAAAGTGGTGCTAAAAAAGGATTACATGGTAGTAAGAATTCCATGTTAAGAGAGTTCACCTAGAGTTGTTTGTATGAGGTGAGCAATTTTGGGGACAAAATTTTAAAAAGGAGGGAAGAAATGTAATACCCTGAATCACATGTTAGGGTTGTATATGGTTACAAAAGGTAGCATATAACTTGTTTAGTATGTATGTAAAATTTTGTGACAAGCTGAGTTCATTTTGGCACTTAGTTGCAATACAGAAGTTGAAAAGTAGCTTAAAATAACTCAGATAATAGTATAAGTTGCTAAGTGAAGGAAAATAAACGTAGAGGGTTTGTTTCTAAGTCACAAATGAGCTAAGTAAGGTGTAGTTAAAGTTTCAAGTCAATCAGAGTTAGTTTGGTATTTTTAACCATACTGCGTGTGTGTTTTAATACTGGATTGACTGCTAGCAGATATGAAAAGTAATGAAAATAGTGAAACAATAATTTAAATGAATCTTATGATTTATTCTAAAGTTGTTAGAAGCTGACAAACTTGAATTAGCATAATTCGGGTGTTCTTAGCAGATAAGGAAGTTCCAGCAAAATATCTTAAGGGACATGATGGTCATTCTCTCATTTCTCTCTCTTACATATAAGCAGCTTCTGCTGCAAAATAAAGAAAAGAAAAAATAGAAAAGAAGAAAATGAAGGAAGAGAAGAGAGAAAAGGGAAGAAAGGAAGAGGAAGAAGGAAAGGCAAGAAAGGAAGATCAAGATCAAAGCATGGAGCTTGAGGATTGATCATCCAGTTGCCAAGGTAGGGGTTTTAGTTTAAACTTCATCTTTTCTCATTTCTACATATTTAGGCTATTTGAAACCTAATATGTCAAATTGAGTTTTGGATGTATTTTAAGTGTTTTTCTTGCTTGAATGAGTTTTAAATGATGTTTAGGACTTGTTCATGCTAAGATTTGGGATTAAAAACTGAAAATACTCATTTTGAACCTAAATTACTCAAAGAGGTGATTCTAGGGGTTTAGATGAGTGATTTGTGTTTTGATCCATTTTTGGTGAAATCAATTAGTATTTTAAGTTTCCCTCATGATTGTGAACTTGTTTGGGACTTGAAATTACCTAGAAATTAGTTTGAAGTGGCTAAAATCCAAGATTTTGGCCATTGGAACAGTAACCGTTCTGCAAAATTTTGCAGAATCTGGGTTTTGTCACGGGGGCCTAGGCGCTCGGACTTGGGGGCCGCGGTGCTCAACGCGGGCCGAGGCGCTCGTAACGGGGGCTGAGGCGCTCGTAACGGGGGTCGAGGCGCTCGTTCGATGCCAGCACCAGTAGAAAATCTAGAGAGCAGAGGGCCGCAGTGCATAAGTTGGGGGCTGAGGCACCGAGCTCTGGAACTCCAAATGTGTCATTTTTGATGTTTTGAAGTTCTAGACTATAAGGGATAAATAATAGATGTTTCCTAAAGTGTGTTAAGGCATAAATGGAGATATTTTCAATAGGGATATTATCACCTAGAATGAATGAGAAGTATAAAGTCTTTAAGCATCCTAAAAGTGAAGGATTGCCATAGGTAAGGACATAGCACCTTAGGCAACTTATGTTGCATTAAATATCACTCAAGTGTGACGAGATGGTATAATGGAAATGAGAATACTAGAATGGATTATAGGATTCACTTTAGTAAGGGATAAGAAAGGTATGAGCCTTAGGATAACCAAAAGTAATGGATTACCTTTGGAAGTTACCTAGAACCTTAAGCAATGAAGAGTTATAAGTATGAACCACTCTTGTGTTTTATTCACTTGAATGGAGATAAGGTTGTGTATTTAGTTCCAAAGAGAGAATATTATGTACAAAGTTTCTAGTTTAATGGGATTATGTACATTGTAGAATACACAGTAGGATGAATAATGACTTGTAAGTTTGTCATATTCATTAAATATGAAAGGTTATAGTGAAATGCTCATTTATTTCTTTAATCAAGGTTGAATGAGGCATTAGCTATGATAGGCTCTTTCACGAGTGAGTCTATGAGAATGTTACGATGGTATTTATGTATGAGATAAACATAACTCTACATTTTTCATATACTAGTTAGTTAATCTAGCTTGTATGTGAAAGTTATGAGAATCTTAGTGCAACCAAGAGTAATGGTTTTCCATGAGTGAGTATCTAACACTTTAGCAACATAGTGTTGCATAGGATTCACTCCAGAGTTATGAGTGATGAGGTTGTGTTAAGATATAAGAATGTATGTAGGTAAACGGAAATGGTCTAGTAGTATTGTTCTTAGTGAGTATCCTTTGATGTTATACATGAAGGCGAAAGGAAATTAAAGGGTGTCCGAAAGACATTTTTGAGTAAAGACATAGTCTTGATATTTCAGTAGTGCCAAGGCCAAAGGAGATAAGTAGGGGTCCATAAGGTTCTTCAGAATCATGACTTAGACCGAACATCTCAACGTGCTAGGATATGTGTGAAATGAGGAGATACCTCTCTCACCACGGGATAATATACTGAACCAGTTCCTAATGTCCTTTTCTCAATTTTTAATTTAATCCCCTGCATATATTTTAGAACAAAGCATTGCATGAACATATATTTAGGATCTTCCATGAGCATAATCATATTACATATCATCTACATTGCATTTACAGACAGTTGTATGGGCATTGTCTGTCACTATTGATATTTATAGTTGTATGGGCAGTTGTTTATATTTAATAGTGTGTTTGTTATTCAAATGTTATAAGTAACTGGTATTGGAATTGCTTTTACTGAGAATTGTAATTCTCACCCCAGTTGTTCTTCCATGTAAATCCAGGTACAGAGGTACAGACCCTGATAAGGGAATGAAGGTAAAGCATGAAGACTAGTATAGTTTTATATGCTTTTATAGACAAAGCTTGTGTATACAGTTTACATTGGTTTTGTATGTATTATAATATGCCTTTTTGTGGCAGTGTTGTATATATGTATATATGAATTTCATGTTTTCTGTTATCTCTCAAGGCTTTCTATAATTACTCAGCTGTAATTATGGATATATGTTAGTATATAGAAGGTAGAAGTAGCATCACTAGTACTGATTATCTGTATATATCTCTGTATACCTAGGATATATCTTGATATCTGTATTAGGATGTTACACGACATATGTCCAACAGCTCTGAAAATTGTTTGATGTTCAAGGTTATGACCGCCCTTTTTATGTTATGCCTCAATCCTTCGTCAAATTTCTGACATTTCTTCACCTCGTCTAGCTGGTGCTGGAAATAAGTTGAAAATTTGGACAAGCTTTCAAATCTCGTGGCGTATTCACTGACAGTCATGTTCCCTTGTCTTAAACTAAGGAACCCCATCTCTTTTACGTGCCTTGCACTCACTGGGAAATATTTCTCCAAGAATCTATCCTTGAATAGCGCCCAAGTGATTACTCGACCTTTAGCTTCTAGTAATCTTTGTGCTCCGTTCCACTATTCTTCTGCGTCTCCGATCTGTATGAAAGCAGCATAAGTTACTTTCTTATCATCAGCACAATTCATGCCTCTGAAGATTTTCCCCAGCTCCTTAATCCAAAGACTAGCCTTCTCTGGATCAAATTCTCCTTTAAACTGAGGAGGGTTGTTACGACGGAACTCTGCCAAATTTTGAGCATCGGCTGTAGCCTCTAATTGTTGAGCAGCCCTTTCTTACTGTTGAGCAGCTCTCTCAGTTTGTTAGGCAATAACTTCTGCCATTCATTGCATCACTTCAATCGCTGCGGCTATATCTCCACCTCGTGCCATTTCGCTCTTTCAAGTAAGACTAACTGAAAAACCCAAGGAAGAATTAGACGTATCTTTTCAGAATGCTAAACAGTACATCTCTGTGTTTGGTTTTCAGAGAAACACACAGCACAAACAAGACAGACCTAACCACAAAGACCCAAAAGAAAACTTAAACCGGGGCTCTGATACCAAACTAGTGCAACACCCCTTTTTGAGGAGGAAACATCACACCATTAATTACAATGCGAAAAACAAAAGTATAAACTAAGGCCCAGTTCATTATATATTAGATAAACTTGCTTGTTGTGAACATATAAGTAAATTAGTGAATTCTTTTTTTTTTTGTTACAATAAGGTAATAATATTTGGTTACAACAGAAAGTAACATGAGAAATGAAACATACATCCATACATCATGCTATATATATATATATACTTATATTATGTTCGTTTAGTTACATCACCAGATATACAAAAAGCAAAAAGCTTTACCTGCCCAAAATGGCTACAGATATATAGCGCACCAAAAGATAAGACATCAGACCCCAAAAAGAAATACAGATGGCCATCAGCGACCATCTATAATATCAGCCCCCTAAAGAGAAAGAGAAGGAACCGCAGCTGGATCCTCCTCAAGGTCTTCATTATCAGAGGAAACCCTCATCGGAGCTACTGAGTTACGAGCAGGGGCTCGTGCAGTATAAAGGAATGAATCCTCCTGTGGGGAGTAGTAACGCTCACCCCAAATGTCTCGTATAGGCAAATAGAATTCTAAATGTAAATGAACAGTACAAGTAAAAATAAGCACATCATAACGCCTCCAAACTAGAGACATCATCACATCTCCGAGATAAACACAGCGGTTCGTACCCAAGTTGATATGCAAGTAGTCCGAACCTCCAAGAAAAGTCAGTCTCACATATCCCAAAAAGCCTGGCGGACGAGACGTCATGATCAGAATAGGTACTAGTCAAAGTCAGGCCAAAAGTTAGGGAACTCGTGTACTTCCCCTTCTTCACCAACGTCTTCAGAGTAACCCATAAAGAAATAGAGTAGCAGAAATACAGAAAAGAGGTAAGATATCCTACATTCATTACTAATTATGGCAGTAAAGAAACAGAACGGCACAGAGCACCCACATAGCATTTCAAAAACAATAATCAACATCAAGAAACTAATAGTGAACAACTAAACAGTTCCAGGCAGTTATGACATTAATAAGGCAATAGTTTCAATCATCATATAATAAATGCCAAATAATATGTAGACTCACTATGTATGTGCATATGATATCAAAATCCTACTCCATGGAGCTAGACACAAACATCAGAGAGAATGATTAGGAAACATATTTGTAACTCGACTGCCGAGGCCAACAAGTGCTATAATTTCTCAATTTTTCAACGTGCACATCATGGCATTGTACAAGAAATTCTACACTAGATTGCAATATAGGACAGTGTCTCGATCCGGATCATCGGTGTGTTTGCATCAGTCTGCCCCACGGACAGAAGAGCTACTAACTGTCCATTGCGAGGTACCCGCACCCCGACGCCCCCAAGGTTAACATTATGACCTACACTAGTCTATTCGCATCAGTACATAGGTGTGATTCAAACTCCTAGGCAACATGGCCTTAACAATAGTCCATCAAACTTTCACAATGCATTATGACTCAATGTATGTTCATGTATATTCACCAATGATATACTTTCTCCATAACATGCCACAATTTGGCTAAGTTAAATATCAACAAAGTTTTGATCCCACTCTTGGATCCATAACATCATATTATCGAATTCTCAAATGAGGCGGTACACTTTTTAGGGTTTATTATGAAATCTTACTTTAATTAAGTATTTTCTTATGAAATCTCTCTCTAGAGGAATTCTCTCAATTAGTTAAGTTCTCTACTTAAATTAAATCATATTCACTTAGAGCATTACTCTAAAATTCTCAAGTCTCACACTCACTCTTGTTCTTCCCTTAAGTTCAAAAATCAGTCTAGGCCACCAATTAAATTTCTTTTCATCACTTTGTTATTTACTTAACACTTAATTACCAAATTTCTAGGGTTGTCCAAAAATTACACACTTGGGCCCAAAATGGCCCTAGAGGCCGTGAGCCTCCCTAAAGGATAAAAACCCAAATTTTTCTTTGATCCATTAATTGTTATTCACTTAATTAATTATCTCTTCATCTTGTTACAAAATTTCAATCATACACCCTCTATGGAGGGGCATGGCCGTGAGCCTCCCAAGGAAGGCAAGGAACCCTTGCTTCCATTTCATTTCTCCAATCCATCAAAACCAATCCAAGATCATCAATACATATATACATTCAACCAATTAGATTATATAAGGTAAAATCAATACATAGTCATCAAAATCACACATAAAAAAGAGTAACCCTAACAAGGGTTTCTCACAACCAACACTCAACACAAGTCTCCCACTACCAATAGAGGTTGAAGTGGATAGTCTTCCTCTTACCAAGAGGGAAAACAAGCAAAGAAACTCCCTTGAAGCTCCTAGTGAAATTCGGCCAAGCACCTTCCAAAACCCTAGAAATCATAACTTCATCAAATCAACACCAAGGCTTGAGAAAAAGAGGACAAATGGTCATGATGATGACCATTAAAACGAAAAAGAAGAAGAGAAGATGAGAAATCAAGAATATTACCTAAAAGTTTCAAACTTTGAGGCTTGAAGAAGATGATGAAGATGGAAGCTTTTCAAGTAGATTCAAACTAGAAAGATGTTTAGAATATGATGGAGATTAAGAAAATATATTTACTTGAAATTTTTGTGATCAAGGAGGCATAGAGAGGGGGGTGAGACCGTGTGGAGGAGAAGAGAGAAGGAGGAGAAACTTGAGAGAAAAAGAGAGAAGGAAAATGTAGAGAGAGAAGTTGATAGTAAAAATGATTTTCAAAAATTAGAGATGAAAGTAATAAATGAAAATCAAGCTTTTGGCTCCAAAAAGGCCCTCTTGGCTGTGGAGTGTGGGAGGGAGGAGAGAGAGGGTAAAGCTTCCTTGAGAAGCTTCACACGCTTCTCAATAAAGTAAAAAGTGATGTTGTCACAAAAGTGAACACTCTAGAAAAGATGATTAACACTTTACTAGAGCTATTATTCAGTGCACAAAAGTTACAGTTTATAAAAATAGTATTTATTGTTCATTGGATAATTTCACGGTATAACGATTTTATTTATTAGATAAAATCTTAAAAAATGTAAATCTCGTAAACTGTGCCCAGCCTCAGGTTTAGTAAGATCCCCCATCGATGTTTTCACAATTAAAGGTTTACCAGCCTCAGGAAAAATATTTCATTTTCTCGGCTTCGCTCAGTGCGCATGTAAAATGAGAAATATATTAAAATATTCAATATTTTCAGAAAAATCTACAAAATTTTTTAAAAATCACAAATATTATAAAATGACTATTTATCATGAAACAAACAATTTTTGGGGTATTTTATTGGCTCTGCTTAGTGCGTACGTAAAACGAGAAATATACTAAAATATTCGACATTTTCGAAAGAATTCAGAAAAATTTCTAAAAATCACAAATATTACAAAATTACTATTTATGATGAAACAAATAATTTTTGGGGTGTTACATGAGTCACTACAACAAGGGTATACAAAATAAAACAAATAAAACTATCCAGAACCACACAATGTTTTTTTCCATTTATGCTTTCTTTCTTTCATTTGTTTTTTTTTGTTTTTGTTTTTTTTTGACAAAAACAAGTTTTCGTATAGCAAATGTTTTCTTTAAGTCACTTTTGTATTGAACAACATAAATACCCTAAACAATGGACTCAAGTGAGAAATAACATATCATGCACTCAACAAACATAAAAGGAAGGAAAAGATTGCAGTGCTTTCACATGCTTTAGAATGGTTACAAGGTAGGAAATATAAGGGTGAAAGAAGAACATAGAAGGCCAAACATTTAGAAAGCTTCAAAAGAGGACCTAGGGATATCATCATATCAAGGTAAGTTTCTTAAGGCTCAATCGGTCCAAACAATGTCCTAATCATTTCCTCAATCATGCACAATCTAGGATTTCACCTCAAGAGAGTTGTAAAACAATTTCAAGTATAGTAGAAATCATCCATATGCACAATCCATAAACATTCTCTAGATAAGCACTCAATTTTTTTTCAAAATTAAACAAGCATCTAAGTGAGAAACACATCTTGCATAAAAACAAACAAGATTGCTTAAGCATGCTTCAAGATCGCAAATGGATTCACAAAAGAATTGAGGACAATCGCAACCATTTATATCATTGGCCAACCAAAACTACACTAGCAAATGATAACAAATCATGTATTCAAAAGATTTATCATTTTTCATTCAAGCATGCATAACATCATGTAAAGAATGTTGAAAATTGAAACTTTTATCGACAGCTCACCAGTAATAGCCAAAACAGGATATAATCATAAAAGCATGATAACTATCACTAGCACAAACTTAAAGTATCAAAATATGTGTAATCATTAAGCATTAAGGGTGAAAGCATGTAAAGATACTCCCCCAAACCAAAGTGAATGTGTGTTCTTGGTGTTCATGGTCTATAGGGTACTTGAGCAAGTCAAAATAGCAACCTAACTAGAACTGAACATTATTAAACAAAGAAAAACTAGAAAAATAACAGAAAAATGTAAAAATAGGGGTCCACGTCGAGGCGTGAACATTCCCACGCCGCAGAGTGGAGCTCTTAGGTGCATTTTCTTGATATAGCAGAGATTGGCACGCCGTGGCGTAGAGTAGGTTACGCCGCGGTGTGAGAGGTCTGATTGCAAAATTTTGTAGCAGACTCAGCTTTGTTGCCATTTTTGCTTCTAAGGGACCTCTAGCACCAGCAAAACATGTCTAAAAACTTAAAACACAGAATATACAACAAAAACTTAACAAAAACACAAAATCAAACTATAACTACATATTTAAGCAAATCAAAAACAAAAACATAAAAACTTAATGAAACTACAAAAGCTAAAGGATCAACATATCCAAATGGACTTATTGAATGAACTAAACAGGGTGCAAACAACAAAAATGCAAGAAAACACAAATCACACTATGACTACATCATTAAAGACTTAAAAAGCTAAGAACCAAAACATGTCCAAATGGACTTATTAGATTAAACTAAAAACAAAACTTGAATTAGAGATACATAAACTCATTGTCAATATTAGTAATATAGAAATAATGCCTTATCCCCAGCAACGGTGCCAAAAACTTGTTGACCACTTTTGCGTACCGAAAGTGCATGGGTCACGCAAGTAATACAGATACAGAGTAAGAAATCATTCCCACGAGGATAAATTTATTTCCAATGCTAAGTATTAACTGATAGCTTACCTAATTCTATTCAAGAACATAAAAGTAGGGGAAAACAATTAAACTATAGACTAAAAAGTAGTAAAGATAATGGTTAGAGATTAAGAAAATCCTTCTTCATCCTTTATTTCAACCAACAACATGCAATCCTCTTCATAAATATGAATGCAATGATTAGGTTAGCTTGAGAATCTACATTGGCTAAACGCCTATGTCTAGGTCATCTAACCATGGTTTCAATTGCGTAACTCACAAAGTGTCCTTGAGAGCTAACACAAAATCTACTCTTTAAGGTCTATTCTCAAACACGTGCTATGCATGGCTAAGAGGTATATTTCTATCCTATTAGCGAATCAACTCATTCCGCCATTGGAATAGAATCGAACATGCATCAATTATACATACGATCTCAAACCCAAATCCCTATGTCTAGGTTCATTGGACTTTATCAAATCAAGTTAAATGTTAGCCAAACACTCAAGAGCATTAAGAACAGTATGATTGAACAAAATCAAAGATCCACACAAACTTAGAGAAGAACAAATCATTACTATGCATAAAAAGGATTCAAAGTCATCCCTAAATAAAGCTCAGCTATACAATGAACATGAGAACAAATTACAAAATACATGTTCAAGAAATGAGGAAGAGAAAAGAGAAAAGAGAAAAGAGCGATGGAGAAAGCTTATGGATTTTGCCATTGAAGCTCAGATCCTCCTCCAAGAGAAAGAGGGCTTCCATCTTTAGCCCCCCAAGCTCCATCTCCATCTCCAATGGAGGACCCAACCGCAGCCTCTAACCCTAAACTACCTAAAACCTAAAACCTAAGAGAGAAAACTGAGAGAGAGAGAGGAACAATGTGAAAAATAGAATAAATAGGCTCAACTCGCTGATGTACGCCGCAGCATGAACAAGCCCACGTCGCGGTGTGGAAGGCCGTGTGCTAAAACCCGGGCTAGGCCGTGTTGCTCTCTGACTTGCGCTGGCTGAAACCATTATGCCACGGCATGCACATGTTTGCGCCACAGCATGGAGCTGTGGAATGCCTCATTGGCTTCTTTCCTCCAATTCTGGGCCTTGACTTGCATCAATTTGTCTTTTTTTGAGCCATTCCTGCATTAGAGAAAACACCAAGTTAAATATAATTACAAATCTACTTAATCAATCAACAAATATGCACAAATTACTCAAAAACATAAAGGAATATCACAAAATAAAATTCCACAAATATAAGCATAAAACCTTCCAAATATGCATAAGAACAAGGACTAAGCATGCCATGAAGCACAAATATGGGGCATAAGTAATTACATTTCATGGAGTTATCAGTGTTCAATCTCCACAGGTAAGTGGTATGCCTTTCCAAAGATAATCCGGTAAGGGGACATCCCAATCAGTGTCTTATAGGCAGTCCAGTAAGCCCATAAAGCATCCTCAAGCCTCTTGCTCTAGTCCTTTCTGTTAGGTTAAACTGTCTTTTGAAGTATTTGCTTCATCTCTCTGTTGGAGACCTCAGCTTATCCATTGGTCTGGGGGTGGTAAGGTGTAGAAACTTTGTGCACGACTCCATACTTTTTCATCAAAGCCTCCATGTTACGATAGCAAAAATACGAACCCTGATCACTAATGATGGCCCTCGAGACTCTAAACTTGTAGAAAATTTGTGATCTAACAAAATCCACAACAACGCAAGAATCATCAGTCCGAGTGGCCTTAGCCTCCACCCATTTAGATACATAGTCCACAGCAAATAGAATGTAAACAAACCAAATGATATATGAAAAGGACCCATAAAATCAATACCCCAAACATTGAATATCTCATAAAACAACAAAGGTTATTAGGGTATCTCATTCCTAGAAGAAATATTCCCTATTCTTTGGCATTGTTCACAAGATTTACAAAACACATATGCATCATAAAATAGAGTGGGCCAATATAATCCAAAGTCCAAAACTTTCCTAACTATACTAGTAAGTCCAAAATGTCCACCACATGCAAATGTATGACAAAAGCTAAGAACAGAATCAAACTCATGATTAAGAATGCATCACCTAATGAATTGGTCACTACAAAATCTCCACAAATAAAGGTCATCCCACACATAATATTTTAACTCACTTTTCAGTTTATTAATCTGTAGTGAAATGTGCAGGTAGTGCTCTTACAACCAAGAAATTAACCAAATCTACAAACTAAGGGATGTTACCTTGTAGCTTGAAAAGCTACTCATCAGGGAAAGCATCATGGATAGGAGAAGAATCCACTTCTCTCTCAATTCGACTCAAGTGATCTGCCACCAGGTTCTCTGCTCCACTTTTATCTCTAATCTCAATATCAAACTTCTGTAAGAGCAACATCCACCTAATCAACTGAGGCTTTGCATTGGACTTCTTCAGGAGAAACTTCAAAGCTGCATGATCTGAAAACACAACCACTCTAGAACCAAGCAAATATGATAGAAATTTATCTAAAGCAAAAACAATTGCTAAAAGTTCCTTTTTAGTTGTGGTGTAGTTGGCCTGTGCAGCATCTAAAGTCCTTGAAGCATAAGAAATGACATGAGGTACTTTTCTGACTCTCTGTGCAAGGACAGCTCCCAATGCATAATTAGAGGCATCACACATGAGCTCAAATAGGAGTGTCCATTCTAGTAGCTGAATGATAGGTGTACTGGTCAATACTCGCTGTAGGTGATTGAAGGCATCCTTGCATCTCTGGTCAAAGTGGAACTCCACATCCTTTTGCAGTATATTGGACAGTGGAAAGGCAATTTTGCTGAAATCCTTTATGAACCGTCGATAGAAACCTGCATGACCAAGGAAAGAACGAACCTCCCATATGCATGTAGGGTAAGATAGGTAAGAAATGACATCTATTTTTGTAGGATCTACCTCAATACCTTTGCTAGATACTACATGCCCTAAAACTATACCATGCTCTACCATAAAATGACATTTTTCAAAATTCAGAATAATGTTAGTCTCAATGCATCTATGCAAAACCCTAACTAAACTATCCAGACATGTATCAAAGGAAGAGCCATAGATAGTAAAATCATCCATAAACACATCCATGCAATTCTCTAAAAATTCAGAAAAGATACAAACCATACACCTTTGAAAGGTGCCCGGAGCGTTGCACAGACCGAAGGGCATATTCTTATATGTAAATATGCCAAATGGGCAGGTGAAAGCGGTCTTCTGGGGATATATGAATCTGGAAATAGCCCGAATATCTATCTAGGAAACAATAATACGACTTGCCAGCTAGCCTCTCCAACATCTGATCAATGAAAGGTAATGGGAAATGATCTTTCCTGGTGCCCTGGTTAAGTAGCATGTAATCAATGTAGACCCACTAACTATTTTGGATTCTTGTGGATAGAAGCTCATTGTTCTGATTTGCAACTATTGTGACCCCAGATTTCTTTGGGACAACCTGCACGGGGCTCACCCATTTACTATCGGATATGGGATAAATAGTGTCAGCTTCCAGCAGTTTAGTCACTTCCTTCTTCA
Source organism: Ormosia semicastrata (assembly GCA_029884595.1). NCBI lineage: Eukaryota > Viridiplantae > Streptophyta > Magnoliopsida > Fabales > Fabaceae > Ormosia > Ormosia semicastrata. The sequence goes on along the minus strand of JAQQTO010000061.1, from coordinate 69,699,421 downwards.
TCACATCCAGAATCAGGGGGTTTAGTCTCCTTTGGGACTGCCTCACTGGTTTGGTCCCTTCCTTTAATAAAATTCTATGCATGCATGTGGAGGGACTAATACCATGAATGTCTACAAGTGTCCATCCGATGGCCTGCTTATGCTCCTCAAAACTTGTAACAATTTTTCTTCTTATTCAGGTTGTAGATTCTTAGCGACAATCACCAGTAGCTTCTCACCATCTCCTAAATATGCATATTTAAGGTGGTTTGGCAAAGCCTTCAACTCTAAGAATTGGGGCTGCACAATGGAAGGTAGCAAGCTATTTGAAGCAAACAACTCCACAGCATTAAATTCGATATAATTCTGACTCTCATTTTCATATGCTGCATTAGTCAAGTCAACAGCTGCATCATCACTCATAACTGCATAAAATCTCAGCATATGATTCAATATCACAGCCAGCACATGTATCACAGGTAACAGAATCCATAAAGTCAGTAATATTAGGGAATTTAGCACTCATATCAGCATAAGCTCATTAACCAGCATCTCAATCGCATCAACATAGAAAACTGAATGCTCCTCAAGGGGATGTCTCATTGCATAAAAAATGTTAAACTGTACCACATCTTCACCAAATTCCATAGAAAGGGTGCCAGCATGTACATCTATCTTGGTCTTGGCTGTCTTGAGGAATGGTTTTCCTAGAATCAATGGAGCATGGTTTGTTGAAGTGATAATCACATATTCTATACATTAATAAACCCTCATGTTTAGTCATTTACACCTTCCATATCCTTAATTGTTTGAGCTTGGTCATGTTTTATAAGTTTGGGCTCAAATTGGGCTTAATTGATAATTCTCAGCATTGTTGAGGTTTTATACTGTTTCTGTATTTTGGTCATATCTTGAGTTTTCGATATCTGATAATAATGCATTTTACCTTGTAAGAAAGTTAAGAGGAAGCTCTACAACTTTGATGAAGAGATCAAAGTCTTAATCGGATGTTTAGTGGACCGAATTGGGCCTAGAAGTCAGAATATGAGTTTAGTGACCCTTTGATATTGTTTTGATCATAACTTGAGTTGTAGAACTCCAAATTGCTTGGGGTTGGGCCCAATTGCTTATAATGGAACCATCTTTGTATCTAAGTGGATTCTAATCATGTGAGGCCAAAATAGTAGGTAGTTTTAGGAGTTTTAGGCAGAAATTCGAGGCTAAGCAGAAACCTACCTCTCATTCTACACTTTTCTTTTCTTCTCTCTAGAACTTCTTCCTCCTCCTTCTCTCTAGAATTTCATTTTCTTTTCTTTTATTTTTCTGAGTTCTCCCTTTCTCATGGAGGGGTAGGGCCTTTAGATCAATCCAAGAGATTGAATAACTTGATGCTTAATCTTGAGATTCTGCTTTAATTGTTATTTTCATCTATTAATCAAGTCTCTCTTCTTCTTCTTCTCTTTGTTAATTTTGGTTGTTTGATTAGAATTTCTATATGTTAATTGCTTAATTATCATGTGCAAAGAGATGAACTCAAAGATTAAACAAGACATTGAAGGTGTTTGATGAAATGTTTAACTTGTTTGGATCTTGGCTTTTAAGTTAATTTCGGTTTGGATAGGTGCTTAATTTATTTAACCTTATTTAATTGAATTCTGGAAACGTTTCTAGTAGAAGATCCATGGATCATTGAGAGGCATCTTGAAGTGATCTAAAACCAAGGACTTGATTGATAATTGAATGGACCTATAATAATCAAGGATAGATTAAAATCAAGTTTGGTTAATTCTCTTGGATTGGTTACTTTATTAATTCTATTTTATCCATTTTTGTTGAATTCTATTATTTACATTTTCTATATACTCAACCCCCTTTTTTCAATTTTGGCATGATTTGGTTAAATTGTAACTAAAATCCTTGAGAGACGATCTAGTGTTGACTCCTATGCTATAAGCGATAGGTATAACTCGGTTTTAATTTTGATTGAGTTCGGCTCTCGTCATGAAGATTCATCTTCCATGTCCTGAATGTAGAAATCTGCTGGGAAAATCAGCTCATTTACCCAAACTAACATATATTCCAGCACTCGTGCAGGAGGAATAGTGGTCCTGTTTGCTAACTGAATCACTATACCAGTGGGTTGCAAGGTGCCAATGTTCAAAGACTTATAAACTGACATAGGCATGACATTGATTGAAGCATCTAAATCTAGCATTGTTTGTTCAAATCTTGAATTGCCTATCATGCAAGGGATTGTGAAAGTTTCAGGATCTTTGCATTTTTGTGACATGCTTGGATGAATCATTGCAGAAATATTTCTGCCCATATTGACCTTCTCAGTACCCTTAAGTCTTCTCTTGTGAGTACACAACTCCTTGAGGAATTTGGCATATTTGAAAATTTGCTTGATTGCATCTAGGAGGGGGATATTAATTTCCACCTTCCTGAATATCTCCAGTACTTCCCTTTCCATTTCTGCTTACACTATCTGCTTGGATTGTGTCACTCTATTTGGGAAAGGTAGTGGAATGGCCAAGTTTGAATTCTTTGCACATTTTTTTTGGACTGGGGCATTTAGTTTCTGAGGATTTTATTATTTCTGATCAATCTTTGGTTGCTGCAATGAGAGCTCTAGTTGTGGTAGACTAGGACTATCAATTTCTCTATCACTTCTCAAGGTAATGGCACTTACATTACCTCTTGGGTTATTGACTGTTTGCGAAGGCAATTGGCTCGACCCTTGACTTTTCAGCTCACTCACAGTGGTTACTAACTACCTAATTTGAGTTTATAAATTTTGAATGGTGGCATTGACATTCTACTAGAACTGAATGTTGTTTATGGCTATTTGTTTCATCAAGTCTTCCAATGATGGCTCGACTGGAGGGGCCTGGATAGATTGCTGCACAGGTTGTTGTTGTCTGAATGCAGGTGGTTGGTATTTGTTGTTTGGAACTGTAACTTGGTACCTAAATTATTGTTGCTGCTGATATTGGGACTATTGTTATTGACCAGAATTCTCATATCTCGGGTTGGGATGGTTCCTCCAGCCAGGATTATAAGTAGTAGAAAGGGGATCATATATTGACTGTTGTTGGGACTACTGATATTAAGGTCTACCAGGAAAAATATCAGCTGCTGCAACTAATTACTCTAGAAAAACAGAACCACCATCCTAAAGTGTGGGGCATGCATCAGTAGGATGAGATGAACAAGAGCAAATTCCACACACTCTTGCAGGCTCTTGTTGTATAGAAATTAGTACATGTTATCCCACTGCTAATTACCTCACCAAAGAAGTCAATTCATCAAGTCTGTGTTCCATTCTCTATTAGTCTGCATAAGACAATTGAACCTCATTGACTCCTCTGGTTAAGGTAACGACTCTTGTGCCAAATTGTTGAGCATTGACTACTATATTTGTTATCAAATTTCTTGTTGCAGTAGGGGTTTTATCCACCAAGGCACCTCTAGAGGCAGCATCCACCATACTTTTGTCCATTGGCAGCAAGCCCTCATAGAAATATTGCATCAAGAGTTTATCACTGATTTAGTGGTGGGGACAACTCGAGCACAACTTCTTGAATCTCTCCCAATATTCATGCAAGGTCTTGCTTGTCATTTGCCTTATGCCACAGATGTCCTTTCTAATGGCAGCAGCTCTGGATGCAGGGCAGAACCTCCCCAAGAATAACCTCTTTATATCATCCCAACTCATGACAGAACTTGGTGAAAGGTAGAACAACCAATCCTTGGTTGCATCAGTAAGAGAGAATGGGAATGCCCTCAACTTGATGTGCTCCTCAGGAATCCCATGCGGTTTCATGGTTAAACAAACCATATAGAACTTCTTTAAGTGCTTATGGGGGTCCTCACTTGGAAGACCATGAAACTTGGACAACAAGTGTATCAATCCATATTTTAACTCAAAGTCAGCATTAAGATCAGGATATTGAATGCACAAAGACTGGTAAGTTACATCAGGGGCAGCAAGTTCTTTAAGAGTCCTATTATGCATGTTGTCAGCCATGGTTTCAAAATCACTTAAGCTCTTAGATGCACTAACAGATTCAATGTGAAAATTAAATTCAGAAGCAATTATTTCACTTAGCCTACGAGCACGAATCAACTTATGCAATGTTCTATCAATCTCAGGATCAAAATTAAACAAGTTATTAGGATTAGACCTAATCATGCACTGATCAGGGCTATTTTGGTGTCAGAATGCCAAAAACACAAAAAACATGCAAATCTACTCTACAGAAATAGCTAGAAAAAATTCAAAAAAAAAAACATATCAAATGACTTTTAAAAATCATGGGACCATCACAGAATGAAAACTACACTGATTTAGAAAATTATCATGTAAAGAAAATATTTCAAAAATTGAAAAAATGGCGTAAATGATGGAATTTGGGAAAATAGAGCATAGCCAAGGTTGCCTAAAAGGCTTGCCTGGATGAATGATTTAGATTTTTTCCTACCAACTGACCAAAAATCAGGTCATTCAGAGATACCAAAATAATTGCCAAAATTACCATTATGTCCCTAATTTTCTCAAAACTCCTATCAGATGATGGAATTTGGCTAAAATCTGAGTGGATGATCCTTAAGAAATCAACTTGCTCAAAATGAAGATTAAACCTTGGGGAGTAAGTCTCAACTCAAAACTCCACAGTCAAATTTACACTAGTCTGCCCCTGCACCCGAAGAAATCAGAACTAGGAGAAAAATGTTAGCTGGGGTATAAAATAGTGGCAGGTAGTGAAGAACACGTCCAAAATGATTGAATGACACTGAGGGTGAGATCTTGTAATGCAATTATCAATAAAGGCATCAAAAGAATGATCACCACCAACAAAAACCAATGAAATAGTAACCAATGATCAACAACAAAATGCAATGTAACAATTATGGATTGAACAAGAGTTAATAGTTAGTGAGAACAAAAGTTAGTATGGTCACTTAATATGATTAGATTGCACCTAACAATCCCCAGTAACGGCGCCAAAATTTTGATGAGCGCCAAACTCTATCAAAATTACAATCGAGTTATGCTTATGGCTTGTAGCATAAGAAATAACACCGGATTGTCTCTCAAGGATTATAAATGTAATTTAATCAAATCAAGCTAAAATTGGGGAAGGGATTTGAGAACTCAGAATATGAAAACAACAGAATTAAAGTGGAAGAAATTCAATAAAAAGAACAATCAATTCAGAAACCTATCCGAAATTGGGTTGATTCTATCATAGATCTTTCAACAAACATTTGAAGTGCAATTGAATGGTTAATTTGGACTCAACCGAAATCTCTGCATCAAATCTAGAATTTATACTACACAATCATCTAGAATTTAATTAACAATTGACACACAAATTCACAATCGCATAATTTATGTTAGGATCTATGTTAATATAACCTCTGAATTCAATTAACCTAAGTACAAATCAATAACTTAACCTATTTAATTATGTGATTAATTCAAATCAATCAACCTAAATTCATCAAAATTCTCAATCTTAAATCAAGATCCAATCAGATCGAACATAAACAGAATCACCATTTTCATGCATTCAATATCAAGAAGAAGAGGAAGAAGAAGAGGAATCCAATTGCAATTCAAATACAAAAACAGAATAAAGATCTTAAGAATTCAAATCACAATTTCTTCAAGAGTCTCCAAATTGATTTTAGAAGCTTAGCCCTCCATGGCCATCAACACGAAGGAGGTTAAATGAGAAGAAGGAAGAAGAGAGAAAAATCTAGATCTAGAGAGAGAAGGTGAGAAAAGTGTGGAAAAAATTGATTCTCGAATTTCTGCTTCTACAATATAAATTGCCCCCTAAATTGGCCTCTAGTGCCTTATTGAACTTCCCAAACATAGCTGGGCCTTTTAGGAATGTAATGGCCTAAGTCTTATCTAAATTGGATTTGAATTGACCAAGATATGCTCACTTTAATGCTATATGCTCCCTAAACCTAAGTTTGAACTTCTAGGCTCAATTAGGTCCACTAGACATCCGATTGAGACTTTGAGCTCTTCATCAAAGTTGTAGAGATTCCTCTCAGCTTTCCTACAAGATAAAATGCATAACTTTTAGATATCTAGAACTCAAGTTATGTCTAAAATACTGAAACAGCGTCAAAACTCAATAATGCTAAAAAAATTTAATTAGGCCCAATTTAAGCCCAAACTTACAAAACATGACCAAGCATCAATTAATTAATTACATGGAAAATGTAAATGACTAAAAATGAGGGTTTATTAATGTATAAAATATGTGATTATCAGTTCCTAAACCTAATCACTTTTTAGTAATTTTGGATATACTATAAGCATTAGTTTTGGGACCTTACAACCTATCCTCACTATCACGGGGTGACACTAAAAGTACCGTCTTAGCCTTCTTGTAGTAATCAACAATGCCAGGGTTAGTTTCTCAATCTTTAGATAATGGATCTTGGGGCCTTGTAGGACTTTACTGACAAAATAAATTAGCATATGACCTTATTCCATTTCTCTTATCGAAACTGAGCTAATCACCTTGTTGCTGTTAGCAAGGTGTGCATAAAACATTTCATTGGGGTCCGATCTTGTAAGAATTGGTAGTGTGGACAACATTCTTCATTTCTTGAAAGGCGGCCTCACACTCTAGGGTCTACTAAAAATTCTTTCCCTTTTTTAAGGTTTTGAAAAAGGGAAGAGATTTTTGTGCGGCCTTGGTGAGGAAACGTGTGAAGGCCACTATTCTACCTGTTAGCTATTGAACTTCTTTTAGGGACTATGGGCTACGCATGTCGAGGACAGCTTGGAATTTTTTTAGGTTGGCTTCAATACCTCAGTTTGTTAATAAAAACCCCTAGAAATTTTCTAACTTGTACGCCAAAGGCATATTTCTTTAGATTCAACCTCATGTTGTGCTTTCAAATTTGGGTGAACACTTTTTCCAAATGCTTGATATGGTCACCGATCTCTATTATCTTGATAATCATATCATCTATGTAAACTTCAAGCATCTTACCAATTTGTCACTCAAAGACTTTGTTCATCATTCGTTAGTAAGTTGCCCTTTCATTCTTCAATCCGAACATATGACATGGTAATAATGGCTTTTCATCTTGGTTATGAAGGTTGTCTTGTCTTCATCCCCTGGGTTCATGGAAATTTGGTTGTATCCAAAATGGGCTTCAATGAAGGAAAGTAGCTGGAATCCAAACGAGTTATCCACTAATTTGTCTATGTTAGGAAATGGATAAGGGTCATTTGGGCACGCTTTATTCAGGTCAGTGTAATCAACACACATACGCCACTTCCCATTGGCCTTTTTGACCAGGACCATATTAGAGAGCCAAGTGGTATAAGAAACTTTTCTGATGAATTTGGCATTGAGGAGCTTTTTTACCTATTTTTGGATTACTTTTTATCTCTCAAGTCTAACTTTCCTTTTCCACTAGGCCACCAGCTTCCCATCTTTCATGATAGAGAGTTAGTAGTAGGTTAACCCTAGGTCTAGTCCTGCTATGTCTACAGAGGTCCAGGAAAATAGATCTTTATTTTTCATTAGAAACTCGGTTAACTGGGCTTTCTCTTCCTGATTCAGATATCCTCTAGTCTTGATCACCTGGTCTAGCTTGGCGTCAAGTTGGAAGTGTTGTAATTCTCCATCAAGTTAAGGGCGTGTACCACGGATCTCTTCATGAACATCCGACTCAGTCAAGAGGACATTAACGGGGTCTGTGACTATTGTGTTGGTCCATGGTCTGAGGTTTGTTAGCAATTTTCAGGCTTTCGTTGTAGTATCTTCTCACCATGGTCTGCTCTCCTTTGACTGTGACGACCCTGTCTTGGTGGTCCAGAAACTTCATGGCCAAGTGGGGTGTTGAGATTATGGCCCCAAAGGCATTGAGTGAAGGATAACCCAATATGACATTATTGGTCGAGGATCAGTCAACCACCAGGAACTTGACCTTGAGTGCCTTGAAGTGGGAATCTTTCCCCAAGGTCAAGTAGGTCTCGATGTATCCCATCGAGGTGATATTGTCTCCAGTAAATCTGATCATCTCACCAATGTATGGGATCAATTCTTTCTTTGATAATCCTAGTTTCTCAAGCAAGTCTACGAACATGATGTCAGTCGAGCTCCCTTGATCAATAAATATTTGGTGAACCTCGGCATTGGCGATTATCCTCGAGATCACCATGGGGACATTGTGATTCGGGATTGTGCATCTATAATCCTTGTCAGAGAATGAAATCAGTGGGGCTTTTCTCATATTTCCGTTTAACTTAGTTTGAGAGAGGGAAACCATGCTTAATACATCCTAAAGTGCTTTCTTTCTAGCATTACCTATCTTACCGCCACTCGCGAAGCCCCACGACATGGTGTTGATTGTCCAAGCTACTTGGCATGTCGACAGTCATTATCTTGATCGCTATCCCCTGGTTGTGTCCTTTCTTGATTTTGGGCATTACCTTGGGATGAGCCTGTGCTGGGATTTTCATTCCTTATAGGAGACCTTCTTCTTTGATAGGGCGAAGATGGGCTTCTCCATGGGTTGTAGCTTTACTTTATGTAGCTCTATCCTCTCCTCTAATTATTATTTTGAGATTGGTTTATATAGCGGCCCAAGCGGCTATCTCGGATAAGTGACTCAATAGCATCTTAGAGGTTGATGCAATCCTCTGTGTCGTGTCCATGGCCGTCGTGCCATGCACAATTCTTGGACTTGTCTCTCTTGGCATATTTTTTCAAGGGGAGAGGTTTTTGCACATCTCTGAACTCCATGTTCATGATTTCTTAGTAGATTTGAGTTTGAGGTGTATTGAGGGGAGTGTAGTTCTCGTATTTTCCCTTGAAAGGTGGCTTCGAGTTTAGGCCATGTTGGTTGGGTTGTCAGGACTTAGGTTTAACATCTTCTCCTTTCTCAAGATGCTTCCTAGCTCGGAGAATGTCTTCAGCATTGATGTACTTATTAACTCGAGCACAGAACTCGTCCTTGGTCTTGGGCTCCTTTTTGGCAAGAAAGAAGGAAAGCAGCCTAAGGCGGAGTCCTTCTCTCATGTAGTGCAATTAGAGCCTTTCATCCTAGTTAGGTATATTCATGATCTCCTTGTTAAACTGGGATATAAAGTCTCAGAGAGACTCCTCCTTTCCTTGTTTGACCTGGGAGAGGCATGAGATGGATTTTGGCTGCACTTTGATGGTGGTGAAGTGTAGCAAAAATCTCGAGGACAAGCCCTCCCAATTGACAATGGATTTAGGAGTTAAGGTAGTGAACCATCTTAGGGCGGCTTTCTTTAGAGATAGAAGGAAAGTGTGACACATGAGTGAGTCATCTCCTCTAGCAAATAAGAGAGCAGAAACATAAGCATCTAAGTGCTCTTGAGGGTCCGTGGTCCTATCATAGATTTCAATGTTTGTGGGATATTTGAAACGCCTAGAGATCTCTTAAGCCATTGGCTTACTGGATAAAGGATGTTTTATGAAACTAAGTTCCTTACGCTATGCTCCTACTCCCTTCTTTCTCGAACAGGGAGTTTAGCGTTCTAACCGAGTTCTGTAATCTTGGAACACTCTGAATGGTGAACCCGATCATAAGCTTTCTCCTTTCTTGGAGATTAGTTTTCACCTTCTTTCTTCTAGTTGACAACTTTCTCCAAGTTATGAATGTGTTCATCTTGGAGTCTAACCAAAGAAATAAGTTATGCTCTAGATAGTTCTGAGAGAACGGATTTAGCATAGTGGGATCGAACTTCTTCATTCTCCATCGAAGTTGTTAGGTGCTGCAGCACTGACATCTGTGACCTAGCATCCCTTGAAGGTGCTCTTTGTGGACCGAAATATTGCCTTGCCGAAATTCGCATAGGCGAATGAGGGAGATTCTCACTAGTATAAGAAGTATCCACCCCGTCTTGCTTAGGTTCTAGTTGGACAACGACTGGTTCTTAGATCAGCTCAGGGATGGGGACAGATGTCAGTCGGTGGCCAGGGCAAGGTTGGTTCTACGCAGAAGAGGTGCAATTCTAATTGGCAAAGACTTGATTCTTCCTCGTGGCAACCATGATGGTAATGGTGGAAATAAAATTTATGTTTTCCCATAGATGGTGCCAATGTTCTGAACAAGGTTCAATGGAATACCTAAAAAGGTAGTTGAAGGTGGAATCCTCTATAACACGCTAGTGGTAATGGTGGTGAGAGAGGGTGGTACCTATAAAAGGAACTCTGACGTTCAAGTTAGACCGTGCATAAGGTGGGTAGTGTTTGGAATTAGATGCATACCTTTGAGACCTTGTAGGGTATTTATAGGAGCGTCTTGGGTGATAAGAATCATAGTTCAATTTGAATTGAATATTATTATTTAGGATTATAATCCATGAGATTGTTGTCTCTTATAACTAATTTTCCTACTTATGAGGGATATAATTAGTGTCTATATCTATGAAAGATTCTGTAAGAGATTTGTGTCTCATAAATAGGTTGATCAACTTATCTAATAGTGCATATAAATATTGAGGATCCTATTCTGGTGGGTCAGATTGCTTTTGAAATGCTAACCCAAAACTCGGTCTAGAATAATTGATATTAATTATACATCACCTATACTTAATAATTATAATTTTATATTCATTGTAGAAGTCATGGAGAATGTAAAAGATTACTTATTTCTAAGTCACCATATTATCAATTCAGGATGATTTACTATGTACACTTGAAGGAACCAATTTTAATTACATGTATACACATGGACTCCACTCTCTTTAAAGACTACATGTAACATCCAAATACCGGATACCTTAGTATATCTGACATATACACAGGTAGACAATATTAGCTATGTCACTTCTAATCTGATAACATAATAATATATCCATAATCACCAAAGTAGTCATTATAGAGAGCCTTGAGAAATGCAAAAAACATACATACACACACACACATATATATATATATATATTTAGAACCTCAATCTTAACAAGGTATATTGTAATATATATAAAACTTTATACATCTCAAAGCAATTATAAAATATTATATAGGCTTTGTTACTAAAGCAATAAACCAAACAAAAAGAAACTAAACTACTTTTTCTGTTTCTCTAACTTCTTTTCCTTTTGAGGGTCTTTACCTGGATTTACATAGAAACACAGCAGGTGAGAATTCATAAATTCTCAGTAATGGTATTCCAAAACCACACATGGCATAAATATATCATACCATTATCTATTCACAAAGAATAAACAATAATAGTTTATGTTCGCAAATGAGTAATTGAACCATTGTTCAATACCTTAAGAATAATCACATAACTCCTGTATAACATTCACCAAGCCAAATCATAATATATCACTAAATTTATTCTTCTAACGTAAGACAATTTCCTATATAATTGTCTAAGAAATGCAATGCAGATGGTATGTCATATGAGTATACTCATGAAATGTATTATGATTATGTTGTGTAATGCTTGTGTAAAGTTTTATTTTAGAAAGCATGTGCTACTTGCTTATTTCTAGGAAGCCCTTTTGTTCCTTGTATTTTCTAGGCAGTAAGGCAATGACCACTTAACACTACCTAGTAATGAGTGGATTATTCCATCTCACAACAATGAGTGTACTGATACCACCTCATATACCGGTAACTAAGACCATAATAACCTGCTTGCTATGAGAATTTAAGATCTCTTATCCCATTCTCTAGCCAAATGATTGTGCACATCATATAAGGTTACAATATGTGGAAGTAGCAAATAGCAAGTTTGAAAACATGCAAAGCAAAAAATGCAAAGTTATTTTGAAAACCATTCATTCACTATCCTCATAAAGTATCACAAGGTTCACCTTTAACCAAGTGAAAGATCCAAAAACTAGAAAACATGCACTGTTGGCTCAACTTTATCTCATAAAGGAATTAACCCATGTCTCTAGAAATTACTCATAGCTCAACCTTGAAAAACAAAGGAACATTCATCATTTATGCATCTTGCTCTTGGCTCAACTTTATCTCATAAGGAGCCACCCCATGTCTCTAGCATTTACTCATAGCTCAACCATGACAAACAAGGGAACATTTATCATTTATGCATCATAGAGGATACCCTCCTACATGAGTTTATATCCAATGCTCATGCATGAAAGATACTCTTCTACAGGAGTTCATATCCTTCACTCAAACACGAGTCTATCCTTCTTCACGAGGTTTCCACTCATTACTATAGGAATATTCACATACTTACTCTATGTAATATTCCCATCATATATTCAAGATCATAAGGTCCACACTAACCAACACACTTCATCTCACAAAGGAGCTCAACCATATTTTTATATGATCCTCACAGCTCAGCCATAGCCAATAAGGAAAATAACTATCATTCACGTTAAGCTTAACCTTCACCAAGGAAGAAACTCATGCATAAATGATAAACTAACTATGTTAAATAGCTTAGTATACTATACCTAGTACACCACATCCTCATATCACAAGTGATATTGAGTGCATTACCATTGTTCCTTAATGATTGGCACACTACTTATGTCCATCCTTAACCAATGGATGCTCTAAGTTTCCTACTTTCTCATATATGCAAGGTGGTTATTTCCTCTTTGAAATACCCTTACTAACATCTCAACACCCTATATAAGGCATATATAAGGGATCCTCATAAGTAGAAAACATCATTTTAACAAGATACATAATTTAACATTTTCTGGTTTAGCCGCCTAGAAAGGCTGATTTTCATGAATGTACCAAATGTACATCCTAACTTCCAAAATTATGAAATTTTATAAGAAAATAGCCTTATCTCATATGTTTCAAATGAAATAAACCTCACTTCATTTGACTTAGTGTAGCTAAAGTTATGCAACAAAATGCAAAAGCTGAAACAAGGCAACTACCAATTTTACTAGAATCTAACCTTACTTTAAATTAAAATTGGAAACACATAAAGAGTGCAAAATTCTTGAAAAGTTTATCTCTTATATCATTACATGTTAGCTTCAAAATGTCACTGGTCTCATATATTTTACACCTCGAGTAAAAAGTTATGCAATTTGGTTTAATAGGTGTCAGCTTGCTTGTTTTTGCAAAATCTGACTCAAATTCAAACTGAAACTAGTGCTACTTGGGTTGTTCTAAAAGTATAAAATTCTTAGTATTGAAGCCTTATATCTTAGCTTTCCAATAAAACTAGGAGTAGGTCATTTCGATGACTACAACTCAGGTTATACTACTAACACCATAGGCTGCCAGGATTGGATTCTCTGCATAACTTGGTTTTTAACTGAGTTTTCTTCATAACTTGGTTTCTAACTATTAAAAATCAGTTCCTAAATGTTTTCCAACATCACTCATGATCATTATTCATGCCATAAGCTTTATACATACATCTTAACTCATGTAAGCATGGATTAAAGCATCAAGCACAAACCCTAAAACCCATTTCTCAACTCACAACTCAAGTGGGTATAATGGATTCTAAGGGGTCAAAACTAACAACCATGCATCAAATAAGCTAAAATGAAACTCACTTTAACCATAGAACCAAGAATCAAGCAACCTGATTCACTAAATTCACTCAAACCTATTTTCCTTCATCAATCAAACACCATGAACAAGATGAAGATGAGAAAAAATGATATAAAGTAAAGCACCCCTACCTCTTGTAGCAAGGATGATCCTCAAGCTTTGATCTTTTCCTCCCTTTTTCCTCATTCTCTTTTTTTGATGTGAAATTTGTATTGTTGCAAACCCAAGTGCAAGTTGTCTCAAGTAATAAATTCTCAGGAGTCCAAGGTCGATCCACAGGGAATTGATGAAAATTTTTTTTTAAGGTAAGGAAAGGATTTGTCACAACAATAAAGGTGATAAAACTTGTTCACAATTAAAAAGGATTTACTTGGGTTAGGAAATCCACTCTTGGTATATAAATTAAGGTCAAGATTATTTCTTTTTATAACTCAATTAGAATCCATGCATAACGGAGGTTTCAATCGAAAAATACAAGATTCAAAGTTCCTTTAAAGTTATATATGTAGTTATATTATGGTTCCTTTAATTATCCACTAACGCCAATACTTGTAAATGAATTCAAGTATTCATTGTGCCAATACTTTGTCTACAATAAATTAAGATCTCTATTTTACAAGGAGGGTTTCTAATGCCAACACTTGTAAATGAGTTCAAGTATTCATTGTGTCAATATCTTGTCTACAACAAATCAAGATCTCCACTTTACAATGAGAGTTTCTAAATTAATTGAAAATAAAATACAATACATACAATGATCACTTGATAATATATCATTGAAGCACACGAAAGCGATTAATCTAACCTTATTTCATTAGCAAAAGCTTTAGCCTTTCACCTAAGCAAAATGAAAATTAGTTACTCATAAACAAGAAAAAAAAAAGAGAGAAGAAAAAGGAGATGAGCATAATTTCTATTTACAATAAAAGAAAACTACAACAAGAGAAACAAAAAATATAATAAGATCTTGATCTCTAAACTAAAATGATTCTAATGAGCAACCAATGGTGCCCTTTTATAGAGCATGAAGGGCACATAATGACAGGGGAGTTGTTTAATGAATGGGTGGATGAGTAGGTGAATAAGTTGAACATGACAATAGAGTTGTTAATGAGTGGGTGGATGAATGGGTGAATTATTTCTATGCTTGTCTCCCTGCTCAACCAATTCAGCTGTCTTCATATGACTATAACTCTATCATAACGTCACCTATTGCGTAAGTGGTCTTCATAAAAGTTGAAGGGTTTTGTCTTAGATTTCGAATGCCACTAGTTTCATCATAATTTGACCCCTACAGCCCATGATATGGTCCAATCATTGCACAATGTTTGGGTTCCAGTAGTAGCACCTCTGTTCTAACTTCTAGGCCCAATATGACCTACTAGACATCCGAATATGCTCTTGTGTTTTTCATGAAAGTTGTAGATTTGGGTCTTAAATTTCATTTGGGCTAGGTTTGGTGTTAATTGAACTCCTATAACTCAAGAAATGGACTGATGAGTGCGCAGAGGTCAAGCTGTCAGGATCAGAATTTGACTCTTACTTTCACTTTAATTTAAATTATCCAAACTTGTGATTCCTCTCTTAAGGTCTTCATGAAACTTGTAGAGAATTATCTTAACTTTTCTACAAGACTAGAATCACATCAATTAAATATTTATAACTCAGATTATATCTAATTTATTGAATGCTGCCAAATAGATAAATTAAGGTCAATTCATACAATAATTCCTTCAATGATCCAATTTGGCCCAATATTATAAAATGTAACAAAATCAACTTAATTAGGCCTAATTGAACCTTAAGAAGCCTAATGAGAGGATTATTAAATGAATAAAATGTATTGCTATCAAATTCCCCTACACTTAGATTTTGAACTCCTAGGCAAAACACATAAGACCGAAGCTTGGGAACAAGGAAAAACAACACAAACTCACAAGTTAAAAACTCTAAGAGACTCAATTTCCAATGATATTCAAGAATGCAAAAGTTTATAAGCAAGAAAGGCAACCAAATATTCAAGAGATCAAAACATTTATGAGTAACATTTTTTCACATCTCAAACCAACACGCAAGGAAACTTCAATTAAAAAGCAGAGTCAAGAATGATAGATCCTCACAAGATTCACTCTCAATCCCTCAAGTGTTTAAAAAGTAGGTATTTCACTTAATTCAACCCATGAAAAATTGTACTATCATAAGCTTGCTTATCTTCTACTTCTCCACTACTCAAAATACACGCACACACAAATCAAGAGGACTTTATTCAAGGTTGTAATGGGATCAAGGTAAAGGAGGGGGTAATATGGATATGACAGGTTAAATACTAAAGAGAATAAAAGAGCAATAGGGTTGAGTTCAAATAACAAGTATGAAAGTTCATTCCAACTCTACCTAATGCAATTTCCCTTTTACATATTCTTTTTGCTTCCCTTTTTTACCTTGTTGACCTTTCTTTACAGTTTATTTTTTTTTTGTTTTTGTTTTTGCTTTTAAGAATATGGCTACTCTTTCCTTTTTCTTCAACCGTTTTGCACATATACCCCCACACTTGTTCAAGAACTCATCCAATGTCAATGCTCTCTTATTCCCTAAGGTTGGGTAAGAATATGTTTTTTTTAAGGCATGTAATGAGCTAAAAATAAGGAATGGTCAAATAAGTTCAAAGGGGTTAAGCAAGGGAAAATATGCAAGGTTGGCTATTTGGTTAAAGTAGCTATTTCAAGAAAAATGCTTCAATCATGTTTATGTATGTATGTGAAAATGTTGCCTCAAATAGAGTCAAAACAAGTTTTAGAGTAACAATTTCATGAGTGAAAATCACACAAGAAAAAAGAGAATGGTACAAATGTTTAATCCATTCATCAATAGGCTTAAAATCTCACAAGGCATACATCTATCAGTCTTAATCCACTAATTCAACATCCATAACCAAGCATATGAAATTTAAGAAAGAAGATAATTTATTCAATCATGCTATGATCCCTAAATTTCAATTGCTAACAACTATACTAATAAACATACTACTCTATTTTTTTTGGGTTTTTTTTAGTCAACTATCCTTCCCCCTAACCAGATCACAAGATTATCCTCAATGTTAAAATATAGATAGGTAAAGGATAGAAGATATTACCTATTGTGACAATTACTAAAAAGAAAAACCTAGCACAAATTTAAACAGAAACAAAGTACAATAACAAAAACTAAAGGTAAAGGGAAGTTATAAATGAAGTGTCAGATCAAACCTATGTTCCTTGCTGCTTCCCTCTAACCAATCTATCTGAGCTATTACTAGATCAAGTTCATAAACAAAAGCTTATAATTTATCAATTAACTCATCGACAGTGGAAGTAGAGACAAGGAGTCATATTGTTGAAGGTGTGATAAAGTTCTGCTCCATAGCATGGTCAAGAAAAGATAACAAACTATTAAGGAAATTATTAACATTCAACAAACCTATGGGTTTATGGTGGATGTTTAGTTGGGCCCAAAATACAATTTGAAAAACTTCTTCCAAAGTACCATAGCCACCTAGTAAGGCAATGAACGCATCAGAGTTGTCAAGAATTTTAGCCATTTGTTCATGCATAGTTGATACTCGTAGTTCCTCCCCAATTGTCTTGCCAATGATGTTCCTTTCAGATAAAACTTTAGGAATGATACCTAAAACTTGATTGCCTCCTAGATGTGCAGTGATTGATACAACCTCCATTAACCCAAAGCTACCTCCCCCATATACTACATGAATTTTTCTCACAGTAAGTGTTTGACCAAGAATGCTTGCTGCATTTACAAATTTTGTACTCTTCCCAAAACTTGACCCACAAAATACACAGATATTTATAAATTGACGAACAAAAACTCCCTCTATTTCTACACTTACCCTCCCTTTGAATGATTATGATTTGAATGAAAATGAAGAAAATAGAGTGTTTAAACAGGGAAAAGAATGAAAAATGTAATGTTAGCACTTATATGGGTAGGTTGACTGTTGTAAAAAAAGTTTAAAATTAAGAAACATTGAATTTTTTATTATTATTTTATTTTTTATTTTTTGAAAGAAAACGAGAGCTGGAACCAGTCCAAAAATGGAGGCTAGGCTCTCACGCCCATTTATTCAACAAAGATGACATATCTTTAACCTGTGTGTCATCAGTACAGGGAATTGGTGGCATATCTTTATACTGTGTGTCACCAATGCAGTAATACCAAGACAACTTAGCCAATCTTGGAATTCTTCTCCCTCCTGCTTGTGGAATATTTTGGTTTGAGCTATGACACAACTAATTAAAGTGCGTAAATCTGACAGCCACCACCAACTACTAAAGCCAGTGAGAGGTTGCTAGAGAGCCTATGGCCTAAAATCACAGGATCTAGCTCAGTTTCATAGTCACGCGAGTATGCTAACACAGGGTGCTTCTATCTATCCATCATCTCAGTTTGCCTAAAAGGTAAACTTTAGGTCACTGAGAATAGCTCTCTACAGAGCATGGCACATGAACCTTATTTAAAGACCAGTGCGCGAAGGTCTAACCCAAGTCAATGATGGGTCTAACCCTAAGGTTAGGGGCTCCATGCTTAATTAAGAGCATGATACTATTTCAATCGCCTTTTTTTCTCTTTTTTTGAGATGAACAAGATAATAACATACATGTTGTTGTGATTGTGACTCACATCTTCCTCTAATTTTACGTCAAGTAACGGCTTAAACGCCTTCTATGAGTCGGGGATAAGCTTCCCATCCAATTTTCTTATAAATTGGCAAACAGGGTCTTTTTGAGTCAGATTCCCAAGACTGTAACGCTTTTGCTCATTCCTGAAGAGATTCCACAAATTAAGAATTTCACGATGCACAATTCCACAAGAATGTGTCTCAAGAGTCAATAAGATATCATCTAATGACTCCTTACTCAGTCCATTCTTAATAAAGTATATTTATCTTCTTGGTTTACAGAAACCATCCCCAAAGAACAGCATCGCTTGTTACAATTTCATTGCACACATTTATGACAAACTTGCATTCTTTTCACCTTCTCCTTTTAGAATACGAACTTTTACTTAGACTTAGAATATATAAGGCAAATGAATTTGAAGATTCATATGCTAAATGGACATTTGCTTCGATTATCTAGTGTATCTCTTCAGGGATGCCCTTGTGCATTAACATTCTTAATTTTTCACACCTAACTTTGTAGATTTTTGTTAGAGCATTTTGAGAAAGAGAAGGAAAATGCTTTCTTCAATTCGAGAGAATAACATCTATTTTAAAGGAGAAGGAATTAGTTATTATGGGAAACTGAAAAACAAACCTATTTGAGAGTCACGGAGTACCGTTATTGTTGGTGTATGCCCTAGAGGCTAATACATTTTCTGTATTTACATACATTCTATTATGCTATTTTATATATGAGGCATTTCATTTATTGTGTTCTTTTTGATAAACATAATAAAGTCCATAGAATAGTAAGTTTGATGCCATAGGACATCAAGTGGATGACTTGATCGTGAGATCCTTTTGGTTACAACACTATTCTTAAATGTCCCTAGTCAAGTATTATTGTTAATTAGGACAACAATAATACATTGAGACTAGTATGTGCAGAGACTGATGACCACATCTCACGGGTCATGGATATGAGATATCAAGTCTTCACATGGGTACATATTAGAGTAATGATGTACTGGACTGACCCACCATGAGAACGCTACATGGATCGTTACGTGAGTGTCATAAGCGATTCTCATAGTGACAATGGTGTTTGTGGTCCTTTGACCTGAAATCACTACGATTCCTACATGAAGAGTTGTGTGTTTTGATGCCATCAAACGTCATCTGTAACAAGGTGATTATAAAGTTAGTTATTGGACATACCGCAAATCATGCAGAGGGATGTGAGTGACTTAGATGGGATTTGTCACTCCTATATAACAAGAGCGATATCTTCGGGCCCCCTGATCGAGTGAGACTGCGAAATGCATGGCCATGCTCAAATGAGTCAATATGAGATATTGATCTCATTTGTTGTTACAAAGTCTACTCGAGTATCAGGAAACGAATGATTGGACTATACAAGGGTGATGAATTCCATGCCTTGTGTTCAATCTAGATATCTTGACAAAGGGACTAAACGACACGGAAACATTGGTCATGGAAAGGTTATGTCAAATCACTGGCATTCTTATTACTTGGGTAGCAGTGACGTGTTGCTAGATACCGCTCACTGCTTGTAATATTACAATGAGATTTTAATATTACTGCCAACGTAATAAGAACCTGCAGGGTCACACACATAGAGCAGACTAAAATTGGAGCAATGGATCCAAGTTGGACTCGGATTCAAATATGGGCCAGACTCATAACAGATGGGTCTAGGGTTGCACAGCTTACCTTGCTGCTGCTCACACTCACTTAAGGCAGTTACTATTATAAATAGTACTGCTAAGGGGACTGCTTTGAGATACAATTCTGAACCCTAGCTGCACCTACAGAAAAGTGAGTGAGAGAGCGACATGTATCTTCTCTTCTCTTCGCAGCTAGCACTGTACAAGAGACGTGAGGCTCTTCTTTGCGGACGTTGGACGTTCGTGAGTCTGTTCGTGTGGATACCACAGAGACATCGTTTCTATTACAGTGTTAGTGATTCACGCTTCAAGAGGTAAATCATTTAAAAACTCAGATTATGGCTTTTTCGCATGGATCCTCGATGGGAATCCCTGTTTTTCCGCTGCGCGTTATATCCGCAAAAATTCCCAACAGTTATCCGCCACTTAACCGAGGTCACAAAGAACTTCAGAAAGAAAGCAACAAAATTAAAATAAAATTCTTCTCATAATATGGATTAGAAAGAGAGATGGATTCTACCTCAACAACTTGGGTTTCTAGAAATGGTTTGAGTCTTTGTCCATTGACGTTAAACACATTACTATTCCAAGGGTTCTCAAAGTCTACGGCCCCATGAGGATACACATGTTTAACAACAAAAGGGCCATTACACCTAGATCTCAATTTTCCGGGGAATATGTGAAGATGAGAATTATAAAACAGAACTTTTTAACCATTTTCAAAAGATTTCCTCAAAATTGATTTGTCATGAAAAGCTTTTGTTCTATCTTTATAAATCTTGGAGTTTTCATTGCATCTTTTCTCAATTCCTTAAGTTCATTTAATTGTAATTTGCATATCTTGCAAGCATCATCAAGGTTTAGGTTGAAAGGTTTAATGACCCAAAATGCTTTATGCTCCAATTCTACAGGCAAGTGACAAAGTTTTTCATAGACTAACCGATAAGATGATATGCCTAAAGATGTTTTGAAAGTAATACGGTAAGCCTAAAGTACATCATTTAGTCTTAAAGACCAATCTTTACGATTTGGGTTAACCATTTTTTTTAAAATTTGTTTAATCTCTCTATTTGCTAATTCTACCTGTTTACTTGTTTGAGGGTGATAAGGGGTGGCAAATTTGTGTGTAATGTCATATTTCTTCATTAATGATTCAAATTGTTTATTGTAAAAATGTGTTCCCCCATCACTGATGATAGCTCGAGGGATTTAAAATCGACTCAAAACATTTTCTTTTAAAAAATTAACAACAGTTTTATGATCATTGTGTCGACATGGAATCATCTCAATCTATTTTGAGACATAATCAATTGCAAACAAAATATATATAAATCCAAATGATGATGGAAATGGACCCATAAAATCAATTCCCCAACAATCAAAAATTTCAATGACAAGGATAGGGTTCAGAGGCATCATGTTTCATTTAGAAATGGAACCCAATTTTTGTCAGTTTTCATAACTTTTGCAAAATGTATAAATGTCCTTAAATAATGTGGGCCAATAAAATCCACACTGTAATACTTTTGCAGCTATTTTCTTTAAAGAAAAGTGACCTCCACATACTTCTGAAAAATAAAATTTAATGACATTACCTACCTCACTGTTAGGCACACATCTCCAAATGATTTGATCAAGACAATATTTGAGCAAATATGGGTCATCCCAATAAATTTTTTTCACCTCAGTCAAAAATTTCCTTTTGTCTTGGTGCATCCATTGAGGCAGCATCTTTCCTGTTTCAAGAAAATTTACAATGTTAGCAAACCAAGGCATGAAATTGACAGAAAATAAAAATTCATCAGGAAAAGAATCATTGATAGGTATGATGTCAACATGTGAGTCTGTTGTAAGTTTAGACAAATGATCTACAACAATATTTTCAGCTCTTTTTGTAACACCCCAAATTCTGACTATGTGAATAGTAATAGCAGAATTACACTGTTTGTGTTTTCTGTGCATTATAAAAATAATTTGATTATTCCGACACTGTTTTTGATTGTTTTGTGTGATTTGCTCCTGGTCAAGAAAATAATAATTTTCGGGCTGGGAAAATTCTTATCTGATTTATTTAGAGACGGGGGATCTTACTTAACCTGAATCTGAGTAACACAGAAAAGAATCTCTTAATGGTTAGAATTTATCTGTAAAATAATTCTATTTTACTGATAAATATCTGTTACTTTATTCATAGCTGCTATTGCAATGAATTATTCGATCCGACTATAATTTGCCATAATAATCAACCGACCAAAATTTTGGAATTCTAATTCGACCAAAATTCTGGAAATCCCAATCCGACAGAAGTTCCTCAACATTTTCCCAAATGATTTTCATTTCAAAACTTGTTTCGACAAACCGAATTCGACAATTTCTTTTGAGAATAGATTCTTGTCGATACTGACTTCATTTCAAGCCTATTCCGACAAACAAAGCTCGACAGTTTTATGAATATACTCCTGCCGATAGACTCGGTCTTTCTCAAGCCTTACAGGGATCCAAAAGACCAATCTCACGTAACTCATTCGACAATCCAAGATTTTTGACAGTCTTGACATCGACAGAATTTGGACAAGATCCAAACACTTGAAGAAATTTTCCTAACATTTTGATCCCGTCGAATTTAATTACTGAATGCAAGCATAAGTTAAATAGTGAGTTGAATTCGACACTTCCAGAGCATTTCCCGACAACATCAACAGTAGTTCGACAGAACCCAAAATACCTCAAAATTGGATGAAGCCGATTCTCCATTTTTGAATCAGAAATCAAAGATTTGGCTGTTAAGGCTGCTTTTTCTGACCAAGACCATTTATTCTGACAAAGACTATCTCTTCCGACCAAGATTATCTATTTCGACTAAGGTTATCTTTTCCGACAAAGACTATCTATTCAAAAACATGGAAGACTTCCTCAAATTCGACAAAATGATGGATGTTGCTGTTGACAGAGAATCAGTCAAAAACAATATGGTTCTCTTTTTCCCTCAATCTTGTCGGACGATTCTCCAAATCAAAGTGAAGATGACTGCTATGTAATCGACCTAACTGATCATAAATAGTACTACTATTCGTTGTCGAACACTATTTTATGTCGAAGGTTGCTCATTGTTGGACAAACACTTATCGTCGAATTTGAGATATCCGTCAAATTTGAACTTTTGTTCAAATTTATCAAATTTGATCTTCTGACTATTTGGTACTATGTTAAGATTCGTCGAGTGAAAATATTAAAATCTGTCGAGTGAGAAGGCTTTTGTCCGTTAAGTAAGAATGTCAATTTCCGTCGAGTATAGATGTCAATGTTCGTCGAAGTAGAATGATAATGTTCATCGACCGTCGAGTAAGAACTTCTAAACTATTTAGTAGAGAAACTTCTCTAATGTCAAGATTCGTCGAATTAGAATTTTGACCATATAGTACTTTCGTCGATTCGACAATTGGAAGATTTCTTCAACGTTAACACTCGTCCGATGAATTAGGATTCTGTTGACCTTTTAAGTTCATTCGACAGTTTTGATCTTCGTTCGACAGAATTCCCATCCGACAGAACTTGATATTTAGCCATTCTTGGAAAATAACGTTCTCCCATTTTACATCATTTTGTCAGGTTGATTTCCGTCGAAAATTACCCTTGAAACTCACAGCCATGCAGCAACTTGGAGGAGGTTCTACATAATTCTTGAACAATCCAAAAGCCTTGAAAGTCAAGTGAATGACGTAAGCCATGTGTTTAATTAAATGTTAATATATTAGGATATTTACCTAGCAAAATTCAACACTCAACCTCACCCAAAGATAACCACACGGCAGCCGCCTCATAATTTCACTCTCATAAATTACATTTTCTTTCACATCAAAAAGTATTCATCTTTTTCTCTCAGAAATCCTATGAACCTGAGCATCAGTTTTTCTTTCTTTTCTCTTCAATGGTTTTCGGCCATGCACTCCAACCCACACCAATCAACTTCTATAATTTTATCTCATCACATTTCTTGAACCCAAATCCTATTCTAAACACTTTTCATTCACAAAGTTTTTCCAAATTCCTACTCTATCTTGTCCAAAATCCAACCTTTTGCTTACTTAAGGGTAAGTTTGGTTTCTATGGTTCAATATTTGATTTTTAATTTTTCTAACCATGTTTGTTCCATAGTTTTCTCTATTTTGTACCTTGTATGTGTTTTTACTAATTATTTAAGAATTTTAGGAATTGTTTTGGAGCTTGTACGAAATTTAGAGGAAAGGAGGAGATCTTACCGATTAATTTGTCTACAAGAGGTAAGAGGGAGATTTAATCTCATCAACCCTAAGTGGTGATGGGAAAATGGATTTGTTTGTGTATGGAATCCATAAGGATTCATTTGTGTGGTTGTTTATTGTATTTATTATTTATTTGTGTGATTGTTTAAATGCTTTCCTATTTGTGATTTATTTTGCTATGCATGATTATAGCTTTCATTATTTTCATTTTTCATGTTTATGATTTAAATAATTATATGTATTTCATATGTGATTATATAATTGTATGTGTTTATAATTATATAATTATTAAAGTAGGATGTGAATAACATGTACGAAATGCATGAGTATTCCAAAGAATACACTATGAGGCTCACTACCTTACATCCAAAAAGAGAACCAAAATGTTCTCAACAATTTTCTAAATTACTTGATTTGAGGAATCTAGGTAAAATAACTAAATTAAAAATGATTTAAGTTAATTATGGCCAACATGCCATTTAGTGTATAATCAAATACCATTTTATTTTTAATTTGGCCAACATACCATTTTATTTTCTAAGATAGGTAAGGTAATGGATTTACAAAATAAATTGATTCCAATGAATCATTGAGAAAATAAAAGGAATAAATTCAGTTCTAGAATTTTAACTTAGCATAAATTAGTTTAAATAAGAATTAAATCAGACGCTTGAAAAATACTAACGTAGAGCTCATTTTATAAATTTTGAAGCGCGTTAGTGAGTTTCAAAGTGAAATTATTGGGTAAAAATAAAATAAACTATATTTAGAGGAAAACGTTAAAAATACCTTATACTGACTTTATAGGCAAAATGCTGCCAAAATTTAATAAAATAAGACGTTTAAAATGAAAAGATTCCATACTATATTTAGAACACAAGGAAAATACTCTACGTATTTTAAAAGTACTAGATATAGTTTTACACATATTAAAAATAATGATTCTAAGCTATTCGGTTAAGAAAATGAATTAAAAATCCTACGCGATTGAGAAAATAATTTTATGATGTTTAAAAATGTCAAAATATATTTACACGATTTAAAAACGTTTGTGAAAATAAAGAGATTGTGAAAATGCGATAAAATTCCTACGCGATTGATCAATACAGTGAGTTTTTCTGTCGGGCCAAAGTGGTGGACCCGACATGTTGTGGTGTAATCTTGTCAGTGGGACGTACTATACTTTGGTATTTTGTTAGTACTGTCAGGTGGGACGTACTATACTTTAGTTTTTGGTGACAAAGGGTATTTTGGTAATTTTTCGTAATTATGGTAAAATTTGGATAATAAGGGTATTTTTGTAATTTTAGATCATGTTTAGAGTGTTGTGCCAATTTGGTTTATAATTGGCGATTGATTGATGAGGCAAATTACACCGTAATTGGTGTGATAAGCGTAGTGTGGTTCATTTATGAACTTGGAGGCATTAATGTGCGGAGGATCCCATATGTGGACAGTGGTAGCACCTCTGGGCCGTGGTAACGGGCAACACACTAATGATCTTGACAAGCACTATTCTTAGTCGAGATCTTGAGGGGACTATTAAGTACTATGCCCGTGGTACACGATGTTTGGATGTGTCTTGCTACACGATGTTTTGGACATGGGGCTATAGACACGACGTGTTGACAAAGTAATAGCTTGTTGGGCAGCCATAAAGTATTATTAGTTTCTATTCGGATCATTCTCTCGGATATTCGTGTTTAGCTCCATGGAGTAGGAACGAGTCGGTGTGTGTTCATGCATTACCCGTATTTTACTTGTTCATGCATCATCTCGCACTTTACTTCTTATCATATTCGTGATATAATATATGATGTACTTGTTTTAATATATTATGTATGATACATGTTATTTTAATATATATTGCTTTAATATATTATGCATGATATAATGGTATGTGTTATTTTAATGTGTATTACTTTGTTATACTATGTATGTAATGTTGGTATGTACTGTTGTGATATTTGTTTGTATTGTCGTTTTCTTTATTGCCATGCGGGTAATGGTGTAGATTGTCTCACCTCTTCATTGTATTGTTTTATCTGTTTCTATTTTATGTTTAAATCATCAAAGACTACAATGGCGGAAAGAGGATGACAGTTAGGTTTCTTTAGGCTACAATTTCTCGAAGGCGCTGAGGCTTGGTATGTCCACTGGGACACCAGACACATAGAGTATAGTGGTAACGTGACTTTATCAGTAAGTAGGACTCGGCAGGGGTTGGTTACTACACGTTACACCGTTGCTTTCGTAGAGATCATTTTACCTATTAGGGAGTTGTGGGACGAGTTTCACTATACTCCTAGAGAACTTCGATACACTTTTGGGTCGAATTTCTATCGGTCAAGACATTCCTAACTAAGGAATTTGTCTTATGACGAGGGCTCATATCTTAGGTGTTATGTTTTAGTAGTATACTGTCTTTTACTATTTTTATTAAATATTAATAGTTGTAAATTAGTTGTATACTTCAGACAAGAATCACATGTATATTATGGTGAATTTATGTTTGTTATATTTTGTGTTTCCGCGTTAATTTATTTAATGTTAAAATCATAAAAGGAAAATATATATATATATATAGATATCACAAATATTACTTAAGTATCAAATATTTTTATAACTTGGGTAAGGATTTTATTTATTTTATTTTTCTCGCATCATAAATGTGACATCCCCAAAAGAAACGGTGTTACATTAGTTGGTATCAGAGCCCAAGTTAGAGTCTTTTGGGTTTGTGGGTAGGTTTGTCTTGTTTGTGCTGTGTGAATCTCTGAAATTGAATACAGAGATATGTTTCGATTTCTGAAAGGAAACGATTTTTGTGTGAAATAGCTACGTTTAGTTCGTTGTGTGTCGATTTTGTTTATCTTTGAAGAAAGATAATGGAACATTACGAACATGAGCATGTGGACGTGAAACGTGATGAAGATCATATAACCGCAGCTCGAAGTGGGATACGAAAGATGATTGAAGTAGCAATACAACGGAGACAGATGATCGCTCAACAAATAGGCCGATAACCGAATTTCATAGCTTATTAGGATTGGAGCAAACCATCGGATGCGAGGAGGCTGTCAGAATTTAGAACCTTCGATAATTCAAAATGGAAAGAAGCGTAAGTTCAATCGTTTTCAGCGAGAGTCATTTGTCTAACCATCGGGGAAGCAACAACAGACAAAGAGAGGAAGTACGAGTGGCAATGATTTTGGTCAGACTGTGGCATCACCAACGAAGTACTTGAAGTATGGAAAGCTTGAACACTTATTCAAAAAGTGTGATCAGCTGAAAATGGAAACTTCCATTAGTAATACACGTGCTTCAAAATCTTGAACAAGAAGAAGGAGCCGATGCAAGAAGTGTAATGAGATTATTAAAATATAAAAACTTAAGAAGCGAGAAAGTCGTGCCATAGAGAGTAATCTTAAAACTGTGCTGTATAAGTCGCGAGGTAACTCATTCTTTTGTGATCATTGATTATGCAAATCTTTCGGAGTTATCTGTGTTTTACTTCTTTTCATGAGGTTACTTCAATTTCTAAAACTTGCTATTACTACTTGAGCCTGTTTAAAATTATCCAATTATCATTGGAGTTTGAAATTTTTATTGATCGAGTTTGTCTATTTCTTTCTCAAATAGACTGAGTAAATCAATTTGAATCTATCTGTGTCTTTGTCATGGCATGATCTGAGTATTTTCTACTCTTTATGATTAAACTTGTTATTTGTACTCAAGTTTTTTAATTCTACCCTATATCTATTGAATATCAAATCTTTTCTGTTGATTTGATTTGTTTATCTAAAATTATATATTTGAGATCCTGATTTTTAACTGGATTGGTCATTTACCAACCATATCCTACTAGATTGTTGCAATGCAATTTAGTATTTCTTTGATCTGAGATTTTTGGATTTGAATCCAAAAAGGTTCATTTCTAAAATTTTTGGACCATGTTCATTTTGAAAATCTATTAGACCATTTAAAATTCTTTGTTGGACTAATCTAGTAACCTGCTGAAAAGTCTTGTTACTTTTTCCTATAACCTTCAAAGTGTCTTTCTTATATCTCAATAAAGAAAGAGTTATGCGCAAAAAAAAAAACTAGTCAAATACAAATTCTGTTAGAAGTTCAACTCGTGAATTTCGATTGAGAGTTGAGATCAAATAGAAAGGTGGTGACGTATACTTCGAGGCAGTGGAACGTACATGAGAAGAATTATTCGATTTACGTTTAGGATATGCGATAGTTGTTTTGCAAGGAGAATTTGAAGACATTTTCTTCCCTATAAAGTCTACAATAATTTCGAGGGCTTGAAGTACCTGTACAATTAAGAGGGGCTTGGATATGAGGTATTATATGGAAGAAGATTTAGAACGTCATTGTGTTAGCATCATGATTCTGAAAGTACTGAGGTATGACCAGAATTTGTGTAGTAGATTACTGAGAAAGTGAAGACGATTCAAGGCAAGATAAGGACGACTCAGACGTGGCAAAAGAGTTATGCAGATAAAAGACGAAGACCGCTTGAATTTGAAGAAGGTGACCATGTATTTCTACGTGTGATACCTATGACTAGAGTTGGACGAGTGATTAAGTTGAGGAAACCCACTCTGAAGTTATCAGACCGTATCGGATACTCCGTTAGACATCGTACAAATGAAGGAGAATTCAACCTGCGAGACGTTTCCAGTCAAGATTGAAGATCGAAGGACAAAGTAACTTCAAAGTAAAGAAATTGCATTGGTTAAAGTGGTTTGGAACGATATATGTGGTGAAGCAACATGGGAGTTGGGAGAGAAGTTAAGAGAGCAGTATCTGTTTTTATTTTAAGTATGTCAAGTTTCGAGGACGAAACTTTATTTTAGAGGGGGAGAGTTGTAACACCCAAAATTCTGACTATGTGAATAGTAATAGCAGAATTACACTGTTTGTGTTTTCTGTGCATTATAAAAATAATTTGATTATTCCGACACTGTTTTTGATTGTTTTGTGTGATTTGTTCTTGGTCAAGAAAATAATAATTTTTGGGCTGGGAAAATTCTTATCTGATTTATTTAGAGACGGGGGATCTTACTTAACCTGAATCTGAGTAACACAGAAAAGAATCTCTTAATGGTTAGAATTTATCTGTAAAATAATTCTATTTCTTGATAAATATCTGTTACTTTATTCATAGTCTATATTGCAATGAATTATTCGATCCGACTATAATTTGCCATAATAATCAACCGACCAAAATTCTGAATTCTAATTCGACCAAAATTAAAATCCCAATCCGACGAAGTTCCTCAACATTTTCCCAAATGGTTTTCATTTCAAAACCTGTTTCGACAAACCGAATTCGACAATTTCTTTTGAGA
The DNA here is from genome assembly GCA_029884595.1 of Ormosia semicastrata. Taxonomy (NCBI): domain Eukaryota; kingdom Viridiplantae; phylum Streptophyta; class Magnoliopsida; order Fabales; family Fabaceae; genus Ormosia; species Ormosia semicastrata. Next base: position 69,669,943 of record JAQQTO010000061.1, on the reverse strand, counting down.
ATAGATTCTTGTCGATCTTGACTTCATTTCAAGCCTATTCCGACAAACAAAGCTCGACAGTTTTATGAATATACTCCTGTCGATAGACTCGGTCTTTCTCAAGCCTTACAGGGATCCAAAAGACCAATCTCACGTAACTCATTCGACAATCCAAGATTTTTGACAGTCTTGACATCGACAGAATTTGGACAAGATCCAAACACTTGAAGAAATTTTCCTAACATTTTGATCCCGTCGGATTTAATTACTGAATGCAAGCATAAGTTAAATAGTGAGTTGAATTTGACACTTCCAGAGCATTTCCCGACAACATCAACCAGTAGTTCGACAGAACCCAAAATACCTCAAAATTGGATGAAGCTGATTCTCCATTTTTGAATCAAAAATCAAAGATTTGGCTGTTAAGGCTGCTTTTTCTGACCAAGACCATTTATTCTGACAAAGACTATCTCTTCCGACCAAGATTATCTATTTCGACTAAGGTTATCTTTTCCGACAAAGACTATCTATTCAAAAACATGGAAGACTTCCTCAAATTCGACAAAATGATGGATGTTGCTGTTGACAGAGAATCAGTCAAAAACAATATGGTTCTCTTTTTCCCTCAATCTTGTCGGACGATTCTCCAAATCAAAGTGAAGATGACTCGCTATGTAATCGACCTAACGATCATAAATAGTACTACTATTCGTTGTCGAACACTATTTTATGTCGAAGGTTGCTCATTGTTGGACAAACACTTATCGTCGAATTTGAGATATCCGTCAATTTGAACTTCTGTTCAAATTTATCAAATTTGATCTTCTGACTATTTGGTACTATGTTAAGATTCGTCGAGTGAAAATATTAAAATCTGTCGAGGGAGAAGGCTTTTGTCCGTTAAGTAAGAATGTCAATTTCCGTCGAGTATAGATGTCAATGTTCGTCGAAGTAGAATGATAATGTTCATCGACCGTCGAGTAAGAACTTCTAAACTATTTAGTAGAGAAACTTCTCTAATGTCAAGATTCGTCGAATTAGAATTTTGACCATATAGTACTTTCGTCGATTCGACAATTGGAAGATTTCTTCAACGTTAACACCCGTCCGACGAATTAGGATTCTGTTGACCTTTTAAGTTCATTCGACAGTTTTGATCTTCGTTCGACAGAATTCCCATTCGACAGAACTTGATATTTAGCCATTCTTGGAAAATAACGTTCTCCCATTTTACATCATTCTGTCGGGTTGATTTCGTCGAAAATTACCCTTGAAACTCACCGCCATGCAGCAGCACTTGGAGGAGGTTCTACATAATTCTTGAACAATCCAAAAGCCTTGAAAGTTAAGTGAATGACGTAAGCCATGTGTTTAATTAAATGTTAATATATTAGGATATTTACCTAGCAAAATTCAACACTCAACCTCACCCAAAGATAACCACATGGCAGCCGCCTCATAATTTCACTCTCATAAATTACATTTTCTCTCACATCAAAAAGTATTCATCTTTTTCTCTCGAAAATCCTACGAACCGAGCATCGCTTTTTTTCTTTTCTTTTCTTTTAATGGTTTTCGGCCATGCACTCCAACCCACACCAATCAACTTCTATAATTTTATCTCATCACATTTCTTGAACCCAAATCCTATTCTAAACACTTTTCATTCACAAAGTTTTTCCAAATTCCTACTCTATCTTGTCCAAAATCCAACCTTTTGCTTACTTAAGGGTAAGTTTGGTTTCTATGGTTCAATATTTGATTTTTAATTTTTCTAACCATGTTTGTTCCATGGTTTTCTCTATTTTGTACCTTGTATGTGTTTTTACTAATTATTTAAGAATTTTAGGAATTGTTTTGGAGCTTGTACGAAATTTAGAGGAAAGGAGGAGATCTTACCGATTAATTTGTCTACAAGAGGTAAGAGGGAGATTTAATCTCATTAACCCTAAGTGGTGATGGTAAAATGGATTTGTTTGTGTATGGAATCCATAAGGATTCATTTGTGTGGTTGTTTATTGTATTTATTATTTATTTGTGTGATTGTTTAAATGCTTTCCTATTTGTGATTTATTTTGCTATGCATGATTATAGCTTTCATTATTTTCATTTTTCATGTTTATGATTTAAATAATTGTATGTATTTCGTATGTGATTATATAATTGTATGTGTTTATAATTATATAATTATTAAAGTAGGATGTGAATAACATGTACGAAATGCATGAGTATTCCAAAGAATACACTATGAGGCTCATGGCCTTACATCCAAAAAGAGAACCAAAATGTTCTCAACAATTTTCTAAATTACTGATTTGAGGAATCTAGGTAAAATAACTAAATTAAAAATGATTTAAGTTAATTATGGCCAACATGCCATTTAGTGTATAATCAAATACCATTTTATTTTTAATTTGGCCAACATACCATTTTATTTTCTAAGATAGGTAAGGTAATGGATTTACAAAATAAATTGATTCCAATGAATCATTGAGAAAATAAAAGGAATAAATTCAGTTCTAGAATTTTAACTTAGCAGAAATTAGTTTAAATAAGAATTAAATCAGACGCTTGAAAAATACTAACGTAGAGCTCATTTTATAAATTTTGAAGAGCGTTAGTGAGTTTCAAAGTGAAATTATTGGGTAAAAATAAAATAAACTATATTTAGAGGAAAACGTTAAAAATACCTTATACTGACTTTATAGGCAAAATGCTGCCAAAATTTAATAAAATAAGACGTTTAAAATGAAAAGATTCCATACTATATTTAGAACACAAGGAAAATACTCTACTTATTTTAAAAGTACTAGATATAGTTTTACACATATTAAAAATAATGATTCTAAGCTATTCGGTTAAGAAAATGAATTAAAAATCCTACGCGATTGAGAAAATAATTTTATGATGTTTAAAAATGTCAAAATATATTTACACGATTTAAAAACGTTTGTAAAAATAACGAGATTGTGAAAATGCGATAAAATTCCTACGCGATTGATCAATACAGTGAGTTTTTCTGTCGGGCCAAAGTGGTGGACCCGGACATGTTGTGGTGTAGTACTGTCAGGTGGGACGTACTATACTTTGGTATTTTGTTAGATCTTGTCGGGGGGACGTACTATACTTTGGTTTTTGGTGACAAAGGGTATTTTGGTAATTTTTCGTAATTATGGTAAAATTTGGATAATAAGGGTATTTTTGTAATTTTAGATCATGTTTAGAGTGTTGTGCCAATTTGGTTTATAATTGGCGATTGATTGATGAGGCGAATTACATCGTAATTGGTGTGATAGGCGTAGTGTGGTTCATTTATGAACTTGGAGGCATTAATGTGCGGAGGATCCCATATGTGGACAGTGGTAGCACCTCTGGGCCGTGGTAACGGGCAATACACTAATGATCTTGACAAGCACTATTCTTAGTCGAGATCTTGAGGGGACTATTAAGTACTATGCCTGTGGTACACGATGTTTGGACTGTGTACTGCTACACGATGTTTTGGACTGTGGGCTATAGACACGACGTGTTGACAGTGCAATAGTTTGGTTGGGCAGCCATAAAGTATTATTAGTTTCTATTCGGATCATTCTCTCAGATATTCGTGTTTAGCTCCATGGAGTAGGAACGAGTCAGTGTGTGTTCATGCATTACCTGCATTTTACTGTTCATGCATCATCTGCACTTTACTTCTTATCATATTCTGTGATATAATATATGATGTACTGTTTTAATATATTATGTATGATACATGTTATTTTAATATATATTGCTTTAATATATTATGCATGATATAATGGTATGTGTTATTTTAATGTGTATTACTTTGTTATACTATGTATGTAATGTTGGTATGTACTGTTGTGATATTTGTTTGTATTATTGTTTTCTTTATTGCCATGCGGGTAATGGTGTAGATTGTCTCACCTCTTCATTGTATTGTTTTATCTGTTTCTATTTTATGTTTAAATCATCAAAGACTACAATGGCGGAAAGAGGAGGACAGTTAGGTTTCTTTAGGCTACAATTTCTCGAAGGCGCTGAGGCTTGGTATGTCCACTGGGACACCAGACACATAGAGTATAGTGGTAACGTGACTTTATCAGTAAGTAGGACTCGGCAGGGGTTGGTTACTACACGTTACACAGTTGCTTTCGTAGAGATCATTTTACCTATTAGGGAGTTGTGGGACGAGTTTCACTATACTCCTAGAGAGAACTTCGATACACTTTTGGGTCGAATTTCTATTGGTCAAGACATTCCTAACTAAGGAATTTGTCTTATGACGAGGGCTCATATCTTAGGTGTTATGTTTTAGTAGTATACTGTCTTTTACTGTTTTTATTAAATATTAATAGTTGTAAATTAGTTGTATACTTCAGACAAGAATCACATGTATATTATGGTGAATTTATGTTTGTTATATTTTGTGTTTCCGCGTTAATTTATTTAATGTTAAAATCATAAAAGGAAAATATATATATATAGATATCACAAATATTACTTAAGTATCAAATATTTTTATAACTTGGGTAAGGATTTTATTTATTTTATTTTTCTGCATCATAAATGTGACATCCCCAAAAGAAACGGTGTTACACTTTTCTTATCTTTTATTGTGATATTGAATTCTTGAAGCAACAAGATCCACCGTATCAATCTCGATTTGGCATCTTGCTTAGACATTAAATATCTAATAGCAGCATGATCGGTGAAAACAATAGTAGAAGAACCAATTAAATAAGCTCAAAATTTGTCCAATGCAAAAATTACAACAAGTAGTTCTTTTTCAGTAGTGGTGTAATTCATTTGTGCACTATTCAAAGTCCAAATTGCGTAATAAATTATATGAGGCTTACCTTCCTTTCTTTGGCCTAAAACAGTTCCAACAATAAAATCACTAGCATCACACATCAACTCAAAAGGCAAAGACCAGTCAGGGGTTTGCATGATAGGGGCAAATGTCAGAAGGCCAATTAATTTTTAAAAGATTTTTGGCATTCTTGAGTCCAATCAAATGGTGTATCTTTTATTAGAAGATTACATAATGATTTGGATTTGGCACTAAAGTCCTTAATGAATCTTCTGTGAAATCTTGCATGTCCTAAAAATGAACGAACTTCCCTGACTATTTTTGGTGAAGGCAAATGAGCAATTAATTCAACTTTGGCCTTATCAACTTAAATTTCTTTAAAAGATATCACATGACTTAACACTATTCTTGAGGTAATCATGTAATGACATTTTTCCCAGTTTAACACAAGTCTTTTTTCTTCATATATTTTAAAAACCTTTTCTTGATTATCAAGACAAATTTCAAATGAATTTCCATAAACTGTCAAGTCTTCCATGAAAACCTCTAAATAATGCTCAACCATGTCATTAAAAATACTTAGCATGCATCTTTGAAATGTTGTCAGAGCATTATAAAGGCCAAAAGGCATTATTCTGTATGTAAAAGTGCCAAAAAGGCATGTAAAAGTGATCTTTTCTTGATCCTCTAATGCAATGGGTATTTGATAATAGCCTAATAACTCTATAAAATGTAGTTATTTGCGCCCTATATTTGTGTTATATTGGTTGCTTAGTCCTTGTTTGTATGCATGAATAGAAGATTTTAGCATTATGCTCATCTGATTTCATTTTAATGGCTTCCATTATGATTTTGAGCAAATACTTCCTAAACTTTGATGAATTGGGTACATTTGCATGAGCTATTAAAGTGGTACTTTCTCTGTTACAGGAAGGGCTCAAATAAAGCATGAAAAAGAAGAATCTGGAGTAGCTTTGGACCAGGAAGCCCAAGGAAAGCCAAAATTGAAGATCAGCAATCAACATCATGATGTGGGCTTGTCAACGTTGCGGTGTTGAGCGTCCCCTATTTCAGTACATGAAACCCGAGGCCAGGGTGCCACGACGTTGAGAGTGGATGCCTCAGGCATCTGTGACCTAATTACATGTGTGCCTTGACGTGATGTGTTTGACGCCGTGGTGTGACTCTATTTTATTCAGCCTATAAATATTGTTGTATCCATTTTGCACATGAGTTTTTGTGTGTTTAGAGTGCTACTACTAGGGTTTTGTATTTTAGACATAAAGGAAGCAGAAGTGATCAAGTTTGAGGGCTTTCTTCACCTTCGAGGAGGATTCGAGCTTACAAGATCATCAACCTTGAGCTTTCTCTTCTCTATCTTCTACTTTCTTATTTCCTTTCTGTGAACATGATGTATTTTGATATATTTTCATGCTTTATGGCTAGCTAAGCTACGTAGTAGGGTTTTCTTTAGATCCTCCTATGAATATTGAATAATATTATAATCCTTTGAGTTTATATACATGATATGGTTTTGTTTAATCATATAGTGCTTAATGCTTTTGAATGTTTGATCAACTTTTGATTGATTTGTTAAAATCTAATGAACCTAGACATAGGAATTTAGATTTGAGATCGTATGTATAATTAATGCATATTCTATTTCATTTAATTGGTTTAGGTGAGATAATTCGTTAATAGGATAGAAATATACTTATTGGCCATGTATAGTAACTATTGGGAATAGATCTTAATGAGTGGATTTACATTAGTTCTCATGGAAACATAGTGAATTAGGTAACTGAAGCATGGTTAATTGACTTAGACATAGGCTTTTAACTAGTTTAGATTCTCAAGCAAACCTAATCATTTCGTTTATATTGCTCATAAGGATTACTAGTTATCAATTGACGTACGAGGTAAAAAAAAATTCCCTATTCTATAATTCTCAACTTTAATTCAATTTTAAAGTTTTTAAGTTCTTTTAATTAGTTTAGACACTCATTTCTCAATTCATATGCTCTTAGATAGAAACTCTTAAACTTTTGGTTTATATTTAGCACTGATTTTAGCATTAGTTCTCATGGGAACGATATCCGACTCTTAGCTATATTATAAGTGTCATCCGTGCACTTGCGGTAAGCAAAAGAGCGAACATAGCCCGAATAACCATCAAGAAAATAGTAGTAGGGATGTCCTGCTATCATTTCCAAAATTTGACCAAGAAATGGCAATGAGAAATGATTTTTCCTAGTAGCAGCATTTAATTTTCTAAAATCAATACAATACGCCAACTGGATGAGACTCGCGTAGGTATTAATTCACCTTTTTCATTTTAAACCACTATTATTCCAAATTTCTTAGGTACAACTTATGTAGGGCTTACCCACTGGCTATCAGAGATAGGGTAGATAATTCCAACATCAAGTAATTTAAGAACTTCAGCTCTAGCTACCTCTTTCATGTGTGGATTTAATCTTCTTTGAGGTTATTGTGATATTTTAGCATTATCCTCTAAATGTATTTTATATCCTTTAATATCCATCCAATTATACTTTTATGCCTTTTAAGTATTTCTATTAACATACCTTCTTGTTCTCTGGTAAGGGTTGAATAAATTACCACTGGAAAGCTTTGTTCTTCTCCCGAAAATGTGTACTTCAACCCAGCAAGTAATGACTTTAGTTCTAGTGTGGGTACTTCTTCATGGGTATTATCATTCATGGGTTTTAGCTCTTTGAATCTCGGCTTCCATCATTTGTATTCTAATACCTGTGTACAATTAAGCAAAAAGCATATTTTAGAAATATCATCATCTAATTGCATACTTGAGTCAAATAAATTAATTAAACAAAATTCTAATGGGTCAGAAGAACTATTGGTTTGAAGATGATAATCTATAATGGCCTCAATCCATTCAACTTCCTCCTTTTCATCATGGACATCCTATGGTTGCTTGCACATGTTGAAAACATTAAGCTCTAGTGTCATATTTCCAAATGTTAGCTTCATCATTCCATTTCTGCAATTTATCAAAAAATTAGATGTTGCTAAAAATGGGCGACCTAAAATAATAGGAATTGATTTGTCACTATTAACCATAGATTCAGTTTCTAAGACAATAAAATCCACGAGATATATGAATTTATCAACTTGTACTAACACATCTTCCATTATTCCTCTTAGAATTTTAACTGATCTATCGACAAGAATAAGAGTTACAGAAGTTAGTTTTAACTCACCAAGGTTGAGTTACTGATAAACTGAATATGGAAGCAAATTAACACTAGCACTAAGATCAAGTAAAGCTTGTTCAATTTTATGTTCTCCAATAATGCATGAAACTATAGGACAACTAGGGTCTTTATATTTCAAGGCATTATTATTCTGAAGAATGGAGCTTACCTGTTCAGCTAAAAAGACTTTCTTTTTCTCATTTAACTTTCTTTTAACAGTGCACAAGTCCTTCAAAAATTTGGCATAAGAAGGAACCTGTTTGATAGCATCTAACATATGAATATTGACCTTCACTTGTTTAAAAATTTTAAAAATTTCAGTGTTATAGTTCAATTTCCTTGAATTGTTTAATGCTTGAGGAAATGGGGGTGAAGGCGAGAGTTTGGTCTCCTTTTAGACAGGTGACTTATTGACCCCTTCCTTATCTTAGAGGATTGATTCATCATCTCTCTCACAAAGTTTAGGAATTTAATTTTTAACAACCTTTCCATTCCTAAGAGTTATCACTGACTTGACTTGATCTATTTGTTGACTTTCTGAACTACCCTCATTTAGACTGTACTGACCCTTAGGATTTGGTTAAGGTTGAGAAGGAAATTTTCATTTCTCGTGAATGGTAAGTGCAGAAGCAAATTTAATAAGAGTATCTTTCATGTCAATCATGCCTTCAGTGTTTTGGTTATTAATGGTCTCTTGCTTTTCCATGAGTGCATGCAATGTTGCTTCAAGATTTTTCCTGTATAGTGGGATATAAGGTGCATATCCTTGAGAATATTGAGAGTCCAGTTACGCCTGAGAAGGTGGTGGTTGCATAAATTGTGCCTAATTATTAGTCCTCCAATTGAAGTTCGGGTGATTTCTCCATTCCAAATTGTATGAATCTGAACAAGAAGAGGTGAATGGCTTTTTAAAATTATTCATTATATTCACTTGCTCATGCATAACTTCTTTGAAAATAGGAATTTTTAGACATTCATTTGTTGAGTGTCCTAATTCATTATAAATGCCACAAATTTCTTCATTTTGCACAGATTTGATTTCTTTTACTTTCCCTAATTCCATGGCTTCAATCTTTCTAACCAAAATGGCAAACCTAGCGTTTAGATCTTCTTCTTGAATAAGGTGATATTTTCCTTAACTAGCATTTGCAAGGTTAGATCTAATTAAATTTTTAGAAGGATTAGTATCATGCCAAGATTGAGAATTCTCAGCCAAATGGTCTAAATATTCTAAAGCTTCTTCAGGTTCTTATCATGAAACTCGTCATTGCACATTGTTTTCCACAAATTTTTTGGTTTCAGGTGTTAACCCTTCATAAAAGAAGCTTATAGTGCACCATTTTTCAAAACCAAGATGTGGGCAAGAATTTAACAAATCTTTAAAACGTTCCCAACTTTAAAAATATGCTTCATTTGAATTTTGGGAAAAATTTTGGATTTGTCTTTTCAAAGCATTTATTTTACGTGTTGGAAAAAATTTCTTTAAAAAATCACTTTGCATTTCTTGCTATGTACTAATTGATCTTAGTTTCAAAGCGTTAAGCCAAGTTTGTGCTTTATCTTTTAAAGAAAAAGGAAACAATATAAGTTTAACAATTTCTTTAGTGTAGTTTTGATCAATGAAAGTAATACATACTTCCTCAAATTCTTTTAGATGTAAATATGAGCTTTCAGATTCTAAACCATGGAAATTAGGAAGTAATGAAATCATACCCGGCTTAAATCTGAAATTATTAGCATTAAGTGGAAAGATAAAACATGATGGGTTAGAATTTTGAGATAGTTGTAAATATTCACGCATAGTTCACAATGGTTGATTTTCATATTCATCATGTACACTTTCATTTTTAGTCATTGTGTTTAATGTGTGTGATTGTGATTCAAACGGATCAATATATAAAGTACTAAGATTAGTTTTAACCAAACAACCAGAATTTGAATCACGATACCTAGTATGCATAAATAAGTGACTTAAAATAGAAAAAAAAGTAAAAATATATACAGAGCTCAACATTTTATAATAAAAAAAATTAACAAGTAGGCGGTAAACCTGCCATTAAAAAAGATACAACTAAAAACTTAAAAGAGTAGAGAAAGAATATACCAGATGGTGAAGTTTACTTAAAGAAAGAAAACCTCAATAAACTTGTTCTCCAAATCAAGTCCTCGACAACGATGCCAAAAACATGATACGGAATTGATATGTGTTGCAAACCCAAGTGCAGGTTGTCTCAAGTAATAAATTCTCGAGAGTCCGTGGTCGATCCACAGAGAATTGATGAAGAAAAATTCTTTGAGGTAAAGAAAGGATTTGTCACAACAATAAAGGTGATAAAAATTGTTCATAATTAAAAAAGATTTGCTTGGGCTAGCAGATCTACTCTTAGTATATAAATTAAGGTCAAGATTATTTCTTTTTATAACTCAATTAGAATCCATGCATAACGGAGGTTCTAATCAGAAAATACAACATTCAAGGTTCTTTTAAAGTTATATATGTAGTTATATTATGGTTCCTTTAATTATCCACTAACGCTGACACTTGTAAATGGGTTCAATTATTCATTGTGCCAATACCTTGTCTACAACAAATCAAGATCTCCACTTTACAAGGAGGGTTTCTAACACCAACACTTGTAAATGGGTTCAAGTATTCATTGTGTCAATATCTTGTCTGTAACAAATCAAGATCTCCACTTTACATGGAGGGTTTCTAAATTAATTGGAAACAAAATACAATACATATAATGATCACTTGATAATATATCATTCAAGTATAAGAAAGAGATTAATTTAACCTTATTTCATTACTAAAAGTTTCACCCTTTCACCCAAGCAAAATAAAAATAGTTACTCATAAACAATAAGAAAGAAAGAAAGAAGAAGAATGAGATGAACATAATTTCTATTTAGAACAAAAGAAAACCACAACAAGAGAAACAAAAATACAACAAGATCTTGATCTCTAAATCAAGATGATTCTAATGAGAAACCAATGGTGCCCTTATATAGAGCATAAAGGGCATACAATAATAAGGGAGTTGTTTAATGAGTGGGTGGATGAGTGGAACATGACAATAGAGTTATTAATGAGTCGGTGCATGAGTGGGCAAATTATTGCTATACTTGTCTCCCCGCTCAACCAATTCAACTGTCTTCACACGACTATAACTATATCATAACGTCACTTATTGCATAAGTTTCTTCATGAAAGTTGAAGGGTTTTGTCTCAACTTTCCAATGCCACTGGTTTCATCATAATCTGACCCCTACAGCCCAAGATATAGCCCAATCTTTGCACAATATTTGGGTTCCAACAACAATACCTTTGTTCTAACTTCTAGGCCCAATATGACCTATTAGACATCTGAATATGCTCTTGTGTTCTCATGAAAGTTATAGATTTGGGTCTTAAATTTTATTTGGGCTGGGTTTGGTGTCAATTGAACTCTTATAGCTCAAGAAATAGGCTGATGAATGTGCAAAGATCAAGCTATTAAGATCAGAATTCTGACTCTTGCTTTCACTTCAATTTAAATTATCTAAACATGTGATTCCTCTCTTGAGGTCTTCATGAAACACTTACAGAATTATCTTAGCTTCCTACAAGACCAGAATCACTTCAATCAAATATTTGTAACTCAGATTATTGATAATCACATATTTTATACATTAATAAACCTTCATTTTTAGTCATTTACACTCTCCATGTACTTAATTGGTTGAGCTTGGTCATGTTTTGTAAGTTTGGGCTTAAATTAGGCTTAATTGATTTTTTCCAGCATCTTTGAGGTTTGATACCGTTTGTGTATTTAGTCATATCTTGAGTTCTAGATGTCTAAAAATTATGTTTCTTATCTTGTAGGAAAGATGAGAGAGAGCTCTACAACTTTTGTGAAGAGCTCTAGGGTAGAATCAGACATTTAGTTGAGCTAATTTGGCCTAGAAGTCAGAACATGAGTTCAGAGACCCTTTGGGAATGTTTTGTCCATAACTTGAGTTGTAGACCTCCAAATGGCATGGGGTTTAGGCCCAATTACTCATAATGGCCCTAGATTTGTAGCTAATGGGGTTCTAATGATGTGAGGCCAAAATAGGAGTTAGTTTATAGCTTTAGTAGCAAAAATCTGAGAGATAATTTTTCATTCCACACTTTTCTCACCTTATCTCTAGATCTAGATTTTTCTCTTTTCTTCTTCCTCCTTCCTCAAGCTCCTTCATGGTGATGGCCATGGAAAGCTAAACTTCTGTAATCAATTCAAAGATTCCTGAAGAAATTGTGGTTTGGATTCTTGAGATCATGGTTCTGTTTTTGTGTTTGAATTGCATTTGGATTCCTCTTCTTCTTCTTCTTGATCTTAAATGCATGAATAATAATTCTGTTTATATTTGATCTGATTGGATCTCAATTTAAGATTGAGAATTGTGATGAGATTTAGGTTGATTGATTTGAATTAATCACGAAATTACAGAGGTTAGGTTATTGATTTGTGCTTAGGTTAATTGAATTTGGTTTTTAAATTAACATAAATCTAACATGAATTGTGTGATTATGAATTTGTGTGTCAATTGTTAATTGAATTCTAGATGATTGTCTAGTATGAATTTTGGATTTGATGTAGAGATTTTAGTTGAATCCAAATTAACCATTAAAATGCACTTCAAATGTTTGTTGAAAGATCCATGATAGAATCAACCCAATTTCGGATAGGTTTTTGAATTGATTGTTCTTTTTAATTGAATTTCTCACTTTAATTCTATTATTTGCATACTCTGATTTCTCAAATCCCTTCCCTAATATTGGCTTAATCTGACTAAATTGTAATTAAAATCCTTGAGAGACGATCCAGTGTTATTTCCTATACTACAAGCCATAGGTATAACTCGATTACAATTTTGATTGAGTTCGACGCTCGTCAAAATTTTGGTGCCGTTGTTGGGGATTGTTAATTGCAATCTGATCATATTGAGTGACCATACTAACTCTTATTCTTACTAATAATTAACTCTTATTCCATTACATAACTGTTACATTGCATTCTGCTGCATTGGTTACTGTTTCATTGGCTTTTGTTATTATTGATCATTCTTTTACTGCCTTTATTGATAATTGCATTGCAAGATTTCCTTGTAAGTGTCATTCAATAATTTTGGATGAGTTCCTCACTACCTAACATTGTTTCATAGCCAGCTAACATTTTTCTCATAGTTTCTGATTTTTTTGGGAGCAGGGGGAGACTAATGTTGATCTGACTGTAGAGTTTGGAGCTGAGACTTGGTCCCCAAGGCTAAATCATCATTTTGAGAAAAGTTATTCTTTAGGGATCTTCCTTTCGAATTTTAGCCAAATTCCATCATCTGACAAGGTTTTTGAGAAAACTCGAGACATAATGGTAAATTCAATAATTATTTTGCTAACTTAGAATGAGCTAAAACTTAGTCAGTTGAAGGAAAATGGCCAGAAAAACTAGGCTCAATGAGGTGACTCGGATTTACGTCAAATTCCATCATTTAGACCACTTTTTCAATTTTTTAAGATTTTTTATTACATTTTTTAGTTTCATTTTTGTGTAGTTTTCATGTTGTGGTGGTCCTGTGATTTTTAAAAATCATTGGATAGGTCAATTAGATTTATTTTTGTAGATTTTTAGTTTTATCTAGTGTATTTTGCTTGTTTGCTGATTTTGTGCTTTTTGTGCTTTGGATGATGCATGACTAGGTCTTCTACTAGTAACTTGCTTGATTTCGATCCTGAGATTGATAAGACTTTGCATGCACTGATTAGAGCTCATAAGCTTAGTCAAAGAATTGCTTCTGAATTTGATATTGACATTGAATCTGTCAATGCATCCGAGAGCTTAAGTGATTTTGCAACCATGGCTGATAACATGCATGATAGGACTCTTAAAGAGCTTGTCGCCCCTGATGTCACTTATCAACCATTATGCATTCAGTATCCTGATAATAATGCTGAATTTGAATTAAAGTCTGGACTAATCCATTTGCTGCCTAAGTTTCATGGACTTGTAGGTGAAGATCCCCGCAAGCATTTGAAGGTGTTCCATGTTGTATGCTCAACCATGAGACCTCAAGGAATCCATGAAGAACACATCAAATTGAGAGCATTCCCATTCTCCCTTGCTAATGCAATCAAGGATTGGCTTTATTATCTTTCACTAGTTTTTATGACTTGCTGGAATTATATGAAGAAACTACTTTTAGAGAAGTTTTTCCCTACCTCTAGAGCTGCTGCAATAAGGAAAGACATATGTGGCATCAGACAGATTTCAAGTGAAACCTTGCATGAGTATTGGGAGAGATTCAAGAAGTTATGTTCAAGCTATCCACACCACCAAATCAGTGATTAGTTGTTGATCCAATAGTTTTATGAGGGACTGATGCCAATGGATAGATCCATGATTGATGTTGCTAATGGAGGAGCTTTAGTGGATATGACCCTTATTGTTGCCAGAGACTTGATTGCTAACATGACTGCGAATTCATAATAATTTGGGACAAGAATGGTAACTCCAAGCAGAGGTGTAAATGAGATTCATATGGCTTAGGCAAACCAGAAGAGGATGGAAAATAGGCTTGATGAGTTAACGTCACTGGAGCAACAATTAGCAGTGGGACAACATGTACCAGTTTCTATACAAGATCCTCCAAGGGTGTGTGAAATTTGCTCTTGTCCATCTCATCCTATAGATGCCTGTCCAACACTTCAAAAGATAATTCTGCCACCCAAGCCTATCCTGTTGCAATAGCAAGAATTTTTCCTAGTAGACCCTAATATCAACAGTCATAGCAGTAGCCCATATACGATCCATTTTCTAGTACTTATAACCTTGGCTGGAGGGACTATCCCAACTTGAGATATGGGAATTCTGGTCAGCTGTAGCAGCAGCAACAACATCAACAATTTAGATACCAAGCTGCAGGTCCTAGCAATAAATATTAACCACCTGCATTCAGACAGCCACAACTTGTGCAGCAGTCTATCCAAGCCACTCTAGCTGAGCCATCATTGGAAGATTTAATGAAACAGATGGCCACAAACAACAATCAGTTCTAGCAGAATGTCAATGCCACTATTCAGAATCTACAGACTCGGATTGGGCAGTTGGCTACCATTGTGAGTGACTGAAAAGTCAAAGGTCAAGCCAATTGCCTTCACAAACAGTCAATAACCCAAGAGGCAATATGGGTGTCATTACCTTGAGAAGTGGCAAAGAAGTTGAAGGTCCTAGTCTACCACAACCAGGGCTACCAGTGTAGCAACCAGAGATTGACAAGAAATAGCAAGATTCACAAGAAATAAATAGTTCAGTCTAGAAATCCGTGACATAGAAGAAATGTGCAGAGAATTCAGAGCTGGCCATTCCACTACCTTTCCCAAATAGGGCACATAGTCCAAGCAAATAGCACAAGCATAAATGGAAAGAGAAGTCTTGGAGACATTCAAGATTGTGGAAATCAAAATTCCCCTCCTGGATGTAATCAAGCAAATTCCCAAGTATGCCAAATTTCTCAAGGAGTTGTGTACTCACAAGAGAAGACAAAAGGGTACTAAGAAGATTAGTATGGGCAGAAATGTTTCTGCAATGATTCAGCCAAGCATGCCATAAAAATGCAAAGATCCTGGAACTTTCACAATCCTTTGCACAATAGGTAATTCCAGATTTGAACATGCAATGCTAGATTTGGGTGCTTCAATCAATGTCATGCCTATGTCAGTTTATAAGTCTTTGAACATTGGCACTTTGCAACCCACTGGTATAGTAATTCAGTTGGCAAATAGGACCATTGCTCAACTGGCAGGAGTATTGGAAGATATGCTAGTTCGGGTGAACGAGCTGATTTTCCCAACGGACTTCTACATTCTAGACATAGAAGATGAGTCTTCAACAAATTGTGCTTCATTGATTCTAGGCAGACCATTTCTCAAGATAGCCAAGACCAAGATATATGTGCATGCTAGCACCCTTTCTATGGAATTTGGTGATGATGTTGTACAATTTAACATTTTTGATGTCATGAGACATCTGCTGGAGGAGCATTCAGTTTTTCATGTTGATGTGATTGATATGCTAGTTGATGATGCTTATGTTGATATGTATGCAAAATTCCCTGATATTGTTGACTTTTTGGATTCTATTACATGTTATACATGTGTTAGCTGTGATATTGAACCATATGCTGCATGTGCTAAGATTTTTGTAGTTAAGAGTAATGATGTAGCTGCTGACCTAAATGATGCGACATGCGAAAATGAGAGTCAGAATTATGCTGAATTTAATGTTGCTGAGTTAGTTGTTTCAAATAGTTTGCTACCCTCCATTGTGCACCACCTAGCCTTAGAGTTGAAGACTTTTCTAGACCACCTTAAATATGCTTATTTGGGAGATGGTGAGAAGCTGCCAGTGATTGTTGCTAAGAATTTTCAACTTGAGCAAGAAAAAAAAATTGCTACAGGTTTTTAGGCAGAATAAGTAGGCCATCGGATGGACACATACAGACATTCCTGGTATTAGTCCCTCTATATGCATGCATAGGATTTTATTGGAGGATGGTACCTGACACTTGTCGAGATTACCAAATTTAAATCAATTTATAACCGATTTACCAAAACTACTTGTAGCATAAGGTATCACCGGGTCGAACCCATAGATCATTCTAATTATGAAGTCAGATTTAGAGATTAATGAACAGGGGGGGAAAAATTTTGCAAGATTAAACAACAAAGAGCAATTAAAATGAGTAAACAAAATTAGGAAAATAACCAATCCAAGAGAATTAACCAATCTTGATTTTAATCCATCCTTGATCTTTATAGATCCATTCAACTATCAACCAAATCCTTGGTCTTAGATCACATTAAGATGCCTATCAATGGTCTATGAATCTTCTACTAGAAATGCTTCTAGAATTCAATTAATTAAGGTTAGACAAATTAAGCATCCATCCAAAACCCAAATTAACTTAAAAATCAAGATCCAACCAAGCTAAATATTTCATCAAACACCTTTAATAAATTATTTAACCTCTGAATTCATCTCTTGGCATATGACAATTACGATATTAATATATGCAAATTCTAATCAAATTAAGCATTAAATCAAAATTTAAACAAGAGAAGAAGAGAAAGAGAAACTTGATTAATAAATGAATATATAACAATTAAAACAAAATCTCAAGATTAATCATCAAGACTGTCAATCTCTTGGATTGATTAAAGAAGTTTAGTTCTCCATAGCCATCACCATTGGAGAAGCTTCAAGAACCATGAAAAATAACAAAGAGAGAAAAGGAGAGAAAAAGAAGAAGAGAAATCTTCAAAATCAAAAACTAACACTTTAATTATAACAACACTTCTACATAGAAGCTCTACATCTTTCAATGATATGCATAGCCTCCCTTTTATAGAGAGTTAGAGGTACAAAATGTCAAAGGGGGCTGAGTCATGGTGGTTGGTGGAGTAGGTGGAGTAGTGGAAAATGTTGAATGACTTTTGGTGAGTAGAAAATTCTGGAGATTCTTTGTCTCCAAAATCATGTAGCTCTAAAATCATTGCATTTGTCATTTTTGAGCCAAGTGGTCTTCACAAAGATTGTAGGTCTGGATCTTATCTTTCAAATGGCTTTAATTTGAGTCCAATATCATTTCTATAGCTCCAGATATGTTCAAATTACTACACACTACTCAGGCCTAGTCGCAGCTCCTTTGTTCTGACTTCCAAGCCCAATATCACCTCTAAGGAGTCTGAATCGAGAAGACTGTTCAACATGAAAGTTGTAGATTTGAGTCTTAACTATCAACCATCAAAATTTCAGCCTATTCTACAACTTTCACTACGAGCAGTGTAATGAACAGTACACAAAGGTCATTCTGCCAGGAGCAACACTTTAGTTCTTGATTCAATGCCAATTTGAGCCATCCAAACGTGTGATTGAGTCTTTGATGTCTTCATGGAGATTGTAGAGCTCTCTATTATCTTTAAAATGACATAAGATTCACCTTAAACATCCACCTACAGCCCAAGATATGACCCAAATACAGGATTAGTGTAAGACGTAAATCATGCTAAAAAATTCAATTAAATCCATTTTGAGTTCAAAACATACAAAACATAACCAAACTTAATTTATTAAGTGCATGGAGAGTGTAAATGACTAAAAATGAAGGCTTATTAATGCATCAAATATGTGAACATCAAATTCCCCCACATTTAGCTTTTTGCACTCCTGGGCAAAACACACAAAATCAAAATGAAACAGACTCAAAAGTTAAACATTCTAAAAGACTCAATTTCTAATAATATTTAAGAATGAAGAGCAATTAATAATTCAAGTGATCAAAACATTTATGAGGTAACACATCTTCACATCTCAAATCAACAAGCAAGGATACTTCAATTGAAAAGCATGAGTAAAGAATGATAGATCCTCACAGAATTCACTCTCAATCTCTCAAGTGTTTAAAAGGTAGGTATTACACTTAATTCAACTCATGAAAATTGTACTACCATAAGCTTGCTTATCTTCTACTTCTCCACTACTCAAAACACATGCACACACAAATCATGAGGACTTTATTCAAGGTTGTAATGGGGTCAAGGTAAAGGAAAAGATAATATGGATATGACAAGTTAAACACCAAAGAGAATAAAAGAACATGAAAACTGAGTTCAATTATCGATCATGAAAGTTCATCCCAACTTCATCTAATACAAATTCCCTTTACATATTATTTTCCATTCCTTTATTGCCTTGTTGACCCTTTTTTTTTTTACATATATTTTTTCTTTTGAATTTTTTTTATATACATATATTTTTTTTCTTTTTTTTTTTTCAAAAAGAACATCATATATACATTTTTCAACCATTCTGCATACACACCCCCATACTTGTTCATGAACTCATCCAATGACAAAGATAATGTTCTCTTATTCCCTAAGACTAAGTAAGAACATGGTTTTTTTCATTTAAGAAACATAATGAGTTCGAGACAAAGAATAATCAAATAAGCTCAAAGGGGTTAAGCAAGGGGAAATATGCAAGGTTGGCTATTTGGTCAAAGTAGTTAATTGAAAAAAAAATTGCCTCAATCATTTTTATGTATGCATGTGAAAACGTAGCTTTAAAAAGAATCAAAGCAAGTTCTAGAGCAACAATTTCATGAGTGAAATTCACACAAGAAAGAAGAGAATGGTGTAGATGTTCAATTCATTCATCAATAAGCTCAAGATCTCACAAGGTATAGTTCTATCATTCTCAGTCCACCAATTCAACATCCATAACCAAACATATGATTTTTAAGAAAGAAGACAATTAACTCAATCATGCAAATTTTCCTGAATTTTAATTGCTACTTCCACACAAATTAGTTATCTACCCTAACTAAAATGCGTCTCAAGAGTAAAATTTACTCCTTACTCTGCCATCCTTAACTGGTTTAGAAAATTACTGACAAACATATAAACACAATAAACATATTAATACATACACACATTTTTTTTTACACAACTCTACACACGACAAACATAAACACACTTACTATTTTTTTTTTTTAGTCACACAACTATCCTTCCCCCCAACCAGATCATAACATTGTCCTCAATGTTAAAAAAAATAGAAAGGAAAAAGATAGAGGATAGTACCTGTTACTGCAATTACGGAAAAGAGAAACCTTACACAAATATAAATAGAAACAAAGTACGATGAATAAAACTAAAGATAAAGGAAAGTCATAGATGAAGTGTCAGGTCACACTGTTGTTTCTTGCTGCCTCCCTTGTTGTTGTCTCTCTTGCTGCTGTCTCCTGACCAATCTATCTGGGCTGTTACTGGATCAGGTTCATAAACAAAGGCTTCTAATTTATCAATTAACTCATCAACAAGTGGAAGCCGAGATAAGGAGTTGTCTTGCAGAAGGTGTGACAAATTTCTGTTCCACAGCATGGTCAACAAAAGATAACAAATTATCAAAGAAATTATTAACATTCAACAAACCTATGGGTTTATGGTGGATGTTCAGTTGGGCCCAAGAAACAACTTGAAAGACTTCTTCCAAAGTACCAAAACCACCAGGTAAGGCTATGAAGGCATCAGAGTTTTCAAGCATTGCCTTCATTCGTTCATGCATAGATGATACTTGAATTTCCTGTCCAATTGTCTTTCCAACGAAGTTCCTTCGAGTTAAAGGTTCAGAATGACACCTAAAACTTGACCACCTCTTAGAAATGCAGACAGTGATATAGCCCCCATTAACCCAAGGCAACCTCCCCATATACTACTACACGAATGTTTCTCGCAGTAAGTGTTCTACCAAGAGTGCTTGCTGCGTTGACAAACTCTAAACTCTTCCCATAATTTGTCCCACAAAATACGCAGATACTGACAAGTCTACGAACAGAAGAAGAAGAAGCTCCCTCCATTTCTACACTCACACGCTCTTTGAATGATTAAGAGTTGCGGAAAGTGAAGAAAATGGAGTGTTTAAATAGGGAAGAGAATAGAAAAAGTAATAATAGCTCCTATATGAGTAGGTTGGTACATTGTCGAAAAACTTTTGAAATTTTTTTTTTTTGTTTTGTTTTGTTTTTTTTTTTTGTTTTTTTTAAATAATAAATGCATAAGATAATATATACAGATTGTTGTGATTATGGCTCACATCTTCCTCTGGTTTTACGTCCAGAAACGACTTAAACGCCTTCTATGAGTCAGGGATAGGCTTCCCATCCAATTTTCTTATAAATTGGCAAACAGGGTCTTTTTGAGTCAGATTCTGAAGACTATAACGCTCTTGCTCGTCCTTGAAGAGATTCCACAAACTAAGAAGTTCACACTGCACAATTCCACAAGAATGCGTCTCAAGAGTCAATAAGATATTATCTAATGACTCCTTACTCAGTCCATTCTTAATGAAGAATATTTTATCTTCTCTGTTTACAGAAACCATTCCCAAAGAACGACATCACATGTTGCAATTCCATCGTGCACACTTGTAACAAACATGCATTCTTTTTGCTCTTCTCTTTTTTGAAAATGAACTTTTACCGAGACCAGGCATGTATCGGACAAATGAATCGGAAGATTCACTAGCTAAACGAACCTTTGCTTCGATTATCCAGCGTATATCTTCTGGGATGCCCTTATACATTAACAGTCTCAATCTCTCACACCTAGCTTTGTAGATTTTGGTTAGAACATTTTTATGAACAGAAGGAAAATACTTTTTTAGATTTGAAAGAATGACATCCATTTTGAAAGAGAAGAAATCAGTTATTATGGGAAACTGAAAGACAAACCGACTCGAGAGTCACGGAGTACCGTTATCCGCCGTTTAACCAGGAACTGCAAAAAGAAAGAAAAAAAAAACAAAATTAAAATAAATTCTACTCATAACAAGGATTAGAAAGGGAGATGGATTCTACCTCAGCAGCTTGATGTTCCAGAAATGGTTTGAATCTTTTTGCTTTATAATTTTTTTTATATGCATCATTTATTGATTCCGCAAGTTCATTCAATTGCAATTTGCGTAACTTGGAAGCATCATTTTTCTTTCAGAAATGGACCCCAATTTTTGACAATGTTCACAACTTTTGTAAAAAGTATAACTGCCCTTGAATAATATGGGCCAATAAAATCCACACTGCAAGATTTTGCAGCTGTTTTCTTTGAAGAAAAATGACCTCCACATGCTTCTGAATGACAAAATTCAATGACACTACTTACCTCATTGTCGGGTACAAATCTCCAAAAGATTTGATCAGGACAATAATTGAACAAATATGGGTCATCACAATAAATTTTTTTTTTTACCTCAATCAAAAACTTTTTTTTTTTTTTACCATTGAGGCGGCATCTTACTTATCAAGTGGGGTAGACGACTTCTTGCAAGTGGACCTCCTCCAAAATATCCTCTTGAGCTCCCTCATAAAATGGTTTGAGGCGATGTCCATTGACTGTGAAAGCTTTTGTAGTAGTCTCACTTGTAACCTGCACAGCACCATAAGGAAAAATCTTAGTAACAACAAATGGACCAAGCCACCTAGATCTGAGCTTTTCGGGCATGAGTTTGAGGCGGGAGTTATAAAGGAGAACTTTTTGACCAATCTTAAATGTTTTTCTCATGATCTTCTTATCATGGAAGGCTTTAGTCTTCTCTTTATAAAGTTTGGAACTCTCATAAGCCTCCAAGCGGATCTCCTCCAATTCCTGCAACTGCAGCTTCCGCTCCATGCCTGCTTGATTTAGGTCCAAGTTACACCTTTTTACTGCCCAAAATGCACGATGCTCAATTTCCACTGGCAAGTGGCATGCTTTGCCAAAAACAATCCGATAAGGAGACATCCCAATCGGAGTCTTATAGGCGGTCCTATAAGCCCATAAAGCATCCTCAAGCCTTTTGCTCTAGTCCTTTCTGTTAGGTTGAACTGTTTTCTGAAGTATCTGCTTGATCTCTCTGTTGGAAACCTCGACTTGCCCATTAGTCTGGGGATGGTAAGGTGTAGAAACTCTATGCAAGACTCTATACTTTTTCATCAAGGCTTCCATGCTTCGATTACAGAAATGTGAACCCTGATCACTAATGATGGCTTTTGGGACTCCAAACTGCGTTAAAATATGTGATCTAACAAAATCCACAACAACCTTGGAATCATCGGTCCGAGTGGCTTTTGCCTCCACCCATTTAGATACATAATCCACAAAGAAGCGAAATGTAAACAAAACCAAATGACACAGAAAAGGACCCATAAAATCAATACCCCAAACATCAAATATTTCACAGAACAACAAAGGTTGTTGGGGCATCTCATTCCTACGAGAAATATTCCCTGTTCTCTGGCATTGTTCACAAGATTTACAAAACAAATATGCATCACGAAATAGAGTAGGCCAATATAATCCAGAGTTCAAAACTTTCCTAGCTGTACAAGTAGGTCCAAAATGTCCCCCACAGGCAAGTGCATGACAA
Organism: Ormosia semicastrata; assembly: GCA_029884595.1. Classification (NCBI taxonomy): domain Eukaryota; kingdom Viridiplantae; phylum Streptophyta; class Magnoliopsida; order Fabales; family Fabaceae; genus Ormosia; species Ormosia semicastrata. The sequence goes on along the minus strand of JAQQTO010000061.1, from coordinate 69,646,937 downwards.
AAACTAAGAACAGAATCAAACTCATGATCAGGAATACATCTCCTAATGACTTGGTCACTACAAAATCTCCATAAATAAGGGTCATCCCACACATAATATTTTGACTCACTTTTCAATTTGTCAATCTGTGCCTTAGTGAAATGTGCAGGTAGTGCTCTAGCAACCAAGAAATTAACCAAATCTGCAAACCAAGGGATGTTACCTTGCATCTTAAAAAGCTGCTCATCAGGGAAGACATCATGGATAGGAGAAGAATCGCCTCTCTCTCAATCCGACTCAAGTGATCGCCACTAGGTTCTCTCGCTCCACTCTTATCTCTGATATCAATATCAAACTCTTGTAAAAGCAACATCCATCTAATCAGTCGAGGCTTTGCATTGGGCTTTTTCAGGAGAAACTTTAAAGCTGCATGATCTGAAAATACAACCACTCTAGAACTAAGCAAATATGATCGAAATTTATCTAAAGCAAAAACAATTGCTAAAAGTTCCTTTTCGGTTGTAGTGTAGTTGGCTTGTGCAGCATCTAAAGTCCTCGAAGCATAGGAAATGACATGAGGTACTTTGCCGACTCTCTGTGCAAGGACAGCTCCCAATGCATAATTAGAGGCATCACACATGAGTTCAAATGGGAGTGTCCAATCTGGTGACTGGATGATAGGTGCACTGGTCAATGCTTGCTTTAAGTGATTGAAGGCATCCTTGCATCTCTGGTCAAAGTGAAACTCTACATCCTTTGTAGCAAGTTGGACAGTGGAAGGGCAATTTTGCTAAAATCCTTTATGAACCGACGATAGAAACCTGCATGACCAAGAAAAGAACGAACCTCCCGCACGCATGTGGGGTAAGATAGACATGAAATGACATCTATTTTTGCAGGATCTACCTCAATACCCTTGCTAGATACTACATGCCCTAAAACTATACCTTGTTCTACCATGAAATGACATTTCTCAAAATTCAGGACAAGGTTACTTTCAATGCACCTTTGCAAAACTCGATCCAAACTATCTAAACATGCATCAAAGGAAGAGCCATAGACAGTAAAATCATCCATAAACACATCCATGCAACTCTCTAAAAATTCAGAGAAGATACTGACCATACATCTTTGAAAGGTTCCTGGAGCGTTGCATAGACCGAAAGGCATTCTCCTGTATGCAAATGTTCCAAATGGGCAGGTGAAAGTGGTCTTCTCTTGGTCTTCTGGGGCTATATGAATCTGAAAATAGCCCGAATATCCATCCAAGAAACAGTAATGCGACTTACCAGCCAGTCTCTCCAACATCTGATCAATAAAAGGCAATGGAAAATGATCTTTCCTAGTGGCCTGGTTAAGTCGCCTATAATCAATGCACACCCGCCAACTGTTCTGGATTCTTGTGGGTAGGAGCTCATTGTTCTGATTTGCAACTACTGTGACTCCAGATTTCTTTGGAACAACTTGCACGGGGCTCACCCATTTACTGTCAGATATGGGATAAATAATGCCAGCTTGCAGCAGCTTGGTCACTTCCTTCTTCACCACATCCAGAATCAAGGGATTTAGTCTCCTTTAAGGTTGCCTCACTGGCTTGGTATCTTCCTCCAATAAAATCCTATGCATACATGTGGAGGGACTAATACCAGGAATGTCTGCAAGTGTCCATCCAATAGCACGCTTATGTTGCCTCAAAACCTGCAGTAATTTTTCTTCTTGTTCAGGTTGCAGATTCTTAGCGACAATTACTGGCAGCTTTTCTCCATCTTCTAAATATGCATATTTAAGGTGGTCTGGCAAAGTCTTTAACTCTAAGGATGGGGGATGCACAATGGAAGGCAGCAAGCTATTTGAAACAAGTAACTCAGCAGTATTAAATTCGACATAATTTTGACTCACATTTTTATATGTCTTTGCATCACCAAATAAGTACCAGTATCATCACTCATAACCACATAAATCTCAAGACATACAAAGACATGGTTCAAGACCACGCTAACACATATATCACAAGTGACGAGAATCCGAGAAAGTCAAGAATATCGGGAATTCAACATTCATATCGGATAAGTATCATCAACCAAAGATTTCAATCACATCAACATGAAAAACTGAATGCTCCTCAAGGGGATGTCTCATGGCATCAAAAATGTTAAACTGTACCACATCTTCTCCAAATTCCATAGAAAGGGTACCAGCATGCACATCTATCTTGGTCCTGGCTATCTTGAGGAATGGTCTTCCTAGAATCAATGGAGCATGATTTGTTGAAGACTCATCTTCCATGTCCAGAATGTAGAAGTCTGCTGGGAAAATTAGCTCATTTACTCGCACCAACACATCTTCCAAAGACTCTGCAGGGTGAGCGGTAGTCTGTTTGCTAGTGAATCACTATACCAGTGGGGTGTAAGGTGCCAATGTTCAAAGACTTATACACTGACGTAGGCATGACATTAATAGAAGCACCCAAATCTAGCATTGCATGGTCAAATCTGGAATTACCTATAGTGCAAGGGATTGTGAAAGTTCCAGGATCTTTACATTTCTTTGGCATGCTTGGCTGAATCATTGCAGAAACATTTCTGCCCATACTGACTTTCTCAGTACCCTTAAGTCTTCTCTTGTGAGTACACAACTCCTTGAGGAATTTGGCATACTTAGGAATTTGTTTAATTGCATCTAGGAGGGGAATATTGATTTCCACCTTCCTGAATGTCTCCATGACTTCCTTCTCTGTTTCTGCTTGCGCTATCTGCTTGGACTGTGTCACTCTATTTGGGAAGGGTAGTGGAATGACCAGATCTGAATTCTCAGCACATTTCTTTTGGACTGATTCAGTATCTGGTTGCTGCAATGGGAGCTCTGGTTGTGGCAAATTAGAACCATTAATTTCTCTGCCACTTCTCAAAGTAATGGCACTTACATTGCCTCTTGGGTTACTGACTGTTTGTGAAGGCAATTGGCTCGAACCTTTACTTTTCAATTCACTCACGGTGGTGGCCAATTGCCCAATCTGAGTTTGCAGGTTCTGAATGGTGGCATTGACATTCTGCTGGAATTGAATATTATTTGTGGCCATTTGTTTCATCAAATCTTCCAATGATGGCTCGGATGGATTGGTTGTAGGACTTGGCAACATGAGGGGGTCTTTGCACGTGGTGCACGCACGGTTTGTTGTTGTCTGAATGCAGGTGGTTGGTATTTATTGCTAGGACCTACAGCTTGGTATTTAAATTGCTACTGTTGGGGTTGTTGCTGCTGACTAGAATTCCCATATCTCAAGTTAGGATGGTCCCTCTAACCAGGGTTATAAGTATTAGAAAATGGATCATATCTTGGCTGCTGGGATTGCTGATATTGAGGTCTACTAGGAAAAATGCCAGGTAATTTCTTTGCAGAACCGACTTTCGGAAACGCAGAACCACCATCCTGAAGTGTGGGACATGCATCAGTAGGATGAGATGAGTAAGAGCAAATGCCACACACCCTTGCAGGCTCTTGTACAGAACCTGGTACATGTTGTCCCACTGCTAATTGCCTCACCAAAGAAGTCAATTCATCAAGTCTATGTTCCATTCTCTGTTGATCTACATGAGACGATTGAACTTCATTAACTCCTCTGGTTGAGGTAAGGACTCTTGTGCCAAATTGTTGAGCATTGGCTGCCATATTTGCTATCAAATCTCTTGCTGCAGTAGGGGTTTTATCCACCAATGCACCTCTAGATGCGGCATCCACCATACTTCTATCCATCGGCAGCAAGCCCTCATAGAAATATTGAATCAAGAGCTGATCACTAATTTGATGGTGGGGACAACTCGAACACAGCTTTTTGAATCTCTCCCAATACTCATGCAAGGTCTCACCAGTCATTTGCCTTATACCACAAATGTCTTTTCTAATGGCAGCTGCTCTGGATGCAGGGAAGAACCTCTCCAAGAATAATTTCTTCATATCATCCCAACTCGTGATAGAACCTAGTGAAAGGTAGAACAGCCAATCCTTGGCTACATCAGCAAGAGAGAAAGGGAATGCCCTCAATTTGATATGCTCCTCAGAGATTCCATGTGGCTTCATGGTTGAATACACCACATGGAACTCCTTTAAGTGCTTATGGGGATCTTCACCAGTAAGACCATGAAACTTGGGCAACAAGTGTATTAATCTAGATTTTAACTCAAGTCAAGATCAAGATTAGGATATTGAATGCACAAAGACGGTAAGTTACATCGAGCAAAGAAGTTCTTTAAGGGTCCTATTTTGCCTGTTATCAGCCATGATTTTAGAATCACTTAAGATCTCAAGTGCACTTTCAGATTCAATGTCACAACTAAATTCAGATTCAATTCTTTCACTTAGCCTACAAGTTCTAATCAACCTATGCAATGTTCTATCAATCTCAGGATCAAATTCAAGCAATATATCAGGATTAGACCTAGTCATGCATTAATCAAAACACAAAAATAAAATAAAATAAAATAAGTAAACAAATAAAATACACTAGACAACTCTAAAAATATACCAAAATAAATCTAATTGACTAATGAAATGATTTTTAAAAATTATAGGACTTGTACAGCATGAAAACTACACAAAAATGAAACTAAAAAAAATGCAATAAAAAATATTAAAAAATTGAAAAATTGGTCTAAACGATGGATTTTGAAAAAACCAGGGGTGACCTCACAATTAATTGTGAGTCTTGTTTATTAGGCTGTTTTCCTTCAACTGACCAAGTTTCAGCTCATTCTGGGCACATTTTCTGTCAATACGAAATTCTTGTAAAATGACCCGTAATCACCCGTTTTCGCCTGAAATCCACCAAAACACAGCAACATAAAGGTTAGTGAGAGATTAGTAGTTAAATAAACTCTTAATAAGATTGAACAAAATCAGAATGATCCCCGGCAACGGCGCCAAAAATTTGACACTTGTCGAGATTACCAAATTTAAATCAATTTATAACCGATTTACCAAAACTACTTGTAGCATAAGGTAACACCGGGTCGAGCCCATAGATCATTCTAATTATGAAGTCAGATTAAGAGATTAATGAACAGGGGGGAAATTTTGCAAGATTAAACAACAAAGAGCAATTAAAATGAGTAAACAAAATTAGGAAAATAACCAATCCAAGAGAATTAACCAATCTTGATTTTAATCCATCCTTGATCTTTATAGATCTATTCAACTATCAACCAAATCCTTGGTCTTAGATCACATTAAGATGCCTATCAATGATCTATGAATCTTCTACTAGAAATGCTTCTAGAATTCAATTAATTAAGGTTAGACAAATTAAGCATCCATCCAAAACCCAAATTAACTTAAAAATCAAGATCCAACCAAGTTAAATATTTCATCAAACACCTTTAATAAATTATTTAACCTCTGAATTCATCTCTTGGCATATGACAATTACGCAATTAATATATGCAAATTCCAATCAAATTAAGCATTAAATCAGAATTTAAACAAGAGAAGAAGAGAAAGAGAAACTTGATTAATAGATGAATATATAACAATTAAAACAAAATCTCAAGATTAATCATCAAGACTGTCAATCTCTTGGATTGATTAAAGAAGTTTAGTTCTCCATAGCCATCACCATTGGAGAACCTTCAAGAACCATGAAAAATAACAAAGAGAGAAAAGGAGAGAAAAAGAAAAAGAGAAATCTTCAAAATCAAAAACTAACACTTTAATTATAACAACACTTCTACATAGAAGCTCTACATCTTTCAATGATTTGCATAGCCTCCCTTTTATAGAGAGTTAGAGGTACAAAATGTCAAAGGGGGTTGAGTCATGGTGGTTGGTGGACTAGGTGGAGTAGGTGGAGTAGTGGAAAATGTTGAATGACTTTTGGTGAGTAGAAAATTCTGGAGAGTCTTTGTCTCCGAAATTATGCAGCTCTGAAATCATTGCATTCGTCATTTTTGAGCCAAATGGTCTTCACAAAGATTGTAGGTCTGGATCTTAGCTTTCAAATGGCTTTGATTTGAGTCCAATATCATTTCTATAGCTCTAGATATGTTCAGATTACTGCACACTGCTCAGGCCCAGTCGCAGCTCCTCTGTTCTAACTTCCAAGCCCAATATCACCTCCAAGGAGTCTGAATCGGGAAGAGTGTTCAACATGAAAGTTGTAGATTTGAGTCTTAATATCAACCATCAAAATTTCAGCCTATTCTACAACTTTCACTATGAGCAGTGTAATGAACAGTACACAAAGGTCATTCTGCTAGGAGCAACACTTTAGTTCTTGATTCAATGCTAATTTGAGCCATCCAAACGTGTGATTGAGTCTTTGATGTCTTCATGGAGATTGTAGAGCTCTCTATTATCTTTAAAATGACATAAGATTCACCTTAAACATCCACCTACAGCCCAAGATATGACCCAAATACAGGATTAGCGTAAGACGTAAATTATGCTGAAAAATTCAATTAAATCCATTTTGAGTTCAAAACATACAAAACATAACCAAACTTAATTTATTAAGTGCATGGAGAGTGTAAATGACTAAAAATGAAGGCTTATTAATGCATCAAATATGTGAACATCAGTACCAAACTAATGAGGTAGCCCCAAAGGAGACTGAACCTCTTAATTCTGGATGTGGTGAAGAAGAAAGTGACCAAGTTTCTGCAAGCTGGCATTATTTATCCCATTTCTGATAGTAAATGGGTGAGCCCCATGCAAGTTGTTCTAAAAAAATCTGGGATCACAGTAGTTACAAATTAGAACAATGAGCTTCTATACACAAGAATCCATAACAGCTGACGGGTCTGCATTGATTATAGGCGGCTTAACTAGGCCACCAGGAAAGATCATTTTCCCTTGCCTTTCATTGATCAAATATTGGAGAGGCTAGCTAGCAAGTCATATTACTATTTCTTGGATAGTTATTCGGACTATTTTTAGATTCATATATCCCCAGAAAACCAAGAGAAAACCACTTTCACCTGCCCATTTGGCATATTTGTATACAGGAGGATGCCCTTTAGTCTGTGCAATGCTCCAGGCACCTTTCAAAAGTGTATGGTAAGTATCTTTTCTAAATTTTTAGAGAGTTACATGGATATATTTATGGATGATTTTATAGTCTATGGCTCTTCTTTAATGCATGTTTGGATAGTTTGGCTTAGGTTTTGCATAGATGCATTAAGACTAACCTTATTCTGAATTTTGAAAAATGTCATTTCATAGTAGAGCATGGTATAGTTTTAGGGCATGTAGTATCTAGCTAGAGTATTGAGGTAGATCTTGTGAAAATAGATGTCATTTCATGCTTATCTACCCCACATGCGTGTAGGAGGTTTGTTCTTTCCTTGGTCATGCAGGTTTCTATCGGTGGTTCATAAAAGATTCTAGCAAAATTGCCTTTCCACTATCCAACTTGCTGCAAAAGGATGTGGAGTTCCACTTTGACCAAAGGTGCAAGGATGCCTTCAATCACTAGAAGCGAGCATTGATCAGTACACCTATCATCCAGCCACTGGATTGGACACTCCAATTTGAGCTCATGTGTGATGCCTTTAATTATGCATTGGGAGCTGTCCTTGCAGAGAGAGTTGACAAAGTACCTCATGTCATTTCCTATGCTTCGAGGACTTTAGATGCTGCAAAAGTGAACTACACCACAATTGAAAAGGAACTTTTAGCAATTGTTTTTGCTTTAGATAAGTTTGGTTATATCTACTTGGTTCTAAAGTGGTTGCGTTTTTAGATCATGCAACTTTGAAGTTTCTCCTAAAGAAGCCTGATGCAAAGCCCTGGTTGATTAGGCGGATGTTGCTCTTACAGGAGTTTGATATTGAGATTAGAGATAAGAGTAGAGTAGAAAACTTAGTGGCCGATCATTTGAGCAGAATTGAGAGGGCTTCGGAGCTTCTTGCCATCCATGACTCCTTCCCAAATGAGTAGCTTTTGCAGCTGCAAGGTAAGACCGTTTCTCCTTGGTTTGCTGATATTGTCAATTACTTGGTTGCTTGTGCACTGCCTACATATTTCACATTAATAAGTTAAAGAGTGAGTCTAAGTATTATGTGTGGGATGATCCTTATCTTTGGAGATTTTGTAGTGATCAAGTAATTAGGAGATGCATTCTTGATCACGAGTTTAATTCTATTCTTAGCTTTTTTCATGCATTTGCATGTGGTGGACATTTTGGACCTACTTGTACAGCTAGGAAAGTTTTGGACTCTGGATTATATTAGTCCATTCTATTTCATGATGCATATGTGTTTTGTAAATCTTGTGAACAATGCCAGAGAACAGGTAATATTTCTCGTAAGAATGAGATGTCCCAGCAACCCTTATTGTTCTGTGAGATATTCGATGTATGGGGTATTGATTTTATGGGTCCTTTTCCTGTATCATTTGGTTTTGTTTACATTTTGCTTGCTGTGGATTATGTATCTCAATGGGTGGAGGCTAAGGCCACTTGGACTGAAGATTCTCAAGCTGTTGTGGATTTTGTTAGATCATAAATTTTCTACAAGTTTAGAGTCCCGAGGGCCATCATTATTGGTCAAGGTTCGCATTTTTGCAATCGCAGGATGGAGACTTTGATGAAAAAGTATGAAGTCGTGCATAAAGTTTCTACACCTTACCACCCCTAGACTAATGGGCAGGCTGAGGTTTCCAATAGAGAGATCAAGCAAATCCTTGAAAAGATGGTTCAACCTAATAGGAAGGATTGGAGCAAGAGACTTGAAGATGCTCTTTGGGCTTATAAGACCACCTATAAGACACCAATTGGGATCTCCCCTTACCAGATTGTCTTTGGAAAGGTATGCCACTTGCCAGTGGAGATTGAACATCGTGCATTTTGGGTGGTGAAAAGGTGCAACTTGGACCTAAATCAAGCGGGTAAGGAGAGAAAGCTGTAGTTGTAGGAATTAGAGGAGATCCGCTTGGAGGCTTATGAGAGTTCCAAGCTCTATAAAGAGAAAACCAAAGCCTACCATTATAAAATGATTGCTAGAAAAGAATTCAAAAGTAGTCAAAAAGTTCTCCTTTATAATTCTCATTAGGTTAATGCCCGACAAATTAAGGTCTCGATGGGATAGCTCATTTGTTGTTACTAATGTTTTTCTTTATGGTACAATTAAGCTCCAAGATGTGACAACAAAGAGAACATTCAAGGTCAATGAGCATAGACTTAAGCATTTTCATGAAGATTGTCAAGAGCACAATATGGAAGTGATGGCTTTGCTCAATGCCATTTACAAGGATGGATAATGAGGGAGACCCTTACCACACTTTTATTTTACTTGCCATGAATATTTTGGTGATTTGCATTCTGAATATTTCTATGTTTTACATTAAGGGCAATGTAGAATCTAAGTGTGGGGGAGGAATTTTAATTTTGTTTTCTGTTTTAATTTCTGCTATTTAATTTTCTATTTCCAAATTCTATTTTTGCTATTTTGATGTTTCTGATGTTTTTGTCTCTGCTGTTACTATTTTGCTATTGATGTTTTTATTTTTGTTGCTTATGTTTTTTATTTCTGTTTCTATTTTTTGTCTTTGTTGCTAAATTAACTCTTTTTATTTTATTTCTATTTTCTATTTTACGTATTTAAATTCATTTCTATTTTTAATTTTCTATTTTTGATGTATCTTCTGTTTTTTGTTAATTTTTGTTTCTATTGTTTTTCTACTATTTTTGCTTTATTTCTATTTTTTGCACTTAATTTTGTTTGTCTTGATTTTTTGTTTTTGTTTTTAATTTTTTGTTACTATTGATTTTCTATTTTGTTTCTAATTTTTCTTTGTTATTGATTTACGCTAGTTCATGTTTATGCTATTTTTGTTATTTTTTGCTCTTGTTTCTATTTTCTATTTTATTTTTTATTTTTTATTTTTCTTAAAAAATTATTGTTTCTATTTTTAATTGTTTTCCAATGATGTTTTGAGAATTATGAAGTTTATGAGTTTGAAGCAATTAAAATTCAAGGTTCATAGCATGATTGAATAAATTTTTTTCTTTCTGAAATTTGGCATGCTTAGTTTTGGATGTTTGATTGGTGGATTGAGTTTGATAGATGCATACCTTATGAGATTTTGAGCCTTTTGATGGATGAATTTAACATTTATGCCATACTCCTCTTTCTTGTGTAATTTTCACTTATGTCAATTGATCACTCTAGAACTTGCTTTGATTCTTTTTTAGGCTACATTTTTACTTGCATGCATAAACATGATTGAGGCATTCTTTCTTTAATTAGCTACTTTGGCCAAATAGCCAACCATGCATCATTTTCCTTTGATTAACCCCCTTGAGCCTATTTGCATATTCTTTGTCTTAGCTCATATATGCCTTGTGTGAAAAACCATGTGTTTACCTTACCTTAGGGAATGCGATAGCATTTGTTCATTTTCATTGGAGGAGTTTTTTCTTCTTTTGGTAATTAATAGTTCAAGTGTGGGGGTTGTGTAAATGGATGTGTAATATGCAAAGTGTTTGGTGGAAAAAAGAAAGAAAGGAAGAAAAAGAGCCAAATGAAAAGAAAACTAAAAAAATATAAAAAAATAGAATGTAAAAAGAAAAAAAAAGTGAAAAACAAATGCAAGAAAGGTTGTGAAAGAAAAGAAAAAAAATAAATAAATAAGAGAAGGAATAGGAATATGTAAAGAGAATGTGCATTGTATGGATTTGGGGGGATAAAATGTCATGTTTATCAATTGAGTTCCTTCCCAATGCTCTTTTATTCTCTTGGGTGTTTAACTTGTTATATCCATATTGTTTCTTTCCCTTATCTTGGCCCTATTACAACCTTGAATAAAAGTCCTCTTGATTTGTGTGTACATGTGCTTGAGTAGTGGAGAAGTAGAAGATAAGCAAGCTTATAGTAGTACAATTTTTATGGGTTCAATTAAGTGAAATACTTACCTTGTAAATACTTGAGAGATTGAGAGTGTATCTTCTGAGGATCTATCATTCTTAATTCATGCTTTTCAATTTGAAGATACATTGCTTGTTTGTTTGAGATGTGAAGAAATTTTACCTCATGAATGCTTTGTTCACTTAAATCTTTGGTTGTTCTTCTTGCTTATAAATTTTGCATTCTTGAATGTTATTGGAATTTGAGTCTTTTAGAGTTTTTAGCTTTTGAGTTTGTATTGTTTTTCTTTGTTCCCTAGTTTTGGTCTTATGTGATTTGCCAAGGAGTGCAAAAAGTTAAGTGTGGAGAAATTTGATAATCATATATTTTATACACTAATAAACCCTCATTTTTAGTCATTTACACTCTCCATGTACTTAATTGATTGAACTTGGTCATGTTTTGTAAGTTTGGGCTTAAATTGGGCTCAAATTGGGCTTAATTGATTTTTTCCAACATCATTGAGGTTTAATAGCATTTATGTATTTCGATCATATCTTGAGTTCTAGATGTCTAAAAACTATGTATCTTACCTTGTAGGAAAGATAAGAGAGAGCTTTACAACTTTTATGAGAGGTCCAGGGCAGAATCAGACATCTAGTGGAACTAATTGGGTTTGAAAGTCAGAACACGAGTTCAAAGACCCTTTTGGAAATGTTTTATCCATAACTTGAGTTGTAGACCTCCAAATGGCATGGGGTTTAGGCCCAATTACTCATAGTGGACCAGGCTTTGTAACTAATGGGGTTCTAATTATGTGAGGCCAAAATTGGAGTTAGTTTATAGCTATAGCAGCAAAAATCCGAGAGACAATTTTTCATTCAACACTTTTTTCACATTATCTCTAGATTTAGATTTTTCTCTTTCTTCTTCCTCCTTCCTCAAGCTCCTTCATGGTGATGACTATGGAGAGATAAACTTCTGTAATTAATTCATAGATTCTTGAAGAAATTGTGGTTTGGATTCTTGAGATCGTAGTTCTGTTTTTGTGTTTGAATTGCATTTGGATTCTTCTTCTTCCTCTTCTTGATCTTGAATGCATGAATGGTGATTCTGTTTATGTTTGATCTAATTGGATCTCGATTTAAGATTAAGAATTGTGATGAGATTTAGTTTAGTTGATTTGAATTAATCACGGAATTACATAGGTTAGGTTACTGATTTGTGCCTGGGTTAATTGAATTCAGTTTTTAAATTAACATGGATCTAACATGAATTGTGCGATTGTGAATTTGTGTGTCAATTGTTAATTGAATTCTAGATGATTGTCTAGTATGAATTTTGGATTTGATGTAGAGATTTTAGTTGAATCTAAATTAACTATTCAAATGCACTTCAAATGTTTGTTAAAAGATCTATGATAGAATCAACCCAATTTCGGATAGGTTTTTGAATTAATTGGTCTTTTTAATTAAATTTCTCACTTTAATTCTATTATTTGCATACTCTGAGTTCTCAAATCCCTTCTAATATTGGCTTGATCTGATTAAATTGCCATTAAAATCCTTGAGAGACGATCTGGTGTTGTTTCCTATGCTACAAGCCATAGGTATAACTCGATTACAATTTTGATTGAGTTCGGTGCTCGTCAATTATAGCCAATTTACTGAATGCTGTCATATAGACAAATTAAGGCCAATTCATGCAATAATTCCTTCAATGATCCAATTAGGCCTAATATCATAAAATGTGACAAACTAACTTAATTAAGCCTAATTGAACCTTAAGAAGCCTAATGAGAGGATTATTAAATGAATAAAATATATTGCTATCATTTTTTATTTCGTTTCTTTCTTGTATTTTCTGCCCTAGGCTGCCGCTGTGTTTTTGTGTAGGAAAGGAGACTATGACGTTGGAAAGTCAAAAGCACAAGATAAGAACGTTGGAAACTATGATGACTTAAGCTAAATACTAAAACTTTATATCTGTTAGGAATACTTTGATATTGCTAAATCAAGTTTCCTAACTTCCATAGGGGTTATAATAAATCTTAGGATTCATCTCAATTCTATTCTCATCATTTCCATAATTTTTCATATTTGCATCAAGTCAATCCAGTATTAAAACACTCAACCAGTGTACTTGAAAATACCAAACTGACTTAGTTTATCCTCAAACTTTAACTACACCATAATCCACTTATTTGTGACCTAGAAATAAGTTTTCCATATTTATTTCTTTTCACTAAGTCATTTATGCTATTTTCTGAGTGATTTTAAGCTACTTTTCACCTTCTGTGTTGCAACAAAGTGCCTAAACTAGCTCAAAATGTCACAAAATTAAACAGGCATCTCATGCAAGTATTATGGTACCTCTATAACTATATACTAGTCTAATATGCCAAGGTGGATGTTATATTTCTCCTCTCCTTTTTAAGATTTTGTCCCTAAAATTACTTTTCTCATATCATATATGATATCATACTCGATTCTGTTGCTCATTCTACACTAAGTTTTTACATCTTCAAACTTGGCCACACACTGACTAACTAATATGCCACCTTGCTAAAAACTCAGGATCTTTATCCCCTTAACATTTTGTAGGTTCTTATGGAAATATCTATCTGAAAAAAGAATTCCTAAATACTTCCAAGTAACTGAGTGTCAGATGCCTCAAACAACCTTCTCGACACCTGTTCACTAAAACTCTACCTCTCTTTCTAACATATAGGAGATAACAAAAACTCTCAAGTTATCTGAACAACCCTCAACTATAAAGATTTTCTCCATTTCCTTAAGCCATCCCTCTACTCCATACGGGTCTTAGTCTCCCTTAAAGGATGAGGGGTTAGCCTTCCTAAACTTTTGAGAGATCTGGGAAGTTTTGGTTCTCTACTACCACAATTCCAAACACTAACTATACTAGTGGTACTAGCTACTGAGATGGATTTACTTCTATCCTCTTTAAAACTCTGTTTGTGATAGCAGTCTACTCGCTCATAGCAGCTACCATCTCTAAGAACACTTCAGCCATAATAGCTGAACCTTCACAAGAAGAATTTCTATTTCTCCTAGTTTGCCTTGGTGAAGTAATAGTTTCCCATACAAATAGAATAATACATATTGAGTTAATTAGTCTCAATATCATGTAACAGTGTGACAGTAACCATTAACATTCAAACCTAAGGCTTGTCATGCAAATTATATCCACACATCTCACAAAGAAACAAGAATTACACAACACCTAGCAGAAAACACTAAACTTGCCTAAGCCTAGTCAGTCCATACCTCAGCTCAATAGGATGAACTACTTTGATACCAAAATGTAATATCTTAATACCGGATACCTTAGTATATCTGATATATACACAGGTAGAAAATACTAGCCATGTCACTTCTAATCTAATAACATAGTAATATATCCATAATCACCAAAGTAGTCATTATAGAGAGCCTTGAGAGATGCAAAAAACATACATACATATATACATACATATATTTACAACCTCAGCCTCAACAAGGCATACTGTAATACATATAAAACTTTATACATCTCAAAGCAAAAATAAAATATTATACAGGCTTTGTTACTAAAGCAATAAACTAAACAAAAAAAAAACTAAACTACTTCTTCTATTTCTCTAACTTGTTTCCCTTTAGAGGGTCTTTACTTGGATTTACATGAAAACACAGCGGGGTGAGAATTCACAAATTCTCATTAATGGTATTTCAAAACCACACATGGCATAAATATATCATACCATTATCTATTCACAAAGAATAAACAACAATAGTTTATATTTGCAAATAAGTAATTGAGGCATTGTTCAATACCTTAAGAATAATCATAAAACTCCTATAACATCCTTTAAAATATGTTAGACTTGTAAATTGTTATAAAAGCATCTTAATACTTGTTTAACATGCCTGTTTAATTTTGTGATAGTCTGAGTTAGTTTAGGCACTTTGTTACAACTCGGGAGGTGAAAAGTAGCTTAAAATGACCCAGATATTAGCATAAATGGTTTAGCAAATGGAAATAAAGGTGGATAATTTGTTTCTAGGTCACAATATGTAACTGTGATATGGTTAAAATTTAAGAATAATTAGAGTTAGTTTGGTATTTTTAAGCATACTGGTTGTGTGTGTTTAATGTCGGATTGACTAGTCACTGATATGAAAAAATATGGTTTTGTAGAAATAAGATTTTTGAAGAATACTAAGATTTATTTTAAACTTATTGTAAGTTAGAAAACTTGATTTCTGTTTATCTAAGTGTTCTTAGCAGATATAGTTGGTACATTTGAATATCTAAGTGACTTTAGTCACTCACCTGCAGCCATCTTTCTTGACTCTCTTTATGATATTTCTTTCAGTTTCTTTAGTTTTTCACTCACTTTCTCTTGGCTATTAAACCAGAAGCAACAGCAGAAGAATAACAAGGAGAAAAAAGGAAAAACAAGGGGAAGCAGAGGAAAAAAAAGAAGAGGAAATCAAAGGGGAAAGGAAAGCTTGTGATCTTGTAACCATTATCACCATCTTTGTTCCAAAGGTAGGGGAGTTTCTATTCATCCTTTCTCTTCTTGTTCATCTTGACTGTAGTTAAGGTTTATGAATGGAAATTTGGTTTGATGAGCCAAAACTATGGTCTTAACTTGGTTCTTGATCCCCAAGAGTTGAGTTAGAGCATTTTTCAGCTTATTGGAACCATGGTAGCTTATTGTGCTTAGTGGATATCCATAGGCCTCTTTGATGAGCTTTTTGGTAATGGATATTTTCTTGGCTTAATTAAGTTTAAATCCATGATTGATGAGTTGAGTTTAGTGTTTAATGATTCTAACATGATTAGAGACCATGATTAGAGTTGGAAAACACTTAAAATCTAAGATTTGGGGATTAAAACTTAGTTTGGAGCCAATGGAACAATGCCTTGGTTTCTATAGAATTTTCCATAGAATGGTCACGCCTAGGTGCAGGTGTTTCATGCCTAGGCATGGACTGATAAAATTTCAATCCAGATCGGACAGAGAATGCCATGCCTAGGCGTGGTAATTCCATGCCTAGGCGTAAGACAGGCCACCAGCCATGCCTAGGCATGGGAAAGTCATGCCTAGGCCTGAGTTCCAGAACATTTCAAGAATTGTATTCTTGATAATTTGGGATTCCCTAAGTATTAGGATCACTCATATATGCCTTTTTAAGTGTGTTGAGGCACTAATAGGGATATTACTTAGAGAGAATAACCACCTAACATATATGAGGAATTGAGAAACCTTAGGCATCTTTTGAGATGTGGAATGCCATAGGGGAGTACCTAGGACCTTATTCAACATGAGTTTGACTTTGAAATCACTTGTGAAGTGATGATATGAGGCTCTAAATATAAGTGTACTAGAGACATGGTTCTTGCCACTTTGTTGGATAAGTGAGGCTAAGGTTCACATGTACTAGTGTTTTAAAATGTGTTTTGAAAATGTTCTTGCATATTTGATTTCCAAACTTGATATTTGCTATTTCCTATGTATTGTAACCTTAGATGGTGTGCACAACCATATGATCTGAGAATGAGGCGTTGGATCTAAATTCTCCTATCGTTTATGCTATCATGGTCAGGGGTACTGGTATAGGGGTGGTAATAATACTCTTACGTTTGTGAGGGGAAGGTAATCACCTATTACCAAGTAGTGTATAGGTTCTTAGGCCTATCTTGCTTTGTATATACAAGGAATACATGTTCCTGGGAAATAAGTAGGTAATGTGTGTTTTTAAAAACTAAAATCTGCATTAGCATTGCATAGTCTTATTATTAGTATATTGTGTGAGCATGACCATACAGCATGACATAAAGCATTGCATTTGTTGACAATTGTATGAGTGGTTGTCTTGCTTACTTGATGATATCTTACAATTGTATAGATAGTTGTTTGATATCATTGTTTGATATAAATGTGAATTAGGTTATTGCTTGCCTTGTGAATGTTACATAGAGAGTATGTATATATTCTAGTAGTGTTGAGCAGTGGCTCATTTATCTATTACAAGATTAATTTGATGTATTTTAGTTTGTTTATTTAATGTGAATGAATAACTACTGATTTTGGTTTACTCATACTGAGAATTTTATGGATTCTCACCCCTATGTATTTCCATGTAAATCCAGGTCAAGACCCTCCAAAGAGAAAGGACAAGAAGAAGAAGCAAAAGACTTAGTTTTAGTTATTTTGTTTTTTATGTATCAGCTTGTATTTATTTACTTTGCTTTCTAATTTATAAAAGTTTATGTATTACAGTGTGGTTTTTCAGCTAATGATACATATATGTGATCTTTACCATCCTTCGTGGCTCTCTATAATGATTACACGGGTTGTTATGGACTTATGTTTTATACATATTAGAAAGTGACATTCTTGATACACTTTATCTTGAAATATTCTGATTATTTTAAGATAAATGTATTAGGGTCTTACAACTCCTATGTAACATTCACCAGGCCAAATCATAATATATCACTAAATATATTCCTCTAAAGCAAGACAATTGCCCATACAATTGTCTAAGAAATGCAATGCAGATGGTATGTCGTATGAGTATGCTCATGAAATGTATTATGATTATATTGTGCAATGCTTGTGTAAAGTTTTATTTTGGAAAACACATGCTACTTGCTTATTTTCAGGAAGCCCTTTTGTTCCTTATATTTTTTAGGTAGTAGGGTAATGACCAATAATAGTGGACAATTCCATCTCACAATAATGAGTGTACTGATACCACCTCATATACTGATAACCCTGACCATGATAGCTTGCTCGCTACGAGAATTTAGGATCTCTTATCCCGTTCTAAGGCCAAATGATTGTGCACATCATATAAGGTTACAATATATGGAAGTAGCAAATAGCAAGTTTGAAAACATGCAAAGTGAAAACATGCAAAGTTATTTTGAAAACCATTCATTCACTATCCTCATAAAGCATCACAAGGTTCACATTTAACTAAGTGAAAGATCTAAAACTAGAAAACATGCACTCTTGGCTCAACTTTATCTCATAAAAGAACTAACCCATGTCTTTAGAAATTACTTATAGCTCAACCTTGACAAACAAGGGAACATTCATCAGTTATGCATGTTACTCTTGGCTCAACTTTATCTCATAAAAAAGCCAGCCCATGTCTCTAGCATTTACTCATAGCTCAACCTTGACAAACAAGGGAACATTAATCATTTATGCATCACAGAGGATACCCTCCTACACAAGTTTATATCCAATGCTCATGCATGAAAGATACTCTCCTACACAAGTTCATATCCTTCACTCAAACACGAGTCTATCCTCTTTCACGAGGTTTCCACTCATTACTATAGGAATATTCACATACTTACTCTATGTAATATTCCCATCTCATATTCAAGATCACAAGGTCCATACTAACCATCTCACTTCATCGCACAAAGGCGCTCACCATGTTTCTAGATTATCCTCACAGCTCAGCCTTAGCCAATATGGAAAACAACTATCATTCATGCACCTTATGCTTAACATTCACTAAGGAAACAACTCATGCATAAATGATAAACTAACTGTGTTAAACAGACACCTAGTACACCACATCCTCATATCACAAGTGATATTGAGTGCATCATCATTGTTCCTTAATGATTGGCAACTTACCTATGTCCATCCTTAACTATTGGATGCTCTAAGTTTCTTACTTTCCTATATATGTAAAGTGGTTATTTCCTCTTTGAAATACCTTTAATAATGTCTCAACACACTTTACAAGGCATATATAAGGGATCCTAAAAAGTAGAAAACTTCATTTCAATAAGATACATATTTGACATTTCTAGTTTAGTCGTCTTGAAAGGTTGATTTTCATGAATTCACCAAATGTACTTCCTAACTTTAAAATTCTGAAATTTTATAGGCAAATAGCCTTATCTCATATATTTCAAACGAAACAAACCTCACTTTATTTGACTTAGTGTAGCTAAAGGTATGCCACAAAATGCATAAGCTGAAATAGGGTAACTATCTGTTTTACCATATTCTGACCTTACTTTAAATTAAAACTGGGAACGCATAAAGAGTGACAAATTCTTGAAAATTTTACCTTTTATAGCATTACATGTTAGCTTCAAAATTCCATTAGTCTCATGTATTTTACACCTCAGAGCAAGAAGTTATGTGATATAGTTTAATAGGTGTTAGTCTGCTTGTTTCTGTAGAATCTGACTCAAATTCAAATCGAAACTGGTGCTACTTATCTTAGCTTTCTAATGAAACCTTATATCTTAGCTTTCTAATGAAACAAGAAGTAGGCCATGTCGATGACTACAACTTAAGTTATACTACTAACACCACAAAGCTATCAAGATTGGATTCTCTGCATAACTTTGTTTCTAACAGAGTTTTCTGCGTAACTTGGTTTCTAACCATTAAAAATCAGCTCCTAGATGTTTTCCAATATCACTCATGATCACTAATCACGCCATAAGCCTCATACGTGCATCTTAACTCATGCAAGCATAGATTAAAGCACCAACCACAAACCCTAAAACCTATTTCTCAACTCATAACTCAAGTGGGTATAATGGATTCTAAGGGGTCAAAACTAACAACCATGCATCAAATAAGCTAAAATGAAACTCAATTCGACCATAGAAACAAGAATCAAGCAACCTAATTCACTAAATTCACTCAAAATTTTCTTTCTTTAAGCAAACACCATGAATAAGATGAATATGAGAAAGAATGAGATGAAGAAAAGCACCTCTACCTCTTATAGTAAGGATAATGAGTGCCAAACTCAATCAAAATTATAACTGAGTTATACCTATAGCTTGTAGCATAGGCAACAACACCAGATTGTCTTTCAAGGATTTTAAATGTAATTTGATCAGATCAAGCCAAAATTGGGAGAAGGATTTTGTAACACCCAAAATTTCATTTTTTTTTAAATATGAGTTTTATAATTTTTATGATTTTTGTGGATTTTTCTGAATTTTTGATTATTTTAATATTATTTTAGACTTTATGTGGGCCCGGGGTGGGCCTGGAAAAATAAATTTTTTTCTTAGACCGAAAAGTTTTGGACTGTTGATGCGGGGCCGAGGGAACTTACTAAACCCAAAACCGGGAACAATTGACAAAAATTTTATTTATCTGACTTTTATTATTCATTGGGTAAAGCTATTATCCATTATGTAATGTTATTACTCATTTGACAATAACTAGGAGTGCCTATTATCCATTGGGTAATAGTTTATGGAAATATTTATTCAAAAATATCTGTTGGAAAATATCTTTCTAAAAATATCTGTTCAAAAATATCTTGGTTGGTCATGGAAGGTGGCTATGACACTTTTATGAACAACCAATAAGAAGCAAACTTAGTAAAGAAGCTTTGCATATCAACCCTTGATCTAATCAATGGTTGTGGGAGCAAGCTTAATGTTGAAGCCTTGGATGTCCACCATTGATTAAATCAATGGTTGTGATAGCTTGTAGTAAATCAAATATCTCTTTCTCTCTCTTCATTGTAGGCTCACGGCCATATAGCTTTGGTGTGACCAAAATTCATTTTTCTTTCACATGCAAAAAGCTATCAACTTCTCTCTTAAAATCTAAACACATTTTCTCTCATTTTCCTTTATTTTCTCTCTTCTACCTCACGGCCTCCTTACATAAACACACATGCAATCACTTTTAATTTAAACAAATCATATCACTTAGTTCTAAACCTCATTCCAAACAACTTTGAAGTTGTGATCAAGCCTTGATTCCATCATCTTCAAGCTTGATTTTAAGATTCAAGTTCTAGGGTTTCAAGGTAAAAGTCTTGAAACTTGAGTTCTTATTTGATTTTTGAAAATCCTAAGGCCATGTTTGATCCATGGTTGTTTTATTTTAAACTTTGAATGTTAATATATTGTGTTTGCTTTGATTTCTAAGAGCTTTTGGTGGAGGAAGTTGAAGCAAAAGATCAAACAAAGAGCTTTGGAAGCTACATACAAGGTAAGAGGGAGATTAACCTCATCAACCATTTGTGGTGGTGAGGGACACGTGTGGAATAAGTTTGCCCCAAATGGTTTTATATGTTAAGTTTTGATGATGACAAATACAAGACAAATAGAATGATGCTTATGCTTGATAAATGTGCTTAATGTGATATATTGTATCATGCATGATATGTACCTTATCTAGTTATATTTTACTTAATAATCATGCAATATGATATATGTAACATTCATCATATAGTATATCCAATAATGCTTTATATGAGTTATAAATGAATTCATATTGGATTTGACCTTTGTGCAATGTGTTCTGTTGCATCCTACATAGAGCATATCTATTAATAATTGTTAAATGACTTATTTGGATATGTCTATGAAAGTTTTATATGCATGTTAAACTAACTAAAGCTATATATTTATGAATCATGCATATGAAGACATTGAATTATGTTTTTGGACTAATTATGCTTGTTTAAGTGAGCAATACTTTACAGGATAGTCCAAATACCAAGGGTGAGCTTGCAACAAGAAAGAAATAGATATCTATTAAGCTCAACACAAGGAAAATGCGACTAAGCATATGTCTTTGAAGAATGCTTTTAATGATAACAAACATGAAGACAAAATGAAGATGATGGGAAGACCAAGTCCAAGATCTTTAAAGGATAGCTTTAGGACTTAGAGTCTCTTTGTTTGAGGATCTCTTTGGATATCTCCTAGTGCATGAAGATAAAACAAAAATGTTTTTCTTAAACTTATACCAAAACTGTTTTGATCTTGAAAATAACTTAAAAATGTTTTGGTGTTTTTGATAAACTTTCTGGGATGTTTTTCAAGCTTTTATAACTGTTTTATAAATTGAGTTATTTGAATAAATCATTGATTATTCAAATAAAGCTTTAAATTTGTTTGCTGCGTGACTCTGTGCATCAAAGTGTTATTCGAATAACACTCCTGTTATTCGAATAAAACCTTTCAGCCTTCTCTGTTTTCTAAACTGATATTCGAATAACAAGTTAAGTTATTCGAATAATAACTTTTAATCTTGCTGAAAGCTTCTATTTTCTAAAAAGGCTATTCGAATAAACCATTGTCTATTTGAATAAAAGGACTTCCAGAAAAGTTTCTCTCAAATGAGTTATTCGAATAACTCAGTAGTTATTCGAATAATCCTAGTTTTTCAGAACTCTGTTTGTTAAAGAGTTATTCGAATAAACTTAAGGTTATTCAAATAACCCATGTCAGTTTGCTTTTTACGATGGTTTTTTGAACAGTGTTATTCGAATAAAGATTTATGTTATTCGAATAACCACGGGCTTTTACGAATACAGATTTGGAAACAATGGCCATATTCTTTCGTATTAATTGCTACAACGGCTATTTCTCTATCTGACTCTACAAATTGAGACCGTGGGTCTCATCTAAAACAAGCCTAGCTATCTGTTTAATTTGCGCTTGCTCTGAAAAATATGATTTATATTTTATGCCTATTTTTTGTGCTCTTTTTGCTGAAACTTTGAGATATCCTGTGAGAGCCTCTTAGCACTTCAATTTGTATAATTTGCTCTGAGTGAGAGTTTCTATTCATCTATATTTCTGTTCTTCTATATTGAGGGTGAGGTATCCTTCAAGGTTTGTAAAGGGGGTGAGGTATCCCTCTAAGGTTTGTATAAGGGTGAGGTATCCCTGTAGGCTGAGACTTTAGCACAAGGGTAGAGTTTCCCTATGTGTGAAAAGTGCTCTCTTATGTAAAGGTTGCAAGCACCAATTGGAAGCTTATATACATAGTGAAAAATCTTGAACTGTGTTTCGGGGACTGGACGTAGACCACAAGTGATTGGTGGTCGAACCAGGATAAATATTGTGCCTGCTCTTCTTCTCTTTATCTTTTTATTTTATGTAATTTTATTTTATTGCACATTTACTTTCCGCTATTCTTAAAGTTTCTTTTCTTCATCACGTTCCTTCTGTGCTTTTATTTAAATAGCTTAAATATTTGTGTTTATTTCAAGAGCATTTGTGAAAAGTTTTTAATACCCAATTCACCCAATGGTTGTCATGACTATCAACATGGAATTTGATGTGTTTGTGTGATTGTAATTTTTTATCCTATGGTAGAAATATTGTTGAAAGGGGATTTAATAGGGAAATAATGGAAATAAAGCCTAATTTTGATATTAAATAATAAAAGTTTTAATTTGAGCTTACAATATTGAGAAAATATTTTTACACGATTGAAAATATGTAGAAAAACTTCTACGTGATTTAAAAATGGTAATTTTTAGCTACGCAATTAAGAAAACATTTTAAAATCCCTACGCGATTGAAAAAAATTGAAAAATTGTTACGCGATTTGCAAACGTAACAGAAGTTTTCCACAATTATGAAATTGTGATAAAAACACTACGCGATTGAGTGGAACAACAAGTTTTACTATCGAGCCAATATAATGGACCCGGATATATCAGTATGTGTTTATGGCCAATAGTGGCTTGCATTGTGTATTAAGTCATTGATCGTGCATTTGTCAAACAGACGGCGTCTGTTAAGGCTATTGTTGCCTAGGAGTTGAATTACACCTAAGTGCGGGTACGAATTACGTAGTGTTGTTCACTTGTTGAACTAGGAGGCGTAGGAGCACAGGAATTCCACAAATGGACAGTAGGTAGCTCCACTTGGTCGTGGTAACTGAGCAATGCTCTGACGATCTTGACTAAACACTATTCTATTCATGATTTGGCATAGAATGTCGTGTATAATGCCTGATGTGCACTTTGAGAAATTATAGCCATTAGTCTAAGGCGGCCGATATACCGATATATCTTCTGGATCATTCTCTCTGAAATTGAGTTTAGCTCTATGGAGTAGGAAATTTGTTCATCATACATGTGCATAGTCAATCATCATTCTGCTGTGATATATATATATGCATTGTGTTAATTATTTGCTATTTGATGCTATAATCATATGATGCTATAAATTTATTTGTTAAATGCTGTGTATGAATAGTAGGTTATTTTACTGTGTTTCATTACTATGATGTCATTGATGTAGGGGATCTCACCTATTTGCTATGTTATTTTGTTTATTTGTATAATTGTTTTAGAGGGTGAAGAAGAAGAGAACGATTCGCCTCATTTCTGTTTAGGTTAGTTTGCCTGTTGCTGTTATGGCGTCGAGGAGTTTTCTGGGATATGTGAAGGTTTTATTTAGAGGTGGTATGAATGCCTAGCGCTATGATGTTGACGAGGATCGCGTAGTATGTATTGGAGTAGTATTTGTGTTTGTTAGTAGGACTTTCCATAGGGATCCTATGTTTACTTTTACTGCTTTTATGCATTTACGTTTTACTATGCCCATAGAGTTTTTGTGGAGTACTCGTCATGCTATTCCTACGAAGGATTCAGTTGTTTCTTCCTTGCGGACTCCTGTCCGTAGTCTTGCGACCCATCAGGGGCTATTGTCTTCTAAGGAGTCGAAGGAAGATCCGGATGAGTACCCTTCTGACTAGACGTGGGTGCTAGGTTCGTTTATATTTGGGTTGTAGTACCTGTATAGTTATTTTGAGAACAAAATTGGATGTTTTAAAGTTTTAGATTTTGGTATGTATGTAATGTAAATTATTTTAATTTGGTATATTTTGTAATTTATTTAATTGTCAGTTTTAATTATCCGCAAAGAAAAATGCTTTGAAAAACATATAATTAATATTATTAAATAATTTTTTTAACCTGGTAAATTTTGGTAAGTGAAAATCCGTAAATGTGATGCCCTAAAGGGGGTGTTACATGAATTGGTATCAGAGCCCAAGTTTAAGTATTTTGGGTTTGCGGGTAGGTCTGTCTTGTTTGTATTGTGTCTCTGTGTTTGGTTTTCATAAGGTGATGCACAATTTTCAATTGTCGCATTTGCAAACCCAAATGCAGGTTGTCTCAAGTAATAAATTTATCGGGAGTCCGAGGTCGATCCACAGGGAATTGTTGAAGATTAATTAAGGTGAAGTGAATATTTTGTTACTACGATTAAAATTATTTACTTGGGTAAAAAAATTCACTCTTGGTAAATAAAATAAAGGTAAGATTAATTCCTTTTATAACTCAATTAGAATCCTTGCAACATGGATGTTCCAATCGGAAAATACAACATTAAAAGTCCAGTTAAAATAATATACGTAATTATATTATGTTTCCTAAAAATATTACCACCACTTATAAATGGGTTAAAGCATTCATTGTGCCAATATTTTGTCTACAACAAATCAAGAACTCCTCTTTACAAAGATGGTTTCTAAATTATAAGAAACAAATTATAATACATATAATGGTTACTAGAAAAATATAAATCATTTAAGCACAAGAGAAGAATAAATCTAACCTTACTTTATTACCAAGAGCTTCACCCTTTCACCCAAGTAAAATGAAACTTAGTTACTCATAGATAAGAAGAAAGAAAGAGAGAAGAAGAAGAAGAAGAAGAACATGACTTTAATTTAGAACAAAGGAAAATTATTACAAGAAAACCTAGTAACAAAATGACATCATGTTGGTAACTAATACCTAACACCCTTAATGATCTGCCAAGGCCCCCTTTTATAGAGGATTAGAGATACAAAATGATAAGGGGGCTGAGTCATTAGTGGTTGGATGAGTGGAAAATGAGTGGAAAATGCCAAATGACTTTAGGTGAGAGGGAAATTATGGAGATTCCTTGTCTCTGAAATCATGTAGCTCTGAAGTCATTGCATTCGTCATTTTTGAACCAAGTGGTCTTCATGAAAGTTATAGGCCTAGATCTTAGCTTTCAAATGGCTTGATTTGAGTCCAATATCATTTCTATAACTCCAGATACATTCAAATTACTGAACACTGCCCAGGCCTAGTCACAGCTCCTCTGTTCTGACTTCCAAGCCCAATATCACCTTCAAGGAGTTCGATTCTGGAAAATTGTTCAACATGAAAGTTGTATATATTGGTCTTAACTATTCAGCATCCAAATTTCAACTCATTTTACAACTTTTATCCTGAAATATGTGATGAATAGTACCCATAGGTTAAGCTGTCAGGAAAAGCACTCTGGTTCTTGCTTCAATCCCAATTTGAGTTATCTAATCGTGTGATTGGGCCTTTGAGGTATTCTTGAAAGTTATAGAACTCTCTCTTATCTTTCAAATGACACTAGAATCACCTCTAAAGACCACCTACAACCCAAAATATGGCCCAAATATAGAAATAGTGTAAGATATGAATCATGCTGGAAAATTCAATTAAGTCCAATTTGAGTCCAAACTTACAAAATATAATAAAACTCAATCAATTAAGTACATAGAGAGTGTAAATGACTAAGAATGAAAGCTTATTAATGTATCAAATATGTGATCATTAAATTCTCCCACACTTAGCTTTTTGCACTCCTTAGCAAAACACATAAGACCACTCACAAAAAAAAACGAAACAGACTCAAAAGCTAAACACTCTAAAAGACTCAATTTCTAATAATATTTAAAAATAAAGAGCAATCAATCATTCAAGTAATCAAAACATTCATGAGGTAACATATCTTCACTTCTCAAATCAACAAACAAAGATATTTCATTTGAAAAGCATGAGTCAAGAATGATAGGTTTTCACAAGATTCACTCTCAATCCCTCAAGTGTTTAAAAGGTAGGTATTTCACTCAATTTAACCCATGAAAATTGCACTACAATAAGCTTGCTTATCTTCTACTTCTCCACTACTCAGAAAACATGCACACACAAATCATGAGGACTTTATTCAAGGCTGTAATGGGGTCAAGGTAAAGGAGGAGGTAATATGGATATGACAAGTTAAACACCAGAGAATAAAAGAACATGAGAGCTGAGTTCAATTACCAAGCATGAAAATTCATCCCAACTCCACCTAATACAAATTCCCTTTACATATTCTTTTCCTTTCCTTTATTACCTTGTTGACCCTTTTCTTTTTACAAATTTTTTTTGATTGATTTTTTTTTTATTTTTTTTTGATTTTTTTATTTTTTTGATTTTTTTTTCAAAAAGAACATCATATCTACATTTTTTTAACCATTCTGCACACACACCCCCACACTTGTTCAAGAACTCATCGAATGACAAAACTAATGTTCTCTTATTCCCTAAGGTCAAGTAAGAACATAGTTTTTCATTTAAGGCACATAATGAGTTCGAATCAAAGAATAGTCAAATAAGCTCAAAGGGGTTAAGCAAGGGGAAATAGGTCATTTCTAATGCTTTATGTTGGCAGGAATCAGAGAATTTCCAAGAAGTCATAAGAGTGCTTTATATCATATTGAGACAACATGCTGCTAAACAAGGCTGACCATTTGATTAAAGTAGCTATTTCAAGAAAAATGTCTCAATCATATTTATGTATGCATATAAAAATGTAGTCTCAAAAAGAATCAAAGCAAGTTCTAGAGTAACAATTCCATGAGTGAAATTCACAAAAGAAAGAAGAGAATGGTACAAATGTTCAATCCATTCATCAATAGGCTCAAAATCTCACAAGGCATAATTCTATCATTCTCAGTCCACCAATTCAACATCCATAACCAAGCATGTGAATTTTAAGAAAGAAGACAATTTACTCAATCATGCAAATTTCCCTGAATTTGAATTGCTACTTCCATACAAACTAGTTACTACCCCAATTACTCCTTACTCTTCCACCAATTTTTGATGCGTCTCAAGAGTAAATAATTTACTCTTTACTATGCCATCCCTAATTACTTTTGTTGTTAATAAATTAATGACAAACACAACAAACATATTAACAAACACACTCCTATATTTTTTTTAGTTTTTTTTTTCTAATATAAACACAACAAAATATTAACAAACACACTTCCTAATTTTTTTTTTTGGTTTTTTTTTCACAACCATCCTTCCCTCCAACCAGATCACAACATTGTCCTCAATGTCAAAATATAGATAGGAAAAAGGATAGAATATATTACCTATTGTTGTAATTACTGAAAAGAAAAATCTCACACAAATTTAAACAGAAATAAAGTACAATAAATAAAACCAAAGCTTGTAATTATTTAAATAGTTGGAGTGTCTTGACTGGCTTTCTTTTCATTTTGCTTCCCTCACCACTTCTTTCACCGCTTCCTTCAGACCAATCTATCTGAGCTGTTACTGGATCAGGTTCATAAATAAAAGCTTCTAATTTATCAATTAACTCATCAACAGTAGAAGCAGAGATAAGGAATCGTCTTGCAGAAGGTGTGACAAATTTCTGTTCCACAGCATGGTCAACAAAAGATAACAAATTATCAAAGAAATTATTAACATTCAACAAACCAATGGGTTTATGGTGGATGTTCAGTTGGGCCCAAGAGACAATTTGAAAGACTTCTTTCAAAGTACCAAAACCACCAGGTAAGACAATGAATGCATCAGAGTTTTCAAGCATTGCCTTCATTCGTCCATGCATAGATGATACTTGAATTTCCAGTCCGATTGTCTTTCCAATGATGTTCCTTCGAGTTAAAGGTTCAGGAATGACACCTAAAACTTGACCACCTCTTATAAATACAGAAAGTGATACAGCCCCCATTAACCCAAGGCAACCTCCCCCATATACTACACGAATGTTCCTCGCAGCAAGTGTTCTACCAACAGTGCTTGCTGCGTTTACAAACTCTAGACTCTTACTATAACTTGTCCCACAAAATACACAGATACTGGCAAATCTATGAACAGAAGAAGAAGCTCCCTCCATTTCTACACTCACACTCTCTTTGAATGATTATGAGTTATAGGAAAGTGAAGAAAATGGAGTGTTTAAATAGGGAAGAGAATAGAAAAAGTAATAATAGCTCCTATATAGGTAGGTTGACTGGTGTCAGAAAAGTTTGAAATTTAAAAATAATTTTTTTTGTTTTTTTTTGTTTTTTTGTTTTTTTTTTTACTTCAAGAAAACCATCAGGGTAAAGAAGTTTAGAAACCCCCGAAGGATCCCATCCAAAGGATTGTCTGTCCAAAACCAAAATTCAACAAAATCATACAAAGATAAAATAATAATAACAAATGATCCCATCCCCGGCAACGGCGCCAAAAACTTGATGCACAATTTTCAATTGTCGCATTTGCAAACCCAAGTGCAGGTTTCATGGCAGATCTTTATACTGCGCATCATGAGTGCAGTAATACCAAGACGGCTCAGCCAATCTGGGCATTCTTCTCCCTCTCGCTTGTGGGATATTTTGGATTGAGCTACGACGCCACTAATTAAAGTGCGTAAATCTGACAACTACCACCAACGACCACAGCCAGTGAGAGGTCACTGAAGAGCCCATGGCATTAAATCACAGGATCCAGCTCAGAGGCATTGTCACGCGAGAATGCAAACACGGGACGCTTCTTTCTGTCCATCAGCAAGCAGAGCCTTTGGTTAAAACCTAGGAATTCTTGCGCGGCTCTCTACAGAGCATGGCACACGAATCTTATTTACCGACCGGCGTGCAAAGGTCCACCCGAGTCAATGACGGGTTTGCCACTCCACTGGCAGGGGCTCCTAATCTAATTAAAGACCAAGTACAACCGAAGTTTCGCCTTTTTTATTCATTTTTTTCATCTTTTTTTTCTTTTTTTTTCTTTTTTTTTTTTGGAAAGTGTACAAGATAATATATACATGTTGTTGTAATTGTGGCTCACATCTTCCTCTGGTTTCACGTCAAGAAACGACTTAAACACCTTCTATGAGTCGAGGATAAGCTTCTCATCCAATTTTCTTATAAATTAGCAAACAGGGTCTTTTTGAGTCAGATTCCCAAGACTGTAACACTCTTGCTCGTCCTTGAAGAGATTCCACAAACTAAGAAGTTCACGCTGCACAATTCCACAAGAATGCGTCTCAAGAGTCAATAAGATATTATCTAATGACTCCTTACTCAGTCCATTCTTAATGAAGAATATTTTATCTTCTCTGTTTACGGAAACCATCCCCAAAGAGTGACATCGCGTGTTGCAATTCCATCGTGCACATTTGTAACAAACTTTCATTCTTTTTGCTCTTCTCCTTTTTGAAAATGAACTTTTACCGAGACCAGGCATGTATGGGACAAATGAATCTGAAGATTCCCACTAAATGAACCTTTGCTTCGATTATCCAGCATATATCTTCTGGGATGCCCTTATACATTAACAGTCTCAATCTTTCACACCTAGCTTCATAGACTTTTGTTAGAGCATTTAGAGGGAGAGAAGGAAAATGTTTTCTTAGATTTGAGAGAATGACATCCATTTTAAAAGGAGAAGAAATCAGTTATTATGGGAAACCGAAAAACAAACCGAATTGAGAGTCACGGAGTACTGTTATCCGCCATTTAACCAGGAACACAAAGAACTGCAAAAAGAAAGAAACAACATTAAAATAAATTCTACTCATAACAAGGATTAGAAAGAGAAATGGATTCTACCTCAACAACTTGATGTTCTAGAAATGGTTTGAGTCTTTGTCCATTGACCTTAAATACAATACCATTCCTAGGATTCTCAATGTCTATGGCCCCATAAGAATACACATATTTGACAATATAAGAGCCAATCCACCTAGATCTCAATTTTCCAGGGAATAGGTGAAGACGAGAATTATAAAGCAGAACTTTTTGACCAATTTCAAAAGTTTTTCTCAAAATTGATTTGTCATGAAAAGCTTTTGTTCTAGCTTTATAAATCTTTGAGTTTTCATATGCATCATTTCTTAATTCCTCAAGTTCATTCAATTGCAATTTGCGTAACTTGGAAGCATCATCAAGACTTAAGTTGAAAGCTTTAATGGCCTGAAATGCTTTATGCTCCAATTCTACAGGAAAATGAAAAGGTTTTCCATAAACTAACTGATACGGAGACATGCCCAAAGATGTTTTAAAAGCAGTACGGTAAGCCCAAAGTGCATCGTTTAGTCTTAAAGACCAATCTTTACGATTTGGGTTAACCATTTTTTTTCCAAAATTTGTTTAATCTCCCTATTTGCTAATTCAACTTGTCCACTTATCTGAGGATGATAAGGGGTTGCAATTTTGTGGGTAATGCAATATTTCTTCATTAAGGATTCAAATGGTTTATTGCAAAAATGTGTTCCCCCATCACTGATGATAGCTCGAGGAATTCCAAATCGACTCAAAACATTTTCTTTTAAAAATTTTAGAACAGTTTTATGATCATTGTGCCGACATGGAATCGCCTCAATCCATTTTGAAACATAATCAACTGCAACCAAAATGTATACAAATTCAAAAGATGATGGAAATGGACCCATGAAATCAATTCTCCAACAATCAAAAATTTCAATGACAAGGATAGGGTTCAAAGGCATCATATTTCTTTTAGAAATGGACCCCAATTTTTGACAACTTTCACAACTTTTGCAAAAAGTATAACTGTCCTTGAATAAAGTGGGCCAATAAAATCCACACTGCAAGATTTTTGTAGCTGTTTTCTTTGAAAAAAAATGACCTCCACATGCTTCTGAATGACAAAATTTAATGACACTACTTACCTCATTGTCGGGTACACATCTCCGAAAGATTTGATCAGAACAATATTTGAACACATATGAGTCATCCCAAAAGAAATTTTTCACCTCAATCAAAAACTTTTTTCTGTCTTGGTGTGTCCACTGAGGCGGCATCTTACCTGTTACAAGAAAATTGACAATGTTAGCAAACCAAGGCATGGAATTGACAGAAAATAAAAATTCATCGGGAAAAGAATCATTGATAGGTGTGCTATCAAAAGATGAGCCTGTTGTCAGCCTTGACAAATGATCTGCAACAACATTTTTGGCTTCTTTTTTATCTTTTATTGTGATGTTGAATTCTTGAAGCAACAAGATCCACCGTATCAACCTAGGTTTGGCATCCTGTTTAGACATTAAAATCTAACAGCAGCATGATCAAGTGAAAACAACAAAGGGATGAACCAATTAAATAAGCTCGAAATTTGTCCAATGCAAAAATTACAGCAAGTAGTTCTTTTTCAGTAGTGGTGTAATTCATTTATGCACTATTCAAAGTTCAACTTGCGTAATAAATTACATGAGGCTTACCTTCCTTTCTTTGGCCTAAAATAGCACCAACAGTAAAATCACTAGCAGCACACATCAATTCAAAAGGCAAAGACCAGTCAGGAGATTGCATGATAGGAGCAAAAGTCAAAAGACCGATTAATTTTTCAAAAGATTTCTGACAATCTTGAGTCCAATCAAATGGTGTATCTTTTGTTAGAAGATTACATAAAGGTCTAGATATGGCACTAAAGTCCTTTACAAATCTTCTGTAAAATCCTGCATGTCCTAAAAAGGAACGAACTTCTCTGACTATTTGTGGGAAAGGCAAATGAGCAATTAATTCAACTTTGGCCTTATCAACTTCAATTCCTTTAGAAGATATCACATGACCTAACACTATTCCTGAGGTAACCATGTAATGACATTTTTCCCAATTTAACACAAATCCTTTTTCTTCGCATCTTTTAAGAACTTTTTCCAAATTATCAAGATAATTTTCAAAAGAATTTTCAAAAACTGTCAGATCATCCATGAAAACCTCTAAATAATGCTCAATCATGTCACTGAAAATACTTAGCATGCATCTTTGAAAAGTTATTGGAGCATTACAAAGACCAAAAGGCATTCTTCTAAATGCAAAAGTGCCAAAGGGACAAGTAAAAGTGGTCTTTTCTTGGTCCTCTAATGCAATTGGTATTTGATTATACCCTGAATAACCATCAAGAAAATAATAGTAGGGATGTCCTGCTACTCTTTCTAGAATCTGATCAAGAAATGGCAAAGGGAAATGGTCTTTCCTAGTAGCTGCATTCAATTTTCTGAAATCAATACACATATGCCAACTAGATGAGACTCGGGTAAGTATTAATTCTCCTTTTTCATTTTCAACCACTGTTATTCCAGATTTCTTAGGCACAACTTGTGTAGAGCTTACCCACTGGCTATCAGAGATAGGATAGATAATTCCAACATCAAGTAATTTAAGAACTTCAGCTCTAACTACCTCTTTCATATATGGATTTAATCTTCTTTGAGGTTGTTGAGATGTTTTAGCATTATTCTCTAAATGTATTCTATGTGTACAGGTTAACGGATTAATGCCTTTTATATCCTTTAATGTCCATCCAATTGCACTTTTATGCCTTTTAAGTACTTCTATTAACTTACCTTCTTGTTCTTTGGTCAGAGATGAGGAAATTACCACTGGAGAGCTTTGTTCTTCTCTCAAAAATGTGTACTTCAACCCATCAGGTAATGGTTTCAGCTCTAGTGTGGGTACTTCTTCATGGGCATCATCATTCATGGATTTTAACTCTTCGAATCTTGGCTTCCTTCCTTTGTATTCCATTTCCTGTGTACAGTCAAGTAAAGAGCATATTTCAGAAACATCATCATCTAATTGTGTAGCTGAATCAAATGAATTAATTAAACAAATTTCTAATGGGTCAGAAGAACTCCTGATTTGAAGATGATCATCTATAATGGCCTCAATCCCTTCAATCTCTTCCTTTTCATCATAAACTTCATGTGGTTGCTTGCACATGTTGAAAACATTAAGCTCCAGTGTCATATTTCCAAAAGTTAGCTTCACCACTCCATTTCTGTAATTTATCAAAGCATTAGATGTTGCTAAAAATGGGCGACCCAAAATAACAGGAACTGACTTAGAACTATCAACCATAGGTTCAGTTTCCAAGACAATAAAATCCACAGGATATATGAATTTATCAACTTGTACCAACACATCTTCTACTATTCCTTTTGGAATTTTAATTGATCTATCAGCAAGTAGAAGAGTTATAGAAGTTGGTTTCAACTCACCAAGGTTGAGTTGCTGATAAACTGAATATGGAAGCAAATTAACACTAGCACCAAGATCAAGTAAAGCTCGTTCAATTTTATGTTCACCAATAATGCATGAAACTATAGGACAACCAGGGTCTTTATATTTCAACTCATTATTGTTTTGAATAATGGAGCTTACCTGTTCTGTCAAAAATGCATTCTTTTTCAGATTATGTTTCCTTTTAACGATTACAAGTCTTTCAAAAATTTGGCATAACAAGGAATCTGCTTGATAGCATCTAACAGAGGAATATTGACCTTCACTTGTTTAAAGATTTCAAAAATGTCACTATTATGATACACTTTACTTGAATTGTTTAATGCTTGAGGAAATGGGGGTGAAGACGAAGGTTTGATCTCTTTTTAACTATGTGGCTTATCAACTCCTTCCTCATCTTTGGGAATTGACTCATCATCTTTCTCAAAAAGTTCAGGAATTTGTTTTTCAACAACCTTTCCACTCCTAAGAGTTATCACTGAGTTGACTTGATCTATTTTTTGACTTTCTGAACTACCCTCATTTAGGCTAAACTGACCATTGGGATTTGGTTGAGGTTGAGAGGGAAACTTTCCTTTCTCATGAATGGTAAGTGTAGAAGAAAGTTTAGCAAGAGTATCTTTTATGTCAATCATGGCTTGAGTGTTGTGGTTATTAATGGCTTCTTGTTTTTCTATGAATGTATGAAATGTTCCTTCAAGGTTTTTCCTATATGGTGGGACATAGGGTGCATATCCTTGAGGATTTTGAGAATCTTGCTGTGCCTGAGGAGGTGGTGGTTGCATGAATTGTGGCTGGTTGTTATTCCTCCAACTGAAGTTCAGGTGATTTCTCCATCTCGGATTGTATGTATCTGAAAAAGAAGAAGTGAATGGCTTTTTAAAATTATTCATTGCATTTACTTGCTCATGCACAATTTCTTTAAAAATAGGAATTTTTGGACATTCATTTGTTGAGTGTCCTAATTCATCACAAATACCACAAATTTCTTCATTTTGCACAGATTTGATTTCTTTTACTTTTCCTGATTCCATAGCTTCAATCTTTCTAACCAAACTAGCAAACCTTGCATTTAGATCTTCTTCTTGACTAAGATGATATTTTTCTTTACTAGCATTTGCAAGGTTAAATCTAATTGAATTTTCAGAAGGATTAGTACTATGCCAAGATTGAGAATTTTCAGCCAAATGGTCTAAATAGTCTAAAGCTTCTTTAGGTTCTCTATCAAGAAATTCACCATTGCACATTGTTTCCACAAATTGTGTGGTTTCGAGTGTTAACCCTTCATAAAAGAAGCTTATAGTGCGCCATTTTTCAAAACCATGATGTGGGTAAGAATTCAACAAATCTTTAAAACGTTCCCAACTTTGAAAATATGCTTCATTGGAATTTTGGGAAAAATTTTGGATTTGTCTTTTCAAAGCATTGGTTTTATGTGTTGGAAAAAATTTCTTCAAAAACTCACATTGCATTTCTTGCCATGTGCCAATTGATCTTAGTTTCAAAGTGTTAAGCCAAGTTTTTGCTTTATCTTTCAAAGAAAAAGGAAACAATTTAAGTTTAACAACCTCTTCAGTGCAAGTTTGATCATGAAAAGCGGTACATACTTCCTCAAGTTCTTTTAGATGTAAATATGGGCTTTCAGATTCTAAACCATGGAAATTAGGAAGTAAAGAAATCATACCTGGCTTGAATCTAAAATTGTTGGCATTGAGTGGAAAGATAAAACATGATGGACTAGAATTTCGAGATGGTTGCAAATACTCACGCATAGTTTGCAACGGTTGATTTTCATGTTCATCGTGCACACTTTCGTTTTCAGCCATTGTGCTTAATGTGTGTGATTGTGATTCAAACAAATCAATATGTAAAGTACCTGGATTAACTTTAACCAAACGACTAGAATTTAAATCACGATACCAATTAAGCATAAACAAGTAACTTACAGTAAAAAATAAAATGTACAAGCTAGCAGTATAAATCTTCCATTAAATATTAACAAAGGTGTGGTATAAACCAACCACCAAATAAGTTAATAAGCATAAAAAGTAAAAAGTTAGATAGCTGATAAAGTAAAAAGTTAGATAGTTAGTAAGAGAGTTAGTAAACAAAAAAAATGACGAAAATAAAATAAATAACAAAAAAATGACAAAATAAATATAGAAAATAAAGTACGAGAAAAAAAATAAAAGGAAGAGTTACCCCCACTAAGTTAATATGTACAAGAAAATAAAATGGAGAATTACCCCCACTGTACAGAAATTAAAATGCAGAAAATAAAGTGCAGAAAGTAAATTTAAAATATGAAAATTGGAGAATCGGCAAGCCGATTTTTTGCTCCAGCAAGAGAGGAGAGAAGAAGAAAGATTATTTCATTAATAATTAAAGATTATAGAGAAATTAGGGAGAGTTTCCCCCACAAGTTAGTATGCACAGAAATTAAAAAGGGAGAGGCTCCCCCACTAGTTAGTATGTTAGTATATATACAAAATTTTTACACTAGAAATTCAGTCTTCAAATCAAGTCCCCAACAACGGTGTCAAAAACTTAATGCACAATTTTCAATTATCGCATTTGCAAACCCAAGTGCAGGTTGTCTCAAGTAATAAATTTATCGGGAGTCCGAGGTCGATCCACAGGGAATTGTTGAAGATTAATTAAGGTGAAGTGAATATTTTGTTACTACGATTAAAATTATTTACTTGAGTAAAAAGATTCACTCTTGGTAAATAAAATAAAGGTAAGATTAATTCTTTTTATAACTCAATTATAATCCTTGCAACATGGAGGTTCCAATCGGAAAATACAACATTAAAAGTCCATTTAAAATAATATACGTAATTATATTATGTTTCCTAAAAATATTACCACCACTTATAAATGGGTTAAAGCATTCATTGTACTAATATTTTGTCTACAACAAATCAAGAACTCCTCTTTACAAAGATGGTTTCTAAATTATAAGAAACAAATTATAATACGTATAATGGTTACTAAAAAAATATAAATCATTTAAGCACAAGAGAAGAATAAATCTAACCTTACTTTATTACCAAGAGCTTCGCCCTTTCACCCAAGTAAAATGAAACTTCGTTACTCATAGATAAGAAGAAAGAAAGAAGAAGAAGAAGAAGAAGAAGAAGAAGAAGAAGAAGAAGAAGAAGAAGAAGAAGAAGAACATGACTTTAATTTAGAACAAAAGAAAATTACTACAAGAAAACCTAGTAACAAAATGGCATCATTTTGGTAACTAACACCTAACACCCTTAATGATCTGCTAAGGCCCCCTTTTATAGAGGATTAGAGATACAAAATGACAAGGGGGCTGAGTCATTAGTGGTTGGATGAGTGGAAAATAAGTGGAAAATGCCAAATGACTTTAGGTGAGTGGGGAATTATGGAGATTCCTTGTCTCTGAAATCATGCAGCTCTGAAGTCATTGCATTCGTCATTTTTAAACCAAGGGGTCTTCATGAAAGTTGTAAGCTTAGATCTTAGCTTTCAAATGGTTTTGGTTTGAGTCCAATATCATTTCTATAACTCCAGATACGTTCAAATTACTGAACATTGCCCAAGCCCAATCACAGCTCTTCTGTTCTGACTTCCAAGCCCGATATCACCTTCAAGGAGTCCGATTCTGGAAAAATGTTCAACATGAAAGTTGTAGATATTGGTCTTAATATTCGGCATCCAAATTTTAGCCCATTTTACAACTTCTATCCTGAAATATGTGATGAACAGTACCCATAGGTTAAGCTGTCAGGAAAAGCACTCTGGTTCTTGCTTCAATCCCAATTTGAGTTATCTACTCGTGTGATTGGGCCTTTGAGGTATTCTTGAAAGTTGTAGAACTCTCTCTTATCTTTCAAATGACACTAGAATCACCTCCAAAGACCACCTATAACCCAAAATATGGCCCAAATATAGAAATAGTGTAAGATCTGAATCATGCTGAAAAATTCAATTAAGTCCAATTTGAGTCCAAACTTACAAAACATAATAAGACTCAATCAATTAAGTACATAGAGAGTGTAAATGACTAAGAATGAAAGCTTATTAATGTATCAAATATGTGATCATCATAAGGAGATAACATTGTTTGAAATGATTTTCAAATGATTTTATTTAAATTTGATTTTGTATTGTTTAGTTTAACTTGAAAGGAATACAATGGTGCGTGGAAGAGGTTCAAGTATGGATTCTGGACACAAAAATGAGAGTATGGTTGCAGCTGCAGAAGCTTTACAAAGGACGGTGGATGTCATCATGTAGTAGAATCAAAGAGCTGCCCAATAACATGCCGAGAATACCGAAGCTTAGAATTTATCGGAGTTTCTTCGTAACAACCCTCTACAGTTTAAAGGAGAATTTATCCTGAGAAGGCGAATCTCTAGATCAAAGACCTGGAGAAGATTTTCCATGGAATGGGTTGTGCAGATGAGAGGAAGGTGACATACACTACTTTCATGCTCGTGGGAGACGGAGAGGACTGGTGGACAGGAACACAACAACTGTTAAAAGCTGAAGGAAGAGTGATTACATGGGGACTCTCAAGAACAAGTTTCTGGAAAACTATTTTTCAGCAAGTGTAAGGCATGCTAAGGAGATGGAGTTTCTTAGTTTGCACCAATAACTTGAGCCACGATTTGAAGCGTGTAGTGCTATCTCTGGGGATTGACCAGTTCCCAGTTTTGGTTGACAAGTGTCATAGGATAGAGGAGATTGATCAGTCTCGCGACATTAGAAATCGTAACTTTGGACCTACACAGTTCCAAAGAGGAGGAAATAACAACATCCGATTCCAGTGAAAGTCGTACTCATGGCCAACGAGGAGTCAATTTCAACAAAGGTCTTATAGAGGAAGTTCAAACAACAACAAATTCAGTCAGACAGTGGCGTCCACATCACAATGCTTTAAATGTGGGAAGGACCATTTGACAAAAGATTGTACAATCAAAGGCATCATCTGTTTCTGATGTGGGAAATCAAGGAATTTTTCAAAGGACTGTGATCAACCTAAGATGGAGCCCTCAGTCGGTAATGTTCATGCTGCCAAGCCACAAGCAGAAGGACGAGTGTACACTATGAGTGGGGAGGAAGCCTCATAATCGGAGGATCTAATTACTGGGGAATGTGCTATAGAAGGTAATTCTTTAACTGTACTGTATGATTTTGGAGCGACACATTCTTTTATTACATATGACTGTGTGGATCGTTTAGGATTATTTATGTCATTATTGCCTTTTGATTTAGTTGTTTCTACCCCTATCGATAAACCTGTTGTCACTATAAAAGTTTGTTTAAACTGTCCTGTTTGTGTTGAAAATCGAATCTTTTGTATTGATTTGATTTGTTTGCCTTTGTCCGAAATAAACATAATCCTAGGAATGGATTAGTTAACTTTTAACCATATCCTATTAGATTGTGCCAATAAGACTTTAATCTTTCCTAAACTTGAGAATTCTAGATTTTTAACGGTGAGCTAAGTCAAAGCTTACTTGAGGGAAGGAGCTCTAGGATACATGCTGTTATCTTCCTTAGAGGTCAAAAGTGAAGAAGATGTGAATGCTATTCCAATAGTAAACGAGTTTCTAGAAGTTTTTCCTGATGACATTCCTGGACTACCACTGGATAGAGAGATAAGGTTCTCTATTGATCTAGTACCAGGTGCTAGTCCTATTTCGATGGCGCCATACCGGATGTTGCCAGTAGAGTTGGTTGAACTCAAGAAGCAATTGGAGGAACTATTAGGGAAACAGTTTGTGAGACCTAGTGTGTCTACATGGGGAGCTCCATTATTGTTGATAAAGAAGAAAGATAGAACTTCACGTTTGTGCATAGACTATCTTTAGTTGAATAAGATCACAATTAAGAACAAGTATCCACTTCCGAGGATAGATGACTTAATGGATCAACTGAAGGGAGCTGCTATTTTCTCAAAGATCGATTTGCGTTCTGGTTATCATCAGATTCGCATGACGGTTGAGGATGTTCCTAATATAGCTTTTCGGACGCGTTATGGGCACTACGAGTATCTAGTAATGCCTTTTGGGGTAATGAATGCTCTTGCGATATTCATGCATTACATGAATAGGATCTTTCGTCCCTATGTAGACAGATTTGTCGTTGTCTCTATTGACGACATTCTGATCTATTCTCAAAGTCAGGACGAATATGCTGAATATCTTAGTGTGGTTCTTCAGATTTTGAAGGAGAAGAAGCTGTATATGAAGTTGTCTAAATGTGAATTCTGGTTGAATGAAGTTCAGTTTTTGGGGCATGTGATCTCAAAGGATGGGATTGTAGTGGATCTAGCAATGGTAGAGTCAGTTCTTTAGTGGGAAAGGCCGAAGACTGTGACGGAGATTCGTAGTTTTATTAGTTTGGCCGGGTATTATCGAAGGTTTATTGAAGGGTTTTCAAAGATAGCAGGACCTCTCACTTAACTCACACGGAAGAATCAAACTTTTACATAGACGAATGCATGTGAGAAGAGTTTCCAAGAACTGAAAAGGCGTTTGACTACCGCACTAGTGTTAATTCTACTTGATCCCAATGAACCGTTTAAAGTGTATTGTGATGCTTCATATTTGGGTCTAGGTTGTGTGCTGATACATAATAGAAATGTCATGGCGATACTTCAAGGCAGTTAAAAGTGCATGAGAAGAATTATCCTACTCCTGATATGGAATTGGCGGCAGTGGTGTTTGTGTTGAAGATATGGAGGCATTTTCTTTATGGAGCAATCTTCAATGTTTACAGTGACCACAAAAGTCTGAAGTATCTGTTTGATCAAAAGGAGTTGAATATGAGGCAGCGAAGATGGTTAGAATTTTTGAAGGACTACGATTTTCAACTTCAATATCACCCTAGAAAAGTGAACGTCATAGCAGATGCTTTAAGCAGAAAAGTACTTAGCGTATCTACTATGATGATTAAAGAGAATGAATTGACAGAGTAATTTAGGGATATGCAGTTGTTAGTGGATTTGACACCAGGAAGGATTTGTTTGAATATGATGACCATTTCGAGTAGCCTGATGGAGCAAATTAGAGAGGAGCAGAAATGTAATGAATTTTTACAGAATGAAAGAGAGCTTGTAGAGCAAGGTACGGAGACATCATTTAGCGAAGGACTTGATGGGATTCTAAGATTTGGAGAGAGAATTTGTGTGCCAAGCAATTTAGAACTTAGAAGATTAATTCTCGATGAAGCCTATAGAAATAAGTTGAGTATGCACCCTAGAGCGACCAAGATGTATCAAGATTTGAAGAAATTGTATTGGTGGCAAGGGATGAAGAGAGATGTTGCAGAATATGTATCATCTTGTTTGATTTGTCAGAAAGCAAAGGTTGAGCATCAAAGACCATTTGGAATGTTGCAACCTTTGGCTATTCCCGAATGGAAATGGGATAACATCGCTATAGATTTTGTTATCAGATTGCCCAAGACTCGAAAGGGTTATGACTCTATTTGGGTAGTGGTTGATCGACTTACAAAGTCAGCACATTTCTTGCCTATTAATATAAGATATTCAATGGAAAGGTCGGCTCAAGTGTACATTGGCGAGATCGTTAGACTTCATGGCATACCCTCTAGCATTATTTCTGATAGAGATCCAAGGTTCACATCGAAGTTTTAGCAAAGTCTATAAGAAGCGATAGGGACTAAACTTCATTTGAGTTCTGCATATCATCCACAAAAAAATGGCCAGTCAGAAAGGATAATTCAGTCACTGGAAGATCTGTTACAGGCTTATGTTCTAGAGCAGACTGGAGGTTGGATGAATTCTTGCCTCTGATAGAATTCACCTACAACAACAGTTATCACTCAAGCATAGGGATGGCACCCTATGAGGCATTATATGGGCGACGATGTCGAACTCCTTTGTGTTGGTTTCAAGATAGGGAGAATCTTGCTTTAGGACCTGAACTTGTGCAACAGACGACAAATAAGGTTAAAGTAATTCAGGAAAAGATGAGGATGACTCAAGGTCCACAGAAAAGTTATGCTGATAAGAGAAAGAGACCGCTTGAATTTGAGGAAGGCAAACCTGTATTTTTGAGAGTTATACCCATAACTAGGGTCGGACGGGTTATAAAATATGGAAAACTAACTCCTAAATTTATCAGACCATATCAAATTCTTCGTTGGATAGGTCAGATAGCGTATCAAATAGCCTTACTGCCTTTTCTTTCAAACATCCATAATGTCTTTCAAGTATCTCAGTTAAGAAAGTATATTCCTAATCCCACCCATGTTATAGCTCTGAATACAGTACAATTAAAAGATAACTTAACCTATGAGACGTTTCCTGTAACGATTGAAGACAAAAGAGTGAAGCAACTTAGAGGGAAAGAAATTTCATTAGTAAAGGTGCTCTGGAATGATGTGACTGGAGATGCGACATAGGAGCTGGAAGACAAGATGAAGGAGCAATATCCTCATTTGTTTTAAATGTAAGAGAAATTTCGAGGACGAAATTTTTATTAGAGGGGGAGAATTATAACACCCTGAATTTCATATTTTCTGAATATATATGAGTTTTATAATTTTTATGATTTTTGTGAATTTTTTATTATTTTAATATTATTTTGGGCTTTATGTGGGCCTAGGGCGAGCTCAGAAAAATAAAAATTTTTCCTAGATTAGAAAGTTTCGGACTGTTGATGCGGGGCTGGGGGAACTTATTAAACCCAAAACCGGGAACAGTTGATGAAAATTTTATTTATCAAAGTTTTATTATTCATTGGGTAAAGCTATTATCCATTATGTAATGTTATTACTCATTGGACAATAACTAGCAGTGGCTATTATCCATTGGGTAATAGTTTCTAAAAATATCTGTTAAAAATATCTTTTAGAAAATATCTGTTAGAAAATATCTTTTGGAAAATATCTTTCTGAAAATATCTGTTGGAAAATATCTTGGTTGGTCATGGAAGGTGACTATGACACCTTTATGAACAACCAATAAGAAGCAAGCTTAGGAAAGAAGCTTTGCATATCAACCCTTGATCTAATCAATGGTTGTGGGAGCAAGCTTAATGTTGAAGCCTTGGATGTCCACCATTGATTAAATCAATGGTTTTGATAGCTTGCAGTAAATCAAATATCTATTTCTCTCTCTTCATTGTAAGCTCACGGCCATATAGCTTTGGTGTGACCAAAATTCATTTTTCTTTCACATGCAAAAAGCTATCAACTTCTCTCTTAAAATCGAAACACATTTTCTCTCACTTTCCTTCATTTCCTCTCTTCTACCTCACAGCCTCCCTACATAAACATACTTCCAATCACTTTTAATTTAAACAAATTATATCACTTAGTTCTAAACCTCATTCCAAACAACTTTGAAGTTGTGATCAAGCCTTGATTCCATCATCTTCAAGCTTGATTTTAAGATTCAAGTTCTAGGGTTTCAAGGTAGAAGTCTTGAAACTTGAGTTCTTATTTGATTTTTGAAAATCCTAAGACCATGTTTGATCCATGGTTGTTTTATTTTAAACTTTGAATGTTAATATATTGTGTTTGCTTTGATTTCTAAGAGCTTTTGGTGGAGGAAGGTGAAGCAAAATATCAAACAAAGAGCTTTGGAAGCTCATACATGGTAAGAGGGAGATTAACCTCATCAACCATTTGTGGTGGTGAGGGACACGAAATTTGATGTGTTTGTGTGATTGTAATTGTTTATCCTATGTGATTTATTGCTTTGATATTATGCATGAACTTGTTAAAGTAAGATTTTTGATGTTTGAACATGTTGTATGTTATGATTTAAGCTTGAAAGGAATGAAATTTTGGCTCCATTGGCCAAGTGAGGCTCACGGCCTCCAAGCCTTCCAATGGGTGTTTCCATTTCAAAAATGTTTTATTAAATGGTAATCTAGAGGATTAGTGATAATAAACCTAATTAAGGATTTATAAAATAAAAATAGAAATGAATATATTTTATCACTAATTAAGAAATTGATTTTCAACCACATAGTGGATTTAGGACAAAAATGTAATTTTGAGACTTTAAAATAATTTATTTACGATGATATAAATAAATTAAATGGAAAAGGATTTTATTTAAAATTAAGATAATATGGATTTTTTTAGTAAAATGGTAGAAATATTGTTTAAAGGGGATTTAATTGGGAAATAATGGAAATAAAGTCTAATTTTGATATTAAATAAGAAAAGTTTTAATTTGAGCTTAGAATATTGAGAAAATGTTTTACGCTATTGAAAATACGTAGAAAAACTTCTACGTGATTTAAAAATGGTAATTTTTAGCTACGCGATTAAGAAAAAGTTTTAAAATCCCTACGCGATTGAGAAAAACGTTAAAAAA
Organism: Ormosia semicastrata; assembly: GCA_029884595.1. Classification (NCBI taxonomy): domain Eukaryota; kingdom Viridiplantae; phylum Streptophyta; class Magnoliopsida; order Fabales; family Fabaceae; genus Ormosia; species Ormosia semicastrata. The sequence continues at coordinate 69,602,890 of JAQQTO010000061.1, read as the reverse complement.
CTGTTATGCAATTTGAAAACATAACAAAAGTTTTTTGCAATTGTGAAAACGTGATAAAAAATACTATGCGATTGAGTGGAACAGCAAGTTTTACCGTCGGGCCAATATAATGGACCCGAATCTATCACTGTGTTTATTGCCAATAGTGGCCTGCATTGTGTATTAAGTCATTGGACATGCATTTGTCAAACAGACGGTGTCTATTAAGGCTATTGTTGCCTATGAGTTAAATTACACCTAAGTGTGGGTGCGAATTGCGTAGTGCTGTTCACTTGTTGAACTAGGAGGCGTAGGAGTACAGGAATTCCACAAATGGACAATAGGTAACTCCACTGGGTCGTGGTAACTGAGCAATGCTCTGAAGATCTTAACTAAACACTATTTTATTCATGATTTGGCATAAAATGTCGTGTATAATGTCTGATGTGCACTTTGAGAAATTATAGCACTTGGTCTGAGGCGGCCGATATACCAACATATCTTCTGGATCATTCTCTCCGAAATTAAGTTTTGCTCCATGGAGTAGGAAATTGGTTCATCATACATGTGCATAGTCAATCATCATTCTGTTGTGATATATATATATATATATATATATATATATATATATATATATATATATATATATATTGTGTTAATTATTTTCTATTTGATGCTATGATCATATGATCCCATGAATTTATTTGTTAAATGTTGTGTATTAATAGTAAGTTGTTTTACTGTCTTTCACTGCTATGATGATATTGATGTAGGGGATCTCACCTCTTTGCTATGTTATTCTGTTTATTTGTATGATTGTTTTAGAGGGTGAAGAAGAAGAGGACAATTCACCTCATTTATGTCTGGGTTAGTTTGCCTGTTGTTGTTATGGCGTCGAGGGGTTTTCTGGAATATGTGAAGGTTTTGTTTAGAGGTGGTACAAACGCCTAGCACTATGATGTTGACGAGGATCACGTAGTATATATTGGAGTAGTATCTGTGACTGTTAGTAGGACTTTCCATGGGGATCCTATGTTTACTTTTAGCACTTTTATGCATTTACGTTTTACTATGCCCATAGAGTTTTTGTGGAGTACTCGTCATGCTACTCCTACGGAGGATTCAGTTGTTTCTTCTGCATGGACTCCTGTCGTAGCTCTGTGACCCATTAGGGGCTATTGTCTTTTGAGGAGTCAGAGGAAGATCCGGAAAAGGATCTGAATGAGTACCCTTCTGACTAGATGTGGGTGTTAGGTTAGTTTACATTTGGGCTATTGTACCTGTATAGTTAGTTTTAGAATAAAACTGGATGTTTTAAAGTTTTAGATCTTGGTATGTATGTAATGTAAATTATTTTAATTTGGTATATTTTGTAATTTATTTAATTGTCAGTTTAATTATCTGCAAAGAAAAATGATTTGAAAAACATATAATTAATATTAATAAATAATTTTTATAACCTGGTAAAATTTGGTAAGTGAAAATCTGTAAATGTGATGCCCTAAAGGGGGTGTTATAGATTTGAGAACTCAGAATATGTAAATAACAGAATTAAAGTGAAAAATTCAATTAAAAGAGCAATCAATTCAGAAACTTATCCGAAATTAGGTTTATTCCATCATAGATCATTCAATGAACATTTGAAGTGCATTTGAATGGTTAATTTAGATTTAACCGAAATCTTTGCATCAAATCCACAATTCATACTAGATAATCATCTAGAATTCAATTAACAATTGACACACAAATTTGCAATCGCACAATTCATGTTAGATCCTTGTTAATTTGATCTTTGAATTCAATTAACCTAGGCACAAATCAGTAACCTAACCTCTGTAATTCCATGATTAATTCAGATTAATCGATCCTAAATCTCATCACAATTCTCAATATTAAATCAAGAACCAATCAGATCAAACATAAACAAAATCACCATTCATGCATTCAAGATCAAGAAGAAGAAGAAGAAGAGGAATCCAAATGTAAATCGAACACAAAAATAGAACCAAGATCTTAAGAATCCAAACCAGAATTTCTTCAAGAATCTCTGAATTGATTACAGAAGTTTAGATATCCATAGTTATCACCATGAAGGAGCTTGAGGAAGAAGGAAGAAGAAAAGAGAAAGATCTAGATCTAGAGAAAAAATGAAAAGTGTAGAATGAGAATATGATCCCCGTGTTCTGCCTCTATCCCCTATAACTACACCCTAATTTGGCCTCACATGATTAGGAACCTATTAGTTACAAATCTAGGTCCATTAAGAACCATTGGGCCTAAGTCCCATGTCAATTAGAGGCCTACAACTCAAGTTATGCACATTTAAGTGACATAAACTCGTCAGCAACTCATCTCTGACTTCCAGCTTCAATTACATGCCCAAAATGACATATTTTAGCTTAGGAGTCTTCATAAGAGTTGTAGCTTTGGATCTTAGATTTCATTTGATCTTAGATTGACATCCATTGCACCCCTATAACTCAAGATGTGGGATGATGAGTGCGCAGAGGTCAAGCTGTCAGGATCAGCATTCTAGCTCTTGCTTCAACTTCAATTTAAATTATCCAAACGTATGATTGAGCTCCTAGGGTCTTCATGAAAATTGTAGATATTTGTCTTAGCTTTCTTACAAAGCTAGAATCACACCAATCATTAGATTATAGCCAAAATAATGAACACTACCCAATAGACAAATTAACACCAATTCATGCAATAATTCTCACAATGATCCAATTAGGCTCAATATCATAAAATGTCACAAAACCAATTTAATTCAGCCAAATTGAACCTTAAGAAACCTAGTGAGAGGTTCATTAAATGAATAAAATATATTGCTATCAAAGGATGATCCTCAAGCTTTGATCTTGATCTTTCCCTTTACCTCCACTTTTCCTCCTTCTCTTCTTTTCTTTCATTTCTTTCCTCTATTTTCTGCCCTAGGTTGCTTCTGTGTTTTCGTGTGGGAGAGAAGAAAATGAGCATAGAAAGTCAAAAGCATAAGATTTTATGTTAGAAACTATGACCACTTAAGTTATGTACTGAAACTTTATATCTGTTAGGAATACATTAATCTTGCTAAATCAAGTTTCTCAACTTCAATAGGTGTTATAACAAATCATAGGATTCATCTCAATCCTATTCTCATCATTTCCATAATTTTCCATATCTGCATCAAGTCAATTTGGTATTAAAACACGCAACCAGTGTACTTAAAAATACCAAACTGACTTAATTTATCCTCAAACTTTAACTACACCATAATTCACTTATTTGTGACCTATAAATAAATTTTTCATATTTATTTCCTTTCACTAAGCCATTTATGCTATTTTTTGAGTGATTTTAAGATACTTTTCACCTTCTATATTGCAACAAAGTGTCTAAATCAACTCAAAATGTCACAAAATTAAATAGGCTTGTCATGCAATTATTATAGTACCTCTGTAATCATATACAAGCCTAACATGCTAAGGAGGATGTTACACTACATATTCACACAAATAAAAAAAAAGTATATTATCATATTTCTTTGATTGTTTTTCAATAAAAATATCCCTTTGCTTGCATCATGGAGTTATTATGGGAAGGGAGAAATTGAACACCTTTTTGAATGAAGAGGAATAAACAAAATATAGAATATGGAAAGAGTAATATCTACACAACTAGAAAAAAATTAATAGAATTTTGTTAAAATTTGTCAAGATTCAATGATAGTTATTGAATAAGTAAGGGCAAGTTTGGTAATTTTCAAAATTAGTTTAGAATTATTTAAAATAAACTTGTCATAAAAATTTAGGTTATTTTATAACTAGTTGTAATTTATTTTTAATTTGGTTAAAATTTATTTTAAACTAGTTTTAAAATCATAAAAGTTTAAATTTTTTTTTGGTGTATAACTAATTTTAAAATTTAAATATTGAGGTAGAAACAAATTATGAGAGAGAAAGAGAAAATAAATAAGAGAGAGAGTCCATAAAATATTTTTATTAGGAAAAAATTAACTTTGAGTTGGCTTTGTTAAGAACCAGTTTTATCTCAAATTAGTTTAGATATAAACTTGTTTTTTAATTGTACAACTAAATAACATTTAAAAAAAAACCAGCTCCACTGTATCTAAATATTTGGTTTTTGAATGTTTCCAAACATCCTCTAAAAGTCATAGGAATCACTCATCTATCTAAAGGTCAATAATAATGCCAACTCATTTTGGTAACAATTATGGAAAAAAAATTTCAGTTTGCTTAGTATTTTCCAAATGAAAAATCGGAAGGAAATAAAGGTAAGGTTTGTCAACACTAACATTTGCAAACTAACAATTGTGGGAGAATGAATTGATTTGATTAATGCAAAAAATGGCTATATAAAGCCTTACAATATGGAACAATAAACTGAAAGAAGAATAACCACTACAGAGGCCATAAACCATGAACTACCTAATGTCATGGATCATGGAGCACACCTTCATAACTACTAGAAACTGCTCCTGACATAGGCAAGCAGTTGCTGACTTATCCTAAACCAACAACTAATCAGCAAATAATTTAAATTAAATTCAATAATAACAATAACAATAACAACCTACTTCTATCATCCTCCCCTAAACTTAAAACTCCTAGTTATCATATTACTCTAGGATCTGGAACAACTCCCATCATTCTTTGAATTTTTAGGAATGCATCAAGTTTGAGAGGTTTGGTCATAATATCAGTAATCTGATCCTGTGAGAAACAATGAACTGGCTGAATTTCTTCCTTGCTTGTGATGCTTACTTCTTCCATGCAGCATTGGGTTCACAGAAAGCTTGATTGTGGAGCTATTATCACAATAGATAATAGTTGGACTTGATTGCTCATGACCTAGCTATTTTAAAATATTTCTTAACCACACTACTTGATAGGCATAAGAAGCAGCCGCAACAAATTCAGCCTCAATTGTGGATAATATAACAATAGGCTGCCTCTTAGATGACCATGATACAATAGGTGAACTCAACATAAATACATACCCTGACCTACTTTTCCTATCTTCCAAGTCTCCAACATAATCACTATCTGTAAATCCTTGCAAATTCTCCTCTTTCCCTCTGTGATAAAATAAACCAAGATTCAAAGTACCTTTTAAATACCTTAAAGCTCATTTGGCAGCAAGTAGATGACTCTCAGATGGACTTTCCATGTAGTGACTAATCAAACTCATAATGTACATTAAATCTGGGCGTGTTGCTGTTAAATACATCAAGCTTCCCACTAATTTGTTATATAAAGTGTTGTCTACCTTTGAACTCTGATAATCTTTTATCAATTTCAAACCAGGAGTAATCAAATTGTTCACAGAGTTGCACTTTTCCATATCAAACCTCTTTAAGACTTCTTCAGCATACTTCCTCTGTCCAATAAAAATTCCATTCTCTTGTTGAATGACTTCTATACCAAGGAAGAATCTCATTTTTCCAAGATCAGTCATATTGAACTTAACCATCATAAAATTTTTTAACTCAGTGAATAGATGCACATCATTACTAGTGAAAACCAAATCGTCCACATAAATGCAAACAATCATAAGAGTACCTTTACTTTTACTCTTTGTGAATAAAGTATGTTCATAAGGACACTTTTCAAATCCTTCATTAAGAAAATATGATTCAATACGGTTGTACCGTGCACGTGGAGCTTGCTTCAACCCATATAGGGCTTTCTTCAGCTTGTAAACCTTGTGCTCACTGCCTTTTGTAATGTACCCGAGGGGTTGTTCAATGTAGACTTCTTCCTTGAGATCTCCATGAAGGAAGGCTAACTTTACATCCATCTGATAAATATCCCATCCTTTTTGAGCTGCCAAGGAGACAATTAGTTGAATTGTATCCATCTTAGCAATTGGAGCAAATACCTCTTCACAATCCATTCCTCTTTGTTGTGCTTAAGCCTTTGCTACAAGTCGAGCTTGTGTTTGTCAATTTCACCATTCTCCTTGGGTTTGGTCTTGTAAATCCACTTGACCCCTATTGGCTTATGATTCTTTGGCAAAACAGTCAATACCCATGTGTTATTTCTTTGGATTGAGTCAATCTTAGCATCCATAGCACTTGTCCACTTCTCACTCTTCACTGGTTCAAAATAATGAATTGGGTCATTATTTGAAGGCATGACAAGATAAGTAGCATCATCATCTTCAGACAACCCTCCTCCTGTAACATAATCTTGCATCCACTCAGGTGATCTACAAGACCTTCTTGCATGGGAAAATGGATCCAAGCCATCTCTTACAGCCTCGGGTTCTTCTCTTTCTATTATAGGTTCGCTTTGTAATTTAGTTTCTATATCTTCTTGCACTACTACAGAATCATCATTATCATTCACGCATGCATCCTTACTCCAATCAAGTGTGGCAGTAGTTGAGACTTCAGTATTGTCACCCCAATTTTAACTACTGTTTTCATCATACCGCACATCTCTACTTATGATAATTTGCTTTGAGATAGGGTCATACAATCTATATGCCTTTGATTCATTGCTGACCCCGAGAACTACACGCTTCAAGATTTTTTCATTAAGCTTAGTACGATGATTCTCTAGAATATGTACATAAGCAATAGAGCCAAATACTCGAAAATAAGCACCATTTGGTTTATGCACACTCCATGCTTCTTCTAGAGTAATATCTTTCACAACTAGAGTTGGACTACGATTTAAAACATTGATGGTCCAATTTGCTGCCTCCAGCCAAAAATTATTTGGGTTCTTTGTATCAGCAAGCATGCTTCTAATTAGATTCATTATGGTTTGATTCTTCCTCTCTGCCACTCTATTTTGTTGGGGAGTATATGCTGCTGTTAGCTACCTTTTGATTCCATAATCTTTGAGAAAGTTTGAGAATTTAGTATATATGAACTCTCCTCCCCTATCTGACGTGAGACAGTGAATGTTGAATCCTGATTCTTGCTCAACCATTGCCCTAAAATGTTTAAACATTATGAAGGATTCTGATTTCTCTATGAGGAAGTATGCCCAAATTTTTTGAGTGAAATCATTAATGAAAGTCAGTATATACCTTTTATTTCCATTTGAAACTGGTCGAATAGGTCCATAAATATCTGTGTAGACGAGTTGCAAGGCTAGAGTGGCTCTCCAAGTAGTTTCCTTTGGGAATGGATCTCTCTTCTGCTTTCCCTTCAAACAACTTTCACACACTAGAAAAGTATATTTTATATTTGGAAATCCATGCACCATATTCTTCTCTTGAAGAATCTTCAATCCATTGTGACCCAAGTGTCCATACCTTCAATGCTAGAGAAGAGTTGATTCTTCTGCAGCTGTGTTAAAATAAGTAGTTTCCAGAAATTGTGGTTGAACACACAACACAAACTTGTGATTTTGTGTCATGCTTACCACAGTGACCAGCCCCTTCTCATAATGATATATCTTGTATCTCCCCTTTTCAATCACCATGTTTAAGCCTTTTTCTTGTAACTGGCCGAGACTTAGGAGGTTATTGGTCAACGCAGGTATGTAGAAAACATTACCAAGCACATGCAGAGTGTTGTTGACAGTGAATTTTATGGTTCTTTTCCCTATTACCTCAACAGTTGTGTCATTGCCCAACTTAACTAATTGTCTAAAGGATTCATTAAGCGAACAAAAACTATCCATCTTGCCACACATGTGATTACTGCACCCTGAATCCAAGAACCACATTTCCTCTTATTGACCATCCTCCAATTTCACTTGAGCCATGAGTAGTATATTGTCAGTAGTCTCTGCATAATTTGTTGCCATATCTTTTTCTTTCTTTGGACAATCATATTGGAAATGTCCAAGTTTGTGGCAGTAGTAACACTCAACACTGGATTTGTCGAATGATCATCTACTTCTGCCTTGTCCATGCCCTTGGTATCCACCCCTTCCACGTCCTCTACTAGAAGACCCCATATATTTATTTGCTGGAACATGGTCATGAACAACCTTGAGTGCTTGCTCCTCTGTTGTTGAATGTGCATTCATACACTACTCATGCACTAGCAAGCTACTTTGTAGTTCATCAATGGATAAGCTGTCTAGATCATTTGATTCCTCAATGGAACATACTACATAGTCAAACTTGGAGGTCATGGAATAAAGAATTTTTTCAGTGACATCTACATCTATCATACTCTCACTAAGTATTCTTTTCTTGTTGGCTATAGTGAGAGTACGAGAGTAGTCTGTGACAGTCTCCCCTACTTGCATGTGCAGAACCTCCCACTCCTTGTGAAGATCCTACAGTTGAGCACGTTTCACTCTTACTGTGCCTCAATACTTTTGCTTCAGGAGTCCTAAATGTCTTTGGCTATGTCTTTCTTCATAATGGTCTCTAAAATTGGTCAATCAATCGCTTGAAACAAATAATTCTTGGTTTTCAAATATTTCAGCTTCAAATCCTTAATAGTCTTTCTCTGCCCTTTTGTAACAGCATCTCCTTCTGTTGCTGCAGGTATCCCATCTTTGATCAATGTCCAATATTCTTTTGAATGTAAGAAAATTTCCATTAGCATAGCCCAATGGTCATAATGGCCATTGAACCAAGGTATGGATGGCTGCACAAAATTGCTACCTTCGGCTACCATGTCTCAAACTCACTCTTTTTGTAGTTCAATCTCTCTAGCTCTTCTAGCTTTGATACCATGATGTCAATACTAACATTTGCAAACTAGAAATTGTGGGATAATGAACTAATTTGATTAATGCATAAAATGGCTATATAAAGCCTTACAACGTGAAACAATAAACTGAAAGAAAAATAACCACTACAGAGGCCATAAACCATGAACTACCTAAAGTCATGGATCATGGAGCACACCTTCGTAACTACTAGAAATTGCTCCTGACATAGGCAAGCAGTTGCTGACTTATCCTAAACTAACAACTAATCAGCAGATAATTTAAATTAAATACAATAATAACAATAACAATAACAACCTACTTCTATCAAGGTTTATTACTTTTCCATCTTTCTCTCCAAAATTGAGGAGAAAATGGTGAGAACTTCATACTGAAAAATTATATATATATTTTTAAAAAAAGTATATTACTTATTTAATTAAGAATAACGTTACACATTTTTAATATTGTATATATTTTTTTCTTTAAGTAATTTTATAATTCAAGTGAGCATTATTGTCTTGTTATAACCAAATTATCTTTAACTATGAATAGGCAATAACCGTTGGCACATTTGGTGAGAGTAGACCATGTCAAATAAAGATGGACCTTTATAAGCGTTTGTTGAGCTTAAAAGTCTGTCCTGGCCCTGGGATGAGAAAACTACCCTTAACCCTAAATTTCTACTTACCAAACAAAAAAATCTTTAATTATAGATAAAAAATTTAAATTTATAATGCTTTTAAAATTTAATTAATAATTTAGTAGTATTGATTTGAACTACCTATTGTTTAAGAAAATTTTTTTAATATAAATTCTAATATGTTTAACATGACCTTTTTTACTAATATTATAGAAAGATGTATATGTGAATAGTTTTAACATAAAATTATGTTTTGAAAATTGATTTGCAAAATCTAATTAAATATTTCATTTTGGCATTGCATGCAATTTTACAAATTTTTACATGAGAGACTGATATCTTAGAATACGGTCAGCCATCTAAGTAGGGATTCTTTTCAGTAGTATTCACTACAAGAAATTTGCGATTTGGCAATGGAATTTTGCGAGGGATAATTTCCCTCGTTGTTCCCTCGCTAAATCAGCGAGGGAACAGCAACAGATCAGCGAAGGAAATCTTAGCCCTCGCAAAATTTCAAAAATAAACTCTGGGGAAAAGTAGCGAATTAATAGTGAGGGATTTGAGAGGGAAAATATCCCTCGCTAAAATTAGCGAGGGTATTACGAAGGATATTTTCCCTTGCTAATGTTATCAAGGAATTGCGAGGAAAATTTCCTTTGCTGAAAATTAGCGAGGGAATTGAGAGGAATATTTTCCCTCACTAACTGACAAAAATGTAGTGAGGGAAAGTTCCATCACAAATCCCTTATAAAATCTACTTAACCTAATTACAGAATTATAAATCCCTCACAGTTGCGCTCACCTCTCACTCTCACCTCTCTCTGTTCTGCTCTCCCTCTCCTTCTCCCTCTCACTCTCAATCTCACTCTCACCCTCACCCTCACCCTCACCCTCTCACTCTCATTCTGTCTCATTCAAAGCCGCAGCCACCATCACGCCACTACCTCTCGGTCCACTCTTCTCTCTTTTGCCCTACCGTGCTTTTCGCGTAGATCTGAACGAAAAGAATCACATTTATCTTCATGTTGTTATATTTATATACATTTGGTCTGGTTTTGATGCATATATGAGTTATTATTCTACTAAATATGAAAGGAAGAGAGAAAAAATAATAAAATAATAAAATATACAGAGAGGCGAAGGAAGGAGTGAGAAAGGTGGGGTGGGGCCCCGGTGATGGTGGTGGCGCTGGGTTGTGCCCCCACCGGAGTTTGGTGAAAACTTTATCTCCTTTATTTGTACTGTACGTCTTTCTTATGCAAATGAAAATGAAAAATGTGGGTGAATTTTTATTTTTGTTTTTGTTTTCCTTTTAGAGCTGAAAAAATTTGTAACTTTCATAGGCACACTGTGATGTAGCGTGTAGGGTTTAGTTTTGTGTCGTGTTGTTGGGTGAAATGGAAAAGTGACAACCCTCACTATCTTTAGGACAAAGTCCAAGGTTTAGGGTGTGTAAGCAGATTAACAGAGAAAGAAACTACAATTGAAAGTTGTAACACCATGAAAATTATTTATTTTATCATTTATCATCATTTTATAATACTTAAAAATTTTGGGAATTTTTGTGGATTTTTTCGGAAACGTCGAATATTTTAATATATTTTTCATTTTACATGAATATATTCCTCGTTTTGCATGCACATTGACCAGAGTCAGTGTAACACACTGGAAATGATTTGTTTCATCATGAAAAGTCATTTTCCAATATTCATGATTTTTGGAGATTTTTATGGAATTTTCCAGAAATACTGAATATTTTAATATATTTCTCATTTCACGTGTGCACTGAACAGAGTCAGTCAAACACTCTGAAAAATTATTTTTTTTATGATGAATAGTCATTTTTCAATATTTGTGATTTTTATGAATTTTTGTGGATTTTTCTGAAAACGTCAAATATTATAGTATATTCTTCGTTTTGCGTGGCACTGAGCGGAGCCGGGATAACAAAATGTTTTCCTTGAGGCTGGTAAACCTTGAACTATCAACGTGTCGATGAGGGATCTTACTAAACCCGAGGTGGGGCATAATTTACGAGGTTTGTATTTTCTAAGGTTTTATTTGATAAATAAAATTACTGTATCATAAAAGTATCTAATAAATAATAAAATATTATTTTCATCAATTATAAATTTTATTCACTAGGAAAATAATTCTAACAGTGTAACTAATTATCTGTCAAGTGTATTTAATTAAGGAGACAAGCTTACTATGCACTTTATTGAGAATTGTGCAAAGCTTTTCAAGGAAGCTTCTTGGAAATTTCCTCCAAGCTTCCTATGGAAGCCACACACTCTCTCTCCTAGCTCACGGCTGCACACTCTTTGGGGGGAAAATTTGTGCTTTAATTCATTTTACTAAAACTACACAAGCTTTCAAAATTCAAAAGCCATTACTTTAATTTTCTATTCACTTCTCTCTCTAACCTTCATATTTCTTCTTCACAAAACCATTTTATCCTCCTTCTCTCTAGACCCATTCGGCCAGCAGCCCCTCTCCCCCTCATCCATCACAAAATTTTCATCCAACCCCATTTTCTTAATCCTCTCCATCTCCTAAACAATTTTCTAGTTGATGGTTCTTTGAAAATCCATCATTTTCACCATCTTCTTCAAGCTTCAAGCCTAGGGCTTTTTGGGTAAGCTTCTTGAATCTTCATTCCCTTTCCTTATTTTCGTTTCTATGGTCCACCTTCTGACCATCCATGCTTTATTTTTCAAGCATTGGTGCTATTCTAATGAGGTTGAAATTTCTAGAGTTTGGTTGGGAGCAAATCCGAAATTGCAAGGAACTTTTGGAGGGCTTCTCTTGTTTTCTCCACTTTGGTAAGAGGACGACACTCCTCCTCAACCTCTCTTAGCATTAAGAAACTTTGTTTGTGATTGGTTGTGAGAAAACCCTATTGAGGGTCATTCTTTGTTTGCTTGATTTGCATGATTATGTGTTATATTTAATTTGTTTAAGTTGTTTGTTTGATTAGTTGTGTATATATTGATATATTTGAATGGATTGAAATGCATGAAATGGAAGAAATTAATGTTGGGCTTGTTCTTGGATGGCCACGATTTTGGGGTCCAAATTTTAGGGTTCTTTGTGAACAATTGTAATAATTGAAATTCATAATTTAATCAACTGTACATTAGGTAATTAATGGAATAAAAATTTGGGAACTCAACCCCTAGGGAGGCCACAGCCTCTAGGGCCTTTTTGGGGCTTAATTGTGCAATTATGGTAACCTTGAAACTTAATTAATCAAGTGATTAAATTATTGGTAATAGGATAGAAAATCTACAAATTGGGAGAATTGGATACACTTTGAGATTTATAAATTTTAAAGAACCAAGAATGGAATTTTCTTAAGACTTAAGATAATTTTAATTAGGGTAAGAACAAGAGAGTGTGAGACTTTGAGATCTTAGAATAACCTTCTAAGTGTATGAGAATAAATTACATTAGAACATTTAATTAATTATGATAATTCAATTAGAGACGAACCTTGAAAGAAAGACTAACTTTAAGTAAGAATTCATAATAGACCTTAAAAATGTATTCATTTATTTAATTTCAATATTATGATATTGTGGGTCCATGTGAGTGACCAATGATTGTGTTGATTCTTACTTTGGCCAATTGTGGCATATTGGGGAATAGTATATAATAATGATCATACATGATTATGCATAGAGTCTGTATGCATTGTGAATGTCCGTTGGACTGTTGTTAAGGCCGAGTTGCCTAGGAGTTGAACACACCTTAGTGCGGGTGCGAGCAGACTAGTGTAGGTCATATTATTGATCATGGGGGCGTCGAGGTGCGGGTACCTTGCAATGGACAGCTGGTAGCTCTTCTGTCCATGGGGCAGACTGATGCAAACACACCGACGATCCTGACCGGGCACTATCCTATGTCGTGATCTAGTGTAGACTGTCTATACAATGCCATGATATGCACGTGGATAAACTGATGAATTATAGCACTTTGGCCGTAGCAGCCGAGTTGCAGACAGATCTCCTGATCTTTCTCTCCGACCGTTTGTGTCTAGCTCCATGGAGTAGGATTTTGACTTTGTATGCATGTACATAGTGAGTCCATGTATTATCTGGCATTTATTATTATTATAATTGGACTATTATTTTACTGATATATATAACTGTCTGGAACTGCCTGGTTGATTATTACTGCTGCTTACTGTTTATTACTTTTATTGCTGTAAAATATGCTATGTGGGTGCTTTGCGCCGTTTTGTTTCTTACTGCTATAACTGGTAATGATGGTAGGATGTCTTACCTCTTTCCTGTACTTCTATTATTTTTATCTGTATATTGTGTCCCATCGAAGACGACAACAAGGAAGTTGGAGCTCCCGATTTCCCCGGCTTCTGGCTTGATTACAATTAGCATCTACTGTGGAGCATGGAGGCATGTATGCATGGATTTCTGGGTGATGTGCGTCTGACCTTCCTTGGAGGGCCAGAATGCTGGCACATTAACCTGAATTCCGATCGCTGTGTCTACCTAGGAGACGTGTCGATCGCTTTAGCCTGGAGGCGTCATGAGTCGCCGATCTTTACCTGCTGCATCAGCCTGCGTCTGGAATTTTATCTGCCCATCCGGGAGATGTAGGGTAATCGCTTCTACACCCCGCAGGAGGACTCTTTGATTCCACAGCTCAGGCCCCGGCCCGTGGCTCTATGGCTTCTATGGAGGTTTCCTCAGATGAGAAAGACCCCGAGGAGGTCCCGAAGGATGACCTCGCGGAGGATCCTGAAGAGGATCCTGATACGGTTCCTTCTCATCACAGGGACTGATATTACTGGTAGCTACTGATGGCTGCCAGTGTTTTTATTTTGGGGGCCTGATGTTTTTTGTAGTGGGCTGTATATTTCTGATATCTTGGGGATGTATATGTATGATCCTTTGGGGCAGGTATAATTTTGCTTTTTGGTATACCAGGCTTTGTAACCAAACAGTTTGATAAATATTTATATATGAATATGCAATGTTAATTCCAATGTATGCTTTCCATCTATTTTTGCTCTTTATTTCCATTTATGTTTCATCGTTGTGTTTATTAATTACTGTTATTGTAATAAAAAGAAAAAAATATTCGCCAATTTAATTATATATCTAAAATCAAGTCAATTTGTATTATATTATAAAGAACTGGTTCTTAATTTATATAATTTATTTTCCGCATTGTAATTGACAATGTGACGTTCCCTCCCAAAAAGAGGCGTTACATTAAGTTGGTATCAGAGCCCCAATTTATGTTTCTTTGGGTCTTGTGATTGAGTCTATCTTGTTTGTGCTGTGTGTTCTCTGAATAATAAACGCAAAGGTGTATTGTTTGGTATTCCTAGTGGATGCAACTGACTTTTCTATGTTTTTAGTTAATCCGATCTGAGAAAGTAAGATGGCGCAAAGGGAAAACATGGCAGCTGCTATAGCAGCGATGCAGAGGATGGCTGAGGTCGTCGCACAACAAACTAAGCAAGCTACATAGCAGCAAGAGAGAGTTGCGCAACAACAAGAACGGGATGCACAACAGCTCGAGGCTACTGCAGATGCTCAGAACTTGGTGAAGTTTCGATGCCATAACCCTCCTCAATTTAAAGGAGAATTTGATTTGGACAAGGCTAGTCTGTGGATCAAGGAGTTAGAAAAAGTCTTTCGAGGGATGAACTGCGCTAAGAACAAGAAGGTGACCTATGCAACTTTTATACTAGTGGGCAATGCTGAAAACTGGTGGAATGGAGTGCAGAGAATGCTGGAAGCTGCAAACCACGAGATTACTTGGGACTTATTCAAGGAGAAATTCTTGGATAAGTATTTTCCTGTAAGCGCAAGACATGCGAAGGAGTCAGAATTTCTCAACTTACGACAAGGGAATATGACCGTTAGTGAGTACGTGGCCAAATTTGAAAACTTGTCACAGTTTTCAACATACTCTCAGCATCAACCAAATGAAGCATGGAAATGTCAGAGATTCACAGAAGGACTGAGGTATGAAGTGAAGAAGGCTGTGATCACCTTGAAGATCAATGAGTTCTCCAAACTACGGGATATATGCTGTGACGTTGAGGCTCTGGAGCAATCTAGAGATATGAGAAACAAAAACTTTGGGCCGACAAGGTTCCAAAGAGGCTACGGTAACAGTTCTAACCGCTTCCAGAAGAAGCCTTATTCCCGACCAATGGGAAATCAGCAACAAACCATGGGTGGAAGCTTTGGCGGAGGTTCTGCTGGGAACCGGACTGGCCAGAACATGGCGTATCCTTCAAAATGTCTAAAGTATGGGAAAAATCATCTCACAAGGGACTACACCATAAAATGGATCATTTGCTTCAGATGTGGCAAGCCTGGTCACGTGTCCTGAGATTACAATCAGGCGAAGGTTGAACCTTCGATTAATGCTGCGAGAGCTAAGAAACCACAAGCTGGAGGGCGAGTTTACACCATGAGCGAAGCTAAAGCCTCTAAATCTGAAGATTTGATATAAGGGGAAGGCATCATAGAAGGTAATCTTTTAACTGTACTGTATGACTCTGGGGTAACTCATTCTTTCATATCATATGACTGTGTGCAAAGACTTGGTTTACCAGTGTCTACCTTACCTTTTGACTTAACTGTTTCTACCCCCACTGATAAACCAGTAGTTACTACTAAAGTTTGTCTAAATTGTTCATTGATTGTTGAAGGTTGAACCTTTTCGGTCGATCTAATCTGTTTACCCCTTTCCCAACCAGATATAATCTTAGGGATAGATTGGTTGTCTTCCAACCACGTTCTATTAGACTGTTCCAGAAAAACCATAGTTTTTCCCATAGATGAGGATTCTAGATTTCTGATGGCCAACCGAGTTCAAGCTCTCTTGAAAGAAGGAGCTAACGGATACATGCTACTGTCTTCTTTGAAAGTCGAGAGTGAGGTTGATGTGAACAAAATTCCAGTGGTGAATGAGTTTCCTGAAGTCTTTCCTAAAGATGTACCTGGTTTACCACCGGCACGAGAAATAGAGTTTGCTATTGACCTTGTACCAGGAGCTGGTCCCGTGTCTATAGCACCTTATAGGATGGCACTGACAGAATTAACTGAGCTCAAGAAGCAGCTAGAGGAGCTTTTGGAAAAGCAATTTGTCAGACAAAGTGTGTCACCGTGGGGAGCACTAGTACTGTTAGTTCGCAAGAAGGATGGTTCATCAAGATTGTGTGTGGACTATTGGAAGCTGAACAAAGTGACGATCAAGAACAAATATCCACTCCCAAGAATTGACGATTTAATGGACCAACTGAAGGGAGCAGCGGTGTTTTCAAAGATCGACTTGCGATCTGGGTATCATCAGATACGAGTGAAGATGGAGGATGTACCCAAGACTACTTTTCGTACTGATATGGTCTTTATGAATATCTCATGATGCTGTTTGGCGTGACGAATGCACCAGCTATCTTTATGGACTACATGAACCGAATCTTTCATCCTTACTTGGACAGATTCGTTGTGGTCTTCATTGATGACATTCTGGTATACTCTCAAAATCAGGAGGACCATGCTGAACACCTCGGTATAGTTCTTCAGATTCTAAAGGATAAGGAATTGTATGCCAAACTGTCAAAATGTGAGTTTTGGCTAGAAGACGTTAAATTTTTTGGGCACGTAATCTCGAAGGAAGGGATTGCGGTAGATCCATCAAAAGTGGAGGCACTGCTGCAATGGGAAAGGCTAAAGTCAGTGACGGATATCCGAAGCTTTCTGGGTTTGGCTGGATATTATAGGAGGTTCATTGAGGGATTCTCCAAGATTGTAGGACCACTTACTCAACTCACGAGGAAGAACCAAGCTTTTGAATGGACTGACAGTTATGAACAGAGTTTCCAAGAGTTGAAGAATCGACTGACTACCTCACTAGTGTTAGTGCTACCCGATCCGAATAAACAATTTGAAGTGTACTGTAACGCTTCATACCAAGGACTAGGATCTGTACTTATACAATATGAAAGAGTAGTGGCTTATGCTTCGAGGCAATTGCGAGTGCACGAGAAGAACTACCCGACGCATGACTTAGAGTTGGCCGCAGTAGTTTTCACCCTGAAGATATAGAGACATTTTCTCTACGGAGCGACGTTCAACATCTTCAGTGATCACAAGAGTTTGAAATATCTATATGATCAAAAGGAGTTGAACATGAGGCAACGAAGGTGGCTGGAGTTCCTGAAGGATTACGACTTCCAACTTCTGTATCACCCCAGTAAGGCAAATGTTGTGGCAGACGCCCTGAGCAGGAAGATGATCAGTGTCTCTGACCTGATGATTAAGGAAAAGGATATGCTAGAGCAGTTCAGAGATGTATAGTCTTTTGTGGAGTTAGAACCTGGAAAGATTTGCATGAATATGGTTACCATCTCCAGCGAGCTGATGGATGACATACGGGAAAAGCAGAAGGTTGACAGGTTCTTGCAAGAAGTGAGAGAGCAAATGAAGCATGACAGCGAAACAGCATTTACGGAAGGAACAGACGGGATTCTGAGATTCCGAGGTAGAGTTTGTATTCCCCGTGACCAAGAGCTTAGAGAATATATCATCAACCATGCTCATATAAGCCAGCTGAGTATGCATCCGGGCATAAAAAAAATGTATCAAGACTTGAAGAAGTTATTCTGGTGGCATGGAATGAAGAGTGACGTCACTAGACGTGTATCAACTTATCTGGTTTGTCAAAAAGCTAAAGTGGAATATCAGAGACCAGTGGGATTATTGCAACCGTTGTCTATTCCTGAATAGAAGTGGGACAGTATTGCAATGGATTTTGTAGTCAGATTACCAAGGACAAGAAAAGCTCATGACTTGATTTGGGTAATCATAGATCGACTAACGAAATCGACACATTTTCTCCCGATTAACATAAGATACAAACTGGAGAGACTGACCCAGATCTATATTGGAGAGATTGTTAGACTGCACGGTGTGCTTACGAGTATTGTTTCGGATAGGGATCTGAGATTTACTTCAAATTTCTGGAAGAGTTTGCAAGAAACGTTAGGGACGAAGTTACGTCTAAGTTCTACTTATCACCCACAAATCGAAGGTCAATCGGAGAGGACAATCCAATCTTTAGAAGATTTACTTAGAGCCTGCACCATAGAACAGACTGGAAGTTGGGATGACGTTCTACCGTTGATAGAATTTACCTACAACAATAGTTATCATTCGAGCATAGGGATGGCACCCTATGAGGCTCTGTATGGACGATGGTGTCGAACACCTCTATGCTGGTACCAAGACGGCGAGTGCCTTACTATTGGACTAGATATTATACAGTAGACAATGGAGAAGGTTAAGATGATTCAGGAAAAGATGAGGACGGCTCAGAGTCGGCAAAAGAGTTATGCAGACCAAAGGAGAAAGCCTCTTGAGTTTAAGGAAGGCGAGCATGTATTCCTGAAAGTCACACCTACGACTGGGGTAGGTCGGGCCTTGAAATCTAGAAAACTCACTCCAAAATTTCTTGGACCATACCAAATCATTCTCCGAGTAGGTCCTGTAGCCTATCAAATAGCCTTACCCCATTTCCTCTCAAACATTCATAATGTCTTCCATGTATCACAACTTCGAAAATACCTTCCTAACCCAAGTCATGTCATAGCACCAGATACAGTACAATTAAAAGAGAACTTAACTTATGAGGCACCTCCTGTAAGAATTGAGGATAGAAGGATAAAGCAACTCAGAGGCAAGGAGATCTCATTAGTGAAGGTAATCTGGAACGAGATGACTAGAGACGCAACCTGGGAGCTAGAAGACAAGATGAAGGAGCAACACCCACAATTATTCTAAGGTATGCAAATTTCGAGGACAAAATTTCTTTTTAGAAGGGGAGTGTTGTAACACCCCGAAAATTGTTTATTTTATCATTTATCATCATTTTATAATATTTAAAAATTTTGGGAATTTTTGTGGATTTTTATGGAAACGTCAAATATTTTAATATATTCCTTGTTTTGCATGAATATATTCCTCGTTTTGCATGCACACTGACCAGAGTCAGTGTAACACCCCAGAAATGATTTGTTTCATCATGAATAGTCATTTTCCAATATTCACGATTTTTGGAGATTTTTCTGAAATTTTCTAGAAACGCTGAATATTTTAATATATTCCTCGTTTTGCATGCGCACTGAACAGAGTCAGTCAAACGCTTTAGAAAATCATTTGTTTTGTGATGAATAGTCATTTTTCAATATTTTTAATTTTTAAGAATTTTTGTGGATTTTTCTGAAAATGTTGAATATTATAGTATATTTCTCGTTTTGCGTGCGCACTGAGCGGAGCCGGGATAACGAAATATTTTTTCTGAGGCTGGTAAACCTTGAACTGTCAACGTGTCGATGGGGGATCTTACTAAACCTAAGGTCGGGCACAGTTTATGAGGTTTGCATTTTCCAAAGTTTATCTGATAAAAAAAATCACTGTATCATAAAATTATCCGATGAACAATAAAATATTATTTTCATCAACTGTAAATTTTATTCACTGGGAAAATAATTCTAACAGTGTAATTAATCATCTGTCAAGTGTATTTAATTAAGGAGACAAGCTTATTATGCACTTTATTGAGAATTGTGCAAAGCTTCTCAAGGAAGCTTCTTGAAAATTTCCTCCAAGCTTCCTATAGAAGCCACACGCTCTCTCTCCTCTCTCTCCTAGCTCACGGCTGCACACTTTTTGGGGGGAAAATTGTGCTTTAATTCATTTTACTAAAACTACACAAGCTTTCAAAATTCAAAAGCCATTACTTTAATTTTCTATTCACTTCTCTCTCTAACCTTCATCTTTCTTCTTCACAAAACCATTTTCTCCTCCTTCTCTCTAGACCCATTCGGCCAGCAGCCCCTCTCCCCCTCATCCATCACAAAATTTTCATCCAACCCCATTTTATTAATCCTCTCCATCTCCTAAACACTTTTCTAGTTGGTGGTTCTTTGAAAACCCATCATTTTCACCATCTTCTTCAAGTTTCAAGCCTAGGGCTTTTTGGGTAAGCTTCTTGAATCTTCATTCCCTTTCCTTATTTTCGTTTCTATAGTCCTCCGTGTGACCATCCATGCTTTATTTTTCAAGCATTGGTGCTATTCTAATGAGGTTGAAATTTCTAGGATTTGGTTGGGTGCAAATCCGAAATTGCAAGGAATTTTTGGAGGGCTTCTCTTGTTTTCTCCACTTTGGTAAGAGGAATACACTCCTCCTCAACCTCTCTTAGCATTAAGAAACTTTGTTTGTGATTGGTTATGAGAAAACCCTATTGAGGATTATTCTTTGTTTGCTTGATTTACATGATTATGTGTTATATTTAATTTGTTTAAGTTGTTTGTTTGATTAGTTGTGTATATTGATATATTTGAATGGATTGAAATGCATGAAATGCAAGAAAATAATGTTGGGCTTGTTCTTGGATGGCCACAGTTTTGGGGTCCAAATTTTAGGGTTCTTTGTGAACAATTGTAACAATTGGAATTCATAATTTAATCAAGTGTACATTAGATAGTTAATGGAATAAAAATTTGGGAACTCAACCCCTAGGGAGGCCACAGCCTCTAGCGCCTTTCTAGGGCTTAATTGTGCAATTATGGTAACCTTGAAACTTAATTAATCAAGTGATTAAATTATTGGTAATAGGATAGAAAATCTACAAATTGGGAGAATTGGATACACTTTGAGATTTATAAATTTTAAAGAACCAAGAATGGAATTTTCATAAGACTTAAGATAATTTTAATTAGGGTAAGAACAAGAGAGTGTGAGACTTTGAGATCTTAGAATAACCTTCTAAGTGTATAAGAATAAATTACAGTAGAACATTTAATTAATTATGAGAATTCAATTAGATACGAACCTTGAAGGAAAGGCTAACTTTAAGCAAGAATTCATAATAGACCTTCAAAATGTATTCATTTATTTAATTTCAATATTATGATATTGTGGGTCCATGTGAGTGACCAATGATTGTGTTGATTCTTACTTTGGCCAATTGTGGCATATTGTGGAATAGTATGTAATAATGATCATACATGATTATGCATAGAGTCTGTATGCATTGTGAATGTCCATTGGACTGTTGTTAAGGCCGAGTTGCCTAGGAGTTGAACACACCTTAGTACAGGTGCGAGTAGACTAGTGTAGGTCATATTGTTGACCATGGGGGCGTCGGGGTGCGGGTACCTCACAATGGACAGTTGGTAGCTCTTCTGTCCGTGGGGCAGACCGATGCAAACGCACCGACGATCCTGACTGGGCACTGTCCTATATCGTGATCTAGTGTAGACTGTCTATACAATGCCATGATGTGCACATAGATAAACTGATGAATTATAGCACTTTGGCCGCGACAGCCGAGTTGCAGACAGGTCTCTTGATCTTTCTCTCCGACCGTTTGTGTCTAGCTCCATGGAATAGGATTTTGACTTTGTATGCATGTGCATAGTGAGTTCATGTATTATCTGTCATTTATTATTATTATAATTGGACTGTTATTTTACTAATATATATAACTGCCTGGAACTGCCTGGTTGATTATTACTGCTGCTTACTGTGTATTACTTTTATTGCTGTAAAATATGCTATGTGGGCGCTTTGCGCCATTTTGTTTCTTGATGCTATAACTGGTAATGATGGTAGGATGTCTTACCTCTTTCCTGTACTTCTGTTATTTTTATCTGTATATTGTGTCCCATCGAAGACGACAGCAAGGAAGTTGGAGCTCCCGATTTTCCCGGCTTCTGGCCTGATTACGATTAGCATCTACTGTGGAGCATGGAGGCATGTATGCGTGGATTTCTGGGTGATGTGTGTTTGACCTTCCTTGGAGGGCCAGAATGCTGGCACATTAACTTGAATTCCGACCGCTGTGTCTACCTAGGAGACGTGTCGATCGCTTTGGCCTGGAAGCATCATGAGCCGCCGATCTTTACCTACTGCATCAGCCTGTGTCTGGAATTTTATCTGCCCATCTGGGAGATGTGAGGTAACCGCTTCTACACCCCGCAGGAGGACTCTTTTGATTCCACAGCTCGGGCCCCGGCCCATGGCTCTGTGGCTCCTATGGAGGTTTCCTCAGATGAGGAAGACCCCGAGGAGGTCCCCGAGGATGACCTTGTGGAGGATCCTGAAGAGAATCCTGATACGGTTTCTCCTCATCTAAGGGACTGATATTGCTGGTAGCTACTGATGGCTGCCAGTATTTTTATTTTGGGGGCCTGATGTCTTTTGTAGTGGGCTGTATATTTTTGATATCTTGGGGATGTATATGTATGATCCTTTGGGGCGGGTATAGTTTTGCTTTTTGGTATACCAGGCTTTGTAATCAAATAGTTTGATAAATATATATATATGAATATGCAATGTTAATTTCAATGTATGCTTTCCCTCTGTTTTTGCTCTTTATTTTCATTTATGTTTCGTGACTGTGTTTATTAATTACTGTTATTGTAATAAAAAGAAAAAAAAATATTCGCCAATTTAATTACATATCTAAAATCATGTAAATTTTTATTATATTATAAAGAACTGGGTCTTAATTTATATAATTTATTTTTCGCATTGTAATTGACAATGTGACGTTCCCTACCAAAAATGGGCGTTACAAAAGGGAATTGAGAAATGGGAATTGGGTCTGTCTGACTAATAGGATCTACTCACACAGCGTAAGATTATGTCTTTAAAAATTAAAAGTACCCTTTTCACTAAAAAAAGTAAAAAATATAAAGCTCTGATGAAACCTAATAAAAATAAAAGTACCATTTTACTTTACTATGTAGATGAGTTTTCTGATGAAACCCAACACGGAAAGGATGTCCAGAAATAGCTTTGGCAATAAAAGCTCTATATACCCCACTGCAAATCCCATGTTTTCGCTATTATTTTGATTGCTATGCCTTCTAAGCTTCTTATTGGTATTGTGATTTGTAAGTATGAAATGAAACTGCCTCTCTGTATGTATGTTTGTGAATATATATATATATATATATATATATATATATATAGAGAGAGAGAGAGAGAGAGAGAGAGTAAGCAATACCTTATACCAGGCTGCGTTAAATAGATGATTGAAAGCTTGGGAGTTTGATGTGGAAATGCCAACAATGGGCTTTGGTTTTATGGTGAGGAGAAATTCATACTTAAATTTGGAGTATCATATTGGAATGTATTAAGTCAAATAAAATTTAATATTTTTAATAATTTTTATAAAATTATTTGTATAATACAAAAATTTATAAAAATATTAAATTTTAATTGCTCTATTATATTTCAAGTTTAAACAAAAATTTCTCACGGAGAATGACACTACAATAGGCTACCGATATAGGTGGAAATGGAAAATGGGATAACTTTTTCATTATAAAGTAAAGTAATGACCGAGAAAAGCCTGTAAACTATACTTTATATAGTATTACTACCTTTAACTGCTGTCTTATTTTGCCTTTCAATAATGAAAAAAAGTGGAATAATCACATTTGGTCTTATTAATCACATTTATTTTTCTTTCTTTGGTGGGTATATACTGAAAGGTAGGGTTCTTTTAATTTTCTCTTGTGCAACACATTGTTTTAGTATTAGTTGCTTTATCATTCTTGCATCAAATGATTTTGAATTTATGTAGCTGTATCAAGCCTAAATTGATACGTTTAGGTTAATGGCAGTATTCTGAATGCTTACACAATTTTATTGCTGAGTGGAGGGGTGTAGGATATCATTTAAAATAGGTTTGGGTTACTTACTCAATAAAACCTTAAAAGAATAAGTAAAGTTTATAAAATTTGACAATAATGTGGTTTAAACATATTATTAGTGAAAAAGTAGCTTGTCAAAATTCATTATACCTTAACACCATAAATGAGTATGAGCACAATTAAATATTCAAAAATATTTGGATAGGCACTACTATATCAGCATTCAGCAAAAGCCACTTTCTTCCTTCAACGTATGAAAGCACTTGCTTTACTATTATTCCTTTTCATGGTTCAGTAATGGGATTTTTATAATGAAAATAAAAAAAAAATCTTTGTTTGAGTGTTTGATGGAAGAAATTGTTTACAAGCTGACATAGGTTGGTCCTATATAAATTGTTTTATTATTATAATGGAAGGTTGTGGGTTCAGATTGATGGGTTTTACAGTTCATACCTTGTCATGAACACACATTTCGTATCCAAGTTGATATCTTGTTTTCTTCTTCTTCGGTGCATGTTTGATTACTGTGTTTTCTGTTATTCAGAATGCTACTGTAAATTCTATTATTCAAAATTTTCTTATATTCTATTTTTTGTTACTTATTAAATTATTATTCAGAATGCTAGATTATTATTTACTGTGTTTGATTAATGCTGAAACATATGCAAAATATATATATATGGATGTGTTGATGTGTTTCCCGGAGGATGTGATGTCAGCATATGCAGTCTAATAAAATATGTGGCATGATAAATACATACATTTTGTTCCTATTCTTTGTTCTAGTGTGGGACTTAATTGTGCCTTGGCATTGATACTCTTTTAGAGGGAAGACTCTGTAGCAATGAGTTATATGACTGTTATCTTTTAATTACCTATTAGACATACTTTTCTCTCTGTGTTGAAGTTATTAATTTCACCTTGACAATGCTTTTGCTACAGGAATTGTCAGAACATCTAGGCATCCGGCTGCTGCATGAGCAGTTAAATAACAACACTCGGTTTCTCTATCAGTCTCACTCATAAGTTCAGAAAGTTAAGGCCATCTCAAGGTAGGGAAGCTTACAGATTTTCCTTCACTATTTTTCTTTCATCAATCCTAAATTTCTATTGATTTATGGTTTCACCATGCATCAAACTCTCTTCTTTTGCTTGATTTATTTCAAAATGGATAGAAAATGGAAAACATGCACCCTAAATTCTGTAAAATAGGGACTATGAATTGTTTATTGGTTTTATCCTTTTGTTTTCATCAAGGACAGAATTAGTTTTTATGAAATTTCAGACTTGAATGCTTTTAAAGTTTTTATATTTTTCTTGTTTGTTGGTTAATGTTTCCCACTTTTTCTGTTCTTGGTAAAATCGAGATTTTGGTTAAATTTGAGAGAATGAGAACTAACTATTTTTAAGGATTGAAAGGAATTTTAAGTGTTGGAAAACCTTTATGTTTTGACAATATAATGATGGGACCAAAGTATAATGTTGTTATGCTTATAATCCTACTTGAAATAGTTGATTTTTTCCATGAAAAATCCTAAATCGAGATTTACTCATTCAGGTTGTTATGATTTACTTGAAATAGCTCAATGCTTGTTGTTGGTAACCATGTTTTTGGTGTATGGAGTTGAAATTGTGATTATTTTGCTATTAGAAATTCAATACTATCTTTTAATCATCTTTGGTTGATAGAGACAAAATTTTGATTTTTGGAAGTGTCTCCATAAAGTATACACTCGATACTAGAATGATTTGTTACTCAATTTTTTATGTTGTAGCTACTGTTTTCAGACTTTGCAAAAAAATTTATAATGCTGTCCAGATTTTTAACAAAATATATTTTATAGGATGACTAAGAATTCAACATGGTATAGTTAATATTGTAATGCAATTTCAGGGTTTCCATATTTGAACCTTAGCCATGGTTACTATTAGGGTTCAGTGAGTAGAGAAAGTGATAGAAACTAAAGGAAAGTGTGAGAAAGTAGAGAGAGAGAGATGAGAGAAGAGAGAGAAAGTGAATCTGGCCATGATTCTCCACCACTACAACATTCTCAAGTTAAGAGAAATTGATAGAAACCCGTTAATATGAACATTGGCATCATCGCTGGAATGCTCTTGGAAGGCATAAAGAATACCATCAATCTGAATATCTTCGAACTGGGCATCTATGTCAGATGCTCCTAAGTTAGTGACCACTTTCTCAATAGTTTCCATAACCATTCACCTGTAAGGTTCACTCTCATCTTTAAAATCCTCAATAATTCTCCCGACAATATCAACAACACCAACTTTGTTTACTATCTCTACAGTAGGAAATGAGCACGTTGCTTATAGTTTCTTCTATCCAAAGCCATCCTCCTAACCTAAACATTCTTGAAAAAGTCAGGGAGAATATCATTTCTAATATAATCAGTTTGCACACCCTCAGTGCTTACACACTGGTTCACCACGTTTAGAACAATTTTATTCATTTCTTCATTAGGTGACTGAAATTCACGAATCAGAATGATCATAACTTCTTTACTATATTAACTGGCATATAGGGCTTCCAATTCCTTACACACTACTTCACCTCTCAATTTGTTGCACAATCTTAATCACAGTGTGCCGAGCTTGCCATGATTTCTTACTTTGACAAAAAAACTTCAAGAAGGGTAAGAGTGCATGTATACCAAGAGCAGAGGCAACAACACTGAAAGCTCTAGCAGTAGTGTTCCTAACATATTCATCAATGTTGTTTATGTCAGGCCGCATAGCAGCAATCATTGTGGCTAGTGAAAACTTAGATTTTTTTTATGCTTTTCTCTTCTATGGGGTACATTTAGGATTATCTAAATATGACATCAAATCTTGGATGTTGAAAATAAAAGTTATGAATTTCTAACGAATTATGTGTTAAGAATATTGGTTTAATTTAATTTTTTATTGTGCTTTAACATATGCTTAAAGTTTTATTTTCTTATTCGAGTAAAATTTTGAGCAAAACCTTAGTTTCTCATTTGAGATTCAATATTAATGAGCACGCATATCTATTGTTGGTACTGCTCATTGTATTGAATCTTGAATTGTCCAAGTGGGACAGTTTGGTAAGAAATTTTTCCTTCACTTGGTTATTAATTATTCTGTAAATCTCATATCTTATACTTGTTGAAATTTTGGTCTGCTACATTTCCTTTTGTTCTCTGGGTGTATACTTAAACACGGTAGATCTCACTGCATTATAGTCATGCACTTGGAGACCAATGGGAAATGTTGCCGAAATTTCGTCAAGTATAAAATATGAGATTTAAGGAATAACTATTAACCAAGTGTTGAAAAAGTTTCTTATCGAATGGGATAGGGCCATACCATGTTAAGAAGGAGATGGAGATATAAGGATTTGTATTAATGTGCTAAACCAATTTCAGCAATCATGAGACCCGATTGAAGTTGGATGTTACGAAGAAATGATCCTATTGGCTATGTAAGTGAAGAATTCAAGGATGGAGTTGATGATTTCATTAAGGTTGCTCAAGGAGACCCCACAGTTACTGATGCATTAAATCGCATCCTTTGTCCATGTGCTAGATGTAAGAATCGTGCTTGAAGGGAGGTATTTGGGGTAGAACAACATCTGTATAAGTAAGGATTTGTGGATGGTTATGTAAATTGGACCATTCATGGTGATGACAGATGGGGGGATAGCGACTCAACATCCATTGTCCATGATGATGAAGTGGAGCCTAGGAATCCATACGTGGATATGGTTATGGATGCCGCAGGTGATAAATTAAATCCAGAAGCTCAAGATTTAGAAGAGGATCCAAATTCGTCAGCTGTGAAGTTTTAAGACTAGCTAAGAGACACTGATGAACCTTTACGGGATGGTTGTTATAAGCACACAAAATTGTCAGCTGTAACTAAACTTTTAAACTTGAAGTCGGAGTTTAACATGAGTGAGAGTTGTTATGATAGAATGATTGTCATAATTAAGAGTATGCTTCCAGAGCCTGAAAGGTTGCCCGAAAACTTCTACAAATTGAAGAAAATGGTTCGTGAGTTGGGATTAGGATATGAGAAGATAGATACGTGTCTTAATCAGTGCATATTGTATTACAAAGAATATAGTGACAAGAGACTCTACTTAGTTTGCTTAGTATGTGGACACCCACGATTCAAACCGAAGGCGGGACGTTCATCGAATGAGAAGGATGTGCCGCACTCAGTGTTGCGATATTTTCCCATTATGACAAGACTCCAATGTCTGTTTATGTCCAAAAACACTGCACAATATATGACTTGACATGCAGATGGAGTGCGTGAAGATGAATCAGTGATTAGGCATCCAGCTAATACTGAGGCTTGGAAACGATTTGATGCTACCCATTCAACAATTGTGCTAGATGCTCGAAATGTTAGGCTTGGCCTGTGTACAGACGGTTTTAATCCGTTCAGCGATTCAGCCACACCATATTCATGTTAGCCTATTTTTGTCACACCGTACAATCTACCTCCAAGTATATATATGAGAAGGGAATACATATTCCTCACTCTTGTGATTCCTGGACCAAAGTCACCAGGTAAAAGTTTAGATGTCTATCTTAGACCCCTAATTGACGATCTGAAGATATTGTGGGATGATGGGGTGCAAACTTATGATGCCTGGAAGAAGCAAAATTTTGATATGAAAGTGGCTTTGTTGTGGATAATAAGTGACTTTCCAGCCTATGGAATGCTGTCTGGGTGGAGCACTCATGGAAAACTTTCTTGTCCGCTTTGTATGAATCACAGTAAGTCATTTGTGTTGAAGCACGGTAGGAAATGTTGTTGGTTTGATTGTCATCGCCAATTTTTGCCTTTTGATAATCCATTTTGTCGTGATCGAAACTCTTTTAAGAGATCAACAGTAAAAAAATCTAATCCACCGCAACGACTGAGTGGGACAGATGTCTTGAATAGAGTGACTCAACTTAAGGAAATCATTTTCGGCTTGAATTTAGGTAAACAAAAACAAGATGGCTGTAGTATACATCATAATTGGGTGAAGAAAAACATATTCTGGGAATTGCCTTATTGGTCCACTAATCTAATACGACATAATTTAGATGTTATGCATGTCGAGAAGAACGTGTTTGATAATATCTTCAACACTGTCATGGAAATAAAGGGCAAGACAAAAGACAATGCAAATGTAAGAGAAGATTTGAAGATAATATGTAAACGTCCTACCTTGGAGCTAATAGTTGAGAATGGCAAGTGTAAAAAATCAAAAGTGACTTATGTCTTGGATGCCAATCAAGGAAGGATGGTGTGTGAGTGGATAAAATAGTTGAAATTTCCTGATGGGTATGCGTTGAATATCGCACGTTGCATCAATATAGACGGCGGGAAGATATATGGAATGAAAAGTCACGATTGTCATGTTTTTATGCAAAGGTTAATTCCTCTAACATTTCGTGATATCTTGCCAAAACCTATATGGGGACTATTAACAGAACTAAGCTTATTCTTTAAAGAAGTTTGTGCAATTGAAATTCATGCTTCCACCATGGAGAATGCAGAGCTTTCTATCATTGAAACAATTTGTAAGTTAGAGAAGATTTTCCCTCAGCATTCTTTGACATGATGGAACATCTAGTTGTGCATCTCCCTTATAAAGCTAAGGTTGGAGGACTAGTGTATTACAAGTGGATGTACCCCTTTGAGAGGTGTATGCTGTACTTGAAAAAAAAGGTCCAAAATAAGGCGAAAGTTGAAGGATCTATTTGTGAAGCGTATATTTTAGAAGAAATTTCTAATTTTGCTTCCATGTATTTTGATCCCCACCTACAGACCAGGCACTCAAGTTCCTTGGAATGATGAAGGTGGAGAAGATACAATTAATGAACGGTTGTCTATTTTTAAACATCCATGTTGTCCTGTCGGGAGAGGTCGAAATAGATTCTTGACGGATGTGGAACTTCAGATTGCTGAGACATATGTGCTTGTAAATTGTGGAGAAGTAGAACCTTATCTCCAGTAAGTTTACTCTCTATCTAATGAATTTGTTATTAATGTGCTAAATTTATGCTAAATATTAATTATTATATTGATTAGACAATTCAAGGATTCGTTAAGGGAAACAGATTCCAATATCACTGATGATCATATATTGGAAGCTCGAGATAAGGACTTTAGTAGGTGGCTAAAACATCTAGTGAGTCCTTTTATCTATAATAGTAACCTATCATATTAAATTCAATGTGCATTATACTAGATGTTACAACTATCTACCATCTATGTAATGATACAGGTTAATATAGGCCAAGTTGAGGATCAAATGATACGAGAGATAAGTTATGGTCTATCCAAGTCCGTGACTTCTTACTGTGGCTTAATAGTTAATGGGTACAGATTTCATACTAAGATGTACGGATAAAATAAAGCTACCATGAATAGTGACGTATGTGTTAGAGGTAGTATATATGGTGAGAATGACTTCGACTATAATGGCATCGTTGAAGATATATTGGAATTGTCATATGTAGGAAATCAGAACAAAGTATTTCTTTTACAATGTCATTGGTTTGACTCGATAAATGGAGTCGATATTGATGAGAGATATGAGTTGGTTGACATCAAGCATAAATCAAGACTTCACTCAAATGAGCAATTCGTCTTAACCAAACAAGCACAACAAGTGTACTATACAAGCTACCCATAAAGCGGGAATAGAGCTAATGGTGAATGGTGGGCAAAGGTCAGAGCAAAACTCTTCGTGGCTGAGACATTGAATGACGAAGGTGATGAATTGAATGACTTAACTGCCACTGATTATTACCAAGATGATGGATCCCTTGGAACACGCAATCCTATCATAGATGATGAAGCAGTCTCCTTGTTTGATGCACATGCCCAAATGGAAGAAGTGAACATACGTGATATACATTATCCAATGGACGCTCTGGTTGATGATGAGTTCATTGATAACAACGAAAATAATGAAATTAATGAATTCTCAGATGAAGATGAGGAATCTTTTGCTTCAGACTCAAGTAGTTAAAATTGAAGCTTATTCAATAAATTTAGTTAATGGTATTTACAATGAAATATCATTATTATATTTTGAGGTTTTTATTGACATATAGTTTCTTAACTCACCATGTTTCATTATGTTTCTTTATGCAGATATTCATCATGACCATTCGAGGTAGAGGTGTTGGACGCGGTCGTGGGAGAGACCGTAATGTTTCATCTACCCATAATTCTCCACCACTACAGCATTCTCAGCCCTCTCTAGGTATACCTGTAGGATAATCCTTTTAATTATTGTTAATTCGTGGTTTATATAAATGTAATATATATGTATTTTTTTGTTTATGTATAATTATGTTAGGTGCAAGATCTTATGGAATAATAGCACTGTAACTGTCATACTAGTGTTACGATAATATATGGATCCTCTATATCTAAATAAGGAACATATCTTCTCCTGCAATTATAATGGGAATGTATCTCTTCATCAAGAGAACATATCAATCTAACCTTTATAAATATCAAGCTAAGTCATCCTAATCAGGTACGATTTATCCCATAGCATAAACCCTATTGGTGCACATCTTGACTTGAGTGTTGAAGTCCCTTTGCAAGTACCCATCCCCCTGGGTCAACACGCTTGGTAACAACTGTGCATCGAAGGAGTCCTCCACATACGTGCCTATCTTAGGTACCCTCTGAATCCACTTCAGAACATTGGCGCCATCTATGGGAAACAAGAAACTTTCAATCCCACTCCAATCATGGTAAACACGAGACAGAATTCAATGAGAGACGTTGGGCAGGCCTCCACCAACCAAAGGTATGACCCCTCCACACAACACCCTCCTCTTCTTACCCCACCATCTGCCACTGAAACCTCTACTGCTAGAAACCAAGCACTCAATGCTGAAAACCAATATGATGAGCACCCTACTTCGGTTTCCGATGAAAGCCCAAACTCATCGCGTAGGATTTCTGTGAGAGATAGACTTAGAATCCCAGCACCATGAGGCAACCCTAATGCCCAACAGTGAAGAATCCCAGTTCATTGGCGTTTGGGAATGCCTAATCACAAAATCGATGATCGTGCATCTCGTTCTCAACGCACGAACTAGTCCCAGGCATCCCAACATCAATTCTAGGACATGCTGCAATAGCATATGGCTATGCTAAACGAGCATATCAGAGGTTGCAAGACATGCAACAGGCTATGCTCGAAATCCAACCAGGCTTCACCATCGTGATCGAAGTCTTAGCGTGGGAAATAATCAAAGAAAGGCACATGCCGACACTTTAGTGATCAATATCCGAAATGACAATCCGAATCGCAGTTTTGAGGAGCATCCTTTTTCTAATCAGCTCATGCATATTGCGTTCCTAGGAGTTTTAAATTTCTAGCAAACTTGGAGATTTATAATGGAACCACAGACCCCCAAGAGCATATTAATGCCTATGAGCAGTCCCTTTGCTTCCATAGAGGATCTATGGAGCTGTTATGTCGGGTTTTTCTACTTTCC
Source organism: Ormosia semicastrata (assembly GCA_029884595.1). Lineage (NCBI taxonomy): Eukaryota > Viridiplantae > Streptophyta > Magnoliopsida > Fabales > Fabaceae > Ormosia > Ormosia semicastrata. Next base: position 69,570,403 of record JAQQTO010000061.1, on the reverse strand, counting down.
CTGAAAAAGGGAGCCCTTAAATGGTTCTCAGGCTTACCACGAAAGTCTGTGGTTAATTGGCCGGATCTGAAACAACGCTTTCTGCTCTAATACACCACCAGCAAGGAACAACCCAGATCTATTGAATCCCTGGCAAAACTCTGCCAAGGGAGGGATGAGCCCCTCCACGATTACGTTAAGTGTTTCATGGCAGCATACACTAACGTGAAAAACTTCGATGACAGAATAACCCTTCACTATGGCAAAAGTGGTCTTCGGGTAGGTTCTGAATTCCAAAGACGGTCCCAAAAGTACATGGACCTAGAGGAAGCAACGGTGGACCAAAGGAGGTGGGACAAAGGTGAACCCTCTCACCAGAAGCCTAACCATAATTCCTCACAGCCCCGGTCTTCCAAAGATAGTCCACGTTGGGCTAGATATTCCGTTTATACTCCACTGAATACCCCACAAGAAACAATCTTAAGGGAAATAATGCACGCTGAGTTTCAGAATATACGGAGACCACCCGCCATTTAGAAACACAAGCAGAAAGACCATTCCAAACATTGCACATGGCATAAAGGTTATAGGCACAACATGGAAGATTGCTACCAACTCTGTGATGCCATCAAATTCTTAATTAAGCCTAGACAATTACAACAATATATCCTCCGGGTTCAAAGAAAAGAGCACCGCAATAAGCTCAGAGACAACAAGCACAGTCCTCGTTGAAGCCCATCCATTCACCACAGAAAAAGAAGGACTCAAAGTCCCAGGAGAAGATCTCGGACTCCACCTCGCCGAGACAAAAATGACCGGTAGGATAGGAACAGGGACGCTCCCACTGATGACAATGGTGATTGATGTTTTGAGCCAAATAGAACGATTAACACTATTACAGGTGGCTTCGCTGGTGGAGGGTCATGAAATGGAGCTCAGAGAAAAGCCTTGAGGATAGCAGTGTTTAGTGTATCCCATTCTAAACCTAGAATGTAGATTACTGAAAGAAAAACACCTTCCATCACATTTTGGATGAAGACTACGACCGAATTATCGTAGAACACGATGATCCATTCATCATCTCGGGAATAATATCCAACGCTGAGGTCCGCCAAATTTTCATAGATCAAGGAAGCTCAACAAATATTATATTCTTGGACCTCTATCAGAAGCTAGAACTATTGCCATCAATTTGACTCCTCACGATGGGGAACTGACAAGTTTCATGGCTCAAAAGATTACCCCAGTAGGTTACTACGAAACCACCCTAACTCTGGGATCTTCTAAACTCTTCAAGATGGTCAAAGTAAGGTTTTTTGTTGTTGACTGCCCTTCAGCTTACAACATTATCTTCTGTCGTCCCTCTCCAAACACTCTCAGTGCCGTGGCCTCCATTACTCACCTCGTGATGAAATTTCCAAATAAGAACAATAAGATTGTCACTATTAAAGGAGATTAAGTGGCAGCCAGAAAATGTTACAATGAGAGCTTGAAAATTCGTAGAATTCCCAAAAATAGAAATTCTGCCACCCCGGCCCAGTTTTGGACCAAATTAGATGTTAGGGAAGAAATCCATGGTACTAAACCCCAACCAAATGGTGAGTTGCAACCTTTCTAACTTGGAGCCAAGCCGGATCAGGTTACCAAGATTAGAGCGCATTTAGAAGAAAAAGAAAAATAACACTTGACAGAACTCTTGCTAAAGGATAAAGACTTTTTCACTTGGACGTCATCTGACATGCCGGGACTCGACCCCAGCTTCATCTGTCACCATCTACCCATCAGAGAAGGTGTAAAGTCAGTAGCATAAAAGAAAAGAAAGGTCGACCCAAAAAGACAACAGGTCATTGAAGAACAAATTAAGGAGTTACTGAGCGGTAACTTCATCAAGTAAATCTCTTATACCACATGGCTATCCAATATGGTCCTAGTCAAGAAATCCAATAGGAAGTGGAAAATGTGTATGGACTATACACATCTAAACAAGGCTTGTCCCAAGGATCCATATCCACTCCCAATGTGGATAAATTAGTGGACAGTTCCTCAGGCTTTATATGGCTGTCGTTCATGGATGCATATTCTAGGTACAACCAAATTCCCATGTATCTTGGAGATGAGGATAAAACTGCCTTCATCACCGACAGGGTGAGCTACTTCTATAGGGTTATGCCTTTTGGCCTGAAGAATGCAGGAGCCACCTATTAGAGGATGATGAATAGAGTCCTTAAGAATCAAGTGGGGAATATGCTAGAGGTCTATATAGATGACATGATAGTGAAAACCCCACACTGCGGATCACCTACGACAGACCTTGAAGAAGAGTTTGCCCAAGTCAAAAAAGTATAACATGAGGCTAAACCCAGAAAAGTGCGCCTTTGGGGTCTAGGCAGAGAAATTCTTGGGATTTATGCTAACCCACCGTGGAATTAAGGCTAATCTTGATAAATGTTAGGAGGTACTTGACATGAGAAGTCCTCAAAGTGTTAAGGAAGTACAACAACTTATAGGCCGCATAGCAGCTCTCACTAGATTCCTTGCCAAAGCAGCCCACAAATGTCTTCCCCTATTCAAGCTACTCAAGAAAGGGAAGAATTTCGAATGGACCCAGGAATATGAGGACGCTTTTCTATCCTTGAAGAACTTGCTAAACTCCCCTCCTATTTTGACAAGATCGGAGCCTCGTGAGATGCTTTACTTATACCTCTCAGTTCATGAGGAAGTAGTGATCTCTGTGTTAATTTGGAAAATGAGCGAAGGGCAAAAACTGGTATACTTTGTGAGAAAGGCTCTGTAGGGCCCTGAGCTTCGCTATCAAAAAGTTAAAAAGGTTGCCTTCGCACTAATCACCATGGCAAGAAGACTGCGGCAATATTTTCAATGCCACCTGCTAATAGTAAGAACGGATCAGCCCATTCGCTAGGTGTTGCACAAGCTAGATTTGGCTGGAAGAATGATTACCTGGTCAATTGAACTCTCTGAGTTTGGGATCACAGATAAACCACAACTTGTGATAAAGGCCCAAGCGTTATCCGATTTCTTAGTAGAACTTACATTGGACCCTAGTGACCCAAATGGAATTTCTTAGACCATCTTTATTGACGGATCCTCGAATCCCAAAGGAAGTGGTGCTGAAGTAATTCTGGAAAACTTAGAAGGACTGACATTAGAGCATTCCTTGAAATTTGAATTCTCAACATCAAACAACCAGGCTGAATATGAGATGTGTATTGTCATGCTAGAAATGGCCAAGAATATGGGGGAAACCAGGATCACACTTTGTAGTGATTCCTAACTTGTAACCTTCCAAATTTGAGGTGAATATCAAGCTAAGGAGCCTCTCCTACAAAGGTACTTGGTCAAAGTACAAGAACTCCTTAAGAACTTTCAAGAGATAAAGGTTGAGCATGTTCCGAGAGAACAGAACTCCAGGGCAGACCTTTTGTCTAAACTAGCCAGTACTAAGGGCCCCAGTAATAATCGGTCAGTGATTCAAGAAACCCTCTCTTAGCCTTCCATCATGGATCATGCCATATTTCAAGTAGAGTAGAAGGAGCCATCTTGGATCGCTCCTATCATAGAATACTTGTAGTCCGGGGTTATACCTTTAGATCCCAAAGAAGCTTCTAAGTTAGTCAAGATAGCTGTAAGGTACACTGTCTACGATGGATGGTTATACCGTCATGATTTTTCATCCCCCTTTCTCAAATGCCTCACTCTGAAAAAAGCTAAATATGTCCTAGACAAGATCCATGAGGGAATTTGTGGACATCATTTAGGAGGCAAAGCCTTAGCCCTAAAAGCATAAGGGCAGGATATTATTAGCCAACAATGGAAGCTGATTCTCATATGCACGTCCGAATCTGCGATAAGTGTCAGCGCTACTCAAATCATTACCAGGCTCCCTCAGAAGATCTATCTACAATGGCGATACCTTGGCCTTTCTACAGATGGGGTATGGACATCCTGGGTCCTTTTCCCCAGGCCCCAGGTCAATTAAAGTACTTGGTGGTAGTAGTGGATTACTTTATGAAGTGGATGAGGCAGAACCCTTGGCTGCAATCACTTCAGCACGGATTCAGAAGTTTACTTGGCACCACATTATCACTAGGTTTGGAATTCCAAAGTCCATTGTAACGGACAACGGAACCCAGTTTAAGGATAAGGGCTTTGAAGAGCTACTAGTAGGCTTAAAAATAAAGCACCATTGTAGTTCTGTAGAGAACCTCAGAACTAATGGACAGGCCGAAGCAGCCAACAGGATTATTGTACATGGAATTAAAAGAAGATTGGACAAAGCTAAGGGAAAGTAGGCCAAGTAGCTTGATCATGTTCTCTGGGCCTACCAGACCACACCTTATTCTACCACGGGTGAAACTCCCTTTAAGTTTACCTATGGGTGTGAAGCTATGATTCTAGTAGAGATAGGTGAGACAAGCTGGCGCAACTAATAGTTTTCAGAGGACAATAATCCTAGTTTGATCAAGGAAAGCCTAGATTTGATAGAAGAAATAAGACGTGTGGCCCATATACGTGATGTTGCCCTTAAGCAGAGGACAACGGCCAGATACAACTAAAAAGTAGTCCCTAGAAGGTTCTAACCAAGGGATCTGGTACTCAGAAGAGAGTATATCGGGGGAAAAATGCTTCTCAAGGGAAGTTATCCCCTAACTAGGAAGACCCCTACCGTATTGTTGTCAACACTGGTAAAGGAGCTTACATGTTGGAGACGTTAACGGGCACCCTAATTAAGAACTATTGGAATGCAGATAAACTTAGAAAATACTATAGGTAGATGCCTATAACGGCCTAGTCCTTTAGTAAACTAACATTTAATTTGCTCCAATGTTGAATCTTATACTCTGTACAGACTTCTGTCCCCTAAAATTATCAATGAAACAGAGTTATTTAGACATTACTTTTCATATGAGATACATTAACAAGCCCAGGTCAAGAGGGTTAACACACCAAGCTTTGGTAATAAGTTACAGCGTTAATACCAATCCTCGATACTTGATATTGACCATCTAAAGGTCAATAAATCAAGAGACAGTGCAAATTCAACGTCCATGGTCCTCCCCATTTACCTAAGCCAGGTGGGATCCCAATCTCCTTACGAATGGTAAAGGACCTCAGGTAAGGTTTATTGATAATTATACCTAAGGTAGAAAGGACCATGTGTGCCAAATTTTCTTGGACAATAAACCCTTAGCTAAGGTGTTATATTTGCCTAAATCCAAAGATTCTGAATGCTCGATACTATGAGCCTTGGATTATGGATTAAGGTGTTATATTTGCCTAAATCTAAAGATTCTGAATGCTCAATATTATGAGCCTTAGATTATGGATTAGGGTGTTATTTTTGCCTAAGTCTTAAATTCCAAAACGCTTGGTTATGATAGGCAATGGACCACAGACTAAGACGTCATTTTTACCTAAGTCAAGTGGAATGCCAAGCACTCATTATTATGGGTGTGGAATCCCAGACCATGGTCTTCCCAATAAGAAAACAATTTCTTAAGTCCACGGAGTGGTAATGATAAATCCTACATTAGGCATTGGACCCAAAACGAACCGCACAAAGAAAATAAATTAGCAAGGCAAAGCATTCATCGAAAATAAAAAGGTTAATTTAAAACCTCGAATGTGAGGTAATTGTCATTACAAAAACAAAAAACCCCACACAGAGGGCAAGAAAAAGAAAAAAGGTATGAACAGTGATAAAAAATGAGATGAAGAAAGCGGGCACAATATAAAGTTCATAACATTAGAGATTTTATTAATTTGTTCTCATTCCATACATCATCTTACATCTAGAAAAGAGGGAAAAGAAAATATTGAGACATAGAATGTATAAGGAAAGAGCATCGGCCTTTTCCTTCATTGGACGGGACGGGGTGTAGTCTTTCATGAAGAAGATCATTCCACTAGCTTCATGATCACCTCCAAGTTGCCTCAAATTGCAGAGCTGCTTTAGCAAAGCTCGGGATAAACCACCTGCTAAGTTCTAGGAAATGAGGAGGAGTGTAGGCTTTGTTTCTTCAAGGAGGTCTGTCCAACACAACAGGTGTCACAGATTTTCCCAATAGTAGAATGTGTTTCAAATACTTCTTCATATGCTGGGAAAGAAAAGTGTCTACCATTGCTACGCTAAGAAAGAAAAGTCCCCATTGGAAAAACTATTTGCAAAGAAAGGGAGAACATTTTTACATATTTTGGAAAAAGTAAGAAGATGGCCTTCACAGAGGGCAAAACCCTCTTTGAATATGAACAAAATGAGAAGAAAACTATGAAAGGTTACAGTCTCAAACAGATTGGCAAAGAAAGAAGGATGTAGCAAAAGGAATGATAGCTTCAGCACTAATATTCCCTATTTTATAGATACAATAAAGCATTCTGATTGGTCTCAAGAAAAACGAGTTGATCATACGCGATAAACTGCATTATTAATGCTCCTCATTTCTAATTGGTTAGTAGGTAAGTGTACAGTTAGGAAACAGCATGGAATTAATCTCCCTTTAATGGATTTTTAATTCCCAATAAAGTCAAGGTAGCAGTTTCCCAAGAAAGCTCAGTACTATTGAGGAGTGTGGAAAATACTAGAAAACCCTGTGAAATCATATACGGGGGCAAAGGACATACCTCGGATGATGGGATGGTATTGTGTGCCAACCCCGGAGGTACTCCGTAATAATGGACCTCAGCCAAAATGGATTTTTATCTATTGAGCGCCACAGGTTCTTCTCAAATTTGAAATCTTGACACTTAACTACTCCACTTAAGCGCCAAGTTGGGGGCAACTGTTCTGGATCGTACCCTAGGCTCTCAATATGTAGTCTAACCCGATACATGTACTAGCAGAAGTCCAAGACTTCACGTTTCCAGCAGAATTAGCTTATAATGAGATCCAAATTTTGGATGGTAATAGTATTACCGCAAGATCTACGCAATGGATAAATCTCCTAATTGCCAATCATGATCTTATGGAATAATAGCACTATAACTGTCATACCAGTGTTGCGATAATATAGGGATCCTCTATATCTAAATAAGGAACATATCTTCTCCTACCATTATAATGAGAATGCATCTCTTCATCAAGAGAACGTATCAATCCAACCTCTATAAATATCAGGCTAAGTCACCCTAATTAGGTACGATTTATCCCATAGCATAAACCCTATTGGTGTACATCCTGATTTGAGCGTTCGAGTCCCTTTGTAGGTATCCATCCCCTAGGTTAACACGCTTGGTAACAACTGTGCATCGAAGGAGTCCTCTACATACGTGCCTATCTCAGTGAATCCACTTCAGAACAGCACCAAAAAGAGAGATTGTCGAAAAGTGAACTCACCGCTATGCAATCACATACCACATATACAGTGACGATGTAGTAAGGAATATGGATTATTATTAGAAAAAAATAGGCTCTAACCTTTTTTTTAATTCTTTTTTTAATCTACTTAATTTCTCTTTATGTATTATTTTCACTTATATTTAATTTAGTTAATAGACATAAAAAAATAAATAAATTAAAAAGAGTTAAAATTTTTTTAAAAAATTATTAAAGTCAAAGGACACCATAGTCAACACACATTTCTGACAATGATGCCATTGTTTGAGCCAACTTTCATGTTAACAGCTACTATGTACGTACTTTTATAATGTACGATCTCTGGTACGGACCTTCAGCCACTACATACGCAGCACACATGTCCAACTAGCTGGATGTGTCTGATTTGTTATTTAGTTTTTTCAAGTTGGTAGAGGTCTAAAATGCTTTAGAACATGTTTTGAATAAATTTATTTATGCTTTTCAATAGTTTTTTACTTTTTATTTTTTATTTTTTGTCTAAAACTTTTTTATTGTTGATATTATATTTAAAAAATTATGTAAATTTTTTTACACAAAATTCAATGTACTTGTAAAAAAAATTTATAAACTTGAAATTTAGTTCGATTATGAAAATTTTAATTATTTTAATAATTAATTATTGTATAATTGATTATTATATAATCGATTATAATATAATCAATTTTATGCTTAGATGTATTAGTTGAAAAATAATTTTAAAATAGTTTGTTTCATTTGAATGGTATAAAAATAATCGCTTTTATGTATTAAATTATCAAAATAAGTACAGAAAGATTAAAAAAGTTATTTGATTGAGGATAAAATGGTTTTTATATCTCAAAGCTTTTGGAATAATTTATAATCTAAAATAATAAGTTTCAAACTTATGAGAAAATATTGTTATAATGTATTGAATTTCATGTAAAAAGTGAAGTCGATTTACCCAAACATGCATAAATAGTAAAAAAATGGTTTTTTTTTTGTAAAAAAGCTGTTGGATGAAGGATTAAATCATATCCAAACATGCTCTTCAAACTTTTGATTCTTTATTATAGATTATTCTAAAAGTTTTGAGATATAAATATTATTTTGTCCTTAATCAAATAATTTATTTAATCATTGTATACCTCTTTTGATAATTTAATACATAAAAGTAATTTTTTATACTATTCAAACGAAACAAATTATTTCAAAATCATTTTTTCAACTAAGCTATCTAAACATAAAACTAAGAGAATGTTTGTTACAGGTTTTATCTCCCTGCCAATAGCTTTTTTTGAAAAAAAATGTTTTTTTACTATTCATCACATGTTTGACAATTTTTACTTCAACTTTTATATGAAATTCAATGTATTATAATAATTTTTTTATAAGCTTGAAAATTGAAACTAATGATTCTAGATTATAAATTATTCCAAAAGCTTTGAGATGTAAATATTATTTTATCTTTAATCAAATAACTTTTTTAATCATTCTATACACCTTTTAGTTATTTAATACACAAAAATGATTCTTTTTATAACATCCAAACAAAACAAATTATTTTAAAATTATTTTTCAGCTAATATATCCAAACATAAAACTGATTCTATTATAATATATTATGCAATAATCAATTATATTAAATTAATTAAAGTTTTTATGGTGGAACTAAACACACTAATACTAGTATATTTAACTATAACAATAATCAACTATGTATATTGTCGATTATTGAAATAATCAATTTTTAGAACTAATCAAATACACACTTAGTAATCTTAAAAAAATGATCTTACCATTTAGATTTCATCTAAATTTTATTATAGGATTTCGCTAACAAGTATCCTAAGGAAGTAAAAATAAAAAAGTTTTTGATGAAAGACAAATAGTAAAACATTTTTTAATTTCTAATGTATTGAATACATTATTTTCATTAAAAAAATTATTTTAATTTCCTTAATAAGTGCCTAAGGACACTTATGAGTAAAACTCTTAATTATATGATATTTTAAATTTAATTTGATGACATATGCTTTGATGTCATGCTATGTGTTAAGTTTAGTAAAATGTTGTAATAAGTTCAAAATACATAAGAATAAGAATTCCTTCTTCTGCTGCTCTTGCGTTATAATAATTCAACCGCCTAGAACATCTATTTTCATTATCCACTATCGTTTTTTCTTCTTCTTATTTGATGATTTTATTTTCTTTCAATCCGAGTGAATTTATTTAGGGGAATCAGAAGATTGAAATTGAATTCTCTTTTGGTGGTTACTCTGGTGCAACCAAAAAATGTGTGCCACCAGTGGCATCCCACTTTCTTTCAATGCTATTTTAACAAATAAGCAAATAAGTCCAAGTCATCAATCTATGTAACAGGGGTATTTTGTAAATTATTATTTGTTGGACTCCCCTTAAGGGTTGTTTTACAAATTTGTAAAAAAGCAAAATATGTTACCCCTATATGCAATTATAATTTAAAAATGAATATGATATCTCTAATATACCCTCCTAATCATTCGGATTGCCTAAACCTCATAAGTCAAAGAACCCTAAACCCTCAAATTGAAAGAACCTAAGCCTTAATCCTTGAATGTGAAAGCAACAAATATCAAATACCTTGCACCTGTTACATTTTTTTTTTCTCGTTTATTAGAACAAAGTAAATGCTAAATAGAGACAACTGATAAACTATAACAAATAATATTAACAGTTTCCAAATGTAGCTAATCCAAAACTAGAAATTGAAAAAAAAATCATTCTTATCTTTTTTTGCTATTATTAACAATATATTACACAATTTGGATTTCCATGCAATAATAATTAAATTAATATTGATTAATTATTGTTTCGTTGGGTTGCTGCTATACCTACAATCAACAAAGAGAAAGTGCCACACCAAAAAGAAAACAAGGAGAAAGTGTCACAATGAAAATCAAGAAGAAAATAAGGACACTAGAAATGAAGTTGCAGCCTATTTTCTTCTAGAACGTTCTCCAAAAAGGGAGGGGACCTGAAAAGCTGTGCATTTCGAAAGCAATGAGTGATCCAAGTGAGTTGGGACATCCTCCTTGGACGTGTGATAATTGTAAAGCACCACCATCCAGTCACAATATAACGCCCCAAAATTTCTTATTTCATGATAAACACTCATTTTATAATATTTGTGATTTTTGTGAATTTTTGTGAATTTTTTCAAAAAAGTTGAATATTTTAATATATTTTTCGTTTTACGTATGCATTGAGCAGAACTGGTATAACGCTCTGAAAATTGTTTTTTTATGATAAATAGTCATTTTATAATATTTAAGATTTTTGTAAATTTTTCTGAATTTTTTCGAAATTATTGATTATTTTAATATATTTCTTGATTTACGTACGGGCTGAGCGGAGCTGGAAATATAAAATATTTTCTCTGAGGTTGGAAAAACCTTGGACTGTGAAAACGTTGACGGGGGATCTTACTAAACTCGAGGTTGGGCACAGTTTACGAGGTTTACATTTTTCAAGATTTTACCCGATAAATAAAATCACTATACCGTAAAATTATTTGATAAACAATAAATACTATTTCTATTAACTATAACTTTTGTTCATTGGATAATAGCTCTAGTAAAGTGTTAATAATCTTTTCTAGAGTATTTACTTTATGTGACCACATCATCCTTTACTTTATTGGGAAGCGTGCGAAACTTCTCAAGGAAGCTTTAAGGAAGCTTCCTACCAAGCTTCTCAAGGAAGCTTCACTCCTTCTCTCCTCCTTGTGAGCCACACGACCAAGTGAGGAAAAGATGACCAAAAGTCATCATTTTTTCCATCTTACACTCATTTACTCTTTCATGTTACAATTTCACAAATTACTATCACTTTCTCTCTCTACCATTTCTCTTCTCTCTTCTTCTCTTATTTTCTTCTCTTCACTTTTCTCTTCTCCATTTCCTCTCCAAACCGCCGGCCACACACCCAACACCATCACCTCTCCATTTTTGTTTGCTCCAACTAATCACATTTCTTAAATCCTCTCATCATCCTAAGGCTTTTCTCCTTAGTGATCATCTTCAAAAACTCAATTTTTCCTCTCCATTTTCTCTCCTATTCCACGGCCAAAACCACCATTGTTGGCCATCCAAGCTTTTTCATTCAACCAACCTCATTTCCTACCATTTCTCATCACCTAGAATATTTTTCTCTTTTGTGACCACCATCAAAATCCACCATTTTTGTTTTCCTCCATCAAGCTCTAAAGTTGGAGACTTTAAGGTAAAAAGTTCATAGCTTTCTCATCTTTCCATCTCATTTTTGTGATCCATGATCACTTTAGTGATTATGGATGCCTTTTTCAAGCTTTGATTGTGATTCTTGTGAGTTTGATGTCCTTAGGGTTTTCTTGAGGGTGGAGGCCGAATTTTGCAAGGAGCTTCAAGGGAGTTTTTTTGCTTGTTTTCTCTTAGGTAAGAGGGAGATCATCCTCATCAACCACCCATAGTGGTGAGGGATGAATTTGTGCGTTGAAATTGGAGGATCCATGTATAGATTTCTCCTCTTGATTGCTTGAATTTGATGATTTGTAATTATGTGCTTGGATGATGTTATTACTTGATGTTGTTATATTATGTTGCATAGATAAATTGTGATAATTTGTGTGCTTGAAATCATGTGCGAAAAATAAGGAATCTTTGCCTATGTTGAAGGGGAGCTCACGGCCTTGTGGCCTTAAATGGTGAATCAATAACCAAACCTTGTGTTAAAATAGAACTTAAGCAATTAATTGATGGGTTGATGGAGTTCTTGGGCCTAGAGACCATGGTTGAGTGTCTCGGCCAAGAGAAGGCAAATTAGAAAAACTTGTGATTAAAATTATGATGAAATGGTACTTAGAAGTTTAAGTGGGAAAATGAATTGATTGAGGAATTAAAATGATGGATTAAGAATATGTATGTTGAATTTTATGAACTTAGGGCTCACGGCCATTTAGGGTAACCAAGAGGAAATTTTGTATTAAAAAGGAACTTTGAATACTTAACCGATTAGACATTCAATTAAGGATTCATAAAATGTAAAGAACCAAGAAGGAGATTTTGTCCTAAAACTTAGAATAAATTTAATTAAAGGAAGGACAAGAGTGTGTGAGACTTGGAGAACCTTAGAATAATTTTCTAAGTGAGTATGCATAAATTTAAAGTAGGGAACTTAACAAATCAAGAGAATTCCTCTAGGGGAGGATTTTGTAAGGAATGCTAAATTGAAATGAAACTTAGTTAATTTGATAATTAGAAATTAATTATGGATTCATAAGATAGAAAGAGAAAGGAAATGAAATTTTACCATAAAACTATGAGTACATCTTGACCTCTAAAAAAATGAGTGTAAATGAGATTTCGAGAATCATAAGACATTTAATTAAATAAGCTTTATTAAGAATAAAGAGAAGGACTAATTGAATTAGAGAAACAAGGATTAGGAGTGTAAAGGAAGATTTGAGAAATATAAAATACTTATTTTAGATGAATTTTATTAAGGACAAAGAGAAGAACAATGATAAAACCTTATGAGATAATGGTATATCCAAAATTAATTATGAATGATAACTTTGTTATCAGGCCCATGAATGGGACCCAAAATCTATTGATGGTTGTTTTGGCTTATGGTTATGAAATGCACGATTGAAATCCTTTGTGATAGCATGCATTTGGCATTGTGCTTTTGGAACTGAAATACCGGACCCAGAAACATCAGATGGACGATTTAGTCAGATGTGGTTTGCCTTTATAACCAAAAACATCAGATAGACGAGCGAGTCAGATGAGACTGGTTATCAGAGGAAACCCAGATAATAGTGGTACAATGTAGTCGTATGGACGGTTATATAATATCACTGATGAAAATGGTATTGAACAATTGTATGGACGATTGCTTTAATACCATTGGGAATGGTACAATGGTAATTTGATTCCACTGAATATGCATTCGAGTCTTATACAATTTGTGGCGTTTTATGCCTAATGAGTGAGCAAGAACTTACAGGATAGTACGATCCATGATGGATCTCAGGGGGCGTCTGTGTGTGGTGATCCACTTAGTGATTATGTTATCACATTATACACCCCTAGACGTAGTGATCCGTTACAACGCATGACGAGGACCCGACAAATACTATTACTTTTCATGGCCCGACGTAGACTATCTTTTGAGGGGGGACAGATCTTCTAGGACGTTCTTCTCTGAATTTTGAGTCTAACTCCATGGAGTAGGAAATGAGGTCATTGTGCAAAAAGATGGTCTACATACGCATTGTGCATATGCATAGTCATTGTACATATTGTCATGGCATGATCAATATACATATTGTGGTGGCATAATTATGATTTATATATCTATGGTGAATATCTGTTGTTATAGTTTGTGGCGTTTTATGCCTAATGAGTGAGCAAGAACTTACAGGATAGTACGATCCATGATGGATCTCAGGGGGCGTCTGTGTTTGGTGATTCACTTAGTGATTATGTTATCAAATTATACACCCCTGGATGTAGTGATCCGTTACAACGCATGACGAGGACCCGACAAATACTATTACTTTTCATGGCCCGACGTAGACTGTCTTTTGAGGGGGGACAGATCTTCTAGGACGTTCTTCTCTAAATTTTGAGTCTAACTCCATGGAGTAGGAAATGAGGTCATTGTGCAAAAAGATGGTCTACATACGCATTGTGCATATGCATGGTCATTGTACATATTGTCATGGCATGATCAATATACATATTGTGGTGGCATAATTATGATTTATATATCTATGGTGGATATCTGTTGTTATAGTGCTGTTAATATTTATATTATTGTGGGATATGCTTTTGATGATATCTATGAAAATTGATAACTTGAATGTATCTGCAATATCTGTATACATGGAATGACTTCATCATTTGTATTATTTTCCTTCACTGCCATGTTGGTAATGATGTAGGATATCTCACCTCTTTGTTGTATTGTCCCATTTTATTTTGTATTCGATAAAGGCTGTAAAGGAGTCACGGTTGAATTGGCTGGCATTGGTTGAGTTGACTTTCTAATTCCTGTGATGGTGTTAAGACGAGATTTCCTTGATTACATGTGGGTGCAGCTTCTGTTAGTCATGGCAACCATTACCCAAGAGGGGGGGTGAATTGGGTATTAAAAAACTTTTCGCAAATGCTCTTAAAATAAATACAAATATTTAAGCTATTAAATAAAAGAGAAAGAATTGCGAGATGAAGAAAGAAAGCTTTAAGAACTGTAAATAAATAAATGTACAATAATATAAAATTGTATAAATAAATGTACAATAATATAAAATTACGTAAAATAAAGATTGCACAAAATAAAGAGATAAAGAGAAGAAGAGCAGGCACGATATTTATTCTGGTTCGACCACCAACCACTTGTGGTCTACGTCCAGTCCCCGAAACACAGTTCGAGATTTTTCACTATATGTACAAGCTTCAATAGGTGCTTGCAATCTTTACATAAGAGAGCACTTTTCATACACAGGGAAACTCTACCCTTGTGCTAAAGTCTCAGCCTGCAGGGATACCTCACCCTTACACAAACCTTAGAGGGATACCCCACCCCCTTTACAAAATATCGAAAAATAGATGAAGAGAAACTCTCACTCAGAGTAAGTAATACAAATTGAAGCACTATAGAGGCTTTCAAGGATATCTCAAAGTTTTAGCAAAAAGAGCACAGAAAATAGGCGTAAAATATAAATCACATTTTTCAGAGCAAGCGCAAATTAAACAAATAGCTGGGTGTTTTCAGATGAGACCCACGGTCTCTATTTATAGAGTCAGATAAACAAATAGCCGTTGGAGCAAATTAAAAGCATAATTATTACGAGAAAATGTCCGTTAGTTTCCAAAACAGTATTCGTAAAAAATAGTGAGTATTCGAATAGATGAAGTGGTATTCGAATACCACTGTTCATAAAACATCGTGAAAAGCAGATATATATGGGTTACTCGAATACCAAAATGAGGTATTCGAATGCCTCTGTTTAAAACACGTTAAAAAGGCAATTCAGAAAGTTGTTATTCGAATACCTTAAGATGGTATTCGAATCCTTCTATTTAAAATACAGTCTGAAACGTTTTCAGGCATGTGGTATTCGAATACCATATCATGCATTCGAATGCCCCTTTAAAAAAACTCATTCAGGAACGTTTTTGTGCTGTGGTATTCGAATACCACAAGTTGTATTCGAATACTCCTCACAGATTTTGAAAACTGAATTCAAATGATCATAACTTCTTCATTTCTTATCCGTTTAAAGCAAATGACTAGTCATTGGAAAGATCTTTGAATCTATTTTCAAATGAAAGAAGTTTCAAAACAAAAATCAAAGTATTTTAAAAGATATGATCAAAAGAGTGACCAAAAGTTAGTTTTGCAAAACTCAAACTTAGTTATTTTTCATAAAATTGAACTACCACCATAACTAGCTTTTCAAAACTTGTTTGTTGGATATTTTAACATATGAAAACCATTTGTAAAGATTTTGAAAAACATACTTGAGATATCCATAAGGCTTCTTACATAAAGACCTTAAGTCCTAAAAGCTATACCATTTAATCTTCCTTTGGACTTGGTCTTTGACATGACTTTGATGTTATGAATACCTTCATGAGATATCCGTTCACATTCTCCTTGTGTTGAGCTTAATTGAGATCTTTTGCTTTCTTGTTGCAAGCTCATTCTTAGTACTTGGACTATCCTACAAAGTATTGCTCACTTAAACAAGCATAGTTAGCCCAGAATCACAATTCAATATCTTCATATGCATGAATCATAAATGTATAACTCTAGTTAATTTAGCATGCATATAAAACTTTCATAGATACATCCAAATAAGATATTTATCAATTACTAATGGATATGCTCTATATAGGATGCAACAGAACATAAGCAATGTGTACTTTTTGTCTTGTATTTGTCATCATCAAAACTTAACATATAAAACTATTTGGGACAAACTTATTTCCACAATCTCCCCCTTTTTGATGATGACAAATCACCAAAGAAAAATATGTTGAACAATATACAAGAATGAATTATTCATGTAAGCATATCAAACAATAAGCATATCAAGCATATATTTTTCTTTCCAATTTTCACTCCCCCTATTTGACATCAACAAAAAGGCTTAGAAAATTTTTCTCCCCCTTTTAGATTTTACATATGATTCAATAATAGAGAGATAAAACAAGCATGCTTTCAAGATATAAAAAAAATTATTCATGCAATACTTGTCATATTTTGGTACAACAATATTTAGCATATGATAGTAACAAGCTTAAGAAATTATGTCTAACATATAATATCTTGTATACCACATGATAAATAAGTACCACTTGATATCACTTATTAGGATTTACAAGATATCCATATAAGGTCATGAAATTAAGATTTTCAAACAGGTAGATCATGCAACTTGTCACACATTAAGCATTTCTCAATGAAAGAATCAAAAGATATGAAATTTAAGAAAGTTTACCTTCTTTCATTGATAGAGGGAAAAAGAACAAGAGATGATCTTTGTTGACATGTTGATAGTATTATCAATAAAACATTTCATGTCAAACAAGGATGTAAGTCAAAGGATATAACATGTTTACCACTTGTTAGCTAAGAGATAAGCTCCCCCTCGGAATATGCATATTATTAAAATAAAGCAAAGGCAAAGATATTTATTCTTAATCCTTCAAACAAAAAAATCATTTTAAAAAACTTCTCCCCCTTTCAAAAAGAATTTTACAAGAGTATATTATATTTTCAAAAAACATTTTAGAAAGGTAGAGATATTTTATATGAAAAGCATATATTCATTGAGATAGATTAAACCAAGTTAAAGAACATAAGTACATCTCCTTGATGAAATATGCTATAGAAATTAAAGCATGTATAGAACTAATATCATTCACCCTAAATGCAATGACAAAAAAGCAAGTTAATATCCAATTAGGCACTTTGTCAATGCTAAGCATACTTCTCATGTAAGGAAAGCATCTAATCATTTTAAGATTAATTTATCAACAAGTATCATATAATTCATATCATATACCATAAAAGCTTAGGGATAGAGAAACTTATTGAGTTAGATAAAGAGTGATACTCCTTCTTTATTGGTCCTTTAACTTTAAGCTTTCTTCCTTTGAATTCTCCATTCCATTGCACTAGAAGAAAGTCTTCTTTATCTTCCTCTTCATTTGAATTCCATTCAACTTTTCTCATTTATCCATATATGCTACAAAATCTGATGACTATATTTGAAATACATATAGAGAGACTTGCAAAGCTAACTTTAAAAGTCCTCTCAAACATAGGTTAGCATCAAATGTCATGTAACATCATTTACAAGCATAATTTTGATTGATATATAATTTAAAGCATGTATCACATTATCAACCATGTACTATTAGCACTAATAGGACTGCATGAAGCACATATGCACTTGAATCAAAAAAATAGTTTAAGCATTTTAAGACATGATTCAAGTTTATCAAGAAGCATATGATCATCATCAAAACTTATTTAGGCATTTTTTGGCAAATAATTATCATATAAGGCATGTTAAGGTATAACACAACTCTCCAAATATCACATGATATCAAATTTAAAACATAGATAAGGATAATAGATTGATATCACCAAAAGTGTACTCTTTGAATTTTTGTAGATGACTCTCACTTCCACCAACTTCCAAGCTTCAAGCTTTCATGAAGGAATAGAAATTATTTGCACCCCTTTAAAAGTCGAGTCCTTTTAACTTCACTATCCTCAAGTTGAATGAACTTATTCCATTTAAATGCTTGCTTGAGGTAGTTGACACCCTACAAAATAATTCAAAGTACTTTCTTTGGTATCCATCAATTTTGGATCCATAGAGGTTAGTCATTATACCAAACTCATAAGCAAATAAGCATAATAAAATAGCAAATGAGTTTACAAGGGCAAAACATAGTTCATTTCATTGATCAATTTAACTAAGTACATATAATCATCAAAAGAATGGCCAATTACATTACATTTTTCATACATATCATTAAGTGTATATTTTCAAATAAAACAAAGAATTTAGCATATATTAATTATTAATGCTAGGCAACATATACAATAGCAAATGCAGCAGAATCTTTCAAATAAAGCATGGGTAAGAAAAAAAAATAGCAGTAGCAGCAGGTTAAAAATCGATAAGTATTCGAATGTTTATTTGAAAGATTAAAAACATACCAAAACGTGGTTTTAATGATGGTATTCGAATGCTTGTTGCAGTATTTGAATACTCACGGAAAAGGAGAAAAGGCCAAAGGAGCAAGTATTCGAATAGATGGCCAAACTGGTTCGGCTGCCAGACGAAGGTATTCGAATGCTTTTAATGGTATTCGAATACTCATGAAGTATTCGAATACTCCAGAGAGTAACTGATGGTATTCGAATATGCCAGAGACAGAACAGAAGGCCAGGGGAGCAAGTATTCGAATACTCATACTGGTATTCGAATACTCCAGAGAGAAACTGAAACAGGAGGCATCAGGGTATTCGAATAGCCCTGATGGTATTCGAATGCCTTAAACAAAAACATAAGTTTTCTCGTATATCAGCAAAGGTATTCGAATAGTCTTAACAGAAAAACGCAAATTTGCACGTAAAACATTAATGGTATTCGAATGCCATGTGAAGGTATTCGAATAACTTAAGCAATAAATCACATATATATATCCAGAAAAAGCATTTTTGAGAGACGAAAGTATACCTTTTGATGGAGTACCTGCAAAAATGATTTCGGGATAACTCCGACGCTCAAGTCAGTAAAAATTCAAGAAGGATGAAATTATAATTAAGTAATAAATTCAAATATTTAATCATATGTATGATTGATCAAAAACTCAAGCTCAAGGATTTTCTCATTAGACATGTCATTTTAAGCATGGAGCATACTTTATCTAGCATATTAATATGCAGAAGGATTTTCAAATAATAATTGCAAAGATTAAAAACAACCACGCAATTTAGCACTCATGCATTCATGACAATTAAACCAAATACTTGATTCTTACAAAAATATTTTGAAATAACCAAGGATTATGTTAGAAAAGGATAAAACAAGATAAAATCATCTAACACAAATACTTATTTTAAGTCATGATTAAGCAAAAAACTCATGCTCAAGGATGTCAAAACAATGGGCATACTTTTATCTAGCATATTAACGTGTAAAAACATGTTTAAGACATAAAGCTAGAAAAGTATAACACAAGTTTCACTTATCCAAGAATTGCAAGTCTGCTTCATGAAGACAAGGAAATGAGCTTGAAATTATTTCTGGTCTTTGTACTTGGAGCAGCACTTTCAAGATGCCAAAGTCACTTCTTGGCCTTCAAGTACACCTACAACACACTTTAATTTTTGACTTTTGGTACCCACATTTTCTTGGGTCCTTGTATGTTAGTATTAGGGCCTTTAGGATCTTTAGAAACCCATACCATACAATTTCTCATATAATGATTTCTTCTATAATTGCATAAATGCGAAATATGTCCTAGATGACCACAAAAATTACAAATAATTGAATTTAATGATGGCTTAATCATTTGAATATCATTTTTGAAAAACTTAAGCATTTTATTGTTATTATATTCTAAACTAATTTTGTCATAAGCCTTGCTTGAATTTTCACATGTAATAACATTAATTTTATTCTTATTAACAGGCATAGAATTTAAGCAATTACAATCATTAGCTTTGGCAAATTCAAAATATAAGTCCTCAACTTGATTTTCTAAATTAATGCACTTTTCACAAGAAGATGAGGTTTCATATTTCAAAGGTATTTCCTCATTAAGAAAAGCATATTCATTTTTTAAAGTCTCAATTTCATTTTCAATAAAGGAAATATTTTCTAAACACAATGAGTTTTTCTTTTCTAAATTTAACAAACCATCATACAATTCATTATATGCACTTTGCAACTCATCATAGGAAGGACTATAATATAGTTTAGAATTATTTACCTCAAAGTCCTTTTTAGCCATACAAGAGGTGGTCTCAATTTCTAGTACACTTGGCTCTTTAAGAGAATCACCTTCTTCATCATCAATTTTATTTTGCTTTGCCTCTTCTTCAAATTGAGCACCATAGTCACCAAGAGGCATTTGGCTTGCTGTTTGAGCATCTCTTTGAGCATGCGTTTCATGACAGGCTTCCTTCAATGACTTTTGCTCTTCTTGCTTTCTATATGCAACTTTATGTACAAAATCATCGTTAGCACGATAAATAGCATTAAGAACATCCCATATATCTTTAGCACTAGAGCAATTTTTAATTGTAGCATAAGCATCATCATTCAAACTGCTTCTCAAAATTTGCATAGCTCTAATATTCAAATAAAAACATTTTTTGTCAAAACTATTCCAAGTTTGTTTTGATTTGTAAGTAAATCCATTTAGCATAATATCCCACAAATCAATATCAATAGATTGCATATAAATTTCTATTCTAGTTTTCCAATAAACGAAATTCGCACCATCAAAGAATGGTGGTTTATCAATTTCAAAACCTTCTATTTTGAAAAACTTTCAAAGTTGCTCACAAGTATGGATCTTTAACTCTAAGCAGTTAAGCTTTCACCAGAGCACGAAGCTCTGATACCACTTGTTAGTCATGGCAACCATTACCCAAGAGGGGGTGAATTAGGTATTAAAAAACTTTTCACAAATGCTCTTAAAATAAATACAAATATTTAAGCTATTAAATAAAAGAGAAAGAATTGCGAGATGAAAAAAGAAAGCTTTAAGAGTCAGTAAATAAATAAATGTACAATAATATAAAATTATATAAATAAATGTACAATAATATAAAATTATGTAAAATAAAGATTGCACAAAATAAAGAGATAAAGAGAAGAAGAGCAGGCACAATATTTATCCTGGTTCGACCACCAACCACTTGTGGTCTACGTCCAGTCCCCGAAACACAGTTCGAGATTTTTCATTATATGTACAAGCTTCAATAGGTGCTTGCAACCTTTACATAAGAGAGCACTTTCACACACAGGGAAACTCTACCCTTGTGCTAAAGTCTCAGCCTGCAGGGATACCTTACCCTTACACAAATCTTAGAGGGATACCTCACCCCCTTTACAAAATATCAGAAAATAGATGAAGAGAAACTCTCACTCAGAATAAGTAACACAAATTGAAGCACTATAGAGGCTCTCAAGGATATCTCAAAGTTTTATAAAAAAGAGCACAGAAAATAGGCGTAAAATATAAATCACATTTTTCAAAGCAAGTGCAAATTAAACAAATAGCTGGGTGTTTTCAGATGAGACCCACGGTCTCTATTTATAGAGTCAGATAAACAAATACCCGTTGGAGCAAATTAAAAGCATAATTATTACGAGAAAATGTCCGTTAGTTTCCAAAATAGTATTCATAAAAAATAGTGAGTATTCGAATAGATGAAGTGGTATTCGAATACCACTGTTCATAAAACATCGTGAAAAGCAGATATATATGGGTTATTCGAATACCAAAATGAGGTATTCGAATGCCTCTGTTTAAAACACGTTAAAAAGGCAATTCAGAAAGTTGTTATTCGAATACCTTAAGATGGTATTCGAATCCTTCTATTTAAAACGCAGTCTGGAACGTTTTCAGGCATGTGGTATTCGAATACCATATCATGTATTCGAATGCCCCTTTAAAAAAATTCATTCAGGAACGTTTTTGTGCTGTGGTATTCGAATACCACAAGTTGTATTCGAATACTCCTCACAGATTTTGAAAATTGAATTCAAATGATCATAACTTCTTCATTTCTTATCCGTTTAAAGCAAATGACCAGTCATTGGAAAGATCTTTGAGTCTATTTTCAAATGAAAGATTTCAAAACAAAAATCAAAGTATTTTAAAAGATATGATCAAAAGAGTGACCAAAGGTCAGTTTTGCAAAACTCAAACTTGGTTATTTTTCATAAAATTGAACTACCACCATAACTAGCTCTTCAAAACTTGTTTGTTGGACATTTTAACATATGAAAACCATTTGTAAAGATTTTGAAAAACATATTTGAGATATCCATAAGGCTTCTTACATAAAGACCCTAAGTCCTAAAAGCTATACCATTTAATCTTCCTTTGGACTTGGTCTTTGACATGACTTTGATGTTATCAATACCTTCATGAGATATCCGTTCACATTCTCCTTTTGTTGAGCTTAATTGAGATCTTTTGCTTTCTTGTTGCAAGCTCATTCTTGGTACTTGGACTATCCTACAAAGTATTGCTCACTTAAACAAGCATAGTTAGTCCAAAATTACAATTCAATATCTTCATATGCATGAATCATAAATGTATAACTCTAGTTAATTTAGCATGCATATAAAACTTTCATAGATACATCCAAATAAGATATTTATCAATTACTAATGGATATGCTCTATATAGGATGCAACAGAACATAAGCAATGTGTACTTTTTGTCTTGTATTTGTCATCATCAAAACTTAACATATAAAACTATTTGGGACAAACTTATTTCCACAGCTTCATGGGGGCATTGATGACTGGCATGTCGACCAGGACACCGAACGTTTCTTTGTGTATAGGGACAGTGGTTTTATCCACAGGTAGTACCTATCCCGGGGTTACTACTTACCCTTTAGTGCTTTGGTACATGTCTTTTGTTATTTGGGTTGGTAAGTGCTACGTTTTTATGTTAATAGTACCTTGTGTTCATTATATATATATATATATATTTAATGTTTTTCATTCAGTGATTGTATTTTGGGAGCTATGTAATAAACATATTTCATTCGTGTTATATATTTTCTTTATTTGCACTATGATTAAATTTTGGAAACTTGTTATTTGAGTTGTAGCATGCCAAAAATTTAGTGACCGTGGTTATTAAATCGAGGGGTGTTACACACAACTCCGCAAAGGTGATTGATGTAATACCTAGTTTTGCAGAGAAGCACATAGGCTCTAGAGGAAGTGGGGTGGGACTTGGGAGTGTGGGATCGTGGGAATGGGGAATTGGAGAGGACTGATGGGAAGAGGAAAAGGGAGGCGTAGATGTTGGTGACGAAGTGAGGTGAGAACGAGGTTAAGCTTAATTCAATATTTTTCAATTATGATATATATGTTTGAAATATTATAAAATTTAAAATAATCAATACAAAATTGTTTTTAATTAGAAAAATGTGAATAAGATTTTATAAAAGGTTAATAATAAATAATAAATATTCAGTTTTTAATTATAATTGCATACATGGATTATATGTTTTATTTTTTACTAATTTACAAAACAACTCTTAAGGGGAGTCCAGCAAATAAAAATTTGCAAAATACCCCTATTACATGGATTGATGACTTGAACTTATTTGCTTATGTGTTAAATAGTATTGGGAGAATGTGAGATGCCACTAGTGGCACACACTTTTTGGTTGCACTAGAGCAACCACCTTCTCTTTTTCTTTTCTTTTGTTAATACCCAAAAGTTATTCAACACATGTTTTTTTTTCCTTCTACTGCCATTAGGGTCGAGAGTTCACTGCCTAGTGTCTACTAGTAAATGACTGCACTACACATCTGTTGGGAAATGCGGTTACATCACGCAGCGGAAAAAAATAGGATTCCCACCGAGGATCTATGCGAAAAGCCATAATCCAAGTTTTTAAATTATTTACCTCTTGAAGCATGATCAAAAAGAAGGATGTGAATCACCAACACCATAACAGACTCACGAACGTCCAACGTTTGCAAAGAGGAGCCTCACGTCTCTCATACAGTGCTAGCTACGAAGAGAAGAAAAGAAACATGTCGCTCTCTCACTCACTTTTTTGTAGGTGCGGCTAGGGTTCTGAAAATTATGTATCTTAGTAGCCCCTTAGCAGTACTATTTATAATAGTGACTACCATAAGTGAGTGTGAGCAGCAGCAAGATAAATTGTGCAACCCTAGACTCATCTGTTATGAGTCTGGCCCATATTTGAATCCGAGTCCAACTTGGATCCATTGCTCCAATTTTAGTCTGCTCTATGTGTGTGACCCTGCAGGTTCTCATTACGTGGCAATAATATTAAAATCTCATTTTAATATTACAAGCAGTGACAGGTATCTAGCAACACATCGCTGCTACCCAAGTAATAAGAATGTCAGTGATTTGACATAACCTTTCTGTGACCAATGTTTCCGTGTCGTTTAGTCCCTTTGTCAAGATATCTAGATTGAACACAAGGCATGGAATGCATCACCCTTGTATAGTCCAATCATTCATTTCCTGATACTCGAGTAGACTTTGTAACAACAAATGAAATCAATATCTCATATTGACTCATTTGAGTATGGCTATGCATTTCACAGTCTCACTCAATCAGGGGGCCCGAAGATATCGCTCCTGTTATGTAGGAGTGACAAATCCCATCTAGGTCACTCATATCCCTCTGCATGATTTACGGTATGTCCAATAGCTAACTTTATAATCACCTTGTTATAGATGATGTTTGATGGTATTAAAACACACAACTCCTCATGTAGGAATTGTAGTGATTTTAGGTCAAAGGACTACAGACACCATTGTCACTATGGGAATCGCTTATGACACTCACATAACGATCCATGTAGCGTTCTCATGGTGAGCTAGTCCGATACATCATTACTCTAATATGTACCCATGTGAAGACTTGATATCTCATATCCATGACCCGTGAGAAGTGGTCATCAGTCTATGCACATACTAGTCTCAATGTATTATTATTGTCCTAATTAACAATAATACTTGACTAAGGACATTTAAAAATAGTGTTATAACCAAAAGGATCTCACGATCAAGTCATCCACTCGATAACCTATGGCATCAAACTTACTATTCTAAGGACTTTATTATGTTTATAAAAAAAGAACACAATAAATGAAATGCCTCATATATTAAAATAAGCATAATAGAATGTATGTAAATACAGAAAAATGTATCAGCCTCTAGGGCATACACTAACAATCTCCCACTTGCACTAGAGCCAATCAGGCATATGTCTAATGCCTAAAGACCTAGTGTGACCCTCATGCTTCTGTTGTGCAAGAGGCCTCGTCAGTGGATCAGCAATGTTATCATCTGTTGATACTCTGCATATCTTTACATCTCCTCTATCGATGATCTCTCAAATGAGATGGAAGCGCCTAAGTATATGTTTGGATCCCTAGTAAGATCTAGGCTCCTTAGCTTTTGCAATGGCTCCATTATTATCACAATAGAGGTCCACTGGGTCCACAATGCTAGAAATAGTGCCAAGTTCAGCAATGAACTTCCTGATCTAAACGGCCTCCTTTGCTGCATTGGAGGCAGCAATATACTCAGCCTTTATGGTAGAATCGGTGACTGTCTCCTACTTTGAACTCTTCCAGCTCACAGCCCCACCATTTAGGCAAAAAACATAACTCGATTGCGATATGGAGTCGTCCTTATCAGTTTGGAAGCTAGCATCAGTGTAACCCTTTACAACTAGCTCTTCCTCGCCTCCATATACCAAGAACGAATCCTTAGTCTTTCTCAAGTACTTAAGGATGTTCTTGACAGCAGTCTAATGACTCTCACCGGGATCAGACTGGTACCTACTTGTCATGCTCAAAGCATACGAGATTTCTGGTCAAGTACATAACATGGCATACATGATAGATCCAATTGTAGATGCATATGGAATCTTGCTCATGCGATCCCTTTTGTCCTGGGTGGAAGGGGATTGAGCCTTAGATAGGCTTACACCATATGACATAGGCAAAAGTACTTTCCTGGATTCATGCATGATAAACCATCTTAACACTTTGTCTATGTATGTACTCTGACTTAGGCCAAGCAGTCTCAGTGATCTATCTCTATAGATCCTGATACCTAACACATAAGTGGCTTCACCTAAGTCCTTCATAGAGAAGCAGTTCCCTAACCAAGTCTTCACGGACTGTAGGGTAGGGATGTCATTTTTGATAAGTAGTATGTCATCTACATACAACACCAGAAAGACAATAGTGCTCCCACAAACCTTCTTGTAGACAAAAGATTCTTCTTCATTCTTGATGAAACCAAACTATTTTATTGTATCATCAAAATGAAGATTCCAGCTTCTAGAAGCTTGCTTCAATCCATAAATAGATCGTTGCAACTTGCATACCTTTCCAGCATCCTCTAGAGTGGCAAAACCCTCAGGTTGTGTCATGTACACATCCTCGAGAAGATTTCCATTAAGGAAAGCAGTTTTGACATCCATTTTCTAGATTTCATAATTATGGTATGCTGCAATAGCAAGCAAGATCCGAACAGATTTAAGCATCGCAACTGGGAAAAAAGTCTCATCATAGTCTACACCATGAATTTGTTTGAAACCTTTAGCCACCAATCGCTCCTTAAAGGTATGCATATTACCAGCCATGTCAGTTTTCTTCTTGAAAACCCACTTACATCCAATGGGTTTTACTCCTTCAGGTGGGTCAACCAAGGTCCATACCAGGTTGGCATATATGGAATCCATTTCAGATCCCATGGCCTCAAGCCATTTCTCAAATTCTGGGCCAATAATGGCTTCCTAGTAAGTCACAAGCTCATCTTGATCCATGAGCAATATGTCACCTTGCTGGGTCATGAGAAATCCATATCTCTCTGGTTGATGACATATCCTGTTAGACCTACGCAAGTCTTGTGCTACTAGAGCAGGTTGTTGTTCCATAACATTTTGTGGAGGCTGCTCTATTTCCACCATTGGTTCATTGCTGCTTTGTGAAACTTGAACTTCTTTAAGTTCTACTTTTCTCCCACTGGTTTCTTTGGAGATAAACTCCCTTTCTAAAAACACAGTTGTTCGTGCGACAAACACTTTGCCCTCGGTAGGATTATAGAAAAAGTATCCATTGGTTTCCTTTGGATACCTCATAAAGAAGCATTTATTTGATTTAGGTCCAAGCTTATCAGAAACTTGACGTTTCACATAAGCTTCGCAGCCCCAAATCTTCAAGAAAGACATACTGGGCCGCCTACCAGTCCATATCTCATATGGTGTCTTTTGAACCATCTTAGATGGAACATGGTTAAGTGTAAAAGCTGCTGTTAATAGAGCATATCCCCAGAAGGAGCCTGGAAGGTTTGCATGACTCATCATGGATCGGACCATGTCCAACAAGGTCTGGTTCCTCTTTTCAGAGAGACCATTCCATTGTAGTGTTCCTGGTGGAGTGAGTTGAGATATTATCCCACACTCTTTCAGATGATCATCAAACTGTTGGCTTAAGTATTCTCCTCCTCGATCTAATCGAAGGATTTTAATACTCTTGCTAAGTTAGTTTTGTACTTCATTCTTGAACTCTTTGAACTTTTCAAAGGATTCTGATTTGTGCTTCATAAGATATACAAATCCATATCTACTGAAATAATCAGTAAATGTAATGAAGTATTGAAAACTGCCTCTAGCAAGTGTGTTTAGTGGCCCACATATATCACTATGTATAAGGCCTAAAAGATCACTAGCCCTTTCACCTTGTCCAGTGAATGGGGCCTTTGTCATCTTTCCCAATAAACAATATTCATATATCTCATATGATTTGAAATCAAACGAGTCCAAGAATCTATCTTTATGGAGTTTGGAGATGCATTTCTCATTTATGTGGCCCAAATGATAATGCTAGAGAAAAGTTGGGTTCAGATCGTTTGATTTAAACCTCTTTGTATTTATGTTATAGACGGGCATTTAGAGATCAAGGACATAAAGTCCATTAGTCAATTGTGCACTACCATAAAAAATATCATTCATATAAATGGAACAACACTTGTCCTTTATAATAAAAGAAAAACCTTTCTTGTCTAAACAAGAAACAGAAATGATATTCCTGCTAATAGCAGGCACAAAATAGCAGTTCTCTAACTCTATTATAAGCCCAATGAGCAAAGATAATAAATAAGTCCCTACAGCTAATGCAGCAACCTTTGCTCCATTTCCCACTCGTAGGTCGACTTTGCCCTTCGTCAATGGTCTACTGCTCTTTAGATCCTATATATTTACACAAATGTGAGATCCACATCTAGTATCTAATACCCATGATGCAGAAGTAGATAAATTGATTTCAATAACAAAAATACCTGAAGTGGAAGTCTCACTTCCCTTCTTTTTCTTGAGCTCCTCTAGGAACTTGGCACAGTTCCTCTTCCAATGTCCGGTCTGACCACAGTGGAAGCATGTACCTTCCTTAGCCACTCCACCCACTGGTTTCAAGCCAGAAGTGCTGGGCTTAGACTTGTCCTTGCCCTTGCCCTTCCAGTTATCCTTGGGCTTTTTTTGCTATTTCTTGCCCTTATTTTTTTGGACCATCATTATGGCCTTCCCTTTGCCTTTGTTAGTGTTCTGCTCAGTAGTTCTCAACATCCCTAGCAGCTCTGGTAGTGATTTATCAATCTCATTCATGTTGTAGTTCATGATAAATTGACTAAAACTTTCCAGCAACGATTGCAAGACTAAGTCAGTGGCCAACTCTTAGCCCAAAGGAAAACCAAGTCTCTCTAGGTTTTCAATGTACCCAATCATCTTGAGTACATGAGCACCAACAGGACTTCTTTCTACTAGCTTACACTGAAACAATGCTTTAGAGACCTCGAATCTCTTATGCATGGCCTGCTCTTGATAAAGCTTCTTGAAGTGTACGATCATATCATAGGCATCTATGTTCTCGTGTTGCTTTTGGAGCTCAGAGTTCATGGTGGCCAGCATTAGACATCCGATGTCCAAGGCATCATCTTGATGCTTCTTAGAAGCATCCTTTTTAATTCTAGGGGCATTAGCAGCAGGTGGCTCAAGAATAGGCTGTTCTAGTACATACAACTTTTTCTCTTACTTGAGGACAATCATTAAATTCCTATACCAGTCTAGAAAATTCGTTCCAGATAACTTGTCCTTCTCAAGGATGGATCGTAGTGATAAGTTACTTGATGTGTTTGTTGTCATAGTAATCTATCAACAGAAATATGTAAAATATAAGTATCATTCCATAAACAAATTTAATGAGGTCTTTTAATTAAATATGCCTCCCACTATTTTATTCAAGTCAATGACCCTCAACATTGACTCAGAAAATCCCATCGTAAGACTTCCTAGTGGGCCAAGATCCATATTTTACCTAGTTTTGAGTCAGCTTTGGCTAATCACCCAAAATTTAGTTATTTAGGTAGGAAACACTTTCCAATTACATCACATGTAACTCTTGGATAGTTGGGTAAATAACACTTATTCCAATCAATCTAATGGACTAAAGCCCAACTTTATGCCTCTAAGCCTTCAATCCTATTGAAATGGCCTAGTTAAGTCAGACCCAATGGTTGGCAGTTGGATATTACCTTTATCCCATCGCGTCTTACTAATATAGATAAAGGCATCCTGCTTTGGCAGACCTGCACTTGATCGATACTAGTCTTGACGAGTGCCACACATTAGAAGGCATCACATAATGACTTAATATTTGCTTTGAGAGAATTTTTATTATTATTAGATCTCACCATTTATTAAATTATTTATCATACTATAAACATTATCCAAGCATCTCATACATAAAAGGCATATAATAAAAGTGACATGGTTATGGCCCCCTAAGAGAGTAGTATAAAGAAAGCCAGCTTCACTAAGCATCTCCCACCAACGTCCTCACTTGATGCTGTCTTCTTGTCACCACATCATAATTACAGTATATAGAAATGTCTTTTACATTCTAGGGGAGTTAGGTGAGAAGAGAATGTACAATCAGAATGTAGAGAGAAAGGCACGACACGCAGGTCGTATTTATTAAAACCAAAAAGCATAAAAAGAGGACTAAGGCCATAACCATGCACCATGCATCACAAAGAACATACAAACTCAAAACAATAATACATTATTATTTTCATGAGTCATAAAATTGGATAGAAAATATCGCGCTTTCGAAAAACACACTACGCAGAGGTAGCACGGGGGTCTTGCTGCCCGATCAAGGGGAGGCCACCCCTTGCGGGGTGCAGGGCAGGGACCCGGCCCAAAAAATTGAACCATAAACAAGAGTTGAATCTCTTGTGCCTCCCTTAACGGCTAGGGTATCAACACTTGAACCCTAAACCCGAAAACACATGAATGCTTCATGTGCCGCGGGGAACCCTTGTGCCACTGTTCAACACTTGAACTCTTGCACCTCCTTGACAGTTTGACATCAACACTTGATGCTACTGCTGCAAAACAGGAGTAAGGTTTCCAAAACCCCTTGCGCTGCGCCGCTTAGCAGAAACAAGGATTCCATAATGCTTACTACCGTAAACTAAGAATAAGGTTTCCTAAACGTTGTATGTATCACATATATATCAGAAAGCTTCGCAAAAACATACATCTTGATACAAAAAGGTTTTCACAGAACATATGAACATCTTCATAGGTTTTTGAAAACAACATCACAATTTTGCATACAACACATAAAACAGAATATGTTTTCGCAAAGGGGTTTCATTCATTTTCTGAAATAACATATTAAAGATCATATCTTTTATAAAAAAAATAAGAACAGCAAACATGGTATCTCATGCAAAAATAAAAATAGAAAACTGAATCATGGTTTCGCAAAACGCTCTAATACCACTGTTGGGATTTACAGTTACATCACGTAGCAGAAAAAACATAGGATTCCCACCGAGGATCCATGCGAAAAGCCATAATCTGAGTTTTTAAATTATTTACCTCTTGAAGTGTGATCAAAAGGAAGGACGTGAATCACCAACACCGTAATAGAAACGTTGTCTATGCGGTATTCACACGAACAGACTCACAAACATCCAACGTCCACAAAGAGGAGCCTCACGTCTCTCACACAGTGCTAGCTACAAAGAGAAGAAAAGAAACCTGTCGCTCTCTCACTCACTTTTCTGTAGGTCCGGTTAGGGTTCTGAAAATTGTGTATCTTAGCAGCCCCTTAGCAGTACTATTTATAATAGTGATTGCCTTAAGTGAGTGTGAGCAGCAGCAAGGTAAGCTATGCAATCCTAGACTCATCTGTTATGAGTCTGGCCCATATTTGAATCAGAGTCCAACTTGGATCCATTGCTCCAATTTTAGTTTGCTCTTTGTGTGTGACCATGCAGGTTCTCATTACGTTAGCATTAATATTAAAATCTCATTTTAATATTACAAGCAGTGAGCGGTATCTAGCAACACATCGCTGCTACCCAAGTAATAAGAATGTCAGTGATTTGACATAACTTTTCTGTAACTAATGTTTTCGTGTCGTTTAGTCCCTTTGTCAAGATATCTAGATTGAACACAAGGCATGGAATGCGTCACCCTTGTATAGTCCAATCATTCATTTCTTGATACTCGAGTATACTTTGTAATAATAAATGAAATTAATATATCATATTGACTCATTT
Source organism: Ormosia semicastrata (assembly GCA_029884595.1). Classification (NCBI taxonomy): domain Eukaryota; kingdom Viridiplantae; phylum Streptophyta; class Magnoliopsida; order Fabales; family Fabaceae; genus Ormosia; species Ormosia semicastrata. Next base: position 69,538,645 of record JAQQTO010000061.1, on the reverse strand, counting down.
GAGCATGGCCATGCATTTCATAGTTTCACTCAATCAGGGGGCCCGAAGATATCGCTCCTGCTATGTAGGAGTGACAAATCCCATCTAAGTCACTCATATCCCTCTGTATGATTTGCAGTATGTCCGATAACTAACTTTATAATCATCTTGTTACAGATGACGTCTGATGGTATTAAAACACACAACTCCTCATGCAAGAATCGTAGTGATTTCAGGTCAAAGGACCACAGACACCATTGTCACTATGAGAATCGCTTATGACACTCACGTAGCGATCCATGTAGCGTTCTCATGGTGGGTCAGTCTAATACATCATTACTCTAATATGTACCCATGTGAAGGCTTGATATCTCATATCCATGACCCGTGAGATGTGGTCATCAGTCTATGCACATACTAGTCATCACTCCTATTATTGTTGTCCTAATTAACAATAATACTTGACTAGGGACATTTAAGAATAGTGTTATAACCAAAAGGATTTCACGATCAAGTCATCCACTCGATAACCTATGGCATCAAACTTACTATTCTAAGGACTTTATTATGTTTATCAAAAAAGAACACAATAAATGAAATGCCTCATATATTAAAATAAGCATAATAGAATGTATGTAAATACAGACAAATGTATCAGCCTCTAGGGCATACACCAACAACATCAACTTGTGAGGAATTCTAGAAAGGATGAAGCTGTTGTATGGATTTTCTTTTTCTTTTCTTTTGTAGTAATGAATTTTTTAATAATTTTTTAATAATTAAGGAGACCGTATTGGACTCGCTTGTGCTAATATAGTGAAAGTGAGTTGTAACGATAAGATGTGTGTGTTCAATCCTTAAATAAACATGTTAGGAGAGAGTTATACCATTTCATTCTTAGCCTAAAGAGAGTTAGGATTCTAGACCCAGTTGTTGCAGGGATGGGACATGTGAGTTTGTTCCTTAAATAAATATGTACAGATAGGGCCATATAATTTTGCTCTTATCCTAAAGGGAGTTAAGATTCTGGAGTCGACTATGCTCACTCATGACATGGATTCATGTTCGTCTAACTCTTTTTAGTGTGTGCAATTCGTGTTTCAATATGTTTGGGATAATTAGATATCAATTAGGTTAATTTAGTTAGCGTTCAGAACGAGTTCAAATAAGTCGCCTGAAGACATCTTTGGTAGGTTAAGGATAATGTTTTCCTCCTTGGTGCAGTGGCAGCAGTGGCGAAGCAGGGAGGTGGTGTTTTTACAAAGGTACTCTGACGCTCAAGTTAGGTTATACACTAGGAGAAGAACGGTTAGGCTCAGAGAGGTACCAAAGTGGCTTAGCCTATTATTTATAGAGGAGGTTTGATTAATGGTTATGCAAGATAGGAGGGAATCCCATTTTGAGTTGTGCATTCATGGGCAATTATAGCTATTGATAAAGCCTACAATCACTCCTTTTTTTGTGGGGTTTTCTAGCAGTAATTACCTCCTGATTATGTAGTCATTAATAGTCAGGTCATTTTTTGGTCTAGGGTACCTGGCATTGGGTTGCTTCCCATTGGCCTTAGTACCAAATCTCAGTCTAGAATAGTTGCCTCTAGCTCGGCGCTGTGTTGTAAGCAGAGTGTCGAGATACTCCATACAAAGGCAAATAGGATGTTAGTCACCCCAAGCTATGGGATTTGCTATGAGTTGTTGATGCCAGGATCCTCTTTGCGATGGGACGTGTGGTTGTTCTTTGATTTCTGGTGCACAAGCTCGTTCAATTGCTTGTCCCCTGATAACTATCGAGACTATCAAATTATATTAATTTATAAACCGATTCATCAAAATACTTGTAGTATAAGGCACAACGCGGGTCGAGCCATTGAATCACACTAATTAAGCAATCAGATTAAGAGGTTTGCAAAATTAAGAGGTTAACAGGGAGGAAAAAGGGTTACAAAATTAATTAACAGAAAGTAATTAAAAATTATAAATAGAATTAAGTAAACAACCAATCTAAGGAAATTAACTAATCTTGAATTTAATCCATTATTGATCAATAAGAATCTATTCAATTGCTAATCAGATTCTTGGTCTTAGATCCCATCAAGAAGCCTTAAGATAATCCATGAATTCTCTACTAGATAAGCATCCATAATTTAATTAATCAAGTTTGAATGAAATAAGTACCCATCTAATCTTAAATTAATCTAAAATCCAGAATTCAACCAAGCTTAACAATCAACATCCAAGCGAAACCTTTGATGCATTGTTTAGTTTCTATAATCCTTATTAAACACGTGGTAATTATACAATTATCACCTCAGCATCCAAATCAAATTAAGTAATTCAATTCAGATTCAATCAAAATCAAAAGAGATAGAAGAGAAACTTGATTAACAAGTAAAAGATAAACTTGATCAACAAGTAAAAGAGAAACTTGATTAGTAATTAAATGTAAAACAATCAAAACAATATCTCAGAATTAAACATCAAGATTGTCAATCCCTAAGATTAATTTAGAAGGTTCTAGCCCTCCATGGATGGAAGGGGAAAAAAATAGAAAAAAAAGAAACCTAGAGAGAAAGGAGAAGAAGAAAGATGAAGAGAGAAAATGCAAGCAAGAGCGGCTACGAGAAACTTAAGTTTTAGTTTCGTGGTTGCTGCTGCTTCTTAAATTACCATCTTTAAAATTAAAAATCTAAGTTTTTACTTAGCTTAAGGTTAATCCTCTTCCTCTTAACTTTAATTGGACACCTAATTTGCATAATTTAGGCTTAGGATGAGAGAATTATGCCCAAAATATTCTTAACAACTCTCTGAACCTATCAGCCAACTTTAAAGGGTGAAAACACCATCAAAATGTTATATTTTTTATAAGTGATCTCATAATAATTGAAGATATATGTCTCAGCTTTCAATTGCCATTGGTTTCAGGTCAATATCACACTTACAACCCAAATTATGGCCTAATCTTTGCACATCGTCTAGGTTCTAGCACATCTTTGTTATGACTTCGTGGCCCATTCTAACCAACTAGACATCTGATTCAGCCTTTGTGCTCTTCATCAAAGTTGTAGAGTTTTCTCTCAAATTTCTTACAATGTAAAATTCATAATTTTTAGATGTCTAAAACTCAAGTCAAGCCCAAAATACAGAAACAGTATAAAATTTCCAATAATGCCAAAAAATACAATTATGCCTAATTTAAACCCAAACATATAAAAAGTGGCCAAAATTAATCAATTAAGCATATAAGAGGCCTAAGAGACTAAATATGAAGATTAACTAATATATGAAAATTGTGTTTATCACCCCAGTAAGGGGTATCCTTCTGAAATCTTATGTGAAGTTATAATGCCCACTTTACTAAGAATCGTATGATGAAAGTCCTAGTGGGAGTAGCATACTATAATGTTTCGGGGTTCAAAATTGTATGAGGTTGTTGGATTTCGAGATAAGTTCAACCATGATCTCGAATAATGTTATCTTGATAGATGGGACCTGAGAGCAAAATCTGAGATCCTTTATTAGGGGTAAGACTTTATTCGAGATCAAGCATTTGTTCTTTGTATCAAGTGACACGTGGCGGCTAGCGAGTGGATGCCATCATGTGGGTTTCACGTTGCCATCATTTCAAATATTTTGAAATGCCCAGCTTGTCCCTGTTATGATGGTGGCAGTTGAGGCATTGGTGGCCTATAAATAAGGAAGTGGGTTTGCATCCCACTTTTGCTGCATCTCAGAATCCTCTGAAAGACTTTTTGGTGAGCTAGGCGATTTCTGGCGAGCACTTTCGTAGTGGTTCATAGCGGTGTATGCGATGATGCATATTCTCAATCTTTTTTTTTTGTTTTCTTCAACCTCCTCCATAATAAAGGTACTGCGTACTCCCTTTTCTCTCCCCTTTTTTGACGCTTTTTCATTCAAATCATGGCAATGATATGAAAGGTAAAGAGTGGTAGTGAGGAGGGTAGTAATTCATTGGCGGTACTATCTAAAACACCACCTTCATACATGACGTGATAGAGGGATATCCATGGGGACAATGTCTTTGTTAAGGCATAGAGGCCACTTTCTGGTGCTGAGATCAGGGATGTGATCCATAGGAAGGATGCTGCGAGGAGAGCAGCAAGCCTCAAGCTAGCACGTTCTTTATCTAAGATCTTAAAAGAGTTGAAAAATAAGGGGTTTAATTCTTCATCTAATTCTGATGTTGAAAGTTCGGCCTCTATAGGTTCTGCAAAGTAGCCCCAAGCACTAACTTATATAGATGGGTGAGCTCCAAAGTTAAAAACATACCATCCTGGTATGACACCTTAGGAGAGGTAGCTGCTCTATGGGTTTACCTCCAATTGACTAAAGACTATGTCTGGGATGAGGAGTTTGAGGTCCACCCGGTAGGCGATGAAGAATGGGTCTACACAATGCAGACTTTGGGAAGTAAACATTTCATGTATTTGTATGAAATGATGTTTACAAAACTTAGGGTTTGCCTTTTGTTTTCACCCTTTGAAAATGGGTGTTTTGAACTATCTTCAATTAGCGCCCATGCAACTGCACCCAAATGCTTAGGCTTTTGTCCAAGTATACCAACTTATGTGCTAGCATCTGAGTCTTTCGTGCACTATCCCAACATTCTTTTACTTGTTTCAAGTGGTACGTGTTAATCCCCAATTTTGTCCATTTTCTTTTTATTTTCATTTTAATTTATTTATTTAATTTAATTTCTTTCTTAAAAAAAAGAAAAAAAAAGAAAAATCACTACGGGTCAACCCATGACCCAATCTCCATCTCAACCCATAACTCAATTCCTTTCCTGCTGCTGCAACCCTAGCCTCCACAAGCAGCTACACTAAATTGGATTAAAAACTTCTGTCAGTTTTCTTTTCCATTTGTCTTCCAATCGTTGCAAATTGAATGAAAAATTATTGCAAATTAAATGGTAATTAATCTCAAGCAGAAATAAAAGGGATAGTAAGAAACTAAAAAGGAGAAAAGGAAAGAACTACTCAGACGGAATAAAAAGATACACATAGAGGAACCAGAGGGAATTTGGGGAAGCTTTCATCATTTTCCAGCATCCACCCCACACTTCTTCCTTCACCATCACAAACCCATAGCCACCACAAGCCCCCATTTCCACCATAACCTCTTCTCACCCTCTTCTGCCACCCACCATCATCCTCCACAACATCCATCTTTCAACCAAAAAAACAACATCACCATAAATCCACCATTAAACCAAGCAAAACAACCCAATAAACTATAAACATAAAAAAGGAGGAACTGCTCCACCATGCCGCCAGCCACAACCCGTCGTCCCTGCAACACGTCGCCGCCCCGCTCCCTTCGCGCCTCACCCAACCGCACCTCTGCCACGAACCGCCGAATCTTTTCGATCCCGGCTCAAATCTGAGCACCGCCCAGCCGCGAACCTCGCCAGCACCACACTAGTCCGCCGCACCGTTTGACTCGTCGCTGTCCGCAGGCGAACAGCCACACGATCTCGCACCAGCGACCCAGCTGCCCAAGCCCACCGATCCGTCCTCCATGCCACCGATCTGCTAGTGGGATTTCTTCCCCTTCTCCATTTCTTTTTTCTTCCCCCTCCCATTTGTCTCCTTTGATGCTCTGTTTTGTTTTCGTTTTACAGAGACTTAAAGTCTCTTTTCTTTTTTTTTTAATTTTTTTGTAAAAAATGAAAATAGATAAAAAAAAATTTAAAATGGGTATTTGGAGTATAAAATAAAAAATAATAAAAAATAATAAAAAATACATAAAAATGAAAAATGAAAAATAAAAAGAAAGGATAAAATATTTAAAAAAGTGTGAAAGTTCATTTGTGGGCTTGTTTGGCTTGATTATAGTTTATTTTTGTGTTTTTATTGATTATCTTGTTTGTCATTATGACTATTGTGATGATGGACATGTACTTTAATTTAATTATTTTTTTGCGCAAATCAATTTTTTTTTTAAATTTGTTGATGATGAAAAAATTGGGAGAGGATCCGAGTGCCGATCAAATACACTCTTTTCGATAATCTTGAGGCTTTATATTGGATTTTGCTAGGAGCTCTGACGAGGTCTAGTCGTCACACTTAATTAAATAATTTCGTAAATTAAATTACATTTTTTTCTTTTTTTAAAAAACCAAAATAAAAATCATTTTATAAAAATAAAAATTCTCAAATAAAAGTGAACAATTTCATATAGTTTCAACATCATGGTTGTGGTGAGTTAAAGTTTTATTTTTTATGAAGACCTTTTTTTTGGAAATTACTACAAAAATCTAATTGTGCCTAATTTTTTTTTTCTTTCCTTGGTTATGGATGAGATTTTATTTGGTCACTTATTTTGAAAATTACTTCTCTTCAAAAAATAAAATTTTGATTCACCACTTTCATATAATATGTTGTAAACTTAGAATTTGTTCCAAAATAATAGCAATTTACCCACTCATTACTTGTCTTAGTCATTTATCATTCTTGATATTATACTTGACAAAATGGGACATTTCAAAATAAAAATAAAAACAAATTCTTTTCTTTTTAATAATAAAGAACCAATTTAATTAATCTTGCAAATAACATTAGATTAAATAGGTAACCATTCTTAGAACGGATAGTGTAGGGTGCTAACACCTTTCCTACCCGTAATCAACCCCCGAACCACGAACTCTGAAACGCAGACCATCTTTTAGGTGTCCAATTGCACCATTCCATTTAATGGATAAAGCGATTGGTGGCGACTCCCAACACCCCGAGGTCTTTTCCTCCATGTTTCTTTTTATTTTCGCGGCGCTCTTCGAGACAGTTGAGACAGCTGGCAACTCCACCGGGGACAGTTAGAGGGTTAAACCTTATTTTAATCTTATGTGATTTGCTCTTTAATTATGTTGGTCTATTTTTGTTTTATTTGTTTATTTTTTATTTGTTTCATATTATTATACATTTTGTTTGCATTATTTGTATTATATTTCTGCTTTGTAAATAAATTCTCTCATGTACACCTGCACACACAAGCTCTATACTCGAGCTCAGTACCTTGTAGGCTTAGATAGAAGGTGAAGTAGTGTTGCTTTGTGAGACCGTTGGTCTCCGGTTAGGCACATGAAAACCCCTCACTCAAATTGAAATCTTTTCGCTTGTAACCTATCATAGGTGAGGATGGAGGACTCTTGCTAGCCAAAGTGTTGGTGACAGCAAGAGGCAATTTGGGGACCTTTTGTCCGATAGGGGTCTAGAACCAAAGCCATCACTTACTGGTACATACAACCCATCTTTTAGGATAGGTATCAAGCTTAGGACCATGTCTCCGCATGTATAATTTTACTCTTGTACTTATGTTTGCATTTTTTTTATCATATTCATAATAATACAAAAAAAAATTGTCTCTACAACACTCATATAGGACTCGTTCTCAATCAAAGTCATGGATGAACTGGGGCAGTCACAAGAAAAGTTGAGAAGTTAAGTAAGCCATCTAAAGGAACAAATGGCCAAGGTCTTGGAGGTTCTACAAGCTTTAGAAAGAACAAAGAACACAGAGGGGACTCCTTCAAGGGCAAATGATGATCCTTCAGCCACACCTACTCACCTGCCCGGGTTTACGCTAATTCCTTGGCTGTATCCTAGTGTCACCTCTCAAGGGGCCATGATGCCACTCACCATCTACTCAAATAATCCTAAAATACATGCATCTCTATTCCCACCATATGGCCTTCCACCTGGTTATGTGCCACCATTAGCCACCAATACTCCTGAGGGCAGTGCATCGACAGTCACAACAACTTTAAATCCTCCAAACACTACCCAAGGATCTCAGCCAAATACCAGTGAGATTCCTCAGTACCTTGTTTCCATTCCACCTTATGGCATTTCCCATGGTTTTATGCTGTCACAAATTACCAATGCTCTTGAGAGCCGCTCATAATTGGTAATACCTACTTCAGGGCCACAAAGCTCGACTCAGGCCCAACCTCCTTTTTACATGCCACAGTCTTTCCCTCATAAGATCGCTGGTACTTCTCCGTTGAACCCTTCAACTGAAGGCCTTCAATCCAAGGAAAAATTAGAAGTTCTTGAAGAAAGACTTCGAGTTGTAGAGGGAGCAAGTGGCTATGGTCTTATGAATGCTTCAGAACTTAGCCTTGTCTTGGATGTTGTCATTCCTCCAAAGTTTAAGGTCCCAGATTTTGATAAATATAAGGGGACTGCTTGCCCAAAGAATCACTTGATAATGTACATTCGCAAGATGGCTTCACAAGTTCACGATGACAAACTATTAATCCATTTCTTCCAAGACAGTTTAACTGGGCCAGCTTTGAATTGGTACATACATCTTGAGCGTGCCCATATAAGGAGTTTCAAGGATTTAGGTAATGCTTTTGTAAAGCAGTATAAGTTCAACATTGACATGGCACCAAATAGAATGCAACTACAAAGTATGTCTAAGAAGGATACTGAGACCTTCAAGGAATATGCTCAGAGGTGGAGGGAAATGGCCGCACAAGTGGAACCCCCTTTGTCATAAAAAGAAATGGTTGCTATGTTCACTGATACACTACACGCGCCATTCTATGGTCATATGATTGGAAGTGTGTTATCGATTTTTTCAGATATTGTGATAATTGGTGAAAGGATTGAAAATGAAATGAAAAAGGGAAGATTGCATCAAATGAATGATGGACAAGAAAGTATGGACAAATGTTGAACCAACTAAGGGTGGACTTCAGGTTGAATGAGTTAAATGAGATTTCAAGAAAACTCATGGATGACAACGGTTACCTAATTCACTAGGCGTTGTCAGAAGGTTTCTACACATACCCATCTGCAATAGGACCGATTACTTACAATGGTCGATCAGGGGCAACTTTAGAAAGCTCGATCAAGTGGTGATTCATTTTTCTAACCGTCAAGAATGAACTGTACCTTGGAGTCCTCCAGCACTGGAAAATTTCTGAGCGACTAGTATTCTGATTTGTTTACCAAGTTGTTACCATGAAATGATGGTTTAATTATACTGACCCCATGCTTGTTTAATCATTAAAATCATTTGGTTTTTGAACTTATGTGAACTTTCTTGAAGCATTAATGTGATGGATTTGCATGGATCTCAGCATACCTTATTTCCTTTTCCTATGTTCTTGGTACTCGTGTTCTTATCAAATCTTTCTTGTCATTCTTTTCTTCCCTTTACGTGCTTTCTTTTGGTTTGGATCCCATAGGACTTTCATTCTGAAATTTTTTTGTGGTCATGAGGCCCATGTGTGCAGGTGTTCTTTGTCCCCAAAAAAAATGTAAAAACAAAAAACAAAAAAGAGAAAAAAGAGAAATAAAGAGAGCAAATAAATAATCCCTTAGTGTGTATTATCCTTTTATCTCTAAATTAAAATTTTTGAAAATGAGCAATCAAAATTTGAAATGAAGATTAGCCATCTTTCTCTATCTCTCACTAGAATTCATTATCCCTCGTTGTCCCATTTTGAGCTTGAAAATTTTCTTCAATAAACCCTGGACAAGGATCACCTCTACACTAGAGGATAATACAAAAAAAAAGGTTGATTGCCATGATGACTATTTTGAAGCATAATGAAAAAAAAAGAAAAGGTGAAAGGGGCAGAAAGTAAAAACAAAAAATTGACAAAGTTTAAGTTTGAATAAGGATGAAAAAGAATAATAAGAGAAAAGTGTGCTTGAAAGTGCAAAAGCAATTGACAAAGTTTAAGTTTGAACAAGGATCCTTGGTCCCATTTAACCTTTAAACACTTGTTTGAGCCTTATACCATTCTTTTCATAACCCCTAACCTTGGCTACATTACAAGCATTAAAAAGTTCATTCTGATCAATGAAGGGTTGTTTTCATTTTTATTGACTTTAATTTTGAGACAAAAGGTTCATACCTTACTGAATTTGCAATCCTTGCTCCTTAAAAAAAAACATTAGATTGAAAACCCGCAAGGGCGGTCTAAAAAAGATAAAAAAAAAAAAAGTTTTACATTAGGGCAAGTTGTTACCCTGTTCAAGTTACCCCTACACTGGGGCATGTTTTCTTTTGGTTCAATCTAGCTCTACATTGGGGCAAACTTCTACACTGTTCAATTTGGCCTTACACTGGGGCAAATCTTTTGGTTCAACTTGGCTCCACATTGGGGCAAATTTCTACACTGTTCAATTCGGCCTTACACTAGGGCAAATCTTTTGGTTCAGCTTGGCTTTACATTGGGGCAAGTCTTTACCCTTTTCAATTCGGCTCTAAACTGGGGCAGTTTACTTTGTTTTATTTGGCCTTACACTGGGGCAAAAATTTTATTCTCAAGTTCCCCACTAGGACAATTTTTGTTGTCAAATAGCCTATACTAAGGCATCTTTGTTCTCAAATGACATACTCTGAGTTAAATTCATTTGATATCATACATGAGGGTAGATTTTTGTAGATACCTAATAAAGCAATGGTCATGATGTCCAGTTGTCACGTAAAGATCAATCACATCCAAACCGGAGCAAAAAAAAAAAGGGAAGAAAAAAGTAAAAAAAAAAACTCTTGGCTTTTGTACTATTCCACTTCTTGTGTCCTTTGTGTAGTCATACTCCCAAAATCAATCAAAAAAGGTTTCTCAGTTAGTAAATCTCTTTCGTGTTGTACGTTTGAATCCATGCATATCTGGTACATGATGCTTCAGGTTGGGTGAATATGAGTACAATAGTACAATTTAACCATCTAATGGTAATCTCTTGTTGAACAACTCAAGCCAAAGGAGCTCTAGAGTTTCAATCGATGAAGGGAATGACATTCTTAATTGATAATTCAGATTAAAGTGTGTTCGGTAGAAATGGGAATCTCTGGAAAAGGAAGTCACAAGCTTCTGCACCAGCCATATCTAATGAAGAGAAATTTGAACAAAACGAGATTGGCAATGATCCCATTTGAATATGGGTTTGGTTGGTCAAAGAAGAGTTTGGTTCAAAACTTTTCTAAAAGATGTTTTTCTCAATTACATTTGCTTCTTTGGCTCATGGCTAACTGTGCAAAGTTTTCTGACTCAAGGCTCACTGCATAAAACTTTCTAGCTCAAGGCTCTTTAAGAGTATTGGTTAGAGAAGAAGGACAACCAGGTCACCTCAAGGGTCATCTAAAGGGTTTTCCCTTTGCTCTTATGTGTCACATCTAATGCACACTTCAAGGGTCATCTCAGTTGGACATTTCAACCATCGACTGAATAGACAAATGAAAGGATGCCAATAAATCTCATTCCAGTTCATCTTTGATAAAGATTGCAATAATATCCTCAGGGATCGTGGAGACAAAAAAAAAGACAAAAAATAAGAGAAAAGTGAAAAAAAGAGTTTTTCGTACTGTCATACATCTGAAGCATGCATAGTGCACAATTTCATTTTGCTAACCTTGACCTACAAAGGTCCAACTTGCTGTTTCCTTTTCTGGGTCCCCGTACCCATTGTTTTATGTTTTCGGGTCCCCGTACCCATTGCCTTTAAATTTTTGTTAAGCTTCAACGGATACCCGACTCCGTAAGCTTCTTACCTTGTTTTTGTTAAGCTTCAGCGGATACCTGACTTTGCAAGTTTTTTACCTTTTCGGGTCCCCGCGCCCCTTGTTTTATGTTTTCGGGTCCCCGTACCCATTGTTTTTAAGTTTTTCTTAAGCTTCAGCGGATGCCTGACTCCGTAAGCTTTTTACCTTTTCGGGTCCCCGTACCTATTTGCTTTTAAGTTTTCTGTTAAGCTTCAATGGATACCCGACTCCATAAGCTTCTTACCTTGTTCTTGTTAAGCTTCAGCAGATACCTGACTCCGCAAACTTTTTACCTTTTTGGGTTCCTATACCCATTGTTCTATGTTTTCGGGTCCTCGTACCCATTTGGCTTTAAGTTTTCTGTTAAGCTTCAATGGATACCTGACTCCATAAGCTTCTTACCTTGTTCTTGTTAAGCTTCAGCGGATACCTGACTCCGTAAGTTTTTTACCTTTTTGGGTTCTTATACCCATTGTTCTATGTTTTTGGGTCCCCGTACCCATTTGCTTTTAAGTTTCTGTTAAGCTTCAATGGATACCCGACTTCGTAAGCTTCTTACCTTGTTTTTGTTAAGCTTCAGCAGATACCTGACTCCACAAGCTTTTTACCTTTTCATGCTTTAAGCTTTCTGTCAAGCATTGGCGGATACCTGATTCTACAAGCTTTTTTATCTTTTGGGTTCCCATACCCATTATTTTTGTGTTTTTGGGTTCCCGTACCCATTACCTTTAAGCTTTTCTACTTTAAGTTTTCAGTTAAGCTTCAGCAGACACCCGACTCTGCAAGCTTTTTACTTTTTCTGCTTTAAGCTTTAGTGGACACCTAAATCCGCAAGTTTTTTACATTTTCATGGACAAAATTGAATCAAGCAAAACAACCCAATAAACTATAAACATAAAAAAGGAGGAACTGCTCCACCGTGCCGCCAGCCATAACCCGCTGTCCCTACAACACGTCACCGCCCCGCTCCGTCCGCGCATCTGCCACGAACCGCTGAATCTTTGCGATCCCGGCTCAGATCCAAGCACCGCCCAGCCGTGAACCTCGCCAGCACCACACTAGTCAGCCGCATTATTTGACTCGTCGTCGTCCGCAGGCGAACAGCCGCACAATCTCGCACCAGCGACCTAGCCGCCCAAGCCCACTAATCCGTCCTCCACGCCGCCGATCTGCTAGTGGGATTTCTTCCCCTTCTCCATTTCTTTTTTCTTCCCCCTCCCATTTGTCTCCTTTGATGCTCTGTTCTGTTTTCATTTTACAGAGACTTAAAGTCTCTTTTCTCTTTTTTTTTAATTTTTTTGTAAAAAACGAAAATAGATAAAAAAAAAGTTAAAATGGGTATTTGGAGTATAAAATAAAAAATAATAAAAAATACATAAAAATGAAAAATGAAAAATAAAAAGAAAGGATAAAAAATTCAAAAAAGTGTGAAAGTTAATTTGTGGGCTTGTTTGACTTGATTATAGTTTATTTTTGTGTCTTTATTGATTATCTTGTTTGTCGTTATGACTATTGTGATGATGGACATGTGACTTTAGTTTAATTATTTTTTTTCATAAATAATTTTTTTTAAAATTTGTCGATGACGAAAAATTGGGAGAGGATCTGAGCGCCGATCAAATACACTCTTTCCGATAATCTTGAGACTTTATATTGGATTTTGCTAGGAGCGTTGGCGAGGTCTAGTCGTCACACTAAATTAAATAATTTTGTAAATTAAATTACATTTTTTTCTTTTTTTTAAAAAACCAAAATAAAAATCATTTTATAAAAATAAAAATTCTCAAATAAAAGTGAACAATTTCATATAGTTTCAACATCATGGTTGTGGTGAATTAAAGTTTTATTTTTTATGAAGACATTTTTTTTGGAAATTACTACAAAAATCTAATTGTGCTTAATTTTTTTTTCTTTCCTTGGTTATGGATGAGATTTTATTTGGCCACTTATTTTGAAAATTACTTCTCTTCAAAAAAATAAAATTTTGATTCACCACTTTCATATAATATGTTGTAAACTTAGAATTTGTTCTAAAATAATAGCAATTTAGCCACTCATTACTTGTCTTAGTCATTTATCATTCTTGATATTATACTTGACAAAATGGGACATTTCAAAATAAAAATAAAAATAAATTCTTTTCTTTTTAATAATAAAGGACCAATTTAATTAATCTTGCAAATAACATTAGATTAAATAGGTAACCGTTCTTAGAATGGATGGTGTAGGGTGCTAACACCTTCCCTACCCGTAATCAACCCCCGAACCACGAACTCTGAAACGCAGACCATCTTTTAGTTGTCCAATTGCACCATTCCATTTAATGGATAAAGCGATTGGTGGCAACTCCCAACACCCCGAGGTCTTTTCCTCCATGTTTCTTTTTATTTTTGCGGTGCCCTTCAGGACGGTTGAGACAGTACGGCTTGGCAGAGGTGGTTTGACAAAGGCATGGGTGACATCGCAGGCCAAGGTCAGACACAAAATCTTCGAAACTTTGTGAAAATTTTGTAAAAACTTCATGGATGAGTATTGCAGATTGGAGGCGGCTCCTGGAGCCATGTTGTTCTTCTTAACTGCTGAGAGTGAGTCAGTAATGTACCTTTAGTAGGTCTTCTAACATTTCGAGCTCTGACCCGAAGATTATAAGGTCCATGATAAGGACCTTATAGTGGACGAGGTGGATGTTACTGCTTTCCTTTTGGGATGGATTATCACTTAGGATCTTATCTTTTTGAGAGATGTAATTGAGATGTAGTAGAACAAACTTTGTGCTTATTTAGGTGAAAATGGTGATAAAGTCTAGCATTTATCTGCACTTATTTCGAGTGTATATGAAACTGATTCTTCTTTTTTCTTTTCTATAAAGAGTATGGCTCTCACCATAATCTGGAGGATCTCCACTGAAGGATAGTAGAGAGAGCCGCTCAGAAGGTGGCCAATGGCAAAGGTGTTGCCTCTACCTCTGCCCTTGGAAATGAAACCATCCTAGAGATCTGATATCAGAGTCTAGAGATGGTAGACCAGGGTGCCCAGCTCTAGTCTCAAAAGTGGAGGGCCGAGAACTAAGCAAGCCATTCCCAGTTGCAAAAATTGACCTGGGTCAAGGGTCCTATCATGGACTTGATAGTTCCTCAAGGTGAGGAGCTTTCCCCTAATGCCCCATCTACTTCCCAGAGTCCTCCATTTGGGGCAAGGACTATCTTACAGGGGAGGTCATTGAATAGACTTTGCTATCAGCCCTCGACTTAGATAAGTTGGTTGAGGCAAACATTACTCACCAAATCCATCTAGGTGAGGTTCGTTATCTTCACAACGCGACACTCTTACTTCCTGTTGAACCCTTTTTACACCGCAAGTGCACGGGTCATACAAGTAATAAAATGATAAGTAGGATATCATTCCCATGAGGAAAAGGACTAAATATAATTCTAAATATCAACTAATAGCTCAATTAATTCTATTCAAGCACATTCAATAAGGGAAAAATGTGAATTGATTATGGTTTCAAAGACTAAAAAGCATTAAATTAGGAGTAAGAGACAATGATTAAAGAATAAGGGATCCTTCTTCACCTACTATTTCAATTGGTAATATGTGATCCTTTTAAGCAACATGAATGAACTGGTTTTGTTACCTTGAGAAACTAACTTAGTTAAAAGCCTATGTCTAGGTCAATTAACCATGTGCCATTTGCCTAGTTCACTATGTTTCCATGAGAGCTAGAGCAAATGACACTCATTAAGGATTATTCTCAAACATTTGTTATGCATGACCAAGGGGTATATTTTTATCCCATTAGCTAATTAACTCACCCTATGAATTGAATGAAGTTAAACATGCATAAACCATATCCATGATCTAAAACCTAAATCCCTATGTCTAGTTCAATAGATTTAATCAAATCATATTAAAAATTGGTCAAACAATCAAGAGCAATAAGAGAAACATGATTGAACAAAACTATTCATCAATATTAACTCAAAAGATTACACAATCACTAATATATATAAAAGGATCCAAAGGAACCCCTAAAAATAGCTTAGCTAGCCATGGAACACGAAAATCTCATAACAAGATTCATGTCCGTGACCTAAAATAAGAGAAAATAAAGAGAAAAGGAAGAAGACACAATAGATGTAGTCCTTGGATGCTTGATTCTCCTTGAAGAATAGTGGCCTCCAACTCAACTCCTTTGCTTCCCCTCAAAATTGTAGAAAACGAACCCTAGCTACGTTTTTCATCTCCAAAAATTAGCTCTATGCTGAATAGTCTAAAAATCTTATATGTACAAGAAAAAAATTAAGTAAAGATTGTTGCACCGTGGCATGCTAGTCTCGGGTTTCAACATGCAGCAGGCTAAATGCACCACGCCGTGGCATGGGTTGCTGAATTGCACCTTTGGCGTTCTCTTCCAATGTTGATCCCAATTTTCCACACATCTACTTGTTTGGATCCCTTCCCACAATAGATAAATCACCAAGTTAATAACAATTGCAAATCCACTTAATCACTTGAAGAATCAACAAGATTTTCTCAAGATCATATAGGAAAATATCAAAATTGAATTCGATAAATATAAGCCTAAAATCTTTCATATATGCTTATTAACAAGGACTAAGCTATCTATAGAACATAGATACAAGGCATAAATAACTACATTTTATGGAGTTATCATACCCCCAAACTTGGATTTTTTGCTAGTCCTCGAGCAAAAAAAAGTAAACTTACATTGATAACTCCTGCTTAACATGGATTCAACAACTAATATGGATTCCATCTTCAATTAATCTACCACTAGTGTATGATGATTGTATAAATCCTAAATGAATGCTCATGCCTCACAATCAGCTCCACATATACACAATCCTTATTATGCTAACATTCAAGGTTTCTTTTCATGCATAGCACATTTTCGACAATCATGCAAGCCAAATTTCACTTATTCAATTCATACCCATCCTGATAAGTTTATGAGCATACACATGGATATGAATCATATAATCCACAAGATTATAATTCAACTCTCTCTCCACTAATGTAAATCACACATAATTAAGGATCAAAAGGGACTTCAACAGCTTGTAATGTAAGCCTTGGGTTATGGGTTAAAGAAAAAAAGGGAAATGATTCAGTACAAACATTGTGAAACATAAACATGTAATTTCAAGACTTGAGCCACAAACTGATACAATTAGGGTATGCAAAATGAAAGAATAAAACTTTCTAGAACCACTTGATGCATTTTGCATTTTTCTTTCATTTGTTTGGTTTTTTTTTTTTTTTTTCTTTTTTGAACAAAACTAAAAAACCAATTTCTTCTAAAGCATATGGTTCCTTCAAGCCAATTTTGAATTGACACAAGCATTAATACGCTTAATCATTGGACTCAAGTTAAGAATATTATGTACTCAACCAACATAGAGGGAAGGAAAAGAATGCAATGCTTTCACATGCATAAGAAGGGTTAGCAGGGTCGAGAAAATGAAGGTGATGAAGAACATATAAGGCCAAACATTTATAAAGCTTCAAAGGGGACTTATGGATATAATCATGTAACGGTAAGCTTGACAGACTCAATCGGTCCAAACAATGCCCTAAACATTTCCTCAATCATGCATCATCTAGAATTTTGCTTCAAGAGAGTTGCAAGACAATTTCAAGGACAATTGAAGTCTCACATGTACAATCCATAAACTTTCTCTAGACAATTATCTTTTCTAAAGTTAAACAAGCATACAAGTGGGAAACACATCATGCAAAAAAAAAGACCTAGATTGTTTCATCATGCTTCAAAGATCGCATATGGATTCACAGAAAAATTAAGGTTAAATTGCATCCATTTTTATCATTGGACAATGTAACATCCTAATACCGATACCTTAGTATATCTGACACATACCGGGATAAACAGTATTAGCTATGCTACTTCTAACTTAATCATCAACTAATCCATAATATTTAAATAAATAATTATGAAGATCCTTAACTAAAAGTCATACATATATACAACATTATACATACAACTTTTATAATTTCAAAGCAAATGTAAATTAATACATAATCTTTGAATTTAAAGCATAAACTAAACTCATCTAATTCTTCTATATCTTCGTCTGCATACCCTCTTGAAGGGCCTTGACCTGGATTTATATAGAAACACAGTGGGATGAGAAATAAAATTCTCAGTATGAGTAACCAATACCAGTACTAAAGCATTTATACTGAATAAATGTTCTATGAAACTAAATATAATATACTAACTTTACTAGTTTAGTTATTCATTATCATGATATAAGTACTATACGAATATCACCTTACAATGAATAACACTATGAACATTAGATTAATAGTTGCACTAGGTAAGTGAGACTATACTCACTACCACTAGAACACTCACATTCTGACTTTATGTAAACATTCATCTAACAACTATATAATCCATCACTAAGCTCATACATGTAGCTTAACTATTTTTAGGAATTGAATTCCCTCATCTGGCATATTACTTACTTATCCTTAACCTAACATAGGATATACTGATCCTTAACCTAGCATAGGACTATCTCGTTCATAGCCTAGCATAGGGCTTAACTTATCATAACTCCACCTTTAGCAAAGTGCTTTTCTTACTCTTTCGCCTGGTCAAGGAGGCTTGTATCGCTCCCTTAGTTAAGAATCGTGATCAACTATGGTTCAACCTTAATTAATAAGGGATCCATATTTAACTAGGCTGAACTTTAATAAATAAAGGAACCAAAACTTGTTAGGGCTCAACCTTATTGCATAAGGGATCCAAATCACTAGGTTCAACCTTATTGTATAAGGGATCCAATTTATTAGGTTCAACCTTATTCCATAAGGGATCCAATTTACTAAGTTCAACCTTTGTGCATAAGAGATCCAATTTACTAGGTTCAACCTTATTGCATAAGGGATCCAATTCACTAGGCTTAACCTTATTGGATAAGGGATCCAATTTACTAGGTTCAACCTTATTGTATAAGGGATCCAATTCACTAGGTTCAACTTTATTGCATAAGGGAGTCAATTCACTAAGTTCAACCTTATTGTATAAGGGATCCAATTCACTAAGTTCAACCTTATTGCATAAGGGAACCAATCTTGCTATGGTTCAACTTTGATGAACAAAGGAACCATTCTTGTTAAACACCCTATTTACTCCTAACTTAATGAGATAACAAAGTATTCTTCTTAAAACTAGCATAATCAACTCATCTTTAACTATAAGAGAGTGAATCATGCTTATAACTTTCTTTTTAAATTTGTTTCTAAACTACCTTACCATCACATTACTAATGGCATTATAAACCACACTAATGTGATAAAAGGTTCTAGACTTCTATTCCAAACAAATCCTTCTCTTGAAAAGTTTAAAAACTTAACTTGTTCTTATATGCTAGGTAGTTATGTCCTTTGTGAAATATCCTTAAAAGTGTCTTAATACACTTAAGGAAGCATATATAAGTGATCCCAACTAATAGGAAACCTCAAAATGTCAAGAATAATATATTTGAGAAATTCTTGTGATCACACCGCGACACAACCCTTGTCACGCTGCGGCTTGCTACTCTCGAGTGAATGTACTCTGCCACTCATGCAGTGGCGTAGCTCTTGTCACTCCCTAATGTTCTACTCTCAGTCACCCTCACGCCTCGGCATGACAGCCCCACGCTACGGCATGAGTTATAGAAACTGAATTCTGTAGAATTCTGTAAAATCTGAGTTCTGTCCCTTTAGGACTTTAATCATTTCCAGTCATTCATGATCAGTTTTCTAATGATTTCTAACCTCAATCTAGGCCCCTAAACTAGTTGTAACTCTCATACAACCTATTAACTCTTTAGGCTAGAAATCTCTCTAACCCTAACTCATTATCTAAGCTCCTTCAATGATCCAAAATGGATTATCTTAAGTTTAAAATGACTATTTTGCTCTCACTAAGCTGGAACTAGCATAACTTAATCCTTGGAATCAAGAATCAAGCTAAGAATTAGGATTTGACTCTCCAAATCCCTTTTTCCATTCAAAATGCCTAACCTCTTTCAAAAAGAACAAAGAGGGGAAAATGAATAGAAATCCCCTACCTTGTGATTGGATGAAGATCTTGAAGCCTCTTGATCTTGCTTTTGATCTTCCTTCCTTCTTCTTCCTCTTCTCATCCTTTCTTTCTTCTCCTTTCTCTCTTTCTCCCTTCGTTTCTCTGTTTCTATTTTCTGCTTCTTTTGGCCATGGAGAGAAAAGAGAAATAAAGATAACAAGGATAACTTAAATTTGTACACTGAAACTTATATTTGCTAAGGACACTTAAATCACACTAATTCAAGTTTTCCAACTTCTAACAACTTTAGAATAAATACTAGGCTCTTATACTCTTGCACATATTTTTGAATAAGGGAAGGAAAGAAGAGGCTCTTATACTCTTGCACATATTTCTTGACCTGATCATGAATGATTTGGGCGACATCGATGGAGTGGCCTTAAGGATGGCGTATATGAGGATCGCCCAGTCTCTGGTCAGCTATGATATGTTCGTAGATGGGAGGAGGCGATGGGAGATAAAGTGGTACCATACCTTTGCCTCTAGGGTGAGGCATGATCGAGGGAAGTTTTGTGGCCTTTATGTTTGCACACTCACATTCCAGACCATAGGCTGGCCTAGGTTACAGATCCGGGCCGTGACCCTTCTAAGATCAATGCCCTCCTCTAGCTCCCAGCGAATGAACTCACTATAGTCGCATATCTCTAGGGGAGCAGAGAGGCACAAGACCACTCTAATAACCTCAGTGGAGTAGGAGACTATGCATCCATGCACTCTGGCTATAGTAGTCCTATGCTAAGTGAATGTCGTGTTCGCATAGAATTCGTGAACAACTGGAAGAATGGCAGCAGACTCTAGGTGTTTGGCAAAAATACCCTAGTTATGGTGGCTGATGAGCCTCTCTATCTCCTGATGGATGGCCTTAGTGAAGGTGAAGCCATGCTCAAGAATCATTAGTCTGGTGACTAGTGTGTAATATATATCAGCAGCCTCCACGGAAACAAATTTCCTTCTATCAAATTCTGGAGGAGAATAGGGTTCCCTGTTTTGCCTATTGCTAGAACCTCGCTGGCGTTTTGCTGGTATGGTGATTAATACAGGGTACCTGGACCTGTCAAAACAGTCCCAAAATTAGAACAGGTAAAATATGTAAATATATACAAAACATTTAAATTATATACAAAACATGGTGAGAAATATATATAAAACATGTAAAACAAGGCAAATGGTATAGCCACCTAAGTTAAAACAGGAACATGCAACAAAGCATTCAAAACCATGCATTATAAGGGGTCGTGCTATGACATGAAGGTATGTATGCTGCAGCGTGCACAAACAATCACACACGCCACGATATGAACCTACCTACGCCGCAGCGTGTGGTTAAAAATGGTATGTATGCCTAGCCACACCAAGGGCAACACTAATGCACATGGCTAAACTTGGATTAACATGTATTTTCAACAGAGATCCAAGCAACAATAATCCAAAAATAGCAAATTATGGCAAAAATTAAAATAAGGAGCAAATTAAAAATTGTAATCAAAAAAAGAGAGAAGAGAAAATGCAAAAATGAATAAAGTTGTACTTGGTGAAGATGAATAGAAGTGAAGATGAAGGTAGAGAATGGGAGAGAGTGAGCTAATGTGAGAGAATACGAGAGAAAAAGAGAGAAAGTGACAGAAACAGCGAGACTGCTCACTTTTAACTATATCTTGTAACACCTTCCTTTGGATGTCACATTTTACGACTAATTCCTTGATGAATCCCTTTTTAACCAATGATTGATAAAAGTGTGGAAAGCATAATATAATAAAATATGGATTTTAAAATTTTCTTATTAAAAGGCATAAACCCAAATAAAGCATGAGCATATACGAGATATAGTCATTACATAACTACATCTCAAAAATGATATGCATCAGTGGCGTGGATCATAGTCCACCCAAAATATAATAAAGTTTGTACTCAAAAAAATATAATAGCCACTGACAACAAAATATACATCGGCCCAAGTCTGGACTGCCTAGGGAGCAGGGTCTTCCCCAGAGTCCTCCATTGGATCCTCCTCCTCCTCAGACCCTAAGTCAACAAAATTTCCCACATGGGACCATAACTCACGAACTGGTATTCTGGAAGTAGACACCACTAGGTCCGAATCCTCCCTAGGGGTATAATGTAGGTCACCCCACAGCTCCCTAATCGGCATGAACAACTTTAAGTATATGGTAATAGTAAGAGAAAAGAAAGGAACATCAGAACAGGTCCTATGGATAGTTAAAGTTACATCTCCAATATATCTAATAAGTTCATTTTCCTAATCAATAAGCCAGACACTTGCCCCATTATGAAACTGAACTCAGACGTAACAAAAAAGATCCTTTCCAGCAGCCATCCCAAAATACAATAGTAAATAGTAAACTTTCCTATTAATCTTTATCCATAGGAACACATAAAACAGAAGTAGGCTGAACAATAATACAAAGAGGTGAGATTCTCTATATCATTACCCACACAGTAGTAAGAGACAGCAACATCAATAAATTACAGAATACAATCATAGCAATTTACAGTCAATTAAGCTTTCCAATAGACATCTCATCTATACATGTCACAAATAAGTCCACAGTATAATAACAAATAAATTCACCATATAGGTTTATCATAATAAAATATTAAATGATATGTGTATGCACAATGGACAGACACCTACTCTATGGAGCTAAAACCAACATTAGAGAGAATGATCGGGAGAACCACTGTCTATATATCGTTAGCCTCAAATGTACTTTTCAATATAATCAGTATACGTAACCTGGCTATACAAGACACTCTCAACTGGATCGTGAATAGGATAGTGCCTGGTCGAGATCATCGATGCGTTGCACAGCCACCACGGCCTAGTAGAGCTACCAACTGTCCACTTGTGGGATACCTGCGCCTCGACACCTCTAAGTTAAACAAGTGAACCACACTACACAATTCACACCCGCATAAAGGTGTAATTCATCTCCTAGGCATTTCGCCTTATCAACAAGTCATTCCGACTTTCACAATGCATGATCACATGACAATGAACATAGGCATTCCGCTTTAACAACAAGTCATTCCGACTTTCACAACGCATGATCACATGACATAGATGCATAATATGCTTTATCAATGTTAATTTCATCAACAGGAGCCACAACAGGCCTAAATCAATCATTGACCACTCAGGGTCCCATTCATTTGTTCAATAGCAAGATCCCTAAAGGTACTCTAATTTATTATGAATTATCTCCCTCTCCTATTTTTCTTTCTCAAGACCAAAATCCCTCTCTCACTAAGAGACTAAATTATATTACCACTCCCTTATTATTACAACTCCTTAATTTACTTCCTTATTTATTCAAACTCTTACATCCTAACTCAATACATATCATTTTATCATGTTCGGAAGCTTCCTAGAACACTAGAGCTTCAAATTTTCTATATCTCTTTTACATGGTCGTGTATCTTTACACGGCCTGGCTGACATGGCCGTGACCCATTACACGGCCAGGATTACACGACCGTGTTCTCCTCTGGAAAGACAAAACATGATCTAATTTGAACCACTCACATTACACAGCTGTGTCCCCTAACACGGCCTGAGCCGTGTTTTCCTCTAACTTATGAAGTGTGTGTTGTGTTTTCCAGTGAGTTACACGGCCTGGGCCATGTAAACTCACATAGCCCATGTATTTTGCTCCAAAACCCCAAAATAGACTTTAAAACATTTAATCCATCAAGTCATACAAATCATATAGGCAATATATAACCAAATACCAAGAATCAAACACAAATCAAGTGAAGAATCTTCACGAGGATTCTTCACTCCCAACACCCCCAAACGTCCCTCACTACCATAGAAGGTAGGCAAGAGAAATCTCCCTCTTACCTTAGGAGATATTCTAACCACTTGTGTAGAGCTTTTGAAATAACCTTCCTCCTTCAAGAACCCCTTGAAGACGAAAATGACATAGCCAAAAGTCATCATTTTTGGACTTGGAAGGAATAGTTAAGAACAAAGATCAAAGCTTTAAAAAGATGAAGAGAAGAATAATGAAAAAGGAGGAAACTTTACCTTAGGAATCACAACCCTAACTTGAAGGAAAACTTGAAGAGTGATGAACAACCAAGATCTTTACTCTAGATGATCTTAGAAATGGATATTGATTCAAGATTGTGGATGAGTGGAGATCAAAGAAACAAAATGGTAGTTCCTAGGGTGTTGGTCATATGAAGTAGGAGAGAAAAGGGAAGAAGATGATGAGACAAGTGAGAGGAAACTTTTGGGTGAGGAGAGAGAAAGTGATGGAAGGTTTGAAAGTGAAAAGTGATTGAAAACTTGTTCAATCAGCTCCAACTTCTCTCTTTGGTCTTGTGCCCTCCTAGGGAAAGGGAAAACAAGCTTCTCTTGCAAGCTTCTCCAAAGCTTGTTTGAGAAGTTTCCCATTTTACCCAAAAGTCAAACTATGATGTCACATAGTGATGTCATAAAATAATTAGGTAAAAATAATCTACTAAATTTTTTTTATTACAAACTATTACCCAATGGATAAAGTCACAGTCAATAAATTCAGTATCTATTATCCAATGGGTAAAAGGGTGTACCCAAATTTTATCTGTCAAATAAAATCTCAAAAAATGAAAACTTCGTAAACTGTGTCCAGATTCAAGTTTAGAAAGATCCCCCGGCCTTGGTTTAAAAGTCCAAAATTTTTCAGCCTCAAAAAATATTTTATTTCTCCGGCCCTGCTTAACGCGCACGTAAATAGAGAAGTATAATAAAATAATCAAATATTTCAAATAATTCTAGAAAAATTCACAAAAATCATAAATATTATAAAATGAATAAATATCATGAAATAAATAAATTTTTGGGGTGTTACAGATCTACCCCTGCACGTCACGGGGTGCAGGTTCATGCATCGCGGTATGCTCTAGTGTGAAACGCGCGTTTCACTTTAGGGCATCTCATCTTTTATTTATTTATTATATTTTATTTACTATGCTGCGATGTAAAGTTATGGAAGTCGTGGCGAATCAAGGCTGTCGCGATGTGAACAAAATGTGCGCCGCGACGTGGAGCTCTCGGGTTTTAAGCCCTGAGCACCCAAAAATGCCACTACACCGCAACATGAAGATGCTTGAGCCGCGGTGTAAGGAGTCTATCTGCATAATTCTATAGTAAACTCCATTCTGCTGCCATTTCTGCTTCCTAGAGGTCTCCAGCACTTGCAAAATTTGTTTAGATGGTTAAATTATAGTATGTATAACAAAAATATAACAAAACCACAAAATCAAACTACTTGATATACAGGACAAAAACTAAAGGACAAGAACTTGGGTTCCCTCCCAAGAAAGGCCTTAGTTATAGTCCAGGCAGAAATTTTCTGCATTTCATGTTGGGGCAACTAATGTGAGGGAGGTCTTCCCCCTATCAATCTCTCCTCCTTAATAAGGCTTCAGGCGTTGGCCATTGACTTTAAAGGTTGACTTC
Organism: Ormosia semicastrata; assembly: GCA_029884595.1. Classification (NCBI taxonomy): domain Eukaryota; kingdom Viridiplantae; phylum Streptophyta; class Magnoliopsida; order Fabales; family Fabaceae; genus Ormosia; species Ormosia semicastrata. Next base: position 69,513,558 of record JAQQTO010000061.1, on the reverse strand, counting down.
CTATCTTGATTTGTAACCTCAACCGCTCCATGGGGAAATACTTTGACCACTAGAAATGAAGCTGACCATCGAGATTTGAGCTTTCTCGGGAATAGCTTGAGCCTGGAATAGAATAGGAGGACTTGTTAGCCTAGTTCAAATTACTTTTACACTATCTTCTTATCAAGCCAAGCTTTTACCTTCTCCATATACAATTTGGCATTTTTATAGGCTTTGAGCCTAAATTCCTCAAGTTCATTAAGCTAGAGTAGCCTTTTCTCTCCAGTAACTTGTAAGTTGAAGTTCAGATGCTTTATGGCCCAATAGGCATGATGCTCTAATTCAACTGGTAAATGACATGCCTTACCAAACATAAGTTTATACGGGGACATGCTAATGAGATTTTTGTAAGTTGTCTTGTATGCCACAGTGCATCATCAAGTCTTCTTGACCAATCCTTTCAGGATGGACATACTGTCTCCTCCAATATTCGCTTTATTTCTCGATTGGATACCTCCGCTTGCCCACTTGTTTGTGGATGGTAAGCAGTGGCTATCCAGTGAGTCACCCCATAGTTGGAGAAAGAGCTTCAAAGTGTTTGTTGCAGAAATGTGACCCTTCGTCACTAATGATGGCCCTAGGTGTGCCAAAATGGATGAAAATATGTTTTCTCATGAAATTAATCATTACCTTGGAATCATTGGTAGGTAATGCACATGCTTCAACCCATTTGGATATATAGTCCACTACTACAAGGATATAAAGATTCCAATAGGAAGGGATAAAAGGCCCCATGAAATCTATGCCCCAAACATCAAAAATCTCAACTTCAAGGATGGAATTGAGAGGCATCTTATTTCTCCTTGAGATATTCCTAGTTCTTTGGCACCGATCACATCAATTTATATGGAAATGTGCATCTTTGAAGAGAGATGGCCAATAAAAACTAGATTGGAGTACTTTTGCCGCAATTCTCTCACCACTATAATGACCACCATATGGGGAAGCATGACATTAGTTCAGAATAGGTTCTACTTCCTCTATGGGCACACATCTCCTCAACATATGATCAACACATTATTTAAACAAGAATGATTCATCCCATAGATAGTACCTCACATCATGTAAGAATTTCTTCTTTTGGTGATATGTGAGATCTGGGGGCAACACATCACCCATAGTGTAGTTCATAAAATCTGTGTACTATGGGTATGAATGAGTTGCAGTAGCATAGAGTTGCTCATTCGAGAATGTCTCTATAATTGTTATCTGTTTAACTTAACATTCCTTATTTTCAAGTCTAAAGAGTTAGCCTGCAACTTGACTCTTTGCCCCTTTTTATCATGAATTTCAAGGTCAAATTCTTACAATAGCAAGACCCACAGAATAAATCGCGATTTTACATTTTTCTTGCTCACAAGGTATTTGATTGCAAAATGATCCATGTAGACAATTACCTTATTGCCCACCAGATATGCCCGAAACTTGTCAAATACAAAAACAACAGCAGAAGTTCTTTTTCAGTTGTGGTGTAGTTTAATTGCGCATCATTAAGCGTTTTGCTTGCAAAATAGATGGAGTGAAACATCTTATCCTTTCTTTGCCCTAAAACAGCACCAACAACATAATCATTGGCATCGCACATTAATTCAAAAGGAAACTCCCAATCCATAGTGGTATATACTAGAGTTGACACAAGTTTTTTCTTTAATTCCTCGAATGCAGCCTGACATGATTCATCAAATTTAAACTAGATGTCTTTTTCCAGTAGGTTGAATAGAGGCTTGGCAATTTTAAAAAAATCCTTGATAAATCTCCAGTAAAAGCCAGCATGACCAAGGAAGTTGTGAATTCCTTTAACAAAATTTGGTGGAAGAAGTTTGCCAATCACCTCAACTTTTGCCATGTCAACCTCCATCCCCTTGATAGAAACTTTATAGCCAAGAACTATCCGCTCTTGGACCATTAAATGACATTTATCCTAATTTAGCACTAGGTTGGTCTCTTCACATCTCTTGAGCACAGATGAGAGAATATGCAAACAACTGTTAAAAGTGTCTCCAAATATCGAAAAGTCATCCATGAAAACTTCAATACCATGCTCAATCATATTCACAAAAATAGCCATCATGCAACATTAGAAGGTTACTAGTGCATTGCATAGCCCAAATGGCATTCTCCGAAAAGCAAAAGTGTCATAGGGACATGTGAAAGTCATCTTTTCTCGATCTTCGGGTGCTATGGTAATTTAGTTATAACCAGAGTAACCGACAAGGAAACAATAGTAAGCTTTTCTAGTTAATCTATCTAGCATTTGGTCAATAAAAGAGAGTGGGAAATGATCTTTCTGAGTAGCCTTATTCAGTTTCTGGTAGTCCATGCATATCCTCTAACTAGTAATTGTGCAAGAAGGTATGAGCTTGTTATTTTCATTGGTTACAACTATCATACCACCCTTCTTTGGAAAACATTGGACCGGTGAAACACATGCGCTATTAGAAATAGGATAGACTATGCCCGCATCAAGCCATTTAATGATCTTCGTCTTCACTACTTCCTTCATCACTAGATTAAGTCATCTTTGGTGCTCTACAGTTCTACTTTGATTATCTTCTAATAGAGTTTTATGCATACAGATGGAGGGGCTAATGTTATGGATATTAGCAATAGTCCACCCGATGATATGCTTGTACTTCTGAAGTACATGGAGAAGTTTCTCCTCTTGTTCATTGGTGAGGGATGAAGATATAATTACCAACAAAGTAGATGTTGCTCCCTGATAAGCATACTGCAAATGATTAGGCAATAGCTTCAACTCAAGCATTGGAGGTTCCTCAATGGAAGACTCTGATGACTCTTGAGATGGATTGAACTCTAAAGGCTCAAATTTAGATGACTTGAAATACTTAGGAAATGCATCAAGCACATCATCCCTAGTACTATCATCTTGCTCAGTTAATGTGGTTAAGATAATGTAAGAGGGTCATCAGGATAACTGGCATGGAATGCATTAGCAATTATATTATCCAACATACCTATATACTCTTCATGGTCTTGAGGAAATTTAATTGCTTTGAAAATATTAAATGTTACCTCTTGATCATGCACCCTCATGGTTAATGAACCTTTTTGGACATCAATGAATGTTCTCCTTATGGCTAAGAACAGTCGGCCAAGAATCAAAGGTACGTTGCAATCTTCCTCCATATCCAAAATTACAAAGTTAGCGGGAAATATGAACTTATCCACCTTGACTAGCACATCTTTAATAATTCCCCTAGGATAAGTGTAGGAGCGATCAGCTAGTTAGAGAGTCACCAATATTGGCTTGCATTCCCCCAAACCAAGCTTTTGGAAAATGGATAAGGGCATGAGATTTATACTTGCCCCTAAATCACATAGAGCTTTTCCAAAGAATTGATCTCCAATGGTGTAACACCCCTCGATTTAATAACCACGGCACAATCGTCATTATGTCACAGTCACTAAATTTCAGTGTGCTAACATTGTCAAATAACAAACTTTACCAAAATATTAAACATTTCGCATATGAGGAAAATAGGAGCCACAAATGAATAGTTACATATACAACCAGTGAAAACGTGATTTATAAGATGTATTCAATTTACAACATTTAAGACTGGATAATCACCTTAAAACATACATATACCCAAAAATACACTTTATGCAGATAATGCAAAATAAAGTATAAACTGCCCACAACATATCCTCGACTAAGGAGTTGGGCACTCCCTCGGATCCTGAATGCGTAAGATAACTCCGGGCACACCGATGTAGTGAGAAATACGAGATAAGGTCTTCAATCGTAGTCCTCTTCACAGTCAAGGTCAGATTCCCAACAAATCATGTACGCTTGTCAGTCTAGTCGACTCGCCAAGCCCTGGCACCTTCAATGAACTCAAGTACGACGAAACCAATAGGGTCCCTTCAAGTTGTCCTTACCGAACGCAGAAGATCAAACCAAAGTGAAATCTAGGAGATTCGACCTTGCCCCCTTTATAGACTTTAACCAAAAACCACACAGGATAGCAACAAATACAGAAAAGAGGTAAGACATTCTACTTTCATTACCTATGATGGCAGCAAAGAAACATAACATGAATGACGAAGTCATTTTACCCATACAGATATTACAAATATGTTCAAGTTATCAATTTCATAGATATTCTCAGAAAATATATACCGCGATAATACAATCATCAACAGCACTATAACAACAAGTACTCACTATAGATATATAACAAGTATTTATGTTTCCACAATATGTATGTTAGCCATGCCATGATAATATATGGACTAACCATGCATATGCACAATGCGTATGCTGACTATTCTCATGTACAGTGTACTCATTTCCTACTCCATGGAGCTAAACTCAAAGTTTTCGGAGATGAATGCCCCAGAAGATCTGTCCCCCCTCAATAGACAGTCTACGTCGGGCCATGGAAAGTAATAGTGCTTTGTCGGGATGCTAGTGCGTTGCAACAGTGTTTCACGGCCAGGGGTATACATAAGGTGATAACTGGATCACAGGTGAAACACTGCGCCCTGACGTCCCCTAGGTCTAAAAAGTCCCCACTATCCTGCAAGTCCTCATCCACTCCTAGGCATAATACGCCATAACTGTATAATGCTCAAAGGCATATCCAATGAAATCAAATCACATTAGACTCAGTAGTTTATCAGATATTTCTAGGGTCTAGTTCATCGGCCCAATGTCACAATGACAATGCATGCTCCAGTGCATATGGATTCAATGCATACATTTGTATATATATGTATATATATATATATATATATACACAATGATAGCATAACTTATTCAAATTCACACACCACGATGAATCAATACTAAAATCTCATAGGTGAACACATACTATTCAAAGTTACTATGAAAGTTATGCTTTAATTCCATTATGTTCTCGCGTTGACTCTCTTAGAATATTTAGTTTAAGTTCCTCACAGCCCTTCTCACACTCTTGTTCTTCCTTTATTCCAAAAATTTGCTCTAAACTACAAGGCAACTATCATTCTTTGTTCTTTAAAATCTATGAATCTCAAAGTACAATTAAAATTTCCAATTTACTAATCCTTGCATCCTATTACCATTAATTTACTCACTCGGTGTAGGTGATAAATTTTTGGTTTGGGATTCGACGGATATTGACATTGCACTAAATGGTCAGAAGATCAAATTCGACGAATATGGTGAGAAGATCAAATTCGACAGATATTGACATTGTACTAAATAGTCAGAAGATCAAATTCGACAGATATGGTCAGAAGTCTAAACTCGACGAATATGACATTCTAACTCGACGAGTATTGACATTGTACTAAATGGTCAGAAGATCAAATTCGACGGATATGGTCAAAAGTCTAATCTCGACGGATATGACGTTCTAGCTCGACGGATATTGACATTGTACTAAATGGTCAGAAGATCAAATTCGACGAATATGGTCAGAAGTCTAATCTCAATGGATATGACGTTCTAAGTCGACAGATATTGACATTGTACTAAATGGTCAGAAGATTAAATTCGACGGATATTGACATTGCACTAAATGGTCAGAAGGTCAAATTGTTACAATTGTTCACAAAGAATTCCCAAATTCTGGGCCTCAAAACCGTAGCCATCCGAGAATCAATTCGACATCATTTTCTTTCATGTCATGCGTTCCATTCTATTAAGATACATCAATATACACAAACAAACAATCTAACAGCACAACAGATTATAAACAACATGCAAACAAAAGTTTCTCACTACCAAAACAGGTTGAAGAGAATAATCTTCCTCTTACCTTAGTGAAGAACAAGGAAAAGCAGGCTTCTTTTTGCTTAGGAATTTCGTGTTTCACCACCACAGAAACCTTGGTGTTCAAATCCACAAAAATGAAGATCAAAGAGTGGAAATGGTATCCATAGTCACCAATGTGACCATGGAACACGAAAATGGGGAGAAAAGGAAAAGAAAGTTGAGAGCTTTACCTTAAAGCTTGAAGCTTTGGTGTTGGGCTGCTAATGTAACACCCCAAATTTCCTATCTCTTAAACAGTAATTTTGACAGTTAACAGAATTTTACTGTTTAGTGATCTCTGTGTGCTGTAAAATTATTTTGATTATTCCGTCAGCATATTTGATCGTTTTGAGTGATTTACTCTGTGTCAGGAAAATAATAATTTTCGGGCCGGGAAAAATTTTTCTGTATTTATTTCTCTTGACTGTTAATTATTTTTAACAATCTGACTTGATTTTCATACGTTTTCTAATATTTGTGATTTTTGTGGATGATTATGAATTTTTTTGACTATATGTGGGCCCAGGTGGTCCTAGGTGGGCCCAGGTGACCTTACGTGGGCGCAGGTGGGTCCCACAAAGTAAAAATTTTTCTACGCATAGAAAAATTTGTATTGTTTAGATGGAGAAAGGGGATCTTACTAAACCTGAATCCAGAAACAGTTTTAGAAATTTTCTTGTTTTGTGTTTGGTACTGTATTTAATTATCGGGCGATAAAAATACAGTAAATATATTCTTTCGTGGGGTTTTTAGTAGATAAAAATAGAAATTATATTGCTTAAGTCAACATTGGTGGTTTGGATATCCACCATTGATTTATTTAACGGTGAAGACTTGATCTTGGTTTAATTAACGGTTAAGAAATAAATTTAATAAAGAAGCATTGGATAATCACCATTGATTTAATCAATGGTGTGAGAATAAACTTAGTTAGGCAAGCTTCAATATCAACCGTAGATTTAATCAACGGTGTAAATTTGATTATATAAAGTGACCATTTACAACCATTGGATTTGGAATTGATCAAGGGTGGAGATTTAGTCTTAAAAAGTGACAAAGACCATTTATGACCATTGGATGAAGAATTAATCAAAGGTGGAGATTTGGTCTTCTAAAAAGGCTATGACTAATTATAACCATTGGATTTAAAGTTTGAAAGAGCGATCTTGACCCTTTATTTTGGAGACACATCTAATGGCTATAATTTAAAGGAAAAAGATCTAATGGCCTAGATTAAGTCTCCTAAAAATCAAAAGTCTACCTAAATCCTAACCATTGAATTAATCAATGGCTAGAAATGCTTCAAATAATGGCATGAAAAGATGACAACTTTGCATGCATTATGAAAAGGGGGACGGTTGGAGATGCTTGGAAATGAGGAGACAAATTGGAGTAGCCTTTTTAGGCCAAAGAAAAAGATGACAAAGTGGAAGACCATGTGTTTCAAGTGTGAACCCAAAATGGGATATTATTTCAAGTAAAACTCTTCAAACTCTCCAACACTCACACGGCAGCCCACTCACTTTGTGCATGCATTTTCACTTTTCTCTCTCACTCAAAAAGCCTCCATCTTATTCTCTCAAAATTCCAAGAACCAAGCAACCATTTTTCCTTCCATTTTCTCTCCATTGGTTCGGTCTCTACACCCAAATACATAATCACTCACCTATAATTTTCACTCTCATCATTTCCTAAACCTAAACACCATTCTAAGAACATCTCTAGTTATGAGTTTTTCCAAAATCATTCATCTTGAGCTTCAAATCTAAGCTTCAAGTTTCTATCAAAAATAAAAAATTCCATCTTTGTGCTTCAAGAGAAACCATTCGGTCAAGACACCTAAAACCACTCTCCAATCTCTTTTAATTTCATCGAACCATAGATCTTGAATCTACATGATAATCTTAGCAACTTTCATGTTGGAGACTTTCTCTAAATCATTCATCTTCATGGACTTCCTTCAAGATCAAAGTTATTGGGTTTTTGAGGTGAAGTATAAGAAGACTTCATTTCTTCTCTTCTTTTTCATGATCTAAACCATGTTTGATCCATGGTTCCTCTTAATCAAGCTTAGTATACTAATTTTTATATATTTTGTTTTGTATTTGAAAAGCCCTTGGTGGTGAAGGACTTGGAAAAAGAAGCAAAACAAGGAGTTTTTGAGGATCTTCAAGAGGTAAGAGGGAGATTGTAACACCCCAAACTTTCTATGTATTAAATAAGTAATTTTAACAGTTAGCAGAATTCTATTGTTTAGTGATTTCTGTGCACTGTAAAATTATTTTAAATATTCCGTCTGCATATTTGATCGTTTTGAGTAATTTGCTCCGTGTCAGGAAAATAATAACTTTTGGGCCAAAAAAATTTACGTAAATTAATTTTTACTGTTTAGTCTTAATTAATTTACGTAATCTGAATTGATATTTGTGAATTTTCTAATTTTTGTGATTTTATGTGTGATTTTAAAATTTTTACTATTTGTGGGCCCCACGAGGTATAGGTGGGCCCAGGTGGCTATACGTGGGCCTAGGTGGGTCCCGCAAAGTGAAAAATTTTTCTACGTATAGAAAAATTTGTACTGTTTAGACGGAGACAGGGGATCTTACTAAACCTGCATCCGAAAACAGTTTTAGAAAATTTTCTTTATTGTATTTTGTACTGTATTTAATTATCGGATGATAAAAATATAGTAAGTATATTCTTTCATGGGGTTATAACAGATAAAAATAAAATTCTATACTGTTAAGTCAATATTGGTGGTTTGGATATCCACCATCGAATTAATTATCATTGGAGATTTAATCTTGATTTAATCAACGGTGGAGATTTAATCTTGAAAATAAATAGGATTAATTATAATCGTTGGATGGAAAATTAAATTAAGGATGGAGATTTAGTCTTGTAAAATGAATATGACCATTATGAACCCTTGGATGTAAAATAAATCAATGGTGGAGATGGATCATTAATGACCATTGGATTTGGATTTAAATCAATGGTGGAGATGGACCATTAATGACCATTGGATTTGGATTTTGATCAATGGTGGAGAATTGGTCATCAAAAATTTCTACAACCATTTTGGACCCTTGGATGTAAAGTTTGAAGATGCAATCTTGACCTTTCATTTGGAGACACATCTAACGGCTAGGATTTAAAGAAGAAAGATCCAATGGCCTAGATTTTGTCTTCTAAAAATCAAAATCTACTTGAATCCTAACCATTGAATGAATCAATGGTTAGGAATGCTTCATATAATTGATAGAAAAGATGACAATTTGCATGAATCATGCATGGAGGGGGGGTGGTTTTGAAGAGCAATGAGAATGAGAGACAAAACTAGTATAGGCTTTTTAGGCCAAAGAAAAGATGAAGACAAGTTCCTATTGATCAATTAATGAGCATGCTTTTCAAAACTTCACTTTGTCATTTCTCTCCATGAAGTCCACGGCCATGCATAGTTAGGATACCAAATATTTCACTTCCACACTTCACATTTTTCATTTTCCTCTTTCTCTCACTTATGCTTCAAGAACCAACCAAGGAGAAAAACTCCATTTCCTCTCCCTAGAGAAGCATTCGGCCAAAGCACCTAAGTCCACCCTCCATCACTCTTTAATTTCATACAACCTAGTTTCTTGAATCCTTACCTTATTCTAAACAACTTTCATGTTGAAGAATTTCTCTAAATCTTCCATCTTGAAGGACTTTTACTAAGATCAAGTTCTAGAGCTTTAGTTGGTGAAGAGTAAGAAAATTTCTTTTATTCTTTTCTTTTTCATGTTCTAAACCATGTTTGATCCATGGTTCCTCTTAATCAAGCTCAATATACTAATTTTCTTGTATTTGTTCTATGTTCAAGAGACTTTTGTTGGAGGAGATCTTGTTCTAAATTCAAAGTAAGGAGCTTTTGGAGTTCTTCAAGAGGTAAGAGGGAGATTTATCTCACCAACCAAGCATGGTGGTGAGAGATGGTTATATTTGATGGATGATGAATCCATGTGAGGATTCATATCCATGGTCATGTAATAAATTATTTGTGTTATGTGTTTTAATTATTTTGTTTATGCTTGATATGCTTTGCATGAATTAATTGTGTATGCATGCTTAGTATGATTTTTTACTTGTTTATATGGTATGCTTATAATATGCATGATGATATATGTTAAATATATTATGATGGATGTATGTTGAAATAAGCAAAAATTTTGGCTCTAATGGCCAAAGGAGAGGTTCGATTTTGATGCCCAAAATTAGGGTTCATGTTGAAAATTTTTCAAGAACAAGGAAATTGATTTTTGGGTCCCTAGAACAATAAGATTTTTGGCCAAGACACCTCAAATTAGATGTTCACCAAATTAATATTTTCACGAATAATAAAATTTTATGGTTTGATAAGTAAAGGAAATAAACAAAAGGATTTTGGTTTTGCAAAAGAGAATGCACACGTTTTCTTTTTAGTTATGTTGATATTAATTAATTTTGCATAGAAACAAAAATATAATTCATTTAAGTTATAAGAAAAATCTTTCATGGTTCCAATGGCCATTTTTAAGGTCTTGATAATTTAGAAAAAAAAATGTTTTGATGTTATAAAATATAAGAATTTTCAAATAAGGATTTTGAAAAGAGAATTAAAGTGTTGTCAAGTGGAATTTTCATAAATAAAAGAAAAAGGGAGATTGAAGGTGTTAAACTTCAAATTGTTTTCAAGGAGAATTAATTTTTGAAAGTGATTTAGAAATATAAAAGAAAACGTTTGTAACTTAAATTTACTAACAAAAAATTTATTTATTGGGTTTTGGAAAAATGTTAGGAAATTTAAAAGTTAGAAACGGTAATTAATTAAACTAAATTAAATTTTGTAAAACTAGATCAATAAAAAGCAATTTTGAGAAAATATATTAAGATAAAGATTTTTTGACTAAGAATAGGAAGAAAATAAAGTAAGGAATTATATTATTGTAAGAAAAGTCCAAAATAATATTTTTAAAGTTAAGAAATATTTTACGAAGGGTAAAAATGGTGAAAAAAAATGATTTATGTAACTCAAAAACAAAATTTTTAAATTATGCGATTTGAAAAATGTTAAAATATTTCTACACAATTTTTAAAGTGTTTAAATATTTTACACGATCGAAATAGAAATGTTACAAATCGTTGTTTACGTAATAAAATATTACGTGACCATAAAAATGTGACAAAAATATTTTATGAATGAGAAAAATGCAATAATATAAGGTTGCTGTTAATTATACAATAAACTTTACAGTTAAAAATCAGTATGTGAATACTGTACAAGAAATTGGGCAATTTGCTTATAATTGGCATGAATCCATTTTATGAACGTAAAATAGTATTTGAACTTTGTATGAGAAATTATGTGATTTACCTTTAGTTGGTAATTGGTGCATTACACATGCATTGAAAATGGTCCGATGGACTGGATATGGCTAATTGCCTAGGAGAAACGTACACCTCTTGAGTGGGTGCGATACGCGTAGTGTAGGTCACTTGTGGACCTTGGGGGCATCGGGGTGCGGGTTGCTCACAATGGGCAGTTGGTAGCTCTTCTGCACCGTGGGTTAGACCGATGCAACACACCGGTGATCCGGACCGAGACACTATTCTTAATCGAGATCTGACAAAGACTATTATGTATGTGCTAGATGTGCAAGATATAATTATAAGCACTTGGTCTGAAGCACGAAATACCAACAGCTCTTTTCGATCAATTTCTCCGACTTGAGTATTAGCTCCATGGAGTAGGACATTGAGTCTGTGTCTGCATGCATGAAACTGAGCATCTATATCTATATGATGGTGTTACTGTAATTGTTGTATGATTTAAACAGTGATAGTGGCATAATGGTAATTATTATTTTTCACTATGATGATGGTATAATTGTGATCATGATATGATTTTTTTGCATGATGTGTTGTTTGTATTATCTCTGTACTATCATGCTTGTATTGGCATAGATAATCTCACCTCTTTGTATGTATATCTGTATATTGTATTGATAATTGGGTGAAGACGTTGAGAAAGAAACGGTACAAGAAGCAGAAGAAGAGTTACTTCTCACAGCTGGGAAAGCCGAATTCTGACAGTATGACAACAAGAGCCAGTTTCTTCGGATATGTACGTCTACAATTTCACGGAGGAGCTGGAAAATGGAGGACAAGTCCCGATGAGCGAGGACTTATTTACGAGGGATACCTGACCGTTAGTATTAGTAGACTGTTTCGTGGAAATTCGTTTTTCAGTGTGACTATTTTAGTTCATGTTGAATTTCCTTTACATATCAGGCGACACTGGGATACTAGAAATTATGTCCCAATGGAAATCAGCATAGTATCATCAGCCCGGACACCTGTTCGTAGGGCTACTCGTCGTAATGGATTCCTACCTGCTGAGGAATCCGAGGAGGACCCATCTGAGGGGTCCGCTGCTTAGTTAAACTTGGGCAAGTTTGAACTCTGATATGAACTATGTATGTAATTTATTTAAGTGTGTTTTAATTTGAGACATGGGTTGTAAAATAAATAATTCCAACAGTACGTTTGTAATATGTATATGATGTAATCTATGTGTGAGGTTGCTATAATGTTTTATTTTTCGCTAAGTTTATTTTATGATCGTCAAAAAAAAAAATTGACTTATCTTTTTATTACAACGTCACCTTATATGAACTTGGAGGTTATTAAGTAACTTAAATGTGACACCCTACGGTGGGTGTTACAGAGATTCATCTCACCAACCAAGTATGGTGGTGAGAGATGGTCTTATATTTGATGGATGGTGAATCCATGTGAGGATTCCAATCCATGGTCATGTAATAATTAATTTTATGTTTATAAGCTTTAATTTATTTTCTTATGCTTTGATTATTTTTGTCTATGCTTAATATGCTTTGCATGATTTTATGGCTTTGATAGTATACTTATAATATGCATGATGAGTATATGGTATGTTTGTGATATTTATGATGAAATATATATATTTATGCCATGAAGTGTGGATGGAAAGAAAACTAATCTTGGTCCCAATGGCCAAGAAAGAGTTACGGTTTTGATGCCCTTGATTTGGGTCAATGTGGAAATTTTTCAAGAAACAAAGAAATTAAATTTTGATCCCTAGAATAATGAGAATTTCGATCAAGACACCTCAAAATAGGTGTTCACAAATTTATATTTTCATGAATGATGAAAATGAATGTTTAGAAAAACAAGGAAAATAAACAAAGAATTTATTTTTCAAAGAGTACAAGAACATGGTTTTTGAGGAATTTTTATTGATTTATTTTGTGTAAAAAGTTTCTAAGTGTTTTACAAAACATGAGATTTAAATGAAAATAGCAATGATGATATTAAGAATTACAAAAGAAAGTGAAAAAGGATTTGCAAAGAAAGTGAAAAATGATTTACAAAGAAAATAAAAATGAATTTGAACAAATGGGTTTGGTTTTATAACCATAAGTCCTTCGGTTTTGAAAATAAAATTTTAATGGTTTTGTTTGTGTAAAACCATATCAATTTAGAAGGAAAAATGTTTTGATAATTTTCAATAGTCATGTCCACATTTTCGAAGGTTTGTAATGCATTGATTTTAATGAAACAAAGTGATTTTCCAAGTGAAAATATAATTAATTTAATACAAGGAATTTGAAAAGGGAATCAGAGTATTTTAGCACTTGAGAAATGATTTGGAAAAAATGGAGAATATAATGGTATTATGAAAATCTACTAACGTATAACTTATTTTTGAGTTTTGAAGTACGTTAGAAAATGTTAAGTTTTGAAACATTGATGGAAAGGTAATTTTGTGGATTATATTTGAAAAAGAATTTCTTGAGTAAAGAAACGTGGAAAAAGATTTTATTGAGTAAGAAAATGTGAAAAATGAAATACAAAGTCATAATATTTTGAGAAAAGATGAAATGAAATTTTTGAAGGTTGAGAAATATTTTTCGTAATAGAATTGTGGTGAAAAATGATTTACGTATCTTAAAAACATAATTTTTAAAATACATGATTTGAAATACAGTAAAATATTTCTAAGTGTTTGGAAATATAGTAAAATATTTTTACGCGATTTGAAAAATGTTAAAATATTTCTACGCGATTTGGGAAGCGTTTAAATATTTTACACTATTGAAAATATTATTGAAAAATCACTACGTGATTAAATAATGATAGAATATTTTTACGTAATTGTGAAAATGACAGAAAATCTTATGTGATTTGGAAAGTGTTTTAAATATTTTGAGAATGATGGAAAATGATTTACGCAACTTAAAAGAATGATTTTTAAGTTATGCGAGTTTGAAAATGGTGGAAAATCGTTACGCAATTTGAGAAATGTATATTTTTATGTGATTGAGAAAAACGTTAAAAAAAATTAAATACGTGATTTAAAAGTGCAACAGAAGTGTTGCAGTATTTTGAAAACGTAACAGAAACATTTTTGAATTGTAAAAATGTAACAAAATTGTTACGCGATTGTGAAAATACGGCAGAAGTGTTTTATGACTATAAAAACATGATAACATGATGATTACTGCCAAAATAGTGTATGAACACTGTGTGAGAAAATGTCGAGTTGCCTATGATTGGCTTTTGATGTATTTTATATGCATTGGAAAGAGATGCCTGTATTTGGTATTTGGGGCACTTTACGTATTGGAAAAAAAAATGCGTTGAAGCATATGATATAAATTGAACAAATGAAATTGAAAAGTATGGCCCTTGTGGTTGGACTTGCACTAAGATATTAGTGCATTGTATAAAATATATTTTGAAAAATTATGAGTTAAATCTGTGATTGATATTCTATCTATGATTTGGTTTTTGGTGCATTATACATGCATTGGAATGGTCCGAGGGACCGGATAAGGCTAATTGCCTAGGAGGAATGCACACCTCTTGAGTGGGTGCAATATGCGTAGTGTAAGTCACTCGTTGACCTTGGGGACATCGGGGTGCGGGTTGCCTACAGTGGGCAGTGAGTCGCTCTACTGTAACCGTGGGTTAGACCGACGCGACACACCGATGATCCTGACCGAGACACTATTCTTAATCAAGATCTGATAAAGAATGTCGTGTATATGCTAGATGTGCAAAAATCAAAATGAGGATTTTAGCACGTGGTCTGAGGCATGTGGTACCGACAAATCTTTTCGATCATTTCTCCGACCTGAGTTTTAGCTCCATGGAGTAGGAAATCGAGTCTTGTGCATATGCATAATCTGAACATTTATATCAGTATGATATATTAATTGAGGAATGTTGGCTATGACAATTATTTTGAGTACTTAGATGATGATTGAACTGATAAATGATTAGATGATGATAGTTGATTAATGCTGATAGCATGATTATGGTATGATCTATCTGTATGATATTGTTGTTTGTGTTATCTTTGTGCTGCCATGTTGGTATTGGTGTAGGTGATCTCACCTCTTTGTTATCCTGTTTTGCTGTGTCTGTACTGTTAAAATCAAATAATAGAAGGATCGAGTTGTCTTAGACATAACGGGCGATGGATATTCTGAGATTGGTGACAACAATAAGGAGTGGACATTCAGGACTCGAAGGTGTGCAGTGTTGACAAAGGAACAGATGTCTGATGCATCAAGATGGACAGAAAAAGGAATAAGTATGTTAAAGTTTCTTGTTAACGTTGTACCGTGCTATTAAGTAGGACCCGTCATGAGGTTTGCTACTGTCAAAAAAAATAAGTCTGTTAATTTTATATTTTTCTTTAAATTGTGATATTAATTGGTGTCAATATTGCATAATGAATAGTTGAAATATGATTTTCAATGTTACCTAATATTTTCAGTAAATTTACGTTTCAGTAAAGAAGAAATTTTAAAACCCATCTTTTATAACTCAAACTTTGTGCGAACTTCTTTTCAAATTATGAGTCAGAAGTCAGACATGTGATACCCTGAGGAGGGTGTTACAGCTAACCATGAAAATGGAGGAGAAAGGAGGAGTTTCACAAAGAGAAAAGCTTGAGGATGGAGAGGTCAAACAATGGTTTCTATTGGGTTGAGCAAAGGAAGCTTGAAATCAACAATGGTGTTTGTGGGTGTGTAGCCATATGAAGAAGAGAGAAAGAGAGGGAGAAGAAGAGAGCTGCGTGAGGGAGAAAGAGAGACCAGCGTGAATGAGAGAAAATGGGAGAATGAAAATGAAATATCCCCCCTTAGCCAACCGTGCAGCACCAAAAAGGAGGAGAGAGAAAATGGTTGGGAAGGAAACTTCCTAGAAGCTTCCCTCAAAGCTTCCTTGAGAAGCTTCGTGCGCTTCTCGATAAAGTACATAGTAAGCTTGTCCCCTCAATTAAATACATTTGACAGATGATTAATTACACTGTTAGAATTATTTTCCCAGTGAATAAAAGTTACAGTTGATGAAAATAATATTTTATTATTCATCAAATGATTTTATGATACAGTGATTTTATCTATCAGATAAAATCTTGAAAAACGTAAACCTCGTAAATTGTGTCCAGCCTCGGGTTTAGTAAGATCCCCCGTTGACATTTCCATAGTCCAAAGTTTACCAGCCTCAGGGAAAATATTTCATTTTCCCAGCTCCACTCAGTGCACACGTAAAACGAGAAATATATTAAAATATTCAACGTTCTTAGAAAATTCAGCAAAAATTCTCAAAAATCATAAATATTATAAAATGATTATTTATAATGACATAAATAATTTTCGGGATGTTACAATGCTCCCCTTCTAAAAAGGAATTTCGTCCTCGAAATTCATCATATCTTAGAACAAACACGATAGTGTTTCTTTCATTTTGTCTTTTTGTTCTCGTGTTGTATCTTCAGCTGCATCAATCCAAATTACTGGCAATAAGGTTGCTTCCTTCCACTGAGTATCTTATATTAACGGGCAAAAACTTGTTGACATCATAGGCCGATCAATAAAATATTCTACGCCCTTTGAGTCGTCAGCCATCCAACAGTCAATTCTCCAAACAACTGTACATCGCTGAGTGGCTCTATCGAACTTATTCTCCTTACTTACTGTAGTAGACAACTAAGCTTACTTTCTTCTTAAGGCATCCGCTACGACATTGGCCTCTTCTGGGATTATACTAAAATGAAAAATTGAAATCTTTCGAAACTTCTAATCATCGTCTCTGCCTCATATTCAACTCATTCTAATAGGACAAAATACTTCTGATTCTTGAGATTACCATGGGCATTGAGAATTTCTCCTTGTAGAAAATACTTCCAGATCTTTCAATACAACTACGAAGCTAACTCTGAGTTAGTGTAAGGTAATCCTTCTCATGTATTCTCGATTGTCTTAAAGCGTACGTTACCATTCCTTCTATTCTGATCAAGCACACGTTCCAAATTTCCAATGCGAAGCATCACTAGGCATCCAAAAAGGTTCGTTGGGATTGGGCAGAATCATCATTGGCAAGGTAGTCAAGTGTCTCTTCAATCCTTGAAATCTTTCCTTATATGCACCAATCCTACAAACTTGACTCTTATGCTTGAGTTAGATGAGAAGTATTGCCATCATGAAGAATTCTGCAGTGAGTCTCCCGTACTAACCAGCTGATCCTATAAAGTTACGAATCTGCAATATAGTCTTTGATCTGTCCCATTGAAGAACTGCTCCAACTTGCGATGGATCTCCAATAATTCCTTCTTTTAAAGATCACTTGACTCAAAAGTTAAACTGCCTCAAACCGAAATTCGCACTTGGACAGCTTCTAGCGTAACTCCTCATTCTTCTTCAAAATTTGATGAATCACTACGAGAGATTTGGTACGTTCCTCCAAACATCAAGAATAGATCAGAATGTCGCCAACAAGGACAACGACAAATCTTTGAGCGAACTCGATGATAGTCCAGAATACAAGTTGATCTTGGAGAAAACGGTGGCTTTTTTTTCAATTAATTCGTCAAACCATCTTTCCTTAATTCAAACAAGATGTCTTATAGGGTAAGTTCTCACCTAATTGTACTACACTTGGCATAATGTTATGGTTCAAATTCGGGAACACATTTACTCAATCGAAGTATACTACAAACGTTATAAAGGTTAGAAAGAAAAGTAGGGAAGTCACTTGATTTACCACTGGACCCACCTAACGAAGAGTATGATATGGTCCAATAAAACTTAGGAGTGAGTTTCATGGATTCACATCTAGGAAATTTCTGTCTCAAGAAACACTAAGTTTCTGTTGAAACCGAATGACGAGATCCATTTAGAAAACGATCAATCCCCTTCCTGAGATCAAGCCTATTCATGAAGAGAGTAGATGATTGAATTAGTAAAAAAGGTTCCAATTTCTAACAACAATAGGATAGTTTTAAATAAACTTGATGTAATGAGAGTAGGCTTACAAACGTGAATAATATCATTCGGGTTGAAGGGAAGTAAATACACAGATAACCCAATTCCAGAAACGAACTCTTAGAATTTCATTGGAATATTTCAACAGGATATGGTTAGAAGATAACCAATCCCTTCGTTAACATTACATCTAATTTGTAAAAGAAGTGAACAAATAAGATCAACAGAAGAATTTAGTCTTTAACAGGTCATAGGATAATTTAAACAACTTAGCTACCATCAACAAGTTCTTAGTAGTAGAAGTAGAGTAACTTAGTCAAAAGATGTCAGAGGTACATATAACCCTAACAAACTCATACAGTTATGTGTTATAAGGAAATGGACTATCCCTAGAGTTATACAATGAAGTCACAAGGTCATCCACTGTAGCACAGTCCTTTTCTTCACTTCGATCTTCAGTCTGGGTGGAGGAATTAACTTTCCCTTCTTCATGAGATTTCGAAGTACGTACATCTCCAACGTATGGCTTCATCCTTTATGAAGTACAGTTCCTCGCCACATGTCCTTACTTCCCGCACTTGAAACAGATTACTCCTTCAATCTAACAGTCCCTTGTTAAGTGGTTTTTTCCGCACTTGAGGCAGATTGCCCTCTTGATCGCATATAGAGGCTTCATCCCATGCAAAGCACAATCCCTTGACATATGTCCTTGCTTTCCGCACTTGAAACAAATTATTCCTTCGATCATGCAATGCCTTGTTAAGTGGCCCTTGCCACACTTCTTACATTTTGGTAAGGATACCACAGTTGGATTGGACTTGCTACCACTCGCACCTCCTTCATGCATTCACTGTCACTGTTGCTCCTTCGGTCGTAGTGTATACGGTTCCTGCTTAAACTGATTGACCTTCCTGTTGTTCCTCCTTTGGAACTTAGGCAATCTAGAGTTACCCCAAAGTCGAATTTCTTCCATCAAATTATGGACCTCAACTTCTAATTCATGCTGTTGTGTGGCCCTCTAATCCTGGTGTGTTGTTACATCAACCATTCTTTGCATTTCTTCAGCTACTGCAGTCGTACCATCATTGTCATTCCCGCATTCGCACGCTTACGTCTACTTCGAGTCATTGTCTCCCTTCAAGGACAAACAAATCAAACCATAAGGAAAATTAAAAGCATTTAGTCCAAACGCTATTGTCTCCTTTCGGAAACCAAACACAAAGAGTCACACAACCCAATGAGACAAACCCAAAATACTCTAACTTGAGCTCCTTCATTCTGCCTTCTGCGATGCAATCTCCTGTAAGTCTTTGACTTCTACGCAGCTCCTCGAACCAAACTTACGCAAAATACTCTTTTCCAAAGAGAATTGGTTTTTGAAAACTTCTTGGACGTCTCAGCCCGCAAACCTTGCAAGTCTTATTCGACTACCCTTTTTCTAACCCAATGACTCAAACAATTCTAGAGGTAACACAGCAAGGGTATAAATGCAAACAAATCCTAAGCAAGTTTAGTCATACTAGCTGAGCTTCTTTTTAAAAGAATTCCTATTACCTTAATACGCCCAGGTAAAGTCATAGTTTCCCGTAGACACAGAACATTACACATTGAGTGGGCCAGTACTCAATATCACGTAACTGTGTAACAGTAGCTACCAACACTCAACCTATGGCAAGCTATGCCTTCTTTTCCCAACATCTCAATTCAAGAGACAAGGAAGTACACAACATACAAATAAACTTCTAACATGTCTAAGCATAGTCAGTCCATACCCCGGGTCAACAGGAAGAACTGAGCTCTGATACCACCTTAATGTAACATCCCTCAATTTAATAACTACGGCACAATCGTCATTATGTCACGGTCACTAAATTTCGGTGTGCTAACATTGTCAAATAACAAATTTTACCAAAATATTAAACATTTCGCATATGAGGAAAATAGGATCCACGAATGAATAGTTACATATACAACTAGTGAAAACGTGATTTATAAGATGTATTCAATTTACAACATTTAAGACTGGATAATCACCTTAAAACATACATATACCCAAAAATACACTTTATGCAGATAATGCAAAATAAAGTATAAACTACCCACAACATATCCTCGACTAAGGAGTTGGGCACTCCCTCGGATCCTGAATACTTAAGACAACCCCGGGCACACCGGTGTAGTGAGAAATACAGGATAAGGTCTTCAATCGTAGTCTTCTTCACGGTCAAGGTCAGATTCCCAGTAAATCATGTACGCTTATCGGTCCAGTCGACTCGCCAAGCCCTGGCACCTTCAGTGAACTCAAGTACGACGAAACTAATAGGGTCCCTTCAAGTTGTCCTTACCGAACGTAGAAGATCAAACCAAAGCGAAATCTAGGAGATTCGACCTCGCCCCCTTTATAGACTTTAACCAAAAACCACACAGGATAGGAACAAATACAAAAAAGAGGTAAGACATTCTACTTTCATTACCTATGATGGCAGCAAAGAAACATAACACGAATGACAAAGTCATTTCACACATATAGATATTACAAATATGTTCAAGTTATCAATTTCATAGATATTCTCAAAAAACATATACCACGATAATACAATCATCAACAGCACTATAACAACAAGTACTCACAATAGATATATAACAAGTATTTATGTTTCCACAATATGTATGTTAGCCATGCCATGATAATATGTGGACTAACCATGCATATGCACAATGCGTATGCTAACTATTCTCATGTACAGTGCACTCATTTCTTACTCCATGAAGCTAAACTCAAAGTTTTCAGAGATGAATGCCCCAGAAGATCTGTCCCCCCTCAATAGACAGTCTACGCCGGGCCATGGAAAGTAATAGTACTTTGTCGGGCTACCAGTGCGTTGCAACAGTGTTTCACGGCCAGGGGTATACATAAGGTGATAACTGGATCACAGGTGAAACACCGCGCCCTGACGTCCCCTAGGTCTAAAAAGTCTCCACTATCCTGCAAGTCCTCGTCCACTCCTAGGCATAATATGCCATAACTGTATAATGCTCAAATGCATATCCAATGGAATCAAATCACATCAGACTCAGTAGTCTATTAGATATTTCCAGGGTCCAGTTCGTCGGCCTAATGTCACAATGACAATGCATGCTCCAGTGCATATGGATTCAATGCATACATTTGTATATATATATATATATATATATATATTCACAATGATAGCATAACTTATTCAAATTCACACACCACGATGAATCAATACTTAAATCTCATAGGTGAATACATACTATTCAAAGTTATTATGAAAGTTATGCTTTAATTCCATTATGTTCTCGTGTTGACTCTCTTAGAATATTTAGTTTAAGTTCCTCACAGCCCTTCTCACACTCTTGTTCTTCCTTTATTCCAAAAATTTGCTCTAAACTACAAGGCAACTATCATTCTTTGTTCTTTAAAATTTATGAATCTCAAAGTATAATTAAATTTTCTAATTTACTAATCCTTACATCCTATTACCATTAATTTACTCACTCGGTGTAGGTGATAAATTTTTGGTTTGGGATTCGACAGATATTGACATTGCACTAAATGGTCAGAAGATCAAATTCGACGAATATGGTGAGAAGATCAAATTCGATGGATATTGACATTGTACTAAATAGTCAGAAGATCAAATTCGACAGATATGGTCAGAAGTCTAAACTCGACGGATATGACATTCTAACTCGACGGATATTGACATTGTACTAAATGGTAAGAAGATCAAATTCGACGGATATGGTCAGAAGTCTAATCTCGACGGATATGACGTTCTAACTCGATGGATATTGACATTGTACTAAATGGTCAGAAGATCAAATTTGTCGGATATGGTCAGAAGTCTAATCTCGACGGATATGACGTTCTAACTCGATGGATATTGACATTGTACTAAATGTTCAGAAGATCAAATTTGACAGATATGGTCAGAAGTCTAATCTCGACGGATATTGACATTGTACTAAATGGTTAGAAGATCAAATTCGACGGATATTGACATTGTACTAAATGGTCAGAAGATCAAATTGTTACAATTGTTCATAAAGAATTCCCAAATTCTGGGCCTCAAAACCGTAGCCATCCGAGAATCAATCCGACATCATTTTCTTTCATGTCATGCATTCCATTCTATTCAGATACATCAATATACACGAACAAACAATCTAATAGCACAACAGATTATAAACAACATGTAAACAAAAGTTTCTCACTACCAAAACAGGTTAAAGTGAATAATCTTCATCTTACCTTAGTGAAGAACAAGGAAAAGCAAGCTCTTTTTTGCTTAGGAATTTCATGCTTCACCACCACAGAAACCTTGGTGTTC
This sequence comes from Ormosia semicastrata, assembly GCA_029884595.1. NCBI lineage: Eukaryota > Viridiplantae > Streptophyta > Magnoliopsida > Fabales > Fabaceae > Ormosia > Ormosia semicastrata. Next base: position 69,491,062 of record JAQQTO010000061.1, on the reverse strand, counting down.
AAATCCACAAAAATGAAGATCAAAGAGTGGAAATGGTATCCATAGTCACCAATGTGACCATGGAACACGAAAATGGGAAGAAAAGGAAAAGAAAGTTAAGAGCTTTACCTTAAAGCTTGAAGCTTTGGTGTTGGGCTGCTAACCATGAAAATGGAGGAGAAAGGAGGAGTTTCAAAAAGAGGAGAACTTGAGGATGGAGAGGTCAAACAATGGTTTCTATTGGGTTGAGCAAAGGAAGCTTGAATTCAACAATGGTGTTTGTGGGTGTGTAGCCGTATGAAGAAGAGAGAAAGAGAGGGAGAAGAAGAGAGCTGCGTGAGGGAGAAAGAGAGACCAGCGTGAATGAGAAAAAATAGGAGAATGAAAATGAAATATCCCCCCTTAGCCAACCGTGCAGCACCAAAAAGGAGGAGAGAGAAAATGGTTGGGAAGGAAACTTCCTAGAAGCTTCCTTCAAAGCTTCCTTGAGAAGTTTCACGCGCTTCTCGATAAAGTGCATAGTAAGCTTGTCCCCTCAATTAAATACTTCTGACAGATGATTAATTATATTGTTAGAATTATTTTCCCAGTGAATAAAAGTTACAGTTGATGAAAATAATATTTTATTAGTCATCAAATGATTTTATGATACAATGATTTTATCTATCAGATAAAATCTTGAAAAATGTAAACCTCGTAAACTGTGTCCAGCCTCGGGTTTAGTAAGATCCCCCATCGATGTTTCCATAGTCCAAAGTTTACCAGCCTCAGGGAAAATATTTCGTTTTATCGGCTCTGCTCAGTGCACACGTAAAACAAGAAATATATTAAAATATTCAACGTTCTTAGAAAATTCCACAAAAATTCTCAAAAATCATAAATATTATAAAATGATTATTTATAATGAAATAAATAATTTTCAGAATGTTACATGGTGCATGGAATAGTGAAGCTTCCCGGATTCTTCAATTTGGGAGGTAGTTTATTTTGCAGAATGACACTACAGTCCTCTGATAATGCCACTATTTCAAACTCACCCAATTTATGCTTTTTGGATAGAATATCCTTCATAAACTTCACATAACTGGGCATTTGTTCTTGTGCTTCGACCAAAGGAATGTTAACGTAAAGCTTTTTGAAGACTTCTAAGAATTTCTTGAACTAAGCATCCATCTTTTGTTTAGCAAAGCGATTAGGAAACAACAAGGTAGGAGAGGTGCTTTTGTGATTTTTCTTGACCTCCTCCTTCTTTGGTTCTTATTTATTCTCCTCTTCAACTTGGCTTTGCACTACCTCTTTCTCAATTGGTTCATCCAAAGTTTTAGTTTTTGGATTGCCTTCAATTTCTTTACCACTTCAGAGGGAAATAGCTTTGTAGTGCTATTTTGTGTCACCCCTTAGATTACTGATTATGTCACTCAGAAAGGACCCAGTAGGACAGTTGTTTTTTGCATTTGCTAGCTTCCCAACCTATGTCTCAAGTGCTCTCATTGAAGCAGTTTGTCTTTGAATAATTGAATCATTCTTGGCCAAATGAGCATCTATCTTGGACATATAAGAATCTGTCTTGACCATCAATTGCATAAACATGTCTTGCAGCAATGGTTTCTTATCCTGCATGGGTGGTCTTGCTTGTGAGGAGAAACTAAGTGGATAATTTGGTCTCTCATTGCCAGTAGATGAAGAGGATGCACCTTGATTGTCTCTCTAAGAAAAGTTTGGATGGTTCCTCCATCCTGGATTGTACTGATTTGAATAGGGGTTGTTTTGCTGTGGATGATAATTCCTAACATATTGAGCACTATCCGAGGTGGAATGGCATTTATCACTTGCATGATTATCACCATACTTGTCACACAGCACAAATGGGCTTTGATGAGGGCTTGCTCCCAAACTATCTAGCTTGTTTGTAATTACTGCCACTTAAGCTGATAATGATGTAATTGTATCCACATCATGAACCCTAACCACTTTCCTAGCTGTGTTTCTTGCTGAAGGCCATTGGTAGCTATTGGCTGCCAATTCTTCTAGCAATTAAAATACATCATCAAAAGATTTGCTCAATAAAGAACCTTCAGCAACTGCATCAACTATGGGACGTTGGTGTAGTAGCAAGCCCTTATGAAAGGAATAAACTTGGTGCCATAGAGGTATCTCATGATGTGGATAGCTATGAAGAAGATTCTTGTACCACTCCTAGGATTCAAAAAAAGACTTAGATTTGGATTGAGCAAAGGAGGTGATGTTGTTAGGAATAGCGGTTACATCACATAGTGGAAAAATAGGGATTCCCACCGAGGATCCATGCGAAAAGCCATAATCCGAGTTTTTAAATTATTTACCTCTTGAAGCGTGATCAAAAGGAAGGACGTGAATCACCAACACCATAATAGAAACGATGTCTCTGCGGTATCCACACGAATAGACTCGCGAACGTCCAACGTCCGCAAGAGGAGCCTCATGTCTCTCACACAGTGCTAGCTGCGAAGAGAAGAGAAGAAACTTGTCGCTCTCTCACTCACTTTTCTGTAGGTGTGGCTAGGGTTCTGAAATTGTGTATCTTAGCAGCCCCTTAGCAGTACTATTTATAATAGTGACTGCCTTAAGTGAGTGTGAGCAGCAGCAAGGTAAGCTATGCAACCCTAGACCTCTTCTTTTATGTGTTTGGCCCATATTTGACTATGAGTCCAACTTGGATCCATTGCTCCAATTTTAGTCTGGTCTATGTGTGTGACCCTGCAGGTTCTTTTTACGTTGCAATAATATTAAAATCTCATTTTAATATTACAAGCAGTGAACGGTATCTAGCAACACATCGCTGCTACCCAATTAATAAGAATGTCAGTGATTTGACATAACCTTTCTGTGACCAATATTTCTATGTTGTTTAGTCCCTTTGTCAAGATATCTAGATTGAACACAAGGCATGGAATGCGTCACCCTTGTATAGTCCAATCATTCATTTCTTGATACTCGAGTAGACTTTGTAAAAACAAATGAAATTAATATCTCATAATGACTCATTTGAGCATGGCCATGCATTTCGTAGTCTCACTCAATCAAGGGGCCCGAAGATATCGCTCCTGTTATGTAGGAGTGACAAATCCCATCTAGGTCACTCATATCCCTCTGCTTGATTCGTGGTATGTCCAATAACTAACTTTATAATCTCTTTGTTACAGATGACGTTTGATGGCATTAAAACACACAACTCCTCATGTAGGAATCGTAGTGATTTCAGGTCAAAGGACCACAAACACCATTGTCACTATGAGAATTACTTATGACACTCATGTAATGATCCATGTAGCGTTCTCATAGTGGGTCAGTCCAGTACATCATTACTCTAATATGTACCCATGTGAAGACTTGATATCTCACATCCATGACCCGTGAGATGTGGTCATCAGTCTATGCACATACTAGTCTCAATGCATTATTGTTGTCCTAGTTAACAATAATACTTGACTAGGGACATTTAAGAATAGTGTTGTAACCAAAAAGATCTCACGATCAAGTCATCCACTTGATGTCCTATGGCATCAAACTTACTATTCTAAGGACTTTATTATGTTTATAAAAAAAGAACACAATAAATGAAATGCCTCATATATTAAAATAAGCATAATAGAATGTATATAAATACAGAAAAAGTATCGGCCTTTAGGGCATACACCAACAGATGTCACTCACCATTTCAACAGTCTTGGCTAGTGGGAAATATTTATTAAGAAATTTGTTGCACACATCATTCCAAGTAGATATTGAGCATGCTGGTAGAGATTGTAACTAACTTTTGGCTCTGTCTCAAAGAGAGAATGGAAAGAGTCATAGGCGAATGGCATCTTCAGAGACTCCATTATGCCTAAATGTGTCACAAATCTCTAGGAAATTAGATAAGTGAGCATTAGGATCCTCACTTAGCAAACCGCCAAATTGCACAGAAGTTTATATCATTTGAATTATAGCCAGTTTGACCTCAAAATTGTTGGCGTGGATGGGAGGCCGTCTTATGCTTGATTGTAGATTCTTCATTTGAAGAGTTGTGAACTCTTGCAAAGGCCTCGTGTGGTTATGATCATCCTCCATTTCAACTGTACCTAAAACAAATAAAGAATGAAAACTAAAATTAAAATGAAATAAAAGAAACTTGAATTAGAACTAAGTAAGCTCGTTGTCAATATTAGCAACACAGAAATAAAATCGTTTCTCTAGCAATGACGCCAAAAACTTGTTGATCCCTTTTTACACCACAAGTGCATAGGTCGTACAAGTAATAAAATGATAAGTAGGATATTGTTCCCAAAAGGAAAAGGATTAAATCTAATGCTAAATATCACTCAGTAGCTCAATTAATTCTATTCAAGCACATTCAATAAGGGAAAAGTGTGGATTGATTATGGTTTCAAAGACTAAAAAGCATTAAGTTAGGAATAAGAGACAATGATTAGAGAATAGGGGATCCTTCTTCACCTACTATTTCAATTGGTAATATGCAATCCTTTTAAGCAACATGAATGAACTAGTTTTGTTACCTTGAGAAGCTAATTTAGTTAAAAGCCTATGTCTAGGTCAATTAACCATGTGTCATTTGCCTAGTTCACTATGTTTCTATGAGAGCTAGAGCAAATGACACTCATTAAGGACTATTCTAAAATACTTGCTATGCATGAATAAGGGGTATATTTCTATCTTATTAGCTAATTAACTCACCCTATAAATTGAATGGAGTTAAACATGCATAAACCATATCCATGGTCTAAAACCTAAATCCCTATGTCTAGTTCAATAGATTTAATCAAATCACATTAGAAATTGGTCAAACAATCAAGAGCAATAAGAGAAACATGATTGAACAAAACTATTCATCAATATTAACTCAAAAGATTACACAATCACCAATATATATAAAAGGATCCAAAGGAACCCCTAAAAGTAGCTTAGCTAACCATGGAACACGAAAATCTCATAACAAGATTCATGTCCATGACCTAGAATAAGAGAAAAAGAAGAAGACACAATAGATGTAGTCCTTGGATGCTTAATTCTCCTTGAAGAATAGTGGCCTCCAACTAAAATCCTTTGCTTTCTCTCAAAATGGTAGAAAATGAACCCTGGCTATATTTTTCATCTCCAAAAATTGGCTCTCCACTGAATGGCCTAGAAATCTTATATATATAGGCAAAAATTTAAGTTGCACGCTATAGCGTGCATATTCTTGCATCGTGACGTGCTTCACTTCTAGGTCACCACGTTGTGGCATAAAGATTGTTGCGCCACGATGTTCTAGTCTCGGGTTGCAACATGCAGCAGACTGAATGAACCATGCCGAGGCATGACCATGCCTGCGCCAAGCCGTGAGTTGTTGAATTGCACCTTTGGCTTTCTCTTCCAATGTTGATCCAAATCTTTCACAAATATACTTGTTTGGAGCCCTTCCTGCAATTGAGAAATTACCAAGTTAATAACAACTGCAAATCCATTTAATCACCTAAAGAATCAACAAGATTTTCTTAAGATCATATAGGAAGATATCAAAATTGAATTTGGTGAATATAAGCCTAAAATCTTCCATATATGCTTATTAACGAGGACTAAGCTATCTATAGAGCATAGATATAGGGCATAAATAACTACATTTTATGGAGTTGTCACTTCCTAGGGAAATCCATCCTTAAAGCCAATAAAGCAACTAAGCTTGAAGGCGAGTTAGAGAAGCTGCGTGAGGAGAAGCGGACCTTGGTAAAGGAGAAACTAGCTAAGATGGAGTAGGCCAAGAAGAAGGTAAAAACTTCAAATGACTAGAATAAGATTTTGAAGCAGTAGATATTTGACATGGAAAAGAAGCTATCTAACTTTGACATTGTGGTGGCTAGTCTCCGAACTATAAAGTAAGCGAGTTAGAGGAGGAGAATGAGAACCTAGAGGCCGTGATAGAAGACATTGAGGTCAAATGGGAGAGATTCTTCAATAAGACATTTGCGAATGCATTGGAAAAATTGAAGACTCTCAATCCTTTTGGGTTCATCACTAAAGGTGCTCGACCTCTCTGTCGTGTGAGGGATAGGATCATTGTTGACACCATCTTGAGTCCCTCCACTTGAGGCTCCTTTACTCCAATTACTACTACCCCCACCAATGAGGTTGCCAGTGTCGATCCTCCCTAGTAGTCATCTTTTACTTTTTCTTTCATTTTTATTGCCCTCTACGTGGGCCTTTTTATTATTATAAGGACAAGTCTTGATGTAAGGCATTTTTAATTTTGTATGGATAAGTCTAAGATTTTGGGCACTTAGTTTCTGGTTCCTGTTTAATGCTTAACTATTTTTCATTTTTGCCTCGCTTTATTTTTGCCTTTTGTAATTTGCTTTAGGCCCGATGCCCAAAGCTTGATGTGCATGTGAATTGTTTAGGCAATTAGAAAATTTCATTTGGGTACCTTAACGTTTTCTTTTAAAACTACAGATAACAGGGAACGTTAGAAAATAAGTGGGACCCTAGTGTCCAATAAGCCATCCAATGGATTGTTACGTTTCTTTGGGCATAGGTTAAAACCTAGGACTGATGTAAGACGATAGACGATGGTCTTAGGGGCTACCTGTTTTAACCTTGGGTGTGCACAGTCGAGATGGTGGACCCTGAAAGGGCACATATCCCTCGGACCTTTTCAAGATGGTGAAGGCTGTCCTGTGAATTACATAGTGTTATTATTGAGATAGCATAACCCTAAGGGACATGTATCTCTCAAACCTTGTCAAGGTAGTATTTGGCCTTGTGGGTTGTGTGATAACTGTAAACCAAGTAACAATGGGTGGATAACTGAATTCTTTATTTAGTGAAGCCGTGAACCAACATGCTTTGCAAGATTCATAAAGAAAATCCAAAAGGACTAGTACAATTTAGATTCTAATTGTAATATTTTTTGAATTTGGTTGCATTCCAGTAGTTCTGGATTTGTTTCCCAGTGAGGGTCTTTAGAGTATAGGCTCTGGTTCCTGTTTTGCTGGTGATCTGGTATGAGCCTTCCTAATTAGAAGCCAACTTTCCTGGGGAAGCATTCTTGCCTTTGATATTCGCTTTGCGTAAGATGAGGTCATTGGGTACAAACCTCTATGGAATCACTTTAGCGTTATACTGGACTACAGTTCTTTGTTTCACGGTGGCATCGCGGATATAGGCAATACAACTTTGTTATTCTAGCAAATCTTGATACTAGTGGATGAGTTCCGAATTGGTATATTCTGAGAAGTGCTGCTTTTGCCAACTGGGTTCTCCGATCTTCACCAGGATCAGCGCCTTACACCAGTAAGTTAGTTTGAATAGTGTTTCACCTGTAGTTGAGTAGGAGGGATAATCTAGTATGCCCAAAGTACATGGCCAAGCTGTAATACCCCTTGATTTAGTAACCATGGCATAATCGTCCTTATACCATAGTGGCTAAATTTTTGGCGTGCTACAACTCAAATAGAAAGTTTCCAAATTTAATTAATGTGCATTTAAAGAAAATATGAGCCACGAATGAATAGATATACATGGTATCATTTGAAAATATAATTCAATAAGAGATACTCAAAATACAGCACATAAGACTGGATAATTACCTTAAAACATACTGGCGCATTTCTTATACAGCTCAAAAACACTAAGTTGTACATCAAAATGCAGTTATACTTAAAAGAACCCTTATACAGGTAATGCAAAAGAAACATAAACTACCCATAACGACACCACGACTAAGGAGCTGGGTATTCCATCTGATCCACCTTAGGATCCTCCCCTGGTTCATCTGAAGACACTAGGACAGGACAAAGTGCGGTCTCACGGGAAGGTGCCCTAGTCGCTGATGCCATAGAATCCTTGTCCTCTCTAGGGGTGTGAAGTAAATCACCCCATAGCTCCTGAATGGGCAAGGCAAACTCTAGATGCACTGATGTAGTGAGAGTCAGGATAGGATCTCCATCGCTGGTCCTCCTCACAGTCAAGATCAGATCCCCAACATATCGTATACACTCACCGGCTCAGTCGATTCGGCAAGCATTGACACCCCCGGTGAACACAATCCTGACGAAACCAATAGAATCCCTTCTTGATGCCATCACTGAAGCAAGAGATCAAACATAGTAAAACCTAGGAGATTGGACCTCGACCCTTTTACAGTCTTTAACCAAGTTACATGGAACAAGAATAGTACAAACAAGAGGTGAGACATCTAACATCATTACCAATTATGGCAGTAAGGAAACAGAATGGTGTAGGATGCCCACATAGTATTACAAGAATAATAAATAGTATCAAGAAGCAGATATTAAAAAACTTAATAATTCTAAGCAGTTATAACATCAATAAGATAATAGTTCCAATCATTATATAGATTAAATACCAAATAATATATTGACTCACTATGCACATGTTCATGATATCAAAATCCTACTCCATGGAGCTAGACACAAACATCGGAGAAAATGATCAGGGGGACATGCCAGTATCTCATTAGCCTAAAATCAAGTGTGTTCCAGACAAATAATAGTTTTGTGCAACAAGGCTTTATACAACGACATTCCCACAAGATCGCGATATAGGACAATGTCTCAGTCCGGATCGTCGGTGCATTTGCATCGGTCTATCCCATGGCCCAGAGGGGCTACCAACTGTCCGTTGTGAGATACCCAAGGTCAACATTATGACCTACACTAGTCTATTCACACCCGCACTAAGGTGTGATTCAAACTCCTAGGCAATATAACCTTAACAATAGTCCATCGGACATTCACAATGCATGATGACTCAATGCATATTCATGTATATTTAACAATAATATACTATTCCACAACATGCCACAGTTTGGCCAAGATAAGCATCAACACATTCTTGGTCCCTCTGATGGACCCACAATGAATATCATCAAGGCACCAAATAATACATTATGCTTTTAGGGTTCATTATGGAAATTGTGGCTTAATCTTCTACATTCTTCTCATTAAGTTTTCTCGTGAGATAATTTTAATTTGAGTTATTTAACATCTTACTTACTCTCATATCCTTCCTTTAATTAAGAATTAATCTAAGTTTTAGGATAAGATCTCATTCTTGATTCTTTCTATTTTATGAATCCCTAATTAATTCCTAATTAACCAATTAACTAAGTTTCACTTTAATTTAGCATTTCATATGAAATCCTTAACTAGAAGAATTCTCTTGATTATTAAGTTCCTTACTTTAAGTTTATTCATACTCACTTAGAAAATTATTCTAAGGTTTTCCAAATCTTATACACTCTCATTCTTTTCTTAGGTCTAAAGATTCACTTTTAGGTTATCAATTAAATTTCTCTCCATCACATTGTTATCTACCTAACACTTGATTAATTAAAATCCAATGTTACATAAAATTACATGATTGAGCCCTACAATGGCCCTAGAGGCCGTGGGGCTCCCAAGGGTAGAAACCCTAAATTTTCCTTTACTCCTTCACATTTTATTCACTTGGTTGGTTATGTCACCTACTTGTTACCAATTTCAATCATGAATACCCTAATTTAAGGGTCATGGCCATGAGCCACAATGGGGAGGGCAAGGAGCCCTTGCTTCCATTTCATGTTTCCAATACACCAAAATCAATTCAAGGTCATCAATATACATATATATTCAATCAAATAAATCATACAAGGTAAAATCAACACATAGCCATCAAAATCATACATCAAAGAGAGTAACCCTAACAAGGGTTCCTCACAACCAACACAAAATCAAGTCCCTCACTACCAATAGAGGTTGAAGTGGACCATCTCCCTCTTACCCAAGAGAAATCAAGAAAAGAACTTCCTTTGTAGCTCCTTGATGGATTTGGTCACACACCTTCAAAACCCTAGAAATTATAACTTCATCAAATCAACACCAAGGCTTGAAAAAGAGAGAATAAATGGTCATTAAGATGGCCATTGAAAATGAAAATGAAAAAAAAAAAAGATGATAGATCAAGAATCTTACCCTAAAGTTTCAAACTTGAAGCTTGAAGGAGATGATGAAGATGGAAGCTTTTCAAGTAGGTTCAAACTAGAAAGGTGTTTAGAATGTGATGGAGGTTAGGAAAATATGGTTACTTAAAATTTTTATAATCTTTGGAGGCTTGGAGGAGGTGTGGCCGTGTGAGGGGTTGAGAGAAAGAGGAGAAAATGTGAAGAGAAGATGAGTGTAGAGAGAGAAAGTGATAGTAGAAATGATGATTACTTTTAGGGTTTTGAAATTAGAATAGAAACTAATTAAGTGAAAACACATTTTTGGCTCCAAGGAGGCCTCATGGCTGTGTAGTGTGGGGAGAAAAGGGAGGGAAAATTGCCACCAAAATTAGGGCAACACTTGTTGGATTTATCAAAAGCTAATTTGATTAGACATAAAATGGATTTCCTTTAGATAATGTGATAAAGTGATAAACTAATAAAGTAATAAGGTGATTTGGATTTTTACTACAAGCTATTACCCAATGGATAATTTTTACAGTTCACAAAGCCAGTATACATTGTCCAATGGATAATAGAGCGTTCCGAAAAATTTTATATAACAAATCGTACTGCGATTTTATTTATCAGATAAAATCTCAAAAAATATGAACCTCGTAAACTGTGTTCGGCCTCAGATTTAGTAAGATTCCCCGTCGACGTTTCCACAGTTCAATGTTTACCAGCCTAGGGAAAAATATTTTATTTTTTCGGCTCCACTTAGTGCGCACGTAAAATGAGAAATATATTAAAATATTTAACATTTTTGGAAAAATCCACAAAAATTTTCAAAAATCACAAATATTAGAAAATAACTATTTATCATGAAAGAAACAATTTTTGGGGTGTTACACTGACTCTGCTCAGTGAGTACGCAAAATGAGAAATATATTAAAATATTTGATATTTTCAGAAAAAATCCAAAAAAATTCCCAAAATTCCCAAATATTTTAAAACGACTATTTATGATGAAATAATAAATTTTTGGGATGTTACACAAGCTACTTGACCCACTTTCCCTTGGCTTCATCAAGTCTTCTCTTAAGACCTCAGATGATGACTTAGTTTGTAGCTTCTACTTGTCCATTTGTCTGAAGGTGTTCCACTAAGGAGAAATAGTGCTTAATATGGAGTCCAAAGAGAAATTCCTCAGTTTTAGTTAGTGAACTAGGTACCGTTGTCCGTGACAATGGACTCTGGAATCCCAAAGTGAATGATGATGTTTTCGTGTGTGAGCTTCTATACTTGGGCCGAGGTGATTGTGGCTAGTTGTTCGACTTCAATCCACTTGCTGAAGTAATCAATAACTACCACCAAGTATTTAAGCGTTGCAGCAACTTGTGCAAATGGTCCTAGGATGTTCATTCCCCATTGATCGAATGGCCAGGGAACCGAGATTGTTGTAAGTTCCTCTAGTAGGGCAGAATAAAGGTCTAAAAACTGTTGACACTTGTCACATTTCTAGACATGTTCCATAGAATCAGTCTCCATAATGGGCCAATAGTATTCGACATGCAGTGCCTTTCATGATAAAGCTTTTCCTCCAAGATAATGTCCGCATCTCTCTTCGTGGATCTCGGCTAAGGCATATTCAGCTTCCTTGGGTCCAAGGCACTTAAGGAAGGGGGATGAGAACCCACAATGATATAACTAGTTGTCATAGAGCGTATACTAAGCCACAATTTGTATCAATTTCAACACTTCTTTGGGATCTTTAGGCAGGATCCCGTCTCATAGGTAGGTAGCAATCAGGTTGATCTAGTTTTCTTGTTCATCAACGAACAAGAGGACCTCAGCGTCTGTAACACTTGGGGCGAGGAGGATTTCTTGGATGACAGATTAGTTGTTGCTATGATTCTTTGTACTTGCAAGCTTGGATTGGATATTGGCATGAGAGTTATGCTATCTGAAAATGTGCTCAACTTTTGTACTTGTAAAGTCGGTCAATAGTTTCTTCACTTTGGCCAACTATTTTTAGAGCAATGGTTCCTTTGCTTGTTATTCACCTCGGATCTAAGATGTCACCAGTTGCGAATCACTGCATAGGGTAATTTTGGTTGCTCTCAAGTCTTTTGCCAGCACAATCTTAGCAATGCAAACTTCATACTCTACTTGGTTATTTGAGGTTAGAAATTTGAACCTCAACGGGTGCTCGATGGTAAGTCTTTGTCCATTCTCAATAATGACCTTGAAATTGCTCCCTTTGGGATTCATGAACCTATCAACATAATTGGTCTAAGAATTCCCTTTGGGATGGCTAGGATCCTATGTCAATTCCACTATGAAGTCAGATAGAGCATGGGCTTTAATAGCTTGCATGGTTCATAGACGATTTCAAACTCAAAAAGCTCTACTAACCAAGTAATCATTCTTCCAAGGAGATTCGACTTGTGTAGCACTTGGCAAATAGCTAATTCATCCTCACAACGACTAGGTGGCATTAAAAGTATTGTCTGATCCGTATGGCTGTTGTGAGGGGTGCTAGGGCTACCTTCTCAATCTTATGGTAGCGAATCTCTAGCCCCTGTAGAACCTTGCTCATGTAATATAGTGTTTCATCGAGGTTTGATCTAGTCAGGATGGCAGTGTGGCCAATGTGTTCTTTAGTTCAACGAACACGACCTCGGACTTTGGTGACGACTCAAAGTCTTTTCCCTTTTTGAGGAGTTTGAAGAGGGCAAAAGACATATGAGTAGTCTTAGCTAAGAACCGAAAAAGGCCACTATCTATCATGTCAATTGTTGAACTTCTTTCATGGACTTTCAGCTTCACATGTTTAGTACCACTTGGCATTTGTTTGGGTTAGCTTTAATGCCATGGTTTGTCAATAAGAAACCCAAAAACTTTCCAAGCTACACTCTAAAAGCCTAATTCTTTGGACTCAACCTCATTTTTTATTTCTGGAGCTGTTGGAATACCACTTCAAGGTCCTGGATATGATTACCAGCATCCGTAGTCTTGACAATCATATCGTAGATGTACACTTCTATCATCCTACCAATATATTCCTCAAAGATTTTATTCATCATACGTTGGTATGTTGCACTGTGCTCTTTAGTCCAAAGGGTATAACTCGATAACAGTAACTCGCCCTCTCCATTATAAAGCTGATCTATCCTAATCATCAGGGTGCATGGGAATCTGGTTGTAACTAAAGTAGGCATCCATAAACTAGAGAAGACGGAAGCCAGAGGAATTGTCAACAAGCTTGTCGATGTTGGGAAGAGGATAGGGGTCCTTTGGGCAGGCCTTGTTTAAGTTTGTGGAGTCCACGCACATCCGCCATTTCCCGTTTGCCTTCTTCATTAGGACCATATTGGATAGCCAAGTTGTATAAGAGACTTCCTTGATGAAGTTGACATTTAGGAGTTCCTTAAAATGTGTTTCAATTATTTTTTGCCTCTTTGGTCCGACTTTCTTTTTCCTGTATGACATAGGTTTAGCGTCTAGTTTGATAGAGATCTGTTGAGAGTTAAATTCAGGGTCTAATCTCGACATGTCGGCTGATGTCCATGCAAAAGGGTTTTTGTTTTTCTTAAGGAACGCGATTAGCTGGGTATTCTTTAATTGTAACGTCCTAATACTAATACTAATAATATCTAGATTTACACAATAGTAATTAGAATTAGGCACGTTACAAATAAACTAATATCCTCTTCTGATAAATATTTAAATTCATATATATAAATATGAGCCTTGTAAGGGAAATATAATACACAAATAACTGGAAATACTCTTTTGTACAAATTTTTACATAATTGTACCAAATATACAAACTATATATTTAAAGACTCAAATGCATATATATAAACTAAGTACAAATTCTTTGTACAAAGTAAAGACAAAATTATGATCTAAATGAGTAAACTATCCACTCCACATTCATATCCTTTGCCTTACTTTGCAGAAGAATCTTGCCCTAAAGTTATCATGGAAATACAAATACATAGTGTGAGAATTCTACAATTCTCAATAGTTCTAGCATACATAATGACATCACAATAACTCCAACTATTTCGGGGTATCAAATCAATATTTAAAATATCATATAGAAAGGATGACTAAGCCAAAATGGTTCATTTCTCTTCTCGAAGCAGAAATTCAATTATTATTAATACTCAACAATTCATATCCAGCCATTATATCTAAATCCATTACATCATCATTAGACCATAGATGACATTAGAAACATATAAAATATGAATCGTAACTTACTATCACTAGAACATTCACATACTCTAAGGATGCAAATATTCACAATCAAATCTATGGTCTTTATAACTATCATCAATCATGATGATGTGTAAATGCTCAACATTGCATAATTCTTTCATTAGTGCTCATTTATTTTTGTGCTCATTTATTATAATCTTTCTAAGCATATTCCTATAACCTATATCAATGTATCTTAAAAGGTAGGGCCATCTCATATAACCCTGGGATTTTTATTTTGAAGGCAAGGAGTGAATTTAGGCCTCACACTACCAAATATACTTGGTGATAGTCTACTTTCAGGTTGGTGCACTTCAACCTATTTATAACAGTACATCGTTACACAGCACTATCCCGAGTAACCTTTATCATACTAATGAGGGAAACAAATGGCTAATGAAGAAAGAAATGAGAAATTTCTATGAATTTAGGATCACATTTCTCATAGAGGGTCATTTGTATGATTCATAACTAGAATTTTGGATCCCCTTCTCCCATACAAGATCATTTCCAAAATTCTCTTTGCCATAAATTGATTATTCAATTAGAGGGTTACCTGTCATAATGGAATAGCGACTAAGGATCATTTCCCTTCCCTTTTCAAGGAAAAATGTCCAATATCTTTTATTCCGTGAGCATATATCATTTAAACTCAAATACTAGCCAACCTTTAATATTTGAAATGAGCAATTCTTAATTCATCATTCCATACTAGCTCAACTTTAATATTTCAAAAGAGTAATACATTTCTAGTACACTTCATAATTATAGCAAGTGTACATTTCAAGTATACTAAGTGCACATTATCATCAATTCATCATATACTAAGTGCATAAGATGGTTACTCCACAAGTAACTAAATGCACAAAATCATAATTCTCATAGAAACTATGTGCACAAAATCATCATTTCTCTGAGTCAATAAGTGCACATTCATAATACAAGTTTCCTTAGTTAAAGGTCTCATTCAAATTGATTGATATGGTACCATACAGAACTCTATTTTATGTTCTGCTAATCGATTAGCTCACTCAACTAATCGATTAGCACCTAAAATCATGGCATTCTGGAAGTGTCTAATCGATTGGCAACTAAAATCATGTCATTCTGAAAGTGCCTAATCGATTAGCACCCTCAGTCTAATCGATTAGCACTTAAAACTTGGTAATTCTAGAAGTGTCTAATCGATTAGCCTTCTTAGTCTAATCAATTAGCATACATGAAATTGCATTCTGGATGTGCCTAATCTATTAGCTTTCATGGTCTAATCGATTAGCACCCACAAAATTGTACTAGAACCATCACCAAATATCAGTAACTTTCATTAACATATCATCAAAACTCAACATACACACATATTCATACTAAAATCCAAGTGGAAAACCAATAAGAATCCATCTCATTATAATCAATATATAACATCAATCTCAAACTCAAATGGTTGTGTACATATAAATCCACACTTAAATCTCATCAATCTACATATATGCATATGCACAACCAATTTGTGAACACTCAATTTTGGCAGGGTCATTAAAAGTTTTTTTTGAAAAAAAATTGAAAAAGGGTGGAAGGGAAATAAAGTAGCCCAATTCTCAATTATAATTATCTAACTTCCAAGTCCGATTCTTGACCCAATAAGAGCTTCAATGCCCAATGAAAATTAAATTTTTTTAAAAAATAGAAAAAGAAAAAAGACGATATGCTTTTAATGAGAAATAATGATTTGATATTTTTGAAAAATAATTGAGGGATATGTTTTTAATAAGAAATCATGATTTGATTTTCTTGAAAAATAATTAAAGAATGTGATTTTAGTGAGGAATCATGATTTGATACTTTTAAAAATTAAATTCAATATTTAAAAGGAAAGAATTGAAATAATAGATTATAATGGTTTAATAAAAAAGGAATAGGGAGAATGTGTTTTAAATGAGAGATCATGATCCAATTTTTTTAAAATAAATAAATCCAGGAGTAATTTAGGAGGCTGATTTTATTTGATTTTTTGTGATCAATTATCATTTCATGGGTCAATATTTACATGGAAATTAAAGCTTTAATAATTGCTTAGAAATAGAACCCTTAGCTATTCACAGCAAACAACAATTACACACAATTACACAATTATACAATGACACACAATACCAATACAGAAAAGTGAGGCACGTAACAACACACAATAAGGAGGCTTCAAGAGTGAGAGATATTTGAGAGTTAGAGGGAAAGTTCTCGCGGGTTGTTATTGTTTTTTTTTTCTTCTTCTTTCCTTGTACTAGGATTGAGGTAAGTCCCCTTCAACCCAATATGTATCATCTCTAAGTTGTTCCTCATGGTTGCTCTTGTTGTTGTCTACATATATATGAACATCCATTTGAGTTTTCTTAAGTTGTATATGCTGAGTGGTGTGTGTCATAGTCTAACTTATCCACTACATTGAATCAACCCTATAAATCACCAACACTTATGATTCATGTCCCACTAATATTCACCAGCGGTACTAGTGGAGTAAGGGAAATAAGTCATTAGGTGGAAGAAAGTTTTTTCTTTAAAAAAAAATTGAATGTTGAAGCCCTAATTGTAACGCCCCTCTTCCCAGGGGACGTCACATGGTCGATTACAATGCGGAAATAAAGTTAGGTGAGTTGAGACCCGGTCCATTTTAATAAGACGCGTATATTCACTAGATTATAGTTGGGTATTTTAATTTGGCGGTTATGTTATATATGTACTTTTTTTTTCTTTTTTTAATTAGTAACCATGTTGACGAGACATCAATGGAGATAAAAGATCAAACAGAAGTAAAACATGCATAGGAATTAATATCTGCATCATATATATATATATATATAAGTTTACCAAAACATTTAGTTACAAGCCCGGTACATCAAAAAGCAAAACTATACACCTTTAAAGTATTACATACACATACCCACGGTATCGAATTTTGGACAGACCCACTACAAACAAAACATCGAGCCCCCAAAATAAAATACTTGGTAGCCTTCGGTAGCTACGAGTAACATCAATCCCTCAAGTGAGGAGGAATCGTGTCGGGATCCTCTTCGGGGTCCTCTTCGGGGTCGTCCTCGGGGACTTCCTCGGGATCTTCCTCGGGGTCTTCCTCATCATCGAGGAAATCACCATAGGAATAGCGAGAGACACGGGACGGGGCCCGAGCCGTAGAACGAAAAGAGTCCTCTCTCGGGTGAAGTAACGATCGCCCCACATCTCGCGTATCGGTAGGCGAAACTCCAAACGTAGGCGATACGGCGGTGAAGACAGTGGTTCGTGGCGTCTCCAGGCTAGTGATATCGAGACATCTCCCGTGTAGACACAGCGTTCAGAACTGTAGTTGATATACCAGCACTCTGGCCCTCCTAAGAAAGTCAGACGTACATCTCCCAAAAATCTGTGCGTACGGGGCTCCATAGTCTTCTGTGGTCGCTCAGTCAAGGTAAGGCCAAAAACCAGGGAAGTTGGGAGCTTCCGGTTCCTCACGGTTGTCTTCGATGAGACGCAATGTACAGATAAACAGAAATGGAGAGACAGGAAGGAAAAAGAGGTAAGACATCCTTCCATCATTACCAATTATAGCATCAAGAAACCAAACGGCGCAAAGCGCCCACATAGCATTTACAACAACAGTAATAGTAATAGACATTCAAGAGCAGTTATGAATCAAGCAGACAGTTCCAGGCAGTCATAGGTATATCAACAATATATCAATGCCAGACCATAATAATGATAAATGCAAATAATGCACGGACCCTATACACATGAGCCCTCAATAACCAAGATCCTACTCCATGGAGCTAGACACAAAATACTCGGAGAGAATGATCAGGGAGACATGCCAGTATCTCGTCAGCCATAAAAACAAGTGCTTTCCAGAAAATAATCAGTCATTTTGCGCAACAAGGCTTTATACAGCGGACATTCTCACAAGATCTCGATATAGGACTGTGGCCGGTCAGGATCGTCGGTGCGTTTGCATCGGTTTGTCTCACGGTCCCGGAGGGGCTACCACTGCCCTTTGTGAAACACCCGCGCCCCAACGCCCTCAAGGCCAACTACGGGACCCCACTTGTCTATTCGCACCGCACTAAGGTGTGTTCAACTCCTAGGCAACTAGGCCTTACGACAGTCCAACGGACAAATCACAATGCATACAGACTCTATGCATAATCATGTATGATCATTATCACATACTATTCCATCATATATCACAATTTGCCAAAGTAAGAATTAATACAGTCAATGGTCTCTCACATGGACCCACAATAGCATAATATTGTCATTAAATAGATCAATACCCTTTTCAAAACGTATTATGAGTTCTTGCTTAGGTTTAGCTTTACTTACGGGGTTTGTCTCTAAAGGAATTCTCTTAGTTAACTTAATTCCTCTTAGGTAATTTATTCATATGCCCTTAGAAGGTTATTCTAAGATCTCATAATCTCACACTCTCATGTTCTTCCCTGTTTATGCATCCCTAAGTAATTTCTAGTCATCCCATTTATTTATGATCAATATTCCTCTATTAGTCCCAAGGTTTTGGGTCCAAGAAACTACACGGTCGAATCACAAATTGAGTCACATGATTTCAATTACTAGGTGTTGGGTGATAAGTATACGTTTGAATTCGACAGAGACTATGTTTTATGAATGATTGAAGTTGCCATTCGACGAAGAATAATGTAACGGGAGGAGGAAAGAATGGGAAACACATTTTATAATAGGATTGGCAAGAAATCATTTTCTGTCGAATGGGGTTCTGTCGGACGAAGAAATCATTTTCTATCGGGTGGGGGTTCTGTCGGACGAAGATCAAAACTGTCGAACCCTCCAGATGGTCAGCAACAACCTCAATTCGACGGGTATAGGTGTCGACGTTGGAGAAAATCTCCCAAGTGTCGAACCGACAAGAACACTGGTCGAAATCTCTAATTTCGACGGTCGGGAGAAATGCATCTACTCGACAGGCATTGTCTCTCAAATTCGACGATTATTGACTTTGGGTCATTTTCTTGTAAGTGTCCAGGGACTCTATTCGACGGGTTTGTGGTCGGAAGATCAATCTCGACGGGCATGATCGAGGTTCATACTCGACGGATATTGACATTGTGTTTACTGGTCAGAAATCTAAATTCGACGAGTTTGACATTCGACGAAAAGGGTCAGGAGTCTAAACTCGACGGATTTCAACATTTTACTAAGTAATTAGGTTATCACGTTCGACAGGTTTTAGGTTATCACGTTCGACAGGTTTTAGGTTATCACGTTCGACAGGTTTTAGGTTATCATGTTCGACAGGTTTGGCCATGGGTCCTTACTCGACGGATTTTAACATTTTACTAAGAGATTAGGTGATCATGTTCGACAGGTTTGGCCATGGGTCCCTACTCGACGGATTTTAACATTTTACTAAGAGATTAGGTGATCATGTTCGATAGGTTTGGCCATGGGTCCTTACTCGACGAATTTTAACATTTTACTAAGAGATTAGGTGATCATGTTCGACAGGTTTGGCCATGGGTCCTTACTCGACGGATTTTATCATTCGACGAAAATGGTCAGAAATCTTCATTCGACGGATTTTGACATATCACCAAAAGATCAAGGCATTATATTCGACGAGTTTGGCCAAATTTCTTACTATTGCTAGTTTTCCACATTAAGTTTCCAAATCCTGGGCTCAACACCGTAACTATCCGAAAATCACTCGGAACTCATTCCCTTCAATATTACACATTCCAATACATCCGGTTATCATTTATATATATGTACATTCAAAACTCAAACAATCAAATAACACATATACCATACAAACAACATACAAAAGCGAGAAAGACCCTCAACAAAATCACAGACGTTCCTAAATGCTAAGAGAGGTTGAGGAGGAGTGTCTTCCTCTTACCTTAGAGAAGCACAAAGAAAGGTGCTCCTTTTGGTCGAAATTATATTTTCGGCTCCCGAGAGATCCTTGAATATTCAAGCTCACCAAAATCAGAATCAAGTGTTGAAATGGATACCCATGGTCATCAAAATGACAAGTGGGTTACGAAAATGAGGAGAGATGAGGAAAAAGCTAAGGACTTTACCTTAAAGTTCCAACCTTTAAGCTTCAACCGTGGAGGAAAAGAGGATGAAGAAAACGTAGGACTTTGAAGATGATTCCCTCAGGTGTGGTGCTTCTCCAAACACGAAATGGTCTTGGAGTGTGACGGTATTGGAGGATGAAAATATGAAGGTGGGTGGATGGTGCTGATGGAAGGAGAAATGGAAAGAGAGAAAGATGAGTGCTACGTACAGGAGGAGGAAAATGTGTGGAGTGCAGAATGAATTAAGCCCCTTAATTCAAATGTGCAGCACAAAAATAGGAGGAGAGAGAAATAATAAAAAAAATGATTCAAAGAAGCTTCCTTGAGAAGCTTCGCACGCTTCTCTACGAAGTGCATAGTAAGCTTGTCTCCTTGATTAAATACCTCTGACAGATGATTTATTACACTAGCAGATAAAACCTCAAAAATGTAGACCTCGTAAACTGTGCCCGGACTCGGGTTTAGTAAGATCCCCCGTTGACACGTTGACAGTCCAAGGTTTACCAGCTTCAGGGAAAATATTCTATTCTCCCGGCTCCACTCAGCACACACATAAAACGAAGAATATATTAAAATATTCATCATCTCCAGAAAATTCCACAAAAATTCTTAAAAATTACAAATATTATAAAATGATCGTTTTTAACAAAATAATAAATTTTTGGGATGTTACAACACTCCCCTTCTAAAAAGAAATTTCGTCCTCGAAATTTGCATACCTTAGAATAGGTGTGGGTATTGCTCTCTCATCTTGTCTTCCAACTCCCGGGTTGCATCTCCAGTCACCTCGTTCCAGGATCACTTTCACCAATGCGATCTCCTTGCCTCTTAATTGCTTTATCCTGCTATCCTCGATTCTTATAGGAGACGTCTCATAAGTTAAGTTTTCTTTTAGTTGTACTTGTATACGGTGCTATGATATGACTTGGGTCGGGAAGGTATTTCAGAAGTTGTGACACATGGAAAACATTATGAATGTTTGAAAGAAAAGGAGGTAAGGATATTTGGTATGCTACGGGACCTACACGACCAATGATTTGGTATGGTCCAAGGAATTTAGGAGTGAGTTTTCTAGATTTTAAAGCCCGACCCACCCCGGTCGTAGGTGTGACTTTCGAATACATGCTCACCTTCCTCAAACTCAAGAGGTTTTCTCCTTCGGTCTGCATAACTCCTTTGTCAACTCGAGCCGTCCTCATCTTTTCCTCGAATCATTTTAACCTTCTCGGTTAATGCATTTGTATAATCTCGGGTCCAATAGTAAGGCGCTCGCCGTCTTGGTACCAACACATAGGTGTTCGACATCGTCGTCCATACGAGCTTCATAGGGTGCCATCCCTATGCTCGAATGATAAGCTTGTTGTTGTAGGTGAATTCTATCAAGGGTAGAATATCATCCCAACTCCCGGTTGCTCTATGGTGCAAGCTCTAAGCAAATCTTCCAAAGATTGGATTGTTCTCTCCGATGACCGACCGTCGGTCTGCGGATGATAAGCGAGAACTAAGTTGTAATTTTGTCCCCAATGCTTCTTGCAAACTCTCCCGAGAAATTTGAAGTAAACCTCGGATCTCTATCTCGAAACAATACTTGTAGGCACACCGTGCGATCGACAATCTCTCCAATATAGATCTGAGTCAATCTCTCTAGCTTGTACTTGATGTCGATCGGAAGAAAATGTGCTTGATTTCGTGAGTCGGTCCACAATTACCCAAATCGAATCATGACCTTTTCTTGTCCTTGGTAATCCGACTACAAAGTCCATTGCAATCTTGTCCCACTTCCATTCCTAATAGATAACGGTTGCAGCAATCCTGCTGGTCTCTCGATGTTCCACTTTAGCTTTTTGACAAACCGGACAAGTAGATACACGTCTAGTAACGTCACTCTTCATTCCGTGCCACCGAACAACTTCTTCAAGTCTTGATACATCTTCGTCATGCCCAGTGCATACTCGGTTGGCTTGTGTGAGCATGATTAATGATGTATTCTCTAAGTTCTTGATTCCGTGGGACACAAACTCTCCCCTGGAATCTCAAAATTCCATCCGTTCCTCTGCAAACTCTGTTTCATTTCCTTGCTTCATCTGTTCCCTCACTTCTTGCAAGAATTTGTCCTTCTTCTTGCTCTTTTCTTATGCGTCCATCAACTCGCTCGAGATGGTAACCATATTCATGCAAATCTTTCCAGGTTCTAACTTCACAAAAGACCATACATCTCGAATTGCTCTATTAGATCCTTTTCCTTGATCATCGGGCGAGAGACACGATCATCTTTCTACTTAGAGCGTCGCCACAACATTTGCCTTGCCGGGATGATACGAAGTTGGAAATCGTAAT
The DNA here is from genome assembly GCA_029884595.1 of Ormosia semicastrata. Taxonomy (NCBI): domain Eukaryota; kingdom Viridiplantae; phylum Streptophyta; class Magnoliopsida; order Fabales; family Fabaceae; genus Ormosia; species Ormosia semicastrata. Next base: position 69,468,436 of record JAQQTO010000061.1, on the reverse strand, counting down.
CCTTCGAATTCTAACCACCCGTTGCCTCATGTTCAACTCCTTCGATCATACAAATACTTGAGACTCTTGTGATCACTTGAAAATGTTAAACGTTGCCCCGTAGAGAAAATGCCTCCATATTTTCGAGCAAAAACTACAAATTCGCTAGCTCCAGGTCGTGCGTCGGATAATTCTTCTCGTGCACTCGCAACTGCCTTGAAGCATAAGCCACCACTCTTCCATGTTGCATAAGTACAGATCCTAGCCCTTGGTATGAAGTGTCACAGTACACTTCAAACTGTTCATTCGGATCGGGTAGCACTAACACCGGTGAGGTAGTCAGTCGATTCTTCAACTCTTGGAAACTTTGCTCACAGATGTCGGTCCACTCAAAAGTTTGGTTTTCCTTGTGAGTTGCGTAAGTGGTCCAGCAATCTTGGAGAATCCCTCAATGAACCTCCGGTAATATCCCGCTAAACCCACAAAGCTTCAAATCTCTGTTGCTGACTTCGGCCTTTCCCATTGTAGTACTGCCTCCACTTTCGATGGATCCACAGCAATCCCACTCTTTGAGATCACGTGACCTAGAAACTTGACTTCTTCCACCAAAACTCACATTTTGACAGTTTGGCATACAATTCCTTCTCCTTCGAGATCGAAGAACTATACTTGAGGTGTTCGACATGGTCCTCCCGACTTTGAGAGTATACCGAGAATGTCATCAATGAAGACCACAACGAATTTATCCAAGTAAGGTCGAAAGATTCGGTTCATGTAGTCCATGAAGATAGGCTGGTGCATTCGTCACACCAAACGGTATCACCAAATACTCGTAGTGACCGTATCGGGTGCGAAGCGATCTTGGGCACATCCTCTGTCTTCACTCGTATCGATGATACCCGGATCGCAGATCAATCTTGGAAAACACTTGCCCACTCCCTTCGGTTGGTCCATCAAGTCGTCAATCCTCGGGAGTGGATATTTGTTCTTAATCGTCACTTTGTTCGGTGCCGATAGTCCACACATAACCTTGAGGTGCCATCCTTCTTGCGAACTAACAAGACCGGGTGCTCCCCATGGTGACACACTTGGCACGACAAATTGCTTTTCCAAAAGCTCTTCTAGTGTTTCTTTAGCTCGGCTAACTCTGTTGGTGCCATCCGGTGCGGTGTTATAGACACGGGGCCAGCTCCGGTACTAAGTCGATAGCAAACTCTATCTCTCGAGCGGTGGTAAACCAGGCACACTCTCAGGAAAGACTTCGGGAAACTCATTCACCACTGGAATTGTGTCCACATCAACCTCGTTCTCGATTTTCAAAGAAGACAGTAGCATGTATCCGTGAGCTCCTTCTTTCAAGAGAGCTTGAACTCGGTTGGCCGTCGAAAATCTAGAATTCTCATTTATGGGAAAAACTATGGTCTTTACTGGAGCAGTCTAACGAACATGGTTAGAAGACAACCGATCCATCCCTAGGATAATATCTAATTGGGAAAGAGGTAAACAAATTAGATCGACCGAAAGGATCGACCTTCAACAATCAATGGACAGTTTAGACAAACTTTGGTAGTAACTACCGGTTTATCGGTGGGGGTAGAAACGGTTAAGTCAAAAGGTAAGGGCGACACGGGTAGACTCGGTTTTGCACACGGTCATACGATATAAAAGAATGGGTTGCCCCGAGTCATACGATGCAGGTTAAAAGATTACCTTCTATGATGCCTTCTCCTGTATCAAATCTTCGGATTCGGAGGCTTCGGCTCAAATAGTGTAAACTCGTCCTCCGGCTTGCGGTTTCTTGGCTTTCGCGGCATTCATTGAAGGTTCGACCTTCGCTTGATTGCAATCTCGTAGATGTGTCCAGGTTTCCCACATCGAAAACAGATAATCCCTTTGATAGGACAATCCCTTGTCAGATGATCTTTTCCACACTTCCGGCATTTGGAGGGATATGCCAAGTTTTGGCCAGTCCGGTTCCCACTAGAACCTCCACTTGAACTTCCACCCATGGCTTGTTGGTGACTTCCCATTGGTCGAGAGTATGGCTTCTTCTGGAAGCGGTTAACACTGTTATTGCCGCCTCTCTGGAATCTCGCAGGCCCAAAGTTTCTATTCCTCATATCTCTAGATTGCTCCAGAGCCTCTACATCACAGCAAGTATCCAGCAGTTGTGAGAATTCATTGATCCTCAAGGTGATTACAGCTTTCCTCAGTTCGTACCTCAATCCTTCCGTGAATCTTCGGCACTTCCAAGCCTCATCTGGTTGGTTCTGAAAGTAGGTCGAAAACGTGACAAATTTTCGAATCTCGCTGCGTACTCGCTAACATCATATTCCCCCATGTCGTAGGTTGAGGAATTCGACTCCTTCGCATGCCTTGCACTCGCGAGAAAATACTTGTCCAAGAACTTTTCTTTGAACAACTCCCAAGTAATCTCTCGGTTCGCGACTTCTAGCATCCTCCGCACTCCGTTCCACCGGTTCTCGGCGTTGCCTACCAAAGCATAAAAGTAGCATAATCCACCTTCTCCCCTCGGCGCAATTCATTCCTCGAAATACCTTCTCCAACTCCTTGATCCACGAGACTAGCTTTGTCCGGATCAAATTCCCTTTAAATTGAGGAGGATTATGGCGTCGAAATTCTGCTAAATTCGAGCATCGGCGGTAGCCTCTAACTGTTGAGCAGCTCGCTCTTGTTGTTGCGTAACTCTCTCTTCTTGCTGTCGTGCGGCTTGCTCCGTTTGTTGTGCGATGACCTCAGCCATCCTTTGCATCGCTGTAATAGCTGCTGCCATGTCTTCCCTCCGTGCCATCTCACTTTCTCAGATTCAGATTATCTGAAAACACAGAAAAGTCAGTTGCATTCACCAAGAATACCAAACACTACTCCTTTACGAATACCATTCAGAGAACACACAGCACAAACAAGACAGACTCAACCACAAGACCCAAAGAAACATAAACCGGGGCTCTGATACCAAAAATGTAACGCCCCTCTTCCCAGGGGACGTCACATGGTCGATTACAATGCGGAAATAAAGTTAGGTGAGTTGAGACCCGGTCCATTTTAATAAGACGCGTATATTCATTAGATTATAGTTGGGTATTTTAATTTGGCGGTTATGTTATATATGTACTTTTTTTTTCTTTTTTTAATTAGTAACCATGTTGACGAGACATCAATGGAGATAAAAGATCAAACAGAAGTAAAACATGCATAGGAATTAATATCTGCATCATCATATATATATATATATATATATATATATAAGTTTACCAAAACATTTAGTTACAAGCCTTTGGTACATCAAAAAGCAAAACTATACACTGCCCCAAAGTATTACATACACATACCCACGGTATCGAATTTACATGACCCACTACAAACAAAACATCGAGCCCCCAAAATAAAATACTTGGTAGCCTTCGGTAGCTACGAGTAACATCAATCCCTCAAGTGAGGAGGAATCGTGTCGGGATCCTCTTCGGGGTCCTCTTCGGGTCGTCCTCAGGGACTTCCTCGGGATCTTCCTCGGGTCTTCCTCATCATCAGAGGAAATCACCATAGGAATAGCAGAGACACGGGACGGGGCCCGAGCTATAGAACGAAAAGAGTCCTCTCTCGGAGTGAAGTAACGATCGCCCCACATCTCACGTATCGGTAGCTGAAACTCCAAACGTAGGCGATACACAGTGAAGACAGGTGGTTCGTGGCGTCTCCAGGCTAGTGATATCGAAACATCTCCCGTGTAGACACAGCGTTCAGAACTATAGTTGATATACCAGCACTCTGGCCCTCCTAAGAAAGTCAGACGTACATCTCCCAAAAATCTGTGCATACGGGGCTCCATAGTCTTCTGTGGTCGCTCAGTCAAGGTAAGGCCAAAAACCAGGGAAGTTGGGAGCTTCCGGTTCCTCACGGTTGTCTTCGATGAGACGTAATGTACGAGATAAACGAAATGGAGAGACAGGAAGGAAAAAGAGGTAAGACATCCTTCCATCATTACCAATTATAGCATCAAGAAACCAAACGCGCAAAGCGCCCACATAGCATTTACAACAACAATAATAGTAATAGACATTCAAGAGCAGTTATGAATCAAGCAGACAGTTCCAGGCAGTCATAGGTATATCAACAATATATCAATGCCAGACCATAATAATGATAAATGCAAATAATGCACGGACCCTATACACATGAGCCCTCAATAACCAAGATCCTACTCCATGGAGCTAGACACAAAATACTCGGAGAGAATGATCAGGGAGACATGCCAGTATCTCGTCAGCCATAAAAACAAGTGCTTTCCAGAAAATAATCAGTCATTTTGCGCAACAAGGCTTTATACAGCAGCATTCTCACAAGATCTCGATATAGGACTGTGGCCAGTCAGGATCGTCGGTGCGTTTGCATCGGTTTGTCTCACGGTCCAGAGGGGCTACCACTGCCCTTTGTGAAACACCCGCGCCCCAACGCCCTCAAGGCCAACTACAGGACCCCACTTGTCTATTCGCACCTGCACTAAGGTGTGTTCAACTCCTAGGCAACTAGGCCTTACGACAGTCCAACGGACAAATCACAATGCATACAGACTCTATGCATAATCATGTATGATCATTATCACATACTATTCCATCATATATCACAATTTGCCAAAGTAAGAATTAATACAGTCAATGGTCTCTCACATGGACCCACAATAGCATAATATTGTCATTAAATAGATCAATACCCTTTTCAAAACGTATTATGAGTTCTTGCTTAGGTTTAGCTTTACTTACAGGGTTTGTCTCTAAAGGAATTCTCTTAGTTAACTTAATTCCTCTTAGGTAATTTATTCATATGCCCTTAGAAGGTTATTCTAAGATCTCATAATCTCACACTCTCATGTTCTTCCCTGTTTATGCATCCCTAAGTAATTTCTAGTCATCCCATTTATTTATGATCAATATTCCTCTATTAGTCCCAAGGTTTTGGGTCCAAGAAACTACACGGTCGGAATCACAAATTGAGTCACAGATTTCAATTACTAGGTGTTGGGTGATAAGTATACGTTTGAATTCGACAGAGACTACGTTTTATGAATGATTGAAGTTGCCATTCGACGAAGAATAATGTAACAGGAGGAGGAAAGAATGGGAAACACATTTTATAATAGGATTGGCAAGAAATCATTTTCTCGTCGGATGGGGTTACTGTCGGACGAAGAAATCATTTTCTGTCGGGGGTGGGGTTACTGTCGGACGAAGATCAAAACTGTCGAACCCTCCAGATGGTCAGCAACAACCTCAATTCGACGGGTATAGGTGTCGACGTTGGAGAAAATCTCCCAAGTGTCGAACCGAGCGAACACTGGTCGAAATCTCTAATTTCGACGGTCGGGAGAAATGCATCTACTCGACAGGCATTGTCTCTCAAATTCGACGATTATTGACTTTGGGTCATTTTCTTGTAAGTGTCCAGGGACTCTATTCGACGGGTTTGTGGTCGGAAGATCAATCTCGACGGGCATGATCGAGGTTCATACTCGACGGATATTGACATTGTGTTTACTGGTCAGAAATCTAAATTCGACGAGTTTGACATTCGACGAAAAGGGTCAGGAGTCTAAACTCGACGGATTTCAACATTTTACTAAGTAATTAGGTTATCACGTTCGACAGGTTTTAGGTTATCACGTTCGACAGGTTTTAGGTTATCACGTTCGACAGGTTTTAGGTTATCATGTTCGACAGGTTTGGCCATGGGTCCTTACTCGACGGATTTTAACATTTTACTAAGAGATTAGGTGATCATGTTCGACAGGTTTGGCCATGGGTCCTTACTCGACGGATTTTAACATTTTACTAAGAGATTAGGTGATCATGTTCGACAGGTTTGGCCATGGGTCCTTACTCGACGGATTTTAACATTTTACTAAGAGATTAGGTGATCATGTTCGACAGGTTTGGCCATGGGTCCTTACTCGACGGATTTTAACATTTTACTAAGAGATTAGGTGATCATGTTCGACAGGTTTGGCCATGGGTCCTTACTCGACGGATTTTATCATTCGACGAAAATGGTCAGAAATCTTCATTCGACGGATTTTGTCATATCACCAAAAGATCAAGGCATTATATTCGACGAGTTTGGCCAAATTTCTTACTATTGCTAGTTTTCCACATTAAGTTTCCAAATCCTGGGCTCAACACCGTAACTATCCGAAAATCACTCGGAACTCATTCCCTTCAATATTACACATTCCAATACATCCAGTTATCATTTATATATATGTACATTCAAAACTCAAACAATCAAATAACACATATACCATACAAACAACATACAAAAGCAGAAAGACCCTCAACAAAATCACAGACGTTCCTAAATGCTAAGAGAGGTTGAGGAGGAGTGTCTTCCTCTTACCTTAGAGAAGCACAAAGAAAGGCTGCTCCTTTTGGTCAGAAATTATATTTTCAGCTCCCAGAGATCCTTGAATATTCAAGCTCACCAAAATCAGAATCAAGTGTTGAAATGGATACCCATGGTCATCAAAATGACAGTGGGTTACGAAAATGAGGAGAGATGAGGAAAAAGCTAAGGACTTTACCTTAAAGTTCCAACCTTTAAGCTTCAACCGTGGAGGAAAAGAGGATGAAGAAAACGTAGGACTTTGAAGATGATTCCCTCAGGTGTGGTGCTTCTCCAAACACGAAATGGTGCTGGAGTGTGACGGTATTGGAGGATGAAAATATGAAGGTGGGTGGATGGTGCTGCTGGAAGGAGAAATGGAAAGAGAGAAAGATGAGTGCTACGTACAGGAGGAGGAAAATGTGTGGAGTGCAGAATGAATTAAGCCCCTTAATTCAAATGTGCAGCACAAAAATAGGAGGAGAGAGAAATAATAAAAAAAATGATTCAAAGAAGCTTCCTTGAGAAGCTTCGCACGCTTCTCTACGAAGTGCATAGTAAGCTTGTCTCCTTGATTAAATACCTCTGACAGATGATTTATTACACTAGCAGATAAAACCTCAAAAATGTAGACCTCGTAAGCTGCCCTGGACTCGGGTTTAGTAAGATCCCCGTTGACACGTTAACGGTCCAAGGTTTACCGGCTTCAGGGAAAATATTCTATTCTCCCGGCTCCTCTCAGCACACACATAAAACGAAGAATATATTAAAATATTCATCATCTCCAGAAAATTCCACAAAAATTCTTAAAAATTACAAATATTATAAAATGATCGTTTTTAACAAAATAATAAATTTTCGGGATGTTACACTAATATCTAAAATGAGTAGGCTAACGGAAGATAGGACACCATGTTGGAGGGGGAGAAATAAGGTGTTAATTATTGATTGGATCTAAGTGTCAGACTAGTGTTTCCTTTTTATTTTATTAGGTTTCAATGAATTTTCACTAAGTTTGGAGGAATGGTATTTTGAAGTTAAATGAAAATAGAACAAAAATGAGAAATTTATAAAGTATGGCTTAGTAACGTTTCTCGTAGAAAAACATGTATAATGCTAAGAGTAATGATGTTTGGATAATAAGGAGGAATAATAAGGATAAGAATTAAAGTGAAAAGAAAATTAACTACTTTCGGCATATAGCGTTTCATGTGGTAAATTGTATTTATTTTAAGAAATTTGAGGATGAGAAAAATCAAGATGGATTGTGTAACATCTTAATACTAATATCTAGATATACATAGTGCATAAGGAGATACTTAACATTACAACGTCACTACTTACGTACTAAACTGATAAAATATATCCATAATGTTCATTGAAAATATTATAAAGAGCCATATGAAATGCGAAAAAACATATTCTCATAACATAATGCATATATATACATCATTAGCCTTAACAAAGACTTGAAGTATTACATAACTCTTTACATTACAAAAAAAGTACTATTAAATACAACAGTTGCAATATAAACTATAAAGCTAATCTAATCTTTAGCTTTCTTTTCTTTTTGTTCTTACAAGAACTTTCACCTGGAATTACATGGCAACACAGTGAGGTGAGAATCAACAATTCTCAGTATGAGTAAATCAAAAAAAGTCACACATAGCATAATAAATATAATCTTAATACATGCAAAATAAGATATGTTTACAGCATCTACAAGGTTATACTTTAGTAACTAAAGATACCAACTTAATCATACATTCATCATACATATTTAGTTCAACTTAGAACCAAAATGCTTAACTAGGATTTCTAGTTTAGTGTATTATCTTGTGGTAAATAGAGAGAAAACTCATCCTCACATTACATATACCATGGTACTATCGAGAAGTTCGGGCTGAATCCTTATTCAAAAGAACCTTATGGACTCCCCACTTTTCTCCGTTAGCCTAAATGATTGTACACATCATCAAAGGATACTCACAACGATCAATACTACTACACAATCTTTCAAACATACATCTAAACATCACATCATCACTCATTACTCTTAAGTGATACACATATACCTCAAAAGTGGCCTAAGATGCTAGATGTTTACCTAAGGCAAACCATAACTCTTGAATGCTCAAAGGTTTAAACTTTCTCATACTTGCTAGGTGATAATTCCCTCCCTCAAAATATCCCTATTTGTGCCTTAACACACTTTAGGAAAATACATAAATGATTCTACCTGGCCAAGGACTTCAAAACATCAAAAATGATATTTTTGGAGTTCTTGGTCCTCACGCCGCGGCACAGCATTGCCATACCGTGGCACATTACTCTCGGGTTTTTGAATGATACTACTTATGCCTCGAAGTGGCCTTTTTACGTCACAGTGCACAAAGCAAAATCAACCTCACGCGTGGTGTGCATAACAAAAAATGCTTTCTGCAGAATTCTGTAGAAACCGTGCACTGTTTCATTGGAACTTTGCATGAATTTTGGCCATTCCAAATCAGTTTTTAGGTAATCTTAAGTCCCTAATTAGTTCATTAACAGATAAGGATCATCAATCACTAACTTAAACCACTCAATTTAGATCGTGAACCAAGGCCACACATACTTTGACCTAAAACTCATTCTTGTGTATCAAAGGTCTAAATGAGATGTTCTAAGTTTCTAACTCAAACTCATGCTATGAACAAGTCATAAATAACCATTGAAACACATTCATACAAGTAAAACACAACAAACACCTCTAGAACTCATTTTGACTTATTATGCACCAAAGTGCATCTATGCAGAAAATGATAAAAGAGATGAATAAGGACTCTATCCCCTACCTTCGACAACTGAGATGTAGATTCAAGCTTGGATGATCACACATTGGATTTTCCTTTGGCTCTCCTCTTTTTCTCATTCTCTTCCTTGTCATTTATTTCCTCTTCTTTCCTTTGCTCTCTCACGTTTTCTATTTATGATTTTAGCAGCAAAGAAACTGTGATTTAGGACTTAAAAAGGAGGAAGCAAAAGACTTATAAGGCCTTTAGGCCATACACTGATAAATCCCGATCTTCTAAAAACACTTAGATTTATCTAAATCAAGATTTTCAACTTCCAACAACTTTAAAATAAATACTAAGATTCATATAAAAGGTGGTTTGACCATTATCTGATATTTTCATATCTGCTGCTAGTCAAAATGGCAATAAAATGACAACCAGTATGCCTAACAATGCCAAACTAACTTGGTTTACCGTGAAACTTTAACTGCATCTTATTTCATATATTTGTGACCTACAAATAAATTATCCATATTTATTTTCCTAATCTAAGTAATTTATGCTATTATCTGAGTCATTTTAAGATACTTTTCACACTCTGGATTGTAACAAAGCACCTAAATTAACTCAGTTTGTCACAAAATTAAACATGTATGTTAAGCAAGTCATATGCTACCTTTTGTACACATACACAAGTCTAACATGTCATTAAGGGTACTACCTTTCTCCCCTCCTTTTTTAAAATTTTGACCCCAAAATTGCTCACCTAAAAGGAATAACTCTAGGTAGTCTTGTTGTAGATAGGACTCTAACTCGCAAGTAGCCTCCTCGGTGTTAATGATGCCCCATAAAACCTTCACCAGAGGAATATGCTTACCTCTAAGCTCTGTCCAAAATCATTACTGGATGTACATCATAAGACAAATCATCCTTTAACTGTGCAAATTCATGTTCTATGATATGCAAAGGATCTGGATGATACCTTTTGAACTGAGACACATGAAAAACATCGTGAAGGTTAGACAAACTGGGAGGAAGGGCTATTTGGTAAGCTACGGGTCTAACTTTCTTCAGAATTTGGTAGGGACAAAGAAAATGAGGATTTAACTTTTGATTTTTCAATACTCTACCAATCCTTCCTTTAGGAGTAACTTTTAAGAATACATGATCTCTCTCATCAAACTCAAGATGTCTCATTCTCTTGTTAGTATAACTTTTTTTCTGACTCTGAGTAGTAACCAACCTATCCTTAATCATCTTGATTTGCTCTGTGGTCTGCTAGACCAACTCTGGACCTAGGATGGTTCTCTCACTTACCTCATACCAACATAGAGGTGATCTATATTTTCTTCCATACAAAGCCTCATAGGGTGCCAAACCTATATTGGAATGGTAGTTATTACTATAGGCAAACTCCACTACAGGTAAGAACTTATCCCAACTACCTTGTTGTTCTAAAACACATGCTCTAAGCATACCCTCAAGGGTTTGGATAATCCTCTCTGTTTTCCCATCAGTTTGCTAGTGATAAGCTGTACTAAGGCTTAACTTAGTCCTGAATGCCTCTTGCAAGGCTCCCCAGAATCTAGATGTGAATCTAGATCTCTATCTAAAACTATGCTTATAGGAACTCCGTGCAATCTAACTATCTCCTTCAGATATAGTTGAGCTAATTTCTCAAGAGGATAGTTAGCTATCATTGGCAAAAAATGGGTAGATTTAGTTAATCTATCCACTATGACATAAACTGCATAATATCCTCGTCGAGTCTTGGGTAAACCCATTACAAAGTCCATAGAGATCTTATCTCATTTTCACTAAGGTACTCCTAAAGACTGTAATGGTCCTACAGGTTTCTGGTGTTCAATCTTCACTTTCTGGCAAACTAAACACCTTGAGACATATTCTACTATATCTCTTTTCATTCCAGATCACCAAAACATTTTCCTTAAATCTTGATACATCTTAGTTGTTCCAGGATGGATGGTATACTTACTTCTGTGAGTTTCTTCTAGAATCCTCTCTTTGATCTTTGACTCTCTTGGAACACAAAGTCTGCCTCTAAACTTTATCATTCCGTCATCAATCATATCAAAAATCCTTTTAGGTTCCTAAAAAGATCTGCTCACTAATGTCCATTAAAAGCTTCATCCTCCTTTTGAGCTTCTAAAATTTGAATCATTAAGTCATTTACTATGCCCACTCTACTCACAAAGAGACTATATGGCATCACAATTACCGCAAGACTCAAATCTCTGAAACTCTCGAGACGTTCACTCTCTTGGACAATCATTTGGGATACATGTAGGGATTTCCTACTTAGTGCATCAGCCATTACATTGGCTTCACCCGGATGATACTTTAACTAAAAGTCATAATCCTTTAAGAATTCCATCCATCTTCTTTGCCTCATGTTTAGCTCATTCTGATCAAACAAGTTCTTTAAGCTCTTATGATCGCTGAACACCTCAAACTGGAATCGATAGAGATAATGCCTCCAAATCTTTAAGGCAAACACTACAGTTGCTAACTCCAAATCATGCGTAAGGTAGTTCTCCTTATATGGCATTAACTGCCTTGATGCATAGGTAACTATTCTCCTATTTTGCATCAGAACACATCCTAGTTCCATCTTTGAAGCATCACAGAATACTTCAAAATTCTCATGGGGATTCGGAATCACCAACACTGGTGTAGTAGTCAACCTCTTCTTTAATTCTTGGAAACTATTCTCATAGTCTTGAATCCACTCAAAAGTACTACCCTTCCTAGTCAACCTAGTCAAAGGCAGTGCTAACTGAGAAAAACCCTTGATGAACATTCTATAATATCCAACCAGGCCTATAAAGCTCCTGATCTCGGTCACAATGGCGAGTCTCTCCCATTGCAACACTGCTTTAACTTTGCTAGGTCCACTGAGATTCCTCCTTTAGAAATAGCATGGCCCAAAAATTGAACTTCTGTTTGCCAAAATTGACACTTAGACAATTTAGCAAACAACTTTTTCTCTTTAAGGATATCTAAAACTATCTTGATATGCTGCTCATGTTCTTCCATCATCTTTGAATAGATAAGGATGTCATCAATAAACACTACCACAAACTTATGTAGGTAAGGTCTAAAACTCTGTTCATGTAGTCCATAAACACTACTAGAGCATTTGTCAACCTAAAGGACATCATAAGATACTCACAATGCCCATACCTAGTTCTAAAAGTAGTTTTAAGGATGTCATCTCCCTTAACTCTGATTTGATGATACCCAGATCTTAGATCAATCTTGGAAAATGTCGAATCTCCTCTTAACTGATCCATCATATCATCTATTCTAGGCAATGGATACTCGTTCTTAATGGTTAGCTTGTTCAACTGTCTGTAGTCAACACATAACCTTATGGTACCATCTTTCTTCTTCACTAGCAATACTGGTGCTCCCCACGAAGAAACACTAGGCCTAATGAATTGCTTGTCCAACAACTCCTCTAATTGTTTCTAGAGTTCTGCCAACTCTAGAGGTGCCATCCTATAGGGTGCTATAGATATAGATCCTGTACCTGACACTAAATCTATAGTAAACTCTATTTCTCTCTCTAGTGGCAACTCAGCTATGTCACTTGGAAACACCTTAGGGTATTCCCTCACCACAAGTATACTGTCTAGGCTCTGCTCAACCTCTACATCTAATGAGAAAAGAAAAACATACCCTAGAGCTCTTTCTACAAATCAATGATTGACCCCGTTACCATTGAGATAGACAGACTCGGAAGAAACAACTCTGGTAGGAACATCAAATAGAAAAACTAGAGTCTTATCTGAACAGTTTTGGACCGCATGACTGGATGAAAATCAATCCATACCAAGGATGACATCTATATCCACAAGGGGTAAACAAATAAGGTTTACAAAGAAGACTTTATCCTCGATCCTTATACAACAGTCAAGACATACTTTTGAAGTTATAACTAGCTTATCAGTGGGTGTTGAAATAGACAAGTCATATTGAAACTCTAACATAGGCAAATCCAACGTCCTTACACAATCATAAGAAACAAAGGAATGGGATGCTCCTGAATCATACATGACATTTAAAAGATGATTAGGAATTATGCCTTTACCTTGGATGAGGTGATTTTTTACCTAGAGTATAAACTCATCCCTTGGCTAGCGGCTTTGGGGTAGGCTCATCTTCCTTCTTCAAAGGATAATCTCTAGAAAAGTGCACTGGCTTCTTATAGGTGTAACACACAGACTAGCTTGCCAAACATGTTTTGCCTCTATGTGTCTTCCCAGTTGGGAATTGCAGATACATCACGTAGCGAAAAAATAGGATTCCCACCAAGGATCCATGCGAAAAGCCATAATCTGAGTTTTAAAATTATTTACTTCTTGAAGCGTGATCAAAAGGAAGCGACGTGAATCACTAACACCATAATAGAAAAGATGTCTTTGTGGTATCCACATGAACAAACTCACAAATGTCTAACGTCCTCAAAGAGGAGCCTCACGTCTCTCACATAGTGCTAGCTACGAAGAGTAGAGAAGAAATATGTCACTATCTCACTCATTTTTCTATAGGTACGGCTATAGTTCTATAATATATGTGTCTTAGCAGCCCCTTAGTAGTACTATTTATAATAGTGACTACCTTAAATGAGTGTGCATAGTAGCAAGATAAGCTGTGCAACCCTAGACTCATCTGTTATGAGTCTGGTCCATATTTGAATCTGAGTCCAACTTGGATTTATTGCACCAATTTTAGTCTGCTCTATGCGTGTGATTTGACATAACCTTTCCATGACCAATGTTTCCGTGTCATTTAGTCCCTTTATCAAGATATCTAGATTGAACACAAGGCATGAAATGCGTCACCCTTGTATAGTCCAATCTTTCATTTCCTGATACTTGAGTAGACTTTGTAACAACAAATGAAATCAATATCTTATATTGACTCATTTGAGCATGGCCATGCATTTCACAGTCTTACTCAATCAGGGCCCCCAAAGATATCACTCCTGTTATGTAGGAATGATAAATCCCAACTAGGTCACTCACATCCCTCTGCATGATTCACGGTATGTCCAATAACCAACTTTATAATCACCTTATTACAGATGACGTTTGATGGCATTAAAACACACAACTCCTCATGCAGGAATCGTAGTGATTTCAGGTCAAAGGACCACAGACACCATTGTCACTATGAAAATTGCTTATGACACTCATATAATGATCCATGTAGCGTTCTCATGGTGAGTCAGTCTAGTATATCATTACTCTAGTATGTACCCATGTGTAGACTTGATATCTCATATCCATGACCCGTGAGATGTGGTCATCAATCTACGCACATACTAGTCTCAATGTATTATTATTGTCCTAATTAACAATAATATTTAACTAGGGACATTTAAGAATAGTGATATAACCAAAAGGATCTCACGATCAAGTCATCCACTTGATGTCCTATGGCATCAAACTTACTATTCTAAGGACTTTATTATGTTTATTAAAAAAGAACATAATAAATGAAATGCCTCATATATTAAAATAGCATAATAGAATGTATATAAATACAGAAAATATATCGGCCTCTAGAGCATATACCAACAATCTCCCACTTGCACTAGAGCCAATCAGGTATATTTCTAATGCCTAAAGACCTAGTATGACCCTCATGCTTCTGCTGTGCAAGAGGCTTTGTTAGTGGATCTGTAATGTTATCATTTGTTGGTACTCGGCATATCTTCACATTTCCTCTATCGATGATCTCTCGAATGAGATGGAAGTGCCTAAGTATATGTTTGGATCACTGGTGAGATCTAGGTTCCTTAGCTTGCGCAATGTCTCTATTATTGCCATAATAGAGATCCACTAGGTCCACAATGCTAGGAATAGCGCCAAGTTCAGCAATGAACTTCCTGATCCAAACGGCTTCTTTTGCTACATTGGAGGCAGCAATATACTCAGCTTCTGTGGTAGAATCGGTGACTGTTTCCTGCTTTGAACTCTTTTGGCTCACAGCCCCACCATTTAGGCAAAAAACATAACCCGATTGCGATCTAGAGTTATCCTTATCAGTTTGGAAGCTAGAATCAGTGTAACCCTTTACAACTAGCTCTTCCTCGCCTCCATATACCAAGAACGAATCCTTAGTGTAACACCCCAAATTCTGGCTATGTTAATAGTAATAGTAGAATTACACTATGTTGCATTTTCTGTGTGTTATAAAAATAATTTGACTATTCCGAGATCATTTTTGATCTTTTTGTGTGATTTGCTCCTGGTCAGGAAAATAATAATTTTCGGGCCAGGGAAAATCTTATCTGATTATTTCAGAGACGGAGGATCTTACTAAACCCGAATTTGAGAGACACAGAAAAGATTCTTTTAATTTTTAGAATTTATCTATGAAATAAAAATATTTCACGAATAAATATCTGCTGTTTTATTTATAGCAGTTATTGCTATAATTATTTGACCTGATAAATATTAATTGATAGAAAATGTTCTTAGAATATTTTCTGTAACCTAAATAAAAAATGAACCAATAGGAATCAGTCAAAATAGGTGGCTAGACTTTTCTAACCAATAAGAATTAGTCAAATAAAGAAGCATAGACTTTATTATAGACCATTGGATGAAAACTTGATTAGGAAGCCTTTGATCATAACCATTGATCTCGATCAATGGGTTGAGAATAATCCCAACAAGATAACTAATAATATCCACATTAGATTAGATCAATGGATAGAAAACAAAGTTAAATTCAATGGCTAGGATGGAGTCAAACTTAGTGACTTGTACTTTAGTGTGAACCATTGGATGATGATCTTGATGAAGAAGTTTTGATTTATCACCACTGATTTAATCAATGATGTAGGAGCAAACTTAGTGAGGAAGTCTTGGATGTTGACCATTGATCAAATCAATGGTGTGGATGTGAGCTTGATTAGCAAGCATTAAATATTGTCCATAGATCTAATTAATGGATGAGATTTGTTTGGTTATGACATAAGCCATGTGAATCAAATATTATCATTCTTTTACCAAGCTATTCCACGGCCAAGTGCTTAAGAATTAGAAAATTCATTTCATTCTTCATACTTTATAACTTAATCATTTTCTCACTTTTTCTCCAAAGAGCCCCACGGCTGCACACTTGACATAAGCCATCTTATTTCATTTTCTCTCACTTTGTGAAGCAAATATTCATCATTTTCTCTCAATTTCCCAAGAACACCAAGCATCATTTCCTTTCCATTTTCTCTCTCTAGTTTTGGTTCACTCACCCAAATACACCATCCATCTTCTATAATTTTTGTTCTCATCATTTCCTAAACCTAAACCACCTCCTAAACACTTTTCATTTAGGAAGTTTTGTGAAAATCTTACTCTAAGTGCTTCAAAATCCAAGTTTGGTTTACTTCCCTAAAGGTAAACTTTGGTTTTTATGGTTTAAAATTTAGTTTATGATTTTCTAAATCATGATTGTTCCATGATTTTTCATTATGAATCTTTGTTTGTGATTTTATTAATTATTTGAGAATTTTAGGGAATTGTTTTGGTGCATATGAAAAATCAAAGAGGAGGAGAAGCTTGAGGATCTTGTCTTCAAGAGGTAAGAGGGAGATTTTACCTCACCAACCAAGTTTTGGTGGTGTGGGGATGGTTGAGTATGGTGATAAATCCATAAGGGTTTATTTACCTATTGTTTGATGTTCTTTGATTGTGTTTGTGATGTGTATGATTTTGTGTTTATGATTTGCATATGTGATAATATGTCTATAGTTTTGATATTATGTGTGTATGTATAATTATGGAAGCATGAAAATGTATGTGTAAACTAAGATGTGAATAACATAATGAAACGAATTCATGAGAGCTCCAAAGAGCTTGATGGCTCACGGCCTTACCATGAAAAAGAGGACCAAAGTCCTGAAAATGATGGATTCAAATGAGAATTAAAGATTTAAATGAAAATGAATTGAATTTGAAAAAGTTTGAGTATAGCAAAGTAAAATGATTTTGGAAAAATAATTTGATATAATTAAGTAAATGGGTTATGAAATAAAATTGGATATCAATACTTGAAGTTTTTTTACGTATAGCTCACCCTATGAGTTTTGAAGCGTGTCCGTAAAAATTTGAGCTGTATTATTGGAAGTAAAAGAAAGAATTATAAATTTTTGGGAAATAGTACAAATACTGATTTTTAGAGGGGTTATATTGTAATTTTTTATTTTAAAGGGGCCATATTATAATTATGTTTTTTTAGAGGGGCAATATTATAATTTTTGTTTTTAATGGGGCCATATTGTAATTATTGATTTTAGAGGGGTTATATTGTAAATATTTTATAAAAGAGGGACTATCATATAAATATTATTTTATAAGGAACTATTATGAAATTATTATTTGAAAAAGGACTAAAACATAAATATTATGTTTTGGAGGGACTATTTCATAAATATAAATTTTATGAGGGACTATTTCGTAACTATGAATTTTATGAGGGACTGTTATGAAAATATTATTTAAATGAGGACTATAATGCAAATATTAAGTTTTGAGGGGTTATTATGCAAATATGAAAAATAAAGTCAAATTTTAATATTAAATGAGAAAAATAGTATTTTTGATTTAAAACGTATGAAAAATATTTTACGCGATTGAGAAAACATTAAAAAATCGATACACGATTTGAAAATACGACAGAATTGTTGCACGATTGAGAAAACGCGAAAAATATGTTTATGCAATGAAATATAGTAATAATACTGTTGGGTTATTGAGTGGACCCCGAATATGTGATAATGAATTGGAACTGTAAATGGCGCATGGTACATGCATTGGAAAGGTCCGATGGATTGAATAAGGCTAATTGCCTAGGAGAGAATACACCTCCTGAGTGGGTGCGATATGTGTAGTGTAGGTCACTCGTTGACCTTGGGGGCATTGGGGTGCGGGTTGCCTATAATGGACAGTTGGTAGCTCTTCTGTACCATGGGTTAAACTGACGTAACACATCAATGATCCAGACCGAGACACTATTCTTAATCAAGATTTGATAAAGACTGTCGTGCATATGCTAGATGTGCAAAAATTGAGCACGTGGTCTGAGGCATGTTGGTGCTGATAAATCTTTTCTATCACCCTCTCCGATCTGAGTTTTAGCTCCATGGAGTGAGAAATTGAGTCTAGGTGCATATGCATAGTTATTGAGGGTATTATCATAATTATGATTTATGATAATTGAAATGTTGAATGTTTGAATATTGGTAATGGCATGATCGTAATTATTGCTTATTACATGAGTTAGGATGATAAATGATGTTGGTGGTGAAATTGTAATTATGTATGATGTGCTGGTATGAGATATTATATGTGTTTATCTTCTTTGCTACCATGCTGGTATTGGCGTATATGATCTCACCTCTTTGTATGCCTATTATGTATTGTATTTATATATGTTAAGATGCCAAGTAAGAAGTTGACCGAGAATGCGGAGAGGAGCAAATTCCTGTGGAGGAAGCTGAGTTTTGAGACGATGGAGATGCCTTGTTTTCTAGGGTATATGAGACGGACGTTCTGCGAAGGATCGGAGGTGTGGCACGTTGATCTGGATAGATAGCGTATTTACTACATAGGAGACTTAAATATAATTTTAAGTAGGCTTCATTTTAGACACCCTTACTTTAGTGTGAACATTAATGTACATCTAAAGTTTCCTTTATCTATTAGTAGTACTGGGGAGCTTACTACCATACTCCCAGTGCGATTAGTATTGTGTCGACTGTGCAGACACTTGTGCGTAGGACTTCGCGTTAGTCTAGATTTCTACTTGCTGAGGAATCTGAGGAGGACCGTCTGAGGGTTCTACTATGTAGTAGTACTTGGGCAGTGTGTTAGTTTAAATTAAAGCTTAAATATTTTGAGAGTCTAGTATGTAAATATTAAAATATGACAGTACTAAAGACTGGTATATGTATATAAGGTGTGAATTATTTGTGATATGATAATGTTGTAATGTTTTTATTTTCCGCTAAGTTTATCTTATTATTATTAAGAAATTTTACAACTCATATTTATATTACAAGCACGATTTTCAAATAAAGGGGTAATTTGGTAATTAAGTAACATAAAGTGTGGCGCCCTAAGGAGGGTGTTACATTAGTTGGTATCAGAGCCCAAGTTAGAGTCTTTTGGGTTTGTGGGTAGGTTTGTCTTGTTTGTGCTGTGTGAATCTCTGACACTGAACACAGAGATATATTTTGGTTTCTGAAATGAGACAATGTTGTGTGAAATAGTTACGTTTAGTTCGTTGTGTTTTGAGTTTGTTTGTCTTTGAAGAAAGATAAGGGAATGTAGCGAACATGAGCATGTGGACGCGAGACGTGATGAAGATAGTATAGCTGCAACTAGAAGTGTGATGCAAAAGATGATTGAAGTAGCAGCACAACAGAGACAGATGATCGTTCAGCAGCAGGAACTGATAATCGAACTTCATAGCTTATTAGGATTGGAGCAACCATTGGATGCGAGAAACTGTAACTTAGAACCTTTGATAATCCAAAATGGAAGGAAGCGTAAGGTCAATCGTGTTCAGCAAAAGCTGTATGTACGACCACTAGGGAAGCAACAACGAACAAAGAGAGGAAATACTAGTGGCAACGACTATGGTCAGACTGTGGCATCACCAATGAAATGTTTCAAGTGTGGGAAAAATCATCTCACCAAAGATTGTCAGGATAAAGGGATTATTTGTTATGGATGTGGGAAGCCTGGACATTTCTCCAGGGAATGTGATCAACTGAAGATGGAACCTTCCAATTATAATACACGTATTTTAAAATCTCAAGAAGAAGAAAGAGCCGTACAAAGAGTGTAGTGAGAACGATCAAATACAAAAACTTAAGAAGCGAGAAAGTTGTGCCATAGAGGGTAATTTTAAAATTGTGCTGTAAAATTCGCAAGGTAACCCATTCTCTTATGAATTATGATTGTGTAAATATTCTGGGGTTATCTGTGTTTTGCTTTTCCTCATAATGCTACTTCGACTTCTAAACTTGTTATTACTACTCGAGCCTGTTTAAAACTATCCTATTATTATTGGAGTTTGAAACTTTTCTATTGATCTGGTTTGTCTATTTCTTTCTCAAATAGACTGAGTAAATCAATTTGACTTATCCGTGTCTTTGTTATAATGTAATCTGAGTATTTCTACTCTTCTTGTTAAACTTGTTGTTTATACTCAAGTTTTCTAACTCTACCCTATATATAGTGAATATCAAATCTTTTCTGTTGATTTGATTTATTTCTCTAAAATCACATCTATTTAAGAGCCTGACTTTATAAATGGATTGGTTATTTTCCATCCATATCCTACTAGATTATTACAATGTAACTTTAGTGTTTCCTTGACCTAAGATTTTTAGATTTGAATCCAGAAAGTTCATTTCTAAAATTATTAGACTATGTTCATTTCGAAATCTATTAGACCATCTTAAATTCTTTGTTAGACTAATCTAGTAATCTACCAAATAGTTTTATTACTTTTCCTATAACCTTCATAGTGTATTTTATGTATCTCAATTTAGAAGGACTATTCTTGATTCAATTTATGTCATAGTACCAAATACAGTGCAATTAGAAGAAAACTTGATCTATGAGATAGTTTCTGTTAAGATTAAAAATAGGCAAGTAGAACAACTTACTTTGATGAAGAAAATCTAGAATGATGTGACAACAGGGGAACTAGAAGACCAAATGAAGGAAATCGCTATTTGCTCCAAGATCGATTTGTGTGCTAATTATTATTAGATTTGCGTAAAAGTAGAGAATGTTCTAAGATAGTTTTTTTTTGGACGCATTACGGGTAATATGAATATTTAGTACTGCCATTCAGGGTAAAGAATATTTTACAATATTCACAAATTATATAAATAGGATCGTTCTTTCCTATTTAGGAAAATTTGTCATTATCCTTATTGGCGATATTTTGACTTATTCCCAAAATTCGAAGGAACATGCTGAAGATCTCAATGCAGTTCTTCAAATTCTGAAGAAGAAGAAGGAGTTATGCGCGAAACTAGTCAAATGTAAATTCTGTTAGAAGGAGTTCAACTCGTGGATTTAGATTTAGTGTTGAGATCAAATAGAAAAGTTGTGGTGTATACTTCAAGGCAGTGAAATGTGCATGAGAAGAATTATTCGACTTACGTTTTAGGATATGTGATAGTTGTTTTGCAAGGAAAAAAAAGAGAGTAGTATCCATGTTTGTGTTAAATGTGTGTGAGCAAGTTTCGAGGACGAAACTTCTATTTAGAGGGGGAGAGTTGTAACACCCCAAATTCTGGCTATGTTAATAGTAATAGCAGAATTACACTATTTTGCATTTTCTGTGTGTTATAAAAATAATTTGACTATTCCGAGATCATTTTTGATCTTTTTGTGTGATTTGCTCCTCGTCAGGAAAATAATAATTTTCGGGCCGGGAAAAATCTTATCTGATTATTTCAGAGATGGAGGATCTTACTAAACCCGAATTTGAGATACACAAAAAAGATTCTTTTAATTTTTAGAATTTATCTATAAAATAAAAATATTTCATGGATAAATATCTGCTATTTTATTTATAGCAGTTATTGTTATAATTATTTGACCCGATAAATTTTAATTGATAGAAAATGTTCTTAGAATATTTTCTGTAGCCTAAATTAAAAACAAACCAATAGGAATCAGTCAAAATAGGTGGCTAGACTTTTCTAACCAATAAGAATTAGTCAAATAAAGAAACATAGACTTTATTATAGACCATTGGATGAAAACTTGATTAGGAAGCCTTTGATCATAACCATTGATCCGATCAATGGTGTAAGAATAATCCTAACAAGATAACTAATAATATCCACCTTAGATTAGATCAATGGATAGAAAACAAAGTTAAATTCAATGGCTAGGATGGAGTCAAACTTAGTGACTTGTACTTTTGTGTGAACCGTTGGATGATGATCTTGATGAAGAAGTTTTGATTTATCACCACTGATTTAATCAATGATGTAGGAGCAAACTTAGTGAGGAAGTCTTGGATGTTGACCATTGATCAAATCAATGGTGTGGATGTGAGCTTGATTAGCAAGCATTAAATATTGGCCATAGATCTAATTAATGGATGAGATTTGTTTGGTTATGACATAAGCCATGTGAATCAAATATTATCATTCTTTTACCAAGCTATTCCACGGCCAAGTGCTTAAGAATTAGAAAATTCATTTCATTCTTCATACTTTATAACTTAATCATTTTCTCACTTTTTCTCCAAAGAGCCCTAAGGCTGCACACTTGACATAAGCCATCTTATTTCATTTTCTCTCACTTTGTGAAGCAAATATTCATCATTTTCTCTCAATTTCCCAAGAACACCAAGCATCATTTCCTTTCCATTTTCTCTCTCTAGTTTCGGTTCACTCACCCAAATACACCATCTATCTTCTATAATTTTTGTTCTCATCATTTCCTAAACCTAAACCACCTCCTAAACACTTTTCATTTAGGAAGTTTTGTGAAAATCTTACTCTAAGTGCTTCAAAATCCAAGTTTGGTTTACTTCCCTAAAGGTAAACTTTGGTTTTTATGGTTTAAAATTTAGTTTATGATTTTCTAAATCATGATTGTTCCATGATTTTTCAGTATGAATCTTTGTTTATGATTTTATTAATTATTTGAGAATTTTAGGGAATTGTTTTGGTGCATACGAAAAATCAAAGAGGAGGAGAAGCTTGAGGATCTTGTCTTCAAGAGGTAAGAGGGAGATTTTACCTCACCAACCAAGTTTTGATGGTGTGGGGATGGTTGTGTATGGTGATAAATCCATAAGGGTTTATTTACTTATTGTTTGATGTTCTTTGATTGTGTTTGTGATGTGTATGATTTTGTGTTTATGATTTGCATGTGTGATAATATGTCTATAGTTTTGATATTATGTGTGTATGTATAATTATGAAAGTATGAAAATGTATGTGTAAGGTAAGATGTAAATAATATGATGAAACGAATTCATGAGAGCTCCAAAGAGCTTGATGGCTCACGGCCTTACCATGAAAAAGAGGACCAAAGTCCTGAAAATGATGGATTCAAATGAGAATTAAAGATTTTAATGAAAATGAATTGAATTTGAAAAAGTTTGAGTATAGCAAAGTAAAATGATTTTGGAAAAATAATTTGATATAATTAAGTAAATGGGTTATGAAATAAAATTGGATATCAATACTTGAAGTTTTTTGACGTATAGCTCACCCTATGAGTTTTGAAGCGCGTCCGTAAAATTTGAGCTGTATTATTGGAAGTAAAAGAAAGAATTATAAATTTTTGAGAAATAGTACAAATACTGATTTTTAGAGGGGTTATATTGTAATTTTTATTTTTAAAGGGGCCATATTATAATTATGATTTTTTAGAGGGGCAATATTATAATTTTTATTTTTAATGGGGCCATATTGTAATTATTGATTTTAGAGGGGTTATATTGTAAATATTCTATAAAAGAGGGACTACCTTATAAATATTATTTTATGAGGAACTATTATGAAATTATTATTTGAAAAAAGGCTAAAACATAAATATTATGTTTTGGAGGGACTATTTCGTAAATATTAATTTTGTGAGGGACTACTTCGTAACTATGAATTTTATGAGGGACTATTGTGAAAATATTATTTAAATAAGGACTATAATGCAAATATTAAGTTTTGAGGGGTTATTATGCAAATATGAAAAATAAAGTCAAATTTTGGTATTAAATGAGAAAAATAGTATTTTTGATTTAAAACGTATGAAAAATATTTTACGCGATTGAGAAAACATTGAAAAATCGATACACGATTTGAAAATACGACAGAATTGTTGCACGATTGAAAAAACGCGAAAATATGTTTATGCGATGAAAATATAGTAATAATACTGTAGGGTTATTGAGTGGACCCTGAATATGTGATAACGAATTGAAACTATAAATAGTGCATGGTACATGCATTGGAAAGGTCCGATGGACTGAATATGGCTAATTGCCAAGGAGAGAATACACCTCCTAAGTGGGTGCGATATGCGTAGTGTAGGTCACTCGTTGACCTTGGGGGCATTGGGGTGCGGGTTGCCTATAATGGACAGTTGGTAGCTTTTCTGTACCGTGGGTTAGACTGACGTAACACACCAATGATCCGGACCGAGACACTATTCTTAATCAAGATTTGATAAAGACTGTTGTGCATATGCTAGATGTGCAAAAATTAAGCACGTGGTCTGAGGCATGTTGGTGCCGATAGATCTTTTCGATCACTCTCTCCGATCTGAGTTTTAGCTCTATGGAGTGAGAAATTGAGTCTAGGTGCATATGCATAGTTTTTGAAGGTATTGTCGTAATTATGGTTTATAATAATTGAAATGTTAAATGTTTGAATATTGGTAATGGCATAATCGTAATTATTGCTTATTACATGAGTTAGGATGATAAATGATGTTGGTGGTGAAATTGTAATTATGTATGATGTGCTGGTATGAGATATTGTATGTATTTATCTTCTTTGCTACCATACTAGTATTGGCGTAGGTGATCTCACCTCTTTGTATGCCTATTCTGTATTGTATTTATATATGTTAAGACGCCAAGTAAGAAGTTGACCGAGAATGCGGAGAGGAGCAAATTCCTGTAGAGGAAGCTGAGTTCTGAGACGATAGAGATGCCTTGTTTTCTAGGGTATATGAGACGGACGTTCCGCGAAGGATCGGAGGTGTGGCACGTTGATCTGGATAGAGAGCGTATTTACTACATAGGAGACTTAAATATAATTTTAAGTAGGCTTCATTTTAGACACCCTTACTTTAGTGTGAACATTAATGTACATCTAGAGTTTCCTTTATCTATTAGGTAGTACTGGGGAGCTTACTACCGTACTCCTAGTGCGATTAGTATTGTGTCGACTGTGCGAACACTTATGCGTAGGACTTCGTGTTAGTCTAGATTTCTACTTGCTAAGGAATCTGAAGAGGACCGTCTGAGGGTTCTACTATGTAATAGTACTTGGGCAGTGTGTTAGTTTAAATTAAAACTTAAATATCTTGAGAGTCTAGTTTGTAAATATTAAAATATGACAATACTAAAGACTGGTATATGTATATAAGGTGCGAATTATTTGTGATATGATAATGTTGTAATGTTTTTATTTTCCGCTAAGTTTATCTTATTATTATTAAGAAATTTTACAACTCGTATTTATATTACAAGCACGATTTTCAAATAAAGGGGTAATTTGGTAATTAAGTAACATGAAGTGTGGCACCCTAAGGAGGGTGTTACACTTAGTCCTTCTCAAGTACTTAAGGATGTTCTTGATAACAGTTCAGTGACTCTCATCGGGATCAGACTGGTACCTACTCGTCATGCTCAAAGCATACAAGATGTTTGGTCAAGTACATAACATGGCATACATGATAGATCCAATTGCAGATGCATATGGAATCTTGCTCATGTGATCCCTCTCATCCTGGGTGGAAGGGGATTGAGCCTTAGATAGGCTTACACCATGCGATATAGGCAAGAGTCCTTTCTTGGATTCATGCATGTTAAACAGTCTTAACACTTTGTCTATGTATGTACTCTAACTTAGGCTAAGCAGTCTCAGTGATCTATCTCTATAGATCCTAATACCTAACACATAGGTGGTTTCGCCCAAGTCCTTCATAGAGAAGCAGTTCCCTAACCAACTCTTTACAGACTGTAAGGTAGATATGTCATTTCCAATGAGTAATATGTCATCTACATACAATACCAGAAAGATAATTATGCTCCCACTAACCTTTTTGTAGACACAAGATTCTTTTTCATTCTTGATGAAACCAAATTATTTTATTGTATCATCAAAATGAAGATTCCAGCTTCTGGAAGCTTGCTTCAATCCATAAATAGATTGTTGTAACTTGCGCACCTTTCCAGCATCCTGTGGAGTGGCAAAACCCTCAGGTTGTGTCATGTACACATCCTCGAGAATATTTTCATTAAGGAAAGTAATTTTGACATCCATTTGTCAGATTTCAAAATCGTGGTATGCTATAATAGCAAGCAAGATCCGAACGAATTTAAACATTGCAACTGGGGAAAAAGTCTCATCATAGTCTACACCATGAATTTGTTTGAAACCTTTAGCCACCAATCGCACTTTATACATTACCATTTATGTCAGTTTTATTCTTGAAAACCCACTTGCACCCAATGGGTTTTACCCCTTTAGGTGGGTCAACTAAGGTCCATACCTGGTTGGCATACATGGATTCCATTTCAAATCTCATGGCCTCAAGCAATTTCTCAGATTCTGGGCTAATAATGGCTTCTTGGTAAGTTACAGGCTCATCTTGATCCATGAGTAATACGTCACATTGTTGGGTCATGAGAAATCCATATCTCTCTGGTTGATGACATATCCTGTTAGAGCTACGCAGGTCTTGTGCTATTAGAGCAGGTTGTTGCTCTACAACATTTTGCGGAGGCTGCTCTATTTCTACCATTGGTTCATTGCTGCTTTGTGAAACTTGAACTTCTTTAAGTTCTACTTTCCTTTTCTAGAAATACAGTAGTCTGTGCGACATATACTTTGCCCTCGATAGGATTATAGAAAAAATATCCCTGGGTTTCCTATAGATACCCCACAAAGAAGCATTTATCTAATTTAGGTCCAAGCTTATCAGAAACTTGATGTTTCACATAAGCTTCGTAGCCCCAAATCTTCATGAAAGACATACTGGGCCGTCTCCCAGTTCATATCTCATATGGTGTCTTTTGAACCATCTTAGATGGAACATGGTTAAGTGTGAAAGCTGCTGTTAACAGAGCATGTCCCCAGAAGGAGACTGGAAGGTATGCATGACTCATCATGGATCGGACCATGTCCAACAAGGTTCGGTTCCTCCTTTTAGAGACACAACTCCATTGTGGTGTTCCTGGAGGAGTGAGTTGAGATATTATCCCACACTCTTTCAGATGACCATCAAACTGTTGGCTTAAGTATTCACCTCCTTGATCTAATCAAAAGATTTTAATACTCATTCCAAGTTGGTTTTGTACTTCATTCTTGAATTCTTTGAACTTCTTAAAGGATTCTGATTTGTGCTTCATAAGATATACAAATCCATATCTACTGAAATCATCAGTAAATGTAATGAAGTATTGAAAATCGCCTCTAGCTAGTGTGATTAGTGGCCCACATACATCACTATGTATGAGGCCTAAAAGATCACTAGCCCTTTCACCTTGTCTAGTGAATGGGGCCTTTGTCATCTTCCCCAATAAACAAGATTCACATATCTTATATGATTCAAAATCAAATAAGTCCAAGAATCCATCTTTATGGAGTTTGGAAATGCATTTCTCATTTATGTGGCCCAAACGACAATGTAGAGAAAAGTTGGGTTCAAATCGTTTGATTTAAACCTTTTTGTATTTATGTTATAGACGGGCATTTCGAGATTAAGGACATAAAGTCCATTACTCAATTGTGCACTACCATAAAAAATATCATTCATATAAATGGAACAACATTTGTCTTTTATAATAAAAGAAAAACCTTTCTTGTCCAAACAAGAAACAAAAATGATATTCCTGCTAATAGCAAGCACAAAATAGTAGTTCTCTAACTCTATTACAAGCCCAGTGGGCAAAGATAATAAGTAAGTCCCTACAGCTAATGCAGCAACCTTTGCTCCATTTCTCACTCGCAGGTCAACTTCGCCCTTCATCAATGGTCTACTACTCTTTAGATCCTGCACATTTACACAAATGTGAGATCCACATCCAGTATCTAATACCCATAATGCAAAAGTAGATAAATTGACTTCAATAACAAAAATACCTAAAGTGGAAGTCTCACTTCCTTTCTTTTTCTTGAGCTCCTCCAAGAACTTGGCACAGTTCCTCTTCCAATGTTTGGTCTGACCATAGTGGAAGCATGTACCTTCGTTAGCCACTCCACCCACTGGTTTCAAGCCAGAAGTGCTAGGCTTGGACTTATCCTTGCCCTTGCCTTTCCAGTTGTCCTTAGTCTTTTTCTGCTATTTCTTGCCCTTATTCTTTTGAACCATCATTATGGCCTTTCCTTTGCCTTTCTTAATGTTCTGCTCAGCAATTCTCAACATGCTTAGCAGCTTTGATAGTGATTTTTCAATCTCATTCATGTTGTAGTTCATGACAAATTGACTAAAAATTACCGACAACGATTGCAGGACTAAGTTAGTGGCCAACTCTTAGCCCAAAGGAAAACCAAGTCTCTCTAGGTTTACAATGTACCTAATCATCTTGAGTACATGAGTACCAATAGGGCTTCCTTCTACCAGCTTGCACTGAAACAGTACTTTAGAGACCTCGTATCTCTCATGCCTGGCCTGCTCTTGATAGAGCTTCTTAAGGTGTACGATCATATCGTAAGCATCCATGTTCTCGTGTTACTTTTGGAGCTCAGAGTTCATGGTGGCCAGCATTAGACATCCGATGTCCGAGGCATCATCTTGATGCTTCTTATAAGCATCTTTTTCAGTTCTAGGGGCATTAGCAGTAGGTGGTTGAGGAATAGGCTGTTCTAGAACATATAACTTTTTCTCTTGCTTGAGGACAATCCTCAAATTCCTATACCAATCTAGAAAATTTGTTCCAGACAACTTGTCCTTCTCAACGATGGATCGCAGTGATAAGTTACTTGATGTGTTTATTGCCATAGTAATCTACCAATAGAAATATGCAAAATATAAGTATCATGCTATAAACATATTTAATGAGGTCTTTTAATTAAATATGTCTCTCACTATTTTATTCAAATCAATGACCCTCAACATTGACTCGAAAAATCTTATCGTAAGATTTCCTAGTGGGCCAAGATCCACATTTTACCTAATTTTGAGTCAGCTTTGGCTGATCACCCAAAATTCAGTTATTTAGGTAAGAAACACTTTCCAATTACATCATATGTAACTCTCGGATAGTTGGGTGAATAACACTTATTCTAATCCATCCAATGGACTAAAGCCCAACTTCATGCCTCTAAGCCTTCAATCCTATTGAAATGGCCTAGTTAAGTCATACCCAATGGTTAGAAGTTAGATATTACCCTTATCCCATCGCGTCTTACTAATATAGATAAAGGCATCCTGCTTTGGCAGACCTACACTTGATCGATACTAGTCTTGACGAGTGCCATGCATTAGAAGGCATCACAAAATGACTTAATAAATGCTTTGAGGGAATTTTATTATTATTAGATCTCACCATTTATTAAACTATTTATCATAATATAAACATTATCCATCCATCTCATACATAAAAGGCATATAATAAAAGTGACATGGTTATGGCCCCCTAAGAGAGTAGCATAAAGAAAGGCAGCTTCACCAAGCATCTCCCACCAACATCCTCACTTGATGCTGTCTTCTTATCTCCACATCATAATTACATTATATAGAAACCTCTTTTACATTCGAGGGGAGTTAGGTGAGAAGAGAATGTACAATCAGAATGTAGAGAGAAAGGCATGACACACAGGTCATATTTATAAAAACCAAAAAGCATAAAAGGAGGACTAAGGCCATAACCATGCACCATGCATCACAAAGAACATACAAACTCAAAACAAGAACAACAAACACATTATCTCATGCAAAATGAAAATAGAAAACCGAATCATGATTTCGCAAGATGCTCTGATACCACTGTTGGGAATTGCGGATACATCACGTAGTAGAAAAATAGGATTCCCACCAAGGATCCATGTGAAAAGCCATAATCTGAGTTTTAAAATTATTTACCTCTTGAAGCGTGATCAAAAGAAAGTGACGTGAATCACCAACACCGTAATAGAAATGATGTCTATGCGGTATCCACATGAACAGACTCACGAACGTCCAACGTCCACAAAGAGGAGCCTCACATCTCTCACATAGTGTTAGCTACGAAGAGTAGAGAAGAAACCTGTCGCTCTCTTACTCACTTTTCTGTAGGTGCGGCTAGGGTTCTGTAATATATGTGTCTTAGCAGCCCCTTAGCAGTACTATTTATAATAGTGTCTGCCTTAAGTGAGTGTGAGCAGCAGCAAGGTAATTTGTGCAACCCTAGACTTATCTGTTATAAGTCTGGCCTATATTTGAATCCAAGTCCAACTTAGATTTATTGCTCCAATTTTAGTCTGCTCTATGTGTGTGACCCTACAGGTTCTCATTACATTGGCAGTAATATTAAAATCTCATTTTAATATTACAAGCAGTGAGTGGTATCTAGTAACACATCGCTGCTACCCAAGTAATAAGAATGTCAGTGATTTGATATAACCTTTCCATGACTAATGTTTCCGTGTCGTTTAGTCCCTTTGTCAATATATCTAGATTGAACACAAGGCATGGAATGCATCACCCTTGTATAGTCCAATCTTTCGTTTCATGATACTCGAGTAGACTTTTTAACAACAAATGAAATCAATATCTCATATTGACTCATTTGAGCATGGCCATGCATTTCGCAGTCTCACTCAATCAGGAGGCCCGAAGATATCGCTCTTGTTATATAGGAATGACAAATCCCATCTAAGTCACTCACATTCCTCTGTATAATTCACGGTATGTCTAATAACTAACTTTATGATTACCTTGTTACAGATGACGTTTGATGGCATTAAAACACATAACTCCTCATGTAGAAATCATAGTGATTTTAGGTCAAAGGACTACAGACACCATTGTCACTATGAGAATCGCTTATGACACTCATGTAACGATCCATGTAGCGTTCTCATGGTAGGTCAGTCCCGTACATCATTACTCTAATATGTACCCATGTGTAGACTTGATATCTCATATCCATGACCCGTGAGATGTGGTCATCAATCTACACACATACTAGTCTCAATGTATTATTGTTATCCTAATTGACAATAATACTTGACTAGGGACATTTAAGAATAATGTTATAACCAAAAGGATCTTACGATCAAGTCATCCACTTGATGTCCTATGGCATCAAACTTACTATTCTAAGGACTTTATTATGTTTATTAAAACGAACACATTAAATGAAATGCCTTATATATTAAAATAGCATAATAGAATGTATGTAAATACAGAAAATGTATCGGCCTCTAGGGCATACACCAACATTCCCACATTTAGAGCATTGGGATACCTTAGACCCATTCTTGCCCTTTCCCTTAGGGTTCCTCATCTTAGGAGTACCCTGCTTACTCTTGTCATCCTCTCGCTTTCTCTTCTAGATGTCTTGTGCCCTTTCCTCTGATTGAGGGTTGTGAGCACTCGACTCCACAATCCTAATTTTGTTGACCAAAGAAGGAAAGTCCCTAATCTCCATAGGTCTCACCATACTCTTGACCTCGCTTCTTAAGCCATTTTCAAATTTCAAACATCGTCATTTCTCGTCCGGATGATAACGAAAATGTGGAGAAAATTTCGACAACTCCTCAAACTTGGCTATATACTAGCTTACTAACAAGCTTCCTTGTTTTAATTGCATAAACTCCACTTCCTTGTCATCATGTAGAGTTTGCGGGAAAAACTTCTCCAGCAAGGCTGTCTTAAAAACTTCCCATGACATCTGGTTTCTTGTGGCTACCAATACCTTCTTGGTACCTTTCCACCAATGCTCTGCCTCACCCTTTAACATATAGGAGACGAAGGCCACTTTTTGCTCCTCCTAGAAAACCATTACTTTGAAGATCTTTTCCATCTCACTGAGCCACTCCTCTACCTTAGCAGGGTTGTGCTCACCTCTAAAAGGTGGAGGGTTCGTCTGACAGAAAGCTGTCAAGTCTTGGAAATTCTGATTCCTTCCGACTTGAACTTCCTGAACTGGCTACTCAGGTGGTGGAGGTTAGTGAGGTGGATTTGCTTCCATCCTCTCAAGCATCATTTCT
This sequence comes from Ormosia semicastrata, assembly GCA_029884595.1. Classification (NCBI taxonomy): domain Eukaryota; kingdom Viridiplantae; phylum Streptophyta; class Magnoliopsida; order Fabales; family Fabaceae; genus Ormosia; species Ormosia semicastrata. The sequence goes on along the minus strand of JAQQTO010000061.1, from coordinate 69,436,339 downwards.
GTTACAGTTGTTTGCTCCCTTATGGCATTGACCATAGCCATAAATGCTTCAACCATATTTGGACCATCTGAGGTCGAGTTCTTCATTTCTCTAGTTCACCTCTTTGGTGCCATAGTTTACTGTACACACAAAAATAATATATGTTGAGTTGTAGTCTCAATATCATGTAATTATGTAATAGTAGCTAATAACAAACCAATCTAAGGCAAATCATGCAATTTCACACAAACATCTCAAGCAAGAGACAAGAAAAGCACAATTCCTAAAAAGGAAGTCCTAAATATGCCTAAGCATAGTCAGTCCATACCCCAGCTCAACAGGATGAACCGCTCTGATACCATAACGTAACATCCTAATACTAATATCCCGATATACATAGTGCACAAGCAGATACTTAGCATTAGAACGTCACTACTTACGTACTGAACTAGTAAAATATATCCATAATGTTTATTGGAAACATTATAGGGAGCCATATGAAATGCGAAAAAATATATTCTCATAACATAATGCATATATATACAACATTAGTGTTAGCAAAGGCTTGGAGTATTACATAACTCTTTACAATACAAAAGAAGTACTATTAAATACAACAGTTATAATATAAACTATAAAGCTAATCTAATCTTTAGCTTCCTTTTTTTTTTTTTGTTTTTAGAAGAACTTTCACCTGGAATTACATGGCAACACAGTGGGATGAGAATCAATGATTCTTAATATGAGTAAACAAAAACCAGTCACACATAGCATAATAAACATAATCTTAATACATGCTAAAATAAGATATGTTTAAAGCATCTACAAGGTTATACTTTAATAACTAAAGATACCAAGTTAATCAAACATTCATCATACATATTTAGTTCAACTTAGAACCAAAATGCTTCACTAGGATTTCTAGTTTAGTGTATTATCTTGTAGTAAATAGAGGGAAACTCATCCTCACATTACATGTGCCCTGACACTATCGAGAAGTTCGGGATGAATCCTTATTCAAAAGAACCTTATAGACTTCCCACTTACCTCCCTTGGCCTAAATGATTGTACACATCATCAAAGGATACTCATAATGATCAATACTACTAGACAATCCTTCATACATACATCTAAATATTACATCATCACTCATTACTCTTAAGTGATACACATAGACCACAAATGTGGCCTAAGATGCTAGATATTTACCAAAGGCAAACCATAACTCTTGAATGCTTAAAGGTTTAAACTTTCTCATACTTGCTAGGTGATAATTCCCTCTCTTGAAATATCCCTGTTTGTGCCTTAACACACTTTAGGAAACATACATAAATGATTCCATCTAGCGAAGGACTTTAAAACATCAAAAATGACAATTTTTGAGTTCTTGGTCCTCACGCCGCGGGGACTTGCTCTTGGTTTTTGAATGATGCTAATTACGCCTTGGCGTGACCTTCTTACACCACGGTGCACGAAGCAAAATCAACCTCACGCCTTGGCGTGGCCTCCTCACACCGCAACGCACATAGCAGAAATTGTGCACTGTTCCATTGGAACTTTACATGATTTTTGGCCATTCCAAATCAGTTTCTAGATAATCCTAAGTCCCTAAATAGTTCATTAATACATAGGGATCATCAATCACTAACTTAAACCACTCAATTTGGATTATGAACCAAAACCACACATACTTTGACCTAAAACTCATTCTTGTGCATCAAAGGTCTAAATGAGATGTTCTAAGTATCTAACTCAAACTCATGCTATGAACAAGTGATAAACAACCATTGAAACACTTTCATACAAGTAAAACACATCAAACACCTCTAGAACTCATTTTGACCTATTATGCACCAAAGTGCATCTATGGAGAAAATGATGAAAAGAGATGAATAAGGACTCTTTCCCCATTGGCAGCTGAGATGTAGATTCAAGCTTGGATGATCACATGTTGGATTTTTCTTTGGCTTTCCTCTTTTTTGTCCTCCTCTTCCTTCTCCATTCTTTTCTATTTTTTCCTTTGCTTTCTCACGTTTTCTGTTTCTGATTTTAGCAACAAAGAAACCGTGATTTAGGACTTAAAAAGAAGGAAGCAAAAGACTTATAAGGCCTTTAGGCCATACACTGATAAATCCCGATCTTCTAAAAATACTTTAAATTAAGATTTTTAACTTCCAACAACTTTAAAATAAATACTAAAATTCATATAAAAAGTAGTTTCACCATTATCTGATATTTCCATATCTACTACTAGTAAAACAACAATAAAAAGATAACCAGTATGCCTAAAAGTATCAAACTAACTCAGTTTATCTTGAAACTTTAACTGCATCTTATTTCATACATTTGTAACTGAGAAATAAATTATCCATATTTATTTCCCTCATATAAGAAATTTATGTTATTATCTAAGTCATTTTAAGCTACTTTTCACACTCTGGTTTGCAACAAAGTGCCTAAAATAACTCAGTTTGTCACAAAATTAAATATACATGTTAAGCAAGTCATATGATACCTTTTGTACACATACACAAGTCTAACATGTCATTAAGGGTATTACAAGTTTAACAACTTGATTTGGGGATGATGTCTTTAGCGTGACGTGAACCTCACTTTTCAAAATTAAAATGATTAATTGAGCTATGATGGCTTGTTAATTCAAATCAAAATTTTGAAATAAGATAAATCATATTTTTTTTAGTAACTGAAATCAACCAACACACAAGTAACTTTTAAAGAACTGAACGACATGACTTTGAATTCCTTATTGCACCCGGAGATATATAGGAGTGAAATCTCTATTCTGTCAAGCCAAAATTAAATTTTCATAATTTATCTGTTAATTTCTTTTATATCTTTTAAAAATAGGTAAAATAAATATTTCTAAAGGTTATCAATTTTTTTTTGCATGATTAACTTAGGTAACCGTTTTAACACAAATGTATTGGGAGTGCTGTGGGATTAAGTTTCCACCCTTTCCTATGCATAATCGACTCCTGAATCCAATTTGTTTTAAAAGATAAGTTTTTTCCTAAAATAAAAAGGTTTTCCAATATTTCCTTGACTTAAATAAAATTGGTGGTGGCTCCATTTCATTTCTTAATAATTTATTTTTTACCGCTCTTGCCGTGAACCTGGTCACGACAGTTGGCGACTCCAATGGGGAAACTTGAGAGTCAAGCCTTTGTAAGTTGGTTGTGTAAATATCACATTGATATGTTTGTTTTAGAGTTTTTTATTTTTGTTCTATTTTTCTGTTGAAATTGTTTATTGATTATTTTAATTATAATTTTATTTGCTATGCAAACCTTAGGATAGAGAATCTTTTGGATTTTGTTTTTGCGTTTATTTTGTTTTGTAGGATGTGGGTAATCCTTAGGATTATGAAGGTTTGTATGCTCCCTACACCCACTGCACCTAACGTTTATCATACATTCGAGTGAGGCCCTATACCCGGGTCTAAGTGAAGCCTAAGTTAGGTAAAGGTTGCGTAGTGATAGCCATTTTGGATGTACATCCTGTTTGATAATCGTAAAAGCCTAATCTGGAGTGTGCTTTTTTTACGAATGTCTCACACCTAGTGGTTTTACCCACTGTTGATGGTCAACATTCTGAAATAGCACTTAGCTCTAGAGGCCTTTAGAATAATAGAGTCACCCAATGAAAGTTATTACGAATCAGAAAGACCTATAGATCCTTAGGATAGAATTCCTCAAATTTAAGGCAATCCTTTAAGCACAAAGGGAGCATACCTTTTCGTTATCTTTAGATTTATCCATATCATAATCTCTTTTCGTACATATACATCATAATTAGTGTGGTCCATTAATGTGATAAGCCATAATTGTACCCCTCTTAAAGGAAAGTTTCTTTTGTTTAGATAAAAAAAAAGAAGAGAAAAGCTTTTCTTTTTACAAAAAAGGGGGGGCAAGTCACTATTAAAGGACCACCTATTTATCCATCAATTCATCCTATATATTGATTTTTTTTTAAAAAGCATACTTTGCATCCTTGCACCATGTTTCTTTGCCATACTTTAATCTCTTTGTCATTCCTAAGGAAGATTTGTTAGAGAACCGTTAAAACTCAATCAAGGTTTGACAATGAGTATCTTTGATGGAAAGAAATATGGGATCAGATCACAAGGATACGACCTTGAAAAAGACTTTATGACTCAAGGCCAAGAAAGTTGACATTGAAAGCCTACTAATTATGGGTCGAATGTTGAAGAAGATCCAACGTTTGATACTCGCAGCAAAGTATGGAAAGATTCTGGACCTGTTATAAGTGAATGTGCAAGTGGAAGCGATCACGATAGTGGCCCAATATTATGACCCACCTCTTAGATGTTTCACTTTTCAAGATTGCTAGCTAGCTCCCACTCTGGAAGAATTCGAGCAGATTTTAGGTTTGCCATTGGAAGGTAAAAAATCATACTGTTATATAGAACATTATGCATCCATCCAAACTGTAGCAAACATTTTGAAAGTGCATGGGAGAGACCTGCAAGGTGTGCAATAGAATTGGAATGGAACCAAAGGGTTTTTAAGAGAGTACCTCGAAGGACATATACGTCACTTAGCCAAAAGTGGAGATTCAGATTTTTCATAGATGCGCTAGTCCTCACCATTTACGGCATAATCTTATTCCCTAATATTGATGACTATGTGGATTATGGAGTAATTGATGTCTTCCTTGCTTGTAAGTTTAACATCGACAACTCGGTCCTAACCATTCTCGCAATTGATGTGTACCCTAAACTTTTGTCATGAAAAGAATGGTAAGAGAATCCTTTGCTGCTTGTCAATGCTATATGTTTGGCTCACAGCTCATGTTTTCAACATATCATACAAAGCATAGTGCCCTATCGCTGAATTCAATATATACCAGTTGAAGACCAAGAGTAGTTGTGAATGGGCAGACCATTTGGTGAAATTGGATGAAAAGTAGATCGAATGGTATCCTCGATGGGAAGATGTAAGAACTATCATCTACTAGTGTAGAAGATTTTCAAATGTACCCCTCATGGGTACATGAGGATGTATTAATTACAATCCAGCCTTGGCACCGTGACAGCTTGGTTACCTTATAATGGGGCCACTTGCGAAAGTCCTGATAACCCTTTTTGTTCTTTACTATAAGGACACAGAAAACACTGAATCACTTTAGAAAGTCCGAAATGCTAGGGACATAGTCATCTGAAGAGGAAAAGATCTGGGAGTTAGAAGTTGTGCAGCCAAGGAAAATTATTGCCAATGGGTTAAAGACAAAGTTCTGGAAATCAAGTTACCATTCAAGACCTCGACAATTCCTATGGTTGGTGAATCTTCAGCCTCAGTTTTGATTAAAAATGAAGAGACAAAAGAAATGAAAGTAAGGTTAACAAAAATGAAAGAGGAAAAGAGGAAAATGAAAGCTGAGTTGAGATTGAATATAGCCTTAAAGCAAGAAAGTCCTAAAAAAGACCACACTCTCGAAGGAGCTAACAAAAAGATGAAGATAGAACATGATTATATGCTGAAAACCAAGCATTGTCTGGAGGCAGTGTAACACCTTAATACAATTATCCTAAAATAATTGGAATATTTCAAGATAAAGTGTATCAATTATGTCACTTCCTAAATATGCATAAAACATAAATCTATAACAACCTATGAAATTATTATAAAGAACCATGAAGAATAAAAAAAAAGTTACATATATATACATCACTGGCTAAAATGCCACACAGTAGTACATAAAATTTTACAAACTAAAAGTAAAGTAAATAAATACAAGCTAATATATAAAGAAAAAAAATAACTAAGACTAAGTCTTTTGCTTCTTCTTGCCCTTTCTCTTTGGAGGGTCTTGACCTAGATTTACATGGAAACACAGTAGGGTGAGAATTCACAAAATCTTCAGTATAAGTAAACAAAAAGTAGCAGTTATTCATTCACAATGAATAAACCACTAAACACAACAAAGTACATTTGCAATAGCTAGAAGAACCTCAATTCATAACTATAAGAATATTTGCATACATATTATGAAAAACTCATAAAGCAAACAATACTGTTAACACATTTTTTATACCAATAGGAACAGAACAACTGCCTATACAGCTGTCAAACAATGCAATGCATAGTATGCCAGATGGTTATGCCTAGAAAATGTCCTAAAGGTATGATTATGTAATTCTTATGCAAGTTTTATTTTTGGAAAACACATGATACTTACTAAATTCTCGAAACCAAGTTCCATTGTATATATTGAGTAGGATAGGCATGATAGCCCTTACAGTACTTAGTAATAAGTGGATTCCTTCCCCCCACGATAGTAAGAGTACTGCTACCACCCCCATATCGGTAACCCTGACCATAATAGCATAAATGCTAGGAGAATTTAGATCCAACACCTCATTCTCAGGCCATATGGTTGTGCACACCATCTAAGGTTACAATACATAAGATTAGTAAGCTTTAAAAACATGCAAAAGTGTCACAAGGTCCTCAATAATCTAGTGAGATCTGTAACATCCCGAAAACTGTTCATTCATTTATAAAATGTCATTTTATAATATTCTTGATTTTTAGGAATTTTTCTAGAATTTTACGGAAACGTCGAATATTTTAATATATTCTTCATTTTGCGTGCACACTGGGCTGAGAATTTCTGAGACCAGTGTAACACTCCGGAAATTGATTATTTCATCACCAATAGTCATTTTCTAATATTTGTGATTTATGGGAATTTTTCTGGAATTTTACGGAAACGTCGAATATTTTACTATATTCCTCGTTTTGCGTGCGTACCGCGCGGAACTGAGAAAATGCGACATTTTCTCTGTGAATCTTGGACTATGGATAAGTCGACGGGGGATCTTACTAAACCCGAGACTTGACACAGTTTACGAGGTTCGCACCATTTTTCGAGAAATCTTAACAGATAAAATAAATTAATACAAATGTAAAAATTCATCTGTCGATTAATTAAATTTCGATTTCTATCAACTCAGTAACTATTATCTATGGGATAATAGTGTGTAATAAAAATCCTATCACATTATCCTAATGCAATCTACTTTATGTCTAATCCATTCACTTTAATTCAAATTTAATAGTATTTTATTCTAAGCTTCCATGACAAGCTTTGACCCAAGCTTTGACTCAACCAATTAGCTTCCTTTGGAAGCCAAAATTCTGACCACCCACTCACACTCTCTCTTTCACGTCAGCTGCTGTTTGGAAAAGGGGAGGAATTGGTTTTAATTAACCAAATATCACATTACATCATTTATTCACCCAAAAGCCTATTTCCTTCTTCATTTACGTTCTTCCTCTTCTATTGTCTTCTTCAACATTTCTTTCTTTCTCTCCCACTCACCTCACGGCAGCCCACTCTCCCATTTCCCCAACCATCACAAAAACAATACTTGATCATACTTTCTTAATCTCCTACTCATTCTCTTCAACATTTGTGCTTGGAGTTTTCAAGAAAGCTTCCATCTTCAACCTCTTTTCAAGCTTTGAAGGTATGCTTCCATGGCTGGAAAAATTTCAGATTTGGACTCCATTTTCGTTTTCTATTTTCACCTTGATTTAATGGCTATCCTCTTCTTCATTTTCACACCATAACCTTGTTCTAATTCATGTTGCATTTTCTAGGGTTTTTGGAGGCAAAAATCCGAAAATCAAAGGGGTCTTGGAAGAGTTCTTGGTTTTTCTTCTTGGTAAGAGGAAGATTAATCCCCCTCAACCTCTTTAGCAACTAGGGACCTTGTATTTGATTTTTGGAAGAGAAACCACATAGTGGTTATTCTTGAATGTGCTTGTAAATTTGCTCACTTGATTGCTATCTTAGTTTAGCTTTGAGAAATGGATTAAATGGTTGTTTAGTCATGTATGCTTGTGTTTGGAATCCATGTTGGCTTGCTGAATTTTCTGGTTGCTGGACATCATGAGAAGGCCACGGTTTTGGGCTGTTTTGGCTTGGAAAATGTATGGGTTTGGTGCTTAATTTTTGAGCAATGTAAGACTCACTAAATCAAGTGGTTAATGTTGGTTTAAGTGGAACAAAATTCTGGTTGTGTGAATCCCTAAGAGTGCCACGGTTTTGGCTGGAAAGTATGGGGAAATTCTGTTAAAAATTTTGATCAATGTAAAGCTTAATTAAGACAAGGAAATAAGGGCAAGTTAAGTGGACTAAAATCTGAAAATTTTGGCTAGAAGTCCCATGGTTCTTGGGGCTGTTTTGGTGGGCTGAACTTGGATGGAATTTATGTCAAGAATGATGCTAGGTAAATTGAGTAAAGGAAGGACAAATTAATGAAAAGAAAATGGTAATCTAGTAACCCCTTGAGTGTCACGGTTATGAGGGCTTGAATGAGGGGAATGATGACTAAAATTGTGAGATACTATGACTTGAGTTAATCAAGAAATTAAGTAAAGGTTAATAGAAGATAATTTGTAACACTAATCCTTATAATGAATTATGGTTAAGACTTAGGAAATAAGCAAGAATTGGAAGGTAATCATAGTGATCAAATAATTTGGATCAAGTAACACTTAAATGGGACTAATCATGTGAACATGACTTACTTGAGACCTTGGGAAGGCCACGGCCTCTAAGTGAGATTTGGGCTAAAACTTCATAACCCATAACTTGAATTACAAGTATTTAAAGAGTACAAGAAATTAAGGGTTTCATAAACCTCAATGACCCAATGAGATAATTATTATAAGACTTGAGGTTACTAGAAGAAAAGAACAAGAGAGTGTGACACTTGGAGGTTTTGGGAAATCCATAATGAACCTAAAATGTGCTTCTTGATTTTAAATTGATGCTATTCTGATGATGGGTTCTCTTGAATGCTAATTTGCATATTTGTACTCTCTTGGCCAATTATGGCATATTATGTGATGATTATCATATTTTGAATTATCATCATGACGCATAATATTTTATGCATTGAAATGTCCTATGGACTGTTGTAAGGCCAAGTTGCCTAGGAGATTGAACACACCTTTTGTGCGGGTGCGAATAGACTAGTGTAGGTCTTTAATGACCTTGGGGGCGTCGGGGTGCGGGTTCCTCGCAATAGGCGGTTGGTAGCTCTTCTCCGCCTGTGGGGTAGACCGATGCAAACGCACCGACGATCCGGACCGAGACATCGTCCTATATCGCGATCGAGCGCGGATCTGTCTGTACAATGCCATGATGTGCACGTGGAAAATATATATATGTTTATATAGCACAAGGCCTCGGCACGTGCCGAGATACGACACGTCTCCTGATCTTTCTCTCCGACTATTTTGTGTCTAGCTCCATGGAGTAGGATATTGGGCATCCATGCATATGCATCACATTATCATACATTTATTTATTGATGCTGTTTTGTATACTATGAATGGTTGACTGCTCTTATTATTATGGACTGTCTGAATTTAACTGCCTGGATTTAACTGTCTGGATATTATGACTTATTCATATTCCCTGTCGATGACTGCCTGACTGATTATCTGTTTAGAAATTTATTTATTGCCTTTACATGCTACGTGGGCGCTATGCGCCGTTCGGTTCTTGGTTGCTGTATTGGTATTGATGGTAGGATATCTTACCTCTTTTCTGTATTGCTATTGTGCATTATCTGTATATACTTTATATTTGTCTAAGACGACGGCAAGGAGGTCGGTGCTACTGAACCTTCGAGCGGGTGGCCGTACCTCAACTAGCATCAGCTTGGAGATGGAGGCGCGCATGCACGAATTTCTGGGCGACGTGCGTCTGACCTTCTTGGGAGGGCCAGAATGCTGGCACATCAACCTCAACTCCGATCGCTGTGTGTACCTCGGCGACATGTCTATTGCTCTAGCCTGGAGGCGACACGAGATGCCGGTTCTCACCTGCCATATTCGACTACGTCTGGAGTTCTATCTACCCATTCGTGAGATGTGGGGTTCTCGTTTCCACAACCCGCGTGAAGACTCATTTGATTCTACAGCTCGGGCCCCGTCCCGTGTCTCTGCTATTCCTATGGTGATTTCCTCTGATGATGAGGAAGATCCTGAGGAAGATCCCGAGGAAGTCCCTGAGGACGACCCCGAAGAGGAACCTGAAGAGGATCCTGACACGATTCCTCCTCACATGAGGAATTGACATCACTGGTAGCTACTGATGGCTGCCAGTCTTTTATTTTGGGGGCCTGATGTTATTTTTTGTCTTATGGGTTGTATATTTTGTTATTCTGGAGTAGTGTTGATATGTAAATCCATAGGCAGGTATAGTTTTGCTTTTTGGATTGATTCTAGGCTTGTAACTAAAACACCGTTATATTTAAGTATATGTATGTATGTTATTCAGGTGAAATTTCGTTTACTGTTTTATTTTACGGTAATTAACATTCCGCATTGTCATCATTATTATAAGAAAAAAATATATATATATATATATATACTTGCTATTTTTACATGTTAAAGTATCAGGTAATTCAACCTTTAATTATTTAAACCGGGTCTTAAGTGATTAATTATTTAATTTCCGCATTTTATTTTATTTGACAATGTGACGTTCCCTCCAGAAAAGAGGCGTTACATCAGGTTGGTATCAGAGCCCCGGTTTATGTTTTCTTTGGGTCTTGTGTGTGAGTCTATCTTGTTTGTACTGTGTGAAATATCTGTGATTGGCATTCTGAGTGAATACATTTAACTCTCTCCATATGTTTCAGCTTACATAACTTAAGAGAAAGTGAAATGGCGAGAAGTGGAGATATTGCAGCTGCAGTAGAAGCGATGCAGCGAATGGCAGAACTTATTGCGCAGCAAAATGAGCATGCTGTTCAACAGCAAGAACAATCTGCTCAACAACTTGAGGCAACTGCAGATGCGCAGAATTTAGCAGAATTTCGTCGTCACAATCCTCCGCAATTTCAGGGAGAATTTGATCCTGACAAAGCTAGTCTATGGATCAAGGAGCTGGAAAAGGTCTTTCGTGGCATGAACTGTGCCGAAGACAAGAAGGTGAATTATGCTACTTTCATGCTTACGGGCAATGCCGAAAACTGGTGGAACGGAGCTCAGAAAGCATTGGAAGCCGCAGGAACTGATATCACCTGGGAAATGTTCAAGAATAAGTTTTTGGACAAGTATTTTCCTGCAAACGCGAGACATGCAAAGGAGCTGGAATTCCTCAACTTGCGACAAGGAGGTATGACCGTCAGCGAGTATGCAGCGAAATTTGAGAGCTTGGAGCAATTTTCTACACACTACCAACACCAAACCGACGAAGTCTGGAAGTGTTGGAAATTCACCGAAGGACTGAGATATGAGGTGAAGAAAGCCGTCATCACTCTGAAGATGAAGGTATTCTCAGAATTGCTAGACACGTGCTGTGAAGTTGAAGCCTTGGAACGGGCTAAAGACTCGAGAAACAAGAACTTCGGACCTACTAGGTTCCAAAGAGGTGGAGGCAGTGGTTCAAACCGCTTTCAGAAGAAACCTTATTCCCGACCGGCGGGAAATCAACAACAATTTGGTGGAGGTTCTACTGGGAACCGATCTGGTCAGAATATGACACGTTCTTCTAAGTGCCTGAAGTGCGGAAAAGATCATCCTACGAGGGAGTGCACCATCAAAGGAGTCATCTGTTTTCGATGTGGCAAACCAGGTCACATATCTAAAGACTGCAATCAAACGAAGGCTGAACCATCAGTCAATGCGACTCGAGCCAAGAAACCGCAAGTCGGAGGTCGAGTTTACACTATGAGCGGAGCCGAAGCTTCTGAATCCGAAGACTTGATTCAAGGGGAAGGCACCATAGGAGGTAATCTTTTAAAAGTACTGTATGACTCTGGGGCAACCCATTCTTTCATATCGTATGACTGTGTGCTACGACTTGGCTTGTCTGTGTCTGAACTACCTTTTGAGTTGACTGTTTCAACCCCTACTGATAAACCTGTAGTTACTACCAAATTCTGTCTAAAATGTCCTCTGATTGTTGAAGGTCGCGTCTTTTCTGTTGATCTAATCTGTCTACCTTTATCACACTTAGATATAATCTTAGGAATGGACTGGTTATCTTCCAACCATGTTATGTTAGACTGTTCCAGAAAAACCATAGTCTTTCCTGTGGATGAGAATTCTAGATACTTGACGGCCAACCAAGCGCGAGCTCTATTGAAAGAAGGAGCTCAGGGATACATGCTGCTATCTTCTTTGAGAATCGAGATTGAGGCTGACTTGAGCACTATTCCTGTAGTGAGGGAATTCTCTGAAGTCTTTCTAGAAGAAGTGCCTGGATTACCACCAACTCGTGAGATAGAGTTTGCTATTGATCTAGTACCGGGAGCTGGTCCTGTGTCTATAGCACCCTATTGGATGTCACCAACGGAACTGGCAGAGCTTAATAAACAGCTGGAAGAGCTTTTGGAGAAACAGTTCGTCCGACCAAGTGTATCACCTTGGGGAGCGCCTGTGTTATTAGTTAGGAAAAAGGACGGTACTTCAAGATTGTGCGTGGACTACAAGCAATTGAACAAGTTGACGATCAAGAACAAGTATCCTCTCCCGAGAATTGACGATTTGATGGACCAACTGAAGGGAGCAGCGGTGTTTTCGAAGATCGATTTGAGATCTGGGTATCATCAGATAAGAGTGAAAATAGAGGATGTACCCAAGACTGCTTTTCGTACCCGATACGGTCATTACGAGTATCTTGTGATGCCGTTTGGCGTGACGAATGCACCTGCTATCTTCATGGATTACATGAACCGCATCTTTCGTCCGTACTTGGATAGGTTTGTTGTCGTCTTCATTGATGACATCCTGATATATTCTCAGAATCAGGAGGATCATGCTGAACATCTCAGCATAGTTCTTCAAATTTTGAAGGAGAAAGAGCTGTATGCAAAACTATCGAAGTGTGAGTTTTGGCTTGACGAAGTGAAGTTTTTGGGCCATGTGATCTCAAAGGAAGGAATCGCGGTGGATCCGTCAAAAGTAGAAGCAGTGTTACAATGGGAACAGCCAAAGTCTGTAACGGAGGTTCGTAGCTTCGTGGGCTTAGCTGGATATTACAGGAGATTCATTGAAGGATTTTCCAAAATTGCTGGACCGCTCACCCAGTTGACAAAGAAGAATCAGACTTTTGAATGGACTGATAGCTGCGAGCAGAGTTTCCAAGGATTGAAGGAACGACTCACTACTTCACTAGTATTAGTATTACCTGATCCGAATGAGCCATTCGAGGTGTATTGTGATGCTTCGTATCAAGGTTTGGGATCTGTCCTTATGCAACACAGAAAAGTGGTGGCCTATGCTTCGTGACAGTTGTGAGTGCACGAGAAGAACTACTCGACACACGATTTAGAGTTGGCAGCTGTGGTCTTTGCTCTAAAGATATGGAGACATTTCCTTTATGGAGCAACGTTCAACATCTTCAGTGACCACAAGAGCTTGAAATACTTATATGATCAGAAGGAGCTGAATATGAGACAATGGGAGATGGCTAGAATTCCTGAAGGATTACGACTTTCAGTTGTTGTATCATCCTGGCAAGGCAAATATCGTGGCTGACGCCTTAAGTAGAAAGACTATCAGTGTTTCTGCTTTGATGATCAAGGAAAAGGAGCTCATCGAACAATTTAGAGATGTGTGGTCGTTTGTAAAGTTGAAACCGGGAGAAATCTGCATGAATATGGTTACCATCTCTAGCGAGCTAATGGAAGATATCCGGGAAAAGCAGAAAGCTGATGAATTTTTGCAAGAAGTGCGAGAGCTGATAAAGCAAGGCAAAGAAATAGAGTTCAAAGAAGGAACGGATGGAATTCTAAGATTTCGGGAAAGAATTTGTATTCCTTGTGACCAAGAGCTTAGACAATATATTGTGGATCACGCTCACACGAGCAAGCTGAATATGCACCCGGGCATAACAAAGATGTACCAGGATTTGAAGAAGTTGTTTTGGTGGCACGGAAAAAGTGATGTTACTAGATGTGTATCGACTTGCCTAGTCTGTCAGAAAGCAAAAGTGGAACACCAACGACCTGCTGGATTGCTGCAACCATTGTCTATTCCTAAATGGAAATGGGACAGCATTGCAATGGATTTCGTTGTGGGGTTACCTAAGACAAGAATAGGACATGACTCGATATGGGTAATAGTTGACCGACTTACAAAGTCTGCTCATTTCCTCCCGATTAACATAAGGTACAGTTTGGAGAAACTGACCCGACTGTATATTGGAGAAATCGTCAGACTGCATGGTATACCTACGAGTATAGTTTCGGATAGAGATCCGAGGTTTACTTCAAAGTGTTGGCAGAGTCTGCAAGCATCATTGGGAACGAAATTGCGCCTAAGCTCGGTGTATCATCCGCAAACCGATGGTCAATCGGAAAGAACGATCCAGTCTCTAGAAGATTTGCTTAGAGCTTGTACCATTGAACAGACTGGAGGTTGGGATCAGATCTTACCATTAATAGAGTTCACTTATAATAACAGTTACCATTCGAGTATAGGGATGGCACCCTATGAAGCTCTATATGGAAGACGGTGTCGAATACCATTGTGTTGGTACCAAGACGGAGAGCGTCTTACGATTGGGCCATATATCATTCAACAGACGACTGAGAAAGTTAAGATGATTCAAGAAAAGATGAAGATTGCTCAGATCCGGCAAAAGAGTTATGCCGATAAGAGAAGGAAACCTCTTGAGTTCGAAGAAGGTGAGCACGTATTCTTGAAAGTCACACCCACGACTGGGGCGGCCGGCTTTGAAATCTAGAAAACTCACTCCAAAATTCCTTGGACCTTACCAAATTCTTCGCCGTGTAGGTCCGTAGCTTACCAAATAGCCTTACCTCCCATTCTTTCAAACATACACAATGTTTTCCATGTGTCACGATTCGTAAGTATTTGCCTGATCTAAGTCATGTGATAGCACCGCACACAAGTACGCTTGAAAGAGAACTTAACCTATGAGGCACCTCCCGTGAGAATCGAGGATCGACGGATAAAGCAACTTCGAGGCAAGGAAATTCCATTAGTGAAGGTGATCTGGAATGAAGCAACCGGTGATGCTACTTGGGAATTAGAAGACAAGATGAAGGAGCAACATCCCGAATTGTTTTGAGGTATGTAAATTTCGAGGACGAAATTTCTTTTTAGTTGGGGAGTGTTGTAACATCCCGAAAACTGTTCATTCATTTATAAAATGTCATTTTATAATATTCTTGATTTTTAGGAATTTTTCTAGAATTTTACTAAACGTTGAATATTTTAATATATTTCTCGTTTTGCGTGCACACTGGGCTGAGAATTTCTGAGACCAGTGTAACACTCTGGAAATTGATTATTTCATCACCAATAGTCATTTTCTAATATTTGTGATTTATGGGAATTTTTCTGGAATTTTACGGAAATGTTGAATATTTTACTATATTCCTCGTTTTGCGTGCATACCGCGCGGAACTGAGAAAATATGACATTTTCTCTGTGAATCTTGGACTATGGATAAGTCGACGGGGGATCTTACTAAACCCGAGACTTGACACAGTTTACGAGGTTCGTACCATTTTTCGAGAAATCTTAACAGATAAAATAAATTAATACAGCGAAAAATTCATCTGTCAGATTAATTAAATTTCGATTTCTATCAACTGTAACTATTATCTATGGGATAATAGTGTGTAATAAAAATCCTATCACATTATCCTAATGCAATCTACTTTATGTCTAATCCATTCACTTTAATTCAAATTTAATAGTATTTTATTCTAAGCTTCCATGACAAGCTTTGACCCAAGCTTTGACTCAACCAATTAGCTTCCTTTGGAAGCCAAAATTGACCTCCCACTCACACTCTCTCTTTCACGTCACCTGCTGTTTGGAAAAGGGGAGGAATTGGTTTTAATTAACCAAATATCACATTACATCATTTATTCACCCAAAAGCCTATTTCCTTCTTCATTTACGTTCTTCCTCTTCTATTGTCTTCTTCAACATTTCTTTCTTTCTCTCCCACTCACCTCACGGCAGCCCACTCTCCCATTTCCCCAACC
This sequence comes from Ormosia semicastrata, assembly GCA_029884595.1. Classification (NCBI taxonomy): domain Eukaryota; kingdom Viridiplantae; phylum Streptophyta; class Magnoliopsida; order Fabales; family Fabaceae; genus Ormosia; species Ormosia semicastrata. The sequence goes on along the minus strand of JAQQTO010000061.1, from coordinate 69,420,324 downwards.
ATCACAAAAACAATACTTGATAATACTTTCTTAATCTCCTACTCATTCTCTTCAACATTTGTGCTTGGAGTTTTCAAGAAAGCTTCCATCTTCAACCTCTTTTCAAGCTTTGAAGGTATGCTTCCATGGCTGGAAAAATTTCAGATTTGGACTCCATTTTCGTTTTCTATTTTCACCTTGATTTAATGGCTATCCTCTTCTTCATTTTCACACCATAACCTTGTTCTAATTCATGTTGCATTTTCTAGGGTTTTTGGAGGCAAAAATCCGAAAATCAAAGGGGTCTTGGAAGAGTTCTTGGTTCTTCTTCTTGGTAAGAGGAAGATTAATCCCCCTCAACCTCTTTAGCAACTAGGGACCTTGTATTTGATTTTTGGAAGAGAAACCACATAGTGGTTATTTTTGAATGTGCTTGTAAATTTGCTCACTTGATTGCTATCTTAGTTTAGCTTTGAGAAATGGATTAAATGGTTGTTTAGTCATGTATGCTTGTGTTTGGAATCCATGTTGGCTTGCTGAATTTTCTGGTTGCTGGACATCATGAGAAGGCCACGGTTTTGGGTTGTTTTGGCGGGCTGAACTTGGATGGAATTTATGTCAAGAATGATGCTAGGTAAATTGAGTAAAGGAAGGACAAATTAATGAAAAGAAAATGGTAATCTAGTAACCCCTTGAGTGTCACGGTTATGAGGGCTTGAATGAGGGGAATGATGACTAAAATTGTGAGATACTATGACTTGAGTTAATCAAGAAATTAAGTAAAGGTTAATAGAAGATAATTTGTAACACTAATCCTTATAATGAATTATGGTTAAGACTTAGGAAATAAGCAAGAATTGGAAGGTAATCATAGTGATCAAATAATTTGGATCAAGTAACACTTAAATGGGACTAATCATGTGAACATGACTTACTTGAGACCTTGGGAAGGCCACGGCCTCTAAGTGAGATTTGGGCTAAAACTTCATACCCATAACTTGAATTACAAGTATTTAAAGAGTACAAGAAATTAAGGGTTTCATAAACCTCAATGAGCCAATGAGATAATTATTATAAGACTTGAGGTTACTAGAAGAAAAGAACAAGAGAGTGTGAAACTTGGAGGTTTTGGGAAATCCATAATGAACCTAAAATGTGCTTCTTGATTTTAAATTGATGCTATTCTGATGATGGGTTCTCTTGAATGCTAATTTGCATATTTGTACTCTCTTGGCCAATTATGGCATATTATGTGATGATTATCATATTTTGAATTATCATCATGACGCATAATATTTTATGCATTGAAATGTCCTATGGACATTGTAAGGCCAAGTTGCTTAGGAGATTGAACACACCTTTTGTGCGGGTGCGAATAGACTAGTGTAGGTCTTTAATGACCTTGGGGCGTCGGGTGCGGGTTCCTCGCAATAGGCGGTTGGTAGCTCTTCTCTGTGTGGGTAGACCGATGCAAACGCACCGACGATTCGGACCGAGACACTGTCCTATATCGCGATCGAGCGCGGACGTCAGTCTGTACAATGCCATGATGTGCACGTGGAAAATATATATATGTTTATATAGCACAAGGCCTTGGCGAAGCGAGATACGACACGTCTCCTGATCTTTCTCTCCGACTATTTTGTGTCTAGCTCCATGGAGTAGGATATTGGGCGTCCATGCATATGCATCACATTATCATACATTTATTTATTGATGTTGTTTTGTATACTATGAATGGTTGACTGCTCTTATTATTATGGACTGCTGGATTTAACTGCCTGGATTTAACTGTCTCGGATATTATGACTTATTCATATTCCCTGTCGATGACCGCCGACCGATTATCTGTTTAGAATTTTATTTATTGCCTTTACATGCTACGTGGGCGCTATGCGCCGGATTCGGTTCTTGGTTCTTGTATTGGTATTGATGGTAGGGATATCTTACCTCTTTTCTGTATTGCTATTGTGCATTATCTGTATATACTTTATATTTGTCTAAGACGACGGTAAGGAGGTCGGTGCTACTGAACCTTCGAGCGGGTGGCCGTACCTCAACTAGCATCAGCTTGGAGATGGAGGCGCGCATGCACGGATTTTTGGGCGACGTGCGTCTGACCTTCTTGGGAGGGCCAGAATGCTGGCACATCAACCTCAACTCCGATCGCTGTGTGTACCTCGGCGACGTGTCTATTGCTCTAGCCTGGAGGCGACACGAGATGCCGGTTCTCACCTGCCATATTCGACTACGTCTGGAGTTCTATCTACCCATTCGTGAGATGTGGGGTTCTCGTTTCCACAACCTTCGTGAAGACTCATTTGATTCTACAGCTCGGGCCCCGTCCCGTGTCTCTGCTATTCCTATGGTGATTTCCTCTGATGATGAGGAAGATCCTGAGGAAGATCCCGAGGAAGTCCCTGAGGACGACCCCGAAGAGGAACCTGAAGAGGATCCTAACACGATTCCTCCTCACATGAGGAATTGATATCACTGGTAGCTACTGATGGCTGCCAGTCTTTTATTTTGGGGGCCTGATGTTATTTTTTGTCTTATGGGTTGTATATTTTGTTATTCGGAGTAGTGTTGATATGTAAATCCATAGGCAGGTATAGTTTTGCTTTTTGGATTGATTCTAGGCTTGTAACTAAAACACTGTTATATTTAAGTATATGTATGTATGTTATTCAAGTGAAATTTCGTTTACTGTTTTATTTTACGGTAATTAACATTCCACATTGTCATCATTATTATAAGAAAAAAAATATATATATATATATACTGCTATTTTTACATATTAAAGTATCAGGTAATTCAACCTTTAATTATTTAAACCGGGTCTTAAGTGATTAATTATTTAATTTCTGCATTTTATTTTATTTGACAATGTGACGTTCCCTCCAGAAAAGGGGCGTTACAAGATCAACACTAGTAATCATGAAATTCTAGGCTAACTTATCATGCAAAGTATCAAGATTCATGACACTAGCAAAAATGGTATCTAGTACCTTATACCATCACTTCACAAGTGATTTCAAAATCAACTCCATGTTGAACAAGGTTCTAGACACTTCCCTATGGCATTCCCCCACATTTTGGATGCCTAAGTGTAACATCCTTTGAAACATGTTAGACTTGTAACTAGTTATAGAGGTAACTTAATACTTGCTTAACATGCCTGTTTAATTTTGTGACAATTTGAGTTAGTTTAGGCACTTTGCTGCAACCCAAAAGGTGAAAAGTTGCTTAAAATGACCCAGATATTAGCATAAATAGCTTAGCTAATGGAAATAAATGCGGATAATTTGTTTCTATATCACAAATGTGTAGACTGAGATACAGTTAAAATTTGAGAATAATAAGAGTTAGTTTAATATTTTTAAGCATAATGGTTGTGCATTTAATGCCGAATTGACTAGCAGTAGATATGAAAATTTATGATAATGGTGAAATAATTTTTTTAATGAATCTTAGTATTTATTTAAAGTTTTTGGAAGTTGAAAAACTTGATTTAGCTAAATCTAAGTGTTTTTAGCTGATTAGGAAGTATTAGTGTAATATCATAAGGCTATTAGTCATCCACGGTTACAGCCCCTACTGTTGACCTTTTATACTTGATATTTCAAGCTTTTTCAGCTCACTTCACTCATTTCTCTTCCACGAAAATAGAGGGCCAAGTTAAAGCAAAGAAAAGGGAGGAAAAGGAGGAAGGAGAGAAGAAAAAGAAGAGGAAGAAATCAAAGGCCAAATCCAAGACTTGAAGCTCCATCTCAGCTGCTAGAGGCAGGGGATTAGAGTCCTTTTAAGCTTCTTTTCTCCACTTTCACCATTGATGCATACATGATGCATAATAGGTCAAATTGGATTTTAGAACTGTTTAAAGTATTTTTCTTGCTTGAATGTGTTTTAATGGTTGTTTATGACTTATTTATAGTATGAGTTTGAGTTAGAAACTCAAAACTCTTCTTTTGACTTTTGATGCACAAAGAGGGAAAATAGGTTTTTGGATGAGTAATTTTTGTTCTTGGATCCAAAGTTAGTAGTTTGAGTTGGTGATTGATGATTCCTATATGTTAGTAAACTGGTTAGGGACTTAAAATCACCTAGAAACTACTTTGGAGTGGCTAAATTTTGTGAGATGCTTCAATGGAATGGTGCACAGTGCTATTTTTTGTAGAATTCTACAGAAAATGCCTCGCACCACGGCATAACAGAGAATCATGCCAAGTCATGGTAAAGACTGAGAGTCTTGCACTACAGCGTGAATGAACTATCACGACTGAGATCTGTGATGAGAACGGAGAATAAAATATGATAAATATGAAAAATGGATTTACCACCAATTTTATTTGAATTAGGAAAAATTGGAAAACCTTTCTTAGAAAATAGTCTTTGAAACCAGATTGGATTCGGGAGTCGATTATGTATAGGGAATGGTGGAAACTTAATCCCACAATACCCCTAACACACCCATCTTAAGATGGTACCTTAAATCAATGGTGAAAAACTTGATAATCTCAAAATATATTTATTTCACCCCTGTTGTTTAGACAAAAAAGACAAATAATTAGTAAAAATTTAATTTTTGGCTGGATGGAATAAGAGTTCCGCTTCTATGTATCCCAGGGTGCAACGAGGAACTCAGAGTCACGTAGTTCTTTAGAAAATAACTATGAGTTGATTGATTTTAATTTAAGAAAAAGATTTTTTTAAAGGGAATTTTGTTTAAAAAAAATCAATTCTTGCTCAGGGTTTAAGTTAGCACCAGACTACTTAATAAACCCTTATGATCCGAATGACCTTGAAGATAGCATCCGCTATTCAATAATTGTCATTAGTCATTGCGTTGATTTAAAAAAAAAAGAAAAAAACTTTGTTTCACACTTACAAAAAAAAACATAGGGTCATGTCATTGATCCAAGTAAATACAATAAAATAAAAAATATTAAATATGTCATCATAAACAAACAACTCAAAACAAAATTATTATTTAAAAAAACAATTTTTAAATTTTCTTCATTCTTTTATTACGATAATTATCATGCCTAATTTTTATTTTACTCTTCCTAATTTTGCTCATTTCATTCTTTTTTTGCAGAGGTTGAGGGTGGCTTAGGTAATTTTGCAGAGGTGCAGGTGGATAACGGTTATAGGTTGGGTGAGCTGGTATATATGGTTGTGATATGGGAACATTGTTGATTTGGAATTGTGGAGTTGGGACGATATTTGTGGTTGGCTCGATTTGGTAGGGTGGGTAATAAGGAGGTGTAGGTGTTTGGTATGGAAAGTGAAGGTTAGGGTTATATGGTGGTTGATGACTTGGGTATTGTGGTGAATATCGAGGTATAAAGGTTTGTTGGTGTTGGACATAATTCACTCTGGATTCTTTCTCGTTCGCTTGGAATCCCTTTTTAGGAGCGATATATTCTATATTGCTCACTGACAACTTCCTAGCTTTGGCTAAAATTTTGATCCTTTCTCCTACAGTGATCATGTCATCAAAATCTTTATAGGCTGCTCCAGTCATTGCCCGATAAAAGGATTTCCTAAGGTTCCCAAGAAATATGAATACATCTCGGACAGTGTCAATGTGGGTTGAACTTGAGCAGCCAAGGCTCTCCACCTTTGTGCATACTATTTGAAAGGTTCCTCATTTCTTTTCTGCATTGAGCTCAACTAATCCCGGGTAAGAGCTGCATCCAGATTGAATTTGTATTGATCCATGAATAGATCAACCAATTCTATCTAATGAGAAATCTTAGAGTGATCTAATTAGATATACCACTCTAAAATGGGACCCACAAGATTCTCTTGGAAAAAGCTAATGAGGAACTTATCATCCCTAGACCAAACAATCATCTTGGTTCCATAACTGATCAAATGAAGCCTAGGGTTGCCACTCCCATCATACTTGGAAAAATTAAGAATCTTAAAGTTTTTAGGGATCACGACATCTATGGTAGGACACAATTCTTTTATTCTGGGAGGTCCACAAGCACTAGGGCCCTTGATTACCTTAATCTACTCTTCCATTTTCTCCATCCACTCTTCCTTCATCTTGTCTTTTGTCAGTCATGGCGTGACCGTTCCCAGAGTGAGGCATTGTTGCTTGCCCTGGAATGGACACATGAGGTTGTTCCTAGGTAAGTCCAGTATAATCAGGAATTTCATTGTGAGTGATGCACACTTTTTAATTGTCGCATTTGCAAACCCAAGTGCAAGTTGTCTCAAGTAATAAATTTCTCGGTGAGTCCGAGGTCGATCCATAGGAAATTTTTGAAGATTAAGGTGAAGTAAATATTTTGTTACTACGATTAAAATTATTTACTTGGGTAAAAAGATTCACTCTTGGTAAATAAAGTAAAGGTAAGATTAATTCTTATTATAACTCAATTAGAATCCTCGCAACATGGAGGTTCCAATCAGAAAATACAACATTAAAAGTCCATTTAAAATAATATATGTAATTATATTATGTTTCCTAAAAATATTACCACCACTTATAAATGGGTTAAAGCATTCATTGTGCCAATATTTTGTCTACAACAAATCAAGAACTCCTCTTTACAAAGATGGTTTCTAAATTATAAGAAATAAATTATAACACGTATAATGGTTACTAGAAAATATAAATCATTTAAGCACAAGAGAAGAATAAATCTAACTTTATTTTATTACCAAGAGTTTCACCCTTTCACCCAAGTAAAATAAAACTAAGTTACTCATAGATAAGAAGAAAGAAAGAGAGAAGAAGAAGAAGAAGAACATGACTTTAATTTAGAACAAAGGAAAATTACTACAAGAAAACCTAGTAACAAAATGGTATCATTTTGGTAACTAACACCTAACTTCATAGACTTTTGTTAGAGCATTTAGAAAGAGAGAAGGAAAATGCTTTCTTAGATTTGAGAGAATGACATCCATTTTAAAAGGAGAAGAAATCAGTTATTATGGGAAACTGAAAAACAAACCGACTAGAGAGCCACGGAGTATCGTTATCCGCCATTAAACCGGGAACACAAAGAACTGCAAAAAAAAAAGAAACAACATTAAAATAAATTTTACTCATAACAAGGATTAGAAAGAGAAATGGATTCTACCTCAACAACTTGATGTTCTAGAAATGGTTTGAGTCTTTGTCCATTGACCTTAAATACAATACCATTCCTAGGATTCTCAATGTCTATGGCCCTATAAGAATACATATGTTTGACAATATAAGGACCAATCCACCAAGATCTCAATTTTCCAGGGAATAGGTGAAGACGAGAATTATAAAGCAGAACTTTTTGACCAATTTCAAAAGTTTTTCTCAAAATTGATTTGTCATGAAAAGCTTTTGTTCTAACTTTATAAATCTTAGAGTTTTCATATGCATCATTTCTTAATTCCCCAAGTTCATTCAATTGTAATTTGCGTAACTTGGAAGCATCATCAAGACTTAAGTTGAAAGCTTTAATGGCCCAAAATGCTTTATGCTCTAATTCTACAGGAAAATGACAAAGTTTTCCATAAACTAACCAATAGGGAGACATGCCTAAAGATGTTTTAAAAGCAGTATGGTAAGCCCAAAGTGCATCGTTTAGTCTTAAAGACCAATCTTTACGATTTGGGTTAATTATTTTTTTCAAAATTTGTTTGATCTCCCTATTTGCTAATTCAACTTATCCACTTGTTGAGGATGATAAGGGGTTACAATTTTGTGGGTAATGCAATATTTCTTCATTAAGGATTCAAATGGTTTATTGCAAAAATGTGTTCCCCCATCACTGATGATAGCTCGAGGAATTCCAAATCGACTCAAAACATTTTCTTTTAAAAATTTTAGAATAGTTTTATGATCATTGTACCGACATGGAATCGCCTCAATCCATTTTGAGACATAATCAACTACAACCAAAATGTACACAAATCCAAAAGATGATGGAAATGGACCCATGAAATCAATTCCCCAACAATAAAAAAATTCAATGACAAGGATATGGTTCAAAGGCATCATATTTCTTTTAGAAATGGACCCCAATTTTTGACAACTTTCACAACTTTTGCAAAAAGTATAACTGTCCTTGAATAAAGTGGGTCAATAAATCCACATTGTAAGATTTTCGTAGCTATTTTCTTTGAAGAAAAATGACCTCCACATGCTTCTGAATGACAAAATTTAATGACACTACTTACCTCATTGTCGGGTACACATCTCCGAAAGATTTGATCAGGACAATATTTGAACAAATATGAGTCATCCCAAAAGAAAATTTTCACCTCAATCAAAAACTTTTTTCTGTCTTGGTGTGTCCACTGAGACGGCATCTTACCTGTTACAAGAAAATTGACAATGTTAGCAAACCATGGCAAGCCTATATTAGAAAATATGAAAACTGGAGAATCGGCAAGTGAATTTTTTGCTCCAGCGAGAGAGAAGAGAAGAAGAAAGATTATTTCATTAATGATTAAAGATTACAGAGAAATTAGGGAGAGTTTCCCCCACAAGTTAGTATGCACACAAATTAAAAAGGAAGAGGTTCCCCCACTAGTTAGTGTGTTAGTATATATACAAAATTTTACACAAGATATTTGGTCTTCAAATCAAGTCCCCAGCAACGACGCCAAAAACTTAATGCACAATTTTTAATTGTTGCATTTACAAACCCAAGTGTAGGTTATCTCAAGTAATAAATTTCTCGGTGAGTCCGAGGTCGATCCACAGGGAATTGTTGAAGATTAAGGTGAAGTAAATATTTTATTACTACAGTAAAAATTATTTACTTGGGTAAAAAGATTCACTCTTAGTAAATAAAGTAAAGGTAAGATTAATTCCTTTTATAACTCAATTAGAATCCTCGCGACATAGAGGTTCCAATAAGAAAATACAACATTAAAAGTCTATTTAAAATAATATACGTAATTATCTTATATTTCCTAAAAATATTACCACCACTTATAAATGGGTTAAAGCATTCATTGTGCCAATATTTTATCTACAATAAATCAAAAACTCCTCTTTACAAAGATAGTTTCTAAATTATAAGAAACAAATTATAATACGTATAATAGTTACTAGAAAATATAAATCATTTAAGCACAAGAGAAGAATAAATCTAACCTTATTTTATTACTAAGAGCTTCACCCTTTCACCAAAGTAAAATGAAACTTAGTTACTCATAGATAAGAAGAAAGAAAGAGAGAAAAAGAAGAAGAAGAAGAACATGACTTTAATTTAGAACAAAAGAAAATTACTACAAGAAAACCTAGTAACAAAATGACATCATTTTGGTAACTAACACCTAACACCCTTAATGATCTACTAAGGCCCCCTTTTATAGAGGATTAGAAATACAAAATGACAAGGGGGCTGAGTCATTAGTGAGTGGATGAGTGAAAAATGCCAAATGACTTTTGGTGAGTGAAAAATTATGGAGATTCCTTGTCTCCGAAATCATTTAGCTCTGAAGTCATTGAATGCATCAAAATGAGCAAATGTGATCTTCATCAAAGTTATAGGGCTTGATCTTGGCTTTAAAATGGACACTAGAGTCACTTCATTTGGCCAACTATATCCCAAGATATGGGCTAATTACTGCAGAGTGTTTAAGCCTAGTTCCAGCACCTCTGTTCTGACTTTTAAGCCCAATATCACCTATTAGACCTCCGATTCTTGAAAAGTGTTCATAAAAGTTGTAGATATAGGTCTCAAGTGTTCAGCATAAAAATTTCAACCCATTTGACAACCTCTAACCTGAAATATGGAATGAACAGTGCACATAGGTCAAACTGTCAGGAACAGCACTCTCGTTCTTGCTTCAAACCCAATTTGAGTTATCTACTCGTGTGATTGGGCCTTTGAGGTATTCTTGAAAGTTGTAGAACTTTCTCTTATCTTTCAAATGCCACTAGAATCACCTCCAAATACCACCTACAACCCAAGATATGGCCCAAATACAGAAATAGTGTAAGACATAAATCTTGCTAAAAAATTCAATTAAGTCCAATTTGAGTCCAAACTTACAAAACATAATAAAACCCAATCAATTAAGTACATAGAGAGTGTAAATGACTAAGAATGAAAGCTTATTAATGTATCAAATATGTGATCATCAAATTCCCCCACACTTAGCTTTTTACACTCCTGAGCAAAACACATAAGACCACTCACACAAAAAAATGAAACAGACTCAAAAGCTAAACACTCTAAAAGACTCAATTTCTAATAATATTTAAAAATGAAGAGCAATCCATCATTCAAGTAATCAAAAGATTCATGAGGTAACATCTCTTCACATCTCAAATCAACAAGCAATGATATTTCAATTGAAAAGCATGAGTCAAGAATGATAGATTTTCACAAGATTCACTCTCAATCCCTCAAGTGTTTAAAAGGTAGGTATTTCACTCAATTCAACCCATGAAAATTACACTACTATAAGCTTGCTTATCTTCTACTTCTCCACTACTTAGAACATATGCACACATAAATCATGAGGACTTTATTCAAGGTTATAATGTGGTCAAGGTAAAGGAGGAGGTAATATGGATATGACAAGTTAAATACCAGAGAATAAAAGAGCATGAGAGCTGAGTTGAATTAACAAGCATGAAAGTTCATCCCAACTCCACCTAATACAAATTTCCTTTACATATTCTTTTCCTTTCCTTTATTACCTTGTTGACCCTCTTCTTTTTACATTTTTTTATTTTTGATTTTTTTTATTGATTTTTTTTTACAAGAAGAACATCATATATACATTTTTTTTTTACCATTCTGCACACACACCCCCACACTTGTTCAAGAACTCATCGAATGATAAAGCTAATGTTCTCTTATTCCTTAAGGTCAGGTAAAAACATGATTTTTCATTTAAGGCACATAATGAGTTCAAAACAAAGAATGGTCAAATAAGCTCAAAGGGGTTAAGTAAGGGGAAATAGGCCATTTCTAATGCTTTACGTTGACAGGAATTAGAGAATTTTCAAGAAGTCATAAGAGTGCTTGATATCATATTGAGACAATATGCTACTAAGCAAGGTTGACTATTTGATTAAAGTAGCTATTTCAAGAAAAATGCCTCAATCATATTTATGTATGCATATGAAAATGTAGTCTAAAAAAGAATCAAAGCAAGTTCTAGAGTAACAATTCCATGAGTGAAATTCACACAAGAAAAAAGAGAATGGTACAAATATTCAATCCATTCATCAATAGGCTCAAAATCTCACAAGGCATAATTCTATCATTTTCAGTCCACCAATTCAACATCCATAACCAAGCATGTGAATTTTAAGGAAGAAGACAATTTACTCAATCATGCAAATTTCCCTGAATTTGAATTGCTACTTCCACATAAACCAGTTGTCTACCCAATTACTCCTTACTCTACCACCAATTTTTGATGCGTCTCAAGAGTAAATAATTTACTCTTTACTCTACCATCCTTAATTACTTTTGTTGTTAATAAATTACTGACAAACATGTAAACACAACAAACATATTAACAAACACACTTCTTTTTTTTTTTTTTAAAGATGAACAAAATATATACATTTTAATTTTTTTTATCCAACTATCCTTCCCCCCAACCAGATCACAACATTGTCCTCAATGTCAAAATATAGATAGGTAAAGGATAGAAGATAGTACCTGTTGTTGCAATTACTGAAAAGAGAAACCTTACACAAATTAAAACAAAAACAAAGGACGATAAATAAAACCAAAGATAAAGGAAAGTTAAAGATGAAGTGCCAGATCACACTCTTGTTCCTTGTCCTCCCTTGTTCTTGCCTTCTGACCAATCTATCTGAGCTATTATTGGTTCAGGTTCATAAACAAAAACTTGTAATTTATCAATTAATTCATCAACAGTAGAAGCAGATATAAGGAGTTGTCTTACCGAATGTATGATAAAGCTCTGTTCCACAGCATGGTCAACAAAAGATAACAAATTATCAAAGAAATTATTAACATTCAACAAACCTATGAGTTTATGGTGGATGTTCAGTTGGGCCTAAGAAATAATTTGAAAAACTTCTTCCAAAGTACCAAAACCACCCGATAAAGCAATGAATGCATCAGAGTTTTCAAGCATTGTCCTCATTCGCCCATGCATAGATGATACTTGAATTTCTAGCCCAATTGTCTGTCCTATGATGTTCCTTCGAGTTAAAGGTTCAGGAATGATACCTAAAACTTGACCACCTCTTATATGCGTAGAAAGTGATACAGCCTCCATTAACCCAATGCTACCTCCCCCATATACAACACGAATGTTCCTCGCAGCAAGTGTTCTACCAATAGTGCTTGCTGCGTTTACAAACTCTAAACCCTTCTCATAACTTGTCCCACAAAATACACAGATACTGAGAAATCTATGAACTGATGAAGAAGCTCCTTCCATTTCTACACTCACTCTCTTTGAATGATTATGAGTTGCAGAAAAGTAAAGAAAATGGAGGGTTTAAATAGGGAAGAGAATAGAAAAAGTAAGAATAGCTCCTACATGGGTAGGTTGGCTATTGTCAGAAAAGTTTGAATTTAAAACTTTTTCTAAATTTTTTTAAATTTTTTTATTTTTTTATTTTTTTATTTTTTTATTTTTTTTAGACTTCAAGAAAACCATTAGGGTAAAGAAGTCTAGAAACCCCTGAAGGACCCCGTCCAAAGGATCGTCTGTCCAAAACTCAAATACAACAAAATCATACAAAGATAAAATAATAATAACAAATGATTACATACCTTTATGTATAGGTTTCATGGCAGATCTTTATACTGCGTGTCATGAGTGCAGTAATACGAAGACGGCTCAGCCAATTTGGGCACTCTTCTCCCTCCTGCTTGTGGGATATCCCAGCCTATGCATCGTCCTTCTAGCTAAAGAGAGAAAATCTGAATACGACGACAAGTGACCACAGCCAGTGAGAGGTCGCTGGAGAGCCCATGACATTAAATCACAGGATTTAGCTCAGAGGCATTGTCACACGAGAATGCAAACACAGGATGCTTCTATCTGTCCATCAGCAAGCAGAGCCTATGGTTAAAACCTGGGAATGCTTACGTGGCTCTCTACAAAGCATGGCACACGAACCTTATTTATCGATTGGCGTGCAAAGGTCCACCCGAGTCAATGACGGGTCTGCCACTGGCAGTGGCTCCTAATCTAATTAAAGACCAAGTACAACCGAAGTTTCGCCCTTTTTTTATTTTATTTTATTTATTGCTTATTTATATTTTTTTTTTTTTTTTTTTTTCATTTTTATTTTTTTTTTTTTTTTTTTGAAGATGTACAAAATAATATATACATGTTGTTGTGATTGTGGCTCACATCTTCCTCTGGTTTTACGTCCAAAAACAGCTTAAACGCCTTCTATGAGACGATGATAAGCTTTCCATCCAATTTTCTTATAAATTGGTAAACAGAGTCTTTTTGAGTCAGATTCCCAAGACTATAACGCTCTTGCGCGTCCCTAAAGAGATTCCACAAGCTAAGAAGTTCTCACTGCACAACTCCACAAGAATACGTCTTAAGAGTCAATAAGATATTATCTAATGACTCCTTACTCAGTCCATTCTTAATGAAGAATATTTTATCTTCTCTGTTTACAGAAACCATCCCCAAAGAGCGACATCGCATGTTGTAATTCCATCGTGCACACTTGTAACAAACTTTCATTCTTTTTACTCTTCTCCTTTTTGAAAATGAACTTTTATCGAGACCAGGCATGTATGGGATAAATGAATTTGAAGATTCACCAGCTAAACGAACCTTTGCTTCGATTATCCAGTGTATATCTTCTGGGATGCCCTTATACATTAACAGTCTCAGTCTTTCACACCTAACTTCGTAGATTTTTGTTAGAGCATTTAGAGGGAGAGAAGGAAAATGCTTTCTTAGATTTGAGAAAATGACATCCATTTTAAAAGGAGAAGAAATCAGTTATTATGGAAAACTAAAAAACAAACTGACTTGAGAGTCACGGAGTACCGTTATCCACCATTTAACCGGGAACACAAGGAACTACAAAAAAAAAAAAAGAAACAACATTAAAATAAATTCTACTCATAACAAGGATTAGAAAGAGAAATGAATTCTACGTCAACAACTTAATGTTCCATAAATGGTTTGAGTCTTTGTCCATTGACCTTAAATACAATACCATTCCTAGGATTCTCAATGTCTATGGCCCCATAAGAATACACATGTTTGACAATATAAGAACCAATCCACCTAAATCTCAATTTTCCTGGGAATAGGTGAAGACGAGAATTATAAAGCAGAACTTTTTGACCAATTTCAAAAGTTTTTCTCAAAATTGATTTGTCATGAAAAGCTTTTATTCTAGCTTTATAAATCTTTGAGTTTTCATATGCATCATTTCTTAATTCCTCAAGTCATTCAATTACAATTTGCGTAACTTGGAAGCATTATCAAGACTTAAGTTGAAAGCTTTAATGGCCCAAAATGGTTTATGCTCCAATTCTACAGGCAAATGACAAGGTTTTTCATAAACCAACCGATAGGGAGACATGCCTAAAGATGTTTTAAAAGCAGTATGGTAAGCCCAAAGTGCATCGTTTAGTATTAAAGACCAATTTTTACGATTTAGGTTAACTATTTTTTTTTTAAATTTGTTTAATCTCCCTATTTGCTAATTCAACTTGTCCACTTGTTTGAGGATGATAAGGAGTTGCAATTTTGTGGGTAATGCAATATTTCTTCATTAAGGATTCAAATGGTTTATTGTAAAAATGTGTTCCCCCATCACTGATGATAGCTCGAGGAATTCCAAATTGACTCAAAACATTTTCTTTTAAAAATTTTAGAACAGTTTTATGATCATTGTGCCGACATGGAATCGCCTTAATCCATTTTGAGACATAATCAACTGCAACCAAAATGTACACAAATCCGAAAGATGATGGAAATGGACCCATAAAATCAATTACCCAACAATAAAAAATTTCAATGACAAGAATAGGATTCAAAGGCATCATATTTCTTTTAGAAATGGACCCTAATTTTTGACAAATTTCACAACTTTTACAAAAAGTATAACTATCTTTGAATAAAGTGGGCCAATAAAATCCACACTGTAAGATTTTTGCAGCTGTTTTCTTTGAAGAAAAATGACCTCCACATGCTTCTGAATGACAAAATTTAATGACACTACTTACCTCATTGTCGGGTACACATCTCTAAAAGATTTGATCAAGACAATATTTGAACAAATATGGGTTATCCCAAAAGAAAATTTTCACCTCAATCAAAAACTTTTTTCTGTCTTGGTGTGTCCACTGAGGCGGCATCTTACCTGTTACAAGAAAATTGACAATGTTAGCAAACCAAGGCATAGAATTAACAAAAAATAAAAATTCATCGGGAAAAGAATCATTGATAGGTGTGCTATCAAAAGATGAGCCTGTTGTCAGCCTTGACAAATGATCTGCAATAACATTTTTGGCTCCTTTCTTGTCTTTTATTGTGATATTGAATTCTTAAAGCAATAAGATCCACCGTATCAACCTAGGTTTGGCATCCTGTTTAGACATTAAATATCTAACAGCAGCATGATCAGTGAAAACAATAGTGGATGAATTAATTAAATAAGCTCAAAATTTGTCTAATGCAAAAATTACAGCAAGTAGTTCTTTTTCAGTAGTGGTGTAATTCATTTATGCACTATTCAAAGTTCGACTTGCGTAATAAATTACATGAGGCTTACCTTCCTTTCTTTAGGCTAAAACAGCGCCAACAGCAAAATCACTAGCATCACATATTAACTCAAAAGGCAGAGACCAGTCAGGAGATTGCATGATAGGAGCAGAAGTCAAAAGACCAATTAATTTTTCAAAAGATTTTTGACAATCTTGAGTCCAATCAAATAGTGTATCTTTTGTTAGAAGATTACATAAAGGTCTAGATAAGGTACTAAAGTCCTTTACGAATCTTCTGTAAAATCCTGCATGTCCTAAAAAGAAACAAACTTCTCTTACTATTTTTGGGAAAGGCAAATGAGCAATTAATTCAACTTTGGCCTTATCAACTTCAATTCCTTTAGAAGATATCACATGACTTAGCACTATTCCTGAGGTAACCATGTAATGACATTTTTCCCAATTTAACACAAATCCTTTTTCTTCGCATCTTTTAAGAACTTTTTCCAAATTATCAAGATAATTTTTAAAAAAATTTCCAAAAACTGTCAGATCATCCACGAAAACCTCTAAATAATGCTCAATCATGTCACTGAAAATACTTAGCATGCATCTTTGAAAAGTTACCGAAGCATTACAAAGACCAAAAGACATTCTTCTATATACAAAAGTGCCAAAGGGGCAAGTAAAAGTGGTCTTTTCTTGGTCTTTTAATGCAATTAGTATTTGATTATACCCTGAATAACCATCAAGAAAACAATAGGAGGGATGTCATGCTACTCTTTCCAGAAT
Source organism: Ormosia semicastrata (assembly GCA_029884595.1). Classification (NCBI taxonomy): domain Eukaryota; kingdom Viridiplantae; phylum Streptophyta; class Magnoliopsida; order Fabales; family Fabaceae; genus Ormosia; species Ormosia semicastrata. The sequence goes on along the minus strand of JAQQTO010000061.1, from coordinate 69,403,909 downwards.
CTGATCAAGAAATGGCAATGGAAAATGATCTTTCCTAGTGGCTGCATTCAATTTTCTGAAATCAATACACATACGCCAACTAGATGAGACTCGGGTAGGTATTAATTCTCCCTTTTCATTTTCAACCACTGTTATTCCAAATTTCTTAGGCACAACTTATGTAGGGCTTACCCATTGGCTATCAGAGATAGGATAGATAATTCTAACATCAAGTAATTTAAGAACTTCAGCTCTAACTACCTCTTTCATATGTGGATTTAATCTTCTTTGAGGTTGTTGAGATGTTTTAGCATTATCCTCTAAATGGATTCTATGTGCACAAATTAATGGATTAATGCCTTTTATATCCTTTAATGTTCATCCAATTGAACTTTTATGCCTTTTAAGTACTTCTATTAACCTACCTTCTTGTTCTTTGGTCAGGGATGAGGAAATTACCACTGGAGAGCTTTGTTCTTCTCCCAAAAATGTGTACTTCAACCCATCAAGTAATGGCTTTAGTTCCAGTGCAGGTACTTCTTCATGGGTATTATCATTCCTCTTCGAATTTCTGCTTCAATCCCTTGTATTCCATTACCTGTGAACAATCAAGTAAAGAACATACTTCAGAAATATCATCATCTAATTGTGTACCTGAATCAAAGGAATTAATTAAAAAAATTTCTAATGGGTCAGAAGAACTCCTGATTTGAAGATGATCATCTATAATGGCCTCAATCCCTTTAATCTCTTCCTTGTCATCATAAACTTCATGTGGTTGCTTACACATGTTGAAAACATTAAGCTCCAGTGTCATATTTCCAAATGTTAGCTTCACCACTCCATTTCTGCAATTTATCAAAGCATTAGATGTTGCTAAAAATAGGTGACCCAAAATAACAGGAACTGACTTAGAACTATCAACCATAGGTTCAGTTTCCAAGAGAATAAAATTCACAGGATATATGAATTTATCAACTTGTACCAACACATCTTCCACTATTTCTTTTGGAATTTTAATTGATCTATCAGCAAGTAGAAGAGTTACAGAAGTTGGTTTTAACTCACCAAGATTAAGTTGCTGATAAACTGAATATAGAAGCAAATTAACACTAGCACCAAGATCAAGTAAAGCTCGTTCAATTTTATGTTCTCTAATAATGCATGAAACTGTAGGACAACCAAGGTCTTTATATTTCAACTCATTATTATTTTGAATAATGGAGCTTACCTGTTCAGTCAAAAAGGCATTCTTTTTCACATTATATTTCCTTTTAACAGTACACAAGTCTTTTAAAAATTTGGCATAACAAGGAATCTGTTTGATAGCATCTAATAGAAGAATATTGACCTTCACTTGTTTAAAAATTTCAAAAATGTCATTGTTATGATTCACTTTATTTGAATTGTTTAATGCTTGAGGAAATGGCGATGAAAGAGAGGGTTTGGTCTCCTTTTGACTATGTGGCTTATCAACCTCTTCCTCATCTTTGGGAATTGACTCATCATCTTTCTCAAAAAGTTCAAGAATTTGTTTTTCAACAACCTTTCCACTCCTAAGAGTTATCACTGAGTTGACTTGATCTATTTTTTGACTTTCTGAACTACCCTCATTTAAGCTAAACTGACCCTTGGGATTTGGTTGAGGTTGAGAGAGAAATTTTCCTTTCTTGTGAATGGCAAGTACAGAAGAAAGTTTAGCAAGAGTGTCTTTTATGTCAATCATGGCTTGAGTGTTTTGGTTATTGATGGCCTCTTATTTTTCCATGAATGCATGCAATGTTCCTTCAAGGTTTTTCCTATATGGTGGGACATAGGGTGTATATCCTTGAGGATTTTGAGAATCTTGCTGTGCCTGAGGAGGTGGTGGTTGCATGAATTGTGTCTGGTTGCTATTCCTCTAACTAAAGTTCGGTGATTTCTCCATCCCAGATTGTATGTATCTGAAAAAGAAGAAGTGAATGGCTTTTTAAAATTATTCATTACATTTACTTGCTCATGCACAACTTCTTTAAAAACAGGAATTTTTGGACATTCATTTGTTAAGTATCCTAATTCATCATAAATGCCACAAATTTCTTCATTTTGCACATATTTGATTTCTTTTACTTTCCCGGATTCCATGGCTTCAACCTTTTTAGCCAAACTAGCAAACCTAGCATTTAGATCTTCTTCTTGACTAAGATGATATTTTCCTTTACTAGCATTTGCAAGGTTATATCTAATTGAATTTTCAGAAGGATTAGTACTATCCCAAGATCGAGAATTTTCAGCCAAATGGTGTAAATAGTCTAAAGCTTCTTCGGGTTCTTTATCAAGAAATTCACCATTGCACATTGTTTTCACAAATTACTTGGTTTCAGGTGTTAACCCTTCATAAAAGAAGCTTATAGTGCGCCATTTTTCAAAACCATGATGTGGACAAGAATTCAACAAATCTTTAAAATGTTACTAACTTTGAAAATATGTTTCATTTGAATTTTGGGAAAAATTTTGGATTTGTCTTTTCAAAGCATTGGTTTTATGTGTTGGAAAAAATTTCTTCAAAAACTCACCTTGCATTTCTTGCCATGTGCCAATTGATCTTGGTTTCAAAGTGTTAAGCCAAGTTTTTGCTTTATCTTTCAAAGAAAAAGGAAACAATTTAAGTTTAACAACCTTTTCAGTACAAGTTTGATCATGAAAAGCAGTACATACTTCCTCAAATTCTTTTAAATGTAAATATAGGCTTTCAGATTCTAAACCATGAAAATTAGGAAGTAAAGAAATCATACATGACTTGAATCTAAAATTATTGGTATTGAGTGGAAAGATAAAACATGATGGACTAGAATTTTGAGATGGTTGCAAATACTCACGCATGGTTCGTAATGGTTGATTTTCATGTTCATCATGCACACTTTTGTTTTCAGCCATTGTGCTTAATGTGTGTGATTGTGATTCAAACAAATCAATATGTAAAGTACCTGGATTAACTCTAACTAAACGATCAGAATTTAAATCACGATACCAATTAAGTATAAACAAGTAACTTACAGTATAAAATAAAATGTACAAGCTAGCAGTATAAACCGACCAAATATATATTAACAAGGGTGTGGTATAAACCAACCACCAAATATATATTAACACTTAGTAAATAAATATTAACAAAGGTGTGGTATAAACCAACCACCAAATAAGTTAATAAGCATAAAAATTAAAAAGGTAGTATACAGATAAATTAAAATATTAGAAGCAAATAAAGTAAAAAGTTAGATAGATGATAAAGTAAAATGTTAAATAGTTAGTAAAAGAGTTAGTAAGTTAGATAAAAAATAAATGACAGAAAATAAATAACAAAAAAATGACAAGATAAATACGTAAAATAAAGTACGTAAATTAAACTTAAAATATAAAAACTAGAGAATCAGCAAGCTGATTTTTTGCTCCAGCGAGAGAGAAGAGAAGAAGAAAGATTATTTCATTAATGATTAAAGATTACAGAGAAATTACGGAGAGTTTCCCCCACAAGTTAGTATGCACAGAAATTAAAAAGGAAGAGGTTCCCCCACTAGTTAGTATGTTAGTATATATATAAATTTTTTACACCAGAAATTCGATCTTCAAATCAAGTCCCCGGCAACGGCGCCAAAAACTTGATGCACAATTTTTAATTGTTGCATTTGCAAACCCAAGTGCAGGTTGTCTCAAGTAATAAATTTCTCGGTGAGTCCGAGGTCGATCCACAGGAAATTGTTGAAGATTAAGGTGAAGTAAATATTTTATTTCTACGGTAAAAATTATTTACTTGAGTAAAAAGATTCACTCTTAGTAAATAAAGTAAAGGTAAGATTAATTCTTTTTATAACTCAATTAGAATCCTCGCAACATGGAGGTTCCAATCGAAAAATACAACATTAGAAGTCCATTTAAAATAATATCCGTAATTATATTATGTTTCCTAAAAATATTACCACTACTTATAAATGGGTTAAAGCATTTATTGTGCCAATATTTTGTTTACAATAAATCAAGAACTCCTTTTTACAAAGATGGTTTCTTAATTATAAGAAACAAATTATAACACGTATAATGGTTACTAGAAAATATAAATCATTTAACCACAAGAGAAGAATAAATTTAGCCTTATTTTATTACCAAGAGCTTCACCCTTTCACCCAAGTAAAATAAAACTTAGTTACTCATAGATAAGAAGAAAGAAAGAGAGAAGAAGAAGAAAAAGAACATGACTTTAATTTAGAACAAAAGAAAATTACTACAAGAAAATCTAGTAACAAAATGACATCATTTTGGTAACTAACACCTAACACCCTCAATGATCTGCTAAGGCCCCCTTTTATAGAGGATTAGAAATACAAAATGACAAGGGGGATGAGTCATTAGTGAGTGGATGAGTGGAAAATGAGTGGAAAATGCCAAATGACTTTTGGTGAGTGGAAAATTATGGAGATTTCTTGTCTCTAAAATCATTTAGCTCTGAAGTCATTGAATACATCAGAATGAGCAAATATGATCTTCATCAAAGTTGTAGGGCTTGCTATTGGCTTCAAAATGGACACTAGAATCACCTCATTTGGCCACCTATATCCTAAGATATGAGCTAATTAGTGCAGAGTGTTCAAGCCCAATTCCACCACCTCTGTTCTAACTTTCAAGCCCAATATCACCTACTAGACCTCCGATTCTTGAAAAGTATTCAAAATAAAAGTTGTAAATATAGGTCTCAAGTATTCAGAATCAAAATTCCAGCCCATTTTACAACTTCTAGCCCGAAATATGGAATGAATAATGCACATAGGTCAAGCTGTCAGGAATAGCATTCTAGTTCTTGCTTCAACCCCAATTTGAGTTATCTACTCGTGTGATTGGGCCTTTAAGGTATGCTTGAAAGTTGTATAACTTTCTCTTATCTTTCAAATGCCACTAGAATCACCTCCAAAGACCTCCTACAGCCCAAGATATGACCCAAATACAGAAACAGTATAAGACATGAATCATGCTGAAAAATTCAATTAAGTCCAATTTGAGTCCAAACTTACAAAACATAATAAAACTCAATCAATTAAGTACATAGAGAGTGTAAATGACTAAGAATGAAAGCTTATTAATGTATCAAATATATGATCATCATTAGAAATTATTTAGTCAAATTTGTGAGCAAAAAACTTTTTCCTGCACTTGTTGAAGATTAAGGTGAAGTAAATATTTTGTTATTACGGTAAAAATTATTTACTTAGGTAAAAAGATCTACTCTAAGTAAATAAAGTAAAAGTAATATTAATTCCTTTTATAACTCAATTAGAATCCTCGCAACATGGAGGTTCCAACATTAAAAGTCCATTAAAATAATATACGTAGTTGTACTATGATTCCTTTAATTATTACTACCACTTATAAATGGTTTAAAGCATTCACTGTGCTAAAATCTTATCTACAATAAATCAAGAACTCCTCTTTATAGGATGGAGTATTCCCGTTTGTCACCCGAGATTTGAAATTATCAAAATCAAAATATAACACGTATAATAACTACTAAAAAGATAAATCATCAAAGCACAAGAGAGGAATAAATCTAACCTTATTTTATTACTAAGAGATTCACACTTTGACCCAAGTAGACTGAAACTTATTTAAATATAGACTAAAAGAAAGAAAAAAAGAAAAAGAAAGAAAAGAAAAGTGAAGGGAGACTGAGGAGAGGAGGGAATTCCTCCTCTCCTCCTCTGGAAATAAGCCCAGAGGCTCCTCTTCGTAACATCCCAATTCATTTCTTCAATTGCCTTTATATAGGCAAATTTGGCCACTGTAGCTACAGTGGAAACTCAGTGGCTAAGTTTGTGACGTATTTTCCCTTTTTCTTCTTTTTTTTAATTAATAATTGAGTAAATGCACAGCCGTGTGTCCAGTCATTTTTTCATTTTTGAGAGAAGTGATCTTCATGAAAGTTGTAGGCCTAGATATTTGCTTTCAAATGGCTTTAGTTTGAGTCCAAAATCATGCCTAGAACTCAAGATATGGTTCATTTACTGCACACTATTTAGGCCCGATTTTAGCTCCTCTGTTCTGACTTCAAAGCCCAATATCACCTACTAGACCTCAGATTTTGGAAAAGTGTTCAACATGAAAGTTGTAGAGAATTGTCTTAACTTTCTACAAAACCAAAATCACATCAATCAGATATTTGCAACTCAAGTTATAGCCAGTTTCTACTTGGGTCAAAGTGTGAAGCTCTTGGTAATAAAATAAGGTTAGATTTATTCCTCTCTTGTGCTTTAATGATTTATCTTTTTAGTAGTTATCATACGTGTTATATTTTGATTTTGATAATTTAAAATCTCGGGTGACAGATGGGAATACTCCATCCTTGTAAAGCGGAGTTCTTGATTTATTGTAGACAAGATTTTGGCACAGTGAATGCTTTAACCCATTCATAAGTGGTAGTAATAATTAAAGGAATCATAGTATAACTACGTATATTATTTTAATGGACTTTTAACGTTATATTTTCTGATTGGAACCTCCATGTTGCGAGGATTCTAATTGAGTTATAAAAGAAATTAATCTTACTTTTACTTTATTTACCAAGAGTAGGTCTTTTTACCAAAGTAAATAATTTTTACCGTAATAACAAAATATTTACTTCGCCTTAATCTTCAAAAATTCCCTGTGGATCAACCTTAGACTCACCGAGAAATTTATTACTTGAGACAACCTGCACTTGGGTTTGCAAATGCGATAATTAAAAAGTGTGCATCAAGTTTTTGGTGTCGTTGCCGGGAACTTGATTTGAAGAATAAATTTCTGGTGTAAATATTTTTGTATATAGTAAAAAGTGAATAGTATGTGAATAGTTCATGAATAGTGTGTGAATAGTACATGAATAGTATGAATAGTAAAAATAAAAAAAATAAAAAATAAAAAAAATTTGAGTGAATAGTGTGAATAGTATGAATAGGGTGAATAATGTGTGAATAGTATAAATAGTAAAAAGTTAAAAAAGTTAAAGTTTATATAATAACAATATAAAAAAATAATAAAATTAAAAAATGTGTGAATAGTATGAATAGTAAAAAAGTAAAAAAAATTATATATTAAAAAATAAAAAAAACATAAAGGTCCCCCAATAAAAAAAATTAATAATGGGGGACAAAGGTTGTCCCCCCTTTGAAAATTGAAAAAAAGGTAGTCACACCCGTGACCACCAAAACCAAAAATAAAAAATAATAATAATAATAATAAAGTTAAGACTTTTATTTTCTATACAGTGGGGGAAACTCTCCCTTTTACTTTCTGTAAATACTATCTAGTGGGGGAATCTTTCCCTTTTATTTTTTTACATACTTACTTTGTGGGGGTACTTCTCCCTTTTAATTTCTATATAGTGGGCGTAATTCTCCCTTTTAATTTTCGTAAATATTAACAGTGGGGGAAACTCTCCCTTTTATTTTACGCACTAACAGTGGGGGGATTCTCTCCCTTTTTTTTGTCCTTACTAATTAGTAGGAGAAATTCTCTCTTTTATTTTCTGTACATACTAACTTAGTGGGGGTAAACTCTCCCTTTTAATTTCTGTATAATGGGAGTAATTCTCCCTTTTATTTTCTTGTACATATTAACAGTGGGGGAACCTCTCCCTTTTAATTTTTGTATATACTAACTTAGTGGGGGGAACTCTCCCTTTTATTTTTCTGTACATACTAACTTTGTGGGGGAAATCTCTCCCTTTTATTTTTTTTGTACATACTAACAATGGGGGAAAGATCATTTGATCTGACAGTTGGCGTATGTGTATTGATTTCAGAAAATTGAATGCAGCCACTAGGAAAGATCATTTTCCATTGCCATTTCTTGATCAGATTCTGGAAAGAGTAGTAGGACATCCCTACTATTGTTTTCTTGATAGTTATTCAGGGTATAATCAAATACCAATTGCATTAGAGGACCAAGAAAAGACCATTTTTACTTGCCTCTTTGGCATTTTTGCATATAGAAGAATGTCTTTTGGTCTTTGTAATGCTCTGACAACTTTTCAAAGATGCATGTTAAGTATTTTCAGTGACATGATTGAGCATTATTTAGAGGTTTTCATAGATGATCTGACAGTTTTTGAAAATTCTTTTGAAAATTGTCTTGATAATTTGGAAAAAGTTCTTAAAAGATGCGAAGAAAAAGGATTTGTATTAAATTGGGAAAAATATCATTACATGGTTACCTCAGGAATAGTGTTAAGTCATATGATATCTTCTAAGAGAATTGAAGTTGATAAGGCCAAAGTTAAATTAATTGCTCATTTGTCTTCCCCAAAAACAGTCAGAGAAGTTCGTTCCTTTTTAGGACATGCAGGATTTTACAGAAGATTCGTAAAGGACTTTAGTGCCATATCTAGACCTTTATGTAATCTTCTAACAAAAGATACACCATTTGATTGGACTCAAGATTGTAAGAAATATTTTGAAAAATTAATTAGTCTTTTGACTTTTGCTCTTATCATGCAATCTCCTGACTGGTCTTTGCCTTTTGAGTTAATGTGTGATGCTAGTGATTTTGCTGTTGGCGTTGTTTTAGGCCAAAGAAAGGAATGTAAGCCTCATGTAATTTATTATGCAAGTCAAACTTTGAATAGTGCATAAATAAATTACACCACTACTGAAAAAGAACTACTTGCTGTAATTCTTGCATTGGACAAATTTTGAGCTTATTTAATTAGTTCATCCACTGTTATTTTCACTGATCATGCTGCTGGTAGATATTTAATGTCTAAACAAGATACCATACCTAGGTTAATACGGTGGATCTTGTTGCTTCAAGAATTCAACATCACAATAAAAGAAAAGAAAAGAGCCAAAAATATTGTTGCAGATCATTTGTCAAGGCTGACAACAGGCTCATCTTTTGATAGCACACCTATCAATGATTCTTTTCCCAATGAATTTTTATTTTTTGTCAATTCCATACCTTAGTTTGCTAACATTGTCAATTTTCTTGTAACAGGTAAGATACCGCCTTAGTGGACACACCAAGACAGAAAAATGTTTTTGATTGAGGGGAAAATTTTCTTTTGAGATGACCCATATTTGTTCAAATATTGTCCTGATCAAATCTTTCGGAGATGTGTACCCGACAATGAGATAAGTAGTGTCATTAAATTTTGTCATTCAGAAGCATGTGGAGGTCTTTTTTCTTCTAAAAAAATAGCTGCGAAAATCTTGCAGTGTGGATTTTATTGGCCCACTTTATTCAAGGACAGTTATATTTTTTGTAAAAGTTATCAAAAATTGGGGTCCATTTCTAAAAGAAATATGATGCCTTTGAACCCTATCCTTGTCATTGAAATTTTTGATTATTGGGGAATTGATTTCATAGGTCCATTTCTATCATCTTTTGGATTTGTGTACATTTTGGTTGCAGTTGATTATTTCTCAAAATGGATTGAGGCGATTCCATGTCGGCACAATGATCATAAAACTGTTCTAAAATTTTTAAAAGAAAATGTTTTGAGTCGATTTGGAATTCCTTGAGCTATCATCAGTGATGGGGGAACACATTTTTGCAATAAACCATTTGAATCCTTAATGAAGAAATATTGCATTACCCACAAAATTGTAACCCTTTATCATCCTCAGACAAGTGGACAAGTTGAATTAGCAAATAGGGAGATTAAACAAATTTTGAAAAAAATAGTTAACCCAAATCGTAAAGATTGGTCTTTAAGACTAAACGATGCACTTTGGGCTTACCGTACTGCTTTTAAAACATCTTTAGGCATATCTCCCTATCGGTTAGTTTATGGAAAACCTTGTCATTTGCCTGTAGAATTGGAGCATAAAGCATTTTGGGCCATTAAAGCTTTCAACTTAAGTCTTGATGATGCTTTCAAGTTATACAAATTGCAATTGAATGAACTTGAGGAATTAAGAAATGATGCATATGAAAACTCAAAGATTTATAAAGCTAGAACAAAAGCTTTTCATGACAAATCAATTTTGAGAAAAACTTTTGAAATTGGTCAAAAAGTTCTGCTTTATAATTCTCGTCTTCACCTATTCCCTAAAAAATTGAGATTTAGGTGGATTGGTCCTTATATTGTCAAACATGTGTATTCTTATGGGGCCATAGACATTGAGAATCCTAGGAATGGTATTGTATTTAAGGTCAATGGACAAAGACTCAAACCATTTCTAGAACATCAAGTTGTTGAGGTAGAATCCATTACTCTTTTTAATCCTTGTTATGAGTAGAATTTATTTTAATGTTGTTTCTTTCTTTTTGCAGTTCTTTGTGTTCCCGGTTAAATGGCGGATAACGGTACTCTGTGACTCTCAAGTAGGTTTGTTTTTCAGTTTCCCATAATAACTGATTTCTTCTCCTTTTAAAATGGATGTAATTCTCTCAAATCTAGGAAAGTATTTTTCTTATCTCCCTCTTAATGCTCTAACAAAAGTCTATGAAGCTAGGTGAGAAAGACTGAGACTGTTAATGTATAAGGGCATCCTAGAAGTTATACGCTGGATAATTGATCAATCAATTTCTAGGCATTCATTATTGTTTTATATTTGGCCTAATTGATGATAATTGTGCCCAATATTATGTTTGTAGATGAGTTTTAGATGTTTGGTCTACATTGAGCTTAATTGTAAAAACTTCATTAATTTTCGGATTTTAACCCATTTTGACCTTTCTGTCTTGTGCAGGCCATAACTTGGGCTACAAATGTCATATTTGGATGATCTTGGTGTCCCCTGAAAGCTGAGACGAAGATACACAATTTTGCGTCTAATGCAGTTTTTCCAATTCAGCTGTATTCAGGGCGAAAACTGGGCCTCAAAGTTAGGACGCTGTTGCTGTCACAAAGCTTGGACCTTTCCTCAATGATTTGGGCCTAATTCTCTCAATTTAAGCCCAAATAAGGCAAATGATATGTCTATGAAAAGCTGTTTCAGAGGGCTACAGTATGGGCCAGGGGTAGATTAGGAATTATATAAGATTTTTCAGTTACAAATAGGTCAAGACAGTATTCCGAATTCACTTTTTGATTGTTATTGTTCAGTTTTATCTTATTCAGGCAGAAACCTTTTCTCTCTTTTCATCTTCTCTATTTTTCGTCTTAGCTTCTTTGCTGCGTTTTCATAATGGCTATGGAAGGCTAAAACTCCAAATCAATCCAAGGAATTCAATGATTGTGGTTAGAGTTTTGAGTTCTCTTGTTTAATTTTCGAATTATTGTGTTCTTTCCTCTTCTCCTCCTTCAATTGATTTCTCGATTGAGATTTCAAATTGAAGTTAGAAGTAGGGTTGATTAATCTGATTCTAATGGAGAATAGATCATCGATTGATAATCTATGTTAATCCGAATTTGTTCCTAAATCAATCTTAATCAAGAATTGCGATTGTGATTCTGCTTTTGTTGATAAATCCTAGATGATTATCTAGTTAAATTCGAATTAACAGAGGGAATGCAACAGAAATTATATTCTCTTTGAACAATGATTAATTCTGCCATTTGAATTGAAGACCTTGGATTGGTGTTTTCTTAATTGATTTTTCCTACAATTTGAATTCGTTTTACATTATTGAAATGAACAAAACCCCCTTACTTATTTTAATTCTTTTTACTCTAACATACTTGAGAATCCGAATTGGTCCTTGGGAGATGACCTAGGTTATACACTATGCTATATTCCATTGTAAATCCTAGTCTATTTTGAGGTGAGTGCGACATCATCGTCGATCAAAATTTGGCGCCGTTGTTGGGACCTATTTTCGGTTTCTTAGGTTTATTAGGTGTTCTTAATAGTTCCTAATTTCTTTGCATTCGTGATCGTAGACTCAAAGTGCATTTTACTATTTTTGTTATTATTAGGTGTTCTCTGCGCATAATTTGAGCCTACCGCAGAATTTTGATTCTCATCGCTCAATTCTTGATTCTCTCATCGCTACTGATTCTCGCTATCTATTGATTCTTGCATAATTTCTTCTACCGATAATTCTCGTTCTTCTACCGATAATTCTAATCATGTCGCATAATTAAATCAGTAAAATTCATCTTCTTGCCTGAATCCGATTCTATCTTGCATATTTTGTTCTCCCGATTCTGCATAATTGTCATTCTTCCTTCACTGCATAATTGTCATTCTCGTGCATTTTGTTTTTTTTTTTTTTTCTCTCACATACCATTTCTCGCATTCTCGTTTCTGCATACTGTTACACTCTTGTAGTTATATTAAGTGCATTTTGTTGCATTGCATTTGCTTTGCGCATTATACATTAAGCATTCTGATCATAATTGTCCATCCTGCTGCAGTGTGCTTGTTTATTCTGCTATGTTGCATTCTGGTGCCTAAGTACTGATTCATTGGATTTTCATCTGCAGAATTTGTTTCTTGCTGGCGATTCTGCCTTCTGCTGCACAACTACATTGAACTACTGTGCATTGGATTTTTGTATGAATTCATTGCATAATTCACATTTTGTGCTTGCCTGCTGCATTGCTTTTTGATGCATTAATCACTATTCTATTGGCTTTTGTTTCATCTGCTGCATAATTTTCATTTTATTGTCACTGTTACTGTTTCATTGAATTTTCCTGCATTCCGTGACTCCTATGATTGTGCATTGTTTCACTTAACACAATTGATACTTCATTGCCCAAATACCACAATCATCTCGCTACAAAAGTTCTCGTATAATCATTGAAATTTGAATTACCCGATTTGTTGCATAATCTTATCCGCGTGTACTGTTCCATTGGTGGTTTACTGTTCCATTGAATTTTTGCTGCATTTGATGACTCTTGTGAATGTGCATTGCCTCACTTAACATAATTGACATCACATTCGGGCTTTTGCATTGGTCTGCATAATTTTGTGCTAAACATCCTGGTTACTGTTCCATTGGTTCCATTGCACCACAATCGGCTTTTGCATGTCATTTTGTTGCATTTGAGCATCCATATACTTCATTATTGACATATGAAAGTTCTCATCTTCATTCCTGAGTTTTACCCCTATTTTCACTTTTGAGTTTCACTTTGTTCCCAAATTTTTGAATCCAAAAAGGGACTAGTAGACAGGAATTGTACTTGCATTGGAGTTTTGAGCTGAAACTTGGTCCCCAAAGGTAAACCATCATTCTAAGCAAACTGATCCTAAAAGGATCATTCCTGCATAATTTGGCCAAATTCCATCGTTTGGTAGGGTTTTTGAGCAGATTTAGGTGAAACAATGGCATTTTTATAATTTTTGGCTGATCAAACATGCTCAGAATGAGCTGAAAATTGGTTGGTTGAAGGAAAATGGCATTCTCCACAAGGCTCACAACTCTGCCGTGAGCACCACCCTATCTCACCCTAATTCCTTCATTTAGACCACTTTTTCATTTTTTGAAGTTTTTTCTTTGCATTTTTGAGTTCCATTTTAGTGTAGTTTTCACTGTGTGGTGGTCCCATATTTTTTAAAAATCATTTGGTAGGTTAACTACATTTATTTTGGTGTATTTCTAGTGTTGGATTCTCCATTTTGTTGCTTTATTGTTTTCAAGTTTTGCATGTTATATGACTAGGTCTAATCCTGGTTATTTGCATCATTTTGATCCTGAGATAGATAGGACTTTTCATACCTTGCATAGGGTCAATAGATCTGATTCTGCATTTGCTGAGCATATAGGAAGTAGTGATTCTCCCCATACTTATCATACTAGTGATTCTGCTTCTGAATTCTCTGATTCTGCACTTTCTATCATTCATCCATCTTCCAATTCTGATTATACTGAGCATACTGAGCATACTGAGCATACTGAGCATACTGACCATATTGAGCATACTGAGATTATGGATAATAGAACTTTGAAGGAGCTGGCTGCTCCTGATGTTACATATCAGTCTTTATGCATTCGGATCCTCGATGTTGATGTTCCATTTGAACTTAAATCGGACTAATCCATTTGTCTTTGCCTAAGTTCGGCGGTCATGCAGAGAAGATCCTCATAAGCACCTCAAGGAGTTCCACATTGTGTGTTCTACCATGAAGCCTCAAGGCATCTCGGAAGATCACATCAAACTTAGAGCATTTCCTTTCTCATTACAGGATGCTTGCTAAGACCGGTTGTATTATTTGCATCCAAGATCCGTCACTAATGGAATGACCTTAAGAGGTCGTTTTTGGAGAAATTCTTCCTCGCCTCAAGGGCCGCCTCAATCCGAAAAGAGATATGTGGCATCGAGACGCTTTGATAGAGAGCCATTGTCCGAGTACTTGGGAAAGATTCAAGAAGATGTGTGCTACTGTCCTCACCATCGATTAGTGACCAGTTACTAATCCAAAAGATTTCTATGAAGGTTTGTTTGCCTATGGATAGGAGCATGATTGATGTTTGCTAGTGGAGGAGCATTGGTAGACAAGACTCCTATGGTCGCAAGAGAATTGATTGAGAATATGGCCACTAATTCCCAACACTTTGGCACCAGAAGCAACTCAGTGGTCTTGAGTAGAGGTGTCCACGAAATTGAGGCAACTTATGCTGCAGATCACAAAAAATTGGAAAGCAAAATTGATGACCTTGCATCCTTGGTGAGGCAATTAGCTGTTACTCAACGATTGGCCTGTGCCGCAAGAGAGCTTTCCGCTGCAGAGTATGTGGAATCAGTTTCCGATCATCAAACGGATGCCGCCCTACATTGCAAGAGGTTGATACCGATGGTACCCCCCGGCCTATGCAAAGAAACATCTACAATAATAGGCCTCAAGAAGAAGAACCACGAGTTATGATCTGTCCTCCAACAGATATAACCCCGGATGGAGAAATCATCCAAATGAGGTGGGAAATACCCCTACACGGCTGTCCCTACTCGGTTTAGGCGAAGCGGCCTACCCTTCCAACAAGATGCAGGGCCTAGCAGCCATACCAAAGAACCTTTTATGCGCAAAGAAAAAATCGAGCTTGACTTGTTACGTCCCTCCTAAATCCGAGCCAACTTTGGAAGAATTGATGAAACAGATGGTCGTGAACAATTTGCAATTCCAAATAGAGGACGAAGCCACCATTCGGGAATTTGGAGAATCGATTGGGCAACTTGCTAGTTCTATGAATCAATTACGGTCCCAAGATTCGATAAACTTCCCGCACAAACCGTGGTAAATCCAAGAAATGTGAGTGCCATCACTCTAAGATCCGTAAGAATGTTGATGCACCAAACGTGGGTTGCAACAAGAATCGATAAGGAGAAGCAAGCCTTGCCGTAAATTCCATGTAGCAGAAAAAATACGAATCCGGATTCGCCCCATTCCCGTAGTCACAAATGAAAGGTCCCATTCCATTACCATTCCCTCGAGAGAGTTATGCAGCCTAAGAAGACTTTTGAGATCGACACGGATAAGGAAATCTTGGAGACATTCGGGAAGGTTGAGGTGAACATTCCTCTCATTGAAGCAATCAAGCGTACTCCAAGATATGCCAAGTTTCTTAAGGATTTGTGTACTCATAGAAGGAGACTGAAGGAAATGAGAAGATCAGCATGGGAAGAAATGTGTCTGCACTCATACAGCCCACAATGCCCACAATGCCCCAAAAATGCAAGGATCCAGGGATTTTTACTATCCCATGCACCATAGGCAGTAGCAAATTCGAAAATGCCATGTTGGATTTAGGTGCTTCAATTAATGTTATGCCTATGTCAGTATTCAACTCTCTTGCTCTTGGGCCCTTGCAGAATACAGGAGTTATTATTCAGTTGGCAAACAGGAGTAATGCATACCCTGCTGGACTCATTGAGGATGTCCTTGTTAGAGTAAATGATTTGATCTTTCCTGCAGACTTCTACATTCTGGATATGGATGGAGAATCCGAATCCAGTAAGGCTCCCATCATTCTTGGTAGACCCTTCCTCAAAACTGCCAGAACCAAAATTGATGTCCATGCAGGCACTCTTTCTATGGAGTTTGGAGAAAATGTGGTTAGATTTAACATCCTGGATGCCATGAAGCACCCCATGGAAGACCATTCAGTTTTCCACATAGATTTACTGGCTGATGTAGTTGATGATGGCTTTTCTGAGCTCTATGCTGCTGATCTTCCATCCTTTTCTGATTTTGATGATACCTATACATGTGATGCTTGTACTGTTTCAGAAATGTGCAGTGCTTGTACTGAGATTGCTTCTTGTTTAAATGGTGATTCGATACGATTGTGTGGATACAGTTGTGTGGAGTCGAATGTAGTAGCTTGATTACAAAGAAGTACCTTTGCATCGATTTCGTTGGATTGCAGGCTGTAAACACAGTTACTTCCACCAGATCCTTCCATCTATAGTGCAGCCACCTATACTAGAGCTTAAGCCACTCCCAGAACACCTTAAGTATGCATATTTAGAGGAGAATAAGCAGCTGCCAGTGATCATTTCTACTGCCCTCCATGCTGACCAGGAGGAGAGGCTGCTGCAAATTTTGAGGAAGCATAAGAAAGCTATAGGTTGGACCTTGGCTGACCTTCCTGGCATTAGTCCTTCCATGTGCATGCACAGAATATTACTTGAGGATGGTGCTAAACCAGTGAGACAACCACAGAGGCGACTCAACCCTTTGATCCTTGATGTGGTAAAGAAAGAGGTGACCAAGCTTCTGCAAGCAGGCATCATCTATCCTATCTCAGATAGTACTTGGGTGAGTCCAGGTTCAAGTGGTTCCAAAGAAATCGAATCACAGGAGTGAAGAATGATCGTGATGAGTGATTCCTACTAGAGTCCGAGTAGCTGGAGAGTTTGTATTGATTACAAGCGGCTCAACCAAGCAACCAGAAAGGATCATTTTCCTTTGCCCTTTATCGATCAGATGCTTGAGCGCTTGGCTGGAAAGTCTTTCTACTGCTTTCTTGATGGCTTTTCGGGGTACTTCCAGATCCATATAGCACCCGAGGACCAGGAGAAGACCACCTTCACTTGCCCTTTTTGGCACTTTTGCCTACGAGGAGGATGCCTTTCGGCTTTATGTAATGCCCCCGGAACTTTCCAATGATGCATGGTAAGTATCTTTTCGACTTTTTAGAGGATTGCATTGAGGTATTTATGGATGATTTCACCGTTTATGGTTCCTCCTTTGATGCCTGTTTGGACACCTGGATAGAGTCTTGCATCGATGCATTGAGACTAACCTTGTTCTTAATTATGAGAAGTGTCATTTTATGGTAGAACAGGGGCATAGTCTTAGGGCATATCATCTCTAAGAAGGGAATAGAAGTAGATCCCGCTAAAATTGATGTTATTTCCCGCTTGCCTTACCCTCTTGCGTGCGAGAGGTTCGTTCTTTTCTTGGCCATGTAGGTTTCTACAAAGTGGTTCATTCAGGATTTCAAAGAAAAAGGCCTTTCCCCCCGTCCAACTTGTTGCGTAGAAAGATGTTGCTTTTGATTTTGATGGCAAGTGTAGAGAGGCTTTTGATTGCCTAAAAGGAGCTTTGACCACCACTCCTATCATTCACCCACCTTTGTGGACGCTTCCTTTTGAACTCATGTGTGATGCATCTAACTATGCATTGGGAGCTATCCTTGCACGCAGAATTGGCAAATCGCCTCATGTCATTTCATATGCTTCTCGGACTTTAGATGTTTGCCTGCTAACTATACTACCACCGAAAAAGAGTTGCTTGCCATTGTATTTGCACTTGATAAGTTTAGATCATATTTGCTTGGCTCTAAAGTGGTTGTTTTTACCGATCATGCAAAGATTAAAATTCTTGTTGAAGAAGACAGATTCGAAGCCTAGATTGATTAGATGGATGCTTTGCTCCTCCGGAGTTTGATTTGGAGATTCGAGATAGGAGTGGCGCAACGAACTTGGTGGATCATTTGAGCAGGATAGAAGGAGTTGTTGACCCTTCTCCTATCGAGAGATGATTTCCCGGATGAGCGACTTTCATGCAAATTACATGATACCCCACTTTCTCCCTGGTTTGTTGATTTAGTTAATTACTTGGTTGCATCTGTTTTCCTCCTCATGCATCTAGATCACGTAAAGCTAAACTTAAGAGTGATGCTAAATATTATGTGTGGGATGATCCATATTTGTGGAAGTTTTGTAGTGACCAGGTGATTCGCAGATGCATACCGACCATGAGATCCAAATCATCCTTCATTTCTCACATGCTTCTCCAGTTGGAGGTCACTTTGGACCACAATGGACCGCTAGGAAGGTCTTTGGATTCTGGATTCTACCGGCCTACCATTTTCGTAGAGATGCATTTAAGGTTTTCGATTGTGAGCGGTGCCGAGAGAAGCGTGTGGCCATCACTCGTAGACAGAGATGCCCCAAAGAAATTTACGTTCTGCGAGGTTTTGATGTTTGGGGTATCGATTTTATGGGCCCTTTCCTGTTTCTTTTGGTTTCTCTTATATTGTGCTTGCAATTGATTATGTTTCTAAATGGGTGGAAGCTAAGGCCACCAGGACTAATGATGCTCGAGTTGTTGTGGATTTTGTCAGGTCTAACATATTTTGCAGGTTTGGAGTGCCCCGAGCTATCATTAGTGACCAAGGGACTCATTTTTGTAACCGGACCATGGAGGCCTTGTTTCGGAAGTATGGGGTCGTGCATAGAGTGTCTACAGCATATCATCCCCAAACTAACGGGCAGGCCGAGGTTTCTAACCGAGAGATAAAACAGATTTTGGAGAAAATGGTGCAGCCAAATAGGAAAGATTGGAGCCACCGGTTAGAAGATGCTCTTTGGGCTCATCGTACCGCTTACAAGACACCTATAGGGATGTCTCCTTTCAGGGTTGTCTTTGGTAAACCATGTCACCTTCCGGTGGAGATAGAGCATCGTGCATACTGGGCAGTGAAGAGTTGTAACTTAGCATTTGACCAAGCAAGTTCAGAGAGGAAGCTTCAATTGCAACAACTGGAAGAGCTTCGCTTGGAGGCTTATGAGAATTCACGGATCTACAAGGAAAAGACCAAGCATTTTCATGATAAGATGATTTCTAGAAAGGAGTTCTCCATTGGCCAAAAGGTGCTTTTGTTCAACTCTCGCCTTAAACTCATGCCCTGTAAGCTCTGTTCTAGGTGGGATGGTCCTTTTGTTGTCACTAGCATCTTCCCTTATGGTGCAAGTGGAGATTTTGAATGAAGCCACCAATAAGAGTTTCAAGGTTAATGGCCACCGTCTTAAGCCCTTTCTTGAGAGCCTGCAAGCCCCGCACCTGTAGAAGAGTTCTCCTTGGCAACGCCCACTTTTCCCCAAGTGCAAATCTTTCCACCATGATAAGGGTGTTTTCTTCCCTTGCTCTTTTATTTCACTTGTCTTTTGACTTGTCTTTTGATTTGTCTTTCCATTGAGGACAATGTGTGATTTAAGTGTGGGGAGGGAATTTTCTTGTTTTTGTTTTCTTGTTTCTGTTTTTTCTGTTTTTATGTTTTGCTATTTTCTGTTTTTCTTGTTTCTGTTTCTATATAATGTTTCTATTTTTCTCGTGTCTCGCATAATTTTTTTTGTTCTGTTTTGCTATTCTGCATAATTTTGCTATTCTGTTGCCTTTCGATTCTGCTGTTTTTACGTGTTTCGTCTTGCTTTTTTTGCTGCATAATTTTTTTGTTTTCTCATTGTTTTCGATTCTGCCATCATACAAATACTTGCTTTTGTTTTCTGTTTCTGTTTTGCTTTTTTTTTTTTTTTTTTTTTATTTTGCTGTTTTCAATTCTGTTTTGTTATTTTCTGTTTTTGTTTTCTCGTTTTGATTTCTTTTTGTTTTTGTTTTTATTTTACTTGTTTTTAATTGTTTTTCTTTGTTTTAATTGTTTTTTTGATCCATTTTGCATGCCTTTCATTGCATTTCTTGAGTTGTAAAGGTTGTGAGCAATTTCGTCATTCTTAGTTTGAGGTTTCATGACATAATGTAAATACTTTTCTTGCATTTTTAGTTTAGCAAGCTGGCGTTGAGAATTAAAGTGTTGAATCATTTGTGATAGGCTTGTCCTTGGTGAGATTTTGGACCTTATAATGGATGGATTGCATTATGCCATTCTCCGTTCTTTCTTGTGTGATCTCACTCATGATTGTTGGTACTCTAGAACTTGACTTGATTCTTTTTGAAGCTTCTTGTTCACATGCATGTATTGAGATGATTGAGGCCTTCTTTCTTTGTTTAGCTACTTTGGCCAAATAGCCAACCTTGCATTATTTCCTTTGTTTAACCCCTTGAGCCTACTTGCCTATTCTTTGTTTTAGCTCATTTTATACCTTATGTGAAAAACCATGTTTTTACCCTTACCTTAGGGAATGGAAGAGCATTGCATTGGTTCATTTCATTGGAGGAGCTCTTTTGGCTTGTGGGTAGAAGTTCAAGTGTGGGGTTATGTAATTGATTTGCAATGTGCAAGGTGTTCAAAAAAAAAAAATAGAAATAAAAAAAAAAGAAGAAAAAAAAAACAAATTAAGAGAAAGAAAGAAAAGAAAAGAAAAAAAAAAATGAAAAAAAAATGAAAAAAAAATGGTTCTAGAAAGGTTGTGAAAGGCAAAAGGAAAGGTGATCAAAGTAAGAGAATTTGCATTACTTGTCATTTGAGTTCCTCTCATTGCTCTTTTATTCTCTTGGGTGCTTAACTTGCCATATCCATATTGTTCCTTCCTTACCTTGGCCCCATTACAACCTTGAATAAAGTCCTTTTGATCTTTATTTGCATGTGTTTCAAGTGGTGAAAATTAGAGACTTGTCAAGCTTATGGTAGTACTTGCTTTCATGGGTGCCTTGAGTGTAAATACAATCCTAAACACTTGAGAGTACTTGAGAGTATAGTATGCCTAGTGAGGATCCTATCACTTTTGGTTCATCATTTGACTCGATTTGTCTTCTTGCTTGCTTGAGATGTTGAGGGATATATTCATGTTTGTCTTGACTCCTTGATACTTTGGATGTTTGAATCTTGATCACTACCTTGCATTCTTGCAATTCATTGGAAGGTATGTTGTTTTTGTGTGCTTGTGAGGAAACCCTTTTGGTTCAATTTTAAATTTTGCCCAGGAGTGCAAAGGTTCAAGTGTGGGGAATTTGATCAATCAATTTCTAGGCATTCATTATTGTTTTATATTTGGCCTAATTGATGATAATTGTGCCCAATATTATGTTTGTAGATGAGTTTTAGATGTTTGGTCTACATTGAGCTTAATTGTAAAAACTTCATTAATTTTCGGATTTTAACCCATTTTGACCTTTCTGTCTTGTGCAGGCCATAACTTGGGCTACAAATGTCATATTTGGATGATCTTGGTGTCCCCTGAAAGCGGAGACGAAGATACACAATTTTGCGTCTAATGCAGTTTTTCCAATTCAGCTGTATTCAGGGCGAAAACTGGGCCTCAAAGTTAGGACGCTGTTGCTGTCACAAAGCTTGGACCTTTCCTCAATGATTTGGGCCTAATTCTCTCAATTTAAGCCCAAATAAGGCAAATGATATGTCTATGAAAAGCTGTTTCAGAGGGCTACAGTATGGGCCAGGGGTAGATTAGGAATTATATAAGATTTTTCAGTTACAAATAGGTCAAGACAGTATTCCGAATTCACTTTTTGATTGTTATTGTTCAGTTTTATCTTATTCAGCAGAAACCTTTTCTCTCTTTTCATCTTCTCTATTTTTCGTCTTAGCTTCTTTGCTGCGTTTTCATAATGGCTATGGAAGGCTAAAACTCCAAATCAATCCAAGGAATTCAATGATTGTGGTTAGAGTTTTGAGTTCTCTTGTTTAATTTTCGAATTGTTGTTTCTTTCCTCTTCTCCTCCTTCAATTGATTTCTCGATTGAGATTTCAAATTGAAGTTAGAAGTAGGGTTGATTAATCTGATTCTAATGGAGAATAGATCATCGATTGATAATCTATGTTAATCTGAATTTGTTCCTAAATCAATCTTAATCAAGAATTGCGATTGTGATTCTGCTTTTGTTGATAAATCCTAGATGATTATCTAGTTAAATTCGAATTAACAGAGGTGAATGCAACGCAATTATATTCTCTTTGAACAATGATTAATTCTGCCATTTGAATTGAAGACCTTGGATTGGAGTTTTCTTAATTGATTTTTCCTACAATTTGAATTCGTTTTACATTATTGAAATGAACAAAACCCCCTTACTTATTTTAATTCTGTTTTAACTGCTAACATACTTGAGAATCCGAATTGGTCCTTGGGAGATGACCTAGGTTATACACTATGCTATATTCCATTGTAAATCCTAGTCTATTTTGAGGTGAGTGCGACATCGTCGATCAATAATCGAAGCAAAGATTCGTTTAGCTGGTGAATCTTCAAATTCATTTGTCCCATACATGCCTGGTCTCGGTAAAAGTTCATTTTCAAAAAGGAGAAGAGCAAAAAGAATGAAAGTTTGTTACAAGTGTGCACGATGGAATTGCAACACGCGATGTCGCTCTTCGGGGATGGTTTCTGTAAATAGAGAAGATAAAATATTCTTCATTAAGAATGGACTGAGTAAGGAGTCATTAGATAATATCTTATTGACTTTTGAGACGCATTCTTATGGAGTTGTGCAGCGTGAACTTCTTAGTTTGTGGAATCTCTTCAGGGATGAGTAAGAGCGTTATAGTCTTGGAAATCTGACTCAAAAAGACCCTGTTTGCCAATTTATAAGAAAATTAGATGGGAAGCTTATCCTCGACTCATAGAAGGCGTTTAAGTCATTTCTGGACGTGAAATCAGAGGAAGATGTGAGCCACAATCATAACAACATGTATATATTATCTTGTACATCTTCCAAAAAAAAAGAAAAAAAAAGAAAAAAATATAAACAAGAAATAAATAAAATAACATAAAAAGAGGGCGACACTTCGGTTACTTGGTCTTTAATTACATTAGGAGCCCCTGCCAGTGGCAAACCCATCATTGACTCAGGTGGACCTTCGCACGCCGGATGGTAAATAAGGTTCGTGTGCCATGCTCTGTAGAGAGCCACGCAAGCATTCCCAGGTTTTAACCGTAGGCTCTGCTTGCTGATGGATAGATAGAAGCGTCCCGTGTTTGCATTCTCGCGTGATAATGCCTCCGAGCCTGATCCCGTGAATTAATGCCCTGGGCTCTCCAAACGACCTCTCACTGGCTGTGGTCACTGGTCGTCGTATTCAGATTTTCTCTCTTTAACTAGAGGGACGATGCATAGGGCGGGATATCCCACAAGCAGAGGGAGAAGAATGTCCAGTTGGTGAGTCGTCTTGGTATTACCGCACTCATGACGCGCAGTATAAAGATCTGCCATAAAACCTGTACATAAAGGTATGTAATCATTTGTTATTATTATTTTATCTTTATATGATTTTATTATATTTGAGTTTTGGACAGCGATGCGTGAAATCCGCAAGTGTACGGTTTCGTCGTCAAGTAATAAAAAGATCGAATCCACAGGGACTGTGTCTATGAATACCAATTAATTAATTAATTCAATTAAGTTAAACAAAAGGGAAGATGATTGTTGATAAAGAAGAATGTAGTAACAAAACAATTAAATAAAATTAAGAAAACAGAATTCAGAGCAAAAATAGCAAGTTATCAAGAAGGATATTTAGATTCAAGAAAGCTTCCAAGATTGGGATACCAGAATGATACAAGATAAATCTAATTGATAACCCTTTTATTAAATCTGAAATTCAATTGAAGGTGAATTACCCTAAATTAGTTAATGTTATTTCTCAAGATACAAGATCCGTGCTCAATTAAACCAATTCTTACTTTCGTGGTAATTGAATTTAAATTGAACCCATTACGCTTTGTGGTAATTCATTGAATCCTCGAAAGGCTAAAACTACTATCGTGATTTAGACCTTAAGTTCAATTCTTATGGTTCCAACACTTAGGTTCACCTCTCAGTACGTTCCTAAATGCCTATGAGATACAAATAAGTGGCCAGCAAATTCACATGAATAAAAGTAATAAGGATTGAATCAAAGAACATTCAAGATTAATAAAAAGGAAAACAACGTCAACTAATCATTATCAATGTATCAAAGGGCATTGCCCAATCCTAGAAACAAAAGAAACTACTCAGACATAGAGAAGAAGAAATCAGAAAAAATGTTCTTAAACATCCAAACCCGTAATCCAAGAGAGAAGAGGGAAGAAAGATCAAGAACCCCAAGCCTCCAATGTGCCTCCTTGAAAACCAAATTAGAACCCCTAATTCTATTCAAAACATCTATTTATAACTTAGGGTTTTAATTAGCTAAAAAGCCCCCAAAAGAAATAAAAATAAAAACTTAAAAACTGCTGCGTGCTGCGATCCACAGCCGTGGATCATTCCACAGCCAGGCCGTGGAACTCCCTGGAATCTCTCTTTTCCTCCTTCAAGTTGCTGCTCGATCCATGGCCGTGGTTTAATCCACGTGTAGGCCGTGGATCCCTCTGGAATGGTCTTTTTGCACCTTTTTGCTATCCATTAAGCTCCAACTTCAAACATGCAAGCATTCCATTCAATCCAAGGCCAATTCAACATTAATCCAGCACAAGAACACCAAAAACACCGCAGTTATCCGAACTAAGGGAAAAATAAATTAAAAGGGAAACTAAAATGCCTAAAATGCCTAAGAATGCATGTAAAACAAGAATAAAACATGATGTTGTTTCACACACATCAAATCCCCCCAAGCTTAAGACTTTGCTTGTCCCCAAGCAATAATTAATGCCAAACTAAGAAGTGGGATTAAAAGACAATAAAGAATAAGGAACCCGAGAAAACAATATCCAAGCAATAGGCTAAGGCAAACAAAGAATCTGAGAGGTAATCAAAATCAAGCCCAATTAAAGGCTAAGTTCTCAGAAATCATGCATCCTCACTGATTGAATCAAGTTCACTCCAGTAACCACACTCAAAGTGTTTAAGGGTGAAAACATTACGCTCAAAATCCTTCAAAGAAAATGCACTTCCATATGCTTGATAAGAAACCAAATTTCCACTAATAATCAGCATGCATGCAAGAATCAAAAGATCTTTCAAGGGTTGTAATGGGGCGATGGGAATTATGTTAGGTAAGGTAGAGAAAGGAAGGTATGCACAAAGGGCTCATCAAAATTTTCAATAAGCACAAGAAATCCAATAGAACATAAATAGAGCAAGGGCAATATTTCAATCTAAAACATAACTCCACATTTCAAAGAATTTTTTTCCTTACTTTTCCTTCTTCTTTTTCTCTTCTTTTTAGGCTTTCATCTCATGATGTTTCTTTTATTTCCTTTTTCTTTTTCTCTATTTTTTTTCATTTGAGAAAGAAGAAGCTCATATACATATAATTCCCAACACAACTTTCAAATAACTTTCAAACCCAATTCGTTCCATTTAATATTCTAAATGATAACCAACAATGTTTCAGCATAGGTATCAAGAAAACAAGTATGCAATAGGCTCAAAATGGGCAACTAGAGGATGAAAGTGTAACAATTTCAAAAGGCCAGAAAAATACCTAAGATGCCTTAATCATATTCAAGCATGCAACCAAAAATTTTGCCTCAAAAAGGTTTCAAATCAAGTTCTAGAGCACATGATCAATGAGGAATATCACTCAACACAAAGAATGGGAACAAAAATCATACAGTGCATAAGTCCCATATAAGCTCAAAACTCACATTTAGAGGTTTAAAAATTCAATGAGAAGCACAAATTCAGAGAACATATGCTAATTATCAACTATCAAAAGATCACCTCTACTATCAATTAAAACAATGCCTGTTGCCTACCATAAGAATCAACAAATTGGATTCCAAATCAATATCATCTCAAAATCCTTAAAAGAGAGGAGCACAAGTTCAACCAAAAACCCAAAAGATATGATGGTGTGCAAATGCAACATGAAAATGCAATGCAAAACAAGACATGAAAATGCATAAAACTAATGAAAATAAAAATATGAAAGTACAAAAATACCCCCCCAAGCTTAGAACTTACATTGTCCCCAATGTAAAAATATAAAACAAGAGAAGGGATAAAAGAAAAGAACTCACTGCGGTGGTGGAAAAACTTCTGGTGTTCAATCCATGGCCATAGAATTTTTCATGAGCTAGGTGTGGAACCTTCTGACTTCACTCTTCTTCTAATTTGAGTTCCAAAAGGGTCAAACCTAAACAAGATCCATGAGATAAAGATCAAACCAGTAATCCAACACACAAATTCAAAAGAAAAAAATAAAAAGGAAAATAAAAAACAAAGAAGCTTGGGTTGCCTCCCAAGAAGCGCTTGTTTAAAGTCATTAGCTTGACTTTGGTCTGATTTCTGTGCTCAGGTGACATCAACGGAGTAGTGCTCAGTCCCCACTCCTTCAAAGTGTTTCACCCTCTGGCCATTCATCATGAAAGGCTTATGGCCTTCTTTCTTCACCTCAAGCACACCGTAGGATAAAACTCGAACAATCTTATATGGTCCTAACCATTTTGACCATAACTTATTAGGATAGAAACGTAGAAGCGAGTTATTGACAAGAACTTTATCCCCGAGTTAAAATTCACGCTTCTCAACACACTTGTCATTCTGCTTCTCAGGTCTTTTCTTGCAGGGCTTGGACTGCTCAAAATTTGTGGTACCCTTAGGCAAGTTCTTTTCTAGCATAGCATCAGTCACTGACTCCTGCATACCTGAAAGCACAATACTATCCACAACATTAGTAGCATCTATGCGATGACATGAATTTAAGGAATTAGAATTATTTTCAGATTTAAAAGCATCAAAACTACTTCCTCGTCATTCAATCGCAAAATCAATTTTCTTTCATGGACATCAATGATTGCCCTTCCAGTGGCAAGGAATGGATGCCCAAGTATGATCGGCATTATAGCATCAACTTCCATGTCAAGCACAACAAAATCCACCGGCATATAAAACTTACCAACCTTAATGGGAACATCCTCTAAGATGCCTATGGGGTACTTGACAGACCGATCTGCCAATTGAAGTAAGATTGTTGTGGGTTTTAGCTCACCCACCTCCAACTTTTTATACACAGAAAGGGGCATAAGACTAACACTGGCTCCCAAATCACACAGAGCTTTATCAAAATTCATGTTGCCAATCAAACAGGGATTAGAGAAGCTACCTGGATCTTTTAACTTAGGAGGCAATTTATTTTGAATTAATGCACTACACTCCTCAGTTAAAGCTACTGTCTCATAGTCTTCTAGCTTCCTCTTATTAGACAAGATGTCCTTAAAAAACTTAGCATAAGTAGGCATTTGTTTTAACACCTCAGTGAAGGGTACATTAATGTACAATTTCTTTAGGACCTCTAGGAACTTCCCAAGCTGCCTATCTAACTTCGCCTTAGCAAGTCTTTGAGGGAAAGGAACTGGGGGTTGGTATGGCTCAGGGGGTACATACTTAGACACTTTCTCATGGTTTCCATCCTCTTCTAAGGGTTGTGCCTCAGTCTCTTTTTCCTCAATTCCCTTATCTTTGTCACTCTCCCCATTACCCTTAGGATCTTCTAACTTCTTTCCACTCTTCAAACTCACAACCTTACAATGTTCATTGCCTGGGTTGACTTCAGGTTGACCAAGAAACTTACCTTGCTGCCTATGAGAAGCGCTTGCTTGTTGGGCAATCTGGGTTTCCAACATCTTATTATGAATCGCTAAATTGTCAACCTTAGCTGACAATTCTTTAATTGCTTCAGTTACAACTTGCCCATGGTGCCTAAACTCCTCATTCTGCTTAGACTGGCTCTCAACAAAATTTTCAAGAAGAGACTCAAGTCTAGATTTCTGTACTTGTGGGACTCCAGAAGAGGGTTTAGCATTACCTTGCCCAGCCTGGTACTGACTATTCCGGTAAGAGAAGTTAGGATATGACCTCCAACTGGGGTTGTAAGTTTGGGAATACGATCATTCCTCCCCTTTTGGTTGAAATCATGGAAGTTGTGGCATGATTCCACTTGCTCCACTGGTGCACTATGTGAGGATCCCATTCCAACTTGGCATTTAGCACTAATATGTCCCTGTGCTCCACAAATCTCACAAAAATTGTTAGAGGCACCTATGGCATTTACATGAGCTTTCTCAAGCATGTCAAAATGTTTATTCAAAGAATCAAACTTTGACATAATTAAATCAACACCATCTACCTCAAACTTACCTCCCGAGAGCTTTCTCGGGTTATGCCCTCTTTCATCGGCCCATTGGTGATGATTCGAAGCAACACTTTCGATTATCCCATAAGCTTTTGTGAGCCTTCTATTTATCAGAGCTCCACCAGCTGCGGAGTCAAGAGACACATTCGAAGAATATTCTAAACCATTGTAGAAGGTGTGGACGATCAACCACTTCTCTAACCCGTGGTGTGGGCAAGCTTCTAGCAAAGCCTTATATCTATCCCAAGCTTCTGACAATGATTCGCCATCTTTCTAAACAAAGCTTGTGATTTGGGTCCTTAGGTGAGTAGTCTTGGAAGGTGGAAAGAATTTATCCAAGAAGGGTTGCTCCAATTGGTCCCAAGTGGTTATCGTCTCAGCAGGAACAGACTTCAGCCAAGCTCTAGCTCTATCTCTCAATGATAGAGGAAACAGGCGGAGATAAATAGCATCAACAGAGGCGCCTTCGATCTTGAGGGTCTCACAGAACTCCAAGAACATATCCACATGATCATTAGGATCCTCTGACGGCAATCCTCCAAACTGATTCTGCCTTATCATAGAAAGTAGGGCAGGAGGTATGGTGAAGTGCCTGGCTTCAATGTCTGGCCGAGCAATTGTAGATCGCAAACCCCAAGCATTAGGGGCTGCATACTCTTTTAAAGGTTTATTATCTTCAGCTGCTGCCATGACAAGTGTTGGTTCAGATATTTCTTTGACTCTTTGCCTATGTTGTCTTCTCCTTCTTCGTAAAGTTCTTTCAATTTCAGGATCTGCTTCAACAAGAATCCTAGAACGTTTAGCACTTTGCATAAATAAGAGAAATTACCTGCAGAGAGTCAAAGAGAAATCAAGAACGTAAGAACCAAATAAAAGAAAAAAGTTTAAAATAATTAAATTAAAAATTAAATTAATATTCAAGAAAAACACAGTCCCCGCCAACGGCGCCAAAAACTTGATGCGTGAAATTCACAAGTGTACGATTTCATCGCCAAGTAATAAAAAGATCGAATCCACAAGGACTGTATCTATGAATACCAATTAATTAATTAATTCAATTAAGTTAAACAAAAGGGAATATGATTGTTGATAAAGAAGAATGTAGTAACAAAACAATTAAATAAAATTAAGAAAACATAATTCAGAACAAAAATAGTAAGTTATCAAGAAGGATATTTAGATTCAAGAAAGCTTCCAAGATTGGGATACCACAATGATACAAGATAAATCCTAATTGATAACCCTTTCATTAAATCTGAAATTCAATTGAAGGTGAATTACCCTAAATTAGTTAATGTTCTTTCTCAAGATACAAGATCCGTGCCTAATTAAACCAATTACTACTCTCATGGTAATTGAATTTAAATTGAACCCATTACGCTTTGTGGTAATTCATTGAATCCTCGAAAGGCTAAAGCTACTCTCGTGATTTAGTCCTTAAGTTCAAATCTTATGGTTCCAACACTTAGGTTCACCTCTTAGTACGTCCCTAAATGCCTATGAGATGCAAATAAGTGGCCAGCAAATTCACATGAATAAAAGCAATAAGGATTGAATCAAAGAACATTCAAGATTAATAAAAGGGGAAACAACGTCAATTAATTATTATCAATGTATCAAAGGGCATTGCCCAATCCTAGAAACAAAAGAAACTACTCAAACATAGAGAAGAAGAAATCAGAAAACATGTTCTTAAACATCCAAACCCGTAATCCAAGAGAGAAGAGGGAAGAAAGATCAAGAACCCCAAGCCTCTAATGTGCCTCCTTGAAAACCAAATTAGAACCCCTAATTCTATTCAGAACATCTATTTATAACTTAGGATTTTAATTGGCTAAAAAGCCCCCAAAAGAAATAAAAATAAAAACTTAAAAACTGCTGCGCGCTGCGATCCACGGCCGTGGATCATTCCACAGCCAAGCCGTGGATCTCTCTGCCACAAGCCAATTTTGAGTGCTGTCAAAATTCCACGGCTATGGATCATTCCACGGCCAGGCCGTGGATCATTCCACGGCCAGGACGTGGAACTCCCTGGAATCTCTCTTTTCCTCCTTCAAGTTGCTGCTCGATCCATGGCCGTGGTTTAATCCACGTGCAGGCCGTGGATCCCTCTAGAATTGTCTTTTTGCACCTTTTTGCTATCCATTAAGCTCCAATTTCAAACATACAAGCATTCCATTCAATCCAAGGCCAATTCAACATTAATCCTGCATAAGAACACCAAGAACACCGCAGTTATCCGAACTAAGGGAAAAATAAACTAAAAGGGAAACTAAAATGCCTAAAATGCCTAAGAATGCATGCAAAACAAGAACATAACATGATGTTGTTTCACACACATCAGACAGACGATCCTTTGGGCGGGGTCCTTCAGGAATTTCTAGACTTCTTTACCCTGATGGTTTTCTTGAATTCTAAAAAAAATAAAAAAAATAAAAAAATTCTTAAATTCAAACTTTTCTGACGACAACCAACCTACCCATATAGGAGTTATTATTACTTTTTCTATTCTCTTCCCTATTTAAGCACTCCATTTTCTTTACTTTTCTACAACTCATAATCATTCAAAGAGAGTGAGTGTAGAAATGGAGGGAGCTTCTTCTTCAGTTCGTAAATTTCTCAGTATCTGTGTATTTTGTGGGACAAGTTATGGGAAGGGTTTAGAGTTTGTAAACGCAGCAAGCACTGTTGGTAGAACACTTGCTGCGAGGAACATTCGTGTTGTATATGGGGGAGGTAGCATTGGGTTAATGGGGGCTGTATCACTTTCTGCACATATAAGAGGTGGTCAAGTTTTAGGTATCATTCCTGAACCTTTAACTCGAAGGAACATCATTGGACAGACAATTGGGCTAGAAATTCAAGTATCATCTATGCATGGACGAATGAGGACAATGCTTGAAAACTCTGATGCATTCATTGCTTTACCGGGTGGTTTTGGTACTTTGGAATAAGTTTTTCAAATTATTTCTTGGGCCTAACTGAACATCCACCATAAACCCATAGGTTTGTTGAATGTTAATAATTTCTTTGATAATTTGTTATCTTTTGTTGACCATGTTGTGGAACAGAGCTTTATCACACCTTCGACAAGACAACTCCTTATATCTGCTTCTACTGTTGATGAATTAATTGATAAATTACAAGCTTTTATTTATGAACCTGAACTAGTAATAGCTCAGATAGATTGGTCAAAAGGCAACAACAAGGGAGGCAGCAACAAGGTAGGCAGCAAGGAACAAGAGTGTGATCTGGCACTTCATCTTTAACTTTCCTTTATCTTTGGTTTTATTTATCGTCATTTGTTTTTGTTTTAATTTGTATAAGGTTTCTCTTTTCAGTAATTACAACAACAGGTACTATCTTCTATCCTTTACCTATCTATATTTTGACATTGAAGATAATGTTGTGATCTGGTTGGGGGGAAGGATAGTTGGATAAAAAAAAATTAAAATGTATATAATATGTTCATCTTTAAAAAAAATAAAAAAATAAGAAGTGTGTTTATTAATATGTTTGTTGTGTTTACATATTTGTCAGCAATTTATTAATAACAAAAGTAATTAGGGATGGCAAAGTAGGGAGTAAATTATTTACTCTTGAGACGCATAAAAACTTAGTGGCAGAGTAAGGAGTAATTGGGTAGACAACTAGTTTGTGTGGAAGTAGCAATTCAAATTCAGGAAAATTTGCATGATTGAGTAAATTATCTTCTTCCTTAAAATTCACATGCTTGGTTATGGATGTTGAATTGGTGGACTGAGAATGATAGAATTATGCCTTATGAGATTTTGAGCCTATTGATGAATGGATTGAATATTTGTGCCATTCTCTTCTTTCTTGTGTGAATTTCACTCATGGAATTGTTACTCTAAAACTTGCTTTAATTCTTTTTGAGACTACATTTTCATATGCATACATAAATATGATTGATGCATTTTTCTTGAAATAGCTACTTTATTCAAATAGTCAACCTTGCTTAGCAGCATATTGTCTCAATATGATATCAAGCACTCTTATGACTTCTTGAAAATTCTCTGATTCCTGTCAACGTAAAGCATTAGAAATGGCCTATTTCCCCTTACTTAACCCCTTTGAGCTTATTTGATCATTCTTTGTTTCGAACTCATTAGGTGCCTTAAATGAAAAATCATGTTTTTACCTGACCTTAGGGAATAAGAGAATATTAGCTTTATCATTCGATGAGTTCTTGAACAAGTGTGGGGGGGTGTGCGAATGGTAAATATATATATATATATATATATATATATTCTTCTTCTAAAAAAAATAAAAAATAAAAAAATCAATAAAAAAATCAAAAATAAAAAAATGTAAAAAGAAGAGGGTCAATAAGGTAATAAAGGAAATGAAAAGAATATGTAAAGAAAATTTGTATTAGGTGAAGTTTGGATGAACTTTCATACTTGTTAATTGAACTTAGCTCTCATGCTCTTTTATTCTCTGGTATTTAACTTGTCATATCCATATTACCTCCTCCTTTACCTTGACCCCATTACAATCTTGAATAAAGTCCTCATGATTTGTGTGTGCATATGTTCTGAGTAGTGGAGAAGTAGAAGATAAGTAAACTTATGGTAGTGCAATTTTCATAGGTTGAATTGAGTGAAATACCTACCTTTTAAATACTTGAGGGATTGAGAGTGAATCTTGTAAAAATCTATCATTCTTAACTTATTGAAATATCCTTACTTGTTGATTTGAGATGTGAAGATATGTTACCTCATGAATCTTTTGATTATTTGAATGATTGATTGCTCTTCATTTTTAAATATTATTAGAAATTGAGTCTTTTAGAGTGTTTAGCTTTTGAGTCTGTTTCATTTTTTTTGTGAGTGGTCTTATGTGTTTTGCTCAGGAGTGCAAAAAGCTAAGTGTGGGAGAATTTGATGATCACATATTTGATACATTAATAAGCTTTCATTCTTAGTCATTTACACTCTCTATGTACTTAATTGATTGAGTTTTATTATGTTTTGTAAGTTTGGACTCAAATTGGACTTAATTGAATTTTTCAGCATGATTCATGATTCTGTCTTACATTGATTCATGTCTTACACTTGTCTTTAAAGCATGATTCAAGTTTTTTTAAATAAATAATAATTGAGCAAATGCACAGCTGTGCGTCTAGTCATTTTTTCATTTTGAGAGAAATGGTCTTCATGAAAGTTGTAGGCCTGGATATTTGCTTTAAAATGGCTTTGTTTTGAGTCCAAAATCATGCCTAGAATTCAAGATATGGTCTAATTACTATAGATTGTTTAGATTCAGTTTCAACTCTTCTGTTCTGACTTCAAAGCCCAATATCACCTATTAGACCTCAAAATTTGGAAAAGTGTTCACATGAAAGTTGTAGGGGATTGTCTTAGCTTTCCTACAAGACTAAAATCACATCAATCAGATATTTGCAACTCAAGTTATAGCCAATTTACTAAACACTTCCAAAGAGATAATTAAGGCTAATTTATGCAATAATTTGTTTAATTGTCCAATTCAGCTCAATATCATAAAATGTAACAAAACTAACATAATTAAGTCTAATTGAACCTTAAGAAGTCCAGTGAGAGGATTATAAGATGTATAAAATACAATGTTATCAAATTCCCCCACACTTAACTTTTGCACTCCTGGGCAAAACACAAAAGACAAAAACCAAAGATAAACGACACAGACTCAAAAACTAAAAACTCTAAAGAATTTAATGACTTAAGAAGAGCAACTAGACAATCAAGGATCAAAACATTCATGAGGTAACATTTCTTCACATCTCAAACCAACAAGTAAGGAAACTTCAGTTGAAAAGAATGAATCAAGAATAATAGATCCTCACAGAATTCACTCTCAATCTCTCAAGTGTTTAAAAAGGGTAGTATTTCACTTTATTCAACTTATGAATAATTGCACTACCATAAGCTTGCTTATTTTCTACTTCTCTACTGCTAAAAAAAAACATATATACACAAATCATGAGGACTTTATTCAAGGTTATAATGGGGTTAAGGTAAAGGAGGAAGTAATATAGATAAGAAAAATTAAATACTAAAGAGAATAAAAGAGCATTATATTACAGTTAGAGTGGAGAAGATGTTTGAGAACATTCAGTCTAACTTTCCCAAGATTTTCTTAATTCTTTCTCTGTTTGTTTCTTTCTCATAAAGGGCAATGACCAATATTTGACTAATGTTTTGTTAAAGATCAATTGGTAGGTTGAATTCATTGTTAGGCTTGAACATTCTCCTTCTATTCCTGTTATTTCCAATCATCCACCCTCATTCTAGGTATGAATATATCACATGATGCATTTTTTTTATTGTAGCAATAATCAGCTCTTTTTTTTTATAGAAACATTTTTTCCTTTTTTTTTATATAACCAATCTGCACACGCACCCCCACACTTGTTCAAGAACTCATCAAATAACAAAGTCAATGCTCTTTTATTCCCTAAGGTTGGGTTAGAACATGGTTTTTCATTTAAGGCACATAATGAGTTAGAAACAAAG
This sequence comes from Ormosia semicastrata, assembly GCA_029884595.1. Classification (NCBI taxonomy): domain Eukaryota; kingdom Viridiplantae; phylum Streptophyta; class Magnoliopsida; order Fabales; family Fabaceae; genus Ormosia; species Ormosia semicastrata. The sequence goes on along the minus strand of JAQQTO010000061.1, from coordinate 69,369,317 downwards.
ACTGATCAAATAAGCTCAAAGGGGTTAAGCAAAGGAAAATATGTAAGGTTAGCTATTTGGTCAAAGTAGTTAATTCAAGAAAATTTACCTCAATTATGTTTATGTATGCATGTGAAAATGTAGCCTCAAAAAGAATCAAAGCAAGTTCTAGAGTAACAATTCCATGAGTGAAAAAAAAATCACACAAGAAAGAAGAGAATGGTACAGATGTTCAATCCATTCATTTATAGGCTCAAAATCTCACTAGGCATATATCCATCATTCTCAATCCACAAAAATTTTAACATCCATAACTAAGCATGTGATGTTTAAGAAAGAAGACAATTAATTCAATCATATAAATTTTCCTGAATCCATTTGCTACTTCTACACAAACTAGGTATCTACCCCAATCTAGATGCGTCTCAAGAGTAAAATTACCTCCACAGCAAAATTTACTCCTTACTCTGTCATCCTTAACTAGTTTAGCTATTAGAAAATTGTTGACAAACATAAACACACTTTCAATTTTTTTTATGCATTTTTTTATACATAGCTCTACACACGACAAACATAAACACACTTACTAATTTTTTTTTACACATTTTTTTACACAACTAGTCACACAACTATCCTTCCCTCTAACCAGAACACAACATTGTCCTCAATGTTAAAAAATAGAAAGGAACAGGACAGAAAATAGTACCTATTACCACAATTACTGAAAAGAGAAACCTCACACAAATATAAATAGAAACAAAGTACGATGAACAAAACCAAAGCTTGTAATTATTTAAAAAGTTGGAGTGTCTTGGCTGGCTTTCCTTTCATTCTGCGTCCACCTCCACTTCCTTCAGACTAATCAATCTGAGCTGTTACTGGATCAGGTTCATAAACAAAAGCTTCTAATTTATCAATCAACTCATCAATAGTGGAAGCAAAAATAAGGAGTCGTCTTGTCGAAGGTGTGATGAATTTCTGTTCCACAGCATGGTCAAGAAAATATAACAAAAGATCAAAGAAATTATTAACATTCAATAAACCTATGGGTTTTTGGTGGATGTTCAGATGAGCCCAAGAGACAATTTGAAAAATTTCTTCCAAAGTACCAAAACCACCCGGTAAGGCTATGAATGCATCAGAGTATGCAAGCATTGTCCTCATTTGTTCATCCATAGATGATACTTGAAGTTCCTTACTAATTGTTTTTCCAGTGATGTTCTTACGAGCTAAAGGTTCTGGAATAATACCTAAAACCTGATTGCCTCTTAGATGTGCAGTAAGTGATACAACCTTCATTAACCCAATGCTACCTCCCCCATATGCTAAATGAATTTTTCTTGCAGCAAGTGTTCGACCAAGAGTGATTGCTGCATCTACATACTCTAAACCCTTCCCATAAGTTGACCCACAAAATACACAGATATTGGTAAGTCTACGAACATAAGAAAAAGAAGCTCCCTCCATTTCTACACTCACCCTCCCTTTGAATTATTTTGAGTTAAAGGAAAGTGAAGGAAATGTAGTGTTTAAATAGGGAAGAGAATAGAAAAAGTAATGATAGCACCTATATTGGTAGGTTGGCTTGTGTCAAAAGATTAAAAAAATATTTTTTTAAGAAAAAGATATACTTGTAGTTGTGATTGTGGCTCACATCTTCCTCTAGTTTTACATCCAATAACGGCTTAAACGCCTTCTATGAGTTAAGGATAAGCTTCCCATCCAATTTTCTTATAAATTGGCAAACAGGGTCTTTTTGAGTCAGATTCCCAAGACTATAACGCGCCTACTTGCCCTTGAAGAGATTTCACAAATTAGTAAATTCACTATGCATAACTCCATAAGAATGCGTCTCAAGAGTCAATAAGATATCACCTAATAACTTCTTACTCAGTTCATTTTTAATGAAGAATATTCTATCTTTTCTGTTTGCGAAAATCATCCCCAAAGAACAACTTGGCTTGTTACAAGAAAATTGATAATATTAACAAATCAAACCATAAAATTGAAAATTAAAAATTCATCAGGAAAATGATCATTGATAGGTGTGATTTTAAAAGGTGAGCCTATTGTAAGTATGGACAAATCAACAACAAAATTTTAGGCTCATTTTGAATTTTTGAAGCAACAAAATTCACCGTATCAACCTAGATTTACAAAAACTTGTTGAGAAAATTGACAAGTGACCAAATTGTCAAAGTTAAGTTGATACTTAAGAGGAAAAAGAAAAACAAACACTAAGACACACGAAATACTAGGAAAAAGAAAAAACAAATATTTTTTTAATTAATTTTTTAATTTTTTTTGAATGAAAATACATGAAATTAGAATACTAGGGATCAGACTTCACTTGATTCAATAATCTATCATAGACAATAGAGTAGCTTTAGGATCTTCCTTCTAATTAATTTCTAGCCATTCTATTGATGGGGAGAATCAGTAATTAATTAAAACTTAATTCCTTAGTTGAAACTTTAACTCTTAAAGGCTTGACTTTTACTCTTTGGATTCCCATGAAAAATACCACAAATCTCCCACACAACCTATAACCTCTATTCCTAGACAATTATAAATCATGACACTTATTATTTATGGTCTAGGTCATATGCAAACCTTTCGATTCTACATATACCTTCCTAGATCAATTTATGAGTAGCCAATTCATAAAAGCATTAAGAATCATAATAAGCACTCAAATTGAATAGAAAAGAAATTGATTAAAATTTTAATCTTAATACATGTCGATTGAATCAAGTTACGTTTTCACCCTAAAAACACACAAATTAATTACACATAACAAAATAGAAGAAGAAATAGAAAAATAAATAAAATAAAAAATATATACAAAGGTGTGGTATAAACTAGCCACCAAATAAATACTTACAAAGGCGTGGTAATAAATCAACCACCAAATATATATATTAATACGTAATAAATAAATATTAACAAGGTGTGGTAATAACCAACCACCAAATATATATATTAACAAAGGTGTGGTAATAAACCACCACCAAATATATATTAACACTTAGTAAATAAATATTAACAATGGTGTGGTATAAACCAACCACCAAATAAGTTAATAAGCATAAAAATTAAAAAGTTAGAAGCAAGAAAATTAAAAGGTTAGTAGGTTAATAAGTTAAAAAGTTAGAAATAAAATACAGAAAGTAAAGTACAGAAATTAAAGTGCAAAAAATAAAATACAAAAAATAAATTTAAAATATGAAAATCGGAGAATCGGCAAGCCGATTTTTTGCTCTAGCGAGAGAGAAGAGAAGAAGAAAGATTATTTCATTAATGATTGCAAATTATAGAGAGATTAGGGAGAGTTTCCCCCACTAAGTTAGTACGTTAGTAATAAAAGGAAGAATTTCTTCCACTGTTAATATGTACAAGAATTAAAAGGGAGAGGTTCCCCCACTATTAGTATGTGCAAAAAAAATAAAAGGGAGAGGTTCCCTCACTAGACAAGAAAATAAAAAGGGAGAATTAACCCCACTGTACAAGAAAATAAAAGGGAGAATTAACCCAACTATTAATTTTTTTTTAATTTTCATTTTTTTTCATTTTTTTATATTTTCATTTTATTATTTTCATTTTTTTATTATTTTCATTTTTTCATTTTTTTATTATTTTTGTTTTTTTTTATTTTTTATTTTTTTATTTTTATTTTTTATACTATTCACACACTATTCATATTACTATTATGTACTATTCATATACTGTTTATATTACTATTCACATACTATTCATGTTACTATTTATATTACTATTCACAATACTATTTATTACTATTCATATTATTATTTATAATACTATTCACTCAAATTTTTTTTACTAGTTAGTGCGTTAGTCTGTATAAAAATATTTACACTAGAAATTTATCCTTCAAATCAAGTCCCCGGCAACGGCACCAAAAACTTGATGCACACTTTTTAATTGTCACATTTGCAAACCCAAGTGCAGGTTGTCTCAAGTAATAAATTTCTCGGTGAATCCGAGGTCGATCCACAGGGAATTGTTGAAGATTAAGGTGAAGTAAATATTTTGTTACTACGGTAAAAATTATTTACTTGGGTAAAAAGATCCACTCTTGGTAAATAAAATAAAAGTAAGATTAATTCCTTTTATAACTCAATTAGAATCCTCGCAACATGGAGGTTCCAATAGGAAAATACAACGTTAAAAGTCCATTAAAATAATACACGTAGTTATACTATGATTCCTTTAATTATTACTACCACTTGTAAATAGGTTAAAGCATTCACTGTGCCAAAATCTTGTCTACAATAAATCAAGAACTCCTCTTTACAATGATGGAGTATTCCCGTCTGTCACCCGGGATTTTAAATTATCAGAATCAAAATATAATACATATAAAGAATACTAGAAAAATAAATCATTAAAGCACAAGTGAGCCATAAATCTAACCTTATTTTATTACCAAGAGCTTCACACTTTGACCCAAGTAGACTAGAAACTTATTTACACATAGACTAAAAGAGAGAAAAAGAGAAAAAGAGAGAGAAAGGAAATTGGAGGGAGACTGAGGAGGGGAGGCTGGGCACTGCCCAGAACCTCCCCAGCGTCTCCCCCAAAATTGTACCATCCGAACGTCTCCCCCTTCCCCTCTATTTATAGAAAAACATTTGAGGTTACTGTGCATTGCACAGTAACATGCACAGTGAAACTTAATCGTTAAGTTTTTCTACGTAATCAATAACGTTTTATTATTTCTTTTTTTTAAATAATAATTGAGCAAATGCACACCCGTGCGTCCAGTCATTTTTTTCATTTTTGAGAGAAGTGGTCTTCATGAAAGTTGTAGGCCTGGATATTTGCTTTAAAATGGCTTTGTTTTGAGTCCAAAATCATGCCTAGAACTCAAAATAGCTTTCTTCAAAAACTCACCTTGCATTTCTTGCCATGTGCCAATTGATCTTGGTTTCAAAGTGTTAAGCCAAGTTTTTGCTTTATCTTTCAAAGAAAAAGGAAACAATTTAAGCTTAACAACCTCTTCAATGCAAGTTTGATCATGAAAAGCAGTACATACTTCCTCAAATTCTTTTAAATATAAATATGGGCTTTCAGATTCTAAACCATGAAAATTAGGAAGTAAAGAAATCATACCTGGCTTGAATCTAAAATTGTTGGCATTGAGTGGAAAGATAAAACATGATGGACTAGAATTTCGAGATGGTTGCAAATACTCACGCATGGTTTGCAACGGTTGATTTTCATGTTCATCATGCACACTTTCATTTTCAGCCATTGTACTTAATATGTGTGATTGTGATTCAGACAAATCAATATGTAAAGTACTAGGATTAACTTTAACTAAACGACTAGATTTTAAATCACGATACCAATTAAGCATAAACAAGTAACTTAAAGTATAAAATAAAATGTACAAGCTAGTAGTATAAACCATCCATTAAATATTAACATAGGTGTGGTATAAACCAACCACCAAATATATATTAACACTTAGTAAATAAATATTAATAAAGGTGTGGTATAAACCAACCACCAAATAAGTTAATAAGCAGAAAAAGTAAAAAGTTAGATAGCTGATAAAGTAAAAAGTTGGATAGTTAGTAAGAAAGTTAGTAAGTTAAGAAACAAAAATAAAATGACAGAAAATAAATAACAAAAAAATGACAGAAAATAAATACAAAAAAATAAAGTATAGAAAGTAAATTTAAAATATAAAAATTGGAGAATTGGCAAGCCGATTTTTTGCTCCAGTGAGAGAGAAGAGAAGAAGAAAGATTATTTCATTAATGATTAAAGATTACAGCGAAATTAGAGAGAGTTTCCCCCACAAGTTAGTATGCACAGAAATTAAAAAGGAAGAGGTTCCCCCACTAGTTAGTATGTTAGTACATATACAAAATTTTTACACCAGAAATTCAGTCTTCAAATCAAGTCCCCGACAACGACGTCAAAAACTTGATGCACACTTTTTAATTGTCGCATTTGCAAGCCCAAGTGCAAGTTGTCTCAAGTAATAAATTTCTCAGTAAATCTGAGGTCGATCCACAGGGAATTGTTGAAGATTAAGGTGAAGTAAATATTTTGTTACTACGATTAAAATTATTTACTTGGGTAAAAAGATTCACTCTTGATAAATAAAGTAAAGGTAAGATTAATTCCTTTTATAACTCAATTAGAATCCTTGCAACATGGAAGTTCCAATCGAAAAATACAACATTAAAAGTCCATTTAAAATAATATACGTAATTATATTATGTTTCCTAAAAATATTACCACCACTTATAAATGGGTTAAAGCATTCATTGTGCCAATATTTTGTCTACAACAAATCAGGAACTCCTATTCACAAAGATGATTTCTAAATTATAAGAAACAAATTATAACACGTATAATGGTTACTAGAAAATATAAATCATTTAAGCACAAGAGAAGAATAAATCTAACCTTATTTTATTACCAAGAGCTTCACCCTTTCACCCAAGTAAAATAAAGCTTAGTTACTCATATATAAGAAGAAAGAAAGAGAGAAGAAGAAGAAGAAGAACATGACTTTAATTTAGAACAAAGTAAAATTACTACAAGAAAACCTAGTAACAAAATGGTATCATTTTGGTAACTAATACCTAACACCCTTAATGATCTGCTAAGGCCCCCTTTTATAGAGGATTAAAAATACAAAATGACAAGGGGGCTGAGTCATTAGTGAGTGGATGAGTGGAAAATGAGTGAAAAATGCTAACTGACTTATGGTGAGTAGAAAATTATGGAGATTCCTTGTCTCTAAAATAATTAGCTCTGAAGTCATTGAATGCGTCAGAATGAGCAAATGTGATCTTCATTAAAGTTGTAGGGCTTGATCTTGGCTTCAAAATGAACACCAGAATCACCTCATTTGGCCACCTATAGCCCAAGATATGGGCCAATTACTGCAGAGTGTTCAAGCCCTGTTCCAGCACCTCTGTTTTGACTTTCAAGCCCAATATCACCTACTAGACCTCTGATTCTTGAAAAGTGTTCAACATGAAAGTTGTAGATATTTAGCATCAAAATTTCAGCCCATTTGACAACCTCTAGACCGAAATATGGAATGAACAGTATACATAGGTCAAGTTGTCAGGAACAACACTCTAGTTCTTGCTTCAACCCCAATTTGAGTTATTTACTCGTGTGATTGGGTCTTTGAGGTATCCTGAAAGTTGTAGAACTCTCTCTTATCTTTCAAATGCCACTAGAAATCACCTCCAAAGACCACGTACAACCCAAGATATGGCCCAAATACAGAAACAGTGTAAGATGTGAATCATGCTAAAAAATTCAATTAAGTCCAATTTGAGTCCAAACTTACAAAACATAATAAAACTCAATCAATTAAGTACATAGAGAGTGTAAATGACTAAGAATGAAAGCTTATTAATGTATCAAATATGTGATCATCAGTAAGCACCTTCCAAGGCGCGATACCCTACCCTAATGGGCATGACTATCAATGTCGTTTGATGTGGTTGCTCATGAATCCCAACAGCGATGCCCGAGGTTACAGTTGAGAATGTCGGGGCTGTAATCATTGAGGGTGTAACACCCCAAAATTTACAGTTTCTCAGTAAAGTTTGAATTGTACTGTTTTGTGTTTTTTGTGAGCTATAAATTTATTTTGACTGTTCTGTGACTATTTTTGATCGTTGTGTTTGATTTACTCCGAATCAGGGAAATAATAATTTATGAGCCGAGGAAAATCTTTATTGATTTATTCGAAGCTAGGGGATCTTACGAAACTCGAATCCGAGAGATACGTTACCTGATCTTTTAATTTTTAGAATTTATTTGTGAAATAAAAATATTTCATAATTTATTATCTATTGCATAATATCTGTTATTTTGCAAACAGTAGTCTCTGCTAGTTGAGTAATAGATCCTGTATTTATTAACTGTCAAAAAATAGACCGGGAAAAATCTTTGAGACCTATTCTTAATGAACCAATAGAAATTAGTCAACATAAGTGGCTTGAATTTCTTAACTAATAGAAAATGGTCAACAAAAGTGGTTAGACTAGTTACTAAGTAACTAGGTAATATAACTAAGTTACTCTAAAAGCCAAATTAGTAACTAATTGGAACAAACTAAGTTAGCTAAGACTTAGAGTCTATAGTTACAAGAAAATATCTAGAGTTTTCTAGAAGGATGACAAATGCATGATCTAATCATGTAACTAGATGGTTAGTTATGTAACTAAATGACCTAACTAAGTTAGCTCAAAATGTAACTAGATGAACTAACTACCTAAACTAGATGTAACTAGGAATTAAAATAAAACAAAACTTAGTTACTTACACCCATTGAGCTCCACAGCCAACAAGGCTATTCTAGGGCATTCTTGAATCATCTTATGACTAAAGGATGACTACATGATGACTTAGGCCATGTGATACCATGTGAACCCATGTGATTAAATTTTATCTTATTAAACAAGATTTGATATTTCCTATCCATGCACTCCACGACCATGCATTAGCAAAATAGGACTTATTACTTCATTTTCTAACACTTTGTGAAAACAAAAACCTATCATCTTTTCTTTCACTTCCAAGAACACCAAGAACTCCATTCTTTCTTCTTCCTTGAGGGTTTTTGCCTCCCTACCCAAATCAACCACCACTCACTTATAATTTCATCCAATCTTATTTTCTAAACCTAGACACAATTCTAAACACTTTTCATCTTGAGAGTTTCACCTAATTCATCTTCTAAGTGCTTCAAAATCAAACTTAGATTTTCTACTCCTAAAGGTAACTTCTTGATTTCTTGATCCTAAGTTGGATTCTTGAATTTATAAACCATGATTGATCCATGGTTTCTTATTTTCAAGCTTAGTTTATGACTTTAAGATTGGTTTAAGCTTGTTAAGATTTCTTGAGGAAGCTCACAAAATTTAAAGGAGAAGGAACTTGAAGAGTTTTTGTCTTCCTTGAGGTAAGAGAGAGATTAACCTCATCAACCAAGTGTTGGTGGTAAGGAAATGACTTGCTTGTGGTAAAAAATCCATAAGGATTTATTCACTTGATTGTTTAAGGTTTCATTGTCTATGATTGATTGTGATTGGTATGCTTGATAGTTTAGAAAATATGTTTGAATATGTGATTGGTATGCTTATTATGCATGAGTATGTGATTAAGGAAGTATAATGATATTTGTGTAAAGTAGGATGTGATTTATATGATGGAAAAATGTATGATGGTTCTAAAGAACTGAGAGGCTCACGGCCCCAACACCACAATAGAGTAAAATGCTTTGATTTATTTTCCTAATTATGGATTTAAATAATTTAATGTTAAGAGAATGGATTAAAGATTTTTTTTATAAAGAATAAAGTGATAGAAAATAATTAAATATGATTTGAGAAGTCTATAATGCAATTTCGGCCAACATATAAATTTTTGATATCCTAGATCCAAAATTATTTTACTAAGTGTAGACTTAGGTATTTAATTGATAAGAAATTAACTTGATGAATTTTAGATCTAAAAAGAAAGTAATCTACTTTTTAGAATTAAAATTAGTATAATTAAGTCATGAAGTAAAATAAAAGTTGAAAGTTGAAACTTACTGACGTATAGCTCATCCGTTGGGTTTTGAAGCGCATTCAAAAATTTTGAGCTGTAATATTCCAATTTAATCAAAGAAAAGTAGTTTTATAGGAAATAGTAGAAAATACTGCTTTTAATGAGAAAATATTATTTAAAGAGGGTTATTATGGAAATAATGGAATTAAAGTCCAATTTTGATATTAAATAAGAAAAATCTTATTTTGAGCTTAGAATATGTTAGAAATATTTTACGTGAGTTTAAAACAGTGATTCGTAGCTACGCGATTAAGAAAATGTTTTAAAATTTTTACGCGATTGAGAAAATGTTGGAAAATACTTACACGATTTGAAAACGTAAGAAAAATGTTGTATGATTGTGAAAATGTGATAAATGTTTATGCGATTGGAGATAACAGCAGTTTGCTGTCGGGCTGTTGTGGTGGGCCTGGTTATGTTGAACAGTAATACTGCCAAGAAAAGGTATAAGTACGTGAAATACTATGAGAATAATGATTGTATGTGTATTGGAATCATACATCATGCATTGAAAAACGTGTCCACTTATTTTGTTAAGGCTATTTGCCTAGGAGATTGAAATTACACCTTCGTGCAAGTGAGAATCGCGTAGTTACGATCTTCAGTGATCTTGGAGATGTCGGGATGTGGAATGTCATATGTGGCCAGATGGTAGCACCTCTGCGCCGTGGTATCCTATGCAAACACATAGACGATCTTAACGGAGTTACTACTCTTTTCGTGATTGGTTGAGAGTGTCTTGTATAAGCCATGTTGCGCATATTGATGTAATATATTGGCACATGATTTGAGGCTAATGATATAAAGGCATGTCCTTCCTATCGTTCTCTCTAAAATTGTGTTTAGCTCCATGGAGTAGGAATTGGTCGTTGTGCATATGCATAGTTGGTCAGCATATTGACATGATAATTATGCTTATCTGATTTATTATTTGTGATATGATAATATGATTTAAATATGTCAATGTTATATCTGTTTAACTGCTGCCATTTTCTATACTGTCATACTGGTATTGATTTAGGGGATTTCACCTCTTTGTTGTATTATTTTTGTTTTACTGTATATCTGATGAAGACCGAGGAGACGAAGGAGTTGATAATTCTGTTTATTATCTATAATACCACTTGTTGTTTGTTGAGATGGCGGCGAGACGCCAAGTTTTAGGTTTTGTCCGAGTTCAGTTCCATGGGGGGACTGATGCTTGGAGGTTTGATCTTGATAACGAGCATTTTGTATATACTGGGGACTTGACTTTGAACCTAAGTGGAACCCGCGATGGGATTCCTATTTTGACGCAACAGGCGTCTGTGCACCTAGAATTCACGATGCCGATTCGTGAACTTTGGGGTGGCATTGTGTATACATCGTGTGAGGACTTTGTAGTGTCTTTCACAAGCACCCCTGTGAGGCTACTGTTATATCCACTTGGGTTCTTTAATGATGAAGTGGAGGAGGATACTTCTGAGGACCCAAATCCTTAGGTTGGTTTTTAAGAGTTTTAGTTTAACAATTATGTTTTGGTGTAGATGTTGTACATTTTATCTTTTGGAATGTAGTGTAATAGTTATGTAAATTATTTAAGAACAAGGTTTGTAATATTAATGTATATTATGGTCAGTTTCTATTTTGTTGCATGTTGTACTTACAGTTTTAAATTAATTTATTTCTTTTACTTTATTCCGCAAATGAAATTTTAAAATTGATGTTTTTACAAGATTAATTCTTTTACAACTTGGGTAAGTTATATTAGGATTACTCTTAAATGTGATACCCTATGGTGGGTGTTACATTAGTTAGTATCAGAGCTCCCGGTTAGAGTCTTTTGGGTTTTTGTGGTTAGGTTTGTTTTGCTTGTGTTGTGTGATTCTCTATGTGTTGGTTTTTGAAATGTTACAACTGACTCTTATTGAGTTTTGTATTGCTGCTTGTGAAGTAAGCTATGTCTCGTGGTTGAGGTACACATATGAATGTCGAACGTGACAATGACGCAATGATTGCTGCTGTCGAAGCAATGCAACAAATGGCAGATGTAATTGTGCTACAAAATCAACAGGTTGCACAACAACAAGAAGCCAATGCAGAATGCCAGCATGTGTCTGAGTTTTATCGGAACAACCACATTTCAAAGGCGAGTTTGATCCTGAGAAAGCAGGTTTATGGATCCAAGAGCTAGAGAAGATTTTTGAAGGAATAGGATGCACAGATGACCGTAGAGTGACTTACGCTATGTTTATGTTGATGGGAGATGGCCAAAATTAGTGGAAAGCCACTCGAAGGGTACTACAAGCTGAAGGGAGAGAGATTACGTGGGAGCCGTTCTGTGAGGTGTTTCTGGAAAAATATTTTCCAAACAGTGCGAGGCATGCCAAGGAGATGGAATTCCTTAGGTTGCGACAAGGAGGGATGACAGTGAATGAGTATGCTGCCAAGTTTGAGAGTTTGTCAAAATTCTCAAGGTATCTCCAAATCCAGCCAGACGAGGTTTGGAAATGCCGCAAGTTCGAAGAAGGTTTGCGAATCGAATTGAAGAGAGGAATGTTGCCAATGCGAATGAACCAATTTTCAACCTTAATGGATATGTGTTGTAGGCTCGAAGGATTGGAGCCATCGAGAGACACAAAGATCCGCAACTTTGGACCGTCAAGGTTCTAAAGAGGTGGAAATAATAACAACAACCGGTTTCAGCTAAAACCATATTCTCGACCCTTGAAAAATCAGCAGCAACAACAACAGTCACGTGGAGGAGGTTCGAGTAACAATCACTTTGGTCAGACTGTGGCACTGCCAACGAGGTGTTTAAAGTGTGGAAAAGGCCACATGACGAGAAACTGTACAATCAAGGGTATAATTTGTTTTAGATATGGAAAGCCTGGTCATGTCTCAAAGGATTGTGATCAAGCAAAGATGGAGCCTTCAGTGAGCAATGTTCGTGTTGTTAAGCCACAAGTTGGTGGGCGAGTGTATACGATGAGTGGAGCTGAGGCCTCCCAGTCTGAAGATCTTATTAAGGGAGAAGGTATCATATTAGGTAATCTTTTAACTGTACTATATGATTCAGGTGCCACTCATTCATTTATTGCATATGACTATGTGGATCGTTTGGGATTACCTGTATTTTCTTTGAACTTTCAATTAATTGTTTCTACACCTACTGCCAATCCTGTTAGTACTTCTAAAATATGCCTAAATTGTCCTGTTACTATCAATAATCAAGTCTTTTCTGTTGATTTAATTTGTTTGCCTCTTACCGATATTGATATAATTTTAGGAATGGATTGGTTATCTTCTAACCATATCCTAGACTGTTCTAAAAAGACCTTAGTATTTCCTGATAGTAAGATTTCTGGATTTTTAACTGCCAAACGAGTCAAATCTTTATTGAGGGATGGAGCTCAATGATACATGTTGTTGTCTTCTTTAGAAGTCAAGAGTGAGAAGGATGTGAATGCTATTTCTGTGGTAAATGAGTTTCCTGAAATTTTTCCTGATGAAGTACCCGGATTACCACCCAAAAGAGAGATAAAGTTTTCTATCAATCTTATACTAGGAGCGGGTCTTATTTTGATTGCACCGTACCGGATGTTGCCATTGAAATTAGCAGAATTAAAGAAAAAATTGGAGGAACTGTTGGAAAAATAGTTTGTGAGACCTAATGTTTCACTGTGGGTAGCTCTAGTGTTGTTAGTCAAGAAGAAGGATCACATTTGTGTATGGACTATCGCCAGCTGAATAAAGTTACGATAAAGAACAAGTATCCACTTCTAAGGATTGATGATATGATGGACTAACTAAAAAGAGTAGTTGTTTTCTCTAAAATAGATCTGCGATCAGGCTATCATCAAATTTGTGTCAAGGCAGAGGATATACCAAAGACTGCTTTTCGAATGCACTATGGGCATTATGAATATATTGTAATGTCGTTCGGAGTGACGAATGCTCCTACAATATTCATGGATTACATGAATAGGATTTTTCATCCGTACCTAGACAGATTTGTTATTGTTTTCATCGATGACATTCTGATATATTCACAAAGTCAGGAAGAGCATGCTGAACATCTCAGTATAGTTCTCCAGATTTTGAAAGAAAAGAAACTATACGCAAAGTTGTCAAAATGTGAATTCTGGTTAGAAGAAGTTTAGTTTTTAGGTCACGTGATTTCCAAGGATAGAATTGCGGTGGATCCAGCAAAGGTGGAGACGATTCTGCAGTGGGAAAGGCCAACGATAGTAACTGAAATCCAGAGTTTCATTGGATTAGCAGGATATTACCGAAGGTTTATTGAAGGTTTTTCTAAGATAGTCGGACTTCTTACGTAACTCACGAGGAAGAATCAAGCTTTTATTTGGACTGATGAATGCGAAAAGAGTTTCCAATAGTTAAAGAAAAGATTGACTACTGCACCAGTGCTGATTCTACCAGATCCGAACAAATCTTTTGAAATATACTGTGATGCTTCTTACTAAGGATTGGGATGTGTGTTAATGCAGAATAGAAAATTTGTAACTTATGCTTCAAAACAACTAAAGGTACATGAAAGGAATTACCCAACTCATGACTTGGAGGTAGCCACAGTTGTGTTTGCTATGAAAATTTGGAGACATTTTCTTTATAGAGCTACATTCAATGTGTTCAGTAATCATAAAAGTTTAAAATATTTGTTTGATCAGAAAGAATTGAACATGAGGTAGAGGAGATGGTTAGAATTTCTAAAGGATTATGACTTTCACCTTCAGTATCATCCTGGAAAGGCAAATATTGTGGCAGATGCTTTAAGTAGGAAGATGCTTAGTGTCTCTGCTATGATGATCAAAGAAAAGGAATTAATAGAACAATTCCAGAATTTATGGGTGTCAGTGGAGTTGACGCTGGGAAAGATTTGTTTGAACAAGGTTACAATCATAAGTGATTTATGATTGCTACCGCAAGTGCACGGATCGCTAAAGTAATACAGATACAGAGTAAAAGTTCGTTCCTACGAGAATATTCGATTATAAAGCTAAGTACCAACCAATAGCTTAATCAATTCTAGACAATGATATAAAATAAGAAAAACAATAAACTAAACTAATCTAATCTATAAAAGCTATAAAGATAAAAGTGGTTAGGTTTCAGGAAATCCTCCTTCACCCTCTACATCTACCAACAACATGCAATCCCCCTCGTAAACACAAATGCATTGATTAGGTTAGCTTGAGAATCTTCATTAGTCAAAAGCCTATGTCTAGGTCAATCAACCCTGGTTTCTACTTGCCTAACTCACTAAGTTTCCTTGAAAGCTAGTACAACATCCACTCATGAACGATCTATTCTCAATCACACACTATACATGGCCAATAGGTATATTTCTATCTTATTAACGAATCAACTCATCGCCGAACATGTATCAACCACACCATATCCATATCAGCAAATCCCTATGTCTAGTTCATTTGCCAATATTAACATCATGCAATAAAGGCCAACCAAAATAAGCATTCCATATTGACATGATAGCTCAAAGTCTAGTTCATTTGCAATATAAGAATCATAAAAAATCAGTGATCAGCCAACCACAAGCATTAAACATAGATTATGATTGAACAATAACCAAACATCCACACAAACTCAGAGAAGAACACATCATTAATATAAATAAAAGGATTCAAAGTATCCTAAACAAAGCTTAGCTATACAAAAGATAAGGAAGAGAAGAGAGAAAGGGAAAAGAGAGAAAAAAGCTCATTGATTTGTCTCTGAAGCTTGAATCCTCCTTCAATCCTTGTTCCTTAACTCCAATCAACCATCAATTAAGATCTAGCCAAAGCTTTCTAACCTAAAACTAACTAAAACCTAAACTAAAAGAGAGAAAACTAAAAAGCAATGGCTAAGACAGCCAAAACAGAGAAAAACTAAGAGAGCTCTGAGAAAAACGCATAAAAATCTATTTGTAGGCTCAGCAGCCACCTCAGCACCGCGGCCCCCACATATCTTGTGACTGCGCCCAAAGGGTCGGTCTACGTGCGCCGCGGCGGTTACTTCATCTGCAAGCGCGCGGCTCTCAGCCTCGGGTCCAAGTATGGGAAGGCTGAAACACCTCTTTCTTGCCACGACGTTCGTTCTACACCTTGCGTTGCGGCGTTGACCACTGAATTACCATTTGGGCTTCCTCTTCCTCTTTAAGCTCAATTGCTCCATATTTGACCTTGTTTGGAGCCCTCCTAACATAGAGAAAACACCAAATCAGTAACATATATAAATCTACCTAATCTATGATCATTAAAGCTCAGTTTTACATAATAATACATCGGAAAGCATCAGGATCAGAATATATCAAATATAAGCACAAAACCTCCAAATATGCATTATTAACAAGGACTAAGCATTCATTCTAGCACAGAAATAGGGCACAAATAACTACATTCTATGGAGTTATTACACCCCAATCCTACATTTTGCTAGTCCTCGAGCAAAACAAAATAGAACTAAGTAAATCACTTAAACATTCAAATCAAACTTTTCATTCAACAAATATATTTCAATTTTCTTTTCTCATTTAAAAACAAATACTAGTGTGTAATGACTACATCAATCATCAAAAAGTGCAAATGCCCCATAAACAGTTCCACACATACATAACCCTTAACATGCTATCAATTCAAACAACTTTTCATGCAATTCACATTTATCACAAACATGTAAGATAAACTTCTCCTAATCAAGTCATACATATCTAGATAAGTTTACAAACATACATGCATATGATTCACAGAATCCACAAAATTGTAAATCAACTCTCTCTCCACTAATGTAGATCACACATGATTGAGGATCAAAAGGGACTTTATCAGCTTATATTGTTAGGCCAATGGTATGGGTGAAAGAAATGAACGAGAAAGATACAATACAAACATTGAGACACATAATATACTACTTCAAGACTTGAGCCAAAACATGATATCATCAGGGTATTCAATTGTGAATGCAGAAAACTTGCCAGAACCATTTTCGATGCTTTTTGAACTTTACTTTTCTTAAGCTTTTGCTTTTCTGTTCATTTTCTTTTTTCTTTTTATTTCTCTTTCTTTTCTCTACTATTTTTGCAAAGCAATGCTTTTTTTTTCTTTGTTTTGCATCTGGTTCCTTTAGGCTCATTTTGAATTGAATATTCATACCCCTAACCATCAGACTCATTTAAAGAAATAGCATACTATGAACTCAACATACAATAAAGGTAGGAAGAAAATGTAATGTTTTCATATGCATCAGAACGGTTAACAGGTTAACGAACACAATGGTGGTGAAAAACAAGTAAGGCCAGACAGTTTAAGGCTTCAAAATGGGACCTAAGGATATCATCATATCAGGGAAAGCTTTTTAAGGCTCAATCGATCTAAACAATGCCCTAATCATTTCCTCAATCATGCATAACCTAGGATTTCGCCTCAAGAAAGTTCAAAAACAATCTATAGGATAATCAAAACTCTACATGTACATCCACAAATATTCTCAAGACATGCACTCTTATCATTTTCAAAGTTACACTTGCATCTAAGTGAGATGTAAATCATGCATCAAAAGCAACTAAATTATTTCACATGCATCAAGATCACATAAGTTTTCACAGAAAAGGGGGCAAATAGCAACCTTTCAAATCATGGACAACCAAAAACAACACCAAAGATTCTTGCAACATGTCATGCATTCAAATAGATTCAACTTTTTATACAAGCATGCACAACATCTTTTGCATAATGTGAAAATTGAAAATCTTGTCATCAAAGACATCAGTGATAGTCAGAATAGAATATAATCATGAAAATATAATGACTAAAACCACTGCACACTCAAAATACCAATACATGTTAACATTAAGCACAAAGGAATTAAACATGTAAAGATATTCCCCCAAACCTAAAATGAAATGTATCTTTAAAGAACATGGCTTATAGGGAACCTAAGATTAGTACTGAGCATTACTAAATATTTAAAAATAGAGAAAATAACAAAAAACATAAAAACAGGGGTTCAGCACCATGTGCCCTATGCATGGGCATGGCGCTCACTCACAAAAAGTCAGTAGAATTCAGTAGAAAACGCCCATTCTTGTTGCAAGCGCACTACTACCTTCTTGCCATGTTACAGCCTACCTAAGTTTGCTAAATTTAGCAACAAACACAGCTTTGTTCTTGGGTTTGGCTCTTATGGTTCTCTAGTTATGCAACAAAACTTGTTCAAAAAGCTAAATTACAAAAATGTACAATACACACATATTAAAACACAAAAACAACTTACTAACATATATACAAACTGAAACAAACTTAAAACTTTGAAACAAACAAAAACATAAAACTAACCTAATTAGCATATTAACCTATATACAAACTAACACAAACAACACTTAAAACATAAACAAACAAATACTAACATAACTAAAGCATAACTAACAAATATTAAGACTAACTAAACTAACATACTAACACATATATACACTAACATATTAACAAAACTAACAAAACATAATATACTAATATGCTCACATATTTAACATAACACATTAGCATACTACCTATTTATGCACAAAATAAAAACAGGAATGAAACATAAACATGGGGTTCCCTCCCACGAAGGGCCTGAGTTATAGTCCCAGCAGGACTTTGTCACCAAAATTGAAGTACTGCGGATGAGTAGTCTTCAAGAACTTGATCCAAGGGTTTCCTTTCCAAGAGTCGCGAATTCCCTCAAGGGCCTCATATGAATGAAATCACCCGACTTCTTATTTGAAACTAAAACAAAATAGAAACGTAACATAGATTATATACAACTTATATACAACTTGAATTAGAACCAATCAAACTCATTGTTGATATTAGCAATATAAAAATGATCCCTGGCAACGGTGCCAAAAACTTGATTGGTACCACAAGTGCACGGATCGCTCAAGTAATACAGATACAGAGTAAAAGTTCGTTCCTACGAGGATATTCGATTATAAAGCTAAGTACCAACCAATAGCTTAATCAATTCTAGACAAGGACATAAAATAAGAAAAACAATAAACTAAACTAATCTAATCTATAAAAGCTATAAAGATAAAAGCGGTTAGGTTTCAGAAAATCCTCCTTCACCCTCTACATCTACCAACAACATGCAATCCCCCTCATAAACACAAATGCATTGATTAGGTTAGCTTGAGAATCTTCATTAGTCAAAAGCCTATGTCTAGGTCAATCAACCCTGGTTTCTACTAGCCTAACTCACTAAGTTTCCTTGAAAGCTAGTACAACATCCACTCATGAACGATCTATTCTCAATCACACACTATACATGGCCAATAGGTATATTTCTATCCTATTAATGAATCAACTCATCGCCGAACATGTATCAACCACACCATATCCATATCAACAAATCCCTATGTCTAGTTTATTTGCCAATATTAACATCAAGCAATTAAGGCCAACCAAAACAAGCATTCCATATTGACATGACAGCTCAAAGTCTAGTTCATTTGCAATATAAGAATCATGAAAAATCAGTGATCAGCCAACCACAAGCATTAAACATAGATTATGATTGAACAATAACTAAACATCTATACAAACTCAGAGAAGAACACATCATTAATATAAATAAAAGGATTCAAAGTATCCTAAACAAAGCTTAGCTATACAAAAGATAAGGAAGAGAAGAGAGAAAGGGAAAAGAGAGAAAGAAGCTCATTGATTTGTCTCTGAAGCTTGAATCCTCCTTTAATCCTTGTTCCTTAACTCCAATCAACCATCAATGAAGATCTAGCCAAAGCTTTCTAACCTAAAACTAACTAAAACCTAAACTAAAAGAGAGAAAACTAAAAAGCAATGGCTAAGGTAGCCAAAACAGAGAAAAACTAAGAGAACTCTAAGAAAAACGCATAAAAATCTATTTGTAGGCTCAGCAGCCACCTCAGCACCGCGGCCCCCACATATGCGCGCTGCGGCGCCCAAAGGGTCGGTCTACGTGCGCAGCGGCGGTTACTTCATCTGCGCCGCGGCTCTCTAGCCTCGGGTCCAAGTATGGGAAGGCTGAAACACCTCTTTGCGCCGCGACGTTCTACACCTTGCGTTGCGGCGTTGACCACTGAATTACTGATTTGGCTTCCTCTTCCTCTTTAAGCTCAATTGCTCCATATTTGACCTTGTTTGGAGCCCCTCCTAACATAGAGAAAACACCAAATCAGTAACATATATAAATCTACCTAATCTATGATCATTAAAGCTCAGTTTTACATAATAATACATCGGAAAGCATCAGGATCAGAATATATCAAATATAAGCACAAAACCTCCAAATATGCATTATTAACAAGGACTAAGCATTCATTCTAGCACAGAAATAGGGCACAAATAACTACATTCTATGGAGTTATTACACCCCAATCCTACATTTTGCTAGTCCTCGAGCAAAACAAAATAGAACTAAGTAAATCACTTAAACATTCAAATCAAACTTTTCATTCAACAAATATATTTCAATTTTCTTTTCTCATTTAAAAACAAATACTAGTGTGTAATGACTACATCAATCATCAAAAAGTGCAAATGCCCCATAAACAGTTCCACACATACATAACCCTTAACATGCTATCAATTCAAACAACTTTTCATGCAATTCACATTTATCACAAACATGTAAGATAAACTTCTCCTAATCAAGTCATACATATCTAGATAAGTTTACAAACATACATGCATATGATTCACAGAATCCACAAAATTGTAAATCAACTCTCTCTCCACTAATGTAGATCACACATGATTGAGGATCAAAAGGGACTTTATCAGCTTATATTGTTAGGCCAATGGTATGGGTGAAAGAAATGAACGAGAAAGATACAATACAAACATTGAGACACATAATATACTACTTCAAGACTTGAGCCAAAACATGATATCATCAGGGTATTCAATTGTGAATGCAGAAAACTTGCCAGAACCATTTTCGATGCTTTTTGAACTTTACTTTTCTTAAGCTTTTGCTTTTCTGTTCATTTTCTTTTTTCTTTTTATTTCTCTTTCTTTTCTCTACTATTTTTGCAAAGCAATGCTTTTTTTTTCTTTGTTTTGCATCTGGTTCCTTTAGGCTCATTTTGAATTGAATATTCATACCCCTAACCATCAGACTCATTTAAAGAAATAGCATACTATGAACTCAACATACAATAAAGGTAGGAAGAAAATGTAATGTTTTCATATGCATCAGAACGGTTAACAGGTTAACGAACACAATGGTGGTGAAAAACAAGTAAGGCCAGACAGTTTAAGGCTTCAAAATGGGACCTAAGGATATCATCATATCAGGGAAAGCTTTTTAAGGCTCAATCGATCTAAACAATGCCCTAATCATTTCCTCAATCATGCATAACCTAGGATTTCGCCTCAAGAAAGTTCAAAAACAATCTATAGGATAATCAAAACTCTACATGTACATCCACAAATATTCTCAAGACATGCACTCTTATCATTTTCAAAGTTACACTTGCATCTAAGTGAGATGTAAATCATGCATCAAAAGCAACTAAATTATTTCACATGCATCAAGATCACATAAGTTTTCACAGAAAAGGGGGCAAATAGCAACCTTTCAAATCATGGACAACCAAAAACAACACCAGCATTCTTGCAACATGTCATGCATTCAAATAGATTCAACTTTTTATTCAAGCATGCACAACATCTTTTGCATAATGTGAAAATTGAAAATCTTGTCATCAGCACATCAGTGATAGTCAGAATAGAATATAATCATGAAAATATAATGACTAAAACCACTGCACACTCAAAATACCAATACATGTTAACATTAAGCACAAAGGAATTAAACATGTAAAGATATTCCCCCAAACCTAAAATGAAATGTATCTTTAAAGAACATGGCTTATAGGGAACCTAAGATTAGTACTGAGCATTACTAAATATTTAAAAATAGAGAAAATAACAAAAAACATAAAAACAGGGTTCAAAGCATACGTGTTCTATGCATGGCATGCGCTCACAAAAAGCTGTAGAATTACAGTAGAAAACGCCCATTCTTGTTGCGCAGCCCACAAGACTACCTTACCATGCCATGGCCCCAGCACTACCTAAAATTTGCTAAATTTAGCAACAAACACAGTTTTGCTGCTGGGTTTGGCTCTTATGGTTCTCTAGCTGCAACAAAACTTGTTCAAAAAGCTAAATTACAAAAATGTACAATACACACATATTAAAACACAAAAACAACTTACTAACATATATACAAACTGAAACAAACTTAAAACTTTGAAACAAACAAAAACATAAAACTAACCTAATTAGCATATTAACCTATATACAAACTAACACAAACAACACTTAAAACATAAACAAACAAATACTAACATAACTAAAGCATAACTAACAAATATTAAGACTAACTAAACTAACATACTAACACATATATACACTAACATATTAACAAAACTAACAAAACATAATATACTAATATGCTCACATATTTAACATAACACATTAGCATACTACCTATTTATGCACAAAATAAAAACAGGAATGAAACATAAACATGGGGTTCCCTCCCACGAAGGGCACGAGTTATAGTCCCAAATAGGACTTTGTCACCAAAATTGAAGTATCTGCGGATGAGTAGTCTTCAAGAACTTGATCCAAGGGTTTCCTTTCCAAGAGTCGCGAATTCCCTCAAGGGCCTCATATGAATGAAATCACCCGACTTCTTATTTGAAACTAAAACAAAATAGAAACGTAACATAGATTATATACAACTTATATACAACTTGAATTAGAACCAATCAAACTCATTGTTGATATTAGCAATATAAAAATGATCCACGGCAACGGTGCCAAAAACTTGATTGGTACCACAAGTGCACGGATCGCTCAAGTAATACAGATACAGAGTAAAAGTTCGTTCCTACGAGGATATTCGATTATAAAGCTAAGTACCAACCAATAGCTTAATCAATTCTAGACAAGGACATAAAATAAGAAAAACAATAAACTAAACTAATCTAATCTATAAAAGCTATAAAGATAAAAGCGGTTAGGTTTCAGAAAATCCTCCTTCACCCTCTACATCTACCAACAACATGCAATCCCCCTCATAAACACAAATGCATTGATTAGGTTAGCTTGAGAATCTTCATTAGTCAAAAGCCTATGTCTAGGTCAATCAACCCTGGTTTCTACTAGCCTAACTCACTAAGTTTCCTTGAAAGCTAGTACAACATCCACTCATGAACGATCTATTCTCAATCACACACTATACATGGCCAATAGGTATATTTCTATCCTATTAACGAATCAACTCATCGCCGAACATGTATCAACCACACCATATCCATATCAACAAATCCCTATGTCTAGTTTATTTGCCAATATTAACATCAAGCAATTAAGGCCAACCAAAACAAGCATTCCATATTGACATGACAGCTCAAAGTCTAGTTCATTTGCAATATAAGAATCATGAAAAATCAGTGATCAGCCAACCACAAGCATTAAACATAGATTATGATTGAACAATAACTAAACATCCATACAAACTCAGAGAAGAACACATCATTAATATAAATAAAAGGATTCAAAGTATCCTAAACAAAGCTTAGCTATACAAAAGATAAGGAAGAGAAGAGAGAAAGGGAAAAGAGAGAAAGAAGCTCATTGATTTGTCTCTGAAGCTTGAATCCTCCTTTAATCCTTGTTCCTTAACTCCAATCAACCATCAATGAAGATCTAGCCAAAGCTTTCTAACCTAAAACTAACTAAAACCTAAACTAAAAGAGAGAAAACTAAAAAGCAATGGCTAAGGTAGCCAAAACAGAGAAAAACTAAGAGAACTCTAAGAAAAATGCATAAAAATCTATTTATAGGATCAACAGCCGCCTCAGCGCCGCGGCGCCCAATGGGTCGGTCTACGTGCACCACGGTGCTTACTTCATCTACGCCGCGGCCCTCTCGCCTCGGGTCCAAGTATGGCAAGGCTGAAACACCTCTTTGCGCCTCGGCGTTCTACACCTTGCGCTACGGCGTTGACCACTGAATTATTGATTTGGCTTCCTCTTCCTCTTTAAGCTCAATTGCTCCATATTTGACCTTGTTTGGAGCCCCTCCTAACATAGAGAAAACACCAAATCAGTAACATATATAAATCTACCTAATCCATGATCATTAAAGCTCAGTTTTGCATAATAATACATCAGAAAGCATTAGAATCAGAATATATCAAATATAAGCACAAAACCTCCAAATATGCATTATTAACAAGGACTAAGCATTCATTCTAGCACAGAAATAGGGTACAAATAACTGTATTCTATGGAGTTATCAATTTGTTGGAATAAATCCAAGTGAAGCAAAAGGATGACGAGTTTCTATAAACTGAAAGGGAGCTGATGAAGCGAGATATTATGTCAATGGTTCAGGAAGGATATGACTGTATTCTAAGATTTAAAGGCAGAGTTTGTGTGCCTAGTGATCCAGAACTAAGAAAGTTGATTCTTGATGAAGCTCATACAAGCTAGTTGAGTATACATCCCGAAACGACCAAGATGTATCAAGATCTGAAACAATTATTTTGGTGGCCTAGGATGAAGAGAGACGTTGCTGAATACGTGTCATCTTGTCTTGTGTGTCAGAAGGCAAAAGTTGAACATCAAAGACCGGCAGGTATGCTGCAACCCCTCTCTATTACAGAATGGAAATAGGATAGTATTGCAAAAGATTTTGTTACAAGAATACCAAAAACTAAGAAAGGTTATGATTCTATTTGGGTCGTTGTTGATTGGCTTACGAAGTCTGCTCACTTCTTGCCAATTAATATTAGGTATTCAATGGAGAAGTTGACCCAGGTGTACATTGGTGAAATCATACCCTCTAGTATCATTTCAGATGGAGATCCAAGGTTTACATCGAGATTTTGGCAAAGTCTACATGAAGCAACAGGGACTAAACTTTATTTCAGTTCTGCTTACCATCTGCAAACTGATGGTCAAACAGAGAGGACTATTCAGTCGTTAGAAGATTTGTTGAGAGCTTATGTGTTAGAACAAAGAAGGAGTTAAGATGAATTCTTGCCTTTGGTAGAATTCACCTATAATAACAGTTTTCACTCAAGCATAGGGATCGCACCCTATGAAGCACTATATGGACGACGATGCCGAACACCTTTGTGTTGGTATCAAGATGGAGAAATTATGACCAATGGACCTGAGATGGTGTAACGAATAACAGAGAAGGTAAAGATGATATAAGAGAAAATGAGGGCAACTCAGAGTAGACAGAAAAGTTATACTGATAAAAGAAGAAGATCTCTTGAATTTGAGGAAGGTGAGCATGTGCTTTTTCGAGTAACACCCATGACTGGTGTTGGAAGGGTTATTAAATCCCAAAAACTCACTCCTAAATTCATTAGACCCTACAAATTCTTCGTCGGATAGGTCCAGTCGCTTACCAAATAGCTTTACTGTCTTTTCTTTCCAATCTCCATAATGTTTTCCATGTGTCCCAGTTGAGAAAGTATATCCCCGATTCCTCTTATGTCATTCATCCCGATGAGGTACAATTGAAAGAAAATTTAATGTATGAGACACTTCCTGTTAAGATTGAAGACAGGAGGGTAAAGCAACTCAGAGGGAAAGTGATTCCGCTAGTAAAAGTAATATGGAATAAAACGATAGGAGATGCTACGTGGGAAATGAAAGATAGGATGAGGGAACAGTATCCTCAATTATTTTAAGGTATGATAAATTTTGGGGACAAAATTCTTTTTAATGGAGGAGAGTTGTAATACCCCAAAATTTAAAGTTTCTCAGTAAAGTTTGAATTGTACTATTTTGTGTTTTCTATGAGCTGTAAATTTATTTTGACTATTCTATGACTATTTTTGATCATTGTGTGTGATTTACTCCGAGTCAGAGAAATAATAATTTTCGGGCCAGGGAAAATCTTTACTGATTTATTCGGAGCCGGGGGATCTTACTAAACCTGAATCCGAGAGATACGTTACCTGATTTTTTAATTTTTAGAATTTATCTGTAAAATAAAAATATTTTGTAATTTATTATCTGTCAGATAATATCTGCTGTTTTGCAAACAGTAGTCTCTGCTAGTTGAGTAATAGATCCTGTATCTATTAACTATCAAAAAATAGACCGAGAAAAATATTTGAGACCTATTCTTGATGAACCAATAGGAATTAGTCAACGTAAATGGCTTGAATTTCTTAACCAATAGAAAATGGTCAACAAAAGTGGTTAGACTAGTTGCTAAGTAACTAGGTAATCTAACTAAGTTACTCTAAAAGCCTAATTAGTAACTAATTGGAAGAAACTAAGTTAGCTACTACATCTATAGTTACAAGAAAATATCTAGAGTTTTCTAGAAAGATGAAAAATGCATGATCTAATCATGTAACTAGATAGTTGGTTATGTAACTAAATGACCTAACTAAGTTAGCTTAAAATGTAACTAGATGAACTAACTACCTAAACTAGATGTAACTAGGAATTAAAATGAAACAAAACTTAGTAACTTACACCCATTGAGCTCCACGGCCAACAAGGCTATTCTAGGGTGTTCTTGAATCATCTTATGACTAAAGGATGACTACATGATGACTTAGGCCATGTGATACCATGTGAACCCATGTGATTAAATTTTATCTTGTTCAACAAGCTTTGATATTTCCTATCCATGCACTCCACGGCCATGCATTAGTAAAATAGGACTTATTACTTCATTTTCTAACACTTTGTGAAAACAAAAACCTATCATCTTTTCTCTCACTTCCAAGAACACCAAGAACTCCATTCTTTCTTCTTCCTTGAGGGTTTCGGCCTCCCTACCCAAATCAACCACCATCCACTTATAATTTCATCCAATCCTATTTTCTAAACCTAGACACAATTCTAAACACTTTTCATCTTGAGAGTTTCACCTAATTCATCTTCTAAGAGCTTCAAAATCAAGCTTAGATTTTCTACTCCTAAAGGTAACTGATCCTAAGTTGGATTCTTGAATTTCTAAACCATGATTGATCCATGATTTCTTATTTTCAAGCTTGGTTTATGACTTTAAGATTGGTTTAAGCTTGTTAGGATTTCTTGAGGAAGCTCACAAAATATAAAGGAGAAGGAACTTGAAGAGGTTTTGTCTTCCTTGAGATAAGAGGGAGATTAACCTCATCAACCAAGTGTTTGTGGTGAGGGAATGACTTGTTTGTGGTGAAAAATCCATAAGGATTTATTCACTTGATTGTTTAAGCTTTCATTGTTTATGATTGATTGTGATTGGTATGCTTGATAGTTTAGAAAATATGTTTGAATATGTGATTGGTATGCTTATTATGCATGAGTATGTGATTAAGGAAGTATGATGATATTTGTGTAAAGTAGGATGTGATTTACATGATGTGAAAATGTATGATGGTTCCAAAGAACCTAGAGGCTCACGCCCCCAACACCACAATAGAGTAAAATGCTTTGATTTATTTTGCTAATTATGGATTTAAATAATTTAGTGTTAAAAGAATGGATTAAAGATTTTTTTATAAAGAATAAAGTGATAGAAAATAAGCATACATGGTTGAGAGTATCTTGTATAAGCCATGTTGTGCACATTGATATAATATATTGGCACATGATTTGAGGCTGACGATATACAGACATGTCCTCCTTATCGTTCTCTCCGAAATTGTGTTTAGCTCCATGGAGTACGAATTGGTCGTTGTGCATATGCATAGTTGGTCAGCATATTGACATGATAATTATGCTTATCTGATTTATTATTTGTGATATGATAATATGATTTAAATATGTCAATGTTATATCTGTTTATCTGCTGTCATTTCCTATACTGTCGTACTGGTATTGATGTAGGAGATCTCACCTCTTTGTTGTATTATATTTATTTTACTGTATGTCTGATGAAGACCGAGGAGACGAAGGAGCTGATAATTCTGTTTATTATCAGTAATACCACTTGTTGTTTGTTGAGATGACGGTGAGATGCCAAGTTTTAGGTTTTGTCCGAGTTCAATTCCATAGGGGGACTGATGCTTGGAGGTTTGATCTTGATAACGAGCGTTTTGTATATACTGGGGACTTGACTTTGAACCTAAGTGGAACCCGCGATGGGATTCCTGGTTTGACACAACACGCGACTGTGTGCCTAGAATTCACGATGCCGATTCATGAACTTTGGGGTGGCACTATGTATATCTGTAGAGTCTTTCGCAAGGACCCCTGTGAGGCGACTGTTATATCAGCCTGGGTTCTTTAATGATGAAGTGGAGGATAATCCTTCTGAGGACCCAAATCCTTAGATTGGTTTTTAAGAGTTTTAGTTTAACAGTTATGTTTTGGTGTACATGTTGTACATTTTATCTTTTGGAGTGTAGTGTAATAGTTATGTAAATTATTTAAGAACAAGGTTTGTAATATTAATGTATATTATGGTGAGTTTCTATTTTGTTACATGTTGTACTTATGGTTTTAAATTAATTTATTTCCTTTATTTTATTCCACAAATGAAATTTTAAAATTGATGTTTTTACAAAATTAATTCTTTTACAACTTGGGTAAATTATATTAGGATTTGTCTTAAATGTGATACCCTACAGTGGGTGTTACAGAGGGGATTGGTGGCACACTTACATATGCTTAAACCCTATTTGCACCCCTATTTCCACTGATTAAACTGAGAGACTCCCTCACATCTTGCAGTATTGCCTCTAGCCTTGCTTGGGTCTCAGACATTTTATTCATTCTCCTTGTCATTTCATCAACTTCCCATCTTAAATTTCTTCATGCCTTAAGATCACTAGCAACCATTCTAGTCCGAGATCTGGTATTGTGAACTCGAGTTTGATTGGTTTCTTCTTTCCTAGGCTGCGCAATGGTTCCTGAACAAGTTTGATTTGTTAAAACAAAATAACGTTAAACAAAGAATGAGATGATATGAATGAGTTGCATAAGATGAAATGAATGAACATTGCCATGAAAACATTTTCACTTTTTTTTATATGCTAGGAAATGCCATGAAAATGCAAGATGATGTTGTTTTTTTGAATGTTAAGAATGCCATGAAAATGCAAGATGGTATATCTTTTTCCTTTTTTTCTTTTTAGAATGCTAGGAATGCCATGAAAATGCAAAATGATATTTTTCTTTTTTAAAGAATGCTAAGAATGCCATGAAAACGCAAGATGATTTTTTTTATATTATTTTTCTAAGAATGCTAAGAATGCCATGAAAATGCAAGATGATGCATTTTTTTTAAAAAAAAATACAAAAATGAATGACATGAGGAATAGAAAGATAAAGCACGAGTACGCTCCCTTTTTGCCCTAGTCAGGTGAAACCTAAGGGTTGGATTTCCTTAAGGTCATGACTCTGATTTTGGCAGTCATTATGTTCAATCTATTAGTGCAAAGTTTTTCAGGGTAGGTCTAAACTTCTAAAAAAGTTATGGTCCCTAGATTTCCTCTATCTCGAAAGACAAGGACCCAATTCTTGAATTAATCACAAGTAGGGATAAACCCTTTCAATATGACTAGTCCATGATATTGGTAACAATTTGAGTGGTGTCTCAGCAAATGTTAAGCGAGCATAAAGCCCCTCAATAATAAAAGTTGAGACCCCTCCTATTCCTCGGGTTCGCACAAACTCGAGTATAGAGCCCAAAAAGTGTGTGAGGTAAGTGATAGTGGTGTGTGTGAGGGAGCATACAAACTTGTACAAAAATTTAAAAAGATAAAACTACCCCCCAACCTTCAAAAACATACATACAACATCGAGCCAACAATCATCTACCGTAGGGTTTCAACAATTAAGCTCAAAATATTAATAATATATACAAGTAAATCATGTCAAAATAAAAATAGAATAATGCCATTAGATATTTACGTAAAAGTACTAGATAAAATCTATTTACAAACAAATAAAAAAAACAAAAAGGTAAAGTAAATAAATAAATATTATTAATAATTTGCACAACTAACAACAACAGGCCTGACTCTCCAAGTATCCCATTGGAGTCGCCATCTGTCGCGATCGAGATCTGTGACAGGAGCAGCGAACAAAATATGATAAATACGGAAAATGGAGTCACCACAAATTTTATTTAAATTAGAAAAAATTGAAAAACCTTTCTTAGAAAATAATCTTTGAAACTAGATTGGATTTGAGAGTTAGTTATGTATAGGGAAGGGTAGAAACTTAATCCCACAACACCCTTAACACACTCATCCTAAGACGGTACCTTAAGTCAGTTGTGCAAAACTTGTTAATCTCAAAATATGTTTATTTCACCCTTGTTCTTTAAAAAAAAAAGACAAATAATTTGTGAAAATTTAATTTTTAGCTTGACAGAATAAGAATTCCGCTCCTACATATCCCCGGGTGCAATGACGAGCTCAAAGTCACGTAGTTTTTTAAAAAATAATTGTGAGTTAATTGATTTTAATTTAAGAAAAAGATTTTTTTTGAAAGGGAATTTTGTTTAAAAAAAATAGATCAATTCTTGCTCAAGGTTCAAGTTAGCACTAGGCTACTCAATAAACCCTTATGATCCGAATGACCTTAAAGATAACATCCGCTATTGAATCATTGTCATTAGTCATTGCATTGATTTAAAAAAAAGAAGAAAAAAACTTTGTTTCACAGTTATAAAAAAAACATAGGGTCATGTCATTGATCCAAGTAGATACAATAAAAAAAAGATTAAATATATCATCATAAACAAACAACTCAAAAAAAATTATTTAAAAAAATAATTTTTAAATTTTCTTTATTTTTTATTTTTTTATTAGGACAATTATCATGCCTAATTTTTAATTTACTCTTCGTAATTTTGCTTATTTCATTTTTTTTATTATTTATATATATTTTTTTACCATTTTTTTGCTATCAGTTAAAAAAAATTTTAAAAAAAGATTTTAAACAAAAAAAATGCAGAAACCAAAGAAAAATAGAGAATAACCCACAGAAAACAAAAAAAAATAGAGAAACAAACCACAACAGAGGCAAGGGTCTACAATGTGGTGGAAGGGTGGCTTGGTGGTGCTGGGTCACGGTGGCGAGCGGCGCTAGGGTGGCTGCTGGGTGACGCGGACGGTGGTCGATAGGTGATGCTGGACGGAGATGGGGGCTTGCATGGTTGTTGCACGGATGTGGTGGTTGTGTTGATGGAGTCACGGTGAAGGTAAAGTTTGTTGTTTTGGTTATGGTGATACATGGGGTTTGGTTATGGTGGAATGGAGGGTGTGGACGTGGTGGGGCCATGTGGAGGATGAGGACGGTGGGGGCTGTTATTGTGAGCTTCGTAGTTTGGGTGGATGGGGGTGAAGATGGAAATGGTGTAGTAGTCGGTTATGGAAGAGGCTTGGACATACGGGGGTGGTTTGTGGTGGTGTTAGGACATGGTTGAGGGGAGGTGAAGATGGAGGTAAGGTGTGGTTGGTTATGGAGGGATGATGAAGGTGAAGGTGGTGGTTATGGTTATTGGGTGGTTTGGTGTTGTTAAAGATGGTGAAGAGGTGAGGTAAAGTGGTGGTTGAAGGTGAAGATAATGAAAGATTATGATGGTTCTTTGTTGTCTTGTTGAGAGAGGAGGCAAGGATGGGCGATTTTGTGAGATGGCTATTCTCTTGGTAG
Source organism: Ormosia semicastrata (assembly GCA_029884595.1). Classification (NCBI taxonomy): domain Eukaryota; kingdom Viridiplantae; phylum Streptophyta; class Magnoliopsida; order Fabales; family Fabaceae; genus Ormosia; species Ormosia semicastrata. The sequence goes on along the minus strand of JAQQTO010000061.1, from coordinate 69,338,056 downwards.
CTGTTTCACAGTCGTCAAGTTGTTGGGTTTGTTTGATGGCTACTGTTTTACCAAGAAGAAGGAGGAAGTTGTATATGTTGGAGGAGGGTAAAGGTTGGCTATGATTGTTAGGGTATTTTTTTTTTTTTTTTTGTGTTGGCTCTGTCTTTACCGAGGTTGCCTACTTGGGAATTTATAGCGAAAATTAGGGTTTTAAGGGTGATGGTGACTAGGGTTTGGCTACAAGTAGGGAGATAGGTTGGGTGAAGGTGATGGATTTGGGTTGATCCATATTCGATGGGTCTCGGATTGGTCTCAAGGTGGGTAGTTTGAGAAAAATTGGGTTAAGCTCAAGAAAGTTTGGGTCACCCTCTTTTTTTTTTCCTTCTTTTTTTTTTTCCTTTTTGTTCTTTTTTTTGGTTTTTTTTGGTTTTTTGTTTTTAATTTTTTTAATTTTTTAGTACAAAAAAGTGTTAATGCCCAGGACAAAATTGAGTGTTCATATGAACCACGCTAAGGCGTGAGTGTGGTAGAGAGCTGCGTGCCACGACGTGACAGAACTGCACTGAGGTATGAGTTCCAAGATTTTCAACAGTTGTGTTCTTAATGTTTTGAGATTCCTTAAGTGTTGAGATCACTCATATATGTCTTTTTAAGTGTATTGAGGCACTAATGGGAGTATTTCTTGGAGAGAATAACCGCCTAACATGTATGAGGAGTTGAGAAACCATAGGCATCCTTTTGAGATATAGAATGCGATAGGTGGATGCCTAGGACCTTGTACAACATGAGGTTGACCTTGAAGTCACTTGTGAAGTGATGACGTGAGGTTCTAGATATGAGTGCTAGTGACATGGTTCTTGCTACTTTGTTGGATAAGTTAGGCTAAGGTTCACATATACTAGTATTACTTTTTCACTAGGTTATGAGGATCTTGTTATTGTTTCAAAGGTGATTTGAAAATACTCTTGCATGTTTTAAAGGCTTGTTATTCCTATGTATTGTAACCTTAGATGGTGTGCACAATCATATGGCTTGAGAATGAGGTGATGGATCTAAATTCTCCTAGCTTTCATGCTATTATGGTAAGGGTTACCGGTATGGGGGTGGTAGTAGTATTCTTACATTTGTGAGGGGAAGGTATTCACTTATTGCCAAGTAGTGTATAGACTCTTAGGCCTATCCTGCTTAGTAGATATAAGGGAACATGGTTCCTGGAAATAAGCAAGTACCATGCATTTTTCTAAAAAAAAAAACTTGCATAAGCATTGCACAATCATACCCTTAGGACATTTACTAAGTATAATAATCTAGCATACTATGTATTGCATTATTTGATAGCTGTATGGGCAGTTGTTCTGCTCCTGTTGGTATTGTTTGCTTTATGAGTATTACATAATGTGTATGTAAATATTTTTATAGATATGATTTGAGGTCCTTTTAACTATTGCAAATATACTTTGCTATGTTTAGTGGTTTAATCATTGTGAATGAATAATTGCTAGTTTTGGTTTACTCATATTGAGGATTTTGTGAATTCTCACCCGCTATGTTTCCATATAAATCCAAGTCAAAACCCTCCAAAGAGAAAGGGCAAGAAGAATAAGCAAAAGTCTTAGTTTTTGTTATTTTGTTTCTTTATGTATCAGCTTGTATTTATTTACTTTAACATTTTAGTTTGTAAAAGTTTATGTATTAGAGTGTGACATTTTAACTAGTGATGTATATATAACCTTTTTCATCCTTCATGTCTCTCTATAATCACTACACAGGTTGTTATGCATTTATGCTTTATGCATTTTTAGGAAGTGACATACTTGATACACTTTATCTTGAAATATTTCGGTTATTTTACGATAATTGTATTAGGGTGTTACACTAAGGCTTCTCAACTTCTCACATATGCAAGGTGATAATTCCCTCCATGAAATGCCTTCATTAGTACCTCAACACAATTGAAAAAAGCATATATGAGTGATCCCAACACTTAGGGAACCCCAAAACATCAAGAATACAATTCTTGAAAAATTCTGGAACTCACGCCTAGGCATGACTTTCCTACACCTAGGCATGGCATTCTCTGGCTAATCCTAGATTGAAAATTTTCAGTCCACGCCTAGGCGTGGAAGCCCTAAGCCTAAGCGTGACATTGCTACAGAAAATTCTGTAGAACACGGACATTGTTACATTGGTGAACCACATGAATTTCAATCACTCCAAAGCAGTTTTTAGGTGATTTTAAGTCCCTAACAAGTTCACTAACATATAGGAATCATCAACCACCAACTCAAACCATCAAATTTGGATCCATGAACCAAATCACTCATCCAAAATACCCATTTTCTCAGTTTGTGCATCAAAGGTCCAAATGAAGAGTTCCAATTTTCTAACTCAAACTCATACCATGAACAAGTCATAAATAACCATTGAAAACACATTCAAGCAAGAAAATACTCAAAACACTTCAAAATCCCATTTTTGACCTATTATACCTCAACTAAGCATAAAAGATGGAGATGAGAAAAAGAAACTAATTTGACCCAAACCCCCTACCTTTGTGCAGCAAAGATGGAGTCTAACCCTTGGATTTACCCTTGATTTTCCTCTTCCTTTCCTCCTCTTTCTTCTTGTGCTATTCCTCCTATTTCTCTTGTGTTCTTGTAGCTGCTGTTGTAGTTCCAAACCATGAGAGAATTGAGTGAAAGACAAGGAGAAATGAAGAAAAATATCAATGACAAAATTTAACAAAGGTGGCAACATACGTGAGTGACTCATAAGCACTTAGATATATAGCTGTATCAACATTATTTGCAAAGAACACTTAGATTTCTCCAAATCAAGTTTCCTAACTTCCAACAAGTTTAAAATAAATCATAGGATTCTTCAAAAATCTTGTTTCACTAATACCATTTTTTTCCATATCTATGACTACTCAATCTGACATTAAAATACACAAACAATATGCTTAAAAATAGCAAACTAACTCTGATTATTCTCAAATTTTAACCATATCACAGTTCACACATTTGTGACCTAGAAACAAGTTATCCATATTTATTTCTATTAGCTAGGCCATTTAAGCTAATATATGGGTCCTTTTAAGCTACTTTTTACCTCCTGGGTTACAGCAAAGTGCATAAACTAACTCAGATTGTCACAAAATTAAACAGGCATATTAAGCAAGTATTAAGCTACCTTTGTAATTATTTAAAGTCTAACATGTTTTAGAGGATGTTAAATTTCTCCCCTTTTAAAATTTTGTCCCCAAAATTACTTGTCTCATAAAAACAACTACGGGTAGTCTTGCTGCCGGTGGGACTCCAACTCCTAAGTTGCCTCTTCAAAGCCAGCACCATCCTAAAGCACCTTCCCCAGAGGAATCTACTTACCTCTAAGCTCTTTGACCCCTCTATCCATGATCCTTACCGGTTGTGTAGCAGAAGACAGATCATCCCTTAACTGCAAAATTCATTTCTTACGACATGTTAAGGATCTAGATTGTACTTCCTAAGTTGTGACACATGGAAGCCATTGTGAAGGTTTGACAAGCTGAGAGGAAGGACAATTTGGTAGGCTACATATCCAACTCTTTTTAGGATTTGGTAGGGTGTACCACCCTAATACAATTACCATAAAATAATTGGAATATTTCATGATAAAATGTATTAAGTATGTCATTTCCTAAAAATGTAATAAGCATAAATCCATAACAACCTATGTAGTTATTGTAGAGAGCCACAGAGATGAAACATATAATATATATACATCACTGGCTAAAACGCCACACTATAACACATAAACTTTTACAAACTAGACTGCAAAGTAAATAAATACAAGTTGATACAAAAAGAAACAAAATAACTAAAACTAAGTCTTTTGCTTTTTCTTCTTGTCCTTTCTCTTTGGAGGGTCTTCACCTGGATTTACATGGAATACAAAGGGGTGAGAAATCACAATTTTCTTAGTATGAGTATGCCAAAACCAACAGTTATTCATTCACATCGAATAAACAAACTAATTACATCAAATCAATCTTGCAATAGATAAATGAGTCACTGCTTAACACTACTAGAATATCTACATACACTCTATGAAATATTCACAAGCCAAGCATTAACCTAACTCACATTTATATCGAATAATGATATCAAACAATTGCCCATATAATCGTAAGATATCATTAAGCAAACAAGGCAACCAAGCAAGACAACCATCCATACAGTTGTCAATAATGCAATGCTTTATGTTATGAATGTCCTAATAATATGATTATTCAATGCTAATGTATATTTTAGTTTTTGAAAACATAAGTTACTTACTTATTTCCCAAGAATCTCCATTCCTTGTACATACAAAGCAGGATAGGCTTAAGAGCTTATACACTACTTGGTAATAGGTGTAACATCCTAATACTAATATATCGATGTGCATAACATTTAATTTGATAAATATCGTTAGAACGTTACTACCCACATATAAACATGATCATATATCCATAATGTTATTAGAAACATTATAGAGAGCCATATAAAATGTGAAAAACATAAAACCCATAGCAAAATGCATATATATTCAATATTAGCCTTAGTAGAGGCTTGAAGTATTACATAATTCTTTACATTATATAAGAAGTACTAATAAATACAACAGTTGTAATATAAAGCATAAAACTAGAACTAATCTAATCTTTAGCTTCCTTTTTCTTCTTGTTCTTGGAAGAACTCTCACCTGGAATTATTGTAACACAGCGGGGTGAGAATCAACTCTTCTCAATATGAGTAAATCAAAATTAGTCATACATAAGAAAATAAACATAACCTTAGCATATGCTAAATAAGATATTTTTAAAGAATCTACAAGGATATACTTTAGCAACTAAAGATATCAAGTTAACATACATTCTGCCATACATACTTAGTCCAACTTAGATCTAAGATGTTCAATTAGGATTTCTAGTATAGTGTATTATCTTGTGGTAAATAGAGGGAAAACTCATCCTCACATTATGAGTACCCTATCACCATCAAGAAGTTTGGGTTGAATCCTTGTTCAAAAGAACCTTTTGGACTCCCCGCTTACCTTCCATGGCCTAAATGATGGCGCAAAACATCAAAGAGTACTCACATAGACTAATACTACCAGGCTATCCTTCATACATACATCTAAAACACCACCTCATCACATATAACTCTTAAGTGAGACAAATACTACAAAAAATGGCCTAAGGTGCTAGATGTTTATCTAAAGCAAACTATTACTCTTAAACGCTAAAAGGTTTAAACTTTTTCTTACATGCTAGGTAATAGTTTCTCTCTTAAAAATATACTTATTTGTGTCTTAACACACATTAGGGAACATACAAAGATGATTCCAACTAGTAGGAAACATCAATACATCAAAAATCATATTTTTGACATATTTTGGAGCCCACGCCTCAGTATAGCCATCCATGCCGCAACATGCTGCTCTCTAGTTTTCAATCCTTGGCGCGGTGCATTCCATGTTACGGCATGCTACTCTCATGTGGACATATTCTGCAACACACGCCTTGGTATGACCACTCCATGCTGCGGTGTGGATAGTAGAATCTGGGTTCTGCAGAATTTTATAGAATCATGCACTGTTCCATTGGTTCTTTCCTTGAGATTTGGCTATTCTAAATTAAACATCCTAAGTCCTTAATTAGTTTACTAACAAATAGGAATCATCAATCACTAACTTAAACTACTAATTTTGGATTCAAGCACCAAATCACTCGTATCTTGACCTAAAAGTCATCTTTATACATCAAAGGTCTAGAAGAGATGTTATAAGTTTCTATCTCAAACTTATGCTATGAACAAGTCATAAACAAACATTGAAACAACTCTAAATCCCCTACCTTTGGCAGTTGTGATAGAGATTCAAGCCTGGATAGTCACACCTTGGATTTTCCTTTGACTTTCCTCTTTCTCTCTTCCTCTTCCTTCTTCTTTCTTTCCTCTTCTTCCCTTTGCTCTCTCACATTTTATGTTTCTGATTTTGAGAAAACAAAGGTCGTGAGTGAAGAGTTTAAAAAGAGTCCAAAAGACTCATAAGACCCTTAAGGCCATAACTGATAAATCTCGATCAGCCAAAAACACTTAGATTTAGTAAATCAAGATTTTCAACTTCTAACAACTTTAAAATAAATACTAAGATTCATATAAAAAGTTGTTTCACCATTATCTTATTTTTCCATATTTGTTTCTAGTTAATTCAGCATAAAACACACAACCAGTATGCTTAAAACTGTCAAACTAACTTAGTTTACCTTGAAACTTTAATTATACCTTATTTCATATATTTGTAACCTAGAAATAAATTATCTATATTTATTTCTTTTATTTAAGCAATTTATGCTATTATTTGAGTTATTTTAAGCTACTTTTCACCTTCGGTGTTGCAACAAAGTACCTAAACTAACTCTGTTTGTCACAAAATTAAACTGGCATGTTAAGTAAGTCATATGCTACCTTTTGTACACATAAACAAGTCTAACATGTCATTAGGAGTATTATATTTCTCCCTTCCTTTTAAAATTTTGACCCTAAAATTACTTACCTCCTAAGAACAACTCTGGAAAGTCCTACTGCAAGTGGGACTCTAGCTCCCAAGTAGCCTCCTAGGTGTCAAAACTACCCCATATAACCCTCACCAGAGGAATTTGCTTACCTTTATGCTCTTTGACCCCTCTGTCCATGATCTTTACTAGTTGTACATCATAAGATAAATCATCTCTTAATTGTACAGATTCATGTTCTGTGATATGCAAAGGATCTAGATTATACTTTCTCAATTGAGACATATGAAAAACATCATGAAGGTTAAACAAACTGGGAAGAAGGGCTATCTTCTAAGCTACGGGCCTAACTTTTCTTAAAATTTGGTAGGGATCGAGAAAACGAGAATTTAACTTTTAGGTTTTCAATGCTCTACCAATCCCTCAAGTAGAAGTAACTGTTAAAAAGACATGGTCTCCTTCATCAAACTTAAGAGGTCTCATTCACTTGTCAACATAGTTCTTTTGCCGACTTTGAGCAGTAACCAACCTATCCTTTGTTAGTCATGGCAACCATTACCCAAGGGGGGGTGAATTGGGTATTAAAAAACTTTTCACAAATGCTCTTAAAATAAATACAAATATTTAAGCTATTAAATAAAAGAGAAAGAATTACGAGATGAAGAATAAAAGCTTTAAGAACAGCAAATAAATAAATGTCCAATAATATAAAACTACGTAAAATAAAGAGATTGAGAAGAGAAAAGCAGGCACAATATTTATCCTGGTTCGACCACTAACCCACTTGTGGTCTATGTCCAGTCCTCGAAAACAATCCGAGATTTTTCACTATGTATACAAGCTTCAATAGGTGCTTGCAACCGTTACATAAAAGAGCACTTTTCACACACAGGGAAACTCTACCCTTGTGCTAAAGTCTCAGCCTGCAGGGATACCTCACCCTTATACAAATCTTGAAGGGATACCTCACCCTTGTACAAATGTTGAAGGATACCTCACCCTCAATATAGAAGAACAGAAATATAGATGAAGAGAAACTCTCACTCAGAGCAAATAATACAATTTGAAGTGCTAAGAGGCTCTCAAAGGATATCTCAAAGTTTGGTGAAAAAGAGCACAGAAAAATAGGCGTAAAATATAATTCACATTTTTCAAAGCAAGCACAAATTAAACAGATAGCTGGGCTGCTTGTAGATGAGACCCGCGGTCTCTATTTATAGAGCCTGAAGGAAAAATAGCCGTTGGAGCAAATTAATGTGATAATAAATGCGTTAACGTTTACGTATGAATTCAAAAACGAAACAGAGTCTCATGGGTTATTCGAATACCATTATGGGGTATTCGAATACCACTGGTTCCAATTCTCATTAAAAATAATTCAGACGCAGGTTATTCGAATACCATAAAGAGGTATTCGAATACCTCTATTTTAAACACGTTTTAAAAGCTGTTTAGAAGGATGTTATCCGAATACCATTCAAGGGTATTCGAATACCTCTGTTTAAAAAACATTTAAAAGGCTATTTAGAAGGATGTTATTCGAAAACCATTCAAGGGTATTCGAATACGTCTGTTTAAAAAATAATTGTAAATGTTTGAAAAATATCCCAGAAAGTTTATCCAAAAACACCAAAACATTTTTATGTTATTTTCAAGATCAAAACAGTTTTGGTATAAGTTTAAGGAAGCATTTTGTTTTATCTTAACGCACTATGAGATATCCAAAAGGCTTCTTACATAAAGACCCTAAGTTCTAAAAGCTATACCATTTAATCTTCCTTTGGACTTGGTCTTTGACATGACTTTGATGTTATCAATACCTTCATGAAATAGGCATTTGCATTCTCCTTGTGTTGAGCTTAATTGAGATCTTTTTCTTTCTTGTTGCAATGCTCACTCTTGGTACTTAGACTATCTTACAAAGTATTGCTCACTTAAACAAGCATAGTTAGTCTAAAATTATAGTTCAATGTCTTCATATGCATGATTCATAAATGTATAACTCTAGTTAGTTTAACATGCATATAAAACTTTCATATACACATCCAAAATAAGACATTTAACAATTATTAATATATATACTCTATGTAGGATGCAATAGAACACATTGCACATTTTCATTTAAGCAAGATCAAATCCAATATTGATTCATTTATAACTCATATAAAGCATTATTGGATATATTATATGATGAATGTTACTTATATCTTATTGCATGATTATTAAGTGAAATATAACTAGATAAGGTACATATCATGCATGATACAATATATCACATTAAGCACATCTATCAATTATAAGCATCATTCTATTTGTCTTGTATTTGTCATCATCAAAACTTAACATATAAAACCATTTGGGGAAAACTTATTTCCACAATCTCCCCCTTTTTGATGATGAAAAATCACCAAAGAAAAATATGTTGAACAATATTCAAGAATGGATATTCATGTAAGCATATCAAACAATAAGAGCAAGACCATATTTTTCTTTCCAATTTTCACTCCCCTTACTTGACATCAACAAAAAGGCTTAGAAAAAATTATCTCCCCCTTATAGATACTGCATATGATTCAAGAATAGAGAGATGAAACAAGCATGAATTTCAAGATATAGAAGATTATTCATGTAATGCTTTTCATATTTTTGCATGTTAATATTTAGCATAGCAATAAAACACTTTATGTAATCAAACAAGGATGTAAGCCAAAAGATATAAACAGCTTAAGAGCTAGGCTCCCCCTCAAAATATGTATATTATCAAAAAATAAAGCAAGGACAAAGATATTTATTTTTAATCCATAATTTTAAGACTTCTCCCCTTTCAAAAAGAATTTTATAAGAGCACATTATATATATATATTTTTTTAAAAGCATTTTAGAAGGGTAGAGATGTTTTATATAAAAAGCCATATATTCCTTGGAAAGCATCTAGTCATTTAAGATTAATTTATCAACAAGTATCAAACAATTCATATCATATACCATAAAAGCTAAAGGATAGAGATACTTATTAAGTTTGATAAAGAGTGATACTTCTTTAGAATGTTCTTCGTTTATTTGTCCTTTGAGTTTGAGCTTTCTTCCATTGAGTATTCCATTCCATTGCACTTGAAGAAAAGCTTCTTTATCTTCCTCTTCATTTGAATTTCATTCAATTTTTTTCGTTTATCCACATATGCTTGTATGTAAAAATTTGATGGCTACATTTGAAACATATAGAGAGACTTGCAAAGCTAACTTTAAAAGTCCTCTAAAATATAGGTTAGCATCAAATATCATGTAAGCCCTTTTATAAGCATAATTCAGGTTAATAAATAATTTTAAAGCATGTATCACATTATCAACCATGCAATGTTAGCTCTAACAAGAATGCATGAAGTACATATGCACTTAAATCCAAAAAAAAGTTTAAGCATTTTTAAGGCATGATTCAAGTTTACCAAGAAATATATGATCATCATGAAAACTTATTTAGGCATTTTTTTTTTGGCAAATAATTATCATGTAGGGCATGTTAAGGTATAACATAACTCTCTATTTCTCCAAATATCACATGATATCAAATTTAAAACATAAATAAGGATAATAGTTTAATATCACCAAAAATGTACTCTTTGAATTTTTGTAGATGACTCTCACTTCTACCAACTTCGAAGCTTCAAGCTTTCATGAGGAAATAGAAATTCTTTGCACCCCTTTTAAAAGTTGAATCCTTTTAAACTTTACTATCCTCAAGTTGAATGAACTTATTCCATTTAAATGCTTGCTTGAGGTAGTTGACACCCTACAAAATAATTCAAAGTACTTTCTTTAGTATCCATCAATTTTGGATCCATAGAGGTTAGTCATTATGCCAAACTCATAAGCAAATAAGCATTCAAAATAATAAAACAACAAATGAGTTCACAAGGACAAAAGATATTTCATTTCATTACATATAATCATCAAAAGAATAGCCAATTACATTTGGTTAAGCATTTGTATTTTTCATACATATCATTAAGTGCATATTTTCAGACAAAACAAACAAAGAATTTAGCATATATTGATTATTAATGCTATGCAATATATATAGCAACAAATGCAACAAAACCTTTCAAATAAAGCAGGGGCAGGAATATTAGCAGCAGCAGCAGGTAAAAACCAGTAAGTGCAAAGATTAAAAACAACCAAGCAATTTAGCAGTCATTTTAACTTGCATTCATGACAATCAAACTAAATTCTTGATTCTTACAAAAGCATTTTGAAACAACCAAGGATTATGTTAGAAAGTGATAAAACAAGATAAAACCATCTAACACAAATACTCATTTTAAATCATAATAAAACAAAAAAACTCCTGCTCAAGGATATTATCATCAATCAAGTCATTTCAAATAAGGAGCATACTTTATCTAGCATATTAATATGTAGAAATATTTTCAGGACATAAAGCTAGAAAAAACGTAATACAAGTTTCACTTATCCAAAGATTGCAAGTCCAAGCTTCATGGAGACAAGGAAAAGAGCTTGAAATTATTTTTGGTGTTTGTACTTGGAGCAACACTTTCAAGATGCCAAAGTGAGTTCTTGGCCTTCAAGCACACCTACAACACACTTCAATTTTTGACTTTTGGTACCCAAATTTTCTTGGGTCCTTGTGTATTAGTTTTTGAATATTAATCTATTATGCTCTCATAAAAATTAATTTTTCATAGTATGTAAATTGAGCACAATAAATTAAATAATTAAATACCATTAAGCATATAGTTGATAGCATGTTTACTTTCATGATATATAAACAATTTTAAAGCACATAAAGCATACATAAGCATTATAGACCTTTATGTACCAAGATATATAACAAATTAATAAATTATGATATAATAAGAATGATCATAATCATGTGCTAAACATAATATTCAAATTTTATCAAGGACACATGATTCTATTAATCACTTAAGGCCTACAAGGAATATACTTCAAATTTATTGACTTTGCATGTGAGTGTACATACGAGGTAAAAGCTTTTGATACCTTGGCCTTGGTAATCAAGGAAATACTTTTTCTTATCCATTGCTTCTCTTTTGGAATCTTGAACTTTGCAAGTTCTACATTTTGTACTTGAGAAGCTTTGGTTGAAGCCATCTTCCTTCTTTGACCAAAGTTTCTACCATTAGGCTTTGGAAGCATTCTCCTTGATGATTCCTCTTTCTTTTGACCAATTTATCCATCCTTTTGAGAAATATTCTGCATAATTGAAACACTAGGAGGACACTTTGGTAACCACTTTATTTTGGGTCCTTGAATGTTAGTATTAGGGCCTTTAGGATTTTTAGGAACGCATACCATACAATTTCTCATATAAGAATTTATTCTATAATTACATAAATGAGAAATATGTCCTAGATGACCACAAAAATTACAAACAATTGAATTTAATGATGGCTTGATCATTTGAATATCATTTTTGAAAAACTTAAGCCTTTTGTTGTTTTTATATTCTAAATTATTTTTGCCATAAGCCTTGCTTGAATTTTCACACAGAATAACACTAATTTTATTCTCATTAACAAGTATAGAATTTAAGCAATTACAGTCATTAGCTTTGGCAAATTCGGAATATAAGCTCTCAACTTGATTTTCTAAATTAATGCACTTTTCACAAGATGTTGAGATTTTACATTTTAAAGACATTTCCTCATCAAGAAAGGCATACTCATTTTTCAAAGTTTCAATTTCATTTTCAATAAAGGAAATGTTTTCCAAACACGATAAGTTTTTCTTTTCTAAATTCAATAAACCATCATACAATTCATTATATGTACATTCTAACACATCATAGGAAGGACTAAAATCTAGTTTAGAATTATTTACCCCAAAATCCTTTTTAGCCATATAGGAAGTAGTCTCAATTTCTAGCATACTTGGCTCTTTAAGGGAATCACCTTCTTCCTCATCAATTTTATTTTGCTTTGCCTCTTCTTCAAATTGAGCACCATCGTCACCAAGTGGCATTTGGCTCCCTTCAATAGTTTGAGTATCTCTTTGAGGATATTTTTCATGACAAGTTTCCTTCAATGGCGTTTGCTCTTCTTACTTTTTATATACAACTTTATACACAAAATCATTGTTAGCAAGATAAATAGCATCAAGAGCATCCCATATATCTTTATCACTAGAGCAACTCTTAATTTTAGCATAAGCCTCATCATTCAAACAACTTCTCAAAATTTGTATAGCTCTAATGTTTAAAGAAAAATATTTCTTCTCATAGGCATTCCAAGTTTGCTTTGGTTTACAAATATATCCATTTAGCACAACATCCCACAAATCCAAATCAATAGATTGCATATAAAATTCTATTCTAACTTTCCAATAAACAAAATGCACACCATCAAAGAATGGTGGTTTATCAATTTCGAAACCTTCCATTTTGAAAAACTTTCAAGGTTGCCAACAAATAAGGATCCTTAACTCTAAGCGGTTAAGCTTTCACCAGAGCACGAAGCTCTGATACCACTTGTTAGTCATGACAACCATTACTCAAGAGGGGGGTGAATTGGGTATTAAAAAACTTTTCACAAATGCACTTAAAATAAATACAAATATTTAAGCAACTAAATAAAAGAGAAAGAATTACGAGATGAAGAATAAAAGCTTTAAGAACAGCAAATAAATAAATGTCCAATAATATAAAAATTGCGTAAAATAAAGAGATTGAGAAGAGAAAAGCAGGCACAATATTTATCCTTGTTCGACCACTAACCCACTTGTGGTCTACGTCCAGTCCTCGAAAATAATCTGAGATTTTTCACTATGTATACAAGCTTCAATAGGTGCTTGCAACCATTACATAAAAGAGTACTTTTCACACACAGGGAAACTCTACCCTTGTGCTAAAGTCTCAGCCTGCTGGGATACCTCACCCTTATACAAACCTTGAAGGGATACCTCACCCTTATACAAATCTTGAAGGATACCTCACCCTCAATATAGAAGAACAGAAATATAGATGAAGATAAACTCTCACTCAGAGCAAATAATACAATTTGAAGTGCTAAGAGGCTCTCAAAGCATATCTCAAAGTTTGGCAAAAAAGAGCACAGAAAAATAGGCGTAAAATATAATTCACATTTTTCAAAGCAAGCACAAATTAAACAGATAGCTGGGCTGCTTGTAGATGAGACCCGCGGTCTCTATTTATAGAGCCTGAAGGAAAAATAGTCGTTGGAGCAAATTAATGTGATAATAAATGCGTTAACATTTACGTATGAATTCAAAAATGAAATAGAGTTTCGTGGGTTATTCGAATACCATTATGGGGTATTCGAATACCACTGGTTCCAATTCTCATTAAAAATAATTCAGACGCAGGTTATTCGAATACCATAAGGAAGTAATCGAATATCTCTATTTTAAACACGTTTTAAAAGCTGTTTAGAAGGATGTTATTCGAATACCATTCAAGGGTATTCGAATACCTCTGTTTAAAATACATTTAAAAGGCTGTTTAGAAGGATGTTATTCGAATACCATTCAAGGGTATTTGAATACCTTTGTTTAAAAAACAATTGTAAATGTTTGAAAAATATCCCAAAAAGTTTATCCAAAAACACCAAAACATTTTAAAGTTATTTTCAAGATCAAAACAGTTTTGGTATAAGTTTAAGGAAGCATTTTATTTTATCTTAACGCACTATGAGATATCCAAAAGGCTTCTTACATAAAGACCATAAGTCCTAAAAGCTATACCATTTAATCTTCCTTTGGACTTGGTCTTTGACATGACTTTGATGCTATCAATACCTTCATGAAATAGGCATTTGCATTCTCCTTGTGTTGAGCTTAATTGAGATCTTTTGCTTTCTTGTTTCAATGCTCACTCTTGGTACTTGAACTATCCTACAAAGTATTGCTCACTTAAACAAGCATAGTTAGTCCAAAACTATAGTTCAATGTCTTCATATGCATGATTCATAAATGTATAACTCTAGTTAGTTTAACATGCATATAAAACTTTCATATACACATCCAAAATAAGACATTTAACAATTATTAATATATATACTCTATGTAGGATGCAATAGAACACATTGCACATTTTCATTTAAGTAAGGTCAAATCCAATATTGATTCATTTATAACTCATATAAAGCATTATTGGATATATTATATGATGAATGTTACTTATATCTTATTGCATGATTATTAAGTGAAATATAACTAGATAAGGTACATATCATGCATGATACAATATATCACATTAAACACATCTATCAATTATAAGCATCATTCTATTTGTCTTGTATTTGTCATCATCAAAACTTAACATATAAAACCATTTGGGGCAAACTTATTTCCACAATCTCCCCCTTTTTGATGATGACAAGTCACCAAAGAAAAATATGTCGAACTATATTCAAGAATGGATATTCATGTAAGCATATCAAACAATAAGAGCAAGAACATATTTTTCTTTCCAATTTTCACTCCCCTTAGTTGACATCAACAAAAAGGCTTAGAAAAAATTTTATCCCCCTTATAGATACTGCACATGATTTTCAAGATATAGAAGATTATTCATGCAATCCTTTTCATATTTTTGCATGTCAATATTTAGCATAGCAATAAAACACTTTATGTAATCAAACAAGGATGTAAGCCAAAAGATATAAACAGCTTAAGAGCTAGGCTCCCTCTCAAAATATGTATATTATCAAAAAATAAAGCAAGGACAAAATATTTTTTCTTAATCCATAATTTTAAGACTTCTCCCCTTTCAAAAAGAATTTTATAAGAGCACATTATATATATATATTTTTAAAAGCATTTTAGAAGGGTAGAGATGTTTTATATAAAAAGCCATATATTCCGTGGAAAACATCTAGTCATTTAAGATTAATTTATCAACAAGTATCATACAATTCATATCATATACCATAAAAGCTAAGGGATAGAGATACTTATTGAGTTAGATAAAGAGTGATGCTTCTTTAGAATGTTCTTCGTTTATTTGTCCTTTGAGTTTGAGCTTTTTTCCATTGAGTATTCCATTCCATTGCACTTGAAGAAAGGCTTCTTTATCTTCCTCTTCATTTGAATTTCATTCAATTTTTCTCGATTATCCACATATGCTTGTATGTAAAAATCTGATGGCTACATTTGAAACATATAGAGAGACTTGTAAAGCTAACTTTAAAAGTCCTCTAAAATATAGGTTAGCATCAAATATCATGTAAGCCCATTTATAAGCATAATTCAGGTTAATAAATAATTTTAAAGCATGTATCACATTATCAACCATGCAATGTTAGCTCTAACAAGAATGCATGAAGCACATATGCACTTGAATCCAAAAAAAAGTTTAAGCATTTTTAAGGTATGATTCAAGTTTATCAAGAAATATATGATCATCATTAAAACTTATTTAGGCATTTTTTTTTTGGCAAATAATTATCATGTAAGGCATGTTAAGGTATAACACAACTCTCTATTTCTCCAAATATCACATGATATCAAATTTAAAACATAAATAAGGATAATAATTTGATATCACCAAAAATATACTCTTTGAATTTTTGTAGATGACTTTCACTTCCACCAACTTCCGAGCTTCAAGCTTTCATGAGGGAATAGAAATTCTTTACACCCCTTTTAAAAGTTGAATCCTTTTAAACTTTACTATCCTCAAGTTGAATGAACTTATTCTATTTAAATGCTTGCTTGAGATAGTTGACACCCTACAAAATAATTCAAAGTACTTTCTTTGGTATCCATCAATTTTGAATCCATAGAGGTTAGTCATTATGCCAAACTAATAAGCAAATAAGTATTCAAAATAATAAAACAACAAATGAGTTGAGAAGGGCAAAAGATATTTCATTTCATTACATATAATCATCAAAAGAATAGCCAATTACATTTGGCTAAGCATTTGTATTTT
The DNA here is from genome assembly GCA_029884595.1 of Ormosia semicastrata. Taxonomy (NCBI): domain Eukaryota; kingdom Viridiplantae; phylum Streptophyta; class Magnoliopsida; order Fabales; family Fabaceae; genus Ormosia; species Ormosia semicastrata. Next base: position 69,321,608 of record JAQQTO010000061.1, on the reverse strand, counting down.
TCATACATATCATTAAGTGCATATTTTCAGACAAAACAAACAAAGAATTTAGCATATATTGATAATTAATGCTATACAATATATATTGCAACAAATGCAGCAGAACCTTTCAAATAAAGCAGGGGCAGGAATATCAGCAGCAGCAGCAGGTTAAAACCAGTAAGTGCAAAGATTAAAAACAACCAAGTAATTTAGCATTCATTTTAACTTGCATTCATGACAATCAAACTAAATTCTTGATTCTTACAAAAGCATTTTGAAACAACCAAGGATTATGTTAGAAAGGGATAAAACAAGATAAAATCATCTAACACAAATACTCATTTTAAGTCATAATTAAACAAAAAAACTCCTGCTCAAGGATATTATCATCGATCATGTCATTTCAAATAAGGAATATACTTTATCTAGTATATTAATATGTAGAAATATTTTCAGGACATAAAGCTAGAAAAAACATAATACAAGTTTCACTTATCCAAAGATTGCAAGTCCAAGCTTCATGGAGACAAGGAAAAGAGCTTGAAATTATTTTTGGTCTTTGTACTTGGAGCAACACTTTCAAGATGCCAAAGTGAGTTCTTGGCCTTCAAGCACACCTACAACACACTTCAATTTTTGACTTTTGGTACCCAAATTTTCTTGGATCCTTGTGTGTTAGCTTTTGAATATTAATCTATTATACTCTCATAAAGATTAATTTTTCATAGTATGTAAATTGAGCATAATAAATTAAATAATTAAATACCATTAAGCACATAGTTGATAGCATGCTTACTTTCATGATATATAGACAATTTTAAAGCATATAAAGCATACATAAGCATTATAGACCTTTAAGTACCAAGATATATAACAAATTAATAAATTATGATATAATAAGAACGATCATAATCATGTGCTAAACATAGTATTCAAGTTTTATCAAGTACACATGATTCTATTAATCATTTAAGGACTACAAGGAATATACTTCAAATTTATTGACTTTGCATGTGAGTGTACATAAGAGGTAAAAGCTTTTGATACCTTGGCCTTGGTAATCAATGAAATACTTTTTCTTATCCATTGCTTCTCTTTTGGAGTCTTGAACTTTGCAAGTTCTACATTTTGTACTTGAGAAGCTTTGGTTGAAGCCATCTTCCTTCTTTGACCAAAGTTTCTACCATTAGGCTTTGGAAACATTCTCCTTGATGATTCCTCTTTCTTTTAACCAATTTGTCCATCATTTTGAGAAATATTCTGCATAATTGAAACACTAAGAGGACACTTTGGTACCCACTTCATTTTGGGTCCTTGAATGTTAGTATTAGGGCCTTTAGGATTTTTAGGAACGCATACCATACAATTTCTCATATAAGAATTTCTTCTATAATTACATAAATGAGAAATATGTCCTAGATGACCACAAAAATTACAAACAATTGAATTTAATGATGGCTTGATCATTTGAATATCATTTTTGAAAAACTTAAGCTTTTTGTTATTTTTATATTCTAAATTATTTTTGCCATAAGCCTTGCTTGAATTTTCACATGGAATAACACTAATTTTATTCTCATTAACAAGTATAGAATTTAAGCAATTACAATCATTACCTTTGGCAAATTTGGAATATAAGCTCTCAACTTGATTTTCTAAATTAATGCACTTTTCACAAGAAGTTGAGGTTTTACATTTTAAAGACATTTCCTCATCAAGAAAGGCATACTCATTTTTCAAAGTTTCAATTTCATTTTCAATAAAGGAAATGTTTTCCAAACATGATAAGTTTTTCTTTTCTAAATTCAATAAACCATTATACAATTCATTATATGCACATTGTAACATATCATAGGAATGACTAAAATCTAGTTTAGAATTATTTAACTCAAAATCCTTTTTAGCTATATAGGAAGTAGTCTCAATTTCTAGCATACTTGGCTCTTTAAGGGAATCACCTTCTTCCTCATCAATTTTATTTTGCTTTGCCTCTTTTCAAATTTAGCACCATCGTCACCAAGTGGCATTTGGCTCCCTTCAATAGTTTGAGTATCTCTTTGAGGATATTTTTCATGACAAGCTTCCTTAAATGGTGTTTGCTCTTCTTGCTTTCTACATACAACTTTATACACAAAATCATTGTTAGCAAGATAAATATCATCAAGAGCATCACATATATCTTTAGCACTAGAGCAACTCTTAATTTTAGCATAAGCCTCATCATTCAAACAACTTCTCAAAATTTGCATAGCTCTAATGTTTAAAGAAAAATATTTCTTGTCATAGGCATTCCAAGTTTGCTTTAGTTTACAAATAAATCCATTTAGCACAACATCTCATAAATCCAAATCAATAGATTGCATATAAAATTCTATTCTAACTTTCCAATAAACAAAATGCACACCATCAAAGAATGGTGTTTTATCAATTTCCAAACCTTCCATTTTGAAAAACTTTCAAGGTTGCCAACAAACAAGGATTTTTAACTCTAAGCGGTTAAGCTTTCACCAGAGCACGAAGCTCTAACACCACTTGTTAGTCATGGCAACCATTACCCAAGAAGGAGGGTGAATTGGGTATTAAAAAACTTTTCACAAATGCTCTTAAAATAAATACAAATATTTAAGCTATTAAATAAAAGAGAAAGAATTACGAGATGAAGAATAAAAGCTTTAAGAATAGCAAATAAATAAATGTCCAATAATATAAAAACTACGTAAAATAAAGAGATTGAGAAGAGAAAAGCAGGCACAATATTTATCCTGATTCGACCACTAACCCACTTGTGGTCTACGTCCAGTCCTCGAAAACAATCTCAGATTTTTCACTATGTATACAAGTTTCAATAGGTGCTTGCAACCGTTACATAAAAGAGCACTTTTCACACACAGGAAAACTCTACCCTTGTGCTAAAGTCTCAGCCTGCAGGGATACCTCACCCTTATACAAACCTTAAAGGGATACCTCACCCTTGTACAAATGTTGAAGGATACCTCACCCTCAATATAGAAGAACAGAAATATAGATGAAGAAAAACTCTCACTCAGAGCAAATAATACAATTTGAAGTGCTAAGAGGCTCTCAAAGGATATCTCAAAGTTTGGCGAAAAAAAGCATAGAAAAATAGGCGTAAAATATAATTCACATTTTTCAAAGCAAGCATAAATTAAACAGATAGCTGGGCTACTTGCAGATGAGACCCACGGTCTCTATTTATAGAGCCTGAAGGAAAAATAGCCATTGGAGCAAATTAATATGATAATAAATGCATTAACGTTTACGTATGAATTCAAAAACGAAACAGAGTCTCGTGGGTTATTCGAATACCATTATGGGGTATTCGAATACCACTGGTTCCAATTCTCATTAAAAACAATTCAGACGCAAGTTATTCGAATACCACAAGGAGGTATTTGAATACCTCTATTTTAAACACGTTTTAAAAGCTGTTTAGAAGGATGTTATTCGAATACCATTCAAGGGTATTCGAATACCTCTATTTAAAAAACATTTAAAAGGCTGTTTAGAAGGATGTTATTCGAATACCATTCAAGGGTATTCGAATACCTCTATTTAAAAAACAATTGTAAATGTTTGAAAAACATCCCAAAAAGTTTATACAAAAGCACCAAAACATTTTAAAGTTATTTTCAAGATCAAAACAGTTTTGGTATAAGTTTAAGGAAGCATTTTGTTTTATCTTAACGCACTATGAGATATCCAAAAGGCTTCTTACATAAAGACCCTAAGTCCTAAAAGCTATACCATTTAATCTTCTTTTGGACTTAGTCTTTGACATGACTTTGATGTTATCAATACCTTCATGAAATAGGCATTTGCATTCTCCTTGTGTTGAGCTTAATTGAGATCTTTTTCTTTCTTGTTGCAATGCTCACTCTTGGTACTTGGACTATCCTACAAAGTATTACTCACTTAAACAAGCATAATTAGTCCAAAATTATAGTTCAATGTCTTCATATGCATGATTCATAAATGTATAACTCTAGTTAGTTTAACATGCATATAAATCTTTTATATACACATCCAAAATAAGACATTTAACAATTATTAATATATATACTCTATGTAGGATGCAATAGAACACATTGCACATTTTCATTTAAGCAAGGTCAAATCCAATATTGATTCATTTATAACTCATATAAAGCATTATTGGATATATTATATGATGAGTGTTACTTATATCTTATTGCATGATTATTAAGTGAAATATAACTAGATAAGGTACATATCATGCATGATACAATATATCACATTAAGCACATCTATTAATTATAAGCATCATTCTATTTGTCTTGTATTTGTCATCATCAAAACTTAACATATAAAACCATTTAGGGCAAACTTATTTCCACATCCTTAATCATCTTGATTTACTCTGTGGTCTAATGGACTAACTATGGACCTAGGATGGCCCTCTCACCTACCTCATACCAACATAGAGGCGATCTTTACTTCCTTCCATACAAAGCCTCACAGGGTGCCATACCTATGCTAGAATGGTAGCTATTATTATAGGCAAACTCCACTAAAGGTAAGTATTTGTCCCAACTACCCTATTCTAAAACACATGCTCTAAGCATATCCTCAAGGGTTTGGATAGTCCTCTCTGTTTGCCCATCTGTTTACGAGTGAAAATCTAGATGTAAATCTAGGATCCCTAACTGAAACTATGCTTACGGGGACTCCATACAACCTAACTATCTCCTTCAAATATAGCTGAGGTAATTTCCTTATAGGATAGTTAGGTCTCATTGACAAAAAGTGGGCAGATTTGGTTAATCTATCCACTATGACCCAAACTGCGTCATATCCCAGATGAGTCTTGGGTAGACCCATCACAAAGTCCATAGAGATCTTATCCCATTTCCACTCAAGGACTCCCAAGGACTATAGTGGTCCTGTAGGTTTCTGATGTTCAATCTTATCTTTCTAACAAACTAAACACACCTTGAGACATATTCTGCTATGTCTCTTTTCATACTAGACCACCAAAACATTTTCCTCATATCTTGATACATCTTAGTGGTTCCAGGATGGATGGTATACTTACTTTGGTGAGCTTCTTCTAGAAACTTCTCTTTGATCTTTGACTCTCTTGGAACACAAAGTTTGTCTCTAAACTTTATCATTCCATCATCAGTCATATCAAAATCCTCTTGGGTTTCTAAAAAGATCTGCTCACTGATGTCCCTTAGAGTTTCATCCTCCTTTTGAGCTTTTAAAATCAAAATCCTTTAGTAATTTACTATGTCCACTCTACTCACAAAGAGACTATGTGGCATCACAGTCACCGCAAGACTTAAATCCCTGAAACTCTTGAGAAGTTCACTCTCTTGGACCATCATTCAAGACACATGTAGGGACTTCCTACTTAGTGCATCAACCACTATATTGGCTTTACCCAGATGACACTTTAACTCAAAGTCATAGTCCTTTAACAATTTCATCCATCTTCTTTGCCTCATGTTCTGCTCCTTCTGATTGAACAAGTACTATAAACTCTTATGATCACTGAACACCTTAAACTGGACTCCATAAAGATAATGCCTCCAAATCTTTAAGGCAAACACTACAGTTGCTAACTCCAAATCATGCATAGGGTAGTTCTCCTTATGTGGCCTTAACTACCTTGATGCATAGGCAACATTGCATCAGAACACACCGTAGTCCCATCTTTGAAGCATCACAATATACTTCAAAGTTTTCATGGGGATCCAAAATTACCAACACTGGCGTAGTAGTCAACCTCTTCTTCAACTCTTGGAAACTATTCTCACAATCCTGAATCCACTCAAAAGTACTACCTTTCCTAGTCAACATAGTCAGAGGCAGTGCTAACTGAGAAAAACCCTTGATAAACCTTTTGTAATACCTAATTAGGCTTATAAAAGCTCCTTATTTCGATCACAGTGGTAGGTCTCTCCCACTGTAACACTATTTTAACTTTGCTAGGGTCCAATGAAATTCCTCCTTGAGAAATAACATAGCCTAAAAACTGAACTTCTATTAGCCAAAACTCATACTTGGACAATTTGGCAAATAACTTCTTTTCTTTAAGGATGTCTAAAACTATCCTGACATACTGCTCATGTCCTTCCATTGTCTTGGAATAGATAAGGATGTCATCAATAAACACTACCACAAACTTGTCTTGGTAAGGTCTAAAAACTCTGTTCATGTAGTCTATATACACTTCTAGAGCATTTGTCAACCTAAAGGACATCACAAGATACTCATAATGCCCATACCTAGTTCTGAAAGTGGTCTTAAGGATATCCTCTCCCTTAACTCAGATTTGATGATACCCAGATTTCAAATCAATTTTGGAAAACACTGAAGCTCCTCTAAATTGATCCATCAGATCATCTATTCTAGGCAATAAATACTTCTTTTGATGGTTACCTTGTTTAACTTCTTATAGTCAACACATAACCTCATGGTACCATCTTTCTTCTTCACTAGTAACACTGGTGCTCTCCACGGAGAAACACTAGACCTAATGAATTGCTTGTCCAATAACTCCTCTAATTGTTTCTTGAGTTCAGGTAACTCTAAAGGTGCCATCTTATAAGGTGCTATAGATATAGGTCTTGTACTCGGCACTAAATCTATAGTAAACCCTATTTCTCACTCCGTTGGCAACTCTGCTACATCACTCAAAAATACCTCTAGGTATTCCCTCATCATAGGTATGCTATCTAGGTTTTGCTCAGCCTCTACATCAAATGAGAAAAGAAGAAAATATCCTAGAGCTCCTTCTACCAAACAGTGATTGACCTGATTAGCATTGAGATAGATAGACTCAGAAGAAACAACTCTAGTAGGAACATCAGACAAAAAAACTAGAGTCTTATCTAAACAGTTTAAGACCACATGATTGGATGACAACCAATCCATACCAAGAATGACATCTATGTCCACAAGGGGTAAACAAATAAGATTAACAAAGAAGACTCTATCCTCAATTCTTATAGAACAGTCAAGATATATCTTTGAAGTTATGACTGGTTTATCGATGGGTGTGGAAACAGACAAGTCATATGGTAACTCTGACATAGGCAAATCTGACATCCTTACATAATCATAAGAAACAAAGAGTGGGATGCTCTTGAATCATACATGACATTTAAAAGATGATTACGAATTATGTCTTTACCTCGGATAAGATCAGAAGACTGGGCAACCTCTTTTTCACCTAGAGTATAAATTTGTCCCTTGACTAGCGGCTTTAAGGTAGGCACATCTTCCTTCTTCAATGGATAATCCCTAGAAAAGTATCCTAGTTTATCATATGTGTAGCACACAAACTGGCCTGCCAAACATGGTTTGCCTCCATGTGTCTTCCTATATTTTGTGCACTGAGGTACCTTAGACCCCTTCTTGCCTTACTCTTTAGGGTTGCTTATTTTTGGAGCACCCTGCTTAGTCTTATCATAATCACACATTATTTCCTAGAAATCTTGTGCCCTTTCCTCTGTTTGAGGGCTATGAGCACTTGACTCCATGATCCTGCACTTATTGACTAGAGAAGGAAAATCCCTGATCTCTATAGGACTCACCATATTTTTAATCTCACTTCTTAAGTCAGTTTTGAATTTCAAACATCGCTAATTCTCGTCTGGATGATAATGAAAATACAAAAAGAATTTTGACAACTCCTCAAACTTGGCCACATACTGGCCCATTGATAAGCTTCCTTGTTCTAAACGCATAAACTCCACTTCCTTGTCATCATGTAGATTTTGTGGAAAAATTTTCTAAAAAGGTTGTCTTGAAGACCTCCCAAGACATTTAAGTTCCTGGGGCTTCTAGTACTATCTTGGTACTTTTCCACCAATGCTCCACCTCTCCTTTCAACATATAGGAGGCGAATGACACCTTTTGATCCTCCAAGTGAACCATTACTTCAAAGATCTTTTCCATTTCATTGAGCCACTCCTCTGCCTTAGCAGGATTATACTTGCCTCTGAAAGGTGGAGGGTCCGTCTGACGAAAAGCTATCAATTCTTGGAAGTTCTGACACCTCCCGACTTGTTATACTTCATGTACTGGCTGCACAGGTGGTGGAGTTTGGTGAGGTGGATTTGCTTCCATCCTCTCAAGCATCCTCGCCGTAATGGTTGTTTGCTCTCTCATGGCATTAGCCATAGCCATGAACGAGTTCCTTGTTCCCCTAGTTCACCTTAGTGGTGTCATAGTTTCCTATACATACAGAAACAATATATATTTAGCTGCAGTCTCAATATTATGTAACTTTACAATAGTAGCTAACAATAAACTAATCTAAGGCAAATCATGTAATTTTATCAAAGCATCTCATAAAAGAGACTAGAAAAGCATAATTCATAAAAAGGAACACTTAAATATGCCTAAGCATAGTCAGTCCATACCTCGGCTCAATAGGATGAACTGCTCTGATACCATAATTTAATGTCCTAATACTAATATCTTAATATGCATAACATTCAAAGAGATAAACAATATCACAACATTATTTCATACATACAAACCTGATCATATATCCATAATGTTCATTGAAACATTATACAAAGCCATATGAAATATGAAAAACATAAAACTCATAGCAAGATGCATATATATACAACATTAGCCTTAGCAAAGGCTTAAATTATTATATAATTCTTTACATTACAAAAGAGGAACTAATAAATACAACAGTTGTAATTTAAAACATAAAACTAAAACTAATCTAATCTTTAGCTTCCTTTTTCTTCTTATTCTTGGAAGAACTCTCACCTAGAATTACATGGTAACACAGTGGGGAAAGAATCAACAATTCTCAGTATGAGTACACCAAAACTAGTCATACATAACATAATAAACATAATCTTAACAAATGCTAAATAAGATATGTTTAAAGAATTTACAAGGATATACTTTAGCAACCAAAGATGCCAAGTTAACATATATTCTACCATACATACTTAGTCCAACTTAGAACCAAGATGTTTAACTAGGATTTCTAGTTTAGTGTATTATCTTGTGGTAAATATAGGGAAAGCTCATTTTCACATTACGTATACCCTAGCACTATCGAGAAGTTTGGGCTGAATCCTTGTTCAAAAGAATCTTCTGGACTCCCTACTTATCTCCCTTGGCCTAAATGATGGCGTACAACATCAAAGGATACTCACACAGACTAATAGTACCAATCAATCCTTCATACATACATTTAAAACACCACCTCATCACTCATAACTCTTAAATGATACAAATACCACAAAACGTGGCCTAAGGTGCTAGATGTTTACCTAAAGCAAACCATTACTGTTGAATGCTCAAAGGTTTAAACTTTCTCATACATGCTAGGTAATAGTTTCTCTCTTGAAAATATACCTCTTTGTGTCTCAACACACATTAGGGAACATACATAGATGATTCCAACTAGTAGGAAACATCAATACATCAAAAATCATATTTTTGACAAATTCTGGAGCCCACGCCTCGGCGTAGCCATCTCACGCCATGGTGCGCTGCTCTCAGGTTTTCACTCCTTAGCACAGAGCATTCCATGTCGCGGTGTGTTACTCTCAGGTCCACATACTCTGCAATGCATGCCTTGGCGTGACCTCTCCACGCCACGGCGCGGATAGTAGAAATTGGGTTTTGCAGAACCATGTGCTTTTTCATTAGTTCTTTTCTTGAGATTTGGTCATTCCAAAACAGTTTCTAGGTGATCCTAAGTCCCTAATTAGTTCATTAACACATAGGAATCATCAATCACTAACTTAAACTACTAATTTTGGATTCAACCACCAAATCACTATTATCTTGACCTAAAACTCATCTTTATGCATCAAAGGTCTAAATGAGATGTTCTAAGTTTCTATCTCAAACTCATTCCATGAATAAGTCATAAATAACCATTGAAACACATTCATGCAAGTAAAATACATCAAACACCTCTAGAACTCATTTTGACCTATTATGCACAAAAAGTGCATTAAATGGAGAAAGTGAATAATAGAAGTGCAAACAACTCTAAATCCTCTACATTTGGCAACTGTGATGAAGATTCAAGCTTGGATGGTCACACCTTAAATTTTTCTTTGGCTTTCCTCTTTCTCTATTCCTCTCTTCCTCTTCCTTCTTCTTTCCTTCCTCTTCTTCCCTTTGCTCTATCATGTTTTATGTTTCTGATTTTGAGCAGAAAAAGGCCATGAGTGAAGAGTTTAAAAAGAAGGTCCAAAAGACTCATAAGCCCCTTAAGATCATAACTGATAAATCCTGATATGCTAAAAATACATAGATTTAGCTAAGCATAGATTTTAAACTTCCAACAACTTTAAAATAAATACTAAGATTCATATAAAAAGTTGTTTCACCATTATCTTATTTTTTCATATATTTTTTCATATCTGCTGCTAGTCAATCCGGCATAAAACGCACAACCAGTATGTCCAAAAATGTTAAACTAACTTAGTTTACCTCGAAACTTTAACTGTACCTTATTTCATACATTTGTGACTTAGAAATAAATTATCCATATTTATTTCCCTCATCTAAGTAATTTATGCTATTATTTAAAGACATTTTAAGCTACTTTTCACCTTCGGTGCTGCAACAAAGTGCCTAAACTAACTCTATTTGTCACAAAATTAAACAGGCATGTTAAGCAAGTCATATGCTACCTTTTGTACATATAAACAAGTCTAACAAGTCATTAAGGGTATTACAATAGGTGAATACCTTCCCCTCACAAATGCAAGAGTACTACTACCACCCCCATACCAGTAACCCTGACCATAGTAGCATAAATGTTAGGAAAATTTAGATCCAACACCTCATTCTCTAGCCATATGGTTGTGCACACTATCTAAGGTTACGATACATAGGAAGTAACAAATATCAAGTTTGGAAATCAAATATGCAAGAGTATTTTCAAAACACATTTTAAATCACTAGTACATGTGAATCTTAGCCTCACTTATCCAACAAAGTGGCAAGAACCATGTCACTAGCACACTTACAACTAGAACCTCAAATCATCACTTCACAAGTGATTCCAAAGTCAACCCTATGTTGAACAAGGTCCTAGGTGCTCCCTTATGGCATTCTACATCTCAAAGGATGCCTAAGGTTTCACAAATTTCTCATATATGTTAGGTGGTTTTTATCTCTAAGAAATACCCCTTTTAGTGCCTCAATACACTTAAAAAGGCATATATGAGTGATCCCAATACCTAGGGAATCCCACACCATCAAGAATACAATTCTTGCAAAGTTCTGGAACTCACGCCTAGGCATGACTTTGCCACACCTAGGCGTGGTTGGTGCCCTGTCTCATGCCTAGGCATGAAATTACCATGCCTAAGTGTGGCACTCTATGTTTAGTCTGGACTAAAATTTTATCAGTCTACGCCTAGACGTGACTACGCTGCACCTAGGCTTGACCAATTTTGCAGAAAATTTTGTCGAACCGAGCCACTATTCCATTGGATCCAAAACAACTTACAATCCTACAAACTTGGATTTTAAATGTTTTCTAACTCTAATCATTGCTCTAAACATGTTAGAATGATTAAACATTAACTCAACTCATTAATCATGGATTTAAACTCAATCAAGCCAAGAAAACATCCATTTACCAAAATGCTCAACAAGTGTTTATGGACATCCACTAAACAAAATTAAGCTACTATGGTTCCAATAAGCTGAAAAATGCTATAACTCAACTCTTGGAATCAAGAATCAAGAACAAAGCTAAGAACACAGTTTTGGCTCACCAAACTAACTTTTCCATTCAAGAACCCTAACTTCATTCAAAATGAACAATAGGAAAAAAGATGAATAGAACTCCCCTACCTTTAGAGCAAAAATGGTGATGATGGTGATGATGGTCACAATATCACAAGCCTGCCTTTCCCCTTTGATTTCCTCTTCTTCCCCTTGTTTTTCCTCCTTTCCTCCTTGTTCTTCTTTTGTTGTTGGTTCTAGTTAAACAACAGAGAGAGAGTGAGTGAAAAACTAAGGAAGAGTGAAGTGAAGGAAATATCACAAAGTGAGTCAAAGAAGGTTGACTGCACGTGAGGGACTTGGTCACTTAAGTGACAAAGTGGTAACTCCCGATCTGTTAAGAACAATTAGATTTCACCAAATCAAGTTTTTAAACTTCCAACAAGTTTAAAATAAATCCTAGGATTCATCAAAATATTTTTGCACTAAAACCATATTTTTCATATTTGTGACTAGTCAATTCAGCATTAAAACACACAACTAGTATACTTAAAAATACCAAACTAACTCTAAGTATTCTCAAGTTTTAACCATATCGCAGTTTTCACATTTGTGACCTAGAAATAAATTATTCATATTTGTTTCCCTTAACTAACCCATTTATGCTAATATTTGAGTCATTTTAAGCTTATTTTCACCTTCTGAGGTACAATAAAGTGCCTAAACTAACTCAGATTATCACAAAATTAAACAAGCATGTTAAGCAAGTATTAAGCTAGCTCTGTAACTATTTACAAGTCTAACATGTTCTAGAGGATGTTACATTTGTCCCATCCTTTTTAAAATTTTGTCCCCAAAATTGTTTACCTCATATAAACAACAGCAAGTAGCCTTGCTGCATGAGGGACTCCAACTCCCATGTCACCTCCTTAAAGCCAGCACCATCCCAAAGCACCTTCACTAGAGGAATCTGCTTACCTCTAAGCTCTTTGACCCCTCTGTCTATGATCCTTATTGGTAGTATAGCATATACAAATCATCCCTTAATTGCACAAATTCATTTCTTATGACATGTGAAGGATCTGGATTGTACTTCCTAAGTTGTGACACATGGAAAATATCATAAAGGTTTGACAAACTAGGAGGAAGGGCGATTTTGTAGGCTACAAGTCCAATTCTCTTTAGGATTTGGTAGGGACAAATGAAACGAGGATTCAACTTCCTTATTCTCATTGCTCTACTAATCCCTATTGTAGGAGTAACTCTCAAGAAAACATGATCTCCCTTATTGTACTCTAGAGGTCTTCTGCTTTTATCAGCATAGCTTTTCTGCTTACTTTGAGCCATAACCAACCTATCCCTAATCATCTTAATCTGATCTGTGGTCTGCTATACTAACTCAAGTCTTAGGATGGTCCTCTCTCTAACCTCATACCAACATAAAGGGAACCTGCACTTTCTACAGTAAAGCGCTTCATACGGTGCCATGCCTATGCTAGTATGATAAATGTTGTTGTAGGTAAACTTCCCTAAGGGTAATAACTTATCCTAACTACCCTTCTTCTCTAGCGCATATGCTCTAAGTATATCCTCGAGGGTTCGGATAGTCCTTTTTGATTAATCATCTGTCTGTGGATGATATATTGCACTCAAACTAAGCTTTGTCCCAAAAGCTTTCTGCAAGGCTCCTCAAAATCGAGATGTAAATCTAGGGTCTCTATCAAAAACTATACTAAAGGGAATACCGTGCATTCTAACTATCTCCTAAAGGTATAACTGGGTTATTCTATCCATGGAGTAGTTTGCTCTAATAGGTATAAAATATGTAGACTTGGTTAGTCTATCCACTATAAACCAAACAACATCAAATCCTAGCTGAGTCCTAGGCAACCTTATCACAAAATTCATTGTGATGTTATCCCATTTCCACTGAGGGATTCCTAAAGATTGAAGAGGCCCAGAGGGTTTCTAGTGTTCTATCTTGACCTTTTGACAAGTTAGGCACCTAGACACAAACTCAACTATATCCCAGATAGCAATATATTTTATTCATATAATGATCCTCTCACTAGGTGTCTTAAGGTTCAATTTGGCTTAATTAAATTATTTTTGTCATATTTTATGATATTGAGCCTAATTGGATCATTGTGGGAATTATTGCATGAATTGGTCTTAAATTGTTTATTGAGTAGTGTTTAGTATTTTGGCTATAATCTGAGTTTCAAGTATCCTAATTATGTGATTCTAGTCTTATAAGAAAGTTAAGACAAATCTCTACAACTTTCATGAAGACCTTGGGAGCTGAATCACACATTTGGATAATTTAAATTGAATTTGCAGGAAAAGCCAGAATGTTGATCTTGACAGCTTGACCTCTGCGCACTCATTGGCCCATATCTTGAGTTACAGGAATGCAATAGATGTCAACCTAAGCCCAAATGAAAGCTAAGATCCGAAGAAAAAACTCTTATGAAGACTCCTAAGCCAAACTTGTAACACCCCAAATTCTTAATTATGATTTAGTAAATTTAAGAATTCCTTGGTTAACTAGATTAGAGAACTAAGAATTAGTAGCTAGTAAGCAAAGATTAAATTAAGATGGATTAAGAAGCTTTAATTCAAGTTTCGTAGATAACCATTAGTCAGTCCATGGCAAGGCCAAGAAAGCTAGTCACTTGGTTTCATGGTTTCAAGACACAATCTTCAAACATTAAAAGAGGCACCATCATGAGTCACACGACTTGGCAAAGAAAGAAAAAAGGTTTAATGCAAGAAGACATGTGGCAGCTTGCATGATAAAAAGGTTTAAATGTCATCTCTTTGGTAAAGGTTGACATAAAGATATGATCATTTGGAAGCTAAGTGTCAAGGATTAATTATAGTAAAGAAAAGAAAATTTATGCAACCTGAAAATTAGCAAACAAAGTAAAATGATTAGTAAACTAATACAAGGATTAGAATTAAAATTAGGTGGTATCTCCAACAAATGCACACGGTTGCCATAGGAGGAGCAAGAATGGACACTTGGACTTCATGCATCTAAAGTTTTACACTTGTCTAGAAAGGAATAAGGAATATATTCCTTCAAATTCCAAGAGAATCACAGTTGGAACAAATTTGTAGCTGTATGCACACTTTCAACATGTAAATGACACTTTTCAAGACCTTTGAAGATGATAAGACAAGTGGGCAGCTGCATGCTCCTCAATCCATGCAAGGTGACACGGCTAAGGCATACAAAATGACACATCTTTGGTCATCACAAAATGCCCAAGGCCAAGTGTGCCGCATGCACTCCTTCAATGCATGCAAAATGCCACACCATCACGCATTGAATCTACTCCAAGCATGGCAAGGACGTGTGGGCAGCAACATGCAGTCTTTCAATACATGTAAGTGACACCTGTCCAAGCATTTCAAAGTGACAAGACAAATATGTAGCATGCACACCCTTTTCACATGCAAAGATGACACACCTGTAACCTAGGGAAATCATTACCAACCATGCAAGAGGCTAGGCTGCCATGCTGCCATCTCCTTTCAACTCATCAATTCCTCACTTCTCTTCAATGAAGAGACACCTTGTGATGTCCTCCAATCTGTCCTCTCGGCCAGCACCTTGAAGTTGCAAAGATATGCATGCAAATTGCCACAACACTAAGCCTAAGCCTACCCTAGTCTTGCTTGACATCCTGATGGCTATGGAGCTGCGTAGGAAGAAGGTATTCATGGTTGGAATGAGCAAACTTAAGGGTAAGGAATCTCATATGCAACTAGCACACACAACATCTTTCTTACTCTCAAAACTTCCTTCAACTCGAGACCACGCTAAGCCATATTCCCCTTTTCTTCTTCACCTAATCCTCTTTATTTTCTTAGCTTAGTTTGTGCTCCTTTGGAGGTGCTAGCTGAGTGGTTTCATCTTTTTGTGGAGGGTCAAGTAAGGTAGGAAATGGGGGTTAAATCTTATCTACTTATTTCTTTAACTTGAAACTTTGATTGAATCAATTTCTACCTTTGTTCTTTCTTTATTTGTTTAGTTAAAGCTACTATTTTAGTTTATTAAATTACTTTAAAGATGCTTTTAAATTGCTAATTATGATATATTCTTATCTTAATATAAGTTATGAATAAGTATATGAGTATATCTTTAAGCTTAAGTAATCATTTTTCCAAAGAAGGAATATGTTGTCCTAAATTGTTTTTCTTTCTAAGTAAACTAATTTATACTATGAATTTTTACTTATGCTTTACTTTGGAGTTCTTGGACTTGTATTTACTTGACTATACCTATGCTTTACTTTGGAATTGCTTTGGACTTAAATGAACATGATGATGATGGAGGCCGTGAGCCTTGGAAACTTTTTGGACTAAGTTGACATGTCCTTTTGCTTATGGCCGTGGACCTTGGAACATTTTGGGACATTTGATAATGTTTAATCCTAAAATAAGATAAAACTATAAAGACAAAGTTCCTTGGGATGAGCAGACATGAAGATGGGTGAGGAGTAGATTGGGAGTGTGCTGGAACCCTTTGGGAGTAATATGCCATTGTGACATCACGGGTCCAGGTAGGACATTGATTTTCTGTGAAGGATCGTATTCGAAAATGGCGTTACGTTTGATAGACCCTTTTTCTCCTAGGCGATTGGAGAGTATGCAAAGGGTGCATGTGTACTCTCGTCCATCCGCTTTCCCATTGGAGCACTACATGGAGTATTAAGTAAAAGACTTTAAAACTCTTATGTGTTATTTATTTCTTTGTCCCTAGTTATTTTTATCTCTAGGTTTCCATTTATCATATTTGATGATCTGTTGACTTTCAATTATGCTTGAATTCTTTTGAATGCTTGTATTATGAATTGAATCTTGGTTTTATCATCCGTTTGGTTCAACATGCATGTGTTTCCATATTTATTATTCATAGTAAACTACGTATACCTTTAGATCTCATTTTTCAAAATCAGTTCTTTATTATTCTTATCTCCTGACCATTGTTCTTATCCTGTAGAGAAGAATTTTTGAAAGGTAAAAATAAAATATTTTAGGAATCAAAGACTTTGATTGCGGGTTATTTTCTTATTATTGAAAATGTTTGCAAAAACTGATTCCCCTAGAATGTCATTAGTTCTATGTTTTCTTTTATTTCCTACTGAGTAATTTTTATTCTCACCCCATTTGCTTTATTGTCGTGGTATTCCAGATTAGTAAATATGAGTACTATTATCATTTGGCTTGGCGAAGGCAGGCGTAGTTATGACACAGAGACACAACTCTTCACTTTCGCAGGGTAAATTACCATCCAGGTTCAGGTGTCCTCCCACCCAAAATACAGGATGGTCACCATCTCTGGGTACTTCACCTTTCAGTTGATTCTGTCGCCTTAGTGATGGCAAGGGCAACAGTATTGAAGGATTCTCTCTATTTTGGGTCTTTACCTCCGTAGTAGTACTTGAAATGGAGGATTGCTACTAATTTGAACTTGGTGCTTGTTTGAACTTCGTGGACTAATTTATTTTAAATGAAGCTTTATTTGTGGTTATTGGCATAAGCCTCTAGCTTGTATTGATTTATGACTCTTATTGATTTATGAAAAACCTTAAAAGGAATTAATATCTTAGAAATTAAGACGTTTACATATGCTAGAAATTAGGACATTACAAAACTATGTCGTCTTGGGTATGCATTTGAAGTTGAAAAACATAGACGAGTTGTTAACGAGTTTATGTCACTTAAATGGGCATAACTTGAGTTGTAGGCCTCTAATTGACATGGGGATTGAGCCCAATGATTCCTAATGGACCCAACTTTGCAACTAATGGGTTTCTAATCATATGAAACCAAATTAGGGGGTAGTGATAAGGGTTGGAAGCAGAAGTCTGAGACTCAGTTTTTATTCTACACTTTTCATCCTCTTTCTTGATCAAGATCTTGCTCTCTTCTCTTCCTTCTCTCTAGATTTTCTCTTCTTCTTCTGAGTTCTTCCCTCCCATTCATGGAGGGGTAGGGCCTTTAATCGATCCAAGGGATTGAACATTTTTTATGCTTAATCTTGAGATTCTGTTTTAATGGTTTACATTCAATTGTTAATCTAGTTTCTCTCTTTCTTCTCTTTTTCTAATTCTAATTGGGTGCTTAATTAGATTGGGATTTGCATTTGATAATTATGTAATTATCTTATGCTAAGAGATGATTTCAGTGACTAAACAAGGCATTGAAGGTGTTTGATGAAATGTTTAGCTTGGTTAGATCTTGGTTTTTAAGTTAATTCAGGTTTTGAATGGATGCTTAATTTGTCTAACATTAATTAATTGATTCTGGATGTGTATCTAGCAGAAGATCCATGGATCATTTTGAGGCATCTTGACATGATCTAAGACCAAGGATTCAGTTGATAATTGAATGGACCTATAGTGATCAAGGATGAATTAAAATCAAGATTGGTTAATTCTCTTGGATTGGTTGTTTTCCTAATTCTGTTTACCTCTTGGAATTGCTTTTTGTTTCTGTTGTTTAATCTTGAAAACTCCTTCCCCATGTTTATTAATCTCTTAATCTAATTTCATAATTCGAGTGATCTACGAGCTCGACTCGATGTTACCTTATGTTGTAAGTTGTTCTGGTAATTCTGTTATAAATTGATTTAAATTTGGTAGCCTCAGCAGTTATCAAATTATTGGCGCCATTGTTGGGGATCACTTTGATTTTGATCAATGTTATTGAGAGTATATTTGAATACTAATCCCTCACTAACCTCTATGTTGTTGTGTTATGGTGGTTTTTAGGTGAAAACGGGTGATTACTGGTCACTTTACAAAATTTTGTACTGACAACAAACGTGCCCAGAATGAGCTAAAACTTGATCAGTTGAAGGAAAACAACCTAATAAACAAGGCTCACAGGTTTTTGTGAGATAAAACCTAGTTTGCCCAAATTCCATCATTTAGACCACGTTTTCAAATTTTTAATATTTTCTATTACATTTTTTAGTTTCATTTTTATGTAGTTTTCATGCTATGGTGGTCCCATATTTTTTAAAAATGTGTAGATAGGTTAAATACATTTATTTTGGTAGTATTTTAGTGTTGTGTGGTCTATTTTGCATGTTTTGTGTTTTTGAGCTTTGTATGTTGCATGACTAGGTCTTCCACTAGACATTTACTTGATCTTGATCGTGATATTGAGAGAACCTTGCACACACTTAATAGGGCTTGTAGGCTTCGTAAAAGAATTACATTTGAACTTGATTTTGATATTGAAATTGAAAGTGAACTCGAGATCTTAAGTAATTTTGCAACTATGGGTGATAAATGCAGAATAGGACTCTTAAGGAATTAGCTACTCCTGATGTAACTTATTAGTCTTTGTGCATTCAATATCCTAATCTTAATGTTGATTTTGAATTAAAATCCAGATTGATACACTTGTTGGCCAAGTTTCATGGTCTTGCGGGTGAAGACTCTCATAAGCATTTTAAGGAGTTTCATGTGCTCTGTTCAACCATGAAGTGACAAGGGATCCCTGAGGAGCACATCAAGTTAAGGGCATTCCCTTTCTCACTTGCTAATGCTACCAAGGATTGGCTATTTTACTTTTCACCAGGTTCAGTCATGAGTTGAGATGACATGAAGCGATTATTCTTAGGGAGATTCTTCCTTGCATCTAGAGCTGCTGCCATTAGAAAAGACATATGTGGCATAATGCATATGACAAGAGAGACCTTGCATAAATATTGGGAGAGATTTAAGAAGTTATGTGTAAGTTGTCCTCATCACCAAATTAATGATCAATTGTTGATCCAGTAGTTTTATGAAGCCTTGCTACCAATGGATAGAAGCATAATGGATGCTGCGAGTGGAGGTGCCTTAGTTAACTAAACCCCTGCTGCAACAAGAGATTTAATAGCAAATATGGCAACAAATGCACAACAATTTGGCATATGAGTCATTACCTTAACCAAAGGAGTCAACGAGGTTCAATTGTCTCATGTTGACCAACAGAGAATGGAGCACAGACTTGAGGAATTAACTTCTTCGGTGAGATGGGGCAACAATTACCTATATAGATAGCTGCAACTATGTGTGGCATTTGTTCTTGTTCATCTCATCGCATAAATGCATACCCTACACTTTAGGATGGTGGTTCTGCTTTTCCAAATCAGTCTATTGCTACAACAGATGTCTTTCTTGGTAATCCACAATTCCAGTAGCAGCAACAAAGATATGATCCATTCTGTAATATATACAACCTTCGCTAGAGAGATCATCCTAACCTAAGATATGAGAATGCAGTACCACAACAGCAGTACAAGCAACCCTTCCTGCAACTAATAAGATAGTAGCAATTTCAACCTCAAGCTACTCTGAGTCATTTGTAGAATCAAGGATCTGGCCAACTTCCTTCACAAAAAATTCCCAATCCAAAGGGGAATGTGAGTACCATTATGCTGCGGTCTGGAAAATCTATACAAGTGCCAACTGAACCTCAACCTACAAGCAAGCAACAAATAATAGAGAAATCAGTTTCTGATGCACCAGCCTAAAAATCTGAGGGTAAGAGGAAATCAGTGGTTGTTAATAAGTAGCAGAAGCTTGTAGTAGCCTATCCTTTTCTACAGAGAGCCATTCAAACTAGAAGGATAGATGAGGCTGAGAAGGATAAAGATCTTCTTGAGACTTTCAGAAAAGTGGAAGTCAATATTTCATTGTTGGATGCAATTAAGCAAATTCCAAAATATTACAAGTTTCTTAAGGAATTATGCATCCAGAAATTGAGGCTGAAGGGCAATGAGAGAATCAGCATGGGGCAGAATGTTTCAACGTTCATCTAGCCTATGCCACAGAAGTGCAAGGATCCAAGGACTTTTATAATTCCTTGCATAATAGGAAATTGTAGATTTGAGAATTCCATGCTAGACTTAGGTGCTTCCATTAATGTAATGTCGATGCCTATTTTTAACTCCCTTGAACTTGGTCCTTTGCAGGCTACAACTGTGGTGATCCAGCTAGCTAATAAGAGCAATGCTTACCCAGCTGGTTTGGTGGACGATGTGTTAGTCTGGGTGTATGAGCTGATATTCCTAGCTGACTTTTACATTTTGGAGATGGAGGGAGAGTAATCATCCAACAAGATTCCCCTTATTCTAGGGAGACCTTTCCTCAAAATAGCAAAAACCAAGATAGATGTGCATGTAGGAACTCTATCCATGGAGTTTGGAGACTCTGTTGTTCAGTTTTACATTTTTGATGCTATGAAGCATCCCATGGAGAAGCATTATGTTTTTCATATTGATTTACTTGCTAATTTAGATGAGGAAGCTTATGATGAGTTGTGTGATGAATTTCTTGATTTTATTGGTTTTAATGGCTCTATCCATTGCCACTCATGTATTGGTTGTGTTGGTGATATTATATGAGCTATTTGTAATACCCCCTTTAGGGCATCACATTTACAGATTTCTTACTTACCAAATTTTACCAGGTTATAAAAATTATTTATTAATATTAATTATATGTTTTTCAAACCATTTTTATTTGCGGATAATTAAAACTGATAATTAAATAAATTACAAAATATACCAAATTAAAATAATTTACATTACATACATACCAAGATCTAAAACTTTAAAACTTCCATTTTTTTGTTCTCAAAATAACTATACAGGTACTACAGCCCAAATATAAACTAACCTAGCACCCACATCTAGTTAGAAGGGTACTCATCCGGATCTTCCTCCGGATCTTCCTCCGACTCCTCAGAAGACAATAGCCTCTGATGGGTCGCAGGGCTACAGACAAGAGTCTACGTGGAAGAAACAACCAAATGCTCTGTAGGAGTAGCATGACGAGCACTCCACAAAAACTCTATGGGCATAGTAAAACATAAATGCACAAAAGCGCTAAAAGTAAACATAGGATCACCATGGAAAGTCCTACTAATAGTCACAGATACTACTCCAATATATACTACACAATCCTCATCAACATCATAGCACCAGGCATTCGTACCACCTCTAAACAAAACCTTCACATATCCTAGAAAACCCCTCGACGCCATAACAACAACTAGCAAACTAACCCAGATAGAAATAAGGCGAATCATCCTCTTCTTCACCCTCTAAAACAATCATACAAATAAACAGAATAACATAGCAAAGAGGTGAGGTCCCCTACATCAATACTATCATAGGAGTGAAAGACAGTAAAACAACCTACTATTCATACACATCATTTAACAAATAAATTCATAGCATCAAATAACAAATCATTAACACAATGCATATATATATATATATATATATCACAGCAGAATGATGATTGACTATGCATATGTATGATAAACCAATTTCCTACTCCATGGAGCTAAACTCAATTTTGGAGAGAATGATCCAGAAGATATGTCGGTATATCGGCCGCCTCAGACTAAGTGTTATAATTTCTCAAAGTGCACATCAGGCATTATACACGACATTCTATGCCAAATCATGAATAGAATAGTGTTTAGTTAAGATTGTTGGAGCATTGCTTAGTTATCACGGCCCAGTGGAGCTACCTACTATCTATTTGTAGAATTCTTGTGCTCCTACGGCTCCTTGTTCAACAAGTGAACAACACTATGCAATTCGCACCTACACTTAGGTGTAATTCAACTCCTAGGCAACAATAACCTTAACAGACACCGTTCGTTTGACAAAATGCATGTCCAATGACTTAATACACAATGTAGGCCACTATTGGCCATAAACACATAGTGATATATCCGGGTCCATTATATTGGCCCAACAGCAAAACTTGTGGTTTCACTCAATCGCATAGCATTTTTATAACTTCTTCACAATCCGAAAAACTTCTGTTACGTTTTCAAATTGTGTAATGGTTTTTCAACGTTTTCTCAATCGCGTAGGGATTTTAAAACGTTTTCTTAATCGCGTAGCTAAAAATTACCATTTTTAAATTGTGTAAAAGTTTTTCTACATATTTTCAATCGCGTAAAACATTTTCTCAATATTTTAAGCTCAAATTAAAACTTTTCCTATTTAATATCAAAATTAGACTTTATTTCCATTATTTCCTTATTAAATCCCCTTTAAACAATATTTCTACCATTTTTCTAAAAATCCATATTATCTTAATTTTAAATAAAAAACCTTTTCCATTTAATTTATTTATATCATCAAAAATAAATTATTTTAAAGTCTTCAAAATTATATTTTTGTCCTAAATCCAATATGTGGCCAAAAATCAATTTCTTAATTAGTGACAAAATATATTCATTTCCATTTTTATTTTATAAATCCTTAATTAGGTTTATTATCACTAATCCTCTAGATTACCATTTAACAAAACATTTTTGAAATGGAAACCCCCTTGGAAGGCTCGGAGGCCGTGAGCCTCACTTGGCCATTGAAGCCAAAATTTCTTTCCTTTCAAGCTTAAATCATAATATACAACATGTTCAAACATAAAAAATCCTACTTTAACAAGTTCATGCATAATATCAAAGTAATAAATCACATAGGATAAACAATTACAATCACACAAACACATCAAATTTCGTGTCCCTCACCACCACAAATGGTTGATGAGGTTAATCTCCCTCTTACATTGTATGTAGCTTCCAAAGCTCTTTGTTTAATCTTTTGCTTCAATTTCCTCCATCAAAAGCTCTTAGAAATCAAAGCAAACACAATACATTAACATTCAAAGTTTAAAATAAAACAACCATGGATCAAACATGGTCTTAGGATTTTTAAAAATCAAATAAGAACTCAAGTTTCAAGACTTCTACCTTGAAACCCTAGAACTTGAATCTTAAAATCAAGCTTGAAGATTATGGAATCAAGGCTTGATCACAATTTCAAAGTTGTTTGGAATGAGGTTTAGAACTAAGTGATATGATTTGTTTGAATTAAAAGTGATTGGAAGTGTGTTTATGTAGGGAGGTCGTGAGATAGAAGAGAGAAAATGAAGGAAAGTGAGAGAAAATGTGTTTAGATTTTAAGAGAGAAGTTGATAGCTTTTTGCATGCGAAAGAAAAAAGAATTTTGGTCACACCAAAGCTATATGGCCGTGAGCCTACAATGAAGAGAGAGAAAGAGATATTTGATTTACTATAAGCTATCACAACCATTGATTTAATCAATGGTGGACATCCAAGGCTTCAACATTAAGCTTGCTCCCACAACCATTGATTGGATCAAGGGTTGATATGCAAAGCTTCTTTACTAAGCTTGCTTCTTATTGGTTGTTCATAAAGGTGTCATAGCCACCTTCCATGACTAACCAAGATATTTTCCAACAGATATTTTTAGAAAGATATTTTCCAAAAGATATTTTCCAACAAATATTTTCATAAACTATTACCCAATGGATAATAGCCACTGCTAGTTAATGTCCAATAAGTAATAACATTACATAATGGATAATAGCTTTACCTAATGAATAATAAAACTCCGATAAATAAAATTTTCATTAACTGTTCCCGGTTTCAGGTTAGTAAGTTCCCACGGCCTCGCATCAACAGTTCGAAACTATCCGATCGGGGAAAAATTTTTATTTTTCCGAGGCCGCCCCATGTTCACATAAAGCCCAAAATAATATTGAAATAATCAAAAATTTAAAAAAATCCACAAAAATTCACAAAAATCTTAAAAATTACAAAACTCATATATATTCAGAAAAAATGAAATTCGGGGTGTTACAACTCTCCCCCTCTAATAAAAATTTTGTCCTCAAAATTTCTCTTACATTTAAAACAAATGAGGATATTGCTCCTTCATCTTGTCTTCCAGCTCCCATGTTGCATCTCCAATCACATCATTCCAGATCACCTTTACTAAGGAAATTTCTTTCCTTCTGAGTTGCTTCGCTCTTTTGTCTTCAATTGTTATAAGAAACGTCATATAGGTTAAGTTATCTTTTAATTGTACCGTATCCAGAGCTATAACATGGGTGGGATCAAGAATATACTTTCTTAACTGAGATACATGAAAGACATTATGGATGTTTGAAAGAAAAGGCGGTAAGGCTATCTAAAACGTTACTGGACCTATCCGATGAAGAATTTGATATAGTCTGATAAATTTAGGAGTGAGCTTTCTGGATTTTATAACCCGTCCGACCCCAGTTGTGGGTGTAACTCTAAAAAATACATATTCGCCTACTTTGAGTCATCCTCATCTTTTCCTGAATTACTTTAACCTTATCTGTCGTCTGTTGCACAAGTTCAGGTCCTAAAGCAAGATTCTCCCCATCTTGAAACCAACACAAAGGAGTTCGACATCGTCGCCCATACAATGCCTCATAGGGTGCCATCCCTATGCTTGAGTGATAACTGTTGTTGTAGGTGAATTCTATCAGAGTAAAGAATTCATCCCAACCTCCAGTCTGCTCTAGAACACAAGCCTGTAACAGATCTTCCAGTGACTAAATCATCCTTTCTGACTGGCCATCTGTTTGCGGATAATATGCAAAACTCAAATGGAGTTTAGTCCCCATCGCTTCTTGTAGACTTTGCTAAAACCTCGATGTGAACCTCAGATCTTTATCAGAAATAATGCTGGAGGGTACACCACGAAGTCTAACGATCTCACCAACGTACACTTGAGCCAACCTTTCCATTAATTATCTTATATTAATAGGCAAGAAATGTGCTGACTTTGTAAGTCGATCAACCAATACCCAAATAGAGTCATAACCCTTTCGAGTCTTGGGCAATCTGACATCAAAATCCATAGCGATGTTATCCTATTTCCATTCGAGAATAGCCAAAGGTAGCAACATTCCAGATGGTCCTTTGATGTTCAACCTTTGTTTTCTGACAGGTCAAACAAGATGATACATATTCTCAAAAACTCTCTTCATCCCTTGCCATCAATACAATCTCTTCAAATCTTGATACATCTTGGTCACTCCAGGGTGCATACTCAACTTGCATCTATGGTCTTCATCGAGAATTAATCTTCTAAGTTCTGAATTGCTTAGCACACAAATTCTCTCCCTAAATCTTAGAATCCCATCAAGTCCTTCACTAAACAATGTCTCCGCACCTTGCTCTACAAGCTCTTTTTCATTCTGTAAAAATTCATCACCTTTATGCTATTCTCTAATTTCCTCCATCAGGCTACTCAAAATGGTCATCACATTCAAGCAAATCTTTCCCGATGTCAAATCCACTGACAACCGCATATCCCTAAATTGCTCTATCAATTCATTCTCTTTAATCATCATAGCAAATACACTAAGTACTTTTCTGCTCAAAGCATCTGCTATGACATTCATTTTTCCAGAGTGATATAGAAGTTAAAAATCGCAGTCCTTCAATAATTCTAACCATCTTCGTTGCCTCATATTTAACACCTTTTGATCGAACAGATACTTCAGAATTTTATGGTCACTGTAAACATTGAGGGTTGCTCCATAAAGAAAATGTCTCCATAACTTCAACACAAACACCACTGCCGCCAATTCCAAATCATGAGTAGGATAATTCTTCTCTGCACTTTTAACTGCCTTGAAGCATACGCCACGACAGTTCTATTTTGCATCAATACACAACCTAGACCCAAATATGAAGCATCATAATACACTTCAAATGGTTCATTGGGATTAGGCAGAATCAACACTAGTGCGGTAGTCAAACGCCTCTTCAGCTCTTAGAAACTATTCTCACATGCATTCGTCCATGTAAAAGTTTGATTCTTCTACGTGAGTTAGGTAAGAGGTCCTGCTATCTTTGAAAATCCTTTAATAAACCTTCGATAATACCCGGCCAAACTAACAAAACTACGAATCTCTGTCATAGTCTTCGGCCTTTGCCACTGATGAATTAACTCTACCTTTGCTAGATCCACTGCAACCCCATCCTTTGAGATCACATGCCCAAAAAAATGAACTTCATTCAACTAGAATTCACATTTGGACAACTTCGCATACAGCTTCTCCTTCAAAATTTGAAGAACCACACTGAGATGTTCAGCATGTTCCTCTTGACTCTGAGAATTGATCAGAATGTCGTTAATAAAGACAATGACAAAGCTGTCTAAATAGGGACAAAAGATCCTTTTCAGGTAATCCATAAAAATCGCAGGAGCATTAGTTACCCTAAAAGGCATTACAAGATACTCGTAGTGCCCATAACGCATTCGAAAAGATGTCTTAGGAACATCCTCAACCTTCACGTGAATCTAATGATAATAGAATGCAAATCAATTTTTGAGAAAACAGCAGCTCCTTTCAGTTGATCCATCAAGTCGTATATCCTTGGAAGTAGATACTTATTCTTAATCGTGATCTTATTCAACTAACGGTAGTCTATGTACAAACGTGAAGTTCCATCTTTTTTCTTTACCAATAATACTGGAGCTCCCCATGGAGACACACTAGGTCTCACAAACTGTGTGCCCACCAGTTCCTCCAATTTCTTCTTGAGTTCAACCAACTCTGCTGGCGACATCTGGTATAGCGCCATCGAAATAGGACCAGTGCCTGGTACTAGAACAATAGAGAACTCTATCTCTCTATCCAGTGGTAGTCCAGGAATGTCATCCGGAAAAAATTTTGCAAAGTCGTTTACTATCGGAATAGCATTCACATCTTCTTTACTTTTGACCTCTAAGGAAGATAACAACATATATCCTCGAGCTCCTTCCCTCAAGTAAGCTTCAACTTGGCTCGCCGTTAAAAATCCAGAATTCTTAGGCTTACGAAAGATTAAAGTCTTATTGGCATAATCTAATAGGATATGGTTAGAAGATAACTAATCCATTCCTAGGATTATGTTTATTTTGGACAAAGGCAAACAAATCAAATTAATAGAAAAGATTCAATTTTCAACACAAATAGGACAGTTTAAACAAATTTTTGTAGTGACAACAGGTTTATTGGTAGGAGTAGAAATAACTAAATCAAAAGGCAATAATGACACAAATAATCCTAAACGATCCACATAGTCATATGCAATAAAAGAATGCGTCGCTCCAAAATCATACAGTACAGTTAAAGAATTACCTTCTATGGCACATTCTCCCGCAATTAGATCCTCTAATTGTAAGGCTTCCTCCCCACTCATAGTGTACACTCGTCGTCCTGCCTGTGGCTTGGCAGCACAAACATTATCGATTGAGGGCTCCATCTTAGGTAGATCACAGTTGTAACACCCACCGTAGGGTGTCACATGTATACGTTATTATTACCGAATTACCCCAAGTTATAATAATGTAATGTGGTCATAAAATTATGGGTCGTAAAAATTTTTTTTTCTTTTGTTTTCACAAAATAAACTTAGCAGAAAATGAAAGATCATATCAAACTCACACATAATCATACATCATACATATTTTACATAGACAATATCAGAACATTATTTAGAATACAGACCCTGCTTCCAAAAGTAAATGGCACACTTAAAATAATATTACAGACTTGTTTATAATAGAGTTTTAGACTCGCCCAAGTCTATTTAAGCAGCAGAACCCTCAGACGGGTCCTCCTCAGATTCCTCAACAGATAGGAATCCGTTATGATGTGAAGGCCTACGGACAGGTGTTCGAGCAGACGACACGATGCTAATCTCTGTTGGGACATAATACCTAGTGTCCCAATGTCGCCTAATGTGCAAAGGAAACTCAATATGAACAAAGATAGTTGCAGTAAGAAACGGGTTCCTACGATAATCTCTACTTATAAAGACCATCAATTCTCCTTTGTAAATTAGTCCTCTCTCATCAGGACTAGTCCTCCATGCTTTAGCTCCACCATGGAACTGCAACCTCATGTAACCAAAGAAACCGGGTCTTGATGTCATCTTATCAAAATTCCGCGTTCCCAGACGTGAGAAGTAATTCTTCTTCTGCTTCTTGTACTGGTTCTTTCTCAACGTCTTTACTCAATTAAAAATATAATATGCAAATATACACACAAAGAGGTGAGATTATCTACACCAATACAAGCATGATAGTACAAAGATAATACAAACAACATATCATGCAAAAATATCATATCATGATCACAATTATACCATCATCATAGTGCAAAATAATAATTATCATTATGCCACTATCACTGTTTAAATCATACAACAATTACAGCAACACCATCATATAGATATAGATGCTCAATTTCATGCATGCGCACATAAACTCAATGTCCTACTCCATGGAGCTAATACTCAAGTCAGAGAAATTGATCGAAAAGAGCTGCTGGTATTTCGTGCTTCAGACCAAGTGCTTATAATTATATCTTGCACATCTAGCACATACACAACAGTCTTTGTCAGATCTCGATTAAGAATAGTGTCTCGGTCCGGATCACCGGTGTGTTGCATCGGTCTAACCCACGGTGCAGAAGAGCTACCAACTACCCATTGTGAGCAACTCGCACCCCGATGCCCCCAAGGTCCATAAGTGACCTACACTACGCGTATCGCACCCACTCAAGAGGTGTACGTTTCTCCTAGGCAATTAGCCATATCCAGTCCATCGGACCATTTTCAATGCATGTGTAATGCACCAATTACCAACCAAAGGTAAATCACATAATTTCTCATACAAAGTTCAAATACTATTTTACGTTCATAAAATGGATTCATGCCAATTATAAGCAAATTGCCCAATTTCTTGTACAGTATTCACATACTGATTTTTAACTGTAAAGTTTATTGTATAATTAACAGCAACCTTATATTATTGCATTTTTCTCATTCATAAAATATTTTTGTCACATTTTTATGGTCACGTAATATTTTATTATGTAAACAACGATTTGTAACATTTCTATAACGTAACAATTTTCTACTGTATTCTAAAATGCGTAAAAATATTCTTTAATTTTTAAATTGCATAGCAATTTTTCTACAACATTTTGATCGTGTAAAATATTTAAACGCTTTAAAAATTGTGTAGAAATATTTTAACATTTTTCAAATCGCATAATTTAAAAATTACGTTTTTGAGTTACATAAATCATTTTTTCACCGTTTTACCCTTCGTAAAATATTTCTTAACTTTAAAATATTATTTTGGATTTTTCTTAATATAATTTCTTACTTTATTTTCTTCCGATTCTTAAAAAATTCTTCTCCATAATATATTTTCTAAACATCACTTTTTATTGATTTAATTTTACAAAATCACATTTAGTTGATTTAATTACTATTTCTAATTTTAAATTTCATAATGTTTTCCAAAATCCAATAAATAAATTCTACTTAGTAAATTTAAGTTACAAATGTTTTCTTTTATATTTCTAAATCACTTTCAAAAATTAATTCTCCTTGAAAACAATTTGAAGTTTAGCATCTTCAATCTCCCTTTTTCTTTTATTTATGAAAATTCCACTTGACAACACTTTAATTCTCTTTTCAAAATCCTTATTTTGAAAATTCTTATATTTTATAACATCAAAACATTTTTTTTTCTAAATTATCAAGACCTTAAAAAATGGCCATTGGAACCATGACGGATTTTTCTTATAACTTAAATGAATTACATTTTTGTTTCTACGCAAAATTAATTAATATCAACATAACTAAAAAGAAAACGTGTGCATTCTCTTTTGCAAAAACTAAAATCCTTTTGTTTATTTCCTTTACTTCTCAAATCATAAAATTTTATTATTCATGAAAATATTAATTTGGTGAACACCTAATTTGAGGTGTTTTGGCCAAAAATCTTATTGTTCTAGGGACCCAAAAATCAATTTCCTTGTTCTTGAAAAATTTTTAACATGAACCCTAATTTTGGACATCAAAACCGAACCTCTCTTTTGGCCATTGGAGCCAAAATTTTACTTATTTCAACATACATCCATCATAATATATTTAACATAAATCATCATGCATATTATAAGCATACCATATAAACAAGTAAAAATCATACTAAGCATGCATACATAATTAATTCATGCAAAGCATATCAAGCATAAACAAAATAATTAAAAACACATAACACAAATAATTTATTACATGACCATGGATATGAATCCTCACATGGATTCATCATCCATCAAATATAACCATCTCTCACCACCATGCTTGGTTAGTGAGATAAATCTCCCTCTTACCTCTTGAAGAACCACAAGAGCTCTTTGCTTGAAATTTGAACAAGATCTCCACCAACACAACTTTCTTAGACATGAAATAAACACAAGAAAATTAGTACATCAAGCTTGAACAAGAAGAACCATGGATCAAACATGGTTAGAATCATGGAAAATGAAAGAAGAAATGAAGTTTTCCTTACTCTTCACTTCAAGAATCCTTAAGCTTGATCTTAGAAAAAGTCCTTCAAGATGTAAGAATTTGAGAAAATTCTCAACAAGAAAGTTGTTTAGAACAAGGTGAGGATTTAAGAAACTTGATTGTATGAAATTAAAGAGTGATGGAAATGAATTTGGAGAGCTTGGCCGAATGGCCTTGTAGGAGAGAAAGATGGTGTTTTCTTTGGTTTTTCTTCTTGGCACTTAGGTGAAAATGAGAAGGAATGATGAAGTGAGAAGGTGAAGTGAGGAAATGAGTTATTTTGTCTCTAAATGGGCTGCATAGCCGTAGCATGCATAGGAGAGAAATGTAAAGTGAAGTTTGAAGAACATAAGCATTAATGATCAATAGGATATGGTCTAGACACTTGGCAATTGTCTTCATCTTTTTCCTTGGCCTAAAAAGCCTATGCTAGCTTTGTCTCCTCTCCAAAATGCATGCAAAACCGTCCCCCCCTTCTCCGTGCATGCAACATGTGATTAATTTGCATGGTCATCTTTCCTAAGCCATCCTAGCCCTTGATTAAAAGGATGATTTGGATTAAAATAGCCATTAGGTTTAGGTTGTAGATGGAAGACTTCTTTTGAGCCATTGGATCTTTCTCCTTTAATTCCTAGCCCTTAGATGAGTCTTCAAAATGGAGGGTCAAGATTACACCTTCAAACTTTACATCCAAGGGTCCAAAATGGTTGTAGTAAATTTTTGTTGACTAAATCTACACCATTAATTCAAATCCAATGGTTATTAATGATCCATCTCAACCATTGATTTAATCTTCATCCAAGGGTTCATAATGGTCAAAGTTATTTTACAAGACTAAATCTCCACCCTTGATTTAATTTTCCATCCAACGGTTATAATTAATCCTATTTATTTTCAAGATTAAATCTCCACCGTTGATTAAATCAAGATTAAATCTCCAATGTTAATTAAATTAATGGTGGATATCCAATCCACCAATATTAACTTAATAATATAGAATATTATTTTGATTCACTGTAACTCCACAAAACATACATTTACTGTATTTTTACCGTCACGATAAATAAATACAGTAAAAATACGGTAAAGGAAATTTTCTAAAACTGTTTTTGGATTCAGGTTTGGTAAGATCCCCTGTCTCCGTCTAAACAGTACAAATTTTTCTATGCATAGAAAAATTTTCACTTTGCGGAATCCACCTGGGCCCACGTATGGCTACCTGGGCCCACATACATCTCAGGGGCCCACAAGCCATAAAAATTTCAAAATCACACATAAAATCATAAAAATTAGAAAATTCACAAATATCCAAACAGATTACGTAAATTAATTTTGACTAAGCAGTAAAAATTAAATTACGTAAATTTTTCTAGCCCAAAAATTATTATTTTGCTGACACAGAACAAATCACTCAAAATGGTCAAATATGCAGATGAAATATTTAAAATAATTTTACAGTGCACAAAAATCACTAAACAGTAGAATTCTGCTAACTGTTAAAATTACTTATTTAATACATAGAAAGTTTGGGGTGTTACAATTCTCCCCTTCTACAAAAGTTTCATCCTCGAAACTTGATGAACTCGATTTCACACCTTCAAAATAAATATGGATATTGTTCTTTTATCTTTTCCTCTAGTTCCCATGTGGCTTCTCCGCTTACATCATTCCAAACAATTTTAACCAGTGAAATTTCCTTACCTCGAAGTTATTTTGTCCTTCGATCCTCAATCTTCACTGGAAATGTTTCATAGGTTAAATTCTCCTTCAACTGAACCGTGTCTGGCTCAATGACATGAGTAGGATCAGAAATATATTTCTGTAGTTGTGATACGTGAAATACATTGCGAAGGTTTGACAGAAAAGGTGGTAATGCAATCTGATATGCTACCGGACCTACCCGGCGTAAAATCTGATATGGTCCAACAAATTTTAGAGTGAGCTTCTTGGACTTAAGCACTCGCCCAACACCCGTCATAGGCGTCACTCGCAAAAATACATGGTCACCTTCTTTAAACTCAAAAAATTTTCTCCTTTTATCAGCATAACTCTTTTGTCGAGTCTGGGTCACCCTCATCTTATCTTGAATCATCTTCACTTTCTCAGTTGTCTGTTGTACAATTTCTGGTCCTAACATAGCACTCTCACCGTCTTGATACCAACATAATGGTGTTCTGCATCGTCTTCCATACAATGCTTCATAGGGTGCCATCCCTATACTTGAGTGAAAACTATTATTATATGTGAATTCTATTAATGACAAGAATTCATCCCAACCTCCAATTTGCTCCAGAACACAAGCTCTCAATAAATCTTCCAGAGACTGAATTGTTCTTTCTGATTGACCATCTGTTTGTGAATGGTAAGCAGAACTTAGACGTAACTTTGTCCCCATTGCTTCTTGTAGACTGTTCCAAAACCTTGATGTAAAGCGCGGATCTCGATCAGAAAGAATACTGGTTGGTACACCATGAAGTCTGACGATTTCACCGATGTACACTTGGGTCAACTTCTCCATTGAGTACTTAATATTAATCGGTAAAAAGTGCGCTGTAAGCCGATCAACAATTACCCAAATGGCATCATGACCCTTCCGAGTCTTTGGTAGTCCCGTCACGAAATCCATTGCTATGTCATCCCACTTCCATTCAGGAATAGCAAAGGTTGTAATATTCTCGAAGGTCTTTGATGTTCCACCTTAGCCTTCTAACAAACCAAACAGGATGATACATATTCTGCAACATCTTTCTTCATTCCTTGCCACCAATATAATTGTTTTAAATCCTGGTACATCTTTTTATGGCTCCTGGATGTATACTTAGTTTACTTCGATGAGCTTCATCCAAAATCATCTTTCTAAGTTCTTGATCATTAGGCACACAAATCCTTCCTTTAAACTTTAGGATTCCATTAGCACCTTCGCTAAATTCTACCTCTGCACCTTGGCTCTTTGCTTCTTTTGCTTCTCGCAAGTACTGGTCACTGTTCTGTCCTTCACGAATTCTATCCATCAAATCATTTGAAATGGTGATCATATTTAAACGCATCTTGCCCAGCGTCAATTTTACAGATAATCGCATATCCCGAAATTCTTCTATCAACTCCTTCTCCTTGATCATCATAACAGAAGCACTAAGTACTTTTCTACTCAACGCATCCGCTACGACATTCGCCTTTCCGGGATGATACTGCAATTGAAAATCATAGTCCTTCAAAAATTCTAACCAACGCCTTTGCCTCATGTTCAACTCTCTTTGGTCAAACAGATACTTCAAGCTTTTATGATCACTAAAAATAGTGAACGTAGCTCCATAAAGAAAATGTCTCCATACTTTCAATGCAAACACCACAGCTGCCAACTCCAAGTCATGAGTCGGATAATTCTTCTCATGATTTTTCAACTGTCTTGAAGCATAAGCCACCACCTTACGGTTTTGCATAAGTACATCACCCAATCCTTGGTATGAAGCATCACAATATACCTCGAAAGGTTCATTTGGATCAGGTTGAATCAACACTGGTGAAGTAGTCAATCGTCTTTTCAATTCTTCAAAACTTTCTTCGCATGCATCAGTCCACACGAATGGTTGATTCTTTCGTGTAAGTTGGGTAAGAGGTCCTACAATCTTTGAAAACCCCTCAATGAAACGTCTATAATAACTAGCTAATCCGACAAAACTACGAATTTCTGTTACAGTCTTTGGTCTTTCCCATTCCAAAACTGTCTTCACCTTTGAAGCATCAACTTCAATTCCTTTTTCCGATATCACGTGTCCCAAAAATTGAATTTTGCTCAACCAAAATTCACACTTAGACAACTTGGCATATAACTTATTCTCTTTCAAAATTTGAAGAACCACCCTGAGATGTTCAGCATGTTCCTCTTGACTTCGAGAATAAATTAAAATGTCATCTATAAAGACAACAACAAACTTATCCAAGTATGAACAGAAAATTCTGTTCATGAAGTCCATGAATATGGCTGGTGCATTTGTCACACCAAACGACATCACTAAATATTCATAATGCCCATAACGAGTTCGAAAAGCTGTTTTGGGAATATCCTCCACTTTCACACGTATTTGGTGATACCCAGAACGTAGATCAATCTTGGAAAATATTGCGGCTCCTCGCAATTGATCCATCAGATCATCTATCCTTGGAAGTGGATATTTATTCTTAATCGTGATTTTATTTAGTTGCCGATAGTCTACACATAGACGTGAAGTTCCATCCTTCTTCTTGACCAATAATACTGGAGCTCCCCATGGTGACACACTAGGTCTCACGAATTGTTTCTCTAATAATTCCTCCAATTTTTTCTTTAGTTCGGCTAATTCTACCTAAGGTGACATCCGATAGGGCGCTATAGATATCGGTCTAGCTCCGTGTACAAGATCAATGGCAAACTCGATTTCCCTTACCGGTGGTAGTCCCGGTATATCTTCGGAAACACTTCAGAAATTCGTTAACTACGAAAATATCCTTCAAGGCATCTTCACATTGCACCTCTAAAGAAGATAACAATAGATACCCATGATCTCCTTCCTTCAAACAAGCTTCCACTTGAGTAGCCGTTAGGAATCTAGGATCCTTAACCTCAGGAAACACTAACATCTTATTTGAACAATCAATTAGGATATGGTTAGAAGACAACCAATCCATTCCCAAAATTACATTAATTTTGGAAAGAGGCAAACAGATCAAGTCCACATAAAAGATTCTATCCCTAACACAGACAGGACAATTCAGGGCATACTTTGTTGATGTAACTACAGACTTATCAGTAGGAGTAGCAACATTCAGATCATATGGCAAGGCAGTCACAGTCAATCCCAAACGTTCAACACTATCACATGCAATGAAAGAATGTGTTGCCCCTGAATCATAGAGTATGGTTAAAGGATTACCTCCAATAGTACCCTCCTCCATTATCAAGTTCTCAGATTTAGCAGCTACTTCTCCGCTCATTGTATAGACACGACCTCCCGCCTGTGGTCTTGCAGTTCGAACATTTCCCACAGAGGATTCCTTCTTTATCTGATCACAGTCTTTAGAGAAGTGTCCAAGCTTTCCACACTTAAAACAAACAACTTCTTTATGTTGACAATCTTTCGTGAGATGATCCTTCCCACATTTGAAACATCGAATAGGAGTCCCAGCTTGACTTGTCTTATTGCCGCTAGAACTTCCACCCACAAATTGCTTCTTAGTCTGACTTCCTGTAGGTTTCATATATGGCTTTTGCTGAGAGCGACTTGCTTGAGTACTCTTTCTTTTTTGAAACCTTGCAGGTCCAAAATTCTTGTTTCTTGTTGATCGTTGATGATCAATCTCTTCAATTTTACGACATTTTTCAATCAAAGTTGGAAATTGATTAATCTCCAATATTGATACAGCTCTCTTAATATCCAACTTTAATCCTTCCTCAAATTTCCTGCATTTCCAGCCCTCATCTGGATTCATCTGCAAATATCTCAAAAACTGAGATAGACTTTCAAATTTTGCCGCATACTCACTTACGGACATCAATCCTTGTCGTAAGCTCAGAAATTCCATTTCCTTCATATGCCTCACACTTGCTGGAAAATATTTCTCCAGAAACTTTTGCTTAAAAACTTGCCATGTCACCATCCTTCCTTCGGCTTCCAACAGTCTTCTAGCTCCTGTCCACTAACGTTCACCATCTCCTACCAGCATAAACGTTGCCAGCGTAAGCTTCCGTTCATCGGACAACCCATACCATCAAATATCTTTTCAAGTTCTTGGATCCAAAGTTCAAATTTCTCCAGATCAAACTCTCCACGAAACTTGGTGGATTATTCCTTCGAAACTCGGACAAAGTGTGCACATTTTCATTAGCCCGTTGATTTTGTTGTGCAACCACTTCCGCCATTCTCTGCATTGCTGCTACAGCTGCAGCCATGTTCCCATTACCATTCCCATTATCGCTCCCATTAAGCTCCATATCGTTTCTATTATTGATACGTCCATGTCCACGTCCGGCCATTATTCTTTCCTATTTAAACTGAACAACACAAGAAAGTCAAATTCAAGTTTCAGACCAAGAAACCACAAACAGATAATCACACAACACAAACAAGACAGACCTAACCACAACCCTAAAAAACTCTAACTTAGGCTCTGATACCAACTAATGTAACACCCACCGTAGGTTGTCACATGTATATGTTATTATTACTGAATTACCCCAAGTTATAATAATGTAATGTAGTCATAAAATTACGGGTCATAAAAATTTTTTTTTTCTTTTGTTTTCACAAAATAAACTTAGCAGAAAATAAAAGATCATATCAAACTCACACATAATCATACATCATACATATTTTACATAGACAATATCAGAACATTATTTAGAATACAGACCCTGCTTCCAAAAGTAAATGGCACACTTAAAATAATATTACACACTTGTTTATAATAGAGTTTTAGACTCGCCCAAGTCTATTTAAGCAGCAGAACCCTCAAACGGGTCCTCCTTAGATTCCTCAGCAGATTGGAATCCGTTATGATGTGAAGGCCTACGGACAGGTGTTCGAGCAGACGACACGATGCTAATCTCTGTTGGGACATAATACCTAGTGTCCCAATGTAGCCTAATGTGCAAAGGAAACTCAATATGAACAAAGATAGTTGCAGTAAGAAACGGGTTCCTACGATAATCTCTACTTATAAAGACCGTCAATTCTCCTTCGTAAATTAGTCCTCTCTCATCAGGACTAGTCCTCCATGCTTCAGCTCCACCATGGAAATGCAACCTCACGCAACCAAAGAAACCGGGTCTTGATGTCATCTTATCAAAATTCTGCGTTCCCAGACGTGAGAAGTAATTCTTCTTCTGCTTCTTGTACTGGTTCTTTCTCAACGTCTTTACTCAATTAAAAATATAATATGCAAATATACACACAAAGAGGTGAGATTATCTACGCCAATACAAGCATGATAGTACAGAGATAATACGAACAACACGTCATGCAAAAATATCATATCATGATCACAATTATACCATCATCATAGTGCAAAATAATAATTATCATTATGCCACTATCACTGTTTAAATCATACAACAATTATAGCAACACCATCATATAGATATAGATGCTCAATTTCATGCATGCGCATATAGACTCAATGTCCTACTCCATGGAGCTAATACTCAAGTCAGAGAAATTGATTGAAAAGAGCTGCTGGTATTTCGTGCTTCAGACTAAGTGCTTATAATTATATCTTGCACATCTAGCACATACACAACAGTCTTTGTCAGATCTCGATTAAGAATAGTGTCTCGGTCCGGATCACCGGTGTGTTGCATCGGTCTAACCCACGGTGCAGAAGAGCTACCAACTGCCCATTGTGAGCAACCCGCACCCCGATGCCCCCAAGGTCCACAAGTGACCTACACTACGCGTATCGCACCCACTCAAGAGGTGTACGTTTCTCCTAGGCAATTAGCCATATCCAGTCCATCGGACCATTTTCAATGCATGTGTAATGCACCAATTACCAACCAAAGGTAAATCACATAATTTCTCATACAAAGTTCAAATACTATTTTATGTTCATAAAATGGATTCATGCCAATTATAAGCAAATTGCCCAATTTCTTGTACAGTATTCACATACTGATTTTTAACTGTAAAGTTTATTGTATAATTAGCAAAGAACCTTATATTATTGCATTTTTCTCATTCATAAAATATTTTTGTCACATTTTTATGGTCACGTAATATTTTATTACGTAAACAACGATTTGTAACATTTCTATTACGTAACAATTTTCTCTTTGTATTCTAAAAAATGTGTAAAAATATTCTTTAATTTTTAAATTACATAGCAATTTTTCTACAACATTTCGATCGTGTAAAATATTTAAACGCTTTAAAAATTGTGTAGAAATATTTTAACATTTTTCAAATCGAATAATTTAAAAATTACGTTTTTGAGTTACATAAATCATTTTGTTCATCATTTTTACCCTTCGTAAAATATTTCTTAACTTTAAAATATTATTTTGGATTTTTCTTAATATAATTTCTTACTTTATTTTCTTCCGATTCTTAAAAAATTCTTCTCCATAATATATTTTCTAAACATCACCTTTTATTGATTTAATTTTACAAAATCACATTTAGTTGATTTAATTATTGTTTCTAATTTTAAATTTCATAACGTTTTCCAAAACCCAATAAATAAATTCTGCTTAGTAAATTTAAGTTACAAACGTTTTCTTTTATATTTCTAAATCACTTTCAAAAATTAATTCTCCTTGAAAACAATTTGAAGTTTAGCACCTTCAATCTCCCTTTTTCTTTTATTTATGAAAATTCCACTTGACAACACTTTAATTCTCTTTTCAAAATCCTTATTTTGAAAATTCTTATATTTTATAACATCAAAACATTTTTTTTTAAAAATTATCAAGACCTTAAAAAATGGCCATTGGAACCATGAAGGATTTTTCTTATAACTTAAATGAATTACATTTTTGTTTCAACGCAAAATTAATTAATATCAACATAACTAAAAAGAAAACGTGTGCATTCTCTTTTGCAAAAACTAAAATCCTTTTGTTTATTTCCTTTACTTCTCAAATCATAAAATTTTATTATTCATGAAAATATTAATTTGGTGAACACCTAATTTGAGGTGTTTTGGCCAAAAATCTTATTGTTCTAGGGACCCAAAAATCAATTTCCTTGTTCTTGAAAAATTTTCAATATGAACCCTAATTTTGGGCATCAAAACCGAACCTCTCTTTTGGCCATTGGAGCCAAAATTTTACTTATTTCAACATACATCCATCATAATATATTTAACATATATCATCATGCATATTATAAGCATACCATATAAACAAGTAAAAATCATACTAAGCATGCATACATAATTAATTCATGCAAAGCATATCAAGCATAAACAAAATAATTAAAAACACATAACACAAATAATTTATTACATGACCATGGATATGAATCCTCACATGGATTCATCATCCATCAAATATAACCATCTCTCACCACCATGCTTGGTTGGTGAGATAAATCTCCCTCTTACCTCTTGAAGAACCACAAAAGCTCCTTGCTTGAAATTTGAACAAGATCTCCACCAACACAACTTTCTTAGACATGAAATAAACACAAGAAAATTAGTACATCAAGCTTGAACAAAAAGAACCATGGATCAAACATGGTTAGAATCATGGAAAATGAAAGAAGAAATGAAGTTTTCCTTACTCTTCACTTTAAGAATCCTTAAGCTTGATCTTAGAAAAAGTCCTTCAAGATGTAAGAATTTGAGAAAATTCTCAACAAGAAAGTTGTTTAGAACAAGGTGAGGATTTAAGAAACTTGATTGTATGAAATTAAAGAGCGATGGAAATGAATTTGGAGAGCTTGGCCGAATGGCCTTGTAGGAGAGAAAGATGGTGTTTTCTTTGGTTTTTCTTCTTGGCACTTAGGTGAAAATGAGAAGGAATGATGAAGTGAGAAGGTGAAGTGAGGAAATGAGTTATTTTGTCTCTAAATGGGCTGCATAGCCATAGCATGCATAGGAGAGAAATGTAAAGTGAAGTTTGAAGAACATAAGCATTAATGATCAATAGGAAATGGTCTAGACACTTGGCAATTGTCTTCATCTTTTTCCTTGGCCTAAAAAGCCTATGCTAGCTTTGTCTCCTCTCCAAAATGCATGCAAAACCGTCCCCCCCTTCTCCTTGCATGCAACATGTGATTAATTTGCATGGTCATCTTTCCTAAGCTATCCTAGCCCTTGATTAAAAGGATGATTTGGATTAAAATAGCCATTAGGTTTAGGTTGTAGATGGAAGACTTCTTTTGAGCCATTGGATCTTTCTCCTTTAATTCCTAGCCCTTAGATGAGTCTTCAAAATGGAGGGTCAAGATTACACCTTCAAACTTTACATCCAAGGGTCCAAAATGGTTGTAGTAAATTTTTGTTGACTAAATCTACACCATTAATTCAAATCCAATGGTTATTAATGATCCATCTCAACCATTGATTTAATCTTCATCCAAGGGTTCATAATGGTCAAAGTTATTTTACAAGACTAAATCTCCACCCTTGATTTAATTTTCCATCCAACGGTTATAATTAATCCTATATATTTTCAAGATTAAATCTCCACCATTGATTAAATCAAGATTAAATCTCCAATGTTAATTAAATTAATGGTGGATATCCAATCCACCAATATTAACTTAATAATATAGAATATTATTTTGATTCACTGTAACTCCACAAAACATACATTTGCTGTATTTTTACCGTCATAGTAAATAAATACAGTAAAAATACGGTAAAAGAAATTTTCTAAAACTATTTTTGGATTCAGGTTTGGTAAGATCCCCTGTCTCCGTCTAAACAGTACAAATTTTTCTATGCATAGAAAAATTTTCACTTTGCGGGACCCACTTGGGCCCACGTATGGCTACCTGGGCCCACATACATCTCGTGGGGCCCACAAGCCATAAAAATTTCAAAATCACACATAAAATCATAAAAATTAGAAAATTCACAAATATCCAAACAAATTACGTAAATTATGGTCAAATATCTAAGCAGTAAAAATTAAATTATGTAAATTTTTCTGGCCTGAAAATTATTATTTTCCTGACACAGAACAAATCACTCAAAATGGTCAAATATGCAGACAGAATATTTAAAATAATTTTACAGTGCACAGAAATCACTAAATAGTAGAATTCTGCTAACTGTTAAAATTACTTATTTAATACATAGAAAGTTTGGGGTGTTACAACAGTCCTTTGAAAAATGCCTCGGTTTCCCACATCAGAAACAGATGATGCCTTTGATTGTATAGTCTTTTGTCAAATGGTCCTTCCCACATTTAAAGTATTTTGATGTGGATGCCACTGTTTGGCCGAATTTGTTGTTGTTTGAACTTCCTCCATAAGACCTTTGTTGAAACTAACTCCACGTTGGCCGTGAGTATGACTTTCGCTGGAATTGGCTATTATTATTTCCTCATCTTTGGAACCGTGTAAGTCCAAAGTTACGATTTCTAGTGTCGCAAGACTGATCAATCTTCTCTATCGTATGACACTTGTCAACCAAAACTAGGAACTGGTTAATCCTCAGAGACAGCACTGCACGCTTCAAATCGTGCCTCAACCTATCTTCAAACTTTTCACACTTCCA
The DNA here is from genome assembly GCA_029884595.1 of Ormosia semicastrata. Classification (NCBI taxonomy): domain Eukaryota; kingdom Viridiplantae; phylum Streptophyta; class Magnoliopsida; order Fabales; family Fabaceae; genus Ormosia; species Ormosia semicastrata. Next base: position 69,279,470 of record JAQQTO010000061.1, on the reverse strand, counting down.
CTCTTTGTCTGGCTGAAGTTGGAAGTACGTCGAGAACTTAGACAGGCTCTCGAACTTTGTTCATACTCTCTGACTATCATTCCTCCTTGGCGCAGACTAAGAAATTTCGTCTCCTTAGCATGCCTTACACTTGTGAGAAAATACTTTTTCAGAAACTTGTTCTTGAAGAGTCCCCATATAATCACTCTTCCTTCAGCTTCTAACAGTTGTTGTGTTCTTATCCACCAGTCCTCTCCATCTCCCACGAGCATGAAAGTAGCGTACGTCACCTTCCTCTCGTCAGCACAACCCATTCCTCGAAAAATCTTCTCCAGCTCTTTGATCTAGAGATTCCCTTCTCAAGATCAAACTCTCCTTTAAACTGTGGAGGGTTGTTACGACGAAACTCTGATAAATTCTGAGCTTCGGCATTCTCGGCATGTTATTGGGCAGCTCTTTGATTTTGCTGCACGATGACATCTGCCATCCTTTGTAGAGCTTCTGCAGCGGCAACCATACTCTCATTTTCGCATTCAGAATCCACACTTGAACCTCTTCCATGCACCATCATATTCCTTTGAAGTTAAACTAAACAATACAAAATCAAAGTTAAATAAAATCATTTGAAAATCATTTCAAACAATGTTGTCTCCTTACGGAAACCAAACACAGAGAATCACACAACACAAACAAGATAGACCTACCCGTAAACCCAAAAGACTAAAACCTCGCTCTGATACCAACTAATGTAACACCCCCTTTAGGGCATCACGTTTGCATATTTATACTTACCAAATTTTACCAGGTTATAAAAATTATTTATTAATATTAATTATATGTTTTTCAAATCATTTTTCATTGTGGATAATTAAAACTGACAATCAAATAAATTACAAAATATACCAAAGTAAAATAATTTACATTACATACATACCAAGATCTAAAACTTTAAAACATCCAGTTTTGTTATCAAAATAATCATACAGGTACTACAGCCCAAATATAAACTAACCTAGCACCCACATCTAGTCAGAAGGGTATTCATCCGGATCCTCCTCCCTTCTTCTCAGAAGATAAAAGCCCCTAATAGGTCACAGGGCTACGGACAGGAGTCCGCGCAGAATAAACAACCAAATCCTCTGTAGGAGTAGCACGACGAGTACTCCACAAAAACTCTATGGGCATAGTAAAACGTAAATGCATAAAAGTGCTAAAAGTAAACATAGGATCCCCAAGGAAAGTCCTACTAACAGTCACAGATACTACTTCAATATATACTACGCGATCCTTGTCAACATCATAGCGCTAGGAGTTCGTACTACCTCTAAACAAAACCTTCATATATCCCAGAAAACCCTTCGACGCCATAACAACAACAGGCAAACTAACCCAAACAGAAATGAGGCGAATCGTCCTCTTCTTCTTCACCCTCTAAAATAATCATACAAATAAACAGAAAAACATAGGAAAGAGGTGAGGTCCCCTACATCAATACCATCATAGCAGTGAATGACAGTAAAACAACCTACTATTCATACATAACATTTAACAAATAAATTCTTAGCATCATATGATTATAGCATCAAATAGCAAATAATTAACATAATGTATATATACATATATATATATATCACAGCAGAACGATGATTGACTATGCACATGTATGATGAACCAATTTCCTACTCCATGGAGCTAAACTCAATTTTGGAGAGAATGATCCAGAAGATATGTCAGTATATCGGTTGCCTCAAACCACGTGCTATAATTTTTCAAAGTGCACATCAGGCATTATACACGGCATTCTACACCAAATCATGAATAGAATAGTGTTTAGTCAAGATTGTTGGAGCATTGCTCAGTTACCACGGCCCAGTGGAGCTACCTACAGTCCATTTGTGGAATTCCTGTGCTCCTACACCTCCTTGCTCAACAAGTGAGCAACACTACGCAATTCGCACCTGCATTTAGGTGTAATTCAACTCCTAGGCAACAATAGCCTTAGCAGACATTGTTTGTTTAACAAATGCATGTCCAATGACTTAATACACAATATAGGCCACTATTGGCCATAAACACATAGTGATATTTCCAGGTCCATTATATTGGCCCGACAGCAAAACTTGTCGTTCCACTCAATCGCATAGTATTTTTATTGCATTTTCTCATTCTCGTAGGGATTTGAAAACGTTTTCTTAATCGTGTTGCTAAAAATTACCATTTTTAAATTGTGTAGAAGTTTTTCTACATATTTTCAATCGCGTAAAACATTTTCTCAATATTCTAAACTCAAATTAAAACTTTTCTTATTTAATATCAAAATTAGACTTTATTTCCATTATTTCCTTATTAAATCCCTTTAAACAATATTTCTACCATTTTTCTAAAAAATCCATATTATCTTAAGTTTAAATAAAAATCCTTTTCCATTTAATTTATTTATATCATCATAAATAAATTATTTTAAAGTCTCAAAATTATATTTTTGTCCTAAATCCACTATGTGGCCGAAAATCAATTTCTTAATTAGTGATAAAATATAATCATTTCCATTTTTATTTTATAAATTCTTAATTAGGTTTATTATCACTAATCCTCTAGATTACCATTTAATAAAACATTTTTGAATTAGAAACTCCCTTGGAAGACTTGGAGGCCGTGAGCCTCACTAGGCCATTGGAACCAAAATTTCTTTCCTTTCAAGCTTAAATCATAACATACAACATGTTCAAACATTAAAAATTCTACTTTAACAAGTTCATGCATAATATCAAAACAGTAAATCACATAGGATAAACAATTACAATCACACAAACACATCAACTTTCGTGTCCCTCACCACCATAAATGGTTGATGAGGTTAATCTCCCTCTTACCTTATATGTAGCTTCCAAAGCTCTTTGTTTGATCTTTTGCTTCAACTTCCTCCACCAAAAGCTCTTAGAAATCAAAGCAAACACAATATATTAACATTCAAAGTTTAAAATAAAACAATCATGGATCAAACATGGTCTTAGGATTTTCAAAAATCAAATAAGAACTCAAGTTTCAAGACTTCTACCTTGAAACCCTAGAACTTGAATCTTAAAATCAAGCATGAAGATGATGGAATCAAGGGTTGATCACAATTTCAAAGTTGTTTGGAATGAGATTTAGAATTAAGTGATATGATTTGTTTGAATTAAAAGTGATTAGAAGTGTGTTTATGTAGGGAGGCCGTGAGATAGATAGGAGAAAATGAAGGAAAGTGAGAGAAAATGTGTTTAGATTTTAAGAGAGAAGTTGATAGCTTTTTGCATGTGAAAGAAAAAGGAATTTTGGTCACACCAAAGCTATATGGTCGTGAGCCTACAATGAAGAGAGAGAAAGAGATATTTGATTTACTACATGCTATCACAACCATTGATTTAATCAATGGTGGACATCTAAGGCTTCAACATTAAGCTTGCTCCCACAACCATTGATTAGATCAAGGGTTGATACGCAAAGCTTCTTTACTAAGCTTGCTTCTTATTGGTTGTTCATAAAGGTGCCATAGCCACCTTCCATGACTAACCAAGATATTTTCCAACAGAAATTTTTAGAAAGATATTTTCCAATAGATATTTTTTAATAGATATTTTCAGAAACTATTACCCAATGGATAATAGCCACTGCTAGGTATTGTCCAATGAGTAATAACATTACATAATGGATAATAGCTTTACCCAATGAATAATAAAACTCAAATAAATAAAATTTTCATCAATTGTTCCCAGTTTCGGGTTTAGTAAGTTTCCCCGGTTTTGCATTAATGGTGAAACTTTCCGGTCTGGGAAAAATTTTTATTTTTTCGAACCCGCTTCGCGCTCACATAAAGCCCAGAATAATATTGAAATAATTAAAAATTTAGAAAAATCCACAAAAATTCACAAAAATCATAAAAATTATAAAACTCATATATATTCAGAAAAAATGAAATTCGGGGTGTTACAACTCTCCCCATCTAATAAAAATTTCATCCTCAAAATTTCTCTTACATTTAAAACAAATGAGGATATTGCTCCTTCATCTTGTCTTTCAGCTCTAATGTTGCATCTCCGGTCACGTCATTCCAGATCACCTTTACTAAGAAAATTTCTTTCCCTCTGAGTTGCTTCATTCTTTTGTCTTCAATTGTTACAAGAAACGTCTCATTGGTTAAGTTATCTTTTAATTGTACCGTATTCAGAGCTATAACATGGGTGGGATCAGGAATATACTTTTTTAACTGAGATACATGAAAGACATTATGGATGTACGAAAGAAAAGGCGATAAGGCTATCTAATACGCTACCGGACCTATTCGACGAAGAATTTGATATGGTCCGATAACTTTAGGAGCGAGCTTTTTGGATTTTATAACCCATCCGACCCCAGTCGTAGGTGTAACTCTCAAAAATATATGTTTGACTTCCTCAAATTCAAGTGGTCTCCTTCTCTTATCAGCATAACTTTTCTGTTGACTTTGAGTCGCCCTCATCTTTTCCTGAATTACTTTAACCTTATTTGTCGTCTGTTGCACAAGTTTAGGTCCTAAAGCAAGATTCTCCCCATCTTGAAGCCAACACAAAGGAGTTCGACATCGTTGCCCATACAATGCCTCAAAGAGTACCATCCCTATGCTTGAGTGATAACTGTTGTTGTACGTGAATTTTATCAGAGGCAAGAATTCATCCCAACCTCTAGTCTTCTCTAGAACACAAGCCGATAACAGATCTTCCAGTGACTGAATCATCCTTGTTGACTGGCCATCTGTTTGGGGATGATATGCAGAACTCAAACGAAGTTTAGTCCCTATCGCTTCTTGTAGACTTTACCAAAACCTCGATGTGAACCTCAGATCTCTATCAAAAATAATGCTGGAGGGTACGCCATGAAATCTAACGATCTCACCAATGTACACTTGAGCCAACCTTTTCATTGATTATTTTATATTAATAGGAAAGAAATGTGCTGACTTTGTAAGTTGATTAACCAGTACCCAAATAGAGTCATAACCCTTTCGAGTCTTGGGCAATCCAACAACAAAATCCATATTGATGTTATCTCATTTCCATTCGGGAATAGCCAAAGGTTGCAACATTTCAGATGGTCTTTGATGCTCAACCTTTGCTTTCTGACAGGTCAAACAAGACAATACATATTCTGCAACATCTCTCTTCATCCCTTGCCATAAATACAATCTCTTCATATCTTGATACATCTTGGTCACTCCAGGGTGCATACTTAACTTGCTTCTATGGGCTTCATCGAGTATTAATCTTCTAAGTTCTGAATTGCTTAGCACACAAATTCTCTCTCCAAATCTTAGAATCCCATCAAGTCCTTCGCTAAACGATGTCTCCATACCTTGCTCTACAAACTCTCTTTCATTCTGTAAAAATTCATCACCTTTCTGCTTTGCTTTAATTTCCTCCATCAAGCTACTCGAAATGGTCATCATATTCAAAAAAATCCTTCCCGGTGTCAAATCCATTGACAACCGCATATCCCTAAATTGCTCTATCAATTCATTCTCTTTAATCATCATAGCAGATACACTAAGTACTTTTCTGCTCAAAGCATCCGCTACGACGTTCACTTTTCCAGGGTGATATTGAAGTTGAAAATCGTAGTCCTTCAAAAATTCTAACCATCTTCGTTGCCTCATATTCAACTCCTTTTGATTGAACAGATACTTCAGACTTTTGTGGTCGCTGTAAATATTGAAGGTTACTCCATAAAGAAAGTGCCTCCATATCTTCAATGCAAACACTACTGCCACCAATTCCAAATCATGAGTGGGATAATTCTTCTCATGCACTTTTAATTGCCTTGAAGCATACGTCGTGACATTTCTATTCTGCATCAACACACAACCTAGACCCAAATATAAAGCATCACAATACACTTCAAACGGTTCATTGGGATCAAGCAGAATCAACACTAGTGCGGTAGTCAAATGCTTCTTCAATTCTTGGAAACTCTTCTCACATGCATCTGTCCATATAAAAGTTTGATACTTTCATGTGAGTTGAGTGAGAGGTCCTACTATCTTTGAAAACCCTTCAATAAACCTTCGATAATACCCAGCCAAACCAACAAAACTACGAATCTCTGTCGCAGTCTTCGGCCTTTCCCACTGAAGAACTGACTCTAGCTTTGCTGGATCTACTACGACCCCATCCTTTTAGATCACATGCCCCAAAAACTGAACTTCATTAAACTAGAATTCACATTTGGACAACTTCCCATACAACTTATTCTCCTTCAAATTCTGAAGAACCACACTGAGATGTTCAGCATGTTCCTCCTGACTCTGAGAATATATCATAATGTTGTCAATAAAGACAATGACAAATCTGTCTAAATTAGGATGAAAGATCCTATTCATGTAATCCATGAATATCGCAGGAGCATTCGTTACCCCAAAAGGCATTACTAGATACTCATAGTGCCTATAACGCATCTAAAAAGCTGTCTTAGGAACATCCTCAACCTTCACGCAAATCTGATGAAAACTAGAATGCAAATCGATCTTTGAGAAAATAGCAGCTCCCTTCAATTGATCCATCACGTCGTATATCCTTGGAAGTGGATACTTATTCCTAATCGCGATCTTATTCAACGAACAGTAGTCCACGCACAAACGTGAAGTTCCATCTTTCTTCTTTACAAACAATACTGGAGCTCCCCATAGAGACACACTAGATCTCACAAACTGTTTCCCCAACAGTTCCTCTAATTGTTTCTTGAGTTCAACTAACTTTGCTGGCGACATCTGGTATGGAGCCATCGAAATAGGACCAACGCCTGGTACTAGATCAATAGAGAACTCTATCTTTCTATCCGGTGGTAGTCCAGGAATGTCATCAGGAAAAACTTCTGGAAACTTGTTTACTATCGAAATAGCATTCACATCTTCTTCACTTTTGACCTCTAAGCAAGATAACAACATATATCCTTGAGCTCCTTCCCTCAAGTAAGCTTCGACTTAGCTCACCGTTAAAAATCTAGAATTCTCAGTTTTAGGAAAGATTAAAGTCTTATTGGAACAATCTAATAGGATATGGTTAGAAGATAACTAATCCATTCCTAGGATTATGTTTATTTCGGACAAAGGCAAACAAATCAAATCAATAAAAAAGATTCAATTTTCAACACAAACAGGACAGTAAACAAACTTTTATAGTGGCAATAGGTTTATCAGTCAGAGTAGAAATAACTAAATCAAAAGGCAATAATGACACAAATAATCCTAAACGATCCACCCAATCATATGCAATAAAAGAATGCGTCGCTCCAAGTGTACACTCGTCGTCCTGCCTGTGGCTTGGCAGCACGAACATTACTGACTGAGGATGCCATCTTAGGTTAATTACAGTCCTTTGAAAAATGCCCCGATTTCCTATATCGGTAACAGATGATGCCTTTGATTGTACAGTCTTTTGTCAAATGGTCCTTCCCACATTTAAAGCATTTTGATGTGGACGCCACTGTCTGACTGAATTTGTTGTTGTTTAAAGTTCCTCTATAAGACCTTTGTTGAAACTGACTCCCCGTTGGCCTTGAATACGACTTTCACTGGAATCAGCTATTGTTATTTCCTTCTCTTTGGAACCGTGTAGGTCCAAAGTTACGATTTCTAGTGTAGCAAGACTAATCATTCTCCTCTATCCTATGATACTTGTCAACCAAAACTGGGAACTGGTCAATCCCAAGAGATAGCACTGCACGCTTCAAATTGTGCCTCAAGCTATCTTCAAATTTTTGCACTTCCACTCTTCATCAGGCTGAAGTTGGAAGTACCTCGAGAACTTAGACAGGCTCTCAAACTTTGCGGCATACTCTCCGACTGTCAATTCCCCCTTGGCGCAGACTAAGAAATTCTGTCTCCTTAGCATGCCTTACACTTGTTGGAAAATACTTTTCCAGAAACTTGTTCTTGAAGATTCCCCATGTAATCACTCTTCCTTCAGCTTCTAACAGTTGTTGTGTTCCTGTCCACCAGTCCTCTCCATCTTCCATGAGCATAAAAGTAGCGTACATCACTTTCCTCTCGTCAACACAACCCATTCCTTGGAAAATCTTCTCCAGCTCTTTGATCCAGAGATTCGCCTTATTAGGATCAAACTCTCCTTTAAATTGTGGAGGGTTGTTACGACTAAACTCCATTAAATTCTGAGCGTTGGCATTCTCGGCATGTTGTTGGGTAGCTCTTTGATTCTGCTACACAATGACATCCACCATCCTTTGCATAGCATCTGTAGCTGCAACCATACTCTCATTTTCGCGTCCAAAATCCACACTTGAACCTCTTCCACGCACCATCGTATTCCTTTGAAGTTAAACTAAACAATACAAAATTAAAGTTAAATAAAATCATTTTAAAATCATTTCAAACAATATTGTCTCCTTACGGAAACCAAATGCAGAGAATCTCACAACACAACAAGACAGACCTACCCGCAAACCCAAAAGACTCAAACCTAGCTCTGATACCAACTAATGTAACACCCCCTTTAGGGCATCATATTTATAGATTTTAACTTACCAACTTTTACCAGGTTATAAAAATTATTTATTAATATTAATTATATGTTTTTCAAACTATTTTTCTTTGCGGATAATTAAAACTAACAATTAAATAAATTACAAAATATACCAAATTAAAATAATTTACATTACATACATACAAAGATCTAAAACTTTAAAACATCCAGTTTTGATCTCAAAATAACTATACAGGTACTACAGCCCAAAGATAAACTAACCTAGCACCCACATCTAGTCAGAAGAGTACTCATCCGGATCCTCCTCTGGATCTTCCTCTGACTCCTCAGAAGACAATAGCCCCTGATGGGTCACAAGGCTACGGACAGGAGTCTACACTGAAGAAACAACCGAATCCTCCATAGAAGTAGCACGACGAGTACTCCACAAAAACTCCATAGGCATAGTAAAATGTAAATGCATAAAAGCGCTAAAAGTAAACATTGGATCCCCATGGAAAGTCCTACTAACAGTCACAGATACTACTCCAATATATACTACGCGATCCTCGTCAACATCATAGCGCCAGGTGTTCTTACCACCTCTAAACAAAACCTTCACATATCCCAGAAAACCCGTCGACGCCATAACAACAACAGGCAAACTAACCCAGACAAAAATGCGGCTCGTCCTCTTCTTCTTCACCCTCTAAAACAATCATACAAATAAACAGAATAACATAGCAAAGAGGTGACATCCCTTGCATCAATATCATCATAGTAGTGAAAGATAGTATAACAACCTACTATTCATACACATCATTTAACAAATAAATTCATAGCATCATATCATTATAGCATCAAATAGCAAATAATTAACCCAATGCATATATATATATATCACAGCAGAACGATGATTAACTATGCATATGTCTGGTAAACCAATTTCCTACTCCATGGAGCTAAACTCAATTTCAGAGAGAATGATCCAGAAGATATGTCGGTATATCGGTCGCCTCAGACCAAGTGCTATAATTTCTCAAAGTGCAGATCAGGCATTATAGATGACATTCTATGCCAAATCATGAATGGAATAGTGTTTAGTTAAGATTGTCGGAGCATTGCTTAGTTATCACGGCCCAGTGGAGCTACCAACTGTCCATTTTTGGAATTCCTGTGCTCCTACGCCTCTTAGTTCAACAAGTGAACCACACTACGCAATTCGCACCTGCACTTAGGTGTAATTCAACTCTTAGGCAACAATAGCCTTAACAAACACTGTCTGCTTGACAAATGCATGTCCAATGACTTAATACACAATGCAGGCCACTATTGGTCATAAACACATAGTGATATATCCGGGTCCATTATATTGGCCCGACAGCAAAACTTGCTATTCCACTCAATTGCGTCGTGTTTTTATCGCATTTTCACAATCGTAAAAAACTTCCATTACATTTTGAAATTGCATAACAGTTTTTCAACGTTTTCTCAATCGCATAGGGATTTTAAAACGTTTTCTTAATCGCGTAGCTAAAAATTACCATTTTTAAATTGCTTAGAAGATTTTCTACGTATTTTCAATTGCGTAAAATATTTTCTCAATATTCTAAGCTCAAATTAAAACTTTTCTTATTTAATATCAAAATTAGACTTTATTTCCATTATTTTCCTATTAAATCCCCTTTAAACAATATTTCTACCATTTTTCTAAAAAATCCATGTTATCTTAATTTTAAATAAAAATTCTTTTCCATTTAATTTGTTTATATCGTCATAAATAAATTATTTTAAAGTCTCAAAATTACATTTTTGTCCTATATCCACTATGTGGCCAAAAATCAATTTCTTAATTAGTGATTAAATATATTCATTTTCATTTTTATTTTATAAATCCTTAATTAGGTTTATTATCACTAATCCTCTAGATTACCATTTAATAAAACATTTTTGAAATGGAAACCCTCTTGGAAGGCTTGGAGGCCGTGAGCCTCACTTGGTCATTGGAGCCAAAATTTCTTTCCTTTCAAGCATAAATCATAACATACAACATGTTCAAACATCAAAAATCCTACTTTAACAAGTTCATGCATAATATCAAAGCAATAAATCACATAGGATAAACAATAACAATCACACAAACACATCAAATTTCATGTCCCTCACCACCACAAATGGTTGATGACGTTAATCTCCCTCTTACTTTGTATGTAGCTTCCAAAGCTCTTTGTTTGATCTTTTGCTTCAACTTCCTGCACCAAAAGCTCTTACAAAATGAAAGCAAACACAATATATTAACATTCAAAGTTTAAAATAAAACAACCATGGATCAAACATGGTCTTAGGATTTTCAAAAATCAAATAAGAATTCAAGTTTCAAGACTTCTTCCTTGAAACCCTAGAACTTGAATCTTAAAATCAAGCTTGAAGATGATGGAATCAAGGCTTGATCACAACTTCAAAGTTGTTTGGAATGAGGTTTAGAACTAAGTGATATGATTTGTTTGAATTAAAAGTGATTGGAAGTGTGTTTATGTAGGGAGGCCATGAGATAGAAGGGAGAAAATGAAGAAAGTTAGAGAAAATGTGTTTAGATTTTAAGAGAGAGGTTGATAGCTTTTTGCATGTGAAAGAAAAATGAATTTTGGTCACACCAAAGCTTTCTGACTGTGAGCCTATAATGAAGAGAGACAAAAAGATATTTGATTTACTACAAGCTATCACAACCATTGATTTAATCAATGGTGGACATCCAAGGCTTCAACATTAAGCTTGCTCCTACAACCATTGATTAGATCAAGGGTTGATATGCAAAGCTTCTTTACTAAGCTTGCTTCTTATTGGTTGTTAATAAAGGTGTCATAGCCACCTTCCATGGCTAACCAAGATATTTTCCAATAGATATTTTCAGAAAGATATTTTTCAAAAGATATTTTTCATCAGATATTTTCAGAAACTATTACCCAATGGATAATAGCCACTGCTAGTTATTGTCCAATGAGTAATAACATTACATAATGGATAATAGCTTTACCCAATGAATAATAAAACTCAGATAAATAAAATTTTTGTCAACTGTTCCCGGTTTCGGGTTTAGTAAGTTCTCCCGGCTCTGCATCAACAGTTCAAAACTTTTCGATTTGGGAAAATTTTTTATTTTTTCGGGCCTACCCCGGGCCCACATAAAGCCCAAAATAATATTAAAATAATCAAAAATTCAGAAAAATCCCCAAAAATTTACAAATTTCATAAAAATTGTAAAACTTATATATATTCAGAAAAAATAAAATTCGGGGTGTTACACTATTTGTGTTGAGATTTCTACATTCTTGAGAGATGATGATTCTATTTCTACAGATTATGCAGCAACTAATGGTATTGAAGGGTTTATGAACAATGTTCTTGATGCAGTTGCAGAATATGAAACACATAGGGAAATGGAATTGAAGGCTATTGAAGAATTTTCAAAGAAGGGAGAAGAGCACCGAATGGCAGTCACTACTGTGGTGGATTTTGTTTTTGGACCATGGTCCAACATAAATAATGAAAATGGAGTTGATAAAATAAACATACTGCATTCTGGTGGTGAAGTCAAGGAAATTAAGGAAAAGCAATGGGACCCTGGTGGAAGCTCTTATGCTTCAAGCTTAACTTAGTCATTACACTTGAAGCAATGGGACCCTGGTGGAAGTCTCCTCACTTGGTAAGGATATTTATTCTCCCTCTCTTTCATTTTACTTGTCCTAGATTATTTGATGTTAATTGAGGGATGTTGTTTTCTTTTGAGCTTTACATTGAGGACAATGTAGAATTTAAGTGTGGGGGAGGAATTTACATGAAGTTTTATGTTTTAATTCTATTTTTTGTTTTATTTCTATTTTTTATGTTTAATTTTGTTATTGTTTTAATTTTGTCTTAATTTTCTATTTTTGTTTTACTATTTCTATTTTTTTGTTGATTAATTCTACTATTTCTATTTTTTTTTTGTTATTTGTCTGCTACTATTTTTTTTAATTCTATTTTTATTTTTAATTCAATTTTCTATTTTAAAGAAAAAAGTGTTTTTAATTGCTTTCCAATGATGTTTTGCGATTTGTGAAGTTTATGAATTTGAGGCAAATTAAATTCAAGGTTCATAGCATGATTAAATAAATTTTCTTCGTTCTTGAATTTGACATGCTTGGTTTTGGATGTTGAATTAGTGGATTGAGTTGATAGATGCACACCCTGTGAGATTTTGAGCCTATTGATGGATGAATTTAGCATTTGTGTCATTCTCTTCTGTCTTGTGTGATTTTCACTTATGACAATTGATCACTCCAGAACTTGTTTTGATTCTTTTTTACGCTACATTTTCACTTGTATGCATAAACATGATTGAGGCCTTCTTTCTTGAATTAGGTACTTTGGCCAAATAGCCAATCTTGCACCATTTCCCTTTGATTAACCCCTTTGAGCCTATTTAGCTATCTATTGTCTTAGCTCATTATATGCCCTATGTGAAAAACCATGATTCTACCTTACCATAGGGAATGAGAGAGCATTGGTTCATTTTCATTTGAGGAGCTCTTTTGCTTGTTGGTAATTAATAGTTTAAGTGTGGGGGTTGTGCAAATTGATGTGTAATATGCAAACTGTTTGGTGGAAGAAAAAGAAAGAAAAAAAGAGCCAAATGAAAAGAAAAATAAATAAAAAATAGAATGTAAAAAAAAAAAGAGAAAAAGAAAAAGAATAAATGCAAGAAAGGTTGTGAAAGAAAAGAAATCAAATAAAAAAAAGGAAAGGAATATGTAAAGAGAATGTGCATTATATGGAATTGGAGGTAAAATTTCATACTTGTTACTTGTCATTTGAGTTCCTCCCTAATGCTCTATTATTCTCTTGGGTACTTAGCTTGTCATATCCATATCGTTTCCTTCCTTTACCTTGACCCCATTACAACCTTGAATAAAGTCCTCTTGATTTTTTTATGCATGTGTTTGAGTAGTGGAGAAGTAGAAGATAAACAAGCTTATGGTAGTGCAATTTTCATGGGTTGAATTAAGTAAAATACTCTGTTGCCAAGTGGCCTTAATCCTCAAGAGGGGGGTAAATTGAGTATATAAAAACTTTTCACAAATCTTTCACAAAATACTTGAAATCTTATTTTCATTGAAGTTATTGATTAATTGAAGTGAATAGATAGATGAGATTGAATAACTCACTCACAAATAAATAATACAAGATAGAAAGTATTCAAGCAAGTATATAAAATTATAGCACAAATGTAAAGAGATAGAGTTGAGAACATCAAACACAAGATTTATCTTGATTCAGCCACCAATCCACTCGTGGCCTATATCCAGTCTTTAAACAATCACTCGAGATTTTTCACTAAATTCCAAACTTAAATAAGGTGCTTGTAACCTTTACGAATTGGAGCACTCAACACCACCTTGGGATACCTCACCCTCTGTAGCTTGAGCCTCTTCAAACAAGGGATGCCTCACCCTTTACAACCTTGAGGGATACCTCACCCTCTTTACCAGCAAGGGATACCTCACCCTTTACAATTTGGAGGGATGCCTCACCCTCTTCACTAACTAGGGATACCTCACCCTTTATAATTTGGAGGGATGCCTCACCTTCTTCACAAAGAATTGAAGTATATACAAGATGAAACTCTCACAAGAGTAGTTGATACAAATTGAAGCTCTAGAATGCTCTTCAAGAATATCTTAAATGATTTGCAAAAACAGAGCATAAGGGTTTGAAAGTTTGATTCTCGGATTAGAGTGATATAAATATGTTTCAAGTTATTGGTCAACCATTAATGAAGACCCAAGACATGTATTTATAAATTTTTAGACCAAAGGAGCCGTTGGGTGCATTAATGGGCAGCATTAAATGCTAATAAAATAGTCATTGGGCAATGTCAGACTAGTTGTAATTGATTACACAGTCCATGTAATTGATTACATGGCTCTTAGAACGTGTTCTTGGCTTTCTAGGCAAGATATAATCGATTATCAGCCTTGTGTAATCGATTACATGTCCTCTTCCAGAGTTGTAATCGATTATAGCCTCAGTGTAATCGATTACAAGGCTTCTGTCATGCTTGTAATTGATTACATGCACAATGTAATCAATTACAAAGCCTGTGTTTAGCTTGTAATTGATTACAACACATGTGTAATTGATTACCATATCCTTTGAACATATTTTTCAAGCCCAATTAAGTGTTTTTGTCAATTCTTACTTATAGAAACTTGGATTTTGACAACATTTACATTTGAATTATGAAATCCAAGATTGAAATAAACATAACCTTAAAAAGATGAACTTTGAATTATAAGTTGATTTAAAAGATCTTGAAAAACCATTTGAAAATAATTGAGATACCTTGAGAGCATTTTACATTGATATTCTAAGACCTATATCTATATACCTCTTGGTTTCCTTCTCTTGATCTTGATCTTCTCTTTTGATCTTGATCTTCATCTTGACTTTGTTATCATCAAAAACTTCATTTGATGTGCTTCATGACATAAGCATTCACATACTTACCTTTTAAACACTTGAGGGATTGAGAGTGTATCTTGTGAGGATCTACCATTCTTGATTCATGCTTTTCAAATTGAAACTACCTTGCTTGTTGGTTTGAAATGTGAATAAATGTTACCTCATGAATGTTTTGATCCCTTAATTCTTTAGTTGTTCTTCTTACTTGTAAACTTTTGCATACTTGAATATCATTGGAAATTGAGTCTTTTGGAGTTTTTAGCTTTTGAGTTTGTGTTGTTTTTCTTTGTTCCCTCATTTTGGTCTTATGTGATATTCCTAGGAATGCAAAAAATTAAGTATGGGAGAATTTCATAGCATTATATTTTATTTATTTAATGATCCTCTCACTAGGTGTCTTAAGGTTCAATTTGGCTTAATTAAATTGTTTTGTCACATTTTATGATATTGGACCTAATTGGATCATTGTGAGAATGATTGCATGAATTGGTCTTAAATTTTCTATTGAGTAGTGTTTAGTATTTTGACTATAATTTGAGTTTCAAGTATCTAATTGATGTGATTTTGGTCTTATAGAAAAGTTACGACAAATATCTACAACTTTCATGAAGGCTTTGGGAGCTGAATCACACATTTGGATAATTTAAATTGAAGTTGAAGCAAGAGCTAGAATGTTGATCCTGACAGCTTGACCTCTGCACACTCATTGGCCAATATCTTGAGTTACAGGAATGTAATGGATGTCAACCTAAGCCTAAAGAAGATAAGGTCCAAAGAAACAACTCTTATGAATACCCTAAGCCAAACTACATGGTTTTGGGTATGCAATTAAAGCTAGAAAATAGAGACGAGTTTTTGATGAGTTTATGTCACTTAAATGAGCATAACTTGAGTTGTAGGCCTCTAATTGACATGGGACTTAGGCCCAATGATTCCTAATCGACCCAGCTTTGTAACTAATAAGTTTCTAATTATGTGAAACCAAATTAGGGGGTAGTTATATGGGTTAGAAGCAAAAGTCTAAGACTCAGTTTTCATTCTACACTTTTCATTCTCTCTCTAGATCTAGATCTAGATCTTTTTCTCTTCTCTTCCTTCTCTCTAGATTTTCTCTTCTTTTTCAAAGTTATTCCCTCCCATTCATGGAGGGGTAGGGCTTTTAATCAATCCAATGGATTGAACATTCTTGATGCTTAATCTTGAGATTTTGTTTTAATTGTTTACATTCAGTCGTTAATCTAGTTTCTCTCTTTCTTCTCTTTTTCTAATTCTGATTGGGTACTTAATTTGATTTGGATTTGCATTTGATAATTGCATAATTATGTTATGCTAAGAGATGATTTTAGTGACTAAACAAGGCATTAAAAGTGTTCGATGAAATGTTTAGCTTGGTTGGATCTTGGTTTTTAAGTTAATTTAGGTTTTGGATGGATGCTTAACTTGTCTAACCTTAATTAATTGAATTCTAGATGTGTATCTAGTAGAAGATCCACGGATCATTTTGAGGCATCTTCACATGATCTAAGACCAAGGATTTGGTTTATAATTGAATAGACCTATAGTGATCAAGGATGAATTAAAATCAAGATTGGTTAATTCTCTTAGATTGGTTATTTTCCTAATTTTGTTTACCTCTTTGAATTGCTTTTTGTTTCTTTTGTTTAATCTTGCAAACTCCTTCCCCCCTGTTTATTAATCTCAAAATCTGATTTCATAATTGGAGTGATCTATGGGCTCGACCCGGTGTTACCTTACACTGCAAGTAGTTCTGATAATTTGGTTATAAATTGATTTAAATTTGGTAGCCTCAACAATTATCAGTCCCTCTTCATTTTAGACCACCAAAACATCTTCAAGTCTTGATACATCTTAGTGGCCCCGGATGGATAATATAGTGACTACAGTGAGCTTCTTCAAGGATCATTTCCTTGATTCTGGATTCCGTGGGAATGCAAAGTCTACTTCTAAACTTAATCATCCCATCATCCCCCATATTAAACTCTCTAGGATTCCCTAAAAAGATCTGCTCACTTACATCTCTAAGAGTCTCATCTTCCTTTTGAGCTTCCAAGATTTGAGTCCTTAAGTCACTCACTATGTCCACTTGACTCACACTGAGACTATGTGATAACACAGTTATTGAAAAACTCATGTCTGTAAAACTCTTAAGAAGTTCACTCTCCTGAATCATCATCTGGGACAAGTGTAGGGATTTCCTACTTAGTGCGTCAGCCACCACATTGGCCTTACCCAGATGATACTTTAACTCAAAGTTGTAATCTTTCAAAACTCCATCCTTCTCCGTTGTCTTATGTTCTGCTCCTTCTAATCAAATGAGTACTTCAAACTCTTATGATTACTGAACACCTCAAATTGAACTCTATATAAGTAATGTCTCCAAACCTTTAGGGCAAACACTACAACAGCTAGCCTCGATGTATAGGCAACAACTCTCCTATGTTGCATTAGAACACACCCCAAACCCATCTTTGAAGCATCACAGTACACCTCAAATTTCTCTAAAGGATTCAGAATTACGAACATTGGTGTAGTAGTCAACCTCAATTTTAACTCTTGGAAACTGTTCTCACAATCTTGAGTCCACTCAAAAGTACTACTTTCCTAGTCAATCTAGTCAAGGGTAGTGCTAACTGAGAAAATCTTTTTATGAACCCCCTATAGTACCCTGCTAGGTTTATTGTAACACTCTTCTTAGGGCATCACATTTATTGTTACATAATTACCAAATTACCCCTTCATTAGAAATTGTGCTTTGTAATATAAATACGAGTTGTAAAATTTCTTAATAACAATAAGATAAACTTAGCAAAAAATAAAAACATTACAACATCCTCACAAATAATTTATATTATATATACATACAAGTCTTTAGTACAATCATACTTAAATATTTACAAACTAGACTTTCAAAATATTTAATTTTAATTCTTAAACTAACATACTGTCTAAGCACTACTAGACAGTAGAACCCTCAGACGGGTCCTCCTCAGATTCCTCAGCAGGTAGGAATCCAGCTTGACATGAAGTCCTACGGACAGGTGTCCGAGCAGACGACACAACACTGATCTCACTAGGAGTACGGTAGTAAGTCCGCCAGTACTGCCTAATGGATATTGGAAACTCTAGGTGTACATAAATATCTACAGTAAAATAAGGGTGTCCAAGATGTTGTCTACTCAAAACAATATTTAGATCTCCCATATAGTAAATACGCTCTCTATCCAGATCAACGTGTCATGCCTCCGATCCTCCACGAAAAGTCAATCTCATATACCCAAGGAAATAAGGCATCTCCATCGTCTCAGAACTCAGCTTCCTCTACAGGAATCTGCTCCTCTTCGCCTCCTCGGTCAACTTCTTGCTCAACGTCTTTACAAATATAAATGTAATATAGAACAAGCATACAAAGAGGTGAGATCACCTACGCCATTACCAGTATGGTAGCAATGAAGACAAACACATACAATATCTCATACAGCTATCATACCATAATTACAGTTATGCCATCAACATCATTTATCATCATAATACATGAAATAAATAATATTTACGATCATGCCATTACCAATAACCAAATATTCAACAATTCAATTATCATAAATCATAATTATGATAATGCCCTCAATAACTATGCAAATGCACATAGACTCAATTTTCTACTCCATGGAGCTAAAACTCAGGTCGGAGAGAGTGATTGAAAAGATTTGTCTGTACCAACATGCCTCAGACCACGTGCTTAGTTTTGCACATCTAGCATATACACGACAGTCTTTATCAGATCTTGATTAAGAATAGTGTCTCGGTTAGGATCATTGGTGTGTTGCTTCGGTCTAACCCACGGTACAGAAGAGCTACTAACTGCCCATTGTAGGCAACCCACACCCCAATGCCCCCAAGGTCAACGAGTGACTTACACTACGCATATCGAACCCACTCAAGAGGTGTATTCTCTCCTAAGCAATTAGACTCATATAGTCCATTGGACCTTTCCAATGCGTGTACTATGCACCATTCACAGTTCCAATTCATTACCACATATTCAGGGTCCACACATTAACCCAATAGTATCTTTACTGTATTTTCATCGTGAAATCATATTTTCACGTTCTCAATCGCACAACAATTATGTCACATTTAACACTAAAAATTGACTTTATTTTCTATATTTGTATAATCGTCCCTCAAAAAAATAATATTTACATTATAGTCCTCATTTAAATAATATTTTCATAATAGTCCTTCGTAAATCTCATATTTATAAAATAGTCCCTCTGTTATCAAGTATTTGTAATACAACCCCTATTTTATAAAATATTTGTAATATGACCCCTCTTTAAATAATAATTTATAATATAGTCCTCCTTAAAATATTAATTACAATATAGTCCCTCTTTTATAAAAATAATTACAATATAACCCCTCTAAAATTCAATATTTATACTGTTTCCCCAAAATTGGTAATTCTTTCTTTTGCTACAGATATTACATCTCAAATTTTCCAGACACACTTCAAAACTCATAGGGTGATTGATCTGTTGATTATTCCTATATTTTAGTTGCCTTATAATGGATTCATTGAACTCCATTTGTGCTTAATTGTCATCATTTAGCTTAGTTTCTGATATCAAACCCTAATTGGAACATTGTTGTGAAACTTTGCTTAAATGTGTTCATTTGCACTCATAATTGAATTATGCTTTTTAGTCACTGGGCTTCTTAAGGTTCAATTAAGTTTAATTAAGTTAGTTTTGACACATTTTATGATATTTAGCCTAATTGGATCATTGAGGGAATTATTGCATGACTTAGCCCTAATTTATCTCTTTGACAATGTTCAGTGAACTAGCTATAATTTAAGTTTCAAATATCTAATTGATGTGATTTTGTTCTTGTAGGAAAGCTATGACAATTCTCTACTACTTTCATGAAGACCTCAAAGGCTCAATCACACGTTTGGATAGCTCAAATTGGAGTTGAAGCAAGAACTAGGGTGCTGATCCTGACAGCTTGACCTTTGCATATTGTTCATGGCATATCTCGAGCTACAAGTTGTCAAATGAGCTGAAATTTTGATGGTTGATAGTTAAGATCCAAATCTACAACTTTCATGTTGGACACTTTTCCATATTTGGAGGTCTAATGGGTCATATTGAGCTTGGAAGTCAGATTATAGGGCCAGAGTCAAAATACAGGGCCTGCATCAGAATACAGGGCCTAGATTGCGTAAAAGTACACGGCCGTGGATGCCTCTGACTTTGCATTTGAAACAGTGAATTTTGGACCCCCAACTCAGTGTCATACACGGCCTAGGCCGTGTATGACCTCCAGACATCAATTATTGCAAACTTCTGCACGAAGTTTGTGTTGGGGACCTATATATTGACACTCTTGGCACGTTTTGAGGGGAGTTCCGACCTAGGAGAGCAGCTATAACTCCTTGGAGAAGGAGAGGGGAGTCTTGGATCAAAGATTGGAGTCTCGGGTTCGAGCAATCGGAGATCCATCATCCCCAATCCTCAGAAACTCGTTTGCTTTAGTTTTTTCTTCTGCACTTTGTTTCTCATGTTGTTCTTTCTCCATTTTTCTTGTGATTTCCTTCTAGCTATGTGTAACTAAATCTCCCTTGGTTAAGGGGGTGATGAAACCACTAGTATTGATGTTGTGAATCTTGCATATTTGATTATTTCAACACAGTTATGTCTTTATTCATATATTTCTGAATCTATTGTTGGTATGAAGGTTTTTGTACTTGTTCCCACTTTCAAAGTGGTAGATCTGAGTTTATTATGCGCGGTTGCGGTAGTAGATCTAGTGGAATATATGATGTTCATGTGGGTATAATTATCTTTGTGCTATTTGCCAGTTATAAAAGTGGTAGATCTGGGTTTATTATGCGCGGTTGCGGTAATAGATCTAGAGAAATATATGTTCTAAGTAATTTAATCCCGGTGTGTGATTAGATCTTAGTGTGATTGGTTTTCTAAATCTTAATGCAATTGTTGGATAGTTGTAAGAGCGGTTGCTTTATGACTAATCAGTGATTAGGAATTGATTTGAATGGTTGCTAAATTAGCCAACACGTAAGGAAAACAAAGATTTACTCTCACAATTGCATAAAAACATAATTGAGCATGTTGGAATAAAAGGATATGTGGATTTACATCATCATATAAATCTAGTGGTGGATTCAATCTCTTAACCAATTTTCTTATATTGTTGATTTCAGTTCATTTATTGTTATTGCCTTTGAAACTGTTCATTGTTCATCAAAACTCCAAAACCCCCTTTATTTACTATTTATTGTCAATCAGAGTTTAAATTGGGAATTACTTGATAGTGTTAATTGAATTGGTTCTCTGTGGATCGATCCTTACTAACTACAACTAGTTGTCAGGTTTTTATTTTCTGGTGGGCCTGACAACTGATTTTTATCTGAATTTTAATCACTATATCCTCACGCATCAGTGATCTATACGTCAATAAACTTCAAGTATTGACATCTATTTTATCTCATAACCCATTTATTTAATTATATCAATTTGTTTTCTCAAAACCATTTTGCTTGCTACCTTCAAGCTTTTCCAAAATCATTTATTAAAATTTTATTTCTCAATCTGAATCTATTATTTTCAGGACTTTGGTCCTCTAGACCCTAGTATGGCCGTGAGCCTCAAGTTCTTTGGAGCTTTCATAAATTCGTCCATCATGTTATTCACATCCTAAATTACACATACACTTTCATGCATTCAAAATCACACATACAAATATACTATCAAAGCAATAATCATACTCTCACACATGCAATCATAAACACAAAACTATAAACATCACAATCACAAATAAAGAGACATCAAACAATAGGTGAATAAACCCTTATGGGTTTTTCACCATACACAACCATCTTCTCACCACCAAAACTTGGTTAGTGAAGTAAATCTCCCTCTTACCTCTTGAAGACAAGATCTTCAAGCTTCTCTCTTTCTCCTTGATTTCGTGTGAATCAAAATAATTCCCTAAAAATTCTTAAACAATTAATAAAATCACAAACAAAGCTTAATAATAAAGAACCATGGAACAATCATGGTTAGAAAATCAAAAACTTAATTTAAAACCAAAGAATTAAAAGTTTACCTTTAGGAAAGTAAACCAAAGCTTGGATTTGAAGCACTTAGGATAGGATTTTGACAAAACTTCCTAAATGAAAAGTGTTTAGGAGGTTGTTTTGGTTTAGGATATGTAAAGAGGAAAAGTTATAGAAGATGGGTAGTGGTGTTGGGTGCTAGGGCCGAAACTCAAGAGAAAAGGGGAGGGAAAATGTTCTTGGTGCTCTTGGGAATTTGAGAGAAAATAAGCTAAGTCTTTAGGTGAGAGAAAAGTGAATAATGAGAGTGAACAAAAGAGTGCAGCCGTGAGGTGAGTGTGTAGAGAAATTAGGATATTTACTTGAACCAAAATATCACAATTTTGTGTTCACATTGAGAGCACATGGCTTGGTCACCATTTGGTCATCAAAGTGTACCTTGGATGGACCTATAACCTTATAGAACTTGGTAGAAATTGGCCTCTTAGTCATGGAACAATAGAGAACTTAGGGACTATATTTGACTTCACTAGTAACTTAATTGCATGCTAATTAGATAGCTAGTTAATTAGGTTAAGTTTCTTAATTACACTTAATTAACTATCTAATTAATTTAGTAGGTCATTGCATATGTCATGCTTAGTCATGGCTTCTATATGAAATTAGGATATCTAATTAGTAATTAGATTATAACTAATTAATAACTAGGTTAGCTCACTTGGTTTCCTAATTAGGCATTTAAGATAACTAAATTAGGTTTAATTAGTTACTTAGTAACTTAGTCAAGCCATTATTATTGACTAAATCCTATAACTTTATTTCCTAACCATTGATTTAATCTAAGGTGGATATCACTTAGTGATTTTATTAGGATTGTTCTCACACCATTGATTTGATCAACGGTTATGATCAAAGACATCTTAATCAAGCTTTTCATCCAATGGTCCACAATAAAGTCCATGCCACTTTATTTGACCAATTCCTATTAGTTTAGAAAAGTCCAGCCATCGATTTTGACTAGTTCCTATTGGTTCATTCTAATTTAGGTTACAGAGAATATTCTAAGCATATTTTCTATCAATTAAAATATATCGGGTCCAATAAATTATAGCAGAAACTGCTATAAATAAAACAGTAGATATTTATCAGTGTAATATTTTTATTTCACAGATAAATTCTAAAAATTAAAAGATTTTTTTTCTGTGTCACTCAGATTTAGGTTTAATAAGATCCCCCGTCTCCGAATAAATCAGATAAGAATTTCCTCGGCCCGAAAATTATTATTTGCTTGACCTAGAGCAAATCACACAAAATAATCAAAAATAATTTTGGAACAGTCAAATTATTTTTATATCACACAGAAAACACAAAACAGTGTAACTCTGCCACTACTGTAACATAGCTAAAATTTGGGGTGTTACACCTATGAAGCTCTTGATCTCAGTCACAGTGGTGGGTTTCTCCCCCTCTAACACTGCATCAACTTTGCTCAGGTCCGCTGAAATCCCACCCTAAGATATCACATGTCCCAAAAACTGCATTTGTGAAAGCTAGAACTCACACTTAGATAACTTGGCAAACAACCTATTCTTCCTAAGGGTTTCCAACACTATCCTCAAATGTTGTTCATACTACTCTATTATCTTGGAATACATTAGGATATCATCAATAAACACTACAACAAACTAATCTAGGTAGGGTCTAAAGATCTTGTTCATGTAATCTATGAACACTACCGATGCATTCATCAATCCAAAAGACATCATGAGGTACTTATAATGTCCATACCTAGTTTTGAAAACGCTCTTATGGATATCCTCTTCCCTAAATCTTATTTGGTGATATCCAAACCTAAGGTTAATCTTTGAAAAAAATGAAGCTCCTCTCAGTTGATCCATAAGATCATCTATCATAGGTAATATATACTTATTTTTTATAGTTACCTTATTCAACTGTCTGTAATCCACACTGAGCTTCATGGTACCATCCTTTTTGTTCACTAATAAACAGATGCTCCCCATGGAGAAACACTCAACCTAATGAATTATTTGTCCAACAAATCCTCGATTTGTTTTTTGAGTTCTACTAACTCTAGCGGTGCCATCTTATAGGGTGCTACAGACATAGGTCCCGTCTCAGGCACTGGATCTATAAAATATTTTATTTCTCGCTCAGGTGGCAACTCCACTATGTCACCTGAGAATACTTTAGGATATTCACTCACCACAAGTATTTCACCTAAACTTTGCTTAACCTCAGCAGTTAGGGAAAATAAAAGAACATATCTTAGAGCTCCTTCCTCTAAATAGAGATTAACCTGATTAGCATTGAGATACACTAACTCAAATAGAACAACTCCGATAGGTATATTTAACAAGAAAACCAGGGATTTATTTGAACAATTCAACACTACATGGTTAGCAGACAACCAATCCATGCCAAAAATGACATCAATATCTACAAGAGACAAACAAATAAGGTTTAGAAGAAAAATCCTATCTTCTACCTTTACACAACAATCATGACACACTCTTGATGTTGTAATTAGTTTACCAATAAGAGTAGATACAAATAAGTCATATGACAATTTAAACACAGGTAAATCTAGCATGTTCACACAATCATTAGAAACAAAGGAGTATGATGCTCTCGAATCATACAACACAGTTAAAAGGTGATTGTGAATTATGCATTTACCTTTGATAAGATCAAAAGACTCAATCACTGCTTTACCACCTGAAGTGTAAACTCTCCTTTTGGCTTGTGGTTTTTGGGTAGGCATATCTCCCTTCCTCAACGGACACTCCTTAGCGAAATGCCCAGGCTGCCCATAAACAAAGTATACTAAGCAAGTTCGATTTTCGTGCTATTTCCCACACGTAGAACACTTTGGTCCCACAAACTCCTTCTAAACTTGCTTACCTTTCTCCTTAGGGAAGCCAGATTTAGAGGGTCCCTTCTTGAACTTTTCGTCACCCTGCTTCCTCTTTTGAAAGCTTTGTGACTTCGGCTCCCCTGAAGGCTTCCCGTCATGCCCTTCTAGTATCTGGCATTTATTCACTAAGGTTGCAAAGTCCCAAATCTTAAACGGTTGGATGGCCTTCTAAAATGTCTTCTCTCAACCTTTCCTCAAACTTAACACACTTTCATGACTCATTTGGGTTAAGCCTGATGCAAGACAATGATTTCGACAATTCATTGAATTTGGCCATATACTAGCCAACAGATATATCTCCCTGCTCTAACCTAAGAAATTCCATCTCCATTGCATTTTGTAGATTTTGTGGAAAGAACTTTCCCAGAAAAGAATTCTTAAAGATTTCCTATGTAACAAGAGTTCTTGACAGCTCAAAAGCTATCTTGACATCCATCCACCAATCCTCTGCCTCTCCTTCCAGTATATAAGAAGCAAAAAGCACCTTTTGTTCATCTGAGCAAGCCATAACAATAAAAATATTCTCCATCTCTTTGAGATAACTCTCAGCTCTGACTGGGTCATACTCCCCTATGAAAAAAGATGGATTAGATTTCCTAAACTCTGAGAGGTCTTGGAAAGTCTTATTCCTCCTAACTACTTCTTGGTTTGGTTGCCCCTGATGATGTACTGGTGGTGTAGGCTGTTGATGTTGAGTTGTACCCATTCTCTCAAACATCCTAGTAGTCGCAACTATTTGTTCTCTAATAGCTTCAGTAGTAACAGTTGTTTGCTCCCGTATAGCTTCAGCCATTACAATAAAATAAAGGCTTTGTCCATGTCCAGGCCTTCATTGGTTGAGTTCCTATTCCCACGAGTTTGTCTCGAAGATGCCATAGTTTTCTGTACACACAGAACAATACATATTGAGCTAACCATTCTCAATATCATGTAAACGTGCAACACTAGCTAAAAACAATTATACCAAAAGCAAGTCATACAGCTTTACTAAATATCTCAGTAGGATGAACTACTCTGATACCATAATGTAACACCCTAATACAATTACCTTAAAATAATTGGAATATTTCAAGATAAAACATATCAAGTATGTCACTTCCTAAAATGCAATAAGTATAAATCCATAACAACCTGTGTAGTTAATATATAGAGCCACGAAGATGAAACAAACCATATATATACATCACTGGCTAAAAGGCCACACTGTAATACATAAACTTTTACTAACTAGACAACAAAGTAAATAAATACAAGCTGATACAAAATGAAACAAAATAACTAATAATAAGTCTTTTGCTTTTTCTTCTTGCCCTTTCTCTTTGGAGGGTCTTGACCTAGATTTACATAGAACATAAAAGGGTGAAAAATCACAATTTTCTTAGTATGAGTATACCAAAATCATCAGTTATTCTTTCACATCGAATAAACAAACTAATTACATCAAATTAATCTTACAATAGATAAATGAGCCACCGCTCAACACTACTAGAATATCTACATACACTTTATGAAATATTTATAAGGTAAGCATTAACCTAAGTCACATTTATATCGAACAATGATATCAAACAATAGCCTATACAATTGTGAGATATCATTAAGCAAACAAGGCAACCAAGCAAGACAATCGCCCATACCGTTGTCAACAATGCAATGCTTTATGTTATAATGTATGATTATACTCACACAATGTCCTAATAATATGATTATGTAATGCTAATGTAGATTTTAGTTTTTGAAAACACAAGTTACTTACTTATTTCCCAAGAACCTCTATTCCTTGTATATACAAAGCAAGATAGGCCTAAGAGCCTATACATTACTTGGTAATAGTTGAATACCTTCCCCTCACAAACGTAAGAGTACTACTACCACCCCCATACTGGTTAAACAACCAAGAGAAAGTGAGTGAAAAACCAATGAAGAGTGAAGGAAATATCATGAAGTGAGTCAAAGAAGGTTGGCTGCCTGTGAGGGACTTAGTCACTTAAGTGACTAAGTGGTAACTCCCGATTTGTTAAGAATGCTTAGATTTCACCAAATCAAGTTTCCTTACTTCCAACAAGTTTAAAATAAATCTTAGGGTTCATCAAAAATCTTGTTGCACTAAAACCATATTTTTCCACATCTGTGACTAGTTAATTCGGCATTAAAACATATAACCAGTATGCTTAAAAATACCAAATTAACTCTGATTATTCTCAAATTTTAACCATATCATAATTTACACATTTGTGTCCTAAAAAAATTATCCATATTTATTTTTATTAGCTAAGCCATTTATGCTAATATCTGAGTCATTTTAATCTACTTTTCACCTTCCGAGGTGCAACAAAGTGCCTAAACTAACTCAGATTGTCACAAAAATAAATAGGCAAGTTAAGCAAGTATTAAGCTACCTCTGTAACTATTTACAAGTTTAACATTTTCTAGAGGATGTTACATAGGGACTAATGAAACAAGGATTTAACTTTTATGTTCTCAATGCTCTACTAACCTTATACCAACACAACAGAGACCTACACTTTCTACCATAAAGCGCTTCATACGGTGCCATGCCTATGCTGGTATGATAACTGTTGTTGTAGGCAAACTCCACTAAGGATAAAAAATTATCCCAAATACCCTTATACTCTAGCACACATGCTCTAAGCATATCATCGAGGGTCTGGATAGTCCTTTCTGATTGACCATCTATCTATGGATAATATGTTGTACTCAAACTAAGCTTTGTCCCAAAAACTTTCTGCAAGGCTCCCCAAAATCTAGATGTGAATCTAGGGTATCTATCTGAAACTATAATATGGGGAATACTATGCAATCTAACTATCTCCTGAAGGTATAACTGGGCTAGTCTATCCATGGAGTAGTTAGCTCTAATAGGTATAAAATGGGCATTCCTAGTTAGTCTATCCTCTATACCCTAAACCGCATCAAATCCTAGCTGAGTCCTGGGTAACCCCATCACAAAATCCATTGTGATGTTATCTCATTTCCACTCAGGGATTCCTAAAGATTGAAGAGGTCCAGAGGGTTTCTGGTGTTCTATCTTGACCTTCTGACAAGTTAGGCACCTAGGCACAAACTCGATTATGTCCCTCTTCATTCCTAACCTCCAAAACATCTTTTTCAAGTCTTGATACATCTTATTAGCCCCAGGATGGATAGTGTATTGACTATAGTGAGCATTTTCAAGGATCCTTTCCTTGATTCTGGATTCACTTGGAATGCAAAGTCTACCTCTAAACTTAATCATCCCATCATCCACTATATCAAACTCTCTAGGATTCCTTAAAAGGATCTCCTCACTTATATCTTTAAAAGTTTCATCTTCCTTTTGATCTTCTAAGATTTGAGTCCTCAAGTCACTCACTATGTCCACTCGACCCACACTGAGACTATGCAGTAACACAGTTACTGAGACTAAGCAGTAACACAGTTATTGATACTATGCAGTAACATAGTTACTGATACACTCGTGTCTCTAAAACTCTCAAGAAGTTCACTCTCCTGGATCATCATCTGGGACATGTGCAGGGATTTCCTACTTAGTGCATCGGCTACCATATTGGATTTACTCGGATGATACTTAAACTTAAAGTTGTAGTCTTTTAAAAACTCCAACCATCTTCGTTGTCTCATGTTCAACTCCTTCTGATCAAATAAGTACTTCAAACTCTTATGATCACTAAACACCTCAAATTAGACTCTGTAGAAGTAATGTCTCCAAACATTTAAGGCAAATACTATTGCAGCTAACTCTAGATCATGAGTAGGGTAGTTCTCCTCATGAAGCCTCAACTTTGTCGATGCATAGGCAAATACTATCCTATGTTGCATTAGAACACACCCCAAACCCATCTTTGAAGTGTCACAGTACACCTCAAAGTCCTCTAAAGGATCTGGAATTACCAACATCAGTGTAGTAGTCAACCTCAATTTTAACTCTTCGAAACTATTTTGAAAATCCTAAGTCTACTCAAAAGCACTTCCTTTCCTAGTTAATTGAGTCAGGGGTAGTGCTAACTGAGAAAATCCCTTTATGAACCTCCTATAGAACCCCGTCATGCCTATGGAGCTCCTAATCTCAATCACAGTGGTAGGTCTCTTCCACTATAACACTGCATCAACTTTACTCGGGTCCACTGAAATCCCACCTTGAGAAATCACATGGCCCAAAAATTGTACCTACTTAAGCCAGAACTCACACTTTGATATATTGGCAAACAATTTTTGTTCCTTAAGGGTTTCCAAAACCACCTTAAGATACTGCTCATGGCTCTCCATTGTCTTGGAATAGATTAGGATATCATCAATAAACACCACAACAAACTGATCCAGGTAGGATCTAAAGATCGTGTTCATGTAATCCATGAAATCTGCCAGTGCATTCGTCAACCTAAAGGACACAATGAAGTACTCATAATGCCCATACCTAATCTTAAGAGCGGTTTTAGGGATATCCTCTTCCCTAACCCTTATTTAGTGATATCCAGACCTAAGATCAATCTTTGAGAAAATCGAAGCTCCTCTCAGTTGATCCATAAGATCATCTATCCTATACAACAGATACTTGTTCTTGATGGTTACCTTGTTCAACTGTCTTTAATCTTCACAGAGCCTCATGATACCATTCTTTTTTTTCACTAGTAACACAAGTGCTCCCTATAGAGAAACACTCGACCTAATGAATTGTTTGTCCTACAAATTCTTGATTTGCTTCTTGAGTTCTACTAACTCTAGTGGTGGCATCCTATAGGATGCTATAGAGATAGGTCTTGTCTTAGAAACTAAATCTATATAAAACTCTATTTCTTGCTCGGGTGGCAACTCCACTATATCACTCTGGAATACTTCAGGATATTCACTCACTATAAGTATATTGATAACTCCATAAAATGTAGTTATTGATGCCTTATTTCTGTGCTAGAAAGAATGCTTAGTCCTTGTCTGTAATTCATATTTGGAAGGTTTTGTGCTTATCTTTGCCATATTCTAATCTTCATGCTTTCCTATGTTTTAGAGCAATTTGTGCATATTTGATATATGATTAAGTGGATTTGTATTTGTTTCTGATTTAGTACTTTCTCTATATTAGGAAGGGCTCTAAATAAGGTCAAATGTGGAGCATGTGAACTAAAAATGGAAAAGGAAGCCAACTCTTCATCTCAGCAGGCAACGCCACGACATGGGCATGTTAGCACCGCGACGTGGTGCATTCCCCTGCATCAGTACAAAATACCCGAGGCTAAGGCACCGCGGTGTTGAGATTTTACGCCTCGGGCCTTAGTGACCTAATTACGTATGTGCGTCATGACGTGGCGTGTTTAGTGCCGCGGTGTCCCCTATTTTTCTGTGCCTATAAATAGGATTTTATTAAATTTTAGGGTTATGTTTTATTTAGTTTAGAGAAGCTGCGGCTGGAAATTAGGTTTTGGAGGCTAAGGAGCCTAGAGGAGTGAAGGATGGAGGTCATCTTCCTTATAGAAGATGATTTGAGCTTCAAGGATGCTATCTAATGAGTTTCCTCCTTCTCCTTTCTCTTTCTCTTCTTTTCCTTATCTTTTGAGCATGGTTTTTGGTTGTAATCATGTGTTCATGGATTAGCTGAGCTGTATTTAGGGATACTTTGAATCATTTCTATGATTATTGATATTTTTGTAATCTTTTGAGTATATATTGATGTTTAGTTATGTTCAACTATATGGTTCTTAATGCTTTTGAAGGTTTGATAAGCTTTTGATTGATTTGTTGAAGTCTGATGAACCTAGACATAGGAATTTAGATTTTAGATTTAATGTATGGTTGATGCATGTTCAATGAGTTCAATGGGCTTGGATAAGTTGATTCGCTAACTAGATAGAAATATTCCTTTTAACCATGTATAGTGTGTGATTGAGAATAGATCATTCATGAGTGGAGTTTACACTAGTTCTCATGGAAACATAGTGAATTGGGTAAATGAAACTATGATTGATTGACCTAGACATAAGCTTTTAACTAAATCAGATTCTTAAGCTAACTTAACAATTCATTGATGTTGCTTGTAAGGGTTGCATGTTATTAGTATGAAATAGGAGGTGAAGAAGGATTCCCTAGATCTCTAAACCATTATCTTTATTGCTTTGTAGTTTAGATTTAGTTCATTTATGTTTTCTCTATTTTTATGTTCTTGAATAGAATTGATTAAGCTATTGTTGTTACTTAGTTATGGAAGCCTTTATCCTCATGGGAATGATCTCTTGCTCTATATTGGTATTACTTGAATGATCTGTACACTTACGGTACGAATGGTCTAAACAAGTTTTTGGTCAAGAAAACAAGTTTTTGTCTAATGAAAGGACCAATAATTTTCTTATCAAGTTTTTGGCGCCGTTACTAGGGATATGGTTTAATTCTATATGGCTAATATCAACAATGAGTTTGGTTAGTTCTAATTCAAGTTGTATATAATCTATGTTAATTTAAGTCTCTTTATGTTTTGTCTTAGGTTCAATAAAGAAGCCAAATGATTCTAATCATATTGTGGTGTCCCGGGGCCGATGAGGGCGGGGAGTGTCGCCGGTGCAATGAGGCACGGTTAAGGAGCGGCTCCTGGCATGCTTCTAAGCGGAGGGTCTGCATGAATGAACTGAATACGCACCGGAATGAGAGGGATTCAGAGACTGTGTAGGTATGGGACTACATAGTTGAGGATGGCTTAAAGGAATTGATTTGGTGTAACCATATCAACAAGTTGCAACTTCTTTTCGGGAGCCTAGAACATAAGAACTCCATGGTTAAGCATGCTTGACCTGGAGCAATTATAGGATGGGTGACCTCCTGGGAAGTTTCCTAGGATGCGTGTGAGTGAGGACAAAGCACGCTGAAAAGACCTGTGTTGGTTTGTGGAGACTCTAATCAATCTTGCAGGAAGTCCCGGGTCGTTACACATATGAGGCCTTTGAGGGAGTTCGCAACCCCTAAATGTAGACCTCCAATCAAGCAAAAGAAGGCCTACCATCCGAACCATTCATTTTGGTGACAAAGTCTAGCTAGAACTTTAAACTAGGTCCTTCTTGAGGAGGAAATCCCAAGTTTATGTTTATTTCGTGTCTTTACTTTGTGCATAAATAGGTAGTATGTTGAATTTTGTATGTTATTATGTATATGTTAATATGTTTATGTTAGTTATGTTAGTATGTTGTTTTTGTTAGAATGTTAATATATATATATATATATATATATATATATATATATTTATTTGTTATAGTATATAGCTTATGTTAGTTTATTTGTTAAGTCTTACTTTAGTTTTTAAGTCTTACTTATGTTTTAATTGTGTTAGTTTTTGTTTGGTTAAGTTTTAAGTATTGTTTATGTTGATTTTTATATATGTTAGTATGTTAAATATGTTAATTTTATGTTTTTGATTGTTTTTATGTTTTAGGTATTAAATATGTTAATATGTTGATTTTGTGTTATATTATGTTTGTGTTAGGTTTTTAGTAATTTAGCTTTTTGGACAAGTTTTGCTAGTGTTGGATACTCATTTGAACCAATTCCAACAAAATTGTGTTTCTTCAAGCTAAATTTTACCGTCTGATCTCGCACGTGTCACACCTCGATTTTTTGTTTTTCTTGAAAATAAATACGTTTTATAATATTTATGAGTTTTTGTGAATTTTTGTGAATTATTAATTATTTTGAATATTTTAATATTATTTTGATTATTTTAATATTATTTTTGTAATATATGCCCGAACTCCATTTTTCTGAAAATATATGAGTTTTATAATTTTTATGAATTTTGAGAATTTTTGTAGATTTTTCTGAGTTTGTGATTATTTTAATTATATATTGAGCTGTATGTGTAATTGAGGCAGACTCGAAAAAATAAAAAAATTTCCTGGGCTAGAAAGTTTCAGACTGTCAAGGCGCGATCAAGGGATCTTACTAACCTAAAACCGGGAATAGTTGACAGAAATTTTCTGTATCTGAGTTTTCTATTATCCATTGTGTAATAATAGCAGTAGTTGTTGTCCATTGGGTCATATTTGTTAGAAAAATATCTTGATGACTCAGTTGGTGACTTAGCACTATGACTCACCATACTGACTCAGCTGTTCTAGAAGATTCTATAATGACACACCTAGTAAATATCTAAGGATAATATCTAAATGAGAAAATATATCAGTAAAATATCTTAGACAAATATTTGAATACAAATATCAAGGTGAAAATATCTAAGATAAATATCTTAAGAACCATCATTACTAAGCTTTATGACTAACCAATAGGAATTGGTCAAACATAGTGACTTGGACTTTGTTGTGAACCATTAGATGGAAAACTTAATGGAGAAGCCTTAGATCATCACCATTGATCTGATCAATTGTGTGAGAGCCATCTTGATAAAGAAGCTTATGATGTCCACCTTAGATTTAATCAATGGTTAGGAGAGGAAGTTAATTTTAATGGTTAGATTTGTTAGTTAAGTAACTAGATATTCTAACTAAGTTACTTAAATAGACTAAGTAGTAACTAAATGGAGCTAATCTAGTTTGCTAATACTTAGAGTCTTTAGTTACTAGAAAAATATCTAGAGTTTCTAGAATCATTACCTATCATGATGTAATCATGAAACTATATGGTTAGTATGTAACTAAACGGCTTAACTAAATTAGTTCAAATGTAACTAGATGGTTAGTTAGGTAACTAAATGAATTAACTAAGTGTAACTAGAAAGCTAATTGAATTAAGACTTAGTTACCTTTCCTATTGAGCTTCACGGCCACTAGGCTATTCTAGGAGGTTCTTGATTCATCTTTTATGATCAAATGATGACCACTTGATGACCAAGGCCATGTGCATCCATGTGAAGCCATGTGCTTAAGTTTTTCTTATTGAACAAGCTTTGGACTTTCTTATCCAAGTGACTACACGGCCATGCACTAGGAAATAAGGCTTTTCATTTCATTTACATCATCTTTTCTATCCTAGCATCTTTTTTCATAAAAGCTAACAATAAATTCTCTCACTTTTCCTCCAAAGAATCCCATGGCCATACAAAGCAAAATAACCTATTCTACTTAATTCTCTCACACTTTGTGAAGCTAAAAATCTATCATCTTTTCTCTTACTTCAAGAACAACCAAGAACACCATTCTCTTTTTCTCTTGGAGTTTCGGCCACCATATCAAAACCCAACCTCCAAACTTCAATAATTTTATCCAATCCTACTTTCTTAACCTTGATGCAATTCTAAACATTTTTCTTTTTGTGAGTTTCACCTAAATCTTTCTCTAAGTGCTTCAAAAATCAAGCTTTGGTTTTCTACTCCTAAGGTAATCTTTTGATTCATTAATCCTAAGTTTGATTTTTAATTTTCTAGACTATGATTGATCCATGGTTTCTTGTTCTTAAGCTTGGTTTATGACTTTAGGGTTTGTTTAAGATTTTTAGGGATTTGTTTGGGTGCTTCACGAATTCAAGAGGAAGGAGGAACTTGAAGTTTATCGTCTTCCTTGAGGTAAGAGGGAGATTAACTTCATCGGCCATATGTGGTGGTGAAGGAATGGAATTGTTTGTGTTTGTGAGTGGAAAATCCATGTGAGGATTTATTCACTCGATTGTGTAATCATTGGTTTGTGCTTGTTGGATTATATTGTGTGGTTGTTTTATTACTTTTATAAGTATGCATGATTTATATATATATTTGGTATGCTTATGGGTTTGATAATATGCTTACATGTGTGATTTAGAAAGCATGATAATTTCTGTGTAACTTAAGATGTGATTCACATGATGAGAAAATTTGTATGAAGACTCCAAAGAACTTAGAGGCACATGGCCTCATCACTACAAAGAGGACTAAGGATTCTAAATTATTTTCCAAATTGATGATTAAATGATTTTATGACAAGAAATTTAATTAAGTAATTTTATAAGGAACAACGTTGTTGTTCGTATCATTTCTTTGTTACTATATTGGTATGCGATGTAGAGGATCTCACCTCTTTGCTGTTTTATTTTGTCTATTTCTATTTTATGTCTATGTCTGTGAAGACTGTGATGGCGACAAGGAAGGATCAGTTAGGTTTCTTTATACTACAGTTTCTTGAAGGCGCTACTACTTGGAGTGTCCATTGGGACTCAGAGTATATAGAGTACTGTGGTGACATTACTTTGTCTGTAAGTAGGACCCACCATGGGGTCATTACTTCTTCTTTTACAATTGTATATGTAGAGTTTATTTTACCTATTAGGGAGGATTCTGAGATATCTTTCACTCAGATTTCTATTCTGTCGAGACAGTCCTGGCTAGGGAATTTGTCTCCTGACAAGGGCTCATGTCTTAGGTGTTATGTTTTTGGGTATGTAAAAATAATGAATGTATGGATGTAATAAATCTTGTTTATATTCAAAGTATTTTATTCAGTTATTGAAACTTATGTTTCTCTAATTTTGTAAAATTTATGTTATTCCACGAAAAAGAAATTTTGAAATCCGTATTTAAATGAAATTAAATATTTTATAACTTGGAAAATTAATTAATTATAAGGAGTTAGTTTGAAATATGATACCCTTCGGAGGGGGTGTTACGTTAGTTGGTATCAGAGCCCAAGTTAGAGGCTTTTGGGTTTAAGGATAGGTTTGTCTTGTTTGTGTTGTGTTTTTCTCTGACACTGAACATAGAGATATGTTGTTTGGTTTCTGAAAGTAGACAATGTTGTTTGAAATAGTTATGTTTATTTTCTTTGTGTTTTGATTTTATTTGTCTTTGAAGAAAGACAATGAATCGTAGTAGACGTAAGCATGAGGATGCGAGACATGACGATGATCATATGGTCGCAGCAAGAAGCGTAATGCAGAGGATGACCGATGTAGCAGTACAATAGAGTCAGAAAATTATTCAGCAGCAAGAACTGATAACCAAACTTCAGAACTTATTAGAGTTGGAGCAATCTCAGGATGCAATAAGAAGCTGTAACTTTGGACCAACTAGGATTCAAAAGGAAAGGAAGTACTAGTGGCAACGAATTTGGTCAGACTGTGACATTGTCGCCAAAATGCTTCAAGTGTAGAATGGCTCATTTGACAAAGGAGTGTACGATCAAAGGAATTATTTGTTTCAGATGCGAGAAGCCCGAACATATTTCTAGAGGTTGTACACAACCGGTGATGAAACCTTCCATTAATGATGCAAGTGTTTCAAGATCTCACGTAGAAGAAAGAGTTAATACGAAGAATGGAAAATATAAAGACTTAAGAAACAAGGAAGTTATACCATAGAGAGTAATCCTAAAATTGTGTTGTATAACTCACAAGGTAACCTATTCTCTTATGGTTTGTGACTGTGTGAAGCTTTTGGGGTTATCTGTGTTTTTGTTTCCTTTTGACTTGAATAGTGCTACTTCAACTTCTAAACTTGCTGTTACTACTCGAGCCTGTTTAAACCTATCCTATTATTATTTTCGATTGGAACTTTTCTGTTGGTTTGGTTTGTCTATTTCTTTCACAAATAGACTAAGTAAATCGATTTGAGTTATCTATGTCTTTGTTATCTTTTGATCCGAGTACTTCTACTGTTCTTGTTAAACTTGTTGTTTATACTTAAGTTTTCTAACTCTATCATACCTATATTAAAGATCAAATCTCTTTTGTTGATTTGATTTGTTTATTTAAAATCACATCTATTTGAGAGCATGACTTTATAAATGGATTGGTTATTTTCCAATCATATCCTACTAGATTGTTTCAATGAAACTTTAGTGTTTCCTTGAACTAAGATGTTTGGATTTGAATCCAGAAATTGAATCCAGAATGTTCATTTTAAACTTATTGGATCATGTTCATTTCGAAATCTATTAAACCATATCAAATTCTTTACTGGATAAATATGGTAATCTACCGAATAACTTTACCATTTTTCTTTCTAACCTTCAAAGTGTCTTTTATGAATCCTAATTGAGAAAATATATTCTTGATTCAAATCATATTATAGTACTAAATACAGTACAATTAGAAGGAGAACCTGATCTACAATACTTTTTCTGTTAAAATTAAGGATAAGCGAATAAAACAACATATCGTGGAAAAAGAAATCTGGAACAATGTGATGGGAGATACAACATGGAAATTAGAAGACAAAATGAAGAGATGCCACTATTTACTTCAAGATCAATTTGGAGTAACGAATGTTTCTGTGATATTCACAAATTACATGAATAAGATCTTTCTTTCTTGTCTAGGCAGATTTGTCGTTGTCTTTATT
Organism: Ormosia semicastrata; assembly: GCA_029884595.1. Classification (NCBI taxonomy): domain Eukaryota; kingdom Viridiplantae; phylum Streptophyta; class Magnoliopsida; order Fabales; family Fabaceae; genus Ormosia; species Ormosia semicastrata. The sequence goes on along the minus strand of JAQQTO010000061.1, from coordinate 69,242,208 downwards.
GACGACATTCTGATCTATTCTCGAAGTTCGAAAGAGCATGCTAAACATCCAGATGCAGTTTTAAATTCCAAAGACGAGAGTATACGCGAAGCTGTTCAAGTGTGAATTTTGATTAAAGAAATGGTAGTGACGTATGTTTCAAGGCAAGGAAAATGCATGAGAAGAACTATCTAATTCATGTTTTAGATTTTGTGATGGCTATTTTGCATTGAAGATCTAAAGACGTTTTCTTTATGAATTAACCTACAATGTCTATGGTGATCTGATGCGTGAAATCCGCAAGTGTACGGTTTCGTCGTTAAGTAATAAAAAGATCAAATCCACAGGGACTGTGTCTATGAATACCAATTAATTAATTAATTCAATTAAATTAAACAAAAGGGAATATGATTGTTTATTAAGAAGAACGTAGTAACAAGAAATTAAATAAAAATCAAAGTGCAGAATTTAGAACAAAAATAGCAAGTTATCAAGAAGGGGTTTTTCAAATTCAAGAAAGCTTCCAAGATTGGGGTACCACAATGATACAAGACAAATCCTAATTGATAACCCTTTTATTAAATCTGAAATTCAATTGAAGGTGAATTACCCTAAATTAGTTAATGTTCTTTCTCAAGATACAAGATCCGTGCCCAATTAAACCAATTCCTACTCTCGTGGTAATTGAATTTAAATTGAACCCATTACGCTTTGTGGTAATTCATTGAATCCTCGAAAGGCTAAAACTACTCTCATGATTTAGACCTTAAGTTCAATTCTTATGGTTCTAACACCTAGGTTCACCTCTCAGTACATCCCTAAATGCCTATGAGATGCAAATAAGTGGCCAGCGAATTCACCTGAATAAGAGTAATAAGGATTGAATTAAAGAACATTCAAGATTAATAAAAGGGGAAACAAAGTCAATTAATCATTATCAATGTATCAGTGGGCATTGCCCAATCCTAGAAACAAAAAAAACTACTCAGACATAGAGAAGAAGGAATCAGAAAATATGTTCTTAAACATCCAAACCCGTAATCCAAGGGAGAAGAGGGAAGAAAGATCAAGAACCAAAGCCTCCAATGTGCCTCCTCCCAAAACCAAATTAGAACCCTCTAATTGTATTCAGAACATCTATTTATAACCTAGGGTTTTAATTGGCTAAAAAGCCCCCAAAAGAAATAAAAATAAAAATTTAAAAACTAACTGTCTGCCAAGATCGAATCCACGGCCGTGGATCATTCCACGACAGTAGTGGATCTCTCTGCCACAGGCCAATTTTGCATCATTTGAGTTCCACGGCCGTGGATGGTTCCACTATCTGGAATTCTCTTTTCCTTCTTTAAGTTGCTCCTCGATCCATGGCTGTGGTTTGATCCACGAGCAGGCCATGGATCCCTCTAGAATGACCTTTTTGCACCTTTATTGCTATCCATTAAGCTCCAACTTCAAACATGCGAGCATTCTATTCAATCCAAGGCCAATTTAACATTAATCCTGCACAAGAACATCAAAAACATTGCAGTTATCCGAACTAAGGGAAAAATAAACTAAAAGGGAAACTAAAATGCCTAAAATGCCTAAGAATGCATGCAAAACAAGAACAAAACATGATGTTGTTTCACACACATCAAATCCCCCAAGCTTAAGACTTTGCTTGTCCCCAAACAATAATTAATGCCAAGCTAAGAAGTAGGATCAAAAGACAATAAAGAATAAGGAACCCGAGAAAACAATATCCAAGCAATAGGCTAAGGCAAACAAAGAATCTGAGAGGTAATCAAAATCAAGTCCAATTAGAGGCTAAGTTCTCAGAAATCATGCATCCTCACTGATTGAATTAAGTTCACTCCACTAGCCACACTCAAAGTGTTTAAGGGTAAAAACCATACGCTCAAAAATCCTTCAAAGAAATTGCACTTCCATATGCTTGATAAGAAACCAGATTTCCACTAATAATCAGCATGTATGCAAGAATCAAAAGGTCTTATAAGGGTTGTAATGAGGCCATGGGAATGATGTTAGGTAAGGTAGAGAAAGGAAGGTTTGCACAAAGGGCTCATCAAGATTTTCAATAAACACAAGTAATCCAATAGAACATAAATGGAACAAAGACAATTTTTCAATCTAACACATAACTCCACATTTCAAAGAATTTTCTTCCTTACTTTTCCTTCTCCTCTTTCTCCTCTTTTTCAAGCTTTCATCTCATGATATTTCTTTTTTTTTCTTTTATTTTCAGAAAGAGGAAGCTCAAATACATATAATTCCCAACACAACTTTCAAACAGCTTTCAAGCCCAATTTGCACCATTTAATATTCTAAATGATTACCAACAATGTTTTAGCATAGGTATCAAGAAAAACAATTATGCAATAGGCTCAAAATGGGCAACTAGAGGATGAAAGTGTAATAATTTCAGAAGGCCAGAAAAATACCTAAGATGCCTGTAAACACCTAATTTTGTCCGGACTCTTAAAACCTTATTTTAAAAATAAATAAAAATAATAATAATTATTATTATTGCTTCTACTCATTTCTTTAATTTCTGATCCAAATCAAGTATAGTCCAAAAAAATATACGTCCAGGTCCATTTAGCTACTTTGGCCCTTTTTGTTTGAAGTTTCTAAAAAAAAAAAAAAAGAGGCCATCGTTGCAGAAGCAAACAAAGCCAGAAAGAAGAAGACAAAAGACGTGCAAGTTGAATGCAAAATAATAAATAAAAAAAGGAAACAAACAAAAGAAAAAAAGGTGGTAGCAGCGTAGACCACCAATCTTCGCAAGTCAGCAGTAGCAGAATGAACAAAAAGGAAAAGCCACAGATATTGGGAGGAAGAGAGACGTGGAACAGAGGAATGAAGCACAAAAGGGGAAATCTGAGTGAGACCGGAGCAATTTCTCCATCTCGTGAATCTAATAACCAAAAAAGAAAACAAGTGATTTTCAAAATGATACACCAAAGAGGAATAGAGCTGCAGAGACTCAAAGAAAAAAGTGAGCAGAGATCTAAACACAGAAATAGGAGGTTGCAGCCCTGCAGGAGAAAAAAGAAATGAAGCAAGCCAAGAAAATGGAGAGGAAAGGGACTGCACTATCTATTTCTCATGCACGCCAAGCCAGAAATTCTGGGTGCCTATAAAAGGGGACGATGTAAAGAAAGGGGTGGTTCTTTTTTTGGGGGGGGGGGAATTTCCTTTGTTTATGCTTTTTCTTCCTAGTTGGAAACTTTGAACTCACCTGCAGCTACTACTTGCTACTGGTGAGAAAACTGGGTATTGAGAGAAAGTGAGAAGTGAGATTGTAAAAAGAAAGAATTGAATAGAAAGAAACTTTCATTTTTTTTTGAAACTCTCAGGGGTATATTGTTTCGCTCTTTCCTTATGCATATTGACTTTTGTCACTATTGCCTGCATCTGAATAGTTAGGATTGTTGATTATTTTTTCTATATTATTTTTTTTCCTTTTGTTCTCGTTTTGGTTCTCATACGCTCACAAGCACACACACGTTCACACCCTCATCCTCTTAAAAGACCCATCAGAAACCACCATTTTCCCCCTCATCACCTGCATACCAGCAACCACAATCTTCATCACACCCCCAAGCCAACCCTCTGCCACCACCATCAACCAACCATAAAACCACCTTCAAACCTCAACAACACAGCATCTTTCACCTATCTTCTTCACCAAAGAACCACTACCTTCATCCTTCCAAACCCAATGAGTCCACATCAATGAAAAATCTTCATCACCCATATCACATATTCTCCAACCTTTCACCCTCTTTTCATCACCATCACCTAAACAGCACCGACCATCGGATCTCACAAAACCAGAACCCCCTGCACCGACCGTCAGATCTCACAAAACCAGAACCCCCTGCACCGACCGTCGGATCTCACAAAACCAGAACCCTCTGCACCGACCGTCGGATCTCGCAAAACCAGAACCCCCTGCACCGACCGTCGGATCTTAGAAACTAGATCCTTCCCAACCAACCGTCGGACCTCAACACCAGATCCTTCCCAACCGACCGTCGGACCTCAACACCAGACCCTTCCCAACCGACCGTCGGACCTCAACACTAGATCCTTCCTAACTGACCATCGGACCTCAACACCAGATCCTTCCTAATACGATACCTCACTTTTTCGTTTTCCCACTTCAGAGGCTGAAAGCCTCTTTGTTTTTTTTTCTCCTTATCAGAGGCTACGAGCCTCTGTTTTCTGCTTTCTTTTTTTATTATTTTATATTTTTAAAGTAGCATGTATGTTTTAAAAAAAGGAATTTATAACAAAAAATATAATAAAAAAAAGGGTTCTGCTAGGTTGGGCCTCATGGTTATTTTATTTTATTTTGTGATCCAAGGCCTTCTTTTGAGTTTGGGTAGTATAGATAAATAACAGTAGTATAGATTTATTTGGATTTCGTTTAACTTGTTACATGTTTTTTTCTTTTTTTTTTCTCTTTTCGTTAGCTTTGTTTATCATATTTATTATTATTATTTTTTCTTTAGCTGTTGGTTTTTTTTTAGCAAAAATAAAATAATTAAACATTGTTGAGAAATTATAAAATTGGATTAGCTGAGCTGTGACAGTTTGTTAATATCTTTTTTGGAATCATTTAAGTTGTGACAACTCAATGATTCATAAAATCTTTTTTTTCCTTCTTTTAAATTTTTTTTATTTATTTGTTCTTTTTTAAAAAATGATAAGATAAATATTTTCAAAAGTTATAAAATTTTGCACAATCAATTTAAGGTACCGTTTTAGAACGGGTGTGTTAGGGGTGCTGTGGGATTAAGTTTCCACCCTTCCCTATCCATAACCGACTCCCGAATCCAATCTGGTTCCAAAGACCATTTTCAAAGAAATGTTTTCTAATTTTTCCTAATTTAAATAAAATTGGTGGTGACTCCATTGTCATTTTCTAAAATCATATGAGTTGCTATTTTTCGCCGCAATCCCGGTCGCGACAGATGGCGACTCCACTGGGGACATTTGAGAGTCAAGCCTTTGAAAGTTGATTGTGCAAATTTTGTAACTTTTATATGTTTGTTTTACTCCTTCTGTTTTTGCTTTATTTTTGTTTTGTTTTTCTATTGTATTTAAATTGTTTATTGATCACCTTAACTGTGATTCTATTTTATCATGCAAACCTTAGGATAGAAGATTTTTGGGAATCTTGTTTTGTGTTCGTGTTGTTTTGCAGGATGTGAGTAGTCTCTAGGATTATGAAGGTTTGTATGCTCCCTACACACATTACACCTACACGTTTATCACACACATTCGAGTGGGGGCCCTATACCCGGGTCTGAGTGAAGCTTAAGTTAGGTAGGGGTTGCGTAGTGGTAGCCATTTCGGATGTACATCTTGTTTGGTTATCGCGAAAACCTCATCTAGAGTGTGTCTTTGTCATGAATGCCCCACACCTAGTGGTTTACTCACTATTTGTGGTCAACATTCTGATATGAGACTTAGCTCTAGAGGCCTTTAGAATAGTATAGCCACCCAATGAAAGTTCTCACGAATTAGACAGCCTTATAGATCCTTAGGGTAGAACTCCTTAAATTTAAGGTAGTCCTTCAGGGCACAAAGGGAGCGTACCTTTTCGTTATCCTTAAATTTATCTGTCATTGCATTTTTTTATAAAAAAAAAAAAAGAAATCGTACTTTGCATCCTTGCACCATGTTTTCTTTGCAATACTCTAATCTTTTGTCCTTCCTGAGGCAGATTTGTTAGAGAACCGTTAGAACTCAACCAAGATTTGACAGTGAGTATCTTTGATAAAAGGAATATAGGATCAGGTCACAAGGATGCAAACTTGAAAAAGACTCTGCGACTCAAGGCTAATAAAGTTCACACTGAAAGCCTAGTGGTTATGGGACGAATGTTGAAGAAGACTCAACATTTGACATTTGCAGCAAAGTATGGAAAGGTTGTGGATCTATTAGAGGTGAATGTGCAAGTGGAAGCAATCACCGCAGTGGCCCAATATTATGACCCTCCTCTCAGATGTTTCACTTTTCAGGATTTCCAACTAGCTCCCACTCTGGAAGAATTCGAGCAAATCCTAGGTTTGTCATTGGAAGGTAAAAGGCCATACTTTTATGAGGGACAGTATGCATCCATCCAAACTGTAGCAAACATTTTGAAAGTGCACGCAAGAGACCTGTAAGGTGTGCAGCAGAATAGGAATGGAACCAAAGGATTTTCAAGAGAGTACCTTGAAGGACAAATGCGTCACTTAGCGAAAAGTGGAGATTGAGAGGCTTTCATAGATGTGCTAGCCCTCAACATTTACGGCACAGTCTTGTTCCCTAATATTGATGACTATGTGGATTATGCAGCAATTGATGTGTTCCTTGCCTGCAAGTTCCACACCGACAACCCTGTCCCAGCCATTCTCGCAGATGTTTACTCTACCCTGAACTTTTGTCATGAAAGGAATTGTAAAAGAGTCCTCTGTTGCTTACCGGTGTTGTATGTTTGGCTCACAGCTCATGTTTTCAATAGATCATACAAAGCGGAGTGCCCTATCGCTGACTTTAACATGTACCAGTTGAAGGTCAAGAACAGCCGCGAATGGGTGGACCACTTGGCGAAATTGGAAGAAAAGCAGATAAGATGGTATCCTCGATGGAAATATGTAGAAACTATCATCTAACAGTGTGGAAGGTTTCCAAACGTACCCCTCATGGGTACACGAGGATGTATTAATTACAATCCAGCCTTGGCACAGCGACAACTCAGTTATCCTATGATGGGGCCACCTGTAGAAGCCCAAATAACCTTTTTTGTTCTTTACTATATAGATACGGAAAACACTGAATCACTTCAAAAGGTCCGAAGTGCTTGGGACAAAGTCATCCGAAAAGGAAAAGAACTAGGAGTCAGAAGTTGTGCAGCCAAGGAAGATTATCACCAATGGGTTAAAGACAGAGTTCAAGAAATCAAGTTACCATTCAGGACCCCGGCAACCCCTATGGTTGGTGAACCTTCAGCCTCGGTCATGATCGAGAATGAAGAGATGAAAGAAATAAGAGCAAGGTTTGTGAAAATGGAAGAGGAAAATGGAAAAATGGAAGCTGAGTTGAGAGAGATCCGCCAGGCATGTGCGGCCTTGAAGCGAGAAAATGTTGAAAAGGACCACACTCTTGAAGGGGCTAATAAGAAGATGAAGGCAGAACGTGATTACATGCTAAAAACCAAACAGTGTCTGGGGGCAGCAAATAAGGAATTAGGGCTTCGCAGGCAAGAAAAGGACAGGGCCATGACTGAAAACCAATAGCTTAGGGAGCAACTCAAGAGTGCCAAAGTAACCCAGAACGATGCAATGCGGCTGGTAGAAAAAATGAGGCAGCAGATGGGAGTGGCATCTAAGCGATATGAAGATATGATAAAAAATAAGAAGCTATACATGAAAGAGACAGTTGCAAAATATGAGGCAGTATTGTAACAAGGACAGGAAAATATGAAAAAACTGATGGACCAGGTGGAACAACAAAAAGGGGACATCGATGGATGGAAGGAGGAAGTTCATTTTTGGATGAGTCACTTTGCAAAATTGGCATGTTTGGCTAATTCGGCAATTGCGGATACTCCACATCATCTGAAGAAAGCTGATCAGATGGTCAATCCTTTGGAAACACCGGTAGAAATTAGTGATTTCATTAAGTACTGTAAGAACCTTATAGGGTAGATGAAACAGATGGCTATGGCTTATTCAGATAGGGAATAGTTTCCTTCGGCTATGTCATGATGTATTAATCTAAGAAGCAATGTATTGTCATATCTTTTCAGTTGAATGAATGAAGTATGCTTGTGTCGGCGCTCATTTTTTTCTATCCCATATTTCACTGGAGACTTAATACTTTTGAACGAGACGTTCTGGGTAGTAGTCACAATAAATAATATCAAAGATACTCATTTCAAATTTACTTGGTGCAAAATCACTAACGGTCCTCTAACAAATAATGAACATAATCACTGATCTCCTAAAATTTTCAGGTAAAAAACTTTGAACCATTGCTCGTCCTTGGAAAATGCAGATTGCACAAACCCGGGCCTACAGAACTAGATCACAAACTAGGCTGCAAGAGATGTCAAACTCAGAAAGAAACTTAAGTCAAGAGATGGATGAGATAAGAGAAAAGATCAATACAATGGCAGAAGGATAATCAAGGGTCGAAGATTTACTGAGACAGTTAACTGAGACCCTTAGAACAACAAATGGAACATTTGTCGGCACTAGGGTAAATGCAAATGCAAACAACAATGCGAATGAATAGGTTGATTCCATGAACAAAAATCATGAAGGGGAGAAAAATAATGTAGAAGTAACTCATGAACAGCCGGTGAAAATATTCCTGAACAGCAACTCAGAAAAAGAAAAATTAAGAGATAAATTAATTGGAAAGATGCAAGAGCAAATTAAAGCCATGCAAGGCCCTAATCTGTATGGCTCAGTGGGAATCGATGAACTGTTCCCTGAGGTTGAAGTTAATATTCCCAAAGACTTCAAAGTACCAGACTTCTCAAAGTATGATAGGAGCACCAATGCAAAGTTCCATCTGAAGACTTACATCACCAAAATGGCCATTTGGTCACGGGATCAAAAGTTCTTAATCAATTTCTTTCATGAGAGCCTGACTGGGTCGACTTTGGAATAGTACATGCAACTTGACCATTCAAAGGTTTCTTATTGGGATGATCTGACAAGTCTATTCTTGGAGCAATATCGATTCAATATCGACACCGCACCTACCCGAGAACAACTAGGGTCAACGCAAAAAAAGAATAATGAAACTTTCAAGCAATACGCTCAAAGATGGAGAATGTTAGCAGCCTAAGTTCAACCACCTTTGACTCCATCAGAAATGAGCTCATACTTTATGGGGACCCTAGGAGCACCTTTTATTGGGCTGATGGCAGGTGCTGCCTACAGATATTTTTTTGATCTAATTTCGGCTAGAGAAAGGATTGAGAATCTTACAAAAGTAGGAAAATTACCTACTAGAAATACAGAGAGCAATTTTCCTAAGAAGGTGGCACCAACAAGGAAGAAAGAGCCAGAAGTCAGTTATGTGCATCAACAAAACTCATGTTTTCCTCGTAATCCACAGCCATACCCTTCTTATCAAGCCCCTTCACCCACTTTTTCGGCTTACCAGACTTCATACCAAGTTAACAATGTTCCCTCACCACGTCCTGTCTATACCAATCGTTCTCCCGCACCTCGAAATCCAGGAAACTAAGGGTATGCTCGACCCCCGTCGAATCTACCCCCTTTTCCAAAGTTGCCAATCTCCAATGCTGATTTGTTTCAACAATTGTTTGACGCACATTTGGTTGCATGCGTTCCTTCTCGCCCTATGGTGCCCCCATTTCCAGCCTGGTACAATCCCAACGTAACTTACAAGTTCCATATGGATAACCCAGGACACTCAATCGAAGATTGCAAGGTATTTAAGACCATAGTGAGGAGATTGATTTCCTGTGGAAAGCTAGACTTTGAAGAGGAGAAGGGACCTAGCATTACTAGCAATCCAATTCCAAATCAAGGGAAGGGGATTATAAATGCATTAGAAAAGGAGAATGAAGGACTTCAAAATGTAGCGGATGTCAAAACTCCTATGAAGTTAATATTCCAAGGTCTTGTCCAAGCAGGCTATTGTCCCTCAGTAGCCTTGGGTGATGTAGGGTTTGAATATAATACTGAAGCTTATTGTGAATACCATATAGAGAAGGGGCACGATATTGAAGGTTGTCAGGAGTTTAAGGCTCGGGTGCAAAGATTCATGGCTCTGGGGGTAATAGATGTTACTCAAGCAAGAGGGTTTGCAAAAAAGATAGATATTGTGGAGCGTCTAGTCCTCAAACTCCCGCGTACTAGTGAAGTTCCAAATTCCTGGAAAGTTGTCATAGCGATAAAGAAGCCTACACCTTTTCCCTATAGTGATACACATGTTGTGCCTTGGAAGTATGATGTCAAGGTAAAGACACAAAGTAATATAAGACAAACCACTTCAACCCCCATTGCTCAGATAGCAGAACCCGCACTAGCAGTGTCAAGCGTCGTGGGCATAGGAGGGATCACAAGAAGCGGTAGATGTTATGGGCAAGAAGATAAGACCGAGAAAGGAAAAGCAGGCTTCATAGAAATAAAAGAAGATGATGAAGAAGAATTCCTAAAAATCATGAAGCAAAGTGACTATGATGTGGTAGAACAGCTCAGAAAGACACCAGCTCAAATTTCCCTATTGTCACTCATCATGAATTCTAAACCTCATCGTAAAGCACTGCAGAGAGTGTTAAATGAAGCCTATGTGAAGCCGGATGTTACCCCAGAAAGCTTAGTGAACATGGTAGACCCAGTAAGGCACATCAATGTAATCCCCTTCTCGGAGGAAGAAGTGGTACGTCCAATAGGGAATAACCCACGCGCTTTGCATATCACTTTGAAATGTCAAGGGTATGTAGTCGCAAAGGTTTTAATTGATGGAGGTTCTGCCTTGAACGTCCTCCTAAGGACAACCTTGTCCTAGCTGGCTATGGGTGTAGAAGACCTTAGGCCTCAAGAAATGATAGTGCGGGCTTTCGATGAAAGGAAAAGAGGAATTCTGGGAGAAGTGACCCTTCCATTTGAGATAGGCCCGAGCTGCTTCCAAGTGTTGTTTCAAGTAATGGATATTGAGCCTACATATATTATGCTTTTAGGAAGACCATGGATCCACGTTGCTGGTGTTGTTCCCTCGACCCTACGCTAATGCTTGAAATACATTGAAAATGGATGTCAGGTTACCATTCGAGGAGAGGAATAAATCTTACTGATGAAGCCTACTTCAGTGCCTTATGTTGAAAACACAGAGCTGGAGGTGGAAAACTTCCAACACAGTTTCCAGTTGGTGGAATCGAAGGCAAAGAAGGATAAGTCGTCCTCCAAAGATGTTCATCAAGTTGTGACTCGCATTATGACCAATAATGGTTACCAAGCCAGAGAAGGTTTAGGAATTCAGCTGCAAAGAACCAAGTCTATGATCACTCTGCCAGAGAACAAGAACAGATATGGTCTAGGATATGAGGCACCTTTGGAAGGCATGATGAAGCACAATTTGGTTCTCAATGAAGGAAAAATGGAAAATGAAGTGAAAAAAATGATTCCTCATCTGAAGGAGACATTTCCCATCCCTGCCGAGGTTATCAATAGAACCTCCAATCATCAGGTCTGGCTAATCATTAACAATGTAGACGAAGACTCCGAAGAAGACCATGTTATCCAGCCTGCTGTCGATTTGAAACCTCTGAACAATTGGCGATCTGAGGCGTTAATGGATGTGATTGTCATAAAGTAATTGTTTAGTCGTGATGTTATCTTAGATTTTTGTAATGCTGAATTTATGCTAACTCTTGTCGAAGCTTTAATGTAATGAACTTGTGTGTTTTTCCGATATAATTCTCTACTCATGTTATCTTTCATCAAAGTTTCAATGCAATGAACTTGTGTGTTTCTTAGTTGAGTCACTGCTTTAGTTCTTTTCTATCTTTGATTTACGCCTTTTGCTTAGTCTTGTCTAATTACCAGATTTTCTTTCTGTTTCCAATCGGGCATAAATAAATCTTCCAGGGACTTGGGTCTGGTAGAGGCATTGTCCCATGAAAGGATGCCTGAAAGCTCAAGGATGGACTCCTATTCAAGGATGGATATAGATAACTATGACTCAGATGAAGATAGGAACGCCACTGAGGAGTTTGCCAAATTGGTAGAAAGGTCGGAAAGAGACTTCAGCCTGGATGAGGAGGAAGTAGAGGTGATCAATATGGGAACCGATGAAGACAAGAAGGAGTTGAGGTTAGTGGATAACCTGGAACGTGAAAGCATGATCAAGTTATTCAAAGACTATGTGGATGTATTTGCTTAGTCTTACCGAGATATGCCAGGGCTGGATCTGAACATAGCTTCCCACAAGATTCCGCTATACCCCAATGTTGAGGCAAAAAAGTAGAAATTGAGGAGAATGCACCCTGAAATGTCTTTAAAGATCAAAGAGGAAGTCACCAAGCAATTGGAGGCAGGATTTTTAGAAGTATCAAGGCACCCAGAATGGGTAGAAAATATCATCCCCGTTCCGAAGAAAGATGGAAAAGTCAGGATGTGTGTGGACTATAGGGATTTGAATAAAGCTACCCATAAAGATAATTTCCCCTTGCCTCATATTGATGTCCTCGTCGATAATGCAGCAAGAGGTCATAGATTCTCTTTTATGGATGGTTATTCTGGTTACAATCAGATTCCTATGGACACGAGTGATAAAGAGAAGACCACACTTGTCACATCGGGGGAATCTTTTGTTACACAGTCATGCCATTTTGATTGAAGAATGCTGGGGCCACCTATCAACGTGCCATAGTTGCTTTGTTCCACGATATGATGCACAAAGAAATTGAGGTATACGTGGATGACATAGTTGCTAAGTCCAAAGAAGGGGAAAGCCATGTGGTAGTGTTGCAAAGGTTATTTGAAAGACTCAGAAAATACAAGTTGAGACTAAACCCGACAAAATGTGTTTTTGGTGCGTCGACTGGAAAATTGCTTGGTTTTGTCGTTAGCAAGGAAGGAATCAAAGTGGACCCTGATAAAGTCAAAGCGATACAAGAGATGCCTGCTCCCAAGACTAAAAAGGAGGTAAGAAGCTTTCTGGGGAGACTGAATTACATCGCTAGGTTCATAGCCAACCTGACTAGCACTTGCGAGCCAATCTTCAAGCTACTAAAGAAACAACAACTAGGAGAATGGGATGAACACTGTCAGGAAGCTTTCGAGAGGATAAAAACTTACTTGCAAAGTCCTCCTATTTTGGTGCAACCTACACTTGGTCGTCCTTTGATATTATACCTCACGGTATTGCAGATATCCATGGGACCAATGCTAGGGCAGCATGATGAAACAAGAAAAAAAGAACAGGCCATTTACTATTTGAGCAAAAAGTTCAATGAGTGCGAGTCTCGCTACATGACAATCGAGAAGACATGTTGTGCACTGGCATAGACATCTAGAAGGTTGAGGCAGTACATATTGTACTATACGACTTGGCTTATCTCAAGAATGGACCCGATAAAGTACATATTCAAAAGCCCTCATGTTTCCACACGAGTCTCCTAGTGGCAAGTGGTTCTTTCTGAGTTCGACATAAAGCACATAACTCAAAAATCTATCAAAGGGAGCATAATTACAGATCACTTAGCTGAGAACCCACTCAATTACAAGCAACTTGTGACGTCTAATTTACCTGATGAGGATGTTTTAGCAGTTGAAGAAGAAGAGTCAGATGAAGAGGACATGTGGAAGATGTTTTTTGATGGAGCAGTCAATATGTATGGGAACAGCATAGGTGCAGTGGTCACATCACCAACTGGGAAGCAATACCCAGTGGCCATCAAGTTAGAGTTTGATTGCGCCAAAATGTTGTAGAGTATGAAGCTTGTGCTCAAGGGTTAAAGGTTGCAATAGAATTAGGAGTGAAAGAACTACAAGTATATGGAGACTCAGCACTAATAATTTATCAAGTGAACGGGGAATGGCAGACTAAGGACCCAAAGTTGATTCCATACCAGAAATATTTGATGCAGTTGATCAAGAAGTTTGAAGGGATCACCTTTTTGCACTTGACTCGAGATAAAAACCAATTCGCAGATGCTTTGGCTACTTTGGCTGTAATGACCAATCTGAGTATTCATGCTAATGTGCAACCCATCTGAATAAGGGCAGAAAGCGAACCAGTCTATTGTTCTAATGTTGAGGAAGAAGAAGATGGGCAGCCCTGGTTCCATGATATCATGCAGTACATCAAGTTCAGAGAATACACATCAGGGGCAAATGAGACAGACAAAAAGAGCATCCGTCGGCTTTCTATGGCTTTCTTTTTGAATGGGGAAATACTATACAAAAGAAACTATGATGGCACACTCCTCAGATGTATAGAAGCTAAGGAAGCTTTCACCATCTTAACAGAAATTCATGAGGGAATATGTGGAACACATGCTAATGGTATCATGATGGCCCATCAGATCCTGCGATATGGTTATTACTGGTCCACTATGGAAGCTGATTGCATAGAATACGTTCAAAAGTGTCATAAATGCTAAGCATACTCTGATCGCATCAATGCACCACCCGTCCCATTGCATAATATGGTGGCACCCTGCCTTTTTCAATGTGGGGAATCGATGTTATTGGGCCAATAAACCCGAAAGCTTCCAATGGCCATAGGTTTATCCTGGTAGCAATTGATTATTTCACCAAGTGGGTAGAGGCTGCTTCCTACGCCAAAGTCACTCAAAAGGTTGTCCTTAAATTTTTAAGGGTAAATATCATTTGTTGGTATGGAATTCCAGAGAGGATTATCACAGATAATGCCCCTAACCTCAATAGTACAGAAATCAATAATCTATGCGAGAGGTTTAGGATCAAGCATCACAATTCTGCTCCTTACAGACCCCAGATGAATGGTGCAGTAGAAATAGCAAATAAGAACATCAAGAAGATAGTAGCCAAAATGGTGGTCAACTACAGAGAATGGCATGAGATGCTCCCCTATGCTCTCCACGTTTATCGCACTAATATCCGATCCAGCACTGGGGCAACACCGTTCTCCTTGGTCTATGGTATGGAAGCAGTCTCCCCCATAGAGGTCGAAATCCCATCTTTAAGAGTGCTGATGGAAGCTGAGTTAGAAGAAGCAGAATGGGTAAAGACTCGGTACAAGCAATTAAACATGATTGAAGAAAAGTGATTAAAAGCTATCTGTCATGGGCAACTATACCAAAGAAGAATGACAAGAGCTTTCAATAAAAAAATGCACCCTAGGGAGTTCCAAGCAGGTGACCTGGTTTTAAAGAAAAAACTTCCAAACCAAGAGGACGCCTGAGGAAAATGGGCACCGAGTTATGAAGGGCCGTATATCGTTAAGAAGGCATTCTCTAGAGGAGCCTTAGTTTTAACAGATATGGACGGAAATGAATTGCCAATACCGACAAATGCTGATGCAGTCAAAAAGTTCTATGCCTAAAAAAAAGGGAAAAAAAAAAAAGAGAAAAAGAAAATAGCCCGTTAGGTTGAAAACCCGCAAGGGCGACCAAAGCAAAAGTTAGGGCATCTAAATTAGGCAAAAAGTTTAAAATCGGCAAAGGCTCTCTAGGAGATGTCACCTGAAGGGCTCACCCAGACAGCATAAAAGGAGACAAAAAAAAAAAACTGGGGCAATTTTAAGTGGCGATGGAAGACAAAACTGGGGCAATTTTAAGCGGTGATTGATGGAAGAGAGCTCGTGTCACTGGTGGTTGTAATATCCATCTGAGAATTAGGACCTATCTAATGAGAAGAAAGGAATCCTAACTGGGTCAATTGTCTGTCACCTTGCCTTTGTATCATCCTTTTGTACTATTTGCCTTTTCGTGCTTGTGAACACTCAAATCAATGAAAATAATTTCTTTTCTTCTCTTTTTATTCTTCATCTTTCTTTGTCATGTTCCTTTCTTTTATATTTGTGAAGTAACACGTGTTTATCACAAAAATCATTGATTTAGCAATTTAATGGCAATCCTTTGACTAACAAGTTAGATCAAGAATGAATCAGAAGGTTCAAACGAGGCAAGAAAAGCTCCCAATGCGATTCGCAATGTTAAGAGGGAAACTATGTATCTGATGAGCAAACTCAGAAGTAAAGTAACTCTAGTGTCCGAGGATCCCAAGGAACTCGAAACAAGTTGATAAGCCCTGGTTTGCGAGAGCCTACACCCAGGTTTGATACATTAAAATTTTCTGAGGAAGCAATTAGAATCGGGTATGCAAGAGAAAGGTTTTGGCATAATGTTTTCAATCTTTTGATATGATTTTGAGTTGCAGGAATGTACGTTGCAACATCTTTCCATAAGCTGCAACAACTTATGAAAAGTGACGTCTTTGGCTTTTGTGCCAAGCTTCACTGTAAAAGAACAGCGAAACAAAAATCTTTCTAGGCCAAGCCCACTATCCTTTTAAATTTCTGGGCCAAGCCCATTATCTTTTAAAATTATGGGTCAAGCCCACTGTCTTTTTAAATTATGGGCCAAGCCCACTGTCTTTTAAATTCTGGATCAAGTCCACTGTCTTTTAAGTTCCAGGCCAAGCCCACTGTATTTTAAAATTCCGGGCCAAGCCCACTGTTTTTTTTAAATTATGGGTCAAACCCATTGTCTCTTAAATTATGGGCCAAGCCCATTGTCTTTTAAAATTATGGGCCAAGCCCACTGTCTTTTAAATTCTGGATCAAGTCCATTGTCTTTTAAGTTCCGGGCTAAGCCCACTGTCTTTTAAAATTCCGGGCCAAGCCCACTGTCTTTTTAAATTATGGGTCAAGCCTACTATCTCTTAAATTATGGGCCAAGCCCATTATCTTTTAAAATTCTGGGCCAAGCCCACTGTCTTTTAAATTCTGAATCAAGTCCGCTATCTTTTAAATTATGGGCCAAGCCCATTGTCTTTTAAAATTCTGGGCCAAGCCCACTGTCTTTTAAATTCTGGATCAAGTCTGCTGTTTTTAAATTCTGGGCCAAGTCAGTGTCTTTTACCATTTTTAGTTATAAAGTCACCCAAGGTCATTTAAAATTCAAAAAAAAAAATTTCTTTTATAATCAATAAATGTCAACTGAGCTGTGACAGCTTGTTAACAATTCAGTGATGTCTATGGCTTTACGCTAAGTTTCACCTTGGTAGGATTGACGATGCTACAACAACTCGCAAAACCATGCTTTAGCTCGCTCAAATCATCTCATGCTTTGCCGGACAAATTTAAATTCACGTCTTTACTCATTTTCTTACAACGATAACATGAAAACTATAGTTATTCATGGTCTCTAGTAAGAAACTAGTAAAGAGGGACAATTGTGAATACCTAATTTTATCTGAACCCTCAAAATGTTATTTTAAAAATAAATAAAAATAATAATAATAATTATTATTGCTTCTACTCATTTCTTTAATTTCTGATCCAAATCAAGTATAGTCCAAAAAAATATACGTCCATGTCCATTTAGCTACTTTGGCCCTTTTTGTTTGAAGTTTCTAAAAAAAAAAAAAAGCAGGCCATCGTTGCAGAAGCAAACAAAGCCAGAAAGAAGAAGACAAAAGACGTGCAAGTTGAATGCAAAACAATAAATAAAAAAAGGAAACAAACAAAAGAAAGACAAAAAAAGGGGGTGGTAGCAGCGCAGACCACCAATCTTCGCAAGTCAGCAGCAGCAGAATGAACAAAAAGGAAAAGCAACAGATATTGGGAGGAAGAGAGACATGGAACAGAGGAATGAAGCACAAAAGGGGAAATCTGAGTGAGACTGGAGCAATTTCTCCATCTTGTGAATCTGATAATCAAAATAGAAAACAAGTGATTTTCAAAATGATACACCAAAGAGGAATAGAGCTGTAGAGACTCAAAGAAAAAAGTGAGCAGAGATCTAAACACAGAAATAGGAGGTTGCAGCCCTGCAGGAGAAAAGAGAAATGAAGCAAGCCAAGAAAATGGAGAGGAAAGGGACTGCACTATCTATTTCTCATGCACGCCAAGCTAGAAATTCTGGGTGCCTATAAAAGGGGACGATGTAAAGAAAGGGGTGGTTCTTTTTTTGGGGGGGGAATTTCCTTTGTTTACGCTTTTTCTTCCTAGTTGGAAACTTTGAACTCACCTACAGCTACTACTTGCTACTGGTGAGAAAACTGGGTATTGAGAGAAAGTGAGAAGTGCGATTGTAAAAATAAAGAATTGAATAGAAAAAAACTTTCAGTTTTTTTTTTGAAACACTCAGAGGTATATTGTTTCGCTCTTTCCTTATGCATCTTGACTTTTGTCACTATTGCCTGCATCTGAATAGTTAGGATTGTTGATTATTTTTTCTATATTGTTTTTTCCTCTTATTCTCGTTCTGGTTCTCATACGCTCACAGGCACACACACGTTCACACCTCCATCCTCTTAAAAGACCCATCAGAAACTACCATTTTTCCCCTCATCACCTACATACCAGCAACCACAATCTTCATCACACCCCAAGCCAACCCTCTGCCACCACCATCAACCAACCATAAAACCACCTTCAAACCTCAACAACATAGCATCTTTCACCTATCTTCTTCACCAAAGAACCACTACCTTCAACCTTCCAAACCCAACTGAGTCCACATCCGTGAAAAATCTTCATAACCCATATCACATATTCTCCAACCTTTCACCCTCTTTTCATCTCCATCACCCAAACAAAGACCGACCGTCGGACCTCACAAAACCGAACCCCCCGCACCGACCGTCGGATCTCACAAAACCGAACCCCCCGCACCGACCGTCGGATCTCGAAACCGATCCTTCCCAACCGACCGTTGGACCTCAACACCGATCCTTCCCAACCGACCGTCGGACCTCAACACCAGATCTTTCCCAACCGACCATTGGACCTCAACACCAGATCCTTCCCAACTGACTGTCAGACCTCTACACCAAACCCTTCCCAACCGACCGTCGGACCTCAACACCAGACCCTTCCTAACCGACCATCGGACCTCAACACCAGATCCTTCCCAATCGACCGTCGGATCTCAATACCAGATCCTTCCCAACACGATACCTCACTTTTTCATTTTCCCACTTCAGAGGCTGAAAGCCTCTTTGTTTTTTTCTCCTTATCAGAGGCTACGAGCCTCTATTTTCTGCTTTCTTTTTTTATTATTTTATTTTTTTTAAAGTAGCATGTATGTTTTAAAATAAGGAATTTATAACAAAAAAATATAATAAAAGAAAAGGGTTCTACTAAGTTGGGCTTCATGGTTATTTTATTTTATTTGTGATCTAAGGCCTTCTTTTGAGTTTGGGTAGTATAGATAAATAACAATAGTTATGTTTTTTTCGTGAGCTTATCTATAATTTTAATACATCTAAATAGTAATAATAGTGACAATAAAAAATCATCTTAGGATTTATTTGGATTTCGTTTAACTTGTTACATGTTTTTTTCTTTTTTTTTTCTCTTTTCGTTAGCTTCGTTTATCATATTTATTATTATTTTTTTTTCTTTAGCTGTTGGTTTTTTTTTAGGGAAAATAAAATAATTAAATGTTGTTGAGAAATTATAAAATCGGATTAGCTGAGCTGTGACAGTTTGTTAATCTCTTTTTTGGAATCATTTAAGTTGTGACAACTAGATGATTCATAAAATCTTTTTTTTCCTTCTTTTAAATTTTTTTATTTATCTGTTCTTTTTTAAAAAATGATAAAACAAATATTTTCAAAAGTTATAAAATTCCACACAATCAATTTAAGGTATCGTTTTAGAACGGGTGTGTTAGAGGTGCTGTGGGATTAAGTTTCCGCCCTTCCCTGTCCATAACCGACTCCCGAATCCAATCTGGTTCCAAAGACCATTTTCAAAGAAAGGTTTTCCAATTTTTTCTAATTTAAATAAAATTGGTGGCGACTCCATTGTCATTTTGTAAAATCATATGAGTTGCTATTTTTCGCCGCGATCTCGGTCGCGACAATGCCTTAATCACATTCAAGCATGCAACCAAAAATTTCGCCTCAAAATAGTTTCAAATCAAATTTTAGAGCACAAGATTAATGAGGAATATCACTCAACACAAGGAATGGGAACAAAAATCATACAGTGCATAAGTCTCATATAAGCTCAAAATTCACATTTAGAGGTTTAAAAATTCAATAAGAAGCACAAATTCAGAGAACATATGCTAATTATCAACTATCAAAAGATCACCTCTATTATCAATTAAAGCAATGCCTGTTGCCTACCACAAGAATCAACAAATTAGGTTCCAAATCAATACCATCTCAAAAATCCCCAAAAGAGAGGGGCACAAGTTCAACCAAAAAGCTGAGAGATATGATGGTATGAAAATGCAACATGAAAATGCAATGCAAAACAAGACATGAAAATGCATGAAACTAATGAAAATGAAAATATGAAAATACAAAAATACCCCCCCAAGCTTAGAACCTACATTGTCCCTAATATAAAAATCTAAAACAAGAGAAGGGATAAATGAAAAGAACTCACTGGGTGGTGGAAAAACTTCTAGTGTTCAATCTATGGCCATGTAATTTTTCATGAGCTGGGTGTGGAACCTTCTGACTTCGCTCTTCTTCTAATTTGAGCTTCAAAAAGGGTCAAACCTAAACAAGATCCATGAGATAAAGATCAAACCAGTAATCCAACACACAAAGTCAAAAGAAAAAGAAGAAATAAAAAGAAAAATAAAAAACAAAGAAACTTGGGTTGCCTCCCAAGAAGCGCTTGTTTAAAGTCATTAGCTTGACTTTGGTCTGGTTTCTGTGCTCAAGTGACGTCAACGGAGTAGTGCTCAATCCCTACTCCTTCAAAGTGTTTCACTCTCTGGCCATTTATCATGAAAGGCTTATGGCCTTCTTTCTTCACCTCAAGCACACCGTAGGATAAAACTTGAATAATCTCATATGGTCCTGACCATTTCGACCATAACTTATTAGGACAGAAACGTAGAAGCGAGTTGTTAACAAGAACTTTATCCCCAAGTTTAAATTCACGCTTCTCGACACACTTGTCATTCTGCTTCTTAGGTCCTTTCTTGCAGGGCTTGGACTCCTCAAATTTTGTGGTACCCTTGGGCAAAGTCTTTTCTAGCATAGCATCAGCCACTAATTCCTGCACACCTGAAAGCACAATACTATCCACAACATTAGTAGCATCTATGCGATTACATGAATTTAAGGAATTAGAATTTTTTTCAGAATTAAAAACATCAAAAACTACTTCCTCATCATTCAATCGAAAAGTCAATTTCCCTTCGTGGACATCAATGATCGCCCTTCCAGTAGTAAGGAATGGACGCCCTAGTATGATCGACATTTTAGCATCAGATTCCATGTCAAGTACAACAAAATCCACCGGCATATAAAACTTACCAACCTTAATGGGAACATCCTCCAAGATGCCTATGGGGTACTTGACAGACCAATCCGCCAATTGAAGGGAGATAGTTGTGGGTTTTAGTTCACCCACCTCCAACTTCTTACATACAGAAAGGGGCATAAGACTAACACTAGCCCCCAAATCACACAGAGCTTTATCAAAATTCGTGTTGCCAATCAAACAGGAAATAGAGAAGCTACCTGGATCCTTTAACTTAGGAGGCAATTTATTTTGAATTAAGGCACTACACTCCTCAGTTAAAGCTACTGTCTCATATTCTTCTAGCTTCCTCTTATTAGACAAGATGTCCTTAAGAAACTTAGCATAGGTAGGCATTTGTTTCAACGCCTTAGTGAAGGTTACATTAATGTACAATTTCTTTAGGACCTCTACGAACTTCCCAAACTGCCTATCTAACTTCGCCTTAGCTAATCTTTGAGGGAAGGGAACTGAGGGTTGGTATGGTTCAGGGGGTACATACTTAGACACTTTCTCATTAGTTTCCTCCTCTTCTAAGGATTGTGCCTTAATCTCACTTCGCCTCATTCCCTTTATCTTTGTCACTCTCCCCATTACCCTTAGGATCCTCTAACTTTTTTCCACTCCTCAAACTCACAGCCTTACAATGTTCATTGCTTGGGTTGACTTCAGGTTGACCAAGAAACTTACCTTGCTGCCTAAGAGAAGCGCTGGCTTATTGGGCAATCTGGGTTTCCAACATCTTTTTATGAATAGCTAAATTGTCAACCTTAGCTGACAACTCTTTAATTGCCTCAGTTACAACTTGCCCATGGTGCCTAAACTCCTCATTTTGCTTAGACCGACTCTCAACAAAATTCTCTAGAAGAGACTCAAGTCTAGATTTTTGTACCTGTGGGACTCCAGAAGAGGGTTTAGCATTACCTTGCCCAGCTTGGTACTGACTATTCCAGTAAGAGAAGTTAGGATGTGACCTCCAACCAGGGTTGTAAGTTTGAGAATACGGATCATTCCTCCCGTTTTGGTTGAAGTCATGGAAATTATGGCATGATTCCACTTGCTCCATCGGTGCACCATGTGAGGAACCCATTCCAACTTGGCATTCAACATCTATATGTCCCTGTGCTCCACAAATCTCACAAAAATTGTTAGAGGCACCCATGGCATTAATATGAGCTTTCTCAAGTATGTCAAAGTGTTTATTCAAAGAATCAAACTTTGACATAATTAAATCAACACCATCTACCTCAAACTTACCTCCCGAGAATTCCTCGGGTTATGGCCTCTTTCATTAGCCCATTGGTGATGATTTGAAGCTACACGCTCAATTATCCCATAAGCTTCTGTGAGCCTTCTATTTATCAAAGCTCCACCAGTTGCGGAGTCAAGAGACACCTTTGAAGAATATTCTAAACCATTGTAGAAGGTGTGGACTATCAACCATTTCTCTAACCCATGGTGTGGGCAGGCTTCCAGCAAAGCCTTATATCTATCCCAAGCTTCTGACAATAACTCGCCATCTTTCTGAACAAAGCTTATGATTTGAGTCCTTAGATGAGCAGTCTTGGAAGGTGGAAAGAATTTGTCCAAGAAGGCTTGCTCCAATTGGTCCCAAGTAGTTATCGTCTCAACCGGAACGGACTTCAACCAAGCTCTAGCTCGATGTCTCAAAGATAATGGAAACAGGCAGAGACGAATAGCATCAACAGAGGTGCCTTCGATCTTGAGGGTCTCGCAGAACTCCAAGAACATATCCACATGATCATTAGGATCCTCTGACGGTAATTCTCCAAACTGGTTCTATCTTATCATAGACAGTAAGGCAGGAGGTATGGTGAAGTGCCTAGCTTCAATGTCTAGCCGAGCAATTCCGGATCGCAAACCCCGAGCATTAGGAGCTACATACTCTTTTAACGGTTTGTTATCCTCAGCTGCTGCCATGACAAGTGTTGGTTCAGATATTTCTCTTACTCTTTACCTTTGTTGTCTTCTACTTCTGCGTAAAGTTCTTTCAATTTCAGGATCTGCTTCAATCAGAGTCCCAGAATGTCTAGTACTTTGCATAAACAAGAGAAATTACCTGCAGAGAGTCAAAGAGAAATCAAGAACATAAGAACCAAATAAAAGAAAAAGGTTTAAAATAATTAAATTAAAAATTAAACTGATATTCAAAAAAAACACAGTCCCTAGTAATGGCGCCAAAAACTTGATGCGTGAAATCTGCAAGTGTACGGTTTCGTCGTCAAGTAATAAAAAGATTGAATCTACAGGGACTGTGTCTATGAATACCAATTAATTAATTAATTCAATTCAATTAAACAAAAGAAAATATGATTGTTTATTAAGAAGAACGTAGTAACAAGCAATTAAATAAAAATTAAAGTGCAAAATTTAGAACAAAAATAGCAAGTTATCAAGAAGGGGTTTTTCAAATTCAAGAAAGCTTCCAAGATTGGGGTACCACAATGATACAAGACAAATCCTAATTGACAACCCTTATTGAAGGTGAATTACCCTAAATTAGTTAATGTTCTTTCTCAAGATACAAGATCCGTGCCTAATTAAACCAATTCCTACTCTCGTGGTAATAGAATTTAAATTGAACCCATTACGCTTTGTGGTAATTCATTGAATCCTCGAAAGGTTAAAACTACTCTCGTGATTTAGACCTTAAGTTCAATTCTTATGGTTCCAACACCTAGGTTCACCTCTCAGTACATCCTTAAATGCCTATGAGATACAAATAAGTGGCCAGCGAATTCACATGAATAAGAGTAATAAGGATTGAATCAAAGAACATTCAAGATTAATAAAAGGGGAAACAAAGTCAATTAATCATTACCCAATCCTAGAAACAAAAGAAACTACTCAGACATAAAGAAGAAGGAATCAGAAAACATGTTCTTAAACATCCAAACCCGTAATCCAAGAGAGAAGAGGGAAGAAAGATCAAGAACCAAAGCCTCCAATGTGCCTCCTCCCAAAACCAAATTAGAACCCCTTAATTGTATTCAGAACATCTATTTATAACCTAGGGTTTTAATTGGCTAAAAAGCCCCCAAAAGAAATAAAAATAAAAACTTAAAAACTGCTGCGCACTGCGATCCACGATCGTGGATCATTCCATGGCCAGGCCGCGGATCTCTCTGCCACAGGCCAATTTTGCATCATTTGAGTTCCACGGCCGTGGATGGTTCCACGGCTAGGCCGTGGAACTCTCTGGAATTCTCTTTTCCTTCTTTAAGTTAC
The DNA here is from genome assembly GCA_029884595.1 of Ormosia semicastrata. NCBI lineage: Eukaryota > Viridiplantae > Streptophyta > Magnoliopsida > Fabales > Fabaceae > Ormosia > Ormosia semicastrata. The sequence continues at coordinate 69,218,013 of JAQQTO010000061.1, read as the reverse complement.
CCCTTGATCCATGGCCATGGTTTGATCCACGGGCAGGCCGTGGATCCCTCTAGAATGGCCTTTTTGCACCTTTATTGCTATCCATTAAGCTCCAACTTCAAACATGCGAGCATTCCATTCAATCCAAGGCCAATTCAACATTAATCCTGCACAAGAACATCAAAAACACTGTAGTTATCCGAACTAAGGGAAAAACAAACTAAAATGCCTAAGAATGCATGCAAGACAAGAACAAAACATGATGTTATTTCACACACATCATGATCACATGAGCTTGGAGTACCTATTCGATCAAGAAGAGTTTGATACGAAGAAAGGAAGATAGTTAGAACTTTCAAAGGGCTACGATTATTATTCGAATAATCTGATGGAGAAAATCCAAGAAAAGCAGGAGTATCATCTGAAACGACATAACTGGAAATGCTACGTGGAAGTTGAAGACAAAATAAAGGAATAATATCTTTTTTGTTTTTATAAGTAAGAGAAATTTTAAGGGTGAAATTTTTTTAGAGGGGGAGAGTTGTAACACCCCCAATTTTTTTTCTTGAAAATAAATACGTTTTATAATATTTATGAGTTTTTTTGTGAATTTTTAGGAATTTTTAATTATTTTGAATATTTTAATATTATTTTTAAAATATATGTCTGAACTCCATTTTTTCTGAAAATATATGAATTTTATAATTTTTATGATTTTTGAGAATTTTTGTAGATTTTTTTGAGTTTGTGATTATTTTAATATTATATTAAGCTATATGTGTGATTGAGGCGGGCCCGAAAAAATAAAAAATTTTCCTGGACCAAAAAATTTTGGACTGTCAAGTTGGGATCAGGGGATCTTACTAAACCCAAAATCGGGAACAGTTGACAAAGATTTTCTGTATCTGAGTTTTCTATTATCTATTGTGTAATAATAGCAGTAGCTGTTGTCCATTAGGTAATATTTGTTAGAAAAATATCTTGATGACTCAGCTGGTGACTCAGCACTATGACTCACCATACTGAATAGCTGTTCTAGAAGATTCTATGATGACTCACCTAGTAAATATCTAAGGATAATATCTAATGAGAAAATATCTCAGTAAAATATCTTAGACAAATATCTGAATACAAATATCTAGGTGAAAATATCTAAGATAAATATCTTAAGAACCATCATTACTAAGCTTTATGACTAACCAATAGGAATTGGTCAGACATAGTGGCTTGGACTTTGTTGTGAACCATTGGATGGAAAACTTGATGGAGAAGCCTTAGATCATCACCATTGATCTGATCAATGGTGTGTGAGAGCCATCTTGATAAAGAAGCTTATGATGTCCACCTTAGATTTAATCAATGGTCAGGAGAGGAAGTTTATTTTAATAGTTAGATTTGTTAGTTAAGTAACTAGATATTCTAACTAAGTTACTTAAATACACTAAGTAGTAACTAATTGGAACTAATCTAGTTTGCTAATACTTAGAGTCTTTAGTTACTAGAAAAATATCTAGAGTTTCTAGAATCATTACCTATGCATGATGTAATCATGAAACTATATGGTTAGTATGTAACTAAATGGCTTAACTAAATTAGTTCAAATGTAACTAGATGGTTAGTTATGTAACTAATTGAATTAACTAAGTGTAACTAGAAAGCTAATTGAATTAAGACTTGGTTACCTTTCTTATTGAGCTCCACGGCCACTAGGCTATTCTAAGAGGTTCTTGATTCATCTTTTATGATCAAATGATGACCTCTTGATGACCAAGGCCATGTGCATCCATGTGAAGCCATGTGCTTAAGCTTTTCTTGTTGAACAAGCTTTGGACTTTCCTATCCAAGTGACTACACAGCTATGCACTAGGAAATAAGGCTTTTCATTTCATTTTCATCATCTTTTCTATCCTAGCATCTTTTTCATAAAAGCTAACAACCAATTCTCTCACTTTTCCTCCAAAGAACCCCATGGCCATACATAGCAAAATAACCTATTCTACTTCATTCTCTCACACTTTGTGAAGCTAAAAATCTATCATCTTTTCTCTCACTTCAAGAACAACCAAGAACACCATTCCCTTTTTCTCTTGGAGTTTCGGCCACCATATCAAAACCCAACCTCCAAACTTCAATAATTTTATCCAATCCTACTTTCTTAACCTTGATGCAATTCTAAACACTTTCATTTTGCGAGTTTTACCTAAATCTTTCTCTAAGTGCTTCAAAAATCAAGCTTTGGTTTTCTACTCCTAAGGTAATCTTTTGATTCATTAATCCTAAGTTGGATTTTTAATTTTCTACACCATGATTGATCCATGGTTTCTTGTTCTTAAGCTTGGTTTATGACTTTAGGGTTTGTTTAAGATTTTTAGGGATTTGTTTGGGTGCTTCACGAATTCAAGAGGAAGGAGGAACTTGAAGTTTATCGTCTTCCTTGAGGTAAGAGGGAGATTAACCTCATTGGCCATATGTGGCAGTGAAGGAATGTAATTGTTTGTGTTTGTGAGTGGAAAATCCATGTGACGATTTATTCACTCGATTGTGTAATCATTGGTTTGCACTTGTTGGATTATATTGTGTGATTGTTTTATTGCTTTGGTAAGTATGCATGATTTATATATATATATTTGGTATGCTTATAGTTTTGATAATATGCTTACATGTGTGATTTAGAAAGCATGATAATTTCTGTGTAACTTAAGATGTGATTCGCATGATGAGAAAATTTGTATGAAGACTCCAAAGAACCTAGAGGCACACGGCCTGATCACTACAAAGAGGACTAAGGATTCTAAATTATTTTCCAAATTGAGGATTAAATGATTTTATGACAAGAAATTTAATTGAGTAATTTTATAAGGATTTAAAGTGTTAGGAAATGATTTATATATGAATTTTGAAGTAATATGTGAATTCGGCCAACATGCCATTTTTTATGTTCAAGATCCTAAACTATTTTACTAAGTGTAGACTTAGGTGTTTTAATAGTAAGAATTCAATTTGGTAAGTTTATGAATTTAAAAATGATATTTTAGAATAAAAATTAGCTTAATTAAGGCTATGTAGTAAAATAAAAGCCAATACTTGGAATTTACTAACGTATAGCTCACCCTCTGGGTTTTGAAGCGCGTTAGGAAATTTTGAGCTGTAATATCCTGAGTAAAATTAAGAAATACTGAGTTTTAGAGGGACTATATTGAAAATATTATTTAAAGAGGGACTATATTAAAAATATTCTTTAAAAATGGACTATTTTAGAAATATTATTTAAGGAGAGACTATTTTGGAAATATTATTTGAAGAGGGATTATTATGTAAATATTATTTTAGAAGGACTATTATGCAAATAATGGAAATAAAGTCAAATATTGATAATAAATGAGAAGAGTATTATTTTGAGCTTAAAATATCTTAGAAATATTTTACGCGATTGAAAATACGTAGTAAAATCTTTACACAATTTGAAAACATAACAGAAGTGTTATACGATTGTGAAAATGTGATAATATTACCACGCGATTGAAAGGAACAACGAGTTTTGCTGTAGAGCGAACGTATTGAACTATGTAATTTGTGAAACTGAAGTATTGGACCCGATTGGATCTTTGGTATTATGTAGTTGTATGGGCAGTTACATGATATTATTGATACTAATGGTATTAGATAATTGTATGGTCGGTTGTGTTAATATCATTGGGAACAGTACAATGGTACTTTGTTTCAATTAAAGGTGCTTTTGAGCATTATACGGTGATACCGCCATGTGACGGCATGTGAATAAGCAATATTGTGTGATCAATGACAGTATATGTTTGAATTAGTTATCATGCATAGAAAAGTGTATTCGCTTGATTTGTTGGGGCGTTTTATGCCTAAAGAATGAACGGGAACTTACAGGATAGTGGATCGTGATAGATCTTGGGGGATTTCAGGGCGCGGTGATTCACATGGTGGAGTTGTTACCACCCGTGATTATTATATCACGTAATACCCCTGGCCTATGGACACTGATTGCAATGCACTGACAGACTTGAGAACACTATTGCTTTTCATAATCCAGTATAGACTATCTTTTTAGGGGGGACCGATCTTCTAGAACGTTCATCTTTGATCTTGTGTTAGCTCCATGGAGTAGGATCAGGTTGCATTGTGGATAATGATGGTCCTTGTACTCATTGAGTATATGCATAGTCAATGTACACATTGTTCATGAGCATACTCAGTATTTATACCGTGGTGATATAATATTATGGTGATATAATATTATGATGGTATAATATTATTGTGGAATTATTATTATGTCTTATATTGTGCTGCAAGTTTATTGGATTATTTATCTATTAAATTCTATGAATATATCTATTGATTTTTTTTATTCTATGGGCTGTGTGTATGGAACAACGCTGTTGTTCGTATCATTTCTTTGCTACCATATTAGTATGTGATGTAGGGGATCTCACCTCTTTGCTATTTTATTCTGTCTATTTCTATTTTATGTCTACGTCTGTGAAGACTGTGATGGCGGCAAGGAAGGATCAGTTAGGTTTCTTTAGACTATAGTTTCTTGAAGGCACTACTGCTTGGAGTGTCCATTGGGACTCAGAGTATATAAAGTATTGTGGTGACATTACTTTGTCTATAAGTAGGACCCACCATGGGGTCATTACTTTTTCTTTTACAATTGTATATGTTGAGTTTATTTTACCTATTAGGGAGGATTCTGAGATATCTTTCACTCAGATTTCTATTCCGTCGAGACATTCCTGGCTAGGGAATTTGTCTCCTAACAAGGGCTCATGTCTTAGGTGTTATGTTTTTGGGTATGTAAAAATAATGAATGTATGGATGTAGTAAATCTTGTTTATATTCAATGTATTTTATTCAGTTATTGAAACTTGTGTTTCTTTAATTTTGTAAAGTTTATGTTATTCTACAAAAAAAAAAAATTTTGAAACCCGTATTTAAATGAAATTAAATATTTTATAACTTGGGAAATTAATTAATTATAAAGAGTTAGTTTGAAATGTGATACCCTTTGAAAGGGGTGTTATATCATGCCGCGGGTCTAAACATGCCACGCTGCGGTGCCTGTGAGATTTTACTGTAGAGTTCTGCAAATGACCAGTCAACGTTGTGACGTAGGAAGTTAATGTCATGGCGTTGTGCTCTGTTTTGTACATATTTCTTTTGTTTTTGATTTAGTTTAATATTCTAGTATGCTCAGATTAACAGTGTGCTTATTTTTGTTAGTTTAGGTACCCAATGAACCAACGAAAGTGAGGACTTTGTCTCACTTAGGTTTGGGGGAGTATTATTGCATGCTTTATTTATAATGATCTATTTGTATGCATGTGATGATATTTTCTTGATACAGAAGTGATAGCCATCATGTTTTTATGATTTTTTATCTCTTGCCTATTACTAAAGGGTTTTAAAAAGAAATTTCAATTTTTGACATTATGCAAATGATGTTATGCATGCTTGATTTGAAAGTGTTGAATCCTTTTGAATGCGTAACTTGTTGCAAAAGAATGCTGGTGTTGTTTTGGTTGTTTGATGATTTGAAAGGTTGCTATTTGCCCCCTTTTCAGTAAAACCTTATATGATCTTGAAGCATGTGAAACAGTTTAGTTGCTTTTGATGCATGGTTTACATTCCACTTAGATGCAAGTGTAACTTTGAAAATGATAAGAGTGCACGTCTAGAGAATGTTTATGGCTGTACATGTAGAGTTTCGATTATCCTTGACATTGTCGTTTTAACTCTCTTGAGGTGAAATCCTAGGTTGTGCACTATTGAGGAAATGATTAGGGCATTGTTTGGACCGATTGAGCCTTTCAAGCTTACCTAAATGATTTTATCATAGGTCCCTTTTTGAAGCTTTACACTGTTTGGCCTTATTTGTTTTTCATAACCATTCTATTCGTTAACCTGTTAACCATTCGAATGCGTGTGAAAGTATTGCATTTTCTTCCTACCCTTATTGTTTGTTAAGTACATGATGTTTTATTTCTTGAAGTGAGTCTATTGATTAGGGATACTAATGATTCAATACAAAATGAGTCTAAAGGAACTAGATGCAGTTAAAGAAGTATCATTGCTTTGCTAAAGAAAAAAAAAGGAGAAAAGAAGAAAAATGAAAATGAATGAAAATTAAAAGAAAAAGAATTCAAAAGTAAAGCATAAGTAAAGTAAAGTTCGAAAAGCATCAAAAAATGGTTCTGGCGAGTTTTCTACATTCACTGTTGAATACCCTGTTAATATCATGTGGTGACTCATGAATTGAAATACTATGTTTATGTTTCTTAATATTTGTATTAAATTCTATCCTTTCTATTCTTTCACCCCTTACCATGGCCTGACATTACAAGCTAATAAAGTCCCTTTTGATCCTCAATCTTGTGTGATTTACGTTAGTGGAGAAAGAGTTGATTTATGATTTTATGGATTCTGTGATTCATATGCATGTATGCTTGTAAATTTATCTGGATTGCATGTTTGTGGATAATGTGAGTTGCATAAAAGGAAGCTAGATTGTTAGCATGTGAAGGATTGTGTATGTGTGCAGCTGGTTCTGGGGCATTTGCACTTTTTAATGATGACTGCAATCATTATACACTAGTTGTGAATTTGAAAAGAGAGAAAAGAAGATTGAAATTAGATTTGTTGAATGAAAAGTTGCATGAATTGTTAAGTGGTTTACTTAGTCTATTTTGGTTTTGCTCAATGACTAGCAAAATTTAGGTTTGCAGGTGTGATAACTCCATAGAATGCAGTTATTGATGCTTTATTTCTATGCTAGAAAGAATGCTTAGTCCTTGTCTATAATGCATATTTGGAAGGTTTTGTGCTTATCTTTGACATATTCTAATCTTGATGTTTTCCTGTGTGTTTTAGAGCAATTTATGCGTATTTGATATATGATTAAGTGGATTTGTATTTGTTTATGATTTGGTACGTTCTCTATATTAGGAAGGGCTCTAAATAAGGTCAAATGTGGAGCATGTGAGCTAAAAGTAGAAAAGGAAGCCAAATCTACATCTCAGCAAGCAACGCCGCGATGTGGGCATGTTAGCATCGCGACGTGGTGTATTCCCCTGCATCAGTACAAAATACCCGAGGCCAGGGCACCGCGGTGTTAAGATTTTATGCCTTGGGCGTTGGTGACCTAATTACGTATACGCACCGCAATGTGGCATGTTTAGTGCCTCGGTGTCCCCTATTTTTCTATGCCTATAAATAGGATTTTATTAGATTTTAAGGTTATGTTTTATATAGTTTAGAGAAGCTGCGACTGGAAATTAGGTTTTGGAGGCTGAGGAGCCTAGAGGAGTGAAGGACGAAGGTCGTCTTCCTTGTGGAAGATGATTTGAGCTTCAAGGATGACATCTAATGAGTTTCCTCATTCTCCTATCTCTTTCTCTTCTTTTCCTTATCTTTTGAGCATGGTTTTTGGTTGTAATCATGTGTTCATGGATTAGCTGAGCTGTATTTAGGGATACTTTGAATCATTTCTATGATTATTGATGTTTTTGTAATCTTTTGAGTATATATTGATGTTTAGTTATGTTCAATCATATAGTTCTTAATGCTTTTGAAGGTTTGATCAGCTTTTGATTGATTTGTTGAAGTCTAATGAACCTAGACATAGGAATTTAGATTTTAGATCTAATGTATGGTTGATGCATGTTCGATGAGTTCAATTGACTTGGATGAGTTGATTCGCTAACTGGATAGAAATATATATTTTAGCCATGTATAGTGTGTGATTAAGAATAAATCGTTCATGAGTGGAGTTTGCACTAGTTCTCATGAAAACATAGTGAATTGGGTAAATGAAACTATGGTGGATTGACCTAGACATAGGCTTTTAACTAAATCAGATTCTCAAGTTAACTTATCAATTCATTGATGTTGCTTATAAGGGTTGCATGTCATTAGTATGAAATAGGAGGTGAAGAAGGATTCCCTAGATCTCTAAACCATTCTCTTTATTGCTTTGGAGTTTAAATTTAGTTTATTTATGTTTTCTCTATTTTTATGTTCTTGAATAGAATTGATTAAGCTATGGGTTGTTACATAGTTATGGAAGCCTTTATCCTCGTGGGAACGATCTCTTACTATGTATCTGTATTACTTGAATGATCCGTGCACTTGTGGTACAAATGGTCTAAACAAGTTTTTGGTCAAGAAAACAAGTTTTTATCTAATGAAAAGACCAAGAATTTGCTTATTATATATCACCTACGCTTTGCTCAACTTTAGCACTTAGGGAAAACAAGAGAAGATATCCTAGAACTCCCTCCTCTAAACGGAGATTAACCTGATACCCATTGAGATGCACTGACTTAGATGGAACGACTCTAGTAGGTATATTCGACAAGAAAACTAGGGATTTATCTGAACAATTCAACACTATATGGTTAGTAGACAACCAATCCATGACAAAAATGATATCAATATCTATAAGAGGATAACAGATAAGGTTTACAAGGAAAATCCTATCTTCTACCTTTACACAACAATCAAGACACACTCTGGATCTTGTAACCGGTTTACCGGTTGGAATAGATACAGATAAATCATATGAAAGTTCAGACATAGGTGAATCCAACATATTCACACAATCATTAGAAACAAAGAAGTGGGATGCTCCCGGATCATATAACACAATTAAAAGGTGATCATGAATTATGCATTTAACTTCGATAAGGTTGGAAGACTGAGTCATCGCTTCACACCTAGAGTGTAAACTCTCCCTTTGGCTTATGGTCTCTGGGTAGGCGTAGCTTCCTTCCTTTACGGATACTCCTTATCAAAATGCCCAGGCTGCCAACACACAAAGCACACTAAGCAAGGCCAGTCTCCATGCTATTTCCCACACTTGGAACCCTTCGGTCCAGCAAACTCCTTCTGAACCAGTTTGCCTTTCTCTTGAGGAAAGCTAGGTTTAGAGGCTCCTTTCTTGAACTTTTCATCACCTCGCTTTATTTTTAGAAAGCTTTGTGACTTCGGCTCCACTGAAGGCTTCCCGTCATGTTCTTCTATTATCCGACAATTATTCACCAAGGTTGCAAAGTTTTGAATCTCAAACAGTTGCATGGCTCTTTGGATGCCCTCTCTCATGTTGGGAATCGCGGATATATCACACAGCAAAAAATAGAATTCCCATCAAGGATCTATGCGAAAAAGCCATAATTTGAGTGTTTAAAATTGTTTACCTCTTGAAGCATGATGAAAAGGAAGTGATGTGAATCACCAACACCATAACAGCATCGATGTCTCTATGGTATCCATACGAATAGACTCACGAACATCGAACGTCCGTAGAAAGTGCCTCACGCCTCTCACACAGTACTAGTTGTGAAGAGAAGAGAAGAAACCTATCACTCTCTTACTCATTTTTTCTATAGGTGTGGTTAGGGTTCTATAATACATGTCTTAGTAGCCCTCTTAGCAGTACTATTTATAATAGTGACTGCTTTAAGTGAGTGTGAATAACAGCAATGTAAGCTGTGTAACCCTAGACTCACCAATTATGAGTCTGGATGACATTTGAATCCGAGTCCAACTTGGATCTATTGCTCCAATTTTAGTCTACTCTATGTGTGTAGCCCTGCAGGTTCTCATTACTTTGGCAGTAATATTAAAATCCCATTTTAATATTACAAGCAGTGAGCAGTATCTAGAAACACATTGCTGCTACCCAAGTAATGAGAATGTCAGTGATTTGACATAATCTTTCTGTGACCAATGTTTCCGTGTCGTTTAGTCCCTTTGTAGCGATCAGACTATGAGAATCGCTTATGACACTCACGTAACTATCTATGTAACGTTCTCATGGTGGGTCAGTCCAGTATATCATTACTTTAACATGTACCTATGTGAAGACTTGATATCTCATATCCATGACCCATGAGATGTGGTCATCAGTCTACGCACATACTAGTCTCAAAGCATTATTGTTGTCCTAATTAACAATAATATTTGACTAGGGACATTTAAGAATATTGTTTTATCTAATAGGATCTCACGATCAAGTCATCAACTTGATGTCCTATAGTATTAAACTTACTATTCTAAGGACTTTATTATGTTTATTAGAAAGAACACAAAAAATGAAATGCCTCATATATTAAATAGCATAATAGAATGTATGTAAATACAGACAAAATGTATCGGCCTCTTGGGCATACACCAACAATCTCCCACTTGCATTAGAGCCAATCAGGCATATGTCTAATGCCTAAAAACCTAGTGTGACCCTCGTGCTTCTGCTGTGCAAGAGGCTTTGTCAGTGGATCAGCAATGTTATTATCTGTTAGTACCCTGCATATCTTCACATCTCCTCTATTGATGATCTCTCGAATGAGATGGAAGCACCTAAGTATATGTTTGGATCGCTGGTGAGATCTAGGCTCCTTAGCTTATGCAATGACTCCATTATTATCATAATAGAGGTGCACTGGGTCCACAATACTAGGAATAGCACCAAGTTCAGTAATGAACTTCCTGATCCAAACGGCCTCCTTTGCTGCATTGGAGGCAGTAATACACTCTACCTCTGTGGAAGAATCAGCGACTGTCTCCTGCTTTGAACTCTTCTAGCTCACAGCCCCACCATTTAGGCAAAAAATATAACCCAATTATAATCTGGAGTCGTCCTTATCGGTTTGAAAGCTAGCATCAGTGTACAACTAGCTCTTCCTCGGCTCCATATACCAAGAATGAATCCGTAGTCCTTCTCAAGTACTTAAGAATGTTCTTAACAACAGTCTAGTAACTCTCACCAGGATGAGAGTAGTACCTGCTCGTCATGCTCAAAGCATATGACATACATGATAGATTAAATTGCAGATGCATGTGGAATTTTGCTCATGTGATCCCTCTCGTCCTAGGTGGAAGGGGTTTGAGCCTTAGATAGGCTTACACCATGTGACATAGGCAAGAGTCATTTCTTGGATTCATGTATAATAAATCGTCTTAACACTTTGTCTGTGCATGTACTCTGAATTAAGCCAAGCAGTCTCTGTGATCTATCTCTATAGATCCTGATACCTAACACATAGGTGGCTTTGCCCAAGTCCTTCATAGAGAAGTAGTTCTCTAACCAAGACTTTACAGACTGTAGGGTAGGGATGTCATTTTAGATGAGTAGTATGTCATCTACATACAATACCAAAAAGATAATAGTGCTCCCACTAACCTTCTTGTAGACACAAGATTCTTCTTCATTCTTGATGAAACCAAACTGTTTTATTGTATCATCAAAACGAAGATTCGAGCTTCTGGAAGCTTGCTTCAATCCATAAATAGATCGTTGCAACTTGCACACCTTTCCAGCATCCTCTGGAGTGGCAAAACCTTCAGGTTGTGTCATGTACACATCCTTGAGAAGATTCCCATTAAGGAAAGTAGTTTTGACATCCATTTGCCAGATTTCATAATCATGGTATGCTGCAATAGCAAGCAAGATCTGAACGGATTTAAGCATCGCAACTTAGGAAAAAGTCTCATCATAGTCTACACCATGAATTTGTTTGAAACCTTTAGCCACCAATCGTGCCTTAAAGGTATGCTCATTACCATCCATGTCAGTTTTCTTCTTGAAAACCCACTTGCACCCAATGGGTTTTACCTCTTCAGGTGGGTCAACCAAGGTCCATACCTGGTTGGCATACATGGATTCCATTTAAGATCTCACGGCCTTAAGCCATTTCTCATATTCTGGGCCAATAATGTCTTCCTGTTAAGTCACAGGTTCATCTTGATCAATGAGCAATATGTCACCTTGCTAGGTCATGAGAAATCCATATCTCCCTGGTTGATGACATATCCTGTTAGACCTACGCTGGTCTTGTGCTACTAGAGCAGGTTGTTGTTCCACAACACTTTGTGGAGGCTACTCTATTTCCACCATTGGTTCGTTGTTGCTCTGTGAAACTTGAAATTCTTCAAGTTCTACTTTCCTCCCACTGATTCCTTTAGAGATAAACTCATTTTCTAGAAATAAAGCAATCCGTACGACAAACACTTTGCCCTCGATAGGATTATAGAAAAAGTATCCTTTGGTTTCCTTAGGATACCCCACAAAGAAATATTTATCTGATTTAGGGGCAAGCTTATCAGAAACTTGACGTTTCACATAAGCTTTGCAACCCCAAATCTTCATAAAAGACATATTGGGCCGTCTCCCAGTCCAGATCTCATATGATGTCTCTTGAACCATCTTAGATGGAATACGGTTAAGTGTGAAAGCTGCTATTAACAGAACATATCCCCAAAAGAAGCCTGGAAGGTCTGCATGACTCATCATGGATTAGACCATGTCTAATAAGGTCCAGTTCCTCCTTTCAGAGACACATTCCATTGTGGTGTTCCTAGTAGAGTGAGTTGAGATATTATCCCACACTCTTTTAGATGATCATCAAACTATTGGCTTAAGTATTCACCTCCCTGATTTGATCGAAGGATTTTAATACTCCTGCCAAGTTGGTTTTGTACTTCATTCTTGAACTGTTTGAACTTTTCAAAGGATTCTGATTTGTGCTTCATAAGATATACAAATCCATATCTACTGAAATCATCAGTAAATGTAATGAAGTATTGAAAACTGCCTCTAGCTAGTGTGTTTAGTGGCCCACATACATCACTATGTATAAGACCTAAAAGATCACTAGCCCTTTCACCTTGTCCAATGAATGAAGCATTTGTCATCTTCCCCAATAAACAAGATTCACATATCTCATATGATTCAAAATCAAATGAGTCCAAGAATCCATCTTTATAGAGTTTGGAGAAGTGTTTCTCATTTATATGGCCTAAACAACAATGCCAGAGAAAAGTTCGGTTCAGATTGTTTAATTTAAACCTCTTTGTATTTATGTTATAGATGGGCATTTCGAGATCAAGGACATAAAGTCTATTACTCAATTGTGCACTACCATAAAACATATTATTCATATAAATGGAATAACATTTGTCCTTTATAATAAAAGAAAAGACTTTCTTGTTCAAACAAGAAACAAAAATGATATTCCTACTAATAGTAGGCATAAAACAGTAGTTCTCTAACTCTATTACAAGCCCAATGGGCAAAGATAACAAGTAAGTCCTTATGGCTAATGTAATAACCTTTGCTCCATTTTCCACTTGTAGGTCAATTTCGCCCTTGGTCAATGGTCTACTGCTCTTTAGATCCTATACATTTACACAAATGTGAGATCCACATCCAGTATCTAATACCCATGATGCAGAAGTAGACAAATTGACTTCTATAACAAAAATACCTGAAGTGGAAGTCTCACTTCCCTTCTTCTTCTTGAGCTCCTCCAGGTACTTGGCATAGTTCCTCTTCCAATGTCTGGTCTAACCACAGTGGAAGCATCTACTTTCCTTAGCCACTCTACCCACTGGTTTCAAGCCAAAAGTGTTGGGCTTGGACTTATCCTTGCCCTTGCCCTTCCATTTGTCCTTGGGCTTTTTTTGCTATTTCTTGCCCTTATTCTTTTAGACCATCATTATGGTCTTTCCTTTGCTTTGTTTATGTTCTGCTCAGTAGTTCTCAACATGCTTAGCAGTTCTGGTGGTGATTTTTCAATTTCATTCATGTTGTAGTTCATGACAAATTAACTAAAACTTTCCGACTATGATTGCAGGACTAAGTCAGTGGCCAACTTTTGCCCAAAGGAAAACCAAGTCTCTCTAGGTTTTCAATGTACCCAATCATCTTGACTACATAAGCACCAATATGGCTTCCTTCTACCAGCTTGCACTGAAACAGTACTTTAGAGACCTCTATCTCTCATGTCTAGCCTGCTCTTGATACAACTTTCTGAGGTGTACGATCATATCATAGGCATCCATGTTCTCGTATTGCTTTTAGAGCTCAGAGTTCATGGTGGCTAGCATTAGACATCTGACGTAGGCATCATCTTAATGCTTCTTATAAGCATCCTTTTTCAGTTCTAGGGGCATTAGCAGCAGGTGGCTCGAGAATAGGCTGTTCTAGAACATAAAACTTTTTCTCTTGCTTGAGGACAATCCTCAAATTCCTGTACCAGTCTAGAAAATTCGTTCTAGACAACTTGTCTTTCTCAAGGACAGATCTCAATGATAAGTTACTTGAAGTGTTTGTTGCCATGGTAATCTATCAATAGAAATATTCAAAATATAAGTATCATGCCATAAACATATTTAACGAGTTCTTTAATTAAATATGCCTCCCACTATTTTATTCAAATCAATGACCCTCAGCATTGACTCAGAAAATCCCATCTTAAGATTTCCTAGTGGGCCAAGATCCATATTTCACCTAGCTTTGAGTCAGCTTTGCCTGATCACCCAAAATTCAGTTATTTAGGTAGGAAACACTTTCCAATTACATCACATGCAACTCTTAGATAGTTAGGTGAATAACACTTATTCTAATCCACGAAATGGAGTAAAGCCCAACTCCATGCCTCTAAGCCTTTAATCCTCTTGAAATGGCCTACTTAAGTCAGACCCAATGGTTGGTAGTTAGATATTACCCTTATCCCATTGTGTCTTACAAATATAGATAAATGTATCCACCTTTGGTAGACCTACACTTGATTGATACTAGTCTTGATGAATGCCACGTATTAGAAGACATCATATAATGACTTAATATTTGCTTTGAGGGAATTGTATTTTATTATTAGATCTCACCATTTATTAAACTATTTATCATACCACAAACATCATCCATGCATCTCATACATATAAAGCATATAATAAAAATGACATGGTTATGGCCCCCTAAGAAAGTAGCATTAACTAAGTCAGCTTCACCAAGCGTCTCCCACGAATGTCCTCACTTGATGTTGTCTTCTTGCCTCAACATCAAGATTACATTATATAGTAACCCTTTTTTTATATTCGAGGGGAGTTAGGTGAGAAGAGAATGTACAATCAGAATGTAGAGAGAAAGGCATAACATGCAGGTCGTATTTAAAATAACCAAAAAGTATAAAAGGAGTACTAAGGCCATAACCATGCACCATGCATCACAAAGAACATACAAAATCAAAACAATAATACGTTATTATTTTATGAGTCATAAAAATGGATTTGAGTTACACGCCTCAGAAAAGACGCTCTACACAAAGGCCGCCTGTAACACCCCGAAAATCGCTTATTTGATGATATATATTCATTTTATAATATTTGTGATTTTTGTGAATTTTTCTAGAATTATTTGAATAGTTTGATTATTTTAATATTTTTCTCAATTTACGTGCGCATTGAGCGGGGCTAGGAAAATAAAACATTTTCCCTGAGGTCAGAAAACTTTAAACTATGGAAGCGTCGATGGGGGATCTTACTAAACTTGAGATCGGGCACAATTTATGAAGTTTTCATTTTTTGTGATTTTATCTGATAAATAAAATCACAATATATTTTATTATCTGTGGGACAATAAAATACTATTTCTGCTAACTGTAACTTTTGTCCACTGAATAATAGCTCTAGAAGATAAATTCTATCTAGTTACTTTTATGATATCATCTAAGTAACATCATCACTATGACATCATCCTACACTTTATCGAGAAGTGTGCAAAACTTCTCAAGGAAACTTTAAGGAAACTTCAAGGAAGCTTCCTACCAAGCTTCTCAAGGAAGCTTCAATTTCCTCTCTCTTCCTTTGGATTACACGGCCATGAAGGGAAAGAGATGACCATTTGTCATCTTTTCATCTAATACCCAATCACATGTCCCCTTTACCATTTGAAAAACTATCACTTTCTCTCTCATCTTTCTCTTCTCCCATTCTCTCTCACGTTCTCTCATCTCTCTCACACCCTCTCCTCTCTTCCCCTCTTCTCTTCACACTACCAAGGGTGACCAATCAAGCTTTCTTGCTTAAGCCAACCTAGGCTATTGACTCTCCTCATCATCTTGAAGCTTTCTTCCTTGGTGATCATTCTCTAGATCTTCCTTTTTCATTTTCCACCATTGAAGCCCTAACTTGAAGCTCTAAGGTAAAGTTCTTGGCTTTTCTTTTCTTTTCTCCTCTTTTTCATTTTCTTGGTCACCTATGTGACTAAGAACTCTTCTTTTCATGGTTTGAGTGGAGATTTTAAAAATTTGCTCATCTTTGGGTTTTCTTGGAGGCTTGGATGAATTTTTCAAGGAAAGGACCAAGAAGCTTGCTTTCTTGGTTGTCTCTTGAGGTAAGAAGGAGATTAACCTCATCAACCACTCATGGTGGTGAGGAACGCGTTTTTGTGTTGATGGTGAAGAATCCATTTATGGGTTGCTCACTTTGTTTTTGTGATTTTCGATAATGTTGAGATTTGGATGTGTTGAATGATTTTCTATGCTTGTTATTATGTATTTTGATGGATTTGAAATGCTTAAATGCTTGGATATGTATATGGATTTGTACACATTTGATTTGGAGGCTTAAGGAAGCACATTTTCAGGATTCTGGACAAGATCCACGGGCCGTGTGGCTTTACACGGCCCAAGCTGTGTTCCTTGCTGGAAACGCAGCTCACACACCACAGGACAGAACGTTACACGGCTGTGTAATCGAGTAGTTCAGATTTTCAGGTCCTTCCAGAGGAGTACACGGCCCAGGCCATATAATGTGCCACAACCGTGTAATCCAGGCCGTGTAATGGGACACGGCCGTGTAAGTCAGGCCGTGTAATGGGACGTGGCCGTGTAATTCAAGTAATGACAAATGGTTGGGTTTTCTAGTCCCTTGGAGGCCCATGACCTCATTGGGCACTCAATATAAGACTTTGTATCAAGCTAGAACTTAGTTAATTAAATGAATAGGCACTTAATTAGGAGTTCATAATGTGAAAAGAATAAAGAACATAACTTTATCCTATAGCCTAGAGTGAGGATTAGACAAAGAAAGAACATGAGCATAGGTGAAGTTGTGAAGAGCTTAAATAATTAGTTTAAGTGGACTATGTATAGAACTAAGGGAAGATGATAATAATATTGTGATTTGAGGAGTAATATCTTTAAAAATACTAATGGAAATAATTTTGGGGATAATTGGAATAATGGAAGGTGATTTATTAGGGGTGAATCTAGTTGACTTGATAATCGAGAAATTTAATTGAGGATTTATAAGTGAAGGATGGAAAAGAATTGTGAGGTTAAGATAATGTGGTTTCTCTCAAAATTTTCATAAACGATATGAAGAAAAGTCATTCAAGGAATTTATTTAGACGGATTTGGTGATCGGAATTAATTTCTATCATTATTCTTGAGAAATGTTTCGATTTAAGGCCTAAAGATGACATAATTATATTTTTGTGGAAACATATATAATCCTTGAATTTGCATGACTGAGATACTCTGTGAACGAATGCATTGCATGGTGATTTTAGATTGACATGCTGGATCTACGTGAATTATGGATTTTAGCCTTGTGCTTGTGGAACCGAAGTGCTGGACCCGAGTGGATCATTAGTATTATGTAGTTGTATGGGCGGTTATACAATATCATTGATACTATGGTATTAGACAATTGTATGGGCGATTGCTTTAATACCATTGGGAACGGTACAACGATGAATTGAAATTATTGTTCATGCATTGAGCATTATTCAGTCGGCGTTTTATGCCTAAGGAGTGAGCGAAAACTTATAGAATAGTGCGATCCATGATGGATCTCAGGGGGCGTCCGTGTATGGTGATCCACTTAGTGACCTGTTTGTCACATTATATACCCCTGACCGTGGTGATCCATTACAATGCACGACGAGGACCCGACAAACACTATTGCTTTTCGTGGTCCAGCGTAGACTATCTTTTGAGGGGGGATAGATCTTCTAGAACGTTCATCTCTGATTTTGTATTTAGCTCAAAAGAGTAGGAAATGAGTACATTGTGCACAAAAATGGTCAGCATACACATTGTGCATATGCATAGTCATCATATATATTGTCATGGCATGATCAGTATTCTTGTATTGTGATATACATTGTTGAATCACTTATCAGTTGATTATGTAATTATGCCTTTTGTCTTGCAATATCTCTATAATAACATGACTATGTTTGTTATTCTGAATTATTCTTGCATTGACCTAATTATATCTACTTTTATTTAATGTTGTTGTATATGAAAGGCATCAATGTCTTTCATTGTGTTTCTTGCTACTTGATGGTATTGATGTAGGGGATCTCACCTCTTTCATCGTATTTTCTGTCTACTTCTATCTTATACTCATGTCTGTAAAGACTGTGATGGCGGCAAGGCAAGATCCGTGAGGTTTCACTTGACTGCAGTTTCACAGGGGGCACCGAAGCGTGGACTATGTATTGGGATGATTATAGAGCCCCGTCTAGGGAGGACTTCGTGGAGGCGACTGCTTGAACTTTTGTTTGTTGTGATATACCTAACTGGGGACTTTGTCTGTTAGGGATTCCGAAGGGGATCTAAATGAAGATCAAGTATAGGACCCTATTCTTCAGGTGTTGAGACTTGGACTAGGTTCAGTTTTCTTTTGGTAGACATATACATGTATGTTCATTTCTTGGAGTACTTGAGTCTTATATTTTTGGACATGAGATAATGTAGTGAAGAATGTAATGAACTTCATTTTATGAAAAGTCTATTTTCCAGTTCTTGTGCCTTATGTCTTTATTATTTGATAAGTCGATGATAATCATTGAAAAGAAAATTTTAAAACTCATGTTTTATAATGACAATCTTTTTATAACTTGTGTAAAGTTAGGTTTTGAAAAAAGAGTCAGTTGAAATGTAATGCCCTTCGAAGAGGGTGTTACACCGCCCCTTTCCCTGCACCCAAAAAATTGAACTGTAAACAAGAGCTGAATCTTTTGTGCCTCCCTTGACGGTTAGAGTATCAACATTTGAACCCTAAACCCAAAGACACATGAACACTACATGCGCTGCGGGGAACCCTTGTGCCATTGTTCAACACTTGAACCCTAAACCTGAAAATAAATGAACGCTTCACGCGCTGCGGGGAACCCTTATGCCATTGTTCAACACTTGAACCTCTTGCGCCTCCTTGACGGCTTGACATCAACACTTGATGCCGCTGCCATAAAATAGGAACGGGGTTTCCACAACCCTTGTGCTGTGCTGCTTGTGCAGAAACAAGGATTCCATAACCCTTGCTGCTGTAAACCAAGAACAAGGTTTCCTAAATCCTTGCATTGCGCATTAAGAACAAGGATTCTATAATATTGTATGTGTCACATACATACCAGAAAGCTTCACAAAAATATACATCTCAATACAAAATGGTTTTCACAGAACATATGAACATCTTCATGGGTTTTTGAAAACAACATCACAGTTTTACATACAACACATAAAACAAAATATGTTTTTGCAAAGGGTTTCATTTGTTTTCTGAAATAAAATATTAAAGATCATATCTTTTACCAAAACCAGAACAACAATCATGTTATCTCATGCAAAATAAAAACAGAAAAATGGAATCATGGTTTCACAAAATGCTCTGATACCACTATTGGGAATCGCGGATACATCACGCAATGGAAAACAGAATTCCCACTAAGGATCCATGCGAAAAAGTCATAATTTGAGTTTTTAAAATTGTTTACCTCTTGAAGCATGATCAAAAGGAAGTGATATGAATCACTAACACCATAACAACAACGATGTCTCTGTGGTATCCACACAAACAGACTCACGAACGTCTAACGTCTGCAGAAGGAGCCTTACATCTCTCACAAAGTACTACCTATGAAGAGAGGAGAAGAAACTTATCACTTACTCACTCACTTTTTCTGTAAGTGCGACTAGGGTTCTGTAATGCGTGTCTTAGCAGCACCCTTAGCAGTACTATTTATAATAGTGACTGCCATATGTGAGTGTGAGCAGTAATAAGGTAAGCTGTGTAACCCTAGACTCATCTATTATGAGTCTGACCCATATTTGAATCCGAGTCCAACTTAGACCTATTGCTCTAATTTTAGTCTGCTCTATGTGTGTGACCTCACAGGTTCTCATTACGTTGGCAGTAATATTAAAATCTCATTTTAATATTACAAGCAGTGAGGTATCTAGTAACACACCACTGCTATCCAAGTAATGAGAATGTTAGTGATTTGATATAACATTTTTGTGACCAATGTTTCTATGTCATTTAGTCCCTTTGTCAAGATTTCTAGATTGAACACAAGGCATGGAGTGCGTCACCCTTGTATAGTCCAATCCTTTATTTCCTGATACTCGAGTAGACTTTGTAACAACAAATGAGATCAATATCTCATATTGACTCATTTGAGCATGGCCATGCATTTTGCAGTCTCACTCAATTATGGGACCTGAAGATATCGCTCCTGTCATGTAGGAGTGACAAATCCCATCTAGGTCACTCACATCCCTCTGCATAATTCGTAGTATGTCCAGTAACTAATGTTATAATTACCTTGTTACAGATGACGTTTGATGGCATTAAAACATATAATGTAGGAATCATAGTGATTTCAGGTCAAAAGACCACATACACGATTGTCACTATGAGAATCACTTATGACACTCATGTAATGATCCATGTAACATTCTCATGGTGGGTCAGTCCAGTACATCATTACTCTAACATGTACCCATGTGAAGACTTCATATCTCATATCCATGACCCGTGAGATGTGATCATTAGTCTACGCACATACTAGTCTCAATGCATTATTGTTGTCTTAATTAACAATAATACTTGACTAGGGACATTTAAGAATAATGTTTTATTCAATAGGATCTCACGATCAAGTCATTCACTTGATGTCCTATGATATCAAACTTACTATTCTAAGAATTTTATTATGTTTATTAAAAAAAACATAATAAATGAAATGTCTTACATATTAAAATGACATAATAGAATGTATGTAAATACAAACAAAATGTATTGGCCTCTAGGGCATACACCAACATCTCAATCCTTCTTCAAACTTAACACATTTCTAAGACTCATTTGGGTTAAGCTTGATGCAAGACGAGAATCTCAACAACTCGTTGAATTTGGCCACATATTGACCAACAGACTTGTCTCCCTACTCCAACCTAAGAAATTCCTTCTCCATTGCATTCTACAAATTTTGTGGAAAGAACTTCCCCATAAAGTAATTCTTGAAGATCTCCCACATAACAAGAGTTCCTAATGTCTCAAAAGATCTCTTGATGTCCATCCACCTATCCTCTGCTTCTCCCTCCAACATATAAGAATCAAAAAACACCCTTTGCTCGTCTGAGCAAGCCAAGACAATAAAAATCTTCTCCATCTCCTTGAGCTAACCCTCCGTCCTGGCTAGTTCATACCCTCCTTGAAAGAAGATGAATTAGATTTCTTGAACTCCGAGAGGTCTTAGAAGTTTTGATTTCTCACAACTAACTATTGGTTTGGTAGCCCCTGTTGATGTGGTGGTGGTGTAGGCTGTTGATGCTGAGTCGTGCCCATCCTCTCAAACATCTTGGTAGTCGCAGTTGTTTGCTCTTTGATAGCCTCGGCAATAGTGGTTGTCTGCTCCCACATAGCATCAGCGGTAGTGGCTATTTGCTCCCTCATTACATCAGCCATTGCCATAAAGACTCCCTCATTCCTATTCCTGTAGGTTCGACTTGGAGACGTCATAGTTTCCTGTACACACAAAATAATACATATTGAGATGATCAGTCTCAATATCATGTAACCATGCAACAATTGGTAAAAATAGTCATACTAAAAGCAAGTCATGTAGTTCTATCAAACATCTCCTACAAGAGACAAAAAAATGCACAACACACAAAAGGAACTCCTAAAAATGCCTAAGCATAGTTAGTCCATACCTTGGCTCAATAGGATGAACTTTTTTAATACCATAATGTAACACCCTAACACAATTATCATAAAATAACTGGAATATTTCAAGATAAAGCATATTAAGTATGTCACTTCCTAAATTATGCATAAAACATAAATCCATAACAACCTGTGAAATTATTATAGAGAGCTACGAGGAAAAAAAGTTATATATATATATCCCAAAGCGGAGAAGAGCAAATAGAATTTGCTACAAAAGCCGGCTAACGGGGGTATTCCTATGTATGAGAACATAGTAATGGAGAAGGTAATAGCCGAAATAGGATTCGTTTTGGCTAGAGCGCCCAAATCTGCTATATATTTGACACGGGTTTGCCGTAATGCTAAAACTATGGCGAATGCATCTATCGTCATTAATGCATAAATTAAGATACCAATTAGTAGTGATTGAATTCCTTCTATGGTTCCACATGAGAAACCAGTACGAATATAACCTACATGTCTAATTGAACTATGAGCTAGAGGTCTTTTTACTTAGAGGAAGGGCAAAGCAAGGAGGACAACGGGTAGGCGAAATGGAGGTTTGGGCCCTTGAGGGATTTGGTGTTGCTCATATTTTACAAGAGATGCTTACTTATAAATCTGATCATATTAAAGCTCGCCAAGAAGTACTCGGGACTATGATCATTGGAGGAACAATACCTAAACCTGCGGATGCTCCAGAATCTTTTCGATTGCTCGTTCGAGAACTACGATCTTTGGCTCTGGAACTGAATCATTTCCTTGTATCTGAGAAGAACTTCCAGATTCATAGGAAGGAAGCTTAATTTAATTGGACTGAATCAGAATTTTTATTCTATGATTGATCAGTATAAACATCAACAACTCCGAATTGGATCAGTTTCTCCTATATTAGAACTATGATTCATACTTAATATTTAGACCTCGCAACCGGACTTAAAAATCTTTTTCAAAGAGTTAGAAGTTAAGTTATAATAAATCGAAAGATTTTGATTCTTTCAAACCGCCACCGCTTATCTTTATTTTGATCAAAGGACTTTCTTTGGATTTTTTTCATTATATCTATTCATTGAATATGTGATGATCCAGTAGTTCTTACTCAGGGAATTTTTGGGCTTAGATTAAAGGTTTTTTTTTTCAATCATCGTGGTTCTGGTATGAATATACACACACACACACACACAAAAAAAAAAACCACTGGCTAAAATGGCACATTGTAATACATAAACTTTTACAAACTAAAAGCAAAGTAAATAAATACAAGCTAATATATAAAGAAACAAAATAACTAAGACTAAGTCTTTTGCTTCTTCTTGCCTTTTCTCTTTGAAAGGTCTTGACTTGGATTTATATGGAAACATAGCGGGGTGAGAATTCACAAAATCCTCAGTATGAGTAAACCATAGCTAGCAGTTATTCATTCTCAACAAATAAACCATTAAACATAATAGAGTACATTTACAATAGCTAAAAGAACCTCAACTCATAACTATAAGAACATTTATATATACATTTTGAAAAACTCATACAATAAACAATATCGTTAACACAATTTTTATACAAATAGGAATGAAACAACTGCCCATATAGCTGTCAAATAATGCAATGCATAGTATGCCAGATGGTTATGCCTAGAAAATGTCCTAAAGGTATGATTGTGCAATACTTATGCAAGTTTTACTTTTGGAAAACACATGATACTTACTAAATTCCTGAAACCAAGTTCCATTGTATATATTGAGTAGGATAGGCACGATAGCCCTTACACTACTTAGTAATAAGTGGATTCCTTCCCCTCACGATAGTAAGAGTACTGTTATCACCCCCATACTAGTAACCCTGACCATAATAGCATAAATGGTAGGAGAATTTAGATCCAACACCTCATTCTTAGGCCATATGGTTGTGCACACCATCTAAGGTTACAATACATAGGAATAGCAAGCTTTAAAAAACATGCAAAGGTGTCACAAGGTCCTCGTTAACCTAGTAAGATCAACACTAGTAAAAAATGGTATCTAGTACCTCTCATCATCACTTCACAAGTGATTTCAAAATCAACCTCATGTTGAACAAGGTTCTAGACACTTCCCTATGCCATTCCCCTACACTTTGGATGCCTAAGGCTTCTCAACTTTTCACATATGCAAGGTGGTAATTCCCTCTATGAAATGCCCTCATTAGTTTCTTAACATACTTAAAAAAAGCATATATGAGTGATCCTAACACTTAGGGAACCCCAAAACATCAAGAATACAATTCGTGAAAATTTCTAGAACTCACGCCTAGGCATGACTTTCCCACGCCTAGGCGTGGCACTCTCTGGCTAATCTGTTGGTGTATGCCCTAGAGGTCAATACATTTTCTGTATTTACATACATTCTATTATGCTATTTTTATATATGAGGCATTTCATTTATTGTGTTCTTTTTTGATAAACATAATAAAGTCCTTAGAATAGTAAGTTTGATGCCATAGGATATCAAGTGGATGACTTAATCGTAAGATCTTTTTGGTTACAACACTATTCTTAAATGTCCTTAGTCAAGTATTATTATTAATTAGGACAACAATAATACATTGAGACTAGTATGTGCATAGACTGATGACCACATCTCACGGGTCATGGATATAAGATATCAAGTCTTCACATGAGTACATATTAGAGTAATGATATACTGGACTGACCCACCATGAGAACGCTACATGGATCGTTACGTGAATGTCATAAGTGATTCTCATAGTGACAATGGTGTTTGTGGTCCTTTGACTTGAAATCACTAGGATTCCTACATGAGGAGTTGTGTGTTTTAATGCCATCAAACGTCATCTGTAATAAGGTGATTATAAAGTTAGTTATTGGACATACCACGAATCATGCAGAGGGATGTGAGTGACCTAGATGGGATTTGTCATTCCTACATAATAGGAGCGATATCTTCAGGCCCCCTGATTGAGTGAGACTGCAAAATGCATGACCATGCTCAAATGAGTTAATATGAGATATTGATCTCATTTGTTGTTACAAAGTTTACTCGAATATTAGGAAACGAATGATTGGACTATACAAGGGTGACGCATTCCATGCCTTGTGTTCAATCTAGATATCTTGACAAAGGGACTAAACGACACAGAAACATTAGTCACGAAAAGGTTATGTCAAATCCCTGACATTCTTATTACTTGGGTAGCAGCGATGTGTTACTAGATACCGCTCACTGCTTGTAATATTAAAATGGGATTTTAATATTACTACTAATGTAATAAGAACTTGCAGGGTCACACACATAGAGCAGACTAAAATTGGAGCAATGGATCCAAGTTGGACTAAGATTCAAATATAGGCCAGACTCATAACAGATGGGTCTAGGGTTGCACAGCTTACCTTGCTGCTGCTCACACTAACTTAAGGCAGTCACTATTATAAATATTACTGCTAAGGGGCTACTAAGAGAGATAATTTTAGAACCCTAGCCGCACCTACAGAAAAAGTGAGTGAGAGAGCGACAAGTTTCTTCTCTTCTCTTCACAGCTAGCACTGTGTGAGAGACATGAGGCTCCTCTTTGCGGACGTTGGACGTTCATGAGTCTATTCGTATGGATACCGCAGAGACATCATTTCTATTACGGTGTTGGTGATTCACGCTTCAAGAGGTAAATTATTTAAAAAAAACTCGAATTATGGCTTTTTCGCATAGATCCTCGATGGGAATCCCTGTTTTTCGCTGCGTGATGTATCCGCAATTCCCAACATGATCCTGGACTGAAAATTTTCAGTCCATGCCTAGGCATGGAAACCCTATGCCTAGGCGTGACCCTACTGTAGAGAATTCTGCAGAACATGAATCGATGTTCCATTGGTGAACTACACGAATTTCAATCACTCCAAAGCAGTTTCTAGGTGATTTTAAGTCCTTAACAAGTTCATTACATATAGGAATCATCAACCCCTAATTCAAACCACCAAATTTGGATCCATTAACCAAATAACTCATCCAAAATACCCATTTTCTCACTTTGTGCATCGAAGGTCCAAATGAAGAGTTCCAAGTTTCTAACTTAAACTCATATTATGAACAAGTCAAAAAGAACCATTGAAAACACATTCAAGCAAGAAAACACTGAAATCACCTCAAAATCCCATTTTTGACCTATTATACCTCAACTAAGCATAGAAGATGGAGATGAGAAAAAGAAACAAATTAGACTCAAACCCCTTACCTTTTGTGCAACAAAGATGGAGTCTAAACCTTGGATTTGCCCTTGATTTTCCTCTTCCTTTCCTCATCTTTCTTCTTGTGTTTTTCCTCCTCTTTCTCTTATGTTCTTGCAGCTGCTATTGTAGTTCCAAACCGTGGGAGAAGTGAGTGAAAGACAAGGAGAAATGAAGTAAAATATCAATGACAAAAGTCAACAAAGGAGGCAGTATACGTGAGTGACTCATAAGCACTTAGATATATAGCTATATCAACTATATTTTCTAAGAAATCTTAGATTTCTCCAAATCAAGTTTCTTAACTTCCAACAAGTTTAAAATAAATCTTAGGATTCATCAAAAATCTTATTTCACTAATACCATATTTTTTCATATTTGTGACTAGTCAATCTGACATTAAAACATACAACTAGTATGCTTAAAAATATCAAACTAACTCTGATTATTCTCAAATTTTAACTATACCACAGTTCACATATTTGTGACTTAGAAACAAATTATCCATATTTATTTCCATTAGCTAATCCATTTAAGCTAATATATAGGTCTTTTTAAGCTACTTTTTACCTTCCAGATTGCAGCAAAGTGCCTAAACTAACTCAGATTATCACAAAATTAAACAAACATATTAAGCAAGTATTAAGCTACCTCTGTAATTATTTATAAGTCTAACATGTATTAGAGGATGTTATAGGAAGCAACAGAGAATTAGGACTTAGAAGGCAAGAAAGAGACAAGGCTATAGTTGAAAACCAACAGCTTAAGGAGCTGCTCAAGAATGCCAAAGTAACCCAGAGTGATGCTATGCGACAGGTGGAAGAAATGAGATGGAAGATGGAAGTGGCATCTGAACAATATGAAGATATGATTGAAAATAAGAAGCTCCACATGAAAGAGACAATTACAAAATATAAGATGACATTGCAACAACAATTAGAAAATATAAAGAAACTGATGGATCAAGTGGAACAATAAAAGAAGGACATTGATGGATGGAAGGAGAAAGTCCATTTTTGGATTAGTCGCTATGCAGAGTTTGCATGTTTAGCTAACTCGGCAATTGTGGACACTCTATATCATTTAACGAAGGCCGATGAGATGGTCAATCCTCTTGAGACACTAGTAGAAATCAGTGACTTCATTGAGTACTGTAAGAGCCTCATAGGGCAAATGAAACAGATGGCTAACGTGTATTCAGATAGGGAATAATCTTATTTGGATAGGCCATGATGTATTCAGTTAGGAAGCAGCGTATTTTGTTGTGAAATGATGTACACCTTTAAAATGAGGGTTTCCATATCTTTTCAGTTGAATGAATGAAATATGCTTGTTTTGACACTCATTTTCTGATCCCATACTTCACTTAAGACTTAATACTTTTGAATGAGACGTTCTGTGTAATAGTAAAGACAAACAAGGATCAAAGATACTCACTTTAAATCTACTTGGCATAAAACCACTAATGGTCCTCTAACAAATATTGAGCACAATTACTAATCTTTTGATAAAATAATAATTTGAATTTTACAAATTTCAAGTAAAAGCTTTGAACCATTACTCGTCCTCAGAAAATACAGATTGCACAAACCCAGACCTACGAGACTAGGTCACAAACTAGGCTACAAGAGATGTCAAACTTGGAAAATATTTTAGATCAAGAGATTGATGAAATAAGAGGAAGAATCAATGTGATGGCAGAAAGACAATCAAAGGTCAAAGATTTAACGAGATGGTTAACCGAGAACCTTAAAGCAACAAATGGAACCTCTACCGACACTAGAGTAAATACAAATGCAAATAACAATGTGAATGAAAAGGATGATTGCAACATCCTCTAAACCATGTTAGACTTGTAAATAATTATAGAGGTAGCTTAATACTTGCTTAGCATGCTTGTTTAATTTTGTGATAATCTAAGTTAGTTTAGGCACTTTGCTACAACTTGAAAAGTGAAAAGTAGCTTAAACTAGCCCAAATATTAGCGTATATGGCTCATCTAATGGAAATAAATGTGGATAATTTGTTTCTAGGTCACAAATATGTTGTTTGTGTTATAGTTAAAACTTGAGAATAATCAGAGGCAGTTTCGCATTTTTAAGCATGCTAGTAGCGTGTTTTAATACCAGATTGACTAGCAATTGATATGGAAAAATATGGTTTTGGTGCAACAAGATTTTTTATGAATCCTAGGATTTATTTTAAACTTGTTGGAAGTTTGAAAACTTGAATTGGAGGAATCTAAGTGTTCTTAGCAGATCTTAGCAGATCGGGAGTACCACTTGGTCACTTAAAGGAAAATAAGGGAAAGAAGAGGAAATCAAAAGGGAAAGGCAAGCTTGTAATCTTGTGATCATCATCACCATCTCTGTTCTAAAGGTAGGGGAGTTTCTATCCATCTCTTCTCTTTTGTTCATCTTATATGGAGTTAGGGTTCATGGATGAAATTTTTGATTTAGTGAGCCAAATCTTTGCTTTTAACTTAGGTCTTGATTCTAAGAGTTGAGTTAAAATATTTTCAACTCATTAGAATCCATGGTACCTTAAATGGGTTCGATGGATATCCATAGCCACTTGTTGAGCTTTGTTGATAAATGGATGTTTTCTTGACTTGATTGAGTTTAATCCATGTTTGATGAGTTGAGTTAGTGTTTAATGATTTTAACATGTTTAGAGACCATGATTACAGTTAGAAACAATTAGAGTCTAAGATTGTAGGATTGGAAAACGTTTTGGAACCAATGGAACAATGATGAAGTTCTAGGTACTAGGCGATTAGTCGCCTAGTTTTGGCCGCTTAATCAGTGAAGGCTAAAGAGTTCCTACGTAGAGGGCGCTTAGTTGCTCAGCTTGTGAGCACTTAATCGCCCGAGGCCAGACGGTTTTGGAGGTCACTAATTAATCATTCAAGTTTTGGGCGCCAATGTTAAATGAAACAGGGGAATGCTTCTGCTTTAGGGTGCTTAATCGCTAGAGAAATGGGTGCTTAATCGCCCGGACATAGAATATCCCAGAATGTTTATCTTCAGAAATTGGAGTGCCCTACTTGTTTGAATCCCTCATTTATGCTTTTATAAGTGTATTGAGACACTAATAGGAGTATTTCATAGAGGAAATATCTTCCTTGCATATATGGGATTTGTGAGTAACTTTAAGCATCCATGTGTGCTGGAATGCATTAATGTGGTAACTAGAGCCTTGTTCAACATGAGGTTGACGTTGGAATCACTTATGAGTGATGTTTAGAGGTTCTAGATGCTAGTGTGCTAGTGACATGGTTCTTGCCACTTTATTGGATAAGTGAGGCTAAGATTCACATGTACTAGTGATTTAGAATATACTTTGAAAATTTTCTTGCATATTTGATTTTCAAATATGATATTTGCTATTTTCCTATGTATTGTAACCTTAAATGATGTGTACAACCAAATGACTAGAGAATGAGGTGTTGGATCTAAATTCTCCTAGCATTTATGCTATTATGGTCAGGGTTACCGGTATAGGGGTGGTAGCAGTACTCTTACATTTGTAAAGGGAAAGTATTTCACCTATTATCAAGTGGGGTATAGGCTTTTTGGTCTAACCTACTTTGTATATACAAGGAATAGAGGTTCTTGGGAAATAAGTAAATAACTTGTGTTTTCAAAAATCAAAATCTACATTAACATTGCATAATTATATTATTAGGACATTGTGTGAGCATAATCATATATTCTAGTATAATGCATTGCATTTGTTGACAATTGTGTAGGCAATTATCTTGTTTGGTTGTATTGTTTGCTTAATAATGATATCTCACGATTGAATAGGTAGTTGTTTGCTATCATTGTTCAATATAAATGGGAGTTAGGTTAATTCTTGCTTTGTGAATGTTTCATATGGTGTACGTAGTAATTCTAGTAGTATTGAGCGGTGGCTCATTTATCTATTGCAAGATTAATATGATGTATTTAGTTTATTTATTCATAATGAATGGAGAACTGCTACTTTTGGTATACTAATACTAAGAAAACTATGATTTCTCACTCGTTTGTGTTCCTTGTAAATCCATGTGAAGACCCTCCAAAGAGAAAGAGCAAGAAAAAGAAGAAGTAAAAGGCTTAGTTTAGTAATTTTGTTTCTTTTTTGTATTAGCTTGTATTTATTTACTTTGCTAAATATTTTGTAAAAGTTTATGTATTATAGGGTGACTTTTTAGCCAGTGATGTGTGTGTGTGTATATATATATATATGATCTCTTTCATCTTCGTGGCTCTCTATAATGACTACACAGGTTGTTATGGATTTATGTTTTATGCATTTTTAGGAAGTGACATACTTGATACATTTTTTCTAGAAATATTCTGTTTATTTTATGATAATTGTATTAGGGTGTTATATTATGGTATCAGAGCTGTTCATCTTGTTAAGTCAGGGTATAGACTAGCTATGCTTAGTGTAACATCCCCCCTCGGGCTTGATCCACCAAAGGCTGAGATGCCCCTTGAGCTTGATCCACTCAGGAGTCCATTTACTTGGTATTGTGGCCTGGCTTGATCAGCTAGTAGGCCCACTTCATCCATGGTCCCAATGGCCTAAGTTAATTCCCTCGTTACAGTGTCTACAGGAATCGAACTCGAGACCATGCCTTTTGTTCCACTCAAAGTGGACGCCTCTCACTAGTTGAGTTGCAGGATGAAGCGGGCCCACTGGTGGATCAAGTCAGGTCACAATACTGAGTAGATAGACTCTTGAGTGGATCAAGACTAGGGGGCATTTTAGCCTTCGGTGGATCAAGCTAGAGGGGGGATGTTTTATTAAAAGGCACCTTTTTAATGTAACATGTAACACCCACCATAGGGTATCACATTTAAGACTAATCCTAATATAACTTACCCAAGTTGTAAAAGAATTAATCTGGCAAAAACATTAATTTTAAAGTTTCATTTGTGAAATAATTTAAAATAAATAAAATAAAATCATAAGTACAAATTATAACTGAAATAAACATACTAGAATATACATAGGTATTTCAAACCTTGTTCCCAAATAATTTACATAAATACACTTACTCTCAAAAGATAAAATATACAATATGTACATCAAAACATAACTACTAAACCAGAACCTCAAAAAAATTGAACAAAGGATTCGAGCACTCTGAAGGATCCTCCTCCTCTACGTCGTCAAAGAACCCAAGCGAGTACATCGGTCACCTGACAGGGGTTCTAGCTGAAGACACTACAGAGTCTTCTAGTGGGGTATAAACAGTACCACCCCAGAGTTCTCATATTGGCATTGAGAATTCAAAATGCACATACGCATGTTGACTCAAAACGGGAGTCCCATCACGGGTTCTACTCAGGTTTAAAGTTAAGTCCCCGGTGTAAACAAAATGGTCATTATCTAAATCAAATTTCCAAGCGTCAGTTCCATCGTGGAACTGTAATCAGAAAAAACCCAGCACTTAGCGCCTTGCAACTTTCAAATAAACAAAGAAAACTGTCACTGGTGGAAAGTAGAATTTCGGCTTCCTCATCTCCTTGGTCTTCATCAAACATACACAATAAAGCAGATATAACACAGTAAAGAGGTGAGATCCCCTACATCAATAGCAGTATGACAGTATAGAAAATGACAGTAGATATACAGATAAAATAACAACACATAAAGTTCTATTATTGTATCATAACTAATATATCAGATAAGCATAATTATCATATCAATATGCTGATCAACTAAGCATATGCATAACGACCAATTCCTACTCCATGGAGCTAATCACAATTTCGGAGAGAAAGATAGGGAGTACATGTCTGTATATCGTCAGCCTCAAATCATATGCCAATATATTATATCAATGTGTGCAACATGGCTCATACAAGACACTCTCAACCAATCACAAAAAGAGTAGTAACTCCATCATTATCGTCGATGTGTTTGCATAGGATACCACGGCACAGAGGTACTACCATCTGGCCACATATGACATTCCACACCTCGACGTCTCCAAGATCACTGAAGATCGTAACTACGCAATTCTCACCCGCACGAAGGTGTAAATTCAATCTCCTAGGTGTATTGCCTTAACCAATTAAGCTGACACGCTTTTAAATGCATGATGTATGATTCAAATACACATGAAATCATCATTCTCACAGTATTTCACATACACATGCCATCTCTTGGCAGTATCATTGTTCAACATAACCGGGCCCATCACAACAGCCCGATAGCAAACTGCTATTTATTTCCAATCGCATGAACATTTTATTGTGTTTTCAAATCACGTAAGAATTTTTAAACATTTTTCTCAATCTGAAAGCTTGAAAATCACTATTTTGAAAACAAGTGACGTTTCTCTAATATTTTTCACATAAAATAATTATTTTAGCTTTATTTACAATATTATACTACTAAAGATTCTTTAAGTAGCATTTTCCATTATTTCTCACAAAATTACACTAAACTTATTCTAAAAATTAGTTTACATTCTTTTTATGTCTAAAAACCTATTAAATTAATTTCTTATTAATTAAATATCTAAGTCTACACTTAGTAAAATCATTTTGGATTTAGAATATCAAAAATAGGTATGTTGGCCGAATTACACTATATGCTTTATAGATCATATTTAATTATTTTTTATCACCTTATTCTATGCAAAAACTTTTAATCCAATTTCTTATCATTAAATCATTTAATCTATGATTAGGAAAATAATTTAAAACATTTTGCTCCCTTGATGGTGTTGAGGCCGTGAGCCTCCATAGGTTCTTTGGTACCTTTATACTCATCCTCATCACATAAATCACATCATGCCATATACAATAATTAACATGCTTCCCTAATCACATATTCAAGCATATAATCAAAGCTATAAATCATACTAACCAAAACTCATCATAACCAAAGCAAGCTTAAACCACACAAGTGAATAAATCCTTATGAATTTTTCACCACAAACAATTCATTCCCTCACCACCAATACTTGGTTGATGAGGTTAATCTCCTTCTTACCTCAAGGAAGACAAAATCCTTCAAGCTGCTTCTCCTAGGAATTTTTGTAAGCCTCCAAAGAAGAACCCTAACAAGCTTAAACCAAGACAAAGTCATAAACTAAGCTTGAAAAAAAAGAAACCATGGACCAATCATGGCTTAGAAACTCAAGAATCAATTTAGAACCAAGAAACCAAGATTTTACCTTTAGGAGTAGAAAACTCTAGCTTGATTTTAAAGCACCAAATGGATGAACTAGGTGAAACTTACAACATAAAAGGTGTTTAGAATCTTGTCTAGGTTAAGAAAATGGTGTTGGATGAAATTATAGGAGATTGGATGTTGGTGTTGGAAGTGGAGGCCGAGAGCTTCTCAAGAGGGAGAGAATGGAGTTTCTTTATTGTTCTTGGATGAGAGAGAATGAAGTGGAGAGTTTATGTCACAAAGTGATATTGATGAAGTGAAATATCCAATTTTACTTGAGCTTGGCCGTGGAGTGCATAAGATAGGAAGGTTAAAACTTATTCAACAAGATAAAAACTAAGCACATGGTTTCACATGGCTTATGTCATTAAGTGATCACTCCTTGGTCACATTACATGATTAACTTGTTCATGAACATCCTAGAAGCACTAGGTGGCCGTGGAGCACATGGAGAAAAGGTAACTAAGTTTTGATTCATTTAGTTCCTAGTTACACTTAAGCTAACTTAGTCAATTCACTTAGTTACATGGCTAACTATTTAATTACAAGGCTTAGGTCATGTGTTGGTCACACTAGATGAATCATGCATTCTAGAAGGCTCTAGAATCTCCTTGAAACCGTGGAGCTCTAAGGAGTAGCAAACTAAATTTGCTCCATTTAGTTACTACTTAGGCTTGATGTTAACTTAGTTAGATTACTTAGTTTCTTGGCTAACTAGTCTAGTCATTATTGTTGACCACATCCTATCAACTTAGAAAATTTAAGCCATTAACATTAACCAATTCCTATTGGTTCACCAAATTGTGAGTCACAAATATTTTTCCCAGTCTATTATCCAACGGACAAAAGATACAGGATCTATTACCCAATGGGCAGAAGTTACTGCTTTCAAATCAGTAGATACTGTCCAACAGATAATAAAATGTGAAATATTTTTATTTCACTAATAAATTCTAAAAATTAAAAGATCGGGTAACGTATCTCTCAGATTCAGGTTTAGTAAGTTCCCCCGGATTTGAATAAATCGTCAAAGATTTTTCCTGACCCAAAAATTATTATTTTCCTGACTCGGAGTAAATCACACACAAAGATCAAAAACAGTCACTGAACAGTCAAAATAAATTTACAGCACACAGAAATCATGAAACAGTACAATTCAGACATTACTGAGAAATAGTAAATTTTGGGGTGTTACATAACATTCCGACGGCAACGGTCTATCATACTCCCCAGTGATGCTCAACTGGCGAAGGGCATTCCCTTTAAGGGAAACAAATACCTTGTGTGTCACAGGTTCGATCCCTACGAAGGAAGCTTGCAACCGAGTGGGATTGAATGGCCGCCCCAAGGATGACAAATCTTGAGTAGATGAGCATTGTTGAGGAGTGTGATAGACCACTGTCGCTGGGATGTTACAGAAACATTGTGGTTTTTGTTGCTTGCTATTTTATTTGACAGCTATACATGACCCTTTTAGGGTCAAATTTTGTTGTAACCCTTGAAAACCATATAACTGTTTTATCAAATGGCGGAAATGAACTTCATGAACTATTCTTCATAAAAATTATGTTATTAAATTTACTGGTATGGATTTATGATCTTTAGTATCTAAGGCAAACTAAAAAGGAATTATGATACAAAGAACGTATAAATTAGGACATTACATTGTTTTGAATTAGGATGTTACAGAAGGGAATCCAAAATTTAGAATTTTGAGCTACGGAGATTATCCTCTATGAGAAAGGCAGTCCTCAATTCATTGAAATTCCTCATTATGTTTCCTTATATGCCATATGTTTCGCTCATGTATATAAGGGTTGCTCAGAATATTTCAGTGTGACAAAAGAAATAGATTGTCATAAATAGGTTGAAATGCACCAACCTGAAAGCAGACTATTACCTTGTTAAGTGGTACTCCTAATTTACTCTATACCATGAGTATATAGAACCCCGGTTATATGAGGTGGCCCTTACCTATTAAGGTATAGAGATATGGGTTTTGTGGGAATAAACATATATTTAAATGAGCACTAAAATGAAATTTGTATTTGAACTAAGTATTATGAGTATGTTATCATAAAAGGTCATAGAGTTGAAATGAGAAATTTGATATTAAATTGAAATTCAAAATTTTGAATATAACTTATGATCTTTGATAACGAAAGTTTATGACTTGTTAATAATTGGAATTCTATTTCAGGAAGAGAAATGACTTGTTTTGGCTTTTTCTCACCTTTTTAAGATATAACTTGAATTTTGAAATGACCTTGCCCCAAAACAACTGCAATTATTGTGATGATACCGTATATGTTAGAATTACTGAGAATTTTAGAATTCTCACCCCTTTTTGTATTATGTTTCCATGATAATTCCAAAAGAAGATTCTACAGCAAGGAGATGAAGAACAGTGATGTGGACTACTTTGATTCCATTTTTGTATAAGTATTTTGTATAATAATTGTATAAATTATGCCTTCGAGGCATTTATGTACATATTGTATAATGATGTACACCTTTGTATGTTGACCATTTTAGTATATGTGTCTTATTTTATCCACAACAGACTCATATTTTGTATATATTATAAATGTATTTCTGAGGAGATGTTTGTACTTTTATAAGTGACATGCTTAATCCTAATTACTAATGCGTGATTCTGGATATGCTATTAGTATTTGTATTGGGGACACTACATTATAGTATCAGAGTAGTTCATCCTGTTGAGCTGAGGTATGGACTAGTTATGCTTTAGCATGAATATGTTATGCATTTTCTTGTATTGATAATGAGATATATAGATAGAATTGCACAACAACCTTGAGTATGAATGTTAATGGTTACTGTCATTCTGTTACATGATATTGAGTCTGATCAACTCAATATGTATTGTTCTATGTGTATAGGGGACTATGGCACCATGCAGGCATACCCGAGGTAATAGGGCACCTGCTGGTGATAACACAGCAGGTATAGTAGAAATATTTAGAGAAATGACAGCTGCTTTGAGGGAATAGAGGGAGATGGCAGCAGCTATGAGGGAACAGATCATTGTCACAAATCATAATTTTCATGATCTTTCTGAATTTAGAAAGGCCAACCCCCATCCTTTTGAGGAGAGTATAATCCAACAAAAGCAGAGGAATGGTTGAGGGGATTGGAAAAGATTTTTGCTATAATGGGATGCATAGACGAACAAAATATATCCTTTGCCTCCTATATATTGAAGGGGGAGGCTGAGTATTAGTGGAATGATGCTAGAAGACTAAGGGAAACTACTGGAACTTAGATAACTTGGGAAGTATTTAGGACTGTTTTCTTGGATAAGTACTTTTTGAAAAATCTACAAGAGGAGGAAAAAATGGAGATTTTAGAATTTAAACAAGGAAACATGATAGTGGGACAATATGTGGTGAAGTTTGAGTAATTATCCAAGTTTTCCTCTTACTTCAGGTATAATCTGGATAAGAATTGGAATTGCGTAAAATTTGAGGTCAGATTAAAAGATGAAGTAAGGAAGGTGATAAGACCTCTAGAGATTAGAGACTTTCCCACTCTGGTGAATAAATACATAATTATAGAGTCTGATGACTCAAGGCCACCATAGGAGCAAAGACAACAAGGCTTTCAAAAAAAGGAAAAAGGTAGATGAAAGGTTTAAAAGAAACTCCATAGCTCAAGAGTTAGCAAAAGAAAGGGAAGCAAATTCAAGTGGAGCCCTATGGACGAAGATGTACTAAGTGTAGCAAGTATCATGGGAACAAACCATGTTTAATGGATCAAGCAGTGTGTTACACATGTGGCAAGCCAGGGCACTATGCTAGAAACTATCCATAGAAACAAGAAGCATTACCTACTCCTAGACCTCAAACCAGAGGAAAGGTTTTTACTCTGAGTGGCAAGGAAGCAACTCAATCCTTTGATCGTATACAAGATAAATACATAGTTAAAGATACACTTTTAACTGTATTATATGATTCAGGAGTATCCCACTCCTTCATTTCTTATGATTGTGTGAGGATGTTGGATTTACCTATTTCAGATCTTCCTTATGATTTGTCAGTTTCCACCTCTATAGGCAAACTAGTGTCAACTTCCAAAATATGTCTAAATTGTTGTGTAACTGTTGAAAATTATATTTTCCTTGTGAATATGATATGTCTACCTCTTGTTGATATAGACATTATTTTGGGCATAGACTAGCTATCAACAAACCATATTGTTTTGAATTGTTCAGATAAAACTTTAGTGTTTATGTTTGACATTCCTTCCACAAACACTCCTTCTGAGTCTATATATCTAAATGTTAGTCAAGTTATCAACTTCCTAGTAGAAGGGGCTCAAGGCTATGTTCTCCTCTTCTCTTTGAATTCTGAAAGTGAGCAGAGTTTAGAATGCATACCTATGGTGAGTGAGTATCCAGAAGTATTCCCTGATGAAATAAATGAATTGCTACATGAGAGGGAAATAGAATTTACCATAGATTTAGTGCCATGAATCAGGCCTATCTCTATATCATCCTATAAGATATCACTTCTAGAGCTGGCTAAACTTAAGAAACAAATAGAAGAATTGTTAGACAAGAAGTTTATTCGACCCAGTGTCTCACCATGGGGAGCCCCAGTGCTCCTGGTGAAAAAGAAGGATGGCAGCAGGAGACTATGTGTGGATTATAGACAATTGAATAATGTAACTACTAGGAATAAATACCAATTACCTAGGATAGATGATTTGATGGATCAATTAAGAGGTGCCACAGTTTTGTCAAAGATTGACTTAAGATTAGGATACCATCAAATCAGGGTTAGGGAAGAAGATATTCCCAAAATTGCTTTTAGAAATAGATATAGGCATTATGAATATCTTGTAATGTCTTTGGCCTAACTAATGCACCAGCTATGTTTATGGATTATATGAACAAGATTTTTACACCATACCTTGATAAGTTTGTTATTGTCTTTATAGATGATATCCTTATTTATTCAAAGACAATTGAAGAGCATGAAGAACATCTTAGGAAAGTTTTAGAAATCTTAAAAGAAAAACAATTGTTTGCTAAGTTGTCAAAATGTGAATTTTGGATGAAAGATGTACAATTTTTGGGGCATGTAATATCTAGAGAAGAGATATCAGTAGACCCTAGCAAAGTAGAAGCTGTGTTGCAATTGGAGAGACCTACCACTATAATTGAAATTAGGAGTTTCTTGAGTTTGGCTGGGTATTACAAAAGGTTCATAAAGAGATTTTCTCAAATAGTCTTTCCTTTAACAAGACTAATTAGAAAAGGAAGCACTTTTGAATGGACACAAGAGTGTGAAAATAGTTTCCAAGAATTAAAAGAGAAATGGACCACAAACCCTGTTCTAGTGATTCCAGATCTATAAGAAAACTTTGAAGTATATTGTGATACTTCGAAGAAGGGGTTAGGATGTGTTTTGATGCAAAATGGACAAGTAGTTGCTTATGCTTCTAAGCAAATAAGACCTCAAGAAGATACTTTGGTGGGCCAAGATGAAAGCAGATATAGCAGAATATGTATCCAACTACTTAGTTTGTCAAAATGTCAAAATAGAACACCAAAGACATTCTGGACTCTTGCAACCCTTAGAAATCCCTAGTTGGAACTCGGAGAGTATTTTTATGGATTTTGTAATGGGATTATCTAGGACCTAGTCAGGCTATGATACAATATGGGTTATAGTGGATAGGTTGACAAAATTCGCAAACTTTTTGGTAATAAAAGCTAATTATTCATTAGATAAATTAGCTCAATTGTATATTCAACAAATAGTTAGGCAACGTGGAATCCCCTCAAGTATAGTATTAGATAGAGACCCTAGATTTACATTTAGGTTTTGGGGAGCATTGTAAAAAACTTTTGGAACAAAGTTGAATTTTAGCACAGTATATCAACTACAAACAGATGGCCAAACTGAAAAGACCATTCAAACCTTAGACGATATGCTCACAGCTTGTGTGCTCGAACAACAAGGTAGTTGGGATAGGTTCTTACCATTAGTAGAATTTTCCTATAATAATAGTTACCATACCAACATAAGAATGGCACCTTATGAAGCCATGCATGGTAGGAAATGCAAGTCACCTTTATGTTGGTATGAAATAGGAGAGCAAACTATCCTAGGTCTAGAATTAGTACAGCAAATCAGAATAATCAGGGATAGGTTGTTAGTCACCGAAAGTAGGCAGAAGAGAGAAGAAGACCCTTGGAAATTAAAGAAGGAGAACATGTGTTCCTAAGAGTCATTCCTACTACGGGAGTTAGTAGAGCCATAAAAGCCAAAAAATTGAATCCTCGATTTCTTGGTCCCTTCCAAATTCTAAAAAGAATCAGACCAGTTGCCTACCAAATAGCCCTACCACCCAGTTTTTCAAACCTTCATAATGTCTTCCATGTTTCCCAACTCCGAAAGTATAATCTAGATTGTTCACACATCCTAGAAAATGAATCAATATATTTAAAAGATAATTTAACTTATGTTGTTAAACCTATAAGAATCATGGATAGAGTAGTTAAAGAGCATAGAGGGAAATAAATTCCTCTGGTGAAGGTGTTATGGGATGGGGGTGATTCGGAGGAAGGCATATGGGAGCTTGAATCCCACATGATGCAAAACCATTTGGAGCTTTTTGCATAAGATAATCAGATTTTGAGGATAAAATTTATAAAAAGATGGGAGAATTGTGTAACATCTTCCCTAACCTAATGGTCCTAATAAGGATTATAGAAGCTCAGTAATACTGGTAAGAGTTATCTGTTAGTTCGAGTAATTTTCTGAACAAGTTTGAGCGTAATTCTGTAACACTGAATACAAAAGGATAATTAAAGCATCTACATAAATAGTTTATATAATGGGAATAAATATGAAAAATTTATTTCCTAACTAAGAACCATTGATAAGAGTTGTAGAACATTTAACAGAATCAACAGAGATTTTCTGGTATTTTTAAGGATACCGAAGATGAATTAATGAAATAGTTATGGAACAACTAAATAACTCAGAAAATTATGAAATTTCATCAAGGTGACAAGTAAGAAATGGAGAATAATTTGGTGTAAAATGATAACTAAGATAAGTATCAATAAGCTTATTACTTAATCCCATGATTTAAATTAACTTGGGACAGAGTAATGAAGCTTAACTGATAAATAGCAATATATGAAAAATTATGGAAAAATAGATCTGAGGACTAAGTTGAGTCCTAAAATTTTCTATAACTCTTATGGATACTTGAAAACTCAACTTTGAAAGATTAAAGTGTATGTAACAGATATAAAAGTTTCAGCACCTTATTTTCTTTCTAACCACCACCTTACTTACGGTCATCTTTTTACCAAATAAATTGACTTTTCCTTCACAATTTGGGCTTCACTTTCACGTCCCCTGAAGTAGCAAAAACAGGGCAACGAAAGTAGAAGAAAGATAGGTGAAAAGGAAGGAGAAAAAGGGAGGAAAAATGAAGAAAAAATTGAAGAAAAATCAAGGAACTAAAGCAAGAATTTGTGGTAGGGGTTGCTTGCTTCCTATTTACCTTATTTTTCTATGTTTCTTTCAATTGAAATTCTGTTTCTGAGTTGTGGTTCACGGCTGTACCATGTTTGGGAGAGAATTCTTTGCTTGATTACTTTGCATTAAATTGTTCTTCCTTCTCCACTGATTATTGAGTTGAGTTTGTAATATTATTTATAATGGGAAAGATGAGTTTTTATTGTATTTATGGCTGGATTGTTACGACTATATAGAGGAAATAGGGATTTCCTTATTTCTAAATTATTGCTCTACTTTTATTGAATGTTGAATGAAGTTAGTAACCTATTTTAATGAAATTCATGGCTAATCATTGTTCTAATTTATTACATGGCCAAAACAAGATATAAATGGAAAAACCTTGATTGACTTATGTTATTATCTTATCTCTCTGACTTTGGGAGTTTTATGAAAGAAAAAAATATGTTTGGCCTAATGGAGGTCATGACCATATGATAGCAAGAAGAGAAAATGGTTGAAAATAACTAAGGGTTTTAAGATTAATAATGAATAAGAATGATTATTCTTGAGATTTGATTACATGACTTTTATTCTTGAGATATGATTACAAAATTGAGGATCATGGTAATTTTAGCCATGTTTGGTAAACCTATAGCTTGCTTGCTTGATGGTACATAAAATTGATGGACTATACCTTGTTATGATCCTAGTTGTGTGGTTGCAAGTTACTATTTGGTTGTAATACTTTCCCTTGGCCAAATGCTTGTCTAGATCCCAAGGGATGGAATTGAGTTAAAATTGTACTTTTGTTGTTTAATGAATAATTTGTGTTGGTTTAGTTGGACATATATGGAATTGCACATGTAATTGGGTGTAATTAGTTTTGTTCTCTTATTGAGAATTCATGAAATGTGTTGAATGAAATTGATTTGTGTACATGACTAGTATTAAAAGTTGAGTTGCTCCTTGATTTATCAAGTTGAGCTTGAATTTGAAATTGATATTGCTCCCTTAGTTCTTTAAGGTAGTTCTTTAAGGTTAAGCTAGAATGGTAATTGTATTGTGTTTGGATAATTAGTGCTCATAAGAATTGACTTTGAATTATATATAAGAATTAGGGATATTTATCCTAGAATGGAATGAGAATGATTTTAGTATGATATTCCCAACATATGAGTATCCTCTTGCATTGAATAGATTTGGCATTTTGCCCTATTTGAATTATTTCGGCATGAGTGAATTCTGGAATTGATCCTCTATGAGGGAAGGGTATCCAGAATTCCATTAGAATTATGGAGACGAATCTCCGTGAGCAATGAGATCCTATATTCTTAAATGCCTCATGAGTTTCCTCACTTACCCAAGTTTCCCTTATGTATATAACAGTATTTGGAATAACTTTGTGTGACACAGATGACAGTGTCATAAATAAGTTAGAGAGCACCAACCTAAAAGTAGGCTATTGCTAATCTGAACAGGATACTTGGAATAGTTCTATGTGATGCAGATGGCAGTGTCATAAATAGGTTGGGATGAATGTTTGTCCCTTCTGTGTACCGCAAGTGCATGGGTCGTGCAAGTAATAAAGTGATAAATAGGATATCGTTCCTATGAGGATACAGTCAATTCTAATGCTAATTATCAACCAATAGCTTAATTAATGAAAAGACTAAAGTGCAGTAAGTTTCGAATGAAAGTTAATGTTTAGAAAATAGGGAATCCTTCTTCACCCCCTACTTCGATTGGTAGTATGCAATCCTTATAAGCAACATAAATGAAAGGGATTTGTTAGCTTGAGAAACATAGTTAATAGCCTATGTCTCGGTCAATTAACCATGCTTCATTCACTTAGTTCACTATGTTTCCATGAGAGCTAGCACAAATTCCACTCATTAAGAACTATTCTCAACAATTACTATGCATGACCAAGAGGTATATGTCTATCCTATTTGTTAATTAACTCATCCTACCATTAGAATAAAATTAAACATACATCAACCATATCCATTATCTCAAATCTAAATTCCTATCTCTAGTTCAATAGATTTAATCAAATCACATTAAATGTTGGCTAAACATTCAAGAGCATTAAGAGAAATATGATTGAATAAACCCAAATCATCTATATTAACTCAAAGGATTACAAAACCACCAATATTGAAAGAGGGATCCAAAGAAATCCCTATATATAACTTAGCTGCACATGACACACGAAAATTTATCACAAATAATAATGTTCATGACAACAGAAGAGAGAAAGTATAAGGAATGAGAGGGAAGCTTAATGATTGATGATCCTTCAATGCTTGAATCTTCCTCTTTGAGCAAAGATGACCTCCAACTTTAGCTCATTTGGCTTCCTTTCAACCCAAATGTCAAACCCTAGCAGCTGTGTTCTATTTTTCAAAAAAAGCTCATTTTCTACATCTAAATTGTAACACCCTTGTGGGGGTGTCACATTTGTTATTAAAATAAAATAACGATTAACGAGAATAATTAAATTATAAGGTTTTGATATAAATAAATAATAAAACCTGTACACTTACTTTGTTTCGAAAACATAAAAGTTGTATCCTCAAGATATTTCACCCTAAAAAAAAATATATATACACACATACATAGATAATATCGGCACACCCCTGTACAATATACATTATATCCATAAACATATCCATCAGATACTAATATACAAAAATTTACATAAGTTTTGTTTTCATAAGTCGTACAAATAATTTACACATAATTTACAAACCCAAATAAAAATACATACCAAAAGAAAAAGAAAGCATAAAAGGTTTATATTTACAACCCAAAGATCAAAAAGGATAACAAACCCAAGTGCACGTCATACATTTTTAGTCACTTGGAGAAACATTCCTAGATGATTCCTCCAAAGACAAAATACATGACGCCTCCCGAAGACCCGTGAGCGGGAACTCGGGTGCTCTGTGGACCGGGAATATAGTTAGGGGTCCGAACAGCAGGTGTTCTAGCAGAAGACACAACACTAAACTCATAGGGAGTCCGAAATAGATCGTTCCAGTGACGGCGAAGTCCTAACAGTAGTTCTAACTGAACATAGAAATCTGATACAAAAGCTGGGACAGATACAGACTCTGGTCGCAAAGATATAGTAATAATCCCTGTATAAGCAACAACATTACGTTCTCCATAGATGCGCCAACTGTCAACTCCTCCGTGGAATTCCAAACTGATAAAACCCAAAAATCCGGGTGTCGACATCTCACCCTATCAGTACTAACACTAGAGATGATCTAAGGCTTCGGGTCTTCGGACT
This sequence comes from Ormosia semicastrata, assembly GCA_029884595.1. Taxonomy (NCBI): domain Eukaryota; kingdom Viridiplantae; phylum Streptophyta; class Magnoliopsida; order Fabales; family Fabaceae; genus Ormosia; species Ormosia semicastrata. Next base: position 69,174,026 of record JAQQTO010000061.1, on the reverse strand, counting down.
GAAAATCTGTGGATCGTAGTTCTTCCTCTGCTATGTACTCACTGCCCAACTCTGGTTCTTCAACCCCTTCTTCATAGTCTAAATATATATATATATATATACATACAACAAACAAACAAACAATATATACAACAAATAGAGAGGTAAGACAACTTAAAGTAACCAATAAATATCACATATGAAATAATAATACAACATTAACATAAATAAAATCCATAATGTACATAAATCTCATAACAGTTCAAAATACTCACCACACAATATAATGAATTTAAAATGAATATGACAAAATATAAAATGACTCATTCCTACTCCATGGAGCTACAACGCATACTCAGATATCGAGAGAATGAGATGAGACTTCTATTAGTCTTGCTTGACCAATCCAAATATTGCCTTGTCCACCACTTTGTGTCTATAGCTTTGACTACCCCGACCACTATTGCCTTTGTCAAAACTTTGTGTCTATAGTGATCGTTGTGATTGCTATTGCCTTGTCAATACTTTGTGTCTATAGACCACGAAAATAAATATAACAATAGTGGCATAGCACACAACCTGCATACACACATCAATCAATTGTGTACTACGAGGCGGTCGATAGTCCTCTCAAAACTTGATTAAGGTTAGTGCTCGTTGAGAACATAAGTGTGTCATCACGCACCACGGCCCCGAAGGAGCTACCTCCGTCCACATATGGAATAGTGCACACTATGAACTCCAAGTTCATATCGAAAAATGAACACACTATGCCTATCACATCGACAACACGATGTTATTCATCTCGTCAATCAAATCACCAAATTTCGAATTTGGCATGACTCAATGCATGAACAGATGCGTAATTACTAAAATATCCTCAGGTTTCAATTATTTATATAAGTGCCATAAATTTCCAAATTATTTACAGAAATACCATTAAATCTTCATTATTTACAAAAACGCCCTTAACTTCTATTATTTACAAAAATGCCATCAAACTTTGAATAATTTCAAAAATACACTTCAAACTTTAATTATTTACGAGAATACCCTCAAACTTAATTTATTTACAAAAATACCCTCAATGGCAAAAATCTTCAAATACAGTACGCTCCCACTTGGCGCACTTGTACAGTCCACACATCCGGGTCCACCACTTTGGCCCGACAGGAAACTCGCTGTTTTCATCAATCGCGTAGAAATTTTATTTCGTTTTCAAAATCTTGCCGTTTTCACAATATACATCACATTTCCAAATCGCATAAATACATTTTGCTGTTTTCTCAATCGCGTAAATTTTTAAATCATGTTCTCGTCAGATTTACTCACATAAATACTTCTAAACTATAAAAATAATTGTTAAATCATCTGAGACCATTTAAAATATTTTTCCTAATTACGGTAAAATATTTTATATTATTATGTATTCTTTATAAATACTAACAATACTCAAATTAGTTTCTAAATATATTTAGTATTCATTAACAACATTGTAAAATACTTTGATTCTTCCCATTCAAATGTGTGACCGAACCTAGGGTTTGCACTCTTTGGAATGCTCATGCATTTCTAACACTAATCTAACACATACAATGTAAAAAAAATACAATGTATAACACATACAATACATCAAGGCTTAAACAATTAATAAAAGCTATAAAAATCAACACATAAAGGAATCCTTATGGATTTTACAAATTCAATCAAACCTTAATTTCTTAATAACACTTTAATTTAATTAAATTTTGGTCTTCCTCTTACCTAAAATGATGAAAATTCCTTCTTTTCCTCTCCCTTGTGATTTCGGTTTTGCCTCCTTAGAGTCCTAGGAAAATAAATAAAATTTTATAAAGGTTATTACTAGAAAAAGGAACAATACCATGGTTCAATCATGGCTTAGAAGCTTAGAAATAAAAATAAAATTGAAAAACAAAGGGTTTTACCTTTGAAGAAGGATTCTCAAAGGTGGTCTTCAAGCTTGAAAATGGAAGAAATGGAAGAAACTTCCAACTAGAGATGGTCTTGTAGTAAGGTTTTGAAGTAGAAAAGTAAGAAAAAGAAAATTTTGGGTGAAAGGATGATATACTTTGGAGCTTGACCGAATGGGTTTTTGGAGCTCTAATGGTGGACGGTGAAACAAAGAGAGAAGGAAGGGAATTATTTGATTAAATGTTGGAGTGTTAGCCGTAGAAGTGAGTAGGAAAATGACTTAATGCATGTGTTAAAATTCAAGAATGAATCTAGGCCATCCAATGGTTCAATGGCTAGGATTAGGTCTTACAAGATAAGCTTGTTTCTTATTGGTTGATGGGTGATGAATCATGGCATGAATAAGCATTTATCTAGAGCCTTCTCGGTTGCTCTCCTCACTTGGCGAATTCTCCACTTAAAAGCCATCTAAATTTGTTTCTTCCAATTAATTAGTTATATATTTAAATGTAGGTTTAGTTACATATTAAATTAATTAGTTACTTCAAGTTACATTAGGTTAACTTAATTAGTTTAGGATTCTAGTTAGTTAGGCCTAACTAGATTACTATCTAGTTATCACTATTTAGTTACACTAAGGTTGTAGTAATTAATTTAGTTAGATTCTAAGGTAACTATACTAACTAAATTAAATATTCTAGTTCTAATCTAACTAGCTTAGCCATTTTTGTTGACTTAACTTTATTAATTTGACTTCTAGGTGTCTTGTTCCTATTGGTCCAAAATTCCTAATTTCCTTATTGTTTACTTTATTCATACGTGGGTCCCACACATATAGTATCGGGTCCATTGTCAAGTTTTATACTGAGTAATAAAATAATACTGAAAATTATTTTATCGCACAGTTAAATTCTAAAAATTAAAACATTCAAAAAGAGTGTCTTTCGAATTGAGTTTACTAAACTCTTTCGCTCTAAAAAAAACAAAACAAAAAATAACATTTTATACGAGACAAGCATAAAACAAGACATTGGGGACATAATTGTCATTTACCCTAAAGTCGAATTTTTAGGGTGTTACAACTCTCCCCAACAAACAAAAATTTCGTCCTCGAAATTTGTCATACCTTAAAATAATTGAGGATATTGTTCCCTCATTTTATCTTCCAATTCCCATGTAGCATCTCCAATCACATCGTTCCATATAACTTTGACTAACTCAATCATCTTCCTCGAAGTCGCTTCACTTTTCTGTCTTCAATCCTTACGGGGAATGTCTCGTACGTCGATTTTCCTTCAACGTACTTTCATCGGGTTGTATCACATGTGTCGGATCTGGAATATATTTCTTTAATTGGGACACATGAAACACATTATGCAGATTAGACAAAAACGGCGGTAAGGCAACTTGATAAGCGACAGGACCTATCCTACGGATAATCTGATAGGGTCCAATAAACTTAGGTGTAAGCTTCTTAGATTTGATAACTCTTCCAATACCAGTCGTAGAAGTCACCCTAAAAAATACATGTTCGCCTTCTTCAAATTCCAATGGTCGCCTTCTTTTATCTGCATAACTCTTTTGCCTACTCTGTGTAGTTCGCATCTTCTCTTGAATCATTTTCACTTTCTCTGTAGTCTGTTGTACCAATTCTGGCCCAATAGTCATATTTTCACCATCTTGATACCAACACAAAGGTGTTCGGCATCGTCGTCCATACAATGCTTCATAGGGTGCCATCCCTATACTTGCATGAAAACTATTATTGTAGGTGAATTCTATCAAAGATAAAAATTCATCCCAACTCCCTTGTTGCTCCAACACACAAGCACGCAACAAATCTTCCAAAGATTGTATAGTTCTTTCAGTCTGACCATCAGTCTGTGGATGATAAGCAGAGCTCAAATGTAGCTTAATTCCCATTGCTTTTTGTAGATTTGGCCAAAACCTTGATGTAAACCTTGGATCTCTATCAGAAATTATGGAAATAGGTACCCCATGTAATCTAACAATCTCATTGATATAGATTTGGGCTAATCTTTCCAACGAATACTTAATATTAATAGGCAGGAAATGAGCTGACTTTGTGAGCCTATCAACAATAACCCATATTGAGTCATGACCATTTCTCGTTCTTGGCAGTCCAGTAACAAAATCCATAGAAATACTGTCCCATTTCCATTCTGGAATAGAAAGCGGTTGTAACATTCCAGCTGGCCTCTGATGTTCCACTTTCGCTTTCGACAAACCAAACAAGATGCCACACGTTCTGCTACGTCTCTTTTCATCCTTGGCCACCAAAACAATTTCTTCAAATCTTGATACATCTTGGTCATTCCTAGATGCAAACTTAAATTACTAGTATGAGCTTCATCCAATATCGCCGTCTTTAATTCAGCATTGTCGGGTATACAAACTCTTCCTTGAAATCTTAGAATTCCATCTGATCCCTCTTCCACTGTTGCCTTGTGACCTTGCTTTAGCAGTTCTCTTTCATTTTGCAAAAACGCATCCTCCTCCTGTTTATCTCGAATTATATTAAGTAAGTCATTTAAAATTACCATTCTACCCACACAAATCTTCCCAGGCACTAATTCCATCGATACTTCTAAATTTCTGAATTCATTGAGTAATTCCTCTTCCTTTATCATCATGGTAGAAACACTAAGTACTTTTCTACTCAGGGCATCTGCTACCACATTAGCTTTTCCTGGATGATATTGGAGTTGAAAATCATAATCTTTGAGAAATTCCAACCATCGCCTCTGCCTCATATTCAATTCTTTCTGATCAAACAAGTATTTCAAACTCTTATGATCACTAAAGACATTGAACATAGCCCCATACAGATAATGCCTCCATATCTTTAATGCAAACACCACATCTGCTAATTCCAAATCATGAGTTGGGTAATTTCTTCATGAACCTTCAATTGCCTCGAAGCATATGCCACCACATTCCGATCTTGCATTAGTACGCATCCTAACCCTTGATATGAAGCGTCACAATACACATCAAAAGATCTACTAGAATCGGTAAGATCAACACTGGTGAGGTTGTTAGCTTTCTCTTCAACTCTTGAAAACTGGCTTCACGTTCATCCGTCCATTCGAAAGCTTGATTCTTCCTGGTAAGTTGTGTAAGTGGTCCAGCGATTTTGGAAAAACCTTCTATGAATCTTCGATAATACCCGGCCAATCCAACAAAACTTCGAACTTCTGTCACTGTTTTAGGTCTCTCCCATTGCAGAATAGTTTCTATCTTGGATGGATCCACTGCAATACCCTCCTTAGAAATTACGTGACCTAGAAATTGCACTTTTTCCAACCAAAATTCACATTTAGCCAACTTTGCATACAACTGCTTGTCCTTCAAAACCTGAAGAACTATACCGAGATGTTCGGCATGCTCTTCTTTAGACCGAGAATAGATTAAAATGTCATCTATAAATACAACAACAAATCTATCAAGATACGGGCGAAAAATTCTATTCATATAATCCATGAATATAGCAGGAGCATTTGTCACTCCAAAAGGCATAACCTGATACTCATAATGCCCATATCGAGTTCGGAAGGCTGTTTTAGGTACATCCTCCGTTTTAACACGAATTTGATGGTAACCTGATCTCAGATCTATTTTAGAAAATACTTCTGCTCCTTTCAACTGGTCCATCAAATCATCAATCCGTGGGAGTGGATATTTATTCTTTATAGTGACCTTATTCAACTGACGATAATCTACACAGAGTCGAGAAGTTCCATCCTTCTTCTTGACTAGAAGCACTGGTGCTCCCCATGGTGACACACTTGGTCGCACAAACTGCTTTTCCAATAATTCTTCTAATTGCTTTTTCAACTCTATCAATTCGGCTGGTGACATTCGATACGGTGCAATCGAAATAGGACTGTTCCGGTACCAAATCGATAGCAAATTTGATTTCTCTCTCTGGCGGCAAACCAGGTACGTCATCTGGAAAGACTTCCGGAAATTCATTAACAACGGGAATTGCACATATATCTTTCTCATTCTCAACTTTTAGAGAAGATAATAATACAAATCCCCTCGCTCCATTTTTCAGTAATGACGTAGCTTTAACAGCAGTCAAAAATCCAGAGTTCTCTTCCTTCGGAAAAACTATAGCTTTAATTGCACAGTCTATCAGGATATGGTTAGAAGACAACCAATCCATTCCTAATATCACATCTATCCCCACTAGAGGTAAACAAATCAAGTTGACTATAAACATACGGTCCTTCACAACAACAGGACAATCCAAACATATTTTGGATGTGACCACAGGCTTAGTAGTTGGTGTAGAAACAACCAATGGAAAATTCAAAGAAGACACAGGCAGTTTCAACTTCTTAACACAACTATAGGCAATAAAAGAATGCGTTGCACCTGAATCATACAAGACAGTCAAAAGCTTACCTCCTATGATTCCTTCCCCTTGAATAAGATTATCAGATTGAGAAACTTCAGTTCCTGTCATAGTATAGACTCGTCCTCCGGATCTTGGCTGATTTGCCCGAACAGTCTTCAATACAGGTTTCTTTTCCAACTGAGGACAATCCTTAGAGAAATGTCCAGGTTGCCGACAATTAAAACAAATTGTTCCTTTAATTGGACAATCTGAAGAAACATGGCCTTTCTTTCCACACTTAAAACAGGTTGGTACAAACGCCGCTTTCTGACTAGGAATAGTACTAGCAGAGCTTCCTCCAACCGGTGGTCGTTGAAATTGGTTTCCCAGTGGTCTCGAGTATGGCTTACGTTGGAACCGATTATTATGACTGCTACCTCCCCTCTGAAACCTCATTGGTCCAAAATTACGAGTCTTGGGATCCTTTAACGATTCCAATTCCTCCAATGTGCACATGTATCTACCGAACATGGAATTGAGTCATTCTCAAAGGCAATACTCCTTGTCTTAACTCCACTCGCATCCGCTTCAAACTTCCTACATCGCCACTCATCATTTGGCCTGGTTTGAGCATAATCTGAGAATTGAGACAAACTCTCAAATTTAGATGCATACTCGGGAACTGTCATATTTCCTTGACGTAGACCAAGAAATTCTCTTTCCTTGGCATATCGAGCACTGGTAGGAAAATACTTGTCCATAAACCTAGTAGAAAACACTTCCCAAGTTATTGCAGTGCCTTCAGCTTGCAACAACCGGCGGGTTCCTCTCCACCAACTTTCTCCATCTCCTCTTAACATATAAGTAGCATACGTTACCTTTTTGTCATCGGGCATCCCATCCCTTCGAATATCTTCTCCAGCTCTTGAATCCATAAACTTGCTTTCTCCGGATTGAGCTCGCCTCTAAACTGTGGCGGGTTACTACGCCTAAATTCAGATAAATTTAGGGCATCCGCAGTAGCTTCTTGTTGTTGAGCTGCTCTTTGGTTCTGCTGAATCATTGCTTCCGCCATCCGCTGCATAGCCTCTGCAGCCGCTACTATAGGATCCACTTCTCTAGGAATATCCGCATGTCTTCCTCTTCTTCCAGACATTTTCTTTCTTTAATCACATAAAACATAAAAGTTAGATTCTTCCTTTCGGAAATGAATCACAGAGAATTCACACAATACAAGCACAAACAGACCAAACCACAACTCCTAAAGATTCTAACTTGGGCTCTAGGTTAGAGATTTACACAGTACAAATAAGGCAACCCTACCCACAAACCCAAAAGACTCTAACTTGGGCTCTGATACCAACTAATGTAACACCCTTGTGGGGGTGTCACATTTGTTATTAAAATAAAATAACGATTAACGAGAATAATTAAATTATAAGGTTTTGATATAAATAAATAATAAAACCTATACACTTACTTTGTTTCGAAAACATAAAAGTTGTATCCTCAAGATATTTCACCCTAAAAAATATATATATATACACACATACATAGATAATATCGGCACACCCCTATACAATATACATTATATCCATAAACATATCCATCGAGATACTAATATACAAAAATTTACATAAGTTTTGTTTTCATAAGTCGTACAAATAATTTACACATAATTTACAAACCCAAATAAAAATACATACCAAAAGAAAAAGAAAGCATAAAAGGTTTATATTTACAACCCAAAGATCAAAAAGGATAACAAACCCAAGTGCACGTCATACATTTTTAGTCACTTGGAGAAACATTCCTAGATGATTCCTCCAAAGACAAATACATGACGCCTCCCGAAGACCCGTGAGCGGGAACTCGGGTGCTGCGTGGACCGGAATATAGTTAGGGGTCCGAACAACGGTGTGTTCTAGCGAGAAGACACAACACTAAACTCATAGGGAGTCCGAAATAGACCGTTCCAGTGACGGCGAACTCCTAACGGTAGTTCTAACTGAACATAGAAATCGATACAAAAACGGGACGGATACAGACTCTGGTCGCAAAGACATAGTAATAATCCCTGTATAAGCAACAACATTACGTTCTCCATAGATGCGCCAACTGTCAGCTCCTCCATGGAATTCCAAACTGATAAAACCCAAAAATCCGGGTGTCGACATCTCACCCTATCAGTACTAACACTAGAGATGATCTAAGGCTTCGGTCTTGATTTGAAAATCAGGATCGTAGTTCTTCCTCTGCTATGTACTCACTTTGCCCAACTCGGTTCTTCAACCCCTTCTTCATAGTCTAAATATATATATATATATACATACAACAAACAAACAAACAATATATACAACAAATAGAGAGGTAAGACAACTTAAAGTAACCAATAAATATCACATATGAAATAATAATACAACATTAACATAAATAAAATCCATAATGTACATAAATCTCATAACAGATTCAAAATACTCACCACACAATATAATGAATTTAAAATGAATATGACAAAATATAAAATGACTCATTCCTACTCCATGGAGCTACAACGCATACTCGGATATCGTAGAGAATGAGATGAGACTTCTATTAGTACTTGCCTTGACCAATCCAAATATTGCACTTGTCCACCCTTTGTGTCTATAGCTTTGGCTACCCCGACCAAACCTTTGCACTTGTCAAAACTTTGTGTCTATAGTGATCGTTGTGATTGCTATTGCCTTTGTCAATACTTTGTGTCTATAGCCCACGAAAATAAATATAACAATAGTGGCATAGCACACAACCCGGACACACGATCAATCAATTGTGTACTACAGCGATCGATAGTCCTCTCAAAACTTGATTAAGGTTAGTGCTTGTCGAGAACATAAGTGTGTCATCACGCACCACGGCCCGTAAGAGCTACCTCCCGTCCACATATGGAATAGTGCACACTATGAACTCCAAGTTCATATCGAAAAATGAACACACTATGCCTATCACATCGACAACACGATGTTATTCATCTCGTCAATCAAATCACCAAATTTCGAATTTGGCATGACTCAATGCATGAACAGATGCGTAATTACTAAAATATCCTCGTGTTTCAATTATTTATATAAGTGCCATAAATTTCTAAATTATTTACGAAATACCATTAAATCTTCATTATTTACAAAAATGCCCTTAACTTCTATTATTTACAAAAATTCCATCAAACTTTGAATAATTTAAAAATACACTTCAAACTTTAATTATTTACGAGAATACCCTCAAACTTAATTTATTTACAAAAATACCCTCAATGGCAAAAATCTTCAAATACAAGATGCGCTCCCACTTGGCGCACTTGTACAGTCCACACATCCGGTCCACCACTTTGGCCCGACAGAAACTCGCTTGTTTTCATCAATCGCGTAGAAATTTTATTTCGTTTTCAAAATCTTGCCGTTTTCACAATATACATCACATTTCCAAATCGCATAAATACATTTTGTTGTTTTCTCAATCGCGTAAATTTTTAAATCATGTTCTCGTCAGTTTACTCACATAAATACTTCTAAACTATAAAAATAATTGTTAAATCATCTGAGACCATTTAAAATATTTTTCCTAATTACGGTAAAATATTTTATATTATTATGTATTCTTTATAAATACTAACAATACTCAAATTAGTTTCTAAATATATTTAGTATTCATTAACAACATTGTAAAATACTTTGATTCTTCCCATTCAAGAATGTGACCGAACCTAGGGTTTGCACTCTTTGGAATGCTCATGCATTTCTAACACTAATCTAACACATACAATGTAAAACATATACAATGTATAACACATACAATACATCAAGGCTTAAACAATTAATAAAAGCTATAAAAATCAACACATAAAGGAATCCTTTGGATTTTACAAATTCAATCAAACCTTAATTTCTTAATAACACTTTAATTTAATTAAATTTTGGTCTTCCTCTTACCTAAAATGATGAAAATTTCTTCTTTTCCTCTCCCTTGTGATTTCGGTTTTGCCTCCTTAGAGTCCTAGGAAAATAAATAAAATTTTATAAAGGTTATTACTAGAAAAGGAACAATACCATGGTTCAATCATGGCTTAGAAGCTTAGAAATAAAAATAAAATTGAAAAACAAAGGGTTTTACCTTTGAAGAAGGATTCTCAAAGGTGGTCTTCAAGCTTGAAAATGGAAGAAATGGAAGAAACTTCCAACTAGAGATGGTCTTGTAGTAAGGTTTTGAAGTAGAAAAGTAAGAAAAAGAAAATTTTGGGTGAAAGGATGATATACTTTGGAGCTTGACCGAATGGGTTTTTGGAGCTCTAATGGTGGACGGTGAAACAAAGAGAGAAGGAAGGGAATTATTTGATTAAATGTTGGAGTGTTAGCCGTAGAAGTGAGTAGGAAAATGACTTAATGCATGTGTTAAAATTCAAGAATGAATCTAGGCCATCCAATGGTTCAATGGCTAGGATTAGGTCTTACAAGATAAGCTTGTTTCTTATTGGTTGATGGGTGATGAATCATGGCATGAATAAGCATTTATCTAGAGCCTTCTCGGTTGCTCTCCTCACTTGGCCGAATTCTCCACTTAAAAAGCCATCTAAATTTGTTTCTTCCAATTAATTAGTTATATATTTAAATGTAGGTTTAGTTACATATTAAATTAATTAGTTACTTCAAGTTACATTAGGTTAACTTAATTAGTTTAGGATTCTAGTTAGTTAGGCCTAACTAGATTACTATCTAGTTATCACTATTTAGTTACACTAAGGTTGTAGTAATTAATTTAGTTAGATTCTAAGGTAACTATACTAACTAAATTAAATATTCTAGTTCTAATCTAACTAGCTTAGCCATTTTTGTTGACTTAACTTTATTAATTTGACTTCTAGGTGTCTTGTTCCTATTGGTCCAAAATTCCTAATTTCCTTATTGTTTACTTTATTCATACGTGGGTCCCACACATATAGTATCGGGTCCACTTTGTCAAGTTTTATATTGAGTAATAAAATAATACTGAAAATTATTTTATCGCACAGTTAAATTCTAAAAATTAAAACATTCAAAACAGTGTCTTTCAGAATTGAGTTTACTAAACTCCTTCTGCTCTAAAAATAACAAAACAAAAAATAACATTTTATACAGACAAGCATAAAACAGTACATTGGGGACATAATTGTCATTTACCCTAAAGTCAGAATTTTTAGGGTGTTACATAAATAGAATAGTATATATAGGCTCAAAAATTAGCTTCACGTCGTGGCATGAACCATCTTATACCGCGGCGCACATTCAAATTAGGTCATCACGCCGCGACATGCACCCCTCTGCGTTGCAGCGTGCTTGCCTCGGGTTTTAGTGCGCAGCAGGATGAATGCACATCACCGCGACATGAACCTGCTTGTGCTGCAGCTTGAGATGTTGAATTGCACCTTTGGCTCTCTCTTCGAATGTTAGTCCAAATCTTCCATAAATCTGCTTGTTTAGAACCCTTCCTGTAATAGAGAAATCACTAAGTTAATAACAATTGTAAATCCACTTAATCACCTAAAGAATATGCAAGATTTTCTCAAGATCGTACAGGAAGATATCAAGATTGAATTTGACAAATATAAGCCTAAAATCTTCCATATATGCTTATTAACAAGGACTAAGCTATCTATAGGGCATAGATTTAGGGCCTAAATAACTACATTTTATGGAGTTATCACACCCCCAAACTTGGATATTTGGTAGTCCTCGAGCAAAATAAAGTAAACTTGCATTGATAACACATGCTCAACATACATTCAACAACTATTATAGATTCCATCTTCAATTAATTTACCACTAGTGTATGATGAATGTATAAATCCTCAAAGAATACTTATGCCTCATGATCAGCTCCACACTTACACAATCCTTATTATACTAAGATTCATGGTTTCTTTTTATGTATAACACATTTCCCACAATCATGCAAGCCAAACTTCTCCTATTCAATTCATACTCATCCGGATAAGTTTATGAGCATACACATAGGTATTAATCATATAGTCCACAAGATTGTAATTCAAGTCTCTCTCCACTAATGTAAATTACACATAATTGAGGATCAAAAGGGACTTCAATAGCTTGTAATGTAAGGCCAATTGTTACGGGTTAAAGAACAAAAGGGAAAGGATTCAATACAAACATTGAGAAACATAAACATGCGATTTCAAGACTTGAGCCACTATCTTATACAATTAGGGCATGCAAAATGAAAGAATAAAACTTTCCAGAACCACTCAATGCTTTTTGTATTTTTCTTTCATTTGTCTGGTTTGCTTTCGATTTTTTTTTACCAATATTACAAAACCAATTTCTTCTAAAAGCACTTGGTTCCTTCAAGCCAATTTTGTATTGACACAAGCATTAATACCTTTAATCATTGGACTCAAGTCAAGAAATAACATATTATATACTCAACCAACATAGAGGGAAGGAAAAGAATGGAATGCTTTCATATGCATAAGAAGGGTTAGCAGGGTTGGGAAAATAAAGGTAATGAATAACATTTAAGGCCAAACATTTATAAAACTTCAAAGGGGACCTATGGATATAATCATGTAAAGGTAAGCTTGACAGGCTCAATCGATGCAAACAATGCCCTAATCATTTCTTCAATCATGCATCATCTAGAATTTCGCTTCAAGAGAGTTACAAGATGTAACACCCCCTCTGAAGGGTATCACATTCATACAAACTCCTTATAATTAATTGCCCAAGTTATAAAATAATTAATATTATTTAAACATGGGTTTCAAAATTTCTTTTTCGCGGATAACAGAAACTTTACTGAATTAGAAAAACACAAATTATAAGAACTGAATAAAATACATCTCTCGCATATAACATAGATTCATGATGTCTTTACTACATAAAACTTATATATTCTAGGCAATATTTAATTACCATATATAAACTTGACTTGGCCCAAGCCAAAACACTTGGAGAGTAAGGTTCTAAACCTGATCCTCTCCTGGATCCTCTAAAGGCACGTTCTTTGGTCGAGACATGTCTCTTTGAACAGGAGTCCGAGCAGTTGACTCCATAAAGTCTTCACTAGGCAAACGGTGAGCAATGTCCCATAGTTCTACAATAGGCATGGAAAACTCTACATGTACACAAGCAGCATTATATGTAATAGTAGGGTTTCCATGGTAGGTATCGCTCTGGGATAGAGTCACTTCCCCTATATAACTAAAATGTTCCGTAGCTGAATCGACACGCCAGGCGTCAATGCCATCGTGGAACTGCGCTTGCATATAATCAGAGAAATTCCTCCTTGCAGCCATCGTAGTCTTCACAAACGTAGGCATAAAAATAGACACAGATAGAACAATATAGTAAAGAGGTGAGATCCCCTGCATCAATACTAGTATGGCAGTAAAGAAACGATACGAACAACAACGTTCTTCCATACACACAGTCCATAAAATAATATAAAATCAACAGATATATTCATAGCATCTAATAGATAAATAATCCAATAAACTTGCAAACGCAATATCAGGCATAATGATAACACCACAATCATATTATTCATAATAATACCATCTCACAATAGTATAAATGCTGACTATGTATATGTACATAGACCCATTCCTACTCCAAGGAGCTAAACACAATTTCAGAGAGAAAATCCAGAATATATGTCTGTCACTAGGCTATTGTGGCCAAAAGTGCTATATTTTATCAATTTATCAAAGTGTACATCAGGCATTGGACAAGACATTCTACATTAGATCGTGATTAGCGATAGTGTCGCGGTCCGGATCGTCAGTGCATTTGCATCGGTCTGATCCACGGCACAGGGGCGCTAATAACTAGCCATTGTGGAAAACCCGCACCCCGACGCCCCCAAGGTCCATATTTGACCTACACTACGGCCATCGCACCCGCACTTAAGTGTAAATCAATCTCCTAGGCACATAACCTTAATCAATAAGCGAATACGCTTTTCTATGCATGATGTATGATCTAAATACACATACTGTCATTAATCACACAATATTTCATATTCACATGCCATCACTTGGCGATCTCATTATTCAACATAACCGGTCAAACACTACTGAACTGTCCCCAATGGTATTAAATCGACCGCCCATACGATTGTCTAATGCCATTAGTATCAATGATATTATACAACCGCCCATACAATTACATAATACCAATGATCCACTCGAGTCCAGTACCTCGGCCCTACAGTAAACTCGTTGTTCCTCTCAATCGCATAACGATATGATCGCATTTTCACAATCGCGTAATATTTTTGTAACGTTTTCAAATCGCATAAAGATTTTCCATCATTTTCTAAATCGCATAAATATTTTATCGCATTTTTTCAATCGCGTAGCTTAAAATTACTATTTTTGAGTCACGTAAAGATTTTTCAAAGTATTTCTATCTCATAAAATATTTCTAACATATTTTAAGTCTAAAATAAGATTTTTCTCATTTAATACAAAAAATTGACTTTATTTTCATTATTTGCATAATAGTCGTTCTGTAAAATAATATTTATATAATGGTCCTCATTAAATAATATTTTCAAAATAGTCATTCTTTAAATAATATTTTCAAAATAGTCATTCTTTAAATAATATTTACAATATAGTCCATTTGTAAAGAATATTTTCAATATAGTCCCTCTTTAAATAATATTTCAATATAATGCCTCTAAAAAATAGTATTTCTACTATTTCCCAGAAAATTGTGTTTCTTTAATTTACTTGAGACATTATAGCTGAAAATTTCCTAACGCGCTTCAAAACCCATAGGGTGAGCTATATGTCAGTAAATTTCAAGTATCAACATTTATTTTACCGTATAACTTAATTATGCCAATTTAATTCTAAAAAGTATATTACTTTAATTTTAAGTTGAAGTCTAGTAAATTAATTTCTTACCATTCAAACACCTAAATCTACACTTAGCAAAATAAATTTTTGATCTAATTTATCAACTTTGGCATCTTGGCCGAAATTCATATATATATATATATTTCATAAATCATTCTTTAATTATTTCCATCATTTATTCTTTATAAAAACTCTTAATTTAATTATGTATCATAAAACTAATTAATCCTTGTTTACGAAAACAATTTAGGATCCTTGATCCCCTTTTTATGGTGTGGAGGCCGAATGCCTCATAGGTTCTTTGGAACCTTCATACACATTTCCTTCATGTGATTCACATCCTAAATTACACAAGTATCATCATGCTTTCAAATTCATATAGACAAGTATACTATCAAAGCTATAAGCATATTAAACACACATGCAAGCATATTTTCAAAACCAAAGACTTAGCAAACACAAACAAAGAAAGCATAGAGAATCAAGTGAATAAACCCTTATGGATTTTTCACCACAAACAATCAATTTCCTCACCACCAACGCATAGTTGATGAGGTTAATCCCCCTCTTACCTCAAGGAAGACAATAAACTTCAAGCCTCTCCTCCTCTTGATTTCGTATGGCACCAAATAAAACCCTAATCAAACTTAAACAAATTTAAAAGTCATAAACAAAGCTTAAGAACAAAGAACCATGGATCAATCATGGTCTAAAAAATCAAAAATCTAACTTAGAATCAAAGATTCAAGAAATTACCTTTGATGTAGGAAATCAAAGCTTGATTTTTGAAGCACTTAGAGAGAGATTTAGACAAAACTCACTAAAGGAAAAGTGTTTAGAATGAGATTTGGGTTTAGAAAGTAAGGTTAGATGAAATTATAGAAGTGTGGAGGTGGGATTTGGGAGTGGTGGCTGAAACCCTCAAAGAAAATATAAAAAAGGAAGCTTTGAGTGTTCTTGAAGAGAGAGAATAGAGAGAATTTCTCTTTGTGTCACAAAGTGTGATGAAATGAAATAGACTGACCAATTTACAAGCGCATGGCCATGGGGTTAGGTGAGTAAGAGAAATCAAAGTTTAATCATGGTAATAAAAATATCACATGGTGTTCACATGGCTCTCACATGGTCTATGTCACATAATAGTCATCACTTGGTCATTTAGAAGAATCAAGAACATGGTAGAATGGCCATGTGGCCGTGTGGTCATAGGAGAATGGAACTAAATTGGTTCTATTTTAATTCATTAGTTACACCTTAATTAAATAGTTAGTTCATCTAGTTTCTCTTAAACTAATTTAGTTAGGATTTCTAATTACATTCTAATTAATTAGTTACATTATTATGTCATTGTATAGGTCATGATTATATCATGTTTCTAGATAATAGATATTTTTCTAGTAACTAGCTTCTAATTATTTAGCAACTAAATTAGTTCATTTAGTTACTAATTAAGCTATTAGGGTAACTAAGTTAGATTATCTAGTTTCTCAACTAACAAATCTAACCATCAAAATTAACTTCATCTCCTAACCATTGATTAAATCTAAGGTGGATATCATAAGCTTCTTTATCAAGATTGCTCTCACACCATTGATTAGATCAATGGTGATGATCTAAGGCTTTTTCATCAAGTTTTCCATCCAACGACTCATAGCAAAGTCCAAGCCACTATGTTTGACCAATTCTTATTAGTTAGTCATAAAGCTTAGTAATGATGGCTCATGATTGCCCTTAAGATATTTAGTTTAGATATTTTCGAACAGATATTACTCAATGGATAATAGCTATTGCTATTATTTCACAATGGGTAATAGAAAATTCAGATATAGAAAATCTCTGTCAACTGTTCCCGATTTCAGATTTAGTAAGATCCCCCCACCCCTCCTTGACAGTTTGAAACTTTTTGGTCCAAGAAAAATTTTTATTTTTCCGGGTCCGCCTCAAGCACACATACAACTTAAAATAATATTAAAATAATCACAATCTCAAAAAATTCTATAAAAATTCTCAAAAATTATAAAACTCATATTTTCAGAAAAAATGAAGTTCGGACATATCGTTTTCAAGATAATATTAAAATATCAAAATAATATTAAAATAATATTAAAATATTCAAAATAATTAAAAATTCTCAAAAATTCATAAAAACTCATAAATATTATAAAACTTATTTATTTCAGGAAAAATGAATAATTGGGATGTTACACAAGACAATTTCAAGGATAGTTGAAGTCTCCACATGAACAATCCATAAACTTTCTTTAGACAAGGACTCTTATCTTTTCCAAAGTTAAACAAGCATACAAGTAGGAAACACATCATGTATAAAAAGAGACTAGATTGTTTCAGCGTGCTTCAAAGATCGCATATGGATTCATAGAAAAATTGAGGTTAAATTGCATCAATTTTTATCATCAGACAACCATTACCACACTAGCGATTGGCACATGTTATGCATTCTAATAGTTTCATCGTTTTCAATTATGCATATAAACCATCATGTGCACAATATCACAAAAAATTTATCAGCACTAACTATCAGCAATAGTCAAAGTTAATATCAGCACGTAAGTATAGCAACTATTACTACCACATACATTAAATACCAAAATTGTTAGGCACCCCCCAAAACCTAAGGAAAGCAGTGTCCCCACTGTTCAAAATAATATCGTAGTATATCAAAATGAAAGAAAGTGCCCTGAATGTAGCAGAGCTACTCATCATCCTCAGCCTCCTCCTCATCATTTTGATCATCCTCCTGGATAGGCTCAGCCGCATCAGTTCCCTCAGGATCCTGTTGCGGTGGGGGAGGGTCAGCTACCGCCTCGAGTGGGAACTTTGGTATAGCGAAGTCGTCCATAGGAAGCCCCAAGCGCTCTGCCATGCACCAAAGACTCTAGATCATATACGTCTGTATGGCTGCCATATACACTATCTGAGCCTCCATTTGTGCGCGCCAATCATCATTAGGTAGAGGAGATGCTCTAGGCTCTCTACGAGCCTATCTCTGTCTGGCAGGTGCCGGGGCTGGAGATGCTTCCTGTCTCTCAATGATATAATCATTAAGAGGCTATTTAACATCATTGAGCTCCTCATGGGGGCCCCACTATACATGTTGTCTATTATAGAATGTGTGGATGAGAAAAGGGAAAAAGAGGCTCCTATACTCCTTTACGAACCTTTTAATCTGGTCGTGGATGCACTGGGTAACATCTATGGCACGATGTTCAAGAATGACATACATAAGGATTGCCCGATCTCTGGTCACCACAGACAAGTTTGCAATGGGAGGATCTAGGTAAGTTTATACACTGATGGTCTAAACCACAAGTTGCGTCTCCGAGTTGCATATACGAGCCATGACGATGTTAAGGTCAATGTCCTCCTCCAGCTCCCAGCTAAGGAACTCTGTGTAGTTACAAATCATCGAGGGAGCAGACAAGCTCAAGGCTGCTCTAATGGCCACAGTGGAGAAGGAGACCGGGCATCCACGTACTCTAACTATAGAAGTCCCTGGGTCAGAGAAGGCTGCGCTCGCATTGAACTCGCGAACGACTAGAAGAATGGCAGTAGACTCTGGGTTTTTAGCAAATACACCCCAGTTGTGGTGTTGGATGGTCCTCTCAATCTCTTGATGGATGGCCTGTTTGAAGGTGAAGCCCCGCTCAGGAATTACTTGCCTGATGGCCAGTGTAGTGTATCTTTGCACAGCTGCTGCTAAAACAAACTTCCTCCTATCGAACTTAGGAGGGGGAGAAGGCTCCTTGTTGCACTGGATGCTCGAACCTCTCTAGCGTTTGGGCGGCATTATGTATGGTACCTAAACTTGTCAAAATATTCAAAATATCATAATTGATTATTCAAAAGTATGAAAAGCATGTAAAATAGAGTAAATATGCATAATATAGGGGGACACGCCACTGCATGCACATATGCACTGTGGCATTCATAAACATTCAAGGTCACGCCGCAACATGAATAAGGCACGCTGCGACATTCATGAACATTTAAACGTACACCACGACATGACATGAGCCATGTCGCAGTGCAGAGAACAAAAAGTGTGCTTTTTTCCTTAACAACACTTAGGGCAGCACCAAAACATACTATATAAGGTATTAATATGCAAATATAGGCAGAAATCAAATAGGAATCAACCACAAAAAGAAAAACACACCAAAACCAAAAGCAAAATAAAACAAAAATGTAATAACATGAAAATAAAAGCCAAAAAGAAAAAAAAACTAAGTTAAACATACATACATGGTGAAGGATCACAAAGAGCAAAGATTAAGAGGTGGGAAGGTAAGAAACAAGAGAAAAAAATAGAGGAAATGTAGAAAGATGAGAGAAAATAGGAGAGAAACAGATAACATATGAAACACCGTGACATATAACCTTATTTGTCTGCAGCCGTGGCGTGGCGTGCACCTTCATGCGTTATGGCATGCATTAAATTCCCTCCTGAATATTTATTTAAATTTATATTTATTATTATTTATATTATATTTATTATTTATTTATATTTATTATTTTTTATTTAAAAAAAATAAGCACGTTGCGGCGTGCATACTTGGTGTGTTACGGCATGATGCTATCGGGTTTTTGGCTGTGAGATGCATATAAGCCAGTGTGCTGCAGCGTGATAAGACGTACGCCACAGCGTAAGAAGTTTATCTACAAAATTCTGTAGCAAACTCCATTCTGCTGGATTTTTGCTTCCTAGTTGTCTCCAGCACCTATAAAATTTGTCTAAAGGGTTAAATTACAATATGTATAACCAAAATATAACAAAACCACAAAATCAAAGTATTAACACATAATAGAAATAAATAAAATGGAATAACACTTGTGTTCCTTCCCAATAGGGGCCTTAGTTATAGTCTTGGAAGGACTTGGTCTTCCTTTCATAACAGATCTACTAATGTGAGGATTGTCTTCCTCCTTTCAATCTCTCCTCCAAGATAAGGCTTTAGGCACTGGCCATTGACCTCAAAGCTTGTTTTGGCTCCCAAAGGCTCAAATTTGGATGACCTGACATACTAAGCAAACATGTCAAGCCATTTAATACAATCTAGTTGATCATCCCTGTCACTATCATCCTATTCAGTTAATGTAGTCAATAATAATGCAAGAGGGTCGTCAGGATATGATGCGAATTATAAGTTCCAAACCAAAGTGCAAGTTATTTCAAGTAATAAATTCTCGGGAGTCTGAGGTCGATCCATAGGGAATTGATGAAGAAAGATTATTTGAGGTGAGAAAAAGATTTGTCACAACAATAAAGGTGATAAAATTTGTTCACAAATGAGGAAAAAATTTGCTTGGGCTAGAAGATCCACTCTTAGTAATAAATTAAAAACAAGATTATTTCTTTTTATAACTCAATTGAAATCCACATATAACGGAGGTTCCAATCATAAAATACAAGATTCAAAGTTCAATTAATATTATATATATAATTATATTATGGTTCCTTTAATTATTCACCAGCACCAACACTTGTAAATGTGCTCAAGCATTCATTGTGCTAACCTCTTGTTTATAATGAATTAAGATCTCCACTTTACAAGAAGGGTTTCTAAATTGATTGGAAATAAAATACAACATATATAATGACCACTTGATAATACATCATTCAAGCACAAGAAAGAAATTAATCTAACCTTAATTTATTACCAAAAGATTCACTTTTCACCAAAGCAAAATGACAATTAGTTACTTATGAACAAGAAGAAAGAAAGAGAGAAGAAGAAGGAGATTAACATAACTTCTATTTTGAACAAAAGAAACTACCACAAGAGAAACAAATAGCACAATAGCATGATCTTGATCTCTAAGCCAAGATGCCTCAAATGAGCAACCAATGCTTCCTTTTATAGAGTTTGAGGGAAACAAAATGACAATGGATTTGTTTGATAATGAATGGAAAATGCCAAGGGAGTTGTTTGATAATTGTGAATAAGCAGAAAATTATTGAGATGCTTGTCTCCCAAATGATGTGGTGCTGAACTCATGGCTGCCGTCAGAATATGGAAAAGTGGTTTTCATAAAAGTTGTAGGCATTTGTCTTAGATTGCAATGCCTCTAGTTTTAGTATAATATCATTCCTATAGCTTGAGATATGGTCCAATCTTTGCACACTATTCAGGTCTAGCTACAACTCCTCTGTTCTGACTTCTAAGCCCAATATGACCTACTATACTTCTGATCTGACTCTTGTATTCTTCATTAAAGTTGTAGATTTTGGTCTTAAATTTCTAATACCACTAGTTTGGTGTCAATTGGACTTCTATAGCTCAAGAAATAGGCCGATGAGTGCGCAGAGGTCAAGCTATATGGATCAGCACTCTAATTCTTGCTTCAACTCCAATTTAAATTATCCAAACATGTGATTTATCTCTTGAGGTCTCATGAAGTTGTAGAGAAATTTTCTTAGCTTTCCTATAAGACCAAAATCACATTGACTAGATATTTGTAACTCAAATTATAGGTAGTTTACTGAACACTATCAAATAGACAAATTAAAGTCAATTCAAGCAATAATTCTTTCAATGATCTAATTAAGCTCAATATCATAAAATCTAAGAACCTAATTAAGCCTAATTAAATCTTAAGAAGCCAGTGAAAGGATTATAAAATGAATAAAATATATTATTAACAGGATAATTGGCATAGAATGCATCAACAATTATATTATCCAACCTACCTATATATGAACACTCTTCATGGTCTTGAGCAAATTTAATTGCTTTGAAAATATTAAATGTTAACTCTTAATCATGCACTCTCATAGTTAATTCACCTTTTTGGACATCAATGAGTGTTCTCCCTATGGCTAGGAATGGTCGACCAAGAATCAGTGGTACGTTGAGATCCTCCTCTATATCCAAAATTATAAAGTCAGCGGGGAATATGAACTTATCCACCTTGACTAAAACATCTTCAATAATTCCCCTAGGATAAGTGTAGGAATGGTCAGCTAGTTGGAGAGTCATCGACATTGCCTTGCATTCCCCCAAACCTAGCTTTTGGAAAATGGATAAGGGCATGAGATTTATACTTGCCCCTAAATCACAGAGTCTTTCCAAAGAATTGATCTCCAATGGTGAATGGAATTGTGAAGCTTCCTGGATCCTTTAATTTTGGAGGTAACTTATTTTGCAGAATAGCACAATATTCCTCTGATAATGTCACTGTTTCAAACTCACCTAATTTCCACTATTTGGATAAGATGTCCTTCAGAAATTTCACATAACTAGGCATTTGTTCCAAAGCCTTAGCAAATGCTATGTTAATGTGAAGTTTCTCGAAAATCTCCAAAAACTTTTGGAATTGAGCATCCAGTTTTTGCTTAACTAGTTTATTGGGGAAAGGTAGAGGTGGTGTGTAAGGTTTGTCCTCCTTCTTCTTGTCCTCAACCTTCCTCTTTACAATTTCCTCTTTCTTCTCAACCTCATTGCTCACAACCACCTCATCTTTTGTCACCTCAACATCTTCTTCATGGAGCTTAGTCTTAGGATTCCCTTCTATTCCTTTCTCACTCCTAAATGATATGGCCTTACAATGCTCATTAGAGGCACCTTTTGGATTGTTGATGGTGTCGCTTGGAAAAGTCCCAAGAGGCCTATTGTTTATTGCATTTGCTAACTGCCGCACTTGTGTCTCAAGTGCCCGCATTGAAGTTGTTAGGCTTTGAATGATTGAATCATTTTTAGTCAAATGAGCATTTGTCTTAGACATGTAAGAATATGTTTTGACCATAAATTGCATGAACATGTCTTCTAGCAATGGTTTCTTATCCTGCATGGGTGGTCTTACTTGTGAGGAGAAACCAGGAGGATAATTTGGCCTATCATTGCCAACAAATGAAGAGGATGCACCTTGATTGTCTCTCTAAGAAAAGTTTGGATGGTTTTTCCATCTTGGATTGTACTAATTTAAATAGGGGTTGTTCTGTTGTGGGTGATAGTTCCCAATATATTGCGCACTTTTTGAGATGAAAAGGCATCTATCACTTGCATGATTATCACCACACTTGTCACAAAGAACAAAAGGGCTTTGATGAGGCTTTGCTCCCAAACTATCTAACTTGTTTACAATTACTGTCACTTGAGCTGATAATGATATAATTGCATCTACATCATGTACTCCAGTTATCTTCTTTGGAGTATTTCTCGCTGAAGGCCATTGGTAGCTATTCGCTACCAATTCTTCTAATAATTGAAATGCATCATTAAAAGATTTGCTCAGTAATGAATCATCAGCAGCTGCATCCACAACTGAACGGTGGTATGGTAGCAAGCCTTTATGAAAAGAGTAGACCTAGTGCCATTGAGGTATCTCATAATGTGGACACTTACAAAGAAGATCATTGTACCTCTCCCAAGCTTCGTATAAGGACTCAAGTTTAGATTAGGTGAATGAGGTGATGTCATTCACTATTTCAGCAGTCTTGGCTAGTGAAAAGTATTTATTGTGAAATTTGCTACAAACATTAGTCGAAGTACTTATTGATCCCATCGACAGAGATTGCAACCAACTCTTGGCTCTATCTCTGAGAGAAAAATGAAAGAGCCTTGGACGAATGGCATCTTTAGAGACTCCATTATGCTTGGAAGTGTCATATATCTTCATGAAATTTGATAAGTGAGCATTGCGATGTTCACTCGGTAAACAACTAAATTGAATAGAAGTTTGTGTCATTTGAATTATGGTTGGTTTGATTTCAAAAGTATTGGCGCAGATGGGAGGCCGTCTTATGCTTGATTGTAGATTCTCCATTTGAGGAGTTGCAAACTTCCACAAAGGCCTCGTGTAGTTATGATCATCTGCCATTGTAACAATATCTAAAACACAGAAAGAATGAAAACTTGAATTAAAATGAACTAAAAGAAACTTGAATTAGAACTAATTAAACTTGTTGTCAATATTAGCAATACAGAAATTAGCCGTAGTCCCTAGAAATGATGCCAAAAACTTATTTGTCCCTTTTATGTACTGCAAGTGCACGGGTCGCGCAAGTAATAAAGTGATAAATAGGATATCAATTCCATGCGGATACGGTCAATTCTAATGCTAATTATCAACCAATAGCTTAAGTAATTCTATTCAAAAACATTCAAATTTGGAAAGGTATATATGAGTTAATGAAAAGACTAAAGTGCACTAAGTTTGGAATGAAAGTTAATGTTTAGAGAATAGGGAATCCTTCTTCACCCTCTATGTTAATTGGTAATATGCAATCCTTATATGCAACATAAATGAAAAGGAATTGTTAGCTTGAGAAACTTAGTTAATAGCCTATGTCTAGGTCAACTAACCATGCTTCATTCACCTAGTTCACTATGTTTCCATGAGAGCTAGCACAAACTCCACCCATTAAGAACTATTCTCAACAATTACTATGCATGACCAAAAGGTGTATGTCTATCCTATAGCTAATTAACTCATCCTACCATTAGAATAAAATTAAACATGCATCAACCATATCCATGATCTCAAATCTAATTCCTATCTCTAATTCAATAGATTTAATCAAATCACATTAAATGTTGGCCAAACACTTAAGAGCATTAAGAGAAATATGATTGAACAAACCTAAATCATCTATATTAACTCAAAGAATTACAAAATCATCAATATTCATAGAGGGATCTAAAGAAATCCCTATATACAGCTTAGCTACACACGACACACGAAAATCTATCACAAATAATCATGTTCATGACAATAGAAGAGAGAAAGTATAAAGAATGAGAGAGAAGCTTAATGATTGATGATCCTTCGATGCTTGAATATTCCTCTTTGAAGATGACCTCCAACTTTACCTCATTTGGCTTCTTTTCAACCCAAATGTCAAACCCTAATAACTGTGTTCTATTTTTCAAAGAAAAATATCCTTTTTTGCATCTAAATAATACAGTATATATAGGCTCAGAAATCAGCTTCACGCCACGGCATACACCCCTCTGCGCCACGGCATGCTAGCCTCGAGTTTCAATGTGCAGCAGGATGAATGCACCACGCCAAAGCATGAACTTGCCTGCGCTGAGGCATGAGATGCTGAATTGCATCTTTGGTTCTCTCTTCTAATGTTGGTCCAAATCTTCCACAGATTTGCTTGTTTGGAGCCCTTCTCGCAATAGAGAAATCACCAAGTTAATAACAGTTGTAAATCCACTTAATCACCTAAAGAATATGCAAGATTTTCTTAAGATCATATAGGAAGATATCAAGATTGAATTTGGAAAATATAAGCCTAAAATCTTCCATATATGCTTATTAACAAGGACTAAGCTATTTATAGAGCATAGATTTAGGGCATAAATAACTACATTTTATGGAGTTATCAATGAACTGACCTAAAAGCAGACTATTATCAAGTAAGAACCAAGGTTATATACGGTGACCTAGTTCTATGGGAATAAGCATATGGGGTAAATTAGCACTGATTTATAAAAGCGTATTTGCTATCTTATATGATTACAAAAAGAGTTTATATGTGGAATTGAATTTCATCTTGAGTTTGCATAGTGTGATGTATTTGTTTTGTGATTTTTTGATAACAAGAGTTTTTCTTAAATTTAAAGTTAAAATGGATATTTGGTTTCGGGAAGAGGAAGGACTGCATTTGGCTTTTGCCACCTTCCTACGTTATAAAAATGAGTTTTCTAAATGAGATATTTTCCTCAAGATAGCTGGAAGGATTGTGATGATACCATTTTTATTAAAACTACTAAGAATTCTTAGAATTCTCACTCATATTGTATTATTTCCATGATACTTCCAAGAGAAGTGATAGGAGCTAGAAGATGAGGCGCAGAGATAGAATTTAGTGAGAGATATTTGTTGGGAATTTTTGCGAAAACATCACGCAGCAGAAAATAAGGATTCCTACCGAGAATCCATGCAAAAAAGTCATAATCCGAGTTTTTAAATGATTTACCTCTTGAAGCATGAATCACCAACACCGTAATAGAAACGATGTCTCTGCGGTATCCACACGTATAGACTCACGAACGTCCAATGTCCGCAAAGAGAAGCCTCACGTCTCTCACACAGTGCTAGCTGCGTAGAGAAGAGAATAAACCTGTCGCTCTCTCACTCGCTTTTCTGTAGGTGCGGCTAGGGTTCTGAAAAATCTATCTTAGCAGCCCCTTAGCAGTACTATTTATAATAGTGATTGTCTTAAGTGAGTATGAGCAGCAGCAAGGTAAGCTGTTCAACCCTAGACCCATCTGTTATGAGTCTAACCCATATTTGAATCCGAGTCCAACTTGGATCCATTGCTCCAATTTTAGTCTGCTCTATATGTGTGACCCTACAGGTTCTTATTATGTTGGCAGTAATATTAAAATCTTATTTTAATATTACAAACAGTGAGCAGTATCTAGCAACACATTGCTGCTACCCAAGTAATAAGAATGTCAGTGATTTGACATAACCTTTCCGTGACCAATGTTTTTGTGTTGTTTAGTCCCTTTGTCAAGATATCTAGATTGAACACAAGGCATGGAATGCGTCACCCTTGTATAGTCTAATCATTGGTTTCCTGATACTCGAGTAGATTTTGTAACAACAAATGAGATCAATATCTCATATTGACTCATTTGAGCATGGCCGTGCATTTCGCAGTCTCACTCAATCAGGGGGCCCGAAGATATCGCTCCTGCTATGTAGGAGTGACAAATCCCATCTAGGTCAATCAGATCCCTCTGCATGATTCGCGGTATGTCCAATAACTAACTTTATAATCACCTTGTTATAGATGACGTTTGATGGCATTAAAACACACAACTCCTCATGTAGGAATCGTAGTGAGTTCAGGTCAAAGGACCACAGACACCATTGTCACTATGAGAATCACTTATGACACTCATGTAACAGTCCATTTAGTGTTCTCATGGTGGGTCAGTCCAGTACATCATTACTTTAATATGTACCCATGTGAAGACTTGATATCTCATATCCATGACCCGTGAGATGTGGTCATCAGTCTATGCACATACTAGTCTCAATGCATTATTATTGTCCTAATTAACAATAATACTTGACTAGGGACATTTAAGAATAGTGTTGTAACCAAAAGGATCTCACGATCAAGTCATCCACTTGATGTCCTATGGCATCAAACTTACTATTCTAAGGACTTTATTATGTTTATCAAAAAGAACACAATAAATGAAGTGCCTTATATATAAAATAGCATAATATAATATATGTAAATACAGAAAATGTATTGGCTTCTAGGGCATACACCAAAAATCTTCCACTTGCACTAGAGCCAATCAGGCATATATCTAATGCCTAAAGACCTAGTGTGACCCTCATGCTTCTGCTGTGCAAGTGGCTTCGTCAGTGGATCAGCAATGTTATCATCTGTTGGTACTCTGCATATCTTCACATCTCCTTTATCAATGATCTCTCGAATGAGATGGAAGCGCCTAAGTATATGTTTGGATCACTGGTGAGATCTAGGCTCCTTAGCTTGGGCAATGGCTCCATTATTATCACAATAGAGGTCCATTGGGTCCACAATGCTAGGAATAGCGCCAAGTTCAGTAATGAACTTCCTGATCCAAACGGCATCTTTTGCTGCATTGGAGGCAGCAATATACTCAGCCTCTGTGGTAGAATCGGTGACTGTCTCCTGCTTTGAACTCTTCCAGCTCATAGCCCCACCATTTAGGCAAAAAACATAACCCGATTACAATCTGGAGTCGTCCTTATCGGTTTGGAAGCTAGCATTAGTGTAACCTTTTACAACTAGCTCTTCTTCGCCTCCATATACCAAGAACGAATCCTTAGTCCTTCTCAAGTACTTAAGGATGTTCTTGATAGCAGTCTAGTGACTCTCACCGGGATCAAACTGGTACCTACTCGTCATGCTCAAAGCATACGAGATGTCTGGTCGAGTACATAACATGGCATACATGATAGATCCAATTGCAGATGCATATGGAATCTTGCTCATGCGATCCCTCTCATCCTAAGTGGAAGGGGATTGAGCCTTAGATAGGCTTACACCATGTGACATAGGCAAGAGTCCTTTCTTGGATTTATGCATGTTAAATCGTCTTAACACTTTATCTATGTATGTACTCTGACTTAGGTCAAGCAGTCTCAATGATCTATCTCTATAGATCCTAATACCTAATACATAGGTAGCTTCGCCCAAGTCCTTTATAGAGAAGCAGTTCCCTAACCAAGTCTTTACGGACTGTAGGGTAGGGATGTCATTTCTAATAAGTAGTATATCATCTACATACAATACCAGAAAGATAATAGTACTCCCACAAACTTTCTTGTAAACACAAGATTCTTTTTCATTCTTGATAAAACCAAACTATTTTATTGTATCATCAAAACGAAGATTCCAGTTTCTAGAAGCTTGCTTCAATCTATAAATATATCGTTGTAACTTGCACACCTTTCCAGCATCCTCTGGAGTGGCAAAACCCTCAGGCTGTATCATGTACACATCCTTAAAAAGATTTCCATTAAGAAAAGCAATTTTGACATCTATTTGCTAGATTTCATAATCATGGTATGCTGCAACAGCAAGCAAGATCCGAACGGGTTTAAGCATCGCAACTGGGGAAAAAGTCTCATCATAGTCTACACCATGAATTTGTTTGAAACCTTTAGTCACCAATCGCGCCTTAAAGGTATGCACATTACCATCCATGTCGGTTTTCTTCTTGAAAACCCACTTGCACCCAATGGGTTTTACCCCTTCAGGTGGGTCAACCAAGGTCTATACCTGGTTGGCATACATGGAATCCATTTCTGATCTCATGGCCTCAAGTCATTTCTCAGATTCTGGGCCAATAATGGCTTCCTGGTAAGTCACAGGCTCATCTTGATCCATGAGCAATATGTCACCTTATTAGGTCATGAGAAATTCATATTTCTCTGGTTGATGACGTATCCTATTAGACCTACGCAGGTCTTATGCTACTAGAGCAAGTTGCTGTTCCACAACATTTTGTGGAGGCTACTCTATTTCCACCATTGGTTCATTGCAGCTTTGTGAAACTTGAACTTCTTCAAGTTTTACTGTTCTCCCACTGGTTCCTTTGGAGATAAACTCCCTTTCTAGAAACACAGCTGTCTGTGCGACAAACACTTTGCCCTCGGTAGGATTATAAAAAAAGTATCCCTTGGTTTCCTTTGGATACCCCACAAAGAAGCATTTATCTGATTTAGGTCCAAGCTTATCAGAAACTTGACGTTTCACATAAGCTTCATAGCCCCAAATCTTCAAGAAAGACATACTGGGCCGTCTCCCAGCCATATCTCATATGGCGTCTTTTGAACCGTCTTAGATGGAACACGGTTAAGTGTGAAAGCTGCTGTTAACAGAGCATGTTCCCAGAAGGAGCCTGAAAGGTTTGCATGACTCATCATAGATCGGACTATGTCCAACAAGGTCTGGTTCCTCCTTTCAGAGACATCATTCCATTGTGGTGTTCCTGGTGGAGTGAATTGAGATATTATCCCACACTCTTTCAGATGATCATCAAACTGTTGGCTTAAGTATTCTCCTCCTTGATCTGATCGAAGGATTTTAATACTCTTGCCAAGTTGGTTTTGTACTTCATTCTTGAACTCTTTGAACTTTTCAAAGGATTCTGATTTGTGCTTCATAAGATATACAAATCTATATCTACTGAAATCATCAGTAAATGTAATGAAGTATTGAAAACTGCCTCTAGCGACTGTGTTTAGTGGCCCACATACATCACTATGTATAAGGCCTAAAAGATCACTAGCCCTTTCACTTTGTCCAGTGAATGGGGCCTTTGTCATCTTCCCCAATAAACAAGATTCACATGTCTTATATGATTCGAAATCAAACGAGTCCAAGAATCCATCTTTATGGAGTTTGGAGATACGTTTCTCATTTATGTGGCCCAAACGACAATGCCAGAGAAAAGTTGGGTTCAGATCGTTTAATTTAAACCTCTTTATATTTATGTTACAGACGGGTGTTTTGAGATCAAGTACATAAAGTCCATTACTCAATTGTGCACTATCATAAAAAATATCATTCATATAAATGGAACAACACTTGTCCTTTACAATAAAAGAAAAACCTTTCTTGTCCAAACAAGAAACAGAAATGATATTCCTACTAATAGCAGGCACAAAATAGCAATTCTCTAACTCTATTACAAGCCTAGTGGGCAAAGATAATAAATAAGTCCCTACAGCTAATGCAGCAACCTTTGCTCCATTTCCCACTCGTAGGTCAACTTCGCCCTTCGTCAATGGTTTATTGCTCTTTAGATCCTGTACATTTACACAAATGTGAGATCCACATCCAGTATCTAATACCTATGATGCAGAAGTAGATAAATTGACTTCAATAACAAAAATACCTGAAGTGGAAGTCTCACTTCCCTTCTTCTTTTTGAGCTCCTCCAGGAACTTGGCACAGTTCCTTTTCTAATATCCGGTCTGACCACAATGGAAGCATGTACCTTCCTTAGTCACTCCACCCACTGGTTTCAAGCCAGAAGTGCTGGGCTTGGACTTATCCTTGCCCTTGCCCTTCCAGTTGTCCTTGGGCTTTTTCTGCTATTTCTTACCCTTATTCTTTTGGACCATCATTATGGCCTTCCCTTTGCCTTTGTTAATGTTCTGCTCAGCAGTTCTCAACATGCCTAGCAGCTCTGGTAGTGATTTGTCAATCTTATTCATGTTGTAGTTCATGATAAATTGGCTAAAACTTTCCGGCAACGATTGTAGAACTAAGTCAGTGGCCAACTCTTGGCCCAAAGGAAAATTGAGTCTCTCTAGGTTTTCAATGTACCCAATCATCTTGAGTACATGAGCACCAACAGGGCTTCCTTCTACCAGCTTGCACTGAAATAGTGCTTTAGAGACCTCGAATCTTTCATGCCTGGCCTGCTCTTGATAGAGCTTCTTAAGGTGTACGATCATATCGTATGCATCCATGTTCTCATGTTGCTTTTGGAGCTCAGAGTTCATGGTGGCTAGCATTAGACATCCAATGTCCAAGGCATCATCTTGATGCTTCTTATAAGCATCTCTTTCAGTTCTAGGGGCATTAGCAGCAGGTGGCTCAGGAATAGGCTGTTCCAAAACATAGAGCTTTTTCTCTTGCTTGAGGATTATCCTCAAATTCCTGTCCCAGTCTAGAAAATTCGTTCCAGACAACTTGTCCTTCTCAAGGACAGATCGCAATGATAAAGTACCCGATGTGTTTGTTGCCATGGTAATCTATTAACAGAAATATGCAAAATATAAGTATCATGCCATAAACATATTTAATGAGGTCTTTTAATTAAATATGTCTCCCACTATTTTATTCAAGTCAATGACCCTCAGCATTGACTCGGAAAATCCCATTGTAAGATTTCCTAGTGGGCCAAGATCCATATTTCACCTAGTTTTGAGTCAGCTTTGGCTGATCACCCAAAATTCAGTTATTTAGGTAGGAAACTCTTTCCAATTACATCACATGTAACTCTTGGATAGTTGGGTGAATAACACTTATTCAAGTCCATCTAATGGACCAAAGCCCAACTTCATGCCTCTAAGCCTTCAATCCTATTGAAATAGCCTAGTTAAGTCAGATCCAATGGTTGGCAGTTGGATATTACTTTTATCCCATCGTGTCTTACTAATATAGATAAAGGCATCCTGCTTTGGCAGACCTACACTTGATCGATACTAGTCTTGACGAGTGCCACACATTGGAAGGCATCACATAATGACTTAATATTTGCTTTGAGGGAATTATTATTATTATTATTATTACTAGATCTCACCAATTATTAAATTGTTTATCATACCATAAACATTATCCATGCATCTCATACATAAAAGCACAACGTCCTCACTTGATGTTGTCTTCTTGCCTCCACATCATAATTACATTATATAGAAACCTCTTTTACATTCGAGGGGTGTTAGGTGAGAAGAGAATGTACAATCAAAATGTAGAGAGAAAGGCACGATACGCAGGTCGTATTTATTAAAACCAAAATGCATAAAAGGAGGACTAAGGCCATAACCATGCACCATGCATCACAAAAACATATAAACTCATAACAATAATACATTATTATTTTCACGAGTCATAAAATTGGATATACAATATCACGTTTTCGAAAAACAACCTATGCAGAGGTAGCACGGGGGTCTCGCTGCCCGGTCAGTGCCACACGGAACCCTAAGCCTGAACAACATGAACACTTCATGTGTCGTGGGGAATCCTTGCGCCGTCGTTCAACACTTGAACCTCAGGCGCCTCCTTGACGGCTTCACATTAACACTTGATGCTACTGCCGCAAAACAAGAATAGAGTTTCCAAAACCCCTTGCGCTGCGCCTCTCGTGCAAAAACAAGGATTCCATGACCCTTGTTGCCGCAAACCAAGAACAAGGTTTCCTAAGCCCTTGTGCCGCACATTAAGAATAAGGATTCCATAACGCTATACGTATCACATACATACCAGAAAGCTTCGCAAAAACATACATCTTAATACAAAATGGTTTTCACAGAACATATGAACATCTTCATGGGTTTTTGAAAACAACATCACGGTTTTGCATACAACATAAGAAATAGAATATGTTTTCGCAAAGAGTTTCATACGGTTTTCGGAAATAACATATTAAAGATCATATCTTTTGTCAAAAACAAGAACAAAAAACATGTTATCTCACGTAAACAAAAATAGAAAACTGAATCATGGTTTCGCAAGATGCTCTGATACCACTATTGGGAATTTTTGCAAATACATCACGCAGCGAAAAATAGGGATTCCTACCGAGGATCCATGCGAAAAAGCCATAATCTGACTTTTTAAATGATTTACCTCTTGAAGCATGAATCACCAACACCGTAATAGAAACGATGTCTCTGTGATATCCACATGAACAGACTCACGAACATCCAACGTCCGCAAAGAGAAGCCTTACATCTCTCACACAATGCTAGCTGCGTAGATAAGAGAATAAACCTGTCGCTCTCTCACTTACTTTTCTGTAGGTGTGGCTAGGGTTCTGAAAAATCTATCTTAACAGCCCTATAGCAGTACTATTTATAATAGTGACTGCCTTAAGTGAGTGTGAGTAGCAGCAAGGTAAGCTGTGCAACCCTAGACCCATCTGTTATGAGTTTGGCCCATATTTGAATCCGAGTCCAACTTAGATCCATTGCTCCAATTTTAGTCTGCTCTATGTGTGTGACCCTGCAGGTTCTTATTACGTTGACAGTAATATTAAAATCCATTTTAATATTATAAGCAGTGAGCGATATCTAGCAACACATCGCTACTACCCAAGTAATAAGAATGTCAGTGATTTGACATAACATTTTCATGACTAATGTTTCCGTGTTGTTTAGTCCTTTTGTCAAGATATCTAGATTGAACACAAGGCATGGAATGCGTCACCCTTGTATAGTCCAATCATTGGTTTCCTGATACTCGAGTAGACTTTGTAACAACAAATGAGATCAATATCTTATATTGACTCATTTGAGTATGGCCATGCATTTCGCAGTCTCACTCAATCAGGGGGCTCGAAGATATCGCACATGTTATGTAGGAGTGACAAATCCCATCTAGGTCACTCACAACCCTCTGCATGATTCGCGGCATGTCCAATAACCAACTTTATAATCACCTTGTTACAGATGACGTTTGATGGCATTAAAACACACAACTTCTCATGTAGGAATCGTAGTGAGTTCAGGTCAAACGACCACAGACACCATTGTCACTATGAGAATCACTTATGACACTCACGTAACGATCCATGTAGTGTTCTCATGGTGAGTCCAGTACATCATTACTCTAATATGTACCCATGTGAAGACTTGATATCTCATATCCATGACCCGTGAGATATGGTCATCAGTCTACGCACATACTAGTCTCAATGTATTATTGTTGTCCTAATTAACAATAATACTTGACTAGGGACATTTAAGAATAGTGTTGTAACCAAAAGGATCTCACGATCAAGTCATCCACTTGATGTCCTATGGCATCAAACTTACTATTCTAGGGACTTTATTATGTTTATCAAAAAGAACACAATAAATGAAATGCCTCATATATAAAATAGCATAATAGAATGTATATAAATACAAAAAATGTATTGGCCTCTAGGGCATACACCAACAATATTCATTTTGGAATTATTTGTATTTTTGGATGTATTGATGAGAATTTAAAAGTATTCAATGTAGATTGTATGTTTATATGTATAAGTTTTGTACCTAAAACTATAAACTTGTGTAATGATATGTATAATATATGTATGATATCCTAACCACTACAGGCTCATTTTTTTATATATCTCTTATATGTATTTTCAAATTTATTATACTTTATATGAGTGACATGCTTAATTTATGTTACTAATGCATAATTTCGAATACATTATTAGTAATAAAGTTAAGGATGTTACATTTTAGTATCAGAGCAGTTCATCCTGTTGAGTTGGGGTATGGACTAGCTATGCTTTATTATGCATTTGTCTTGTTTTAATGATAAATAAGATGCATAGGTAGAATTTCATAACTGCCTTGACTTTATATATTTATGGTTTGCTATCACACTGTTACATAATATTGACCTGATCAATTCAATATGTAATGTGTTGTGTGAGTAGGAGAATGTGGCATCAATTGGGCGTACTTGTGGCCGAGATAATAGAACCCCTGCTAGCAATAATGTTCCAGACATGTTAGAGATCTTTAGAAATATAAAGCAACTATGATCATTAGAATATTATAGGAAGGTATGACCCAGTAAAAGTAGAGATATAGATAAGGAAGTTAGAGAAGATAATTGTAGTGATGAGATGCGTGAATGACCCAAATAGTGTCATATGTTGTTTATATGTTAAAAGAAGAAGTTAAGTATTAGTACGCTAGTGCCAGAAGTTTAAAGGAAGTTGTTGGAACTCAAATAACATGGGAGGTGTTCAAAATAGCCTTTTTTGACAAGTATTTTATGAAGAAGTTGCAAGAAGAGAAAGAATTGGAGTTCTTGTATTTCAAGTAAGGAAATATGATTATGGGGCAATATGAAACAAATAGAAGGATGGTAGCATGAGAATGTGCATGGATTATAAACAACTAAATAAAGTCACAATTAAGAATAAATACCCATTGCCTAGGATTGAGGATTTGATGGATCAGTTGAGAAGTGCAATTTTTAGGACAAGTGATATCTGAAGAACAGATATTTGTAGATTCTAGTAAAGTAAAGGTAGTATTGCAGTGAAAGAGTTCAAAAGGAAAAAAATTCTTCTAGTGAAAGTATTATGGAATAGTAGTGACTTCAATCTAATATGATGCAGAGCTATCTAGAGCTTTTTGAATAAGGCAAGCAAATTTTGAGGACAAAATTTATAAAAGGGAAGAGAATTGTAACATCCTCCCTAACCTAATGGTCCTAATTAGGGTTATAAAAGCTCAATAATACTGGTAAGATTTATCTGTTAATTCAGGTAATTTTTTGAACTAATTTGAGCGTAATTCTGTAACACCGAATACAAGAGGATAATTAAAGTATCTGCGTAAACAATTGATATAATGGGAATAAATATAAAAAATTTATTTCCTAGCTAATAACGATTGATAAGAGTCGTAGAAAATTTAAGAGAATCAACAGAGATAGTTTGGCATTTTTAAGGATATCGAAGAGGAATTAATGGAACAGTTATGGAATAACTAAATAACTCAGAAAATTATAAAATTTCATAGAGGTGACAAGTAAGATATGAAGAATAATTTGGTGTAAAATGCTAACTAAGATAAGTATCAGTAAGCTTATTACTTAATCTCTTAGTTTAATTTAACTTGGGACAGAGTAATAAAGCTTAACTGATAAATAGTAGTATATGAAAAATTATGGAAAAAGGATCTGAGGACTAAGTTGAGTCCTAAAATTTTCTATAACACTTATGGATACTTGAAAACTTAACTTTGGAAGATTAAAGTATACGTAACAAATATAAAAGTTTCAGCACCTTATTTTCTTTCCAACCATTGTAACACCCTAATACTAGTACTAATAACATGTCAAGGATCATGCATTAGAAACTAGGATTAGGTATGTCACTCTGATACCAATAGTAAAATTTGTGAAAAATATTTAAAACATATACAAAAATATGAGCCTGTAGCAGGTGTAATAATATATATATATATCAAAATGATCTTTGTACAAATTCAAACTTCATAATGCAAATATTACATTATATACCTCTATGGCAATAGCTATACTAACTCTACATAAAAGATTTATAATATCTACAAGTATGCTCTTCATTTACGCTTCTTATCTCCTCTTTTGCTTACCGATGCCTTTGTTGTACCAGAAAATAATACAGAAATACAAATATGCAGGGGTGATAATTCAAAGAATTCTCCGTAGTTTTATAAAAATATGTCATCGTATTATTTTCAACTATTTTAGGAGAAAACCCATTCTTTTTTTTAAAATCCATTATATATTTCTATGTAAGTTAGAGAGGTGGTAAACTTCCAAAATTGGTCTTCTCTCTTCCCGAAGCAGAGGTTCAATTAATATACTTTATGAAAATCCTTTGAACAACTAATAAATCATACAATAATAAATCAAGTTCTTTATCAAATCATTTATATAATCAAATCAAATACCATAACTAGTCATATACAATATCCATCATACTTATTCCTTCTTTATAATAAATCATAAAATATCAATCAAACTAGTATCATATTTGATAACAAACTCAAATCTTCGAACATATGGATCTGATCCTTAGGCTTGAATAAGGAAGTACTAGTTTTATAAATTTCTTTGGGAGGAACATAAGGAATTGCCCAATTTTGAAGGTTATTTTCAATATTAGCAATTTCTAATTCATTTGCTTGAACCTGATCTTGATCTACTTCTAATCTAGAGGATGTAGATTTAAACTGTGAGGAACCTATGCTAGAAGCCTTCCCGCTACGGAAGGAGAGCTCGCTTAAGTTTCTGAATATCCTAGACATAATGAAGGAATTCTCTTACCGGGACCACCACTTGCATGTACGGGACCACCTAACCTTGCCTTCTCCTAGCACTAACACAGGCTGACCAACGTACCGACCAAGGGCGACCAACGCTAAGTCCTTCTCCCTTCCTTAGGCTTGGATACTCGGAACCTCTTACGAGGCTCGACGATACCGATAGAACGGGACCGACGGCATAGGCTCAACAAGATAGTATAAATATGCATTTAAAAATAGAAAGAAGAGATAGATCGAAATCGGGATCAAAATACTTTATTGATAATTTCAAAATACTTACAGTACGTGATACAAAATTACAAGTCTTGAACAAAAGTTGAATTCCAAAGGTTTACAGAGGAAACAGAATACAAGAGTTTTGATACAAAGTGTTTACGAAATTTTTCCAACTAAAATTTTTCGATGCCTTTCTCTCGAAGAAGCTTCACTTTTATAGAGAAAAGACTTCGAATATGCACACATCGGGAACCTTCATGGGAAGCTTCGTGCTTTGCGCTAGATGACAAGTGAGGAGCCTTCACGGAAGCTTCATCCTTAGCTAGGGGACAAATGAGGAACCTTCACGGGAAGCTTCATGCTGAGTTAGATGACAAGTAAGGAATCTTCTCAGGAAGCTGCATGCTTGGCAAGACAACAAACTAGGAAACTTCATAATTAGACAAATGAAGTAAACGACAAATAAGGAGCCTTCGTAGGAATCTTGACGAATAGCTAGACGACGAATAATGAACCTTCATAGGAAATTTCCTGCTCAGCTAAGTAACAAATAAATAACCTTCGTGGGGACTTTCTTAGGAATCTTAGGAAATTTCCTGCTTGGCTAAACAACAAATCAGGAAGCTTCATAATATGACAAATAAGGAACCTTCATGAAAAATTTCATAAATTACTGTGTGGGCCTTTACAAGTTGGAAAGGTCAACACCATAACAGTCATCTTCATTACTATTACCAAGAAGGTCGTTGTTTTCACTTCCTTCACTTTGGGAGGAGACGAACCATGAGGTGGACATGGTTGTCTTAATTTTGCTTAGCAATTCTTGTTCGAGGATGAAGAGGCCGTTCTTGAAGAAGCTTGTTCTTAAGTTCTTCAAATTGTGATGGCTTCTTATGATTCTTCTTAACCAAAGAAGGATTAGCAAGGAACCATTGATTAACCGCTTCAATACTTACTAATTTCATGTTGAACTGAGGCCACCATTTAACACTAAATTCTCTGGCGACCCATTCTGGATGAGGAATCTGATACTTCTGATAGAAATTATAATCCCAAACATTAATCCAAGCAATTCCAAAAGCAAAGATAAAAATGTAAAAGTCCTGGAACCCTGAGGAAAATCAGTTTTTGAGTAAACAAATTATAAGAATCCTTAGCAAGTTGAGGAAGAATATCAACACAAGGACCAAGTGGTACACATCCAATCGGCAAACCATGAGGGAAAGTTTTTATCCCTTTTTGGAACCAAAAGAACCAAGAGTGAGAATATGGCCGAGGAGCATAAATCATGTACCAAGCTTGCGATAATCCCAGTAAGTATAAGTTTGAGGATCAAATTTAATTGAAAATGATTTTGGAGTGTGAGGAGCTTGATTCCAATCTTTTGGACCTAAAACCTTAAGGATCTTTACTTTAGAAAAATCAATATAATCCGGGTTGGTATCACTATAATAATGATCTAAAGAGATTGATTCAGTATCAATGAGGATGAGTTCATAAAAAGTTCTGTTCTTTTTAAGTGACTCTTGAGGAACAAAATGAAAATCTGGGGGAAGCATGTTCTGAATGATTTCTCGAGGGGTCGAGTGAGGAGAAAAGAATCCTGGTTCAAGGGTGATTATAGGTTCAAAAATATTTTTCTTAACGTATTTGCATTCTTCTGTGGTAGGAGAATTGGTGAGTAGCGGTGAAGATTGTTTTGGTCTCTGAGGAGTTCTAGAAGGAGTACCAGTAATGGTTTGTGAGTAAGATAGAGGTGTAAACCTATTGGGTGAGGGAGATGAAGGTCGTACAGACTGAATAGGATTGGGAACATGAACTAGGGTGGAAGACCCTTTTAAGGAGGTAGATGACCTTGTACTTATCTCAGTGTTCTTATCTGCAGAAATCTGCATGTACTTATCCAGAGTAATTTTCTTAGCCTTTGATTTTGATGAGGAGCTAGCGGCCATTGTAGCCCTGCAAAAACTCTCTGGTTAGGAAATCAGGAAGATAATTATCTTTTCCTTTAATATGTTGAATATCAAAATCAAAACAAGATAACAATGCTTGCCATCTGGCAAAAATCTGTTTTGAAACCAAGTTCTTAACATCCTTTTGAATAATTGAAGGAGCAGCTTTACAATCAGTTTTTAACAAAAACCTTTTATTAAATAAATCATCCTGAAATTTTGTGATACTTAGCACTATAGATAAAACTTCTTTCTTAACAGTACTATAATTCTTTGAGCCGGTTGCCAAACTCCGAGTGATATCGACGACTTGTTCTTTGGATGACTCGTAGTAATCTGCTTTAACACTCCCCATACCCCAAATCGAGGCATCTGTTTCTACTATGAGAGAGGCTTGAGGATCCTAAGTCCTAAACAAGGAATATTTTTTACTAAATTCTTAACTTGTTGAACAAAGATTAGTCATTTGATTATCCCAAGGAGGCGGGTCTTTTCTTAGCCTTTTAAATAAAGGAGCACAAATTATTCGTATATTAGGAATAAAGTCTGCCACATAGTTAACACATCCTAAAAATCTTTGAAGAGTATTCTTATCTTTGAGTTCGTTAGAGAACTTATCTGCAAATTCTATGGATCTTTCTATGGGAACAATAGTACCTTGATTAATTTCGAATCCTAGAAATTTAGTCTTAGTTTGGAATAGTTTCATTTTCTTAGCAGAGATTACTAAACCATTTTCTTTAATAAGATTAAAGAAAGTTTCTAAATGATTAAAGTGTTGATCAATAGAGTTACTGAATACTAATACATCATCTAGATATACTATAGTGAACTTTGAGTAAGGATTCAAAATATTATTCATTATATTTTGAAATTCTGAAGGGGCATTTTTTAATCCTTGAGGCATTACATTCCATTCATAATGTCCAAAGGGTACTACAAAAGCAGTTTTGTACCTATCTTCTTCAGCTACTTCTATTTGATAGTATCCAGATTTCATATCAAATTTCGAGAATATATTAGCCTGATGAACTCTACTTACTAAATCTTTTTTATTAGGAATTGGATACCTTATCCATCTTAAAACCTTGTTTAAAGGTTTATAATTAATTACTAATCTGGGGGCACCTCTTTCTATTTCTGAAGCGTTCATAACATAAAATCCTGCACAACTCCAAGGGGACTTACTTGGTCTAATTAAATCCTTATCTAAATATTCTTGAATTTCTTTCTTACAATATTCTAAGTATTGTTGATTCATTTGAATAGGTCTTGCTTTAGTAGGAATATTAATCTCTTCAAATCCTTCTTCATATGGTAAAGTAATGCTGTGTACCTTTTTCGTTCTTTAAAAGCATTAGGGAATTCACTACATACTTCTTGTTCAAATTTCTTTGAACATTTTTTATCTTATCTTGAACTTGGGGTTTATTTATTTGTTCTTGAATTCTTTTATATTGAACTTCTCTGCTTAACATGTTTATGTGCTTTGTTTTCCTTTCTATTAAGTTAATCTTAGAAATTAATGAATCTTGAACCATGTTTAATTCTTTAATTAAGGGTGATTTTATAAACTCAAAACAAATTTCTTTTCCTAATGCGTTAGTAACTAATCCTTTTTCGTTTACTGAGAAGGGGTATAGTAAGGATAAGAAGGGAGTACCTAGAATTATTTGCTCAGAAATATTTTTTACTAATAAAAATGAGGTTTTATAACAAATTTTATTTTTACAAACCTTAGCATTATTTAGTTTATACTTAATTTGCATTTTATTTCCAGAAGCACTACTTAACGATTCTGTGGTCTTATCGTAATACTTAGTTGGGATTAATCCTTCTTGAACACAATTCATATCAGCTCCTGAGTCTATTAAGGCTATAAAATTAAATCGTTCATCCTTTATTACTAACTCTATCGGACAATGCCATTTATGAACAATTACTTGACTTAATAAATGAATATAAGGATCTTTTTCTGGGTCTTGACTGGTACTTGTATCTTGATTTTGTACTATTATTTGTACTTGTAAATTTAGCATTTTGAATTCTAAATCAGTATCTTTTTCTTTAAGTAATTTAACTTCATTCTTTAAATTTTTTATTTCTTGCTGTAAATCTTTTAGGGTAACTTCATTTCTTTGAGGTTTCTTAAATCTTTCTAATACTTCTTTCATATCTATCTTTTGCACTTCTTCTTTTTTCTTATCTCATATTCTAGAAATTCTTTTATTTGCTGAATGAACTCTTGCTTAACAGATGATTCTTCCATGTTTTCTATTATGCTTAATAATGATGATGCTTGATCTCTAGTAATTACATTAATAGTTTTTAAGCACGATGAACAATCACATAGTTCGATCCTAAGCCTGTACATTCTTTCTCACTATCGCTTTCTAATTCGATGAAGATGAGTCTTTTAATTGATTAACCATTTCTTCTTCGAATCGTATTCTTCTTCTAAAGATTCAGATTCATTAATTAATATATTTATTAAAGATTTCTTTAATTCTTCATCAATTTTTAGATTATTAATTTTTTGTTTTACTTTACAGTCTTTCTTATAATGTCCTACTCGACCACATTTATAACATACTATTTCATTTTTAGACTTAGATGATCTATACTTATTTTTCTTTGATGTTCTAGGTTTTGACAAACTTGCTTCTTCTCTATATTGCTTTTTATAGTAGCGCCTAGATTTTCTTGATTTATGGGGAACATATTTTTGAACTTTCTTTTGTCTGCTTTCGAGCTTTGACTCCTTCTATTCCCCACTGGGAACAAAATGATCGTAATTCTTTTCTAGTGGTTTTTGCTTCATTCTTAAGCTTATGTTGAAGTTTAAGATCTAAACACACTTGCAATCCAGTTTCTATAATATAATTAGACAATTGACCAAACGTAAGTTGGTCATAAGGAATTGTACCATCATTTTGATTCTGAATCATTACTTTAACTTTTTCTGCAAACAATTTTGGAAGACCAGCTATAAATCTTTCTTTCCAGTAATCAGCGATGCATCACTTCTTAAATATAGCTTAGACAAAAACATATCCCTATACCATCTATAGTCAGACATGGAGGGACAATATAGATTAACAATTTGGTCTGCAATTCTTTGCTGAAATTTTAAGGGTTCTCCTATAAAATGCTTTGTTATTGTGTACAAAAGAGTTGTTACAGCATCTTCAAATACTTGTCCATTAGAATCAATTTTTGTTGAATTCATTATAAAATCTTTTTCTCTTTGGCTTAGCACATTATCCCACCATCCTTTAAGCTGGCCTGTAAATCCCATAACAATTAAGGAGGCTGAAGTTCTATCAGTATTATTTTTCGCTTTAAATGCTGTTGCGGCCATAGTCATTTGTTGAATAGTGTCTAAAATTTGTTGTTCACCTAATCCGTCTATATTCCATTCATTAATTGATTCACCAGAAAAGGCTACAGAATCTTGAAAAGGTCTTTCTTCATACTGAACATCAGGATATGTGGGTCTTGGGTAATAATTTCTAGTTTTTGAGACAGGCATATCTTTCTTTAACTTATTAACTTGAAGATTTAAAAGTTCATTTTCCAATTCTTCAATTTTTTGTAAAGTATGTATCTTGGGTGTAGAACTCGTTCCTATGGTTAACTGTTCTAATTTTTTCTTAATTTCTTCAATAGAGTTGTCAGATTTTGAACCAAAGTGTATATTTTTTAATCGATTCTGGGACATTAATTACCTTATAAATGGGTCTATTAGGATCTAAATTTTTATTAACATTTTGAGCTGATGTATATTCTTTAGGTTTTTCACTTATTTGATTATCTATCCTTTCTAATGTTTTAGACATAGTATGGAGCATTTGATTAGAGTAATTAAGTTGTTGATGAACTTTATTAAAATCGCCCTTATCTATAGGTAAATTATGAGCTCTTGAAGCTATTGCCTTAAAAGGGGTGGCTTCAACTTCTAATCCTTCTTTTGTGGTTACCTTAATGGTTTCTAAGGGAGGAAATTCTGAAATTATTATCTTGTCTTTCTCTGTTTTCCACGAAGTTGATATTTTATTATTTACTAATATTTCTGGTATTTTTATAAAAGGATTTTGAATATTATTTTCTTTGCAATACTTTTCAAACCAGTCAAAGAAATATAAATTAATTTGTTGTTCCCTCAAATATGAGTAAAATTCTTCTCTAAACTTAGTGGTTTGTTTTTTACTAAAATTCTTAAAATACCAAGCTCTTTTATCTTTATTATAAGGAGCTTCAAAATCATTACTTATCCATTTTTTATCTATTTCAAAGGGTTCTTCTTTAGTTAATACATTAATGACTTGGGATCTGGTGGGTGAATATTCTGGTGATTCTGATCTATGAGTTTGTTGGTAAATTGGTTGAGGAACATTAGGTTCAAAGTTTACACCAGTTAGGTTTATATTAACAAATTGATCCATCTACTGAATGTCTTGAGGAAGTAGGAGCAGTTGAAGGGATGTTAATTATCGGATTTGTAGGAGTGTTTAGTCTAGAGTGAGAATTAGACCTAAGCATTCCTATTCTTATATTAGAACCATCTTGAACTATTGTTCTTATTCTAGTATTTCTTATCGGTTGAGGGGGTATTACATCTGGAAACACCCAATCTTCAGGAATCCTAGACAAGATTTCTTCATGAGATAATCTTTTAGGAGTTAGTATTGATGATTTCTTAAGATTTGCTTCCATAAT
The DNA here is from genome assembly GCA_029884595.1 of Ormosia semicastrata. Taxonomy (NCBI): domain Eukaryota; kingdom Viridiplantae; phylum Streptophyta; class Magnoliopsida; order Fabales; family Fabaceae; genus Ormosia; species Ormosia semicastrata. Next base: position 69,129,916 of record JAQQTO010000061.1, on the reverse strand, counting down.
TACAGCTTTCATGCTTTGGGGATTGTCTTAGTGCTTTAAAGTTTTGATCTTCATAAGAGACTTTATAATGAACTCTATACATAACAGACATATGCTTAGTTCCTTCTTGAAAAATATTATCTAATATCTTAACATTTAATTCTAAAGCTTGCTTAGTCATATAATCATTTAATGGCATGGTATAATTAGGATAACAAGTTAAAGAAAACAGGACCATCATGCAAATTAGATTCTAAAATAGCAGTAATTTGATCATGAAGTTTTCTTAACCTTTTATCTCTTAACAAAATTAACACAGGATTATCAATTCCTAATCTATGTTGCCCTTTGGCGGCTACTTGAATTAACCCAATATGTATAAACTGATAATTATCCTTAACATGTTGATCAATAATATTATCTTTTAGTAAACTTATCGATTCACAAGGTTTTTCTAGAATATGAGTAGCTTCGAACATATGGATCTGATCCTTAGGCTTGAATAAGGAAGTACTAGTTTTATAAATTTCTTTGGGAGGAACATAAGGAATTGCCCAATTTTGAAGGTTATTTTCAATATTAGCAATTTCTAATTCATTTGCTTGAACCTGATCTTGATCTACTTCTAATCTAGAGGATGTAGATTTAAACTGTGAGGAACCTATGCTAGAAGCCTTCCCGCTACGGAAGGAGAGCTCGCTTAAGTTTCTGAATATCCTAGACATAATGAAGGAATTCTCTTACCGGGACCACCACTTGCATGTACGGGACCACCTAACCTTCTGGAGATATATATATATATATATATATATATATATATATATATATCTCATTATTCTCATGTTTGTATATTATGTCCTTCTAAAAGTTCCAAAATTCTACACAATACTCTTCATATCTTTTATGTCATAAATAAAATACTTTATTATTACTTTTATTCTATTTTTTCATTCCTTGTTGTATCTTATCATCATTCATCTATCTTTCACTTGCATATTCATTATTCATATTTTATTAATTGTGTCTTTTTTCATCATTGTTCAAGGTTAATAATTCATCAAATCTTAATTTTCATCAATTATTGTCATTATTCTTCATACTATCTCATACATGGTAATCATTTCTGGATATTCTCATAGTCGAGGTTATATCCCATTCTGTTCTTTTGGTAAGTAAGGGTATGTCCATCCTCACTATACTATTCATTATTATTCACTTTCATTCGTGATACTCTCATACTCAAGGTTATATCCCATTTTGTTCTGTATGCTGTCATACTTGAGGTTATATTCAATTCTTATATGCATAGTAAGTAAGAGAATATCCATCCTCATAAAACCATTCCATTCTATTCTCATTCATTCTTATTCACTTGGCAGTACTCTGCTTTCAGGTTGGTGCTCTTCAACCTATCCATGACCATTCGCCAGTCACACAGAACTACTTCATATTCACAATTCTATTCACTAGGTAGTAGTATGCTTTTAGGTCAGCTCCTTCCAACCTACTTATGACCATTCGCCAGTCACATAGTGTAATATCCTTAATAACATATTAGACTTGCATATATGTACAAAGGTAGCATATGACTTGCTTAACATGCCTGTTTATTTTTGTAACAATTTGAGTTAGTTTAGGCACTTTGTTACAACACAAAAGGTGATACGTAGCTTAAAATGACTCAAAAAATAGCATAAATTACTTAGATGAGGGAAATAAATATAAATAATTTATTTTTAGGTCACAAATATATGAAACAAGATGTAGTTAAAGTTTCAAGGTAAACTGAGTTAGTTTGGTATTTTTAGGTATACTAGTTGTGCATTTAATGTTGGATTGACTAGTAGTAAATATGAAAAAATAAGATAATGGTGAGATGACTTTTTTAATGAATCTTAGTATTTATTTAAAGTTTTTGGAAGTTGGAAAACTTGAATTAGCTAAAACTAAGTGTTTTAACAGATCAGGAAGTATCAGTGTCAAACTTAAGTGAAATAAGTCATGAATGGCAGCCTCTTTTATTGACTTGAGTTCTTGATTCTTCACTCCATTTCATTATCACTTCACTATTTTCTCACTCACCAAACAGCAAGCACAACAGCTAAAAACAAGGAAACCAAAGAGTAGAAAGCTAAGGAGGAAGAGGAAAGGAAAAGGGAAGGCCAAGCTTGATCATCCACCATCATAAAGGACCAAAGTAGGGGAGTTTCTATTAATCTTTTCCTTTTTGTTCACTTTGAATGAAACTAGGTCTTATGAATAGAAAATGGATTTGGAGAGTCAAATCTGTGTTCTTGGCTTGGTTCTAGATTCCAATGACTAAATTAGGATATTTTTAGCTTAGTGAATGCTAGATGATCAATTATAGCTTAAGCCAATCCATTTTGGTTCATAGATGAGGAACTTAGAAAATGGTTGGAGTTAGTGGGGTTTTTGGACCTAAATCTATGCTTAAGTGAATCAATAGGTTGTATGAGAGTTACAATAAGTTTAGGGGCCTAAAATGATGTTAGAAATCACAAGAAAATCGATCTTGAATGATTGAAAGTGAGTAAAGTTCTAATGGAATAGTACTCAAATTTTGTAGAATCCAATTTCTGCAACTGGCGTTGCGGCTTGGGAAAGGTCACACAAAGGCGTGGGTTCTAGTAAGTGCACCCAAGAGCAATATGCGACGATGTGACTGAGAATCACGCTGAGGTGTCTGAGACAAAGAGTTGTGCGCCGCGGCAAGAGATTGCTGCGTCGATGCGTGAGCTCCAGAATTTATCAAATATGTTATTCTTGATTGATTAATGTTTCCTACTAGTTGGAATCATTTCTATATGTTTTCTAGTGTGTATTAAGACTCAAATAGGGATATTTCAAGAGAAAAATTATCACCTAGAAAGTATGAGAAAGCTTAAGTCTTTGAGAATCCAAGAGTAATGGTTTGCTTTAGGTAAGTATCTAGCACCTTAGGCCACTTATTGTGGTATTCGTATCACTTAAGAGTAATGAGTGATGATGTGGTGTTTAGATGCATGTATGTTGGGATGGTCTGGTAGTATGGTTCTTTGTGAGTATCCTTTCATGATGTGCATAATCATTTGGGCCAAGGGAGATAGTTAGGAAGTTTGTAACGATTCTTTGAACCTAGATTCATGCCCTAGCTTCTCGATAGTGCCAGGGTACATGTAATGTAAGGATGAGCTTTCCCTCTATTTATCATAAGATAATGCACTAAACTAGGAATCGTAGTTAAACATCTTAGTTCTAAGTTAGACTAAGTATGTATGGTAGAATGTATGTTAACTTGGTATCTTTAGTTACTAAAGTATAACCTTATAAGTTTTTAAACATATCTTATTTAGCATGTGTTAAGATTATGTTATTATGTTATGTATAACAAGTTTTGGTTTACTCATACTGAGAATTGTTGATTCTCACCCTACTGTGTTGCCATGTAATTCTAGGTGAAGGTTCTTCAAAGAAAAAGAAGAAAAATAAGCTAAAGGATTAGACTAGTTCTAGTTTTATTGCTTATACTACAATCATTGTATCTATTTATACTTCTTTTGTAATGTAAAGAGTTATGTATTACTTCATGTCCCTTGGGAGGTTAATAATGTATATATGCATTTTGTTATGAGGTTTATGTTTTTCACATTTCATAAGGCTCTCTATAATGACACTCATGTACATTATGGATATATTATTAGTTTATTACATATGTAGTGTCATCGTAATACTGTATATAGTATCAAAGTAGTTCATCCTGTTGAGTCAAGGTATGGACTGACTATGCTTAGGTATGTTTAAGAGTTCCTTTTTATAAATTGTGCTTGTCTCTTGTGTGAGATGCTTTGATAGAATTGCATGATTTGCCTTCAGTTGGTTTGTTGTTAACTATTATTGCATGGTTTCATGATATTAAGATTACAGCTCAATATGTATTGTTTCTGTGTGTACAGGAAACTATGGCACCACCAAGGTGAACTAGAGAAACAAGGAACTCAACCTCAAAAGGTCCTAATATGGCCAAAGCGTTTATGGGCTACGGCCAATGCTATGAGAGAGCAAGCTGTAGTTACAACAAGGGTGCTTGAGAGGATGGAAGCCAATCTACCTCAATAACCTACACCACCTGTGCAGCCAGTACAGGAAGTACGACAAGTTGGGAGGAATCAGAACTTCCAAGACTTGTCAGCTTTTCGTCAAACGAACCCTCCACTTTTCAAAAGCGAGTATAATCCAACTAAGGCTGAGGAGTAGCTCAGTGAGATGGAAAAGATCTTCGAAGTAATGATTTGCTTGGATGAGCAAATGGTGTCCTTCACCTCCTATATGTTAAAGGGAGAGGCAGAACATTGGTGGAAAAGCACCAAGAAGGTAATGGAAGCCGTTGGAGCCCAGATGTCATGGGAAGTCTTCAAGACAACCTTTCTACAGAAGTATTTACCTCAGACTCTACATGATGATAAGGAGGTGGAGTTTATGCATTCAGAACAAGGAAGCTTGTCTGCGGGCTAATATATGGCTAAGTTCGACGAGTTATCAAAATTCTCTTCATATTTTCGTTACCATCCGAACGAGAATTAGCAATGTATGAAATTCAAAACTGGTTTAAAAAATGAGATCAAAAGTATGGTAAGACTTATGAAGATCAGGGATTTTCCTTCTTTAGTCAACAAATGCAGAATTATGGAGTCAAGTGTTCATAGGCCTTAATCAGATGAAAGGGCACAAGGCTTCTAGAAAAGAAAGCGTAAGTATGATAAGAACAAGTAGGATGCTTCTAAACTAAGCAACCCTAAAGAAAAAGGCAAGAAGGGACCTAAGGTACCATAGTGCGCTAAATGTGGGAAAACACATGGAGGCAGACTGTGTTTGGTGGGCCAATCTATGTGTTATATATGTTAGCAGCTAGGACACCTTTCCAGGGATTATCCTCTGAAGAAGGAAGATACACCTACCTTAAAGTCACTAGCCAAGGGACGAGTTTACACTCTAGGCAATAAAGATGTGGGCCAGTCTTCTGATCTTATCCAAGGTAAAGACATATAATTCGTAATCATCTTTTAAATGTCATGTATGATTTAGGAGCATCCCACTCCTTTGTTTCTTATGATTGTGTAAGGATTTTGGATTTGCTTATGTCAGAATTACCATATGACTTGTCTGTTTCCACACTTACTAGTAAACTAGTCATAACTTTGAAAGTATGTCTTTTCTGCTGTATAAGAATTGAGGATAGAGTCTTCTTTATAAATCTTATCTATTTACCCATTGTGGACATAGATATCATTCTTAGTATGGATTGGTTGTCGTCCAATCATGTATTCTTAAACTATTCAGATAGGACTTTATTTTTTCTATTTAATACACCTACCAGAGCTGTTTCTTTTGAGTCTGTCTATCTCAATGCTAATCAAGTCAATCACTATTTGGTAGAAAGAGCTCTAGGATATGTTCTTCTTTTCTCATTAGATGTAAAGGTTAGGTAGAACCTTGACAGTATATATATGGTGAGGGAATACCTAGAGGTATTTTTGAGTAACGTAGCTGAGTTGCCACTAGAAAGAGAAATAGAGTTTACTATAGATTTAGTGTCGGGTACAGGTGTTAGTGTATGCCCTAGAGGCTGATACATTTGTCTGTATTTACATACATTCTATTATGCTAATTTTAATATATAAGATATTTCATTTATTGTATTCTTTTTTAATAAACATAATAAAGTCCTTAGAATAATAAGTTTGATGCCATAGGACATCAAGTGGTTGACTTGATCGTGAGATCCTATTGGATAAAATTAGAACACTATTCTTAAATGTCCTTAGTCAAGTATTATTGTTAATTAGGACAACAATAATGCATTGAGACTAGTATGTGCATAGACTAATGACCACATCTCACAGGTCATGGATATGAGATATCAAGTCTTCACATGGGTACATATTAGAGTAATGATGTACTGGACTGACTTGCCATGAGAACGCTACATGGATCGTTACGTGAGTGTCATAAGCGATTCTCATAGTGACAATGGTGTCTGTGGTCCTTTGACCTAAAATCACTACGATTCTTACATGAGGAGTTGTGTGTTTTAATGCCATCAAATGTCATCTGTAACAAGGTGATTATAAAGTTAGTTATTGGATATATTGTAAATCATGCAGAGGGATGTGAGTGACCTAGATGGGATTTGTCACTCCTACATAACAGGAGCGATATCTTTGGGCCCCCTGATTAAGTGAGACTGCGAAATGCATGGTCATGCTCAAATGAGTCAATATGAGATATTGATTTCATTTGTTGTTACAAAGTCTACTCATGTATCAGGAAACAAAGGATTGGACTATATAAGGGTGACGCATTCCATGCCTTGTGTTCAATCTAGATATCATGACAAAGGGACTAAACAACACGAAAACATTGGTCATAGAAAGGTTATGTCAAATTACTGATATTCTCATTACTTGGGTAGCAGCGATGTGTTGCTAGATATCACTCACTACTTGTAATATTAAAATGGGATTTTAATATTACTGCTAATGTAATGAGAACCTGCAGGGTCACACACATAGAGTAAACTAAAATTGGAGCAATAGATCCAAGTTGGACTCGGATTTAAATGTGGGCCAGACTCATAACAGATGAGTCTAGGGTTACACAGCGTACCTTGCTGCTGCTCACACTCACTTAAGGCAATCACTATTATAAATAGTACCGCTAAGGGAGCTGCTAAGACACACATTACAGAACCCTAGCCGCACCTTGGTAAAAGTGAGTGAGAGAGTGACAAGTTTCTTCTCTTCTCTTCGCAGCTAGCACAATGTGAGAAATACGAGGTTCTCTTTTATGAACATTGAACATTCGTGAGTCTATTCGTGTGGATACCGCAGAGACATCATCACTGTTACGATGTTGGTGATTCACGTCACTTCCTTAGATTATGCTTCAAGAGGTAAACGTTTAAAAAAAAAACTCAAATTATGGCTTTTTCCTATGGATCCTTGGTGGGAATTCTTATTCCGCTACGTGATGTATCCGCTATTCCCAACAACAGGACCTATATCTATAGCACCCTCTAGGATAGAACCTCTAGAGTTAGCAGAACTTAAGAAACAAATAAAGGAGTAGTTGGTCAAGCAATTCATTAGACCTAGTGTTTCTCCATGGGGAGCGCCAGTGTTAGTGAAGAAGAAAGATGGTACATTGAGATTATGTCTTGATTATAGACAATTGAATAAGGTAACCATCAAGAACAAGTATCCTTTGCCTGGAATAGATGATCTGATGGATCCATTAAGAGGAGCTTCATTGTTTTCCAAGATTGATCTGAGATCTAGATATTATCAAATAAGGGCTAGGGGAGAAGATATCCCTAAGACCACCTTTAGAACAAGGTATGGACATTATGAGTATCTTGCGATGTCTTTTGGGTTGACGAATGCTCCAACAATGTTTATGGATTTCATGAATAAAGTTTTTAGACCCTACCTATACAAGTTTGTGGTAGTGTTTATTGATGACATCCTTATCTATTCCAAGACAATGGAAGAACATGAGCAGCATATCAGGATAGTTTTAGATATCCTTAAAGAAAATAAGTTGTTTGCCAAATTGTCCAAGTGTGAGTTTTGGCTAACGGAGGTTCAATTTTTAGGCCATGCTATTTCTCAAGGAGGAATCTCAGTGAACCCTAGCAAAGTTGAAGCAGTGTTACAGTGGGAGAGACCCACCACTATGATTGAGATTAGGAACTTTATAAGCCTGACAAGGTATTATAGAAGATTCATCAACGATTTTTCTCAGTTAGCACTACTTTGACTAGGTTGACTAGAAAAGATAGTACTTGTTACCAAGTGGCCTCAATACTCAAGAGGGGGGTGAATTGAGTATGTAAGACAAGTTCACAAATCTTTCGCAAATCGTTTGATAAACAATTTTCATTGAAGCTATTTGATGATCAAAACTGATTAGATATATGGAATAAATACTTTTACTTATAAATGCAATAATCAAGAAGAACAATATTCAAGATATTCAATGAAACAATGCTTAATGTAAAGAGAAGGGTTTAGAGAGAACAAACACAGTGATTTATCCTGGTTCGATCACCAATCCACTTGTGATCTACGTCCAGTCCCCAAGCAACAACTTGAGATTTTCTACTATATCTTCAAGCTTCAATGGGTGCTTGACAACCACTACAACCTTGAGCACTCAACACTATGGGATACCTCACCCTAAAGCTTGAGCCTCTATTTTCCAAGGGATACCTCACCCTTACAATGCTTGAGGGATACCTCACCCTCTCTAAACAGATTGTATAAGATTTAAATGGAAGAAACTCTCTCAAGAGCAAGTATTACAAATTGAAGAACTATGGTATTTGAGATTCACACAAATTCAAGCTCAAGAACAAAGGATTTTGTAGAATGATGAGAAAAACTTGTTTAAAGCTCAACAGTAATTTTCCAGAATGATTGACTCAGTTTTTCTAACCCTCCAACGAAGCCCAACATCCAAATATATAGGTAAGTGTTAATTAACGCCGTTGGTGGTGGTTTTGAGCAATTAATGCTCAATAATATAGCCATTACGGGCTTCTTCTTATTTTTCCAGAATATAGGCTAACCGGTTAGCCAAGTATCCTAACCGGTTAGGGGCTCATTTAGGCTTAAAGAGAAGTGTTCTGGTTTAATAACTAACCAGTTAGGAATGTGTCCTAATCGGTTAGGACACCACGAAAATGAGTTCTGGGAAGGATGCTAACCGGTTAGACCTGCAAGCTAATCGGTTAGAACAGAGTTAGGATAGCTTCTGAGTTGATGAACAACCAGTTTGGTCTTCTACCTAATCGGTTAGGCCAAAATGATTTTGGCTTCTGAGTTACAAAATAACTGGTTAGGCCATCTACCTAATCGGTTAGGACAGGATTAGAATGACTTCTGAGTTTATGAATAACCGGTTAGGTCTTCTACCTAATCGGTTAGGCCAAAACGATTTTGGCTTCTGGGAGTAAGACTAACCGGTTAGGTCTTTCACCTAATCGGTTAGGACAAACACAATTTGGCTTCTGAGTTATTAAATAACCGGTTAGGCACCTTGCCTAATCTATTAGGCATTTGAAAGAACACGAGGCAAACCATTGTTTGAGTAAGCTAACCGGTTAGGAACTGGTCCTAATCGGTTAGGGGCCTTAGAAATTTGACTCCTAACAATTACAGAAGCAGTTTTGTGTATGTTAGAAAGAGTTGGTAAGTGTAAAAAGGCTTGTCTCAAGTTTGACATATGCAGGGAAACTTACTTGATAGAGAATATAAGATTTCAAAGCATTTGTTGCACAAAAATGTTTTTGATCCTAATTTGAAAAACCATTTTGCAAATACATTTTAAGGAAGTCATTTGAGCTTGAGGTGAATCTCTAGAATACCTTTACACTAGATCTACAACCTATATGCTAAGCTTGAGTTCCTTGTGACTTGATCATTGTATTCCCATTGCTTTCTTGTTTGTTGACATCAAAATCATTTGCATCTTGTCCATGTCAATCACATTCTCCCCCTTTTTGATGATGACAAACACTTATTGAGAAAGAGATTAGTTCAAATGATAATTAGAATTCAAAATGGAATTTGGAGACTTACTCCCCCTCTTTTGTTCAAGAGGTGCTTGTACCAGAGATGCACAACTCCCCCTTTGTTTTGGGATTCCAGGACCATTAACAGACAATACAGTACATTATCATAACACATTCACTTTTCTTACTTTTCTCAATAAATAGAAAGACCCTTACCCTTCTCCCCCTTTTGTCATAATAAAAAAAAAATGCAGTAACCTAGGGTATGCGAAACCAAGCATTCAAAATTAGAAACTGATGAATAGGAGTATGCATAGTTGCCAGAAACTCATAAGCAGTCAAAAAACACATTAGCAGGCATACCAACATTTATATGTCCAAGATTCATAACAAGAGACAAAGATTACTATTAGGATTACCAAAATGAACCAAAGATAAGCAGTCATCAGTCATGCTAAATAATTCTCCCAAAATATCCAAAAGAAGATAACTAAGCAAAGTCAAAATAGAGTTCAAAGGCAATTAGTGCAGCAGCACAATCATGATAGAAACAGAGAGTCCATGCCTAAGCCCCAGTGTCTTCGGGTGCTGGAAAGCGACGCTCGATCCTATCCAAGCGGTCCTCCATGGCACTCAACCGATCAAAGATGACTGAGTTGCTATGCTCTTGGTAGGTGCGCAGATCCGTGATGGCTGCAAGAATGCGAGCTTCACTGGTGGATTCGGAGACACTACTCATATCTGGTGCCTCCTCCATAGGGACATCAGCTGTGTTAACAGGAATTTCTTCTGGTGGCACTCCTCCCACTCGTGCATGACCATAAGTCCATTCACCATTGACGTTCTTCATGTGCATTCTATTAAGAGATGCAAGACCAAATTTATGAGGGCCAGCAGTGTTTACAATGCCATCATCCAATAGGGGAACCTTATGATAGTCTAGGATTTGAGCAACCAGAAGAGCATACGGAAGATCCATAACTGCCTTGTTTTTAGCTTTCATCATAGTGTGTATGATGTAGAAAGGCTAGTTGATCTTTATGCGTTCCTTGAGAAGCCACATCAGGAAGATGTCTTCCTCTTCAACCAGGGCATAATTACTTACCCTTGGTGCGAGAATATGAGTGACGATGAAATGAAGAAGACGATCATGTATCTTCAGAAGCCCGGTAGTGAAAGTTCCTTTTGGCGTTGGAACTCCAGGCTGAAGCATGCCCATTGCAGCATCATCTCTCTTATAGTTTTCCCACTGACCATGTATTTCCAGTCTAAGCTTTTCACCGGAGTGGGGAAGATCAAACAAAGGGACCCACTCACTAGGATTCACAACAATCTTATGCTTCTTAACTTCAGAAATTAAAGATCCACCTTTAATAGATAAATTGCAGAAGAACACTTTAGTAGGTTCAAGATAGAAGTACCCTGGATTTGTGGTGACGAGGGTCCTCAACCCATGGAATTCAAGAAGCTCTGTGATAGGAGTGAATCATTCTTGGATGAAGAACTCCCAGTCCATCCATTTCGGTGAGATGATACGTCTTGCATGAAATTCCAGTTGGTACTTCTTCATCTGAGCAGGGTCAGTGAAGTATCTGCCAAGGTTCAAAGCAATTGAGAAATCTGGGTCAATGTCAGTAGGGGTTGTTTCCTTTGGGACATTGGGGTTTTTTGTACGCGTTCTTTTGGGGAAGGAGGAGTTACTGGCCATGGTGGAAATGGAAGCTTAGGGCACGGTGGTGGAGAGAGAGAGTGTGAGGGAGATTGAAATGGAGGTTTAATGGAAGAAGGATGATGGGAGATGATGGAATGTGAGAGAAAAGGGGTTTAAAGTGTAACGACCCGGGACTGCCTGCAAGATTGATGAGAGTCTCCACAAACCAACACGGGTCTTTTCAGCATGCTTTGTCCTCACTCACACGCATCCTAGGAAAGTTCCCAGGAGGTCACCCATCCCATAATTGCTCCAGGTCAAGCAGGCTTAACCATGGAGTTCTTATTTTCTAGGCTCCCGAAAAGAAGTTGCAACTTGTTGATATGGCTATACCAAATCAATTCCTTTAAGCCATCCTCAACTATGTAGTCCCATACCTACATAGTCTCTGAATCCCTCTCATTCCGGTGCGTATTCAGTTCATTCATGTAGACCCTTCGCCTAGAAGCATGCCAGGAGCCGCTCCGTGACCGTGCCTCATTGCACCGACGACACTCCCCGCCCTCATCAGCCCCGGGACACCACATGCCCACCAGCTTCCGCTTGGTTGGTCCCCGAACCACACCGTACTGGGAGAGGTCCCGTCTCTGATACCATTAATGTAATAACCCGGGACTGCCTGCAGGATTGATGAGAGTCTCTACAAACCAACACGGGTCTTTTCAGCATGCTTTGTCCTCACTCACACGCATCCTAGGAAAGTTCCCAGGAGGTCACCCATCCCACAATTGCTCCAGGTCAAGCACGCTTAACCATGGAGTTCTTATGTTCTAGGCTCTCGAAAAGAAGTTGCAACTTGTTGATATGGCTATACCAAATCAATTCCTTTAAGTCATCCTCAACTATGTAGTCCCATACCTACACAGTCTCTGAATCCCTCTCATTCCGGTGCGTATTCAGTTCATTCATGTAGACCCTCCGCCTAGAAGCATGCTAGGAGCCGCTCCTTGACCGTGCCTCATTGCACCGGCGACACTCCCCGCCCTCATCGGCCCCGGGACGCCATAGGTAGCACCTCTGGGCCGTGGTAACGGGTAACACACTAATGATCTTGACAAGCACTATTCTTAATCGAGATCTTGAGGGGACTATTAAGTACTATGCATGTGGTACACGATGTTGGACTGTGTACTGCTACACGATGTTTTGGACTGTGGGCTATAGACACAAAGATTGGACAGTGCAATAGTTTGGTTGGGCAGCCATAAAGTATTATTAGTTTCTATTCGGATCATTCCCTCAGATATCTGTGTTTAGCTCCATGGAGTAGGAACGAGTCAGTGTGTGTTCATGCATTACCTGCATTTGACTGTTCATGCATCATCTGCACTTTACTGCTTACCATATTCTGAGATAAAATATATGATGTACTGTTTTAATATATTATGTAAGATATGTGTTATTTTAATATTTATTGATTTAATATATTATGCATAATATAATGGTATGTGTTATTTTAATATGTATTACTTTGTTATATTATGCATGAAATGTTGGTATGTGCTGTTGGAATATTTGTTTGTATTGTCATTTTCTTTATTGCCATGCGGGTAATGGTGTAGATTGTCTCACCTCTCTATATGTTTTCTCGATATTATTATATTACATCCGTAAAGAGTTTGAGGAAGAGGGAGAGGAACAGCCTCTTGAGATATAGTATCCGGACGAGCGACAGCCGGGCGAGCTATACGAGGAAGTGGAGCCGGGAGATCACACTGAACATCAAGACTGATCTTGAGATCATGGCGTTACCAGGATTCCTCGGGTTTGTGAGACTAGAGTTTCACGAGGGTTCTGAAGCCTGGCGTCTGCGAGTAGATAGAGGCACAGTTGTATACGTGGGACGTTTGACTGTGTCCCTATGTAGAGAGTATGACGGAGATGTCATATTCACTACTATGTTGTATTTATATTTAGAGTTACCACTGACTCTTAGGCATTACTGGCAAGGAATACTCCATGCGCCTAGTGAGCTCGATGCGAGTCAACCGCTCGGACTCGTGTCCGTAGTACTTGTGGGACCTAGAACTATGGGACCCCAGAGCTCTCCGAATTACGAGGATCTTTCTCGAGGATGATCCATCGAAGGATTAGAGAGCTCGAGGTGCACTTGGGCAATATTATGTCTTAGTTTTATGTTGTCTTTTATTGTTTTATCAAATGCTTGTAGATGTAAATTATGCGTGTACTAAAGAAAAATCACATGTATATTATGGTGAGTTTATGTTTCTTATATTTTGTGTTCCGTGTTATTATATTTAATGTTATAATTATAAAAGGAAAAAAAAATATATATATATACCACAAATATTATTAAGTATCAAAATGTTTTTACAACTTGGGTAAGGATTTTATTTATTTTTATTTTTCTGCATCATAAATGTGACATCCCCAGAAAGGGTGTTACATTAGTTGGTATCAGAGCCCAAGTTAGAGTCTTTTGGGTTTGTGGGTAGGTTTGTCTTGTTTGTGCTGTGTGAATCTCTGATATTGAACCCAGAGATATGTTTCAGTTTCTGAAAGGAAACGATTTTGTGCGAAATCGCTACGTTTAGTTCGTTGTATATTGATTTTGTTTATCTTTGAAGAAAGATAATGGAACGTTACGAACATGAGCATATGGACGCGAAACGTGATGAAGATCGTATAACCGCAGCTCGAAGAAAGATGATTGAAGTAGCAGTACAATGGAGACAGATGATCGCTTAGCAGCAGGAACTGATAACCGAACTTCATAACTCATTAGGTTTGGAGCAGCCATCGGATGCGAGGAGCTGTAACTTAGAATCTTTGATAATTCAAAGTAGAAGGAAGCGTAAGGTCAATCGTTTTCAGCGAAAGTCGTATGTACAATCATCGGGGAAGCAATAACGAATAAAGAGAAGAAGTACGAGTGGCAACAATTTTGGTCAGACTGTGGCATCACCAACGAAGTACTTGAAGTGTGGAAAGCCTGAACACTTATTCAAAAAGTGTGATCAGCTGAAAATGGAAACTTCCGTTAGTAATACACATGCTTCAAAATCTTAAAAGGAAGAAAGAGTTGGTGCAAAGAGTGTAATAAGAACATTCAAATACAAAAACTTAAGAAGCGAGAAAGTCGTGTCATAGAGAGTAATCTTAAAACTGTGCCGTATAAGTCGCAAGGTAACCCATTCTTTTGTGATCTGTGATTATGCAAATCTTTTGGAGTTATCTGTGTTCTACTCATTTTCATAAAGTTACTTCAACTCCTAAACTTGCTATTACTATTTGAGCCTGTTTAAAACTACCCAATTATTATTAGAGTTTGAAACTTTTTATTGATCGAGTTTGTCTATTTCTTTCTCAAATAGACTGAGTAAATCAATTTGAATCTATTTGTGTCTTTGTTATGGCATGATCTGACTATTTTCTACTCTTTTTGATTAAACTTGTTGTTTGTACTCAAGTTTTCTAATTCTACCCTATATCTATTGAATATCAAATCTTTTCTGTTGATTTGATTTGTTTATCTAAAATTACATCTATCTGAAATCCTGACTTTTAAATGGATTGGTTATTTTCCAACTATATCCTACTAGATTGTTGGAATGCAATTTAATATTTCTTTGACCTAAGATTTTTGGATTTGATTCCAGAAAGTTCATTTTTAAAATTATTGGACTATGTTCATTTTGAAATCTATTAGACCATCTCAAATTCTTTGTTGGACTAATCTAGTAACCTATTGAATAGTCTTATTACTTTTCCTTATAATCTTCATAGTATCTTTCATGTATTTCCATTAAGAAGGATTATTCTTGATCTAACTTATGTCATAGTATCAAATACAGTGCAATTAGAAGAAAACTTGATCTATGAGACAGCTTCTGTTAAGAGTAAAGATAGGCAAGTAGAACAACTTATCTTGATGAAGAAAATCTGGAATGATGTGACGACAGGGGAGCCAGAAGATCAAATGAAGGAAATCGTTGTTCGTTCCAAGATCGACTTGTGTGCTGGTTGTTATCAGATTCGCGTAAAGGTAGAGAATGTTCCAAGACAGTTTTTCAGATGCGTTGCGAGCACTATGAATACTCAGTACTACTATGAATATTTAGTACTACTTTTTGGGGTGAAGAATGTTTTTGGTAATATTCACGAATAATATAAATAGGATATTTCTTTCTCATCTAGGCAAATTTGTCATTATTGGCAATATTTTGACCTATTCTCGAAGTTTAAAGGAACATGTTGAAGATCTCAATGCAGTTCTTCAATTTCTGAAGAAGAAGGAGAAGGAGTTATTTGTGAAATTAGTCAAATGCAAAATTCTGTTAGAAGCAGTTCAACTCGTGAATTTAGATTGAGTGTTGACATCGAATAGAAAGGTGGTGGCGTATACTTTAAGGCAGTGGAACGTGCGTGAGAAGAATTATTCGATTTACATTTTTGGATATTGCGATAGTCGTTTTGCAAGGAAAACCTGAAGATATTTTCTTTCCTATATAGTCTACGATAATTTCAAGAGCTTGAAGTACCTGTTCAATCAAGAGGGACTTGGATAAAAGGAAGAGACGATAGTTAGAATTTTTCAAAGGACTTGTTGAGATGAATTTCTAGTATTGATAGAGTTCATATACAACAATAGTTTCGTTCGAGCATAGGGATGACACTGTATGAAGTATTATATGAGAGACGCTGTAGGACCCCGTTGTGTTGGTATCATACTGGTGAAAGTAACATTGTAGGATCAGAATTTATGCAACAGACAACTGAGAAAGTGAAGATAATTCAAGACAAGATGAGGACGACTCAGACGCGACAAAAGAGTTATGCTGATGAAAGACCCAGACCGCTTGAATCCGAAGAAGGTGATCATGAATTTCTACATGTGATACCTATGACTGAAGTTAGACGAGTGATTAAGTCAAGGAAAACTCACTCTGAAGTTTATCGGGCCGTATTAGATATTTTATTGATAGATCCGATAGTTTATCAGATTTCACTATCACCACTCTTATCGAATCTTCGTGATGTATTTTACGTATCACAACTATGAAAATATATTTCTAATCCGACTCACATCATCGAAATCAGACACTGTACAACTGAAGGAGAATCTAGCCTATGAGACGTTTTCAGCCAAGATTGAAGATCGAAGAATAAAGCAACTTCGAAGAAGGGAGTTCGCATTAGTTAAACTAGTTTAGAACGATATAGTGGTGGAGCTACATGGGGGTTAGAAGATAGGATGAGGGAGCAATGCTCTCAATTGTTTTGATGTATGATGAATTTCGGGGACGAAATTCTTATTAGTAGGGGAGAGTTGTAACACCCCAACTTTTGGGATAATTACAATATAGTCCCGAAATGTACTGTTTTGTGAATTCTGTGAGCAGTAAATTTAATTTGACTGTTTCGTGAGTGTACTTGACTGTTGTATGTGATTTGCTCCGACCTAGGGAAATAATAATTTTCTGGCCGGAAAAATCTTATTTTAATTAATTGGAGCTGGGGGATCTTACTAAACCCAATTCTGATTGATATATATATTAATCTCGTAATTTTTGGATTTAACTGTGTAATAAAATAATTTTATATTTTTATAATATTATTTTATAATACGATACCTCTTGTCTCAAAAACAAGAAAAATGCTTTCGATTTGACCACGGATCTTTAAAAGTGTCTGTGGGACCCGCGTTTAGGAAAAACAATCAACTGTGCTGACTGGACAATTTCTAACCAATGAGAGCAAGTCAACAAAAGTAGGCTTGACTTTCTAAACCAATAGGAATTGGTCAACGAAGGAAGCATAGACTTTCGTGTGGACCGTTGGATGAAGACTTAGTTAGGAAGCCTTTGATTTCAATCGTTGATCAAATCAATGGTGAGATTAGAACTCAAGATTTATGACCAAGTGATATCTACCTTAGATCTAATCTAGGGCTAAGAATTAAAGATGAAATCAATAGTTAGAATTAAGTCAAAAATTGTAGGCTTGAATTTGATTAGTAGCTAATTAAGCTTAATTTGACTAATCTAATTACTTAATTAGCTAACTAAGTGAACTAGTTTAATTCTTAATTAATTATAATCTAAATACTAATTAGATGTTCTAATATTTATTAAAGGTTATAATATATGCTAATATATATTAAACTAATTGATTATATGATTAGAATGTTGATTTAGTTTTAATAGGATAATTAACCTAACTAATTGCCTAATTAATTAGCAAATAATTAGGAGTAAATGGAAAACAATTAAACCCTTAAAATGCCAAGGAGACCCACGGTTTTCAGCAGCTTGGAGGCTTGGATGGCTTGGTTCTACAAGGTTCTTGAACCCTCCAAATTGTCATAAACCATGTGCACCATCATGTGCATTGATTTGGATATTTACCTTGCCAAATTGAACACTCAACCTCACTCACAAGAGCACCTCACGGCAGCAGCAGCCCTCTAATTTACTCTCTTCACTTTTATTTTCACACTTATCTTAGTTTAAGCTATTCATCTTCTCTCCAAAAATACCAAGAAGCCATACACACTTTTCTCCCCTTTTTTTCTCAAATTCGCCAACACCCTAACACCACCAACCAATCTTCTCTAATTTCATCTCATCATATTTCCTAAACCCAAATCCCATTCTAAACACTTTTTGTTCACAAAGTTTTCCCAAATTCCTACTCTATCTTGTCCAAAATCCAACCTTTTGCTTACTTACTTAAGGGTAAGTTTTGTTTCTATGGTTCAAAAATGGATTTCTAATTTTTCTAACCATGATTGTTCCATGGTTTTTCAATTTTGTACCTTGTATGTGTTTTTACTAATTGTTTAAGAATTTTAGGAATTGTTTTGGAGCTTGTACGAAATTTGGAGAAAAGAAGGAAATCTAACCGATTAATTTGTCTACAAGAGGTAAGAGGGAGATTTAATCTCATCAACCCTAAGTGGTGATGAGAAAATGGATTGATTGTGTATGAAGAATCCATAAGGATTCGATTTGTGTAATTGTTTATGATTTTATTATTTTTGTGATTGTTTAAATGCTTTCTTATTTGTGATATATTTTGCTATGCATGATTATAGCTTTCATTATTTTTGCTATGCATGTTTATGGCTTTAAATAAATTGTATGTATATTGTATGTGATTATATAATTGCATGTGTTTAAATTTATGTAATTATTAAAGTAGAATGTGAATAACATGTAATGAATTGCATAAGTGTTCCAAAGAACACATTTGAGGCTCACGGCCTTACACCAAATAGAGAACCAAAATGTTCTCAACAATTTTTTTAAATCACTGATTTAAAGGATCTAAGTGTAATAATGGATTTAATAATGATTTAAGTTAATTATGGCCAACATGCCATTTAGTGTATAATCAAATGCCATTTTATTTTTAATTTGGCCAACATAACATTTTATTTTCTAAGATAGGTTAGGTAATGGATTTACAAAATAAATTGATTCCAATGAATCATTGAGAAAATAAAAGGAATAAATTCAGTTCTAGAATTTTAATTTAGCAGAAATTAGTTTAAGTAAGAATTAGATCAGACGCTTGAAAAATACTAACGTAGAGCTCATTTTATAAATTTTGAAGCGCGTTAGTAAGTTTCAAAGTGAAACTATTGGGTAAAAATAAAATAAACTATATTTAGAGGAAAAACATTAAAAATACCTTATACTGATTTTATAGGTAAAATGCTGCCAAAATTTATTAAAATCAAACGTATAAAATCAAAAGATTCCATATTATATTTAGAACATAAGGAAAATACTCTACGTATTTTAAAAGTACTAGATATAGTTTTACACATATCAAAAATGATGATTATAAGCTATTTGGTTAAGGAAATGAATTTAAAATCCTACGCGATTGAGAAAATGATTTAAAAAGATTTTGCGATGTTTAAAAATGTCAAAATATATTTACGCGATTTAAAAATGTTTGTAAAAATAACGAGATTGTGAAAACGCGATAAAATTCCTACGCGATTGAAAGATACTGCGAGTTTTACTGTCGGGCCAAAGTGGTGAACCCGGACATGTTGTGGTGTAGTACTGTCAGGTGGGACGTACTATACTTTGATATTTTGTAACTAAGGGTATTTTGGTAATTTTTTGTAATTATGGTAAAATTTGGATAATAAGGGTATTTTTGTCATTTTAGATCATACTTAGAGTGTTGTGCCAATTTGAGTTATAATTGGTGATTGATTGACGAGGCGAATTACACCGTGTTTGGTGTGATAAGCATAGTGTGGTTCATTTATGAACTTGGAGGCATTAGTGTGCGGAGGATCCCATATGTGGACAGTGGTAGCACCTCTGGGCCGTGATAACGAGCAACACACTAATGATCTTGACAAGCACTATTCTTAATTGAGATCTTGAGGGGACTATTAAGTACTATGCCTGTGGTACACAATGTTGGACTGTGTACTGCTACACGATGTTTTGGACTGTGGGCTATAGACACAAAGATTGGACAGTGCAATAGTTTGGTTGGGCAGCCATAAAGTATTATTAGTTTCTATTCGGATCATTCCCTCAGATATCTGTGTTTAGCTCCATGGAGTAGGAACGAGTCAGTGTGTGTTCATGCATTACCTGCATTTGACTGTTCATGCATCATCTGCACTTTACTGCTTACCATATTCTGAGATAAAATATATGATGTACTGTTTTAATATATTATGTAAGATATGTGTTATTTTAATATTTATTGATTTAATATATTATGCATAATATAATGGTATGTGTTATTTTAATATGTATTACTTTGTTATATTATGCATGAAATGTTGGTATGTGCTGTTGGAATATTTGTTTGTATTGTCGTTTTCTTTATTGCCATGCGGGTAATGGTGTAGATTGTCTCACCTCTCTATATGTTTTCTCGATATTATTATATTACATCCGTAAAGAGTTTGAGGAAGAGGGAGAGGAACAGCCTCTTGAGATACAAGATCCTGGACGAGCGACAATGGGCGAGCTATACGAGGAAGTGGAGCCTAGATCACACCGAACATCAAGACGATCTTGAGATCATGGCGTTACCAGGATTCCTCGGGTTTGTGAGACTGGAGTTTCACGGGGTTCTCAAGCTGGCGTCTGCGAGTAGATAGAGGCACGCTTGTATACGTGGGACGTTTGATCGTGTCCCTATGTAGAGAGTATGACGGAGATGTCATATTCACTACTATGTTGTATTTATATTTAGAGTTACCTCGACTCTTAGGCGTTGCGGCAAGGAATACTCCATGCGCCTAGTGAGCTCGATGCGAGTCAACCGCTCGGTCTCGTGTCCGTAGTACTATGGGACCTAGAACTATGGGACCTCCAGAGAGCTCAATTACGAGGATCTTTCTGAGGATGATCCATCGGAGGATTAGAGAGCTCTGAGGTGCACTTGGGCAATATTATGTCTTAGTTTTATGTTGTCTTTCACTGTTTTATCAAATGCTTGTAGATGTAAATTATGCGTGTACTAAAGAAAAATCACATGTATATTATGGTGAGTTTATGTTTCTTATATTTTGTGTTCCGTGTTATTATATTTAATGTTACAATTGTAAAAGGAAAAAATATATATATATATATATACCACAAATATTATTAAGTATCAAAATGTTTTTACAACTTGGGTAAGGATTTTTTTATTTTTATTTTTCTGCATCATAAATGTGACATCCCCAGAAAGGGTGTTACATAAAGACCGAATTTAAGGTGGATTTATGGTGAGGGATGAAGGTGAGGGAGTGGGCGTGAGAGAGCTTGAGAGAATGAAGATGAAATTGGAAGGAGGGTGCGTGAATGGAGGGAACCTCACTGCTAGGGGGTGTTTAATTAGAGGGACCTAACCGGTTAGGGAAGGTGGGTAACCGGTTTGGGCAATTGGAAATAGCCACTGAGTTTTCCACTAACCGGTTAGGATTGATGGCTTACCGGTTATTGTGCAAAGTCAGAACGCACAAAATGGTTTCCAAATACAGGATAACCAGTTAGGAGTCATGCCTAACTGATTATTTGGCCATGACAGAGAGCCCCTTAGTATTCCAAACACTTCCAAAGCCCAAACGAAAACATATTTTTCTTCTTTTACTTGATCATTGCACTGATAGCATTATAACAAACTCATGGAAATAATCCTTGACATATATATTTCTTCTTGATGTTCATCTTGGCTTGACTCCATTCTCATTTAGAGATAAATTTCTCCCAATATCAGTAGGAACTTTGACCTTTCAGATTGGGGGACTTAAGCATGAACTCAGCTCCTGCAAAACAAAATAAAGGGACACTCCGACGCTCAAGTCAGTATTGGATTCAAATATGATGAAGAATTCAGAGATTATGCAACAATTGGTTCATTTATGCATGAGTGATCCAATATACCAAGTTCATTTCTAATATAGAAAAATGATTCTTTTTCTAGGGGTTTAGTGAAAATATCAGCTAGTTGCTTAGTTGTTTCAACAAATTCAAGTATGCAATCACCCTTTTGAACATGATCTCTAATGAAATGATGTCTTATTTCAATATGTTTAGTCCTAGAATGCAAATTGAGATTTTTTGACAAGTTAATTGCACTAGTATTATCACATCTTATGGGGATATGATCAAGCTTAAGACCATAGTCCAAGAGTTGTTGTTTCATCCAAAGGATTTGAGAACAACAACTCCCAAACATATTAACATATTCAAAATTGTAGACAATGCCACACTATTTTGTTTCTTGCTATGCCAAGAAACTAGTGAGCTTCCAAGCAAGTAGCATGTCCCACTAGTGCTCTTTCGATCCATTTTGCATCCATCAAAATCAGAATCGGAATACCCAATAAGGCTACATGAGGCACCTTTAGGGTACCATAAACCCATTTGTGATGTGCCTATTAGATATTTCATTATTCTTTTAATAGCACTTAGGTGTGATTCCTTAGGATTGGCTTGATATCTTGCACACATGCATACACTAAACATTATATCAGGCCTACTTGCAGTAAGATAAAGGAGTGAGCCAATCATACCTCTATATTTCGTAATTTCTACTGATTTACCTCCTTCATCCTTGTCCAAATAGCAAGAGGTGCCCATAGGAGTAGCCATATGCTTGGCATTGTCCATTCCAAACTTTTTGAGCAGCTCCTTGCAATACTTGGATTGGCTTATGAACGTTCCTTCTCTTGCTTGCTTGATTTGAAGACCAAGGAAGAAATTGAGCTCACCCATCATGGACATTTCAAACTCACTTTGCATAATGTTTGAAAATTCTTTACAAAGAGAGTTGTTAGTAGCTCCAAATATAATGTCATCAACATAGATTTGAACTAGAAGTATATCATGCATTTTATGTTTTATGAAGAGGGTGGTGTCAACCTTGCCTCTAGAAAAACCTTTTTCTAAAAGAAATTTGCTCAACCTTTCATACCAAGCTCTAGGAGCTTGTTTCAAGCCATACAAGGCCTTTTTCAGTTTAAAAACATGGTTGGGCAATTCAAAATCTTCAAAACCAGGAGGTTGTTCCACATATACCTCTTCTTGTATAAAACCATTTAGAAAGGCACTTTTGACGTCCATTTGATAAAGTTTGAAATCCATGATGCAAGCATATGCAAGTAACATTCTAATGGCCTCTAACCTAGCTACGGGAGCATAAGTTTCTTCATAGTCTATACCTTCTTCTTGATTGTATCCCTTAGCTACAAGCCTAGCTTTATTTCTTATTATTAAACCCGTTTCATCAAGTTTGTTCCTAAAGACGCATTTGGTGCCAATTATAGGATGATCATTGGGCCTTGGAACTAATTCCTAAACTTGATTCCTCTCAAATTGGTTTAGTTCTTCTTGCATGGCCAAGATCCAATGCTCATCATTAATGGCCTCATTTATGTCTTTAGGTTCAACTTGAGAGACAAAGGCTAGGTGATTACATGCATCGCTAAGTGAGTTTCAAGTGATTACCCCTTTTGATACATCACCTATCACCTTGTCGAGAGGATGATATCTTAAAGTCCTCCATTCCTTAGGTAGATCCAAGATTTCTGAATCTTTTTACCATGAGTGATCAAGGAGACTTTCTTCTAGCTTTTTGGACTATTTCTCTTGATTTTCTAAGTGCGTTTTTGTCAAGATTTCTGCAACATCATCAACAAGCTCCTTTCTCAGCTCATTTGGGTTAGTTTCATCAAATGCAACATGTATGAACTCTTCTATGGCCATAGTTCGTTTATTATAGACTCTAAAGGCCTTACTATGAATAGAATAATCATTGAATATTCCCTCATCAGACTTTGCATCAAACTTCCCCAAGTTATCTTTTCCATTATTCAAAACAAAGCATTTACATCCAAAGACATGAAAATGTGACACATTTGGCTTCCTTCCTTTATACAATTCATATGAGGTTTTCTTTAAAATTGGCCTTATTAGGGCTCTATTCATGACATAACAAGCGGTGTTAACCGCATCCGCCCAAAAGTACTTAGGAAGGTTGGCCTTATTGAGCATAATTCTTGCTATTTCCTCTAAAGATCAATTTTTCCTTTCTACAACACCATTTTGTTGTGGTGTCCGAGGGGCAGAAAAATTATGCTTAATGCCATGTTCATCACAAAATGTTTCAAAATCATGATTTTCAAATTCACCACCATGGTCACTTCTTATGGATGCAATACAAAAACCTTTTTCATTTTGGATAACTTTGGCAAGTTTTCTAAATGATTGAAAAGCATCATTTTTGTGGGCCAAGAATAATGTCCATGTAAACCTAGAAAAATCATCCACAATCACTAATGCATAGTAATTCCCACCAAAGCTCATAGTTCTAGAGGGACCAAAAAGATCCATGTGCAAAAGTTGTAAATGTCTAGAAGTTGAAACTATGTTTTTAGCTTTAAAAGAGACTTTTACTTGTTTTCCCTTTTGACATGTATCACAAAGTTTGTCTTTTTCAAATTTGAGTTTTGGAAGACCAATTACTAGTTCTTTAGAAACCAATTTGCTTAAGTGATCCATGTGAATGTAAGCAATTCTTCTATACCATAACCATGAATCATTTTCTTTACTCATAAAGCATTTAGCATCATTTGAGGAGATATCATAAAGACTAATCATATATATATTATTGACCCTATGACCAACAAACTTAACTTGCTTATCATCCTTTCCCTCAATTATGCAACAAGAGGAATCAAATATAACTCTATTGCCTTTATCACATAATTGACTAATACTAAGCAAATTATGTTTAAGTCCTTTAACAAGCAAAACATTATCAATAGATGATGAAGGGATCTTACCAACTTTGCCAATTCCAAGAATCTTCCCTTTGTTATTGTCACCATATGTGACGTGACCATGTTTCTTGTGGGTAAGGGAGGAGAACTTGGGGCCATCACCGGTCATGTGCTTGGAGCAACCACTATCAAGATACCAACTTGAGCTCTTGGTCTTCAAGCACACCTACAACACACATTCAAGATTTAACCTTTGGTACCCAAATTGTTTTGGGTCCTTGTGTGTTAGAATTAGGTATGGCGCCTTTAGGGACCCAAACCCTTTTGATTCCAACCTTGGTGTTTATGTTCTTTCTAACATTGCAAGTGGATGCACTATGTCCTTTCCTACCACAATGAAAACATTTAACAAAAGGACTACTTGAAGTTTTTGAGGAAACAAAGAAGTTTTTATAAGACTTTTGATGGTTGTTTGGATTAAATCCCAAACCGGCTTTTTGAAAAACACATTTTTGTCTCCCTAACAACACATTCAAGTTGTCTCTTCCAAAAGTGAATTTTACAAGAGTGCTGTTCAAGTCTTCAATTTCTTTTTCAAAAGCTTTACATGATAAACAAGGTAATGATATGGATGCATTATCATGTGAGGAACAAGTCATACATAATGAATTAGCATCTATGAGTCCTAAGGTCTCATTTTCAATTTTAAGTTCATTTAACTCCTTAGTTAAGGTAGAAACTTTGTTTGTCAATAGGGAGATTATTTTATTGGAAGTCAAAATCATTTTTGTGAGCCTCAAAGATTCATCATGCAATTCTTGAAAGGCATCTTGCAATTCATCATAAGAAGGTAGAGGTTCTAGGCTAGAAGAAGTTACCTCAGTATTGCTTTCTCCACTTTCTTCTCCTTGACCCATGAGGCAAAGATGGGCTTCTTCATTCTCCGAATCATCGGAAGAGCTTAAGTCATTGTCCTCCCAAGCTATGTATTCTCTTCTTCCTTTCTTTTCCTTGGAGGGTCTTTTCTCAAACTTCTCCGTCTTCTTGAGATATATGGGACACTCCATTTTCATGTGCCCCAGTTTTCCGCATTTGTAGCATTTTGGAGGAGTAAATGATCCTTCTCCTTTGTGATAAGCTTTCTTTTGAGGAAAGGGTGGTTTTCTTTGAAATCCCTTTTTCTTTAAGAATCTTCCGAACTTTCTCACAAGGAGACTAAGATTCTCCTCACTTAGCTCAATATTTTCAGCATCCTCTTCACCATCTTCATCATCATCTTCAAGTATGGAAGAGGTGGCTTTAAGTGCAATTCCCTTCTTCTTTTTATCATGCTCTTCACTTTGATTGAGCCTATTTAGTTCCAGCTCATGCTCTTAAAGCTTTTCGAATAGGGTGGCTAGAGACATTGTTGATAAATCTCTTGATTCCGCAATAGCCGTTACTTTGGGTTGCCAATTCCTGCTTAGACATCTCAAGACTTTGTTAATAAGATCCTCATTAGGAAATGTCTTTCCCAATGAGATGAGATGATTAACAATGTGAGTAAATCTCTTTTGCATATCTTGAATACTCTCACCTTGGTTCATTCTAAATAATTCATATTCATGAGTAAGAGTGTTTATTCGAGATCGTTTTACCTCACTAGTACCTTCATGAGTTACTTGTAGGGTATCCCACATTTATTTTGCGGTCTTACAATTTGACACCCTAAAGAATTCATCATACCCCAAGGATGTGGTGATGATGTTCTTGGCTCTCAAATTGTATTGAACCTTCTTTTTATCATTATCGGTCCATTCACTTCTAGGTGTATTAATTGTCACACCATTTTTAGTTTGTGTTGGGACAAAAGCACCATTTTCAACGGCGTCCCACACATCTAAGTCAATAGCTTCAATGAAAATTTTCATTCATTCTTTCCAATAAGCATAACCAACCCCATTGAAGTAAGGAGGTCTATTTATAGAAGAACCTTCATTTGAAAAACCATTTGACGCCATCACTTCTCTTGAAGCTGCTAAGCTCTTTCTACAAGAGTCTAACTCTGATACCACTTGTTACCAAGTGGCCTCAATACTCAAGAGGGGGGGTGAATTGAGTATGTAAGACAAGTTCGCAAATCTTTCGCAAATCGTTTGATAAACAATTTTTATTGAAGCTATTTGATGATCAGAACTGATTGGATATATGGAATAAATACTTTTACTTATAAATGCAATAATCAAGAAGAACAATATTCAAGATATTCAATGAAACAGTGCATAATGTAAAGAGAAGGGTTTAGAGAGAACAAACACAGCGATTTATCCTGGTTCGATCATCAATCCACTTGTGATCTACGTCCAGTCCCCAAGCAACAACTTGAGATTTTCTACTATATCTTCAAGCTTCAATGGGTGCTTGACAACTACTACAACCTTGAGCACTCAACACTATGGGATACCTCACCCTAAAGCTTGAGCCTCTATTTTCCAAGGGATACCTCACCCTTACAATGCTTGAGCGATACCTCACCCTCTCTAAACAGATTGTATAAGATTTAAATGGAAGAAACTTTCTCAAGAGCAAGTATTACAAATTGAAGAACTATGGTATTTGAGATTCACACAAATTCAAGCTCAAGAACAGAGGATTTTGTAGAATGATGAGAAAAACTTGTTTAAAGCTCAACAGTAATTTTCCAGAATGATTGACTCAGTTTTTCTAACCCTCCAACGAAGCCCAACATCCAAATATATAGGTAAGTGTTAATTAATGCCATTGGAGGTGGTTGTGAGCAATTAATGCTCAGCAATATAGCCGTTACGGGCTTCTTCTTATTTTTCCAGAACATAGGCTAACCGGTTAGCCAAGTATCCTAACCGGTTAGGGGCTCATTTAGGCTTAAAGAGAAGTGTTCTGGTTTAATAACTAACCGGTTAGGAATGTGTCCTAATCGGTTAGGACACCACGAAAATGAGTTCTGGGAAGGATGCTAACTGGTTAGACCTGCAAGCTAATCGGTTAGGATAGAGTTAGGATAGCTTCTGAGTTGATGAATAACCGGTTAGGTCTTCTACCTAATCGGTTAGGCCAAAATGATTTTGGCTTCTGAGTTACAGAATAACCGGTTAGGCCATCTGCCTAATCGGTTAGGATAGGATTAGAATGACTTCTGAGTTTATGAATAACCGGTTAGGTCTTCTACCTAATCGGTTAGGCCAAAACGATTTTGGCTTCTGGGAGTGAGACTAACCGGTTAGGTCTTTCACCTAATCGGTTAGGACAAACACAATTTGGCTTCTGAGTTATTAAATAACCGGTTAGGCACCTTGCCTAATCGGTTAGGCATTTGAAAGAACACGAGGCAAACCATTGTTTGAGCAAGCTAACCGGTTAGGAGCTGGTCCTAATCGGTTAGGGGCCTTAGAAATTTGACTCCTAACAATTACAGAAGCAGTTTTGTGTATGTTAGAAAGAGTTGGTAAGTTCAAAAAGGCTTGTCTCAAGTTTGACATATGCAGGGAAACTTACTTGATAGAGAATATAAGATTTCAAAGCATTTGTTGCACAAAAATTTTTTTGATCCTAACTTGAAAAACCATTTTGCAAATACATTTTAAGGAAGTCATTTAAGCTTGAGGTGAATCTCTAGAATACCTTTACACTAGATCTACAACCTACATGCTAAGCTTGAGTTCCTTGTGACTTGATCATTGTATTCCCATTGCTTTCTTGTTTGTCGACATCAAAATCATTTGCATCTTGTCCATGTCAATCACAGTACTTCTGAGTAGACTCAGGACTACAAGAATAGTTTCCAAGAGTTAAAGAAGAAGTTAACCACTATGCCAGTGTTGGTGATTTCGGATCCTTATTAGGACTTTAAGGTATATTATGATGCTTCAAAGATGGGACTAGGGTGTGTTCTGATGCAAAATAGGAGAGTAGTTGCCTATGCATCAAGGCAGTTAAGGCCACATAAGGAGAACTACCCTACACATGATTTAGAGTTTGTAGTTGTAGTGTTTGCCTTAAAGATTTAGAGGCATTATCTTTATGGAGTCCAGTTTGAAGTGTTTAGGGATCATAAGGGTTTAAAGTACTTGTTTGATCAGAAGGAGTTGAACATGAGATAAAGATGATTGATGGATTTCTTAAAGGATTATGACTTTGAGTTAAAGTGTCATCCAGGTAAAGTCAATGTAGTGGCTGATGCACTAAGTAGGAAGTCCCTACATATATCCCAAATGATGTTCCACGAGAGTGAACTTCTCAAGAGTTTCAGGGATTTGAGTCTTACTATAACACCCTAATTTAGGAATTACATTTCAGACCAATAATTTAAAAGCTAAAACCAAGTCATAAATGATTTAATATTGTAATATACAGGTTTTAAAATTTCTTTTCATGGATAACATAAACTTAACTAAATATAGAGTACACAAGACATAGTGAACTAAATAATACACCCTTCATATATATATAACATAATTTACTGGCAACATAAATACATAAGACTTACATACTCAAAAGTATAAGTACAACTACCAGAACAAAACCTAATCTGGCCCAAGTCCAAACACCTGGAGTAAAGGGTCCTCCATTGGATCCTCCTCAGAATCCTCAACAGACAAAACCTTTGGTCGGGGTATGTCTCGACAGACGGGAGTCTGAGCAGATGATACCTCAGAATCCTCCCTAGGAGTGTAATAAGGATCACCCCATAACTCCCTGATAGGCATATAAAACTCCAAATAGACAGTAGCATCAAAAGAAAAAGCAGCAACCCCATGGTGGGTCCTACTCAAAGATAGGGTAACATCCCCATAATACTCAATATGCTTAGTGTCTAGATGGATACCGCCATGCGTCGGTGCTTCCATGGAACTGCACCCTAATGAAACCCAGAAGATCCCGCCTCGCCGCCATCACAGTCTTCATAGAACATAAACATAAAATAGAACAGACAGAATAATACCAGAAAGAGGTGAGATCCCCTACATCACATACTAGTATGGTAGTAAAGAAACAGTAATAACCATAATACCATTTTGTACAAAATCAACAATTACAGTCATAATATTTAATTAATAGATAATTCAATGAATGTATATCATAACATCATGTCTATTAACTATGCATATGTACAATGGAATGACCCATACTCCATGGAACTAAAACCAATATCGAAGAGAAAGATTGGGAGACATGTCCGTATATTGTTAGCCATAATTCAAGTGCCCCAACTTTCTCATGGCTTATACAAGACATTCTACACCAGATCGTGAATAGGAATAATGTCTCGTTGAGATCGTCGGTGCGTTTGCATCAGCAACCATGACACAGTAGAGCTACTAACTGGCCACTTATGGAATTACCGTGTCCTAACGCTCCCAAGATCAGTTATTGACCTTTACTACGCAATTCGCACCCGCACTAAGGTGTAATTCAATCTCCTAGGCATACAGACTTAAAAAACAAAATCACTACGACTTTCACAATGCATGATTGAATGACTTCATGAATCAATAATTATTAACTACGTGACTTCCACGAAAATCAAGCCACACGTCTTCAGGTCTAGTACCTCGGTCTGATAATAATCTGCTATTTTTCTCAATTGTGAAGTATTTTTTCTGTATTATCACAATCGTGTAACACTTCTTGTTACGCCTCTAAATCACGTAACATTTTTACGTCATTTTTCAATCACTTAAAAATTGTAAAACATTTTCTTAATTGCATAATTCAAAATCAATGTTTTTTAAATCACGTAAGGTTTTATTAATACTTTTCAATCGCATAAAATTTTTTATTGACGTTCTAAGCTTAATTTTGAGACTTTCCATGTTTAATATAAAATTTGAACCTTAATTCCAATATTTTCTTACCAAATCTCCTCTAAGTGATATTTTCTAACATTTTTCACAAAATCTACATTATTGTGATTTAATCAAAACATTTCAAAAATCTTCTTCCATTACTTTTACTAAGAACTCTCAAATAAAATACTTTAAATTTCAAACCATCTTTCAAACTTATTTCTGTTATCATGGCCGAATATCAATCCTTTTTAAGTGATGAAATTTTGTTTATCTCCTTTTCAACTTGTAAATCCTTAAATTATATTCTTGTCACCTAATCATCTAAGTTGACAATCAATAAAATATTTTTGCCTTGAATACCCCATCTTGGGCTAAATGGCTGTGAGTCATATATAGTCATTGGAACCAAAATTTTTGCCATTCACACATGATTCAAAGCATTTAAAACATTCCAATCATCAATTCCTACCATAACAATTTCATGCATACTATCAAAGTCATATAATCACATATAGGCAACAAGCATAAACCATTAAATTCACACAATCAAATGAATAAATCCTCACATGAATTTTTCACCAACAACCACAAATTTCATTTCTCACCACCAAGTTGGTTGATGAGGTTAATCTCCCTCTTACCTTAGATGATGATAAAAAAGCTTCTTAGTTGCCATCTTGGAGTAAACTTCTACCACCAAATAGATCCTTAAAACAAATTAAACATACAATTATTAAAATCTAAGACTTTAAATAAGATGACCATATATCAAGTTTATGGTCTAGAACTTGACAATAAAATTAGAAGTGAAGATCAAGAACTTCACCTAAAAACCTTCAAACTTAGGCTTGGAGAAAGTGATTGAAGATGGATTAATTTGAAGAAGATCACAACATGAAAGTGTCTCCAAATGGTGTCTAGATTCAAGATATATGGTTAGTTTGGATTGAACAAGATTGGAGAGTAATTGTTATGTGTTGGCCAAATATTGCTAAGGAGAGAAATGAGATAGTTGGTATTTTTGTTTCTAAAAAAAAACAAGATAAACTCAAGTGAGATAAATAACCATGTTGTCTTCTAAGCTTTTCCTATAAGCTACCTTGGCCGTGTACACCTAAGGGTGAGGGTGACCAAAACTTCTCCTCCAAGCTCTCTTCAAGCTTACCTTGGAAGCTTGCTTCCCATTGGCTCATAATAAAGTGAGTCATGAGTGGTAGTGATTAGGTTTATGACTAAGCTCATGACTAGTCATCTAACTAGATATTTACCAGTAGATATTAACTAATGAACAAAGGTTACTGCTAGCAAAACTAGTGTTTATTATTCAATGGATAATAGAATGTACCTAGATTTCATCAGTCAGATAAAATCTCAAAAAAAGAAAAATTTTGAAATCTGTTCCAAATTTTAGGTTTAGTAAGCTCCCCCAGCCCCGCGTTAACAGTCAAAATTCTTTCGGCCTCGAAAATATTTTATTTTTTCGGCACCGTTTCAAACTCACAAAAGTCCAAAAATAATAATAAAATAATCAAAATAAATTAAATAATTCACAAAAATCACAAAAATCATAAAAATCACAATTAATTGAAAAAGAAAATTTTGGGGTGTTACATTTACGATGACTGTGATGCCACATAGTCTCTTTGTGAGTAAAGTGGACATAGTAAATGACTTAAAGATTCAGATTTTAGAAGCTCAAAAGGAGGCTGAAAATTTAACGGACATTAGTGAGTAGATCTTTTTAGGAATCCAAAAGGATTTTTATATGACTGGTGATGGAATGATAAAGTTTAGAGAGACTTTGCTTTCCAAGAGAGTCAGAAATCAAAGAGAGGATGCTAGAAGAAGCACATAAAGGTAAGTATACCATCCATCCTAGATCCACTAAGATGTATCAAGATTTAAGGAAAATGCTTTGGTGGTCTGGAGTGAAAAGAGACATAGCAGAATATGTCTCAAGGTATTTAATTTTCCAGAAAGTGAAGATTGAATATCAAAAACTTGTAGGACCTTTACAGTCTTTGGGAGTCCCTAAGTGGAAATAGGATAAGATCTCTACGGACTTTGTAATGGGTCTACCCAGGGCTCAGCCAGGATATAACACAGTTTGGGTCATAGTGAATAGATTAAGCAAATTTGCCCACTTTTTGCCAATGAGAGCTTGATATTCTTTAGATAAATTAGTATAGAAATATCTAAAGGAGATAGTTAGGTTGCACGGAGTTCCTGAAAGCATAGTTTCAGATAGAGATCCTAGATTTATATCTATATTCTGGGGAGCCTAGCAAAAGGCATTCGAGACTAAGTTGAGCCTTAGTATGACTTATCACCCGCAGACAGATGGGCAAACAGAGAAGACTACCCAAACCCTTGAGGATATGCTTAGAGCATGTGTTTTAGAGTAATAGGGTAGTTGGGGTAAGTTCTTGCTGTTAGCAGAGTTTTCCTATAATAATAGTTACTACACTAGCATAAGTATGGAACCCTATAAGGCTTTGTATGGAAGGAAATGTAGATCGCCTCTATGTTGGTATGAAGTAGGTGAGAGAACCATCCCAGGTCAATAGTTGGTCCAGTGTTTGTCCCTTTTTTAACCTCAAGCACACAGGTCGCACAAGTAAAAAAATGATAAGTAAAGTTCCTTCCCACAAGGATAGTGACTAATTTCAATGCCAAATATTAACTAATGGCTTAATTATTTCTATTCAAGCACATTCAATAAAAGAAAGGGGTGTGAATTGATTATGATTGCAAAGACTGAAAAACATTAAAATAAGAATAAGAGACAATGATTAGAGAATAGGGAATCTTTCTTCACCAACTACTTCACTTGGCAATATGCAACCCTTGTAAGCAACGTGCATGAATGGTTTTGTTAGCATAAGAAACTACTTAGCTAAAAGTCTATGTCTAAGTCAATTAACCATATGTCATTTACCTAGTTCACTATGTATCCATGAGAACTACAGTAAACTCTACTCATTGAGATTGATACTTAACAGTTGCTATGCAAGACCAATGGTTATATTTCTATCCAGTTAGCTAATTAACTCATTCTTCCTTTAGAATGAAATTAAACATGCATCAACTATATTCATGATCTAAAACCTAAATCCCTATGTCTAGTTCAATAGATTTAATCAAAACACATTAAATATTGGCCAAACATTCAAGAGCATTAATAGAAACATGGATGAACAAAATCAATCATCATAATTAACTCAAAAGGTTACAAAATCACCAATTTATGTAGAAGGATCCAAAGGAATCCCTAAAAATAACTTAGCTAGCCATGGAACACAAAAATCCAACTACAATATTCATGTCCATGACCTAAAATAAAAGAGAGTAAAGAGAAAAGAAGGAAAACACTATGATTGTAGTCCTTGGTTGCTTGATTCTCCTTGAAGAATGATAGCTTCCACTTCAACTCCCTTTGATGCTCTCAAAATGAAGAAATTTTAACCCTAGCTGCATTTTTTCACTTCTTAAAGCTCTCTCTTGATAATATCTAATGAAGTAGTATTTATAGGTGCAGTTAGTAGCCACGCGCTGCAGCGTAAATACCTACGTGCCATGGCGCGCTAGCCTCGGGTTTAAGTGGAATAAGTTTTGGTACTCCACACCGCAGCGTGACACATCCTGCGCTGCGACGCAGATTACTGAAATGCTTCTTGGGCTTTCTCTTCCAATGTTGGGGCTTGCTTCAATTTATCTGTTTTGAGCCCATCCTATAATTGAGAATTCACCCAGTTAATTATAAGTGCAAATCTACTTAATCCATTAAAGAATCGGAAAGATTTTCTCAAGATCATAAAGGAAGACATCAACATGAAATTAAATGAATATGAGGCTAAAGTCTTCCATTCAAGCCTTAGAACAATGACTAAGCAATCTCTAAAGCACAGATATAGGGCACAAATAATTATATTTTATTGAGTTATCAAGAGCTATGCTAACAAGAGAAGGAGACCTCTTGTATTCGATGAGGGAGAGCATATCTTCTTAAGAGTGACTCCTACAACAAGGATTAGTAAAACATTGAAACTTTGAAAGTTAAATCCTCATTTTCTTGGTCCCTACCAAATTCTAAAGGAAGTTGGACTCGTAGCTTACCAAATAGCCATTCCTCCCAGTTTGTCTAGCCTTCTTGATGTTTTTGTACAGTTAAGAGATGATTTGTCTTATGATGTACAACTAGTAAAGATCATGGACAAAGGGGTCAAAGAGCTTAGAGGTAAGCATATTCCTCTGATGAAGGTTATATGGGGTGGCAATGATGCCGAGGAGGCTACTTGGGAGCTAGAATCCCTTATATAATAAGGTTACCCAAAATTGTTCTTATCAAGTAAGCAATTTTGGGGTCAAAATTTTAAAAAGGAGGTGAGAAATTTAATATTCTTAATGACATGTTAGACTTGTGCAAAGGTAGAATATGACTTGCTTAACATGCCTATTTATTTTTGTGACAAACTGAGTTAGTTTAGGCATTTTATTGCAACAAAAGGTGAAAAGTAGCTTAAAATGACTCAGATAATAATATAAATTGCTTAGTGAGGGAAATAAATATGAATAATTTATTTTTAGGTCACAAATGTATGAAACAAGATGTAGTTAAAGTTTCAATGTAAACTGAGTTAGTTTGGTATTTTTAGGCATATTAGTTGTGCATTTAATGCCGGATTGACTAGCAACAGATATGAAAAAATAAGGTAACGGTGACACGACTTTTTTAATGAATCTTAGTATTTATTTTAAAGTTTTTGGATGTTTGAAAACTTGATTTAGCTAAAAGTAAGTGTTTTTTGCAGATCAGGAAGTATCAGTGTTAAACTTAAGTGAAATAAGTTATGAACGGCAGCCCCTTTTATTGACTTAAGTTCCTGATTCTTCACTTCATTTCATTCTCACTTCACTCTTTTCTCACTCACCAACAAGCAAGCACGGCAACAAAAAACAAGGAAACTAAAGAGGAGAATGCTAAGGAGGAAGAGGAAAGGAGAAGGAAAGGAAAAGGGAAGGCCAGATGCTGAACTCAATCAAAATTGTAACCGAGTTATACCTATGGCTTGTAGCATAGGAAACAACACTAGATCATTTCTCAAGGATTATAAATGCAATTTGATTAGATCAATCTAAAACTGGGGAAGAGATTTGAGAATCAGAATATGAAAATAATAGAATTAAAGTGAGAAATTCAATAAAAAAGGGCAATCAATTCAGAAACTTATCTGAAATTAGGTTGATTCCATCATAGATCATTCAACAAACATTTGAAGTGCATTTGAATAGTTAATTTGGATTTAACCAAAATCTCTACATCAAATCCAGAATTCATACAATCGTCTAGAATTCAATTAATAATTGACACACAAATTTACAATTGCACAATTCATGTTAGATCTATGTTAATTTGATCTCCGAATTCAATTAACCTAGGCATAAATCAGTAACCTAACCTCTGTAATTATGTGATTAATTCAGATCAATCGATCCTAATTCCATCATAATTCTTAATCTTAAATGAAGACCCAATCAGATTAAACATAAACAGAATCATCATTCGTGCATTCAAGATCAAGAAGAAGAAGAAGAGGAATCCAAATATAATTCAAACACAAAACAGAACCAAGATCTCAAGAATTCAAACCACAAATTCTTCAAGAATCCCTAAATTAATTACAAAAGTTTAGCTTTCCATAGCCATCACCATGACGGAGCTAGAAGAAGAAGGAAGAAGAAGAGAGAAAGATCTAGATCAAGAGAGAATGTGAGAAAAGTAAAATGAGATGATATCTCAGTTTTCTGCCTCTACCCCCTATAACTACCCCTTAATTTGGCCTCACATGATTAGAACCCCATTAGTTACAAAGATGGATCCATTTTGAGAAATTGGGCCCAAACCCCATGTTAATTGAAGCTCTACAACTCAAAGTTATGGACAAATCATTCTCAAAGGGTATCTGATTCTGTTGGCTGACTTCAAGGGATGAAAACTTCATCTAAACGTCATATTTTGGAAAAGTGATGCATATGAATTGAATATATATGTATTAGCTTTCGAATTCCATTATTTTTAGGCCTATATCACATCTACAGCCCAAGTTATGCCCTGTTTAGTGCACACTGCTCGGGTTCCAATAATAAAACTCGTGTTCTGACCTCCAGCCAAATTAGCTCTAATAAATGTCTGATTTTGCCCTAGAGCTCTCATGAAAGTTGTAGAGCTCTCTCTTATCTTTCGTACAAGGTAAGATACATAATTTTTAGACATCTAGAACTCAAGATATAGCTAAATATAGAAATAATGTCAAACCTCAATGATGCTGAAAAAAATCAATTAAGCCCAATTTGAGCCCAAACTTACAAAACATGACCAAGCTCAACCAATTAAGTACATGGAGAATTTAAATTACTAAAAATGAGGGCTTATTAATGTATAAAATATGTGATTATCAAAGGCCAAGCTTGATCATCCACCATCATAAAGGACCTAAGGTAGGGGAGTTTCTATTCATCTTTTCCTTTTTGTTCACTTTGAATGAAACTAGGTCTTATGAATAGAAAATGGATTTGGAGAGTCAAATCTATGTTCTTGGTTTGGTTTTAGATTCCAAGGACTAAATTAGGATATTTTCAGCTTAGTGAATGCTAGATGGCCAATGATGGCTCCAACCAATCCATTTTGGTTCATAAATGAGGAACTTATAAAATAGTTGGAGTTAGTGTGGTTTTTGGACCTAAATCTATGCCTAAGTGAACCAATAGGTTATATAAGAGTTACAACAAGTTTATAGGCCTAGATTGATGTTAGAAATCACAAGAAAATCGATCTTGAATGATTGGAAGTGTGTAAAGTTCCAATAGAATAGTACTCGAATTCTGTAAAATTTTGTAGAATCCAGTTTCTGCAACTGGTGTCGCAGCGTGGGAGAGGTCACGCCGAGGTGTGAGTTCCAATAAGTGCACCCGAGAGCAGCATGCCACGACATGACTAAGAATAATGCCAAGGTGTGTGAGATAGAGAACTGCGCGCCACGACGTGAGATTGTTGCACCAAGGCGTAAGCTCCAGAATTTTTCAAAAATGTTATTCTTAATGTATTGATGTTTCCTACTAGTTGGAATCATTTTTATATGTTTTCTAGTGTGTATTAAGAAACAAATAGGGATACTTCAAGAGGGAAATTATCATATAGCAAATATGAGAAAACTTAAGCCTTTGAGCATCCAAGAGTAATGGTTTGCTTTAGGTAAGTATCTAGCGCCTTAGGCCATTTATTGTGGTATTAGTATAACTTAAGAGTAATGAGTGATGATATGATTTTTAGATGCATGTATGTTGGGATGGTCTAGTAGTATGGTTCTTTGTGAGTATCCTTTGATGATGTGCACAATCATTTAGGATAAGGGAGATAATTGGGAAGTCCGTAACGGTTCTTTGAACCTGGATTCATGCCCTAGCTTCTCGATAGTGTCAGGGTACATGTAATGTGCGGATGAGCTTTCCCTCTATTTACCACAAGATAATACACTAAACTACTACTTCATTCCAAAGCTCTATCTTGCTTCATCTCGCTTGACAACTTGGATCCCACCTGGAATTATCATGGAAAATCATAGGAGTAAGGGGGTGAGAATCATATAATTCTCAGTAGTTATGAAAATTGTGTCATCACAATAATTCCAGCTATTTCTAGGAAAAATCCATTTCGCAGGAATGATCATCATTTAATAGAAAGGTGGCCAAACGCTGAAATCAAGTTCTTTCTCTTCCAGAAATAGAGATTCATTTTATCTTTATGAAAATCATTTAATTCATCACATTCATAGATTATTTTATCCAATCTCATGTCATAAAATCCTAAATCAAGTCATCAAGTCTCTTGTCATCAAATCATAAATCATATTATCGAATCTCAAATCATTTGTCATCATGTCCTAAAATTTTGTTCATATCATAAAAACTCAAGTTATCAAATTATATATCATTTTATCAAATCTCAAATTGTCAACTCATCAAGTCTTACATCATGACTCATATCATGAAACCCTGAGTCATCAAATCATAAACCTTTTTATGAAATCTCATTTGAAAACTCATCTATATCATCAATTATTAGAATCAAATTAAGAGTTTTCATTTCTCAAGGTTCATATCTCAATCATCAAGACACATGTGTTATCTCAAATTAAGTGGTACGGAGGGAATGTCCACCTTCACAATACCAATCACTTGGTAGTAGTCTGCTTTTGGGTTAGTGCACTGCAACCCAGTTTATTGCACTATACAGAACTACTTTGAAGTTTGAGTAACCCAAATCAATCCACAACTTATGAGGGAATGTATGTCTTCATTTTAGAGTTGTAAGTAGAGAGGGAACACAACTTATGAGGGAATGTCCATCCTCATTCCAGAGTTGTGAGTAGAGAGGGAATTATCCATCCTTAACTACATGATAAGGAGGGTATCTTCCTTCCTCACACTTCCTCTCAACTACTTCGATAGGGAGGGTATCTTCCTTCCTCACACTTCCTCTCAACTACTTCGATAGGGAGGGTATCTTCCTTCCTCACACTATCTAGAATCTAGGAATGCCTCAAGTGTAGAGAGGGAATGTCCATCCTCAGCTACACATCAACTAGGGAGAAACTCAAGTAAAGAGGAAGGGAATTGTCATCCTTAACCTCATTACTCAGGTGGTAAGGGAATGTCCATCCTCAACCACCGTTTCCAAGTTACCTCCTTGGTCCAAGGATATCCTAGATAATTGGTTGCTCCTTAATTCTAATCATCAATCATCAACAATATGCATATCATAGTTTTTCTCATCATAGGTGTTCAACTTTATCAATCATTTTCATATCATGGCATGATGCGTTGATATATCATAAATCAATCTCATTTGATTCCATCATTATGAAAGAATTTCTCAATTCATCAATCTCATTTGATTCAATCATGTCATGGCACAAGGCCTCACATTTCATCAATCTGCAATAGTATGTGTAACATCCCAAATTTAACAACAACAATATAATCTGTATTATACCACGGTAATTAAATCTAAGTATGCTACTTACTACACAAACATTTTCAATATAACATAACGCATTATATAAGAAAATATGAGCCATAAAAAAAAGTGAACTTTTACATAACATCAGTATTTCTTATAAGTACAAACTATATACAAAGATTACAACTAAGCCTCTCTAGGCACAAAAGATACAATTTTGGTCCATGTAAAGCATATAAACTATACTATTCTTTATATATCTTCTCCTTGCCTTTTGTAGAGCTTGTACTTGGATTTACATGACACCACAAATAAGGTGAGAAATCACAATTCTCAGTAGAAGTATTCCAAAACCAGTATTTTACATAAACATAAAGAATACACAATTACCCATACAATTGCAATGCATGAATATGTTATGGTTAGCAACCGCCTATAAAATTGTCATGCTATGCCAAATTATGTCTTATATGTATGTCTATGCAGTAACCTAATTATGTAATGAATAATGTTATGATACCATTAACGAGAATCCAATTCTATGGTAATGTCATGGTATGCATATATTTTGAACAAAGCATTGGAACCCGGTTCCAACGGTCTTTTCTTTGAGAAATGAATCTATCACCACGTGAGTATTCAACAACATAGAGGAATCCATCCCCTTTGGGTAGTGAATCCATCAACTACATAGTCTTCAACAACATAGAGGAATCTATCCCTTCTGAATAGTGAATCCATCAACTACACGGTCTTCTACAATATCTCAAGCAAAGTGATAACTAATTACCTACAATAATTAGCAGAACAAACCAAAGTGATTCATCACATTCTCACTTCATCAAATACACCCCTTGTAGTCTCATCGCTCCTTAAGAAGCATAAAAGAAGGAATTACACAAGTTTGGAACTTCATATTCACCAAACAAACAATCTCCTCAAAATCCTGTTTGGGCGCTCAAGCATTCCACACCCAACGCCCAGGCGCTGGCATGGCAGAGGCATTCCCCTGCCTTCCCCTATGACTAGCGCTTAGGTGCTCACCGCGCTCTCAAGCGCTCACTAAAGGGTGCTTAGGCGTTGGCTGCATAGTAGCATGTGCATTCTTGTTGGACAATGGGGCACTCAAGCGCCCAACTCCCAGCGCTCGAGCGCTGGTTGCCTAGAAACGTTTTCTGCAGAATTCTACAAAACTGCCACTATTCCATTGAGGATTGAGGACCAGTGGGCTTCCAATCACTCAAACTCCAATTTTAAGTGATTTCTAACACCTCACAAGGTTCATTAACACATTGCAACTGTCAAACAATTTTTAACTTAGATCAAATTAGTTCAATTAACCCATCCTCCACCTATAAACCTAAGACCCCTTTCTTGACTCAAATGAGGTTCTAAGTGTTTAAATGATGAAAAATTCATCACCAAGCATGCAACAAATCAAAAACAAGTCATCCTCAAGTTCTACAACAAGATTCAAGCCAAAAACACAAAAGATCACACTAAAACCCCATTGCCCACACCAAGCCATCACAT
Organism: Ormosia semicastrata; assembly: GCA_029884595.1. Taxonomy (NCBI): domain Eukaryota; kingdom Viridiplantae; phylum Streptophyta; class Magnoliopsida; order Fabales; family Fabaceae; genus Ormosia; species Ormosia semicastrata. Next base: position 69,089,080 of record JAQQTO010000061.1, on the reverse strand, counting down.
GATCAAGATGGAGAAAAAGATAAGAAAGTGCAAAAATAGTTTCCCCCTACCTCAATGACCAGAAATGAAGTCACTTAACAGCTCCTCACCACCTCTATCTTCTTCTTCTTCTTCTTTAGTTGATACGTGCCCTCCTTTTGCTCCTTTCTTGGATTTCCCTTTGGTTTCTCCTACTAGCAGCCGTGAAAGGGAGTAAGAAATGAGAGAAATAACCCATTTTGAAGCTTAAAAGGGCAAAAGCAGAAATAGCAATAGCCGTGAGACACTTAGCCTCATTAGTGACTAAACTGTAACTCTCAATCTATTAAGAACACTTAGATTTCACTAAACCAAGTTTCTTAACTTCCAACAAGCTTAAAATAAATCCTAAGATTCATCAAAAATCTTGTTTCACCATTTTCACATTTTCTCACATTTGTTGGTAGTCAATCCGGCGTTAAAACACACACTAAGTATATTTAAAAATACCATACTAACTCCTATTAACCTCAAATTTTAACTACAGCATCTTTCTCACATTTGTGACCTAAATACAAATTCTTCATATTTATTTCTACTAACTAAGCAGTTTAAGCCAATTCCAGGGCTAATAATAGTTATTTTTCACATATAGTGCTATAACAAAGTGATTAAATGTGCTCAAAAGGTCACAAAATTAAATAGGCATGTTAAGCAAGTATTAGGCTATCTGTGTAATCATATACAAGCCTAACATGTTTTCCACTGGTGTTACAGTAAGCAAATTCACCATTCAATCGAATAATATGGCTTAATGCATTACTATTTCATCAATCATGCATTAATGTATTCCATTAATCATTTCATACCAAAATATCATGCATTCTATAGCAAAATAAACAAGAAACAAACTTGGAGGATGTGCCACGGCTCCACTTGCATAAGTGTTGTGGCTCCTCATGCGTTTTGGGAAGTGCCACGACTCCAAACTCTTTTGTGCTGTGGCTCCTCATTTTCAGCCTACATTTTCCTGTGAAACAGAGACTTAGGGGTCGTGGCTCTTCATAGTATATAATGAAATTTCTAGGTTTTGTAGCAATGAAACCCTACTACCATGGTTTCTCAACAAACACAACCCAAACTCATTGAAAACTCTCATTCCAACTCAAAAGATCAATTAGCATAAAGATTCATGAGCTAAAGCATCAAACAAATTTAGGTTTCAAAACCATTTTCAAATCTCAAGTTCATCAAGAAATCAAGGAAAAAGCTCGAAGCTTTATTCATATTGAAGGCAAAAAAGCATAAATATTTCATTATCAAGCCAAAAATCTCTAACAAATCATCATGTTTTCATATTTTACCATACAAAGATGAAGATGAAAAAGGTAAGAAAAACCCCTTGCATTGGTTTCCTTGGCTCCATGTTTTTACCTTCTTGATTTTCCTTCTTTGTTCTTGCTTCTTTCTCCTCTATTTTCTCTTTGTCTCATGCCCCCTCTCTTTTTTTCTCTTTTCTCCCCTTTTGTTTCTCCATCTCTATCTCTCTCTCTTTTTATTTACTTTCTTCCTTTTTCTTTGTTTCATTTTCTCTTTTCTTTTATGAGGGCAGCCGCATGAATGAGGGAGGGAAGAGTGAGAAAATATCTCAAAGAGGACAATAATAACAGGTGGTACGGTGGGGAAGGAAAATAAAAGGGGAAAATGAAATCCAACTAGAATATTATATCTCTAGAGGATACTTTATTATTCCATTTACGAATGTCATATAGCTCATTCCAATCCTTAATGACTTAGAAACAATTCTCCATATTTTTCTTATCATATCCATGAAATTTTGTAATTTTCTGAGTTGCTTAACTATTCTGGATATTTCTTAGCAGTATCCTTAAAAAATACCAGATTAACTCAGTTGATTCTCCAAAATTTTCTACAACTCTTATTAATGATTCATAGCTAGGAAATAAATTTTTCATATTTATTTTCATCATATCAACTGGTTCTAAAGATACTCTCATTATTTTCTTGTACTCAGTGTTATAGAATGACCCTCAAACTGGTTCATAAAATTACCCGAATTAACAGGTAATTCTTACCAATATTACAAAGCTACCATAACTCTGATTAGGATCATTAGGTTAGGGAGGATGTTACAATTCTCCTCTCCTTTTATAAATTTTGTCCTCAAAATTTGATCTATCTCATTCAATAAGCTCTAGATAACCCTACACCATTATGGTTTTCAATTTCCATGTGAAATCCTTCGAGTCACCTTCCTCCATGGTGCTCTCACTAAAGGAATCTATTTCCCTTTGAGTTCTGTCATAACTCTTACCTATTCTTGTAGTAGGAGTGACTCTAAGGAGCTCATGTTATCTTTCCATGAACCCCAAGGGTCTCCTCCTCTTATTCGCATAACTTTCTTGTCTACTTTGGACTATTATCTTTCTATTCTTGATCATTTTAATCTATTTTTATGGTCTATTGTACCAAAAGATTTTCGCAAGGCTTCCCCATAATCTTGAGGCAAATCTGAAATCTTTATCTAATATTATGCTTGAGGGAATTCCATGCAGTTTGTCTATCTCTCGAAAATACAACTAGGCTCTTCTATCTATTGACTAGTTAGCCTCTGTAACACCCACCTAGGGTATCACATTTAAGACTAATCCTAATATAACTTATCCAAGCTGTAAAAGAATTAATCTTGTAAAAATATTAATTTTTAAAATTTCATTTGCGGAATAAGTGAAAAGAAACAAAATATATAAAAACCAAAAGTACAACTTATAACTGAAAAGAACACACTAAAATATACATAGACATTTCAAAAGATTGCCCCCAAATAATTTATATAAATGTATTACACCCCAAAAGATAAATAAGTACAACATATACATCAAAACATAAACTGTTTAACAAAAACTTTTAAAGACTAAGGATTTGGGCCCTCAGAAGGATCCTCCTCCTCAATATCATCAAAGAACCCAGGCGGGTACATCACTCGCCTAACAGGGGTTCTAGCCGAAGACACCACTGAGTCCTCCCATGGAGTATAGACATTATCACCCCAAAGCTCTCAAATAGGCATCGTGAACTCCAAATGAACAGATACATTCATCGTCATAACTGGAACCCCATCCCTAGTTTCGCTAAGATTTAGAGTCAAATCCTCGGTATACACAAAACGTTCATTATCTAAGTTAAACTTCCAAGCATCAGTCCCCCCATGGAACAATACTTTAACAAAACCAAGTACTTGGCACCTTGCCGCCATTTAAAATAAACAAAGGAACAGTCACTAATGGAAAATAGAATTTCCAACTTCTTTGTCTCCTTGGTCTTCATCAAATATACACAATAAAACAAATATAATATAGCAAAGAGGTGAGATCCCCTACATCAATATCGGTATGGCAGTATAGGAAATGACTGTAGATATATAAATACAATATTAACACATTGAATCATATTATCACATCACAGATAAAATACATGATAAGCATAATTATCATATCAATATGCTGACCAACTATGCATATGCACACAGACCCGGAGCTAATCACAATTTCAGAGAGAAAGATAGGGAGTACATGTCTGTATATCGTCAGCCTCAAATCATGTGCCAATATATTACATCAATGTGCGCAACATGGCTCATACAAGACACTCTCAACCAATCACGAAATGAGTAGTAACTCCGTCAAGATCGTCGGTGTGTTTGCATAGGATACCACAGCACAGAGGTGCTATCATTTGGCCACATATGACATTCCACACCCTGACGTCTCCAAGATCACCAAAGATCATAACTACGCAATTCTCACCCACAGGAAGGTGTAAATTCAATCTCCTAGGCAAATAGCCTTAACCAATAAGTTGACACGCTTTTCAATGCATGATGTATGATTCAAATACACATACAATCATTAATCTCATAGTATTTCACATACACACGCCATCTCTTGGCGGTATCACTATTCAAGATCACTGGGCCCCCCACAACAGCGCAACAACAAACTGCTATTATTTCCAATCGGGTAAACATTTTATCGCATTTTCATAATTGCAGAACATTTTTTTTATGTTTTCAAATCGCGTAAGTATTTTCCAATATTTTCATAATTGCGCATGGATTTTTAAATATTTTCTCAATCGCGTAGCAATTTTAAATCATTTTCTCAATCTAATAGCTTAAAAATCACTATTTTGAGAATAAGGGACATTTCTCTAATATTTTTCACATAAATAATTATTTTAGCTTTATTTACCATATTTTACTATTAAAAATCCTTTAAGTAGCATTTTCCATCATTTCTCACAAAATTACATTTCTTTGATTTAATTTGGATAGTATAGCTCAGAATTTCCTAACGCGCTTCAAAACTCAAAAGGTGAGCTATACGTCGGTAAATTTCAAGTTTTAATTGTTATCTTACTTCATAACTTAATTATACTAATTTAATTCTAAAAATTGGTTTACTTTCTTCTTATGTCTACAAACCCATCAAATTAATTTCCTCTTAATTGGACATCTATGCCTACTTAGTAACATAATATTGGATCTAAAACCTCAAAATTAGGCATGTTGTCCGAATTACAATATATACTTCATAAATCATATTTAATTATTTTTTATCACTTTATTTTTTGCAAAAACCTTTAATCCAATTTCTTGTCATTAACTCATTTAATCCTTGATCAGGAAAATAATTTAAAATATTTTGCCTCCATTGTGGTGTTAAGGTCGTGAGCCTCCATAGGTTCTTTGGAACCTTCATATACTTCCTCATTATGCATATCACATCCTACTATATACAATAATCAACATGCTTTCAAAATCACATATTCAAGCATATAATCAAAGCAATAAATCATACCAACCAAAAATCACCACAAATAAGCCATTCCCTCACCACCAACACTTGGTTGATGAGGTTAATCTCCCTCTTACCTCAAGGAAGACAAAAACCCTTCAAGTTGCTTCTCCTATGGATTTCGTGAACCATCAAAGAAAACCCTAAAAAGCTTAAACCAAAACAAAGTCATAAACTAAGCTTGAAAAAGGAAAACCATGGATCAATCATGGCTTAGAAACTCAAAAATCCAACTTAGAAACAAGAAACAAGAATTTTACCTTGTAGAGTAGAAAACCCTAACTTGATTTAGAAGCACCAAAAGGATGAACTAAGTGAAACTTATAAGATGAAAAGTGTTTAGGATCTTGTCTAGGTTTAGGAAATGATGTTGGATAGAATTATAGAAGCTTGGATGTTGGTTTTGAGAGTGGTGGCTGAATACTTCAAGAAAGGGAGAGAATGGAGTTTTGTATTTGTTCTTGGAAGAGAGAGAATGGAGAGAAATGTCTTAAGTCACAAAGTCATAGTAAATGAAGTAAAATATCCTATTTCTCTAGTGCATGGCCGTGTAGATGCATGCATAGAAAGACTAGACCTTGTTCAATAAGATGGAAATGAATGACATTGCTTCACATGGCTTAGGTCATTAGATGGTCATCCTTTGGTCACAATAGATGAATAGATTGTTCAAGAACTCCCTAGAATCACCTAGTGGCCGTGCAGCACATGGAGGTAAGTAACTAGGTTTTGATTCAATTAGTTTCCTAGTTACATTTAGTTTATGTAGTTAGTTCACCTAGTTTCTTATAATTACTTCATTTAGTTACAAGGCTGTCTATCTAGTTACAAGCTTAAGTCATGCATTGTCATGCATTCTAGAAGACTCTAGATCCTCTTTGTAACCATAGACTCTAAGGATTAGCAAACTAAGTTTGTTCCATTTAGTTTCTACAAAGGCTTTTAGAGTAACTTAGTTAGATTACTTAGTTCCTTGGCTAACTAGCCTAACCATTATTGTTGACCAAATCCTATTGGCTTAGAAAAATCAAGCCATTAACATTGACCAATTTTTATTGGTTCACTAATTTGTGAGTCACAAAACTTTACCCAGTCTATTTTCCAATGGACAAAGGATACATAATCTATTACCCAATTGGCAGAAATTACTGCTCGTAAATCAGTAATTACTATCCAAATAAATAAAAATGTGAATTTTTTTTTATTTCAAAGATAAATTCTAAAAATTAAAAGATCAGGTAATGTATCTCTCGGATTCTGTAACATCCCAAAATTTAGCTATTTTATATTGATGACTGAATTGCCTTGTTTTGTGTTTTCTGTGTTATATAAAATTATTTTGATGTTCCGAGACTATTTTTGATCTTTGTGGAAGATTTGCTCCGGGTCAGGAAAATAATAATTTTCAGGCTGGAAAAAATCTTATTTGATTTATTCGGAGACAGGGATCTTACTAAACCCGAATCCGAGAGACATAGAAAAGAATCTTTTAATTTTTAGAATTTAACTGTGAAATAAAAATATTTCCCAAAAAATTATATGTTGCATTATTTATAGCAGCTACTGCTATTAATTATTGGACCCGGTAAAGTTTATTTGACAGAAAATATGCTTAGAATATTTTCTGTAACCTAATTTAAAATGAACCAATAAGATTGGGTCAATAAAAGTGTTTAGACTGCTCTAGACCAATAGGAATTGGTCAAATGTAGTGGCATAGACTTTATTGTAGACCGTTGGATGAAAAACTTGATTAAGAAGCCTTTGATCATCACCATTGATCTAATCAATGGAATGAGAACCATCTTGATAAAGCAACTTATGATATCCATCTTAGATTAAATCAATGGTTAGGAGATGAAGTTAGTTTCAATAGTTAGGATTTAGTCAATAATAATGGCTTGACTAAGTTATAAAGTAACTAAATAAACCTAATTTAGTTACCTAAATTACCTAATTAATAAACTAAGTGAATTAACATAGTTACTAATTAGTTAGGATCTAGTTACTAGTTAAATATCCTAATTACATCTAGAAGCCATGACATATGCAATGACCTATTTAACTAGTTAACTATGTAACTAGGTGGTTAAACATGTAACTAGAAAACCTAATCTAGTTAGTTGTTAATTTCTTGAAGTGTAACTAGGACTAAGTTAGAAACAAACTTAGTTAGCCTTTCCCATTTAGGCCACACAGCCAAGGAGGTTCCCAAACCTTCTTGAATGGTCTTTTATGACCATTAGGTGATCATGTGATGACATAGGCCATGTGATCTTCCATGTGAACACAAATATGATATTTTAATATCACAATTTGTCTCCTAATTCCCTACACTCTCTCATGGTTGCACACACTCACAATTCACTATCCACTTTCATTTTCTCTCACCTAAAATCTAAGCCATCATCTTTTCTCTCCAAACTCTCAAGAACACAAAAACTTTCCTCTCCTTTTTCCTTCTTAGAGTTTTCAGCTAGCACCATAAATCCCACTCCCAAGCTTCTATAATTTTACTTCTTTTCATTTCCTAAGCCTAAATCATATCCTAAACATTTTCCTTTTAGAAAGTTTAGTGAGAATCCTTCTCTAAGTATCTCAAAATCCAAGCTTTTGCTTACTACCTTCAAGGTAAACTTTTGATTTTATGGTTTAAAGTTAAGTTTTTGATTTTCTAAACCATGTTTGATCCATGGTTCCTTATTCTTAAGTTTTGTTTGTGACTTTTAGAATTGTTTAAGATTTATAGGGCTTTGTTTGTGTGTCACACGAAATCAAAGAAGGAGGGAACTTGAAGGACTTTGTCTTCCTTAAGGTAAGAGGGAGATTAACCTCATCAACTAAGTGTTGGCGGTGAGGAAATGATTTTGTGTGTGGTAAAAAATCCATAAGGGTTTATTCACTTATTGTTTTATGCTTCTTAATTTGTGTTTGTGGTGTTTATGATTTTGAATTTATGATTGCACGTGTGATTATGTGTTTATAACTTTGATATTATGCTTGAATGTATAAATTTGGAAGCATGCAATTGTATGTGTAACTTAGGATGTGAACAACATGTTGAGAAGGTCACATGAGAGCTCCAAAGAGCTTAGAGGCACACGGCCTCCCCACTTTTGCAAGGACCAAGAGTCCCAAATTATGGTTTTAAAATGAGTATTAAGGGTTTTTGTAATCAGAAAATGAATTAGAAGATTTTACAAGGTTTTCCAATAAGAAATCATTTTGGTAAGTTTGGAAAATTAAAATGAAAGCAAGCTAGGTTTTTAGAAATAAAATTAACATACTAGCTACGTAGTAAAATAAATGTGAGTACTTGAAACTTACTGACGTATAGCTCACCCTATGGGTTTTGAAGCGCGTCAGGAAGTCTTGAGCTGCAAGGTTCTAAGTGAAACAAAGAAATTACAACTTTTTGGGAAATTATAGATATACTAATTTTTAGAGGAATTATATGCAAATATTTTCTAAAAGATGGACTATCTCGTAAATATCATTTTAGAAGGGACTAATATGAAAATATTATTTAAACAAAGGACTATTATGTAAATATTAATTAAATGAGAGACTATTGTGCAAATAAAAGAAATAAAGTCATATTTTTGAGAAAAACATTATTTTTGGTTTAAAATATGCTAGATATATTTTACATAGTTGAAAATACGTAGAAAAATATTTACGCAACTCAAAAATAGTAGTTTTAGGCTACGCGATTGAGAAAATGCGATACAATATTTACGCGATTGAGAAAATGTGATAAAATATTTACGCGATTGAGAAAATGCGATAAAATGTTTACGTGATTTGAAAACATAAGAAAAATGTTTTGTAATTTCAAAAATGCTATAATATCGCTACGCGATTGAGCGTAAATAGCAATTTGCTGTCAGACAGTTGTGGTGGGCCCGGTTGTAGTACATCATACATCATGCATATTTGCATGTTTGGTTAAGGTCGTATGCCTAGGAGATGAAATGCACCTAAGTGCAGGTGCGAGTAGACAAGTGTAGGTCACTTGTTGACCTTGGGGGCATTGGGGTACGGGTACCTCACAATGGATGGTTGGTAGCTCTTTTGTCTGTAGGGCAAACCGATGCAAACACACCGATGATCCGGACCGAGACACTGTCCTATATCGTGATCTTGTGTAGAATGTCTGGTCCAATGCCTAATATGCACTTTTAACAAAATTGATGTATTATAGCACTTATGGCCATGGCAGCCAAGTGATAGACATGTCTTCTGGATCTTCTCTCCGAATTTGTGTCTAGCTCCATGGAGTAGGATTTGGTCATTGTGCATATGCATAGTTGGTCAGCATATTGATTAATTATTTATGCTTACTGATTTTACTATTTGCTTTATAATAACATGATTTACAGTTATATTATTTACTGCTTGTCTGCTATCATTTTCTCTATTGCCATACTAGTATTGATGTAGGGGATCTCACCTCTTTGTTATACTATGTCTATTTTATTGTATGTGTTTATAGAAGATCAAGGAAACGAGGAGGCGAACGATTCTGTGTACCATCAGTAGCTGTTATCTGTGTGTGAGTAGTTATGTCTGGTAGGTGACAAATATTAGGTTTTGTGATGGTACAGTTCCATGGGAGAACTAATGCATGGAGATTTGATTTTAATAATGAACATTTTGTATACACGGGAAATCTAACTATGACTCTGAGTGGGAACCAAGACGGTGTCCCTCTGTTGACACAACATGCAACAGTGCGTCTAGAGTTTATCATTCCTATACATGAGCTTTGGGGTGGTAATGTGTCTTTTTACACGCCCCAAGAGGATACAGTAGTGTCTTCTGCTAGAGCCCCTATGAGGCAACTATCTCCGCCTAGGGCTTATGTTGTCTGTGTTGGGGATGGTGAGGATGATGAGGAGGAGGATTCTTCCGAGGAACCAAATCCTTAGGTTTTCTAGGGTTTAGTTAGGGTGCTATTTAGTTTTATGTCTTTACTTTGCTTTTGAACAAATATGTATTTTACTTTGTGAGTAGATTTGTATCCATGTAAATTATTTCAGAACAAGGTTGCGAGATATATATATATATATATATATATATATATATGGTTGGTATGATTATTATAAGTTCTACTAATATTTTAATTCAGGTTTACTTATTTTATTTTTTTCCACAAACAAAATTTTAAAATTGACATTTTTACAATATTAATTCTTTTACAACTTGGGTAAGTTTTATTGGGATTAGGCTTAAATATGATACCCTAAGGTGGGTGTTACAAATTCGAGTTTAGTAAGATCCCCTGGCTCTGAATAAATCAGTAAATATTTTCCCCGACCCGAAAAGTATTATTTTCTAGACTCGGAGTAAATCATACACAACGATCAAAAATAGTCATAGAACAGTCAAAATAAATTTACAGCACACATAAATCACAAAATAGTACAATTCAGACATTTCTGAGAAACTGTAAAATTTTGGGGTGTTACAACCTCTATGGCTAAAAGGGTGCAGATTTTATCAGTCTGCCGACTATAACCCAATGGCATGCTAGCCTAACTAGGTCTTCGACCATCTCTTCACAAGGTCCATCAATATGCTTTCTCATTTCCATCTGGAAATCTTTAGGGCTTGTAGAAATCTGGACGATCTTTGGTGTTCTATGCTCACTTTTTAACAAACTAAACATTTGGACACATATTCTGCTAATTCTCTTTTCATGTTTAGCCACCAAAGTATTTCTTTTGAGGTCTTAATACAACTTTGCGGCTCTAGAGTGGATGGTCTATCTACTCTTATGGACTTATTATAAAATATTTTCTTTGATTTCATCTTCTCTTAGAACAAATAGTCTATTTCTAAACATAAATGTTCCATTATGATCTTTTTCAAAACTTCTTTTCCTTCCCGAGTGGATCTGTTCATCTATTAGATTCAAAGCTTCATCTTCCTTTTGAACTTCTCTAATTTGAGTCCTCAAATCATTTTGAATCTCTGATGTTTTCAAACTTAGACCATGTGGTAACAGAACATTCTCAAATCTCTGAAGCTCTCAATGAGTTCCATCTCTTGTATCATCATTTAAGACACATGTAGAAGTTTTCTGCTAAGTGCATCGGGCACAACATTAGCCTCACCAAGATGATACTTTAACTCAAAGTCATAATCTTTAAAGAATTCCATCCACCTCCATGGCCTCATGTTCATCCCTTTTTGATCAACGATTATTTCAAACTTTCGTGATCACTAAAGACCTCAAACTCGACCCCATATAGATAATGCTTCCAAATCTTTAAAGCAATCACAACTGCTACTAGTTCCAGGTCATGGGTTGGGTCATTCTCTTCATGGGGTCTTAGCTACCTATGATCCTAAGCAATTAATCATCCTTGTCATATATATCAACACACAACCTAACCCATTTCTCGAAACCCCACACTAAGCTTCAAGGTTTCTTGCTGGTCTAGATTCACTAGCACAGTATGGTGGTCAACTTTTCTTACAACTATTAGGAGCTACTCTTTCATCTCTGTGTCCATTCAAGAGTATTGCCCTTTCTAGTCACCCTAGTTAAGGCAAAACTATCCGAAAAATCTCTTTATGGATTTTCTATAATACTCATCCAAACTAAAGAAACTCTTAACTTCATTTATGATGGTAGGTCTTCCATTGTAATGCTGCCTCTATCATACTTGGATCTATGGATATTCCATCTCTAGATTTCACATGTCCTAAAAACTGCACCTTCTTCATTCAAAACTCATGTTTTGATAGCTTAGCAAGCAATCTCTTCTCTTTCAGGATTTCTAGAACTACCTTAAGATGTCTTTCATGTTCTTCGGTAGTCTTTCAATAAATGAGTACGTCATATATAAAGACAACAGCAAATTTGTAAAGGTATGGCCTAGAAATCCTATCCATATACTCTATAAAACGACATGTGAATATATTAGACCAAAGGACATTATAAGGTACTCATAATGCCCTTACCTGGCCCAGAAGGCAGTCTTTGGAATATCTCCTTCTCTATCTCTGATTCGATGGTATCCTAACTTTAGGTCAATCTTTAAAAACACTACAGCTCCTCTCGACTAGTCCATTAATTCATATTTCCTAGGTAATGGGTATTCATCATCACTTGTGACTTTATTCAACTGTCTATAACCCACACACAGCTTTATACCATTATTTTTCTTTTTCATCAAGAGCACTGGGGCTCCTCTTGATGAGACTCTAGATCAAATAAACTTTTCATCCAACAGCTCTTCTATCTGTTTCTTAAGCTTAGAGAGTTCCATAGAAAACGTCCTATAGGGTGCTATAGGGGTAGGGCTTATTCCAGGCACTAAGTCTATAGCACACTCAATCTATTTCTCAGGTGGTTAAACACTTACTTCTTCTGGAAATACCTTTGGGTACTCTCTCACATTTTGGACATTGTGGTCCTTTGTCTTTTATCTTTAATTGTTCTATTTTCCAAGGTGGTTTTCCAACCTTGAAAATTTTCCTTGGTGTCACCATCTGTCTTCTCTCTTTTTTGAAAGCCCTGAAACCTTTACTCCTATAGGGACTTTGGTTGTGGAGGTCTTGAACTAACTGATTCTACTATCCTATATTTGTTCACAAGGGCATGAAGGTCCTTATTCTCAAGGGACTTCACTATCTTTCTCACATCGTCCTTCAATCTGGACTTAAACTTTATGAACTTTCAGCTCTCATCTAAATGATAATGGAAATACGAAAAGAACTTCAATAGTTCCTCGAATCTTGCCACATCCTGCCCCACTATCATGTTTCCTTGTTCCAGCTTCAAAATTCTAAATCTTTCTCTATTTGTAGATTCCTTAGAAATACTTATCTAAGAAAGCTGTCTTAAATATCTCCCAAATTGTGTCTATCCCGACTACTTTCTTTATTTCTTCTATCATCATTCCTCTAGCACTCAGCTTCCTTCTTCAACATGAAGGATGCAAGAATGCTTTCGGCCATCCGTGCATCTCATCACCACAAAGATCTTTTTTGACTCCCTCAACCATTCCTCAGCCTTAGGTGAACCATACTCTCATTGGAATGGTGGATGGTTGGTCTTTCCAAACTCTGAAAAGTCATGAAAACCATGAATTCTCACGACCACTGCTTTTTTCTCTAGTTTACGGATATGGGTTATCACCAATCCTTTCCATAACTCTATTTGTGACAATTGTCTATTCCCTCATGACTACAATCATCTATCTTTACTTCTATGATAGTTGTCACTTCTCTAAACATCTCTATCATATATGTCATGCTATTACTAGCAGACACCTCATCGTGTACGCATGGATGATGCCATAATTTCCTATACGCACCGAACATTTCATATTGAGTTAATCAGACTCAATATTTATGTAACAGTGCAACAGTAACCATAACATTTAAGTTTGCCCCGAATGGTTTAATATGTTAAGTTTTGATGATGACAAATATAAGACAAAAAGAACACTTTGCATATATTTCTTGTTGCATCCTATATAGAGCATATCCATTAGTAATTGATAAATATCTTATTTGGATGTGTCTATGAAAGTCTTATATGCATGTTAAACTAACTAGAGTTTCCCTGTGTGTAAAAAGTGCTTTTTTGTGTAACAGTTGCGAGCACCTATTGAAGCTTGTATACATAGTAAAAAATCTCGGATTGTTTTCAAGGACTTGACGTAGACCACAAGTGGGTTAGTGGTCGAACCAGGATAAATATCGTGTCTGCTTCTCTCTTCTCTATCCTTTTTTTTATGCAATTTTATTTTGTGAAGTTTATTTATTAGCAGTTATTTGTGCTCTTCTCATCTTTTTTTACGTCTTTTGATATTTAATTTATTTGCTTAATTTAGCCTATAACCCAAGTTATTTTTTGAGTAATCTACAATAGTTAGACTTATTCCGCTGCATGTGTTGATTGAATTTATCAAAATGCATAATTTCTTTATGTTGTTATAAAAATTTGTAATCATCCAATTCACACCTCTCTTGGGTGATGGTTGCCCTGACTAACAAGTGGTATCAGAGCTTCGTGCTCTGGTGAAAGCTTAACTGCTTAGAGTTAAAGATCCTTGTTTGTTGGCAACCTTGAAAGTTTTTCAAAATGGAAGGTTTTGAAATTTATAAACCACCATTCTTTGATGGTGTGCATTTTGTTTATTGAAAAGCTAGAATAGAGTTTTATATGCAATCTATTAATTTGGATTTGTGGGATGTTGTGCTAAATGAATTTATTTGAAAACCAAAACAAACTTGGAATGTCTATGACAAGAAATGCTTTTCTTTGAACATTAGAGCTATGCAAATTTTGAGAAGTAGTTTGAATGATGATGCTTATGGTAAAATTAAAAGTTGTTCCAGTGCCACAGAAATTTTGAACATTCTTGATGCTATTTATCTTACTAACAATGATTTTGTGTATAAAGTTGTATATAGAAAGCAAGAAGAGCAAAAGTTATTGAACGAAGCTTGTCATTAAAAATATCCTCAAAGAGATGCTCAAACTATTGAAGGGAGTCAAATGCCTCTTGGTGACGATGGTGCTCAATTTGAAGAAGAGGCAAAGCAAAACAAAATTGATAAGGAAGAAGGTGATTCCCTTAAAGAGCCAAGTGTGCTAGAAATTGAGACTACTTCTTATATAACTAAAAAAGACTTTGAGATAAATAAATCTAAACTAAATTATAGTCCTTTCTACGATGAGTTACAATGTGCATGTAATGAATTGTATGATGGTTTGTTGAATTTAGAAAAGAAAAACTTATCGTGTTTGGAAAACATTTCCTTTATTGAAAATGAAATTGAAACTTTGAAAAAAGAATATGCTTTTCTTGATGATGAAATGTCTTTAAAATGTAAAACCTTAACTTCTTGTGAAAAGTGCATTGATTTAGAAAATCAAGTTAGGGACTTATATTCCAAATTCGCCAAAGCTAATAATTCTAATTGCTTACATTCTATGCTTGTTAATGAGAATAAAATTAATGTTATTTCATGTGAAAATTCAAGCAAGGTTTATGACAAAAATAATTTAGAATATAAAAATAACAAAAGGCTTAAGTTTTTCAAAAATGATATTCAAAGGATTAAGCCATCATTAAATTCAATTATTTATAATTTTTGTGGTCATCTAGGACATATTTCTCATTTATGCAATTATAGAAGAAATTCTATATTAGAAATAGTATGGTATGGGTTCCTAAAAATCTTAAAAGCCTTAGTACTAACATTCAATGACCCAAAATGAAGTAGGTACCAAAATGTCCTCCTAATGTTTCAATTTTGTAGAGAATTTCTCAAAAGGATGGACAAATTAGTCAAAAGAAAGAGGAATCATCAAGGAAAATACTTCCAAAGCCCAATGGTAGAAACCTTGGTCAAAGAAGGAAGATGACTTCAACCAAAGCTTCTCAAGTACAAAATGTAGAACTTGTAAAGTTCAAGACTCCAAAAGAGAAGCAGTGGATAAGAAAAAGTATTTTCTTGATTACTAAGGCCAAGGTATCAAAAGTTTTTACCTCTTATGCAGATTCACTTAAAAAGATAATGAATATGAGGTATATTCTTTATAGGCCTTAGGTAAAGGATAGAATCATTTGCACTTCGTAATTTTTGAATATTATGTTTAGCACATGATTTTTCTTGTTACACCTCTTGCTCACTATTTTGCATATTTCTTGATCATAGGGTATTATATGACCATGTATGCTTTCTAAGCTTTAAATTATCTATATATCATGAAAATAAGCATGCTATTGGCTATGTGCTTAATGATAATTGATTATTTAATTTATTGTGCTCAGTTTACATTCTATGAAAAAAAATGATCTTTATGAGAGCATAATGGATTAATAGTAAAAAACTAACACACAAGGACCCAAGAAAATTTGGGTACCAAAAGTAAAAAGAAAAAATTGAAGTGTGTTGCAGGTGTGCTTGAAGGCCAAGAAGTGACTTTGGCATCTTGAAAGTGGCTACTCCAAGTACAAATACCAGAAATAATTTCAAGCTCTCTTCCTTGTCTCCATGAAGCTTGGACTTGCAATCTTTGGATAAGTGAAACTTGTGTTATGCTTTTCTAGCTTTATGTCTTAAAAATATCTCTACATGTCTTGAATATGCTCGATAAGTTTGCTCCTTATTTGAAATGACATGTTTGATTATTATGTCCTTGAGCTTGAGTTTTGATCAATCATGACCTAAAATAAGTGTTTGTGTTTGATGGTTTTTACCTTGTTTTATCTCATTCTAACATGATCTTTGGTTGATTTAAAATGGCTATGTAAGAATTAGAAATTTGTAATAATATCTCTATGTTCTTACATAACATGTATGCTGAAATGTCTCTCCTAATCTTTGTTTGTTTTTAATATTTGGACTTATTGGCTTTAACCTACTGATGTTGTTTCTGATGTTATTTATTTGAATAAGTTTTTTTTTATTCAAATAATAAGTCCCAGTAGATGCTTAAATTTGTTTCCTAATGCTTTATATTCGAATAGCTCATCTCCTATTCGAATAAATACCTCTAATAGCCCCTGAAATCTGGGTTTTAAATGTTGTTATTCGAATAAGGGCTTATCCTATTCGAATAACACTTAGCAGAAAGCCAAGTCTTTTTCCCATGAGTTCATTTGAATAAAGCACCTTCTATTCAAATAAACATGAGCTATTTGAAATGTTATGCTGTGTTTTTGCTGTATATGTTGTATAGCATTTGTGGTAATAATCAATATATGCTGAATTCTTTGTTTGTTTTGACAAAAAAATATGCACTTAATGATATATATGTAAAATGCAAATGCTTAACCAAATATAATTGACTATTCTTTGATGATTATATGTACTTAGCTAAATTAATCAATAAATGAAATATCTTTTGCCCTTGTGAACTCATTTGTTATTATTTTGAATGCTTATTTGCTTATGATTTTGGCATAATGACTAACCTCTATGGATCCAAAATTAATGGATACCAAAGAAAATACTTTGAACTGTATTGTAGGGTGATAACTACCTCAAGCAAGCATTTAAATGGAATAAATTTATTCAACTTGAGGATAACAAAGTTTAAAAGGATTCAACTTTTAAAAGGGGTGCAAAGAATCTCTATTCCCTCATGAAAACTTGAAGCTTGGAAGTTGGAGTCACCTACAAAAACTTAAAGAGCATACTTTTGGTGATATCAATCTATTATCCTTATTTATGCTTTAAATTAAATATCATATGATATTTGGAGAAGTAGAGAGTTGTGTTATACCTTAACATGCTTAACATGATCATTGTTTGCCCAAAATGCCTATATAAGTTTTAATGATAATCATGTGTTTCTTGATAAACTTGAATCATGTCTTAAAATGTTTTTGAAAATGTAATATGCTCTTATAAAATTCTTTTTGAAAGGGGGAGAAGTTTTAAAATGATTTTTGTTTGAGGGATTAAGAAGATGTATCTTTGCCTTGCTTTTCTTTAAGGTAATATGCTTATATAGTCTTGGCATACATATTTCCTTTATCTATCTTGAGCTTCAATAATGGGGAGCTTATCTTCCTTATCTTACATATCTTTCTTTCATGTCCTTGTTGACTAAAAATATATACATGACTATGTTAAACTATTATTTTGATAATATGCATATTTTGAGGGGGACCCTAGCTCTTTAGTTGTTTATATCTCTTGCCTTATATCCTTGTTTGATTACATAAAGTGTTTTATTGCTATCATATGCTAAATGTTGACATACAAAAATATGACAAGCATTGCATGAATAATCTTCTATATCTTGAAAAGCATGCTTATTTCATCTCTCTATTCTTGAATCATATGTAGAATCAATAAGGGGGAGAAAATATTTTTTTTCCTTTCTAAGCTTTTTTGTTGATGTCAAATAGGGGTAGTGAAAATTGGAAAGAAAAATATATTCTTGTATTTATTATTTGATATGCTTACATGAATATTCATTCTTGTATATTGCTCAATATATTTTTCTTTAGTGATTCGTCATCATCAAAAAGGGGGAGATTGTGGAAATAAGTTTGCCCCAAACGGTTAAATATGTTAAGTTTTGATGATGACAAATACAAGACAAAAAGAACACTTTGCATATGTTCTTTGTTGCATCCTATATAGAGCATATCCATTAGTAATTGATAAATATCTTATTTAGATGTGTCTATGAAAGTCTTATATGCATGTTAAACTTACAAGAGTTTCCCTGTGTGTGAAAAGTACTCTTTTGTGCAACGGTTGCAAGCACCTATTGAAACTTGTATACATAGTGAAAAATCTTAGATTGTTTTTGAGGACTGGACGTAGATCACAAGTAGGTTAGTGGTCGAACCAGGATAAATATCGTGCCTGCTTCTCTCTTCTCTATCCTTTTATTTTATACAATTTTATTTTGTGAAGTTTATTTATTAGCAGTTATTTGTGCTCTTCTTCTCATCCTCTTTTACGTCTTTTGATATTTAATTTATTTGCTTAATTTATTCTATAACCCAGGTTATTTTTTGAGTAATCTATAATAGTTAGACTTATTCCGCTGCATGTGTTGATTAAGTTTATCAAAATGCATAATTTCTTTATGTTGTTATGAAAATTTGTAATCACCCATTTCACCCCTCTCTTGGGTGATGGTTGCCATGACTAACACATCTCATCACCACAAAGATCTTTTTCAACTCCCTCAACCATTCCACAGCATTAGGTGAACCATGCTCTCATTGGAATGGTGGATGGTTAGTCTTTCCAAACTCTGAAAAGTCATGAAAACCATGAATTCTCATGACCACTGCTTCTTTCTCTAGTTTACGTATATGGGTTATCACCCATCCTTTCCGTAACTCTATTTGTGATAGTTGTCTATTCCCTCATGACTACAATCATCTATCTTTACTTCTTCATGACAGCTGTCACTTCTCTAAACATCTCTATAATATATATCATGCTATTATGTGTACGCCTAGATAATGCTATAATTTCCTATACGCACCGAACATTTCATATTGAGTTAATCAGACTCAATATTTATGTAACAGTGCAACAGTAACCATAACATACATACACTAGGCTGTCATGTAATCATTATCAATACATTTTAGTATCAATATAAGAAAATACATAACATTCATGCTAAAAGCATAGCTAGTCCATACCCGGGCTCAACAGGATGAACTACTTTTATACCATAATGCAACATCGTAATACTAGTACTAATAACGTATTCGGAATTATGCATTAGTAACTAGAATTAAGTATGTTATGTATGAATATCCACAATTTCAAAAAAAAAAAAGATTTTAATAGATATCAAAATATGAGCCTTTCGCGGAAGCATAATATACATATATTGTGGAACGAATAATATACAAGTTGTACACAAAGGTACATTTTTATATATAATATCATATTGCACAAAGATTTAAACTAATTAAACTAAACTACCACTTTATTCCAAAACTCTATCCTGCTTCATCTCGCTTGACAGCCTGTATCCCACTTGGAATTACCATGGAAAATCATAGGAGTACGGTGTGAGAATTATAAAATTCTTAGTAGTTATGAAAATCGTGTCATCATAATAATTCTATCTATTTCAGGGAAAAATCCATTTCATAGGAACAATCATCATTTAATAGAAAGGTGGCCAAATGTCGAAATCAAGTTCTTTCTCTTCCCGGAATAGAGGTTCATTTTATCTTTATGAAAGTCATTTAATTCATCACATTCATAAATCATTTTATCCAATCTCATGTCATAAAATCATAAATCAAGTCATCAAGTCTCTTATCATCAAATCATAAAATCATATTATCGAATCTCAAATCATTTGTCATCATGTCTTAAAACTTGGTTCATATCATAAAAACTCAAGTTATCAAATCATGTATCGTTTTATCAAATCTTAAATTGTCAACTCATCAGGTCTTACATCATGACTCATATCACGAAACCCTACGTCATCAAATCATAAACTTTTAATGAAATCTCACATGAAAACTCATATATATCATCAATTATCATAATCAAATCAAGAGTTCTCATTTCTCAGGGTCCATATCTCAATCTTTAGGACACAAATGTCACCTCCTAGAGTTGTGATTAGAGAGGGAACACAACTTATGAGGGAATGTCCATCCTCATTCAAGAGTTGTGAGTAGAGAGGGAATTGTCCATCCTCAACTACATGATAAGGAGGGTATCTTCTTTCCTCACATTTCCCCTCAACTACTTAGATAAGGAGGGTATCTTCCTTCCTCACACTATCTAGAACCCAAGAATGCCTCAAGTGTAGAGAGGGAATGTCTATCATCAACTACACATCAACTAGGGAGAAACTCAAGTAAAAAGGAAGGGAATGTCCATCCTTAACCTCATTACTCAGATGGTAATGGAATGTCCATCCTCAACCACCATTTCCAAGTCACCCTAATTGTCCAAGGATATCCTAAATAATGGGTCATTCATGAATTCCAACCATCAATTATCAATAATATGTATATCATAGTTTTTCTCATCATAGGTGCTTAACTTCATCAATCATTTTCATATCATAGCATGATGCATTGATATCTCATAAATTAATCTCATTTGATTCAATCATCATGAAATCATTTCTCAAATCATCAGTCTCATTTGATTTAATCATGTCGTGGCACAAGGCCTCACATTTCATCAGTATGCAATAGTATGCAAATTCACCAATCAATCGAATAACTTGGCTTAATGCCTTACTATTTCATCAATCATGCATTAGTGTATTCCATTAATCATTTTATACCAAAAAATCATGCATTCCATAGCAAAATACACAAGAAACAAACCTAGAAGCATCATTTCCAGGATGTGTCACAGCTCCTCATGCGTTTTGGGAAGTGTCGCGGCTCCAAACTCTTTTGTGCCGCGGATTCTCACTTTTAGGCTATATTTTCCTGCAAAACAGAGACTTGGGGACCGCGATTCTTCATAGTATAAATCATACTAACCAAAAATTACCACAAACAAAGTAAGCTTAAACCACACAAGTGAATAAATCCTTTTGGATTGTTCACCACAAATAAGTCATTCCCTCACCACCAACACTTGGTTGATAAGGTTAATCTCCCTCTTACCTCATAGAAGACAAAAACCCTTCAAGTTGCTTCTCCTATGGATTTTGTGAACCACCAAAGAAAACCCTAACAAGCTTAAACTAAAACAAAGTCATAAACTAAGCTTGAGAAAGGAAAACCATGGATCAATCATAGCTTAGAAACTCAAAATCTAACTTAGAAACAAGAAACAAGAATTTTACCTTGTAGAGTAGAAAACCCTAGCTTGATTTAGAAGCACTAAAAGGATGACCTAAGTGAAACTTATAAGATGAAAAGTGTTTAGGATCTTGTCTAGGTTTAGGAAATGATGTTGGATAGAATTATAGAAGCTTGGATGTTGGTTTTGAGGGTGGTGGCCGAATGCTTCAAGAAAGGGAGAGAATGGACTTTTGTGTTTGTTCTTGGAAGAGAGAGAATGGAGAGAAATGTCTTAAGTCACAAAGTGATAGTAAATGAAGTAAAATATCCTATTTCTCTAGTGCATGGCCGTGTAGATGCATGCATAGAAAGACTGGAGCTTGTTCAATAAGATAGAAATGAATCACATTGCTTCACATGGCTTAGGTCATTAGATGGTCATCCTTTGGTCATAATAGATGAATAGATTGTTCAAGAACTCCCTAGAATCACCTAGTGGCCGTGGAGCACATGGAGGTAAGTAACTAGGTTTTGATTCAATTAGTTTCCTAGTTACATTTAGTTTAGGTAGTTAGTTCACCTAGTTTCTTATAATTACTTCATTTAGTTACAAGGCTAACTATCTAGTTACAAGCTTAGGTCATGCATTGTCATGCATTCTAGAAGACTCTAGATCCTCTTTGTAACTATAGACTCTAAGGATTAGCCAACTAAGTTTGTTCCATTTAGTTTCTACTAAGACTTTTAGAGTAACTTCGTTAGATTACTTAGTTCCTTGGCTAACTAGTCTAACCATTATTGTTGACCAAAACCTATTGGCTTAGAAAAATCAAGTCATTAACATTGACCAATTTCTATTGGTTCACCAAATTGTGAGTCACAAAACTTTTCCCAGTCTATTTTCCAACAGACAAAGGATACAGAATCTATTACCCAATTGGTAGAAATTACTACTCGTAAATCAGTAATTATAGTCCAAATAAATAAAAATGTGAAATATTTTTATTTCATAGATAAATTCTAAAAATTAAAAGATCGGGTAACGTATCTCTCTGATTGGGGTTTAGTAATATCCCTCGGCTGCGATTAAATTAATAAAGATTTTCCCCGGCCCAAAAATTATTATTTTTTTGACTCGGAGTAAATCACACACAATGATAAAAAAACAGTCATAGAATAGTCAAAATAAATTTACAGCGCACATAAATCACAAAATAGTACAATTCAGACATTACTGAGAAACTACAAAATTTTGTTGTGTTACAACTCTCCCCCATTAAAAAAAAATTTCATCCCTGAAATTTATCATACCTTAGAACAACTATGGATACTGTTCCCTTATCTTATCTTCCATCTCCCACGTAGCATCTCCTGTTGTAACACCCACCTTAGGATGTCACATTTATGTTACATAATTACCAAATCAACCTTATTTAGATAACGTACTTTGTAGGGAAAAATACAAAATTCAAAAATTCTTAATAACAAGAAAATAAACTTAGTAGAAAATAAAACATCACAGCATCATTACAAATAATTTACATCATTTATACATATCCAAGTCTCTTGTTATACATATACAAGTCTTTAACACTATCATACTGTAAATATTACAAACTAGTCACTCCAAAAATTTTTAAACACTATTTACATTGACATCTTTGCCCAAGTACTACTAGGCAGCTGAGCCCTCAGAAGTAGCCGGGCCCTCAGATGGATCCTCCTCAGACTCCCCGGGTGGGGGAATTCCAACCCGACGTAAAGTCCGGGGAACAAATGTCCAAGTGGACGATACGACACTACTATCTCTAGGGGTGCGATAGTACGCTCCCCAATGCTACCTGATGGAAATAGGGAACTCTAATTGTACATAAATAGCAACAGAAAAGTAAGGGTTCCCTGACTGTAACCTACTCAGTCTAATATTTACATCTCCCAGATAATATATACTCTCTCTCTCTCTAGATCTTCAGTCCATGCCTCGTCCCCTCCAATGAATGTCAGTATCATGTAACCCAAGAAACTAGGGATCTCCACCGCCATCAAAACTCGAAGTTCTCAATGAAATCTGGACCTTTCTCTGCTTCTCGCTCTACGTCTGGCTCAGTCTCTTAACAACATATAAACATGATACAACATATATATACAAGAGGTGAGATCACTTACGCCAATACCAGTATGGTAGCAATGAAGATAAACACATCCAAAATATCATACAGACATTATACTATAATTACAGTTATGCCATTAACCTTATATATATCATCAATTACACAGGAAATAAAACAAGAATTACGATTACGCTATTTTCAATACTCAAGTATGCAATATTTTAATTATTACGAGCTATAATTACACATGAGTAAGAATTACAAAGATATATCCTCTATGAATGCAAATGTACACTGACTCAAAATCCTACTCCATGGAGCTACAACTCAAGTCGGAGAGAATGACTGAAAAGATCTGTCGGCACTAACATGCTTCAGACCACGTGCTCAATTTCTGCACATCTAGCATATGCACGACAGTCTTTATCAAATCATGATTAGGGATAGTGTCTCGGTCCGGATCATTGGTGTGTTGCATCGGTCTAACCCACGATACAGAAGAGCTACCAACTGTCCATTGTAGGCAACCCGCACCCCAATGCCCCCAAGGTCAATAAGTGACCTACACTACGCTTATCGCACCCACTCAGGAGGTGTAATCTCTCCCAGGCAACTTGCCTTACATAGTCCTTTGGACTTTTCCAATGCATGTATTATGCACTATTCACAATTTCCATTATATCACATGTGCAGGGTTTATATAATAATTTAACAGTAGTATTACTGTAATTTAATTGCGTAGTCATATTTTCGTATTTTCTCACTTGCGACTCAATTCTGTCGCCTTTTCAAACCATGTAATGATTTTTTCAATGTTTTCCAATCGCATGAATATTTTTCATACGTTTTGAATCAGAATTACTGTTTTACTCATTTTAATACTAAAATTTACCGTATTTCTCTCATATTTGCAAAATAGTCCCTCAAAACACATAAATTACATTTTCGTCCCTCAAAACAGATTAATTATGTTTTCGTCCCTCAAAACACATAAATTACATTTTTGTCCCTCAAAATATAATATTTTCACTATAGTCCCTCAAAATTTTATATTTATATAATGACCCCATATTTCCATAATATTTCCAATTGAGCCCCTTCCTCATAAAATTTACCGTATAAATTTCACATACATACAGTATAAATTTTCTTTACAAAGATATATTTCACATACATACATAATATCGATTACTTAAGCATTTCAAAGATACGTGGCAAGCATTAAAATAAAATTATACCTCACGGATACTACACATACGAATATAAAAACACAAGCGAGCACATCCCAAATACAAATCAAACATAGAAACACAAGCGAGACACATCCCAAATACAGTCCAAGAATCTCAAACAATAGGTGAATAAATCCTTAAGGATTTTTCACCGAACAAACCATCCTCACACTACCAGAACATGGGTGGTAAGGTTGAGTCTCCCTCTTACCTCTTGAAGACAAGCTTTCTAAGCTTTCCTCCTTTCCTTGAAGCTTTGTTAATCTCCTAAACAAGCCCTAAAATTTTCAAGAAAATTAGTAAAGGATCATACAAGAATCAAGAGTGAAAACCATGGAGAAATCATGGTTAACAAAATAAAAAATATCAAACTTTGAATCATCAAATCAAAGCTTACCCTTTAGGAAAAGGTTGGAGAAGCTTTGAACAAGATAGGATAAGTTTGTGATAAAACCTTGTGAAGGAGAAATGATTAGAGTAGAATTTGAGTTAAAACAAACCAAGAGATGAATGTTTTAAAGGATGGATGGTGTGAGTTTAAGGTGGTGGTGACCGAATGTGAAGAAAGAAAATGGAAGAGAGGTGCGTGGTTTTCCTTGGCACTTTGAGAGAAATGACTTATGTTTGATAAATATAAAAGCAAAAGGATGAGGACATACATGAAGGCTGCTGACCGTGTGTATTACTTGTGAAATTTGGAAGAATTACTTGAGTGATTATCTAATTTTTGAGTGCATGAAGACAGCTGCCAGCCGTGTGACTTGTGAGGAGAAAATAAGGAAATTTGTTTGCATAATTATCCACTCCTTCCAGCTGCTGCCGTGAGTGAAATTGTGAGGATAAATAAAGAGTTTTATTTGTATAATTGTCCAATCTTTCCAGCTGCCACCATGAGCTGCTGCCGTGCTGTCTTGGTGTGACCGTGAATGACATTTTACTTGAGTAAGTAGCTATACTTTAATTACACAAGGATACTCATTTGTCATTGGTTACCATCTTGACTTTGCATGACATTTGAGCATTCAAATATTACTTGGAAGCTTCTCAAATTTGCTGAACCGTCTTTGCGCATCTTCTTTGGGCGTCTCCAATCTGGCTCCAAAACGCTGCTTGAACCGTGGAGCTTGGTGCGTTTAATCCCCTCAATTTGTTGCTAATCCAAGCTTAATTACTAGTTGATTAATTAGCTAATTAATTGGGTTTAATCTCCTAACCATTCTTACTTAATCATCCAAGTATATAACTAATTTAGTTTAACATATTTAGCATGTATCATCACCTCTAATTAGAATTAGGATATTAAATTAAGGATTAAGTTATAACTAATCCCTAATTAAGTTAGTTTACTTAATTTCTTAATTAGGTAATTAGGTCAACTCAACTAAATTAAGGTTAATTAGTTTCCTAAGCAAAAGTCAAGCAATTATTGTTGACTCAATCTTATCCATTGAAAATCAATTTGATTTCCTATCCATTAATTTTATCTATGATGGATATTACTTGATAGTTTTGGTAGGATTTGTTTTACACCATTGATTGAATCAATGGTGAAGATCAAAGCTTCTAATCAAGCTTCAAATCTAATGGTCCACAAGAAAGTCTAAGTTTCTTTCCTTGACCAATTCTCATTGGTTAGAAAAGTCCAACCATTTATTTTGACTATATCCTATTGGATCATTTTAATTTTAATTACAAGAAATATTCTAAACACATTTTCTATTAATTAAAACTTATCGGGTCCAACATTCATAGCAAATGACTACTATAAACATAACCACAGATATTTATCAGTACAATATTTTTGTTTTTATAGATAGATTCTAAAAATTTAAAAGATTCTTTTCTGAGTCACTCAGATTCGGGTTTAGTAAGATCCCCCGTCTCCAAATGAGGCAGATCAGAATTTCCTCGGCATGAAAATTATTATTTTTCCTGGCCAGGAGCAAATCACACAAAATGATCAAGTATGATCTCAGAATAGTCAAATTATTTTTATACCACATAGAAAATACAAAATAGTGTAATTCTGCTATTACTATTCATATAGCCAGAATTTGGGGTGTTACAACTCTCCCCCTCTAAAATAAAGTTTCGTCCTCGAAACTTGACATACACTTAACATAAAAACGGATACTGCTCTCTAATCTTTTCTTCCAACTCCCATGTGGCTTCACCACTTACATCGTTCCAAACTACTTTAACTAATGCAATGTCCTTTCCTCGAAGTTGCTTTATCCTTCGGTCTTCAATCTTGACTGGAACTATCTCATAGGTCAAGTTCTCCTTTAGTTATACAGTGTCTGGTTCGATAATGTGAGTCGGATCTGGAATATATTTCCGTAGTTGTGATACGTGAAATACATTATGAAGATTTGATAAAAACCGTGGCAGTGCAACTTGATAAGCCACCGGACCTATCCGACGAAGTATATGATACGGTCCGATAAACTTGGGAGTAAGCTTCCTCGACTTGATTACTCGTCCAACTCTAGTCATAGGCGTCACACGTAAAAATACATGGTCACCTTCTTCAAATTCCAATGGTCTTCTTCTTTTATCTGCATAGCTCTTTTGCCGCGTCTGAGCTGTCCTCATCTTGTCTTGGATCATCTTTACCTTTTCAGTTGTTTGTTGCACGAATTCAGGTCCTACCACAGTACTTTCACCATCCTGGTACCAACACAATGGTGTCCTACATCTTCTCCCATATAAGGCTTCATAGGGTGCCATCCCTATACTCGAATGGAAACTATTGTTGTAGGTGAACTCTATCAATGGCAGAAATTCATCCCAACAACCAGTTTGCTCTAGAACGCAAGCCCTCAACAAGTCCTCCAACGACTGAATTGTTCTTTCTGACTGACCATCAGTTTGTGGATGGTAAGCAGAACTCAAATGTAGATTGGTTCCCATCGCTTCTTGTAGACTAGTCGAAAATCTTGATGTGAATCGCGGATCTCGATTAGAAATTATACTGGATGGTACACCATGAAGTCTAACAATTTCATTGATGTATATGTGAGCCAATTTCTCCATTGAGTACTTAATATTAATCGGTAAAAAGTGCGCCGACTTTGTAAGCCGATCAATAATTACCCATATAGAGTCGTGACCCTTCCGAGTTCTTGGTAGCCCCGTGACGAGATCCATTGCTATGTCATCCCATTTCCATTCAGGAATAGGCAAAGGTTGCAACATTCCTGATGGCTGTTGATGTTCCACCTTGGCCTTCTGACAAGTCAAACAGGATGATACATATTCTGCGACATCCCTCTTCATTCCTTGCCACCAATATAGCTGCTTCAAATCTTGGTACATCTTTGTGGCTCCTGGATGCATACTCAACTTACTTCTATGAGCTTCATTCAAAATCGATCTCCTAAGTTCTGGATCGTTTGGTACACAAACTCTTCCTTTGAACTTCAAAATTCCATCGACACCTTCACTGAATTCCAATTCTGCTCCTTGACTTTTTGCTTCCTTTGCTTCTTACAGATATTGATCACTATTCTGTCCTTCTCGTATTTTATTCATCAGATCATTCGAAATAGTGATCATATTCAAACACATCTTCCCCGGTGTCAACTTCACAGATAATCGCATATCCTGAAATTCTTCTATCAATTCCTTCTCCTTCATCATCATAACAGAAGCATTAAGCGATTTTCTACTCAAAGCATCCGTTACGACGTTCGCTTTTCCGGGATGATATTGTAACTGAAAGTCATAATCTTTCAGAAACTCAAGCCAACGCCTTTGTCTCATGTTTAACTCTTTCTGGTCAAACAGATACTTCAAACTTTTATGGTCACTAAACACAGTGAACATTGCCCCATAGAGAAAATGTCTCCATACCTTCAACGCAAACACCACTGCTGCTAGCTCCAAGTCATGAGTCGGATAATTCCTCTCATGCACTTTCAACTGCCTCGATGCATATGCCACAACCTTACGGTTCTGCATAAGTACACAACCCAATCCTTGATAAGAAGCATCACAGTACACCTCGAAAGGTTCATTCGGATCAGGTAGAATGAAAACTGGTGAAGTAGTCAGTCGTCGTTTCAACTCCTGAAAACTTTCCTCACAGGCTTCAGTCCATACAAATGGTTGATTCTTTCGTGTAAGTTGGGTAAGAGGTCCTGCAATCTTTGAAAACCCTTCTATGAATCGTCGATAGTAACCGGCCAATCCGATGAAACTACGGATCTCCGATACAGTCTTCGGTCTTTCCCACTCAATAATTGTCTCCACTTTAGAAGCATCAACTTCAATTCCATCTGCCGATATGACATGCCCCAAGAATTGTACTTCACTCAACCAAAATTCACACTTGGACAACTTGGCATATAGTTTATTTTCCTTCAAAATCTGGAGAACCACTCTGAGGTGTTCAGCATGTTCCTCCTGACTTCGAGAATAAATCAAGATGTCATCAATAAAGACAACAATAAACTTATCCAAGTACGAACGGAAAAGTCTGTTCATGAAGTCCATAAATATTACAAGTGCATTAGTCACACCAAAAGGCATCACTTGGTACTCATAATGTCCGTATCGAGTCCGGAACGCAGTCTTCGGGATATCCTCCACCTTTACACGTATCTGGTGATAACCAGAACGTAAATCAATCTTAGAAAATATGGTGGCTCCTCGTAATTGATCCACCAGATCATCAATTCTTGGTAGGGGATACTTATTCTTGATTGTAATCTTGTTCAACTGTCGATAATCCACACATAACCGAGAAGTCCCATCCTTCTTCTTTACCAACAACACTGGAGCTCCCCAAGGTGATACACTTGGTCTCACAAATTTCTTTTCCAACAAATCTTCTAATTGCTTCTTCAGTTCGGCCAACTCTTCTGGCGACATTCTGTAAGGTGCCATAGATATAGGTCCAGCTCCAGGTACTAAATCAATAGAGAATTCAATCTCCCTTTCCGGCGGTAATCCCAGTATATCTTCAGGAAACACTTGGAAATTCATTCACTACAAAGATATCCTTCAGAACATCTTCACAGTGAACCTCCAAAGAAGATATCAACAAGTACCCTAGGTCTCCTTCCTTTAAACAAGCTTCCACTTGAGTAGCCGTTAAGAATTTAGAATCCTTAACTTCAGGGAAAACTAACGTCTTACTTGAACAGTCAATCAGGATATGGTTAGAGGATAACCAATCCATTCCTAAGATTACATTAATCTTAGAAAGAGGCAAACAGATCAAATCCACATGAAAGATTCTATCCTTAATACAAACAGGACAATTCAAGCATACTTTTGTAGTTATCACAGGTTTATCAGTAAGAGTAACCACAGTCAAATCATATGGCAATGTAGTCACAGTTAATCCCAAACGCTCCACACAATCACATGCAATGAAAGAATGTGCTTCTCCCGAATCATATAACACTGTTAAAGGGTTACCTTTAATGGCACACTCCTCCATTATCAAGTCCTCAGATTTAGCGGCTTCCTCCCCGCTCATA
This sequence comes from Ormosia semicastrata, assembly GCA_029884595.1. Taxonomy (NCBI): domain Eukaryota; kingdom Viridiplantae; phylum Streptophyta; class Magnoliopsida; order Fabales; family Fabaceae; genus Ormosia; species Ormosia semicastrata. Next base: position 69,059,184 of record JAQQTO010000061.1, on the reverse strand, counting down.
GTATATACTCGACCACCCGCCTGTGGCCTTGCAGTACGAACATTGCCCACTGATGGCTCTCGCCTTCAACGATCACAATCTCTCGGAAAAATGTCCAGGCTTCCCACATCTATAGCAGATCACCCCCTTATGCTGATAGTCTCTAGTAAGATGTCCTTTCCCACACTTAAAACATTTAAGTGTAGAAGTTCCAGTTGAAACTGCCTTACTACCACTTGAACTTCCCCCAACTGATTGTTATCGATTCTGATTTGCTGCTGGTTTAGTGTAGGGCTTTTGTTGATAACGGTTGCCACCGCTACCTCCGCTACCTCTTCCCCTTTGGAACCGTGCTGGTCCAAAGTTTTTAGTCCTTGCCGCCCGTTGGTTATCTATCTCCTCAATCTTGCGGCACTTGTCCAATAACACCGGAAACTGATCAATATCCACCGTCGCTAAAGCTCTCTTGATGTTAAGCCTCAACCCCTCTTCGAATTTCCTACACTTCCATTCCTCATCTGGATGCATCTGAAAGTACCTCGAAAACTTAGACAAGCTTTCGAACCTTGCTGCATACTCGCTCATAGTCATTGCTCCTTGCCTCAGACTAAGGAACTCCATCTCCTTAGCATGTTGCACACTCGCTGGAAAATATTTTGCCAAAAACTTCTATCTAAAGAGCTGCCATGTTACAATTCTTCCTTCAGCTTCAATTAATCTTCGAGCTCCTGCCCACCAGGCCTCTCCATCACCAACTAGCACAAACGTCGCGAAAGTAAGTTTTTGCTCATCAGTACAACCCATACCATCAAATATCTTCTCTAATTCCTTAATCCACAGATCAGCCTTCTCTCCGATCAAACTCTCCATGAAACTTAGGCGATTATTCCTTCGAAATTCGACAAGCTATGAGCATCGTCGGTTGCTCTCTGATTCTGCTGGACAACAACTTCAGCGATCCTTTGTATTGCTGTTATAGCTGTAGCCATATTCTGATTGTCATTGCCGGCATTCTCATATTCTGCTCTAGTATTAACACGCCCTCTTCCTCGTCTAGCCATTTCGTCTTTCTCAAGTCAACTAGACAACACAAATAATAGTTGAAATCAATCTTCTAGTAATATGGTTTCCTTTCCGACAAATAAACACAGAGAAACACGCAACTTAAACAAGACAGACCTAACCACAAACCCAAAAGACTCTAACTTGGGCTCTGATACCAACTAATGTAACACCCACCTTAGGATGTCACATTTATGTTACATAATTACCAAATCAACCTTATTTAGATAACGTACTTTGTAGGGAAAAATACAAAATTCAAAAATTCTTAATAACAAGAAAATAAACTTAGCGAAAAATAAAACATCACAAAGATCATTACAAATAATTTACATCATTTATACATATCCAAGTCTCTTGTTATACATATACAAGTCTTTAACACTATCATACTGTAAATATTACAAACTAGTCACTCCAAAAATTTTTAAACACTATTTACATTGACATCTTTGCCCAAGTACTACTAGGCAGCTGAGCCCTCAGAAGTAGCCGGGCCCTCAGATGGATCCTCCTCAGACTCCCCGGGTGGGGGAATTCCAACCCGACGTAAAGTCCGGGGAACAAATGTCCGAGCGGACGATACGACACTACTATCTCTAGGGGTGCGATAGTACGCTCCCCAATGCTGCCTGATGGAAATAGGGAACTCTAATTGTACATAAATAGTAACAGAAAAGTAAGGGTTCCCTGACTGTAACCTACTCAGTCTAATATTTACATCTCCCAGATAATATATACTCTCTCTCTCTAGATCTTCAGTTTATGCCTCGTCCCCTCCAATGAATGTCAGTCTCATGTAACCCAAGAAACTAGGGATCTCCACCGCCATCAAAACTTGAAGTTCTCAATGAAATCTGGACCTTTCTCTGCTTCTCGCTCTACGTCTGGCTCAGTCTCTTAACAACACATAAACATGATACAACATATATATACAAGAGGTGAGATCACCTACGCCAATACCAGTATGGTAGCAATGAAGATAAACACATCCAAAATATCATACAGACGTCATACTATAATTACAGTTATGCCATTAACCTTATATATATCATCAATTACACAGGAAATAAAACAAGAATTACGATTACGCTATTTTCAATACTCAAGTATGCAATATTTTAATTATTACGAGCTATAATTACACATGAGTAAGAATTACAAAGATATATCCTCTATGAATGCAAATGTACACTGACTCAAAATCCTACTCCATGGAGCTACAACTCAAGTCGGAGAGAATGACTGAAAAGATCTGTCGGCACTAACATGCTTCAGACCACGTGCTCAATTTCTGCACATCTAGCATATGCACGACAGTCTTTATCAAATCATGATTAGGGATAGTGTCTCGGTCCGGATCATTGGTGTGTTGCATCGGTCTAACCCACGGTACAGAAGAGCTACCAACTGTCCATTGTAGGCAACCCGTACCCCAATGCCCCCAAGGTCAATAAGTGACCTACACTACGCTTATCGCACCCACTCAGGAGGTGTAATCTCTCCCAGGCAACTTGCCTTACACAGTCCTTTGGACTTTTCCAATGCATGTATTATGCACTATTCACAATTTCCATTATATCACATGTGCAGGGTTCATATAATAATTTAACAGTAGTATTACTGTAATTTAATTGCGTAGTCATATTTTCGTATTTTCTCACTCGCGACTCAATTCTGTCGCCCTTTCAAACCACGTAATGATTTTTTCAATGTTTTCCAATCGCGTGAATATTTTTCATACGTTTTGAATCAGAATTATTGTTTTACTCATTTTAATACTGAAATTTACCGTATTTCTCTCATATTTGCAAAATAGTCCCTCAAAACACATAAATTACATTTTCGTCCCTCAAAACAAATTAATTATGTTTTCGTCCCTCAAAACACATAAATTATATTTTTGTCCCTCAAAATATAATATTTTCACTATAGTCCCTCAAAATTTTATATTTATATAATGACCCCATATTTCCATAATATTTCCAATTGAGCCCCTTCCTCATAAAATTTACCGTATAAATTTCACATACATACAGTATAAATTTTCTTTACAGTATATATTTCACATACATACATAATATACGTTACTTAAGCATTTCAAAGATACAAGCAAGCATTGAAATAAAATTATACCTCACGATACTACACATACGAATATAAAAACACAAGCGAGGCACATCCCAAATACAAATCAAACATAGAAACACAAGCAGACACATCCCAAATACAAATCCAAGAATCTCAAACAATAGGTGAATAAATCCTTAAGGATTTTTCACCGAACAAACCATCCTCACACTACCAGAACATGGGTGGTAAGGTTGAGTCTCCCTCTTACCTCTTGAAGACAAGCTTTCTAAGCTTTCCTCCTTTCCTTGAAGCTTTGTTAATCTCCTAAACAAGCCCTAAAATTTTCAAGAAAATTAGTAAAGGATCATACAAGAATCAATAGTGAAAACCATGGAGAAATCATGGTTAACAAAATAAAAAATATCAAACTTTGAATCATCAAATCAAAGCTTACCCTTTAGGAAAAGGTTGGAGAAGCTTTGAACAAGATAGGATAAGTTTGTGATAAAACCTTGTGAAGGAGAAATGATTAGAGTAGAATTTGAGTTAAAACAAACCAAGAGATGAATGTTTTAAAGGATGGATGGTGTGAGTTTAAGGTGGTGACCGAATGTGAAGAAAGAAAATGGAAGAGAGGTGCGTGGTTTTCCTTGGCACTTTGAGAGAAATGACTTATGTTTGATAAATATAAAAGCAAAAGGATGAGGACATACATGAAGGCTGCTGACCGTGTGTATTACTTGTGAAATTTGGAAGAATTACTTGAGTGATTATCTAATTTTTGAGTGCATGAAGACAGCTGCCAGCCGTGTGACTTGTGAGGAGAAAATAAGGAAATTTGTTTGCATAATTATCCACTCCTTCCAGCTGCTGCCGTGAGTGAAATTGTGAGGATAAATAAAGAGTTTTATTTGTATAATTGTCCAATCTTTCCAGCTACCACCATGAGCTGCTGCCGTGCTATCTTGGTGTGACCGTGAATGACATTTTACTTGAGTAAGTAGCTATACTTTAATTACACAAGGATACTCACTTGTCATTGGTTACCATCTTGACTTTGCATGACATTTGAGCATTCAAATATTACTTGGAAGCTTCTCAAATTTGTTTGAACCGTCTTTGCATCTTCTTTGGACGTCTCCAATCTATTTGCTCCAAAATCTTTGCTTGAACCGTGGAGCTTGGTGCGTTTAATCCCCTCAATTTGTTGCTAATCCAAGCTTAATTACTAGTTGATTAATTAGCTAATTAATTGGGTTTAATCTTCTAACCATTCTTACTTAATCATCCAAGTATATAACTAATTTAGTTTAACATATTTAGCATGTATCATCACCTCTAATTAGAATTAGGATATTAAATTAAGGATTAAGTTATAACTAATCCCTAATTAAGTTAGTTTACTTAATTTCTTAATTAGGTAATTAGGTCAACTCAACTAAATTAAGGTTAATTAGTTTCCTAAGCAAAAGTCAAGCAATTATTGTTGACTCAATCTTATCCATTGAAAATCAATTTGATTTCCTATCCATTAATTTTATGTATGATGGATATTACTTGATAGTTTTGGTAGGATTTGTTTTACACCATTGATTGAATCAATGGTGAAGATCAAAGCTTCTAATCAAGCTTCAAATCTAATGGTCCACAAGAAAGTCTAAGTTTCTTTCCTTGACCAATTCTCATTGGTTAGAAAAGTCCAACCATTTATTTTGACTATATCCTATTGGATCATTTTAATTTTAATTATAAGAAATATTCTAAACACATTTTCTATTAATTAAAACTTATCGGGTCCAACATTCATAACAAACGACTACTATAAACATAACCACAGATATTTATCAGTACAATATTTTTGTTTTTATAGATAGATTCTAAAAATTTAAAAGATTCTTTTAGTCGAGTCACTCAGATTCGGGTTTAGTAAGATCCCCCGTCTCCAAATGAGGCAGATCAGAATTTCCTCGGCCTGAAAATTATTATTTTTCCTGGCCAGGAGCAAATCACACAAAATGATCAAGTATGATCTCAGAACAGTCAAATTATTTTTATACCACATAGAAAATACAAAACAGTGTAATTCTGCTATTACTATTCATATAGCCAGAATTTGGGGTGTTACACCTGTTGTTTCATTCCATATCACTTTTACTAACGAAATTGCTTTCCCTTTGAGTTGTTTCACCGTCCTATCTTCAATCTTAACAAGAAGTGTCTTATACGTCAAATTTTCTTTCAATTGTACCTCATCGGGCTGAATGACATGAGTTGGATGGGGAATATAATTTCTTAACTGAGACACATGAAAAACATTATGAAGGTTAGAGAGAAAAGGCGGTAAAGCTATTTGATAAGTGACTGGACCTATCCGATGAATAATTTGATAGGGTCCAATGAATTTAGGAGTGAGTTTTTTGGATTTTATAACCCTTCCAACACTAATTGTGGGTGTGACTCGCAAAACACATGCTTACCTTCCTCAAATTCAAGAGGTCTTCTTTTTTTTTATCAGGATAGCTTTTCTGTCTACTCTGAGTTGCTCTCATTTTCTCTTGAATCATTTTCACTTTCTCCATCGTTTGTTGCACCATCTCAGATCCTATTGTCATACTTTCTCCATCTTGATACCAACACAAAGGTGTTCGACATCGTCGTCCGTACAATGCTTCATAAGGTGCCATCCCTATACTTGAGTGAAAACTGTTGTTATAAGTGAATTCTACCAAAGGCAATAATTCATCCCAACTCCCTTTTTGTTCTAACACATAAGCTCTTAGTAGATCCTCCAGTGACTGTATAGTTCTCTCCGTTTGACCATTAGTTTATGGATGGTAGGCAGAACTCAAACAAAGTTTAGTCCCCATTGCTTCATGTAGACTTTGCTAAAACCTTGATGTAAATCTTGGATCTCTATCGAAAATGATACTAGAGGGTACACCATGAAGTCTAACAATTTCACCAATGTACACCTGGGTCAACTTCTCTAATGAATACTTGATATTGATTGGAAAGAAGTGAGCAAACTTCGTAAGCCAATCAACAACGACCCATATAGAATCATGACCTTTCTTAGTCTTTGGCAATCCAGTAACAAAATCCATTGCAATACTATCCCATTTTCATTCTGGAATAGTTAGTGGTTGCAGCATACCTGCTGGTCTTTGATGTTCAACCTTTGCCTTTTGACACACAAGACAAGATGACACATGCTCAACTACATCTCTCTTCATTCCAGGCCACAAAAATAATGGCTTTAGGTCTTGATACATCTTGGTCATTCCGAGATGTATACTCAACCTGCTGGTGTGAGCTTCATCGAGAATCGCCTTCCTAAGATCAAGATCATTCGGTATACAAATCCTACCTTTGAACCTTAAGACCCCATCAAATCCTTCCTCAACCGTTGCCACACGACCTTGCCTCAAGAATTCCCTCTCGTTTTGCAAAAATTGATCATCTTCCTGCTTTTCTCGAATTTTATCTAGCAAATCATTCAGAATAGTGACCATATTCAAACAAATTCTTCTTAGCGCTAATTCTACCGATAGCCACATATCTCTAAATCGCTTTATCAATTTTTCCTCTTTGATCATCATAGCAGAAACACTGAGCATCTTTCTACTCAAAGTATCTTCCACAACATTCGCCTTTCCAGGATGATATTAAAGCTGAAAGTCGTAATCCTTTAGAAATTCTAACCACTTTCTTTGCCTCATGTTCAACTCCTTTTGATCAAACAAATATTTCAAACTTTTGTGATCACTGAAGACGTTGAATGTAGCTCCATAAAGAAAATGCCTCCATATCTCTAATGCGAACACAACTGTGGCTAATTCTAAATCATGTGTTAGGTAATTCCTTTCATGTACCTTCAGTTGTCTTGAAGCATATGCTACAACTTTTCTATTCTGCATCAGTAAACATCCTAATCCTTGATAAGATGCATCACAATATACTTCAAATGATTCATTTGGATCCGGTAAAATCAACACTAGTGCAATATTCAACCTTATCTTTAATTCTTGGAAACTTTCTTCGCATTCATCCGTCCAAATAAAAGCTTGATTCTTCCTTGTGAGTTATGTAAGAGGTCTGGCTATCTTAGAAAAACCTTCAATAAACCTCCGATAATATCCGGCTAATCCAACAAAACTCCAGATCTCAGTTACTGTTCTTGGCCTTTCCCACTGAAGAACTGTCTCCACCTTTGTTGGATCCACTGCAAGAAATCACATGACCTAAAAACTGAACCTCCTCCAACCAAAATTCATATTTTGATAGTTTTGTGTACAACTTCTTCTCCTTTAAAATATGGAGAACTATGCTAAGATGTTCAGCATGCTCTTCCTGACTTTGTGAATAGATCAGAATGTCATCGATGAAAACAATGACAAATCTGTCTAGATATGGATGAAAAATCCTATTCATGTAATCCATGAATATCGCAGGAGCATTCGTTACTCTGAACAGCATCACAAGATACTCATAATAACCGTAGCGCATTCAAAAAGTTGTCACATCCTCTACCTTGACACGAATTTGATGATAACCTGATCACAGATCTATCTTAGAGAAAATAGTTGCTCCTTTCAATTGGTCCATCAAATCATCAATCCTTGGAAGTGGATACTTATTCTTTATTGTGACCTTGTTTAACTGGCTGTAATCTACACATAAAAGCAAAGATCCATCCTTCTTTTTGACTAACAACAATGGAGCTCTCCATGGTGAAACACTAGGTCTCACAAACTATTTTTCCAACAATTCCTCCCATAGCCTATTTAACTCTGATAATTCTGATGGCGACATCTAGTACGGTGCAATCGATATAAGACCTGCTCCTAGTACAAGATCAATAGAAAACTTTATCTCTCTTTCCAGCGGTAATCCGGGCACCTCATTAGGAAAAACTTCAGGAAACTCATTTACAACAGAAATACCAATCACATCCTTCTCACTCTTAACTTCTAAAGAAGACAATAGCATGTATCATTGAGCTCCATCCCTTAATAAAGATTCAACTTGTTTGGCAGTCAAAATCCAAAAACCTCTTTCTCAGGAAATACTAAGGTATTTTTAGAACAATCTAACAAGATATGGTTAGAAGATAACTAATCCATTCCTAAGATTATATCAATATCAGTAAGAGGCAAACAAATTAGATCAACAGAAAAAACTCGATTATTGATAGTAATAGGGCAATTTAGGCATATTTTAGAAGTACTAATAGGCTTGGCAGTTGGTGTAGAAACAATCAATTAAAAGTTCAAAGAGGACACAAGCAATCCCAAACGATCCACACAGTCATATATAATAAACGAATGAGTTGCACCCGAATCATATAGTACAATTAAAAGATTACCTGATATGACACCTTCTCCCTTGATAAGATCATCGGACTAAAAGGCTTCAGCTCCGCTCATTGTATATACTTGTCCACCAACTTACGGCTTAGCAGCATAAACGTTGCTCATTGAAGGTTCCACTTTCACTTGATCACAATCCCTTGAGATATGACCAGGCTTTCTATATCTAAAGCAAATTATCCCCCTGATCATGTAGTCCCTTGTCATATGGCCCTTTCCATACTTTAAACACCTCATTAGCGGTGCCACAGTCTAACCAAAACATTTGCTACTCGAACCTCCTCCACGTGATTGCTGTTGTTGTTATTGGCTTCCCGATGGTCGAGAATATGGTTTCCACTGAAACAAGTTGTTGTTATTGCTTCCTCCCCTTTGGAACCTAGACGGTCCAAAGTTACAGTTCCTCATATTTCGCAATGGCTCTTATTCCTCAAGTCTACAACACACATCTATCAATATTGAGAACTAGTTCATTCGCATTGGCAGTACTCCTCTCTTCAATTCAACTCTCAAACCTTCCTTGAACTTGCGGCATTTGAAAACCTCATTAGGCTGGATCTAGAGATACTGTGAGAACTTCGACAAGCTCTCAACCTTTGCAGTATACTCGTTAACCGTCATCCCACCTTGTCGTAACCTAAGAAATTCCATCTCCTTACCATGCCTTGCACTTTTAGGAAAATACTTTTCTAGAAATGCATCACAAAATACCTCCTAGGTAATTTCCATTCCTTCAGCTTATAGTACTCTATGAGTTGTTTTCCACCAATTTTCGCCATCTCCCATCAACATAAATGTGGCATAAGTCACTTTGTGGTACTCCGTACATCTTATTCCTTCAAAAATCTTTTCCAGCTCTTGGATCTACAAACTCGCCTTCTCCAGATCAAACTCACCTCTAAAATGTGGAGGATTGTTTCGACGAAACTCAGACAAATTCTAGGCTTCAGCATTTACTTCTTCTTGTTGTGCAGCTTGTTGATTCTGTTGCATAATCACGTCCGCCATTCGCTGCATTGCTTTGGCAGCAGCAATCATCGCATCGTCATCATGTCCCACATTCATACGTGTACCTCTGCCACGAGACATAGCTTTCTTCACAAGCAACCAAACAAAACTCTATAAAAGTCATATGTAACCTTTTAAAAACCAAAACACAGAGAATCACACAACACAAGCAAAACAGACCTAACCACAAAAACCCAAAAGACTCTAACCGGGGCTCTGATACCAACCAATGTAACACCCACCGTAGGATATCACATTTAAGACTAATCCTAATATAACGTACCCAAGTTGTAAAAGAATTAATCTTGTAAAAGTATTAATTTTTAAAATTTCATTTGTGGAATAAGTGAAAAAAACAAAATACATAAAAATCAAAAGTACAACTTATAACTCAAAAGAACACACTAAAATATACATAGACATTTCAAAAGATTGTCCCCAAATAATCTACACAAATATATTACACCCCAAAAGATAAATATGTATAACATATACATCAAAACATAAACTGTTTAACTAAAACTTTTAAAGATTAAGGATTTGGGTCCTCAGAAAGATCCTTCTCCTTAGTATCATCAAAGAACCCAGGTGGGTACATCACTCGCCTAACAGGAGTTCTAGCCGAAGACACCATCGAGTCCTCCCGTGGAGTATAGATATTATCACCCCAAAGCTCTTGAATAGGCATCGTGAACTCCAAATGAACAAATACATTCATCGTCATAACTGGAACCCTATCCCTAGTTCCACTAAGATTCAGAGTCCAATCCACAGTATACACAAAACGTTCATTATCTAAGTTAAACCTCCAAGCATCAGTCCCCTTATGGAACTGTACTATAACAAAACCAAGTACTTGGTGCCTTGCCGCCATTTAAAATAAACATAGGAACAGTCACTAATGGAAAATAGAACTTCCAGCTTCTTTGTCTCCTTGGTCTTCATCAAACATATAAATAAAATAGATATAATATAGCAAAGAGGCGAGATCCCCTACATCAATCTCAGTATGGCAGTATAGGAAATGATAGTAGATATACAGATACAATATTAACACATTGAATCATATTATCACATCACAGATAAAATACTAGATAAGCATAATTATCATATCAATATGCTGACTAACTATGCATATACACACAGACCCATTCATACTCCATAGAGCTAATCACAATTTCGGAGAGAAAGATAGGGAGTATATGCCTGTATATCGTTAGCCTCAAATCATGTGCCAATATATTATATCAATGTGCACAACATAGCTCATACAAAACACTCTCAACTAATCACAAAAAGAGTAGTAACTCCTTCAAGATCGTCGGTGAGTTTGCATAGGATACCACGGCACAGAGGTGCTACCATCTGGCCACATATGACATTCAACACCCTGACGTCTCCAAGATCACGGAAGATTGTAACTATGCGATTCTCACCTGCACGAAAGTGTAAATTCAATCTCCTAGGCAAATAGTCTTAACCAATAAGCTGACACGCTTTTCAATACATGATGTATGATTCAAATACACATACAATCATTATTCTCACAGTATTTTACATACACATACCATCTCTTGGTGGTATCACTGTTCAACATCATCGAGCCAACCACTACAGCCCGACAGCAAACTGCTGTTATTTCTAATCGTGTAAATATTTTATCGCATTTTCACAATCGCAGAACATTTTTCTTACGTTTTCAAATTGCGTAAGTATTTTTCAATGTTTCATAATCGCGTATGGATTTTTAAACATTTTCTCAATCGCGTAGCAATTTTAAATCATTTTCTCAATCTAATAGCTTAAAAATCACTATTTTGACAACAAATGACATTTCTCTAATATTTTTCACATAAATAGTTATTTTAGCTTTATTTACCATATTTTACTATTAAAAATCCTTTAAGTAGCATTTTCCATCATTTCTCACAAAATTACATTTCTTTGATTTAATTTGGATATTACAGCTCGAAATTTCCTAACGCGCTTCAAAACTCAAAGGGTGAGCTATACGTCAGTAAATTTCAAGTTTTAACTATTATCTTACTTCATAACTTAATTATACTAATTTAATTCTAAAAATTGGTTTACTTTCTTCTTATGTCTACAAAGCCATCAAATTAATTTCCTCTTAATTAGACATCTAGGCCTACTTAGTAACATAATGTTGGATCTAAAACCTCAAAATTAGGCATGTTGGCTGAATTACAATATATACTTCATAAATCATATTTAATTATTTTCTATCACTTTATTCTTTGCAAAGACCTTTAATCCAATTTCTTGTCATTAACTCATTTAATGCTTGATTCAGAAAATAATTTAAAACACTTTGCCTCCACTGTGGTGTTGAGGTCGTGAGCCTCCATAGGTTCTTTGGAACCTTCATACACTTCCTCATTATGTATATCACATCCTACTATATACAATAATCAACATGCTTTCAAAATCACATATTCAAGCATATAATCAAAGCAATAAATCATATCAACCAAAAATCACCACAAACAAAGTAAGCTTAAACCACATAAGTGAATAAATCCTTATGGATTTTTCACAACAAATAAGTCATTCCCTCACCACCAACACTTGGTGGATGAGGTTAATCTCCCTCTTACCTCAAGGAAGACAAAAACCCTTCAAGTTGCTTCTCCTATGGATTTCGTGAACCACCAAAGAAAACCCTTGCAAGCTTGAACCAAAACAAAGTCATAAACTACGATTGAAAAAGGAAAATCATGGATCAATCATGGCTTAGAAACTCAAAAATCCAACTTAGAAACAAGAGACAAGAATTTTACCTTGTAGAGTAGACAACCCTAGCTTGATTTAGAAGCACCAAATGGATGAACTAAGTGAAACTTATAAGATGAAAAGTGTTTAGGATCTTGTCTAGGTTTAGGAAATGATGTTGGATAGAATTATAGAAGCTTGGATGTTGGTTTTGAGGGTGGTGGCCAAATGCTTCAAGAAAAGGAGAGAATGGAGTTTTGTGTTTGTTCTTGGAAGAGAAAGAATGGAAAGAAATGTCTTAAGTCACAAAGTGATAGTAAATGAAGTAAAATATCCTATTTCTCTAGTGCATGGTTGTGTAGATGCATGTATAGAAAGACTAGAGCTTATTCAATAAGATAAAAATTAATCACATTGCTTCACATGGCATAGGTCATTAGATGGTCGTCCTTTGGTCATAATAGATGAATAGATTGTTCAAGAACTCCCTAGAATCACCTAGTGGCCGTGGAGCACATGGAGGTAAGTAACTAGGTTTTGATTCAATTAGTTTCCTTGTTACACTTAGTTTAGGTAGTTAGTTCACCTAGTTTCTTATAATTAGTTCATTTAGTTACAAGGCTAACTATCTAGTTACAAGCTTAGGTTATGCATTGTCAAGCATTCTAGAAGACTCTAGATCCTCTTTGTAACCATAGACTCTAAGGATTAGCAAACTAAGTTTGTTCCATTTAGTTTCTACTTAGGCTTTTAGAGTAACTTAGTTAGATTACTTAGTTCCTTGGCTAACTAATCTAACCATTATTGTTGACCAATTCCTATTGGCTTAGAAAAATCAAGCCATTAACATTGACCAATTTCTATTGGTTCACCAAATTGTGAGTCACAAAACTTTTCTCAGTCTATTTTCCAACGGACATAGGATACAGAATCTATTACCCAATTAGCAGAAATTACTACTCCCAAATCAGTAATTACTATCCAAATAAATAAAAATATGAAATATTTTTATTCCACAAATAAATTCTGAAAATTAAAAGATCGGGTAACGTATCTCTGGGATTCGGGTTGAGTAAGATCCTCCAGCTCGGAATAAATCAGTAAAGATTTTCCCGGGCCTGAAAATTATTATTTTCCTGACTCAGAGTAAATCACACACAATGATCAAAAACAGTCATAGAACAGTCAAAATAAATTTACAGCACACATAAATCGCAAAATAGTACAATTCAGACATTACTGAGAAACTATAAAATTTTTGGGGTGTTACAGCCTCTATGGCTAAAAGGGTGCAGATTTTATCAATTTGCCGACTATAACCCAATGGCATGCTAGCCTAACTGGGTCTTCGACCATCTTATCATAAGGTCCATCAATATGCTTTCTCATTTCCATTTGGAAATCTTCAGGGCTTGTACAAATCTAGACGATCTTTGGTGTTCTATGCTCACTTTTTGACAAACTAAACATTTGGACACATATTCTACTAATTCTCTTTTCATGTTTGGCCACCAAAGTATCTCTTTGGAGGTCTTAATACATCTTTACGGCTCCGGAGTGGATGGTCTATTTACTCTTATGGACTTCTTATAAAATCTTTTCTTTGATTTCATCTTCTATTAGAACAAATAGTCTATTTCTAAACATAAATGTTCCATTATGAGCCTTCTCAAAAATTCTTTTCCTTCCCGAGTGGATCTGTTCATCTATTAGATTCAAAGCTTCATCTTCCTTTTGAACTTCTCTAATTTAAGTCCTCAAATCATTTTGAATCTCTAATCTTTTCAAACTTAGACCATGTGGTAACACAACATACTCAAATCTCTAAAGCTCTCAAGGAGTTCTATCACTTATATCATCATTTAGGACACATGTAGAAGTTTTCTGCTAAGTGCATCGGCCACAACATTGGCCTTACCAAGATGATACTTTAACTCAAAGTCATAATCTTTGAAGAATTCCATCCACCTCCATTGCCTCATGTTCATCCCTTTTTGATCAATGATTATTTCAAACTTTCGTGATCACTAAAGACCTCAAACTCGACCCCATACAGATAATGCTTCCAAATCTTTAAAGCAATCACAACTGCTACTAGTTCCAAGTCATAGGTTGGGTCATTCTCTTCATAGGGTCCTAGCTACCTATGATCCTAAGCAGCTACTCATCCTTTTCGTATCAACACACAACCTAACCCATTTCTCGAAACCCCACACTAAGCTTCAAGGTTTCTTGCTGGTCTAGATTCATTAGCATAGGTGTGGTGGTCAACTTTTCTGTCAACTGTTAGGAGCTACTCTTTCATCTCTGTGTCCATTCAAGAGTATTGCCCTTTCTAGTCAACCTAGTTAAGGCAAAACTATCTAGAAAATCTCTTTATGAATTTTCTGTAATACTCATCCAAACCTAAGAAACTCTTAACTTCATTTATGATGGTAGGTCTTCCATCGTAATGCTACTTCTATCATACTTGGATCTATGGATATTCCATCTCTAGATATCACATGTCCCAAAAACTGCACATTCTTCATTCAAAACTCACGTTTTGATAGCTTAGCAAGCAATCTCTTCTCATTCAGGATTTCTAGAACTACCTTAAGACGTCTTTCATGTTCTTCAGTTGTCTTTGAATAAATTAGTACATCATATATAAAGACAACAACAAATTTATAAAGGTATGGCCTAGAAATCTTGTCTATATACTCTATAAAATGACATGTCAATATATCAGACCAAAGGACATTATAAGGTACTCATAACACCCTTACCTGGTCCAGAAGGCAGTCTCTGGAATATCCCTTTCTCTATCTCTGATTCGATGGTATCCTGACTTTAGGTCAATCTTTAAAAACACTACAGCTCCTCTCGACTAGTCCATTAATTCATATTTCCTATGTAATGGGTATTCATCATCACTTGTGACTTTATTCAACTATCTATAACCCACACATAGCTTTATACCATCATCTTTCTTTTTCATCAAGAGCACTGGGGCTCCTCTTGATGAGACTCTAGATCAAATAAACTTTTCATCCAATAGCTCTTCTATCTATTTCTTAAGCTTAGAGAGTTCTATAGAAAATGTCCTATAGGGTGCTATGGGGTAGGCCTTATTCCTGGCACTAGGTCTATAGCACACTCAATCTATTTCTCAGGTGGTTAAGCACTTACTTCGACTCGAAATACCTTTGGGTACTATCTCATATTTCAGACATTGTGGTCCTTTATCTTTTATCTTTAATTATTCTCTTTTCCAAGGTGGTTTTCCAACTTTGAAAATTCCTCCTTGGAGTCACCATCTATCTTCTCTCTCTTTTGAAAGCCCAGAAGGCTTTGCTCCTGTAGGGGCTTTGGTTGTGGAGGTCTTGAACTAACTGATTCTACTATCTTATATTTGTTCACAAGGGCATGAAGGTCTTTATTCTCAAGGGACTTCACTATTTTTCTCATATCGTCCTTCAATCTGGACTTAAACTTTATGAACTTCTAGCTCTCATCTAAATGATACCAGAAATACGAAAAGAACTTCAACAGTTCCTTGAATCTTGCCACATCCTGCCCCACTATCATGTTTCCTTGTTCCAGCTTCAAAATTCCAAATCTTTCTCTATTTGTAGATTCCTTGGAAATACTTATCCAAGAAAGCCGTCTTAAATATCTCCTAAATTGTGTCTATCTCGACTACTTTCTCTATTTCTTCTATCATCATTCCTCCAGCACTCAGCTTCCCTTTTCAACATGAAGGATGCAAGAATGCCTTTGGTCATTTGTGCATCTCATCACTACAAAGATCTTTTTCGACTCCCCCAACCATTCCTCAGCCTTAGGTGAACCATACTCTCATTAGAATGGTGGATGGTTGGTCTTTACAAACTCTAAAAGGTCATGAAAACCATGAATTCTCACGACCACTGCTTCTTTCTCTACTTTACGGATATGGGTTGTCACCCATCCTTTCCATAACTCTGTTTGTGACAGTTGTCTATTCCCTCATGACTACAATCATCTATCTTTACTTCTTCATGACAGTTGTCACTTCTCTAAACATCTTTATCATATATGTCATGCTATTACTAGCAGATACTCCACCTCATCGTGTACGCCTGGATGATACCATAATTTCCTATATGCACTGAAATTTCATATTGAGTTAATCAGACTCAATATTTATGTAACAGTGCAACAGTAACCATAACATACATACACTAGGCTGTCATGTAATCCTTATCAATACATTTCAATATCAATATAAGAAAATACATAACATTCATGCTAAAAGCATAGCTAGTCCATACCCGGGCTCAATAGGATGAACTACTTTGATACCATAATGTAACATCCTAATACTAGTACTAATAACGTAACCAGAATTACGCATTAGTAACTAGAATTAAGTATGCCATTTATGAATATCCACAATTTTGAAATAAATGATTTTAATTGATATCAAAATATAAGCCTTTCGCAAAGCATAATATACATATATTATGGAAAGAATAATATACAAGTTGTACACAAAGGTACATTTTTTATATATAATATCATATTGCGGAAAGATTTAAACTAATCAAACTAAAATACCACTTCATTCCAAAGCTCTATCCTGCTTCATCTCGCTTGACAGCCTGTATCCTACCTGGAATTATCATGAAAAATCATAGGAGTATAGCGTGAGAATCATAAAATTCTTAGTAGTTATGAAAATCGTGTCATCACAATAATTCTAGCTATTTCAAGAAAAAATCCATTTCATAGGAATGATCATCATTTAATAGAAAGGTGGCCAAATGTCAAAATCAAGTTCTATCTGTTCCAGAAATAGAGGTTCATTTTATCTTTATAAAAATCATTTAATTCATCACATTCATAGATCATTTTATCTAATCTCATGTCATAAAATCATAAATCAAGTCATCAAGTCTCTTATCATTAAATCATAAATCACATTATCGAATCTCAAATCATTTGTCATCATGTCTTAAAACTTAGTTCACATCATAAAAACTCAAGTTATCAAATCATATATCGTTTTATCAAATCTTAAATTGTCAACTCATCAGGTCTTACATCATGACTCATATCATGAAACCCTAAGTCATCAAAACATAAACCTTTTAATGAAATCTCATATGAAAACTTATATATATCATCAATTATCATAATCAAATCAAGAGTTCTCATTTCTTAGGGTTCATATCTCAATCTTTAGGACACAAATGTCATCTTAAATCAAGTGGTACAGAGGGAATGTCCACCCTCACAATACCAATCACTTGGTGGTAGCCTACTTTCGGGTTGATGCACTTCAACCCATTTGCAGTAATCTATCATGCTACACAGAATTACTCCGAAGTCTTAGTAACCCAAATCAATCCACAACTTGTGAGGGAATGTCCATCCTCATTCCAGAGTTGTGAGTGGAGAGGGAACACAACTTATGAGGGAATGTCCATCCTCAGTCTCGAATTGTGAGTAGAGAGGAAATTATCCATCCTCAACTACATGATAAGGAACGTATCTTCCTTCCTCACACTTCCCCTCAACTACTTAGATAGAGAGGGTATCTTCCTTCCTCACACTTCCCCTCAACTACTTAGATAAAGAGGGTATCTTCCTTCCTTACACTATCTAGAACCCAGGAATGCCTCAAGTGTAGAGATGGAATGTCTATCCTCAACTACACATCAACCAGGGAGAAACTCTAGTAAAAAGGAAGGGAATGCCTATCCTTAACCTCATTACTTAGGTGGTAATGGAATATCCATCCTCAACCACCATTTCCAAGTCACCCTATTAGTCCAAGGATATCCTAGATAATGGGTCGTTCATGAATTCCAACCATCAATCATCAACAATATGCATATCACAGTTTTTCTCATCATAGGTGTTCAACTTCATCAATTATTTTCATATCATAGCATGATGCATTGATATCTCGTAAATCAATCTCATTTGATTTAATCATCATGAAATCATTTCTCAAATCATCAATCTTATTTAATGCAATCATGTCATGGCACAAGGCCTCACATTTCATCAGTATGCAATAGTATGCAAATTCACCAATCAATCAAATAACATGGCTTAATGTATTACTATTTCATCAATCATGCATTAGTGTATTCCATTAATCATTTCATACCAAAATATCATGCATTCTGTAACACCCTCCTTAGGGCGTCACACTTCGTATTACTCAATTACCAAATTACCCCTTCATTGGAAAATCGTGCTTGTAATATAAATACGAGTTATAAAATTTCTTGATGATAGTAAGATAAAATTAGTGGAAAATAAAAACATTACAACAACATCATAAATTAATATACATCATATATATACAAGTCATAGTACTGTCATATTTTAATATTTACAAACTAGACTCTCAAAATATTTAAACTTTAATTTAAACTAACATATTGCCCAAGTACTACTAAATAGTAGAACCCTCAGACGGGTCCTCCTCAGACTCCTTAGAAGATAGAAGTCCGACTTGACGCGAAGTCCTACGGACAGGTATCCGCACAGACGACACTATACTAATTGCACTCGGAGTACGATAGTATACTTCCCAATATTGTCTAATTGACAATGGAAACTCTAGGTGTATATTAATATTTACCCTAATTTTCAAGATATAGCCTACTTAAAATAGTGTTTAAGTTTCTCTATGTAGCAAATACGCTCTCTTTTCAGGTCAACGTGCCACGACTCCAATCCTCCACAAAACGTCGATCTCGTATACCCAAGGAAACAAGGCACCTCCATTTTCTAGAACTCAGCATCCTTTACCGGAATCTACTCTTCTTCAGCTTCTTGCTCAAGTTCTCGCTCAACGTCTTTAAAATTATAAATACAATATAGAATAGACATAGAAAGAGGTGAGATCACTTACGCCAATACCAGTATGGTAGCAATGAAGATAAACACATACAAATTCTCATACCAACACATCATACATAATTACAATTATGTCACCATTATCATTTATCTAACACATATCATATCTCATATCAACACATCATACAGAATTACACTTACGCCAACAATATCATTTATCATCATAATTCATACAATAAGCCATAATTACGATCATGTCCTTATCAACATTCAATTATTCAATAATTAATTTATCATAAATAATAATTACGATAATACTCTCAATATCTATGCATATGCACCTAGACTCAAATTTCCTACTCCATGGAGCTACAACTCAGATTGAAAAGAGTGATCATAAAGATCATGTCGGTACAAAGGTGCCTCAGACCACGTGCTCAGTTTTGCACATCTAGCACATACTCAATAGTCTTTATCAGATCTTGATTAAGGATAGTGTCTCGGTCCGGATCATTGGTGTGTTACATCGGTCTAGCCCACGTACAGAAGAGCTACCAACTGCACATTGTAGGCAACCAGCACTCCAATGCCCCCAAGGTCAACGAAAGACCTACACTACGCATATCGCACCCACTCAAGAGGTGTATTCTCTCCTTCCTAGGCAAATAGCCTTATCTAGTCCATCGGACCTTTTCAATGTATATACAAATGCACCATTCTCAGTTCAATTCATTCTATCATATTCTCAATTAAATTTTCTTTATCTCAAGTCCGGGGTCCTCATATTGGCCCAATAGTGTCATTACTGTAATTTCATCGCGAAACCATATTTTTTGCATTTTCTCAATCACGTATCATTATTTTCATCGTTTCTCAATCGCGTAAAATATTTTTCACACGTTTTAAATCAAAAATACTATTTTCCTCATTTAATACCAAAATTCAACTTCATTTTTCATATTTGCTTAATAACCCCTCAAAACATAATACTTGCTTTATAATCCTCATTTAAATAATATTTTCACAACAGTCCCTCATAAATTTCACATTTACAAAATAGTCCCTCGTAAAATTCATATTTACGAAATAGTCCCTTGTAAAATTCATATTTATGAAATTGTCCCTCATAAAATTCATATTTACAAAATAGTCTCTCATAAAATTCATATTTACAAAATAATCCCTCATAAAATTCATATTTACAAAACAGTCCCTCCAAAACATAATATTTACGTTTTAGGCCCTCAAAAATTATTATTTACAATATGGCCCTATTAAAAACAAAAATTATTATTTTGCCCCTCTAAAAATCATAATTACAACATTGCCCCTTTTAAAAATGAAAATTACAATATTGCCCCTCTAAAAATCATATTTATAATAATTCATTTTCCCAAAAATCATTTTACTTTGCTATACTCAAATTTGTCCCAAATTCATTTAAATCTCTCAGTTCTCATTTTAATTCATCAGTTTAATTATATCCGATTATTTTCCCACAACCTTCAAACATGTTCAAATTCATTCCTTTTTCATTTACATCCTTCATTTTCAATTGAATCTCTCTTTTTCAGGACTTTAGTCCTTTCTAGCCTAGTATGGCCGTACGCCTCAAGCTCTTTGGAGCTCTCATAAAATCGGTTCATCATATTATTCACATCTTACTTTACTCATACATTTTCATGCACGCAATTTCATACATACAAACATATATCAAAGCAATAGACATAATATCACACATGCAAGCACAAAAACACAATCATACACAACACAAACACAATGAAATAGCATCAAACAATCGGTGAAGAACCCTTATGGATTTTTCCACCTTACAAAACCATCCCCACACCACCAAAACTTGGTTGGTGAGGTTAAATCTCCCTCTTACCTCTTGAAGACAAGCTTTTCGGTTAGTTTTTCTCCTTTCCTTCAAATTCGTACAATCTCCCAAACAAATCCCTAAAATTCTTAAACAATTAGTAAAAACACAAACAAGGTTTAATATTGAAAAACCATGGAACAATCATGGTTAGAAAAATTAGAAATCCAATTTTGAACCATAAAATCAAGACTTACCCTTAAGTAAGTAAGCAAAAGGTTGGATTTTGGACAAGATAGAGTAGTTTTTTTGGAAAAACTTTGTGAATGAAAAGTGTTTAGAATAGGATTTGGGTTTAGGAAATATGATGAGATAAAATTATAGAGGTTTGGTTGTGTAGATAGTGGGCTTGGCCGAATAGAGAGGAAAGAAAATAAAAGAAAAAGTGTTCTTGGTTCTTGCTATTTTTGGAGAGAAAATAGATAGATTAACTAGGATAAATGTGAAATAAAAGTGAAGAGTGTAATATGAAAGGGCTGCTGCCGTGTGGGTAGTTTTAGTGAGGTTGAGTGATTGAATTTGCATGGTAAATATCCTAGAGTGTTCACATTCGTTAAGCACATGGCTTATGTCATTGGATGGTTCAAGAACCATGTAAAATCAAGCCAACTAGCCTCCTTGATTACAGCCCAAAAACCGTGTGGTCTTCATCTTTTTAGGGACTTAATTATTCTCAAATTACTCCTAATTGCATGCTAATTAATTAGGGAATTAGTTAGGTTAAATATCCTAACCAATCTTAATTAACATCCTAATCATATAACTAATTAGTTTAATATATATTAGCATATATTATATCCTTTAATCAATATTAAGATATCTAATTAGTATTTAGATTATAATTAATTAAGAACTAAACTAGTTCACTTAGTTTACTAATTAAGTAATTAGATTAGTCAAATTAAGCTTAATTAGCTACTAACCAAATTCAAGCCTACTATTTTTGACTTAATTCTAACCATTGGTTCATCTTTAATTCCTAGCCATAGATTACATCTAAGGTAGATATCAATTAGTCATAAAACTAGCATTCTAATCTCACCATTGATTAGATCAACGGCTAAGGTTAAAGGCTTCCTAACTAAGTCTTCATCCAATGGTTCATACTAAAGTCCAAGCCACTCAGTTTGACTTAATCTCAACCTTTGATTTTAACTTTAATTCCTAGCCCTTGATGTAATCTAAGGTGGATATTGCTTAGTGATTTTATCTAGATTCATTTTACACCATTGATCGGATCAACGGTTAATATCAAAAGCATCTAAATTATGCTTTTCATCCAACGGTCCTAAATAAAGTCTATGCTTCTTTCGTTGACTCATTCTTATTGGTTTAGAAAGTCAAGCCACTTTCGTTGACTTGCTCTCATTGGCTAGAATTTGTCCAATCAGCACAATTGACTGCTTTTCCTAAACGCAAGTCCCACAGTACTTTTAAAGACCTATGGTCAAATCAAAGCAGTTTTTTACTATTTTTGAGACAGTAGATCTTGTAATATAAAATAATATTATAATAATATAAAATTATTTTATTGCACGAGTTAAATCTAAAAATTATAAGATTAATATATATATCAATCAGAATTGAGTTTAGGAAGATCCCCCAGCTCCAATTAATTAAAATAAGAATTTTCCCGACCCAAAAATTATTATTTTCCTGACCCGGAGCAAATCACACAAAATAATCAAAAATAGTATCGGAACAATCAAATTATTTTTATATTGCACAAAAACACAAAACAGTGTAATTCTGTGAGTTCCTGTAACATAGTCTAAAATTTGGGGTGTTACAATACTCCCCCTCTAAAAAGAAGTTTCGTCCTCGAAACTTGACGCACTTAAAATAAAAATGGATACTATTCTCTTATCTTATCTTCCAATTCCCATATTGCTTCACCACGTATATCGTTCCAAACCACTTAACCAATGCGATTTCTTTATCTCGAAGTTACTTTGTCCTTCGATCTTCAATCTTGACTGGAAACGTCTCGTAGATTAAATTTTCCTTCATTTGTACAATCTCCAACGGAGTATCCGATACGGTCCGACAAACTTCAGAGTAGGTTTCCTCGACTTAATCACTCGTCTAACTCTAGTCATAGGTGTCACACGTAGAAATACATGGTCACCTTCTTCAAATTCAAGCGGTCTTCGTCTTTTATCTGCATAACTCTTTTGCCGCGTCTGAGTTGTCCTCATCTTGTCTTAGATCGTCTTCACTTTCTCAGTAGTCTGCTGCACAAATTCTGGTCCTACCTCAGTACTTTCAGCATCATGATGCTAACACAATGACGTTCTACATCTTCTTCCATATAATACCTCATAGGGTACCATCCCTATACTCGAACGAGAACTATTGTTGTATGTGAATTCTATCAATGGTAGAAATTCATCCCAACAACCAGCTTGTTCTAGAACACTGAAAATTCTAGTTATCGTCTTTTCCTTATATCCAAGCCCCTTTTGATTGTACAGGTACTTCAAGCCCTTGTAATTATTATAGACTTTATAGGAAAGAAAATGTTTTCAAATTCTCCTTGCAAAACGACTATCACAGATCCTAAAACATAAATTGAATAATTCTTCTCATGCACGTTCCACTACCTCGAAGTATACGCCACCACCTTTCTATTTATCTCAACTCTCAATTTAAATTCACGAGTTTAACTTCTAACAGAATTTGTATTTGACTAGTTTTACGCATAACTCCTTCTTAATTGAGATATATGAAAGACACTTTGGAAGTTATAAGGAAAATAATAAGACTATTCAATAGGTTACTAGATTAGTCCAACAAGAATTTGAAATAGTCTAATAGATTTTCAAAATGAACATGGTCCAATAATTCTAGAAATGAACTTTCTGGATTCAAACCCAAAAATCTCAGATCAAGGAAACACTAAAGTTACATTGTAACAATCTAGTAGGATATAGTTGGAAAATAACCAATCCATTTATAAAGTCAGGTTCTCAAATAGATGTAATTTTAGATAAACAATTCAAATCAACAGAAAAGATTTGATATCCAATAGATATAGGGTAGAGTTAGAAAACTTGAGTATAAACAACAAGTTTAACAAGAAGAGTAGAAATACTCAGATCACATTATAACGAAGACACGGATAAGTCAAATTGATCTACTCAGTCTATTTGAAAAAGAAATAGACAAACCAGATCAACAGAAAAGTTTCAAACTCCAATAATAATAGGGTAGTTTCAGACAGACTCGAGTAGTAATAACAAGTTTAGAAGTTGAGGTAGTATTATGAAAAGAACAAAACACAGATAACCCCAAAAGATTTTATACAGTCACAGATCACAAGAGACTGGGTTACCTTACGCATCATACAGTACAGTTTTAAGATTACCCTCTATGGCACAATTTCCTCGCTCCTTAAGTTTTTGTATTTGAATGTTCTCACTACACTCTTTGCATCAGCTCTTTCTTCTTCTTGAGATTTTGAAATACGTGTATCACTAATGGAAAGTTCCATCTTCAGTTGATCACAATCTCTGGAGAAATGTCCAGGCTTCCCACATCCATAACAAATAAACCCTTTATGCTGACAATCTTTGGTGAGATGATCTTTTCCACACTTGAAACATTTCAGTGATGATGCCACAGTCTGACCAAAATCATTGCCACTAGTACGCCCCCTCTTTGTTCGTTGTTGCTTTCCCAATGGTCGTACATATGACTTTTGCTGAACACGATCGACTTTACGCTTCCTTTCATCTTGGATTATCGAAGATGCTAAGTTACAGCTTCTCACATCTGATGGCTACTCCAATCCTAATAAGCTATGAAGTTCGATTATCAGTTCCTGCTGCTGAGTGATCATCTGTCTCTGTTGTACTGCTATTTCAATCATCTTTTGCATCACACTTCTAGCTACGGCCATACAATCTTCATCACGTCTCACGTCCACATGCTCATGTTCGCTACGTTCTATTATCTTTCTTCAAAGATAAACAAAATCAAAACACAACAAACTAAACATAACTATTTCACACAACATCTTCTCCTTTCGGAAACCAAAACATTTCTCTGTGTTCAACATCAGAGATTCACACAGCACAAACAAGACAAACCTACCCACAAACCCAAAAGACTCTAACTTGGGCTCTGATACCAACTAATGTAACACCCTCCTTAGGGCGTCACACTTCGTGTTACTCAATTACCAAATTACCCCTTCATTGGAAAATCGTGCTTGTAATATAAATACGAGTTATAAAATTTCTTGATGATAGTAAGATAAAATTAGTGGAAAATAAAAACATTACAACAACATCATAAATTAATATACATCATATATATACAAGTCATAGTATCACATATTTTAATATTTACAAACTAGACTCTCAAAATATTTAAACTTTAATTTAAACTAACATACTGCCCAAGTACTACTAAATAGTAGAACCCTCAGACGGGTCCTCCTCAGACTCCTCAGAAGATAGAAGTCCGACTTGACGCGAAGTCCTACGGACAGGTATCCACACAGACGACACTATACTAATTGCACTCGGAGTACGATAGTATACTTCCCAATACTGTCTAATTGACAATGAAAACTCTAGGTGTATATTAATATTTACCCTAATTGTCAAGATATAGCCTACTTAAAATAGTGTTTAAGTTTCTCTATGTAGCAAATACGCTCTTTTTTCAGGTCAACGTGCCACGACTCCAATCCTCCACAAAACGTCGATCTCGTATACCCAAGGAAACAAGGCACCTCCATTTTCTAGAACTCAGCATCCTTTACCGGAATTTACTCTTCCTCAGCTTCTTGCTCAAGTTCTCACTCAACGTCTTTAAAATTATAAATACAATATAGAATAGACATAGAAAAAGGTGAGATCACCTACGCCAATACCAGTACGGTAGCAATGAAGATAAACACATACAAATTCTCATACCAACACATCATACATAATTACAATTATGTCACCATTATCATTTATCTAACATATATAATATCTCATATCAACACATCATACAGAATTACACTTACGCCAACAATATTATTTATCATCATAATTCATACAATAAGCCATAATTACGATCATGTCCTTATCAACATTCAATTATTCAATAATTCATTTATCATAAATAATAATTACGATAATACTCTCAATATCTATGCATATGCACCTACACTCAAATTTCCTACACCATGGAGCTACAACTCAGATCGGAAAGAGTGATCGTAAAGATCATGTTGGTACAAAGGTACCTCAGACCACGTGCTCAGTTTTGCACATCTAGCACATACTCGATAGTCTTTATCAGAACTTGATTAAGGATAATGTCTCGGTCCGGATCATTGGTGTGTTATATCGGTCTAACCCACGTACAGAAGAGCTACCAACAGCACATTGTAGGCAACCCGCACCCCAATGCCCCCAAGGTCAACGAAAGACCTACACTACGCATATCGTACCCACTCAAGAGGTGTATTCTCTCCTTCCTAGGCAAATAGCCTTATCCAGTCCATCGGACCTTTTCAATGCATATACAAATGCACCATTCTCAGTTCAATTTATTCTATCATATTCTCAATTAAATTTTCTTTATCTCAAGTTCGGGGTCCTCATATTGGCCCAACAATGTCATTACTGTAATTTCATTGCGAAACCATATTTTTCGCATTTTCTCAATCACGTATCATTATTTTCATCGTTTCTCAATCGCGTAAAATATTTTTCACACGTTTTAAATCAAAAATACTATTTTCCTCATTTAATACCAAAATTTAACTTCATTTTTCATATTTGCATAATAACCCCTCAAAACATAATATTTGCTTTATAATCCTCATTTAAATAATATTTTCACAACAGTCCCTCATAAAATTCACATTTACGAAATAGTTCCTTGTAAAATTCATATTTACGAAATAGTCCCTCGTAAAATTCATATTTATGAAATTGTCCCTCATAAAATTCATATTTACAAAATAGTCTCTCATAAAATTCATATTTACAAAATAATCCCTCATAAAATTCATATCTACAAAACAGTCCCTCCAAAACATAATATTTACATTTTAGGCCTTCAAAAATTATTATTTACAATATGGCCCTCTAAAAAAGTAAATTACTATTTTGCCCCTCTAAAAATCATAATTACAATATTGCCCTTCTAAAAATCATAATTACAGTATTGCCCCTTTTAAAAATGAAAATTACAATATTGCCCCTCTAAAAATCATATTTATAATAATTCATTTTCCCAAAAATCATTTTACTTTGCTATACTCAAATTTGTCCCAAATTCATTCCTTTTTCATTTACATCCTTCATTTTCAATTGAATCTCTCTTTTTCAGGACTTCAGTCCTTTCTAGCCTAGTATGGCCGTACGCCTCAAGCTCTTTGGAGCTCTCATAAAATCGGTTCATCATATTATTCACATCTTACTTTACTCATACATTTTCATGCACACAATTTCATACATACAAACATATATCAAAGCAATAGACATAATATCACACATGCAAGCACAAAAACACAATCATACACAACACAAACACAATCAAATAGCATCAAACAATCGGTGAAGAACCCTTATGGATTTTTCCACCATACAAAACCATCCCCACACCACCAAAACTTGGTTGGTGAGGTTAAATCTCCCTCTTACCTCTTGAAGACAAGCTTTTCGATTAGTTTTTCTCCTTTCCTTCAAATTCGTACAATCTCCTAAACAAATCCCTAAAATTCTTAAACAATTAGTAAAAACACAAACAAGGTTTAATATTGAAAAACCATGGAGCAATCATGGTTAGAAAAATTAGAAATCCAATTTTGAACCATAAAATCAAGACTTACCCTTAAGTAAGTAAGCAAAAGGTTGGATTTTGGACAAGATAGAGTAGTTTTTTTGGAAAAACTTTGTAAATGAAAAGTGTTTAGAATAGGATTTGGGTTTAGGAAATATGATGAGATAAAATTATAGAGGTTTGGTTGTGTAGATAGTGGGCTTAGCCGAATAGAGAGGAAAGAAAATAGAAGAAAAAGTGTTCTTGGTTCTTGCTATTTTTGGAGAGAAAATGGATAGATTAACTAGGATAAATGTGAAATAAAAGTGAAGAGTGTAATATGAAAGGGCTGCTGCTGTGTGGGTAGTTTTAGTGAGGTTGAGTGATTGAATTTGCATGGTAAATATCCTAGAGTGTTCACATTGGTTAAGCACATGGCTTATGTCATTGGATGGTTCACGAACCATGTAGAATCAAGCCAACTAGCCTCCTTGATTGCAGCCCAAAAACCGTGTGATCTTCATCTTTTTAGGGACTTAATTATTCTCAAATTACTCCTAATTGCATGCTAATTAATTAGGGAATTAGTTAGGTTAAATATCCTAACCAATCTTAATTAACATCCTAATCATATAACTAATTAGTTTAATATATATTAGCATATATTATATCCTTTAATCAATATTAAGATATCTAATTAGTATTTAGATTATAATTAATTAAGAACTAAACTAGTTCACTTAGTTTACTAATTAAGTAATTAGATTAGTCAAATTAAGCTTAATTAGCTACTAACCAAATTCAAGCCTACTATTTTTGACTTAATTCTAACCATTGGCTCATCTTTAATTCCTAGCCATAGATTACATCTAAGGTAGATATCAATTAGTCATAAAACTAGCATTCTAATCTCACCATTGATTAGATCAATGGCTAAGGTTAAAGGCTTCCTAACTAAGTCTTCATCCAACGGTTCATACTAAAGTCCAAGCCACTCAGTTTAACTTAATCTCAACCCTTGATTTTAACTTTAATTCCTAGCCCTTGATGTAATCTAAGGTGGATATTGCTTAGTGATTTTATCTAGATTCATTTTACACCATTAATCGGATCAACGGTTAAGATCAAAAGCATCTAAATTATGCTTTTCATCCAACGGTCCTAAATAAAGTCTATGCTTCTTTCGTTGACTCATTCTTATTGGTTTAGAAAGTCAAGCCACTTTCGTTGACTTGCTCTCATTGGCTAGAATTTGTCCAATCAAAGACACATATTGATCGCTTTTCCTAAACGCGGTCCCACAAGACTTTTAAAGACCTCGTGGTCAAATCAAAGTAGATTTTTACTATTTTTGAGACGGAGATATCTTGTAATATAAAATAATATTATAAGAATATAAAATTATTTTATTGTACGATTAAATCCAAAAAATTATAAGATTAATATATATATCAATCAGAATTGGGTTTAGTAAGATCCCCTAGCTCCAATTAATTAAAATAAGAATTTCCCCGACCCAAAAATTATTATTTTCCTGACCCGGAGCAAATCACACAAAATAATCAAAAATAGTATCAGAACAATCAAATTATTTTTATATTGCACAGAAAACACAAAACGGTGTAATTCTGTCAGTTCTATAACATAGTTTAAAATTTGGGGTGTTACATATTCCATAGCAAAATACACAAGAAACAAACCTGGAAGCATCATTTCCAAGATGTGTCGCAGCTCCTCATGCATTTTTGGAAGTGTCGCGGCTCCAAACTCTTTTGTGCAGTGGCTCCTCACTTTCAGACTACATTTTCCTACAAAACAGAGGCTTTGGGGCTGTGATTCTTCATAGTATATGTCGCGGCTCCCCATAAAATTTCTAGGTTCTACAAAAACAAAACCCAGCTACCTTGGTTTCTCAACAAACACAACCCAAACTTGTTGAAAGCTCTTATTCTAACTCAAAAGATCAATTAGCATAAAGATTCATGAGCTAAAGCATCAAACAAATTTAGATTTCAAAACCATTTTCAAATCTCAAGTTCATCAAGAAATCAAGGGAAAAGCTTGAAGCATTATTCATATTCAAATCATAAAAGCATAAATCTTTCATTATCAAGCCAAAAATCTCAAAAAAATCATCAAGTTTTCAGATTTTACCATACAACGATGAAGAGGAAAAAGGTAAGAAAAACCCCCTACCTTAGTTTCCATGGCTCTATGCTTTTCCCTTCTTGATTTTCCTTCGTGGTCCCTTCTTCTTTCTCCTCCATTTTCTCTTTGTCTCACGCTCTCTCCCTCTTTCTCTTTTCTTCCCTTCTGTTTCTCTGTCTCTGTCTCTGTCTCTTTTCGTTTACTTTCTTCATTTTTCTTTGTTTCATTTTCTCGTTTCTTTTATGAGGGCAACCATATGAATGAGGGAGGGAAGAGTGAGAAGATATCTCAAAGGGGACAATAATGAGGGGTGGTATGGTGGGGAAGGAAAATAAAAGGGAAAAGTTAAATCGAACTAGAATATTATATCTCTAGATGATACTTTAATATTCCATTTACGAATGTCGTATATCTCACTCCTATCCATTATGACTTAGAAACAATTCTCCATATTTTACTTATCATCTCCATGAAACTTCGTAATTTTATGAGCTGCTTAACTTGTAACACCCTCTGAAGGGCATTACATTTCAAGCCAACTCCTTTTAATTCTTTACCCAAGTTATAAAATATTTGATACCATAATATACGAGTTATAAAATTTCTTTTTCGCAAATGATATAAACTTACTGAATTTTATAAACACAAGACATAGAAACTGAATAATATACATCTTATGTACATAACATAGATTAGTAACAACTTAAATACATAAAGCTTATGTACACCACATAATATGTAGAGCTACCATATAAAGACTGAACCTAACCTAAGTCCAAAAACTAGAAGTGTAGGGTCCTGAACCAGATCTTCCTCCAGATCCTCTTCGGGATCCCTAATGAACAAATTCCCCAGTCGGGGAATGTCACTACGGACAGGAGTCCAAGCGGTCAACACCTCGGAATCTTCACTAGATGTGTCATGAAGATTACCCCACAAATCTCTAATAGGCATAGAGAACTCTAAATGCACAGCAGCATTCACAGAAAATGAAGCAACCCCACGCTGGGTCCTACTCCAAAGCAAAGTAACATCTTCAATATACTAAATGTGCTCCGTGTCCTAATGGACATGCCATGCATCCTTGCCCCCATGAAACTGTAGTCTAACAAAACTTTGAAGATTCTGCCTCGCCGCCATCATAGTCTTCTTAAAACATAAATATAGAACAGAACAAACAGAATAATATAATACAAAGAGGTGAGATCCCCTACATCAATACCATCATGGCAGCAAAGAAACAATAATGACAATAATGTCATTCATATACAGCAATATCACAGAACAATAAGTATAATCATGTTATCAACTAACAGATAATTTAACATTATATATCACAATATATGAATACTGATTACACCACAAAAATAAGAATACTGATTATGCCTCAAAAATATATACACTTACTATGCACATGTAGAATGTGTATACTGACCATTCTTATACACAATGCACCCATTTTCGATTCGATAGAGCTAAACACAATTTTGGAGAGAATGATCCAGAAAATATGTCTGTGTATCGGCCACCTGAGACCAACTGCTATAATTTCTCAAGTGCACATCAGGCATTATACAAGACATTCTACGCTAGATCAAGAATAGGAATAGTATTCTCATCAAGGTCATCGGTACGTTTGCATCAGTTGCCACGACATAGTGGCACTATTCATCTAGCCACATGTGGAATTTCACGCCCTGATGCCTCCAAGACCATTCATAGACCTTCACTATGCAATTCGCACCTGCACTAAGGTGTAATTCAACTCCTAGGCAACAATAGCCTTAACAGACACCGTCTGACAAATAATGCATGATCAATGACTCAATGTATATCACAAGCCTTTACCAGCTACAACCATACGTTGATATATTTGGGTTCAATACATTAGCCCGACAGCAAATTACTATATTTCTCAATCGCGTAACATTTTTATCACATTTTCACAATCGCATAACACTTTTGTTACGTTTTCAAATCGCGTTATAGTTTTTAAATGTTTTCTCAATCGCGTAAAGATTTTAAAACATTTTCTTAATCACGAACCTAAAAATCACCATTTATAAATAGTGTAAGAGTTTTTCTACATATTTTTAATCGCGTAAAACATTTTCTCAATATTCTAAGCTTAATTTAAAACTTTTCTTACTTAATATAAAAATAGGACTTTAATTCTAACATTTTCCCACAAATCCACCTCTAATAATATTTCTAAACGTTTTCCACAAAAACTTATATTATTTAAATTAAATCAAGATATCTCAGAAATCCTTATTATTAAATAAAATACTTTATCTTCAAAACATCAGTCTAACTTTATTTCCATACTAAGGCCAAAAATCACTCTTTGTTCATTACTCTAAATAAAAACTTTCTTAAATGAAATATTTTAAATTGCAAACCATCCTTGAAAATTATTTCCATTGACATAACCGAAAATCGTTACTTCTTAAATTATAAAATTGTGTTCATCTTCTTTTTACATACAAATCCTTTAATCCTAATTTAGTTCCCAAATCATCTAAGTAATATTTTCCAACATTCCTTCCAAAACTTACATTATTTTAATTTAATAAAATCTTTTCCATTTACCTTGCTAAAATCCTCTTAAGTAAAATACTTTAAGTTTCCAAATTAATTCTCATTCCTATTTTTAATCTCTTGACCGAAAATCACTTTTGATTTAGTGATAAAAATATATTCATTTCCATTTTTATTTTGTAATTCCTTAATTAAGTATCTTATCACTAATCCTCTAGGTTAACATTTAATAAACTATTTTTGTATTAGATTCCCCTTTGAAGGGCATGAAGGCCATTAGCCTCCATGGTCATTGGGACCAAAAATTCGTTTCCTTTCTAGCACAGTTTATGGCATACAACATATTTTAGTCATCACAATTCTACTATATCAAGTTCATGTGTAATATCAACACAAAAAAAGCACATATAATCAATAAACAATCATGGTAATTTCATGCATACAATCAACTTCACATAAATACACAAAATCAAACAAACATAACCAATAATCATACAATCGAGTGAATAAATCCTCGCATGGATTTTTCACTCACAAACACAAATCTTTCATTCCTCACCACCATAATTAGTTGATGAGGTTAATCTCTCTCTTACCTTAAGGTGATGCTCCAAGAGCTCCTTAGTTGCTTCCTTAGAGAACTCCTACCTCCTAAAGCTCCTTAAAAACAAATCAAACACACAAATATTAAGATTTAAGACTAGAGATAAGATAACCATAGATCAAAATCATGGTTTAGAACTTTGAAATAAATTTAGAAGTGAATATCAAAACTTCACCTAAGAACCTTCAAACTTTGTGCTTGAAGAAAGAGGTTGAAGATGGATGATTTTGGAAAACTCCCAACTAGAAAGTGTCTTAAAATGGTGTTTGGATTCAAGATATGTATTTAGTTTGGATGAAAAAAAGTTGTAAGGTGCAGGGAAGGGTGGCCATGAGCTTTCAAGAGAAAAATGAAAGAGGGTTTTGTGTTCTTGTTTTATGAAAAGATGATAGGTGAGTAATGAATAAGCAAATCCAATTTTCTTGGCTCTCCAAATGACTATGGCCGTGGGATTCAAAGGGAGAGAGAATGAGAGAGTGTTTTGTGATATCTCTTGATATTTGCTTCATGAAAAGCTAAACAAGATAGACTTAGAGGAAGAAGTAACCAAATTGATAACTCAAGCTCCTCCTAAGAGATCTTGGCCATGAACTTCATCAAGGGTGGAGATCAAGACTTCTCCTCCAAGCTTGCTTCTTATTGGTGCATCACAATGAG
Organism: Ormosia semicastrata; assembly: GCA_029884595.1. Lineage (NCBI taxonomy): Eukaryota > Viridiplantae > Streptophyta > Magnoliopsida > Fabales > Fabaceae > Ormosia > Ormosia semicastrata. The sequence goes on along the minus strand of JAQQTO010000061.1, from coordinate 69,025,523 downwards.
TCACCCACCATTGTGTCACAAGTGCATCACAAAAGTGTCATGGTGTGAGTCATCTATGTGAGCCATAAAAAGAAGGTTCTAGACTTGCAAGGTGGTCAAGTAAGTCACCCACCATTATGTCACAAAGGAGTCATCAAGTTGTCAAGCAATGACTCACTAGGTGAGTCACCTACCTAGTCACAAGGTGAGTCACAAGGAAGAAGGTTCTAGGTTCATGACTAAGCTTCCTCTAAGATATTTACGGGTTAGTTATTAACCAACCAATAGAGTAGGTGTTTGTAGATAAAAATTGGGTACACTCTATTAACCATTGGATAATAGTTTGTAGTAAAAGTCTAGTAGATTATTTTTATCTAGTCATTTTTATGAAACCATCTAAGTGATATCATCACGTCACATCATTGATTGACCTTTTTGGGAAGTGTGAGAAGCTTCTCAAGCAAGCTTTGGAGAAGCTTCCAATAGAAGCTTCATTTTCCCTTTTCCAAGGAGGCATAAGACCACATGTAGGGAAAAAGGACTTAATGAACAAGTTTCTATCATCTTTTCAAATCAAATCTTCCTATCACTTTCTTTTTCCTCACCCAAAACATTTTCTCTCACTTTTTCTCTTCATCTTCTTCCATTTTCTCTCCCACACTACACGGCCATCACCTTTGCACCACCACTTCACATTCTAAAATTTCAAACAACTATATTTCTTGAATCTATACTTCCTCCTAAGATCATCTAGTGTGAAGATCTTAGTTGTTCATCACTTTTCCAAGAATCCTTCAAGTTAGGGTTTGTGATTTTCTAAGGTAAAAGTTCCCTCCTTTTTCATTATTCTTTTTCTTTTTCCTTCCCAGGTTTTGATTCTTGTTCTTAGCTACTCTTTTCAAGTCCAAAAATGATGACTTTTGGCTATGTCATTTCAGTTTCAAGGAGATTCTTGAAGGAGGAAGGTTGTTTCAAAAAGCTCTACACAAGTGGTTGGATATCTCCTAAGGTAAGAGGGAGATTTCTCTCATCAACTATCCATGGTGGTAAGGAACGAAATTGGTGTATGAAAAGTGAGGAAATCCATGTGTAGGATTACTCACTTTGTTGTTTTGATTCTTGGTGATCTTTATGATTCTTGTTCTATATGATGTTGTGGCCTGTTGTTGTGTATAATTTTATTTGAATGGAAAGCTTGATATATGACATATGTTATTTGCGTAGAATCTATTGTGGAAAGGAAAATTTGAGGCCCAATGACCCTTAGGGCTCACGGCCAAGAGGCCATAAATAAGGTATCCAAGAAAAAATTTTATATTGAATTGGAAGTTGGAAACTTGAATGGAAATGAGATTGAATTAGAGACTTCATAATCATGAAGGAATAGTAAAATCAAAAATCTTGGCTGCTTGGTTAAAGATAGGTTTCGGCCTTGAGAGGAAAAAGATGGATGATTTTATGACTAGGTGATATTTATGTCTTTGGTGGTAAATGAAATTCTTAATGGTTGATATATATTACTTGCTTGAGATTCCTTGCCAAAGTTGAAAAATTTGAAGCCCTAGTGCCCTAGAGAGGTCACGACCAAGAGGCCATAAATAAGGCATCCAAGATAAAAAAACATTAAGTTAAATTGAAACCTAAGTGTTAAGGTGAGAAAAGAAGTGGATTAAGGATTAGTAATAATGAATGAGTGGTAAAATAAATCTTGTCCCTTAGTTGGAGAGGGGTTTCGGCCTTGAGGAAGAAAAATAAGTGAGGAAGAGAATTCATAATAAATTAGAGTACCTTGATGGCTTATGGAAAAAGGGAAGTGAGATTGTGAAGTAATATCATGTGGTTTCTTTTACGCCCTTTTCAAAAATGTGAGGAGACATTACTTAGTAGAACTTAATTAAGAGGATTTTAAATTTAAAGTGAAATCTCACATTAATTCTTAAACATTTTGTTAAGTGTGGTTTGTGGAGAATGCTTCATAAGACTTTAAAGAGGATGCTTTTCTAAGAATTATGCATTTAAGATACCCTATGATCGAACGTGACGTTATTATGCTGTTGAGCTAACGGACTGGACCGTGGGTGGTCAATGGTTGATTGGAACCCTGTTATGGTTTCTCTTGATAAGATTAATGTTACTAAAGAATATTATACAACATTGTATTGTGATTATACATTGTGAAAGTTGGAATGACTTGTTGTTAAGGCGGAATGACTAGGTTCATTATCATGTGATCATGCAGTGTGAAAGTCAGAATGACTTGTTGTTAAGGCGGAATGCCTAGGTTCATTATCATGTGATCATGCATTGTGAAAGTCAAAATGACTTATTGCTAAGGCGGAATGCCTAGGTTCATTGTCACATGATCATATATTGTGAAAGTCGGAATGACTTGCGTCAGGCGGAATGCCTAGGAGATGAATTACACCTTTGTGCGGGTGCGAATTGCGTAGTGTGGTTCACTTGTTGAACTTGGAGGCGTCGGGGTGCGGGTATCCTACAAGTGGACAATTGGTAGCTCCACTGGGCCGTGGTGACTGAGCAACGTACTGACAAAAGCACATTATTTGAGGCTAACGATATGCAGACAGTGGTTCTCCCAATCATTCTCTCCGATGTTGGTTTTAGCTTCATGGAGTAGGTGTTTGTCCATTGTGCATGCATATACCTTTTAGCATTTTACTATGATGTACCTATACAGTGAAATTATCTATTATTACATTGTGGATTTACCTGTTTACATGTATTATTAAGATATCTGCTAGAAAACTTTATTGACTGTGAACTGTTATAATTGTACTCTGTGACTTTATTGTTGTTTGCTGTTTCTTGCTGTCATATTGGTAATGATGTAGAGAGTTTTACCTCTTTTATTGTATTATTTTGTCTGCTTCTATTTTTGTACTTATGTTGGGATAGAGGGTGATGGCGGCAAGGCAAGATCCGCGAGGTTTCACTATGGATGCAGTTGTTCACTTGAAGTTCTACATGCCTCTTATGGAGCTTTGGGATGGCTGGAGAGTTTCCTCTAGGGAGGACTCTATGGGGTCGACTGCTCGGACCTCTGTCCGTAGCGTCATGCCCTGACTGGGGGCTTTGTCTGTTGAGGATCCCAAAGGGGATCTGGATGAAGATCAGGTGCAGGATCCTACTCTTCAGGTGTTTGGATTTGGATAAGGTTCAACCTCCATTTGGTAGTTATATGTATCTATGTATGTTTACTTTTGGAGTACTTAAGTTTTATACTTTTGGAACATGAGATGATGTACTTAAGGATGCAACAAACATTGTTTTATGAAAAACCTGCTATTCAGTTCTCATGAATTGAGTCTTTTATTTATTTTGGTAAGTTGTATTACTCGTAAGAAAGAAATTTTAAAACTCGTATTCTATAATATCAACTTTTATAATTTGGTTAAAGTTTTTCAGAAAAAAAAGTCAGTTTAAAATGTAATGTCCCCACGGAGGGGGTGTTACACTTAAGGTCATGTCACACGTACATCCTTTCGCAAACCAAAATACAAAGAAACACACAGCACAAATAAGACAAACCTACCCACAAACCCAAAAGACTCGACTTGGGCTCTGATACCAACTAATGTAACACCCTCCGAAGGGCATTACATTTCAAGCAAACTCCTTTTAATTCTTTACCAAAGTTATAAAATATTTGATACCATAATATACGAGTTATAAAATTTATTTTTTGCAGAAGATATAAACTTACCAAATTTTAGAAACACAAGACATAGAAACTGAATAATATACATCTTATGTACATAACATAGATTAGTAATAACTTAAATACATAAAGTTTACATATACTAAATAATATGTAAAGCTACCATATAAAGACTGAACCTAACCCAAGTCCAAAACCTAGAAGAGTAGGGTCCTGAACCTGATCTTCCTCCAAATCCTCTTCGGGATCCCTAATGAACAAATTCCCCAATCAGGCCATGTCACTACGGACAAGAGTCTGAGTGGTCGACACCTCGGAATCTTCACTAGATATGTCTTGAAGATTACCCCTCAAATCTCTAATAGGCATAGAGAACTCCAAATGCACAGCAGCATTTAAAGAAAACAAAGCAACCCCACACTAGGTCCTACTCCAATGCAGAGTAACATCTCCCACATACTGAATGCGCCCCGTGTCCCAATGGACATGCCACGCTTCGTTGCCCCCATGAAACTATAGTTTAACGAAACTCTGAAGATTCTGCCTCGCCGCCATCATAATCTTCTTAAAACATAAATATAGAACAGAACAAACAGAATAATATAATACAAAGAGGTGAGATCCCCTACATCAATACCATCATGGCAACAAAGAAACAATAATGACAATAATGTCATTCATATACAACAATATCACAGAACAACATGTATAATCATGTTATCAACTAACAGATAATTTAACAATATATATCACAATATATGAATATTGATCATACCACAAAAATAAGTATACTGATGATGCCATAACAATATGTACACTTACTATGCCCATGCACAATGTGTATACTGACCATTCTTATGCACAATGCACCCATTCCCTACTCCATGGAGCTAAACATAATTTCGGAGAGAATGATCCAGAAGATATGTCTGTATATCGGCCGCCTCAGACTAAATGCTATGATTTCTCACTGTGCACATCAGGAATTATACAAGCAATTCTATGCCAGATCGGGAATAGGAATAGTATTCTCGTCGAGATCGTCAGTACGTTTGCATCAGTTGCCACGACACAGTGGCGCTATTCATCTAGCCACATGTGGAATTCCAGACGCCGACGCCTCCAAGATCATTCATAGACCTTCACTATGCAATTCGCACCAGCATTAAGGTGTAATTCAACTCCTAAGCAACAATAGCCTTAACAGACTGACAAAAAATGCATGATCAATGACTCAATGCATATCACAAGCCTTTACCAGCTACAACTATACGTTGATAATCCGGGTTCAATACATTAGCCCGATTACAAATTACTGTATTTCTCAATTGTGTAACATTTTTATCGCATTTTCACAATCACGTAACATTTTTGTTACGTTTTCAAATCGCGTAACAATTTTTCAACGTTTTCTCAATCGCATAAAGATTTTAAAATATTTTCTTAATCGTGTAGCCAAAAATTACCATTTACATGTAAGAGTTTTTCTACGTATTTTCAATCACGTAAAACATTTTCTCATTATTCTAAGCTTAATTTAAAACTTTTCTTACTTACTATAAAAATAGGACTTTAATTCCAACATTTTCTCACTAATCCACCTCTAATAATATTTCCCGAACGTTTTCCACAAAAACTTATATTATTCAAATTAAATTAAGATATCTCAGAAATCCTTCTTATTAAATAAAATGCTTTATCTTCAAAACATCAGTCTAACTTTATTTCCATACTAAGGCCAAAAATCATTCTTTGTTCATTACTTTAAATAAAAACTTTCTTAAATAAAATATTTTAAATTCCAAACCATCCTTGAAAATTATTTCCATTGACATAATCGAAAATCGTTACTTCTTAAATTATAAAATTGTGTTCATCTTCTTTTTACTTGTAAATCCTTTAATCCTAATTTAGTTCCCAAATCTTCTAAGTAATATTTTCTAACATTCTTTCCAAAACTTACATTATTTTAATTTAATAAAATCATTTCCATTTACCTTACTAAAATCCTCTTAAGTAAAATACTTTAAGTCTCCAAATTAATTCTCATTCCTATTTTTAATCTCTTGACCGAGAATCACTTTTGATTTAGTGATAAAAATATATTCATTTCCATTTTTATTTTGTAGTTGCTTAATTAAGTTTCTTATCACTAATCCTCTAGGTTAATATTTAATAAAGCACTTTTGCATTGGATTCCCTTTTGAAAGGCATGAAGGCCGTGAGCCTCTATGGTCATTGGGACCAAAAATTCTTTTCCTTTCTAGCACAGTTTATAGCATACAACATATTCTAGTCATCACAATTCTACTATATCAAGTTCAAGCATAATATCAAAGCAAATAAAAGCACATATAATCAATAAACAATCATGGTAATTTCATGCAAACAATCAACATCATATAATTATATAAAATCAAACAAACATAACCAATAATCACACAATCGAGTGACTAAATCGTCACATGAATTTTTCACTCATAAACACAAATATTTTGTTCCTCACCATCATAATTGGTTGATGAGGTTAATCTCCCTCTTACCTTAAGGTGATGCTCCAAGAACTCCTTAGTTGCCTCCTTAGAGAACTCCTACCACCAAAAGCTCCTTAAAAACAAATCAAACACACAAATATTAAGATTTAAGGCTGGAGATAAGATAACCATAGATCAAAATCATGGTTTAGAACTTTGAAATAAATTTAGAAGTGAAGATCAAAACTTCATCTAAGAACCTTTAAACTTTGAGCTTGAAGAAAGAGGTTGAAGATGGACGATTTTGGAAAAACTCCCAACTAGAAAGTGTCTTGAAATGGTGTTTGGATTCAAGATATGTATTTATTTTGGATGAAACAAAGTTGTAAGGTGTTCAGGGAGGGGTGGCTGTGAGCTTTCAAGAGGAAAATGAAAGAGGGTTTTGTGTTCTTGTTTCATGAAAAGATGATAGGTGAGTAATGAATAAGCAAAACCAATTTTCTTGGCTTTCCAAATGACTATGGCCATGGGATTCAAAGGGAGAGAGAATGAGATAGTGTTTTGTGATATCTCTTGATATTTACTTGATGAAAAGCTAAACAAGATAGACATAGAGGAAGAAGTAACCAAATTGATCACTGAAGCTCCTCCTAAGTGATCTTAGCCGTGAACTTCATCAAGGGTGGAGATCAAGACTTCTCCTCCAAGCTTGCTTCTCATTAGTGCATCACAATGAGTCACCCACCATTGTGTCGCAAGTGCATCACAAAAGTGTCATGGTGTGAGTCATCTAGGTGAGTCATAAGAAGAAGGTTTTAGACTTGCAAGGTGGTCAAGTGAGTCACCCACCATTGTGTCACAAAGGAGTCATCAAGTTGTCAAGCAATGACATACTAGGTGAGTCACCTACCTAGTCCCAAGGTGAGTCACAAGGAAGAATGTTCTAGGTTCATGACTAAGCTTCCTCTAAGATATTTACGGGATGGTTATTAACCAACCAATAAACAAAAGATACTACTTTTTATTATCCAATGGATAATAACATTACCCAATGGATAATAGCTTTATCCAATGAATAATAGAATGAAACAAAAACTTAGATAAAGAAAATTTTCAAAAATTATTTTCGATTTCGAGTTTAGTAAGTTTCCCCGGCCCCGCCTTAACAATCCAAAACTTTTCAGCCCCAAAAAATTTTTAATGTTTCGGATCTGCCTCAAACACACATATGGTCCAAAATAATATTAAAATAATCAAAATAATTAAAAATTCAAAAAAATTCACAAATATTATAAAACTCATAAATATCAAGAAAAATAAAAATTCGGGGTGTTACAATACTCCCTCTCTAACAAGAATTTCGTCCTCGAAATTATCTTACCTTAGAACAACGGTAGATATTACTTCTTCATTTTGTCTTCTGGTTCCTATGTTGCATCTCTCATCACATCGTTCCAGATTACCTTTACTAAAGCAATTCCTTTTCCTCTAAGTTGTTCCACTCGCCTATCTTTGATCTTAACAAAAAAAGTTTCATAGGTCAAGTTCTCTTTTTAATCGTACTATATCTGGTGTTATGGCATAGGTTGAATCAAGAATATATTTTCTCAATTGAGATACATGGAAGACACTATGAATGTTAGAAAGAAAAATGGTAAGGCTATTTGGTAGGCTACCAAACTTATCCGATGAAGAATTTGATATGGTCCGATGAATTTAAGAGTGAGCTTTCTGAATTCAAATCTAGAAATCTCAGTCGCAGGGAACACTAAAGTTTTATTGGAACAATATAACAAGATATGGTTAGGAATAACCAATCCATTCCTAAGATCATGTCTATTTGTGAAAGAGGCAAACAAATCAAATTAGCAGAAAGGTTTTGATTTCCAATAGTAATAGGACATGTTAAGTCGACTTGTATAGTAATAACATGTTTAGTAATGGGAAATAGTAATATTCAAGTCAAAAGGAAATGAAAACACAGACAAACCCAAATGGTTCACACAGTCATAGGTAATAAAAGAATAAATTGCCCTAAGTCAAGCAGTACATTTAAAAGATTACTTCTTATAACACAATCTCACTTGATAAGATCTTCGGATTAGGAGGCTTCTGCTCTACTTATCGTGTAGACTCTTCCTCTTGCTTGAGGTCTTGTCACACGTACATCCTTTCGCAAACCAAAACATAGAGAAACACACAGTACAAACAAGACAAACCGACCCACAAACCCGAAAGACTCAAACTTGCACTCTGATACCAACTAATGTAATACCCTCCGAAGGGCATCACATTTCAAGCCAACTCCTTTTAATTCTTTACCTAAGTTATAAAATATTTGATACCATAATATACGAGTTATAAAATATATTTTTTGCAAATGACATAAACTTACCAAATTTTAAAAACTCAAGACATAGAAACTGAATAATATACATCTCATGTACATAACATAGATTAGTAACAACTTAAATACATAAAGCTTACATACACCAACTACTATGTAGAGCTACCATATAAAGACTGAACCTAACCCAAGTCAAAAAACTTGAAGAGTAGGGTCCTGAACCCGATCTTCCTCCAGATTCTCTTCAGGATCCCTAATGAATAAATTCCTTAGTCAGGGCATGTCACGATAGACAAGAGTCCGAGCGGTCGACACATCAGAATCTTCACTAGATGTGTCATGAAGATTACCCCACAAATCTCTAATAGGCATAGAGAACTCCAAATGCACAGCAGCATTCACAAAAAATGAAGCAACCCCACACTGGGTCCTACTCCAAAGCAAAGTAACATCTCCAACATACTGAATGACAATAAAAAAGAAATAAAGAATAGAATAAATAGAACAATATAACACAAAAAGGTGAGATCTCCTACATCAATACCATAATGATAGCAAAGAAACAATAATGACAATAATGTCATTCATATACAGCAATATCACAGAACAACAGGTATAATCATGTTATTAACTAATAGATAATTTAACATTATATAGCATAATATATGAATATTGATCATACCACAAAAATAAGTATACTGATTATGCCATAACAATATGTACACTTACTATGCACATGCACAATGTGTATACTGACCATTCTTATGCATAATGCACCTATTTCCTACTCGATGGAGCTAAACACAATTTCAGAGAGAATGATCCAGAATATATGCCTGTATATCGGCCGCATTAGACTAAGTGCTATAATTTCTCAATGTGCACATCAGACATTATACAAGACATTCTACGCCAGACCGAGAATAAGAATAGTGTTCTCGTCGAGATCATCAGTATGTTTGCATCGGTTGCCACAGCACAGTAGCACTATTCAACTAGCCACATGTGGAATTCCGTGCCCCGATGCCTTCGAGATCATTCATAGACCTACACTATGCAATTCACACCTACACTAAGGTGAATTCAACTCCTAGGCAACAATAGCCTTAATAGACACCGTCTGACAAATAATGCATGATCAATGACTCAATGCATATCACAAGCCTTTACCGGCTACAACCATATGTTGATATATCCAGCTTCAATACATTAGCCTGATAGCAAATTACTGTATTTCTCAATTGCATAACATTTTTATCGCATTTTCATAATCGCATAAATATTTTAAAATGTTTTCTTAATCGCATAGCTAAAAATCACCATTTATAAATTGTGTAAGAGTTTTTTTACGTATTTTCAATCGCATAAAACATTTTCTCAATATTCTAAGCTTAATTTAAAATTTTTCTTACTTACTATAAAAATAGGACTTTCATTCCAACATTTTCTCACTAATCCACCTCTAATAATATTTTTGAACGTTTTCCACAAAAACTTATATTATTTAAATTAAATCAAGATATCTCAAAAACCCTTCTTATTAAATAAATTTTTTTATCTTCAAAACACCAGTCTAACTTTATTTCCAAACTAAGGCCAATGTTCATTCTTTGTTCATTACTCTAAATAAAAATTTCTTAAATAAAATATTTTAAATTCCAAACCATCCTTGAAAATTATTTCCATTGACATAACTGAAAATTGTTACTTCTTAAATTATAAAATTGTGTGTCATCTTCTTTTTACTTGTAAATCTTTTAATCCTAATTTAGTTCCCAAATCATCTAAGTAATATTTTCTAACATTCTTTCCAAAACTTACATTATTTTAATTTAATAAAATCTTTTCCATTTACCTTAATAAATCATCTTAAGTAAAATACTTTAAGTCTCCAAAATAATTCTCATTCCTATTTTTAAGCTCTTGACCGAAATCACTTTTGATTTAGTGATAAAAATATATTCATTTCTATTTTTATTTGTAATTCCTTAATTAAGTTTCTTATCACTAATCCCCTAGGTTAACATTTAAAAAATCATTTTTGCATTGGATTCCCCTTTGAAGGGCATGAAGGCCGTGAGCCTCTATGGTCATTGGGACTAAAAATTCTTTTCCTTTCTAGTACAGATTTTAACATACAACATATTGTAGTCGTCACAATTCTACTATATCAAGCTCAAGCATAATATCAAAACAAATAAAAGCACATATAATCAATAAACAACCATGGTAATTTCATACATGCAATCAACATCATATAATTATACAAAATCAAACAAACATAACCAATAATCACACATTCGAGTGAATAAATCCTCACATGGATTTTTCACTCACAAACACAAATATTTTGTCCATCACCACCATAATTGGTTGATGAGGTTAATCTCCCTCTTACCTTAAGGCGATGCTCCAAGAGCTCCTTAGTTGTCTCCTTAGAGAACTCCTATCACCAAAAGCTCCTTAAAAACAAATCAAACACACAAATATTAAGATTTAAGGCTAGATATAAGATAACCATAGATCAAAATCATGGTTTAGAACTTTGAAATAAATTTAGAAGTGAAGATCAAAACTTCACCTAAGAACCTTCAAACTTCGATCTTGAAGAAAGAGGTTGAAGATAAATGATTTTGGAAAAACTTCCAACTAAAAACTGTCTTGAAATAGTGTTTGGATTCAAGATGTGTGTTTAGTTTTGATGAAACAAAGTTGTAAGGTGTTCAGGGAGGGGTGGCCGTGAGCTTTCAAGAGGAAAATGAAAGAGGGTTTTGTGTTCTTGTTTCATGAAAAGATGATAGGTGAGTAATGAATAAGCAAAACCAAGGAGGTGCATTCTCTCCAAATGGCTCTTAAAGGGGGAGAGAATGAGAGAGTGTTTTATGATATCTCTTGATATTTGCTTCATAAAAAGCTAAACAACATAGACATAGGGGAAGAAGTAACCAAATTGATAACTCAAGCTCCTCCTAAGAGATCTTGGTCGTGAACTTCATCAAGGGTGGAGATCAAGACTTCCTCCAAGCTTGCTTCTCATTGGTGCATCATAATGAGTCACCACCATTGTGTCACAAGTGCATCACAAAAGTGTCATGGTGTGAGTCATCTAGGTGAGTCATAAGAAGAAGGTTCTAGACTTGCAAGGTGAACAAGTTAGTCGCCCACCATCGTGTCACAAAGGAGTCATCAAGTTGTCAAGCAATGACTCACTAGGTGAGTCACCTACCTAGTCACAAGGTGAGTCACAAGGAAGAATGTTCTAGGTTTATGACTAAGCTTCCTCTAAGATATTTACGGGTTGGTTATTAACCAATGGACAAAAGATATTGCTTTTTATTATCCAATGGATAATTACATTACCCAATGGATAATAGAACGAAACAAAAACTTAGATAAAGAAAATTTTGAGAAACTATTTTCGGTTTCGGGTTTAGTAAGTTCTCCCAACCCCTCCTTAACAATCCAAAACTTTTTGACCCCGAAAATTTTTTATTTTTCTGGACCTACCTCAAACACACATACAGTCCAAAATAATATTAAAATAATTAAAAATTTCCAAGAAGTCACAAATATTTTAAAAATCATAAATATAAAGTAAAATTAAAAATTGAGGTGTTATATTACTATTTCGGCTATTTTTCAGTAGTGTCCTTAAAAATACAAGATTAACTCAGTTGATTCTTTGAAATTTTCTACAACTCTTATTAATGATTCATAGCTAGGAAATAAAATTTTCATATTTATTTCCATCATATCAATTGGTTCTGTAGATACTCTCATTATTTTCTTATACTCAGTGTTATAGAATTACGCTCAACTTGATTCAAAAAATTACCTGAATTAACAAGTAATTCTTACCAGTATTATAGAGCTACCATAACTCTAATTAGGATAATTAGGTTAGGGAGGATGTTGCACATTGTGCTGTCATGTAATTCCAGGTGAAGGCTCTTCAAAGAAAAAGAAGAAAAAGGAGCTAAAGGATTAGACTAGTTCTAGTTTTATTGCTTATATTACAATCGTTGTGTCTATGTATACTTCTTTTGTAATGTAAAGAGTTATGTATTACTTCTTGCCCCCTGGGAGGCTAATGATGTATATATGTATTTTGTTATGATGTTTATGTTTTTCGCATTTCATAAGGCTCTCTATAATGACACTCGTGTACATTATGGATATATTATTAGTTTATTATGTATGTAGTAAATGTTTATTATATTGAGATATTAGTATTAGGGTGTTACACACAGAACTACTCTACATTCAGGATAACCCAAACCACAACTTATCAGGGAAATACCATCCTCACATACTATGATATGGAGGGAAATACCATCCTTGACCTGTCAAGTCATTCTCATGCATATTGTAGCATCCTCCTTGACTTAATAAATACTAGTTAGTGTTATAGAAACTCAATAATATTAGTATAAGTTACTTGTTAAATTTTGGTAATTTATTGGATAGGTTTGAGTACAATTCTATAACACAGAAAGTGAATAATAACTCATATTTTGAGATAAATAGTTTAAATGAAGGAAATAAATATAGAAAAAAGTATTCCCAAGATGAAGATAATTAGTACGGATTGTAGTAAATTTTGAATGGCATTTCTGAAAAACTTAATTTATGATAAGGCATAATGGTATTGTTTGATCCATGTAGCCGACCCCACCTAGTGGGAAAAGGCTTGGTTGTTGTTGTTGTTGTAGTAGTAAATTTTGAAGGACCAAATGAAGTAGTTTGATATTTTTAATAACACTTAAAAAGTGTTTAAAGGTCAAATAAAATAGTTAGACAGCTTGGAAGATTATGAAATTACTTGGAAATGATAAGTGGAATATGGAGAATATTTTGATAAGGAAAATAAGTAAAGGAAGATATGTTTGCTTACTTCACAGGTTCGATCTAATTTAAGAAAAATAATACAATTTATTAGTAAATAATAGTGTATGGAAAATAATGAAAGTCAAGATATAAGAATTTAGTTTGGACATGTGATTTTTGGGAACACTTATGAAAGTTAGAAGAAGTGGTTTCGAAAGATTAAAGTGTTTCCTAAAAGATACAAAAGTATTAGTATTATGGGTTAGATATTTCTAACCCCTTTATCGCCTTTCTTTCTCTTCTTTGTTATTACGCAATTTGGATTTCTTTTCTCTCATATTTGTTTTACTTCCCACAACAAAAACCAGCTGCCAACCGAGAGAGAATAAGAGAAAAGAAAAGGGAGAGAAGAGGGAAACAAAACAAAGAAAGAAGAAAGGAGAAAAAGGAAGAAAAGAAAACAAGGAAGATAAATGAAGATCCAAGCTTCAAATAGCTAAAGGAAGGAAGGTCGGGGATTGTTTCTTTGTTTTCCTCATTTTTTCTGTACTTGTCATTGTGGATATTGGATTAGAAATGAAACTTTGAAGGTTCCTCTTAGTTTGTTTTTCATAATTATGGAATTGAGTTTGAATAGATTGATTATTGATTTGATTAGTGTTTTATCATGTAAATACTTTAAGAATGTTTTTGAATGCTTGCTAATGATATTGAGATCATGAATAAGCATAGAAATGGTTTATAAATTGTGATTTTTGTGATTGAAGTTGAATTGGAAGCTGTTTGAGAAACAGGGGACGCTCTCTGGTGCATCAGTGCTTAGGCGCTGAAGTACGAGTGCCCAAGTGCTCAGCGCCTGGAACACGTGCTTCTGTTACCATGCGCTCAGCGCTGGTGAACGGGCACTCAGGAACCCATTGTAGAACAAGACAAGGCAGAAAATGCTATGTCATTTCATTACTTGAAAATATGATTTATAATGAAATGTAATGGTATTTTATGAAATCTTAGATGAATATAAGCATAAGTAAAGTATGAATTATACATGAAAAGTATGAAATATACATGAGTTTATTTATAAGACTAAGAATTGAGAAAAAATAATGCACTGGATATAGCTATGGAATGGATAGTGTTTGAAAGTATGCATAAGAATAATTATTCTGTTATTGTATATTTTGTGTAGGATAGTTATGTATTGAATGATTTTACAAGTAATGCATTGTATGTATCTTGAATGGAATGGTAATGTGAGGACATACATTCCCTTACTTGCCATGTATATGAGAACTGGATATAAACTCAACTAGGAGAGTATCTGGAACAGAATGGGATATAAACTCAAGTATGAGTGTATCCCGAATGTATCAAAATAGAATAGAAAGGTATTTTGAGGATAGACATTCCCTCACCTACTAAGAGAATATGAATGAAATAGAATGAATGAGATATATCCTCGAGTATGGGAATATCTCCTTATATGAGAATGGGATATAACCTTGAGTATAAGAGTATCCCGGAATGAATAAGAATAGAATGGTACTATGAGGATGGACATTCCCTCACCTACCAAGAGAATATGAATGGAATAGAATGAATGAGATATAACATCGAGTATGAGAATATCTACTTATATGAGAACTGGATATAAACTCTAGTAGGAGAGTATGCAAAATAGAATGGGATATCACCTCGAGTATGAGAGTATCCAGAAAGAAAGAGATATAATGATTTATAATACTTGAAGAGAATTGAACAGAAATACAATGAATGATGAGTATGGATAGTGATTAAACATTAAGATTTGTATTGAGAAATGATATTCGTATGCTTTGTTATCATAATCTTCATTATGAAAGATGAATATTTATGATGAACATATATATATATATACCTAGTATTGATAAATGATTGATTTTTTATAAAGAATGATGAGCACATATTTAGGAAACATGATATAAAAATTGATTTGTGTTTGCTAATGAATATTAGATATGACTAGATATGGTATTTGATTTGATTATGTAAATGATTTGATTTGATAAAGAACTTGATTTAGTTATGTACAATGTATTTGGCTTGTGCAAAGGATTTTCATAAAGTATAATAATTGAACATCTGTTTTAGGAAGAGAGAGGACTAGTTTTAGCAGTTTGCCATCTCTCTAATCGATATATATATATATATATATATATATATATATATATATATATATATATATATATATATATATATATATATATATACTGAGTTTTAAAGAAAGAATGGGATTTTCCTCCAAACAGCTAGAAATATTACGATGACACGTATTTATAAAACTACTGAGAAGGCATAATGTATTTTCATATTATTTTCAGCTACATTGAAGGCATCATCAAGCACGAAGAAAGTTCAAAATCAAAGAGAAGAAAAAGTTTAGCTACGAATGCTTAAGAATGTAGTGAGAGGAATTTGTATAAGTAGGGCCATGATAGGCATAATATGTACTAATTGTATTATGATGTTTTTATTTATTTAAGTTCATTTGATATATGTATAATGATACACTCATTACAGGCTCATATTTTAGTATAAGTTATATTTATTTTTTTTGAAATTTAGTATTAGTATGAAAGTGACATCACTAATGCTAGCTACTAAGGCATGATCCAAGGCATGTAATTAGTACTAGTATTAGGGTGTTACACATATTCTTTGTAAGTGAGGGAAATACCATCCTCATAATACTATTTATACTAGGATAACCTCTACCAACTAGGAAGAACTTGAATGAAGAGGAATAGGGCATCATGCATCATCAATCCTTAACTACTTCGAAAAAGAGGGACTGTCCATCCTCACCTTCCATTATGGCCTAGGATAAGGATCCTTTCCTTATTCTATATTCTATCTAAGATCATCTCCAGTAGAAGAGGGAATGTCCATCCTCGACTAACTTTCACCTAGGAAAAAACTCAGGTAAAGAGGGAGGGAAATACTATCCTCAACCTCAATAACTCTGGTGGCAAGGGAAATATTGTCCTTAACAACCATTTTCCAAGTCTCACCCTAGGTAATGAGAATAATCCTAGATAATGGGTTACCCTTATTCTCATTCATTATTCTTTTAGTTCTTGTCTTGATCTTCAAATTCATTATACATATATCAAAATACGATGCATTCATTTCATTTCAACATTTAATACATAATTATTTCACACAACATATAAAATCATGGAATAATTCTTCATATCATTACTTATCATGGGCATGCATTCAAATAACATCCATTCCTTTGCATATCCATATTCAATACATGATCATCTTACAATTCTTACAATTCATAGTTAACTCATAAATATTCATACTTCACATAGAATTATTTATACTAATCTTCATCTAATATATCTTAGAATAACATTACATTGTGTTCGAAATCATGTTTTCAAGTAGCAACATCATAATTCATTTTCTGCCCTGTTCTGTTCTGCAACCAGTGCTCAAGGTCTAGCTTTCCAGCACTCAAGTGTTGGTCGACCGCTCAGGTGCCCCATAATGGGCGCCCAACAACCAGCGCCTAAGTGCTGGCACCTAGAATTCAGCCTCTGTTTCTTCCAATCTTTCAATCCAATTCCAAACTTCACCATCTTTATTTCTAAATAACTTCTAATCTTATACAAGATTTCTATACCATCTAAAACATTCTTAAACAATCTCATAGCATTTTATTCAAACATCAACTCATGGAAATTTCAACCAAATCTAAACAATAATCACATATTCAAGTCTCATACACATATACAATCTTCATTATACTACGTATAACTCATATTCTAAATTTCAACGGTCCAAAGAAAGCAAGAGGAAGAAGGTAAGGAAACAAAGAAAACAACCCCCTACCTTTTCTCCTTAGCTTCTTGAAGCTTGTTTCTTCTTTCTCCTTCTTGCTTTCCCTTTTTTTCTTGATTTCCTTTCTTCTCTTTATCTCTGTTTTCTTTCTCTCTTTCTCTGTTTACGTTTCTCCTTTATCTCCCTTTTTTTTTCTCTTATTCTCTCTCGGTTGGCAGTTGGTTTGCTGTGGAAAAAAATGAAACAAAAATGGGAGGAATGAAAGTAAAAAAGATTTAACAGAAAATGAAGAGAAGAGAGGCGGTGGGTGGTGGTAAGATATCTAACCAATAATACTGATACTTTTGTATCTCTTAGGAATACTTTAATCTTTGAAAACCACATTTTCTAACCTCCATAAGTGTTCCAGAAAATCACAGGTCTCAACTAAATTCTTGTATTCAAATTCCCATAATTTTCCATACATTGTTATTCACCTAGTAAGCTACACTATTTCTCTTAAATTAAATTGAACATGTAAGGTAAGTAAACATACCTGCCTTAACTTACTTTCATACTAAAATATTCTCCATATTCCACTTATCATCTTCAAGCAGTTTCATAATTTTCTAAGTTGTCTAGCTATTTTATATAATCTATAAACACTTTCTCAGTGTTATTAAAAATACCGAATTAATTCATTTGATTCTTGAAAATTTACTATAGCTCATACTAATTATCTTTATCTTGGGAAACTAATTTCCCATATTTATTTCCTTCATTTTAGCTATTTATCTCAAAATATGAGTTATTATTCACTTCCTGTGTTATAGAATTGCACTAAATCTTATCCAAAACATTTCCAAAATCATTATCCAGCTTATACTTATAATATTGAGCTTCTATAATACTAATTAGAATTTATTAGGTCAGGGAGGATGTTACAATTCTTCCCTCCTTTTAAAAAATTTGTCCTCAAGATTTGATCACTCACTATGAGTAATTCCCAATAATTCCACAAGTTCATGTCATAGTATGACATGCAAAGTTAATTCTAGCTCAACCTTCAGAAATTAAGAGAGCAATACAAATCCTCATTCTACCTCAATTTGATTAATCGAGGTACAATGCCAATGGATTTCATCCATCACAGTTCACAAATTCTCAATAAGTGTACAATTCCAAACTCATTTGTTACACAATCAGTTATTTAGTAATTTTCCATACAAACACAATTCAATTACTTACATATTAAATACTACATAGAGATTACCATATCTCTTTCCTTATCATACATAAATTACATCTTCAAATATCTTTAACTTCATCTTATAAAAGATGTTGGTGTATGCCTTAGAGGCCAATTTATTTTGACCGTACTAGCTTATATTATATTATATTATTTATTTAATATATGAGGGATTTCATTTATTGTATTATTTATGATATACATAATAAAGTCCTTAGAATAGTTAATTTTATGCCATAGGACATCAAGTGGATGACTTGATCATGAGATCCTATTGGATAGAAACAGAACACTATTCTTAAATGTCCCTAGTCAAGTATTATTATTAATCAGGATGACAACAATACATTGAGAATAGTATGTGCGTAGACTGATGGCCACATCTCACGCTTCATGGATATGAGATATTAAGTCTTCACATGGGTACATATTAGAGTAATGATGTATTGGACTGACCCACCATGAGAATGCTGCTTGGATCGTTACGTGAGTGTCATAAGTGATTCTCATAGTGATAATGGTGTATATGGTCCTTTGACCTGAAATCACTACAATTCCTACATGAGGAGTTGTATGTTTTAATGCCATCAAACGTCATTTATAACAAGGTAATTATAAAGTTAGTTATTAGACATATTGTGAATCATGCGGAAGGATGTGAGTGACCTAGATGGGATTTGTCTCTCCTGCATAACAGGAGTGATATCTTTGGGCTCCTTGATTGAGTGGGACTACGAAATGCATGCCCATGCTCAAATGAGTCAACATGAGATATTGATCTCATTTGTTATTATCACGTCTACTCGAGTATCAGGAAATGAAAGATTGAACTATACAAGGGTGACACGTTCTATGCCTTGTGTTCAATCTAGATATCTGGACAAATGGACTAAACTACATGGTAACATTGATCTCAAAAAGGTTATGTCTAATCACTAATATTCTCATTACTAAGGTAGCAGTGATATGTTGGTAGATACTGCTCATTGCTTGTAATATTAAAATGAGATTTTAATATTGCTTACAACATCAAGAAAACGTACAGGGTTGCATACTTAGAATAGACTTAGTTGGAACAATAAGGATCCAAGTTAGACTGGGATTCAATCGTGGGCCAAACTCATAACAGATGAGTCTAGGTTTGCACAACTTACCTTGCTGCTACTCTCACTCGCTTTAGGCAATAGCTATTATAAATAGCACTGCTAAGGGGCTGTCAAGGTATGCATAAAAAAACCCTAGCCACATTTGATAGAAACAGTGAGTGAAAGAGTGACAAGTTTCTCTTCTATTTGCAGCTAGCACTGTGGCAGAGAAGTTGAACTCCAAGATTGTAGACGTTGGATGTTTTGCAAGTTTGTTCATGTGGATAACGTAGAGGCATCGTTGTTGTTGCAATGCTTGATAATTTTTCCATCTCGCTTCAAGAGGTAAACTCAAAAACATGGATTATGGTCCTCTTTTTACATGGATCCTTGATGGGAATTTTGTTTTTTCGCTACACGATGTATCCGTAATTCCCAACAAAAGATTGATTTTGAGTTTTGTACTCAACTAGTTCTGAAGTAGAGGATTGGGTTGCCTCTTTACCCTTTAAGACATACATTCTTCCTATAGTATTAGGTCTTGGAGTCACTATTTCTTACTGCTGGGGACATTGTCTAGCATAATGTCCTTTCTTGCCACAAGTAAAACATTCAATTTGATTAATCATACAAACTCTACTTCCATGGTATCTACCACATTTCATACATTGTGGCCCCTGAGCACTTATTTGAATTTGTTTTCCTTCTTCTTGCTGATCCTCAAATGGTGATTCACTTCTCTCAAATCTTTCTTCCATTCTTTTCTTTTGAAAATATTCTTGTTGTGGTTTTAAACTCATTTCTATAATTCTAAATCTATCCACTAAAGTATTGAAGTCCCCGATCCACAAAGGTTTTGCCAGTTTCTTTATTTCATTTTTCAATCCTTCCTCAAACTTGATGTATTTCTAGTTCTCATCTGGATTATACTAGAAATAAGAAGAGAACCTCAACAATTCTTCAAACTTTGCTACATATTGTCCCACTGTCATGTTTCTCTGCTCCAATTTTAAAAGTTCCAATTCTTTTGCTTCTTGCAAGTTTCTCAGAAAATACTTGTCTAGGAAAGCAGTCATAAATACTTCCTAAGTTATCTGAATACTCGATGCTTTCTTTAATCTTCTAACCTCATTCCACCAATTTTTAGCTTCCCTAAACAACATCTTTTGGTCATCTCTACTTCTTGTTACTACAAAAATATTTTCCAATTCTCTTAACCATTTCTCTGCCTTTAACGGATCATAGTCATCGTGGAATGATGGAAGGTCGACTTTTCTGAATTCGCACAAATCATGGAAGTTTTGATTCTCTATCACAACCATATTATTCACTGGTGCTTGTTGCGCATTAGCTCTTATATGTTCCGAAATTCTATTTGTCATAGTTTCTTGTTCTCTTACTGCAACCGCTATATCTCTGAAGGCTTCAGACATATTTGGTGTGTTATTTTTATCACTATCGGGGGCTCTATTGCCTGAGGTACACCTGGTCGATGCCATAGTTTCCTACACTCACAACACAACATATTCAGTTGATCAGGCTCAATATTATGTAACAGTGTGATAGTTAACCATAAACATACAAACACAAGGCCGTTATGCAATTCTACTTATGCATCTCATCACTGGGACAAGACAAATCCATAACAAAGTATAGCTAGTCTATACCCTGGCTCAACAGGATGAACTACTCTGATACCAAAATGTAACACCTTAATACTAGTATTAATAACATGTCCAAGATCATGCATTACAAACTAGGATTAGGTATGTCACTTTGATACCAATAGTAAAATTTATGAAAAATATTTAAAACATATACAAAAATATGAGCCTGTAGCAAGTGTAATAATATATATATCAAAATGATCTTTATGCAAATTCAAACTTCATAATATAAATATTACATTATATGCCTCTATGGCAATAGCTATACCAATTCTACATAAAAGATTTCTAATATCTATAACTATGCTCTTTGTTCACGCTTCTGATCTCCTCTTTCGCTTACTGATGCATTCGCTGTACCTAGAAATAATACAGAAATACAAATATGTGGAGGGAGAATTCAAAGAATTCTCAGTAATTTTACAAAAACTTGTCATCATATTATTTCCAGTTATTTCAGGAAAAAACTCACTCTTTGTTTAAAATCCATTATATATTCATATGTAAGTTAGAGAGGTGGCAAACTACCAAAATTGGTCCTCTCTTTTCCCTAAAAAGAGGTTCAATTAATATACTTTTATGAAAATCCTTTGCACAACCAATAAATCATACAATAACAAATCAAGTTCTTTATCAAATCATTTATATAATCAAATCAAATACCATAACTAGCCATATACAATATCCATCATACTTATTCCTTCTTTATAATAAATCATAAAATATCAATCAAACTAGTATCATATTTGATAACAAACTCAAATTAATTTTCATATCATATTTCATAAATATGTGCTCATCATTCTTCATCATTTCTCATAAGCCATGATTTTCAATATATATATATGTCCTTCTCATGTTCCAAAATTCTACACAATACTCTTCACATATCTCATTATTCTCATGTTTGTATATTATGTCCTTCTTCAAGTTCCAAAATTCTACACAATACTCTTCATATCTTTTATGTCATAAATAAAATATTTTATTTTTACTTTTATTCCATTCTTTCATTCTTTGTTGTATCTTATCATCATTCATCTATCTTTCACTTGCACATTCATTATTCATATTTCATTCATTATGTCTCTTTTCATCATTATTCAAGGTTCATAATTCATCAAATCTTAATTTTTATCAATTCTTGTCATTATTCTTCATATTATCTCATACATGGTAATCATTTTGGGATATTCTCACACTCGAGGTTATATCCCATTTTGTTCTTTGTGGTAAGTGAGGGAATGCCCATCCCCATAATACTATTCATTCTTATTCAGTTTCATTTGGGATACTCTCATACTCGAGGTTATATCCCATTCCATTCTGGATACTCTCATACTCGAGGTTATATCCAGTTCTCATATGAGTGGTAAGTAAGGGAATGTTCGTCCTCACAATACTATTCCATTCTATTCTCATTCATTCTTATTCACTTGGCAGTAGTCTACTTTCAGGTTAGTGCACTTTAACTTATCCATGACCATTTGCCAATCATATAGAACTACTCCATGTTCATAATTCTATTCATTGGGTAGTAGTCTACTTTCTAGTCGGCTCATTCCAACCTATTTATGACCATTCGCCAGTCACACAAAACTACTCCACATTCAAGGTACCCTAAACCACAACTTATGAGGGAAATACCATCCTCACATACTATGATAGAGAGGGAAATACCATCCTCGACCTATCAATTCATTCTCATGCATATTCTCGGTAAGTGAGGGAAATACCATCCTCATAATACAATTCATACTAGAATCACCTTTATCAACTAGGAAGAACTTGAATGAAGAGGAAGAGGGCATCATCCATCCTTAATCCTCAACTACTCCGAAATGGAGGGACTGTCCATCCTCACCTTCCATTCTAACCTAGGACGAGGATCCTTTCCTTATTCTATACTCAATCTAAGATCATCTCCAGTAGAAGAGGGAATGTCCCTCCTCGACTACCTTTCACCTAGGGAAAAACTTAGGAAAAGAGGGAGGGAAATACCATCCTCAACCTCAATAACTTTGGTAGTAAGGGAAATACCATCCTTAACCACTATTTTCCAAGTCTCACCCTAGGTAATGAGAATAATCCTAGATAATGGGTTGCTCTTATTCTCATTCATTATTCTTTTAGTTCTTGTCTTGACCTTCAAATTCATTATACATATATCAAAATACGATGCATTCATTTCATTTTAACATTTAATACATAATTATTTCACACAATATATAAAATCATGGAATAATTCTTCATATCATTACTTATCACGGGCATGCATTCAAACATCATCCATTCCTTTGCATATCCATATTCAATACATGATCATCTCACAATTCTTAGAATTCATAGTAAACTCATACATATTCATACTTTACATAGCATTATTTATACTTTTCTTCATCTAATATATCTTAGAATAGCATTGCATTGTGTTAGAAATCATGTTTTCAAGTAGCAACATTATAATTCATTTTCTGCCCTCTTTTGTTTTGAGATCAATGCTCAAGCACTAGCTTTCCTCATAATGGGAGCTCAGGCGCCCAGCATGCAGTAGCACGCTACTCCTTTGGGCATTGGGTGCTTAAGCACCCAACAACCAGCGCCTAAGGGGTAGCGCCCAGAATTCAGCCTTTGTTTCTTCCAATCTTTTAATCTAATTCCAAACTTCAGCATCTTTATTTCTAAATAACTTCCATCTTATGTAAGATTTCTATACCACCTAAAACATTCTTAAACAATCTCATAACATTTTATTCAAACTCCAACTCATGGAAATTTCAACTAAATCCAAACAATAATCACATATTCAAGTCTCATACACATATTCAATCTTCATTATACTACCTATAACTCATAATTCAAATTTCAATAGTCCAAAGAAAATAACCCCCTACCATTCCTCCTTAGCTTCTTAAAGCTTGTTCCTTCTTTCTCCTTCTTATTTTCCCTTATTTTCTTGATTTCCTTTCTTCTCTATATCTCTACTTTTGTAACACCCCTCGATTTAATAACCACAACACAATCGTCATTATACTGCGGTCACTAAATTTTGGCGTGTTATGATTTTCAAGCATTATTTATCAAATTTAAACCATTGTGAATATACAGAAAGTATGAGCCACGGATGCAATAATAAATAGGCCGTCATTAGCACATATAATTCAACAAGCCAAAATCAAAATTCAGCTCATAGGACTAGATAATTAATTTAAAACATACATAGCATGACGCATTTCTCATACCACTCACAATGAAATACATCAAGATTTACTTCAAAATACAAATATGTTAATAATACATCATAACATAATTAATGCAGAAGAAAACATAAGCTACCCATAAGACATCCACGTCTAAGGAGTTGGGCACTCCATCGGATCCACCTCGGGATCCTCTCTCGGCTCGTCTGAAGATATAAGGACAGGACCGAGTACGGTCCCACGGGCAGGTGCCCTAGCAGCTGATGCCATGGAATCCTCGTCCTCTCTAGGGGTGTGAATCGAATCACCCCATAACTCCTGGATAGGCAAGGCGAACTCCAAATGTACCGAAGTAGTAAGTGTCTGGACAGGATCTCCATCGAGGGTCCTCCTTACTGTCAAGATCAGGTCTCTAACATATCGTATACGCTGTCCAACCCAGTCGACTCGTCACGTATTGGCATCATCGGTAAACACGATCCTAACGAAACTGATGGAACCCCCTTTTTGACGACATCCTCTATAGCAAGAGATCAATACCCAATAAAGTCTAGGAGAAACAATCTCGTCCCTTCTACCGTCTTTAACCAAATATCACATAGAATAATAATAGTACAAGTAAGAGGTGAGATATCCAACTTCATTACCAATTATGGCAGTAAGAAACATAAATGGCGTAGGACACCCACATAGCATAACAAAAATAATAAACAGTATCAAGAAGCAGATATTAAGCAGTTTAACAGTTTTAAGCAGTATATCATCAATAAGATAGTAGATTCAATTATCATATAAATTAAATGCCAAGCAATGTATTGACTCACTATGCACATGTACGTGATATCAAAATCCTACTCCATGGAGCTAGACACAAACATCGGAGTGAATGATCAGGGAGACATGCCAGTATCTCGTCCGCCTAGGACTAAGTGCTTTCCAGAAATAGTCAATCAATAATGTTGCGCATAAGGCTCTATACAGTCGCATTCTCACAAGACCGCGATATAGGACAGTGCCCAGTCAGGATCATCGGTGTGTTTGCATCAGTTTGTCCCACGGTCCAGCGGGGCTACCAACTGCCCACTGTGAGACGCCCGCGCCCCGACGCCCCCAAGGTCAACTACAGGACCTACACTAGTCTATTCGCACCTGCACTAAGGTGTGATTCAACTCCTAGGCAACATGGCCTTGACAAATAGTCTATTGGACTTTCACAATGCATGATGACTCCATGCATATATCATGTATGTTTGTCATTACATACTTTTTCACAATATGCCTCAATTGGCCAAAGTAAGCATCAACACATCATTGGTCCCTTACGTGGACCCACAATGAATATTATTAAGTCCTTTAAGTATGCATTATGCTTTTTGAGTGCATTATGAACTTGTACTTGAATTTCTACATTCTTCTTAGTAATTTTCTCTCTTTGGGGGGGAAATTCTCTTATTATGGTCAATTGATTTCCATTACTTTAATTAAATAGTTCCTCACTTAAATTTTAATCTAACCATCTTAGAATAAATTGAATTAGGCTCTTTCGATATTCTTACTTTTATTCATGATCTTCCATTAATTATAATTGTCCTAAGTCTTTGAGCACTAATTCATCTTTTGATCATTTCCTTTTTATGAGTGCCTACTTACTTCTAAATGTGTAGTTGATTTAAGTTCACTTTAATTTGATGTTTCTCGGTCATTAAGTTCCTTATTTTAATCTTGGTCATACTTACTTATAGAACTATTTCAAAGATCTTTCCCTAAGTGTTACGCATCCTTATTTGTTCTTAAAGTCCAAAGAGTTCCTTTAGGTTACTAAATTAATTTCTTTCCATTACACAATCCTCTTACTTATCCAATTGATTAATTAAATGTCATAATTGTATGAAGTCACATAATTAGGCCATTTTTAACCCTAGAGGCCGTGAGCCTCACTAAGTCTTAGGATTCCAAATTTTCATTCCATTAATTTCATATTGTCCACTCGTTATAAATTTTTACCAAAAATCCTAATTTAGGGCCCTAAGGCTGTGAGCCTCCTAGAAGTAATCTAGGTCATTTTCTTCCATTTTAGGTTTCCAATCCATACCAATCAAACTAAATAAATTTAAAAAAACAACACATTAAGATCACATTCAAGCATTAATCCAATTTCAAAAACACTAAATCATGCAAAATCATCAAACAAAGTAAGCATATAAAGATGGATTTCTCCATCAACAAGCACACAAGGTTCCCTCACCACCATAAATGATTGAAGTGAGTAGTCACCCTCTTACCTAAGGGAGAATCATGAAAATGACTCCTACTTCCTCCTTGGTGATTTCGGTTTTGGGGTCTCCAAGAACCCTAAAATCTCCAACACAAAGAACCAACATTATACATGGTAAAGAATGGATCTTTGGTCTCCATTGAGACCCTAGAGCATGAAAATGAAGAGAAAAAGGAAGAAAGATGGAGGCTTTACCTTAAAGCTTAAAGCTTTGTCTTGGATGACAATGGAGGAAAAGTTAGTTTTTGAAGAAAACCTTTCAAATAGAAGTTGTAAAGAAGGTTGAGAGGAGTATAGAAATGGTGTTTGTGAAGGTAAAAGTGAAGAGAATGATCTCTAATGGTGGCTGGATTTTCGTGGAAGTGAAGAGGAAGAAAAGAGGAGGAAGAGAGAAAATGGAAGTGAAGATGGAAAATGAAGAAACTTTCTAAATAAAGAAGGTAGAGGAGATAATGGTGAGTGTAGAAATGAGCTTAGTGAAGAGAAAAGATGAAGAAAAATGGTGGAGGATGGGCTGCAAATTTCGTAGCTATGGAGGGGGGTAGAGAGAAGGAGGAGAAACTTGAAGAAGATGAAGATTAGAGAGAGAAAATGTATGGGAAAGTGAAGATATTTTTGTGTGTGTGTTAAGTTAAGTGTGGGAAGCAATTTTGCTTCCCATTATGCCTATGGGTCCACGGCAATGAGAGGGAAGAAAGGGGTGGAGAGGCTCCTCCAACAAGCCAAGGGTGTTACCAAGTGGCCTCAATACTCAAGAGGGGGGGTGAATTGAGTATGTAAAACAAGTTTACAAATCTTTCGCAAATCATTTGATAAACAATTTTCGTTGAAGCTATTTGATGATTAGAAATGATTGGATATATGAGATAAACACTTTTACTTATAAGTGCAATAACCAAAGGGAGCAATATTCAAGCAATTCAATAAAACAGTGCTCAATGTAAAGAGAAAGGTTTAGAGAAAATAAACACAATGATTTATCCTGGTTCGATCACCAATCCACTTGTGATCTACGTTCAGTCCTCAAGCAACAGCTAGAGATTTTTCACTATTTCTTCAAGCTTCAATAAGTGCTTGATAACCTATACAACCTTGAGCACTCAACACTTTGGGATACCTCACCCTTATGCTTAAGCCTCTATTTCCAAGGGATACCTCACCCTTACAATTCTTGAGGGATACCTCGCCCTCTCTAAATAGATTGTATAAGATTTAAATGGAAGAAACTCTCTCTAGAGCAAGTAATACAAATTGAAGAGCTATGGTATTTGGGATTCACACAAGTTCAAGTTTAAAACAGAGGATTTTGTGAAATAATGAGAAAAACTTGTTCTAATGCTCAGTAGTGATTTTTCAGATTGATAGTTTCTATTTTTCTAACCCTCCATTGAAGCCCAACATCCAAATTTGTAGTTAAAGGCCATTTAGTGCCGTTGGAGGTAGATGTGAGCAATTAATGCTCATTAATATAGCCGTTATGAGCTTCTCTTTATTTTTCCAGAGCACAGACTAACCGGTTAGCCAAGCACCCTAACCGGTTAGGGGTCCATTTAAGCTTAAAGGAAATTATTCTGGTTTGATAACTAACCGGCTAGAAATGTGTCCTAATCGGTTAGGACAACACAAAGAAGGTTTCTGGGAAAGCTGCTAACTGATT
Organism: Ormosia semicastrata; assembly: GCA_029884595.1. NCBI lineage: Eukaryota > Viridiplantae > Streptophyta > Magnoliopsida > Fabales > Fabaceae > Ormosia > Ormosia semicastrata. The sequence goes on along the minus strand of JAQQTO010000061.1, from coordinate 68,997,277 downwards.
AGATCTCCAGGCTAATCGGTTAGGGCACAATCAAAATGGTTTCTGAGATAGAGAATAACCGGTTAGGTCTCTCACCTAATCGGTTAGGACAAAAACATTTTAGCTTCTGAATTAGAGAATAACCGGTTAGGTCTTTTACCTAATCGGTTAGGACAAAATCATTTTGGCTTCTGAGTTGTAGAATAATCGGTTAGGTCTCGTACCTAATCAGTTAGGACAAAATCATTTTGGCTTCTGAGTTGTTAAATAATCGATTCGCCACTTTGCCTAATCGGTTAGGCATTTGATAAGTAACGGGCAAAGCCTCTGTTTGAACAAACTAACCGATTAGGAGCTGGTCCTAATCGGTTAGGGGCCTTAGAATTGGCTCCTAACAGGACAGATAGCAGTTTTGTGTTTATTAAAAAAATTGGTAAGTTCTCAAAGAGGCTTATTTCAATTTTGGCTCATACAAGGAGATTTTGATCCTAACTTAAAAAACCATTAACTATTGGTAGCAGAATTGGCTTATTTCAAACTGGTAAGTTGTTCCAAAAACCTTTTGATTATAACTTTAAAAAACCATTTTGCAAATTCAATTTAAGGAAGCCATTTGAGCTTAAGGTGAATCCTTAATATACCTTTACATAAGATCTATGACCTATATGCTAATCTTGAATTCCTTGTGACTTGATCATTGTGTATCCATTGCTTTCTTGTTTGTCGACATCAAAACCATTTGCATCTAGTCAATGTCAATCACATTCTCCCCCTTTTTGATGATGACAAACACTTATTGAGAAAAAGATTAGTTCAAATGATAATTGGAATTCATAATAGGATTTGGAGACTTACTCCCCCTCTTTTGTTCAAGAGGTGCTTGAATCAGAGATGCACAGCTCTCCCTTTGTTTTGGGATTCCAGGACTATTAACAGATAACACATTATCATAACACATACAATTATTTTTCCTACTTTTCTCAATAAATAGAAAGCCTCTATCCTTCTCCCCCTTTTGTCATAATCAAAAAAAGATCCAGTAAACCAAGTAGACACAGATAAGGTATACAAGATCAAGCATTCAAAACATAATTAAATATATTCAAGATTCAAATCATGGGTCAAAGATAACTTTTGAGACTTAACATAATTTCCAGAAACTCATAATCAGTCATGCCAAGTAAGTATACCAAAATAATATAACCAAGCATAGTCAAAACAGAGCTCAGAAGCAATTAGTTCAGAAATACAACTATGACAGAAACAGATAATCCATGCCTAAGCCCCAGGGTCTTCAGGTGCTGGGAAGCAACGCTCGAGCCTATCTAAGCGGTCCTCCATAGCATTCAACCGATCAAAGATTACTGAGTTGCTATGCTCTTGGTAGGTTCGCAGATCCGCAATGGCTGCAAGAATGCGGGCTTCACTTGTGGTTTCAGAGATGCTACTCATTTCTGGTGCCTCTTCCATAGGGACATCAGTCGTATCAACAGGAATTTCTTCGAGTGGTGCTCTTGCCACACGTGCATGACCATAAGTCCATTCGCCATTTACGTTCTTCATGTGCATTCTATTAAGAGAGGCAAGTCCAAACTTATGAGGACTTGCAGTGTTTACAATGCCATCGTCCAATAGGGGAACCTTATGGTGATCTAGGATTCAAGCAACCAAAAGGGCATACGGAAGGTCCATAACTGCCTTGTTTTTAGCTTTCATCATATTATGTATAATGTAAAAAAGCCAGTTGATCTTTATGCATTCCTTGAGAAGCCACATTAGGAAGATGTCTTCCTCTTCAACCAGGGCATAGTTACTTGCCCTTGGTGCTAGGATATGAGTGACAATGAAATGAAGAAGACGATCATGTAGCTTCAGAAGGCCGGTAGTAAAAGCTCCCTTTGGCATTTGAATACCAGGCTGAAGCATGCCCATGATAGCTTGATCTCTCTTATAATTTTCCCATGAGCCATGTTTTTCCAATTTGAGCTTTTCTCCGGAGTGAGGAAAATCAAACAAAGGAACCCACTCACTAGGATTCACAACAATCTTGTGCTTTTTGATTTCAGAAATCAAATTTCCACCCTTAATAGATAAATTGCAGAAGAAGACTTTAGTAGGTTCAAGATAGAAGTACCCTGGATTGGTGGTGACGAGAGTTCTCAACCCATGTAATTCAAGCAGCTCTGTAAGAGAAGTGAATCCTTCTTGGACGAAAAACTCCCAGTCCATCCATTTAGGTGAAATGATGCGTCTTGCATGAAATTCCAACTGATATGTCTTCATTTGAGCAGGGTCAGTGAAATAACTTCTGAGATTCAAAGCTACTAAAAAATCTGGGTCAGTGTTAGTAGGAGGTGTTTCCTTTGGGACATTGGGATTTTTGGTGCGTGACCTTTTGGGGAAGGAAGAGCTGTTGGCCATGGTGGGGAATGGAGGCTTAGGGCACGGTGGAGGGGAGAGAGAGTATGAGGGAGATGAGGGAAAGTGAGGGATTGTGAGAGAAATGAGGTTTAAAGGCTGAATTTGTGGTGGTTTTATGGTAAGTGATGAATGTGAGGGAGTGGGTGTGAGAGGGCTTGAGAGGATGAAGATGATAATGGGGGTGAGGGTGCGTGAATGGAGATAGTTATGCTGCTGGGAGATGTTTAAGAGGGGTGTGCTAACCGGTTAGGCAATGTGGGTAACCGGTTAGGTGCCTTGTGTTAACCAGTTATGCAATCCAATTGGGATGTCACGGTTTGTGCTAACCGGTTAGGAAAAATCAACTAACCAGTTATTTTACTTGACAAAGAGCATGAAATAGCTTCCAAATACAAGGTAACTGGTTAGAGGCCATGCTTAATCGATTATTTTGTCTGGACAGAGAGCTCCTCAAAGTTCCAAACACTTCCAGAGGCCAAACGAAATGACATTTTCTTCTTTTACTTGATTATGTCACTGATGGAACTAGAACAATTTCATGGGAATAATCCTTGAGCATATGAGTTCTAGTCTTCTTGAAGTTCATTCTGGCTTGACTTTATTTTCATTTAGAAACAAATTCATCCCAATATCAAATCAAGTAAGAGGAACTTCAGAGATCATTTTTCACAGTAAGAACTTTGAGTTTTAAGATTAGGGGACTTAAGCATGGACTGAGCTCCTGCAAAACAAAATAAGGGGACACTCCGACGCTCAAGTTAGTATTGGATTTAAAAGAGATTAACTTATAAAATTACACAGCGAAACAATGATATTATGCAGTAGAGGAGCAAAAATAGGTATCAGAGAAGATAAGTTATGCAATAAGTAATCAACTTATGCATGATTGATCCAATATATTGAGTTCATTTCTTATATAGAAGAATGCTTCTTTTGCTAAGGGCTTAGTGAAAATGTCAGCTAGTTGCTTAGTGGTTTCCACAAATTCAAGCATATAATCACCCTTTTGAATATGGTCTCTAATGAAATGATGTCTTATTTCAATATGTTTAGTCCTACAATGCAAAATGGGATTTTTGGACAAATTGATTGCACTAGTATTATCACATCTTATGGGGATGTGATCAAGCTCAAGACCATAGTCCAAGAGTTATTGTTTCATCCAGAGGATTTGAGAACAACAACTCCCAGCTGTAACATATTTAGCTTCAGCTGTAGACAATGCCACACTATTTTGTTTTTTGCTATGCCAAGAAACTAGTGAGCTTCCAAGCAAGTGGCATGTCCCACTAGTGCTCTTCCTATCTATTTTGCATCCAGCAAAATCAGAATCGGAATACCCAATAAGGCTACATGAGGCACCTTTAAGGTACCATAAACCTATTTATGATGTGCCTATTAGATATTTTATTATTCTTTTAACAGCACTTAGGTGTAATTCTTTAGGATTAGCTTGATATCTAACACACATGCATACACTAAACATTATATCAGGCCTACTTGCAGTGAGATAAATGCTTGATATCTAGCACACCTCTATATTTTGTAATTTCTACCGATTTACCTCCTTCATCCTTGTCCAAATAATAAGAGGTGCCCATAGGAGTAGCCATTTGCTTGACATTGTCCATTCCAAACTTCTTGAGCAACTCCTTGCAATACTTAAATTGGCTTATGAAAGTTCCTTCTCTTGTTTGCTTGATTTGGAGACCAAGGAAGAAGTTGAGCTCACTCATCATGGACATCTCAAACTCACTTTGCATAATATTTAAAAATTCTTTACAAAGAGAGTTGTTAGTAGCTCCAAATATAATGTCATCAACATAGATTTGAACTAGAAGTATGTCATGCATTTTATGTTTTATGAAAAGGGTAGTGTCAACTTTGCCTCTAGAAAAACATTTTTCTAAAAGGAATTTGCTCAACCTTTCATACCAAGCTCTAGGAGCTTGTTTCAAGCCATACAAAGCCTTTTTCAGTTTAAAAACATGGTTGGGCATTTCAAAATCCTCAAAATCAAGAGGTTATTCTACATACATCTCTTCTTGTATAAAACCATTTAAAAAGGCACTTTTGACATCCATTTAATAGAGTTTGAAATCCATAATGGAAGCATATGCAAGTAACATTCTAATGGCCTCTAATCTAGCTACGGGAGCATAAGTTTCTTCATAGTCTATGCCTTCTTCTTGATTATAACCCTTAGCTACAAGCCTAGCTTTATTTCTTATCATTAAGCCCGTTTCATCAAGTTTGTTCCTAAAGACCCATTTGGTGCCAATTATAGGATGATCATTGGGCCTTGGAACTAATTCCCAAACTTGATTTCTCTCAAATTGGTTTAGTTCTTCTTGCATGGCCAAGATCCAATGCTCATCATTAATGGCCTCATTTATGTCTTTAGGTTCAACTTGAGAGACAAAGGCTAAGTGATTACATACATCTCTAAGTGAGTTTCGAGTGATTACCCCTTTTGATACATCACCTATCACCTTGTCGAGAGGGTGATATCTTGATGTCCTCCATTCCTTGGGTAGGTCCATGATTTCTAAATCTTTTTGCCATGAGTGATCAAGAAGTCTCTCTTCTTGCTTCTTGGACTCTTTCTCTTGATTTTCCAAGTGTATTTTTGCCAAGATTTCTGCAACATCAACAAACTCCTTTCTCGACTCATTTAGGTTAGTTTCATCAAATGCAACATGTATAGACTCTTCTATGGTCATAGTTCGTTTGTTATTGACTCTAAAGGCTTTACTATGTATAGAATAACCAATGAATATTCTTTCATTAGATTTTGCATCAAACTTCCCCAAGTTATCCTTTCCATTATTTAAAAAAAACATTTACATCCAAAGACATGAAAATGTGACACATTTGGCTTCCTTCTTTTGTATAACTCATATGGGATTTTCTTTAAAATTGACCTTATTAAGGCTCTATTCATAATATAACAAGTAGTATTAACCGCATCTGCCCAAAAATACTTAGGAAGGTTGGCCTCATTAAGCATAGTTCTTGCCATTTCCTCTAAAGATCGATTTTTCCTCTCTACAACACCATTTTGTTGTGGTGTTCTAGGGGTAGAAAAATTATACTCAATGCCATGTTCATCACAAAAAGTCTCAAATTCATGGTTTTTTCACCACCATGGTCACTTATTATGGATGCAATACAAAAACCTTTTTCGTTTTGGATAACTTTGGCAAGCTTTTTAAATGATTGAAAAGCATCATTTTTGTGGGCCAAGAATAATGTCCATGTAACCTAGAAAAATCATCCACAATCACCAATGTATAGTAATTCCCACCAAAGCTCATAGTTCTAGAGGGACCAAAAAGATTCATGTGCAAAAGTTGTAAAGGTCTAGAAGTTGAAACCATGTTTTTAACTTTAAAAGAGACCTTTACTTGTTTTCCCTTTTGACATGCATCACAAAGTTTGTCTTTTTCAAATTTGAGTTTTGGAAGACCAATTACTAGTTCTTTAGAAACCAATTTGTTTAAGTGATCCATGTGAATGTGAGCAATTCTTCTATGCCATAACCACGAATCATTTTCTTTACTCATAAAGCATTTAGCATTATTTGAGGAGATATCATCGAGACTAATCATATATATATTATTGACCCTATGACCAACAAACTTAACTTGCTTATTATCCTTTCCCTCAATTATGCAATAAGAGGAATCAAATATAACTCTATTGCCTTTATCATATAATTGACTAATGCTAAGCAAATTATGTTTAAATCCTTCAACATGCAAAACATTATCAATAGATGATGAAGGGATCTTACTAACTTTGCTGATTCCAAGAATCTTCCCATTGTTGTTATCACCATATGTGACATGACCATGTTTCTTGTGGGTAAGGGAGTAGAACTTGGAGCCATCACCGGTCATGTTCTTGGAGCAACCACTATCAAGATACCAACTTGAGCTCTTGGTCTTCAAATACAGCTACAACACACATTCAAGTTTTAACATTTGGTACCCAAATTGTCTTGGGTCATTGTGTGTTAGAGTTAGGCATGGTACCTTTAGGAACCCAAACCCTTTTTATTCCAACTTTAGTGTTTATGTTCTTTCTAACATTGCAAGTGGATGCACTATACCCTTTCTTACCACAGTGAAAACATTTAACAAAGGGACTACTTGAAGTATTTGAGGAAACAAAGAAATTCCTATAAGACTTTTGATGGTTATTTGGATTAAATCCCGAACTGACTTTTTGAAAAACACATTTTTGTTTCCCTAATAGCACATTCAAGTTGTCTCTTCCAAAAGTGAATTTTGCAAGAGTGTTGTTCAAATCTTCAATTTCTTTTTCAAAGGCTTTGCATGATGAGCAAGGAAATGATATGGATGTATTATTATGTGAGGAACAAGTCATGCATAATCAATTAGCATCAATAAGTCCTAAGGTCTCATTTTCAATCTTAAGCTCATTTATCTCCTTACTTAAAGTAGAAACTTTGTTTACCAACAAGGAAATTGTTTTGTTAGAGGACAAAACCATTTTTGTGAGCCTCAAAGATTCATCATGCAATTCTTGAAAAGCATCTTGCAATTCATCATATGAAGGTAGATATTCTGAGTTAGAAGAAGTTACCTCGGTGTCACTTTCTTCACTTTCTTTTCCTTGAGCCATGAGACAAAGATGAGCTTCTTCATTCTCCGAACTATCGGAAGAGCTTAAGCCATTGTCCTCCCAAGCTATGTATGCTCTCCTTCCTTTCTTCTCTTTGGAAGGCCTTTTCTCAAACTTCTCCGTCTTCTTGAGATACATAGGACACTCCATTTTCATGTGCCACGATTTTCCACATTCATAGCATTTTGGAGGAGTAGAGGATCCTTCTCCTTTGTGATATACTTTCTTTTGAGGAAAGGGTGGTCTTCTTTGAAATCCCTTTTTCTTTAGGAATCTTCCAAACTTTCTCACAAAGAGACTAAGATTCTCCTCACTTAGCTCAACATTTTCAGCATCCTCTTCACCATCTTCATCATCATCTTCAATTATAGAAGAGGTGGCTTTGAGTGTGATTCCCTTCTTCTTTTTATTATGCTCTTCATTTTGATTGAGCCTATTTAGTTCCAGCTCATGTTCTTGAAGCTTTCCAAATAAGGTGGCTAGAGACATTGTTGATAAATCTCTTGATTCCGTAATAGCCGTTACTTTGGGTTGCCAATTCCTGCTTAGACATCTCAAGACTTTGTTAATAAGATCCTCATTAGGAAATGTCTTTCCCAATGAGATAAGATGATTAACAATATGAGTAAACCTCTTTTGCATATCTTGAATACTCTCACCTTGGTTCATTCTAAACAATTCGTATTCATGAGTAAGAGTGTTTATTCGAGATCGTTTTACCTCACTAGTACCTTCATGAGTTACTTGTAGGGTATCCTACATTTCTTTTGCGGTCTTGCAATTTGACACCTTAAAGAATTAATCATACCCCAAGGATGCGGTGATGATGTTCTTGGCTCTCAAATTGTATTGAACCTTCTTTTTATCATCATCGATCCATTCATTTCTAGGTGTATTAATTTTCACACCATCTTTAGTTTATGTTGGAATAAAAGCACTATTTTCAACGGTGTCCCACGCATCTAAATCAATAGCTTCAATGAAAATTTTCATCCTTTCTTTCCAATAGGCATAACCATCTCCATTGAAATAAGGAGGTCTGTTTATAGAAGAACCTTCATTTAAAAAACCATTTGAAGCCATCACTTCTCTTGAAGCTGCTAAGCTCTTTATACAAGAGTCTAGCTCTGATACCACTTGTTACCAAGTGGCCTCAATACTCAAGAGGGGGGTGAATTGAGTATATAAAACAAGTTCACAAATCTTTCACAAATCGTTTGATAAAAAATTTTTGTTAAAGCTATTTGATGATTAGAAATGATTGGATATATGAGATAAACACTTACTTATAAATGCAATAACCAAAGGGAGCAATATTCAAGCAATTCAATAAAACAGTGCTCAATGTAAAGAGAAAGGTTTAGAGAAAACAAACACAATGATTTATCCTGGTTCGATCACCAATCTACTTGTGATCTACGTCCAGTCCTCAAGCAACCGCTAGAGATTTTCCACTATTTCTTCAAGTTTCAATAGGTGCTTGATAACCTTTACAACCTTGAGCACTCAACACTTTGGGATACCTCACCCTTATGCTTGAGCCTCTATTTCCAAGGGATACTTCACCCTTACAATTCTTGAGGGATACCTCACCCTCTCTAAATAGATTGTATAAGATTTAAATGGAAGAAACTCTCTCTAGAGCAAGTAATACAAATTGAAGAGCTATGGTATTTGGGATTCACACAAGTTCAAGCTTAAAATAGAGGATTTTATGAAATGATGAGAAAAACTTGTTCTAATGCTCAGTAGTGATTTTTCTTGATAGTTTCTATTTTTCTAACCCTCCATTGAAGGCCAACATCCAAATTTATAGTTAAGGGCCATTTAGTGCCATTGGAGGTAGATGTGTGCAATTAATGCTCATTAATATAGCCGTTACGAGCTTCTGTTAATTTTTCCAGAACATAGACTAACCAGTTAGCCAAGCACCCTAACCGGTTAGGGGTCCATTTAAGCTTAAAGGAAATTGTTCTGGTTTGATAACTAACCAGCTAGAAATGTGTCCTAATCAGTGAGAACAACACAAAGAAGGTTTCTGGGAAAGCTGCTAACCGATTAGATCTCCAGGCTAATCTGTTAGGGCATAATCAAAATGGTTTCTGAAATAGAGAATAACCGGTTAGGTCTCTCACCTAGTCGGTTAGGACAAAATCATTTTGGCTTCTGAGTTGTAGAATAACCGGTTAGGTCTCTTACCTAATCGATTAGGACAAAATCATTTTGGCTTCTGAGTTGTTAAATAACCGATTAGCCACTTTGCCTAATTAGTTATGCATTTGATAAATAATGGGCAAAGCCTCTGTTTGAACAAACTAACCGATTAGGAGCTGGTCCAAATCGGTTAGGGACCTTAGAATTGGCTCCTAACAGGACAGATAGCAGTTTTGTGTTTATTAAAAAAATTGGTAAGTTCTCAAAGAGGCTTATTTCAATTTTGGCTCATACAAGGAGATTTTGATCCTAACTTAAAAAACCATTAACTATTGGTAGCAGAATTGGCTTATTTCAAACTGGTAAGTTGTTCCAAAAACCTTTTGATCCTAACTTTAAAAAATCATTTTGCAAATTCATTTTAAGGATGCTATTTGAGCTTGAGGTGAATCCTTAATATACCTTTACATAAGATTTATAACCTATATACTAATCTTGAATTCCTTGTGACTTGATCATTGTGTATCCATTGCTTTCTTGTTTGTCGACATCAAAACCATTTGCATCTAGTCAGTGTCAATCACAAAGGACATTCTTGTCCTTTGGTGGTCAAAGCTTCTCAAAGAAGCTTTGAAGAAAGTACACAAATTTGAATTAAAGTGGATTTGATTTGACATAAAGTGGATTGCATTAGGATAAGGTGATAGGATTGCTAATGCATGCTATTATCCAATGGACAATTGTTACAGTTAACAGAAATCAGTGTTAATTGTCCAACGGATAAAATTACACAGCGATTTATCGCTCTATCAGATCAAATTTCTCAAAAAACGTGAAACCTCGTAAACTATGTCCAGCCTCGGGTTTAGTAAGATCCCCCATCGACGTTTCTACAGTTCAATATTTACCAGCCTTAGGGAGAACATTTCGTTTTCCCCAGCTCCGCTCAGCGTGCACGTAAAACGAAGAATATACTAAAATATTCGATATTTTCAAGAAAATCTACAAAATTTCTCAAAAATCACAAATATTAGAAAAAGGCTATTCATGATGAAACAAATGATTTCCAGAGTGTTTACACTGACTCTGCTCAGTGTGTACATAAAACGAGAAATATATTAAAATATTCAACATTTTCGAAAAAATATAATTTTTTTTTCAAAAATAACAAATATTATAAAATGACTATTTGTGATGAAACAAATAATTTTTAGAGCATTACACTGGCTCTGTTCAGTGTGCACGTAAAATAAGGAATATATTAAAATATTCGACGTTTTAAGAAAAATCTTAAAAAATTTCTAAAAATCTCAAATATTATAAAATGACTATTTATGATGAATGAGATAATTTTTGGGATGTTACAATTTTATTTCTCTTTTTCTCTATTTCTATTTCTCCATTCTCTCCTTTTTCTTTTCTCTTATTCTCTCTCGGTTGGCAACTAGTTTGCCATGGAGAAGATGAAACAAAAATGGGAGGAATGAAAGACAAAAAGACATAACAAAAAATGAAGAGAAGAGAGGCAGTGGGTGGTGGTAAAATATCTAACCAATAATACTAATACTTTTGCATCTCTAAGGAATACTTTAATCTTTCAAAACCACATTTTCTAACCTCCATAAGTGTTCTAGAAAATCACAGGTCTCAACTTAATTATTATATTCATATTCCCATAATTTTTCATACACTGTTATTCACCAAGTAAGCTACACTATTTCTCTTAAATTAAATCGAACATGTAAGGTAAGTAAACATACCTACCTTAACTTACTTTCCATACCAAAATATTCTCCATATTCCACTTATCATCTCCAAGCAGTTTTAAAATTTTCTAAGCCATCTAGCTATTTTATTTAATTTATAAACAGTTTCTCAGTGTTATTAAAAATATTGAATTAATTCATTTGATTCTTGAAAATTTACTACAACTCATACTAATTATCTTTATCTTGGGAAACTAATTTCCCATATTTATTTCTTTTATTTTAGCTATTTATCTCAAAATATAAGCTATTATGCACTTCCTGTGTTATAGAATTGCACTCAATCTTATCCAAAACATTTCCAAAATTATTATCCAGCTTAGACTTATAATATTGAGCTTCTGTAACACTAATCAGAATTTATTAGGTCAAGGAGGATATTACAACCATTGCTTTACTTGTGGTCATCTTTTTACCAAATAAATTGACTTTTTCCTTCACAATTTGGGCTTCACTTTCACGTCCCTTGAAGTAGCAGAAACAAGGCAACAAAAAGAGAAGAAAGAAGGGAGAAAAGGGAGGGAAAGTGAAGAAAAAATTGACGAAAAATCAAGGAACTAAAGCTAGGATTTGAGGTAGGGGTTTCTTGCTTCCTATTTGCCTTATTTTTCTATGTTTCTTTCAATTGAAATTCTATTTCTGAGTTGTTGTGGTTCGTGGCTATACCATGTTTGGGAGAGAATTCTTTGCTTGATTTCTTTGCATTAAATTGTTCTTCTTTCTCCATTGATTCATGAGTTGAGTTTGTGATATTATTTATGATAGGAAAGATGAGTTTTTCTTGTATTTATGGCTGGATTGTTACGACTATATAGAGGAAATAGGGATTTCCTTGTTTCTAAATTATTGCTCTACTTTTATTGAATGTTGAATGAAGTTAGTAACTTGTTTTAATGAAATTCATGGCTAATCTTTGTTCTAATTTATTACACGGCCAAAATAAGATATAAATGGAAGAACCTTTATTGACTTATGTTATTATCTTATCTCTTTGACTTTGGAAATTTTATGAAAGAAATAAATATGTTTGGCCTAATGGAGGTCACGACCATATGATAGCAAGAAGATAAAATGGTTGAAAATAACTTAGGGTTTTGAGATTAATAATGAATAAGAATGATTATTCTTGAGATTTGATTATATGACTTTTATTCTTGAGATATGATTACATAATTAAGGATCACGGTAATTCTAACCATGTTTGGTAAACCTAGAGCTTGCTTGCTTAATGGTACATAAAATTGATGGACTATACCTTGTTATGATCCTAGTTCTGTGGTTGCAAGTTACTATTTGGTTGTAATACTTTCCCTTGGCCAAATGCTTGTCTAGATCCCAAGGGAGGGAATTGAGTTAAAATTGTACTTTTGTTGTTTAATGAATAATTTGTGTTGGTTAGGTTGGATATATATGGAATTGCACTTGTAATTAGGTGTAATTAGTTTTATTCTCTTGTTGAGAATTCATGAAATGTGTTGAATAAAATTGATTTGGGTACATGACTAGTTTTAATAGTTAAGTTACTCCTTGATTTATCAAGTTGAGCTTGAATTTGAAATTGATATTGCTCCCTTAGTTCTTTAAGGTTGAGATATAGTGGTAATTGTATTGTGTTTGGAAAATTAGTGCTCATGAGAATTGAATTTAAATTATATATGAGAATTGGGGATATTTATCCTAGAATGGAAAGAGGAATATTTTAGTATGCTATTCCCAACATATGAGTATCCTCTTGTATTGAATAGATTTGGCATTTTTCCCTATTTGAATTGTTTGGGAATAAGCGAATTCTGGAGTTAATCCTTTGTGAGCGAAGGGTATCTAGAATTCCATTAGAATCACGGATATGAACCTCCATGAAGAAGGGGAACCTATATTCTTAAATTCCTCATAAGTTTCCTCACTTGCCTGAGTTTCCCTCTTGTATATAAGAGTATTTGGAATAGTTTTGTGTGACATAGATGGCAGTGTCATAAATAGGTTAGAGAGCACTAACTGAAAGTAAGCTATTTCTAATATGAACAGGATACTCAGAATAATTCTATGTGACACAGATTGTAGTGTCATAAATAGGTTAGGACAAACCGACCTGAAAGCAGACTTTTACAAATCAAGAACTCAGGTTAAGAAAGGTGACCAAGTTCTATGGGAATAAGCATATAGGTAAATGAGCACTGAGTTATAAAAGTGTATTTGTTATCTTAAGAAAGGGAAGTAGGAGTTGAGGGCAGCCATCAAAGAGAAGAAAAAGGAAGGAGAGAAAGGAAGAAAAAGCAAGCATCAACAAGCTAGAGATTAAGGTAGGGGTTATTTCTTTTGCTCTACCCATTTTATCCTTATTTCTATAGAGTTTTGAATTGGTAGCTTGAGTGAAAGATTTGAAATGTAAAACATGTCAATGAGAATGAGATGATTTTCTTGTGTAAGTTTATGGTTTTTGGAACTTAGTTTTAACTTTGGAATTCAATGAATTTGTGATTAGTAAAATGGGTTTCCTTGTGTTACCAAGTGGCTTTCGTACTCAAGAGGGGGTGAATTGACTATACAAAAACTTTTTGCAAACACTTTTAAAAACAAATTTGTTGAAGCTATTTCTCAATTAAAGTGAATAAATAGAGAAGATATAGAACTTTACTCACAAAATAAACAAGCCAAGATAGAAAGTAATCAAGCACGTATATAAAATTTAAAGTGCAAGAAATAAAGGAGTTTGAGATGAGAAAAACAAACACAGTATTTATCCTGGTTCAGCCACCAACCACTTGAGGCCTACTTCTAGTCTTCAAGTAAACACCCAAGATTTTTTGCTATAACTTCAGGCTTGAACAAGTGCCTGCTACCTTTACAAAACAGAGCACTCTTCACACCTTGGGATGTCTCACCCTCGTGCTTGACCCTCAATAGTTAAGGATACCTCACCCTCTTTACAATGAATCAAAATATAGTAGAAAAGAAACCCTCAGAAGAGTGGATAATATAACTTGAAGCTCTATGAAGCTTTTTAAGGATATCTCAAATTTTAGCAAAAAAAAGCACATGAATTTGGTAAAATATAAATCACAACTTAAAGCAAGAAAGAATTGTTTCAGATAGTTGGGTGTGTTTGAAATATGACCCAAAACCATGTTTTTATAGTGCTTTTAAGAAAATAGTCATTGTGGGTATTTAATCCTCGTGGTGGATGCGAAAATAGTCGTTTGTTTCTAAAACTAGAACTGTGTTTATTTGAATAATCTGTGTGTTATTCGAATAACACATTTAAATACCTCAAGAACAAACTAGTTTTGTAACGTGTTATTCGAATAACATCATGGTTATTCGAATAACCAAAAGAGTTTTCTGAAAAACATGTTTATTCGAATAACATTTTGGTTATTTGAATAAAGCATTTTGAAAGATACGTTTTGGAACGCCTTTATACGAATAGCACTTATACTATTCAAATAACTCTTTTTAAAAAGCAAAAGCGCATAGCTAGTTTAAAAGTTGTTATTCGAATAACTCTAGAGTTATTCGAATAAATATTGATAGAAACTTATCATTTGACTTAGTTTATTCGAATAAAGAGAGCTTTATTCAAATAGACTTGTTGAAAAACATTTTTAACCATTTTTAAAACTTGCTAGTTTGTTTCCAAATTTCCCAACAACTTTGAACTATTTTCTAAAACCATTTTGAGATCTTGGATTTATTGAAAAACATGTTTAGAACTTTTTTTCTAAAACTAATGAGATATCCAGAAGGCTTCGTACAAAAAGACTTTTAAGTTCTAAAGCTATTTTTGAAGTTCTTGGACTTAGTCTTACCATCATCTTTATGTTTGTTATCATCAAAACTATTATCAATGTCAACTAGCTAATTACATTCTCCCTTTTTTTGATGATGACAAACTAACATTGAGAAAAGAATCAGATCGGATAAATTGGAATTCACAAAGTCAATATGAGAGTTTTAATCCCCCTCTTTTTCGTAAAAGATGATTTATATCAAAAATGTGTGCAGCTCCCCCTTACTTTGGATTCCAATTTTTGTTTTAGTTTTACTTGTCTTTTTTTAAACAAAGAAACTCATCAAGGAGCTCAAGTTTTTTCTCCTCATTTTGTCATGATAAAAAAGATGGGGCAAGAGAAAGCCAAAGCTGAAGCAATTGAAATTCATTTAAGTCTAGCATATTAGTTTTATTGAAAGTAGTAAATTAATTCTATAAATATAGGCTCAAATGAAATTAAGATGTAACAGAGCAAATGATAAGCAATAAAAGATGCATTTTATTCATAAAATCATTTTGCCTAGTTACATTTGCAGTTGCATAAAAAATAACCTATACAAAAACAAGCAAGGATCCTAAGTCTGGGGATCTAAAAATATGCATCCAGTGGCAGAAAAAAGGAGTTAGGTGCCCTTCCAGTTAGTAAAGCTCGTATGGCTGCCTATTTACGCTCTACATTATCTATCCTATCAAACAAAATAGAAAAGGTGTTCTCCATGTAAGCTCTAGTGTCTAGCATAGTTGCCATGAGCTGCTTATTTGTGACTGGGCCAACAGTAGCAGTAGCAAGAACAGCAACAACATCAGCAGGAATAGCAACAACATTAATAGGAAGAGTAGCAGCATCAGCAGTAGGGTTGCCTTCTTGCTCATTCTCATAATCTTCTACCTCATCCGCGTACACCCAACCATCTGTAGTTCTGATCACCTTTATTTTGTTCAGTGTGAAAGAACCGAAGACACTATGATGGGTCAGCTTGGTTTCCCACTCAGTTTCCAAAATATGAGGACATTTTTGAAGAAAAGCAGTGATGACTAAGGTGTAGGGCAAATCAAACTTTTCCTTACCCTTTGCCTTCATTATATGCTTCATGATGAAGTTGGGCTAGTTAATTTGGTATCCTTTCTTCAAGATCCATAGCATGAAGATGTCATCCTCACTCAGGTAGGCATAGTTGCCTCCTCGAGGAGCCAGGATACGCACATATGCATAGTGTAAGAGCCTGTCTTGGATCTTTAACATACCTCCCTTAACACCTCCTCGTGGTAACACTAGGCCAGGTTTCAACATATCTTTAATGGCTTGTATCTTTTTATACTTCTGGACAAGCATACTACTATCTTCTTCAATGTTGTGACCAGTTGCCTACAAACCAAACAGTTGTAACCAATCTTACAGAGTGATCACCAAGTACTGATCACTGATATTTGAGTGAAGATCTTGACCATCAATCATCAAATTGTAATAGAACATTTTTCCAAATCAGGGTAGATTACCGTCTTGTAAGAGCAGATTCGTAGCACTTCTTGACGTTTTAGAAGATCTAGAAAGTCAAATCCATCTTCTTTATCGAACAAATTCAAATGAAGGTACTTTGGTTGCATGAGATTTCGCTCCCAAAAATAAGTTATGAAGCGACCTAGTTCACTCTTATTAGAGGAGAGTCTTCAAAGGTCCAACGAGTTATTACAGGGAGTGGTTTTTATTTGGACATGTTTTACGTGTGATTACCATGCAGCACTGATGATGAGTTTTGATGATAACAAATATAGAGATGATGAGAAGATCAAGTCCAAGTTCTTCAAGTTTAGCTTTAGGACTTAGGATCTCTCTTGTACAGAGCTCTCATAGGATATCTCAGTGTTTAACTCAAAAGATCTAAGAACGTGTTTTTCTACAAACTAAATTAAAGTTTTAATGTGGCTTTGATAATCAAAGAGTTTGTGGTTTTTTTTCTAAACTAACATAAACTGGTTCCCAAACGTGTTTCTGATAATTTGAACAGAGGCATTCGAATACCATTAAAGGCATTCGAATACAATCCCTCTAAAAATGCTTTCATAAACGTATTTTAAGCAGTGGTATTCGAATACCATATTGTGGCATTCGAATACTTTGGGTCTAAACTATTTTTTATATACTGATATCACTGGCATTCGAATACCTCATAATGGTATTCGAATAACCTAAGTCTGAATCGTTTTTATATATATTGATATCAGTGGTATTCGAATACCACAATAAGGTATTCGAATAACCCACGAGTTTCTGCTTCTGGTTTTTGAATTTGATATGCAAATGGATTTGCATTTATTATGTCATTAATTCCCTCAACGATAATTTTTTATCAAAGGCTCTATAAATAGAGACCTTGCCTCACGGCTGAAACACACGAATCCTTGAAATTATTTTTGGCTGTGCTAAAACGCTGTTTACATAATTCTCTCTTTCTTTCTGTGCTCTTTTGGTAAAATTCTGAGATATTCTTAGAGAGCTCTATAGTGCTTCAATTTGTATAATTTACTCTGAGTGAAAGTTTCTTTTCATGTACTTTCTTTTATTCTACTTCGAAGGTGAGGTATCCCTCAAGGTTTGTATAAAAGGTGAGGTATCCCTGCAGGCTGAGACTTTAGCACAAGGGTAGAGTTTCCCTGTGTGTGAAAAGTGCTCTTTTGTGTAACGGTAGCAAGCACCTATTGAAGCTTGTATACTTAGTGAAAAATCTCAGCTTTCGAGGACTGGACGTAGACCACAAGTGGGTTAGTGGTCGAACCAGGATAAGTACTGTGTCTGCTTCTCTTTTCTTAATCTCTTTATTTTATGTAATTTTAATTTACTGCATATTTATTTTCTGCTATTTTTTATTATTTCTTTTCTACTTCCCTTTCCTTCTGTGCTTTTATTTATTAAGTTTTTAATATTAGCTTTTGTTAAAAATAGGTTTTGTAAAAAAGTTGTATACTCAATTCACCCCCCTCTTGAGTACTGGAAGCCACTTGGTAACATTACGCAGGAAAAGGAGGCCATGGATGGAACAGTGTTGATGGAGGAGAAAGGGTGAAGAGGAAGGAAGAAGACAAAAATGGTGGAAGGCTGGTGAGAGTGGGTGGAAATAATAATGGTGGAAGAAGGATTTTCTATTTCTGGGTAAAGAGGATGTGCAGGCCTCAAAGAGAAAAATGGAGAAGAGAAAGATGAAACAGAGAAGGAAAGGAGAAATGAGAGAGAATGCACTGTTGACACATATATAGGCCCTGTGTTTATTCAAATAACATGGGCGTTATTCGAATAGATGTGTGGTAACCCAATAGTCATGGCTTTTTGCCAGACGTTATTCAAATAATAGTGTTATTAATTTGAAAAACCATCTGGTTATTTGAATAAGGTAGGATCAGGAGAGATTGTGCCTCTGCCAAAAACGTTATTTGAATAAGTGATTGCTTTATTCGAATAAAACAAACAACTCAGAGAATGAAGTTACTGACTTTATTCGAATAAGTCTAATTTTATTCGAATAGAATAATAAAAAACACAAATATTTGAACCACTAATTTTTATTTTTCTAATAGGAAAAGGTCTATTCGAATAAATCCATCAGAAAAAACACCAGTAAACACGTTCAAAGATACAGTATGAGAGGAGGAAACTTACCCAATGATGGAGTACCTGGAAAATAAATTTTGGGATACCCCCGACACTCAAGTCAGTAATAATTCAAGAGTGACAAATCAATAATAAAGCAATAAATACAAGCATTTATTCATATGCATGATTGATCAGTTATGCCTAATTCTCTTCTAATATAAAAGAATACTTCTTTTGTTAAGGGTTTGGTAAAGATATCCGCAAGTTGTTTAGACGTTTCAATAAACTTAAGTATGCAATCTCCTTTTTATACATGGTCTCTGATAAAGTGATGCCTTATTTTTATGTGCTTTGTTCAAGATTATAAATATGAGATTTTTAGACAGATTGATTGCCCTAGTATTGTCACATCTTATAGGGATGTGATCAAGCTAAAGACCATAGTCTAGAAGTTATTGCTTCATCCAAAAGATTTAAGCACAACAACTTCCGACTGCAATATATTTAGCCTCAGCAGTAGACAATGCCACCTTATTTTGTTTCTTGTATGCCAAGTAACTAAAGAGCTTCCAAGCAAGTGGCATGTCCCACTAGTACTATTCCTATCCATTTTGCATCCAATAAAATCAAATTCAGAATAACCAATTAGGCTACATAAGGCACCCTTGGGGTACCACAAACCCATTTGTGAAATGCCTACTAGGTATTTCATAATTCTTTTTACAGCACATAGGTGTGATTCTTTAGGATTAGCTTGATATCTAGCACACATGCACACACTAAACATTATATTTGGCCTACTAGCAGTGAGATAAAGGAGAGATCTAATCATACCTCTATATTTAGTAATTTCTACAGATTTACCTCATTCATATTTGTCCAAATAATAGGAAGTGCCCATTGGGGTAGTCATGTGTTTGGCATTTTCCATTTCAAGTTTTTTGAGTA
Source organism: Ormosia semicastrata (assembly GCA_029884595.1). Classification (NCBI taxonomy): domain Eukaryota; kingdom Viridiplantae; phylum Streptophyta; class Magnoliopsida; order Fabales; family Fabaceae; genus Ormosia; species Ormosia semicastrata. The sequence goes on along the minus strand of JAQQTO010000061.1, from coordinate 68,978,004 downwards.
GCTCCTTGCAATATTTAGTTTGGCTTATGAAGGTCCCTTCCTTAGTTTGCTTGATTTGGAGCCCAAGGAAGAAATTGAGTTATACCATCATTAACATTTCAAACTCATTTTGCATGGTGTTATCAAATTCCTTGCAAAGGGACTCATTAGTATCTCCAAAAACTATATCATCGACATAAACTTGTACAATGAAGTTACTGAATTGAAGAAGTTGTTTTGGTGGTCTAGAATGAAGAGGGACATAGCTGAGTTTGTGTCTAGGTGCCTAACTTGTCAGAAGGTCAAGATAGAACACCAGAAACCCTATGGACCTTTCCAATCTTTGGGAATCCCTGAGTGGAAGTGGGATAACATCACAATGGATTTTATGATGGGGTTTCCCAGAACTCAGCAAGGTTTTGATGCAGTTTAGGTTATAATGGATAGACTAACCAAGTTTGCCCATTTTATACCTATTAGAGCTAACTATTCCATGGATAAACTATCCCAGTTGTATCTTCAGGAGATAATTAGAATGCATGGTATTCCCCTTAGTATAGTTTCTGATAGAGACCGTAGATTTACATCTAGATTTTAGGGATCCTTGTAGAAAGCTTTTGGGATAAAGTTTAGTTTGAGTGCAGCATATCACCTATAGACAGATGGTCAATTGGAAAGGACTATTCAAACCCTTGAGGATATGCTTAGAACATGTGTGCTAAAGTAGAAGGGTAGTTAGGCTAAGTTGTTATCTTTAGTGGAGTTTCCTACAACAACAATTATCATACCAGCATAGGCACGACACCGTAGAAAGTACTTTATGCTAGAAAGTGTAGGTCTCTTTGTGTTGGTATGAGGTTGGAGAAAGAACCATCCTAGGACTTGAGTTAGTACAGCAGACCACAGATCAGATTAAGATTATCAGGGATTGGTTGGTTATGGCTTAGAGTAGGTAGAAAAGTTATGCTGATAAAAGGAAAAGACCTCTAGAGTTCTATGAAGGAGATCATGTTTTCTTGAGAGTCACTCCTACAACAGGGATTAGTAGAGCATTGAGAACACGAAAGTTGAATCTTCGTTTCATTGGTCCCTACCAAATCCTAAAGAGAATTGGACCTGTAGCCAACCAAATTTCCCTTCCTCCTAGTTTGTCAAACCTTCATGATGTATTCCATATGTCACAACATAGGAAGTACAATCCAGATCCTTCACATGTCATAAGAAATGAATCCATGTAGTTAAGGGATGATTTGTCATATGCTATGCAACTGGTAAGGATTGTGGACAGAGGGGTCAAAAAGCTTAGAGGTAAGAGGATTCCTCAAGTGAAGATGCTTTGGGATAGTGTTGGCTATGAGGAGGTGACTTGGGAGTTGGAGTCCGACATGCAGCAAGATTACCCATAGTTGTTTATATGAGGTAACCAATTTTGGGGACAAAATTTAAAAAAAGGGGGGAGAAAAGTAACATCTTCTAAAACATGTTAGACTTGTAATTAGTTACAAAGGTAGCTTAACACTTATTTAATATGCTTGTTAATTTTTGTGACAATCTGAGTTAGTTTAAGTACTTTGTTACAACCCAAAATGGTTGAAAAGTAGTTTAAAATGACCTAGATATTAGAATAAATAGCTCAACTAATAGAAATGAGTGTGGATAATTTGTTTCTAGGTCACAAATGTATAGACTGTGATGTGGTTAAAATTTGAGAATAATCGAAGTCAGTTTGGTATTTTTAAGCATACTGGATGTGTGTTTTAATACCGGATTGACTAATCACAGATATGGAAAATGATGGTTCTAGTGCAAGAAGATTTTTTATGAATCCTATGATTTATTTTGAACTTGTTGGAAGTAAGAAAACTTTATTTGGAGAAATCTAAGTGTTCATAGCAGATCGGGAGTTACCATTTAGTCACTTAAGTGACCAAGCCTCTCACATTTCTACAGCCTCTTTATATTGTTTTTCCTATGTTATTTCCCCATTTCTCACTTGTTTTCTGACTCTCTCTCGACTGTAAACTAGAGGTAGCAGAAGAAGGAGAACAAGAAGCAAAGGAGGAAAGAAAGAAGAGGAAATCAAAGAGGAAAGGCAAGCTTGTGATCTACTAACCATCATCATCATATTTGTGCCAAGGTAGGGGTTTTTGTGTTCTTATAGCTTCTTTCTTCCATTTTAACCATTGATGCATATAAGATGCATAATAGGTCATTTTGGATATTAGAGTTATTTAGGATGTTTATCCTGCTTGAAAGTGTTTCAATGGTTATTTATGACTTGTTCATGGAATGAGTTTGAATTAGAAACTTAGAACTTGTCATTTGAACCTTTGAATCATAAAGTGACAAATTAGGTCATGGATGTGTGATTTTTGTCCTTGAATTCAAATTATTAGTTTGAGTTAGTGATTGAAGTTTCCTATGTGTTAGTGAACTAGTTAGGGACCTAAAATCACCTAGAAACTGATTTGGAATGGCCAAAATCCGTGAATTGTTCCAATGGAACTGTAACCGGTTCTGCATAATTCTATAGAACCTTTGCTCTGCTACTTGCATCGTGGCGTGAGATACACCACGCAGACGCATGAAAACCAGAGAGTAGTGTGTCACGGCATGATGAGGGATGTGCCGAGGTGTGAGGTGCATCACATGAGCATCCGAGAGCAGGCCGCCGCAATGTGACAAGGCCATGCTGTGGCTTGAGCTCTAGGATCTTCCAACATTGTGTTCTTGATGTTTTAGAATTTCTTAAGTGATAAAATCACTCATATATGCATTTGTAAGTGTGTTGAGGTGTGTTGAGGCACTAATAGCTAAAATCTACATTTTGTATTACATAATCATATTATTAGAACTTTGGGTGAGCATAATGATACTTCATATCATAAAGCATTGCATTGGATGACGATTGTATGGGCAATTGTCTTGGTTGGTTGTTTGCTTGTTCGATGGTATCTTAGGATTGTATGGGTGATAATCATATATTTTATACATTAATAAACCCTTATTTTTAGTCATTTACATTATCCATGTACTTAATTGATTGAACTTGGTCATGTTTTGTAAGTTTGGGCTCAAATTGGGCTTAATTGATTTTTTCCAGTATCATTGGGGTTTGACACTATTTCTGTATTTCATCCATATCTTGAGTTCTGAATGTCTAAAAATTATGTATCTTACCTTGTAGGAAATATAAGAGAGAGCTCTACAACTTTCATGCAGAGCTCCAAGGCAGAATCGGACATCTAGTGGAGCTAATTGGGCTTGGAAGTCAGAACACGAGTTCAGAGACCCTTTGAGAATGTTTTGTCTATAACTTGAGTTGTAGACCTCCAAATGACATGGGGTTTAGGCCCAATTACTCATAATGGGCCCAACTTTGTAACTAATAGGACTCTAATGATGTGAGGCCAAATTATGGGGTAGTCATAGGGGATAGATGCAGAAAATTAAGATGATAATCTTATTCTACACTTCTTACCTTCTCTCTAGAACTCTCTTCCTCTCCCTTCTCTCTAGGTTTTCATTTTTCTCTTATTTTTCTGAGTTCTTCTCTCCTATTCATGGAGGGGTAGGGCCTTTAATTAATCTAAGGGATTGAACAATCTCGAAACTTAATATTGATATTCTGTTTTAGTTGTTTACATTCAATTGTTAACTAAGTTTCTCTTCTTCTTCTCTTGTTTAAATTATGATTTAATGCTTAATTAATTTAGGATTTGCATATGTTAATTGTGTAATTATCATGTTCTAAGAGAGGAATTTAGAGACTAACCAAGGCATTGAAGATGTTTGATGAAATGTTTAGCTCGGTTGGATCTTGGTTTTTAAGTTAATTTGGGTTTATGATAAATGCTTAATTTGTCTAACCTTAATTAATTGAATTCTGGAAGTATTTCTAGTAGAAGATCCATGGATCATTGAGAGGAATCTTTATGTGATCTAAGACCAAGGATTCAATTGATAATTGAATGGACCTTTGTAATCAAGGATGGATTAAGATCAAGATTGATTAATTATCTTGGATTGGTTGCTTCTTAATTTTGTTTTCTCCATTTATTTGAATTCTGTTTCAGCATTTTTAATCTTGCAAACCCCCTATTGTTTATGTTTTTGTTGTACAATTCTATTTTTGTTGCATAATTATGTTTCTGTTGCGTAATTCTATTTGCGTAATTCTTTTTTATAATTATGTTTTCTAATTCTATTTCATTTTTGTTCATTAACTTCCTAATTTGATTTTGTGATCTAATTAGAGTGATCCGTGGGCTTGACCCGGTGTTACTGTATACTGCAAGTAATTTTGGCAAACTGATTATAAATTGTTAAATCTGGTAGCCTCGGTAGCTATCAATGGGTGATTTTTTGACATTATTGATTATCATATATTCGGTTACATAGAGCATAAATATGCATTTAGTTGGTTTATTTGTAGTTAAATAAATTACTGTTGGTTTTGGTATACTAATACTGAGAAAACTTGTGATTTCTCATCCCTTTTTGTTTCCACGTAAATCTAAGTGAAAACCCTCCAAAGAGAAAAGGCAAGAAAAAGAAGAAGTAGAAGGGTTAGTTTAGTTATTTTGTTTCTTTTTGAATCAGCCTATAATTATTTACCTTGCTAATTAGTTTGTAAAAGTTTATGTATTATAGTGTGACCTTTTTTTTAGCCAATGATATATATATATGATCTTTTCCATCTTTATGGCTCTCTATAATGACTACACAGGTTATTATGAACTTATGCTTATTGCATTTTTAAAAAATGACATGCATGATACGTTTTAACTTGAAGTATTTTGATTATTTTACGATAATTGTATTAGGGTGTTATATTATGGTATAAGAGAAGTTCATCCTGTTGAGTCGAGGTATGGACTGACTATGCTTAGGCTTGTTTAGGAGTTCCTCTTTGTGTTGTGCATTTCTTTATCTCTTGTGTGACATGTTTGATAGAACTGCATACTTGCCTTTAGTATGATTGTTTTTAGCTACTGTTGCACGGTTATAAGATATTGAGAATAGTTAACTCAATATGTATTATTCTGTGTGTATAGGAAACTATGGCATCTCTAAGGCGAACTCGTGGGAATAGGAACTCAGGAAACGAAGGTTCAGATATAGTTAGAGCTTTTATGGCAATGGTTGATGCAATGAGGGGGCAAACAGTCACTACTACCAATGCTATACGAGAGCAGACAACCACTACTACTGAAGCTATTAGAGAGCAAGCATTTATGGCTACAATGATGTTTGAGAGAATGGGTACAACTCAGCATCAACAGCCTACACCACCACCACATCATCAGCGGCAGCCAAACCAAGAGGTAGTTGGGAGGAATCAGACTTTCCCGAACCTCTCGGAGTTTAAGAAATCTAATCCGTCTTCTTTTAAGGGGAAGTATGACCCAGTCAAAGCTGAGGGTTGGATCAAAGAGATGGAGAAGATTTTTACTATTATGGCTTGTTCAGATGAGCAAAAAGTGTTTTTTGCTTCATATATGCTAGAAGGTGAAGCGAAGGATCAGTGGGTGGACATCAAGAGAGTTTTTGAGGTGTCAAGAACTCCTGTTACATAAGAGATCTTTAAGAATTCTTTTCTGAGAAAGTTCTTTCCACAAAATCTTTAGAATGTAAAGGAGATGAAATTTCTTAGGTTGAAGTAGGGGGATATGTCTGTTGGTCAGTATGTGGCCAAATTCAATGAATTTTCAAAGTTCTCATCTTGCATCAGGCATAACCTAGATGAGGCATAGAAGTATGTTAAGTTTGAGGAGGGAGGGATTAAGTTGAGACATTCAAAAAGCCATCTAGCCATTTGAGATTTATGACTTTACAACTTTGATAAATAAATGCCGGATAATAGAAGGGCGTACTGGGAAGCCTTCAGAGGAATAGAAGTCACAAGGATTTCAAAAGAGGAAGCAGGGTGATGAAAAGTTCAAGAAGGAAGCTTTTAAATTTAGCTTTCCTAAGGAGGAAGGTAAGTAGGTTCAGAAGGATTTTTCGGGACCTAAGTGTTCCAAATGTGGGAAACAGGATGGAGACCGGCCTTGCTCAGTGTGCTTTGTGTGTTGGCAACCTGGGCATTTTGCTAATGAGTGTCCATCAAGGAAGGAAGCTGCGCCTACCTAGAAACCACTAGCTAGAGGGAGAGTTTACACTCTAGGTGGTGAAGCGGTGACTCAGTCTTCCGATCTTATCGAAGGTAAATGCATAATTCACAATCAACTTTTAAATGTGTTTTATGATTCAGGAGCATCTCACTCTTTTGTTTCAAATGATTGTGTGAGTATGCTGGATTTACCTATGTCTTAACTTTCATATGACTTATCTATATCTACTCCTACTGGTAAACCAGTTATAACATCGAGAGTGTGTCTTGATTGTTGTGTAAAGGTAGAAGATAGGATTTTCTGTGTAAACCTTATTTGTTTGCCTCTTGTAGATATTGATGTCATCCTTGACATGGATTGGTTGTCTGCTAACCATGTAGTGTTGAATTATTTAGATAAATCATTATTTCTCTTGTCAGATATACCTACTAGAGTCGTTTCATATGAGTCAATGTATCTCAATGCGAATCGAGTTAATCTCTGTTTAGAGGAGGGAGCTCTAAGATATGTTCTCTTGTTTTCCCTAAGTGTTGAGGTTAAGTAAAGCTTAGGTGAAGTACTTATGGTGAGTGAATATCCTGAAGTATTCCCAAGTGACATAGTGGAGTTGCCACCCAAGTGAGAAATAGAGTTTTCTATAAACTTAGTGCCTAGGGTAGGACCTATCTCTATAGCACCCTATAGGATGGCACCACTAGAGTTAGTAAAACTCAAGAAGTAAATCGAGAATTTGTTAGACAAATAATTCATTAGGCCGAATGTTTCTCCATAGGGAATACTTATGTTACTAGTCAAGAAAAAGGATGGTACCATGAGGCTCTGTATGGACTACAGACTGTTGAATAAGGTAACCATAAAAAATAAGTATCTGTTGCCTAAGATAGATGACCTTCTGGATTAATTGAGAGGAGTTGTGATTTTCTCAAAGATTGATATTAGGTCTGGGTATCATGAGTACCTCGTGATGTCCTTTGGGTTGACGAATGCATGGGCAGTGTTCATAGATTACATGATTAGGATCTTTAGACCCTACCTGGATTAATTTCTTGTGGTGTTTATTGATGATATCTTAGTCTATTCTAAGATTGTGGAGGAGCATGAACAACATCTGAGGATAGTGTTAGAAACCATTAAGGAGAATAAGTTGTTTGCCAAGCTATCTAAATATGAGTTCTAGCTTTCGTAAGTGTAGTTTTTGGGACATGTGATATCTCAGGGTAGGATTTTTGTGGACCCAAGTAAAGTTGATGCAATGTTGCAGTGGGAGAGACCCACCACTGTGACCGAGATTAGAAGATTCATAGGCCTAGTGGGGTACTATAGAAGGTTCATAAAAGGTTTTTCTTAGTTAGCACTACCCTTAACTAGGTTGATTAGGAAATTTAGTATTTTTAGTGGACTCGGGATTATGAGAACAATTTCCAAGAGTTAAAATTGAGGTTGACTACTACACCGGTGTTGGTAGTTCTGGATCCTTTGGAGAACTTTGAGGTATATTGTGATGCTTCAAAGATGGGTTTGGGGTGTGCTTTGATGCAACATAGGAGAGTTGTTGCCTATATATCAAGGCTATTGAGGTCTCACGAGGATACCTTACACATGATCTGGAGTTAGCTGCAGTAGTGTTTGCCCTAAAAGTTTGGAGACATTAGTTATATGGAGTCCAATTTAAGGTGTTCAATGATCATAAAAGTTTGAAGTACTTATTTTATTAGAAAGAACTGGACATAAGACAACGCAGATGGATGGAGTTTTTGAAAGACTACAACTTTGAGTTAAAGTATCATCCGGGTAAGGTCAATGTGGTGGCTGATGCACTAAGTAGGAAATACCTACATATGTCCCAGATGATGATCCAAGAGAGTGAACTTCTTAAGACTTTTAGAGATATGAGTCATTCAGTAACTGTGTTGCCACATAGTCTCAATGCGAGTCAAGTCGACATAGTGAGTGACTTAAGGACCCAGATCTTAGAAGCCTAAAAAGAAGATGAGACTCTTAGGGATATAAGTGAGTAGATCTTTTTAGGGAATCCTAGAGAGTTCGATTTGGCAGATGATGGGATGATTAGGTTTAGAGGTAGACTTTGCATTCCCAATGAATCCGGAATCAAGTAAAGGACCTTTGAAGAAGCTCACTGTAGTCAGTACACTATCTATCCTAGGGCCACTAAGATGTATCAAGACTTGAAAAAGTTATTTTGGTGGCCTGGAATGAAGAGGGACATAGCCGAGTTTGTGTCTAGGTGCCTAACTTGTTAGAAGGTCAAGATAGAACACCAGAAACGCTCTAGACCTCTTCAATCTTTGGAAAACCCTGAGTGGAAGTGGGATAACATCATAATGGAATTTGTGGTTGGGTTACCCAGAACTCATCAAGGTTTTAATGCGATTTGGGCTATAATTGATAGACTAACCAAGTCTTCCCATTTTATACTTATTAGAGTTAACTATTCCATGGATAGAACACATGGTATTCCCCTTGAGGATATGCTTAGAATGCATGGTATTCCCCTTAGTATAGTTTCTGATAGAGACCCTAGATTTACATTTAGATTTTGGAGAGCCTTGCAGAAAGCTTTCAGGACAAAGCTTAGTTTGAGTACAGCATATCATCCATAGATAGATGGTCAATCAAAAAGGACTATTCAAACCCTTGAGGATATGCTTAGAACATGTGTGCTAGAGCAGAATGGTAGTTGGGATAAGTTCTTATCTTTAGTGGGGTTTTCCTAAAATAACAGTTACCATACCAGCATAGGCATGGCACCATATGAAGCACTTTATGGTAGAAAATGTAGGTCCCCTTTGTATTAGTATGAGATTGGATAGAGAACCATCCTAGGACCTGAGTTAGTACAGTAGACCCAGATCAGATTAAGATGATCAGGGATAGGTTGGTTATGGCTCAAAGTAGGCAGAAAAGCTACATTGATAAAAGGAGAAGACCTCTAGAGTTCAATGAGGGAGATCATGTTTTCTTGAGAGTCCAACCTACAATAGGGATTGGTAGAGCATTGAGAACACGGAAGTTGAATCCTCGTTTCATTGGTCACTACCAAATCCTAAAGAGAATTAGACCTGTAGCCTACCAAATTGCCCTTCCTCCCAATTTGTCAAACCTTCATGATATATTCCATGTGTCATAACTTAGGAAGTACAATCCAGATCCTTCACATGCCATAAGAAATGAATCCATGCAGTAAAGGGATGATTTGTCTTATGCTATGCAACTGATAAGGATCATGGGTAGAGGGGTCAAAGAACTTAGAGGTAAGAGGATTCCTTTAGTCGAAGTGCTATGGGATGGGGCTGGCTTTGAGGAGGCGACTTGGAAGTTAGAGTCCCATATGTAGCAAGATTACATGCAATTGTTTATATGAGTGTGAACACCATATTTTGACCGGACCTTTTTTTTAATATATTTCTTTTTCAAAAAAAAAATGAAAATTAAAAAATATACAAAAATCAAAGAATTGTCGTCCACATTTTTGGCCTTTTGTTCTAACCCAAATACATAAGCCCACATAAAAAAAAAAAGAAGAAACATGGTAATAAAAATAAAAAAAATAGAAAATAATAATAATAATAATAAAAGATTTGCAGCTGATTTGTTTTTCTTATTTTGGTAAAAAATTATTTTTTTCTTTTCTTGTCCATTGTCTTTTTCCTTTCTTGGGCATGCATTTTCACAGACCACTCACGTAGCTCAAGCAGCACACACTATTGCAGGGGATAGTGCAGCTTTACCCCCACTCACTCCCACTTCTACATTTTCGCACAGCACACTGCACTTGCAGGCTGGCCAATTCACTCATTCACGCAGCTAGGGGTAGCTAGGATGCCCATGGATTGGCACATGTTTTTTTGATCTTCCTGATATAAGCACATGACAAGGCTGGACATTTTTTTTTTTGGATTCTCTCATTCGATCACCCTCATTCATCTTCACCAAACCAACCAATCCTAATATCTACCCTCCATAATCACCATTTACACTGGAAGCTGCCCTACCCATCATCAGGGGCATAAGGAGAGGAAAGTTTAACAAAAAATCAGAGAAAAACAAGATAGAAGGAGAGGAAAAGGATTTTTGGAAGAAAGGATATTGATTTCCAAGTTTTCAGTTTGTAACACAGAAGAAGTAAACCTTTCTCAACTATTATCCTGGCACCGTTGTGAGTAAATAGATGGTGCTCAATGCATGTTTTGGCTCTAGCTTGATAGTTATGTCGTTCATCCTCTTTTCCTATTCAACCTTTAAGCCATGAACATCATACAACATATTTGCACTTCCCTCATTCTGTGGCACAGTTTCAAAACACACATACAGAGCAACACATATCAAAAATTGGAAACAATATCATAACACTTAAACCATCCCCCTCTCTCATCACCAACGGAAAGGCAGTAACAATAACCCCACCCAAAATTTCATTTTCAACACCACCCAAGCCTCCTTCATCAGAACTCAAATACCTTCAAGCCTCAATCTCACCATCAACCAAACCTGAGAATACCAAAAAATCAAGCCGAAACAACAACCATCCATAACCCATAAAACCACCCTCATTCACGGCCACCCCATCCATCAATCCAACTTCCACCGAACCTCAACCAAACCGTGAACTAGCCACCCACACAACCTTCATCTTCCTCATCCTTCATCTTCCAAATCTCCAACCCCAGAACCCAATCCCCCGCAACTACCACGAAACGAGCACCCACGGTAGCAACCTCTCCCTCTCCTATCTTCCTTATCCCCCACTTCGCACCCACCGTCATCCCCCAATGCTACCACTCCACACCCAGGTGTTGCAACCATAAACATCAACCTACACGCACGGCCCCCACACGCACAACCATCCCCCCCCCCCCTCCATCAAACCGTAACGTGACCGGATAAAAAAAATGTAACCCATCCCCTTCGTCAACCTTTAAGCCATGAACCCACACGAACCCACCGGATCCACCATCGTTTCAACCAGATCCTACACGGATCCGAATCACACCACCCATAAGCCGCGACCCCAACCGTCGTTCTCCACCTTCTTGCGCCTCTCGTTTTCCTCCATCCACACCGCCTTTTCAAACCTTCGCCCTAACCGCCTCTCGTCTAGATCGGACGTCCGTGAGTCCCCTTCGCGTCCTAACCCAACCACCCATAGCCATCATACCTCCTCTCCCACCATGTTTTCTTCCCCAAATTTTGAACCTCTGTTTTTTTTTTTCTTCTTCCGTTCCCACCCTTTTTTCTATATTCAATTTTTTTTCTTTTCTTTATTCTTTATCTTTTCTTTTCTTTCATTTTATTTTCCTTTTTTTTTTGGGTCAAAATTTGTTCCTGAGAGGGATTTGGGCTAAGTGGGGAAGCCTTGTTGGCCCATTCTCTATTATAATGTTTCTCTTATTTTCGTTTGGATATCAATTCTTTTTTTTTTATATATATTGTTATTTCTTTTTTTAGTTAAGCTAGTTATTTAGTGAGATTATTTAATAATATAGAAAAAACAACAAAAAAGAAAAAATAGTGAAGGTTTTTTTAGGGAAAATCAATGATAAAGCATAAAGTTTTTTTTTTAATTTTTTTTAACAAGAATAATAAAATAAATGAAGGTATTTTAAGTTCCTTTTAAAAATAATAAAATCATCTGAGTTGTGACAGCTTGATGATTCTTTCTTTTTAAAAAATAAAAATATTTAAATCTTTCAGAAAGATCAAAATGGGATTAATTGAGTTGTGACAACTTGTTAATCTTATTTTTTTTTATATAATCATTCGAGTTGTGACAACTTGATGATCCAACGAGTGATGTCTTTAGCGTGATGCCGAACTTCACCTATCCAAACCTTAATTTAATTTACAGGGTCGTGACGACCTGTTAATTCAATTTTATTTATTTATTTTTACAAAATAAAAAATTTTAAAATAAAATCAACTAACCCACAAGTACCCTTTTTTAGAGAACTACGTGACTTTGAGTTTCTCATTGCACCTGAGGATACGTAGGAGCAGAATCTCTATTCTGTCAAGCCGAAAATTATTTTTTTCACAATTTGTTTTTTTTCATTTATTTATTTAGTTATTAAAAAATGGTCTCAAGGTTTTTAAAGAGGTAAAATGAATATATTTGAGATTATCAAGTTTTTGTACAACTGACTTAAAGTACCGTCTTAGGACGGGTGCGTTAGGGGTGCCGTGAGATTAAGTTTCCACCCTTCCCTAAGCATAATCGACTCCCGAATCCAATCTGGTTTTCAAAGACCATTTTCTAATAAGGGTTTTCCAATTTTTCCTAATTTAAATAAAATTAGTGGCGACTCCATTTTCATTTTCTAAAATCATATGAGTTGCTTTTTTTTTCACTGCGATCACGGTTGCGACAGATGGCGACTCCACTGGGGACTTAACTTGAGAGTCAAGCCTATAAAAGTTGGTTGTGCAAAATGTTTGTGATCTTTATATGTTTATTTTACCTTTTTTTTTTTTTTTTTTTTCTTATATTTGATGGTTTTATTATTATTATTCATTGTTTTATTATGCAAACCTTAGGTTAGAAAACTTTTGGAGGTTGTTTTGTGTTTGCTTTACTTTGCAGGATATGGGTAATCTTGAGGACTATGAAGGTTTGTGTGCTCCCTACACCCACAGCACTTACACGTTTATCACACACATCCGAGTGGGGCCTTATACCCGGGTCTGAGTGAAGCCTAAGTTAGGTAGAGGTTGCGTAGTGGTAGCCATTTTGGATGTACATCCTGTTTGGTTATCGCGAAAACCTCATCTAGAGTGTGTCTTTTTCATGAATGTCCCACACATAGTGGTTTACCCACTGTTTATGGTAAACATTCTGAAATGGGACTTAGCTCTAGAGACCTTTAGAATAGAAGTGCCACCCAATGAAAGTTCTCACGAATTAGAAGGACCCATAAATCCTTTAGCTTAAGGCAATCCTATTAGGACACAATGGGAGCATACCTTTCGTTACCTTTAGATTTATCCATATCTTGTGAGTTGTTTAGTTCTTTAGTGTGGCAAACCATACTTGTGTCCCTCCTAAAAAAAAATCTTTTCAAAAGAGGAGGTGAGCCACTATTAAAGGACCGACAACTCACTCATTCATTATCATCATTATTTTCTAATTATATTTCTCTGAAAACCATGCATTGATGTTTCTTATGTGCTGAACCCAGGTTTGTTGGAGAACTATTGAAACTAAGTGCCTAAGGACTAGCAGTGAGTATCTTTGATTAATAATGGAAAGTGTCGTGGGATCAGATCACAAGGGTGAAATTTTGAAAAGGACCGTACAACTTAAGGCCAAGAAAGTTGACACAAAAAGCTTGGTGAGTTTGGGTCGAATGTTAAAGAAGACACAACGTCTGACCTTCACAGCAAGATATGGAAGAATCCTAATTCTGTTGGAAGTAGACATGCAAGCAGAAGCTATCACTGCACTAGCTCAATATTATGACCCACCGTTACATTGTTTCACTTTTCAAGATTTTCAGCTAGCCCCCACCTTAGAGGAGTTTGAGCAGATCTTGGGCTTACCTTTGGAAAAGGAAAAGCCATACCAATATATGGGCCACTATGCATCTATGCCAACCATAGCAGATGTCTTGAAGATTCATGTAAAAGATCTACAGAAGGCAAAATAAATTATGAAAGGAACAGAGGGGTTTCCAAGGAAATATTTGGAAGAGCACATGCATCACCTAGCCGAGGTTGAAGACTGGAGCGCCTTTATGGATGTGTTAGCCCTCACCATTTATGGCAGCATCCTTTTCCCAAGTAATGAAGACTTGGTACATTTTGCAGCAATTGATGTGTTCCTCGCTCAAAGAAATGATACCGCAAATCCCGTTCCAACCATTCTTGCTGATGTTTATTACACTCTGAATTTCTGTCATGAAAAGAAGGGTAAGCGAATCTTATGTTGTTTACCGATGCTATTTGTATGGCTCACGAGTCACATGTTCAAGAGGGGCTATGAAGGACCCTGTCCCATTGCAGATCTCAAGATGCTCTAGTTGAAGACCATGAGTGGCCATGAATGGGCCAAGGAATTGGCCAAGCTTGAGGAGAGAAGAATTATATGGTACCCAGGGCGAAAAGAAGGGCAAACAGTGGTTTATCAGTGCGAGGGCTTTCCTAATGTCCCTCTCATAGGTACTCGGGGGTGCATTAACTATAACCCTGCTTTGACATTGCATCAACTTGGCTATCCTATGATGGGATCTCCCTCGGAATTGGAAACCACTCCCTTTATTTATGACATAAAGATGGATTGTACTGAGACACTCAGGAAGACCCGAGACTCTTGGAAGAAAGTCATCAGAAAGGGTAGAGAGTTGGGAATTAGAAGCTGTGGAGTCAAAGAAAGCTACCGCCAATGGGTCAAGAATCGGGCTCAGGAAGTCAAAATGCCTTTCAAAAGTTCAGCAACCTTTACAGTCGGTATATCTCTGCCTCCGGTCCCGATAGAAGATGAGGAAATAAGGGAAAAGTTAGCAAAAGCCAATGAAGAAAAAAGGAAATTAGAAGCAGAGCTGGAAAAGACTCACCAAACATGTGTAGTTTTAAAGCGTGAAAATTCTGAGAAGGACCACACGCTTGAAAGGGCTAACAAGAGGCAAAAGATAGAACAAGATCATATGTCAAGAACTAGAAGGTGTTTAGAAGCTGCAAACAAGGAATTGAAACTCCGAGGGCAAGAAAGAGATAGAGTTCTAGCTGAAAATCAACGACTTAAAGAGTCACTTGTAAATGCCAAAGCAGCACAGAATAATGCTCTTTAACAGGTGGATAGCATAAAGCAACAAATAAAAATGGTGTCAGCAAGATATGAAGACACAATCAAAGTTGAGAGGTTACACACAGATAGGGCGATTGCAGGATATGAGGCAGTATTACGACAAGGACAAGAAGACTTGCAAAAGCTAATAGATCAGGTGAAACAACAGGATAAGGATATCAGTGAATGGAAAGGAGAAGTCCACTTTTGGATGGATCGCTTCACGAGACTAGTATGTCTAGCCAACACAGTAATTGCAGATGTTCCGTATTATTTAAAGATGGTTGATAAGATGGTCAATCCTTTTAAGACACCAGCAGGGATTAATGACTTTATTGAATATTGCAAGAGTCTCATTGGACAAATGAAGTAGATGATCAAGGCTCATTCAGTCGAGAAGGAAGAATTAGACTAGACCATGATGTATTTCAAATAGGGTGAAAATGATGTACTCCTCTCAAATGATGTTTGTTTTAATGGAATGAAATATGTCTTCTCGTGTTTTTTATCCCATGTTTTACTTGAGACCCAATGCTTTTGAACGAGACATTCTAAGAATCGGTCATAATCAAAGATACTCACTCAAGTCCATTCGGCATAAAAAAATAATGGTTCTCTAATAAATTGATGATAATAATGGTTGTTTTAAATTGTGCTTTGATTGTTCACAGGGATTCGGAACCATTGCGCGACCAAGGAAAGAAGAGACCAATCAAACCTGAGTTCACAATACCATATCTCGGACCAGAATGGCTACTAGTAATCTTGAGGCAGAGAGAAACTTGAGCAGGGAGGTTGATGAAATGGCAGGAAGAGTGAATGAAATAACTGAGACCCAAGCAAGGTTGGAAGCAATACTGCAAGATATGAGGGAGTCTCTCCACTTAATCAGTGGAAATAGAGGTGCAAATGGGGTTGAAGCATATATGCCATCGATAACTGCCCCGATATTCTCAACTGTAACCTCAGGCATCACTATGAGGATCCATGAGCAACCATATCAAACGACATCGATTGTCCTGCCTATTGGAGAGGGGTATCGCGCCTTGGAAGGTGCTCATAATGAAATTCCTGGTTACGTTGGCCCTACTTGGGAACAACCTCATGTGTCCATTACAGGGCAAGCAACAATGCCTAACTTTGGAAATAGTCATGTCATGACCGAGAAAGACAAGATGAAGGAAGAATGGATGGAAAAAATGGAGGAACAGATCAAGGCAATCAAAGGCCCCAGTGCTTATGGACCTCTGAGAATAGAAGAATTGTGTCCTACCACAGATGTCGTAATCCCTAAAGACTTCAAGATTCCTGATTTTGCCAAGTATGATGGGAGCGGCAACCCTCGGTTTCATTTGATCAGTTATGGAACCAAGATGGCTGTTTGGTCCAGGGATGATAAATTCCTCGTTAGCTTCTTCCACGAAAGTCTTACAGGCCCTGCTTTAGAGTGGTATCTTCAATTAAACCACTCTAAGATTTCTCGTTGGACGGAATTGGCTGACTTGTTCATGGACCAATACAAATTTAATCTGGATGCGGCTCCAACCCGGGAACAATTGAGCTCGATGCAGAAAGGAAATGAGGAACCTTTCAAACAATATGCACAGAGGTGGAGAGCCTTGGCAGCTCAAGTTCAGCCCCTATTAACACTATCTGAGATGTGTTCATATTTCTTGGGAACCTTGGGAAATCCTTTTATCAGAGTAATGGCTGGGGCAGCCTATAAGGATTTTGCAGATCTGATAACGGCGGGAGAAAGGATTTAGATTTTGGCCAAAGCTGGGAAGTTACCGATGAGCAATATAGAAAATACTGCTTTTAAGAAGGGATTCCAACCGAAAAAGAAAGAACCCGATGTGAATTATGTCCAACGCCAACAGACCTTCAGACCTCGATATTCCTCATAAAACCCAAGTCATCAACCAGCATACAACTCTAACCTTCACTTTCCACACCAAACACCTACATCTCCTTATTACTCACCCCACCAAGTTGTGCCAGCCACAAATGTCACCCTAACTCCATAATTCCAAATCAATAATGTTCCCACACCACAACCATACGTGCCAACTCGCCCAACCTATACCCGATACCCACCTGTACCTCCACAAATTTACCTAAATCACCCACAACCTCGACCAAATGCCCAAAATCAAGGTCGCTTTCGTCCCCAAAACCTACCTCCTTTCCCAAGATTATCCATTACAAATGCGGACTTATTCCAAAGGCTGTTTGATGCTCACCTCATTTTAGGAAATCCTGTACGTCCCTTAGAACCACCATTCCCAGCGTGGTATAACCCGAATTTGACCTGCAAACACCACATGGATATCCCAGGGCATTCAATTGAAGATTGTGAGGCTTTCAAGACTGCAATAAGGAAGCTTATTGCTTATGGGAAGCTTGACATTCAAGAAGAGGCTGGACTCAGTATCGTCAACAACCCAATTCCCAATCATGGTGGAAGGAATGTGGTAAATGCTTTGGAAATAGAAGAGTCACTAATAAGAGATGTCATGAGCTTGCGTACGCCAATGACTGAAATATTCGAAGGGTTGAAGAAAGTGGGTTATAATATCATGGTGCTAGCTGCCATGATGAAAGAAAAGGAGAAGCATGATAAAAAGTCAAATTGTGCTTATCATGGTGGAGGAATGAGACATGATATTGAGGATTGTTGGGACTTTAGGGTTCGAGTCCAAGAATTGCTCACTTTGGGAGTAATACAAGTAGAACAAGGAGTGACTTCCTCCGAAGAGGTTAATGTGATTGAACACTTTATACTCAAGGTGCCACCTCCTAACCAAGCCTCGACACCAAGGAAGGTAGTATTGACAGTCAAGAAGCCGACACCATTTACTTGTAATGACACCCACGTAGTGCCATGGAATTATGAAACAATGGTAGAGATAAAGGGAGTCGGGGAAAGGACTTTGAAGGACTGAGTTGCAGAAGTACATCAGGAGGAAGAGTCAGTGACTAACATAGTCAGGGTAGGAGGAATTACAATGAGTGGGCGATGTTATAGCCCAGGAGAAATAGAAAATGGGAAAATTGTTAAAAAAGTGAGTAGGGAAGAAACATCGAAAGAAGAGGAGAAGAGGAAGGAAGAGGAAGAAGAATTCTTGAAGATAATGAAGCAAAGCAAATATGATGTGGTGGAACAGTTGAAGAAGACTCCGGCCCGAATATCTCTTTTGTCACTCTTCTTAACATCTGAAATACATCAGAAGGCATTAATGAGAATTTTGAATGAGGCATATGTTAAGCCCGATGTTACCCCCGAAAGTGTCATCGATATAGTGGACCTGATGAAGCGCATTAACATGATCACCTTTACTGATGAAGAGATCATTTCTCAGTCTGAGAGAAATCCGCGGGCTTTGCATATAACTCTCAAATGCAAAGGGTATATAGTTGCAAAGGTTTTGATAGACGGGGGGTCTGCACTGAACATCCTACCTATATCGACTCTGACTTTGTTATCTATAAGTGAGGATGAACTGTCACCTTGAGAAATGGTGGTACGGGCCTTTGATGGGAATAAGAGAGGCATCTTGGGAGAGATGATGTTATCGCTGGAGATTGGTCCAAGTAACTTTCAAGTGTTGTTCCAAGTTATGAATATTGAGCCTGGTTACACAATGCTCTTGGGGAGACCATGGATCCATGCTACTGGTGCTGTTTCCTCTACCCTGTATCAGAGTGTTAAATACATTGAAAAAGGGTCAGTCATTACTATATATGGGGAGGAAGAGATTATGTTGTCAAAACCAGTTTCAGTGCCGTATGTGGAGAGTGCAGAGAAAGAGGAAGAGAATTTGTGGCACAGTTTTGAAATAGTTGAGACTGGAGTTGGTAAGGATGAATCTCCGAGGCAAAGTGTGGATCAAGTGGTGGCCCGAATTATGGCAAGTAGTGGATACGAAAAAGGAAAAAGCTTGGGCTCACAATT
Source organism: Ormosia semicastrata (assembly GCA_029884595.1). Classification (NCBI taxonomy): domain Eukaryota; kingdom Viridiplantae; phylum Streptophyta; class Magnoliopsida; order Fabales; family Fabaceae; genus Ormosia; species Ormosia semicastrata. Next base: position 68,959,157 of record JAQQTO010000061.1, on the reverse strand, counting down.
ACAAGGTACTCGGTCGCCGGTGTCCTTCCAGGAAAAGTGGGACAAGTTTGGGTTAGGGTACGGAGCATCCCTGGAAGAAAGAATGAGGAGCATGACTCTCAGAAAGAAAAATGACAAGGGCAAAATGAAGCATATCCCCCACCTAAGGGAAACATTCCCAGCACCAGCCGAGGTAATCATGTTTAGAGAAGTCATTCGCTCCCAATGCCATCCCATTATTAATGCGTTGCATGAAGAAAGCCCAGAAGAGAGCAAGGCAATCCATCCCTCTGCTGATAAGGAGCCACTGAAGAATTGGCAGTCCGAACCAATGGTTGATGTCATTGTTTCCAAGTAATTGTCTAGTCATATTGTACTAAGCAGATATTTAAGACTAGCTGTGTTTTGAGCTTGTGATTTATGTTATTTGAGACATTAATTGAATGAATTTGCATGAATATTCAGTATTCCTTCTTGTTACACCTTTTATTTGTCCTTTGCATTTGTCAGTTTCCTTTTTACATTTCTGTATAATATCTTGTGCTTCCTTTGTCATTCCTACTCTATTTTGCTTTTCCAACTCCACATCAATTACTTTCCAGGGATCTGAGTCTTGTAGAAAGTTCGCCTTATAAAAAGGACTTTGAAAACTCATCAATTGATTCCCCTGTAATGTTTGATGAAGAAGACCCTGGATCTAATGAAGAGGGAGAAGTTATTAAAAATTTTACAAAATTACTAGAGTATTCAAAGAAGGGATTCGACTTGAATGACGAGGAAGCAGAGGTGATTAACATGGGGACAGAGGAAGAGAAGAAGGAGTTAAAAATGGTGAAAAATCTCGAGTACAAAGAAATGATCACACTCTTCAAAGAGTATATGGATGTCTTTGCTTGGTCTTATCGGGATATGCCTAGATTAGATCCAGAGATAGCATCTCATAAAATCCCACTATATCCAGATGTTGAGGCAAAGAAGCAGAAGTTAAGGAAGATGCATCCTGATATGTCCCTGAAGATTAAGGAAGAGGTGACTAAGCAGCTAGAAGCAAGATTTATAGAAGTATCAAGACACCCAGAGTGGATAGCCAATATTGTGCCTGTGCCTAAGAAGGATGGAAAGGTCAAAATGTGTGTGGATTACAGGGATCTGAATAAAGCCAGTCCAAAGGATAATTTCCCACTCCCTCATATTGATGTTCTGGTTGATAACACTACTAAGAATCACAGATTTTCAATCATAGATGGATACTGAGGGTACAATCAAATTCCCATGGATGTCAATGACAAAGAAAAAACCACTTTCATCACTCCTTGGGGGACGTTTTGCTACACAGTGATGCCATTTGGATTAAAGAATGCTGGGGCTACTTACCAACGCGCTATGGTTGCACTTTTTCATGACATGATGCACAAGGAGATTGAGGTGTATGTGGATGACATAGTTGCCAAGTCTAGAGAAGATGAAAGTCATGTGGTGGTTTTGCGTAAGTTGTTTGAAAGACTTAAAAAGTACAAATTGATGTTGAACCCTGCTAAGTGTGTTTTTGGAGCATCCACTAGAAAGCTACTCGGGTTCATTGTTAGTAGAGAAGGAATAAAGGTGGATCCAGATAAGGTGAAAGCAATACAGGAGATGTCTGCTCCTAAGACAGAGCGTGAAGTGAGAAGCTTTCTCGGGAGACTTAACTACATTGCTAGATTCATTGCTAACTTGACTAGCACTTGTGAACCTATATTCAAGTTATTAAGGAAGCATCAACCGGGTGAATGGGATGAGGCATGTCAAGGAGCGTTTGACAAGATAAAGGCTTATTTAATGAATCCCCTTGTTTTGGTACCACCTACATTGGGTTGGTCTTTGATATTGTACCTAACCTTACTGCCAACCTCGATGGGAGCAATGCTAGGGCAGCATGATGAATCAGGAAAGAAAGAGCAGGCAATTTATTATCTGAGTAAGAAGTTTTAATGATTGTGAAGCTCATTACATGGCTATTGAGAAGACTTGTTGTGCTTTAGTATGGACTTCAAAGCGGCTAAGGCAATACATGTTATATTACACTACTTGGTTGATCTCCCGAATGGACCCCCTGAAGTATATATTTGAAAGCCCTCATGTCTTATTAAGGGTTTCAAAATGGCAAGTGATGTTATCAGAGTTCGACATCCAGTACATGACTCAGAAATCCATCAAAGGAAGTGCAATTGCTGATCATTTAGCTGAAAACCCTTTGAAGGGTGGATAGCTAATAACATCTGAGTTCCCTGATGGAGAAATATTAACAGTGGTAGAAGAAGAAGAAGGTGAGAAGGAGCCTATTTGGAAAATGTATTTTGATGGAGCAGTAACATGCATGGTAGTGGCATAGGAGCCGTGGTTGTTTCACCAATTAGAAGACAATATCCAGTCACTATCAAGCTAGATTTTGAATGCACCAATAATGTTATAGAATATGAGGCATGTGCTAGTGGTTTACAAGTTGTAATTGACTTGGGGATCAAACAACTAAAGGTGTTTGGAGATTCAGCACTCATTATTTATCAGGTAAATGGTGAATGGCAAACCAAAGACCCAAAGTTGGTGCCTTATCAAAAGTATTTGACCTGGTTGATTGAGAAGTTTGAGGAGATGACATTTTCCTATTTGACTCGAGACAAGAATCAGTTTGCAGATGCCTTGGCCACTTTAGCTGTAATGACCAAATTGGATATTCACAATAATATCCAACCCATCCAAGTGAATACACACAGTGAACCTGTGTATTGTGCCAATGTGGAGGGTGAGTTAGATGGTAAACCTTGGTACCATGATATCAAACAGTATATTCAGCATAAAGAATACCCAACTGGGGCAAATGGGGTGAATAAGAAGACTATCCGTAGGTTGGTAATGGCCTTTTTCTTGAGCGGAGAGGTTTTGTATAAGAGAAGCCATGATGGCACTTTGCTTAGATGTGTGGATGCTCGTGAAGCCCGTATAGTCATGACTGAAGTCCATGAAGGAATCTGTGGAACTCATACTAATGGTCACATGATGGCACAAAAAATTCTAAGGAGTGGTTATTATTGGTCCACTATGGAAACAGACTGCATAGAGTATGTACGAAAGTGTCAGAAATGCCAGATATATGCAGATCGAGTTAATGCACCTCCATTTCCCTTGCACAATTTGGTATCTCCATTGCCTTTCTCGATGTGGGGAATAGATGTCATTAGACCCATTAATCCTAAAGCTTCCAATGGTCATCGCTTTATTTTAGTGGCGATTGACTATTTCACCAAGTGGGTAGAAGCTTCCTCACATGCCAATATCACTCAAAAGGTGTTTTTGAGATTCCTCAAAAGGGATATTGTCTGCAGATATGGGATTCCAGAAAGGATAATAACAGATAATGCCACCAATCTCAATGGTGCTGAGATTCAAAAGTTTTGTGAGAGTTTCAAAGTCAAGCATCATAATTCAGCTCCTTACAAGCCCTAGATGAATGGTGCAGTTGAAGCAGCAAATAAGAATGTCAAGAAAATTATTGCTAAGATGGTGGTGAATTACAAAGACTGGCATGAAATGTTGCCCTATGCTTTGCATGCGTATCGTACCAATATACGATCAAGCACTAGGGCAGCGTCTTTCTCTTTGGTATATGGGATGGAGGCCGTCTCTCCCATAAAAATTGAAATTCCTTCTCTAAGGGTTTTGATGGAGGCAGAGTTAGAAGAATCCGAATGGGTGAAGGCTTGGCATGAGCAGTTGAATATGATAGAAGAGAAAAGACTGACAACTATTTGTCATGGGCAATTATATCAAAGCAGAATGGCCAGAGCCTTTAACAAGAAAGTTCGTCCCAGAGAATTTTGTTCAGGAGATTTGGTTTTGAAGAAGATTCTCCCTAATCAAGAGAATGCCAGAGGGAAATGGGCTCCGAACTATGAAGGCTCGTACATAGTCAAGCAGGCATTTTCAGGAGGAGCATTAATTTTGCAGAATATAGATGGAGAAGAATTGTCAAGGCCCGTAAACACTAATGTTGTTAAGAGATTCTATGCCTAAAGAAAAAGAAAAAAAAAAGAGAGCTCGTTAGGTTGAAAACCCAAAAGGGCGGCCTAAGCAAAATTTAGAGCAATCAAAAGAGAAAAAGGAGAAAAAATAGGAAAATAGGGCCCGTTAGGATGAAAACCCAAAAGGGCAGTCTAAGCAAAAGTTGGGGCAAATAAATAGGCGAGATCTCAAAGAAAGTTAGTCTAAAACTCCTTGAAGGGTTCACCAAATTAGGGCAATTCTTATTGGCAATTGATTGGCTACACTGGGGCAAAGTTTTTGTCTGCATCCGATTGATTACACTGGGGCAATTTTTGTTTGATTTCAATTAGTCATACTAGGGCAAATTTCATGGAGGATTGAAGGAGAAGACGTGTTGAATAAAGTAGAATTAGAGACAATAGCTGATTTATCAAGCCGTTGCAGGGAATTAATTGAATGAGGAAAAAGGGACCAACTATGGGGTAAATTTCTCTTATCCTTTGTTTCTAGGCTTTCATCTTTCAAGTATATATCTTGCTAAAAGTTCATGTATGATCATATCACCAAAGTAATAAAAGGAAGTTTGTTCATTCAACAAATTTCTGTCCATTCATGAATGCATGTTTACTCATTAAGTTATGTCTCAAATAAGATAAATTTAGAGTCAACAACTTGATTTGACAATTCTATAGCAATCCTTCAATGATTGATTTGGACTAAAAGATCTCAGTAGCTCAAAGTGCAGATTGCAATGCAATTTTTTATTGGGTTGGAAAAAAAAAGAGAAGAAGAAAGAAAGATAGAGAAGTGAAAAGGGAAGTAAGCAAGTCAAGAGGACTTCAAGCAAAACAAAGAGTCTGATGAAGGAAGACGAGTAAACGAAGGGTTTGATTGGTCAGAGCTTTCCAGAGTCGTCATTGGTTCAAATAATTTTTAATAAATAAAAGAGAAAAAATAATAATAAATAAATAAAAAATAGAAAAAGGAAAAAAAAAAGAAAAAAAAAATGAGAAAAATGAGAAAAAGAAGAAAAATCTTTTTAGATTAAGATGCCATTTGCCTTTTTAAATTTCTATTCTTCGGGAGCGCAGTAGCCCGCCCGCCTTTTAATTTTCGGGAGCACAGTTGCCCGTTGTCTTTTAAGTTTTTGGGAACACAGTTGCCCATTGTCTTTTAAATTTTCGGGAGCACAGTTGCCCGTTGTCTTTTAAGTTTTTGGGAGCACAGTTGCCCATTGTCTTTTAAATTTTCGGGAGCACAGTTGCCCGTTGTCTTTTAAGTTTTTGGGAGCACAGCTATCCATTGTCTTTTAAATTTCTAGGACTCAGTTGCCCGTTGTCTTTCAAATTCCGGGACTCAGTTGCCCGTTGTTTTTTAAATTTTCGGGAGCACAGTTGCCCATTGTCTTTTAAATTTTCTAGAGCACAATTGCCCGTTGTCTTTTAAATTTTCAGGAGCATAGTTGCCCGTTGTCTTTTAAGTTTTTGGGAGTACAGTTGCCCATTGTCTTTTAAATTTTCAGGAGCACAGTTGCTCCTTGTCTTTTAAATTTTTGGGAGCACAGTTGCCCGTTGTCTTTTAAGTTTTAGGGAGCACAATTGCCCATTGTATTTTAAATTTTTGGGAGCACAGTTGTCTGTTGTCTTTTAAGTTTTTGGGAGCACAGTTGCCCATTGTCTTTTAAATTTTTGGGAGCACAGTTGCCCGTTGTCTTTTAAGTTTTTGGGAGCACAGTTGCCCATTGTCTTTTAAATTTTCGGGACTCAGTTGCCCGTTGTCTTTTAGATTCTGGGACTCAGTTGCCTGTTGTTTTTTAAATTTCCGGCACAGTTGTCCATTGTCTTTTAAATTTCTGGGACTCAGTTGCCCGTTGTCTTTTAAATTCCGGGACTCAATTGCCTGTTGTTTTTAAATTTTTGGGACTCAGTTACCCATTATCTTTTAAATTCCGGGACTCAGTTGCCCGTGTTTCTTTTAAATTTCGGGACTCGGCTCCATGTATTTTACTTTTTGTTGAGCGCATCGGCTCCATGCATTTTACTTTCTATTGAGCACATCGGCTCCACACACATTCCATGCATTTTATTTTTCTGTCATTTACCCTTAAGCGCATCAGCTCTTCGTAGTTCGTTATTCTTGCATTGCTTTGTTTTTCTTTTTGTATCATCGTATGTATTTCTGGACAAAATATAAGTTCATATTTTTACTCATTCCTTATTACGAAATATGAAAAACTGTGGTTATTCATATTCTCTAATAAGAAATAAGTAAAGAGAGGCAACTGTGAACACCATATTTTGACCGGACCTTTTTTTAATATATTTCTTTTAAAAAAAAACACAAAAAAACAACAAAAAAGTGAAAATTAAAAAATATACAAAAATCAAAGAATTGTTGTCCACATTTTTGGCCCTTTGTTCTAACCCAAATACATAAGCCCACATAAAAAAAAAAGAAGAAACATGGTAATAAAAATAAAAAATAGAAAAATAATAATAATAATAATAATAAAGATTTGCAGCTGATTTGTTTTTGTTGTTTTGGTAAAAAATTGTTTTTTTCTTTTCTTGTCCATTGTCTTTTTCCTTTCTTGGGCATGCATTTTCACAGACCACTCACGTAGCCCAAGCAGCACACAATATTGCAGGGGATAGTGCAGCTTTACCCCCACTCACTCCCACTTCTACATTTTCGCACAGCACACTGCACTTGCAGGCTGGCCAATTCACTCACTCACGCAGCTAGGGGTAGCTGGGACACCCATGGACTGGCACATGTTTTTTTGATCTTCCTGATATAAGCACACGACATGGTTGGACTTTTTTTTTTTGGATTCTCTCACTCGATCACCCTCATTCATCTTCACCAAACCAACCAAATCCTAATATTTACCCTCCATAATCACTATTTACACCTGCAGCTGCCCTACCCATCATTAGGGGCATAAGGAGAGGAAAGTTTAACAAAAAATCAGAGAAAAACAAGATAGAAGGAAAGGAAGAGGATTTTTGGAAGAAAGGATATTGATTTCCAAGTTTTCAGTTTGTAACACAGAAGAGGTAAACCTTTCTCAACTATTATCCTGGCACCGTTGTGAGTAAATAGATGGTGCTAAATGCATGTTTTGGCTCTAGCTTGATAGTTATGTCGTTCATCTTCTTTTCCTATTCAACCTTTAAACCATAAACATTATACAACACATTTGCACTTCCCTCATTCTGTGGCACAGTTTCAAAACACATATACAGAGCAACACATATCAAAAATTGGAAACAATATCATAACACTTAAACCATCCCCCTCTCCCATCTCCAACGGAAAGGCAGTAACAATAACCCCACCCAAAATTTCATTTCCAATACCACGCAAGCCTCCTTCATCATAACTCAAATGCCTTCAAGCCTCAATCTCACCATCAACCAAACTTGAGAATACCAAAAAATCAAGCCGAAAACAATAACCATCCATAACCCATAAAACCACCCTCATTCACGGCCACCCCATCCATCAATCCAACTTCCACCGAACCTCAACCAAACCATGAACTAGCCACCCACACAACCTTTATCTTCCTCGTCCTTCATCTTCCAAATCTCCAACCCAAACCCAATCCCCTCAACCACCACGAAACAGAGCACCATGGCGGTAGCCTCTCCCTCTCCCCTATCTTCCTCATCCCCCACTTCGCACCCACCGTCATCCCCAATGCTACCACTCCACATCCAAGTGTTGTAGCCATAAACATCAACCTACACCCATGGCCCCCAACACGCACCACCATCCCCCACCTCCATCAAACCGTAACAACCGGATAAAAAAAAATGTAATCCATCCCCTTCGTCAACCTTTAAGCCATGAACCCACACGAACCCACCAGATCCACCATCGTTTCAACCAGATCCTGCGCAGATCCGAATCACACCACCCACAAGCCGCAACCCCAACCGTCGTTCTCCACCCACCGCCGCGCCTCTATTTTCCTCCATCCACACTGCCTTATGCCATCAAACCTTCGCCCCAACCGCTTCTCGTCCAGATCTGGACGTCCGTGAGTCCCCTTCGCGTCCCAACCCAACCACCCATAGCCATCATACCTCCTCTCCCACCATGTTTTCTTCCCCAAATTTTGAACCTCTGTTTTTTTTTTTTCTTCTTCCGTTCCCAGCCCCTTTTCTCTATATTCAGTTTTTTTTCTTTTCTTTATTCTTTATCTTTTCTTTTCTTTCATTTTATTTTCCTGTTTTTTGGGGTCAAAATTTGTTCCTGAGAGGGATTTGGGCTAAGTGGGGAAGCTTGTTGGCCCATTCTCTATTATAATGTTTCTCTTATTTTCGTTTGGATATCAGTTGCTTGGTTTATTTTTTTATATATGTTATTTCTTTTTTTAGTTAAGCTAGTTATTTGGTGAGATTATTTAATAATATAAAAAAACAACAAAAAAGAAAAAAATAGTGAAGGTTTTTTTTAGGGAAAAATCAATGATAAAGCATAAAGTTTTTTTTTAAATCTTTTTTTAACAAGAATAATAAAATAAATGAAAGTATTTTAAGTTCCTTTTAAAAACAATAGAATTATCTGAGTTGTGACAGCTTGATGATTCTTTCTTTTTAAAAAATAAAAATACTTAAATCTTTCAGAAAGAACAAAAATGGGATTAATTGAGTTGTGACAACTTGTTAATCCTGTAATTTTTTTATAATCATTCGAGTTGTGACAACTTGATGATCCAACGAGTGATGTCTCTAGCGCGACGCTGAGTTTCACCTATCCCAACCTTAATTTCATTAACAAAGTCGTGATGACCTGTTAATTCAATTTTTTTTTACAAAATAAAAAAATTTAAAATAAAATCAACCAACCCACAAGTACCCTTTTTTAGAGAACTACGTGACTTTGAGTTCCTCATTGCACCTGAGGATACGTAGGAGCAGAATCTCTATTCTGTCAAGCTGAAAATTATTTTTTTCATTTATTTATTTAGTTATTAAAAAATGGTCTCAAGGTTTTTAAAGAGGTAAAATGAATATATTTGAGATTATCAAGTTTTTGTACAACTGACTTAAGGTACCGTCTTAGGACGGGTGCGTTAGGGGTGCCGTGGGATTAAGTTTCCACCCTTCCCTAAGCATAACCGACTCCTGAATCCAATCTGGTTTTCAAAGACCATTTTCTAATAAGGGTTTTCTAATTTTTCCTAATTTAAATAAAATTGGTGGCGACTCCATTTTCATTTTCTAAAATCATATGAGTTGCTTTTTATTTTCACCGCGATCACGGTTGCGACAATGAGGTAAGCAATTTTAGGGACAAAATTTTAAATAGGGGCACGGGGGAGAAATCTAACATCCTTTGAAATATGTTAGACATGTTATTAGTTACAGAGGTAGCTTAATACTTGTTTAATATGCTTATTAAATTTTGTGACAATCTAAGTTAGGTTAGACACTTTGTTGTAACCTAAAAGGGTGAAAAGTAGCTTAAAATGACCCAAATATTAGCATAAATGGCTTAACTAATGAAAATGAGTGTGGATAATTTATTTTTCTATGTCACAAATGTGTAGAGTGTGAGGACGTTAAAATTTGAGAATAATAAGAGTCAGTTTAGTATTTTTAAGCATACTAGATGTGTGTTTTAATGCCGGATTGACTAGTCACAGATATGGAAAATGATGGTTCTAGTACAACAAGATTTTTGATGAATCCTATGATTTATTTTAAATTTGTTGGAAGTAAGAAAATTTTATTTGGAGAAATCTAAGTGTTCATAGTAGATCGGGAGTTACTACTTGGTCACTTAAGTGACCAAGTCTCTCACGTTCCTATAGCCTCCTTATGTTGTTTTTCCTAAGTTATTTCCCCATTTCTCACTTGTTTTCTCACTCATTCACGACTGTAAACCAAAGCCAGCAAAAGAAGGAGAACAAGGAGCAAAGGAGGGAAAAAAGAAGAAGAAATCAAAGAGAAAAGGCAAGCTTGTGATCGACTAACCATCATCATCATCTTTGTGCCAAGGTAGGGGTTTTGGGGTTCTAGTAAATTCTTTCTTCCATTCACCATTTATGCATATAAGATGCATAATAGGTCATTTTGGATTTTAGAGTTGTTTGGGATGTTTTTCTTGCTTAAAGGTGTTTCTATGGTTGTTTATGACTTGTTTATGGAATGAGTTTGAGTTAGAAACTTAGAACTTGTCATTTGAACCTTTGAATTATAAAGTGAGAAATTAGGTCATGGATGTGTGATTTTTGTCCTCGAATCCAAATTAACGGTTTTAGTTAGTGATTAAAGTTTCCTATGTGTTAGTGAACTAGTTAGGGATCTAAAATCTCCTAGAAACTAATTTGGAATGTCCAAAATCTGTGAATTGTTCTAATGGAACAATACCTAGTTCTGCATAATTCTACAGAACCCTTGTTCTGCTACTTATGTTGTTGTGTGAGATGCACCACGCCGAAGCGTGAAAACCAGAGAGTAGCACACTGTGGCATGATAAGGGCTGCGCCAAGGCGTGAGGTGCATCACATGAGCACCCGAGAGCAGGGCGCCGCGGCGTGACAAGGTTGTGCTGTGATATGAGCTCTAAGATCGTCCAACATTGTGCTTTTAATTTTTGGAATTTCTTAAGTGATGAGATCACTATATATGCATTTGTAAGTGTGTTGAGGAACTAATAGGAGTATTTCTTGGAGAGAATGACCACCTAACATATATGAGGAGTTGTGAATCCATAGGCATCTTTGAGTTTAAGAATGCCATAGGAAGTATCTAGGACCTTGCACAACATGTGGTTGTCTTTGAAATCACTTGAGAAGTGATTATGTGAGGCTGTAGATATGAGAGTATTAGTGACATGATTCTTGCTACTTTGTTGGATAAGTGAGGCTAAGATCCACATGTACTAGTATTTATAAATGTGTTTTGAAGGTATCCTTACATATTTTGTTTTCAAACTTGATATTTACTATTTTCCTATGTATTGTAACCTAGATGGTGTGCACATTGATTCATGCTCTTGAAGTTTTTCAAAGTGGGTAGCTAGCGTCATTGTTGAAAAGTTTCTTGATTCTACAATAGCTATTACTTTGGGTTGCCAGTTCCTTTTCAAACTTCTCAAAACCTTGTTAATAAGATCTTCATTGGAAAAAGTCTTTCCCAATGAACAATATAATTTATAATATGAGTGAACCTCTTTTGTATTTCTTGAATACTTTCTCCTTGGTTCATTCTAAGTAGTTTATATTTGTGAGTAAACGTATTTATCCTTGACCTTTTTACCTCACTAGTACCCTCATGAGTAACTTGTAAAGTGTCCCACATTTCTTGGGTAGTCTTGCAATTTGAAATCCTGAAGAATTCATCATACCCCAAAGCTTTGGAAATGATGATCTTGGTTCTCAAATTATATTGGACTTTTTCCTCTCCTCATCAGTCCATTCATTTCTTGGTGTTTCAACTTTTACACCATTAACAACACATGTAGGAACAAAAGCACCATTTTCAACAACATCCCACACATCTAGATCAATAGCTTCAATAAAAACTTTCATTCTTTCCTTCCAATAGGCATAACCATCCCCATTGAAAAAAGGTCATCAGTTTATGGAAGATCATTCTGAAAAACTATTTGAAGACGCCATTTTCTCTTGAAATTGCTAAGCTCTTTATACAAGAGTCTAGCTCTGATACCACTTGTTACCAAGTGGCTTCAGTACTCAAGAAGGGAGGTGAATTGAGTATATAAAAAATTTTAGCAAACACTTTTAAAAATAATTTTCGTTGAAGCTATTTCTCTATTGAAGTGAATAAATAGAGAAGATACATAACTTTACTCATAAAATAAACAAGCCAAGATAGAAAGTAATCAAGCACGTATATCAAATTTAAAGTACAAGAAATAAAGGAGTTTGAGATGAGAAAAATAAATGCATTATTTATCCTAGTTCAGTCACCAACCGCTTGTGGCCTATGTCCAGTCCTCAAGTAAACACCCAAGATTTTTCACTATAACTTCAGGCTTGAATAGGTGCTTGCTTCCTTTACAAAATAGAGCACTCTTCACACCTCAAGATACCCCATCCTTATGCTTGAGCCTCAACAGTCAGGGATACCTCACCCTTACAAATTCTTTGAGGGATACCTCACCCTCTTTACAATGAATTAGAATATAGTAAAATAGAAACTCTCAGAAGAGTGGATACTATAACTCGAAACTCTATGAAGCACTTTAAGGATATGAATCACGAATTAAAGCAAGAAAAAATTATTTCAAATAATTGGGTGTGTTTGAAAGATGACCCAAAATCAAGTATTTATAGTGTTCTTGAGAAAATAGTCATTATGAGTATTTAATCCTTGTATTGAATGTGAAAACAGTTGTTTGTTTCTAAAACTAGAACCGTGTTTATTCGAATAACCTTTGAGTTATTCAAATAACACATTTAAATACCCCACACACAAATTAGTTCTGTAACGTGTTATTCAAATAACATCATGGTTATTCGAATAACCCATCTAAAAGAGTTTTCTAAAAAACATGTTTATTCGAATAACATTCTAGTTATTCGAATAAAGCAATTTTGAAAGATACGTTCTAGAACACCTTTATTCGAATAGCACTTAAGCTATTCAAATAACTCTTTTTAAAAAACAAAAGCGCATAGCTAGTTTAAAAGCTATTATTCGAATAACTCTAGAGTTATTCGAATAAACCTTGATAGAAACTGACCATTTGACTTAGTTTATTCGAATAAAGAGTTTATTTGAATAGACCTGTTTAAAAACACTTTTAACCATTTTCAAAACTTGCCAATTTGCTTCTAAATTTCCCAACAACTTTTAACTATTTTCAAAAACTAATTTGAGATCTTGGATTTATTGAAAAACACGTTTAGAGCTTTTCTTCCAAAACTAATGAGATATCCAGAAGGCTTTGTATAAAAAGACTTAAGTCCTAAAGCTATTCTTGAAGTTCTTGGACTTAGTCTTACCATCATCTTCATGTTTGTTATCATCGAAACTATTATCAATGCCAGCTAGCCAATTACACCTTGTTTACCTATATTTGTAACTCATTTTGTGAATGATTTGAATGAATATGTATGATGTATCTATTTTGTAATTGAAGTATATAAGGTTGATATTGGGTTGTTTGGCCTGAGTTCTTTGTTTTCTGTAACATCCTCCCTAACATAATAGCCCTAATCAGAGTTATAGAAGTTCAGTAATACTAGTAAGAATTATCTTTTAATTCGGATAATTTTTTGAACTGGTTTGAGTGTAATTCTATAACACTAAATACAAGAGAATAATTAAAGTATCTGTTGAATCAGTTGATATGATGGAAATAAATATGAAAAAATTATTTCCTAGCTATTAATAATTTATAAGAGTTGTGAAAAAATTTGGAGAAAGAACAAAGCAAGTTTTGTATTTTTAAGGATATTGCTGAAAAATAGCCAGAATAGTTAAGCAGCTCAGAAAATTATGAAATTTCATAGAGATGATAAGTAGAATATGGAGAATATTTTAGTATGGAAAATAATTTAAGGCAGGTATATTTACTTATTTTACAGGTTTGATTTAATTTGAAAAAAGTAATACAACTTATTTGACAAATAGTAGTATATGAAAAATTATGAAAAAATATATTTGAGGACTAAGATGAATCTTAAACTTTTCTCTAATACTTTATGGACATTTGAAAACTTAATTTTGAAAGAATTTAAATGTGCGTAATAGATTTATTCTGGACTGTAACTTGGGCTCTCAATATGTAGTCTAGCCTGGTACATATATAGCAGAAGTCCAAGCTTACACGTCTCCACCAGAGTCAGCTTATAATGAGATCCCAATTTTGGATGGTAATAGTATTATCGCAAGATCTGTGTAATGGATAAATCTCCTAATTGCCAATCATGATCTTATGGAATAATAGCACTGTAACTGCCATACCAATATTGCGATAATATAGGGATTCTTTATAACTAAATAAGGAACATATCTTCTCCTGTAATTATAATGGGAATGTATCTCTTCATCAAGAGAGCATATCAATCCAACCTTTATAAATATCAGGATAAGTCACCCAAATCAGGTATGAACTCTCCCATAGCATCGACCCAATTGGTGCATATCTTGACTTGAGCGTTGAAGTTCCTTTGTAGGTACCCACCCCCTGGTTCAATGCACTTGATAACAGTCATGCATCGAAGGAGTCCACCATATATGTGCCTATCTCAGGTACCTTCTGAATTTACTTCAGAACATTGGCACCGTCTGTGAGAAATGAGAAACTTACAATCCTACTCCAATCATGGTGAACACGAGACAAAATTCAAGGAGAGACGCTGAGCAAACCTTAACCAACCAAAGGCAGGAACCCCACGGCCCAACACCCTTTCTCCCTACTACACCACTTGCTGCTAAAACCTCTGCTGTCAGAAACCAGGCACTCAATGCAGAAAACCAACGCGATGGGCACCCTACCTTAGTTTCTGATGAAAGCCCAACCCATCGCATAGGATTTCTATGAGAGATAAACTTGGAATCCTAGTGCCATGAGGCAACCCTAATGACCAAGAGTGTGTTGGGAATTTTTGCGGATATAACACGCAGTGGAAAACAGGGATTCCCACCGAGGATCCATGCAAAAAAGCCATAATCCGAGTTTTTTAAATGATTTACCTCTTGGAGCATGAATCACCAATACTGTAATAGAAACGATGTCTCTGCGGTATCCACACGAACAGACTCACGAACGTCCAATGTCCGCAAAGAGGAGCCTCACGTCTCTCACATAGTGCTAGCTGCGAAGAAAAGAGAAGAAACCTGTCACTCTCTCACTCACTTTTTCTGTAGGTGCGGCTAGGGTTCTGAATTGCGTATATTAGCAGCCCCCTTTAGCAGTACTATTTATAATAGTGATTGCCTTAAGTGAGTGTGAGAAGCAGCAAGGTAAGCTGTGCAACCCTAGACCCATCTGTTATGAGTCTGGCCCATATTTGAATCCGAGTCCAACTTGGATCCATTGCTCCAATTTTAGTCTGCTCTATGTGTGTGACCCTGCAGGTTCTTATTACGTTGGCAGTAATATTAAAATCCCATTTTAATATTACAAGCAGTGAACGGTATCTAGCAACACATCGCTGCTACCCAAGTAATAAGAATGTCAGTGATTTGACATAACCTTTCCGTGACCAATGTTTCCGTGTTGTTTAGTCCCTTTGTCAAGATATCTAGATTGAACACAAGGCATGGAATGCGTCACCCTTGTATAGTCCAATCATTCGTTTCCTGATATTCGAGTAGACTTTGTAACAACAAATGAGATTAATATCTCATATTGACTCATTTGAGCATGGCCATGCATTTCGCAGTCTCACTCAATCAGGGAGCCCGAAGATATCGCTCCTGTTATGTAGGAGTGACAAATCCCATCTAGGTCACTCACATCCCTCTGCATGATTTGCGGTATGTCCAATAACCAAATTTATAATCACCTTGTTACAGATGACGTTTGATGGTATTAAAACACACAACTCCTCATGTAGGAATCGTAGTGATTTCGGTCAAAGGACCACGGACACCATTGTCACTATGAGAATCGCTTATGACACTCACGTAACGATCCATGTAGCATTCTCATGGTGGGTCACCCAAGACATCATTACTCTAATGTGTACCCATGTGAAGACTTGATATCTCATATCCATGACCCGTGAGATGTGGTCATCGGTCTATGCACATACTAGTCTCAATGTATTATTCTTTGTCCTAATTAATAATAATGCTTGACTATGGACATTTAAGAATAGTGTTGTAACCAAAAGGATCTCACGATCAAGTCATCCACTTGATGTCCTATGGCATCAAACTTACTATTCTAAGGACTTTATTATGTTTATAAAAAAAGAACACAATAAATGAAATGTCTCATATATAAAATAGCATAATAGAATATATGTAAATACAGAAAATGTATTGGCCTCTAGGGCATACACCAACAGAGTGCAGAATCCCAGTTCATCAGCGTTTGGGAATGCCTAATGATGAAATTGACGATCGTGCATCTCGCTCTCAACGCACGAATCAGTCCCAGGCATCTCAACGTCAATTCCAGGACATGCTGCAACAACATATGGCTATGCTGAACGAACAATATCAGAGGTTGGAAGACATGCAATGGGCTATGCGCGAAAACCAACCCAGGCTTCACCATCATGACAGACGTCTTAGCACGAGAAACAATCATAGAAAGGCACAAGCCGACGATCCAGTGATCAATATCTGGAATGACAATCCGAACCGTGGGTTCGAAGAGTATCCTTTTTTCTGATTAACTTATGGAATACCGCATTCCCAGGAATTTTAAATTTCTGACAAACTTGGAGATTTATGATGGAATCACAGACCCCCAGGAGCATATTAATGCCTATGAGCAATCCCTTTGCTTCCATAGAAGATCTATGGAGTTGTTTTGTTAGGCTTTTCCTCTTTCCCTGAAAAAGGGAGCCCTTAAATGGTTTTTAGGCTTACCACGAAGGTCCGTGGTTAATTGGTCGGATCTTAAACAACACTTTTTGCTCCAATACACCACCAACAAGGAATAACCCAGATCTATTGAATCCCTAGCAAAGCTCCGCTAAGGGAGAGATGAGCCCCTCCACGATTACATTAGGTGTTTCATGGTGGCATGCACTAACGTGGAAAACTTCAATGGCAGAATAGCCCTTCACTATGCTAGAAGTGGTCTTTAGGTAGGTTCTAAGTTCTTCGCTTCCTTGGTCAAAAAGAAATCGGAGAACCTGAGTGGGTTTCAGAGGTGATCCTAGAAGTATGTGGACCTAGAGGAAGCAACGGTGGACCAAAGGAGGTGGGACAAAGGTGAACCCTCTCACCAGAAGCCTAACCGTAATTCCTCACAGCCCCGGTCTTCCAAAAACAGTCCACCCCGGTATGGATACTCCATTTATACTCCACTAAATTGCCCACGAGAAACAATCTTGAGGGAAGTAATGCACACTGAGTTTTAGAATATACGGAGACCACCCCCCGTTAAGAAACACAAGCAAAAGGATCATTCTAAGCATTGCACATGGCACAAAGGTTATGGGAATGATATGGAAGATTGCTACCAACTCTAAGATGCCATTGCATTCCTAATTAAGGCCGGACGACTGCAATAATATATCCTCCAGGCTTAAAGCGAAGAGCACCATGATAAGTGCAGTCCTCGATGAAGCCTATCCCCTCACCGTAGAAGAAGAAGGACTCAAAGTCCCAAGAGAAGATCCCGGACTCCACCTCGCTAAGACAATAATAATCGGCAAGATAGGAACAGGGATACTCCCGCTGATGACAATGATGACTGACATTCTGAGCCAAACAAGACAATTAACACTATTGCAGGCAGCTTCGCTGGTGGAGGGTCATCAAATGGAGCTCAGAAAAAAGCCCTGAGGATGGCGATGTTTAGTGTATCCCATTCTAAACCTAGAATACAGACTGCTGAAAGAAAAATGCCTTCCATCACTTTTTTGGATGAGGACTACGGTGGAATTATCTTGGAACACGATGATCTGCTCATCATCTCAGGAATACTATCCAATGTCGAGGTCTGCCAAATTTTCATAGATCAAGGAAGCTCAGCAAATATTATGTTCCTAGACCTCTATCAAAAGCTAGAACTACCACCATCGAATTTGACTCCTCATGACGGGGAACTAACAGGTTTCACAGGTGAAAAGATTACCCTGGTAGGTTAGTACGAAGCCCACCTGACTTTGGGATCTTCTAAACTCTTCAAGACGATCAAAGTAAATTTTTGGGTTATAGATGTAACACCCTCCTTAGAGCATTACATTTCAAACTAACTCTTTTTAATTCTTTACCTAAGTTATAAAATATTTAATATTATACAATACGAGTTTCAAAAAAAATTTTTTGGGGATAATATAAACTTACCGAATTTTAGAAACATAAGACATATGAACTGAATAATATACTTTACATATAAACAAAGTTTACTATAACCATAAGAGAACATACTTACATAGCCAAAAAGCATAAACATGTAATATAATAAACCTAGACTTGCCCAAGTTCATAATACCTATAGAAAAGAGTCCTCCTCAGAAGACAAATTCCCTAGCCGAGAATGTCTCGACAGATAGAAATCTGAGCAGAAAATACTACGGAGTCCTCTCTAGGAGTATAGTGGAGATCACCCTACAACTCCTTGATAGGTATAACAAACTCTACATATACAACAGCAAAAGAAAAAGTAGTGACCCCATGGTGGGTCTTACTTACAGATAAAGTAATGTCACCACAATACTCTATATGCTCTGTGTCCCAATGGACATGCCAAGCGTCAGCACCTTCAAGAAACTATAGTCTAACAAAACCTAGCAGATCCCTCCTTGCCGCCATCACAGTCTTCACAGACATAATCATAAAGCAGAAACAGACAGAACAATAATACAAAAAGGTGAGATCCCCTATATCAATACCATCATGGTAGCAAAGAAACAATAAAGACAATAATGTCATTCATATACAGCAATATCACTAAACAACAGGTATAATCATGTTATCAATTAATAGATAATTTAACATTATATATCACAATGTATGAATACTGATCATACCACAAAAATAAGTATACTGACTATGCCACAACAATATATACACTTACTATGCATATGCACGATGTGTATACTGACCATTTTTGTGCACAATGCACCCATTTCCTACTCCATAAAACTAAACACAATTTCAGAGAGAATGATCCAGAAGATATGTCTATATATCGGCCGCCTCAGACCAAGTGCTATAATTTCTCAATGTGCACGTTATGGCATTATACAAGACATTCTACGCCAAATCGGGAATAGGAATAGTGTTCTCGTCGAGATCGTCGGTACGTTTGCATCGGTTGCCACGGTACAGCATTGCTACTAACTAGCCACATATGGAATTTCGCGCCCCGACGCCTCCAAGATCATTCATAGACCTTCACCATGCAATTCGTACCCGCACTAAGGTGTAATTCAACTCCTAGGCAACAATAGTCTTAACAGAAACTGTCTGACAAATAATGCATGAATAATGACTCAATGCATATCACAAGCCGCTACCGGCTACAACCAATCAGGTATTAATTTTATCGCGTTTTCACAATCGTGTAACACCTTTGTTACGTTTTCAAATCGCGTAATAGTTTTCCAACATTTTCTCAATCGCATAAAGATTTTAAAATATTTTTTTAATCGTGTAGCTAAAAATCACCATTTTAAAATTGCGTAAGAGTTTTTCTACATATTTTCAATCGCGTAAAACATTTTTTTAATATTCTAAACTCAATTTAAAACTTTTCTCATTTAATATAAAATTTAGACTTTAATTCCAATATTTTCTCACTAAACCTCCTTTAAATAATATTTCCTAATGTTTTTCACAAAAACTTATATTATTTAAATTAAATCAATATATTTCGAAATCCTTCTTGTTAAATAAAATACTTTATATTTCAAAACATCCTTCTAACTTTATTTCCATACTAAGGCCAAAAATCACTCTTTGTTCATTACTCTAAATAAAACATTGTTAAATTAAAATATTTTAAATTCCAAACTATCCTTAAAAATTATATTCATTGATATAGCCAAAAGTCGTTACTCCTTAAATTATAAAATTATGTTCATCTTCTTTTAATTGTAAATCTTTTAATCCTAATTTAGTCCCCAAATCATCTAAGTGTTATTTTCTAATATTCTTTCCAAAATTTTCATTATTCTAATTCTAAATAAAATCCTTTCCATTTAACTTATTTATATTTTCATAAATAAAACACTTTAAGTCTCCAAATTACTTCTCAGCCTTCATTTCACTATATTAGCCGAAAATCACTTTTTAATTAGTGATAAAAATATATTCATTTCTATTTTTATTTTTTAATTCCTTAATCAAATTTCTTGCCAATAATCCTCTAAGTTAACATTTAATAAAACATTTTTCATTTGATTTCCCCTTTAGAAGGCTTGGAGGCTGTGAGCCTCTATGGCCATTGGAGCCAAAATTTGTTTTCCTTTCTAACATTATTTTAGCATACAACATACTTTAACATCAAAATCCTACTATAACAAGTTCATGCATAATATCAAAGCAAAAAAAAATCACATAAGCAAAATAAATACAAACCACACAATTACACACATATGGTGAATAAATTCTCACATGGATTCATCACCTTCATACAAATTTTGTGTCCCTCACCACCATAATTGGTTGATGAGGTTAATCTCCCTCTTACCTTACATGTAGCCTCCTTGCTCCTAGTAGGATCCTTTGTGTCAACTTTCTCCACCAAGTACCTCTTAAAAATCAAAGTAAACACAAACATATTAACATCTAAGACTAGGGTAAGACAACCATAGATCAAATATGTCTTACAATTTCAAGAACCAAATAAGAAATCAAGTTTCAAGAACTTTACCTTAGAACCCTAGATCTTGAATTCAAAAATCAAGCTTAAAAATGGTTGAACTAAGTCTTGATCACAACATCAAAGTTGCTTAGAATGATGTTTAGAATTAAGTAGTATGGTTGATTTGAATTATGAGAGGTTGGAAGGTAATTTTGGGTAGTAAGGCCATGAGCTTGAGGGAGAGAAAATGAGAGAGTTTTGTGATGGCTTTTGGTATTTGCTTCTTGAAAATGAATATGATAGACTTAAGAGTAAGAGGTGGTCAATTTTGTTTTCTCCTTTGCCTTTGAACACCTCTTGGCTATAAGTTACTTAAGGGTGGAGATGAAAGAATTTTGTGATAGTTTTCTCCTAGAAACTATACATGATAAACTTAAAGAAGGAAGTAATCAATTTATTCACTCAAGATGGTCTTAGAATACTACATTGCCATGGACTCTTAATGCAAGTGGAGTAATCAACTTCTCCTAGATTGTTTCCTATTGGTCCTTCACAAAAGTCATAGTCTCTTTTGTTAACTTCAAGCAAGCTTCTCAAGTAAGCTTGTTTTTCACTGGTTCATCATAAAGGTGTCATAGCCATCATCTTTGACTCACATTAGATATTTTTCAAAAGCTATTACCCAATTGACAATAGCTACTGGTATTTATTGCCCAATGGATAATAACATTACACAACGGATAATAGCATTACCCAATGAATAATAATATTATCCAATGGATAATAACATTATCCAATGAATAATAGATGTAACAAAAAAATTAGATATTGTCCAGTGGACAATAATATTACCCATTGGATAATAGCTTTATCCAATGGATAATAGAATAGAACAAAAACTCAGATAAAGAAAATTTTCAAAAACTATTCTCGATTTCAGGTTTAGTAAGTTGCCCCTGGCCGCACATTAACAGTCCAAAACTTTTTGGTCCAAATTTTTTTTTTATTTTTCCAGGCCT
Organism: Ormosia semicastrata; assembly: GCA_029884595.1. NCBI lineage: Eukaryota > Viridiplantae > Streptophyta > Magnoliopsida > Fabales > Fabaceae > Ormosia > Ormosia semicastrata. Next base: position 68,937,711 of record JAQQTO010000061.1, on the reverse strand, counting down.
GTCTCAAATACATATACAGTCCAAAATAATATTAAAATAATCAAAATAAATTAAAAATTCCAAAAAATTCACAAATATTATAAAACTCATAAATATCAAGAAAAACAAAAAATCAGGGTGTTACAATACTCCCCCTCTAAAAAGAATTTCGTCCCCGAAATTACCTTACCTTAGAACAACTATGGGTATTGCTCCTTCATTTGTCTTCTAATTCCCATGTTGCATCTCCCGTCACATCATTCTAGATTACCTTTACTAACATAATTTCTTTTTCCTCTAAGTTGTTCCACTCGCCTATCTTTGATCTTAACAAGAAATGTTTCATAGGTCAAATTCTCTTTTTACTCGTATTGTATCTGGTGCTATGACATGGGTTGAATCAAGAATATATTTTCTCAATTGAGATACATGGAAGACACTATGAAGGTTAGAAAGAAAAGTGGTAAGGCTATTCGGTAGATTACCAGACCTATCTGACAAAGAATTTGATATGGTCCAATAAATTTAGAAGTGAACTTTCTGGATTCAAATCCAAAAATCTCAGTCTTAGGGAACACTAAAGTTTCATTGGAACAATATAACAGGATATGGTTGAAGATAACCCATCCATTCCTGAGATCGTGTCTTTTTGTGAAAGAGGTAAACAAATCAAATTGACTGAAAAGTTTCAACCTTAAACAATAATAGGATAGTTTAAACAGACTTGTATAGTAATAACAGGTTTAGAAATGGGAAATAGTAATATTTAAGTCAAAAGGAAATGATAACACAGATAAACCCAAATTGGTTTGTACAGTCATAGGCAACAAAAGAATAGGTCGCCCTTGAGTCAAACAGTACAATTAAAAGCTTACTTCCTATGGTACAATCTCACTCAGTTAGACCTTTAGATTGGGAGGCTTCAGCTCCACTCATCGTGTATACTCTTCCTCCTGCTTGAGGTCTTGTTGCATATACGTTACTCACAGAAGGCTCCATCTTTAAAATAGTATAGTCTCTGAAACGTGACCAGGTTTCCCGCATCTGAAACAAATCACTCCCTTGATCGCACAATCCTTTGTCAAGTGACCCCTTCCACACTTCAGGCATATAGTTAAAGATGACATATTCTAATTAAATCTACTGACACTAGTACTTCCTCCATCTATTCATTGTTGTTGCTGATTTTCCGACGGCAGTGAATACGGTTCTTTATGGAATCGGTTGCCATTACCATTACTTCCTCTTTGGAACCGAGATGGTCCAAAGTTACGGGATCTCGTATCCCGAGATTGATCCAACTCTTTAATCCTGTGACACTTGTCCAACAAAGCTGGGAATTGTTTAATTCCCAAAGGTAGAACCGCTCGCTTCAAGTCATGCCTCAAACCTTCTTCAAACTTTCGGCACTTCCACTCCTCATTCGGTTGGAGGTGAAAGTATCGAGAGAATTTTGATAGGGTTCAAACCTAGCGGCATACACACTAACCGTCATTCCCCCTTGTTTCAGCCCAAGAAACTCCATCTCTTTAGTGTGCCTTGTACTAGCTTGAAAATACTTCTCCAAAAACTTACTCCGAAAAACTTTCCACGTGATAAACCTTCCCTCAGCTTCCAACAACCGTTGCGTTCCTACCCACCAATCCTCAACATCTCCAACAAGCATAAAGGTAGCATAGTTACCTTCCTCTCATTTGTGCATCACATTCCTCTAAAAATTTTCTCTAACTCTTTGATCCAAAGATTTGCCTTCTCCGGATCAAATTCGCCTTTAAATTGTGGCAGATTATTATGGCAAAACTCTGACAAATTTTGTGTTTCAACTGTCAGTTCTTGTCATTGAGCAGCTCTTTGATTTTGTTGTACAATCACGTCAGCCATCCTCTGCATTGTTGTCGCAGCTGTAGCCATACTATCATTGTCACGTCCCATTTCCCTATACACCTTGACCACGAGCCATTACTTTCCTTCTATGTCAAACTAATCACAATATAATGAAAACTAATTGTAACCATTTCAAACAAGGTTGTCTCCTTTTGCAAACTAAACACAGAGAAATACACAGCATAAACAAAATAGACCTAACCACAAACCCAAAAGACTCGAACTTGAGCTCTAATACCAACTAATATAACACCCTCCTTAGAGCATTACATTTTAGACTAACTCCTTTTAATTCTTTACCCAAGTTATACAATACGAGTTTCAAAATTTCTTTTTCGCGGATAACATAAACTTATCGAATTTTAGAAACACAAGACATATGAACTGAATAATATACTTTACATATAAACAAAGTTTACTATAACCATAAGTATATCATACTTACATACCCAAAAAGCATAAACATCTAACATAATCAACCTAGACTGGCCCAAGTTCACAATACCTAAAGAAAAGAGTGCTCTTCAGAAGATAAATTCCCTAGTCGGGAATGTCTCGACAGATAGAAATCTGAGCAAAAAATACTATGGAATCCTCTCTAGGAGTATAGTGGAGATCACTCCATAACTCCCTGATAGGTACAACAAACTCTACATATACAGCAGCAAAAGAAAAAGTAGTGACCCCACGGTGGGTCCTACTTATGGATAGAGTAATGTCACCACAATACTCTATATGCTCTTTGTCCTAATGGACAAGCCAAGCATCAGCGCCTTCAAGAAACTATAGTCTAACAAAACCTAGCAGATCCCTCCTTGCTGCCATCACAGTCTTCACAGACATAAGCATAAAACAGAAACAGACAGAACAATAAAACAAACAGGTGAGATCCCCTACATCAATACCATCATGGTAGCAAAGAAACAATAAAGACAATAATGTCATTCATATACAACAATATCACGAAACAATAGGTAAAATCATGTTATCAACTAACAGATAATTTAACATTATATAGCATAATATATGAATATTAATCATACCACAAAAATAAGTATACTGACTATGCCACAACAATATGTACACTTACTATGCATATGCACAATATGTATACTGACCATTCTTATGCACAATGCACCCATTTCTTACTCCATGGAGCTAAACACAATTTCAGAGAAAATGATCTAGAAGATAAGTTTGTATATTAGCTGCCTCAGACCAAGTGTTATAATTTCTTAATGTGCACGTTATGACATTATACAAGACATTCTACGCCAGATCAGGAATAGGAATAGTGTTCTCATCGAGATTGTCAGTACATTTGCATCAGTTGTCACGACACAGTAGTGCTACTAACTGGCCACATGCGGATTTTCGCGCCCCAACGCCTCCAATATCATTCATAGACCTTCACCACGCAATTCACACACGCACTAAGGTATAATTCAACTCCTAGGCAACAATAGCCTTAACAGACACTGTCTGACAAATAATGCATGAATAATGACTCAATGCATATCACAAGCCACTACTGGCTACAACCAATCGCATATTATTTTTATCGCATTTTCACAATTGCATAACACTTTTGTTACGTTTTTAAATCGCATAATAGTTTTCCAACATTTTCTCAATCGCGTAAAGATTTTAAAACATTTCCTTAATTGCATAGCTAAAAATCACCAATTTTAAATCGCATAAGAGTTTTTCTACATATTTTCAATCGCGTAAAATATTTTATTGATATTCTAAACTCAATTTAAAACTTTTCTCATTTAGTATAAAATTTAGACTTTAATCCCAACATTTTCTCATTAAACCTCCTTTAAATAATATTTCCTAATATTTTTCACAAAAACTTATATTATTTACATTAAATCAAGATATCTCAAAAATCTTTCTTATTAAATAAAATGCTTTATTTTCAAAACATCCTTCTAACTTTATTTCCATAGTAAGGCCAAAAATCACTCTTTGTTCATTACTCTAAATAAAAACATTGTTAAATTAAAATATTTTAAATTCCAAACTATCCTTACAAATCATATCCATTGATATAGCCAAAAGCCATTGCTCCTTAAATTATAAAATTGTGTTCATCTTCTTTTTACTTGTAAATCCTTTAATCCTAATTTAGTCCCCAAATCATCTAAGTATTATTTTCTAACATTCTTTCCAAAATTTTCATTATTCTAATTCTAAATAAAATCCTTTCCATTTAACTTATTTATATCTTCATAAATACAACACTTTAAGTCTCCAAATTACTTCTTAGTCCTGATTCCACTATATTAGCCTAAAATCACTTTTTAATTAGTGATAAAAATATATTCATTTCAATTTTTATTTTCTAATTCCTTAATCAAATTTATTACCACTAATCCTCTAAATTAACATTTGATAAAATATTTTTCATTTGATTCCCCCTTTGGAGGGCTTGGAGGCCGTGAGCCTCTATGGCCATTGGAGCCAAAATTTGCTTTCCTTTCTAACATTATTATGGCATAAAACATACTTTAACATCAAAATCCTACTATAACAAGTTCATGCATAATATCAAAGCAATAAAATCACATAAGAAAAATAAATACAAACCACATAATTACACAAATATGGTGAATAAATCCTCACATGGATTCATCACCTTCATACAAATTTCATGTACCTCACCATCATAATTGGTTGATGAGGTTAATCTCCCTCTTACCTTAGATGTAGCCTTCTTGCTCCTAGTAGGATCCTTTGTGTCAACTTTCTCCACCAAATAGCTCTTAGAAATTAAAGTAAACACAAACATATGAACATCTAAGGCTAGGGTAAGACAACCATAGATCAAATATGGTCTTAGAATTTCAAGAATCAAATAAGAAATCAAGTTTCAAGAACTTTACCTTAGAACTCTAGATCTTGAATTCGAAAATCAAGTTTGAAAATGGTTGAACTAAGTCTTGATCACAACATCAAAGTTGCTTAGAATGATGTTTAGAATCAAGTAGTATGGTTGGTTTGAATTATGAGAGGTTGGAAGGTAATTTTGGGTAGTAAGGTCGTGAGCTTGAGGGAGAGAAAATGAGAGAGTTTTGTGATGGCTTTTGGTATTTGCTTCTTGAAAATGAATATGATAGACTTAAGAGTAAGAAGTGGTCAATTTTTGTTTTCTCCTTCGCCTTTGAACATCTCTTGGCTGTGAGTTACTTAAGGGTGGAGATGAAAGAATTTTGTGATAGTTTTCTCCTTGAAACTATACATGATAAACTTAAAGAAGGAAGTAATCAATTTATTCACTCAAAATGGTCTTGGAATACTACATTGCCGTGGACTCTTCATGCAAGTGGAGTAATCAACTTCTCCTAGTTTGTTTCCTATTGGTCCTTCACAAAAGTCATAGCCTCTTTTGTTGACTTCAAGCAAGCTTCTCAAGTAAGCTTATTTTTCTTTGGCTCATCATAAAGGTGTCATAGCCATCATCTTTGATTCATATTAGATATTTTCCAAAAGCTATTACCCAATGGACAATAACTACTGTTATTTATTGCCCAATGGATAATAACATTACATAACGGATAATAGCATTACCCAATGAATAATAATATTATCCAATGGATAATAACATTATCCAATGGATAATAGATGTTACAAAAAAACTCAAATATTGTCCAATGGACAATAACATTACTCAATGGATAATAACTTTATCCAATGGATAATAGAATAAAACAAAAACTCAGATAAATAAAATTTTTGAAAATTGTTACCAGTTTCGGGTTTAGTAAGTTCCCCACGGCCCCACATCAACAATCCAAAACTTTCTGGTCTAGAAAAAATTTTGTTTTTTCGGGCCCGCCTCAAACATACATATAATCCAAAATAATATTAAAATAATCAAAATAAATTAAAAATTCTAAAAAATTTACCAAAATTCAGAAATATTATAAAACTCCTAAATATCAAGAAAAATAAAAAATTAGGGTGTTACAGTGGACTGTCCTTTGGCCTACAACATTATCCTAGGTCGTCCCTCTTTAAACGCTCTTGGTGCCATGGTCTGCATTACTCACCTCGTGATGAAATTTCCAAATAAGAATAATGAGATTGTCACTATTAAAGGAGATCAACTGGCCATCAGAAAATGCTACAATGAGAGCCTGAAAATTCGTAGAATCCCTAAAAATAGAATTTCTACCACCTCGACCCAGTTTTGGACCAGGTCAACATACTTATGACCGAACAGGATGTTAGGAAAGAAATTCGTGGTACCAGACCCCAGCCAGAGGGTGAGTTGCAACCTTTCAAACTTGGATCCAAACCAGATCAAGTTACCAAGATTGGAGCGCATTTAGAGGAAAAAGAAAAATAACAACTGATAGAACTCTTGCTAAAGAATAAGAACCTTTTCACTTGGACGTCCTCTGACATTCCGGGACTCGATCCCAGCTTCATCTGTCACTGCCTGTCCATTAGAGAAGATGTGAAGCCAGTAGCACAAAAGAAAAGAAAGATTAGCCCAAAAAGACAACAGGTCATTGAAGAACAGATTAAGAAGTTACTGAGCGGTAACTTTATAAGGGAAATCTCTTATACCACATGGCTATCCAACGTGATCCTGGTCAAGAAATCTAATAGGAAGTGGAGAATGTGTGTGGACTATATAGATCTGAACAAGGCGTGTCCCAAGAATCCATACCCACTCCCCAATGTGGATAAATTGGTGGACAGTTCCTCAGGTTTCAGATGGCTGTTGTTCATAGATGCATATTCTGGGTACAACCAAATTCCCATGTATCCCGAAGACGAGGATAAAATCGCCTTCTTCACCGACAGGGCGAGCTATTGCTATAGGGTTATGCCCTTCAGCTTGAAGAATGCAGGAGCCACCTATTAGAGGATGATGAATAGAGTCTTTAAGAATCAAGTAGGGAAGATGCTAGAAGTCTATATAGATGACATGATAGTGAAAACCCCACAAGGCGAATCGCATGTGACAAACCTTGAAGAAGTGTTTTCCTAGGTCAGAAAGTACAACATGAGGCTAAACCCAGAAAAGTGTGCCTTTGGGGTCCAGGCAAGGAAATTCTTAGGATTTATACTAACCCACTGTGGAATTGAGGTCAATCCTGATAAATGTCGCGCGATACTTGACAAGAGAAGCCCTCAAAGTGTTAAGGAAGTGCAACAACTTACAAGCCGCGTAGAAGCTCTCACGAGATTCCTGTCCAAAGCTGCCCACAAATCTCTTCCCCTATTCAAGCTACTTCAGAAGGGGAAGAATTTCGAATGGACCCAAGAATGTGAGGATGTTTTCTTATCATTGAAGAACTTGCTATCCTCCTCTCCTATTTTGACAAGACCGGAGCCCAGTGAGACATTTTACTTATACCTCTCAGTTCATGAGGAAGCAGTGAGCTCAGTGTTAATCCGGGAGACGATTGAAGGGCAAAAACTAGTCTACTTCGTAAGCAAGGTTCTACAAGGCCTTGAGCTTCGCTATCAAAAAGTTGAACAGGTTGCCTTTGCACTAATCACCATGATTAGAAGACTACGGCAATACTTTCAATGCTATCAGGCAGTAATAAGAACGGACCAGCCCATCCACTAGGTATTGCACAAGCCAGATTTGGCCGAAAGAATGATTTCCTAGTCAATTGAACTCTCTAAGTTTGGGATCACATATGAACCATAACTTGTAATAAAAGGCCAAGCACTGTACGATTTCTTAGCAGAACTCACATCAGACCCAGCAACCTAAAAAGAGTCTCTTGGACCATCTTGGTTGACAGATCCTCAAACCCTAAGGGGAGTGGCACTGGGGTAATTCTGGAAAACTCAAAAGGACTAATATTAGAGCATTCCCTGACGTTTGAATTTCTAACCTCGAACAACTAGGCTAAATATGAGGCGTGTATTTTCGGGCTAGTAATGGCCAAGGATATGGGGGCAATCGGGATCACACTCTATAGTGATTCCCAACTTATAACCTCCTAGACCCAAGGTGAATATCAAGCTAAGGAGCCTCTCCTGCAGAGATACTTAGTCAAAGTACAAGAACTCCTTAAGAATTTCCAAGAGACAAAGGTTGAGCACATTTCGAGAGAACAAAACTCTAGGGTAGACCTTTTGTCTAAGCTAGCCAATATTAAGGGCCCTAGTAACAACTGATCGGTGATCCAAGAAACCCTCTCTCAACCTTCCATCACAGAGTATGCCGTATTTCAAGTAGAGGAGAAGGAGCCATCTTGGATCACCCCTATCATGGAATACTTGCAATCAAGAGTTGTAACTTTAGATCCCAAATAAGCCTCTAAGTTGGTCAAGACAGTTGTAAGGTACATCGTTTACGATGGACGGTTATACCGATTTTTCATCACCCCTTCTTAAATGCTTCACTCTGAAAGAAGCTAAATATGTCCTAGTTGAGATTCATGAGGAAAGTTGCGGACATCATTAAGGAGGCAAAACCTTAGCCCAAAAAGCGCTAAGGGCAGGGTATTATTGGCTAACGATAGAAACTAAATCTCATATGCCTGTCTGAATCTGTGATAAGTGTTAGTGTCACTCAGATCATTACCAGACTCCCTTGGAAGAGTTATCCACAATGTCAATACCTTGGCCTTTCTACAGATGGAGTATGGACATTCTGGGCCCATTTCCCTAGGACCTAGGTCAATTAAAGTACTTAGTGGTAGTAGTGGATTATTTTACGAAGTGGATTGAGGTAGAACCTTTAGTTACAATCACTTCGGCATGGATTCAGAAGTTTACATGGTGCCACATTATCTCCAGGTTTGGAATTCCAAAATCCATTATAATAGACAACGAAACCCAGTTTAAGGATTAGGGCTTTGAAGAACTACTGGCAAGGTTAAAAATAAGTCACCATTATAGTTCCGTGGAGAACCCCAAAACTAATGGATAGGCTGAAGCAGCCAACAGGATTATTGTACGTGGAATTAAAAGGAGATTGGATAAAGCTAAGGGAAATTGGGTTAGGCAGCTTGATCATGTTCTCTAAGCCTATCGAACCACACCCCACTCTACCACGGGTGAAACTCCCTTCAAACTTACCTATGAGTTTGAAGCCATGATCTCAGTAGAGATAAGCAAACCAAGCTTGCGCAACCAATAATTTTCAAAGGACAACAACCCCGGTTTGATAAAGGAAGACCTAGATCTAATAGAAGAAAAAAGATGCGTGGCCCATTATGCGATGTTGTCCTTAAACAAAGGACAATGGCCAGATACAACCAAAAAGTAATCCCTAAGAATTTCTAACTAAAAGATCTGGTACTTGGGAGAGCAGATATCAAGGGAAAAAATGCCTCCCAAGGGAAATTAGCCCCAACTAGAAAGGCCCCTACTGTGTTGCTGTCAGCACTAGTAAATGAGCTTACATATTGGAGACGTTAACAGGCACCCCAATCAAGAATTATTTGAATACGGATAAACTTAGAAAATACTATAGCTAGATGAACATGACGGCCTAGTCCTTTAGTAATCTAATGTTTAATCAGCCCCAACGTTGAAATTTATACTCTGCATAGACTTTTGTCACCCAAAATTATCAAAAAAATAAAGCTATTCAGATATTACGTTTCATATGAGATACATTAACAAGCCCAGGTCAAGAAGGTTAACACACCAAGCTTTGGTAGTAAGTTACAGGGTCAATACCCACCCTCGATACTTGGCATTGACCATCTAAAGGTCAAGAAATAAAAAAGCATTACAGATTCAACATCCATGGTCTTCCCCTATACCTAAGCAGGTGGGATCCCAAAAAATCCTTATGGATAGTAAAGGACCCCGGGTAAGATTTATTGATAATTATACCTAAGGCAGAAGGGGCTATATGCGCCAAATTTTCTTGGACAATAAACCTTTAGCTAAGGTGTTATATTTGCCTAAAATCCAAAGATTCCAAATGCTCGGTACTATGAGCCTAAGATTATGGATTAAGGTGTTATATTTGCCTAAATCTAAAGATTCTGAATGCTCAGTACTATGAGCCTTGGATTATGGATTAAGGTGTTATATTTTCCTAAATCTAAAGATTCTGAATGCTCGATATTATGAGCCTTAGATTATGGATTAGGGTGCTATTTTTGCCTAAGTCTTAAATTTCAAAACGCTTAATTATGATAGGCATTGGACCATAGACTAAGGCATTAATTTTACCTAAGTCAAGTGGAATGCCATGCACTTGTTATGATGGGTGTGGGATCCCGGACTATGGTCTCTCCAATAAGAAAATAATTTCCTAAGTCCACGGAATGGAAATGATAAATTTCATATTGGGCATTGGACCCAAAATGGACCACTTGAAAGAAAATAAATTAGCAAGGCAAAGCATTCACCAAAAATAAAAAGTTATTTAAAACCCCAGATGCGGGGCAATTGTCATTACAAAAACAAAAACCCCATGCAAGGGCCAAAAAGAAGAAAAAAGAAAAGATTTAAGTATCAGCTTCCCCTCCTTCTAGAACTAGAACAACATTTGGGTTGGCACTAGAATCGACTTGAGCAAGCTCCCTTGCTAAAACAAGTTAATCGTCATGAAAGAATTTTTCTGAATCAAGGTCTTCCAAGGCAAGAATGATGCAGGGGTTGAAATGCTGAATTTGGGCCACGACATTCTGGAACTACTCCCCACTAATGTTTCTCAAAATGGCATCCAGGTCCTCCACATCTTTTTTCAATTGAATTATTCGAGCCTGGAGGATGTTGATGGTATTGTCGGCTTGAAGACCCTTTGCCTCAAGCGCCTTTTTGGCCGAGTCGGAGGAGGCCAATGCTACCTCTAGCTCAGTAATCCGTGCTTGAACGTCCTCATTCAGCTTAAGAGCTGCAATCAATTTTTAAGTAGCCTCTTCATCTTTCTTCTTGAATTCATCTGCCATCTTTCTATTGGTTACCTCAATGGACCTTTCAATATAGCGGATTTCTACGGCTGCCAGAAGTGTAAAAGTCTGGAGCTTGGCCAGGGTTTGGGCCATATTCTGTTCAGAGATATATCCCATCACTTCGTTGCTTTGTAACCGCCCATCGATAAATGGCATGACATCATACTGCCCTATGATAACAGGCAAAGGGTCCGCCATTCTTCATTACCGCACTCTGGAGCTCCTCCTTTACCCCGGTCAGCAAAGCTCTTAGCGGCCCTCCTTTTCCTACATTGAAGATTTTGAGTTAAGGAGTCTGGTTCTTCTGTGGTCTCTTCAATAAGAACACCCCAGCTTAAGGACATTGGAACAGTGGTCGTAGGGACGCTAATGGATCCTGCTCCTTTCGTCGTTGATCTCGAGGCTTGCAAAGCTATAAGAGAAGGTCCTAACGCCATGTTGCTTATTGAAATAAGGCAACGAAGCAAGATGAAAGTCAGACAAATAGAACTAAGAGAAGATCATCACCAGGGGTATGAAGAATGTCTTTGATTTTGATGAACCTGTGTTCTTTGGAATATCGGGTTATAAACTTAACGCGGTCAACGTCGTCTAGAGTAAGGTCTTTTTCTTCTTTTTCAACAGCATGGCAGGAAAACACTAAGCATCTTCTGTTGGGAATTGCGGATCAAAATATCTCGCAGCGGAATAATAGGATTCCCACACAGGATCCATGCGAAAAGTCCATAATTCGAGTTTTTTAAAAATTACCTCTTGAAGCGTGATAAACACAAGCGAGGTGAATCACCAACACCGTAATAGCGACGATGTTTCTGCGGTATCCACACGAACAGACTTGCAAAAGGAGTCACGCCTCTGTTTCGCGGTGCTAGCTGCGAATAGAAGAGAAGAACCTTTCACTGTCTCTCACTCACCTTCTTAGATGCGGCTAGGGTTGTGATGTAACATGTATAGCAGCCCCCTTAACAGTACTATTTATAATAGTGGCTGCCTTAAGTGAGTGTGAGCAGTAGCAAGGTAAGTCGTGCAACCCTAAAACCCATCTGTCATGAGTTAGGCCCACAATTGAATCAGAGTCCAACTTGGATCCTTATTGCTCCAATTTAGTCTGTTCTAAGTGTGCGACCACTGCAGTTCTCATGACGTTGGTAGTAATATTAAAATCTCATTTTAATATTACAAACAAAGATGAGCGGTATCTAGCAACACATCACTGCTACCCAAGTAATGAGAATGTCAGTGATTTGACATAACCTATCCGTGATCAATGTTTCCGTGTAGTTTAGTCCCTTTGTCAAGATATCTAGATTGAACACAAGGCATGGAATGCGTCACCCTTGTATAGTCCAATCATTCGTTTCCTGATACTCGAGTAGACTTTGTAACAATAAATGAGATCAATATCTTATATTGACTCATTTGAGCATGGCCATGCATTTCGCAGTCTCACTCAATCAGGGGGCCCGAAGATATCGCTCCTGTTATGTAGGAGTGACAAATTCCATCTAGGTCACTCACATCCCTCTGCATGATTTGCGGTATGTCCAATAACCAACTTTATAATCACCTTGTTACAGATGACGTTTGATGGCATTAAAACACATAACTCCTCATGTAGGAATCGTAGTGATTTCGGTCAAAGGACCACAAACACCATTATCACTATGAGAATCGCTTATGACACTCACGTAACGATCCATGTAGCGTTCTCATGGTGGGTCGATCCAAAGACATCATTACTCTAATATGTACCAATGTGAAGACTTGATATCTCATATCCATGACCCGTGAGATGTGGTCATCAGTCTCTACACATACTAGTCTCAATGTATTATTGTTGTCCTAATTAACAATAATACTTGACTAGGGACATTTAAGAATAGTGTTGTAACCAAAAGGATCTCACGATCAAGTCATCCACTTGATGTCCTATGGCATCAAACTTACTATTCTAAGGACTTTATTATGTTTATCAAAAAGAACACAATAAATGAAATGCCTCATATATAAAATAGCATAATATAATGTATGTCAATACAAACAAAAAGTATTGGCCACTAGGGCATACACCAACATCTTCTGTCCAGTATAATGGGAACTTTGGCTCCTTGTCGTCTTTTAAAAAAAAAGGATGAAACCTCTGCCATCAGCTTAAAGAATCTAGTCTTAAATCCCTTGAAACTATCTTGAAAAATATCAAAGGATTTGCGTCTAGATCTTGACTGGATTGTGAGCTAATTCTTTTGTCTCACTAAACCCTGAGGGTTTATTAGAGTATAAAAATAGAAAAAGCATTGGTTGAATACTGCAGCCCTATTATTCGGCATAAGCTCTCAAAAGCGATGATGTAACCCCTGTAACACCCTTGTGGGGATGTCACATTTATGAATGCAATAAAATAAAATAAAATAAAACTCTTACCCAAGTTGTAAAACATTTGTTACTTAAATAATATTAGTGGTAAATTTTTTTTCCTTTTATACTTCTAACATTAAATAAAATAACACGAAACATGACATATAATAAACATAACCATACTGTAATATACATATGAGTTTTCTTTAGTACACACCTAATTTACAACTACAAGTATTTAACAAAGCAGTAAAGAGTTAACACAAAACTAAGACATAGTATTGCCCAAGTGCATCTCGATAGATATCTAACCCTCCGATGGATCATCCTCCAAAAAGACCATCAAAAAGTTGACATCTTGGAGATCTCACAGCACTACGGACACGAGTCCGGGCTGTTGACTCACTACTGAGCTCACTAGGCGCATGGAATATTCCCTGCCAATAACGCCTAAGAGTCAGTGGCAACTCTAGATGTAAATATAACATAATAGTGAATATGACATCTCCATCATACTCTCGACATAGGGACACAGTCAAACGTCCCACATAAACAACTGTTCCTCTATCTACTCGCATACGCTAGGCTTCAGAACCTCCGTGAAACTCAAGTCTCACAAACCCGAAGAATCCTGGCAATGCCATGATCTCAAGATCAGTCTTGATGGTGAGAATGATCTATCGGCTCCTCTTCCTCGTACAGCTCGCCCAGCTGTCGCTCGTCCGGATACTCTATTTTAAGAGGCTAATCCTCTTCTTCCTCAAACTCTTTACGAAAATAATATAATAATATCGAGAAAACATATGGAGAGGTGAGACAATCTACATCACTACCTGCATGGCAATAAAGAAAATGACAGTACAAAATAATTATCACAACAGTACATACCAATATATCATGCATAATTATAATAAAATAATACATATCATTATATCACATGCAATATTAAAAAGTAATAAATCATACATTTTATCACAGATTATGGTAAGCAGTAAATGCAGATAATGCATGAACACACACCGACTCGTTCCTACTCCATGGAGCTAAACACGGATATCTGAGAGAATGATCCGAATAGAAACTAATAATACTTAATGGCTGCCCAACCAAACTATTGCACTGTCTAACGTCGTGTCTATAGTCCACAGTCCAAAACATCGTGTAGCAGTACACAGTCCAAACATCCTGCACTACAGGCATAGTACTTAATAGTCTCCTCAAGATCCCGATTAAGAATAGTGTTTGTCAAGATCATTAGTGTGTTACCTGTTACCACGGCCTAGAGGAGCAACCCACTATCCTCATGTGGAATCCTCTGCACACTAATGCCTCCAAGTCCATAAATGAACCACACTATGCTTATCACACCAAAACACAGTGTAATTCGCCTCATCAATCAATCACCAATTATCAACCAAATTGACACAATACTCTAAGCATGATCTAAAAATTACAAAAAATACCCTTATTATCCAAATTTTACCATAATTACAAAAACACCCTTAGTCACAAAATACCAAAGTATAGTATGTCTCACTTGACAGTACTACACCACAACATGTTCGGGTCCACCACTTTGGCCCGACAGCAAAACTTGTTGTATCGTTCAATCGCGTAGGAATTTTATCGCATTTTCACAATCTCATCGTTTTCACAAACGTTTTTAAATCGCATAAAGATATTTTGACGTTTTGAACATCGCGTAATGTTTTTAAATCATTTTCTCAATCGCGTAAGATTTTTAATTCATTTTCTTAACCGAATAGATTAAAATTATTATTTTAAATATTTTTAGACTATATTTAGTACATTTAAAATACGTAGAATATTTTCCTTGTGTTCTAAATATAGTATGGAATCTTTTCATTTTAATCATCTGATTTTAATAAATTTTGGCAGTGTTTTGCCTATAAAATCAGTATAAGGTATTTTTGACGTTTTTCACTAAATATAGTTCATTTTATTTTTGCCCAATAATTACGCTTTGAAACTTGCTAACGCGCTTCAAAATTTATAAAATGAGCTTTACGTTAGTATTTTTCAAACGTTTGCTTTATTTCTTACTTAAACTGAAATTCTGCTAATTTAAAATTCTAAGACTGAATTTATTCCTTTTGTTTTCACGAAGATTCATTGGAATCAGTTTATTTTGTAAATCCATTACCTAACCTATCTTAGAAAATAAAATGGCATGTTGGCCAAAATCGAAAATAAATGGCATTCAATTATACACTAAATGGCATGTTGGCCATAATTAATCAAAATTATTCTTAAATCCATTATTTCACTTAGATCCTTTAAATCAGTGATTTAGAAAATTACTGAGAACATATTGGTTCTCTGTTTGATGTAAGGTCGTGAGCCTTATTCTGTATTCTTTGGAACACTCATGCAAATCGTTACATGTTATTCACATCCTACTTTAATAATTATACAATTATAAACACATGCAATTATATAATCACATATAATATACATACAATATATTTAAAGCCATAAACATGCATAGTAAAAATAATAAAACTATAATCATGCATAGCAAAATAAATCACAAATAGGAAAGCATTTAAACAATCACAAAAATAATAAAAATCATAAACAATCACACAAATGAATCCTTATGGATTCTACACACACATACAAATCCATTTTCCCATCACCACTTAGGGTTGATGAGATTAAATCTCCCTTTTACCTCTTGAAGACAATTAATTGGTTAGTTTTTCTCCTTTCCTTCAAATTCGTACAACCTCCCAAACAATTTCCTAAAATTCTTAAACAATTAGTAAAAACACATACAAGGTTTAATATTGAAAAACCATGGAACAATCATGGTTAGAAAAATCAGAAATCAAACTTTGAACCAAGAAATCAAAACTTAACCTTAGGAAAGTAAGCAAAAGGTTGGATTTTGGACAAGATAGAGTAGTTTTTTGGCAAAACTTTGTGAATGAAAAGTGTTTAGAATAGGATTTGGGTTTAGGAAATATGAAGAGATAAAATTATAGAGGTTGGTTGGTGGTATTTGGAGTGCTTGGCCGAATAGAGTGAGAGAGAAATGGAAGAACAAGTGTGTTTAGGTTCTTGCTATTTTTGGAGAGAATAGATAGGTTTGATTTAGGATAAGTGAAAAGTAAATATTGAATGTGTAATTGAGGGGGCTGCTGCCGTGAGTGAGTCTTGGGTGAGGTTGAGTGTTCAATTTTGCATGGTAAATATTCTAGTGTGTTCACATGGAGGTGCACATGGCTTATGTCATGTTGGAGGGTTCAAGAACCAATTTTAATTAACATTCTAATCATATAACTAATTAGTTTAATATATATTAGCATATATTATAACCTTTAGTCAATATTAGGATATCTAATTAGTATTTAGATTATAATTAATTAAGAACTAAACTAGTTCACTTAGTTTGCTAATTAGGTAATTAGATTAGTCAAATTAAGCTTAATTAGCTACTAACCAAATTCAAGCCTACTATTTTTGACTTAATTCTAACCATTGATTTCATCTTTAATTCCTAGCCATAGATGTAATCTAAGGTAGATATTGATTAGTCATAAAGTTTGAATTCTAATCTCACCATTGATTTAATCAACGGTTGAAATCAAAGGCTTCCTAACTAAGTCTTCATCCAACCGTCCAAATTAAAGTCTATGTTCCCATCGTTGACCCATTCTTATTGGTTTAAAAAGTCAAGCCACTTTCGTTGACTTGCTTTCATTGGCTAGAATTTGTCCAGTCAGCATAGTTGACTGCTTTTCCTAAACGCGGGTCCCACAGTACTTTTAAAGATTCGTGGTCAATTCGAAGCAGATTTCTACTATTTTTGAGACAATAGGTACTGTAATATAAAATAATATTATAATAATATAAAATTATTTTATTACACAGTTAAATCCTAAAAATTATGAGATTAATATATATATCAATCAGAATTGGGTTTAGTAAGATCCCCCAATTTCTAATTAATTAAAATAAGATTTTTTTCCAGCTAGAAAATTATTATTTCCCTGGCTCGGAGCAAATCACATACAATAGTCAAGTACACTCATGGAACAGTCAAATTTAATTTACTGCTCACAGAATTCACAAAACAGTACATTTTGGGACTATATAGTAATTATCCCAAAAGTTAGGGTGTTACAAACCCAGCCGTTAGGATGGATTTAGGTTGGGGCCGTGTGCAAGGCCTGATGAACCGTAGTTTGGAATTCCATAAAAGGTAACCGAAGCCCTAATTTAACAAAGAAGGATTCATAGAGAAACATGAATTGCGAACTCACCTCCCGAGAGAAGCAAACTCTCTCATTCCACTCCTGGCATAGAAACTGGAATTCTCTGTCATGGGTTCTTCCTTCTATCAACTCCAAATATTGTACTAATTGTCTTAGCTCACTTTCAGAAGAAAGCTCAAATAAATGCTCTCAGACATTATCCCCTACCCATGGGTATACTAGCCCTGAACCACGCCAGATCTGGATTTGGTCCTCCTCTGCTGGTTCATGAGCCTCGGCTGCCGGTACCCGAGCTCTGGCTCCCTTTCTACCTCTGGTCATGAAGATCTTGAGAACACTCAAAGAGACCAGAAAGTAATTGTCAGAATCAATCAAATCAGATATTCAAACACGGTGAAGGGTGAACGAAATGGTCCACACCTACACATAGACCTCCTTTCCCTCAAAGCCTGAAACTTCAGAAGGACACCTCCGCCACGCCTACCATGGTAGAAATGGTGTTCAAAGAGGATTGGGCCATATGAAGAAGGTTGGAAATCCTAAATCTACTTCATGAATTTAAGAACTGAAATGCATTCCAGCAAGGAGCACGTAACCACTCGATTACTCAATCATAGTAGAAGCGACTAAAAAGGGGAAAAAAGTAATGAGGAAAAGAGAAAAAAAGATACTGTGTAAGAGAAGCTCTTGGTTGTTGGGGATGGAAATGGTTGAGAACCACCTGAAGTCTGCGCTTCACTATTACACAAATTTCTCAAAAAGACGTTTAGCAACAGTAAGGTGAAGACAATACATCCCTAATCCTCTATTTATAATGGCTAAGCAGTTAGGGGGCATTGTTGTCTTTACGGCCCAATTTTCAAAAGAATGCCCATTATGGCATGCGACACACTATGCACATCCTCCTAGTGAAAACACACCACGTGGCCCTTACAGTTCCTAAAGTAGTTAAAAAGACAGTTGTGCAGTAACTCGAACGTCACATGACTTCTAAAGGTTAATTACGAATTCTTCCCATGTACCCCGGCTTTAATCGGGATGTTTGTTTTGTGTGGGGTTATCAGTCTGGACTGCGGTTGTTAAAGTGACAAAGTACTCAAACGCCGGACTAGAGACTTGAAGCCTGCCACTTTCTTAAACCAAGCACCAAGTCGGGGGCATCACAATTTTGTACTAGATAGAAGCATTGGACTTACCCCGGCAAAAAGAAAAAGGTGCAAATAGTGATCAAAAAAGGAGAGGAAGAAAGTGGGCATAATGTAAAGTTCATAATATAAGAGTTTTTATTAATTTGTTCTCATTCCATACATCGTCTTACATCTGAAAAAGAGGGAAAATAAAATATTGAGACATGAAATGTATACGGAAAGAGCATCGACCTTTTCCTTCATTGGACGGGGTACAACCTTTCATGCAGAAGATCATTCCACCAGCTTCATGATCACACCAAGTTACCTCAAATTGCAGAGCTGCTTCAATAGTTCCTCCTGTTTATTTGAAAACTAGCAAAGCTCAGGACGAAGCACCTGCTAAGTTCTCGGAAAGGAGGAGGAGTGTAGGCTCTGTTTCTTCGAGGAGATCCATCCAACACGATAGGTATCACATATTTTCCCAGCAGCGGAGCGTGTTTTAAATACTCCCTCGTATGTTGGGAAATAAAAGTGTCTACGATTGCTAAAATGAGAAAGAAAAGTCCCCAGTGAAAAAGTTATTAGCAAGGAAAAGGAGAACATCTTCACAGATTTTGGAAAAAAATAAGAAGATGACCTTCGTAGGGGGCAAAACCCTCTTTGAATTTGAACAAAACAAGAAGAAAGCCATGAAATGTTACACTCTAAAACATATTGGTAAGAAGAAAAGAATATAGCAAAAGGAATGTTAGCCCTAATGCAAACATTCCTTATTTTATAGATACAATGAAGCACTCTGATTAGTCCCTAGAAAGGTGAACTGATCATACAAGATAAATTGCATCCTTAATGCTCCTCGTTTCTAATTGGTTGCAAGGTAAGTGGGCAGTTGAGAAACATCATGGAATTAATGTCCCTTTAATGGATTTTTAATTCCCGATAAAGTCAAGGCAAAGGTTTCCCAAGAAGCTTGGTACTGTTGAGGAGTGAGAAAAAAAGTCAGAAAACCCTATAAAATGATATATGGGGGCAAAGGATAAACCTCAGGTGATGGGATAGTTTTGTATGCCAACCCTGGAAGTACTCCATAATAATGGACCTCAGCCTAAATGAATTTTTGTCTATTGAACGGCACAGGTTCTTCTCAAATTTGAAATCTTGACACTTAACTGTTCCACATAAGCGCTAAGTTGGGGGTAACTGTTCTAGACCGTAACTTGAGCTCTTAATATATAGTCTATCTCAATACATGTACTAGCAGAAGTCCAAGCTTACACATCTCCAGCAGAGTAGAATGAGATCCTAATTTTGGATGGTAACAGTATTACCACAAGATATGCGCAATGGATAAATCTCCTAATTGCCAATCATGATCAAATGGAATAATAGCACTGTAGCTGCCATACCAATAATGTGATAATATAGGGATTCTTTATAACTAAATAAGGAACATAACTTCTCCTGCAATTATAATGAGAATGTATCTCTTCATCAAGAGAATATATCAATCCGACATCTATAAATATTAAGCTAAGTCACCTAAATCAGGTATGAACTCTCCCATAGCATCGACCCAATTGGTGCACATCCTAACTTAAGCATTGGAGTCCCTTTGCAGGTACCTACCCCTCTGGTTCAACGCGCTTGATAACAGTTATGCTTTGAAGCAGTCCACCACATACATGCCTATCCCAGTGGTAAAACAGAGCACATTTGCTTATTTTCTTTTTCTCCATTATTTCCATTTTCCAACCCATTTATCTTTCCATCTTCATCCTCATTCAATCTTTTTTTCTTTCCTTCCTCTTTCCTTAATTTCTCACGGCTAAACAGCCCTTAAACAACGTAGAAATAAGGCATAAACAGAGATGAAAAATAGCCAAGGGAAAGGAGAAGAAAGTGAAGGAAAAGTGAAAGAAACCCAAGCATCGAAGCTTTAAGAAGTTAGGGAGTTAGGTAGGGGTTGTTTGCTTAATTTTTATTCTTTCTTTTCCAATAAATTCTAAGTGGAAAATCTATTTTTCTGGTTGCAATATTATATGTTGAATTTCACGGTCAAGTTATAATTATGTAGAGGTTTAATTGCTCTAGTTGTTCTTCCTTTTTAATTGATTTTTAAGTTGAGTTTGTGATGATATTTTTTATGAGAAAAATATGATTTCCTTGTGATTATAAGTAGGATATGTCACGGTTGCATTATAATTTAGAAGGAATTTATTTGCTTTAATTTTTACTCTTTTTAATTCATTGATTCTTATCTTGAATTAGTAAACTAGTGAAAATGGCATTTTTAAGTGAACCTTGGTCGTGAATAGTTTTTGATTTCCATATGAATATTCAAATGTTCCAAGTCATGTTTCTCTTGAATTTTCTATTCTTGATTGTTGTTGAATAAATTAAGAGCAAGGTTGATAACTATAGCATTTTTTGCTACACTTGAAAAATCTAGTGATGAGATTCTTATATTAAATATTTGGATGTTCAATATTGATCTATTTGGTTATATGTATAACCTTTGATATGTTGGCATATAGGCTGAAATGAGAATTAAAGGATATATGGTAATCTCCATATAGCACTTTGACATGTAAGTGATTGAATTGTGTTTGTATGGGAATTTCTAAATAACCGATTGTGTATCAAATGAGTTTAGAATTATACATTTGTTGAGAATTGTAAGCTTTTTGAAAATTTATGGAATGTGATGATGAAATTTATTAGTATTGCTCCTTGAATATACAAGTGAGCTAGAATGAGAATTTGTAATGCTCCCATATTTCTTTAAGGTTGAGCTTGAAGTTGAATTGGAATTTGCATTGCTCCCTTAAATTTCAAGGTTGAGCTGGAATGTATGATTCAAAGATCAGTGCTCATGAGAATGGAATTTGAAATGAGAATGAGAATTGGACAATTATCCTTGAATGGGGAGGTAATTTGTCCATGCTTTCCTACTCAGTATCCTTCTGTATATGAACCCTTGGTTCACTTAGTATAGTGGATTTCGGATACGATCCTATATGAGGGCAGGATATTCAGAATTCCATTAGAACCATGGAGATGACCTCTTGTGTTCTTGAATAAATTCCTTATAGTATCAGTATCAGTATATTCCTCACGTATTAATTCCCTCATAGGATACTAGTGGTAGTGTGAGACCCTAAATCACTCCCTACATGAGTACATAGAACTCGAGCTATATGAGATGGCTCCCACCCTTATAGTGCTTGAGATATGGGTTCTGTGGGATAAGTGAATATTTGAATGAGCACTGAGA
Organism: Ormosia semicastrata; assembly: GCA_029884595.1. NCBI lineage: Eukaryota > Viridiplantae > Streptophyta > Magnoliopsida > Fabales > Fabaceae > Ormosia > Ormosia semicastrata. The sequence goes on along the minus strand of JAQQTO010000061.1, from coordinate 68,915,951 downwards.
TAGAATTGAATTGTATATTATATTATGACTTGAATATGTATATGAATCATGGAATTGAATCCTTATGTCATATTATGACTTGAATGAGTATATAAATCATTGAATGAATTTGAAACTACAATATTTATATTTTGGAGACCATTCTTGAAATTATTTGTGATTGAAATTTGTATTATTTGATAAGGAATATTTTTGAAAATAACTAGAATTATTGTGATGACACGTTTTCATAATAAAACTATTGAGAATTAGTTTTCTCACCCCATTTCTATATTATATTCCACGATAATTCCAGGATTAGATCTCGCAGCACTACAGTCACATCAAAAGTTAAAGTTTATTTTAGAATTTAAATTTTGGACTAAGAATGTATGTATAACGCCTTAGAGGCAGTTAATGTATTTTGTATTATGTTTATACATTTGTATAAACATCCTTCGGTATATGTATATTATTTCACCTATCTAGACTCATTTTTGTATATCAAATAAAAGTATATTGAATTTATGTTTTAAATTTTAAGTGATGTACTTACTACTAATTACTATGGTGTAACTCCGGATACACTTTAGTGTTAGTAGTAAGAATGTTATATTTTTTGCATAAAACCTAGTGGTAATCAATTACCCTAAGCTGGTAATCAATTACCAAGCTTCTAGAAGATAAAAATTGAAGTGGTAATCGATTACCACAAGTGGGTAATCGATTACCAAGCCTCTGTCAAGCTGGTAACTAATTACCGGAGGCTGGTAATCAATTACCAAGCTTCTATTTGAGGTTTTAGCATGTGGTAATTGATTACTAACTCTCTATTTTGAGAAAACAGAGTTCTTGACCTCATGGAAACCCAATGTAATCCTAAATGGTGATTCAAATCATTATATTTAGTTCATTGTGGTATGATTGTGCATATAATAAATTCTGAAATTGAAAGTAAGATGCATTTGGAATGAATGACAATGGATAATAAAGTATGTTCAATTATTGGTGGAATAACCACTGTATATATATGGTACATGATGATATGAATATGTTGTACACTTGTTATAACTAATAGGTGTAGTAGAAATTGTATTGATCCTTTGAAATACAAAATTGAGCTGTATTTGAATGAGAATTTGAGAATTGCTCCCTTAATTCCCTAAGGTTGAGCTAAAACTGGAATTTGAATAACTAGTGCTCATAGAAATTTAATTTGAATTGAATAGGAGATATTGGACATTTATCCTTGAAGGGAAAGGAAAATGGTCTTGAATTGCTATTCCCACCCATATGGGTAGTCCTTTTGAATTGAATTATCAATTCATCTAGCATTATAAAATTTTGGAAATGATCCTGTTTAGGGGAAGGGGCTCCAAAATTCATAATTTTGAGTTGTGGAGATGATCCTCTATAAGGAAGGGGATCCTCAATTCATTGAAATTTCTCATTATGTTTCCTCATGTCCCATATGTTTCCCTCATGTATAAAAGGGTTGCTCGGAATAGTTATGTGTAACAAAGAAATGGATTGTCATAAATAAGTTGAAGTGCACAAACTTGAAAGCAGACTATTACCCTGTTCAGTGGTATTGTAAGGCCCTAATTCACTCCCTACCATGAGTATATAGAACCTGGGTGATATGAAGTAGCCCTTACCTATTAAGGTACAGAGATATGAGTTTTGTGGGAATGAGCGTATATTTAAATGAGCACTAAAATGACATTTGTATTTGAACTAAGTATTATGAGCATATTATCATAAAAGGTCATAGAGTTGAAATGAGAAATTTGGTATTGAATTGAAATTCGTAATTATGAATATAACTGATGATCTTTGATAACGAAAGTTTATGACTTGTTATTAATTGGAATTCTGTTTCGAGAAAAGAAATGACTTGTTTTGGCTTTTTACCACCTTTCTAAGATATAACTTGAACTTTGAAATGAATTTGCCCTAAAACAATTAGAATTATTGTGATGACACTATATATGTTAGAATTATTGAGAATTTTAGAATTCTCATCCTTTTTTTGTATTATGTTTCCATGATAATTCCAATGAAAGATTCTACAGCAAGGAGATGAAGAATAGTGATGTGGAATACTTTAATTCCATTTTTGTATAAGTATTTTATATAATAACTGTACAAATTAGGCCTTGGAGGCATTTTATGTACATATTGTACAACGATGTACACCTTTGTATATTGACAATTTCAGTATATGTGTATTATTTTATCCACAATAGGCTCATATTTTGTATATATTATAAATGTATTTTTGAGGAAATATTAGCATTTTTATAAGTGACGTGCTTAATCCTAAGTACTAATGCGTGATTCTGAATATGCTATTAGTATTAGTATTAGGGACGTTACATTATGGATTTGCAAAGTGAATGTTCACATAAAGAGAGCATGTAAATATTTTAGTGGTAGCGAGATATAACTTATATCTGATTCATAGACTTGTTGCATCCTATGATCTAATGATATTATGATGCTCAATATAAATGATTGCTTTTGAGATATTGAACCATGCTAATAATTGAATTTTTTGCCTCGAGAAGATAAAGGAACAGTTTTGGTTTTTGCCACCTTTCTATATGGTATTTATAATACTAATTTATTTTCCTCAAAATAGCTGAAATTATTATGATGACATTACATGTAATAGCACTACTGAGGATTTTAGAATTCTCATCCCTTTGCTTTATTTCTATGATAATTCTAGCGCGAGGTCCACCCAAGGAGAAGAAATGAAGTGGATGACATAGAGTAAGGTTATTTACTCTTTTGACCATTACTTTGTATTATATAGTGATGCAATAGAAAGTTTAAGCTGTATTGTATAGATGCCTTTGAGGCTTAGTCAGTTTATACTTCAACATTAATGTACTAGTTAGTTGAACTTGTTATATCAAAGAGTAGTAGACTTTTCAAATGTAAATTTATTCATGTATAGGTTACATTTCGCTCTCAAGGCTATATAATAACATGTATAGTTATTATCAAGATAGTATGATGTTTATATGTTAGAATTGACGTGCTTAATGTTGTTCACTCATGTATATTGTAGATATACTATAGTATTAATATTGGAGTATTACAACATACATGCAGGAAGGTAAAAACATAGTCTAACCACAGGCATCAGTACCTATGGATACAGTCTAGCTACAACCTAAGTCAGTCTCTGTCCAGAGAGAATACTACATACATGTCCAGAATAGATAGGTGTTTACACCATGATATAAAAATATAATCATAAAATATCATGCATACAAAACTAGGTCAAGTAAACGCCTATCTCATAAGAAACCACGTCATATATAAGCTAGGATCACCGCCCACAGCACTAGGTGTGATCTTCAAATGCACTCGTAGGATCTCGTATAGAGAGTTAGTGTTGATGTTAGATGAGTAAATCCAACCCCCTCTACAAGCGCATAGTATACGCTAATAAGTGGCATGGTCACTCGTATACTACTCAGGATCTTGAATACCATGGAAATACTTGGGTGAGAATTATGAATTCTCAGTTAACTAACAACCAAATTAATGTTATTATGATAGTTCTAGCTGCCTCAAACTTTAAAACATTAAAAAATATAAGTTTAAAATCAAATAGTTACTTATCTCAAGGCAGAATTTCATTTTATCAATTTTTCCTCAAAAAACATATTTATTAGAATATCAGGGATAAAATATCAAAAATGCATATATGAATGCAATGCTCATGATTCAACCCTTTCCTTTCAATGTCTTATGCATATTCCCATTTTCATTTAAGGAAATTACTTTATCCTTCATTAACAGTAGGTAGGGAATTACTTGTCCTCCTTAGAAATAGTCTGTCTATCAAACATGAGCTAGCTAACTCTCAGTAGCCATACTTTGCTACATAGAACCTATCCCTAGCAAGGTGAATTCAATCCTTGTGTTCTATAGTAAGGCAATCCTTACTTAACATTTAGGAAAAGCATATATCCACATGTGCAGTTTCATAATGCATAATGCAATTATAGTGCATGTTCAGTTATTGTTTCTCAAAGCACATTTCATCATTATCAACAATTCACAATTCACATACTCAAGGCTCAATAACAAGTATATCATATACATATGCATTCATAGAGCTCTAGTTACCAATATACAACTCAATGACATACTCAAAGACCTAATGAGTTAACTTGGCAACCAAGCAGCATAGTATTATCAACCCTAACTTATATAATTACATTATCAACCATGTATCAAGTCTAGTAGGCCACAGCCTCTATAGTCAACTTCATTCACCAACCATTTTCAATGTCATTAAGCCAATTAAAAATCATACGATTAACCTCTAATTACTCAATTACCAATTCAAACCTTAATTATCCTTTCTTCCAACCTATGGCCAGGCCAAGCCATTGGAGGCCAATTTTTCAGCCACCATCATCCTTGGCAACCCAAAGTGGTGGCCAACCAACATGATCAACAAGCCTTAACCCTAACTCCATGCGGTGGCCAAACCCGCTACCACCACCTTCTTTTTCCCCCATTTTAGGCTGCCACCCTCCTAGAAACCACAAGCCATCACTTAGCTTCTTTCTTCCCTTTATAACTTGGTTAACTCGTGGCCATTTAGCCTTCATGGCCTCTACTCCCCTTGGCCATATCCACAGCCATAAGCCACCACAAGCATCGATGTAACTCAAGTAACAGCAATAAAGCATAAGAAGATAAGAAAAGAGGAAATTAGGCCCTACCTCTCACCATGGTGCTACGATGGTGAAGGGTGGTGAGATAGAGAAGATGGATAGATGGATGGAGAAACCAACTAATGTAGAGAGTAGAGTGAAGTGAGGTGATGATTTTCTTCAACCTGAACTAAGGGCTTTGCCGCCCTCTAAGCTACCATGCAAGGCCTCAAAGGTGGTGGTGGAGCCTTCTTCTTCTCCTTCTCTCTGTCATTATTTCTCTTCCCTCTCTATCTTTTATGTTTCTTTCTTTCTTTCCCTCATTCAAGTGTGTGTGTGTATGTGTGTTAAAGGAGATGAGGGATGGCGAGGTTTAGTTAGGTAGATTTTAAGGAGTGATAAGTGGTTAAGGGTAAGGGGTAGGGATTTAGGTAGGGTTTAACCACTTTAGGGTGTGTTATCATCACCCATACATATCCTAGATCACATTAGGGTTCTAAAAACCTCATGCAAACCATATGATCATTGTGCATTAATCCTAACCACTAGAGTTTCATCTTAGAGTCCTATTCTCTCTTTATTACATGCATTCTAATAGGTTTAGGGTCAAATCACTTCTAAATCCACTTATACTACTTTAAAATCCTAAACCAATAAGAATTTAGTTAAGTGCCTTCTTGATAAGTACAATTTCAAGCACTTATCTTATTTTTTTCCATCCTAGTTCCAAGCTTAAATCATGCAAGGATTAGTGTTTTTATGTTATTTTCTACGTTTAGTGGTTAGTAAAGGTGTTGAAATGAATTTGAGTCAATTGAAGCTAATTAAGGGCAAGTTTGAATTAATTGAGATTTATTCTTGAATTTTTCCTATGTACAGGAAATTCTAACAACATTGTCTTTCAAGGGGTATAACCTTTTTCTCAAAGCTCGAAATGAAGAAATTCCACTTGGAGGTGAAAGTATACATCCATAGCTTTAATTTGACACTAATTTCACTTAAAAGCTCCAAGGGACTAGAGAGAACCAAGATGTCGAAGTTAGCCTTGAAATGGATCTGAACCTACACCTAGGCCTAGTTCTGTGCAAATTTGATTAAATTGATTCTTCTATGATTTAAGCCCTAATGAGGCAGTTCTTGAGCCTAAAACTAAGCCCAAGAAGTCTATTTTCAAGTGGTTTTGGAATTACTTGATTCAGAGTTGTGTGGAGAAAGTTGCGGTAGTTTATTCGGATGGTGTCAGGAGATGCGAGAACACATGCTAAGGATTAAAGGGGGTCGAAGTTGAGAAATTGAACCCACATGTTAATAGTATTAGGAAATTGATATTAATTTAAGTAAAAGAAATAAACTTGAGTTTTTATATCTCAAGTGAAGCCAACACTTGAAGGAGTGCTTTGATATAGAGGTGGAATGTGCAATTAAAAGGCTAGAGTAGTGCAAAGGAGTTGGACTCATAGCCTACATCAAAAGTTGAAGAAGTGAAATTTAAAAGCCCAACCCAAGGTCAAAGAATATATTTTGCAACTAGGAAGAAGGAGAGTGTCATGAGTTAATGTTAAGGGTCTAATTGCCCCACATTTGAACCTTGCTTGCCCTCACGCAAGAAAAATATAGGCACAGACAAAAGATGACATCTTTCAAATAATAATAAGTGTGAATGAAACTTCAACAAAACTTGACATACCAATAGCCTATCAAACCTTAACGAGGTCAATCTTTCAATCATGCATCCATATTCAACTCAAATATAAGTCATCAAACCAAACTTACTTTCAAAAACAAACCCAATGAACTCTCTCTCTCTCTTGATGAACACATGCATATTTAACGACTCATAAACACCTCCCGTAAGTCAAAATAAGCAAATTGCTACTCGATTCTCTATTAATTCAAGTCCACACCTTATCAAGGATCATTCGCATTTCAATTTGACATTTTCTCACTGTTTGATTTTTTTTCTCTTTTTTTCGCAATAGAGACATAGAATTGGCAACGCTCGAATTCGGAACAATGCACCTCCTGCACATATTATGAACTCTTGCTAAAGGATTCGAATCAATGACCGTGCACCTAACTCACACATCAAAAACTCTAATATGAACCTAATCCATGCTCTTTACTTTTCATTCCATAAACATTTCAACTTTCACTACACCCAAACTTATTTTCTTTTATGCACTTGGATGGATCATATAATTTCCTCTTTCTTTTCACTTTTATTTAATTGTCTAAATTTTTGTAACTTAGTGCTACTTAGAACTTTGCTTTGAAAAAAGTAGAAGAACTCTCTAAAGACTAGGGAAGCAAAAAGGAAATCATATCATACACATATGCTAACTCAAGAGCTCATAAATCCAATAAACCAAGTTTTAAAATCACAAGCTTAAGTTGATAACATGCATGAAGTGAACATAAATAATAATCATGAGTTTCTCTTCCACTTGTACTTCTCAAAGTTATTGACACATCAAACCTCTATTAGCTCTTTTCAGTCATCTATCAATGCAAATTTTTCTCATAAGGGCTCAAAATTTGAAAAAGAAATAAACTAACTAATTTTTTTTATTTTCAATTTTTTTGCTGACACTATTTACATCTTCCTACAAAGGCTCTGAACTTGGAAAGACACTTAAGCTGACTTTGAAATAATAACAAAAATAAAATAAAATAAACAAACAAATTAATGAAAATAAAATAAAACAAGTCAAAGACTAATCTAGCCTTCCACCCCACACTTAATCCTTACATTATCCTCAATGAAAGACAATAAAAGACTAAATGATTGGAAAAAGGGTAGAAATCCAAACTTTACTACTAAAACTAAGGAAACAAACTTAAAGCAATAAAATAAAGAGATAAGGAAAAAGAAAATAAACTTGAATGAATCTCCTTATCCATTTGGTTGCCTCCCAAAGAGCGTTTATTTTATTGTCTTTCAGACTGACACCGTCATGCTTACTCACGAAATCTCAATGATAGGCTTATCTAACCCTAACTCCTCACAATAACTCATAGGCAGTCTATAATATGGCTTCAGTCTATGGCCATTCACCTTGAAGATCTTTTCTGTATCAATTGACTGGATTTCTACTACACCATAAGGAAATACATTAGTCAAAACAAAAGGACAAATCCATCTAGATTATAACTTATCAAGAAAAAGTTTAAGCTTAGAATGAAATAGGAGAACTAATGTTGAATTACTTCCTAGCAATTTGCTGATCATGATAAAGCTTTGTCTTCTCCTTGTATATCCTATCATTCTCACACGCGTCATTGCTGATTTCCTCAAGTTCTTGAAGCTGCAGCTTCCTATGAATGCTAACTACATCCATATTCAAGTTACACTATTTCATAACCCAATAACCTCTATGCTCAAGCTCCACAGGTAAGTGACATGGTTTCCTATATACCAACCTATAAGGAGATAATCCTAATGGCATTTTGTAAGTTGTTCTATACACCCATAGTGCATCATTTAACCTCAAACTCTAATCCTTCAGATTCGACTGTACAATCCTTTCCAAGATGGACTTGATTTCTTTGTTGGACAACTCAACTTATCCACTTGTCCATGGATGATAGGAAGTGGACATCATGTGAAGAACATTATACTTACTAAGATGAGTTGCAAAAGATCTATTAACAAAGTGGCTACCTCTATCACTAATGATAGCTCTTAGGGTGCCAAATCTAGCAAAAATATTATCCTTCACAAAATCACACATAGTCTTTGCATTATTTAGGTGTGTAGCCTTAGCCTCTATCCACTTAGACACATAATCAATATCCAATAGAATATAAAAATTACTAAAATAATATATAAACAATCCCATAAAATCAATACTGTAACACCCCAAATTCTGACTATGTTAACAGTAATAGCAGAATTACACTGTTTTGTATTTTCTGTGTGTTATAAAAATAATTTGACTGTTCTGAGATCATTTTTGATCGTTTTGTGTAATTTGCTCCTGGTCAGGAAAATAATAATTTTCAGATCGGGGAAATTCTTATCTGATTTATTCGGAGGAGGGAAAACTTACTAAACCCAAATCTGAGTGACACAGAAAAGAATTTTTTAATTTTTAGAATTTATCTGTGAAATAAAAATATTTCACGGATAAATATCTGTCGTTTTATATATAACAGTTATTGCTATAAATTATTTGACCCGATAAATTTTAATTGACAGAAAATGTGTTTAGAATATTTTCTATAACCTAAATCAAAACGAACCAATAGAAATCAGTCAAAATAGGTGGCTGAACTTTTCTATCCAATAGGAAGTGGTCAAATAAAGGGGCATGGAATTTATTGTGGACCATCAGATGAAAAGCTTGATTAAGATATTTTCGATCATAACCGTTGATCAGATCAATGGTGTGAAATGAATCCTGATAAAATCACTAAGTGATATCCACCTTAGATTAGATCAATGGATAGGAAACAGAGTTAAATTCAATGGCTAGGATAGAGTCAAATATAGCGACTTGACTTTTACTTAGTAACTAATTAAACCTAATTTAGTCATCTTAATTGCCTAATTAACAAACTAAGTAAACTAATCTAATTATTAATTAGTTATAATCTAATTTCTAATTAGATATCCTAATTTTATTTAGAGGCTATGATATATACAATTATCTATCTAATTAATTAGTTATGTAATTAGAATGTTAATTAAGTGAAATTAGGAAACCTAACCTAATTAATTAGATATCTCATTAGCATGCAATTGGACTTTAATTAAAATCAAACTAAGTCCCTAATCCCATTAAGGCCACACGGCCATGCAGCCTTGGGAGGCTTCTCCAAGGTTCTTGAACCATCTTGCATGACAATTTGATGACCAAAAGATGACCAAGCCATGTGCTTCAAGTGTGAACACAAATAGGATTTTTTTTCATGTCAATCTTCTAATATTTTCCTACACACTCACGGCAGCAACTCTCACAATTTCACTCTCAAATATTTACTTTCTCTCACCTAAAAAGCCAAGCATCATATTCTCTCAAATTTCCAAGAACACATAGAAGCTTTTCCCTTCCATTTTCTCTCCTTGTGTTTCGGCCCCAACACCCATATACACCATCAATCTTCTATAATTTCTATTTTCATCATTTTCTAAACCTAAACAACCTCCTAAACACTTTTCATTTAGGAAATTTTCTCAAAATCCCACTCTAAGTGCTTCAAAATCCAAGTTTGGTTTACTTCCCTAAAGGTAAACTTTGGTTTTTATGGTTTAAAATTTAGTTTGTGATTTTCTAAACCATGTTTGTTCCATGATTTATCATTATTAAGCCTTATTTGTGATTATACTAATTGTTTTAGAATTGTTAGGGATTTGTTTAAGGCCACACGAAATCAAGGAGAAGGAGAGGAGCTTGAAGATCTTGTCTTCAAGAGGTAAGAGGGAGAATTTACCTCACCAACCAAGTTTTGGTGGTGTGGAGATGGTTTTGTACGGTAAAAAACACATAAGGGTTTATTCACTAGTGTTTGATGCTTCTTTGAATGTGTTTGTGATGTTTATGTTTTTGTTTTTGTGATTGCATGTGTGATGGTATGATTGTTGCTTTGATAATATGCTTGTTTGTATGATTTTGAATGCATGCAAGTGTATGTGTAATTTAGGATGTGAACAACATGATGAAACGATTGTATAAATGCTCCAAAGAGCAATGAGGCTCACGGCCATACTAGGGTAAAAAGGACCAATGTCTTGAAAATGATGGATTCAAATGATAATTAAAGAATTAAATGAAAAAGAACTGAATTTGGAAGAGTTTGAGGATAGCAAAGCAAAATGGTTTTGGAAAACAATTTGATATAATTAAATAGTAGAGTTATAAAATGAAATGAGGGTCAATACTTGAAGTTTACTGACGTATAGCTCACCCTACAGGTTTTGAAGCGCGTCCATAAAATTTGAGCTGTAATATGTGAAGTAAAAACAAAAAAAATATCATTTTTGGGGAAATAGTGCAATTATTGATTTTTAGAGGGGTCATACTGTAATTTTTTATAAAAGAGGGACTAAATTATAAATATTATTTAAATGAGGGGCCATTGTATAAATACATATTTTTAGAGGGGTTATATTGCAAATATTATTTTTAAAAGGGTCATATTACAAATATTTTATAAAAGAGGGACTATTTCATAAATATGAATTTTATGAGGGACTATTGTGAAAATATTATTTAAATGAGAACTATAATGTAAATATTATGTTTTTGAGGGGCTATTATGCAAATATAAAAAATAAAGTGAATCTTTAGTATTAAATAAGAAAAATAGTATTTTTGGATTTAAAACGTATGAAAAATATTTACGCTATTGAGAAACATTGAAAAATCGCTACGCGATTTGAAAAGGCGACAGAATTAAGTCGTGATTAAGAAAATGTGAAAATATGACTACGCGATAAAATTACAGTAAAGGTACTATAGGGTTAATGTATAAACCCCGAATATGTAATAATAATTGAAAATATGAATAGTACATAGTACATGCATTGGAAAGGTCCTGATGGACTGTATGAGGCTAGTTGCCTAGAAGAGACTACACCTCTTGAGTGGGTGCGATATGCGTATTGTAAGTCACTCGTTGACCTTGGGGGCATTGGGGTGCGGGTTGCCTACAATGGGCAGTTGGTAGCTCTTCTGTACCGTAGGTTAGACCAACGCAACACACCAATGATCCTAACCGAGACACTATTCTTAATCAAGATTTGATAAAGACTGTCGTGTATATGCTAGATGTGCAAGATTGAGCACGTGGTCTGAGGCATGTTGGTACCGACAAATCTTTTCGATCACTCTCTCCGACTTGAGTTTTAGCTCCATGGAGTAGGAAATTGAGTCTGTATACATATAATGATTGAGGGTATTATCGTAATTATGGTTTATGATAATTGAACTATTGAATATTTGGTTATTGATAATGGCATGATTGTAATTATTGTATATTACATGTTTTGTGATGATAATGATGTTAATGGCATAACTGTAATTACGGTATGATAGTTGTATGAGATATTGTATGTGTTTATCTTCATTGCTACAATACTGGTAATGGCGTAGGTGACCTCACCTCTTTGTATGTCTATTCTATATTGTATTTATAATTTAAAAGAAGTTAAGCAAGAAGTTGAACGAGAAGCTGAGGAAGAGCAGATTCCTACTGAGGACGCTGAGTTTTGAAGAGATGGAGATGCCGTGTTTCCTTAGTTATATGATATGCAGCAAGGTTCGAAAGCTTGTCTAAGTTTTTGAGGTATTTCCAAATGCATCCAGATGAGGAATGGAAGTGCCGAAAGTTTGAAGAGGGGTTGAGGCTTGACATCAAGTGACCTTTAGCAATTGTGGATATTGATCAGTTTTCGGTATTGTTTGACAAGTGCCGAAAGGTGGAAGAAATTGATCATCTCCGTGAAGCGCAGAATAAGAACTTTGGACCTACACGGTTCCAAAGGGGAAAGAGTAGTGGTGGCAACTGTTATCAACATAAACCATATACCAGACCAGCGGGAGGTCAGAATCGGCAACAATCTTATGGAGGAAGTTCTAGTGGTAGTAGGGCAGTTTCAACTGGAACTTATGCACTTAAATGTTTAAAGTGTGGGAAAGGACATCTCACCAAGGATTGTCAGCATAAGGGGGTGATTTGTTTTAGATGTGGGAAGCCTAGACATTTTTCTAGAGAGTGTGATCAGCAGAAGGTGGAGCCATCAGTGGGCAGTGTTCGTCCTGCAAGGCTACAGGCGGGTGGTCGAGTGTATACTATGAGTGGGGATGAAGCTGCTAAATCCGAGGACTTGATAATGGAGGAGTGTGCTATTGAAGGTAATCCTTTAACCGTGTTATATGATTCGGGAGTGAGACATTATTTCATTGCATGTGATTGTGTGGAGCATTTGGGGTTAACTGTGACTACTTTGCTATATGACTTGAGTGTTGTTACTCCTACTGATAAGCCTGTGATAACTACAAAAGTGTATTTGAATTGCCCTGTATGTGTTAGGGATAGAATCTTTCATGTGGATTTGATTTGTTTGCCTCTTTCCAAGATTAATATAATCTTAGGAATGGATTGGTTATCTTCAAACCATATCCTGATAGATTGTTTGAGTAAGACATTAGTTTTCCTTGAGGTTAAGGATTCTAGATTCCTAACGGCTACTCAAGTGGAAGCTTGTTTGAAGGAAGGAGATCAGGGGTACTTGTTGATGTCTTCTTTGGAGGTTCAGTGTGAAGACGTTCTAAAGGATATTTTTATTGTGAATGAATTTCCTAAAGTATTTCCTGAAGATATACCTAGATTACCGCCGGAAAGAGAAATCAAATTCTCTATTGACTTGGTACCTGGAGCTGGACCTATATCTATGGCGCCTTACAGAATGTCGCCAATAGAATTGGTAGAGCTTAAGAAGCAGCTAGAGGATTTGTTAGAAAAACAATTTGTGAGACCAAGTGTATCACCTTGGGGAGCTCCAGTATTGTTGGTAAAGAAGAAAGATGGGACTTCTCGTCTATGTGTAGACTACTGACAATTGAACAAGATTACGATCAAGAACAAAAATCCATTACCAAGGGTCGATGATTTGATGGACCAATTGCGAGGAGCCGCAATATTTTCTAAGATTGATTTATGTTCTAGTTATCACCAGATACGTGTGAAGGTGGAGGATATTCCAAAGACTGTGTTTCGGACTCGTTATGGGCATTATGAGTATCAAGTGATGCCATTTGGTGTGACTAATGCACCTGCGATATTCATGGACTTTATGAACAGAATTTTTCGTTTATACTTGGATAAGTTTATAGTTGTCTTTATTGATGACATTTTGATTTTTCTCGAAGTTAGGAGGAACATGCTAAACATCTCAGAGTGGTTCTCCAGATTTTGAGGGAGAATAAGTTATATGCCAAGTTGTCCAAATGTGAATTTTGGTTAAGCGAAGTTCAATTTTTGGGACACGTTATATCGGCAGATGGGATTGAGGTTGATGCTTCAAAAGTGGAGACAGTTGTTGAATGGGAAAGACCGAAGACTGTATCGAAGATCCGTAATTTCATCAGATTGGCCGGTTATTATCGATGATTTATTGAGGGGTTTTTGAAGATTACAAGACCTCTTACCCAACTTACACAAAAGAATCAACCATTCGTATGGACTGATGCATGCGAGGAAAGTTTTCAGGAGTTGAAAAGACGACTGACTACTTCATCGATTTTGATTCTGCCTGACCCAAATGAACCTTTCGAGGTATATTGTGATGCTTCGTATCAAGGATTGGGTTGTGTACTTATGCAGAACCGTAAGATTGTGGCATACGCATCAAGACAATTGAAAGTTCATGAGAGGAATTATCTGAATCATGACTTGGAGTTGGCAGCAGTAGTGTTTGCATTGAAGGTATGGAGATATTTTCTCTATGGAGCCACGTTCACTGTTTTTAGTGATCATAAAAGTTTGAAGTATCTGTTTGACCAGAAAGAGTTTAACATGAGGCAAAGGTGTTGGCTAGAGTTTCTGAAGGATTATGACTTTCAGTTACAGTATCATCCCGGGAAGGCGAATGTCGTAGCGGATGCTTTAAGTAGGAGAATACTTAATGCTTCTGTTATGATGATTAAGGAGAATGAACTAATAGAAGAATTTCAAGATATGCGATTATCTGTGAAGTTGACTCCGGGGAACATGTGTTTGAGCATGATCATTATTTCGAATGATTTGATGGATAGAATACGAGTAGGATAAAACAGTGATCATTATTTGCAAGAAGCAAAGGAAGCAAGAAGTCAAGGAGCAGAATTGGAATTCAGCGAAGGTGTTGATGGAATTTTGAAGTTTAAAGGAAGAGTTTGTGTGCCTAACGATTCAGAACTTAGGAGATTGATTTTGGATGAAGCTCACAGAAGTAAGTTGAGTATGCCTCTAGGAGCCACGAAGATGTACCAAGATTTGAAACAACTATATTGGTGGCAAGGACGGAAGAGGGATGTCGCTGAATATGTATCATCTTGTTTGATTTGTTAGAAGGCCAAAGTGGAACATCAAAGACCATCAGGAATGTTGCAACCTTTGCCTATTCCTGAGTGGAAGTGGGATGACATAGCAATGGATTTCGTAACTTGATTACCAAGAACTCGGAAGGGTCACGATTCTATATGGGTAATTATTGATCGGCTTACAAAGTCAGCGCATTTTTTACCGATTAATATTAAGTACTCAATGGAGAAGTTGGCTCAAGTGTACATCAATGAAATTGTTAGACTTCATGGTGTATGTAACACCCCAAAATTTCCTATCCTATAAACAGTAATTTTGACAGCTAACAGAATTTTACTATTTAGTAATTTCTAGATGCTGTAAAATTATTTTGTTTATTTTGTCAGCGTATTTGATCGTTTTGAGTGATTTACTCCGTGTTAGGAAAATAATAATTTTCGGGCCGGGGAAAATCTTTCTGTATTTATTTCTCTTGACTGTTAATTATTTTTAACAATCTGACTTGATTTTCATACATTTTCTAATTTTTGTGATTTTATGTGTGATTTTGAATTTTTTTCTGTTTGTGGGCCCCACGAGGTGTTTGTGGGCCCAGGTGACCATACGTGGGCTCAGGTGAGTCCCGCAAAGTGAAAAATTTTTCTACGCATAGAAAAATTTGTACTGTTTAGATGGAGACAGGGGATCTTACTAAACCTGAATCCGGAAATAGTTTTAGAAAATTTGTTTTGTACTGTATTTATTTATCGAAAGATAAAAATACAGTAAATATATTCTTTCGTGAGATTTTTAGTAGATAAAAATAGAAATTATATTGCTTAAGTCAACATTGGTGGTTTGGATATCCACTATTGATTCAATTAACAGTTAAGAAATAAATTTAATAAAGAAACATAAGATAATCATCATTGATTTAATCAATGGTGTGAAAATAAACTTAGTTAGGCAAGCTTCAATATCAACCGTAGATTTAATCAACGGTGTAAAATTAATTATATAAAGTGACCATTTACAACCATTGGATTTAGAGTTGAACAAGGGTGGAGATTTGGTCTTAAAAAGTGACAAAGACCATTTATGACCATTGGATGAAGAATTAATCAAGGGTGGAGATTTGGTCCTAAAAAGTAGTAAAGACTAATTATGACCCTTGGATTAAAAGTAAGAAGAAGTAATCTTGACCCTTTATTTTGGAGACACATCTAATGGCTAGAATTTAAAGGAGAAAGATCCAATGGCTTAGATTAAGTCTTCTAAATTAAAAGTCTACCTAAATCCTAACCATTGAATTAATCAATGGCTAGGAATGCTTCAAATAATTGTATATAAAAAAAAAAGATGACAACTTCATGCATTATGGAAGGGGGGACGGTTTTGGAGTGCTTGGACAAGGAGGAGACAATTTTTTTTAGTAGCCTTTTTAGGCTAAAGAAAAGATGAAGTCAACAATGATTTGATTAGTAACTAATTAAGCCTAATTTGATTAATCTAATGGCCTAATTAATAAGTTAAGTAAACTAAATTAAATATTAAATTGTTATAATCTAATTCTTAATTAGATATCCTAATTTTAATTAGAGATTATAATATGTGAAATAATATGTTAATTAATTAGTTATATAGTTAGAATGTTAGTTAAGATTGGTTAGGAAATTTAACCTAACTGATTACCTAATTAATTAGCATGCAATTAGGTAAAAATTGAGAACAATTAATTCCCTAAAATACTCAAGGAGCCACACGATTTTCATGCAGCTTGGGGGGACTTTTACATGGTTCTTGAACCACCAATAATAGTCATGCAAACTAAATTAATGACCATTATTGTTTATCATGGTCAATATGACCATTATTGTTTTGTTTGCTTCCTTTGGATTGCATGATGAAGGGGGGAACGGTTGGAGAAGCAAGAAAGAAGAAGAGACATGTTGAGACATGTTGGAGTAGCCTTTTTAGGCCAAAGAAAAAGCTTGAAGACATTAATTAGATGTCTTGACCAATTATTGGTCATTTTCCTAAAGCAAAATTATTTTCTTCTTTCTCTTCATGCAATGCTACGGCTGCCCACTTCAATTCAGCCATTTGATTTCATTTGTATCACATTTTATAATACTTAACTCATTCTCTCTCTTCTCTCTCTTCCAATTTGTCAAGAACACCAAGAACAACACCATTTTCTTTCCTTCCTTGAGCATTCGGTCACCACCCATGGAACCACTTCCAATCTTCCATAATTTTATCTAGCTACATATCTTGAATCCTCTCATCAATTCAAAACACTTTCATGTTGGAGATTTTCTCTAAATCATTCATCTTCATCACTCAACCAAGCCAAGAACACAAAACAACCATTTTCCTTCATTTTCTCACCAAATGGTTCGGCCATGACCACCAAAAGCACCACCCATCACTTTTAATTTCATCCAACCATAGATCTTGAATCTACATAATATTCTAAGCAACTTTCATATTGGAGACTTTCTCTAAATCATTCATCTTCATGGACTTTCTTCAAGAACAAAGTTATGGGGTTTTTGAGGTGAAGTATAAGAAGACTTCATTTCTTCTCTTCTTTTTCATGATCTAAACCATGTTTGATCTATGATTCCTCTTAATCAAGCTTAGTATACTAATTTCTATGTATTTTGTTTTGAATTTGAGAAGCCCTTGGTGTTGAAGGACTTGGAAAGAGAAGCAAAATCAAGAAGCTTTGAGGATCTTCAAGAGGTAAAAGGGAGATCCATCTCACCAACCAATTATGGTGGTGGGAGATGGTCTTATATTTGATGGATTGTGAATTCATGTGAGAATTCTAATCCATGGTCATGTAATAATTAATTGTATGTTTATGAGCTTTGATTTATTTTCTTATGCTTTGATTATTTTTATCTATGCTTAATATGCTTTGCATGATTTTATGGCTTTGATAGTATACTTATAATATGCATGATGAGTATATGGCATGTTTGTGATATTTATGATGAAATATATATATATGTATGCCATGATATATGGATGGAAAGAAAATTGATCTTGGTTCCAATGGCCAAGGAAGAGCTACGGTTTTGATGCCCTTGATGAGGGTCAATGTTGAAATTTTTCAAGAACAAGGAAATTAAATTTTGATCCCTAGAACAATGAGAATTTCGGCCAAGACACCTCAAAATAGGTGTTTACAAATTAATATGTTTATGGAAGAATAAAATTGGATTGATTTGAGGAGTATGGAAAATGAACTAAAGGTTTGTTTTTTTTTAAGAAAACATGAACACAAATTTTAGAATGAAATTTTATTGATTATTTTGTGTAGAAACAAGAATGGAATTTATTTAAGTTAGAAGAAAAATATTTCATGGTTCCAATGACCATCTATAAGGTTTTGATAATTTAGAAAAATGTTTTGATGCTATGAAATACAAGAATTTTCAAATAAGGATTTTTGAAAAGGGAATTAAGTGTTATAAATTAAGTGAAGTGGAATTTTCATAAATAAAAGAAAAAGAAGATTGAAAGTATTGAACTTCAAATTAATTTAAAAAGAATCAATTTTTAGAAGTGATTTAGAAATATAAAAGAAAATGTTTGTAACTTAAATTTACTCACGAAGAATTTATTTGGGTTTTGGAAAATGTTAGGAAATTTAAAGTTAAGAAACAATAATTAAAACAACTCAATATGATTTTGTAGGACTAGATCAATAAAAAGTGATTTTGAGAAAATATATATTAAGGAAAAGATTTTTGACTAAGAATGAAAAAGGATTTGCAAAGAAAGTGAAAATGAATTTGAACAAATGGGTTTGTTATATGACCAATCGGTACTTTGATTTTGAAAATAAAACTTTAATAGTTTTGTTTGTGTAAAACCATATCAATTTAAAAGGAAGAATGTTTTGATAATTTTTCAAATAGTAATGCCTAGATTTTGATGAAACAAAGTAATTTTTCAAGTGGAAATATAATTGATTTAATACAAGAAATTTGAAAAGGGAATCAGAGTATTCTACTCACTTGAAAAATTAAGTTTTGTAAACTAAAATATTTTCAAACTTCAATTTATTTTGAAGTAGGTTAATTTGGAAATGATTTAGGGAAAAATGGAGAATATAATGGTATTTTGAGAATTTACTCATGTATAACTTATTTTCAAGTTTTGTGGATTATAATTGAAAAAGAATTTCTTGAGTAAAGAAACGTGGAAAAAGATTTTATTGAGTAAGAAAATGTGAAAAATGAAATACAAAGTCATAATATTTTAAGAAAAGATGAAATGGAAGTTTTGAAGGTTGAGAAATATTTTTCGTAATAGAATTGTGGTGAAAAATTATTTACGTATCTTAAAAACGTGTTAAAAATGATATTGAATTATTTGAAAGTCCAAATTAATATTATTTTGAAATATTGAGGAGTATTTTACGTAATTTGAACTACTGTTGAAAAATCACTATGTGATTTAAAAGTAATAGAATATTTTTACGTGATTGAACAACGAAAAAAATAATTTTATGCGATTATGAAAAATGGTGGAAATTTGTTATAAGATTTGGAAAGTGTTTTAAATATTTTGAGAATGATAGAAAATGATTTACGTAACTTAAAAGAATGATTTTTGAGATACGCAATTTTGAAATAGTGGAAAAATAATATGCGATTTGAGAAACGTATATTTTTACGCGATTGAGAAAGACATTAAAAAATTAATATGCGATTTAAAAGTGCAACAGAAGAGCTGCGACATTTTGAAAACGTAACAAAAGTGTTACAGTATTGTGAAAATATAACAGAAACGTTTTAGAATTTTTGAAAATGTGACAGAAACATTTTGGAATTGTGAAAACATAATGGAAATGTTACGCAATTTTGTGAAAACACGGCGAAAGTGTTTTATAACTATGAAAACATGATAACATGATTTTGTGTTGAAAATATAGTATAATTACTGTTGAACCAATTAATATGGACACTGTATGAGAAAATGACATGTTTTGCCTATGATTGGCATTTGGTGCATTATATATACATTGGAAAGAGATATCTGTATTTGAATTTGGTGCATTATATATGCATTGAAAAGATTTGGCCCTTTGGGGTTGGACTTGCACTGATATATTCGTGCATTGTATAAAATATAGCTAATAGCTATTATGGCCCTTGTGGTTGAAGAGGGAATGAGAATTGATAGTGAGGTCTAACCCTGTGCCACTTGGCGATGCAGTCCGTTGCAACGCATTGACGATACCCGACAAGAACACGATTCTTTTCAACGACTGGGAGATTGTCTTTGGGCTAAGGCTGACAATTAACCAGAGCATTCTTCTCGAAATTGTGAAAACCTCCATGGAGTCATTTTTGATAAAATGAGTCTTTGTACATATGCATAAATCTGAGCATTTATATCTGTGTGATATATTAATTGGGGAATATTGGTTATTGGTTATGACAATTGTTTTGAGTACTTGGATGATGATTGAACTGATAAATGATTAGATGATGATAGTTGATTAATGCTGATAGCATGATTATGGTATGATCTATCTGTATGATATAGCTATTTGTGTTATCTCTGTGCTGCCATGTTGGTATTGGTGTAGGTGATCTCACCTCTTTGTTATATTGTTTTGTTGTGTCTGTACTGTTAAAATCAAATAATAGAAGGATCGAGTTGTCTTAGACATAACGGGCGATGGATACTCTGAGATTGGTGATAACAATAAGGAGTGGACATTTAAGACTCGAAGGTGTGCAGTGTTGACAAAGGAACAGATGTCTGATGCATCAAGATGGACAGAAAAAGGAATAAGTATGTTAAAGTTTCTCGTTAGTGTTGTACAGTGCTATTAAGTAGGACCCGTCATGGGGTTTGCTACTGTAAAAAAAAATAAGTCTGTTAATTTTATATTTCTCTTTAAATTGTGATATTAATTGGTGTCAATATTGCATAATGAATAGTTGAAATATGATTTTCAATATTACCTAATATTTTCAGTAAATTTACGTTTCAATAAAGAAGAAATTTTGAAACCCATCTTTTATAACTCAAACTTTGTGCGAACTTATTTGCAGATTATGAGTCGGGAGTCAGAAATGTGATGCCCTAGCTAGCATGTTACATTAGTTGGTATCAGAGTTAGGGTGTTACAGTGTACCATCCAGTATTATATCTGATCGAGATCCACGATTCACATCAAGATTTTGGAATAGTTTGCAAGAAGCTATAGGAACAAAGCTATGTTTAAGTTCTGCTTACCATCCACAAACAGATGGTTAGTCAAAAAGGACGATTCAATCATTGGAGGACTTGTTGAGAGCTTGTGTTCTAGAGCAAACAGGTTGTTGGGATGAATTTCTACCATTGATAGAGTTCACCTACAATAATAGTTTCCATTCGAGCATAGGGATGGCATCCTACGAGGCATTATATGGGAGAAGATGTAGAACGCCGTTGTGTTGGTACCACGATGGTGAAAGTACTGTGGTAGGACCTGAATTTGTGCAGGAGACAACTAAGAAAGTGAAGATGATCCAAGACAAAATGAGGACAACTCAGACGCGATAAAAGAGTTATGCTGATAAACGACAAAGACCGTTTGAATTTGAAGAAGGTGACCATATATTTCTACGTGTGACGCCTATGACTGGAGTTGGACGAGTAATCAAGTCGAGGAAGCTCACTCTGAAGTTTGTTGGACTGTATCAAATACTTCGTCGGGTAGGTCCGGTAGCTTATCAGATTGCACTACCACCATTCTTATCGAATCTTCACAATGTATTTCACGTATCACAACTACGAAAATATATTGCTGATCCGACTCATGTTATCGAACCAGACACTGTACAACTGAAGGAGAATTTAACCTATGAGACGTTTCCAGTCAAGAATGAAGATCGAAGGATAAAGCAACTTCGAGGTAAGGAGATCGCGTTGGTTAAAGTGGTTTGGAACGATATAAGTGGTGAAGGAGATCGCGTTGGTTAAAGTGGTTTGGAACGATATAAGTGGTGAAGCCACATGGGAGTTGGAAGAGAAGATAAGAGAGCAGTATCTATTTTTGTTTTAGTGTGTGTCAAGTTTCGAGGATGAAACTTAATTTTAGAAGGGGAGAGTTGTAACACCCCAAATTCTGACTATGTTAACAGTAATAGCAAAATTACACTATTTTGTATTTTCTGTGTGTTATAAAAAAATTTGACTATTCCGAGATCATTTTTGATCGTTTTGTATGATTTGCTCCTGGTCAGGAAAATAATAATTTTCGGACCGGATAAATTCTTATCTGATTTATTCGGAGGCGGGGGATTTTACTAAACCCAAATCTGAGTGACACAGAAAAGAATCTTTTAATTTTTAGAATTTATGTGTGAAATAAAAATATTCCACGGATAAATATCAGTTATTTTATTTATAGCAGTTATTGCTATAAATTATTAGACCCGATAAATTTTAGTTGACAGAAAATGTGTTTAGAATATTTTTTGTAACCTAAATCAAAATGAACTAATAGAAATCGGTCAAAATAGGTGGCTGGACTTTTCTATCCAATAGGAAATGGTCAAATAAAGGGGCATGGACTTTATTGTGGACCATCAGATGAAAAACTTGATTAAGATATTTTCGATCATAACCGTTGATCAGATCAATGGTGTGAAATGAATCCTGATAAAATCACTAAGTGATATCCACCTTAGATTAGATCAATGGATATGAAACAAAGTTAAATTCAATGGCTAGGATAGAGTCAAATATAGTGGCTTGACTTTTACTTAGTAACTAATTAAACCTAATTTAGTCATCTTAATTGCGTAATTAACAAACTAAGTAAACTAATCTAATTATTAATTAGTTATAATCTAATTTCTAATTAAATATCCTAATTTTATTTAGAGGCTATGATATATATAATTATCTATCTAATTAATTAGTTATATAATTAGAATGTTATTTAAGTGAAATTAGGAAACCTAACCTAATTAATTAGCTATCTCATTAGCATGCAATTAGACTTTAATTAAAATCAAACCAAGTCCCTAATCCCATTAAGGCCACACGGCCATGCAGCCTTGGGAGGCTTCTCCAAGGTTCTTGAACCATCTTGCATGACAATTTGATGACCAAAAGATGACCAAGCCATGTGCTTCAAGTGTGAATACAAATAGGATATTTTATTTCATGTAAATCTTCTAATATTTCCCTACACACTCACGCAGCACCTCTCACAATTTCACTCTCAAATATTTACTTTCTCTCACCTAAAAAGCCAAGCATCATATTCTCTCAAATTTCCAAGAACACATAGAAGTTTTTCCCTTCCATTTTCTCTCCTTGTGTTTCGGCCCCAACACCCATATACACCATCAATATTCTATAATTTCTATTCTCGTCATTTCCTAAACCTAAACAACCTCCTAAACACTTTTCATTTAGGAAGTTTTCTCAAAATCCCACTCTATGTGCTTCAAAATCCAAGTTTGGTTTACTTCCCTAAAGGTAAACTTTGGTTTTTATGGTTTAAAATTTAGTTTTTGATTTTCTAAACCATGTTTGTTCCATGGTTTATCATTATTAAGCCTTGTTTGTGATTTTACTAATTGTTTTAGAATTGTTGGGGATTTGTTTAAGGCCACACGAAATCAAGGAGAAGGAGAGGAGCTTGAAGATCTTGTCTTCAAGAGGTAAAATGGAGATTTTACCTCACCAACCAAGTTTTGGTGGTGTGGAGATGGTTTTGTACGGTGAAAAACCCATAAGGGTTTATTCACTAGTGTTTGATGCTTCTTTGAATGTGTTTGTGATGTTTATGTTTTTGTTTTTGTGATTGAATGTGTGATGGTATGATTACTACTTTGATAATATGCTTGTCTATATGATTTTGAATGCATGCAAGTGTATGTGTAATTTAGGATGTGAACAACATGATGAAACGATTGTATGAATGCTCCAAAGAGCAATGAGGCTCATGACCATACTAGGGTAAAAAGGACCAAAGTCCTGAAAATGATGAATTCAAATGAGAATTAAAGATTTAAATGAAAAGGAATTGAATTTGGAAGAGTTTGAGGATAGCAAAGCAAAATGGTTTTGGAAAATAATTTGATATAATTAAATAGTAGAGCTATAAAATGAAATGAGGGTCAATACTTGAAATTTACTGACGTATAGCTCACCCTACGGGTTTTGAAGCGCGTCCATAAAATTTGAGCTGTAATATGTGAAGTAAAAGAAAGAAATATCATTTTTAGGGAAACAATACAATTACTGATTTTTAGAGGGGTCATACAGTAATTTTTTATGAAAGAAGGACTAAATTATAAATATTATTTAAATGAGGGGTCATTGTATAAATACTTATTTTTAGAGGGGTCATATTGTAAATATTATTTTTAAAGAGGTCATATTACAAATATTTTATAAAAGAGGGACTATTTCGTAAATATAAATTTTATGAGGGACTATTGTGAAAATATTATTTAAATGAGGACTATAATGTAAATATTATGTTTTTGAGGGGCTACTATGCAAATATGAAAAATAAAGTGAATTTTTAGTATTAAATAAGAAAAATAGTATTTTTGGATTTAAAACGTATGAAAAATATTTACGCTATTGAGAAACGTTGAAAAATCGCTACGCGATTTGAAAAGGCGACAGAATTGAGTCGCGATTAAGAAAATGCAAAAATATGACTACGCAATAAAATTACAGTAAAGATACTATAGGGTTAATGTATAAACCCCGAATATGTAATAATAATTGGAAATGTGAATAGTGCATAGTACATGCATTGGAAAGGTCCTGATGGACTGTATGAGGCTAATTGCCTAGGAGAGACTACACCTCTTGAGTGGGTGCGATATGCGTAGTGTAAGTTACTCGTTGACCTTGGGGGCATTGGGGTGCGGGTTGCCTACAATGGGCAGTTGGTAGCTCTTCTGTGCCATAGGTTAGACCGACGCAACACACCAATGATCCTAACTGAGACATTATTCTTAATCAAGATCTGATAAAGACTGTCGTGTATATGCTAAATGTGCAACATTGAGCACGTGGTCTGAGGCATGTTGGTACCGATAAATCTCTTTGATCACTTTCTCCGACCTGAGTTTTATCTCCATGGAGTAGGAAATTGAGTTTGTGTGCATACATATAATGATTGAGGGTATTATCGTAATTATGATTTATGATAATTGAACTATTGAATATTTGGTTATTGATAATGGCATGATTGTAATTATTGTATATTACATGTTTTGTGATGATAATGATGTTAGTGGCATAACTGTAAATATGGTATGATAATTGTATGAGATATTGTATGTGTTTATCTTCATTGCTACCATACTGGTAATGGCGTAGGTGATCTCACCTCTTTGTATGTCTATTCTATATTGTATTTATAATTTAAAAGACGTTGAGCAAGAAGTTGAACGAGAAGCTGAGGAAGAGCAGATTCCTGTTGAGGAGGCTGAGTTTTGAAGAGATAGAGATGCCATGTTTCCTTGGTTATATGAGGTTAACGTTTCTTGGAGGATCTGGGGCATGGAACGTAGATTTGGACAGAGAGCGTATTTATTACTTGGGCGACCTAAATATTAGATTGAGTAGACAACAATTAGGACATCATTACTTTAGTGTTAATATTTGTGTACAACTAGAGTTTCCAATATCTATTAGGCAGTATTGGGGGACTTACTACCGTACCCCTAGTGAGATCAGTATTGTGTCGTCTGCTCGGACACCTGTCCATAGGACTTCACGTCAAGCAGGATTCCTATATGCTGAGGAATCTGAGGAGGACCCGTCTAAGGGTTCTACTATCTAGTAGGACTTGGGCAGTATGTTAGTTTAAATAATATTTTAAATATTTTGAGAGTCTAGTTTGTAAATATTAAAATATGACAGTACTAAAGGCTTGTATATGTTTATATGATGTAAATTATTTATGACAATGTTGTTATGTTTTTTTTTTTTTGCTAAGTTTATCTGATTATTATTAAGAAATTTTATAACTTGTATTTATATTACAAGTACGATTTCTAATGAAGGGGTAATTTGGTAATTAAGCAATATGAAGTGTGACGCCCTAAGGAGGGTGTTACAAATACCATACACATCAAGTGAAAGGTTACCCATATGTTGGCATCTATCACATGACTTATAGAACAAGCAAGCATCTTTAAATAAACAAGGCCAATAAAAACTAGATTCAAGTACCTTCATGGCTATTCTCTTAGGTCCAAAATGACCACCACAAGCATAAGAATGGCAAATTTTCAAAATAGACTGAATTTTAGTCTCGGGCACACATATTCTCAAAACAGAATCAAAGCATTGTTTCCAAAGATAAGGATCATCCTAAATATAATATTTAACATCACTTACAAGTTTGGCTTTTTGCGCCCTAGACAAATCAGGACGCAAATATTTAGTCACCTTGTAATTTACTAAATTGGCATACTAAGGAGATATGGCAATGGCAATGGCAAACAGTTACTTATCTAGATATCTCTCATTCAATGGCACATTTTCCTCCTTAACCAAAAGCCTATTGAGATGATTAGCAACCAATTTCTCACTCCTTTTCTTGTCCTTTATCGCCAAGTTTAATTATTGCAACAACAGAATCCATATGATCAATCTAGGCTTTGCATTTTTCTTGGAAAGGAGATACTTGATAGCTACATGGTCACTGAAAACAATCACTTTTGAACCAATTAGATAAGAACAAAATTTCTCGAGCAAATATAATAGCGAGAAATTCATTTAAAATTAGTAATAGAAAAAATGATACCTACCTCAAGAAGTTTCTAAATTTCTTTCTTCACCACTTCCATAAGAGGAGGATTCATCCTCCTTTGTGCTTCTCTAACAAGTTTGGCACCATCTTTTAGGAGAATCCTCTGCATGCACATATCTAGACTGATTCCCTTTATGTCTGCAATTGTCTATGCTATAATTGATTTGTTATCCTTGATCACACGAAGTAACACTTCTTCTTGTGAGGGAGATAAATTATTAGCAATTATCATTGGCAAGGTCTCATTTGTGGATAAATGACCCTAGTTTGTTTTGATTAATGACTAAACTTAATATGATTATTATTTTGAGTCACTAACTGCTTGCCAAGCTTGAATTTTTCAATGAGATTTAAAGGAGCAAGTAAAGTCAATGCAAGGATCAAGAAGGATTACTTGAAGAAGAAGCATCATGAAGAAACAATACAATGAAGATCATTAGGAACATGTTGTAAAGAAAAGACTCAGTTTAATTCTTTGATTAAGCTCTCTCAAATAAGTAAAAATGGTTTTTCAAAAGAATACATGGACTAAGAATGAACAAGGTTAATTAATAAGTTTGTACATCTATATGTACATCAATATACTTTCAGTTAATTAACTAACTTTTGATGAAAACCTATGTGTACATCTATGTATAAATGTTATACATCTATGCATCGATTGATTCTGGACTTACTTGATCAATATGCACGTTTGTATATATACATCGATTAGTACATCGATGTATAAATAAAACAGAGGCTAGAATGCATTTGACATATATATACATTGATTATTATATCTATGTATAAGTTAAGATAAAATTTTTTGACATATATACATCGATTAGTACATCTATGTATAAGTCAAAACAGAAGCATTTTACTTTAATACATTTATTGATACATCAATGTATAAGCCAAAACAGAAGAAAGAACATTTTAAAATAACTATACAATCAATTAGTTAATCGATGTATAATCTTCTGGGCTGAAATTTAAAGTGTTTTTAAAGAACAACATCGATGTATTCATATGTGTATCATTCAAGATCAAGAACATCCAAGAAAACATTAGATTAGGCAATCGATGTGCACATGTTATAAAAATGAAATCATGTTTAATACATCTGTGTACACATCGTTTGACTAATAACAGAATTTTTCTGATAAGTCTGTTATAATCTCAACTGACTTGTAAAGTGTATCCAACGAATCTATTTTGAGATAAACCTATATAAGGACATTGAAAACACCTTTTATAAGTGAATTCATTCAAAATTTAAGAATACACACACAGATATAGAGAGAGCTTTTCATTGAAGAAAAACTGAGTATTTTTCTCTAGAGCTTCAATTTGTAATTTCTGATTTCTTGGAATCTGATTCAATCTTTTCAAATTTTGTAAAAGAGAGATAAGAGAGAAAGTTCTCTCGCTGGTTAGATCAAGAGTAGAAGAGACTCTTGGTGCTGTGCAATAATAGAAGGAATTCTTGTAGGTTTTGCAAGATTGCTTTGACTGAAAAGCTGTCATTTGGGTAGAAGGAACCAAGAAGTGGAGCTTTTGTAAAGAATCTTGTATATTGATTTTCTATAGTGGATAAATCTCACAGTGGTGTGGGGACTGGATGTAGGTTACCAGAGGAGGTAGCTGGACCAGGATAAATCTCGGTTTGTAATTTTCTCTATTCTTTAACTCTTTATTTGCTTTATTGTTGAATGTATGAATTAAGCAATATGTTAGGGATGCTTGTATGATCTGATTTGTTAATGATCATGTTTTAATCTGAAATCAATCTTATTGTTAATATTTCTTTATAAATTTCAATTCTTGATTGCAATACATCTTGCAAAAACACATTTTGGTTTGTTGGTTGACAAAATCTCTTTCTTTGATTAAAGAAAAGAATCAGTTTTTTGCAAAAAGGGGAAAAGTTTCAAAAACCTATAATACTCAATTCAACCCCCCTTCTTGAGTAATCAGAAGCCACAACCAACAAGTGGTACCAGAGCTTTCACTCTTGCGTAAAGCTTATCAGCTTAAGAGGATGGCTTCAAATGATATCTTAGGAGAAGGGGCTTCCTTGGCAAGACCCCCTGCTTTCAATGGCACTGCCTATATGTATTAGAAAGAAAAGATGTTAATATTTCTTGAGGCAAGTGAAATTGATGTTTTAGATGCTGTTGAGAATGGCCCATACATTCCTCACCCTCTTAATGCTAATGGCAACAAGAAAGAAAAACTTAGAAGTGATTGGGATGATGAGGACAAAAAGAAAGTAGGCTATAATGCTAAAGCTAAGAATATTATAACTGCTGCCTTGAGTTATGATGAATTTTTCAGGGTTTCAAATTTTAAGATAGCTAAGCAAATGTGGGATATGCTGCAAATTACTCATGAAGGAACCAGTGATGTAAAGAGAGTAAGAATGAACTCACTCATACACGAGTATGAACTCTTTCACATGAAGAATGGTGAAGAAATCAATGATATGCAAAGATGGTTCACTCACATAGTGAATCAGCTGAATGGACTAGGAAAGAGCATTTCAGATGAACAACAAATCAATAAGATCATGAGATGTTTGACAAGAGAGTGGTAACCAAATATCACTGCTATATCTGAATCAAAGGACTTGGAAACCATGAATATTGCTACACTATTTGGAAAACTCAAAGAACATGAGATGAAGTTGCATAGATTGAATGATCATGAAGAGAAAGAGAAGAAGAAAATAGGCTTATCACTTAAAGCAATTGTCTCCAAAGAGAGTCTTGAAAGTGATGAAGATGAAGAAGTTGAAGATGAAGATGAATCTGAAGAGGATATGAGACTGCTAGTTAGAAAGTTCAAAAGATTCCTCAAAAAGAAGAAAACCTTCAACAAAAGTCCCTCAAATTTTTTTTCCAAGAAGAACACTTCAAAAGCTGAAAGTTCAATATCAAATGTGAAGTGCTATGAATGTGGCAGACCTGGACATTACAAAAATGAGTGTCCTAAACTTCAAAAGAAAGACAAGCATGACAATCATGAGTCCAAGGACAAGAAGAATAGAAAGCCAAGAAGAGCATATATAGCTTAGAAAGAAAATGATATGGATTCCTCTGAACATTCTGAGGAAGAAGAAGCCAATCTTTGTCTCATGACTAACCATCAAAGTGACAATGAAGATGAGGTGTGTTTGAAAGCCAAAAGTTCAAATTGGTATCTTGATAGTGGCTGCTCTAAACATATGACTGGAGATATCACTAAGTTCTCATCCTTCACTCCTAAACAAAGTGGAAGTGTCACCTATGGTGATAACAATAAAGGAAGGATTCTAGGAATTGGAACAATTGAAAGAAGCACAACTACTAAGATAGAAGGTGTACTATATATTGAAGGGCTCAAGCACAATCTACTAAGCATCAGCCAACTATGTGATAAAGGTTATAATGTATTCTTTAACTCTAGTAGTTGCATTATAGAAAACAAGCATGATAGAAATGCAAAGCTGATAGGTAATAGATTGAATAACATATACATGATAGATTTAGAAAGTATTTCTGCTAATGATGTATGTTGTTTGATATCTAAGGAAGAGGAAAATTGGCTATGACATAGAAGAATAGGACATATTCATATGGATCATCTGAACAAACTTTTTTCTAAAGAATTGGTAATTGGACTTCCTAAAACCAAATTCTCAAAAAATGGTTTATGTGATGCATGCTAAAAGGGCAAACAAACAAAAGTATCTTTTAAGGCTAAAAATATAGTTTCAACTGAAAGACCTTTATAACTACTGCACATAGATTTATTTGGACCCTCTAGGACCAAAAGTTTTGGAGGAAATTTGTATGCATTAGTTATAGTTGATGATTACTCTAGATTTACATAGACCTTCTTCTTAGTACTTAAGAATGAAGCTTTTATAGCCTCTAAGAAAATGGCTAAGTTAGTATAAAATGAAAAAGACATGAAAATAACTACTATAAGGAGTGATCATGGTGGAGAATTTCAAAATGAAGAATTTGATAATTTCTGTAAAAAGTTTGGAATTCAACATAATTTCTCTGCTCCAAGAACTCCACAACAAAATGGAGTTATAGAAAGGAAAAACAAATCCTTAGAAGAAATAGCAAGAACTATGTTGAATGACTCAAACATGCCAAAATATTTTTGGACAGATGCTGTAAACACAGCTTGCTATTTAATGAATAGAGTCTTGATTAGACCAATTTTGAAAAAGACTCCATATGAACTCTATAAAGGTAGAAAACCAAATGTTTCACATTTCCATGTTTTTGGTTGTAAATGTTTTGTACTAAATAATAGAAAGGACAATCTAGGAAAGTTTGATCCTAAAGCTGATGAAGGAATATTTCTAGGCTATTCATCATCTAGTAAAGCTTTTAGAATTTTCAATTAAAGAACACAAACAATTGAAGAATCTGTACATGTTACATTTGATGAAACTAACCCCAAAAGGTTGGGAAAAGAATCTGTTGATGATGTTGCAAAAGTTTTAGAAGAGATTTAACTTGAAAAAAATTAGGACAATGCCAAAGTGGATGAAACAGTGGAAATTTCAGAAGATGCTCAACATGAAGATCTACCTAAAGAATGGAAAACTGCAAGGAATCACCCTCTGGAGAACATAATTGGTGAAATATTCAAAGGGGTAACCACTAGACATTCCTTAAGAATGCATGCAATAATATGGCTTTTGTATCACAAGTTGAACCTAAAACTATAGATGAAGCAATTATTAATGAAAATTGGATAATGGTAATGCAAGAAGAACTTAATCAGTTTGAAAAAAATAAAGTTTGGAAACTTGTTCCTAAACCCAAGGACAAGCAAATAATTGGTACAAAATGGGTGTTTAGGAATAAGCTTGATGAAAATGGTATCATAATAAGAAATAAAGCAAGATTAGTAGCCAAAGGTTATAATCAAGAAGAAGGAATTAACTATAATGAAACATATGCACCTGTGGCCAGATTAGAGGCTATTAGAATGTTGTTAGCATATGCATGTATTATAGATTTTAAATTGTATCAAATGGATGTTAAGAGTGCATTCCTAAATGGATATATACAAGAAGAAGTGTATGTTGGTCAACCCCCTGGATTTGAAATAAATGAATTTCCTAATCATGTGTATAAACTCATTAAAGCCTTGTATGGACTTAAACAAGCTCCAAGAGCTTGGTATGAAAGGCTAAGTAATTTCTTACTTCAAAAGGGATTCATAAGAGGAAAAGTTGACACAACACTATTTACAAAAAGAAAAGTACAAAACATACTACTTGTTCAAATTTATGTTGATGATATTATATTTGGTTCTACTAATGAATCTTTGTGTAAGGAATTTGCCAAATTAATGCAAAACAAGTTTGAAATGTCTATGATGGGATAGCTCACATACTTCCTCGGACTACAAATCAAACAATGTGATGATGGAACTTTCATAAGCCAAACTAAGTACTGCAAAGAACTATTGAAGAAGTTTGGAATGGAGAATGCAAAGGAAATGGCTACTCCAATGAGTCCATTATGTTACTTGGACAAAGATGAGAAAGGTAAATTAGTAGATGTTTCCAAGTACAGAGGTATAATTGGTTCCTTACTTTATTTAACAGCTAGTAGACCTGATATAATGTTCAGTGTTTGTATGTGTACTAGATATCAATCCAATCCTAAGGAATCACACTTAACTACTTTAAAAAGAATCATGAAATACTTGTTAGGAACTAAATAAATGAGATTATGGTATCCTAAAGGATCAACATGTAACTTAGTAGGATATTCTGATTCTAACTTTGCTAGATGCAAGTTAGATAAGAAAAGTACTAGTGGAACCTGTCACCTACTAGGAAACTCATTAGTTTCTTGGTTTAGTAAGAAACAAACAAGTGTGGCTTTATCAACTGCTGAAGCAGAATATGTTGCAGTAGGAAGTTGTTGTGCATAAATTCTTTGGATGAAACAATAACTTATTGACTATGGTGTTTTCTTAGAGAAAGTACCAATCAAATGTGATAATACTAGTGCTATAAATCTCACTAAGAATCCTATAATGCATTCCAGAACCAAACACATTGAGATAAGACATCATTTCATAAGGGATCACATTCAAAGTGGAGATATAATCATTGAATATATTGATACATCTAAACAATTAGCTAATATTTTCACTAAACCATTAGCTAAAGAAAGCTTTTTCTACATAAGAAGAGAGTTAGGAATAATTGATCCTACCTATGCTTGATGTTTTGAATGTTGAATGCGTAATATTTTGATGTTTGATGTTATACACCGATTGCACAATTGATTGATATAAGCATTATATACTTAAATAACTAGAACATCAATTTGTACATCGATTGAAGTCAAAAATCAGAATTATGCATCGATTGGATAATTGATTCATTTAATTAAATAGGTACAATATATGATATGCATCGATTGATACATCGATTGATCTGCTATGAAAATATGAAAATTTCAATTTGATCTGCTATACACCGATTAACACATCGATTGAATTATTAATCTAAGATGCACTACTCTCAGTAAATGCCTATGCATCGATTGATACATCGATTATAAATGGATTCAGAGTCTGATCCTGTGTATACATCGATTGTAACATCGATTGCATGATAAATCCAAAATTTAGAACTCACTGACTTACCCTATACATCGATTTATACATCGATTGAATGTTGCTACAATTATTGGACTCTCTGACATTACTTATATATCGATTCACACATCGATTGTGTTGAAGTTTTAAAATTTGGTACTCTTTGACTTAGCTTGTACATCGATTGACACATCGATGTATATGATTTAAAATTAAAATTTTGATGCTAAGTACATCGATTAGCATGTGTATTGGAGGTAAAAACCCCTTAATACATCAATTGGGAAATCGATTGACTGTACTGGGTTAATTAATTTCAACTTCCCTCCAAAATCTTCACTTGTCTAAACCAAATCTCAGAGATCCTAAACCCTAGCAGAGCTCGAAATCCTCTCCAATGGTCGTGTGAAGCATCCTGAACCCTCTACACCTGTTCCCTCTAACTCTACATATTCCTCCTTAACTCAATCCTCTACACCTCAACGTGTATCACCCATAGCAACCCCTGTTCGTCCTAAAAGAAAAGGGACTGAGAAAGCTCAGCCTTCTCAAAGAATTGATAATCTTCAAATCAAAAGCTTGAAGAAGAAAACATAGGACAAAGGAAAGAAGGTTGCTGAATCTTCAAGACCAACACCTATGAAACAAGAAAGGAAGAAGAAGGTGGTGAAGAACACACCCAAAAAGATGTACTGAGGAAGAAGAAGAAGATAATGAAAGAGTTACTGAGATTGAACTTCTCAAGAGGTATTTCTTTGATGAAGAGCACATTATGCTTTATAAGAACAATTTTAAGCACAGAGATACTGATGAAGCTAGAACTGTAGATTTCAATTATTTTGAAGCTCATGAATTTACTTTTCACAAATTTTAGAAGAGTACAATCTGAGTCAATTTCTGCAGATTAAGAGTGACATTTACCGTACATTGATGAAATCATTTTATTGTACATATGAAATGGACAATGAGGGATTCTCTGCTGAAGTAAAGAACACTAAAATTGAGATGACTTTTGAAGAATTTGCTCAATTTACTAGATTAGATTACAAAGGAAGTAATTTTGCTGGTATTGGAACAGACAATATTTGGATTAAGACCTTTGATAGGGAAGAAGCAAAGAAGGTGCTTCTAATTGAAAATGCACTAAAAGGAAGACTGATAAACATCAGTTCAATGCACATTCAGCATAGGGTCCTGCAATATGTGCTGAGCAGGATGCTACTACCAAGATCAGGAAATCATGCTGTGGTGCAGAACAATGACATCTTAATGCTCTGAGCTATGCTACAAAAGAAGCAACTAAGTTGGAGGTACATAATTGCCAGACACATGTTGGACTGTAAAATCAGTGGAGCTACCCAACCATATCCTGGATTGGTGATGTGTCTACTGGAACATTTTGGTGTTTCTCTGGAAAATGAAGAGAAATTTGATGCCACAAAGGTAACTCACAAATTTGGTGAAGGAACAATTAGCAAGATGAACCTTGCTAAAGTAGATGGAAAATGGGTCAGAATAGCTGGTGAAGAACCAACAAGAGCTACTGAGGAAAATTCAGAGTTGATTAGCAAAATGGATAAGTTAATATAAATGTTTGAAGGCTTTGAGGCTAAGCAAACAAAACATCATATGATTCAAAAATAATCTATTGACTACTTGAGTATTAGACTCAATACCTTAGAAGGCCAAATGGCTACTTTACATCAACATCTAGGCATTTCTATCATTGCACCTCCAGAAGTTCATCCTACTTCTGAAGATATTGTGAACATAGCTAGAGATGCTGCTGCTGCTGCTACTCCACTTGAAGAGGAAGTTAATCCTGAAGGGCAAGCAAGTCAAGCTTCACAGTACATAGAAGAACCTAGAACCAATGAAGAAATTTAGGTCTCAAGATGTCTTAAGTGTGTCTGTAATGTTACTTTTGATATTAATTGAACTATTTTCAATTCTATTTTGAACAATGATGATGATAAATGACTGTATGACTTATTGTGATCAAGCTAATATGACTAAATGAATGTTTGAATTTTAAGAATGTACTTTGTTTTATATACTTTTGTACTTTGATTCTCCCTTATATATATTTTTGATAATGACAAATGGGGAGACATAGGTACCATACAAATATACTACATACATACTAAATCAACTTAAACTAATGATCTAAAATATAAATAATGATGCAATGATCCTATACATGTTTACATATTAAAGAACTGTCAATTAGACAAGGGGAGTAAATGGCAATATTACTCTGATATATATTTTAATTACTCTGATATATTGAATGTTAAACATGTTATGTATGGTAAGTTTGTCATCAATCATAAAGGGGGAGTTTGTGGATAAATGACCTTAGTGTGTTTTGATTAATGACTAAACTTAATATGATTATTATTTTGAGTCACTAACTGCTTGCCAAGCTTGAATTTTTCAATGAGATTTAAAGGAGCAAGTAAAGTCAATGCAAGGATCAAGAAGGATTACTTGAAGAAGAAGCATCATGAAGAAGTAATACAATGAAGATCATTAGGAACATATTGTAAAGAAAAGACTCTGTTTAATTCTTTGATTAAGCTCTCTCAAATAAGTAAAAATGGTTTTTCAAAAGAATAAATGGACTGAGAATGAACAAGGTTAATTAATAAGTTTGTACATCTATGTGTACATCAATGTACTTTCAGTTAATTAACCAACTTTTGATGAAAACCTATGTATACATCTATGTATAAATGTTATACATTTATGCATACATTGATTGATTCTAGACTTACTTGATCAATATGCACGTTTGTATATATACATCGATTAGTACATCGATGTATAAATAAAACAGAGGCTAGAATGCATTTGACATATATATACATCGATTATTACATCTATGTATAAGTCAAGATAGAAGTTTTTGACATATATACATCGATTAGTACATCTATGTATAAGTCAAAACATAAGCATTTTACTTTAATACATCTATTGATACATCGATGTATAAGAAAAAATAGAAGAAAGAACGTTTTAAAATAACTATACAATCGATTAGTTAATCGATATATAATCTTCTGAGCTGAAATTTAAAGTGTTTTTGAAGAACAACATCGATGTATTCATATGTGTATCATTCAAGATCAAGAACATCCAAGAAAACAATCGATTAGGCAATCGATGTACACATGTTATAAAAGTGAAATCTTGTTTAATACATCTGTGTACACATCGATTGACTAATAACAGAATTTTTCTGATAAGTCTGTTATGATCTCAACTGACTTGTAAAGTGTATTCAATGAATCTATTGAGATAAACCTATATAAGAACATTGAAAACACCTTTTACAAGTGAATTCATTCAAAATTTGAGAATACACACATAAATATAGAGAGAGCTTTTCATTAAAGAAAAACTGAGTATTTTTCTCTAGAGCTTCAATTTGTAATTTCTGATTTCTTGGAATCTGATTCAATCTTTTCAAATTTTGTAAAAGAGAGATAAGAGAGAAGGTTCTCTCGCTGGTTAGATCAAGAGTAGAAGGGACTCTTGGTGCTGTGCAAGAATAGAAGGAATTCTTGTAGGTTTTGCAAGATTGCTTTGACTGAAAAGCTGTCATTTGGGTAGAAGGAACCAAGAAGTGGAGCTTTTGTAAAGAATCTTGTATATTGATTTTCTATAGTGGATAAATCTCACAGTGGTGTGGGGACTGGATGTAGGTTACCAGAGGAGGTAGCTGAACCAGGATAAATCTCGATTTGTAATTTTCTTTATCCTTTAACTCTTTATTTGCTTTATTGTTGAATGTATGAATTAAGTAATATGTTAGGGATGCTTGTATGATCTGATTTGTTAATGATCATGTTTTAATCTGAAATCAATCTTATTGTTAATATTTCTTTATAAATTTCAATTCTTGATTGCAATACATCTTGTAAAAACACATTTTGGTTTGTTGGTTGACAAAATCTCTTTCTTTGATTAAAGAAAAGAATCAATTTTTGTAAAAAGGGAAAAAGTTTCAAAAACCTATAATACTCAATTCAACCCCCCTTCTTGAGTAATCATAAGCCACAACCAACATCGTTGTCCCCCAAGAAAACATATTTGAGGTGGAAAGGAAATGGCTTCAATTCTAACATAGGAGGCTATACAATAGAAGGATGAAGTTGATTCTCTAGGGGAGGCAACTGAATAGTATATGCTACCTTGGGATAGACTTTAGGCACAACCTCTAATGCAAAAACATGCTAAACAATATTCTCAAATAACTCCAATTCCCTATACATTTTATTTGGCTTATGTTGCTCTAAATTGTTCACAAGGGCAAATTCTAAGCCATCATTCTTATCTAATTCATAAACTTGCTGAACTAACATATCAATAACATCAATAATCTCAATAGAACATAAAAAATCAAAACATTCAGGATTTTTCATAGCTTCAAAGAGATTGAATCTAACTATCTCACCATCAAATTCCATAGTGAGGGTTCCTTCAGAAACATCAATCTTTATCTTAGTAGTCATTGAAAATGGTCTACCTAACAAAATTGGAGTGGGATGCAAAGCACCCTCATCCTCCACATCATGTACATAGAAATTAATAGAAAAAAAAAAATTAAATCATTTACCTTAACCAAAACATGTCTAACCACCCCCACAAGATAAGAAAGAGATCTATCAGCTAACTGAAGTATCACACCAGTCTCTTTTAATGGCCCTAGATGTAATGTTTTAAAAACAGACAATGGCATAACACTAATTACAGCTTCTAAATCAAGCACACATGTTTTAAACTCTTTCTCTCTTTCCTATAGTGCAAGGAATAGAAAAAGAACCTGAGACTTTGCATTTCACAAGAAATTTCTTTTGATACACTACTAATACCTATTCATCCAAGATAACCCTTTCATTACCTTTAAGCTTCTTTCTATTGGTGCACAAGTCCTTAAAAAATTTGGCATATTTAGGCATGTTCTTGATGGCTTCTAGCAAGGAAATGTTCAACTCAGCTTTTCTAAATGTGTCCAGAACAAATTTTTCTTATTCCTCCTTCTTTGTCTTTGCAATTCTCTAAAGGAATGGAGGAGATTGATAAAAAGATTCATGGATAGGAGCAGGGCTATTAGGCATCATCTTCATAGGCTCAGAAACTACTAATTCTTCTTCTTTAGCTTCCCTCTTAATGTTCACAGAATTTTTAAGTGAAGTGTCATTTAATTGTTTACCACTCCGAAGGGTGATGGAACTTGCATTTTGCACATTCGAATTGAATAATGGCTAACAAGGAAAGTTGGTAGATTTTTGTGACTCCAACCAATTTAGGGAAGTAACTAGTTGACCAATTTGCTTCTCTAAGGTCTACATCCCAATTATGGTTTCCTGTTGAAATTAAGAATTATTCTAACCTAATTAGGATACTATCTACTACAAGAAAAAGTGATATGAAGCCATATGCTTCATCATATCCTCCAATGAAGCGTCCCTCCTAATGTTCTTAGAATTTCTGGGGGAAGTGTCATTTAATCGTTTATCACTCCGGAGGGTGATGGAACTTGCATTTTGCACATTAGAATTGAATAATGGCTAGCAAGGAAGCTTGCTAGATTTTTGTGACTCTAACCGGTTTAGGGAAGTAGCCAATTGACCAATTTGCTTCTCTAAGTTCTGCATCCCAATTATGGTTTCCTATTGAAATTAAGAATTATTCTAACTTAATTGGGATACTATCTGCTACAAGGCAATGTGATATGAAGCCATTTGCTTCATCATATCCTTCAAAGAACTCACAGAAGTTTGATTTTGATTATTTTACTACTGCTAGGGTCTCTACAGGAATTGTTGTCTTTGTTAGAAATA
Organism: Ormosia semicastrata; assembly: GCA_029884595.1. NCBI lineage: Eukaryota > Viridiplantae > Streptophyta > Magnoliopsida > Fabales > Fabaceae > Ormosia > Ormosia semicastrata. The sequence goes on along the minus strand of JAQQTO010000061.1, from coordinate 68,877,006 downwards.
AGTAGGCTTGTTGTAGTTAGTCTGAAACTACTAATTGTTTCCCCAATTCTGATACTAGGGCTATGAATTACCTCGCAAATAGTTACCTACGATGTTTCAGTCCTCCTCTTGCAGGGATGGACAAGTATCTATATGATGTCCTATTTTCGAACAAATTGCACACTTTGCAACTATAGTGGGTTGGTTAATGATAAGCTTTTCAACAATAGAAGTCAAATGATTTAGTTTCTGATCTACATTAGATATATCAATCTCATTTACCTTCCTAGTTTCACCTTTGTCTCCAAATTCTTATGTATTTTTAATTAATACCTATATTAAACGTCTGACCTCTGCAAGTGTTTTGCTTTGTAATGCTCCTCCACTAGAAGTGTTAAGAATCTATTTGTTTGCCCAAGTCAGCCCCTCATAGAAATACCGCAAGAGCAACTGCTCTAGTATCTGATGATTCAGGAAACTTGCTACATGTTGCAGAAATCTCTCCCAATATTTAGCAATTGTCTCACCAGAGTTCGGTCTGATGCCACATATATCCTTCCTTAAGCTAGAAACTTTTGCATAAGGAAAATATTTCTCAAGGAAAGTCCTCTTCATATCATTCCAAGTAGTGACAAATCAAGAGGGCAAGTAGAAAAATCAATCCTTTGTTACTCCTTCAAGGGAGAAAGGGAACACTCCAAGCATAACCTACTCCTCTATCATGTTGGTTGGTCATATAGTGGCACAACTTATCTGGAATATGTTGAGATGCTTGTATTGATCTTCAGATGGTAACCCATAAAATTTGGGAAGCATGTTCACCAAACTCATGTTTACTTCAAATCCACCATCAACTAGTGGTAAACAAAGGCTGCACATCAAGGTCAGGCTATGCCAATTCTCTTAATGTTTTGTTGTTTTGTTGCCAAGCTATATCTTCTTTTCTTTCTTGTCTTAGTGAGCTATGAACTAGAGTTATGATAGAATTTCCAATTCTTTGAAGTATCTCCTAATCTTCCAAATCAATTTCAAAAATATATGAAGAAGATAGTGTAGGTTTAGAGTTCTAAGCTGCTTTCTTTCCTTTCCTAAGTTGAGAAAGTGTCCATTTAATCTCTGGATCTAATGACACTAAAGGCTAAGATCTATTATTATGCATGTACTTGAAAATCACACAAAGAAAAATTAAGATTAACTAAAATAATACTAACTAAATAAAACAAGACACAAAGAATAAAGACTAATAGATCTAATAAAATGAGCTCAAGCAACATGAACAATTTGATTAAATTCTCATACCTATAATATTATCAATGCAAAATATAAATAACTTAAAAAATTAATAAAAATAAAAAAATGAACCTAAAAATATTGAAATAAACAACAATTAAAAACAAAGAACTAATCAAGCACAAAAACTAAAAAATTAAAATTAACACTATATAACATTCAATCACGTCAACAAAAATTTTAAAAAAAAATCAACAAGACAAATAAATTGACACTAAAACAAGAAAATACCAAAGAAAGAAAACAACAAAAATGACCAAAATAAACAAAAATTCCTAATCAATTATATTAGCTCAATCAATGGTAATTTGCCAACAATGGTGCCAAATTTTGATAGGTCGTTTTATTAACAAATCAAAATCCATTTTATTGATTTTAACAATTAAATTCTGGCATAGTGGCAAATAGCGTATCATTCCCCAAGAAAAAATAATTGATTAAGCTAAATAATTAATATGGATAGTAAAAACACAAGAGAACAATTAAAATTAAACTTAAATGATTAAATTAACCAAAATGAAAATTATGAAAAGTGATGAATTTAAAATTAATTGATTAATTTGGTCTAAGGATAAGTTTCCACCACTAAGATTATTATTTCCCTAATTCAATTTGAGTTAATTCTCATTTTCACTTGATCTAACAACCATAAGTAATTACATGTAAACTACTCATCCCTCCAAAATAGCTAGGACAAAAACGTTCCTTCCTAACCTTAACTAATAATTAATCCTAAAATGTATAGAATCCAATTATCAGTTAAAATAGAAGGTATGTTATTCTAGGCAAGACAACCTCTTATGGACCTTGTGAACCTAAATTGAATTCTCCTTTGAAAGTTAACCATTACTTGACCATAACAATTAATCTGAAGTGTTACAAATAATCAGAATTCCATGGAAGCACTAAATCCTAATATAGCAATAGATAATTTCAAAACAAACTCAAATGATCAGGCTACGAGAATTTTGAATATCTCATCAACACTAAAGTGTTGGAGAATTGCAAACAACTCAAGTATATCAATTGATAAATTAATGTCAAATCAAATTAGAGAACAAATCATCCTAGGGATTCAACATCAACCTTAACCAAAAGATAAACTAGCCTAACATAGTGGAGGTAAACATCTCAAAATATTCAAAATACATCAAAAGTAAAGAATGAAAAAGATGAAAACTCTTTCACGAGTAATTCTACAAATTATAATCTATTGTTCTTTTCCTCTATTCTCCGCTTTCTAATACGGCATTGTTGTGTCTCTCTTTATTGTGTTGTGTCCCTCAATTCTACTGCAACTTCTTTTTTCTTCCCTATGAGTGGTGTCGCGCTTCCCTTTTAATTCAATGAATTTTGTGCACCCCACTCTAAATATTTCACCGCCTCATCCATTTAGATTTTTTCTCCTACTTTGTGTTATACACATCGTTTCACTTAGTGTAAAACACAAGTCACTCACCTAATTTTCAATCACGAGTCTGGACATAAAAAACTAGAGCACAATCTGGATTTCATGGTCCGCATAAAAATTGTAGCTCTCTTTCTTAGCTGTCCGACACCACTGGAATCACCTCATTTGGACCTTCGTAGCTTAAGTTACCTTTGTTTTACCACACAAAGGTCAAGAATTCCAAGAATCTTGGTGATCTTGATTCCATGCTCAACTCCTTTAAAATAAAATCAACCAAATCTTGATAAAACCATACCAAAGCATCTATTTTGAACAAAAATATATAGAGGAAGGGCAAACATAAATTACAAACGAGAATCCAATGTTTAGTGGCATAAATCCTCATAAAATGCACCTCAATCTATATCAAACCAAGCATAAGATGTGTATATACACATCATGAATCTAGAGAAGTCACCCATGATGATAAAGCCATATTTTTTACCACCCAAACTAGCAGTTCTAATTGGACTATAAAAATGAACATGTAAAAGCTCAAGTGGTCTAGTGGTTGAAATAACATTTTTAGCTTGAAAAGAAGCTTTGGTCTACTTTCCTCTTTGATAAGCTTCACAAAACATATCTTTCTCAAATCTGATCTTGGGTAAACCCTTCACTAGATTGTTTTTCACAAGTTTTGAAATTGGTTTCATGTTAGCATGACCAACCCTTTTGTTCCACAACCAATTTTTATCATTGAATGATGCTAAACATTTTTCAACATGATTTGATAGGTCATCTAGATACATTATATAGGCATTGTAATACTATTTGGTAGCAAGAAGGATCCTATCAGATTTAGGATCCTTCATAATACATTGAGAAGGTTTAAACATTATTTTGTAGCCTTTGTTACAGAACTGACTTATGCTCATAAGGTTATGTTTCAACCTTCAACTAGTAGTACATCATTGATAGTGGGAGAGGAATCCTTACCAACATTACCTATATTGATGATTCTTGATTTGGAGTTGTCAATAAACGTTACTAGTCCTCCATTTCTATCTCTTATGAATTGTCTTCAAACACATCTGCAAAAATATATATCTTCTATTTAGGTACCCATATTATCTTCGGTCGTTTGTGTTTAGTTCCCTTCTTTCTTGTAACATTAGTTCTAGCCATTCTTTTGTGAAAGCATATATCAGAATAATGACCAAATTTATTACAAAAGGAGAATATAGCTTGATCAGAAGCTTTAACAAAGAGATTTTTATTTGTCTTCTGAGTTTTAAATTTGTTGAACCCAAAAAAAGAACAATTCTGACCTCCCAGAAACATTTCAAGATTCTTCTTTCCATTAACGAATCTTGCAAGGTCATAAGAAAGTTCTCCAATTTTCTATTTTAAGGCATTTATCTCAGAAATTGGTACATGAGAAGAATCATCAGAAGAGTTTATATTTCAGATTTCTATACAGGCTTAAGGTGACCATTTTCTTCCTTGAGTTCATCAGTCTCATGTATCAATTTGTCCTTCTCAAATTTCAGAAGATCAAAATCTTTGGATAGCTTTAGAAAGCTTTTCTTGAGAGAGGTATATTTAGACGAAAATAGCTTTGTATCACACAAAAGATAATTAAAAGCATCTTGTGTAACATCATCTTTTTATCATGTTAGACTAGTTTATGGTTACAAAGGTAGCATAACACTTTTTTGGCATGTCTGTGTAGTTTTGTGACAAACTGAGTTAGTTTAGGCACTTTGTTGCAACCCAGAATATGTAAAGTAGCTTAAAATGACTCAGATAGTAGCATAAATTACTAAGTTGAGGGAAATAAACCTATAGAGTTTGTTTCTAAATCACAAATAGGTGGAAGAGGATGTAGTTAAAATTTAAGAGTAATCAGAGTTAGTTTGGTATTTTTAGGCATACTGGTTGTGCGCTTTAATGTTGGATTGACTAGTAGCAGATATGAAAAAATAGAGTAATGGTGAAACAATAATTTATATGAATCCTAGTATTTATTCTGAAGTTGTTGGAAGTTAGGAAACTTGATTTAGCATAATTCAAGTGTCCTTAGAAGATATAAAGTTCCAGTATATGGCTTAAGTAGCCTTAAAAGTGGCAAAGTAGGACTTTTCTTGTAATACCCTTAATGACATGTTAAACTTTTATATGTGCACAAAAGGTAGAATGTGACTTGCCTAACATGCCTATGAAGTTTTGTGACAAACTAAGTTCGTTTAGGCACTTAGTTGCAACCCAGAATGTGAAAAGTAGTTTAAAATGACTCAGATAATAACATAAATTGCTAAGTTGAGAGAAATAAACATAGAGAATTTATTTCTATGTAACAAAAAAGTGAAACAAGGTGTAGTTAAAGTTTCAAGGTAACTAGAGTTAATTTGGTATTTTTAAGCATACTGGTTGTGTATTTTAATGCCGAACTGACTAGCAACAGATATGAAAAATCATGAAAATGGTGAAACAATAATTTAGATGAATCTCGTGATTTATTCTAAAGTTGTTAGAAGTTAGGAAACTTAGTTTCGTGAAATCTACGTGTTCTTAACAGATATAAGTTTTCTAGTATAGTCTCTAAGTGTCAAGTCTCCCACGGCTCTCTCTCTTTAAAGGCAGCAAAAGCTACTGGAGAAGGAGAAAACAGAAGAAAAGAAAGGAGAAGGAAGAGGGGGAGAAAAAAAGGAAAGCTAAAGGAAAATCTAAGGTGTGATCTTCCAAAGATTGAAGCCTCATCTCAACTACCAAATGTAGGGGATAGAGTTTGTATCCATCTCTTTTCATCTTTTTCTCCAAGGATGCACTTTTGGTACATAATAGGTCAAGATGAGTTTTAGAGATGTTTGATGTGTTTTACTTGCATGAATGTGTTTCAATGGTTGTTTATGGCTTATTCATAGCATGAATTTGAGTTAGAAACTTAGAACATCTCATTTAGACCTTTGATACACAAGAATGAGTTTTAGGTTAAAGTATATGTGGTTTTAGTTCATAATCCAAAATTGAGTGGTTTAAGTTAGTGATTGATGATCCCTATATGTTAATGAACTAATTAGGAAGCTAAAGATTAGATTAGCTTTATGGTTTACATTATAATTGTTGTATTTTCTTTGTACTTCTTTTGTAATACAAAGAGTTATGTAATACTTCAAGTCTTTGCTAAGGTTAATGTTGTATATATATATTTATATGTGTGTGTGTGTGTATGTAATTTGCTATGAGAACTATGCTTTCCGTATTTCATATGACTCTTTATAATGTTTCGAATAAACATTATGGATATATGTTTATCAGGTTAATATGTAAGTAGTGACGTTGTAATTAATGCTAAGTATCTCTTGTGCACTATGCATATTGGGATATTAGTATTAGGATATTAAATTTCTTCTTATTTCTCTTCTTTTCCCACAGTTGAGAGTAGAAACCAGAAACCAAAGAGAAAAGAAAGAAGGAATCGAAGGGGGACAAAAGGAGAAAAGAGGAGCGAGGGAAGATCAAAATCAAAGCTCAAGCTTGAAGGTTGATCATCCATACAAAAGGTAAGGGCTCTAAACCTTAAATCTCATCTTATTCCTTCATCCACTCAAGGTTGATGTTTAGTCTTTTAGATGGAGAAAATGGGCTTTGAGAACAGAAATCTATTTTCTCACTCAGTTCTTGTTTTCATTGGTTGAATTTAGTTATTTTCAGCTTAATGGATTCAAGATAGATGACTTTGTCTTTGGACAAAAACCAATTAGTTCCTCAAGTTGGAACATAGAACTTAGGTTATGATTTTAACTAATAATCCATGTTTAAGTAATCTAATGAGTTAAATGGGTATTACAACATTTTTAGAGGTTGTTAGTGGTGTTAGAAATCACATAGAAGAAAATTTTGGAAGTTTGGAATTTTCTATGTTCCTATGGAATAGTAGCAGTAATTTGTAGAATTCTGCAGATTCTGCTTTAGGTGACCAGCGCTCAAGCACTGGGAGTCGGGCACAGTCCAGATAGCATTTTTGCACGACAGAGCATTGGGTGCTTAGACGCTTGGTGCTAAGTGCTTAGGCTCCAGTCGCAGAGCAAAACAGGCTGTATCTCTACCCAACCAGCGCTCAAGCACTGTGTAGTCAGCGCCTAAGCACCTAATGAGCACCCAGGCACTAGAGAATGGGCGGCTAAATGCCTAGAGCAGAATTCACTAGAATGCTTATTTTGATTAATTGAGTTTCCCTACTTGTTAGGATCCTTTTTATATGCCTTGTAGAGTGTGTTGAGACACTAATAGGGGTATTTGTAAGAGAGAAAGACCATCTTGCATATATGGGAAAGTAAGAGACCTTAGTGCAACCAAGAGTAATGAATTGCCATAGGTAGGTATCTAGACCCTTAAGCAACACAGAGTTGCATTTAATATCACAGAGGATAGGTTATACTAGATACAAGTAAACTAAGTTCAGTTGGGAATAGTCACTTGCCATAGTGTATGAGTTGCTTCTAAGAGAGAAAGTAGAGTTAATGATACATGAACAGACATAGTTTGGAGATATTATAGAAGTTCCAATCTTTAAGCATTCCATAAGTTAAGGATTGCCTAAAGTAGGTATCTAGGACCTTGAGTACAGTAAGGTGGCATAGTTTACCACTTATGATGTGATAATAAGGCAAGCTATGTAACACCCCAAAATTTTCTATCTCTTAAACAGTAATTTTGACAGTTAACAGAATTTTACTGTTTAGTAATTTTTGGATACTGTAAAATTATTTTGATTATTCCGTCAGCGTATTTGATCGTTTTGAGTGATTTACTCCGTGTTAGGAAAATAAAAATTTTCGAGCCGGGGAAAACTTTACGTAATTTAATTTTTACTGTTAGGTTTTAATTATTTTACGTGATCTGATTTGATATTTGTGTGTTTTCTAATATTTGTAATTTTTGTGGATGATTATGATTTTTTTTTCTATTTGTGGGCCTAGGGGGTGTATGTGGACCCAGGTGGCCATACGTGGGCCCAGGTGGGTCCCACAAAGTGAAAATTTTTTCTACGGATAGAAAAATTTATACTATTTAGATGGAGACAGGGGATCTTACTAAACCTGAATCTGGAAACAATTTTTATAATTTTTTTTACTGTATTTTGTACTGTATTTATTTATCAGGTGATAAAAATATAATAAAAATATTATTTGTAGGGTTATAGCAGATAAAAATAATAAAAATTATACTGCGTAGTCAACAAAGAGGGCTTAACTTGATTTGTACCCTTGGATGAGAATACTTAGTTTGAAGATTAACCATTGATTTAATCAACGGTTAAGAAACAAACTTAATAAAGAAGCATTGGATAATCACCATTAATTTAATCAATAGTGTGAGAATAAACTTGGTTAGGAAGGCTTCAATATCAACAGTAGATTTAATCAACAGTGTAAAATTGGTTATATAAAGTGGCTATGACCATTTACAACCATTGGATTTAGAATTGATTAAGGGTGGAGATTTAGTCTTAAAAAGTGACAAAGACCATTTATGACCATTGGATTTGGATTTAATCAATGGTGGAGATTTGGTATTCTAAAAAGGCTATGACTAATTATAACCCTTGGATTAAAAGTAAGAAGGAGTAATCTTGATCCTTTATTTTGGAGATGCATCTTATGGTTAGGATTTAGTCAACAAAAGTGGCTAGGTTAATTAGTTAAGTAATTAAATAATTTAACTTAATTATCCTAGTAGCTTAATTAACTAAGTGAACTAATTTAAATTGCTTAATAATTAGAAGCTAATTACTAGATAAGTATTTAATTATCTAGAAATATGACATTATTATGACCTATACCATGACATAATAATGTAATAAATTATTATAAAGTAATTAGAAATCCTAACTAAACTAGTTTAATAGAAACTAGATGAATTAATCATTTAATTAAAGTGTAAATAAGTAACTAAAATGAGCCAATAGAAACAAGTGTGGAGGAAGTCAAAGTCAAGTCATGAACCAATTAGGAGTAGTCAAAGAAAGTGGCCACCAATAGGAAGCAAGGTAAGCTTGCAAGTAAAAAAAATGACCACCCAACAATTCTTGGGAGTGCACGGCCAAGTAGTTTTTCTAGGACAATCTAAGGAGACAATTTTGAATAGGCTTTTTAGGCCAAAGAAAAAGATGAAGGCAATAGCCAAGTGTCAAGACCATTAATTATTTTTTCTATTGATCATTAATGATCATGTTTTTCAAACTTCACTTTCCACCTTTCTCCAATGCAAGCTACGGTCATGCATGCTTGTGAAATATAAATATTACACTTAACTTATTTCTATTATCTTTCTATCAATCAACAAAGAAACAAAACAAAAATATCTCATCCTTTTTCCTAGAGTAACTCCACGGCCAAGACTCTTAAAAAGCTAAAGGAGATTTGTTCATTTGTTTCAAAAGTCTTCATCTTTTTCCTAAAGCATCAACAAGCAAAAACTCTCAAAATTTTCTTCTCACTTTCTTTCCCAACCTCACGGCCAAGATCCACAAATTCACCTTTCACTCTTCTATAATTCCAAACAACCTAATACCTTACATCCTTGTATCATTCCAAGATACTGGTAGTAGAAACCTAAGCTTAATTCATCCATCTTCATCCTTGTTCTTCAAGCTCAAGATCTAGAATTCTAAGGTGAAGTTTGTGAAATTTTCACTATTGGTTTCATTATATTCTCCCAAACCATATTTTGATCCATGGTTCCTCTTAATCAAGCTTAGTATACTAATTTCTATGTATTTTGTTTTGTATTTGAGAAGCCTTTGGTGGTGAAGGACTTGGAAAAAGAAGCAAATCAAGAAGCTTTTGAGGATCTTCAAGAGGTAAGAGGGAGATCCATCTCACCAACCAAACATGGTGGTGAGAGATGGTTTTATATTTGATGGATGGTGAATCCATGTGAGGATTCATATCCATGGTCATGTAATAATTTTTGTGTGTTATGTGCTTTGATTATTTTTATCTATGCTTGATATTCTTTGCATGATTTACTTGTGTATGCATGATTAGTATGATTTTTATTTGCTTATATGGTATGCTTATGATATGCATGATGAAGATATATTGAATATATTATGATGAAAGTATGATAAAACAAGAAATTTTGGCTCCAAAGGCCATAGAGAAGGTCACGGTTTTGAGCTTCCAAAACTAGGATTTTTATTGAAATTTTTCAAGAACAATGGAGTTAATTTTTGGTCCTTAAACTTAAGCAAATTTTTGGCAAAGACACTAACCAATTTGGTGTTCACAAAAATTATATTTTCATGAATGATAAAATTGAATGATTTGAGAAGTAAAGAAAATAAACAAAAGGGTTTGTTTTGCAAAAAGAATGCACACGATTTTGAGTTATGTTTTCATGAATTTATTTTTTTGTAGAAACAATAATGGAATTTATTTAAGTTAGAAAGAAAAAAAATATTTCATGGTTTCAATGGCCATCTATAAGGTTTTGATAATTTAGAAAAATGTTTTGATGTTATAAAATACAAGAATTTTCAAATAAGGATTTTGGAAAGGGAATTAAAGTGTTATCAATTAAGTGAAGTGGAATTTTCATAAATAAAAGAAAAAGAAGATTGAAAGTGTTGAACTTCAAATTATTTTAAAGAGAATCAATTTTTAGAAGTGATTTAGAAATATAAAAGAAAACGTTTGTAACTTAAATTTACTAACGTAGTGGCTCCAAAGGCCAAGGGGGAGGCTACGGTTTTGAGCTCCCAAAAATTAGAGTTCATGTTGAAATTTTTCAAGAATAAGGGAATTAATTTTTGGTCCCTAGAACTTAGTGAATTTCGGCCAAGACACCTCTAAATAGGTGTTTATAAATTAATAATTTCATGAAGGATGAAAATGGATGATTTGAAGAGTATGGAAAATAAACAAAGGGTTTATTTTTTTTAAGAGAACAAGAATATGGTCTTTGAGGAATTTTTATTGATTTATTTTGTGAAAAAAGATCCTAAGTGTTTTTCTAAATATGAGTTTTGAATGAAATGGGCAAACATTGATTTTAAAGATTTGCAAAGAAAGTGAACAAGGATTTGCAAAGAAAGTGAAAAAGAATTTGTAAAGAAAGTGAAAAAGAATTTGAACAAATGGGTTTGGTTTTTATAACCATCGGTATTTCGGTTTTGAAAATAAAATTTTAATGATTTTGTTTGTGTAAAACCATATTAATTTAGAAGGAAAAATGTTTTGATAATTTTCAATAGTCATGTCCACGTTTTCGAAGGCTTGTAATGCATTGATTTTGATGAGACAAAGTGATTTTCCAAGTGAAAATATAATTAATTTAATACAAGGAATTTGAAAAGGGAATCAGAGTATTTTAGCACTTGAGAAATGAATTTTTTATGTAAATGGAAAAGAGAGGTTGCAAATGAGCCTCAATTTGTTTTAAAAAAAAATAATTTTTGTTAAAATTGATTTTAAAAAAAATGAAGAATACAATAGTGATTTGGTATTTTCCAACGTGTAACTCATCTGTTGGATTTTGGAAAGCGTTAGTAATTTTTAAAGTTAGAAATATTTATTTAATTCAAAGGAATTGTGAATTTGTGGAATATACTGTGAAAAAGAATTTTCTTGAGTAAGAAGATATATTAAATGAAGTGGAAAGTTATATTATTTTGAGGAAGTTTGATTTGGAAATGATTTGGGAAAAATGGAGAATATAATGGTATTTTGAAAATTTACTAACGTATAACTTATTTTCGAGTTTTGAAGTGCGTTAGAAAATGTTAAGTTTTGAAACGTTAATTTATATCAATGGAAAAGTGATTTTGTGAATTATATTTTGGAAAAGGATTTCTTAAGTAAAGAAATGTGGAAAAAGATTTTCTTGAGTAAAGAAAATGTGTTAAATAAAGTATTAAGTCATATTATTTTGAGAAAAGTGGAAATGGAATCTTTGAAGAATAAGAAATATTTTCTGTAATGGAATTGTGGTGAAAAAAATTATTTACATATCTTATAAACGTAATTTTTAAAGTACGTGGTTTGAAATACAGTAAAATATTTCTAAGTGTTGAAAATACAGTATAAATATCGTAGAACCAGTATATGGATGCTGTGTGAGAAAATGACATGTTTTGCCTGTGATTGGCATTTGGTGCATACATGCATTAGAAAGATATGTCTGTGATTGGATTTGGTGCATTGTACGTGCATTGGAAAAATATACGTTGAAGCATATGATTACATTGAACAAATGAAATTGAAAAGATTTGGCCTTTGGGGTTGGACTTGCACTGATATATTCGTGCATTGTATAAAATATAGCTAATAGCTATTATGGCCCTTTTGGTTGAAAAGGGAATGAGAATTGATAGTGAGGTCTATGATGGATCTTGGGGGCGTCGAGGCACGGCGGTTGACCAGTGGACAGTTGGCGAGTACCCTGTGCCACTTGGCGATGCAGTCCGTTGCAACGCATTGACGATACCCGACAAGAACACGATTCTTTTCAACGACTGGGAGATTGTCTATGGGTTAAGGCTGATAATTAACCAGAGCATTCTTCTCGAAATTGTGAAAACTTCCATGGAGTTGTTTTTGATAAACTGAGTCTTTGTACATATGCATAAATCTGAGCATTTATATCTGTATGATATATTAATTGAGGAATGTTGGCTATGATAATTGTTTTGAGTACTTGGATGATGATTGAACTGATAAATGATTAGATGATGATAGTTGATTAATGCTGATAGCATGATTATGGTATGATCTATCTGTATGATATTGCTGTTTGTGTTATCTCTATGCTGCCATGTTGGTATTGGTGTAGGTGATCTCACCTCTTTGTTATATTATTTTGCTTTATCTGTATTATTAAAATTATACAGTAGAAGGAATGAGTTGTCTTAGACATAATGAGTGGTAGATACTCAGAGATTGATGGAAACATTGAAAAGTGGCTGCCTCAAGTTCGAAGATGTGCCGGGTAGACAAGGAGTAAAGTTCTGATGCATTAAGTTGATACAAGAGAAAGAACGAGTATGTTAAGATTTAATGTTAGTGTTGTACCATGCTATTAAGTAGGACCCGTTATGGGGTTTGCTACTGTTAAAAAAAAATAAGTCTATTAATTTTATATTTCTCTTTAAATTGTGATATTAATTGGTGTCAATATTGCATAATGAATAGTTTAAATATGATTTTCAATATTACCTAATATTTTCAGTAAATTTACGTTTCAGTAAAGAAGAAATTTTGAAACCTATCTTTTATAACTCAAACTTTGTGCGAACTTCTTTTCAGATTATGAGTCGGGAGTCGGAAATGTAATGCCCTAAGGAGAGTGTTACAAGTTAGATACAAGTATCATAAGTATGGTTACTTAACTAGAAACATGGAATATGCTCCTTTATGAGTTAGAAGTGAGTTGAGAGTACATGTTTGCTAGAGTTTAGTTCTTCACTTGGTTAGAGAGAACCATGTGATGAGTTATGGTTTTGTATGAGTTATACAAAATAATGCATAGTTTTCTATTACTTGCTAATTCCAAAGTAGAGTAATCTTTAATGATGTATAATCATATGGCCAAAGGAGATAGAGGAGACAATCCAAAAGTCACTTTGAGTGAGGATTTAGCCATAGTTACTCGTTAATGCCAGGATTACTAGTTTATATGTAGTTGAAATAGTACTCTCACTAGTCCACTCATTATCCAGTAGTTTGAAGAGTCAGTCTTCTTATCTACAAGTTTAAAGAGAATGTGGAATATACAAGTGACACATACACACACAATTCTACACTTACACAATCACAATGCATTTCATAATTATTATTCCTGAACATTGCATACATGCGAGCATATGGCATCCATATTTATTTCCTATTCCTTAGCAATTGTATGGGCAGTTGCCTAGTGTAGATGATATTTTACAATTGTATGGGTGATTGTTCAATATCCTCGATTGTATAATTATGAGTTTAAGGTTAAGGATTGGCTTAGTGAATGTTTACACAGAGTAAGAGAATGTAAATGTTCGAGTGGAGTAAAGACTTTACTACTTATTGCTAATCCTAAATTTTAGAGTCAATGAGTTTATTCATGGAAAAAAGTTATACATGCAGTACCTATAACAAGTTTATAAATAAACTAGTTGTGATATGTTACAACTGAGCAGATAGTTGTTCTTATCATATAAGTAAGGGACTTAGGTTTATAGATTATGCGCTGTGTTTAGTGAACCTTTACATAACAGTGACATGTGAATGTTCTAGTAATATTGAATATAGTTTAATATCTTGTAGCAACTATAATCTATTATCACTAAGTTCAAATAGTATAATGTTAAGCAGTTTTGAGATAGTTTAGATATGTATACAATTTACATTGTTTAATGCTATGAAATACATGAATATTATTGAGACTTTTTATGTTCTCACCTTTTTTTGTGTTTCCATGGTAATAACAGGTCAAGACCCTTCAGAGCGTAAGAAGATAAAGAAATAGAAGAATTAGTGTAGTATAGTTTTATTTGTTTCTTTTATAGAAAAAACTTATGTATTTATTTATATTTGCTTTAAGGATGTAAAAGTTGTATGTATAACACTTTGCCGTCGTGGCTAATGATGTATATATGTATGACTTTTAGTTATGGCTCTCCATAATTATTTATAAATGTTATGGATTAGTTTGATGATTATGTTAGAAGTAGCATAGCTATTACTGTTTATCCAGGTATTTGTTAGGTATACTAGGGTAACAGTATTAGGATGTTACATCTTGTAGTTCATAATAAGACATGAAAGGTTTAGAATTTGATACCTCATCTTTATCTTTTGTGTTAGCCATTAGATAGAAGTTTGTTATTTCAGCCTCTTCCTCCACATCATTAGAAGTGTCATAATCCATGTCTTCCTATGTTGCCATCATGCCTTTATTTTTTCTAAACTTCTTGGATGATTTCTTCAGCTGTAAACATTCAATTTTGATGTGGCTCTACTTCTTGCGATTGTAGCAAATGATTTGGCTTCTATTGGGGATGCTTGAATCTCCCTTCTGATCTTTCTACTAAAAGAAGCCTTTCTTCAACTTCTATCTCAGAGTCAACAACTTCATCTTCTTCATTAGAATCTTTTGATACCTTAAGAGAAGAGCTTTGAGAGGCACCATTTTTATTAGACTTTAGAGTAATAAACTTGCCATTTCTTGGAATATTCTCATCCATATTAGCTAGTTCTTGCTCATGAGTTTTTAGAGAATCCATAAGCTCAACACTTAGAGTGTTCAAGTCTTTAGCTTCTTGTATGGGAGTGACATTAGGTCTACAAACTTAAGGTAAGCTTTTCAGCACTTTTATGACCATTTCCTGGTTAGAATAAGTTCTTCCTAGTGCCTTCAGCTGATTGATGGTATGCATGTATCGAATGAACATATCATCAATCATCTTATCATCCATCATCTTGAAGAGATTATATTGTTGAACTAATATGTTTATCTTGGTTTCCTTGACTTGACTTGTTCCTTCATGTAGTATTTCAAGTCTGTCCTAAATTTCTTTAGTGGATTTATAGGCTATTATCTTATCATATTCACTCTTGCTAGGTGTGTAATGTCCTAATACTTAAACTAATGGCATATCCAAAATTATGCATTAGCAATCATATTAGAGTACATCACTTAGATCAATATCAAAATTTTTTGAAGAAACACATATATAATATACAAAATATGAACCTGAAACGGAAGTACATGGTACATATCTGTAGAACTGAGTCATATACAAATTGTAACACTCACCGTAGGGTATCACATTTAAGACTAATCCTAATAGAGCTTACCCAAGTTGTAAAAGAATTAATCTTGTAAAAATGTCAATTTTAAAATTTTGTTGTGATGCAAACCAAGAATGATGTCCAATTTAAGGCCAATTTGATTTTTGATGAAAATTTTATTTTCATTAGTGATGAACCTGTTGACTTGTTTTGGCTATATCTTGCGTTACAGATCTCTGATTGGTGTATTCCTTAGTGCGTTGGAAAGCTAAGGAACTTATCTACAAATCTTATTTCAAGCTTCTTGACCAGATTCGGCTTCTATCATAGTGAAAAATGGGCTGGAAGTTGAAGACGAATTTTTAGACGAAGTTTTCTAGTTTATTTCTATTAAATAAAGTGTAATAAACTTTGTGTGTAGATGGTGCACATTTTTATTAAGCTTCTTGGGAGGACAACCTTTGGCTTGCATGCCTAGGCAACTCTTTTTTAGAAGTCATGAACCACTTTTATTATCCACTTAATTGTCATTAGTTGCTTTAATTAGCCACTTAGTGGATTAGTTATTGCTTTTATAGAGAATTTGTCACAATTATGGTGACCTTTGGTATGAATATTCTATGCAGCCCCTAAACTCTATATATGTACACATCTATGATGAATGAAAAAAAAAAGAAGACCTTTGGATGTTTAATTTGGAGTTGTTCCAATTGTGAGAGTGTTTAGCCTCTCTTAGGTTCTTCATTGAACTAACCCCTTTGATCTTATCAAGAGTCCAAGACCCTTGTGGTGATCCTCACCTTGGCTTATTAATTCCCCTTGGAATTGTGGTGCCTGCCATTCTATTCCTTATTTTATCCATTTGATTGTTTTCTTCTTCTTCGAATTTTTGTTGGCCACTCAAGGATAGATCTGAATTTCTATATAATCTTATTTTTTTAGGATCATATCATGTGGTCTCTAGAGCCATCCTTCCTAGAGTGATTTTTCTATTTGTTCTTCGATTTTTTTTCCAAAAAAAAAAAATTCTTCTTACCACCACATATCATGGCAACACTATTCCTTGAAATAGAAAGATTGCAAAGACGAATGGAGGAGTTCAATGAGATGCTTGAAAAGCTAGGAGAAATAAAAAGGAGGAGGCATGGAGGAAGGAGATATGAGAGAAGAGATAGAGAAATTGAAAGGGAGAAAAAGGAGAACAAAAAAAGGGTGAGAAAAGAGGAGAGAATGAAAAGACAAATAGAAAGTTTTGAAGCACATGTGAAGAAAATGGTTGAAGACTCCAAAAAAGAAAGTGAGGTGAACAAAACAAACTTGAATGCTTGTTTTGATGCTATTCCTAATTCTTTGCCTAGTTGTGTTGATTCTCTTGTGAAGGAGATTGAGTGTGTTCCTCCAAAGGAAGCTTGCAAGACATTCAATGAAATTGAAGATGTTCCTCCAAAGGAAGCTTGCAAGACATTCAATGAAATTGAAGAAAAGATTCCAAAGGAAGCTTGCATAATCAATGAAATTGAAGATGAAATTCCAAAGGAAGAATGCAAAGCATCAATTGGAGTTGAATTGCAAGAGGAAGATAAAGAGATGAAGATGACTAGAGAGTGGCTTACACTTAAAGCTGAGAATAAGTCTTCAAATTCACTTGGAAAGTCATGACAATCTATTACTCTAATACCTACTTCTAGATTAGCTTGTGGAATCAAATGTTGGGATTCTTCTACTTTGGTTCATTTGTCTAACATTTCTCCCTTAAGTCATGAAGAAAAGAATAGTGAAGGCCAAACCAACCCAAGCAAAGAGCAAGAGAAAAATAGTGAGAAAGAAGAGAATGAAAAAGATATTGAGGAAAAAGTAAAGAGTCTCTTTATGAACAAAAGTGAGGTGGAAAAAGCATTCTTTGAAGAGGCAAAGGTTGAAAGAAAAATTGAGAGTCTTCCTATAAAAGAAAATAAGGAAGTTGAAGAAACAATTCCAAGAGAGGTGTCCCATGGATTCAAAAGAGTTGTGTTTGAACCCGGAGGATGAAGACGATTCCCAAAGGTAATAAATTCGAGGTTAAATTCTCTTCAAGGGGGAGGGAATGATGCAAACCAAGAATGATGTCCAATTTAAGGCCAATTTGATTTTTGATGAAAATCTTATTTTTATTAGTGAAGAACCTATTGACTTGTTTTGGCTATATCTTGCGCTACAGATCTCCGATTGGTGTATTCTTTGCTGCTTTGGAAAGCTAAGGAACTTATCTACAAATCTTATTTCAAGCTTCTTGACCAGATTCGACTTCTATCATGGTGAAAAATGGGCTGTAAGTTGAAGACGAATTTTTGGACAGAATTTTCTAGTTAATTTCTATTAAATAAAGTGTAATAAACTTTGTGTGTAGACGGTGCACATTTTTATTAAGCTTCTTAGGAGGGCAACCTTTGGCTTGCATGCCTAGGTAACTCCTTTTTAGAAGTCATGAACTACTTTTATTATCCGCTTAATTGTCATTAATTGCTTTAATTAGCCACTTAGTGGATTAGTTATTGCTTTTATGGGGAATTTGTCACAATTATGGTGACATTTTGTATGAATATTCTATGCAACCCCTAAACTCTATATATGTACACATCTATGATGAACGAAAAAAAAAAGACCTTTGGATGTTCAATTTGGATTTGTTCTAATTGTGAGAGCGTTTAGCCTCTCTTAGGTTCTTCATTGAACCAACCCCTTTGATCTTATCAAGAATCCAAGACCCTTGTGGCGATCTTCACTGGTGCCTACCATTCTATTCCTTATCTTGTCCATTTGATTGTTTTCTTCTTCTTCGAATTGTGGTTGGTCAATCAAGGATAGATCCGGAAAAAAAAACAATGAAGGATGAACAGTAACATGAATAGTAACATGAACAGTATCGTGAACAGTGCCATGAACAGTAAAAAAGATTAGAAAAGAAAAGGAATGACAGGAAGAAGACGCCATACTCTTAGAGGGTGATAAGTCAAGCGAAGATTCGCCACAAAGGAAAGGAAACCTTTGATAAGAACCAAGATGGCTCAACCAAGAACCAAAGAGAACGAAATTCTCACAAATGGATTCAATCCATGTAAGAACCGAGCCATAGTTGCCTCCCTATCTTCATTAACGTTGGACCTAAGCATGGCCAACTCCATCTCCTTGTGGTACTCATTAACATTTTTGGATCCTTGGGTCAATCTTTGCAATTTGTTGTGAAGATCCCTATGGTAGTGATTTAGAACAAATCTCTTTCTCATAACTTATTTCATTTCTGCCCAAGTCTCAATAGGCTCCTCCTCATACTTTCTTCTCCCTTTTTGCAACTGATCCTGTAACGCCCCTCTTCCAAGGGAACGTCACATGGTCGATTACAATGCGGAAATAAAGTTAGGTGAGTTGAGACCCGGTCCATTTTAATAAGACGCGTATATTCACTAGATTATAGTTGGGTATTTTAATTGGCGGTTATGTTATATATGTACTTTTTTTTTTTAATTAGTAACCATGTTGACGAGACATCAATGGAAATAAAAGATCAAATGTAAAAACATGCATAGGAATTAATATCTCGCATCATATATATATATATATATATATATATATAAGTTTACCAAAACATTTAGTTACAAGCCTGGTACATCAAAAAGCAAAACTATACCGCCCCCAAAGTATTACATACACATACCCACTCAGTGATCGAATTTACAGCCCACTACAAACAAAACATCGGGCCCCCAAAATAAAATACCGGTAGCCTTCGAGCTACGAGTAACATCAATCCCTCAAGTGAGGAGGAATCGTGTCGATCCTCTTCGTGGTCCTCTTCGGGTCGTCCTCGTGGACTTCCTCGGGATCTTCCTCGTGATCTTCCTCATCATCGAGGAAATCACCATAGGAATAGCAGAGACACGGGACGGGGCCCGAGTTGTAGAACGAAAAGAGTCCTCTCTCTGAGTGAAGTAACGATCGCCCCACATCTCACGGATCGGTAGCCGAAACTCCAAACGTAGGGCGATACAAACAGTGAAGACAGTGGTTCGTGGCGTCTCCAGTGCTAGTGATATCGAGACATCTCCCGTGTAGACACAAATGCTTCGAATCGTAGTTGATATACCAAAGACTCGCCCTCCTAAGAAAGTCGACGTACATCTCCCAAAAATCTGTGCGTACGGGGCTCCATAGTCTTCTGTGGTCGCTCAGTCAAGGTAAGGCCAAAAACCAGGGAAGTTGGGAGCTTCCGGTTCCTCACGGTTGTCTTCGACGAGACGCAATGTACAAATAAACAGAAATGGAGAGACAGAAGGAAAAGAGGTAAGACATCCTTCCATCATTACCAATTATAGCATCAAGAAACCAAACCACAGAAAGCGCCCACATAGCATTTACAACAATAGTAATAGTAATGGACATTCAAGAGCAGCTATGAATCAAGCAGATAATTCCAGTGGTCACATACAGTATATCAACAATATATCAATGCCGCACCATAATAATGATAAATGCAAATAATTCACTGACTCTATACACGTGAGCCCTCAATAACCAAGATCCTACTCCATGGAGCTAGACACAAAACACTCGGAGAGAATGATCGTGAGACATGCCGATCTCGTCACCATAAAAACAAGTGCTTTCCGTAAAATAATCACTCATTTTGCGCAACAAGGCTTTATACAAAGAAAGATTCTCACAAGATCTCGATATAGGATCGTGGCCGGTCAGATCGTCGGTGCGTTTGCATCGGTTTGTCTCACGGTCCGTAGGGGCTACCACCGCCCTTTGTGAAACACCCGCGCCCCAACGCCCTCAAGGCCAACTACAGACCCCACTTGTCTATTCGCACCCGCACTAAGGTGTGTTCAACTCCTAGGCAACTAGGCCTTACGACAAATTCAACGGACAAATCACAATGCATACAGACTCTATGCATAATCATGTATGATCATTATCACATACTATTCCATCATATATCACAATTTGCCAAAGTAAGAATTAATACAAATCAATGGTCTCTCACATGGACCCACAATAGCATAATATTGTCATTAAATAGATCAATACCCTTTTCAAAACGTATTATGAGTTCTTGCTTAGGTTTAGCTTTACTTACAGTGGTTTGTCTCTAAAGGAATTCTCTTAGTTAACTTAATTCCTCTTAGGTAATTTATTCATATGCCCTTAGAAGGTTATTCTAAGATCTCATAATCTCACACTCTCATGTTCTTCCCTGTTTATGCATCCCTAAGTAATTTCTAGTCATCCCATTTATTTATGATCAATATTCCTCTATTAGTCCCAAGGTTTTTGGGTCCAAGAAACTACACGGTCGGAATCACAAATTGAGTCACAGATTTCAATTACTAGGTGTTGGGTGATAAGTATACGTTTGAATTCGACAGAGACTACGTTTTATGAATGATTGAAGTTGCCATTCGACGAAGAATAATGTAACAGGAGGAGGAAAGAATGGGAAACACATTTTATAATAGGATAGGCAAGAAATCATTTTCTGTCGGATGGGGGTTCTCAGACGAAGAAATCATTTTCTGTCGGATGGGGGTTCTGTCGGACGAAGAAATCATTTTCTGTCGGATGGGGGTTCTGTCGGACGAAGATCAAAACTGTCGAACCCTCCAGATGGTCAGCAAAAAACCTCAATTCGACGGGTATAGGTGTCGACGTTGGAGAAAATCTCCCAAGTGTCGAACCGACGAACACTGGTCGAAATCTCTAATTTCGACGGTCGGGAGAAATTCATCTACTCGACAGGCATTGTCTCTCAAATTCGACGATTATTGACTTTGGGTCATTTTCTTGTAAGTGTCCAGGGACTCTATTCGACGGGTTTGTGGTCGGAAGATCAATCTCGACGGCATGATCGAGGTTCATACTCGACGGATATTGACATTGTGTTTATGGTCGAAATCTAAATTCGACGAGTTTGACATTCGACGAAAAAGGTCGTGAGTCTAAACTCGACGATTTCAACATTTTACTAAGTAATTAGATTATCACGTTCGACGGTTTTAGGTTATCACGTTCGATGTGTTTTAGGTTATCATGTTCGACAGGTTTTAGGTTATCATGTTCGACGTGTTTGGCCATGGGTCCTTACTCGACGGATTTTAACATTTTACTAAGAGATTAGGTGATCATGTTCGACAGGTTTGGCCATGGGTCCTTACTCGACGGATTTTAACATTTTATTAAGTGGTTAGGTTATCACGTTCGACAGTGTTTGGCCATGGGTCCTTACTCGACGGATTTTATCATTCGACGAAAATGGTCAGAAATCTTCATTCGACGTATTTTGACATATCACCAAAAGATCAAGGCATTATATTCGACGAGTTTGGCCAAATTTCTTACTATTACTAGTTTTCCACATTAAGTTTCCAAATCCTGGGCTCAACACCGTAACTATCCGAAAATCACTTAACTCATTCCCTTCAATATTACACATTCCAATACATCCTAAGTTATCATTTATATATATGTACATTCAAAACTCAAACAATCAAATAACACATATACCATACAAACAACATACAAAAGCAGAAAGACCCTCAACAAAATCACAGACGTTCCTAAATGCTAAGAGAGGTTGAGGAGGAGTGTCTTCCTCTTACCTTAGAGAAGCACAAAGAAAGGTCAAGCTCCTTTTGGTCGAAATTATATTTTCACTCCCGTGAGATCCTTGAATATTCAAGCTCACCAAAATCAGAATCGAGTGTTGAAATGGATACCCATGGTCATCAAAATGACAGTGGGTTACGAAAATGAGAAGAGATGAGGAAAAAGCTAAGGACTTTACCTTAAAGTTCCAACCTTTAAGCTTCAACCGTGGAGGAAAAGAAGATGAAGAAGACGTAGGACTTTGAAGATGATTCCCTTAGGTGTGGTGCTTCTCCAGACACGAAATGGTGCTGGAGTGTGATGGTATTGGAGGATGAAAATATGAAGGTGGGTGGATGGTGCAAAAAGAGAGAAAGATGAGTGCTACGTACAGAGAGAGGAAATGTGTGGAGTGCGAGAATGAATTAAGCCCCTTAATTCAAATGTGCAAACAAAAATAGGAGGAGAGAGAAATAACAATAAAAAATGATTCAAAGAAGCTTCCTTGAGAAGCTTCGCACGCTTCTCTACGAAGTGCATAGTAAGCTTGTCTCCTTGATTAAATACCTCGACGGATGATTTATTACACTAGCGATAAAACCTCAAAATGTAGACCTCAGAACCGTGTCTGGACTCGGGTTTAGTAAGATCCCCGTTGACACGTTGACAAATCCAAGGTTTACCACTTCAGGGAAAATATTCTATTCTCCCGGCTCCACTCAAAGACACACATAAAACGAAGAATATATTAAAATATTCATCATCTCCAAAATTCCACAAAAATTCTTAAAAATTACAAATATTATAAAATGATCGTTTTTAACAAAATAATAAATTTTCGGGATGTTACAACACTCCCTTCTAAAAAAGAAATTTCGTCCTCGAAATTTGCATACCTTAGAATAGTGCGGGTATTGCTCTCTCATCTTGTCTTCCAACTCCAGGTTGCATCTCCAAATACCTCGTTCCAGATCACTTTCACTAATGCGATCTCCTTGCCTCTTAATTGCTTTATCCTGCTATCCTCGATTCTTATAGGAGACGTCTCATAAGTTAAGTTTTCTTTTAGTTGTACTCAGTATCCGGTGCTATGATATGACTTGGGTCGGAAGGTATTTCCGAAGTTGTGACACATGGAAAACATTATGAATATTGGAAAGAAAAGGAGGTAAGGATATTTGGTATGCTACAGACCTACACGACCAATGATTTGGTATGGTCCAAGGAATTTAGGAGTGAGTTTTCTAGATTTTAAAGCCCTACCCACCCCAACGTAGGTGTGACTTTCGTGAATACATGCTCACCTTCCTCAAACTCAAGAGGTTTTCTCCTTCGGTCTCGCATAACTCCTTTGTCGACTCGAGCCGTCCTCATCTTTTCCCGAATCATTTTAACCTTCTCGGTTGTCCGTTGTATAATCTCGGGTCCAATAGTAAGGCGCTCGCCGCCTTTGGTACCAACACATAGGTGTTCGACATCGTCGTCCATACGAGCTTCATAGGGTGCCATCCCTATGCTCGAATGATAATCAAGTTGTTGTAGGTGAATTCTATCAAGGGTAGAATGTCATCCCAACTCCCGCTTGCTCTATGGTGCAAGCTCTAAGCAAATCTTCCAAAGATTGGATTGTTCTCTCCGATCGACCGCTCTGGCCTCATGCGATGATAAGCGTAACTAAGTTGTAATTTTGTCCCCAATGCTTCTTGCAAACTCTCCCGTAAATTTGAAGTAAACCTCGGATCTCTATCTCGAAACAATACTTGTAGGCACACCGTGCGTCTGACAATCTCTCCAATATAGATCTGAGTCAATCTCTCTAGCTTATACTTGATGTCGATCGGAAGAAAATGTGCTGATTTCGTGAGTCGGTCCACAATTACCCAAATCGAATCATAACCTTTTCTTGTCCTTGGTAATCCGACTACAAAGTCCATTGCAATCCTGTCCCACTTCCATTCCTAATAGATAACGGTTGCAGCAATCCCGCTGGTCTCGATGTTCCACTTTAGCTTTTTGACAAACCGGACAAGTAGATACACGTCTAGTAACGTCACTCTTCATTCCGTGCCACCGAACAACTTCTTCAAGTCTTGATACATCTTCGTCATGCCCGGTGCATACTCGGTTGGCTTGTGTGAGCATGATTAATGATGTATTCTCTAAGTTCTTGATTCCGAGGGACACAAACTCTCCCCGGAATCTCAAAATTCCATCCGTTCCTCTGCAAACTCTGTTTCATTTCCTTGCTTCATCTCGTTCCCTTACTTCTTGCAAGAATTTGTCCTTCTTCTGCTCTTTCCTTATGTTGTCCATCAACTCGCTCGAGATGGTAACCATATTCATGCAAATCTTTCCAGGTTCTAACTTCACAAAAGACCATACATCTCTCGAATTGCTCTATTAGATCCTTTTCCTTGATCATCGTGGCGAGACACCGATCATCTTCCTACTTAGAGCGTCACGCCACAACATTTGCCTTGCCAGATGATACGTGTTGGAAATCGTAATCCTTCGTGAATTCTAACCACCTCCGTTGCCTCATGTTCAACTCCTTCGATCATACAAATACTTCGAGACTCTTGTGATCACCGAAAATGTTAAACGTTGCCCCGTAGAGAAAATGCCTCCATATTTTCAGAGCAAAAACTACACCCGCTAGCTCCAGGTCGTGCGTCGGATAATTCTTCTCGTGCACTCGCAACT
This sequence comes from Ormosia semicastrata, assembly GCA_029884595.1. Lineage (NCBI taxonomy): Eukaryota > Viridiplantae > Streptophyta > Magnoliopsida > Fabales > Fabaceae > Ormosia > Ormosia semicastrata. Next base: position 68,852,247 of record JAQQTO010000061.1, on the reverse strand, counting down.
GTCTTGAAGCATAAGCCACCACTCTTCCATGTTGCATAAGTACAGATCCTAGCCCTTGGTATGAAGCGTCACAGTACACTTCAAACTGTTCATTCGGATCGGGTAGCACTAACACCGGTGAGGTAGTCAGTCGATTCTTCAACTCTTGGAAACTTTGCTCACAACCGTTTCGGTCCACTCAAAAGTTTGGTTTTTCCTTGTGAGTTGCGTAAGTGGTCCAGCAATCTTGGAGAATCCCTCAATGAACCTCCGATAATATCCCGCTAAACCCACAAAGCTTCGAATCTCTGTTGCTGACTTCGGCCTTTCCCATTGTAGTACTACCTCCACTTTCGATGGATCCACAAAGAATCCCACTCTTTGAGATCACGTGACCTAGAAACTTGACTTCTTCCAGCCAAAACTCACATTTTGACAGCTTTGGCATACAATTCCTTCTCTTTCGTAATCCGAAGAACTATACCGAGGTGTTCAAAGATGGTCCTCCCGATTTTGAGAGTATACCGTAATGTCATCAATGAAGACCACAACGAATTTATCCAAGTAAGGTCGAAATATTCGGTTCATGTAGTCCATGAAGATAGGCCGGTGCATTCGTCACACCAAACGGCATCACCAAATACTCGTAGTGACCGTATCGGTGCGAAAAGCGCCTCTTGGGCACATCCTCTGTCTTCACTCGTATCTCGATGATACCCGGATCGCAGATCAATCTTGGAAAACACCGCCGCTCCCTTCGCTTGGTCCATCAAGTCGTCAATCCTCGGGAGTGGATATTTGTTCTTAATCGTTACTTTGTTCAGCTGCCGATAGTCCACACATAACCTTGAGGTGCCATCCTTCTTGCGAACTAACAGCACTAGTGCTCCCCATGGTGACACACTTGGCCTGACAAATTGCTTTTCCAAAAGCTCTTCTAGTCAAGTTTCTTTAGCTCTCTAACTCTGTTGGTGCCATCCGGTGACGGTGTTATAGACACAGGGGCCGCTCCCGTACTAAGTCGATAGCAAATTCTATCTCTCGAGCTTTAAGTGGTAAACCAGGCACACTCTCTGAAAGACTTCGGAAACTCATTCACCACTTTGGAATTGTGTCCACATCAACCTCGTTCTCGATTTTCAAAGAAGACAAGAGTAGCATGTATCCGTGAGCTCCTTCTTTCAAGAGAGCTTGAACTCGGTTGGCCGTCGAAATCTAGAATTCTCATTTATGGGAAAAACTATGGTCTTTCTCGGGAACAGTCTAACGAACATGGTTAGAAGACAACCACCCATCCCTAGGATAATATCTAATTGGGAAAGAGGTAAACAAATCGATCGACCGAAAAGGATCGACCTTCAACAATCAATGGACAGCTTTAGACAAACTTTGGTAGTAACTACCGGTTTATCGGTGGGGGTAGAAACGGTTAAGTCAAAAGGTAAGGACGACACGTAGACTCGGTTTTGCACACAAATCATACGATATAAAAGAATGGGTTGCCCCAGAGTCATACAAGATGCGCTTAAAAGATTACCTTCTATGATGCCTTCTCCCCATGTATCAAATCTTCGGATTCGGAGGCTTCACTCCGCTCATAGTGTAAACTCGTCCTCCAAATTGCGGTTTCTTGGCTTTCGCAAAGATTCATTGAAGGTTCGACCTTCGCTTGATTGCAATCTCTCGTAGATGTGTCCAGGTTTCCCACATCGAAAACAGATAATCCCTTTGATAGGACAATCCCTTGTCGATGATCTTTCCACACTTCCGCATTTGGAGGGATATGCCAAGTTTTGGCCATCCGGCTCCCACTAGAACCTCCACTTGAACTTCCACCCATGGCTTGTTGGTGACTTCCCATTGGTCGAGAGTATGGCTTCTTCCGGAAGCGGTTAACACTTGTGTTATTGCCGCCTCTCCGGAATCTCGCAGCCCAAAGTTTCTATTCCTCATATCTCTAGATTGCTCCAGAGCCTCTACATCACAAAGAAGTATCCAAAGCGGTTGTGAGAATTCATTGATCCTCAAGGTGATTACAGCTTTCCTCGGTTCCGTACCTCAATCCTTCCGTGAATCTTCTGCACTTCCAAGCCTCATCCGGTTGGTTCTCGAAAGTAGGTCGAAAATCGTGACAAATTTTCGAATCTCGCTGCGTACTCGCTAACAAATATATTCCCCTGTCGTAGGTTGAGGAATTCGACTCCTTCGCATGCCTTGCACTCGCAGAAAATACTTGTCCAAGAACTTTTCTTTGAACAACTCCCAAGTAATCTCTGGTCACGCTTCTAGCATCCTCCGCACTCCGCTCCACCGCTCTCGGCGTTACCTACCACCAAGATAAAAGTAGCATAATCCACCTTCTTACCCTCGCCGCAATTCATTCCTCGAAATACCTTCTCCAACTCCTTGATCCACGACTAGCTTTGTCCGGATCAAATTCTCCTTTAAATTGAGGAGGATTATGGCGTCGAAATTCAAATTCGAGCATCGGCGGTAGCCTCTAACCGTTGAGCACTCGCTCTTGTTGTTGCGTAACTCTCTCTCTTTGTCGTGCGGCTTGCTCGGTTGTTGTGCGATGACCTCACATCCTCTCGCATCGCCGTAATAGTCGCTTGCCATATCTTCCCTTCGTGCCATCTCACTTTCTCGGATTCAGATTATCCGAAAACACGAAAAGTCGATTGCATTCACTAAGAATACCAAACACTACTCCTTTACGAATACCATTCGAGAACACACAAAGACAAACAAGACAGACTCAACCACAAGACCCAAAGAAACATAAACCGGCTCGATACCAAAAATGTAACGCCCTCTTCCAAGGGAACGTCACATGGTCGATTACAATGCGGAAATAAAGTTAGGTGAGTTGAGACCCTGGTCCATTTTAATAAGACGCGTATATTCACTAGATTATAGTTGGGTATTTTAATTGGCGGTTATGTTATATATGTACTTTTTTTTTTTTTTTAATTAGTAACCATGTTGACGAGACATCAATGGAAATAAAAGATCAAACAGTAAAACATGCATAGGAATTAATATCTGCATCATCATATATATATATATATATATATAAGTTTACCAAAACATTTAGTTACAAGCCTGGTACATCAAAAAGCAAAACTATACCTGCCCCCAAAGTATTACATACACATACCCACGGTATCAGAATTTACAGCCCACTACAAACAAAACATCGGGCCCCCAAAATAAAATACTGGTAGCCTTCGGAGCTACGAGTAACATCAATCCCTCAAGTGAGGAGGAATCGTGTCGATCCTCTTCGTGGTCCTCTTCGGGGTCGTCCTCGGGGACTTCCTCGGGATCTTCCTCGGGATCTTCCTCATCATCGAGGAAATCACCATAGGAATAGCAGAGACACGGGACGGGGCCCGAGTCAGAGAACGAAAAGAGTCCTCTCTGAGTGAAGTAACGATCGCCCCACATCTCACGGATCGGTGGCCGAAACTCCAAACGTAGGGCGATACAAGCAGTGAAGACAGTGTGGTTCGTGGCGTCTCCAGGCTAGTGATATCGAGACATCTCCCGTGTAGACACAGCTGTTCGAATCGTAGTTGATATACCAAAGACTCGGCCCTCCTAAGAAAGTCGACGTACATCTCCCAAAAATCTGTGCGTACGGGGCTCCATAGTCTTCTGTGGTCGCTCAGTCAAGGTAAGGCCAAAAACCAGGGAAGTTGGGAGCTTCCGGTTCCTCACGGTTGTCTTCGACGAGACGCAATGTACAAATAAACAGAAATGGAGAGACAGGAAGGAAAAGAGGTAAGACATCCTTCCATCATTACCAATTATAGCATCAAGAAACCAAACGGCGCAAAGCGCCCACATAGCATTTACAACAATAGTAATAGTAATGGACATTCAAGAGCAGTTATGAATCAAGCAGACAATTCCAGGCAGTCACAGGTATATCAACAATATATCAATGCCAGACCATAATAATGATAAATGCAAATAATTCACGGACTCTATACACGTGAGCCCTCAATAACCAAGATCCTACTCCATGGAGCTAGACACAAAACACTCGGAGAGAATGATCATGGAGACATGCCAAGATCTCGTCACCATAAAAACAAGTGCTTTCCGAGAAAATAATCACTCATTTTGCGCAACAAGGCTTTATACAAAGAAAGATTCTCACAAGATCTCGATATAGGATGTGGCCGGTCAGATCGTCGGTGCGTTTGCATCGGTTTGTCTCACGGTCCCGTAGGGGCTACCACCCCTTTGTGAAACACCCGCGCCCCAACGCCCTCAAGGCCAACTACAGACCCCACTTGTCTATTCGCACCCGCACTAAGGTGTGTTCAACTCCTAGGCAACTAGGCCTTACGACAAATTCAACGGACAAATCACAATGCATACAGACTCTATGCATAATCATGTATGATCATTATCACATACTATTCCATCATATATCACAATTTGCCAAAGTAAGAATTAATACAACAATGGTCTCTCACATGGACCCACAATAGCATAATATTGTCATTAAATAGATCAATACCCTTTTCAAAACGTATTATGAGTTCTTGCTTAGGTTTAGCTTTACTTACTGTGGTTTGTCTCTAAAGGAATTCTCTTAGTTAACTTAATTCCTCTTAGGTAATTTATTCATATGCCCTTAGAAGGTTATTCTAAGATCTCATAATCTCACACTCTCATGTTCTTCCCTTTTTATGCATCCCTAAGTAATTTCTAGTCATCCCATTTATTTATGATCAATATTCCTCTATTAGTCCCAAGGTTTTTGGGTCCAGAAACTACACGGTCGGAATCACAAATTGAGTCACGATTTCAATTACTAGGTGTTGGGTGATAAGTATACGTTTGAATTCGACAGAGACTACGTTTTATGAATGATTGAAGTTGCCATTCGACGAAGAATAATGTAACAGGAGGAGGAAAGAATGGGAAACACATTTTATAATAGGATAGGCAAGAAATCATTTTCTGTCGGATGGGGGTTCTGTCGGACGAAGAAATCATTTTCTGTCGGATGGGGGTTCTGTCGGACGAAGAAATCATTTTCTGTCGGATGGGGGTTCTGTCGGACGAAGATCAAAACTGTCGAACCCTCCAGATGGTCAGCAAAAAACCTCAATTCGACGGGTATAGGTGTCGACGTTGGAGAAAATCTCCCAAGTGTCGAACCGACGAACACTGGTCGAAATCTCTAATTTCGACGGTCGGGAGAAATTCATCTACTCGACAGGCATTGTCTCTCAAATTCGACGATTATTGACTTTGGGTCATTTTCTTGTAAGTGTCCAGGGACTCTATTCGACGGGTTTGTGGTCGGAAGATCAATCTCGACGGGCATGATCGAGGTTCATACTCGACGGATATTGACATTGTGTTTACTGGTCAGAAATCTAAATTCGACGAGTTTGACATTCGACGAAAAAGGTCAGGAGTCTAAACTCGACGGATTTCAACATTTTACTAAGTAATTAGATTATCACGTTCGACAGGTTTTAGGTTATCACGTTCGACAGGTTTTAGGTTATCATGTTCGACAGGTTTTAGGTTATCATGTTCGACAGGTTTGGCCATGGGTCCTTACTCGACGGATTTTAACATTTTACTAAGAGATTAGGTGATCATGTTCGACAGGTTTGGCCATGGGTCCTTACTCGACGGATTTTAACATTTTATTAAGTGGTTAGGTTATCACGTTCGACAGGTTTGGCCATGGGTCCTTACTCGACGGATTTTATCATTCGACGAAAATGGTCAGAAATCTTCATTCGACGTATTTTGACATATCACCAAAAGATCAAGGCATTATATTCGACGAGTTTGGCCAAATTTCTTACTATTACTAGTTTTCCACATTAAGTTTCCAAATCCTGGGCTCAACACCGTAACTATCCGAAAATCACTCGGAACTCATTCCCTTCAATATTACACATTCCAATACATCCGGTTATCATTTATATATATGTACATTCAAAACTCAAACAATCAAATAACACATATACCATACAAACAACATACAAAAGCAGAAAGACCCTCAACAAAATCACAGACGTTCCTAAATGCTAAGAGAGGTTGAGGAGGAGTGTCTTCCTCTTACCTTAGAGAAGCACAAAGAAAGGTCGCTCCTTTTGGTCGAAATTATATTTTCGGCTCCCGTAGATCCTTGAATATTCAAGCTCACCAAAATCGAATCGAGTGTTGAAATGGATACCCATGGTCATCAAAATGACAAAGGGTTACGAAAATGAGAAGAGATGAGGAAAAAGCTAAGGACTTTACTTAAAGTTCCAACCTTTAAGCTTCAACCGTGGAGGAAAAGAAGATGAAGAAGACGTAGGACTTTGAAGATGATTCCCTTAGGTGTGGTGCTTCTCCCATACACGAAATGGTGCTGGAGTGTGATGGTATTGGAGGATGAAAATATGAAGGTGGGTGGATGGTGCCTTGGAAGGAGAAATGGAAAGAGAGAAAGATGAGTGCTACGTACGGGAGGAGGAAATGTGTGGAGTGCGAGAATGAATTAAGCCCCTTAATTCAAATGTGCAAAGACAAAAATAGGAGGAGAGAGAAATAACAATAAAAAATGATTCAAAGAAGCTTCCTTGAGAAGCTTCGCACGCTTTCTACGAAGTGCATAGTAAGCTTGTCTCCTTGATTAAATACCTCGACGGATGATTTATTACACTAGCGATAAAACCTCAAAATGTAGACCTCAGAACAGTGTACCGAACTCGGGTTTAGTAAGATCCCCGTTGACACGTTGACGTATCCAAGTTTACCACTTCGGGAAAATATTCTATTCTCCCGCTCCACTCAAAGACACACATAAAACGAAGAATATATTAAAATATTCATCATCTCCAGAAAATTCCACAAAAATTCTTAAAAATTACAAATATTATAAAATGATCGTTTTTAACAAAATAATAAATTTTCGGGATGTTACAGATCCCACCAAACAAGTGCATAGTCTTTGAATTCAAGAGCGACTACCTTCACTTTCTTTCTTTTATTGAAATTGTTGCAATCAAACACTTGCTCCATCTTCATTTCCCACTCTAAGTAAGCTTCAGGATCACTCTTCCCATGAAAGGTAGGAACTTTGATTTTGACCCCCTCAATTCTATCCTCTCTATCACGCCTCCTTCCTCTACGTGGTCCATGTCTAGGTCTGTCCTCACTCTCATAACCACTTCCATGATTTGATTCTTCTCGGTTTTAGAGGTTGGCAAGTTGTTCATTGAAGTTTGCATTCATTTGCTCCATTTGCCTTGCAAGGATTTGCATTTGAGTAGTCATCCTAGCATGAAGAACCGCGGACCTTGGAGAAAGAGGTGGACTATCACCTTGGGCTGCCATCACTTGAAACACACAATATCAAAAATAATAAGATAGTATAAATCCTCACCACACTCCCTCACGTGTGCACACAATGTGTATTTCACTCAAATAGGCTTTTTCCACACAAGATGTAATTTTCACTCTTACCTCTTTCCACTCAAATTCTCTTTGCAAGTTCTTAAATGAACCCTGTTGCATTTCAATTACCAAAAGCTCTTACAAAGGTAGCGGTCCTCATAAGAGTAAGCACTCAGAAGTTAAAGAAAGGATGAAACTCTGGACAAAACTCAAAGGAATTTAAAAGACAAGCAAGAAAAACTAATTAAAAAGAAAGGTAGAACTCAAAAGAAATAAGAAGAAAAAGAAATGCACAAAGTATGTAGAATAGCACCACTTAATTGAAATTCAGAAGGCATTCAAACTTAATATTGCTTAAGTGCAAGGGCAGTCTCTTTTTTTTTCTTTTTTTTAATACTATTTTCATGCCCTTGTTCTCTTTTTGCACTTAAAAAAAAATTGGTTCTTACAATTTTTGTTCCAAATGTTATGCCCAATTGTGTATTTAGGAGTTTCCTTTCAAATTAAGGTGCTATGAAACATATAACAGCAATGGATATAGAGTTGATAAGATCAAAGCTGTAAATATTGCGTAGAAATTAAAGAACAGAAACTAAAGGCAGAAAATAAAAGGATTGGAATTTAAATGGCAAAAAGTAAAAAACAGAAAGTAAAGAATGTTGCCAATTCTTAGAAATAGCAGAGATCAATGATGATCAAGGTTGTGTATAATTATGACATTCAAGCAATGGTGCTTGATGTTTGGAAAGCAATAAGAACAAGTATAAAAAAAAATACAAGAACTTTATTAACTCTAGAATCCGGGCTCTAGATACCATATGATATGATCCTAAAAAAAAAGATCATGTAGAAATTCGGATCTATCCTTGAGTGACCAACCAAAATTTGAAGAAGAAGAAAACAATCAAATGGACAAGATAAGGAAAGGAATGGTAGGCACCACAATTCCAAGGGAAATTGATAAGCCAAGGTGAGGATCACCACAAGGGTCTTGGACTCTTGATAAGATCAAAGGGGTTAGTTCAATGAAGAACCTAAGAGAGGCTAAACACTCTCACAATTGGAACAAATCCAAATTGAACATCCAAAGGTTTTTTTTTTTTTAAAAAAAATTCTTCTTACCACCACATATCATGTGGTATCATGATATGATCCTAAAAAAAAAGATCATGTAGAAATTCGGATCTATCCTTAAGTGACCAACCAAAATTCGAAGAAGAAGAAAACAATCAAATGGACAAGATAAGGAATGGAATGGTAGGCGCCACAATTCCAAGGGGAATTGATAAGCCAAGGTGAGGATCGCCACAAGGGTCTTGGACTCTTGATAAGATCAAAGGGTTAGTTTAATGAAGAACCTAAGAGAGGCTAAACACTCTCATAATTGGAACAAATCCAAATTGAACATCCAAAGGTTTTTTTCTTTTGGAAAAAAAATCGAAGAACAAATAGAAAAATCACTCTAGGAAGGATGGCTCTGATACCACATTATATGATCCAAAAATGGAACATAAGATTTTCAGATCTATCCTTGAGTGACCAACCACAATTCGAAGAAGAAGAAAACAATCAAATGGACAAGATAAGGAATGGAATGGAAGGTGCCACAATTCCAAGGGAAATTGATAAGCCAAGGTGAGGATCACCACAAGGGTCTTGGACTCTTGATAAGATCAAAGGGGTTAGTTCAATGAAGAACCTAAGAGAGGCTAAACACTCTCACAATTAGAGCAAATCCAAATTGAACATCCAAAGGTCTTTCCTTCATGACCTAGGGGAGAAATGTTAGACAAATGAACCAAAGTAGAGGAATCCCAACATTTGATTCCACAAGCTAATCTAGAAGTAGGTATTAGAGTAATAGATTGCCATGACTTTCCAAGTGACTTTGAAGACTTATTCTCAGCTTTAAGTGTAAGCCACTCTCTAGTCGTCTTCATCTCCTTATCTTCCTCTTACAATTAAACTCCAATTGATGCTTTGCATTCTTCCTTTGGAATTTCATCTTCAATTTCATTAATTGTGCAAGCTTCCTTTGGAATCTCATCTTCAATTTCATTGAATGTCTTGCAAGCTTCCTTTGGAGGAACATCTTCAATTTCATTGAATGTCTTGCAAACTTCTTTTGGAAGAACACACTCAATCTTCTTCACAAGAGAATCAACACAACTAGGCAAAGAATTAGGAATAGCATCAAAACAAGCATTCAAGTTTGTTTTGTTCACCTCACTTTCTTTTTTGGAGTCTTCAACCATTTTCTTCACATATGCTTCAAAACTTTCTATTTGTCTTTTCATTCTATCCTCTTTTCTCACCCTTTTTTTGTTCTCCTTTTTCTCCCTTTCAATTTCTCTATCTCTTCTCTCATATCTCCTTCCTCTATGCCTCCTCCTTTTTATTTCTCCTACCTTTTCAAGCATCTCATTGAACTCCTCCATTCTTCTTTGCAATCTTTCCATTTCAAGGAATAGTATTGCCATGATATGTGGTGGTAAGAAGAATTTTTTTTTTTATGCTTGAGTGACCAACCAAAATTCGAAGAAGAAGAAAACAATCAAATGGACAAGATAAGGAATGGAATGGTAGGCACCACAATTCCAAGGAGAATTGATAAGCCAAGGTGAGGATCGCCACAAGGGTCTTGGACTCTTGATAAGATCAAAGGGGTTTGTTCAATGAAGAACCAAAGAGAGGCTAAACACTCTCACAATTGGAACAACTCCAAATTGAACATCCAAAGGTATTTTTTTTAATTCATCATAGATGTGTACATATATAGAGTTTAGGGGCTGCATAGAATATTCATACAAAAGGTCACCATAATTGTGACAAATTTCCCATAAAAGCAATAACTAATCCACTAAGTGGCTAATTAAAGCAACTAATGACAATTAAGTGGATAATATAAGTGGTTCATGAGTTCTAAAAAAGAGTTACCTAGGCATGCAAGCCAAAGGTTACCCTCCCAAGAAGCTTAATAAAAATGTCCACCATCCACACACAAAGTTTATTACACTTTATTTAACAGAAATAAACTAGAAAACTCCGTCCAAAAATTCGTCTTCAACTTCCAGCCCATTTTTTACCACGATAGAAGCCGAATCTGGTCAAGAAGCTTGAAATAAGATTTGTAGATAAGTTCCTTGGTTTCAAACGCACTAAGGAATGCACTAATCGGAGATCTGTAGCGCAATATATAGCCAAAACAAGTCAACAGGGTCATCACTAATGAAAATAAAATTTTCATCAAAAATCAAATTGACCTTAAATTGGACATCATTCTTGGTTTGCATCACATTGCGAAACAAAATAAAATAAGTAAACTAAATTAAAATATTAGTAACACTTGCAATGAACACACCAAAAGAAATATACATTAATATTACAAATGTTGTTCCAAATAATTTATATAAATACAAACCAAATTCCCAAAAGCAAAATTACAAACATACTAATAAACAAAACTCTAAACAGACCTAAGGATTTGGTTTCTCGGAAGGAGCCTCCTCCTCTTCTACATTATCATCGAAGAACCTTGGCGGATACAAATGCCTCACAAGGGTTCTTGCCGATGATACGACAGGATCCTCTTGGGGTGTATAGACAGACACCACTCCACCCCAGAGTTCATGAAGAGGCATCGTGAATTCCAACCTCACAGTTGCATGTTGAGTTAACACGGATATCCCATCTAGGGTTCCACTCAAGGTCATAGTTAAGTCCCCAATATAAACAAATATTTTATTATTATAGTCTAATCTCCAAGCATCAGCTCCGCCGTGGAATTGAACCCTAATAAAACCTAAAACTTGACGTCTTGTCACCATATCAACAAACAAAGAAAACCGTTACTGAAAATAGACAGGGTCCCTTGCCTCCTCGTTCTCTCAGTCTTCAATACACATATACAATAAAACAGATATAATATAATAACGAGGTGAGATACCCTACATCAATACTAGTATGGCAGTAAAGGAAATGACAATAAATAAACAACATACAATATTAAACCATTAGTCATATTATCATATCACAGATAATAAGTTAAATAAACTTGAATAACCAATCAATATGCTGACCCATAATATATATATATAATGACCAATTCCTACTCCGTGGAGCTAAACACAGTTTCGGAGAGAAGATCCAGAAGACATATCTGTCATTAGGCTGCCGTGGCCAAAAGTGCTATAATATATCAATTTTGTCAAAAGTGCACATCAAGCATTGGATAAGACATTCTACACTAGATCACGATATAGGACAGTGTCTCGGTCCGGATCATCGATGCGTTTGCATCGGTCTACCCCACAGACAAAAGAGCTACCAATCATCCATTACGAGGTACCCACACCCCGATGCCCCCAAGGTTAACAAGTGACCTACACTTGTCTACTCTCACCCGTACTTAGGTGTAATTCATCTCCTAGGCATACAGCCTTACCCAAATAAGTGAACACGTTTTTCTATGCATAATGTATGATTCTAACACACATACATTTATTATTTCAACATCTCATATATCCTCACCCCTTTTCTTGGTGATATCAAGATTTAACACAACTGGGCCCACCACAACTGCCCGACAGCAAACTACTATTTACGCTTAATCGTGTAGCGATATTATCGTATTTTGGAAATCGCAGAACACTTTTCATATGTTTTCAAATCACGTAAGGATTTTTCAAATCGCGTAAACATTTTATTGCATTATCTCAATCGCGTAGCCTAAAATTACTATTTTTAAGTCGCGCAAATATTTTTCAACGTATTTTTAATCACGTAAAATATTTCTAACATATTTAAACCAAAAATAATGCTTTTCTCAAAAATTTGATTTTATTTCTATTATTTGCATAATAGTCCTCCATTAAATAATATTTACATAATAATTATTATTTAAATAATATTTTCATAATAGTCCTTTCTAAAATAATATTTGTAAAATATTCCCTCTTTAAATAAAAATTATAATATAGTCCCTTTAAAAATTAATATTTCTGTTATTTCCCAGAAAATTGTGTTCCTTTGATTTACTTAAGATATTATAGCTCAAATTTTTCTAACGCGCTTCAAAACCCATAGGGTGAGCTATACGTTAGAAAAGTTCAAGTATTGACATTTATAACTTAATTATTTTATTATGTCTATTTTATTCTAAAAAGTAAATTGCTTTGATTTTAGATTCAATTTCTATCAAAATAATTTCCTTCTCATTTAAACACCTAAGTCTATACTTAGTAAAATAATTTTGGATCTAAGTTATGAAAAATGACTTATTGGCTGAATTTCACTTAGGGTTTCATAACCCAAAATTTAGTTCTTTTTAGCATTTAATCCTTGCAAAACACTTAATTTATTTTTCTTGTCATAAAATCATTTACTTCTTGGTTAGAAAAATAATTTAGAACCCTAGGTTCCTCTTGAATGGTGGAGGCCGTATGCCTTATAGGCCCTTTGGGACCTTCATACATCAAATCCTTCACGTGATTCACATCTTACATTACACATATATTTTTGCATGCTCTCTAAATCACACATACAAGCATAATATCAAAGCTATAAAAAACATACTAGCACACGTACAATCATAATTTCAAAGCCAAAAGCATAATAAACACAAGCAAAGATAGCATAGAAAATTAAGTGAATAAATCCTTATGGATTTTTCACCACAAACAACCCATCTCCTCATCACCAACACATAGTTGATGAGGTTAATCTCCCTCTTACCTTAAGGGAGACAAGATCTTCAAGCTCCTCCTCTTTCTTGATTTCAGGTGATTCAAACAAAAACCCTAAAAAGCTTAAATAAATTCTAAAGTCATAAACAAAGCTTAAGAACAAAGAACCATGGATCAATCATGGTCTAGAAAATTAAAAACCTAACTTAAAATTAAAGAATCAAAAGTTTACCTTTAGAGTAGTAAGCTAAAGCTTGATTTTTTGTGTACTTGGAGTAGGATTTTGACTAAACTTACTAAAAGAAAAGTGTTTAGAAGGAGGTTTAGCTTTAGAAAGTGGGAAGAGATGAAATTTTAGAAGTGGAGAGGTATGATTTAGGGTTAAGGCCGTGGGGTTCTCAAGGAAAAAGAGAAGGAAATGAGCTAAGTGTTCTTGGTTGTTCTTGAGTGTTTGAGAGAAAAGATGAGAGCTTGATATTTCAAAGTGTATTAAAAATACAAATGGATGGCTAAATGAAAGTGTGCAGCCGTGTAGTGCATGGAGAATGGCTTAATGTGATAAGAATTCACTCACATGGTCTCACATGGTGCACACATGGCTTAGGTCATAAAATGGTCATCAAGTAGTCATGTGGATGAACCTAGAACATAGTAGAACATGGTAGAAATGGCCTTCATGGCCATGGGAGTCTAGGGGGTTTAGTAACTAAGATTGACTTCAATTAAGTTTTGGTTACATCTTAATTAGATAGTAAGTTAATTAGGTTTGGTTATTTAGTTACAAATTAAGCTATTTAAAGTAATTTGATTAGTTATTCTAGTTACTTAGCAACTAGTCCAACCATTTTTATTGACCATTTTCTATTGGTCTAGAAAAGTCTAACCACTAATATTGACTCATTCCTATTGGTTCATTTTAAAATAAATTACAGAAATTATTTTTAATCTATTTTCTAACAGATAAAATATACTGGGTCCAATACTTTCAGAATGTAAGTTTGCTATAAATAAAACAACGGATATTCTTCTGTGAAATATTTTTATTTCACAGATAAATTTTAAAAATTAAAAGATTGTATTTCATGTCTCTCAGATTCGGGTTTAGTAAGATCCTCCGTCTCCGAATAAATCTCATAAGATTTTTCCTGGCTCGAAAATTATTTTTTTCATGACCTGGAGCAAATCTCACACAACGATCAAAAATAGTCTCGGAACAGTCAAAATAATTTTATAGCATACAGAAAATACAAAACAGTGAAATTTAGTCATCACTGTAAAATAGCCAAAATCTGGGATGTTACAACTCTCCCCCTCTAAAAAGAATTTCGTCCCCGAAATTCATCATACATTAAAATAACTGAGGATACTATTCCCTCATTTTCTCTTCCATTTCCCAAGTAGTGTCTCTGGTTGTCTCATTCCAAATCACCTTCACTAACAGAATCGCTTTGCCTCTAAGTTGTTTCACTCTCCTGTCTTTGATCTTAACAGGAAGTGTCTCATACGTCAAATTTTCTTTCAATTACACTTCATTGGGCTGTATAACATGTGAAGGATCGGGGATATACTTCCTCAATTAGGATACATGGAAAACATTATGAAGATTTGAAATAAAAGATGGTAAAGCTATTTGATATGCAACTGGACCTATCCGACGAAGAATTTGATAGGGTCCAATGAATTTAGGAGTGAGTTTTCTGGACTTTATAACTCTGCCAACACCAGTCGTAGGTGTTACTCGCAAAAATACATGCTCACCTTCCTTAAATTCAAGAGGTCTTCTTTGTCTATCAGCATAGCTTTTCTGTCTGTTCTGAGTTACCTGCATTTTCTCTTGAATCATCTTTACCTTCTCTATGGTTTGCTGCACCATTTCGAGTCCAACAGTCATACTTTTCCCATCTTGATACCAACACAAAGGTGTTCAACATCGTCATCCATAAAGAGCCTCATAGGGTGTCATCCCTATGCTTGAGTGAAAACTATTATTATAGGTGAATTCCACCAAAGGTAAGAATTCATCCCAACTCACTCGTTGTTCTAACACACAAGCTCTCAGCAAATCCTCTATAGATTGTATAGTCCTCTCCGTTTGTCCATCTGTCTGTGGATGATAAGCTAAACTCAAATGCAGTTTAGTCCCCATTGCTTCATGTAAACTTTGCCAAAACCTCGATGTAAACCTCGGATCTCTGTCAGATATGATACTAGTAGGTACACCGTGAAGTCTAACTATTTCACCAATGTACAACTGGGTCAACTTCTTCATTGGATACTTAATATTGATTGGCAAGAAGTGAGTAGACTTCGTAAGATGATCAATAATGACCCAAATAGAATCATAACCTTTCCTATTCTTTGGTAAACTAGTGACAAAATCCATCACAATACTATCCCATTTCCATTCTGGAATAGTGAGGGGCTATAACATGCCTGCCGGTCTTTGGTGCTCAACCTTTGCTTTCTGGCATACTAGACAAGATGCCACGTACTTAGCAACATCTCTCTTCATTCTAGGCCACCAAAACAAACGTTTCAGATCTTAATACATCTTGGTCATCCCAGGATGTACACTCAATCTGCTGGTATGAGCTTCACCAAGAATTGCCTTCTTAAGCTTGAGATCATCGGGTATACAAATCCTACCTTTAAACCTTAAGACTTCGTCAGATCCTTCCTCAACGGTTGCCTTATGGCCTTGCTTCAAAAATTCTCTCTCATTCAGCAAAAACTGGTCATCTTCTTGTTTCTCTTGAATTTCTTCTAGTAAATTATTCAAAATAGTAACTGTATTCAGACGCATCCTTCCAGGTGACAATTCCACTGACAACCACATATCTCTAGATTGTTCAATCAATTTTTCCTCTTCGACCATCATAGCAGAAACACTAAGCATTTTCTAACTCAAAGCATCAGCTACAACGTTTGCTTTTCCAGGATGATACTGGAGTTGAAAATCATAATCCTTTAAGAATTCCAACCACCTTCTCTGCCTCATGTTCAATTCTTTTTGATCGAACAAGTACTTTAAACTTTTGTGGTCGCTGAAGATGTTGAACTTAGCCCCATACAAAAAGTGTCTCCAAATATTCACTGCAAAAATAACTGCGGCCAACTCCAAATCATGTGTTGGATAATTTCATTCATGAACCTTCAACTGTCTAGAAGCATACACTACAGCATTTCTATTCTGCATCAGCACGCATCCTAACCCTTGATAAGAAGCATCACAGTACACCTCAAAAGATTCATTTGGATCTGGTAAAATCAGTATTGGTGCAGTAGTTAATTTCTTCTTCAACACTTGAAAACTCTCTTCACATTTATCCGTCCAATCAAAAACTTGATTCTTCCTTGTAAGTTGAGTAAGAGGTCCGGCGATCTTGGAAAAACCTTCAATAAATCTTCGATAATATTCGGCTAATCCAACAAAACTCCCGATCTCTGTCACAATCTTTGGTCTTTCCCATTGAAGAACCGTCTCCACCTTAGCTGGATCCACTACAATTCCATCCTTAGAAATTACATGACCCAGAAACTGAACTTCATCCAACCAAAATTCAAATTTTGACAATTTTGCGTACAACTTTTTCTCTTTCAAAATCTGAAGAACTATATTGAGATGTTTAGCATGCTCTTCCTGAGTTCGAGAGTAAATTAGAATGTCATCGATAAAAATAATGACAAATTGATCTAGGTATGGACGAAAGATCCTATTCATGTAATCCATGAATATAGCAGGAGCATTCATCACACCAAATGGCATTACAAGATACTCATTATGATCATAACGCGTCCGAAAAGCTGTTTTAGGTATATCCTCTACCTTAACACGAATCTGGTGATATCTTGATCACAGATCTATCTTTGAAAAGACAGCTGCCCCCTTCAATTGGTCCATCAGATCATCAATTCTAGGAAGTGTATATTTATTCTTTATTGTGACCTTGTTCAGCTACCGGTAATCAACACATAAACGAGAAGTTCCATCCTTCTTCTTGACTAGCAACACTGGAGCTCCCTAGGGTGAAACACAAGGTCCTACAAACTATTTTTCTAACAACTCTTCTAACTACTTTTTCAACTCTACCAACTCCGATGGTGACATATGGTACGGTGCAATTGATATAGGACCCGCTCCTAGTACAACATCGATAGAAAACTCTATCTCTCTTTCTGGTGGTAATACAGGTACATCATTAGGGAAAACCTCAGGAAACTCGTTCACAACAAAAATAACGTTCACATCCTTCTCACTCTTAATTTCTAAGGAAGATAGCAGCATGTATCCTTGAGCTCCATCCCTTAATAAAGATTTGACTTGTTTGGCAGTTACAAATCCAGAAACCTCATCAGGAAATACTAAGGTCTTTCTAGAATAATCTAATAGGATATGGTTAGAAGATAACCAATCCATTCCTAAGATTATATCGATATCAACAAGAGGTAAACAAATCAAATTAATAGAAAAGACTCAATTTTTTATAGTAATAGAACAATTCAGGCATATTTTTGTAATACTAACTGGTTTGGCAGTAGGAGTGGAAACAATCAGTTGAAAGTTTAAAGACGACACAAGCAATCCCAAATAATCCACACAGTCATATGCAATAAATGAATGAGTTGTACCCAAATCATATAGTACCGTTAAAAGATTACCTGAGATAACACTTTCTCCCTGAATAAGATTCTCAGACTGGGAGGCCTCAGCTCCACTCATTGTATAAACTCTTCCTCCAGCTTGCGGCATCACAGCACGAACATTGCTCACCGAAGGCTCCATCTTTGCTTGATCATAATCTTTAGAGACATGACCAGGTTTTCCACATCTAAAACAAATTATACCTCTAATCGAACAATCTCTTGTCAGGTGACCCTTTCTGCACTTCAGGCATTTTGTTGACGGTGCTGCAGCCTGATTAAATCTATTTCCACTTGGACCACCTCCACAAGGTTGCTGATGTTGTTGTTGTTGCTGACTTCCAGAGGGTCAAAAATATGGTTTTCGTTGAAACCTGTTGTTGTTATTATTACCTCCTCTTTGGAACCTAGTCGGTCCAAAGTTACGGTTCCTATTGTCACGTGCTGGCTCCAACCCTTCTAGCCTACAACACATGTCCATCAGTGTTGAAAACTAATTTACATGCATTGATATCACTCCTCTCTTTAACAGTTTCTCAAACCTTCTTCGAACTTGCGGCACTTCCAAACCTCGTCTAGCTGGATTTGGAGATACCTTGAGAACTTAGACAAGCTCTCAAACTTCGCAGCATATTCACTGACAGTCATCCCACCTTGGCGTAAACCCAAAAATTCCATCTCTTTAGCATGTCTCGCACTTTTCAGAAAATATTTCTCTAGAAATACTTCACAGAATAGCTCCCACTTGATTTCTCTCCCTTTAGCTATTAACATCCTATGAGTGGCTTTCCACTAATTCTCTCCATCACCCATTAGCATGAACGTAGTATACGTCACTCTACGATCATCTGCACACCCTATCGCTTCAAAGATCTTCTCCAGTTCTTAGATCCATAAATCTGCTTTCTCAGGGTCAAACTCGCCTTTAAAACGTGGCGGATTATTCTGAAAAAATTCGCACAAATGTTGAACTTTTGCATTAGCTTCTTGCTGTTGCATAGCTCATTGATTTTGTTGTGCCATTACTTCAGCCATTCGCTACATTGCTTCAATAGCAGCAGTCATTGGGTTGTTGTCATGGTCCACATTTGCACATACACCTCTACCATGAGACATAGTTTTCTTCATAAACAATCACACAAAATCCAATGAAAGTCAGATGTCATCTTTTGAAAATCAAATTCAGAGAATTACACAACACAAGCTAAAACAGACCTAACCACAAAACCCAACAGACTCTAACCAGAGCTCTGATACTAACTAATGTAACACCCACCATAGGGTATCACATTTAAGACTAATCCTAATAGAGATTACCCAAGTTGTAAAAGAATTAATCTTGTAAAATTGTCAATTTTAAAATTTCATTTGTGAAACAAAATAAAATAAGTAAACTGAATTAAAATATTAGTAAGACTTGCAATGAACACACTAAAAGAAATATATACATTAATATTACAAATGTAGTTCAAAATAATTTACATAAATACAAACCAAATTCCCAAAAGCAAAATTACAAACATACTAATAAACAAAACTCTAAACAAACCTAAGGATTTGGTTCCTCAGAAGGATCCTCCTCCTCCCCTACATTATCATCAAAGAACCCTAGCGGATACAAACGCCTCACAGGGGCTCTTGCCGATGATACGACAGAATCCTCTTGGGGTGTACAGACAGACACCACTCCACCCCAGAGTTCACGAAGAGGTATCGTGAATTCCAACCTCATAGTTGCATGTTGTGTTAACACGGATATCTTATCTAGGGTTCCACTCAAGGTCATAGTTAAGTCCCCAGTATAAACAAATATTTTATTATTATAGTCTAATGTCTAAGCGTCAGCTCCGCCGTGGAATTGAACCCTAATAAAACCTAAAACTTAACGTCTTGTCACCATATCAACAAACAAAGAAAACTGTTACTGAAAATAGACAGGGTCCCTTGCCTCCACGTTCTCTCAGTCTTCAATACACATAAACAATAAAATAGATATAATAAAATAACGAGGTGAGGTCCCCTACATCAATACTAGTATGGCAGTAAAGGAAATGACAACAAATAAATAACATACAATATTAAACCATTAGTCATATTATCATATCACAGATAATAAGTTAAATAAACTTGAATAACCATTCAATATGCTGACCCATAATATATATATATAATGACCAATTCCTACTCCATGGAGCTAAACACAGTTTCAGAGAGAAGATCCAGAAGACATGTCTGTCATTAGGCTGCCGTGGCCAAAAGTGCTATAATATATCAATTTTGTCAAAAGTGCACATCAGGTATTGGACAAGACATTCTACACCAGATCACGATATAGGATAGTGTCTCGGTCCGGATCATCGATGCGTTTGCATCGATCTACCCCACAGATAGAAGAGCTACCAACCATCCATTACGAGGTACCCACACCCCGATGCCCCCAAGGTCAACAAGTGACCTACACTTGTCTACTCTCACCCGCACTTAGGTGTAATTCATCTCCTAGGCATACAGCCTTACCCAAATAAGCTAACACGCTTTTCTATGCATAATGAATGATTCTAACACACATACATTTATTATTACAACATCTCATATATCCTCACCCCTTTTCTTGGTGATATCAAGATTTAACATAACTGGGCCCACCACAACTGCCCGACAGCAAACTACTATTTACGCTTAATCGTGTAGCGATAATATCGTATTTTTGAAATCGCGAAACACTTTTCTTATGTTTTCAAATCGCGTAAGGATTTTTCAAATCGCGTAAACATTTTATTGCATTATCTCAATCGCGTAGCCTAAAATTACTATTTTTAAGTCGCGTAAATATTTTTCAACGTATTTTTAATCACGTAAAATATTTCTAACATATTTAAACCAAAAATAATGCTTTTCTCAAAAATTTGATTTTTTTTCTATTAATTACATAATAGTCCTTCATTAAATAATATTTACATAATAATCATTATTTAAATAATATTTTCATAATAGTCCCTCCTAAAATAATATTTGTAAAATAATCCCTCTTTAAATAATAATTATAATATAGTCCCTTTAAAAATCAGTATTTCTACTATTTCCCAGAAAATTGTGTTCCTTTGATTTACTTAAGATATTATAGCTCAAATTTTTCTAACGCGCTTCAAAACCCATAGGGTGAGCTATACGTTAGAAAAGTTCAAGTATTGACATTTATAACTTAATTATTTTATTATGTCTATTTTATTCTAAAAAGTAAATTGCTTTGATTTTAGATTCAATTTCTATCAAAATAATTTCCTTCTCATTTAAACACCTAAGTCTATACTTAGTAAAATAATTTTGGATCTAAGTTATGAAAAATGACTTGTTGGCTGAATTTCACTTAGGGTTTCATAACCCAAAATTTAGTTCTTTTTAGCATTTAATCCTTGCAAAACACTTAATTTATTTTTCTTGTCATAAAATCATTTACTTCTTAGTTAGAAAAATAATTTAGAACCCTAGGTTCCTCTTGAATGGTGGAGGCCGTGCGCCTCATAGGCCCTTTGGGACCTTCATACATCAAATCCTTCATGTGATTCACATCTTACATTACACATATATTTTTGCATGCTCTCTAAATCACACATACAAGCATAATATCAAAGCTATAAACATACTAGCACACATACAATCATAATTTAAAGCCAAAAGCATAATAAACACAAGCAAAGATAGCCTAGAAAATTTAGTGAATAAATCCTTATGGATTTATCACCACAAACAACCCATTTCCTCACCACCAACACATAGTTGATGAGGTTAATCTCCCTCTTACCTTAAGGGAGACAAGATCTTCAAGCTCCTCCTCTTTCTTGATTTCGTGTGATTCAAACAAAAACCATAAAAAGCTTAAACAAATTCTAAAGTCATAAACAAAGCTTAAGAACAAAGAACCATGGATCAATTATAGTCTAGAAAATTAAAAACCTAACTTAAAATTAAAGAATCAAAAGTTTACCTTTAGAGTAGTAAGCTAAAGCTTGATTTTTTGTGTACTTGGAGTAGGATTTTGACTAAACTTACTAAAAGAAAAGTGTTTAGAAGGAGGTTTAGCTTTAGAAAGTGGGAAGAGATGAAATTTTAGAAGTGGAGAGGTATGATTTAGGGTTAAGGCCGTGGGGTTCTCAAGGAAAAAGAGAAGGAAAGGAGCTAAGTGTTCTTGGTTGTTCTTGAGTGTTTGAGAGAAAAGATGAAAGCTTGATATTTCAAAGTGTATTAAAAATGCAAATGGATGGCAAAATGAAAGTTTGCAGCCGTGTAGTGCATGGAGAATGGCTTAACGTGATAAGAATTCACTCACATGGTCTCACATGGTGCACACATGGCTTAGGTCATAAAATGGTCATCAAGTGGTCATGTGGATGAACCTAGAACATAGTAGAACATGGTAGAAATAGCCTTCATGGCCATGGGAGTCTAGGGGGTTTAGTAACTAAGATTGACTTCAATTAAGTTTTGGTTACATCTTAATTAGATAGTAAGTTAATTAGGTTTGGTTATTTAGTTGCAAATTAAGCTATTTAAAGTAATTTGATTAGTTATTCTAGTTACTTAGCAACTAGTCCAACCATTTTTATTAACCATTTTCTATTGGTCTAGAAAAGTCTAACCACTAATATTGACTCATTCCTATTGGGTCATTCTAAAATAAATTACAGAAATTATTTTTAATCTATTTTCTAACAGATAAAATATACCGGGTCCAATACTCGGTAATAGAAGCTGCTATAAATAAAACAGTGGATATTCTTCTGTGAAATAATTTTATTTCACAGATAAATTTTAAAAATTAAAAGATTGTATTTCATGTCTCTCAGATTCGGCTTTAGTAAGATACTTCGTCTCCGAATGAATCACATAAGATTTTCCCCAGCCTGAAAATTATTATTTTCATGACTTGGAGCAAATCTCACACAACGATCAAAAACAGTCTCGGAACAGTCAAAATAATTTTATAGCATACAGAAAATACAAAACAATGAAATTTAGTCATCATTGTAAAATAGCAAAAATCTGGGATGTTACAACTCTCCCCCTCTAAAAAGAATTTCGTCCCCGAAATTCATCATACATTAAAACAACTGAGGATACTATTCCTTCATTTTCTCTTCCATTTCCCAAGTAGTGTCTCCAGTTGTCTCATTCCAAATCACCTTCTCTAACAGAATCGCTTTGCCTCTAAGTTGCTTCACTCTCCTGTCTTTGATCTTAATAGGAAGTATCTCATACGTCAAATTTTCTTTCAATTGCACTTCATCGGGCTGTATAACATGTGAAGGATCAGGGATATACTTCCTCAATTAGGATATGTGGAAAACATTATGAAGATTTGAAAGAAAAGGCGGTAAAGCTATTTGATATGCAACTGGACCTATCCGACGAAGAATTTGATAGGGTCCAATGAATTTAGGAGTGAGTTTTCTGGACTTTATAACTCTGCCAACACCAGTCGTAGGTGTTACTCACAAAAATACATGCTCACATTTCTCAAATTCAAGAGGTCTTCTTTGTCTATCAGCATAGCTTTTCTGTCTGCTCTGAGTTGCCCGCATTTTCTCTTGAATCATCTTTACCTTCTCTGTGGTTTGCTGCACCATTTCGGGTCCAACAGTCATACTTTTCCCATCTTGATACCAACACAAAGGTGTTCAACATCGTCATCCATAAAGAGCCTCATAGGGTGCCATCCCTATGCTTGAGTGAAAACTATTATTATAGGTGAATTCCGCCAAAGGTAAGAATTCATCCCAACTCCCTCGTTGTTCTAACACACAAGCTCTCATCAAATCCTCTAGAGATTGTATAGTCCTCTCCGTTTGTCCATCTGTCTGTGGATGATAAGCTAAACTCAAATGCAGTTTAGTCCCCATTGCTTCATGTAAACTTTGCCAAAACCTCGATGTAAACCTCAGATCTCTGTCAGATATGATACTAGTA
This sequence comes from Ormosia semicastrata, assembly GCA_029884595.1. Taxonomy (NCBI): domain Eukaryota; kingdom Viridiplantae; phylum Streptophyta; class Magnoliopsida; order Fabales; family Fabaceae; genus Ormosia; species Ormosia semicastrata. Next base: position 68,828,551 of record JAQQTO010000061.1, on the reverse strand, counting down.
GGTACACCGTGAAGTCTAACTATTTCACCAAGGTACAACTGGGTCAACTTCTACATTGGATACTTAATATTGATTGGCAAAAAGTGAGCAGACTTCGTAAGATGATCAATAATGACCCAAATAGAATCATAACCTTTCCTAGTCTTTGGTAAACTAGTGACAAAATCTATCGCAATACTATCCCATTTCCATTCTGGAATAGTGAGGGGCTATAACATGCCTACCAGTCTTTGGTGCTCAACCTTTACTTTCTGGCATACTAGACAAGATGCCACGTACTCAGCAACATCTCTCTTCATTCTAGGCCACCAAAACAAACGTTTCAATACTTAATACATCTTGGTCATCCCAGGATGTATAGTCAATCTGCTGGTATGAGCTTCACCAAGAATTGCCTTCTTAACCTCGAGATCATCGGGTATATAAATCCTACCTTTAAACCTTAAGACTCCGTCAGATCCTTCCTCAACGATTGCCTTATGGCCTTGCTTCAAAAATTCTCTCTCATTCAGCAAAAATTGGTTATCTTCTTGTTTCTCTCGAATTTCTTCTAGTAAATTATTCAAAATATTAACTGTATTCAGACGCATCCTTCCAGGTGACAATTCCACTGACAACCACATATCTCTAGATTGTTCAATCAATTTTTCCTCTTCAACCATTATAGCAGAAACACTGAGCATTTTCTGACTCAAAGCATCTGCTACAACGTTTGCTTTTCCAAGATGATACTGGAGTTGAAAATCATAATCCTTTAAGAATTCCAACCACCTTCTCTGCCTTATGTTCAATTCTTTTTGATCGAACAAGTACTTTAAACTTTTGTGGTCGCTGAAGATGTTGAACATAGCCCCATACAAAAAGTATCTCCTAATCTTCACTGCAAAAACAACTGCGGCCAACTCCAAATCATGTGTTGGATAATTTCATTCATGAACCTTCAACTGTCTAGAAGCATACACTACAACATTTCTAGTCTGCATCAGCACGCATCCTAACCCTTGATAAGAAGCATCACAGTACACCTCAAAAGATTCATTTGGATCTGGTAAAATCAGCACTGGTGCAGTAATTAATTTCTTCTTCAACTCTTGAAAACTCTCTTTACATTTATCCGTCCAATCAAAAACTTGGTTCTTACTTGTAAGTTGTGTAAGAGGTCCGGCGATCTTGGAAAAACCTTCAATAAATCTTCGATAATATTCGACTAATCCAACAAAACTCCGGATCTCTGTCACAGTTTTTGGTCTTTCCCATTGAAGAACCGTCTCCACCTTAGTTGGATCCACTACAATTCTATCCTTAGAAATTACATGACCCAGAAACTGAACTTCATCCAACCAAAATTCACATTTTGACAATTTTGCGTACAACTTTTTCTCTTTCAAATTGTGAAAAACTATACTGAGATATTCAGCATGCTCTTCCTGAGTTCGAGAGTAGATTAGAATGTCATTAATAAAAATAATGACAAACTGATCTAGGTATGGACGAAAGATCCTATTCATGTAATCCACGAATATAGCAGGAGTATTCGTCACACCAAATGTCATTACAAGATACTCATTATGATCATAACGCGTTCGAAAAGCTGTTTTAGGTATATCCTCTACCTTAACACGAATCTGGTGATATCCTGATCACAGATCTATCTTTGAAAAGACAGCTGCCCCCTTCAATTGGCCCATCGGATCATCAATTCTAGGAAGTGTATATTTATTCTTTATTGTGACCTTGTTTAGCTGGCGGTAATCAACACATAAACGAGAAGTTCCATCCTTCTTCTTGACTAGCAATACTGGAGCTCCCCAGGTTGAAACACTAGGTCTTACAAACTATTTTTCTAACAACTCTTCTAACTACTTTTTCAACTCTACTAACTCTGATGGTGACATATGGTACGGTGCAATTGATATAGGACCCGCTCCTGGTACAAGATCGATAGAAAACTCTATCTCTCTTTCTGGTGGTAATCCAGGTACATCATTAGGGAAAACCTCAGGAAACTCGTTCACAACAAAAATAACGTTCACATCCTTCTCACTCTTAATTTCTAAGGAAGATAGCAGCATGTATCCTTGAGCTCCATCCCTCAATAAAGATTTGACTTGTTTAGCAGTTACTGTAACGCCTCTTTTTGGAAAGGGAACGTCATATTGTCAATTACAATGTGGAAATAAAATTTTCTAAGTTAAGACCCGGTTCCTTTTTAATATAGTATATATTTTCTTGATCATAGTTGGGTAATTAAATTGGTGAATATATTTATTTATATATTTTTTTGTTGATATAATAACCATAATTAATAACCACGTTGGCGAAACATAAATGGAAATAAAGGATAAAAGCAGATGTAAAGCATACATGGGAGTTAACGTTGCGTCATCATATATATATACTTGTCAAAATGTTTAGTTACAAAGCCTGGTATACCAAAAAGTAAAACTATACCTACCCCCAAAGGATTATACATACATATCCCCATGGTATCAGAATATACAGCCCATTATAGTCAAAACATCAGGCCCCCAAAATAAAATACTGGTAGCCCTCAGTAGCTACAAGTCAAATCAGTCCCTCAAATGAGGAGGAATCGTGTCAGGATCCTCTTCAGGATCCTCCCCGAGGTCGTCCTCAGGGACCTCCTCGGGGTCTTCCTCATCAGAGGAAACCACCATAGGAACAGCAGAGTTACGGGACGGGGCTCGAGCTGTGGATTGAAAAGAGTCTTCCCGCGGGGTGTAATAACAGTCACCCCACATCTCACGTATAGGAAAATGAAATTCCAGACGTAGGCTAATACAGCAGGTGAAAATAGGTGGCTCATGGCACCTCCAGGCTAGAGATATCGATACATCCCCCAAGTAGACGCAGCGCTCGGAATCAAAGTTGATGTGCCAGCACTCTGGCCCTCCTAAGAAGGTCAGACGCACATCTCCCAGAAATATATGTGTGCGTGCCTCCATGCTCTTCAGCAGTCGCTAGTCGAGGTGAGGCCAAAAATCAGGGAAATCGGGAGCTTCCATTTCCTTACAGTCATCTTCGATGGAACGCAATATACAGACAAATAGTAATGGAGAAATAGAAAAGAAGTAAGACATCCTACCATCATTACCAATTATAGCATCAAGAAACCAAACGGCACAAAGCGCCCACATAGCAGTTTTGACAGCAATAATGGTAATAAACATTTAGTAGCAGTTATAATCAACTAAACAGTTCCAGGCAGTCATATATATATATTGAAAATACAACAGTTCTAATTATAATAACAATAAATGCCAGATAATTCATGGACTCACTATGCACATGCATTCAATAGTCAAAATCCTACTCCATAGAGCTAGACACAAACGGTCGGAGAGAAAGATCAGGAGACTCGTCTGCAACTCGGCTGCCGAGGCCAAAGTGCTATAATCCATCAATTTATCCACGTGCACATCATGGCATTGTACAGACAGTCTACGCTAGATCACGATATAGGACAGTGTCTCGGTCCGGATCATCAGTGCGTTTGCATCGGTCTGCCCCACGGACAGAAGAGCTACCAACTGTCCATTGCGAGGTACCCGCATCCTGACGCCCCCAAGGTCAACCAATGACCTACACTTGTCTATTCGCACCCGCACTAAGGTGTGTTCAACTCTTAGGCAACTCGGCCTTAACATAGTCCAACGGACATTCACAATACATACCAACTCTATGCATAATCATGTATGATCCTTATCACATATAGTTCCACAATATGCCACAATTGGCCAAAGCAAGAATCAACACAGTCACTGGTCACTCACATGGACCCACAATATCATAATCAGTACCTTTTTAAAGTGTATTATGAATTCTTGCATAGGTTTAGCTTTTCTTACAAAGTTTGTCTCTAAGAAATTCTCTTAATTGACTAAATCCTCTTAGGTAATTTGTTCACGTACACTTAGAAGGTTATTCTAAGATCTCAAGGTCTCACACTCTCTTGTTCTTACCCTAACGAAAATTATCCTAAGTCTCATGAAAGTTCCATTCTAGGTTCCTTAAAATTTATGAATCTCAATATAAGTAAATTTTCCAATTAGCTAATTCTTACATCCTATTTCCATTGGTTTAATCCCTAGGTGTTAGGTGATAATTTACAGTCTTGAATTCGACGGAGGTAATGTATCTAGTATAAAATTGAAGCTACCTTTCAACAAAAAATAACCTGACAGAACGATGAAAGATGGGAGAACATTATTTCACAAGAATGGCAAAGAACTAATTTCTGTCGAATGAAGATTCTGTTGAATGCACTAGAAAAATGAGCAGAAATCCTATTTCGACGGATGGGTGTTGACATTGGAGAAATCTTCCAAGTGTCGAACCGACGAAAACACAAAATGGTCAGAAATTCAAATTCGACGGATATTGACATTGGAGAAGTTTCTATTCAATGGTCAGAATTTTAACTCGACGGATATTGGCATTCCGACTCGACGGATCTCGACATCCTAACTCGACAGATATTGAAATTGTGCTTAATGGTCAGAAGTCTAAACTCGACAGATTTGGTCAGAAGATCAAATTCGACGGATATGGTCAGAAGTCTAAACTCGATGGATTTGGTCAGAGGATCAAATTCGACGGATATGGTCAGAAGTCTAAACTCGATGGATTTGGTCAGAGGATCCAATTCGACGGATATGGTCAGAAGTCTAAACTCGACGGATTTGGTCAGAGGATCCAATTCGACAGATATGGTCAGAAGTCTAAACTCGATGGATTTGGTCAGAGGATCCAATTCGAAGGATATGGTCAGAAGTCTAAACTCGACGGATTTTGACATACTACTATATGGTCAGGAGTTCAAATTATTACAATTGTTCACCAAAAATCCCTAAACTTTTGGGCTCAAGACCGTGGCCATCCGAGAACCAATTCGACATCATTTCTTCCAGTTTAGGCATTTTAATCTAACCCAATATATCAATATACACAGACAGACATTCCAATAGCATAAACACCTTACAAACAACATGCAAACAAAGGATGACCCTCAATGGGGTTCCCTCACTATCAATCACAAACAACGTTCCTAAATGCTAATAGAGGTTGAGGAGGAGTGTCTTCCTCTTACCTGAGAGAAGCATAAAGAAAGGATGCTCCTTTTTGCTTAGAAACTTCGTTCTTCACCACCACCAAAACCTTGGATGTTCAAATCCACAAAACCAAGGTCAAAGAGTGGAAATGGCATCCATAGTCACCAATGTGACCATGGAACACGAAAATAAGGAGGAGAGGAGAAGAAAGTTGAGAACTTTTACCTTAAAGCTCCAAGCTTTGATGTTGGGCTGCCCACCACGAAAATGGAGGAATAAAGAAGAGCTCCACCAAGAAGAAAGCTTGAAGACGGTGAGGGCAAAAATAGTCTCTATTGAGTTGAGTAAAGGAAGCTTAAAATCAACAATGGTGGTTGTGGGTGTGTGCAGCCGTGTGGAGAAGAGAGAAAGAGAGTGAGCTGCGTATGGGAGGAGAGGAAAATGAGAGAATGGAAAGGTAATGTCCCTCTTAGTCAACCGTGCAGCACCAAAAAGGGAGGAGAGAGAGAGAAGTGGTTGGAGGAAGCTTCCTAGAAGCTTCCCTCAAAGCTTCCTTGAGAAGCTTCGCGTGCTTCTCGATAAAGTGCATGGTAAGCTTGTCTCCTTAATTTAATACACTAGACAGATGATTAATTACACTGTTAGAATTATTTTCTCAGTGAATAAAGTTACAATTGATGAAAATAATATTTTATTATTCATCAGATAATTTTATGATACAACGATTTTATCCAACAGATAAAACCTCAAAAAATGCAAACCTCGCAAACTGTGTCTGGCCTCGGGTTTAGTAAGATCCCCCGTCGACGCGTTGACAGTTCAAGGTTTACCAGCCTCAAGGAAAATATTCTATTTGCCCAGCTCCGCTCAGTGCACACGCAAAATGAAGAATATATTAAAATATTCATCGTTTCAAGAAAAATCCACAAAAATTCTTACAAATCATAAATATTGTAAAATGATTATTTATAATGAAATAAATAATTTTCGGGATGTTACAGTAACAAATCCAGAAACCTCATCAGGAAATACTAAGGTCTTTCTAGAATAATCTAATAGGATATGGTTAGAAGATAACCAATCCATTCCTAAGATTATATCGATATCAACAAGAGGTAAACAAATCAAATTAACAGAAAAGACTCAATTTTTTATAGTAATAGAACAATTCAGGCATATTTTTGTAATACTAACTGGTTTGCAGTAGGAGTGGAAATAATCAGTTGAAAGTTTAAAGACGACACAAGCAATCCCAAACGATCCACACAGTCATATGCAATAAATGAATGAGTTGTACCCAAATCATATAGAACCGTTAAAAGATTACCTGAGATGACACCTTCTCCCTGAATAAGATTCTCAGACTAGGAGGCCTCAGCTCCACTCATTGTATAAACTCTTCCTCCAGCTTGCGGCTTCACAACACGAACATTGCTCACCAAAGGCTCCATCTTCGCTTGATCATAATCTTTAGAGACATGACCAGGTTTTCCGCATCTAAAACAAATTATACCTCTAATCGAACAATTTCTCGTCAGGTGACCCTTTCTGCACTTCAGGCATTTTGTTGACGGTGCTGCAGTCTGATTAAATCTATTTCCACTTGGACCACCTCCACGAGGTTGCTGATGTTGTTGTTGCTACTGACTTCCAGAGGGTCAAAAATATGGTTTTTGTTGAAACCTGTTGTTGTTATTATTACCTCCTCTTTGGAACCTAGTCGGTCCAAAGTTACGGTTCCTATTATCACATGCTGGCTCCAACCCTTCTAGCCTACAACACATGTCCATCAGTGTTGAAAACTAATTTACACGCATTGATATCACTCCTCTCTTTAACTCGATTCTCAAACCTTCTTCGAACTTGCGGCACTTCCAAACCTTGTCTAGCTGGATTTGGAGATACCTTAAGAACTTAGACAAGCTCTCAAACTTCGCAGCATATTCACTGACAGTCAACCCACCTCGGCGTAAACCCAAAAATTCCATCTCTTTAGCATGTTTTGCACTTTTCAAAAAATATTTCTCTAGAAATACTTCACAGAACAGCTCCCACGTGATTTCTCTCCCTTTAGCTATTAACATCCTTTGAGTGGCTTTCCACCAATTCTCGCCATCACCCATTAGCATGAACATAGCATACATCACTCTACGATCATCTGCACACCCTATCGCTTCAAAGATCTTCTCCAGTTCTTAGATCCATAAATCTGCTTTCTCAGGGTCAAACTCGCCTTTAAAACGTGGTGGATTATTCTGACAAAATTTGCACAAATGTTGAACTTTTGCATTAGCTTCTTGCTGTTGCATAGCTCATTGATTTTGTTGTGCCATTACTTCAGCCATTCGCTACATTGCTTCAACAACAGCAGTCATTGGGTTGTTGTCATGGTCCACATTTGCACATACACCTCTACCATGAGACATAGTTTTCTTCACAAACAATCACACAAAATCCAATGAAAGTCAGATGTCATCTTTTGAAACTCAAATTCAGAGAATTACACAACACAAGCTAAAACAGACCTAACCACAAAACCCAAAAGACTCTAACCGGAGCTCTGATACCAACTAATGTAACACCCACCGTAGGGTATCACATTTAAGACTAATCCTAATAGAGATTACCCAAGTTGTAAAAGAATTAATCTTGTAAAAATGTCAATTTTAAAATTTCATTTGTGAAACAAAATAAAATAAGTAAACTGAATTAAAATATTAGTAAGACTTGCAATGAACACACCAAAAGAAATATATACATTAATATTACAAATGTTGTTCCAAATAATTTACATAAATACAAACCAAATTCCAAAAAGCAAAATTACAAACATACTAATAAACAAAACTCTAAACAGACCTAAGGATTTGGTTCCTCGGAAGGATCCTCCTCCTCCCCTACATTATCATCAAAGAACCCTAGCGGATACAAACGCCTCACAGGGGTTCTTGCTGATGATACGACAGAATCCTCTTGGGGTGTATAGACAGACACCACTCCACCCCAAAGTTCACGAAGAGGTATTGTGAATTCCAACCTCACAGTTGCATGTTGAGTTAACACGGAGATCCCATCCAGGGTTCCACTCAAGGTCATAGTTAAGTCCCCGGTATAAACAAATCTTTCATTATCATATCTAATCTCCAAGTGTCAGCTCTGCTGTGGAACTGAACCCTAATAAAACCTAAAACTTGACGTCTTGTCACCATATCAACAAACAAAGAAAACTGCTACTGAAAATAGACAAGGTCCCTTGCCTCCTTGTTCTCTCGGTCTTCGGTACACATATACAATAAAACAGATATAATATAATAATGAGGTGAGATCCCCTATATCAATACTAGTATGGCAGTAAAGGAAATGACAACAAATAAACAGCATACAATATTAAACCATTAGTCATATTATCATATCACAGATAATAAGTTAAATAAACTTGAATAACCAATCAATATGCTGACCCACGATATATATATATATAATGACCAATTCCTACTCTATGGAGCTAAACACAGTTTCAGAGAAAAGATCCAGAAGACATGTCTGTCATTAGGCTATCGTGACCAAAAGTGCTATAATATATCAATTTTGTCAAAGTGCACATCAGGCATTGGACAAGACATTATACACCAGATCACGATATAAGACAGTGTCTCGGTCCAGATCATCGGTGCGTTTGCATCGGTCTACCCCACAGACAGAAGAGCTACCAACCATCCATTGCGAGGTACCCACATCTCGATGCCCCCAAGGTCAACAAGTGAGCTATACTTGTCTACTTGCACCTGCACTTAGGTGTAATTCATCTCCTAGGCATACAGTCTTACCCAAATAAGCAAACACGCTTTTCTATGCATATTGTATGATCCTAACACACACACATTTATTATTACAACATCTCATATATCCTCACCCTTTTCTTGGTGATATCAAGATTTAACACAATTGGGCCCACCACAACTGCCCGACAACAAACTGCTATTTACGCTTAATCGCGTAGTGATATTATCACATTTTTGAAATTGCGGAACACTTTTCTTACGTTTTCAAATCGTGTAAGGATTTTTCAAATCGCATAAATATTTTACTGCATTATCTCAATCGCATAGCCTAAAATTACTATTTTTAAGTCGCGTAAATATTTTTCAACGTATTTATAATCACGTAAAATATTTCTAACATATTTAAACCAAAAATAATGCTTCTCTCAAAAATTTGATTTTATTTCTATTATTTGCATAATAGTCCTTTATTAAATAATATTTACATAATAATCCTCATTTAAATAATATTTTCATTATAGTCCCTCCTAAAATAATATTTGTAAAATAGTCCCTCTTTAAATAATAATTACAATATAGTCCCTTTAAAAATTAGTATTTCTACTATTTCCCAGAAAATTGTGTTCCTTTGATTTACTTAAGATATTACAGTTCAAATTTTTCTAACGTGCTTCAAAACCCATAGGGTGAGCTATACGTTAGAAAAGTTCAAGTATTGACATTTATAACTTAATTATTTTATTATGTCTATTTTATTCTAAAAAGTAAATTGCTTTGATTTTAGATTCAATTTCTATTAAAATAATTTCCTTCTCATTTAAACACCTACGTCTACACTTAGTAAAATAATTTTGAATCTAAGTTATGAAAAATGGCTTGTTGGCCGAATTTCACTTAGGGTTTCATAACCAAAAATTTAGTTCTTTTTAGCATTTAATCCTTGTACAACACTTAATTTATTTTTCTTGTCATAATATCATTTACTTCTTGGTTAGAAAAATAATTTAGAACCCTAGGTTCCTCTTGAATGGCGGAGGCCGTGTGCCTTATAGGCCCTTTGGGACCTTCATACATCAAATCCTTCATGTGATTCACATCTTACATTACACATATATTTTTGCATGCTCTCTAAATCACACATACAAGCATAATATCAAAGCTATAAAAAACATACTAGCACACGTACAATCATAATTTCAAAGCCAAAAGCATAATAAACACAAGCAAAGATAGCATAGAAAATTAAGTGAATAAATCTTTATGAATTTTTGACCACAAACAACCCATCTCCTCACCACCAACACACAGTTGATGAGGTTAATCTCCCTCTTTCCTTAAGGGAGACAAGATCTTCAAGCTCCTCCTCTTTCTTGATTTCGTATGATTCAAACAAAAACCCTAAAAAGCTTAAACAAATTCTAAAGTCATAAATAAAGCTTAAGAACAAAGAACCATGGATCAATCATGGTCTAGAAAATTAAAAACCTAACTTAAAATCAAAGAATCAAAAGTTTACCTTTAGAGTGGTAAGCTAATGCTTGATTTTTTGTGTACTTGGAGTAGGATTTTGACTAAACTTACTAAAAGAAAAGTGTTTAGAAGGAGGTTTAGATTTAGAAAGTGGGAAGAGATGAAATTTTAGAAGTGGAGAGGTATGATTTAGGGTTGAGGCTGTGGGGTTCTCAAGGAAAAAGAGAAGGAAAAGAGCTAAGTGTTCTTGGTTGTTCTTGAGTGTTTGAGAGAAAAGATGAGTGCTTGATATTTCATAGTGTATTAAAAATGCAAATGGATGGCTAAATGAAAGTGTGCAGCCGTGTAGTGCATGGAGAATGGCTTAATGTGATAAGCATTCACTCACATGGTCTCACATGGTGCACACATGGCTTAGGTCATAAAATGGTCATCAAGTGGTCATGTGGATGAACCTAGAACATAGTAGAACATGGTGGAAATGGCCTTCGTGGCCGTGGGAGTCTAAGGGGTTTAGTAACTAAGTTTGACTTCAATTATGTTTTAGTTACATCTTAATTAGATAGTAAGTTAATTAGGTTTGGTTATTTAGTTACAAATTAAGCTATTTAAAGTAACTTAATTAGTTATTCTAGTTACTTAGCAACTAGTCCAACCATTTTTTTTGACCATTTTCTATTGGTCTAGAAAAGTCTAACCACTAATATTGACTCATTCCTATTGGTTCATTTTAAAATAAATTACAGAAATTATTTTTAATCTATTTTCTAACAGATAAAATATATCGGGTCCAATACTCAGTAACAGAAGCTGCTATAAATAAAACAGCGGATATTCTTCTGTGAAATATTTTTATTTCACAAATAAATTTTAAAAATTAAAAGATTGTATTTCATGTCTCTCAGATTCGAGTTTAGTAAGATCCCCTTTCTCCGAATAAATCAAATAAGATTTTTCCCAGCCCGAAAATTATTATTTTCATGACCCGAAGCAAATCTCACACAATGATCAAAAACAGTCTCAAAACAGTCAAAATAATTTTATAGCATACAAAAAACACAAAACAGTGAAATTTAGTCATCACTATAAAATAGCCAAAATCTAGGGTGTTACACAAATAGTATATCAAAGTACATCAAGTATATCGTAGGTCATTAAGGCACAAAAATTGTATACCACAATGTACAAAAGCTAAAACAAGAGAACAAAAGATCTACAAGATTAGATCCTCTTTCGCCTCTGTAGTCCGTACGAGGATATCTTGGAATCATTATGGAAATCAAAGAAATGGGGTGAGAATCTCACAATTCTCAGTATTCATTTTAAAATTGTGTCATCATAATCATTCCAGCTATTTCGTGAAAAAATCATTTCAAATCATCAATTTATAATCATTAGAAAGGTGGCCAAAGCCAAATCGAGTCATTTCTCTTCCTGAAATAGAAGTTCATTTTAATATATTTAGCAAAATCATTGAAATCAAAGAAATCTTTAAATCTCATCATAATCTCAATATCCAATCGAGAAATCCATCCACGATAGACTTATGCAATAAGCTATCTCATAATGGTCATCTAACATCAATCATTATTTATCAATCATCAATAATCATTAATCATCTTTTATCAAAGTGGTATGGAGGGAATGTTCATCCTCACTATACAGTTCACTTGGTAGTATCCTGCTTTCAAGTTAGTGCACATCAACCTATTTATAACGATCTTTCTCATTACATAGAACTACTCTGAGTAACCCAAATCAATCCACAGCAAATGAAGGAATTATCTATCCTCATTACAGAGTTATGAGTAGAGAGGGAATTATCCATCCTCAACTACTTTGATAGGGAGGGTATCATCCTTCCTCAAACTATCTCTAATCTTGGAATACCTCAAGTAGAGAGGGAATTATCCGTCCTTAACTACATTTCATCCAGGGAGAATTTAGGTAAAGAGGGAGGGAATAATCTATCCTCAACCTCAATTACTCGAGTGGTAAGGGAATATCCATCCTCATCAACATCAAACCATCACAAATATGCATCCAAATCACTCATAAAATAACAAATCCCCATATGGGTATGAAACCCATTTTTCAAATCTTAAAACTTATCATATATCAAACCAAGGAATCAAGTTATCAAATCATAATCAACATACAATCATCTTTACAATTTCAAAATCATAATCCAAATCAAGAGTTTCCAAAACTTTAGAAAACAAAGGAAGAATAGAAAAGGTAAAGAAAAACCCTACCTCAACTTGAAGTCACTTTCTTCTTCCTTTTATCCTTCTTTCCCCTTCCTCTTCCTTCTTTCTCCCCTTTTGATTCTTGTTCTTCTTGCTTTGATTTCCTCCTTCCTCTGATGATGTGAGAATGAGAGAACGATGAAAATGAGAAAAGGAAATGTGAGATGGTGGGAAAGAATAATGGAAAAGCAATGACAAAAGTCAATAATATGATAAGAGTTGGCAGAAAGCAACAGTAAAGAACGTGAGGTGAGTTTCAAAATGAAATCCAACTGGAAATCTCATATTTGCTAAGAACACTTTAATCTTTAGAAATGAATTTCCTAACCTTCATAGGTATCGTAGAAGATTCTAGGATTTCATTCTATTCTCTATATTACCATTTCACCATTTTTTATACTGCAGTATCAGTCTCTAAGCTTCATTATTCTTTCCTAGTTTAAAATTAAACCTATAGAATTGAATTAAAAAGCTTTCAAATATCCATTCTATTTATTCATAGCATAGAAATAAATCTTCCTTATTTATTTTTATTTCCTCAGTTATTTCAACAATAATCTCAGCTTGAAAGGGCTATTTTACTCATTTAGTGTTATAGATTTATGCCCAAACGAATCCAAATAATTACCAAAATTAATAGGCAACCTTTACCAATATTAAGGAGCTTCTATAACCTTAATTAAGTTTATCGGTTAGAGAGAATGTTACAATTCTTTCCCCTTTTTTTATAAATTTTATCCTCAAAATTTGCTTACCTCATTCAAAAAGCTCTGGATGATCATTCATTATGTGGGATTCGACTTCTAATGTGGCCTCTTCTGAGTCACCTCCGTCCTATAACACCTTTACCGAAAGAATTTGTTTCCCTCTAAGATCTTTCACAACCCTATCTATGATCCTTATAGGTTTAACCACATAAGTTAAATCATCTTTTAACTGTATTAATTCATTTTCCAAAATGTGTGAAGGATCCATATTATACTTTTGAACTTGGGAAACATGGAAAACATCATGGATGTTTGACAAACTGAGAGGTAAAACTATTTAGTAAGCAACTGGTCCGATTCTTTTCAAAATTTGGAAGTGACCTAGAAACTGAGAAGTCAACTTTCTGGTTTTAATAACCCTACCAACTCTTGTAGTAGGAGTGACTCTGAGGAATGCATGTTCTCCTTCATTGAAATCCAAAGGTCTTTTTCTCTCATTCGCACAACTTTTCTGCCTACTTTAGGTTGTTAACATCCTATCCTTGATCATTTTAATCTATTTTGTGGTATGTTGTACCAAATCTAGCCCTAGGATAGTTTGTTCCCCTACTTTATACCAACATAAGGGTGATCTACATTTTTTGCCATACAAGACTTCATAGGATGCCATTCTTATGCTGGTAGGATAAATGTTGCTTTAGGCAAATTCTATTAGGGGTAAAAACTTATTCCAACTTCCTTGTTGATCTAGCACACATGCTCTCAGTATATCTTCTAAAGTTTGGATGGTTCTCTCAGTTTGGCCATCAGTTTTCGGATGATAGGTTGTGCTAAAGTTTAACTTTGTGTTGAAGGCTTTTTGCAAGGCTCCTCAAAATCTAGATGTGAAATTAGAATCTCTATCTGATATTATACTAGAGGGGATCCCATGTAATCTAACTATTTCCAAGAGATGCAGTTGTGCTAGTCTATCTAATGGCCGAGTAGCCTTTATGTCTAAAAAGTGTGCAGATTTCATCAATCTGTCCACTATAACCCAAATGGCATCATGGCCTGATTGAGTCCTTGGAAATCCTATCACAAAATCCATTGATATACTTTCTCATTTCCATTCAGGAATTTTCAAGGATTGAAGAAGTCCTGAAGGTATTTGGTGTTCTATTTTCACTTTTTAGCAAACTAAACATTTGGACACATACTCAACTATATCTCCTTTTATGTTTGGCCACCAAATCATCTTCTTGAGGTCTTGATGCATCTTTGTGGCTCCAAGATGGATGGTATATCTACTCTTATGGGCTTCCTCTAAAATCTTTTCTTTAATTTCATCTTCCTTAGGAACACAAAGTCTATCTCTAAACATAAGTGTCCCATCTTGAGCCCTCTTGAAATCCTTTTTCTTTCCTAATTAGATTTGTTCATTTATTAGCTTTAAGGCTTCATCTTCCTCTTGAGCTTCTTTAATTTGAGCTCTCAAATCATTCTAAATCTCTAATCGTTTCAAATAAAGACCATGTGGTAACATATTCGTTGCTAGGCTCAAATTTCTGACGCTCTCAAGGAGTTCCATCTCTTGCACCATCATTTGGGACATATGCAGAAGTTTTCTGCTAAGTGCATCAGCCACAACATTAGCCTTACCTAGACACTTCAATTCAAAGTCATAGTCTTTGAGAAACTCCATCCACCTTTTTTGCCTCATATTAAATTCTTTTTTATCAAACAAATATTTCTAAACTTTTGTGATCACTAAAGACCTCAAACTTGACCCCATACAGATAATGCCTCCAAATTTTCAAAGCAAACACAACTGTTCTAGTTCCAAGTCATGGGTTAGGTAGTTTTCTTCATGGGGTCTTAGCTGCCTAAAAGCATAAGCCACAACTCATCCATTTTGCATCAACACATAACCTAACCCATTTTTCGAAGCAACACAATAAACTTCAAAGTTTTCTTGTGGGTCTAGAATTACTAGCACAAGTATGGTGGTCAATTTCTCTTTTAACTCCTGGAAGCTATTCTCACATTTCTGGGTCCACTAATGTGTTGTCCTTCCTAGTTAACTTAGTTAAAGGCAAAGTTATATGGGGAAAACCATTTATGAATCTTCTATAATTCCCAACTAAACCCAAGAAACTCCTAATTTTAGTTATGGTGGTAGGTCTCTCCCATCGTAACACTACCTCTATCTTACTAGGATCCATGTATATTCCATCTTTAGATATCACATGTCCCAAAAACTACACCTCCTTCATCAAAAACTCATATTTTGACAACTTGGCGAATAATTTCTTTTCCTTTAGGATTTCTAGAACTACTCTTAGATGTTCTTCATGTTCCTCAATTGTCTTTGAATAAATGGGAATATCATCTATATAGGCAACAATAAATTTATCAAGGTATGGCCTAAAATCTTGGTCATATAATCCATAAAAATGACAGGTGCATTTGTTAAACCCAATGACATTACAAGATACTCATAATGCCCATACCTAGTCCTAAAGGCAGTTTTAGGAATATTTTCTTCTCTGACCTTAATTTGATGGTATCTAAATCTTAAGTCAATCTTGGAAAACACTGCAGCTCCTCTGAACTAGTCTATCAAATCATTTGTTCTTAATTGTGACCTTATTCAATTGCCTATAGTCCACACATAATCTCATGCTACCATCTTTCTTCTTTAGCAAAAGTACAGGGGCTCCCCAAGGTAAGACACTAGGTCGAATAAACTTTTTATCCAACAGTTCTTCTATCTATTTCTTAAGCTCAGAGAGTTCTATAAGGGACATCTTATAAGGTGCTATAGAGATAGGCCCTGTTCCTAGCACTAGATTTATAGCAAAGTCAATCTCTCTCTCAGGTGGCAGTTCATTCACTTCATATGGGATAAACTTCAGGTACTCTCTGACAACAATTATACGCTCCAAACTCTATTCCCTTTTAGAATTCAACGAAAAGAGGAGAACATAACCTTGAGCTCCTTCTACTAGGTGGTTGATAACTTAGCTAGCACTAAGGTATACTGATCCAGAAGGAAGGTTTGTAGAAGGAAGGTCAAACATAAACACCAAGGTTTTATCTGAACAGTTCAAAATAACATGATTTGCTGACAACCAGTCTATGCCCAAATTGATGTCTAAATCAACAAGGGGTAAGCATATAAGATTTAACAGGAAGTTTCTATTCTCAATAGTTACCTCACAATTTAGACATATTTTGGATGTTTGTTACAGGTTTTCCCATAGGAATGGAAACTTTCAAGTCATAAGGGAGGTTTGAAATAGGCAAATCCAACATCCTCACACAATCATAAGAAATGAAAGAGTGAGAACCTCCATAATCATACAATATAGTTAAAAGTGTGGAAATAAGTTTACTCCAATAGTTTAATATGTTAAGTTTTGATGATGACAAATACATGACAAAAAGAATGATATTCATGTTACATAGATGTGCTTAACGAGATATATTATATCATGCATAATTATGTACTTTATCTAGTTATATTTCTCTTAATAGTCAAGTAATGAGATATGTGTAGAATTCTTTATATAATATATTCAATAATGTTTTATATGAGTTATAATGAATTAATATTGGATTTGGCTCTATTTAAATGAAAATGTACAAAGTGTTCTTTGTTGCATCCTATATAGAGCATATGAAGATATTGAATTATGAATTTGGACTAGCTATGTTTGTTTAAGTGAGCAATACTTTGTAGGATAGTTCAAGTATCAAAAGTGAGCATTGCAACAAGAAAGCAAAACATCATAAAGGTTTTGATGATAACAAAGTTAAGCCAAAGACCAAGTCCAAAGGAAAATTAAATGGTATAGTTTATAAGACTTAGGATCTTTATGTGAGAAGCTTTATAGATATCTCAAATATGTTTTTAAATCTTTACAAATGGTTCTTGCATACTAAAATGCCCAATAAACATATTTTGGAAAGCTAGTCATGGTGGTAGTTAAAAACTATGAAAAATAGTCAAGTTTGAGCTTTGAAAAGCTGACCTTTGATTACTCTTTTGATCATAACTTTTCAAATACTTTGAGTTTTGTTATGAATATCTTTCCAATGAGTGGTAATTTACTTAAAACAGATGAGAAATGAAGAAGTTATGGGTGTTTAAAGTCATTTTCCAAGCATTAAAATGTTGTAAACATATTTTTAACGAAACAGAGGCTTTGTAATCAATTATAGGAGCCTTGTAATCGATTACAACCTATCCAAAAAGCCCAGAACGTGTTCTTAGACCCATGTAATTGATTACAACATTCATGTAATCAATTATAACGAGCCTGTAAGTCTATAACGACTCTTTTCTTGGCTTTTAATGTGATATTAAATCACCCCCAACGACTTTTTTTCTCAAAACACTATAAATACATGTTTGTGGGTCATCTTTTACATAGAACAAACAAAAAAAAAACATCTTTCTCAAGGGTTTAATCCGAGTTTCATCTTATTTCTTTTTGTACTCTATTTTTATTAATTATTTGAGATATCTTTGTGAGCTTCATAGGGCTTCAACTTGTACTATATACTCTTCTGAGAGTTTCATCTTTTTCTACACTTTGATTCTTTATAAAAAGAGTGAGGTATCCCTTAAGGAATTGTAAAGAGGGTGAGGTATCCCTTAAGGAATTGTAAAGAGGGTGAGGTATCCTTTAAGGAATTATAAAGAGAGTGAAGCATCCCTCAAGGAATTGTAAAGGTGAGGTATCCCTAGTTGTCGAGGCTCAAGCACAAGGGTGAGGTATTTCGAGATGTGAGGAGCACTCTAGTTTGTAAAAGTTTCAAGCACTTATTCAAGTCTACTGTGATAGTGGAAAATCTCAGGTGGTTTACTTGAGGACTGGACGTATGCCACAAGTGGTTGGTAGCTGAATCAGGATAAATATTGTATTTGCTTCTCTCAACTCTACCTCTTTTACATTTGTGCTTTAATTA
The DNA here is from genome assembly GCA_029884595.1 of Ormosia semicastrata. Lineage (NCBI taxonomy): Eukaryota > Viridiplantae > Streptophyta > Magnoliopsida > Fabales > Fabaceae > Ormosia > Ormosia semicastrata. The sequence goes on along the minus strand of JAQQTO010000061.1, from coordinate 68,810,315 downwards.
TATATGTTTGAGTTGAATTTGATATCTAGTTTATTTTCTTGATTTATCTTATAACCAAGTTGTGTTTAAGTAATCTACAATAATTGTATCTTTGTTAAACTTATTCCGCTGCATGTGTTGATTGGAAATATCACAATGTATAATTTCTTAATGGTGTTTTAAAAATCCATAATCACCCAATTTACCCCCTCTTAAGTGATGGTTGCCATGGCTAACAAGTGGTATTAGAGCTTCGTGCTCTGTGGAAAACTTAACCGCTTAGAGTTAAAGATCCTTGTTTGTTGGCAACCATTGAAAGCTTTTCAAAATGGATGGTTTTGAAATTAATAAAACCACCATTCTTTGATGGTGTGCATTTTGTTTATTAGAAAGTTAGAATAGAATTTTATATGCAATCTATTGATCTTGATTTGTGGAATGTTGTGCTTGATGGATTTTCTCCTAAACCAAAACAATATTGGAATACTTATGAAAAGAAATGCTTTTTTTTTAAACATTAGAGCTATGCAAAATCTGAGAAGTTGTTTGAATGATGAGGCTTATACTAAAATTAAGAGTTGCTCTAGTGCTAAAAATAAATGGGTTGCTATTGATGTTATTTATCTTACTAACAATGATTTTTTACATAAAGTTGTATATAGAGAGCAAGAAGAGAAAAAGCCTTTAGATGAAGACAATATTGAAAAATGTCCTCAAGAATATATGCTTGAATCCTTGAAGGACAACAATGAGGAATATAGTGATTCCCTTAAAGAACCAACTATGCTAGAAATTGAGACTACTTCCTATATGGCTAAAAATGACTTTGAGTTAAATAATTCTAAACTAGATTATAGTTCTTTCTATTATGAGCTACAATGTGCATATGATGAATTATATGATGTAACATCCCAAAACTGATAACCTGATATACTTGACCTATACAAGGATATTCAGCATTGGCCATGTTACTTCTAACAACTAAGCCCATAACATTCACATAAATAAATAATTATGGAGAGCCACGATACCAACAATTATATAAATACATCACAGCCTCAAAAGGGAATATTGTCACACATAACTCAAAACAAGCTAGGAAAAATATATACAAGCTCAGTCTAAAATAGCATCTATGCTATACTAGTCTTCATACATCTTTTTCTTCCCTTTTGAAGAACTTGCACCTAGATTTATATGGCAACACAAACGAGGTGAGAAATCACAATTCTCAGTAGAAGTATTCCAAAACCAACATTTCATATATGTCCATACAGAATACACAACCATTAAGTTAACACTTCAAACACAAAAGTACACAATCACCCATACAATTGCAATGTCAGGAGTTCAAGTCATAGAGGCAACTACCCTTACAATTTCCATGCTATGTCAAATTATGTCTAATGTTTATGTCTATGCAAGTCCTAAGAGTGAATGAAATTTAAGAATGTCATGAGTCCTCAGACGTATTGAGGATATTACCTACCTCAACTACTCTGAGATATGCTATAAAATGTCATGAATTAACAGACGTAGTGAAGATATGATTCACCTCCACTACTCATCAACACGTAGAGAGAATATTACTCACCTCAGCTACCCAACAAACCTAATGAGGAATTACTCACCCTAAATACTCAGCAACATAGAGAGAAATTATCCACCTCACTGCTTAATAATCATAGAGAGGAATTACTCACCTCACTGCTCAACAAACATAATGAGGAATTACTCACCTCATTGCTTAACAAACATAGAGAGTATAGTACTCACCTCAATATGTTCCATAATCTTATCATGCAAAACAATTACTAATTACCTACAATAATTAGCACCACAATTGATTTACATGCATCTCAAAAATCACTTCATTAAATACTCCTATTAGAGTCTCATTACTCATTAAGAAGCACAAAATAAAGATCCACCCAAGTGAGCCCTTCATTTTCACCAAATTAAGGCTCTACCCTATTTTTACCAGCAGTGGGTGCTCAGGAGCTTGTTGCCTGGTGCTCAAACGCTGGTTGCGTAGTGCAAAGTGCTCTCTATCTGCCCTACTGACACTTAGGCACCAAGACACTCGATGCTTCAGCACTGACTGGGTAGAACAAAATCTGTAGAATTCTGCAGATTGTGTTAATGTTCCATTGAGAACAAAAGTGCTCCACACTCTCATACTTCCATTCCACCTGATTTCTCACATCAAGTAAGATCCATTAACACATTATAACTCTCAAACCACTTTAACTTCACTCAATCATGAAACTTTATGAATCAAACATCAACCTAAACCTAAACCCCCAATTTTGGCCTAAAATGGAATTAAGGCATCCAAGTGATGAAAAATTCATCCTAATGCATCCAACAAACCAGTTTTTACACAACCAAGCCATCCTCATCAAGTTTCAACTCAAGAACCACAAAACCACACTTCAAACCCCCATTCCCTCATCAAGCCCCTCATGAACCAAATGAAGAAAATGAAAGCAAGAGGTCAAAACAAGGTTTCCCCTACCTCAATGGCCAGAAATGAAGTCAAAGAGTAGTTCTTCTCCATCACTTCCTTCTTCCTCCTCTTTGGTTGATGTTAGTCCTTATTTGGCTTCCTTGCTTGCTTTCCCTTTTTGCTTCCCATCTAGCAGTCGTGAGAAAGGTGAGAAATATGAGAAACCATCTCATTTTAAGCCTTTAAATCGAGGCAACAGCACATGGGAACCATGTGCTATTTTGGTCACTTAAGTGACCATGTTCAAACTCCTGATCTGCTAAGAACACTTAGATTTCACCAAATCAAGTTTCCTAGCTTCCAACAAACTTAAATTAAATCCTAATATTCATCAAAAATCTTGTTTCACCATTTCTATATTTTTTCATATCTGCTGGTAGTCAATTCGGTATTAAAACACACAATCAATATGCTTAGAAATACCAAACTAACTCCGATTTACCTCAAAATTTAAACACATGTTCAACTACATATTTGTGACCTAAAAAAAAGTATCTATATTTATTTTGATTAGCTAAGCCATTTTAGCTAATATCTGGATCAATTTAAGCTACTTTTCACCTTTCGGGTGGCAGCAAAGTTCCTAAATTAACCCAAATTGTCACAAAATTAAACAAGCATGTTAAGCAAGTATTAAGTTATCTCTGCAACTATATACAAGTCTAATATGTTATTCTAGGGTGTTACATTTCTTCCCTCGTTTGTAAAATTTTATCCCCAAAATTTGGTTTTCCTATTGTAAGAAGTCCTAACAACTAACATACAAAAACAGATACAACCAAATCTTAAGAAAACAAAATTACTCAACATGTACAACCATATACTCACCTTTTCCTAAACTAGGAGATTGTGTTATCTTTTTGCCTTGCAGAATGTAGACTTTCCCTTAACCAGTAGGTCTAGCATCCGTCCTAACTTGTTTCTTCTAAGGACAATTATTGGCATAGTGTCCCAACTTGCCACACTGAAAACATTTTATCTGGTCAAGTGAGCAGGCGTTGCCCCCATAGTGCCTACCAAACCTGGTACACTTCTCTTAACGATCATCCATCTAAACTTGCTCATCTTTTGCTGGTGGGTGGCTGGATTTAGAAACATCTTTCCCATATCCACCATCAACCTTTCTCTTCTTCTGAAGATTTTACAATCTTTACTTTAAAAGGAATTGGAGATTATCAGACTCCATGATTCTGCACTTATTCACCAAGGATGGAAAATCTCTAATCTCCAAAGGCCTCACTGCCCTTTTTACATTTTCCCTTAATCGAAATTTAAACCTAACATCAAATTTGGATTAAGTCTAAATTGAGAAGAAATCTTGGACAACTCATGAAATTTAGCCTCGTATTGCCCAATTGTCATGTCCTCTTGTTGAAGACTATGAAACTTTATTTCCTTGTCTTCCTGTAAGCTTCTTGGAAAGTATTTCTCCAAAAAGGTATCCTTGAACATTTCCCATATGATCAGTGTCCCTGCTGCTTCCAACAGTCTCCTAGCATTTCGCCACCACTGCTCTACTTCCCCTCCCAACATAAAGGAAGCGAAGGAAACTTTTTGCTCATTCAAGGAAACCATTACCTCAAAGATCTTTTCTAACTCGGCCAACCATTCTTCAGCTTTCACCAGCATTTCATATATGTCCATACAGAATACACAACCATTAAGTTAACACTTCAAACACAAAGGTATGCAATCGTCCATACAATTGTAATGTCATAAGTTCATGTCATGGAGGAAACCGCCCAACAATTGCCATGCTATGCCAAATTATGTCTAATGTTTATGTCTATGCAAGTCCTAAGAATAAGTGAAATTTAAGAATGTCATGAGTCCATAGATGTATTGAGGATATTACCCACCATAACTACTCTGAGATATGCTATAAAATTTGATCAATTAATAGACATAGTGAGGATATGACTTACCTCCACTACTCATCAACATGTAGAGAGGATATTACTCACCTCAGCTAGCCAACAATCATAATGAAGAAAAGCTCACCCCAAATACTCAACAACATAGTGAGGAATTACCAACCTCATTGCTTAATAATCATAGAGAGGAATTACTCACCTCACTGCTCAACAAACATAATGAGGAATTACTCACCTCATTGCTTAAAAAATATAGAGAGGATATTACTCACTTCAATATGTTTCACAATCTTATCATGCAAAACAATTACTAATTACCTACAATAATTGGCACCACAATTGATTTATATGCATCTCAAAAATCACTTCATTAAATACTCTTATTAGAGTCTAATTGCTTATTAAGAAGCATAGAATAAAGATCTACATAAGTGAGCCCTTCATTTTCACCTAATTAAGGCTCTGCCCTATTTTTCCTAGCTGTGGGTACTTAGGTGCTTGTTGCCTAGCACTCCAGCACGGGTCGCGTAGCACAAAGTGCTCTCTGTCTACCTAGCTGGCACCTAGGTGCCAAGACACATGACACTTCAACGCTGACTGGGCAGAAAAAAATCTGCAGAATTCTGCAAATTGAGTTACTGTTCCATTGAGGAACAAAAGTGCTCCACACCCTCAAAATTTAATTCCACCTAATTTCTCACATCAAGTAACATCCATTAACATGTTACAACTCTTAAACCACTTTAATTTCACTCAATCATGAAACTTTGTGAATCAAAAATCAACCTAAACCTAAACCCTTAATTTTGGCCTAAAAGGGAATTAAGGTATCCAAGTGATGAAAAATTCATCCTAATGCATCCAACAAACTAATTTTTACACAACCAATCCATCCTCGTCAAGGTTCAACTCAAGAACCACAAAATCACACTTCAAACCCCTATTCCCTCATCAAGCCCCTCTTGAACCAAATGAAGAAAATAAAAGCAACAAGTCAAATCAGGGTTTTCCCCAACCTCAATGGCCAGAAATGAAGTTAGAGAGTAGCTCCTTTCCACCACTTCCTTCTTCCTCATCTTTGGTTGACGTTAGTCCTCCTTTGGCTTCCTTGATTGCTTTCCCTTTTTTTTTCCTACTAACAGCCGTGAGAAAGGTGAGAAATGAGAGAAATCATCTCTTTTGAAGAATTTAAACCAAGGCAGCAGCACATAGGAACCGTGTGCTAAAACTCCTGATCTGCTAAAAACACTTAGATTTTACCAAATCAAGTTTCCTAACTTCCAATAAACTTAAAATAAATTCTAAGATTTACCAAAAATCATGTTTCACCATTTTCATATTTTTCCATATTTGTTGGTAATCAATCTGGTATTAAAACACACAACCAGTATGCTTAAAATATCAAACTAACTTCGATTAACCTAAAAATTTAGACACATGTTCAACTACACATTTCTGACCTAGCAACAAAGTATCCATATTTATTTCGATTAGCTAAGCCATTTTAGCTAATATCAGGGTCAATTTAAGCTACTTTTCACCTTCCAAGTTGCAGCAAAGTGCCTAAACTAGCACAGATTATCAAAAAATTAAACAGACATGTTAAGAAAGTATGAAGCTACCTCTATAACTATATACAAGTCTAACATGTTATTCGAGGGTGTTACATATGATGGTTTGCTCAATTTGGAAAAGAAAAACTTATCTTGTTTGGAAAACATTTCCTCTATTGAAAATAAAATTGAGACTTTAAAAAATGAATATGCTTTTCTTAATGAGGAAATGCCTTTGAAATGTGAAACCTCAACTTCTTGTGAAAAGTGCATTGATTTAGAACACCAAGTTGTGGACTTATTTGCCAAAGGTATGATTCTAATTGCTTACATTCCATGCTTGTTAATGGGAATAAAATTAATGTTATTTCACATTAAAATTCAAGCAAGGCTTATGGAAAAAATAATTTAGAATGTAAAAATAACAAAAGGCTTAAGTTTTTCAAAAAAGATCTTCAAAGGACCAAGCCATCATTGAATTCAATTGTTTGCAATTTTTGTGGTCATTTAGGACATTTTTCTCATTTGTGCAATTATAAAAGAAATCTTTACATGAGAAATAACATGGTGTGGGTTCTTAAAAGTCTTAAAGGCTCTAGTACTAACATTCAAGGACCCAAGATAAAGTGGGTACCAAAATATCCTCCTAGTATTTGAATCATGCAGAAAATTTCTCAAAAGGATGGACTAATTGGTCAAAGGAAAGAGGAATCATCAAGGAGAATGCCTCCAAAGCCCAATGGTATAAGGTTTGGTCAAAGAAGGAAGATAACTTCAACCAAAACTTCTCAAGTACAAAATGTAGAACTTGTAAAGTTCATGACTCCAAAAAAGAAGTAATGGGTAAGAAAAAGTATTTCCTTGATTACCAAGGCCAATGTATCAAAAGTTTTTACCTCTTATGCACACTCACTTAAAAAGACAATGAATATGCAGTATATTCCTTGTAGGCTTTAGGTAAATGATAGGATCATGTGTACTTGGTAAAAGTGAAATATTATATATATCACATGATTTTGTTCATTCTTGTTACACCCTTTACTCACTATCTTACATATTTCTCTATCATAGGGTATTCTATGACTATGTATGCTTTCTAGGCTTTAAATTGTCTATATATCATAAAAGTAAGCATGCTATTAGTTTTGTGCTTAATGAAAATTGATTATTTAATTTGTTGTGCTGAATTTACATACTATAAAAAAATTTGATCTTTATGAGAGCAAAATGAATTAATAATCAATAACTAACCTCTATGTGTAACATCCCAAATTTAATAACCATAGTATAACTTGTGTTGCACCTCAGTCATTAGATTCAGACCTGCTACTTTCTACAACTATGCATTTTCCAATATAACAGAAACCATGTATGTAGAAAATATAAGCCACGAATGAATATATTTATTACACAACATCTGTAATTCTCATAAAAAAAATACGTACATAATTCAAAAGAAACTACAAAGTTACACTAAGCTAAGCTCCTGTTAGCACTCCACTATCCATAAATCTTCTTTCTTGGAATCATCATGGAAACACACACGAAGGGTGAGAATCACATATTCTCAGTAGTTGAAAATCCATAAAACATGTCATCATAATCATTCTAGCCATTTCGGGGAAAAAACACATTTCTAAACTCAAGTCCCATACATAACAATCTAGAAAGGTGGCAAAAGTCAAAACTAAGTCCTTTCTCTTCCCGAAATAGATTCTCATTTTATACATCTGTTTTGTAAAACTTATTTCCACAAATAGTCTTCAAGTAATCACCACACTCTCATAAACAACATCTCCATCTCAGAGATATGCAATTGCCCATACAATTGTAGTGCATGAATATGTTACGGTTAGCAATCGCCTATACAATTGCCATGCTATACGAAATTAAGTCTGATATTTATGTCTATGCAAGTCCTAAGAGTGACTGAAATTAAGAATGTTATAAGTCCATAGATGTATTGAGGATATTACCCACCTCAACTACTCTGAGATATGCTATAAAATGTCATGAATTAACAGACGTAGTGAGGATATGGCTTACCTCCACTACTCATCAACATGTAGAGAGGATATTACTCACCTTAGCTACCCAATAATCATAATGAAGAATTACTCACCCTAAATACTCAGCAACAGAGTGAGGAATTACAAACCTCATCGCTCAATAATCATAGAGAGGAATTACTCACCTCACTGCTTAACAAACATAATGAGGAATTACTCACCTCATTGCTCAAAAAACATAGAGAGGATATTACTCACTTCAATATGCTCCACAATCTTATCATGCAAAACAATTACTAATTACCTACAATAATTAGTACCTCAATTGATTTACATGCATCTCAAAAATTACTTCATTAAATACTCTTATTAGAGTCTCATTGCTCATTAAGAAGCATAAAATAAAGATCCACACAAGTGAACCCTTCATTTTCACCAAATTAAGACTCTGCCCTGTTTTTCCCAGCGGTGGGCGCTTAGGTGCATGTTGCCTAGCACTCAAGCACGGGTTATGTAGCACAAAGTGCTCTCTGTCTGCCCAGCTGGCGCCTAGGCGCCAAGACACTTGGCACTTCAACGTTGACTGGGCAGAACAAAATCTGCAGAATTCTGCAGATTTGAGTTACTATTCCTTTGAGGAACAAAAGTGCTCCGCACCCTCAAATTTTAATTCCACCTAATTTCTCACATCAAGTAAGATCCATTAACACATTACAATTCTTAAACTACTTTAATTTCACTCAATCATGAAACTTTGTGAATCTAACATCAACTTAAACCTAAACCCCCAATTTCGGCCTAAAAGGGAATTATGGCATCCAAATGATGAAAAATTCATCTTAATGCATCCAACAAGCCAATTTTTACACAACCAAGCCATCATCATTAAGGTTCCACTCAAGAACAACAAAACCACACTTCAAACCCTTATTCCCTCATCAAGCCCCTCATTAACCAAATGAAGAAAATAAAAGGAAGAAGTCAAATCAAGGTTTTCCCCTTCCTCAATGGCTAGAAATGAAGTTAGAGAGTAGCTCCTCTCCACCACTTCCTTCTTCCTCATCTTTGGTTGATGTTAGTCCTCCTTTGGCTTCTTTGATTGCTTTCCCTTTTTTCTTCCTTGCTAGTAGTGTGGATAAATGACCCTAGTGTGTTTTGATTAATGACTAAACTTAATATGATTATTATTTTGAGTCACTAACTGCTTGCCAAGCTTGAATTTTTCAATGAGATTTAAAGGAGCAAGTAAAGTCAATGCAAGGATCATGAAGGATTACTTGAAGAAAAAGCATCATGAAGAAGCAATACAATGAAGATCATAAGGAACATGTTGTAAAGAAAAGACTCAGTTTAATTCTTTGATTAAGCTCTCTCAAATAAGTAAAAATGGTTTTTCAAAAGAATAAATGGATTAAGAATGAACAAGGTTAATTGATAAGTTTGTACATCTATGTGTACATCAATGTACTTTCAATTAATTAACTAACTTTTGATGAAAACCTATGTGTACATCTATGTATAAATGTTATACATCTATGCATACATTGATTGATTCTGAACTTACTTGATCAATATGCACGTTTGTATATATACATTGATTAGTACATTGATGTATAAATAAAACAGAGGCTAGAATGCATTTGACATATATATACATCGATTAGTGCATCTATGTATAAGTCAAGATAGAAATTTTTGACATATATACATCGATTAGTACATCTATGTATAAGTCAAAACAGAAGCATTTTACTTTAATACATCTATTGATACATAGATGTATAAGCCAAAACAGAAGAAAGAACATTTTAAAATAACTATACAATCGATTAGTTAATCGATGTATAATATTCTGGGCTGAAATTTAAAGTGTTTTTGAAGAACAACATTGATGTATTCATATGTGTATCATTCAAGATCAAGAACATCCAAGAAAACAATTGATTAGGCAATTGATGTACACATGTTATAAAAGTGAAATCTTGTTTAATACATTTGTGTACACATCGATTGACCAATAACAGAATTTTTTTTTTAAGTCTGTTATAATCTCAACTGACTTGTAAAGTGTATCCAACAGATCTATTTTGAGATATACCTATATAAGGACATTGGTAAACACTTTTTCAAAGACAATTATTCAATATATGAAATCATACACTCAAAATTCAGAGAGCTTTTCATTGAAGAAAAACAGAGTATTATTTTTCTCTAGAGTTTCAATTTGTAATTTCTAATTTCTTGGAATCTGATTCAATCTCTTCAAATTTTGTAAAAGAGAGATAAGAAAGAAGGTTCTCTCGCTGGTTAGATCAAGAGTATAAGGGACTCTTGGTGCTGTGCAAGAATAGAAGGAATTCTTGTAGGTTTTGTAAGATTGCTTTGACTGAAAAGCTGTCATTTGGGTAGAAGGAACCAAGAAGTGGAGCTTTTGTAAAGAATCTTGTATATTGATTTTCTATAGTGGATAAATTTCACAGTGGTGTGGGGACTAGATGTAGGTTACTAGAGGAGGTAGCTGAACCAGGATAAATCTCAGTTTGTAATTTTCTCTATCCCTTAACTCTTTATTTACTTTATGGTTGAATATATGAATTAAGCAATATGTTAGGGATGCTTGTATGATCTGATTTGTTAATGATCATATTTTAATCTGAAATCAATCTTATTGTTAATATTTCTTTATAAATTTCAATTCTTGATTGCAATACATCTTGCAAAAACATATTTTTGTTTGTTGGTTGACAAAATCTCTTTCTTTGATTAAAGAAAAGAATCAGTTTTTGCAAAAAGGGAAAAAGTTTCAAAAACCTATAATACTCAATTCAACCCCCCTTCTTGAGTAATCAGAAGCCACAACCAACAAGCAGTCGTGAGAAAGGTGAAAAATGAGAGAAATCATCTTTTTTTAACCCTTTAAATCAAGGCAGCAGCACATAAGAACCGTGTAATGTCCTGAGATTGCCTGCAGGATCGATGAGTTTCCCCACAAACCAACACGGGTCTTTTCAGCGTGCTTTGTCCTCATTCACACGTATCCTAGGAAACTTCCCAGGAGGTGGCCCATCCCACAAGTGCTCCACGTCAAGCACGCTTAACTATGGAGTACTTATGTTCTTGGCTCTCGCAAAGAAGATGCAACTTGTTGATATGGGTAGTGCTAATCAATTCCTTTAAGTCATCCTTAACTATACAGTCTCATACCTGCACAGTCTCTAGATCCCTCTCATTCCAGTGTGTATTCAGTTCATTCATTTGTTCATTCGCCTAGAAGCCTGCCAAGAGCCGCTTCTTGTCCGTACTTCATCTTTTAGCACTGGCGACCACTCCTCGCCCTCATTGGCCCTGAGTGTTACAAGCCCACCAGCTTCCACATGGTTCGTCCCCGAACCATACCATACTGGGAGAGGTCCCGGCTCTAATACCATTTGTAACGTCCCAAGACTACCTGCAGGATCGATGAGTGTCCCCACAAACTAATACGGGTCTTTCCAGTATGCTTTGTCCTCATTCACACGCATCCTAGGAAACTTCCCAGGAGGTCACCCATCCCACAAGTGCTCCAAGACAAGCACGCTTAACTATGGAGTACTTATGTTCTTGGCTCCCGAAAAGAAAATGCATCTTGTTGATTTGGGTGGCGCTAATCAATTCTTTTAAGCCATCCACAACTTTGCAGTCTCATACCTGCACAGTCTCTGGATCCCTCTCATTTTGATGTGTATTCAGTCCATTCATATGTCCCTCCGCCTAGAAGCCTGTCAGGAGCCGCTCCTTGTCCGTGCTTCATCTTTTAGCACCGGCGACCATTCCCCGCCCTCGTTGGCCCCGGGTGTCACATGCCCACCTGCTTCTGCATGGTTCGTCCCCGAACCACACCGTATTGGGAGAGGTCCCACTCTGATACCATTTGTAACATCTTGAGACTGCCTACAAGATCGATGAGTGTCCCCACAAACCAACATGGGTCTTTGCAGCGTGCTTTGTCCTCACTCACACGCATCCTAGGAAACTTTCCAGGAGGTGACCCATCCCACAAGTGCTCCACATCAAGCACGCTTAACTATGGAGTACTTATGTTCTTGGCTCCCGCAAAGAAGATGCAACTTGTTGATATGGGTGGTGCTAATCAATTCCTTTAAGACATCCTCAACTATACAGTCCCATACCTGCACAGTCTCTAGATCCCTCTCATTCCAGTGTGTATTCAGTTCATTCATTTGTTCCTTCGCCTAGAAGCATGCCAAGAGCCGCTTCTTGTCCGTACTTCATCTTTAGCACTGGCGACCACTCCCCGCCCTCATCGGCCCCAGGTGTTACAAGCCCACCATCTTCCGCATGGTTCGTCCCTGAACCACACCATATTGGGAGAGGTCCCGGCTCTGATACCATTTGTAACATCCCAAGATTACCTGCAGGATCGATGAGTGTCCCCACAAACCAATGCGGGTCTTTCAGTGTGCTTTGCCCTCACTCACACGCATCCTAGGAAACTTCCCAGGAGGTCACCCATCCCACAAGTGCTCCACGTCAAGCATGCTTAACTATAGATTACTTATGTTCTTAGCTCCCAAAAAGAAGATGCATCTTGTTGATATGGGTGGTGCTAATCAATTCCTTTAATTCATCCTCAACTATGCAATCCCATACCTGTATAGTCTCTGGATCCCTCTGACTCCGGTGTGTATTCAGTTCATTCATTTGTCCCTCCGCCTAGAAGCCTGCCAGGAGCCACTTCTTATCCGTGCTTCATCTTTTAGCATCGATGACCACTCCCCGCCCTCGTCGGCCCTCGCCGGCCCCCGGTGTCACATGCCCACTAGCTTCCACATGGTTCATCCCCGAACCTCACCGTACTAGGGGAGGTCCCAGCTCTGATACCAACTAATGTAACACCATCCTTAGGGTATCATATTTTAGACAAACTACTTTTAATTCATTACCCAAGTTATAAAATATTCGATAATTTTAATACGGGTTTCAAAATTCCTTTCAGATAATATAAACTTACCGAATTTTAGAAACACCAAACATAAGAACTGAACAATATACTTTACATATAAACAAAGTTTACTACAACCATACGTACATTATACTTATATACCCAAAACATAAAACATCTCATATAACCAACCTAGACTGGCCCAAATTCACAACATCTAAAGAAAAGAGTCCTCTTCAGAATTCCCTAGTCGGGAATGTCTCGACAGATTGAAATCCGAGCAAAAGATATATTGGAGTTCTCCTTAGGAGTATAGTGAAGATCATTCCACAACTCCCTGATAGGTAAAACACATTCTACATATGCAACAGTAAAAGAAGAAGTAGTGACTCCATGGCGGGTCCTACTTACAGATAGAGTAATGTCACCACAATACTCTATATGCTTTGTGTCCCAATGGACACACCAAGCAGTAGCGCCTTCAAGAAACTGTAGTATAAAGAAACCTAGCCAATCCCTCATTGCCGCCATCGTAGTCTTCACAGACGTAAACATAAAATAGAAATAAACAGAACAATACAATAAAGAGGTAAGATCCCCTACATCAATACCATCATGGTAGCAAAGAACAATAACAACAATCATGCTATACATATACAGCATTAACAACATATTCATGACATCATATAATCATTTCATCAATTAATAGATAATTACCACGAATATACATATATATATATATCACAACAATATGGGGACTGACTATGCATATGCACAATGAACCAATTCCTACTCCTTGGAGCTAAACACAATTTCAGAGGGAATGATCCAGAAGATATGTTTGTATATCGGCCGCCTTAGACCAAGTGCTTATAATTTCTTAATGTGTACATCAGGCATTATACAAGACATTCTACGCCAGATTGGGAATAGGAATAGTGATTCATCGAGATCGTCGGTACTTTTGCATTAGTCGCCATGGCACAGTAGCGTTTTCTAACTGACCATATGTAGAATCTCGCGTCCCGATGCCTCCAAGATCCATTATAGACCTTCACTATGCAATTCGCACCAGCATAAGGTGTAATTCAACTCCTAGGCAACAATGGCCTTAACAGACACCGTCTGACAAATAATGCATAACCAATGACTTAATGCAATATCACAAGCTACTACCGGCTATAACCATATGTTAATATATATTTGGGTCCAATATATTAGCTCGATAGCAAATTACTGTATTTTTCAATCGCGTAGCATTTTAATCGCATTTTCACAATCACATAATACTTCTATTACGTTTTCAAATCGCGTAACAATTTTTCAACATTTTTTTAATTGCGTAAAGGTTTTAAAACATTTTCTCAATCGCGTAAAGGTTTTGAAATATTTTCTCAATCGCGCAAAGGTTTTAAAACATTTTTTTAATCGCGTAGCTAAAAATCATCATTTTTAAATAGCATAAGAGTTTTTCTATGTATTTTCAATTGCGTAAAACATTTTCTCAATATTCTAAGTTCAAATTAAAACTTTTCTCATTTAATATAAAAATTAGACTTTAATTCCAATATTTCCTTAATAAGTCACCTTCAAATAATATTTTTAACATTTTTATACTAAACCTCCTCCAAATAATATTTCCTAACATTTTTCCACAAAAACTTATATCATCTAAATTAATTCAAGATATCTCAAAATCTTTGTTCTTTACTCTTAATAAAACTTTCTTAAATAAAATATTTTAAACTCCAAACTATCATTAAAAATTATTTTCTTGCTAAAACCTGTCTAAATAATATTTTCTAATATCCTTTCCAAAACTTACATTTATTTTAATTAAATAAAACCTTTTCCATCTTCCATATCAAAAATCTCCTTAAATAAAATACTTTAAGTTTCAAACTTAATTCCCAATTCTATTTTTCACTATATTGGCCGAAAATCACATTTTGATTAGTGATAAAAATATATCCATTTCTATTTTTATTTTGTAATTCCTTAATTAAATTTATTACCACTAATCCTCTAGGTTATTATTTAATAAATCATTTTTGTAGTGGATTACCCATTTGTGGGCATAGAGGTCGTGAGCCTCATGGTCCTTGGAACCAAAAATTGTTTCCTCTCAATCACAATTTAAAGCATACAATACAATTTTAAGCATCAAAATTCTACTATATCAAATTCATGCATAATATCAAAGCAATAAAATCACATAAAGCAATTAAACAAAAATCACAAAATTATACAAACAAGGTGAATAATCTTTACATGGATTCATCACCTTCATACAAATTTCGTTCCTCACCACCATAATTGGTTGATGAGGTTAATCTCCCTCTTACCTTAGATGTAGCTTCCTAAGCTCCTTGTATAGCTCTTTGTATAAACTTCCACCACCAAGTAGTCTCTTGAGATCCAAACAAACACATAAAAATTAACATTTAAAGCTTGATTAAGGTAACCATAGATCAAATATGGTCTTAGAATTTCAAGAATCAAATAAGAAATCAAGTTTCAAGATCTTTACCTTAAAACCTTAGAACTTGAATAAAAAAATCAAGCTTGAAGACTATGGAATTAAGTCTTGATCACAACACGAAAGTTGCTTAGAATAAAGTTTAAGACCAAGTGGTAAGGTTTATTTGAATTATGAGTGATTGGATAGTGATTTTGGGTGAGGAGGCCGTGAGCTAGAGGAGAGAAAATGAGAGAAAATGGTGTTTAGCTTTGAGAGAAAAGATGGTAGCTTTTAGAATGTGATAGATAAATCAACTTTAATCACTTTTGAGCCTTATGGTCGTGGGCCTTCATGGAGAGAGAAAGACATATTTTGTTTTCCTACAAGCCATCACAACCATTGGTTAAATCAAAGGTGGATATGCAAAACTTCTCCACTAAGTTTACACTTAACTCATCTCTTCTATCGATTAGATCAAGGGTAGATATCCTAAGCTTCTTCACTAAGCTTGCCCTCACAACCATTGATTAGGTCAATGGTGGATATGTAAAGCTTCTCCTCTAAGCTTATTTTTAATTGGTCCTTCACAAAAGTCATAGCCTCTTTAGTTGACTAATCTCAAGATATTTTCCAAAAGCTGAGATATTTTCAAAAAATTGAGATATTTTTCAAATATTTTCAGAAACTATTACCCAATGGACAAAGGCTACTACAAATTATTGTCCAATGGATAATAACATTACACGATAAATAAAAGCATTACCCAATGGGTAATAACATTATCCAATGGATAATAGAAAACTCAGATACAGAAAATTTCTGTCAACTGTTTTTGGTTTCAAGTTTAGTAAGTTCCCCCAGCCCCGCATTGACAGTCCAAAACTTTTCGGTCCAGGAAAAATTTTTATTTTTCTGGACCCGCCTCAAACACACAAACAGCTCAAAATGATATTAAAATAATTAAAATAAATTAAAAATTCCCAAAAATTCACAAAAATTCCTAAATATTATAAAACTCATAAATATCAAGAAAAACCAAAAATTAGGGTGTTACAAACCGTGTGCTAAACTCCCGATCTGCTAAGAACACTTAGATTTCAACAAATCAAGTTTCCTAGCTTCCAACAAATTTAAAATAAATCCTAAGATTTATCAAAAATATTGGTTCACCATTTTCACATTTTTTCATATCTGCTAGTAGTCAATCTGGTATTAAAACACATAACCAGTATGCTTAAAATACCAAACTAACTTTGATTAACCTAAAAATTTAAACACATATTCAACCACACATTTGTGACCTAGAAACAAAGTATCCATATTCATTTTGATTGGCTAAGCCATTTTAGCTAATATCTGGATTAATTTAAGCTACTTTTCACCTTCCAAGTTGTAACAAAGTACCTAAACTAACCCAGATTGACAAAAAATTAAACAAACATGTTAAGAAAGTATGAAGCTACCTCTACAACTATATACAAGTCTAACATATTATTCTAGGGTGTTACATATGATAGTTTATTGAATTTAGAAAAGAAAAACTTATCTTGTTTGGAAAACATTTCCTCCATTGAAAATAAAATTAAGACCTTAAAAAATGAATATACTTTTCTTAATGAGGAAATGCCTTTGAAATGTGAAACCTCAACTTCTTGTGAAAAGTGCATTGATTTAGAAAATCGAGATGAGGATTTATTTGCCAAAAGCTAATGATTCTAATAGCTTACATTCCATGCTTGTTAACGGGAATAAAATTAATGTTATTTCACATGAAAATTCAAGCAAGGCTTATGGAAAAAATAATTTAGAATGTAAAAACAACAAAAGGCTTAAGTTTTTCAAAAATGATCTTCAAAGGACCAAGCCATCATTGAATTCAATTGTTTGCAATTTTTGTGGTCATTTAGGACATTTTTCTCATTTGTACAATAATAAAAGCAATCCTTACATGAGAAATAACATGGTGTGAGTTCCTAAAAGTCTTAAAGGCTCTAGTACTAACATTCAAGGACCCAAGATGAAGTGGGTACCAAAATGTCCTCCTAGTGTTTGAATCATGCAGAAAATTTCTCCAAAGGATGGACTAATTAGTCAAAGGAAATAGGAATCATCAAGGAGAATGCTTCCAAAGCCCAATGGTATAAGTTTTGGTCAAAGAAGGAAGATGACTTCAACCAAAGCTTCTCAAGTACAAAGTGTAGAAGTTGTAAAGTTCAAGACTCCAAAAAAGAAGTAATGGGTAAGAAAAAGTATTTCATTGATTACCAAGGCCAAGGTATCAAAAGCTTTTACCTCTTATGCACACTCACTTAAAAAGACAATGAATATGCAGTATATTCCTTGTAGGCCTTAGGTAAAGGATAGGATCATGTGTACTTAGTAAAAGTCAAATATTATATATATCACATGATTACGTTTATTCTTGTTACAACCTTTACTCAATATCTTACATATTTCCTGATCATAGGGTATTCTATGACTATGTATACTTTCTAGGCTTTAAATTGTCTATATATCATGAAAGTAAGCATGCTATTGGCTATGTGCTTAATGGTAATTGATTATTTAATTTGTTGTGCTTAATTTGTATACTATAAAAAAATTGATCTTTATGAGAGCGTAATGAAATAATAATCAATGACTAACCTCTATGTGTAACATCCCAAATTTAATAACCATAGTATAACCTGTGTTGTACCTCAGTCATTAAATTTAGACCTGCTACTTTCTACAACTATGCACTTTCTAATATAACAGAAACCATGTATGTAGAAAATATGAGCCACGAATGAATATATTTATTACACAACATCTGTAATTCTTATAAATACAATACGTACATTAATAATCACATATTTGATACATTAATAAACCCTCATTTTTAGTCATTTACACTCTCCATGTACTTAATTGATTGAGTTTGGTTATGTTTTGTAATTTTAGACTCAAATTGGACTTAATTAAATTTTTCAGCATGATTTACGTCTTACACTATTTCTATATTTGGGCCATGTCTTGGGATTTAGGTGGCCGTTTGAGGTGATTCTTGTGGCATTTTAAAGATAAGAGAGATCTCTACAACTTTCATGAAGACCACTTTGTTAAAAAATGACGAATGCAATGACTTCAGAGCTAAATGATTTCAGAGACAAAGAATCTTCATAATTTTCCACTACCCAAAAGTCATTTGGCATTTTTCACTCATCCACTCACTCATGACTCAGCCCCTTTGTCATTTTGTATTCCTAATCCTCTATAAAAGGCACCATTGGTAGATCATTTAAGGAGGTCTTGGTCCTAGAGGCCAAGATCATGCTATTGTGTTACATGTTTTTCGTGTAGTAGTTTTCTTGTGTTCTAAATTGAAGTCATGTTCTTCTTCTTCTTCTTCTCTCTTTCTTTCTTCTTGTCTATAAGTAACTAAGTTTCATTTTACTTGGGTGAAAGGGTGAAGCTCTTGGTAATGAAATAAGATTAGATTCATTTCTTTTTTGTGCTTAAATGATATATTTTCAAGTGGTCATTATACGTGTTATATTTTATTTTCAATCAATTTAAAAACCCTCCTTGTAAAGTGGAGATTTTGATTTGTTGTAGATAAGATTTTAGCACAATGAATGCTTGATCCCATTTATGAGTGGCGGTGTTAATAAATGATTAAAGGAATCATAATATAATTATGTATATAATTTTTAATAAACTTTGAACGTTGTATTTTTTGATTGGAACCTCCATTATGTGCGGATTCTAATTGAGTTATAAAAAGAATTAATAATCCTTATTTTATTTACCAAGAGTGGATCTCCTAACCTAAGTAAATTCTTTTTATTTGTGACTAAGTTTTATCACTATTATTATCGTGTTAAAATATTTACCTTACGTTAAAGAATTTTTCTTCATCAATTCCCTCTGGATCGACCTCAGACTCCCGAGAATTTATTACTTGAAACAACTTGCACTTGAGTTTGTAACTTTTAATCTGCATCATACATAATTCAAAAGAAACTACAAAGCTACTCTAAGCTAAGCTCTCCAAGCTCCTGTCAGCACCTCACTATCCATAAATCTTTTTTCTTGGAATCATCATGGAAACAAACACGAGGGGTGAGAATCACATATTCTCAATAGTTGAAAATCCATAAAACATGTCATCATAATCATTCTAGCCATTCCGGGGGAAAAAAACATTTCTAAACTCAAGTCTCATACATAACAATCTAGAAAGGTCACAAAAGTCAAAACAAAGTCCTTTCTCTTCCTGAAATTGATTCTCATTTTATACGTTTGTTCTGCAAAACTTATTTCCACAAATAGTCTTCAAGTAATCACCACACTCTCATAAACAGCATCTCCATCTCAGAGATATGCAATTGCCCATACAATTGTAGTGCATGAATATGTTACGGTTAGCAATCGCCTATACAATTGCCATGCTATACGAAATTAAGTCTGATATTTATGTCTATGCAAGTCCTAAGAGTGACTGAAATTTAAGAAAGTTATGAGTCCATAGATGTATTAAGGATATTACCCACCTCAACTACTCTGAGATATGCTATAAAATGTCATGAATTAACAGACGTAGTGAGGATATGACTTACCTCCACTACTCATCAACATGTAGAGAGGATATTACTCACCTCAGCAGCCCAACAATCATAATGAGGAATTACTCACCCTAAATACTCAGCAACATAGTGAGGAATTACCAACCTCATTGCTCAACAATCATAGAGAGGAATTACTCACCTCACTGCTTAACAAACATAATGAGGAATTACTCACCTCATTGCTCAAAAACATAGAGAGGATATTAATCACTTCAATATGTTCCACAATATTATCATTGAAAACAATTACTAATTACCTATAATAATTAGTACCACAATTGATTTACATGCATCTCAAAAATCATTTCATTAAATACTCTTATTAGAGTCTCATTGCTCATTAAGAAGCATAAAATAAAGATCCACACAAGTGAGCCCTTCATTTTCACCAAATTAAGGCTCTACCCTGTTTTTCCTATTAGTGGGCACTTAGGTGCTTATTGCCTAGCACTCTAGCACGGGTTGCGTAGCACAAAGTGCTCTCTATCTGCCCAGCTGGTGCCTAGGTGCCAAGACACTTGGCACTTCAATGCTGACTGGGCAGAATAAAATCCGCAGAATTCTGCAGATTTGAGTTACTGTTCCATTGAGGAACAAAAGTGCTCCACACCCTCAAAACTTAATTCCACCTAATTTCTCACATCAAGTAAGATCCATTAACACATTACAATTCTTAAACCACTTTAATTTCACCCAATCATGAAACTTTGTGAATCAAACATCAAACCTAAACCTAAACCCCCAATTTTGGCCAAAAAGGGAATTAAAGCATCCAAGTGATGAAAAATTCATCCTAATGCATCCAACAAACTAATTTTTACACAACCAACCCATCCTCACTAAGGTTCCACTCAAGAACCACAAAATCATACTTCAAACCCCTATTCCTTCATCAAGCCCCTCATCACCAAATGAAGAAAATAAAAGGAAGAAGTCAAATCAAGGTTTTCCCCTACCTAAATGGCTAGAAATGAAGTTAGAGAGTAGCTCCTCTCCACCACTTCCTTCTTCCTCATCTTTGGTTAATGTTAGTCCTCCTTTGGCTTCCTTGATTGCTTTCCCTTTTTTCTTCCCTGCTAGTAGTCGTGGGAAAGGTGAGAAATGAGAGAAATCATCTCTTTTTAACCCTTTAAATTAAGGCTGCAGCACATAGGAACCGTGTAACGTCTCAAGACTGCCTGCAGGATCGATGAGTGTCCCCACAAACCAACACAAGTCTTTTTAGCGTGCTTTGTCCTTACTCACACGTATCCTAAGAAACTTCCTAAAAGGTCACCCATCCCATAAGTGCTCCAAGTCAAGTATGCTTACCTATGGAGTACTTATGTTCTTGGCTCCCGAAAAAAAGATGCATTTTTTTATATGGGTGGTGCTAATCAATTCCTTTAAGTCATCCTCAACTATACAGTCCTATACCTGCACAGTCTCTGGATCCCTTTCATTCCAGTGTGTATTCAGTTCATTCATTTATTCCTCCGCCTAGAAGCCTGCCAGGAGCCACTCATTGTCTGTGCTTCATCTTTTAGCACCGGCGACCACTCCCCGCCCTCGTCGGCCTCGGGTGTCACATGCCCACCAACTTTCGCATGGTTCGTCCCTGAACCACACCATACTGGGAGAGGTCCCGGCTCTGATACCATTTGTAACGTCCCAAGACTACCTGCAAGATCGATGAGTGTCCCCACAAACCAATACGGGTCTTTTCAGCATGCTTTGTCCTCACTCACACGCATCCTAGGAAACTTCTCAAGAGGTCACCCATCCCATAAGTGCTCCAATTCAAGCACACTTAACTATGGAGTACTTATGTTCTTGGCTCCCGAAAAGAAGATGCATCTTATTGATGTGGGTGGTGCTAATCAATTCCTTTAAGCTATCCTCAACTATGCAGTCTCATACCTACACGGTCTCTGGATCCCTCTCATTTCGGTGTATATTCAGTTCATTTATGTGTCCCTCCGCCTAGAAGCCTGTCAGGAGCCGCTCCTTATCCATGCTTCATCTTTTAGCACCGACGACCACTCCCCACCCTCGTTGGCCCCAGGTGTCACATATCCACCAGCTTCCGCATGGTTCGTCCCCGAACCACACCGTACTGGGAGAGGTCCCGCTTTGATATCATTTGTAATATCCCAAGACTGCCTACAGGATCGATGAGTGTCCCCACAAACCAACACGGGTCTTTTCAGCGTGCTTTGTCCTCACTCACACGCATCCTAAGAAACTTCCCAAGAGGTCACCCATCCCACAAGTGCTCCAAGTCAAGCACGCTTAACTATGGAGTACTTATGTTCTTAGCTCCCGAAAAGAAGACGCATCTTGTTGATATGGGTGGTGCTAATCAATTCCTTTAAGTCATCCTCAACTATGCAGTCACATACCTGCATAGTCTCTGGATCCCTCTCATTCCGGTGTGTATTCAGTTCATTCATTTGTCCTTTCGCCTAGAAGCCTTCCAGGAGCCACTCTTTATCTGTGCTTCATCTTTTAGCATCAGCGACCAGTCCCCGCCCTCGTCGGCCCTGGGTGTCACAAGCCCACCAGCTTCCGCATGGTTCGTCCCCGAACCACACCATACTAAGAGAGGTCCTAGCTTTAATACCAACTAATGTAACACCCTTCTTAGGGTATCACATTTCAGACCAACTTCTTTTAATTCATTACCCAAGTTATAAAATATTCGATATTATTTTAATTTGGGTTTCAAAATTCCTTTTTCGCGGATAATATAAACTTACCGAATTTTAAAAACACCAAACATAAGAACTGAACAATATACTTTATATATAAACAAAGTTTACTACAACCATATGTACATTATACTTACATACCCAAAACATAAAATGTCTCACATAACCAACCTAGACTGGCCCAAATTCACTACATCTAAAGAAAAGAGTCCTCCTCAGAAGACAAATTCCCTAGTCGGGAATGTCTCGACGGATAGAAATCTGAGCAAAAGATATATCGGTGTTCTCCCTAGGAGTATAGTGAAGATCATTCTAGAACTCCCTAATAGGTAAAATACACTCTACATATGCAACTGTAAAAGAAGAAGTAGTGACTCCATGGCGGGTCTTACTTACAGATAGTGTAATATCACCACAATACTCTATATGCTCTGTGTCCCAATGGACACGCCAAGCATTAGCACCTTCGAGAAACTGTAGTATAAAGAAACCTAGTCGATCCCTTCTTGCCGCCATCGCAGTCTCCACAGACGTAAACGTAAAATAGAAATATACAGAACAATATAATAAAGAGGTGAAATCCCCTATATCAATACCATTATGGCAGCAAAGAACAATAACAATAATCATACTCTACATATACAACATTAACAACATATTCATGACATCATATAATCATTTCATCAATTAATAGATAATTACCACGAATATACATATATATATATATATAGCACAACAATATGAGGACTGATTATGCATATGCACAATGAACCAATTCTTACTCCTTGGAGCTAAACACAATTTCAGAGAGAATGATCCAGAAGATATGTCTGTATATCGGCCGCCTCAGACCAAGCGCTTATAATTTCTCAATGTGTATATCAGGCATTATATAAGATATTCTACGCTAGATTGGGAATAGGAATAGTGATTCATCGAGATGGTTAGTACTTTTGCATCGGTCGCCACAGCACAGTAGCGCTTTCAAACTGACCATATGTGGAATCCCGCGTCCCAATGCCTCCAAGATCCATTATAGACCTTCACTACGCAATTCGCACTCGCACAAGGTGTAATTCAACTCCTAGGCAACAATAGCCTTAATAGATACCGTCTGACAAATAATGCATGACCAATGACTTAATGCAATATCACTAGCCACTATCGACTATAACCATACATTAATATATATTTGGGTCCAATATATTAGCTCGATAGCAAATTACTATATGTTTCAATCGCCTAGCATTTTTATCGCATTTTCATAACTGCGTAACACTTCTGTTACGTTTTCAAATCGCGTAACATTTTTTTAACATTTTTTGAATCGCATAAAGTTTTTAAAATGTTTTCTCAATTGCGTAAAAGTTTTTTTATGTATTTTCAATCGCGTAAAACATTTTCTTAATATTCTAAGTTCAAATTAAAACTTTTCTCATTTAATATAAAAATTGGACTTTAATTCCAATATTTCCTTAATAAGTCACCTTCAAATAATATTTCTAACATTTTTATATTAAACCTCCTCCAAATAATATTTCCTAACATTTTTCCACAAAAACTTATATCATCTAAATTAATTCAAGATATCTCAAAATCTTTGTTCTTTACTCTTAATAAAACTTTCTTAAATAAAATATTTTATACTCCAAACTATCATTAAAAATTATTTTCTTGCTAAAACGCATCTAAATAATATTTTCTAATATCCTTTCCAAAACTTACGTTTATTTTAATTAAATAAAACCTTTTCCATCTTCCATATTAAAAATCTCCTTAAATAAAATACTTTAAGTTTCAAACTTAATTCCCAATCCTATTTTCCACTATTCTGGCCGAAAATCACATTTTGATTAGTGATAAAAAAATATATCCATTTCTATTTTTATTTTGTAATTCCTTAATTAAATTTATTACCACTAATCCTCTAGGTTATCATTTAATAAATCATTTTTGTAATAGATTACCCATTTGTGGGCATAGAGGTCGTGAGCCTCATGGTCCTTGGAACCAAAAATTGTTTCCTCTCAATCACAATTTATAGCATACAATACAATTTTAAGCATCAAAATTCTACTATATCAAATTCAAGCATAATATCAAAGCAATAAAATCACATAAAGTGATTAAACACAAATCACAAAATCATACAAACAAGGTGAATAATCCTCACATGGATTCATCACCTTCATACAAATTTCGTTCCTCACCACCATAATTAATTGATGAGGTTAATCTCCCTTTTACCTTAGATGTAGCTTCCTAAGCTACTTGTATAGCTCTTTGTATCAACTTCCACCACCAAGTAGTCTCTTGAGATCCAAACAAACACATAAAAATTAACATTTAAAGCTTGATTAAGGTAACCATAGATCAAATATGGTCTTAAAATTTCAAGAATCAAATAAGAAATCAAGTTTCAAGATCTTTACCTTGAAACCCTAGAACTTGAATCCAAAAATCAAGCTTGAAGATGATGGAATTAAGTCTTGATCACAACACAAAAGTTGCTTAGAATGAAGTTTAGGACCAAGTGGTAAGGTTTATTTGAATTATGAGTGATTGGATAGTGTTTTTGGGTGAGGAGGCCGTGAGCTAGAGGAGAGAAAATGAGAGAAAGTGAGAGAAAATGGTGTTTAGCTTTGAGAGAAAAGATGATAGCTTTTAGAATGTGATAGATAAATCAACTTTGATCACTTTTGAGCCTTATGGTCGTGGGCCTTCATGGAGAAAGAAAGACATATTTTGCTTTCCTACAAGCCATCACAACCATTGGTTAAATCAAAGGTGGATATGCAAAACTTCTCCAATAAGTTTACACTCAACTCATCTCATTCATCGATTAGATCAAGGGTAGATATCCTAAGCTTCTTCACTAAGCTTGCCCTCACAACCATTGATTAGATCAATTGTGGATATGCAAAGCTTCTCCACCAAGCTTGTTTCTAATTGGTCCTTCACAAAAGTCATAGCCTCTTTAGTTGACTAATCTCAAGATATTTTTCAAAAGATATTTTCCAAAAGTTGATATATTTTTCAAAGATGAGATATTTTTCAGATATGTTCAGAAACTATTACCCAATGGACAAAGGCTGTTGTTAATTATTATCCAATAGATAATAACATTACACAATAAATAAAAACATTACCCAATGGGTAATAACATTATCCACGGATAATAGAAAACTCAGATACAGAAATTTTTGTCAACTATTTTCAGTTTCGATTTTAGTAAGTTCCCTCAGCCTCGCATTGACAATCCAAAACTTTCCGGTCCAGGAAAAATTTTATTTTTCCGGGACCGCCTCAAACACACATATAGCTCAAAATAATATTAAAATAATCAAAATAAATTAAAAATTCTAAAAAATTCACAAAAATTCCTAAATATTATAAAACTCATAAATATCAAGAAAAACAAAAAATTAGGGTGTTACAAACCATGTGCTAAAACTCCCGATTTGCTAAGAACACTTAGATTTCAACAAATCAAGTTTCTTAACTTCCAACAAACTTAAAATAAATCCTAAGATTTATCAAAAATCTTGGTTCACCATTTTCATAATTTTCTATATCTGCTGGTAGTTAATCCGGTATTAAAACACATAACCAGTATGCTTAAAATACCAAATTAACTTTGATTAACCTCAAAATTTAAATACATGTTCAACTACATATTTGTGACCTAGAAACAAAGTATCCATATTTATTTTGATTAGCTAAGCCATTTTAGCTAATATCTGGGTCGATTTAAGCTACTTTTCACCTTCCAAGTTTCAGCAAAGTACCTAAACTAACCTAGATTGACAAAAAATTAAACAAACATGTTAAGAAAGTATGAAGCTACCTCTACAACAATATACAAGTCTAACATGTTATTCTAAGGAGTTACATATGATGGTTTGTTGAATTTAGAAAAGAAAAACTTATCTTGTTTGGAAAACATTCCCTCCATTAAAAATAAAATTGAGACTTTTAAAAATGAATATGTTTTTCTTAATGAGGAAATGGCTCTGAAATGTGAAACCTCAACTTGTGAAAAGTGCATTGATTTAGAAAATCAAGTTGAGGACTTATATATTTGCCAAAGCTAATGATTCTAATTACTTACATTCTATGCTTGTTAATGGGAATAAAATTAATGTCATTTCATATGAAAATTCAAGCAAAGCTTATGGAAAAAATAATTTAGAATGTAAAAATAACAAAAGGCTTAAGTTTTTCAAAAATGATCTTCAAAGGACCAAGCCATCATTGAATTCAATTGTTTGCAATTTTTGTGGTCATTTAGGATAATTTTTCTCATTTGTGCAATTATAAAAGAGATCCTTACATGAGAAATAACATGGTGTGGGTTCCTAAAAGTCTTAAAGGCTCTAATACTAACATTCAAGGACTCAAGATGAAGTGGGTACCAAAATGACCTCTTAGTATTTGAATCATGCAAAAAATTTCTCAAAAGGAAGGACTAATTGGTCAAAAGAAAGAGGAATCATCAAGGAGAATGCTTCCAAAGCCCAATGGTATAAATTTTGATCAAAGAAGGAAGATGACTTCAACCAAAGCTTCTCAAGTATAAAATATAGAACTTGTAAAGTTCAAGACTCCAAAAAAGAAGCAATAAGTAAGAAAAAGTATTTCCTTGATTACCATGGCCAAGGTATCAAAATTGTTTACCTCTTATGCACACTCACTTAAAAAGACAATAAATATGCGGTATATTCCTTGTAGGCCTTAGATAAAGGATAGGATCATGTGTACTTGGTAAAAGTTAAATATTATATATAGCACATGATTACGTTCATTCTTGTTACATCCTTTACTCACTATCTTACATATTTCTTGATCATAGGGTATTCTATGACTATGTATGCTTTCTATGCTTTAAATTATCTATATATCATGAAAGTAAACATGCTATTGGCTATATGCTTAATGGTAATTGATTATTTAATTTGTTGTGCTCAATTTACATGCTATAAAAAAATTGATCTTTATGAGAGCATAATGAATTAATAATCAATAACTAACCTCTATATCTAACATCCCAAATTTAATAACCATAGTATAACCTGTGTTGTACCTCAGTCATTAGATTCAGACCTGCTACTTTCTACAACTATGCATTTTCCGATATAACAAAAACCATGTATGTAGAAAATGAGCCACGAATGAATATATTTATTACACAACATCTGTAATTCTCACAAATAAAATACACACATAATTCAAAAGAAACTACAAAGCTACACTAAGCTAAGCTCTCCAAGCTCCTGTCAGCACCTCACTATCCATAAATCTTCTTTCCTAGAATCATAATGGAAACACACACGAGGGGAGAGAATCACATATTCTCAGTAATTGAAAATCCATAAAACATGTCATCATAATCATTCTAGCCATTTCGGGGAAAGAACACATTTCTAAACTCAAGTCTCATACATAACAATCTAGAAATGTGACAAAAGTCAAAACTAAGTCCTTTCTTTTCCCGAAATAGATTCTTATTTTGTACGTTTGTTCTGTAAAACTTATTTCCATAAATAGTCTTCAAGTAATCACCACACTCTCATAAACAACATCTCTATCTCAAAGATATGCAATTGCCTATACAATTGCAGTGCATGAATATGATATGATTAGTAATCGCCTATACAATTGTCATGCTATGCCAAATTATGTCTAATGTTTATGTCTATGCAAGTCCTAAGAGTGAGTGAAATTTAAGAATGTCATAAGTCCATTGGTGTATTGAGGATATTACCTACCACAACTACTCTGAGATATGCTATAAAATGTCATGAATTAACAGACGTAGTGAGGATATGACTTACCTCCACCACTCATCAACATGTAGAGAGGATATTACTCACCTCAACTACCCAAGAATCATAATGAGGAAATGCTCACCCCAAATACTCAGCAACATAGTGAGGAATTATCCACCTCACTGCTCAACAATCATAGAGAGGAATTACTCACCTCACTGCTTAACAAACATAATGAGGAATTACTCACCTCATTGCTCAAAAAACATAGAGAGGATATTACTCACTTCAATATGTTTCAAAATCTTATCATGCAAAATAATTACTAATTACCTACAATAATTAGTACCACAATTGATTTACATGCATCTCAAAAATCACTTCATTAAATACTCTTATTAGAGTCTCATTGATCATTAGGAAGCATAGAATAAAGATCCACACAAGTGAACCCTTCATTTTCACCTAATTAAGGCTCTGCCATATTTTTCCCAGCTATGGGTACTTAGGCGCTTGTTGCCTAGCACTCAAGCACGAGTCGCATAGCACAAAGTGCTCTTTGTCTGCCCAGCTAGCGCCTAGGTGCCATGACACTCGGCACTTCAACACTGACTCGGCAGAAAAAAATTTGCAGAATTCTGCAGATTGAGTTACTGTTCCATTGAGGAACAAAAGTGCTCCACACCCTCAAAATTTAATTCCACCTAATTTCTCACATCAAGTAAGATCCATTAACATATTACAACTCTTAAACCACTTTAATTTCACTCAATCATGAAACTTTGTGAATCAAACATCAACCTAAACCTAAATCTCCAATTTTGGCCTAAAAGGGAATTAAGGCATCCAAGTGATGAAAAATTCATCCTAATTCATCCAACAAACCAATTTTTACATAACCAAGCCATCCTTATTAAGGTTCAACTCAAGAACCACAGAACCACCCTTCAAACCCCTATTCCCTCATCAAGCCCCTCATGAGCCAAATGAAGAAAATGAAAGCAATAAGTCAAATCAAGGTTTTCGCCTACATCAATGGCTAGAAATGAAGTTAGAGAGTAGCTCGTCTCCACCATTTCCTTTTTCCTCATCTTTGGTTGATGTTAGTCTTCCTTTGGCTTCTTTGATTGCTTTCCCTTTTTTCTTCCCAGCTAGTAGCCATGAGAAATGTGAGAAAAGAGAGAAATCATCCCTTTCTAACCCTTTAAATCAAGGCAGCAACACATAGGAACTGTGTGCTAAAACTCCTGATCTGTTAAGAACACTTAAATTTCACTAAATCAAGTTTCCTAACATCTATATCCATTGCTGTTATATGTTTTATAGCACCTTAATTTGAAAGGAAACTCCTAAATACACAATTGGGCATAAACATTTGGAACTAAAATTGCAAGAACCAATTTTTTTTAAGTGCAAAAAGAGAACAAGGGCGTGAAAAATAGTATAAAAAAAGGAGACTGCCTTGCACTTAAGCAAGATTAAGTTTGAATGCCTTGCGAATTTCATTAAGTGGTGCTATTCTACATACCTTGCGCATTTTTTTTCTTCTTATTTCTTTTGAGTTTTACCTTTCTTTTTAATTAGCTTTTCTTGCTTGTCTTTTAAATTCCTTTGAGTTTTGTCTAGAGTTTCATCCTTTCTTCAACTTCTGAGTGCTTACTCTTGTGAGGACCGTTACCTTTGTAAGAGCTTTTGGTAATTGAAATGCGAGAAGGTTCATTTAAGAACTTGCAAAGAGAACTTGAGTGGTAAAAGACGAGCATTTTCATTAAACAAAAGCCTAATTATGTGAAACACAAGTGGAATCAATCTAAGAGTGTATACACATGAGAAGAATGGTAAGGGCCTTTCAATCTTGAATTATTCTTATTACTTGTGCAAAGATGAGTGGAGGAAGTACACCGCCATCCCCTAGGACTGCAAACCTTATGCAATCCTTAGCTAAAGAACTTGAGAAGTTTAAGGTGAAAATAAACACAAGGCTCGATAATGAAAGGAGGAGAGACTCTCAACATGAAGTCTCACATGAGGATGGAGATACCTATGATTCGGGTAGGGAAAGGAAGACTAGGAGGAACCATGATAGGAGAAAGAGACATAAGAGGAGTGAAAGGAGTTATGAAAGGAGGAATAGGAGGTATAGGAGTGATGAAAGAAGAGGAGACCTAGGAGGAGTAAAGACCCAAGTACCTTCTTTCCAAGGAAAGAATGACCCCGAAGCCTACTTAGAATGGGAAACCAAGGTAGAACAAATCTTTTCCTATCACCATTACAATGAAGAAAGGAAGGTGAAAGTGGCTGCCCTAGAATTTTTTGACTATGCCCTAATTTGGTAGGACCAAGTACAAAAAGAGAGGGAAAGGAATAGGGAATACCCCGTAGATACTTGGGAAGAGATGAAAAGTTTGATGAGGAGAAGATTTATCCCTTCATGGTACCACAGGGAATTACACAATAAACTCCAAAGACTTACCCAAGGAAGTAGTAGTGTGGATGAGTACTACAAGGAGATGGAGTTGGCCATGATAAGGGCCAATATCATTAAAAACAGGGAGGTTACTATGTCACGTTTCCTTCATGGTTTAAACTATGGGATAGGAGACATTGTGGAGTTGCACAACTATGAAGAGCTTGACGAGTTAGTCCACTAAGCCATAAAGGTGGAACAACAACTCAAAAGAAAGGGTGCATGGAAGAAGCCTTCTTCTAACCTCAAACCTCCCACTTGGAAGGACAAGGAACCAAAGGAAGACTCCTCTACACAACCCAAGGGAAGTATAACTTCTAAAAACTCTAATGCTTTTCCTTCCACTAATGCTTCTTCCTATTCTTCTTCTAAAAATAGGACTATTAAGTGCTTCAAATGCTTGGAGAGTGGACACATAGTCTCTCAATGCCCAAACAAAAGGGCAATTCTGATAAGAGAGGGACACCTCTCTATTGATTCATGTCCAAATTCCCCTCCCTCAAGTGAAGGAGAATGAGAATGTGAGACCTATGCTCATGATGGCGACTTGCTAATGATAAGGAGACTCTTGGGTAGCCAAGTTGTGGCAAGGGACCAATACCAAAGGGAAAACATCTTCCATACAAGATGTGTCATCTAAGGCAAAGTGTGCTCATCAATCATTAATGGGGGAAGTTGCACCAATGTGGCAACCACTCACTTGGTAAGAAAACTTGACCTTAAAACTACTTCTCACCCCTGATCATACAAGCTTTAATGGCTAAGTGAGAATAGTGAGTTGATAGTGAATCAACAAGTGATGGTAAGTTTGTCAATTAGTAAGTATAAAGATGTTGTTTCATGTGATGTTGTTCCCATGGAGGCCAGCCATATTTTGCTTGGAAAGCCTTGACAATTTGTTAAGCATGTTATTTATGATAGTTTCACTAATAAGTACTCCTTTGTT
Organism: Ormosia semicastrata; assembly: GCA_029884595.1. Classification (NCBI taxonomy): domain Eukaryota; kingdom Viridiplantae; phylum Streptophyta; class Magnoliopsida; order Fabales; family Fabaceae; genus Ormosia; species Ormosia semicastrata. The sequence goes on along the minus strand of JAQQTO010000061.1, from coordinate 68,778,507 downwards.
CATAATTTCTTAAAGGTAACCCTTGTACCCCTTACTCCCAAACAGGTTTATGAAGACCAAGTGGCCTTGAAGCTAAGAAGGGAGCAAGAGAAGAAAAACGTAAAAGTTAAATCAAAGGGGGAAGCAAAGAATAGGGACCGAGAACTTGTAAATGAGAAAAAAAAATGAATGTTTAATTGCTAGGGAGAGTGAGATTAAGAGGCCTTACTTTGCAAAGCAAGAGATGTACATTTGCTTATATAAGGACTTGTACTTAAATTGTAACTCTAACCCTCTACCTAGTGAAGTTAATTCTCCTTTGCAGGACTTTGAAGATGTCTTTCCAAAGAGTGTCCCTCCTGGACTACCACCTTTGAGGGGGATTGAACATCAAATGGACTTCATCCCGGGAGCCTCTTTGCCCAATAGGCCCGCCTATAGGATAAATCCTGAGGAAACTAAGGAAATTCAGAACAAGTGGAGGATTTGATGCAAAAAGGATGGGTGAGGGAAATTTTAAGTCCTTGTACCATGCCTGTCATACTTGTCCCCAAAAAGAATGGCACTTAGAGAATGTGTACTGATTATAGGGCTGTAAATAATATAACTATAAAATATAAGCATCCCATCCCTAGGCTAGATGATTTGCTTGATGAATTGCATGGTGCATATTACTTTTCTAAAGTGGATTTAAAAAGTGGGTACCATCAAATTAGGATAAGGGAAGGGGATGAGTGGAAGACAGCCTTTAAGACTAAGCATGGATTGTATGAGTGGTTGGTGATGCCTTTTGGGCTTACAAATGCACCTAGCACCTTTATGAGGTTGATGAACCATGTGTTGAGAGAGTTTCTAGGCAAGTTTGTAGTAGTATACTTTGATGACATTCTGATCTATAGCATAACCTTAGAAGAGCACCTAGAACACCTTAGGGCTGTGATGAGTGTGCTTAGAAAAGAAAAATTGTATACTAATTTAGAGAAATGTGTCTTTTGCACCAACCATGTAGTATTCCTAGGCTTTGTTGTGAGTGCTAAGAGAGTGCAAATAGATGAAGAAAAGATAAAAGCCATTAGGGAGTGGCCTACCCCTAAGTCTGTGAGTGAGGTAAGAAGCTTTCATGGGTTAGCTAGCTTCTATAGAAGGTTTGTAAAAGATTTCAGCACAATAGTCGCCCCTTTAAATGAAGTTGTTAAGAAAAATGTGAGTTTTAGGTGGGGGAGGATCAAGAGACAAGTTTTAACACACTCAAAGATAGGCTCACTCATGCACCCATACTTGCATTGCCTAATTTTTCTAAGTCTTTTGAACTTGAGTGTGATGCATCAAATATTGAGATTGGGGCTGTTTTATTACAAGAGGGTCACCCCATTGCATACTTTAGTGAGAAATTGCATGGAGTTGTTTTAAATTACTCCACCTATGATAAAGAATTGTATGCACTCATAAGGGATTTGTATACTTGGCAGCACTACCTTTTGCCAAAAGAGTTTGTAATTCACAGTGATCATGAGTCACTAAAATATTTAAAAGAGCAAGGTAAGCTTAATAAGAGAAATGCCAAGTGGGTGGAATACCTTGAACAATTTTCCTATGTGATCAAACACAAGCAAGGAAAGGTAAACATAGTGGCTGATGCGCTTTCCAAGAGGTATACCTTATTAGCTACTCTTAAAATAAAAATGCTTGGTTTTGAACACATAAAGGAGTTGTATGTGCATGATGATGATTTCTCCAAGATGTATGTTGCATGTGAAAAAGGGGACGCATAGGGGGTTCTTTAGGCAAGATGGGTATTTATTCAAAGAAAAATGTTTGTGTGTGCCTAAGAGCTCTTTGCGTGAATTATTGCTTAGGGAAGCTCGTGAAGGGGGATTAATGGGTCACTTTGGGATCCAAAAGACTTTAGATATGTTACATGAGCATTTTTATTGGCCTAACATGAAGCATGATGTGCATAAAATATGTGATAGGTGCATTGTTTGTAAAAGAGCCAAATCAAAGGTAATGCCTCATGGACTCTATACCCCCTACCTATTCCTGATTCCCCTTGGACTGACTTGTCTATGGACTTTATGCTAGGTTTGCCCCGGTCAAAAAAAGGAAGAGACTTCATTTTTGTGGTGGTGGACAGATTCTCCAAGATGGCCCACTTCATCCCTTGCCATAAGGTGGATGATGCCATTCATATGGCAGACTTGTTCTTCAAAGAAATGGTGAGGCTTCATGGAATGCCCAAAAGCATAGTCTCAGATAGGGACTCAAAGTTCCTAAGCCATTTTTCAAGGACCCTTTGGAACAAGCTTTGGACTAAGCTGCTCTTCTTTACCACTTGCCACCCACAAATCGATGGACAAACTGAGGTGGTGAATAGGACCCTATCGACCTTGCTGCGATTAATCATCAAGAGGAACATCAAAACCTGGGAAGAATGCTTACCTCTTGTTGAATTTGCTTATAATAGGGTTGTGCATGCTACTACTAGTTTTTCTCCTTTTGAGATTGTATATGGTTTTAATCCCCTCACCCCCCTTGATTTACTGCCTCTACCTAATGTTTCTTCTTTAATTCATAGGGATGGACAGGCAAAAGCTGAATATGTGAGGAAGCTCCATGAACAAGTCAAGACTCAAATTGAAAGGAAGATGGAGCAATATGCTAGGCAAGCAAACAAGGGAAGGAGGCAAGTTATTTTTGAACCGGGAGATTGGGTGTGGGTGTACATGCGAAAAGAAAGGTTTCCTTTGCAAAGGAAATCTAAGCTCTTACCTAAAGGAGATGGAATCTTCTAAATCTTAGAAAAAATCAATGACAATGCTTACAAAGTTGACCTACCAGGTGAGTATGAGGTTAGTTCAACATTTAATATGCCTGACTTAAGTCCTTTTGATGTAGGTGATGAAGGATCAAATTTGAGGATGAATTCTTTCGAAGGGGGAGGGCATGATGGAGACCAAGGAAGCTCAAGTGAAAGCCCAATGGGCCCAATGCCCAAAGATGCACTACGAGGACTTGGAGGCCCAATGACAAGGTCAAGAGCTAAGAAGGCTAAGGAGGATTTGGACAAAGAAGTCAACCACTTTCTTTTACTCAAACCTATTCCAGAAGAAGGAGCACTCAAGATGGTCCAAATGATCTAAGTTTAAGAAAGGCCCAATGTGGGGGCATGATTTCTTCTTAGTCACTTTTATTTAATTATGTATTTGAACATTTTAATTTTCTTAGTTTTGGTTCTTATTTTCTTTTTAGGATAATTTTGTAATAAGGGCCTATTGATTGGGCTTAACTTGCGCATAGTAGAGCTAGGATAGGTACTGCCTTCCAATTAGGCCTGGGCCACATTTGTACTAGGATTAGGATTAAAAATGCGCTAGCTTGCTGCCTCCTTTAGCTAGACCTAGCCGCATACCTAATGCCTATAAATAGGCTTATGTTTACTGCATTTGGCACTTTTTGAATTAGAGAATATTATTGCACTCCTTTGTGAGTTTTGAGAGCTTAGTTCTCTTGGGTTCTTAGTAGAGCCATCTTGGTTCTTATCAAAGATTTCCTTACCTTTGTGGCGAATCTTCGCATGATTTATCACTCTCCAAGAGTGTGGCGTCTTCTTCCTTCCATTCCTTGTCTTTTTCCATCTTTTCTATTATTTTACTGCTCACGCACTGTTCATGTGTACTGTTCATGCATACTATTCATGAGTTACTGTTCACCCTTCATCGTTTAATTCTTTAAAACACGAAATCAACTCAGGGATGATCCGTAAAAAATAATATGCATCCAACTTGGATCATATCACTTAGGGAATGGGAGAACATTGGTTCATTTTTCATTAGAAGAGCTTTTTTGCTTGTTGGTAATTAATAGTTCAAGTGTGGCGGTTATGCAAATTGATGTGTAATATGCAAAGTATTTGGTAGAAGAAAAAGAAAGAAAAAAAAAAGAGCCAGATAAAAAAAAATAGAATGTAAAAAAAAAAGAGAAAAAGAAAAAGAATAAATACAAGAAATGTTATTAAAGAAAAGAAAAAATAAATAAATAAGAGGAGGAATATGTAAAGGGAATGTGCATTATACAGATTTGTGGGGATAAAATGTCATATTTGTCAATTGAGTTCCTTCCCAATGATCTTTTATTCTCTTGAGTGTTTAACTTGTTATATCCATATTATTTTCTTTCCTTACCTTGGCCCCATTACAACCTTGAAAAAAGTCCTCTTGATTTTTGTGTGCATGTGCTTGAGTAATGGAGAAGTAGAAGATAAGCAAGCTTATGGTAGTGCAATTTTCATGGGTTGAATAGAGTGAAATACTTACCTTGTAAACACTTGAGGAATTGAGAGTGTATCTTATGAGGATCTATCATTCTTGATTCATGCTTTTCAAATTGAAGATACCTTGTTTGTTCGTTAGAGATGCGAAGAAATGTTACCTCATAAATGATTTGTTCCTTTAAATCTTTGGTTATTTTTCTTGCTTTTAACTTTTGCATTCTTGAATGTCATTGGAATTTGAGTCTTTTAGAGTTTTTAGCTTTTGAGTTAGTTTTGTTTTTCTTTGTTCCCTAATTTTGGTCTTATGCGATTTACCTAGGAGTGCAAAAGTTAAGTATGGGAGAATTTGATAATCACATATTTTATATATTAATAAACCCTCATTTTTAGTCATTTACACTCTCCATGTACTTAATTGATTGAGCTTGGTCATGTTTTGTAAGTTTGGGCTCAAATTGGACTTAATTGATCTTTTCCAACATTATTGAGATTTCACATTATTTTCTGTATTTTGACCATATCTTGAGTTCTGGAGTTTTAAAAATTATGTATCTTACATTGTAGGAAAGATGAGAGAGAACTCTACAACTTTCATGCAGAGCTCCTGGGAAGAATTAGATATCTAGTGAAGCTAATTGGGCCTGGAAGTCAGAACACAGGTTCTGTTATTGGAACCCAAGTAATGTGCACTAATCAGAGCATAACTTGGGCTATAGTTGTGATATGGGCCTAAAACTAGTGGTATTTGAAAGCTAAGACATATGAATTCATCTGAAGATCACTTTTCCAAACAATGATGTTTCGATGGAGTTTTCATCCCTTGAATTCAGCCAATGGGATCGGAGACCCTTTGAGAATGTTTTGTCCATAACTTGAGTTGTAGACCTCCAAATGACATGGGGTTTGGGCCCAATTACTCATAACGGACCTATATTTATAACTAATAGGATTCTAATGATGTGAGGACAAATTAGGGGGTAGTTATAGGGGATAGAGGCAGAAAACTGAGATCAATTTTTCATTCTACACTTTTCACCCTCTCTCTAGATCTAGATCTTTCTCTCTTCTCTTCCTTCTCTCTAGTTTTTCTCTTCTTTTTCTGAGTTCTTCCCTCCCATTCATGGATGGGTAAGGCCTTTCATCAATCCAAGGGATTGAACATTTTTTATGCTTAATCTTGAGATTTTGTTTTAATTGTTTACATTCAATTGTTAATCTAGTTTCTCTTCTTCTTCTCTTTTTCTAATTCTGATTGGGTGCTTAATTTGATTGGGATTTGCATTTGATAATTGCATAATTACCATGTGCTAAGAGAGGAATTCAGAGACTAAACAAGGCATTGAAGATGTTTGATGAAATGTTTAGCTTGGTTGGATCTAGGTTTTTAAGTTAATTTGGGTTTTGGATGGATGCTTAATTTGTCTAACATTAATTAATTGAATTCTGGAAGCGTTTCTAGTAGAAAATTCGTGGATCATTGAGAGGTGTCTTGATGTGATCTAAGACCAAGGATTTGGTTAATAATTGAATTGATCTTTAGTGATCAAGGATGGATTAAGATCACGATTAGTTAATTCTCTTAGATTAGTTATTTTCCAAATTCTGTTTACTCTTTTTAATTGCTTTCTGTTGTTTATCTTACAAACCCTTTTCCCCCTGTTTATCAACCTCTTAATCTGATTGTGTAATTAGAGTGATCTATGAGTTTGACTCGGTGTTACCTTATGTTGCAAGTAGTTTTGGTAATTCGGTTATAAATTGATTTAAATTTGGTAGCCTCGAGCAGTTATCAAATTTTTGAGGAATTTACATTTTGTTTTCTATTTTATTTCTATTTTCTGTGTTTAATTTCATTTTTGTTTTAATTTTCTGTTTCTATTATTTTTCTGTTTTTACTATTTTGATTTTATTTTTTATTTTTATTTTAGTTTTCTATTTTTGCTATTTACAATTTTTTTGTTTATAATTATGTTGTTATGTTTTTTCTCGCTATTTCTATTTACTTGTTGTTGTTTACTATTTCTATTTTCTATTTTCTATTTTTTGTTTCTATTTGTCAACCGATTAATTCTAATTTGGTTCTATTTTTTGCGCTTAATTTCATTTTTGTCTTAATTCTCTGTTTCTATTTTACTTGTCTTAATTTTGTTGTTTACTATTTCTCGATTCTATTTTTCTATTTCTATCACTAATTTCTATTGCTACTAATTTCTGTTGTTTCTAATTTACGTGTTACTAATTTCTCGCTATTTCTATTTTTGCTATTTTTGTTTCTACTTGTTTATGTTATTTTTTGTTACTATTTTTGTTTTTTGATTTTAATTCTATTTTTGTTTTTAATTCCATTTTCTGTTTTAAAGGAAAAAATGTGTGTTTTTAATTACTTTCCAATGATGTTTTGAGAATTGTAAAGTTTTTGAGTTTGAAGCAATTGAAATTCAAGGTTCATAAGCATGATCAAATAAATTTTCTTCCTTCTTAAATTTGACATGCTTGGTTTTTGATGTTTGATTGGTGGATTGAGTTTGATAGATGCATTGTGAGATTTGGAGCCTATAGATGGATGGATTTAGCATTTGTGTCATTCTTTTCTTTCTTGTGTGATTTTCACTCATGACAATTAATCACTTTAGAACTTGCTTTGATTCTTTTTTAGGCTACATTTCACTTGCATGCATAAACATAATTGAGGCATTTTCTCTTGAATTAGTTACTTTGGCCAAATAGCCAACCTTGCATCATTTCCCTTTGATTAACTCCCTTGAGCTTATTTACCTATTCTTTGTCTTAGGTCATTATATGCCTTATGTGAAAAATCATGTTTTTACCTTACCTTAGGGAATGGGAGAGCATTGATTCATTTTCATTTGAGGAGCTCTTTTGCTTATTGGTAATTAATAGTTCAAATGTGGGGATTATACAAATTGATGTGCAATATGCAAAGTGTTTGGTGGAAGAAAAAGAAAGAAAAAAGAGCCAAATGGAAAGAAAAAAATAAATTTGAAAAAAAAAAGAAAAAGAAAAAGAAAAAGAATAAATGCAAGGAAGGTTGTGAAAGAAAAGAAAAAATAAATAAATAAGAGAAGGAATATGTAAAGAGAATGTGCATTATATAGATGTGGGGGGATAAAATTTCATGCTTGTTACTTATCATTTGAGTTCCTCCCTAATGTTCTTTTATTCTCTTGGGTATTTAACTTGTCATATCCACATTGTTTCCTTCCCTTACCTTGAACCTATTACAACCTTGAATACAGTCCTTTTGATTTTTGTGTGCATGTGTTTAAGTAGTGGAGAAGTAGAAGATAAGCAAGCTTATGGTAGTGTAATTTTCATAGGTTGAATTGAGTGAAATACTTACCTTTTAAATACTTGAGGGATTGAGAGTGTATCTTGCAAGGATCTATCATGTTTGATTCATGCTTTTCAAATTGAAACGATCTTGCATGTTGGTTTGAGATGTGAATAAAAGTTTCTTCATGAATGTTTTGATCCCTTAAGTCTTTGGTTGCTCTTCTTGCTTGTAAACTTTTGCACTCTTGAATGTCATTGGAAATTGAGTCTTTAAGAGTTTTTAGCTTTTGAGATGTTTGTGTTGTTTTTTCTTGTTCCCTAGTTTTGGTCTTATGTGTTTTGCCTAGGATTGCAAAAAGTTAAGTATGGGAGAAATTTGATAATTACATATTTTATACATTAACAAACTCTCATTTTTAGTCATTTATACTCTCCATATGCTTAATTGATTGAGCTTGGTCGTGTTTTGTAAGTTTAGGCTCAAATTAGGCTTAATTGATTTTTTTCCAGCATCATTGAGGTTTGACACGATTTCTGTATTTCGGCCATATCTTGATTTCTAAATGTCTAAAAATTATGTATCTTACCTTGTATGAAATATGAGAGAGATCGCTACAACTTTCATGAGATCTCTAGGGAAGAATCAGACATCTGGTAGAGCTAATTAGGTCTGGAAGTCAGAACACGGGTTTTGTCATTAGAATCCAAGCAATGTGCATTAATCAGGGCATAACTTGGACTGTAGATGTGATATGAGCCTGAAATAGTGGATTTGAAAGCTAAGACATATATCTTCAATTCATATGAAGACTATTTTTCCAAACTACAACGTTTAGATGGAGTTTTCATCCCTTGAAGTTAGCTAATGGAATTAGAGACCCTTTGAGAATGATTTGTCCATAACTTGAGTTGTAGACCTCCAATTAACATGGGGTTTAGGCCCAATTATTCATAATGGACCCAGCTTTATAACTACTAGAATTCAAATCATGTAAGGCCAAATTAGGGGTAGTTATAAGGGATAGAGACAGAAAATTAAGATCATCTTCTCATTCTACACTTTTCACACTCTCTCTAGATCTAGATCTTTCTTTTTTCTCTTCCTTCTCTCTAGTTTTTCTCTTCTTTTTCTGAGTTCTTCCCTCCCATTCATGGAGGGGTAAGGCCTTTCATCAATCCAAGGGATTGAACATTTTTTATGCTTAATCTTGAGATTTTGTTTTAATTGTTTACATTCAATTGTTAATCTAGTTTCTCTTCTTCTTCTCTTTTTCTAATTTTGATTGGGTGCTTAATTTGATTGGGATTTGCATTTGATAATTGCATAATTACCATGTGCTAAGAGAGGAATTCAGAGACTAAACAAGGCATTGAAGATGTTTGATGAAATGTTTAGCTTGGTTGGATCTAGGTTTTTAAGTTAATTTGGGTTTTGGATGGATGCTTAATTTGTCTAACATTAATTAATTGAATTCTGGAAGCGTTTCTAGTAGAAAATTCGTGGATCATTGAGAGGTGTCTTGATGTGATCTAAGACCAAGGATTTGGTTAATAATTGAATTGATCTTTAGTGATCAAGGATGGATTAAGATCACGATTAGTTAATTCTCTTAGATTGATTGTTTTCCAAATTTTGTTTACTCTTTTTAATTGCTTTTTGTTGTTTAATTTTGAAACCCTTTTCCCCCCTCTTTACTAACCTCTTAATCTATTTCATAATTTGAGTGATCTACAGGCTCAACCCGGTGTTACCTTATGCTGCAAATAGTTCTAGTAATTCAAATATATATTGATTTAAATTTGGTAGCCTCGGCAGTTATCAGCTCCTTCTTCCAAACTCTAATGCTTGGCTAAGATGTTAGCGGCAAAGGATAGGGAGGCGTCAGGATCTTGTGCTCCTGTCATTGTCTTTGCCCTTCTAAATGGTATGACTTCTCCTCTTGTGGTTGCGACAGTCTCTCCTTCTATTCTATCCGTTGGGGTACATGACATTGAAACGGGCTCTCCTATTTCACCAGTGCATCCCCAGAAAAGGCAATCAAAAGGAAGCAAGGATGATAGAGGGAAAAAGTCAGCCATTGAAATCACTCTGAAGTGTCCTGAAGTGTTCAAGACCCCTGTTTGCACGGAGTTTGATAATGCTCCTCTTAGACCTTTGCCAGTGTCAGTTTGGCATTAAGAGGCTGATCCTTCTGGCTTCTTTGGCAGTCCCTTATACAACCAAACCTAGGTCAAGGTGCTAGTTCAGCTTGACATGCCAAAGTTCTTCCGTAGGGCTCAAATATGGGGTTTGTGGCTTGTCTCTTTTCTTCAGCTCATGGAGGAAAATTGGGGTTCCTCTCAGGATATTTCTAGTTTAGAGGGGGAGTTCAACACCCTCCGAAGTGACATGTAGAAGCTCGATATGGATCTTGGTGAGAAAAATAAGCTACTCGACTTGGCTGCCATATAGGCGACCCAGAAGGATGGGCAGCTCAAGTTACTCAGTACTGAGGTTGACAAACTGTGGGCTAAGGTTGACCACCTAATCATGGATATTTCTGTTATGCCCTCTCTCCATGCTTAAGTTGCTTAGATGAAGTCTCTCCAAGTTAAGGTTGTCGAGGCTGACAAACTCTAGGCTCAACTACATCAAGGGAAAACTCGGGAGGATAAACTGAAGCAGAACTTGGCCTTGTCTTAGTCTACCCTTGCTGATGCCTAGGTTTAGCATGAGCTTCTAAAGAGGGAATTCGATCGGACTGTGGAAGATTGGTTTGAGTCCATGGAAGAGTCATTTGAGAATGACCTTAGCCAACTCCGCTTTCTTAATCCCAGACTTAACGAGGAGGGGATTAGTGCACTGAGGGAGGTTTGGGATGGCCAGATTATGGACATGGTCACCTCAGAGGCCATTCTTGGCAATTCGGCAGATCATGAGGTGGTAGACAGCGAAAGGGCAAGGATGGTGTTGAATGCTGGCCAAGATGCAGGCAAGATGGTCATGGCTGAGGTGATGCAGATTGAGGTTGGGCAGACTGAGGCAACGACAGAGACCCTAGAAGCAAAGCACTACTTTTTTATTCCTCTTTCTGTTTTGTTGTCCTCTATACAAGCTTTTATTTTTGTATTTGGACAAGTACTAACCTCGAGCGCCCTTTAATTAAATAGGTGATAATTTCTTTATGCTGCTTTCATTCTACTGCTGGGGCGAGTCCAACGTTCTATCTCGGTGTTGCTTTCATGCTTGTCAATTTTTTGCCTTTGCTGGACCGAGATGAGTTAGACGCTCAATCCTGGTGTTAGTTTTTATACTTAAGCATTTTTGCTTTCGTAGCTCACGGTGGTGAGGCTTTAGATTTGATGCCTTTTTGGCAGTTTTTGCTCTACGATTTGTGGTAATCTGTGTTTGCTTAGGAGCCGGTGCATTGGATTTATTGAGAGTTAAGATTGTTTTAATAACTTTAGCAATTTTTTTGTTCTATCTCCCAACTGCCCATTACCTTTGCCGCTAATCATATGGGAGGAGCAATTAATCGTGGCTTCAATTATGTAGCTAGTTTGCCTCTTTCTTGGCCCAATCAGGATGTGTTACTCCTTATATAAATAGGGAATGTTTGTAGTGGGGTAATCATCTATTCCCTTTGTCTTTTGGTTATAACCAAGCATGGGTCTTTTCTAGAGGATTATCTTTTTCTTGCTTCTTGTGAGTATATGGAGGGTCGTGGCCCCCTCTGAGGCCATCTTTCGGTTCTTCCCCAAATTATCGAAGATGCTTCATTTTTTACTGGCATGTTCTAAAGGCCTTTCTTTTCTGGCGTAGTAGCTTGGTGAGAACCACGTAATTGCCTTGTGTAGCTTGGTCCTACCACCTCTCAACAGTAAAAGAACTTTTCTTTCGGGCGTGCGTAGCAGTGACGTATGGTTCCGCTCCTGTTGGAAGGACTTGGGGCTTCTATCTGTAGATCTTGCAATGTATAGATAGGTTCCACCACCTTCTTCCTTTGCTCCCCTGGTTACTACCTCGTCGTGGGCATGTCGGGGTGGTTAGGAAATGTAGGGCTGCGGGACCCATCTTCACTCTGATCAAGGGAGAGATGTTGCTTTCATGTTGAGCAACAATTGTGGTGGCCCGTGCAGGTTGGTGCTTGGTTGTCACCATTGTTCATCAAGTCACCTTCTTGGCTATTATCACGAGGGTAGTCTTTGCACAAGGGTGACTTGATTGCCCTTCTTGAAAGATAATAGCTTCTCCATTGTAAAGTAGACTAAAATAGGCGATGTTTGGAATGAAAATAAGGCTTACTTTTTTGAATATTCTGTTTCCCATTATATTGTTCAGTTGAACTGCTACTGTCTTATGTAGTTACTTTTGTAGTTCTGAGATTGGTCCAACGCCAAGTCTCGATGCATGCTTGTATAATGAACGTTTACTTTACTAGACCCGAGCGAGTACAAAACTCAACCTCGGAGGTTGGGCTTGTTTGATTGGACGAACATTCACTTCACCAGCTGAGATGACCACGAAACTCAACCTCGATGATAGGGTTCATTTAATTGGATGAACATTCACTTCACTGACCGAGTTGAATACGAAACTCGACCTCGGTGGTAGGTTCGTTTGATTGGACAAACATTCACTTCAACGACCGAGATGAATACAAAACTCAACCTTAGTGGTAGGGTTCATTTCTCTTGGATGAACACACGTTTAGCCCACCGAGATAAGTCTAAAGCTCGAATCTCGGAGTTCGGGTTCACCTAACTTGGATGACATGGAAGCTTCTAGGTGTAGAGTCCATGATCCCAAGCTATGGTCGATTATGCTTAACCTCTGTAAACTATGGTGGGTTTATGGGTTAAGGTTAGGCTCAAATGGGTATGGGTGAGAATAGCTGAATGCTCTGCTTGACCCTGGGGGTGTTCAAGTGGCTTTCCTAGTTTGGCCATTATGTAGGTATTTCAGAATAGCTGATCTTTTTGAACCTTGTATTTCTTAAACCCCAGCAAGGCGTGGTGACCTTGTCGGTTGACGAGCCCAAGTATCTAGGGACTCGAGGTCACTGTCGGGATATTAGTTGTAGATATTGTTAAGCCGGAGTACTTAGGGACTCGGAGTCCCAAGGCGATGGTCATGAAGCAGTGCTAATTTATTGATATGCAAAGATGTTCGTTTACACTATGGAAGCAACGATTACTAAGCATTACATGATTGTATGAGTCACTTTATGATGGTGATTGTTCTCCTAGTTGCCGTCCCATGGTCACGCTCTGTCTCAGTTATGGGGGTCATCCCAAGGTGACCAAGGGCCGAGATTGTCATTCCTTGTGGGAGAATGTCTTCTCTAATAGGAGGGAGAGGGGCTCCGAGGGCTATAGTTAATGCTTCCTATAATGACCCCTCCTTTGGTTGCCTTGGATCTTCTGAACATATCGGCCTAAGTGTCTATTTCGAATGAGGCATTCGATGGCATCCCGAAGGTTAGTGTAGTCCTCCATGTTGTGGCCAGGGCCATCGTGCCATTCACAGTACTTGGATGTGCCTTTCCATTCCAGTTTCTTCAAGGGGGAGGTCTAGGTACATCACGGAGCTTGGTTTTCATGACTTCTTGGTAAATCTGAGCCCGTGGTGCATTGAGGGAAGTATAATTGTTATACTTCCCCTTGAGACTTGGCCTTGGGTTCCTCCCCTATTGGTTAAATTGCTCTCCAGATTTCAATTTAGCATCTTCTTTGTCAAGATGCCTCTTTGCTCGGAGGATGTATTCAGCGTTGATGCATTTGTCGACTCAGGCCTGGAACTCATCCATGGTTTTGGGCTTTTTTTTCGCTAATGAGAAAGAGAATTGCCAAGGACAGAGGCCTTCCCTAATGTAGAACAAGTCGAGGCTTTCATCCTAATCATGGACATTTATAATTTCTTTGTCAAACCAGGATATGAAGTCCAAGAGAGATTCTTCTTTCCCTTGCCTTATCTGGGAGAGACATGAAATGGATTTAGGCTGCACTATGTTGGTGGTGAAGTGCAGCAGAACAAAAGTGCGGACATGTAAGCATCCAAGTATTCTTGAGGGTCTGTGGTTCCATCATAAACTTCAATGTTTGTGGGATACTTGAAGTGCTTCGGAATCTCGTATGGCATCACTTTGTTAGAAAAGGGTTGGTTTTGAGATACCGTGTCCCTTACTGCATGTGTCTGCTCCTTTGAGTGGGCGGGCTCAGGCTGACGATTGGGATCAATGAACATGGAGATCTTCGATTGGCAGTCATCGTGCTGACATTGGTCCTTTCTATTTTCATGGTTTTTGGCTTAGGGTGGTCCTCTGCTTCCAAGATTTAGTTACTCGCCCTCTCCAGGTTATGGATTCTTTGGTCTTAGTGGTGAATCCTCACATCCTGGAGTCTGACCAAGGAGAACAATTCTGCTCTCGATAGTTCCTAGTGGTCAGCTATGCCTCGACGAGACTGGACTTCATTTTTCATCCGGTCCTCAAGGCGTTGTAGCGCCAATACTCACTGTCCAACGTCCCCGGTGGGTGCTCTTTGAGGGCCAAGGCGTTGCCTCGTTGGAATCCTCAGGGATGGAGGAGGGAAATTCTCTCCAATGAAAAAAGTCTCATGCCGTCCTATCTGGGTTCCATGCATAATACGACCAACTCCTCAACTGGCTGATGAGCCATGGGGTTAGACGTCAGACGACGGTTTGAAGAAGGAGGATTGTGCACAGCGGAGAAGCAATTTTGGTTAGTCGATGTCGGTCTCCTTCTTATGTTCACCATGATAGAGGTAGTAGGGGGAGTCCTTTAAAGTGGAGTTGGGAATAGAAATTTATCATTTCTCACAGATGGCGCAAATGTTCAGAACAAGATTCTGAAAGTTACCTGAGAAGGTAAGCAATGGTTGATTCCTTCGTGACGTAGCAGCAACAATTTGAGGTGCAAGGTGTAACGCCCCTTTTTGGGAGGGGACGTCACATCATTGTTTACGATGTGGAAATCAAAAGTATAAACTAAGACCCGGTTCATTTTATAAATATAAACTTACTTGGTTGTAAATGCGTGATTAGATTAGCGAATGTTTTTTTGTTGTTATAAAATAATATTAAAATATAGTGACGAGACGTAGTTACAGCAAATGGTAAAATAAAACAAATCATACATTCAAACAATATGGATATACATATATATATATATATATATATATATATATATATATTTCATTATATTAAACTTGTTTAGTTACAACACTTGATATTCAAAAAGCAAAACTATGCATGCCCCAAAAGATTATACATGTACAGCCCACTAAGAAGATAAATCATCAGGCCTCAAAAAGAACACAGATAGCCATCAGTGACTATCAATGGTATCAGCCCCTAAGAAGGAAGAGAAGGAACCGTGTCAGGATCCTCCTCAGGGTCTTCCTTATCAGAAGAGACCCTCATCGGAGCCACCGAGTTGCGGGCTAGGGCTCGGGCAGTAGAGAGAAATGAATCCTCCTGTGGGGTGTCATAACGTTCACCCCACATATCCCTAATGGGCAGGTAAAACTCTAAATGCAAACGAACACTACAGGTAAAGATAGGTGGATTATAACGCCCCCATGCTAGCGACACCGTCACGTCTCCTAGATAAACACAGTGGTCCGAACTAAAGTTAATGTGCCAACAGTCTGGACCTCCAAGGAAAGTCAGTCACACATACCCCAAAAAGCCTTGCGGATGGGCCGTCATGATCAAAACAGGTGCTAGTCAAAGTCAGGCCAAAAGCCGGGGAGCTCGTGTACTTCTCCCTCTTCGCCGATGTCTTCGAAGAACCATATATATAGACAGACATAGCAGAAATATAGGAAAGAGGTGAGACATCCTACATTCATTACCAATTATAGTAGTAAAGAAATAGAATGGCGTAGGATGCCCATAGAGCATTATAAGAATAATAAACAGTATCGAAAATAGATATTAAACAGCTTAGTAGTTTCAGGCAGTTATGCATCAATAAGATAATAGATTCCAATCATCATATGAATTAAATGCCAGATAATATATTGACTCACTATGCACATGCATACGATATCAAGATCCTATTCCATGGAGCTAGACATAAACATTTGGAGAGAAAGATCAGGAGACATGTTTGTAACTCGGCTGCCGCGGCCAAAATGCTTTAATTCATCAATTTATCCACGTGCACATCAAGGCATTGTACAAGACATTCTTCACTAGATCGCGATATAGGACAGTGTCTCGGTCCGGATCGTCGGTGCGTTTGCATCGGTCTGCTCCACGGACAGAAGAGCTACCAACTGTCCATTGCGAGGTACCCGCAACCCGACGCCCCCAAGGTCAACATTATGACCTACACTAGTCTACTCGCACCTGCACTAAGGTGTGTTCAATCTCTTAGGCAACATGGCCTTAACAACAGTCCATCGGACTTTCACAATGCATGAGGACTCAATGCATATACTATGTATATTCAACAATACTATATTTTCCATATCATGCCACAATTCGGCTAAAATAAGCATCAACACATTCTTGGTTTCACTCATGGACCCACAATAAGTATTATTAAGTCCTCAAATAATACCTTACACTTTTAGGGTGCATTATGGAATTACGCCTGAGTTTCTATATTCTTCTTAATAAGTTTCTCTTTTAAAGAAATTCTCTCACATTATTCATTTAATCATTATCATTTTAATTAAATAAGTCCATCACTAAATTTTAAACCTAATTCTCTTAGAATGGTTTAAATTGAGTTATTCAACATTCTTACTTGCACTCATGGTCTTACTTTAATTAAAATTATCCTAAGTTTTTGGATCAAACTTCATTCTTGGTTCTTTCCACTTTATGAATCCCTAATTAATTCCTAATTATCCAATTAATTCAGTTTTACTTCAATTTAACATTTCTTATGAAATTCTTCTCTAGAAGAATTTTCTTGATTGTTAAGTTCCTTACTTTAAGTTTATTCAAACTCACTTAGAGAATTATTCTAAGGTTTTCCAAGTCTCATACTCTTGTTCTTTAGTTAGGTCAAAAGATTCACTTTTAGGTTATCAATTAAATTTTTCTCCATCACCTTATTAACTACTTATTACTTGATTATTGAATTCCCAAAGTTACCTAAAACTTACATCTTTTGGACCCAAAATGGCCTAGAGGCCGTGGCCTCCCAAGGGTAGTAACCCTAAAATTTTTCTTAACTCCAATACATTTTATTCACTTGATTAATTAGGCTTCTATATTGATTACAAAATTTTAACCATGATCACCCCACTTGAGAGTCATGGTCATGAGCCTCTATGAGGAAAACAAGGGATTTTTAATTCCAATTTGTAACACCCCAAATTTCGTATCTCTTAAACAGTAATTTTGACAGTTAACAGAATTTTACTGTTTAGTAATTTCTGGATATTGTAAAATTATTTGGTTTATTCCGTCAGCATATTTGATCGTTTTGAGTGATTTACTCCGTGTCAGGAAAATAAAAATTTTTGGGCCGGGGAAAACTTTACGTAATTTAATTTTTACCATTAGGTTTTAATTATTTTACGTGATCTGATTTGATATTTGTGTGTTTTCTAATATTTATGTTTTTTGTAGATGATTATGAATTTTTTTACTGTATGTAGGCCCAGGTGGTCCTATGTGGGCCCAAGTGGCCATACGTGGGCCCAGGTGGGTCCTGCAAAGTGAAAATTTTTCTACGCATAGAAAAATTTGTACTGTTTAGACAGAGACAGGAGATCTTACTAAACCTGAATCCGGAAACAGTTTTAGAAATTTTCTTGTATTGTGTTTGGTACTGTATTTAATTATCGAGCAATAAAAATACAGTAAATATATTCTTTCGTGAGGTTTTTAGTAGATAAAAATAGAAATTTTATTACTTAAGTCAACATTGGTGGTTTGGATATCCACCATTGATTTATTTAACGATGGAGACTTGATCTTGATTTAATCAACGAAGGAGATTTGATCTTAAAAATGAATAAGATCATTTATAACCATTAGATGGAGATTAAATCAAGGGTAAAGATTTAGTTTTATATAATGGCTATGACCATTTACCATTGGATTTAGAAGTGATCAAGGGTGGAGATTTAGTCTTAAAAAGTGAAAAGACCATTCATGACCATTGGATGAAGGATTAATCAATGGTGGAGATTTGGTCTTAAAAAGTAGCAAAGACTGATTATGACCCTTGGATTAAAAGTAAGAATGAGTAATCTTGACCTTTTATTTTGGAGACACATCTAATGGCTAGAATTTAAAGGAGAAAGATCCAATGGTCTAGATTAAGTCTTCTAAATCAAAAGTCTACCTAAATCCTAACCATTGAATTAATCAATGGTTAGAAATGCTCTAGATGGTGACTAATAATGATGACAACTTCATGAATGCATTAGGAAGAGGGGGGATGGTTTTGGAGAATGCATAGGAAGGAGGAGACAATTTTGAGTAGCCTTTTTAGGCCAAAGAAAAAGATGAAGTCAACAATAGTAGCTTTAATTTGATTGGTCACTAATTAATCCTAATTTGGTTAATCTAATGGCCTAATTAACAAACTAAGTAAACTAAATTAAATGTTAAATTTGTTATAATTTAATTCTTAATTAGATATCTTAATTTTAATTAGAGGATATAATATATACAATTATATGTCTAATTAATCAATTATGTAATTGGATAATTAATTAAGATTGGTTAGGAAACTAAACCTAATTAACTAGTGATTTGATTAGCAAGTAATTAGACTTGAATTAAAACAAATTAATGTCCCTAAAACCCCAAGGAATCCCACGGTTTGCAGCAGCTTGGAGGAGTCATCTATATGGTTCTTGAACCATTCATAATATCCATACAAGTCAAATTGATGACCTATGCCATGTGCTACTCCATGTGCATCCAATTGGTGATATTTTGAGTCAAGCAAATCCTCTAATTTCAATGCCCATTCACGGCAGCAGCCTTCCGTAATTCAATCTCATAAATTTCATTTTCTCTCTCATCCAAAAAGCTTTCATCTTTTCTCTCAAGAATCCCAAGAACCAAAGCATCATTTTTCCTTCCTTTTTCCTCCATAGGTTCGGTCTCCACCACCAAATACACTATCCATCACCTATAATTTTTACTCTCATCATTTCCTAAAGCTAAACACCATTCTAAACACTTTTCATTTAGAAAGTTTTCCCAAAATCCCACTTTAAGTGCTTCAAAATCCCACTTTTAGCTTACTTCCTTGGAGGTAAACTTTGATTTCTATGGTTTAAATTCATGTTTATGATTTTCTAAGTCATGTTTGTTCCATGGTTTGTTATTATTAAGCTTTGTTTGTGATTTTACTAATTGTTTTAGAATTGTTAGGAACTTCTCAAAATTCTATCATCTACAACCTTGTCCTTCAAGTTAAAAATCAAAAAGCTTATGTTTTCCTTCTTGTGAGGAATTCGGTCAACCACCCTAAGACCACCCTTCAAGTTTGTTTAATTTAATCTAACCATAGATCTTGAATCTACATGATATTCTAAGCAACTTTCATGTTGGAGACTTTCTCTAAATCATTCATCTTCATGGACTTTCTTCAAGATCAAAGTTATTAGGTTTTTGAGGTGAAGTATAAGAAGACTTCATTTCTTCTCTTCTTTTTCATGATCTAAACTATGTTTGATCCATGGTTCCTCTTAATCAAGCTTAGTATACTAATTTCTATATATTTTGTTTTGTATTTGAGAAGCCCTTGGTGGTGAAGGACTTGGAAAAAGAAGCAAAATAAGGAGTTTTTGAGGATCTTCAAGAGGTAAGAGGGAGATCCATCTCACCAACCAAGTATGGTGGTGAGAGATGGTCTTATATTTGATGGATGGTGAATCCATGTGAGGATTCATATCCATGGTCATGTAATAATTTATATATGTTTATGAGCTTTGATTAATTGCCTATGTTTAATATATACTTTGCATGAGTTTATGATTTTGGTGGTATGCTTATACTATGCATGATGATAATATGGCATACTTTTGATATATATATATATATGATGTGTATGTATGTGTATGCCATGATTTGGTGATAGAAAGAAAATTAATTTTGGTTCCAATGGCCAAGGAAGGACTACAGTTTTGATGCCCTTGATTAGGATTCATATTAAAATTTTTCAAGAACAAGAAAATTAATTTTTGATCCCCAGAAACATGGTGAATATCAGTTAAGACACTTCAAGATAGGTGTTCATAAATGAATATTTTCATGAATGATGAAAATAGATGTTTAGAAAAACAAGGAAAATAAACAAAGAGTTTATTTTTCAAAGAGTACAAGAACATGGTTCTTGAGGAATTTTTATTGATTTATTTTGTGTAAAAAGTTTCTAAGTGTTTTACAAAACATGAGATTTAAATGAAAATAGTAATGATGATTTTAAGAATTTGCAAAGAAAGTGAAAAAGGATTTGCAAAGAAAGTGAAAAAAGGAATTTGCAAAGAAAATAAAAATGAATTTGAACAAATGGGTTTGGATTTATAACCATAAGTCTTGCGGTTTTGAAAACAAAATTTTTAATGGTTTTGTTTGTGTAAAACCATATCAATTTAGAAGGAAAAATATTTGATGGTTTCAATAGTCATGTCCACGTTTTTGAAGGCTTGTAATGCCTTGATTTTTATGAACAAAGTGATTTTCAAAGTGGAAACGTAACTTGATTTAATACAAGAATTTGAAAAGGGAATCAGAGCATTTTAATCACTTGAGAAATTAAGTTTTTGTAAGCAAGAATGTTTTCGAACTTCAATTTATTTTGAAGAAGGTTGTGTTTGGAAATGATTTGGGAAAAATGAAGAATATAGTGGTATTATGAAAATCTACTAATGTATAACTTATTTTTGAGTTTTGAAGTACGTTAGAAAATGTTAAGTTTTGAAACGTTGATTTATATCAATGGAAAAGTGATTTTGTGAATTATATTTTGGAAAAAGATTTCTTGAGTAAAGAAATGTGAAAAAAGATTTTCTTGAGTAAAGAAAATGTATTAAATAAAGTATAAAGTCATATTATTTTGAGGAAAGTTGAAATGGAATTTTTGAAGAAATGAGAAATAATTTCGTAATGGAATTGTGGTGAAAAACAATTATTTACGTATCTTAAAAATGTAATTTTTAAAGTACGTGATTTGAAATATAGTAAAATATTTTCAAGTGTTTGGAAATATAGTAAAATATTTTTATGCGATTTGAAATATGATAAAATATTACTACGCGATTGGAGATGCGTTGAAACATTTTTAAGTGATTTGAATTACGTTTAAATATTTTACATAATTTGAACTACTGTTGAAAAATCACTACGTGATTAAATAATGAGAGAATATTTTTACGTGATTGTGAAAATGATGAAAAATTATTATGTGATTTGGAAAGTGTTTTAAATATTTTAAGAATGATGGAAAATGATTTACGCAACTTAAAAGAATGATTTTTAAGTTACGCGATTTTAAAAATGATGAAAAATCATTACGCGATTTGAGAAATGTATATTTTTATGCGATTGAGAAAAATGTTGAAAAATTTAATACGTGATTTAAAGGTGCAACAGAAGAGTTACAGTATTGTGAAAACGTAACAGAAACGTTTTGGAATTGTGAAAATGAAATGAACATGTTGCGCAATTTTGTGAAAACACAACGAAAGAATTTTATAACTATAAAAATGTGATAATATAATTTTCCTATTGAAAATACAGTATAAATACTGTAGAACCAGTATATGGATGCTGTGTGAGAAAATGACATGTTTTGCCTGTGATTGGCATTTGGTGCATTATACATGCATTGGAAAGATATGTCTGTGATTGGATTTGGTGCATTATACGTGCATTGAAAAAAATATGCATTGAAGCATATGATTACATTGAACAAATGAAATTGAAAAGATTTGGCCCTTTGGGGTTGGACTTGCACTGATATATTCGTGCATTGTATAAAATATGCGTTGAAGCATATGATTACATTGAACAAATGAAATTGAAAAGATTTGGCCCTTTGGGGTTGGACTTGCACTGATATATTCGTGCATTGTATAAAATATAACTAATAGCTATTATGGCCCTTGTGGTTGAAGAGGGAATGAGAATTGATAGTGAGGTCTATGATGGATCTCGGGGGTGTCGAGGCGCGGCGGTCGACTAGTGGACAGTTGGCGAGTACCCTGTGCCACTTGGCGATGCAGTCCGTTGCAACGCATTGATGATACCCGACAAGAACATGATTCTTTTCAACGACTGAGAGATTGTCTTTGGGCTAAGGCTGACAATTAACCAGAGCATTCTTCTCGAAATTGTGAAAACCTCTATGGAGTTGTTTTTGATAAAATGAGTCTTTGTGCATATGCATAAATCTGAGCATTTATATCTGTGTGATATATTAATTGAGGAATATTGGTTATTGGTTATGACAATTGTTTTGAATACTTGGATGATAATTGAATTGATAAATGATTGGATGATGATAGTTGATTAATGTTGATGGCATGATCATAATTGCGGTATGATCTATCTGTATGATATTACTGTTTGTGTTATCTCTGTGCTGCCATGTTGGTATTAGTGTAGGTGATCTCACCTCTTTGTTATATTGTTTTGCTTTGTCTGTATTGTTAAAATTATACAGTAGAAGGAATGAGTTGTCTTAGACATAACGAGTGGTAGATACTCAGAGATTGATGGAAACATTGAAAAGTGGCTGTCTCAAGTTCGAAGATGTGCCGGGTAGATAAGGAGTAAAGTTCTAATGCATCAAGATGGACAGAAAAAGGAATAAGTATGTTAAAGTTTCTTGTTAGTGTTGTACCGTGCTATTAAGTAGGACCCGTCATGGGGTTTGCTACTGTAAAAAAAAATAAGTTTGTTAATTTTATATTTCTCTTTAAATTGTGATATTAATTGGTGTCAATATTGCATAATAAATAGTTGAAATATGATTTTCAATATTACCTAATATTTTTAGTAAATTCACGTTTCAGTAAAGAAGAAATTTTGAAACCCATCTTTTATAACTCAAACTTTATGCGAACTTCTTTTCAGATTATGAGTCAGGAGTCAGAAATGTGATGCCCTAAGGAGGGTGTTACACAATTCATATATCCAATCCATCCAAGATCATCAAAATGCATTTACAATCAACCAAATAGTTTAAACAAGGCAAAATTAACACATAACCACAAAATCATACATCAAAGAAAGTAATCCTAATAAGGGTTTCTTACAACCAATACAAAAGCATACATCAAAGAGAGTAACCCTAATAAGGGTTTCTTACAACCAATACAAAAATCAAGTTTCTCACTACCAATAGTGGTTGAAGAGAATCATCTCCCTCTTACCTAAGGGGAAAACAAGAAAAGAAATATCATTGATTGCTCCTTGACAATTTCGGCCAAGCTCACCAAAAACTCTAGGAATCACAACTTAACAAATCAACACCAAAGCTTTAAAAATAATGGATCAATGGTCATGGTGATGGCCATGAAAACGAAAATGAAGAAGAAAAGATGAGCGGTCAAGAATCTTACCCTAGAGCTTTAAACTTGAAGCTTGAAGAAGATGATAGCTTTTCAAGTAGATTCAAACTAGAAAAGTGTTTAGAATATGATGGAGATTAAGAAAATATAGTTACTTTGAATTTTTGCAATGGTGGAGGGCATGGAAAGGGGTTGGCCGTGTGGTGTGGTGGTAGAGAGAAGGAGGAGAAAATTTGAGAGAAGAAGAGAGAGGAAAATGTAGATAGAGAAGTTGATAGTAAAGAAATGGTAACTTTTTAGATTTGAAATTAGAAAATGTAATGATAAATGAAAAGCACATTTTTGGCTCCAAAAAGGCCATGCAGCCGTGGAATATGGGAGGAGGAGAGAGGGAGTGTGTGGCTTCCTTGAGAAGCTTGGTAGGAAACTTCCTTGAAGCTTTTTTGAGGCTTCTTTGAGAAGCTTCGTACGTTTCTCGATAAAGTGAAAAGTAGTCTGACATAAAGTAAACATTCTAGAACAGATTAGTAACACTCTGCTAGAGTTATTATCTAGTGAACAAAAGTTACAGTTAATAAAAATAGTATTCATTATCCGTCGGATAATTTTACGGTACAACGATTTTATTTATCAGATAAATCTCAAAAAATATAAACCTCGTAAACTGTGCTTAGCCTCGGGTTTGGTAAGATCCACCGTCGACGTTTCCACAGTCCAAGGTTTATCAGTCTCGAGGAAAATATTTCATTTTCTCGGCTCCGCTTGATGTGCACGCAAAATGAGGAATATATTAATATATTCAACGTTTCCGAAAAAATTCTAAAAAATCACAAATATTAGAAAATGACTATTTATCATGAAACAAATAATTTTTGGGGTGTTACACTGACTCTGCTCAGTGTGCACACAAAATAAGAAATATATTAAAATATTCAACGTTTCCGAAGAAATCTAAAAAAATTTTTAAAAATCACAAATATTATAAAATAATTATTTATGACGAAATAAATAATTTTCGGGGTGTTACACGAGGGGGTAGATACCTACAAAAGGCATTCCAACACTCAAGTCAGTGGCTATTGGAGGAGGATATTGTGCAATGGGATTAATGCACACCTTTGTCCTCTTATTGAGCTTTTATATAGGGAGGTATGAGCATGTAAAAGGTGTAAGGAGTCTGAGCGTATTAGTGCATATATATTACGCTCTGCCCCTGCAGCGCAAAAAATTACTATTCTGTGCAGTCTATCCCTTCCTTCTAAGTGGAGTGATGTCTCTTCTTTTTTATCAGAGAGAATATGCTTAGTGGGTGAATAGCTCTCTGTGCATCGCACATCTGAGGGACAACCTGACGAGTCAAGTTGCTCGAGTTTTATAAATCTGTAGCCAATCTAAAACAATATAATTATAATTTGCATTACTTTAAGTTATTAATTTAAAATTAATAATAAATGTTTATTTTAAAACATACATTTATTATGTTCAAGAAATGTGGAATAATTTCAGCCGTTCGATTACTCTGCAGAAACCTTTTTCGTACTCACCCATCGGGACCGTCCATCTAATTCACAACGGATCTTTACCGTTCGTTCAAATTCCAATGGCGGGAAAAGCTGAAAACGAAAAGACGCAAAAATATAGATATAAAATAAAATAAATATCCGAGAGCTATAAACAGGTAGATAAACAAAGAGAGACACAGACACACAAGCAGAGAACTTTCTTTATTGTCAGAGAAGGAAAAACCTTCCTTTCTTTCTACCTCACGGTTTTCTCAACAATGCCACCCGCGAAACGCAAGGCTGATAAGCAACCTGAGGAGGCGGAGCCCAATACGGCCACGCCAGCTAGGCTCACTCGGTCGATGGCGAAGCGCGCCGCCGCCAGCTCAGGGCCTCGGTCTGTTGCTGAGTTGCCTGAGAAGAAAACCGTCAAAGCGAAGGGTAAGCGGAAGAAGGAGGAGCCCCAGAAAGAACGTGAAGATGTTCTGGCTGAGGCTGATAAAGGGGAAGTGAAAGCGGAAGGAGACTCCTCTAGGTAAGTTCTAGATGCTTCTAAGAAGACTATCGTAATTGAGCATTGGTATGTGACTTGTTTCCTACTGTTTTGCCATTTTCACAGTTTCATGAAAATAAAGAAAAAAAGAAATGTAGAAATGTAAGTGTTTTATTAAGAAAAAAAGAAGAGAAAGTTATTGGGTTTTTTCCTTCTTTTTTTGGGGGGGGGTCTGAAGATTCATCTTGAGAAAAAAAAGATGCAAAAAAAGAAAAAAAAGGCATCTTTTGTTTGTGTTGGAATGGATAGTTGGTCATCTAGCTTTTTGAGTTTGGAACCCCCCCCCTAAAGCTGTAGCCTGTGTAAGCTTGAATATTGACAGTTTCTAGTTTGGTAGTAAGTCTTGATTGACTTAAACAAATGAGAATGAGACACTTTATTTGTTACTTTTGATAAGAAAAATTTTCCAATTTCATTTTATTTAGTATTCTTGAACGCTTAAAAGTTGGCAATAAGCATTTGTTGTTGTTGGTTACTTGATCCATATGCTATGCGTAATTGCAATAATTATTTTGTTTATCTTGTATATTGTAACTGCTTATTTGCTTTTTCCGTAGTAAGCAATGCAATTCATCCAAGACGAGAGCCAATCTGGTGAAAGAAGGTATGGAGAACAGAGCTTCTGGAATCACTGTGATACTGAACCCTGAAAAGGTATTCTAAGAGAACTAGTGATTATGTTATTGTTTCACTGAACTTGGAAGTTTTTAGGCCATTGATCATCATGAGATCTATTTTTTATTTGAAAATACAGCATTCTGTTTGGTAAAAGTCTTACTATCCACGTGAGAAATCAAATGTAACTTTGTTTTTAAGCAAAGGGAAAACAAATAATGTACGAAGGCCACTGCCTTTGACATTTTGGGAGACACTCGCCTTGAAAATTTTCCTGATTCAAAACTGAGATAGATACCCTACCATTGTTCTCTGTGCATATACAGTTTAGGACAATTTTAAAACGTCTGAACAATGAGGGTGATTATTAAGTTTCTTATGATATATTATTTGATTAGTCTTTGTTGTCCAAGTATTCTATTATTGATGTCAACAGATTCATTAATCCAACTTTGACCCTTGTTTTTATGAACAGCCAAGAAGAGGTTGCGTTGAAATACGGGAAGAAGAGGGCAAGAAATTCATTAGCCTCTTCGTAACTCCCTGCCCCAGTGTTATCAAACATGAGTTATTAGAAGTTGTGGGGTTAAATTGTTGATTATCAAACAGTTTTCCATTTTTGCATGATTCGAGTGGCTATATTATGGATTTGTTTTTAACTAATGACCTCCCACATCGGTTATTAGGATATCATTATGTTTAATTGAAGATATTTTTCTTTATCCCAAAAGGAAAAAGAACCTCCAATTTCTTTATATCTGTCCTCTAAATTAAAGCATATTTGGTTTGCAAACCATATTTTTGTTTCAGGACATGCAGCGTCCGTTCAAACCAATGAAGGATCTAGACATGGACAAGGTCATCTCGGATATCACTGATGAGATATCAAGCTCTGGTTGACTTTAGTTATTTATGCAAGTGCTTTTTTGGCATGACTTAAAGTGAAGCTAGATAAGTTGTTCTAATGGTAGAAATCCTACTATGAAAACCTGTTTGTAGTTTCTTAACCAGTTGTCTTTGTGGTTGTTGGTTTGAGATGGCACAGCTTGAAAGTTGAGAATTGAGACAGTCATTTTGGATATGTTAACTGTCTCGGATGAGTATCGATAGATTTGGTTTATCTAACTTAACTAGACTCAGGCTTCACTGATGCATATTAAGATCAAATTGCAAGATATATTGTCAGCAATTTTTAGTACTTCAATGTCTTTCTTAAGAATGCTAATGTTTCTACTGAATTTTGTTGTTGCTACTTTTGTGTTATCTATTGGCTAATCAGATGGTATATAGCACAAATGTTCTTTGATGAAATACTCTTCGTTGTTGGTATGTTTTCCATTGTTATAGCCTGTTCTTTGGATGCTTAAGTTTGTAATCCCAAAATCATTAAAATGTCGGATGCTTATTAAGAATTCTACATTGTTAGAAATTATATATATGTTGGGTACGATTATCAAGCCCGATGAAAATACATCCCAAGACCCAATTCTAATCGGAGCTCACCAATCACCTAAGGGAGACCTTCCTGTCAATGTTTTTAAAAATCAAACTGGAGGTTGAATTGGACAACATAATAAGGAATTATCACATTGGAAACATAGCTAGTTCATAGTCTGACTGGTTAAACTAGCTGGTCTAGTCCAGTTTTTACAACATTGCTCCCTCTATTGTATTCTATAAATGGTATATTGCCTTGTATGAGCCCTCGGATTCGCTCTATTTTTCTCCCCTTTGGTAACTTGCTGACTTTATTGTCAGATTGATGGTATGTGGAGGTCCTACCTGTACTCACCAAGGAATACCAAAGCTTGAACCAACTAGTCACCCTTGATATTGTAGTAGAATTATGTATAGGGTAAATTATAAATAACACCCCTGTCATGGTTATTTTTATGGTTGCTACACAATCTGTTTTCGGTGACAATTAACCCCCTTTGAACTTTGGTTTTTAGTAAAAACGTTAAGTTATCTGTTGAAGTTAACGTATTTTGGCACATGATGCTCATGTGAGTTGCACACGTCTTGAAACCAGGTCTTTTTCGAAAGACTCCATTTCTTCTCCCAAAAACTCCATTGTTGCACAACGTGAGCATCCATACCACTATCCTCACCCACACCACATTTTGTAACATTTTTAGCATCCACATGTTTCTCTATACCGAGAGTGGTGAACCCAGTTTCTTCCTCAACATCCACCACTCTCATATTACGATCATAGAGATCTGTAGGCTACAATGCCTCGTCTGTCATGTTTTCAGTCCAGTACTCACGGTTGATGACATGATCATATACAATAGACAAAATCCTATAGAACCAAAATTTCTCTTTTGTGTTTCATGAATCTAGGCTGAGACTTGTACTTGTTACCACAAGATAGTACACCCTTCTTGAAGAAGCATCTGTTCTGAAATGTAAGACCCACTGAGTCTAACCCATATGGAGCTATGCCACTAATGAGCTTTGGATTTTTAGCTCCATTGAGCATTAAGGAGGCCATGGACTAATAAGTAATAGCCAACAAGAAAAAGCTGCGTAAATACTAATAATACTCTTTCAACGATTGGCACATGTTGGATTTGAATATGGAGTTAAAACTAAAATGTACACCATGATAGTTTATAGTTATATCATAAAAACAAGATAGGGATCCAGTGGAATAAGGAACAGTGTTGCTAGACAGCCAGACAAGTCTGCACGAATTGCATAAGCCAGAATGAGATGGCAACTCACTTATAGTGAGTTGGCAAAGCACATGGCTTAATTTTACATGTCCTTATAATACATTTTTAAAACAAATTAGAAAGGGTTTATTTGACAGTACGATTTTCCCAAAAATTGCAATAAATAAGTGTGTATTTGGGAATTCGTTTGCAGCTACATGACTTTTGTAACACCCACCTTAGGATGCCACATTTATGTTACATAATTACCAAATTTAACCTTATATAGATAACGTACATTGTAGGGAAAAATACGAAATTCAAAATTTCTTAATAACAAGAAAATAAACTTAGCAGAAAATAAAACATCACAGCATCATTACAAATAATTTACATCATTTATACATATCCAATTCTCTGATTATACATATACAAATCTTTGACACTGTCATACTATAAATATTACAACTAGTCACTCCAAAAAGTTTAAACACTATTTACATTGACATTTTTGCCCAAGTACAACTAGGTAGCTGAACCCTCAGAAGTAGCCGAACCCTCAGATGGGTCCTCCTCAGAATTCCCGGGTGGGGGAATTCCAACTCTACGTAAAGTCCGGGGAGGAAATGTCCGAGCGGACAATACAACACTACTCTCTCTACAGGTACGATAGTACGCTCCCCAGTGTTGCCTGATAGATACAGGAAACTCTAACTGTACATAAATAGTAACAGAAAAGTAGGGATTCCCTGACTGTAACCTACTCAATCTAATGTTTACATCTCCTAAATAACATATAGTCTCTCTCTCAAGGTCTTCAGTCCATGCATTGTCCCCATCAATAAACGTCAGCCTCATGTAACCCAAGAAGCTAGGAATCTCTACCGCCATCGAACTCGAAGTTCTCAACGGAATCTGACCTTTTTCTCGCTTCTCGCTCTACGTCGGCTCGGTGTCTTAACAATACATAAACATAATACAACATATACATACAAGAGGTGAGATCACCTATGCCAATACCAAGATGGTAGCAATGAAGATAAACACATCCAAAATATCATACGGATGTCGTACTATAATTACACTTAAGCCATTAACCTTATATATCATCATTGCACAATAATTAAAAGAAGAATTACAATTATACTACTTTCGATACTCAAGTATTCAATATAATAATTACCATAAACAAGAATTACACATGAGTAAAATTACAATGATATATCCTTTATGAATGCAACTGTGAATGCAATGTACACTGACTCAATATCCTACTCCATGGAGCTACAACTCAAGTCGGAGAGAATGACTGAAAAGACCTATTGGCACCAACATGCTTCAGATCACGTGCTCATTTTCTGCACATCTAGCACATGCACGACAATCTTTATCAAATCATGATTAGGGATAGTGTCTCGGTCCGGATCATTGGTGTGTTGCATCGGTCTAACCCACAGTACAGAAGAGCTACCAACTGTCCATTGTAGGCAACCCGCACCCCAATGCCCCCAAGGTCAATCAGTGACCTACACTACGCTTATCGCACCCACTCAGGAGGTGTAATCTCTCCTAGGCAACTTGCCTTACACAGTCCTTTGGACTTTTTCTTTTCAATGCATGTACTATGCACCATTCACATTTTCTATTAATATCACATGTACAAGGTTCATATAATAATTTAACAAAGTATATCGTAATTTAATCACGTAGTCATATTCTCGTATATTTTCATTCGCGACTCAATTATGTCGCCTTTTCGAATCACGTAGTGATTTTTCAACGTTTTCCAATCGCGTGAATATTTTTCGTACGTATTAAATCAGAATTACTGTTTTACTTATTTTAATATTAAAATTTACTGTATTTCTCTCATACTTGCAAAATAGTCCCTCAAAAACACATAATTTACATTTTCGTCCCTCAAAACAGAGTATTTCCACTTTAGTCCCACAAAATTTTATATTTACATAATGACCCAATATTTCCATAATATTTCCAATTAAATCCCTTTCTCATAAAATTTACAAAAATTTACAGTATAAATTCCACTCACATACAGTATAAGTTTCTCTACAGTACACACTCTATATACTCACATATTATCAGTTCCTTCAGCATTATAACATACAGACACGTATTGAAACAAAATCGTATCTCACAGATACTACACATACAAACCTAGAAACACAAGCAGACACATCTCAAATACAGTCAAACATTCAAACACAATCGGGCACATCTCAATACAAATCCAACCAATACAGTCCAAGAATCTCAAACAATAGGAAATTAACCTCAAAACAATAGGTAAATAAATCCTCAAGGATTTTTCACCAAATAAACCATCCTCATACTACCGAACATGGGTGGTAAGGTAGAGTCTCCTCTTACCTCTTGAAGACAAGCTTTGTAAGCTTTCCTCCCTTGCCTTGAAACTTTGTTATTCTTCTAACAAGCCCTAAAATTTTCAAAAAAAAATTAGTGAAGGATTATACAAGAATCAAGGTTGAAAACCATGGAAAAATCATGGTTAACAAATTTAAAAAAATTAACTTTGAATCATTAACTCAAAGCTTACCTCTTTAGGAAGAAGATTGAAGAAGCTTAGGACCTTGTGAAGAAGAAATGATTAGAGGAGGCTTTGAGTCAAAACAACCCAAAAGATGAGTGTTTAAAAGAAATGGATGGTGTGATTTTGGTGATGACCGATTGGAAGAAAAAGAGAATGAGAGTGAGAGGCGTGATTTCCCTTGGAACTTTGAGAGAATAAGCTTATATTTTGATAAGTAGAAAGTGGAGAGTGAAGACGTATTGGGAGGTCATTGGCCTTGTAATGTTTGAGAGACAATTGGCTTATATTTGAGAAATAACAAGTGAAGAATGAAGACGTGATTCAGCTGCTGCCAGCCGTGTAATACTTGTGATATTTGGATAATTTTACTTGAAAATTTTATCTAATGTTGAGTACAAAATACAGCTGCCAACCGTAGATGATTTGTGACATTTGGAGAGCTTTATTAGCTTGATTATCCACTCCATTCTAGCTGCCCCAAGCTGCTGCCGTGCTGCTGCCTTTGTGAATGACGTGAGTGAGCCTTTGCTTGCTTAAGTAGCCATGCATTAATTGCACAATGACTCTCTCTTCTCATTGGTTGCAAGCTTGACTTTTGCATGACATTGTGATGTTCAAATATCACATAAAGGCTTCACAATTTGCTGAACCGTGCTGCATGTTTCTGCGCTCCAAAACGTTCTTTGGACCGTGGAGCTTGGTCTTCTTGGGCCAAGTTTTTCTGCTGCTCCAATTCAGCTGCTGGACCGTCCAAATTTGCTGCTGCTGGGCCTCCAATTTTGCTTTCTTGGTCCATGGTGATTTTAGGTGAGTTTAAATCCTTTAATTGGTTGTTAATTCCAAGCTAAATTCTGCTACTATTGGGCCTTCAATTCTGCTGCATTCAAATTGTTGTCCATGGTGGTTTAGATGAGTTTTAAATCCTTAATTCATCCTTATTTCAAGCCTAATTACTAGTTAATTGGTTAGCCAATTAATTGGGTTTAATCTCCTAACCATTCTTACTTAATCCTTCAAGTACATAACTAATTTTAGTTTAATGTATTTAGCTTGTATCTAATACATTTTAATCATACATCATCACTTCTAATTAGAATTAGGATATTAAAGTAAGGATTAAGTTATAACTAATCCTTAGTTAAGTTAGTTTACTTAATTGCTTAATTAAGTAATTAGGACAACTAAATTAAGGTTAATTAGTTTCCTAAGAAAAAGTCAAGCAATTAATGTTGACTAAATCTTATCCATTAATCTTATCTATGGTAAATGTTACTTGATGGTTTTGTTAAGTTTTGTTTTACACCATTGATTAAATCAATGGTGAGGATTAAGGCTTCTAAGTCAAGCTTCAAATCTAATGGTCCACAAAGAAGTCTAAGCTTCTTTCCTTGACCAATTTTTCATTGGTTAGAAAAGTCCAACGTTCATAGCAACGACTGCTATAAATACAATCACGGATACTTATCCGTACAATATTATTATTTTTACAGATAGATTTTAAAATAAAAAGATTCTTTTAAATCACTCAGATTCGGGTTTAGTAAGATCCCCGTTTCCAAATGAGACAGATCAATTTCCCACCGAAAAATATTATTTTTCCTAGCCGGAGCAATCACACGAATGATCAAATATGATCTCGTAACAGTCAAATTAATTTTATACACACGAAAATGCAAAACAGTGTAATTCTGCTATTTATCATTCATATAGTCAGAATTTGGGGTGTTACAACTCTCCCCTTCTAAAATAAAGTTTCGTCCTCGAAACTTGACATACACTTAACACAAAAACGGATACTGTTCTCTAATCTTTTCTTCCAACTCCCATGTGGCTTCACCACTTACATCATTCCAAACTACTTTAACTAAAGCAATGTCCTTTCCTCGAAGCTGCTTTATCCTTCGATCTTCAATCCTGACTGGAACTGTTTCATAGGTCAAGTTCTCTTTTAGTTGTACAGTGTCTGGTTCGATAATGTGAGTTGGATCTGGAATATATTTCCGTAGTTGTGATACATGAAACACATTATGAAGATTTGATAAAAATGGCGGCAGATGACTTGATAAGCTACCGGACCTATCCGACGAAGTATCGATACGGTCCGATAAACTTAGGAGTAAGCTTCCTCGACTTGATTACTCGTCCAACTCCAAATCATAGGCGTCACACGTAAAAATACATGATCACCTTCTTCGAATTCCAGTGGTCTTCGCCTTTTATCTGCATAGCTCTTTTGTCGCGTCTGAGCTGTCCTCATCTTGTCTTGGATCATCTTTACCTTTTCAGTTGTCTGCTGCACAAATTCAGGTCCTATTACAGTGCTTTCACCATCCTGGTACCAACACAATGGTGTCCTACATCTTCTCCCATATAAGGCTTCATAGGGTGCCATCCCTATACTCGAATGGAAACTATTGTTGTAGGTGAACTCTATCAATGGCAGAAATTCATCCCAATAACCAGTTTGCTCTAGAACACAAGCCCTCAACAAGTCCTCCAACGACTGAATTGTTCTTTCTGACTGACCATCAGTTTGTGGATGGTAAGCAGAACTCAAATGTAGATTTGTCCCCATCACTTCTTGTAGACTAGTCCAAAATCTTGATGTGAATCGCGGATCTCGATCAGAAATTATACTGGATGGTATACCATGAAGTCTAACAATTTCATTGATATATATCTGAGCCAACTTCTCCATTGAGTACTTAATATTAATCGGTAAAAAGTGCGCTGACTTTGTAAGCCGATCAATAATTACCCATATAGAGTCGTGACCCTTCCAAGTTCTTGGTAGCCCCGTGACGAGATCCATTGCTATGTCATCCCATTTCCATTCAGGAATAGGCAAAGGTTGCAGCATTCCTGATGGCCGTTGATGTTCTATCTTGGCCTTCTGACAAGTCAAACAGGATGATACATATTCTGCGACATCCCTCTTCATTCCTTGCCACCAATACAGTTGTTTCAAATCTTGGTACATCTTCGTGGCTCCTGGATGCATACTCAACTTACTTCTATGAGCTTCATTCAAAATCGATCTCCTAAGTTCTGGATCGTTTGGTACACAAACTCTCCCTCTGAACTTCAAAATTCCATCAACACCTTCGCTGAATTCTAATTCTGCTCCTTGACTTCTTGCTTCCTTTACTTCTTGTAAATATTGATCACTATTCTGTCCTTCTCGTATTTTATTCATCAGATCATTTGAAATAGTGATCATGTTCAAACACATCTTCCCCGGTGTCAACTTCACAGATAATCGCATATCCCGAAATTCTTCTATCAACTCCTTCTCCTTCATCATCATAACAGAAGCATTAAGCGATTTTCTACTCAAAGCATCCGCTACGACATTCGCTTTTCCAGGATGATATTGTAACTGAAAGTCATAATCTTTTAGAAACTCGAGCCAACGCCTCTGTCTCATGTTCAACTCTTTCTGGTCGAACAGATACTTCAAACTTTTATGGTCACTAAATACAGTGAACATTGCCCCATAGAGAAAATGTCTCCATACCTTCAACGCAAACACCATTGCTGCTAGCTCCAAGTCATGAGTCGGATAATTCCTCTCATGCACTTTCAACTGCCTCGACGCATATGCCACAACCTTACGGTTCTGCATAAGTACACAACCTAATCCTTGATAAGAAACATCACAGTACACCTCGAAAGGTTCGTTCGGATCAGGTAGAATCAACACTGGTGAAGTAGTCAGTCGTCGTTTCAACTCCTGAAAACTTTCCTCGTATGCATCAGTCCACATGAACGGTTGATTCTTTCGTGTAAGTTGGGTAAGAGGTCCTGCAATCTTTGAAAATCCTTCTATGAATCGTCGATAGTAACCGGCCAATCCAATGAAACTACGGATCTCCGATACAGTCTTCGGTCTTTCCCACTCAACAACTGTCTCTACCTTCGAAGCATCAACTTCAATTCCATCTGCCGATATGACATGCCCCAAGAATTTTACTTCGCTCAACCAAAATTCACATTTGGACAACTTGGCATATAGTTTATTTTCCTTCAAAATCTGGAGAACCACTCTGAGGTGTTCAGCATATTCCTCCTAATTTCGAGAATAAATCAAGATGTCATCAATAAAGACAACAATAAACTTATCCAAGTACGAATGGAAAAGTCTGTTCATGAAATCCATAAATATTGCAGGTGCATTAGTCACACCAAAAGGCATCACTTGGTACTCATAATGCCCGTATCGAGTCCGGAATGCAGTCTTCGGGATATCCTCCACTTTTACACGTATCTGGTGATAACCAGAATGTAAATCAATCTTAGAAAATATGGTGGCTCCTCGCAATTGATCCAGCAGATCATCAATCCTCGGTAGGGGATATTTATTCTTGATTGTAACCTTGTTCAACTGTCGATAATCCACACATAGCCGAGAAGTCCCATCCTTCTTCTTTACCAACAACACTGGAGCTCCCCAAGGTGATACACTTGGTCTCACAAATTGCTTTTCCAACAAATCTTCCAATTGCTTCTTCAGTTCGGCCAACTCTACCGGTGACATTCTGTAAGGTGCCATAGATATAGGTCCAGCTCCAGGTACTAAATCAATAGAGAATTCAATCTCCCTTTCCTAGTGGTAATCCCAGTATATCTTCAGAAACACTTCGGGAAATTCATTCACTACAAAGATATCCTTCAACATCTTCACAAAGTGAACTTCCAATGAAGATATCAACAAGTATCCTAGGTCTCCTTCCTTTAAACAAGCTTCCACTTGAGTAGCCGTTAAGAATCTAGAATCCTTAACCTCGGGAAAACTAACGTCTTACTCGAAGTCAATCGGATATGGTTAGAAGATAACCAATCCATTCCTAAGATTACATTAATCTTAGAAAGAGGCAAACAGATCAAATCCACATGAAAGATTCTATCCCTAACACAAACAGGGCAATTCAAGCATACTTTTGTAGTTATCACAGGTTTATCAGTAGGAGTAACCACAGTCAAATCATATGGCAATGTAGTCACAGTCAATCCCAAACGCTCCACACAATCACATGCAATAAAAGAATGTGTTGCTCCCGAATCATATAACACTGCTAAAGGGTTACCTTTAATAGCACACTCCTCCATTATCAAATCCTCAGATTTAGCAGCTTCCTCCCCGCTCATCGTATATACTCGACCACCTGCCTGTGGCCTTGCAGTACGAACATTGCTCACTGATGGCTCTGCCTTTAACTGATCACAATCTCGGGAAAAATGTCTAGGCTTCCCACATCTATAACAGATCACCCCCTTATGCTGACAGTCTCTAGTAAGATGTCCTTTCCCACACTTAAAACATTTAAGTGCAGAAGTTCCAGTTGAAGCTGTCTTATTACCACTTGAACTTCCCCCAACTGATTGTTGTCGATTCTGACTTGTTGCTGGTTTAGTATAGGGCTTTTGTTGATAACGGTTGCCACCGCCAACTCCGCTACCTCTTCCCCTTTGAAATCGTGTTGGCCCAAAGTGTTTAGTCCTTGCTGCCCGCTGGTTGTCGATCTCCTCAATTTTACGGCACTTGTCTAATAACACTGGAAATTGATCAATATCCACCATTGCTAACGCTCTCTTGATGTCAAGCCTCAACCCCTCTTCGAATTTCCTACACTTCCATTCCTCATCTGGATGCATCTGAAAGTACCTCGAAAACTTAGACAAGCTTTCGAACCTTACTGCGTACTCGCTCACAGTCATTGCTCCTTGCCTCAGACTAAGGAACTCCATCTCCTTAGCATGTTGCACACTCGCTGGAAAATATTTTGCCAAAAACTTCTGTCTAAAGAGCTGCCATGTTACAACTCTTCCTTCAGCTTCAATTAATCTTCGGGCTCCTGCCCACCAGGCCTCTCCATCACCAACTAGCACAAACATCGCGAAAGTAAGTTTTTGCTCATCAGTACAACCCATACCATTAAATATCTTCTCTAGTTCCTTAATCCACAGATCAGCCTTCTCTGGATCAAACTCTCCATGAAACTTAGGCGGATTATTCCTTCGAAATTCTGACAAGCTATGAGCATCATCAGTTGCTCTCTGATTCTGGCACAGTACAACAACCTCAGCGATCCTTTGTATTGCTTTGCTATAGTCATGACCATATTCTGATTGTCAATGCCGGCGTTCTCACATTCTGCTCTAGTATTAACACGCCCTCTTCCTCGTCCAGCCACTTCGTCTTTCTCAAATCAACAGGACAACACAAATAGTAGTTGAAATCAATCTTCTAGTAATATGATTTCCTTTCCGACAAACAAACACAGAGAAACACGCAACTTAAACAAGACAGACCTAACCACAAACCCAAAAGACTCTAACTTGGGCTCTGATACCAACTACTGTAACACCCACCTTAGGATGCCACATTTATGTTACATAATTACCAAATTTAACCTTATATAGATAACGTACATTGTAGGGAAAAATACGAAATTCAAAATTTCTTAATAATAAGAAAATAAACTTAGCAGAAAATAAAACATCACAGCATCATTACAAATAATTTACATCATTTATACATATCCAATTCTCTGATTATACATATACAAATCTTTGACACTGTCATACTATAAATATTACAACTAGTCACTCCAAAAAGTTTAAACACTATTTACATTGACATCTTTGCCCAAGTACAACTAGGTAGCTGAACCCTCAGAAGTAGCCGGACCCTCAGATGGGTCTTCCTCAGAATTCCCAGGTGGGGGAATTCCAACTCTATGTAAAGTCCGGGGAGGAAATGTCCGAGCGGACAATACAACACTACTCTCTCTACGGGTGCGATAGTATGCTCCCCAGTGCTGCCTAATAGATATAGGAAACTCTAACTGTACATAAATAGTAACAGAAAAGTAGGGATTCCCTGACTGTAACCTACTCAATCTAATGTTTACATCTCCTAAATAACATATAGTCTCTCTCTCAAGGTCTTCAGTCCATGCATTGTCCCCGTCAATAAACGTCAGCCTCATGTAACCCAAGAAGCTAGGAATCTCTACCGCCATCAGAACTCGAAGTTCTCAACGGAATCTGGACCTTTTTCTGCTTCTCGCTCTACGTCTGGCTCAGTGTCTTAACAATACATAAACATAATACAACATATACATACAAGAGGTGAGATCACCTATGCCAATACCAGTATGGTAGCAATGAAGATAAACACATCCAAAATATCATACGATGTCGTACTATAATTACACTTAAGCCATTAACCTTATATATCATCATTGCACAATAATTAAAAGAAGAATTACAATTATACTACTTTCGATACTCAAGTATTCAATATAATAATTACCATAAACAAGAATTACACATGAGTAAAATTACAATGATATATCCTTTATGAATGCAACTGTGAATGCAATGTACACTGACTCAATATCCTACTCCATGGAGCTACAACTCAAGTCGGAGAGAATGACTGAAAAGACCTGTCGGCACCAACATGCTTCAGACCACGTGCTCATTTTCTGCACATCTAGCACATGCACGACAATCTTTATCAAATCATGATTAGGGATAGTGTCTCGGTCCGGATCATTGGTGTGTTGCATCGGTCTAACCCACGATACAGAAGAGCTACCAACTGTCCATTGTAGGCAACCCGCACCCCAATGCCCCCAAGGTCAATCAGTGACCTACACTACGCTTATCGCACCCACTCAGGAGGTGTAATCTCTCCTAGGCAACTTGCCTTACATAGTCCTTTGGACTTTTTCTTTTCAATGCATGTACTATGCACCATTCACATTTTCTATTAATATCACATGTACAAGGTTCATATAATAATTTAACAGCAGTAATACTGTAATTTAATCACGTAGTCATATTCTCGTATATTTTCTTTCGCGACTCAATTCTGTCGCCTTTTCGAAACACGTAGTGATTTTTCAACGTTTTCCAATCGCGTGAATATTTTCCGTACGTATTAAATCAGAATTACTGTTTTACTTATTTTAATATTAAAATTTACTGTATTTCTCTCATACTTGCAAAATAGTCCCTCAAAAATACATAATTTACATTTTCATCCCTCAAAACAGAGTATTTCCACTTTAGTCCCACAAAATTTTATATTTACATAATGACCCCATATTTCCATAATATTTCCAATTAAATCCCTTTCTCATAAGATTTACAGAAATTTACAGTATAAATTCCACTCACATACAGTATAAGTTTCTCTACAGTACACACTCTATATACTCACATATTATCAGTTCCTTCAGCATTATAACATACAGACAAGTATTGAAACAAAATCGTATCTCACAGATACTACACATACAAACCTAGAAACACAAGCAGACACATCTCAAATACAGATCAAACATTCAAACACAATCGGGCACATCTCAATACAGTCCAACCAATACAGTCCAAGAATCTCAAACAATAGGGAATTAACCTCAAAACAATAGGTAAATAAATCCTCAAGGATTTTTCACCAAATAAACCATCCTCATACTACCAGAACATGGGTGGTAAGGTAGAGTCTCCCTCTTACCTCTTGAAGACAAGCTTTGTAAGCTTTCCTCCCTTGCCTTGAAACTTTGTTATTCTTCTAACAAGCCTTAAAATTTTCAAAAAAAATTAGTGAAGGATTATACAAGAATCAAGGTTGAAAACCATGGAAAAATCATGGTTAACAAATTAAAAAAAAAAAACTTTGAATCATTAACTCAAAGCTTACCTCTTTAGGAAGAAGATTGAAGAAGCTTAGGACCTTGTGAACAAGAAATGATTAGAGGAGGCTTTGAGTAAAAACAACCCAAAAGATGAGTGTTTAAAAGAAATGGATGGTGTGATTTTGGTGATGACCGATTGGAAGAAAAGGAGAATGAAAGTGAGAGGCGTGATTTCCCTTGGAACTTTGAGAGAATAAGCTTATATTTTGATAAGTAGAAAGTGGAGAGTGAAGACGTATTGGGGAGGCTGCTGGCCTTGTAATGTTTGAGAGACAATTGGCTTATATTTGAGAAATAACAAGTGAAGAATGAAGACGTGATTCAGCTGCTGCCAGCCGTGTAATACTTGTGATATTTGGATAATTTTACTTGAAAATTTTATCTAATTTTGAGTACAAAATACAGCTGCCAACCGTAGATGATTTGTGACATTTGGAGAGCTTTATTAGCTTGATTATCCACTCCATTCTAGCTGCCCCAAGCTGCTGCCGTGCTGCTGCCTTTGTGAATGACGTGAGTGAGCCTTTGCTTGCTTAAGTAGCCATGCATTAATTGCACAATGACTCTCTCTTCTCATTGGTTGCAAGCTTGACTTTTGCATGACATTGTGATGTTCAAATGTCACATAAAGGCTTCACAATTTGCTGAACCGTGCTGCATGTTTCTGCTGCTCCAAAACGTTGATGGACCGTGGAGCTTGGTGCTGCTGGGCCAAGTTTTTCTACTGCTCCAATTCAGCTGCTGGACCGTCCAAATTTTCTGCTGCTGGGCCTCCAATTTTGCTGCTGGTCCATGGTGATTTTAGGTGAGTTTAAATCCTGTAATTAGTTATTAATTCCAAGCTAAATTCTGCTGCTATTGGGCCTTCAATTCTGCTGCATTCAGCTGCTGTCCATGGTGGTTTAGATGAGTTTTAAATCCTTAATTCATCCTTATTTCAAGCCTAATTACTAGTTAATTGGTTAGCCAATTAATTGGGTTTAATCTCCTAACCATTCTTACTTAATCCTTCAAGTACATAACTAATTTTAGTTTAATGTATTTAGCTTGTATGTAATACATTTTAATCATACATCATCACTTCTAATTAGAATTAGGATATTAAAGTAAGGATTAAGTTATAACTAATCCTTAGTTAAGTTAGTTTACTTAATTGCTTAATTAAGTAATTAGGACAACTAAATTAAGGTTAATTAGTTTCCTAAGAAAAGTCAAGCAATTAATGTTGACTAAATCTTATCCATTAATCTTATCTATGGTAAATGTTACTTGATGGTTTTGTTAAGTTTTGTTTTACACCATTGATTAAATCAATGGTGAGGATTAAGGCTTCTAAGTCAAGCTTCAAATCTAATGGTCCACAAAGAAGTCTAAGCTTCTTTCCTTGACCAATTTTTCATTGGTTAGAAAAGTCCAACGTTCATAGCAACGATCGCTATAAATACAATCACGGATACTTATTCGTACAATATTATTATTTTTACGATAGATTTTAAAATAAAAAGATTCTTTTCGAATCACTCGATTCGGGTTTAGTAAGATCCCTCGTTTTCAAATGAGACAGATCAATTTCCTACCGAAAAATATTATTTTTCCTAGCCAGGAGCAATCACACAGAATGATCAAATATGATCTCAGAACAGTCAAATTAATTTTATACACACAGAAAATGCAAAACAGTGTAATTCTGCTATTTATCATTCATATAGTCAGAATTTGGGGTGTTACAACTTTCCCGTCCTCGATTGCTGTGCATTTTTGTTTGGCTATTTTGCTTTTCACTTGCTTCAACACAATTTCACTCACTAAGTGGCATTTGGAGTAAAACAAGAAAATCGTGTTTTTGTGTTGAAATTTTTCTCCGTTTGGGATAATTGAATGAGAAAATTTAAATTCCAACTATTTTTTCTAAAGTTTTTACCTTTTCAATTATTTTCATCTAAATAATATTTATTTTTTTAATTTTACTTTTGAGACAAAAATTTTCAAATATAAATTACGTTACTGTAAACTTACTTTCAACTAAACTTAAGTTTACAAATTCATTTTTAACTAAACTTAAGTTTACCAACTCTAATCTAAGCACATACGAACAATGGCAAGATGAATTCAACATGACACACCATTCCCTTCCAATTCCCATTAAGCTTGAATCCTTTTAAATTGTGTTTTATTTTACTTCTATGTGATTATTTTTTGTTTTTATATAGCATATGGTGTAATA
Organism: Ormosia semicastrata; assembly: GCA_029884595.1. Lineage (NCBI taxonomy): Eukaryota > Viridiplantae > Streptophyta > Magnoliopsida > Fabales > Fabaceae > Ormosia > Ormosia semicastrata. Next base: position 68,736,626 of record JAQQTO010000061.1, on the reverse strand, counting down.
CCCACTGTAGGGTATCACATTTAAGACTAATCCTAATATAATTTACCAGAGTTGTAAAAAAAATAATCTTGTAAAAACATTGATTTTAAAATTTTGTTTGCGGAATAAAAGAAAAGAAAATCAATAAAAACCATAAATAAAACTTGTAATTGAAAAGAACACACTAGAATATACATAGATATTACAAACCTTGTTCCCAAATAATTCACATAATTACATTACACTCTAAAAGATAAATATGTACAACATAAATATCAAACATAAACTGTCTAACTAAAACTTTTAAAGACTAAAGATTTGGGCTTTCAGAAGGATCCTCCTCCTCTGTATCATCAAAGAACCCAGGCGGGTACATCTCTCACCTGATAGGGGTTCTTACCGAAGACATTACAGAGTCCTCCCGTGGAGTATAGACATTATCACCCCAAAGCTCTCGAATAGGCATCGTGAACTCCAAACGAACAGATACATTCATCATCATAATTGGAACCCATCCCTAGTTCCACTAAGATTCAGAGTCAAATTCCTGGTATACACAAAATGTTCATTATCTAAGTTAAACCTCCAAGCATCAGTCCCCCCATGGAACTGTACTCAAACAAAACCAAGTACTTGGCACCTTGCCGCCATTTAAAATAAATAAAGGAGCAGTCACTAATGGAAAACAGAATTTCCAGCTTCTTTGTCTCCTTGGTCTTCATCAAACATACACAATAAAATAGATATAATACAACAAAGAGGTGAGATTCCCTACATCAATACCAGTATGAAAGTATAGAAAATAATAGTAGATATACAGATACAATATTAACACATTGAATCATATTATCACATTACAGATAAAATACCAAATAAGTATAATTATCATATCAATATGCTGACCAACAATGCATATGCACAACGACCAATTCCTACTCCATGGAGCTAAACACAATTTCGGAGAGAAAGATAGGGAGTACATGTCTGTATATCGTTAGCCTCAAATCATGTGCCAATATATTATATCAATGTGCGCAACATGGCTCATACAAGACACTCTCAACTAATCACGAAAAGAGTAGTAACTCTGTCAAGATCGTCAGTGTGTTTGCGTAGGATACCTCGACGTAGAGGTACTACCATCTGGCCACATATGACATTCCACACCCCGACGTCTCCAAGATCACTGAAAATTGTAACTACACGATTCTCACCCATACGAAGGTGTAAATTCAATCTCCTAGGCATACTGCCTTAACTAATTAAGCTGATACGCTTTTCAATGCATGATGTATGATCCAAATACACATACAATCATTATTCTCACAGTATTTCACATACACATGCCATCTCTTGACAGTATCACTTTTCAATATAATCGGGCCCACCACAATAGTCCGACAGCAACCCACTGGTATTTCCAATCGCGTAAATATTTTATCGTATTTTCACAATCGCAGAATATTTTTCTTACGTTTTCAAATTGTGTAAGTATTTTCCAGTGTTTTTATAATCAAAGAAATATTTTCAAACGTTTTCTAAATCGCGTAGGGATTTTTAAACATTTTCTCAATTGCGTAGCAATTTTAAATTATTTTCTCAATCTAATAGCTTAAAAATCACTATTTTGAGAATAAGTTACATTTCTCTAATATTTTTCACATAAATAATTATTTTAGCTTTATTTACCATATTCTACTATTAAAAATCCTTTAAGTAACATTTTGCATCATTTCTCACAAAATACATTTCTTTGATTTAATTTGGATATTACAGCTCAAAATTTCCTCACGCGCTTCAAAACCCAAAGGGTGAGCTATACATCAGTAATTTTCAAGTTTTAACTGTTATCTTGCTTCATAACTTAATTAATTTAATTCTAAAAATTAGTTTACTTTCTTTTTATGTCTACAAGCCCATCAAATTAATTTCCTCTTAATTAAACATCTAAGTCTACTTAGTAAAATAATTTTGGATCTAGAACCTCAAAATTAGGCATATTGGCCGAATTACAATATATACTTCATAAATCATATTTAATTTTTTTCCTATCACCTTATTCTTTATAAAAACCCTTAATCCAACTTCTTATCATTAAATCCTTTAATCCATGATTAGAAAAATAATTTTAAAACACTTTGCTCCAAAACTTGATGTTGAGGCCGTGAGCCTCTACGGTTCTTTGGAACCCTCATACATTTCCTCATCATGTAATCACATCATGCCATAAACAATAATCAACATGTTTTCATAATCACATATCCAAGCATATAATCAAAGCTATAAATCATACCAACCAAAAATCATCACAAACAAAGCAAGCTTAAACCACACAAGTTAATAAATCCTTATGGATTTTTCACCACAAACAAGTTATTCCCTCACTACCAACATTTGGTTGATGAGGTTAATCTCCCTCTTACCTCAAGGAAGACAAAAACCCTTCAAGTTGCTTCTCCTATGGATTTCGTGAACCTTCAAAGAAAACCCTAACAAGCTTGAACCAATACAAAGTCACAAACTAAGCTTGACAAAGAAAAACCATGGATCAATCATGGCTTAAAAACTCAAGAATCAAACTTAGGAACATGAAACAAGAATTTTACCTTGTAGAGTAGAAAACTCTAGCTTGATTTTGAAGCACCAAAAGTATGAACTAAGTGAAACTTATAAGATGAAAAGTGTTTAGGATCTTGTCTAGGTTTAGGAAATGATATTGGATAGAATTATAGAAGCTTGGATGTTGGTTTTGAGGGTAGTGGCCGAATGCTTCAAGAAAGGGAGAGAATGGAGTTTTGTGTTTGTTCTTGAAAGAGAGAGAATGGAGAGAAATGTCTTAAGTCAAAAAGTGATAGTAAATGAAGTAAAATATCCTATTTCTCTAGTGCATGGCCGTGTAGATGCATGCATAGAAAGACTAGAGCTTGTTCAATAAGATAGAAATTAATCACATTGCTTCACATGGCTTAGGTCATTAGATGGTCATCTTTTGGTCATAATAGATGAATAGATTGTTCAATAACTCCCTAGAACCACCTAGTGGCCGTGGAGCACATGGAGGTAAGTAACTAGGTTTTGATTCAATTAGTTTCCTAGTTACACTTAGTTTAGGTAGTTAGTTCATCTAGTTTCTTGTAATTAGTTCGCTTAGTTACAAGGCTAACTATCTAGTTACAAGCTTAGGTCATGCATTGTCATGCATTCTAGAAGACTCTAGGTCCTCTTTGTAACCATAGACTCTAAGGGTTAGCAAACTAAGTTTGTTCTATTTAGTTACTACTTAGGCTTTTAGAGTAACTTAGTTAGATTACTTAGTTCCTTGGCTAACTAGTCTAACCATAATTGTTGACCAAATCCTATTGGCTTAGAAAAATCAAGCCATTAACATTGACCAATTTCTATTGGTTCACCAAATTATGAGTCGCAAAAACTTTTCCCAGTCTATTTTCCAACGGACAAAGGATACAAAATCTAATACCTAATTAGCAGAAACTACTGCTCGCAAATCAGTAATTACTGTCCAAATAAATAAAAACGTGAAATATTTTTATTTTACAGATAAATTCTAAAAATTAAAAGATCGGGTAGCGTATCTCTCGGATTCGGGATTAGTAAGATCCCCCGGCTCCGAATAAATCAGTAAAGATTTTCTCCGGCCTGTAAATTATCATTTTCTTAACTCGGAGTAAATCACACACAATGATAAAAAATAGTCATAGAATATCAAAATAAATTTAAAGCTCACAGAAAACACAAAACAGTACAATTCAGACATTACTGAGAAACTGTAAAATTTGGGGTGTTACATATGGGGTCACAAAACTATACTTTCTTTCGATTTTGCAGTGAATGTGTGTTGGGCAAGTTAGCCTTTCCATCTTTTTCCTCTGTTCTTTTCTTTTCTGTTCATGTTGATCATTTAAAAAAACACCTTTTATTTTTGGGAATTAATTATTCTTCAGCTTGAGAATTTGCTCTTAGATCGAAGGTTTCTTAAACTCTATTTTCTCTGAGGATTTTGCTTATTGTTTGCTTTGTTCATTGCCCATCCCTTCTTTTTCCCTCTTATTTGTGTGGTTATGTTTATGAAGTTAGATGATGTTATTTTCATTGCCTATTCCTTCGTTTTCCCTCTTATTGGTCCCTCTTCTCCCATGTTTATGTTTATGAAGTTATGCTTTTTTCTCCTATGCACATGTTGACACAGAAAATGGAAGGGTCATCCGCAATCCACAAGTTGCTAATCTTTGTGATTAGATTCCCGAATGAGAAAGCATATGAATGGACTTTGTGATGAGATTACCAAAGACCCGGTCAGGCTATGATGCCATTTGGGTTATAGTGGACAGACTTACAGAGTCTGCACACTTTTAGCCGTAAAGGCTAATTAGCCATTAGACAAAAGAGCCCAATTGCATCTTCAAAAGATAGTCGGATGGCATGGAATCCCGCTAAGTATAAATATCAGATCAAGATTTCAGATTCGCCTTTAGATTTTGAGGGAGCCTTGTAAAAAGCTTTTGGTACAACAGATCACAGAACAGATCGAAATGATCAAAGATAGGATGTTAAAATCCTACAATAAGTAGGAAAGTTATGCGAATAAGATAAAAAGACCTTTGGAATTCAATAAAGAAGAACATTTATTCCTCAGAGTCACTCCTCCTAAGGGTGTAGCTAAGGCTATTAAAAACTAGGAAGTTAACTCATCGATTTCTTGGTCCCTTCCAGATTTTGAAAGGAATTAGACCAGTTGTTTCCCCAACTCATAAAGTATAAATCTAGATCCTTCATACCCTCTGAAAAATGAATCAATACTGATAAAAGATGATTTAACCTATGTGGTTAAACCTGTAAGGATCATGATTATGGTTATGAAAGAAACTCAGATGGAAACAAATTCCTTTGGTAAAGATGTTATGAAAAGGAGATGACTCAGAAGAGACTGTATAGGAACTCGAATCCCACTTGATGAAAGATTACCCAGAGCTTTTTAAATAGGGTAAATCAAATTTTGAGGACAATTTATAAAAGGGAGGGAGAATTGTAACATTCTCTCCAATCCAATGGACTTAATCAAGGTTATAGTAGCTCAATAAAATTGATGAAGGTTATTTGATAATTTTGATAATGATTTGGGATTAATTTGAGCATGAATCTATAACACTGAAGTTGAGAAATAGCTTAGTAATTAGTCTAAATAGTTGAGAAGATAGAAATAAATATGGAACATTTATTTCTAAGTAAAAAAGGATTGGAATGAGTTATACTAAATTCTAGAAGACCAAATGAATTAGTATGACATTTTTGATAACATTGAGATAATGTTCAAAGACCAAACTAAACAGACAAATAGCTCATAACATTATAAGAGTATGAGCAAATGTCAAATAGTGGGTGAAGATTTAATGAGATGGTGAAAACAAATTAAAGTGAAGACTTGAAAGCTTTTTAGTTCTATTGCATAAGGTTTAACTTAGCCTAAGGATGAATAGTGAAGCTTAGTGACTGGTAAAGGTGTATAATGAGATATATGGAAATATAAAAATGGGAAATGAAGGAAATCCTAGAATTTTTTATAATCCTTATGAAGGTTAGACAATTGGTTTCTGAAAGATTAAAGTGACTTTAGCAGATAAAATGTTTCCAGTGGGATTTCACCTTTTCCCCTTTATTTTCCTATTCCTCATTGCCTTTTATCTCTCTCGTTCCTTTTTCTTTTCTCACTTTTCTCTCTATTCTCTCATGCTCACTCTGCTCTCTCTCTCTCACACATTCGTTAGTCACCAGAAAACAAAAGGGAAGAAGAAAAGAGAGATGGAAGAAGATGTGGAAATAAGTTTGCCCCAAATGGTTTTATATTTTAAATTTTGATGATGACAAATACAAGACATATAGATTGGTGCTTATAATTGATAGATGTGCTTAATGTGATATATTGTATCATGCATGATATGTACCTTATCTAGTTATATTTCACTTAATAATCATGCAATAAGATATATGTAACATTCATCATATAATATATCCAATAATATTTTATATGAGTTATAAATAAATTAATATTGGATTTGACCTTGCTTAAATGAAAATGTGCAATGTGTTCTGTTGCATCCTACATAGAGCATATCTATTAATAATTATTAAATGTCTTATTTGGATATGTCTATGAAAGTTTTATATGCATGCTAAACTAACTAGAGTTAAACATTTATGATTCACGCATATAAAGATATTGAATTATGACTCTAGACTAACTATGCTTGTTTAAGTGAGCAATACTTTGTAGGATAGTCCAAGTACCAAGAATGAGCTTGCAATAAGAAAGCAAAAGATATCTATTAAGCTCAACACAAGGAGAATGTGATTAAACATATGTCTTTGAAGATTTATCTTGATGATAACACACATGATGGGAAGACCAAGTACAAGATCTTATACGAATAGCTTTAGGACTTAGAGTCTCTCTATTTGAGGATCTCTTTGGATATCTCATAGTGCGTTAAGATAAAACAAAATGCTTTCTTAAACTTATACCAAAACTGTTTTGATCTTGAAAATAACTTAAAAATATTTTGGTGTTTTTGATAAACTTTCTGGGATGTTTTTCAAACATTTATAACTGTTTTTAAACTGAGGTATTTGAATAATATCCTTCTAAACAGCCTTTTAACTATTTTTTAAACAGAGGTATTCGAATAACCTTGAATGGTATTCTAATAACATCCTTCTAAACAGCCTTTTAAATGTGTTTAAAATAGAGGCATTCGAATACACTCTTGTGGTATTCGAATAACCTGCTTCTGAACTATTTTTTTATAAGAAATGAAAACAGTGGTATTCAAATACCCCATAATGGTATTTGAATAACCCACGAGACTCTGTTTCATTTTTTTTGAATTCATACGTATACGTTAACGTATTTAATATCATATTAAATTCCTCCAACGGGCATTTTCTTTCCGACTCTATAAATGGAGACCGTGAGTCTCATCTGCAAGTACCCCAGCTATCTGTTTAATTTACGCTTGTTTTAAAAAATGTGATTTATAATTTACGCCTTTTTTGTGCTCTTTTTGCTGAAACTTTGAGATATCCTTTGAGAGCCTCTTAGCACTTCAATTTGTATTATTTGCTCTGAGTGAGAGTTTCTTTTCATCTATATTTCTATTCTTCTATATTGAGGATGAGGTATCTTCAAGGTTTGTATAAGGGTGAGGTATCCCTTCAAGGTTTGTATAAGGGTGAGGTATCCCTGCAGGCTGAGGCTTTAGCACAAGGATAGAGTTTCCCTGTGTGTGAAAAGTACTATTTTATGTAACAGTTGCAAGTACCTATTGAAGCTTGTATACATAGTGAAAAATCTTGGATTGTTTTCGAGGACTGGACATAGACCACAAGTGGGTCAGTGGTCGAACCAGGATAAATATCGTGCCTGCTTCTTTCTTCTCAATCTCTTTATTTTATGTAATTTTATATTATAGCACATTTATTTATTTGTTATTCTTAAAGCTTTTATTCTTCATCTCGCAATTCCTTTTCTTTTATTTAATAGCTTAAATATTTGTGTTTATTTTAAGAGCGTTTATGAAAAGTTTTTCATACCCAATTCACCCCCTCTTGGGTAATGGTTGCCATGACTAACAAGTGGAATCAGAGCTTCGTGCTCTGGTGAAAGCTTAACCGCTTAGAGTTAAAGATCCTTGTTTGTTGGCAACCTTGAAAGTTTTTCAAAATGGAAGGTTTTGAAATTGATAAACCACCATTCTTTGATGGTGTGCAGTTTGTTTATTGAAAAGCTAGAATAAAGTTTTATATGCAATCTGTTGATTTGGATTTGTGGGATGTTGTGCTAAATGGATTTATTTGTAAACCAAAACAAACTTGGAATGCCTATGACAAGAAATGTTTTTCTTTAAACATTAGAGCTATGCAAATTTTGAGAAGTTGTTTGAATAATGATGCTTATGCTGAAATTAAAAATTGTTCTAGTGCCAAAGAAATTTTAGACACCCTTGATGCTCTTTATATTGCTAACAATGATTTTTTGCATAAAGTCGTATATAGAGAGCAAGAAGAGCAAAAGCCAATGAAGGAATTTTGTTATGAAAAATATCCTCAAAATGATGTTCAATTTGAAGAGGTGGCAAAGCAAAACCAAATAGTATGTACGCTTGAAGCTTTGATAGGAAAGAATGAGGATGATGACTCCTATGAAGAGTCATTGATGCAAGAAACTGAGACAACCTCTCACTTGACTCCAAAGGACCTTGAGGTAAATGATACTTATCTTTTTTATTGTCCTTCCTATGATGAGTTACAATGTGCATATGATGAATTGTATGATGGTTTATTGAATTTAGAAAAGAAAAACTTATCGTGTTTAGAAAACATTTCCTTTATTGAAAATGAAATTGAAACTTTGAAAAATGAATATGCTTTTCTTGATGAAGAAATATTTTTGAAATGTGAAATCTCAACTTCTTGTGAAAAATGCATTGATTTAGAAAATCAAGTTGAGGACTTATATTCCAAATTTGTCAAAGCTAATGATTCTAACTGCTTACATTCTATGCTCGTTAATGAGAATAAAATTAGTGTTATTCCATGTGAAAATTCAAGCAAGGCTTATGACAAAAATAATTTAGAATATAAAAATAACAAAAGGCTTAAGTTTTTCAAAAATGATATTCAAATGATCAAGTCATCATTAAATTCAATTGTTTGTAATTTTTGTGGTCATCTAGGACATATTTCTCATTTATACAATTATAGAAGAAATCCTTATATGAGAAATTGTATGGTATGGGTTCCTAAAGATCCTAAATGCCCTAGTACTAACATTGAAGGACCCAAGATGAAGTGGGTACCAAAATGTCCTCCTAGTGTTTCAATTATGCAGAATATTTCTCAAAAGGATGGACAAATTGGTCAAAAGAAAGAGGAATCATCAAGGAGAATGCTTCCAAAGCCTAATGGTAGAAACTTTGGTCAAAGAAGGAAGATGGCTTCAACCAAAGTTTCTTAAGTACAAAATGTAGAACTTGCAAAGTTCAAGACTCCAAAAGAAAAGCAATGGATAAGAAAAAGTATTTCCTTGATTACCAAGGCCAAGCTATCAAAAGCTTTTACCTCTTATGCACACTCACATACAAAGTCAATAAATTTGAGGTATATTCCTTGTAGGCCTTAAGTGATTAATAGAATCATGTGTACTTGATAAAATTTGAATATTATGTTTAACACATGATTATGTTCATTCTTATTATATCATGGTTCATTAATTTGTTATATATCTTGGTACATAAGGGTCTATAATGCCTATGTATGCTTTATATGCTTTAAAATTGTCTATATATCATGAAAGCAAGCATGTTATCGGCTATGTGCTAAATGGTAATTAGTTATTTAACTTGTTGTGCTCAGTTTACATATTATGGAAAAATTGATCTTTATGAGAACATAATGGATTAATAGCCAAAAACTAACACACAAGGACCCAAGAAAATTTGGGTACTGTAACACCTTGAATTTTTCCAACTTTAGGGTAAATGACAATTGCATCCCCAATGTACTGTTTTGTGTTTTCTGTATACAATGTGGTTTTATTTTACTATCTGTGTTTTATTTAGCCTATATGTTGTGTGAGATTTATTCCGGGCCAGAAAAATTTTAATTTTTCTAGCCGGGAAAAACCTTGTTTTAATTTTTCAGAGTTGGGGGAGTTTGCAAAACCCAATTCTGAAAGATACTGTTGTGAATCTTTTAATTTTTAGAATTTAACTGTGTGATAAAATAATTTTAATATTATTTTATTACTCAGTGTAAATTTTGGCAGTGAACTCAAAAATATGTGTGTGGGACCCACTTTTAAGCAAAATAACCAAAGGATAGCTTAGAATTTTGAACCAATAAGAAAAAGCCAACAACATAGTCCAACCACTGGGAGGAGGTCAACAAAAATGGCTAGTTTAGTTGGATTGAAACTAGGAAACCTAAGTTAGTTAGCTTGGTTAGTTTGGAATGTAACTAAGTTAGTAACTAAGCCTTTGTAAGTAACTAAATTATAGTAACTAAGTTAGTAACCTAGTTATATCCTAAAGATAATAATTAACTAAAAACCTTAAACTAACTAAGTTATCATAAAGTAACTACAAGGTAACTAGCTAGTTAGGACCTTACACCTAAGTGTAATTAGTTAGTTGATGAAGCAAACCAAGTTTCCTTTCTCTTTGGGGGGGGGGGGATTCGGCCAAGGCAAGGAGGAGCCCTTGGAAGGTTCAAGACAAGCCTTGTCATGGCTATGACTAGGCTTGGTTCAACCAATCATAAACACCCTTGGAGACCAAGGCTTTATCTCAACCATTGAGTGGATGAATGGCTAGGATTAGCTCTTGAAATAAACTAAAGCCTTAAGGCCTTATTCTTTCTCATTTCTACGGCTGCACTCTTGAGGAAATATCAAGTTATTTCTTCATTCTCTCCTTTTCTTCCAAGCTCACCGTTGAAGGCCTTCTTGGAGCACCATTCGGCCAAGCTTCCAAGTACACCATCCACCCACCTAAAAATTTTCTTTTCTTACTTTTCTAACTCTAAACATCCATCCAAGATTATCTCTAGTTGGAAGTTTTTGCAAATTCCATCATTTGCATGCTTGAAGGCTCACCTTGAAATTTCTTCTTTAAAGGTAAAACTTATTGTTTTTCCTTTCTATTTTCATTTTTAAGCTTCCAAGCCATGATTGATCCATGGTATGGTTTTCTTTTCTAGTAGTAACCCTTAGAAAATTTTATTTATTTTCTTAGATTTTTGAAGGGGCAAAACCGAATTCCCAAAGAAGGAGGAAATAAGGATTCTCTTCATTTTAAGGTAAGGGGAAGACTATAACCTAGTTATTCTTGAGTGGTAATGAGAAAATAGAATGATGTCCATAAGGATTCTTTTATATCTTGATTGTAATAATTTTTCATGTATGGTTGATATTGTTAATTTGATTTGCTAGTCTTTATAATGTTGTTGATGTTAGTATAATGCTAGAGATGCATGAGTATTCCAAAGAATACAACACCCTAGGTTTCGGCCATCACCCTAAAAAGAGGAATTTAGATGTTTTCAAATTATTTTCAAGGAGTAATTCTGGTATTTAGTTGAATTAATAATGTTTAAGTATTAGAACAAGAGAAAATGAATTGTTTTTTTTTTAAATCCTAGTTACATTATGATAATTTCGGCCAACATGCCAAAAATAACTGAATTTGTGTTCTAAGTAATTTAGATTAAGTAAGAATGTTAAAAGAATTTTCATCATAAAGTCTTGACAATTAAAAATGGTTAAAAACAAAATAAAATAAAAACTGTAACGTCAATATTTTGAAAATGCAATAAAGTTTTTTTACTTTATTTTGCGACAAACAAAAACAGCAGATTTTACTGTTGAGCCAAAATGGGGATTCGGATATGTGGAAAGTTATAATACGCTAAGTGGGCACGTCTTGTAATTTGGTTATAGGAAAAATATGGTGCGCCAAGTGGGAGCGTACTGTATTTTGAGATTTTTGCCACTAAGAGCGCTTACGTAATTATTTTTGGCTATTGAGAGCATTTTCATAAATATTTGAAGTTTAAGGGCATTTTCATAAATAATGGAGGTTTGATAGCATTTTCGTAAATAATTGAGAATTGATAGCATTTTCGTAAATATTTGAAACTTGAGGACGTTTTAGTAATTACTGCTTCATTCATGCACTGAGTCGTGCCAATTTGAGAATTGGTGATTTGATTGACGAGATGAATAACATCGTGTTGTCGATGTGATGAGTAGTAGTGTGTTCATTTCCGATATGGACTTGGAGGCATTGGTGTACATTATTCCATATGTGGACAGGAGGTAGCTCCTTCTGGGCCGTGGTACGTGGTAACACACCAGTGTTCTCGACAAGCACTATACTTAATCGAGATTTTGAGAGGACTATTTTACTGCCTGTAGTTACACGATGTTATGACTGTGTACTACGCCATGATGTTGTTGGTAGGCTATAGACACAAAGTACTGACAGTGCAATAGCTGGTCGGGATAGTCAAGCTATAGACACAAAGTATTGACAAGGCAATAGCCGGTCAAGCGATTATTAGAACTTTCGGATCATTCTCTCTGATATTGATGTGTGTATTGTAGCTCCATGGAGTAGGAATGAGTCATTTTATTGTTTTGGCATATTTATTGTGTATTCATTTATAATTTAGTGTAATTGGTTCTATTTTTTTTCGTAATTAGTTATTATTATTAATTATTACCTGTGTTGATATTAATTGCTATTTTTGTTGTATTGTCATTTTCTTATGTACCACACTTGTGATATATTGGGTTGTCTTACCTCTTTGTTATTGTATGTGTTGTTTGTATTATTGTGTTATATATATATATATATATATATAGACTGTGATGAAGAGATTGAAGAACAAGCAATAGGCAGCGAATACCATACAGAGGAGGAGCCACAATCTACAGATTTCCAGTCTGAGTGTTTGGAGCCTTCAGACCATCCGTATCATTTGGACTGACTCAGAGAAGATGACTACGCCAGGATTCTTAGGTTTTGTAAGGATAGAGTTCCATAGAGGAATAGAAGGCTGGCGCACTCGTGAAGAGAGCAATGTTGTAGCTTATATGGGGACTATTACTTTATCTTTGCGTCCGGAATATGATTCTGATCCTGTAGTCACTGTTGACTTGTATGTACAGTTAGAGTTGCCTTTAGGGATCCGACGTCATTGGAATGGACTTTTCCATGTTCCCAATGACAATAGTGTAGTGTCTACATCCCGGACTCCCGTCCGTAGAGCAGCCCGGACCCCTGCTCGTAGAACTGCTGTGAGACATCCTGGATATCTGTCACCTGAGGAGTCATCTAGGAATGATCCCCCAGTAGATTAGATACTCATGATGTGCACTTGGGCACTTTTTGCTTTTTGGTGTCGTACTGTATTTGAACCTTATATCTTATCTTTTGACAGTTGTTGTAAATATTTTGGTATGTATTTTCTTTATTAAGCTATTTGTAAATTATTTGTATAACTAATGACAACAAAACCATATGTAAATTATACATATGTTAGTATTTTATATATGTATGTTACAAGTATGGTGATATTACACAGCTCAGCTGTAATATACAGGTGAATTGATATGTATGCTACGCCGTATAAGTGCGATGATAAGTTGCACTTCATACATTTCATAAACAAAATATACGTACAGGTTATATTATTTATTTTATAACTCGAATAAAATTTCTTACCTTTATTTTTTTTATTTTTTTTATATTAAATGTGACATCCCCAAAGGGTGTTACAGGTACCAAAAGTCAAAAATTGAAGTGTGTTGTAGGCGTGCTTGAAGGCCAAGAACTAACTTTAGCATCTTGAAGGTGTTTCCTGCAAGTACAAAGACTAGAAATAATTCCAAGCTCTCTTCCTTGTCTCTGTGAAGTTTGGACTTACAATTTTTTTGGATAAGTGAAAACTTTTATTATGCTTTTCTAGCCTTATAATCTGAAAATATCTCTGCATGTTAATATGATAGATAAGTATGTTCCTTGCTTGAACTGACATGTCTAATGATAATATCCTTGAGCCTGAGTTTTTGATCAATCATACATATAATTGAATATTTGTGTTTATTGCTTTATCATTGATTTATTACTCTTGAATTATTACTGACTTAGGCATCGGAGTTATCCTGAAATCATTTTTGCAGGTACTCCATCAAAAGGTAAGCTTTTGTCTCTCAAAATACAAATCCTAGACATAATATATATGCTTTATTGTTTAAGTTATTCGAATACCTCCCTATGGTATTCGAATACCATTGCTTTTATACGTGTATATCTGTGATTTTCTGATAGGCCTATTCGAATAGACCTATAGCTATTCGAATACCATACATCAGTACAGTATTCCTATGTTTTTATAAGCTAGTGTATTCGAATAACTAAGTAGTTATTCGAATAACCTGAGGCTTATCCATATCAGTGTTTCTCACATGCCTCTGGAGTATTCGAATACCTTGGAAGCTATTCGAATGCTTGCTCTTGTCTTGCTTATTTTTTGTTTGTGGGTATTCGAATACAGGAAAAAGTATTCGAATACCATAGGCTGGCAGCCAAGCCAAACTGGCCCATCTATTCGAATAACTGGTAAGTTATTCGAATACCTTCTATCAGAAGGGTGCGTCCTTTGGTATTTCCTAACCGAGCGAGCGACTTCGCTAAACCATCATCACGTGTTTGGGTCCTTTACCCTCAACAAAATGAAGATGATCAAGACTGATGAAGGCTGGGTGTTCCCAGTGGAAGTCGATGATGATGAGGACGACCCTTAAGGCGATTCTGCTAGCCCTGCTGCTGCTAATATTCCTGCCCCTGCTTTATTTGAAAGGTTCTGCTGCATTTGTTGCTATATATATTGCATAGCATTAATAATCAATATATGCTAAATTCTTTGTTTGTTTTGCCTGAAAATATGCACTTAATGATATGTGTGAAAAATGCAAATGCTTAACCAAATGTAATTGGTTATTCTTTTGATAAATTGGCTAAATTGATCAATGAAATGAAATATCCTTTGCCCTTGTGAACTCATTTGTTATTTTATTATTTTGAATTTTTTTTGCTTATGAGTTTGGCATAATGACTAACCTCTATAGATCCAAAATTGATGGATACCAAAGAAAGTACTTTGAATTATTTTGTAGGGTGTCAACTACCTCAAGCAAGCATTTAAATGGAATAAGTTCATTTAACTTGAGGATAGTAAAGTTTAAAAGGATTCAACTTTTAAAGGGGGTGCAAAGAATATCTATTCCCTCATGAAAACTTGAAGCTTGGAAGTTGGAGTCACCTACAAAAACTCAAAGAGTACACTTTTGATGATATCAATCTATTATCCTTATCTATGCTTTAAATTTGATATCGTATGATATATGGAGAAGTAGAGAGTTGTGTTATACCTTTACATGCCTTACATGAAAATTATTTGCCTAAATAAGTTTTGATGATGATCATATGTTTCTTGATAAACTTGAATCATGCCTTAAAAATGCTTAAACTATTTTTTTTTGGATTCAAGTGCATATGTGCTTCATGCATTCTTGTTAGAGCTAACATTGCATGGTTGATAATGTGATACATGCTTTAAAATTATATACCAACCTGAATTATGCTTATAAATAGGCTTACATGATATTTGATGCTAACCTATGTTTTAGAGGACTTTTAAAGTTAGCTTTGCAAGTCTCTCTATGTGTTTCAAATATAGCCATCAGATTTTGTACATACAAGCTTATATAGATAAATGAGAAAAGTTGAATTGAATTCAAATGAAGAGGAAGATAAAGAAGACTTTCTTCTAGTGCAATAGAATGGAGAATTCAAAGGAAGAAAGATCAAAGTTAAAGGACCAATAAAGAAGGATCATCACTCTTTATCTATCTCAATAAGTATCTCTATCCCTAAGCTATTGTGGTACTTTATATGATATGGATTGTATGATACTTGTTGATAAGTTGATCTTAAAATGATTAGATGCTTTCCTTACATGAGATGTATGTTTAGCTTTGACAAAGTGCCTAATTAGATATTAACTTGCTAATTTGTCATTGCATATAGGGTGGATAATATTAGTTCTATACATGCTTTGATCCCTATAGCATATTTCATCAAGGAGATGTACTTATATTCTTTTAACTTGGATTTATTTGTCTCAATGAATATATATATATTTTTAATATAAAACATCTCTACCTTTCTAAAATGCTTTTGAAAATATAATATGCTCTTGTAAAATTCTTTTTGAAAGAGGGAGAAGTTTTTAAAATGTTTTTGATTGATGGATTAAGAATAAAAATCTTTTGCCTTGCTTTATTTTATGATAATGTGCTTACATAATCTTGATATATCCTAGCTCTTAAATTGTTGTTTGAATACATAAAGTGTTGTCATATGCAAAATGTTGATATACAAAAATATGACAAGCATTGCATGAATAATCTTCTATATCATGAAAGCATGTTTGTTTCATCTCTCTATTCTTGAATCATATGTAGAATCTATAAGAGGGAGAAAATATTTTTTTTCCTTTCTAAGCCTTTTTGTTGATGTCAAATAGGGGGAGTGAAAATTGGAAAGAAAAATATGTTCTTACTCTTATTGTTTGATATGCTTACATGAATATCCATTCTTGTATATTGTTCAACATATTTTTCTTTGGTGATTTGTCATCATCAAAAAGGGGGAGATTGTGGAAATAAGTTTGCCCCAAATGGTTTTATATGTTAAGTTTTGATGATGACAAATACAAGACAAATAGAATGATGCTTATAATTGATAGATGTGCTTAATGTGATATATTGTATCATGCATGATATGTACCTTATCTAGTTATATTTCACTTAATAATCATGCAATAAGATGTATGTAACATTCATCATATAATATATCCAATAATATTTTATATGAGTTATAAATAAATTAATATTGGATTTGACCTTGCTTAAATGAAAATGTGCAATGTGTTCTGTTGCATCCTACATAGAGTATATCTATTAATAATTGTTAAATGTCTTATTTGGATGTGTCTATGAAAATTTTATATACATGCTAAACTAACTAAAGTTATATATTTATGATTCATGCATATGAAGATATTGAATTGTGACTCTGGACTAACTATGCTTGTTTAAGTGAGCAATACTTTGTAGGATAGTTCAAGTACCAAGAATGAGCTTGCAACAAGAAAGCAAAAGATATCTATTAAGCTCAACACAAGGAGAATGTGATTAAACATATGTCTTTGAAGATTTGTCTTGATGATAACATACATGATGGGAAGACCAAGTCCAAGATCTTATACGAATAGCTTTAGGACTTAGAGTCTCTCTGTTCGAGGATCTCTTTTGATATCTCATAGTGCGTTAAGATCAAACAAAATGCTTCCTTAAACTTATACCAAAACTGTTTTGATCTTGAAAATAACTTAAAAATATTTTGGTATTTTTGATAAACTTTCTGGGATGTTTTTCAAACATTTATAACTATTTTTAAACAGAGGTATTCAAATAACCTTAAAAGGTATTCGAATAACATCCTTCTAAACACCCTTTTAACTATATTTTAAACAAAGGTATTCAAATAACCTTGAATGGTATTCTAATAACATCCTTCTAAACAGCCTTTTAAATGTGTTTAAAATAGAGGTATTCGAATACACTTTTGTGGTATTCGAATAACCTGCTTCTAAACTATTTTTTATAAGAAATGAAAACAGTGGTATTCGAATACCCCATAATGGTATTCGAATAACCCATGAGACTCTGTTTCATTTTTTTTTTGAATTCATACGTATACATTAGTGCATTTCATATCATATTAAATTCCTCCAACGGGCATTTTCTTTTCGACTCTATAAATGGAGACCGTGAGTCTCATCTGCAAGCACCCCAGCTATCTGTTTAATTTATGCTTGCTTTGAAAAATGTGATTTATAATTTACGCCTTTTTCTGTGTTCTTTTTGCTGAAACTTTGAGATATCCTTTGAGAGCCTCTTAGCACTTCAATTTGTATTATTTGCTCTGAGTGAGAGTTTCTTTTCATCTATATTTCTATTCTTCTATATTGAGGGTGAGGTATCCTTCAAGGTTTGTATAAGGGTGAGGTATCCCTGCAGGCTGAGGCTTTAGCACAAGGGTAGAGTTTCCCTGTGTGTGAAAAGTGCTCTTTTATGTAATGGTTGTAAGCACCTATTGAAGTTTGTATACATAGTGAAAAATCTCGGATTGTTTTCGAGGACTGGACGTAGACCACAAATAGGTTAGTGGTCGAACCAGGATAAATATTGTGCCTGCTTCTTTCTTCTTAATCTCTTTATTTTACGTAATTTTATATTATAGCACATTTATTTATTTGCTGTTCTTAAAGCTTTTATTCTTCATCTCGCAATTCCTTTTCTTTTATTTAATAGCTTAAATATTTGTGTTTATTTTAAGAGCATTTGTGAAAAGTTTTTTATACCCAATTCACCCCCTCTTGGGTAATGGTTGCCATGACTAACAGAAGAAAGACAGATCCAAGAGGAAAAAGGAGAACCCAGAAGATCCAAGGATAAAAAAGATGGTGACTTGCAAAGGAGATGAAGTAGGTGGTTTCCTTAATCTTTTCTACTCTTTCTTTGTTTTTCAAAGTTTTGGAAACTTCATATTTGAATGATGATTTTGAAATGGAAAAGATGATCTTGTGTTGATTATGGTTTGAGAACTTGATTCTTGATCTAACTCTTGATGAGTTTTAAGATTTGGAAAATGGGTTTCATACCTATATTGAGATTTGATGTTTTATGAATGATTTGGATGCATATTTGTGATGATTTGATGTTGTTGTTAATGTTTATTGGTTTGGTATAGGTTTGAATGGCATAAAGGCTCTATTTTCTACAAATCTATACATGGTAATCAATTACATAGCCTTTATAATCGATTACAAAGCTTTTGGACCTGCGAAATGTGTTTCTGGGCAGCTTGTAATCAATTACATGGCCCATGTAATCGATTACAAGGCTTCTGGGGTCAGATGTAATCGATTACATCCTGTGTAATCGATTACATGGCTTCTGCTAGGTTTGAATTCAATTACCAAGGCCATGTAATTGATTACCAGACCTCTAATTTGAGGATTTTGGTCTGAAAGTGATGGAAATAAAGTTCTTTAACCCATGTAACCTAAATACAAACCTTAAACCTTGAATTAAATGATTGGAATTCACTAGATTGTGAAAATATTATGCATCCAAATAAATTTGAGAAAATGATTTCATGATGATATTGAATCATATGAGATTGATGATTGGTGAAATGATTTTTTTATGATGTTTTGCATCAAGTGAGATTGAATGATGAATTTGATTATTGATGATAAGAGAAATATTCATATGCATATTATTGCATGATTGATGAATGGATGAATGACTCAAAATTAGATTTGATTTTCATGAGTAACCCATTACCTAGGATATCCTTGGACCTAAGGGGTGACTTGGAAATGGTGGTTGAGGATGGACATTCTCTTACCACTCGAGTAATGAGGTTAAGGATGGACATTCCCTTCCTCTTTACTTGAGTTCCCCATGGTTGATGTGTAGTTGAGGATGGACATTCCTTCTCTACACTTGAGGCATTCCTAGTTGAAGGATAATGTAAGGAAGGAAGATACCTTCCCTATCTAAGTAGTTGAGGGGATAGTGTAAGAAAGGAAGATACCCTCCCTATCAAGTAGTTGAGGATGGATAATTCCCTTTCTACTCACAACTCTAGAATGAGGATGGACAATTCTCTCATAAGATGTGTTCCCTCTCTACTCACAACTATAATGAGGATGGACATTCCCTCATTTGTTATGGATTGATTTGGGTTACTCTGACCCTGAAGTAGCTTTATGTGACAAATGGATCGTCATAAATGGGTTGAAGTGTACCAACCTGAAAGTAGGCTACTACCAAGTGATTGGTAATGTGAGGATGAACATTCCCTCCATACCATTTGATTTGATATGATAAACGTATCCTAATGATTTGAGATATGAATCTTTAAAAAATGAGATTTTGATATGATTTTGATAATCAATCATATAAATGAGATTTCTTGAGATTTGATAAAATGATTTACGATTTGATGACTCAAGATTTAATGATACGAATCATAATTTGGTTTCATGAGATTTGATTAAATGAACTATGATTTGATACATGAATTTTGATTAATGTGATCCCTTGATATGAATTTGAGATTTTAATAAGATTTGATGACTGCTTTAATCATTCAAATGATTTTGATAAAGGATAAAAAATGAACCTCTGTTTCAGGAAGAACGAGGACTCGATTTGGATTTTGCCACCTTCCTACGGATTATACAGTAATGATTTGAAATGATTTTTCCATGAAACAGATGGAATTATTGTGTTGACACATTTTTTTTATAAACTACTGAGAATTTTATGATTCTCACCTTCTACTTTTATGATTTATAGGATAATTCCAGGCAAGATCCAGACAGTCAAGCAAGATGGAGCTTCGACATGAAGAGTCAGCTTTGTACTTTTGCTTAGATATTTGTAAATTGTCATGCTGACTTTGTGCCATGAGGCATTCTATGTATATAGTGTACAATGATGTACAATTGTATAAGCTTCATTTCTTGATATATGTATACTATGCTTATGCGAAAGGCTCATAATTTGATATCTATTTAAATTTATTTATTTGTAAAATTGATAATATTCGTAAGTAATGTACCAAATTCTAATTACTAATACGTAAACTGGATATATCATTAGTACTAGTATTTGGGATGTTACACTTGTGTGTTAGCTTTGGGCAAGGTGCCTTTGGGGACCCAAACCATTCTAGTCCTAACTTTGGTGTTGATGTTCTTCCTCACATTACATGTTGAAGCACTATGCCCTTTCTTCCCACAATGAAAGCATTTGATGAAAAGACTAGTTGAAGTACTGTTAGACCATTTGTATACTGCAAGTGCACAGATCATTCAAGTAATACAGTGAAGAATAAAGTTCATTCCCATGAGGATATTGGCTTCCAAAGCTAAATATCAACCAATAGTTTAACTAATTCTATTCAAGAACATAAAAATAGAGAAAGTGTAAATAAACTAAATCTAAACTACAAAACAATAAAGATAATGTTTAGAGTTTTAGAGAATCCTTATTCACCTCCCATTTCAACTAATAACATGCAATCCTTACAAGCAACATCAATGAAATGATTAAGTTAGCTTAAGAATCTGATGTAGTTAAAAGCCTATGTCTAGCGCAATTAACCATAGTTTCATTTATCGAAAACTCCTTAGTTTGATGCAGAATCCACTCATGAACAATCTATTCTCAATCACTCACTATGCATGGCCAAAAGGTATATTTCTATCCAGTTAGCAAATTAACTTATCCAAGCCAATTGAATGAAATCGAATATGCATAAACCATACATTAGATCTAAAATCTAAATTCCTATGTCTAGGTTCATCAGATTTCAACAAATCACTCAAAAGCTGATCAAATAATCAAGAGCATTAAGAACCATATGATTGAACAAAACCAAACATCAATATATACTCAAAAGACTACAAAAACATTAATATTCATAGAAGGATTCAAAGTTTTTCCTAAATACAGCTTAGCTAATCATTGAACACGAAAATACAACTACAAAAATCATGCTCAAAAGATAAGGAAGAGAGAAAAGAGAAAGGAGAAGGAAGGAAACTCTTAAGACGTCATCATTTATGCTTGAATCATCTTCCCTAAGGAAGATGACCTCCATCCTTGCCTCCTTAGGCTCCTTCAGCCTCCAAACAGTAAAACCTAGTGCAGTTTCTCTAAACTAAGTAAAGCTCTAACCTAAAATATAATAAAATAGTATTTATAGGTGCAGAAAAACATGGGACACCGCGACGCCAATATGACAATGTCGCGACGCGCATTCATTTAGGTCACCTACGCCCGAGGCGTCCACTCTCAACTTCACAGCGTCCTGGCCTCAGGTATTTGTACCGATGCAGGGGAATACACCACTACCGTGGCATTGACATGCCCACGTCATGGCGTTTCTTGATTGTCTGCACAATTCTGCAGCAAATGTCACTCTAGCGCCGTGGCATTCATTTCCTACATCGCGGCGTTACTTGCTGAGATGCAAATTTAACTTTCTCTTCCACTTTTGACTCAAATGCTCCATATATCATCTTGTTTGGAGCCTTTGCTATAATAGAGAAATCACCAAATCAATATCAGATACAAATTCACTTAATCTCTTACCAAATAAGCACAATTTGCTCAATATCACATAGAAAGGTATCCAGATTAGAATATGACAAATATAAGCATAAAATCTTCTAAATATGCATTATACACAAGAGCTAAGCATTATTTATGCATAGAAATAGGGTACAAATAACTACATTTTATGAAGTTATCATACCCCAAACCTACATTTTTTGTTAGTCCTTGAGCAAAACAAAATAGGGCTAAGTAAACAAGCTTAACAAATCATTCTTAAATATCATTCAACATCTGTTAAAATATCAATTTTTCCTTTTAAACCACAGCCAGTGTACAATGATTATATAGCCCTCAAAAAGTGCAAATGCCTCATAATCAGCTCCACACATACACAATCCTTCACATGCTAACAATCTAGCTTCCTTTCATGCAATTCATATTTTTTTACAAACATGCAAGATAAACTTCTCCTAATCAAGTCATACCCATCCAAATAAGTTTATGAACCTACATATATATGAATCATAGAATTCACAAGATTGTAATCTAACTCTCTCTCCACTAATATAAATCACACAAAATTGAGGATCAACAGGGACTTTAATAGCTTGTAATGTAAGGCCAATGGTAATGGGTTAAAGAACAAAAAGGATAGGACATAACACAAACATTGAGAAACATAAACATATTATTCCAAGTCATGAGCCACTAACTGATATGAGTAGGGTATTCAACAATGATAGTAAAAAAACTCGCTAAAACCATTTTGATGTTTTTTTTTCCTTTTCTATTCTTATGCTTTGCTTTGCTTTTCTTTTTTCTTTTGATTTTTCTTTTCTTTTCTTTTCATTTTTTTATTTTTCAAAGCAATACTTTTTCTTTGACTGCATTTAGTTCTTTCAGGCTCATTTTGTATTGAATATTCATTAACACACCTAATCAATAGACTCACTTCAAGAAATAATATATTATGTACTCAACAAACAATGAAGGTAGGAAGAAAATGCAATGCTTTCACATGCATTAGAATGGTTAACAGGTTAACGAACACAATGGTTATGAAAAATAAATAAGGCCAAACAATTATAAGGCTTCAAAAGGGGACCTATGAATATAATCATATCAGGGTAAGCTTGAAAGGCTCAATCGGTCCAAACAATGCCCTAATCATTTCCTCAATCATGCACAATCTAGGATTTTACCTTAAGAGAGTTGAAAAATAATTTCAAGAATAATCAAAATCTCTACATGGATAATCCATAAACATTCTCTAGACATGCACTCTTATCATTTTCAAAGTTACACTTGCATCTAAGTGAAATGTAAATCGTCCATAAAAAACAACTAAACTGTTTCACATACTTCAAGATCATATAAGGTTTCACTAAAAAGAGGGCAAATAGCAACATTTCACATCAATGGACAACCATTACAACACCAGCATTTTTGCAACATATCATGCATTCAAATAAATCCAACTTTTTCATCAAGCATGCATAACATCATTTGCATAATATTAAAAATTGAAATTTCTTTTTCAAACCTTTTAGTAATAGCCAAAGCAAAATAAAATCATGAAAACATATGGCTATCACAACTGCATCTAGAAAATATCATCACATACATTCAAATAGATCATTATAATTAAAGCACATAATGATACTCGCCCAAACCTAAGTGAGACAAAGTCCTCACTTTCATTGGCACATTGGGTACCTAAACTTTTCAAATTTATGCACACTATTAATATGAGTATACTACAATAAGGAAATACATGAAGAATAAATGAAATATTTACAAAACAGAGCACAACGCCATGACATTGATATACCTGCGTCGTGATGTGTAGCTCGTCTGCAGAATTCTACAAAAAAGTAACTCCAGCGCTGCAACATTAAGTGCCCTTACGCCGCGACGTTAGAGATTAGCTTGCAAAATTTTACGGCAAACATAGTTTTGCTGCTGGTTTTGCTTCAAAGTGGTCTCCAGCACCAGCAGAACTCGTTCAAAAAGCTAGATTACAATATGTACAACAAAAATATAATAAAACTACAAAATCAACATACTAACATATTTGAAACTTAAAACATAACTAAAACATAAAGATTAACAAAAACATAAAACTACCTAATTAACATACTAACACATATAAGTATTAACACAAATAGAACTTAAAACTTAACAAAATCAACATAATTAAGACATAAAAACTAACAAAAGCTATATACTACCATATTAATATACTAACATATATTACCTATTAACATATTAACAACAACAACATACTAACATAATTAACATAACATATTAACATATACATATTAACATATACATATTAACATACAAAATTTAACATACTACCTATTTATGCAAAAAGGTAAAGACAAGAATTTAACATAATCTTGGGTTTCCTCCCAAGAGGGGCCTAGTTTACAGTCTTGGAGGGACTTTTTCACAAAAATTGTTTGTGCAGATGAGTAGTCTTCTTGAACTTGATCGAAGGTTTTCCTTTTAAGGAGTTGCAAATTCCTTGAAGGGCCTCGTATGATTAGGATCATTCGGCTTCTTTATTGTACCTAAAACTTAACATAAAGAAACTTAAATTAAAATAAACTATATACAACTTGAATTAGAACTAACTAAACTCATTGTTGATATTAGTAATATAGAATTAAATCATATCTCCGGCAATGACCCCAAAAACTTATTAGATCATTTGTGTACTGCAAGTGCGTAGATCATTTAAGTAATACAGTGAAGAATAAAGTTCGTTCCCACGAGGATATTGGCTTCCAAAGCTAAATATCAACTAATAGCTTAACTAATTCTATTTAAGAATATAAAAATAGAGGAAGTGTAAATAAACTAAATCTAAACTACAAAGCAATAAAGATAATGTTTAGAGCTTTAGAGAATCCTTCTTCACCTTCTATTTCAACTAATAACATGCAATTCTTACAAACAACATTAATGAAATGATTAAGTTAGCTTGAGAATCTGATGTAGTTAAAAGCCTATGTTTAGTGTAATTAACCATAGTTTCATTTACTAAAAACTCCTTAGTTTGATGCAAAATTCACTCATGAATGATCTATTCTCAATCACTCACTATGCATGGCTAAAAAGTATATTTTTATCCAGTTAGTGAATCAACTTATCTAAGCCAATTGAATGAAATTAAACATGCATCAACCGTACATTAGATCTAAAATCCAAATTCCTATGTCTAGGTTCATTAAATTTTAACAAATTACTCAAAAGCTGATCAAACAATCAAGAGCATTAAGAACCATATGATTGAACAAAACCAAACATCAATATATACTCAAAAGATTACAAAATCATTAATATTCATAGGAGGATTCAAAGTTTTCCCTAAATACAGCTTAGCTAATCATTGAACACGAAAATACAACTACAAAAATCACGCTCAAAAGACAAGGAAGAGAGAAAAGAGAAAGAAGAAGGAAGAAAACTCTTAACATGTCATCATTTATGCTTGAATCATCTTTCCTAAGGAAGATGACATCTATCCTTGCCTCCTTAAGCTCCTTCGGCCTCCAAACAGTAAAACCTAGCCCAACTTCTCTAAACTAAGTAAAGCTCTAACATAAAATTAATAAAACAGTATTTATAGGCGCAGAAAAATAAGGGACGCCGCGATGCCAACATGACAACATTGCGGCGTGCGTTCATTTAGGTCATCTACACCTGAGGCATCCACTCTCAACGTCACAGAGCTCTGGCCTTGGATATTTGTACTAATGTAGGGGAATACACCACCGCCGCGATATTGACATGCCCACGTCGTGGCTTTTCTTGATCATCTGCAGAATTCTGCAGCAAATATCACTCCAGCATCAGCCATTCATTTCCTACGTCGCGACGTTACTTGCTGAGATGCAAATTTGGCTTTCTCTTCCACTTTTGACTCAAATACTCTATATATTATCTTGTTTGGAGCCCTTCCTATAATAGAGAAATCACCAAATCAATATCACATACAAATTCACCAATCTCTTACCAAATAAGTACAATTTGCTCAATATCACATAGGAAGGTATCTAGATTAGAATATGAAAAATATAAGCATAAAACCTTCCAAATATGTATTATACATAAGAACTAAGCATTATTTACGCATAGAAATAGGGTACAAATAACTACATTTTATGAAGTTATCAAGTACTTGAGAAAACAAAGAAATTTTTGCAAAGCTTTTGATGGTTTTTGGGATTATACCCTAGACCGGCCTTTTGAAAAACACATCTTTGTTTCCCTAGTAATATATGTAAGTTGTCTCTTCCAAAAATGAATTTTGAAAGAGTGTTTTTCAAATCCTCAATTTCTTTTTCAAATGTTTTACATGATGAGCAAGATGAGGATGTAGATGCATTTTTATGTGAAGAATAAGCCATGCTTGAAGAGTTAGCATCAATTAGTCCTAGAGTCTCATTTTCAATTTTGAGTTCCTCAATCTTCTTATTTAAAAAAAATTATTTTCCAAAAAGGAGATTGTTTTCTTTGATGAAGAAACAAATTTTATAAGCCTTATAGACTTATTATGCAACTCTTTACATGCATCTTGTAATTCACTATAAGAAGGGAAAGAGTCAAGGTTAGAAGAAATTACCTCCATATCACTTTCTTCTTCTTCTTCCTCTCCTCTAGCCATAAGACATAGATGGGCTTCCTCCTTATCCAAGCTATTCGTGGAATCCATGTCATTATCATCCCATGCAATGTAGGATTTCCTTCCTTTTTTTTCATTAGAAGGTATGTTTTCAAACTTCTCCACCTTCTTCTGATAGATGAGACATTCCATCTTCATGTGCCCCAGTTTTCCATATTCATAGCAAGTTGATGTGGATGAAGTTTCTTCCTCTTTATGATAGGTCTTCTTTGGAGGGAAAGGTGTCATTCTTTGAATTCTTTTCTTCTTGAGGAATTTTCTAAACTTTCTTACAAGGAGACTAAGATTCTCCTCATTTAGCTCAAGGTTCTCTATGCCATCTTTATCATCTTCATCATCATCATCAATTATAGAGGAAGTGGCCTTGAGTGTGTAACACCTCGATTTTTCTTTCTTTCTCTATGATATGTGTTTTTCTAATTTTTGTGATTTTTATGAATTATTTGATTTATTTTAATTATTTTATTATTATTTTGGACTGTATGTGTGTTCGAGGCAGGTCCGAAAAAATAAAAAAATTTTGGAGCCAAAAAATTTTGGACTGTTAATGCGAGGTCGAGGGAGCTTACTAAACCCGAAACTGAAAATAATTCTAAAAAATTTTCTTTCTCTGAGTTTTTGTTCCATTCTATTATCCATTGGATAAAGCTATTATCCACTGGGTAATGTTATTATCCATTGGTTAATAACCAACCTGTAAATATCTTAGAGGAAGCCTAGTCATAAGCCTAGAACCTTCTATCTTATGACTCACCTAGGTGACTCACTTAAGTGACTCACACCATGACAACTTGATGACTCCATTGTGACTAATGTGCGTCACTCACATGCACATCTAGCCATCCATTGTGTTCCACAGCCATGAAGCTCCAAAGGTGACCAAAACCAATTTTGCTATCTCAATGTTCATCATTATCATCTTTTTATGAAAGCTAACAACCAAAATTCTCTCTTCCATTTTCTCTCCCAAGCTTATGGCCAAGAACCCTAAGACCATCATCCAATCTTCCATAATTCAAGATAATATCATATCTTGAATCTATACACAATCCTAAGACACTTTGGTATTGTGATCAAGAGCTAGATCAATCATCTTCAAGCTTATTTTTCAAGCTTAAGTTCAAGAGTCTTAAGGTAAAGTTCTTGAATCTTCATTCTTGATTCATTTTTAAAGTTCTAAGACCATACTTTGATCTATAGTCATCTTAATCAAACCTTAGATGTTAATTTTTGTGTGTTTGTTTTGATTTTAAGAATAACTTGGTGGGGAAAGTTTGATTCACAAAGGCGTCCAAGAAGCTTGGGGAGCATCACCTAAGGTAAGAGGGAGATTAACCTCATCAACCAATTATGGTGGTGAGGAACGAAATATTTGTGTTTATGAGTGAAAAATCCATGTGAAGATTTATTCACTCGATTGTGTGATTATTGGTTATGCTTGTTTGATTATGTATAATTATATGATGTTGATTGTATGCATGAAATTACTATGGTTGCTTATTGATTATATATGATTTTATTACTTTGATATTATGCATGAATTTGATATAGTAGAATTGTGATGACTAGAGTATGTTGTATGCTATAAATTGTGCTAGAAAGGAAAAAAAGTTTTGGTCCCAATGACCATAGAGGCTCACGGCCTTCATGCCCTCCAAAGGGGAATCCAATGCAAAAATGGTTTATTAAATGCTAACCTAGAGGATTTAGTTATAAGAAATTTAATTAAGGTATTATAAAATAGAAATGGAAATGAATAATTTTTATCATCAAACAAAAAGTGATTTTTGACCATGATGTGGAAAATAGAATTGAGAAGTAAAGTGAAACTTAAAGTATTTTATTTAAGATGATTTTTAGTGAGGTAAATGGGAAAGATTTTTAATAATGAAAGTTTTGGAAAGAATGTTGGAAAATGTTACTTAGATAATTGGGGGACTAAATTAGGATTAAAGAATTTACAAGTTAAAAAGAAGATGAATGCAATTTTATAATTTAAGGAGTAATGACTTTTGGCTATATCAATGGAAATGATTTTTAAGGATAGTTGGAATTTCAAATATTTTAATTTAAGAAAGTTTTTATGAACAAAGAGTGATTTTCGGCCTTAGTATGGAAATAAAGTTAGAATGTTTTGAAAATTAAAGTATCTTATTTAATAAAACTAATGGAGAATGATTTTTGTAGCATCTTGATTTAATGAAAATAAATCTAAGTTTTTGTGGAAAACGTTTGGAAATATTAATTAGAGGTGGATTAGTGGGAAAATATTGGAATTAAAGTCCAATTTTTATATTAAGTGAGAATATTTTTAAATTGAGGTTAGAATATTGAGAAAATATTTTACGCGATTAGAAATACATAGAAAAACTCTTGCGCGATTTAAAAATGGTGATTTTTAGCTACGCGATTAAGAAAACATTTTAAAATCTTTATGTGATTGAGAAAACGTTGAAAAACTATTACGCAACTTGAAAATGTAGCAAAGTTGTTACACGATTGTGAAAACTCTATAAAAGTGCTTCGCGATTGAGTAGAACAACAAGTTTGTTGTTGGGTTGATATACTGGACTCAGAAATATTAACATATGGTTATAGCCGGCAGTGGCTTGTGATATGCACTGAGTCATTAATCATGCATTATTTGTCAGATGGTGTCTATTAAGGCTATTGTTGCCTAGGAGTTGAATTACAGCTTTGTGCGGGTGCAAATTACGTAGTGAAGGTCTATGAATGATCTTGGAGGTGTCGGGGTGCGGAATTCCACATGTGGCCAATTAGTAGCACTACTGTACCATGGCAACTGATGCAAATGTACCGACGATCTCGATGAGACACTATTCCTATTCTCGATCTGGCATAGAATGTCTTGTACAAGCCATGATGTATACACTGAGAAAAATTATAGCACTTGAATTGAGGTGGATGACGTATAGACATATCTTCTGGATCATTCTCTCTGAAATTGTGTTTAGCTCCATGGAGTAGGAATTGGGTGCATTGTGCATAAGAATGGTCAGTATATATATTGCGCATGTGCATAGTCAATGTACATATTGTTGTGGCATAGTCAGTATACATATTATTATGGTATGGTTAGTATTCATGTTATTGTGATATACATTACTGAATTATCTATTAATTGATAACATGATTATACTTATTGTTTCTGTATTATTTCTGTGATGATTATTATCATTATTGTTTCTTTGCTGCCATGCTGGTATTGATGTAGGGGATCTCACCTCTTTATTGTATTGTTCTGTTAGTTCTATTCTATATTTATGTTTTGAGAAGACTGTGATGGCGGAACAACGAGATCTTCAGGGTTTTGTTAGACTACAGTTTCATGGGGACATCGAAGCGTGGCACGTCCATTGGGACACTGGGCGCATTCAGTATATTGGAGATGCTACTTTGTCTTCGAGGAGGATCCGACCTGGGGTTGCTACATTTTCTGTTGATGCTGCTGTTTACTTGGAATTTAATATACCTGTCGAAAAGTTATAGGGTAATCATCATAACACTTCTAGGGAAGATTTCAAGGTGTCGACCACTCAGACTCCCGCCCGTATTGACATGCCCTGAGTAGGGAATTTGTCCGTTAGGGATCCCAAAGATGATCTAGAGGAAGATCGGGTGCAGGACCCTACTCTTCAAGTTTTTGGACTTGGGCTAGGTTCAGTTTTGATATGGTAGTTATACATATTATTTGGAGTACGTAAGCTTTATGTATTTAAGTTGTTACTAATCTATATTATGTACATGAGATTTATATTGTTCAGTTTTTATGTCTTCAGTATCTATAATTTAGTAAGTTTATGTTATCGCGAAAAAGAAATTTTGAAACCCGTATTAAAATAATATCATATATTTCATAACTTGGGTAAAGTTTTAAAAAAAGCTAGTCTGAAATGTAATACCCTAAGGAGGGTGTTACAGAGTGCAATTCCTTTCTTTTTCTTATCATGCTGTCATTTTGATTAAGTCTATTTAGCTCTAATTCATGTTCTTGGAGCTTTTCAAAGAGAGTGATTAGTGTCATTGTTGAAAGATTACTTGACTCTGCAATAGTCATCACTTTGGGTTGCCAAATCCTATTTAAACATCTCAAAACTTTGTTAATAAGGTCTTCATTAGGAAAAGTCTTTTCCAATGAAGCAAGATGATTTTCAATATATGTGAACCTATTTTGCATTTCTTGAACGCTTTCTCATTGGTTCATTCTAAAAAGTTCATACTCATGAGTGAGAGTATTATTCTTGACCTTTTCACTTCACTAGAAACCTCATGGGTAACTTGTAAGGTGTCCCACATTTCTTGGGCAGTCTTGCAATTTGAAATCCTAAAGAATTCATTATACCCAAAGCCGTGGTAATGATGTTCTTGTCTTTCAAATTGTATTGGACTTTTTTGTTGTCTTCATTGGTCCATTCACTTCTTAGTGTATTAACCCTTACACCATTAACAACATGTGTGGTAACAAAGAGTCCATTTTCTACAGCATCCCACACATCTAAACCAATAGCTTTAATAAAAATTTTCATTCATTCTTTTAAATAACCATAACCATCCCCATTGAAAAGGGTGGTCTCTTTATAGAAGATACTTCCGATGATAAAACCATTTGAAGAAGCCATCACTTTTCTTGAAGCTGCTAAGCTCTTTACACAAGAGTCTATCTCTAACACCACTTGTTACCAAGTGACTTCAATACTCAAGAGGGAGGATGAATTGAGTTTATAAAAATATTTTGTAAACTTTTCACAAAACACTTGAATATCAATTTTTGTTGAAGCTATTGATTGATTAAGGTGAATGGATAGATAAGATAGAGCACTTCACTCACAGATTGAATAAGCCAAGACAGAAAATATTCAAGCAAGCATATGGAATTATGATGAACTATCAACATGTCATATTTTTATAGTTCAATTCCTTGGTTTTTCATATTCTTTTATTTATTTTTAATGAATTTTATTTATTAGTTTTGTTATATTTTTAGTACTGTTTAATTATGTTTTTATTAAGTATTTTATGTGTTTTCGTCAGGTAATTACACTTGGAGAAGTTTGGACGTTCAAAGGAGCAAGAAAACGAGGAAATTTCACCAAGTGACCAGTGCCTGAGCGCTGGTGTTGGAGCGCCTGAGTGCCCGGAGCGTATGCAGCAATGATGAATTAGTGATTCAGTGCCTAAGCACTGAGAAGGAGCACCTGAGCGCGCAATGTGTAGCAGCGCGTGTATTGACTTAAGTGATTGAGAGCTCAGAATTGAGCGCCTAGGCGCTGAGTGCATAACAGTAGACGTGAATTTCAATAAAATGAGAAAGTTACGCAAAATTTAAGACATTGAGCACATTACATAGAAAATCCCTAATCTTGAGAGAGTTGTTTAGCGACAGCAAACCTTGGAGGAAGGCTTGAAGGAGGAATCGATTCTTGAAGGCTTAGAGATTATAATCTCCATTAAAGGGGTTTTGATTTCTCTTTCTTTTTAGTTTCCCCTTTTCTTTGGGTTTTCTTTCTATGGATTTGTATTCTGATATGAGTTTGTTTGTATTGAACATGAGTAGCTAAACCTTTAGCTAGGGCTATGGGGGATCTTGTTTTCCTAATTATTTGGGTTAGATTTCTAATTTAATTAAGGTAATTTCTTTAGGGTTTATCATATTGCTTGCATTCTTGTTATAACCTAATCACTTTTGGCATGTGTTAATTCATTGTTTGACCGGTGACCATCTGCATTCAATGAGTGGATCTATATGGTAAGCCTAAGATTAGATTGGTGAATGACCAAACATCAATTTTTCCTACCAATGAAATTGACAGGTATGTTAGTTCATCTCTTGAATTGAAGCTTAATGCATTCTTAATTAATTCATCTAAATGACCAAATAGGTGATTTAATTTAGGAATAGAATATTGATTCATCAATGACCATTAGGATTCAATAGCAAATAAGAGAATATTGGCAAAAGAATTACCTTACATCATAATTGAAAGAAAATCTGAATAATTGGATTCAAATGAACTTTGCGCCCTAGTCTCTCTTTTATTGATTATATTTTCTCTGTTTGATTGTTCATTGTTTTTCTTTATTTGTTTATTTTGATTTTAGCTTGAATTTCTTCATACACTTTCGATTGTTTGAATAACAAAGAGTTTAGCGAATCTAGTAATTACTAATTATTACTCGTGGGATCGATAACTGAGACTCAAGTCCTATATTACTTGGTGATAGAGTGCACTTGCTCTTAGTGTATTTTACGCGTACCAAGTTTTTGGCGCTGTTGCTAGGGAACAAGTTTGGTAATATTAGAAGCGAAAAACTCTAGTTAATTTAGACGCCCTTTTCTTTTATTCCTTATTTTTTTTAATTTTAATTTTATTTTATTTTTATTTCTTATTTTATTTTATTTTATTTTATCTTATTTTTAATTAATTTTTCAATTTCTTATTTTGTGTTTATGCTTACTCGATCTTAGTTTCCTGATTTGTCTTTTGATCCAGAAATTGAGAAAACAGCTTGCAGGTTAAAGAAGCAGTCTTTAATTATAACTGTGACAGAAGATATTAACAAGATGGAGAGGCAATCGGTTGTTGAGGCAAACCGTGAAGAAAGAGCTATCCCAGCAGAGCCGACCATGCTTGAGTACTCTATGGCCACTGCTAAAGGGTATGGAGGAAGTATAATAAGATCAGCTGTGGCGGCTAATAATTTTGAGATCAAATCAGCATTGATCTCCATGATTCAGAATTCAGTTCAGTTTAGTGGATTGCCTTCGAATGATCCTAATCAACATTTAGTTAGGTTCTTGTAGTTGTGTGATACTATCAAGTACAATGGTGTGACAGATGATGTGATCTGATTGCGAATCTTTCCTTTCTCTCTTAGGGATAGAGCAAGTTAGTGGTTAACGTCACTTCCAAAGGGTTCCATTACTACATGGGATCAATCGACACAATAGTTTCTGGCTAAGTATTTTCCTCCTTCTAAATCTACTAAATTATGGAATGATATATCTTCTTTTGTGCAGTTTGAGATGGATACTCTTTATGAAGCTCGGGAGTGCTTTCAAGAGTTGTTGAGGAGATATCTACATCATGGATTTCCCGTATGGCAGTAGGTTCAGACTTTTTACAATAGTTTGTCACCTGCAAATCATTCACTCATTGATGCTACTGCGGGAGGTACAATATGGAGGAAAACACCTACTGAGAGCCAAGCATTGATTGAAGAAATGGCGTTGAATAGTTATTAATGGCAAAATGAGTGCTAGGTTCTTAAGAAACAAGTAGGCGTGCATACTGTTGATTCTTCTATAGCCATTTTGAGTCAATTGGAAGCTTTGACGAAGAAGGTTGAGACACTGATGGTGATAAATAGTGCAGTCCCACTAATCATTTGTGGGGCATGTGGAGGACAGGGTTATACAAGTGCAAATTGTCAAGTTAGTAGTCTATTTGCCCCTGACCCTGAAGGAGTAAATTTTGTTGGTAATTCCAATCGGTAACAGTACAATCCTTATGACAATACGTACAATCCTGGTTGGAGGGACCACCTTAATTTCAAATGGGGTAATCAATAGGGTAATCTACAGAGCCAGCAAAGAGCGCCACAGCCACCTCCAGTATTTCAAGTAGCTGCAGAGAAGCAAAATTTTGAAAGTCTCGTGATGAAGTACATGCAGAATTCAGAAGCCAGAATGAAAAGCATGAAGACTCAGATTAGTTAGTTGACTACATTGATGACAGCGAGGGCACCAGGGACATTGCCTAGCACTACTGAGACTAATCCAAGGGAACAGACCCATGCAATTTTCCTTAGAAGTGGTAAAGAACTTGAGGAGTCCTCTCAAAAGAAAGAAATTCCAGAGCTTAAAGATTCTCTTGTTCAGTCAGAGCATGAAGATGAGAAGGCAACTGAAGCATCTAGCTCATCAAGAATTGAGATAAAGAAGAATGATGTCCTTACTAAAGATGCCAATCAAGAAAGAGAGGTTGAGAAAAAAACACCAAAGTGGCAGAGCATGAAGAAGGATCGTGAGCAGAGCGCAGTTTATGAACCATCCCCATATGCCATGATCCCATTCCCTCAGAGGCTTAAGAACAATCAGATAGATCAGTAATTTGTCAAATTCTTGGAGATATTCAAGAAATTGTAAATTAATATTCCGCTCGTTGAAGCCATCTTTTGAATGCCCAACTATACAAAGTTTTTGAAGGAAATACTTACAAAGAAACGCAAGCTTAAGGAATTTGAGACTGTATGTCTTACTGAGGAGTGTTCTACCATTCTTTTAAAGAAATTACCCCAAAATTGAAAGATCCAGGGAGTTTTACTATTTCTTGCACTATTAGTAACTTTTATTTTGATAAGGCATTATGTGATTTGGGTGGTAGTATTAATTTGATGCATTTCTCTGTGTTTAAGAAATTGGGAATGTAGGAACCGAAACCCACAAATATTTCACTACAGTTGGCTGATAGATCCTTCGCTTACCTGCGCAATGTGGTGGAGGATGTTTTAGTGAAGGTGGACAAATTCATATTCCCAGTTGATTTTGTGGTACTGGATATGGAAAAGGACATTTATATTCTTCTCATTCTTGGAAGACCGTTTTTGGCCATTTCTGGAGCTGTGATTGATGTACCTCGAGGTGAGCTCATCTTGAGAGTGGATGGAGATCATGTGATCATTAATGTCTTTAGGGAGGCTAAATCTTCCCCAATGTCAAATCTCCATGATTTTATCAATTTTGTTCAAGTTAAGACGTAGGAAACCTTAGCTATCAAAGACCCCCCCGCCATTATACAATTTTGATGTTGATCTTCTAGAAAGTCAAGCTGATGAAATAGATAAAGGTCCTCCTATGATCCATGCTTCTTCATAAAGTGGTCATTCATCTGTTGATCGAGTGCGACCACCATGGCCTAGCGGAGTTAAGGTGTAATTGGGACAACTAAGCTCTTGTCAAGTTCAGAATGCTGGTAGCAGCAATCCCAAGGCCATTAACGAAGGAAGAAGGCATTGTTTTGAAAAAAAAAGGCGTCCTCCTATTTCTCTTGCTTTAAGCCACCTTGATTTATCTAAAAAGGCAACGTCAAGCTAATGACGTTAAACAAGCGCTTCATAGGAGACAACCTGTGTTTCTTCTTTCTTAATTTTATTTTAGTTATTTTTGTAATTTTTATTTTTCTTTTAGATACTACTCATGTATTTTGGGATTTTATTTTTCAGATTCTGTTGCTGCACTGACTCTTGTGCTTCTCCTTTGCCTGGCATTGTGACATTGTTCATCAGGTTGTGTTGTTCTTTTCTTTACCCTTTTATTTTTTTTCTTCTACATTGAGGACAATGTTTATCTTAAGTGTGGGGGGGTACTTTTACAATTTTTGTGCAAAAAAAAATTGATGAGCACTTGAGTATTGCTTGTAATTAAGTTGGAATTATGTGTTGATGTCTTGATTTATTCTGAGCTGATGGAGATATGTTTTTAAAGGGGATTCCATTGATCATAGGCTGATAATGTGTAAAGCAATCTTTTTCAATGAAGAAAAGTGAAATTTAGCATCTTAGTTGAAAATTAGCCATATTTGCTTGCTTTTGTTCTCTTTATTAATTCTAGTCAGAAAGTGAGTTTTGAGCCTTAATGATTGGATTTTTCAAAAATAAAATCCTATTTTTCTTCTGGAGTGAGTTTTCTCTTGATTGATGTGCACTAGAACTTGCTTTGATATCTTGTTGAGGCTTTAATGATTCACATGCATACTTGAATATGATTAAGGCAATTAGGCTTAATTTCTTCTTGACTTTAAGAGTTGCATTGATTAAATAATCCCTTAGTTGCCCCATTTGAGCCTGAAATTGATTTCTTTGAATACCCCATTGAATAATCAGGTTGGGTTCTTTGGAGCATCTATTGTGTTAATTGAGAAGTCATAAAAAGTTGTTGTCTTCGGGGGTTAAAAAAAGAGAGAAAAGTTTGAAAGTGAAAAGAAAAAAAAGGAAAAAAAAAATGAAAAAGAAAGAAAAGAAAAGAATTGTTGGTGAAGAATAATGAAAATATTGGGTTGAAAGTGAGAAGTTGTTATATTCTTGTGCATCATGCTCTATCTGTCATCTTTTCAGCCTGATTTTACTTTGTATTAATTTATTCATGAGCATTCTTTACCCTATTTTATCCTTTCTTCTTACCTTCCATTTTACCCTTGGCCCCGTTACAACCAAAGGAAAGTCCTTTTGATTCTTGTGTAGTATGTGAACTTGGAAGTGGAGATGGGATTGATAAGCAAGCTTATGGTATTGCATTTTTCAAGAGAAATTTGAGTGATCTCTTTGTCCTTTAAACACTTGAGCGATGGAAAGTTGAGTGATCTCAAATATTTGATGAAGAGAACAGTTGCAAGTTAGACTCAAGCCTTTAATTGTTTAAGTGCTAAATGATCTTGCTTGATTGGATTTGATTGCTGAACTTAAATTTTTAAATTGTGAAAATTTCCCTTTAATTCATATTTCTTGATGTTAAGTTTGATCTTATTGTTGATTCCTATTCTTTGCTTGAGGATAAGCAAAGCTAAAGTGTGGAGGAGTTGATGAACTGTCAACATGTCATATTTTTACGGTTCAATTCCTTGGTTTTTCATATTCTTTTATTTATTTATAATGAATTTTGTTTGTTAGTTTTGTTATATTTTTAGTACTATTTAATTGTGTTTTTATTAAGAATTTTATGTGTTTTTGTCAAGTAATTACACTTGGAGAAGTTTAGACGTTCAAAGGAGCAAGAAAAAGAGAAAATTTCACTAGGTGACCAGTGCCTAAACGCTGGTGTTGGAATGCCTGAGCTCCCGGAGCATATGCAGCAACGGTGAATTAGTGATTCAGCACCTAAGCGCGCAACGTGTAGCAGCACACATATTGACTTAAGTGATTGAGCGCTTGAGCGCTCAGAACTGAGCGCCTAGGCGCTGAGTGCGTAACAGCAGACGTGAATTTCAATAAAATGGAAAAGTTACGCAAAATTCAAGACATTGAGCACATTACATAGAAAATCCCTAATCCTGAGAGAGTTGTTTAGCAGCAGCAGACCTTGGAGGAAAGCTTGAAGGAGGAATCGATTCTTGAAGGCTTAGAGATCATAATCTCCATTAAAGGGGTTTTGATTTCTCTTTCTTTTTAGTTTCCCTTTTTCTTTGGGTTTTCTTTCTATGAGTTTGTATTCTAATATGGGTTTGTTTGTATTGAACATGAGTAGCTAAACCCATAGCTAGGGCTATGGGGGATCTTGTTTTCCTAATTATTTGGGTTTGATTTCTAATTTGATTAAGGTAATTTCTTTAGGGTTTATCATATTGCTTACATTCTTGTCATAACCTGATCACTTTTGCCATGTGTTAATTCATTGTTTGACCAGTGACCATCCGCATTCAATGAGTGGATCTATATGGTAAGCCTAGGATTAGATTGGTGAATGACCAAACATCATTTTTTCCTACCAATGGAATTGACAGGTATGTTAGTTCATCTCTTGAATTGAAGCTTAATGCATTCTTAATTAATTCATCTAAATGACCAAATTGGTGATTTAATTTAGGAATAGAATATTGATTCATCCATGACCATTGGACTCAATAGTAGATAAGAGAATATTGGCAAAAGAATTACCTTACATCATAATTGAAAGAAAATCTGAATAATTGGATTCAAGTGAATCTTGCGCCCTGGTCTCTCTCTCATTGATTATATTTTCTCTGTTTGATTATTCATTGTTTTTCTTTATTTGTTTATTTTGATTTTAACTTGACTTTCTTCATACACTTTCAATTTTCTGAATAACAAAGAGTTTAGCGAATCTAGTAATTACCAATTATTCCTCATGGGATCGATAACTAGGACTCAAGTCCTATATTACTTAGTGATAGAGTGCACTTGTTCTTAGTGTATTTTACGCGTACCAAATTAAAGCACAAAGGTAAAAGAATTTGAGTTTAGAAGGACAAACACAATATTTATCTTGGTTCAGTTACTCCTCATGACCTACGTCCAGTCCTCAAGTAATCACCTGAGATTTTTCACTATTACTTCAAGCTTGAGTAGGTGCTTGCTACCTTTATAAACTAGAGCACTCAACACACCTTGAGATGCCTCATCTTTTGTGCTTGAGCCTCAACAACAAGGGATACCTCACCCTTACAATTCTTTGAGGGATACCCCACCCTCTTTATAGAAAATCAAAGTATAGATGAATGGGAAACTTTCACAAGTGTAAATAATACAAATTGAAGCTCAATGGGTATAAAGGAATGATCACACTTTAAGCTCAAAAATAAAGGTTTATAGAAATGGGCTGTAAGAACTCGTATGAATGTTCAACAAGGTTTTTCAGATTAATTTTTTTCAGATTAATTTCCTAACAGACTTTAATGCCTAACAACTTGTATTTATAGCCCAAAATGTTAAAGATCCGTTAGGGGTAGTTGAAGCATTAAATGTAGCTATATTGACCATTATTTTCTAATTCTGGAATCGTGTTTATTCGAATAAGCAAATCCTTATTTGAATAAACCCACTTATAGCACAATAGGAAGTGTTTTTTGAAGCATGTTATTCAAATAAGCAAATCCTTATTCGAATAAATGCATTTCTGGCACAAGTTGAAAATGGCTTATGAAACATGTTATTCGAATAACCATAGTGTTATTCGAATAAACCTTTAAAAACCAAAAGGGCACGTAGCTTGTTTTGTGTTTCTTATTCGAATAAGTCCCTAGTTTATTCGAATAAAGCTTAAT
Organism: Ormosia semicastrata; assembly: GCA_029884595.1. Classification (NCBI taxonomy): domain Eukaryota; kingdom Viridiplantae; phylum Streptophyta; class Magnoliopsida; order Fabales; family Fabaceae; genus Ormosia; species Ormosia semicastrata. Next base: position 68,697,316 of record JAQQTO010000061.1, on the reverse strand, counting down.
GGGTTGGAAATCTTGGCTCTCTGACTTTGGTTATTTGAATAAGGAAAACCTTTATTTGAATAAACCTATTTGAAAAACACTTTAATAAGCTTTTAAAACTTGCCAAATGTTTCCAAATGTTCCAACAATCTCTTAGGAAATTAAAGGTGTGGAAATAAGTTTGCCCCAATGGTTTAATATGTTAAGTTTTGATGATAACAAAAATAAGACAAAAAGAATGATGATTATGCTACAAAGATATGCTTAATAGATGATAAATGCATTACAAAAGAATATTGATCATGTTACATAGATGTGCTTAATAAAATATATTGTATCATGTATGATTATGTACTTTATCTAGTTATATTTCACTTAATAATCATGTAATGAGACATTGTAACATTCTTCATTTAATATATCCAATAATGCTTTATGTGAGTTAGAATGAATTAATATTGGATTTGGCTCTATTTAAATGAAAATGTATAAAGTGTTCTTTGTTGCATCCTTTATAGAGATATCCATTAGTAATTGATAAATATCTTATTTGGATGTATCTATGAAAGTCTTATATGCATGTTAGACTAACTAGAGTTATACATTTATGAATCGTGCATATGAAGATATTGAGTTATGAATTTGGACTAACTATACTTATTTTAAGTGAGTAATACTTTGTAGGATAGTCCAAGTACCAAGAGTGAGCATTGCAACAAGAAAGCAAAAAATCACAATTATGCTCAATACAAGAAGAATGAGAATGATAAGATGTTTTAAGCATTTGCAAGATTTGAAGAGAAGAAATTTTTGGAAGCTTGGATTACATCAAGAATTGATGATGGCAAAAGATCAAGTCCCAAGGTTCTTCAAGAATAGCTTATAAGACTTAGATTTTATGTAAAGGTAAAAATGAATCACATTAAGCTCAAATATGTTTTAACATCTTTAAAAGTGTTTCTTACATTCTAAAATGCCTAACAAACTATTTTTGAAAAGTTAGTCTTGGTGGTAGTTCAAACCTTTGAAAAATAACCAAGTTTGTGTTTTGTAAAACTGATATTTGTTTACTCTTTTGATCATAACTTTTAAAATACTTTGAGTTTTATTGTGAAATTTATTGTATATGAAAATAAACTCAAAAATCTTTCCAATGAGTGGTCATTTGATTTAAACGAATAAGAAATGAAGAAGTTATGACCATTTGCTTTAAACTATGAAAAATAGTTAAGTTTGAGTTTTGAAAAATTGACATTTGGTTACTATTTCGATAATAACTTTCAAATACTTTGAGTTTTGTTCTGAAACTTCTTTCATATGAAAATAGACTCAAAAATCTTTTTAACGAGTATCATTTGCTTTAATCGGATAAGAAATGAAGAAGTTATGACCTTTTAAAGTCAGTTTTCAAAACCAGAAGTGATGTAATCGATTACACAATTCCTGTAATCGATTACAACTCTAGAAGAGGCCATGTAATCGATTACAACATCTATGTAATCAATTACCAAGTGCCCAGAAACGTTCCCAATGGCTATAAACGACTAGTTTTCATTAAAAAATCATTTCTTAACACCACCAACAGCTATTTTATCACTTGGGCTCTATATATAAGTGTTTTTTTTTAAGCTTTTACAACTCTTGAATACTTGATTTGATCCTTGTATCATTAAAATCATATTTTGAGCTTTAAAGTGCAAATCCTTGATACCCATAGTGCTTCAATTTATATTATCCACTCTTGAAAGAGTTTCTTATCATCTATACTTTGTATAAACTCTAAAAGAGAGGGTGAGGTATCCCTTGAATTTGAGGATCAAGCACAAATGGTGAGACATCCTAAGGTGTGTTGAGTGCTCCACTTTGTAAAGGTTTTCAAGCACCTATTCAAGCTTGAAGGTTTAGTGAAAAATCTCGGGTGATTCACTTGAGGACTGGATGTAGGCCACAAGTGGTTGGTGGCTGAACCAGGATAAATCTTTGTGTTTGCTCTTCTCAACTCTATCCCCATTACATTTGTGCTTTAATTATATATGCTTAAGTTGAATTTGATATCTAGCTTATTTGCTTGATTTATCTTATAGCCCAAGTGGTATTTGTGAAATCTCTAATAGTTGCACCTTTGTTAAACTTATTCCGCTGCATTTATTAATTGAGTTATTCAAAATGCTTAATTTCTCAAAGGTGTTTTAAAATTTGTAATCACCCAATTCACACCTTCTTGGATGATGGTTGCCATGGCTAACAAAAGGCTATTTGTTAAGAAATCAAAAACCATTTTAAATCCATGAAGCCATATATGCTATTTGGGTTCTTGAAAAACAAGTTTAGAGCTTAAGTGTGAACCCCTTTTTACCTTTACAAAGAGATCTAAGTCCTAAAACTATTCTTGAAGGTCTCAGACTTGATCTTTCCATCATCTTCAGGTTTGTTATCATTAAAACAATTTTCAATAACCAATAGCCAATTACAATATATATATATATATAGGTCGATCAGTCAGGCCTAAAAGACTTTTTCAGAAGCCTAAAACCTAACCTATTTAATTAAATAGGTCTTGTAAAATGCCTTGACTTGGCTTTTTTATTAAATGGGTTAAGCCATGTCATAGGCCTCCTCTGATGGGCCACTTGCCCTATTCCCATTCTTAATTCTATTCCATTCTACCATAAACTCCATTTTTTATCCCCCCAAATTGGGTGGGGGGATGACATAAACCTTGTGCTCACATGGTCAAACAGGGATTAGTCACATGAGCAATTCAAATGAGCTGAACTTGTGGAAATATCTCGTGATCTTGGCTGAACTTGTGGAAATACCTTGTGGTTTCACAAAAATAAATCTTATAATTACGTTTTAATAATTGTACAAGTTATAATTGTTGAAAGGCAACACCGGCAAAAGGTGAGTGGCGTCACCGGTGAGAGATGGTTGAAGGTGCAGTTGCATGAAGGTGGTCGTGGGTAAAGATTGTGTCTGGAAAGAGATTCTACTTTTCTTAAGAGTGAAAGAACAAATAAAAAGAGGGATTTAAGACTCCCATGCACACCTTTTATATATATATATATATTTTTTAAAAATACTTTTGCAGATTTAGAGACAGATAATAGTCCGCCTCTAAACTTTTTAATATTAAAATTTTATCTTAAACAATTTGTTAATGTTTTATTAAAAAAAAATTATCAATTAGAATGGAAATATTCTGTCTCTATACTTTAGAAAAAATAAAATAGTTTATTTTATTAATTTTTTAATTTCTAAAATTATATAAATTTTTTAGAGACAAAACATTTCCATCTCTAAATATATTTGACTTCTTAAAACTCTAAATTGACCGAATAGATATGAGATTAGAGACGAAAAAATTTGATTCGGGTAAATTCCATCTCTAAATATATTTGACTTTTTAAAATACTTATTTGACCAAATAGAGACACAATTAGAGATAAAAAATTCAGAGACAGGTAAATTTCATCTCTAAAATTATTTGACTTTTTAAAACACTCAATTGACTGAGTAGAGACAAAATTAGAGATGAAAAAAATTTGAGACGGGTAAAATCTATCTTTAAACATATTTGACTTTAAATTGACCGAATAGAGACGAAATTAAAGATAAAATTCAGAAATGAGTAAATTTCGTCTCTAAATTCCATCACTTAACATATTTGACTTTTTAAACACTAAATTGACCAAGTAGAGACGAAATTAGAGATAGAAAATTCTGAGATAGGCAAATTCTATCTCTAAATTCTGTCTTTACACATATTTGACTCTAAATTGACTGAATAGAGACAAAATTAGAGATGAAAAAGTTGGAGACAGATCAATTCTGTAACGACCCGAGACTACCTACAGGATTGATAAGTGTCTCCATAAACCAACACGGGTCTTTTCAGCGTACTTTGTCCTCACTCACACGCATCCTAGAAAACTTCCTAGGAGGTCACCCATCCCACAATTGCTCCAGGTTAAGCACGCTTAACCATGGAGTTCTTATGTTCTAAGCTCCCGAAAAGCAGTTGCAACTTGTTGATATGGCTACACCAAATCAATTCCTTTATGCCATCCTCAACTATGCAGTCCCATACCTCGCACGCCTCTCGAATCCCTCTCATTCCTGCGTATTCGGTTCATTCATGCAGACCCTCCGCCTAGAAGCATGCCAGAGCCGCTCCTTGTCCGTGCTTCATTGCACCGGCGATCACTCCCCGCCCTCGTCGGCCCCGGGACGCCACATGCCCACCAACTTTCGCTTGGTTCGTCCCCGAACCACACCGTACTAGGAGAGGTCCCGTCTCTGATACCATTAATGTAACGACCCGGGACTGCCTACAGGATTGATAAGTGTCTCCACAAACCAACACGGGTCTTTTCAGCGTACTTTGTCCTCACTCACATGCATCCTAGGAAACTTCCTAGGAGGTCACCCATCCCACAATTGCTCCATGGTTACTTAACCATGGAGTTCTTATGTTCTAGGCTCCCGAAAAGAAGTTGCAACTTGTTGATATGGCTACACCAAATCAATTCCTTTAAGCCATCCTCAACTATGCAGTCCCATACCTGCACAGTCTCTGAATCCCTCTCATTCCGGTGCGTATTCAGTTCATTCATGCAGACCCTCCGCCTAGAAGCCTGCCAAGAGCCGCTCCTTGTCCGTGCTTCATTGCACCGGCGATCACTCCCCGCCCTCGTCGGCCCTGGGACGCCACATGCGACTAATGTAACACCCACCTTAGGATGCCACATTTATGTTACATAATTACCAAATTACCCTTATTTTAGATAACGTACTTTGTAGGGGAAAATACGAGTTGCAAAATTCCTTAATAACAAGAAAATAAACTTAGCAGAAATTAAAACATCACAGCATCATTACAAATAATTTACATCATTTATACATATCCAAATCTTTTGTTATACATAGACAAGTCTTTCACACTATCATACTATAAATATTACAAACTAGACACTCCAAACTTTTAAACACTATTTACATTGACATCTTGCCCAAGTACTACTAGGCAGCTGAGCCCTCAGAAGTAGCCGAACCCTCAGATGGGTCCTCCTCAGACTCCCCGGGTGGGGGAATTCCAACTCGACGTAAAGTCCGGGGAACAAATGTCCGAGCGGACGATATGACACTACTCTCTCTAGGGGTGCGATAGTACGCTCCCCAGTGCTGCCTGATGGATATAGGGAACTCTAATTGTACATAAATAGTAACAGAAAAGTAAGGGTTCCCTGACTGTAGCCTACTCAATCTAATATTTACATCTCCCAGATAATATATACTCTCTCTCTCAAGATCTTCGGTCCATGCCTCGTCCCCTCCGATGAATGTCAGCCTCATATAACCCAAGAAACTAGGTATCTCCACCGCCATCAAAACTCAACGTTTTCAATGGGATTTTCTTCTTCCTCTGCTACTCTTCCTACGTCTTGCTCAATGTCTTAATAAACAAAAACATGATACAAAACATGCATACAAGAGGTGAGATCACCTACGCCAATACCAGTATGGTAGCAATGAAGATAATCACATCCAAAATATCATACAGCTGTCATACTATAATTACAGTTATGCCACTAACATTATATATCATAATTACACAGGAAATAAAACAAGAATTACGATTATGCTATTTTCAATGCTCAAGTATTCAATATTTCAATTATCATAAGCAAGAATTACAATAATATGTCCTTTATGTATGCAAATGTACACTGACTCAATATCCTACTCCATGGAGCTACAACTCAAGTCGGAGAGAATGACTGAAAAGATCATCGGCACCAACATGCTTCAGACCACGTGCTCAATTTCGCACATCTAGCATATGCACGGCAGTCTTTTATCAAATCATGATTAGGGATAGTGTCTCGGTCGGATCATTGGTGTGTTGCATCGGTCTAACCCACGGTGCGAAGAGCTACCAACTGTCCATTGTAGGCAACCCGCACCCCAATGCCCCCAAGGTCAACAAGTGACCTACACTACGCTTATCACACCCACTCGGGAGGTGTAGTCTCTCCTAGGCAACTTGCCTTACACAGTCCTTCTGGACCTTTCCAATGCATGTACTATGCACTATTCACAATTTCCATTAATATCACATATGCAGGGTTCATATAATAATTTAATAGCATTATTACTGTAATTTAATCGCGTAGTCATATTTTCGTATTTTCTCACTCGCGACTCAATTCTGTCGCCTTTTCAAATCACGTAGTGATTTTTCAATGTTTTCCAATCGCGTAAATATTATTATTATTATTATTTTTATACGTTTTGAATCAGAATTTCTGTTTTACTCATTTTAATACTAAAATTCATTGCATTTCCTCATATTTGCAAAATAGTCCCTCACAATAGAATAATTACCTTTTTATCCCTCAAAAATATATTAATTACGTTTTAGTCCCTTAAAACATCATAATTCCCTTTTCGTCCCCCAAGACATATTAATTACGTTTAAATCCCTCAAAACATAATAATTACTTCCTTGTCCCTCAAAACATATGAATTACATTTTAGTCCCTCAAAATATAATAATTACTTTCTTGTCCCTCAAAACATATGAATTACATTTTAGTCCCTCAAAAATAGAATAATTACTTTCTTGTCCCTCAAAACATATGAATTACATTTTAGTCCCTCAAAAATATGATAATTACTTTCTTGTCCCTCAAAACATATAAATTACATTTTAGTCCCTCAAAAATATAATAATTACTTTCTTGTCCCTCAAAACATATGAATTACATTTTAGTCCCTCAAAATATAATAATTACTTTCTTGTGCCTCAAAAATATAATAATTTACATAATGGCCCCGTATTTATATAATTTTTTTACAATTTAGTCCTCATAATCACACATAATTTTTTTATGCATTCTAAATTACACACACATACATAATATCAAGTCTGTAAGTATTTCATCACACATGCTAACATTGAAATAAGTTACACATAACACAAATACTACACATACAAGCATAAAAACACAATCCTATACATCACAAATACACCCCAAAGACCTCAAACAATAGGTGAATGAATCCTTGTGGATTTTTCACCGAACAGAACCATCCTCACACCACCAGAACTTGGTTGGTGAGGTTGAATCTCCCTCTTACCTCTTGAAGACAAGCTTTCCAAGCTCTCCTCTTCCTCCTAGAATTCTTCCACTTCCAAAATAAAATCCCTAAAATTATTAAATAATTAGTAAAAGCACATACAAGGATTAAGATTGAAAAACCATGGAACAATCATGGTTTAAAAATTGAAAACATGTATTTAAAACCATAGGATTCAAAACTTACCCTTAAGACAACAAGCAAAATGTTGGATTTTGAACTAGATGGAGTGGGTTTTTGATAAAACCTTGTGAAGGAAAGATGTTTAGAATGGGATTTAGGTTGAAGAAAAGCCAAGAGATAAAATTATAAGTGATTGGTGGTGTGGGTTTTGGGTGGTGGCCGAATGTGGAGAAAAAAATTGGAAGAGAAGATTTGCTTGATTTCTTGATAATTTGAGAGAAATTAAAACTTATGTATGATAAGTATAAAAAGTGAAGGGGGGACGTACAAGAAGGCAGCTGCTGGCCTTGTGAGTGGCTTGTGAAATTTGAAAGGATTTACTTGAAGTAACTATCAACTTTTGAGTGCACATGGTCTAGCACCTAGCCTAGGTTTTCAACTTGACTTTGCATGGCTATTAGGAGTGTTCAAGAATCATGTAGAAGCTCCTCCATTCTGCTGCATGGCCGTGGGACTTAAGTGAGGTTAGGGTCCTCAATTTGTTGTTAATTCAAGCCTAATTGCTTGTTAATTAATTAGCTAATTAATTAGGTTTAATTTCCTAACCATTCTTAATTAACTTTCCAATTACATAACTAATTAGTTTCATATATATTAGCATATATTTTAACCTTTAATCAATATTAAGATATCTAATTAGTATTTAGATCATAATTAATTAAGAACTAAACTAGTTCACTTAGTTTGCTAATTAGGTAATTGGATTAGTCAAATTAAGCTTAATTAGCTACTAACTAAATTCAAGCCTACAACTTTTTGACTTAATTCTAACCATTGATTTATCTTTAATTCCTAGCTATAGATTACATCTAAGGTGGATATCAATTGGTCATAAAATTAGCATTCTAATCTCACCATTGATTAGATCAATGGCTAAGATTAAAGCTTCTAAAGTAAACTTTACAAATCCAATGGTTCACAAAGAAGTCAATGCTTCTTTTGTTGACTCATTCTAATTGGTTTAGAAAGTCAAGCTTGACTTACTCTCATTGGTTAGAATTTGCCCAGTCAGCACAGTTGACTGCTTTTCCTAAACGTGGGCCCCACGAACTTTTTCGGGCCCACGAATAATTTTTTTACTATTTTTGAGACAGTAGGTACTGTTGAATAAAATAATATTATAAAAATATAAAATTATTTTATTGCACAGTTAAATCCTAAAAATTAGGAGATTAATATATATATCAATTAGAATTGGGTTTAGTAAGATCCCCCAGCTCTAATTAATTAAAACAATATTTTTTTCCCGGTCAGAAAATTATTATTTTCTTGACTCGGAGCAAATCATACAAAATGATCAAAAATGATCTCAGAACAGTCAAACTATTTTTTATAACACACAAAAAATATAAAACAGTGTAATTCTGCTATTACTATTCACATAGTCAGAATTTGGGGTGTTACAAATTCTATCTCTAAATTTTGTCTCTAAGTTGTGAAATTTATTTTTCCTCTCTAAATCATCAAATTCGTATCTTTTTTTGTCTCTATTAGAGACAAAGTTGTGTCTGTCTCTAAATTCCATCTTTGAATAGGATTTTTCTAGTAGTGACATTACCCTCCTTGCACAGAAATTGACTTGAGCATCGGAGTGCTTTTTGCAAGTACCCACCCTTTGCACCATCGCTGTTGCTACTGTTCTACGGAGGTTTCCACTCATCATTACCTTCTCACGTAACCCTCAAAACCCAATTCTGAACAAGAACCATTCTCAATGATATTTATGCAATTGCTTTAGTTTGCTTGTAAGTTTGTTTTTGTTCCTAGATTATGTAATGGGGTTGCTGACCACCTAGCCTCTCTAGCTAGAGACTCTGACTTATGTGTTTGGGTGGAAGAGCAACCATCTTGTATTACAAACTTGCATAATTTTGATCTGATCAATGTATCAATTTAGATTTGAAATAAAAAAATAATATTCTATAGAAGGTAGAACGGAAAATTTATAAATTTTAATGCAACTTAGAAAGTGTCTTTAATATCAATGAGGGTTGGCTCAACTAATAAGAGCAAAAATGTCAACAAAAAAGACTTAGATTCAAATATTACTAGTAGTTTTTCATTAGTAGGTCACCTTTAAGTGCCTCTATAAGCCCTATAAAATAAGAAGTATCACTATAAGCCTCCCCTAAACTTCATATTACTAATAAAAAAATAGTCTATTTAATTTTGAAGCAATATAAGTAAAATGATTTATCTCTTTCAAGTACAAATTTCTATATTTTTCTTTCTATAATGGGTTATTACTTTATACATTTTTAATGTGTATTGTTATTTGATTGCTTGAGTTTCAATGACCAAAAACCATCAATTTTGGAGGTGTTCCTCTACTGCAGCAAAAGCCAGTAGCTTTGTTACACGAAAATTGTTATGAAGCTTACCTTGAGTATAGGAAGCTAATTTGTTTTACTTTGCATGAATTAAGGATATCCATGAGTCAAAGCTTGATGGCCCTATAAATTCCATATGCTTTAATACATTTTTAGCATCAATTCTTTTAAGCATCATTTTTCGCAGAGAAGTTTCGTTTTTCTCTTCTTTAGGTATTTTGTCAAGAGTTGAGTGTATATACCAATGAGAAAAATACTGTCAAGTATTTGGGATTTTGGTTTGAATGAAGTGTGACCTTTTTTTTTTCTATATTCTCCATCATATTTTTATATCAAGTTATAGTAATCGTCTTTGCCTGTGGAGCAAGCTATAAGCCAAACCATATTTTTTGCTTACACTTTCGCTTATTTGTGCTAATTTTATAACAAACTGGTATCAGAGTGCTTGTAGCATTCTAGGTAGATATGGTAAATGTTGACCACTACAAAATTTGATATTCAGCAATTCGATGGGCACATTAACTTTGGGACGTGGATGATTTGTATGATGGTTGTTCTGACACAACAAAATTTGAAGATAACACTTTCCGGTAATGATAAGAAGCCCGATACAATAAAGGATTCTAAGTGGACTGATCTTGATGAAAAATCTCTTTCAGTTAATCATTACAGATGATGTATTGCAAGAGGTCCTATAAGAGAAATCAACAGCAGCATTGTGGATGAAGTTGGAGTAATTATATATGACAAAAATAGTGGTCAATCATCTTGGTGTAATGTAACTTCTATACATGCTTCGCATGACAGAAGGCACATCCATTGAAACATACATTTCGATGTCTAATTCACTATCATAGAATAAAAAAATATGGATGAAATGTTCTCTAATGAGTAACAGGCAATGATGTTACTTTGCTCCTTATCTTCCTCTTACAAGCATTTTCAAGAAAAGCTTATATATGGTCATGAACTTCTTGATATTGATGAGTTTAGATCCACACTTTTGAGTCACAAAAAGATTGAGCACGATAATGGCGAATGTGAAGTTATTTGTAACACCCACCGTAGGGCATCACATTTAAGACTAATCCTAATATAACTTACCCAAGTTGTAAAAGAATTAATTTTGTAAAATCATTAATTTTAAAATTTCGGTTACAGAATAAATTTAAATAAGTAAACTAAATAAAAATCATAAGTATCACTTGTAACTGAAATCACACCTATATTATACATAAATACTGAAAACCTTATTTACAAATAATTTACATAATACCCATACATACCAAAAGATAAAATGTACAATAGACACTCCAAAACATAACTACTAAACTTAACCTCCTAAAAACTAACCTAAGGATTTGGGTCTTCAGAAGGATCCTTCTCCACTTCATCATTAAAGAACCCAGGCGCATATAACATTCGCCTCACAGGGGTCATTGAGGAAGATACCATAGAGTCTTCACACGGTGTATACATAGTGCCACCCCAGAGTTCACGAATCGGTATCGTAAATTTTAGGTGCACAGACGCGTGTTGCATCAAAACAGGAATCCCGTCGCAAGTTCCACTTAAGTTCAGAGTTAAGTCCCCTGTATATACAAACTGTTCATTGTCAAAATCAAACCTCCAAGCATCAGTCCCCCCGTGGAACTGAACTCGGACAAAACCTAAAACTTGGCGCCTTGCCGCCATCTCAACAAATGTAACACCCCAACTTTTGGGATAATTATAATATCGTCCTGAAATGCACTATTTTGTAATTTCTGTGAGTAGTAAAATGAATTTGACTGTTTTGTGAGTGTATTTGATTGTTGTGTGTGATTTGCTCTGAGTCAAGAAAATAATAATTTTCTGGCCGAAAAAATCTTATTTTTAATTAATTAGAGTTGGGGGATCTTACTAAACCCAAATCTGATTGATATATATATTAATCTCGTAATTTTTAGGATTTAAGTGTCCAATAAAATAATTTTATATTATTATAATATTATTTTATATTACAGTACCTACTATCTCAAAAACAGTAGAAATCTGTTTCAAAATGACCATGGATCTTTAAAAGTCTGTGGGACCCGCGTTTAGGAAAAGCAGTCAATGATTCTGACTGGACCAAATTCTAAACCAATGGGAGCAAGTCAATGAAAGTGGCTTGACTATTTTGGACTAATAGGAAAAGGTCAACGAAAGGAGCATGGACTTTAATATGGACCGTTGGATGAAAACTTAGTTAGGAAGCCTTTAACCTTAACCGTAGATCAAATTAATGGTGTGGATGTGAACTTGATTAGCAAGTATTGAATATTGGCCAGTAATCCCAATCCGACCAAAATTCTGGAATTTCAATCTGACCAAAGTTCCTCAAGATTTTCCCTTATGGTTTTCATTTCAAGCCTATTTCGACAAATAAAACTACAATTTTATGAATACCTTCTCGTCGATACTGACTTGGTCTCTCTCAAGCATTACAGGGACCTAAAAGACCAATCTTACATAACTCATTCGACAATCCAGATTTTTGTTTTGAAGGTCTCGATACCAACAGAATTTGGACAAGATCCAAACACTTTTGAAGAAATTTTCCTAACATTTTGATTTCCGTCGGATTTAATTACTGAGATTACATGCAAGCATATACCAAGTAGTGAGCTGAATTTGACACTTCCAGAGTATTTCCCAACAACATCAACTGGTAGTTTGACAGAACCCAAAGTACCTCAAGACAAGATGAAGCTGATTCTCAGTTCTTAAATCAAAAATCAAAGATTTTAGCGATTATTACTGTCTATTCTGACCAAGACCATCGATTCCGACAAAGATCATCTATTCAAAAACATGGAAGACGCCCTCAGACTCGACAAAGAGATGGACGTTGCTATTAGCAGAGAATCAGTTAATGAAAATAATCTGGTTCTCCTTCTCCCTCAATATTGTCAGATGATTCTGCTAATCCAAATGAAGATGACTGCTATGTAATCGACCTAACTGATGATGAATAGTGCTACTATTCATTATCGAACACTGTTCTAAGTTGAAGGCTGCTTATTGTTGGATAAACATTTATCGTCGAATTTGATCTTCTAATCATTTAGGACAATGTCAATATCCGTCGAGTTAGAATGTCGATGTTCATTGAGTTGGAATTTCTAACCATTCAGTAGAAAAACTTCTCTAATGTCAAAATCTGTCGGATTAGAATTTTTGACCATATAGTACTTTCATCGGTTCAATGCTTGGAAGGTTTCTCCATTGTCAACACCCATCCGTCGAATTAGGATTTCTGCTGACTTAATATATTTGACAGTTTTTGATCTTCATTCGACAGAATTTGACTTTCAGCCATTATTGTGAAATAATGTTCTCCCATCTTACATCATTCTGTCATTAATTTTCATCGAAAGGTAGCCTCATAAATTATACCTTAGAGGCATACATAGTCGGATAATTAATTAAGATTGGTTAAGAAACTAAACCTAATTAATTCATGATTTAATTAGCAAGTAATTAGGCTTGAATTAAAAGAGAATTGAACCCCTAAGTGCCCTTGAGTCACACGACCATGCAGCAGCTTGAAGGAGGTTTCTACATGGTTCTTGAACAATCCAAATAGCCATGAAAGTCAAGTAAATGACATAAGCCATGTGCACAAATAGATATTTACTATCCAAGTGAATAGATATTTACTATCCAAGTGAAACACTCAATCTCACTCACCACACCTACATGGCAGCCCCCTCCACTTTTCACTCTCAATATTCATTTACTTCAAGTAAATCCTAATTTCTTTATGCTTATCCCACGGTACAACTGCCCACTTATTTTTCACTCACACAATATTTATTTTCTCTCTCATCAAAAGCATTCATCTTTTCTCTCAAAAATCCCACGAAACTAAGCAACCATTTTCTTCCTTTTCTCTCCACATGGTTCGGCCAAGCACCCAAACACTACAATCAAACCTCTATAATTTTATCTCTTCATATTTCCTAAACCCAAATCATATTCTAAACACTTTTCATTCACAAAGTTTTGTCAAAAACCTACTCTATCTAGTTCAAAATCCAACCTATATCTTACTTTCCTAAGGGTAAGTTTTGTTTCTATGGTTTAAAGTTTGATTTTTGATTATCTAAACCATGTTTGTTCCATGGTTTTTCAATATTGATCCTTGTATATGTTTTTACTAATTGTTTAAGAATTTTAGGAATTTGTTTGGAGGTTACACGAAATTTCAAGGAGAGGAGGAGATTAACCGATTATTGTCTTCAAGAGGTAAGAGGGAGATTTAATCTTGTCAACCTTGTATGGTGATGAGAAAATGGATTTGTATGTGTGTGAAGAATCCATAAGGATTCATTTGTGTGTTTGTTTATTGTTTTATTATTTATGTGATTGTTTAAATGCTTTCCTAATTATGATTGATTTAATTGCTATGCATGTTTATAGTTTTTTATTATTATTGATTTTAATTGCTATGCATATTTATAATTTTAATATATATTGTATGTATATTGTATGTGTTTATAATTGTATAACTTACTAAAGTAGGATGTGAATAACATGTAATGATATTGCATGAGTGTTCCAAAGAACACAGAATGTGGCTCACGACCTTACATCAAACAGAGAACCAAAATGTTCTCAACAATTTTCTAAATCAATGATTTAATGAATCTAGGTAAAATAATAAGTTTAAGAATGATTTTGATTAATTATGGCCAACATGCCATTTAGGGTATAATTGAATACCATTTTATTTTTGATTTTGGCCAACATGCCATTTTATTTTCTAAGATAAGTTAGGTGATGGATTTACAAAATAAATTGATTCCAATGAATCTTTGAGAAAACAAAAAGGAATAAATTCAGTCCTAGAATTCCAAATTAGCAAAATTTAGTTTGAGTAAGAACTAAATCAGACGTTTGAAGAATACTAACGTAAAGCTCATTTTTATGAATTTTGAAGCGCGTTAGCAAGTTTCAAAGCGTAATTATTGGGTAAAAATAAAATGAACTATATTTAGTGGAAAACGTCAAAAATACCTTATACTGATTTTACAGGCAAAATGTTACCGAAATTTACTAAAATCAAGCAAGTAAAATGAAAAGATTTCATATTATATTTATAACACAAAAAAATACTCTACGTATTTTAAATATACTAGATATAGTTTTACACATTTCTAAAATAGTGATTTTAAGCTATTCGGTTAAGAAAATGAATTGAAAATCTTACGCGATTGAGAAAATGATTTAAAAACATTATGCAATGTTCAAAAATGTTAAAATATATTTACGCGATTTAAAAACATTTGTGAAAACGATGAGATTGTTAAAATGTGATAAAATTCCTACGCGATTAAACGATACAGTGAGTTTTTACTGTCGGGCCAAAGTGGTGGATCCGGACATGTTGTGGTGTAGTACTATCAAGTGGGACATACTATACTTTGGTATTTTGTAACTAAGGGTATTTTCATAATTATGGTAAAATTTGGATAATAAGAGTATTTTTGTAATTTTTAGATCATGCTTAGTGTGTTATGTCAATTTGATTGATAATTGGCGATTGATTGATGAGGCGAATTACACCGTGTTTTGGTGTGATAAGCGTAGTGTGGTTCATTTATGAACTTGGAGGCGTTAGTGTGCGGAGAATCCCATATGTGGACAGTGGTAGCACCTTTGGGCCGTGGTAACGGGCAACACACTAATGATCTTGACAAGCACTATTCTTAATCGAGATCTTGAGGGGACTATTACGTACTATGCCTGTAGTGCACGGTGTATTGACTGTGTACTACTACACGATGTTTAGACTGTGGACTATAGACACGATATTTGACAGTGCAATAGTTTGGTTGGGCAGCCATAAAGTATTATTAGTTTCTATTCGGATCATTCTCTCAGTATCCGTGTTTAGCTCCATGGAGTAGGAACGAGTCAGTATGTGTATCATTCATCATCTGCATTTTAAATGTTTATTATGTTCATGCATTATCTGTATTTTACTATTTACCATAATCTGTGATAAACTGTATGATCTATTGCTTTTTTATATTATGCATGATATGTTGGTATATACTGTTGTGATAATTATTTTGTATTGTCGTTTTCTTATTTGCCATGCTGGTAATGATGTAGATTGTCTCACCTCTTTATTGTATTGTTCTGCCTGTTTCTATTTTATGTTTATATCATCGAAGACTACAATGGCGGCAAGGCGAGGTCAATTAGGTTTCTTTAGACTTCAGTTTCTCGAAGGCGCTGAGGCTTGGTATGTCCACTGGGACACCGGACACATAGAGTACAATAGTAACGTGACTTTATTAGTAAGTAGGACTCGACAGGGGTTCATTACTACACGTTATACGGCTACTTTCGTACAGGTTATTTTACCTATTAGGGAGTTGTGGGACGAATTTCACTATACTCTTAGAGAGAACTTCGATATACTTTTGGGACGAATTTCTATCGGTCAAGACATTCCCAACTAGGGAATTTGTCTTATGACAAGGGCTCATGTCTTAGCTATTATGTTTGAGTAGTATGCTGTCTTTTACTGTTTCTATTAAAATATTAATAGTTGTAAATTAATTGTATACTTCAGACAAGATTCATATGTATATTAAGGTATGATTATGTTTTATCTTATTTTGTGTTCCGTATTATTTTATTTAATGTTATTAAATATAAAAAGGAAAAATTTTACCACTAATATTATTTATGTACCAAATATTTTACAACTTAGGTAAGAATTTTATTTTATTTTATTTTATTGCATCATAAATGTGACATCCCCACAAGGGTGTTACAACAAACAAAAAGTAATATCACTGATAGTAAAAAGAATTATCTGCTCCTTCGTCTTCCCGGTCTTCATTAGATATACACAGTAAAACAAATATAATACAACAAAGAGATGAGATCCCCTACATCAATACCAGTATGGCAATAGAGAAAATGACAACAAATAAACAAAATATAATATCAAAGCAGTAGATCATTTTATCACACAACAGATAAAATATCAAATAAACATAATTATCATGCCAAGATGTTGACCAGCTATGCATATGCACACAGACCAATTCCTACTCCATGGAGCTAAACACAATTTTAGAGAGAATGATCTAGAAGACATGTCTGTAACTCGGTTGCAGTGGCCAAAAGTGCTATCAATTTATCAACGTGCTCATGAAGGCATTATACAAGACATTCTACACTAGATCGTGATATAGGACAGTGTCTCGGTCCAGATCGTTGGTGCGTTTGCATCGGTCTACCTCACGGACAGAAGAGCTACCAACTATCCATTGCGAGGTACCCGCACCTCGATGCCCCCAAGGTCAACAAGTGACCTACACTTGTCTACTCACACTCGCACATAGGTGTGATTAATCTCTTAGGCATACAGCCTTAACCAAATAAGTTGACACATTTTTCAATGCACGATGTATGATCCAAACAGACATACAATCATTATTATTTAAAATATTTCACATACCTTCGTTTTCTCTTGGCGATATCATTATTCAACATAACCGGGCCCACCACAACAGCTCGACAATAAACTGCTGTTACTTTTAATCGCGTAGCGATATTATTGCATTTTTACAATTGCAAAACATTTTTCTTAAATTTTCAAATCGCGTAAAGATTTTTCAACATTTTCTCAATTGCGTAAATATTTTATTGCATTTTCTTAATCGTGTAACCAAAAATTTCTATTTTTAAGTTGCATAAAATATTTCTAACATACTCAAATTAACTATTTTCTTATTTATTTTCAAAAGCTGACTTTAATTCTAATATTTATTTAATAATTCATCTATAAATAATAATTATAACATTTTCTCACTAAAATAGTATTTTCTACTATTTTCCACAAAATAACATTCCTTTAATTAACTTGGAATATTACAGCTTGAAATTTCCTAACGCGTTTCAAAACCCACAGGGTGAGCTATACGTCAGTAAATTTTAAGTTTTTAACTATTATTTCAATTAATAACCTAATCACACAAATTAATTAAAAATTAGTTTATTTTATTTTTAGGTCTAAAAGCCTATCATATTAATTTCTTATCAATCAAATACTTAATCCTACAATTAGTAAAATAATTTTGGACTTAGGATATCAAAAATAAGTATGTTGGCCGAATTCCACATTTTGCTTCATCAATCATATATAATTATTTTCCAACACTTTATTCATTGTAAAAACACTTAATTAAATTATTGTCTTAAAATCATTTAATCCTTGATTAGGAAAATAATTTAGAGCATTTGGCTCCCTTGGTGGTGTTGAGGCCGTGAGCCTCTAAGGTTCTTTGGAACCATCATATAATTTTTCATCATGTGAATCACATCCTACTTTACACAAGAGTCAACATGCTTTCTAAATCACATATTCAAACATACTATCAAAGCTATAAGCATACCAATCTCATACTCAAGCATACTTTTAAAGCTATAACATACTAATCACAAATAAAGAAAACTTAAACAATCAAGTGAATAAATCCTTATGGACTTTTCACCACAAACAATTCCATTTCTTCACCACCAACACATGGTTGATGAGGTTAATCTCCCTCTTACCTCTACGAAGACAAAAACTCTCCAAGTTCCTCCTCCTCTTGATTTTGTGAAGCACCAAAGAAAACCCCAACAATCTTAAACAAATCTGAAAGTCATAAACCTAGCTTAAAAATAAGAAACCATGGATCAATCATGGTTTAGAAATTCAAGAATCCATCTTAGAATCAAGAAATCAAGATGTTACCTTAGGAGTAGAAAATCAAAGCTTGATTTTTGAAGCACTTAGAAGATGATTTAGACAAAACTCCCAAGATGAAAAGTGTTTAGGATTGTATCTAGGTTTAGAAAGTAGGATTGAATAAAATTATAGAAGCTTGGAGGTAGGGTTTAGGTGTGGTAGCCATGTGCTTCAAAGAAAAGAGAAGAATGGAGTTTAGAGTGTTCTTGGTGTTCTTGAAGTGAGAGAAAAGATGAAAGCTTTCCTTTGTCACAAAGTGATAGTAAATAAAATGCAAAGTCCAATTTTCTTAAGTCTTGGCCGTGTAGATAGTTTGATAGAAAGATCAAGGCTTAATCAATGTGATAAAAAATATCACATGGTGTTCACATGGCTTTTACATGGCCAATGTCACATAATGGTCATCATTTAGTCATTAGAAGAACGATGAACATCCTAGAAATAGCTTGTTGGCTGTGTGACTCATGGAGGCTAGTAACTAAATTTGGTTCCATTCTAACTTCTAGTTACACTTAGCTTAACTAGTTATTTCATCTAGTTACATCTAAACTAACTTAGTTTGATCTTTTAGTTACTTCACTAACTATCTAGCTACATGATTAGGTCATTGTATAGGTCATGCATTGGTCATTCCTTCTAGATGATTCTAGATCCATTTTATAACTAGGGTTCCTAAGTATTTAGTAACTAAGTTAGTTCCATCTAGTTACTAGTTAGGCTTTTAAGGTAACTTAGTTAGTTTATCTAGTTACTTAGTAACTAGTCCAACCACTTTTGTTGACTACTTCCTATTGGTTAAGAAAAGTCAAGCCATTAATGTTGACCATTTCTTATTAGTTCATTTAGAAATAATTACAGTCTATTTTCTGATGGATAAAAGATATCGGGTCTATTACTCAATGAGCATAAGCTACTATTTCCAAAAAAGCAGATATTATCTAACAGATAATAAAACGCAAAATATTTTTATTTCACAAATAAATTCTAAAAATTAAAAGATCGAGTAACGTGTCTCTCAGATTTGGGTTTAGTAAGATCCCCTGGCTCTGAATAAATCAGTAAAGGTTTTCCTCGGCCCGAAAATTATTATGTTCCTGACTCGAAGTAAATCACACACAGAGATCAAAAACAGTCACAAAAAAATAGTCAAAATAAATGTACAACTTACAAAAAAATATAAAACAGTATAATTCAAACATTATTATAAAATAGCAAAAATTTGGGGTGTTACAACTGCATATATGTCCCAGGACCAACGAGGGCGGGGAGTGATCGCTGGTGCAATGAAGCACGGAGAAAGAGCGGCTTCTGGCAGGCTTCTAGGTGAAGGGTTGCATGAATGAACTAAATACGCATCGGAATGAGAAGGATTCAGAGACTGTGCAGGTGTGGGACTGCATAATTGAGGATGACTTAAAGGAATTGATTTGGCGTAGCCATATCAACAAGTTACAACTTCTTTTCGGAAGCCTAGAACATAAGAACTCCATGGTTAAGCGTGCTTAACCTAGAGCAATTGTGGGATGAATGACCTCCTGGGAAGCTTCCTAGAATGCGTGTGAGTGAGGATAAAGCACGCTGAAAAGACCCGTGTTAGTTTGTGGAGACACTCGTTAATCCTGTAGGCAGTCTTGGGACGTTACATTATCACATTTGGTTTGGTTGTTAGAGGGAGATTAGCTTGAGTAGTCGTAGTGGCAAGTCTAGATTTAAATCTAGATATCATAAGGGAAAATATTGATACTGCATAAGTGAATGGCATTGGAAGGCAAAATGTCCAAGGCTCATAGAAAAGAAAGCACCAGATTCAGATAATTCAACAAATGTTGCTGAAGGTGCTGGAAATGTTTTATCTGTATCAACTAGTTTTGTTGGTGATGCATGGATTACTGATTCTGGTTTCTTCTACCATATGTATCCAAATTGGTATTGTTTTACAACTTACCGATTGATTGATGGTAGTGCTGTCCTTATGGGAAATAATATATCTTATAAAGTCATTGGCATTGGAACAGTCTGAATTAAGATGCATGATGGATTCATGAGAACTTTGATTGATGTTTAACACATACAAACTTGAATAAAAATCTCATTTCATTGGGCATCCTTGATTCTTAGGGGTGTAACTATTCCACTGAAGGTGGAGTTCTGAAAGTCTCTAAAGGTGCTCTTATTATGTTTAAGGGAAAATTGGTCAATGGTCTTTACCTACTTCATGGCACACAGTTGTTAGAGCTGCATTTGTATAATCTTCTCTTGATTCTGATTTGGATAGTACTTGTTTGCAGTATATGCGTCTGTGGCATATGAGTGGAACAAGAATGTTTATTTTAAGCAAGCATAGTTTGCTGGGTGATCATAAAATTGGAAAGCTTGACTTTTGTGAACATTTTGTTTATGAGAAGCAGGCTAGAGTCAAGTTTAACACTATTATTCAAAGGATGGAGTGCACAATTGGCTACATTCACTTTGGGTTATAAGGCCCTACACTTGTTCCGTCAAAGAGTGGTGCTAGATACCTATTGACTTTTACTGACGACTTTTCAAGGAAAGTTTGGGTATATTTTTTGAAGTATAAGAATGATGTATTCCCCAATTTCAAGATGTGGAAAGCACTTATTGAAAATTAAACAAGCAGGAAAATCAAACGTCTTTGAATAGACAATGGCCCAAAATTTTGTGAAGGCCAGTTCAATGAGTTCTGTGAGAATGAAAGCATAGTAAGACATCATACTATGTGGAAGAAACCACAACAAAATGGAGTGGCAGACCATGTCAATAGAACTCTTTTGGAGAAAGCTTGTTGCATGCTTTCTAATGTCGGGTTGTCAAAGGATTTTTGGGCTAAAGTTATCAATATGGCTTGTTATTTGGTGAATTGATCTCCATCGACTGCAATTAATTTAGAAACTCCTATTAAGGTATTGTTTGGTACCCTAACTGATTATTTAGATTTAAGAATATTTGGTTGTCTTGTATATGCTCATATAGATGACAACAAACTTGAATGAAGGGCACAAAAATGCATATTTCTTGGTTAAACATCAAAGGCGAAAGGTTATAGATTATTACGCACTGAGCTTAAACCACCCAAATTCATAATTAACAGAGACATTAAGTT
Organism: Ormosia semicastrata; assembly: GCA_029884595.1. NCBI lineage: Eukaryota > Viridiplantae > Streptophyta > Magnoliopsida > Fabales > Fabaceae > Ormosia > Ormosia semicastrata. The sequence continues at coordinate 68,675,778 of JAQQTO010000061.1, read as the reverse complement.
CAATAGATCATCCATGCTTTATCTGATAAAGGAGATTGGCAATGCAGAAAAAGAACACGGTGTCAACAAGCAAGTGGAGTTTGAATTTGAACAACCAAAGGAAGTACAAAAAAACTACTTCTCAACCTATTCAAAAGGAAGAGCAAGAGCATAAGCAAGAGGTCGTTGAAGAGTAAGAAGGTATTCCATAGGAATAACAACAATATAGCCTTGCATGAGACAGAGAAATGAGGCAAATAAAACCACTTGGAGGTATGGCCATGCGGACATAATCTCTTTTGAATTGGTGGTTATGGAGAAAATTGAAACTTAAGACCTTGTAACATACCATGAGGTTATCTCGAGTGATGAGTCTGCACAATGGGTTATTGCTATGAATGAAAAAATAGAGTCTCTTCACAAGAACCAAACTTGGGTGTTGGTGAAACCACCCAAAGGACAAAAGATTGTTGGTTGCACATGGGTCTTAAGAAAAAGGAAGGATCCCTTGGAGTTAAAACAGATTATTACAAAGCATGCTTAGTAGAAAAATATTTCACTCGAAATAAAGGAATAAACTTTAATGAAGTGTTTTCTCTAGTTGTGAAATATAGCTCCATTCAGTTGTTGCTCACCATGGTTGCACTATTTGATGTAGAGCTTGAGTAGCTCGATGTCAAGATAGCTTTTCTTCATGGAGAGCTTAAAGAAGAGATTTATATGCAAAAACTAGAGGATTTCGTAGTTCAAGGTAAGGAAGACAACGCTTGTCTTTTAAAGAAATCTTTATATAGTTTGAAGCAGTTTCCTCATAAGTGGTATAAAAGGTTTGATACTTATATGTTGAGTCATGGTTACTCAAGAAGTGATTATGATAGCTGTGTATACCACTAGAAGATCCTGGATTGTTTTTTTTTTGTCTCTTTATTACTTTATGTTGATGATATGCTCATTGTTGCTAGGAGTATATCTAAGATTAATAAAGCTAAAACCTCAACTTAGTAGTGAATTTGAAATGAAAGATTTAGGTGTGGCTAAGAAGATCTTGGGGATGGAAATTCAAAGAGATCAATATGCTGACAAATTGAATTTGCCCCAGAAAAATATATTAAAGTATTGGAGTGCTTTGCAATATAGAATGCAAAGCCTATGAGTACACCATTAGCATCCCATTTTAGACTATCCACTGTAGTGTCACCATAATCTATTGAAGAGGAGGAATATATGTCGTGGTTCTTATGCTTGTGTAGTTGGAAGCAACATGTATGCTATGGCTTGCACTTTTTTAGATATTTCACACACTGTTAATGTCATTAACAAGTGTATGGGGAATCCTGGAAACTTGCATTGGCAGGTTGTGAAATGGATACTTCGGTATCTTCAAGGTACTACAAATATTGGCTTGGTATATGATAGGAGTCATAATATTGGTGGCAGTACTATTGGTCATGTTAACTTTGATTATGCTAGAGATATTGATAAAAGAAGATCTCTGACGGGTTATGTCTTCATCATTTCGAGTAGTGCAATTAGTTAGAAAGTGACTTTACAGTCCATCATTGCATATCTACTATAAAAGCTGAATATATGGCAACAACAGAAGCAGTGAAAGAAGCCATTTGGTTTAGAAACTTGGTAGGTAATTTGGGTTTAGAACAAGATATTTATAGTAATTTACTTTGATAGCCAAAGTTCCATACAATTGACCAAAAATCAAATGTATCACAAAAGAACCAAACATATCATTGTCATATATCATTTCATATGGAAGATTATTTCTCAAGGTACCATTGTTGTGAAAAAAGTTGGTACTTCAAATAATCCAATATATATGATGACAAAGGCAATTAGTATTTAAGTTTAAGCATTGCTTGGACTTAACTGATATTCATAATATGTGACTTAGCCATTGTAGGCATTTTTGTAAAGGAAACATAAGAAATTTGAGACATGAAGATAGTTCAAGCCAAGGTGGAGATTTGTTATTTGATGGCTTAAACTTCAATGACCAAAAACCACCAATTTTGGAGGCTTTCCTCTGTTGTAGCAAAAGCTAGTAGTTTTATCACATAGAAATTGTTATGAAACTTACCATAAATATAGGAAGATAATTCATTTTGCTTTGCATGAATTAAAGATATCCATGAGCCGAAGCTTGAAGGCCCTACAAATTCCATCTGCTTCAAGACATTTGTAGCATCAATTCTTTTAAACATCAATTCTTGTAGAGGAGTTTTGTTTTTCTCTTCTTTTTGTATTTTGTTGAGAGTTGAGTGTATACATCAGTGAGAAAAATACTGTTAGGTATTTGAGATTTGGGTTTGAGTGAAGTGTGACCATTCTTTTGTGTTCTCCATCATTTTTCTTTATATCAAGTTATAGCAGTTGTCTTTGCCTATTGACGTAGGCTATAAGTCAAGCCATATTTTTTTCTTACACTTCTGCTTATTTGTGCTAATTTTATAACATGAAATAATTATTTTTGGGTAAACCGAAATCATAATTCAAAATATTATCATGCTAATCATTGATCTAAGATGATGAATGAAATTTTAAAATGAAATTTGCATATGTTTTTTCACATATTAAAACATCTTCATTAAAATTTTATCACAATATGCCTCCACTTTCAAGATTATTATAATTTTTTTGCTTTACAATGTTTTCCTACACCCTTTAGGTGTGAGATTAATTCTTGTTTAGGATACTGAGGCTATCCCTCTATGAAGGTGATAGAGTGCACAAGAAAGGAGGTTGAATTGTTCCTTTTTGAAGTCCTTTTTCTAAACACTTTTTGAAACTCAAAACAACTTTCTCAAGTATGAAATTTGGATGATTATGTGAATGCTTATGTCATGAAGCATACCAAATAAAGTTTTTGATAATAACAAAGTCAAGATCAAAAGAAGTGACCAAGATTAAAAGAGGTATATTTGGTATAGGATATAGGTCTTAGAATCTCAATATAAAATGCTCTCAAGTATCTCAACTATCTCCAAATGGTTTTTCAAAAATCTTTTAGATCAACTTGAAATTCAAAGTTCATATTTTAAAGAAATGTTGATTTCAATCTTGGATTTTATAAATCATATTTATATCTCAAAAAATCCATGTTTTTCTAAGTTGGGCATAGCCATCAAGCTTGATTGAACTTAAAAATTGTGTTTAAGGGCCATTGTAATCGATTACATAAGTGTTGTAATCGATTACAAGTAAACTAGAGGCATTGTAATCGATTATATTGAGGTTGTAATCAATTACAAGCATGGCAGAAGCCTCGTAATCGATTACATTGAGGTTGTAATCGATTATAAGTCTAGCAGAGGCCATGTAATCGATTACATGAAGGTTGTAATCGATTACATTCTACCCAGAAAGCCAAGAACATGTTTTAAGAGCCATGTAATCGATTACATGGACTATGTAATCGATTATAATAGGCCTGACATTGCCCAATGGCTATGTTATCAGCATTTAATGCTGCCAATTAATGTACCCAATGACTCTTTTTATCTGAAAACTTATAAATACATATCTTAGGTCTTCATTAATGGTTAACCAACAACTAAGAAACATAATTCAATCATTTTAATCTGTGAATCATCTTTGAAACATTTGTGCTTTGTTTTTTAAGTCAATTTGAGATATTCTTGAAGAGCATTCTAGAGCTTCAATTTGTATCAATTACTCTTTTGAAAGTTTCATCTTGTATACACTTCAATTCTTTGTGAAGAGCGTGAGACATCCCTCCAAATTGTAAAAGGTGAGGTATCCCTTGTTGGTAAAGACGGTGAGGTATCCTTCAAGGTTATAAAGGGTGAGGTATCCCTTGTTAGTAAAGAGGGTGATGTATCCCTTGTTGGTAAAGAGGGTGAGGTATCCCTCAAGGTTGTAAAGGGTGAGGTATCCCAAGGCGTGGTGAATGTTTTATTGTGTAAAGGTTGCAAGCACCTATTGAAACTTGAAGATACAGTGAAAAATCTTGAGTGATTGCTTGAGGACTGGACATAGGCCACAAGTGGATTGGCGGCTGAACCAGGATAAATATTGTATTTGATTTTCTCAACTCTATCTCTTTGCATTTGTGCTTTAATCTTATATGCTTGCTTGAATACTTTCTATATTATCTTATTTATTTGTGAGTGAGTTATTCAATTTCATTTATTTATTCACTTCAATCAATCAATAGCTTCAACAAAAATTGGTAATCAAGTGTTTTACGAAAGATTTATGAAAATATTTTACAAACTTAATTCGCCCCCTCTTAAGTATTGAGGCCACTTGGTAACAAGTAGTATTAGAGCTAAGCTCTTGTGTAAAGAGCTTAGCTGCTTCAAGAGAAAGTGATGACCTCGTCAAATGGTTTTTCAAAAAGTTCTTCTCTCTATATACCTCCCCTATTCAATGGGGATGGGTATGCTTATTGAAAAGAACGAACAAAATTTTTTATTGAAGCTATTGACTTAGATGTGTGGGATGCTGTTGAAAATGGTCCTTTTGTCCCTACACAAATTATTAATGGTATAAGAGTTAATACACCAAAAAGTGAATGGACTGATGATGATAAGAAAAAGGTCCAATACAATTTGAGAGCCAAAAACATCATTACCACAGCCTTGGGGTGTGATGAGTTTTCTAAAGTCTCAAATTGTAAATCTGCCCAAGAAATGTTAGACACTCTACAAGTAACCAATAAGGGTACTAGTGAAATGAAAAGATCAAAGATAAATACTCTCACTTATGAGTATGAGCGTTTTAGAATGAACCAAGGTGAAAGCATTCAAAAAATGCAAAAACGGTTCATACATATTACTAATCATCTTACTTAATTAGGAAAGACTTTTCTTAATGAAGATCTTACTAACAAAGTGTTGAGATGTTTGAGCAGGCATTGGCAACCTAAAGTGATGGCTATTGCGGAGTCAAGAAATCTTTCAACCATGATCCTAGCCACACTTTTTGGCAAGCTCCAAGAACATGAATTGGAATTGAATATACTCAACCAAAGTGAGGAGCTTGACAAGAAAAAGAAGGGAATAGTTCTCAAGGCCACTTCCTCTATGGTCAATGATGATGATGATGAAGATGATGGTGATGACTTGGAAATAAATGAGGAGAATCTTGGTCTTCTATTAAATAATTTTGGAAGATTCTTCAAGAAGAATTAAGCTCAAAGGAGACCTCCCTTTCCCCAAAAGAATATATATCACAGAGGGGAAGGAGCCTCATCCACTCCTAAATGCTATGAATGTGGAGAACTGAGGCACATGAAAATGGAGTGTCCAATCTATAAAGGAAAGTGGAGAAATATGAGAAGAGGTCCTCAAAGGATAAGAAAGAAAGAAGAGCCTATATAGTATGGGACGACAATGACATGGATTCTTCCGATAGCTCGGATAATGAGGAAGCCAATCTATGTCTCATGACTAGAGGAGAAGAGGAAGAAGATGACATGGAGGTAACATCCTCAAACTTAGACTCTTCCCCATCCTATGATGAATTGTAAGATGCATTTGATGATTTGCATAATGAATGCATGAGGCTCACAAAAATGATTTTATCTTCCAACAAAATAATCTTCTTATTGGTAAACAAAGTTTCTATTTTAAACAAGGAGATTAATGCGCTTAAAATTGAAAATGAGACCTTAGGACTTATTGATGCTAACTCATCATGCATGATTTATTCTTCACATAATAATGCACCCACACCCTTATCATGCTCATCATGTAAAGCATTTGAAAATGAAATTGAAAATTTGAAAAATACTCTTTCAAAATTTACATTTAGAAGAGACAACTTGAATGTGTTGCTAAGGAAACAAAGATGTGTTTTCCAAAAGGCCAGTTTAGGGTATAATCCCAATAACCAACAAAAGTTTCTCAAGAATCTTTTTGTTTCCTCAAGTACATCAAGTAGCCCCTTCATCAAATGCTTTCATTATAGGAGGAAAGGGTATAGTGCTTCTACATGCAATGTTAGGAAGAACTTAAACACCAAGGTTGAGACTAAAATGATTTGGGTCCTTAAGGGCACCTTGCCAAAATCTAACATACAAGGACCCAAGAAAATTTAGGTACCAAAAAACAAAAATTAAAATGTGTTGTAGGTGTGCGTGAAGGCCAAGAGCTGACTTTGGAATCTTAAAAGTGACTGCTCCGAGCACAAGACCATAAAATACTTCAAGTTCTCTTCCTTGTCTCCAAGAAGCTTGGACTTGCAATCTTTGGATAAGTGGAGACTTGTTCTATGCTTTAATTTACTTCTAGTTTTATATCCTGAAAAATATCTCTACATATGATAATATAATAGATAAGTTCACTTCTTGTTTGAAATAGTATATTTGATGAAAATATTTATGAACTTATTTTTTTAGGGATCATTCATGCACTCAAATTTTGCTGCATAACTTTATTTTGCTACACAAATTCATTTTACTACATAACTTCTTTTACTAGATGCAAAATGGAAAAGAAAAGCACTAGTAAGACTTGCCACTTGCTTAGAAGCTCACTAGTTTCTTGGCATACTAATAAACAAAATAGTGTGGCATTGTCTACAGCTGAAGCTGAATATATAGCAGCTGGGAGTTGTTGCGCTTAAATCCTTTGGATGAAGCAATAACTTCTAGACTATGGTATAGAACTTGATCACATCCCTATAAGGTGTGATAACACTAGTGCAACCAATTTGTCTAAAAATCTGATTTTGCACTCAAGAACAAAACACATAGAGATAAGGCACCATTTCATAAGGGATCATGTTCAAAAAGGTGATTGCATACTTGAGTTTGTTGAAACCATTAAACAATTAGCCAATATCTTTACTAAACCTTTGAACAAAGAAACATTTTTTTATAAGAACTAAACTTGACATATTGGATCAATCATGCATCTAAACTCTTTCTGCACAATTTTTTGCATAATGTGTCATCTGCTGTATAACCTATCATTTTGATGCATAACTTGTTACTTTTGCTGCTTAAAGTTACAATCTTCTGCAAAATTTGAAATTTGCTGCATAAGTTGATTGATTTACTGCATAATGTGTCATGTTTGCTACAAAATTACTTTGCTTCAATCACTTTTGAATTCAATACTGACTTAAGCATCAGAGGCTCCCTTAAGTTTGTTTTGTAGGTATTCCATCATGACTAAGTCCTCCAAATAGATCAACATTGTAGCTGGACAAAGTTTTTCTGCTTAAGTGACTTGATCCTTGGTAAAAATGGTGTTTTTGCAAGAGCATGTGTTTTGGATCAAGAACTTATCATATTTTATGCCTACATGAGGTTTGGAATTGTTTTGAGAAGTTTTGGAACTAATTTGAAAGCTTTGCGTTTGGTCCTTTACTGTTTGAAGTGCAAAACTTGAATTTAGCAAGCTTGTAATTGATTACAGGACCTTTGTAATCGATTACAGAGGCTCTTCCAAGCATCCCAAACAATTTCAGAGAGCGTGTAATTGATTACACACACATACTATGTAATCAATTAAAACGTTTCCAAAACTCATGTAATCAATTACACTCACACTGTAATTGATTACAAGGTTCACAGAGAGCGTGCAATCGATTACACACCTATTGTAATCCATTACACAAGGGTTTAAAATGAGTTTTAGCACGTAAGAAGCCATTTTCATCTGCAACTCAACTTTCTCTCTCTTCCTTCACGAAACCCTTCACCCTCAACCTTCAATTTCTCTCTCATTTCTTGGCCAAATCACTTCATTCCACCACCATTCTACTCGATTTTCTTTTCTCCACCACACCCTAAAACCAATTTCAACCAAAATTACCCCGAATACCTTTCCCTATCTCTTCTCATGAAGGTTCTCTTTTTCTAAGCCCTAACCCACGAAATCCTCCACCTTCTCACATGTTTCTCCCTTCCTCACAACCTTTTCTCCCCATTTCCTTTGCTGCTCCTCCTGTTGATACAACTGCAGTTCCTAATGATGATGAGGAACTTCTTAGCTTCAAAAATGATCTTCACACCGATGATGATGATGTAGATCTTGGTGATGTGGCTACTGGGAGTGATACTGACAGTGACAGCGAGGCGACAGAATGACATGGGACTTAGTCTTGATGATCTATCCTTTCATTCTGCCTAACCATTATCTATCTTTACTTTTACAATTTTGTATATGACTTTGGATCTTTTGGTATTAATGTCTATACTCTGAATATTTTGATGGTTTATATAAATCTGTTATTGCTTTAGTCTGGCTGGTTATATTCTGATGCTAATTTGATTGGAGTGATTATACTTTGATCTTGCTCTATTTTTTTTGTGTTGTGCTAATTGATTGTATAAGGAAATCATGTAAAATGCTACGAAAATGCTGCTAATTTTTTCTTTGGTATTATTATAAAATGCTGAATGCTTATTTTTTTTTATAATGCAAACAGGGGAGAAGTATTAGATAACATATGTCCTGCATGAGTATGGGGGAGTTTTTACATGCAAAACTATCTATCCTATCTCATGCATAAACTATGAGGGAGAGTAGCGCTTAAATCTTTGATGAATAAATACAAATGCTTCCCTAGTTTTCCTATGTTATTTTTACATCATCAAAAAGGGAGAGAATGTGAATGCTTATGTCATAAAGCATACCAAATAAAGCTTTTGATGATAACAAAGTCAAGATGAAGATCAAGATCAAAAGAAGTGACCAAGATCAAAAGAGGTATATTTGGTATCAGATATAGGTCTTAGAATCTCAATGTAAAATGCTCTCAAGCATCTCAACTATCTCCAAATGGTTTTTCAAAGATCTTTTAGATCAACTTGAAATTCAAAGTTTATATTTTAAAGAAATGTTGATTTTAATCTTGGATTTTGAAAATCATGTTTATATCTCAACAAATCTATGTTTTTCTAAGTTGGGCATTGCCATCAAGCTTGATTGAACTTAAAAATTGTGTTTAAGGGCCATTGTAATCGATTACATAAGTGTTGTAATCGATTATAAGTAAACCAGAGGCCTTGTAGTCGATTACATTGAGGTTGTAATCGATTACAAGCATGGAAGAAGCCTTGTAATCGATTACATTGAGGTTGTCATCGATTACAAGTTTGGAAGAGGCCATGTAATCGATTACATGAAGGCTGTAATTGATTACATCCTACCCAGAAAGCCAAGAACACGTTCTAAGAGCCATGTAATCGATTACATGGACTATGTAATCGATTATAATAGGCCTGACATTGCCCAATGACTATTTTATCAGCATTTAATGCTGCCTATTAATGCACACAACAACTCCTTTGATCTGAAAACTTATAAATACATATCTTGAGTCTTCATTAATGGCTAACCAATAACTAAGAAACATAATTCAATCATTCTAATCCATGAATCATATTTGAAACATTTGTGCTCTATTTTTTAAGTCAATTTGAGATATTCTTGAAGACCATTTTAGAGCTTCAATTTGTATTAACTACTCTTGTGAAAGTTTCATCTTATATACACTTCAATTCTTTGTGAAGAAGGTGAGCATCCCTCCAAATTGTAAAGGGTGAGGTATCCCTTGTTGCTAAAGAGGGTAAGGTATCCCTCAAGGTTGTAAAGGGTGAGGTATTCCTTGTTGGTAAAAAGGGTGAGGTATCCCTCAAGGTTGTAAAGGGTGAGGTATCCTTTGAAGTTGAGGCTCAAGCACAAAGGGTGTGGTATCCCAAATTGTGGTGAGTGCTTTATTATGTAAAGGTTGCAAGCACCTATTGAAACTTGAAGATATAGTGAAAAATCTCGGGTGATTTCTTGAGGACTGGACATAGGCCACAAGTGGATTGGTAGCTGAACCAGGATAAATCTTGTGTTTGATCTTCTCAACTCTATCTCTTTACATTCACGCTTTAATCTTATATGCTTGCTTGAATACTTTCTATCTTATCTTATTTATTTGAGAGTGAGTTATTCAATCTCATTTATTTATTCACTTCAATCAATCAATAGCTTCAACGAAAATTAGTAACCAAGTGTTTTGCGAAAGATTTGCGAGAATATTTTACAAACTCAATTCACCCTCTCTTGAGTATTGAGGTCACTTGGTAACAGATTAGAGTTGTTTGTAACTAAGCAGTAATCAGAAGGTAACAAAGTTCAAAAAACACATAGAGAATGCTTAGAAATGCTTCTCTTAATAGTTTGAAAAACTTTTACGAATTTAGCCTTTAATCAGAAAACATTTTTCACAAACTTATCTCTTTATTAGATTGAACTTACAAAAGTTTAGAAAACTCGTTAAGATTAGAGTTTAGAAAACTGATTTAACAACAAACTCAGAAAATAAAGAGATATGGTAGAGAAGTAGTATGCACAGGATTTATACTGGTTCGGCCAACTACTTGCCTACTTCTAGTCCCCAGCAGAACACTAGAATTTTCACTATCAGAGTATTCTTTTCAATATAGCCTCTCTAGGCTCAAGTACAAATGAGTATTCTTTTCACACTTAGCCTCTCCAGGCTCAAACAAGCATTATTTTCTCACTTAGCCTCTCTAGACTCAAACTCAGACCTCTACTCAGTTAGGTTATAAAGAGATAATGTACGGGTTTGTGTTCACCCTCACTAACACTCCAAGAGTGGATATTACAAATCAAATCTAAGCAAACTATTCTTCTTCTACTAAGAATATACAAGCAAGTATGAGTAGCAGAACTTTCTGTAGATCAGAAAGGAAATAGATAGTTGAGAATAAGATCAGAAAATAGTAGCACTTTTCTTAGTAATAATATCACTGCAACAACCAAGTCTTCCAGCCTTAAATGCTTCAAATTGTGAATGCTTATGCCATGAAATATATGAAGTTTTCGATGATAACAAAGTCAAGATGAAGACCATATTCAAAAGAGGTATATTTTGTATAGTTTGTAAGTTTTAGAGTCTTAATGTAAGATGCTCTCAATATATCTCAATATGTCTCAAAATGGTTTTTGAAAGGTCTTTTTAAATCAACTCAAAGTTGAAGGCTCGTGTTCTAAAGAAATGTTGTTTTTAATCTTGGACAATATAACTAAAGTTTATATCTTAACAAATCCAAGTATTTTCTAGGTTGGAAATGGTTATCAAGCTTAATTGAGCTTAAAAATGAGTTTAAGGGTGATTGTAATCAATTACATAGATGTTGTAATCGATTATAACTCTAGTAGAGGCCATGTAATCGATTACATAAGTGTTGTAATCAATTACAACTCTGGTAGAGGCTTTGTAATTGATTACATGGATGCTGTAATTGATTACATCCCACCCTGAAAGCCAAGAACGTGTTCTTAGAGCCATGTAATCGATTATATGGACCATGTAATCGATTACCACGAGTTTGATAGTTGACAACGATTCTTTTCTTGGCATTTAATGCTGCCATTAATCAATCCCAACGACTTCCTTGAGATGAACCCTATAATACAAGTCATTGGGCCATCTTTACTGGCTAACCAATAACTTGAAATACATTTCTATTGCACTAATCCATGAATATATCTTTCAATCCATTTGTGCTCTATTTTTGCAAATATTTGAGATATTCTTGAAGAGCATTATAGGGCTTTAATTTGTTTTACATACTCTTGTGAGAGTTTCATCTTTTATACACGTTGATTCTTTGTAAAGAGGGTGAGGTATCCCTCAAACAATTTGTAAGGGTGGGATATCCCGAAGTGTATTGAGTGCTCTAGTTTGTAAAGGTTGCAAGCACCTGTTGAAGCTTGAAGATATAGTGAAAAATCTTAGGTGATTACTTGAGGACTGGACGTAGGCTACAACTGGATTGGTGGCTGAACCAAGATAAACCTTGTGTTTGATCCCTCAACTCTTTTACATTTGTGTATTTATTTTATATGCTTGCTTGAATACTCTCTGTTTTGGTTTGTTCATTTATGAGTGAAAGTATTCAATCTTCTCTATCCATTTATCTCTATCAATTAATAGCTTCAACAAAAATTGATAATCAAGTGTTTTGCGAAAGATTTATAAAAATATTTTATAAACTCAATTCACTCCCTCTTGAGTATTGTAGCCAGTTGGTAACAAGTGGTATCAGAGCTAGACTCTTGTGTAAAGAGCTTAGTAGCTTCAATAGAAATGATGGCTTCAAATGATTTTTCTTTCGAAAGTTCTTCTATAAATAGACCTCCCTACTTCAATGGGGATGATTATGCCTATTGGAAAGAAAAGATGAAAATTTTTATTGAAGCTATTGATTTAGATGTATGGGATGCTGTTGAAAAAGGTCCCTTTGTTCCCACATATATTATTGATGGTGTAAGAACCAATGCACCAAGAAGTGAATGGGCCGATGAGGCCAAAAAGAAGGTTCAATACAATTTAAGAGCCAAGAACATCATTACCACATCCTTGGGGTATGATAAATTCTTTAGGATGTCAAATTGTAAGATCGCCCAAGAAATGTGGGATACCTTACAAGTAACCCATGAGGGCACAAGTGAGACAAAAAGATCAAGAATAAATACTCTCACTCATGAATATGAACTATTTAGAATGAATTAAGGAGAAAACATTTAAGAAATGCAAAAGAGGTTCACTCATATTATAAATCATCTTGCTTCATTAGGAAAAACTTTTCCTAATGAAGATCTTATTAACAAAGTTTTGAGGTGTTTGAATAAGAATTGGAAACCCAAAGTGACAGCTATTGCGGAGTCAAGGAATCTATTAACAATGACACTAGCCACTCTATTTGGGAATCTCCAAGAGCATGAATTGAAGCTAAATAGGCTCAATCAAAATGAGGAGCATAATAAGAAGAAAAAGGAGATTATACTCAAAGCCACCTCCTCCACAATTGAAGATGATGATGAAGATAATGGAGATGGAATAGAAAACCTTGAGCTAAATGAGGAGAATTTTAGTCTCCTTGTAATAAAGTTGATAAGATTTCTTAAGAAGAAAGGAATTCAAAGAAGGTCACATTTCCCTCCTAAGAAGATCTATCATAAAGGGGAAGGAAGCTCATCTACTCCAATATGCTATGAATGCGGAAAACCAAGGCATATGAAAATGGAATGTCTCGTATATCTTAAGAAAATGGAGAAGTTTGAGAAGAGACCTTTTAAAGAAAAGAAAAGAAGGAGAGCCTATATAGCATAGGAGGACAATGACATGGATTCTTTCGATAGTTCAAACAATGAATAAGCCCATATATATCTCATGGCTAGAGGAGAAGAAGAAGAAGAAAGTGACACTGAGGTAACTTCTTCTAACCTAGATTCTTCACCTTCCTATAGTGAATTACAAGATGCTTTTGAAGAATTGCATGATGAATCCATGAGACTCACAAAAATGGTTTTATCTTCTAACAAAACAATCTCCTCATTAGTAAACAAAGAGATTAATGAACTCAAAATTGAGAATGACACTCTAGGATTAATCGATGCTAACTCATCATGCATAACTTGCTATTCTCATGAAAATGCATCCACATCCTGATCTTGCTCATCATGTAAAGCATCTGAAAAAGAAATTGAGGATTTGAAAAACACTCTTTCAAAATTTACCTTTGGAAGAGACAACTTGAATGTGTTATTAGGGAAATAAAGATGTGTTTTTCAAAAAGTCGATTTAGGGTATGATCCCAATAACTAACAAAAGTCTTACAAGAATTTCTTTGTTTTGTCAAGTACATCAAGTAGCCCCTTTATCAAATGCCTTCATTGTGGGAGAAAAATGAATAGTGCCTTAACATGCAATGTTAGGAAGAACTTAAACACCAAGGTTGGGACTAAAATGGTTTGGGTCCCTAAGGGCACATTTCCTAAATTTAACATACAAGGACCCAAGAAAATTTGGGCATCAAAGATTAAAATTTGAATGAGTGTTGTAGGTGTGCTTGAAGGCCAAGAGCTCAAATTGGTATCTTGATAGTGGTTACTCCAAGCACATGACTGGAGATGGCTCCAAGTTTTCCTTCCTTGTCCCCAAAAATAATGGACATGTAACATACTGTGATAACAAGTGAAGATAGAGTTGGCAAAGTTGGTAAAATCCCTTCCTTTTCTATTGATAATATTTTACTTGTTGAAGGGCTTAAACATAATTTGCTTAGCATTAGTCAATTATGTGATAAAGGAAATAAGTTATCTTTGATTCTAATTATTGCATCATTAAAGGAAAATATGATAAGTAAGTTAAGTTTGTTGGTCATAGGGTCAATAATATATATATGATTAGCCTTGATGATATATCCTCAAATGATGCTAAATGCTTTATAAGTAAGGAAGATGATTCATAGTTATGGTATAAAAGGATTTCTCACATTCACATGGATCATTTAGATAAGTTGGTCTTGAAAAAGCTAGTAATTAATTTTTCAAAGCTCAAATTTGAAAAAGATAAACTGTGATGCATATCAAAAGGGAAAACAAGTAAAGATCTCTTTTAAAGCTAAAAATGTGGTTTCAACTTCTAGACCTTTACAACTTTTGCACATGGATCTTTTTGGTCCCTCCAGAACTATGAGCTTTGGTGAGAATTACTATGCATTGGTGATTGTGGATGATTTTTCTTGGTTTACATAGATATTATTCTTATCTCACAAAAATGATGCTTTTCAATCATTCAAAAGGTTTGCCAAAGTTATCTAAAATGAAAAAGATTTTTGTATTGCATCTATAAGAAGTGATTATGGTGGTGAGTTTGAAAACCATGAGTTTGAAAACCATGAGTTTGAAACCTTTTGTGATGAGCATGACATTGAGCATAGTTTTTCTGCCCCTAGAACTCCTCAACAAAATGGAGTTGTAGAAAGGAAAAATTAGTCTTTAGAAGAAATGACAAGAACTATGCTCAATGAGGCTAACCTTCCAAAGTACTTTTAGGCGGATGCGGTAAGTACTTCCAAAGTACCACTTATTATGTTATGAATAGGGCCCTAATAAGGCCAATTTTAAAGAAAACCCTCTATTAGTTGTACAAGGGAAGAAAGCTAAATGTCTCATATTTTCATGTCTTTGGATATAAATGTTTTGTTTTGTATAATAGAAAGGATAACTTGGGGAAGTTTGATGTTAAGTCTGATGAAGGAATATTTCTTAGCTATTCTATACATAGCAAAGCTTTTAGAGTTTACAATAAAAGAACTACGACCATAGAAGAGTCTATAAATGTTACTTTTGATGAAACTAACCCAAATGGCCAGGGAAAGGATTTGGTTGATGATGTTGCAGAAAACTTAGCAGGAACACACTTGGAGAACAAAGAAAAAGAAGCCAAGCAAGAAGAGAGTCTCTTTGATCCCCCAAGGTAAGAGGATTCTCAAATCATGGACCTTCCCAAGGAATGGAGGACATCAAGATATCATCCTCTTGACAAGGTGATATGTGATGTATCAAAAGAGGTAACCACTCGTAACTCTCTTAGATATTGACTTTCGTCTCTCAAGTTGAACCTAAAGACATAAATGAGGCCATTAATGATGAGCATTGGATCTTAGCCATGCAAGATGAACTAAACCAATTTGAGAGAAATCAAGTTTTGGAATTAGTTCTAAGGCCTAATGATCATCCCATAATTAGTACCAAATAGTTCTTTAGGAACAAACTTGATGAAACATGCTTAATAATAAAAAATAAAGCTAGGCTTGTTGCTAGAGGATATAATCAAGAAGAAGGCATATATTATGAGGAAACATATGCTATCGTAGCTAGAATAGAGGCCATAAGAATGTTACTTGCATAAGCATGCATCATGGATTTCAAACTTTATCAAATGGATATCAAAAGTGCTTTCTTAAATGGTTTTATACAAGAAAAGGTGTATATGGAACAACCTCCTAGTTTTGAAAACTTTGAAATGCCCAACCTTGTTTTTAAATTGAAAAAGGCATTGCATGGCTTAAAACAAGCTCCTAGAGCTTGGTATGAAAGGTTGAGCAAGTTCCTTTTGGAAAAAAGCTTCTCTATATGAATGCTTATGTCTTAAAGCATATCAAATGAGTTTTTGATGATAACAAAGTCAAGATGAAGATCAAGATCAAAAGAGAAGACCAAGATCAAAAGAGGTATATTAGATATAGGAACTAGATTATTAATGTGAAATGCTCTCTAAGTGTCTCAAAGATCTTCAAATGGTTTTTCAAGTTCCTTCGAAATCAACTTGTTATTGAAAGCTCATATTTTAAGAAAATATTGATTTTAATCTTGGATTGTGTAAAACACATGCCAATATTGTTCAATCCAAGTTTCTCAAAGTTAAAAATGGCTTACATCTCAAATTAGACTTGAAAAATATGTTCAAAGGCCAAGGTAATCGATTACAAGATGTTTGTAATCGATTATATAGCAAATAGAGGCCTTGTAATTGATTACATGAGCATTGTAATCGATTACAAGCAAGTCAGAGGCTATGTAATCGATTATACCAAGTTAGTAATCGATTACAATGAGCCCAGAAAGGCAAGAACATGTTCAAGAAGCCTTGTAATCAATTACACCAAGTTGGTAATCGATTACCAAGTGCCCAGAAAGCCAAGAACACATTGGAACAGCCATGTAATCGATTACATAGATTGTGTAATCGATTACCACTAGTCTGTCGATGCCCAATGACTATTTTATCAGCATTTAATACTGCCCATTAAAGCTCCCAACGGCTCCTTTCTTCCAATAACTTATAAATACTTGCCTTGGGGCTTCATTAATGGCTAACCTTCAATTCAGAACATCAATCTAACACTTAAATACGAGAATCAAATTCTGAAAATGTTCTTGCTCTATTTTTTGTGAAAATCTTGAGATATCTTTTGAGAGCATATTAGAGATTCAATTTGTATTAATTACTCTTGTGATAGTTTCACTCTATCAATTTGAATTGCTTTGTAAAGAGGGTGAGGCATCCCTCCTAAAGTGTAAAAGGTGAGGCATCTCTTAGTTGAAGAGGCTCAAGCTCAAAGGGTGAGGTATCCTAAAGTGTTGAGTACTCAAGGTTGTAGAGGTTGTCAAGCACCTATTGAAGCTCGAAGATATAGTGAAAAATCTTGAGTGTTTGCTTGAGGATTGGACGTAGATCACAAGTAGATTGGTGATCGAACCAGGATAAACTATTATGTTTGTTTCTCTAAACCCTTCTCTTTATGTTTGTGCACTGTTTCATTGAATTGCTTGAATATTGTCTCCTTTGGCTATTATATTTATAAGTGAAATTGTTCTTCTCATTTATCTAATCACCTCTATCCATTTAATAGCTTCAACGAAAATTGATTATCAAAGATTTTGTGAAAAATTTGTGAACTTGTTTTACAAACTCAATTCACCCCTCCTCTTGAGTATTGAGGCCATTTGGTAACAAGTGGTATCAGAGCTAGACTATTGTATAAAGAGCTTAGCAGCTTCAAAAGAAGTGATGGCTTCAAATGGTTTTTCAAATGATGGTTCTTCTATAAACAGACCTCCTTATTTTAATGGGGATGGTTATGCCTATTGGAAAGAAAGGATGAAATTTTTTATTGAAGTTAATGACTTAGATATGTAGGACACCATTAAAAATGGTGCTTTTGTTCCCACACATACTAAAGATGGTGTGAAAATTAATATACCTAGAAATGAATGGACCGATGAGGACAAAAAGAAGGTTCAATACAATTTGAGATCCAAAAACATCATCACCACATCTTTGGGGTATGATGAATTCTTTACGGTGTTAAATTGCAAAAATGCTAAAGAAATGGGATACTTTACAAGTAACTCATGAAGGTACAAGTGAGGTAAAGCGATCTAGAATAAACACTCTCACTCATGAATATGAATTGTTTAGAATGAATTAAGGTGAAAGTATTCAAGAGATGCAAAAGAGATTCACACATATTGTTAATCATCTTATCTCATTGGGAAAGACATTTCCTAATGAAGATCTTATTAACAAAGTCTTGAGATGTTTGAGCAGGAATTGGCAACCCAAAATAACGGCTATTGCGGAATCAAGAGATTTATCAACAATGTCTCTAGCCACCTTATTTTGGAAGCTTAAAGAACATGAGTTAGAGCTAAATAGGCTCAATCAAAATGAAGAACATGATAGGAAGAAAAAGGGAATTGCACTCAAAGCCACCTCTTCTACAATTGAAGATGATGATGAAGATGGTGAAGAAGATGCAGAAAATCTTGAGTTAAGTGAGGAGAATCTTAGTCTCCTTGTGAGAAAGTTTGGAAGATTATTGAAGAAGAAGGGATTCCAAAGAAGTCCACCCTTCCCTCAAAAGAAAGCCTACCACAAAGGAGAAGGATCCTCAACTCCTACAAAATGTTATGATTGTGAAAAATCGGGGCACATGAAAATGAAGTGTCCTATGTATCATAAGAAGATGAAGAAGTTTGAGAAAAGGCCTTCCAAGGAAAAGAAAGGAAGAAGAGTATATATAGCATAGGAAGACAATGACATGAGCTCCTCCGATAGTTCGGAAGATGAAGAAGCTCATCTTTGTCTCATAGCTCAAGGAGAAGAAAGCGAAGAGAGTGACATTGAGGTAACATTTTCTAACTTAGAATCTCCACCTTCTTATGACGAATTGGAAGATGCTTTTCAAGAATTGCATGATGAATATATGAGACTCACAAAAATAGTTTTATCTTCTGACAAAATAATCTCCTTATTGGTAAACAAAGTTTCTATTTTAAACAAGGAGATAAATGAGCTTAAGATTGAAAATGAGACCTTAGGACTTATTGATGCTAACTCATTATGCATGACTTACTCCTTACATGATAATACATCCATATCATTACCTTGTTCATCATGCAAAGCATTTGAAAATAAAATTAAAGATTTGAACAATACTCTTGTAAAATTTACTTTTGGAAGAGACAACTTGAATGTGTTGTTAGGGAAACAAAAATGTGTTTTTCAAAATGTCGGTTTGGGGTATAATCCTAATAACCAACAAAAATCTTACAAAAACTTCTTTGTTTCCACAAATACTTCAAGTAGTCCCTTTATCAAATGCTTTCATTGTGGGAGAAAAGGGCATAGTGCATCCACATGTAATATTAGAAAGAACATGAACACCAAGATTGGAACTAAAAGGGTTTGGGTTCCTAAGGGCACCTTGCCTAACTCTAACACACAAGTACCCAAGACAATTTGAGTACCAAAGGTTAAAATTTGAATATGTATTGTAGGTGTGCTTGAAGTCCAAAAGTTCAAGTTGGTATCTTGATAGTGGTTGCTCTAAGCACATGATCGGTGATGGCTCCAAGTTTTCCTTCCTTACTTCCAAAAAGAGTGGTCACGTGACATATGGTGACAACAACAAAGGAAAGATCCTTGGAGTTGAAAAAGTTGGTAAGAATCCTTCTTCATCTATTGATAATGTCTTGCTTATTGAATGACTCAAATATAATTTGCTTAGCATTAGTCAACTTTGTGATAAAGGGAATAGAGTAATATTTGATTCTAATTGTTCATAATTGAGGGTAAAATTGATAAGCATGTTAAGTTTGTTGGTCATAGGGTCAATAATATATATATGATTAGCCTTGATGACATTTCCTTAAATGATGCTCAATGCTTTATGAGTAAAGAAAATGAATCATGGTTATGGCATAGAAGAATTGCTCACATTCACATAAATCACTTAAACAAATTAGTTTCTAAAGAACTAGCAATTGGTATTCCAAAGCTCAAATTTGAAAAAGACAAACTTTGTGATGCATGTCAAAAGGGAAAACAAGTAAAGGTCTTATTTAAAGCTAAAAATGTGGTTTCAACTTCTAGACCTTTACAACTTTTGCACATAGATCCTTTTAGTCTCTCTAGAACTATGAGCTTTGGTAGAAATTACTATGCATTGGTGATTGTGGATGATTTTTTTAGGTTTACATGGACATTATTCTTAGCTCACAAAAATGATGCTTTTCAATCATTTAAAAAGCTTGCCAAAGTTATCCAAAACAAAAAAGGTTTTTGTATCGCATCCATAAGAAGTGACCATGGTGGTGAATTTGAAAACCATGAATTTGAAACTTTTTGTGATGAACATGACATTGAGCATAATTTTTTTGCCCCTAGAACACCACAACAAAATAGTGTTGTAAAAAGGAAAAATTGGTCTTTAGAGGAAATGACAAGAACTGTGCTCAATGAGGCCAACCTTCCTAAGTACTTTTGAGCGGATACAATTAACACCGCTTGTTATGTTATGAATAGAGCCCTCATAAGACTAATTTTAAAGAAAACCCCATATGAATTATACAAGGGAAGAAAGCCAAATGTGTCACATTTTCATGTCTTTAGATGTAAATGCTTTGTTTTGAATAATGAAAAAGATAACTTGGCGAAGTTTAATGCAAAATCAGATGAGGAAATATTTATTGGCTATTCTATACATAGTAAAGCCTTTAGAGTCTATAATAAATGAACTATGACCATAGAAGAGTCCATACATGTTGTATTTGATGAAACTAACTCAAATAAGCCGAGAAAGGAGCTTGTTGATGATGTTGTAGAAATCTTGGCAAAAACGCACTTGGAAAATCAAGAGAAAGAGTCCAAGAAGCAAGAAGAGAGACCTATTGATCACTTATAGCAAAAGGATTCAGAAATCATGGATCTACCCAAAGAATAGAGGACATCAAGATATCATCCTCTCGACAAAGTGATAGGTGATGTATCAAAAAGGGAAATCACTCAAAACTCACTTAGAGATGTATGTAATCACTTGACTTTTGTCTCACAAGTTGAACCTAAAGACATAAATGAGGCCATTAATGATGAACATTGGATCTTGACCATGCAAGAAGAACTAAATCAATTTGAGAGAAATCAAGTTTGGGAATTAGTTCCAAGGCCCAATGATCATCCTATAATTGGCACCAATTGGGTCTTTAGGAACAAACTTGATGAAACAAGCTTAATAACAAGAAACAAAGCTAGGCTTGTAGCTAAGGGCTATAATCAAGAAGAAGGCATAGACTATGAAGAAACTTATGCTCCCGTAGCTAGATTAGAGGCCATTAGAACGTTACTTGCTTATGCATGCATCATAGATTTCAAACTCTATCAAATAGATGTTAAAAGTGTCTTTTTAAATGATTTTATACAAGAAGAGGTGTATGTGGAACAACCTCTCAATTTTGAGGATTTTGAAATGCCCAACTATCTTTTTAAACTGAAAAAGGCCTTGTATGGCTTGAAACAAGCTCCTAAAGCTTGGTATGAAAGGTTGAGCAAATTCCTTTTAGAAAAAGGTTTTTCTAGAGGCAAAGTTAATACTACCCTTTTCATAAAGCATAAAATACATGACATACTTCTAGTTCAAATTTATGTTGATGACATTATATTTGGAGCTACTAACACCTCTCTTTGTAAAGAATTTTCAAACATTATACAAAGTGAGTTTGAGATGTCCATGATGGGTGAGTTGAACTTCTTCCTTGGTCTCTAAATTAAGCAAACAAGAGAAGGGATTTTCATAAGCTGTAACACCCTTTGTGATGTCACATTTTAAGGTAAAATAAAATAAAATAAAGATAATAAATACTATTCGAGTTATAAAATAAATAATATCACCTGTGCGTATACTTTGTTTATAAAACGTATAAATTACAACACATTATCGCACCTATATAGCATTAACATACATATTAATTCACCTGTATATTTCATTTGTGCATTATCTACATACATACAACAAACACATATATAAAAAAAAACTAACATATAATTTACATATGGTTTTGTTATCATCAGTTATACTAATAATTTACAAATAATTTACAACTAAAGAAAATACATACCAAAACATTTACAACTACTGCCAAAAGATAAAACATAAGTTTATATACAGTATGGCATCAAAAAGCAAAAAGTGCCCAAGTGCACATCATGGATATCTAGTTCACTGGGGAATCATTCCTAGATAACTCCTCAGGTGACAGATAACCAGGATGTCTCACAGCAGTTCTACGAGCAGGGATCCGGGCTGCTCTACGGACGGGAGTCCGGGCTGTAGATACCACACTATTTTCATTGGGAACATGGAAAAGTCCATTCCAATGACGTCGGATCTCCAAAGGCAACTCTAACTGTACATACAAGTCAAAAGTAACTACAGGATCAACATCATATTCCTGGACGCAAAGATAAAGTAATAGTCCCCATATACACCACAACATTGCTTTCTTCACGAGTACGCCAACCTTCTATTCCTCTATGGAACGTTATTCTTACAAAACCTAAGAATCCTGGCGTAGTCATCTTCTTTGAGTCAATTCAACCTAAGACGGATGATCCGAAGGCTCCAAATATTCAGACCGAAATCAGAGATCAGTGGCTCCTCCTCTATATGGTATTCATTGCCTAATACTTGTTCTTCAATCTCCTCATTTTCGTCTATATATATATATATAATACAATAATACAAACAACACATACAACAACACAGAGGTAAGACAACCCAATATATCACAAGTGTGGCGCATATGAAAATGATAATACAACGAAAATAGCAATTAATATCAGCACAGATAATAAACATTAACAATAACTAATTATGGAAAAGAATAGAATCCATCACAATAACTTATAAATACACAATAAATATGCCAAAACCATAAAATGACTCAGTCCTACTCCATGGAGCTACAACACACACAACGATATCAGAGAGAATGATCTGAAGGTTCTAATAATACTGCCCAGCCAGCTATTGCACTGTCCACCCTTTGTGTCTATAGCTTGACTACCCCGACCAGCTATTGCACTGTCAACACTTTGTGTCTATAACTGATCGTTGTGATTGCTATTGCACTGTCAATACTTTGTGTCTATAGCCCACTAAAACACCATGGCGTAGTACACAAATCCACAACATCGTGTAACTACAGCAAAAAAATAGTCCTCTCAAATCTCGATTAAGTATAGTGCTTGTCGAGAACACTAGTGTGTTACCACGTACCACGGCCCGGATGAGCTACCCCCGACCACATATGGAATAATGCACACCAATGTCTCCAAGTCCATATCAGAAATGAACCCACTACGCTCATCACATCGATAATACGATGTTATTCATCTCGTCAATTAAATCACCAATTCTCAAATTGGCACGACTCAGTGCATGAACAAAGCAATAATTACCAAAACATCCTCAAGTCTCAAATAATTACAGGAATGTCATCAATTCTCAATTATTTACAAAAATACCCTCAAACTTCAAATATTTATAAAAATACCCTCAAACTTCAACTATTTACGAAAATACCCTCGAACTTCAAATATTTATGAAAATACCCTTGAACTTCAATTATTTACAAAAATACCCTCAATGGCAAAAATAATTATGTAAATACCCTCAGTGGCACAAATCTCAAAATACAGTACGCTCCCACTTGGCACACTATATTTTCCATATAACCAGATTACAATACGCACCCACTTGGCGCATTATAACTTTCCACATATACGGGTCCACCATTTTGGCCCAACAGTAAAATTTGCTATTCTCATAAATAGCGTAAAATTTTTATTACGTTTTTAAAATCCTGATATTTTCCTTAAATAAACAGATTATTTTTCTAACAGAAAGATTTATTAAATAGTTTAAAACTGCTTAAAATATTTTTCAAGTAATCAAAATATTTTTGCATTACTCAAATACGAACAACATTTAAACATTATTAATTCCATTAAATACCCTTAAACACTCTTTGAAATTAATTTAAAAACATCCAAAATCCACTTTTCAGGGTTATGACCGAATCCTAGGGTGTTGTATTCCTTGGAATACTCATGCATCTCTAACATCACACTAATATTTACAACATTATAAACACTAGCAAGTCAACTTAACAATACCAAATATGCATGAAAAATCATTACAATCAACATATAAAAGAATCCTTATGGATTCTACTACACACAAAATTCCATTTTCTTACTACCACTCAAGAATAATTAGGTTATAGTCTTCCTCTTACCTTCAAACAAAGAAAATCCTTCTTTTATCCTTCTTTGGAATTTCGGTTTTAGCTCCTTCAAATATCTTTAAAGAAGAAACTTCAAAGTGAGTCTTCAAGCATGCAAATGATAGAATTTGCAAAAACCTCCAACTAAAGATGATCTTGGATGGATATTTAGAGTAAGAAGAACAAGGAAAGAAAATTTTTAGATGGGTGGATGGTGTATGGAGAAGCTTGGCCGAATAGAGTGAAAGAAAAAGAAGAAGAAAGGTACATGGAGTCTTGGTATATTTGGAGAGAAAATGGAAGGCTTTCAATGTGAAAAGTGAGAAAATAAAAGTTAAAGGTGAATATGAAGGGCTGCTGCCTAAAACCGTGGCCCAAGGCCATTTAGGAATTCAATTTGTTTTAATTCAAGTTTAATTAATTGCTAATTAGGTAACTAATTAATTAGGTTTAATTTTCTAATTAATCTTAATTAATTATCTAATTATATAACTATTTAATTGGACATATAATTACATGTTTTATAATTTCTAAACAATATTAGCACATCTAATTAGTATTTAGATTATAATTATTTAATAACTAAGCTAGTTTAATTAGTTTACTAATTAGGTAATTAAGCTTGTCAAATTAAGCTTAATTAGCTACTAACCCAAAGTCAAGCCTACATCTTTTGACTTAATCCTAACCATTGATTTCATCTTTAATTTCTATCCATTGATTAGATCTATGGTCATGATCAAAGCTTGCTCACCAAGTTTACATCTCCACCATTGATCAAGACTTGCTCACCAAGCTTGCATCTCCACCATTGATCAAGACTTGCTCACCAAGCTTGCATCTAACGGTCCAAAATAGTCAAGCCACTTTTGTTGACTTATTCCCATTGGCTTAGAAATTTATAAAATTTTAAAGTCTTTTTAAAGATCCGTGATTATTTTAAAGCAGTTTTCTACTATTTTTGAGACAAGAGGGTATCTTGTAACATAAAATAATATTATAATAATATAAATTTTTTTTATTGCACGCTTAAATCCTAAAAATTACGAAACTAATATATATATCAATCGAACCTGGTTTAGTAAGATCCCCCAGCTCTAATTAATTAAAATAATATTTTTTGGCCAAAAAAATTTTATTTCCCTGGCTCGGAGCAAATCACATACAACTATCAAATACACTCACGAAACAGTCAAATTCAGTTTACTACTCATAGAAATTACAAAACAGTATATTTCAGGATAATATCGTAATTATCCCAAAAGTTGGGGTGTTACATAAGTCAATCCAAGTATTGCAAGGACTTGCTCAAGAAGTTTGGAATGGACAATGCCAAGCATATGGTTACTCCTATGGGCACGTCTTGCTATTTGGACAAAGATGAAGGAGCTAAACCTGTAGAAATTACAAAATATAGAGGTATGATTAGCTCACTCTTTTATCTCATTGCAAGTAGGCCTGATATAATGTTTAGTGTATGCATATGTGCTAGATATCAAGCTAATCCTAAAAAATCACATCTTTGTGTTGTAAAACGAATTATGAAATATCTAATAGGCACATCACAAATGGGTTTGTGGTACCCTAAGGGTGCCTCATGTAGCCTTATTGGGTATTCTGATTCTGATTTTGCTGGATGCAAAATGGATAGGAAGAGCACTAGTGGGACATGCCACTTGCTTGGAAGCTCACTAGTTTCTTGGCATAACAAGAAACAAAATAGTGTGGCATTGTCTACAACTGAAGCTGAATATGTTGTAGTTGGGAGTTGTTGTGCTCAAATCCTTTGGATGAAGCAACAACTCTTGGACTATGGTCTTGAGCTTGATCACATCCCAATAAGATATGATAACACTAGTGCAATCAACTTGTCGAAAAATCTCATTATGCATTCAAGAACTAAACACATTGAAATTAGGCATCATTTCATAAGAGATCATGTTCAAAAAGATGATTGCATGCTTGAATTTGTAGAAACCACTAAGCAACTAGCTGACATTTTCACTAAGCCCTTGGCAAAAGAAGCATTTTTCTATATAAGAAATGAATTTGGTATATTGGATCAACCATGCATAAATTGATTATTTACAACATAATGTGACATCTTGCTGCATAATATGATATCTTGATGCATAACATGTTATTTTCTGCATAATCATGACTTTTTACTGCATAATTTTTGATTTTTTATAATATTTGAATCCAATACTAACTTGAGCATCAGAGATTCCCCCTAAGTTGTTTTGCAGGTGCTTCCTCATGTCAAAGACTTCCAAGAAACTCAAAAAAACTTCACAAATCCATCCAAATAGTGTAATTCTTAGTAAAAGTAGTCATTTTGCACAATTATGTGTTTTGGCTCTTAATCTGATTGGAATATATGCTTGCATGATGTTTGGAATTGATTTGAGATGTTCTGGAACTGATTTAAAAGGTTCAAAATTGATCATTTGCTATTTGGAATGCAAAATCTGAGTTTGAGTATGCTGGTAATTGATTACAAAGCCTTTGTAATCAATTACAAAGGTTCCGTGAAGTATGTAATCGATTACACTGTTGGAAATTGCGATTACATCACGCAGCAGAAAAACAGGGATTCCCACCGAGGATCCATGCAAAAAGCCATAATCCGAGTTCTTAAATTATTTACCTCTTGAAGCGTGATCAAAAGGAAGGACGTGAATCACCAACACCATAATAGAAATGATGTCTCTGCAGCATCCACACGAATAGACTCACGAACGTCCAACGTCTGCAAGAGGAGCCTCACGTCTCTCACACAGTGCTAACTGCGAAGAGAAGAGAAGAAACCTATCGCTCTCTCACTCACTTTTCTGTAGGTGCAGCTAGGATTATGAAATTGTGTATCTTAGCAGCCCCTTAGCAGTACTATTTATAATAATGACTGTAACACCGTAACTTTTGGGATAATTACAATATTATCCTGAAATGTACTATTTTATGAATTCCGTGAGTAGTAAAATGAATTTGACTGTTTCGTGAGTGTATTTGATTGTTGTGTGTGATTTGCTCCGAGCCACGGAAACAACAATTTTTTGGCCGAAAAAATCTTATTTTAATTAATTGGAGCTGGGGGATCTTACTGAGCCCAATTCTGATTGATATATATTAATCTCGTAATTTTTAGGATTTAACTGTGCAATAAAATAATTTTATATTATTATAATATTATTTTATATTACAGTACCTACTGTCTCAAAAATAGTAGAAATCTGCTTCAAAATGATCACGGATCTTTAAAAGTCTGTGGGACCCGCATTTAGGAAAAGCAGCCAATGATTCTGACTGGACAAATTCTAGCCAATGAAAGCAAGTCAACGAAAGTGGCTTGACTTTTTGAACCAATAAGAATAGGTCAAAGAAGGAAGCGTAGACTTTAATGTGGACCGTTGGATGAAGACTTAGTTAGGAAGCCTTTGATTTCAACCGTTGATCAAATCAATGGTGAGATGAGAATTCAAGATTTATGACTAATCAATATCTACCTTAGATTACATCTAGGGCTAGGAATTAAAGATGAAACCAATGGTTAAGATTAAGTCAAATATAGTGGCTTGAAATTAATTAGTAGTTAATTAAACCTAATTTGGTTAATCTAATTACCTAATTAGCAAACTAAGTGAACTAGCTTAGTTCTTAATTAGTTATAATCTAAATACTAATTAGATATCCTAATATTGTTTAAAGATTATAATATGTGCTAATATATATTAAACTAATTAGTTATATAGTTAGAATGTTAATTAAGATTGATTAGGAAATTTAACCTAACTAATTACCTAATTAATTAGCATGTAATTAGGTGTAAATTGAAAACAATTAAGCTCTTAAAATCCTAAGAGCCACACGGTTTTGGGCAGCATCCTTGGGAGGCTTGGTGGCTAAGTTCTACATGGTTCTTGAACCCTCCAAAGTGACCTAAGCCATGTGCACCTTAATGTGAACACACATGGATATTTACCTACTCAAATCAAACACTCAACCTCACTACACACTTAACCTCACGGCAGCCCCATCAATTTACACACTCAATATTACTTTTTACACTTATCACAATTAAGCTATCCATTTTCTCTCAAAACACCAAAAACCAAACAACACTTTCTCTTCCATTTTCTTTCTCATTTTCGGTCAAGCCCCAAACCCACACCACCAATCTTCTATAATTTTACCTCTTAGCTTTTCTTAAACCCAAATCATATTCTAAACACTTTTCCTTCACAAGGTTTTGCCAAAAACCTACTCTATCTAGTCCAAAATCAAACCTTTTGCTTACTTTCCTAAGGGTAAGTCTTGATTCTATGGTTTAAATTTGGATTTCTAATTTTTCTAACCATGATTGTTCCATGGTTTTTCAATCTTAATACTTGTATGTGTTTTTACAAATTGTTTAAGAATTATTAGGATTTTGTGTTGATTTTAAAGAAAACAAGGAAAAGGAGGAGACTAACCGATTATTGTCTTCAAGAGGTAAGAGGGAGATTTAATCTCATCAACCCTAAGTGGTGATGGGAAAATGGATTTGATTGTGTATAAAGAATCCATAAGGATTCATTTGCATTGTTGTTTTATTATTTTTATTATTTGTGTGATTGTTTAAATGCTTTCCTATTTGTGATTTATTTTTGCTATGCATGTTTATAGCTTTAAAATATATTGTATGTATATTGTATGTGTTTATAGTTGTATGTGTTTATAATTGTGTAATTATTAAAGTAGGATGTGAATAACATATAACGATTTGCATGAGTGTTCCAAAGAACACAAAAAGAGGCTCACGACCTTATTATCAAATAGAGAACCAAAATATTCTCAACCATTTTCTAAATCACTGATTTAAAGAATCTAGGTAAAATAATGGATTTAGGAATGATTTTGATTAATTATGGCCAACTTGCCATTTAATGTATAATTGAATGCCATTTTATTTTCTAAGATAGGTTAGGTAATGGATTTACAAAATAAACTGATTCCAATGAATCTTTGTGAAAACAAAAGGAATAAATTTGGTTCTAGAATCCTAACTTAGCAGAATTTATTTTAAAGTGAGAACTAAAACAAACGCTTGAAAAATACTAACGTAGAGCTCACTCTATGAGTTTTGAAGCACGTTAGCAAGTTTCAAAGTGTAATTGATGGGTAGAATTAAAATAAACAGAATTTAGAGGAAAACGTTAAAAATACCTTATACTGATTTTATAGGCAAAATGCTGCCAAAATTTACTAAAATCAGACGAATAAAATGAAAAGATTCCATACTATATTTAGAACACAAGGAAAATACTCTACGTATTTTAAATATACTAGATATAATCTACACATATTTAAAATAATAATTTTAAGCTATTAGGTTAAGAAAATGAATTAAAAATCTTACACGATTGAGAAAATGATTTAAAAACATTATGTGATGTTCAAAAATGTCAAAATATCTTTACGCGATTTAAAAACGTTTGTGAAAATGATGAGATTGTGAAAACGAGATAAAATTCCTACGCGATTAAATGATACAGTGAGTTTTTGCTGTCGGGCCAAAGTGGTGGACCCGGACATGTTGTGAGATAGTACTGTCAGGTGGGACAGGCCATGTTTTGGTGTATTGTGACTAAGGGCATTTTCATAATTATGGTAAAATATGGATATTAAGTGTATTTTCGTAATTTTAGATCATGCTTAGAGTGTTGTGCCAATTTGGTTGATACTTGGTGATTGATTGATGAGACGAATTACACCGTGTTTTGGTGTGATAGGCGTAGTGTGGTTCATTATATGAACTTGGAGGCATTAGTGTGCGGAGAATTCCACATGGGGACAGTGGGTTGCTCCTTTGGGCCGTGGTAACGGGCAACACACTATTGATCTTGACGAGCACTATTCTTAATCGAGATCTTGAGGAGACTATTAAATACTATGCCTGTAGTACACGATGTTTGGACTGTGTACTGTTACACGATGTTTGGACTGTGGGCTATAGACACAACGTTAGACAGTGCAATAGTTTGGTTGGGCAGCCATAAAGTATTATTAGTTTCTATTTGGGTCATTCTCTCAGATATCCGTGTTTAGCTCCACGGAGTAGGAACGAGTCGGTGTGTGTTCATGCATTATCTACATTTTACTGCTTACCATAATCTGTGATAAAATGTATGATCTATTGCTTTAATATATTATGCATGATATATTGTTTTCTTATACTATGTGTGATATAATGATATGCATTACTCGGTTATATTATGCATGATATGTTGATTGTGATAATTGTTTGTATTGTCGTTTTCTTTATTGCTATGCGGGTGATGGTATAGATTGTCTCACCTCTCTATATGTTTTCTCGATATTATTATATTATTTTCGTAAAGAGTTTGAGGAAGAGGAGGAACATCCTCTTGAAATCCAGTATCCGGACGAGTGACAGCAGGGCGAGCTGTATGAGAAAGAAGAGCCAGTAGATCATCCTTATCATCAAGACTGATCTTGAGATCATGGCGTTGCCAGGATTTTTTGGGTTTGTGAGACTTGAGTTTCACGGAGGTTCTGAGGCCTGGCGTATGCGAGTGGATAGAGGAACAGTTGTATACGTGGGACGTTTGACTGTGTCCCTATGTAGAGAGTATGATGGAGATGTCATATTCACTACTATGTTATATTTACATCTAGAGTTACCACTGACTCTTAGGTGTTACTGGCAGGGAATATTCTATGCGCCTAGTGAGCTCAGTAGTGAGTCAACAGCCCGGACTCGTGTCCGTAGCGCTGTGAGATCTCCAAGATGTCAACTTTTCGATGATCTTTCTGAGGATGATCCATCGGAGGGTTAGAAATCTTTCAAGATGCACTTGGGCAATACTATGTCTTAGTTTTATGTCAATTTTTTACTGCTTTGTTAAATACTTGTAGTTGTAAATTATGTGTGTACTAAAGAAAAACTCATATGTATATTACAGTATGGTTATGTTTGTTATATTTCGTGTTTCGTGTTATTTTATTTGATGTTATAAGTATAAAAGGAAAAAAAATTACCACAAATATTATTTAAGTATCAAATGTTTTACAACTTGGGTAAGAGTTTTATTTTATTTTATTTTATTGCATTCATAAATGTGACATCCCCACAAGGGTGTTACATTAGTTGGTATTAGAGCCCAAGTTAGAGTCTTTTGGGGTTGTGGTTAGGTCTGTTTTTTCTTGTGTTGTGTGATTCTCTGTGATTTGTTTCCGAAAGGTTACATCTGAAATTGTTTTGTCTTGTTGAAGAAAGAGGATGTCTGGAGGAAGGCGAACGCGTGCGAATGTGGAACGAGATGTGGATCCAATGATTGCAGCTGCTAAAGCTATGCAGCGAATGGCAGAAGTGATTACCCAACAAAATCAACGAGTAGCTCAACAGCAAGATGCAACTACTGATGCTCTGAATTTGTCTGAGTTTAGGCACAACAACCCGCCGCAGTTTAGAGGCGAGTTTGACCCGGAGAAGGCGAGTCTTTGGATTCAAGACTTGGAAAGAGTATTCGAAGGTATGGGGTGCGCAGAGAATAGGAAGATGACATACGCGACGTTTATGTTGAGAGGAGATGCTGAGAATTGGTGGAGAAATACCTTTCTTGATTCAAATCATATTCCAAACCCACACCACCAATCTTCTATAATTTTACCTCTTAACTTTTCTTAAACCCAAATCATATTCTAAACACTTTTCCTTCACAAGGTTTTGCCAAAAACCTACTCTATCTAGTCCAAAATCAAACCTTTTGCTTACTTTCCTAAGGGTAAGTCTTGATTCTATGGTTTAAATTTGGATTTCTAATTTTTCTAACCATGATTTTTCCATGGTTTTTCAATCTTAATACTTGTATGTGTTTTTACTAATTGTTTAAGAATTATTAGGATTTTGTGTTGATTTTAAAGAAAACAAGAAAAAGGAGGAGACTAACCGATTATTGTCTTCAAGAGGTAAGAGGGAGATTTAATCTCATCAACCCTAAGTGGTGATGGGAAAATGGATTTGATTGTGTATAAAGAATCCATAAGGATTCATTTGTGTGGTTGTTTTATTGTTTTTATTATTTGTGTGATTGTTTAAATGCTTTCCTATTTGTGATTTATTTTTGCTATGCATGTTTATAGCTTTAAAATATATTGTATGTATATTGTATGTGTTTATAGTTGTATATGTTTATAATTGTGTAATTGTTAAAGTAGGATGTGAATAACCTGTAACGATTTGCATGAGTGTTCCAAAGAACACAAAAAGAGGCTCACGACCTTATTATCAAATAGAGAACCAAAATGTTCTCAACCATTTTCTAAATCACTAATTTAAAGAATCTAGGTAAAATAATGGATTTAGGAATGATTTTGATTAATTATGTCCAACATGCCATTTAATGTATAATTGAATGCCATTTTATTTTCTAAGATAGGTTAGGTAATGGATTTACAAAATAAACTGATTCCAATGAATCTTTGTGAAAACAAATGGAATGAATTTGGTTCTAGAATCCTAATTTAGCAGAATTTATTTTAAAGTGAGAACTAAAATAAATGCTTGAAAAATACTAACGTAGAGCTCACTCTATGAGTTTTGAAGCGCGTTAGCAAGTTTGAAAGTGTAACTGATGGGTAGAATTAAAATAAACAGAATTCAGAGGAAAACGTTAAAAATACCTTATACTGATTTTATAGGCAAAATGTTGCTGAAATTTACTAAAATCAGACGAATAAAATGAAAAGATTTCATACTATATTTAGAACACAAGGAAAATACTCTAAATATTTTAAATATACTAGATATAATCTATAAATATTTAAAATAATAATTTTAAGCTATTAGGTTAAGAAAATGAATTAAAAATCTTATGCGATTGAGAAAATGATTTAAAAACATTACACGATGTTCAAAAATGTCAAAATATCTTTACGCAATTTTAAAATGTGTGTGAAAACGATGAGATTGTGAAAATGCGATAAAATTCCTATGCGATTAAACGATACAGTAAGTTTTTGCTGTCGGGCCAAAGTGGTGGACCCAGACATATTGTGAGATAGTACTGTCAGGTGGGACATGCTATTGTTTTGCCTGAGAAGGCGAGTCTTTGGATTCAAGACTTGGAAAGAGTATTCGAAGGTATAGGGTGCGCAGAGAATAGGAAGATGACATACGCGACGTTTATGTTGAGAGGAGATGCTGAGAATTGGTGGAGAAATACCCGCCAATTATTGCAAGCTGAAGGGACTGAGATCACCTGGGAGGTGTTTAATGAGGTATTTCTGGAGAAGTATTTTCCTGGTACTGCTCGACATGCCAAGGAGATGGAATTTCTTGGTCTACGTCAAGGGAATATGGCTGTTGGAGAATATGCTGCTAAGTTTGAAAGCTTGTCGCAATTCTCAAGGTATTTCCAAATCTGACCAGATGAGGTATGGAAGTGCCAAAAGTTTGAAGATGGATTGAGGGTGGAACTGAGGCGAGCACTCCTACCAATGAGGATGAGAGAGTTTTCTGTGTTGATGGATACTTGTCGACGACTTGAGGAGTTGGAGCCATCCCGAGATCCAAGAAACCACAACTTTGGACTGACTAGGTTCCAAAGGGGAGGTAGTAGTTGTGATACCCGGTTTCAACGAAAGCCTTATACGAGACCATCAGGGAGTCAGCCTCAATGTCCGTCTGTTGGGGGAAGTTCTAGCGAAAACCGAGCTGGTCAGAATGTGGCGTTTATGCCGACATGTTTTAAATGTGGCAAGAGTGGCCATATATCTACAGATTGCCCGATCAAAGGAACGATCTGTTTCAACTGCAGAAAACCTGGACATGTTTCTAGGGATTACACACAACCGGAAAAGAAGCCTGCTGTGAGAAATGTTCGTGCTACTCAGCCGCGATCTGGAGGGCGAGTGTATACAATGACTGGAACTGAAGCTTCTCAATCTGAAGATCTTGTTCAGGGAGAAGGTGTCATTGAAGGTAATCGCCTGACTTTGCTATATGATTCGGGTGCAACACATTCATTTATTGCATATGATTGTGTGGAACGATTGAAACTGCTTGTGTTTTCTCTGAGTTTTCAATTGATTGTTTCTACACCAACTGCCAAGCCTGTTGTTACATCCAAAATATGTATGAATTGTCCTATTGTTATAAAGGATCATAAGTTTTCCGTCAATTTAATTTGTTTACCTCTTGTTGAGATAGACATAATACTAGGAATGGATTGGTTATCTTCTAACCATATCCTTATAGACTATGCAAGCAAAACCATAGTTTTTCCTAAGGAAAAAAGTTCTGGATTCTTGACTGCTGTTAAAGTCAAGTCATTGTTGAGGGATAGAGCTCAAGGTTTTATATTGCTATCTTCTTTAGAAGTCAAGTGTGAGAAAGATGTGAGCACTATTCCTATCGTCAGTGAGTTTTCAGAGATTTTTCCTGATGATGTACCCGGTTTGCCACCGGAAAGGGAGATCGAATTCTCTATCGACTTAGTGCCAGGAGCAGGTCCTATTTTGATTGCACCATACCGAATGTCGCTTGCAGAGTTGGCAGAATTGAAGAAGCAATTGGAGGAACTGTTGGAGAAGCAGTTTGTGCGACCTAGTGTTTCACCATGGGGAGCACTAGTGCTACTAGTCAAAAAGAAGGATGGAATTTCGCATCTTTGTGTTGATTATCGCCAGCTGAACAAGGTTACTATAAAGAATAAGTATCCACTACCGAGAATTGATGACTTGATGGATCAATTGAAGGGAGCCGTTGTATTCTCTAAGATAGATCTACGATCTGGTTATCATCAGATTCGTGTTAAGGTCGATGATGTACCTAAAACCGCTTTCCGAACTCGTTATGGGCATTATGAATATCAAGTGATGCCGTTCGGAGTGACAAATGCTCCTACAATATTCATGGACTATATGAATAGGATTTTTTCGTCCGTACCTAGACAGAATTGTCATTGTCTTTATCAATGACATTCTGATCTACTCTCAAAGTCAAGAAGAGCATGCTGAACATCTCAGTATAGTTCTCCAGATTTTGAAAGAGAAGAAGCTGTATGCGAAGTTAGCAAAGTGCTAGTTTTGGTTGGAAGAAGTTCAATTTCTAGGTCACGTGATTTCCAAGGAAGGTATTGCGGTAGATCCATCAAAGGTGGAGACTGTTTTGTAGTGGGAAAAGCCTAAGACAGTGACTGAGGTTCGAAGTTTTGTTGGATTAGCTAGATATTACTGAAGGTTTATTGAAGGTTTTTCCAAGATAGCTGGACCACTTACACAACTCACGAGGAAGAGCCAAGCTTTTGATTGGATAGAGGAACGTGAAGCGAGTTTCCAAGAGCTGAAGAAGAGATTGACGACTGCACCAGTGTTAATTTTACCAGATCCTAACAAATCTTTTGAGGTGTATTGTGATGCATCTTACCAAGGGTTAGGATGTGTGTTGATGCAGAATCGGAATGTAGTAGCTTATGCTTCAAGACAGTTGAAGGTTCATGAGAGGAACTACCTAATGCATGATTTGGAGCTAGCCGCAGTTGTCTTTGCGTTAAAAGTGTGGAGGCATTTTCTGTATGGAGCTATGTTCAATGTCTTTAGCGATCACAAGAGCTTAAAATACTTGTTTGATAAAAAAGAATTGAATATGAGACAGAGGCGATGGTTGGAATTTTTGAAGGACTATGATTTTCAGCTTCAATACCATCCGGGAAAAGCGAATGTGGTGGCAGATGCTTTGAGCAGAAAAGTGGTTAGTGTTTCTACCATGATGAGAAAGGAGGAGGAGTTGATTAACCAATTTAGAGATCTATGGTTGTCAGTGGAATTGGTACCCGGAAAGATTTGTTTAAGTAAAGTTGTAGTTTTGAATGACTTGCTAGAAGTGATCCGAGAAAAACAAGATGAGGATTTGTTTTTACAGAATGAAAAGGAATTGTTGAAGCAAGGTCATGAAGCGACGATGGAGGAAGGATATGATGGAATCTTGAGATTTGAAGGACGAGTTTGTATACCTGATGATCCCGAACTCAAGAAAGCGATTTTGGATGAAGCTCATACTAGTAATTTGAGTATGCATCCGGGGATGACAAAGATGTATCAAGATTTGAAGCGGATGTTTTGGTAGCCAAGAATGAAGAGGGATGTAGCGGAACGTGTGACGTCTTGTCTTGTCTGTCAGAAGGCAAAAGTGGAACATTAAAGACCTGCTGGTATGTTACAACCTTTGACTATTCCACAGTGGAAGTGGGATAGTATCTCGATGGATTTTCTTACCGGATTGCCAAGGACGAGGAAGGGTCATGATTCTATATGGGTTATAGTTGATAGGCTTACGAAGTCAGCGCATTTCTTGTCGATCAATATTAAGTATTCGTTGGAACGCTTAACCCAGATATACATTGACGAAGTTGTTAGACTTCATGGTGTACCTGCTAGTATAGTTTCTGATAGAGATCCGAGGTTTACGTTGAGACTCTGGCAAAGTTTGCAAGAAGCTATGGGGACTAAACTACAATTGAGTTCTGTATATCATCCACAGACTGATGGTCAGACGGAGAGAACGATTCAGTCGTTGGAGGATTCGTTGCGTGCTTGTGTGTTAGAACAACAAGGGAGTTGGGATGAATTTTCGTCTTTGATAGAATTTACCTGCAACAATAGTTTTCATTCGAGCATAGGGATGACACCCTATGAAGCTCTTTATGGACGACGATGCCGAACACCTTTGTGTTGGTATCAGGATGGGGAAAGTATGACTGTTGGGCCTGATTTTGTGCAACAGACTACGGAAAAGGTGAAAATGATTCAGGAGAAGATGCGAACGACTCAGAGCCGACAGAGGAGCTATGCTGATAAACGGAGACGACCTCTGGAATTTGAAGAAGGGGATCATGTATTCTTACGAGTTACGCCTACGACTGGTGTCAGAAGAGTTATCAAGTCTAGAAAGCTTACACCTAAATTCATAGGGCCTTATCAAGTTATTCGTTGGATTGGTCCAGTAGCTTACCAAATAGCTTTATTGCCTTTTCTATCCAATCTACATAATGTATTCCATGTGTCTCAGCTGAGGAAATACATTCCCGATCCTACTCATGTTATATAGCCAGATGAAGTGCAGCTGAAGGATAATTTAACGTATGAAACACTTCCTATTAGAAATGAAGATAGGAGAGTGAAGCAACTTCGAGGGAAGATGATTGAGCTGGTAAAGGTAGTGTGGAATGATGTAACGGGAGATGCTACATGGGAGTTAGAAGATAGGATGAGGGAGCAATACCCTCATTTGTTTTAATGAATGATGAATTTCGGGGACGAAATTCTTATTAGTAGGGGAGAGTTGTAACACCCCAACTTTTGGGATAATTATAATATTGTCCTGAAATGTACTGTTTTGTGAATTTTGTGAGTAGTAAAATGAATTTGACTGTTTCATGAGTGTATTTGATTGTTGTGTGTGATTTGCTCCGAGCCAGGGATATAATAATTTTCTGGCCGAAAAAATCTTATTTTAATTAATTAGAGTTGGGGGATCTTACTAAACCCAATTCTGATTGATATATATATTAATCTCATAATTTTTAGGATTTAAATGTGTAATAAAATAATTTTATATTATTATAATATTATTTTATATTACAAGACCCTCTTGTCTCAAAAATAGTAGAAATCTGCTTCAAAATGATCACGGATCTTTAAAAGTCTGTGGGACCTGCGTTTAGGAAAAGTAGTCAACGATTCTGACTGGACAAATTCTAGCCAATGAAAGCAAGTCAACGAAAGTGGCTTGACTTTTTGAACCAATAAGAATAGGTCAAAGAAGGAAGCATAGACTTTAATGTGGACCGTTGGATGAAGACTTAGTTAGGAAGCCTTTGATTTCAACCGTTGATCAAATCAATGGTGAGATGAGAATTCAAGATTTATGACTAATCAATATCTACCTTAGATTACATCTAGGACTAGGAATTAAAGATGAAACCAATGGTTAAGATTAAGTCAAATATAGTGGCTTAAAATTAATTAATAGCTAATTAAACCTAATTTGGTTAATCTAATTACCTAATTAGCAAACTAAGTGAACTAGCTTAGTTCTTAATTAGTTATAATCTAAATACTAATTAGATATCCTAATATTGTTTAAAGATTATAATATGTGCTAATATATATTAAACTAATTAGTCATATAGTTAGAATGTTAATTAAGATTGATTAAGAAATTTAACCTAACTAATTACCTAATTAATTAGCATGTAATTAGGTATAAATTGAAAACAATTAAGCTCCTAAAATCCTAAGAGCCACACGGTTTTGGGCAGCAGCCTTGGGAGGCTTGGTGGCTAAGTTCAACATGGTTCTTGAACCCTCCAAAATGACCTAAGCCATGTGCACCTTAATGTGAACACACATGGATATTTACCTACTCAAATCAAACACTCAACCTCACTACACACTCAACCTCATGGCAGCCCCATCAATTTACACACTCAATATTACTTTTTACACTTATCACAATTAAGCTATCCATTTTCTCTCAAAACACCAAAAACCAAACAACACTTTCTCTTCCATTTTCTTTCTTATTTTCGGCCAAGCCCCAAACCCACACCACCAATCTTCTATAATTTTACCTCTTAGCTTTTCTTAAACCCAAATCATATTCTAAACACTTTTTCTTCACAAGGTTTTACCAAAAACCTACTCTATCTAGTCCAAAATCAAACCTTTTGCTTACTTTCCTAAGGGTAAGTCTTGATTCTATGGTTTAAATTTGGATTTCTAATTTTTCTAACCATGATTGTTCCATGGT
Organism: Ormosia semicastrata; assembly: GCA_029884595.1. Lineage (NCBI taxonomy): Eukaryota > Viridiplantae > Streptophyta > Magnoliopsida > Fabales > Fabaceae > Ormosia > Ormosia semicastrata. Next base: position 68,637,057 of record JAQQTO010000061.1, on the reverse strand, counting down.
TTTTCAATCTTAATACTTGTATGTGTTTTTACTAATTGTTTAAGAATTATTAGGATTTTGTGTTGATTTTAAAGAAAACAAGAAAAAGGAGGAGACTAACCGATTATTGTCTTCAAGAGGTAAGAGGGAGATTTAATCCCATCAACCCTAAGTGGTGATGGGAAAATGGATTTGATTGTGTATAAAGAATCCATAAGGATTCATTTGTGTGGTTGTTTTATTGTTTTTATTATTTGTGTGATTGTTTAAATGCTTTCCTATTTGTGATTTATTTTTGCTATGCATGTTTATAGCTTTAAAATATATTGTATGTATATTGTATGTGTTTATAGTTGTATGTGTTTATAATTGTGTAATTATTAAAGTAGGATATGAATAACATGTAACGATTTGCATGAGTGTTCCAAAGAACACAAAAAGAGGCTCACGACCTTATTATCAAATAGAGAACCAAAATGTTCTCAACCATTTAGGAATGATTTTGATTAATTATGGCCAACATGCCATTTAATGTATAATTGAATGCCATTTTATTTTCTAAGATAGGTTAGGTAATGGATTTACAAAATAAACTGATTCCAATGAATCTTTGTGAAAACAAAAGGAATAAATTTGGTTCTAGAAACCTAACTTAGCAAAATTTATTTTAAAGTGAGAACTAAAATAAATGCTTGAAAAATACTAACGTAGAGCTCACTCTATGAGTTTTGAAGCGCGTTAGCTAGTTTCAAAGTGTGACTGATGGGTAGAATTAAAATAAACAGAATTTAGAGGAAAACGTTAAAAATACCTTATACTAATTTTATAGGGAAAATGCTGCTGAAATTTACTAAAATCAGATGAATAAAATGAAAAGATTTCATACTTTATTTAGAACACATGAAAAATACTCTACGTATTTTAAATATACTAGATATAATCTACACATATTTAAAATAATAATTTTAAGCTATTAGGTTAAGAAAACGAATTAAAAATCTTATGCGATTGAGAAAATGATTTAAAAACATTACACAATGTTCAAAAACGTCAAAATATCTTTATGCAATTTTAAAACGTTTGTGAAAACGATGAGATTGTGAAAATGTGATAAAATTCCTACGCGATTAAACGATACAGTAAGTTTTTACTGTCTGGCCAAAGTGGTGGACCCAGACATGTTGTGAGATAGTACTGTCAGGTGGGACATGCTATGTTTTGGTGTATTGTGACTAAGGATATTTTTGTAATTATGGTAAAATATGGATATTAAGGGTATTTTCATAATTTTAGATCATGCTTAGAGTGTTGTGCCAATTTGGTTGATAATTGGTGATTAATTGATGAGACGAATTACACAGTGTTTTGGTGTGATAGGCGTAGTGTGGTTCATTATATGAACTTGGAGGCATTAGTGTGCGGAGAATTCCACATGGGGACAGTGGGTTGCTCCTCTGGGCCGTGGTAATAGGCAACACACTAATGATCTTGACAAGCACTATTCTTAATCGAGATCTTGAGGAGACTATTAAGTACTATGCCTGTAGTACACGATGTTTGGACTGTGTACTGCTACACGATGTTTGGACTATGGGCTATAGACACAACGTTAGACAGTGCAATAGTTTGGTTGGGCAGCCATAAAGTATTATTAGTTTCTATTTGGGTCATTCTCTCAGATATCCGTGTTTAGCTCCACGGAGTAGGAACGAGTCGATGTGTGTTCATGCATTATCTGCATTTTACTGCTTACCATAATCTGTGATAAAATGTATGATCTATTGCTTTAATATATTATGCATGATATATTGTTTTCTTATACTATGTGTGATATAATGATATGCATTACTCGGTTATATTATGCATGATATGTTGATTGTGATAATTATTTGTATTGTTGTTTTCTTTTTTGCCATGCGGGTAATGGTGTAGATTGTCTCACCTCTCTATATGTTTTCTCGATATTACTATATTATTTCAGTAAAGAGTTTGAGGAAGAAGAGGAACAGCCTCTTGAAATCCAGTATTCGGATGAGCGACAGCCGGCCGAGCTGTACGAGGAAGAAGAGCCAGTAGATCATCCTTATCATCAAGACTGATCTTGAGATCATGGCGTTGCTAGGATTTTTTGGGTTTGTGAGACTTGAGTTTCACGGAGGTTCTGAGGCCTGGCGCATGCGAGTGGATAGAGGAACAGTTGTATACGTGGGACGTTTGACTGTGTCCCTATGTAGAGAGTATGATAGAGATGTCATATTCACTACTATGTTATATTTACATCTAGAGTTACCACTGACTCTTAGGCGTTACTGGCATGGAATATTCCATGCGCCTAGTGAGCTCAGTAGTGAGTCAACAGCCCAGACTCGTGTCCGTAGCGCTGTGAGATCTCCAAGATGTCAACTTTTTGATGATCTTTTTGAGGATGATCCATCGGAGGGTTAGAAATCTTTCGAGATGCACTTGGGCAATACTATGTCTTAGTTTTATGTCAACTTTTTACTGCTTTGTTAAATACTAGTAGTTGTAAATTATGTGTGTACTAAAGCAAAATTCATATGTATATTACAGTGTGGTTATGTTTGTTATATTTCGTGTTTCGTGTTATTTTATTTGATGTTATAAGTATAAAAGGAAAAAAAAATTTACCACAAATATTATTTAAGTATCAAATGTTTTACAACTTGGGTAAGAGTTTTATTTTATTTTATTTTATGGCATTCATAAATGTGACATCCCCACAAGGGTGTTATAGTGACTGCCTTAAGTGAGTGTGAGCAACAGCAAGGTAAGCTGTGCAACCCTAGACCCATCTGTTATGAGTCTAGCCTATATTTGAATCCGAGTCTAACTTGGATCTATTGCTCCAATTTTAGTCTGCTCTATGTGTGTGACCTTGCAGGTTCTTATTATGTTGGTAGTAATATGAAAATCTCATTTTAATATTACAAGCAGTGAGCGGTATCTAGCAACACATCGCTGCTACCCAAGTAATAAGAATGTCAGTGATTTGACATAACCTTTCTGTGACCAATGTTTCCATGTTGTTTAGTCCCTTTGTTAAGATATCTAGATTGTACACAAGGCATGGAATGCGTCACCCTTGTATAGTCCAATCATTCGTTTCCTGATACTCGAGTAGACTTTGTAACAACAAATGAAATCAATATCTCATATTGACTTATTTGAGCATGGCCATGTAATTCGTAGTCTCACTCAATCAGGGGGCCCGAAGATATCGCTCCTGTTATGTAGGAGTGACAAATCTCATCTAGGTCACTCACATCCCTCTGCATGATTCGCGGTATGTCCAATAACTAACTTTATAATCACCTTGTTACAGATGACGTTTGATGACATTAAAACACATAACTCTTCATGTAGGAATCGTAGTGATTTCAGGTCAAAGGACCACAAACACCATTGTCACCATGAGAATCGCTTATGACACTCATGTAACGATCCATGTAACATTCTCATGGTGGGTTAGTCCAGTACATCATTACTCTAATATGTACCCATGTGAAGACTTGATATCTCACATCCATGACCCGTGAGATGTGGTCATCAGTCTATGCACATACTAGTCTCAATGCATTATTGTTGTCCCAATTAACAATAATACTTGACTAGGGACATTTAAGAATAGTGTTGTAACTAAAAGGATCTCACAATCAAGTCATCCACTTGATGTCCTATGGCATCAAACTTACTATTCTAAGGACTTTATTATGTTTATAAAAAAAGAACACAATAAATGAAATGCCTCATATATTAAAATAAGCATAATAGAATGTATATAAATACAGAAAAAGTATCGGCCTCTAGGACATACACCAACATACACAACCATTGTAATCGATTACAATAGACCTAGAACTCAATTAATCGATTACACTAATACTATAATCGATTACAAGGTTCCCAGAAGCATGGTAATCGATTACACCAAATTTATAATCGATTACAGGGGTAACAGAAGGCTGGTAATCGATTACATAAGCCATGTAATTAATTACACAGGGGTTTTAAAAAGTTTTTTGTCGCGCGAAAGGTCATTTCTTCAGAAACCTTCTCTTCTTCTCCTCTGCTCTCACGAAGGCCCAACCACCAAACTCTCTATTTCTTACTCAAATCTCACCCAAATCACTCAATTTCTCCTCCTTCTCACTCGAAAATCACTTCTTTACATAACCCATCCACCAAAACTCATCAAAATTCACCCAAATCCTTCTCATCACCCACGAGCCTCACCATTTAAAACCCTTCTTCTCCATCCTTTCCTTCACCCACACATCTCCAAACACCATTCTCTTCATCCCATTCACTCTTTTCTCATCAAATGGTTGAAACCTCTCAACGTGCAAAACGCCCAAGAAAAGGGGTCACCATCAGAGAGTCTTCTCGAGCTTCTTCACATGATATCTCTGGGCTGAACCTCACACGCCACTTCTCCACCATAAAAAAGTGGAGCTATTCAGAAAGAACTTCCAGTTGAGAAAGTTAATCTCCTTACGATATCTGACTCAGAATTTCAACTCCAGTAAGCCCTTGGCATCCTTCCGATTGATTGAAAGATTAGGTTTGGTTAGTTTCTTCAGTATCCAGAAAGCCATTTATCCTAACTTAGTTAGAGTTTTCTATGCAAATTTGAAATATGAAGATAACTGCCTGCTTTTTGAGGTGAAGGAAACTCAAATTAGGATCAATAGGGAGGAATGGTGTAAGTTAACTAAGCTCACCTATATTAGAACAAGCTTTTATGGAAATGAGAATGTTTGGAGAGCTAATTTTGAGTATAGGAGTGCTCTATCATCCCTAAAACATACTGGATATGAGCTTCCAAGAGATAAGAAGAGGGTGATGGCTACTGGTTTGACCATAGTAAATAGGGTCTTTCACTATCTGGTTGTTAGAGGACTAATTCCTAGGGGAGGAAATTACTCCCAGGTCTTAAGAGATGATGTAGTGGTCTTGTGGGCAATGACCACAAAAAGGCCAATCAATTGGGCCAACTACATCATTACGCACATGTTGGATGTGAAGAAGAAGAAAAACTCTACTCTTCTATATGTCATGCTAGTGACAGCTATATTGGAGCATTATCACATCTCCTTGTCTGAGGAATCCAAGGACATAAGCTCTAAAGGGCTACAATCTATAGGCTTGCATACATTGAAAAAGCTTCAGCTATACAAGGTCGATGATAGATGACACTACATTACCTATGGTAGCTATGGGCATATCCCTTACGGTCCGGAGAGTGATGATGAAGCAGAAGACCAGCAGCTTGCTCCAGCTTCAGCCACATTGTATCTTCTGCTCCAAGAAATGCGAAAGTTGGGAACTACGGTGGAAACCCGGATGGATCGCCTTGAGCAGAAGGTGGATCACCTTGAACTGAGGATGGATTACTCCGATCAGGAGCTTGCTTCTATTCGCTCCTTCTTGGAAGGACCTGATTATGCACCATGAAGAGCTACTGCTGCACCTACCACCTCCTTTGCCCCTCCTGCTCCTCTATCTTTTACTGATCCCTCTACCACTCCAGCTGGAGTTCCTGATGATGATGAGGAGCTTTTTGGTTCCGAGGATGATCTTGAACCTGGTGATGATGATATTAACCTTGGAGACGTCGCTGCGGACGAGGATAGTGACAGTGACAGCAAGGCTACATAGTGAGTTAGGACTTAGTTAGATGTCCTTTTGTTTTGTTTGCCTAAAATCAGTAGCTTCTCACTTTGATTACTGTACTTGACTGATTTACATTTGTCTTTGGACCATTATGGGTTTTTTTCTTTGCTAATGATATAATATATCTCTTTATGACTCTTAATGATCTTATTATTTCTATTGGCTGCTATGTTTGCTTGTTTTTAGGCTAATCATGAGATTATGCGAAAATGCTGCCGAAATTTTATTTTTAAAATGCTTATGTCTTTTTAATAATGCCAATGGGGGAGAGATTAGTGAAAAATGAAATTTGATTAATGTTGCATGTGTATGGGGGAGGTTTGAACTTCTACATGAAAAATATTATCTTATATCATGCATAAATTATGGGGGAGAGTTGCACCTAAATCTCTAATATACACAAATGCAAAAACTCTTTCTTTTTCCTATGATTAGTTTTTCATCATAAAAAAGAGGGAGAATGTGAATGCTTATGTCTTAAAGCATATCAAATGAGTTTTTGATGATAACAAAGTCAAGATGAAGATCAAGATCAAAAGAGAAGACCAAGATCAAAAGAGATATATTAGATATAGGTACTAGATTATCAATGTGAAATGCTCTCTAAGTGTCTCAAAGATCTTCAAATGATTTTTCAAGTTCCTTCAAAATTGTAACATCCCGAAAATTATTTATTTCATTATAAATAATCATTTTATAATATTTATGATTTTTGAGAATTTTTGTGAAATTTTCTGGAACGTTGAAGATTTTAATATATTCCTCATTTTACGTGTGCACTGAGCGGAGCTGGGAAAACGAAATATTTTCCCTGAGGCTGGTAAACTTTGGACTATGGAAACGTCGACGGGGGATTTTACTAAACCCGAGGCTGGACACAGTTTACGAGGTTTACATTTTTCAAGATTTTATCTGATAGATAAAATCACTGTATCATAAAATCATTTGATGAATAATAAAATATTATTTTCATCAACTGTAAATTTTATTCACTGGGAAAATAATTCTAACCGTGTAATTAATCATCTGTCAGATGTATTTAATTGAGGGGACAAGCTTACTATGCACTTTATCGAGAAGCGCACGAAGCTTCTCAAGGAAGCTTTGAGGGAAGCTTCTAAGAAGTTTCCTTCCCAACCATTTTCTCTCTCCTCCTTTTTGGTGCTGCACGGTTGGCTAAGGGGGGATATTTCATTTTCATTCTCCTATTTTCTCTCATTCACGCTGGTCTCTCTTTCTCCCTCACGCAGCTCTCTTCTTCTCCCTCTCTTTCTCTCTTCTTCATATGGCTACACACCCACAAACACCATTGTTGATTTCAAGCTTCCTTAGCTCAACCCAATAGAAACCATTATTTCACCTCTCCATCCTCAAGCTTTCCTCTTTGTGAAACTCCTCCTTTCTCCTCCATTTTCGTGGTTAGCAGCCCAACACCAAAGCTTCAAGCTTTAAGGTAAAGCTCTCAACTTTCTTTTCCTTTTCTCCCCATTTTTGTGTTCCATGGTCACATCAGTGACTATGGATACCATTTCCACTCTTTGATCCTGATTTTTGTGGATTTGAACACCAAGGTTTCTGTGGTGGTGAAGCACGAAATTCCTCAGCAAAAAGGAGCTTGATTTTCCTGGTTCTTCACTAAGGTAAGAGGAAGATTATTCTCTTCAACCTGTTTTGGTAGTGAGAAACTTTTGTTTGCATGTTGTTTATAATCTGTTGTGCTATTAGATTATTTGTTTGTGTATATTGATGTATCTGAATAGAATGGAATGCATGACATGAAAGAAAATGATGTCGGATTAATTCTCAGATGGCTACGGTTTTGAGGCCCAGAATTTGGGAATTCTTTGTGAACAATTGTAACAATTTGATCTTCTGACCATTTAATGCAATGTCAATATCCGTCGAATTTGATCTTCTGACCATTTAGTACAATGTCAATATCCATCGAGTTAGAACGTCATATCCGTCGAGATTAGACTTCTGACCATATCCGTCGAATTTGATCTTCTGACCATTTAGTACAATGTCAATATCCATCGAGTTAGAACGTCATATCCGTCGAATTTGATCTTCTGACTATTTAGTACAACGTCAATATCCGTCGAGTTAGAATGTCATATCCATCGAGATTAGACTTCTGACCATATCCATCGAATTTGATCTTCTGACTATTTAGTACAATGTCAATATTCGTCGAGTTAGAATGTCATATCCGTCGAGTTTAGACTGCTGACCATATCTGTCAAATTTGATCTTCTGACTATTTTGTACAATGTCAATATCCATCGAATTTGATCTTCTGACCATATCCGTCGAATTTGATCTTCTAACCATTTAGTACAATGTCAATATCCGTCGTGTTAGAACGTCATATCCGTCGAGTTTAGACTTCTAACCATATCCGTTGAATTTGATCTCCTGACCATTTAGTACAATGTCAATATCCGTCGAGTTAGAATGTCATATCCGTCGAGTTTAGACTTCTGACCATATCTGTCGAATTTGATCTTCTGACTATTTAGAACAATGTCAATATCCGTCGAATTTTATCTTCTGACCATATTCGTCGAATTTGATCTTCTGACCATTTAGTGCAATGTCAATATCCGTCGAATCCCAAACCAAAAATTTATCACCTACACCAAGTGAGTAAATTAATGGTAATAGGATGCAAGGATTAGTAAATTGGAAAATTTAATTGTACTTTGAGATTCATAAATTTTAAAGAACAAAGAATGATAGTTGCCTTGTAGTTTAGAGCAAATTTTTGGAATCAAGGAAGAACAAGAGTGTGAGAAAGGCTGTGAGGAACTTAAACTAAATATTCTAAGAGAGTCAATGCGAGAACATAATGGAATTAAAGCATAACTTTCATAGTAACTTTGAATAGTATGTGTTCACCTATGAGATTTTAGTATTGATTCATTGTGGTGTGTGAATTTGAATAAGTTATGCTATCATTCTCGAACATATATATATATATATATATATATATATATATATATATATATATATATATATATATATATATATATATATATACACATATATACAAATGTATGTATTGAATCCATATGCACTGGAGCATGCATTGTCTTTGTGACATTGGGCTGACGAACTGGACCTTGGAAATATCTGATAGACTACTGAGTCTGATGTGATTTGATTTCATTGGATATGCATTTGAGCATTATACAGTTATGGCGTATTATGCCTAGGAGTGGATGAGGACTTGCAGGATAGTGGAGACATTTTAGACCTAGGGGACGTCAGGGCGCGATGTTTCACCTGTGATCCAGTTATCACCTTATGTATACCCCTGGCCGTGAAACACTGTTGCAAAGCACTGGCAGCCCGACAAAGCACTATTACTTTCCATGGCCCGGCGTAGACTGTCTATTAAGGGGGGATAGATCTTCTGGGGTGTTCATCTCTGAAAACTTTGAGTTTAGCTCCATGGAGTAGGAAATGAGTGCACTGTACATGAGAATAGTCAGCATACGCATTGTGCATATGCATAGTTAGTCCACATATTATCATGGCATGGCTAACATACATATTGTGGAAACATAAATACTTGTTATATATCTATAGTGAGTACTTGTTGTTATAGTGCTGTTGATGATTGTATTATCGTGGTATATGTTTTCTGAGAATATCTATGAAAATGATAACTTGAACATATTTGTAATATCTGTATGTATGAAATGACTTCGTTATTCGTGTTATGTTTCTTTGCTGCCATCATAGGTAATGAAAGTAGAATGTCTTACCTCTTTTCTGTATTTGTTGCTATCCTGTGTGGTTTTTGGTTAAAGTCTATAAAGGGGGTGAGGTCGAATCTCCTAGATATCGCTTTGGTTTGATCTTCTGCATTCGGTAAGGACAACTTGAAGGGACCCTATTAGTTTCGTCGTACTTGAGTTCACTGAAGGTGCCAGGGCTTGGCAAGTCGATTGGACCGACAAGCGTACATGATTTGTTGGGAATCTGACCTTGACCATGAAGAAGACTATGATTGAAGACCTTATCCCATATTTCTCACTACACCGGTGTGCCCGGGGTTGTCTTACGCTTTCAGGATCCGATGAAGTGGCCAACTCCTTAGTCTAGGATATGTTATGGGTAGTTTATACTTTATTTTGCATTATCTGCATAAAGTGTATTTTTTGGTATATGTATGTTTTAAGGTGATTATCCAGTCTTAAATGTTGTAAATTGAATACATCTTATAAATCACATTTTCACTGGTTGTATATATAACTATTCATTCGTGGCTCCTATTTTCCTCATATGCGAAATGTTTAATATTTTCGTAAAGTTTGTTATTTGACAATGTTAGCACACCAAAATTTAGTGACCGTGACATAATGACGATTGTGCCGTGGTTATTAAATTGAGGGGTGTTATATTAAGGTGGTATCAGAGCTCAGTTCATCCTGTTGAGCCGGGGTATGGATTGACTATGCTTAGACATGTTAGAAGTTTATTTGTATGTTGTGTACTTCCTTGTCTCTTGAATTGAGATGTTGGGAAAAGAAGGCATGGCTTGCCATAGGTTGAGTGTTGGTAGCTACTGTTATACAGTTATATGATATTGAGTACTGGCCCACTCAATGTGTAATGTTCTGTGTCTACAGGAAACTATGACTTCACCTAGGTGTATTAAGGTAATAGGAATTCTTTTAGAAAGAAGCTCAGCTAGTATGACTGAACTTGCTTAGGATTTATTTGCATTTATACCCTTGCTGTGTTACCTCTAGAATTGTTTGAGCCATTGGGTTAGAAAAGGGGTAGTCGAATAAGACTTGCAAGGTTTGCGAGCTGAGACGTCCAAGAAGTTTTCAAAAACCAATCCTCTTTGGAAAAGAGTATCTTGCATAAGTTTAGTTCGAGGAGCTACGTAGGAGTCAAAGACTTCTAGGAGATTGCGTCGCAAAAGGCAGAATAAAGGAGCTCAAGTTAGAGTCTTTTGGGTTTGTCTCGTTGGGTTGTGTGACTCTTTGTGTTTGGTTTTCGAAAGGAGACAATAGCGTTTGGACTGAATGCTTTTAATTTTCCTTATGGTTTGATTTGTTTGTTCTTGAAGGGAGACAATGACTCGAAGTAGACGTAAGCGTGCGAATGCGGGGAATGACAATGATGGTACGACTGCGGTAGCTGAAGAAATGCAAAGAATGGTTGATGTAACAACACACCAGGATTAGAGGGTCACACAACAGCAGGAATTGGAAGTTGAGGTCCATAATTTGATGGAAGAAAGTCGACTTTGGGGTAACTCTAGATTGCCCAAGTTCTAAAGGAGGAACAATAGGAAGGTCAATCAGTTTAAGTAGGAGCCATATACACTACGACCGAAGGAGCAATAGCGACAGCGAACGCATAAAGGAGGTGCGAGTGGTAGCAAGTCTGATCCAACTGTGGTATCCTTACCAAAATGTAAGAAGTGTGGCAAGGGCCAGTTAACAAGGCATTGCATGATCGAAGGAATAATTTGTTTCAAGTGCGGAAAGTAAGGACATGTGTCAAGGGATTGTGCTTTGCATGGGACGAAGCCTCCATATGCGATCAAGAGGGCAATCTGCCTCAAGTGCGGAAAGAACCACTTAACAAGGGACTATAAGATTGAAGAAGTAATCTGTTTCAAGTGCGGGAAGCAAGGACATGTGGCGAGGAACTATACTTCGCAAAGGATGAAGCCTTACGTCGGAGATGTACGTACTTCGAAATCTCATGAAGAAGGGAAAGTTAATTCCTCTACCCAGACTGAAGATCGAAGTGAAGAAAGGGACTGTGCTACAGTGGATGACCCTGTGACTTCATTATATAACTCTGGGGATAGTCCATTTCCTTATGACGCATGACTGTATGAGTTTGTTAGGGTCGTATGTACCTCTGACATCTTTTGACTAAGTTACTCTACTTCTGCTACTAAGAACTTGTTGATGATAGCTAAGTTGTTTAAATTATCCTATGACCTGTTAAAGACTAAATTCTTCTGTTGATCTTATTTGTTCACTTCTTTTACAAATTAGATGTAATGTTAACGAAGGGATTGGTTATCTTCCAACCATATCCTGTTGAAATATTCCAATGAAATTCTAAGAGTTCATTTCTGGAATTGGGTTATCTGTGTATTTACTTCCCTTCAACCTGAATAATACTATTCACGTTTGTAAGCCTACTTTCATTACATCAAGTTTATTTAAAACTATCCTATTGTTATTAGAAATTGGAACCCTTTTTACCAATTCAATCATCTACTCTCTTCATGAATAGGCTTGATCTCGGGAAGGGGATTGATCGTTTTCTAAATAGATCTCGTCATTCGGTTTCAACGGAAACTTAGTGTTTCTTGAGACAGAAATTTCCTAGATGTGAATCCATGAAACTCACTCCTAAGTTTTATTGGACCATATCATACTCTTCGTTAGGTGGGTCCAGTGGTAAATCAAGTGACTTCCCTACTTTTCTTTCTAACCTTTATAATGTTTCTAGTATACTTCGATTGAGTAAATGTGTTCCCGAATTTGAACCATAACATTGTGCCAAGTGTAGTACAATTAGGTGAGAACTTACCCTATAAGACATCTTATTTGAATTAAGGAAAGATGGTTTGATGAATCAATTGAAAAAAAAGCCACCATTTTCTCCAAGATCAATTTGTATTCTGGACTATCATCGAGTTCGCTAAAAGATTTGTCGTTGTCCTTGTTGGCGATATTCTGATCTATTCTTGATGTTTGGAGGAACGTACCGAATCTCTCGTAGTGATTTTTCAAAATTTGAAGAAGAATGAAGAGTTACGCTAGAAGCTGTACAAGTGCGAATTTCGGTTTGAGGCAGTTTAACTTTTGAGTCAAGTGATCTTTAAAAGAAGGAATTATTGGAGATCCATCGCAAGTTGGAGCAGTTCTTCAATGGGACAGATCAAAGACTGTATTGCAGATTCGTAACTTTATAGGATTAGTTGGTTAGTACGGGAGACTCACTGCAGAATTCTTCAAGATGGCAATACTTCTCATCTAACTCATGCATAAGAGTCAAGTTTGTAGGATTGGTGCATATAAGGAACGATTTCAAGGATTGAAGAGACACTTGACTACCTTGCCAACGATGATTCTGCCCAATCCCAATGAACCTTTTTGGATGCCTAGTGATGCTTCGCATTGGAAATTTGGAACGTGTGCTTGATCAGAATAGAAGGAATGGTAACGTACGCTTTGAGACAATCAAGAATACATGAGAAGGATTACCTTACACTAACTCAGAGTTAGCTTCGTAGTTGCATTGAAAGATCTGGAAGTATTTTCTACAAGGAGAAATTCTCAATGCCATGGTAATCTCAAGAATCAGAAGTATTTTGTCCTATTGGAATGAGTTGAATATGAGGCAGAGACGATGATTAGAAGTTTCAAAAGATTTCAATTTTTCATTTTAGTATAATCCCAGAAGAGGCCAATGTCGTAGCGGATGCCTTAAGAAGAAAGTAAGCTTAGTTGTCTACCATAGTAAGTAAGGAGAATAAGTTCGATAGAGCCACTCAGTGATGTATAGTTGTTTGGAGAATTAACTGTTGGATGGCTAATGACTCAAAGGGCGTAGAATCTTTTATTGATCAGCCTATGACGTCAACACATTTTTGCCCATTAATATAAGATACTCAGTGGAAGGAAGCAACCTTATTGCTAGTAATTTGGATTAATGCAATTGAAGATACAACACGAGAACTAGAAGACAAAATGAAAGAAACACAGTCGCGTTTGTTCTAAGATATGATGAATTTCGAGGACGAAATTCCTTTTTAGAAGGGGAGTGTTGTAACATCCCGAAAATTATTTATTTCATTATAAATAATCATTTTATAATATTTATGATTTTTGAGAATTTTTGTGGAATTTTCCAAGAATGTTGAATATTTTAATATATTCCTCGTTCTGCGTGTACACTGAGCGGAGCTAGGAAAACAAAATATTTTTCCTGAGGCTGGTAAACTTTGGACTATGGAAACGTCGATGGGGGATCTTACTAAACCCGAGGCTGGACACAGTTTACGAGGTTTACGTTTTTCAAGATTTTATCTGATAGATAAAATCACTGTATCATAAAATCATTTGATGAATAATAAAATATTATTTTCATCAACTGTAACTTTTATTCACTGGAAAAATAATTCTAACAGTGTAATTAATCATCTGTCAGATGTATTTAATTGAGGGGACAAGCTTACTATGCACTTTAACGAGAAGTGCGCGAAGCTTCTCAAGGAAGCTTTAAGGGAAGCTTCTAGGAAGTTTCCTTCCTAACCATTTTCTCTCTCCTCCTTTTTGGTGCTGCACGATTGGCTAAGGGGGGATATTTCATTTTCATTCTCCCATTTTCTCTCATTCACGCTGGTCTCTCTTTCTCCCTCACGCAGCTCTCTTCTTCTCCCTCTCTTTCTCTCTTCTTCATATGGCTACACACCCATAAACACCATTGTTGATTTCAAGCTTCCTTTGCTCAACCCAATAGAAACCATTGTTTCACCTCTCCATCCTCAAGCTTTCCTCTTTGTGAAACTCCTCCTTTCTCCTCCATTTTCGTGGTTAGCAGCCCAACACCAAAGCTTCAAGCTTTAAGGTAAAGCTCTCAACTTTCTTTTCCTTTTCTCCCCATTTTCGTGTTCCATGGTCACATTGGTGACTATGGATACCATTTCCACTCTTTGATCTTGATTTTTGTGGATTTGAACACCAAGGATTCTTTGGTGGTGAAGCACAAAATTCCTAAGCAAAAAGGAGCTTGCTTTTCCTTGTTCTTCACTAAGGTAAGAGGAAGATTATTCTCTTCAACATGTTTTGGTAGTGAGAAACTTTTGTTTGCATGTTGTTTATAATCTGTTGTGCTATTAGATTGTTTGTTTGTGTATATTAATGTATCTGAATAGAATGGAATGCATGACATGAAAGAAAATGATGTCGGATTGATTCTCAGATGGCTACGGTTTTGAGGCCTAGAATTTGGGAATTCCTTGTGAACAATTGTAACAATTTGATCTTTTGACCATTTAGTGCAATGTCAATATCCATCGAATTTGATCTTCTGACCATTTAGTACAATGTCAATATCCATCGAGTTAGAACGTCATATCCATCGAGATTAGACTTCTTACCATATCCGTCGAATTTGATCTTCTGACCATTTAGTATAATGTCAATATCCGTCGAGCTAGAACGTCATATCCGTCGATATTAGACTTTTGACCATATCCGTCGAATTTGATCTTCTGACCATTTAGTACAATGTCAATATCCGTCGAGTTAGAACGTCATATCCGTCGAGATTAGACTTCTGACTATATCCGTTGAATTTGATCTTCTGACCATTTAGTACAATGTCAATATCCGTCGAGTTAGAATGTCATATTCGTCGAGTTTAGACTTCTGACCATATCTGTCGAATTTGATCTTCTGACTATTTAGTACAATGTCAATATCCGTCGAATTTGATCTTCTGACCATTTAGTATAATATCAATATCCATCGAGTTAGAACGTCATATCCGTCGAGATTAGACTTCTGACCATATCCGTCGAATTTGATATTCTGACCATTTAGTACAATGTCAATATCCATCAAGTTAGAATGTCATATCCGTCGAGTTTAGACTTCTGACCATTTAGTACAATGTCAATATCCATCGAGTTAGAATGTCATATCCGTCGAGTTTAGACTTCTGACCATATCTGTCGAATTTGATCTTCTGACTATTTAGTACAATGTCAATATCCGTCGAATTTGATCTTCTGACCATATTCGTCGAATTTGATCTTCTGACCATTTAGTGCAATGTCAATATCCGTCGAATCCCAAACCAAAAATTTATCACCTACACCGAGTGAGTAAATTAATGGTAATAGGATGCAAGGATTAGTAAATTGGAAAATTTAATTTTACTTTGAGATTCATAAATTTTAAAGAACAAAGAATGATAGTTGCCTTGTAGTTTAGAGCAAATTTTTGGAATAAAGGAAGAACAAGAGTGTGAGAAGGGCTGTGAGGAACTTAAACTAAATATTCTAAGAGAGTCAACCCGAGAACATAATGGAATTAAAGCATAACTTTCATAGTAACTTTGAATAGTATGTGTTCACCTATGAGATTTTAGTATTGATTCATTGTGGTGTGTGAATTTGAATAAGTTATGCTATCATTGTGAATATATATATATATATATATATATACATATATACAAATGTATGCATTGAATCCATATGCACTGGAGCATGCATTGTCATTGTGACATTAGGCCAACGAACTGGACCCTAGAAATATCTGATAGACTACTGAGTCTGATGTGATTTGATTTCATTGGATATGCATTTAAGCATTATATAGTTATGGCATATTATGCCTAGGAGTGGACGAGGACTTGCAAGATAGTGGGGACTTTTTAGACCTAGGGGACGTCAGGGCGCGGCGTTTCACCTGTGATCCAGTTATCACCTTATGTATACCCCTGGCCGTGAAACACTGTTGCAATGCACTGGCAGCCCGAGAAAGCACTATTACTTTCAATGGCCCGGCGTAGACTGTCTATTGAGGGGGGACAAATCTTCTGGGGCGTTCATCTCCGAAAACTTTGAGTTTAGCTCCATGGAGTAGGAAATTAGTGCATTGTACATGAGAATAGTTAGCATACGCATTGTGCATATGCATGGTTAGTCCACATATTATCATGGCATAGCAAACATACATATTGTGGAAACATAAATACTTGTTATATATCTATAGTGAGTACTTGTTGTTATAGTGTTGTTGATGATTGTATTATCGTGGTATATGTTTTCTGAGAATATCTATGAAATTGATAACTTGAACATATTTGTAATATCTGTATATGTGAAATGACTTCATCATTCGTGTTATGTTTCTTTGCTGCCATCATAGGTAATGAAAGTAGAATGTCTTACCTCTTTTCTGTATTTGTTGCTATCCTGTGTGGTTTTTGGTTAAAGTCTATAAAGGGGGCGAGGTCGAATCTCCTAGATTTTGCTTTGGTTTGATCTTCTGCGTTTGGTAAGGACAACTTGAAGGGACCCTATTGGTTTCGTCGTACTTGAGTTCACTGAAGGTGTCAGGGCTTGGCGAGTCGACTGGACTGACAAGCATACATGATTTGTTAGAAATCTGACCTTGACCGTGAAGAGGACTACTATTGAAGACCTTATCCCGTATTTCTCACTACACCGGTGTGCCCGGGGTTGTCTTATGCATTCAGGATCCTAGGGAGTGCCCAATTCCTTAGTCGAGGATATGTTGTGGGTAGTTTATACTTTATTTTGCATTATCTGCATAAAGTGTATTTTTGGGTATATGTATATTTTAAGGTGATTCTCCAGTCTTAAATGTTGTAAATTGAATACATCTTATAAATCACGTTTTCACTGGTTGTATATGTAACTATTCATTCGTGGCTCCTATTTTCCTCATATGCGAAATGTTTAATATTTTGGTAAAGTTTGTTATTTGATAATGTTAGCACACCAAAATTTAGTGACCGTGACATAATGACGATTGTGCCGTGGTTATTAAATCGAGGGGTATTACAGAAATCAACTTGTTATTAAAAGCTCATATTTTAAGAAAATATTGATTTTAATCTTGGATTGTGTAAAACACAGGTCAATATTGTTCAATCCAAGTTTCTCAAAGTTAAAAATGGCTTACATCTCAAATTGGACTTGAAAAATGTGTTCAAAGGCCAAGGTAATCGATTACAAGATGTTTGTAATTGATTACATAGTAAATATAGGCCTTGTAATCGATTACATGAGCATTGTAATCTATTACAAGCAAGTCAGAGGCCTTGTAATCGATTACACCAAGCTGGTAATCGATTACAATGAGCCCAGAAAGGTAAGAACACGTTCAAGAAGCCTTGTAATCGATTACATAGAAATGGTAATCGATTACAAGCAAGTCAGAGGCCTTGTAATCGATTACACCAAGTTGGTAATTGATTACCAAGTGCCCAGAAAGTCAAGAACACGTTGGAACAACCATGTAATCGATTACATAGATTGTGTAATCGATTACCACTAGTCTGTCAGTGCCCAACGACTATTTTATCAGCATTTAATACTACCCATTAAAGCTCCCAATGACTCCTTTCTTCCAATAACTTATAAATACTTGCCTTGGGGCTTCATTAATGGCTAACCTTCAATTTAGAACATCAATCTAACACTTAAATACGAGAATCAAATTTTGAAAACGTTCTTGCTCTGTTTTTTGTGAAAATCTTGAGATATCTTTAGAGCATATTAAAGCTTCAATTTGTATTAATTACTCTTGTGAGAGTTTCACTCTATCAATCTGAATTCATTTGTAAAGAGGGTGAGGCATCCCTCCTAAAGTGTAAAAGGTGAGGCATCCCTTAGTTGAAGAGGCTCAAGCTCAAAGGGTGAGGTATCCCAAAGTATTGAGTGCTCAAGGTTGTAAAGGTTGTCAAGCACCTATTGAAGCTTGAAGATATAGTAGAAAATCTCGAGTGTTTGCTTGAGGACTGGACGTAGATCACAAGTGGATTAGTGATCGAACCAGGATAAACTATTGTGTTTATTTCTCTAAACCATTCTCTTTACGTTTGTGCACTATTTCATTGAATTGCTTAAATATTGTCTCCTTTGGATATTATATTTACAAGTGAAAGTATTCATCTCATTTATCCAATCACCTCTATCCATTTAATAGCTTCAACGAAAATTGATTATCAAACGTTTTGCGAAAGATTTGCAAACTTGTTTTACAAACTTAATTCACCCCCCTCTTGAGTATTAAGGCCACTTGGTAACATTCTAGAGGAAAGGTTGACACTACTTTCTTCATTAAGCATAAAAAACATGACATACTTCTTGTTCAAATATATGTTGATGATATAATATTTGGTGCTACTAATAACTCTATTTGTAAGGAGTTTACTAACATTATGCAAAACAAGTTTGAGATGTCTATGATGGGTGAGCTCAACTTCTTCCTAGGACTCCAAATCAAGCAAACAAGGGATGATACTTTCATAAATCAATTCAAATATTTTAAGGAACTGCTCAAAAATTTTGTAATGGACAATGCCAAACATATGGCTACACCAATGGGCACTTCTTGTTATTTGGACAAGGATGAAGAAGGTAAATATGTAAAAATCTCAAAATATAGAGGTATGATTAGCTCACTCCTTTATCTTTCTACAAGTAGGTTAGATAGTATGTTTAGTATGTGCATATGTGATATATTTCAAGCAAATTCTAAAGAATCACACCTTTGTGCTGTAAAAAGAATTATAAAATTTCTAATAAGCACTTCACAAATGGGTTTGTGGTACCGTAAGGGTGCCTCATATAGCCTCATTGGTTATTTTGATTTTGATTTTGCTAGATGCAAAATGGATAGGAAGAGCACTAGTGGGACATGCCACTTGCTTGGAAGCTCACTAGTTTCTTGGCATAGCAAGAAACAAAGTGTGGCATTGTCTACAACTGAAGATGGATATGTTACAACTGGGAGTAGTTGTACTCAAACCCTTTGGATAAAGCAACAACTTCTTGACTATGAACTTGAGTTTGATCACATCCCTATAAGATGTGATAACACTAGCGCAATCAATTTGTCTGAAAGTCCTATTTTACACTCAAGAACAAAGTACATAGAAATAAGGCACCATTTCATAAGAGATCATGTGCAAGAAAGTGATTGCATGCTTGAGTTTGTTGAAATCACTAAACAACTGGATGATATCTTTACTAAACTTTTGAATAAAGAAGCATTCTTTTATATAAGAAGAGAACTTGACATATTGGATCAATCATATATCTAACTTTTGCTGCATAATTTCATTTTGCTGCATAAAGTCATAATTTATTGCATAATGTCATTATTTTGCTACATAAATTTCAATTTTTTTCTGCATCATTATCACGATTTAATCATTTTTTAATCCAAAACTAACTTGAGCGTTAGAATCTCCCTTAAGTTTGTTTTATAGGTACTCCTTCATGACTAAGTCCTCTAAATAGCTCAACATTTTAATAAAAAAATAAGTCCTTGAACAATGATGTTTTTCAATTACAATGGGTTGATCTTTGATGGAAATGGTGTTTTTTCAAGGACAAGTGTTTTGGATCAAGAACTAAACTGGTTTTAAGCCTACATGATGTTTGGAATTGGTTTGATAGGTTTTGGAAGTTTTGGTATAAGTCTTCTGCTGTTTGAAGTAAGAAAATCAAGTTTAGAAGGCTTGTAATCGATTACAGGAGCTTTGTAATCGATTACAAAGGCTTTGCTAAGTGTTCCAAGCAAAGTTAGAATGCTTGTAATCGATTACACACACTATGTAATTGATTACAGTGTTTTCGAAAAGCATGTAATCAATTACGTCCACTTTGTAATTGATTACAATGTTCCTAGAACACATGTAATTGATTACAGCCCCAATGTAATCGATTACAAGGGTGTTTAAAAGGGGTTCTACGCACGCTGAAGCCATTTTCAATATGTAACTTCATTTTCTCTCTCTACCCTCACGACCCCTATCCCACAAAACTCCCAATTTCTCTCTCATTTCTTCATCAATCTTCACCATTCCACCTCTATTTCACTCGAATTTATCCTCCCTACAAAACCCCCAATCTTATTCCAACAAAAATCCCCACATTTAGCCACCAATCTCTTCTCACGTTTGTTACTTTCTCTCTCTAGAAACCCTCACCTAAATCTTTAATTTTCCTCCTTTTTCTCACCAATTTCTACGTTCTTCCATCACCAAACACCATAAAAACATCTTCCTTCCATTCTTTTCACCTCATTTTACTCCAATGGCTGAATCATCAAAACACACAAAAAGGCCAAGAATAGGGATCTCAGTGGTAACGTCTTCTCAAGCTCCTCCACCTACCATTTCTAGGTTGGACCTCACATAAAATTTCAGCACCACCAAGAAAGTTAAGTCCTTCGACAAAAATTTTTAACCAAGGAAGATTATTTCACCCAGGTATCTTACTAAAGCCTTTTGCTCTAGTGAACTTTATAAAGTTTTAGAATGGTGGAGAGACTTGAATTGATTGATTTTTTGAGTATTAAAAAGGATATTTATCCAAATTTAAAGTCTTTTTTATACAAATATGAAATATGAGAATGATTTCTTGATTTATGAGGTTAAAAAGAAATAGATCATTGTTACTAAGGATATATGGTATAGATTGACTAAGCTGACATTTGATGGTACAAGCTTCTGCAGTTGTGTGAATGTATGGGGAGATGATTATGAATACAAATTTGCTTTGACTTCTTTGCTGAGAGTTGGCTATGAGATTCCTAGGGGAAAACAGAGGGTGATGGGCACTAGGCTAACCATGGAAAATAGGGTGCACCATTACATTGTGGCTAAGGGCTTGGTTCCCATCCTAAGTTCTCAAGGATGATGTTCTGACTCTCTGGGGCTATGAACACTGACCGACCAATCAACTAGGCCTACTATATTATTTAGAACATGCTGAAGGCCAAAAGAAAAATCATGCCCTGCCTTATGTTATGCTAGTCACAGCTATTTTAGAGCAGTTCCATATTTCTTTGTCTGGGGAAGCAAAGGATGCCAGTTCTAATGGGCTAGAGTCCATTAGTCTATATACACTGCACAAGCTTCAGCTGAGAAAGATTGATGACAAATGGTATTATTTTCTTCATGGATGTTATGGATACATTCCTCAAGAGGCTAAGGATGATGATGAAGAAGAAGGCCAGTAGCTTACTCCAGCCACATCTACCTTGGATCTTTTGCTCTAGGAGATGCACAGCCTTCGGATTGCGATGGACCGTCTTGAGCAGAAGGTTAATCATCTTGGGCTGAGGATGGATCATTCTGATCAGGAGTTGGCTTCTGTTCGATCTCTGCTAAAGGGACTAGACTTTATACGGAGTAGAGGTGCCAGTCCTCCCACATCCTCTGTTGTACCTCCTGCTACGGTTGGTGCCTGTGCACCCATATCCTTTGTTGCTCCTCCTGGTGCTACAGTTAGAGATCCTGATGATAATGAGGAGGTTCTTGGTTCTGATGATGATCTTGATACTGATGACGATGATATGGATCTTGATGATGTGGTAGATGAAAGTGATAGTGAGGCAACTGAGTGACCATGATGCTTAGTGATGATGTTTTTTTTTTCTTTTCATAATATTTTGTCTAACCCATTAGCAGTTTGTTAATTTTATGACTCTGTATGTGAATATGGTTATTATGCTTCTAATGTTTATATAATCTGATTATCTGATTAGTATGCATCCTTTTGTTGAACTAATGATTGGTTATATAACATCCTAAATTTAATAACCATAGTGTAATCTGTATTACACCACAGTGATTAGATCCAAGAACGCTACTTACTATTGCTAAGCATTTTCTAATATAACAAGACCATGTATATAGAAAATATGAGTCACAAATGAGTATAATTATTACACGACACCTGTATTTCTCATAAATACAATATGTACATAATTACAAAAGAAACTACAAAGCTTTACTAAGCTAAGCACTCCAAGCTCCTGCTTGCACTTCACTTTCCATAAATCTTCTTCCTTGAAATCATCATGGAAACACCCACAAGGGGTGAGAATCACACATTCTTAGTAGTTGAATCCATAAAACATGTCATCACAATCATTCTAGCTATTTTGGGGAAAAGCGCAATTCCACACTTAAGTCTCATACATATAAAAGCTATAAAGGTGGTAAAAGCCAAAATCTTGTTCTTTCTCTTCCAGAAATAGATTTTCATTTATAAGTTGTATAGAAAACTCATTCCACACAAAATCCATATAAGTTTGTATAGAAAACTAATTTCAATACATATTTATCACATTCTCAACAAATGGAAATCACCCATACAATTGCCATGCATGGATATGTTATGCTTAGCAACTGCCTATACAATTGCCATGCTATGCCAAATTATACCTTATGTTCATGCCTATGCAACATCCTAAAAATGAATGTAGATAATGTCATGATTCCTCAGACATAGTTAGGGACCTCATCCTAAGCCATTCTGGAATTGTTATATATGCATGAATCTTAGTCAAAGCAAGGAACCCAGTTCCATAAGCCTTGAACAAGCATTGGAACCCAGTTCTAGATATTTCTCTAGGTGTGAGGGAATGAACCATCCTCAGCTCATCACTATGATATGGAAGGTATGTTACCTCTTCACTTACAATCATGTATGATCACCCACAAATAAAGATCTCATCCTCGTCAACATAGTTATGAAAAACAATGATGCTAATTATTGCAACTAGCATGCTAATTGGTTTACATTCATAACTACAAGCATGAAATAAAATGATGTTAAGTACTACAATAGTTAGCATTCTAATTGGTTTACATTCATCTCATCTCAAGCATGAATAACAATGATGCTAAGTATCATAATAATCACCATACCAATTGATTTACATTCACCCCATGAACACTTCATTAAATACTCCTATTAGAGTCTCATCATTCACTAAGAAGCATAAAAGAAGAAACTACACCAATAGGAAACTCCATTGCATCAAACAAAGCCTCATTTTTTTCCTAGGAAGCCACGTCGCGGCGTGACTGTACCCTCACGCCTCGGCGTGGTGGCATGAGCCTGCAACAGAAATTATTCTGCAGAATTCTGCAGACCAGCCACTGTTCCATTGAGGAACAATGGTCTTCCAACCACTCAAACATCAAATCCAAGTGATTTGCAACATCCCTCAAGGTTCATAAACTCTTAGCAACTCCTAAAACCATTTTTAAATCACTCCACATGAATCAATGCACCATTTTTTCCCTTAAAAACCTAAAACCCATCTCTTAGCTCAAGTGAGGTTATAAGTGTTTAAGGGATGAAAAATGTATCACAAAGCATACCACAAAGCAAAAATAAGTCATCCTCAAGTTCCATATTAAGATTCAAGCCAAAAACACCAAAAACACACTAAGAATCCATTTCTAACATCAAGAACTCTCAAGAACCAAATGAAGAACATGGAAGAAAAGTGTGAAACACAAAGTCTCCCTACCTCAAGGTCTTGAAGATGAAGCCAAGGATTGGCTATGGAAGATCCAAGTTCCCCTTCCTCTTTTTCTCTTTCTTCCTTTAGGTTTTCCTCTTCTATTTTCTGCTTCTTCCTTCCTTCTTTTATTTTTCTTTCTTTTTCTTCTGCTGCTGTGAGAGTGGATATCAAAAGAGTAGCAAAGTCTAACTTTGCTACTTAAAGGATAGAAACTAACTTGTACCAAAATTCCCGATCTGCTAAGAACACTTAAATTTTACCAAATCTAGTTTTCTAACTTCCAACAAGTCTAAAATAAATCCTAAGATTTAGCAAAAATCTTGTTCCACCATTTCTATACTTTTTCATATCTGCTGCTAGTCAATCTAACATTAAAAAACACACTCAGTATGCTTAAAAATACCAAACTAACTCCGATTATTCTCAAATTTTAACTAAACCATCTTCCATATATTTGTGACCTAGAAACAAATTTTTCACATTTATTTAAATTAACTTAGGAATTTAAGCCAAATTTAGAGCTAATAACAACTATATTTCACACATAGTATTACAACAAAGTGGCTAAACGTGCTCAGAAGGCCACAAACTTACACAGACACGTTAAGAAACTATTAGGCTACCTCTGTAACTAAATACAAGTTTAACATTCTTTTCTAAGGTGTTACAGGTTATCCTCTAATATTGATATGTTGTTATGCCTTACTGTTGTGATGACTAGTTATATGGGTTGTATCATGCTAGATGCTGCTGAAATGCTGTTGGTATTATTGTTTGCATATTGAATGCTTTTGTCTTTTTTATAATGCCAACGAGGGAGAGATACAACATATATCTTGTATGAGTACAGGGGAGTTTTTACATACAACTTCTACTTAACATTTTTCTCACCTTATGCATAAACTATGGGGGAGAGTTGCGCTTAAATCTATGACATATAAATATAAATGCTACTATTTTTCCTATATTATTTTGTCATCATAAAAAAATGAAAAGAATGTGAATGCTTATGTCATGAAATATATGAAGTTTTTTATGATAAGAAAGTCAAGACGAAGACCATATCCAATAGAGGTATATTTGGTATAGTTTATAAGTCTTAGAGTCTTAATGTAAGATGCTCTCAATATATCTCAACATATCTCAAAATGGTTTTTGAAAGGTCCTTTTAAATCAACTCAAAGTTGAAGGTTTGTGTTCTAAAGAAATGTTGTTTTTAATCTTGGACAATGTAACTAAAGTTTATATCTTAACAAATCCAACTATTTTCTAAGTTTGAAATGGTTATCAAGCTTAATTGAGCTTAAAAATGAGTTTAAGGGTGATTGTAATCGATTATATAGGTGTTGTAATCGATTACAACTCTGGCAGAGCCCATGTAATTGATTACATAAGTTTTGTAATCGACTACTGTAACATCCTAATATTAATATCCCAATATGCGTAGTACATAAAGAGATATACTTAGCACTACAATGTCACTACAAGCATAAAACCTGATAACATATATCCATAATGTTCACTGAAAACATTATAGAGAGCTATATGAAATGCATAAAATATATTTCTCATAACATATGCACACATATACAATATTAGCCTTAACAAAGGCTTGAAGTATTACATAACTCTTTACATTACAAAATAAGTACTAATAAAAACAACAGTTGTAATATAAACTATAAAGCTAATCTAATCTTTTGCTTCCTTTTTCTTATTGTTCTTGAAAGAACTTTCACTTGGAATTACATGGCAACACAACGGGGTAAGAATCAACAATTTTCAGTATGAGTAAATTAAAACTAGTCATACATGACATAATAAACATAATCTTAACACATGCTAAATAAGATATGTTTAAAGCATCTACAAGGTTATACTTTAGTAACTAAAAATACCACATTAATCATACATTCATACATATATGCTTAGTCCAACTTAGAACTAAGATGTTAAACTTAAGAATACTGGTTTAGTGTATTATCTTGTGGTAAGTAGAGGAAAAGCTCATCCTCACATTACACATATCCTGTTACTATTGAGAAGTTTGGGTTGAATCCTTGTTCAAATGAACCTTGTGGACTCCCGACTTATCTCCATTAGCCTAAATGATAGTGCACAACATCAAAGGATATTCACAAAGATCAATTCTACTAATCCTTCTCATCATACATATATCTAAACACCAACTCATCATTCATTACTCTCAAGTGATATAAATACCACAAAAGTGGCCTAAGGTGCTAGATACTTACCTAAGACAAACCATAGCTCTTGAATGCCCATAGGTTTAAACTTTGTCATACATGCTAGGTGATAGTTCCTCTCTTGAAATACCCTCTATTTGTGTCTTAACACACTTTAGGAAACATTCATAAATGATTCCAACTGGCCAAGGACAATAACTAGTAGTAGCTATTATCTATTGGGTAATATCTTTTAGAAAATATATTCTGAAAAATATTTTTTGGAAAATATCTTGAGATTAGTCAACAAAGAGGGCATGGACTTTGGTTTGAACCATTGGATGACAAGACTTGGAGGAGAAGCTTTACATATCTATCATTGATCTAATTAATGGATGTGAAGAGCAAACTTAATGAAGAAGCTTTGGATGATCACCATTGATCTCATCAACGGTTGTGAGAGTAAGCTTAATGTAGAAGTCTTAGATATCCACCATTGATCAAATCAATGGTTGTGAATGGTTGAAATTGGTCAAGATTGTCACACTTTTCTCTCACCTATCTCGTGGCCATTTTAGTCTCAAAGTGACTAAGTCTTCATTTTTCTATTGCATTCAAGAAAAGCTATCATCTTTCTCTCAAAAACCTTAACACTCTTTCTCCCATTTTTCTCTCCTCTAGCTCACATCACTCATAAATTAAACAAAGCTTACCACTTAGTTCTAAACATCATTTGAAACAACTTTCAAGTTGTGATCAAGATCAAATTCCATTATCTTCAAGCTTGATTTTTGGATTCAAGCTCTAGGGTTTTTAAGGTAATGTTCATGATTTTCATTTCTTCTTTGATTTTTGAAATCCTAAGACCATGTTTGATCCATGATTGTCTTACTCAAGCTTTGAATGTTATTATTTTTGTGTTTGCTTTGGTTTTTAAGAATCACTTGGTGAAGAAAGTTGATAGAAAGGATCACACAAGAATATGTGGAAGCTACATCTAAGGTAAGAGAGAGATTAACCTCATTAACCAATTATGGTGGTGAGGAACAAAATTTGTATGAAAGTGATGAATCCATATGAGGATTTATTCACCATGTGTGTTTGATTGTGTGGTTTGTATTTAATTATTCTATGTGATTTT
This sequence comes from Ormosia semicastrata, assembly GCA_029884595.1. NCBI lineage: Eukaryota > Viridiplantae > Streptophyta > Magnoliopsida > Fabales > Fabaceae > Ormosia > Ormosia semicastrata. Next base: position 68,609,974 of record JAQQTO010000061.1, on the reverse strand, counting down.
TATTGCTTTGATATTTGCATGAACTTGATATAGTAGGTTTATGATGTTTAAGGTATGTTGTATGCTATAATTGTGATAGAAAGGAAAACAATTTTTGGCTCCAATGGCCATAGAGGCTCACGGCCTCCAAGCTCTCAAAAGGGTAAAGCTATATAAAATGAATTATAAAAGATTAACTTAGATGATTAAGTGATAAGAAATTTACCTAAGGAATTACAAAATAAAAATGGAAATGAATATATTTTTATCATTAATTAAAAAGTGAATTTCGGCCATAGTATAGAAAAATATGATGGAGAATTAAATTTGAAATTTAAAGTATTTTATTTAAGTGGATTTTTAATAAGGAAAATGGAAAAGGTTTTATTAAATTAAAATAATGTAAGTTTTGAAAAGAATATTGAAAAATATTAATTTGAGGAGCTTTAGCAAGGAAATAATTTTTAAGGATGGTTTGGAATTAAAATATTTTGTCTAAGAAAGTTTTATTTAGAATAATGAATAAAGATTTTGAGATATCTTGAATTAATTTAAATGATATAAGTTTTTGAGGAAAATGTTAGGAAATATTATTTAAAGGTGATTTATTAAGGAAATATTAGAATTAAAGTCCAATTTTGATATTAAATGAGAAAAGTTTTAATTTGAGCTTAGAATATTAAAAAAATATTTTACGCGATTCAAAATACATAGACAAACTCTTATGCGATTTAAAAATGATGACTTTTAGTTACACAATTAAGAAAACGTTTTAAAATCTGTATGCGATTGAGAAAACGTTGAAAAACTGTTACGTGATTTGAAAACATAACAAAAGTAGTACGCAATTGTGAAAATGCGATAAAAACACTACGCGATTGAGGGGAAACAACAAGTTTTGCTATAGGGCCGACGTACTGGACTTGAGTGGATCAGTGGTATTATATAATTGTATGAGCGGTTATATAACATCATTGATACTAATGGTATTAGACAATTGTATGGGTAGTTGCTTTAATATCATTGGGAACAGTCCAACAGTGGTTTAATTTCATTGATCATGCATTTAAGCATTATACAATCGGTGGCTGTTATGGCTTTTTGTTGCTTAAGAGTGAATGAAAATTTGAATAGTATGATGTATGATGGATCTCAGGGGACGTCAGGGCGAAGTGATTCATTTAGTGATCTATTATCACATTATATACCTCTGGCTGTGAAAAACTGTTGCAACGCACTGACGAGGACCTGACAAACACTATTCTTTTCGTGGTCTGGCGTAGACTGTCATTAAGGGTGGCAGATCTTGTGGAACATTCATCTCTGAAATTGTGTTTAGCTCCATAGAGTAGGGAAATTAGTTCATTGTGCATGTGCATAGTCAGTCATCATACTGTTGTGGTAATTATCTATTATTTAATGTAATAATTATATGATGCCATGAATATGTTTATTAATGCTGTACATGAATTGTGCTATTGTTGTTATTGTTCTTTGCTACCATGTTGGTATTGATGTAGGGGATCTCACCTCTTCGTATTATTGTTTTGTCTATTCTGTGTTATGCTATTATTCTATAAAGACTACGATGGCAGCGAGGCAAGATCCACAAGGTTTTTTTAGTGTACTATTTCACAGGAGTACCGGAGCATGGAACGTCCAATGGGATACAGGACGCATTCAATATAGTGGAGATGTTACCTTGTTGTGGAGTAGGACCCAGTATGAGGTTGCTATGTTTACTTTAGACATTACTGTTTGTTTGGAGTCTTATATGCCTTTACCGGAGTTATGGAGTAATCGTAGAACTACCTCTAGGGAGGATTCCAGAGAGTCGACTGCTCGGACTCCTGTTCGTAGCGACATACCCCGACTGGGAAGTTTGTCTGCTAGGGATCCCGAAGAGGATCTAGAGGAAGATTGCAATACTCCTTGATTTAATAACCACAGCACAATCGTCATTATGTTACGGTCACTAAATTTCAGCGTGCTAATATTGTCAAATAACAAACTTTACAAAAATACTAGTAGAACATATGAGGAAAATAGGAGCCACGAATGAATAGTTACATATACAATCAGTCAAAATATGAATTATAAGATATACTCAAATTACAGCATTCAAGTCTGGATAACCATCTCAAAACATACATATACCCAAAATACACTTTATATAGGTAATGCAAAATAAAATATAAACTACCCATAATATATCTACGACTAAGGAGTTGGGCACTCCAACTGGATCCCGAATGCGTGAGGCAACTCCAGGCACACCGGTGTAGTGAGAAATACAGAACAATGTCTTCAATCGCAGTCTTTTTCATGGTCAAAGTCAGATCCCCAACATATCGCCTACGCTTGTCAGTCCAATCGACTCGCCAAGTCTTGACACCACCAGTGAACAAAATTTGAACGACCCAATAAAACTCTCTTCTCGACGATATCACCGGATATAGTGGGTCAAACCCAGAAAGTCCAAAAGAATCCAACCTTGTTCCCACTTACAGTCTTTAACCAAAACTTTACACAGAGCAAGAAAAGTACAGGAAAGAGGTAAGACATCCTACCATCATTACCAATTGTAGCAACAAGAAACCAAACGGCGCCAAGCACCCACATAGCATTTCCAAATAATATCATAAGCATTAAATGGCAGAAATAAACAAATAAGCAGTTCCAGGCAGTTATATAACAGTAAGACAACAATTCCAAATTATAATAATCATAAATACCAGATAATTCATGGACCCATTATGTATATGCATACAAAGTCAAAATCCTACTCCATGGAGCTAGACACAACATTTGGAGAGAATGATCAGGGAGACATGCCAGTATCTCGTCAGCCATAATAACAAGTGCTTTCCAGAAAATAATTCTATCATTTTGCGCAACAAGGCTTTATACAGCAGCATTCCCACAAGATCTCGATATAGGACTATGTCCAGTCAGGATCGTCGGTGCGTGTGTATCGGTCTGTCCCACGGTCCAGAGGAGCTACCACTGCCCTCTGTGAGACGCCCGCGCCCCGACGCCCCCAAGGTCAACTACAGGACCCCACTTGTCTATTCGCACCCGCACTAAGGTGTGGCTCAACTCCTAGGCTAAAGGCCTTAACAAAGTCCAACGGACATCCACAATGCATACAAACTCTATGCATAATCAAGTATGATCATTATTACATACAATTCCACAATTTGCCAAAGCAAGAATCAACGCAATTACTGGTCACTCACATGGACCCACAATATCATAATATTAGAATTAAACGAATTAATGCAATTTTAAGGTGTATTATGAATTCTTGCTTAGGCTTAGCTTTTCTCACAAAGTTTGTCTTTAATGCAATCCTCTTAGGTGATTTATTCATATACACTTAGAAGGTTATGCTAAGATCTCAATGTCTCACACTCTCTTGTTCTTACCCTAATTAAAAGTATCCTACGTCTTATGAAAATTCCATTCTTGGTTCTTTAAAATTTATGAATCTCAAGGTATAATTTAATTTTCCAATTTACTATTTCTTGCATCCTATTACCATTAATTTAATCACTGGGTGTTAGGTGGTAAATTATACTTTTGGTAGTACCATTAATTTAATCACTAGGTGTTAGGTGGTAAATTATACTTTTCGACTCGACGAAGAAATGTCTGGTGTGCAATTGAGGCTACCTCTCGACGAAAAATGACATGATAGAAGCAATGTTGGTAGGAAAATAGTATTTGACAAGGATGGCTAAAAAATCAATTTTTGTCAAACGAAGGTTCTGTCGAGTGATGTATAGAGCTGTCGAATCCACTAGAAGATCAGCAGAAATTCCTAACTCGATGGATATTGACATTGCTGAAGTTTCTCTCTTGTTTAACCAATGAAAGTGTTCAATGGACAGGAATCCTAATTCGACGGATATTGACATTGCAGAAATTTCTCTCTTATTCAACCGATGAAGGTGTTTAATGGACAAGAATCCTAACTCAACGAATATTGACATTGCAGAAGTTTCTCTCTTATTTAACCGATGAAAGTGTTCAATGGACAAGAATCCTAATTCGATGGATATTGACATTGCAGAAGTTTCTCTCTTGTTCAACCGACGAAAGTGTTTAATGGACAAGAATCCTAACACGACGAATATTGACATTGCAGAAGTTTCTCTCTTGTTTAACCGACGAAAGTGTTTAATGGATAAGAATCCTAACTCGACGGATATTGACATTGCAGAAGTTTCTCTCTTGTTCAACTGACGAAAGTGTTTAATGGACAAGAATCCTAATTTGATGGATATTGACATTGTAGAAGTTTCTCTCTTGTTCAACCGACAAAAGTGTTTAATGGACAAGAATCCTAACTCGACTGATATTGACATTGCTAACATTGCTGAAGTTTCTCTCTTGTTCAACTGACGAAAGTGTTTAATGGACAAGAATCCTAACTTGACGGATATTGACATTGCTAACATTGCAGAAGTTTCTCTCTTGTTCAACCGACGAAAGTGTTTAATGGACAAGAATCCTAACTCGACGGATATTGACATTGCTAACATTGCAGAAGTTTCTCTCTTGTTCAACCGACGAAAGTGTTTAATGGACAGGAATCCTAACTCGACGGATATGGACATTGCACTAAATGGTCAGATGTTCAAATTGTTACAATTGTTTACAAGGAATCCCTAAATTCTGGACTCAAAACCATGGCCATCCGAGAACCAATCCGACGTTATTTTCTCTCATTTCAGGCATTCTAATCCAATCCAATATATCAATATACACAGACAAACATTCTAATAGCATAAACACATTATAAACAACATGCAAACATACTAAACATACAAACAGAGAATAACCCTCAATAGGGTTTTATCACAATCACTCATAAACAAGGTTCCTGAATGCTAATAGAGGTTGAGGAGGAGTGTCTTCCTCTTACCTTAGTGAAGAACAAAGAAAGCAAGCTCCTTCTGTCCTTGAAATCTAATTCTTCACCACCACCAAAAACCTTAGTGTTCAAATCCAAAAAATCAAAATCAAAAAGTGAAAATGGAATCCATAGTCACCAATGTGACCATGGAATACGAAAATGGGGAGAAAGGATAAGAAAGTTGAGAGCTTTACCTTAAAGCTCCAAGCTTTGATGTTGGGCTGACAACCACGAAAATGGAGGAGTCAATGAGAGTTCCACAAAGAAGAAAGCTTGAAGATGGTGAGGGAAAACAATGGTCTAAGTTTGGCTTGAGCAAGGGAAGCTTGAAAATCAACAATGGTGTTTGTGGATGTGTAGCCATATGGAGAAGAGAGGAAGAGAAATGAGAGTAGACGTGAGGGAGAGAGTGACCAACGTGAATGAGAGAAAATGAGAGAGAATAGGAGGGAATAATTGTGATATTACCCCCAAAACCATGCTGCACAATGAGAGGGAGGAGAGAGAGTGAATAGTGGTGAGAAGAAGCTTCCTAGAAGTTTCCTTGAAGCTTCCTTAAGAAGCTTCCCGCGCTTCTCGATAAAATACATAGTAAGCTTGTCTCTTTAATTAAATGCATCTGACAGATGATTTAATTACACTATTAGAATTATTTTCTCAGCGAATGAAAGTTACAATTGATGAAAATAATATTTTATTATTCATCAAATAATTTTATGATGCTGCGATTTTATCTAGCAGATAAAACCTCAAAAAATACAAACCTCGCAAACTGTGCCTAGCCTCGGGTTAGTAAGATCCCCCGTCGACGTTTCTACAGTCCAAAGTTTACTAGCCTCAGGAAAACATTTCGTTATTCCGACTCTGCTCAGTGCACACGTAAAATGAAAAATATATTAAAATATTCATCATTTCCAGAAAAATTCACAAAAATTCCTAAAAATCTTAAATATTATAAAATGATTATTTATAATGAAATAAATAATTTTCGGGATGTTACAAAGATTAGATGCAGGACCTTACTCTTCAAGTGTTTAGACTTGGGTTAGGTTTAGTTTTTATATGGTAAATATACATATTATTTAGAGTACGTAAGTTTTATAAAATTAAGTTGTTATTAATCTATGTTATTCAGTTTTATGTCTTGTGTTTCTAAAATTCGGTAAGTTTATGTTATCTGCGAAAAAGAAATTTTGAAACTCGTATTAAGATAATATTAAATACTTTATAACTTGGGTAAAGATTTAAAAGGAGTTGGTCTGAAATGTAATGCCCTAAGGAGGGTGTTACAACTCATGTACAAAATCTTAGGTTACAAAGTTATTGAGAGATTCAAATCTCGAAATTTCTCTAGCAACTCAAATTCTTGAATCATCGGGTAGGATACATGTAATGACTTTCTGCTAAGGGCATCAGCTACCACATTAGCTTTTCCTGGGTGATATTTCAATTCAAAATCATAATCTTTCAAAAATTCTATCCACTTTCTTTGCCATATGTTAAGTTCCTTCTGATCAGAAAGATATTTCAAACTCTTATGATATTTCAAACTCTTATACAAACATTGAGAAACATAAACATGTTATTTCAATACTTGAGCCTCCAAGTGAAACTATTAGGGTATTCAAAAGTGAAAGATAAAACTTTCTAGAACCATTCAATGCTTTTTGTATTTCTCTTTACTTATTTCGTTCATTTGTTTTTTTTTTAACAAAGTATGCTTTTTCTTTTACTGCATGTGGTTCCTTCAAGCTCATTTTATAATGAACATGCTTAATACCCTTAATTGCTGGACTCACTTCAAGAAATAATATATTATGTACTCAACAAACAATAATGGCAGTAAGAGAATGCAATGCTTTCACATGCATTAGAATGGTTACATGGTAATGAATATGAGGGTGGTGAAAAAACGTACAAGTTGAGTGGAGCTTCTGTATTTTCAAAGATAGATCTTAGGTCTGGATATCATCAGATTAGGGTGAAATCAGAGGATTTTCCTAAGATTGCCTTTAGAACTAGGTATGGACATTATGAATTTCAAGGAATGCCCTTTGGTTTTACAAATGCACCAGTAATTTTTATGGATTATATGAATAGAATCTTTAGGCCTTATCTTAATCATTTTGTTGTGGTGTTCATAGATGATATTTTGATTTACTCTATGAAAGAACATACACAACATCTTAGGGTTCTGCTTGAGGTTCTTAGGGAGAAGAAATTGTATGCCAAACTATCTAAGTGTGAATTTTGGCTCAAGGAAGTGAAATTCTTAGGACATGTGGTATCACGGGCAGGAATTTAAGTGGATCTAAGTAAAATAGATGTTGTGGTACAGTGCGAGAAACCTAAGACTGTTATTGAAGTTAGAAGCTTTGTAGGATTGACTAGATACTATTGGAGGTTTATTAACGAATTTTCCTAATTATTAGCCTTACCTTTGACTACATTGACCAGGAAAGGAAAACCCTTTGAATGGACCCCTAGTTGTGAGAAGAGTTTTCAAGAATTGAAAGGTAAACTTACCACCACTCTAGTATTAGTCCTTCTCGATCCACAAGGACCCTCTGAAGTGTACTATGATGCATCTAAGCTTGGATTGGGATGTGTACTAATGCAAAATAAAGGAGTAGTTGCATATGCCTTTACATAGTTACAACCTTATGAGGAAAATTACCTCACCCATGATTTAGAATTAGTAGTAGTAGTTTTTGCTTTAAAAGTGTGGAGACATTACCTTTATGGAGTCAGATTTGAGGTTTATGGTGATTATAAGAGTTTAAAATATGTATTTGATCAAAAGGAATTGAATATGAGGCAATGTAGATGGATGAAATTCTTAAAGGATTACGATTTTGAACTAAAATACCACCCCGAAAAGGCAAACGTGGTAGCAGATACCCTAAGTAGAAAGTCTTTATATATGGCTACCCTTATCGTGCAAGAGATGAAGCTTCTTAAGGATTTCAGAGACTTAGGATTTTTTGTTGAGCCCACTCCTAATAGCTTAAGGTTGAATGCTGTGGCTATAGAAAATGAGTTGTTTTAGCAAATCATAGAAACTCAACGAGAAGATGTCTTTTTAGAACCTATTAGGAAGCAAATTCAGGAGAACATTCCAGCGAGGTTTAGTCAAACACCAGAAGGAATGCTTAAGTTTGACGATCGACTGTGCATACCCAATAAACTGAAATTGAGGCAGAAGATCTTGGAAGAAGCCTATAGAAGTAAGTTCACCATTCACCCCGGTGTGAATAAAATGTATAGGGATCTCAAGAAAAGATTTTAGTGCCTAAGTTAAAAATAGACATAGCAAGGTATGTGGCCTTATGTTTGACTTGTCAAAAAGTGAAAATAGAACACTAGAAGCCTTCAGGTCCCCTCCAACCCTTAAGTATCCTAGAGTGGAAGTGGGATAAGATCACTATCGATTTTGTGATGGGATTACCTAGAACACCACTAGGTCATGATTCAATTTGGGTTATAGTGGACCGACTTACCAAGAGTGCTCATTTCCTACCTGTTAGGTCAAACTATTCCCTGGAAAGGTTAGCACAACTCTATGTTCAAGAGATAGTTAGTTACATGGTGTCCCTTGTAGCATTACGTCATATAGAGACCCCCGTTTTACCTCTAGATTTTGGGGTGCGCTTCAGAAATCTTTTGGCACTAGGATTTAGCTTAGTACAACCTATCACGCCCAAACGGATGGACAATCTGAAAAGACTATTCAAACTTTGGAGGATATGTTGCAAGCTTGCATTGTTAAACAAGGAGGAATTTAGGATAGGCTTTTACCATTAGTGAAATTTGCCTACAATAATAGTTTTCACTCCAACATAGGAATGGCCCCTTACGAGGCCCTGTACTGAAGGAAATGTAGATCACCCCTTTGCTGGTAAGAAATTGGAGAAAGATCTTTGTTGGGACTAGAATTAGTACAATAGACCACAGAACAAATCAAGATAATTCAAGAAAAATTGAAAACTACTTAGAGTCGGCAAAAGAGCTATGCTGATCGAAGAAGAAAACCCCTAGAATTCCAAGAAGGGGAACATGTCTTCATTAGAATATCTCCCGTGACAAGACTTCATCAAGTCTTGAAAGCAAATAAACTAAGTCCCGGGTTTTTAGGTCCGTATCAGATCTTAAATTAGATTGGACTAGTTGCTTACTATGTCGCTTTACCACCACAGCTTTCTAACCTTCATAATGTATTCCATGTTTCTAAACTCTGGAAATACATTCCCGACTCTTCTCATGTGTTGACCTTTGAATCTATAACACTTAAAGAAAATTTATCTTATGAAATTAGCCCAGTACGGATTATTGAAAGCCATGAAAAGCAACTTTAAGGCAAGGGAATTCCATTAGTCAAGGTGCTGTGGGAAGAGTGGATGTTCAAAAAGCCACGTGGGAACTCAAGACCTTAATGAAGAAAGAATATCCATTTTTATTTCAAGGTACGTGAAGTTTTGAGGGCAAAATTTTTTTAAGTAAGGGAGAAATGTAACTTCCCAAAATCTTTAACACCTTAAATTGTGAATTAATAATTTTAAGAAATCTTAGATTAGCTTAATTAGGAAATTGAGAATGAATTAAGAATTAATAGCGAGTAAGTCAAGATCCAATTGAGATGGATTAACAAGCTTTAATTCCATTAAAGTTTCTTAAGTAGCCATTAGTGAAATTCATGGCAAGACCAAGGAAACTAGTCACTTGGTTTTATGTTTTTAAGACACAATGACAACTTTATGGCTTGATAAAAATGTATTTCTCCTACACTAAGAATTTCACGTTGCCTTCATCAAATTCTAAGGAAGGAAATCTTTCTAATGGTTGTTGCCAACACAAAGAGAAGCATCTCATCATTATGATCAATGATTTGGCAAAGGAAGAAGGAAACACTCATGCAAGAGAGCAAGTGGCAGCTTGCATGATTGTATTTTAGAAATTAAGTGATGTTGTCCATCTACTCTTCATGGCTACATAAAAAAGGAAGCAAGAAAGACACATGGATTTTATGCACAAAAAGTAACACACTTGTCAAGAAAAGAGACTATGTAACACCCTTGTGAGGATATCACATTTATGAATGCAATGAAATAAAATAAAATAAAACTCTTACCCAAGTTGTAAAACATTTGATACTTACATAATATTTGTGGTAATATTATTTTTTTCCCTTTATATTTATAACATTAAATAAAATAACACGAAACACAAAATATAACAAACATAAACTCACCATAATATACATATGATTCTCTTATAGTACACACATAATTTACAACTACATGTATTTAATAAAGCAGTAAAGAGTTGACATAAAGCTAAAACATAGTACTGCCCAAGTGCATCTCGAGATATATAACCCTTCGATGGATCATCTTCCAGAACCTCCAGAATAACCATAAAAAAGTTCACATCTAGGAGATCTCACAGCACGATGGACACGAGTCCGAGCTGTTGACTCGCTACTGAGCTCACTAGGCGCATGGAATATTCCCTGCCAGTAACGCCTAATAGTCAGAGTAACTCTAAATGTAAATACAACATAGTAGTGAATATGACCTCTCCATCATACTCTCTACATAGGGACACAGTCAAACGTCCCACATAAGCAACTGTCCCTCGGTCCACATGCATACGCAATGCCTTGGAAACCCTATGAAACTCCAGTATCACGAACCCGAAGAATCCTGACAACGCCATGATCTCAAGATCAGTCTTGATGATCAGTGTGATCTACCGGCTCGTCCTCCTCGTATTGCTTGCCCGGTTGTCGTTCGTCCGGATACTGTATTTCAAGAGGCTGATCCTCTTCTTCCTCAAACTCTTTACGAAAATAATATAATAATATCGAGAAAACATATAGAGAGGTGAGACAATCTACATCACTACCCGCATGGCAATAAAAAAAATGACAGTACAAAATAGTCATCACAACAGTACATACCAATATATCATGCATAATATATCAAGCAATATATAACAATAACACACACCATTACATCATGCATAATATATTAAAGCAATAAATCATACAATTTATCACAGATTATGGTAAGCAGTAAATGCAGGTAATGCATGAACACACACCGACTCGTTCCTACTCCATGGAGCTAAACACGGATATCTGAGAGAATGATCCGAATAGAAACTAATAATACTTTATGGCTGCCCAACCAAACTATTGCACTGTCCAATCTTTGTGTCTATAGCCCACAGTCCAAAACATCGTGTAGCAGTACACAGTCCAACATCGTGTACCTCAGGCATAGTACTTAATAGCCCCCTCAAGATCCCGATTAAGACTAGTGCTTGTCAAGATCATTAGTGTGTTGCCCGTTACCACAGCCCAGAAGAGCAACCCACTGTCCGCATGTGGAATTCTCCGCACACTAATGCCCCCAAGTTCATAAATGAACCACACTACGCTTATCACACCAAAACACAGTGTAATTCACCTCGTCAATCAATCACCAATTATAACCCAAATTGGCACAACACTCTAAGCATGATCTAAAATTATAAAAATACATTTATTATCCAAATTTTACCATAATTACAAAAAATTACAAAAATACCCTTAGTCACAAAATAACAAAGTATAGTACGTCCCACCTGACAGTACTACACTGCAATATGTCTGGGTCCACCACTTTGGCCCGACAGCAAAACTCACTGTATCTTTCTGTCGCATCGAAATTTTATCGCGTTTTCACAATCTCATCGTTTTCACAAATGTTTTTAAATCGCGTAAAGAGATTTTGACATTTTTAAAATATCACAAAATGTTTTTAAATCATTTTCTCAATCGCATAAGATTTTTAATTCATTTTCTTAACCGAATAGCTTAAAATTATTATTTTAAGAATATGCAAAACTATATATAGTACATTTAAAATACGTAGAGTATTTTTCTTGTGTTCTAAATATAGTATGGAATCTTTGCATTTTATGCGTCTAATTTTTAATAAATTTTAGCAGCATTTTGCCTATAAAATCAGTATAAGGTATTTTTAACGTTTTCCTCTAAATATAGTTTATTTTATTTTTACCCAATAATTTCACTTTGAAACTCACTAACGCGCTTCAAAATTTATAGAATGAGCTCTACGTTAGTATTTTTCAAGCATCTAATTTAATTCTTATTTAAACTAATTTCTGCTAAGTTAAAATTCTAGAACTAAATTTATTCCTTTTATTTTCTCAATAATTCATTGGAATCAATTTATATTGTAAATCAATTAACTAACCTATCTTAGCAAATAAAATGGCATATTGGCCAAATCAAAATAAAATAGCATTTGATTATACACTAAATGGCATGTTGGCCACAATTAACTTAAACCACTTTTAACTTGATTATTTTACCTAGATTCCTTAAATTAGTGATTTAGAAAATTGCTGAGAACATTTTGGTTCTCTATTTTGATGTAAGGCCGTGAGCCTCATAATGTGTTCTTTGGAACACTCATGCAAATCGTTACATGTTATTCACATCCTACTTTAATAATTATACAATTATAGACACATACAATTATTTAATCACATATAATATACATACAATATATTTAAAGCCATAAACATGCATAGCAAAAATAATAAAAACTATAATCATGCATAGCGAAATAAATCACAAGTAGGAAAGCTTTTAAACAATCACAAAATAATGAAAACCATAAACAATCACACAAATAATAAAAACAATAAAACAACCACACAAATGAATCCTTATGGATTCTCCATACACAAACAAATCCATTTTCCCATCACCACTTAGGGTTGATGAGATTAAACCTCCCTCTTACCTCTTGAAGACAATTTAATCGGTTAGTTTTCCTCCTTTCCTCCAAATTTCGTGTGACTCCCAAACAAATCCCTAAAATTCTTAAACAATTAGTAAAAACACATACAAGGTACAATATTGAAAAACCATGGAACAATCATGGTTAGAAAAATTAAAAATCCAATTTTGAACCATAGAATCAAGACTTACCCTTAAGTAAGTAAGCAAAAGGTTGGATTTTGGACAAGATAGAGTAGGATTTTGGAAAAACTTTGTGAATGAAAAGTGTTTAGAATGGGATTTGGGTTTAGGAAATATGATGAGATAAAATTATAGATGCTTGGTGGTGTGGGTAGGGTATATGGCCGAATCTATGGAGAGAAAAATAAAAGAGAAGTGTTGCTTGGTTTTTGGTATTTTAGAGAGAGAAAATGGATAGCTAAATGTGATAAGTGTGAAAAATAAAAGTGAAGAGTGAATAGATAGAGCTGCAGCCGTGAGTGAGTGTTGGTGAGGTTGAGTGATCAACTTTGCATGGTAAAATATCCTAAAGTGTTCACATGGTTAAGCACATGGCTTATGTCATGTTGGAGACTTCAAGAACCATGTAGAACTAAGCCAATCCAAGCCTCCTTGCTGCTGCCCAAAACCGTGTGCTCCTTCATCTTTTTAGGGTTTTAATTGCTTTCCAATTACTCCTAATTACATGCTAACTAATTAGGAAATTAGTTAGGTTAACTATCCTAACCAAACTTAATTAACATACTAATCATATAACTAATTAATTTAGTATATATTAACATATATTATAACCTTTAATCAATATTAAGATATCTAATTAGTATTTAGATTATAATTAATTCATAACTAAGCTAGTTCACTTAGTATACTAATTAAGTAATTAGATTAGTCAAATTAAGCTTAATTAACTACTAACCAAATTCACGCCTACAATTTTTGACTTAATTCTAACCATTGATTCATCTTTAATTCTTAACCCTAGATTAGATCTAAGGTAGACATCAATTAGTCATAAAACTATCATTCTAATCTCACCATTGATTAGATCAACGGCTTAGGTTAAAGGCTTCCTAACTAAGTCTTCATCCAACGATCCAAATGAAAGTCTATGCTCCCTTCGTTGACCAATTCCTATTGGTTTAGAAAGTCAAGCCTACTTTCGTTGACTTGCTCTCATTGGCTAGAATTTGTCCAGTCAGCACAGTTGACTGCTTTTCCTAAACGCGGGTCCCACAAGACTTTTAAAGACCTGTGGTCAAATTGAAGTAGATTTTTACTATTTTTGAGATAGAGTAGATCTTGTAATATAAAATAATATTATAATAATATAAAATTATTTTATTGCACAGTTAAATCCAAAAAATTACGAGATTAATATATATATCAATCAGAATTGGGTTTAGTAAGATCCCCTAGCTCCAATTAATTAAAATAAGATTTATCCGGCCCAAAAATTATTATTTCCCTAGGTCGGAGAAAATCCCATACAACAGTCAAGTACACTCACGAAACATTCAAATTTAATTTACTGCTCACAGAATTCACAAAATAGTACATTTTGGGACTATATTGTAATTACCCCAAAAGTTGGGGTGTTACAACTCTCCCCTACTAATAAGAATTTCGTCCCCGAAATTCATCATACATCAAACAATTGAGGGTATTGCTCCCTCATCCTATCCTCTAATTCCCATTTAGCATCTCCCGTTATGTCGTTCCACACTACCTTCACCAGTTCAATCATCTTCCCTCGAAGTTGTTTCACTCTTCTGTCCTCAATTCTAACAGGAAGTGTTTCATACGTCAAATTATCCTTCAGCTGTACTTCATCAGGTTGTATCACATGAGTTGGATCAGGAATGTATTTCCTCAGTTGAGACACATGAAATACATTATAGAGATTGGATAGAAAAGGCGGTAAAGCTATTTGGTAAGCTACAGGACCAATTCGACGAATAATTTGATAAGGCCCTATAAACTTAGGTGTAAGCTTCCTAGATTTAAGAACTCTTCCGACACCAGTCGTAGGCATAACTCTTAAGAACACATGATCGCCTTCTTCAAATTCCAGGGGTCATCTTCGTTTATCAGCATAACTCTTCTGACGGCTCTGAGTCATTCGCATATTTTCCTGTATCATCTTCACCTTTTCCGTAGTCTGCTGCACAAGATCAGGACCAATAGTCATACTCTCTCCATCCTGATACCAACACAAAGGTGTTCGGCATCGTTGTCCATAAAGTGCTTCATAGGGTGCCATTCTTATGCTCGAGTGAAAACTATTATTGTAGGTGAATTCTATCAAAGACAGAAATTCATCCCAACTCCCTTGTTGTTCTAACACACAAGCACGCAACAGATCTTCCAACGACTGAATCGTTCTCTCTGTCTGACCATCAGTTTGCGGATGATATGTAGAACTCAATCGCAGTTTAGTTCCCATGGCTTCTTGTAAACTTTGCCAAAGTCTCAACATAAACCTCGGATCTCTATCAGAAACTATACTTACAGGCACACCATGTAGTCTAACAACTTCATCGATATATATATGGGTTAAGCGTTCCATCGAATACTTAATATTGATCGGCAAGAAATGCGCTGATTTCGTAAGCCTATCAACTATAACCTAGATTGATTCATGCCCTTTCCTTGTCCTTGGAAATCCAATAATGAAATCCATCGAGATACTATCCCACTTCCACTTTGGAATAGTCAAAGGTTGTAACATACCAGCAGGCCTTTGATGTTCCACCTTTGCCTTCTGACAGACAAGACAAGACGTCACACATTCTGCTACATCTCTCTTCATTCTTGGCCACCAAAACAATCGTTTCAAGTCTTGATACATCTTCGTCATCCCCGGATGCATACTCAAATTACTTGTATGACCTTCATCCAAAATTGCTCTCTTGAGTTCGGGATCATCAGGTATACAAACTCTTCCTTCAAACCTCAAGACTCCATCAAATCCTTCCTCCACTGTCGCTTTATGACCTTGCTTCAACAATTCCTTTTCATTCTGTAAAAATGCATCTTCATCTTGTTTCTCTTTTATTATCTCCAACAAGTCATTCAAAACCACAACTCTACTTAGACGAATCTTTCCAGGTACCAATTCTATTGATAAACATAGATCTCTGAATTGATTCATCAACTCCTCCTCTTTAATCATCATAGTAGAAACGCTAACCACTTTTCTGCTCAAAGCATCTGCCACCACATTCGCTTTTCCTGGATGGTATTGAAGCTGAAAATCATAGTCCTTCAAAAATTCCAACCATCGCCTCTGTCTCATATTCAATTCTTTTTTATCAAACAAGTATTTTAAGCTCTTGTGATCACTAAAGACATTGAACATAGCTCCGTACAGAAAATGCCTCCATACTTTCAACGCAAAAACTACTGCAGCTAGCTCCAAATCATGCATTGGGTAGTTCCTCTCATGAACCTTCAACTGTCTTGAAGCATAAGCTACTACATTCCAATTCTGCATCAACACACATCCTAACCCTTGATAAGATGTATCACAATACACCTCAAAGGATTTGTTAGGATCCGGCAAAATTAACACTGGTGCAGTCGTTAATCTCTTCTTCAGCTCTTGAAAACTCGCTTCACGTTCCTCCGTCCAATCAAAAGCTTGGCTCTTCCTCGTGAGTTGTGTAAATGGTCCAGCTATCTTGGAAAAACCTTCAATAAACCTTTGGTAATATTCGGCTAATCCAACAAAACTTCGAACCTCAGTCACAGTCTTAGGCCTTTCCCACTGTAAAACAGTCTCCATCTTTGCTGGGTCTACCGCAATACCTTCCTTGGAAATTTCGTGACCTAAGAATTGAACTTCTTCCAACCAAAACTCGCACTTTGCCAACTTCGCATACAGCTTCTTCTCCTTCAAAATCTGGAGAACTATACTGAGATGTTCAACATGCTCTTCTTGACTTTGAGAATAGATCAGAATGTCATTGATAAAGACAACGACAAATCTGTATAAGTACGGATGAAAAATCTTATTCATATAGTCCATGAATATCGCAGGAGCATTCGTCACTCCGAACGGCATTACTTGATACTCATAATGTCCATAACGAGTTCGGAAAGCTGTTTTAGGTACATCGTCAACCTTGACATGAATCTGATGATAACCTGATCGTAGATTTATCTTAGAGAATACAACGGCTCCCTTCAATTGATCCATCAAGTCATCAATCCTCGGTAGTGGATATTTATTCTTTATAGTAACCTTGTTCAGCTGTCGATAATCAACACAAAGACGCGAAGTTCCATCCTTCTTCTTAACTAGCAGCACTGGTGCTCCCCATGGCGAAACACTAGGTCGCACAAACTTCTTCTCCAACAGTTCCTCCAATTGCTTTTTCAACTCTGCCAATTCTACAGGCGACATTCGGTACGGTGCAATCGAAATAGGACCTGCTCCTGGTACCAAGTCAATAGAGAATTCAATCTCCCTTTCCGGTGGCAAACCAGATACATCGTCAGGAAAAATCTCTGGAAACTCATTGACAACAGGAATAGTGCTCACATCCTTCTCACACTTGACTTCCAAAGAAGACAGCAACATAAACCCTTGAGCTCCATCCCTCAACCATGACTTGACCTTAACAGCAGTTAAGAATCCAGAACTTTCTTCCTTAGGAAAAACTATGGTTTTGCTCGCACGGTCTATAAGGATATGGTTAGAAGATAACCAATCCATTCCTAATATTATGTCTATCTCAACAAGAGGCAAACAAATCAAGTTGACCAAAAACTTACTATCCTTTATAACAATAGGACAGTTCATACATATCTTGGATGTAACAACAGGCTTCGCAGTTGGTGTAGAAACAATCAATTGAAAACTCAGAGAAGACACAGGCAGTTTCAAACGTTCCACACAATCATATGCAATAAATGAGTGTGTTGCACCCTAATCATATAGCAAGGTCAGGTGATTACCTTCAATGACACCTTCTCCTTGAACAAGATCTTCAGATTGAAAAGCTTCGGTTTCGGTCATCGTATACACTCGCTCTCCAGATCTCGGCTGAGTAGCACGGACATTTCTTACAGCAGGCTTCCTCTCCGGCTGAGTGCAATCCCTAGAAACATGTTCAGGCTTTCGGCAATTGAAACAGATCGTTCCTTTGATCGGACAATCTGTCGAAATATGGCCACTCTTGCCACATTTAAAACATGTCGGCATAAACGCCACATTCTGACCAGCTCGATTTCCACTAGAACTTCCCCCAACAGATGGACGTTGAGGCTGACTCCCTGATGGTCTCGCATAAGGCTTTCTCTGAAATCGACCACTACTGCTACTACCTCCTCTTTGGAACCTAGTCGGCCCAAAATTACGATTCCTCTGATCTCGGGATGGCTCCAATGCTTCAAGTCGTCGACAAGTATCCATCAACACAGGAAACTCCCTCATTCGCATTGGTAGAACTGCACGCCTCAGCTCTAACCTTAACCCATCTTCAAACTTCTGGCACTTCCATACCTCATCTGGTCGGTTTTGGAAATACCTTGAGAATTGCGACAAACTCTCAAACTTTGCAGCATATTCTCCAATAGTCATATTCCCTTGACGTAGACCAAGAAATTCCATTTCCTTGGCATGTCGAGCAGTACTGGGAAAGTACTTCTCCAGAAATACTTCATAAAACACCTCCCAAGTGATCTCAGTTCCTTCAGCTTGCAACAATTAGCGGGTATTTCTCCACCAATTCTCAGCATCCCCTCTCAACATGTACATAGCATATGTTACCTTCTTATTTTCCGCGCACCCCATTCCTTCGAATACTCGCTCCAAGTCATGAATCCAAAGATTTGCCTTCTCAGGGTCAAACTCGCCTCTAAACTGTGGCGGATTGTTGCGCTTAAATTCAGACAAATTCAAAGCATCAAGATTGCATCATCTTTGTTGAGTCGCTTTTGATTTTGTCAGTGCAATCACTTACGCCATTCGTGCATAGCCTCAAAGAATAAACGAATCATTGGGTCTACATTATGTGCCACGTTTGCACGCCTTCCTCTTCCTCCAGACATCTTCTTTCTTCAACAAGACAAAACAATGTCAGATGTAACCTTTCGGAAACAAATCACAAAGATTCACATAACACAAGCAAAAACAGACCTAACCACAACCCCAAAAGACTCTAACTTGGGCTCTGATACCAACTAATGTAACACCCTTGTGAGGATATCACATTTATGAATGCAATGAAATAAAATAAAATAAAACTCTTACCCAAGTTGTAAAACATTTGATACTTACATAATATTTGTGGTAATATTATTTTTTTCCCTTTATATTTATAACATTAAATAAAATAACACGAAACACAAAATATAACAAACATAAACTCACCATAATATACATATGATTCTCTTATAGTACACACATAATTTTCAACTACATGTATTTAATAAAGCAGTAAAGAGTTGACATAAAGCTAAAACATAGTACTGCCCAAGTGCATCTCGAGATATATAACCCTCCGATGGATCATCTTCCAGAAGCTCCAGAATAACCATCGAAAAGTTCACATCTAGGAGATCTCACAGCACGACGGACACGAGTTCGAGCTGTTGACTCGCTACTGAGCTCACTAGGCGCATGAAATATTCCCTGCCAGTAACGCCTAATAATCAGAGGTAACTCTAAATGTAAATACAACATAGTAGTAAATATGACCTCTCCATCATACTCTCTACATAGGGACACAGTCAAATGTCCCACATAAGCAACTGTCCCTCGGTCCACATGCATACGCCATGCCTCGGAACCCCCATGAAACTCCAGTTTCACGAACCCGAAGAATCCTGACAACGCCATGATCTCAAGATCAGTCTTGATGATCAGTGTCATCTACCGGCTCGTCCTCCTCGTATTGCTCGCCCGATTGTCGTTCGTCCGGATACTGTATTTCAAGAGGCTGATCCTCTTCTTCCTCAAACTCTTTACGAAAATAATATAATAATATTGAGAAAACATATAGAGAGGTGAGACAATCTACATCACTACCCGCATGGCAATAAAAAAAATGACAGTACAAAACAATCATCACAACAGTACATACCAATATATCATGCATAATATATCAAGCAATATATAACAATAACACACACCATTACATCATGCATAATATATTAAAGCAATAAATCATACAATTTATCACAGATTATGGTAAGCAGTAAAATGCAGGTAATGCATGAACACACACTGACTCGTTCCTACTCCATGGAGCTAAACACGGATATCTGAGAGAATGATCCGAATAGAAACTAATAATACTTTATGGTTGCCCAACCAAACTATTGCACTGTCCAATCTTTTTGTCTATAGCCCACAGTCCAAAACATCGTGTAGCAGTACACAGTCCAACATCGTGTACCACAGGCATAGTACTTAATAGCCCCCTCAAGATCCTGATTAAGACTAGTGCTTGTCAAGATCATTAGTGTGTTGCCCATTACCACAGCCCAGAGGAGCAACCCACTGTCCGCATGTGGAATTCTCCGCACACTAATGCCCCCAAGTTCATAAATGAACCACACTACGCTTATCACACCAAAAAATGGTGTAATTCGCCTCGTCAATCAATCACCAATTATAACCCAAATTGGCACAACACTCTAAGCATGATCTAAAATTATAAAAATACACTTATTATCCAAATTTTACCATAATTACAAAAAATTACAAAAATACCCTTAGTCACAAAATAACAAAGTATAGTACGTCCCACCTGACAGTACTACACTGCAATATGTCTGGGTCCACCACTTTGGCCCGACAGCAAAACTCACTGTATCTTTCTGTCGCGTAGAAATTTTATCACATTTTCACAATCTCGTCATTTTCACAAATGTTTTTAAATCGCGTAAAGAGATTTTGACATTTTAAAATATCACAAAATGTTTTTAAATCATTTTCTCAATCGCGTAAGATTTTTAATTCATTTCCTTAACTGAATAGCTTAAAATTATTATTTTAAGAATGTGCAAAACTATATATAGTACATTTAAAATGCGTAGAGTATTTTTCTTGTGTTCTAAATATAGTATGGAATCTTTGCATTTTATGCGTCTAATTTTTAATAAATTTTGGCAGCATTTTGCCTATAAAATCAGTATAAGGTATTTTTAACGTTTTTCTCTAAATATAGTTTATTTTATTTTTACCCAATAATTTCACTTTGAAACTCACTAACGCGCTTCAAAATTTATAGAATGAGCTCTACGTTAGTATTTTTCAAGCGTCTAATTTAATTCTTATTTAAACTAATTTTTGCTAAGTTAAAATTCTAGAACTGAATTTATTCCTTTTATTTTCTCAATAATTCATTGGAATCAATTTATATTGTAAATCAATTACCTAACCTATCTTAGCAAATAAAATGGCATATTGGCCAAATCAAAATAAAATAGCATTTGATTATACACTAAATGGCATGTTGGCCACAATTAACTTAAACCACTTTTAACTTGATTATTTTACCTAGATTCCTTAAATCAGTGATTTAGAAAATTACTGAGAACATTTTGGTTCTCTATTTTAATGTAAGGCCGTGAGCCTCATAATGTGTTCTTTGGAACACTCATGCAAATCGTTACATGTTATTCACATCCTACTTTAATAATTATACAATTATAGACACATACAATTATTTAATCACATATAATATACATACAATATATTTAAAGCCATAAACTTGCATAGCAAAAATAATAAAAACTATAATCATGCATAGCAAAATAAATCACAAGTAGGAAAGCTTTTAAACAATCACAAAATAATGAAAACCATAAACAATCACACAAATAATAAAAACAATAAAACAACCACACAAATGAATCCTTATGGATTCTCCATACACAAACAAATCCATTTTCCCATCACCACTTAGGGTTGATGAGATTAACCTCCCTCTTACCTCTTGAAGACAATTTAATCGGTTAGTTTTCCTCCTTTCCTCCAAATTTCGTGTGACTCCCAAATAAATTCCTAAAATTCCTAAACAATTAGTAAAAATACATACAAGGTACAATATTGAAAAACCATGGAACAATCATGGTTAGAAAAATTAAAAATCCAATTTTGAACCATAGAATCAAGACTTACCCTTAAGTAAGCAAAAGGTTGGATTTTGGACAAGATAGAGTAGGATTTTGGAAAAACTTTGTGAATGAAAAGTGTTTAGAATGGGATTTGGGTTTAGGAAATATGATGAGATAAAATTATAGATGCTTGGTGGTGTGGGAAGGGTATATGGCTGAATCTATGGAGAGAAAAATGAAAGAGAAGTGTTGCTTGGTTTTTGGTATTTTAGAGAGAGAAAATGGATAGCTAAATGTGATAAGTGTGAAAAATAAAAGTGAAGAGTGAATAGATAGAGCTGCAGCCGTGAGTGAGTGTTGGTGAGGTTGAGTGATCGACTTTGCATGGTAAAATATCCTAAAGTGTTCACATGGTTAAGCACATGGCTTATGTCATGTTGGAGACTTCAAGAACCATGTAGAACCAAGCCAATCCAAGCCTCCTTGCTGCTGCCCAAAACCGTGTGCTCCTTCATCTTTTTAGGGGTTTAATTGCTTTCCAATTACTCCTAATTACATGCTAACTAATTAGGAAATTAGTTAGGTTAACTATCCTAACCAAACTTAATTAACATACTAATCATATAACTAATTAATTTAGTATATATTAACATATATTATAACCTTTAATCAATATTAAGATATCTAATTAGTATTTAGATTATAATTAATTCATAACTAAGCTAGTTCACTTAGTTTACTAATTAAGTAATTAGATGAGTCAAATTAAGATTAATTAACTACTAACCAAATTCAAGCCTACAATTTTTGACTTAATTCTAACCATTGATTCATCTTTAATTCTTAGCCCTAGATTAGATCTAAGGTAGACATCAATTAGTCATAAAACTATCATGCTAATCTCACCATTGATTAGATCAACGGCTTAGGTTAAAGGCTTCCTAACTAAGTCTTCATCCAACGGTCCAAATGAAAGTCTATGCTCCCTTCGTTGACCAATTCCTATTGGTTTAGAAAGTCAAGCCTACTTTCGTTGACTTGCTCTCATTGGCTAGAATTTGTCCAGTCAGCACAGTTGACTGTTTTTCCTAAACGCGGGTCCCACATTACTTTTAAAGATCTGTGGTCAAATCGAAGCAGATTTTTACTGTTTTTGAGACAAGAGGGTAATCGTAATATAAAATAATATTATAATAATATAAAATTATTTTATTGCACAATTAAATCCAAAAAATTACAAGATTAATATATATATCAATCAGAATTGGGTTTAGTAAGATCCCCCAGCTCCAATTAATTAAAATAAGATTTATCCGGCCAGAAAATTATTATTTCCCTAAGTCGGAGCAAATCACATACAACAGTCAAGTACTCTCACGAAACATTCAAATTTAATTTACTGCTCACAGAATTCACAAAACAGTACATTTCAGGACTATATTGTAATTATCCCAAAAGTTGGGGTGTTACAGACTATATTCACGTAATTTTCCAAGAAAGCCATGGCAAAGGACACTTGTAGGACTACATGTTCACCTCCAAGCCAAGTGTGAAAGTATGCACACTCCTCTTCATGCAGAATGCCATGGCCAAAGCCCCTTGTTGCAGCTCCAAGAAGTGAAAAATGGCATTCATATGCCCAAGGGGGCTGCTGCATGTATTTCAAAACATGCACAATGACACCTTTCTAAAGCTTTATAGAATACCAAGACAAGTGTGCAAGCATGCACACTCCCATCCATGCAAAGTGCCACAACCCAAGACACTTGTGCTGCCTCAAGGTAAGCAATTTAACACCTCACACATGGCCAAGACACTTGTGAAGATGCATGCTTCCAACCCATGCAAAGTAACACAACGAAACCTAGGTGAATCATTCCTAATCTACCATGGAAACAGGCTACCAAGATACCCCTTTCATGTCCCCTCATTTCTTTATTTTCAAGAGACATTGCGATGCCTCCATATTTATCCCTTACATTCAACATCCATAGACACCCATCTCATTTCTTCAACGACCATATCAAACCTAAAGCCTACCCTAACCCCTTGGTAATGATGGCAACCATGGTTCTGCCAAAGAGGAGGAAGATTATGATGAGGAATGTGATATTAAAGAGCTTGAGGCTTCTCAAGCAATTCTTTGGCAGCATATGCTTTGAGCTTGAACCATTTCCAAACCGCAAGACACCTAGAAATCCCTCTACCTTTCCTTTTCCTCTACCTCTCATCCTCTCATTCTTCTTTGTTCATGATTCATTGAAGGTTGAAGATCAACACTCTCTCAACTTAGAAGGATAACAAAGGTAGGAAAAATAGGGGCAATCTTCTTTCCATCTCTACTTCTTCTCTTTTTCTTTTAAGTTAGCTACTATTTTTAATTTATTAACTTAATAATTCTTTGCATCACTAATCGTGTTGTGTTTTTGTCCTAAAATGAATTAGAAATAATGGTATGGACTTATTCTCATGTTTGGGTAGACAATTTCAAAGAAATACTATGCTATCTTGCTTTGATTTCTTTCTAATTTAATTAATCTATACCTTTAACTTAAACAATTTTGAAGTTGAAATAAGAAAATACCTTTAACACTTACACAAATACTAAGATATGGATAATGTTACTCACTGAATTTGGAATTCCTTGGACTTAGTCACCTATGCTTGATTGTGGAGTTATTGAGCTTGTTTACCTATGCCTTATTTGGAATTATTTGAACTTAGTTACCTATGCTTTGCTTGGAATTCCTTGGACTTAGTCATCTATGCTTGATTTTGGAGTTTTGAACTTATTTAACTATGCTTGACCTATGCTTGATTTGGAGTCCTTGAACTTGATCATTTATGCTTTGGATTAAACATGAGAACTATTGGACATGATGATGGGTGAGGCCATGAGCCTTATGGACTTTTGAACTATTTAAGATGTTCCTTTGATGATGGTTGTGGGCCTTGAAACATGTTAGAAATCCTTAGTAATGTTTAATCCTAAGATAAAACAAGTTAAACTTTAAAGAAACAGCTCCTTGTGATAAGCCGACATGAGGATAAGTGAAGAGTAGATTGGGAGGGTGCTGGAACCCTTTGGGAGTAACATGCCATTGTGACTTCATGGGTTTGGGTAGGACTTGGAAATTTTTTTCTAGCTGTGGAGATCGCTTCCGAAAATGGCGTTAAGTTCGACAGACCCTTTTTCCTCCATGACGATTTGGAGAGCATGCAAGAGGAAGCATGTGTACTCTCCTCCACCCACTTTCCCAGTGGAGCACTCCATGGAGTAATGAGTAAAAGATATCTAAACTCTATACTTATTTCTCTTATTTATGCATGTCCTTGTTATCTTAGTTTCCATTTGATATATTCATTTTATCAGGTATACGTTACTATGAGTTGCATTACAATGCCTGTGACGTACATATAATCTTGGATGTTCACACATGTGCATTTAATTTCTCTTGGTTTCTACTTATTCACTAATCTTTGTTTTATCTTGTAGAGAAGAAGTTTTTGAAAGGTAAAAGGAAAATGTTTTGGGAATCAAAATTTTCAAAGGCAGAATTATTTTCTCATTAAAAAAATTGTTTTTCTTTAAAAATCGATTCCCCTGGAATGCTATTAGTTCTGTTTTTACTATTTTTCCTACTAGGAAATTGATTTCTCACCCTTTTTCGATGTATTCTTGGTATACCAGACCCATAGACATGAGTTCCATAGTAATTTGGCTCAGTGAAAGATGGCAAAAATATAATCAGGACATACAACTCTTTTCCTTCGAGGGGCAGATCACCATTCAAATACAAGTATCTACCCACCCGGAGTATGGGACAGTGATGATAATCGGTCACTTCACCCTTCAGCTAGTTATGCCTCCGTGGTGATCGCATGATGCACATCTTCCTGACATATCTGTTTCCATTAGTTCCTCGTTTGGATTCCTCCTTCTTGTACTACTTGACGGGAGGAACTGTTTTATGATAGTAGTTTTTTTTATGATGATTTTAAGTGACGACTGTAGATAACCTTGAAAGATCAAATTTTTGGAAGACTATAATCTCTAATCATGACTGACGAACTACTAATGCATCCTTTATAAGTTTCATTTTAATGATGCCTTCTTCTTCCTCTAAATATTTATCTATTTTAATTATGATCGACTAACTTTTAAATTTTTTTAAATCTTATAAATCTTTAATATTTACGAAAATAAGAAAAGGAAACTATGTTGGATGAAAATATAGTAATTAGGACATTGCGTAAGGTAGTTGGGTTAGGACGTTACAAAAGACGTACTGGACCCAAGTGGATTATGAATTTAGCCTTGTGCTTTTGGGCCGAAGTGTTGGACCCGAGTGGATCATTGGTATTATGTAGTTGTATGGGCAGTTATATAATATCATTGATACTAATAGTTTTGGACAATCGTATGGGCGGTTGCCTTAATACTGTTGGGAATGGTACAATAGTGGTTGAATTTCTTTGAGCATGAACATGAGTATTAGACTGTCGGCTTGTGATGCCTAGGAGTGAGCGAGAATTTGGATAAGTGTAATCCCGGATGGATCTCAGGGGGTGACAAGGCGAGGTGATCCACCTAGTGACCACTGTCACATTGTATACCCCTGGCCGTGGAAAACCGTTGCAACGCACGACGAGGACCCAACAAGTACTATCCTTTTCGTGATCCGGCATAGACTGTCTTTTGAGGGGGGACAGATCTTCTGGAACGCTCATCTCTGAACCTAAACTCCATAGAGTAAGAACTGGTTGCATTGTGTATAAGGATAGTCAACATACACATCGTGCATATGCATAGTCAGTACATCTGTTATCGTGACATGGTCCACACACACACACACACACATACACACACATATATATATGTCTTGATGTACACTGCTGAATTACTTATTAGTTAATAACATGATTATGCTGTTACTCTATAATAATCTTGTATTGACATGATTTTGCTGTTGCTCTATAATAATCCTATATTGATATGATTATGCTGCTGCTCTATAATAATCCTGTATTGACATTATTATATCTGTTATTATTTGATGTTGCTGTGTATAAAAGGCATTATTGTCTTTCGTTGTGTTTCTTGCTGCCATAATGGAATTAATGTAGGGGATCTCACTTCTTCTACTGTATTATTTTGTCTGCTTCTATTTTTGCACTTATGTTGGAAAAGATCGTGAGGGCTACTAGGCAAGATCCGCGAGGGTTTCACTAGGCTATAATTCAATGGAGGCATTGGAGCATGGAGTGTTCAGTGGGACACGGGGCGTGTTCGGTATGACGGAGATGTCACTTTGAGTTGGAACAGGACCCAGCATGAGGCGGCTACGTTCACTATGGCTACGATTATTCACTTGGAGTTCTACATGACTCTTGGAGAGTTTTGGGATGATTGGAGAGCTTCCTCTAGGGAGGACTCTGTGGAGTTGACTGCTCAGATTCACGTCCGTAATGACATGTCCCAACAGAGGGTCGTGTCTGCTGGGGATTCCGAAGGGGATCTAGATGGAGATCGAGTACAGGACCCTATTCTTCAAGTGTTTGGACTTAGTCTAAGCTCATTTTTCATATGGTAATTATATAATGATATTTTGAGTATGTATTGGAATGTAAGTATAATGTACTTAAGGGAGTAGTTAACTTTGTTTTATGAAAATCTTTTTGTTCAGTTCTTATAACTTGACTCTTGTATCTATTTCTGAAAGCTTATGTCATTTGTTAAAAAAAAATTTGAAACTCGTATTTTTACAATATCAACGTATTTTATAACTTGGTTAAAGTTTTCCCGAAAAAGGATAAAGGAGTCGATCTAAAATGTAATGCTCCTCGGAGGGGGTGTTACACCTCACATGCATCAACATCTACTTTTTGTTTATCATGTCAAAAATTTGAAAAAGAAATTGAAGATTTGAAAAACACTCTTGGAAGATTTATTTTTGGTAGAGACAATTTAAATGTTTTGCTTGGAAAACAAAGGTGATTCTTTCAAAAAGCGGGTTTAGGATATAACCCTAAAAATAAACAAAACTTTTTCAAAAATCTTTTTGTTCCTGTAAGCACTTCAAACAGCCCTTTCATTAAATGCTTTCATTATGGAAAGAAAGGACATAGTGCATCAACATGCAATGTGAGAAAGAATATTAACACTAAAGTGGGAACTAAAATGGTTTGGGTTCCTAAAGGCACAATGTCACAAGCTAACTCACAAGGACCCAAGAAAATTTGGGTATCAAAAGTTAAAAATTGAATTTGCGTTGTAGGTGTGCTTGAAGGCCAAGAGCTCAAATTGGTATCTTGACAGCAGTTGCTCTAAGCACATGATTGAAGATGAATCCAAGTTCTCTTTCCTTGTTCCCAAGACACATGGACATGTAACCTATGGAGATAATAACAAAAGGAAGATTCTTGGAGTTGGCAAAGTTGGTAAAATTCCCAGTTCCTTTATTGATAATGTGTTGCTAGTTGAAGGACTCAAACATAACTTGCATAATATTAGTCAATTATGTGATAAAGGTAATAGAGTTATTTTTTATTGTCATTGTTGCATAATTGAAGAAAAAGATGATAAGTAAGTAAAATTTGTTGGTCATAGAGTAAATAATATTTATATGATTAGTTTTGACAATATATCCTCAAATGAAGCGAAATGCTTTATGAGTAAAGAAGATGATTCATGGTTATGGCATAGAAGAATTGCACACATTCACGTGGATCACCTAAATAAATTGGTCTCTAAAGAACTAGTAATTGGACTACCAAAGCTTAAATTTGAAAAAGATAAGTTATGTGATGCATGTCAAAAAAGAAAACAAGTAAAGGTTTCTTTCAAAGCTAAAAATGTTATTTCAACTTCTAGACCGTTACAACTTTTGCACATGGATCTTTTTGGTCCCTCTAGAATAATGAGCTTTGGTTGAAATTACTATGCTTTAGTGATAGTAGATGATATAATTTTTGGTGCTACTGACGAATCTCTTTGTATAGAGTTTGCAAATCTTATGTAAAGTGAATTTGAGATGTCCGTGATGGGAGAGCTCAATTTCTTTCTTGGGCTTCAAATCAAGCAAACAAAAAATGGAACCTTCATCAGCAAATCCAAGTATTGCAAGGAGCTCCTCAAGAAATTTGGAATGGACAACTCAAAGCATATGAATACACTTATGAGCACCTCTTGTTACTTGGACAAGGATGAAGTAGGTAATTCCGTAGAAATCACTAAGTACAAAGGTATGATCGGATCCCTTCTTTGTCTTACTGCTAGTAAACCGAATATTATGTTCAGTGTCTGCATGTGTTCTAGATACCAAGCAAATCCTAAAGAGTCGCATTTAAGTGCAGTAAAATGCATTATGAAATATCTTATTGGCACTTCACAAGTAGGCTTGTGGTACCCCAAAGGTGCCACTTATAGTCCTATTGGTTATTCTAATTCTGATTTTGCTGGATGCAAATTAGACAGGAAAAGCACTAGTGGGATATGCCATTTTCTTGGAAGCTTTTTAGTTTCTTGGCACAACAAGAAACAAAATTGTGTGACAATGTCTACTACTGAGGCTGAATATGTTGCAGTCAGAAGTTGTTGTGCTCAAATCCTATGGATGAAGCAACAACTTCTAGACTTTGGCCTTCAGCTTGATCACATCCCTATCACATGTGACAATACTGGTGTAATCAATCTGACTAAAAACCCCATTATGCACTCTAAAACTAAACACATTGAGATAAGACATCATTTTATAAGGGATCTTGTACAAAAGGGTGACAGTGTTTTAGAATTTGTTGAAACAAATAATCAACTTGCTGACATATTCACAAAACCCCTACCTAAAGATACTTTCTTTCATATAAGAAGAGAACTTGGCATTTTAGATCAATCTAGTCTTTCATTTCTGCTATATAATTACTTTTGCACAACTTTATTGCTTTATATTTATTCTTGAATGTAATACTAACTTGAGCGTCAGAGGCTCCCTTAAGTTTGTTTTACAGGTACCCCATCATGACTAAGTCCTCCACTTGCTCAAAATATTCTTTGCTCTATGATGAAGTTCCTTTTTTCTAAGTTTGGAGAAACTCAATTATGATGTTTTAATACTTGGTATAGGTTTAATTTTGACAAAAATAAGGTTTGATCTGAGTTTGGACGAAAATTCTGGTTGCAAGATGATTTGAAATCAGGCTGAGAAAGGTTTGGCAATACTTTTGGGTTAATTTTTTGCCTCGTTTAAAGCATGAGATACAAGGTCAGAAGGCTTGTAATCGATTACATACACTATGTAATCGATTACAAAGGTCCTGGAAGGCACAAAATGCAGAAACATAATGGACGTAATTGATTACATAAATATTGTAATCGATTACATAAATATTGTAATCGATTACATAAATATTGTAATCGATTACACAATTTCCCAGAAATGTAATGGATTACAAAGCCCTTGTAATCGATTACAAGGAGGTTTTAAAGGATCCCCTAATGCACAAGCAGCCATAACCGAAAAGCTTCTCTCATTTATCTCTCCATCCGCGGCACCAAAATCCCAAATCATAATATTTCTTCACGTTTTCTCCACCAAATCACCAAATTTAACTGCCAAATCACTCAAAAATCCCTTCTCCACAAAATCCATCACCCATTTGTCACCAAAAAAGCCCCATCACTATTCGTGTTCTTCCCCCTCCACGACCCACAAAACAAAGCTCCACAAACCTCCTTTTCCTTCACTTTTCCACCATTTTCTTAATCCAAACACCCCTAAACACCATTTCCCTCACCTTCTTTCCATCCATTTCACCTCATTTCAACCCAATGGTAGAATCCTCCCAAAAAGTGAAAAAGCCACGAATAGGGGTGGCCAGTGTTTCTTCTTCACAGGCTCCTCCTCTCATCATTCCTGGACTTGATTTGTCTGTGCACTTCATGACCTCTAAACAAGCAAAAAAATTTCGCAAAGCATTTCATTTGTGAAAAATTATCCAGCCCAAGTACATTATTGCAGACTTTTGTGCTAGCAAACCTTTACAATGTTTTTGGTTAATTAAGTATCTAGAATTGATTCCTTTTCTTAGCATTAAGAAAGACATTTACCCTGATCTGGTTCGAGTATTTAATATAAATTTAAAATATGAGAATGATTGTCTAATCTCTGAAGTGAAGAAGTAGAAAATCATCATTAATCCTGGTCTGTGGTATCAATTAACTAGCTTAAGCTCTGATGGTACCAAATTATCTGGCACTAATAAATGGGGAGATGAGTATGAGTATAAGTCTGCCTTGAACTCCTTGGTGCAGATAAATTACACACCCTCTCAGAGGGTTAAGGCTACAGAGCTTACTATGGAAAATAGAGTCCTGCACTACATTCTAGCTAGGGCCCTGATTGCCAGAGGATGTAATTATTCACAGGTCTTCCATGATGATGTTCTCACTCTATGGGCCATGAACACAGACCGCTCCATTAACTAGGCCTTCTATGTCATTCAACATATGCTAAGGATGAGAGCTCTGACGGACTAGAGTCCATCAACCTATACACTCCAAAGAAGCTCCAACTGAAGAAATATGATGACACATGGTACTATCTGCATCACGGGGCTGCTGGGAACATACCTCGGGGACATAACGAGGATGCTGAAGATGAACCTCCTCAGGTTAGTCTAGCTAAGCCTCTCATGGAGCTTTTGCTTCAGGAAATCTGCAGTCTTTGCGCACATGTCGACGATTAGTTTTGTGAACTGCGCACCTCTATTCATCGCCTTGAGGAGCATGTTATTCATTTAGATTAGGACATTGCTTACATACGCACTATGCCCGAGGGTGATCCGAGTCATCAGGATGGGCAAGCTACCACCTCCTTCATCTTCAGCTGGTGTTGGTGCTGGTAATGATGATGTGGCACTTCCAGCTGAGGATCTTGATGCTAAGGATATTAATGACAGTGAGGCTACACAATGATAACGGGGCGACTTGGTCATGATGTTTCCTTTTATTATGCTCTGATCGTGTCTAATTCATTAGTACTTTTATCATGTTTTGTCTATGTGTCTACTTATTATAACTATGCTATTCACACACTCTGATCTTTCGATTTCTATATAGACTGAACTGATAACTAGTATATATTTTTTAACTATCGCTTTGGATATCTTCCTTAGTTTGTTGATTATATATTATCCACTATTTTTTATGGTCTGATATTCTGGCTGATATCCGCTATTTTTTTTTACTCCTGGTTATGCTAACCTGCTGCTGAAACTCTGCCTGTTTTTCTTTTGTGTTTATGTCATTTATTGTTTTGATAGGTTTTTGATAATGCCAAAAGGGGGAGAGATATTGCATAATTGTATGAGTAAGGGGGAGTGCATGACAATGCTTCTTTAGACATTTTTTTTAACACCCTTTTGATCTTTCTGCATAAACTCAGGGGGAGAGCAATTTTTTTTTTGTTTCTGACTTATATATACATATATTGCTCTCTTATCTTCATTTTTTTTGGTTTGTGTAACACCTTCTTTAGGGCGCCACACTTGGTGTTGCTTAATTACCAAATTACCCCTTCATTAGAAATCGTGCTTGTAATATAAATATGAGTTATAAAATTTCTTGATGATAGTAAGATGAACTTAACAGAAAATAAAAACATAACAACATTGTCACAAATAATTTACATCATATATACATACAAGCCTTTAGCATTGTCATACTTAAATATTTTACAAACTAGACTTTCAAAACATTTAAACTTTAAACTTTAATTTAAACTATTTTACTGCCCAAGTCCTACTAGACAGCAGAACCCTCAGATGAGTCCTCCTCAGATTCCTCAGCATATAGGAATCCATCATGATGTGCTGTCCTACGGACAGGTGTCCGAGCAGACGACACAATACTAATCGCACTAGGAGTACGATAGTAAGCTCCCCAATACTACCTAATAGATATTGGGAACTCTAGTTGTACAAAAAGATTAACAGAAAAGTAAGAGTGTCCTAAATGTTGCCTACTCAATCTAATATTTAGGTCTCCCATATAGTAAATACTCTCTCTCTCTAAATCAACAGTCCACGCCTCATCTCCTCAAATGAATGTCAGCTTCAGGTAGCCAAGGAAACTAGGCATCTCCATCTCTTCAAAACTCAACATCCTCAACAGGAATCTGCTCCTCCTTAGTTTCTCGCTCCACTTCTTGCTCAACGTCTTAACAAATATAAATATAATACAGAACATGCATACAAAGAGGTGAGATCACCTACGCCAATACCAGTATGGTAGCAATGAAGATAAACACATACAATATCTCATACAACTATCATACCATAATTACAATTATGCCATCAATATCATTTATCAATAAAACACATGAAGTAAGCAATATTTACAATCATGCCACTAACAGTAATCAAATAATCAACGATTCAATTATCATAAACATAATTATGATAATACCCTCAATAGCTACATGTATGCACACAGACTCAATTTCCTACTCCATGGAGCTACAACTCAGGTCAGAGAGAGTGATCGAAAAGATTTGTCGGTATCATCATGTCTCGGACCACATCCTCAATCTTGCACATCTACCATATACACGACAGTCTTTATCAGATCTTGATTAAGGATAGTGTCTCGGTTAGGATCATTGGTGTGTTGCGTCGGTCTACCCTACGGCACAGAAGAGCTACCAACTGCCCATTGTAGTTAACTCGCACCCCAATGCCCCCAAGGTCAACTAGTGACTTACACTACGCATATCGCACCCACTCAAGAGGTGTAGTCTCTCCTAGGCAACTAACCTCATATAGTCCACCGGACCTTTCCAATGCATGTACTATGTACTATTCACATTTCCAATTCATATCACATATTCGGGGTCCACACAATAATCTAATAGTATTATTAATCGCGTAGTCATATTTTCACATTTTCTTAATCGCGACTCAATTCTGTCGCCTTTCCAAAATCGCGTAGCGATTTTTCAATGTTTTCCAATTGCGTAAATATTTTTCATACATTTTAAATCCAAAAATACTATTTTTCTCATTTTAATACTAAAATTTGCTTTATTTTCCATATTTGCACAATAGTCCCTCAAAAACTCATATTTATGAAATAATCCCTTCAAAAACTAATATTTACGAAATAGTCCCTCAAAAATTAATATTTACAAAATAACCCCTCATAAAATTCATATTTACAAAATAGTTCCTTTTTATAAAATATTTGTAATGTGACCCTTCTAAAAATAATATTTATATATGATCCCTCTAAAAATAAGTATTTATACAATGACCCTTCATTTAAATAATATTTATAATTTAGTCCCTCTTTTATAAAAGTTTACGGTATAACCCCTCTAAAAATCAGTAATGGTATTGTTTCCCAAAAATTGTTATTTCTTTTCTTTACTTCACATAAAAATCATTTTACTTTGCTATACTCAAACTTTTCCAAATTCATTTAGACCTCTCAGTTCTCATTTTAATTTGTCAGTTTAAGGACTTTGGTCCTCTTTTCCACGGTATGGCCGTAAGCCTCAGTGCTCTTTGGAGCACTCATACAATCGATTCATCATGTTATTCACATCTTAAATTATATATGCACTCACATGCTTACATAATCACATACAGATAAACATATATCAAAGCAGTAATCATATATTACACATGCAAGCATAGAAACAACACCATACACATCACAAACACAATCAAAGCACACCAAACAATAGATGAATAAACTCTTATGGGTTTTTCACCGAACAAAACCATCCCCACACCACCAAAACTTGGTTAGTGAGGTAAAATCTCCCTCTTACCTCTTGAAGACAAGTCTTTCAAGCTCCTCTCCTTCTCCTTGATTTCGTACAAGCCACAATCAATTCCTAACAATTCTAAAACAATTAATAAAATCACATACAAAGCTTAATAATGATAAACCATGGAACAAACATGGTTTAGAAAATCACAAACTTGAATTAAAACCATAAAAACCAAAGTTTACCTTTAGGGAAGTAAGGTAGAAGTTGGATTTTGAAGCACTTAGAGTGAGATTTTGGGAAAACTTCCTAAATGGAAAGTGTTTGGAAGGTTGTCTAGCTTTAGGAAATGATGAGAGTGAAAATTATAGATGATTGGTGGTGTACTTAGGTGTGTGGGCTGAATCTATGGAGAGAAAATGGAAGGAAAGTATGCTTGGGTTCTTGGGAAATTTTGAGAGAATAAGATGCTTGGTCTTTGGTGAGAGAAAAGTGAAATTGTGAGAGTGAAAAATGGAGCTGCTGCTGCCGTGTGAGTATAGGAAAATATTAGGATTTACTTGAATCAAAATATCACTAATTGAGTGCACATGCAATTTCACATGGCTTGGTCATCTTTTAGTCATGCTATTGTCATGCAAGATGGTTCAAGAACCATGGAGAAGTCTCCCAAAGCTGCAGGCCGTGTGGCTCTTCATAGGATTAGGGGCTTAATTGTTTTCAATTATTGTCTAATTACTTGCTAATTAATTAGTTAATTAGTTAGGTTAACTTTCCTAATCAATCTTAATTAATTATCCAATTACATAACTAATTAGTTTAATATATTTTAGCATATATCACAACCTCTAATTAAAATTAGGATATCTAATTAAGTATTAGATTATAACTAATTAATAATTAAGTTAGTTTACTTAGCTTGTTAATTAGGCCATTAGATTAACCAAATTAGGTTTAATTAGTTACTAAACAAAGTTAAGCCACTATTGTTGACTTCATCTTAGCCATTGAAAATCAACTTGGTTTCCTATCCATTGATCTCATCTACGGTGGATATTACTTAGTGGTTTTATCAGGATTCGTTTTACACCATTGATCGGATCAACGGTTATGATCAAAAGCATCTAAATCATGCTTTTTATCCAAGGGTCCATATTGAAGTCTATGCTTCTTTATTTGACTACTTCCCATTGGTTTAAAATAGTCAAGCCACCTATTTTGACAAATTCTTATTAGTTTAGAATTCTGTCTAGTCAGAATCGTTGACTGCTACACTAAATGCGGGTCCCACAAACTTTTTTGGGTCCACAATCATTTTGAAGCAGATTTCTACTATTTTTTTAAGACAGTAGGTACTGTCACATAAAATAATATTATAATAATATAATATTATTTTATTACACAATTAAATCCTAAAAATTAAAAGATTAATATATATATCAATAAGAATTGGGTTTAGTAAGATCCCCCAGCTCCAATTAATTAAAATAAGATTTTTTCGGTCAAGAAAATTATTATTTTCTTGACTCGAAGCAAATCACACAAAATGATCAAAAATGATCTCAGAACAGTCAGATTATTTTTATAACACACAGAAAATGTAAAACAGTGTAATTCTGCTATTACTATTAACATAGTCAGAATTTGGGGTGTTACAGTTTGTCATCATCAAAAAGGGGGAGAATGTGAATGCTTATATCGTGAAGATAGTGTGAATTTTGATGATAACAAAACCAAGTCGAAGACCAAGTCTAAAGGTAGTAAAGTTGGTATAGTTTTTAGAACTTAGAATGTTAATGTAAGAAGCTCTCCTAATTATCTAAAAATAGTTTGTTTTAATTGGTTTTCTAAAATCTTGATTTATGAAACACAAGCCTATTTCTTTAACAAACCAAGTTTTCTGAAATCTCAATGTTTGCAAAGCTAAATTGGGCTTAGGAACAGGTTCAAGGATGTTTGTAAGTTTATCCTTAGGCTTAGTAATCAATTTACAGCTTCTTTAGGAGCTTCTAATCGATTACAAGGGCCTAGTAATCGATTACAAATGTGCGGGAAACCATTTCTCAAGAGTCAGAAGCTTTGTAATCGATTACATGATGTTTGTAATTGATTACACTGCTTCTAGAGGCTTGGTAATCGATTGCATGAGGTATGTAATCAATTACATAAGTTATGTAATCAATTACAATCAGCCTAGAAAACCCAGAACTGAGTTCAAGAATAATGTAACCAATTACATTGCAACTAAAAGTACGCAACGGTCAGTTTTTGAGCTTTTATTATGACCATAAATTGCCCCAACAGGTCTTTTTCTTGAGAACACTATAAATAGATATTTCTAGGTCATCTTTTATACATAACAAAAATTGAAAAACATCTTTCTATTACTCTTAATCCGAGTTTCACTTCTTTCTCATATTTTGCTCTATTTTGCAATTCTTGAGATATTTTGAGAGAGCTTCATTAGTATTTTAAGTTGTAATGCACACTCTTTGTGAGAGTTTCTTCCTTTGCTGTTCTCTTTTGATTGTAACGAGGGTGAGGCATCCCTCTGAAAATTTGTAAGGGTGAGGTATCCCTATTGTCGAGGCTCAAGCATAAGGGTGAGGTATCCCAAGGTGTGAGGAGTGCTCAGGTTTGTAACAGTAGCAAGCACCTGTTGAAAGCTTGCATTGATAGTGAAGAAAATCTCGAGTGGATGCTCGAGGACAGGACGTAGGTCACAAGTGGTTAGTGGCTGAACCAGGATAAATCCTAATGTTTGCTTTTTTTGAACTCTTCTCTCTATATTTGCGCTTTAGTTTCATAAATATTTGATTAAATCATCTTTTGGCTTATTAAATTTGCAAGAACTTTTTCCATCTTCCTTGTTCATTCTTTTCACTTTATAAATAGTTTCAATGGAAATTATCTTTAAAGTGTTTGTGAAAATTTTTTCGAAGATTTTTTAATTACTCAATTCACCCTCCCTCTTGAGTATAGAAGCCACTTGGGTAACAGTGTTGTTTATTATAAACATAACAAAGTCCTTAGAATAGTAAGTTTAATGTCATACGACATTAAGTAGATAACTTGATCATGAGATCCTATTGGATAGAATCAGAACACTATTCTTAAATGTCCCTAGTCAAGTATTATTGTTAATTAGGACAATAATAATGCAATAAGAGACTAGTATGTGCATAGACTGATGGCCACATCTCATGGGTCATGGATATGAGATATCAAGTCTTCACATGGATACATATTAAATTAATGATGTATTGGACTGACCCACCAAGAGAACGTTGCGTGGATCGTTACATGAGTGTCATAAGCAATTCTCAAAGTGACATTGGTGTATGTGGTCCTTTGACCTGAAATCACTACGATTTCTACATGAGGAGTTGTATGTTTTATTTTCATCAAACATCATCTGTAACAAGGTGATTATAAAGGTGGTTATTGGACATATCGTGAATCAAGCAGAGGGATGTGAGTGACCTAGATGAAATTTGTCCCTCCTACATAACACAAGCGATATCTTTGGGCCCCCTGATTGAATGAGACTATGAAATGCATGGCCATGCTCAAATGAGTGAATATGAGATATTAATTTCATTTGTTTTTAGTAAGTTTACTCGAGTATCAGGAAACGGAAGATTGAACTATACAAGGGTGATACATTCCATGCCTTATGTTCATTCTAGATATCTGGATAAAAGGACTAAATTATACGAAAATATTGGTCACGAAAAGGTTATGTCAAATCATTGACATTCTCATTACTTGGGTAGCAGTGATGTGTTACTAGATACTACTCACTACTTATTGTTTGTCCCTTTTATGTACCATAAGTGCACGGGTCGTGCAAGTAATAAAGTGATAAATAGGGCATCATTCCCACGAGGATACGGTCAATCCTAATGCTAACTATCAACCAATAGTTTAAGTAATTCTATTCAAGAACATTCAAATTGGAAAAAGTGTGTTTGAGCTAATGAAAAGACTAAAGTGCTGGAAGATTGGAATGAAAGTTAATGTTTAGAGAATTAGGAATCCTTCTTCACCCTCTACTTCAATTGGTAATATGCATTCCTTATAAGTAACTTAAATGAAAGGAATTTGTTATCTTGAGAAACTAACCTAGTTAATAGCCTATGTCTAGGTCAATTAACCATGTTTCATTTACCTAGTTCATTGTGTTTCCATGAGAGCTAGTGCAAACTCCACTCAATAAGAACTATTCTCAACAATTATTATGCATGATCAAGAGGTATATGTCTATCCCATTAGCTAATTAACTCATCCTACCATTAGAATGAAATTAAACATGCATCAACCATATTCATGATCTTAAATCTAAATTCCTATGTCTAGTTCAAAAGATTTAATCAAATCACATTAACAGTTGACTAAACAATCAAGAGCATTAAGAGAAACATGATTGAACAAAACCATTCATCAATATTAACTCAAAGGATTACAAAATCACCAATATTCATAGAGGGATCCAAAGGAACCCCTAAAAACATCTTAGCTAGCCATGGAACACGAAAATATCATAACAAGATTCATGTCCATGACCTGAAATAAGAGAAATTAAAGAGAAAAGAAGGAAGACACAATAAATGTGGTCCTTGGATGTTTGATTCTCCTTGAAGAATGATGGCCTCCAAGTCAACTCCTTTGCTTTCCCTCAAAATGGCAGAAAATGAACCCTAGCTGTGTTTTTCATCTCCAAAAATCTTTTTCTTATTGAATTGTCTAAAGATCTTATATATGGGCAAAGATTCAAGTTGCGCGTCATGACATGCTTCATTTCTAGGTCACCACGCTGCAATTCACACCTCTCTGTGCTGCAGCGTGTAGGCCTCGGGTGTTAGTGTGCATCAAGGTGAATTCACCATGCCGTGTCATGAACCTATCGGTGCCGTAGCGTGAGATGCTGAATTGCACGTTTGGCTCTCTCTTCCAATGTTGGTCCAAATCTTTGACAAATCTGCTTATTTGTATCCCTTCCTATAATAAAGAAATCACCAAGTTAATAATAGCTACAAATTCACTTAATCACCTAAAGAATATGTAAGATTTCTTCAAGATCATATAGGAAGATATCAAGAATGAATTTGACAAATATAAGCCTAAAATCTTCCATATATGTATAATAACAAGGACTAATCTTTCAATAGAGCATAAATATTGGGCATAAAAAACTACATTTTATGGAGTTATCATACCCACAAACCTAGGTTTTTGCTAGTCCTCGAGCAAAACAAAGCATGATTAAGTACACATGCTTGATAAATCAAGCTTCAACATACATTCAGTATCTATTTATCAATTCCTTTTTTACTCAAACCACAACTAGTGTACAATGATTGTATAAAACCTCAAAGAATGCTAATTCCTCATAATTGACTCCACACATTTATAATCCTTAGCATGCTAACAATAAAAGCTTCCTTTTATGTAAATCATATTTTTCATAATTATGCACGCTAAACTTCTCCTATTTAAGTCATACATATCTGAATAAGTTTATGAGCATACATGCATATGAATCATATAATCAATAAAATTGTCTTTAAACTCTCTCTCTCCACTAATATAAATCACACACAACTGAGGATCAAAAATGACTTCAACAGCTTGTAATGTAAGGCCAATGGTTATAGGCATATGAACAATAGGGAATGGATTCAATACAAACATTGAGAAACTTAAACATACTTTTTCAAGACTTAAGTCTCCAAGTGAAACTATTAGGGTATTCAAAAGTGAAAGACAAAACTTTCCAGAACCATTCAATGCTTTTTGTATTTCTCTTTACTTATTTCATTCATTTGCTTGTTTTTTTTTTTTTTTACAAAGCAATGCTTTTTCTTTTACTACATATTGTTCCTTCAAGCTCATTTTGTATTGAACATGCTTAATACCCCTAATCACTGGACTCACTTCAAGAAATAACATATTATGTACTCAACAAACAATGATGGTAGAAAAAAAATGCAATGCTTTCACATGCATTAGAATGGTTACATGGTAAGGAATATGAGGGTGGTGAAAAACATACAAGGCTAACATTTATTAAGCTTTAAAGGGAACCTATGGATAATCACACTAGGGTAAGCTTAAAAGGCTCCATTGGTCCAAACAATGCCCTAATAATTTCCTCAATCATGCATAATCTAGGATTTCACTTCAAGAGAGTTTAAATACAGTTTATAGGATACTCGAAATCTCTACATGTACATCCCATAAGCCTTCTCTAAATAAGCACTCATATCATTTTCAAAGTTACATATGCATATAAGTGGGATATGAATCATGCATAAAAAGCGACTAGATTGTTTCAACATGCTTCAAAGATCACATATGGAATCATAAAAAAAATAATGAGTTAAATTGCATCTATTTTTATCATTGGACAACCATTAGCACAATAGTGATTGACACATTGATAATTCCATTAAATGTAGTTATTTGTGCCCTATATCTATGCTTTATGGATTACTTAGTCCTTGTTCTTATGCATATGTGGATGATTTTAGGCTTATATTTGTCAAATTCAATCTTGATATCTTCCTTTATGATCTTGATAAAATCTTTCCAATTCTTTGATCAATTCAGTATATTTGCACTTGTATTTAAATCAGTGGTTTCTCTATTGCAGGATGAGCTCAAAATAGATGAATTGAAGCAAGCCAAGGCCTAACATTGAAAGAGAAAGCCCAAGGAGCAAGTCAGCCTCTCACGCGTGGCACAGGCATGTTCATACTGCGGCGTGGTGCATTCAGCCAGCTGTATACTGATACCCGACGCTAGCACACTGCGGCGCAGAGAAGTTCATGCCGCAGCGTGGCGACCTAGTTTGAATGCGTGTCGTGGTGCAAGAAAGGTCACGTCGTGGCGTGTAGATGCCAATTGCACCTATAAATACTATTTTATCATATTTTTCTTAGGAGAAAGCTTTTGGGAAGACAAAAAACGTAGCAAGGGCTTGTTTTACACTATTTTGGAAAGGAGCAAGGGGATTTGAAGTGGAAGCCACCGTTTTTCAAGGAGGATCAAGCATCCAAGAACCACATTCATAGTGTTCCCCTCTTTTCTCTTTATTCTCTCTTTTTCTAGGTCATGGACATGAAATTTCTCATGAGATTTTCGTGTTCCATGGATAGCTAAGCTATTTTTAGGGATTCCTTTGGATCCTTCTACATATGTTAGTGATTTTGTAACCTTTTAAGTTTATAATGATGATTGGTTTTATTCATCCATGTTTCTTTTAATGCTTTTGAATGTTTGGCCTACATTTAATGTGTTTTGATTAAATCTATTGAACTAGACATATGGATTTAGGTTTTAGATCATGGATATGGTTGATGCATGTTTAATTTCATTCTAATGGAAGGGTGAGTTACTTAGCTAATGGGATAGAAATATACCCCTTGGTCATGCATAGCATTTGTCTAAGAATCAATCTTAATGAGTGGAGTTTGCTTTAGTTCTCATGGAGACATAGTGAACTAGGTAAATAACATATGGTAAATTAACCTAGACATAGGTTTTTAGCTAATGTAACTCCTTATGTTAATAAAACTAATCATTCATGTTGCTTAAAAAGGTTGCATATTGCCAAGAGAAATAGTTGGTGAAGAAGGAGTTCTTAGCCTCTAATCATTGTCTCTTATTCTTCATTTCATGTTTTTTAGTCTTTCGAACCATAACCAATTTATACCTATTTCCCTTATTGAATGTGCTTGAATAAAATTACTTAAGCTATTAGTTAATATTTGGCATTGAATTTAGTCATTAACCCCGTGAGAATAAAATTTACTTATCATTTTATTACTTGCGTGACCCATGCACTTGTGGTACACAAAAGGGCAAACACACATGTTATGCATTCTAATAGTTTCAGCAACTTCAATCATGCATATAAACCATAATGTGCACAATATCACAAAAAATTTATCAGCATATACTATCAGCAATAGTCAAAGATAATATTAGCAATTAAGTACCATATACATAAAATTCCAAAACAGTTAGACACCCCTAAACCAAAGGGAAACAGTGTCCCCACTATTCAAAATAAAATAATAGTATATCAAATAAAAGAAGGTGCCCTGAATATAGCAAAGCTACTCATCATCCTCAGTCACCTCATCATCTTCCAGATCATCCACCTGGATAGGCTCTACCACCTCAGCTCCCTCACGATCTTGCTGTGGTGCGAGAGGGTCAACTACTACCTCGGGGGGGGGGGAACTCTAGTACAGGGAAGTCATCCATACGAAGCCCCAAGCGCTCCGTCATTCACCAGAGACTCTAGATAAGTCTGCATGGCCTCCATATGTGCCATCTGAGCCTCTATTTGTGCACGCCCATTCATCATCAGGTGAAGAATTTGTTCTAAGCTCTTTACGAGCCTGTCTCTATCTGGTAGGTGCTGGGGCTAGAGCTGATCCCAGCCTCCTAATGATATAATCATTAAGAGGCTATTTAACATTAGTAAGCTCCTCATGCGGGCCCCACTATACATGTTGTCTGCTTCAGAGTGTGTGGATGAGAAAAGGGAAGAAAAGGCTCCTATACTCCCTGGCTGACCTCTGAGTTTGGTCATGGATGATCAGGGCAACATCTATATCGTGGTGCTCAAGAATAGCATACATAAGGATTGCTCGATCTCTGGCCACCTTGGAAAAGTTTGCAGATGGGAGGATCCGGGTAGAGATAAAGTGGTGCCACACCTTCGCCTCCAGAGTCAAGCATGAACAAGGGAAGTTCCATGGTCGATGGGTCTATTCACTGACTGTCCAAACTACAGGCTATGCATCCGGGTTGCATATACAGGCCGTGACAACATTAAGGTCAATGCCCTCCTCTGGCTCCTAGCAAAGGAACTCCGTGTAGTCGCAAATTACTGGGGGAGCAAACAAGCTCAAGGCTGC
Organism: Ormosia semicastrata; assembly: GCA_029884595.1. Classification (NCBI taxonomy): domain Eukaryota; kingdom Viridiplantae; phylum Streptophyta; class Magnoliopsida; order Fabales; family Fabaceae; genus Ormosia; species Ormosia semicastrata. Next base: position 68,566,486 of record JAQQTO010000061.1, on the reverse strand, counting down.
TCTAATGGCTGTAGTGGAGAAGGAGATCAAACGTCCACGAACTCTAACTATAGAAGTTCCCAGATCAGTGAAGGTTGCATTCATGTAGAACTCACAAACAATTAGAAGAACGACAGCAAAGTCTGGGTGTTTGGCGAAAACACCCCATTTATGGTGAATAATGACCCTTTCTACCTCCTGATGGAGGGTTGTAGTGAAGTCAAAGCCCTGCTCAAGAATTACTAGCTTGGTGACCAATATAGTGTATCTCTGCATAGTTGCGGCTGAAACAAACTTCCACCTATTGAACTCAGGAGAGGGAGAAAGCTCCCTGTTGTGCTGCTGCTCAAACCTCTCTGGTATTTAGGCAACATGATGTATGGGTACCTAAACTTGTCAAAATATTCAGAATATCAGAATTGTTTATTCAAAAGTATAAAAAACATGTAAAACAAAGTAAATATGCCCAATATAGTAGGACCGTGACATTCAAGGATATTCAAGTGTACGCTATAGCATGAACAAGGCATGTCACGACACTCATACAAATTCAAGCATACGCCACAACATAAACCTAACACGCCGCAGCGTAGGGACGAACATCAACCAAAAATCTAGGGCAGTAACAAGGACAAGTCACTTTCATGCATTCAATGCAGAAACCTAAATAGTTTACCACCTAAAAACATAAACCCCCATACCCTAACAACAAAACAAATCCTACAAACAACAACCACATAACAAAATACAATAAAAAGCAAAAATAAAATGAAAATAAAGGAAAGACAACAGAATAAACTAAATTAAATCACTACATACATGGAAAGGAAGACAATAGTGAAGATGAAGAAGTGGGGAAGGTAGGAAATGCAAGAGTAACACAGAGAAAATGGTAGAATATGATAAGAAAAGAGAGAGAAAATGAGAAAAAGAGAGAACATGTGAAACGCCATGACATATAACCCTATACATCGCAGTGCGCTGTGGCGTGCATTGTCCTACACTGTCGCCTGTATTTTAAAATTCGCTCCTGAATTTTTATTTTTAAATTTATATATATTATTTTATTTATTTATTTATTTATTTATTATAACTACAGGAATGTCGGATGTGAAAATAGGTGCGCCGCAGTGTGTAGGCCTTGGGTTTTTGGCCTGAGAACATGTGAAAAGCCCTAACATATAACCCTATCTGTATAATTCTATAGCAAACTCCATTCTACTACCATTTCTGCTTCCTAGTGGTCTCTAACACTTGAAAAAATTATCTAAAAGGTTAAATTACAGTATGTATAACAAAATATAACAAAACCACAAAATCAAAGTATTAACACATAATAGACAAAAACAAAAGGATTAACACTTAGGTTCCCTCCTAAAAAGGGCCTTAGTTATAGTCTTGGTAGGACTTGGTCTACCATGCATCATGGATCTACTAATGTGAGGAATGTCTTCCTCCTTTGAATCTCTCCTCCATGATAAGGTTTTAGGTGCTGGCCATTAACCTTAAAGCTTGATAAGCTATTCGATGGAGCAATCTCTATGGCTCCATGGGGGAACACTTTCATGACCATAAATAGGCCCGACCATCGTGATTTCAGCTTACCAGGAACCAATCTAAGGCTTGAGTTGTATAGTAAGACTTGTTATCTTGGCTTAAATTACTTATCAACAATAAGCTTATCATGCGATCTCTTGACTCTTTCTTTATAAAGCTTCGCATTTTCATAACCATGAAGGCGAAATTCATCTAGTTCATTTATTTGGAGCAGTTGCTTCTCACCTACTACTTGAAAACCAAAATTGAGCTTTTTGATAGCCCAATATGCATGATGTTCCAATTCAACCGGTAGGTGACAAGCCTTTCCAAACATATGGTTGTAAGGAGACATGCCAATTGGAGTCTTAAAAGTAGTACGATAAGCCCATAATGCATCGTCCAACCTCTTTGACTAATCCTTCCTTAAGGGACTTATTGTTTTCTCCAAGATTCTCTTAATCTCTCAGTTAAAGATTTCTGGTTGCCCACTTGTTTGTGGGTGGTACATTGTAGCAGCCCTATGAGAGACTCCATACTTCCCTTAGAGCTCTTGAAACTGTTTATTACAAAAGTCAGAACCTTCGTCACTTATGATGACTCTTAGGGTTCCAAAACGAGTGAATGGCCTTATAAAGTCAATACCCCAAACTTCAAACAACTTAACCTCCAACATGATGTTCAATGGCATTTCATTCTATTTTGAGATGTTCCTTATTCTTTGACACATATTACATCTAGCCACAAAGGAAACAACATCTTTAAACAAAGATGGCAAATAGAATCCCACTTGCATTACCTTAGCGGTGGTTCTATCTCCACCAAAATGGCCACGATAAAGGGAAGTATGGCACTACTCAAGGATAACTTCCATTTCCTTTATAGGCGTATATCTTCTAATTAAATGATCAGTATATTTCCTAAAGATATATAGCTCATCCCATAAATAAAACTTAACATCATGAAGAAACTTCTTCCTTTGATGGTGATTAAGATCTGGTGGTAAAACACCACTCACAAGATAGTTAGCATAATAAGCATACTAAGGAAACTCATGGTGTTTCACCAGAAAAAGTTGCTCATCAGGGAATGACTCATTGATCAAGGTTAAATTACCTTGGCTTAACTCGCCTTCCAATCTTGACAAGTGATCAACCACTTGATTTTTAGCCCCCTTCCTATCATGGATTTCTAAATCAAACTCTTGAAGCAAGAGTATCCACTGAATCAATCTTGGTTTTGCATCTTTTTTGCTAATAAGATACTTAATTGCAGAATGATCTGTATATACAACAACCTTTGTGCCAATAAAATATGAACGAAACTTATCAAACGCAAAAACCACAGCTAGTAACTCCTTCTCGGTAGTGGTGTAATTCAATTGAGCATCCGAGAGGGTCCTACTAGTATAATAAATAAAATAAAAATTCTATCCTTCTTTTGACCCAACACAGCACCAACTGCATAATCACTAGCGTCACACATCAATACAAACGGTATAGTCCAATCAAGACTAGTGATAATCGGTGCTGAAATGAGTCTTTCCTTCAACTTCATGAAGGCATCCATGCATGCCTCATCGAACTTAAAAGGCACATCCTTCTCCAATATATTACAGAGTGGTTTGGCTATCGTGGAGAAGTCTTTTATAAATCTCCGGTAGAATCCCGTGTGTCCCAAGAAACTCCAGACTCCCTTAATCGAGATTAGTGGTGGAAGTTTCTCAACAACCTCTATCTTTGCTCTATCCACCTCTATTCCTTTTTGTGACACTCTATGGCCAAGAACTATGCCTCTTGGACCATGAAGTGACATTTTTCTCAATTGAGCACCAAATTCGTCTCCTCACATCTTTGCATGACTAAAGCCAAATTATTAAGGCATTCATCGAAGTAATCGCTGAAGACTGAAAAGTTATCCATGAAAAACCTCGAAACACTTCTCTACCATGTCGGTAAAGATAGCCATCATACATCTCTAGAAGGTTGCTGGTGCATTGTACAAGCCAAATGGCATCGTTCTAAAAGCATATGTACCATAGGGATGGGTGAAAGTTGAAACATCCTCTTTAATCTAATGATATTAATCAGGGCTATAGTAGCTCAATAAGTCTGGTATAAGTTGCCTGAGGATTTTGATAAATTGTTTAGATTGAATTGAGCGTAAACCTATAATACTGAATATGACCAATAGCTCCAAATAGCTTAGAATTCAGCTTAAATAGCTAAAAGGATGGGAATAAATATGGTAAATTTATTTCCAAGTCATAAAGAATTGGAATGAGCTATATGAAATTTTGGAAGATCATATAAATTCATTTAGCATTTTTTTACACTGAGATAATGTTTAAAGACCAAACTAATCAGATAAATGGATCAGAACCTATAAGGGTATGACTATATGGAGAATAAAGGATGAAGATTAATTTGAGAATAGAAACAGATAGAGATGGGCACTTGAAAGCTTCATAATTTAGCTCCGTTGGTTTAATTTAACCTAGGAAAAGAATAATGAAGCCAAGAGGCTAGCAACACAGTATAATGAAAATAGTGGGATGATGATATGGAAGATAGTATGAAATCCTAGAATTTTCCCTAATGCCTAAGGTGGCTGGAAAAATCACTTCTGAGAAATTTAAGTGTCTTTAGCATATAAAAAATTTTCTACTAGATTTCATTTCTTCCCTTATTTTTCTCCTTCCCCACAGACCCCATACTCTTATGATTACACGGAGAGATATTTTTTCTCTCTCTTCCTTTCCTCACTCTCTCGGCTGACTATATTAAAAAGAGACAAAAAAGAGAAAATGAAAACAAAAGAAAGAGAGACTGAGAAATAGACAAAGAAAGAAAGAATTAGGGGGGAAGCGGAGAAAATAAGAAAAGAAAAGAATAAGAAGGGGTGTGAAATGGAGACATAAGTAGAAAAATAGAGAGGGAGAAAAGTATTTTTCTCTCTCTCGTTTGTTCTCCCCATTCGCTAGTCCCTCATTTTCTCTCTCACTGGTACACTCTCTGTTCTCTCTCACTCGTTTGATTTCTGTTTTGTTTTCTAGCTCAGTCGTTCTCTCTCTCTTGCTCGTTTGCTCTTGCTGTCGCTTTACCTGATCTATTCTGATCATCTTATTTCCTTTCTGTTTCTTTGATTCTCACTTACTCTCTCACGCGATTTGGAGTTGGAGAAACAAGAATAGAAATAGAGATGGGAAATGAAGGAAATGGAGTAGAAACAAATAGGGAAAAATTAAAGGAAATTAAGAGAAAACTTCAAGCTAGAGACAGGGGAAATGTTTTCCTACTTTGCTTAGTATTTTCTTCATTTCTTGTTGCTATTTGCTGTGAATAGGGAAATGGTTTTCCATTAACTTTTCTATTCATCTTTTGTTCCTAAAAGCTTTAGAAACTTATGACTTGTTTGATGATTTTGAATGGAGAAGTTAATGATTATGACATTGTTGAGTTAATAGGTGATGATTTATGCTTGATAATGGTATTGGCACATGGTTTTCTTGCTTGATTTGTTATGCATGTTGCCTATAGTTTGTCCATTGATTTGGGGCAGAATTGTGGTGTTTTATTAATTGTAATGATGATTCAAATTGTGATAATGAGTATAGACTAATTGCTGCCTTATTTTTAGTTGAGTTTTAAAGACATTTAAGTTGAATTTGAAGCTTGATTGGTGGCTGTTTGCTAAGGCAGAATGCTACCCAAAATTGAACCTGAATTTTGTTACTTTGAATATATGATTTGATTTGATTAGTTGAGATTGAACAATGAGTGATTGATGATTTTGAATACCCATGATGAGATTGATAGGATTATACATTAAATTGCATATGTGATGATTTGATAAACAAAGAGATTTGATAAAAATGATTTGATTTTCATGGGTATCCCTTTGTGGAACTAGACCATTTGGGTTTTGGATATGCCTTGTACTACGGTAAGTCTTGGATAATGGTAAGAGAGAATTTGAGAATCTCTCTACACCAGAGTAATTGAGGTTGAGGAAGACCTCCCTCTTTATCCATGCTTCCCTAAACATCAAGTATTAGAGGAAGACCTCTTTACTTGGGGTTATCCTAAATCTAGTGGGAGAGCGGATGAAACTTTCCCCAGGGGAGTGGATTAAAATTCCCTTATCTCTGATGTACGATAGTTGGAGAAAGGATGATTCCCTCCCTATCAAAAGTAGTTAAGGACGGATAATTCCCTCTCTACTTACCACTTGAAATGAGGATGAATAATTCCCTCATTATTGTGGTTGATTGAGATTAGTCTAGTTACCCAAAGTAGCCCTATGTAGCAAGAGCTAAGAATGAGTTGAAGTGCTCCAACTCGAAAGTAAGCTACTACCAAGAGATAGGTATTGTGAGGACGGATAATTCCCTCCATACCATTTGATTTGAGATGACACATGTGTCCTGATGATTTGAGATATGAATCTTGAAAGATGAGATTTCATTGAGATTTGATAAACAATTTATGATTTGATGACTCGAGATTTGATAATTTGAATTATCATTTAAGATATGAGATTTCATGAGATTTTCTTGAGAATGGAAAATATATGAGGTTTGATGATATAATTTCTAATATACTAATTTGAGTCTTTATAACTTTGGATTTGACGAATTTTAAATATTAGATTTTGATTATATGACTGATGATTTTTAGACATAAGACTAGATGATATTTTAGTGATTTGGATATGCGGGTGTGGACCGTATGATTTATGACTGAATAATATAAGATTTTAATGACATGATTTATGATGTGATTTTGATGATTAATAAGGATTTTCATAATTAAATGAACTTCTGTTTCGGGAAGAGGAAGGACTCGATTTGACTTTAGCCACTTTCCTACGAATTATGTAGAAATGATTTGAAATGAATTTTTTCTCGAAACAACTAGAATTATTGTGATAACATGATTTTTTATAACTACTAAGAATTTTATGATTCTCACCCCCTACATCTATGATTTCCATGATAATTCTAGGAAGGATCTATAGTTGTCAAGCAAGATAAAGCAAGATGGAGCTTGTGCATAAGGAGATATTTTAGTTAGATTGATTTAGATTTTGTATAATAGGACAATATAGGTATATTATGTTCAACTATGTATACTTTGTATATAATTCATTTCATGTTATACGTGTAATATGCTTCCACTAAAGGCTCATATTTTGTATATATTATTAAACTATTTTCTGAAAAATTTATCGATATTAATAAGTAATATACCAAATTCTAATTACTGATGCGTAAACTGGTTACATCATTAGTGTTAGTCTATGAGACGTTATAGAAGTTATTTTCTCTTAATCATCAGGGGCAATAGCAATCTAATTGTACCTCGAGTATCCATCTAGAAAATAACAAAATGCATGCCCTGCCAACCTATCCAGCATATGATCAATAAATGGTAGTGGAAAATGATCCTTTCTGGTTGCAGTGTTCAGCTTCCTATAGTCCATACAAATGTGCCACCCTGTGTGGTGGGAATCAAGTCATTATTCTCGTTGGCAACAACCATCATTCCACCCTTCTTGGGCACACATTGAACAGGGCTCACCTATTTACTATCAGAGATTAGGTATATGATCCCCCCATCTAACCACTTGATGATCTCTTTCTTTACCACCTCCTTCATGATAGGGTTTAGACGCCTTTGAAACTCAATGGTTAGCTTGGCATCAAGTTCCAATAAAATTTTGTGCATGCATATTGTAGGATTAATGCCTTTAATGTCTGCAATAGTCCACCCCAATGCTTTCTTGTACTCCCTGTGTACTCTCAATAACTTGGATTCTTACTCTTCTGATAAAGATGAAGAAATTATGATAGGAAATGTAAATGATTCCCCCAAGTATGAATACCTTAAGTGATCAGGCAATGACTTGAGTTCTAACTTGGGAAGAGTAATGATGGAAGGTTGAAAAATGGGCTTGTCAAAAGATATATACAATGGCTCAAAACTTGGTTTCCTAAAATACTTAGTAGAGGAGTCAAGCAGCTTAATACATTCCTTAATATTATCCCTATCTATATGCTCATCATTAGATGTCAAAGATAAAGCAAGGGAATCATTAGGAAAACTAGCATGAAATGCAGTATTTATTACTTGATCAATCATAGCAATATAAGAGCATTCTTCTTGGTCATTTGGGAATTTCATGGCCTTATAGATATTAAAAGTTACCTTCTCATCATTTACTTGCATGGTAAGCTCACCTTTTTGCACGTCGATCATTGTCTTACCCGTCGCCAAGAAAGGCCTCCTCAGAATCAACAGTACATTGTTGTCTTCCTCTATATCAAGGACGATGAAATCAGCTGGGAAAATAAAGTTATCCACCTTGACTAGTACATCCTCAATGACTCCCTTCAGATACGTGAGGGTTCGGTCAGCTAATTGCAAGGTAGCCAAAGTTGGTTTTACCTCCCCCAAACCTAGTCGTTGGAAAATGAATAGAGGCATTAAGTTAATGCTTGCCCCTAGGTCGCACAAAGCCTTACCCAAAAATTACCTTCCTATTGTGCATGGTATGGTGAAGCTTCCTGGGTCTTTCAACATGGGGGGTAGCTTGTTTTGTAGAATGGCACTACATCCCTCTGTAAGCGACACTATTTCATAATCTCCCAACCTTCTCTTCTTGGACAAGATGTCCTTTATAAACTTCACGTAACTTGGCATTTGTTCCAATGCCTCAGTAAATGGTATGTTTATGTGAAGTTTCTTTAAAATTTCCTAAACTTTTGGAATTAAGCATCCAGTGTTTGCTTGACTAGCCAATTGAGGAAAGGTAGAGGTGATGTATAAGGCTTGTCCTCCTCCTTCTTGTCCATAACCTTTTTTTTAGCATTTTCCTCATTTTTCTTAATCTCCTTGCTCAGAATCACCTCATCTTTCTTCACCTCAACATCCTCTTCAAGAAGCTTAGTTTTAGGATTTCCTTCAACGTCTTTCCCACTTCTTAATGATATGGCCTTGCAATGTTCATTTGAGGCACCTTTAGGATTGTTGATAGTATCACTTGGAAAAGTCCCTGGGGGCCTATTGTTTATGGCATTTGCCAATTGACCCACTTGTGTCTCCAATGCTCTCATCGAAGGTATTTGGCTTTGATTCATTTAATCATTCTTGACTAAATGAGCATCTGTCTTGGTCATATATGAATATGCCTTGACCATCAATTGCATAAACATGTCCTCCAAAGATGGTTTCTTTTCTTGCATAGGCTGTTTTGACTATGAAGAGAAACCAGGAAGATAATTTGGTCTCTCATTTCTAGTAAATGAAGAAGATGGTCCTTAGTTGTCTCTCCATGAAAAGTTGGGATGGTTCCTCCATCCTGGATTGTACTGGTTTAAGTAGGGGTTGTTCTGCTGTGGGCAATAGTTCCCAACATATTGTATATTTTTTGAGATCGAAGGACATCTATCACTCGCATGATTATCACTACACTTGTCACAAATAGCAAAAGGGCTCTAATGAGGGCTTGATCCCATATTGTCTAGCTTGTTAGGATTTGCTGCCACTTGAGCTGATAGTGACATAATTGCTTCTACATCATGTACTCCAACCACCTTCCATAGAGTATTTCTCGCTAAAGGCCATTGGTAGCAATTAGCTGCCAATTCTTCTAACACTTGAAATGCATCATCAAAAGATTTGCTCAGTAATGAACCACCAGCAGCTGCATCCACAATTGGACGGTGGTGTGGTAGCAAGCCTTTATGAAAAGAGTAGACCTGGTGCCACAGAGGTATCTCGTGATGTAGGTACCTACGAAGAAGATCCTTGTACCTTTCCCAAGCTTCATACAAGGACTCAGATTCAGATTGGGCAAATGAGGTGAAGTCATTCACCATTTCAGTAATTTGGCTAGTGGAAAGTATTTATTGAGAAATTTGCCATAGACATTGGTCCAACTACTTATTGATCCCGCTGACAAAGATTGCAACTAACTCTTGGCTCCTTCTCTGAGAGAGAAAGGAAAGAGCTTTAGGCAAATTGCATCTTTAGAGACTCCATTATACTTGAAGGTGTCATATATCTCCAGAAAATTTATTAAGTGAGCATTGGGATCTTTATTCAGTAAACCGCCAAACTGCTTAAAAGTTTGTATCATTTGAATTATGGCTGGTTTGATTTCGAAATTGTTGGCGTGGATGGGAGGCCGTCTTATACTCGATTGTAGATTCTCCATTTGAGGAGTTGCGAACTCTTGCAAAGGCATCGTGTGGTTATGATTATCCGCCATTGTAACAATACCTAGAACACAGAAATAATGAAAAATTAAATTGAAATGAACTAAAAGAAACTTGAATTAAAACTAATTAAACTCGTTGTCAATATTAGCAATACAGAAATTAGCCGTAAATTCCTGGCAACGGCACCAAAAACTTGTTTGTCCCTTTTGTGTACCGTAAGTGCACGGGTCGCATAAGTAATAAAGTGATAAATAGGGTATCATTCCCATAGGGATATGGTCAATCCTAATGCTAAGTATCAACCAATAGTTTAAGTAATTCTATTCAAGAACATTCAAATTGAGAAAAGTGTGTATGAGCTAATGAAAAGACTAAAGTGCAAGAAGTTTGGAATGAAAGTTAATGTTTAGAGAATAGAGAGTCCTTATTCACCCTGTACTTCAATTGGTAATATGCAATCCTTATAAGCAACTTAAATGAAAGGAATTTGTTAGCTTAAGAAACTAACCTAGTTAATAGCCTATGTCTAGGTCAATTAACCATGTTTCATTTACCTAGTTCACTATGTTTCCATGAGAGCTAGTGCAAACTCCACTCAATAAGAACGATTCTCAATAATTATTATGCATAACCAAAATGTATATGTCTATTCCATTAACTAATTAACTCATCCTACCATTAGAATGAAATTAAACATGCTTCAACCATATTCATGATCTTAAATCTAAATTCCTGTGCCTAGTTCAAAAGATTTAATCAAATCACATTAAAAGTTACCCAAACAATCAAGAACATTAAGAAAAACATGATTGAACAAAACCATTCATCAATATTAACTCAAAGGATTATAAAATCACCAATATTCATAGAGGGATCCAAAGGAACCCCTAAAAACAGCTTAGCTAGTCATGGAACACGAAAATCTCATAACAAGATTCATGTCCATGACCTAAAATAAGAGAAATTAAAGAGAAAAGAATGAAGACATAATAGATGTGGTCCTTGGATGCTTGATTCTCCTTGAAGAATGATGGCCTCCAGCTCAACTCCTTTGTTTTCCATTAAAATGGCAAAAAATGAACCCTAGCTGCATTTTTCATCTCCAAAAATCCTTTTGTTGCTGAATGGTCTAAAGATCTTATATATAGGCAAAAATCCAAGTTGCGCGCTGTGGCGTACACATGCTTATGCTACAGCATGCTTCACTTCTAGGTCACCACGCTGCGACATACACCTCTCTACGTCGCGGCGTGTAGGCCTCAAGTTTTAGTGTGCAGCAGGCTGAATGCACCATGTCACGATATGAACCTTACTACGTCGCGGCGTGAGATGCTGAATTGCACCTTTGGCTCTCTCTTTCAATATTGGTTGAAATCTTCCACAAATCTGCTTGTTTGGAGCCTTTCCTGCAATAAAGAAATCACCAAGTTAATAACAGCTGCAAATCCACTTAATCACCTAAAGAATATACAAGATTTCCTCAAGATTATTTAGGAAGATATCAAGAATGAATTTGACAAATATAAGCCTAAAATCTTCTATATATGTATAATAACAAGGACTAAGGTATTAATAGAGCATAACTATAGGGCATAAATAATTACATTTTATGCAGTTATCACTTGTAATATTAAAATATGATTTTATTATTACTATTAATGTCATGAGAACCTACAAGGTTACACATATAGAGTAGACTGAATTGGAGTAATAAGAATCCAAGTTGGACTAGGTTTCCATCGTGGACCAGACTCATAATAGATGAGTCCAAGGTCGCACTGCTAGCCCTACTGCTACTCTCACTTACATAAGGTAGTCACTATTATAAATAGCACTGCTAAAGGACTGTCAAAGGGACACAAACAAACCCTAACCGTACCCAAACACAAACAATGAGTGAGAGAGTGACAGGTTTCTCTTCTCTTCGCAGCTAGCACTCTGCTAGAGACGTGGGACTCCACGATCGTGAACGTTGGACGTTCGTGAGTCTGTTCATGTGGATTACATATAGGCATCGTCGTTGTTACGGTGCTGGTAATTTGCATTGAATGTTATTCATTTGTCTTCAAGAGATAAACCCAAAAAATCAAGAATCATGACCCTCTTTTCGCATGGATCCTTGGTGGGAATCTTTTTTTCGATGTGTTTTTGTTCACAAATTTCTAAAAATTATTAGGTTTTCCTTATGTTCCACAACCTTCCTTTCTCCTATTTCATTGACTTTTCTCTTGTTCTCACCCACTCTCACGTTCTGCAAACCAGAGGCAGCAAAGGGAGAAGAGAAAAAGAGAGGAAAGGAAGAAGGAAGATGAGGAATATAGAAGGAAGGCTAAGGCAAGGCTAAAGCTTGAGTTCATCAACCATAATACATAAGGTAGGGGTGTTTGTTCCTTTAACTTCATCTTGTTCTTTCAATCTCTTGATATATAGGGTATGCATGGTTTGTTAGAAATGGGTTTTTGAGAGTTTTTTCATTGGTTGAAGTTGGACGAACATGATCCAAGGTTTTTGGTGTTGTGGTTATGTTCTTGGAACTTCTTTTAGCTTGTTTTGAAAGCACTTGGGTTGGGGAGTGTTGTTCTTGAGTTGAGAGGAGTTTTGAGTTAAGTTTCCACATGAAGGAACTCTGTTTTCTATAGAAAATGCACCATATAACCAATTATGGCAGTGGCCTAACCGATTATCAGGGTTGAGCGTTCTACTGTTGAAGCTGATAATTGGTTATGGCAGGAAGTGTCATAACCAATTATCTTGCCTTGGCAGACACTTAGGCCATGCAATAATCGGTTAGGCAATAAGTCTAACAAGTTATTTTCTCATGGAAGAGAGTTGTATAATGAGATAACCAATTAGCTAGGTATGCTAACCGATTATTCCAGCAACTAGAAAACATATTTGAGGGGTCATAACTGATTACCAGAGGGTCATAATCAGTTATGGACTGGTGGAAAACATAAATTCAAGGGCACTAATTGATTAATCATGGGGATAACCAGTTAGTAATCTTTAAAAAATGGAGTTGTGTACTCTTTAGGCTAAGATTAACATGAGTTAGGCTATGTATTGATTTTTAGTGACCCAATTGAATTAGCCTATGGAAGTTAAGTGCCCTAAAATTTGTAGTTCCTTCTTTAGGTGTTAAAGTTCAACTAATTTCTTCCTTTTTGGGTTAAGTTAAGCTTGATTGGTATGTGGACCATGTTTTGCTCTCTTGTTCCTTAAGGTTGAACTATGAGAACATCCTAGGGACATGGGTTGGTTCCTTTATGAGATAAAGTTGAGCGAAGAGTGCATGTTTCTAGTTTTAGCTCTTTCACTAGGTTAAGGTGAACCTTGTGAAGGGGTTGTGTTATGTGAACACTTTGCATGTTTTTTACACTTTCTATTCCTATGTATTGTGACCTTATATGATGTGCACAACCGTTTGGCCAGAGAATAAGGACTGATCCTAAATTCTTATAGCTAGAAAGCTATTATGGTTAGGGTTACTGGTACATGGAGTGTGTTATGAATTTTCTGCAAGTGCACGGATCATTCAAGTAGTAAAATAAAGATCATTCCCTCGAGGATCGATTGATTACTAACTCTTACAGTGACTTTGATTATTTAAGTAGTTAAAAAAATAGTGAAAGCTCAATTAAAATTAAGACGAAAATCAAAGCAATAAAGTAAGCAAATAAATCTAGAAAAGTTAAGATTCAGCCAAGATTTAAAGGCCTAGGACTAGGAATTCACTACACTACCCCCTATGATAAATTATAATCCTATCTTTGTTAATGTTCAATTATGTTCTTGAAGGTAATTTGTCCTAAATTGTTCAAAGCCCAATTTCTTGGCACTAAAAACGTGCTAAAACTCCATCAATCCCATTCTCATGGCAATTAATCCAAGTTCCAACACATTAAGTTTTATGACAATCATTTGCTCCTCTAAGGATTTAAGCCTTTGTCTAGGTCTCAATTCTTAAGTTCAATTCTTAAATTATCTAGCAATTAGATTTCATCTTTTGATCCTTCATCTAAAGCGTAAGATCATATAAATATGGTTGGCAACATACCACAAGCATTAAGCATACTAAGAATGAATCAAGAATAATAATTTTCTATTAATGAAGAATCAAATTAACAATTCAACATAGAAAAGTAGAGAGTTGCATCCTAATCTTAGAAAAAGGAATTTAGCCACTCATGGCTAATGTAGCACAAACAAGAACAAAAGTTGAAGAGATAACCATGATTCTATCTCAAGAAAATAGGAAAGAAAAAAGATAAAAAGAGAAATTGAAGAAGATGAAGAGGGAGAAGATGTCTTCAATGGTTGAACTTCAATTACTCTTGCACTTGTCTTCAAAACCTTAGCCTCCAATCCTTTGTTGAGGAAAAAGTCCATTTTGCCTCTCAAAATCTATCGTCGCAAAAGTCTCCCCTCAGGTGTAGGGATTCACTTCTATTTATAATGTTTGGGGGTGAAAAACTATTATTTTTACGCACAGTAGACCTCACATGGCCGTGTCTAAGCTCGACATGGTCGTGTAAGATTGAATTGTGTAACTCATACCATAAGGGAGACATGGCCATGTGATCCAGAGACACAGCCGGATATCTTAAAAAATAATTAGACAGAAGCTTTCTTCAAGTTAGACAGGGTTATGTCTAACTCCTTAATCGCTCCTGAGTTGACACAGGGCCTTGTCTAAACTAAAATAGTCCTCTTTTACTTTGAAAACGTAGTGTTTTCACCTGCTTTCACTCTAAATGTGATAAATCACATTCAATCTGTAAAAACGAAGACAATGATAAGGATCCATCTAGTTTAAGATTATAAAATATAGGCCTATCAGGGTGGTAGCAATACTCTTACTATTATGAGGGGAAGGAATCCACCGATGACCAGGTAGTGTAAGGGCTCGTTTGCCTATCCTACTCTGACAAATAAAAAGGAACGCAGTTCTTGGGAATATGTGAGCATCATGTGTTTTCTAAAACAAAAACTTGCACAAGCATTACATAACCATACTTTTAAGATATTTCTTAGGCATATTCATATGAAATATCATACTTTGCATTATTAGACAATTGTATGGGCAGTTATCTCTCTTGTTGTTAACTGAGTTGTTTATACTTTGTGAATGTTATAAATGCTAGTTTTGGGATACTTAATATGAGAATATGTCAATTCTCACCCTATTGTGTTTCTATGTAAATTTAGGTCAAGACCCTAAAAAGGGAAAGAAGAAGAAGAAGCAAAAGACTGAGTAGTTTATTTTGTTTCTTGTGGAACTAAGCATGTATTTGTTTATATTGCTTATTTTTATGTAAAGTTTGTATATGACAATGAGCCCGTTTGTGGCAAGTGATGTATATATTAAACTTTTTCTTCCCTCTTGGTTCTCTATAATAGCTTATGTAGTTATTGTGGAATACTTTATTGATGTGTTAAAGTGAATGTGACATGCTTGACTCTTTTTACTATGGTATATTGTAAATATACTACTGTATTAGGGTTAGGGTGTTACAGTCTATACATGTTGTATTTGATGAGACTAACCCCATTGTACTAGGAAAGGATGATGTTGATGATGTTGTAGAGATTTTGACTAATATTCACTTGAAGAACAAAGAGGAAGAGTAAGGGAAAGAAAGCCAAAGTGAACAAAACCCACCACAATAAGAAGAGCAACAATCCAATGATCTTCCAATAGAATGGAGAACTTCAAGATACCACATTCTTGACAAGGTTATTGGTGATATTTCACAAAGGGTAACAACTCAAAACTCACTTAGAGATGCATGTAATCATATGACTTTTGTTTCTCAAGTTGAACCTAAAGACATAGATGAGGCTATTAATGATGAACATTAGATCTTCACTATGCAAGAAAAGTTAAATCAATTTGAAAGGAATCAAGTTTGGGAACTTGTTCCATGACCCAATGATCATCCTATTATTAGTACCAAATATATCTTTATAAACAAACTTGATGAAACGGGAGTAATAATAAGAAATAAAGCTAGGTTAGCTGCTAAAGGATATAATCAAGAAGAAGGAATTGATTATGAAGAAGCTTACGCTCATGTTGCTAGATTAGAAGCTATTAGAATGTTACTTGTATTTGCTTGCATCATGGATTTCAAGCTTTACCAAATGGATGTAAAAAGTGTTTTTCTAAATGATTTTGTTCAAGAAGAAGTGTATGTGGAACAACCTCCTGGTTTTGAAAGCTATGAGTTACCCAACCATGTTTTCAAATTGCAAAAGGCCTTGAATAGATTAAAACAAGCTCCTACAGCTTGGTATGAAAGGTTGAGTATGTTGCTCTTAGAAAAAGGTATTTCAAGAGGAAAAGTTGACATAACACTTTTTATTTAAAAAAAAAAGCATGACATTCTCCTTGTGCATGTTTATGTTGATGATATTATATTTTATGCTACTAATGAATCTCTATGTAAGGAGTTTGCTAGTCTAATGCAAAGTGAATTTGAAATGTCTATGATGGGTGAGCTTAACTTCTTCCTTGGACTTTAAATAAAGCAAACAATGGATGGAACATTTATAAGTCAAACCAAATATTGGAAGGAGTCGCTCAAGAAGTTTGGAATGGACAATGCTAAACAAATGGTTACCCCAATGAGCACCTCTTACTATCTGGACAAAGATGAAGGAGGTAAATTAATGCAAATTATAAGTTGCAAACTCAAGTGCAGGTTGCTTCAAGTAATAAATTCTTGGGAGTCTGAGGTCGATCCACAGGGAATTGATGAAAAAAAATTCTTTGAGGTAAGGAAAAGATTTGTCACAACAATAAATGTGATCAAAGTTGTTCACAAATGAAAAAAAGATTTACTTGGGCTAGAAGATCCACTCTTGGCAATAAATTAAAGACAAAATTATTTCTTTTTATAACTCAATTCAAATTCACACATAACGGAGGTTCGAATCGAAAAATATAACATTCAAAGTTCAATTAATATTATATATATAATTATATTATAGTTCCTTAAATTATTCACTAACACCAACACTTGTAAATGAGCTCAAGTATTCATTATACTAACCTCTTGTCTACAACGAATCAAGATCTCCACTTTACAATGAGGGTTTCTAAATTGATTGGAAACAAAATACAACACATATAATGACCACTTGATAATACATCATTCAAGCACAAGAGAGAAATTAATTTAATCTTAATTTATTACCAAAAGCTTCACCCTTTCACCTAAGCAAAATGAAAATTAGTTACTAATGAACAAGAAGAAAGAAAGAGAAAAGAAGAAGATCATGCATATAACTTCTATTTAGAACAAAAGAAAACTACCACAAGAGAAACAATTAACATAATAGCATGATCTTGATCTCTAAGCCAAGATGCCTTAAATAAGCAGCCAATGCTCCCTTTCTTGAGGGAAACAAAATGACAATGGAGTTGTTAGATAATGAGTGGAAAATGCCAAGGGAGTTGTTTGATAATTGTGAATGAGTGGAAAATTATTGAGATATTTGTCTCCCAAATGATTTGGTGTTGAACTCATGGCTTTCATTAGAATATGGAAAAGTGGTCTTCATGAAAGTTGTAGGCTTTTGTCTTATATTTCCAATGCTTCTAGTTTCAGCCCAATATCATTCCTACAACTCAAGATATGGCCCAATCTTTGCACACTATTCAGGCCCAGCTGTAACTCCTCTATTCTGAATTCTAAGCCCAATATGACCTACTATACTTTTAATCTGACTCTTGTGTTCTCATTAACTTTGTAGATTTAGGTCTTAACTTGTCAATGCCATTAGTTTGGTGTCAATTAAGCTCTTATAGCTCAAGAAATAGGCTAAAGAGTGTGTAGAGGTCAAGCTGTCAAGATCAGCACTCTAGTTCTTGCTTCAACTCTAATTTAAATTATCCAAATGTGTGATTCATTTCTTGAGGTCTTCATGAAAGTTGTAGAAAATTGTCTTAGCTTTCCTAAAGATTAGAATCACATGAACCAAATATTTGCAACTCAAATTATAGCCAATTTACTGAACATTGCCAAATAGACAAATTAAAGTCAATTCAAGCAATAATTCTTTTAATGATCCAATTAAGCTCAATATCATAAAATGTAACAAAACCAATTTAATTAAGTCTAATTGAATCTTAAGAAGCCCAATGAAAGGATTATAAAATGAGTAACATATATTGCTATCAAATTCCCCCACACTTAGCTTTTACACTCCCAAGCAAAACACATAAGACCAAAGCTAAGGAACAAGGAAAAACAACACAAAGACAAAAGCTAAAAATTCTAAAGGACTTAATTTCTAATAATATTCAAGAATGCAAAAGTTTATAAGTAAGAAGAGCAACTAAAGATCCAAGGGATGAAAATATTTATGAGGTAACGTTCTTCACATCTCAAACCAACAAGTAAAGAAACTTCAATTGAAAAGCATGAGTTAAGAATGATAGATCCTCACAAGATTCACTCTCAATCCCTCAAGTGTTTAAAAGGTAGGTATTTCACTCAATTCAACCCATGAAAAGTTGCATTACCATAAGCTTGTTTATCTTCTACTTCTCCACTACTCAAAACACATGCACACACAAATCAAGGTGACTTTATTCAAGGTTGTAATGGGGTCAAGGTAAAGGAATGGGGTAATTTGGATATGACAAGTTAAATACCAACGAGCATTAAGGTTGAGTTAAAATAACAAACATGAAAAGTTCATCCTAACATAATGCAAATTTCCTTTACATAATCTTTTCCCTTCCCTTTTTGCCTTGTTGGCCTTTCTTTACACATTTTTTTTTGTTTTTTGTTTTTTTTAAGAAGGCTACTATTTGCTTTTTCATCAACCGTTTTGCACATACACCCCCATAGTTATTCAAGAACTCATCCAATGTTAATGCTCTCTTATTTCCTAAGGTTAGGTAAGAACATTTTTTTAAAGGCATATAATGAGCTAAAAACAAAGAATGGTCAAATAAGCTCAAAGGGTTAAGCAAGGGAAAATATACAAGGTTTTTTATTTGACTAAAGTAGCTATTTCAAGAAAAATGTTTCAATCATGTTTATGTATGCATGAGAAAATGTAGTGTCAAATAAAGTCAAAGCAAGTTCTAGAGTAACAATTCCATGAAGAAAGAAAAGAATGGTGTAAATGTTCAATCTATTCATCAATAGGCTCAAAATCTCACAAGGCATATTTCTATCATTTTCAATCCACCAATTCAACATCCATAACCAAGCATGTGATTTTTAAGAAAGAAGACAATTTATTTAATCATGCTATATTCCCTGAATTTGAATTGCTACTTCTACACAAAATAGTTATCTACCTAATTACTCCTTACTCTGTCACCAATTTAGATGCGTCTCAAGAGTAAATTTACCTTAAGGGCATAATTTACTCCTTACTCTGTCATCCTTAATTAGTTTTGCTATTACTAAGTTGCTAACAAGCATATCAATAAACACATTTTCCTATTATTATTTTTTTGGTTTTGTTTTCCACTTCAACTATACTTCACCCCCAACCAGATCACAATATTGTCATCAATGTCAAAACATAGATAGGTAAAGGATAGAAGATATTACCTATTGTGACAATTATTGAAAATAGAAACCTTACAAACAGAAACAAAGTAATGAATAAAACCAAAGGTGAAGGAAAGTTATAGATGAAGTGTCAGATCAAACCCACTTTCCTTGCGGCTTCCCTTATTGCTTCCTTCTAACCAATCTATCTGAGCTATTACTGGATTAGGTTTAAAAACAAAAGTTTATAATTTATCAATTAATTCATCAACAATGGAAGCATAGATAAGGAGTCATCTTGTCGAAGGTGTGATAAAGTTCTATTCCACAACATAGTCAAGAAAAGATAACAAATTATCAAAGAAATTATTAACATTCAACAAACTTATGGGTTTATAGTGGATGTTTAGTTGGGCCCAAGAGATAATTTGAAAAACTTCTTCCAAAGTATCAAAACCACCCGGTAAGGCAATGAATACATCAGAGTTTTCAAGCATTATCTTTATTCATCTATGCATAGATGATACTTGAAGTTCCTGCCCAATTGTTTTTCCAATGATGTTCTTTTGAGTTAAAGGTCCACAAATGATACCTAAAACTTGATCGTCTCTTAGATGTGCAGAAAGTGATATAGCCCCCATTAACCCAATGCTACCTCCCCCATATACTACAAGAATGTTTCTCGTAGCAAGTGTTCAACCAATAGTGTTTGCTGTGTTTACAAACTCTAAACCCTTCCCATAACTTGACCCACAAAATACACAGATATTGGTAAGTCTACAATCAAAAGCTCCCTCCATTCTACACTCACACTCCCTTTGAATGATTATGAGTTAGAGGAAAGTGAAGAAAATGGACTGTTTAAATAGGGAAAAGAATGGAAAAAGGTAATGATATCACCTAAATGGGTAGGTTGGTTGTTGTCAAAAAAATTTGAAATTAAGAAACATAATAATAATAATAATAATAATAATAATAATAATAATAATAATAATAATTATTATTATTATTATTATTATTATTATTATTATTATTATTTTATTTTATTTTATTTCTTTGAAAGAAAATACGAGCTGGAACCAGTCCAAAACTAGAGGCTAGGCTCTCACACTCGTTTATTCAACAAAGATGGCATATCTTTATATTACGTGTCATCAATGCAGTAGGTGGCATATCTTTGAGTTACGTGTCACCAGTGCAGCATAAGAACTCCACAAGGATTGGGAACACCTTGCCAAAATAGGCTACAAAAACCTTTGAGCCTTTTCTATCCCGCTTACAGAATAACAACCCGATCTTCCTGCAAACCTAATTAAAGGCTTGTATTTTAAGAAGGTCTTTGCCGCAGCTAGTCAGAACTTGCCATAGAGGCCAACTAATTAAAGTAAGTATATGGCTCAGAGATAGTTTCACGTGCACTGTAAAGACGGGACGCTTCTATCTGTCCATCAATCGCCCAAAGCCTGGTAAAATCCTGGGAATGGACATTGCGACTCTCTATAGAGCATGGCACATGAACCTTATTTACGGACCGGCGTGCGAAGGTCCATCTGAGTCATTAACGGGTCTACCACTGGCAGGGGCTCCACACTCAATTAAGAGCATGGTACTTTTTCGATCACCCTTTTTTTTAGGAGATGAACAAGATAATATATACATGTTATTGTGATTGTGGCTCATATCTTCCTCTAGTTTTACATCCAATAACGGCTTAAACGCCTTCTGTGAGTCGAGGATAAACTTCCCATCTAATTTTCTTATAAATTGGCAAACAAAGTCTTTTTAAGTCAGATTCCCAAGACTGTAATGCTTTTGCTCATTCCTAAAGAGATTCCACAAATTAAGAAGTTCACGATGCATACCTCCACTAGAATGCGTCTCAAGAGTTAATAAGATATCATCTAATGACTCCTTACTCTATCCATTCTTAAAAAAGTATATTTTATCTTCTCGATTTGAGGAAACCATCCCCAAAGAATGGCATCACATGTTACAATTCCATCGTGCACATTTGTGACAAACTTGCATTCTTTTCGCTCTTCTCCTTTTAGAATACGAACTTTTACCGAGACCCGACATGTATGAGACAAATGTATTTGAAGATTCACCTGCTAAACAAACCTTTGCTTCGATTATCTAGTGTATATCTTTCAGGATGCCCTTGTGCATTAACAGTCTAAATCTTTCACACCTAACTTTATAGATTTTTGTTAGAGCATTTTGAGGAAGAAAAAGAAAATGCTTTGTTAAATTTGAGAGAATGACATATATTTTAAAGGAGAAGGAATCAGTTATTATAGGAAATTAAAAAATAAACTGACCTAAGAGTCACGGAGTACCATTGTCCACCACTTAACCAGGGCTATAAAGAACTGTAAAAAAAAGTAATAAAATTAAAATAAATTCTTCTCATAACATGGATTAGAAAGAGAGATGAATTCTACCTCAACAACTTAGTTTTCCAAAAATGGTTTAAATCTTTGTTCATTGACCTTAAACACATTACCATTCCTAGGGTTCTCAATGTCTATGGCCCTATGAGGATACACATGTTTAACAATAAAAGAGCCAATCCACCTAGATCTCAATTTTTTAGGGAATAGGTGAAGACGAGAATTATAAACCAGAACTTTTTGATTAATTTCAAAAGATTTTCTCAAAATTGATTTGTCATGAAAAGCTTTTGTTCTAACTTTATAAATTTTTGAGTTTTCATATGCATCATTTTCTCAATTCCTTAAGTTCATATAATTGCAATTTGCGTAACTTGCAAGCAATGTAACATCCCAAATTTTTTTTCCTGTTATTTATGTTTTTTCTATGATTTTGTAATTTTTGTGATTTATTTAATTTATTTTGATTATTTTATTATTTTTGGACTTCTGTGTGTTTGAGGAAGTGTCGAAAAAATAAAAAATTTTCAAGGACCGAAAAAATTTTGATTGTTCACACAAGGCCGGGGGAGCTTACTAAACCCGAAACCGAGAACAAATTTCAAAATTTTTCTTTTTCTGAGATTTTATCTGACTAGTGAAATCTAGGTACAGTCTATTATCCATTGGACAATAACCACTGGTTTTGCTAGTAGTAGCCTCTGTCCATTGGGTAATAGCTACCAGTAAATATCTAGTTAGATAACTAGTCATGAGCCTAGTCATAACCTTTCATCTTTTCCATTCATGACTCACTTGTTTTTGAGCCAATGTGAATAAGGCTTCCAAGGGAAGCTTGATGGAGTCAAGTTTAGTGGCTCTGACTCTTGTGTTGCACCAATGGGAGGAAAGCTTCCAAGGCAAGCTTGGAGAGAATCTTGGAGGACAAGCTTTGACCACCAACACCCTTAGAGGCTCACGGCCAAGGGGGAGCTTCTAGGACAAGTTTTGTGACCAAAATAGTTAATTATCTTTTATTAAGTTTATCTTGTCTTTTTTTCAAGAAACAAACTATCAAAACTCTCTCTTTTTCTCTCCTTTGTGAGTCTCGCCCAACACCTCTCAATCATCTTCAATCTTGATTAATTCAAAACAACCACATTTCTTGAATTTAAACACCATTTTGAGGCACTCACATGTTGTGAGTTTCTTCAAAATCATTCATCTTCAATCTCTTTCTCAAAGCTTAACGTTTGAAGGTTCTAGGTGAAGTTCTTTATCTTCACTTCTAAATTTTATTCTCAAGTTCTAGGCCATAATCTTGATTCATGGTCATCTTGTTTCAAGCCCTAGATTTTAATAATTATATGTTTGATTTGTTTTAAGGATCCTTTTGGAGGTAGAAGTTGTTTCAAGAAGACAACAAGGAGTTTTGATCATCATCTAAGGTAAGAGGGAGATTAACCTCATCAACCAATCTTGGTGGTGAGAAACGAATTTGTGGTTTGTTAGTGAAAAATCCATGTGAGGATTTATTCACTTGATTGTGTGAATTTAATGGTTTATGTTTGTTTGGCTATGTGTGATTATATTATTTTTATAGTATGCATGAAATTGCTATTGCATGAATTAATGATTGAAAATGCTTTACATGCTTTAAATCATGTGTGAAAGGCAAGCTTTTTGGTCCCAAAGACCACTTATGGCTCACGGTCATTTAGCCTAAAATAGGGTATCCAAAGCAAAAATATTTTATTAATTGAGAACTTATATGATTAAGGGACTAGAATAGGATTTAAGGATTTATAAGTTAAAAAGAAGACGAACAAAGTTTTATTATTTAAAATGGATTAATTTTCGGCCATGATAATAGAAATAAGTTTGAAAGATGGTTTTAAAATTTAAAGTATTTTATTTAAGAGAGTTCTTGATCAAAGTAATGGAAAAAGATTTTTGAAATGTCTTGATTTAATTAAAATAATATAGATTTTTATGAAAAATGTTAGAAATTATCACTTAAAGGAGATTCGGTAAGAAAGTATTAGGATTAAGGTTCAAACTTTATATTAAACATGGAAAGTTTCAAAAAGTAAGGTTAGGACATTTTATGGGATTGAAAAATATTGATAAAACCTTACGCGATTTAAAAACGTTGGATTTTGAGTTATGCGATTGAGAAAATGTTTTAAAATGTTTACGCAATTGAAAAATGATGTAAAATGCAACGTGATTTAGTGACGTAACAAAAAGTGTTACGCATTTATAAAATATAGTAAAAGTACTTCGCATTTGAGAAAAATAGTAGTTTTACTATCGGTGGCCGACGATCGGACCCTAAACTTCGATTGGACTCGCTTAAGCCCGTGGTGGCTTATTTTTCATGGAATTTATGAAGTTAATGAATATTGATTTATTAAGTTATTCTATCATGCATTGTGAAAGTCGTTGTGACTTTGTTGTTAAGGCTGCATGCCTAGGAGATTGAATTACACCTTTGTGCAGGTGCGAATTGCATAGTGAAGGTCAATTACTGATCTTGGAGGCGTCGGGGTGCGGGTATCCCACAAGTGGCCTGTTAGTAGCTCTACTGTGCCGTCGTGACTGTTGCAAATGCACCGACGATCTTGATGAGATACTATTCCTATTCCTGATCCGGTGTAGTATGTCTTGTATAAGCCATGATGCGTACGCTGTGAAAACATTGAAGCACTTGATTTGAGGCTGACGATATACGGACATATCTCCCTATCATTCTCTCCGATATTTGGTTTTAGCTCCATGGAGTAGGGGTTAATTCATTATACATTTGCATAGTTAGTAAACATGTTGTTGTAATATATATATTGTTGAATTATTTATTGATAAATATCATGACTGTAATAGTTAATTCTATACTATGTGGCTTTATTATTATTACTATTTCTTTGTTGCCATACTGGTATGTGATGTAAAGGATCTCACCTCTTTATGGTTTTGTTCTATTTTATGTTTATGCTCTATGAAAATTGTGATGGCGGCAAAGAGAGATCTGCTAGGTTTCGTTAGAGTGTAGTTTCATGGAGGCATTGATGCTTGGCGTGTCCATTTGGATACGGAGCACAGAGAGTATTATGAAGATATTACTCTATCTTTGAGTAGGACCTGTCATAGGGTTACTACTTTTTCTTTTAATGCTGGTGTTTATCTAAAGTTTTATATGCCTGTAAGGGATTTATGGGGTGATCTTCACTATACTCTTAGGGAGGATTCCAAGGTATATTCTGCTCGGACTCTGTTCGTCGAGACATTCCTCGGCTAGGGAATTTTTCTAGTGAGGATTCTGAGGAGGATCCAGAGGAGGATCTAGTGGAGGACCCTTCCCTTAGGTGTTATGAACGTAGGCCAATTTAGGTTTGTTATGATAGTTATATATGTCTTTTTGGTATGTAAGTATTATGTGTTTCTATTTTCAGTAAACTATATGTATATATGTAGAGTGTATTAGTCATTTCTTTATATCTTGTGTTTATTTATATTCTGTTAAGTTTATGTTATCCGCGAAAAGAGATTTTAAAATCGTATATTATAATATTAAATCTTAATTATGACTTGGGTAAAGTTTTAAAAAGAAAAAAAAAGTTAGTCTGAAATATAATTCCTTACGGAGGCTGTTACAAGCATCATCAAGATTTAAGTGGAAAGCTTTAATGGCCCAAAATGCTTTATGCTCCACTTCTACAGGCAAGTGACAAGGTTTTCTATAGACTAACCAATAGGGTGACATGCCTAAAGATGTTTCGAAAGCAGTATAGTAAGCCCAAAGTGCATTGTTTATTCTTACAAACCAATCTTTACGATTTGGGTTAACCGTTTTTTTCAAAATTTGTTTAATCTCCTTATTTACTGATTCTACTTGTCCACTTGTCTGAGGATGATAAGGGGTGACAATTTTGTGGGTAATGCCATATTTCTTCATTAAGGATTCAAATGGTTTATTGCAAAAATGTGTTCCCCCATCACTGATGATAGCTCGAGGGATTCCAAATCGACTCAAAATATTTTCTTTTAAAAATTTAAGAACAGTTTTATGATCATTGTGTCGACATGGAATCGCCATAATCCATTTTGAGATATAATCAACTGCAACCAAAATATACACAAATCCAAATGATGATGAAAATAGACCCATGAAATTAATTCCCTAACAATAAAAAATTTCAATGACAATCATAGGGTTCAGAGGCATCATGTCTCATTTAGAAATGGAACCTAATTTTTGATAATTTTTACAACTTTTGCAAAAAGCATACTTGTCCTTAAATAAAGTGGGCCAATAAAATCCACACTACAAGATTTTCACAACTGTTTTCTTTGAAGAAAAATGACCTCCACATACTTCTAAGTGATAAAATTTAATGACACTACCTACCTCACTATCGGGTACACATCTTGAAAGATTTGATTAGGATAATATTTGAGCAAATATGGATCATCCCAATAAAAAATTTTCACCTTAGTTAAAAACTTCTTTCTGTCTTGGTGTGTCCACTGAGGCAGCATCTTTTCTGTTACAAGAAAATTAACTATGTTATCAAACCAAGGCATAGAATTGACAGAAAGTAAAAATCATCAGGAAAAGGATTATTGATAGGTGTGTTATCAAAAGGTGAATGATCTGCAACAACATTTTTGACTCTTTTCTTATCTTTTATTATGATGTTGAATTCTTGAAGCAACAAGTTTCACCGTATCAATATAGGTTTTGCATCCTACTTAGATATTAAATATCTAACAGCAACATGATTGGTGAAAATAACAGTAGAAGAACTAATTAAATAAGCTCAAAATTTATCCAAAGCAAAAATTATAGCAAGTAGTTCTTTTTCAATAGTGGTGTAATTCATTTGTGCATTATTTAAAGTTTGACTTGTGTAATAAATTACATGAGGTTTACCTTCCTTTCTCTGGCCTAAAACAGTGCCAACAACAAAATCACTAACATCACACATCAACTCGAAAGGCAAAGACCAGTCAGGGGATTGCATGACAGGAGTAGATGTCAGAAGACTGAATAATTTTTCAACAGATTTCTGACAATCTTGAGTCTAATCAAATGGTGCATCTTTTGTTAGAATATTACATAATGGTCTAGATATGGCACTAAAATCTTGCATGCCCTAAAAAGGAATGAACTTCTCTAACTATTTTTGGGAAAGGCAAATGAATAATTAATTCAGCTTTAGCCTTATCAACTTTAATTCCCTTAAAAGATATCACATGACCTAACACTATTCCTGAAGTAATCATGTAATGATATTTTTTTCTAGTTTAACACAAATCCTTTTTCTTCACATCTTTTAAGAACTTTTTCCAAATTATTAAGACAATTTTCAAAAGAATTTCTAAAATTTGTCAGGTCATCCATGAAAACCTCTAAATCATGCTTAATTATGTCACTAAAGATACTTAGCATACATCTTTGGAAAGTTGTTGGAGCATTACAATGGCCAAAAAACATTCTTCTATATGCAAAAGTGCCAAAAAGGCACGTAAAAATGGTCTTTTCTTGATCCTCTAATGTAATTGGTATTTGATTATACCCTGAATAACTGTCAAGAAAATAGTAGTAGAGATGTCCTGCTACTCTTTCTAGAATCTAATCAAGAAATGGCAAGGGAAAATGATCTTTCCTAGTAGCTACATTTAATTTTCTAAAATCAATACACATACGCCAACTGGTCGCGTAGGTATTAATTCACCTTTTTCATTTTCAACCACTGTTATTCTAGATTTCTTAGGCACAACTTGTGTAGGGCTTACCCGCTAGCTATTAGAGATAGGGTAGATAATTCTAACATCAAGTAATTTGAGAACTTTAGCTCTAACTACCTCTTTCATGTGTGGATTTAATCTTCTTTGAGGTTGTTGAGATGTTTTAGCATTATCCTCTAAATGTATTCTATGTGTACAAATTAATGGTTTAATACCTTTATGTCCTTTAATGTCCATCCAATTGCACTTTTATGCCTTTTAAGTACTTCTATCAATATACCTCTTGTTCTTTGGTAAGGGATGAAGAAATTACCATTGGAAAGCTTTGTTCTTCTCCCAAAAATGTGTACTTCAACCCAGTAGGTAATGGCTTTAGTTCTAGTGTAGGCACTTCTTCATGGGTATTATCATTCATGGGTTTTAGCTTTTTGAATCCCGGCTTCCAGCCTTTGTATTCTATTACCTGTGTACAATCAAGCAAAGAACATACTTCAAAAATATCATCATCTAATTGCATACCTGAATCAAATGAATTAATTAAACAAATTTATAATGGGTCAAAAGAACTCCTGGTTTGAAAATGATCATCTATAATGGCCTCAATCCCTTCAACTTCCTCCTTTTCGTCATAGACTTCTTATGGTTGCTTGCACATGTTGAAAACATTAAGCTCAAGTGTCATATTTTCAAATGTTAGCTTCACCACTCAATTTCTGTAATTTATCAAAGCATTAGATGTTGCTAAAAATTGGTGACCTAAAATAATAAGAATTGACTTGTAACTATTAACCATAGGTTTAGTTTCTAAGATAATAAAATCCACAGGATATATAAATTTATCAACTTGTAACAACACATATTTCACTATTCCTTTTGGAATTTTAACTGATCTATCAACAAGTAGAAGAGTTACAGAAGTCAATTTTAACTCATCTAGGTTGAGTTGCTAATAAACTGACTATGGAAGCAAATTAACACTAGCACAAAGATCAAGTAAAGCTCGTTCAATTTTATGTTCTCTAATAATGCATGAAACTGTAGGACAACCAGGGTCTTTATATTTCAATGCATTATTGTTCTGAAGAATGGAGCTTACCTGTTCAACCAAAAAGGCTTTCTTTTTCACATTTAGTTTCCTTTTAACAGTGCATAGGTCCTTAAAAAATTTGGCATAAGAGGAAACCTGTTTGATAGCATCCAATAGAGGAATATTGACATTCACTTGTTTAAAAATTTCAAAAATTTCAATGTTATAGTTCAATTTACTTGAATTGTTTAATGCTTGAGGATATAGGAATGAAGGCGAGAGTTTAGTCTCCTTTTGTCTAGGTGGCTTATCAATTCCTTCCTTATCTTGGAGAATTGATTCATCATCTTTCTCACAAGGTTCAAGAATTTATTTTTCAATAACTTTTCCACTCCTAAGAGTTATCACTGACTTAACTAGATCTATTTGTTAGCTTTCTGAACTACCCTCATTTAGGCTGAACTAACCTTTGGGATTCGGTTGAGGTTGAGAAGGAAATTTTCCTTTCTTGTGAATGGTGAGCGCAAAGAAAGTTTAGAAAGAGTGTCTTTTATGTCAATCATGGCTTGAGTATTTTGGTTATTAATAACCTCTTGCTTTTTCCTTGAATGCATGCAATGTTCCTTCAAGGTTTTTCCTATATGGTGGGACATAAAGTGCATATCCTTAAAAATTTTATGAATCCAGTTGCGCTTGAGGAGGTGGTGGTTGCAAAAATTGTGTCTGATTATTAGTCCTCCAATTGAAGTTTGGGTGATTTCTCCATCCAGGGTTTTATGAATCTGAAAAAGAAGAGGTGAATGGCTTTTTAAAATTGATCATTTCATTTACTTGCTCATGCACAACTTCTTTAAAAATAGGAATTTTTAGTCATTCATTTGTTGAGTGTCCTAATTCATCACAAATGTCATAAATTTCTTTATTTTACATAGATTTGATTTCTTTTACTTTCCATGATTCCATGGCTTCAACCTTTCTTGCCAAACTAGCGAACCTAGCATTTAGATTTTCTTCTTGACTAAGATGATATTTTTCTTTACTAGCGTTTGTAAGGTTATATCTAATTGAATTTTCAGAAGGATTAGTACCATGCCAAGATTGAGAATTTTCCATCAAATGGTTTAAATATTCTACAGCTTCTTCCAGTTCTTTATCAAGAAACTTGCCATTGCACATTGTTTCCACAAATTGTTTAGTTTCAGGTGTTAACCCTTCATAAAAGAAGCTTATATTGCACCATTTTTCAAAACCATGATATGGGTAAGAATTTAACAAATCTTTAAAACGTTCCCAACTTTGAAAATATGCTTCATTTGAATTTTGAGAAAAATTTTGGATTTGTCTTTTCAAAGCATTAGTTTTATGTGTTGGAAATTTTTTTAAAAAAAACTCACCTTGCATTTCTTGCCATGTGCTAATTGATCTTGGTTTCAAAGCATTCATTAAGCATTAGTTTTTGCTTTATCTTTCAAAGAAAAAGGAAACAACTTAAGCTTAACAATCTCTTCAGTGCAAGTTTGGTCATTAAAAGTGGTACATACTTTCTCAAATTCTTTTAGATGTAAATATGGGCTTTTCATATTCTAAACCATTGAAATTAGGAAATAATGAAATCATACCTGGCTTAGATCTAAAATTGTTAGCATTAAGTAGAAAGACAAAACATGATGGACTGGAATTTCTAAATGGTTGTAAATATTCACATATGGTTCACAACAGTTGATTTTCATGTTCATCATGTACACTTTCATTTTTAGTCATTGTGTTTAATGTGTGTGATTGTGATTCAAACAAATCAATATATAAAGTACCAGGATTAATTTTAACTAAACAACCAGAATTTGAATCACGATACTAATTAAGCATAAATAAGTGACTTAAAATAGAAAAGAAAATGTACAAGTTAGTAGTATAAGCTTACCATTTAATATCATAGTTAGTAAATTAGTAAGTTAATAAATTAATAAGTTAGAAAGTCAATAATTAAGTTAGTAAGTTAGAAAGTTAGCAAGTTAGTAAATAAGAAAATTAAAAGAGTAGAAAAAAATATGTATATATATACCATATAGTGAATTTTACTTAAAGGAAGAACACCTCAATAAATTTATTCTTTAAATCAATTCCCCAAGAACGACGTCAAAAACTTGATGCGAATTATAAGTTACAAACCCAAGTGCAGGTTATTTCAAGTAATAAAATCTCGGGAGTCCAAGGTCGATCTACAGGGAATGGAAGAAAAAAAATTCTTTGAGGTAAGGAAAATATTTTTCACAATAATAAAGGTGATAAAAGTTGTTCATAAATAAAAAAAATATTTGCTTGGGCATGAAGATCCACTCTTGGTAATAAATTAAAGGTAAAATTATTTCTTTTTATAATTCAATTGAAATCCACACATAATGGAGGTTCCAATCGAAAAATACAACATTCAAAGTTCAATTAAGACTATATATGTAATTAAATTATGGTTCCTTAAATTATTTACTAATACCAACACTTGTAAATAGACTCAAGTATTTATTGTGTCAACCTCTTGTCTACAATGAATCAAGATCACCACTTTACAAGGAAGATTTCTAAATTGATTGGAAATAAAATACAACACATATAATGACCACTTAATAATACATCATTCAAGCATAAGAAAAAAATTAATCTAACCTTAATTTATTACTAAAAGCTTCACCCTTTCACCTAAGCAAAATGAAAATTAGTTACTCATGAACAATAAGAAAGAAAGAGAGAAGAAGAAGAAGATGAACATAACTTCTATTTAGAACCAAAAAAAAAACTACTACAAGAGAAACAATTAAGACAATAGCATGATCTTGATCTCTAAGCCAAGATGCCTCAAATGAGCAGTCAATGCTCCCTTTTATAGAGGTTGAGGGAAATAAAATGACAATGGAGTTGTTTGATAATAAGTGGAAAATGTCAAGGGAGTTGTTTGATAATTGTGAATGAGTAAAAAATTATTAAGATGCTTATCTCTCAAATGATTTAGTGTTGAACTCATAGCTGACATCAGAATATAGAAAAGTGGTCTTCACGAAAGTTGTAGGCTTTTGTCTTATCTTTCCAATGCCATTGTTTTACCCCAATATCATTCCTACAACTCAAGATATGACCCAATCTTTGCATATTATTTAGGCCCATCTACAACTCCTATGTTCTGAATTCTAGGCCCAATATGATCTACTATACTTTTAATATAACTCTTGTAAAAGTTGTAGATTTGGGTCTTAACTTTCCAATGCCACTAGTGTGGTGTCAATTGAACTCTTATAGCTCAAGAAATGGGCTGATGAGTGCACAGAGGTCAATTTGTCCAGATTAGCACTCTAGTTTTTGCTTCAACTCCAATTTAAATTATCCAAACGTGTGATTTATCTCTTGAAATCTTCATGAAAGTTGTAGAGAATTGTCTTAGCTTTCTTACAAGACTAGAATCACATCAACCAAATATTTGTAACTCAAATTATAGTTAGTTTACTGAATGCTACCAAATAGACAAATTAAAGCCAATTCAAGCAATAATTCTTTCAACGATCCAATTAAGCTCAATATCATAAAATGTAACAAAACCAACTTAATTAAGCCTAACTGAACCTTAAGAAGCCCAGTTAAAGGATTATAAAATGAGTAAAATATATTGCTATCATAAATCCATAGAAATCATTAAATACAGAGGTATGATTAGTTCACTCCTTTACCTTATTGCAAGTAGACCGAATATAATGTTTAGTGTGTGCATGTGTGCTAGATATCAAGCTTGTCCTAAAGAATCTCATCTAAATGTTGTAAAAAGAATAATGAAATATCATGTTGAGACTTCATGAATGGGCATGGGGTACCCCAAGGATGCCTTATGTAGTTTGATTGCTTATTCTGATTCCGACTTTGCTGGATGCAAAGTGGATAGAAAGAGTACTAGTGGGACATGCCACTTGCTTGGAAGCTCTTTAGTTTCTTGACATAGCAAGAAACAAAATAGTATGGCATTGTCTACAACTGAAGCTAAGTATGTTATAGCTAGAAGTTGTTGTGCTCAAATCCTTTAGATGAAACAACAACTTCTGGATTATGAACTCTAACTTGATCACATCCCTATAAGATGTGATAACACTAGTGCAATCAATTTAACTAAGAACACAATCTTGCATTCTAGGACAAAGCATATTGAAATTAGGCACTACTTTATTAGAGATCATGTACAAAAAGGGAATTGTGTGCTTGAATTTGTGGAAACATCAAAATTACTAGTTGATATCTTTACAAAACCATTGGCAAAAGAAAGTTTCTTTTATATAAGAGATGAACTTGGCATAATTGATCTTTCATGCATTGAATGATTGTTTGTGTTTGTTGCATAATTTTTCTTGTTGATTTTGTTTCATGAATCCTATACTGACTTGAGCATTATCATTAAGTCCTCCAATTTGCTCAATAAGTGTTTTGATGAAGTGTGCTAAAGTTTGGCTGCAAACATTCTCATCTTTACTGATATGGTAATAGATTACGGAAGGTGGTAATTGATTACGATGTCTCTAGCAAGTGAAAATTTTGATTTCTGGATGTGGTAATCAATTACATTAGGCATGTAATCGATTATAGGACCTCTGGAATGTGTTTTATGAGATGGCAAGAGCGTGGTAATCGATTACCACACTTGGTAATCGATTACAAAGTCTCCAGCAAGCCAAAATGGCTCATGGTAATCGATTACCACACACAGCCAACCCAGCAGCATTGTAATCAATTACAGGCTTGCTATAATTGATTACCAAGGGTGTTTAAAGGCTTAAATCATGCCTCTTCAGCCATTTTCATCACCTTCCCTTCATTTTCTCTCTCTAACCGGCCTTCTCTTTCCGTTCTCTCACTTAAATCTAACCCAAATCCTCATCATTTCACTCCAAAACACTCTTAAATAACTCTTAAACACTTCTTCACCAAAACTCCTCATCTTTCCACCCATCAAAACACCTAAATTCTCTCAAAAATCCTTCTCTCACTCAAAACCCCAACTCCATTCTCTCTCTAAAATTCACTCTCAAATCTCCATTAAATTCCTCCATTCTTATCCCAATCCACTCTAAAACACTCATTCCACCATAATCCTACCAACCTACTCACCAAAAATCCCATTCTTCCTCATAATCTCTAAGTTTCAAAATCTCCCTCCCACTTTCTCTCTCTAACATGTGAACACCACCCCAAAAATCCCAAAATCTTCATCCATTTTCCCTTATACCACCTTTAGTCCTTCCCAAAACACTTTTTCCTTTCTCCCTACCTCTACTCCACACCAAAAATACCCTAATATGGTTGAATCATCCAAGGGCACAAAGAGACAAATAACAAGGAAATCTTTTGGCAAGGCTCCACAAGCACCTCTTCCGACTTTCAATCTTTCCCATCTTTTCAGTAGTTCATGGCAAGCTAAAAACTTCATAAACAACTGTCAGATCTAGAAAATCATCCAACCATGGTATTTGGACAATACCTTTTTCACCAATGATCCTTTCCAATGCTACAAATTATTGCAAGATGTTGGTTTGATTACCTTTTTAAGCATTAGGAGTGATATATATCTTGACTTAGTGAAAGTTTTCTAGTCAAATTTGAAATATGAAAATGCTACTCTAATCACTGAAGTCAAAAGGGTAAAAACTGTGATTAATCATGAAATGTAGACTAAATTAACTAGGCTGAAATTTGATAGGGTCAACTATACTGGAAGTGGTGATGCTTTTGTTTGGGCCAATGAGCATGAATATAAGTTTGCTTTGAACATGTTGCTTCAGCTTGGCTATCATGCAAGAAACAGAGTTATGACTAGTGGACTAAGTCTTGAGAATCACTTGCTACACTACATCCTAGTCAGGGCTCTTGTTGTAAGAGGAGAAAAGTACTCCCAAGTGCAATCAAATGATGTACTCACTCTTTGGGACTTGAACAATGGCAAACAGATAAATTAGGGGTACTATGTCATCAAACACATGCTCAAGGCAAAGAAGGGAAGCCATCCTTCACCCTATGCTATGCTCATCACCAAAATTCTTCAACAATTTCATGTTCCACTCATTGGAGAAGTCAAGGACCAAAGCACAGATGGTCCTGAGTCCATTGATAAGCACACCATCACCAAGATCAAAATGAAAAAGATTGGTGATGAATGGTTCTATATAGACCATGGCGTGGATGGAAACAATGTCAAAGGCAATGATGATTGATGCACAAATTTTTCAACCAAGTCCAAAAACTTGATGCGGGATTAATTATTGCGAACCCAAGTGCAGGTTATCTCAAGTAATAAATTCTCAGTGAGTCTGAGGTCAAACCACAGAGACTTGTTGAAGAAAAATTAATTAAGGTAAAGTAAATATTTTATCACAACAAATAAAAAAGATTTACTTAGGTTAGGAAATCCATTCTTGGTAAATAAAATAAGAACAAGATTAATTCTTTTATAACTCAATTAGAATCCACACATAACGGAGGTTCCAATCGGAAGATACATCATTCAAAGTTTATTAAAAATTATACACGTAATTATATTATGCCTCCTTTAATTATCTATTAATACCACCACTCATAAATGGGATCAAGCATTCACTGTGCCAAAATATTGTCTACAACAAATCAAGATCTCCACTTTACAAGGAGAGTTTCTAACAACAACACTTGTAAATGGGTTCAAGCATTCACTATGCTATCTCTTGTCTACAACAAATCAAGAACTCTACTTTACAAGGAGGGTTTCTAAATTGATTGGAAACAAAATACAATACATATAATGACTGCTTGAAAAATATATCATTTAAGCACAAGAAAGGAATGAATCTAACCTTACTTTATTACCAAGAGCTTCACCCTTTCACCAAAGTAAAATGAAACTTAGTTACTCAGAGACAAGAAGAAAGAAAGAGAGAAAAGAAGAAGAACATAACTTCAATTTAGAACAAAGGAAAACTACAATAACATAATAGCATAATCTTGGCCTCTAGGACCAAGACTCCTAAATGAGCAGCCAATGGTGCCTTTTATAGTGAAAAATGCCAAATGACTTTTGATGAGTGAAAAATTATGGAGATTCTTTGTCTCCCGAAATCATTTAGCTCTGAAGTTATTGCATTCATCATTTTCTCACCAATTAGTTTTCATAGTTGTAGGCCTGGATCTTAGCTTTCAAATGCCGTTAGTTTCAGTCCAAAAGCATTCCTACAACTCAAGATATGGTCTGATTACTGCATACTGGTTAGGCCCAGTGACAGCTCCTCTGTTCTGATTTCCAAGTCCAATATGACCCATTATACCTCAGATTCTGGAAAAGTGTTCAACATGAAAGATTTGGGTCTTAACTATCAACCATCAAAATTTTAGCCCATTTGACATCCTATAGCCAAAGCTATATCATGAACATTACGCATAGGTCAAACTGTTAGGATCAGTACCCTAGTTCTTACTTCAACTCCAATTTGAGGTATCCAACCGTGTGATTGAGCCTTTGAGGTATTCATAAAAGTTGTAGGGAATTGTCTTTGCTTTTCTACAAGACCAAAATCACATCAATCAGATATTTATAACTCAAGTTATAACCATTATACTGAAAACTGCCAAAAAAATAAATTAAGGCTAACTCATGCAATAATTCTTTCAATGATCCAATAAGGTCCAATATCATAAAATGTGTCAAAACCAACTAAATTAAGCTTAATTGAACCTTAAGAAACCTAGTGAAAGGTTTATAAAATGTATAAAATATAGTGTTATCAAATTTTCCCACACTTAACTTTTGCACTCCTAGGCAAAACACAAGAAACAAAAACTAGGGAACAAAGAAAAATGACACAGACTCAAAAACTAAAAACTCTAAAGGATTTAATGACTCAAGAAGAGCAACTAGACAATCAAGGGATCAAAACAGTCATAAGGTAACATTTGTTCGCATCTCAAACCAACAAGTAAGAAAACTTTAGTTGAAAAGAATGAATCAAGAATGATAGATCCTCACAGAATTCACTCTCAATCTCTCAAGTGTTTAAAAATATAAGTATTTCACTCTATTTAACTCATGAATAATTGCATTACC
This sequence comes from Ormosia semicastrata, assembly GCA_029884595.1. Classification (NCBI taxonomy): domain Eukaryota; kingdom Viridiplantae; phylum Streptophyta; class Magnoliopsida; order Fabales; family Fabaceae; genus Ormosia; species Ormosia semicastrata. The sequence continues at coordinate 68,529,984 of JAQQTO010000061.1, read as the reverse complement.
ATAAGCTTGCTAATCTTCTAATTGTTTGCTACTCAAAAATAACATATATACGCAAATCATGAGGACTTTATTCAAGGTTATAATGGGGTTACGGTAAAGGAGGAAGTAATATAGATAAGACAAGTTAAATATCAAAGAGAATAGAAGAGCATTATGTTACAGTTAGAGTAGAGAAGATGTTTGAGAACATTTAGTCTAACTTTTCCAAAATTTTCTTAATTCCTTCTTTGTTTGTTGCTTTCTTATAAAGGACAATGACTAATATTTGACTAATGTTTTGTTAAAGATCAATTGGTAGGTTGAATTCATTCTTAGGCTTGAACATTCTCCTTCTCTTCTTGTTATTTCCAAGCATCCACTCTTATTCTAAGTATGAACATGTCACAAGGTGCATTCTTTAGTTGCAGCAGTAATCAACTCTTTTTTTCTTTTTCTTTTTTTTAGAAATACTTGCACATATACCCCCACACTTATTCAAGAAACTCATCCGATAACAAAGCCAATGCTCTCTTATTCCCTAAGGTCAGGTAAGAACATAGTTTTTCATTTAAGGCATATAATGAGTTCAAAACAAAGAATGGTCAAATAAGCTCAAAGAGGTTAACCAAAGGAAAATATGCAAGGTTGGCTATTTAGTCAAAGTAGTTAATTTAAGAAAATTGTCTCAATCATGTTTATGTATCCATGTGAAAAAGTAGTCTAAAAAAGAATCAAAGCAAGTTCTACAGTAACAATTTCATGAGTAAAAAAAAATCACACAAGAAAGAAGAGAATAGTACAGATGTTCAATCCATTCATTGATAGGCTCAAAATCTCACAAGGTATATATCCATCATTCTTAGTCCAAAAAAATTTCAACATCCATAATCAAGCATGTGATGTTTAAGAAAAAAAGACAATTTACTCAATCATGCTAATTTCCCTGAATCTATTTGCTACTTCCACACAAACTCGTTATCTACCCCAATCTAGATGCGTCTCAAGAGTAAAATTACTCCTTACTCTGCCATCCCTAATTGGTTTTGCTATATGTTTCTAACAATCATATCAATTAACATACATCCCAATTTTTTTTTTTGAGACTTCAAGAAAATCATAAGGGTTAAGAAGTCTAGAAACCCTTGAAGGACTTCACCAAAGAGATCATTCACTCAAAAGTTATATACAAGGTGGCATATCTTTATACTACGTGTCACCAGTGCAGTCCATCCTTACAAGGCATGGCTTCAGATCTCTACTGTGGCTAGAATTTACACAACCTGTTCGAACACCTACTTAAAGGCATTCAATCTGAATACAGGTGCATATTCGACACCACCGACATGACCTAGCGCATCAGAGCTCATACAGTTAAGTACAAGATAATGCTCAGTAGCTGTTTACGTTTCACAGCAAAGACGGAACTCCTCTTTTGGTCCAACAGTGCTACAGAGCATGGCACACAAATCTTATTTACAGACCGGCGTGCGAAGGTCTCCTCCTGAGTCTATGACAGGACGGGTATTCACCCGGGGCTCCTAATCTAATTAAAGACCAAGTACAACCGAAGTTTCACCCTTTTTTCTTTTTTTTTTTTGGGTCAACTATCCTTCCCCCAACTAGATCACAACATTGTCCTCAATGTTAAAACATAAAAAGGTAAATGATACAAGAAAGTACCTGTTGTTGCAATTATTGAAAAGAGAAAGCTCACACAAATTTAAACAGAAATAAAGTGCGATAAAAAACACTAAAGCTTGTAATTATTTAAATAGTTGGAGTGTCTTGGCTGGCTTTCTTTTCATTCTGCTTCCCTCACCGCTTCCTTTGGACCAATCTATCTGAGTTGTTACTGGATTAGGTTCATAAACAAAAGCTTCTAATTTATCAATCAACTCATCAACAATGGAAGCAAAAACAAGGAGTCGTCTTGTCGAAGGTGTGATGAATTTCTGTTCCACAGCATGGTCAAGAAAATATAACAAAAGATCAAAGAAATTATTAACATTCAACAAACCTATGGGTTTTTGGTGGATATTCAGATGAGCCCAAGAGACAATTTGAAAAATTTCTTCCAAAGTATCAAAACCACCCGGTAAGGCTATGAATGCATTAGAGTTTGCAAACATTGTCCTCATTCGTTCATCCATAGATGATACTTGAAGATCCTCCCCAATTATTTTTCCAGTGATATTCTGTCAAGCTAAAGGTCTAGGAATGATACCTAAAACCTGACTGCCTCTTAAATGTGCAGCAAGTGATACAGCCTTTATTAACCCAATGTTATCTCCCCCATATACTAAATGAATTTTTCTCACAGCAAGTGTTCGACCAAGAGTGATTGCTGCGTCTACATACTCTAAACCCTTCCCATAAGTTAACCCACAAAATACACAGATATTGGTAAGTCTACGAACAGAAGAAGAAGCTCTCTCTATTTCAACACTTACACTCTCTTTGAATGATTATGAGTTACAGGAAAGTGAAGAAAATGGAGTGTTTAAATAGTGAAGAGAATAGAAAAAGTAATAATAGCTCCTATATGGGTAGGTTGGCTGTTGTAAGAAAAGTTTGAATTTAAGAAACTTTTGTTTTATTTTTTTTATTTTTTGTTTTTGTTTTTTGAAATAGATCAATATATAAAATACCAGGATTAATTTTAATCAAATGACCAGAATTTAAATCACAATACCAATTAAGCATAAATAAGTAACTTAAAATAGAAAAGAAAATGTACAAGTAGGCGGTATAAACCTGCCATTAGAATAATGAACAAGTAGGCGGTAAAATCGACCATTTAAATATTAACAATTAAGCATAAATAAATGACTTAAAATAGAAAAGAATATAAACAAGGATGTGGTATAAACCAGCCACCAAATAAATATTAACAAAGTAAATAAATATTAACAAGATAAATAAATATTAACAAAGGTGTGGTATAAATCAACCACAAAATAAAATAAAATAAAATAAAATAAAATAGAATAAATAAAATAAAGTGCAAAAAATAAATTACAAAAAAAATAAAAGGGAGAGTTTCCTCCACTAAGTTAGTAAAGTACAGAAAAAAAAATAAAAGGGAGAGGTTCCCCACTAAGTTAGTACGTAAAATAAAAGGGAGAGTTTTTTCCCACTAAGTTAGTATATACAGAAAATAAAAGGAAGAGTTTTCTTCACTAAGTTAATATGTACAAGAAAATAAATGGGAGAGGTTCCCCCACTAAGTTAGTAAGTTAGTATGTACAAAAGAAAAAAAATTAAAAGAGTAGAAAATATATACAAAATATTTACATCAGAAATTTGTTCTTCAAATCAAGTCTCCGGCAACAGCGCCAAAAACTTGATGCACAAATTTTTCAACCAAGTCCAAAAACTTGATGCGGGATTAATTGTTGCGAACCTAAGTGCAAGTTATCTCAAGTAATAAATTCTCGGTGAGTTCGAGGTCGAACCACAGAGACTTGATGAAGAAAAAATTAATTAAGGTAAAGTAAATATTTTGTCCCAACAAATAAAAAAAATTTACTTGGGTTAGGAGATCCACTCTTGGTAAATAAAATAAGAACAAGATTAATTCTTTTTATAACTCAATTAGAATCCATACATAATGGAGGTTCCAATCGGAAGATACATCGATCAAAGTTTATTAAAAATTATATACATAATTATATTATGCCCCCTTTAATCATTTATTAATACCACCACTCATAAATGGGATCAAGCATTCACTGTGTCAAAACATTGTCTACAACAAATCAAGATCTCCACTTTACAAGGAGAGTTTCTAACACTAACACTTCTAAATGAGTTCAAGAATTCATTGTGTCAATCTTTTATCTATAACAAATCAAGAACTCCACTTTACAAGGAGGGTTTCTAAATTGATTGAAAACAAAATACAATACGTATAATGTGTAACACCCCAAATTTTAGACTATGTTATAGAACTGACAGAATTACACTGTTTTGTGTTTTCTATGCATTATAAAAATAATTTGATTATTCCGATACTGTTTTTGATTGTTTTGTGTGATTTGCTCCGGGTCAGGAAAATAATAATTTTTGGGCTGGGGAAATTCTTATTTTAATTAATTGGAGTTGGGGGATCTTACTAAACCCAATTCTGATTGATATATATAAATCTTATATTTTTTAGGATTTAACTATGCAATAAAGTAATTTTATATTATTATCATATTATTTTATTCAATAGTATCTACTGTCTCAATAATAATAGAAAAATTATTTGTGGACCCGAAAAAGTTCGTGGGGCCCACATTTAGCGTAGCAGTCAACGATTCTGACTGGACAGAATTCTAAACTAATAGGAATCAGTCAAAATAGATGGCTTGACTTTTTAAACAATAAGAATGAGTCAACAAAAGAAGCATAGACTTTATTTAGCACCGTTGGATGAAAAGCATAATTTAGATGCTTTTGATCATAACCGTCGATCCAATCAAAGGTGTAAAATGAATCCAGATAAAATCACTAAGCAATATCCACCTTAGATTACATCAAGGGCTAGGAATTAAAGTTAAAATCAAGGGTTGAGATTAAGTCAAACTTAGTGGCTTGGACTTTAGTATGAACCGTTGGATGATTGATCTTGATGAAGAAGTTTTGATTCATCACCATTGATCTAATCAATGGTGTAGGAGTAAACTTAGTAAGGAAGTCTTGAATGTTAGCCATTGATCAAATCAATGGTGTGGATGTGAGCTTGATTAGAAAGCATTGAGTATTAGTCATAGATCTAAACAATGGTGAGATTAGAATGCTAGTTTTATGACTAATTGATATCTACCTTAGATGTAATCTATGGCTAGGAATTAAAGATGAATCAATGGTTAGAATTAAGTCAAAAATAGTAGGCTTGAATTTGGTTAGTACTAATTAAGCTTAATTTGACTAATCTAATTACCGAATTAGCAAACTAAGTAAACTAGTTTAGTTCTTAATTAATTGTGATCTAAATATTAATTAGATATCTTAATATTGATTAAAGGTTATAATATATGCTAATATATATTAAACTAATTAGTTATGTAATTGGAAAATTAATTAAGATTGGTTAGGAAACTAAACCTAATTAACTAGTGAATTGATTAGTAAGTAATTAGACTTGAAATAAAATAAATTAATGTCCCTAAAACCCCAAGGAGTCCCACGGTTTGCAGCAGCTTGGAGGAGGCATCTACATGGTTCTTGAACCATCCATAATAGCCATGCAAGTCAAATTGATGACCTATGCCATATGCTACTCCATGTGCACTCAAATTGGATATTTTTCTTCATGCAAATCTCCTCATTTTCTCTATGAATCTCACGACAGCAGTAGCCCCATTTACTATCTCAATATTCATTTTTCTATTTCACCAAAAAGCTTTCATCAAATTCTCTCAAAGTTCCAAGAATACAAAACAACCATTTTCCTTCCTTTTCTCACCATATGGTTCGGCCACACACCCCTAAACACTATCACTCAACTATAATTTTCACTCTCATCATTTCCTAAAGCTAAACACCATTCTAAACACTTTCCATTTAGAAAGTTTTCCCAAAATCCCACTCTAAGTGCTTCAAAATCCCACTTCTATCTTACTTCCCTAGAGGTAAACCTTGATTTCTATGGTTTAAATTCATGTTTGTGATTTTATAAACCATGTTTGTTCCATGGTTTGTTATTATTAAACTTTGTTTGTGATTTTACTAATTATTTTAGAATTGTTAGGAATTGTTTGTGGCTTGTACGAAAACAAGAAGAAGGAGAGGAGCTTGAAAAGCTTGTCTTCAAGAGGTAAGAGGGAGATTTAACCTCACCAACCAAGTTTTGGTGGTGTGGGGATGGTTTTGTACGGTGGAAAAATTCATAAGGGTTCTTCACCGATTGTTTAATGCTATTTGATTGTGTTTGTGTTGTGTATGATTGTGTTTTGTGCTTGCATGTGTGATATTATGTCTATTGCTTTGATATATGTTTGTATGTATGAAATTGTGTGCATGAAAATGTACGAGTAAAGTAAGATGTGAATAATATGATGAACCGATTTGATGAGAGCTCCAAAGAGCTTGAGGCTTACGGCCATACTAGGCTAGAAAGGACCAAAATTCTGAAAATGAGAGATTCAATTGAAAATGAAGGATATAAATGAAAAAGAAATGAATTTGAACAAGTTTGAAGGTTGTGGGAAAATAATCAGATATAATTAAACTAATGAATTAAAATGAGAACTGAGAGATTTAAATGAATTTGGGATAAATTTGAGTATAGCAAAGTAAAATGATTTTTGGGAAAATGAATTATTATAAATATGATTTTTAGAGGGGCAATATTATAATTTTCATTTTTAAAAGGGGCCATACTGTAATTATGATTTTTAGAGGGGCAATATTGTAATTATGATTCTTAGAGGGACAAAATAGTTATTTTCATTTTTAATAGGGCCATATTATAAATAATAATTTTTGAGGGCCTAAAACGTAAATATTATGTTTTGGAGGGATTATTTTATAAATATGAATTTCAGGAGGGACTATTTCATAAATATAAATTTTACGAGGGACTATTTCGAAAATGTGAATTTTATGAGTGACTTTCGTGAAAATATTATTTAAATGAGGATTATAATGCAAATATTATATTTTGAGGGGTTATTATGCTAATATGAAAAAATGAAGTTGAATTTTGGTGTTAAATGAGGAAAATAGTATTTTTGATTTAAAACGTGTGAAAAATATTTTACGCGATCGAGAAACAATGAAAAATTGATACGTGATTGAGAAAATGTGAAAACTATGGTTTCGCGATGAAATTACAGTAATGACACTGTTGGGCCAATATGACGACCCAGAACTTGAGATAAAGAAAATTTATTGAGAATATGATAGAATGAATTGAACTGAGAGTGGTGCATTTGTATATGCATTGAAAAGGTCCGATGGACTGGATAAGGCTATTTGCCTAGGAAGGAGAGAATACACCTCCTGAGTGGGTGCGATATGCGTAGTGTAGGTCTTTCGTTGACCTTGGGGCCATTGGGGTGTGGGTTGCCTACACTGTGCAGTTGGTAGCTCTCCTGTACGTGAGTTAGACCGATATAACACACCAATGATCCGGACCGAGATACTATCCATAATCAAGATTTGATAAAGACTAGTGCATATGCTAGATGTGCAAAAATTGAGCACGTGGTCCGAGGTATATAGTGCATATAGATCTTTACGATCACTCTTTCCGATCTAAGTTATAGCTCCATGGAGTAGTAAATTGAGTCTAGGTGAATGTGTAGAGATACTGAGAGTATTATCGTAATTATTATTTATGATAATTGAATTATTGAATAATTGAATATTGATAAGGACATGATCGTAATTATGACTTATTGTATGAATTATGATGATAAGGAATATTGTTGGCATAATTGTAATTATGTATGATGTATTGATATGAGATATGATATGTGTTAGATAAATGATATCAGTGACATAATTGTAATTATGTATGATGTGTTGGCATGAGAATTTGTATGTGTTTATCTTCATCACTACCATACTGGTATTGGCGTAGGTGATCTCACCTCTTTGTATGTCTATTCTATATTGTCTTTATAATTTTAAAGACGTTGAGCGAGAACTTGAGCAAGAAGCTAAGGAAGAGCAGATTCTGGTAGAGGACACTGAGTTTTGAAGTGATGGAGGAGTCTTGTCTCCTTGTGTATATGAGATTGAGTAGACTACATCTTGGACATTAGTGTGAATAATAATATTTAGAGTTCCCATTGTTAATTAGACAGTATTGGAAAGTATACTATCGTACTCCGAATACGACTAGTATAGTGTTGTCTGCGCGGACACTTATCCGTAGGACTTCGCGTCAAGTCAGACTTCTATCTTCTGAGGAGTCTAAGGAGGACCCGTCTGAGGGTTCTACTATTTAGTAGTACTTGGGCAGTATGTTAGTTTAAATTAAAGTTTAAATATTTTGAGAGTCTAGTTTGTAAATATTAAAATATGACAGTACTATGACTTGTATATATATATGATGTATATTAATTTATGATGTTGTTGTAATGTTTTTATTTTTCGCTAAGTTTATCTTACTATCATCAAGAAATTTTATAACTCGTATTTATTTTACAAGCACAATTTTCCAATGAATGGGTAATTTGGTAAATGAGTAACAAGAAGTGTGGCAGCTTAAGGTGGGTGTTACATTAGTTGGTATCAGAGCCCAAGTTAGAGTCTTTTGGGTTTGTGGGTAGGTTTGTCTTGTTTGTGCTGTGTGAATCTCTGATGTTGAACACAGAGATATGTTTTGGTTTCCGAAAGGAGACAATGTTGTGTGAAATAGTTACGTTAAGTTCGTCATGTTTTGATTTTATTTATCTATGAAGAAAGATAATGGAACGCAGCGAACATGAGCATGTGGACGCGAGACGTGATGAAGATCGTATAACTGTAGCTAGAAGTGTGATGCAAAAGATGATTGAAGTAGCAGTACAACAGAGGCAGATGATCACTCAGCAGCAAGAACTGATAATTGAACTTCATAGCTTACTAGGATTGGAGCAGCCATCGGATGTGAGAAGCTGTAACTTAGAACCTTCGATAATCCAAGATGGAAGGAAACGTAAGGTCAATCGTTTTCAACGAGAGCCGTATGTGTGACCACTGGGGAAGCAACAACGAACAAAGAGGGGGAGTACTAGTGGCAATGATTTTGGTCAGACTGTGGCATCATCACTGAAATGTTTCAAGTGTGGGAAAAATCATCTCACCAAAGATTGTCAGCATAAAGGGTTTATTTGTTATAGATGTGGAAAGCCTAGACATTTCTCCAGAGATTGTGATCAACTGAAGATGAAACTTTCCATTAGTGATACACGTATTTCAAAATCTCAAGAAGAAGAAAGAGCTGATGCAAAGAGTGTAGTGAGAATGTTCAAATATAAAAACTTGAGAAGCGAGGAAATTGTGCCATAGAGGGTAATCTTAAAATTGTATTGTATAATGCGTAAGGTAACCCAGTTTCTTGTGATCTGTGACTATGTAAAATCTTTTGGGGTTATCTGTGTTTTGTTCTTTTCATAATACTACCTCAACTTCTAAACTTGTTATTACTACTCGAGTCTGTCTGAAACTACCCTATTATTATTGGAGTTTGAAACTTTTCTATTGATCTAGTTTGTCTATTTCTTTCTCAAATAGACTAAGTAGATCAATTTGACTTATCCGTGTCTTCGTTATAATGTGATTTGAGTATTTCTACTCTTCTTGTTAAACTTGTTGTTTATACTCAAGTTTTCTAACTCTATCCTATATCTATTGGATATCAAATCTTTTCTGTTGATTTGATTTGTTTATCTAAAATTTCATCTATTTGAAAGCCTGACTTTATAAATGGATTAGTTATTTTTCAACTATATCCTATTAGATTGTTACAATGTAACCATAGTGTTTCCTTAATCTGAGATTTTTGGGTTTGAATCCAGAAAGTTCATTTCTAGAATTATTGGACCATGTTCATTTTGAAAATCTATTAGACTATTTCAAATTCTTTGTTGGACTAATCTAGTAACCTACCGAATAGTCTTGTTACTTTTCCTATCACCTTCAAAGTGTCTTTCATGTATCTCAATTAAGGAGGAGTTATGCGTAAAACTAGTCAAGTGTAATTTCTGTTAGTAGTTCAACTCGTGAATTTAAATTAAAAGTTGAGATCAAATAGAAAAGGTGGTGGCGTATACTTCAACGCAGTGAAACGTGCAAAAAAAAAATTTTGAATTATGTTTAGGATCTGTGATAGTCGTTTTGCAAGGAGAATTTGAAAACATTTTCTTTCCTATAAAGTCTATAATAATTACAAGGGCTTGAAGTACCTGTACAATCAAGAGGGGCTTGGATATAAGGAAAAGACGATAACTAGAATTTTCAAAGGACTCGTTGAGAGCTTGTGTTCTAGAACAAGCTGGTTGTTGGGATGAATTTCTACCATTGATAGAATTCACATACAACAATAGTTCTCGTTCGAGTATAGGGATGGTACCCTATGAGGTATTATATGAAAGAAGGTGTAGAACGTCATTGTGTTAGCATCATGATGCTGAAAGTACTGAGGTAGGACCAGAATTTGTGCAGCAGACTATTGAGAAAGTGAAGACGATCTAAGACAAGATGAGGACAACTCAGACGCGGCAAAAGAGTTATGCAGATAAAAGACGAAGACCGCTTGAATTTGAAGAAGGTGACCATGTATTTCTACGTGTGACATTTATGACTAAAGTTGGACGAATGATTAAGTCGAGGAAACCCACTCTAAAGTTTATCGGACCGTATCGGATACTCCGTTGGAGATCGTATAAATGAAGGAGAATTCAACCTACGAGACGTTTCCAGTCAAGATTGAAGATCGAAGGACAAAGCAACTTCGAGGTAAAGCAATCGCATTGGTTAAAGTGGTTTGGAATGATATACGTGGTGAAGCAATATGGGAATTGGAAGATAAGATAAGAGAGTAGTATCCATTTTTATTTTAAGTGCGTCAAGTTTCGAGGACGAAACTTCTTTTTAGAGGGGGAGTATTGTAACACCCCAAATTTTAGACTATGTTATAGAACTGACAGAATTACACTGTTTTGTGTTTTCTGTGCAATATAAAAATAATTTGATTATTCTGATATTGTTTTTGATTATTTTGTGTGATTTGCTCCGGGTCAGGAAAATAATAATTTTCGGGCTGGGGAAATTCTTATTTTAATTAATTGGAGCTGGGGAATCTTATTAAACTCAATTCTGATTGATATATATATTAATCTTATAATTTTTAGGATTTAACTATGCAATAAAATAATTTTATATTATTATAATATTATTTTATTCAATAGTACCTACTGTCTCAAAAACAGTAGAAAAATTATTTGTGGACTTAAAAAAGTTCGTGGGGCCCACGTTTAGCGTAGCAGTCAACGATTCTGACTGGACAGAATTCTAAACCAATATGAATCAGTCAAAATAGGTGGCTTGACTTTTTAAACCAATAAGAATGAGTCAACAAAAGAAGCATAGACTTTATTTAGGACCGTTGGATGAAAAGCATAATTTAGATGCTTTTGATCATAACCGTCGATCCAATCAATGGTGTAAAATGAATCTAGATAAAATCACTAAGCAATATCCACCTTAGATTACATCAAGGGCTAGGAATTAAAGTTAAAATCAAGGGTTGAGATTAAGTCAAACTTAGTGGCTTGGACTTTAGTATGAACCGTTGGATAATTGATCTTGATGAAGAAGTTTTGATTCATCACCATTGATCTAATTAATGGTGTAGGAGTAAACTTAGTAAGGAAGTCTTGAATGTTAGCCATTGATCAAATCAATGGTGTGGATGTGAGCTTGATTAGAAAGCATTGAGTATTAGCCATAGATCTAATCAATGGTGAGATTAGAATGCTAGTTTTATGACTAATTGATATCTACCTTAGATGTAATCTATGGCTAAGAATTAAAGATGAATCAATGGTTAGAATTAAGTCAAAAATAATAGGCTTGAATTTGGTTAGTACTAATTAAGCTTAATTTGACTAATCTAATTACCGAATTAGCAAACTAAGTGACCTAGTTTAGTTCTTAATTAATTGTGATCTAAATATTAATTAGATATCTTAATATTGATTAAAGGTTATAATATATGCTAATATATACTAAACTAATGAGTTATGTAATTGGAAAATTAATTAAGATTGGTTAGGAAACTAAACCTAATTAACTAGTGAATTGATTAGTAAGTAATTAGACTTGAAATAAAATAAATTAATGTCCCTAAAACCCCAAGGAGTCCCACGGTTTGCATCAGCTTGGAGGAGGCATCTACATGGTTCTTGAACCATCCATAATAGCCATGCAAGTCAAATTGATGACCTATGTCATGTGCTACTCCATGTGCACTCAAATTGGATATTTTTCTTCATGCAAATCTCCTCATTTTCTCTATGAATCTCATGGCAGCAGCAGCCCCATTTACTATCTCAATATTCATTTTTCTATTTTACCAAAAAGCTTTCATCAAATTCTCTCAAAGTTCCAAGAACACAAAACAACCATTTTCCTTCCTTTTCTCACCATACGGTTCGGCCACACACCCCTAAACACTATCACTCACCTATAATTTTCACTCTCATCATTTCCTAAAGCTAAACACCATTCTAAACACTTTCCATTTAGAAAGTTTTCCCAAAATCCCACTCTAAGTGCTTCAAAATCCCACTTCTATCTTACTTCCTTAGAGGTAAACCTTGATTTCTATGGTTTAAATTCATGTTTGTGATTTTATAAACCATGTTTGCTCCATGGTTTGTTATTATTAAACTTTGTTTGTGATTTTACTAATTATTTTAGAATTGTTAGGAATTGTTTGTGGCTTGTACGTAAACAAGAAGAAGGAGAGGAGCTTGAAAAGCTTGTCTTCAAAAGGTAAGAGGGAGATTTAACCTCACCAACCAAGTTTTGGTGGTGTGGGGATGGTTTTGTACCGTGGAAAAATCCATAAGGGTTCTTCACCGATTGTTTAATGCTATTTGATTGTGTTTGTGTTGTGTATGATTGTGTTTTGTGCTTGCATGTGTGATATTATGTCTATTGCTTTGATATATGTTTGTATGTATGAAATTGTGTGCATGAAAATGTACGAGTAAAGTAAGATGTGAATAATATGATGAACCGATTTTATGAGAGCTCCAAAGAGCTTGAGGCTTACGGCCATACTAGGCTAGAAAGGACCAAAGTCCTGAAAATGAGAGATTCAATTGAAAATGAAGGATGTAAATGAAAAAGAAATGAATTTGAACAAGTTTGAAGGTTGTGGGAAAATAATCGGATATAATCAAACTGATGAATTAAAATGAGAACTGAGAGATTTAAATGAATTTGGGACAAATTTGAGTATAGCAAAGTAAAATGATTTTTGGAAAAATGAATTATTATAAATATTATTTTTAGAGGGGCAATATTGTAATTTTTGTTTTTAAAAGGGGTCATACTGTAATTATGATTTTTAGAGGGGCAATATTGTAATTATGATTCTTAGAGGGACAAAATAGTAATTTTTATTATTAATAGGGCCATATTGTAAATAACAATTTTTGAGGGCCTAAAACGTAAATATTATGTTTTGGAGGGACTATTTTGTAAATATAAAATTTAAGAGGGACTATTTCGTAAATATGAATTTTACGAGGGACTATTTCGTAAATGTGAATTTTATGAGGGACTGTTGTAAAAATATTATTTAAATGAGGATTATAATGTAAATATTATGTTTTGAGGGGTTATTATGCTAATATGAAAAAATGAAGTTGAATTTTGGTGTTAAATGAGGAAAATAGTATTTTTGATTTAAAATGTGTGAAAAATATTTTACGCGATCGAGAAACAATGAAAAATTGATACGTGATTGAGAAAATGTGAAAAATACGGTTTTGCGATGAAATTACAGTAATGACACTGTTGGGCCAATATGAGGACCCAGAACTTGAGATATAGAAAATTTAATTGAGAATATGATAGAATGAATTGAACTGAGAATGGTGCATTTGTATATGCATTGAAAAGGTCCGATGGACTGGATAAGGCTATTTGCCTAGGAAGGAGAGAATACACCTCCTGAGTGGGTGCGATATGCGTAGTGTAGGTCTTTCGTTGACCTTGGGGGCATTGGGGTGCGGGTTGCCTACAATGTGTAGTTGGTAGCTCTTCTGTACGTGGGTTAGACCGATATAACACACCAATGATCCGGACCGAGATACTATCCATAATCAAGATTTGATAAAGACTGGTGCATATGCTAGATGTGCAAAAATTGAGCACGTGGTCCAAGGCATGTAGTGCAGATAGATCTTTGCGATCACTCTTTCCGATCTGAGTTATAGCTCCATGGAGTAGGAAATTGAGTCTAGGTGAATGTGCAGAGATACTGAGAGTATTATCGTAATTATTGTTTATGATAATTGAATTATTGAATAATTGAATATTGATAAGGACATGATCGTAATTATGACTTATTATATGAATTATTATGATAAGGAATATTGTTGGCATAATTGTAATTATGTATGATGTATTGATATGAGATATGATATGTGTTAGATAAATGATATCGGTGACATAATTGTAATTATGTATGATATGTTGGCATGAGAATTTGTATGTGTTTATCTTCTTCGCTATCATACTGGTATTGGCATAGGTTATCTCACCTCTTTGTATGTCTATTCTATATTGTCTTTATAATTTTAAAGACGTTGAGCGAGAACTTGAGCAAGAAGCTGAGGAAGAGCAGATTCTGGTAGAGGACGCTGAGTTTTGAAGTGATGGAGGAGTCTCGTCTCCTTGTGTATATGAGATTGAGTAGACTACATCTTGGACATTAGTGTGAGTATTAATATTTAGAGTTCCCATTGTTAATTAGACAGTATTGGGAAGTATACTACCGTACTCCGAATACGACTAGTATAGTGTTGTCTACGCGGATACCTATCCGTAGGACTTTGCGTCAAGTCGGACTTCTATCTTCTGAGGAGTCTAAGGAGGACCCGTCTGAGGGTTCTACTATGTAGTAGTACTTGGGCAGTATGTTAGTTTAAATTAAAGTTTAAATATTTTGAGAGTCTAGTTTGTAAATATTAAAATATGACAATACTATGACTTGTATATATATATGATGTATATTAATTTATGATGTTGTTGTAATGTTTTTATTTTCCGCTAAGTTTATCTTACTATCATCAAGAAATTTTATAACTCGTATTTATATTACAAGCACAATTTTCCAATGAAGGGGTAATTTGGTAAATGAGTAACAAGAAGTGTTGCACCCTAAGGTGGGTGTTACATAATGACTGCTTGAAAAATATATCATTTAAGCACAAGAAAGGAATGAATATAACCTTACTTTATTACCAAGAGCTTCACCCTTTCACCTAAGTAAAATGAAACTTAGTTACTCATAGACAAGAAGAAAGAAAGAGAGAAGAAGAAGAAGAACATAACTTCAATTTTGAACAAAGGAAAACTACAATAACATAATAGCATGATCTTGGCCTCTAGGACCAAGACTCCTAAATGAGTAGCTAATGGTGCCTTTTATAGAGGATTGGGGATACAAAATTACAAGGGGGCTGATTAGTGAGCAGGTGGATGAGTGAAAAATGAGTGAAAAATGCCAAATGACTTTTGATGAATGAAAAATTAAGGAGATTCTTTGTCTCCCGAAATTATTTAGCTCTGAAGTCATTGCATTCGTCATTTTCTCACCAAGTGGTCCTCATAAAAGTTGTAGGCCTGGATCTTAGCTTTTAAATGCTGTTAGTTTCAATCCAAAAGCATTCCTACAACTCAAGATATGGTCTGATTATTGCATATGGCTCAGGCCTAGTGACAGATTCTCTGTTCTGACTTCCAAGCCCAATATGACCCATTAGACCTCAGATTCTGGAACATTGTTCAACATAAAAGTTGTAGATTTGGGTTTAACTATCTACCATCAAAACTTTCAGCCCATTGGATATCCTATAACCCGAGCTATATCATGAACAGTATGCATAGGTCAAGCTGTCAGGATCAGTACCCTAGTTCTTACTTCAACTCCAATTTGAGTTATCCAATCGTATAATTGGGCCTTTGAGGTATTCATAAAAGTTATAGGGAATTGTCTTAGCTTTCCTACAAGACCAAAATCACATAATCATATGTTTACAACTCAAGTTATAACCATTTTACTGAACACTGCCAAAAATATAAATTAAGGCTAATTCATGCAATAATTCTTTCAATGATCCAATAAGGTCCAATATCATAAAATGTGTCAAAACCAACTAAGTTAAGTTTAATTGAATCTTAATAAACCTAGTGAGAGGTTTATAAAATGTATAAAATACAGTGTTATCAATGATGATGAGAATGTTGAAGAACCAATAATGACTATAGCACAACAAAGTACTCCACCACCAGGCTCAATAGGTCAGCTACTCCAAGAAATGAGAAGCCTTCGCACATATATTGGTATGAGCATAGGAGGAGTTCATAATTGGCTGAATCAATTTGAAGGAACTATGATCCAACACATGAATCACATCGATCGAGAGATAACCTTTATTCGCTCTATAATGGAGGGTGCTGAGATTGAGCAGACTATCATTACTTCTGCCCCTACCACTTCTGCTACCTTTACTCAGACTCAACTAGCTCATGATGATGATGATGACTCCTCCAAGCACGATGATGATGATGATGATGCTGACAGCGAGGAGACCGAGTGAAGAGATAAGACTTAGTCATAATGATCCTCATGCTTTATTTGTCTAACCCTTAGTCTTTATCTTAACCTTGTTGATACATTTTATAGCTTATGACTTATGTTTAGCATAACTCTTATGTTGATTATTATGTTAACCATGTTACGTTTTTGGGCTAATTCTCATGCTTATTTCATGATGTCATTTCTTTTTTATAATGCCAAAAGGGGGAGAGTATGAATTGCATGAGTAAGGGGGAGATTTGCATGTGATTTAATTATTATAAATATTTTTGCCTGAATGTTTTGCTTGAATCTCATGCATGGCTTAAGAGGGAGTGTTGCGCTTTTATCTCTGATCATTGTATATATGCTGCTCTTTACCCTTATTGGTTTATCATCATAAAAAGGGGAAGAATGTGAATGTAACACCCTGAAAATTTGCTTGTTTCATAATATATATTCATTTTATAATATTTGTGATTTTTGTAAATTTTTTTAGAATTATCTGAATTGTTTGATTATTTTAATATATTCTTCGTTTTGCATACACTCAGCGGCGTCGAAAAAATGAAATATTTTCCCCGAGGCTGGAAAACCTTAAACTTGTGGAAACGGTGACAGGGGATTTTACTAAACCCGATGTCGGACACAATTTACGAAGTTTTCATTTTTTGAGATTTTATCTGACAGATAAAATTTGGGTATACTTTATTGTCCATTGGACAATGAATACCGGCCTTGTTAACTGTGACTATTATCCACTGGATAATAGCTTGCAATAAAAATTTAGTAGATTATTTCTACCTAGCCACTTTTATGATATTATCTAAGTGACATCGCTACATGACATCACAATTTGACTTTTTGGGAAAATGTAAGAAGCTTCTTGAAGAAGCTTTAGGAGAAACTTGCAAAGGAAGTTTGACTCCTTTCTCCCATGGGGGAACATTTTTGGAGGAGTGGAAAAGATGACAAGGTTGTCATCTTTTCACAAGCTATCACCTTTCACATGTTCACAAAAGCTATCACTTTTTCTCTCCACTCAAAAGTTTTCTCTAACTTTCTCTCATTTTCTCTCTTTTTCCTCTCCTCTCCAACCACACGGCCACGCCTCTTCCTCCACCTTCATGTTTGTTTAATTTCAAGTAATCACATTGCTTAAAACTACATGTTGTTTGAAGATATTTTCTTGTTGAAATCACCTCCTAAAGTTCTCATCTTCATTTTCTCTCCTTCACCTCACAGCCACTACCCCAAATACCACCATCTCACCTTCTAAAAATTCTAACAACCACATTTCTTGAATCAAAATCCTTTCCTAAGACCATTTAGATGAAGATTTTGGCTTGTTCAAGTGATTCTACATTCTAAGATTTGAAAGCTTCTAAGGTAAAGTTTTCATCTTTCCTAAGCTTTCCTTGTTTGTTTGTGAATGACTATTTATCAAATATTTTATTCCATCTCTTTCTCCCAAGGCTCACGGCCAAGACTACTTTGAAGGATCAAAGAATTGATTTTTATGTTATCACATAGTTTATTCCCGTTTTTCTACCAAGAATAAAGGAAACAAAGTATAAAACTCTCTTCTTTTCTCTTGAAGAGCCTCACAGCCACACCGTCAACCCACTCTCTTAATCTTCTTTAAATTTATCCATCCACATCTCTTGAATTGAAACCCCATACTAAGACATTTTGTTATTGTGGGTTCTTTCAAAATCATCTTATTTTCAAACCCTAAATGTTGATGTTTATGTGTTGTTTTGTTTTAAGGATCTCCTTGGAGGGAGAAGCTTTTCAAGAGCACTCACAAGGAGTTAGGAAGCTACACTTGAGGTAAGAGGGAGATTAACCTCATCAACCACTCATGGTGGTGAGGAACAAATGGTTGTGTTGGGTGCGGAGAGTCCACGTGAGGATTCATCCACTCGATTGTGTGACTTTTGATTTATGTTTGTTTGATTTAGTATGATTATATGATGTTGTTGTATGCAAGAGATGATTATGATGACTTAATGGATATATGTGATGATATGATTGTGATAGTATGTATGAATTTAATTAATTGTGGTGATTAAAGTATGTGACATGCTATGGTTATGTTGTAAAGGAATGATTTTTGGTCCCCTTGATCTCTTGAGGCTCATGGCCTTTTTAGCCTAGGAAAAGGTATCCAGGAGAAAAATATTTATTAATTATGGACTTAGATGATTAGGTGACAAAAATATGATTCATAAGGTTACAAGTTGAAAGAGGAAAGAAACAAGTTTTTACCATTGAAAAGAATTGATTCTGGCCAAGATATTTGATAATTTGATGAAAGAGTGAATTTGGAGACTTAACATAGTTGATAAAAGGATAAAAGAGTAATTAGGATGGAAAGGATTTCATTTAGAAGTTGAACAATGAAATTTTTGGAAAGAATACTAGAAGATATTGCTTAGGTGATTTGGGAGACTAATTAGGATCAAAGGATCAATAAGTAAGGAGAGAAGATAACCACAATGTTATGATTTGAGGGATAATGACTTTTAAATATATTACTGGGAATGGTTTTGAGAATAGTTTGGAATAATATTAATTATTTGTTAGTGGGGATCTAGTTGGTTGAGATAATAATAAGGATTTATTAGCGATGAATCTACTTAGTTTGGAATAAGGATAATGATTTATTGGTGGTGAATCTGATTAGTTTAATGATAAAAAAAAAGAAGATTTAGAAAATAAGAATAGAAAAAGGTTTTATTAAATTAAAAACAATATAATTTTTGGAAAGAATATTAGTAAATGATATTTTGAGGAATTTTAGCAATGAAAACTTGAGGTATTTTATGTTTTAGGGAAAGGAAAAGAATTTGTGAGTTCAAGGTGATAAATGATAATCTTATGAATTATGCAAATAAAGGTATCTTGTATTTGAAAGTAGCAGTAAGGTTATTGTGGGACATGAATGATGCTTCTCTGAATTTTGTGATAAAGATATCTTATGTCTGAAAGTAACAGTAAGGTTACTGCCGGGTCGACGTACTGGGCCCGAGTGGATTGTGGACTCAAAGTACTGGACCCGAGTGGATTGTGGACTCGAAGTACTGGACCCGAGTGGATCATTGGTATTATGTAATTGTATGGGCAGTTATATAATATCATTGATACTAATGGTATTGGCCAATTGTATGGGCGATTGCTTTAATACCATTAGGGAATGGTACAACGGTGGCTTGATTTTCATCGTTCATGCATTGGACATTATATAGTCAGCTTTTGTGCTTAGGAGTGAATAAGAACTTACAGGATAAGTGTGATCCATGATGGATCTCAGGGGGCATCAGGGCGAGGTGTTCCACTTAGTGACCTATTGTCACATTGTATACCCCTGGCCATGGACACTGTTGCAACGTATGACGAGGACCCGACAAGCACTATCCTTTTCGTGGTCTGGCATAGACTATCTTTTGAGGGGGGATAGGTCTTCTGGAACGTTCATCTCTGAATTGTTAGCTCCATGGAGTAGGAACTAGTTGCATTGTGCATAAGGATGATCAGCATACACATCATGCATATGCATAGTCAGTGTACATCTTGTTGTGGTATAGTCGGTGTTTATGTATTTCAATGTACCTTACTGAATCATATATTAATTGATAACATGACTATACTTGTTGATCTGTGTAACACCCTAACTTTTGAGATAATTACAATATAGTCTCGAAATGTACTGTTTTGTGAATTCTGTGAGCAGTAAATTTAATTTGACTGTTCCGTGAGTGTACTTGACTGTTGTAGGTGATTTGCTCCGACCTAAGGAAATAATAATTTTCTGGCCGGATAAATCTTATTTTAATTAATTGGAGCTGGGGGATCTTACTAAACCCAATTCTGATTGATATATAAATTAATATCGTAATTTTTTGGATTTAACTGTGCAATAAAATAATTTTATATTTTTATAATATTATTTTATATTACAGTACCTACTGTCTCAAAAATAGTAAAAATCTGGTTCGATTTTACCACAGATCTTTAAAAGTCTTTGTGGGACCCGCGTTTAGGAAAAATAGTCAATCAGTCTTGACCGGATAATTTCTAACCAATGAGAGCAAGTCAACCAAAGTAGGCTTGACTTTCTAAACCAATAGGAATTGGACACCTAAGGAAGCATAGGTTTTCATTTGGACCATTGGATGAAGACTTAATGATGAAGCCTTTAACCTAAGCCATTGATCTAATCAATGGTGAGATTAGAATGATAGGTTTATGACCAAGTGATATCTACCTTAGATCTAATCTAGGGCTAAGGATTAAAGATGAACCAAGGGTTAGGATTAAGTCAACAATTGTAGGCTTGAAAATGGTTAGTAACCTAATTAAGCTTAATTCAACTAATCTAATTACTTAGTTAGCATACTAAGTGAACTAGCTTAGTTATGAATTAACTATAATCTAAATACTAATTAGATATACTAATATTAATTAAAGGTTATAATATATGTTAATATATACTAAATTAATTAGTTATGTGACTAGTATATTAATTTAGTTTGGTTAGGATAATTAACCTAACAAATTACCTAATTAACTAGCATGTAATTAGGAGTAATTTGGAAACAATTAGACCCCTAATTTGATGATGGAGCTGCACGGTTTTGGGCTGCCAAGGAGGAGGCAAGGTGGCTTGGTTCTACATGGTTCTAGAAGGATTCAATGACCTAAGCCATGTGCTTGGCTATTTGAACACACTTTGTGATATTTTGCATGCAAAATCAAACACTCAAGCTCCCTACACACTCACTCACTACTCTGCTGCACTCCTTATTCACTCTTCACTTTTGTTTTTCACACTTATCACTTTTAGCTATTCATTTCTCTCTCTAAAATACCAAAAACTCAAGCAAACACTTCTCTCCCATTTTCTCTCACTAGATTTGGCCAGCACCCTCACATCCACACCCAAGCCTTCATAATTTTATCCCATCACATTTCTTAAACCCAAATACTATTCTAAGCATCTTTCATTCACAAAGTTTTCCCAAATTCCTACTCTATCTTGCCTAAAATTCCACTTTTTGCTTACTTACTTAAGGGTAAGTTTGGTTTCTATGGTTCAAAACTGAAATTTTAATTTTTCTAACCATGATTGTTCCATGGTTTTGCTATTTTGTACCTTGTATGTGTATTTACTAATTGTTTGAGAATTTTAGGAATTGTTTGGGAGGTCACACGAAATTTGGAGAAAAGGAAGGAATCTAACCAATTAATTTGTCTACAAGAGGTAAGAGGGAGAATTAATCTCATCAACCCTAAGTGGTGATGAGAAAATGGATTGTGTTTGTGTGTAGAATCCATAAGGATTCGGTTGTATGGTTTATTTGTGGTGTTTATTGTTTTTTATTGTTTTAAATGCTTTTCTAATTGTGATTATTTTTGCTATGCATGATTATAACTTTCATTATTTTTGCTATGCATGTTTAAGGCTTTAAATATATTGTATGTATTTTATATATGATTAAATAATTGTATGTATTTATAATTATGTAATTATTTAAGTAGGATGTGAATAACATGTACGAAATGCATGAGTGTTCCAAAGAACACATTTGGGGCTCACGACCTTCTCACAAAAATAGAGAACCAAAATGTTCTCACAATTTTTCTAAATCAAGGATTTAATGAACCTAGGTAAATAATGGATGATTTAAGTTAATTATGGCCAATATGCCATTTATTGTATAACCAAATGCCATTTTATTTTGATTTGGCCAACATGCCATTTTATTTACTAAGATAGGTTAGGTAATTGTTTTATAACATAAATTGATTCCAAAGTATCATTGAGAAAATCAAAGGAATTAATTCCGTTCTAGAATTTTAACTTAGCAGAATTCAATTCAAGTAAGAAATTAATCAGACACTTAAAAAGTACTAAAGTAGGGCTCATACTATAAATTTTGAAGCGCGTTAGTGAATTTCAAAGTGAAATTATTGGGTAAAAATAAAATAAACTATATTTAGAGGAAAACGTTAAAAATACCTTATACTGATTTTATAGGCAAAATGCTGCTGAAATTTATTAAAATCAAACGCATAAAATGAAAAGATTCAATACTATATTTATTACACAAGGAAAATACATTACGTATTTTAAAAGTACTAGATATAGTTTTACATATATTAAAAATGACAATTTTAAGCTATTCGGTTAAGAAAATGAATTAAAAATTCTACGCGATTGAGAAAATAACTCAAAAATAATTTACGATGTTTAAAAACGTCAAAATGTCTTTACGCGATTTAAAAATGTTTGTGAAAACGATGAGATTGTGAAAATGCGATAAAATTCTTACGCGATTGAACAATACTGTGAGTTTTGCTGTCGGGCCAAAGTGGTGGACCCAGACATGTTGTAGTGTAGTACTGTCAGGTGGGACGTACTATACTTTGTTATCTGGTGACTAGGGGTATATTGGTAATTTCTTGTAAATATGGTAAAATTTGGATAATAGGGGTATTTCTGTAATTTTAGCTCATGTTTAGAGTGTTGTGCCAATTTGGGTTATAATTGGTGATTGATTGACGAGGCGAATTACACCGTGTTTGGTGTGATAAGCGTAGTGTGGTTCATTTATGAACTTGGAGGCATTAGTGTGCGGAGAATTCCACATGCGGACAGTGGGTTGCTCCTCTGGGCCGTGGTAACGGGCAACACACTAATGATCTTGACAAGCACTATTCTTAGTCAAGATCTTGAGGGGACTATTAAGTACTATGCCTGTGGTACACGACGTTGGACTGTGTACTGCTACACGATGTTTTGGATTGTGGGCTATAGACACAAAGATTGGACAGTGCAATAGTTTGGTTGGGCAGCCATAAAGTATTATTAGTTTCTTTTCGGATCATTCTCTCAGATATCCGTGTTTAGCTCCATGGAGTAGGAACGAGTCAGTGTGTATATTATTCATCATCTGCATTTTTTTAATGTTCATGCATTATCTGCATTTTATTGTTTATCATAATCTGTGATAAATTGTATGATTAAATGTTTTATTATACTATGCATGATATTATTGTATGTGTTATTTATATATATATATATATATCACTTGTTATCTTGTACATGATGTATTGGTATGTACTGTTGTGATAACTGTTTTGTACGGTCGTTTTCTTTATTGCCATGCGGGTAGTGATGTAAATTGTCTCACCTCTCTATATGTTTTCCCGATATTACTATATTATTTCCGTAAAGAGTTAGAGGAAGAAGAAGATCAACCTCTTGAGATATAGTATCCTGACGAGTAACAGTCGGGCGACGTATACGAGGAGGAGGAACCGGTAGATCACGCTGATCGTCAAGACTGATCTTGAGATCATGGCACTGCCAGGATTCTTCGGGTTCGTGAGACTGGAGTTTCACAGGGGTTCCGAGGCGTGGCGTATGCATGCGGACCGAGGGACAGTAGCTTATGTGGGACGATTGACTGTGTCCCTATGTAGGGAGTATGACGGGGAGGTCATATTCACTACTATGCTTTATTTACATTTAGAGTTACCTTTGACCATTAGGCGTTATTGGCAGGGAGTTTTCCATGCACCTAGTGAGCTGAGTAGCGAGTCAACAGCTCGGACTCGTGTCCGAAGTGCTGTGAGATCTCATAGATGTGAACTTTTCGATGGTTATTCTGGAGGTGATGGACGATGATTCATTGGAGAGTTTGATATCTACCGAGATGCACTTGGGCAGTACTATATTTTAGCTTTGTGTCAACTCTTTACTGTTTTATTAAATACATGTAGTTGTAAATTATGTTTGTACTAAAAGAGAATCATATGTATATTATGGTGAATTTATGTTTGCTATACCTGGTGTTTCGTGTTATCTTATTTAATGTTATAATTATAAAAAAAAAATATTCCGCAAATATTATGTAAGTATCAAATGTTTTACAACTTGGGTAGAATTTTATTTTTAATTTATTTCATTGCATTCATAAATATGGCATCCCCACAAGGGTGTTACATTAGTTGGTATCAGAGCCCAAGTTAGAGTCTTTTGGGGTTATGGTTAGGTCTGTTTTTGCTTGTGTTGTGTGAATCTTTGTGATTTGTTTCCGAAGGGTTACATCTGACATTGTTTTGTCTTGTTGAAGAAAGAAGATGTCTAGAGGAAGAGGAAGGCGTGCAAACGTGGCACCTAATGTGGACCCAATGGTTGCCGTTGCGGAGGCTATTCAGCAAATGGCAGCAGTGATTGCTCAGCAAAATCAGCAAAATCAAAGAGCAGCCCAACATCAAGATGCGACTGCTAATGCTTTGAATTTGTTCGAGTTCAGACGCAACAATCCGCCACAGTTTAGGGGCGAGTTTGACCCTGAAAAGGCAAGTCTTTGGATTCAAGACTTGGAGCGAATATTCGAAGGAATGGGGTGCGCGGAGAATAAGAAGGTAACATTTGCTGTATATATGCTGAGAGGAGATGCTGAGAACTGGTGGAGGAATACCCGCCAGTTGTTGCAAGCGGAAGGAACTGAGATCACCTGGGAGGTGTTTTGTGAAGTATTTATGGAGAAGTACTTTCCCGGTACTGCTCGACATGCCAAGGAAATGGAATTTCTTGGTCTACGTCAAGGGAATATGACCGTTGGAGAATATGCTGCAAAATTCGAGAGTTTGTCATAATTCTCGAGGTATTTCCAGAACCAACCAGATGAGGTATGGAAGTGCCAGAAGTTTGAAGACGGGTTAAGAATAGAGTTGAGACGTGCAGTGTTACCGATGAGAATGAGGGAATTTCCTATGTTGATAGACACTTGTCGAAGACTCGAGGCATTGGAGCCGTCCCGAGATCAAAGGAATCGTAATTTTGGGCCGACTAGGTTCCAAAGAGGAAGTAGTAGCAGTGGTGGTAGGTTTCAGAGAAAGCCTTATGCGAGACCGTCGGGGAGTCAACCTCAACGTCCATCTGTTGGGGGAAGTTATGGTGGAAATCGACCTGCTCAGAATGTGGCGTTTACGCCAACCTGTTTTAAATGTGGCAAGAGTGGCCATATATCTACAGATTGTCCGATCAGGGGAACGATCTGTTTTAACTGCAAGAAGCCTGGACATGTTTCTAGAGATTGCACTCAGCCTGAGAGGAAGCCTGCAGTGAGGAATGTCCGTGCTACTCAACCGAGATCTGGAGGGAGAGTGTATACAATGACCGGAACTGAAGCTTCTCAGTCTGAGGATCTTATACAAGGGGAAGGTGTCATTGAAGGTAATCACCTGACTTTGCTATATGATTCGGGTGCAACACACTCATTTATTGCATATGATTGTGTGGAACGTTTGAAACTGCCTGTGTCTTCTCTGAGTTTTCAATTGATTGTTTCTACACCGACTGCCAAGCCTGTTGTTACATCCAAGATATGCATGAACTGTCCTATTGTTATAAAGGATCGTAAGTTTTCGGTCAACTTGATTTGTTTACCTCTTGTTGAGATAGACGTAATATTAGGAATGGATTGGTTATCTTCTAACCATATCCTTATAGACTGTGCGAGTAAGGCCATAGTTTTTCCTAAGGAAGAAAGTTCTGGATTCTTGACTGCTGTAAAGGTCAAGTCATTGTTGAGGGATGGAGCTCAAGGGTTCATGTTGCTGTCTTCTTTGGAAGTCAAATCTGAGAAGGATGTGAGCACTATTCCTGTCGTCAATGAGTTTCCAGAGATTTTTCCTGATGATGTACCTGGTTTGCCACCGGAAAGGGAGATCGAATTCTCTATCGACTTAGTACCTGGAGCAGGACCTATTTCGATTGCACTGTACCGAATGTCACCTGTAGAGTTGGCAGAGTTGAAGAAGCAATTGGAGGAACTGTTGGAGAAGCAGTTTGTGTGACCTAGTGTTTCACCATGGGGAGCACCAGTGTTGCTAGTCAAAAAGAAGGATGGAACTTCGCGCCTTTGTGTAGATTATCGACAGCTGAACAAGGTGATTATAAAGAACAAGTATCCGCTACCGAGGATTGATGATTTGATGGATCAATTGAAGGGAGCCGCTGTATTCTCTAAGATAGATCTGCGATCAGGTTATCATCAGATTCGTGTCAAGGTCGACGATGTGCCTAAAACAGCTTTCCGAACTCGTTATGGGCATTATGAGTATCAAGTGATGCCGTTCGGAGTGACGAATGCTCCTGCGATATTCATGGACTATATGAATAGGATATTTCATCCATACTTAGACAGATTTGTCATTGTCTTTATCGATGACATTCTGATCTATTCTCAAAGTCAAGAAGAGCATGCTGAACATCTCAGTATAGTTCTCCAGATTTTGAAGGAGAAGAAGTTGTTTGCGAAGTTGTCAAAGTGCGAGGTTTGGTTGGATGAAGTTCAATTTTTAGGTCATGTAATTTCCAAGGAAGGTATCGCGGCAGACCCATCAAAGGTGGAGACTGTTTTGCAGTGGGAAAGGCCTAAGACTGTGACTGAGGTTCGAAGCTTTGTTGGATTAGCCGGATATTATAGAAGATTTATTGAAGGTTTTTCCAAGATAGCTGGACCACTTACATAACTCATGAGGAAGAGTCAAGCTTTCGATTGGACGGAGGAACGTGAAGCGAGTTTTCAAGAACTGAAGAAAAGATTAACGACTGCACCAGTGTTAATTTTGCCGGATCCTAACAAATCTTTTGAGGTGTATTGTGATGCATCTTATCAGGGGTTAGGATGTGTGTTGATGCAGAATCGGAATGTAGTAGCTTATGCTTCAAGACAGTTGAAGGTTCATGAGAAGAACTACCCAACGCACGATTTGGAGCTAGCTGCAGTAGTTTTTGCATTGAAAGTGTGGAGGCATTTTCTATATGGAGCTATGTTCAATGTCTTTAGTGATCACAAGAGCTTAAAATACTTGTTTGATCAAAGAGAATTGAATATGAGACAAAGGCGATGGTTGGAATTTTTGAAGGATTATGATTTTCAGCTTCAATACCATCCTGGAAAAGCGAATGTGGTGGCTGATGCCTTAAGCAGAAAGGTAGTAAGTGTTTCTACTATGATGATTAAAGAGGAGGAGTTGATGAAGCAATTCAGAGATCTATGGTTATCAATAGAATTAGTACCTGGAAAGATTCGTCTAAGTAGAGTTGTGGTTTTGAATGACTTGTTGGAGATCATAAAAGAGAAACAAGATGAAGATGTGTTTTTACAGAATGAGAAGGAATTGTTGAAGCAAGGTCATAAAGCGACGGTGGAGGAAGGATCTGATGGAATCATGAGGTTTCAAGGAAGAGTTTGTATACCTGATGATCCCGAACTCAAGAGAGCGATCTTGGATGAAGCTTATACAAGTAATTTGAGTATGCATCCGGGGATGATGAAGATGTATCAAGACTTGAAGCGACTGTTTTGGTGGCCAAGGATGAAGAGAGATGTAGCTGAACATGTGGCGTCTTGTCTTGTCTGTCAGAAGGCAAAAGTGGAACACCAAAGGCCTGCTGGTATGTTACAACCTTTGACTATTCCAGAGTGGAAGTGGGATAGTATTTCGATGGATTTCGTTACTGGATTTCCAAGGACGAGGAAAGGTCATGATTCGATATGGGTTATAGTTGATAGGCTTATGAAATCAGCGCATTTTTTGCCGATCAATATTAAGTATCCGTTGGAATGCTTAACCTAGATATATATCGACGAAGTTGTTAGACTTCATGGTGTGCCGGTAAGTATAGTTTCTGATAGAGATCCGAGGTTTACGTCAAGACTTTGGCAAAGTTTGCAAGAAGCTATGGGGACTAAATTGCGATTGAGTTCTGCATACCATCCGCAGACTGATGGTCAGACAGAGAGAACAATTCAGTCGTTGGAAGATCTGTTGCGTGCTTGTGTGTTAGAACAGCAAGGGAGTTGGGATGAATTTCTGTCTTTGATAGAATTCACTTACAACAATAGTTTTCACTCGAGCATAGGAATGGCGCCCTATGAAGCACTTTATGGACGACGATGCCGAACACCTTTGTGTTGGTATCAGGATGGAGAGAGTATGACTATTGGTCCTGATCTTGTGCAGCAGACTACAGAAAAAGTGAAGATGATACAAGAAAAGATGCGAACGACTCAGAGCCGTCAGAAAAGTTATGCTGATAAACGAAGACGACCTTTGGAATTTGAAGAAGGCGATCATGTGTTCTTGCGGGTTACGCCACGACCGGTGTCGGAAGAGTTCTTAAATCAAGGAAGCTTACACCTAAGTTCATAGGACCTTATCAGATTATTCGTCAGATTGGTCCTGTAGCTTATCAGATAGCTTTACCGACTTTTCTATCCAATCTTCATAATGTATTTCATGTGTCTCAGTTGAGGAAATACATTCCCGATCCAACCCATGTGATACAACCTGATGAAGTACAGCTGAAGGATAATTTGACGTATGAAACACTTCCTGTTAGAATCGAGGACAGGAGAGTGAAACAACTTCGAGGAAAAATGATTGAACTGGTGAAGGTAGTGTGGAATGATGTAAAGAGAGATGCTACATGGGAATTAGAGGATAGGATAAGGGAGCAATATCCTCAATTGTTTGATGTATGATGAATTTCGGGGACGAAATTCTTATTAGTAGGGGAGAGTTGTAACACCCTAACTTTTGAGATAATTACAATATAGTCCCGAAATGTACTGTTTTGTGAATTCTGTGAGCAGTAAATTTAATTTGACTGTTCCATGAGTGTACTTGACTGTTGTAGGTGATTTGCTCCGACCTAAGGAAATAATAATTTTCTGGCCGGATAAATCTTATTTTAATTAATTGGAGCTGGGGGATCTTACTAAACCCAATTGATTGATATATAAATTAATATCGTAATTTTTGGATTTAACTGTGCAATAAAATAATTTTATATTTTTATAATATTATTTTATATTACGATACCTCTTGTCTCAAAAATAGTAAAAATCTGTTCGATTTTACCACGATCTTTAAAAGTCTTGTGGGACCCGCGTTTAGGAAAAACAGTCAACTGTGCTGACTGGATAATTTCTAACCAATGAGAGCAAGTCAACCAAAGTAGGCTTGACTTTCTAAACCAATAGGAATTGGACACCTAAGGAAGCATAGGTTTTCATTTGGACCATTGGATGAAGACTTAATGATGAAGCCTTTAACCTAAGCCATTGATCTAATCAATGGTGAGATTAGAATGATAGGTTTATGACCAAGTGATATCTACCTTAGATCTAATCTAGGGCTAAGGATTAAAGATGAACCAAGGGTTAGGATTAAGTCAACAATTGTAGGCTTGAAAATGGTTAGTAACCTAATTAAGCTTAATTCAACTAATCTAATTACTTAGTTAGCATACTAAGTGAACTAGCTTAGTTATGAATTAACTATAATCTAAATACTAATTAGATATACTAATATTAATTAAAGGTTATAATATATGTTAATATATACTAAATTAATTAGTTATGTGACTAGTATATTAATTTAGTTTGGTTAGGATAATTAACCTAACAAATTACCTAATTAACTAGCATGTAATTAGGAGTAATTTGGAAACAATTAGACCCCTAATTTGATGAAGGAGCTGCACGGTTTTGGGCTGCCAAGGAGGAGGCAAGGTGGCTTGGTTCTACATGGTTCTAGAAGGATTCAATGACCTAAGCCATGTGCTTGGCCATGTGAACACACTTTGTGATATTTTGCATGCAAAATCAAACACTCAAGCTCCCTACACACTCACTCACGGCTGCTGCACTCCTTATTCACTCTTCACTTTTGTTTTTCACACTTATCACTTTTAGCTATTCATTTCTCTCTCTAAAATACCAAAAACTCAAGCAAACACTTCTTTCCCATTTTCTCTCACTAGGTTCGGCCAGCACCCTCACATCCACACCCAAGCCTTCATAATTTTATCCCATCACATTTCTTGAACCCAAATACTATTCTAAGCATCTTTCATTCACAAAGTTTTCCCAAATTCCTACTCTATCTTGCCTAAAATTCCACTTTTTGCTTACTTACTTAAGGGTAAGTTTGGTTTCTATGGTTCAAAACTGAAATTTTAATTTTTCTAACCATGATAGTTCCATGGTTTTGCTATTTTGTACCTTGTATGTGTATTTACTAATTGTTTGAGAATTTTAGGAATTGTTTGGGAGGTCACACGAAATTTGGAGAAAAGGAAGGAATCTAACCGATTAATTTGTCTACAAGAGGTAAGAGGGAGATTTAATCTCATCAACCCTAAGTGGTGATGAGAAAATGGATTGTGTTTGTGTGTAGAATCCATAAGGATTCGGTTGTATGGTTTATTTGTGGTGTTTATTATTTTTTATTGTTTTAAATGCTTTCCTAATTGTGATTATTTTTGCTATGCATGATTATAGCTTTCATTATTTTTGCTATGCATGTTTAAGGCTTTAAATATATTGTATGTATTTTATATATGATTAAATAATTGTATGTATTTATAATTATGTAATTATTTAAGTAGGATGTGAATAACATGTACAAAATGCATGAGTGTTCCAAAGAACACATTTGAGGCTCACGGCCTTCTCACAAAAATAGAGAACCAAAATGTTCTCACAATTTTTCTAAATCAAGGATTTAATGAACCTAGGTAAATAATGGATGATTTAAGTTGATTATGGCCAATATGCCATTTAGTGTATAACCAAATGCCATTTTATTTTGATTTGGCCAATATGCCATTTTATTTACTAAGATAGGTTAGGTAATTGTTTTATAACATAAATTGATTCCAAAGTATCATTGAGAAAATCAAAGGAATTAATTCCGTTCTAGAATTTTAACTTAGCAGAATTCAGTTTAAGTAAGAAATTAATCAGACACTTGAAAAGTACTAACGTAGGGCTCATACTATAAATTTTGAAGCGCGTTAGTGAATTTCAAAGTGAAATTATTAGGTAAAAATAAAATAAACTATATTTAGAGGAAAACGTTAAAAATACCTTATACTGATTTTATAGGCAAAATGCTACCAAAATTTATTAAAATCAAACGCATAAAATGAAAAGATTCCATACAATATTTATAACACAAGGAAAATACATTACGTATTTTAAAAGTACTAGATATAGTTTTACACATATTAAAAATGACAATTTTAAGCTATTCGGTTAAGAAAATGAATTAAAAATTCTACGCGATTGAGAAAATAACTCAAAAACAATTTACGATGTTTAAAAACGTCAAAATGTCTTTACGCAATTTAAAAACATTTGTGAAAACGTTGAGATTGTGAAAACGCGATAAAATTCTTACGCGATTGAACAATACTGTGAGTTTTGCTGTCGGGCCAAAGTGGTGGACCCAGACATGTTGTAGTGTAGTACTGTCAGGTGGGACGTACTATACTTTGTTATCTGGTGACTAGGGGTATATTGGTAATTTCTCGTAAATATGGTAAAATTTGGATAATAGGGGTATTTCTGTAATTTTAGCTCATGTTTAGAGTGTTGTGCCAATTTGGGTTATAATTGGTGATTGATTGACGAGGCGAATTGCACCGTGTTTGGTGTGATAAGCGTAGTGTGGTTCATTTATGAACTTGGAGGCATTAGTGTGTAGAGAATTCCACATGCGGACAGTGGGTTGCTCCTCTGGGCCGTGGTAACGGGCAACACACTAATGATCTTGACAAGCACTATTCTTAGTCAAGATCTTGAGGGGACTATTAAGTACTATGCCTGTGGTACACGACGTTGGACTATGTACTGCTACACGATGTTTTGGACTGTGGGCTATAGACACAAAGATTGGACAGTGCAATAGTTTGGTTGGGCAGCCATAAAGTATTATTAGTTTCTTTTCGGATCATTCTCTCAGATATCCGTGTTTAGCTCCATGGAGTAGGAACGAGTCAGTGTGTGTATCATTCATTATCTGCATTTTTTTAATGTTCATGCATTATCTGCATTTTATTGTTTATCATAATCTGTGATAAATTGTATGATTAAATGTTTTATTATACTATGCATGATATTATTGTATGTGTTATTATATATATATATATATATATATATATATATATATATATATATATATATATATCACTTGTTATCTTGTACATGATGTATTGGTATGTACTGTTGTGATAACTGTTTTGTACTTGTCGTTTTCTTTATTGCCATGCGGGTAGTGATGTAGATTGTCTCACCTCTCTATATGTTTTCCCGATATTACTATATTATTTCCGTAAAGAGTTAGAGGAAGAAGAAGATCAACCTCTTGAGATACAGTATCCTGACGAGCAACAGTCGGGCGACGTATACGAGGAGGAGGAACCGGTAGATCACGCTGATCGTCAAGACTGATCTTGAGATCATGGCACTGCCAGGATTCTTTGGGTTCGTGAGACTGGAGTTTCACGGGGGTTCCGAGGCGTGGCGTATGCATGCGGACCGAGGGACAGTAGCTTATGTGGGACGATTGACTGTGTCCCTATGTAGGGAGTATGACGG
The DNA here is from genome assembly GCA_029884595.1 of Ormosia semicastrata. Classification (NCBI taxonomy): domain Eukaryota; kingdom Viridiplantae; phylum Streptophyta; class Magnoliopsida; order Fabales; family Fabaceae; genus Ormosia; species Ormosia semicastrata. Next base: position 68,497,233 of record JAQQTO010000061.1, on the reverse strand, counting down.
GGAGGTCATATTCACTACTATGCTTTATTTACATTTAGAGTTACCTTTGACCATTAGGCGTTATTGGCAGGGAGTTTTCCATGCGCCTAGTGAGCTGAGTAGCGAGTCGACAGCTCGGACTCGTGTCCGAAGTGCTGTGAGATCTCATAGATGTGAACTTTTCGATGGTTATTCTGGAGGTGATGGACTATGATTCATCGGAGAGTTTGATATCTACCGAGGTGCACTTGGGCAGTACTATATTTTAGCTTTGTGTCAACTCTTTACTGTTTTATTAAATACATGTAGTTGTAAATTATGTTTGTACTAAAAGAGAATCATATGTATATTATGGTGAATTTATGTTTGTTATACCTGGTGTTTCGTGTTATCTTATTTAATGTTATAATTATAAAAAAAAATATACCGCAAATATTATGTAAGTATCAAATGTTTTACAACTTGGGTAGAATTTTATTTTTAATTTATTTCATTGCATTCATAAATGTGGCATCCCCACAAGGGTGTTACAATCTGTCTTATACCTGTTGATTTGTCTTATTCCTGTACTACTATGATTATACCTGCTATTTCTTGATATCGTTGTATATGAAAGGCATTATTGTCTTTTGTTGTGTTTCTTGCTACCATGATGGTATTGATGTAGGGGATCTCACCTCTTCTATTGTATTATTTTGTCTATTTCTATATTACACTTATGATGAAAAAGACTGTGATGACGGCAAGGCAAGATCTATGAGGTTTCACCCAGCTGCAGTTCCATGGGGGCATCGGAGCGTGGAGTGTTCAATAGGACACAAGACACATTCGGTATGACGGTGATGTCACTTTGCTTTGGAGTAGGACTCGGCATGAGGCGGCTACGTTTACTATGGATGCAGTTGTTCACTTGGAATTTTACATGCCCTTTGGGGAGCTTTGGGATGTTGGAAAGCTTCCTCTAGAGAGGACTCTGTGGAGTCGACTACTCAGACTTCCGTCCGTAGTGGCATGCCCTGATTGGGGGCTTTGTCTGCTGGGGATCCCGAAGGGGATCTAGATGAAGATCAGGTGCAGGAGCCTGTTCTTTAGGTGTTTGGATTTAGACAAGGCTCAATCTTCATTTGGTAATTATATGTATAGGGCGTTGCTATGGCACACCCTGTTAATTTTGGGTGTACCATACACCCTTGACTTTTACTTGCAACAACAGGTTTTTTTTTTAGGCAGGTTACTTCTTTTTATTTCAGACCATGTTACTGTTCATGCCAGAGGTAGGCCGAGGCACTGTTCATGCCGGGGAACACTGTCCACACCGGGAAAAATACTATTCATACCGAAAAAAATACTGTTCATGTCGGAAAAAACATTGTTCATGCCAGAAAAGGGATACTATTTATGTCAGAAAGTACTGTTCACATATTTTAAAATTACACATCTATGTAAATAATACCAGTTAAAATTATATCAATCAGTCTTTATATTTTTTCATAAATAATTGTGCATACTGAAATTTTTTTCTAAAACTGTTTCCGTTGAAAAATCTTATAAATTTTAACTAATAATATTTATACAGTTATACAACTTAAAAAAACTAGAGGTGATCGAGTTTCCTAAAATTATAACTGTGTTTTTTGAAAAAAAATGTATAAATTTTAACTGATAATATTTATACAGTTATACAATTTAAAAAAATTAGAGGTGACCGGTGGTAGTCGGCAAGCAGCGTAAACGATGACAATGGTGGTGGTAGTATGTAAAAAAAATATAACACTAAAAAAATTGAAAAAAAATCTTTAAAAAAAAGGAAACTTGTTTAGCAGGTTTCCTGTAATTGATCTAAGCCATCGATTTATTTTATGAATAAATCAATGGCTTAGATTATGATGTGTATGATACACCCTCCTTTGGAGGGTGTATATTAGAAATGGCCTATATGTATATATTTTCTTTTTAGAACACTTAAGTTTTATGCTTTTGGAACATGATGTAATGTAATTATGGATGTAACAAACTTCGTTTTATGAATAATCTATTTTATGGTTCTTACATTTTGTGTTTCTAAAATTTGACCAGTTTATTGTGAATGCTTATGTCTTGGAGCATATCAAATGGGTTTTTGATGATAACAAAGCCAAAGATAAAGATCAAGATCAAAAGAGAAAACCAAGATCAAAAGATAAAGACCAAGATCAAAAGAGGTATATTAGATATAAGTCATAGAATATCAATGTAAAATTCCCCTTTAAGTATCTCAATAATTCTCAAATGGTTTTCCAAATATTATTTTCAAAATCATCTTGTAAATTCAAAGTTAAACATGTTTTTCCCAAGAAATGTTGTTTTTAATCTTGGATTCAATATTCATGAAGGAATTTATGTTTAATCCAATGATCTAAGTGTTAGAAATAGCTTACATACTCAAATGGACTTGAAAAATGTGTTCAAAGGCCAAGGTAATCGATTACAAGATGTTTGTAATCGATTACATAGTAAACAGAGACCTTGTAATCAATTACACTAAGCTGGTAATCGATTACAATGAGCCCAGAAAGGCAAGAACACGTTCAAGAAGCCTTGTAATCGACTACAGAGAAATGGTAATCGATGACAAGAAAGTCAGAGGCCTTGTACTCGATTACACTAAGCTGGTAATCGATTACTAAGTGCCCAGAAAGCCAAGAACACATTCAAACAGCCATGTAATCGATTACAGAGATTGTGTAATCGATTACCAGTGGTCTAATAGCAGCCAACGACTATTTTCTTGGCTTTTAATGTTTCCATAAATGCTACCCAATGACTCCTTTCTCCTAATAACTTATAAATACTTGCCTTGGGACTTCATAATGGCTAACCTTCAATTCAGAACATCAATCTAACACTTATATACGAGAATCAAATTCTAAAAATGTTTTTGTCCTATTTTTGTGAAAAACTTGAGATATTCAAAAGGGGCATTGCTAGAGCTTCAATTTGTATCAATCTACTCTTTAAGAGAGTTTCTATCATTTAAACACTTTGTTTATTCTGTAAAGAGGGTGAGGTATCCATCTAGTGAAAAAAGGGTGAGGTATCCCTTGTTGAATAAGAGGTGAGGTATCCTTCAAAAGTGTAAACAGGGTAAGGTATACCTCAAAGATTGTATAGGGGGAGGCATCCTTGTTTTGAGGCTCAAAGCATAAGGGTGAGGTATCCCAAGGTGTTGTTAAGTGCTCCAATATATAAAGGTTTTCAAGCACCAGTTCAAGTTTGAAGTTTAGTGGAAAATCTTGAGTGGTTCACTTCAAGACTGGATATAGGTCACAAGGGGTGGTTGAACCAGGATAAATCTTTGTGTTTGATTCTCTCAACCCTATCTCTTTATATTTGTACATTTATTTTATATGCTTGCTTGAATGTTATTCATCTTGGCTTGTTTAATTTGTGAGTGAAGTATTCAATTTTATTTATTTATTCACTTCAATTATCTAATAGCTTCAACGAAAATTGATAAACAAACATTTTACGAAAGATTTGCGAAAATATTTCATAAACTCAATTCACCCCCCTCTTGAGTTTGAGGCCACTTGGTAACAAGTGGTATCAGAGTTAGGCTCTTATGTAAAGGGTTTAGCAGCTTTAAGAGAAAGTAATGGCCTCCTCAAATGATTTTTCAGAAAGTTCTTCTCTCCATAGACCTCCATTTTTCAATGGGGATGGGTATGCTTATTGGAAAGAAAGAATGAAATCTTTTATTGAAGCTATTAACTTAGATGTGTGGGATGCTATTGAAAATGGTCCTTTTGTCCCCACACAAGTTGTAAATAGTGTAAGAGTTAACACACCAAGAAGTGAATGGACCGATGATGATAAGAAAAAAGTCCAAGATAATTCAAGAGCCAAAAACATCATTACCACAGCTTTAGGGCATGATGAGTTCTTTAGAGTCTCAAATTATAAATCTTCCCAAGAAATGTGGGACACTTTACAAGTAACCCATGAGGGTACTAGTGAAGTGAAAAGATTAAGGATAAATACTCTCACTCATGAGTATGAGCTCTTTAGGATGAACCATGTTGAAAGCATTCAAGAAATGCAAAAACGTTTTACACATATTGTTAATCATTTAGCTTCATTAGGAAAGACATTTTCTATCGAAGATCTTATTAACAAGGTTTTAAAATGTTTGAGCAGGGATTGGCAACCTAAGGTGATGGCTATCTCGGAATCAAGAAATCTTGCAACAATGACCTTAGCCACTCTTTTTGGCAAGCTCCAAGAACACGAATTGGAGTTGAATAGACTCAAACAAAATGAAAAGCTTGACAACAAAAAGAAGGGGATTGCTCTCAAAGCCACCTCATCCATAATCAATGATGACGATGATGAAGATGACTTGGAAATAGATGAGGAGAATCTTGCTCTACTAGTAAAGAAATTCAGAAGATTCTTCAAGAAGAGTGGAGCTCAAAGAAGACCTCCTTTTCCCCAAAAGAATGTCTATCACAAAAGGGAAGGAACCTCATCCACTCCTAAATGCTATGAATGTGGAGAATTGGGTCACATGAAGATGGAGTGCCCAATCTATCAAAGTAAAGTGAAAAATTATCATAAAAGGTCCTCAAGGAAGAAGAAAGAAAGAAGAGCCTACATAGCTTGGGATGACAATGACATGGTTTCAACCGATAGCTCAGACAATGAGAAAGCCAATCTATGTTTCATGGCTAGAGGAGAAGAGGAAGATGAAGACGACATGAAGGTAACATCTTCAAATTCTGAATCAAACTCTTCACCTTCCTATGATGAATTACAAGATGCATTTGAAGAATTACATAATAAATCTATGAGACTTGCAAAACTTGTTTCATCATCTAAGAAAATAATTTCCTCATTTGAAAATAAAATTTCTATTTTAAATAAAGAAATTGAGGAATTGAAATTAGAAAATGAAACTCTTGGATTGATTGATGCAAATTCTTCATGCATGACATGTTTATCACTTGATAATATATCTACACCCTCATCTTGCTCATCATGTAAAGCATTTGAAATTGAGATTGAGGATTTGAAAAACACTCTTTCAAAATTTACCTTTGGAAGAGATAATTTGAACATATTACTTGGGAACCAAAGATGTGTTTTTCAAAAGGTTGGTTTAGGGTATAATCCCAATAACATATAGAAGTTTCTCAAGAATTTCTTTGTTTCATCAAGTACATCAAGTAGTCCCTTTACTAAATGCTTTCATTGTGGTAGGAAAGGGCATAGTGCATCAACTTGCAATGTAAGAAACAATATCAATAACAAGTTAGGAACTAAAATGGTTTGGGTTCCCAAAGGCACTTTGCCAAAAACTAACACACAAGGACCCAAGAAAATTTGGGTAGCAAAAGACAAAAATTGAAGTGTGTTGTTGGTGTGCTTGAAGGCCAAGAGCTGACTTTGGAATCTTAAAAGTGGCTGCTCCAAGTACGAGACCAAAAAATACTTCAAGCTGTCCTCCTTGTCTCCTAAAAGCTTGAACTTGCATCCTTTGGTTAAGTGGAGACTTGCTCTATGCTTTACTAGTTTAACATCTTGAAAAATATCTCTACATATCTTGAATATGCTAAATGAATATGCTTTTTATGTGAAATGGTATGTATAATATCAATATCTTTGAACTTGTCATAATGGATCAATCATGCATCTAATTCTGCCGTACAATGTATTAACTTGCTGCATAATATGCTATTTTGATGCATAATATATTACTTTACTACATAATGTGATATCTTGATGCATAATATGTCATTTTGCTACACAATTATGTGTTTTGGATTAAAGATTGGTTAGTTTTTATGTTTACATGATGTTTGGAATTGATTTGGAATGATTTGGAACATTTTTGAATGATTCAAGTTTGGTCCTTCACTATTTGAAATGCAAAAACTAATTTTAGCAAACTTGTAATCGATTATAGGATCCTTGTAATCAATTACAAAGGCTTTGTCAAGCATTCCAAGCCAAGTCAGAAAGCATGTAATCGATTACGCAAACTTTGTAATCGATTACAAGGAAAACAGAACGCGTGTAATTGATTACAATAAAAGTGTAATCGATTACAAAACCTTTTTTCATAATTTTGCTTAATCTTAATGTTCTGTTGGCATAAATGATGAATACTATCTAAGTTTTTCTTTATATGCATTTGCTATTGGTATCACATATTGTTGTGCTAAACGGTTTATACTTTGATATTGATCCTGCTAGGCTGAAATGATTATATCCAATCTGAATGCTTATGTCTTCTTTTTGATAATGCTAACGGGGGAGAGATTAGTGAAATATATTGCATGTGTATGGGGGAGTTTTGCGCTTTCACATATTCTATCTCATGCATACATTACGGGGGGGAGTTGCGCTTAAATATCTGATAATCAAATAAATGCAAATATTTCTCCTTCTATTAAATGTTTAGTTTGTCATCATCAAAAAGGGGGAGAATGTGAATGCTTATGTCTTGGAGCATATCAAATGGGTTTTTGATGATAACAAAGCCAAATATTAAGATCAAGATCAAAAGAGAAGACCAAGATCAAAAGAGGTATATTAGATATAGGTCTTAGAATATCAATATAAAATGCCCTTTAAGTATCTCAATGATTCTCAAATGATTTTCCAAATATCATTTTCAAAATCATCTTGTAAATTCAAAGTTAAACATGTTTTTCCCAAGAAATGTTGTTTTTAATCTTGGATTCAATATTCATGAAGGTATTTTTGTTTAATCCAATGATCTAAGTGTTAGAAATGGCTTACATACTCAATTGGATTTGAAAAATGTGTTCAAAGGCCAAAGTAATCGATTACAAGATGTTTTTAATCGATTACATAGCAAACAGAGGCCTTATAATCAATTACACCAAGCTGGTAATTGATTACAATGAGCCCAGAAAGGCAAGAACACGTTCAAGAAGCCCTGTAATCAACTACAGAGAAATGGTAATCGATTACAAGAAAGTCAGAGGCCTTGTAATCGATTACACCAAGCTGGTAATCGATTACCAAGTGCCCAGAAAGCCAAGAACACGTTCAAACAGCCATGTAATCGATTATAGAGATTGTGTAATCGATTGCCAGTGGTCTGACAACAGCCAATGACTATTTTCTTGGCTTTTAATGTTGCTATAAATGCTACCCAACTGCTTCTTTCTTCCAATAACTTATAAATACTTGCCTTGAGGCTTCATTATTGGCTAACCTTCAATTCAGAACATCAATCTAAGACTTATATACGAGAATCAAATTCTGAAAATGTTTTTGCCCTATTTTTGTGAGAAAGGTTGAGATATTCAAAAGGGGCATTGCTAGAGCTTCAATTTGTATCAATCTACTCTTTGTGAGAGAGTTTCTATCATTCAAATACTTTGTTTATTCTGTAAAGAAGGTGAGGTATCCCTTGTTGAATAGGAGGTGAGGTATCCTTCAAAAGTGTAAAAAGAGTGAGGTATCCCGCAAAGATTATATAGGGTGAGGTATCCCAATGTGTTGTTGAGTGCTCCAATCTGTAAAGGTTTTCAAGCACCCATTCAAGCATGAAGTTTAGTAGAAAATCTCGAGTGGTTCGCTTAAGGACTGGACGTAGGTCACAAGGGGTAGTTGAACCAGGATAAATCCTTGTGTTTGATTCTCTCAACCCTATCCCTTTATATTTGTGCATTTATTTTATATGCTTGCTTGAATGTTATTCATATTGACTTGTTTTAATTTGTGAGTGAAGTATTCAATATCATTTATCTATTCACTTCAATTATCCAATAGCTTCAACGAAAATTGATAAACAAATATTTTACGAAAGATTTGAGAAAATATTTCATAAACTCAATTCACCTCCCTCTTGAGTTTGAGGTCACTTGGTAACATTTATGTTATCCACGAAAAAAAGCTTTTAAAACTCATATCTTATACTATTAACTTTTATAACTTGGGTAAAGGATTTTAAAGGAGTCGGTCTTAAATGTAATGCCTCCGGGAATGGGGTGTTACAGTGAATGCTTTTTTCATAAAGGTTTTGATGATAACAAAGCCATGACAAAGACTAAGTCGAAAGGAAGCTCTAAAAAATAGACTTATAGGACTTAGGATCATTTTGTGAGAAGTGATTTAGGATATCTCAATAAGTTTAAAATGATTTTTGAAAAGTCCATCATGAATTCTTTTAGTTGGTGGTTGATGGTTTGAAAAAATCTGGGTTATTTTTGCACAAAATCATGTTTTAAACTTGGGTTACTAAAATCTTGTTTAATTCCTTGAAAAATCCAAGTTTTAGTTGTTGGTAATTTTTACCAATCTTGTTTGGGCTCAAAAGTTGGTTTTAGAATGATTGTAATCTCTTACAAAAGCTCTGTAATCCATTACTGACAGGTGGTAATTCAATACGGTGTTTCGTAATCCATTATGAGCATATTAAAAAGCTCGAAATCAATTACCATAATCCTGTAATCAATTACAGGCTTCCTAAAACTCGTTTTTAACAAAACAAAAGCATGATAATTTAACATGCTTAGTAATTGTTTGTGGTGATCCACAAGTGCGCGGGTCGATAAGTAATATATGAGAGTTAGAGTATCGTGTCCTAAGGGATTGACAATTAGAAAAATGCTAAACATAACCAAATTCCACAAATTCTTATCCAAGCAATCGAATTGTGAGAGTGGTTTGTAATTAAAATAACAAATTAAAAGAAGCAGAACAAGAAAGCATCGAGCATTAATTCCACAAGAGAAAGATGAGAATGATTAAAGCCTAGGGGTCCCTATTCCTTTGCTACTTCAATGAATAACTTGCAATTCACAAGCATCTAACAATGAGTTGGTTTTGTTAGCTAAAACAGGCAATAGATAAAAGCCTATGTCTAGGACAAATATCCATGTGAAACCTAGTTAATCCACTATGTGTCCATATGAATTAGCATAAGAATCACTCATTGAGACCAATTGTCAAACACTTGCTATGCATGACTAATGGGTATGTGTCCATCCCATTAGCTAATCAACACACTCAGCCCAATAGAATGTAATTGAACATACATCAACCATACCATATCTATATTCATAACACCCTATTTCTAGTTCAATTGGAATACTAAAATCATGCAATTGATGACCAATCAATAATAAACATTAAGCATAGATATGGAAGAATAAAACTAATTTCATTGATAGAAACCCAACAAATTTATAAGATATTCAAATCCATAACAAGATCCTAGAGAACCCCTAGATTAGGATTTAGTTACACATCATGAAAGAAGAGAAAACTAATAGAATTATGAAACCCATCAAATTACAAATCAAGAGAGAAAAGGGGAAGAATGAACAAGAATAGTGATAATCCAATGCTTGATCTTCCTCCTTGATCTTGATTCTTCACTTGAATCACTTCAATCTTCCAAGGTTTTCTCCTCCTCTCCCTTTCTCTATGAAGTTCGTGCTTGTCCAAAAACTCACTCTGCAGAATGCCTTCAAAAATCAGATAAAAAGGGCCAAATTCGTGGACCAGGGCTTTTCCCATGCCTAGGCGTGGTTATGAAACACGTGCTGTCAGGTGCTAGCCATGTCTAGGCGTGAGTGTCTCTGTCTGAAATTCCTGAAAACCTGAGAGTGCCATGCCTAGGCTTGGTTTTTCCACGCCTAGGCGTGGTTTTGTCAATCCTAGGCGTGGGTTGGCATCAGCATCTCTTTTTTTGCTTTTTTTTTTCAATTTTGAGCTCCTTTTTGAGTTCCTTGGTCTTTCCAAAGCTTTTCTATGTTGAATAGCTACATTAAGACAATGTCAAAGTCCATCAAATCATAATCAATCCAATTTCTTTAAATAAAATCCTCAAAGATTCAATTCTCAAGCATTTGAGTTAACAAGCTTAAATCATTAAAGTCATGCATGAATTGAACCTTTGGCCAATAAAACTTAAAGATAGCATGCTCATGTACATTCAAAATTAAGTGAAATAACTTCATTTCCAGAAGTTATCAGTAATCAATTACCAAGAGCCCAAAAACTTGATTTTGAAGCTAGTAATCGATTATCATATGTTGTAATAGATTACTAAGAGTTTCAAACATCCATAACTTATTTTTAAAGCATGGTAATCAATTACCATATGCTTGTAATCGATTACCACTCCTCTGAAACTAGTAATGACTAGTTTTTAATGCATTAAATGTTACACCAACTCTCTTTAATGGCTCTATTTCGTTGATCGACTATAAATACAAGCCTTGGGACACTTAATGCTAACTCTTGAACATCTAACAACCTATTCCCAAGCATTAATTTTGAGATTTAATCCTTTCAACAATCTTGTTCTATGTTAAACCCTTTGAGATATCTTTGAGAGCTTCATAATGCTTTAATTTGTATAATCTACTCTTTGAGAAAGTTTATTTCTTTCAATCTTTATTGTAAACACTTGTGAGAGTGGAGGATCCTTTTAGGAAACAAAGAGGCTTCTACACATAGAGGTGGATGATCCTTGAAGTGTAAGAAGGGCTCCAATCTTGTAAAGGATTCTCAAGTACCTATTGAAGCTTGAAGAATAGTGGAAACTCCTTAGTGGATGATCCTAGGGACTCAACGTAGATCACAAGGTTGATTGAACCACTATAAATCTTGTTTGCACTCTTTTGTAGCCTTATCCTTTTACTTTCAAGTTTGTTTATAGAATTTACATACTTATTGCTTCATCCTCTACTCATTCACCTTCTTTAAAATTGTGTGAGATTTTTTTGTTGTCATAAATTCATTCACCACATAAGAAAATAGCTTCAACAAAAATAAAAAAGGGCTTGTTTGCAAAAAGTTTTGAAAAACTCAATTCACCCTCCTCTTGAATTTTGAAACCACTTGGTAACACATAACACATCATTCATTTGTTTTTTAATCACATCACAGTATAAGATATATATATATATATACCTGTGTGTGTGTATGTGAGTAGAAACCAATTCATCACATACTGAGCATGATATCAAAGGTGCAAGCATCAGTATCTACACTACATTAGTGTGCCTTGAGCCTCAGGGTCATATATACATACCAAATAAAAATAGTAAAACAACATAAGGACGTCAGTTCCTTATACAGAATCCAAGTACAAGCCATACATTACCAGAGTCAGTGTCAAAGTCATCTCTACGTACATACTGATAGGCATATCTATATCTAATATACATCTAAATGCAAATGTGGTATACAAAAATAACTACAAATAACCACATTCTACACTATGCCTATCACAAAAAACAATCAAGCATCAACAGTCCATCGGATGAAGGCAAAATCACTGGTGAGGAAAAAGAATGATCACTGCAGGACAATAGCGTATATATAGTCTTATAACACCTGTGGAAATATGATAGACTTATATATGGTTGCAGAGGTAGCCTAATATTTATTTGTCATTCCTATGTAATTTTGTGACCTTCTGAGCACATTTAGTCACTTTGCTGTAACACTATGTGTGAAATATAGTTGTTTTTAGCCCTAGAATTGGCTTTAACTACTCAGTTAATGGAAATAAATATAGAGAGTTTGTTTCTAGGTCACAAATGTGTGAAGGAAGATGTGGTTAAAGTTTGAGGTAAATCGAAGTTAGTTTGGCATTTTTAAGCATACAGAATGTGTGTTTTAATGTCGGGTTAGCTACCATCAGATATGGAAAAATATGGAAATGGTGAAACAAGATTTTTGATGAATCTTAGGATTTATTTTAAACTTGTTGGAAGTTAGAAAACTGGATTCGGTGAAATCTAGTTATTCTTAACAAATCGGGACTTATGGTGAGTCACTTAAGTGATAAAGTGAGACATGGTTCTCACCTTTTTCTATTACCTTGACCTATTTAAGGCTAAAATGAGATATTTTGTCTCATTTTCTCTTTTCTTTCACGCCTGCAGCTAGAGAAACCAAAGGGAAATCCAAGAAAGGAGCAAAAGGAAGGCAAGCATCAACCAAAGAGGAAGACGAAGGTAGAGGTGGTGAGGAGCTGCTAAGTGACTTCATTTCTGGTCATTGAGGTAGGGGGAACCTTGTTTCCACTCTTTTCTTCCATGTTCTTCATTTGGTTTTTGAGAGTTTTTTATGTGAGAAGTGGATTTCTAGGGTGATTTTGGGGTTTTAAGCTTAATTCTTGTTAGAGAACTAGAAGATAGTTTGTTTTTTAGTTATTGATTGCATGGTGTAACACCCTCCTTAGGACATTACATTTCAGACCAACTCCTTTCAATTCTTTACCCAAGTTGTAAAGTATTTAATATTATCGTAATATGGGTTTCAAAATTTCTTTTTCACGGATAACATAAACTTACCGAATTTTAGAAACACAAGACACAAGAACTCAATAATATACATCTCACGTACATAACATAGATTAGTAGTATTTTAAATACATAATACTTACGTACTTTAAATAATATGTAATTACCATATAAAAACTGAACCCAGCCCAAGTCCAAACACTAGAAGAGTAAGGTCCTGCACTTGATCTTCCTCCAGATCCTCCTCGGGATCCCTAACAGACAAACTCCCCAGACAGGACATGTTACTACGGACAAACGTCCGAGCAGTCGACACATCAGAGTCCTCACTATGAGTGTCATAAAGATCACTCCACAGATCTCTAATAGGCATAGAGAACTCCAAATGCACACAAGCATCAAGAGAGAGAACAGTATCCCCAAAATAAACAACACGCTCAACATCAGTATCATAGCGCCAGCCATCAGTGCCTCCTCGAAACTGCACTCTCACGTAACCAAGAAAACCAGGTGTTGACGCCATCTCAGTACACAGATAAAATCAACACAATAGAAAGGAGGTGTTCATGCCTCTTGCTCTTCACAATATTTATCACACATACATATAAACAAAATAATACAACAAAGAGGTGAGATCCCCTACATCAATACTATCATGGCAGCATAGAAACAATAATGCCATTCACACACAGCAATATCACAGAATAACAGGTATAATCATGTTATCAACTAATAGATAAGTTAACAATATATATATTTCACGATATATAAAAACTAACCATACCACAAAATAAACATATTAACTATGCCACAACAATATGTACACTTACTATGCACATACACAATGTGTATACTAACCATCCTTATGCACAATGCACCCATTTCTTACTCCATAGAGCTAAACACAAACTCAGAGATGAACGTTCCAGAAGATCTGCCACCCTCAATGACAGTCTATGCTGGACCACGAAAAGAATAGTGTTTGGCAGGTCCTTGTCAGTGCGTTGCAATGGTTCTTCACAGCCAGAGGTATATAATGTGATAACAGATCACTAAGTGAATCACCTCGCCCTGACGCTCCCTGAGATCCATCAGGGATCACACTATCCAAATTCTCGTTCACTCCTAGGCAAAAAAGCCACAACAGCCATCGACTGTATAATGCTCAAATGCATGATCCATGAAATCAAACCACTGTTGGACTGTTCCCAATGATATTAAAGCAACTGCCCATACAATTGTCTAATACCATTAGCATCAATGATATTATATAACCACCCATACAATTACATAATACCACTGATCCACTCAGGTCTAATACATCCAAAACTTGTTCCTCTCATTCGCGTACCGTTTTTATCGTATTTTCACAATTGCAGAAAACTTCTGTTACGTTTTCAAATCGCATAATGATTTTTCAACGTTTTCTCAATCGCATAAAGATTTTAAAATGTTCTCTTAATCGTGTGACTAAAAATCACCATTTTTAAATCGTGTAAGAGTTTTCTGCGGATTTTCAATCGCGTAATACATTTTAATCATATTCTAAGTTTAAATTAAAACTTTTCTCATTTAATATCAAAATTGGGCTTTAATTCCAATATTTCCTTAATAAATCACCTTTAAATAATATTTCTAACGTTTTCTCACTAAACCTCCACCAAATAATATTTCCTAATGTTTTCCATAAAAACTTATATCATTTAAATTAATTCAAGATGTCTCAAATTTTTTGTTCATTACTCTAAATAAAACTTTATTAACTAAAATATTTTAAACTCCAAACTATCTTTAGAAATTACTTCCTTGATAAAACTTCTCAAAATAATATTTTCTAATATTCTTTTTAAATCTTGCGTATTTTAATTCAATAAAACCTTTTTTCATCTTCCATATTAAAAATAAATTCCTCTTAAATAAAATACTTTAAGTTTCAAATTTAATTCTCCATCATATTTTTCTATACTATGGCCGAAATTCACTTTTTAATTAGTAATAAAAATATATTCATTTCCATTTTTATTTTGTAATTCCTTAATTACATTACTCACCACTAATCTTCTATGTTATCATTTAATAAATCATTTTTGTGATGGATCACCCATTTGTGGGCATAGAGGCCGTGAGCCTCATGATCTTTGGAACCAAAAAATTTCTTTCCTTTCAATCACAATTTATATCATACCACATACTTAGAACATCATAATCCTATAATAACAAATTCATGCATAATATCAAAGCAATAAAATCATATATAACAAATAATTGCAAATCACACAATCACACACATATGGTGAGTAAATCCTCACATGGATTCATCACCATCATACAATTTTGTGTCCCTCACCACCATAATTGGTTGATGAGGTTAATCTCCCTCTTACCTTAGGTGTAGCTTCTAAAGCTCCTTGTATAGCTCTTTGCATCAACTTTCTCCACCAAGTAACTCTTGAAAATCAAAGTAAACATACAAAAATTAATATCCAAGGCTTAATTAAGATGATCATAGATCAAATATGGTCTTAGAATTTCAAGAATCAAATAAGAAACGAAAAACCATGATCATCACCTTAGAACCGTAGAACTTGAATCCAAAAATCAAGCTTGAAGATGATGGAATCAAGTCTTGATCACAACATGAAAGATGCTTAGAATGATATTTAGGATCAAGAAGAATGGTTGGTTTGAATTATGAGTGATTGGAAAGTGATTTTAGGCACCAAGGCTGTGAGCTAGAGGAGAGAAAAATGAGAGAAAAAGTGTGAAGGTTTTTAAGAGAAAGATGACAGCTTTCTTGAATGAAATGGAAAATGAAGACTTAGCCAATTTGAGAGGTACTTGGTCGTGAGATAGGAGAAAGAAAAGTGGAAGAGAGAATTTTTGTGTTCAAGCTTGAATGAAAAGATGAAGGCTTTAGGAAATGTGATAGAAAAATCAATTTTAGTCACTTTGGAAGCTTCATGGCCGTGAGTTTCATCCAAAGGAGGGAATTAAATCCTTCTCCTACACGTTGCTTCCTAAACCATTGATTCTATTAAGGGTTGAAATTAAATCCTTCACTGCTAAGTCTTGCCATCCAAGGGTGCAAATCAAAGTCTAAGCCATTATTGTTGACTAATCTCAAGATATTTTCCAAAAGATATTTTTCAGAAGATATTTTCAGAAACTATTACCCAAAGATTAATAGCTACTGCTAGTCATTGTTCAATGGATAATAACATTACACAGTAAATAAAGGCATTACCCAATGGATAACAAAAAACTCAGATACAGAAAATTTTCGTCAACTATTTTCAGTTTTAGGTTTAATAAGTTCCCCCGGTCCTGCATTAACAGTCCAAAACTTTTCGGTTTAGGAAAATTTTTTATTTTTGTTGGCCCTCCTTAAACACGCATACAACTCAAAATAATATTAAAATAATCAAAATAATTAAAAATTCCTAGAAACTCACAAAAATTCACAAAAATTATTAAAACGTATTTATATCAAGAAAACAAAAAATCGAGGTGTTACACATGGTGATGCATTTTTCATCTCTTAAACACTCATAATCTCATTTGAGTTAAAAATGGGGCTTTAGGTTTTTATGGTGATGGATGATGCATTGATGCATGTGGCTTGTTTCCAAAATGGTTTTGAGAGTTGGAATGTGTAATTAGACCTTGTGTAAGGTTAGAAATCAATTGAAATTGAGTTTTGGGTGATTAGGGGAGGGTTTTGTTCTAATGAAATAGTATCCGAATTCTGCAGAATCTAGTTTCTGCTACTTGCGCTGTGGCACAGGTGTTGCACGCTGCACGTGCATGTTATGCCACTTCCAGTATTGAAACCCGAGAGCTAGGCGCCACGGCGTGGCCGTGTTGTGCCTTGACGTGAGCTCCGAAATTGGACAAAAATGTTGTGTGATGCAATAGAGTCTTCTATTGGTCTAGTTTCTTCTTATATGCTTCTTTATGAGTGTTGAGACTCTAAAAGGAGTGTTTAATGAAGTGTTTGGGTGGTGAATATAAATGAATTTGGTATGTGATTTATTGTGAGATTTAGCATCATTGTTATTATATTTGAGACGATGAATGTAATTCAATTGGTATACTATCTATTACAATATTTAACATCATTGTGTTTCACACTAACGGTTATGAATGTGAACCAATTAGCAATGCTAGTTATGGTAGTAATTGGCATCATTGTTTTTCAAAACTATGTTGATGAGGAACAAGTCCTCATTGTTAATGATTATGGATTGTAAACGAATTGGTATGCTAGTTATTGTGGTAATTAGCATCATTTTTTCCATACTTATGTGTTTTTGGGTGATCATATATGATTGTAAGTGAACAAGTAACATACCTTCCATATCATAGTGATAAGCTAAGGATGGTTTATTCCCTCACACCCTGTGAAATGTCTGGAACTAGGTTCCAGTGCTTGCTCAAAGCTTATGAAACCGGGTTCCTTTGCTTTGACCAAGATTTATGCATACATAACAATTCCAGAGTGGTTAGGATGAGTTCCCTCACTATGTCTGATGAATCATAACATTATCTCTATTCATTTTAGGATGCTGCATAGGCATGAACATAAGGTATAAATTGGCATAGCATGGCAATTGTATGGTCAGTTGCTAATCATAATGTACTCATGCATTGCAATTGTATGGGCAGTTGCGTTTTTGTGATAATTATGTAAAATGCTGGTATTGGAATACTTCTAGTGAGAATTGTGATTTCTCACCCCATTTGTGTTGCCATATAAATCTAGGTGTAGGTTCTACAAAAGGCAAAGAGAAGATGTATAATACTAGTATAGTTTTTTTTAATGTTTTAAATGGATAAGGTTTGTAACTATTATGCCTGAGAGGCTTAGTTGTAAAGATTTATACATAGTTTATTTTTTGAGAGATACCAACTTCATGTATAAATTTGATGGTTTGTGGCTCACATTTTTTTATATAATGTGTTGGATTATATTGAAAATGTTTACATCATAAGTAGCATGCCTAGATCTAAGTAGCATGGTATAATACGAATTATGCTATTGTTATTAAATTTGGGATGTTACAAGTCTCACGTTCATATAGATTATGTAGGTGCTAGACTTTGGGTCTTACATGCACTAACTCTTGGCAGGCTCTTTGTAGATAGTCAACATTAGCATCTTCAACTATCAGTAGTACCGGGCGCTGGAATATCACGGAATAAGCAACGGGGTCAAAATTTTAAGAACTGCTAGTAATACTAACCAGCAAGTGTTATTATGAAAGTTCCAGCTGCTTTGGGAATTTTTCAAATGTTTAAGAATAATTAATTAAATGGCAAAAGTCAAAACATTTTAATTATCCTTGCGGTAGAGGTTTATTTTAATAGTCTAGTTCCATTTATTAAGTTATACCATTTTTCCCGAGGACTAACAAAACACAAATAGAACAACCAAACATCATATAGAGATAGATAAAGCACTCACAAGTTCATAGAAAATTCATAGATCCATTTTAGATATCTCAGAGTGCCAACATTCAATAACAATTAATAACAGAATATGGCAATAATGCATAGAATAATGATATATTCTTTATGTGATATACAAATGCATTGTAATTTCTTTTAATTGCCTTATAGTGCTCTTTATCTGTCCATAGGTTAATTCCCCAAATCCATGTCCTTTTATATATGTAGGGAGTCTCATGCTCCACCTACACTTGGTAGTAGTCTTCTTATTAGGCCTGAGCTTGCAACACCCTCAAAAACATGTTAGACTTGTATATCATTATAAAGGTATCCTAATACTTGCTTGATATGCCTGTGTAGTTTTATGACAAATTGAGTTAGTTTATGTACTTTGTTGCAACACAGAATGTGGAAAGTAGCTTAAAATAACTCAGATAGTGGCATAAGTTTCTTAGTGGAGGGAAATAAATAAAGAGAATTTATTTCTAGGTCACAAACATATGGATAAGGATGTTGTTAAAGTTTGAGGGTAAATTAAGTTAGTTTGGTATTTTTAAGTACATCGAGTGAGTGTTTTTAATACTAGATTGACTTAGTAGATACATGGAAGTTTATGGAAATGATGAAATTAGGATTTAGGTGAATCTTAGATTTTATTTTAATACCTATGGAAGTTAGGAAACTTAATTTGATAAAATCTAAGTGTTCTTAGCAAATAAAAAGTTCTTGCAAAATATCAAATTTTGCAAAGTCCTCCACAGCTCTTTACTAGCCACTTTCTTTGACTTTTCTTGATATTTCTCACCTTTTTTCTCTCATTTCTCTCACATCTTGCAGTAGTAACAAAAGGAGAAAGAAGAGAAGAGAAAGAAAAGGAAAAGGAGAAAAAAGAGGAGAGGAAGAGAAAGGGAAAATAGAAGGCAAGTTAGGAGCTTCCACAGCCAAAGCTTGGTCATCTTCAAGAGCTAGAGGTAAGGGTGTTTGATACTTAGTTCCTTCATTTTCTATTCTCTTCTTCATGCATGATGCATGTAGGTTTGGATAGAAAAATGGGTTTTTAGTATGGTTTTCCATGGTTTGGGTTGGATGAACTAGTTGGAAACCTAGTTTAAGATTCAACTTGAGATAGTCTATGCATGGTGGGTAGTTGGAACCTTAGGAATATCCATGGAACTCTTTGTGAAGGAAGTTGAGAAATGGGTATTTGAGTTTAGGATTCTTGACCATAAATCCATGCTAGGTGAGTTAGGAGTTTACATGAAGGTTGCTTTGTGGTTAGGGACCTTAGTTGTGATTGGAAATCATATAGAATCTATGTTTGAGGATTGGGATATGAGATGAAAAGCAATGGAATAGTGCTACGATTGTTTTGCTATCTAGAAGTACCTTTTTTTCTGATTCCTTTTTCGAATAAAGCAAAAGGTTATTCAAATAAAGCACCACAGAGAGCTCCAGGGGGTGAGTTTTTGAAGGTGTTATTCAAATAACACTAAGGATTATTCGAATAAACCCAAACAGAGAGAAAACAAAATTGAACAATTTAAGGTGTTATTCGAATAACCCCAAGGGTTATTCGAATAAACCTTTCCAAGATGCAAACTTAGAGGACTCTATTCGAATAACAGAGTGAGTTATTCGAATAGAAATGCCCTATTTTGAGGAATTAGATATTCCATAGGTTACCATGTGATGGGGTTTTGTTGGTTTTCACCAAGATGAGTAATTTAACGTAGGACTTAGCCCTTTGTGCATCCATTAGGTATGGATTACCATAGGTAGGTGTCTAGTTCCTTGAGTAACCAAGTGTTGCATTTGAGATCACTTGTGAAGTAGTGGAGAGGTGGGATACCAGATACAAGTATACTAAGTTTGTTTGACAATAGTTGAGTGCCATAGTGCATGAAGTGCTCTCATAGAGTGAAGGTAGAACTAGTAATGCAAAGATAGACTTGGTATAGAGTTGATGTGGTGTTTATGTAGGAGCCAGACATAACTTCACATTTTTCACACACACTTGCTATTCATACGTATTTGTAACCTTATGTGGTGTGCACAATCACTTGGCCGGAGAATAAGGACTAGTCCTAAATTCTCATAGCGAGGGCTATTATGGTCAAGGTTATCTGTGTTGTGTAGTGGACCAGTCCACTCATTATAGGGTATGTTAAGGAGGTAACAGATTCCTTCCCTATCCAGTGAAATACAAGGAACCGGGTTCCTAGGGATAGCCAACTTTCATGACATGGCATATACACTATCACATACATTTCATAAGCATAACCATACATAACATAATCATTGCATTTCATGACAATTGCATGGGTAATTGTCTTATCTGTGGAACATGATTTGTTTTGATAATGAGTAATGACTTGTATACCTATTTTGAACATGTTTCTTTCGTGAATGGGTTATTTATTCTTTATGAATGCTACAACTGCTAGTAATGGAATGCTATTACTAAGAATTGTGAATTCTCACCCCGTGTATTGCCATGTAAATCTGTTAGGAATTGCGGTTACATCACTCAGCGAAAAAATTAGGATTCCCACCGAGTATCCATGCGAAAAGCCATAATCTGAGTTTTTTTTTAAAATTATTTACCTCTTGAAGCGTGATCAAAAGGAAGGACGTGAATCACCAACACCGTAATAGAAATGATGTTTCTACGATATCCATACGAACAGACTCACGAACGTCCAATGTTCGCAAAGAGGAACCTCACGTCTCTCACACAGTGCTAGCTGAGAAGAGAAGAGAAGAAACCTGTCGCTCTCTCACTCACTTTTCTGTAGGTGCGGCCGGGGTTCTTAAATTGTGTCTCTTAGCAGCCCCCTTAACAGTACTATTTATAATAATGACTGCCTTAAATGAGTATGAGCAACAGCAAGGTAAGCTATGCAACCCTAGACTCATCTGTTATGAGTCTGGCTCATATTTGAATCCGAGTCCAACTTGGATCCATTGCTCTAATTTTAGTCTGCTCTATGTGTGTGACCCTGCAGGTTCTCATTACATTGACAGTAATATTAAAATCCCATTTTAATATTATAAGTAGTGAGTGGTATCTAGCAACACATCGCTGTTACCCAAGTAATAAGAATGTTAGTGATTTGACATAACCTTTCCGTGACCAATGTTTCCGTGTCATTTAGTCCCTTTGTCAAGATATCTAGATTGGACACAAGGCATGGAATGCATCACCCTTGTATAGTCCAATCATTCGTTTCCTGATACTCGAGTAGACTTTGTAACAACAAATGAAATCAATATCTCATATTGGCTCATTTGAGCATGGCCATGCATTTCGTAGTCTCACTCAATCAGGGGGCCCGAAGATATCGCTCCTGTTATGTAAGAGTGACAAATCCCATCTAGGTCACTCACATCCCTCTGCATGATATACGGTATGTCTAATAACCAACTTTATAATCACCTTGTTACAGATGACGTTTGATGGCATTAAAATACACAACTCCTCATGTAGGAATCGTAGTGATTTCAGGTCAAAGGACCACAGACACCATTGTCATTATGAGAATCGCTTATGATACTCACATAATGATCCATGTAGCGTTCTCATGGCGGGTCAGTCCAGTACATAATTACTCTAACATATGTACCCATGTGAAGACTTGATATCTCATATCCATGACCCGTGAGATGTGGTCATCAGTCTATGCACATACTAGTCTCAATGCATTATTGTTGTCCTAGTTAACAATAATACTTGACTAGGGACATTTACGAATAGTGTTCTAACCAAAAGGATCTCACGATCAAGTCATCCACTTGATATCCTATGGTATCAAACTTACTATTCTAAGGACTTTATTATGTTTATCAAAAAGAACACAATAAATGAAATGCCTCATATATTAAAATAAGCATAATAGAATGTATGTAAATACAAAAAAAGTATCGGCCTCTAGGGCATAACCAACAAAATCTAAGTGGAAGTTCTTCCAAAGGAAAGAAGAAGATGTATGAAGACTAGTATAGTTTTATTTGTTTTAGTAGACAAAGCTTATGTAATTATTTGTATTTGCTTTAAGTTTTGTAAAATGTTATATATATATATGTATAATCTTTTTAGTTTTGGCTCTCCATAATTATTCGTATAAATATTATGGGTTAATTTGATGTTTAAGTTAGAAGTAGCATAGCTAATGTTGTACACTAAGGTATCTGGTATTAGGATGCTACAGAGCTCATCCTATACATGATAGTCCTTCGCCACATAGCCTTATCCCTAGTAACGTGGCCTCACTTGTAAGTTACTTTCATAAAGGAATAGAACATAGGGATTACCACTAGGTACGAGGGTCATTTTCATATCTTTTAATTTTTGAGCACTTAAGGATGCACTTTTCATTACATTTCATTTACTAGCTCTCTTTGTCAAATGTAAGAAGCATATCAAATTCAATGTATTCCAATTTCTCATTCATCATGCCAATGTCATATTTCTTATATCAACATGCTACTCATGTGATTCTCAAGATAACTTGGCATACAAGCAATGTCGTATACATGAGATGAAAATCAAATAATTAGGCTCATACATAAGTTATTTCATCTCAGTCATAAGCCATCACATTAAGACATGAAACATTTATTCAAACAGCAAATAGCTATCAACTTATCGATATTTCACAACATAGCAGATTGTCAGATGGCTACCAATCACTTATCAATTAGCTCATAACACAATAAGATTATCAGACAACTATTAATTACACCCAGTCAGCTTGTAACTTCGATGGAACAATTGATAACTCTTTTACCAGACAACTTGTGTTGATACCCAATTTTGTCCATAAAATTTTTATTTTTGTTGCTTAATCAAGGACTAATAAGTTTGTGTTAAATGATGCTTAATTGCAATTTTTAGAACACATAATATTTTTTCATGTTTTATTTACTTCCATCTTTTTTTGATCACTACTTTTTCTTATTATTTGTACAAAAAAAAGGAAAAAATATGAAAAATAAGAATATGTTTTTAATGAGAAATCATGATTTGGTATTCTTGAAAAATAAGGGATATGCTTTTAATAAGAAATCATGATTTGATTTTCTTAAAAAAATAATTGAATGATATGCTTTTAATGAGAAATCATGATTTGATATTCTTGAAAAATAAGGAATATGTTTTTAATAAGAAATCATGATTTGATTTTCTTAAAAAATAATTGAAGGATATGCTTTTAATAAGAAATCATAATTTGATATTCTTGAAAATACAGAATATGCTTTTAATAAAAAATCATGATTTGATTTTCTTACAAAATAATTGAAGAACGTGCATTTAGTGGGGAATCGTGATTTGATATTCTTAAAAGATATTCAAGATTTAAAAGGAAAAACTCAAAATAAAAGATTATGATGATTCAATAAAAAAAGAAAAGGAGGAATGTGTTTTAAATGAGAGATCATGATTCAATTTTCTTAAAATAAATCATGAGATAATTTAGGAGGCTAATTTTGTTGAGATTTTTTGTGATCAATTAATGGATTGATATTTACATGGGAATTAGGGTTTAATAATTCCTATAAATAGAACCTTCACCTATTCACAAGGAGACAATTGCACACAATTATAGAAAATTACACACAATTACATACAAGAGGAGAGCTTGCCATGTGAAGAGTTAGAGTTAGAGGTGAAGATTAGTAGAAGGTAAGAGGTGTGCGTGGATTAACTAAATAGAAGTCCTTGATTTCTTTGCCAACAGGTACGTTCTCTTACCATACATTATTCAAGCTTATGTTGGATTAGAAGTTGGTGAAGTTGATTTTATATGCTACGGTATTCTAGTGATAAGTTGTAATTATGATGTTGAATGCATTTTAATTTTTGCTTGGTCTTAATATAATTATGATGTGACTTTGGATTCTTGAGAATTAAATTGAGTTTGAATTAATAGGATAAAGTCTATTCCTATTTTTCTATCAATTTTGACTACATGGCATGTTTATGTATTATTAGTGTGTATTTTAATTGACTATCAAATGTTGCACTGAAAATTAAACGAGTTGTGACAATTTGTTGATATGAAAAATTTGAATTTTTTTTGAAGTGTTATTTGAATTACAACCGTTTATAGGTGATATCTCAAGCGTGACACCAAGCTTCACTTTTCAAGAATTAATTGAATTAATTGAGTCATGATGGCTTGTTAATTTAAATTTTAAAAAATGATTTTTTTAATAAAAAAGATAATTTTTGTAATTAAAACAAACCAACCAACAAATTTTTTTAAAGAATGATGTGACTTTGAATTCCTCATTGCACTTGGGGATACGTAGGAGTAGAATTTCTATTCTGTTAAGCCAAAATTAATTTTTACAATTTGGTTGTTTATTTTAATTTTATAAATAGTTGTAATTTTTTTTAAAAGAGGTAAAATAAATATACTTGAGATTATTAAAATTTGCACAACTAACTAAATGTACTGTTCTTAGAACGGGCAGTGTATGGTTTTAACACATTCCGTATTTGTAATCGACTCCCGAATTCAAACTCATTTTCCAAAAGACCAGTTTTTCTAATTAAATAGTTTTTTCTAATATTTTCCTAAATTAAATAAATATTAGTGGTGACTTCATTATTTTCAAAATCTTATTTTTTGTCGTCCCGTCGCGATCCCAATTGCGACAGCTTGTAACTAGATTGAATAGTTGATAACTAATATAGTTTATTGGCCAATAACCATGCATTGATTTCTTAGTGTTTCAAATTAATTTAATTGGTCTAATCCAAGCTAAATTATATAATTAAGAGACCTTGTATTATATTGTTTCAATTATACCATGAACCATTTTTTAACCCGAGACCTTAAATTGATTTTCTGCATTCAATTTCAACTATAATTCACCCAATTACTGTTAACTAAACACCTTTTGTATATTACTTACACGTGAATCAACTTCCTTAGTTCAAAACCCTGTGAACCCAAGACCTACGCCACTCTTCCATCAACCAATTCATCATCAATTCAACTTAATTCCTTGGTTTTAAAAAACAAAACCTAATTAGATTCTCAAGTACAATCCCCTTGGTGCAAGAATACCTCAAAACTGTGACCATAGCCTCACGAGGATAGCATCAAAATCCAACCAAACACCACATGCAACCATGGATTGCTACTCATACAAACTCAAGAATTCAAGGAATCAAGAAGGATTAAGAAGAAAACATCTACACCTACCCCTCACCCTTCAAACTTGTGACCACCCGTAGGAAACATCACAACGTTTGCATTCAAATCAACATGCAATTCATAGGTTGTTCATAGAAGAGCGAAAAGAAGAGAAATAAGAAGCAAGAACCCCTACTTGGTTGCCTATTCCTCATGGGTTAGAGGAGAAAATGGTGATGGAATAGCCTGATTTTAGAATCCAACTAGATGAGAAGGACGAGGAGGTGATGAGAAGCAGGTTTGCTTCTTTATGCAAGTTGAGATGATATGATTTGTCCATTCATACAAGAGCTCCAATATCTCCTTCCAAGGCTTCCTTGTAGTGCCCAACCAAGAGAGAAAAAAAAGAGAAAATGAGAGTGATGGTGTGTTTGTGGGGGTAGTGTCATATAAATGGAGGAATAAGGAAGGATAACCAAGTTGTTAGGCTTAAAGGGGTTGTTCCTTGAGCTTTGTTACTCCTAAGGATGTTTTTATCTCCAATCCTATGTTTTTAGCATCAAATTATGTCTTAGGAATTCATAGGATTCATATAAGATCTTGGTTTAGGCCATTTGATATCAGTTAGGCATAATTCTTACCAATATGCTAGTAACTTAGGATGTAAGTAACTTTCATGCATGAAATCCTATTGGTTTAATTTTAATCAAGGTCTAACCACTTAAAAATAAGACTTGAAGTTAGGCAAATGATAGCTCAGCTAAGTGGGTTTCACTTTTGTGCATGAATTTCTATTGGATGTAAAGTAATGATGATTCTAATTACTTTTATTCAAATTTTATTCCTAAGCTAAAATAATTAATCTAATTTATCCCTATTCATTTTCTTAAGTAAATATGGTGATTATAAAATTACAATCATCATCTAAACATTTTCCTTGATTCATAAAATGATTTTCATAATTTTATCCCATTTATTCTAATTTTATGCTACTTTTTAAGCTAAGAAAATCATTAAAATCACTAAATTAAATTATTTGAGCAAAGAAAAATTACCAAAATCCATTTTATTTATAATTAACTCAATTATAAAATTTTCATATTTATTTAAGTTAATTTACTAATTTCCCTTTTTTTTGGGTTATTTATAGACTTTAAATTACACCTTGCATAATCGTAATTACAAGCAAACTAACACACATGTATAGAAACAAGCAAATAAGCCTAGTAATAATTCTAAGTTTATTTATATAATCTATATAAGTAAATTAGAGAAAAGGATGTTACACCCTTGGCTTCAAGTAGTGGATGTAACATTGTCAGGCTTCGTATTGATTAACGTGGATCACTAGGACTTTACCCTTATCTAACAGTAATTTCATCATTAAGTGTCAAGTATAGATGATTTCTCCAAGCTTGTTTAGTGATGGCCTGGCAAGGATCATGTTGTAGGGGCTGCTTCGGTTGGTGATGAGGAACTGTATATTGACATTTTTCTTCTCCGCAAATGTGGAGCACAACTCCACATACCCTTATGCAAGGACCTATTCCCCTAAAAATTTGACTAGGTTCTCGTGATAAGATTTGATCATGCTTTCTGGGACTATTGGCTATTTGAAGGCATCAATGAAGATGATATTTACTGAGCTTCCTTGATCTACTAGTACCCTTCCTACTATGAAATTTTTTGCCATGACGGATATTACCATTGGGTCATCTTGGTTCAAATTAACACCTTGGAAGTCCTCATTTGTGAAGGTGATTAGGGTTCTCAGATTTGGGGAGGCATCACATATAGGGGGGATTGGCCAATACTCATCACCATCCAAATTGTCCTTAGGTGCCTCTTTCCTGCTGATTCTAATTCCCCTCCACAAGTAAAACCTCCGGTGATGGTGTTAATGACTCCTTTGATTGGGCCCTGTCTTTGACTTTCATGCTTCATGCCATTAGGGCTTGGACTCCTCCCTACCTCGTGCCCTCTCTCTAGACTTCGTTCCCTTTCTCTAGGGATTGGTTTATACTCATCACCATGTAGATTGTCCTTAGATACCTCTTTTTAGCTAATTCTAATTCCCCTCCACTTGCAAAACCTCTAGTGGTGGTGTAATAACTCCTCTAATTGGGCCCTATCTTTAGTTTCTGTACTTTGTGCCATCAAGGCTTGGACTCCTCCCTTCCTCGCATCCTCTCTCTAGGCTTCATTCCCATTCTGTGAGGATAAAGTGTTTGATGCAGCCTCGATGGATGAGGTTTTCAATAAGATCTCACAACTCGATGCAGTCTTCATTATTGTATATAAATGCCTTGTGTTACTCATATCTCCTACTTTTTTCAATGTAGTTGGGTTAGGTTCGGGGTTGTGGGGAAAGTTGCATAAGCTTTGTGGAGCAAATCTCCTTTAGGATTGCTTCTAGGTGCCGTTTAGAGGGTGTAACTGTTAAATTTTAATATTTGTATTTAAAGGGGTTCTCGAGCTCCATTGTTGCTACCTCAATTTCCTCTTCCACCAAATCCCTTCCTTCCTTTGCCCTTACCTAAGCGGGAGTGTGCTGAAAGGCCAATTAGTTTCATTTTTCTTCCTTGAAAACTGCCTTAGAAGTGGTTTTTCGCACTTCAGCCCCTTCTTAAATGTTAATGTACCTTGTAGATCGTTGGAGAAGATCGTTAAGATCAATAGGTGGCCGCTTGGTTAGGGAAATGGAAAACAATCCAGGCTTCAAGCCGGAAAGGACAATGTGTAAAGTTATTGCCAAGATTAAGTCCCAAATTTAGATGGCTTGGGCATTATGTAACACCCTAGAAAACATGTTAGGCTTGTATATGGATACAGAGGTAGCCTAATACTTGCTTAACATATCTATTTAAATTTGTGACTTTCTAAGCATGTTTAGTCACTTTGCTATAACACTATTTATGAAAAATAATTGTTATTAATCCCGAAAATGGCTTAAACTGATCAGTTAGTGGAAATAAATGTGGAGACTTTATTTCTAGGTCACAAATATATGAACTGTGCTACAGTTAAAATCTACAAAAAATCAGAGTTAGTTTATTATTTTTAAGCATATTGGGTGTATGTTTTAATATCGGAATGACTAGTCACAGATATGAAAAATAATGTGATAATGGTGCAACAGGATTTTTAATGAATTTTAGGATTTGTTTTAAATCTGTTGGAAGTTAGGAAACTAGATTTGGAGGAATCTAAGTGTTCTTAACAGATCGGGGGTTTTAGTACCTATCTAAGAGAAGTCAAATTTGACTTCCCTTTATAAAGATCCCACGATAGAGAGGGGAAAAATAGAAATAGAAAAGAAAGAAGAGGAAAACATGAAGGGAGAAAGAGAAGAAGAAGGAAGAGAAACGAAGAGGAAAGCTTAGATCCATCCTTGGTCGTCTTCAAGATATTTATGTCAGCTACAAGAGGTAGGGGTTTTTATGCTCTTCTCAACTCTTTTATTCCATTTTCACCATTGATGCACATGTGGTGCATAATAGGTATTTCTAGAGTTGTTTGATGTGTATTTCTTACTTGAAAGAGTTTCCTTAGTTGTTTATGACTTGTTCATGGTTTCAGTTAGAGTTAGAAACCTAAAATTTGTTATTTGGACCTTTGAATCCTAAAAGTTAGAAAGTTAGGTCATGGATAAGTGATTTGGTCTTTGAATCCAAATTAGAGGTTTTTGTTGGTGGTTAATGATTCCTATGTGTTAGTGAACTTGTTAGGAACCTTAAATCACCTAGAAATTGGTTTGGAGTGGCCAAAATCCATGAGTTGGTCTAATGGAACAATACTTGGTTCTACAGAATTCTGCAGAACCTAGTTTCTGGTGTTTGTGTGCGAGTGATGCACTTCCAGTATTGGACCTTGTGGGCAATGCACCGTGGCATGGTTGTGCTTGTGCCGCAGCGTGAGCTACAAGATCTTCCAACATTGTGTTTTTGATGTTTTAGAATTTCCTAAGTGATGGGATCACTTATTTATGCCTTTTAAAATGTGTTGAGGCACCAATAGAGGTATTTCATGAGGGAAATTACCACCTTGTAAGTCTGAGAACTTGGAAAACCCTTAGGCACCCAAAGAGTGGGGATTTGCCTTGGGATGAGATTGGAGAACCTTTAGGCATCCAAAGTGTGTAAAATGCCTTATGATAGACTTGTGAAACCCTAGACAACCATAGTGAGGTGGAGTGTCAAGGGGTAATGTCTTTGGAAACCTTAGGCTTCCATTGTGTGATGGAATGCCATAGAGTAATCTTGGGAACCTTGAGCATCCAAGTGTGTTGGAATGCAACAAGGAAGTGTTTAGAATCTTGTTCAACATGAGGTTGATTTTGGATTTACTTGTGAAGTGATGGTGTGGGGTTCTAGATACAAGACCATTAGTGTTAAGACATAACTAGTGATAGTTCTTGCGGAGAATAGCCACTTACCTTATGTGAAAGGATTTGAGTACTAGAGACATGAATAATTCCTTTATGTGATAAAGTTGAGCCAGGGGATCATGTATTCTAGTTAGAGCCTTTCACTTGGTTAAAGTGAATCTTGTGATAGGATTTGAGAAACCTTAGGCATCCTTTGAGAAGTTGAATGTCATAGGTAAATACCTAGAACCTTGAGCAACATTAGGTTTCCTTGTGAATCACTTGTGAAGTGATGAAGTGAGGTATTAGGTGTTGTAAGCTAAGTGTGCTTGGCTTGTTGTTTTTGTTATCAAGTATAGGTTGCTTCTTTGAGTGGAAAGTAGAGTCGAAGATGCATGGATACATTTTACTCCCTTGTGAGACGAGGTTGAGGTATAGGAAGTACTAGAAACGTGACTTTGCTCTTTAAGTGGTAAGTGAGCTTGGTTATGGGGTTTGCTAATTTTCCTTAGTTACTTGGTTAGGAAGGACCTAGTGATGATTATATGTATTTGTGAAATACATTGCATATCTTCTTTTCAAACTTGCTATGTCTTGTTTTCCTATGTATTGTGACTTTAGATGGTGTGCACAACCATATGATCTGAGAGTAAGGTGTGAACCTAGGTTCTCATAGCAGGTAATGCTATTATGGTCAGGGTTATCAGTGTATGGAGTTGGTAGTAGTACTCTTACTTTTGTGAGGGGAACCAGTCCACACGTCACCGGGTAGTATTAGGGCTTAGAGCCTATCCTCCCTAGTATATACAATGGAACGCGGTTCCTGGGGACAAGTAAGTGGCATGTGTTTTCAAAAACTAAAATCTGCATTTGCATTGCATCATCATATTATTAGGACTTTGTGTGAGCATAATCATACATTATATCATAAAGCATTGCATTTGTTGGTAGCTGTATGGGCAGTTGCCTTGCTTGTTGTTTGATTGCTCGATGATATCTCACGATTGTATGGGTGGTTATTTGATATCATTGATTATTGTATATGTGGGATAGGATTATAGCTTACCTTGTGAATGTTGCATAGAGTGTATGTATATATTCTAATAGTGTTAAGTAGTGGCTCATTTCTCTGTTGCAGGCATAACCTTATGTGCTCAATTGGTTATTTGTTGTTAAATAATTAACTACTAGTTTTGGAATTGCATATATTGAAAAATTGTGATTTCTCACCCTGTTTGTATTCCATGTAAATCTAGGTATAGGTAAGGAAAGTAGAAGGAGCAGAAGAACTAGCATAGTTTATTTTGTTTCTTGCAATAAATATGTTTTATATTTATTTCCTGCCACCTTGAGGTTGAAAAAGTTATGTATTACAATATGCCTTCGAGAGGCTAACGATGTATTTATATAGCTTTTTGTTGTTCAGGCTCTCCATAATTATTCTTATGTGAATGAATGTTATGTGTTAGTTTGTTGTTATAGGTTAGAAGTAGCATAGCTAGTACTGTGTGCCTTATATATAGTAGATATATCAGGTTCTCGGTACTAGGATGTTACACATTGAACCTCCGTATGATCTTTTTCAATGATTCATTCTTTCCTTGCCTTAGATTAATGAGTGACATAGAAGTTTTTTTGGGGGCTCTGCTGGTGGGGAAATGGTTGAGAAAATGGGCTGTGAGGTTAGAGAAATTGTTCATAGAGCATGGTGGGAGCACAAAGAACCATTGTAGGGTTAACCGCTTCAGGGTACTTGTAATGCCCTTACTATTATTATTAATAGTGTATCCAGATTTACACCATAGAAACAATAGTAAGCACATCGCTTAAGATTTTACCATAAAAATTTGAATATACTTTTTTTATTTTATACAAAAATATGAGCCTGAACAGGGTGGAATAATAATTGACGTATAATGAAGGGTGTCTATACAAAGAATATTTTATGGTATAAAAATACATCAACTGCCTCCAAGGAATTATTCATACATTCTTTATACAAGTACTAAGTCCAAAACAAGTATCTTCCTCTGACCGTGCCATTGCGCTGCAAATACTAAACCTGTAATTATCATGGAATACATAACAATAATGGGGTGAGAAGTAGTTCTATTATGAAAATGTGTCTTCACAATAATTCCAGCTATTTCGAGGAAAAAAACATTTCTTTGAAATTCAATTTAATATATATATATATATATATACTAGAGTCCAAGGATAAAGATCAAGAGAAAGGACGGAAGATCAGGATGAAAGAAAGTAGGAGAGTAGATAGACTACTTTACATGACATGAAGATGTACTGCAAAAAATAAATAAAGAAAAGTGAAAACCAAAGAACCAGTAAGCTGATTTTTTGCTCTGGTGAGGGAGGAGAGATGAAGAAAGATTGATTTATTAAAGATTGATGAAAGATTATAGAGGGAGATGAGAGATTTTCTCACATTAACCTCTTTCTCTAAAAGGGTGAAAATTTTTGAATGCCTAACATCATGGGCAGATATCCTATAAATAGACTAAAATTTACTATCACAACAGTAGACCCTATAGTGTACCGCTACAATGAACACTAGTAAATAGTAGTCATCCGCAAGATGATATAGTGATTTGAATAGTACATGACTATTCATCATCTTCCAGATTGATTCTAAAGCAATCATCCTCATTCTGATTCGGAGATGATAGGGGTAAGGATGGGGAAGGAGATCCATGCACTTTAGAAGAGGAAGCAATAGGAACCTTGTAGAGATTGAGAATGTCTTCCAAATTTTTTAAAAGACTCTCATTGCTTGTTGCTGAAACAATTGCAGCAACTACATGAGCTTTTTGATTGAGGAACTGGCAAGACTTAGGATCAGCCAATTTGAGAAACTTGGGATTCAGTTGAAACTATAACTTGATGTTGTCAATCATTGCCCTTGATGCGTCACACTTAGCCCACCATTTACAATAGGCTTGTTTCTTCAGAGCAGGAAGCAAATTGGGAAAACCATCATGGGTTTTATATTTATATTGCCACGAGAAAATCCAAGCAAGAGAAAATTTGCTAAAGAAGTGCAGATATACTAGGAAAGGATCATAAGAAAGATCAATCTTCTTTTGAAAATATTGAAATCCTTCTATAACCTCGGTGGGAAAGATTTGTTGGATTGGTCCAAAGTAGTGCCACCACTGGAGAAACCAATGAGGGAATTTGTATTAGACATTATGCTTGAAGTAAATGAGCCATGAGTGGCGATTGAATGATTCCTAGAGCTAAAATGTGTTGCTCCAAGCTTGGATGTAATCCTAGTAGTTATACCTTATTGGGTCAAAATATTGAGAGAATTTCTTCAATGAGTATGGATTTTTACCAAATTTCATCGGTGTCATGACCTTCAAAATCTAAATTGTTGAATGAGTTATGTATGACTACTCACATTTGGGGTCCCTATAATGTTTAAGAGAGACAGAATCAAAGTCAACAAGTATAAACTCATAAAATTGCCTTAATTTGTTAGAGGATGTTAGTTTGAAATGAAAGTTGTTTGGGAAGATTTTGGGAGGAACTTTGTTTGGGTTAGAATCGCAGAATTCTGGTTCAATTTGGATTATTGCCCAAAAGTTTTCTTTTGGGATGTAATGTGGTTTAAGAGGATTTTTGGAGGAAATAGGTTGAGGTTGGATGACTATTTCTTTTTGTGGGGAGTTTATTACAATGGCTTTTGTTACCAAGTGGCTCTAGTACTCAAGAGGGAGGTGAATTGAGAATAGAAAATTTTCGCAAATGCTTTTAAAATAAAACAAATGTTGAAGCTAATAAATAAAAGATGCCAAAAAGAGAGAGGAAGAGGAAAAAGTTAAGAACAACAAATAATAAAAAATGTAATAATATTAAACTGCAGTAAATAAAGAGATAGAGAAGAGAATAGCAGGCACAATATTTATCCTGGTTTGACCACCAAACAACTTGTGGTCTATGTTCAGTCCTCGAAAATATCTGAGATTTTTCACTATGAATACAAGCTTCAATAGATGCTTGCTATTGTTACAAAATAGAGCATTTTTTACACACAGGGATACTCTACCCTTGTGCTAAAGCCTCTGCCTGTAGGGATACCTCACCCTTATACAAACCTTGAGGGATACCTCACCCTCGATACAGAAAAGTAGAAGATAGATGAATAAAAACTCTCACACAGAGTAAATATTACAACTTGAAGTGCTAAAAGGCTCTCTAAGGATATCTCAAACTTTTCGCAAAAAGAGCACAGACAATATGTTAAAATTATAAATCACATTTTCAAAGCAAGTGCAAAATCAGTCAGATAGCTGGGCAAGAAACAGAAGAGACCCACGGTCTCTATTTATAGAGTCGTAGAAGAAAATAGCCGTTGAAGCAATTAAGTCATGCAATTAATACCGAATATGACCGTTTCTTTCTAAAACAGGAATCATGTTTATTCGAATAAACATTAAGCTATTCGGATAACATGTTTTAAAAGAACCAGTTCTGAAAAGGGTTATTCGAATAACTCATTAGTTATTCGAATAATACTGCTTTATAAAAGATTTTTGAGAAACTGGTCTATTCGAATAACTCAACAGTTATTTGAATAGCTTATATAAAAACAAGCCATTCTAAAATATTGTATTCAAATAACAGGAGTGTTATCCAAATAACACTTAAAAAATAGAGGTGCGCAATAGTAATTTTTAAAACATTATTTGAATAACTAATTAGTTATTCGAATAACTCAGTTTAAGCAAAGATTTTCTAAACTTGATTTATTCGAATAAAGAGTACTTTATTCGAATAACTTTGTATCAAAACATTTGAAAAAGCTTTGAGAAAAGGCCCAAATGATTAAAACACTTTTTAACTTATTTTGTAAAACCGTGAGATATCCGAAAAGATCCCATAGAAAGAGACTCTAAGTCCTAAAGCTAATCTTGAAGTTCTTGGACTTGGTCTTCTTATCATCTTCATGTTTGTTATCATCAAAACTAAACTTCATTGTAGCATAGTCAAACACATTCTCCCCCTTTTTGATGATGACAAACTATCATTGAGAAAAATATTAGTTCACATAAATTGGAATTCACAAAGATAAAGTTTGGAGAACTTACTCCCTTTTTTTTTCAAAAGAGGTGTTTAAAAATATCAAATGTGCGTAGCTCCCCCTTTCTTTTGGAATCTAATATTGTTATTTTTACCTGACTTTTCTCAAGCATTATCAAAAATTACCTGTTATTATTTTTCTTCCCCTTTGGCATGATAAAAAACCACAGGGGAACAAGGCAAAACATGTAATAGACATGGTAAACATATAATATACGTATAATCATATAAACAGATAACATGATCAAAACATCAATGGTATTTAAATTAAATTTCCAATTTCATATACAGCCAGGGCAAAAACAAATACATCAAGAAACAAAATAAAAGCAAAACAAAGCAAAGTAAAGCCTAAAAGTAGGCATCCGGTGGCGGAGGAGGGGAGTCAGGAGCTCGCTGGGTCAGCAGAGAATGAAGAGCAGCCTGCTCACGCTCCACACCTTTTATTTTTATCAAACAAAATAGAAAAGGTGTTCTCCATGTAGGCCCTGTTATCCTGCAAGGCTGCCATGATTTGATCCAAGGTGACTGGATCAAGAGCAGCAGGAGTAAGAGCAGGTGCATTAGCAGCAGGGGCAGCAGGGACTTCTTCTTATTCGTCGTCTTTAACTTCATCAGGGTACACCCAGCCCTCAAAAGTCTTAACCTTCTTCATTTTGTTCAGGGTAAAGGACCCAAAAACATGATGGTGAGCCAGTTTTGTCGCCCGCTTAGTTTCCAATATCTGAGGGTACTTGCCTAGGAAGGCAGAGATGATCAAGCCATAGGGCAAATCAAATCGTTCTTTTCCCTTTACCTTCATTATATGCTTTATGATAAAGGAAGGCCAGTTAACCTGGTAACCTCTCTTGATAAGCCACATCATAAAGATGTCATCTTCACTCAAGTAGGCATAGTTGCCTCCACGAGGTACTAGGATGTGAGTGTAGGCATAGTGTAAGAGCCTGTCTTAGCTCTTCATCATGCCTCCCTTGACGCCCTTAGGAGGCAGGGCCAGGCCAAGCTTCAACAAGTCTTCAATGGCTTAAATCTTCTTGCATTATTGATCCAGAGCATCGATATCATCATCAAGGTTGCACCCAATGGTTTGCAACTCAAACATCTGTTGCCAATCACTGGGAGTGATGATTATATGTTGATTAGAGATGTCTGAATGAAGGTCTTCGCCAACAATCTTCATGTTGCAGTAGAACATCTTTACTAAGTCTGGGTAAAGAGGGGCTTAGTGTGAGTAGAAGCGAAGAACACCTTGTGTGGCCAGAAGGTTAAGGAAGTCAAAGCCGCCTTTGTTCTGGAAGAAGTTAAGGTCCATATACTTTGGGTGCACAAGGTTACACTCCCAAAAATATGTAACAAAGCGACCCAGTTCCTCTTGGTTAGAGGACAGCCTGCGAAGATCCAGAGGATTGTTGCAGGGGGCTGTCTTCATTCGTCGGCGCTTGGCACGTGAAGAGGAGGATGCCATAATGGGATGGTGGTTATAGAGAGAAAGGTTGAGAAGAATATGGAGAGGAGCAAAGGTTGTGGTGAGGGACGCGTAGAACAGAGAGAGAGAAAGGAGAGAATTTATAGAAAGAAGAGGTGAAAACAGATAGAAAGACATTTGGACAATGCTAGGAGTATTTATAGAACCCATGTTTATTCGAATAACTAGGGTATTATTCTAATAAAACAACGTGGAAGCCAATGGTCATGGCGTTTCAGCCATAAGTTATTCGAATAACTCTTAGTTTATTCAAATAACCAAGCACAGTGATGGAGCTTTTCTGCCAAGGATTTATTCGAATGACCTTATGGTTATTCAAATAACCAAAACAAAACAAATGCCTTGGAAAGGAATTTATTCGAATAAGGACTAGCTTATTCGAATAAGGCAGAGAAGAAAAAACATAGGATCAGAAAAAACACTTTAGGTTTATTCGAATAGATTATTATTTATTCGAATAAAACATAAAAACAGAGGCACA
Organism: Ormosia semicastrata; assembly: GCA_029884595.1. Classification (NCBI taxonomy): domain Eukaryota; kingdom Viridiplantae; phylum Streptophyta; class Magnoliopsida; order Fabales; family Fabaceae; genus Ormosia; species Ormosia semicastrata. Next base: position 68,460,950 of record JAQQTO010000061.1, on the reverse strand, counting down.
CGCATCACATTTATTTGAATAACAATGAGTTATTCGAATGAGACAAATAAAAGAAAATAAAAATTATGGTTGCTTGACTCAGTTTATTTGAATAAATTAAGGTTTATTCAAATAAAACTAATATGCAACACTTCTTTTTCAGCAGCTGATGGTGTTTATTCGAATAGCCACATGTTTATTCAAATAATACTATCAGAAAAACATCATTAAACACGATCAGAAGGTAAATTTAAGAGTCAGAGACTTACCTCATGATGACTTATCTGCAAAAAGAGAATTTGGGGATATCTCCAACGCTCAAGTTAGTAAAATAGCTTAATAATAAAACAATAAATATAAGCATTAAATGCAAGATTGATCTAGAATACCAAGTTCTCTTCTTAAATGGAAGAAGGTGTCTTTAGGTAAAGGTTTTGTGAAAATATCAGTAAGTTGATTAGTTGTTTCAACAAATTCTAAAACATAATCACATTTTTGATCATGATCCCTTATGAAATGATGTCTTATCTCAATATGTTTAGACCTTCAATGCATGATAGGGTTCTTAGTAAAGTTGATTACACTAGTGTTGTCACATCTTATCAGGATGTGATTAAGCTGAAAACCAAAATCTAGAAGTTGCTACTTCATCCATAGGATTTGAGCGCAACAACTTCCGGCTGCAACATATTCAAACTCAGCGGTAGATAAAGTCACACTATTTTGTTTCTTGCTATGCCAAGAAACTAAAGAGCTTCCAAGCAAGTGGCATGTTCCACTAATACTTTTCCTATCTAATTTACAACCAGCGAAATTGGAGTCGGAATAACTAACAAGACTAGAAGTGGCCTCTTTGGGGTACCACAAGCCCACTTGTGAAGTGCCACCAAGATATTTCATAATACATTTTACTGCACTTAAGTTCGATTCTTTAGGATTAGCTTAGTACCTAGCACACATGCATATGTTAAACATGATATAAGGTCTACTAGTAGTAAGATAAAGAAGGGATCCAATCATATCTCTGTATTTAGTGATTTCAACATATTTACCTGCTTCATCCTTGTCTAAGTAGCAAGAGGTGCTCATTGGGGTGTCCATATGCTTTGAGTTATCCATTCCAAATCTTTTGAGGAGTTCTTTGCAATATTTGGATTAGTTAATGAATGTTCCACTCCTTGTTTGTTTAATTTGAAGTCCAAGGAAGAAGTTGAGCTCTCTCATCATGGACATCTCGAATTCGCTTTGCATGATATTAGAGAAATCCTTGCATAGAGACTCGTTAGTAGCACCAAAGATAATATCATCTACATACACTTGTACAAGGACAATGTCATGCTTATTATTTTTAATAGAAAGAGTTATATCAACTTTGCCTCTTGAAAAATCATGTTTTAAAAGAAACTTACTCAACCTTTCATACCAAGCTCTAGGAGCTTATTTTAATCCATATAAAGCCTTTTTCAATTTGAAAACATGGTTGGGTAGTTCATGACTTTCAAAACCTGGAGGTTGTTCAACAAATACCTCTTCTTGAATAAAACCATTTAGAAAAGCGCTTTTAACATCCATTTGATATAACTTAAAATCCATGATGCAAACATAAGCAAATAACATTCTAATAGCTTCTAATCTAGTTTCAGGTACATAGGTTTCTTCATAGTCTATTCCTTCCTCTTGATTATACCCTTTAGCTACAAGCTTAGCTTTATTTCTTGTTATTAGGCCAGCTTCATCAACCTTGTTCCTAAAGACCCATTTGGTGCCTATAATTGGATGATCATTGGGCCTTGCAACCAATTCCCATACTTAATTTCTTTCAAATTGATTTAACTATTCTTGCATTGCCAAGATCCAATGTTCATCATCAAAGGCTTTATTTAAGTCTTTCGGTTCAATTTGAGAAATGAAAGCCATATGGTTACATGTATTTCTAATTAAGTTTCGAGTACTTACACCTTTAGATACATCACCTATTACTTAGTCAAGTGGATGCTATCTTGAGGTTTGCCGTTCCTTGGGAAGGTCCATAGCTTGTGAATTCTGTTGAATTATGGGTTCCTCTTGACTTTCTTCTTGCTTCCTTTCTTCTATCTCCTTGCCATCCAAGTGGGTTTTCACCAAACCTTCTGCAACATCATCAACAACAAAATCCTTTCTCGATCCATTTGGGTCAGTTTCGTCAAATACAACATGAATGGATTCTTCAACAGTCAAAGTTCTCTTATTATAAATTCTAAAAGGTTTGCTATGATTAGAATAACTAAGAAATATACTTTCATCAGACTTAGCATCAAACTTGCCTAGGTTATCCTTTCCATTATTCAAAACAAAACATTTGCAACCAAAAACATGAAAATGTGAGATATTTGACTTTCTTCCCTTGTATAATTTGTATGGGGTTTTCTTTAAAATTGGCCTTATAACAGCCCTGTTCATTACATAACAAGCTGTACTTATAGCGTCTGCCCAAAAATACTTAGAAAGAGTAGCCTCATTGAGCATAGTTCTTGCCATTTCTTCTAAAGATCGATTTTTCCTTTCTACAACTCCATTTTGTTGTGGAGTTCTGGGGGTAGAAAAATTATGCTTAATGCCATGGTCATCACAAAAGGTTTCAAAAGCATGGTTTTCAAATTCACCACCATGGTCACTTTTTATAGAAGAAATAGAAAAACTTTTTTTCATTTTGGATAACTTTGGCAAGTCTTTTAAAAGCTAGAAATTCATCATTTTTATTTGAAAGAAATAGAGTCCATGTGAACCTAGAAAAATTGTCCACAATCACTAAAGCATAGTAATTCCCACCAAAGCTCATAGTTCTAGATGTTCCAAAAAGATCCACGTGCAAAAGTTGTAAAGGTCTAGAAGTTGAAACTACATTTTTTGCTTTAAAAGAAACATTTACTTATTTTCCCTTTAGACATGCATCACATAATTTATCTTTTATTAAATTAAGCTTAGGTAGTCCAATTACTAGCTCTTTAGAGACTAACTTTTTTAGGTGATCCATGTGAATGTATGTAATTCTCCTATGCCATAACCATGAATCATCATTCTTACTTAAAAGGCATTTCGCATCATTTGAGGATATATCATCAAGGCTAATCATATAAATATTATTAACTCTATGACCGATGAACTTAAAATGCTTATCATTTTTATCTTCAATTATGTAACAATTTGAATAAAAAATTACTCTATTACCTTTATCACATAATTGGCTAATACTAAGCAAGTTATGTTTGAGTCCTTCAACAAGCAAAACATTATCTGTTGAGGAGTTAGGACTCTTGCCAACTTTGCCAATTCCCAGAATCTTTCCTTTGTTGTTATCACCATATGTAACATGTCCATGATTCTTGGGAACAAGAGATGTGGACTTAGGGTCATCTCCGGTCATATGCTTGGAGTAGCTACTATCGAGATACCAATTTGAGCTCCTGGGGGCCTTCAAGCACACCTTATTGCTGCTTTCTTCTTCTCCTCCTTTGGCTATAAGACATAGATGTGCTTCTTCACTATCTAAACTATCACTGGAGTCCATATTATTGTCATCCCATACTATGTAGGCTCTTCTCCCTTTTCTGTCCTTGAAGGGCTTCTTTTCAACTTTCTCCATTTCTTTTGATAAATTGGGCACTCCATCTTCATGTGGTCTGGTTTTTCACACTCATAGCAAGTTGGGATTGATGATGCTCCTTCCCCTTTGTGATGAGTTTTATTTTGGGGGAAAGACGATCTTCTTTGTGTTCCTTTCTTTTTGAGAAACCTTCCAAATTTCTTTACTAGGAGATTGAGGTTCTCTTCATTTAGCTCAAGGTTATCTGCTTTGTCTCCATCATTTTCATCTTCATTATCGATATTGGAGGAGGTGGCTTTAAGTGTGATTCCCTTTTTCTTCTTATCATTTTCTTCGCTTTGGCTTAACCTGCTCAGTTCCAGCTTATGTTCATGTAGTTTTCCAAAAAAGGTAGCTAATGTCATTGTTGACAAATCCCTCGATTCTGATATGGCTGTCACTTTGGGTTGCCAAATCCTACTTAGACATCTCAAAACTTTGTTAATTAAATCTTCGTTAGAAAAATTCTCTTCTAATGATGCAAGGTGATTAACAATGTGGGTGAACCTCTTTTGCATTTCTTGAATGCTTTCTCCTTAGTTCATTCTGAATAATTCATATTCATGAGTAAGAGAATTTATTCTCGACCTCTTTACTTCAATAGTTCCCTCATGGGTGACTTGTAAAGTGTCCCACATTTCTTTAGCAGTTTTACAATTTGAAATTCTGAAAAATTCATTATACGCCAAGATGGTGGTAATAATGTTTTTGGCTTTTAAATTGTGTTGAACTTTTCTTTTATCCTCATCAGACTAATCACTTCTTAATGTCTCGATTTTAACACCATCAACCTCTTTTGCAGGTATAAATGCACCATTTTTTACAACATCCCACACATCGAGATCAATAGCTTCGATGAAGATTTTCATTCTTTCCTTCCAATAGGCATAACCATCCCCATTGATAAAAGGTGATCGGTTTATGGAAGATCCTTCTGAAAAGCCATTTGAGGAAGCCATGTTCTCTTGAAGCTGCTAAGCTCTTTAAACAAGAGTCTAGCTCTGATACCACTTGTTACCAAGTGGCTCCAGTACTCAAGAGGGGGTGAATTGAGAATAGAAAATTTTCCCAAATGCTTTTAAAATAAAACAAATGTTGAAGCTAATAAATAAAAGATGTGAAAAAGAGAGAGGAAGAGGAAAAACTTAAGAACAACAAAAAATAAAATATTCAATAATATTAAATTGCAGTAAATAAAGAGATAGAGAAGAGAAGAGCAGGCACAGTATTTATCTTGGTTCGACCACCAAACCATTTGTGGTCTACGTCCAGTCCTTGAAAATATTTGAGATTTTTCACTATGAATACAAGCTTCAATAGGTGCTTGCTATCGTTACAAAATAGAGCACTTTTCACACAAGGATACTCTACCCTTGTGCTAAAGTCTCAACCTGCAGGGATACCTCATCCTTATACAAAGCTTGAGAGATACCTCACCCTCGATACAAAAAAGCAGAAGATAGATGAATAGAAACTCTCACACAGAGTAAATATTACAACTTGAAGTGCTAAAAGGCTTTCTAAGGATATCTCAAACTTTTTGCAAAAAGAGCACAGAAAATATGTTAAAATTATAAATCACGTTTTCAAAGCGAGTGCAAAATCAATCAGATAGCTGGGCAAGAAACAGGGTCTCTATTTATAGAGTCGTAAAAGAAAATAGCCGTTGAAGCAATTAATTCATGCAATTAATACAAAATATGGTCGTTTCTTTCTAAAACAGGAATCATGTTTATTCGAATAAACATTAAGCTATTCGAATAACACATTTTAAAAGAACCAGTTCTGAAAAGGGTTATTCGAATAATACTGCTTTATAAAGATTTCTAAGAGACTGGTCTATTCGAATAACTCAACAGTTATTCGAATAGCTTTAGCTTATATAAAAACAAGCCATTCTGAAATATTGTATTCAAATAACATGAGTGTTATTCGAGTAACACTTAAAAAATAGAGGAGTGCAGCAGCAATTTATAAAACATTATTCGAATAATTAATTAGTTATTCGAATAACTTAGTTTAAGCAAAGATTTTCTAAACTTGATTTATTCAAATAAAGAGTACTTTATTTGAATAACTCTGTATCAAAACATTTGAAAAAGCTTTGAGAAAAGGCCCAGATGATTAAAACACTTTTTAACTTATTTTGTAAAACTATGAGATATCCAAAAAGATCTCGTACAAAGAGACTCTAAGTCCTAAAGCTAATCTTGAAGTTCTTGGACTTGGTCTTCTTATCATCTTCGTGTTTGTTATCATGAAAACTAAACTTCATTGTAGCATAGTCAAACATAGCTTTGCCTTTAACGTTTTGAATCATGGTTTGGATGTCGACTTCTTCATTCATTTCTTTGGTGAATATTTGTTTCTAAGATTTATCTAGGAGTTTGGTTATGCCTTGATCTTATAGGGCTAACAGGGTTGTGATAAGCATGACATAGTCTGCTTTTGATTATTTTTTCTGAGTGGATGACTCAGCTTTAGCTTGGGTGGATGACCCAGATGGAAGGGTAAAAGACCCAGTTTGTTTTGATGATTCGGCTGGCTGTGCTAGGTTCTGATAAGCTTTTGCTCTTCCTCTAGAAGATGATGATTTTGTTGATTTAGACATTACTTCCCTTGTAAATTGTAACACCCCAAATTTTAGACTATGTTACAGTAATGATTAAATACCATTGTTTTGTGTTTTCTGTATTACAAAAAATTAATTTGACTGTTCTGAGATTATTTTTTATCATTGTGTGAGATTTGCTCCGGGTCAGGAAAATAATAATTTTCGGGCCGGGAAAAATCTTATTTGATTTATTCGGAGACCGGGGATCTTACTAAACCCGAATCTGAAAGACACAGAAAAGGATATTTTAATTTTTAAAATTTATCTGAGAAATAAAAATATTTCACCAAAAATATCTACTGTTTTATTTATAGTAGCTTCTACTATAAATTATTGGACCAGATATATTTTCATTGATAGAAAATATGCTTAGAATATTTTCTGTAACCTAAATTAAAATGAATTAATGAGAATCAGTCAAAAACAATGGTTGGACTTTTCTAACCAATAAGAAATGGTCTAAGTTGAAATATTTGACTAGTTACAAAGTAACTAAATACAACTAACTTAATTACCTAATTGTCTAATTAAGGAACTAAATGAACTAACCTAGTTACTAATTAGTTAGGATCTAGTTACTAACTAAATATCCTAATTCCATCTAGAAGTCATGACTATGCATGACATATGCAATGACCTATTTAGCTAGTTAGCTAAGTAACTAGATAGTTAATTAAGTGTAACTAGAAAACCTAATCTAGTTAATTGTTATTTGACTAAAGTGTAACTAGAATTAAAATAGAAACAAACTAGGTTAGCCTTTCCTAGAGGGCCACACGGCCAAGGAGGCTTCTCAAGCCTTCTTGAATGGTCTTTTGTGACCATTGCATGACACTTTGATGACCAAGCCATGTGATGCTTAATGTGAACACAAAATGTGATATTTTACTATCATAGTTATCTCCTAATTTCCCTACACTACTCACATGGCTGCACCCTTTTCTTTTCACTCTCAAATTTCATTTTCTCTCACCTAAAAGCTAAGCCTTCATTTCCTCTCAAAAATCCCAAGAACACAAGAACACTTTTCCCTTTTTTTTCTCCTTGGAGTTTAGGCCATACTACCCAAACCCTAGCTCCAATCTTCTATAATTTTTCTTCACTACATTTCCTAAACCTAAACCCTATTCTAAACACTTTTCATTGGGAAAATTTCGTCAAAATCCTACTTCTAGTGCTTCAAAATTCGAGCTTTGGTTTACTTCCCTAAAGGTAAACTTTTGATTTTATGGTTTTAAGTTAAGTTTTTGGTTTTTTATACCATGATTAAACCATGGTTCTTTGTTATTAAGCTTTAATTATGACTTTGGAAATTATTTAAGAATTTTTGGGGTTTTTGATTGGTTTGTACGAAATCAAGCAGGAGGAGGGAGTTTGAAGATCTTGTCTTCAAGAGGTAAGAGGGAGATTTAACCTCACCAACCAAGTGTTGGTGGTGGGGAGATGGTTGTGTATGGTGAAAAACCTATAAGGGTTTATTCACTTGTTGTTTGATGCTTCTTTGATTGTGATTGTGTTGTTTATGATTTTGTGTTTGTGATTGCATGTGTGATAGTATGATTATAGTTTTGATAAAATGCTTGTATGTATAATTTTGGGAAGCATGAGAATGTATGTGTAATTTAGGATGTGAATAACATGTTGGAAAGATCATATGAGAGCTCCAAAGAGTTTAGAGGCATACGGCCTCACCAGATTCAAGAGGACCAAGAGTCCTAAAATGATGATTTCAAATTGAGGATTAAAGGTTCCATGACACTAAAATGAATTAAGGTGTTTTACAAGGATTTAAAGTGTTAGAAGAATTAATTACAATGAGTTTTGAAGCAAGAATGAAAATTTGGCCAACATGCCATTTTTCATAATGAGGAACTAAATTATTTTATCAAGTGTAGATTTAAAGGTTTAATTGAGAAGGAAAGTATTTTGAAGGAGTTTGGATCTAGTAGCAAGCAAAATACTTTTTGGGAAACAAAATGATGTAATTAAATACTTAGGTTTATGAAATAGATGTCAATACTTGAAGTTTTCTAACGTGTAGCTCACCCTATAGGTTTGGAAGCGTGTTAGGAAAATTTGAGCTGTATTATTTGAAGTAAAGTAAAGAATTTTCATTTTCTGGGAAACAGTAGAAATACTAATTTTTAGAGGGGTTATATTGTAAATATTATTTTTAGAAGGGTTATATTACAATTATTATTTTTAGAGGGGTTATATTGTAAATATTTTCTAAAAGAGGGACTGTCTCATAAATATTATTTTATGAGGGACTATTATGTAATTATTATTTAAATGAGGACTATAACGTAAATATTATATTTTAGAGGGACTATTATGCAAATATAAAAAATTAGGTCAATTTTTGGTATTAAATGAGAAAATTCGTATCTTTGATTTAAAATATGTTAGAAATATTATACGTGATTTGAAAATGCGGCAAAAATGTTGCGCGATTTAGAAAATGCTAAAATACGACTACGCGATGAAAATACAGTAATGATACTGTTGAACTGATATATGAACCCTAAATATGAGATAGTGAATTTGAAGTGTGAATGATGCATTGTACATGCATTGGAAAGGTCCGATGGACTGTATGAGGCTAATTGCCTAGGAGAGAATACACCACTTGAGTGGGTGCGATATGCGTAGTGTAAGTCACTTGTTGACTTTGGGGGCATTGGGGTGCGGGTTGCCTACAGTGGGCAGTTAGTAGCTCTTCTGGACTATAGCTTTGACTGACGCAACACACCGATGATCCTGACCGAGACACTATTCTTAATAAAGATCTGATAAAGACTGTCGTGTATATGCTAGATGTGCAAATGATAGCATGTGGTCTGAGGTATGTTGGTACAGACAGATCATTTCGATCACTCTCCCCGATCTGAGTTTTAGCTCCATGGAGTAGGAAATTAAGTCTATGTGCACATGCATAATTATTGAGCATTGATACTGGTATGATATTTGAACCGTTGAATGTTTGAATATTGTTGAGGCCATGATCGTAATTATTGTTTATTATATATATTGTGATGATAAATAATGTTGATGGTATAATTGTAATTATAGTATGATGTATCTGTATGATAGATTGTATATGTTTATCTCCATTGCTACCATGCTGGTATTGGCATAGGTGATCTCACCTCTTTGTATGCCTATTTTGTACTGTATTTATATTTGTAAAGACATTGAGCAAGAACTTGGGCAAGAAGGTGAGGAGGAGCAGATTCCCTTGGAGGAAGCTGAGTTTTGAGAAAATGGAGATGCCCAGTTTCCTAGGATACATGAGGTTGCAGTTTCGCGGAGGATTGGAAGCTTGGCACATTGATCTAGATAGAGAGCGTATTTACTACGTAGGAGACTTAAATATTATTTTAAGTAGGCTTTATCTTGGACACCCTTATTTTAGTGTAAATATTAATGTGTACTTAGAGTTTCCATTATCCATTAGGCAGTACTGGGGAACTTACTACCGTACTCCTAGTGACATTAGTATTGTGTTGTCTATGCAGACGCTTGTCCGTAGGACTTCGCATAAAATCGGATTCCTACCTGCTGAGGAATCTGAGGAGGATCCGTCTGAGGGTTCTACTATTTAGTAATACTTGGGCAGTATGTTAGTTTCAATTAATGTTTTAAATATTTTGAGAGTCTAGTTTGTAAATATTAAAATATGACAATACTAAGACTTGTGTATGTATATATGATGTAAATTATTCGTGATGATGTTGTAATGTTTTTATTTTCTGCTAAGTTTATCTTATTGTTATTAAGAAATTTTATAACTCATATTTACATTACAAAGCACGATTTATGATGAAGGGTAATTTGGTAATTAAGTAATATAAATGTGATACCCTACGGTGGGTGTTACATTAGTTGATATCAGAGTCCAAGTTAGAGTCTTTTGGGTTTATGGTTAGGTCTGTCTTGTTTAAGTTGTGTGATTCTCTGTGCTTGTTTTCTGAAAGAAAATAATATTATTTAAAGATTGACTTTAACTCTTCCTTGTGTTGTTCAGCTTGATTAGAGAAAACGTAATGGCTGGACGCGAAAGATGACGCGTGAATACTAGAGCAGGATTTGGAAATGTTAAAGACGACAACCAAAACATGGCTGCAGCTGTAGCAGCAATGCAACAGATGGCTGAAGTTGTCGTGCAGCAAAACCAAAAAGCAACTGAGGATGCTCACAGTTTGTCAGAATTTCGTAGGAACAATCCACCAAGGTTTCATGGAGAATTTGACCCAGAGAAAGTTGATCTGTGGATCAAAGAACTGGAAAAGATATTTGAAGGTATGGGATGTACTGATGTGCAGAAGCTTACTTTCGCAACATTTGTGTTAGTAGGAGATGCAGAGGCTTGGTGGGCAGGAGCCCGGAGATTGATTCAAGCTGAGGGTAGAGTTGTGATGTGGCAGTTCTTTAAGCAGAAATTTCTGGGAAAGTATTTTTCAGCCAATATTCGTCATGCTAAGAAGATGTAATTCCTTAGTTTGAGGCAAGGAACGATGTTCATAAGTGAGTATACTGGAAAATTCGAAAGCTTGTCTAAGTTTTCGAGATATTTTCAGATGCACCCAGATAAGGAATGGAAGTGCAGGAAATTTGAAGAGGGGTTGAGACTTGATATTAAGCGAGCTTTAGCAACCATGGATATTGACCAGTTTCCAGCATTATTGGACAAGTGTCATAAGGTTGAAGAGATTGATGATCAGCGTGAGGCAAGGAATAGGAACTTTGGACCGACACGGTTCCAAAGAGGAAAGGGTAACGGTGGCAACTGTTATCAACAAAAACCGTATACCAGACCGGCAAGAGGTTAGAATCGACAACAATCTTTTGGAGGAAGTTCTAGTGGCAGCAAGGTGAGTCAAGCTGGGACTTCTACACTTAAATGCTTCAAGTGTGGGAAGAATCATCCCACCAAAGACTATCAATATAAAGGGGTGATTTGTTGTAGATGTGGGAAGCCTGGACATTTTTCCAGAGAATGTGATCAACTGAAGGTGGAACCATTAGTGGAAAATTTCCATACAGCAAGGCCACAGGCAGGTGGTCATGTGTATACTATGAGCGGGGAAGAAGCTATGAAATCTGAGGACTTGATTATGGAGGAGTGTGTCATCGAAGGTAATCCTTTAACAGTGTTATATGATTTGGGAGCAACACATTCTTTCATTGCATGTGATTATGTGGAGCATTTGGGATTGACTGTGACTACATTGCCTTATGATTTGAGTGTTGTTACTCCTACTGATAAGCTTGTGATAACTACAAAAGTATGTTTGAATTGCCCTATATGTGTTAGGGATAGAATCTTTTATGTGGATTTGATTTGTTTGACTTTTTCCAAGATTAATGTAATCTTAGGAATGGATTGGTTGTCTTCTAACTATATCCTGATAGACTGTTCGAGTAAGACGTTAGTTTTTCCTGAGGTTGAGGATTCTAGATTCCTAACGGCTACTTAAGTAGAAGCTTATTTGAAGGATGGAAATCAGGGGTACTTATTGATGTCTTCGTTGGAGGTTCAGTGTGAAGATGTCTTGAAGGATATTTCTGTAGTTAACGAATTTCCTGAGGTATTTCCTGAAGATATACCTGGACTACCACCAGAAAGAGAAATTGAATTTTCTATTGATTTGGTACTTGGAGCTAGACCTATATCTATGGCACCGTATAGGATGTCGCCAGTAAAGTTGGCAGAGCTTAAGAAACAATTAGAGGATTTATTGGAAAAACAATTTGTGACACCAAGTGTATCACCATAGGGAGCTCCAGTATTGTTGGTAAAGAAGAAGGATGGGACTTCTCGTCTATGTGTAGACTACTAACAATTGAACAAGATTACGATTAAGAATAAGTATCCACTACCAAGGATCGATGATCTGATGGACCAATTGCGAGAAGCTGCAATATTTTCCAAGATTGACTTACGTTCTGGCTATCACCAGATACGTGTGAAAATGGAGGATATTCCCAAAACTGCGTTTCAGACATGATATGGGATTACAAATATCAAGTGATGCCGTTTGGTATGACTAATGTACCTGCCATATTCATGGACTTTATGAACCGGATTTTTCGTCCATACTTGGATAAGTTTGTGGTTGTCTTTATTGATGATGTTTTAATTTATTCTCGAAGTCAAGAGGAAATGCTGAGCATCTCAGAGTGGTTCTCTAGATTCTGAAGGAGAATAAGTTGTATGCTAAATTGTCCAAATGTGAATTTTGGTTAAGTAAAGTTCAATTTTTAGGATACGTTATATCGGAGGATGGAATTGAGGTTGATGCTTCGAAAGTGGAGACAGTTGTTGAATGGGAAAGACCAAAGACTATATCAGAGATCTGTAGTTTTATCGGATTAGCCGGTTACTATCGATGATTTATTGAGGGATTTTCGAAGATAGCAGGACCTCTTACCCAACTTACACGAAAGAATCAACCGTTTGTATGGACTGATGCATGCGAAGAAAGTTTTCAGGAGTTGAAAAGATGACTGACTACTTCACCAATTTTTATTCTACTTGATCCGAACAAACCTTTCGAGGTATATTGTGATGCTTCGTACCAAGGATTGGGTTGTGTACTTATGCAGAACTGTAAGGTTGTAGCGTATGCGTCGAGAGAGTTGAAAGTGCATGAGAGAAATTATCTGACTTATGATCTAGAGTTGGCAACAGTAGTGTTTGCGTTGAAGGTATAGAGACATTTTCTCTATGGAGCAACGTTCACTGTATTTAGTGATCATAAAAGTTTGAAGTATCTATTTGACTAAAAAGAGTTGAACATAAGACAAAGGCATTGGCTAGAGTTTCTGAAGGACTATGACTTTCAGTTATAGTATCATCCCGGAAAGGCGAATGTTGTAGCGGATGCTTTAAGTAGGAAAGTGCTTAATGCTTTTGTTATGATGATTAAGGAGAAGGAACTGATAGAAGAATTTTGGGATATGCGTCTATCTGTGAAGTTGACAACGGGGAAGATGTGTTTAAACATGATCACCATTTCAAATGATTTGATGGAAAGAATTCAAGTAGGACAAAATAGTGACCAGTATCTGCAAGAAGCAAAGGAAGCAAGGAGTCAAGGTGCAGAATTGGAAATTAGCGAAGGTGCTGATGGAATTCTGAAGTTTAAAGGGAGAGTTTGTGTACCAAACGATCCGGAACTTAGGAAATTGATTTTGGATGAAGCTCACAGGAGTAAGTTGAGTATGCATCCAGGAACCACGAAGATGTATCAAGACTTGAAACAGCTATATTGGTGGCAAGGAATGAAGAGGGTGTTGGTGTATGCCTTAGAGGCTGATACATTTATCTATATTTACATACATTCTATTATACTTATTTTAATATATGAGGCATTTCATTTATTGTGTTCTTTTTTTATAAACATAATAAAGTCCTTAGAATAGTAAGTTTGATGCCATAGGTTATCGAGTGGATGACTTGATCGTGAGATCCTTTTGGTTATAACACTATTCTTAAATGTCCCTAGTCAAGTATTATCGTTAATTAGGACAACAATAATACATTGAGACTAGTATGCATAGACTGATGACCACATCCCACGGGTCATAGATATGAGATATCAAGTCTTCACATGGGTACATATTAGAGTAATGATGTATTGGACTGACCCACCAAGAGAACGCTACATGGATCGTTACATGAGTGTCATAAGCGATTCTCATAGTGACAATGGTCTCTATGGTCCTTTGACCTAAAATCACTACGATTCCTACATAAGGAGTTGTGTATTTTAATACCATCAAACGTCATCTGTAACAAGGTGATTATAAAGTTGGTTATTGGACATACCACAAATCATGCAAAGGGATGTGAGTGACCTAGATGGGATTTGTCACTCCTACATGACAGGAGCGATATCTTCGGGCCCCCTGATTGAGTGAGACTGAGAAATGCATGGTCATGCTCAAATGAGTCAATATGAGATATTGATTTCATTTGTTGTTAAAAAGTCAACTCGAGTATCAGGAAACGAATGATTGGACTATACAAGGGTGACGCATTCCTTGCCTTGTGTTCAATCCAGATATCTTGACAAAGAGACTAAATGACACAGAAACATTGGTCACGAAAAAGTTATGTCAAATCACTGACATTCTTATTACTTGGGTAGCAGCAATATGTTGCTAGATACCGATCACTGCTTGTAATATTAAAATGAGATTTTGAATATTACTGCCAACGTAATGAGAACCTGCCAGGTCACACACATAGAGCAGACTAAAATTGGACCAATAGATCCAAGTTGGACTCAGATTCAAATATGGGCCAGACTCATAACAGATGAGTCTACGGTTGCACAGCTTACCTCACTGTTGCTCACACTCACTTAAGGCACTCACTATTATAAATAGTACTACTAAGGGGCTGCTAAGATACACAATTTTTAGAACCCTAGCCGTACTTGCAAAAAAGTGAGTGAGAGAGCGACAAGTTTCTTCTCTTCTCTTCACAGCTAGCATTGTGTGAGAGATGTGAGGCTCCTCTTTGCAGACGTTGGACGTTTGTGAGTTTGTTCATGTGGATACTACAGAGACATCGTTTCTATTATGGTATTGGTGATTCACGTCCTTCTTTTTTATCATGCTTCAAGAGGTAAATAATTTAAAAACTCGGATTATGGCTTTTCGCATGGATCCTCAGTGGGAATCTTTTTTTTTTTTCACTGCGTGATGTAACCATAATTCCCAATAGTGGGATGTCGCTGAATATGTATCATCCTATTTAGTTTGTCAGAAGGCTAAGGTGGAATATCAAAGACCATCGGGAATGTTGCAACCTTTGCCTATTCTTGAATGGAAATAGGATGACATAGCAATGGATTTCGTAACAAGACTACTAAGGACTCGGAAAGGTCACGATTCTATCTGTGTAATTATTGATCGGCTTACAAATTTGGTACACTTTTTGCCAATTAATATTAAGTACTCAATGGAAAAGTTGGCTCTAGTGTACATCAATGAAATTATTATACTTCATGGTGTACCATCCAGTATTATTTCTAATCAAAATCCGTGATTTACATCAAGGTTTCGGAATAGTTTGCAAGAAGCGATGGGAACAAAGCTACGTCTAAGTTCTGCTTATCATCCACAAACAGATGGTCAGTCAGAAAGGACGATTCAGTCATTGGAGGACTTGTTGAGAGCTTGTGTTCTAGAGCAAACTAGTTGTTGGGATTAATTTTTGCCATTAATAGAGTTTACGTACAACAATAGTTTTCATTCGAGCATAGGGATGGCACCCTATGAGACATTGTATAGGAGACGATGCAGAACACCATTGTGTTGGTATCATAATGGTGAAAGTGACATAGTAGGGCTAGAATTCGTAGAACAGACAATTGAGAAAATGAAGATGATTCAAGACAAGATGAGAACAACTCATACTCAGTAAAAGAGTTATTCTAATAAAAGATGAAGACCGCTTAAGTTTGAAGAAGGTGACCATGTGTTTCTACGAGTGACACCTATGACTGGAGTTGGGCGAGTGATTAAGTCAAGGAAACTCACTCTAAAGTTTATTGGGCCGTATCAAATACTCCGTCGGATAGGTTCGATAGCTTATCAGATCGCATTACCACCTCTACTATCAAATCTTCATAATGTATTTCACGTATCGCAACTACGGAAATATATTTCTGATCCTACTTATGTTATCGAACCAGACACCATACAACTGAAGGAAAATTTGACTTATAAAACATTTCTAGTCAAGATTGAAGATCGAAGGACAAAGCAACTTCGAGGTAAGGAAATTTCATTGGTTAAAGTAGTTTGGAATGATGTAAGTGGTAAAGCTACATGGGAGTTGGAAGAAAAGATAAAAGAGCAATATCCATATTTATTTTGAGGATGTTAAATCAAGTTTCGAGGACGAAACTTCCTTTTAGAGGGGGAGAGTTGTAACACCCCAAATTTTAGACTATGTTACAGTAATGATTAAAGTCCACTATTTTGTGTTTTCTATATTACAGAAAATTAATTTGACTGTTCTGAGATTGTTTTTGATCGTTGTGTGAGAATTGCTCCAGGTCAAGAAAATAATAATTTTCGGGCCGGAGAAAATCTTATTTGATTTATTCGGAGATAGGGAATCTTACTAAACCCGAATCTGAAAGACACAGAAAAGGATCTTTTAATTTTTAGAATTTATCTATGAAATAAAAATATTTCACAAAAAATATCTACTATTTTATTAATAGCAGCTTCTGCTATAAATTATTAGACCCGATATATTTTAATTGACAGAAAATGTGCTTAGAATATTTTCTGTAACCTAAATTAAAATGAACCAATGAGAATCAGTCAAAAACAATGGTTAGACTTTTCTAACCAATAAGAAATGGTCTAAGTTGAAATATTTGACTAGTTACAAAGTAACTAAATAAAACTAACTTAGTTACCTAATTGCCTAATTAAGGAACTAAATGAACTAACCTAGTTACTAATTAGTTAGGATCTAGTTACTAATTAAATATCCTAATTCCATCTAGAAGTCATGACTAGGCATGACATATGCAATGACCTATTTAGTTAGTTAACTAAGTAACTAGATAGTTAATTAAGTGTAACTAGAAAACCTAATCTAGTTAATTGTTATTTGATTAAAGTGTAACTAGAATTAAAATAGAAATAAACTAGGTTAGCCTTTCCTAGAGGGCACACAGCCAACGAGGCTTCTCAAGCCTTCTTGAATGGTCTTTTGTGACCATTGCATAACACTTTGATGACCAAGCCATGTGATGCTTAATGTGAACACAAAATGTGATATTCTACTATCATAGTTATCTCCTAATTTCCCTACACTACTCACATGGCTGCACCCTTTTCTTTTCACTCTCAAATTTCATTTTCTCTCACCTAAAAGCTAAGCCTTCATTTTCTCTCAAAAATCCCAAGAACACAAGAACACTTTTCTCTTTCTTTTCTCCTTGGAGTTTCGGTCATACTACCCAAACCCTAGCTCCAACCTTCTATAATTTTTCTTCACTACATTTCCTAAACCTAAACCCTATTCTAAACACTTTTCATTTAAAAAATTTTGTCAAAATCCTACTCCTAGTGCTTCAAAATTCAAGCTTTGGTTTACTTCCCTAAAGGTAAACTTTTGATTTTATGGTTTTAAGTTAAGTTTTTGGTTTTTTATACCATGATTGTTCCATGATTCTTTGTTATTAAGCTTTGATTATGACTTCGAAAATTATTTAAGAATTTTTAGGGTTTTTGATTGGTTTGTACGAAATCAAGGAGGAGGAGGGAGTTTGAAGATCTTGTCTTCAAGAGGTAAGAGGGAGATTTAACCTCACCAACCAAGTGTTGGTGGTGAAGAGATGGTTGTGTATGGTGAAAACCCCATAAGGGTTTATTCACTTGTTGTTTGATGCTTCTTTGATTGTGATTGTGTTGTTTATGATTTTGTGTTTGTGATTGCATGTGTGATAGTATGATTATAGTTTTGATAAAATGCTTGTATGTATAATTTTGGGAAGCATGATAATGTATGTGTAATTTAGGATGTGAACAACATGTTGGAAAGATCATATGAGAGCTCCAAAGAGCTTAGAGGCACACGACCTCACTAGATTCAAGAGGACCAAGAGTCCTAAAATGATGATTTCAAATTGAGGATTAAAGGTTCCATGACACTTAAATGAATTAAGGTGTTTTACAAGGATTTAAAGTGTTAGAAAAATGAATTACATTGAGTTTTGAAGCAAGAATGAAAATTTGGCCAACATGCCATTTTTCATAATGAGGAGCTAAATTATTTTATCAAGTGTAGATTTAAAGGTTTAATTAAGAAGGAATGTATTTTGAAGGAGTTTGGATCTAGTAGCAAGCAAAATACTTTTTGGAAAACAAAATGATGTAATTAAATACTTAGGTTTATGAAATAGATGTCAATACTTGAAGTTTTCTAATGTATAGCTCACCCTATAGGTTTGGAAGCGCGTTAGGAGAATTTGAGCTGTATTATTTGAAGTAAAGTAAAGAATTTCCATTTTCTGGGAAACAGTAGAAATACTAATTTTTAGAGGGGTTATATTACAAATATTATGTTTAGAGGGATTATATTGCAATTATTATTTTTAGAGGGGTTATATTGTAATTATTTTCTAAAGGAGGGACTATCTCGTAAATATTATTTTATGAGGGACTATTATGCAATTGTTATTTAAATGAGGATTATAACGTAAATATTATGTTATAGAGGGACTATTATGTAAATATCAAAAATTAGGTCAATTTTTTGTATTAAATGAGAAAAATCGTATCTTTGATTTAAAATATGTTAGAAATATTATACGCGATTTGAAAATGCGGTGAAAATGTTGCGCGATTGAGAAAACGCAAAAATATGACTACGCGATGAAAATACAATAATGATACTGTTGAACCGATATATGAACCCTGAATATGAGATAGTGAATTTGAACTGTGAATGATGCATTGTACATGCATTGAAATGGTCCGATGGACTGTATGAGGCTAATTGCCTAGGAGAGAATACACCTCTTGAGTGGGTGCGATATGTGTAGTGTAAGTCACTTGTTGACTTTGGGGGCATTGGGGTGCGGGTTGCCTACAGTGGGCAGTTGGTAGCTCTTATAGACCATAGGTTTGACTGACGCAACACATCGATGATCTTGACCGAGACACTATTCTTAATCAAGATCTGATAAAGATTGTCGTGTATGTTAGATGTGCAAATGATAGCATATGGTCTGAGGTATGTTGGTATAGACAGATCTTTTCGATCACTCTCTCTGATCTGAGTTTTAGCTCCATGGAGTAGGAAAATGAGTCTATGTGCACATGCATAATTATTGAGCATTGATATTGGTGTGATATTTGAACTGTTGAATGTTTGAATATTGTTGAGGGCATGATCGTAATTATTATTTATTATATATATTGTGATGATAAATACTGTTGATGGTATAATTATAATTATAGTATGATGTATCTGTATGATAGATTGTATGTGTTTATCTCCATTGCTACTATACTAGTATTAGAGTAGGTGATGTCACCTCTTTGTATGCCTATTTTGTACTGTATTTATATTTGTAAAGACGTTGAGCATGAACTTGGGCAAGAAGGTGACGAGGAGCAGATTCCCTTGGAGAAAGCTAAGTTTTGAGAAAATGGAGATGCCCAGTTTCCTAGGATACATGAGGTTGTAGTTTTGTGGAGGATCGGAAGCTTGGCACATTGATCTAGATAGAGAGCGTATTTACTACATAGGAGACTTAAATATTATTTTAAGTAGGCTTTATCTTGGACACCCTTATTTTAGTGTAAATATTAATATGCACTTAGAGTTTCCATTATCCATTAGGCAGTACTGGGGAACTTACTATCGTACTCCTAGTGAGATTAGTATTGTGTCGTTTGCGCGGACACCTGTCCGCAGGACTTCATGTCAAATCGGATTCTTACCTACTGAGGAATCTGAGGAGGATCCGTCTGAGGGTTTTACTGTTTAGTAATAGTTAGGCAGTATGTTTATTTCAATTAATGTTTTAAATATTTTGAGAGTCTAGTTTGTAAATATTAAAATATGACAATACTAAGACTTGTGTATGTATATATGATGTAAATTATTTGTGATGATGTTGTAATGTTTTTTTTTTCGCTAAGTTTATCTTATTGTTATTAAGAAATTTTACAACTCATATTTACATTACAAAGCACGATTTATGATGAAGGGGTAATTTGGTAATTAAGTAACATAAATGTGATACCCTACGGTGGGTGTTACATAAATATTCATGGGTAAGGTAGTTAGGTAAGGTGTTTGAGGTGCCTTTGATATTTTCAATGTCAAAAATAAAATACACTTAAGATTGCTTGCCATCTGGAAAAAATTTGTTTTGATGCAAGATTTTTTACATCCTTTTGTAAAATGTCTTTTGTAGATTTATAATCAACTCTTATTAAAAAAAATTTATTTAATAAATCAGATTGAAGTTTTGAGATGCAAAGAACAATTGCCAAAATTTCCTTTTTCACAGATGAATAATTCTGTTGTGCAGGATTCCAGTGTTTTGATGTATATGCAATGACATGTTCTTTGTCTGCAACTTGTTGTTTGAGAACGCCACCATAACCAATGTAAAAGGCATCCATTTCAACAATTTTGAATGATTGAGGATTTAGAAGATAAAGGCATAGATGATCCTTTACCTGGGATTTTACCTATTTGACAATGTTTGTATAAGTGTTTAACCAAGGAGGAAGACTCTTTTTCAGACGATCATGTAGTGGTTTGATAAGATTACTTAGATGGGGGAAAAATTAGCAACATAATTTAAATAGCCAAGAAATCTTTGTAATTGATTTTTGTCAATGATTTGGTTTGGAAACTTGTCTGCAAATTCAATGACTCGATTAATAGGATTGATGGTTCCTCGGTGAACATTATGACCAAGAAATCTAACCTTAGTTCGGAACAGATTAATCTTTAAGTTAGAGACTACAAGACCATTTCTTTTGATGACTCAATGAAGATATTAATATGTTTGAAATGTTGATCTATTGATTGAGAAAAGATTAGCACGTCATCAATATAGACGATGGTAAAGCTTGAATAAGAATTGAAGATTTTTTTCATGATCCTTTGAAATTCTGAAGGAGCATTTTTTAAACCAAAGGGCATTACATTCCATTCATACTACCCAAACATACAGTGAAAGTCGTCTTGTAGCGATCACTTTTCTTTTATTTGTATTTGCCAAAAACCAGATTTCATGTCAAATTTTGAAAATATTTTGGTTGAAATGCAGCCTTTTAAGAAGATCTTTTTTATTTGGGATTGGATACCAAATCCACTAGAGTGCTTAATTTAGTGGTTTGTAGTTAATAACCAAATGAGGAATACCTCTTTCAATTTCAACTTGTTTGTTGACATAGAAGACTGAACAAGACCATGGACTCTTACTTTTCCTAATGAGTCCTTTTGCAAGAAGATCCTTGATCTCTTGCTCACAATATTGGATGAGTTCTTGGCTCATCTGAATTGGCCTAGCCTTTGTGAGGATTTGTCTTTCATTGAAATCCTTTTCATAAGGAAGATCCACTATATGTTTCTTCCTCTCCTAGAAAGCATTGGGAAGTTCTGAACAAATTGAACTTTGAATGTGTTCAAGAAGAGATTGAATCCTTTTCTAGATTTGAGGTTGGTTAAGATTAAAATCAACATTCTTAAAAGAAATTTCTTCTTTAAGATAATTATTTTGATTTTGTTTATATTGGATTAAATTGATGTTTCTTAGAATTGGTTTCCTAAGAAATTTGAAAATGATTGTTTGTCCTAGATGTTGGGTGATAATCCCTTCATCCGTGATTTGTAAAGGGAAGAGCGATTTGATGAATGGTGTTCCTAAGATCACTTCATTTTTGAGATTTTTGACTAATAAGAAGGAAATTTCAACTTAGAAACCTTGATTTTCAATGATTGCTGATGAAAGTTTGAACTTGATTTTTAACTTTGAACTGTTAGTTGTGCTAAGCTGTTCGGAAGTTTTCTCAAAATACTTTGTTGGAATTAGTCCTTCTAAGATGCAGTTTGAATCTGCCTCTATGTTGAATAATGCGATAGTATTAAGGACAAAATCATCCATTTTGATGTTTATGTTAATAAAGAATTTTTGGATTTTCATTTGATTGATTATTTGTGCAAAAAATTCTTCATCTTCTTAATTTTCAGTCTTCTGACTTTTTTTACTTTGGTTTTCTGGAATTGTATCCTTATCAGAGTCGATTTGAATATCCTGAAGTTTGGATATTATGATTTGATGCAAGCTTAGTTGTTCTTTTAGTTGTTTAATGTCTATTTTAACATTATTAATTTCATATTGGAGATCTTAGATTGTTACTGTTTTCTGAGAGGTCTTTCTCTCAATCTTTCTAAGTGTTTCAGTAAGATTATATTTGTTTTGGATAATTGGTTCTTTGAAAGGTTTAGAAGAACTTGCTTCCATTAAAGATTTTATTTTTTCTAAATAAATTTTTCTATCTTGAGGATCTTCAATTGAATTAAGAACTTCGAACAAGAGATTTTGCTCTTTTGTTAAAACATTAATTTCAGGAGAATCTGATTCTCCTTCAGATGATATATCATCATTCTAGATTTGGTTTAAATCTTCAGAAGATTTTTTTTCAGATTCTTCTTTGGATGATTCAAATAACAAATTATTAATTTGTTCTTTGACAAATGGTTCAAGATTTAAAGATTTTATCTTCTTTTTTAAGCTACAATATTTACTAAAGTGACCAGGTTTGCCACAATTATAGCAAATTATTGATTTCTATGGGATTTTGATGTCATCGATTGGAGGTTTGGACTTAAATTCTTGTTTAAGTCTTCTTGGTTTGGTTCTTGCTTTATGTTTGTAATATTTAGTTTTCTGGATTCGATTAGACTTTGGTTTTGGTTTTGCTTTCTTCCTAGCACAAGGAAGACCGAATTTTTCATAGAACATTCCTAAGTCCTGCCTGGTTTAAGCCTTTTCTCTGACAAGTTGGGCTTGAATCTTGTCGTCCTGATAGATTTTTAGGGCTACGTTTTGGATGAAGGCAATGAGTTGTCTGTAACTCAATTACTCATATGGAATTTTTCCATTTGGGGATTGACTTTTGATCTTATCACGGACCTTATCTCCTAAGGATTTTGGAAGACCAGCTAGAAATTTTTCTTTCTAGAAAGGTTATTGGTTATCCCTTCAGGCTATCCTTTGGTAGTAAAGTTTTGATGAATTTTTCCAGTTAAGTGTTTGACTGATTACAAGATTCACCATGAAGATAGAGTTTGTCTCTGTATTAGTTTCAGGGTAATTAGAACCCGATTGTGACTTTGTATGTCTAATTATATTAACAATCAGATTTTTATCTCTAGTTTTACTTGTTTTTTATTCTTGGGTTTGTGGTGTGTCTGGGGCGACTAAGTTTAGTCTTTCAATGAGTTCATTAATGAGTTCATGGTTAGATGGTGTCGGATTGTTTAAAAGTTTTATACTTTCTTTAAGTTATTTACTTACTTTGAAAGGTTTAAAGAGAGGTTTCTCGATTGATTTAGGAGGTTTTTGTAACACCCTCCTTAGGGCGTCACACTTCGTGTTACTCAATTATCATATTTCCCCTTCGTTATGAATCGTACTTGTAATATAAATACGAGTTATAAAATTTCTTGATGATAGTAAGATAAACTTAGCGAAAATTACAACATTACAACATCATCGCAATCTAATTTTACATTATATATATAAGTCGTAGTATTATCACACTTTAATATTTACAAATTGGACTCTAAAAATATTTACACATTAATTAAATTACATAATGCCCAAGTAACTCTAAACATGCATAACCCTCAAACGGGTCCTCCTTAGACTCCTCAACAGGGGAGGAATCCAACTTGACACAAAATATATAATACTAACTGTATCCGAGAGTATGCGAGTAAGCCCCTATTACGCTTTATGTGAGAAACACATTTTCCATCCAACTCGACGTACTATGCTTTTGGTTCCCATATACCTTACGAAAACTCAGCATCTCCATCTCTTTAGAACTCAACTTCGTTCTTGAAAATCTGATCTTCCTTGTGTTCTTACTCAACGTTTTGCTCAATCCCTTTACAGTTATAATTACAATACAGAAATAGACAGACAAGGAGGTGAGATCACCTACGCCAATACCAGTATGGTAGCAATGAAGATCAAAACATACAAATTCTCATACCATACATCATACATAATTACAATCATATCATTAATATCATTTATCTAACACATATCATATCTCATATTAACACATCATACATAATCACAATTATGCTACCAACATCATTTATCATTATAATTCATAATTACATCCATGTCCTTATCAATATTCACTTATTCAATAATTCATTTATCAAAATCAATAATTATGATAATACTCTCAGTATCTCTGTGTATGCATCTAGACTCATGTACCTAGACTCAATTTTCCTACTCCATGGAGCTAAAACTCAGGTCGGAAAGAGTGATCGAAAAGAATCTGTCTGCACAACATGCCTCAGACCACGTGCTCATTCTCTTTGCTCATTTATCATTTGCTCATTTAGCATTTGCACATCTAGCATATGCATCACGTCTTTATCAGATCTCGATTATGGATAGTGTCTTGGTCCGGATCATCGGTGTGTTGCATCGGTCTAACCTACGGTACAGAAGCTTTATTCTCTGTCCATTGTAGGCAACCCGCACCCCGATGCCCCCAAGGTCAACGAGTGACCTACACTACGCACATCGCACCCACTCAAGAGGTGTGTTCTTTCCTTCTTTCGACAATCAGTCTTATTCAGCCACTCGGACTTTTTCAATGCACATTCCAATGCACCTTTCTCAATTTAATTCATTCTCTCATCTTCTCAATTCAATTTTTCTTTATCTCATATTTGGGGTCCTCATATAGGCCCAACAATATTATTACTGTAATTTCATCGCGAAACCATATTTTTCGCATTTTCTCAAATCACGTATCAATTTTTATCATTTCTCAATCACGTAAAATACTCTTCACACGTTTTAAATCAAGAATACTAGTTTTCTCAGTTAACACCAAAACTCAACTTCATTTTTTATATTTGCATAATAATCCTCATCCAAATAATATTTTCACAATAGTCCCTCATAAAAGTCACATTTACGAAATAGTTCTTTGAAAAATTCATATTTTACGAAATCATCCATCATAAAATTCATATTTACAAAATAGTCCCTAAAAATTCATATTTACAAAATAGTTTTCCATAAAATTCCTTTTTACGAAATAATCTTCCATAAAATTCATAATTTACAACATAATCCCTCATAAAATTTCTATTGACGAAATAGTCCTTCATAAAATCACATTTACAATATAACCATTCAAAAATCAATAGTTACAACATGTCCCCATTAAACACAAAAATTAAAATCATAATCAGTATTGTTTCTCCAAAATCATTTCATCTTGCTTTGTATTCAACTCTTCCAAATTCAATTCCTTTTATTTCAAATTCTAAATTCTCAAGTTAATCCATCATATTATTCACATCCTAATTTACACATACACTTAAATGCATTCAGTTTCATACATACCAATATTTATCAAAATAATCAACATATTATCACACTTGCAATCATAATTTTCAAGCCATAAACATCACAATCACCAACATAAAATCACCAACAAGTACAATCACAACTAAAGAAGAATTTAAAAAATAAGTGAATAAACCCTTGGGGGTTTTTAACAGACACAACCATCTCCACACCACCAAAACTTGGTTGGTGAGGTTAAATCTCCCTCTTACCTCTTGAAGAACCTCCAAAGCTCCTTGTATGTCTCCTTCAAGCAAACTCCCTCCACCAAGAGCTTCTTCAAGGCTTCAAACTTGAACTTTGAAGAACAAGATAGAAAATAGATGATTCAAGCTTTCTAAGTTTTCCTCCTTTCTTTGAGACTTTGTTCACCTCCTCTTTAGGAAGAAGGTTGAAGAAGCTTTGAACAAGATAGAATGGGTTTTGTGGCAAAACCTCATGAAGAAGAAAGGATTAGAGTAGGCTTTGAATCAAAACAAAATCCAAGAGATGAATGTTTTAAAGGATGGATGGTGTGAGTTCTCAGTGGTGACCGATTGGAAGAAAAGAAAATGAAAGAGAGAGGCGTGAGTTTTCCTTTGGAACTTTTGAGAGAAATGAATCTATGTTTGAGAAGTAGAAAAGTGAAGAGTGAAGACGTTCGGGAAAAGCTGCTGGCCGTGTGATTTTCTTGTGAAATTTGGAATGCTTTACGTGAGTAATTATCCAAATTCGATTGCATAAGGACAAATTCTTTGCCTTGGGATAAGCTTAAATAAAATTAGAATTTACATGAAGTAAAATATCTACTTCGAATGCACGTGGTGATATCATTCTTTTGACTTTCAAGGCTTTTAGATTGTTCAAGAAGCTTGTAGAACCTCCTCCAAGTGCTACGTGGCCGACGTAGAACCCCTCCAATATCTTTGCATGAACGTGAGTTTCAAAGGTAATTTTTGACGAAAATCAACCTGACAGAATGATGTAAATGGGAGAACGTTATTTTCCAAGAATGGCTAAATATCAAATTACATCGGATGGGAATTACATCGAACGAAGATCAAAATTGTCGAATGAACTTAAAAGGTCAACGTAATCCTAATTCGTCGGACGGGTGTTAACGTTGAAGAAATCTTCCAATTGTCAAATCGACGAAATACTATATGGTTAGAAGATTAAATTCGACGGATTTTGACATTAGAGAAGTTTTTCTTTGAAATCGAATTCTTACTCGACGGTCGTTAGCACCATAATTCGACGAACATTCTCATTCAAATTCGACGGACATTGGTATCCCCTCTGACGGACATTGACATTTTCACTTAACTGATAGTAGCATCTCACTCGACAGATTTTAACTTGGTACCTAATAATTAAAAGATCCAATTCGACGGATTTTAACATGGTACCAACTAGTAAGAAGATTAAATTCGACGTATTTGGATAGAAGTCCAAATTCGATGGATATGGCATTGTCTTAAATGATCAAAGGATCAAATTCGACAGATATTAATATTGTCCTAAATGGTCTGAAGATAAAATTCGACGATAAGTGTTTGTCCAACAATGAGCAACCTTCGACATAAAATAGTGTTCGACAATGAATAGTAGTACTATTTATGATCAGTTAGGTCGATTACATAGCAGTCATCTTCATTTTGATTTACAGAATCGTCCGACAAGATTGAGGAAAAGAAGAACCAAGTTGTTTTCCTTAACTGATTCTCTGCTAACAGCAACATCCAGCGTTTTGTCGAATCCGACGACATCTTCCATGTTTTTGAATAGATAGTCTTTGTCGAAATAGATGATCTTGGTCGAGATACATAGTCTTGGTCGGAAGAGATACATAGTCTTGGTCGGAAGAGACCTCTGATTCAAAGATTGAGAGTCAGCTTCATCCAAATTTTGAGGTATTTTGGGTTCTGTCGAATTACCGATTATATTGTCGGGAATTGCTCTGGAAGTGTCGAATTCAGCTAACTAATTAGCACATGTTTGCAGATAATCTCAGAAAATATATCCGACGGGATCCAAATGTTAGGAAAATTTCTTCAAGTGTTTGGATCTTGTCCAAATTCTGTCCATGTCAAGACCTTCAAAATCTTGGATTGTCGAATGAGTTACGTGAAATTGATATTTTGGATCCCCGTAAGGCTTGAGAAAGACCGAGTCTATCGACAGGAGTATATTCATAAAACTGTCGAACTTTGTTTGTCGGAATAGGCTTGAAATGAAGTCAGTATCGACAAGAATCTATTCTCAAAAGAAATTATCGAATTTGGTTTGTCGAAATAGACTTGTCGGAAATAAACTTGAAATGAAAACAGTTAGAGGAAATCTTGAGGAACTTCTGTCGGATTGGAATTTCCAGAATTTTGGTCGAATTGGGAATTCCATAATTTTGGTCGGTTGAGTATAATGGCAAATGAAACTATACTAAGTCAAATAATTCATAGCAATAATAGCTATGCATAAAGCAACAGATATTTATCAGAAAATAAAATTATTTTACGAGATAAATTCTAAAAATTAATAAATTCTTTTACTCAGTGTTACTCGATTCGGGTTAAGTAAGATCCCCGTCTCTAAATACTCGGACAAGAATTTTCCCCACCGAAAATTATTATTTTCTTGACCGAGGAGCAAATCACACAAAATAATTACAAATAGTATCGGAATAATCAAATTATTTTTATAATGCACGAGAAAACACAAAGTAGTGTAATTACATTCACTCTTGCAACATAGTCTAAAATTTGGGGTGTTACAACTCTCCCCCTCTAAAATAAGTTTCGTCCTCGAAACTTGACACACTTAAAATAAAAATGGATACTACTCTCTTATCTTATCTTTTAATTCCCATGTTGCTTCACCACGTATATTGTTCCAAACCACTGTAACCAATGCGATTTCATTATCTCGAAGTTACTTTGTCCTTTGATCTTCAATCTTGACTAGAAACGTCTCGTAGGTTGAATTTTCCTTCATTTGTACGATGTCCAACAGAGTATCCGATACTGTCTAATAAACTTCAGAGTGGGTTTCCTCGACTTAATCACTCGTCCATCTCTTGTCATAGGTGTCACACGTAGAGACACATGGTCACCTTCTTCAAATTCAAGCGGTCTTCGTCTTTTATCTTCATAACTCTTTTGCTACATCTGAGTTGTCCTCATCTTGTCTTAGATCGTCTTTACTTTCTTAGTGGGCTGTCGCACAATTTCTGGTTCCACGATGTTACTTTCACTAGTACGATACCAACGCAAAGGCGTTCTACAGCGTCTCCCATATAATGTCTTACAGGGTGTCATCCCCATGCTCGAACGAAACTATCGTTGTATATGAATTCTATCAATACCAGAAATTCATCTTAACAAGTCCTTTGAAAATTCTAACTATTCGTCTCTTCTCGATGTCCAAGCCTTTCTTGATTGAACAGGTACTTCAAGCCTTTGAATTTATTGTGAACTTGATAGGAAAGAAAACGTCTTCAGATTTTCCTTGTAAAATGACTATCGTACATCCTAAACATAATTTGAATAATTCTTTTCATGTGCGTTCCACCGTCTTGAAGTATACGCCACTACCTTTCTATTCGGTGTCAATACTCAATCTAAATCCACGAGTTGAACTTCTTCTAACGGAGTTTACGTTTGACTAATTTTACACACAACTCCTTCTTTTTCTTCAAAATTGAAGAACTGCTTTGAGATTCTTCAGCATGTTCCTTTGAATTTCAAGAATAAGTCAAAATATTACCAATAATGACAAATTTTGCCTAGATGAAAAGAAAGATCCTATTTATAGAATTCACGGATATTGTCAAAACATTTCCTACCCCGAATGGTAGTACTGACTATTCATAGTTCTTGTAACGTATATGAAATATTGTCTTGGAACATTCTCTACCTTCACTCGAATCTGATAACAACCAGTACACAAGATGATCTTGGAACGAAGAATGATTCCCTTCATTTAATCTTCTGGCTCCCTGTCGTCACATCATCCTAGATTTTCTTCATCCAGATAAGTTGTTCTCTTGACCTATTTTTTTTTTTTTCTTAATTTAAACTGCCTCATAGATCAAGTTTTCTTCGAATTGTATCTTGTATTTGATATTATAACACAAGTTGAATCAGGAATGATCCCTTTTAATTGAGATACATGAAAGACACTATGAAGGTCATAAGGAAAAGTAATAAGACTTTTCAGTAAGTTACTAGATTAGTCCAGCAAAGAATTTGAGATGGTCTAATAGATTTTCAAAATGAACATGGTCCAATAATTTTAGAAAGGAACTTTCTGGATTCAAATCCAAAAATTTCAGATCAAGGAAACACTACGATTACATTGTAACAATTTAGTAGGATATGGTTGGAAAATAACCACTCCAGTTATAAAATCAAGCTCTTAAATAGATGTGATTTTGGATAAATGAATCAAATCAACATAAAAGATTTGATATTCAATAGATGCAAGATAGAATTAGAAAATTTAAGTATAACCAACAAGTTTAACAAGAAGAGTAGAAATACTCAAATCACATTATAACAAAGACACGGATGAGTCAAATTGATTTACTCAGTCTATTTGAAAAAGAAATAGACAAACCAGAGTAATAGAAGAGTTTCAAACTCAAATAATAACAGGATAGTGTTATACAAACTCAAGTGGTAAGAACAAGTTTAGAAGTTGACGTAGTATTATGAAAGAACAAAACACAGATAACCCCAAAAGATTTACACAGTCACAGGTTACAAAAGACTGGGTTACTTTACGCATCATACAGTACAGCTTCAAGATTACCCCTTTTATGGCACAATTTCCTTACTCTTTAAGTTTTTTGTATTTGAACGTTCTCACTACACTCCTTGCACCAGCTCTTTCTTCTTCTTCTTGAGATTTTGAATTACGTGCATCACTAATGAAAAGTTCCATCTTCAATTGATCACAATCTCTGGAGAAATGTCCAGGCTTCCCACATCGATAACAAATAACCCCCTTTATGCTGACAATCTTTGGTAAGATAATTTTTTCCACACTTGAAACATTTCAGTGATGATGCCACAGTCTGACCAAAATCGTTGCCACTAGTACTCCCCCTCTTTGCTTGTTGTTACTTTCCCAATGGTCGTACATTCGACTTTTGCTGAACACGATCGACTTTACGCTTCATTCCATCTTGTATTATCGAAGACTCTAAATTACAGTTTCTTGCATCCAGTGGCTGCTCCAATCCTAATAAGCTATGAAGTTCGATTATCAGTTCCTGCTGTTGAGTGATCATCTGTCTCTATTGTACTGCTACTTCAATCATCTTTTGCATTACAATTCTAGCTGCGGCAATACGATCTTCATCACGTCTCGCATCTACATGCTCATGTTCGCTTCGTTCCATTATCTTTCTTCAAAGATAAACAAAAATCAAAACACGATGAACTAAACGTAACTATTTCACATAACATCGTCTCCTTTTGGAAACCAAAACATATCTCTGTGTCCAACATCAGAGATTCACACAGCACAAACAAGACAAGCCTACCCACAAACCCAAAAGACTCTAACTTGGGCTCTGATACCAACTAATGTAACACCCTCCTTAGGGCGTCACACTTCGTGTTACTCAATTATCATATTTCCCCTTCGTTATGAATCGTACTTGTAATATAAATACGAGTTATAAAATTTCTTGATGATAGTAAGATAAACTTAGCGAAAATTACAACATTACAACATCATCGCAATCTAATTTTACATTATATATATAAGTCGTAGTATTATCACACTTTAATATTTACAAATTGGACTCTAAAAATATTTACACATTAATTAAATTACATAATGCCCAAGTAACTCTAAACATGCAGAACCCTCAAACGGGTCCTCCTTAGACTCCTCAACAGGAGGAATCCAACTTGACACAAAATATATAATACTAACCGTACCCGGAGTACGAGAGTAAGCCCCCATTACGGTTTATGTGAGAAACACATTTTCCATCCAAATCGACGTACTATGCTTTTGGTTCCCATATACCTTACGAAAACTCAACATCTCCATCTCTTTAGAACTCAACTTCGTTCTTGAAAATCTGATCTTCCTTGTGTTCTTACTCAACGTTTTGCTCAATCCCTTTACAGTTATAATTATAATACAGAAATAGACAGACAAGGAGGTGAGATCACCTACGCCAATACCAATATGGTAGCAATGAAGATCAAAACATACAAATTCTCATACCATACATCATACATAATTACAATCATATCATTAATATCATTTATCTAACACATATCATATCTCATATTAACACATCATACATAATCACAATTATGCTACCAACATCATTTATCATTATAATTCATAATTACATCCATGTCCTTATCAATATTCACTTATTCAATAATTCATTTATCAAAATCAATAATTATGATAATACTCTCGAGTATCTCGTGTATGCATCTAGACTCATGTACCTAGACTCAATTTTCCTACTCCATGGAGCTAAAACTCGGGTCGGAAAGAGTGATCGAAAAGAATCATGCGCACAACATGCCTCGGACCACGTGCTCATTCTCTTTGCTCATTTATCATTTGCTCATTTAGCATTTGCACATCTAGCATATGCATCACGCTTTATCGATCTCGATTATGGATAGTGTCTTGGTCCCGGATCATCGGTGTGTTGCATCGGTCTAACCTACGGTACGAAGCTTTATTCTCTCATCCATTGTAGGCAACCCGCACCCCGATGCCCCCAAGGTCAACGAGTGACCTACACTACGCACATCGCACCCACTCAAGAGGTGTGCTCTTTCCTTCTTTCGACAATCAGTCTTATTCAGCCACTCGGACTTTTTCAATGCACATTCCAATGCACCTTTCTCAGTTCAATTCATTCTCTCATCTTCTCAATTCAATTTTTCTTTATCTCATATTTGGGGTCCTCATATAGGCCCAACAATATTATTACTTGTAATTTCATCGCGAAACCATATTTTTCGCATTTTCTCAAATCACGTATCAATTTTTATCATTTCTCAATCACGTAAAATACTCTTCACACGTTTTAAATCAAGAATACTAGTTTTCTCAGTTAACACCAAAACTCAACTTCATTTTTTATATTTGCATAATAATCCTCATCCAAATAATATTTTCACAATAGTCCTCAAAAAAGTCACATTTACTGAAATAGTTCTTTGAAAAATTCATATTTTACGAAATCATCCATCATAAAATTCATATTTACAAAATAGTCCCTCAAAAATTCATATTTACAAAATAGTTTTCCATAAAATTCCTTTTTACGAAATAATCTTCCATAAAATTCATAATTTACAACATAATCCCTCATAAAATTTCTATTGACGAAATAGTCCTTCATAAAATCACATTTACAATATAACCATTCAAAAATCAATAGTTACAACATGTCCCCATTAAACACAAAAATTAAAATCATAATCTGTATTGTTTCTCCAAAATCATTTCATCTTGCTGTATTCAACTCTTCCAAATTCAATTCCTTTTATTTCAAATTCTAAATTCTCAGGTTAATCCATCATATTATTCACATCCTAATTTACACATACACTTAAATGCATTCAGTTTCATACATACCAATATTTATCAAAATAATCAACATATTATCACACTTGCAATCATAATTTTCAAGCCATAAACATCACAATCACCAACATAAAATCACCAACAGTACAATCACAACTAAAGAAGAAATTAAACAATAAGTGAATAAACCCTTAGGGGTTTTTCACCAGACACAACCATCTCCACACCACCAAAACTTGGTTGGTGAGGTTAAATCTCCCTCTTACCTCTTGAAGAACCTCCAAAGCTCCTTGTATGTCTCCTTCAAGCAAACTCCCTCCACCAAGAGCTTCTTCAAGGCTTCAAACTTGAACTTTGAAGAACAAGATAGAAAATAGATGATTCAAGCTTTCTAAGTTTTCCTCCTTTCTTTGAGACTTTGTTCACCTCCTCTTTAGGAAGAAGGTTGAAGAAGCTTTGAACAAGATAGAATGGGTTTTGTGGCAAAACCTCATGAAGAAGAAAGGATTAGAGTAGGCTTTGAATCAAAACAAAATCCAAGAGATGAATGTTTTAAAGGATGGATGGTGTGAGTTCTCAGTGGTGACCGATTGGAAGAAAAGAAAATGAAAGAGAGAGGCGTGAGTTTTCCTTTGGAACTTTTGAGAGAAATGAATCTATGTTTGAGAAGTAGAAAAGTGAAGAGTGAAGACGTTCGGGAAAAGCTGCTGGCCGTGTGATTTTCTTGTGAAATTTGGAATGCTTTACGTGAGTAATTATCCAAATTCGATTGCATAAGGACAATTTCTTGCCTTGGGATAAGCTTAAATAAAATTAGAATTTACATGAAGTAAAATATCTACTTCGAATGCACGTGGTGATATCATTCTTTTGACTTTCAAGGCTTTTAGATTGTTCAAGAAGCTTGTAGAACCTCCTCTAAGGCTACGTGGCCGACGTAGAATCCCTCCAATATGCTGCATGAACGTGAGTTTCAAAGGTAATTTTCGACGAAAATCAACCTGACAGAATGATATAAAATGGGAGAACGTTATTTTCCAAGAATGGCTAAATATCAAATTCTGTCGGATGGGAATTCTGTCGAACGAAGATCAAAATTGTCGAATGAACTTAAAAGGTCAACAGAATCCTAATTCGTTTGACGGGTGTTAACGTTGAAGAAATCTTCCAATTGTCGAATCGACGAAATACTATATGGTTAGAAGATCAAATTCGACGGATTTTGACATTAGAGAAGTTTTTCTACTGAAATCAGGAATTCTTACTCGACGGTCGTTAGCACCATAATTCGACGAACATTCTCATTCAAATTCGATGGACATTGGTATCCCCACTCGACGGACATTGACATTTTCACTTAACTGATAGTAGCATCTCACTCGACAGATTTTAACTTGGTACCTAATAATTAAAAGATCCAATTCGACGGATTTTAACATGGTACCAACTAGTAAGAAGATTAAATTCGACGTATTTGGATAGAAGTCCAAATTCGATGGATATGGCATTGTCTTAAATGATCAAAGGATCAAATTCGACAGATATTAATATTGTCCTAAATGGTCTGAAGATAAAATTCGACGATAAGTGTTTGTCCAACAATGAGCAACCTTCGACATAAAATAGTGTTCGACAATGAATAGTAGTACTATTTATGATCAGTTAGGTCGATTACATAGCAGTCATCTTCATTTTGATTTACAGAATCGTCCGACAAGATTGAGGAAAAGAAGAACCAAGTTGTTTTCCTTAACTGATTCTCTGCTAACAGCAACATCCAGCGTTTTGTCGAATCCGACGACATCTTCCATGTTTTTGAATAGATAGTCTTTGTCGAAATAGATGATCTTGGTCGAGATACATAGTCTTGGTCGGAAGAGATACATAGTCTTGGTCGGAAGAGACCTCTGATTCAAAGATTGAGAGTCAGCTTCATCCAAATTTTGAGGTATTTTGGGTTCTGTCGAATTACCGATTATATTGTCGGGAATTGCTCGGGAAGTGTCGAATTCACTAACTAATTAGCACATGTTTGCAGATAATCTCGGAAAAATATATCCGACGGGATCCAAATGTTAGGAAAATTTCTTCAAGTGTTTGGATCTTGTCCAAATTCTCGTCGATGTCAAGACCTTCAAAATCTTGGATTGTCGAATGAGTTACGTGAGATTGATATTTTGGATCCCCGTAAGGCTTGAGAAAGACCGAGTCTATCGACAGAGTATATTCATAAAACTGTCGAACTTTGTTTGTCGGAATAGGCTTGAAATGAAGTCAGTATCGACAAGAATCTATTCTCAAAAGAAATTATCGAATTTGGTTTGTCGAAATAGACTTGTCGGAAATAAACTTGAAATGAAAACAGTTAGAGGAAATCTTGAGGAACTTCTGTCGGATTGGAATTTCCAGAATTTTGGTCGAATTGGGAATTCCATAATTTTGGTCGGTTGAGTATAATGGCAAATGAAACTATACTAAGTCAAATAATTCATAGCAATAATAGCTATGCATAAAGCAACAGAGATATTTATCAAAAATAAAATTATTTTACGAGATAAATTCTAAAAATTAATAAATTCTTTTACGTGTTACTCAGATTCGGGTTAAGTAAGATCCCCGTCTCTAAATACTCGAGACAAGAATTTTTCCTACTTAAAAATTATTATTTTCTTGACCAGGAGCAAATCACACAAAATAATTACAAATAGTATCGGAATAATCAAATTATTTTTATAATGCACAGAAAACACAAAGTAGTGTAATTCTGTCAGCTCTTGCAACATAGTCTAAAATTTGGGGTGTTACAGTTTTGATTCATTAGTTTTAGTTCCTGAAGTTGAAGGTTTATCTATAGATTGATTAACTAATTGTTCACCTAAAACTTGAAGTTATTTGTTTGTATAATTATTTTGTTCCATCAGACTTTTAATATCTTTGGAATTGACCAGCTCATCTTCTACTTTCGTCTTAAAAGGAGAAGCTAAGACTGGACTATTATCTTTATCTTTTAAGTTTGGAATGAGATACTAACTAAAGGGAGGTAATTCAGACTTGATTAACACACCATCTTTATGATTCCAGAAAATAAGAACATTAGCTGATTTATTCTCAATCAGACCAATGCTCTAAGGATATTCGATTTCATTCTTAATCATATAAGCATGAAACCAATTAAAGAATGGGATGTGTTGTTTGGTTTTGTTGAGAAATTCATAGAACTTCTCTTGGATTTCTTTTCTGTTTGATCCCTTGTAATTGTCGAAAAACCAATTCCTTTGTGGAGTCCATTCTATGGAATAAAAGTCTTTCCCAAGGGTTTCCTTATCAATGACGAATTCAGATAACATGGACATCATCATTAAGGCAAGAATAGGTTGGAGATTGAATAGATTTTTGTTCATCTTTGTCTTCTCATTAGTATGTAGGTCTTGGGATTGTTGACAACGTATCCCAACCTCAAAGATTAATTGTTGATAGAGTAGATTGGATGGTAGAGAATGATTTTCTGGACAATGCATATCTGGAGGAGGTAGATCTAAAAGATCTAGAAGAGCTGAATGAATTTCTTCTGATGAAGGTTAGCTCAACTCTACCTGATTGGTATTGAGTAATCTCCTAAATTTCAGGTGATTCTCTGGGTAAAGCTAGAGCGGCTTCATCCATAATCCATTTTGTAGGGAGGATTACATCTTCGTAGCGGATTTGTTTAGGGACAACTACATTGGTTTTTGTTATGTTTATAAGGAATAACATTGTTACTCCCTTATCTTTTGGTTTTAGTGCTTTAGAATGAAAAGAATTCATAAACTTGTACTGAATCCTATAGATTAAGGCTAAAATGATTGATCCGAGCTTCATGTCTAAGCCACAAACTTTGATATTTAAGAATAGCGTGCCTTGAATGTTTTTATCTTTTAGTTAATAGTCCTATTACGATAACAATTGGAATAGATTAGACCATGACCAAGACTAGTTTCTACAGTTCCTAGATATAAATCATGGAATTTATTATTTCTTATGTCTCTTAGATAGAGGAGAACATATGCGTTTAGTCCTTCTCTGATTAAGGGTTTGACAGCTACTTGCACACATCCAATATACAGATAATTGTATTTGTTGGCTTGACCTTTTAAGGTCTCTTGTCAAAGAAGATGAAATTCTTCGTCACCTCCTTCAATTATGATTTGTTTCTCTACAGTCCTAATAATGTAATCAGAGCTTCTGAAGAATCGTCCTTCAAGTTTGTAGAGTCCATTGTTTAGGATTCTAGGGATCTCCCAGTCATCCAGGTCTTGATTTATGTTTTCAAAACAAATTTCTTCATTAAAGATATTTGTTGAAGATGGATTAATTTGCTGCTCAGTGAGCGATGATGAAGAGGATTGAGAAGATTTGAAAGAAAACTTGGAAGACAGAGAACGCAACATAATAAAAGAGATAGAAATAAACAAGAATTAAAAAAAGACAGAAATAAAATTTGCAGATAATAGATATAATCTTATCCCCTAGTATCATTACCCTCATCTGGTTTCATAGATTTGTAAGGAAAATCTAAGTCAAGTTTTATCTTCTGAACTAGATGTTAAAATTATTTATTATGTATTATACTTTGATTTATATCTTATTCAAGTTTTATCTTTTGAACTATATCCTAAAATTTTAATATCATTATATTATATCTTGATCTTTAGCCACCGCGTTCATTTACTAGTTCTTAACCATGGTCACCACCATACCTCATCCTTCATTACCTGTGGCGACATTGTCAAATTAGACTTACTGCCTCCCCAAGACTTACTGCTACAACCCCACAGAATAGATCCAACATTAGGCATTATGTACCTTCCAATTAAAAAAAAGTAACATAGGTGCGTACTATCCAGATCCATATATAATAGCAATATTAATACATTATTATACAGCTTAGTAAGATATAAATAAAGCAGATAAAATCAAAGCACAATAATAGTATTATAACATTAATATCTAGTTCAATAAGATAATAAATAACTTATATATATATATATAAAGAGGATTCCAGAGAGACGGTAGAGCCACACAGGACTGAAAAGGGGATAGGGGAAGATTAAGATACAGAAAATAAATTAATAAAAACATAAAGAAAAGAAACCAGAGAGGTGGTAGACCGCCCTTTTGCTCCAGTGAGGGGGAGGAAAAGAGAAAATAGATTTAGAAAAGATTGAGCTTTATTGATTGAAGAAGGAGAAGGCTTATAGAGAGAGACTCTCTCTCTCTCTCTCTCTCTCTCTATGTTCTCACTCTAATACTCGTAAAAGCAAAGGGTGCCTACAACATGGATTGGCAACCCTATAAATAGACATACAAAATTTGCTATAATAACCTACCGACAATTTTGTCATTTTGTTCACATTAGTAACGTCAATGATTGTCTATAGTTTCTACTATAGTAGCAGTTTTTGCTATAGTAACTTGCCAACAATTTTGTTGCTTTGTTCAACAATCTTCATCAAGATTGATACCAAAACATTCATCTTCAATCTGGCAACTAGATGATTTTGCTGATGATGATTGAGAGTCTGGAGAAAGTTGAGTCTTAGTTTCTTCTTCTTGGACGAGTTTGATGATGTTTTGTAAATCTTTTACAAAATTCTCTTTACTGGTTGATACAGCAAGAGCAGCTATAATTTGGGCTTTCTGATTGAGAAATGAACATGTTTCAGGATCAGCAACCTTTAGTAGTTTAGGATTCTTTTGGAACCAGAATTTGATACTTTCTGGGGTGGCTCTGGAGGCGTCAAATTCAGTCCACTATTTGACATAAGCTTGTCTCTGAAGAGTTGGCAATTGATTAGGATGATCATGCTTCCTATATTTGTATTGCCAAGAAAAAATCCAAGCCAAAGATAATTTTGAAAAGAAGTGCAGATGATTGGAAAAGGATCATTCGTCAAATTAATCCTCTGCTCAAAAGTTTGAAATCCTTCAATTACTTCATCGGGAAGGATTTGTGGGATAGGTCCAAAGAAACTCCACCTTTGGTTGAACCACTGAGGGAATTTGTACTGAACATTTTGTTTGAAATAAATAAGCCATGAATGGCAGTTAGACTTGTGTTGAAGCCAAAACATGTTGCTCTAAACCTGAATATATTCCCATTAATTGTAACCTATTAGTTCAAAGTTCTAAGAAATTTTTTTCAGAGAGTTGAGATCTTTGCCAAAGCCTGCCGGTGTCATGACCTTCAGAATCTAGATGGTTGAATAAGTTATATTCTTTTGTTCTTTGGAGTCCCTGTAATGTTTAATAGAGACAAAATCAGAGTCAACATGTACAAACTCATAAAATTGTTGAGTTTTGTTTGGAGATAGGGGTTTGAAATGGAAATCTTTTGGGAAATTTTGGGGGAACTTTGTTCGAATTAGAATCCCAAAATTCTGGTTCCATTTGGGTGACAATCGAAAAATTTTCCTTGGGAACATAATGTGTTTGGGATTTTTAATATGAGATTGGGGTTGGTTAGACTACTAATTCTTTTGGGGTATTGATTTTAATGGATTGGCCTTTCAGTTTTTGGATTATGACTTCAAGATCTAGATTTTCATCTTTTTTGGAGGCAAAGATTTCTTTCCATGATTTTTTTGGGTTATTTGGTTAGACCCTGGTCTTGCAAGGCTAAAAGTGTTTGGATTGGCATGACATAGTCTTCTTTTGATTATTTGTTGTTTGAATGAGTCTAAGTAGATGACTCAGCGTATTTTTGGGTCGATGACTTGGGTTGGTGGGTGGATGACCCAGCTTGATTTGTTTGTTTGGCTGGCTATGCCAAGACTAGTAACCCTTTTCCCCTTCCTCTGGAAGAGGATGATGTCACTAACTTGGGCATGCGACTATTTTCCCTGTAAGTATTCACGAGAAAGGTAGTCAGGTAAGGTGTTTGAGGTGCCTTTGATATATTCTATGTCAAAATCAAAAACACTTAAGATTGCTTGCCATCTAGCAAAAATTTGTTTGGATGCTAAATTTTTAACATCTTTTTGCAAAATGTCTTTTGCAGATTTGCAATCGACTCTTACCAAAAACTTTTGACTTAATAAATCATATTAAAATTTTGAAATGCAAAGAACAATTGCTAAAACTTCCTTTTTTACGGTAGAATATTTTTGCTGTGCAGAATTCCAATGTTTTGAAGTACATGCAATGATATGTTCTTTGTCTACAATATGCTGTCTGAGAATTCCACCATAACCAA
This sequence comes from Ormosia semicastrata, assembly GCA_029884595.1. Taxonomy (NCBI): domain Eukaryota; kingdom Viridiplantae; phylum Streptophyta; class Magnoliopsida; order Fabales; family Fabaceae; genus Ormosia; species Ormosia semicastrata. The sequence goes on along the minus strand of JAQQTO010000061.1, from coordinate 68,420,772 downwards.
TGTTAAAGGCATTTGTTTCAACAATTTTGAATGACTGGGGATTTGGAAGATAAAGGCATGGCAGATCCTTTACCTATGATTTTACCTGTTTGGCAATATTTGTATGAACATCTGACCAAGGAGGAGGGCTCTCTTTCAAACAGTCATGTAGAGGTTTGATAAGGTTGCTTAGCTGAGGGAAGAAGTCAGCGACATAGTTTAAATAACAAAGAAATCTTTGTAATTGATTTTTATCAATAATTTGATTCAAAAACTTGTCTATGAATTCAATGACTATTGATTGGATTTATTATTCCCTGATAAATGTTATGACCAATAAACCTAATTTTAGTTTGAAATAAAATTAATTTTTATTTGGAGACCGCAAGACCATTTTTCTTAATGATTCCAATGAAAATATTAATATGTTTGAAATGTTGATCTATGGATTGAGAAAAGATTAACACATCATCAATGTAGACAATGGTAAAGTTTGAATATGAATTAAAAATTTCATTCATGATCCTTTGGAATTTCGAAGGAGCATTCTTCAATTCGGGCATCACGTTCCATTCATATTACCCGAAGGGAACAATGAACAATGTTTTGTAACGATCACTTTCTTTGATTTGGATTTGCTAGAATCCATATTTTATATCAAATTTTGAAAATATCTTAGTTGAATGTAGTCGTTTAAGAAGTTCCTTTTTATTAGGAATCATATACCAAATCCATTGGAGTGCTTGATTGATAGGTTTATAGTTTATGACCAATCGAGGAGTTCGTTGACGAGCGCTGAACTCAATCAAAATTGTAACCGAGTTATACCTATGACTTATAGCATAAGAGTCAACACTGGATCGTCTCTCAAGGATTGTAATTGCAATCGGATCAGATCAAGCAAATATTTGAGAAGTTAATAGATAAAAACTAGAAAACAGAATTAGATAACAGAAACTAGAAAATAGAACAGAAAAAGAATTACGCAAACAGAAATAGAATTTTGAAATAGGAAAAGAATTATGCAAACAGAAATAGGAGCAAAAAAGGGGGTTTCAAGTAAATTGAGAATCAAAACGCAGAAACATAATTCAAATAAATGGAAGAAATCAGAATTAAGAATCAAGCAATCCAAGAGAATTAATCAATCTTGATTTTAATCCATCCTTGATTACTAAAGATCCATCCAACTATCAACCAAACCCTTGGTCTTAGTTTATGTAACACCCACCTTAGGGTGCCACATTTATTGTTTCTTAATTAACAATTTACCACTTCATTAGAAATCGTGCTTGTAATATAAATACAAGTTGTAAAATTTCTTAATAATAATAAGATAAACTTAGCGAAAAATAAAAACATAACACTGTCACAAATAATTTACATTATATAAACATACACAAGTCTTTAGTACTGTCATATTTTAATATTTACAAACTAGACTCTCAAAATATTTAAAACATTATTTAAACTAACATACTGCCCAAGTCCTACTAGACAGTAGAACCCTCAGACGGGTCCTCCTCAGATTCCTCAGCATATAGGAATCCAGCTTGACGTGAAGTTCTATGGACAGGTGTTCGAGCAGATGATACAATATTGACCTCACTAGGTGTACGGTAGTAAGTCCCCCAATACTGCCTAATAGATATTGGAAAATCTAGTTGTACATAAATATTAACACTAAAGTAATGATGTCCAAGTTGTTGTCTACTCAATCTAATATTTAGGTCGCCCAAGTAGTAAATACGCTCTCTGTCCAAATCAACGTTCCATGCCTCTGATCCTCCAAGAAACGTCAATCTCATATATCCAAGGAAACACGGCATCTCCATCTCTTCAAAACTCAGCATCTTCAACAGGGATCTGCTCTTCCTCAACTTCTCTCAATTTCTTGCTCAACGTCTTTTAAATTATAAATACAATATAGAATAGACATACAAAGAGGTGAGATCACCTACGCCATTACCAGTATGGTAACAATGAAGATAAACACATACAATATGTCATACAACTATCATACTATAATTACAGTTATGCCACTAACATCATTATCATCACAAAACATGTAATATATAATAATTAAAATCATGCCATTATCAATAACCAAATATTCAATATTTCAATTATCATAAACCATAATTATGATAATGCCCTCAATAACTATATGTATGCATACAGACTCAATTTCCTACTTCATGGAGCTAAAACTCAGGTCAGAGAGAGTGATCGAAAAGATTTGTCGATACCAACATGCCTCGGACCACGTGCTCAATCTTGCACATCTAGCATATACACGACAGTCTTTATCATATCTTGATTAAGAATAGTGTCTCGGTTAGGATCATTGGTGTGTTGCATCGGTCTAACCTACGACACAGAAGAGCTACTAACTGCCCATTGTAGGCAACCCGCACCCCAATGCCCCTAAGGTCAACGAGTGACTTACACTACGCATATCGCACCCACTCAAGAGGTGTAGTTTCTCCTAAGCAACTAGCCTCATACAGTCCATTGGATCTTTTCAATGTATGTACTATGCACCATTTACAGTTTCAATTTATTATCTCATATTCGGGGTCCACTCAATAACCCAGTAGTATTATTATTACTGTATGTTTATCATGTAGTCATATTTTTACATTTTCTCAATTGTGCAACAATTCTGTTGCATTTTCAAATCGTGTAGCGATTTTTCAAAGTTTCTCAATCGCGTAAAATATTTTTCATACGTTTTAAATCAAAAATACTATTTTTCTCATTTAACACTAAATTTTGACTTAATTTTCCATATTTGCACAATAACCCCTCAAAAATATAATAATTACATTATAGTCCTCATTTAAATAATATTTTTACAATAGTCCCTCATAAAATTCATATTTACGAAATAGTCATTCTTTTATAAAATATTTACAATATGACCCCTCTTTAAATAAAAATTGCAATATGGTCCTTCTTAAAATATTAATTATAATTTTGTCCCTCTTTTATAAATAAAATTCAGTATTTGTATTGTTTCCCAGAAAATGACATTTCTTTCTTTTACTTCACATATTACAGCTCAAATTTTACCAACGTGCTTCAAAACCCGTAGGGTGAGCTATACGTCAGTAAACTTCAAGTATTGACCCTCATTTTATTTCATAATTCATTACTTAATTGTATCGATTTGTTTCCCAATAAGCATTGTGCTTACTACTAAATTCAAGTTCTTTCAAAATTCATTTCCTTTTCACTTAAACATTCAATCCTCATTTAAAACCATCATTTTCAGGACTTTGGTCCTTTTAACTCTAGTATGGCCATGAGCCTCAAGCTCTTTGGAGCTCTCATGAATTCGTTTCATCATGTTATTCACATCTTACTATACTCATACATTTTCATGCTTATACAATCATACATACAAGCATATATCAAAGCAATAATCATAATATCACACATGCAATTGTAAAAACAAGGCATAAACACCACAAACAAAAATCAAAGAAGCATTAAACAATAGGTGAATAAACCCTTATGGGTTTTTCACCACACACAATCATCTTCTCACCACCAAAACATGGTTGGTGAGGTTAAATCTCCCTCTTACCTCTTAAAGATAAGATCCTCAAGCTCCTCTTCCTTCTCTTGATTTCGTGTGAGTCATACAACAATTCCCTAAAATTCTTAAACAATAAGTAAAATCACAAACAAAGCTTAATAATGATAAACCATGGAACAAACATGGTTTATAAAATCAAAAACTTAATTTTAAACTAAGGAATCAAAAGTTCACCTATAGGAAGGTAACCCAAAGCTTGGATTTGAAGCACTTAGGATAGGATTTTGACAAAACTTCCTAAATGAAAAGTGTTTAGGAGGTGGTTTAGGTTTAGGAAATGCTAAGAACAAAAATTATAGAAGATAGGTAGTGGATTTGAGTGGAGAGGCCAAAACTTAGAGAGAAAATGGAAAGGAAAAATGGTTGGTGTTCTTGGAAATTTGAGAGAAAATGAAGCTAAGTCTTTTTAGGTGAGAGAAAGTAAATATTGAGAGTGAAATTGGAGTGGGCTGCCGTGTGAGTGTATAGGGGAATTAGGAGATTTACTTGAACCAAAATATCACAATTTGAGTGCACATGCAATTGCATATGACTTGGTCACCTTTTGGTCATGCAATGGTCACTTGGATGGACCTAGAACATTAGAGAACATGGTGGAATGGCCCTCCTTGGCCGTGGGAGTCTAGTGGAGTTAGGGAATTAATTTAACTTCAATTAAAGCCTAATTGCATGCTAATTAATTAGCTAATTAAGTAGGTTAAGTTTTCTAATTACACTTAATTAACATTCTAATTACATAACTAATTAATTAAATATATAATTGCATATATCATAGCCTCTAAATAAAATTAGGATATCTAATTAGAAATTAGATTATAACTAATTAATAACTAGGTTAGTTTACTTAGTTTCTCAATTAGGCAATTAAGATGACTAAATTAGGTTTAATTAATTACTAAGTAAAAGTCAAATCACTATATTTGACTCAATCTTAGCCATTGAAATTAACTTTGTTTCCTATCCATTGATCTAATCTAAGGTGGATATCACTTAGTGATTTTATCAGAATTCTTCTCACACCATTGATCTGATCAACGGTTATGATCGAAAACATCTTAATCAAGCTTTTCATCCGATGGTCCACAATAAAGTCCATGCCCCTTTATTTGACCACTTCCTATTGGATAGAAAAGTCCAGCCACCTATTTTGACTGATTCCTATTGGTTCGTTTTGATTTAGGTTACAGAAAATATTCTAACCACATTTTCTGTCAATTAAACTATGCCGGATCAAATAAATTATAGCATAAGCTGCTATAAATAAAATAACAGATATTTATTCATGAAATATTTTTATTTCATAGATAAATTCTAAAAATTATAAGATTCTTTTCTGTGTCACTCAGATTTGGGTTTAGTAAGATTTTTCGTCTCCGAATAAATCAGATAAGAATTTCGCCGGCCCGAAAATTATTATTTTCCTGACCAGGAGCAAATCAAACAAAACGGTTAAAAATGATCTCGAAACAGTCAAATTATTTTTATAACACACAGAAAATACAAAATAGTGTAATTATGCTATTACTGTTAACATAGTCAGAATTTAGGGTGTTACAGTTCACATCAACATGCCTCTCAATGATCCATGGATCTTCTACTAGAAACGCTTTCAGGATTCAATTAATTAAGGTTAGATAAATTAAACATCCATCCAAAACTGAAATTAACTTAAAAACCAAGATCCAACCAAGCCAAGCATTTCATCAAACACCTTCAATGTATTGTTTAGTCTTTTAAATCATCTCTTTGCATATGGTAATTAAGCAATTAACATATGAAAATTTCAATCAAATTAAGCATTCAACCAGAATTAATAAAGAGAGGAAGAGGAAGAGAAACTTGATTAATAGATGAATATTTACCAATTAAAATGAAATCTTAAGATTAATGATCAAGTTGTCAATCTCTTGGATTGTTATGGTTTTTTAGAAGACTTTTTTCTAGTAAAGACTTTTTTCTAGTTTCCTAAGTGTCTCTGTAAGATCATATTTGTTTTTAATGATTGGTTCTTTAAAAGTTTTAGAAGAACTTGTTTCCATTAAAGATTTTATTTTTTTCTAAATAGATTTTCCTTTCTTAAGGGTCCTGAATTGAATTAAGGACTTCGAATAAGAGATCTTGCTCTTTTATTAAGACATTGACTTTTGGAGAGCCTGATTCTCCTTCAGATGATAAATCATCATTTTGGATTTGATTTAAATCTTAGGAAGATTCTCTTTTAGAATCTTCTTCAGATGATTCAATTAACAAATTATTAATTTGTTCTTCAATAGATGGTTCGAGATTTAAAGATTTTTTTCTTTTCTTTAATCTACAATATTTACTAATGTGACCTAGTTTGGACTTTAATAGATTTCTAAACTCTTTTAAATTTTCTTAATCATCTTCATTGTCCCTCTCTAAGCAACAAACTAAGCCATCTTCAACAAATATCTTTAAGGAAGAAATTTGTTTTGAAAATATTAATCAAGACATGGATGACTAGGAAATTCCCAGAATCCCAACAAATGAACTCTATAAACCTGAATGAGGATTCTTCAAAAGTTTTGATTACAAACTATAGAAAAACAAATTACAATTGAGGGCGAAGATGAAGAATTCCATTTTCTTTGTCAAAAGACTTTAAAAGGTCAAGCCCAAAAATACAATTATCTGCATATTGGATGTATATAGGTAGCAATCAAACCTCTAATCAGAGAAGGACTAAACACATCTACTCTCCTCTACCTAAGAGACTTCAGGCACAATCAATTCCATGACTCTCTGCTCGGGACTATAGAAATAGTCTGAGTAATGGTCCAATATATTTTAACTGCTATCCTAATAGGATAGTTAGTTTAAAAGATAAAAGCATATTAGATACCTTATTCCTCAACATTAAAGTTTGAGGCTTAGACATGAAGCCCGAATCAATTCCATTAGCCTTAATTTATAGGATTCAATATAAAGTTATGAATTCTTGTAATTCTAAGGCATTAAAACCAAAAGACAAGGGAGTAACAACATTATTCCTCACAGACATAACAAAAGCCAATGTAGTTGCCCCTAAACAATCTAATGGGAAGATGTTGTCCTCCTAGCAAAATGGATAATGGATGAAGCTGCACCAGCTTTACCCAGAGAATCACCTGAAATTCAAGAGATCAAACAACACCAATTAGGTAAAGTTGAATTAACCTTCAACAGAAGGAATTCTTTCAGTTCTTCTAGATCCTTTAAGACTAGTTCTTCTAGATTTGAAGATTTTAGGACTGCAACTTCCAGAAGAACCTTCTCTACCACATCATCTATGCCGCCAACAATCAACCTTTAAGGGTTAGACACATCGTCAACTCTTCTAAGACCAACATACCAAAGAGAAGATGATGATGAACAAAAATCAATTCAATCCCTAACCTATTCCTCCCTTAATGATGATGTTCATGTTATCTGAATTCATCATAGATAAGGAAACCCTTAGAGAAAATTTCTATTCCATGGAATGGACTCCGTAAAGGAAATGATTTTTTAAAAACTATAAGGGATCAAACAAGAAAAACATTCAAGAAAAATTCTGTGAATTTCTTAACAAAGTGAGAATGAACATTCCATTTTTCGATTAGTTTCATGCTTACATAATTAAGAATGAAATCAATTATCCTTGGAGCATTGGTCTGATTGAAGATAAATCAACAAATGTTCTTACTGTCTGGCATCGTAAAGATGGTGAGTTAATTAAATCTAAATTACCTCATACCAGCTAGTACTATCTTTTAAATTTGAAAGATAAAGATAATAATCTTGTCATAGCTTCTCCTTTTAAAACAACAGCAGAAGACGAACCTATTAACCCTAAAGACATTAAAAGTCTTATGGAACAAAATAATTATACAAATAAATATCTTCAAGTTTTAGGAGAAAGGTTAATTAATAAACCATCAGCTTCTGGAACTAAAACTGAAGAAACAAAAGTCACTAAACCAACAGAGAAACCTCTTTTCAAACCATTTAAAGTCACTAAACAGCTTAAAGAAGCCTAAAACTTCTTAACAATCCAAAATTTTCTAATAGTGAATTCATTGATAAGCTTAATCAAAATATTGAAAAGTTAAACCTAGTTGTCCCAGATACACCACAAACTCAAAAGTATAAAACATCAAGTAAGCCCTAAGATCAATAAAACAATCTAATTCACAATCTGAACCAGAGTATGGTACTGAGATTAGTTCTGTGATTAAGATTAATCTAGTAATTAGTCAAACACTCAATTGGAAAAATCCATCAAAACTCTATTACCAAAGAGCGACAGACCCAAATTTGTTGCTTGAAGAATGTGATCCAAACTTTAAAAGTTCCAGTGCAAACAACATCTATGAATGGAACATAGATGGCATGATGGAATATTCTATAATTAACACACTTCAACACATGATCATGGTGTCAACAACATATCAAACCTCTTTTGATTGTCCAAAAGAAGTAATCATCGGGATTCTTGTATCAGAATTTTCTAGACAACTAAAATGATGGTGGGAAAACTATATCACTGCTAACCAAAAACTTGAAATATTTGAAGCCATTAAAACAGATACAGATGGAAATCCAATCCTCAATGATGGGAAACCAATCCCTGATGCTGTAAACACCCTAATCTTTACAATTGCCCAATGCTTCATAGGAGATCTATTTTTATGGAAAGATAGATCTGTTGAATTGCTTTCAAACTTAAAATATAAACCCTTAGCTTATTTTAGGTGGTATAGAGATACCTTCTTGGCTAGGGTTTACACCAAAGAAAACAGTCAACAACCTTTTTGGAAAGAAAAATTTCTAGCTAGCCTTCCAAAGTCCTTAAGAGATAAGGTCCGAGACAAGATCAGAAGTCAATCCCCTAATGGAGAAATTCTGTATGAGCAATTGAGTTATGGATAGCTCAATGCCTTCATACGAAAGGTAGCCCTTAAATCTATTAAGATGATAAAATTCAAGCACAACTTGCTAGAGAAAAGGCTTAAACCAGGTGGGACTTAGGAACGTTATGCGAACAATTTGGTCTTCCCTGTGCTAAAAGGAAGGCAAAACTAAAACCAAAACCAAATCAAATCTAGAAGAAAAAATATTACAAACACAGGGAAAATACTAAACCAAGAAGACTGAAATAAGAATTTAAGTCCAAACCTCCAATTAACAATATTAAAGTCCCAAAGTAACCTATAATTTGTTATACTTGTGGCAAACTAGGTCACATTAGTAAATATTGTAAATTAAAGAAAAGAATAAAATCTTTAAATCTCGAACCATCTATTGAAGAAAAAATTAATAATTTTTTAATTGAATTAGAATCTTCCGAAGATTTAAATCAAATCCAAAATGATGATTTATTATCCAAAGGAGAATCAGACTCTCCAGAAGTCAATGTCCTAACATAAGAGTGAGATCTCTTACTCGAAGTCCTTAATTCAATTCAGGACCCTCAAGATAGGAAAATCTACTTAGAAAAAACAAAGTCTTTAATGGAAGCAAGTTCTTCTAAAACTTGTAAAGAGCCAATCATTAAAAACAAATATGATCTTACAGAGACACTTAGAAACTGGAAAAGAAGTCTTCTAAAAAAATCATAACAATCCAAGACCTCTAATATGAGATTAATAATCTCAAAAGAGAAGTTAAAGAACTTAAAGAACAATAACAACTGCATCAAATCATAATATCTCAGCTACAGGATATCGAGATTAAATCTTCAGATTCAGAAAAGGAAGACTTCTTAGAAAAGCAAAGTCAAAAAATTGAAGAACATGAAAATGAAAGACTTATTGATATAATCAATCAATTTAGAATCCAAAATTTTTTATTAACATCAATATAAAAATTGATGATTTTGTCCTTAATATTGTCGCATTATTCGACACAGGGGCAAATTACTACTGTATTTTGGAAGGATTAATTCCAACAAAATATTTCAAGAAAACTTCAGAACAACTTAACACAGCTAGTGGTTCAAAATTAAAAATTAAATTTAAACTCTCTTCGGCAATCATAGAAAATCAAGGTTTCCAAGTTAAAACTTCTTTCTTATTAGTAAAAAATCTTAAAAATGAAGTGATCTTAGGAACACCATTCATTAGATCGCTTTTCCTATTACAAATTACAAATAAATGGATTATCACCCAACATCTTGGTAAATCAATCATTTTTAGATTTCTTAGGAAGCCAAATTTAAGAAATCTTAATCTAATGCAATATAAGCAAAATCAAATAAATTATCTTAAAGAAGAAATTTCCTTTAAGAATATTGATTTACAACTTAATCAACCCCATATCTAGAAAGGGATTCAATCTCTTCTTGAACAAATTCAAGAAAATCAATTTGTTTTGATCTCCCTAATGCCTTCGGGAAAGGAAAAAACATATAGTGGATCTTCCTTATGAAAAGGATTTCAATGAAAGGTAGATTCCCACAAAAGCTAGACCAATCCAGATGAATCATGAACTTCTTCAATACTGTCAATCAGAGATCAATGATCTCTTGGCAAAAGGACTCATTAGGAAAATCAAGAGTCCATGGTCTTGTTCTGCATTTTATGTCAATAAACAAGTAAAGATCAAAATAGGAACTCCTCGATTGGTCATAAACTATAAACCTCTCAATCAAGCACTCCAATTGCAACATCCCAAAATCTTTAATACCTTAAATTATGATTCAATAATCTTAAAGAATTCTTAGATTAGCTTATTTAGAGAATTAAGATTTAATAGCTAGTAAGTGAAGATTAAATTAAGATGAATTGAGAAGCTTTAATTCAATTAAAGTTTCCAAAGTAACCATTAGTGAATTCACGGCAAGACCAAGAAGGCAGCCACTTGGTTTCATGGTTTCATGACATATTTTCAAACATTGAAGAAGAATATCATCATGTGCTCTATAACTTGGCAAAGAAAGAAAGAAAGACCCCATGCAACGCAGCATGCATGTTAAGAATTGTGGCAGCTTGCATGCTAAAGGTTAAGTGTCACTCTTTGGTAAAGATTGACATAAGAATGTTATCATTAGGAAGCTAAATGTCAAAGATTAATCATAACATAGTAAGAAAAGGAAATTAATACAACTAGAAAATTAGCAAACAAGACTAGATGACTAGAATCACTAAACTAAGCAAGGATTAGAATTAGATCAAGTGGTGTTATTCACTTGAAATCCATGACTTCAAGAGGAGAGAAAAGCTAGAAGTAACACTTGGATTCCATGCACACAAGGATATACACTTGTCAAGGAGCAAACAAGGAATATATTCTTTCAAGTTCCAAGGAAACTCACGGAAAGGACATGTGGGCAGCATCATGATCACTTTCAACCCTACAATTGACACCTCTCTAGTCATCTCAAAGTGCCAAAGCCAAGTGTGTAGCATGCACTCCTTCAAGCATGCAAAATGACATATCTTCATCCATGAAATCCATTTCAACACATGACCAAGACATGTGGCAGCATCATGCACTCTTCCAAGCATGCAAATGACACCTATCTAAGCATTTCAAAGTGACAAGACAAATGTGCAGCATGCACACCCTTTCACATGCAAGATGACATATCTTCAACCTAGGGAAATCATTTCTAACCTTGCACAAGGATAGGCTATCGTGCTGCCTTCTGTAACACCCTCCGAAGGGCATTACATTTCAGACTAACTCTTTTAAAACTTTACCCAAGCTATAAAAGATTTAATATTATAAAATACAGGTTTCAAAATTCTTTTCGCAGATAACATAAACTTAACGGAATATAAAGAACACAAGTCATAAAGAACTGAATAATACACTCTACATATATATACATAGTTTATAGGAAACATAAAACTTACATACCAAAAGGACATAAATACAACTAACATGACAAAACCTAAATAAGCCCAAGCTTATACACCTAAAGGGAAGGGTCCTCCACTGGATCCTCCTCCTCCTCAGAAGACAAATTCCCTAGCCGGGGAATGTCTCGATGGATGGGAGTCTAAGCACAAGATATCTTGGAAACCTCCCTAGGAGTATAGTGAAGATCACCCCACAAATCCCTTATAGGCATATAAAACTCTAGATGTACAGTAACACTAGAAGAAAAAGTAGTGACCCCATGGCGGGTCCTACTCATAGATAGAGTAATGTCACCAAAATACTCTATACACTCCGTGTCCCAATGGACACGACAGGCATTAGTGCCTCCAAGGAGCTGTACTTTAACAAAACCTAGCTAATCCCTCCGTGCCACTATCGCAGTCTTTACAGACATAAACATAAAACAGAAACAGACATAACAATAACATAAAGAGATGAGATCCCCTACATCACATACCAATAAGGTAGCAGAGAAATAGTAATAACAATAAAGTCATATAGTGCAGATTTAACAATAACAGTCATAATATTTCTTAACAGATAACTCAATAGATATGCATATATATATATATATATATATATATATATATATATATATATAATGTATCTACTAACTATGTATATGTACAATGAACAGACCTCTACTCCATTTGGCTAAAACCAAAAATCAGAGAGAATGATCGAGAAGTCATGTCTGTATATTGTCAGCCTCAAATCAAGTGCTTCAAAAATTATCAGCGTACGCATCAAGGCTTATACAAGACATTCTACACCGGATCGAGAATAGAGCAGTGTCTCGTCGAGATCGTCGGTGCGTTTGCAATAGTCACCATGGCACAGTAGAGCTACTAACTGGCCACTTGTGGAATACTCGCACCCCGACGCCTCCAAGGTCATTCATAGACCTTCACTAATGTAATTCGCATCCGCACGAAGGTGTAATTTATCTCCTAGGCATACAGCCTTAACAAACAAAGTCACTACGACTTTGACAATGCATGTTCAAATGACTTAATAACTCAATAATTAACAAATACGTGCCTTACACGTAAAACCAAGTCACCACTGGGCTAAACCATCAAATGACGTCTCCGGGTCCAATACGTCGGCTTAACAGTAAAACTACTATTTTTCTTAGATGCGAAGTACTTTTACTGTATTTTCAAAAATGCGTAACATTATTTGTTACGTTACAAAATTGTGTAACATTTCTACATCATTTTTCAATTGCGTAAAATTTTTAAAATGTTTTCTTAATTGCGTAACTAAAAATCATCATTTTTAAATCACATAAGGGATTTTCTATATATTTCTAATCATGTAAAACATTTTATTGATATTCTAAGCTTATTTTTAAACTTTTCTCATTTAATATAAAATTTAGACTTGAATTCCAATATTTTCTCACTAAATCTCCTTTAATTAATATTTCCTAATGTTTTTCACAAAAACTTATATTATTTTAATTAATGAAGATATTTTAAAAATTCTTCTCCATTACTCTTATTACACTCTCTTAAATAAAATACTTTAATTTTCAAAATATCCTTCTAAACTCATTTCCATTACTAAGGCCAAAAATTAATTCTTTTTGAATAATAAAATTTTTTCATCTTCTTTTTAACTTGTAAACCCTTAAATCTTATTTTAATCTCCTAATCATCTAAGTTCTCTACTAACAAAATAATTTTATCATGGATGGCCATTCCTAGGCCAAATGGTCGTGAGCCTCAAGTGGTCATTGGGACTAAAAATCTTGTTTTTCACATATGATTCAAAGCATACAAGGCATACCAATCATCGATTCCTACTATAACATTCTCATGCATACTATAATAACCATATAAACATATATACCAAGCAAGCATAAACCACTAAAAATCACACAAACAAGTGAATAAATCCTTATATGGATTTTTCACCAACAAAACACAAATTCATTTCTCACCACCAAAACATGGTTGATGAGGTTAATCTCCTCTTACCTTAAGGTGATGATCAAAGCTCCTTTGATGTCCTCTTGTAATAAATTCTACCTTCAAGAAAACCCTTAAAACAAATCAAAGATAAATTTTTAAAAATCTAGAGCTTGAAATAAGATGACCATATATCAAGATTATGGTCTAAGACTTTAGAATAAAATTTAGAAGTGAAGATTAAGAACTTCACCTAGAACCTTCAAACTTTGAGCTTGAAGAAAGAGGTTGAAGATGGATGATTTTGATGAAACTTACAACTAGAAAGTGTCTTGAAATGGTATTTAGATTCAAGAAATAAGGTTGGTTTGAATTAAACAAAACTTGAGAGTGTTTGAAAGGTGTTGGCCGTGAGCTTTAAGGGAGAGAAAAAGAGAGAGTTTGTGATAGTTTTTTGATAGATTTGCTTCTTGAAAACTAGACAAGATAGACATAAGAGAAAAGAGTAATCAAATTAATCACTTAAGCTTATCCTAGAAGCTCTTGGCCGTGAGCTACATCAAGGGTTGAGATCAAAACTTCTTATCCAAGCTTGCCATCCATTAGGGCAACACACAAAGTCATAGCCATTAATGTTGGCTCCATCAAACTTCTCTTGCAAGCTTGTTTCTCATTGGCTCACCATAAAGTTGTCATAACCATCAAACTTGATTAGCCATCTAGATATTCAACGGTAGCTATTATCCAATGGACAAAGGCTACTACTAGAAAACCAGTAGTTATTGTCCAATGGATAATAGAACGTACCTAGATTTTATCAGTCAGATAAAATCTCAAAAAAAAACTTCAAAATTTGTTCGCGGTTTCAGGTTTAGTAAGCTCCCCTGACCCCACATGAACAGTCAAAATTTTTCTAACCCTGAAATTTTTTTATTTTTTCGACCCTGCTTTCAAACACACAGAAGTCCAAAAATAATAATAAAATAATCAAAATAATTCAAATAATTCACAAAAAATTAGAAAAACATATATAACAGAGAAAGAAAGAAAAACTGGCATGTTACACCTTCTCTTTTCACCTCAACAATCCCTTATTTCATTTCAATGGAGAGACATCTTGTGATGTCCCTAAGCTGTCCTCTCGGCTAGCACCTTGGATTTTCAAAGCTATGCATGCAAGAAGCTACCACACTAAGCCTATGTCTATCCTAGTCTTGCTTGACATCATGATAGCTATGGAGCTGCCTAAGGGGAAAGTATCCACAGTTGGAAGAAGCAGATTTAAGGGTAAGAAGTTTCAAATGCAACTAGCACGCAACATCTTTCTTGTTCTCAAAAAATTCCTTCAAACTGAGACCACCCTAAACCATCATTCCCTTTTCTTTTTTATCTAATTCTCTTCACTTTCTTTTGCCTAGCTCGTGTCCCCTTGGAGGTGCTAGCAGATTGGTTTCATCTTTTGTGGGAAGAGCAAGCAAGGTAGGAAATAGGGGTAAAGCTTCTCTACATCTTTTCTTTAACTTAGAACTCTATTGAATTCGTTCTACCTCTACTCCTTCTTTCCTCTTTCAAAGTTAGCTACTATTCTTGGTTTGTTACATTAACCTAGAGATGTTTTGCATTACTAATTGTGTTGTGTTTTCATCTTAATATGAACTAGGAATAATGATATAAACTTATTTTCAACTTAGGTAAATGTTTTTCAAAGAAAAACTACTATTGTTCTATTAACTAAGTTACACTTTAAATTTAAGTAATTTTAAGTTGGATTAAGATGATACACTTAATAGTAACATAAAGATTAAGGTATTGATAATGTTAATTATTTGGACTTGGAGTTCTTGGACTTGTATACCTATGCTTTGTTTGGAGTTCTTTGGACTTAGTTACCCATGATTTGTTTAGAGTTCTTTGGACTTAGTTACCTATGCTTGATTTGGAGTTCTTGGATTGGTTTTACATATGCTTGATTTAGAACTCTTTGGACTTGTTACCTATGTTTGATTTGGAACTCTTTGAACTTGTGTACCTATGCTGGGATTAAACATATGGACATTTGGACATGATGATGATGAAGGTCGTGAGCCTTAAAGACTTTTTGAACTAAATTGACATGTCCTTTTGATGATGGTCGTGGGCCTTGGAAAATTTTGGAACCTTTGATAATGTTTAATCCTGAGATAAAATAAAACTTTAAAGACAAAATTCCATAGGATAAGCAGACACGAGGATAGGTGCGGAGTATATTGGGAGGGTGCTACAACCCTTTGGGAGTAACATGCCATTGTAACGTCACAGGTCCAGGTAGGACATTGATTTTTCCATGAAGGATTGCATCCAGAAATGGCGTTACATCTGACAGACCCTTTTTCTCCAGGGCAATCGGAGAGCATGCAGAGGGCGCATGTGTACTCTCGTCCACCCACTTTCCCAAACGAGCACTCCATGGAGTATTGAGTAAAAGACTTTAAAACTTTATACTTAATGTCTTTGTATATAATCCTCTTTATTCTTTATGTCTTATTTTGCTATGTCCTATTGATTTCTAATTTGCTTGTGTGTTTGAGTTATGGTTTACATCTTATTCTACTTTATAATATGGAGGTACTTGTATCCTAGGTTTAGTAATAACCTGTGTGTACTCTTTATGTTTCATTTAATATCTCTTTATTCGTTCTTAATTGCTAACTACTGTTTAACTTGTAGAGAAGTAATTTTGGAAAAGCAAAAGTAAAACGTTTTGGGAATCAGAGATTTTAATTACAAAGTCTTTCTTTACTATTAGTAATGTTTTCGAAAAACTAATTCCCCTGGAATGCCATTAGTTCTATTTTTTTCCTACAGAGAAATCTTTTTTCACCCTCTTTGATGTGATCGTCATTTTCCAGACTAGTAAGGATGAGTTCTATATTTGTTTGGCTCGAAGAAGGTAGGAAACATTATGATGAGGACACACAACTCTTTACTTTTGAAGGACAGATAACCATCCAAGTTCAAGTATCGACCCACCCGAAGTATAGGTCGATCACGATTACAGGCTATTTCACTTTCCAGTTAGTTCTACCATCCTGGTGATTTTTCCTATGGTGGCATAGTTTGAATATGTTTGTTTGATGATCCGCATCTTTGACTTCCTCCTATGTAATACTTGAAGGGAGGAAATGTTTTATGGATGTTGTTGTTTATGTTGTTCCTCTTGTCGACTGTAAATGACCTTCTAAGGTCAAACTTTGTTATTTGTAAACCTCACCATGGAAATGGAAGTGATCCATATGAAACTCATTTTATAAAATTTTGTTTTGTAATTTATGTTTGAATCTCCTATTTCTATAATAATTTCAGCAAACTTAGAAAAGAGACTAAATAATAAGGAATGTAGTAATTTAGGACATTACACCAATGGATTCGGTATCTGATTCCTAATAAAAAGAACCTTCTTAAACGACTGCATTTAGTTGAGATATTTACAAAATTTGATATGAAATCTTGATTCTGGCAAATCCAAATGAAAGAAAGAGATCATTACAAAATAGCATTCACTGTTCCCTTCAGGCAATATGAATGAAATGTGATGCCCTTTGGATTAAAGAATGCTCCTTTGGAATTCCAAAGGATTATGAATGAAATTTTTAATCCATATTCAAACTTTAACATTGTCTACATTGATGATGTGTTAATCTATTCTCAATCCATAGATCAACATTTCAAACATATTAATATTTTCATTGGAATCATTAAGAAAAATGGTCTTGCGGTCTCCAAATCAAAAATAAATTTATTTCAAACTAAAATTAGGTTTCTTAGTCATAACATTTATCAGGGAACAATAAATCTAATCAATAGAGGCATTGAATTTGTAGACCAGTTTCTGAATCAAATTATTAAGAAAAATCAATTACAAAGATTTATTGGTTGTTTAAACTATGTCACTAACTTATTCCCTCAGCTAAGTAATCTTATCAAACTTTTCATGACCATCTGAAAAAGAGACCTCCTCCTTGGTCAGATGTTCATACAAATATTGTCAGACATATAAAATCGTAGGTAAAGGATCTTCCATGCCTTTATCTTCCAAATCCTCAATCATTCAAAATTTTCAAAACAGATGCCTCTGACATTGGTTTTGGTGGCATTATCAAACAACATATTGCAAACAAAGAACATATCATTGCATATACTTCAAAACATTGGAATCCTGCATAGCAAAAATATTCTACTGTAAAAAAGGAAATTTTAGC
This sequence comes from Ormosia semicastrata, assembly GCA_029884595.1. NCBI lineage: Eukaryota > Viridiplantae > Streptophyta > Magnoliopsida > Fabales > Fabaceae > Ormosia > Ormosia semicastrata. The sequence goes on along the minus strand of JAQQTO010000061.1, from coordinate 68,403,169 downwards.
AATTGTTCTTTGCATTTCAAAATTTCAATCTGATTTATTAAATCAAAAGTTTTTAGTAAAAGTCGATTGCAAATCTGCAAAAGACATTTTGCAAAAAAGATGTTAAAAATTTAGCATCCAAATAGATTTTTGCTAGATGACAAGCAATCTTAAGTGTTTTTTATTTTGACATAGAATATGTCAAAGGCACCTTAAACACCTTACCTGACTACCTTACCTATGAATACTTATAGGGAAAATAGTTACATGCCTAAGTCAGTGACATCATCCTCTTCCAGAGAAAGGGGAGAAGGATTACTACTCCTAGCACAGCCAAGCAAACAAACAAATCAAACTAGGTCATCCACCTACCAACCAGAAAAACACTAAGTCGTAGACCCAGAAAACACTGAGTCATCTACTCAGCCTCATTCAAACAACAAACAATCAAAAGAAGACTATGCCATGCCAATCCAAACACTTTTAGCCTTGCAAGATCAGGGTCTAACCAATTATGCAAAAAATCATGGAATGAAATCTTTGCCTCCAAAAAAGATGAAGACCTAGATCTTGAAGTCATAATCCAAAACCTAAAAGGCAAAGCCATTAAAATCAATACCCCAAAAGAATTGGTAGTCCAACTAACCCCAATCTCATCTAAAAAATCCCAAACACATTATGTTCCCAAGGAAAAATTTTGGATTGTCACCCAAATGGAACCAGAATTTTGGGATTCCAATACGAACAAAGTTCCCCCAAAATTTTCCCAAAAGATTTCCATTTCAAACCCCTATCTCCAAACAAAACTCAACAATTTTATGAGTTTATACTTATTGACTTTGATTCTATCTCTATTAAACATTACAGGGACTCCAAAGATCAAAAGAATATAACTCATTCAACTGTCCAGATTCTGAAGGTTATAACACTGGCAGGCTTTGGCAAAGATCTCAACTCTCTGAAAATTTTTCTCAGAACTTTGATCCAATGGGTTACAATTACTGGGATGATAGTTAGGCTTGGAGCAACACATTTTGGCTTCAAAACAAGTCCAACTGCCATTCATGGCTTATTTATTTCAAACAAAATGTTCAGTATAATTTCCCTCAGTGGTTCAACTAGTGGTGGAGTTTTTTTGGACCTATCCCACAAATCCTTCCTGATAAAGTAATTGAAAGATTTCAAACTTTTTAGCAGAGGATTGATTTGACAAATGATCCATTTCTAATCGATCTGCACTTTTATTCAAAATTATCTTTGGCTTGGATTTTCTCTTGGCAATACAAATATAGGAAGCATGATCATCCTAATTAATTGCCAACTCTTCAGAGATAAGCTTATGTCAAATGGTGGACCGAATTTGACTCCTCCAGAGCCACCCTATAAGTATCAAACTCTGGTTCCAAAAGAACCCCAAACTACTAAAGGTTGCTGATCCTAAAACATGTTTATTTCTCAATCAGAAATCCCAAATTATAGTTGCTCTTACTGCATCAATCAGTAAAGAGAATTTTGTAAAAAAATTACAAAACATCATCAAACTCGTCCAAGAAGAAGAAACTGAGACTCAGCTTTCTCCAGACTCTCAATCATTATCAACAAAATCATCTAGTTTCTAGAATGAAGATGATTGTTTTGGTATCAATCTTGATGAAGACTGTTGAACAAAGCAACACAATTGTTGGCAGTTACTATAGCAAAAGCCACTATTGTACTAGAACTGTAGACAATTATTGACGTTACTAATGTGAACAAAATGACAAAATTATCGGTAGGGTACTGTAGTAGTTATTGTAGCAAATTTTGTTTGTCAATTTATAGGGTTTCCAATCCATGTTGTAGGAATCCTTTGCTTTTACAAGTTTTAGAGCAAGAACCTAGAGAGAGAGAGTCTCCCTCTGTATGCCTTCTCCCACTTCAATCAATAAAGCTCAATCTTTTCTGAATCTCACTATATATATATATATAGTTAGTTAGTTAGTTAGTTAGAAGGGGTGGTAAAATGCCAAATCTAGTCCCTACTTTTCCTAAAACAGAATTTCATTTAATAGTTTTCAGAAATATCCTTTATCAACAATACAAATTTCAACCATATATAATACCAGTATTTTACCAGACACAACTACCATGATGTCCATTTCGTGTAAATATTCTTATTCATAATGTAACAAGCGTACAAACATTCATATTCAAATTCAATACAAATTTCAATCACAAATAATTTCTAGTAATTTTCTCCAAACACTAACTTTATAGTGCCAAACTCATTCGAATATTCAAATACACATTCAAGTCATATCCTGACATACAAATATAATTCAAATCTCAATGCTCATTCAAATACTCGCTATCCCATAGAACCCTTTTCTCAAGCACCACAAGGGTGGGAGCCACCTCATATAGTTCAGGTTGTATATACTTATGGTAGGGAGTGATTTAGGGCCTCACACTACTACTAGTATCCTATGAGGGAATTAATACATGAGGATAATAGTGAAACTGATACTCTGAGGATTTTAACTAAGAACACAAGATCCCCTTTCCTCACAAGAGGCCATCTCCATGGTTCAAATAGAATCTTGAATACCCTGTCCTCATACAGGATCATCTCCAAGATCCACTATATTAAGTGAAACACAGTTCACATAAATAGAAAGGATACTGAGTGGGAAGCGTGGACTAATTACCTTTTCGTTCAAGGATAATTGTCCATATTCTTATTCTCAATATAAATTCCATTCTCATGAGCAATGATCATTGAATCATTCATTCAATACATACTTCTAGCTTAACCATAACATCATTCATTCAATACCCTTGTTTCTGCTTCTGTTTTTGCCTCTCTTTTGGGCTATTTAGCCGTCAGAGATTATGGAAAATGAAGCAAAGAAAACAAGATTGAATGACCATGAAGATGGAGAGATAAATGGGTTAGAAGATGAAGATGATGGAGAGAAAGAAAGTGATTAATCCATGCTCTATTTTGCAATTGATGCAACATGAAAGAGAGGAAGAGAAAGTGACGAGAATGAAGCAAAAAAGTGAGAAAGAAATATAGAAATATCTTGTCACTTTTTAGGCGGTGGAGTAACCACAATTTCATGCTAAAAATTTTGTATCTATTACGTACATTTTAATCTTCCAAGGTTGGGTTTTCAAGTGTCCATAAGTATTCGGGAAAAAATAGAACTCATCTTGGTCTTTAGATTCATTTTTTCATAATTTTTCATATATTGCTATTTGTCAAGTAAGCTGTACTACTTCTTTCAAAATAAATCGAACCTATAAAAAAAGTAAATATACCTACCTTAAATTGTTTTATATACCAAAATATTCTCCATATTCTACTTATCATCTCCATGAAATTTCATAATTTTTTGAGCTGCTTAACTGTTCCAGCTAATTCTTAGCAATATCCATAAAAATATCAAACTTGCCCTGTTGATTCTCTAAGATTTTTCATAACTCTTATCAATGGTTCTTAGTAAGGAAATTAATTTTTTATTTTTATTTCCATCATATCAACTAATTATGCAGATACCTTAATTATTCTCTTGTATTCTGTGTTAGAAAATTACGCTCAAACTAGTTCAGAAAATTATCCAAATTAATAGATAATTCTTACTAGTATTACTAAGCTTCTATAACTCTGATTAGGCTATTAGGTTAAGGAGGATGTTACAGTACTCGGGAATGCTTAGTAATATATCATATTGGAATCACTAAAAAAGAGCATAGCAAAGTTGAAGACATTGAGGTGTTCTTAGGGATTCGTGGATCCTTTATAGAGTTCGATAGTGGCAGGTAGGCAAAAATTAGTTGGTAAAAGGATGGTCATGATTCGGTCAGTGAATAGGTGACCGGGGTGGTGAGGAGGTGGTGGTGGTAGGTTGAGGGGGTGTCTATGGTGATTGCAGGGCTTGTCATAGGTGGGTTGGTGTTTGGATAACTGGTCTCAGGAAGGATGGCTATAAACAGAGGTCTCATCATTGGCATTCTATTGGGAACTTTGGGATTCTTCATGGTTACGATTTTGGTCTAGGTTGGCCAAGTTGTCATTCTACATGTTTTCGATGGTAGGGAGGAGGGTGCAAAGGAGCACGACATTTGAATTTGGAGGTGATGGTGGTGGGTTATTAGCTACTTGGCTTTGGTTGGGAATTGAATTTGAATTGAGGTTACTGGTGTTACAGTTCACACCTTGGCTTCTAGTGCAACCCTTAAAAGTGAGGGTAGAGAAGTGAAAGGGACAAGCAAAAAGAGTGGTGGGTGTAGTGGTCGCAGATGTAGAGTAAGATTAGAAAGGGTGGGAAAAGTTTTACCTTTCTATACAAACAGTGCCACGATGTTCTCGTTAGTAGTACCATGGGTGGTCTGCAACTGGTCTAGGCACAGTGGAGCCTAGAAGTTATGGCTGGGAGCGACAATGGGAGGACATGCAAAAAACACTCTGATGCCCAAGTCAATCTCAAAATAAAGAGGAGGGTATAAGTGTATTGACAAAAGAAGAACTGACTAAATAAAGCTAATATAACCTCTATTTATAAGGGTTAGGGGGAGTGTGCACCTTGTGAGGGGTGTGTGCAGTACACTCATTACCTCATACTTGCCATGTTGGGTGGGAACCTTTGGAGGGAGATTCTATTACACAAGCAGTGTATCAGGTGCTACCATGTGTCTTAGTTTGTTAGAGGGGGTGTTTTAGAGCATCCATAACGAAATTTGGGTCATGGCTCCTAGATCAATCTTGGATCTTGAGTGGGCACCCATCCTCATAGGTGTTCTAAGTTCGAAGGGGTACCTGTAGGATGGTCTCCGAGATCGGAGAAAGCATCTCAAGGTCGCTAGTGATACTTCGAGGTTAGAGACAACACCTCAAGGCTAGGGATGACGTTCTGAGGTCTAGGACAATACTTCGACATTGGAAGGCCCTGGTCAATCCTGGTATGGTCCACAATGCCCAAGATCGAAGCTCAGATGTGCTTGTGAGCTTAACAATTGGCGTCAATATTACCACTTGATTCCAATATGGTTCATAGGCCCCCCAGCTTGGAGCTCAAATGAGCATACGAACTTAACACAAATTCACCCTTAGAAAGAAAAAAATTAACATCCTTTTTTCTTTCTCTCTAAACCCTTCATTTCAACATTTATTCCCATGACCTCATTTGGAAATTTCTTTAATAATATTTACACATCATTTTTATTACATCATTTTTGCACTACTTTTTTTTAAATAATAAAATAAGAAAAACATACATTCTAACGCAATCTTTATCTTTCTATTTTTTTTAAGATAAGAAAATTATAGAAGTAATGTAACAAGCATACAAACATTCAGATTCAAATTCAATACAAATTTCAATCACGAATAATTTCCAGTAATTTTCTCCAAATACCAATTTTGTAGTGCCAAACTCATTCGAATATTCAAATACACATTCAAGTCATATCCTGACATACAGATACAATTCAAATCTCAGTGCTCATTCAAATACTCGCTATCCCACAGAACCCATTCTCAAGCACCACAAGGGTGGGAGTAACCTTATATAGCTCGAGTTCTATATACTCATGGTAAGAAGTGATTCAAGGCCTCACACTACCACTAGTATCCTATGAGGGAATTAATACGTGAGGATTATACTAATACTGATACTATGAGGATTTTATCCAAGAACTCAGGATCCCCCTTCCTCACAAGAGGTCATCTCCATGGTTCAAATGGAATCTCGAATACTCTTCCCTCATACAAGATCATCTCCAAGATCCACTATACTAAGTGGAACACAATTCATAAAAATACAAAGGATACTGAGTGGGAAGCATGGACTAATTACCTTTTTGTTTAAGGATAATTGTTCATATTCTCATTCTCAATACAAATTCCATTCTCATAAGCACTGATCATTGAATCATTCATTCATTATATACTTCTAGCTCAACCATAACATCAAAAGGAGCTTATTCTCAAATTCTCAACATACATCTCAAATTCATAATTCCTATACACAATGGTGCAATTAGAGCACATTCTCAAATTCACTATACATACAATGCAAATCTTAATTCCATTCTAATTTAGTTACTCTAATACATCTCAAGTATCCAATACCGTTCAAGTACAATACACAATTCAAATACTTTCCTTAGTGAGACATCTTTAACCGTGACCATTATGCTCATTCTAAACCAACATTTCCAATCAACTAAAGCTTTAATACATAGCAAACTCAAGTTACGATAGTATCATGCTAGCCTTCAACTTTAAATTTCATTCACATTTTTAAATCATAATTTCATGCACAAAAATGTCAAAAATACTAGTCACCTAAGGCAGTATTATGCTAGGACCTTCACACACCACACAAGCCACCATTTTTATACATAAACACATCAATTTTTGGTCATTAATGGGCAGCCTTCTGCCACCAATATTCAACATCATTTTAACCACAAATTCATGGTTACATATGGTAAGAATTTTGGTCACAAATAAGGCTTACTCAACTGTGACCATTCAACTTCAAGATTCAATCATTTTTTATTCAATACAATATCACAATTCAACAAAAGCATTACTAAAAATAAATAAATAGAATAAAGATTTCAAACACTTAAATATCATTATGGCCATGACAGCTAGGGCACAAAACAACAAGCAAATTCACAAATTTCCCATTCATCAATTCATCAAGAGAAAGGACTAATTGATAGTAAAAAACTAAGCATAAAAATAACAAAAATCATCCTCTTTTTAATTTGATCCAATTGTGACCCTCATTTTCCTTAAATCCAGATTTTTAAATTCCAAAACCATAGAAAAGAAGAGTAAGTTAAAAGCTAGATCCCCTACCTCAATTCCTTACCTTGATTTCTTGATTTCTCCTCACTTTCTTTCTATTTCCCCCTACTTTTCCTCGTTGTTTTCACCCATGTTTCTGCTTAAGTTTTTGCCTCTATTTTGGGCTATTTAGCTGTCAGAGATTATGGAAAATGAAGCAAAGAAAATAAGATTGAATGACCATGAAGATGGAAAGATAAATGGGTTGGAAGATGAAGATGATGGAGAGAAAGAAAGTGAGCAATTCATGCTCTGTTTTGCTGCTGATGCAGTGTGAAAGAGAGGAAGAGAAAGTGACGAGAATGAAGCAAAAAAGTGAGAAAGAAATATAAAAATATCTAGTCAATTTTTAGGCAGTGGAGTAACCAAAATTTCATGCTGAAACTTTCGTATCTATTACGTACACTTTGATCTTCCAAGGTTGGATTTTCAAGTATCCATAAGTATTAGGGAAAAATTTAGAACTCATCTTAGTCTTCAAATCCATTTTTTCATAATTTTTCATATACTTCTATTCGTCAAGTAAGCTGCACTACTTCTTTCTAATTAACTCAAACCTATAAAAAAAGTAAATATACATGCCTTAAATTATTTTCTATACCAAAATATTTTCCATATTCTGCTTATCATCTCTATGAAATTTCATAATATTTTGAGCTGCTTAACTGTTCTGGCTAATTCTTAGCAGTATCCTTAAAAATATCAAACTTGCTCTGTTGATTCTCTGAAATTTTTCACAACTCTTATCAATGGTTCTTAGTTAAGAAATAAATTTTTCATATTTATTTCCATCATATCAACCGATTCTGCGGATACCTTAATTATTTCTCTTTTATTCAGTGTTATAGAATTACAATCAAACTAGTTCAAAAAATTATCCAAATCAACAGATAATTCTTACTAGTATTACTGAACTTCTATAACTCTTATTAATGCTCTTAAGTTAGGGAGGATGTTACAGTACTCGGGAAAGCTTAGCAATAGATCTTATTGGAATCATTAAAAAGGAGCATGGCAGAGTTGAAGACATTGAGGTGTTCTTAGGGATCTATGGATCCTTCATAAAGTTCGATGGTGGCAAGTAGGCAAAAATTAGCTGGTAGAGGGATGGCCATAATTCGGTCAGTGAACAGGTGACCGGGGTGGTGAGGAAATGGTGGTGGTAGGTTGAGGGGGTATCTAAAGTGATAGGAGGGCTGGACATAGGTAGGTTGGTGTTTGGAAAACTAGTCTTTGGAGGGACGGCTATGAATAGAGGTCTCGTCATTAGCATTCTATTGGGATCTTTGCTATTCTTAACAATTACAATTCTGGTCTAGGTTGGCCAAGTTGTCATTATGCATGTTTTCGATGATGATGAGGATGGTGCAAAGGAGCACGACATTTTTTTTTGGAGGTGGTGGTGGTGGGTTATTGGCTACTTGGCTTTGGCTTGGAATGGAATTGGAATTGAGGTTGCCAGTGTTACAGTTCACATCTTGGCTTCTGGTGCGACACTTAAGAGTGAGGGTAGGGAAATGAAGGGGACAGGGAGAAAGAATGGTGGGTGTAGTGATTGCATATGTAGAGTAAGATTAGAGAGGGTGGGAAAAGTTTTACCTCTCCATCCAAACAGTGCCATGATGTTCTCGTCAGTCGTACCATGGGTGATCTGCAACTGGCGTAGGCATAGTGGAGCCTAGAAGTTGTGGCTGGGACTGACGGTGGGAGGACATGCAAAAAACACTCTGATGCCCAAGTCAATCTCAAAATAAAGGGGAGGGTATAAGTGTATCAATAAAAGCAGAACTGACTAAATAAGGCTAATATAACCTCTATTTATAGGGGTTAAGGGGGAGTTCGTACCTTGTGAGGGGTGTGTGTAGTACACTCATTACCTCACGCTTGCTATGTTAGGTGGGAACCTTTGGAGGGAGATTCTATTACACAAGCGGTGTATCAGGTGCTACCACGTGTCTTAGTTTGTTAGAGGGGGTGCTTTGGAGCATCCATAATGAAATTCGTGTCATGGCTCCTGGATCAATCCTGGATCTTGAGAGGGCACCCATCCTGATAGGTGTTCTAAGTTCGAGGGGGTAGCTCTGCGATGGTCTCTGAGATTGGAGAAAGCTTCTCAAGGTCAGGGATGATACTTCAAGGTTAGAGACAATGCCTTAAGGCTAGGGATGGCGTTTTGAGGTCTAGGACAATACTTCGACATTGGAAGGCCCTGGTCAATCTTGGTATGGTCCACAACGCCCAAGATCGAAGCTCAGATATGCCTGCGAGCTTAACAATTGGTGTCAATATTACCACTTAATTCCAATATGGTTCATAGCCTCCCCAGCTTGGAGCTCAAATGAGTATGCGAACTTAACACAAATTCTCCTTTAGAAAGAAAAAAATTAACATCCTTTTTTCTTTCGCTCCAAACCCTCCATCTCAAAATTTATTCCCATGACCTCATTTGGAAATTTTATTAATAATATTTACAAATCATTTTTATCACATCATTTTTGCACAACTTTTTTTAAAAATAATAAAATAAGAAAAACAAAGATTCTAACACACTCTCTATCTTTCTTTTCTTTTTTTTAAGATAAGAAAATTATAGAAGTAATGTAACAAGCGTACAAACATTCATATTCAAATTCAATACAAATTTCAATCACGAATAATTTCCAGTGATTTTCTCCAAATACCAATTCTGTAGTGCCAAATTCATTCGAATATTCAAATACACATTCAAGTCATATCCTGACATACATATACAATTCAAATCTCAATGCTCATTCAAATACTCGTTATCCCATAGAACCCATTTCTCAAGCACCATAAGGGTGGGAGCAACCTTATATAGCTCGAGTTCTATATACTCATGGTAAGGAGTGATTCAAGGCCTCACACTACGACTAGTATCCTATGAGGGAATTAATACGTGGGGATTATACTAATACTGATACTATGAGGATTTTATCCAAGAACTTAGGATCCCCCTTCCTCACAAGAGGTCATCTCCATGGTTCAAATGGAATCTCGAATACCCTTCCTTCATACAGGATCATCTCCACTATACTAAGTGAAACACAGTTCACATAAATAGAAAGGATAATGAGTGGGAAGCATGGACTAATTACCTTCCCGTTCAAGGATAATTGTCCATATTCTCATTCTCAATACAAATTCCATTCTCATAAGCACAGATCATTGAATCATTCATTCAATGCATACTTCTAGCTCAACCTTAACATCCAAGGGAGCTTATTGTCAAATTCTCAATATACACCTCAAATTGATAATTCCAATACATAATGGTGCAATCAGAGCACGTTCTTAAATTCACTTTTCATACAATACAAATTCTTAATTCACAAGATCAATTCCATTCCAATTTAGTTACTCTAATACATCTCAAGTATCCAATACCATTCAAGTACAATACAATTCAAATACTTTCCTTAGTGAGACATCTTTAACTGTGACCATTATGCTCATTCCAAACCAATATTTCCAATTAACCAAAGCTTTCATACAAAGCAAACTCAAGTTATGATAGTATCATGCTAGCCTTCAACTTTAAATTTCATTCACATTTTAAATCATAATTTCATGCACAAAAATGTCAAAAATACTAGTCACCTAAGGCAGTGTTCTGCTGGGACCTTCACACACCACACAAGCCACCATTTTTATACATAAACACATTAATTTTTGGTCATTAATGGGTAGCCTTCTGCCACCAATATTCAACATCTTTTTAACCACAAATTCATGGTTACATATGGTAAGAATTCTGGTCACAAATAAGGCTTACCCAACTGTGACCATTCAACTTCAAGATTCAATCATTTTCTAATCAATACAACATCACAATTCAATAGAAACATTACTAAAAATAAATGAACAAAAAAAAAGATTTCAAACACTTAAATATCATCGTGGCCGTGATAGCTAGGGCATAAAACAACAAGAAAAATCACAAATTTCCCATTCATTAATTCATCAAGAGAAAGGACTAATTGATAGTAAGAAACTAAGCATAAAAATAACAAAAATCATCCTCTTTTTAATTTGATCTAACTGTGACCCTCATTTTCCTTAAATCCAGATTTTTCAATTCCAAAACCATAGAAAAGAAGAGTAAGTTAAAAGCAAGATCCCCTACCTCAATTCCTTACCTTGATTCATTGATTTTCCTTTACTTTCTTTCTCTTTTCCCCCACTTTTCTTTGTTGTTTTCACCCCTGTTTCTACTTCTATTTTTGCCTCTATTTTGGGCTATTTAGTCGTCAAAGATTATGGAAAATGAAGCAAAGAAAACAAGATTGAATGACCATGAAGATGGAGAGATAAATGGGTTGGAAGATGAAGATAATGGAGAGAAAGAGAGTGAGCACTTCATGCTCTATTTTACTACTGATGCAGTGTGAAAGAGAGGAAGAAAAAGTGACGAGAATGAAGCAAAAAAATGAGAAAGAAATATAAAAATATCTAGTCAATTTTTAGGTGGTAGAGTAACCAAAATTTCATGCTGAAACTTTCATATCTGTTACGTACACTTTAATCTTCCAAGGTTGGGTTTTCAAGTGTCCATAAATATTAGGAAAAAATTTAGAACTTATCATAGTCTTCAAATCCATTTTTTCATAATTTTTCATATACTACTATTCGTCAGGTAAGCTGCACTACTTTTTTCAAATTAAATCAAACCTATAAAAAAAGTAAATATATATGCCCTTAAATTATTTTCCATACCAAAATATTCTCCATATTTTACTTATCATCTCCATGCAATTTCATAATGTTTTGAGTTGCTTAACTGTTCCGGCTAATTCTTAGCAGTATCCTTAAGAATATCAAACTTGCTCTATTGATTCTCCAAAATTTTCCACAACTCTTATTAATGGTTCTTAGTTGAGAAATAAATTTTTCATATTTATTTCCATCGTATCAACCGATTCTGCAGATTCGTTAATTATTTCTCTTGTATTCAATATTATAGAATTACACTCAAACTAATTCAAAAAATTATCAAAATTTGTAGATAATTCTTACTAGTATTACTGAGCTTCTGTAACTCTGATTAGTGCTATTAGGTTAGGGAGGATGTTACAGTACTCGGGAAGGCTTAGCAATAGATCTTATTGGAATCACTAAAAAGGAGCATGGCAGAGGTGAAGACATTGAGGTGTTCTTAAGGATCTGTGGATCCTTCATAAAGTTTGATGGTGGCAGGTAGGCAAAAATTAGCTAGTAGAGGGATGGTCATGATTCGGTCAGTGAACAGGTGACCGGGGTGTTGAGGAGGTGGTGGTGGTATGTTGAGGGGGTATTTATGGTGATAGGAGGGCTGGACATAGGTGGGTTGGTGTTTGGAAGACTAGTCTCAATAAGGATGGCTATGAATAGAGGTCTCGTCATCGGCATTCTGTTGGGATCTTTGGTATTCTTCACAGTTACGATTCTGGTCTAGGTTGGCCAAGTTGTTGTTCTACATATTTTCAATGGTGGTGAGGAGGGTGCAAAGGAGGACGACATTTGAATCTGGAGGTGGTGCGTTATTGGCTACTTGGCTTTGGTTGGGAATGGAATTGGAATTGAGGTTGTCGGTGTTACAGTTCGCACCTTGGCTTCTGGTGCAACCCTTAAAAGTGAGGGTAGGGAAGTGAATGGGACTAGAAGAAAGAGTGGTGGGTGTAATGATTGCAAATATAGAGTAAGATTAGAAATGGGTGGGAAAAGTTTTACCTCTCCACACAAGCAATGCCTCAATGTTCTCGTCAGTCGTACCATAGGTGGACTGGAACTGGCCTAGGTATAGTGGAGCCTAGAAGTTGCGGCTAGGAGCGACGGTGGGAGGACATGCAAAAAATAGTCTGATGCCTAAGTCAATCTCAAAATAAAGGGGAGGGTATAAGTGTATGGACTAAAGAAAAACTCACTAAATAAGGCTAATATCACCTCTATTTATAGGGGTTATGGGGGTATGCATACATTGTGAGGGGTGTGTGGAATACACTCATTGGTTGGCCCTGGTGAATCTTGGTATGGTCCACAACTCCCAAGCTTGGAGCTCAGATGTGCTTACGACTTTAACAATTGGTGTCAATATTGCCACTTGATTCCAATATGGTTCATAGCCTCCCAAGCTTGGAGCTCAAATGAGCATGCAAACTTAACACAAATTCACCCTTAGAGAGAAAAAAAATTAACATCATTTTTTCTTTCTCTCCAAACCCTCCATCTAAACATTTATTGTAACACCCCTAGATTTAATAACCATGGCACAATCGTCATTATACCGCGGTCACTAAATTTTTGGCATGCTACAACTTCTTCATAATACTTTTCCAAATTTGAATATAATTTTTTTCATATATATAAAGGAAATATGAGCCACAAATGAAATAATAAATAAGCCGTCATTAGCACATATAATTCAACAAGCCAAAAATAAAATACAGTACGTAGGACTAAATAATTAAGTTAAAGCATACAGAGCGTGACACATTTCTCATACCACTCACAAGGAAATACATCAAGATTTACTTCAAAATGCAAATATATTAAAAATACACCATAACATAATTAATGCAGAAGAAAACATAAACTACCCCTAAAGACATTCATGTCTAAGGAGTTGGGCACTCCATCGGATCCACCTCGGGATCCTCTCCCAGCTCGTTTGAAGATATAAGGACAGGACCGAGTGCGGTTCCACGGGTAGGTGCCCTAGCTGCTGATGCCATGGAATCCTCGTCCTCTCTAAGGGCGTGAATCGAATCACCTCATAGCTCCCGGATAGGCAAGGCGAACTCCAGATGTACCAAAGTAGTAAGTGTCAGGATAGGATCTCCATCACAGGTCCTCCTCATAATCAAGATTAGGTCTCCAACGTACCGTACACGCTGTCCAGCCCAGTTGACTCGTTACGCGTTGGCGCTACCATTGAATACAATCCTAACGAACCCAATGGAACCTCTTCTTGACGACATCCCTGAAAGCAAGAGATCAATACCCAGTAAAGTCTTGGAAAAACAATCTCGTCCCCTTTACAGTCTTTAACCAAATATCACATAGAACAAGAACAGTACAAGAAAGAGGTGAGATATCTAACTTCATTACCAATTATGGTAGTAAGAAACATAAATGGCGTAGGACGCCCACATAGCCTAACCAAAATAATAAACAATATCAAGAAGCAAATATTAAGCAGTTTAACAGTTTCAGGCAATATATCATCAATAAGATAGTAGATCCAATTATCATATAAATTAAATGCCAAGTAATGTATTGACTCACTATGCACATGTACATGATATCAAAATCCTACTCCATGGAGCTAGACACAAACATCGGAGAGAATGATCAGGGAGACATGTCTGTATCTCGTCTGCCTAGGACCAAGTGCTTCCAAAATTCATAATTAACAATTTTGCACAATAAGGCTCTATACAGCGGCATTCTCACAAGATCGCGATATAGGACAGTGTCTCGGTCAGGATCGTCGGTGCATTTGCATCGGTCTATCTCACGGCCCAGAGGGGCTACCAACTGTTCCCTGTGAGACGCCTGCGCCCTGACGCCCCCAAGGTCAACAGCAGGACCTACACTAATCTATTCGCACCCATACTAAGGTGTGATTCAACTCCTAGGCAACATGACCTTGACAAATAGTCCATCGGACTTCCACAATGCATGATAACTCAATGCATATATCATGTATGTTTATCATTACATATTTTTCCATAATATGCCTCAATTGGCCAAAGTAAGCATCAATACATCATTGGTCTCTCACATGGACCCACAATAAATATTATTAAGTTCTTAAATAATGCATTACGCCTTTAGGATACATTATGGAATTATGCCTAAATTTCTACATTCTTCTTAATAAGTTTCTCTTTTTGAGAAATGTTATCACATTATTCATTTAATCATTGTCATTTTGATTACATAAGTCCATCTTTAAATTTTAAACCTAATTCCCTTAGAATGATTTAAATTGAATCATTTATCATTCTTACTTGCACTCGTGGTCTTACTTTAATCAAAATTTATTCTAAGTTTTTGGATAGAACTCTATTTTTGATTCTTTCCATTTTATGAAATCCTAAATTAATTTCTAATTGCCCAATTTAATTAAGTTTCACTTTGATTTAGTAATTCTTATGAGATTCTTTCCTAGAGGGAATCTCTTGATTATTTAGTCTCATATTTTAATTTTATTTATATTCATTTAGAAATTTATTCTAGGTCTCACACATCCTTATTCACTTTCTTAAGTCCAAAAATCCCCTTTAGGTTATTAAATTGATTTCCTCCCATCTCATTGTCAACCACTTAATCACTTGATTAATTAAATCTCAAGTTGTGAAAAGTCACATGGTTGAGCCCTAAATGGCTCTTAAGGCCGTCGCCTCCCTAAAATTAGGAACCCTAATTTTTTTTTCCATTCATTACATGTTACTCCCTTAATTAATCATGTCTTCAACTAGTTACAAATTTTCACCAAGAACACCCCATTTGGGGCTTGAGGCCGTGAGCCTCTTGGAAGAGAGCAAGGATTAATTTGCTTCCATTTAAGTTTCCAATCCATACCAATCAAACCAAGAGCATTAATGTACATATAAAATCAACCAATCAACCCAAACAAATTAAAAACAACACATACTCATAAAAGTCATGCAACAAAGAGAGTAACCCTAGCAAGGGTTTCTCACAACCAATCACAAAATCAAATTTCCTACTACCAAGAGAGGTTGAAGAGGAGTATCTCCCTCTTACCTAGAGGAGACAACAAACAATGGATCTCCCTTGAATGCTCCAAGTGAAATTCGGATTCCACCAACACCAAAACCCTAGGGCATCAAACTTTCACAAGAATCACAATCAAAGCTTGAAAAAGGTATCCATGATCACCATAGTGACCATGGATCACGAAAATGAAGAGAAAAGGGTGAAGAACTAAGAACCTTACCCAAAAGCTTGAAGCTTGAAGAAGAAGATGGTGAAGATGAAACCTTTTTAAGAAATTACTAACTAGAGATATGTTTAGAATGTAGGGGAGATTAAGAAAATGTGTTTAGATGAAATTTTTGTGATGGTATAGGGTGGAGAAGAGGGCTGGCCGTGTGGGTGTGTAGAGAGAAGGAGGAGAAAAAATGAGAGGAAGAAGAAGGTAGAAAGAGAAGTAGATAGAAAAGTGAATGAACTTTTTGTGATTTTGAAATTAGAATGGCTTTGTTTAATTAAGTGAATGAAGCACAAATTTGGCACCCAAAGAGGGGCTGCTTCCGTGTGGGGAGTGTGAGGGAGGAGAGAAAAAAATGGTTGAGAGAAAAGAGAGAAGGAAAATCTAGAGAGTGAAGTTGATAGGAGAAAAAGGTGATGACTTTTTGACTTTGAAATTAGAATAGAATAGCTTCATTGAATGAAGCACAAATCTTGGGCTCCAAAATGTGCAGCTACCGTATTGGGGAGAGGGAGGAGGAGAGAGAAGATGAAGCTTCTTTGAGAAGCTTGTAACTTTCTTCAATAAAGAGGATTTGATTAGATATAAAGGAGATTACCTTTGAATAAGATAATGTGATTTAGTAGTTAAATAATAAAGTGGTTAGGATTTTACTACAAGCTATTACCCAATGGATAATTGTTGTAGTACACAAGTCAGTATTAATTATCCATCGGATAATAGAGCGTACTGCAAAATTTTATTTAACAGTGCGTACATAGATTTTATTTATCAGATAAAATCTTAAAAAACGTAAACTTTGTAAACTATGTCCGGCCTCGGGTTTAGTAATATCCCCCGTCAACGCTTCCACAGTTCAAGGTTTAGCAGCCTCAGGGAAAACATTTCGTTTTCTTAGCTCCGCTTAGCGTGCACGCAAAATGAGAAATATACTAAAATATTCAATGTTTCCAGGAAAATCCACAAAAATTCTCAAAAATCACAAATATTGAAAAATGACTATTCGTCATGAAACAAACAATTTTCGGAGTGTTACACTGACTCTGCGTAGTATGCACGTAAAATGAGAAATATATTAAAATATTTGACGTTTCCAAAAAAATACAAAAAATTTCTCAAAAATCACAAATATTGTAAAATGACTATTTGTGATGAAACAAATAATTTTTGGAGCGTTATACCGGTTCTGCTCAGTGTGCACATAAAATGAAAAATATATTAAAATATTCGACATTTCAGGAAAAATCCTGAAAAATTCCTAAAAATCTCAAATATTATAAAACGACTATTTATGATGAATGGGATAATTTTCGAGATGTTACATTTATTCCCATGACCTCATTTGGTAATTTCATTAATAATATTTACACATCATTTTTACACAACTTTTTTTTAAAATATTAAAATAAAAAAACATACATTCTAACACACTCTCTCTTTTTTTTCAGATAAGAAAAGTATCGAAATAATATAATAGTTATAATTATGGTTTGTAATAACAAAACTCCAGCGAGGATAGATATCTAATGTTCTTATCTTTCTTAACCATGCTTACTCTTAAAATAGTACATGAATTAGGTAACAAATGCAATATTCCTTACCAGCATGCTTAGTCTTAAAATGACCCTCTGACCCAACTCACATCTATAATCTATGTATAATTTATATCTGCAATCTATGAAATATACAATTGAGAGGTTATTTTTTGGAAAGTTCTTTTCCTCCAAATTTTCATTCTTTCCACTTATAGAAAGTTCTGTTGTATTTTCTTCTTTAAAACTCAATTTATTTAATCAATATATTTGATGACAACTGCCTCAACCATTTTCATTGTTGACTTTCAACCAATGAAATTTATTAAATCTTATGCTTCCAATGCAATTCTTTTTCCTATTTTCAATCCACACAAGAAATCTTTCGTGAAAGAAACTCACAAGTCTTTCAATGTATTTTAAAAAAAAATTCTTAAACGACACTTCAATATATTTGTATGCCTATCCGTTTAAATTAGATGTTGTAATGGGATGAGTTAAGACAGATTTATCTTGATTTAAATTTGATATAATATTTTAATTGGGTTAATATTTTAGATCATAACCTGATTTAATTATGATCTAATAAATAACAGGATCAATATTAAATTAACCTGATACTAAAATAAATTATACAAATATAAATATTTATATAATTAAATTATAAGATTTTAGAAATAAAAAATTAATATGTGATATTTTATCATATATATTTTGAAATACTTCATATTAACATAAATAAATTATAAAAAATATTAATTTAAGTTAAAAAATTTATTATTTATCATTAATTATAAAAAATTATAAAATATAAAATATTCTATAACACCCAATCGAGTTGAGAAACTCTAACCCAAATTAAAAATACACTAAAACTAATTCATAGAATCTGAATCAATCGAAATTAACTTCAGTTGAAAACAGATTATTAAAATAGACCGAGTTTTAACCACTCTAATTTATAAGACATAATTTCTCTTCCCAAAAGCCAATATTAATCTTTCTCCACAAAATTTCTCCTCTCTTCAACGAAACTAACTCAATAATCAAATATCAAAAACCATTCTTCCCCCAAAAAGTCACACAACATCCATTTTTCTCTGAAAATGGAAATCAAATTTTGCAAGTGATTGATTTGCATTCATCTCCAAAATTCATCAAATTTAGCTTTTGGTTTTAATTTTCATCAGTGATAGATGTGGTGAATGGCGATAAGGAAAAGGCTATGTGAATGTTAGGTTCTTCTCTTTTCTACTTTACATGCAACTACTTTCTTCTTCTTTTTTTGATTTTTAGTTCCATTATTCTTTTGATTCTGATTTTGATAGATGCAACCATTAGACGGGGGCAGAGCATCGCTGTGAAACTCAAACAAGAAGAAGTCTACAGATGGAGTGGTGTAAACCCTTTATATTGTCATCTATAGGGTTAGATTTTTCTTCCACTTGATAGAAATTTATTGGATCTATTAATCCCAAAATTTATGACATATCAAACATTTATATAAAGAGTTTTTAAGGTTACATTGAAAAGGAGCCGAGGAAGTCATTGTTGAAACCCTTAAAAGCAATCTCGATGAAGGAGATATATTCTTCTTATCTCACAATAGTTGCTCACGCATCAGTGTAACACCCCAATTTTTTGTTTTTCTTTATATTTATAAGTTTTATAATATTTGTGAATTTTTGTGAATCTTTAATTTATTTTGATTATTTTAATAATTTTTTGGACTGTATGTGTGTTTGTTTTTTTGGACCAGAAAGTTTTGGACTGTTAATGCGGGGCCGGGAGAACTTACTAAACCCGAAACCAGAAATAGTTTTCAAAAATTTTCTTTATCTGAGTTTTGTTCCATTCTATTATCCATTGGATAAAGCTATTATCCATTGGGTAATGTTATTATCCATTGGATAATAAAATAATAACATCTTTTGTCCATTGGTTAATAACCAACCCATAAATATCTTAGAGGAGGAGCTGAGTCATGATTCTAGAACCTTCTATCCTATGACTCACCTAGGTGACTCATTTAGTGACTCACCACATGACCTAATTGTGACACCCTTATGACTCACCCTATGTGACTCACCATTGTGACTCATTATGATGCACCAATGGATGGCAAGCTTGGAGGAGAAGTCTTGATCTCCACCTTTGATAAAGCTCATGGCCAAGATCTCTTGGAGAAGCTTAAGTGATCAATTTGATCATTCCTTCCTTCTATGTCTATCTTGTTTAGTTTTTCATGAAGCAAAATATCTAAAGCTATCACAAAATACTCTCTCATTCTCTCTCCCTTTGAGACCCATGGCCATGAAGCTCTGAAGAGGCCAAAACCAATTTTTCTATCATTTTTTTAAACTTACCATCTTTTTCATGCAAAGCAAAAACACAAAAATTCTCTCTCATTTTCTCTCTCTCAAGCTTATGGCCAAACCACCATTTTCCACTCTCCAACCTTTCATAATTCAAACCAACCTTACTACTTGATTCTAAACACCATTCTAAGATACTTTGGTGTTGTGATCAACCCCTAGTTCTATCATCTTCAAGGTTTTTCTTCAATCTCAAGATCAAAGGTTTCTAGGTAAAATTCTTGAAACTTTGTTTCTTGATTCATTTTTAAAAGTTCTAAGACCATACTTGGTCCATGGTCATCTTAATCAAGCCTTAGATGTTAATATGTTTGTGTTACTTTGATTTTAAGATCAATTTGGTGGTGAAAGTTGACACAAGGAGACCTACAAGGAGTTAGGAAGCTACACCTTAAGGTAAGAGGGAGATTAACCTCATCAACCACTTATGGTGGTGAGGAACAAAATTTGTATAAAGGTGATGAATCTATGTGAGGATTTATTCAACATATTTATGTAATTGTGTGATTTGTATTTATTTTGCTTATGTGATTTTATTGCTTTGATATTATGCATGAACTTATATAGTAGGATTGTGATGCTTAAAGTTATGTTGTATGCTATAAATTGTGATTGAGAGGAAAGAATTTTTGGTTCCAAAGACCATAGAGGCTCACAACCTTCATGCCTTCTAAAAGGGAATCCAATGCAAAAAATGGTTTATTAAATGTTAACCTTGAGGATTTAGTGATAAGAAATTTAATTACGAGTTTACAAAATAAAAATAGAAATGAACAAATTTTAATATCAATTAAAAAGGTGATTTTCGGCCATAGTGTTTGATAATAGGATGGAGAAGTAATTTGGAGACTTAAAGTATTTTATTTAAGATGATTTTTTATAAGTTAAATAGAAAGGATTTTATTTTGAATTAGAATAATGAAAGTTTTGGAAAGAATGTTAAAAAATATTACTTAGATGATTTGGGGACTAATTTAGGATTAAAGGATTTAAAAGTAAAAAGAAGATGAACACAATTTTATGATTTAAAAAGTAATGATTTTTTTACTATATCAATGGAGATAATTTTTAAGGATAGTTTGGAATTTAAAATATTTCAATTTAAGAAAGTTTTTACTTAGAGTAATGAACAAAGAGTAATTTTCGGCCTTAGTATGAAAATAAAGCTAGAATGATGTTTTGAAAATTAAGGTATCTTATTTAATAAGAGTAATGGAGAAGGATTTTTATAGTATCCTGATTTAATGAAAATAAATCTAAGTTTTGTTGGAAAACGTTTGGAAATATTAATTAGAGGTGGATTAGTGAGAAAATGTTGGAATTAAAGTCCAATTTTATATTAAATGAGACAAGTTTTAAATTGAGCTTAGAATATTGAGAAAATGTTTTATGCGATTGAAAATACGTAGAAAAACTCTTATGCGTTTTAAAAATGATGATTTTTAGCTACGCGATTAAGAAAATGTTTTAAAATCTTTACGCGATTGAGAAAACGTGAAAACTATTATGCGATTTGAAAATGTAACAAAAGTGTTACGCGATTGTGAAAATGCGATAAAAGTATTATGCGAATGAGAAATACAGTAATTTGTTATCGGGCTAAGGTATTGGACCCGGATATATCAACGTATGGTTGTAGCCGGTAATAGCTTGTGATATGCATTGAGTCATTAATCATGCATTATTTGTCAAACGGTGTCTGTTAAGGCTATTTTTGCCTAGGAGTTGAATTACACTTTCATGCGGGTGCGAATTGCATAGTGAAGATCTATGAATGATCTTGGAGGCGTCAAGGCGCGGAATTCCACATATGACCAGTTAGTAGCTCTACTGTGTCGTGGCAACCGATGCAAACATACCGACGATCTCGATGAGACACTATTCCTATTCCCGATCTAGCATAGAATGTCTTGTACAAGCCATGATGTATACACTGAGAAAAATTATAGCACTTGAATAGGTGGATGACGTACAGATATATCTTCTGACTCATTCTCTCTAATTGTGTTTAGCTCCATGGAGTAGGAAATGGATGCATTGTGCATAAGAATAGTCAATATACACATTATGCTTATGCATAGTAAGTGTATATATTGTTGTGGCATAGTCAGTATACTTATTTTTGTGGTATGGTCAGTATTCATATAATGTGATATATATAGTTAAATTACTTGTTAGTTGATAACATGATTATACCTGTTGTTATATGATATTGCTGTATATGAATGGCATTATTGTCATTATTATTTCTATGCTGCCATGATAGTATTGATGTAGGGGATCTCACCTCTTTATTGTATTATTCTGTTTGTTCTGTTCTATATTTATGTTTTGAGAAGACTATGATGGCGACGAGGCAGAATCTTCAGGGTTTCGTTTGTTTGCAGTTTCATGGGGGCAATGAAGCATGACACATCCATTGAGACACGGGGCGCATTCAATATGTTGGAGATGTTACTTTGCTTTGGAGTAGGACTCGGCATAGGGTTGCTATGTTTTCTGTGGATGTTACTGTTTACTTGGAGTTTTGTATGCCTGTTGTTGAGTTATGAGGTAATCGTCATAACACTCCTAGGGAAGATTCTGAGGTGTTGACCACTCGGACTCTCGCCCGTAATGACATGCCCTGACTAGGGAATTTGTTCGTTAGGGATCCCAAAGAGGATCTGGAGGAAGATCAAGTTCAGGACCCTACTCTTCAAGTTTTTGGACTTGGGCTAGGTTCAGTTTTGATATGGTAGTTATATATGTTATTAGAAGTACATAAGCTTTATGTATTTAAGTTGTTACTAATCTATGTTATGTACATGAGATGTATATTATTCAGTTTTTATGCCTTGTGTTTCTAAAATTTAATAAGTTTATATTATCTACGAAAAAGAAATTTTATAACTCGTATTTTATAATATTAAATATTTTATAACTTGGGTAAAGAATTAAAAGGAATTAGTCTGAAATGTAATGCCCTTCGGGGGATGTTACAATCAGTATCAATGGGGCAACTGTACGCACTAGAGTGGCTAGAAATAGGAGTCTCAGCCTGTATATATAAAATAACTAAAATGGGTTAAACCTACCCATTATGGTAAACCTATATACAGGACCCATAAAACAAAACTCACATATGAGCAGTGCTTTAATAACAATAGGCCCATTAACAATACTAATCACAAATTTGAGCTAAGCAAAATGCGCTAATAATTTTGACGTTCAATTAATCTGGGTTTTATAAAATTATAATATGATTTATACTAGTCCATAAAAAATTTTAACATTCTCCCACTTGGACGGCATAAGTCATATTACATTATTTGAATAAGAAAACAATTCTCTAGATTAATCAAACAATATGTGCCCACAACATGATGTCAAAATTGAGCCAGCACTCTTCAACAACTAGTCCAAAATAAGACTACAAGCATCTCAACAATGCAGAAAATCATACTCGAAGGAATACTTATATCATACATACAAGATACCCATATCTTGGTGACCCATCAAAATATGGTATATAGGTAATGGGAAAGAACATCCAAAATTGCATGCCAATATGTGATCAAAGTGTATTTCCCAACAAAATGGCCCCAAGCATCCACCCAAGATGCTTTCTGAGATTTAACAAATATCTTAGCACAACAACAAAATGAGACTGGGTCCAAAATGTCTCCACAATATGCCATATCATAAACAAACAAAACTGCGTAGATAAAAATAATAACAATATTATATGGCAATGACAATAATAATAATATAATTGTTCAAGGTTTTGAGACATAATCACAAAATGAGATCACAATAAAATTACAAAACAAACTCCCACTAACCAAAAATATAACACGCCCTTCCATGGAGGCATTACATATTAGACCGACTCTTCCATTTTAAAAATTTTCAAGTTGTGAAATAGCTAATATTGTAAAACGTGAGTTCAAAAAATTCCTTTTAACAGATAATATAAGCTTACTGAAATAGTTTAAAAGACTCAAGTCATAGAAACTAAAAGGCTTTCATAAAAGCAAAGTTTACTATGTCCTTAAGTACATCATCACATGTTCCAAAAGTATAAAACTCGAGTACCTCAAAAATAAACATACCTATACATATGACTATCAAATGAAAACTGAGCCTTGTCCAAGTCCAAACACCTGAAGAACAGGCTCCTGCACCTGATCTTCGTCCAAATTCCCTTCGGGATCCCCAATAGACAAAGCCCCTAATCAAGGCATGTCACTACAGACAGGAGTCCGAGCAGTCGACTCCACAGAGTCCTCCCTAGAGGAAACTCTCCAATCATCCCAAAGCTCCCCAAGGGACATGTAGAACTCCAAGTGAACATCTGCGTCCATGGTAAATATGACCGCCTCATACCTGGTCTGGCTCCAACTCAAAGTGATAACTCCATCATACCGAACGCGCCCCGTGTCCCACTAGACACTCCATGCTCCAATGCCTCCATGAAACTGTAGCCTAGTGAAACCTCACGAGCCTTGCCTTGCCGCCATCCCGGTCTTTCCCAACATAAATATAAAAAAGAAAAATAGAAGTAGACAAAATAATACAGTAGAAGAGGTGAGATCCCCTACATCAATACCATATGGTAGCAAGAAACATAATGAAAGATAGCAGTGCCGTTCATACACAATAATATCAAGTAATAGCAGATATAATCATGTCAATACAAGAATATCATAGAACAACCAACATAGTCATGTTATCAACTGATAAGTAATTCAATAATGTACATCAAGACACACACACACACACGTATATATATATATATATATATATATATATATATATATATATATATATATATGAATCATGTCACAATAACAGATATGCTGACTATGCATATGCACGATGTGTATGCTGACCACTCTTATGCACAATACAACCAGTTCCTACTCTATGGAGTTAAGGTTCAGAGTTGTGTAACACCCCAACTTTTGGGATATTTACAATATTATCCTGAAATGTACTGTTTTGTGAATTCTGTGAGCAGTAAATTAAATTTGACTGTTTCGTAAGTGTATTTGATTGTTGTATGTGATTTGCTCCGAGCCAGGGAAATAATAATTTTCTGACCGAAAAAATCTTATTTTAATTAATTAGAGTTGGGGGATCTTACTAAACCCAATTCTGATTGATATATATATTAATCTCATAATTTTTAGGATTTAACTGTGTAATAAAATAATTTTATATTATTATAATATTATTTTATATTACAAGACCTACTTGTCTCAAAAATAGTAAAAATTTGCTTTAAAATGATCACGGATCTTTAAAAGTCTGTGGGACCCGCGTTTAGGAAAAGTAGTCAACGATTCTGACTGGACAAATTCTAGCCAATGAGAGCAAGTCAACGAAAGTGGCTTGACTTTTTGAACTAATAAGAATAGGTCAAAGAAGGAAGCGTAGACTTTAATGTGGACCGTTGGATGAAGACATAGTTAGGAAGCCTTTGATTTCAACCGTTGATCAAATCAATGGTGAGATGAGAATTCAAGATTTATGACTAATCAATATCTACCTTAGATTACATCTAGGGCTAGGAATTAAAGATGAAATCAATGGTTAGGATTTAGTCAAACATAGTGGCTTGAATTTAATTAGTAGCTAATTAATCCTAATTTGGTTAATCTAATTACCTAATTAGTAAACTAAGTGAACTAGCTTAGTTCTTAATTAGTTATAATCTAAATACTAATTAGATATTCTAATATTGTTTAGAGATTATAATATATGCTAAAATATATTAAACTAATTGGTTATATGATTAGAATATTGATTAAGTGTTGATAGGATATTTAACCTAACTAATTACCTAATTAATTAGCATGTAATTAGGTGTAAATTGAAAACAATTAAGACCTTTAAATGTTAAGGAGCCACACAATTTTTGGGCAGCAGCCTTGGGAGGCTAGGTGGTCAAGTTCTACATGGTTCTTGAACCATCCAATGACATATTCCATGTGCTTAACTAATGTGAACACTATTAGATATTTACCTAGCAAAATTAAACACTCAACCTCACCCAAAACTCATTCATGGCAGCAACCCCCTCAATTACACACTCAATATTTACTTTTCACTTATCCTAAATCAAAGCTATCCATTCTCTCAAAAAATACCAAGAACCCATGCACACTTTCTCTTTCATTTCTCTCACTCTATTCGGCCAAGCACCCCAAATACCACCAACCAACTTCTATAATTTTACCTCTTAGCTTTTCTTAAACCCAAATCATATTCTAAACACTTTTCATTCACAAAGTTTTGCCAAAAACCTACTCTATCTAGTCCAAAATCAAACCTTTTGCTTACTTTCTTAAGGGTAAGTCTTGATTTTATGGTTTAAATTTGGATTTCTAATTTTTCTAACCATGATTGTTCCATGGTCAATATTGAACCTTGTATGTGTTTTTACTAATTGTTTAAGAATTTTAGGGATTTGTTTGGGAGTTACACAAAATTTCAAAGAAAGGAAGAAACTAACCGATTAATTATCTTCAAGAGGTAAGAGGGAGATTTAATCTCATCAGCCCTAAGTGGTGATGGAAAAATGGATTTGTTTGTGTGTACAGAATCCATAAGGATTTATTTGTGTAGTTGTTTTTATTGTTTTGATTATTTGGGTGATTATTTAAATGCTTTCTTATTTGTGATTTATTTTTTCTATGCATGTCTATAACTTTAACATATATTGTATGTATATTGTATATGATTATATAATTGCATGTGTTTATAATTGTATAATTATTAAAGTAGGATGTGAATAACATGTAACGATTTGCATGAGTGTTCCAAAGAACACAAAATGAGGCTCACGGCCTTACATCAAACAGAGAACCAAAATGTTCTCAACCATTTTCTAAATCAATGAGTTAATGAATCTAGGTAAAATAATAAGTTTAAGAATGATTTTGATTAATTATGGCCAACATGCCATTTAATGTATAATTGAATGCTAGTTTATTTTTGATTTTGGCCAACATGCCATTTTATTTTCTAAGATAAGTTAGGTAATGGATTTACAAAAATAAATTGATTCCAATGAATCTTTGAGAAAACAAAAGGAATAAATTCAGTCCTAGAATTCTAAATTAGCAGAATTTAGTTTAAGTAAGAATTAAATCAAACGCTTGAAAAATACTAACGTAAAGCTCATTTTATGAATTTTGAAGCGCGTTAGCAAGTTTCAAAGCATAATTATTGGGTAAAAATAAAATAAACTATATTTAGTGGAAAACGTCAAAAAATACCTTATACTGATTTTATAGGTAAAATGCCGCCAAAATTTACTAAAATCAGATGAATAAAATAAAAAGATTCCATACTATATTTATAACACAAGGAAAATACTCTACGTATTTTAAATGTATTAGATATAGTCTACACATATTTAAAATAATAATTTTAAGCTATTCGGTTAAGGAAACGAATTAAAAATCCTACGCGATTGAGAAAATGATTTAAAAACATTACGCGATGTTCAAAATGTCAAAATATGTTTACGCGATTTAAAAACGTTTGTGAAAACAATAAGATTGTGAAAATGCGATAAAATTCCTACGCGATTGAATGATACAGTGAGTTTTGGTGTCGGGTCAAAGTGGTGGACTCGGACATGTTGTGATGTAGTACTGTCAGGTGGGACGTACTATACTTTGGTATTTTGTGACTAAGGTTGTTTTCGTAATTATGGTAAAATTTGGATAATAAGGGTATTTTTGTAATTTTAGATCATGCTTAGAGTGTTGTGCCAATTTGGTTGATAATTGGCGATTGATTGATGAGGCGAATTACACCGTGTTTTGGTGTGATAAGCGTAGTGTGGTTCATTTATGAACTTGGAGGCATTAGTGTGCGGAGAATTCCACATGGGGACAGTGGGTTGCTCCTCTGGGCCGTGGTAACGGGCAACACACTAATGATCTTGACAAGCACTATTCTTAATCGGGATCTTGAGGAGACTATTACGTACTATGCCTATAGTGCACGGTGTATTGACTGTGTACTACTACACGATGTTTGGACTGTGGACTATAGACACGATGTATGACAGTGCAATAGTTTGGTTGGGCAGCCATAAAATATTATTAGTTTCTATTCGGATCATTCTCTCAGATATCTGTGTTTAGCTCTATGGAGTAGGAACGAGTCAGTATGTGTTCATGCATTATTTGCATTTTACTGCTTACCATAATCTGTGATGAAATGTATGATCTATTGCTTTCCAATAATGCATGTGATATAATGATATGTATTACTTTGTTAAAAATTATGCATGATATATTTGTATGTACTGTAGTGATAATTATTTTGTACTGTCATTTTCTGTATTGCCATGCGGGTAGTGATGTAGATTGTCTCACCTCTCTATATGTTTTCTCAATATTATTATATTATTTCCGTAAAGAGTTTGAGGAAGAAGAGGATCAGCCTCTTGAAATAGAGTATCCGGACGAGCGACAGCCAGGCGAGCTATATGAGGAGGACGAGCCGGTAGATCATCCTTATCATCAAGACTGATCTTGAGATCATTGCATTGCCAGGATTTTTTGGGTTTGTGAGACTTGAGTTTCACAAAGGTTCTGAAGCCTGGTGTATGTGAGTGGATAGAGGGACAGTTATGTACGTGGGACGTTTGACTGTGTCCCTGTGTAGAGAGTATGATGGAGATGTCATATTCACTACTATGTTATACTTACATCTAGAGTTGCGACTGACTCTTAGGCGTTACTGGCAGGGAATATTCCATGCGCCTAGTGAGCTCAGTAGTGAGTCAACCGCCCAGACTCATGTCCGTAGCGCTGTGAGATCTCCAAGATGTCAACTTTTCGATGATTTTTCTGAGGATGATCCATCGGAGGGTTAGAAATCTTTCGAGATGCACTTGGGCAATACTATGTCTTAGTTTTGTGTCAACTCTTTACTGCTTTGTTAAATACTTGTAGTTGTAAATTATGTGTGTACTAAAGAAAAATCATATGTATATTATGGTGTGATTATACTTTGTTTAATTTTGTGTTCTGTGTTATTTTATGTTATAAGTATAAAAGGAAAAAAAAATTACCACAAATATTATTTAAGTATCAAATGTTTTACAACTTGGGTAAGAGTTTTATTTTATTTTATTTTATTGCATCATAAATGTGACATCCCCACAAGGGTGTTACATTAGTTGTTATCAGAGCCCAAGTTAGAGTCTTTTAGGGTTATGGTTTGGTCTGTTTTTGCTTGTGTTGTGTGATTCTCTGTGATTTGTTTCCGAAAGGTTACATCTGATATTATTTTTCTTGTTGAAGAAAGAGGATGTCTGGCGAAAGAGGAACACGTGCAAATGCGGCACGTAATGTAGATCCAATGGTTGCAGCTGCTGAAGCTATGCAGGGAATGGCAGAAGTGATTACCCAGCAAAATCAAAGAGCAGCTCAATAGCAAGATGCGACTGTTGATGCTCTGAATTTGTCTGAGTTTAGGCACAACAACCCGCCACAGTTTAGAGGCGAGTTTGACCCTGAGAAGGCGAGTCTTTGGATTCAAGACTTGGAAAGAGTATTTGAAGGAATGGGGTGCGCAAAAAATAAGAAGGTAACATATGCTGCTTTTATGTTAAGAGGAGATGCTGAAAATTGGTGGAGAAATACCCACCAATTATTGCAACCTGAAGGAATTGAGATCACCTGGGAGGTGTTTTGTGAAGTATTTCTGGAGAAGTACTTTCCTGGTACTGCTCGACATGCCAAGGAGATGGAATTTCTTGGTCTACGTCAAGGGAATATGACTGTTGGAGAATATGCTGCCAAATTTGAGAGTTTGTCACAATTCTCAAGGTATTTCCAAATCCGACCAGATGAGATATGGAAGTTCCAAAAGTTTGAAGATGGGTTAAGGGTAGAACTGAGACGTGCAGTGCTACCAATGAGGATGAAAGAGTTTCCTGTGTTGATGGATACTTGTCGACGACTTGAGGAGTTGGAGCCGTCCCGAGATCAGAGAAATCGTAATTTTGGACCGACTAGGTTCCAAAGGGGAGGTAGTATCAGTAATAGCCGATTTCAACGCAAGCCTTATGCGAGACCATCAGGGAGTCAGCCTCAATGTCCGTCTGTTGGGGGAAGTTCTAGCGGAAACCGAGCTGGTCAGAATATGGCGTTTATGCCGACATGTTTTAAATGTGGCAAGAGTGGCCATATATCTACAGATTGCTCGATCAAAGGAACGATCTGTTTCAGCTACAGAAAACCTGGACATGTTTCTAGGGATTGCACACAGCCGGAAAGGAAGCCTGCTGTGAGAAATGTTCATGCTACTCAGCCAAGATCAGGAGGGCGAGTGTATACAATGATTGGAACCGAAGCTTCTCAATCTGAAGATCTTATTCAAGGAGAAGGTGTCATTGAAGGTAATCACCTAACTTTGCTATATGATTCGGGTGCAACACACTCATTTATTGCATATGATTGTGTGGAGCGATTGAAATTGCATGTGTCTTCTCTGAGTTTTCGATCGATTGTTTCTACACCAACTGCCAAGCCTGTTGTTACATCCAAAATATGTATGAACTGTCCTATTGTTATAAAGGATCGTAAGTTTTCGGTCAATTTAATTTGTTTACCTCTTGTTGAGATAGACATAATACTAGGAATGGATTGGTTATCTTCTAACCATATCCTTGTAAACTATGCAAGTAAAACCATAGTTTTTCCTAAGGAAGAAAGTTCTGGATTCTTGACTGCTGTTAAAGTCAAGTCATTGTTGAGGGATGGAGCTCAAGGGTTTATGTTGTTGTCTTCTTTAGAAGTCAAGTGTGAGAAGGATGTGAGCACTATTCCTGTTGTCAATGAATTTTCAGAGATTTTTCCTGATGATGTACCCAGTTTACCACCGGAAAGGGAGATCGAGTTCTCTATCGACTTAGTGCCGGGAGCAGGTCCTATTTCGATTGCACCATATCGAATGTCACCTGTAGAGTTGGCAGAGTTGAAGAAGCAATTGGAGGAACTGTTGGAGAAGCAGTTTGTGCGACCTAGTGTTTCGCCATGGGGAGCACCAGTGCTACTAGTCAAAAAGAAGGATGGAACTTCACGTCTTTATGTCGATTATCGTCAGCTGAACAAGGTTACTATAAAGAATAAGTATCCACTACCGAGAATTGATGATCTGATGGATCAGTTAAAGGGAGCCGCTGTATTCTCTAAGATAGATCTGCGATCAGGTTATCATCAGATTCGTGTCAAGGTCGATGATGTACCTAAAATAACTTTCCGAACTCGTTATGGGCACTATGAATATCAAGTGATGCCGTTCGGAGTGACGAATGCTCCTACAATATTCATGGATTATATGAATAGGATTTTTCATCCGTACTTAGACAGATTTGTCGTTGTCTTTATCGATGACATTCTGATCTACTCTCAAAGTCAAGAAGAGCATGCTGAACATCTCAGTATAGTTCTCCAGATTTTGAAGGAGAAAAAGCTGTATGCGAAGTTGGCAAAGTGCGAGTTTTGGTTGGAAGAAGTTCAATTTCTAGGTCACGTAATTTCCAAGGAAGGTATTGCAGTAGACCCAGCAAAGGTGGAGACTGTTTTGCAGTGGGAAAGGCCTAAAACAGTGACTGAGGTTCGAAGTTTTGTTGGATTAGCCGGATATTACCGAAGGTTTTTTGAAGGTTTTTCCAAGATAGCTGGACCACTTATACAACTCACAAGGAAGAGTCAAGCTTTTGATTGGACGAAGGAACGTAAAGCGAGTTTCCAAGAGCTGAAGAAAAGATTAACGACTGCACCAGTGTTAATTTTTCCGGATCCTAACAAATATTTTGAGGTGTATTATGATGCATCTTATCAAGGGTTAGGATGTGTGTTAATGCAGGATCGGAATGTAGTAGCTTATGCTTCAAGACAGTTGAAGGTTCATGAGAGGAACTACCCAACGCACGATTTGGAGCTAGCTGTAGTAGTTTTTGCATTGAAAGTGTGGAGGCATTTTCTGTATGGAGCTATGTTCAATGTCTTTAGCGATCACAAGAGCTTAAAATACTTGTTTGATCAAAAAGAATTGAATATGAGACAGAGGCAATGGTTGGAATTTTTGAAGGATTATGATTTTAAGCTTCAATACCATCTAAGAAAAGCGAATGTGGTGGCAGATGCCTTGAGCAGAAAGGTGGTTAGTGTTTCTACTATGATGATTAAGGAGGAGGAGCTGATTAATAAATTCAGAGATCTATGGTTATCAATAGAGTTGGTACCTGGAAAGATTCGTCTAGGTAAAGTTGTGGTTTTAAATGACTTGCTAGAAGTGATCCGAGAAAAACAAGATAAGGATTTGTTTTTACAGAATGAAAAAGAATTGTTGAAGCAAGGTCATAAAGCAACGGTGGAGGAAGGATCTGATGGAATTTTTAGGTTTGAAGGACGAGTTTGTATACCTGATGATTCTGAACTCAAGAAAGCAATTTTGGATGAAGCTCATACTAGTAATTTGAGTATGCATCCGGGGATGACAAAGATGTATCAAGACTTGAAGCAGATGTTTTGGTGGCCAAGAATGAAGAGAGATGTAGCAGAACGTGTGACGTCTTATCTTGTCTGTCAGAAGGCAAAGGTGGAACATCAAAGGCCTGCTGGTATGTTACAACCTTTGACTATTCCAGAATGGAAGTGGGATAGTATCTCGATGGATTTTGTTACTGGATTACCGAGAACGAGGAAGGGTTATGATTCGATATGGGTTATAGTTGATAGGCTTACGAAATCAGTTCATTTCTTGCCGATCAATATTAAGTATTCGTTGGAGCAATTAACCCAGATATACATCGACGAAGTGGTTAGACTTCATGGTGTGCCTGCAAGTATAGTTTCTGATAGAGATCCGAGGTTTACGTCGAGACTCTGGCAAAGTTTGCAAGAAGCCATGGGAACTAAACTGCGATTGAGTTCTGCATATCATCCGCAGATAGATGGTCAGACGGAGAGAACGATACAGTTGTTGGAGGATTTGTTACGTGCTTGTGTATTAGAACAACAAGGGAGTTGGGATGAATTTCTGTCTTTGATAGAATTCACCTACAATAATAGTTTTCATTCAAGCATAGGGATGGCACCCTATGAAGCCCTTTATGGACGACGATGCCGAACACCTTTGTGTTGGTATCAGGATGGGGAGAGTATGACTATTGGGCCTGATCTTGTGCAGCAGACTACGGAAAAGGTGAAGATGATTCAGGAGAAGATGCGAACAACTCAAAGCTGACAGAAGAGCTATGCTGATAAACGGAGATGACCTTTGGAATTTGAAGAAGGTGATCATGTATTCTTACGAGTTACACCTACGACTGGTGTCGAAAGAGTTATTAAGTCTAGAAAACTTACTCCTAAGTTTATAGGACCTTATCAAATTATTCGTCGGATTAGTCCTGTAGCTTACCAAATAGCTTTACCGCCTTTTCTATCCAATCTCCATAATGTATTCCATGTGTCTCAACTGGGGAAATACATTCCCGATCCAACTCATGTTATACAGCCGGATAAAGTGCAGCTGAAGGATAATTTGATATTTGAAACACTTCCTGTTAGAATCGAGGACAAGAGAGTGAAACAACTTCGAGGGAAGATGATTGAGCTGGTGAAGGTAGTATGGAACGATGTAACAGGAGATGCTACATGGGAGCTAGAAGATAGGATGAGGGAGCAATACCCTCATTTGTTTTGATGTATGATGAATTTCGGGGACAAAATTCTTATTAGTAGGGGGGAGTTGTAACACCCCAACTTTTGGGATAATTATAATATTGTCCTAAAATGTACTATTTTGTGAATTCTGTGAGCAGTAAATTAAATTTGATTGTTTCGTAAGTGTATTTGATTGTTGTATGTGATTTGCTCCGAGCTAGAGAAATATTAATTTTCTGGCTGGAAAAATCTTATTATAATTAATTGGAGCTGGGGGATCTTACTAAACCCAATTCTGATTGATATATATATTAATCTCATAATTTTTAAGATTTAACTGTGCAATAAAATAATTTTATATTATTATAATATTATTTTATATTACAGTACCTACTGTCTCAAAAACAGTAAAAATCTGCTTTAAAATGATCACAGATCTTTAAAAGTCTATGGGACCCGTGTTTTGGAAAAGCAGTCAACGATTCAAACTGGACAAATTCTAGCCAATGAGAGCAAGTAAACGAAAGTGGCTTGACTTTTTGAACCAATAAGAATAGGTCAAAGAAGGAAGCGTAGACTTTAATGTGGACCGTTGGATGAAGACTTAGTTAGGAAGCCTTTGATTTCAACCGTTGATCAAATC
The DNA here is from genome assembly GCA_029884595.1 of Ormosia semicastrata. Lineage (NCBI taxonomy): Eukaryota > Viridiplantae > Streptophyta > Magnoliopsida > Fabales > Fabaceae > Ormosia > Ormosia semicastrata. The sequence continues at coordinate 68,369,155 of JAQQTO010000061.1, read as the reverse complement.
AATGGTGAGATGAGAATTCAAGATTTATGACTAATCAATATCTACCTTAGATTACATCTAGGGCTAGGAATTAAAGATGAAATCAATGGTTAGGATTAAGTCAAACATAGTGGCTTGAATTTAATTAGTAGCTAATTAATCCTAATTTGGTTAATCTAATTACCTAATTAGCAAACTAAGTGAACTAGCTTAGTTCTTAATTAGTTATAATCTAAATACTAATTAGATATTCTAATATTGTTTAGATATTATAATATATGCTAAAATATATTAAACTAATTGATTATATGATTAGAATATTGATTAAGTGTTGATAGGATATTTAACCTAACTAATTACCTAATTAATTAGCATGTAATTAGGTGTAAATTGAAAACAATTAAGACCTTAAAATGTTAAGGAGCCACATGGTTTTTGGGCAGCAGCCTTGGGAGGCTAGGTGGTCAAGTTCTACATGGTTCTTGAACCATCCAATGACATAAGCCATGTGCTTAACTAATGTGAACACTATTAGATATTTACCTAGCAAAATTAAACACTCAACCTCACCCAAAACTCACTCACGGCAGCAGCCCCCTGAATTACACACTCAATATTTACTTTTCACTTATCCTAAATCAAAGCTATCCATTCTCTCCAAAAATACCAAGAACCCATGCACACTTTCTCTTTCATTTCTCTCACTCTATTCGGCCAAGCACCCCAAATACGACTAACCAACTTCTATAATTTTACCTTTTAGCTTTTCTTAAACCCAAATCATATTCTAAATACTTTTCATTCACAAAGTTTTGCCAAAAACCTACTCTATCTAGTCCAAAATCAAACCTTTTGCTTACTTTCTTAAGGGTAAGTCTTGATTTTATGGTTTAAATTTGGATTTCTAATTTTTCTAACTTTGATTGTTCCATGGTTTTTCAATATTGAACCTTGTATGTGTTTTTACTAATTGTTTAAGAATTTTAGGGATTTGTTTGGGAGTTACACGAAATTTCAAAGAAAGGATGAAACTAACCGATTAATTGTCTTCAAGAGGTAAGAGGGAGATTTAATCTCATCAACCCTAAGTGGTGATGGGAAAATAGATTTGTTTGTGTGTACCGAATCCATAAGGATTCATTTGTGTGGTTGTTTTTATTGTTTTGATTATTTGGGTGATTGTTTAAATGTTTTCCTATTTATAATTTATTTTTGCTATGCATGTCTATAGCTTTAAAATATATTATATGTATATTGTATGTGATTATATAATTGCATGTGTTTATAATTGTATAATTATTAAAGTAAGATGTGAATAACATGTAACGATTTGCATGAGTGTTCCAAAGAACACAAAATGAGGCTCACGGCCTTACATCAAACAGAGAACCAAAATGTTCTCAACCATTTTCTAAATCAATGACTTAATGAATCTAGGTAAAATAATAAGTTTAAAAATGATTTTAATTAATTATGGCCAACATGCCATTTAATGTATAATTGAATGCCAGTTTATTTTTGATTTTGGCCAAGATGCCATTTTATTTTCTAAGATAAGTTAGGTAATGGATTTACAAAAATAAATTGATTCCAATGAATCTTTGAGAAAACAAAAGGAATAAATTCAGTCCTAGAATTCTAAATTAGCAAAATTTAGTTTAAGTAAGAACTAAATCAGACGCTTGAAAAATACTAACGTAAAGCTCATTTTATGAATTTTGAAGCGCGTTAGCAAGTTTCAAAGCATAATTATTGGGTAAAAATAAAATAAATTATATTTAGTGGAAAATGTCAAAAAAATATCTTATACTGATTTTATAGGCAAAATGCTGCCAAAATTTACTAAAATCAGACGAATAAAATAAAAAGATTTTGTACTATATTTATAACACAAGGAAAATACTCTACGTATTTTAAATGTATTAGATATAGTCTACACATATTTAAAATAATAATTTTAAGCTATTCGGTTAAGGAAACGAATTAAAAATCTTACGCGATTGAGAAAATGATTTAAAAACATTATGCGATGTTCAAAATGTCAAAATATGTTTACGCAATTTAAAAACATTTGTGAAAATAACGAGATTGTGAAAATGCGATAAAATTCCTACGCGATTGAACGATACAGTGATTTTTGGTGTCGGGCCAAAGTGGTGGACCCGGACATGTTGTGATGTAGTACTGTCAGGTGGGACGTACTATACTTTGGTATTTTGTGACTAAGGGTATTTTCATAATTATGATAAAATTTGGATAATAAGGGTATTTTTATAATTTTAGATCATGCTTAGAGTGTTTTGCCAATTTGGTTGATAATTGGCGATTGATTGATGAGGCAAATTACACCGTGTTTTGGTGTGATAAGCGTAGTGTGGTTCATTTATGAACTTGGAGGCATTAGTGTACGGAGAATTCCACATGGGGACAGTGGGTTGCTCCTCTGGGCCGTGGTAACGTGCAACATACTAATGATCTTGACAAGCACTATTCTTAATCGGGATCTTGAGGAGACTATTACGTACTATGCCTGTAGTGCACAATGTATTGACTGTGTACTACTACATGATGTTTGGACTGTGGACTATAGACACGATGTTTGATAGTGCAATAGTTTGGTTGGGCAGCCATAAAGTATTATTAGTTTCGATTCAGATCATTCTCTCAGATATCTGTGTTTAGCTCTATGGAGTAGGAACGAGTCAGTGTGTGTTCATGCATTATTTGCATTTTACTGCTTACCATCATCTGTGATGAAATGTATGATCTATTGCTTTCCAATAATGCATGTGATATAATGATATGTATTACTTTGTTAAAAATTATGCATGATATATTTGTATGTACTGTTGTGATAATTATTTTGTACTGTCATTTTCTGTATTGCCATGCGGGTAGTGATGTAGATTGTTTCACCTCTCTATATGTTTTCTCGATATTATTATATTTTTTTCGTAAAGAGTTTGAGGAAGAAGAGGATCAGCCTCTTGAAATAGAGCATCCGGACGAGCAACAGCCGGGCGAGCTATACGAGGAGGACGAGCCGGTAGATCATCCTTATCATCAAGACTGATATTGAGATCATGGCGTTGGCAGGATTTTTCGGGTTTGTGAGACTTGAGTTTCACGGAAGTTCTGAAGCCTGGCGTATGCGAGTGGATAGAGGGACAGTTGTGTACGTGGGACGTTTGACTGTGTCCCTGTGTAGAGAGTATGATGGAGATGTCATATTCACTACTATGTTATACTTACATCTAGTGTTGCCATTGACTCTTAGGCATTACTAGCAGGGAATATTCCATGCGCCTAGTGAGCTCAGTAGTGAGTCAACAGCTCGGACTCATGTCTGTAGCGCTGTGAGATCTCCAAGATGTCAACTTTTCGATGGTTTTTCTGAGGATGATCCATCAGAGGGTTAGAAATCTTTCGAGATGCACTTGGGCAATACTATGTCTTAGTTTTGTGTCAACTCTTTACTGCTTTGTTAAATACTTATAGTTGTAAATTATGTGTGTACTAAAGAAAAATCATATGTATATTATGGCGTGATTATACTTTGTTTAATTTTTTATTCTGCGTTATTTTATGTTATAAGTATAAAAGGAAAAAAAATTTACCACAAATATTATATAAGTATCAAATGTTTTACAATTTGAGTAAGAGTTTTATTTTATTTTATTTTATTACATCATAAATGTGACATCCCCACAAGGGTGTTACAAGTTGAGTGTCCCAGAAGATTTGTCCCCCCTCAAAAGACAGTCTACGCCATATCATGAAAAGGATAGTGCTTGTCAGGTCCTCATCGTGCGCTGTAACAGTTTTCCATGGCCAGGGGTATACAATGTGACAGTGGTCACTAGGTGGATCACCTCGCCTTGACGACCCCTGAGATCCATCCGGGATCACACTTATCCAAATTATCGCTCAGTCTTAGGCATCCCAAGGCGACTGTCTAATACTCAAGTCCATGCTCAAAGAAATCAAACCACCATTGTACCATTCCCAACAGTATTAAGGCAACCGCCTATACAACTACATAATACCAATGATCCACTCGGGTCCAGCACTTCGGCCCAAAAGCACAAGGCTAAATCCATAATCCACTTAGGTTCAGTATGTCGGCCCAAGGCACAATGTCAAATTCATAATCCACTTGGGTCCAGTATGTCGGCCCAAGGCACAATGTTAATGCATGCTATCATAAAGAATTTCAGTCGTTTAAGTTCAAGAATCATTACTATCAAGTCACGTGGAGCATTTTCACAAATTCCTCTAGTATATAGAAACATTAGGTCTTCTTCAGTCTTCAATTATCATGCTCTCAAGAATGAAGATAGAAATTAATCCGAATCACTAGCTGCTTCTAACTCAGTTCCTTGGATAACCTATCCTCATATCATTTATGAAAACCTAAAGAAAGAACCCCTAATATCCTTACCTCACCATTCCTTTCCTTTTCATCTAAGTCTTTCAAATTTTCTCTAGTTCTTTCTTAAGCTTGTTTTTCCTCTCAAGACCGAAAATCACTCTTTTACTAAATGATAAAATTTATTCTTTTCCATCCTTATCTTATAATTCCTAATTAAATTCCTTGGTTATTATATCATCTAGATCCACCACTAATAAGTCACTTTCCATTATCCCCACTGTCTCCAAAATTGTTTCCGTTGGTACATTCGAAAGTTATTACTCCTCAAATCGTGACATTATAATTATCTTCAATCTTACTCATAAATCCCTAAACCCTAATCTGTCTTGTAAATCACCTAAATGATATTTCCTAGCATTCTTTCTACAACTTCCATTATTTAATTTCTAAATAAAATTCTTTCCATCCTAATTACTCTTCCACCTTATTATCAAATAATTTAGGTCACCAATTCACTCTTACTCTTATATTCATCGCCAATTATGGCATTAAAGAAACAAAATGGCGTAGGATGCCCACATAGCATTATAAAAATGATAAACAGTATCGAAAACAGATATTAAACAGCTTAACAGTTCCAGGCAGTTATACATCAATAAGATAACAGATTCCAATCATCATATGAATTAAATGCCAGATAATATATTGACTCACTATGCACATGCTTACGATATCAAAATCCTACTCCATAAAGCTAGACACAAACATTCAGAGAGAAAGATCAAGAGACATGTCTGTAACTCGGCTATCGAGGTCAAAGTGCTATAATTCATCAATTTATCCACGTGCACATCAAGGCATTGTACAAGGCATTCTTCACTAGATTGTGATATAGGACAGTATCTCGGTCTGGATCGTCGATGCATTTGCATCGGTCTACCCCACGGTTAGAAGAGCTACTTACTGTCCATTGTGAGGTACCCGTACCCCGACGACCCCAAGGTCAACATTATGACCTACACTAGTCTACTCACATCCGCACTAAGGTGTGTTCAATCTCCTAGGCAACATGGCCTTAACAATAGTCCATCGGACTTTCACAATGCATGATGACTCAATGCATATACCATGTATATTCAATAATAATATACTTTCCATGTGATGCCACAATTTGGCTAAGATAAGCATTTTATAGGGTACATTATGAAATTATGCTTAAATTTCTACATTCTTCTTAATAAGTTTCTCTTTTAGAGAAGTTCTCTCATATTATTCATTTAATCATTATTATTTTAATTAAATAAGTCCATCACTAAATTTTAAACCTAATTCCTTTAGAGTGATTTAAATTGAGTTATTCAACATTCTTACTTACACTCATGGTCTTACTTTAATTAAAAATCATTCTAAGTTTTTGGATAAAACTTCATTATTGGTTCTTTCCATTTTATGAATCCCTAGTTAATTCCTAGTTATTCAATTAATTAAGTTTCACTTCAATTTAATATCTCTTATGAAATTCTTCTCTAGAGGAATTCTCTTGATTGTTAAGTTCCTTACTTTAAGTTTATTCAAACTCACTTAGAGAATTATTCTAAGGTTTTCCAAGACTTACATACTCTTGTTCTTTAATTAGGTCCAAAGATTCACTTGTAGGTTATCAATTAAATTTCTCTCCATTACATTATTAGTTATTTAGTCACTTGATTATTTAAATTACAATGTTGCATGATGTTACATAATTGGATCCTAAAATGGCCTTAGAGGCCGTGGCCTCCCAAGGGTGGAACCCTAAGTTTTTCTTAACTCCATTACATTTTATTCACTTGATTAATTATGTTTCCATCTTGGTTACAAGATTTCAACTATGATCACCCCACTTGAGGGTTATGGCCGTGAGCCTTCATAAGGAAAGCAAGGGACTTTTATTTCCATTTCATATTTCCAATCCATCCAAATCAATCCAAGATCATCAATATACATATACAATCAACCAAATAGATTAACCAAGGCAAAATCAACACATAACCACAAAAATAATCCATCAAAGAGAGTAACCCTAACAAGGGTTTCTCACAACTAACATAAAATCAAGTTTCTGACTACCAATAGTGGTTGAAGAGAATCATCTCCCTCTTACCTAAGAGAAATCAAGAAAAGAAATCTCCTAGTTTGCTCTTTGACAATTTCGGTCACACCCCTTCAAAACCATAGAAATTTCAACTTCAACCAATCAACACCAATGCTTGAAAAAGAGAAAATAAATGGTCATGAAGGTGGCCATTGAAAACGAAAATGAAGAAGAGAGATGAGAGATCAAGAATCTTACCCTAAAGTTTCAAACTTGAAGCTTGAATAAGATGATGAAGATGGTAGCTTTTCAAGTAGATTCAAACTAGAAAAGTGTTTAGAATGTAATGGGGATTAAGAAAATATGAACACTTGAATTTTTTGCAATCCAAGGGGGTATGGGAGAGTGAGTGGCCGTGTGGTGTGGTAGAGAGAAGGAGGAGAAAACTTTGAGAGGAGATGAGAGTAGAGAGAGAAGTTGATAGTACAATGAAATGAAGTTTTAGGATTTTTGAAATTAGAATGGAAACTAATTAAGTAAAAAGAAATTTTGGCTCCCAAATGGGCCACATGGCCGTGTAGTGTGAGGGGGAAAAGGGGGGAAAATGGTCACCAAGAATTAGGGTTAGCTTGTTGAAATTTTCAAAAGTAGATTTGATTAGACATAAAGTGGATTACATTTACATAAGATGATTAGGTGATAAAGTGATTAAAATAATAAGGTGATTAGGATTTTAACTACAAGTTATTACCCAATGGACAATTGTTGCAGTTTACAAAGTCAGTATCTATTATCCAACAGACAATAGTGCGTACCGCAGAATTTTATTTAACAGTACGCACTGAGATTTTATTTATCAGATAAAATCTCAAAAAATATAAATCTCGTAAAGTGTGTCCTATCTTGGGTTTAGTAAGATCCCCCGTTGATATTCCCATAGTTCAAAGTTTACCAGTCTCGAGGAAAATATTTCATATTCCCGACTCCGCTCGACGCACATGTAAAACGAAGAATATATTAAAACATTCAACATTTCCAAAAAAATCCATAAAAATTCTTAGAAATCCCAAATATTAAAAAATAACTATTTATCATGAAACAAACAAATTCCAAGGTGTTACACTGACTCTGCTCAGTGTGCACGTAAAATGAGAAATATATTAAAATATTTGATATTTCCGAAAAAATTCACAAAAATTCTCAAAAATCATAAATATTATAAAATGACTATTCATCATGAAACAAATAATTTCTGGAGTGTTACACTGACTCTGCTCAGTGTGCACGTAAAATAAGAAATATATTAAAATATTCAACATTTCTAAAAAAATCCAAAAAAAATTCTCAAAAATCATAAATATTATAAAATGATTATTTATGATGAAACAATTAATTTTTGGGGTGTTACAACTCTTCCCTTCTAAAGAGAAATTTCGTCCTTGAAATTTTCATACCTTAGAACAGTTGTGGGTGTTGCTCCTTTATCTTGTCTTCCAATTCCCATGTTGCATCTCCGGTCATTTCGTTCCAGATCACTTTCACCACTGAGATTTCTTTTCCTCTGAGTTGTTTTACTCTCCTATCTTCAATCCTTACAGGAGGTGCCTCATAGGTTAAGTTCTCTTTCAATTGTACTGTGTCCGGTGCTATGACATGACTTGGGTCAGGAATATATTTTCGTAGTTATGACACATGAAAGACATTGTGAAGGTTTGAAAGAAAAGGTGGTAAGGCTATTTGGTAAGCTACTGGACCTATCCAGCGAAGAATTTGGTAAGGTCCAAGGAATTTGGGAGTAAGTTTTCTAGATTTCAGAACTCGGCCGACCCCAATCGTTAGCGTGACTTTCAAAAATACATGCTCACATTCCTCAAACTCAAGAGGCTTTCTTCTTTTGTCCACATAGCTTTTCTGCCGACTTTGAGCCATCCTCATCTTTTCCTAAATCATCTTGACTTTCTCAGTCATTTGCTGTATAACATCAGGTCCAACAGTAAGGTGCTCTCCGTCTTGGTACCAACATAAAGGTGTTCGGCACCGTCGTCCATACAGATCTTCATAGGGTGCCATCCCTATACTTGAATGAAAACTGTTGTTGTAGGTGAACTCTACTAACGGTAAAACTTCATCCCAACTTCCAGTCTGTTCCAAAGCGCAAGCCCTGAGCAAATCTTCCAACAATTGGATCATCCTTTCCGATTGCCCATTGTTTTATGGATGGTAAGCAGAACTCAATCGTAGCTTTGTTCCTAATGCTTCTTGCAAACTTTGCCAAAACTTCGAGGTGAACCTTGGATCTCTGTCAGAAATAATACTGGTAGGTACACCATGTAGTCTAACAATCTCACCAATATACAGCTGAGTCAACTTCTCCATGTTGTATCTTATTTTAATTGGTAAGAAATGTGCTGACTTCGTGAGTCAATCAACAATTACCCATATCAAATCATAACCCTTTTTGGTTTTCGACAATCCAACCACAAAGTCCATCGCAATACTATCCCACTTTCATTCGGGAATAAATAGGGGTTGCAACAGTCCTGACAGTCTTTGATGCTCAACCTTTGCTTTTTGACAAACCAGACAAGATGATACACATATGGTAATATCACTATTCATCCCGTGCCACCAAAACAACCACTTCAAGTCTTGATACATCTTTGTTATTCCCAGGTGCATACTCAACTTGCTTGTGTGAGCATGTTCGAGAATATACTTTCTAAGCTCTTGATCCCTGGGTATACATACTCTACCTCTAAACCTCAGAATTCCATCAGTTCCTTCTTTAAAGGTTATCACATTGCCTTGCTTCATCAGCTCCCTTTCTTCTTACAGAAACTTGTCAACTTTTTGTTTTTCCCGGATGTCCTCCATTAACTCACTTGAAATGGTGACCATGTTCATGCAAATCTTCCCTAGTGCTAATTCCACAAAGGACCATACATCCCTGAATTGCTCTATCAAATCTTTTTCCTTGATCATCATGGTAGAGATACTGAGCACTTTCCTATTCAAAGCGTCTGCCACGACGTTTGCCTTTCCAAGGTGATATAGAAGTCGAAAATCATAGTCTTTCAGGAATTCCAACCACCTTCGCTGTCTCATATTCAATTCTTTTTTATCATACAGATGCTTCAACCTCTTGTGGTCGCTAAAGACGTTGAACGTCACCCCATAAAGGAAATGTCTCCATATTTTCAAAGCAAATACCACACCTGCTAACTCCAGGTCATGCATTGGATAGTTTTTCTCATGCACTCGTAACTGCCTCGAAGCGTAAGCCACCACTTTTTCATTTTGCATAAGCACAGATCCTAATCCTTGGTGCGAAGCATCACAATACACTTCGAAGGGTTCACTTGGATCAGGGAGAACTAACACTGGTGAAGTAGTTAGTCGTCTCTTCAATTCTTGGAAACTCTCTTCGCAAGCATCAGTCCACTCAAAGGCTTAGTTCTTTCTCGTAAGCTGAGTGAGAGGCCCTGCTATTTTAGAGAATCCTTGAATGAACCTTTGATAGTATCCATCTAATCCCACAAAGCTTTGAATTTCTGTCACTGTCTTCGGCCGTTCCTATTGTAGAACTACTTCTACTTTTGACGGATCCACAACAATCCCTTCCTTCGAGATCACATGGCCCAAAAACTTGACTTCATCCAGCCAAAATTCACACTTTGACAATTTGGCGTACAACTTCTTCTCCTTCAGAATCTGAAGGACTATACTGAGGTATTCAACATGATCCTCCTGATTTTGAGAGTAGATCAGAATGTCCTCAATGAAGACAATAACGAATTTGTCCAAGTAGGGATGAAAGATTCTGTTCATGTAGTCCATGAATATGGCATGTGCATTTGTTACGCCAAACGGCATCACAAGGTACTCATAATATCCATAATGGGTACAAAAAGCCATCTTGGGAATATCCTCCTCCTTTACTCAAATTTAGGGGTAGCCCGATCATAGATCGATCTTAAAGAACACTGCTGCTCCTTTCAGTTAATCCATTAAGTCATATTTCCTTGGAAGTGGATACTTATTCTTGATCGTGACCTTATTTAGTTAGTGATAGTCCACACACAATCACGGAGTACCATCCTTCTTTTGGACTAGCAACACCAGTGCTCCCCATAGTGACACACTGGGTCTAACAAATTGCTTTTCTAATAGCTCCTCTAACTGCTTCTTAAGCTCAGCTAACTCTGATGGTGACATTCGGTAAGACGCTATGGATACAGGACCAGATCCAGGTACAAGATCAATAGTGAACTCTATTTCCTGCTTCGCTGGTAAACCAGGTACATCATCAGGAAAGATTTTGGGGAACTCATTAACCACTGGAATTGTATTCACATCTGCCTTACTCTCGACCTATAAGGAAGACAATAACATGTATCCCTGAGCTCCTTCTTTTAAGAAAGCTCAAACTTGGTTAGCCGTAAAAAATCCAAAAACCTCATCCATAGGGAAAACTATGGTTTTACTAAAGCAATCTAATAGGATATGGTTAGAAGACAACCAATCCATTCATAAAATTATATCTAATTGGGAAAGAGGTAAACAAATCAAATTAATAGAAAAGTTTGACCTTCAACAATTAAAGGACAATTCAAACAAACTTTGGTAGTTACAACAGGCTTAGCAGTGGGGGTAGAAACAGTCAAGTGAAAAGGTAAGGAAGACACAGGTAAACTAAGTCGTCGCACACAATCATAAGAAATGAAAGAGTGGGTTGCCACAAAGTCATACAGTACAGTCAAAAGATTACCTCTTATGGTACCTTCCCCTTGTATTAGATCTTCAGATTCAGAGGCTTCTGCTCCGCTCATGGTGTAGACTCTACCCCCTGCTTATGGCTTTGCAGCTCGTGTAGCGTTGAATGAAGGCTTAGCCTTAGCTTGGTTGCAATCTCTGGAGACGTGTCTAAGTTTCCTACATCGGAAATAGATGATTCCTTTGATGGTGCAGTCTCTTGCTGCGTGATCCTTCCCGTATTTTAAACATTTCGAAGGAAATGCCATATTCTGTCCAGTTCGGTTTCCACCAAAACCTCCACTGGAACCTCCACCTGACGTCTGCTGCTGATTTCCTGGTGGTCGGGAGTAAGGTTTCTTTTGGAATTGGTTCGCACTATTGCTGCCTCCTCTTTGGAACCTAGCAGGTCTAAATTTATGGTTCCTCGTGTCCCAAGCTTGATCCAGACCTTCTACTTGGTGACACATATCTAATAGCTCTAAAAATTATCTGATCTTCAATGTTATGACTGCCCTTTTTATGTTGTGCCCCAGTCCTTCCTCAAACTTTCGACATTTCCACACCTCATCTGACTGGTGCTGGAAATATGTTAAAAATTTGGATAAGCTTTCAAATCTCGCGGCATATTCGCTGACAATCATGCTTCCTTGCCTCAAGCCAAGGAACTCCATTTCTTTTGCATGCCTCGCACTTGCGGGGAAATATTTCTCCAAGAATCTATCCTTGAACAGTTTCCAAGTGATTACGCAACCTTCAGCTTCTAACAGTCTTTGTGCCCCGTTCCATTATTCTTCAGCATCTCCAATCAACATAAAAGCAGCATAAGTTCCCTTTTTGTCATTAACATAGTTCATGCCTCTGAAGATATTCTTCAACTTCTTGATCCAAAGACTAGCTTTCTCTGGATCAAATTCCCCTCTAAATTGAGGAGGGTTATTACGATGGAACCCAGCCAAATTTTGTGCATCGGCCTTAGCCTCTAGCTGTTGAGCAGCCCTTTCTTACTGCTGAGCAGCTCTCTCAGTTTGTTGGGCGATCACTTCTGCCATTCTTTGCATCACTTCAATTACAGCAGCCATATCTCCACCTCATGCCATTTCGTTCTTTCAGGGTAGAATGACTGAAAACACAAGGAAGAATTAGATGTATCCTTTTGGATTACCAAACACAGAGAATCACACAGCATAAACAAGTTAGACCTAACCACAAAGACCCAAAGAAAACATAAACTGGGGCTCTAATACCAACTAATGTAATGCCCTTTTTTGGAAGGAAACGTCACACCATTAATTACAATGCAGAAATCAAAAGTATAAATTAAGACCCAGTTCAATATATAAATATAAACTTACTTAGTTGTAATCGTGTAATTAAATTAATGAATTTTTTTTCTTTAATACTAAAACAATAAAATATAGTGACAGGACGTAGTTGTAATAAAGAGTAAGATAAAAGTAAAACATACATTCGAACAATATGCCTATACTGATATATATAATTATATCAAACTTGTTTAGTTACAACACTTGATATACAAAAAGCAAAACTATGCATACCCCAAAAGATCATACATGTATAGCCCACCAAAAGATAAATCATTAGGCCCCAAAAGAAAGACAGATAGCCATCAGCGACCATCAACAGTATCAGCCCCTACTGAGAAAGAGAAGGAACCGAGGTTGGATCCTCCTCGGGGTCTTCCTTGTTAGAGGAAACCTGTGGAAATAAGCTTGTCCCAAATGGTTTAATATATTAAGTTTTAATGATGACAAATACAAGACAAAAAGAATGATGCTTATGCTTAATAAATGTGTTTTATAGATAACAAATGCATCACAAAAGAATATTGATCATTTTACATAGATGTGCTTAATGTGATATATTGTATCATGCATGATTATGTACTTTATCTAGTTATATTTCACTTAACAATCATGCAATGAGATATATGTAACATTCATCATATAATATATCCAATAATATTTTATATGAGTTATAAATGAATTAATATTGGATATGTTTATGAAAGTCTTGTATACATCTTAGACTAACTAGAGTTATACATTTATGAATCATGCATATGAAGATATTGAGTTATGAATTTGGACTAACTATGTTTGGTTAAGTGAGCAATACTTTGTAGGATAGTCCAAGTACCAAGAGTGAGCATTGCAACAAGAAAGCAAAAGATCACAACTATGCTCAACTCAAGGAGAATGAAAATGAAAAGATATTCCAAGCATTTGCAAGTCTTGAAGAGAAGATTTTCTTTGAAAGCTTGAATTACATCAAGAAGTGATGGTGGCAAAAGATCTAGTCCAACATCTTCAAGAATAGCTTAAAGGACTTAGATCTTGTGTAAAAGTAAATAGGATTCACACTAAGCTCAAAATATGTTTTAACATCTTTAAAAGTGATTCTTACATTCTAAAATGCCCAACAAACTATTTTTGGAAAGCTAGTCATGCTAGTAGTTCATTTCTATGAAAAATAGCAAAGTTTGTGTTTTGTAAAACTGACCTTTGGTTAATATTTTGATTATATCTTTTAAAATACTTTGAGTTTTGCTCTGAAACTTATTTCATATGAAAATAGACTCAAAGATCTTTCCAATGAGTGGTCATTCGCTTAAAATGGATAAGAAACGAAGAAATTACGACCATTTAAAGTCAGTTTTCAAAACTAGAGTGGTTTATTCGAATAAGAGATGTGTTATGCGAATAACACACCCGTGAAAACTTCCCAGAACATGTTTTTAAAGGCTTATTCGAATAACAAATGTGTTATTCGAATAACACAACTTAGAAAACATTCTAGAACGTGTTTTTGAAGATTTATTCAAATAACCAAAGTGTTATTCGAATAACCAAAGCCTTATTCGAATAACAAGTTCCAGAAAACACTTCTTGGTGTGCTATAAGTGGATTTATTCGAATAACACATGTGTTATTCGAATAAAACATGATCAGAAACGTTCCCAATAGTCATAAAACGACTAGTTTTCATAAAGAATTCATTTCCAATCTTTACCCAACGGCTCTAAATATTATTGGACTATAAATATAAGTGTTTGGGCATCAAAGAAAAGTTGGAGAATAATATGAAAATCACTCTTGAGCATTAAATTTATTTTTCGCTCTCTATTTCTCCAAAACTCTATTTTGAGCTATAAGTGTGTGAATCATTGATACCCATAGTGCTTCAATTTGTATTATCTACTCTTTGAGAGAGTTTCTATCATTTACATCTTTGTATAACCTATAAAGAGAGGGTGAGGTATCCCTCTAGAGAAAAGAGTGAGGTATCCCTTGAGGGTGAGGCATCCCTCAAAAGTTGTAAAGGGTGAGGTATCCCTATTTGAGGCTCAAGCACAAGGGTGAGGCATCCCAAGGTGTGTTGAGTACTCTTAATTGTAAAGGTTGTCAAGTACCTATTGAAGCTTGAAGACATAGTGGAAAATCTCGGGTGATTCACTTGAGGACTGGACGTAGGCCACAGGTGGTTGGTGGCTGAACCAGGATAAATCCTAGTGTTTGCTATTCTCAACTCTATCTCTTTATATTTGTGCTTTTAACTATATATGCTAGAGTTAAATTTGATACCTAGCTTATTTGCATGATTTATCCCATAACCCAAGTTATATTTGAGTAATCCTTAATAATTATGCATTTGCTATACCGTTGTACTTATTAATTAAGTTATTCAAAATGCATAATTTGTCAAAATTGCATTAAAATCAGTCATCACCCAATTCACCCCCTCTTGGGTAATGGTTGCCATGGCTAACAAGTGGTATCAGAGCTTCGTGCTCTGTTAAAAGCTTAATCGCTTGGAGTTAAAGATCCTTATTTGTTTGGCAACCATTGAAAGCTTTTCAAAATGAATAGTTTTGAAATTAATAAACCACCATTCTTTGATGGTGTGAATTTTGTTTATTGAAAAGCAAGAATGGAAATTTATATGCAATCTATTGATATTGATTTATGGGATATAGTACTTGATGGATTTACTTGCAAATCAAAACAAACTTGGAATGCCTATGAAAAGAAATGCTTTTCTTTTAACATTAGAGCTATGCAAATTTTGAGAAGTGGTTTAAATGATGATGCTTATGCTAAAATTAAGAATTGCACTAGTGCTAAAGATATATGGGATGCTCTTGATTCTATCTATCTTGCTAATAATGATTTTGTGTATAAAGTTATATATAGAGAGCAAGAAGAGCAAAATCCTCTAGAGGAAGACAACATTGAAAAATGTCCTCAAGAACATGTTCAAAGCAAGAAAATGAGCTCAATGTCTCTTAGTGATGAGGGTGCTCAATTTGAAGAAGAGGCAAAGCAAAACAAAATTGATGAGGAATATGGTGATTCCCTTAAAGAGGCAAATATGCTAGAAATGGAGACTACTTCATATATGGCTAAAAAGGACATTGAGGTAAACAATGCTAAACTATATTATAGTCCCTCCTATGATGAGATACAATCTGCATATGTTGAATTATATGATGATTTGCTGAATTTAAAAAATAAAAATTTATCTTGTTTAGAAAACATTTCCTCCATTGAAAATGAAATTGAGATTTAGAAAAATGAATATTATTTTCTTGATGAGAAAATGCCTTTGAAATATGAAACCTCAACTTCTTATGAAAAATGCATTAATTTAGAAAATTAAGTTGAGAACTTATATTGTGAATTTGCCAAAGCTAATGATTCTATTTGCTTACAATCCATGGTTGTTGATAAGAATGAAATTGATGTTATTCTACATGGAATTTCAAGTAAGACTTATGGCAAAAATAACAGAATGTAATAACAACCAAAGGCTCAAGTTTCTCAAAAATGATCTTCAAAGGACCAAGCCATCATTAAATTCAATTGTTTGCAATTTTTGTAGTCATTTAGGACATATTTCTCATTTGTGCAATTATAGAAAAAATCATTATATGAGAAATAATATGATGTGGGTTCCTAAAAGTCTTAAAGGCTCTAATACTAACATTCAAGGACCCAAGATGAAGTGGGTACCAAAATATCCACCTAGTGCTTCAATTATGCAGAAAATTTCTCAAAAAGATGGACTAATTGGTCAAAGGAAAGAGGAATCATCAAGGAGAATGCTTCCAAAGCCCAATGGTAGAAGTTTTGATCAAAGAAGGAATATGACTCCAACCAAAGCTTCTCAAGTACAAAATGTGAAACTTGCAAAGTTTAAAACATCAAAAGAGAAGCAATGGGTAAGGAAAAGAGCTTCCTTGATCAATGAGGCCAAGGTATCAAAAGTTTTTACCTCTCATGAACATTCACTTGTAAAGTCAATAAATTTGAGGTATATTCCTTGTAGGCCTTAAGTGATTAATAGAATCATGTGCTCTTAGTAAAATCTGAATATTTTGTTTAGCACATGATTATATTTATTCTTATTGTACCATAGCTCATTAATTTGTAATATATCTTGGTACATGAAGTTCTACAATGCCTAGGTATGCTTGTTATATTTTGAATTGTCTATATATCATGAAAGCTAGCATGCTATTAGCTATGTGCTCAATGGTAATTGATTATTTAATTTATTTTGTTCAATTTACATACTATGAAAAATTAATATTTATAAGAGCATAATGAATTAATAATCAATGACTAACTCCTATGGATCCAAAATTAGTAGATACCAAAGAAAGTACTATGAATTGTATTGTAGGGTGATTATTAACTCAAGCATGCATTGAAGT
This sequence comes from Ormosia semicastrata, assembly GCA_029884595.1. NCBI lineage: Eukaryota > Viridiplantae > Streptophyta > Magnoliopsida > Fabales > Fabaceae > Ormosia > Ormosia semicastrata. Next base: position 68,352,244 of record JAQQTO010000061.1, on the reverse strand, counting down.
GAAGTGAAACTATGCTACTTGAGATTCAAAAATTTGAAATGGTTCAAAGTTCTCCAAGAGTGATGAAAACATAAAAAGAATGACATGGAGAACCACAACATTCTCAAGGAGCCTTGAGGCATAGAAGTTGGAATCACCTACAAAAACTCAAAAAATACACTTTTTGTGATATCAATCTTTTATCCTTATTTATACTTTAAGTAGAATATCATGTGATATTTAGATAAGTAAAGAGTTATTTTATGCCTTAACATGTTTTAAGTTGTGCTTTTTCTAGCATTGTGTCTTAAAAGTATTTTTACATGTATTAACATGTTACATAAGTATACACTTTATTTGAAAAAATATGCTTTAGAGTAATACCTCTATTCTTGAACTTGTGACTAATTCTCCTTGTTTATATATGGAAATACACATGCTCATAAGTAGTTCTAATCCTTTCTCTTTGATGCTTAATTGTCTTATATACTTACTTGGAGATTGGAAAGTAAAATATTATATATCTTCTTGTTTGAAATTGCTTGATATGTTAAATTTTGAAAACAAGAAGTAAATGATTTCAAAAGTTATAGTTCCATGGCTTTTCAATTCTTTCATTACAATAAGGGATTTTTTTGTTCTTGGCATGTGTGCGTACTAAAATTTCTTACTTGATATTACATGCCTAACATAATCATTGTTTGCCCCAAAATGCTTATATAAGTTTTGATATTGATCATATATTTCTTGATAAATTTAAAACATGCCTTAAAATGCTTAAATCATATTTATGGATTTAAGTGCATATGTGCTTCATACATTCTTGTTAGAACTAACATTGCATGGTTGATAATGTGATACATGTTTTACATTATATATCAACCTAAATTATGCTTATAAATGGGCTTGAATGATATTTGATGCTAACCTATGTTTTAGAAAACTTTTAGAGTTAGCTTTGCAAGTGTCTCTATGTGCTTCAAGTATAGCCATCAAATATCAAAAGGTCAAGTATATGTGGATAAATGAGAAGAGTTGAATGAAAAGGGACATGAAGAAACTTTCTTCAAGTGCAATGGAATGAAATACTCAATAGAAGAAAGCACAAACTCAAAGGACCAATAAATGAAGAACATTCTAAAGAAGCATCACTCTCCAAATAAGTATCTCTATCCCTAAGCTATTATGGTGTTTTATATGCTATGGATTATATGATACTTGTTGATAAATTGATCTTAAATAATTAGATGTTTTCCTTACATGAGAAGTATGTTTAACATTGATAAAGTGCCTAATTGAATATTAACTTGCTAATTTTGTCATTGTATATAGGGTGGATGATATTAGTTCTATACATGTTCTAATCCCTATAGCATATTTCATCAAGGTCAATGTTTGATATATATGATTCTCTTGATCTATGGTTCTTAGTGGTATAAACTTATGAGAATCATGCTCTTGTTTTGAAAAGAATTTCTAGTTTGATTAATTTTTTTTTTTAAAAAAGCTTTTCAAGTTCCATATCCTTGAGAATCTTTTGAACTTGTCTTAAGATTTAAAAAGTATTATCATCTCCTAACTGTCTTAAAAATTTGAAAATCATTCGATTTGTACTATAAATGTAGTACTCTCTTCATTGCTTTGAAATGTTTATTAAATCTTGAGAGAGTACTTAAAAAAGTTTGTAAATAAATCTTTTGAAATGTTCTATAGAGATCAATCTTCATACTTCAAAAGATAAGCCTTGTTCTTCAAAAGTGTTTTGTCTTTTCAAAGCTCTTGTTTAATGTGAAAAAGAGGAGATGTACTTTCAAATTCTCTTTTGACTTAGATTTGATCACTCTCAAGGAATATGTGGTTTCAATGTAAAACTTTTCCACCCTTCTAAAATGCTTTTGAAAATGTAATGTGTTATTATAAAATTCTTTTTGAAAGGGGGAGAAGTTTTAAAATGGTTTTTGATTGATGGATTAAGAATATATATATATATTTACCTTGTTTTACTTTATGGTAATGTGCTTACATGGTCTTGGCATGTATATTTTTCTTTATCTATCTTGTACTTCAATAAAAGGGAGCTTATCTTACATATCCTTCTTCCATGTCCTTGTTGACTATAAATATATGCATGACTATGTTGAAATATTATGTTTTATATCTTGATAATATGCATATCTTGAGGGGGAGCCTAACTCTTAAATTGTTACTTATATCTCTTGGCTTACATCTTTGTTTGACATGAAGTATTTTATTGTTAATACTATCAACATGCCAACAAAGATCCTCACTCATTCTCTTTCTCTCTATCAAATGAAAGAAGGTAAACATTCTTAAACTTCATATCTTTTGATTCTTTCATTGAGAAGATTCTACCCTTCTTGACAACATGAGTTTTATCTATAAGGGGAGAGAAAATTATTATCTTTCCTTCCTAAGCCTTTTTGTTGATGTCAAATAGGGGGAGAGAAAATTGGAAAGAAAATTATGTTCTTGTGCTTAATTGTTTGATATGCTTACATGAATATCTATTATTCAATTTTGTCCAACATATTTTTATTTGGTGATTTGTCATCATCAAAAAGGGGGAGATTGTGGAAATAAGCTTGTCCCAAATGGTTTAATACATTAAGTTTTGATGATGACAAATACAAGACAAAAAGAATGATGCTTATACTTAATAAATGTGTTTTATAGATAACAAATGCATCACAAAAGAATATTGATCATTTTACATAGATGTGCTTAATGTGATATATTGTATCATGCATGATTATGTACTTTATCTAGTTATATTTCACTTAACAATCATGCAATGAGATATATGTAACATTCATCATATAATATATCCAATAATATTTTATATGAGTTATAAATGAATTAATATTGGATATGTTTATGAAAGTCTTGTATGCATCTTAGACTAACTAGAGTTATACATTTATGAATCATGCATATGAAGATACTGAGTTATGAATTTGGACTAACTATGTTTGGTTAAGTGAGCAATACTTTGTAGGATAGTCCAAGTACCAAGAGTGAGCATTGCAACAAGAAAGCAAAAGATCACAACTATGCTCAACTCAAGGAGAATGAAAATGAAAAGATGTTCCAAGCATTTGCAAGTCTTGAAGAGAATATTTTCTTTGAAAGCTTGGATTACATCAAGAAGTGATGGTGGCAAAAGATCTAGTCCAACATCTTCAAGAATAGCTTACAAGACTTAGATCTTGTGTAAAGGTAAATGGGATTCACACTAAGCTCAAAATATATTTTAACATCTTTAAAAGTGATTCTTACATTCTAAAATGGCCAACAAACTATTTTTGGAAAGCTAGTCATGCTAGATGAAAAATAGCAAGTTTGTGTTTTGTAAAACTGACCTTTGGTTAATCTTTTGATCATATCTTTTAAAATACTTTGATTTTTGCTCTAAAACTTATTTCATATGAAAATAGACTCAAAGATCTTTCCAATGAGTGGTCATTCGCTTAAAACGGATAAGAAACGAAGAAGTTACGACCATTTAAAGTCAGTTTTCAAAACCAGAGTGGTTTATTCGAATAAGAGATGTGTTATTCGAATAACACACCCGTGAAAACTTCCCAGAACGTGTTTTTAAAGGCTTATTCAAATAACAAATGTGTTATTCGAATAACACAACTTAGAAAACATTCCAGAACGTGTTTTTGAAGATTTATTCGAATAACCAAAGTGTTATTCAAATAACCAAAGCATTATTCGAATAACAAGTTCCAGAAAACACTTCTTGGTGTGCCATAAGTGGATTTATTCGAATAACATATGTGTTATTCGAATAACACAATATTTATTCGAATAACAGTATTCTTATTCGAATAAAACATGATCAGAAACATTCCCAACGGTCATAAAACAGCTAGTTTTCATAAAGAATTCATTTCCAATCTTTACCCAACGGCTCTAAATATTATTGGGCTATAAATATAAGTGTTTAGGCATCAAAGAAAAGTTGGAGAACAATATGAAAATCACTCTTGAGCAATAAATTCGTTTTTCACTCTCTATTTCTCCAAAACTCTGTTTTGAGCTATAAGTGTGTGAATCCTTAATACCCATAGTGCTTCAATTTGTATTATCTACTCTTTGAGAGAGTTTCTATCATTTACATCTTTGTATAACCTATAAAGAGAGGGTGAGGTATCCCTCTAGAGAAAAGGGTGAGGTATCCCTCAAAAGTTGTAAAGGGTGAGGTATCCCTATTTGAGGCTCAAGTACAAGGGTGAGGCATCCCAAGGTGTGTTGAGTGCTCTTAATTGTAAAGGTCACCTGTTGAAGCTTGAAGACATAGTGGAAAATCTCGGGTGGTTCACTTGAGGACTAGACGTAGGCCACAAGTGGTTGGTGGCTGAACTAGGATAAATCCTAGTGTTTGCTATTCTCAACTCTATCTCTTTATATTTGTGCTTTTAACTATATATGCTTGAGTTAAATTTGATACCTAGCTTATTTGCATGATTTATCCCATAACCCAAGTTATATTTGAGTAATCCTTAATAATTGTGCATTTGCTATACATGTTTCGCTGTACTTATTAATTAAGTTATTCAAAATACATAATTTGTCAAAATTGCATTAAAATCAGTCATCACCCAATTCACCCCCCTCTTGGGTAATGGTTGCCATGGCTAACAAAACCCTCATTGGAGCCACCGAATTACGCGCGGGGGCTCGGGCAGTAGAAAGGAAAGAATCCTCCTGTGGGGAGTAATAACGCTAACCCTACATATCCCTAATGGGCAAATAAAATTCTAAATGCAGATGAACACTACAGGTAAAGATAGGTGGATCGTATCGCCCCTAAGCTAATGACATCGTCACGTCTCCAAGGTAAACACCGTGATCCGTAGCTAGGTTGATATGCCAGCAATCCGGACCTCCAAGAAAAGTCAGCTTCACGTAACCCAAAAAGCCTTGCGGATGGGTCGTCATGATCAAGCTGGTACTAGTCAAAGTCAGGCCAAAAACCAGGGAATTCATGAACTTCTCCCTCTTTGCCGACGTCTTCAAAGAAACATGAATATAGACAAAAACAGTAGAAATACAAGAAAGAGGTGTGACATTCTACATTCATCACCAATTATGGCAGTAAAGAAATAGAACGGCGTAGGACGCCCACATAGCATTATAAAAATGATAAACAGTATCAAAAATAGATATTAAACAACTTAACAGTTCCAGGAAGTTATACAACAATAAGATAACAGATTCCAATCATCATATGAATTAAATGCCAGATAATATATTGACTCACTATGCACATGCATACGATATCAAAATCCTATTCCATGGAGCTAGACACAAACATTCAGAGAGAAAGATCAGGAGACATGTCTGTAACTCGGCTGCCATGACCAAAGTGCTATAATTCATCAATTTATCCACGTGCACATCAAGGCATTGTACAAGACATTCTTTACTAGATCGCGATATAGGATAGTGTCTTGGTTCGGATCGTCAGTGCGTTTGCATCGGTCTGCTCCACGGACAGAAGAGCTACTAACTGTCCATTGCAAGGTACCCGCACCCCGACACCCCCAAGGTCAACATTATGACCTACGCTAGTCTACTCGCACCCGCACTAAGGTGTGTTCAATCTCCTAGGCAACATGGCCTTAACAACAGTCCATCGGACTTTCACAATGCATGATGACTCAATGTATATACCATGTATATTCAACAATAATATATTTTCCATGTCATGCCACAATTTGGCTAAGATAAGCATTTTATAGGGTACATTATGGAATTATGCCTAAATTTCTACATTCTTCTTAATAAGTTTCTCTTTTAGAGAAGTTCTCTCACATTATTCATTTAATCATTATTATTTTAATTAAATAAGTCTATTATAACACCCCAACTTTTGGGTTAAGTACGATATTGTCCTAAATGTACTGTTGTATATTTTCTGTGAGTTATAAATTGAATTTGACTGTTCTGTGAGTATATATGACTGTTGTGTGTGATTTGCTTCGAGCTAAGAAAATAATAATTTTCTGGTCGAAAAAATCTTATTTTAGTTATTCGGAGCTGGGGGATCTTACTAAACCCAATTCCGAGTGATATGTATATTAATCTTTTAATTTTGAGGATTTAACTATGCAATAAAATAATTTTATATTATTATAATATTATTTTAATTTACAGTACCTACTGTCTTAAAAACAGTAGAAATCTTCTTGAAAATGACTACAGACCCGAAAAAGTTTATGGGACCCACGTTTAGAAAAGCAGTCAACGTTTTTGAGGTGTATTGTGACGTTTCTTACCAAGGGTTAGGATGTGTGTTAATGCAAAACAGGAATGTGGTAGCTTATGCTTCAAGACAATTGAAGGTTCATGAGAGGAACTACCCAACTCACGATTTGGAACTAGATACAGTGGTCTTTGCATTGAAAGTGTGGAGGCATTTTTTGTATGGAGCTATGTTCAATGTCTTTAGTGATCACCAAAGTTTGAAATATCTGTTCGATCAAAAGGAATTGAACATGAGGCAAAGGCGATGGTCAGAATTCTTGAAGGGCTATGATTTTCAAGTTCAATACCACCTAGGAAAGGCGAATGTGGTGGCAGATGTCTTAGGTAGAAAGGTGGTTAGTGTTTCTACAATGATGATAAAGGAGGAAGAATTGATCAACCAATTTAGAGATCTATGGTTGTTAGTGGAATTGGTACAAGGACAAATTCGTCTAAGTAAGGTTGTGATTTTGAATGACTTGCTAGAAGTAATCCGAGAAAAACAACATAAGGATTCGTTTTTACAGAATGAAAAGGAATTTTTGAAGCAAGGTCATAAGGCGACGGTGGAGGAAGGATCTGATGGAATCTTAAGATTAGAAGGAAGAATTTGTGTACCTGATGATCCCGATCTTAAGAAAGTAATTTTGGATGAAGCTCATACTAGTAATTTGAGTATGCATCCGGGGATGACTAAGATGTATCAAGACTTAAAGCGGATGTTTTGGTGGCCAAGAATGAAGAGAGATATAGCGGAACGTGTGACGTCTTGTCTCGTTTGTCAGAAGGCGAAAGTGGAACATCAAAGGCCTGCCGGTATGTTACAACCTTTAACTATTCCAGAGTGGAAATGGGATAGTGTCTCGATGGATTTTATTACCAGATTGCCCAGGACGAGGAAGGGCCATGATTCTATATGGGTTATAGTTGATAGGCTTACGAAGTCAGCACACTTCTTGCCAATCAATATTAAGTATTCGTTGGAATGATTAACCCAGATGTACATCAGTGAAATTGTTAGACTTCATGGTGTACCCACAAGTATAGTTTCTGATAGAGATCCGAGGTTTACGTCAAGGTTCTGGCGAAGTTTGCAAGAAGCCATAGGAATTAAACTGCGATTGAGTTCTGCTTATCATCCGCAGACTGATGGTCAAACAGAGAGAATAATCCAATCGTTGGAAGACTTGTTGCGTGCTTGTGTGTTGGAACAACAAGGGAGTTGGGATGAATTCTTGTCTTTGATAGAATTCACCTACAACAATAGTTTTCACTCAAGTATAGGGATGACACCTTATGAAACTCTATATGGACGACGATGCCAAACACCTTTGTGTTGGTATCAGGATGAGGAAAGTATGACCATTGGGCCTGATCTTGTGCAACAGACTACGGAAAAAGTGAAAATAATTCAAGAGAAAATGTGAACGACTCAGAGCTGACAGAAGAGCTATGCTGATAAGCGAAGGCGACCTCTTGAATTTGAGGAAGGTGAGCATGTATTCTTAAGAGTAACACCTACGACTAGTGTCGGAAGGGTTATCAAATCCAAAAAACTCACTCCTAAATTTATAGGGCCTTATCAAATTATTCGTCGGAGAGGTCCTGTAGCCTATCAGATTACTTTACCACATTTTCTATCCAATCTACATAATGTGTTTCATGTGTCTCAACTGAGGAAATATATTCCTGATCCAACGCATGTTATATAGCCAGATGAACTGTAACTGAACGATAATTTGACATATGAAACACTTCCTGTTAAGATTGAGGACAAAAAAGTGAAACAGCTTCGAGGGAAGATGATTGAGATGGTAAAGGTAATATGGAATGATGCGACGGGAGATGCTACTTGGGAGCTAGAAGATAAGATGAGGGAGCAATACCCTCAACTGTTCTGAGGAATGACGAATTTTAGGGACGAAATTTTTATTAGTGGGGAAGAGTTGTAACACCTCAACTTTTGGGTTAAGTACGATATTGTCCTAAATGTACTGTTTTATATTTTCTGTGAGTTATAAATTGAATTTGACTGTTTCGTGTGTATATTTGACTGTTGTGTATGATTTGCTCCGAGCTAAGAAAATAATAATTTTTTGGCTGAAAAAATCTCATTTCAATTATTCAGAGCTGGGGGATCTTACTAAATCCAATTCCGAGTGATATGTATATTAATCTTTTAATTTTTAGGATTTAACTGTGTAATAAAATAATTTTATATTATTATAATATTATTTTAATTAACAGTACCTACTATCTCAAAAATAGTAGAAATCTGCTCTAAAATGACCATGGACTCAGAAAAGTCTGTGGGACCTGTGTTTAGAAAAGCAATCAACGTTTTTGACTAGACTAAATTCTAAACCAATAAGAGTTGGTCAAATAAAGTAGCATGGACTTCATTGTGGACCATTGGATGAACAACTTGATTTAGATGTCTTTGATCATAACCATTGATCAGATCAATAGTGTAAGAACAATCCTGATAAAGTAACTAATGATATCCACCTTAGATTAAATCAATGGATAGGAAGTGAAGTTTATTTCAAGGGCTAGGATTTAGTCAAATACAATGGCTTGACTAGTTACTAAGTAACTAAGTAAACCTAATTTAGTTAGCTTAATTGTCTAATTAGAGAAACTAAGTGAACTAACCTAGTTACTAATTAGTTATAATCTAGTTACTAATCAAATATCTTAATTTCATCTAGAAGCCATGACTAAGCATGACATATGCAATGACCTATTTAATTAATTAGTTATGTAATTAGATAGTTAATTAAGTGTAATTAGGAAATCTAACCTAATTAACTAGCCATCTAATTAGCATGTAATTAAGGTGTAATTGAAGTCAAACCAAGTCCCTAATCCCCTAGTGTTCCACGGCCAAGAGGGGGAAATTTTACTAAGTTCTATAATGTTCTAGGTTCATCTAAGTGATCATTGCATGAGCAATTGGTGACATAGGTCATGTGCCTTGTAAATGTGAACACAATAGGATAATTACTATCAAAGTTTATCTCTCAATCTCTCCTACAAGCTACCTCACAGCTGCACCTCTATTTTTCAGTCCCAATATTTACTTTTTCTCTCATGAGCAATTGGTGACATAGGCCATGTGCTTTATTTTCTCTCAAAATCCCCAAGAACCCAAGAACACTTTTCTTTCTTTTTCTCCTTGGAGTTTCGGCCCCAACACCCAATCTCACCATCAATCTTCTATAATTTTTTCTCTTCACATTTCCTAAACCTAAACCACCTCCTAAACACTTTTCATTTAGGAAGTTTTGTGAAAATCCTACTCCTAGTGCTTCAAAATCCAAGTTTTATCTTACTTCCCTAAAGGTAAACTTTTGATTTTATGGTTTAAATTTAGTTTTTGATTTTCAAAACCATGATTGTTCCATGGTTTTTCATTATGAAGCCTTGTTTGTGATTTTGCTAATTGTTTAAGAATTTTAGGAAATTATTTAAGGGTCACACGAAAAATCAAAGAAGAGGAGGAGACTAGAGAATTCTTGTCTTCAAGAGGTAAGAGGGAGATTTAATCTCATCAACCTAGTATGGTGATGAGAAAATGGATTGTATGTGTAATGAAGAATCCATAAGGATTCACTTATGTGGTTGTTTAATGCTTTCCTATTTGTGATTGATTTTATTTGTGAGCATGTCTATAGCTTTAAAAATATATTGCATGTGTTTATAAATGTATGAATATTGTTATAGGATGTGAATAATATGCAAGGTTTGCATGAGTGTTCCAAAGAACACAAAGGAGGCTGACAGCTTCTTCAAGAAAAAGAGAACCAAAATGTTCTCAACCATTTTCTAAAACAATGATTTAATGAATTTAGGTAAAACAATGAATCTGAAAGTGATTTAAAAGATAAGAAATGATTTACTGATCATTTGTGAAGGATATGTTGAATTCGGCCAACATGCCATTCAATATACATTTGAATTCCAAAATTATTTTCTAAGGTAGGTTAAATAGCTAATCTACAAAAGAATTTAATTTCAATGAATCTTTGGGAAATAAAATGAATGAACTTAGTTTTAGAATTCTAAATTAGAAGAATTCATTATAAGTAAGAAATAAAGAAAACACTTGAAAAATACTAACGTAGAGCTCACTCTTTGAGTTTTGAAGCGCATTAGCAAGTTTCAAGGTGTAAATAAGGGTTAAGGTTAAAATATGCAGTATTTAGAGAGAAACGTAGAAAATATCATTTTATGGATTTTTCTAGACAAAATGCTGTCAAAATTTACTAAAATCAGACAAATAAAAAGAGAAGGTTCCATAATATGTTTATAATGTAAGGAAAATATTCTACATAGTTTAAAAGTATTAGAAATAGCTTACGCATATTTAAAATAAAGATTTTTAAGCTATGTGGGTAAGAAAACAATCTAAAAATCTTATGCGATTGAGAAAATGATTTAAAAACATTACGCGATGTTCAAAAACATCAAAATATATTTACGCAATTTTAGAACATTTGTAAAAGTGACGTGATTGTGAAAATGAGATAAAATTTCTATGCGACTAAATGGAACAGTGAGTTTTACTGTCGGGCCAAAGTGGTGGACCCGGATATGTTAAGATATAGTACTGTCAAATGGAGACATACAATATTTGTGAATATTGAGACTAAGGGTATTTAGGTAAATATGGTGATATATTGAGACTAAGGGTATTTTTATAATTATAATTCTTAATCATGCATTGAGAGTTGTGTCAATTTGGTTGAAAATTGGCGATTGATTGACGAGATGAATTACACCGTGTTGTGGGTGTGATAGGCGTAGTGTGGTTCATTAATTGAGCTTGGAGGCATTAGTGTGCGGAGGATTACACATGTGGACAGTTGGTAGCTCCTCTAGGCCGTGGTAACGAGCAACGCACTAATGATCTCGACAAGCACTATTCTTAATCAAGATCTTGTGGAGACTATTTGGTACAATGTCTGTAGTGCACGAAGTATTTGGACTATGTACTACTACACGATGTTTTGGACTGTGGGCTATAGACACGACGTTGGACAGTGTAATAGTTTGGTTGGGCAGCCTGAGGTACTGATAGTTCTTTTTGGATCATTTTCTCTAATGTCTGTGTTTAGCTCCATGGAGTAGGAACGAGTCGGTATGCATTAGCATCCATGATCTGCATTTTAAATGTTTACTGTATCTTATGGTAGCATGTATGATGTGTTAATTTGAGGTACTATATATGATGTAATGGTATGCATTATTGTGATATTTACTTGTATTGTCGTTTTCTTTATTGCCATGCGGGTAATGATGTAGATTGTCTCACCTCGTTATATGTATTTCTCTGCATTATTATTATTATTATATTCTGTAAAGAGTTTGAGGAAGGGGAAGAGGAGCAGCCCCTTGATATTCAGTATCCGGAGGAGCGCCAGCCAAGTGAGCAGTGCGAGGACGGCAAGCCGTTAGATCACCGCTATAATCTGGATTGATCTTGTGATCATGACGTTGCCTAGATTCTTTGGTTTTGTGAAACTTGATTTTCACGGAGGCTCAGAGGCTTGGCGACTGCTTGAGGATAGAGGATCGGTAGTCTACGTGGGATGTCTGATTGTATCTCTGCGTAGAGAGCTTGATGGGGAGCTTATTTTTACTACTACTCTGTATTTACATCTTGAGTTGCCTTTGACTTTTAGGCGTTATTAGGGAGGGATTTTCCATGCCCCTAATGAGCTTAGTAGTGAGTCGACAGCACGGACTCACATTCGTAGAGCTGCGAGGCATCCGAGATTTCTGCTGTCCGATGATCTATCTGAGAGTGATCCTTCGGAGGGTTAGGAATCTTTGATGTGCACTTGGGCATGTTATGTTTTTAGTTTTATATAGACTCTTTACTGTTTTGTTAAATATTTGTAGCTGTAAATTATTTGTATACTTAAGACAAGATCATATGTATATTATGGTGCGTGATTATGTTTTGCCTTATTTTGTGGTTCGTGTTATTTTGTTTAACGTTATTAGGTATAAAAGGAAAAACTTTACAACTTATAGTATTTATGTATCAAACATTTTATAACTCGGCTAAGATTTTATTTTCTTGCATTAAAAATGTGACATCCCCACAAGGGTGTTACATCCATCACTAAATTGTAAACCTAATTCTTTTAGAGTGATTTAAATTGAGTTATTCAACATTCTTACTTACATTCATGGTCATACTTTAATTAAAAATCATTCTAAGTTTTTGGATAAAACTTCATTATTGGTTCTTTCCATTTTATGAATTCCTAGTTAATTCCTAATTATTCAATTAATTAAGTTTCACTCAATTTAATATCTCTTATGAAATTCTTCTCTAGAGGAATTCTCTTGATTGTTAAGTTCCTTACTTTAAGTTTATTCAAACTCACTTAGAGAATTATTCTAAGGTTTTCCAAGACTTACACACTCTTGTTCTTTAATTAGGTCCAAAGATTCACTTATAGGTTATCAATTAAATTTCTCTCCATTACATTATTAGTTATTTAGTCACTTGATTTTTTAAATTCCAAGGTTGCATGATGTTACATAATTGGATCCTAAAATGGCCTTAGAGGTCGTGGCCTCCCAAGGGTGGAACCCTAAGTTTTTCTTAACTCCATTATATTTTATTTACTTAATTAATTATGTTTCCATCTTGGTTACAAGATTTCAACCATGATCACCCCACTTGAGGGTTATGGCCGTGAGCCTCGATGAGGAAAGCAAAGGACTTTTATTTCCATTTCATATTTCTAATCCATCCAAATCAATCCAAGATCATCAATATACATATACAATCAACCAAATAAATTAAACAAGGCAAAATCAACACATAACCACAAAAATCATCCATCAAAGAGAGTAACCCTACCAAGGGTTTCTCACAACCAACAAAAAATCAAGTTTCTCACTACCAATAGTGGTTGAAGAGAATCGTCTCCCTCTTACCGAAGAGAAATCAAGAAAAGAAATCTCCTTGTTTACTCCTTGACAATTTCGGTCACACCCCTTCAAAATCCTAGAAATTTCAACTTCAACAAATCAACATCGATGCTTGAAAAAGAGAAAATAAATGGTCATGAAGGTGGCCATTGAAAACGAAAATGAAGAAGAGAGATGAGAGATCAAGAATCTTACCCTAATGTTTCAAACTTAAAGCTTGAAGAAGATGATGAAGATGGTAGCTTTTCAAGTAGATTCAAACTAGAAAAGTGTTTAGAATGAAATGGGGATTAAGAAAATATGAACACTTGAATTTTTTGCAATCCAAGCGGGTATGGGAGAGTGAGTGGCCGTGTGGTGTGGTAGAGAGAAGGAGGAGAAAACTTTTAGGGTTTTTGAAATTAGAATGGAAACTAATTAAGTGAAAAGAAATTTTGGCTCCCAAATGGGCCACATGGCCGTGTAGTGTGAGGGGGAAAAGAGGGGAAAATGGTCACCAAGAATTAGGGTTAGCTTGTTGAAATTTTCAAAAGTAGATTTGATTAGACATAAAGTGGATTATATTTAGATAAGATGATTAGGTGATAAGGTGATTAAAATAATATGGTGATTAGGATTTTAACTATAAGTTATTACCCAATGGATAATTGTTGCAGTTTACAAAGTCAGTATCGATTATCCAACAAACAATAGCGCATACCACAAAATTTTATTTAACAGTACGCACAGAGATTTTATTTATCAGATAAAATCTTAAAAAACATAAAACTCGTAAACTGTGCCCGGCCTCAAGTTTAGTAAGATCTCCCATCGACATTCCCACAGTTCAAAGTTTACTAGCCTCGGGGAAAATATTTCATTTTCCCAACTCTGCTCGATGCACACGCAAAATGAGAAATATATTAAAATATTTAACGTTTCTGAAAAATTCACAAAATTCTCAAAAATCAAAAATATTAGAAAATAACTATTTATTTTGAAACAAATAATTTCCAGAGTGTTACATTGACTCTGCTCTGTGTGCACACAAAATGAAAAATATATTAAAATATTCAACATTTCTGAAAAAATCCACGAAAATTCTCAAAAATCATAAATATTATAAAATGACTATTCATCATGAAACGAACAATTTCTGGGGTGTTACACTGACTCTGCTCAATATGCATCCAAAACGAGGAATATATTAAAATATTTAACGTTTCTGAAAAAATCTAAATTTTTTTTCAAAAATCATAAATATTATAAAATAATTATTTATGATGAAACAATTAATTTTTAGGGTGTTACAATGCCACTTACTTTAATAATCATAATTTATTAAATTCTTGCTTGCTATCAAAATCACATATATCCATTAAGTCATCAAAATCATCTTTACATACAACAACATCATATAATCATACCAAATCAAATAAACATAAATCAAAATCACACAATTGAGTGGATGAATCCTCACGTGGACTCTCCACTCCCAACACGACCATTCGTTCCTCACCACCATAGTATGGTCGATGAGGTTAATCTCCCTCTTACCTTAGGTGTAGCCCTCTAGCTCCTTGTAAGTCCTTGTGTAGCAAACTTTTTCCACCAAGAGGTTCTTAGAATCAAAGCAAAAACACAAGAATTAGTACCTAGGGCTTGAATAAGATTACCATAGATCAAAGTATGGCTTTACATTCTTTAAATTGAAGCAAGAGAGAAGATTCAAGAACTTTACCTTAGGCCTTTGGAACTTGAGATTTGAAGCAAAGCTTAAAGCAATACTTGAAGTTGGATGAATTAAAGTTTCATTCTTTACAGAAGAGTGTCTTAGAATGTGGTAGAGACTCAAGATCTAAGGTTATCTTGAATTATTGGAGATTTGGTGATGTGTTTTGGGGGTTGGTCGTGAGCTTCAAATGGAAAAAGTGAGAGTTTTGTGTTTAGCCTTTGGTTGCTTGGATGAAAGGATGAACAAGTGATGAACTAAGTGTAGGATGGTCCCCCAAAAATGGCTTGGCCGTGAGGTGTAGAGGAAAAATGAGAGGAGAAAAATAGAAATCAAGAATCTCACCCTAAGATCTTCAAGTTAGGGTTTGAAAGAAAATGATAAAGATGAGAGAACTTGATGATGATCACAACATAGAAAATCACCTATAAAGTGTGTAGATCCTAGAAATGTGATTGAATGTAGAAAACAAAATAGAAGAGGAAGTTTGAGAGTGGTAGCCGTGAGGTGAAGGAGAGAAAGTGGAAGATGAAAATGGGATGTGATTGTCGTGAGGTTGAGAGAAAATGAATGAGAGAAAATGATGAGAGAGAACGAGATAGAAGCTTTAGGGTAGAGAGAGAAAGTGATAGAAAGCTTTAGAAAATGAGATGATGGTAACTTTTGTGAAAAGATGACAACTTGTCATCTTTTCTCTCCTTTAAAAATCGTGTACACCTAGGAGAAAGGAGCAAAACTTCTTTTGCAAGTTTCTCCTAAAGCTTCTTTGAGAAGCTTCGCACGTTTCCCCAAAAAGGTCAAATCATGTTATCATGTAGTGATGTGATGATGTCATTTAGATGATATCATAAAAGTGACTAGATAGAAATGATCTGCTAGATTTTTATTGTAAGCTATTATCCAATGGATAAAAGTTATAGTTATCACCTCCGATATCTATTATCCAATAGACAATAGAGTGTACCCAAATTTTATCCGTCAGATAAAATCTCAGAAAACAAAAACTTTGTAAACTGTGTCTGACCTCAAATTTAGTAAGATCCCGCGTCATCGTTTCCACAGTCCAAGGTTTTTCAACCTCGAGGAAAATATTTCTTTTTTCCGGTTCCGCTCAATGTGCACGCAAATTGAAGAATATATTAAAATAATTAAATAATTCAAATAATTCCAGAAAAATTTACAAAAATCACAAATATTATAAAATGAGTATTTATCATGAAACAAGCAAATTTTTGAGGCGTTACAACTCTCCCCCTCTAAAAATAAATTTCATCCTTAAAATTTGTTCTATCTTAGAACACTTGTGGATATTGTTTCTTGTAGAATGTTTCTAGATCTTTAACACAATCACAATGACTAACTTTGACTTTTGTGTAGAGTAACTCTTCTCATGTGCTCTCAGTTGTCTTAAAGTATACGCTACTACTCTTTCTATTTCGAACGAGCATACATTCTAAACTCCAACATGAAGCATCGTGAGACATCTTGAAGGTTTGTTGGAATTCGGAAGAATCAACACTGGAGAAATAGTCGAGTGCCTCTGCAATCCTTGAAAATTTTACTATATGCATCAGTTCATGCAAAAACTTGACTCTTTCAATTGAGCTGGATGAGAGGTCCTGCCATCTTGGAGAATTTTGTGGTTAATCTCCGATACTCGCCAGCTAATCCCACACAGTGATGAATCTCCAATACAGTCTTTGATCTTTCCCATTGAAGAATTGCTCCAACTTTCAATGAATCCACAACAATTCCTTCCTTTGAGATCACGTGACCGAAAAGTTGAACTGCCTCTAATCGGAATTTGCACTTAGACAACTTCACGCATAACTTCTTCTTCTTCAGAATTTGAAGAACCACACTGAGATGTTCAGCCTATTCCTTCAAACTTTAAGAATAGATCAGAATGTCGTCAATAAAGACAATGACAAGTTATCTCAATAGGGAAGAAAGATCTATTCATGTAGTCGACGAATACTACCGAAGCGTTCGCTACACGGAATGACATTACTAAATACTCGTAGTGCTCATAACGCGTCAGAAAGGCCATCTTGGAAGCATCTTCTACTTTCAAATGAACTTGATGATAACTAGGACACAAACTGATCTTGGAGAAAACAGTGGCTGGCTTTAATTAATCCATCAAACTATCTAACCTCGATTTAACAGGAAGTGTCTTACAAGGCAAGTTCTTATCTAATTGTACTGCATTCGACACTATGACATGGTTTTGATCAGGAACATATTTTCTCAATCAAAATACAGGGGAACGTTATGAAGGTTAGAAAGAAAAAAGTAGTGAAGCCATTTGGTATACTACCAGACCCATCCGATGAAGAATATGATATGGTCTAATAAAATTTAGGAATGAGCTTCATGGATTCAAATCCAGAAATTTATGTTCCAAGAGACACTAAAGTTTTATTGGAAGAGAATAACAAGATATGGTTAGAAAATAACCAACTCTTTTCCTAAGATCAGGTCTAGTAATGAAAAAGGCAAATAATCAATTTAGTAGAAAGGTTTCAAATTTCTAACAATAACAGGATAGTTCAAACAACTTATGTAATAACAACAGGCTTATAAATGACAATGGCAATATTCAAGTCAGAAGGAAATAAATACACAAACAACCCAAAATGGTTCGCATAGTCATAGGTAACAAAAGAATGGGTCGCCACGGAGTCAGATAGTACAATTTAAGGCTTACTTTCCATGGTACAATCTCACTTAGGTAGATCTTTAGATTGGGAGGCTTCTGCTCCACTCAACGTACCAATTTCTCCTCCGGCTTAAGCCCTTGTCGCATGCTCATTGCTAACGGAAGGCTTCGTTCTTTGAGAAGTACAATTCTTAAACGCATGTCTTGGCTTTCCACATTTGAAATAGATCCTTTCCTTGCTTGTACAATCCCTTATTAAGTGATTCCTCCCACACTTCTTACAATGTTGTAAAAACTTCACGGTCTGACCGAATCTACTATCACTAGCATTTCCTCTAACCGTTTGCTGTTGACGTTGGTTTCCTAGTGGTCGTGAATACGATTTCTGCTGGAATTGCTTGACCTTACAATTTATCCTTTTTCGGAACCAATATAGTCCAATGTTATGGGGTTTAATATCCTAATATTGATTCAACTCCAACAAGATCTAAACCTCGACTATCAATTCCTGCTGCTGAGCGGTCCTTTGATTTAGTTATGCTGTTACGCTAGCCATTTCTTGCATTGCTTCTGCAGTCGCAACCATCCCTTCATTGTCGCGCTTCATATTCCCACGCGTACATCTACTGCGAGCTATTGCCTTTTCTTCAAAAATAGATAAGTCAAAACACAATGGAAACAAGGAGTAACCATTTCAAACAATATTGTCTCCCTTTGATGACCAAGCAACACATATCTGTGTTTAGTTTCAGAGAAACACATAGCACAACAAGGCAAACTTACCCATAAACCCAAAAGATTCAAACTTGGACTCTACTCACACTAGAAGTACCACTCCAAAGGTGTAGGTACAGACAATTGTGCATGAATTTAGTCATCCAACTAGACTCTCACTAGAAGAACTTCAATTTCTCCCAATTCGCCTAGTTGAAGTCATAGTTTCCTGTCCACATAGAACATTACATATTGAGTTGGCCAGTCCTCAATATCATGCGACTATGTAAACGTTACTACCAACATCCAACCTAAAGTAACTTATGCAATCCTCTTTTAACATCTCAAACAAGAGATAAAGAAATGCACAATACACAATACACACACAATGTAACACTCCAACTTTTGGGATAATTACAATATTGTCCAGAAATGTACTGTTTTGTGAATTCTGTGAGAAGTAAATTAAATTTGAATGTTTCATGAGTGTATTTGATAGTTGATTGTGATTTGCTCCGAGCCAGGGAAATAATAATTTTCTAGCCGAAAAAATCTTATTTTAATTAATTGGAGCAGGGGGATCTTACTAAACCCAAATCTGATTCATATATATATTAATCTCTTAATTTTTAGGATTTAATTGTGCAATGAAATAATTTTATATTATTATAATATTATTTTATATTACAGTACCTACTGTCTTAAAAATAGTAGAAATCTGCTTCAAAATGACCATGGACCCTTAAAAGTCTATGGGACCCGCGTTTAGAAAAGTAGTCAACAATTCTGACTGGACCAAATTCTAAGCCAATGGGAGCAAGTCAACGAAAGTGGCTTGACTAATTTGAACCAATAGGAATAGGTCAAAGAAAGAAGCATGGACTTTAATATGGACCGTTGGATGAAAACTTAGTTAGGAAGCCTTTAACCTTAACCGTTGATCAAATCAATGGTGAGATAAGAATTCAAGTTTTATGACCTATCAATATCCACCTTAGATTACATCAATGGCTAGGAATTAAAGTTGAAATCAAAGGTTAAGATTAAGTCAAACATAGTGGCTTGACTTTGATTAGTAGCTAATTAAACCTAATTTGGTTAATCTAGTTACCTAATTAGCAAACTAAGTAAACTAACCTAGTTATTAATTAGCTATAATCTAAATACTAATTAGATGTCCTAATATTGTTTAAAGGTTATAATATATGCTAATATATGTTAAACTAATTAGTTATAAAGTTAAAATGTTAATTAAGTGTTAATAGGATATTTAACCTAACTAATTACCTATTTAATTAGCATTGAATTAATCTTTAATTGGAACAAATTAAACCCCCCTAAACCCAAGGAACCCCACGGCCATGGAGGCCTAAATTCACAAGTTCTACATGGTTCTTGAACCACCCAAAGTGACATAAGCCATGTGCACCATAATGTGAACACAAATAGATATTTACCTATTCAAATTAAACACTTAACCTCACCCAAAATACTCACATGGCAGCCCCCTCATTTTCACTCTTCATATTCACTTTTTACACTTATCCAAATTCAAGCTTTCATTTTCTCTCAAAACACCAAGAACACCAAAGTAACTTTTCCTTTCTTTTTCTCTCTCAAATTCGGCCAACACCCAAAACCACACCACCAATCCTCTATAATTTTACCTCTTCACTTTTCTTAAACCAAAATCATATTCTAAACACTTTTCCTTCACAAGGTTTTGTCAAAAACCTACTCTATCTAGTTCAAAATCTAACCTTTTGTTCACTTTCCTAAGGGTAAGTTTTGATTCTTTAGTTTAAAGTTTGGTTTTTTATTATCTAAACCATGATTGTTCCATGTTTTTTCAATCTTAATCCTTGTATGTGTTTTTACTAATTATTTAAAGATTATTAGGATTTTGTGTTGATTTTAAAGAAAGCAAGGAGAAGGAGGAGACTAGCCAATCTTTTTCTTCAAGTGGTAAGAGGGAGATTTAATCTCATCAACCCTAAGTGGTGATGGGAAAATGGATTGTATGTGTGTGAAGAATCCATAAGGATTCATTTGTGTGATTGTTTATTGTTTTCTTATTTGTGTGGTTGTTTTAAATGCTTTCCTATTTGTGATTTATTTTATTTGTTATGCATGTTTATAGTTTTAAAATATATTACATGTGTTTATATATTGTATGTGTTTATAGTTGTATAATTATTAAAGTAGGATGTGAATAACATGTAACGATTTGTATGAGTGTTCCAAAGAACACAAAGAGGCTCACGGCCTTATCATGAAACAGAGAACCAAAATGTTCTCAACCATTTTCTAAATCAATGATTTAAAGAAGCTAGGTAAAATAATAAAATT
Organism: Ormosia semicastrata; assembly: GCA_029884595.1. Lineage (NCBI taxonomy): Eukaryota > Viridiplantae > Streptophyta > Magnoliopsida > Fabales > Fabaceae > Ormosia > Ormosia semicastrata. Next base: position 68,331,599 of record JAQQTO010000061.1, on the reverse strand, counting down.
AAGAATAATTTAGGTTAATTATGGCCAACATGCCATTTAATGTATAATTGAATGCCATCTTATTTTCTAAGATAGGTTAAGTAATTAATTTACAAAAGATTTTGATTCTAATGAATCTTTAAGAAAATAAAAGGAATGAACTTAGTTTTAGAATTCTAACTTAGCAGAATTTATTTTAAGCAAGAAATAAAACAAACGCTTGAAAAATACTAAGGTAGAGCTCACTCAATAAGTTTTGAAGTGCGTTAGCAAGTTTCAAAGTGTAACTATTGGGAAAGATTAAAATAAATAGAATTTAGACGAAAACGTTAAAAATACCTTATACTGATTTTATAGGCAAAATGCTGCCAAAATTTACTAAAATCAGACGAATAAAATGAAAAGATTCCATAATATATTTATAACATAAGGAAATTACTTTACGTAGTTTAAAAGTACTAGATATAGTCTACACATATTTAAAATGACGATTTTAAGCTCTTCGGTTAAGAAAATAATTTAAAAATCTTACACGATTGAGAAAATGATTTAAAAAACATTACGCGATGTTCAAAAATGTCAAAATATATTTATGCGATTTTAAAACATTTGTAAAAATGATGCAATTGTAAAAATGCGATAAAATTTCTATGCGATTAAATGATACAATGAGTTTTGCTGTCGGACCCGGACATGTTGTGAGATAGTACTATCAGGCTATATTTTGGAATATTGTGACTAAGGATATTTTCATAAATATGGTAAAATATGGATATAAAGGGTATTTTTATAATTTTAGATCATGCTTAGAGTGTTATGTCAATTTGGTTGATAATTAGCGATTGATTGATGAGATGAATTACATTGGGTTGTGGTGTGATAGGCGTAGTGTGGTTCATTATATGAACTTGGAGGCATTAGTGTGCGGAGAATTCCACATAGGGACAGTGGGTTGCTCCTCTGGGCCGTGGTAACGGGCAGCACACTAATGATCTTGACAAGCACTGTTCTTAATCGAGGTTTTGAGAAGACTTTTATGTACAATGCTTGTAGTACACGAAGTTTGGACTGTGTACAGCTATACGATGTTTGGACTGTGGGCTATAGACACAACGTTAGACAGTGCAATAATTTGGTTGGGCAGCCATAAGTATTATTAGTTCTTTTCGAATCATTCTCTCAGATATCCGTGTTTAGCTCCATGGGGTGGGAACGAGTCGGTGTGTGTATCATTCATTATCTGTATTTTACTGCTTATTATAATCTGTGATAAAATGCATGATGTATTAATTTGTTATACTGTATATGATATAATGGTATGTGTTAATTAATATTTGTTGTATTGTCATTTTCTTTATTCCCATGCGGGTAATGATGTAGATTGTCTCACCTCTCTATATGTTTTCTCGATATTATTATATTATTTCCGTAAAGAGTTTGAGGAAGAAGAGGAACAGCCTCTTGAGATACAGTATCCGGCCGAGCGACAGCTGAGCGAGCTGTACGAGGAAGAAGAGTCAGTAGATCATTCTCACCATCAAGACTGATCTTGAGATCATGGCATTGCCGAGATTTTTCGGGTTTGTGAGACTTGAGTTTCACGGAGGTTCGGAGGCCTGGCGTATACGAGTGGATAGAGGAACAGTTGTCTACGTGGGACGTTTGACTGTGTCCCTATGTAGAGAGTATGATAGAGATGTTATATTAACTACTATGTTATATTTACATCTAGAGTTGCCTCTGACTCTTAGGCGTTACTGGCAAGGAATCTTCCATGCGCCTAGTGAGCTCAGTAGTGAGTCAACAGCCCGGACTCGTGTCCGTAGAGCTGTAGGACCTCCAAGAGTTCTGTCTTTCGATGATCTTTCTGAGGATAATCCATCGGAGGGTTAGAAATCTTTGAGGTGCACTTGGGCAATACTATGTTTTAGTTTTATGTCAACTCTTTACTGCTTTGTTAAATATTTGTAGTTGTAAATTATTTGTGTATTAAGACAAAAAAATTATATGCATATTATGGTGTGATTATACTTTGTTATATTTTGTGCTCTATGTTATTTTATTTAATGTTATAAGTATAGAAGGAGAAAAAGTTTTACCACTAATATTAATTACGTATCAAATGTTTTATAACTTGGGTAAGTATTTTATTTTATTTTATTTTATTGCATCATAAATGTGACACTCCCATAAGGGTGTTACATTAGTTAGTATCAGAGCCCAAGTTAGAGCCTTTTGGGGTTGTGGTTAAGTCTATTTTTGCTTGTGTTGTGTGATTCTCTGTGATTTGTTTCCGGAAGGTTACATCTGACATTGTTTTGCCTTATTGAAGATAGAGGATGTCTGGAGGAAGACGAACGCGTGCGAATGTGGAATGTGATGTGGATCCAATGATTGCAACTGCTGAAGCTATGCAGCGAATGGCGGAAGTGATTACTCAACAAAATCAACGAGCAGCTCAACAGTAAGATGCAACTGCTGATGCTCTGAATTTGTCTGAGTTTAGGCGCAACAACCCAACGTAGTTTAGAGGCGAGTTTGACCCTGAGAAGGTGAGTCTTTGGATTCAAGACTTGGAAAGAGTATTGAAAAGAATAGGGTGCGTAGATAATAAGAAGGTAACATATGCTGCTTTTATGATGAGAGGAGATGCTGAGAATTGGTAGAGAAATACCCGCCAATGGTTGCGAGCTGAAGGGACTGAGATTACTTGGGAAGTGTTCAGTGAAGTATTTCTGGAGAAGTATTTTCCTGGTAGTGCCCGACATGCCAAGGAGATGGAATTTCTTGGTTTACGTCAGGGGAATATGACTATTGGAGAATATGCTGCTAAATTTGAAAGCTTGTTGCAGTTCTCAAGGTATTTCTAAATCCGACCAGATGAGGTATGGAAGTGCCAAAAGTTTGAAGATGGATTAAGGGTAGAACTGAGGCAAGCAGTGCTACCTATGAGAATGAGGGAGTTTCCTGTTTTGATGGATACTTGTCGACGACTCGAGGAGTTGGAGCCGTCCCGAGATCCAAGAAATCGTAACTTTGGACCGACTAGGTTCCAAAGGGGAGGTAATAGTAGTAATACCCGGTTTCACTGCAAGCCTTATGCAAGACCATCGGGAAGTCATCCTCAACGTCCATCTGTTGGGGGAAGTTCTAGCAGTAATCGAGCTGGTCAAAATGTGGCGTTTACGCCGACATGTTTTAAGTGTGGGAAGAGTGGCCATATATCTACAGATTATCCGATCAAAGGAACGATCTGTTTCAACTGCTAAAAACCTAGACATGTTTCTAAGGATTGCACTCAGCCGAAAAGGAAGCCTGCTGTGAGAAATGTTCGTGCTACTCAGCCGCGATCAGGAGGGCGAGTATATACAAAGACAGGAACTGAAGCTTCTCAGTCGGAAGATCTTATTCAAGGAGAAGGTGTCATTGACGGTAATCACCTGACTTTGCTATATGATTCGGGTGCAACACACTCGTTTATTACATATGATTGTGTGGAACAAACTGCCTGTGTCTTCTCTGAGTTTTCAATTAATTGTTTCTACACCAACTGTCGAGCCTGTTGTTACATCCAAAATATGTATGAACTGTCCTATTGTTATAAAGGATCGTATGTTTTCGATCAATTTAATTTGTTTACCTCTTGTTGAGATAGACATAATACTAGGAATGAATTAGTTATCTTCTAACCATATCCTTATAGACTGTGCAAGTAAAACCATAGTTTTTCCTAAGGAAGAAAGTTCTAGATTCTTGACTGCTGTTAAGGTCAAGTCATTGTTGAGGGATGGAGCTCAAGGATTTATGTTGCTATCTTCTTTAGAAGTCAAGAGCGAGAAGAATGTGAGCACTATTCCTATCGTTAATGAGTTTCCAGAGATTTTTCCAGATGATGTACCCGGTTTGCCACCGGAAAGGGAGATTGAGTTCTCTATCGACTTAGTGCCGGGAGCAGGTCCTATTTCGATTGCACCATACTGAATGTCGCCTGCAGAGTTGGCAGAATTGAAGAAGCAATTAGAAGAACTGTTGGAGAAGCAGTTTGTACGACCTAGTGTTTCGCCATGGGGAGCACCAGTGCCACTAGTCAACAAGAAGGATGGAACTTCACGTCTTTATGTTGATTATCATCAATTGAACAAGGTTACTACAAAGAATAAGTATCCACTACCGAGAATTGATGACTTGATGGATCAGTTGAAGGGAGCCGCCGTATTCTCTAAGATAGATCTGCGATCAGGTTATCATCAGATTCGTGTCAAGGTTGATGATGTACCTAAGATAGCTTTCCGAACTCGTTATGGGCATTATGAGTATCAAGTGATGCCGTTCGGAGTGACGAATACTCCTGCAATATTCATGGATTATATGAATAGGATTTTTCATCTGTACCTAGACAGATTTGTCATTGTCTTTATCGATGACATTCTGATCTACTCTCAAAGTCAAGAAGAGCATGCTGAACATCTCAGTATAGTTCTCCAGATTTTGAAAGAGAAGAAGCTGTATGCGAAGTTGGCAAAGTGCGAGTTTTGGTTGAAAAAAGTTCAATTTCTAGGTCACGTAATTTCCAAGGAAGGTATTGCGGTAGACCTATCAAAGGTAGAGACCGTTTTGCAGTGGGAAAGGCCTAAGATGGTGACAGAAGTTCGAAGTTTTGTTAGATTAGCCGGATATTACCAAAGGTTTATTGAAGATTTTTCCAAGATAGCTTGACCACTTACACAACTCATAAGGAAGAGCCAAGCTTTTGATTGGACAGAGGAACGGGAAGCGAGTTTCCAAGAGTTGAAGAAGAGATTGACGACTGCACCAGTATTGATTTTACCAAATCCTAACAAATCTTTTGAGGTGTATTGTGATGCTTCTTACCAAGGGTTAGGATGTGTGTTAATGTAGAACCGGAATGTGGTGGCTTATGCTTCAAGATAGTTGAAGGTTCATGAGAGGAACTACCCAACGCATAATTTGGAGCTAGCCGCAGTTGTCTTTGCGTTAAAAGTGTGGAGGCATTTTCTGTATGGAGCTATGTTCAATGTCTTTAGCGATCGCAAGAGCTTAAAATACTTGTTTGATTAAAAGGAATTGAATATGAGATAGAGACGATGGTTGGAATTTTTAAAGGACTATGATTTTCAGCTTCAATACCATCCAGGAAAGGCGAATGTGGTGGCGGATGCCTTGACCAGAAAGGTGGTTAGTGTTTCTACCATGATGATAAAGGAGAAGGAGCTGATTAATTAATTCAGAGATTTATGGTTATCAGTGGAATTGGTACCCGGAAAGATTCGTTTAAGTAAAGTTGTAGTTTTGAATGATGTGCTGGAAGTAATCTGAGAAAAACAAGATGAAGATCCATTTTTATAGAATGAAAAGGAATTGTTGAAGCAAGGTCATAAAGCGACGGTGAAGGAAAGATCTGATGGAATCTTGACATTTGAAGGACGAGTTTGTATACCTTATGATCCCGAACTCAAGAAAGCAATTTTGGATGAAGCTCATACTAGTAATTTGAGTATGCATCCGAGGATGACAAAGATGTATCAAGACTTGAAGCGGATGTTTTGGTGGCCAAGAATGAAGAGAGATGTAGCAGAACATGTGACGTCTTGTCTTGTTTGTCAGAAGGCAAAAGTGGAACATCAATGACCTGCCGGTATATTACAACCTTTAACTATTCCAGAGTGAAAATGGGATAGTATCTCGATGGATTTTGTTACCGGATTGCCAAGGACGAGGAAGGATCATGATTCTATATGGGTTATAGTTGATAGGCTTACGAAGTCAGCGCACTTCTTGCCGATCAATATTAAGTATTCGTTGGAACGATTAACCCAGATATACATCAGTGAAGTTGTTAGACTTCATGGTGTACCTGCAAGTATAGTTTCTGATAGAGATCCGAGGTTTACGTCGAGGTTCTGGAAAAGTTTGTAAGAAGCCATGGGAACTAAACTACGATTGAGTTCTGCATATCATCCGCAGACTGATGGTCAGATGGAGAGAACAATTCAGTCATTGGAGGATTTGTTACGTGCTTGTGTGTTAGAACAATGACGGAGTTGGGATGAATTTCTATCTTTGATAGAATTCACCTACAACAATAGCTTTCACTCGAGCATAGGGATGGTACCCTATGAAGCTCTTTATGGACGACGATGCCGATCACCTTTGTGTTGGTATCAAGATGGAGAGAGTATGACTATTGGGCCTGATCTTGTGCAGCAGACTACAAAAAAGGTGAAAATGATACAGGAGAAGATGCGAACGACTCAAAGCCGACAGAAGAGCTATGCTGATAAGCGAAGGTGACCTCTGGAATTTGGAGAAGGTGATCATGTATTCTTAAGAGTAACACCTACGACTAGTGTCAGAAGAGTTATTAAGTCTAGGCAGCTTACACCTAAATTCATAGGGCCTTATCAAATTATTCATCGGGTAGGTCCTATAGCCTACCAAATAGCCTTACCGCCTTTTCTATCCAATCTACATAATGTATTCCATGTGTCTCAGCTGAGGAAATACATTCCAGATCCAACTCATGTTATACAGCCAGGTGAAGAGCAGCTGAAGGATAATTTAACGTATAAAACACTTCCTGTTAAGATCGAAGACAGGAGAGTGAAACAATTTTGAGAGAAGATGATTGACCTGGTAAAGGTGATATGGAATGATGTAACGGGAGATGCTACATAGGAGCTAGAAGATAGGATGCGGGAGCAATACCCTCATTTGTTTTGATGTATGATGAATTTTGGGGACGAAATTCTTATTAGTAGGGGAGAGTTGTAACACCCCAACTTTTGGGATAATTACAATATTATCCTGAAATGTACTGTTTTGTAAATTATGTGAGTAGTAAATTAAATTTGATTGTTTCGTGAGTGTATTTGATTATTGTATGTGATTTGCTCCGAGTCAGGGAAATAATAATTTTCTGGCCGGAAAAATCTTATTTTAATTAATTGGAGCTGGGGGATCTTACTAAACTCAAATCTGATTGATATATATACTAATCTCTTAATTTTTAGGATTTAACTGTGCAATAAAATAATTTTATATTATTATAATATTATTTTATATTACAGTACCTACTGTCTTAAAAACAGTAGAAATCTGCTTCAAAATGACCATGGACCCTTAAAAGTCTATGGGACCCGCGTTTAGAAAAGTAGTCAACGATTCTAACTGGACCAAATTCTAAGCCAATGGGAGCAAGTCAACGAAAGTGGCTTGACTAATTTGAACTAATAGGAATAGGTCAAAGAAAGAAGCATGGACTTTAATATGGACCGTTGGATGAAAACTTAGTTAGGAAGCCTTTAACCTTAACCATTGATCAAATCAATGGTGAGATAAGAATTCAAGTTTTATGACCAATCAATATTCACCTTAGATTACATCAATGGCTAGGAATTAAAGTTGAAATCAAAGGTTAAGATTAAGTCAAACATAGTGGCTTGACTTTGATTAGTAGCTAATTAAACCTAATTTGGTTAATCTAGTTACCTAATTAGCAAACTAAGTAAACTAACCTAGTTATTAATTAGCTATAATCTAAATACTAATTAGATGTCCTAATATTGTTTAAAGGTTATAATATATGCTAATATATGTTAAACTAATTAGTTATAAAGTTAAAATATTAATTAAGTGTTAATAGGATATTTAACCTAACTAATTACCTATTTAATTAGCATTGAATTAATCTTTAATTGGAACAAATTAAACCCCCCTAAACCCAAGGAACCCCACGGCCATGGAGGCCCAAATTCACAAGTTCTACATGGTTCTTGAACCACCCAAAGTGACATAAGCCATGTGCACCATAATGTGAACACAAATAGATATTTACCTATTCAAATTAAACACTCAACCTCACCCAAAATACTCACATGGCAGCCCCCTCATTTTCACTCTTCATATTCACTTTTTACACTTATCCAAATTCAAGCTTTCATTTTCTCTCAAAACACCAAGAACACCAAAGTAACTTTTCCTTTCTTTTTCTCTCTCAAATTCGGCCAACACCCAAAACCACACCACCAATCCTCTATAATTTTACCTCTTCACTTTTCTTAAACCAAAATCATATTCTAAACACTTTTCCTTCACAAGGTTTTGTCAAAAACCTACTCTATCTAGTTCAAAATCCAACCTTTTGTTCACTTTCCTAAGAGTAAGTTTTGATTCTTTGGTTTAAAGTTTAGTTTTTGATTATCTAAACCATGATTGTTCCATGGTTTTTCAATCTTAATCCTTGTATGTGTTTTTACTAATTATTTCAAGATTATTAGGATTTTGTGTTAATTTTAAAGAAAGCAAGGAGAAGGAGGAGACTAGCCAATCTTTGTCTTCAAGAGGTAAGAGGGAGATTTAATCTCATCAACCCTAAGTGGTGATGGGAAAATGGATTGTATGTGTGTGAAGAATCCATAAGGATTCATTTGTGTGATTGTTTATTGTTTTCTTATTTGTGTGGTTGTTTTAAATGCTTTCCTATTTGCGATTTATTTTATTTGTTATGCATGTTTATAGTTTTAAAATATATTACATGTGTTTATATATTGTATGTGTTTATAGTTGTATAATTATTAAAGTAGGATGTGAATAACATGTAACGATTTGTATGAGTGTTCCAAAGAACACAAAGAGGCTCACGGCCTTATCATGAAACAGAGAACCAAAATGTTCTCAACCATTTTCTAAATCAATGATTTAAAGAAGCTAGGTAAAATAATAAAATTAAGAATAATTTAGGTTAATTATGGCCAACATGCCATTTAATGTATAATTGAATGCCATCTTATTTTCTAAGATAGGTTAAGTAATTAATTTACAAAAGATTTTGATTCCAATGAATCTTTAAGAAAATAAAAGGAATGAACTTAGTTTTAGAATTCTAACTTAGCAGAATTTATTTTAAGCAAGAAATAAAACAAACGCTTGAAAAATACTAAGGTAGAGCTCACTCAATAAGTTTTGAAGTGCGTTAGCAAGTTTCAAAGTGTAACTATTGAGAAAGATTAAAATAAACAAAATTTAGACAAAAATGTTAAAAATACCCTATACTAATTTTATAGGCAAAATGCTGCCGAAATTTACTAAAATCAGACGAATAAAATGAAAAGATTCCATAATATATTTATAACATAAGGAAATTACTTTACGTAGTTTAAAAGTACTAGATATAGTCTACACATATTTAAAATGACGATTTTAAGCTCTTCGGTTAAGAAAATAATTTAAAAATCTTACATGATTGAGAAAATGATTTAAAAAACATTACGCGATGTTCAAAAATGTCAAAATATATTTATGCGATTTTAAAACATTTGTAAAAATGATGCAATTGTAAAAATGCGATAAAATTTCTACGCGATTAAATGATACAATGAGTTTTGCTGTCGGACCCGGACATGTTGTGAGATAGTACTATCAGGCTATATTTTTGAATATTATGACTAAGGATATTTTAAATATGGTAAAATATGGATATAAAGGGTATTTTTGTAATTTTAGATCGTGCTTAGAGTGTTATGTCAATTTGGTTGATAATTGGCGATTAATTGATGAGACGAATTACACCGAGTTGTGGTGTGATAAGCGTAGTGTGGTTCATTATATGAACTTGGAGGCATTAGTGTGCGGAGAATTCCACATGGGGACAGTGGGTTGCTCCTCTAGGCCGTGGTAATGGGCAACACACTAATGATCTTGACAAGCACTGTTCTTAATCGAGGTTTTGAGAAGACTATTATGTAAAATGCCTGTAGTACACGATGTTTGATGTAACACCCCAAATTTTAGACTATGTTGCAAGAGCTGACAGAATCACACTACTCTGTGTTTTCTGTGCATTATAAAAATAATTTGATTATTCCGATACTATTTGTGATTATTTTGTGTGATTTGCTCCTGGTCAAGAAAATAATAATTTTCGGGTCGGGGAAATTCTTGTCTGATTATTTAGAGACGGGGGATCTTACTTAACCCGAATCTGAGTAACACAGAAAAGAATCTATTAATTTTTAGAATTTATCTGTAAAATAATTCTATTTTACTGATAAATATATGTTGCTTGATGCATAGTTGCTATTGCAATGAATTATTCGATCCGACTATAATTTGCCATAATGATCAACCGACCAAAATTCTGGAATTCTAATTCGACCAAAATTCTGGAAATCCCAATCCGACAGAAGTTCCTCAACATTTTCTCAAATGGTTTTCATTTCAAAACCTGTTTCGACAAACCGAATTCGACAATTTCTTTTGAGAATAGATTATTGTCGATACTGACTTCATTTCAAGCCTATTCCGACAAACAAAGCTCGACAGTTTTATGAATATACTCCTGTCGATAGACTCGGTCTTTCTCAAGCCTTATAGGGATCCAAAAGATCAATCTCACGTAACTCATTCGACAATCCAAGATTTTTGAAGATCTTGACACCGACAGAATTCGGACAAGGTCCAAATACTTTTGAAGACATGTTTCTAACATTTTGATCCCGTCGGATTTAATTACTGAATGCAAGCATAAGTTAAATAGTGAGTTGAATTCAACACTTCCAGAGCATTTCCCGACAACATCAATCGGTAGTTTGACAAAACCCAAAATACCTCAAGACTGGATGAAACTGATTCTCAATTCTTGAATCAGAAATCAAAGATTTTGGCTGTTATGGCTGTCTCTTCCGACAAAGACCATCTATTCCGACCAAGACCATCTTTCCGACAGAAGACCATCTATTCAAAACATGGGAGAAGTCCTCAGGTTCGACAAAGCGATGGACGTTCTGTTAGCAAAGAATCAGTTAAGAACAATATGGTTCTCCTTTTCCCTAAATCTTGTTGGACGATTCTACAAATCAAAATGAAGATGTTTATATTCGTCGAAATATACCTTCTAAAACAATGCCAAAATCCGTCGAAATAGGATCTTTTAAGACAATGTCATATCCATCGAATTTGGACTTCTATCCAAATACGTCGAATTTAATCTTCTTACTAGTTGGTACCATGTTAAAATCCGTCGAATTGGATCTTTTGATTATTAAGTACCAAGTTAAAATTTGTCGAGTGAGGATGCTCATGTCTGTTGAGTTAGAATGTCAATTTCCGTCGAGTGGGGATACCAATGTCCGTCGAATTTGAATGATAAGGTTCGTCGAGTTATGGTGCTAACGACCGTCGAGTAAGAATTCCTGATTTCAGTAGAAAAATTTCTCTAATGTCAAAATCCGTCGAATTTGATCTTCTGACCATATAGTATTTCGTCGATTCGACAATTGGAAGATTTCTCCAACATCAACATCTGTCCGACGAATTAGGATATTTGTTGACCTTTTCAAGTTCATCCGACAGCCTTTCATTTTCGTTTGATAGAATCACCATTCGACAGAGTTCTCATCCGACAACACTTGATTTTAACCATTCTTGGGGAAATGATGTTCTCCCATCTTACCGAATTTTGTTATGTCATTTTTCATCAAAAATTTCCTTGGAAACTCACGTTCATGCAGCAATTTGGAGGGGTTCTACGTCGGCCACGTAGCAGCTTGAAGGAGGTTCTACAAGGTTCTTGAACAATCCAATAACCTTGAAAGTCAAATGAATGACATCAGCCACGTGCATTCAGAATAAGATATTTTACTTCATGTAAATCCTAAACTTTATTTAAGCTTATCCCACGGTAACCGCCTCATAATTTCGCTCTCATAAATTACATTTTCTCTCACATCAAAAACAGTATTCATCTTTTCTCTCAAATCCCACGAACCTGAGCATCATCTTTCTTCCTTTTCTCTCCATTTCATCCTCACAAATTCACCTTCTCTCACCCAAAGACTTCACTCCATTTTCTCTCAAAATGGTTTACGACCATGCATAGTCAAATTCTTTATCTTTCTTCAAAATTCTCCAAATAGCAAAAGCTCTCAAATTTCCTTCTTCTTTTCTTCTCCAACCTCACGGCCTTCCACCCTCTTTTCATCAATCACTCTTCTATAATTCTAAACTATCTTATTTCTTGCTTTCCTACTTTATTTCAAGACATTTTGGTAGTTAAAAACCTAAGCCTAAATCATCTATTTTTTTCTATCTTGTTCTTCAAAGCTCAAGTTTGAAGCCTTGAAGAAGCTCTTGGTGGAGGGAGTTTGCTTGAAGGAGACATACAAAGAGCTTTGGAGGTTCTTCAAGAGGTAAGAGGGAGATTTAACCTCACCAACCAAGTTTTGGTGGTGTGGAGATGGTTGTGTCTGGTGAAAAACCCCTAAGGGTTTATTCACTTATTGTTTAACTACTTCTTTAGTTGTGATTGTGTTGTTGGTGATTTTATGTTTGTGATTGTGGTATTTATGGCTTTGAAATTATGATTGCATGTATGATAATATGTTTATTGTTTTGATAAATGTTGGTATGTATGAAACCAATGCATGTAAGTGTATGTGTAAATTAGGATGTGAATAATATGATGGATTAAACTGAGAATTTAGAATTTGAAAGAAAAGGAATTGAATTTGGAAGAGTCGAATACAAAGAAGATGAAATGATTATGGAGAAACAATACAGATTATGATTTTATAGGAGCAATATTATAATTTTTGTATTTAATGGGGACATGTTGTAATTATTGATTTTTGAATGGTTATATTGTAAATATGATTTTTATAAGGGACTATTTAGTAAATATGATTTTTGAGGGACTATTTCATAAATATAATTTGTATGAGAAACTATTTCGTAAATGTGATTTTATGAAGGACTATTTTGTCAATAGGATTTTTATGAGGGATTATGTTGTAAATTATGAATTTTATGAAAGATTATTTCGTAAAAAGGAATTTTATGAAAAACTATTTTGTAAATATGAATTTTTGAGGGACTATTTTGTAAATATGAATTTTATGAGGGATGATTTCGTAAAATATGAATTTTTGAGGGACTATTTTGTAAATATAAATTTTATGAGGGATGATTTCGTAAAATATGAATTTTTGAGGGACTATTTTGTAAATATGAATTTTATGAGGGATGATTTCGTAAAATATGAATTTTTTTTCAAGGGACTATTTCGTAAATGTGACTTTTATGAGTGATTGTTGTGAAAATATTATTTGGATGAGGATTATTATGCAAATATGAAAAATGAAGTTGAGTTTTGGTGTTAACTGAGGAAACTAGTATTCTTGATTTAAAACGTGTGAAGAGTATTTTACGTGATTGAGAAATGATGAAAAATTGATACGTGATTTGAGAAAATGCGAAAAATATGGTTTCGCGATGAAATTACAGTAATAATATTATTGGGCCTATATGAGGACCCCGAATATGAGATAAAGAAAATTGAATTGAGAAGATGAGAGAATGAATTGAACTGAAAAGGTGCATTTGAATGTGCATTGAAAAAGTCCGAGGGGTTGAATAAGATTGATTGCTGAAAGAAGGAAAGAACACACCTCCTGAGTGGGTGCGATGTGCGTAGTGTAGGTCACTCGTTGACCTTGGGGGCATCGGGGTGCGGGTTGCCTACAATGGACAGAGAATAAAGCTTCTGTACCGTAGGTTAGACTGATGCAACACACCGATGATCCGGACCGAGACACTATCCATAATCGAGATCTGATAAAAACTGTGATGCATATGCTAGATGTGCAAATGCTAAATGAGCAAATGCTAAATGAGCAAAGAGAATGAGCACGTGGTCTGAGGCACGTTGTGCAGACAGATTCTTTTCGATCACTCTTTCCGACCTGAGTTTTAGCTCCATGGAGTAGGAAAAATTGAGTCTAGGTACATGAGTCTAGATGCATATACAGAGATACTGAGGGTATTATCATAATTATTGATTTTGATAACTGAATTATTGAATAAGTGAATATTGATAAGGACATGGACGTAATTATGAATTATTGTATGAATTATGATGATAAATGATATGTGTTAGATAAATGATGTTGGTGGCATAATTGTAATTATGTATGCTGTATGGTATGAGAATTTGTATGTGTTTATCTTCATTGCTACCATACTGGTATTGGCATAGGTGATCTCACCTCTTTGTCTGTCTATTTCTGTATTGTATTTATAATTGTAAAGAGATTGAGCAAGACGTTGAGTGAGAACGCAAGGAAGATCAGATTTTCGAGAAGGAAGTTGAGTTCTAAAGAGATGGAGATGTGGAGTTTTCGTAAGGTATATGGGAACCGGAGGCATAGTGCGTCGAGCTTGCTGGAAAATGTATTTCTCACATAAACAGTAATAGAGAGCTTACTACCGTACTCCTGGTACGGTTAGTATTGTATATTTTGTGTCAAGTTGGATTCCTCCCTGTTGAGGAGTCTGAGGAGGACCCATCTGAGGGTTCTGCATGTTTAGAGTTACTTGGGCATTATGTAATTTAATTAATGTGTAAATATTTTTAGATGTCCAATTTGTAAATATTAAAGTGTGACAGTATTACGACTTATGTATATATAATGTAAAATTATATTATAATGATGCTGTAATGTTTTAATTTCCGCTAAGTTTATCTTACTATCACCAAGAAATTTTACAACTCGTATTTATATTACAAGCACGATTCATAACGAAAAGGTAATATGATAATTGAGTAACACGAAGTGTGACGCCCTAAGGAGGGTGTTACATTTGAACTGTGTACTGCTACACAATGTTTGGATTGTAGGCTATAGACACAACGTTAGACAGTGCAATAGTTTGGTTGGGCAGCCATAAGTACTATTAGTTCTTTTCGGATCATTCTCTCAGATATCCGTGTTTAACTCCATGGAGTAGGAACAAGTCGGTGTGTGTATCATTCATTATCTGCATTTTACTGCTTTTTATAATCTGTGATAAAATGCATGATGTATTAATTTGCTATACTATATATGATATAATGGTATGTGTTAATTAATATTTGTTGTATTGTCATTTTCTTTATTGCCATGCGGGTAATGATGTAGATTGTCTCACCTCTCTATATGTTTTTTTGATATTATTATATTATTTCTGTAAAGAGTTTGAGGAAGAAGAGGAACAGCCTCTTGAGATACAGTATTCGGACGAGCGACAGCCGGGCGAGCAGTACGAGGAAGAAGAGTCAGTAAATCATTCTCACCATCAAGACTGATCTTGATATCATGGCATTGCTGGGATTTTTCGGGTTTGTGAGACTTGAGTTTTACGGAGGTTCGGAGGCCTGGTGTATGCGAGTGGATAGAGGAATAGTTGTCTACGTGGGACGTTTGACTGTGTCCCTATGTAGAGAGTACGACGAAGATGTTATATTTACTACTATGTTATATTTACATCTAGAGTTGCCTCTGACTCTTAGGCGTTACTGGCAAGGAATCTTCCATGCGCCTAGTGAGCTCAGTAGTGAGTCAATAGCCCGGACTCGTGTTCGTAGAGCTGTAGGACCTCCAGGAGTTCTGTCTTTTGATGATCTTTCTGAGGATGATCCATCGGAGGGTTAGAAATCTTTGAGGTGCACTTGGGCAATACTATGTTTTAGTTTTATGTCAACTCTTTACTGCTTTGTTAAATATTTGTAGTTGTAAATTATTTGTGTATTAAGACAAAAAATTATATGTATATTATGGTGTGATTGTACTTTGTTTTATTTTGTGCTTTGTGTTATTTTATTTAATGTTATAAGTATAGAAGGAGAAAATTTTTTACCACTAATATTAATTACGTATCAAATGTTTATAACTTGGGTAAGTATTTTATTTTATTTTATTTTATTACATCATAAATGTGACACTCCCACAAGGGTGTTACACACAGGAATGTCTACCTGTCTAAATACAGTCAGTCCATACTCTGGCTCAACAGGATGAACTGCTCTGATACTACCTTATGTAACACCCCCTTCCAAGGAGGCATTACATATTAGACTGACTTTTACATTTTAAAAACTTTCAAGTTACGAAATAGCAAATATTACAAAACGCGAGTTCAAAAAATTGCTTTTAATAGATAATATAAGCTTACTGAAATAGTCTAAAAGACTCAAGTCATAAAAACTAAAAGGCTTTTCATAAAAGCAAAGTTTACTACATCCTTAAGTACATCATCACATGTTCCAAAAGCCTAAAACTCAAGTACCTCAAAAATAAACATACCTATACATATGACTTCCAAATGAAAATTGAGCCTTGTCTAAGTCCAAACAACTAAAGAATGGGCTCCTGCACCCGATCTTCGTCCAAATTCCCTTTGGGATCCCCAATAGACAAAGCCCCCAGTCGGGGCATGTCACTGCGGATAGGAGTCCGAGCAGTCGACTCCACAGAGTCCTCCCCAGAGGAAACACTCCGATCATCCCAAAGCTCCCCAAGGGGCATGTAGACCTCCAAGTGAACATCTATGTCCATGGTAAATGTGACCGCCTTATACCGGGTCCGTCTCCAACTCAAAGTGACAACTCCGTCATACCGAACGTGCCCCATGTCCCACTGGACACTCTATGCTTCAGTGCCTCCATGAAACCGTAGCCTAGTGAAACCTCGCGGGTCTTGCCTTGTCGCCATCCCGGTCTTTCCCAACATAAATATAAAAAAAATAGAAGCAGACAAAATAATACAATAAAAGAGGTGAAATCCCCTACATTAATACCATCATGGCAACAAGAAACATAACAAAAGATAATAGTGCCTTTCATACACAACAACATCAAGTAATAGCAGATATAATCATGTCAATATAAGAATATCATAGAACAACTAACATAGTCATGTTATCAATTGATAAGTAATTCAACAATGTACATCAAGACATATATATATATATATATATATATATATATATATATATATATATATATATATATATATATATATATATATATATATGTGTGGATCATGTCACAATAACAGATATGTTGACTATGCATATGCACGATGTGTATGCTAACCATTCCTATGCACAATGCAACTTGTTCCTACTCCATGGAGTTAAGGTTCAGAGATGAGCATTCTAGAAGATCTGTCCCCCCTCAAAAGACAGTCTACGCCGGATCATGAAAAGGATAGTGCATGTCGGGTCCTTGTCGTGCGTTGCAACAATTTTTCATGGCCAGGGTTATACAATGTGACAGTGGTCACTAGGTGGATCATCTCGCTTTAACGCCCCATGAGATCCATCTGGGATCACACTTATCCAAATTCTTGCTCACTCTTAGGCACCACAAGCCGATAGTCTAATACTTAAGTGCATACTCAAAGAAATCAAACCACCATTGTACTGTTCCCAATAGTATTAAGGCAACTGCCCATACGATTGTCCAATACCATTAGTATTAATGATATTATATAGCCGCCTATACAATTACATAATACCAATGATCCACTTGGGTCTAGCACTCTGGCCCAAAAGCACAAGGCTAAATCCATAGTCCACTTGGGTCCAGTACGTCGGCCAATGTACAATGTCAAATTCATAATCCACTTGGGTCAAGCACGTCGGCCTAAGGCACAATGTCAAATTCATAATCCACTTGGTGCTAGTACATTGGCCCAAGGTACAATGTTAATGCATGCTATCATAAAGGATTTCAGTAGTGCAAGTTCAAGAATCATTACTATCAAGTCACGTGGAGCATTTTCACAAATTCCTCTAGTATATAGAAACATTAGGTCTTCTTCAGTCTTTAATTATCATGCCCTCTAGAATGAAGATAGAAATTAATTCAAATTACTAGCTGCTTCTAACTTAGTTCCTCGGATAACCTATCCTCATATTATTTATGAAAACCTAAAGAAAGAACCCTAATGTCCTTACCTCACCAGTCCTTTCCTTTTCATCTAGGTCTTTCAAATTTTCTCTAGTTCTTTCTCAAGCTTGTTTTTCCTCTCAAGACCGAAAATCACTCTTTTGCTAAATGATAAAATTTATTCTTTTCCATCCTTATCTTATAATTCCTAATTAAATTCCTAGGTTATTATATCATCTAGATCCACTACTAATAAGTCACTTTCTATTATCCCCATTGTCTCCGAACTTGTTTCCATTTGTACATTCAAAAGTTATTACTCCTCAAATTGTGACATTATAATTATCTTCAATCTTACTCATAAATCCCTAAACCCTAATCTGTCTTCCAGATCACCTAAACGATATTTCCTAGCATTCTTTCTACAACTTCCATTATTCAATTTCTAAATAAAATTCTTTCCATCCTAATTACTCTTCCACCTTATTATCAAAAAATTTAGGTCTCTAATTCACTCTTACTTCTAATTATCAAGTATCATGGCCAAAAATCAATTTTTTTTCAATGGTAAAAATTTTGTTTCTTCTGTCATTTAACTTATAACCTTATAGATCATGTCTTTATCACCTAATCACCTAAGTCCTTGATAACCAAATATTTTTCTCATGGATATCTCTTCTTGGGCCAAGGTGGCCGTGAGCCTCAAGGGTCAAAGGAAACCAAATAAATCATTCTTCCCCAACACAATCATATCATACCACTTACTTTAATCATCATAATTTATTAAATTCTTGCTTGCTATCAAAATCACATATATCCATTAAGTCATCAAAATCATCTTTGCATACAACAACATCATATAATCATATCAAATCAAACAAACATAAATCAAAATTACATAATCAAGTGGATGAATCCTCGCGTGGACTCTCCACTCCCAACACAACCATTCGTTCCTCACCCCCATAGTATGGTCGATCAGGTTAATCTCCCTCTTACCTTAGGTGTAGCCCTCTAGCTCCTTGTAAGTCCTTGTGTAGCAAACTTTTTCCACTAAGAGGTTCTTAGAATCAAAGCAAACACACAAGAATTAGTACCTAGGGCTTGAATAAGGTTACCATAGATCAAAGTATGGCTTTACATTCTTTAAATTAAAGCAAGAGAGAAGATTCAAGAACTTTACTTTAGGCCTTTGGAACTTGAGATTTGAAGCAAAGCTTAAAGCAATACTTAAAGTAGGATAAATTAAAGTTTGATTCTTCACACAAGAGTGTCTTAGAATGGGGTAGAGACTCAAGATCTAAGGTTATCTTGAATTATTGGAGATTTGGTGATGTGTTTTGGGGGTTGGCTGTGAGCTTCAAATGGAAAAAGTGAAAGTTTTGTGTTTAGCCTTTGGTTGCTTGGATGAAAGGATGAACAAGTGATGAACTAAGTGTAGGATGGTCCCCCAAAAATAGCTTGGCCATGAGGTGTAGAGGAAAAATGAGAAGAGAAAAATAGAAATCAAGAATCTCACCCTAAGATCTTCAAGTTAGGGTTTGAAAGAAAATGAAGAAGATGAGAGAACTTGATGATGATCACAACATAGAAAATCACCTATAAAGTGTGTAGATCCTAGAAATGTGATTGAATGTAGAAAACAAAATGGAAGAAGAAGTTTGAGAGTGGTAGCCGTGAGGTGAAGGAGAGAAAGTGGAAGATGAAAATGGGATGTGATTGTCATGAGGTTGAGAGAAAATGGAAGAGAGAAAATGATGAGAGAGAATGAGATAGAAGCTTAAGGGTAGAGAGAGAAAGTGATAAAAAGTTTTGGAAAATGAGAAGTGGCAACTTTTGTGAAAAGATGACAACTTGTCATCTTTTCTCTCCTCCAAAAACCATGTACACCTAGGAGAAAGGAGCAAAACTTCTTTTGCAAGTTTCTCCTAAAGCTTCTTTTAGAAGCTTTGCATGTTTCCCTAAAAAGGTCAAATCATATTGTCATGTAGTGATATGACGATATCACTTAGATGATATCATAAAAGTGACTAGGTAGAAATGATCTACTAAATTTTTACTGCAAGTTATTATCCAATGGATAAAAGTTACAGTTATCACTACCAGTATCTATTATCTAACGGACAATAGAGTGTACCCAAATTTTATCGGTCAGATAAAATCTTGAAAAATGAAAACTTCATAGACTGTATCTGGCCTCAGGTTTAGTAAGATCCCCCATCACCGTTTCCACAGTCCAAGGTTTTTCGTCCTCGGGGAAAATATTTCATTTTCCCGGCTCTGCTCAATGTGCACGTAAATAAAAGAATATATTAAAATAATCAAATAATTCAAATAATTCTAGAAAAATTCACAAAAATCATGAATATTATAAAATAATTATTTATCATGAAACAAGCAAATTTTTAGGGCATTACAGAAAATATCAAAAGACCTTACTATACCAATATGGGTCACATGATAAACAAAACTTTGACAACTAAACCTTTGGTTAGGGGATATGTAACCATAAGTTATGTAGGGATATACTCACATGAGTTTGAAACTCCTGAATCTTCTCTCTAACAAACATATACTTTGTGCCAAAAGTTTTGAGCGCTTAAAGCTCTTATTGATTTGAGAGAAGCACACTATAGTAGAGCTATCACAATAGATAGTAAGAGGTTTGAAAATACTCTCCACAATATGAAATTTAGTAATCAAATATTTCAACTATATCGCTTGATGCGTAGCCTCATAATAAGCTATATACTCTGCCTCCATAGTGGAAGTAGTTATAAATGTCTGTTTAACACTCTTCCAAGAAACAGCACTTCTAGCCAACATAAAGATATACCTTAATCTGGACTTGTGGTCATCTGAAACAACCACCATAATTAGAATTAGAATAGTCAATCACCTCATAGTGATTCGATCTCCTATAGCTAAGCATATAAGCTTTGGTACCCTATAGATACCTCATAACTCGTTTTGCAACCTGCTAATGAGCCACACCAAGTTTGCTCAAGTATCTCCCAAGCACTCTAACAACAAAAGCAATATAAGGATGTGATAAACACAATTTTCATACATTATTTAGCCCTCATATTTATTCTCTTAAACCTCTTATATACTTAATTGATTAGGTTTAGCCATATTTTATAAGTTTGGGTTCCAAATTAAGCTTAATGATATTTTTTAGCATTATGACAATTTTACACTGTTTCTGTATTTCGAGTATAACTTGAGTTATAGACATCTAAAAATTATGAAATTTACCTTGTAGGAAAGATAAGAGGAAGCTCTACAACTTTGATGCAGAGCTCCAAAGCTAAATTGGATGTCTATAGGGTCAGATTATGCTGAGAAGTCAAAACAAGGATGCTGATGCTAGAATCTAAATAACGCGCAAAGATTAGGCCATAAGTTGGGCTATAAGAGTCAGAATGCGCTAAAACTGGTGCCATTTGAAATTTAAGACAAAATCCTTCAAACACTTATCAAAATGGTGACATTTTGATTAAGTTTTAGTTATATTAAGGCAGTTGGGAGTTAGGCATTGAATTAGTTAGTGCAGGTGGGGAGATAAGCATGACACACATTTTTCACTCATTCACACTTACTAAACAAGTCTATTCTTATTTTGTACTTTTCATGCTCTATAAAAAGCAACATTGGCTGCTTATTGAGGGTATCTTGGTTGAGAGATTAAGACCATGTTCTTGTATCATTTGTTTCCCTTGCTGTAATTTTCTTTTGTTCTAAATAGAAGTTATGTTCATCTCCTTCTTCTTCTCTTTTTCTTCCTTCTTGTTCATGAGTAACTTATTCTCATTTTTCTTGGGTGAAAAGGTGAAACTTCTGGTAATGAAATAAAGTTAGATTAATCTCTTTCTTGTACTTAAATGTTATATTATCAAGTGGTTATTATATGTATTGGATTTTGTTTCTAATCAACTTAGAAATCCTCCTTGTAAAGTGGAGATCTTGATTCGTTGTAGACAAAAGATTGGCATAATAAATGCTTGAACCCATTAACAAGTGTTGGCATTAGTGGATAATTAAATGAACCATAATATAACTACATATATAACCTTAAATGAACTTTGAATGTGTATTTTCTAATTGGAACCTCCATTATGTGTGGATTCCAATTGAGTTATAAAATGAAATAATCTTGTCCTTAATTTATATACCGAGAGTGGATCTCCTAACCCAAGTAAGTCATTTTCATTTGTGAACAATTTTTATCACCTTTATTTTTGTGATAAATCTTTTCCTTACCTCAAAGATTTTTTTCATCAATTTCCTATGGATTGACTTCGGACTTCCGAGAATTTATTACTTGAGACAACTTGTGCTTAAGTTTGCAACATATCATTCATATCAAGTTTTTGGCGCCATTTCCGAGGAATTGATTTGAAGAACAAATTCATTAAGGTTCTCTTTCTTTAAGTAAACTTCACTATCTGGTATATTCTTTCCTTACTCTTTTAATTTTCTAGTTGCATCATATTTAATTGCAGGTTTACCATACTGCCTACTTGTTAATATATTTTTCTAATACAATGGAAGGTTGAGCTCTGTTCATTTTTTTCCTATTTTAAATCAATTATTTATGCTTAATTAGTATCTTGATTCAAATTCTAGTCGTTTGGTTAAAACTAATCTTGGTACTTTATATATTGATCTGTTTGAATCATAATCACACACATTGGACACTGGCTAAAAATGAAAGTGAACATGATGAACATGAAAATCAATCGTTGTGAACCATGCACGAATATTTGTAACCACCTTGAAATTCTAGCCCATCATGTTTTATCTTTCCACTTAATGCTAACAATTTTAAATTTAAGTCAGGTATGATTTCATTACTTCCTAAATCCATGGTTTAGAATCTGAAAGCCTATATTTACATTTAAAAGAATTTGAGGAAGTATGTATCACTTTCAGTGATCAAAATTACACTAAAGAGATTATTAAGCTTAAATTATTTCTTTTTTCTTTAAAAGATAAAGCAAAAACTTGGCTTAACGCTTTGAAACCAAAATCAATTAGAACATGGCAAGAAATGCAAAGTGAGTTTTTAAATAAAATTTCTCCAACACATAAAATCAATACTTTGAAAAGACAAATCCAAATTTTTTTCCAAAATTCAAATGAAGCATATTTTTAATATTGGGAACATTTTAAAGATTTGTTAAATTATTGCCCACATCATGGTTTTGAAAAATAGGGCACTAGAAGCTTCTTTTATGAAGGGTTCATGGAAACAATGTGCAATGACGAGTTTCTTGATAAAGAACCTGAAGAAGTTTTAGAATATTTAAATCATTTGGCCGAGAATTCTCAATTTTTACATGGTACTAATCTTTCTAAAAATTTAATTAGATCTAACTTTGCAAGTGCTAGTAAAGGAAAATATCACCTTTGTCAAGAAGAAGATCTAAATGCTAGGTTCACCAGTTTGGCTAGAAAGATTGAAGCCATGGAATTAGGGAAAATGAAAGAAATCAAATCTGTTCAAAATGAAGAAATTTGTGGCATTTGTGATGACTTAGGACACTCAACAAATGAATGTCCAAAGATTCTTATTTTTAAAGAAGTTGTGCATGAGCAAGTAAATGTAATGAATAATTTTAAAAAGTCATTTACCTCTTCTTTTTTAGATTCATACAATCTAGGATGGAGAAATCACTCGAGCTTTAATTAGAGGAATAATAATCATGCACAATTTATGCAACCACTACCTCCGTAGGCATAGATTGACTCTTAAAATTCTCAAGGATATGCACCTTATGTCCCACCATATAGGAAAAACCTTAATGGAACATTGCATGCATTCATGAAGAAGCAAGAGGTCATTAATAACCAAAACACTCAAGCCATAATTGACATAAAAGACACTCTTACTAAATTTGCTTCTGCACTCACCATTCACGAGAAAGGAAAATTTTCTTCTTAACCTCAACTGAATCCCAAGGGTCAATACAGTCTAAATGAGGGTAGTTCATAAAGTCATCAAATAGATCAAGTCAAGTCAGTGATAACTCTTAGGAATGGAAAGGTTATTGAAAAACAAATTCCTGAACCTTGTGAGAGAGATGATGAATCAATTCCCCAAGATAAGGAAGGGGTTGATAAACCACCTGGCCAAAAAGAGATCAAACTCTCGCCTTCACCCTCATTTCCTCAAGCATTAAACAATTCAAGAAAATTGAGCCACAACACTGAAATTTTTGAAATTTTTAAACAAATGAAGGTCAATATTCCTCTGTTAGATGCTATCAAACAGGTTCCCTCTTATGTCAAATTTTTTAAGGACTTGTGCATTGTTAAAAGAAAACTAAATGTGAAAAAAAAGTCTTTTTGGCTGAACAGGTAATATCTATTCTTTAGAATAATAATGCCTTGAAACATAAAGACCCTAGTTGTCCTAGAGTTTCATGCATTATTAGAGAATATAACATTGAACAAGCTTTACTTAATCTTGGTGCTAGTGTTAATTTGCTTCCATATTCAGTTTATCATTAACTCAACCTGGGTGAGTTAAAACCAACTTCTATAACTCTTCTACTTATCGATAGATCAGTTAAAATTCCAAGAGGATTTAGTAGAAGATGTGTTGGTACAAGTTAATAAATTCATATATCCTATGGATTTTATTATCTTAGAAACTGAACTTGTGGTTAATAATTGCAAGTGAATTCCTGTTACTTTAGGTCACCTATTTTTAGAAACATCTAATGCTTTGATAAATTGCAGAAATGGAGTGATGAATCTAACATTTGGAAATATGACACTGGAGCTTAATGTTTTCAACATGTACAAGCAACAACAGGAAGTCCATGATGAAAAGAAGGAAGTTGACAGGATTAAATCTATTATATATGATCATTTTCAAACGAGGAGTTCTTCATTTGACTCAGGTATGCAATTAGATGATGATATTTCTGAAATACTCTTTGCTTGATTGTACACAGGTAATGGAATACAAAGGATGGAAGTCGAGATTCAAAGAGCTAAAACTCATAAATGATAATACCCATGAAGAAGTACCCACAGTGGAACTAAATCCATTACCTGCTAGGTTGAAGTACATATTTTTGGGAGAAGAACAAAGCTTTTCAGTGATAATTTCCTTGACCCTTACTGGAGAACAAGAAGGTATGTTGATATAAGTACTTAAAAGGCATAAAAGTGCAATTGGATGGATATTAAAGGACATAAAAGGTATTAATCCATTAATTTGTACACATAGAATACATTTAGAAGATAATGCTAAAACATCACAACAACCTAAAAGAACATTAAATCCACATATGAAAGAGGTAGTTAGAGTTGAAGTTCTCAAATTACTTGATGTATGAATTATCTACCTTATCTCTGATAGCCAGTGGGTAAGCCCTACACAAGTTGTGCCTAAGAAATCTTCAATAACAATGGTTGAAAATGAAAAAAATGAATTAATACCTACGTGAGTCTCATCTAGTTGGCGTATGTGTATTGATTTTAGAAAATTAAATGCTGCCACTAAGAAAGATCATTTTCCTTTGCTATTTTTGATCAAATTTTGGAAAGGGTAGTAAGACATCCCTACTATTATTTTCTTGATGGTTATTCGAGCTATTATCAAATACTCATTACATTAGATGATTAAGAAAATACCACTTTTACATGCATCTTTGACATTTTTGCATTTAGAAGAATGTCTTTTGGCTTTTGTAATGCTCCAGCAACATTCTAAAGATGCATGTTAAGTATTTTTAGTGACATGGTTTAGCATTATTTAGAGGTTTTCATGGATTACTTGACAGATTTTGGAAATTCATTTGAAATTTGTCTTGATAATTTGGAAAAAGTTTTTAAAAGATGTTAAAAAAAGGACTTGTGTTAAACTAGGAAAAATGTCATTACATGGTTACCTCAGGAATAGTGTTACGTCGTGTGATATCTTCTAAAGGAATTGAAGTTGATAAGGCCAAATTTGAATTAATTGCCCATTTGCCTTCACCAAAAATAGTCATGGAAGTTCGTTCATTTTTAGGACATGTAGGATTTTACAGAAGATTCATTAAGGACTTTAGTGTCATATCTAGACCATTATGTATTCTTCTAATAAAAGATGCACCATTTGATTGGATTTAAGAATATCAAAAATCTTTTGAAATTTTAATTGGTCTTCTGATATCTGCTCTTATCATGCAAACCTCTGACTGGTCTTTGCCTTTTGAGTTGATGTGTGATGCTAGTAATTTTGTTGTTGGCGCTGTTTTAGGCCAAAGAAAGGAAGGTAAGCATCATGTAATTCATTACTCAAGTCAAACTTTAAATAATACACAAATGAATTACACCACTACTAAAAATGAACTACTTGCTATAATTTTTGCATTAGACAAAATTCAAGCTTATTTAATTGGTTCTTCTATTGGTGTTTTCACCAATCATGTTATTGTTAGATATTTAATGTGTAAGAAGGACGCCAAACCTAGGTTGATAAGGTGGATTTTGTTGCTTCAAGAATTCAACATCACAATAAAAGATAAGAAATGAGCCAAAAATGTTATTGCAGATCATTTATCTAGACTTAGGATAGACTCACCTTTTGATATCACACCTATCAATGATTATTTCCTGATGAATTTTTATTTTTTATCAATTTCATGCCTTGGTTTGCTAACATAGTTAAATTTCTTGTATCTGGAAAGATGTCGCCTCAATGGATGCACCAAGATAGAAAGAACTTTTTGACTGAGGTGAGAAAGTTTTATTGGGATGACCCATATTTGTTGAAATATTTTCCTGATCAAATCATTTGGAGATGTGTACCCGATAGAGAGGTAGGTAGTGTCATTAAATTTTGTCACTCAAAAGCATATAGAGGTAACTTTTCTTCAAAGAAAACAGTTGTGAAAATCTTGTAGTGTAAATTTTATTGGCCCGTTTTATTTAAGGACAACTATACATTTTGTAAAAGTTGTGAAAACTGTCAAAAATTGGGTTCCATTTCTAAATGAAACATGATGCCTCTGAACCCCATCCTTGTCATTAAAATTTTTTATTATTAGGGAATTGATTTCATGGGTCCATTTCCATCATCATTTGGATTTATGTATATTTTGGTTGTAGTTGATTATGTCTCAAAATGGATTGAGGTGATTTCATATTGACACAATGATCATAAAACTGTTCTTAAAATTTTAAAAGAAAATGTCTTGAGTCGATTTGGAATCCCTCGAGCAATCATCAGTGATGGGGGAACACATTTTGTAATAAACTATTTGAATCCTTAATGAAGAAATATGACATTACGCACAAAATTGCCACCCCTTGTCACCCTCAAACAAGTGTACAAGTAGAATTAGCAAATAAGATGATTAAACAAATTTTAGAGAAAAATGTTAACCCAAATCATAAAGATTAGTCTTTATGACTAAACGGTGCACTTTGAGCTTAATGTACTACTTTAAAAACATCTTTAGGCATGTTACCCTATTGGGTAGTCTATGAAAAACCTTGTCACTTGCATGTAGAACTTAAGCATAAAGTATTTTGGGCCATTAAAGCTTTCAACCTAAACCTTGATAATGCTTGCAAGTTACGCAAATTGTAATTAAATAAACTTGAGGAATTGAGAAATGATACATATGAAAACTCAAATTTATAAAGCTAGAGCAAAACCTTTACATGACAAAACAATTTTGAGAAAATCTTTTGAAATTGGTCAAAAAGTTCTACTTTATAATTCTCATCTTCATATATTCCCTAGAAAATTGAGATCTAGGTGGAATGACGCTTTTGTTGTCAAACATATGTATCCTCATAGAGCCATAGACATTGAGAACCCTAGGAATACTAATGTGTTTAAGGTCAATGGACATAGACTTAAACCATTTTTAGAAAACCAAGTTGTTGAGGTAGAATCCATTTTCCTTTTTAATCCTTGTTATGAGAAGAATTTATTTTAATTTTGTGGTTTTCTTTTTGCAATTCTTTGTGGCATCAGTTAAGTGGCAGATAACGGTACTCCATGGCTCTTAAGTTAATTTTTTTTCAGTTTCCCATAATAATTGATTCTTTCTCCTTTAAAATAGATGTCATTCTCTCAAATTTAAAAAACCATTTTCCTTCTCTTCCTCAAAACGCTCTAATAAAAATATAAAAATCTAGGTGTGAAAGACTGAGATTGTTAATGCATAAGGGCATCCTGGAAGATATGCGCTTAATAATCGAAGGAAAGGTCCATTTAGCAGGTGAGTCTTCAAATTCATTTGCCTCATACATGCTAGGTCTCGGTAAAAGTTCGTATTTTAAAAGGACAAGATTGAAAAGATAACAAGTTTGTGACAAATGTGCACGATGGACTTGTAACAAGTGATGTTGTTCTTTAGGGATGGTTTTCACAAACCAAGAAGATAAAATAAACTTTATTAAGAATGGACTAAGTAAGGAGTCATTAGATGATATCTTATTGACTCTTGAGACATATTCTTGTGGAGTTGTGCATTGTGAACTCATTACTTTATGGAATCTCTTCAAGGACAAACATAAATGTTACAGTCTTGGGAATCTGACTCAAAAAGTTCCTGTTTTCCAATTTATAAGAAAATTGGATGAGAAGCTTATCCTCGACTCATAGAAGGCATTTAAGTCGTTACTAGATGTAAAACCAAAGGAAGATGTGAGTCACAATCACAACAACATGCATGTTATAATCTTGTTCATCTCAAAAAAAAAATTGTGTTTCTTAATTTTAAACTTTTCTAACAACAGCCAGCCTACCTATATAGGTGCTATCATTACATTTTCCATTATTTTTCCTATTTAAAAACTTTATTTTCTTCATTTTCATCCAAATCATAATCATTCAAAGGGAGGGTGAGTATAGAAATGGAGGGAGCTTATGTTCGTCGATTTACAAATATATGTGTATTATGTGGATCAAGTTTTGGGAAGGGTATAGAGTTTGTAAAAGTAGCAAGCACTCTTGGTCGCTAGCTGCGAGGAAAATTCATGTAGTATATGGGGGAGGTAGCATTGGGTTAATGGGGATTATATCAATCACTACACTTCTAGGAGACAGTCAAGTTTTAAGTATCATTCCTAGAGCTTTAACTAAAAGGAACATCACTAGAAAGACAATTAAGGAGGAACTACGAGTATCAACTATGCATGAACGAATGGTTAAAATGCTTGACAATTGCGATACATTCATTACCTTACCAGGTGGCTATGGTACTTTGGAAGGAGTTTTTCAAATTGTCTCTTGAACCCAACTAAACATCCACCATAAATTCATAGGTTTATTGAATGTTAATAATTTCTTTGATGGTTTGTTATCTTTTCTTGAACATGCTGTGGTACAAAACTTTATCACACTTTCGGCAAGATAGATCATTATCTATGCTTCCACTGCCGATAAGTTAATTGATAAATTACAAGCTTTTGTCTATGAATCTGATCTAATAATGGCTCAGATAGATTGGTCAGAGGGAAGCAACAAGTAACACGAGTTTGATCTATCACTCTGTCTATAACTTCCTTTTACCTTTGGTTTTATTCATCGTACTTTGTTTCTGTTTAAATTTGTGTTAGATTTCTCTTTTCAATAATTGTCACAACAGGTAATATCTTCTATCCTTTACTCATCTATATTTAGACATTGAGGACAATGTTGTGATCTGGTTGGGGGTGAAGGATAGTTGACATAAAAAAAATTTAGGGAAATATGTTTATTGATATGATTATCAGTAACTTACTAATAGCAAAACAAATTAAGTATGGCAGAGTAAGGAGTAACTTTACTCTTGAAACGCATCTAAATTAGGGAAGTAACTATTCTATGTTAATATTTGTGGAAGTAACAAAGTTTTATCGTTTGATTTCCTTTGAAAGATTAAAGTAACGAACTCTTACATCCTTTGAAGCAATCAAAATTCAGGGTTCATAGCATGATTGAATAAATTATCTTTTTTCTTAAATTTCACATGCTTGGTTTTGAATGTTGAATTGGTGGATTGAAAATGATAGATGTATGCCTTGTGAGATTTTGAGCCTATTGATGAATGGATTAAACATTTGTACTATTCTCTTCTTTCTAGTGTGATTTTCACTCATGAAATTGTTACTCTAGAACTTGCTTTAATTCTTTTTTAGGCTACATTTTCATATGCATACATAAACATAATTGAGACATTTTTCATGAAATAGATACTTTAACTAAACAGTCAACCTTACATATTTTTCCTTGTTTAACCCCTTTGAAGTTATTTGGCCATTCCTTGTTTTTAGCTCATTATATGCCTTAAATGAAAAAAAAATCATATTCTTACCCAACCTTAAGGAATAAGAGAGCATTGACATTGTTATTGGATGATTTCTTGAACAAGTGTGGGTGTGTGTGTTCAAAATGGTTGATGAAAAAGGAAAGAGTGGCCAATTCTAAAAAAAGAAAAAGAAAGAAAGGTCAAAAAGGTAAAAAGGGAAGGGAAAAGAATATGTAAAGGGAATTTGCATTAGGTAGAGTTGGGATGAACTTTCATGCTTGTTATTTGAACTCAACCCTAATGCTCATTTATTCTCTTTGGTATTTAACTTGTCATATCCATAATACCCCCTCCTTTACCTTGACCTCATTACAATCTTGAATAAAGTCCTCTTGATTTGTGATATCAGCAAGTGCACCGAATCACAAAAGTAATAAAAAGTGAGTAAGAGTATCGTCCCATGAGGATTATGTTATCAATTACTAAATTCATCAAAATGACACTGTTCAAGCTATCAATAAGAGAGGGAATTATTACAAATTCAATTAAAAAGAAATATAAGTAAACAAAATAATAAATCAAAGGGGTGAAAGACGGTGATATTAAAGCGTTAGGGTTCAGACTTCACTAAAACTCTTTAATTGCACATTCAAATATTAATTTTACTATGTTCTATTCCAATGATTTATGGTCAATTCTCAAAATTAATTAATACCCAATCTCTTGGTATATTAATCCTCTTACACTGTTTGGAATTAACTAATCCCTTATTCTAACCCCAAATAGAAAGGCATTATCAAGAATAAAAGAATTAAAAGAAAGACCATATAACTCACAACATTTATTCCTAGCAGTTATAGAAATTATGGCGTCTATCACATGTTCTAGGTTCATGCAAATTTTTTCAAATCATACATTAACTCAAAAGATCATTCCCAAATTGATCAAGTTTAGAGAAGCATTAAGAATAGAGATAAACATGTAAATCATGAAATAGAAACATAAATTAAACCCATAAAAGAAGTTACATCATCAAAGTTCAAGATCCATCATCACCCTAACAAAGGAAAATTAGTTACACATAGAAAAAGAAGAACACAAAGGGAATAATATGACAAACTCCATTGTAGAAATGTGGAAAGGTTGAAGAAAATTCATAATCTTCAAGCCTAATTGCGCCCACACCACATTAGGGTTTGTGCCTCTTGACAGTTGTTGTGTTGTGTCCAAGTGTCTCCACTTATCTTCAATTTGGCATAACTTTTCTATTTAAAAAGAATTCAGCGTGTTCTATTACGCGTTCAGCGCTCAGTATTCAGTGCTCAGGCACTAAGTCATTTAAATCACGGTGTGGTATTCCCAACTAGTGCTCAAGCGCTGACTGTCCAAAGCTCAGGCGCTAGTTCACTTAAATGGAAAACTCCAACGTTCAATGCGCGCTCAATTGGTGGTGGACCAGCGCTCAGGCGCTAGTGTCTAGATACAATTCTCGCTTTTCTTCATTGTTCAAGCATCCAATCTTCTCTATGTGTAATTACCTAACAAAAAACAACAAAAACATGTAATAAGAACACAATTAAAATACTAAAAATATAAAAAGACTTGAGAACAAAATTAAATCAAAAAAATTAAAAGATGATGAAAATCCAAGATTTTGAACTATAAAAATATTAATTTTTGCAGGTGCATCAAAAGACAAGCAAGCTTATGGTAGTACAATTTTTCATGGGTTTAATTGAGTGAAATACCTACCTTTTAAACACGTGAGAGATTGAGAGTGAATCTTGTGAAGATCTATCATTCTTAACTCATGCTTTTCAATTAAAGTTTCTTTGCTTATTGGTTTGAGATGTCAAGAAATGTTAGCTCATAAATATTTTGATCCCTTGAATCTTTGGTTGCTCTTCTTGCTTATGGACTTTTGCATTCTTGAATATAATTGGAAAGTAAGTTTTTTTTTTATCATTTTTTTAGCTTGAGTTTTTTTGTTTTTCCTTGTTACCTAGTGTTAAAGTTTTAGTTTACCCGAGGCATGCAAAAGCCAAGTGTGGGAGAATTTGATAAACACAATTTTCATACATTATTTAACCCTCATATTTAGTCTCTTAAACCTCCTATGCACTTAATTGATTGGATTTAGTCATATTTTATAAGTTTGGGTTCTAAATTAAGCTTAATGGTATTTTTCAACATTGTGATAATTTTATACTATTTGTAACACCCCAACTTTTGGGTTAATTATAATATAGTCCTAAATGTACTGTTTTGTAATTTCTATGAGTAGTAAATTGAATTTGACTGTTTCGTGAGTGTATTTGATTGTTGTATATGATTTGCTCCGAGTCGAGAAAATAATAATTTTCTGGCCGAAAAAATCTTATTTTAATTAATTGGAGCTGGAGGATCTTACTAAACCAATTCCGATTGATATATATATTAATCTTTTAATTTTTAGGCTTCAACTGTGTAATAAAATAGTTTTATATTATTATAATATTATTTTATTTAACAGTACTTACTGTCTCAAAAATAGTAGAAATCTGCTTCAAAATGACCGTGGACCCTAAAAAGTCTGTGGGACCCATGTTTAGAAAAGCAGTCAACGATTCTGGCTGGACTAGATTCTAAGCCAATAGGAACAAGTCAACGAAAGTGGCTTGACTATTTTAAACTAATAAGAAGTGGTCAAATAAAGAGGCAAAGACTTCTTTGTGGACCATTAGATGTAAAGCTTATTTTAGATGCTTTTGATCATAACCGTTGATCAAATCAATGGTGTGAGAACAATTCTAATTAAATCACTAAGCAATATCCACCTTAGATTAAATCAAGGGCTAGGAATTAAAGTTAAATTCAATGGTTAAGATTGAGTCAAACATAGTGGCTTGACTTTACTTAGAAGCTAATTAAACCTAATTTGATTAATCTAATTACCTAATTAAGGAACTAAGTAAGCTAACCTAGATATTGATTAGTTATAATCTAATTACTAATTAGATATCCTAATTTTATTTAGAAGCTATAGTATATACAATTATATGTTTAATTAATTAGTTATGTAATTAGAATGTTAATTAAGTGTAATTAGGGAACCTAACCTAATTAATTACCTATTTAATTAGCATGTGATTAGCTTTTAATTAAAATCAAACCAAGCCTCTAATCCTATTAAGGCCACATGGCCAAAGAGCTTGGGAAGCCTCTCCAAGTTTCTTGAACCATCTTGCATGGCCATTAGGTGGCCAAATGGTGACATAGGCCATGTGCCTTCCTAGTGTGAACACATTAGGATATTTACTATCCAAGTTAAACACTCAATCTCTTCTATACACTCACGGCAGCCCCCCTCCCATTTTACACTCAATATTCATTTTTACACTTATCTAAAAGCTTTGCTTATTTTCTTTCCAAAATTCCTAAGAACTCAAGAACACTTTCCTTCCATTTTTCTCTCTCAAATTCGGCCTCTCACCCTAAACCCACCATCAATATTCTATAATTTTATCTCTTCACATTTCCTAAACCAAAACTATCTCCTAAACATTTTTCCTTTACAAGGTTTTGTCAAAAACTTACTCCTTCTAGTTCAAAATCCAAGCTTTTGTCTACTTCCCTAAAGGTAAACTTTGGTTTTTATGGTTTAAAATTTGATTTGTAATTTTCTAAACCATGTTTGTTCTATGATTTTCCATCATGAACCTTTGTATGTGATTTTGCTCATTATTTAAGAATTGTAGGGATTTGTTTTGGAGTCAATTAGAAAATCAAAGGAGAGGAGGAGACTAGGAGATCTTTGTTTTCAAGAGGTAAGAGGGGGATTTAATCTCATCAACCTTGTGTGGTGATGAGAAAATGGATTGTATGTGTGTGAAGAATCCATAAGGATTCATTTATGTGTTTGTTTAATGCTTTCCTATTTTGTGATTGATTTTATGTGCAAGCATGTCTATAGTTTTAAAATATATTGCATGTGTTTATAGATATATGATTATTAATGTAGGATGTGAATAACATGTAAGGATTGTATGAGTGTTCCAAAGAACACACATGAGGCTCACAACTTCTCCAAGAAAAAGAGAACCAAAATGTTCTCAACTATTTTCTAAAACAATGATTTTAATGAATCTAGGTAAAATAATGAATTTGAGAATGATTTAGATTGATTTTGGCCAACATGCCATTTAATATACAATTGAATTCCTAAGTTATTTTCTACGGTAGGTTAAGTAACTAATCTACAAAAGAATTTGATTCCAATGAATATTTGAAAAATAAAATGAATAAAGTTAGTTTTAGAATTTTAGGTTAGAAGGATTTGTGATAACTAAGAAATAATGGAACACTTGAAAAATACTAACGTAGAGCTCACTTTCTGAGTTTTGAAGCGTGTTAGCAAGTTTCAAGGTGTAACTGTTGGGTAAGGTTAAAATGAATAGTATTTAGAGAAAAACGTCAAAAATACCATATACTGATTTTCTAGGCAAAATGCTGCCGAAATTTACTAAAATCAGACAAATAAAATGAAGAGATTCCATAATATATTTATAATGTAAGGAAAATATTCTACATAGTTTAAAAGTACTAAATAAAGCTTATGCATTGTTAAAATAAAGACTTTAAGCTATATGGTTAAGAAAATGATTTAAAAATCTTACGCGATTGAGAAAAATGATTTAAAAACATTACGCAATGTTCAAAAATGTCAAAATATATTTACATGATTTAAAAATGTTTGTAAAAGCAACGCGATTGTGAAAATGTTATATAAAATTTCTACGCGACTAAATGGAATAGTGAGTTTGACTGTCGGGCCAAAGTGGTGGACCCGGACATGTTGTGAGATAGTACTGTCAAGTGGAGACATACTATATTTTGGTGTATTGAGACTGAGGGTATTTTCATAAATATAGTAATATATTGAAATTAAGGGTATTTTGGTAATTCTTGATTATGCTTAGAGAGTTGTGTCAATTTGGTTGATAATTGGCGATTGGTTGACGAGATGAATTACACCGTGTTGTGGGTGTGATAGGCGTAGTGTGGTTCATTATATGAACTTTGAGGCATTAGTGTGCAGAGAATTCCACATATGGACAGTGGGTTGCTCCTCTGGGTCGTGGTAACGGGCAACACACTAATGATCTTGACAAGCACTATTCTTAATCGAGATCTTGTGGAGACTATTTAGTACAATGCCTGTAGTGCACGATGTATTGGACTGTGTACTGCTACACGATGTTTTGGACTGTGGACTATAGACACGACATTGGACAGTGTAATAGTTTGGTTGGGTAGCCTGAGGTACTATTAGTTCTTTTCGGATCATTCTCTCAGATATCTGTGTTTAGCTCCATGGAGTAAGAATGAGTCAGTGTGTGTTATCATTCATTATCTGCATTTTAATGTTTACTATAATTTGTGATAGAATGTATGATGTATTAACTTGATATACTGTATGTGATATGATGGTATATATTATTGTGATATTTGTTTGTATTGTCATTCTCTTTATTGCCATGCTGATAATGATGTAGATTGTCTCACCTCTCTATATGCTTTTCTCTATATTATTATTATATTTCCGTAAAGAGTTTGAGGAAGAGGAAGAGGAACAGCCTCTTGAGATTCATTATCCAGCCGAGCGAGCTGTACGAGGACGGCAAGTCGATAGATCACCCCCACCATTAGGACTGATCTTGAGACCATGGCGTTGCCAGGATTCTTCGGTTTTGTGAGACTTGATTTCCATGGAGACTCGTAAGCCTGGCGAATGCGTGAGGATAAAGGATCAGTAGTCTATGTGGGTCGTCTGACTATGTCCCTGAGTAGAGAGTTTGATGGGGAGATTATATTTACTACTACTTTGTATTTACATCTTGAGTTGCCTCTATCTCTTAGGCGTTATTGGGAAGGAATTTTTCATGCGCCTAGCGAGCTTAGTAGTGAGTCAATAGCCCAGACTCGTGTCCGTAGAGCTGTGGGAACTCCAGGATTTCTGCCATTCGATGATCTCTCAGAAGATGATCCATCGGAGGGTTAGAAATCTTTTGAGGTGCACTTGGGCAATGTTATGTTTTAGTACTATACTGACTTTTTACTGTTTTGTTAAATATTTGTAGTTGTAAATTATTTGTATACTTAAGACAAAATCATATGTATATTATGGTGTGATTATGTTTTGCTTTATTTTTTGTTCTGTGTTATTTTATTTAATGTTATAAATATAAAAGGTAAAATTTTACCACTAATATTATTTATGTACTAAACGTTTTACAACTTGGATAAGAATTTTATTTTATTTTATTTTATTGCATCATAAATGTGACATCCCCACAAAGGTGTTACACTATTTCTGTATTTCTAGTATAAATTGAGTTATAAACATCCAAAAATTATGCACTTTATCTTGTACGAAAGATAAGAGGAAGCACTACAACTTTGATGAGATCTTTAGAGTTGAATCGGCTGTCTATGGGGTTAGATTGTGCCTGGAAGTCAAAACAAGTTGGAACCTGAACAATATGATAATATTGGGCCATAAGTTGGGTTGTAAGAGTCATAATGAGCTGAAACTAGTATCATTAGAAAGTTAAGACAAAACCCTTCAACTCTCATGAGACCACCTATCAAAACGGTGATGTTTTGATTGAGTTATAGTCGTATTAAGATAGTTGGGAGTTAGGCACTGAATTTGTTGGTACAAGTGGGGAGACAAGCATGACACATTTTCCACTCATTCACACTCACTAAACTAGTCTATTTTCATTTTGTACTCTTCATGCATTATAAAAAGCAACATTGGTTGCTCATTGAGGGCATCTTGGTTGAGAAATTAAGACCATGTTCTTGTATCATTTGTTTCCCTTGTTGTAGTTTTCTTTTGTTCTAAATAGAAGTTATGTTCATCTCTTTCTTCTTCTCTCTTTCTTTCTTCTTGTTCATGAGTACCTAATTCTCATTTTGCTTGAATGAAAGGGTGACACTTTTGGTAATGAAATAATGTTAGATTAATCTCTTTCTTGTACTTGAATGTTATATTATCAAGTGGTCATTATATGTGATGTATTTTATTTTCAATCAATTTAGAAACCCTCCTTGTAAAGTGAAGATCTTGATTCATTGTAGACAAGAGATTGACACAATGAATGCTTGAACCCATTTACAAGTGTTGGCGTTAATTGATAATTAAAGGAACCATAATATAACTACATATATAACCTTAACTGAGCTTTGAATTTGTATTTTTCGATTGCCTAGCCTAAGTAAATCTTTTTCATTTGTGAACAATTTTTATCACCTTTATTTTTGTAACAAATCTTTTCCCTACCTCAAAGAATTTTCTTTATCAATTCCCTGTGGATCGACCTTAGACTTTTGAGAATTTATTACTTAAGACAATCTGCACTTGGGTTAGTAACATATCATTCAAATCAAGATGTGTACTATGAACACCTAATTTTGATTGAGCTCCAAAACAAAAAAACAAAAACAAAAAATGAAAAAAAAATAAAAATAAAAATAAAAAAAGAAGAAGAAAATAAAAATTCAATTAATTCAAGTCCACATTCTTAATCCTTTTCCTTAACCCCAAGACATAAGTCCACCTTAGCCTAATTTTAAAAAAAAAAAACAACAAGCTCTTGCTGCTGTTTTGTTTTTCTACTTTTGGAAGGAAACTTTTTTTTTTCTAGATCAATGTTCTTTTATGGTCATGCACTGCACAACCACCATCACTACGCTCCAGCACACACTATGGGAGAGGGGATAAGGTTGCTTTTCTCCCCACTCATTCCATTATCACGTTTCCATGCTGCACACACCATTACACAACAGCATATTTTGGCTTCATTACACGACTTTTTCCCCCCACACACAAGATCCACATCCTGATTTTATCATTTAACAGCGAGGAACAACCACACACCCAGGAACTTTCATGTTCACTATCACCACAAACCTGCAAACACAAATGTCATAACACTACTCAACCACATCCTAGAGGCTTTCAAAACGGTGCCCACCTTCATCATGTTCAGAACCATCTTCACCTCCTTTCTACCACCATCACCCATACACAACCAAGATCATATTGAGGCTTCCCAAACCAACCACCATCATATATTTCATCTTCACCTCTCATCAACCATCAAACCACCACAGCCTCATCACAATCCCATCATCATCCCTCGATAACTTTCTACCACCATCACCCATACACAACCAAGACCACATTGAGGCTTCCCAAACCAACCACCTTCATACATTTCATCTTCATCTTCACCTCCCATCAACCATCAAACCACCACACCTCATCATAATCTCACCATCATCCCTCCATAGCCTTCACCACCAACCAAAGCACCATAACACTCCATTTTCACCAACATCACGACCCAACCGTGACTCACTCACCATCCTCATCCCTTTATCAACTCCATCCCACCATAACCACCAAACTCAACCACACCACCATGACCCCTCACCACCAAGGCTAAACAAAACCATGCGTACACACCGCCATAACCAACAACACCTCTGTTTCTCACCTCTACCACGTGACCCAGAACCATCATCCAGCCACCGTGCAGACCCCAGTCATGAGCCACCTTGCTCACCAGCCTCCTCTGCCCCAAGCCCAAATAAATATGCAAATCCAGATCTGTAACAATGTAAACGAGCCATCCAAGCCGCACGCGTCAACTTCGACACAGATCCGCAGACCTCCACCCATGGGACGCGCTGCACCAGTCCGGCCTCCACCGTCATGCCGCGCGATTCATCCACAGCCGCTGCGAGCCCGAGCTGTAAAACCCAGATCCATTAACCATCGCGCCATCCCAAATAGTCGTGCCAGGTGCCGCCGTCCAAACCGTCTTCTATAACACCCCAAATTCTGACTATGTTAACAGTACTAGCAGAATTTTACTATTTTACATTTTTTGTGTGTTATAAAAATAATTTGATTGTTCCGAGATCATTTTTGATTGTTTTGTGTGATTTTCTCTGGGTCAGGAAAATAATAATTTTCAGGCCGGGGAAATTCTTATCTGATTTATTCGAAGGCGGGAGATCTTACTAAACCCAAATCTGAGTGACACAAAAAAGAATCTTTCAATTTTTAGAATTTATCTGTGAAATAAAAATATTTCACGGATAAATATCTATTGTTTTATTTATAGCAATTACTGCTATAATTTATTTGACCCGGTATATTTCAATTGATAGAAAATATGTTTAGAATATTTTTTGTAAGCTAATTGAGAGTGAACCAATAGGAACCAGTCAAAATAGGTGGGTGGACTTTTTCTATCCAATAGGAAGTGGTCAAATAAAAGGGCATGGACTTTATTGTGGACCATCAGATGAAAAACTTGATTAAGATGTTTTCGATCATAACCGTTGATCAGATCAATGGTGTGAAATGAATCCTGATAAAATCACTAAGTGATATCCACCTTAGATTAGATCAATGGATAGGAAACAAAGTTAAATTCAATGGCTAGGATTGAGTCAAATATAGTGGCTTGACTTTTACTTAGTAATTAATTAAACCTAATTTAGTCATCTTAATTGCCTAATTAAGAAACTAAGTAAACTAACCTAGTTATTAATTAGTTATAATATAATTTCTAATTAGATATCCTAATTCTATTTAGAGGCTATGATATATGCAATTATATATTTAATTAATTAGTTATGTAATTAGAATGTTAATTAAGTGTAATTAGGAAACTTAACTTAAGTAATTAGCTAATTAATTAGCATGCAATTAGGCTTTAATTGAAGTCAAATTAAGTCCCTAATCCTCTAAGTGTTTGACGGCCAAGGAGGGCCATTCTACCAAATTCCATAAGCTTCTAGGTTCATCCATGTGACATAGGCCATGTGCTTCAAGTGTGAACACACTTGTGATATTTTACTTCAAGTAAATCCTTTAATCACTCCTACACTCACCTCACACGGCTGCACACTCAAGATTACTATCAATATTCACTTTTTCTCTCACCAAAAAGCAAGCATCATTTTCTCTCAAAAATTCCAAGAACACATAGAAGCTTTTCCCTTCCATTTTCCCTCTAGTGTTTCGGCCCCTTCACCCAATACCACTATCCATCTTCTATAATTTTTGTTCTTAACATTTCCTAAACCTAAACCACATCCTAAACACTTTTCATTTAGGGAGTTTTGTGAAAATCCTACCCTAAGTGCTTCAAAATCCAAGTTTGGTTTACTTCCCTAAAGGTAAACTTTGGTTTTTATGGTTTAAAATTTAGTTTGCGATTTTCTGAACCATGATTGTTCCATGGTTTTTCATTATTAAGCTTTGTTTGTAATTTTACTTATTGTTTAAGAATTTTATAGAATTATTTTGTGACTCACACGAAATCAAGAGAAGGAAGAAGAGCTTGAGGATCTTGTCTTCAAGAGGTAAAAGGGAGATTTAACCTCACCAACCATGTTTTGGTGGTGAGAAGATGATTGTATGTGGTGAAAAATTTAGAAGGGTTTATTCACCTATTGTTTAATGCTTCTTTGATTTTTGTTTGTGGTGTTTATGCCTTGTTTTTTATAATTGCATGTGTGATATTATGATTCTTGTTTTGATATATGCTTGTATGTATGATTGTGTAAGCATGAAAATGTATGAGTAAAGTAAGATGTGAATAACATGATGAAACAAACTTATGAGAGCTCCAAAGAGCTTGAGGCTCACAGCCATAATAGGGTAAAAAGGACCAAAGTCCTGAAAATGATGGATTCAAATGAGAATTAAGGATTTAAATGAAAAGGAAATGAATTTTGAAAAGTTTGAGTATAGTAAAGTAAAATGATTTTGGGAAAATAATTTGATTTAATTAAATAAGTGAGTTATGAAATTAATTCGTGCGTCAAATACTTGAAGTTTACTGACGTATAGCTCACCCTATGGGTTTTGAAGTGCGTCTGTAAAATTTGAGCTGTAATATGTGAAGTAAAAGAAAGAAATATCATTTTTGGGAAACATTACAAATACCGATTTTTAGAGGGGTTATACTACAAATTTTTATAAAAGAAGGACAAAATTATAATTAAAATTTTAAGAAGGACTATATTATAAATATTTTATAAATGAGGGGTCATATTGTAAATATTTTATAAAAGAGGGACTATTTCATAAATATAAATTTTATGAGAGACGATTGTGAAAATATTATTTAAATGAGGACTATAATATAATTATTATATTTTTGAAGGATTATTATGCAAATATGAAAAATAAAGTTAATTTTAGTGTTAAATAAGAAAAATAGTATTTTTGATTTAAAACGTATAAAAAATATTGTACACAATTTGAAAATACGATAAAATTGTTGCGCGATTGAGAAAATATGGAAATATGATTACACAATGAAAATACAGTAATAATACTATTGAGTTATTGAGTGGACCCCGAATATGTGATAATGAAATTGAACTATGAATGGTGCATAGTACATGCATTGGAAAAGTCTGAATGGATTGTATGAGGCTATTTTGCCTAGGAGAGAATACACCTCCTGAGTGGGTGTGATATGCGTAGTATAAGTCACTTGTTGACCTTGGGGGCATTAGGGTACGGGTTGCCTACAATGGGCAGTTGGTAGCTCTTCTGTACCGTAGGTTTGACCAATGCAACACACTAATGATCTTGACCCGAGACACTAGTCATAATCAAGATCTGATAAAGACTGTTGTGTATATGCTAGATGTGCAAGATTGAGCACGTGGTCCGAGGCATATTGGTACCAACAAATCTTTTCAATCACTCTCTTCGACCTGAGTTTTAGCTCCATGGAGTAGGAAATTGAGTCTGTGTGCATACATGTAGTGATTGAGGGCATTATCGTAATTATGATTTATGATAATTGAACTATTGAATATTTGGTTATTGATGATGGCATGATTGTAATTATTGTATATTATGTGTTTTGTGATGATATTGATGTTAGTAGTATAATTGTAATTC
The DNA here is from genome assembly GCA_029884595.1 of Ormosia semicastrata. Lineage (NCBI taxonomy): Eukaryota > Viridiplantae > Streptophyta > Magnoliopsida > Fabales > Fabaceae > Ormosia > Ormosia semicastrata. The sequence continues at coordinate 68,289,661 of JAQQTO010000061.1, read as the reverse complement.
TGGTATGATAGCTGTAAAAAATATTGTATGTGTTTATCTTCATTGCTACCATACTGGTAATGGCGTAGGTGATCTCACCTCTTTGTATGTCTATTCTATATTGTATTTATAATTTAAAAGACGTTGAGTAAGAAGTTGAGCGAGAAGTTGAGGAAGAGCAAATCCCTGTTGAGGACGCTGAGTTTTGAAGAGATGGAGATGCCATGTTTCCTTGGATATATGAGATTGACGTTTCTTGGAGGATCAGAGGCATGGAACGTTGATTTGGATAGAGAACGTATTTACTACTTGGGCAACCTAAATATTAGATTGAGTAGACAACAACTTGGACATCATTACTTTAGTGTTAATATTTATGTACAACTAGAGTTTCCAATATCTATTAGGCAGTATTAGGGGACTTACTACCGTATCCCTAGTGAGGTCAGTATTGTGTCGTCTGTTCGGACTCCTGTCCGTAGGACTTCACGTCAAGCTAGATTCCTATATGCGGAGGAATCTGAGGAGGACCCGTCTGAGGGTTCTATTGTCTAGTAGGACTTGGGCAATATGTTAGTTTAAAGTAAAGTTTAGTATTTTGAAAGTCTAGTTTGTAAATATTAAAATATGACAGTACTAAAGACTTGTATATGTTTATATTATGTAAATTATTTGTGACAATATTGTTATGTTTTTTTTATTTTCTGCTAAATTTATCTTATTATTATTAAGAAATTTTACAGCTCGTATTTATAATACAAGCACGATTTCTAAGGAAGGGATAATTTGGTAATTAAGTAACATGAAATGTGACACCCTAAGGAAGGTGTTACATTAGTTGGTATCAGAGCCCAAGTTAGAGTCTTTTTGGGTTTGTGGTTAGGTCTGTCTTGTTTAAGTTGTGTGATTCTCTGTGTTTGTTTTCTGAAAGAAAACAATATTGTTTGGAAGATTAACTTCAACTTTTCTTTGTGTTGTTTAGTCTATTTGAAATAACGAAATGGCTGGACAAGGAAGAGGACGCATGAATACGAGGGCAGGAGCTGGAAATGTCGGTGACGACAATCAGAACGTGGCTGCAGCTGTAGCAGTAATACAACGAATGGCTGAGGTTGTTGCACAGCAAAACCAAAGAGCAACTGATGATGCTCACAGCTTATCGAAATTTCGGAGGAACAATCCACCGAAATTTCATGGAGAGTTTGATCTAGAGAAAGGTATTTGTGGATCAAAGAACTGGAGAAGATATTTGACAACATGGGTTGTACTGATGAGAGAAAGCTTACTTTTGCAATATTTGTGCTAGTCGGTGATGGAGAGGCTTGGTGGGCAGGAGCCCAGAGATTAATTCAAGCTGAAGGGAGAGTTGTGACATGGCAGCTCTTTAAACAGAAGTTTTTGGGAAAGTATTTCCCAACCAGTGCTTGACATGCTAAGGAGATGGAATTCCTTAGTTTGCGACAAGGATCAATAACCGTGAGCGAGTATGCAGCAAGGTTCGAAAGCTTATCTAAGTTTTTGAGGTTTCCAAATGCATCCAGATGAGGAATGGAAATGCAGAAAGTTTGAGGAGGGGCTGAGGCTTGACATCAAGCGAGCTTTAGCAACTGTGGATATTAATCAGTTTTCAATATTGTTGGATAAGTACCGAATGGTGGAAGAAATTGATCATCTCCGTGAAGCGAGGAATAAGAACTTTGGACCAACATGGTTCCAAAGAGGGAAGAGTAGCAGTGGCAACTGTTATCAACAGAAACCATATACCAGACCAGCAGGAGGTCAGAACCAGCAACAATCGTATGGAGGAAGTTCTAGTGGCAGTAGGGCAGTTTCAACTGGAACTTCTGCACTTAAATGTTTTAAGTGTGGGAAAGGACATCTCACCAAGGATTGTCAGCATAAGGGGGTGATTTGTTATCGATGTGGGAAGCCTGGACATTTCTCTAGAGAGTGTGATCAGTAGAAGGTGGAACCATCAGTGGGCAATGTTCGTACTGCAAGACCACAAGCGGGTGGTCGAGTGTATACTATGAGCGGGGAGGAAGCCGCTAAATCTGAGGACTTGATCATGGAGGAGTGTGCCATTGAAGGTAATCCTTTAATAGTATTATATGATTCGGGAGCAACGCATTCTTTCATTGCATGTGATTGTGTGGAGCATTTGGGATTAACTGTGACTACATTACCGTATGATTTGAGTGTTGTTACTCCTACTGATAAGCCTGTGATAACTACAAAAGTATGCTTGAATTGCCCTGTATGTATTAGGGATAGAATCTTTCATGTGGATTTGATCTGTTTGCCTTTTTCCAAGATTAATATAATCTTAGGAATGAATTGGTTATCTTCTAACCATATCCTGATAGGTTGTTCGAAAAATACATTAGTTTTTCTTGAGGTTAAGGATTCTAGATTCCTAACGGCTACTCAAGTGGAAGCTTGTTTGAAGGAAGGAGATCAAGGGTACTTATTGATGTCTTCTTTGGAGGTTCAATGTGAAGACATTTTGAAGGATATTTTCATTGTGAATGAATTTCCTGAGGTATTTCCTGAAGATATACCTGGAACACCGCTGGAAAGAGAGATTAAATTTTCTATTGATTTGGTACCTGGAGCTGCACCTATATCTATGGCGCCTTATAGGATGTCACCAGTAGAGTTGACAGAGCTTAAGAAGCAGTTGGAGGATTTATTAGAGAAGCAATTTGTGAGACCAAGTGTATCACCTTAGGGAGCTCCAGTATTGTTGGTAAAAAAGAAAGATGGGACTTCTCGTCTATGTGTAGACTACCAATAATTGAACAAGATTACGATCAAGAACAAGTATCCACTACCAAGGATTGATGATCTGATGGACCAATTGTGAGGAGCCGCAATATTTTCCAAGATTGATTTACGTAGATACGTGTGAAAGTGGAGGATATTCCCAAGACTGTGTTTCAGACATGATATGGACATTACGAGTATCAAGTGATGTCGTTCAGTGTGACTAATGCACCTGCAATATTCATGGACTTTATGAACCGGATTTTCCATTCATACTTGGATAAGTTTATTGTTGTCTTTATTGATGACATTTTGATTTATTCTCGAAATCAGGAGGAACATGCTGAACATCTCAGAGTGGTTCTCCAGATTCTGAGGGAGAATAAGTTGTATGCCAAGTTGTCCAAATGTGAATTTTGGTTAAGCGAAGTTTAATTTTTGGGAGACGTCATATCGGCAGACGAAATTGAGGTTGATGCTTCAAAAGTGGAGACAGTTGTTAAATGGGAAATACCGAAGACTGTATCGGAGATCTGTAGTTTTATCGGATTGGCCGATTACTATCAATGATTTATTGAGGAATTTTTGAAGATTGTAGGACCTCTTACCCAACTTACATGAAAGAATCAACCGCTTGTATGGACTGAAGCATGCGAGGAAAGTTTTCAGGAGTTGAAAAGATGACTGATTACTTCACCAGTTTTGATTCTACCTGATCCAAACGAATCTTTTGAAGTGTATTGTGATGCTTCGTATCAAGGGTTAGGTTGTGTACTTATGCAGAACCATAAGGTTGTGGCGTATGCGTCGAGGCAGTTGAAGGTGCATAAGAGGAATTATCCGACTCATGACTTGGAGTTGGCAGTTATTGTATTTGCATTGAAGGTATGGAGACATTTTCTCAATGGGGCAACGTTCACTGTTTTTAGTGACCATAAAAGTTTAAAGTATCTATTTGACCAGAAAGAGTTGAACATGAGACAAAGGCGTTGGCTAGAGTTTCTGAAGGACTATGACTTTCAGTTACAGTATTATCCCGGGAAGGCGAATGTCATAGCGGATGCTTTAAGTAGGAAAACGCTTAATGCTTCTGTTATGATGATTAAAGAGAAAGAATTAATAGAAGAATTTTGGGATATGCGTCTATCTGTGAAGTTGACACCGGGGAAGATGTGTTTGAACATGATCACTATTTCAAATCATTTGATGGATAGAATGCGAGTGGGATAAAACAGTGATCAGTATCTGCAAGAAGCAAAGGAAGCAAGGAGCCAAGGAGCAGAATTAGAATTCAGTGAAAGTGTTGATGGAATTCTGAAGTTCAAAGGAAGAGTTTGTGTGCCAAACAACACAGAACTTAAGAGATTGATTTTGGATGAAGCTCATAGAAGTAAGTTGAGTTTGCATCCAAGAGCCACGACGATGTATCAAGATTTGAAACAGCTATATTGGTGGCAAGGAATGAAGAGGGATGTTGCAACCTTAGCCTATTCCTGAATGGAAATGGGATGACATAGCAATGGATTTCATCACGGGACTACCGAAAACTCAGAAGGGTCATAATTCTATATGGGTAATTATTGATCGGCTTACAAAGTCGGTGCACTTTTTACCAATTAATATTAAGTATTCAATGAAAAAGTTGGCTCAAGTGTACATTAATGAAATTGTTAGACTTTATGGTGTACCATCCAGTATAATTTCTAATCGAGATTCGCGATTAACATCAAGATTTTGGAATAGTTTGCAAGAAGCAATGGGAACAAAGCTATGTTTGATTTCTGCTTACCATCCACAAACTGATGGTCAGTCAGAAGACGATTCAGTCATTGGAGGACTTGTTGAGAGCTTGTGTTCTAGAGCAAATTGGTTGTTGGGATGAATTTCTACCATTGATAGAGTTCACCTATAACAATAGTTTCCATTCGAGCATAAGAATGGCACCCTATGAGGCATTATATGGGAGAAGATGTAGAACACCGTTGTGTTGGTACCATGATGGTGAAAGTACTGTGGTAGGACCAAAATTCGTGCAGCAGACAACTGAGAAAGTGAAGATGATCCAAGACAAGATGAGGACAACTCAGACGCGACAAAAGAGTTATGCAGATAAAAGATGAAGACCGCTTGAATTTGAAGAAGGTGACCATGTGTTTTTACGTGTGACACCTATGACTGGAGTTGGACGAGTGATTAAGTTGAGGAAACTCACTCCGAAGTTTATCGGGGCCGTATCAGATACTCCGTCGGGTAGGTCCGGTAGCTTATCAGATTGCACTACCACCATTCTTATCAAATCTTCACAATGTATTTCACGTATCACAACTATGGAAATATATTTCTGATCCGACTCATGTTATCGAGGCAAACACCGTACAACTGAAGGAGAATTTAACCTATGAGACGTTTCCAGTCAATATTAAAGATCGAAGGACGAAGCAACTTTGAGGTAAGGAGATTGCATTTGTTAAAGTAGTTTGGAATGATGTAAGTGGTGAAGTCACATAGGAGTTGGAAGAAAAGATAAGAGAGTAGTATCCATTTTTATTTTGATTGTGTGTCAAGTTTCGAGGACAAAACTTATTTTTAGAGGGGGAGAGTTGTAACACCCTAAATTCTGACTATGTTAACAGTAATAGCAAAATTTCACTGTTTTGCAATTTTTGTGTATTATAAAAATAATTTGACTGTTCTGAGATCATCTTTGATTGTTTTGTGTGATTTGCTCTGGGTCAGGAAAATAATAATTTTCAAGTCGGGTAAATTCTTATCTGATTTATTCGGAGGCGGGGGATCTTACTAAACCCAAATCTGAGTGGCACAAAAAATCTTTCAATTTTTAGAATTTATCTGTGAAATAAAAATATTTCATGGATAAATATCTTCTATTTTATTTATAGCAATTACTGCTAAAATTTATTTGACCCGGTATACTTTAGTTGACAGAAAATGTGTTTAGAATATTTTCTGTAAGCTAATTGAGAGTGAACCAATAGGAACCAGTCAAAATAGGTGGCTGGACTTTTTCTATCCAATAGGAAGTGGTCAAATAAAGGGGCATGGACTTTATTGTGGACCATCGGATGAAAAGCTTGATTAAGATGTTTTCGATCATAACCGTTGATCAGATCAATGGTGTGAAATGAATCCTGATAAAATCACTAAGTGATATCCACCGTAGATTAGATCAATGGATAGGAAACAAAGTTAAATTCAATGGCTAGGATTGAGTCAAATATAGTGGCTTGACTTTTACTTAGTAATTAATTAAACCTAATTTAGTCATCTTAATTGCCTAATTAAGAAACTAAGTAAACTAACCTAGTTATTAATTAGTTATAATCTAATTTCTAATTAAATATCCTTATTTTATTTAGAGGCTATGATATATGCAATTATATATTTAATTCATTAGTTATGTAATTAGAATGTTAATTAAGTGTAATTAGGAAACTTAACCTAAGTAATTAGCTAATTAATTAGCATGCAATTAGGCTTTGATTGAAGTCAAATTAAGTCCCTAATCCTCTAAGTGTTCCCCGGCCAAGGAGGGCCATTCTACCAAGTTCCACAAGCTTCTAGGTTCATCCATATGACATAGGCCATGTGCTTCAAGTGTGAACACACTTGTGATATTTTACTTCAAGTAAATCCTTTGATCACTCCTACACTCATCTTACACGACTGCATACTCAAGATTACTATCAATATTCACTTTTTCTCTCACCAAAAAGTAAGCATCATTTTCTCTCAAAAATTCCAAGAACACATAGAAACTTTTCCCTTCCATTTTCCCTTTAGTGTTTCAGCCCCTTCACCCAATACCATTATCTATCTTCTATAATTTTTTTTCTCAACATTTCCTAAACCTAAACCACCTCCTAAACACTTTTTATTTAGGGAGTTTTGTGAAAATCCTACCCTAAGTGCTTCAAAATCCAAGTTTGGTTTACTTCCCTAAAGGTAAACTTTGGTTTTTATGGTTTAAAATTTAGTTTGTGATTTTCTGAACCATGATTGTTCCTTGGTTTTTCATTATTAAGCTTTGTTTGTGATTTTACTTACTGTTTAAGAATTTTAGGGAATTGTTTTGTGACTCACACGAAATCAAGAGAAGGAAGAGGAGCTTGAGGATCTTGTCTTCAAGAGGTAAGAGAAAGATTTAACCTCACCAACCATGTTTTGGTGGTGATAAGATGATTGTGTGTGGTGAAAAACCCATAAGGGTTTATTCACCTATTGTTTAATGCTTCTTTGATTTTTGTTTGTGGTGTTTATGCCTTATTTATTTTTAATTGCATGTGTGATATTATGATTATTGTTTTGATATATGCTTGTATGTATGATTGTGTAAGCATGAAAATGTATGAGTAAAGTAAGATGTGAATAACATGATGAAATAACTTTATGAGAGCTCCAAAGAGCTTCAGGCTCACGACCATATTAGGGTAAAAAGGACCAAAGTCCTGAAAATGATGGATTCAAATAAGAATTAATGATGTAAATAAAAAGGAAATGAATTTAGAAAAGTTTGAGTATATTGAAGTAAAATGAGGGAAAACAATTTGATTTAATTATATAAATGAGTTATGAAATTAATTCGGGTGTCAAATACTTGAAGTTTACTAACGTATAGCTCACCCTGTGGGTTTTGAAGCGTGTCCGTAAAATTTGAGCTGTAATATGTGAAGTAAAAGAAAGAAATATCATTTTTGGGAAACATTACAAATATTGATTTTTAGAGGGGTTATACTGTAAATTTTTATAAAAGAAGGACAAAATTGTAATTAAAATTTTAAGAAGGACTATATTGTAAATATTTTATAAATGATGGGTCATATTGCAAATATTTTATAAATGAGGGTCATATTACAAATATTTTATAAAAGAGGATAATTTCATAAATATGAATTTTATGAGGGACTATTGTGAAAATATTATTTAAATGAGAACTATAATGTAATTATTATATTTTTGAGGGATTATTATGTAAATATGAAAAATAAAGTTAATTTTAGTGCTAAATAAGAAAAATAGTATTTTTGATTTAAAATGTATGAAAAATATTGTTCGCAATTTGAAAACGCGACAGAATTGTTGCGCGATTGAGAAAATATGGAAATATGATTACGCGATGAAAATATAGTAATAATACTGTTGAGTTATTGAGTAGACCCCGAATATGTGATAATGAAATTGAACTATGAATGATGCATAGTACATGCATTGGAAAGGTCCGAATGGACTGTATGAGGCTATTTTGCCTAGGAGAGAATACACCTCCTGAGTAGGTATGATATGCGTAGTGTAAGCCACTTGTTGACCTTGGGGGCATTAGGGTGCGGGTTGCCTACAATTGGCAGTTGGTAGCTCTTCTGTACCGTAAGTTTGACCGATGCAACACACTAATGATCCTGACCCGAGACACTAGTCATAATCAAGATCTGATAAAGACTGTCGTGTATATGCTAGATGTGCAAGATTAAGCACGTGGTCCGAGGCATGTTGGTACCAACAAATCTTTTCGATCACTCTCTCCGACCTGAGTTTTAGCTCCATGGAGTAGGAAATTGAGTCTGTGTGCATACATGTAATGATTGAGGGCATTATCATAATTATGGTTTATGATAATTAAACTATTGAATATTTAGTTATTGATGATGGCATGATTGTAATTATTGTATATTATGTGTTTTGTGATGATAATGATGTTAGTGACATAACTGTAATTATGGTATAATAGCTGTATGAAATATTGTATATGTTTATCTTCATTGCTACCATATTGGTAATGGCGTAGGTGATCTCATCTCTTTGTATGTCTATTCTATATTGTATTTATAATTTAAAAGACGTTGAGCAAGAAGTTGAGCGAGAAGTTGAGGAAGAGCAGATCCCTATTGAGGACGTTGAGTTTTGAAGAGATGGAGATGTCATGTTTCCTTGGATATATGAGATTGACATTTCTTGGAGGATCAGAGGCATGGAACGTTAATTTGGATAGAGAGCGTATTTATTACTTGGGCGACCTAAATATTAGATTGAGTAGACAACAACTTGGACATCATTACTTTAGTGTTAATATTTATGTACAACTAGAGTTTCCAATATCTATTAGGCAGTACTGGGGGACTTACTACCGTACCCCTAGTGAGGTCAGTGTTGTGTCGTCTGCTCGAACACCTATCCGTAGGACTTCACATCAAGCTGGATTCCTATATGCTGAGGAATCTGAGGAGGACCCGTCTGAGGGTTCTACTGTCTAGTAGGACTTGGGCAATATGTTAGTTTAAAGAAAAGTTTTGTATTTTGAAAGTCTAGTTTGAAAAAATTAAAATATGATAGTACTAAATACTTGTATATATTTATATGATGTAAATTATTTGTGACAATGTTGTTATGTTTTTTTTATTTTCCGCTAAGTTTATCTTATTATTGTTAAGAAATTTTACAACTCTTATTTATAATACAAACACGATTTCTAATGAAAGGGTAATTTGGTAATTAAGTAACATGAAATGTGACGCCCTAAGGAGGGTGTTACATCCTCCACCACGAGCTTCACCCCTGCCATTTGTGCTCTTGCGTAACCTTCGCCCTTCCCTCTGTTTTATTATTTCTGTTGCAGAGGCCGTGAGGTTTTTTATTCATTTGTTTGTTTTGCTTTATTTTTTTTCAATGGCTTGTTTATAAATAAAAAAATTGTTAAGAAAAAAAAAGAAATATTAAGAAGAATTCAGATGGACCATTAAAAAGGATTTGAGAAATGCAAAATTAACATGATAAATTAGTCAAATAATTTAGGTCAAGTTTTGTTTTTTTTTCTTTAAAAAATAGAATAATTAAAGCTTGTTAAGAAAAAAATGGGATTAGCTAAGTTGTGATAGCTTGCTAATCTCGTAACAATTAGAATCATCTAAGTTGTGACAGCTTGATGATTGTTTTTTTAAATAAAATAAAAATCAAATGAATTTTCAAAAATAATTTTTTTTAAATTTTTTTTTAAAATAACCAACTCACAATTATTTTCTAAAGAATTACGTGACTTTGAATTTCTCATTGCACCCAGTGATACGTAGGAGCGGAACTCTCATTTCGTCAAGCCAAAATTTAAATTTTCACAATTTGGTTGTTCTTTTTTCCCTTTCGTTTAAAAAATAGTTATAATATTTTTAAGAGGAGTAAAATAAATATATTTTGAGATTATCAAGAATTTACACAATTGACTTAAGGTACTATCTCAAGACGGGTGTGTTAGGGGTGTATGGATTAAGTTTCCACCCTTCCCTATACATAACTAACTCCCAAATCCAATATGGTTTCAAAGACTATTTTCTAATAAAGGTTTTCTAATTTTTCCTAGTTCAATTAAATTTGGTGGCGACTCCATTTCTATTTTTTTAAAAATCCCGTGAGCTGCTATTTCGCCGCGATCTCGGTCCCGATAGATGGCGACTCCACTGGGGACACTTGGGAGTCAAGCCTATAAAAGTTGGTTGTGCAAATTTTTTTGTGTGATCTTTATATGTTTGTTTTACCATTTTTCTTTTTTTATTTATATTTGATGATTTTTTTATTATTATTGTTAATTATTTTATTATATAAACCTTAGGGTAGAAAATTTTTAGAGTTTGTTTTGTGTCTGCTTTGTTTTGTGTAACAGCCTAATATTTGCTATCCAGATATATCGTATATAAATGAATAACCCAATACTAGTCTTGCTACTACTAACATACATCAACATCTAACCTATATCATTCGTACACAATGAGCAAATATGGAGAGTCACAAAAACAGAAGTTATATATATATATATACATACATATATATCATAGCCTCAAAGGGCATATTGTTATACATAACTCAAAACAACTAAGCAGATATAAAACATATATAAGCTCAGCTCAAAATAGCATCTATATTATGCTAGTTCTCATACATCTTCTTCTTCCCTTTTGAAGAACTCGCACCTGGATTTACATGGCAACACAATCAGGGTAAGAAAATATATCTTAGTAGAAGTATTCCAAAACTAGCATATATACATATACATATATACAATCAGATAATATTCATAACTATCGACTTGACACTTCAATCATAGAAGCAACAACATCTTTATCTCAGAGACCCGCAATCGCCCATACAATTGCAATGCATGAATAATGTTATGAAAGTAACCGCCCATACAATTGTCATGCTATGCCAAGTTATGTCTAGTGTTTATACCTATGCAAAATCCTAAGTATGAAAATGAATATTGTATGATACCGTATCTAGGAACCTAAAATTCCATGGTAATGTCATGAGCGCATGAAACTTGAACAAAGTAATGGAATTTACAACCATAACCTTGAACAAGCACTGGAAGTCCATCCAGCAAACATCATTATCACAGAGGAAATCCATTCTCCCCTGGGTAGTGAAGTCCATCAACTACACAATTATCAATAATGAACAAGGAAATCCATCCTTTCTAACACTATATTTGGAAGGATACAATCCACCTTACCCAATATAGAACACCCACCATCTACAGGGCTCACACCTATAAAAAAGTAATCACCCACATCTACGGGGCTCACACTTTTCAATAAGACAACACACACAATTACGTATATCATCATTACTAATTAAACTCTCATAATTAGCATTACAAATCATTATGATTCAAAACATTCACATCTTCATTTAATACTCTTACTAGAGTCTCATCACTCATTAAGAAGCATAAAAGAAGAAAATTGCGCCACTGGAAGGGTCCAAAACATCAAATATAACTCATAGTTGTTCTTTGGCACTTATGCTGTGGCATATGCTGTGCCACGCCACAGCACCCAAGCCTCGGGTTCAATTACTGGTAGGAAAATGCTTCCCACGCTGCGACACCCATGTGCCATGCCGCGACGCGCACCCCCTGTTCTTCAACACGTCGCGGCGCCCATCTCTTGGGTCCCAAATTTTGGACATGCATCACACTCACGCTGTGGCGTGCTATGCCTGCGCCACGACGCCCACTGCAGAACATAGAATCTACAGAATTCTGCAAATACGATATTGTTCCATTAGAACTAGACCCTCTTCCAATCACACAAAACTCGATTTCTAAAGATTTCCAACCTCTAACAAGGTATAACTACACATAGCAACTCTTAAACCACTTCAATTTCACTCAATTCAACACTTTGTGAATCAAAATCCCAACATTAACCTAAAGCCCCAAAATTGACCTAAATGGGAATTAAGGCTTACAATTGATGAAAACTTCATCTCAGCACATTAATAAATCAGTTTCTAACTCAACCAATCTATCCACATCAATACTCAACTTAAGAATCACAAAAATCACTCTCAAACCTCAATTTCTTCATTAAGTCCCTCAAGAGTCAAAATGAAAGAAATGAAATACAGCCATCCATACAAGTTTCCCCTACCTCAATTTCTAGAAATGAAGTCAGTTAGCTGTTCCTCTGAATAACTAAGCTCTCTCCCTTGCTTGGATGAAGATCCTCCTCCCTTAGCACCTTGAGTTCCTTTCTCTTTTCCTTTTCCTGTGGCAGTCGTGAGAGAGAGTTGCGAGAATGAGAGTAACCTCTCCTTTTAACCTTAAATAGGCCTCAAAACAGACACTAGAGTCGTGCCCCTCACATTTGGTCACTTATATGACCACTATTTGCCCGAATAGTTAAGAACACTTGGATAGCACCAAACCAAGTTTCGTAACTTCTAACAAGTTTAAGATAAATCCTAAAATTCATTAAAAATATTTTTTCACCATTTCCATAATTTTTCATATATGCTAAGGGTCAATCCGGCACTAAAACACACAACCGGTACGCCTAAAAATGTCAAACTAGCTCCAATAATTCTTAAACTTTAACCACATCTACTTCCACACATTTGTGACCCAAAAACAAGTTCTCCACACTTATTTCTATTAACTGAGCAGTTTAAGCCATTTCTAGAGCAAATAACAACTATAATTCACACATAGTGTTATAGCAAAGTACCTAAATGTGCTCTGACAGTCACAAAACTTTACAGGCATGAAAAACTAGTGTTAGACTACCTCCGTGCCCATAAATAAGTCTATCATGACTATCTAGGGTGTTACATTTTGCAGGATATGGGTAGCATTTAGGATTATGAAAGTTTGTATGCTCCCTGCACCCACTACACCTACACGTTTATCACACACATCTGAGTGGGGCCCTATACCTGGGTCTGAGTGAAGCCTAAGTTAGGTAGAGGTTGCGTAGTGGTAGCCATTTTGGATGTACATCCTGTTTGGTTATCGTAAAAACCTCATCTAGAGTGTGCCTTTTCCATGAATGTCCCACACCTATTAGTTTACCCACTGTTTATGGTCAATATTCTGAAATGAGACTTAGCTCTAGAGGCCTTTTGAATAAAACAGCCACCCAATGAAACTTCTCACAAGTCAGAAAGACCTATAGATTGTTACTAAGTGGCCTCAAACTCAAGAGGGGGGTGAATTGAGTTTATGAAATATTTTCGCAAATCTTTCGTAAAACGTTTATTTATCAATTTTCATTGAAGCTATTGGATAATTAAAGTGAATAAATAAATGAGATTGAATACTTCACTCACAAATAAAATAAGCCAAGATGAATAACATTCTAGCAAGCATATAAAATAAATGCACAAATGTAAAGAGATAGGGTTAAGAGAATCAAACACAATGATTTATCCTAGTTCAGTCACCTCTTGTGACCTACGTCCAGTCCTCAAGCGAACCACTGGAGATTTTCCAATAAACTTCAAGCTTGAACGGGTGCTTAAAAACCTTTACAGATTGGAGTACTCAACAACACCTTGGGACACCTCACCTTTATGCTTTGAGCCTCAAAACAGGGATGCCTCACCCTTTACAACCTTTGAGGGATACCTCACCCTTTTTCACTAGAGGGATACCTCACCCTCTTTATAGAATAAACAAAGTGTTTGAATGATAGAAACTCTCTCAAAGAGTAGATTGATACAAATTGAAGCTCTAGAATGCCCCTTTTGAATATCTTAAGTTTTCTCACAAAAAACAGGGCAAAAATGTTTCAAAGATGATTCTCAGATTAGAATGATTCTTGCGTAAAGGGCTTAGCAGCTTCAAGAGAAAGTGATGGCCTCCTCAAAAATTTTTTTAGAAAGTTCTTCTATCTATAGACCTCCCTTTTTCAATGAGGATGAGTATGCTTATTGGAAAGAAAGAATAAAAAATTTTATTGAAGCTATTGACTTAGATGTGTGGGATGCTATTAAAAATAGTCCTTTTATCCCCACACAAGTTGTTAATGGTGTAAGAGTTAAAATACACCAAGAAGTGAATGGACCAATGATGATAAGAAAAATGTCCAATATAATTTGAGTGCCAAAAACATCATTACCACATCCTTGGGGTATGATGAGTTCTTTGGAGTCTCAAATTGTAAATCTGCCCAAGAAATGTGGGACACTTTACAAGTAACTCATGAGGGTACTAGTGAAGTAAAAAGATCAAGGATTAATACTCTCACTCACGAGTATGAGCTTTTTAGAATGAACCATGGTGAAAGCATTCAAGAAATGCAAAAACGTTTTACACATATTGTAAATCATCTTACTTCATTGGGAAAAACTTTTCCTAATGAAGATCTTATTAACAAAGTGTAGAGATGTTTGAGCAGACATTGGCAACCTAAAGTGACGGCTATTGCGGAGTCATGGAATCTCTCAACCATGACCTTAGCCACACTTTTTGGTAAACTCCAAGAACATGAGCTAGAATTGAATAGACTCAACCAAAGTGAGGAGCTTAGCAAGAAAAAGAAGGGGGTACCTCTCAAGGCCACTTCCTCCATAATCAATGATGATGATGACGCCGATGATGGAGATGGCTTATAAATAGACAAGGAGAATCTTACTTTATTAGTAAAGAAATTTGAAAGATTTTTCAAGAAGAATGAAGCTCAAAGAAGACCTCCATTTTCCCAAAAGAATGTCTATCACAAAGGGGAAGGAACCTCATCCACTCCTAAATGCTATGAATATGGAGAATTAGGTCACATGAAGATTGATTGCCCAATTTATCAAAGGAAAGTAGAGAAATATGAAAAGAGACCTTCCAAGGAAAGAAAAGGAAGGAGAGCATACATTGCTTGGGAAGACAGCGATATGGATTCCACCGATGATTCCGAGGATGAGGAAGCTCATCTTTATCTCATGGCAAATGAAGAAGAAGAAGAAGAAAGTGAAACCGAGGTAACCTTAGCTAATCTTGAACTTTCTCCTTCCTATGATGAATTGCAAGATGCATTTGAAGAATTACATAATAAATCTATGAGGCTTGGAAAACTTGTTTCATCATCTAAGAAAATAATTTCCTCTTTTGAAAATAAAATCTCTATTTTAAACAAGGAAATTGAGGAACTAAGAATAGAAAATGAAACTCTTGGACTTATTGATGCAAATTCTTCATGTATGACATGTTTATCACTTGATAATGCATATACACCCTCATCTTGCTCATCATGTAAAGCATTTGAAATTGAGATTGAGGATTTGAAAAACACTCTTTCAAAATTTACCTATGGAAGAGATAATTTGAACATATTACTTGGGAACAAAAGATGTGTTTTTGAAAAGGCTAGTTTGGGGTATAATCCCAATAACCAATAAAAGTTTCTCAAGAATTTATTTGTTTCATCAAGTACATCAAGTAGTCCCTTTATTAAATGCTTTCATTGTGGTAGGAAAGGGCATAATGCAACAACTTGCAATGTAAGGAAGAATATCAATAACAAGTTAGGAGCTAAAATGGTTTGGGTTCCCAAAGGCACTTTGCCAAAAACTAACACACAAGGACCTAAGAAAATTTGGGTACCAAAAGTCAAAAATTGAAATGTATTGTAGGTGTGCTTGAAGGCCAAGAATTGACTTTGGATATCTTGAAAAATGGCTACTCCAAGCACAAAACCAGAAAATACTTCAAGCTCTCTTCCTTGTCTCCAAGAAGGTTGGACTTGCAACCTTTGGTAAAATGGAGACTTGGTTTATGCTTCTCTTGTAACACCCCAATTTTTTATTTTTCTTGAAATAAATGAGTTTTATAATATTTATCAATTTTTGTGAATTTTTGGAAAATTTTAATTATTTTGAATATTTTAATATTATTTTAATTATTTTAATATTATTTTTGAAATATATGTCTAAATTTAGTTTTTTCTGAAAATTTATGAGTTTTATAATTTTTATGATTTTTGAAAAATTTTGTAGATTTTTCTAAGTCTGTGATTATTTTAATATTATTCTAAGTCTGTATGTGTGCTTGAGGCGGGCCCGGAAAAATAAAAATTTTTCCTGAACCAGAAAGTTTCGAACTGTCAAGACGGGATCGGGGGATCTTACTAAACCCGAAACCGGGAACAGTTGACTGACATTTTCTATATCTGAGTTTTCTATTATCCATTGTGTGATAGCAATAGTTATTGTCCATTGGGTAATATTTGCTAGAAAATATCTTGAACAAGCTTAGAGGGGAAGCCTTTGGATCTCCACCCTTGATCTAACCAATGGTGGTGATGAGTCCAACTTAGTGGCTTGGACTTTCCATGAACCAATAGGAATTTAGTCTTCCTTGATGGACCAATAAGAAACAAGTTTAGGAGTAGTCAAAGAAAGTGGCCACCAATAGGCAGCTAGTCTCACAAAGTGGGCTTGACTCAAGATTTTTGTGCCTTTTCCTAGAGTGTCTCACGGCCATGCATTGAAGAATAGGCTAATTCATTTCATTTCTATCACCTCTCTAATAATTAATAAAGTAACCAAGAAATAGTCAATAATAGTGGCTTTGACCTTTTTGGTGCTACACCATTGGATGAACAAGTTAGAAGATGAAAACTTTGACTACTCTTTTTGTTTGGAGGAAGCTACGGCCAAGGTATAAAATGGAAGGGTTCAAAGGCTTAATTTTCATGCCTATCACTTGTAGTAAATATTCATGCCTCCTAAAATATTTACATGAAATGTTAATGCAAAAGTATCTCATTCTTCACTCTCCATGCACCACACGGCCATGAGGCTTTCTACCATATTCTTGAATGGTCTTTTATGACCAATTGATGACTCCAAGATGACATATGCCATGTGATTGCATGTGATTTTTTTTAATCTTGTTAAACAAGTCATAATTCTCCTACACACTTAACTCCATGGCAATCACTTGATGGAATAACATTTTTCATTTCATTTCCTATCATTTTTGTAGTTTAACCGTCCTCTCCATTCTCTCTCATCCAAAGAAAACCAAAAACTTCATCCTTGCTCTTCTTTGAAAGCTCACGGCCTCCACTCACCAAACCAACCTCCTCACCTCTATAATTTCATCTAACCTTACTTGCTAAACCCAAATATCATTCTAAACACTTTTCCTTTAGTGAGTTCTGTCTACATCTCTCTCTAAGTGCTTCAAAAATCAAGCTTTAGTTTCTTATACCAAAGGTAATTTCTTGAATCTTTGATTCTAAGTTGAATTTCTAATTTTCTATACCATGATTGATCCATGGTTTGTTGTTTTCAAGCTTTGTTTATGACTTTTAGATTTGTTTAAGATTTCATAGGATTTTTCTTGGTGCCACATGAATTCAAGTGGAAAGAGAGGCTTGAAGTTTGTTGTCTTCCTTAAGGTAAGAGAGAGATTAACCTCATCGGCTATATGTGGTGATGAGGAAATGGACTTGGTTGTGTTTGTGGTGAAAAATCCCTTAAGGGATTTATTCACTTGTTTGTGTATGTTCACATGTTCTATGTTTTGTGATATGTGATTTTATTGTTTATTAATTATGCATGATTTTATTACTTGAATAATTTTATGAGATGGTATGATATTGCTTAAATTGTGATTAAATGCTTAACATGATTTTTATTGCTTTAATAATAAGCATGACCATGTCATAGTATAATTATTATGAATGATATGTTGAGTATAATAAGAATCATGTGGAAAGGAAATTATTTTGGTTACAATGAAGCAAGAAGCTCACAATTTTCATGAGGATTTTGGAATAAACCAATTGAAAATATTTTACGAAGTGTGGATTTTAAATGGTTATGTAACAAGTAATTGGATTAAGAAGTTTTACAAAGAGAAATGAAATGGGAAATGATTCAATATTTGATAATGGAATATAAGTTGATTTTCGGCCAACATGCCATTTTGATGTTCAAGATTCAAAATTATTTTACTAAGTGTAGACTTAGGTGTTTAAATGATAAGAAATCAATTTGGTAGATTTTTGGATCTAAAATGAAGTAATTAATTTTTAGAATTAAAATTTAGCCTAATTAAGCTATGTAGTAAAATAAAAGCCAATACTTGAAATTTACTGACGTATAGCTCACCCTATGGGTTTTGAAGCGCGTTAGGAAATTTTGAGCTGTAATATCCCAAGTAAATTAAAAAAACACATTTTTTTGGAAAACAGTAGAAATACTGATTTTTAGAGGGACTATATTAAAAATATTCTTTAAAGAGAGACTATATTGAAAATATTCTTTAAATAGGGACTACACTAAAAATATTCTTTAAAAAGGGACTATTTTGGAAATATTATTTGAAGAGGGACTTTTATGTAAATATTATTTTATAAAATGACTATTATGCAAATAATGAAAATACGGATAATTTGTGATATTAAATGAGAAAAATCTCATTTTGGACTTAAAATATATTAGAAATATTTTACGCAATTAAAAATACGTAGAAAAACCCTTACGCGATTTAAAAATAGTAATTTTTAGTTATGCAATTGAGAAGACGTTTTAAAATCTTTACACGATTGAGAAAATGTTAAAAAATCATTATGTGATTTGAAAACATAACAGAAGTGTTATGCGATTGTGAAAATGCGAAAATATTGTTATGCGATTAAAAGGAATAACGAGTTGTGCCGTAGGGCCAACATATTTAATGAAGTGATTTTGTAATTGTGGAAACTGGAGTATTGGACCTGAGTGGATCTTTGATATTATCGATTGTATGGGCGGTTATATAATATCATAGATACTAATGGTATTGAACAACTATATGTGCATGTGTAGTTGCGTTAATATCATTGGGAATAGTACAACGGTACTTGGTTTTGAATAAAAGTATTTTTGAACATTATACGGTGATATTGCCATATGATGGCATGTGAATAAGATATACTGTGTGATCAATGACAGTATATGATTGAATCATTTATCATGCATAGAAAAGTGTATTCGCTTGATTTGTTGTGGCATTTTATGCCTAATGAGTGGATAAGAACTTACAAGATAGTGGGAGGAATCCTAGGGGACGTCAGGGCGCGGTGATTCACTTGTTGACATTGAGTCAGATATATATATACCCTTGGCTGTGAACACCGATTGCAACGCACTGACATCCTGACAAACACTATTGCTTGTCATTATCCAACATAGACTATTTATTTAGGGGGACAGATCTTCTGGGCATTCATATATGAATTTGAGTAAACTCCATGGAGTAGGAACTAGTTGCATTGAGCATATGCACAGTCAACATTTACGCTATTGTAATATAATATGATTGTGGTATTATCATTTTGCCTGATATTGTGTTGCAAGTTTCTTAGATTATTTATCTATTAAATATCCTGAATATATCTATTGATTTTATATTAATCAATGGATTATATGTATGGAATGATATTGTTGTTCGTATCGTTTCTTTGCTGCCATATTAGTATGCGATGTAAGGGATCTCACCTCTTTGCTATTTTATTCTGTCTATTTTTATTTTATGTTTACGTCTGTAAAGACTGAAATGGCGACAAGGAGGGGTCAGCTAGGTTTCTTTAGACTATAATTTCTTGAAGGCGCTGAGGCTTGGCGTGTCTATTAGGACTCAGAGTATATAGAGTATTGCGGTGACATTTCTTTATCCGCTAGTAGGACTCGACATGGGGCTATTACTACATCTTTTACAGTTGCTTATGCATAGTTTGTTTTACCCATCAGGGAATTGTGGAATGACTTTCGCTATACTCCTAGAGGGGACTTCGATTTATCATTGGCTCGGATTTTTATCCGTCGAGACATTCCCAGCTAGGGAATTTGTCTCTTGACAAGGACTCATATCTTAGGTGTTATGTTTTTGGGTATGTAAAGATAATGAATGTATAATTGTTGTAAACTCGGTTTATATGAAAAGTATATTATTCAGTTATTACATTTTGAGTTACTTTAATTTGATCAATTAATGTTATTCCGCGAAAAAGAAATTTTGGAACCCATATTTAAATAAGATTAAATATTTTATAGCTTGGGAAATTAATTAATCATCATTAGTTGGTATAAATGTGATACCCTTCGGAGGGGGTGTTATATCTTTAGCTTAATTTCTAGAAAATATCTTTACATATGCTAGATTAGTTTGCTTCCTATTTGAAATAACATATTTGATGAAAATATCTTTGAAATTACCTTTTTGGATCAATCATGCATCTAAAATCTTATTGCACAATTTTTTTTTGCTGCACAATTAACCATCTTGCCGCATAAATCTCAAAATTTACTGCATAAAGTCATAATTTTCTGCATAATCTCAAAATTTGCTACATAAAGTCACAATCTTCTGCATAATCTCAAATTTTGCTGCATAAGCTAATTGATTTGCTGCATAATTGTCATTTTTACTGCATAATTTCCTTGCTTTAATAACTTTCACATCCAATACTAATTTGAGAGTCAGAGGTTCCCCCAAATTTGTTTTGCAGGCAGTCTATCGTGTCTAAGTCCTCCAAGTTGCTCAAAATTCACCAATCCTATTAAAGTAATTTAATCCTTGACAAAAGTGGTGATTTTGTAAGATCATATGTTTTGGATCAAGAATTAGTTGGTTTTTATGTTTACATGTTGTTTAGATTTGATTTGGGAAGTTTTGGAACTAATTTGAAGGCTTTGAAATTGATCATTTACTGTTTGAAGTGCAAAAACTGAGTTTAGTAACATTGTAATCGATTACAAGCCCTTTGTAATAGATTACAACATTTCTGTTAAGTAGGTAATCGATTACACACTACATGTAATCGATTATAACATTCCTAGAACTCAGGTAATCGATTACACTAATTATGTAATTGATTACAAGGTTACCAGGGAGCATGTAATCAATTACACACTAAATGTAATCGATTACACAACATTTTTTAAAAGGTTCCAAATGCGTGAATGCCTCATTTTTCAAAAACATCTCATTTTCCCTATCTCTCTCCACACACCCACTCTCACCAAACACTTAATTTCTTTCCTATCTCTCAACCAAATCTCCCCATTTCACTCCCATTCCATTCGAAAATCCTTTCTCCACCAAAACCCCCTATCAATTTCCACCAAGATCACCCTAAGAACATCTCCCCATCACTTCTTACGATCTCTCTCTCTCTCTCTCAGAGCCCTAAACCTCCACTCTATCCCTTCCTCACCTTTTTACATCCCAATCCACCACCAAACTCCACTAATGGCAGAATCCTCTCAACGTGTGAAATGTCCAAGAACAAGGGTTGCCATTGGAGAATCTTCAAGTGCTCCTCCACGTAACATCTCAAGGCTAGACCTCACTCGCCACTTCTCCACTATTAAGAAGGCTGAGTTGTTCAGGAAAAACTTCCAATTGCAAAAAATAATTTCTCCCAAGTATCTCCCTCAGACCTTTTGTGAAAGTGAACCTCTGGAGAGCTTTAGAACAATTGAAGATTTAAGTTTGCTTGGGTTCCTTAGCATTCAGAGAGCTATTTATCCAAACTTGGTTAGAAAGTTTTATGCTAATTTGAGATATAAGGATGAATGCTTAATATCTAAGGTGAAGAAGAAACAAATCAGGGTCACTAAACATGATTGGTATAGGTTGACTAAATTTTCTCCTGATGGTACCAATTTTTGTGGAAATACTGATGTTTGGGGAGATGAATATGAGCATAAAGCTGCTATATTTTCCCTGATAAGGTCTGGATATGATATCCCCAGGGATCCCAAAAAGAGGCTAATGGCCACTAGTTTAACTATGGAGAACAGGGTGTTGCATTATCTTCTGGTCAAAGGATTGGTTCCAAGGGGAGGAAATTACTCCCAAGTTCTGAGAGATGATGTTGTGACATTATGGGCAATGACCAATGGTAGGCCAATCAACTGAGCCTATTATATAATTCAACATATGTTAGATGTTAAGAAGAAAAAAAACTCTGCCCTCCCATTTGCTATGCTAGTGACAGCAATCTTGGAACATTGTCATATTTCCTTGACTGAGGAGTCAAAGGACACAAGCTCTAAAGGGCCACAATCTATAGGCTTGCATACATTGAAGAAGCTTCGGCTGAATAAGGTATATGGAAGATGGTACTACCTCACCCATGGGAGTTATGGACATATGCCTCACGAGGCTGAGGCTGAGGCTGAGGATGAGGATGTGGCTGAGGCCCAACCACAGCTTGCTCCAGCAACCTTGGAATTGTTGCTTCAAGAAGTACACAACATGAAAGCAGGAATTGATCGCGTCGAGCAGGAGGTTTATCATCAAGGATTAGAGATAGCTTATCTTCGCTCTTTGCTAGAGGGACAAGGTGTTACTTTCTCCTCTACTGCACCCCCTGCTCCTCTATCATTTACTGCTCCATTGGGTCCTACAGCTGGTGCTCCTGATGACGAGGTGAGTCTTGATTCTGATGATGACGATGACGTTGATCCTACTGGTGTTGGCATGACGGCTAATGTGGCTGGTGATGACGACGATAGTGACAGTGATAGCGAGGCTACAAAGTGACTTAGGATTTAGTCAGATGTCCTTTTGATTTGTTTGCCTAAAATCAGTAGTTTCTCACTTTGATTACTGTACATGAGTGATTTACATTTGTCTTTGGACCATTATGGGTTTTGTTTTTGCTAATGATATAATATATCTCTTTATGACTCATATTGATCTTATTATTTTTGTTGGTTGCTATGTTTGATTATTTTGGGCTAATCACGAGATTACGCGAAAATGCTACCGAAATTTCATTTAAAATGCTTATGTCTTCTTTTTAATAATGTCAAATGCGGGAGAGAATGGAGAGTTGTGACCCTGCATGATTTGCATAAGAACAGGGGAGTTTTAAGCTTTTATATATGAAATAAGATCTCTCTTCATGCATAATTTATGGGAGAGTGTTGCACTTAAATCTCTGATAAATCAAATGCAAATGTTTCTCTCTATGTTTATTTTGTCATCATAAAAAAAGGGGAGAATGTGAATGCTTATGTCTTGAAGCATATCAAACATGTTTTTGATGATTAACAAAAGCAAGATGAAGACCAAGATAAAAAAGAAGTGATCAAGATCAAAAGAAGAAAACCAAGATCAAAAGAGGTATATCTGATATAGGTTATAGGTCTTAGAATATCAATGTAAAATGTCTTTTAAGTATCTCAATGATTCTCAAATGATTTTTCAAATATCATTTTCAAAATCAGCTTATAAATTCAAAGTTAAATATATTTTTCAAGAAATGTTGATTTTAATCTTGGATTCAATATTCATGAAGGCATTTATGTTTAATCTAATGATCTAAGTGTTAGAAATGGCTTACATACTCAATTGGACTTGAAAAATGTGTTCAAAGGCCAAGGTAATCGATTACAAGATGTTTGTAATCGATTACATAGCAAACAGAGGCCTTGTAATCGATTACATGTTCATTGTAATCAATTACAAGAAAGTCAGAGGCCTTGTAATCGATTACACCAAGCTGGTAATCATTTACCAAGTGCCCAGAAAGCCAAGAACACGTTAGAACAACATTGTAATTGATTACCACTGGTATGATAGTGCCTAACGGCTATTTTATCAGCATTTAATGCTGCCCATTAAAGCACCTAATGACTCCTTTTATCTTAAAACGTATAAATACATGTCTTGGGTCTTCATTAATGGCTAACCAACAACTGAGAAACATATTTCAATCATTCTAATCCGAGAATCATCTTTGAAATATGTTTCTCAGTTGTTGGTTAGCCATTAATGAAGACCCAAGACATGTATTTATACATTTTAAGATAAAAGGAGTCATTGGGTGCTTTAATGGGCAGCATTAAATGCTGATAAAATAGCCGTTAGGCACTATCAGACCAATGGTAATCAATTACAAGCTTATGGTAATCGATTACATGGTTGTTCCAACGTGTTCTTGGCTTTCTGGGCACTTGGTAATCGATTATCAGCTTGGTGTAATCGATTACAAGGCCTCTGACTTTCTTGTAATTGATTACCATTTCTCTGTAATCGATTACAAGGCTTCTTGAACGTGTTCTTGCCTTTCTGGGCTCATTGTAATCGATTACTAGCTTGGTATAATCGATTACAAGGCCTCTGATTTTCTTGTAATTGATTACAATTAATATGTAATCGATTACAAGGCCTCTGTTTGCTATGTAATCAATTACAAACATCTTGTAATCGATTACCTTGGCCTTTGAACACATTTTTCAAGTCCAATTGAGTATGTAAGCCATTTCTTACACTTAGATAATTGGATTAAACATAAATGCCTTCATGAATATTGAATCCAAGATTAAAATCAACATTTCTTGAAAAACATGGTTAACTTTGAATTTACAAGCTGATTTTGAAAACGATAATTGAAAAGCCATTTAAGAATCATTGAGATACTTAAAGGGCATTTTACATTGATATTCTAAGACTTATAACCTATATCATATATACCTCTTTTGATCTTGGTTTTCTTCTTTTGATCTTGATCACCTCTTTTTGATCTTGGTTTTCATCTTGCTTTTGTTAATCATCAAAAACATGTTTGATATGCTTCAAGACATAAGCATTCACATGGATCCTTAGGATGGAAATCCCCAAATTTAAGGTAATCCCGTTAGGACACAAAGGGAACATACCTTTCATTATCTTTATATTCATCCATATCTTGTGAGTTGTTTAGTTCTTTAATGTGGCAAACCATACTTGTGTCCCTCTTTTAAGAAAAAAGAGAAAAAAAAAAGAAAGAAAGAAAATTTTCCAAAAGATGAGGTGAGTCACTATTAAAGGACCAATAACTCATTCATTATCATGATCATTTTCCACATTATATTTCTTTGAAAATCATGCATTGATGATTCTTATGTGTCGAACCCAGGTTTGTTAGAGAATTTTTGAAGCTAAGTGCCTAAGGACTAGCAATGAATATCTTTGATTAATAATGAAAAGTGTCATGGGATCAGATCACAAGGATGCAATTTTGGAAAAGACCCTGCAACTTAAGGCCAAGAAAGTTGACATAGAAAGCTTGGTGAGTTTGAGCCGAATGTTGAAGAAGACACAACGTCTGATCTTCACCGCGAGATATGGGAGGATCCTAAATCTATTAGAAGTGGACATGCAAGTAGAAGTTATCACTGCACTAGCTCAATACTATGACCCACCATTACGTTGTTTCATATTTCAAGATTTTCAGCTAGCCCCTACCTTAGAGGATTTCGAGCAGATTTTAGGCTTACCTTTGGAAAAAGAAAAGCCATACCAATATATGGGCCACTATGCATCTATGCCAACTATAGAAAATGTCTTGAAGATTCATCTAAAAGATCT
This sequence comes from Ormosia semicastrata, assembly GCA_029884595.1. Taxonomy (NCBI): domain Eukaryota; kingdom Viridiplantae; phylum Streptophyta; class Magnoliopsida; order Fabales; family Fabaceae; genus Ormosia; species Ormosia semicastrata. Next base: position 68,264,286 of record JAQQTO010000061.1, on the reverse strand, counting down.
ACAGAAGGCAAAACAAATTAGGGAAGGAACATAGGGGTTTCCAATGAAATATTTAGAAGAGCACATGCATCACCTAGCCGAGGTTGAAGAATGGAGTACCTTTATAGATGTGTTAGCCCTCACCATTTATGGCAACATCCTCTTCTCGAGTAGTGAAGACTTGGTAGATTTTGCAGTAATCAATGTGTTCCTTGCTCGAAGAAATGATACCGCAAATCCTGTTCTAGCCATTCTTGTTGATGTTTATTACACTTTGAATTCCTACCATGAAAAGAAGGGTAAGCGGATACTATTTGTATAGCTTACAACTCACATGTTCAAGAGGGACTATGAAGAACCCTGTCCCATTATAGATCTCAAGATGCTCTAGTTGAAGACTATGAACGGTCGTGAATGAGCCGAGGAATTGGCCAAGCTTGAGGAGAGGAAATTATATGGTACCCACGGCAGAAAGAAGGGCAAATTATGGTTTATCAGTGTGAAGGCTTTTCTAATGTCCCTCTCATAGGTACTTAGGGGTGCATTAAGCTTTGGCATTACGTCAACTTGGCTATCCCATGATGGGACCACCTTCAGAATTGGAAACCACTCCCTTTATTTATGACATGAAGATTAAGTGTACTGAGACACTCAGGAAGGCCCGAGACAGTTAAAAGAAAGTCATCAGAAAGGGTAGAGAGCTAGGAATTAGAAGTTGTGGAGTCAGAAAGCTACCGACAATGGGTCAAGAACCGAGCTTAAGAAGTCAAACTGCCCTTCAAAATTTCAGTAGCCTTTGCAGTTAGTAAATCTTTGCCTCTGGTCCTGATAGAAGATGAAGAAATAAGGAAAAAGTTAGCAAAAGCCAATGAAGAAAAAAGGAAATTAGAAGTAAAGTTAGAAAAGACTCGCCAAGCATGTGCAGTTTTAGAGCGTGAAAATTTTGAGAAAAACCACGCTCTTGAAAGAGCTAACAAGAGGCAAAAGACAAAGCAACATCATATGTCAAGAACAAGAAGGTGTTTGGAAGCTGCAAACAAGGAATTGAGACTCCGAAGGCAAGAAAGAGATAGGGCTCTGGCTGAAAATCAACAACTTAAAGAGTTGCTCGTAAATGCCAAAGCAACACAGAATGATGCCCTTCAGTAGGTGGATAGCATGAGGCAACAAATAAAAATGGTGTCAGCAGGATATGAAGATATAATCAAATTTGAGAGGTTGCACATGGATAAGGCGATCGTGGGATATGAAGCAACATTACAACAAGGACAAGAAGACTTGCAGAAGCTGATAGATGAAATGAAACAACAAGACAATGACATTAGTGAATGGAAAGGAGAAGTCTAATTTGGGATGGATCGCTTCGCAAGACTAGCATGTCTAGCCAACATAGTAATTGCAGATATTCCATATTATTTAAAGAAGGCTAATAAGAAGGTCAATCCTCTTAAGACATGAGCAGAGATTAATGATTTCATTGAATATTGCAAGAGTCTTATTGGATAAATGAAGCAGATGATCAAGGCTCATTCAGTTAAGAATGATGAATTAGACTAGACAATGATGTATTTCAAATAGGGTGAAAATAATGTACTCCTCTCAAATGATGTTGATTTTTTTTTAATGGAGTTAAGTATGCCTTCATTTTTCTGATCCCATGTTTTACTTGAGACCCAATACTTTTGAACGGATGCTCTAAGAATCGGTCATAATCAAAGGTACTCAGTCAAGTCTATTCGGCACGAACAAATAACGATCCTCTAACAAATTGATGATAATAATGGTTGTTTTTAATAAATTGTGCTTTGATTATTCACAGAGAGATTCGGAACCATTGTGCGACCAAGGAAAGAAGAGATCAATCAAACCCGAGTTCACAATACCAGATCTCAGACTATAATGGCTACTAGTAATCCTGAGGCAAGGAGAAACTTGAGCAGGGAAGTTGATGAAATGGTAGGGAGAATGAATGAGATGTCTGAGACCCTAGCAAGGCTGGAAGCAATACTGCAAGATGTGAGGGAGTCTCTCTACTTAATCAGCAGAAATAGAGGTGCAAATGGGGTTGGCGCATATGTAAATGTGCCACTGATAACTATGACACCCGGGGCCGACGAGGGCGGGGAGTAGTCACCGGTGCAAAAGATGAAGCACGGATAAGGAGCGGCTCCTGGCAAGTTTCTAGGCGGAGGGACACATGAATGAACTGAATACATATTGGAATGAGAGGGATCTAAAGATTGTGCAGGTATGAGACTGCATAGTTAAGGATAGCTTAAAGGAATTGATTAGCACCACCTATATCAACAAGATGCATCTTCTTTTCGGGAGCCAAGAACATAAGTGCTTCATAGTTAAGCATGCTTATCTTGGAGCACTTGTAGGATGGGTGACCTCCTGGGAAGTTTGCTAGGATACGCGTGAGTGAGGACAAAGCACGCTAAAAAAACCCATGTTGGTTTGTAGGGACACTCATTGATCTTGTAGGCAGTCTCGAGACATTAGAAATGGTATCAGAGTAGGACCTCTCCCAGTACGGTGTGGTTCGGGGACGAACCATGCGGAAGCTGGTGGGCATGTCTCACTCGGGGCCGACGAAGGTGGGGAGTGGTCGTTGGTGCAAAAGTTGAAGCACAGACAAGGAGTGGCTCCTGGCAGGCTTCTAAGCAGAAAAACACATAAATGAACTGAATACACATTGGAATGAGAGGGATCCAGAGACTATGCAGGTATGGGACTGCATAGTTGAGGATGGCTTAAAGGAATTAATTAGCACCACCCATATCAACAAGATGAATCTTCTTTTCAGGAGCCAAGAACATAAGTACTTCATAGTTTAGCATGCTTGACTTGGAGCACTTATGGGATGGGTGACTTCCTGGGAAGTTTCCTAGGATACGTGTGAGTGAGGACAAAGCACGCTGAAAAGACCCGTGTTGATTTGTGGGGACACTCATCGATCCTACAGGCAATCTCAAGACGTTACAATAATTGCCCCGACATTCTTGACTTTAACCTCAGGTATCACTATGGGGGTTCATGAGCAACCTCACTGTGGGGGTTCATGAGCAACCTCATCAAATGACATCAATTGTCCTGCCTATTGAAGAGGGGTATCACACCTTGGAAAGTACTCATAATGAAATTCCTGGTTATGCTGGCCCTACCTGGGAACAACCTCATGTGTCCATTACGAGGCAAGCAACAATGCCTCACTCTGGGAATAGCCACGTCATGACCGAGAAAGGCAAGATGAAAGAAGAGTGGATGGAAAAAATAGAGTAACAGATCAAGGCAATCAAGGGTCCCAATGCTTATGGACTTCTCAGAATAGAAGAAGTGTGTCCTATTTAACACCCTGGAAATTGCTCGTTTTAAGATATATATTCATTTTATAATATTTATGAATTTTATGAATTTTTTATGGAATTATTTGAATTATTTGATTATTTTAATATATTTCTTGATTTACGTACACGTCGAGCGGGGCTAGGAAAGTGAAATATTTTCCCTGATGTCGAAAAACCTTGGACTGTGGAAACATCAACGGGGGATCTTACTAAACCCGAGGCCAGACACAGTTTATGAAGTTTTATTTTTTGAGATTTTATTTGATAAATAAAATCGCAGTATATTTTATTATCTGTCAGACAATAAATACTATTGTGCTAACTATAACCTTTGTCCACTAGATAATATTTTTAGTAGAGTGTTAGTCATCTTTTCTATGAGAGCACTTTAATGACATCACCAAGATGACATCATCTCCATGACATCACTCTTCACTTTATCAAAAAGTGTGTGAAGCTTCTCAAGGAAGTTTCCTACCAAGCTTCTCAATGAAGCTTCCCTTTTCTCTCTCCTTCCTTGGGCTCCATGATTTTTGAGGGAAGAAAAGATGACAATCTTATCATCTTTTCACTCAAGGACATCACTTCCATTTTCATTTCAAAAAGCTATCGCTTTCTCTCTCTACCTTTCTCTCTTCTCTCTCACATTTTCTGCTCCCCCTTTCCTCTTCACCCACATGGTTCCACCTCCATTTGTGACCACCCAAGCTTGTTTGCTTAAGCCAATCTAGGATCTAGACATTTCTCATCATTTTGAAGCTTTTCACTTTGGTGATCTCCTTTTGGTTCCTCCATCTTCGTCATTTTCTACTAAGCTCTAAAGCTTGAAACTTTGAGGTAAAGTTCTTGACTTTCTTCCTTTCTCTTCTCATTTTTGTGACCCTTGGTCACCATTGTGATCAAGGACTCTTCTTTTCAAGCTTTAGTTATTGATCTCTTGAGTTTGACCATCCTAGAGTTTTCTTATTGGTGGTGGACAAAATCTTGTAAGGAGCTTGCTTTCTTTGGTTATCTCTTGAGGTAAGAGGGAGATTAACCTCATCAACCATGCTATGGTGATAAGGAACAAAGGGTGTATTGGGATTGGAGAGTCAACGTGAGGATTCATCCACCCGAATATGTGATTTTTGATTTATGCTTATTTGATCTTGTATGATTGTATGATATTGTTGTATGCAAAAATGATTATGATGGCTTAATGAATATATGTGATGATATTTCTGATTTTGGGTAATGAATGAAATTCTTGATGGATTTGAAATGCTTGGATGCTTGACTATGTTAGGGTTTTTCTACACTTCTAGAAGGTTACATAGCCTAGGCCGTGTAAGGGGACACAAGCCGTGTCAGTCAGTGACTAGATGGGGTCTTTTTTGTTCTTCCAGAGGAGTACACGACGCAGGCTGTGTAATGGGTCACCATGTTGGGCATGCCATGTAATGGGACACAGTCGTGTAATAGAGATTGATGAAAAATGGTTAGGTTTCTAGTCCCTTGGAGGCCCACGGCCTTATTGGGCACTCAATTGGAGGCTTTGTATCAAGCTAGAACTTAGTCAATTAAATGAGTAGACACTTAATTAGGAGTTCATAACATGGAAAGAATAAGGAACAAAACTTTATCCTATAGCCTAGAGTGAAGTTTGGACAAAGAAAGAACATGAGCATGGGTGAGGTAGTGAGGAACTTAAAATAATTAATTTAAGTGGGTTATGTTTAGAACTAAGAGGAGATGATGATAACATTATGATTTGAGGAGTAATAACTTTTAAGAATACCAACGGAAATAATTTTGGGGATAATTGGAATAAGGGAAGGTGATTTACTAGTGGTGAATTTAGTTGACTCGATAATCGAGAAATTTAATGGAGAATTTATATGAGAAGAATGGAAAAGAATTTGTAAGGGTAAGATAATGTGTTTTCTCTTAATATTTTCATAAATGATATAAGGAAAGGTTATTCAAGGAACTTAGTTAGAAGGATCAGTTGATTTGGATTAATGTATATCTTTATTCTTGAGAAGTGTTTCAATTAAAGCCTAAAGATGACATAATGGTTCTATATGCTAAAGAAAATTATAAGGATGCTTCATGCAAATTAATAGTGATGATACTTGAATTCATACGATTGAGGTATGTTGTGAAAGTATGCATGATTCTTGAATTTGTATAATTGAAATATTTTGTGCAAGCATGCATGATTCTTAAATTTGCACGATTGAGATACTCTGTGAAAGCATGCATTAGCATTGTGCCTTAGGCCGATGTAGTGGACCCAAGTGGATTATGAATTTAGCCTTGTGCTTTTGGACCGGAGTGCTGGACCCGGGTGGATCATTGGTATTATGTAGTTGTATGGGTGACTATATAATATCATTGATACTAATGGTATTGGACAATCGTATGGGCGGTTGCCTTAATACTGCTGGGAACGGTACAATAGTGGTTGAATTTCCTTGAGCATGCACATGAGTATTAGACTATCGGCTTGTGATGCCTAGGAGTGAGTGAGAATTTGGATAAGTATGATCCCAGATAGATCTCAGGGGCGTCAAGGCAAGGTGATCCACCTAGTGACCACTGTCACATTGTATACCCCTGGCCGTGAAAAACCATTACAACGCACGACAAGGACCCGACAAGCACTATCCTTTTTGTGATCTGGCGTAGATTGTCTTTTGAGGGGCGACAAGTCTTCTGGAACGCTCATCTCTGAATCTTTAGCTCCATAGAGTAGGAACTAGTTGCATTGTGTATAAGGATGGTCAGCATACACATCGTGCATATGCATAGTCAGTACATCTGTTATTGTGACATGGTCCACACATATATACGTATGTTTTGATGTACACTACTGAATTACTTATCAGTTAATAACATAACTATGCTGTTTCTCTACAATAATCCTGTATTGACATGATTATGTTGTTATTCTATAACATTCCTATATTGACATGATTATGTTTGTTGTTCTATGATATTCCTGCATTGATATGATTATATCTGCTATTATTCGATGTTGTTGTGTATGAAAGGCATTGCTGTCTTTGGTTGTGTTTCTTGCTGCCATGATGGAATTGATGTAGGGGATCTCACCTCTTCCACTGTATTATTCTTTCTGCTTCTGTTTTTGCACTTATGTTGGAAAAGACTGTGAGGGTCGCAAGGCATGATCTGCGAGGTTTCACTAGGCTACAGTTCCATGGAGGCATTGGAGCGTGGAGTGCTCGATGGGACACGGGGTGCATTTGGTATAACGGAGACGTCACTTTACTTTGGAGCAGGACCCGGCATGAGGCGGATACGTTCACTATGGATGTGATTGTTCACTTGGAGTTCTACATGACTCTTGGAGAGTTTTGGGATGATTGGAGAGCTTCTTCTAGGAAGGACTCTATGGAGTCGACTGCTCGGATTCCAATCCGTAGTGACATGTCCCGACTGGGGGCCGTGTCTACTGGGGATTTTTAGAAGGGGATCTAGATGGAGATCGACTACAGAACCCTGTTTTTTAGGTGTTTGGACTTAGTCTAGGCTCATTTTTCATATAGTAATTATATAATGATATTTTGGGTATATAAGTTTCATGCTTTTGGAATATAAGTATAATGTACTTAAGGGAGTAGCCAACTTTGTTTTATGAAAATATTTTTATTCAGTTCTTATAACTTGAGTCTTTTATCTATTTCTGAAAGCTTATGTCATTCGTTAGAAAGAAAATTTGAAACTCAAATTTTTACAATATCAACGTATTTTTATAACTTGGTTAAAGTTTTCCCGAAAAAGAAAAAGGAGTCGATCTAAGATGTAATGCCTCCTGGAAGAAGGTGTTACATCCTACCACATATGTCGTAATCCCTAAAGACTTCAAGATTCCTGATTTTTCCAAGTATGATGGAAGTGGAAACCCTTCGGTTTCATTTGTTCAGTTATGGAACCAAGATGACTGTTTGGTCTAAGAATGATGAGTTCCTCATTAACTTTTTCCATGAGAGTCTTATAGGCTGTGCTTTAGAGTGGTATCTTCAATTAAATCACTCTAAGATCTCTCATTGGACGAAATTGGCTGACCTATTCATGGACCAATACAAATTTAATTTGGATTCAGTTCCAACCCGAGAACAATTGAGCTCGATGTAGAAAGGAAATGAGGAACCTTTCAAACAATATGCACAGAGGTGGAGAGCCTTGGCAGCTTAAGTTCAGCCACTATTGACATTGTCCAAGATGTGTTAGTATTTCTTGGGAACCTTGGGAAATCTTTTTATCTAGGCAATGGCTGAGGCAGCCTATAAGGATTTTACGGACTTGATAACAACAAAGATTTTAGCCAAAGCTGGGAAGTTACCAATGAACAATACAGAGAATACTGCCTCTAAGAAGGGATTCCAACCAAAAAAGAAAGAACCCGAGGTGAATTATGTCTAATGCCAACAGATCTACAGACCTCGATATTCCCCACAAAACCCAAGTCATCAACCACCATATAACCCTAACCCTCACTTTTCATACCAAACACCTACACCTCCTTATTACCCACCCCACCAAGTTGTGCTAACCACAAATAGCACCCCAAATTCATAATTCCAAATCAACAATGTTCTCACACCACAACCATATGTACCAACTCGCCCAACCTATACCCGATACCTACCTGCACCTCCACAAATTTACCCAAACCACCCGCAACCTCGGCCATACTCCCAAAATCAAGGTTGCTTTTGTTCCCAAAACCTACCTCCTTTCCCAAGATTGTCCATTTCAAATGCGAACCTATTCTAAAGGTTGTTCGATGCTCACCTCATTTTGAGAAATCTTGTACATCCCTTAGAACCACCATTCCCAGTATAGTCTAACTTGAATTTAACCTGTAAATACCATATGGATATCCCTGGACATTCAATTGAAGATTGTGAGGCTTTCAAGACTACACTAAGGAAGCTTATTACTTATGGGAAGCTTGACATTCAAGAATAGGCTGGACCCAGTATCGTCAACAACCCAATTCCTAATCATGGTGGAAGGAATATGGTAAATGCTTTGGAAGTGGAAGGACAACCAATAAGAAAGGTTATGAGCTTGTGTACATTGATGGCCAAAATATTCGAAGGGTTAAAGAAAGCAAGTTATAGTATCATTGCACTAGCTGCCACAATGAAAGAAGAGGAGAAACACGATAAAGAGTCAAGTTGTGCTTATCATTGTGGGATAATGAGACATGATATTGAGAATTATTGGGACTTTAAGGTTTGAATCCAAGGATTGCTCACTTTGGGAGTAATACAAGCCAGACGAGGGGTAGAATCCACTAAAGAGGTCAACGTGGTTGAATGCTTTGTGCTTAAGGTGCCACCTCTCAAGCAAGCCTCGGCACCAGGGAAAGTAGTAGTGACAGTCAAGAAGCCAATGCCATTTGTTTATAATGATACCCACACAGTGCCATGGAGTTATGTAACTAGGGTAGAGATAAAAGGAGTCGGGGAAGGGACTTCGAAGGCCTGAGTTGCAGAAGTACATCAGGAGGAAGAGTCAGTGACTAACATAGTTGGGGTAGGAGGAATTACAAGGAGTGGGTGATGCTATAGCCTAAGAGAAGTAGAAAAGGGGAAAATTGTTAAAGAAGGGAGTAGGGAAAAAACATCAAAAGAAGAGGAGAAAGAGGAAGAAGAGTTCTTGAAGATGATGAAGCAAAGCAAATATGACATAGTGGAACAGTTGAAGAAGACTCTAGCCAGAATATCTCTATTGTCACTCATCTTGACATCTGAGATGCATCAGAAGGCATTATTGAGAATTCTAAATAAGGCCTATGTTAAGCCTGATGTTACCCCCGAAAGTGTTGTTAACATGGTGGACTCGGTGAAGCGCGTCAACGTGATCACACTTACTGATGAAAAGATCATCTCTCAGTCTAAGAAAAATCCATGACCTTGCACATAACCCTTAAATACAAAGGGTATATAGTTGCAAAGGTTTTGATTGATGGGGGGTCTGCACTAAACATCCTACCTAAGTCGACTCTGACCTCATTATTAATAAGTAAGGATGAATTGTCACCTTAAGAAATGGTTGTGCAAGCCTTTGATGGAAATAAGAGAGGCATTTTGGGAGAGATGATGTTGTCGCTGGAGATTGGTCCAAGTATTTGTCAAGTACTGTTCCAAGTTTTGGATATTGAGCCTGGCTACATTATGCTCTTAGGGAGACCGTGGATCCATGCCGCTCGTGCTATTCCTTCCACCCTACATTAGAATGTTAAATACATTAAAAATGGGTTAGTCATTACCATACACGGAGAGGAGGAAATTATGTTGTCAAAACCAATTTCAGTGCCATATATGGAAAGTGCAGAGAAAGATGAAGAGAATTTGTGGCATAGCTTTGAAATAGTTGAGACTGGATTTGGTAAGGATGAATCTCAGACACAAAGAGTGGATCAGGTGGTGGCCCAGATTATGGCAAGTAGTGGATACAAAGAAAGAAAAGGCTTGGGCTCACAATTGTAAGGTACTCGATCGCCAGTGTCATTCCCAAAAAAGTTAGACAAGTTTGGGTTAGGGTATGAAGCATCTCTGGAAGAAACAATAAGGAGCATGACTCTAAAAAAAAAAAGAATAATAAGGGCAAGATGAAGCATATTCCTTGCCTGAGGGAAACATTCTCAGCACCAGCCGAAATAATCATGTCTGGAGAAGTCATTCGCCCCCGATGCCATCCCATTATTAATGCATTGCATGTAGAAGGCCCAGAAGAGAGCAAGGTAGTCCATCCTTTTACTGATGAGGTGCCACTGAAGAACTGGTAGTCTGAACCAATGATTGATATGATTGTTTCCAAGTAATTGTCTAGTCATATTGTACTAAGCAGATATTTAAGGCTATCTATGTTTTGAGCTTATGATTTATGTTATTTAAGACATTAATTAAATGAATTTGCATGAATATTCAGCATTCCTCTTCGTTGCATCTTTGATTTGTCCTTTTGCATTTATCAGTTTTCTTTTTACATTTCTGTATAATATCTTGTTCTTCCTTTATCATTCCTACTCTATTTTGCCGTTGCAACTCCACATAAATTACTTTCCAGGGATCTGAGTCTTGTAGAAAGTTTGCCTCTTGAAAAGAACCTTAAAAACTCATCAATTAATTCCCCTATGATGTTTGATGAAGAAGACCCTGGATCTAGTGAAGAGGGAGAAATTGTGGAAGATTTTGCAAAATTACTGGAGTATTTAGAGAATGGATTTGACTTGAATGGTGAGAAAGTACAGGTGATCAACATGGGGACAAAGGAAGAGAAAAAAGAGTTGAAAATGGTGGAAAACCCTAAATGTGAAGAAATGATTGCACTATTCAAAGAGTATATGGATATCTTTGCTTGGTCTTATTGGGATATACCTGGATTAGATCCAGAGATAGCATCATATAAGATCCCACTATATCTAAATGTTGAGGTAAAGAAACAGAAGTTAAGGAGGATGCATCCTGATATGTCCCTGAAGATCAAGGAAGAGGTGACTAAGCAGCTAGAAGCAGGATTTGTGGAAGTGTCAAGACATCCAGAGTGGGTAGCCAATATTATGCCCATGTCTGAAAAGGATAGAAAAGTCAGAATGTGTGTAGACTACAGAGATCTGAATAAGGCTAGTTCGAAGGATGATTTCCCACTCCCTCATATCGATGTTTTGGTTAATAACACTACCAAGAATCATAGGTTTTCATTCATGGATGGATACTCAGGGTACAATCAAATTCTCATGGATGTCAATGACAAAGAAAAAATAATTTTCATCACTCCTTGGGGAACATTTTGCTACACAGTGATGCCATTTGGATTAAAGAATGCTAGAGCTACTTACTAACATGCTATGGTTGCACTGTTTCATGACATGATGCACAAGGAAATTGAGGTGTACGTGGATGATATAGTCGCTAAGTCTAGAGAAAGGGAAAGTCATGTGGTGGTTTTGCATAAGTTGTTTGAAAGACTCAGAAAGTACAATTTGAGGTTGAATCCTGCTAAATGTGTTTTTGGAGCATCCATTGGAAAGCTACTCGGGTTCATTGTTAGTAGAGAAGGAATAAAGGTGGATCCGGATAAGGTGAAAGTAATACAAGAGATGCATGCTCCTAAGTCAAAGCGTGAAGTGAGAAGTTTTCTCAGGAGACTTAACTACATTGCTAGATTCATTGCTAACTTGACCTGCACTTGTGAGCCTATATTTAAGCTGTTGAGGAAGCATCAGCCGAGTGAATGAGATGAGGAATGTTAAGGAGTGCTTGACAAGCTAAAGGCTTATTTAATGAATCCTCCTATTTTGGTACTGATAATCATATATTTGATACATTAATAAATCCTCATTTTTAGTCATTTACACTATCTATGTACTTAATTGATTGAGCTTGGTTATGTTTTGTAAGTTTAGACTCAAATTGGACTGAATTGATTTTTTTCAGCAAGATTTATGTCTTACACTATTTTTGTAATTTGGTCATATCTTGAGTTCTAGATGTTTAAATATTATGTATTTTACCTTGTTGGAAAGATAAGAGAGATCTCTACAACTTTCATAAAGATATCAGTCAAAGTCAGACATCTAGTGGAACTAATTTGGCTTGGAAGTCAGAATATGAGTTTTATGATTGGAACCTGAACTGTGTGCAGTAATCAGAGTATAACTCAGGCTGTAAGATCTAGATTGGGCTGAAATTTTGGTATCTGTAATTAAGACCCATATCAATAACTTTCATGAAGAATAGAAGACTCAAATCAGACTCCTTGGAGGTCATATTTGGCTTGGAAGTCAGAACAGAGGAGTTGTAACTGGGCCTGAATACTGTGCATTAATTGGGCCATATCTCGGGTTGTAGGTGGCCTTATGAGGTGATTCTGGTGACAGTTGAAAGCTAAGATCCAGGCCTACAACTTTCACGAAGACCACTTAGTTAGATTATGATGCATTCAATGACTTCAGAGCTGAATGATTTCGGAGACAAAGAATCTCCATAATTTTCCACTCATCAAAAGTCATTTGACATTTTCCACTCATGACTCAGTCCCCTTGTCATTTTTTATCCCTAATCCTCTATAAAAAGGAGTCTTGGTTGATCATTTGAGGAGTCTTGGTATTAGATATCAAGATCATGCTATTTTGTTGTTTGATTATCTTGTTATAGTTTTCTTTTGTTCTAAATTAAAGTTATGTTTTTTTTTTCTTCTTCTTCTCTCTTTCTTTCTTCTTGTCTATGAGTAACTAAATTTCATTTTACTTAGGTGAAAGGGTGAGCTCTTGGTAATGAAATAAAGTTAGATTCATTTCTTTCTTGTGCTTAAATGATATATTTTCAAGTGGTCATTATACGGGTTGTATTTTGTTTTCAATCAATTTAGAAACCCTCCTTGTAAAGTGGAGATCTTGATTCATTATAGACAAGAGGTTGGCACAATGAATGCTTAAGCCCATCTATAAGTGGTGGTGTTAATAAATAATTAAAGGAATCATAATATAATTACGTATATAATTTTTAATGAACTTTGATTATTGTATTTTCCGATTGGAACCTCCATTATGTGTGGATTGTAATTGAGTTATAAAAAGAATTAATCTTATCTTATTTATTTGCCAAGAGTGGATCTCCTAACCCAAGTAAGTCTTTTTTATTTATATCCAAGTTTTATCACTTTTGTTATTATGACAAAATATTTACTTTACGTCAAAGAATTTTTCTTCATCAATTCCCTGTGGATCGACTTCGGACTCCTAAGAATTTATTACTTGAAACAACCTGCACTTGGGTTTGTAACTTTTAATCTGCATCAAGTTTTTGGCACCATTGCTGGGGACTTGATTTGAAGAACAAATTTATGGCGTAAATATTTTGTATATATATATATTTTTTCCCGTGGATCTTGTATATATATATTTTTTCTACTCTTTTAATTTTTTTCTTTCTTTGTACTTACTAACGTACTAACTTAGTGGGAAAACTCTCCTTTTATTTTCTCGTATTTTACTTTCTCGCACTTTAAATTCTCAGTAATTTACTTTTTGCACTTTATTTTCTGTATTTTACTTTCTATATTTTATTTCTAACTTTCTAACTTACTAACCTACTAACCTTTTAATTTTCTTGCTTACTAACTTACTAACTATCTAACTCTCTTACTAATTATCTAACTTTTTACTTTTTCAACTATCTAACTTTTTACTTTTTATGCTTCTAACATTTTAATTTATCTGCATACTAACTTTTTAATTTTTCTACTTATTAACTTATTTGGTGGTTGGTTTGTACCACACCTTTGTTAATATTTAATGGACGGTTTATACCACCAGCTTGTACATTTTATTTTATATTTTAAGTTACTTATTTATGCTTAACTGGTATCATGATTTAAATTTTGGTCGTTTGGTTAAAGTTAATCCTAGTATTTTACATATTAATTGTTTGAATCACAATCACATACATCAAACACAATGGCTAAAAATGAAAGTGTGCATGATGAACATGAAAATCAACTGTTGCGAACCATGAGTGAGTATTTGCAACTATCTCGAAATTCTAGTCCATCATGTTTTATCTTTCCACTCAATGCTAATAATTTTAAATTCAAGTCAGGTATGATTTCTTTACTCCCTAATTTTCATAGTTTAGAATATGAAAGCCCATATTTACATTTAAAAGAATTTGAAGAAGTATGTACTGCTTTTAATTATCAAACTTGCACTGAAGAGGTTGTTAAGCTTAAATTATTTCCTTTTTCTTTGAAAGATAAAGCAAAAACTTGGTTTAACGCTTTGAAACCAAGATTAATTAGCACATGGCAAGAAATACAAGGTCAGCTTTTAAAGAAATTTTTTCCAACATATAAAACCAATGCTTTGAAAAGACAAATCTAAATTTTTTTCCAAAATTCAAGTGAATCATATTTTCAAAGTTAGGAACGTTTTAAAGATTTGTTGAATTCTTACCCACATCATGGTTTTGAAAAATGACGCACTATAAGCTTCTTTTATAAAGGGTTAACACCCAAAACTAAATAATTTGTGGAAATAATGTGCAATGGTGAGTTTCTTAATAAAGAACCTGAAGAAGCTTTAGATTATTTAGACTATTTGGCTGAAAATTCTTAATCTTGACATGGTACTAATCCTTCTGAAAATTCAATTAGATATAACCTTGCAAATACTAGTAAAGGAAAATATCATCTTAGTCAAGAAGAAGATCTGAATGCTAGGTTTGCTAGTTTGGCTAGAAAGGTTGAAGCCATAGAATCAGGGAAAGTAAAAGAAATCAAATATGTGCAAAATGAAGAAATTTGTAGCATTTATGATGAATTGAGACACTTAACAAATTAATGTCCAAAAATTTTTATTTTTAAAGAATTTGTGCATGAGCAAGTAAATGCAATGAATAATTTTAAAAAGTCATTCACTTCTTCTTTTTCAGATACATACAATTCGGGATGGAGAAATCACCCGAACTTCAGTTGGAGGACCAATAATTGGGAACAATTCATGCAACCGCCACCTCCTCAGGGATAATAGGACTCTCAAAATTCTCAAGGATATGCACCTTATATCCCACCATATAGGGAAAACCTTGAGGGAACATTGCATGCATTCATGGAAAAGCAAGAGGCCATTAATAACCAAAACACTCAAGCCATGATTGACATAAAAGACACTCTTGCTAAACTTTCTTCTGTACTCGCCATTCACGAGAAAGGAAAGTTTCTCTCTCAACCTCAACCAAATCCTAAGAGTTAGTACAGCATAAATGTGGGTAGTTCAGAAAGCCAACAAATAGATCAAGTCAAGTCAGTGATAGCTCTTAGGAGTGGAAAGATTATTGAAAAACAAATTCCTGAACCTTGTGAGAAAAATGATGAGTCAAGTCCCAAAGATGAGGAAGGAGTTGATAAGTCACCTGACCAAACGGAGACCAAACCCTCACCTTCACCCCTATATCCTCAAGCATTAAATAATTCAAATAAAGTGAACCATAACAGTGACATTTTTGAAATCCTTAAACAAGTGAAGGTAATATTCCTCTGTTATATGCTATCAAATAAATTCCTTGTTATGCCAAATTTTTGAAAGACTTGTGCACTGTTAAATTGAAACATAATGTGAAAAAAATGCATTTTTGACTGAATAGGTAAGATCCATTATTCAAAACAATAATGCATTGAAATATAAAGACCCTGGTTACCCTACAGTTTTATGCATTATTGGAATACATAAAATTGAACGAGCTTTACTTGATCTTGGTGCTAGTGTTAATTTACTTCCATATTCAGTTTATCAGTAACTCAACCTGAGTGAGTTAAAACCAACTTCTGTAACTCTTCTACTTGTAGATAGATTAATTAAAATTCCAAAAAAAATAGTGGAAGATGTGTTGGTTCAAGTTGATAAATTCATATATCTTGTGAATTTTATTATCTTGGAAACTGAACCTATAGAAAATAGTAGCAAGTCAATTCCTGTTATTTTAGGTCGCCCATTTTTAGCAACATCTAATGTTTTGATTAATTGCAAAAATGGAGTGGTGAAACTAACATTTGAAAATATGATACTGGAGCTTAATGTTTTCAACATGTGCAAGCAACCACAAGAAGTTTATGATGAAAATGAAGAAATTGAAGGGATTGAGGCCATTATAGATGATCATTCTCAAATCAGGAGTTCTTCTGACCCATTAGAAATTTGTTTAATTAATTCATTTGATTCAGCTACACAATTAGATGATAATATTTCTAAAATATGCTCTTTACTTGATTATACACAGGTAATGGAATACAAAGGATGGAAGCTGAGATTCGAAGAGCTAAAACCCATGAATGATGATAGCCATGAAGAAGTACCCCCACACTGGAACTGAAGTCATTACCTGCTGGATTGAAGTACACATTTTTGGGAGAAGAACAAAGTTTTCTAGCGGTAATTTCCTCATCCCTGACCAAAGAATAAGAAGGTATATTGATAGAAGTGCTTAAAATGCATAAAAGTGCAATTGGATGGACATTAAAGGACATAAAAGGCATTAATCCATTAATTTGTACACATAGAATACATTTAGAGATAATGCTAAAACATCTCAACAACCTCAAAGAAGATTAAATTCACACTTGAAAGATGTAGTTAGAGCTGAAGTTCTTAAATTACTTGATGTTGGAATTATCTATCCTATCTCTGATACCCAGTGGGTAAGCCCTACACAAGTTGTGCCTAAGAAATCTAGAATAACAGTGGTTGAAAATGAAAAAAGAGAAGTAATACCTACCCGAGTCTCATTTAGTTGGCGTATGTGTATTAATTTTAGAAAATTTAATGCAGCCACTATGAAAGATCATTTTCCTTTGCCATTTCTTGATCAGATTCTGGAAAGAGTAGCAAGATATCCCTACTATTATTTTCTTGATGGTTATTCAGGGTATAATCAAATACCAATTGCATTCGAGGATCAAGAAAAGACCACTTTTATGTGCCCCTTTGACACTTTTGCATATAGAAGAATGCCTTTTGGTTTTTGTAATGCTCTGGTAACTTTTCAAAGATGCATGTTAAGTATTTTTAGTAACATGATTGAGCATTATTTAGAGGTTTTCATGGATGACCTGATAGTTTTTTAAAATTCTTTTGAAAATTATCTTGATAATTTGGAAAAAGTTCTTAAAAGATGTGAAGAAAAAGAATTTGTGTTAAATTGGGAAAAATGTCATTACATGGTTATCTCAGGAATAGTGTTAGGTCATATGATATCCTCTAAGAGATTTGAAGTTGATAAGGCTAAAGTTGAATTAATTGCTCATTTGCTTTCCCCAAAAATAGTCAGAGAAGTTTGTTCCTTTTTAGGACATGTAGAATTTTACAGAAGAATTATTAAGGACTTTAGTGTCATATCTAAACCATTATGTAATCTTCTAACAAAAGATGCACCATTTGATTGGACTCAAGATTATTAGAAATCTTTTGAAAAATTAATCGGTCTTTTGACTATCATGCAATCCCCTGACTGGTCTTTGCCTTTTGAGTTGATGTGTGATGCTAGTGATTTTGCTATTGGCGCGATTTTAGGCCAAAGAAAGGAAGTTAAGCCTCATGTAATTTATTACGCAAGTCGAACTTTAAATAGTGCACAAATGAATTACACCACTACTGAAAAAGAACTACTTGCTGTAATTTTTGCATTGGATAAATTTTGAGCTTATTTAATTGGTTCTTCCACTGTTGTTTTCACTGATCAAGTTATTGTTAGATATTTAATGTCTAAGCAGGATGCCAAACCTAGGTTGATACGATAAATCTTGTTGCTTCAAGAATTCAACATCACAATAAAAGATAAGAAATGAGCCAAAAATGTTATAGCAGATCATTTGTCCAGACTTTCAACATGCTCATCTTTTGATAACACACCTATCAATGATTCTTTTCCTGATGAATTTTTATTTTCTGTCAATTCTATGCCTTAGTTTGCTAACATTGTCAATTTTCTTATAGCAGGTAAGATGCAGCCTCAATGGATGCACCAAGATAGAAAAAAGTTTTTGATTGAGGTGAAAATTTTCTATTGGGATGACCTATATTTGTTCAAATATTGTCCTGATCAAATCTTTCAGAGATGTGTACCAGATAGTGAGGTAAGTAGTGTCATTAAATTTTGTCATTCTGAAGCATATGGAGGTCATTTTTCTTCTAAGAAAACAACTGCGAAAATCTTACAGTGTGGATTTTATTAGCCCACATTATTTAAGGACGGCTATATTTTTTACAAAAGTTATGAAAGTTGTCAGAAATTGGGTTCTATTTCTAAAAGAGACATGACGCCTATGAACCTTATCCTTATCATTGAAATTTTTTATTGTTGGAGAATTAATTTCATGGGTCCATTTCTATTATCATTTGGATTTGTGTATATTTTGGTTGCAGTTGATTATGTCTCAAAATAGATTGAGACAATTCCATGTCGGCACAATGATCACAAAACTATTCTTAAATTTTTAAAAGAAAATATTTTGAGTCGATTTGGAATCCCTTGAGCTAGCATCAGTGATGGGGGAAAATATTTTTACAATAAACCATTTAAATCTTTAATTAAGAAATATGGCATCACACACAAAATTGCCTCCCCTTATCACCCTCAGACAAGTGGACAAGTAGAATTGGCAAATAGGGAGATTAAACAAATTTTGGAAAAAATGGTTAACCCAAATCGTAAAGATTGGTCTTTAAGATTAAATGATGCACTTTGGGCTTACCGTACTGCTTTCAAAACATCTTTAGGCATGTTACCCTATCGGTTAGTCTATGAAAAACCTTATCATTTGCTTGTAGAATTGGAGCATAAAGCATTTTGGGCCATTAAAGCTTTCAATTTAAATCTTGATGATACTTTCAAGTTATACAAATTGTAATTAAATGAACTTGAAGAATTGAGAAATGATGCATATGAAAACTTAAAGATTTATAAAGTTTGAACAAAAGTTTTTCATGAAAAATCAATTTTGAGAAAATCTTTTAAAATTGGTCAAAAAATTATGCTTTATAACTCTTGTCTTCACTTATTCCCTGGAAAATTAAGATCTAGGTGGACTGGTCCTTTTATTGTCAAACATGTGTATCCTCATAGGGCCATAGACATTGAGAACCCTAGAAATGGTAATGTATTTAAGGTCAATGGATAAAGACTCAAACTATTTCTGGAACATCAAGTTGTTGAGGTAGAATCCATTTCCCTTTCTAATCCTTGTTATGAGTAGAATTTATTTTAATTTTGTTTCTTTTTTTTGCAGTTCTTTGTGTTCCCGATTAAGTGGTGGATAACGGTACTCTGTGACTCTCAAGTCAATTTATTTTTCAGTTTCCCATAATAACTGATTCCTTCTCCTTCAAAATGGATGTCATTCTCTCAAATCTAAGAAAACATTTCCCTTCTCTCCCTCTAAATGCTCTAACAAAAATCTACGAAGCTAGGTGTGAAAGACTGAGACTATTAATGTACAAGGGCATCCCAGAAGATATACACTGGATAATCGAAGCAAAGGTTCGTTTAGCTGGTGAATCTTCAGATTCATTTGTCCCATACATGCCGAGTCTCGGTAAAAGTTCGTATTCAAAAAGAAGAAGAGCAAAAAGAATGAAAGTTTGTTACAAATGTGCACGATGGAATTGTAATACGCGATGTCGTTCTTTGGGAATGGTTTCCACAAACAGAGAAGATAAAATTTTTTTCATTAAGAATGGACTGAGTAAGGAGTCATTGGATAATATTTTATTGATTCTTGAGACACATTCTTATGGATATATGCAGCGTGAACTTCTTAGTTTGTGAAATCTTTTCAGGGACGAGCAAGAGTGTTACAGTCTTGGGAATTTGACTCCAAAAGATCCTGTTTGCCAATTTATAAGAAAATTGGATGGGAAGCTTATCCTCGACTCATAGAAGGCGTTTAAGCCATTACTGGACGTGAAACCAGAGGAAGATTTGAGCCACAATCACAACAACTTGTATATATTATCTTGTACATTTCTTAAAAAAAGAAAAAAAAAGAATAAAAAGAATAAAAAGAAATAAAAAAGGAGGGCGAAACTTCGATCTTAGTCTTTAATTAGATTAGGAGCCCCTGCCAGTGGCTGATCCGTTATTGACTCAGGTGGACCTTCGCACGCCGGTCTGTAAATAAGGTTCGTGTGTCATGCTCTGTAGAGAGCCGCGCAAGCATTCCCAGGTTTAAATCGTAGGCTCTGCTTGCTAATGGATAGATAGAAGCGTCCTGTGCTTGCATTCTCGCGTGACAATGCCTCTAAGCTGAATCGTGTGATTTAATGTCATAGGCACTCCAGCGACCTCTCACTGGCTATGGTCGTTGGTGGTGGCTTTTAGATTTACGCACTTTAATTAGTTGCGTCGTAACTCAATCCAAAATATTCCACAAGCGGAAGGGAGAAGAATTCCCAGATTGGCTGAGCCGTCTTGGTATTATTGCACTCATGACGCACAGTATAAAGATACACCATGAAACCTGTACATAAAGGTAGGTCAGCATTTGTTATTATTATTTTATCTTTGTATGATTTTGTTGTATTTTGGTTTTGGACAGACGATCCTTTGGGTGGGGTCCTTCAAGGGTTTTTAGACTTCTTTACCATGATGGTTTTCTTGAAGTCTAAAAAAAATAAAAATAAAAATAAATAAAAAATAGAAAAAATAGAAGAAAAGTTTCTTAAATTCAAACTTTTCTGACAACAACCAACCTACCTATATAGGAGCTATTATTGATTTTTCTATTCTCTTTCCTATTTAAACACTCTATTTTCTTCACTTTCCTGTAACTCATAATCATTCAAAGAGAGTGTGAGTGTAGAAATGGAGGGAGCTTCTTCTTCAGTTCATAGATTTACCAGTATCTATGTATTTTGTGGGACAAGTTATGGGAAGGGTTTAGAATTTGTAAACACAGCAAGCACTATTGGTAGAACACTTGCTGCGAGAAATATTCGTGTAGTATATGGGGGAGGTAGCATTGGGTTAATGGGGGTTGTATAACTTTCTGCATATATAAGAGGTGGTCAAGTTTTAGGTATCATTCCTAAACCTTTAACTTGAAGGAATATCATTGGACAAACAATTGGGCTGAAAATTTAAGTATCATCTATGCATAGACGAATGAGGACAATGCTTGACAACTCTGATGCATTCATTGCTTTACCGGGTGGTTTTGGTACTTTGGAATAAGTTTTTCAAATTATCTCTTGGGCTCAACTGAACATCCACCATAAACCCATAGGTTTGTTGAATGTTAATAATTTCTTTAATAATTTGTTATTTTTTGTTGACCATGCAATGGAATAGAGCTTTATCACACCTTCAGCAAGACGACTCCTTATATCTGCTTCTATTGTTGATGAATTAATTAATAAATTATAAGCTTTTGTTTATGAACCTGAACCAGTAATAGCTTAGATAGATTGGTTAGAAGGTAGCAGTAAGGGAGGCAGCAAGGAATAAGAGTGTGATCTGGCACTTCATCTATAACTTTCATTTATCTTTAGTTTTATTTATCGTACTTTGTTTCTATTTTAATTTGTGCAATGTTTCTCTTTTCAGTAATTGCAACAACAAGTACTATCTTCTATCATTTACCTATCTATGTTTTGACATTGAGGACAATGTTGTGATCTGGTTGGGGGGAAGGATAGTTGTGTAAAAAAATAAAAAAACAAATAAAAATACAAAAAAATTAAGAAGTGTGTTTGTTAATATGTTTGTTGTGTTTACATGTTTGTCAGTAATTTATTAACAACAAAATTAATTAGGGATGACAGAGTAAGGAGTAAATTATTTACTTTTGAGACGCATCAAAATTGGTGGCAGAGTAAGGAGTAATTAGGTAGACAACTAGTTTGTGTGGAAGTAGCAATTCAAATTCAGGAAAATTTGTATGATTGAGTAAAATTGTCTTCTTTCTTAAAAATCACATGCTTGGTTATGAATGTTGAATTAGTGGACTGAGAATGATAGAATTATGCCTTGTGAGATTTTGAGCCTATTGATGAATAAATTGAACACTTGTACCATTCTCTTCTTTCTTGTGTGAATTTCATTCATGGAATTGTTACTTTAGAACTTGCTTTGATTCTTTTTGAGACTACATTTTCACATGCATACATAAACATGATTGAGACATTTTTTCTTGAAATAGCTACTTTAACCAAATAGCCAAGAATGACTGGTGCACAAATAAACAACCTTGCTCAGCAACATATTGTCTCAATATGATATCAAGTACTCTTATGGCTTCTTGAAAATTCTCTTATTTCTAATATGATATCAAGCACTCTTTTGGCTTCTTGAAAATTGTATGATTCTTGCCAACGTAAAACATTGGAAATGGCCTATTTCCCCCTACTTAACCCCTTTGAGCTTATTTGATCATTCTTTGTTTCGAACTCATTATGTGCCTTAAATGAAAAATCATGTTCTTACCCGGCCTTAGGGAATAAGAGAACATTAGCTTTGTCATTGGATGAGTTCTTGAACAAGTGTGGGGGTGTGTGCATAGAATGGTTGAAAAAAAATTGTTTAAATGTATATATTATGTTCTTCTTCAAAAAAAAAAATTGTGTAAAGAAGGGTCAACAAGGCAATAAAGGAAAGAAAAAAATATGTAAAGGGAATTTGTATTAGGTGGAGTTGGGATGAACTTTCATACTTGTTAATTGAACTCAACTCTTATGCTCTTTTATTTTCTTTGGTATTTAACTTGTCATATCCATATTACCTTCTCTTTTACCTTGACCCCATTACAACCTTGAATAAAGTCCTCATGATTTGTATGTGCATGTGTTCTGAGTAGTGGAGAAGTAGAAGATAAGCAAGCTTATGGTAGAATAATTTTCATGGGTTGAATTGAGTGAAATACCTACCTTTTAAATACTTGAGGGATTAAGAGTGAATCTTGTGAAGATCTATCATTCTTGACTCATGCTTTTCAATTGAAGTTTTCTTGCTTGTTAGTTTGAGATGTGAAGAAATGTTGCCTCATAAATGTTTTGATTACTTGAATGATTGGTTGCTCTTCATTCTTAAATATTATTAGAAATTAAGTCTTTTAGAGTGTTTAGTTTTTGAGTTTGTTTCATTTTTTTTAGTTTTGGTCTTATATGTTTTGCCTAGGAGTGCAAAAAGTTAAGTGTGGGAGAATTTGATAATCACATATTTGATACATTAATAAACTCTCATTTTTAGTCATTTACATTCTCTATGTACTTAATTGATTGAGCTTGGTTATGTTTTGTAAGTTTGGACTCAAATTGGACTTAATTAATTTTTTTTAGCATGATTTACGTCTTACACTGTTTCTGTATTTTGGCCATATCTTGAGTTCTAGATGTTTGAAAATTATATATTTTACATTGTTAGAAAGATCAGAGAGATCTCTACAACTTTCATGAGAGATCGAGGTCAAAGTCGGACATCTAGTGGAACTAATTGGGCTTGAAAATCAGAATGCTAGTTCTGTGATTGGAACCTGAACAATGTGCAGCAATCAGCGCATAACTCGGGCTGAAATTTTGGTATTTGAAAGTTAATACCCATATCAATAACTTTCATGATGAACACAAGACTCAAATCGGACTCCTTGGAGGTCATATTGGGCTTGGAAGTCAGAACAGAGGAGCTGTAACTGGGCCTGAACACTATACAGTAATTGGGTCATATCTGAGGCTGTAGGTGGCCTTTTAAGGTGATTCAAGTGGAATTTGAAATCTAAGATCCAGGCCTACAACTTTCATGAAGACCACTTGGTCAAATTATGACGCATTCAATTACTTCAGAGCTAAATGATTTTAGAGATATAGAATCTCCATAATTTTTCACTTATCAAAAGTCATTTGGCATTTTGCACTCATTTTCCACTCATCCACTCACTCATGACTTAGCCCCTTTGTCATTTTGTATCCCTAATTCTTTATAAAAGGAAGCCTTGGCTGATCATTTGGGGAGTCTTGGTGTTAGATATCAAGATCATGCTATTTTGTTGTTTGATTATCTTGTTGTAGTTTTCTTTTGTTCTAAATTAAAGTTATGTTCTTCTTCTTCTTCTTCTCTCTTTCTTTCTTCTTGTCTATAAGTAACTAAGTTTCATTTTACTTAGGTGAAAGGGTGAAGCTTTTGGTAATGAAATAAGGTTAGATTCATTTCTTTCTTGTGCTTAAATGATATATTTTCAAATGGTCATTATACGTGTTGTATTTTGTTTCCAATCAATTTAGAAACCCTCCTCGTAAAGTAGAGATCTTGATTCATTGTAGATAAGAGGTTGGCACAATGAATGCTTGAGCCCATCTATAAGTGGTGGTGTTAATAAATAATTAAAGGAATCATAATATAATTACGTATATAATTTTTAATAAACTTTGATTATTGTATTTTTCGATTGGAACCTCCATTATGTGTGGATTGTAATTGAGTTATAAAAAGAATTAATCTTGTCCTTATTTTATTTACAAAGAGTGGATCTCCTAACTCAAGTAAGTCTTTTTTATTTGTAACTAAGTTTTATCACTTTTATTGTTATGATAAAATATTTACTTTATGTCAAAGAATTTTTCTTCATCAATTCCTTGTGGATTGATCTCGGACTCCCGAGAATTTATTACTTGAAATAACTTACACTTGGGTTTGTAACTTTTAATCTGCATTAGGTACCACCTACATCAAGTCGGCCTTTGATATTATACCTAACCATACTGCCAACCTTAATGGGAGCAATGCTGGGGCAGCATGATGAATCAGGAAAGAAAAAGTAGGTGATTTATTATCTGAGTAAGAAGTTTAATGACTATGAAGCTCGTTACATGGCTGTTGAGAAGACTTGTTGTGCTCTAGTATGGACCTCAAAATGGCTAAGGCAGTAGATGATGTATTACACCACTTGGTTGATCTCCCGAATGGACCCTCTAAAGTATATATTTGAAAGCCCTCTTGTTTCATTAAGGGTTTCAAAATGACAGGTGACATTATCAGAGTTCGACATCAAGTACATGACTCGAAAATCCATCAAAGGAAGTGCAATTACTGGTCATTTAGTTGAAAACCCTCTGGAGGGTGGACAACTAATAACATCCGAGTTCCCTGATGGAGAAATATTGACAGTGGAAGGAGAAGGAGAAGGAGAAGTTGAGGATGTGCCCGTTTGGAAGATGTATTTTGATGGAGCAGTCAACATGCATGGTAATGGCATAGGAGCCGTGGTTATTTCACCAACTAGAAAGCAATAGCCAGTTGCTATCAAGCTGGAGTTTGAATGCACCAATAATGTTGCGAAGTATAAGGCATGTGCTAATGGTTTACAGGTTGCAATCTACTTGGGGATCATGTAGCTAAATGTATTTGGAGATTCAGCACTCATCATTTATCAGGTGAACAGTGAATGGCAAACCAAAGACCCAAAGTTGGTGTCTTACCAAAAGTATTTGGCCCAGTTGATTGAGAAGCTTGAGGAGGTAACATTTTCTCATTTAACTCGAGACAAGTGAATATTCATAATAATGCCCAACCCATCGAAGTGAATATGCACAGTGAGCCTGCGTATTATGCCAATGTGGAAGGCGAGCTAAATGGTAAACCTTGGTATCATGATATCAAGTAGTATATTCAGTACAGAGAATACCCAATTGGGGCAAATGAGATGAATAAGAAGACTATTCGTCGATTGGCAATGGCCTTTTTCTTGAACGAAAAAGTTTTGTACAGAAGAAGCCATGATGACACTTTGCTTGGATGTGTGGATGCTCGTGAAGCTCGCATAATCATGATTGAAGTCCATGAAAGAATATGTGGAACTCATGCTAATGGTCATATGATGGCACGAAAAATTCTAAGGAGTGGTTATTATTGGTCCACCATGGAAAAAGACTGCATAGAATATGTTTGAAAGTGTCAAAAATGTCAGATATATGCAGATCAAGTCAATGCACCTCCATTTCCATTGCACAATTTGGTATCTCCATAGCCTTTCACGATGTGGGGAATAGATGTCATTAGACCCATTAATCCCAAAGCTTCCAATGGTCATCGCTTCATTCTGGTGGCAATTGACTATTTGACCAAGTGGGTAGAAGCTTCCACGTATGCCAATATCACTCAAAAAGTGTTTTTGAGATTCCTCAAAAGGGATATTATTTGCAGATATGGAATTCTAGAGAGGATAATCACAGATAATGCTACCAATCTCAACAGTACAGAGATTCAAAGGTTTTGTGAAAGTTTTAAAATCAAGCATCATAATTCAGCTCTTTACAGGCCCCAAATGGATGGTGCAGTTGAAGCAGCAAATAAGAATGTCATTGCCAATATGGTAGTGAATTACAAAGACTGGTATGAGATGTTGCCCTATGCTTTGCATGTGTATCATACCAATATACGATCAAGCACTGGGGCAATGCCTTTCTCATTAGTATATGGGATGGAGGTCATCTCTCCTATAGAAATTAAGATTCCTTCTCTAAGGGTTTTGATGGAAGCAGAGTTGGAAGAATCTGAATGGCTAAAAACTCGACATGAGCAGTTGAATATGATAGAAGAGAAAAGACAGACAACTATTTGTCATGGACAATTATATTAAAGCAGAATGGCCAGAGCCTTTAACAAGAAAGTTTGTCCTAGAGAATTTTTTCAGGAGATTTGGTTTTGAAGAAGATTCTCCCTAATCAAAAGGATGCTAGAGGGAAATGGGCTCAGAGTTATGAAGGCCCATACATAGTCAAGCTGGCATTTTCAGGAAGAGCATTAATTTTATAGAATATGGATGGAGAAGAATTGCCAAGGCCCTTAAATACTGATGTTGTTAAGAGATTCTATGCCTAAAAAAAAGATAAAGAAAAAAAGCTCATTAGGTTGAAAACCTGAAAAGGTGGCCTACACAAAAGTTAGAGCAATAATAAAAAAAGTGGAAGAAAAAAGAGGAAAAGAGCCCGTTAGGATGAAAACCCAAAAGGGCAGTCTAAGCAAAAGTTAAGGCAAATAAATAGGTAAAATCTCAGAGAAAGTTGGCTTGAAACTCGTAGAAGGGTTCACCAAACTGGGGCAATTCTGGTTTGTGTCCGATTGGCTACATTGGGGCACAATTTTTATTTGTATCTGATTGGTTACACTGGGGCAATTTTTGTTTGCCTTCAATTGGCCATACTGGGACAAATTTTCTAAAGGATTGAAGGAGAAGATGTGTTGACTGAAGTAGCAACAGAGACAATAGTTGAATTATCAAGCCATTACAAAGAATCAATTGAATGAGGAATAATGAACTAATACTGGGGCAAATTTTTCTTATCCTTTGCAACTTTCTTTGGTTTCTAGGCTTTCATCTTTTAAGCATATGTCTTACTAAAAGTTCATGTACGATCAGATTGCCAAAGTAATAAAAGAAAGTTTGTTCATTCAATGAATTTTCTATCCATTCATGAATGCATGTTTACTCATTAACTTATGTCTCAAATAAGATAAATCTAAGATCAACAATTTGATTTGACAATTCTACAGCAATTCAATGATTAATTTGGACTAAAAGATCTCAGTAGCTCAAAGTGCATATTGCAATAGTATTTGCAGGATAAAGAAATGAAGAAGGGAAATGAGCATGTCAAGAGGATTCCAAGCCAACTAAAGGCTCTGATGAAGAAAAACACATAAACAAAGGATTTGATTAGTCAAAGCTTTCTAGAGTCGCCGTTGGTTCAAAAGACTTTTAATAAATAAATGAAAAAAAAAGAGAAAAGAAGAAAAGAAGAGAGAGAAAAGAAAAACATTTAAGTCCATGCATTTTAATTTCCTGTCATTTATTTTGAGCGCATCGGCTACATACATTTTAATTTCTGTTAATTCTTTTGAGTGCATCGGTTCTATGCATTTTAATTTCCTGTCATATATTTTTTAGCGCATCGGCTCCATGCATTTTAATTTTTGTTAATTCTTTTGAGCTCATTGGTTCCATGCATTTTAATTTCTATCAATTCTTTTGAGCGCATCGGTTCCTAGCATTTTATTTTCTTTTGAGCGCATCGGCTCCATGCATTTTTAATTTCTGTCAATTCTTTTGAGCGCATCAGTTCCATGCATTTTAATTTTTGTCATTCTTTTGAGTGCATCGGCTCTTCGTATTTTATTGTCCTCGCATTTGTTTTGCATTTTATCATCTTATGCATTGCTAAACAAAATTGAAGTTCATGTCTTTACTCGTTTCTTATGATGATAATATAAAAAACCATGATTTTTCTTTTTATCTAATAAGAAACAAGTAAAGATGGGCAACTGTGAACATCCAATTTTGATCGGGCTCCAAAAACATTAACAAAAAAATAAAAAAATGAAAAATAAAATAAAAAATAAAATAAAATAAGAAAGAAGAAGAAAATAAAAATTCAATTAATTCAAGTCCACATTTTTTATCCTTTTTCTTAGCCTAAAGACATAAGTCCACATTAGCCTAGTTTTAAAAAGAAGAAAAAGAAAAAGCAAAATAAACAACAATAACAACAACAACAACAACAACAACAACAACAACGTAAAGCTCTTGCTATTGTTTTGTTTTTCTACTTTTGGAAGGAAACTTTTTTTTTTGTTTTCTGGCTCTATGTTCTTTTTTGGTCATGCACGGCACAACCACCACCACTACGTTGCAGCACACACTATGGCAGAAAGGATAAGGTTGCTTTGCTCCCTACTCACTCCATTATCGCGTTCCCATGCTGCACACACCATTACACAACAACATATTTTGGCTTCATTACATGACTTTTCACCTTACACACACAAGATCCGCATCCTGATTTTATCATTTAACAGTGAAAAACAACCACACACCCACGGACTCTCACGTTCACTACCACGATAAACCTACAAACACAAATGCCATAACACTACTCAACCACATCTTAGAGACTTTCAAAACGGTGCCCACCTTCATCATTTTCAAAACCTTCTTCACCTCCCTTCTACCACCATCACCCATACACAACCAAGACCACATTGAGGCTTCCCAAACCAACCACCCTCATACATTTCATCTTCATCTTCACCTCCTATCAACCATCAAACCACCACAACCTCATCACAATCCCGCCATCATCCCTCCATAACCTTCACCACCAACAAAAACACCACAACACTCCATCTTCACCAACACCATGACCCAACCGTGACTCACTCACCATCCTCATCCTTTTACCATCTCCATCCCACCATAACACCAAACTCAACCACACTACTGTGACTCTTTCACCACCAAGGCCAAACAGAACCATGCACACACACGTTTATAACCAACAGCACCCCTGTTTTTCACCTCTACCATGCGACCCAAAACCATCACGCAACCACCATGGAGACCCCAGCCACGAGCCACCTTACTCACCAGCCTCCTCTGCCCCAAGCCCAAATAAATTGGCAAATCCATATCTGCAACAACGTAAATGTGCCATCCAAGCCGAACACGTCAACTTCGGCACAGATCCGCGGACCTCCACCCACGGGACGCGCCACACTAGACCGGCCTCTACCGTCGTGCTGCACAATTCATCCTCAGTCACCACAAGCCGCCTTATCCCGAGCTATAAAGCCCAGATCCATCAGCCATCGCGCCATCTCAGCCGTGTGCCACAGTGAATAGCCGGGCCAGGTGCCGCCATCCACCATGAGCTTCATCCTTGCCATTTGTGCTCCAGCATAACCTTTCCCCTTCCTTGTGTTTTATTGTTTCTGTTGTAGAGGCCAAGATTTTTTTTTATTCATTTGTTTGTTTTGCTTTATTTTTCTTTAATGACTTGTTTATAAAAAAAATCTGTTAAGAAAAAAATATATTAAGAAGAATTCAGATGGACCATTAAAGGAATTGAGAAAAGCAAAATTAGCATGATAAATTAGTCAAATAATTTAGGTTTTGTTTTTTTCTTAAAAAAAAGAATAATTGAAGCTTGTTAAGAAAAATAAAATGGGATTAGTTAAGTTGTGACAGGTTGCTAATCTCGTAACAATTAGAGTCATATAAGTTGTGACAACTTGATGATTCATTTTTTTAAATAAAATAAAAATCAAATGAATTTTCAAAAATAAAAATATTTTTTAAAAATATAAATTTGAAAATAACTAACTCATAATTATTTTCTAAAGAACTATGTGACTTTGAGTTCCTCATTGCACTCGGGGATCCGTCAAGCCAAAATTTAAATTTTCACAATTTGGTTGTTCTTTTTTTTCCTTTCTTTTAAAAAATAGTTATAGTGTTTTTAAGAGGAGTAAAATAAATATATTTTTAGATTATCAAGAATTTACATAATTGACTTAAGGTATTGTCTCAAGACAAGTGTGTTAGGGGTGTTGTGGGATTAAGTTTCCACCCTTTCCTATACATAACTGACTCTCAAATCCAATCTGATTTCAAAGACTATTTTCTATTAAATGTTTTCCATTTTTTCCTAGTTTAAATAAAATTGGTGGCGACTCCATTTCCATTTTTTTAAAATCCCGTGAATTGTTATATCACCGCGATCTCAGTCGTGACATGTACAAACTTGAGCATACATAATGCTTCTAACAACAGAAGCATATGAGACCTTCTTCATTTCAACAACATCTTTATTATTTTGAGGACAGTGGGTATTAGAGATTATTTTACCCTTTTGAATGGGTGCAACACAAGGATTGTAAGATTTCATATTAAATCTATTTAGAATCCTTTCAATATAAGCTTTCTGAGACAAGCCAAGAATACCACGAGATCTATCACGGTGAATCTCAATGCCCAGTACAAAAGAGGCATCACTAAGATCTTTCATATCAAAGTGTGCTGTCAACATCTACTTAGTCTCATTCAGAAAAAAATAACATCATTACTGGCCAACAAGAATGATGAATCTGCTTCCACTAAACTTCAGATAAATGCATTGGTGAACAATATTTTCTTTAAAACTAAGAGAGCCAACAATATAATCAAATTTCAAATATCATTGCCTAGAAGTTTGTTTCAATCCATAAATGGATCTTCTCAATTTGCATACCATGTGATCTTTACCATCTTCAACAAAACCATCAAGTTGATCCATATACACATCATCATGCAAATCATCATTTAAGAAAGCGGTCTTAACATCCATTTGATGAAACTCCAAATCAAAATGAGCAACCAATGCCATCACAACACGAAAAGAGTCTTTAGTGGAGACTGGTGAGAAAGTCTCCTTATAATCAATGCCTTCCCTCTGATTATATCCCTTAGCAACAAGTCTGACCTTATACCTCTTAATTTCACCTTTGGCATCACTTTTGGTCTTAAAGACCCATTTGTAACCTACAATTTTACAACTAGTAGGCAACGCCACCAATTCCCAAACATTATTCTTTATCATAGAAGCCAATTCATCCTCTATAGCCACTAGCCATTGTCCACTATTAGGACTAACCATGGCCTCTTGAATGGAAATAGGATCAGAATCCTCACCTGAATTAAACTCATGCTCTTGTAGGTACACAACATAATCCCTAAATCTAGTAGACTCAGTAGATATAGGAACCCACTTAGATCTTTTCAATGGAGTCACAACAACATTTGGATTTTGTACATTATTTTTGACTTGTTGAGGGATATCGACATTATCAACAGGATTAACAACATCATCATTATGGATCAAAGGAGATGGCATTATCCCTAGAAAGGGAACAACAGGAATAGGAACAACAACATACTCTTCTCTAAAATTAACAATATGTGGCTCCTGAGTTCTACCATACTCTGAGTCCCTTTCAAAATAGACAGTCTGATCAGATTCAACAATTCTAGTAGTATGTGAAGGACAATAGAACCTAGAATCCCTTGAGCCAGTACAATAACCAATGAAGAAACCACTAATGATTTTGGGATTAAGCTTCTTTAAATGTGGATTATAAGGCCTCACCTCTGCCCTACAACCCCAAACACAAAAATACCTCAAGGTAGGTTGTTTGCCTATCATAAGTTCATATGGAGTCTTCAACATAGATTTAATTGGCACATGATTCAATATATGAGCAACAATCTTCAAGGCATCTCCCTATAAGAATTCTGGAAGAGTAGAACAACTAAGCATACATATCACCATATCCAAAATAGCACGGTTTCGCCTTTCTGCGACTCCATTTTGTTGTGGAGTGTAACATCCTGAAAATCATGTTAGACTTGTAAATGGGTACAAAGGTAGCATATTACTTGTTTAACATGTCAGTTAAGTTTTATGACAAAATGAGTTCATTTAGGCACTTTGTTGCAACCTAGAGTGTGAAAAAAATCCTAAAATGACCCAGATAGTAGCATAAATTACTAAGTTGATGGAAATAAATCTAGAGAATTTATTTCTAAGTCACAAATAGGTGTAAGAGAATGTAGTTAAAATTTGAGAATAATTAGAGTTGGTTTGGTATTTTTAGGCATACTGGTTATGCATTTAATGTCGGATTGACTAGTAGTAAATATGAAAAAATAGGATAATGGCGAAACAATAATTTAGATGAATGCTAGTATTTATTCTAAATTTATTGGAAGTTAGGAAACTTAGTTTAGCACAACTCAAGTGTCCTTAGTAGATATAAAGTTTCAGTATGGCTTGAGTGGCCAAGTGAGACTTTTCTTCCTTATTTCTCCCTTATCTCCCACAGTTCCAGAACAAAAGGAAAATAGAAACAGAAAAGGAGAGAAGAGAAAAGAAAGAAGGGAACCATGAAGGAGAAGACAAAAAATGGAGGAAGAAGTAAGAGGATCAAGATCAAAGCATAAAGCTTGAAGATTGATCATCCATACAAGAGGTAGGGGTTTCTAACCTTCAACCTCATCTTTTCTTTTTTATTTCCATTGATTGAGGTTAGGTCACATAGATGGAGAAATCGGGTTTGAGATGCAAGAATCAACTTTTTTTGTAGTTCTTGCTTCCTTTGTTGAAATAAACTTAGTTTCACTCTATTGGATGCAAATTGTTTGAGTTTGCTTTGAGACAAACTTGGTAAGTTCCACAAGTTGGAACATAGAACTTAGGTTATGGTTTTGACCATCAATCTATGTCTAAGTAAGCTAATTAGTTAAATGAGTATGACAACATTTTTAGAAGGTGTTGGCGAATCTAGAAATCACCTAAGAGCCAAGTCTAGATGATTGGAAGTTATTTTGAGACTAATGGAACAGTGCAATGTTATGTTTTCTGCAGAATTCTGCAAACAAACCTCTCACACCAAGGCATGAATGAGGTCACACTGAGTCGTGAGTTCCAGGAACTTCCAATATGTGCATACGAGAGCATCACGCCATGGCGTGCAATGCACCACTCCGAGGCATGCGAGACAGAAAGCTGGGCACCGCAGCGTCCCAAAGCCGTGCCATGGTGTGTGCGTTGGTGTATACCCTAGAGGCCAATTTATTTTGACTATACTAGGTTACATTGTATTATGTTATTTATTTAATATATGAGGCATTTCATTTATTATGTTATTTATGATATACATAATAAAGTCTTTAGAATAGTAAGTTTTATGCCATAGGACATCAAGTGGATGACTTGAACACTATTCTTAAATGTCCCTAGTGAAGTATTATTATTAATCAGGACAACAATAATGCATTGAGACTAGTATGTGTGTAGACTGATAGTCACATCTCACGGGTCATGGATATGAGATATCAAGTCTTTACATGGGTACATATTAGAGTAATGATGTATTAGACTGACCCACCATAAGAACGTTGCATGGATTATTACATGAGTGTCATAACCGATTCTCATAGTGATAATGGTGTATGTGGTCCTTTAACCTGAAATCACTATGATTACTACATGAGGAGTTGTATGTTTTAATGCTATCAAACATCATCTATAAAATGGTGATTATAAAGTTTGTTATTGGATATACTGCGAATCATGCAGAGAGATGTAAGTGACCTAGATGGGATTTGTCCCTCCTACATAACAAGAGTGATATCTTCAGGCCTCCTGATTGAGTGAGACTACGAAATGCATGGCCATGCTCAAATGAGTCAATATGAGATATTGATCTCATTTGTTATTACTACGTCTACTCGAGTATCAGGAAATGAAAGATTGAAATATACAAGGGTGACACGTTCCATGTCTTGTGTTCATTCTAGATATCTGGACAAAGGGACTAAACTACACGGTAACATTGATCACAGAAAGGTTATGTCAAATCACTGACATTCTCATTACTTGGGTAGCAGTGATGTGTTACTAGATACCGCTCACTGCTTGTAATATTAAAATGAGATTTTAATATTTCTATCAACATCATTAGAACCTACAGGGTCGCAAACTTAGAACAGACTTAGTTGGAGCAATAAGGATCCAAGTTGGACTAGGATTCAATCACGGGCCAGACTCATAACAGATGAGTCTAAGGTTGCACAGCTTATCTTGCTGCTGCTCTCACTAGCATTAGGCAGCAGCTATTATAAATAGCACTGCTAAAGGAGTTGTCAAGGCATGCATAAAAAAAACTCTAGCCTCACTTGATAGAAACAGTGAGTGAGAGAGTGACAGATTTTTCTTCTCTTTGTAGTTAGCACTATGGTAGAGAGGTTGAACTCCAAGACTATGGACGTTGGACGTTTTGCAAGTCTATTTGCATGGATAATGTAGAGGCATGATTGTTGTTGCGGTGCTTGTGATTTGCTTGATCATTTTTCCATCTCGCTTTAAGAGGTAAACTATAAAAAAAAAAACTCGGATTATGATCCTCTTTTCGCATGGATCCTTGGTAGGAATTTTTATTTTTTCACTGCGTGATGTATCCGCAATTCCTAACAGTGTTATCAAAAACACTTGCAAATCCATGATTTGGTCTTTGTTGTTTACATGTTATATGAAATAACATATTTAGTTGTTCTCTTTTTGGTAAAAAGCATGATCTTTAATATGTTATTTCAAAAAAGATATGAATCCTTTGCGAAAACATATTCTATTTGACATATTGTTTGCGAAACCATGATGACGTTTACGAAATTATGAACATGTTCATATGTGTTTATATGTTTGTATATCTTTGTGAAGTTTTCTAGTATATATATGTGACATATGCAGCAGCGTAACGCAATGAATTTGGAAACCTTGTTTATGATCTGCGGTGGTATCAAACGTTGATGTCAAGCAAACCTTATTTCTGGACAGCGGTGCGGTACAAGGGTTTTGGTAACCTTGTCTTAGTCTACGGCGGCATCAAGTGTTAATGTCAAGCAAACCTAGTTTCTGGACAGCATAGCAACGACATTATGGGTTTTTCTACGACATGAAGTGTTCATGTCCTCATGGCTATGAGGGTTCAAGAGTTAATACCCTAGCTGTCAAGGAGGCGCAAGAGGTTCAGCTCTTGTTTACAATTCAAATTTTCGGACCAGGTTGCTACCCCGCACCCCACAAAGCGCGACCTCCCCTTGACCCCCACCCATTAACCAGGCAGCGGGACCCCCATACGTCGGGGCGCTACCCCGAACCCCATTGCGTAGTGTGTGTTATTTGAAAGCGCAATATTCAATTTTGTTTTTATGGCTCACAAAATAATAATGTATTATTATTTATAGTTTATATGTTCTTTGTGGTATATGGTGCATGGTTATGGCCTTAGTCCTCTTTTTATGCTTTTTGGTTAATTTTAAAATACGACCTGCATGTCATGCCTTTCTCTCTATATTCTAGTTGTACATTCTCTTCTCACCTAACTCCCCTCGTATGTAAAATGAGGTTTCTTTGAAATGTAATCTTGATGTGGAGGCAAGAAGATGAAATCAAATGAGGACATTGGTGGGAGATGCTTGGTGAAGCTGGTTCACTCCCTAGGTTTAGTTATTGATACTCTCATTAGCTTAAGAGAATCAATGCATTAAGGGCCATAACCATATCACATTTTTTTATGCTTTACATGTATGAGATGCATGGATGTTTATAGTATGTTAAATAGTTTAATAAATGGTGAGGTCTAACAATAATTATAAAAAATTCCCTCAAAGCAAATATTAAGTCATTGTGTGATGCCTTCTAATGCGTGGCACTCATCAAGGCTAGTATCGATTAAGTGTAGATCTGCTAAAGCAGGATGCCTTTATTTATATTAGTAAGATGCGATAGGATAAATGTAATATCCAACTGCCAACCATTGAGTCTGACTTAACTAGGCCATTTCAATAGGATTGAAGGCTCAGAGGCATAAAGTTGGGCTTTAGTCCATTAGATGGATTAAAATAAGTGTTATTCACCCAACATTCCAAGAGTTGCATGTGATGTAATTGAAAAATGTTTCCTACCTAAATAACCATACTTTGAGCGATCAGCCAAAGCTGAATTAATGCTAGGTGAAATATGGATCTTAGCCCACTAAGAAATCTTACGATGGGATTTTCTGAGTCAATGCTGAGGGCCATTGATTTAATGAAATAGTGGGAGGCATATTTAATTAAAGACCTTGTTAAATATGTTTATGGCATGATACTTATACTTTACATATTTTCTGTTGATAGATTACCATGGCAATAAACACTTCAAATAACTTATCATTATGATCCGTCCTTGAGAAGGACAAATTGTCTAGGACAAATTTCCTAGACTGGGACAGGAATATGAGGATTGTCCTCAAACATGAGAAAAAATTATATATTCTAGAGCAGCCCATTCTTGAGTCACCAGTTACAAATGCCCCTAGAGCTGAAAAGGATGCTTATAAGAAGCATCAAGATGACACCTTGGATGTCAGATGTCCCATGCTAGCCACCATGAACTCTGAGCTTCAAAAGTAACATAAGAACATGGATGCATATGATATGATCGTGCACTTGAAGAAGCTCTATCAAGAGCAAGCTAAGAATGAGAGATTCAAAGTCTCTAAGGCACTTTTTCAGTGGGAAGCCCTATTGGTGCTCATGTGTTCAAAATGATTAGGTACATTGAAAACCTAGATAGGCTTGGTTTCCCATTGGGTCAAGAGTTGGCCACTGATCT
Organism: Ormosia semicastrata; assembly: GCA_029884595.1. Lineage (NCBI taxonomy): Eukaryota > Viridiplantae > Streptophyta > Magnoliopsida > Fabales > Fabaceae > Ormosia > Ormosia semicastrata. The sequence goes on along the minus strand of JAQQTO010000061.1, from coordinate 68,227,431 downwards.
AGTCTTGTAATCGTTGCTGGAAAGTTTTAGTCAATTTGTCATTAATTACAACGTGAACAAAATTGACAAATCTCTACTAGGGTGGCTAAGGAATAATACTTTCAGCTTGAAACCTATGGGCAGAGTGGCTAAGGAAGGTATGTGCTTCCACTATGGTCAGACTGGACATTGGAAGAGGAACTGCGCCAGATACCTGGAGGAGCTTAAGAAGAATAAGGGAAGTGAGACTTCCACTTTAGGTATTTTTGTTATAGAAGTCAATTTATCTACTTCTACATCTTAGGTATTAGACATTGGATATGGGTCTCACATTTGTGTAAATGTGCAGGATCTAAAGAATAGTAGACCATTGGCTAAGGGTGAAGTCGATCTACTAGTTAGAAATGGAGCACAAGTTGCTACTTTAGCCATAGGGACTTATTTATTATCTTTGCCCACTGGGCTTGTTTTTGAGTTAGAGAACTGTTATTTTGTGCCTACTATTAGTAGGAATATCATTTCTATTTCTTGTTTAGACAAGAAAGGTTTTACTTTTATAATAAAGGACAAAAGTTGTTCTAATTATTTGAATGATATTTTTCATGGTAGTGCACAACTGAGTAATGGACTTTATGTCCTCGATCTTGAAATGCCCGTCTATAACCAAAATACTAAGAAGTTCAAATCTAATGATATGAACCTAACTTATCTCGGGCATTGTCATTTGGGCCATATAAATGATAAACGCATCTCCAAACTTCATAAAGATGGACTCTTGGACTCATTTGATTTTGAATCATATGAGATATGTGAGCCTTGTTTCTTGGGGAAGATGACTAAAGCCCCATTCACTGGACAAGGTGAAAGGACTAGTGATCTTTTAGGCCCCATACATAGTGATGTATGTGGAGCCCTAAACACACTGGCTAGAGATGATTTTCAATACTTTATTACATTTACAAATGATTTCAGTAGATATGGGTTTATGTATCTTATGAAACAAAAATTAGAATCCTTTGAAAAATTCAAGGAATTCAAGAATGAGGTACAAAACCAACTTCGCAAGAGTATTAAAGTCCTTTAATCAAATCGCGGTGGTGAATACTTAAGCCAACAATTTGATGATCATCTGAAAGAGTGTGAGATAATCTCTCAACTCACTCCTCCTAAAACGTCACAATGGAATGGTATTTCTAAAAGGAGGAACCGGACCTTGTTAGACATGGTCTGATCCATGATGAGTCATGCAGACCTTCTAGGCTCCTTCTGGGGACATGCCCTATTAACAATAGCTTTTACACTTAACTGTATTCCATTCAAAAGGCACCATATGAGATATGGACTGGGAGACAGCCCAGTATGTCTTTCATGAAGATTTGGGGTTGTGAAGCTTATATAAAATGTCAAGTTTCTGATAAGCTTGAACCCAAATCAAATAAATGCTTCTTTGTGGGGTATCCCAAGGAAACTAAGGGATATTATTTCTATAATCCTACTGAGGGCAAAGTGTTTGTTGCACAGACTACTGTGTTTCTAGAAAAGGAGTTTATCCCCAAAGGAACCAATGGGAGGAAATTAGAACTTGAAGAAATTTAAAATTCACATAGTAGCAACAAACCGATGGTGGAAATAGAGTAGCCTCCACAAAGTGATGTGGAACAACAACCTGCTCTAGTAGTACAAGACCTACGTAGATTTAACAGGATACATCGTCAACCATAGAGATATGGATTTCTCATGACCCAACATGGTGACGTATTGCTCATGGATCAAGATAAGCCTGTGACTTACTAAGAAGCCATTATGGGCCCAGAATTTGAGAAGTGGCTTGAGCCATGAGATCTGAAATGGAATCCATGTATGCTAACCAGGTATAGACCTTGGTTGACCCACTTGAAGGGGTAAAACCCATTAGGTGCAAATGGATTTTCAAAAAGAAAACTGACATGGATGGTAACGTGCATACCTTTAAGGCGCGATTGGTGACTAAGGGTTTTAAGCAAATTCATGGTGTAGCCTATGATAAGACTTTTTCCCAACTTGTGATGCTTAAATCCATTCAGATCTTGCTTGCTATTGTAGCATACCACGATCATGAAATATGGAAAATGGATATCAAAACTGCTTTCCTTAATGGAAATCTTCTTGAAGATGTGAACATGACACAACCTGAAGGTTTTGCCACTCCACAAGAAGCTGGAAAGGTGTACAAGTTGCAACGATCTATTTATGGATTGAAGCAAGCTTCCAGAAGCTGGAATCTTTGTTTTGATGATACAATAAAATAATTTGGTTTCATCAAGAATGAAGAAGAATCTTGTGTCTACAAGAAGGTTAGTGGGAGCACAATTATCTTTCTGGTGTTGTATGTAGATAACATACTACTATTTAGAAATGACATTCTTTCCTACAGTCTGTAAAAACTTAGTTAGGAAAATGCTTTTCTATGAAGGACTTGGGCAAAGCCACCTATGTATTAGGTATCAGGATCTATAGTAATAGATCATAGAGACTGCTTGGCCTAAGTTAGAGTACATACATAGACAAAGTGTTAAGACAGTTTAACATGCATGAATCCAAGATGGACTCTTGCCTATGTCACATAGTGTAAGCCTATCTAAGGCTCAATCCCCTTCCACCCAGGATGAGATGGATCACATGAGCAAGATTTCATATGCATCGGTAATTGGATCTATCATGTATGTCATGTTATGTACTCGACCAAACATCTCGTATGCTTTAAGCATGACGAGTAAGTACCAGTCTAATCCCGATGAGAGTCACTAGACTACTGTCAAGAACATCCTTAAGTACTTGAGAAGACTAAGGATCTATTCTTGGTATATGGAGCCGAGGAAAAACTAGTTGTAAAAGGCTTACACTGATGCTAGCTTCCAGACTTATAAGGACGACTCCAGATCACAATTGAGTTTTGTTTATTTCCTGAATGATGGGGCTGTGAGCTGGAAGAGCTCAAAGCAGGAGACATTCACCAATTCTACCATAGAGGCTGAGTATATTACTGCCTCCAATGCATCAAAGGAGGCCGTTTGGATCAGGAAGTTCATTATTGAGCTTGGTGTAGTTCTTAGCACTATGGACCCAGTGAACCTTTATTGTGATAATATAGAGCCATTGCACAAGCTAAGGATCCTAGATCTCACCAGTGATCTAAACATATACTCAGGCGCTTCCATCTCATTCGTGAGATCATCAATAGAGAATATGTGAAGATATGCAGAGTACCAACAAATGATAATATCACAAATCCACTGACAAAGCCTCTTGTGCAACAAAAGCATGAGGGTCACTCCAGATCTTTAGGCATTAGACATATGCCTGATTAACTCTAGTGCAAGTGGGAGATTGTTGGTGTATGCCCTATAGGCTAATTTATTTTGGCTGTACTAGCTTACATTGTATTATGCTATTTATTTAATATATGAGGCATTTCATTTATTATATTATTTATGATATGCATAATAAAGTCCTTAGAATAGTAAGTTTTATGTCATAGGACATCAAGTGGATGACTTGATCGTGAGATCCTATTGGATAAAAATAGAACACTATTCTTAAATGTCCCTAGTCAAGTATTATTATTAATCAGGACGACAATAATGTATTGAGACTAGTATGTGCGTAGACTGATGGCCACATCTCAGATTCATGGATATGAGATATCAAGTCTTTACATGGGTACATATTAGAGTAATGACGCATTGGACTGACCTACCATGAGAATGTTGCATGGATCATTACGTGAGTGTCATAAGCGATTTTCATAGTGATAATGGTGTATGTGGTCCTTTGACTTGAAATCACTACGATTCCTACATGAGGAGTTGCATGTTTTAATGCCATCAAATGTCATCTATAACAAGGTGATTATAAAGTTGATTATTGGACATACTATGAATCATACAGAGGGATGTGATTGACCTAGATAGGATTTGTCCCTCTTACATAACAAGAGTGATATCTTCGGGCCCCCTAATTGAGTGAGACTACGAAATACATAGTCATGCTTAAATGAGTCAATATGAGATATTGATCTCATTTTTTATTACTACGTCTACTCGAGTATCAGGAAATGAAAGATTGAACTATACAAGGGTGACATGTTCTATGCCTTGTGTTCAATCTAGATATCTGGACAAAGGGACTAAACTATATGATTGATCATGGAAAGGTTATATCAAATCACTGACATTCTCATTACTTGGGTAGCATCAATGTGTTGCTAGATACCACTCACTACTTATAATATTAAAATGAGATTTTAATATTGTTGCAAACGTCATGAGAACCTATAGGGTTGCACACTTAGAATAGACTTAGTTGGAGCAATAAGGATCCAAGTTGGATTAGGATTCAATCATGGGCCAGTCTCATAACAGATAAGTCTAGGGTTGCACAACCTACCTTGCTGCTACTCTCACTCGCATTAGGTAGCAGCTATTATAAATAGCACTGCTAAGGGGGATGTCAAAGCATGCATAAAAAAAAAACCTTAGCTGCACTTGACAGAAATAGTGAGTGAGAGAGTGACAGGTTTCTCTTCTTTTTACAGCTAGCAGTATGGCAGAAAGGTTGAACTCCAAGATAGCAGACGTTGGATGTTTTACAAGTCTATTCGTGTGGATAACGTAGAGGCATCGTTGTTGTTGTGGTGCTTGTGATTTACTTGATTGTTTTTCCATCTCGCTTCAAGAGATAAACTCTAAAAATATAAAAGCATGAATTATGGTCCTCTTTTCGCATAGATCCTCGGTGAGAATTTTTGTTTTTTCACTACATGATGTATCTGTAATTCCCAACAGTGTGTCCCAGGAATTCTAAAAAATACCATTTTTGATGAATTGAGTTCCCTACTTCTTAGGATCCTTTTTATATGCCTAGTAAACTATATTGAGACACTAATAGGGGTATTTCTAAGAGAGAAAGACCATCTTGCATTTATGGGAAAGTAAGAGATCTTAGTGCAACCAAGAGCAATGGTTTGCCATAGATAAGTATCTAGACCCTTAGGCAACACAAAGTTATATTTAATATCACAAGTGAGGTAATGAGGACAAAGTAAACTAGATACAAGTAAGCTGAGATCAGTTGACAATAGTCACCTGCCATGGTGCGTGAATTGCTCCAAAGAGAGAAAGTGGACTTAGTGAGGTATGAATTGATATAGTATGCAGATATTATAGAAGTTCTAGTCTTTAGACATTCCATAAGTTAGGAATTACCTAAAGTGGGTATCTAGAACCTTGAGTACACTATTGTGGCCTAACTAACCACATGTGATGAGATAGTAAGGCGAGCTAGATACAAGTATCATAAGTATTATTACTTAGCTAGAAACATGGAATATTCTCCTTTATGAATTAGAAGTGAGCTGAGAGCACATGTTTGCTGGAGTTTAGTTCTTCACTTGGTTAGAGAGAATTATATGATGAGTTAAGGTGGTGGTTTTGTATAAGTTATACATAACACTACATAGTTTCTTATTTCTTGCTAATTCTAAAATAGAGTAATATTTAATGATGTATAATCATATGGCCAAAGGAGACAAATAGGGAAATCCAAAAGTCTCTTTGGGTGAGGATTTGGCCCTAGTTACTCGTTAGTGCCAGGATTACTAGTGTGAGTTGGAACCAATCCACTCATTATCCGGTAGTTTGAAAAGTTAGTCTTCTTATCTACAAGTCTAAAATGAGTTTGGAATAAGCAAGTGTCACGCACACACATCCATATTCATTTCCTATGACTTGGAAATTGTATGGGCAGTTGCCTAATGTATATGATATTGTACAATTGTATGGGCGTTTGTTCAATGTCATTGAAGGTATGACTATGAGTTTAAGTTTTAGTGATTGGCTTAGTGAATGTTACATAGAGTAAGAGAATGTAAATATTTGAGTGGCATGGAGCAAAGACTCCATTGCTGGTTGCTAATCCTACTTTTCAGAGTTAGTAAGTTTTTTCGTAGAAAGGGTTATACGTGTAGTACTTATAACAAGTTTATGAATGAACTAGTTATGATAGGCTACAATTGTGCAAATAGTTGTTCTTATCATATGAACAAGGGACTTATATTTATATATTATGCATTGTGTTTAGTGAACCTTTACATAACAGTAGCATATGAATGTTATAGTGATATTGAATAAAGATCTAATGTCTAACAGCAACCATAATCTAATGTATATAGTCGAGATAGATTAGATTTCTATACATTATACAATTGTATGGGCGATTATATAATGTTGTTATTGATGTAGTTTATGATGATATGTATGCAGTTTACATTATCTAATGCCATGATATGTATGAATATTACTAAGAATTATATGTTCTCACCCTTTTCTATGTTTCGATAGTAAAAGCAGCTCAGGACTCTTCCAAGGGTAAAAAGATAAAGAAACATAAGAGCTAGTGTAGTTTAGTTTTATTTGTTTCTTTCATAGACAAAGTTGATGTATTTATTTATATTAGTTTTGAGGATTTAAAGGTTGTATGTATAACATCTTGCCTTTGAGGCTATTGTTGTATATGTGTATGACTTTTTAGTTATGGCTCTCCATATTAATTGTTTAATTATATGCGTTTAGTAAGATAGTAAGAATAGAAGTAACATGTTTAATGCTTTATAGCTATATATATATAAGTTATATTGAGAATATTGTATTAGGGTGTTATATTATGATGTCAGAGAAGTTCATCCTTTTGAACTGAGGTATGGACTAGCTAGGCTTAGACAAGTTTAGAGTTTTCTGCTAAGTGATGTGCATTTTTTGTCTCGTATGTGAGATGTGTTGATAAAATTACATGATAGGTGTAACATTCTCTTAAAACATGTTAGACTTGTAAATAGTTACAGAGGTAACTTAATACTTTTTTAATATGCTTGTTAAATTTTGTGATAATCTGAGTTAGTTTAGACACTTTGCTGCACCCCGAAAAGTGAAACGTAGCTTAAAATGACCCATATATTAGCATAAATAGCTCAGCTAATAGAAAAAAATGTAGATAATTTATTTTTAGGTCACAAATGTGTATAGTGTGATATGGTTAAAATTTGAGAGTAATCGGAGTTAGTTTGGTATTTTTAAGCATACTGGATGTGCGTTTTAATGCTGGATTAACTAGTCACAGATCTGGAAGAATATGGTTTTGGTTTAACAAGATTTTTTATGAGTTTTGTAATTTATTTTAAACTTGTTAGTAGTAAGAAATCTGGATTTGGAGAAATCTAAGTATTCTTAGCAAATCGAGAGTACCACTTGGTCACTTAAGCCTCTCACGTTTCTATTGCCTTATATTGACTTCCCTTTATATTTCTTCATTACAAAACAAGAGGGAGCATAAGAAGGAAAACATGGAGCAAAAGAGGAAAGAAAGAAGAGGAAATCAAGAAGGAAAGGCAAACTTGTGATCCACTAACCATCATCACCATCTTTGCTTCACAAGGTAGAGGATTTGTGTTCTTGGTAGCTTCTTTTCTTCCATTTTCACCATTTATGCATATGTGATGCATAATAGGTCATTTTGGATTTTAGAGTTACTTGAAGTGTTTTTTCTTGCTAGAGTGTGTTTCTATGATTGTTTATGACTTATTCATGGAATGAGTTTGAGTTGGAAACTTAGAACTTGTCATTTGGACCTTTGAATCATAAAGTGAGAAATTAGGTCATGAATGAGTGATTTTTGTCCTTCAATCCAAATTAGTGGTTAGAGTTGGTAATTGATGATTCTTATATATTAGTGAACTTGTTAGGGACTTAAAATCACCTAGAAACTGATTTGGAATGGTCAAAATCCGTGAATTGTTCAAATGGAATAGTACTTGGTTATGCAAAAGTCTGCTAAACCCTTGTTCTGCTACTTACGCCGCGGCGTGAGATGCACCACACCAAGGCATGAAAACTAAAGAGCAGTGCGCCGCGGCATGAAAGAGGCTTCGCTGAGGTGTGAGGTGCATCACTTGAGCACCCGAGAGTAAGGCACCATGGTGTGCCAAGGTCGTGCCACAATGTAAGCTCCAGAATTTTCCAACATTGGGTTTTTGATGTTTTGGAATTTCCTAATTGATGGGATCACTCATATATGTCTTGTAAGTGTGTTGAGACACTAATAGAGGTATTTCTTAGAGAGAATGACCACCTAGCATATATAAGGAGTTGTGAATCCTTAGGCATCTTTGAGTTTGAGAATGCCATAGGAGATATCTAAGACCTTGCATAACATGAGGTTGTCTTTGAAATCACTTGTGAAGTGATGATATGAGGCTCTAGATATGAGAGTACTAGTGACATGATTCTTGCTACTTTGTTGCATAAGTGAGGCTAAGATTCACATGTACTAGTGTTTATAAATGTGTTTTGAAGGTATTCTTACAGTTTTGGTTTTCAAACTTGCTATTTCCTATTTTCTAGAGTATTATAGCCTTAGATGGTGTGCACAACCTTATGGCCTAAGAATGAGGTGTTGGATCAAAATTCTCATAGCATTTATGTTGTTATGGTCAGGGTTACCGGTATACGGGTGGTAGTAATACTCTTACATTTGTGAGGAGAAAGTATTTCACCTATTACTAAGTGGGGTAAAGGCTTTTAGGTCTATCCTGCTTTGTATATATAAGGAACGGAGGATCTAGCGAAATAAATAAGTAACTTGTGTTTTCAAAATATAAAATATGCATTTACATTGTATAATCATATTATTAGGACCTTGTGTGACATAATCATACATCAGAACATAAAGCATTGCATTGTTGACAATTGTATGGGCAATTGTCTTACTTGGTTGCTTGTTAGATGGTATCTTAGGATTGTATGGGCAATTCTTGATATTTTTGATTTTCGTATATTCTGTTACATAGAGTGTAAATATGTGTTTAGTTAGTTTATTTACTGTTAAATAAATAACTGCTGGTTTTGGTATACTAATATTGAGAAAACTATGATTTCTCACCCTTTTTTTTGTCCATGTAAATCTAGGTAAGACCCTCCAAAGAGAAAGGGCAATAAAAAGAAAAAGCAAAAGACTTAGTTTAGTTATTTTGTTTTTTTTTTGAATCAGCTTATATTTATTTACTATGTTGATTAGTTTGTAAAAGTTTATGTATTACAGTGTGTCTTTTTAGCTAGTGATGTATATATATAATCTTTTTTCATCTTCGTGGCTCTCTATAATGACTACATAAGTTATTATGGACTTATGCTTATTGGATTTTTAGAAAGTGACATACTTGATACGTTTTATCTTGAAATATTTTGATTATTTTATGATAATTATATTTGGGTATTACAACAAGCCTTAGGTTTGGATGTTAATGGTTACTGTCACACTTAGTGTGTGTAGGGAACTATTACTTCATCAAGGTGAACTAGGAGAATTAGGATTTCTTCTAGTGAAGGTTCAGCCAATATGGTTGAAGTGTTTATAGAAATGGCAATTGCTTGAGAGAGCAGACTGCTAACCCTACATCCTTTAAGGGTAAGTAAGACCCATTTGGAATAGGGAGATGGCTTAACAAAATGGAGAAAAAATTTAATAGCTAAGGTTTATTCAGATAACCTGAGAGTTTTGAATGTCTCCTATATGTTAGAAAGAGAAGGCAGAGGTTTGGTGAGTAGGTGCCAAGGAGTTGTTAAGACCTTTGACACTTAGTTTACTTGGGGAGAGTTTAGGAATTCTTTTCTAGATAAATACTACCCTAAGAACCAATAGAATGCTAAGGATATAGAGTTCCCAAGACCTTAATCAGGTCGCATGTTAGCAGGCCAATAAGTGGCTAAGTTAGAAGAAGAAAGAGCTAAGTGCAAAGTAAGTTACAGAATCGAACTTTGGTCCATAGAACTATGAGTTAAGGAGTAGTGGTGTTCGTTTTCTATTTTCATTATTCTTTGTTTGTGAAAGCTAACAAGGGATGAGTAGTATCAAGTTCTTCATGATACTTAAAGTAAAAATCATGATTAAGTAAAGTGGAGTTATGTTTTCTAAGTTTATATTTGAGTATATATAAGTGGGAAACATTTATTAGAGTTATTGATATGAGTTTGATAAGTTATACTTATCATAGAGGCATGATTTACTCTTTCGTAGTTAGAGTTGAGTGAAATATACAAGTTTTAGAGAAATGCTCTATTGTCTCATTAAGTTGGGTTAAAATGAAGTATTAGTAAAGAGATGGTTCCTTTAATAGTCAAAGTTGAACCTTAGCACAATTATCCTAACTAAGAGAGTGAGATAACCCCCTTGACCTTGCAAAAGGAGTGAGAAAATCACTTTTCTAAGGATGGAGTTGTGAGACAAAGGAGCGAAAAAAGCACCTTTTGAGGGTAAAGATATGAGTAAAACAACTTACCAATATGTAGATGGAGAAGCTCTCTACATAGGCAAGTGAGTGAGACCAAATATATTAAATCTGGCCAAGTGTGGTAAAGAAGTAAGAAAAACATTTTACCTAGTAATGGTAGAGGAGAGAGATAAACACTCTACTTAGGACAAAGTATTGAGTTAAGCTCTTTGTCAAGAAACATGAGGAGTGAGAAAACACTCATGTTAGAGGTAGTAAGAGCGAGTTAAACTCTCTACCAAGGGTCTCAAGTGAAAGGTATTAGAGTGAGTTAAACTCTCTACCAAGGGTAGTAAAGCGAGAAAAACTTATTACCAAGGGCAATAGGATGAGTAAAGTCCTATGCTAGGCAAAGAAGTGAAATAAGCACTTTGCCAGGTAGTAAGGATAATTTTAAACAGCAGTTTAGAATGCCTTAAGTTCAATGTTTATCGAATAGACATAGAGAGCTATTCGAATAAACCATTTTAGAATGGTAAGTTAGGCTGACTAATTAGACAAAAGGAGCTATTCGTTTGGCAAGAGTTTCAGGTTAATTGAATATACTAAAAGAGTTATTTAACTAGCAAGTTTTATTTTTTAGTTTCGAAGAAGGCCTAGTGAATAGATAGCTATTCTATAGGTGTATATTCGAGAAGAATCGAACTAACTGGAAAGTAGTTCGACTAGCATAGTTTCGATTAGTCGAGGAACGTAAGAAAAGCTTATTTTCAATTGATTGGAAAAGACAAAATGGTGGTTTTAGTGCCATTCAAATAGAACAGTTAAGGGTCCCTATAGCTAGCCTCAAGTGGAACAAAATTTGTAAGGTTTTCACAAGAGGAAGATAGTAAATGATAGGTATAAGTAGTGTGCTTTTAAACCTAGTTATCCTTAAGATAAAGTCAAGTAAGTTTAAGTAGAAACGAAGGGACCAAAGTATGTTTGATGAAAGAGTTAACATGGTGGCAGACCTTGTTTAGTAGGCCAAGTAGTATGTTATACTTATGGCTAACCAAAACACTTTTAAGTAAAATTACACAAAAATAGGTAGCAGTGCCTGACCTCATGTTGGAATAAGAGTTTATACTCTGAATAGAGAGGAGGCGATCTCCTGATTTTATGAGGTAAGGGCATAGTTAAACATAATCTCTAAGTTGTAGTATATGATTCAAGAATATCCCCATTCCTAGATTTCATATGAGTTAGAAAAGAGATTAGATTTATCTATATTCGAGTTTCCCTAAGTTTCATCTTTGTCTACACCAACAACAAGGTTAGTCACAACTTTCTTAGTAAGTTTGGATTGTTATTCAAGAATAGAAGGTAAGATTGATAACTTCACAAAATGTAGTTATTTGTGCCCTATATCTATGCTCTAGTGATTGCTTAGTCCTCGTTTTTATGCATGAATGGAAGATTTTAGGTTTATATTTGTCAAATTCAATTTGAATATCTTCCTATATGAATTTTGAGAAAATCTTGCATATTCTATAAATGATTGAGTACATTTGCTGCTGTTATTAAATTGATGATTCCTCTATTATAGGAAGGGTCCTAAACAAACTGATTCGTGGAGGATTTAGACCAACATTGAAAGAGGAAGCCAAGTGTGAAGTTTAACACTTCACGCCGTGGCGCAGGCATGTTCAAGTCGCGGCGTGGTGCATTCCCCTGCTTCAGAATAGAAACCCGAGGCTTGAACGCCGCAGCGCAAAGGGATAAATGCCACGATATGGTGACCTAATTTGTACACGCGTTGCTGCGAAGGCATGTTAATGTCGCGGTAAGAAACATAATTTTGAGCTTACAAATGCTGTTTTATCATATTTCACTAGAGAGTTTTTTACATTTTTAGAACACAGCTGCTAGGGTTTGTGCGTGAGGCTGAAAGGAAGCTAAAAAGACCAAAGTTGGAGGCCATCTTTGTAACATCCCGAAAATTTATTATTTTGTTAAAAACGATCATTTTATAATATTTGCAATTTTTAAGAATTTTTGTGGAATTTTCTGGAGATGATGAATATTTTAATATATTCTTCGTTTTATGTGTGTCTTGAGTGGAGCCGGGAGAATAGAATATTTTCCCGACATTTGTAAACCTTGGACATGTCAACGTGTCAACGGGGGATCTTACTAAACCCGAGTCAGACACGGTTCTGAGGCCTACATTTTGGGGTTTTATCGCTAGTATAATAAATCATCTGTTGTATTTAATCAAGGAGACAAGCTTACTATGCACTTCGTAGAAAGCGTGCGAAGCTTCTCAAGGAAGCTTCTTTGAATCATTTTTTATTATTTCTCTCTCCTCCTATTTTTGTGCTTTGCACATTTGAATTAAGGGGCTTAATTCATTCTGCACTCCACACATTTCCTCCTCTGTACGTAGCACTCATCTTTCTCTCTTTCCATTTCTCCTTCCAGCAGCACCATTTTCCCCCCCACCTTCATATTTTCATCCTCCAATACCATCACACTCCAGCACCATTTCGTGTATGGGAAAAGCACCACACTGAGGGAATCATCTTCAAAGTCCTACGTCTTCTTCATCTTCTTTTCCTCCACGGTTGAAGCTTAAAGATTGGAACTTTAAGGTAAAGTCCTTAGCTTTTTCCTCATCTCTCCTCATTTTCGTAACCCACTGTCATTTTGATGACCATGGGTATCCATTTCAACACTTGATTCTGATTTTGGTGAGCTTGAATATTCAAGGATCTCTGGGAGCTGAAAATATAATTTCTGACCAAAAGGAGCAGCCTTTCTTTGTGCTTCTTTAAGGTAAGAGGAAGACACTCCTCCTCAACCTCTCTTAGCATTTAGGAACGTCTGTGATTTTGTTGAGGGTCTTTACGCTTTTGTATGTTGTTTGTATGGTATATGTGTTATTTGATTGTTTGAGTTTGAATGTACATATATATATATATATAAGCTGGATGTCTTGGAATGTGTAATATTGATGGGAATGAGTTCCAAATTGTTCTCGGATAGTTACGATGTTGAGCCCGAATGTGGAAACTTCATATGGAAATTAGTAATAGTATGAAATCTGGCCAAACTCGTCGAATACAATAACCTGACCATTTTCGTCGAATGACAAAATCCGTCGAGTAAGGACCTATGGCCAAACTGTCGAACGTGATAATCTAATCACTTAATAAAATGTTAAAATCCGTCGAGTAAGGACCCATAGCCAAACACATCGAACGTGATAATCCAATCACTTAATAAAATGTTAAAATCCGTCGAGTAAGGACCTATGGCCAAACTGTCGAACGTGATAATCTAATCACTTAATAAAATGTTAAAATCCGTCGAGTAAGGACCCATAGCCAAACTGTCGAATTTGATATCTTGATCACTTAGTAAAATGTTAAAATCCGTCGAGTTTAGACTCCACGACCCTTTCCGTCGAATGTCAAACCCGTCAATTTAGATCTCGACCAAAGAAACACTAAGTGAAGATCCGTCGAGTTTAGATCTTCGACCACTAAACACAATGTCAACATTCGTCGAGTATGAACCTCGATCATGCCGTCGAGATTGATCTTCCGACCAACAACCCGTCGAATAGAGTCTCTGGACACTTACAAGAAAATGCCCCAAAGTCAAAAATCGTCGAATTTGAGAGACAATGCTGTCGAGTAGATGAATTTCTCCGGACCGTCGAAATTAGAGATTTCGACCGGTGTTCGTCGGTTCGACACTTGGGAGATTTTCTCCAACGTCGACACCTATACTCGTCGAATTGAGGCTTTTCTTCGACCATCGGAGGGTCCGACGGTTTGATCTTCGTCCGACGAACCCCCATCCGACAATGACAAATGATTTCTTCGTCCGACAGAACCCCCATCCGAACGAGAAAAATGTTTTCCCCATTCTTTCCCCCTCCTGTTACATTATTCTTCGTCGAATAGCAACTTCAACTCTTCATGAAACGTAGTCTCTGTCGAATTCAAATGTATACCTATCACCCAACACCTATTAATTGAAGTCTGTGACTCAAATTGTGATTCCGAGCCGTGTAGTTTCCTGGACCCAAAACCTTGGGACTAATATAGGAATATTGATCATAAATAAATGGGATGACTAGAAATTGCCTAGGGATGCATAAACGAGGGAAGAACATGAGAGTGTGAGATTTTGAGATCTTAAAATAATCTTCTAAGGGCATATGAATAAATTACCTAAGAGGATTTAAGTTAACTAAAAGAATTCCTTTAGAGACAAACCACAGTAAGTAAAGCTAAATCTAAGCAAGGACTCATAATACGTTTTGAAAAGGGTATTGATCTATTTAATGAAAATATTATGCTATTGTGGGTCCTTAAGAGAGACCATTGATTTGTATCAATTCTTACTTTGGCAAATTGTAACATATGATGGAATAGTATGTGATAATGATCATACATGATTATGCATAGAGTCTGTATGCATTGTGATTTGTCCGTTGGAATTTGTCGTAAGGCCTAGTTGCCTAGGAGTTGAACACACCTTAGTGCGGGTGCGAATAGACAAGTGGGGTCCTGTAGTTGGCCTTGAGGCGTTGGGGCGCGGGTGTTTCACAAAGGGCGGTGGTAGCCCCTACGGACCGTGAGACAAACCGATGCAAACGCACCAACGATCTGGACCCCACGATCCTATATCGAATCTTGTGAGAATCTTCTTTGTATAAAGCCTTGTTGCGCAAAATAGTGATTATTTTACTGGAAAGCACTTGTTTTTATGGTGACGAGATACTAGCATGTCTCCACGATCATTCTCTCCGAATGTTTTGTGTCTAGCTCCATGGAGTAGGATCTTGGTTATTGAGGGCTCATGTGTATAGAGTCAGGTGCATTATTTGCATTTATCATTATTATGGTCAGGCATTGATATATTGTTGATATACCTATGGTTGCACGAACTATTTGCTTGATCATAATTGCTCTTGATTGTCTATTACTATTCTTGTTGTTGTAAATGCTATGTGGGCGCTTTGCGCCGTTTGGTTTCTTGATGCTATAATTGGTAATGACGGAAGGATGTCTTACCTCTTTTCTTTCTGTCTCTCCCTTTCTGTTTATACGTACATTGCGTCTCATCGAAGACAACCGTGAGAGCAGGAAGCTCCCAACTTCCCGGTTTTTGGCCTTATCTTGATTGAGCAACTATAGAAGACTATGGAGCCCCGTACGCACTGATTTTTGGGAGATGTACGTCGACATTCTTAGGAGGGCCGAGTCTTTGGTATATCAACTACGGTTACGAGCGCTGTGTCTACACGGGAGATGTCTCGATATCACTAGCACAGACGCCACGAACCACTGTCTTCACTGTTTGTATTAGCCTACGCTTGGAGTTTCGGCCTACCGATACGTGAGATGTGGGCGTCGTTACTTCACTCAGAGAGAGGACTCTTTTCGTTCTACGGCTCGGGCCCCGTCCCGTGTCTCTGCTATTCCTATGGTGATTTCCTCGATGATGAGGAAGATCTGAGGAAGATCCCGAGGAAGTCCACGAGGACGACCTCGAAGAGGACCACGAAGAGGATCGACACGATTCCTCCTCACTTGAGGGATTGATGTTACTCGTAGCTACTTGAAGGCTACCATATATTATTTTGGGGGCCCGATGCTTTGTTTGTAGTGGGTTTGTAAATTACGATCTGTGGGGATGTGTATGTAATATTTTGGGGCGGTATAGTTTTGCTTTTTGATGTACCAGGCTTGTAACTAAATGCTTTGATAAACTTATATATATATATATATGATGATCTGAGATGTTAATTTCTATGCATATTTTACTTCATTTTGATCTTTTATTTCCATTGATGCCTCGCCAACATGGTTACTAATTAAAAAGAAAAAAAAATGTATATATAACATAACCGCCAATTAAAATACCCAACTATAATCTAGTGAATATACGCGTCTTATTAAAATGGACCGGGTCTCAACTCACCTAACTTTATTTCCGCATTGTAATCGACCATGTGACGTTCCCTTGGAAAAAGGGGCGTTACATTCTTGGTATCAGAGCCCCGGTTTATGTTTCTTTGGGTCTCGTGGTTGAGTCTGTCTTGTTTGTCTTTGTGTGTTCTCTGAATGGTATTCGTAAAGGAGTAGTGTTTGGTATTCTTAGTGAATGCAATGACTTTTACTGTGTTTTCGGATAATGTCTGAATCGAGAAAGTGAGATGGCACGAAGGGAAGACATGGCGGCAGCTATTACGGCGATGCAAAGGATGGGCTGAGGTCATCGCACAAAGAATCGAGCAAGCCGCACGACAAAGAGAGAGAGTTACTCAACAACAAGAGCGAGCGCTCAACGGTTAGAGGCTACTGCTTGATGCTCGAATTTAGCGAGTTTCGACGCCATAATCCTCCTCAATTTAAAGGAGAATTTGATCCGGACAAAGCTAGTCGTGGATCAAGGAGTTGGAGAAAGGTATTTCGAGGAATGAATTGCGGCGAGGGTAAGAAGGTGGATTATGCTACTTTTATCTTTGGTAGGTAACGCCGAGAGCTGGGTGGAGCAGTGCGGAGGATGCTAGAAGTGCGACGAGAGATATTACTTGGGAGTTGTTCAAAGAAAAGTTCTTGGACAAGTATTTTCTGCGAGTGCAAGGCATGCGAAGGAGTCGAATTCCTCAACCTACGACGGGGGAATATGACTTGTTAGCGAGTACGCAGCGAGATTCGAAAATTTGTCACGGTTTTCGACCTACTTTCGAACCAACCGGATGAGGCTTGGAAGTGCAGAAGATTCACGGAAGGATTGAGGTACGAATCGAGGAAAGGCTGTGATCACCTTGAGGATCAATGAATTCTCTGCTGGATACTTCTTTGTGATGTAGAGGCTCTGGAGCAATCTAGAGATATGAGGAATAGAAACTTTGGGCTGCGAGATTCCGGAGAGGCGGCAATAACGGTGCTAACCGCTTCCCGGAAGAAGCCATACTCTCGACCCACGGGAAGTCACCAACAAGCCATGGGTGGAAGTTCAAGTGGAGGTTCTAGTGGGAGCCGGATGGCCAAAACTTGGCATACCCCTCCAAATGCGGAAGTGTGGAAAGATCATCGACAAGGGATTGTCCTATCAAAGGGATTATCTGTTTTCGATGTGGGAAACCGGACACATCTACGAGAGGCTAAATCAAGCGAAGGTCGAACCTTCAATGAATGTTGCGAAAGCCAAGAAACCGCATGAGTTTGAGGACGAGTTTACACTATGAGCGGAGTGAAGCCTCGAATCAGAAGATTTGATACGGGAGAAGGCATCATAGAAGGTAATCTTTTAAGCTGTCTTGTATGACTCTGGGGCAACTCATTCTTTTATATCGTATGACCGTGTGCAAAAAGCGAGTCTACAGTGTCGTCCTTACCTTTTGACTTAACCGTTTCTACCCCAACCGATAAACCGGTAGTTACTACCAAAGTTTGTCTAAAGCGTCCATTGATTGTTGAAGGTCGATCCTTTCTCGGTCGATCGATTTGTTTACCTCTTTCCCAATTAGATATTATCCTAGGGATGGATGGTTGTCTTCTAACCATGTTACGTTGAGACTGTTCCCGGAGAAAGACCATAGTTTTTCCCATAAATGAGAATTCTAGATTTCGACGGCCAACCGAGTTCAAGCTCTCTTGAAAGAAGGAGCTCACGGATACATGCTCTCTGTCTTCTTTGAAAATCGAGAACGAGGTTGATGTGGACACAATTCCGGTGGTGAATGAGTTTCCCGAAGTTTTCACGAGTGTGCCTGGTTTACCACCGGCTCGAGAGATAGAGTTTGCTATCGACTTAGTACGGGAGCTGGTCCTGTGTCTATAACACCGTCTGCCGGATGGCACCGAAACGAGATTAGCCGAGCTAAAGAAACGACTAGAAGAGCTTTTGGAAAAGCAATTTGTCGGGCCAAGTGTGTCACCATGGGGAGCACCAGTCTTTGTTAGTTCGCAAGAAGGATGGCACCTCAAGGTTATGTGTGGACTATCGGCGGTGAACAAAGTGACGATTAAGAACAAATATCCACTCCCGAGGATTGACGACTTGATGGACCAAGCGAAGGGAGCGGCGGTGTTTTCCAAGATTGATCTGCGATCTGGGTATCACCGAGATACGAGTAAAGACAGAGGATGTGCCCAAGGCCTTTTCGCACCGATACGGTCACTACTGAGTATTTGGTGATGCCGTTTGGTGTGACGAATGCACCGGTATCTTCATGGACTACATGAACCGAGATCTTTCGACCTTACTTGGATAAGTTCGTTGTGGTCTTCATTGACGACATTCGGTATACTCTCAAAACCGAGAGGGACCATCTTTGAACACCTCGGTATAGTTCTTGATTACGAAGGAGAAAGGAATTGTATGCCAAGCTGTCAAAATGTGAGTTTTGGGCTGGAAGAAGTCAAGTTTCTAGGTCACGTGATCTCAAAGAGTGGGATTCTTTGTGGATCCATCGAAAGTGGAGGCGATACTACGATGGGAAAGGCCGAAGTCGATGCTTGAGATTGAAGCTTCGTGGGTTTAGCGGGATATTACCGGAGGTTCATTGAGGATTCTCCAAGATTGCTTTGGACCACTTACGCGCACTCACAAGGAAAAACCAAACTTTTGAGTGGGCCGACAATTTGTGAGCGAAGTTTCCAAGAGTTGAAGAATCGACTGACTACCTCACCGGTGTTAGTGCTACCCGATCCGAATGAACAGTTTGAAGTGTACTGTGACGCTTCATACCAAGGGCTAGGATCTGTACTTATGCAACATGGAAGGGTGGTGGCTTATGCTTCAAGGCAGTTGCGAGTGCACGAGAAGAATTATCCGACGCACGACCTGGAGCTAGCGGCTGTAGTTTTTGCTCTGAAGATATGGAGGCATTTTCTCTACGGAGCAACATTTAACATTTTCAGTGATCACAAGAGTCTGAAGTATTTGTATGATCAGAAGGAGTTGAACATGAGGCAACGGAGGTGGTTAGAATTCCTGAAGGATTACGATTTCCAACTTCTGTATCATCCTGGCAAGGCAAATGTTGTGGCGAGGCGCTCTAAGTAGAAAGATGATCGGTGTCTACGCTTACGATGATCAAGGAAAAGGATCTAATAGAGCAATTCAGAGATGTATGGTCTTTTGTGAAGTTAGAACCTGGAAAGATTTGCATGAATATGGTTACCATCTCGAAGCGAGTTGATGGACAAACATAAGAAAAGAACGAGAAGAAGGACAAATTCTTACAAGAAGTGAGGGAACGGATGAAGCAAGGAAATGAAACGAGAGTTTGCGGAGGGAACGGATGGAATTTTGAGATTCCGGGGGGAGAGTTTGTGTCCCTCGGAGTCAAGAACTTAGAGAATACATCATTAATCATGCTCACACAAGCCAGCGAGTATGCACCGGGCATGACGAAGATGTATCAAGACTTGAAGAAGTTGTTACGGTGGCACGGAATGAAGAGTGACGTTACTAGACGTGTATCTACTTGTCTGGTTTGTCAAAAAGCTAAAGTGGAACATCGAGAGACCGGCGGGATTGCTGCAACCGTTATCTATTCCGGAATGGAAGTGGGACGATGTGCAATGGACTTTGTAGTCGGATTACCAAGGACAAGAAAAGGTCATGATTCGATTTGGGTAATTGTGGACAGACTCACGAAATCGCACATTTTCTTCCGATCGACATCAAGTACAAGCTAGAGAGATTGACTCGGATCTATATTGGAGAGATTGTCGGTACGCACGGTGTGCCTACAAGTATTGTTTCGGATAGAGATCCAAGGTTTACTTCAAATTTACGGGAGAGTTTGCAAAAAGCATTGGGGACAAAATTACAACTTAGTTACTGCTTATCATCATGCAGGCCAGACGGTCGATCGGAGAGAACAATCCAATCTTTGGAAGATTTGCTTAGAGCTTGCACCATAGAGCAAACTGGGAGTTGGGATGACATTCTACCTTTGATAGAATTCACCTACAACAACAGTTATCATTCGAGCATAGGGATGGCACCCTATGAAGCTCTGTATGGACGACGATGTCGAACACCTATGTGTTGGTACCAAGACGGCGAGCGCCTTACTATTGGACCCGAGATTATACAGCAGACAACTGAGAAGGTTAAAATGATTCAGGAAAAGATGAGGACGGCTCAGAGTCGACAAAGAGTTATGCGAGACCGAAGGAGAAAACCTCTTGAGTTTGAGGAAGGTGAGCATGTATTCTGAAAGTCACACCTACGGCCCAGGGTGGGCCGGGCTTTAAAATCTAGAAAACTCACTCCTAAATTCCTTGGACCATACCAAATCATTGGTCGTGTAGGTCTGTAGCATACCAAATATCCTTACCTCCTTTTCTTTCAAACATTCATAATGTTTTCCATGTGTCACAACTTCGGAAGTACCTTCGACCCAAGTCATATCATAGCACCGGATACTGATACAACTAAAAGAAAACTTAACTTATGAGACGTCTCCTATAAGGATCGAGGATAGCGGGGATAAAGCAATTAAGAGGCAAGGAGATCGCATTGGTGAAAGTGATCTGGAGCGAGGTGACTGGAGATGCAACATAGGAATTGGAAGACAAGATGAGAGAGCAATACCCACAGCTATTCTAAGGTATGCAAATTTCGAGGACGAAATTTCTTTTTAGAAGGGGAGTGTTGTAACATCCCGAAAATTTATTATTTTGTTAAAAACGATCATTTTATAATATTTGCAATTTTTAAGAATTTTTGTGGAATTTTCTGGAGATGATGAATATTTTAATATATTCTTCGTTTTATGTGTGTGCTGAGTGGAGCCGGGAGAATAGAATATTTTCCCTGACGCTGGTAAACCTTGGACTGTCAACGTGTCAACGGGGATCTTACTAAACCCGAGTCCGGGCACGGTTCTGAGGCCTACATTTTTGGGGTTTTATCGCTAGTATAATAAATCATCTGTTGTATTTAATCAAGGAGACAAGCTTACTATGCACTTCGTAGAAAGCGTGCGAAGCTTCTCAAGGAAGCTTCTTTGAATCATTTTTATTATTTCTCTCTCCTCCTATTTTTGTGCTTTGCACATTTGAATTAAGGGGCTTAATTCATTCTCGCACTCCACACATTTCCTCCTCCTCATACGTAGCACTCATCTTTCTCTCTTTCCATTTCTCCTTCCAGCACACCATTTTCCCCCCACCTTCATATTTTCATCCTCCAATACCATCACACTCCGGCACCATTTCGTGTATGCGGAAAAGCACCACACACAGGGAATCATCTTCAAAGTCCTACGTCTTCTTCATCTTCTTTTCCTCCACGGTTGAAGCTTAAAGATTGGAACTTTAAGGTAAAGTCCTTAGCTTTTTCCTCATCTCTCCTCATTTTCGTAACCCCTTGTCATTTTGATGACCATGGGTATCCATTTCAACACTTGATTCGATTTTGGTGAGCTTGAATATTCAAGGATCTCTGGGAGCTGAAAATATAATTTCTGACCAAAAGGAGCGACCTTTCTTTGTGCTTCTTTAAGGTAAGAGGAAGACACTCCTCCTCAACCTCTCTTAGCATTTAGGAACGTCTGTGATTTTGTTGAGGGTCTTTACTGCTTTTGTATGTTGTTTGTATGGTATATGTGTTATTTGATTGTTTGAGTTTGAATGTACATATATATATATATATATATACGGATGTCTTGGAATGTGTAATATTGATGGGAATGAGTTCCAAATTGTTCTCGGATAGTTACGATGTTGAGCCCGAATGTGGAAACTTCATATGGAAATTAGTAATAGTATGAAATCGGCCAAACTCGTCGAATACAATAACTTTGACCATTTTAGTCGAATGACAAAATCCGTCGAGTAAGGACCTATGGCCAAACACATCGAACGTGATAATCTAATCACTTAATAAAATGTTAAAATCCGTCGAGTAAGGACCCATAGCCAAACACATCGAGCACGTGATAATCCAATCACTTAATAAAATGTTAAAATCCGTCGAGTAAGGACCTATGGCCAAACCTGTCGAACGTGATAATCTAATCACTTAATAAAATGTTAAAATCCGTCGAGTAAGGACCCATAGCCAAACCTGTCGAATTTGATATCTTGATCACTTAGTAAAATGTTAAAATCCGTCGAGTTTAGACTCCTGACCCTTTCCGTCGAATGTCAAACCCGTCGAATTTAGATCTCTGACCAGCAAACACTAAGTGAAGATCCGTCGAGTTTAGATCTTCGACCACTAAACACAATGTCAACATTCGTCGAGTATGAACCTCGATCATGCCCGTCGAGATTGATCTTCCGACCAACAACCCGTCGAATAGAGTCTCTGGACACTTACAAGAAAATGCCCCAAAGTCAAAAATCGTCGAATTTGAGAGACAATGCCTGTCGAGTAGATGAATTTCTCCAGACCCGTCGAAATTAGAGATTTCGACCAGTGTTCGTCGGTTCGACACTTGGGAGATTTTCTCCAACGTCGACACCTATACTCGTCGAATTGAGGCTTTTGTTGACCATCGGAGGGTCCGACAGTTTGATCTTCGTCCGAAATGAGAACCCCATCCGAAACAACAAATGATTTCTTCGTCCGACGGAACCCCCATCCGAAAGAAAAATGTTTTCCCCATTCTTTCCCCCTCTGTTACATTATTCTTCGTCGAATAGCAACTTCAACTCTTCATGAAACGTAGTCTCTGTCGAATTCAAATGTATACCTATCACCCAACACCTATTAATTGAAGTCGTGACTCAAATTGTGATTTCCGGCCGTGTAGTTTCCTGGACCCAAAACCTTGGGACTAATATAGGAATATTGATCATAAATAAATGGGATGACTAGAAATTGCTTAGGGATGCATAAACGGGGAAGAACATGAGAGTGTGTGAGATTTTGAGATCTTAAAATAATCTTCTAAGGGCATATGAATAAATTACCTAAGAGGATTTAAGTTAACTAAAAGAATTCCTTTAGAGACAAACCACAGTAAGTAAAGCTAAATCTAAGCAAGGACTCATAATACGTTTTGAAAAGGGTATTGATCTATTTAATGAAAATATTATGCTATTGTGGGTCCTTAAGAGAGACCATTGATTTGTATCAATTCTTACTTTGGCAAATTGTAACATATGATGGAATAGTATGTGATAATGATCATACATGATTATGCATAGAGTCTGTATGCATTGTGATTTGTCCGTTGGATTTGTCGTAAGAGCCTAGTTGCCTAGGAGTTGAACACACCTTAGTGCGGGTGCGAATAGACAAGTGGGGTCCTGTAGTTGGCCTTGAGGCGTTGGGGCGCGGGTGTTTCACAAAGGGCGGTGGTAGCCCCTACGGGCCGTGAGACAAACCGATGCAAACGCACCAACGATCTGACCTGGCCACACGATCCTATATCGAATCTTGTGAGAATCTTTCTTTGTATAAAGCCTTGTTGCGCAAAATGACTGATTATTTTACGGAAAGCACTTGTTTTTATGGTGACGAGATACTAGCATGTCTCCCCACGATCATTCTCTCCGAATGTTTTGTGTCTAGCTCCATGGAGTAGGATCTTGGTTATTGAGGGCTCATGTGTATAGAGTCCGTGCATTATTTGCATTTATCATTATTATGGTCCGGCATTGATATATTGTTGATATACCTATGACCGCACTGGAACTATTTGCTTGATCATAATTGCTCTTGATTGTCTATTACTATTCTTGTTGTTGTAAATGTTATGTGGGCGCTTTCTTGCGGTTTAGTTTCTTGATGCTATAATTGGTAATGACGGAAGGATGTCTTACCTCTTTTCTTTCTGTCTCTCCCTTTCTGTTTATCGTACATTGCGTCTCATCGAAGACAACCGTGAGGAACCGGAAGCTCCCAACTTCCCTGGTTTTTGGCCTTATCTTGATTGAGCAACTATAGAAGACTATGGAGCCCCGTACGCACAGATTTTTGGGAGATGTACGTCTGACATTCTTAGGAGGGCCGAGAGGTATATCAACTACGATTCGAGCAGCTGTGTCTACACGGGAGATGTCTCGATATCACTAGCACAGACGCCACGAACCACTGTCTTCACTGCTTTGTATTAGCCTACGCTTGGAGTTTCGGCCCTACCGATACGTGAGATGTGGGGCGATCGTTACTTCACTCCGAGAGAGGACTCTTTTCGTTCTACGGCTCGGGCCCCGTCCCGTGTCTCTGCTATTCCTATGGTGATTTCCTCGATGATGAGGAAGATCCGAGGAAGATCCCAGAAGTCCACGAGGGCGACCTCGAAGAGGACCACGAAGAGGATCGACACGATTCCTCCTCACTTGAGGGATTGATGTTACTCGTAGCTACTTGAAGGCTACCGGTATATTATTTTGGGGGCCGATGCTTTGTTTGTAGTGGGGCATGTAAATTACGATCCGTGGGGATGTGTATGTAATATTTTGGGGCGGGTATAGTTTTGCTTTTTGATGTACCGGGCTTGTAACTAAATGCTTTGATAAACTTATATATATATATATATGATGATGCGAGATGTTAATTTCTATGCATATTTTACTTGTTTGATCTTTTATTTCCATTGATGCCTCGCCAACATGGTTACTAATTAAAAAGAAAAAAAAAAATGTATATATAACATAACCGCCAATTAAAATACCCAACTATAATCTAGTGAATATACGCGTCTTATTAAAATGGACCGGGTCTCAACTCACCTAACTTTATTTCCGCATTGTAATCGACCATGTGACGTTCCCTTGGAAAAAGGGCGTTACATTCTTGATATCGAGCCCCGGTTTATGTTTCTTTGGGTCTCGTGGTTGAGTCTGTCTTGTTTGTCTTTGTGTGTTCTCGAATGGTATTCGTAAAGGAGTAGTGTTTGGTATTCTTAGTGAATGCAATGACTTTCTGTGTTTTCGGATAATCAATCGAGAAAGTGAGATGGCACGAAGGAAGACATGGCGGCGGCTATTACAACGATGCAAAGGATGGTGAGGTCATCGCACGACAAACCGAGCAAGCCGCACGACGACAAGAGAGAGTTACTCAACAACAAGAGCGAGTGCTCAACGGTTAGAGGCTACTGCGATGCTCGAATTTAGCGAGTTTCGACGCCATAATCCTCCTCAATTTAAAGGAGAATTTGATCCGGACAAAGCTAGTCTGTGGATCAAGGAGTTGGAGAAGGTATTTCGAGGAATGAATTGCGGCGAGGGTAAGAAGGTGGATTATGCTACTTTTATCTTTGGTAGGTAACGCCGAGAAGCGGGTGGAGCGGAGTGCGGAGGATGCTAGAAGCTATGACCGAGATATTACTTGGGAGTTGTTCAAAGAAAAGTTCTTGGACAAGTATTTTCTGCGAGTGCAAGGCATGCGAAGGAGTCGAATTCCTCGACCTACGACGGGGGGAATATGGTTTGTTAGCGAGTACGCAGCGAGATTCGAAAATTTGTCACGTTTTCGACCTACTTTCGAACCAACCGGATGAGGCTTGGAAGTCAGAAGATTCACGGAAGGATTGAGGTACGAATCGAGGAAAGGCTGTGATCACCTTGAGGATCAATGAATTCTCACAACTGCTTGGATACTTCTTTGTGATGTAGAGGCTCGGAGCAATCTAGAGATATGAGGAATAGAAACTTTGGGCTGCGAGATTCCGCAGAGGCGGCAATAACGGTGCTAACCGCTTCCCGGAAGAAGCCATACTCTCGACCCACGGAAGTCACCAACAAGCCATGGGTGGAAGTTCAAGTGGAGGTTCTAGTGGGAGCCGGACCGGCCAAAACTTGGCATACCCCTCCAAATGCCTAAGTGTGGAAAAGATCATCGACAAGGGATTGTCCTATCAAAGGGATTATCTGTTTTCGATGTGGGAAACCTGGACACATCTACGAGAGACTGCAATCAAGCGAAGGTCGAACCTTCAATGAATGTTGCGAAAGCCAAGAAACCGCATAGTTGGAGGACGAGTTTACACTATGAGTAAGGCTGAAGCCTCGAATCCGAAGATTTGATACGGGGAGAAGGCATCATAGAAGGTAATCTTTTAAGCTGTCTTGTATGACTCTGGGGCAACTCATTCTTTTATATCGTATGTTGTGTGCAAAAACGAGTCTACACAGTGTCGTCCTTACCTTTTGACTTAACCGTTTCTACCCCATTTGATAAACCGGTAGTTACTACCAAAGTTTGTCTAAACTGTCCATTGATTGTTGAAGGTCGATCCTTTACGGTCGATCTGATTTGTTTACCTCTTTCCCAATTAGATATTATCCTAGGGATGGGTGGTTGTCTTCTAACCATGTTCGTTAGACATTCCCGAGAAAGACCATAGTTTTTCCCATAAATGAGAATTCTAGATTTCGACGGCCAACCGAGTTCAAGCTCTCTTGAAAGAAGGAGCTCACGGATACATGCTCTTGTCTTCTTTGAAAATCGAGAACGAGGTTGATGTGGACACAATTCCGGTGGTGAATGAGTTTCCCGAAGTTTTTCTGAGAGTGTGCACAGTTTACCACCGAGCTCGAGAGATAGAGTTTGCTATCGACTTAGTACCGGGAGCTGGTCCCGTGTCTATAACACCGTCTTAGGATGGCACCGACAGAGTTAGCCGAGCTAAAGAAACACTAGAAGAGCTTTTGGAAAAGCAATTTGTCGGGCCAAGTGTGTCACCATGGGGAGCACCGGTCTTTGTTAGTTCGCAAGAAGGATGGCACCTCAAGGTTATGTGTGGACTATCGGCGGTGAACAAAGTGACGATTAAGAACAAATATCCACTCCCAGAGGATTGACGACTTGATGGACCAACCGAAGGGAGCAGCGGTGTTTTCCAAGATTGATCTGCGATCCGGGTATCACCGGATACGAGTAAAGACAGAGGATGTGCCCAAGACGCTTTTCGCACCGATACGGTCACTACGAGTATTTGGTGATGCCGTTTGGTGTGACGAATGCACCAGCTATCTTCATGGACTACATGAACCGAATCTTTCGACCTTACTTGGATAAGTTCGTTGTGGTCTTCATTGACGACATTCTGGTATACTCTCAAAACCGAGAGGACCATCTGAACACCTCGGTATAGTTCTTCGATTCTGAAGGAGAAGGAATTGTATGCCAAACTGTCAAAATGTGAGTTTTGGGCTGGAAGAAGTCAAGTTTCTAGGTCACGTGATCTCAAAGAGTGGGATTCTTTGTGGATCCATCGAAAGTGGAGGCGGTACTACGATGGGAAAGGCCGAAGTCGATGAGAGATTCGAAGCTTCGTGGGTTTAGCGGGATATTACCGGAGGTTCATTGAGGATTCTCCAAGATTCTTTGGACCACTTACGCAACTCACAAGGAAAAACCAAACTTTTGAGTGGACCGACAAATTTGTGAGCGAAGTTTCCAAGAGTTGAAGAATCGTGACTACCTCACCGGTGTTAGTGCTACCCCCGTCCGAATGAACAGTTTGAAGTGTCTTGTGACGCTTCATACCAAGGGCTAGGATCTGTACTTATGCAACATGGAAGGGTGGTGGCTTATGCTTCAAGGCGGTTGCGAGTGCACGAGAAGAATTATCCGACGCACGACACAGGAGCTAGCGGTGTAGTTTTTGCTCGAAGATATGGAGGCATTTTCTCTACGGAGCAACATTTAACATTTTCGGTGATCACAAGAGTCGAAGTATTTGTATGATCGAAGGAGTTGAACATGAGGCAACGGAGGTGGTTAGAATTCTGAAGGATTACGATTTCCAACTTCGTATCATCTGGCAAGGCAAATGTTGTGGCGGACGCTCTAAGTAGAAAGATGATCGGTGTCTCTTACGATGATCAAGGAAAAGGATCTAATAGAGCAATTCGAGAGATGTATGGTCTTTTGTGAAGTTAGAACCTGGAAAGATTTGCATGAATATGGTTACCATCTCGAGCGAGTTGATGGACAACATAAGAAAAGAGCAGAAGAAGGACAAATTCTTGCAAGAAGTGAGGGAACAGATGAAGCAAGGAAATGAAACGAGTTTGCGGAGAGGAACGGATGGAATTTTGAGATTCCGGGGGAGAGTTTGTGTCCCTCGGAGTCAAGAACTTAGAGAATACATCATTAATCATGCTCACACAAGCCAGCGAGTATGCACCGGGCATGACGAAGATGTATCAAGACTTGAAGAAGTTGTTCGGTGGCACGGAATGAAGAGTGACGTTACTAGACGTGTATCTACTTGTCCAGTTTGTCAAAAAGCTAAAGTGGAACATCGAGAGACCAGGCGGGATTGCTTTGCAACCGTTATCTATTCCGGAATGGAAGTGGGACAAGATGTGCAATGGACTTTGTAGTCGGATTACCAAGGACAAGAAAAGGTCATGATTCGATTTGGGTAATTGTGGACCGACTCACGAAATCGGCACATTTTCTTCCGATCGACATCAAGTACAAGCTAGAGATTGACTCGGATCTATATTGGAGAGATTGTCGGTACACGGTGTGCCTACAAGTATTGTTTCGAGATAGAGATCCAAGGTTTACTTCAAATTTACGGGAGAGTTTGCAAAAAGCATTGGGGACAAAATTACAACTTAGTTACTCTTATCATCCATGAGGCCGACGGTCGATCGGAGAGAACAATCAATCTTTGGAAGATTTGCTTAGAGCTTGCACCATAGAGCAAGCGGGAGTTGGGATGACATTCTACCTTTGATAGAATTCACCTACAACAACGATTATCATTCGAGCATAGGGATGGCACCCTATGAAGCTCGTATGGACGACGATGTCGAACACCTATGTGTTGGTACCAAGACGGCGGCGCCTTACTATTGGACCCGAGATTATACGACGGACAACCGAGAAGGTTAAAATGATTCGGGAAAAGATGAGGACGGCTCGAGTCGACAAAAGAGTTATGCGAGACCGAAGGAGAAAACCTCTTGAGTTTGAGGAAGGTGAGCATGTATTCTGAAAGTCACACCTACGACCGGGGTGGGCGGGCTTTAAAATCTAGAAAACTCACTCCTAAATTCCTTGGACCATACCAAATCATTGGTCGTGTAGGTCTGTAGCATACCAAATATCCTTACCTCCTTTTCTTTCAAACATTCATAATGTTTTCCATGTGTCACAACTTCGGAAGTACCTTCCTGACGACCCAGTCATATCATAGCACCGTATACTGAGGTACAACTAAAAGAAAACTTAACTTATGAGACGTCTCCTATAAGGATCGAGGATAGCGGGATAAAGCAATTAAGAGGCAAGGAGATCGCATTGGTGAAAGTGATCTGGAGCGAGGTGACTTGGAGATGCAACACAGGAATTGGAAGACAAGATGAGAGAGCAATACCCACAGACTATTCTAAGGTATGCAAATTTCGAGGACGAAATTTCTTTTTAGAAGGGGAGTGTTGTAACATCCCGAAAATTTATTATTTTGTTAAAAACGATCATTTTATAATATTTGCAATTTTTAAGAATTTTTGTGGAATTTTACTGGAGATGATGAATATTTTAATATATTCTTCGTTTTATGTGTGTCTTGAGTGGAGCCGGAGAATAGAATATTTTCCCGACGTAAACCTTGGACATCAACGTGTCAACGGGGGATCTTACTAAACCCGAGTCAGGGCACGGTTCTGAGGGCCTACATTTTTGGGGTTTTATCTCGCTAGTATAATAAATCATCTGTTGTATTTAATCAAGGAGACAAGCTTACTATGCACTTCGTAGAGAAGCGTGCGAAGCTTCTCAAGGAAGCTTCTTTGAATCATTTTTTATTATTTCTCTCTCCTCCTATTTTTGTGCTTTGCACATTTGAATTAAGGGGCTTAATTCATTCTGCACTCCACACATTTCCTCCTCACATACGTAGCACTCATCTTTCTCTCTTTCCATTTCTCCTTCCAGCTGACACCATTTTCCCCCCACCTTCATATTTTCATCCTCCAATACCATCACACTCCGGCCACCATTTCGTGTACGGAAAAGCACCACACACCGAGGAATCATCTTCAAAGTCCTACGTCTTCTTCATCTTCTTTTCCTCCACGGTTGAAGCTTAAAGATTGGAACTTTAAGGTAAAGTCCTTAGCTTTTTCCTCATCTCTCCTCATTTTCGTAACCCACTTGTCATTTTGATGACCATGGGTATCCATTTCAACACTTGATTCGATTTTGGTGAGCTTGAATATTCAAGGATCTCTGGGAGCCGAAAATATAATTTCGACCAAAAGGAGCGACCTTTCTTTGTGCTTCTTTAAGGTAAGAGGAAGACACTCCTCCTCAACCTCTCTTAGCATTTAGGAACGTCTGTGATTTTGTTGAGGGTCTTTACGCTTTTGTATGTTGTTTGTATGGTATATGTGTTATTTGATTGTTTGAGTTTGAATGTACATATATATATATATATAAGCTGGATGTCTTGGAATGTGTAATATTGATGGGAATGAGTTCCAAATTGTTCTCGGATAGTTACGATGTTGAGCCCGAGAATGTGGAAACTTCATATGGAAATTAGTAATAGTATGAAATCTGGCCAAACTCGTCGAATACAATAACCTGACCATTTTCGTCGAATGACAAAATCCGTCGAGTAAGGACCTATGGCCAAACTTGTCGAACGTGATAATCTAATCACTTAATAAAATGTTAAAATCCGTCGAGTAAGGACCCATAGCCAAACCTGTCGAACGTGATAATCCAATCACTTAATAAAATGTTAAAATCCGTCGAGTAAGGACCTATGGCCAAACCTGTCGAACGTGATAATCTAATCACTTAATAAAATGTTAAAATCCGTCGAGTAAGGACCCATAGCCAAACCTGTCGAATTTGATATCTTGATCACTTAGTAAAATGTTAAAATCCGTCGAGTTTAGACTCCTGACCCTTTCCGTCGAATGTCAAACCCGTCGAATTTAGATCTCTGACCAGCAAACACTAAGTGAAGATCCGTCGAGTTTAGATCTTCGACCACTAAACACAATGTCAACATTCGTCGAGTATGAACCTCGATCATGCCCGTCGAGATTGATCTTCCGACCAACAACCCGTCGAATAGAGTCTCTGGACACTTACAAGAAAATGCCCCAAAGTCAAAAATCGTCGAATTTGAGAGACAATGCCTATCGAGTAGATGAATTTCTCCAGACCCGTCGAAATTAGAGATTTCGACCAGTGTTCGTCGGTTCGACACTTGGGAGATTTTCTCCAACGTCGACACCTATACTCGTCGAATTGAGGCTTTTGCTGACCATCTGGAGGGTCCGACAGTTTTGATCTTCGTCCGACAGAACCCCCATCCGACAGCAAATGATTTCTTCGTCCGACAGAACCCCCATCCGACAGAAAAATGTTTTCCCCATTCTTTCCCCCTCCTGTTACATTATTCTTCGTCGAATAGCAACTTCAACTCTTCATGAAACGTAGTCTCTGTCGAATTCAAATGTATACCTATCACCCAACACCTATTAATTGAAGTCTGTGACTCAAATTGTGATTTCCGACCGTGTAGTTTCCTGGACCCAAAACCTTGGGACTAATATAGGAATATTGATCATAAATAAATGGGATGACTAGAAATTGCTTAGGGATTCATAAACAGGGAAGAACATGAGAGTGTGAGATTTTGAGATCTTAAAATAATCTTCTAAGGGCATATGAATAAATTACCTAAGAGGATTTAAGTTAACTAAAAGAATTCCTTTAGAGACAAACCACAGTAAGTAAAGCTAAATCTAAGCAAGGACTCATAATACGTTTTGAAAAGGGTATTGATCTATTTAATGAAAATATTATGCTATTGTGGGTCCTTAAGAGAGACCATTGATTTGTATCAATTCTTACTTTGGCA
Organism: Ormosia semicastrata; assembly: GCA_029884595.1. NCBI lineage: Eukaryota > Viridiplantae > Streptophyta > Magnoliopsida > Fabales > Fabaceae > Ormosia > Ormosia semicastrata. The sequence goes on along the minus strand of JAQQTO010000061.1, from coordinate 68,195,329 downwards.
AATTGTAACATATGATGGAATAGTATGTGATAATGATCATACATGATTATGCATAGAGTCTGTATGCATTGTGATTTGTCCGTTGAATTTGTCGTAAGGCCTAGTTGCCTAGGAGTTGAACACACCTTAGTGCGGGTGCGAATAGACAAGTGGGGTCCCGTAGTTGGCCTTGAGGCGTTGGGCGCGGGTGTTTCACAAAGGGCGGTGGTAGCCCCTACGGGCCGTGAGACAAACCGATGCAAACGCACCAACGATCTGGCCGCCACAGATCCTATATCGAGATCTTGTGAGAATCTTCTTTGTATAAAGCCTTGTTGCGCAAAATGAGTGATTATTTTACGGAAAGCACTTGTTTTTATGGTGACGAGATACTAGCATGTCTCCACGATCATTCTCTCCGAATGTTTTGTGTCTAGCTCCATGGAGTAGGATCTTGGTTATTGAGGGCTCATGTGTATAGAGTCCGTGCATTATTTGCATTTATCATTATTATGGTCGGCATTGATATATTGTTGATATACCTATGATGCTGGAAGGTATTTGCTTGATCATAATTGCTCTTGATTGTCTATTACTATTCTTGTTGTTGTAAATGCTATGTGGGCGCTTTCGCCGTTTGGTTTCTTGATGCTATAATTGGTAATGACGGAAGGATGTCTTACCTCTTTTCTTTCCTGTCTCTCCCTTTCTGTTTATCTGTACATTGCGTCTCATCGAAGACAACCGTGAGGAACCGGAAGCTCCCAACTTCCCTGGTTTTTGGCCTTATCTTGATTGAGCAACTATAGAAGACTATGGAGCCCCGTACGCACAGATTTTTGGGAGATGTACGTCTGACATTCTTAGGAGGGCCGAGTGCTGGTATATCAACTACAGTTCTGAACGCTGTGTCTACACGGGAGATGTCTCGATATCACTAGCACGAGAGCGCCACGAACCACTGTCTTCACCTGTTTGTATTAGCCTACGCTTGGAGTTTCGGCCTACCGATACGTGAGATGTGGGCGATCGTTACTTCACTCCGAGAGAGGACTCTTTTCGTTCTACGGCTCGGGCCCCGTCCCGTGTCTCTGCTATTCCTATGGTGATTTCCTCGATGATGAGGAAGATCTGAGGAAGATCCCGAGGAAGTCCACGAGGACGACCTCGAAGAGGACCACGAAGAGGATCGACACGATTCCTCCTCACTTGAGGGATTGATGTTACTCGTAGCTCTTGAAGGCTACCGGTATATTATTTTGGGGGCCCGATGCTTTGTTTGTAGTGGGGCATGTAAATTCGATACCGTGGGGATGTGTATGTAATATTTTGGGGCGGGTATAGTTTTGCTTTTTGATGTACCAGGGCTTGTAACTAAATGCTTTGATAAACTTATATATATATATATATGATGATGCAGATGTTAATTTCTATGCATATTTTACTTCTGTTTGATCTTTTATTTCCATTGATGCCTCGCCAACATGGTTACTAATTAAAAAGAAAAAAAAAATGTATATATAACATAACCGCCAATTAAAATACCCAACTATAATCTAGTGAATATACGCGTCTTATTAAAATGGACCGGGTCTCAACTCACCTAACTTTATTTCCGCATTGTAATCGACCATGTGACGTTCCCTTGGAAAAAGGGGCGTTACAATCTTCCTCTTAGAGGAGGATTCAAGCATAAAGGATCACACCTATTAAGCTTCTTTCTCTTATTCCTTTACTTTTTCTCTTGTTGTATCATGAGCATGATGTATATGCATATATTTTCGTGTTTCATTACTAGTTAAGTTGTGTGTAGGGATTTCTTTAGATCCTCCTATGGATATTAAATGATTTTGTATTCCTTTGAGTTTATATAGATGATTTAGTTTTGTTCAATCATATGGATCTTAATACTCTTGATTGTTTGATCAACTTTTAAGTAATTTGTTAAAATCTAATAAACTTAGACATAGGAATTTGGATTTGAGATCATATGTATGATTGACGCATGTTCGATTTCATTCTAATGGTAGGATGAGTTAATTCACTAATGGGATAGAAATATACTCCTTGGTCATGCATAACATGTGTTTGAGAATAGTCCTTAATGAGTGGATTTTGCACTAGCTCTCATGGAAATATAGTGAACTAGGTAAATAAAGCATGGTTGATTAACCTAGACATAGGTTGTTAACTAAGTTAGTTTCTCAAGCTAACCTAATCTTCTCATTTATGTTGCTTATAACGATTGCTTATTATTATTTGAAGTAGGGGGTGAAGAAGGATTCCCTAGTCTCTAATCATTCACTTTAATTCCCAATTTACTGCATTTAAGTCTTTCAATTAACTTAAACACTTTTTTCCCAATTTTAATATTCTTGAATATAATTATTTAAGCTATTGGTCAATAATCTGTATTAGGAGTAGCCCTATTCCTTATGGGAATTATATTTTATTCTTCACTATATTACTTGTTCGACCCATACACTTGTGGCCTAAAAATGGACAAATAAGTTTTTGGTGTCGTTGCTGGGGAATACGGCTTATTTCTGTTTTTCTAATATTAACAATGAGCTTAATTAGTTCTAGTTCGAGTTTCTTTTTGTTCATATTAATTTAAGTTTCCATTTTTTTATTTGATATAGGCATTAGTAAGATGGCGGATGAGCATAATCACACATGGCCTTTGAGGGAGTTTACAACTCCTCAAATGGATAACTTGCAGTCTAGCATTAGACGGCTGGCCATTCGTCCAAACAATTTTGAGAACAAATCAGCTATAATCCAAATGATACAAACTTTAGTGCAATTTGGTGATTTTTTCAATGAAGATCTCAACGCTCATCTATCTAACTTCCTGGAGATTTACGACACCTTTAGGATAATGGAGTTTCTGAAGATGTCATTTGCCTAAGGCTCTTTCCTTTCTCTCTCAGAGATAGAGCCAAGAGTTAGTTGCAATCTTTGCCTGTGGGATCAATAGCAACTTAGTTCGATGTCTACAATAAATTTCTAAACAAATAATTTTCACCGGCCAAGACTGTTGAAATGGTGAATGATATTAAATCATTCACCCAAACTGAATCTGAATACTTGTATGAAGCCTGGGAGAGGTACAAGGATATGCTCTGTAGGTGTCCACATCATGCTATACCATCGTGGCATCAAGTCCATATTCATTTCATAATAATGGCTTTCTACCGCAACATCGTCCCATAGTGGATGTAGCAGCTGGAGGCTTTTTATTAAACAAATCTTTTGATGAAGCCTTTTAACTACTGGAGGAATTGGCAGCCAATAGCTATTGATGCGGATTTTAAAAGTTACAAAACCAAGTGCAAGTTGTTTTAAGTAATAAATTCTCAAGAGTCTGAGATTGATCTACAGGGAATTAATAAAGAAAAATTTGTTAAGGTAAGGAAAAGATTTGTCACAAAAATAAAGATAATAAATAAAATTGTTCACAAGTAAAAAGGAATTGCTTAGTTTAGGGGATCCACTCTTGGCAAATAAATTAAGGATAAAATTAATTCTTTTATAACTCAAGTAGAATCCACACATAACGGATATTCCAATTAGAAAATACAACATTCAAAGTTCTTTAAAAGTTATATTAGTTATATTATGGTTCCTTTAATTATCCACTAACATCAACACTTGTAAATGAGTTCAAGCATTTATTGTGTCAATCTCTTGTCTACAACAAATCAAGATATACACTTTACAAGGAGAGTTTCTAACACCAACACTTGTAAATAGGTTCAAGCATTCATTGTGTCAATCTTTTGTCTACAACAAATCAAGAACTCTACTTTACAAGGAGAGTTTCTAAATTGATTGGAAACAAAATACAACAAATATAATGACCACTTGATAATATATCATTTAAGAACAAGAGAGAAATTAATCTAATCATATTTCATTACCAAAAGCTTCACCCTTTCACCCAAGCAAAATGAAACTTAGTTACCGATAGACAAGAAGAAAGGAAGAGAGAAGAAGAAGAAGAAGAAGAAGAAGAAGAACATAACTTCAATTTAGAACAAAAGAAAATTAGAACAAGATAAACAAATAACACAATAGCATGATCTTGGCCTCTAGGACTAAGACCTCCTAAATGATCTACCAATGCCTCTTTTTATAGAGGATTAGGGATATAAAATGATAAGGGAGCTGATTAATGAGTGAATGGATGAGTGGGTGAATGATTGGAAAATGTCAAATGACTTTTGATGAGTGAAAATTTATAGAGATTCTTTATCTATGAAATCATTTAGTTCTGAAGTCATTGAATACGTCATTTTTGAGAAATGTGATCTTCATGAAAGTTGTAGGCCTGAATCTTAGCTTTAAAATTTCATTAGTTTAGGTCAAAAATCATTTCTACAACTCAATATATGGTCTAATTACTGCATATTTCTCAAGCCTAGCAACAGCTCCTTTGTTCTGACTTTCAAGCCTAATATGACCCATTAGACCTCAGATTCTAGAAAAGTGTTCAACATGAAAGTTGTATATTTGGGTCGTAACTATCAACCATCAAAATTGTAACCTATTTGACATCCTATAGCCCGAGCTATGTCATGAACAGTACTCATAGGTCAATCTGTCAGGATCAGCAGCCTAGTTCTTGCTTCAACTCCAATTTGAGTTATCCAAATATGTGATTTGGCCTTTGAGGTCTCCATGAAATTATATGGAATTGTCTTAGCTTTTCTACAAGACCAGAATTAGATCAACTAGATATTTGTAACTCAAGTTATAGCCAGTTTACTGAACATTGTTAAAGAGATAAATTAAGGCTAATTCATGCAATAATTCCTTCAATGATCCAATTAAGCTCAATATCATAGAATGTGACAAAATTAACATAATTAAGCCTAATTGAACCTTAAGAAGCCCAATGAGAGGATTATAAAATGTATAAAATATATTGTTATCAAATTCTCCTACACTTAACTTTTGCACTTCTGGGCAAAACACATAAAAAAAACTAGGGAACAAAGAAAAATGACACAACTCAAAAACTAAAAACTCTAAAAGATTCAATGAATCAAGAAGAGCAACCAGCCATTCAAGGGATCAAAACATTCATGAGGTAATATTTTTTCGCATCTCAAATCAACAAGTAAGGAAACTTCAGTTGAAAAGCATGAATCGAGAATGATAGATCCTCACAGAATTCACTCTCAATCTCTCAAGTGTTTAAAAGGTAAGTATTTCACTCTATTCAACCTATTAACAAATGCACTATCATAAGCTTACTTATCTTCTACTTATCCGCTACTCAAAAATACATGCACACAAAAATCAAGAAGGTTTTATTCAAGGTTGTAATGGGGCTATGGTAAAGGAGATGGGTAATATGGATATGATAAGTTAAATACCAAAGAGAATAGAAGAGTATTATGGTACAGTTAGAGTGGAAAAGATGTTTGAGAACATTCAGTTTAAATTTCCTACGAGTTTCTTAGTTCATTTTCTGTTTGCTTCCTTCTCATAAAGGACAATGACCAATATTTGACTAATGTTTTGTTGAAGATCAATGCTGCTTTGGTAGGTTGAATTCATTGTTAGGCCTGAACATTCTCCTTCTCTTCCTGTTGTTTCCAAGCATCCACTCTCATTCTAGGTATGAATATGTCACAAGGTGCATTCTTTGATTGCAGCAGTGGTCAGCTCTTTTTTTTCTTTTTTTTAGGAACATTTTGCACACACACCCCCACACTTATTAAAAAAACTCAACCAATAACAAAGCCAGTGCTCTCTTATTCCCTAAGGTTAGGTAAGAATATGATTTTTTTTAAGGCACGTTATGAGCTAGAAACAAGGAATGGTCAAATAAGCTCAAAGGGGTTACACAAGGGAAAATATGCAAGGTTGACTATTTGGTCAAAGTAGCTATTTCAAAATGCCTCAATCATTTTTATGTATGCATGTGAAAATGTAACCTAAAAAAAATCAAAGCAAGTTCTAGAGTAATAATTTCATGAGTGAAAAAAAAATTACACAAGAAAGAAGAGAATGGTACAGATGTTCAATCCATTCATCAATAGGCTCAAAATCTCACAAGGCATATATCTATCATTCTCAATCTATCAATTCAACATCCATAACCAAGCATGTGAAATTTAAGAAAGAAGACAATTTATTCAACCATGTCATGATCCCTGAATCCATTTGCTACTTCTACACAAAATAGTTACTACCCCAATCTAGATGCGTCTCAAGAGTAAAATTACTCCTTACTCTGCCATCCCTAATTGGTTTTGCTGTAGGTTTCTGACAATCATATCAATAAACATAATTCGCACATTTTTTTTGGTCAACTATCCTTCCCCCCAAACAGATCATAACACTATCCTCAATGTTAAAAATTAAATCCAGACTATAGAAATAATCATCAATATACATCAAAGAAATTATTGGGATAAAATTAAACAAAGTAATAGGGAGAAGTCACATACCCGAAATGTTTAGACGAGAAGAGAATAACTACTTCTTGACAATGGTTAGCAATGACAAAAATAAAAAAAATAAAGTAAAATGAAATAAACAAGCATGCAAACAAAAGTTTTTTTTTTTAGGTTTTTTTATTTTATATTTTTTTTGTTGGCCAACACTATTTGCATCCCCATACAAAGGCTCCGAAATTTGGGAGGCACTTAAGCCGACTCAATAAAAACATGAAATACTAAACACTTACCTCGGCTTTGGTAGACAAGATCGTCTACCAAAGTCTCTGCTACATCTGGATCCTTTAACTCAAGTTATAGCTTCAACCGCTAACCATTTACCATCTTCTAAATTAATTTTATAAGAACAGACTAAGGGACGAACACTTTTTTTATCAGCAATACTCCAACCTTTCTTAGGAAACTCCTTAAACTTTGGTTGCCATGCCTGAGTGTCATGATCCTGAGTTCTATCAAATATAGTAGAAATATCAACTACATCAGAGGGATTACTGATAGAATCAAACTCAGAATTGAGAAGAAAATTCTCAAGGGGATCAAAATCATAGGTTGTAGAAACTCCTCTATCTATGATTGAGTCAAATCATGTATGTCTGGTGGTCCTCGTCATCATTTTCTAGCTTAACAAGACTTTTTGTCACCTCAGGTCCCTTGGGTAGCTTTGCATCACTACTATCTTGATTCTTTTCCACATCTTCTAGCTCATTCACACTCAAGGATTTCATCACTTTGGACACTAGGCTCTTTATCTCCTTGCTTTCTTCAACAACCTTTCCATTTCTAAGGGTTATCACTAACTTGACTTAATTTATTTGTTGATTTTCTGGACTACCCTCATTTAGACTGTACTGATCTTTGGGATTTAGTTGAGGTTGTGAAGGAAATTTTCCTTTCTCGTGAATTGTGAGTGCAGAAGAAAATTTAGCAAGAGTGTCTTTTATGTTAATCATAGCTTGAGTGTTTTAATTAATAATGGCATCTTGCTTTTCTATGAATGCATGCAATATTTCTTCAAGGTTATTCCTGTATAGTGGGACAAAAGGTGTATATCCTTGAGAATTTTAAGAGCCCTGTTGTGCCTGAGGAGGTGGTGGTTGCATAAATTATCCCTGATTGTTAGTCCTTCAACTGAAGTTCGAGTGATTTCTCTATCCCAGATTGTATGTATCTGAAAAAGAAGAAGTGAATGGCTTTTTAAAATTATTCATTGCATTTACTTGCTCATGCACAACTTCTTTAAAAATAGAAATTTTTGGACATTCATTTGTTGAGTGTCCCAATTCATCACAAATGCTACAAATTTCTTCATTTTGCACAAATTTGATTTCTTTTACTTTTCCTGATTCTATAGCTTCAACTTTTCTAGCCAAACTAGCAAACCTAACATTTAAATCTTCTTCTTGACTAAGATGATATTTTCTTTTACTAGAATTTACATGGTTATATCTAATTGAATTTTCAGAAGGATTAGTAACATGCCAAGATTGAGAATTTTCAGCCAAATGGTTTAAATAGTCTAAAGCTTCTTTAGGTTCTTTATCAAGAAACTCACAATTGCATATTGTTTCCACAAATTGTTTAGTTTCAGGTGTTACCCCTTCATAAAAGAAGTTTATAGTGCGCCATTTTTCAAAACCATGATGTGGGCAAGAATTTAACAAAATTTTAAAACGTTCCCAACTTTGAAAATATGCTTCATTTGAATTTTTGGAAAAATTTTGGATTTGTCTTTTCAAAGCATTGGTTTTATGTGTTAGAAAAAAATTTTAAAAAACTCACATTGCATTTCTTGCCATGTGCTAATTGATCTTGGTTTCAAAGTGTCAAGCCAAGTTTTTGCTTTATCTTTTAAAGAAAAAGGAAACAATTTAAGTTTAACAACCTCTTTAGTGCAAGTTTGATCATTAAAAGTAGTACTAACTTCCTCAAATTCTTTTAGATGTAAATATGGGCTTTCATATTCTAAACCATGGAAATTAGGAAGTAAAGAAATCATACTTGACTTGAATTTAAAATTGTTTGCATTGAGTGGAAAGATAAAACATGATGAACTAGAATTTCGAGATGGTGTCAAATACTCACGTATGGTTCGCAACGGTTGATTTTCATATTCATCATGCATACTTTCATTTTTAGCCATTGTATTTGATGTGTGTGATTGTGATTCAAACAAATTAATATATAAAGTACTAGGATTAACTTTAACCAAACGACCAGAATTTAAATCATGGTACTAATTAAGCATAAATAAGTAACTTAAAAAAGAAAAGAAAATGTACAAGTAGGCGGTATAAACCTGCCATAAAAAAAACTTAAATAACTTAAAATAAAAAAAAAATAATGAACATGTAGGTGGTAAAATCGACCATTAAATATAAACAAAAGTGTAGTACAAACCAACAACCAAATAAATATAAATAAAGGTGTGGTATAAACCAACCACCAAGTAAATATTAACAAAGGTAAATAAATATTAACAAGATAAATAAATATTAACAAATATGGGATATAAACCACCACCAACATAAATATTAACAAGTAGAAAGTTAGTAAGTGATAAATAAAAGTTAGATAGTTAGTAATTAAGTTAGTAAGTTAGTAAACAAAAATAAATGACAGAAAATAAATAGCAAAAAATAAATAACAGAAGATAAATATAGGAAATAAAGTGCAGAAAAACTAAAATACAAAAAATAAAATATAAAAAATAAAGTGCAAAAAATAAATTTAAAACATGAAAATCGAGAGAGGTAGAGCCCCACCAAAGCCGGGCGAATGAGGAAGAAGAGAAGAGTCAAGATTATTTCATTAATGATTGAATATTACGAGAGGAGAAAGGAGAGTACAAAAGAGTTAGTACATTAGTATGTACAAAAAATAAAATAAAAGAGTAGAAAAGAAAAAAATATACAAAAATATATACAAAATATAGAAAAGAGCTCAATAAATTTATTCTTAAAATCAAGTTCCCCGGCTATAACACCCTTGTGGGGATGTCACATTTATGATGCAATAAAATAAAATAAAATAAAATTCTTACCCAAGTTATAAAACGTTTGGTACATAAATAATATTAGTGGTAAATTTTTTTTCCTTTTATACTTATAACATTAAATAAAATAACACGGAACATAAAATAAAACAAAACATAATCATACCATAATATACATATGATTTGTCTTAATTATACAAGTAATTTACATCTACAAATATTTAACAAAGCAGTAAAAAGACAACATAGTACTAAAACATAACATTGCCCAAGTGCACCTTAGAAGATTTCTAACCCTCCGATGGATCATCCTCAGAAAGATCATCGAAAGACAAACTCCAGGAGGTCCCACAGCTCTATGGACATGAGTCCGGGCTGTTGACTCACTACTGAGCTCGCTAGGTGCATGAAAGATTCCTTCCCAGTAACGCCTAAGAGTCAGAGGCAACTCTAGATGTAGATATAAAGTAGTAGTAAATATAACATCTCCATCAAACTCTCTACATAGGGACATAGTCAAACATCCCACGTAGACTACAGATCCTCTATCCTTTCGCATCCGCCAGGCCTCTGAACCTCCGTGAAACTCAAGTCTCACAAACCCGAAAAATCCCAGCAATGCCATGATCTCAAGATCAGTCTTGATGGTAAGGGTGGTCTATCGGTTCACCGTCCTCGTACAGCTCGCCCGGCTGGTGCTCGTCCGGATACTGTATTTCAAGAGGCTGTTCCTCCTCCTCTTCCCCAAACTCTTTACCAAAATATAATAATAATATAGAGAAAAGCATATAGAGACGTGAGACAATCTACATTACTACCAGCATGGTAATAAAGAAAAAAAAATACAACAGAATATCACAACAGTACATACCATCATATTATATATAGTATAGCAATTTAATACATCATGCATTTTATCACAGATTATAATAAACATTTAAAATGCAGATAATGAATGATACACACACTGACTCATTCCTACTCCATGGAGCTAAACACAGATATCTGAGAGAATGATCCAAAAAGAACTAATAGTACTTCTGGCTGCCCAACCAAACTATTGCACTATCTAACGTTGTGTCTATAGCCCACAGTCCAAACATCGTGTAGCAGTACACAGTCCAAACATCGTGTACTACAGGCATTGTACATAATAGTCTTCTCAAGACCTCGATTAAGAACAGTGCTTGTCAAGATCATTAGTGTGTTGCCTGTTACCACGGCCCAGAGGAGCAACCCACTGTCCCCATGTGGAATTCTCCGCACACTAATGTCTCCAAGTTCACATAATGAACCACACTACGCCTATCCCACCACTACCCGGTATAATTCGTCTCATCAATCAATCGCCAATTATCAACCAAATTGACACAATACTCTAAGCATGATCTAAAATTACAAAAATACCCTTAATATCCATATTTTACCGTATTTACGAGAATACCCTTAGTCACAATATTCCAAAATATAGCCTGTCTCCACTTGACAGTACTATCTCACAACATGTCCGGGTCCACCACTTTGGCCCGACAGTAAAACTCACTGTATCATTTAATCGCATAGAAATTTTATTACATTTTCACAATCGCGTTGCTTTTGCAAATGTTTTAAAATCGCATAAATATATTTTGATGTTTTTGAACATCGCGTAATGTTTTTAAATCATTTTCTCAATCGCGTAAGATTTTTAAATCATTTTCTTAACCATATAGCTTAAAATCATCATTTTAAATATGTATAGACTATATCTAGTACTTTTAAACTACGTAAAGTATTTTCCTTATGTTATAAATATATTATGGAATATTTTCATTTTATTCATTTGATTTTAGTAAATTTCAGCAGCATTTTGCCTATAAAATCAGTATATGGTATTTTTGACATTTTTCTCTAAATTCTGTTTATTTTAATCTTACCCAATAGTTACACTTTGAAACTTGCTAACGCGCTTCAAAACTTATAGAGTGAGCTCTACGTTAGTATTTTTCAAGCGTTTGCTTTAATTCTTACTTAAAATAAATTCTGCTAATTTAGAATTCTAGAACTAAGTTCATTCCTTTTATTTTCTTAAAGATCCATTGGAATCAAATTCTTTTGTAAATTAATTACCTAACCTATCTTAGAAAATAAAATGGTATTCAATTATACATTAAATGGCATGTTGGCCATAATTAATCTAAATCATTCTTAAATTTATTATTTTACATAGATTCTTTAAATCATTGATTTAGAAAATGGTTGAGAACATTTTGGTTCTCTGTTTAATGGTAAGGTCGTGAGCCTCTTTGTGTTCTTTGGAACACTTATACGAATCGTTACATGTTATTCACATCCTACTTTAATAATCATACAAATATAAACACATACAATATATAAACACATGCAATATATTTTAAAACTATAGACATGCATAGCAAATAAAATAATCACAAATAGGAAAGCATTTAAACAACCACACAAATAAGAAAAGTAATAAGCAACCACACAAATGAATCCTTATGGATTATTCACACACATACAATTCCATTTTCTCATCACCATAAAAGGTTGATGAGATTAAATCACCCTCTTACCTCTTGAAGACAAAGGTCTCTTAGTCTCCCCCTTCTCCTTGCTTTCTTGAAAACCAACACAAAACCCTAATAATTCTTAAATAATTAGTAAAAACACATACAAGGCTTCCTAATGGAAAACCATGGAACAATCATGGTTTAGAAAATCACAAATCAAAATTTAAACCATGAAAACAAAACTTACCCTTAGGGAAGTGAACAAAAGCTTTCATTTTGAACTAGATAGAGTAGGTTTTTGACAAAACCTTGTGAAGGAAAAGTGTTTAGAATATAATTTTGGTTTAGGAAAAGTGAAGAGGTAAAATTATAGGAGATTGGTGGTGGTGTTTTGGGTGTTGGCCGAATTTGAGAGGGAAAAATAGAAAAGAAAGTTGCTTGGTGTTCTTGGTGTTTTGAGAGAAAACGAAAGCTTAGATTTAGATAAGTGTAGAAATGAAATTTGAGTGTGTAATATGGAGGGGGGGCTGCCGTGAGTGTTGTAGGAGAGTTAGAGGATTTACTTGAATAGCAAAATATCATAAATGGGTTCACACTTGAAGCACATGGCATATGTCATCATTTGGCCACCTAATGTGCATGCAAGATGGTTCAAGAACCATGTAGAACTTGTGAAATTTGCCTCCATGGCCGTGGGGTTCCAAGGGGCTTAGGGGGCTTAATTTGTTTCAATTAAAGACTAATTCCATGCTAATTAAATAGGTAATTAATTAGGTTAAGTCTCCTAATAATATTTAATTAACATTCTAATTATATAATTAATTAGTTTAATATATATTAGCATATATTATAGCTTCTAAGTAAAATTAGGATATCTAATTAACATTTAGGTTATATCTAATTAATAACTAAGTTAGCTTACTTAGTTTGCTAATTAGGTAATTAGATTAACCAAATTAGGTTTAATTAACTACTAAGCAAAGTCAAGCCACTATGTAACACCCCAAAATTTTCTATCCTATAAACAGTAATTTTGACAGCTAACAGAATTTTACTGTTTAGTAATTTTTGGGTACTGTAAAATTATTTTGTTTATTCCGTCAGTGTATTTGATCGTTTTAAGTGATTTACTCCGTGTCAGAAAAATAATAATTTTTGGGCCGGGAAAAATCTTTCTGTATTTATTTCTCTTGACTGTTAATTATTTTTAACAATCTGACTTGATTTTCATATGTTTTCTAATATCTGTGATTTTTGTGGATGATTATGAATTTTTTTGACTATATGTGGGCCTAGGTGGTCCTAGGTAGGCCCAGGTGACCTTACGTGGGCCCAGGTGGGTCTCGCAAAGTAAAAATTTTTCTACGCATAAAAAAATTTGTACTGTTTAGACGGAGATAGAGGATCTTACTAAACCTGAATCCGAAAACAATTTTAGAAATTTTCTTGTACTATGTTTTGTACTGTATTTAATTTATCGGGTGATAAAAATACAGTAAATATATTCTTTCGTGGGGTTTTTAGTAGATAAAAATAGAAATTATATTGCTTAAGTCAACATTGGTGGTTTGGATATCCACTATTGATTCAATTTATGGTTAAGAAATAAATTTAATAAAGAAACATAAGATAATCATCATTGATTTAATCAATGGTGTGAGAATAAACTTAATTAGGCAAGCTTCAATATCAACTGTAGATTTAATCAACGGTGTAAAATTAATTATATAAAGTGACCATTTACAACCATTGGATTTAGAGTTGATCAAGGGTGGAGATTTGGTCTTAAAAAGTGACAAAGACCATTTATGACCATTAGATAAAGAATTAATCAAGGGTGGAGGTTTGATCTTAAAAAGTAGCAAAGACTAATTATGACCCTTGGATTAAAAGTAAGAAGAAGTAATCTTGACCCTTTATTTTGAAGACACATCTAATGGCTAGAATTTAAAGGAGAAGGATCCAATGGCTTAGATTAAGTCTTCTAAATTAAAAGTTTACCTAAATCCTAACCATTGAATTAATCAATGGCTAGGAATGCTTCAAATAATTGTATTAAAAAAAAAAAGATGACAACTTCATGCATTATGGAAGGGGGACGGTCTTGGAGTGCTTGGACAAGGAGGAGACAATTTTTTTTAGTAGCCTTTCTAGGCTAAAGAAAAGATGAAGTCAACAATGATTTGATTAGTAACTAATTAAGCCTAATTTGATTAATCTAATGGCCTAATTAACAAGTTAAGTAAACTAAATTAAATGTTAAATTGTTATAATCTAATTCTTAATTAGATATCCTAATTTTAATTAGAGATTATAATATGTGAAATAATATGTTAATTAATTAGTTATATAGTTAGAATGTTAGTTAAAATTGGTTAAGAAATTTAACCTAACTAATTACCTAATTAATTAGCATGCAATTAGGTGAAAATTGAGAACAATTAATTCCCTAAAATACTCAAGGAGCCACATGATTTTCATGCAGCTTGGGGAGACTTTTACATGGTTCTTGAACCACCAATAATAGCTATGCAAACTAAATTAATGACCATTATTGTTTGTCATGGTCAATATGACCATTATTATTTTGTTTGCTTCCTTTGGATTGCATGATGAAGGGGGGGATGGTTGGAGAAGCAAGAAAGAAGAAGAGACATGTTGAGACATGTTGGAGTAGCCTTTTTAGGCCAAAGAAAAAGCTTGAAGACATTAATTAGATGTCTTGACCAATTATTGGTCATTTTCCTAAAGCAAAATTATTTTCTTCTTTCTCTTCATGCAATGCTACGGCTGCCCACTTCAATTCAGCCATTTGATTTCATTTGTATCACATTTTATAACACTTAACTCATTCTCTCTCTTCCAATTTGTCAAGAACACCAAGAACAACACCATTTTCTTTCCTTCCTTGAGCATTCGGTCACCACCCATGGAACCACTTCCAATCTTCCATAATTTTATCTAGTTACATATCTTGAATCCTCTCTTCAATTTAAAACACTTTCATGTTGGAGACTTTCTCTAAATCATTCATCTTCATCACTCAACCAAGCCAAGAACACAAAACAACCATTTTCCGTCATTTTCTCACCAAATGATTCCGCCATGACCACCAAAAGCACCACCCATCACTTTTAATTTCATCCAACCATAGATCTTGAATCTACATGATATTCTAAGCAACTTTCATGTTGGAGAGTTTCTCTAAATCATTCATCTTCATGGACTTTCTTCAAGAACAAAGTTATGGGGTTTTTGAGGTGAAGTATAAGAAGACTTCATTTCTTCTCTTCTTTTTCATGATCTAAACCATGTTTGATCCATGGTTCCTCTTAATCAAGCTTAGTATACTAATTTCTATGTATTTTGTTTTGACTTTGAGAAGCCCTTGGTGTTGAAGGACTTGGAAAAAGAAGCAAAATCAAGAAGCTTTGAGGATCTTCAAGAGGTAAGAGGGAGATCCATCTCACCAACCAATTATGGTGGTGGGAGATGGTCTTATATTTGATGGATTGTGAATTCATGTGAGAATTCCAATCCATGGTTATGTAATAATTAATTGTGTATTTATGAGCTTTGCTTTATTTTCTTGCGCTTTGATTATTTTTGTCTATGCTTAAATATGCTTTACATGATTTTATGGCTTTGATAGTATACTTATAATATGCATGATGAGTATATGGCATGTTTGTGATATTTATGATGAAATATATAGATGTATGCCATGATGTGTGGATAGAAAGAAAATTGATCTTGGTTCCAATGGCCAAGGAAGAGTTACGGTTTTGATGCCCTTGATTTGGGTCAATGTTGAAAATTTTCAAGAACAAGGAAATTAAATTTTGATCCCTAGAACAATGAGAATTTCGGCCAAGACACCTCAAAATAGGTGTTTACAAATTAATATGTTTATGAAAGAATAAAATTAGATTGATTTGAGGAGTATGGAAAATGAACTAAAGGTTTGTTTTTTTAAGAAAACATGAACACAAATTTTAGAATGAAATTTTATTGATTTATTTTGTGTAGAAACAAGAATGGAATTTATTTAAGCTAGAAGAAAAATATTTCATGATTCCAATGGCCATCTATAAGGTTTTGATAATTTAGAAAAATGTTTTGATGCTATGAAATACAAGAATTTTCAAATAAGGATTTTTGAAAAGAGAATTAAGTGTTATAAATTAAGTGAAGTGGAATTTTCATAAATAAAAGAAAAAGAAGATTGAAAGTATTGAACTTCAAATTAATTTAAAAAGAATCAATTTTTAGAAGTGATTTAGAAATATAAAAGAAAATGTTTGTAACTTAAATTTACTCACGAAGAATTTATTTGGGTTTTGGAAAACGTTAGGAAATTTAAAGTTAAGAAACAATAATTAAAACAACTCAATATGATTTTGTAGGACTAGATCAATAAAAAGTGATTTTGAGAAAATATATATTAAGGAAAAGATTTTTGACTAAGAATGAAAAAGGATTTGCAAAGAAAGTGAAAATGAAATTGAACAAATGGGTTTGTTATATGACCAATTGGTACTTTGGTTTTGAAAATAAAACTTTAATGATTTTGTTTGTGTAAAACCATATCAATTTAAAAGGAAAAATGTTTTGATAATTTTTCAAATAGTAATGCCTAGATTTTGATGAAACAAAGTAATTTTTCAAGTGGACATATAATTGATTTAATACAAGAAATTTGAAAAGGGAATCAGAATATTTTACTCACTTGAAAAATTAAGTTTTGTAAACGAAAATGTTTTCAAACTTCAATTTATTTTGAAGTAGGTTAATTTGGAAATGATTTGGGGAAAAATGGAGAATATAATGGTATTTTGAGAATTTACTCAAGTATAACTTATTTTCAAGTTTTGAAGTACGTTTGGAAATTTTATGATTTGAAACATTGATTTATATCAATGGAAAGGTAATTTTGTGGATTATATTTGAAAAAGAATTTCTTGAGTAAAGAAACGTGGAAAAAGATTTTCTTGAGTAAGAAAATGTGAAAAATGAAGTACAAAGTCATAATATTTTGAGAAAGGATGAAATGGAATTTTTGAAGGTTAATAAATATTTTTCGTAATAGAATTGTGGTGAAAAATGATTTACGTATCTTAAAAATGATTGAGAATATAGTAAAATATTCTTACGCGATTTAAAATATGTTAAAATATTTCTACGTGATTTGAATTACGTTTAAATATTTTACGTGAGTTTAAATATTTGACGTACTGTTGAAAAATCACTATGTGATTTAAAAGTAATAGAATATTTTTACGGTATTGTGAAAATATAACAGAAATGTTTCAGAATTTTGAAAACGTAACAGAAGTGTTACGATATTTTGAAAACGTAACAGAAACATTTTGGAATTGTGAAAACATAATGAAAATGTTGCGCAATCTTGTGAAAATACGGCGAAAGTGTTTTATAACTATGAAAACATGATAACATGATTTCGTGTTGAAAATATAGTATAATTACTGTTGAACCAGTGTATGGACACTGTATGAGAAAATGACGTGTTTTGCCTATGACTGGTATTTGGTGCATTTTGTATGCATTGGAAAGAGATGCCTGTGAATGGATTTGGTGCATTATACATGCATTGGAAAAGTATGCTTTGAAGCATATGATATAAATTGAACAAATGAAATTGAAAAGATTTGGCCCTTTGGGGTTGGACTTACACTGATATATTCGTGCATTGTATAAAATATAGCTAATAGCTATTATGGCCCTTGTGGTTGAAGAGGGAATGAGAATTGATAGTGAGGTCTATGATGGATCTTGGGGCGTCGAGGCGCGGCGGTCGACCAGGTGGACGATTAGCGAGTACCACTGTGCCACTTGGCGTGCATCCGTTGTAACGCATTGACGATACCCGATAAGAACACGATTCTTTTCAACGACTGGGAGATTGTCTTTGGGCTAAGGCTGACAATTAACCAGAGCATTCTTCTCGAAATTGTGAAAACCTCCATGGAGTTGCTTTTGATAAAATGAGTCTTTGTGCATATACATAAATCTGAGCATTTATATCTGTGTGATATATTAATTGAGGAATATTGGTTATTGGTTATGACAATTGTTTTGAATACTTAGATGATGATTGAACTGATAAATGATTAGATGATGATAGTTGATTAATGCTGATAGCATGATTATGGTATGATATATCTGTATGATATTGCTGTTTGTGTTATCTCTGTGCTGCCATGTTGGTATTTGTGTAGGTGATCTCACCTCTTTGTTATCTTTGTTTTTTGTGTCTCAGTCTTGTTAAAATCAAATAATAGAAAGATCGAGTTGTCTTAGATATAACGGGCGATGGATACTCTGAGATTGGTGACAACAATAAGGAGTGGACATTCAGGACTCGAAGGTGTGCAGTGTTGACAAAGGAACAGATGTCTGATGCATCAAGATGGACAGAAAAAGGAATAAGTATGTTATAGTTTTCCATTAGTGTTGTACCGTGCTATTAAGTAGGACCCGTCATGGGGTTTGCTACTGTAAAAAAAAAATAAGTCTGTTAATTTTATATTTCTCTTTAAATTGTGATATTAATTGGTGTCAATATTGTATAATGATTAGTTGAAATATGATTTACAATATTACCTAATATTTTCAGTAAATTTACATTTCAGTAAAAGAAGAGAATTTTGAAACCTATATTTTATAACTCAAACTTTGTGCGAACTTTGTAACACCCTCCTTAGGGCGCCACACTTCATGTTACTAAATTACCAAATTACCCTTCCATTAATAATCGTGCTTGTATTATAAATACGAGTTATAAAATTTCTTGATGATAATAAGATAAACTTAGCAGAAAATAAAAACATAACAACAATGTCACGCCTAATTTACATCATATATATACATACAAGCCTTTAGTACTGTCGTACTTAAATATTTTACAAACTAGACTTTCAAAATATTTAAACTTTAAACTTTAATTTAAACTATTATACTGCCCAAGTCCTACTAGACAACAGAACCCTCAGACGGGTCCTCCTCAGATTCCTCAGTAGATAGGAATCCAGCATGATGTGCAGTCCTACGGACAGGTGTCCGAGCAGACGACACAATACTAACCGTACTGGGAGTACGATAGTAAGCTCCCCAATACTGCCTAATAGATATTAGGAATTCTAGTTGTACATAAATATTGACAGAAAAGTATAGGTTTCCTAAATGTTGTCTACTCAGTCTAATATTTAGGTCTCCCAAGTAATAGATACTCTCTCTCTCTAAGTCTGCAGTCCATGCCTCATCTCCTCCAATGAATGTAAACCTCAGGTAGCCAAGGAAACTAGGTATCTGCATCTCTTCAAAACTCGACGTCCTCAGCAGGAATCTGTTCCTCCTCAGTTTCTCGCTCTTTTTCTTGCTCGACGTCTTAACAAATATAAATATAATACCAAACATGCATACAAAGAGGTGAGATCACCTACGCCAATACCAGTATGGCAGTAATGAAGATAAACACATACTATATCTCATACAGTTATCATACCATAATTACAATTATGCCACTAACATCAATATCTTCATAAAACATGTAATGCACAATAATTACAGTCATGTCATTATCAATAATCAATAAATCAATAAATCAATTATCATAAACAGAAATTATGATAATACCCTCTATCATTATATGTATGCACACAGACTCAATTTCCTACTCCATGGAGCTACAACTCAAGTCGGAGAGAGGATCGAAAAGAAGTGTCGGTACCAACATGCCTTGGACCACGTGCTCAATTTTGCACATCCAGCATATACACGACAGTCTTTATCAGATCTTGATTAAGGATAGTGTCTCGGTCCGGATCATTGGTGTGTTGCGTTGGTCTAACCCACGGTACAGAAGAGCTACCATCTGCCCATTGTAGGCAACCCGCACCCCAATGCCCTCAAGGTCAACGAGTGACTTACACTACGCATATCACACCCACTCAGGAGGTGTAGTCTCTCCTAGGCAACTAGCCTCATACAGTCCATCGGACCTTTCCAATGCATGTACCATGCACTATTCACATTTCTATTTCATATCACATATTCGGGTCCCATACAAAAATCTAACAGTATAATTACTGTATTTTAATCACGCGGTCATATTTCCACATTTTCTCAATTGTGACTCAATTCTGTCGCCTTTTCAAAATCGCGTAGCGATTTTTCAACATTTTCCAATTGCGTAAGTATTTTTCTCACGTTTTAAATCAAAAATACTATTTTTCTCATTTTAATACTAAAATTGGCTTTATTTTCCATATTTGCACCTTAGTCCCTCAAAAACTCATATTTACACATTAGTCCCTCAAAAACTAATATTTACATCACAGTCCCTCAAAAATTAATATTTATGAAAAAGTCCCTCATAAAATTCATATTTACAAAATCGTCCCTCTTTTATAAAATATTTATAGTTTAACCCCTCTAAAAATAATATTTACAATATTATCCCTCTAAAAATAAGTATTTACACAATGGCCCCTCATTTTGATAAAATTTACAATTTAGTCCCTTTTTTATAAAAATTTACGGTATAAATCCTCTAAAAATCAGTAAATGGTATTGTTTTTCAAAAATCGTTATTTCTTTTCTTTACTACTCATAAAATCATTTTATTTTACTATACTCAAAATTTTCCCAAATTCATTTAAATCTCTCAGTTCTCATTTTAATTCATTAGTGTAAGGACTTTGGTCCTTTTTCCATAGTATGGCCGTAAGCCTCAGTACTCTTTGGAGTACACATACAATCGATTCATCATATTATTCACATCCTAAATTATACATACAATCTCATGCTTTCATAATTTCACATACACACATAATATCAAAGCTTTAAGCATTTAATCACACATGCAAGCATAGAAACTCAATCAAACACCACACAAACACAATCAAATAATCGGTGAAGAACCCTTATGGATTTTTCAAAGTACAAAACCATCCTCACACCACCAAAACTCGGTTGGTGAGGTTAAATCTCCCTCTTACCTCTTGAAGACAATTTAATCAGTTAGTTCTCCTCCTTTCCTTCAAATTCGTGTAATCCACCAAACAAATCCCTAAAATTCTTAAACAATTAGTAAAACACACAAACAAGGTTTAATATTGAAAAACCATGGAACAATCATGGTTAGAAAAATTAAAAATCCAATTTTGAACCATAGAATCAAGACTTACCCTTAAGTAAGTAAGCAAAAGGTTGGATTTTGGACAAGCTAGAGTAGTTTTTTGGAAAAACTATGTGAATGAAAAGTGTTTAGAATGGGATTTGGGTTTAGGAAATATGATGAGATAAAATTATAGAGGTTTGGTTGTATGGTTGATGCTCTTGACCGAAAATGGAGAGAAATAAAGAAAGAAAAGTGTGCTTGGTTCTTGGTAGCTTTTGGAGAGAAAATGGATGCTTGATTTTATGATAAGTGTAATAAATGAAAATGAAATGCAAAGAGGAGTGCAGCTGCCGTGAGTGAACTTTAGTGAGGTTGAGTGATCAATTTTGCATGTTAAAATATCCTAAAGTGTTCACACTTATTAAGCACATGGCTTATGTCATTGGATGGTTCTTGAATCTTGTAGAACCAAGCCAACTTGCCTCCTTAATGCAGCCCAAAACCGTGCATCCCTCCCTCATTTTAATGACTTAATTGCTTCCAAATTAGTCCTAATTACATGCTAACTAATTAGGGAATTAGTTAGGTTAAATATCCTAACAAATTTTAATTAATATACTAATCATATAACTAACTAATTTAATATATATTAACATATATTATAACCTTTAATTAATATTAGGATATCTAATTAGTATTTAGATTATAATCAATTAATAACTAAGCTAGTTCACTTAGTTTGCTAATTAAGTAATTAGATTAGTCAAATTAAGCTTAATTAGTTACTAACCAATTTCAAGCCTACAATTTTTGACTTAATTCTAACCATTGATTCATCTTTAATTTCTAGCCATTGATTACATCTAAGGTAGATATCAATTGGTCATAAAACTATCATTCTAATCTCACCATTGATTAGATCAACGACTAAGATTAAAGCTTCTAAAGTAAGCTTTACAATCCAATGGCTCACAAAGAAGTCAATGCTTCTTTTGTTGACTCATTCTAATTGGTTTAGAAAGTCAAGCCTACTTTCGTTGACCTTCTCTCATTGGCTAGAATTTGTCCAGTCAGCTGTGCTGACTGTTTTTCATAAACGTGGGCCCCACGAACTTTTTCGGGTCCACAAAATAATTTTTCTACTGTTTTTGAGACAGTAGGTACTGTTGAATAAAATAATATTATAAAAATATAAAATTATTTTATTACACAGTTAAATCCTAAAAATTACGAGATTAATATATATATCAATCAGAATTAGGTTTAGTAAGATCCCCCAGCTCTAATTAATTAAAATAAGATTTTTCCCGGTCAGAAAATTATTATTTTCTTGACTCGGAGCAAATCACTCAAAATGATCAAAAATGATCTCAGAATAGTCAAACTATTTTTATAACACACAGAAAATGTAAAATAGTGTAATTCTGCTATTACTATTCACATAATCAGAATTTGGGGCGTTACAAACTTCTTTTCAGATTATGAGTCAGGAGTCAGAAATGTGATGCCCTAAGGAGGGTGTTACATTAGTTGGTATCAGAACTAGAGTGTTACATTAGTTGGTATCAGAGCTAGGGTGTTACATTAGTTGGTATCAGAGCACGGTTTGAGTCTTTTGGGGTTTGTGGTTAGGTCTATTTTGCTTGTGTTGTGTTCTCTGTGTGTTTGTTTCCCGAAGGGAAATAATGTTGTTTATAATGGATATTAGATCCATTGTATTTCGATCCACACGCCTTAAAAAAAAGGAATGGCTCGGGATAGTTATACTTGTGTGGAAGTGGAACATGTTACTAGTAATGCAGTTGCAGCTACGGGAGCAACGTGAGCAATGTGGAAAGACGACTGCACGAACAAAGGACCGCTGTTCAGTGGAAACTGGAAGTTGAAGTTTAGGATCTGATGGAAGAGAATCAGTCTTGGAATATAAGATTTCATAATTTTAGAACCTGGTAAATTTTTTAGGATATTGAGAAAGTAATTGATTTCGACGAAAAATGAATTTACAACTATTGAGGAAACCAAAAGCAGTAAGTGATGTGAAAGAAAGTACTTAAATGAAGGAATGTACGTCAAGAAAACAATTTGTGAAAAAGTTGGACACATTTCCCAATAGTATAATCTCTTATGTGTTCTTTGAAAATAGAGTTTTCTATTAGTAAAAAATTTTAGATAGTAAGGGAAGTTGTTACTCTGAATGGAACGGGAGTGTTTTGAGCAGAAGATTTAATCAATGAAGATTGCGTCATTGGAGCTAATCCTATAAACCATACTGAATATTTCTGTGAGTGACCTATTCTTTATAACATATGATTGAGTAGATCAATTATATGTTAGAGTTATTCGTTATCCTCTAATTTGTTTACTTCTGTTTCTATTCTTAGCTGATCGAGCTATTCAAGTTATTCAAATTGTTGTTATAGATCAAAACTTTGTGTTAGTTTGATCTGTTATTCAAAATTTTTGTGTTAGTTTGATCTGTTTCATAAACAAACGTAGTCTTTGAAAATGGATTAGTTATTTTTCAACCATATCCAATGAGATTATTTCAACAGACTGTGAGTAATCCAGAGAAAAATCATTTTTGAAAATCGGGTTACATCCAATTCTTTGCTGGATATGTTTGATAACAGGTTCGATTCGTTTTGTTATCTTCCATGATGTTTTCTTTCATCTCCTGCAACTGAAGGAATATCTTGCAAGAAAGGATATTCTATATTTATATCTGTGTTAACGTATCTGAGTAACGCAGCAGAAGCGTGGTGAATTCTTCAAAAGATTGGAACAATTCTTCTATGGTAAAATTTAAGACGGTAATGGAAAATCATAGAAATTTTTTTTTTTACGAAAGTATCTGGTATCGTGCTGTGGAAAGAAGAACTCGGTTAGTGATACATTTCCTGTTAAAAGCAAAAATCTAGAATATATAGTGATATGAGAATAAGAAAATTTTAAGTAATACATTACATTAGTTGGAAGTTATCTGTGAAAAACTATTCTAGGCATAAATGAAGATCGGTTGTTGTTATGATGGTATTAGAGATATGGAGAATCTTTCTTTCTGGAGTAACATTCAACATTTCCAGTAATTATAGGAGTCTGAGATATTTATTTGATCAAGAAGAAGTTGAACATCAGCAAAGAGATTTTGTTGGCTAGAATAGTATAGCAAGATGTAAGAGAGGAAGCTTCATGAGAATTAGAAAATAAGATGAAAGCACCATATCCGTATTTATTCTGAGGGTGTGAAATCATGTTTCTCAAATTTCGAGGACGAAATTTCTTTTCAGAGGGGGAGAATTGTAACACCCCAAAATTTCTTATCCTATAAACAGTAATTTTGACAGCTAACAGAATTTTACTGTTTAGTAATTTTTGGATACTGTAAAATTATTTTGCTTATTCCATCAGCGTATTTGATCGTTTTGAGTGATTTACTCCGTGTCAGAAAAATAATAATTTTCGGGCCGGGAAAAATCTTTCTGTATTTATTTCTCTTGGCTGTTAATTATTTTTAACAATCTAACTTGATTTTCATACGTTTTCTAATATTTGTGATTTTTGTGGATGATTATGAATTTTTTTGACTATATGTGGGCCCAGGTGGTCCTAGGTGGGCCCAAGTGACCTTACGTGGGCCCAGGTGGGTCCCGCAAAGTGAAAAATTTTTTACGCATAGAAAAATTTGTACTGTTTAGACGGAGACAGGGGGTCTTACTAAACCTAAATCCGAAAACAATTTTAGAAATTTTCTTGTACTGTGTTTTGTACTGTATTTAATTTATCGGGTGATAAAAATACAGTAAATATATTCTTTTGTGGGGTTTTTAGTAGATAAAAATAGAAATTATATTGCTTAAGTCAACATTGGTGGTTTGGATATCCACTATTGATTCAATTAAAGGTTAAGAAATAAATTTAATAAAGAAACATAAGATAATCATCATTGATTTAATCAATGGTGTGAGAATAAACTTAATTAGGCAAGCTTCAATATCAACCGTAGATTTAATCAACGGTGTAAAATTAATTATATAAAGTGACCATTTACAACCATTGGATTTAGAGTTGATCAAGGGTGGAGATTTGGTCTTAAAAAGTGACAAAGACCATTTATGACTATTAGATGAAGAATTAATCAAGGGTGGAGGTTTGGTCTGAAAAAGTAGCAAAGACTAATTATGACCCTTGGATTAAAAGTAAGAAGAAGTAATCTTGACCCTTTATTTTGGAGACACATCTAATGGCTAGAATTTAAAGGAGAAGGATCTAATGGCTTAGATTAAGTCTTCTAAATTAAAAGTCTACCTAAATCCTAACCATTGAATTAATTAATGGCTAGGAATGCTTCAAATAATTGTATTAAAAAAAAAATGACAACTTCATGCATTATGGAAGGGGGGACGGTTTTGGAGTGCTTGGACAAGGAGGAGACAATTTTGTTTAGTAGCCTTTTTAGGCTAAAGAAAAGATGAAGTCAACAATGATTTGATTAGTAACTAATTAAGCCTAATTTGATTAATCTAATAGCCTAATTAACAAGTTAAGTAAACTAAATTAAATATTAAATTGTTATAATCTAATTCTCAATTAGATATCCTAATTTTAATTAGAGATTATAATATGTGAAATAATATGTTAATTAATTAGTTATATAGTTAGAATGTTAGTTAAGATTGGTTAGGAAATTTAACCTAACTAATTACCTAATTAATTAGCATGCAATTAGGTGAAAATTGAGAACAATTAATTCCCTAAAATACTCAAGGAGCCACACGATTTTCATGCAGCTTGGGGAGACTTTTACATGGTTCTTGAACCACCAATAATAGCTATGCAAACTAAATTAATGACCATTATTGTTTGTCATGGTCAATATGACCATTATTGTTTTGTTTGCTTCCTTTGGATTGCATGATGAAGGGGGGGACGGTTGGAGAAGCAAGAAAGAAGAAGAGACATGTTGAGACATGTTGGAGTAGCCTTTTTAGGCCAAAGAAAAAGCTTGAAGACATTAATTAGATGTCTTGATCAATTATTGGTCATTTTCCTAAAGCAAAATTATTTTCTTTTTTCTCTCCATGCAATGCTACGGCTGCCCACTTCAATTCAGCCATTTGATTTCATTTGTATCACATTTTATAACACTTAACTCATTCTCTCTCTTCCAATTTGTCAAGAACACCAAGAACAACACCATTTTCTTTCCTTCCTTGAGCATTCGGTCACCACCCATGGAACCACTTCCAATCTTCCATAATTTTATCTAGTTACATATCTTGAATCCTCTCATCAATTCAAAACACTTTCATGTTGGAGACTTTCTCTAAATCATTCATCTTCATCACTCAACCAAGCCAAGAACACAAAACAACCATTTTCCTTCATTTTCTCACCAAATGATTCAACCATGACCACCAAAAGCACCACCCATCACTTTTAATTTCATCCAACCATAGATCTTGAATTTACATGATATTCTAAGCAACTTTCATGTTGGAGACTTTCTCTAAATCATTCATCTTCATGGACTTTCTTCAAGAACAAAGTTATGAGGTTTTTGAGGTGAAGTATAAGAAGACTTCATTTCTTCTCTTCCTTTTCATGATCTAAACCATGTTTGATCCATGGTTCCTCTTAATCAAACTTAGTATACTAATTTCTATGTATTTTGTTTTGAATTTGAGAAGCCCTTGGTGTTGAAGGACTTGGAAAGAGAAGCAAAATCAAGAAGCTTTGAGGATCTTCAAGAGGTAAGAGGGAGATCCATCTCACCAACCAATTATGGTGGTGGGAGATGGTCTTATATTTGATGGATTGTGAATTCATGTGAGAATTCCAATCCATGGTTATGTAATAATTAATTGTGTGTTTATGAGCTTTGTTTTATTTTATTGCGCTTTGATTATTTTTGTCTATGCTTAAATACGCTTTACATGATTTTATGGCTTTGATAGTATACTTATAATATGCATGATGAGTATATGACATGTTTGTGATATTTATGATGAAATATATATATGTATGCCATAATGTGTGGATGGAAAGAAAATTGATCTTGGTTCCAATGGCCAAGGAAGAGTTACGGTTTTGATGCCCTTGATTTGGGTCAATGTTGAAATTTTTCAAGAACAAGGAAATTAAATTTTGATCCCTAGAACAATGAGAATTTCGGCCAAGACACCTCAAAATAGGTTTTTACAAATTAATATGTTTATGGAAGAATAAAATTGGATTGATTTGAGGAGCATGAAAATGAACTAAAGGTTTGTTTTTTTTAAGAAAACATGAACACAAATTTTAGAATGAAATTTTATTGATTTATTTTGTGTAGAAACAAGAATGGAATTTATTTAAGTTAGAAGAAAAATATTTCATGGTTCCAATGGCCATCTATAAGATTTTGATAATTTAGAAAAATGTTTTGATGCTATGAAATACAAGAATTTTCAAATAAGGATTTTTGAAAAGAGAATTAAGTGTTATAAATTAAGTGAAGTGGAATTTTCATAAATAAAAGAAAAAAGAAGATTGAAAGTATTGAACTTCAAATTAATTTAAAAGAATCAATTTTTAGAAGTGATTTAGAAATATAAAAGAAAATGTTTGTAACTTAAATTTACTCACGAAGAATTTATTTGGGTTTTGGAAAACGTTAGGAAATTTAAAGTTAAGAAACAATAATTAAAACAACTCAATATGATTTTGTAGGACTAGATCAATAAAAAGTGATTTTGAGAAAATATATATTAAGGAAAATATTTTTGACTAAGAATGAAAAAGGATTTGCAAAGAAAGTGAAAATGAATTTGAACAAATGGGTTTGTTATATCACCAATCGGTACTTTGGTTTTGAAAATAAAACTTTAATGATTTTGTTTGTGTAAAACCATATCAATTTAAAAGGAAAAATGTTTTGATAATTTTTCAAATAGTAATGCCTAGATTTTGATGAAACAAAGTAATTTTTCAAGTGGAAATATAATTGATTTAATACAAGAAATTTGAAAAGGAAATCAGTATTTTTACTCACTTGAAAAATTAAGTTTTGTAAACAAAATGTTTTCAAACTTCAATTTATTTTGAAGTAGGTTAATTTGGAAATGATTTGGGGAAAAATGGAGAATATAATGGTATTTTGAGAATTTACTCAAGTATAACTTATTTTCAAGTTTTGAAATACGTTTGAAATTTTATGATTTGAAACATTGATTTATATCAATGGAAAGGTAATTTTGTGGATTATATTTGAAAAAGAATTTCTTGAGTAAAGAAAGCGTGGAAAAAGATTTTCTTGAGTAAGAAAATGTGAAAAATGAAGTACAAAGTCATAATATTTTGAGAAAGGATGAAATGGAATTTTTGAAGGTTAATAAATATTTTTCTTAATAGAATTGTGGTGAAAAATGATTTACGTATCTTAAAAATGATTAAGAATATAGTAAAATATTCTTACACGATTTAAAATATGTAAAAATATTTCTACGTGATTTGAATTACGTTTAAATATTTTACGTGAGTTTAAATATTTGACGTACTATTGAAAAATAACTATGTGATTTAAAAGTAATAGAATATTTTTACGGTATTGTGAAAATATAACAGAAACGTTTCAAAATTTTGAAAGCGTAATGAAGTGTTACGATATTTTGAAAAATAACGAAAACATTTTGGAATTGTGAAAACATAATGAAAATGTTGCGCAATCTTGTGAAAATCTGGCGAAAGTGTTTATAACTATGAAAACATGATAACATGATTTCGTGTTGAAAATATAGTATAATTATCTTGTTGAACCAGATGTATGGACATTGTATGAGAAAATGACGTGTTTTGCCTATGACCTGGTATTTGGTGCATTTTGTATGCATTGGAAAGAGATGCTGTGAATGGATTTGGTGCATTATACATGCATTGGAAAAGTATGCGTTGAAGCATATGATATAAATTGAACAAATGAAATTGCAAAGATTTGGCCCTTTGGGGTTGGACTTGCACTGATATATTCGTGCATTGTATAAAATATAGCTAATAGCTATTATGGCCCTTGTGGTTGAAGAGGGAATGAGAATTGATAGTGAGGTCTATGATGGATCTTGGGGCGTCGAGGCACGGCGGTCGACCGGTGGGCAGTTAGCGAGTACCACTGTGCCACTTGGCGTGCTGATCCGTTACAACGCATTGACGATACCCGACAAGAACACGATTCTTTTCAACGACTGGGAGATTGTCTTTGGGTTAAGGCTGACAATTAACCAGAGCATTCTTCTCGAAATTGTGAAAACCTCCATGGAGTTATTTTTGATAAAATGAGTCTTTGTGCATATACATAAATCTGAGCATTTATATCTGTGTGATATATTAATTGAGGAATATTGGTTATTGGTTATGACAATTGTTTTGAATACTTTGATGATGATTGAACTGATAAATGATTAGATGATGATAGTTGATTAATGCTGATAGCATGATTATGGTATGATATATCTGTATGATATTGCTTTGTTTGTGTTATCTACTGTCTTGCCATGTTGGTATTTGTGTAGGTGATCTCACCTCTTTGTTATCTTTGTTTTTTTGTATTAATGCATCTTGTTAAAATCAAATAATAGAAAGATCGAGTTGTCTTAGACATAACGGGCGATGGATACTCTGAGATTGGTGACAACAATAAGGAGTGGACATTCAGGACTCGAAGGTGTGCAGTGTTGACAAAGGAACAGATGTCTGATGCATCAAGATGGACAGAAAAAGGAATAAGTATGTTAAAGTTTTCCGTTAGTGTTGTACCGTACTATTAAGTAGGACCCGTCATGGGGTTTGCTACTGTCAAAAAAAATAAGTCTGTTAATTTTATATTTCTCTTTAAATTGTGATATTAATTGGTGTCAATATTGTATAATGATTAGTTGAAATATGATTTACAATATTACCTAATATTTTTAGTAAATTTACGTTTCAGTAAAAGAAGAGAATTTTGAAACCTATATTTTATAACTCAAATTTTGTGCGAACTTCTTTTCAGATTATGAGTCAGGAGTCAGAAATGTGATGCCCTAAGGAGGGTGTTACATTAGTTAGTATCAGAACTAGGGTGTTACATTAGTTGGTATCAGAGCTAGGGTGTTACACACTATGTTTGACTTAATCTTAACCTTTGATTTTAACTTTAATTCCTAGCCTTTGATGTAATCTAAGGTGGATATTGATTGGTGACAAAACTTGAATTCTTATCTCACCATTGATTTGATCAACGGTTAAGATCAAAGGCTTCCTAACTAAGTCTTCATCCAACGGTCCATATCAAAGTCCATGCTTCTTTCTTTGACCTATTCCTATTGGTTAGAATTTTTCAAGCCACCTTTGTTGACTTGCTCCCATTGGCTTAGAAATTTGTCCAGTCAGAATCGTTGACTGCTTTTCTAAACGCGAGTCCCACAGACTTTTAAGGGTCCATGGTTATTTTGAAGCAGATTTCTACTGTTTTCAAGACAGTAGGTACTATCAAATAAAATAATATTATAATAATATAAAATTATTTTATTACACAGTTAAATTCTAAAAATTAAAAGATTAATATATATATCAATCAGAATTGGGTTTAGTAAGATTCCCCAGCTTTAATTAATTAAAATAAGATTTTTTCAGCCAGAAAATTATTATTTCCCTGACTCGGAGCAAATCACATACAACAGTCAAATACACTCACGATACAGTCAAATTTAATTTACTGCTCACAGAAATTACAAAACAGTACATTTCAGGACAATATTGTAATTATCCCAAAAGTTGGGGTGTTACACCAGCAACGGTGCCAAAAACTTGATGTAGATTTTAACAGTTGCAAACCCAAGTGCAAGTTTTTTCAAGTAATAAATTCTCGGGAGTCCAAGGTCGATCCACAGGGAATTGATGAAGAAAAATTTGTTGAGGTAAGGAAAAGATTTGTCACAAAAATAAAGATGATAAATAAAATTATTCACAAGTAAAAAGAAATTGCTTGGGCTAAGAGATCCACTATTGGTAAATAAATTAAGGATAATGTTAATTCTTTTATAACTCAATTAGAATCCACACATAACGAAGGTTCCAATTGAAAAATACAACATTCAAAATTCTTTAAAAGTTATATTAGTTATATTATGGTTCCTTTAATTATCCACTAACGCCAACACTTGTAAATGAGTTCAAGCATTCATTGTGCCAATCTCTTGTCTACAACAAATCAAGATCTCCACTTTACAAGGAGGGTTTCTAAATTGATTGAAAACAAAATATAACACGTATAATGGCCACTTGATAATATATCATTTAAGCACAAGAGAGAAATTAATCTAACCATATTTCATTACCAGAGCTTCACCCTTTCACCCAAGCAAAATGAAACTTAGTTACCGATAGACAAGAAGAAAGGAAGAGTCAAGAAGAAGAAGAAGAAGAAGAAGAAGAAGAAGAAGAAGAAGAAGAAGAAGAAGAAGAAGAAGAAGAAGAAGAAGAAGAAGAAGAAGAAGAAGAAGAACATAACTTCAATTTAGAACAAAAGAAAATTACAACAAGATAAACAAACAACACAATAGCATGATCTTGGCCTCTAGGACTAAGACCTCCTAAATGATATGCCAATGCCCCCATTTATAGAGGATTAGGGATACAAAATGACAAGGGAGCTGATTAATGAGTCAGTGGATGAGTGGAAAATGTCAAATGACTTTTGATGAGTGGAAAATTATGGAGATTCTTTGTCTTCAAAATCATTTAGTTATGAAGTCATTGAATATGTCATTTTTGAGAAATGTGATCTTCATGAAAGTTGTAGGCCTGGATCTTAGCTTTCAAATGCCATTAGTTTGGGTCAAAAACCATTTCTACAACTCAATATATGGTTTAATTACTGCATACTACTCAGGCCCAGCAATAGGTCCTTTATTCTAACTTTGAAGCCCAATATGACCTATTATACCTCAGATTCTGGAAAAGTGTCCAACATGAAAGTTGTATATTTGGGTCTTAACTATCAATCATCAAAATTATAACCCATTTGACATCTTATATCCTGAGCTATATCATGAATAGTACTCATAGGTCAATCTGTCAGGATTAACACCCTAATTCTTGCTTCAACTCCAATTTGAGTTATCCAAATGTGTGATTTGGCCTTTGTGGTCTTATGAAAATTGTATGGAATTGTCTTAGTTTTCCTACAAGACTAGAATCAGATCAACTAGATATTTACAACTCAAGTTATAGCCAATTTACTGAACACTGTCAAAGAGATAAATTAAGGCTAATTCATGCAATAATTCTTTCAATGATCCAATTAAGCTCAATATCAAAGAATGTGACAAAATCAACATAATTAAGCTTAATTGAACTTGAAGAAGCCCAATGAGAGGATTATAAAATGTATAAAATATATTGTTATCAGCTACCAATGGCCTTCTGCAAGAAACACTCCAAGAAAACTGGCTGGAGTGCATGAAATTGATGCTATAACATCGCTGTCAGCTCAAGTGGCAGCAATTATAAATAAACTGGACAGTATGGGGCAGAGCCCTCATTAGAGCCCATTTGTTCTCTATGATAAGTGTAGAGATAACCATTCAAGCGATAGGTGCCTTTCCATTTCTGAAAGTGCACAGTATGTTGGGAACTATCGCCTACAATAAAACAACCCATACTCGAACCAGTACAACCCAAGATGGAGGAACCATCTCAACTTTTCTTGGAAGGACAACCAAGGAGCTTCATCCTCAACACCTGGAAATGAGAGACCTAATTATCCTACAGGTTACTCATCTCAAACTAGGCAGCCTCTACAAGATAAGAAACCATCTCTAGAAGACATGTTCATGCAGTTGATGATTAAGACTAATTCCTATGTGATAAAGATTGATGCTCATCTGGAAAAGAATGATTCGATGACTCAGAGCCAAATGGCTTCTATGAGAGCATTGGAGAAACAGGTAGGGCAGTTGGCAAATGCCATTAATAATAGGCCTCTAGGCATCTTCCCAAGTGGTACTATCAACAATCCAAAGGGTGCCTCCAATGAGAATTACAAAGCCATCTCATTGAGGAGTGGAAAAGACAAAGAAGGGAATCCAAAGACAAGGCTTCTTGAAAAAGATACTGAAGTAACCTAAGATGAGGAGGCAGTAAGCAAGGAGGTTGGGGAGAATCAAGAATTTGCCAGAAGAAAGGGTGAGGACAAGACAAATGAGGTCAAACCTTATATAAACCATCTACCTTTCCCCAACCGGCCAGTTAAGAAAAAGCTTGAGTACTAATTTCAGAAGTTCTTAGAAGTGTTCAAGAAGCTGCATATTAACATCCTATTTGCGGAAGCTCTGGAGCAAATGCCAAGCTATATGAAATTCATGAAAGATATTTTATCAAAGAAGAGAAAGCTTGGTGAGTTTGAAACTATTGCCTTTACGGAGGAATGTAGTGCTATCTTGTAGAACAAACTTTCTCCCAAACTCATAGATCCCAGAAGCTTCAACATACCTTGCACCATTGGTGAGAAAGTTAGTGGTCAAGCATTATGTGACTTGGGCGCCAGTATAAATCTCATGTCCTATTCAATATGCCGAAGACTAGGCTTGAGGGAAGCTACACCTACTTCAGTTACTTTGCAGATGGTAGATCAAACCCTTACTTATCCGAAGGGGATCATAGAGGATTTACTAGTTAAAGTGGACAAGTTTATCTTCCTTGCAGATTTCCTCATACTCGATATAGAGGAAGATAGCAAAGTCCCTCTGATTTTAGGATGGCTCTCATTGATGTGGAAAAAAGGGAACTCACCATGAGGGTGCAAGATCAAGAGGTGACTTTTAATATTTTCAAAGCTATGAAGTATCCTCAAGATCAAGAAGAATGTTCTTCGGTAAGTATAATTGATGGGATGACATCTATGGCATTTTGTGCAAATGTACCCGACGCCTCTAGTGAAGTTCTTTTGATCTCGACACGTGATGATAAAGATGATTGTAACATTCCAAAAATTATTTGTTTCATCATAAATAATCATTTTATAATATTTATGATTTTTGAAAAAAAATTTGGATTTTTCCAGAAACATTGAATATTTTAATATATTCCTCATTTTACGTGCACACTGAGCGGAGTCAGTGTAACACCCCAAAAATTGTTTGTTTCATCATGAATAGTCATTTTCTAATATTTTTAATATATTTTTAATATATTTCTCGATTTGCATGCATGATGAGCGAAGCTGGGAAAATGAAATATTTTCCCCGAGGCTGGTAAACTTTGGACTGTGGAAACATCGACGGGGGATCTTACTAAACCCGAGATCAGGCACAGTTTACGAGGTTTATGTTTTTTGAGATTTTATCTGATAAATAAAATTGCTATACCATAAAATTATCCGATGGACAATAAATACTATTTTCATTAACTGTAACTTTTGTTCACTAGATAATAGCTCTAGCAGAGTGTTAATTATCTGTTCTAGAATATTCACTTTGTGTAGTCACATCACTTTTTACTTTATCGAGAAGCGTGTGAAGCTTCTCAAGGAAGCTTCCTCCCAAGCTTCTCAAGGAAGCTACACATTCTCTCTCTCCTCCCCTCACCACACGGCTGCATGCCATTCTTGGAGCCAAAAATTATGTTTTCACTTAATTAAGTTACCTATTCTAATTTCAAAAATCAAAAGTCACCATCTTTTCTACTATCAAGTTCGCTCTCTACCCTTTTCTTCTCTCAAGTTCTCCTCCTTCTCTCTAACACTACACCACACGGCCAACCATCTTCATGCCTCCACCATCACAAAAATTTCAAGCAACCACATTTTCTTAATCTCCACTACATTCTAAACACCTTTCTAGTTGAAGATTTCTTGAAAAACTTCCATCTTCATCATCTTCTTCAAGCTTCAAGTTTGAAGCTTTAGGGTAAGATTCATGATCTCTCATCTTTTCTTCTTCATTTTCATTTTCATGGCCTTCACCATGACCATGGATCCATTCTTTTTCAAGCCTTAGTGTTGATTTGATGAAGTTGTAATTTCTAGGGTTTTTGGAGGAGTGAAAATCGAATTTCACTAGGAGCTTCAAGGGAGTTCTTGGCTTGTTTTATCCCTTAAGTAAGAGGAAGATTATCCACTTCAAAATTTGTTAGTAGTAGGAGACTCATATTGTGTGTTGGTTGTGAGAAACCTTTGTTAGGGTAACTCTTTGTGATGTGTAATTTTAATGACTATGTATTGACTTTATCATGCATGATTTATTTGATTGAATGTATATATATATATTGATGATCTTGGATTAGTTTTGATTGATTAGAAACATAAATTGGGGGTAAGAACTCCTTGCTTTCCCCATTAAGGCTCACGGCCATAACCCCTCCTTAGGGTGTTTATGATTTAAAATTTTGCAACAAGTGAAGAGATGAGTAATCAAGTGAATAACAATTAATTAATCAAAGAAAAATTTGGGTTCTCACCCTTTAGAGAGGCTCACAGCCTCTAGGCCAATCTTGGGTCTAATTGTGTAATTTTTGGGCAACCTTGGATATTTAGTAATTAAGAGTAAGTAATTAACATTGTGATTGGAAAGAAGATTAAATTGATAACCTAGAGTGATTTTTGGAATTTAAAGGAAGAATAAAAGTATGTGAGACTTAGAGAACCTTAGAATAATTTTCTAAGTGAGTATGAATAAACTTAAAATAATGAATTTAATAATCATGGGAATTCCTCTAGAAAAGAATTTCATAAGAAATACTAAATTTAAGTGAAACTTAAATAATTGGACAATTAGGAATTAATTAAGAATTCATAAAATGGAAAGAATCAAGAATGAGATCTTATCCTAAAACATAGAATAATTCTAAATTAAAGGAAGGACATGAGTGTAAGTAAAATGTTGAATAACTCAAATTAAATTATCTTAAGAGAAGTTTAATGAGAAAAATGTAGAAGATTAAGGCTTAATTCTATAATGAACCCTAAGCTTGTAATGTCTTATTTGAAGACTTGATGATGCCTATCTTGGCCAAATTGTGGCATGTTATGGAAAGTATATTTTGATGAATATACATGATATATGCATTGAGTTTTATCATGCATTGTGAAAGTCCGAATGGACAGTTGTTAAGGCCATGTTGCCTAGGAGATTGAACACACCTTAGTGCGGGTGCGAGTAGACTAGTGTAGGTCATAATGTTGACCTTGGGGGCGTCGGGGTGCAGGTACCTCGCACTGGACAGTTGGTAGCTCTTCTATCCGTGGGGCAGACTGATGCAAACGCACCGATGATCCGGACCGAGACACTGTCCTATATCGCGATCTAGTGAAGAATGTCTTGTACAATGCCTTGATGTGCACATGGATAATTTGATGATTATAGAACTTTGGCTGCAGCAACCGAGTTACAGACATGTCTCCTGATCTTTCTTTTTGAATATTTGTGTCTAGCTCCATGGAGTAGGATGTTGATATCATGCGTACATGCATAGTGGGTCTACATATTATTTTGGCATTTAATTATTTATATAATGATTATGACTGTTGCCTTGTTGATGTCATGACTTCCTAGAACTACTTAATTGTTTACCGTTGTTAGTTAATGCTGATTATTATTACTTTTGAAATGTTATGTGGGTGCTTTGCGCTGTCCTGTTTCTTTACTTCCATAATTGATAATGATGGTAGGATGTCTTACCTCTTTCTTGTATTTCTACTATTTCTGTCAATATTTATGTTCCATCGAAGACGTCGACGAAGGGGGTGAAGTTCACGAGTTCCCCGAGTTTTGGCCTGACTTTGACTAGTACTGCTTTTGATCATGACGGCATGTCCACAAGGATTTTTGGGTTATGTGTAGTTGGCTTTCCTTGGAGGTCCAGACTGCTAGCACATTAACTTTAGCTCGGATCGCTGCGTCTACTTGGGAGATGAGATAGTGTCGTTAGCATGGGGACATTATGATCTGCCTATCTTCACCTGTAGTGTCATATTACATTTAGAATTTTATATGCCCATTAGGGACATGTAGGGTGATCGTTATTACACCCCACAAGAGGATTCATTCCTCTCTACTGCCCTAGCCCCAGCCCGTAATTCGGTGGCTCCGATGAGGGTTTCCTCTAATGAGGAAGACCCTGAGAAGGATCCTGACACGGTTCCTTCTCTTTCTTCTTAGGGGTTGATACTGTCGATAGCTACTGATGGCTATCTGTCTTCTTTTTGGGGCCTGATGTTTTATCTTTTGGTAGGCTGTATATGTAAAATTGATGTGTGTGAAACAACATCATATTCTATTCTTGTTTTGCATGCATTTTTAGGCATTTTAGTTTTTTTTTATTAATTTTTTATTTAGTTCGGATAACTGCGGTGTTTGTGGTGTTGTTGTGCAGGATTGTGCTCAATTAGCCTTAAAATGGATGGAAAGCTTGCATGGTTGAAGTTGGAGTTTTACGGATAGCAAAAAGGTGCAAAAAGCTTACTTTAGAGAGATCCACGGCCTACCTGTGGAATTCCCCACGGCCATGGATTGAGCAGCAACTTGAAGGAGCAAAAGAGAAACTCCAGAGAGTTCCACGGCTAGGCCATAGAATGATCCACAACCGTGGAATTCAAGTTGAAGCAAAATTGTCCTATGGCAGAGAGATCCATGGCTAGCCCGTGGAATGATCCACAACCGTGGATCGCAATACACATTAGTTTTTAAGTTTTATTTTTTATTTTTTTTGGGGCCTTTTAGCCAATTAAAACCCTAAGGGTATAAATAGATGTTCTGAATACAGTTTTGGGGTTCCAATTTGGTTTGAAGGAGGCACACTTGGAGGCTCTTAATCTTAATCTTTCTCCTCTTTTCTCTCTTTGATTACGGGTTTGGATGTTCTTGAATTTGATTTCTTATTTCTTCTCCTCCATGTCTGAGTAGTTCTCTTTGTTTCTAGGACTGAGCAATGCCTTCTGATACATTGATGATGATTAATTGACTTTGTTTCCCCTTTTATTAATCTTAATTGTTCTTTAATTCAATCCTTATTGCGCTTATTCATGTGAATTTGTTGGCCACATATTTGCATCTCATAGATATCTAGGGACGTACTGAGAGGTGAACCTAGGTGTTGGAACCATAAGAATTGAACTTAAGGTCTAAATCACGAGAGTAGGTTTAGTCTTTCGAGGATTCAATGAATTACCATAAAACGTAATAGGTTTAATTTAAATTCAATTACAACGAGAGTAGGAATTGGTTTAATTGGGCACGGTTCTTGTCTCTTGAGAAAGAACATTAACTAATTTAGGCTAATTCACCTTTAATTGAATTTTAATTTTAATAAAAGGGTTGTCAATTAGGATTTGTCTTGTATCATTGTGGTTACCCTAATCTTAGAAGCTTTCTTGAATCTGAAAAACCTTTCTTAATAACTTGCTGTTTTTGTTCTTAATTTTGCACTCTAGTATTTATTTATTTATTTAATTACTTGGTTACTAAGATCTCATCAACCAACGATTATATTTCCTTTGTTTAATTGAATTGAATTAATTAATTAATTGGTATACATAGATATAGTCCCTATGGATTCGATCTTTTATTATTTGACGATGACACCGTACACTTGCGGATTTCACACACTAAGTTTTTGGCGTCTTTGCCGGGGACTGTGTTTTTCTTGAATATCAATTTAATTTTTAATTTAATTATTTTAAACCTTTTTTTCTTTTTATCATATTCTTACGTTCTTGATTTCTCTTTGACTCTCTGCAAGTAATTTCTCTTGTTTATGCAAAGTACTAGACGTTCTGAGACTCTTTTTGAAGCAGATCCTGAAATTGAAAGAACTCTTCGTAGAAGGAGAAGACAACAAAGGCAAAGAGAAAGAGAAATACATGAACCAACACTTGTTATGGCTGAAGCTGAGGATAATAGACTGCTAAAAGAGTATGCAACCCCTAATGCTCGGGGTTTGCGATCTGGAATTGCTCGGCCAGACATTGAAGCTAGGCACTTCACCATAGCTCCTGCCTTACTTTCTATGATAAGGTAGAACCAGTTTGGAGGATTGCCATTAGAGGACCCGAATGATCATGTGGCTATGTTCTTGGAGTTCTGTGAGACCCTTATGATTGAAGGCGCCTCTGTTGATACTATTCGTCTTCGCTTGTTTCCATTATCATTGAAAGATAGAGCTAGAGCTTGGTTGAAGTCTATTCCCACTGAGACGATAACTACTTGGAATCAATTGGAGCAAGCTTTCTTGGACAAATTCTTTCCACCTTCCAAGACTGCTCATCTTAGGACCTAAATCACAAGCTTTGCTCAGAAAGATGGACAGTCATTGTCAGAAGCTTGGGATGGATATAAGGCTTTGCTGGAAGCCTGCCCACACCATGGGTTAGAGAAATGGTTGATCATCCACACCTTCTACAATGGTTTAGAATATTCTTCGAAGGTGTCTCTTGAATCCGTAGCTAGTGGAGCTTTGATGAATAGAAGGCTAACAGAAGCCTACGAGATCATTGAGAGTGTTACTGCAAATCATCACCAATGGGCTAATGAAAGAGGCCATAACCCGAGAAAACTCTCGGGAGGTAAGTTTGAGGTAGACGGTGTTGATTTAATCATGTCAAAATTTGATTCTTTGAATAAATGTTTTGACATGCTTGAAAATGCTCATGTTAATGCCATAGGTGCTTCTAACAATTTTTGTGAGATTTGTGGAGCACAGGGACACATAAGTGTCGAATGCCAAGTTGGAATTGGCTCCTCACAAGGTGCATCGGTGGAGCAAATGGAATCATGCCACAATTTTCATGACTTCAACCAAAAGGGGAGGAATGATCCGTATTCTCAAACTTACAACTCTGGTTGGAGGTCATATCCTAACTTCTCTTACCAGAATAGTCAGTACCAAGCTGGGCAAGGTAATGCTAAACCCTCTTCTGGACTCCAACAGGCACAAAAATCTAGACTTGAGTCTTTTCTTAAGAATTTTGTTGAGAGTCAGTCTAAGCAAAATGAGGAGTTTAGGCACTATGGGCAAGTTGTGACTGAGGCCATTAAAGAGTTGTCAGCTAAGGTTGACAATTTGGCCATTCATAATAAGATGTTGGAAACCCAGATTGCCCAACAAGCAAGCACTTCATATAGGCAATAGGGTAAGTTTCCTGGTCAACCTGAAATAAACCCAGGTAACGAACATTGTAAAGCTATGAGTT
The DNA here is from genome assembly GCA_029884595.1 of Ormosia semicastrata. Taxonomy (NCBI): domain Eukaryota; kingdom Viridiplantae; phylum Streptophyta; class Magnoliopsida; order Fabales; family Fabaceae; genus Ormosia; species Ormosia semicastrata. The sequence continues at coordinate 68,155,035 of JAQQTO010000061.1, read as the reverse complement.
TAAGGAGTGAAAAGAAATTAGAGGATCCCACGGGTAAGGGGGAAAGTGAAAAAGATAAAGGAATTGAGGATAAAGAGACTAAGACACAACACTTAGAAGAAGAGGAAACTACTAAGAAGGTGTCTAAGTATGTACCCCCTGAACCATACCAACCCCTAGTTCCTTTCCCTCAAAGATTGGCTAAGGCCAAGTTAGATAGGCAGTTTGGAAAATTCCTAGAGGTCCTTAAGAAATTGTACATTAACGTACCCTTCACTAAGGCATTGAAACAAATGCCTACCTATGCTAAGTTTCTTAAGGACATTTTGTCTAATAAGAGGAAGCTCGAGGAATATGAGACAGTAGCTTTAACTGAGGAGTGTAGTGCTTTAATTCAAAATAAATTGTCTCCTAAGCTAAAAGATCCAGGTAGCTTCTCTATTCCTTGTTTGATTGGTAACACTAGTTTTGATAAAGCTTTGTGTGATTTAGGAGCTAGTGTTAGTCTTATGCCCCTTTCAGTGTGTAAGAAGTTGGAGGTGGGTGAGCTAAAACCCACAACTATCTCACTTCAATTAGTGGATCGGTCTGTCAAGTACCCTGTAGGCATCTTAGAGGATGTTCCTATTAGAGTGGGTAAGTTTTACATGTCAGTCGATTTTGTTGTGCTTGACATGGAAGCTGATGCTAAAATGCCGATCATACTTGGGCGTCCATTCCTTGCCACTGGAAGGGCGATCATTGATGTCCATGAAGGAAAATTGACTTTGCGATTGAATGATGAGGAAGTAGTTTTTGATATTTTTAAATTTCAATATAATTCTAATTCCTTAAATTCATGTAATTGCATAGATGCTACTAAAGTTGTGGATAATGTTGTGCTTTCAGGCGTGCAGGAATCAGTGACTGATGCTATGCTAAAAAAGACCTTGCCCAAGGGTACCACAAAATTTAAGAAGTCCAAGCCCTGTAAGAAAGGGCCTAAGAAGCAAAATGACAACTGTGTTAAGAAGCGTGAATTTAAACTCGGGGATAAAGTTCTTGTTAATAACTCGCTTCTATGTTTCTGTCCTAATAAGTTATGTTCGAAATGGTCAGGACCATATGAGATTATTTGAGTTTTATCCTACGTTGTGCTTGAGGTGAAGAAAGAAGGCCATAAGCCTTTCATGATAAATGACCAGAGAGTGAAACACTTTGAAGGAGTGGGGACTAAGCACTACTCCATTGACATCACTTGAGCACAAAAACCAGACCAAAGTTGAGCTAATGACTTTAAACAAGCGCTTCTTGGGAAGCAACCCAAGGTTCTTTGTTTTTTATTTTCCTTTTTATTTCTTTTATATTTCTTTTGACTTTGTGTGTTGGATTGCTGATTTGATCTTTATCTCATGAATCTTGTTTAAGTTTAACCCTTTTTGAAGCTCAAATTAGTAGGATAGTGAAGTCAGAAAGTTCCACACCCAGCTCATGAAAAATTCCATAGCCATGGATTGAACACTAGAAGATTTTCCACCACCGTAGTGAGTTCTTTTCTTTTATCTCTTCTCTAGTTATAGATTGTTACATTGGGGACAATGTAAGTTCTAAGCTTGGGGGGTATTTTCATTTTCATTTTCATTTTAGATCATTAGTTTCATGCATTCTCATGTCTCATTTTGCATTGCATTTTCACACTATCATATCTCTCAGTTTTTTTTTGTTGAACTTGTGCCCCTCTCTTTTGAGGATTTTGAGATTGTATTGATTTGAAACCCAATTTCTTGATTCTTGTGGTAGGCAACAAACATTGTTTTAATTGATAATTAAGGTGATCTCTTGTTAGTTGATAATTAGCATATGTTCTCTAAATTTGTGCTTCTCATTGATTTTTGAACCTCTAAATGTGAGTTTTGAGCCTATATGGGATTTATGCACTATATGATTTTTACTCCCATTCTTTGTGTTGAGTGATATTCCTCATTGATTTTGTGCTCTAGAACTTGATTTGAAACCATTTTGAGGCGAAATTTTTGTTTGCATGCCTGAATGTGATTAAGGCATCTTAGGTATTTTTCTAACCTTCTGAAATAATTGTCACACTTTCATCCGCTAGTTGCCCAATTTGAGCCTATTGCATAATTATTTTTCTTGATGCCTATGATGATATATTATTGGTAATCATTTAGAATATTAAATGGAGCAAATTGGGTTTGAAAGTTGTGTAAAGTTGTGTTGGGAATCATATCTTTTTGACCCTTCTCTTTCTCAAATAAAAAAAAAGAAATGAAAAAAATATAAATGAAAAAAAAGGGCAAAAATAAAAGAAAATCATAAGAGGAAAACTTTAAAAAAGAAGAGAAAGAGAAGAAAGAAAAGTAAGGAAGAAAATACTTGGAAATGTGGAGTTATGCTCTTGATTGAAAAATGTCTTTGCTCCATTTATGTTATATTGGATTTCTTATGCTTATTGAAAATTTTGTTAGCTCTTTCTGCATACCTTCCTTTCTTTACCCTACCTAACATCATTCCCATGGCCCCATTACAACCCTTGAAAGATCTTTTGATTCTTGCATGCATGCAAATTATTAGTGAAAATTTGGTTTCTTATCAAGCTTATGGAAGTGTTGTTTCTTTGAGGAATCTTAAGCACATTGTCTTTACCCTTAAACACTTTGAATGAGGTTAGTAGAGTGAACCTAATTTAGTGAGGAGCATGACTTCTGAGAACTTTAGCCTCTAATTGGACTTGATTTTGATTACCTCTTTAATTCTTGGTTTGCCTTTGCTTATTGCTTGGTTGGTTATTTTCTCAGGTTCCTCATTCATTATTGTCTCTTGATCCCACTTCTTGGTTTGCCATTAGTCATTACTTGGGGATAAGCAAAATCTTAAGCTTGGGGAATTTGATGTGTGTGAAACAACATCATATTCTATTCTTGTTTTACATGCATTTTTAGGCATTTTAGTTTCTCTTTTTATTTGTTTTTCATTTAGTTTGGATAACTGCAGTGTTTGTGGTGTTGTTATGCAGGATTGTGCTCAATTGGCCTTGAAATGGATGGAAAGCTTGCATGGTTGAAGTTGAAGCTTTACGGATAGCAAAAAGATGCAAAAAGCTCACTTTAGAGAGATCCACGGCCTACTTGTGGAATTCCCCACGGCCATGGATCGAGCAGCAACTTGAAGGAGCAAAAGAGAAACTCCAGAGAGTTCCACGGCTAGGCCGTGGAATGATCCACGGTCGTGGAATTCAAGTTGAAACAAAATTGTCCTATGGCAGAGAGATCCACGGCTAGCCCGTGGAATGATCCACGGCCGTGGATCGCAGTATGTATCAGTTTTTAAGTTTTATTTTTTATTTCTTTTGGGGCCTTTTAGCTAATTAAAACCCTAGGGGTATAAATAGATGTTCCAAATATAGTTTTAGGGGTTCCAATTTGGTTTGAAGGAGGCATACTTGGAGGCTCTTGATCTTCAACTTTCTCCTCTTTTATCTCTTTAATTACAGGTTTGGATGTTCTTGAATTTGATTTCTTGTTTCTTCTCCTCCATGTCTGAGTAGTTCTCTTTGTTTCTAGGATTGGGAAATGCCCTTTGATACATTGATGATGATTAATTGATTTTGTTTTCCCTTTTATTAATCTTGAATATTCTTTGATTCAATCCTTATTGTGCTTATTCATATGAATTTGCTGGCCACATATTTGCATCTCATAGATATCTAGGGACATATGATTGCTACTGCAAGTGCATGGATCGCTCAAGTAATACAGATACAGAGTAAAAGTTCATTCCCATGAGGATATTACGATATAAAGCTAAATACCAACCAATAGCTTAATCCATTCTAGTCAAGGACATAAAAATAGAAAAACAATAAACTAAACTAATCCTAATCTACAAAAGCAATAAACATAAAAGCGGTTAGGTTTCAGGAAATCCTCCTTCACCCCCTACATCTATCAACAACATGCAATCCTCCTCATAAACATAAATGCATTGATTAGGTTAGCTTGAGAATCTGATGTAGTCAAAAGCCTATGTCTAGGTCAATCAACCCTGGTTTCAATTGCCCAACCCACTAAGTTTCCTTGAGAGCTAGCTCAACTTCCACTCATGAATGATCTATTCTCAATCACACACTATACATGGCCAATAGGTATATTTCTATCCTGTTAACGAACTAACTCATCCAAGCCAATTGAACTCGCTAAACATGCATCAATCATACCATATCCATATTAACAAATCCCTATGTCTAGTTCATTTGCCAATATTAGGATCATGCAATTAGTGATCAGCTAACCACAAGCATTAAACAGAGATAATGATCGAACAATAATCAAACATCCATACAAATTCAGAGAAGAACACATCATTAATATAAATAAAAGGATCCAAAGTATTCCTAAACAAAGCTTAGCTATACACAGATAAGGAAGAGAAGAGAGAAAGGGAAAAGAGAGAAAGGAGCTCATTGATTTGTCTTTAAAGCTTGAATCCTCCTTCAATCCTTTGATCCTTGACTCCAATCCACCATCAATGAAGATCTAGCCAAGCTAACTAACCTAAAACTACCTAAAAGTAATATAAACTAAGAAAACTACAAAGAACAGAAAATGGAAATGGCCAAAATGGCCAAAACATAGAGAAAAACGCATAAAATCTATTTATAAGCTCAACTGCTGTGACGCCCCTTTTTAAAACCCAAGGGAACATCACACTTTCAATTACAATGCGGAAATAAAATTTTATGTGAGTTAAGACCCGGTTCATTTTAATAATATATATACATTTACTCAATTGTAGTTGGTTAAGTAAATTAGCAAGTATATTTTTTTTTCTCTATTCATTACATTTACATTAACGATAATCAATATCCACGGTGACGAGACATACATGGGAAATTAACATTTCATTCATATATATATATATATACTTATCAACTGTTTAGTTACAAGCCTGGCATAACAAAAAGCAAAACTATACCTGCCCCCAAAGGATTATGCATACATATCCTTACGGTATCAGAATATACAGCCCACTACAGACAAAACATCAGGCCCCCAAAATAAAATACTGGTAGCCCTCAGTAGCTACAAGTAAGGTCAGTCCCTCAAGTGAGGAGGAATCGAGTCAGGGTCCTCTTCAGGATCCTCTTCGGGGTCGTCCTCAGGAACTTCTTCGGGATCTTCCTCATGATCTTCTTTGTCAGAGGAAATCACCATATGAATCGCAGAGTCACGGGACAGGGCCCGAGCTGTGGAACGAAAAGAGTCTTCTCGCGGAGTGAAATAACGGTCACCCCACATCTTGCATATCAGTAACTGAAACTCCAGACGTAAACTAATACAGCAGGTGAAGACAGGCGGCTCGTGACGCCTCCAGGCTAAAGATAACGACACATCCCCCGTATAGACGCAACGCTCAGAACCATAGTTGATGTACCAGCACTCTGGCCCACCCAAGAAGGTCAGGCGCACATCACCCAAAAATCTTTGCGTGCGTGGCTCCATACGCTTCTGCAGTCGCTCAGTCGAGATGAGGCCAAAAGCCAGGGAAGTCGGGAGCTTCCGATTCCTTACAGTTGTCTTCTATAGAACGCAGTATATGGACAAAACAGAAATGAAGAGACAGAGAAGATGTAAGACATCCTACCATCATTACCAATTATGGCATCGAGAAACCAAACGGTGCAGAGTGCCCACATAGCATTTATGATAGCAATAATGGTAATAAACATTCAATAGCAGTTATGATCAACCAAACAGTTCTAGGCAGTCGTATACATATAGATATATCAGAGGTACAACAGTTCCAATTATAATAACAATGCATGCCAGATGATTCATGGACTCACTATGCACACTTGCCCTCAATAACCAAAATCCTACTCCATGGAGCTAGACACAAAACAGTCGGAGGGAACGATCAGGAAGTATGTCTGTATTCTTGGCTGCCCAGGCCCTCAAGTGCTAAAAATTCTCAATTTATCATTTTGTACAACATGGCATTTTACAAGACATTCTACACAGATCTCGACATAGGACAGCGTCTCGGTCCGGATCGTCAGTGTGTTTGCATCGGTCTGCCCCACAGACAAAGAGCTACCAGCTGCCCATTGTGAGGTACCCGCACCCTGACGCCCCCAAGGTCAACAAGTAACCTACACTTGTCTATTCGCACCCGCACAAAGGTGTAAGTTCAACTCCTAGGCTACCGGCCTTAACCAAGTCCAACGAACAATCTCTTTCTTTTTGTTCAATGCATGACACAATCATACTCCTCATGACCAACTGGGCCCATCATGCTTCACATGCATGTCATATCATTTATCACAAGATCTGATCCCATTCACGGGTATACAACAATCCAATAGTACATTTTAAGGACATTCACAATTTCCATTCATAGTCATGATAAAAGTCAACCATTAAATTCATCATGTGCCTCAAAAGCTCACCACATACTCATGTTCTTCCCTGTTTATGAATCCCTACTTAATCTCTAATCATCCAATCATTTATGATTTATGTACTTTTATTAATCCAAGGGTTTTGAATCCAAGAAGATACATGGCCAGAATCACCAACAACATCACAGATTTAATTGCTAGGTATGGGGTGACAAATCGTAGTTGTGAATTCGACGGATACTATGCATTTAGTGGAAAATTGAGGCTGCCATTCGACGAAGACTAACATGGCAGAAGGATGAAAAATGGGAGAACATTTTATAACAAGATTGGATAAAAACCAATTTCTGTCGGATGGGGTTTTGTCGAACAGAGGTCAGAACTGTCGAATTCTTTCCAGAAGGTCAGCAAAGGTCTAATTCGACGGATGTGGGTGTCGACGTTGGAGAAATCTCCCAAGTGTCGAACCGACGAAAACACTGTGGTCAGAACTCTAATTCGATGGGTCTTGACGTTCTACTCAACGAATATTAACTTTGGGTAGCTTCTGATAAATGGACAGAAGATCCACTCGACAGGTATGTCTCTCAATGGGTATTGGCATTCTAACTCGACGAATATTTCACTCGACGGATGTGGTCATTCAAATTCGACAGATTTTGCATTGGAGGAGTTTCTCCCCTAAGTGGTCAGGAGTTCATACTCGACGGTTTTTGATATTGCACTAATGACCAGGAATCAAATTCGACGGGCATGGCCAGGGGTTCATACTCGACAGGTTTTAACTTTACCAAGTAATCAAGACATCACGTTCGATGGATTTGGCCAGAAGTTCATACTCGACGGATTTTAACTTTACTAAGAAATCAAGACATCACATTCGACGGGTTTGGCCAGAAGTTCATACTCGACGGATTTTAACTTTACTAAGAAATCAAGACATCACATTCGACGGGTTTGGCCAGGGGTTCCTACACGACAGGTTTTGACATTTCACTTAATGACCAGGAATCAAATTCGACGGGCATCACATTCGACGGGTTTTGACCAGGGGTTCCTACACGACAGGTTTTGACATTTCACTTAATGATCAGAAATCAAGTCATTACCACTTCTCACCAATAATTTCAAAATTTTAGTTTCAAGGCGTGGCCATCCGAGAGCCAGCCCGACAGCGTTCCATTTAGATTATACGTTCCAGACATATATATCAAAATACACAAACAATCAAATAGCATATATATCTATACATCACCAGCAGCATACAAACAGAGATGAATTATAGTACCAATCACCAACAACGTCCCTAAACGCTAAAAGAGGTTGAGGAGGAGTGTCTTCCTCTTACCTGGGAGAAGTACAAAGAAAGGGGGCTCCTTTTTGGTCAGAATTTCGTTTCCAGCTTCCAGGAATTCCTTAAAGATTTAAACTTGGAAAAAATCAGAATCCTAATATTGAAATGGATACCCATTGTCATCAAAATGACAGTGGTTTACGAAAAAGAGAAGAGAGGGAGAAAAAGCTAAGAGCTTTACTTTAAAGCTCCAACCTTTAAGCTTCAAAGACGTAGGAGAATGAAGATGGAGGAAATGTAGAACTTTGAAGATGATTTCCTCCGATATGGTGGTTCTCCAAACACGAAATGGTGCTAGGAGTGTGACGTTTTGGAAGATAAAAATACAAATGTGGGTGGATGGTGTGCTGCTGTGGAGTGAAATAAAAAGAGAGAAAGATGAGTGAATAATGAGTGCTGCGTACAAGAGGAGGAAAATGTGAGAATGAAAAATGAATTAGACCCCCTTAATTTCAAACATGCGGCACAAATTTGGGAGGAAAGAGAAATGATAAAATAATGGTTGGAGGAAGCTTCCTTGAGAAGCTTTACGCGCTCCTCGATAAAGTACATAGTAAGCTGGTCTCCAAATTAAATACATCTGACAGATGATTAATTATACTATGGAATTATTTTCTCAGTGAATAAAATTTACAACTGAGAAAATAATATTTTATTATTCATCAGATGATTTTATGATATTGCAAATTTTATTTAACAGATAAAATCCCAAAAAAATGTAAACCTCGTAAACTGTGCCCAGCCTCGAGTTTAGTAAGATCCCCCGTTGACAGTTCAAAGTTTACCAGCCTCAGGGAAAATATTCTAGTTTCCCCGGCTCCACTCAGTGTACACGTAAAACGAAAAATATATTAAAATATTCCTCATTTCCAGAAAAAATCCACAAAAATTCCTAAAAATCATAAATATTATAAAATGATCGTTTATAATGAAATAAAGAATTTTCGGGAAGTTACAGCTGTCGCCTCAGTGCCGCGGCGCCCACATACGCATGTTGCGGAGCTCAATGGGTCGGTATAATCTACGTCACGGCGCCCATTTCATCTGGGTCGCGGCGCTCTTGCCTCGAGTCCAAGTATGGACAGGCTAAAAATGCACTTGGCACCGCGGCGCGCACTACCTTGCGCCATGGTGTTGACCACTAAAATTGAGATTTGGTTTCCTCTTCCTCTTTAAGCTCAATTGCTCCATATTTAACCTTGTTTAGAGCCCTTCCTATCATAGAGAATACACCAAATCAGTAACATATATAAATCTACCTAATCCATGATCATTTAAGCACAATTTGCTATAAAACATACAAGAAAGGTTCAGAATCAGAATATATCAAATATAAGCAATAAACCTCCAAATATAGATTATAAACAAGGACTTAACATTCATTCAAGCACAAAATTAGGGCACAAATAACTGCATTCTATTGAGTTATCAACATACTGAGAGGTAAACCTAGGTGTTGGAACTATAAGAATTGAACTTAAGGTCTAAATCACGAGAGTAGGTTTAGTCTTTCGAGGATTCAATGAATTACCATAAAGCGTAATGGGTTTAATTTAAATTCAATTACCACGAGAGTAGGAATTGGTTTAATTGGGCATGGTTCTTCTCTCTTGAGAAAGAACATTAACTAATCTAGAATAATTCACCTTCAATTGAATTTCAATTTTAATAAAAGGGTTGTCAATTAGGATTTGTCTTGTATCATTGTGGTTACCCCCAATCTTGGAAGCTTTCTTGAATCTGAATAACCTTTCTTAATAACTTGCTATTTTTGTTCTTAATTTTACACTCTAGTATTTATTTATTTAATTGCTTGGTTACTAAGATCTCATCAATCAATAATTATATTTCCTTTGTTTAATTTAATTGAATTAATTAATTAATTGGTATACATAGACACAGTCCCTGTGGATTCAATCTTTTATTACTTAACGACGAAACCGTACACTTGCGGATTTCACACACCAATAATCTTTTGGGGCATGCATAGTTTTACTTTTCGTATATCAGGTGTTGTAACTAAACAGACATGTTGTCAGTATATATATATATATATATATATATATATATATATATATATATATATATATCACATGGTGTATGGTTGTATATTTTACTTCACATGTTAATTTCTGTTATAACCACGTATATGTTCTTACTTTAACAAAAAAAAAATATTCACCATTTTATTTATATAACTATAATAAAACAAGTTTAATTATAATTTAATGAATTGGGTCTTAACTTATACTTTTGTTTTTCGCATTGTAAATAATAATGTGACATTCCCTCCTAAAAAGGGGCGTTACATTAAGTTGGTATCAGAGCCCCGGTTTATATTTACTTTGGGTCTTTGTGATTAGGTCTGACTTATTTGTGCTATGTGATTCTCTGTGATTGGTGTTCCGAAAGGATACATCTAATTCTTCCTTGTGTGTTTCAGTTAGTATTACTTGAGAAAACAAAATGGCACGAGGCGGAGATATGGCAGCAGCGATTGAAGCGATGCAAAGGATGGCAGAAGTTATTGCCCAACAAATCAAAAGAGCTGCCCAATAATAGGAGAGGGCTGCTCAACAACTCGAAGCTATGGCTGATGCGCAAAATTTGGCGAGTTCCGTCGCCACAACCCTCCTCAGTTCAAAGGAGAATTTGATCTGAAAAAAGCTAGTCTATAGATCAAGGAGCTGGAGAAAATCTTCAGAGGCATGAACTATGCCAACTACAAGAAAGTAACTTACGCCACTTTTATTATGATTGGGGATGCTGAAGACTGGTAGAACGGGGCACAGAGAGTGTTAGAAGCTTAAGGTCGTGGAATCACTTGGGAGTTATTCAAGAATAAGTTCTTGGAAAAATATTTCCCTGCAAGCGCTAGGCATGCAAAAGAGACAGAGTTCCTCAGCTTTAGGCAAGGAAGCTTGTCTGTCAGTGAATATGTCGCAAAGTTCGAAAGCTTATCCAAGTTTTCAACATATTTCCAGCACCAACCAGACGAGGTGTGGAAATGTCAAAAATTTGAGGAAGGACTGAGACACGAAGTGAAAAGAGTAGTCATCACCTTAAAGATCAACCGATTTTCAGAGCTGCTAGATATGTGTTGCCAGGTGGAAGCTCTGGATCAAGCTCGGGACACAAGAAATCAAAACTTTGGACCTATTAGGTTCTAAAGGGGAGGCAACAACAATGCGAATCATTTTCAGAAGAAGCCTTATTCCTGAGCATCAGGAAATCCGCAGCAGACATCTGGTGCAGGTTCTAATGGAGGTTCCGGTGGGAACCGAACTGGACAGAATGTGGCATATTCTTTGAAATGCTTGAAGGGCAGGAAGGATCATGCAACCCGAGACTACACCATCAAGGGGATCATCTGTTTTCGATGTGGGAAGCCTAGACATGTTTCCAGAGACTACAACCAAGCTAAGGCTGAGCCTTCAGTCAATGCCGCACGAGCTATAAAGCCGCAGGCAGGGGGCTGAGTCTATACCATGAATGGAGCTGAAGCCTCCAAATCTGAAGATCTGATATAGAGAGAATGTGCCATAGGAGGTAATCTTTTAACTGTACTGTATGACTCTGGGGCAACCCACTCTTTCATTTCTTATGACTGTGTGCGACGACTTGGTTTACCTGTGTCATCCTTTCCTTTTGACTTGACTATTTCTACTCCCACTGATAAACCTGTTGTTACTACCAAAGTCTATTTGAATTGTCCATTAATTGTTGAAGGTCAAATCTTTTCTGTTGATTTGATTTGTTTACCTCTTTCTCGGTTAGATGTAATTCTAGGAATGGATTAGTTGTCTTCCAACCATATCTTGTTGGATTGTTCTAGTAAAACCATAGTTTTTCCCATGGATGAGGATTCTAGATTTTTGACGGCCAACCAAGTTTGAGCTTTCTTGAAAGAAGGAGCTCAGGGATACATGCTATTGTCTTCCTTGAAGGTCAAGAACGAGGTAGATGTGAATGCAATTCCAGCAGTTAACGAGTTTCCCAAAGTCTTTCCTGATGATGTACCTGGTTTACCGCCGAAGTTGGAGATAGAGTTCGCTATTGATCTTGTGCCGAGATATGGTCTCGTATCTATAGCGCCTTACAGAATGTCACCATTAGAGTTAGCCGAGCTTAAGAAGCAGTCAGAAGAGCTCTTGGAAAAGCAGTTCGTTAGACCTAGTGTGTCCCTATGGGGAGCACCAGTGTTGCTCATCCGAAAAAGGACAGTACTTCTCGATTGTGTGTGGACTATTGCTAACTGAACAAGGTCACGATTAAGAATAAGTATCCGCTTTCGAGAATAGATGACTTAATGGATCAACTTAAAGGAGCAGCAATGTTCTCTAAGATCGATCTATGATCGGGTTACCATCATATTCAAGTAAAGGCGGAGGATATACCCAAGACGACTTTTCATACCCGATACAGTCATTACGAATATCTTGTGATGCCGTTTAGTGTAACAAATGCACCTGCCATATTCATGGACTACATGAACTGAATCTTTCGTCCTTACTTGGACAGATTCATTGTTGTCTTCATTGACGACATCCTGATCTACTCTCAAAATCAAGAGGATCATGCTGAGCACCTCAGTATAGTTCTCCAGATTCTGAAGGAGAAGAAGCTATACGCCAAATTATCGAAGTGTGAATTTTGGCTAGACGAAGTTAAGTTTTTGGGCCATGTAATCTCGAAGGAAGGGATTGCAGTGGATCCGTCAAAGGTGGAAGCAGTTCTATAATGGGAACGACCGAAGACAGTGACAGAAATTCGAAGCTTTGTGGGTTTGGCTGGATACTGTAACATCCCAAAAATTATTTATTTCATTATAAATAACCATTTTATAATATTCATGATTTTTAAGAATTTTTCTGGAATTTTCTGAAAATGTTGAATATTTTAATATATTCCTCATTTTGCGTACACGCTGAGCGGAGCCAGGAAAACGAAACATTTTTCCTAAGGCTGGTAAACTTTGAACTGTAGAAACATCGACGGGGGATCTTACTATACTCGAAATTAGACACAGTTTACAAGATTTTCGTCTTTCAAGATTTTATCTAATAAATAAAATCATAGTATATTTTATTATCTGTGAAATAATAAAATATTAATTTTGCCAACTGTAAATTTTGTCCACTGAGTAATAGCTCTAGTAGATTATTTCTATCTAGTTGCTTTTATGACATCATTTAAGTGACCCCACACTTCATTTTATCGAGAAGCGTGCGAAGCTTCTCAAGGAAGCTTCAAGGGAAACTTCTAGGAAGCTTCCTCCCAATCACTCTACTCTCTCTCCTCTCTTATCTTGCTGCATGGTTGGGGGAGGGAAATATCACATTTCATTCTCTCATTTCTCCTCCTCTCTCCCTCACGCAGCTCTCCCTCTCTTTCTCTCTTCTCCGACACTCACACACTCCATTGTTGAGCTTTCAAGCTTCCATGCTCAAGCCAACTTAAAACCATTGTTTCCCCTCACCATCTCCAAGCTCTCTATCACTTGTGGGACTCCTCTTTACTCCTCCATTTTCATCCTCCACAGCCCAACTCCAAAGCTTCAAGTTTTGAGGTAAAGCTCTAAACTTTCTTCCCTTTTTCAACCCATTTTCATGGTCCATGGTCACTTTGGTGACTATGGATACCATTTCCACTCTTTGATTTTGATTTTTATGGATTTGAACACCAAGGATCTTGTGGTGGTGAAGCACGAAATTCCAAGGACAAAAGGAGCTTGTTTTTCCTTGTTCTTCACTAAGGTAAGAGGAATATTATTCTCTTTAACCCATTTTGGTAGTGAGAAACTCTTTGTTGTGTTGATGGGGTGAAACCTATTTGTGGGTACCCCTTTGTTTAAGTGATTTTGGTTGTATATTGGTATTTTGATTGGTAGGATTTAGTTGCATATTGATAGATCTTAGATTATATGAAGGTTGGATTGATTTCTAGTGGTTTTTCTACGTTTACAGAGGAGTACACGGTCGTGTACTCCAGCGTCCCAGAACAGAAACTCCAGAGTCATACACAGCCTTGTTGGGAATTTTGCGGATACAACACGCAGCGAAAAATAGGGATTCCCACCGAGGATCCATGCGAAAAAAATCATAATCCGAGTTTTTAAATGATTTACCTCTTGAAGCGTGAATCACTAACACCGTAATAGAAACGATGTCTCTGCGGTATCCACACGAACAGACCCACGAACGTCCAACGTCCGCAAAGAGGAGCCTCACGTCTCTCACACAGTGCTAGCTGCGAAGAAAAGAGAAGAAACTTGTCGCTCTCTCACTCACTTTTCTGTAGGTGCGGCTAGGGTTCAGAATTATATCCCTCAGCAGCCCCCTTAGCAGTGCTATTTATAATAATGACTGCCTTAAGTGAGTGTGAGCAGCAGCAGGGTAAGCTGTGCAACCCTAGACCCATCTGTTATGAGTCTGGCCCATATTTGAATCCGAGTCCAACTTGGATCCATTGCTCCAATTTTTAGTCTGCTCTATGTGTGTGACCCTGCAGGTTCTTATTACGTTGGTAGTAATATTAAAATCCCATTTTAATATTACAAGCAGTGAGCGGTATCTAGCAACACATCACTGCTACCCAAGTAATAAGAATGTCAGTGATTTGACATAACCTTTTCGTGACCAATGTTTCCGTGTCGTTTAGTCCCTTTGTCAAGATATCTAGATTGAACACAAGGCATGGAATACGTCACCCTTGTATAGTCCAATCATTTGTTTCCTGATACTCGAGCAGACTTTGTAACAACAAATGAGATCAATATCTCATATTGACTCATTTGAGCATAGCCATGCATTTCGCAGTCTCACTCAATCAGAGGGCCCGAAGATATCGCTCCTATTATGTAGGAGTGACAAATCCCATCTAGGTCACTCACATCCCTCTGCATGATTTGCGGTATGTCCAATAACCAACTTTATAATCACCTTGTTACAGATGACGTTTGATGGCATTAAAACACACAACTCCTCATGTAGGAATCGTAGTGATTTCAGGTCAAAGGACCACAAACACCATTGTCACTATGAGAATCGCTTATGACACTCACGTAACGATCCATGTAGCGTTCTCATGGTGGGTCAGTCCAGTACATCATTACTCTAATATGTACCCATGTGAAGACTTGATATCTCATATCCATGACCCGTGAGATGTGGTCATCAGTCTCTGCACATACTAGTCTCAATGTATTATTGTTGTCCTAATTAACAATAATACTTGACTAGGGACATTTAAGAATAGTGTTGTAACCAAAAAGGATCTCACGATCAAGTCATCCACTTGATGTCCTATGGCATTAAACTTACTATTCTAAGGACTTTATTATGTTTATAAAAAAAACACAATAAATGAAATGCCTCATATATAAAATAGCATAATAGAATATATGTAAATACAGAAAATGTATTAGCCTCTAGGGCATACACCAACAATCTCCCACTTGCACTAGAGCCAATCAGGCATATATCTAATGCCTAAAGACCTAGTGTGACCCTCATCTTCTGCTGTGCAAGAGGCTTCGTCAGTGGATCAGCAATTTTTTCATCTGTTGGTACTTGCATATCTTTACATCTCCTCTATCGATGATCTCTCGAATGAGATGGAAGCGCCTAAGTATATGTTTGGATCGCTGGTGAGATCTAGGCTCCTTAGCTTATGCAATGGCTCCATTATTATCACAATAGAGGTCCACTGGGTCCACAATGCTAGGAATAGTTCCAAGTTCAGTAATGAACTTCCTGATCCAAACGGCCTCCTTTGCTGCATTGGAGGCAGCAATATACTCAGCCTCTGTGGTAGAATTGGCGACTATCTCCTGCTTTGAACTCTTCCAGCTCACAGCCCCACCATTCAGGCAAAAAACATAACCTGATTGTGATCTGGAGTCGTCCTTATCGGTTTGGAAGCTAGCATCAGTGTAACCTTTTACAACTAGCTCTTCCTCGCCTCCATATACCAAGAATGAATCCTTAGTCCTTCTCAAGTACTTAAGGATGTTCTTGATAGTAGTCCAGTGACTTTCACCGGGGTCAGACTGGTACTTACTCGTCATGCTCAAAGCATACGAGATGTCTGGTCAAGTACATAACATGGCATACATGATAGATCCAATTGCAGATGCATATGGAATCTTGCTCATGCGATCCCTCTCATCCTGGGTAGAAGGGGATTGAGTCTTAGATAGGCTTACACCATGTGACATAGGCAAGAGTCCTTTCTTGGATTCATGCATATTAAATCGTCTTAACCCTTTGTCTATGTATGTACTCTGACTTAGGCCAAGCAGTCTCAGTGATCTATCTCTATAGATCCTGATACCTAATACATAGGTGGCTTCGCCCAAGTCCTTCATAGAGAAGCAGTTCCCTAACCAAGTCTTTACGGACTGTAGGGTAGGGATGTCATTTCCAATAAGTAGTATGTCATCAACATACAATACCAGAAAGACAATAGTGCTCCCACTAACCTTCTTGTAGACACAAGATTCTTCTTCATTCTTAATGAAACCAAACTATTTTATTGTATCATCAAAACGAAGATTCCAGGTTCTGGAAGCTTGCTTTAATCCATAAATAGATCGTTGCAACTTGCATACTTTTCTAGCATCCTCTAGAGTGGCAAAACCCTCAGGTTGTGTCATGTACACATCTTCGAGAAGATTTCCATTAAGGAAAGCAGTTTTGACATCCATTTTCCAGATTTCATAATCATGGTATCTTGCAATAACAAGCAAGATCGAACGGATTTAAGCATCGCAACTGGGGAAAAAGTCTCATCATAGTCTACACCATGAATTTGTTTGAAACCTTTAGCCACCAATCGCGCCTTAAAGGTATGCACATTACCATCCATGTCGGTTTTCTTCTTGAAAACCCACTTGCACCCAATGGGTTTTACCCTTCAGGTGGGTCAACCAAGGTCTATACCTGGTTGACATACATGGAATCCATTTCAGATCTCATGGCCTCAAGCCATTTCTCAGTCTGGGGCCAATAATGGCTTCCTGGTAAGTCACAGGCTCATCTTGATCCATGAGCAATACGTTACCTTGTTGGGTCATGAGAAATCCATATCTCTCTAGTTGATGACGTATCTGTTAGACCTACGCAGGTCTTGTGCTACTAGAGCAGGTTGCTGTTCCACAACATTTTGTGGAGGCTGCTCTATTTCCACCATTGGTTCATTGCTGCTTTGTGAAACTTAAACTTCTTCAAGTTCTATTTTTCTCCCACTGGTTCTTTTGGAGATAAACTCCCTTTCTAGAAACACAGTTGTCCGTGCGATAAACACTTTGCCCTCGGTAGGATTATAGAAAAAGTATCCCTTGGTTTCCTTTGGATACCCTCCAAAGAAGCATTTATCTGATTTAGGTCCAAGCTTATCAGAAACTTGACGTTTCACGTAAGCTTCGTAGCCCCAAATCTTCAAGAAAGACATACTGAGCCGTCTCCCAGTCCATATCTCATATGGTGTCTTTTGAACCATCTTAGATGGAACACGGTTAAGTGTGAAAGCTGCTGTTAACAGAGCATGTCCCCAGAAGGAGCCTGGAAGGTTTGCATGACTCATCATGGATCGGACCATGTCCAACAAGGTCCGGTTCCTCCTTTTAGAGACACCATTCCATTGTGGTGTTCTTGGTGGAGTGAGTTGAGATATTATCCCACACTCTTTCATATGATCATCAAACTATTGGCTTAAGTATTCTCCTCCTCGATCTGATCGAAGGATTTTAATACTCTTGCAAGTTAGTTTTGTACTTCATTCTTGAACTCTTTGAACTTTTCAAAGGATTCTGATTTGTGCTTCATAAGATATACAAATCCATATCTACTGAAATCATCAGTAAATGTAATGAAGTATTGAAAACCGCCCCTAGCGAATGTGTTTAGTGGCCCACATACATCACTATGTATAAGGCCTAAAAGATCACTAGCCCTTTCACCTTGTCCAGTGAATGGGGCCTTTGTCATCTTCCCCAATAAACAAGATTCATATGTCTCATATGATTCGAAAACAAACGAGTCCAAGAATCCATCTTTATGGAGTTTGGAGATGTGTTTCTCATTTATGTGGCCCAAACGACAATGCTAGAGAAAAGTTAGGTTCAGATCATTTGATTTAAACCTCTTTGTATTTATGTTATAGACGGGCGTTTCGAGATCAAGTACATAAAGTCCATTACTCAATTGTGCACTACCATAAAAAATATCATTCATATAAATAGAACAACACTTGTCCTTTATTATAAAAGAAAAATCTTTCTTGTCCAAACAAGAAACAGAAATGATATTTCTACTAATAGCAGGCACAAAATAGCAATTCTCTAACTCTATTACAAGCCCAGTGGGCAAAGATAATAAATAAGTCCCTACAGCTAATGCAGCAACCTTTGCTCCATTTCCAACTCGTAGGTCGACTTCGCCCTTCATCAACGGTCTACTGCTCTTTAGATCCTGCACATTTACACAAATGTGAGATCCACATCTAGTATCTAATACCCATGATGCAGAAGTAGATAAATTGACTTCAATAACAAAAATACCTGAAGTGGAAGTCTCACTTCCCTTCTTTTTTTTGAGCTCCTCTAGGAACTTGGCACAGTTCCTTTTCCAATGTCTGGTCTGACCATAATGGAAGCATGTACCTTCCTTAGCTACTCCACCCATTGGTTTCAAGCCAGAAGTGCTAGGCTTGGACTTGTCATTGTCCTTGCCCTTCTAGTTGTCCTTGGGCTTTTTCTGTTGTTTCTTGCCTTTATTCTTTTGGACCATCATTATGGCCTTCCCTTTGCCTTTGTTAATGTTCTGCTCAGCAGTTCTCAATATGCCTAGCAGCTCTGGTAGTGATTTGTCAATCTCATTCATGTTGTAGTTCATGACAAATTGACTGAAACTTTCCGGCAATGATTGCAGGACTAAGTCAATGGCCAACTCTTGGCCCAAAGGAAAACCGAGTCTCTCTAGGTTTTCAATGTACCCAATCATCTTGAGTACATGAGCACCAACAGGTCTTCCTTCTACCAGCTTGCATTGAAATAGTGCTTTAGAGACCTCAAATCTCTCATGCCTGGTCTGCTCTTGATAGAGCTTCTTAAGGTGTATGATCATATCGTATACATCCATGTTCTCATGTTGCTTTTGGAGCTCAAAGTTCATGGTGGCCAGCATTAGACATCCAATGTCCAAGGCATCATCTTGATGCTTCTTATAAGCATCTCTTTCAGTTCTAGGGGCATTAGCAGCAGGTGGCTCAGGAATAGGCTGTTCCAAAACATACAGCTTTTTCTCTTGCTTGAGGACAATCCTCAAATTCCTGTACCAATCTAGAAAATTCGTTCCAGACAACTTGTCCTTCTCAAGGACGGATCGCAATGATAAAGTACCCGATGTGTTTGTTGCCATGGTAATCTATTAACAGAAATATGCAAAATATAAGTATCATGCCATAAACATATTTAATGAGGTCTTTTAATTAAATATGCCTCCCACAATTTTATTCAAGTCAATGACCCTCAGCATTGACTCGAAAAATCCCATCGTAAGATTCCCTAGTAGGCCAAGATCCATATTTCACCTAGTTTTGAGGCAGCTTTGGCTGATCACCCAAAATTCAGTTATTTAGGTAGGAAACACTTTCCAATTACATCACATGTAACTCTTGGATAGTTGGGTGAATAACACTTATTCAAGTCCATCTAATGGACCAAAGCCCAACTTCATGCCCCTAAGCCTTCAATCCTATTGAAATGGCCTAGTTAAGTCAGACCCAATGGTTGGCAGTTGGATATTACCTTTATCCTATCGCGTCTTACTAATATAGATAAAGGCATCCTACTTTAGCAGACCTGCACTTGATCGATACTAGTCTTGACGAGTGCCACACATTGGAAGGCATCACATAATGACTTAATATTTACTTTGAGGGAATTATTATTATTATTATTAAATCTCACCATTTATTAAACTGTTTATCATACCATAAACAATATCCATGCATCTCATACATAAAAGGCATATAATAAAAGTGACATGGTTATGGCCCCTAAGAGAGTAGCATTAACTAAGTCAGCTTCATCAAGCATCTCCCACCAACGTCCTCACTTGATGCTGCCTTCTTGTCTCCACATCATAATTACATTATATAGAAACCTCTTTTACATTCGAGGGGAGTTAGGTGAGAAGAGAATGTACAATCAGAATGTAGAGAGAAAGGCATGACACGCAGGTCGTATTTATTAAAACCAAAAGGCATAAAGAGAAGACTAAGGCCATAACCATGCACCATGCATCACAAAGAACATATAAACTCATAACAATAATAGATAATTATTTTTTGTGAGTTATAAAAGGATAGAAAATATTGCGCTTTCGAATAACACACTACGCAGAGGCAACAATAATCCCTTGGTGCAGCATGTGCCGCATGAAACCCTAAGCCCAAACAACATGAACACTTCATGTGCCGTAGGGAACCCTTGCGCCGTCATTCAGCACTTGAACCTCAGGCGCCTCGTTGGCAGCTTGACATCAACACTTGATGCTGCTGCCGCAAAACAAGAATAGGGTTTCCAAAACCCATTGCGCTGCGCCTCTTGTGCATAAACAAGGATTCCATAACCCCTGCCACCGCAAGCCAAGAGCAAGGTTTCCTAAACCCTTGTGCCGCGCATTGAGAATAAGGATTCCATAACGCTGTTTGTATCACATACATACCAGAAAGCTTCGCAAAAACATATATCTTAATACAAAACGGTTTTCACAGAACATATGAACATCTTCATGAAGTTTTTGAAAACAACATCACGATTTTGTATACAACATAAGAAACAGAATATGTTTTCGCAAAGGGTTTCATACAGTTTTCAAAAATAACATATTAAAGATCATATCTTTTGTCAAAACAAGAACAGAAAACATGTTATCTCATGTAAACGAAAACAGAAAACCGAATCATGGTTTCGCAAGACGCTCTGATACCACTGTTGGGAATTTTGCGGATACAACACGCAGTAGAAAACAGGGATTCCCATCGAGGATCCATGCGAAAAAAACCATAATCCGAGTTTTTAAATGATTTACCTCTTGAAGCGTGAATCACTAACACCGTAATAGAAACGATGTCTCTGCGGTATCCACACGAACAGACCCACGAACGTCCAACGTCCGCAAAGAGGAGCCTCACGTCTCTCACACAAGCCTAGGCCGTGTATGGTTACACGGCCGTGTATCTTGGCCAGGCCGTGTAATCGTGGCCGTGTATTCTCCCTGGGCCGTGTAATCTTGGATTATGAAGGATTTTAGGCTTTTTCTAGCCCCTTTGAGCCTCCGGTCCCCTTGGGCACTCATTATGAGACTTTAGTACTAAGATAAACTTATTAAACATAATTAATTGAATGATTAGAAGTTGATTAGGGATTCATAAAATGGGAAGAACCAAGAATGATAGTTTGCCTTATAGTTTAGAACAATTTTGGAATAAAGAAAGAACAAGAGTGTGAGGAGGGCTGTGAGAAACTTAAACTAAATATTCTACGAGGGTTAACACGAGAACATAATGGAATTAAAGCATAACTTTCATAGTAACTTTGAATAGTATGTGTTCACCTTCGAGATTTTAGTATTGATTCGTTGTGGCATGTGAATTTGAATAAGTTATGCTATCATTGTGAATCTATATATATATATATATGTATGTATGTATGCATTGAATCCATATGCATTGAGCATGATTGAAGCATGCATTGACATTGTGATTATGAAACCAAAGTACCGGACCAAGAAACATCAGGTAGACGATTTAGTCAGATGTGGTTTGCTTTTATAATCAGAAACATCAGGTAGACGATTAAGTCAAAAAAGACTGGTTATCAGAGAAAACCCAGTTAATAGTGATACTATGTAGTCGTATGGATGATTATATAATATCACTTATGAAAATGGTATTGAACAATTGTATGGATGGTTGCTTCAATACCATTGGGAATAGTACAATGGTGGTTGAAATATTGTTAAGACCAAGTTGCCTAGGAGTTGAATCACACCTTAGTGCGGGTGCGAATAGATAAGTGTAGGTCACTTGTTGACCTTGGGGGCGTCGGGGTGCAGGTACCTCACTATGGACAGTTAGTAGCTCTTCTGTCCGTGGGGCAGACCGATGCAAACGCATCGATGATCAGGACCGAGACACTGTCCTATATTGAGATCTGTGTAGAATGTCTTGTACAATGCCATGATGTGCATTTTGATAAATTGAAAATTTTAGCACTTGAAGGCCTCGGCAGCCGCGATACAGACATATCTCCTGATCATTCTCTCCCATTGTTTTGTATCTAGCTCCATGGAGTAGGATTTTTGGTACCATGTGCATGTGCATAATGAGTCGCCATATCATTCAACATTTACTCATTTGTATGATAATTTAATCTATTATTTCATTACTGCTATATCTACCTGTATATGTTAAATTGTTTATTATCTGTTTTAATGCTATTTGCCATTTCTGAAATGTTATGTGGGCGTCATGCGCCGTTTTGTTTCTTTATCGCCATAATAGGTAATGATGTAGAATGTCTTACCTCTTTCCTGTATTTGTTGCTATTCTGTGTGATTTTTGGTTAAAGTCTGTAAAGTGTGTGAGGTTGAATCTCCTAGATTTCACTTGGTTTGATCTTCTGTGTTCAGTAAGGACAACTTGAAGGGATTCTATTGGTTTTGTCATGTCTGAGTTCACCGGAGGTGCCAAGGCTTGGTGAGTCGTCTGGACCGACAAGCATATGTGATATGTTGGGACCTGACCTTGACCGTGAAGAGGACTGCAATCGAAGATCTTATCCTGTATTTTTCACTACACCGGTGTGTCCGGAGTTGTCTTACGCATTCGGGATTCGATGGAGTGCCTAACTCCTTAGTCGTAGATATGTTGTGGGTAGTTTATATTTTATTTTGCATTACCTGTATAAAGTGTATTTTTGGGTATATGTATGTTTTAAGGTGATTATCCAGTCTTACATACTGTAATTTGTGTATATCTTATAATTCATATTTTTAATTGGCTGTATATATATAACTATTCATTCATGGCTTATATTTTCCTCATATGCGAAATGATTAAATTATGGAAAATTTGTTATTTGAATTGTAGCACGCCAAAAATTTAGCGACCGTGGTATAATGATGATTGTAATCGTGGTCATTAAATTGAGGGGTGTTACATTAGGGGATTATAATAACCATTTTATAATATTCATGATTTTTAGGAATTTTTCTGGAATTTTCTAAAAACGTTGAATATTTTAATATATTCCTCGTTTTGCATGCACGCTGAGTGGAGCCAGGAAAATGAAATATTTTTCCTGAGGCTGGTAAACTTTGAATTGTAGAAACATCGATGGGGGATCTTATTAAACCCAAGGCTGGACATAGTTTACGAGGTTTTCGTCTTTCAAAATTTTATCTAATAAATAAAATCACAGTATATTTTATTATCTGTGAGATGATAAAAAATATTAATTTTGCCAGCTTGTGTGTCCCAGGGCCGATGAGGGCGGGGAGTGATCGCCGATGCGCACGGATAAGGAGCGGCTTCTGGCAGGGTCGCATGAATGAACTGAATACGCACCGGAATGAGAGGGATTCAGAGACTGTGCAGGTATGGGACTGCATAGTTGAGGATGGCTTAAAGGAATTGATTTGGCATAGCCATATCAACAAGTTGCAACTTCTTTTCGGGAGCTTAGAACATAAGAACTCTATGATTAAGCGTGCTTAACCTAGAGCAATTGTGGGATGGATGACCTCCTGGGAAGTTTCCTAGGATGTGTGTGAGTGAGGACAAAGCACGCTGAAAAGACCCGTGTTGGTTTGTGGGGACACTTGTCAATCCTGCAGGCAGTCCCGGGTCGTTATAGATACTATCAGAGGTTCATTGAAGGATTCTGTAAAATAGTAGGACCTCTCACTCAGCTCACAGGAAAGAACCAAGCCTTTGAATGGATTGATGCTTGCGAAGAAGGTTCCCAAGAATTGAAGAGATGACTAACTACTTCACCAGTGTTAGTTCTACCCGATCTGGATGAACTCTTTGAAGTGTACTGCGATGCTTCATCTCAAGGGTTAGGAGCTGTGCTTATGCAAAATTGAAAAGTGGTGGCTTATGCTTCGAGGCAGTATGAGTACATGAGAAGAACTATCCAACACATGACTTGGAGTTAGTAGCTGTAGTTTTCACTTTGAAGATATGGAGACACTTCCTGTATGGAGTGACGTTCAACATCTTTAGTGACCACAAGAGCTTGAAGTACTTATATGATCAAAAGGAGTTGAATATGAGACAGCGCAGGTGGTTGGAATTCCTGAAGGGTTATGATTTCCAACTTCTATATCACCCTGGAAAGGCAAACGTCGTGGCAGACGCATTGAGTAGGAAGATGCTCAGTATTTTTGCCATGATGATCAAGGAAAAAGATTTGATAGAGCAATTCAGGGATGTATGGTCTTTCGTGGAATTAGCACCGGGAAAAATTTGTATGAACATGGTCACTATCTCAAGCGATTTAATGGAAGACATCCGAGAAAAGCAGAAAATTGATAAGTTCTTACAAGAGGAAAAAGAGCTAATAAGGCAAGGCAATTCAACAACATTTGAGGAAGGAACTGATGGAATTCTAAGATTCCGAGGTAGGGTTTGTATACCCAGGGATCAAGAGCTTAGAGAGTATATTCTCGAACATGCTCACACAAGCAAGTTGAGTATGCACCCAGGAATAACTAAAATGTACCAAAACCTGAAGAAGTTATTTTGGTGGCATGGAATGAAGAGTGATATTACCAGATGTGTGTCTTCTTGTCTGGTTTGCTAGAAAGCAAAGGTGGAACATCAAAGACCGTTAAGACTATTGCAACCCCTATCTATTCCCGACTGGAAATGGGATAGTATAGCGATGGACTTTGTGGTTGGATTACCGAAGACCAGAAAGGGTTATGACTCAATATGGGTAATCGTTGATCGACTCACGAATTCAGCACATTTCCTATCGATCAACATAAGATACAACATGGAGAAGCTGACCCAGCTGTACATCAGTGAGATTGTTAGGTTACATGGTGTATCTTCCAGTATTGTTTCAGATAGGGATCCAAAGTTCACTTCAAAGTATTGGCAAAGTTTGCAAGAAGCATTGGGAACAAAGCTACGATTGAGTTCTACTTATCATCCATAAACCGATGGGCAATCAGAAAGGATGATCCAATCGTTGGAGGATTTGCTCAGGGCTTGCGCTTTAGAACAGACTGGAAGTTAGGATGAAGTTTTACTGTTGGTAGAGTTCACCTACAACAACAGTTTTCATTCAAGCATAGGGATGGCACCCTATGAAGCTCTGTATGGACGATGGTGCCGAACTCCTTTGTGTTAGTACCAAGACGGAGAGCGCCTTACTGTTGGACCTAATATTATACAGCAGACGACTGAAAAGGTCAAGATGATTCAGGAAAAGATGAGGACGACTCAAAGTCAGTAGAAGAACTATGCGGATAGGAGAAGAAAGCCTCTTGAGTTTGAGGAAGGCGAGCATGTGTTTTTGAAAGTCACGCCAACGACTAGGGTCGGCCGAGTTCTAAAATCTAGAAAACTCATTCCCAAATTCCTTGGACCTTACCAAATTCTTCGCCGGATAGGTCTAGTAGCTTACCAGATAGCCTTACCACCTTTTCTTTCAAACCTTCACAACGTCTTTCATGTGTCACAACTACGAAAATATATTCCTGACCCGAACTATGTCCTAGCACCGAACACGGTACAATTGAAAGAGAACTTAACCTATGAGGCTCCTCCCGTAAGGATTGAAGATAGGAGAGTAAAATAACTCAGAGGAAAAGAAATCTCATTGGTGAAGGTGATCTGGAACGAAACGACCGGAGATGCGGCATGGGAACTAGAAGACAAGATGAAAGAGCAACACCCACAACTGTTCTAAGGTATGAAAATTTCGAGGATGAAATTTGTTTTTAGAAGGGTAGAGTTGTAACACCCCAAAAATTATTTGTTTCATCATAAATAATCATTTTATAATATTTATGATTTTTGGAAATTTTTCTAGATTTTTCCAAAAATGTCAAATATTTTCAATATATTCTTCGTTTTACGTGCACACTGAGCAGAGTCAGCGTAACACCCTGGAAATTGTTTGTTTCATCATGAATAGTTATTTTCTAATATTTGTGATTTTTGAGAATTTTTGTGGTTTTTTTAGAACTATCAATTATTTTAATATATTTCTTGATTTGCGTGTGCGATGAACAAAGCTGAGAAAATAAAATATTTTACCTGAGGCTGGTAAACTTTAGACTGTGAAAATCTCGATGGGAGATCTTACTAAACCCGAGGCCAGGCACAGTTTATGAGGTTTATGTTTTTTGAGTTTTTATCTGATAAATAAAATCGTTGTACCATAAAATTATCCAACGGATAATAAATACTATTTTCATTAATTGTAACTTCTGTTCACTGGATAATAGCTCTAGCAGAGTGTTAATTATCTATTCTAAAATATTCACTTTGTGTAGCCACATCACTTTTTACTTTATCAAGAAGCGTGTAAAACTTCTCAAGGAAGCCTCAAGGAAGCTTCCTCCCAAGCTTCTCAAGGAAGCTACACATTCTCTCTCTCCTCCCCTCACCACACGGCTGCATGCCTTTCTTGGAGCCAAAAATTATGTTTTCACTTAATTAAGTTACCTATTCTAATTTCAAAAATTAAAAGTCATTATCTTTTCTACTATCAACTTCTCTCTCTACCCTTTTCTTTTCTCAAGTTCTCCTCCTTCTCTCTAACACCACACCACTCGGCTAACCATCTCCATGCCTCCACCATCACAAAAATTTCAAGCAACCACATTTCCTTAATCTCCACTACATTGTAAACACCTTTCTAGTTGAAGATTTCTTGAAAAGCTTCCATCTTCATCATCTTCTTCAAGCTTCAAGTTTGAAGCTTTAAGGTAAGATTCGTGATCTCTCATCTTTTCTTCTTCATTTTCGTTTTCATGGCCTTCACCATGACCATGGATCCATTCTTTTTCAAGCCTTAGTGTTGATTTGATGAAGTTGTAATTTCTAGGGTTTTTGGAGGAGTGAAAACCGAATCTCACTAGGAGCTTCAAGGGAGTTATTGGCTTGTTTTCTCCCTTAGGTAAGAGGAAGATTATCCACTTCAAACTTTATTGGTAGTAGGAGACTCATATTGTGTGCTGGTTGTGAGAAACCCTTATTAGGGTTACTCTTTATGATGTGTAATTTTGATGACTATGTATTGACTTTATCATGTATGATTTATTTGATTGAATGTATATATATATATTGATGATCTTAGATTAGTTTTGATTGATTGGAAACATAAATTGGGGGCAAGAACTCCTTGCTTTCCCCATTATGGCTCACGGCCATAACCCCTCCTTAGGGTGTTTATGATTTAAAATTTTGCAACAAGTGAAGAGATGAGTAATCAAGTGAATAACAATTAATGAATCAAAGAAAAATTTGGGTTCTCACCCTTTAGAGAGGCTCACTGCCTCTAGGCCAATCTTAGGTCTAATTGTGTAATTTTTGGGCAACCTTGGATATCTAGTAATTAAGAGTAAGTAATTAACATTGTGATTGGAAAGAAGATTAAATTGATAACCTATAGTGATTTTTGGAATTTAAGGGAAGAATAAGAGTATGCGAGACTTAGAGAACCTTAGAATAATTTTCTAAGTAAGTATGGATAAACTTAAAACAAGGAATTTAATAATCAAGAGAATTCCTCTAGAAAAGAATTTCATAAGAAATACTAAATTTAAGTGAAACTTAATTAATTAGATAATTAGGAATTAATTAGGGATTCATAAAATGGAAAGAATCAAGAATGAGATCTTATCCTAAAACTTAGAATAATTCTAAATTAAAGGAAGGACTCAAATTAAATTAAATTAAATTAAATTATCTTAAGAGAAGTTTAATGAGAAAAATGTAGAAGATTAAGGCTTAATTCCATAATGAACCCTAAGCGTGTGATGTCTTATTTGAAGACTTGATGATGCCAATCTTGGCCAAATTGTAGCATGTTATGGAAAGTATATTTTGATGAATATACATGATATATGCATTGAGTTATCATGCATTGTGGAAGTCCGAATGGACAGTTGTTAAGGCCATGTTGCCTAGGAGATTGAACACACCTTAGTGCGCTGCGAGTAGACTAGTGTAGGTCATAATGTTGACCTTGGGGCCTTCGGGGTACGGATACCTCACAATGGATAGTTGGTAGCTCTTCTGTCCATGGGGCAGACCGATGCAAATGCATCGATGATCCGGACCGAGACACTGTTCTATATCGCAATCTAGTGAATAATATCTTGTACAATGCCTTGATGTGCACGTGGATAATTTGATGAGGATAGCACTTTGGCCGCGGCAGCCGAGTTACAACCATGTCACCTGATCTTTCTCTCTGAATGTTTGTGTCTAGCTCCATGGAGTAGGATGTTGATATCATGCGTACATGCATAGTGGGTCTACATATTATTTTGGCATTTAATTATTTATATAACGATTATGACTGTTGCCTTGTTAATATCATGACTGCCTGGAACTGCTTAATTATTTATCGTTGTTAGTTAATGCTGATTATTATTGCTTTTGAAATGCTATGTGGGCGCTTCGCACCGTCCTGTTTCTTTACTGCCATAATTGGTAATGATGGTAGGATGTCTTACCTCTTTCTTGTATTTCTACTATTTCTGTCTATATTTATGTTCTATCAAAGACGTCGGTGAAGGGGGTGAAGTTCACGAGTTCCTCGATTTTTGGCCTGACTTCGACTAGTACTGCTTTTGATCATGACGGCACGTCCACGAGGATTTTTGGGTTATGTGCAGTTTGCTTTCCACGGAGGTCCAGACTACTAGCACATTAACTTTAGCTCTGATCGCTGTGTCTACTTGGGAGATGTGACAGTTTCGTTAGCATGGGGGCGTTATGATCCACCCATCTTCACCTGTAGTGTCAGATTATATTTAGAATTTTATATGCCCATTAGGGACATGTGGGGTGATCGTTATTACACCCCATAGGAGGATTCATTCCTCTCTACAGCCTAAGCCCCGGCTCGTAATTCGGTGGCTCTGATGAGGGTTTCCTCTGATGAGGAAGACCCTGAGGAGGATCCTGACATGGTTCCTTCTCTTTCTTCTTAGGGGCTGATACTGTCGATAGCTATAAACGGCTATCTGTCTTCTTTTTGGGGCCTGATGTTTTACCTTTTGGTGGGCTGTATATGTATAATCTTTTGGGGCATGCATAGTTTTACTTTTTGTATATCAGGTGTTGTAACTAAATAGACATGATGTCGGATATATATATATATATATATATATATATATATATATATATATATATATATATATATATATATATATATATATATATATATATATATATATATATATATATATATATATATACATATATCGCATGGTGTATGGTTGTATGTTTTACTTCACATGCTAATTTACATTATAACCATGTATATGTTCTTACTTTAACAAAAAAAAAATATATTCACCATTTTATTTATATAACTATAATCAAACAAGTTTAATTTATAATTTAATGAACCGAGTCTTAACTTATACTTTTGTTTTTCACATTGTAAATAATGATGTGACGTTTTCTCCTAAAATGGATCGTTACAATGATGAGTTGGATCAGCTAAATTTAAACAAGGTGGTTAAGTCATGCAACCCTCCCGTTGTGGAAGCTCCAAAATGGAGTTAAAACCCCAGCCATAGTATGCGCATCATGCTCATTTTGATGAAGAGGAGGAAGACCTTCCTCCCATATGCAACTGCTTGTGGAACAGCAGATAAAGTCCTACTAGGACTATAAATCAGGCCCTTCTTGGGAGGGAATCTAAGTTCTTTAGTTTAAGTCTTAAATATGTTAAAACCTTGAAATTTAGGTTTTATTATATATTTGTAGTACAAACTGTAATTTGACCTTTTAGGCAAGTTTTGCAGGTGATGGAAGCCAGAATGTAGCAAAAACATAAGCAAAATGGATTTTTCTACAGAATTATGTAGATAGACCTCTCACACCACGACGTGAGACCTTTAACGCCATGGCGTACCTATTTAAAATAAATATAATAATAATAATAATAATTAATAAATAAAAAATAAATAGTAATAATTTAAATTTTAATTCTGGTGGGAACTAATGTGCGTCATGGCGCATGTATGTGAACGCCATGGCACGCTGTGGCATTTAGGGTAAAACGTTGCGACGTTTCGTGCGTCTCTCCCATTTGTTCTCAATTCCCTCACTTTTCTCTATTTTCTCTGCACTCCTCTCTCTCGTTCTTGCTTTCCCCACCCCGTAATCCCCCTCCTAGCCTTACTCCTTCACAGTTTTAAGGTATGTTCTGATTTTCCTCCTTTAGTCTTGTTTTGTTTAGTTTGTTCTATTTCAATTTGTTGTTATTTTAAGTTTTTGTTAAGAATTTGTATTGATAGGTTAGGTGTTTTTATGTTTTTTGTTAGTATCCTATTTAAAATTCTGTTTGGAATGCATGATTATTGGCTTTCCCTGTATTGCCTATGTTTTTTGGGTATGTTTCGTATGCGCACCACGGCGTGGATTATGAATGCCACAGCGTGACATGAATTTTGTTTGAATGCCGCAGCGTGGATTATGAATGTCATGGCATGGCTTTTAATATTGATGAATGCCGCATATGGCTCAATTTTTCCAGGATTGTTAGTTTTAAATGTGTTTGATACTTTTGATTACATAATTCTAACTTTTTCTAATTCCTTTTTCAGGTCCATCATGGCTCCTAAACACCAACGAGGCTCTAGCAACCAGCGTAATAGGGAGCCATCTTCCCCTCTAGAGTTTGATCTGAGGAGATTCGTATCGGCAGTGGCTGCGCAAAAGTACTCAAAACTAGTTACCAAACTAGTAATTGCGGAGTAGGGATTTTCATTTAAGGAGGTCATCCACCATAAGGTTGAGCGGACCATCAGCCAACTTAGATAGAGATTTTGCTAAACACCCTACTATAGTAGCGCTTCAATTAGTTCACGAATTCTATGCGAACTTAGATTCAATGACCCTGAGACCACTACCATTATAGAGCGGGGATGCCAAGTCTCTTATTGCCCAGTGGTCATCAGAGCAGCAATGAACTTGCCACCTCCCCTAATTGTTTGCAAGTATACCGAGTTAGTCTGATGGGAGCCGGAGGAAGGGATTGAGCTTAACACAGTCACTACCAAGATCTACACTGCTGAGACATAGCCTATGGTGTGGACCTTGAGTGTCCAGATAAACAGACCACGGTTCTTCCTCCAATCCTACTTGACACCAGAGGCCAGGGACTGGTTGTTAGGGCCAAAAAAACTTGTTTGCTCATTTGCTAACTACAAGTGCATGGGTCGCTCAAGTAATAAAATGATGAGTATAGATATCGTTCCCATGAGAATAAGTTTATTTTCAATGCTAACTATTAACCGATAGCTTACCTAATTCTATTCAAGAACATACAAATAGGGGAAAACAATTAAACTAAAGACTAAAAAGCGGTAAAAATAATGGTTAGAGATTAGGGAAATCCTTCTTTTCACCCTTTACTTCAACCAACAACATGCAATCCTCTTCATAAATATGAATGTAATGAATATGTTAGCTTGAGAATCTATATTAGCTAAACGCCTATGTCTAGGTCATCTAACCATGGTTTTAATTGTCCAACTCACTAAGTGTTCTTGAGAGCTAACACAAAATTCACTCTTTAAGGTCTATTCTCAAACACGTGCTATGCATGGCTAAGAGGTATATTTGCATCCCATTAGCGAATCAACTCATCCTGCCATTGGAATAGAATCGAACATGCATTAATCATACATACGATCTCAAACCCAAATTCCTATGTCTAGGTTCATTGGACTTTATCAAATCAACTTAAATGTTGGCCAAACACTCAAGAGCATTAAGAATAATATGCTTGAACAAAATCAAAGATCCACACAAACTCATAGAAGAATAAATCATTAATATTCATAAAAAGGATTCAAAGTCATCCATAAATATAGCTGCTACATCATTGAACATGAAAATATAAATCAAAATACATGTTCAAGAAATGAGGAAGAGAAAAGAGCAAAGAGGGAAAGAGAAAGCTCATGGATTTCGTCATTGAAGCTCAGATCCTTCTCCAATGAAAAAAGGACCTCCATCCTTAGCTCCCCAAGCTCCATCTCCACCTCCAATGGAGATCCTAACTGCAGCCTCTAACCCTAAACTATCTAAAACCTAAAACCTAAAACCTAAAAGAGAAAACTGAGAGAGAGAGAGAGCAGAGAGAGTGTGAAAAATAGAATAAATAAACTCAGTTCGCCAATGCGCGCCGCGACGTGAACAAGCCTACACTGCGGCATGGAGCTCTCTGTCTTATCAGTATGCGCTGGCTGAGACCATCGCGCCGCGGCGTGGTATACTAGAATGCATCCTTGGCTTCTTTCCTCCAATGCTAGGCCTTGGCTTGCATCAATTTGTCTCTTTTGAGCCCTTCCTACATTAGATAAAGCACTAACTTAAATATAATTGCAAATCTACTTAATCAATCAACAAATATGCACAAATTGCTCAAAAACATAAAGGAAGATCTCAAAATAGAATTCCACAAATATAAGCATACAACCTTCCAAATATGTATAAGAACAAGGACTAAGCATGCCGTGAAGCATAAATATGGGGCATAAATAACTACATTTCATGCAGTTATCATACCCCCAAACTCAAGATGTTGCTAATCCTCAAGCAACACAAAGTATGACTAAGAAACTCACTTTGACAATTTATGCTCACATGCATTCAACAATGATAAATTTAATTTTCTTTTAACCACAACCAGTGCACATTGATTATAATGGCCCTCAAAGAATGCACATGCCTCACAGTTAAGCTCAACACATACACAATCCTTAACCTGCCATCAATCAAGCTTCCAATCATGCACATTACATCTCTCACAAACATGTAAGTTAAACTTATCTTTTTCAAATCATGCTCATCCAGATAAGTTTATGAACCTACACATGGATACAAATCAAGATTCGACAAAATTGTAGCACAACTCACTCTCCACTAATGTAAATCACACATGCTTGAGGATTAAAAAGGACTTTATAGCTTGTAATGTAAGGCCAATGGTAATGGCCAAAAGAAATGAATGGGAAAGGATACAATACAAACATTAAAACATAACATATTATTTCAATTCATGAGCCACTAACTGATATTAAAAAAGTTATTCAACAGTGAATGTAGAAAACTTGCCAGAACCATTTTGATGTTTTTGGTACTTTTCTTTACTCGTTGATTCCTTTGTTTATTTTTCTTTTCTTTCTTTACTTTTTTTTTCTTTTATTTTTCATAAAGCAATGACTTTTCTTTGACTACATCTGGTTCCTTCAGGCTCATTTTGTATTGAAGATATTAATACCCCTAATCACTGTGCTCACTTCAAGAAATAACACATTATGAACTCAACAAATATAGAGGGAAGGAAAAGAATGTAATGCTTTCACATGCATAGAAAGATTAACAGGGTAATGAACACAATGGTTATGAAAAACAAATAAGGCCAAACAATTATAAGGCTTCAAAAGGGGACCTAAGGGTATAATCATGTAAGGGTAAGCTTGAAAGGCTTAACCGGTCCAAACAATGCCCTAATCATTTCCTCAATCATGCACAATCTAGGATTTCACCTCAAGAGAGTACCAAAACAATTTCAAGGATAAAAGAAATCATCCTCATACACAATTCATAAACATTCTCTAGATAAACACTCAAATCTTTCCAAAGTTAAATAAGCATCTAAGTGAGAAACACATCATGCATAGAAACAAACAAGATTGCTTAAGTATGCTTCAAGATCGCAAATGGTTTCACAAAAGAATTGAGGACAATCGCAAATATTTATATCATTGGCCAACCATCACACACTAGCAAATGGCATAATGTCATGCATTCTAAAGATCCGTCATTTTCCATTCAAGGATGCATAACAATATGTACAAAGTGTGAAAAATTGAAACTTGCACCAACAACTCACCAGTAATAGCCAAAATAGGATATAATCATGAAAGCATGATGACTATCACTAGCACATACTTAAAATATCAAAACATGTGTAAACATTAAGCATTAAGGATGAAAAACTTGCAATGATACTCTCCCAAACAAAAGTGAATGTGTGCTCTTGGTGTTCATGGTCGATAGGGTACTTGAACAAGTCAAAACAGCAGCCTAACTAGAACTGAGCATTAGTAAATAAAGAAAAACTAAAAAAATAACAAAAAATGCAAAAACAGGGGTCCACGCTGCGGCGTGAACAAGTGTGCTCCGTGGCGTGAAGCTCTCGGGTGCGTTTTCCTGATATGGTAGAGACTGGCACGTCGCGATGTGAAGCAAGGTTACGCCACGGCGTGAGAAGTCATGCTGCAGAATTCTGTACCAGACCAGTTTCTGCCAGAACTAGTGCTCCATTTTGGCCCCTAGCACCTCCAAAATGTGTCTAAAAGCTAAAAACACATAATGTAAAACAAAAACATAACAAAAACACAAAAACACACTATTAGCACTTATGTACAAAACAAGAACATAAACTAAAAACAACATAAAAAGCTAAATACTAAAGGATCTAAACATGTCCAAATGGACTTATTGAACATATTAAACAAGGTTTGGACAACAAAAATGCAATAACACATAAAATCAAACTATTGGCATATTTAAAGACTTAAAGCTAAAGAACTAAAACATGTCCAAATGGACTTATTGAGCTAAACTAAAAACAAAACTTGAATTAGAACTAAGTAAACTCCTTGTCAATATTAGCAATATGGAAATAATGCTTTATCCCGGCAACGGCACCAAAAACTTGTTAGGGCCAAAAAAACTTGTTTGCCCATTTGCTAACGGCAACTGCACGGGTCGCGCAAGTAATAAAATGATGAGTACAGATATCGTTCCCACGAGGATAAGTTTATTTCCAATGCTAAGTATTAACCGATAGCTTATCTAATTCTATTCAAGAACATAAAAATAGAGGAAAGCAATTAAACTAAAGACTAAAAAGCGGTAAAGATAATGGTTAGAGATTAGGGAAATCCTTCTTCACCCTTTACTTCAACCAACAACATGCAATCCTCTTCATAAATATGAATGTAATGAATAGGTTAGCTTGAGAATATACATTAGCTAAATGCCTATGTCTAGGTCATCTAACCATGGTTTCAATTGCCCAACTCACTAAGTGTCCTTGAGAGCTAACACAAAATCCACTTTTTAAGGTCTTTTCTCAAATACATGCTATGCATGGCTAAGAGGTATATTTCTATCCCATTGGCGAATCAACTGCCATTGGAATAGAATCGAATATGCATCAATCATACATACGATCTCAAACCCAAATCCCTATGTCTAGAGTCATTGGACTTTATCAAATCAACTTAAATGTTGGCCAAATATTCAAGAGCATTAAGAACAATATGATTGAACAAAATCAAAGATCCACACAAACTTAGAGAAGAACAAATCATTACTATTCATAAAAAGGATTCAAAGTCATCCCTAAATATAGCTGCTACATCATTGAACATGAAAATACAAATCAAAATACATGTTCAAGAAATGAGGAGGAGAAAAGAGCAAAGGGGGAAAGAGAAAGCTTATGGATTTTGCCATTGAAACTCAGATCCTCTCCAATGGAAAAAGGGCTTCCATCCTTAGCTCCCGGCGCTCTATCTCCATCTCCAACGGAGATCCCAGCCGCAGCCTTTAACCATAAACTACCTAAAACCTAAAACCTAAGAGAGAAAACTGAGAGAGAGAGAGAGCAGAAAGAGTGTGAAAAATAGAATAAATAAACTCAATTCGTCGATGCGCGCCGCAGCGCGAACAAGCCCACGCCGCAGCGTGGAGATCTCTATCTTATCAATATGGGCTGGCTGAGACCATCACGTCGTGGAATGACATATATTGCGTCGCGGCGTGGTATACTGGAATGCATCCTTGGCTTCTTTCCTCTAATGCTGGGCCTTAACTTGCATCAATTTGTCACTTTTGAGCCTTTCCTGCATTAGATAAAGCACCAACTTAAATATAATTACAAATCTACTTAATCAATTAACAAATATGCACAAATTGCTCAAAAACATAAAAGAAGATCTCAAAATAGAATTCCACAAATATAAGCATATAACCTTCCAAATATGTATAAGAACAAGGACTAAGCATGCCATGAAGCACAAATATGGAGCATAAATAACTACATTTCATGGAGTTATCACACTCCCAAGCTTAAGATGTTGCTAGTCCTCAAGCAACACAAAGTATGACTAAGAAAACTCACTTTGAAAATTCATGCTCACATGCATTCAACAATGATAAATTCAATTTTCTTTTAACCACAAACAGTGCACAATGATTATAATAGCCCTCAAAGAATGCACATGCCTCATAGTTAAGCTCAACACATGCACAATCCTTAACATGCCATTAATCAAGCTTCCAATCATGCATATGGCATCTTTCACAAACATGCAAGTTAAACTTATCTTTTTCAAATCATGCTCATCTGGATAAGTTTATGAACCTACACATGGATACAAATCAAGGTTCCATAAAATTGTAGCGCAACTCTCTTTCCACTAATGTAAATCACACATGATTGAGGATCAAAAGGGACTTTATAGCTTGTAATGTAAAGCCAATGGTAATGGCCGAAAGAAATGAACGGGAAAGGATACAATACAAACATTGAGAAATATAATATATTATTTCCCCAACAACGGTGCCAAAAACTTATTAGAGCCAAAAAAAACTTGTTTGCCCATTTGCTAACCGCAAGTGCATGGGTCGCGCAAGTAATAAAACAATGAGTACAAATATCGTTCCCATAAGGATAAGTTTATTTCCAATGCTAAATATTAACCAATAGCTTACTTAATTCTATTCAAGAACATAAAAATAGAGGAAAGTAATTAAACTAAAGACTAAAAAATGATAAAGATAATGGTCAGAGATTAGGGAAATCCTTCTTCACCCTTTACTTCAACCAACAACATGCAATCCTCTTTATAAATATGAATGTAATGAATAGGTTAGCTTGAGAATCTACATTAGCTAAACACCTATGTCTAGGTCTTCTAACAATGGTTTCAATTGCCCAACTCACTAAGTGCCTTGAGAGCTAACACAAAATCCACTCTTTAAGGTCTATTCTCAAACATGTGCTATACATGGCTAAGAGGTATATTTCTATCACATTAGCGAATCAACTTATCCCGCCATTGGAATAGAATCGATCATGCATCAATCATACATACAATCTCAAACCCAAATCCCTATGTCTAGGTTCATTGGACTATATCAAATCAACTTAAATGTTGGCCAAACACTCAAGAGCATTAAGAACAATATGATTGAATAAAATCAAAGATCCACACAAACTCAGAGAAGACCAAATCATTAATATTCATAAAAAGGATTCAAAGTCATCCTTAAATACAGCTGCTACATCATTGAACACGAAAATACAAATCAAAATACATGTTCAAGAAATGAGGAAGAGAAAAGAGCAAAAGGGGAAAGAGAAAGCTTATGGATTTCGCCATTGAAGCTCAGATCCTCCTCCAATGGAAAGAGGGCTTCCATCCTTAGCTCCCTAAGCTCCATCTCCACCTCCAATGGAGATCCCAACCGCAGCCTCTAACCCTAAACTACCTAAAACCTAACAGAGAAAACTGAGAGAGAGAGAGAGAGAAAGCAGAGAGAGTGTGAAAACTAGAATAACTAAACTCAGTTCGCCAATGCGTGCCGCGACGTGAAGAAGCCCACGCCGCGGCATAGAGCTCTCTGTCTTGTCAGTATACGCTGGCTGAGACCATCATGCCGTGGCATGACATATATTGCACCGCGGCGTGGTATACTAGAATGCATCCTTGGCTTCTTTCCTCCAATATTGGGTCTTGGCTTGCATCAATTTCTCTTTTAAGCCATTCCTGCATTAAATAAAGCACTAACTTAAATATAATTATAAATCTACTTAATCAATCAACAAATATGCATAATTTGCTCAAAAACATAAAGGAAAATCTCAAAATAGAATTCCACAAATATAAGCATAAAACCTTTCAAATATGCATAAGAACAAGGACTAAGTATACCATGAAGCACAAATATGGGCCATAAATAACTATATTTCATGGAGTTATCATTGGTTCATTTCATCTGCACCCGGATTCTTCCATCAGCAAACTTATCTTAGGTGA
Source organism: Ormosia semicastrata (assembly GCA_029884595.1). Classification (NCBI taxonomy): domain Eukaryota; kingdom Viridiplantae; phylum Streptophyta; class Magnoliopsida; order Fabales; family Fabaceae; genus Ormosia; species Ormosia semicastrata. The sequence continues at coordinate 68,116,907 of JAQQTO010000061.1, read as the reverse complement.
CTCGTGATCGGGCTATTCTTATCTATGCTATCCTTAACCATCGCTCAATCGATGTCACCCGCATTATCCATGATCAAATTAGGAGATTGGCAAGGGAGTGTAGGAGTCTTTTCTTCCCTTCACTCATTCATATACTTTATCGGAGGCAGTCTGTACAGACGGGGCCACATCAGGAGACCACTAATGTGAAACAACCTCTTAATGATTATTTCATTGAGAGGTTGAGAGCAACTCCAGCCCCAGCACCGGACATACAGAGGCAAGCTCGTGTAGAGGCCAAGGTAACCCTTTCAGATGATGCAGTATGGCACACCCACATGGAGGCTGAAGTGGCATATATGACAGCCTTCCCACCCGAGGCCATCACTGTCCTTCCCCAGCCACCACAGGCTCCTGAGGCTACAGCTGGAGAGGATGATGAGGATGCAGATACTGAGACTGAGGATACTGATGATGACTAGCCCTATTGCATACAGGGCATTTTCTTTCATATCTTATTTTGTATAGTGGGGACACTATTTCCCTTAGGTTTGGGGGGTGTCTAAATTGTTTATTTTGTTGTATATATATATGTGGTAGTATTATTGTTATTGTATTTTGGTACTGTTTATATTAGTATCATATGTATGTGTTTTAGTACGTCTATTTATATTTGTGATCATTTTTTTGTGGCTATTGACTTGATGAATGTTGATAGTTAGTTTTGATAATATCCATAGGAGCATATATCTTGATAAAAATTTCATGAAAATCCCATTCAAGATACAATTGTCATTCTTTTTCTCGTCAAGAGTCATAATGGTTTATATGCATGATTGAAAATGTTGGAAAAATTTTAAAGGATATCATGTTGCCAATAATTAGTGTGAAATGATTACCCAATGATAGAGATGGATGCAAATTGACCTTCATATTTCGGTGAATCCATATGCAATCTTTGAAGCATGCTGAAGCAATGTAGTCTCTTTTTATGCTTGATGCATTTCCCACTTGCATGTTGTTTAACTTTAGAAAAGATAAGAATTCTCGTCTAGAGAAAGTTTACGAATTGTACATGTAAACTCAAAGGACTACAAAATCATTCAACTATCTTTGGACCGACTAAGCCATAAAAGCTTACCTTTACATGATCATATCCATAGGTCCTCTTTGAAGCTTTATAAATATTTGGCCTTATATGTTTTTCATCATCCTTCATTTTCCCAACCTATTAACCATTCTTATGCATGTGAGAGCATGCATTCTTTTCCTTCCTTCTATGTTTGTTAAGTGCATAATATGTTATTCCTTGACTTGAGTCTAGTGTTTAAAGGGTATTCATGCTTGTGTTAATACAAAAGTAACTTGAAAGGACCATATGCTACAAAAGAAATTAGTTTTGTAAAAAAAAAAAAAGCAAAAACAAAAAAAAATTAGAGAGAACAAATCAAACAAACAAACAAAAGCAAAACCAAATGAAAGAAAGAAAGCAAATGCAAAAAGCATTGAATGGTTCTGGAAGGTTTTATTCCTTTATTTTGCATGCCCTTTGTGTATTAGTTGGTAGCTCAAGTCTTGAAATCACATGTTTATGTTTCTCAATATTTGTTTTATATCCTTTCCCTTTTTGTTCTTGCACCCATTATCATTGGACGTACATTATAAGTTGTTGGTCGTGAGGAAATGGAATTGTTTGTGGTGAAAAATCTATAAGGATTTATTCACTTGATTGTTTAAGCTTTCTTTTTCTGTGATTGGTATGTTATAGCTTTAAAAGTATGCTTGAATATGAGATTGATATGCTTATAGCTTTGATAGTATATCTGAATATGTTATTTAAAAAGCATGTTGATTCTTGTGTAAAGTAGGATGTGATTCACATGATGGGAAATTGTATGATGGTTCCAAAGAACCTAGAGGCTCACGGCCTCAACACCACCAAGGGAGCCAAATGCTCTAAATTATTTTCCTAATCAAAGATTAAGTGATTTTATGACAAGAAATTAAATTAAGTGTTTTTGCAAGGAATAAAGTAATAGAAAATAATTAAATATGATTTATGGAGGATAGTATGAAATTCGGCCAACATACTCATTTTTGATATCCTAAGTCCAAAATTATTTTACTAAGTATAGGATTAAATATTTGATTGATAGGAAATTAATGTGATAGGTTTTTAGACCTACAAAGAAAATAATCTAATTTTTAATTAAGTTAGTGTGATTAAGTTATTAATTGAAATAACAGTTAAAACTTAAAATTTAATGACATATAGGTCACCCTTTGGGTTTTGAAGTGCGTTAGAAAATTTTGAGCTATAATATTCCAAGTTAATTAAAGGAATGTTATTTTGTGAAAAATAGTAGAAAATACTATTTTTAGTGAGAAAATGTTGGAATTATTATTTATAGATGAATTATTAAAGAAATATTGGAATCAAAATTATATTTTAAAAATAAATGAGAAAAGAGTTAATTTGAGCTTAGAATATGTTAGAAATATTTTACGCAACTTGAAAACAGAAATTTTTGGCTATGCGATTAAGAAAATGTAATAAAATATTTATGCGATTGAGAAAACGTTAAAAAATTTTTACGCTATTTAAAAATGTAAGAAAAATGTTCTGCGATAATATCACTACACAATTAAAAGTAACAGCAGTTTGCTGTCAGACTATTGTGGTAGGCCCGGTTATGTTGAATAATGATACCCCAAGAGAAGGCGAGGGTGTAACACCCCTAGATCTAGTAACCATGGCACAATCGCCATTATACCACGGTCGCTAAATTTTTGGCGTGCTATAACTCAAATAACAATTTTTTCAAACTTTAATCATTGTGCATATGAAGAAAATATGAGCCACGAATGAAATATGTTTATCACATAGCTCCCAAAATACAATCACTTGAATGAAAAATAGTAAATATATATATATATATATATATATATATATATATATATGTATATAATGAACACAAGGTACTATTAACATAAAAACGTAGCACTTACATATCCAAATAACAAAAGACAAGTACCAAAGCACAAAAGGGTAAGTGGTAACCCTGGGATAAGTACCATCTGTGGACAGGGCCACTACCACTATACACAATGAAATGTTCGGTGTCCCGGTCGACACGCCATGCATCAATGCCCCGATGAAGCTGCACCCACACGTGGCCAAGGAAATCTCGTCTCAACACCATCACAGGAATTAGAAAGTCAACTCAACCACAACCAGCCAATTCAACCGTGTCCCCTTCACAGCCTTTATCGAATACAAAAATAAAATGGGACAATACAATGAAGAGGTGGGATATCCTACATCATTACCAATATGGCAGCAAAGGAACGTAACACGAATGACGTAGTCATTCCATAGATACAGATATTTCAGATATATTCAAGTTATCAATTTCATATATATATATCATCAGAAAAGCATATGCCACAATACTATAAATATTAACAGCACTATAACAACATACATCCACCATAGATATATAAATAATAAATTATCTCACCACAATATGTATGTTGACCATGCCATGACAATTATGTGAACTGACCATGCATATGCACAATGTGTATGCTGACCATCCTCATGTACAATGTACTCATTTCCTACTCCATGGAGCTAGACTCAAAGTTTTTAGAGATGAATGTCCTAGAAGATCTGTCTCCCCTCAAAAGACAGTCTAAGCCGGGCCACGAAAAGCAATAGTAGATTGTCAGGCAGCCAGTGCATTGCAACAGTGTTCATGGCCAAGGGTATACAATGTGATAGCATAATCACAAGTGAATCACCGTGCCTTGATGTCCCCATAGGTCTATTCAAGGCCCCACTATCCTATAAGTTCTCGTTCACTCCTAGGCATAAAACGCCATAATTGTATAATGCATAAATACATATTCAATGGGATCAACCCTCCGTTGTACCATTCCCAATGGTATTAAAGCAATCGTCCATACAATTGTTCAATACCATTTTCATCAGTGATATTATATAACTGTCCATACAACTATATAATACCACTGTGATCTCGGTTTCCTCTGATAACCAGTCCTATTAGACTCGCTCATCTATCTGATGTTTCTAGTTATAAAGGCAAATCATATCTGACTAAATCATCTATCTGATGTTTCTGGGTCTGGTATTTCGGTTCCAAAAGCACAATGCCAAATGCATGCTATCACAGAGGATTTCAATGGTGCATTTCATAACCATAAGCCAAGACAGTCATAGATAGGTTTGGGTCCCACTCATGGCCCGATAACAAAGTTGTCATTCATAATCAATTTTGGACATATCATTATTTCATAAAGTTTCATCATTGTTCTTTTTTTTTGTCCTTAATAAAATTTATCTAAAATAAGTATTTTATGTTTCTCAAATCTTCCCTTACTCTCCTAATCCTTGTTTTTCTAATTCAATTAATCCTTCTCTTTGTTCTTAATAAAGCTTATTCAATTTAATGTCTTATGATTCTCAAAGTCTTATTTTTCTTTAGAGGTCAAGATCTACTCATAGTTTTATGGTAAAATGTCATTTCCTTTCTCTTTCCATCTTATGAATCCCTAATTAATTTCTAATTATCCAATTATCTAAGTTTCACTTCAATTTAGCATTTCTTATAAAATCCTCCCCTAGAGGAATTCTTTTGATTTGTTAAGTTCCCTACTTTAAATTTATGCATACTCACTTAGAAAATTATTCTAAGGTTCTCAAAGTCTCACACACTCTTGTCCTTCCTTTAATTAAAAATTATTCTAAGTTTTAGGACAAAATCTCATTCTGGGTTCCTTCCATTTTATGAATCCTTAATTGAATGTCTAATCACTTAATTATTTCAAAGTTCCTTTTTGATACAAAATTTCCTCTTGGTTACCCTAAATAGCCGTAAGCCCTACGTTCATGGAATCCAATATTCATCTTCTTAATCCATTGTTTTAATTGTAACACCCCAAAAAATTATTTATTTTATCATTAATTATCATCTCATAATATTCATAATTTTTGGGAATTTCTGTAGATTTTTTCAGAAACGTCAAATATTTTAATATATTTTTCATTTTACGTGCACACTGAGCAGAGTCAGTGTAACACCTTAGAAATGATTTGTTTCATCATGAATAGTCATTTCCCAATATTCATGATTTTTGGAGATTTTTCTAGAATTTTTCGGAAATATTGAATATTTTAATATATTTCTCGTTTTGCATGCACACTGAGCAGAGTCAGTGAAACGCTCTGGAAATTTTTTTTTGGTGATGAATAGTCATTTATCAATATTTGTTATTTTTAGGAATTTTTGTGGATTTTTTTGAAAATATTGAATATTTTAGTATATTCCTTGTTTTACGTGCACACTGAGCGGAGCTGGGATAACAAAATATTTTCCCTGAGGCTGGTAAACCTTGAACTATCAACGTGTCGACAGGGGATCTTACTAAACCCGAGGTTGGGCATAGTTTGCGAAGTTTGCGTTTTCCACGGTTTTATCTGATAAATAAAATCGCTATATCATAAAATTATCTGATGAATAAAAAAATATTATTTTCATCAACTGTAACTTTTATTCACTAGAAAAATAATTCTAACAGTGTAATTAATCATCTGCTCAAGAGTATTTAATTAAGGAGATAAGCTTACTTTGTACTTTATTGAGAAACGTGCGAAACTTCTCAAGAAAGCTTCAAGGAAGCTTCTAGGAAATTTCCTCAAAGCTTCCCAAGGAAGCCATGCACTTCCTCTCTCCTCTCTCCACACTCACGGCAGCAGCACCTGAAAATGAGGGGGGGAAATTTGTGCTTCACAAAAATTAATTACATCACATTATTTTTAAAAATCAAAAAGCATCTTTCACTTTCTACTATTAACTTCTCTCTCTAAGCTTCATCTTTCTTCTTCACAAAATATTTTCTCCTCCTTCTTTCTAGGAGCTCACGACAAGCAGCCCCTTCCATACCTCATCCATCACAAAAATTTCATCCAACCCTATTTTCTTAATCCTCTCCATCTTCTAAACACTTCTCTAGTTGGTGGTTCTTTGAAAAGCCTTCATTTTCACCATTTTCTTCAAGCTTCAAGCTTAGGGCTTGTGGGTAAGCTTCTTGATTCTTTACTTCCTTTTACTCATTTTCATTTCTATGGTCTCCTTTGTGACCATCCATGTTTTATTTCTCAAGCATTAGTGTTGTTTTGATGAGATTGAAATTTTAGGGTTCTTGGTGGTGTCCAATCCGAAAATTACAAGGAAATTCTAGGAGGCTTCTCTTGTTTTCTTCTCTTAGGTAAGAGGAAGACACTCCTCCTCAACCTCTATTAGCACTAAGAAACCTTGTTTGTGATTGATTGTGAGAAAACCCTATTGAAGGTTATTCTTTGTTTGCATGATTAGTATGTTTACATGTTGTTTGCAATTTATTTATGCTATTGGATTGATTGTTTGTGTATATTGATATATTGGAATGGATTGGAAGACATTAAATGGAAGAAAATGATGTTAGATTCTCTCTTGGATGGCTACGGTTTTGAGGGCCCAAAATTGGGGTTCTTTGTGAACAATTGTAGCAAATGGAAACCATAATTAATCAAGTGTACAATATGAAATTAATGGAATAGAAAATTTGGGAACTTAATTCCCTAGGGAGGCCACGGCCTCTAGGGCCATTTAGGGCTTGATTATGCAACTTTGGTGACCTTGGAACATAAATAATCAAGTGATTAAATTATTGGTAATGGGATAGAAAATTTAGCAAATTGGAAGATTTGGATATACTTTGAGATTCATAAATTTTAAAGAACCAATAATAAAATTTTTCATAAGATTTAGGAAAATTTTAATTAGGGCAAGAACAAGAGAGTGTGAGATTTGGAGATCCTTAGAATAACTTTCTAAGTGTATGAGAATAAATTACCTTAGAAAATTTAATTAATTAAGAGAATTCTTCTAGAGACGAACTTTGTAAGAAAGGCTCAATCTAAGTAAGAATTCATAATAAACCTTAAAAATGTATTAATTCATTTAATTTCAATATTATGATATTGTGGGTCAATGTCAGTGACCAATGATGTGTTGATACTTAGTTTGGCCAATTGTGGCATATTGTGGAAAAATATGTAATGATGAGCATACATGTTTATGCATAGAGTTGTCATGCATTGTGAATGTCCGTTGGACTATTGTTAAGGCTGAGTTGCCTAGGAGATGAACACACCTTAGTGCGGGTGCGAGTAGACTAGTGTAGGTCATATTGTTGACCATAGGGGCGTCGGGGTGCGAGTACCCCGCAATGGACAGTTGGTAGCTCTTCTGTCTGTGGGGCAAACCGATGCAAACGCACTGACGATCCTGACCGGGCACTGTCCTATGTCGTGATCTAGCGTATACTGTCTATACAATGCCTTGATGTGCACGTGGATAAACTGATGGATTATAGCACTTTGGCCACAGCAGTCGAGTTACAGACGTGTCTCCTAATCTTTCTCTCCTACTGTTTGTGTCTAGCTCCATGGAGTAGGATTTTGACTCTGTATGCATGTGCATAGTGAGTCCATGTATTATCCAGCATCTGTTTATTTTTATAAATAGAATTGTTATATTACTGATATATACTGCCTAGAACTGCTTGGTTGTTATTACTGTTATTAAATGCTTATTATTATTATTACTGTTGAAATGCTATGTGGGCGCCTTGCGCTGTTTTGTTTCTTGCTGCTATAATTGGTAATGATGGTAAGATGTCTGACCTCTTTCCTCGATTTCTGTTATTTTCTACCTGTATATTATGTCCCATCGAAGATGACAGCAAGGAGGTTGGATATCCCGATTTCCCCGGTTTCTGGCCTGATCGTGACTAGCATCTACTGTGGATCATGGAGGCACGCTCACGCGAATTTTTAGGCGATATGCGTATGACCTTCCTTGGAGGGCCAGACTACTGGCACATTAACCTAAATTCCTATCGCTATGTCTACCTAGGAGACGTGTCGATCTCTTTGGCCTGGAGGCGTTATAAGCCGCCGATCTTTACCTGTTGCATCAGCCTATGTTTGGAGTTTTATCTGCCTATCCGGGAGATGTGGGGTGACTGCTACTACACCCCACAGGAGGATTCTTTTGATTCCACTGCTTGGGCTCCAGCCCGTGGCTCTGTGGCTCCTATGTGGGTTTCCTCGGATGAGGAAGACCCCGAGGAGGACTTCACGGAGGATCCTGAAGAGGATCCTGATATGATTCCTCCTCATCTGAGGGACTGATATTGCTGGTAGTTACTGATGGCTACCAGTGTTTTATTTTGGGGGCCTGATGTCTTTATTGTAGTGGGCTGTATATTTCTGATATCTTGGGGATATATATGTATGATCCTTTGGGCAGGTATAGTTTTGTTTTTTGGTATAATAAGCTTTGTAACTAAACAGATTTCATTAAATATATATATATATGAATATGCAATGTTGATTCAAATGTATGCTTTACTTCTGTCTGCTCTTTATTGCCATTTATGCTTCGTCACTACAGTTTATTAATTATTATAAGAAAAAAAAATATTACCGCCATTTTATTTATGCAGCTTTAACCAAATAAATTTTAATCGTAATAAAAAGAACCGGGTCTTAATATAAATCTTTATTTTTTGCATTGTAAATGACAATGTGATGTTCACTCCCAAAAAGGGGCATTACATTAATTCCTCAATCAATCCATTTTCCACTTAAACTTCTAAGTTCCAATTCATCGCAATTCTAATCACAAGTTTTCCTAATTTGTCTCCTCTTAGCCGAGACACTCAACCATGGTCTCTAGACCCAAGAATTTTCTCAACTCTTCAATTAATTGATTAAGTTCCATTTTAACACAAGGTTTGGTTCTTGATTCATTATTTAAGGCCACAAGGCTGTGAGCTTCCTTCCACTTAAGCAAAGATTCCTTATTTTTCACACATGATTTCAAGCACACAAAATATCACAATTAGTCTGTGCAAACATAATATAACAACATCAAGTAATAACTTCATACAAGCACATAATTACAAATCATCAAAAAACAAGCAATCAAGAGGAGAAATTCACACAAGGATCCTCTAATTTCAACACACAAATTCGTCCTCCACCACCATGGGTGGTTGAAGTGGAATATCTCCCTCTTAAAAGCAAAGAAACTCCTTTGAAGCTCCTTACAAAATTCGGCCTCCACCCTCAAGAAAACCCTAAGGACATCAAACTCACAAGAATCACAATCAAAGCTTGAAAAAGGCATCCATGATCACCAAAGTAATCATGGATCACGAAAATGAGATGGAAAGATGAGAAAGCCATGAACTTTTACCTCAAAGTCTCCAACTTTAGGGCTTGATGGAGGAAAACAAAAATGATGGATTTTGGTGGTGGTCACAAAAGAGAAAATGTTCTAGGTGATGAGAAATGGTAAGAAATGAGATTGGCTGAATGAAAAAGCTTGGATGGCCGACAATTGTGGTTTTGGCCGTGGAAGAGGAGAGAAAATAGAGAGGAAAAGTTGAGTTTTTGAAGATGATCACCAAGGAGAAAAGCCTTAGAATGATGAGAGGATTTAAGAAATGTGATTAGTTGCAGCAAACAAAAATGGAGAGGTGGTGGTGGTGGGTGTGTGGCCGGCGGTTTGGAGAGGAAAAGGAGAAGAGAAAAGTGAAGAGAAGAAAATGAGAGGAGAAGAGAGAAGAGAAATGGTAGAGAGAGAAAGTGATAGTAGAAATGATAGTAACTTTTGAGATTTGAAATTAGAAATAGAAATGATAAAATGAAAAGCCAATTTTTGGCTCCCAAAGGCCTCATGGCCGTGTGGTGAGTGGGAGGAGAGAGGGAGTGAGGCTTCCTTGAGAAGCTTCGTGCGCTTCTCGATAAAGTAAAAAATAATGTTGTCTCCTAAAGTGAATACTTTAGAAAAGATGATTAACACTCTACTAGAGCTATTATCCAGTGAACAAAAGTTACATTTAATAGAAATAATATTTATTGTTCATCGGATAATTTTACGGTACAACGATTTTATTTATTAAATAAAATCTCATAAAATATAAACCTTGTAAACTATGCCTGGCCTCGGATTTAGTAAGATCCCCCGTCAACGTTTTCACAGTTCAAGGTTTACCAGCCTCGGAGAAAATATTATATTATATTAAAATAATCAATATTTCTAGAAAAATCTAGAAAAATTCTCAAAAATCACAAATATTAGAAAATGACTATTTGTCATGAAACAAACAATTTTCATAGCGTTACACCGGTTCTGCTCAGTGTGCACATAAAATGAGAAATATATTAAAATATTCAACATTTCCGAAAAAATCTACAAAATTCATAAAAATTACAAATATTATAAAATGAGTGTTTATCATGAAATAAAAAATTTTCGGGGCGTTACAGAGGGTATGTGAAACATTTTAATAATAATGATTGTATGTGTGCTTGGATCATATATCATGCATTGAAAAGCGTATCAACTTATTTAGTTAAGGTTATATGCCTAGGAGATGAATCACACCTATGTGCGGGTGCGAGTAGACAAGTGTAGGTCCCTTGTTGACCTTGGGGGTGTCAGGGTGCGGGTACCTCGCAATGGACAGTTAGTAGTTCTTTTGTCCGTGAGGCAGACCGATGCAAACGCACCGATGATCCGGACCGAGACATTGTCCTATATCACGATCTGGTGTAAAATGTCTTGTATAATGCCTTAATGTGCACGTTGATAAATGGATAGCACTTTTGGCCACGGCAGCCGAGTTACAAACATGTCTTCTAGATCATTCTCTTCGAAATTGTGTTTAGCTCCATGGAGTAGGAATGGGTTTGTGTGCATATGCATAGCTGCTCAACATCTTGGCATGATAATTATGTTTATCTAATATTTTATCTATTGTGTGATAAAATGATCTACTGCTTTGATATTATGTTCTGTTTATTTGTTGTCATTTTCTCTATTGCCTTACTGGTATTGATGTAGGGGATTTCACCTCTTTGTTGTATTATATTTGTTTTACTGTGTATGTCTAATGAAGACCGAGAAGACGAAGGGGCAGATAACTCTTTTTATTATCAGTGATATTACTCTTTGTTTGTTGAGATAGCGGTGAGGCGTCAAGTTTTAGGTTTTGTCCGAGTTCAGTTCCATGGGGGACTGATGCTTGGATATTTGATTTTGACAATGAACGGTTTGTATATACAGGGGACTTGACTCTGAACTTAAGTGGAACCTACGATGGGATTCCTGTTTTGACGCAACACGCGTCTATGAGCCTAGAATTTTCGATGCCGATTCTTGAACTCTAGGGTGGCACTGTGTATACACAGCGTGAAGACTCTATGGTATCTTCCGCAAGGACCCTTGTGAGGCAAATGTTATATCTGCCTGGGTTCTTTAATTATGAAGTGGAGGAGGATCCTTCTGAGGACCCAAATCCTTAGGTTAGTTTTTAGGAGTTTAAGTTTGGTAGTTATGTTTTGGAGTGTCTATTGTACATTTTATCTTTTGGTATGTAAGGGTATTATGTAAATTATTTGTAAACAAGGCTTTCAGTATTTATGTATACTATAAGTGTTATTTCAGTTACAAGTGATACTTATGATTTTTATTTAGTTTACTTATTTAAATTTATTCCGCAACTGAAATTTTAAAATCAATGATTTTATAAGATTAATTCTTTTACAACTTGGGTAAGTTATATTAGGATTACTCTTAAATGTGATGCCCTACGGTGGGTGTTACACATTCGGTACACAAACTCTATTTTCGAATCTTAGGATTCCATCTGGTCCTTCCGTAAACTCAGATATAGCGCATTGCTTCACCAGTCCCCTCTCATCCTGTAAGTATGGATCACTTCTTTGCTTCTCTCGGATTTCTTCCACCAACCCACTTGAAATAGTCATCATATTCAGGCACATCCTTCCTGGTGTCAGTTCCACGGACAATTGCATATCCCTAAACTGCTCTATCAACTCTCTTTCTTTGAGCATTATAGCAGAAACACTAATTGTCTTCCTACTCAAAGCATCCGCTACCACATTCACTTTCCCGAGATGATATTGGAATTGGAAATCATAGTCTTTCAAGAACTCTAACCACTGTCTTTGCCTCATATTTAACTCCTTTTGGTCGATCAAGTATTTCAAGCTTTTATGATCACTATAAATGTTGAACATTACTCCATAAAGAAAATGCCTCTAGATTTGCAATGCAAACACAACAGCGGCTAACTCCAAGTCGTGCGTAGGATAGTTCTTCTCATGCACCCTCAATTGCCTTGAGGCATACGCTACCACTCTTTTGTTCTGCATAAGGACACATCCTAAACCCTGATATGAAGCATCACTGTACACTTCAAAAGGCTTATTGGGATCAGGTAAGATCAACACTGGCAAATCAGTCAATCATCTTTTTAACTCCTGAAAGCTTTCCTCATAAGCATCTGTCTATGCAAAAGGTTGATTCTTCCGTGTAAGCTGAGTGAGAGGTCCTGCTATCTTGGAAAACCCTTCAATAAACCTTCAATAATAATCGGCCAATCTGAGAAAATTGTCAATCTCCGATACTGTCTTCGGCTTTTCCCATTGCAGAACTGCTTCGACTTTCGATGCATCCACTTCTATTCCTTCTTCTGAAATCACATGCCCCAAAAACTGAACTTCGCTCAACTAGAAGTCACACTTGGACAGCTTTACATATAACTTGTTTTCCCTCAAAATCTGGAGAACCACCCAGAGATGTTCAGCATGTTCCCCTTGACTTCGAAAGTAGACCAAAATGTCATCAATAAAGACAACAACAAATCTATCCAAATAAGGACGAAAGATCCTGTTCATGAAATCCATGAACATAGCAGGAGCATTAGTTACTCTAAACGGCATCACAAGGTACTCATAATGTCCATAGCGTGTCCGAAAGGCTGTCTTAGGAACATCCTCTACTTTCACACGTATTTGATGATAGCCAGATGGTAAGTCAATTTTCGAGAAAATAGTAGCTCCCATTACGTCATCTATCCTCGGAAGTGCATACTTGTTCTTGATTGTAACCTTGTTTAGCTGATGATAGTCCACACATAACCGAGAAGTCCCGTCCTTCTTTTTAACCAACAACACTAGAGCTCCCCATGGTGAAACACTAGGTCTCACAAACTTCTTCTCTAACAAATCCTACAACTGCTTTTTGATTTCAGCTAACTCTGATGACGACATCCAATATAGTGCCATGGATATAGGACCTGACCCTGGCATAATATCGATAGAGAATTCTATCTCTCTTTCTGGCGGTATTCCTGGTATATTATCAAAAAAGACTTCGGGAAACTCGTTGACACAAGAATAACATCCATACTGGTCTCACCCTCAACTTCTAAGGAAGACAAAAGCATGTATCCTCGAGCTCCTTCCCTCAAGAAAATCTTGACTTGGTTAGCAGTTGTAAATCTAGAAATCTCATAATCAGGAAATACTAAGGTTTTATTAGAACAGTCTAACAGGATATGGTTAGAAGATAACTAATCCATTCCTAGGATAACATCTATCTGAGAAAGAGGCAAACAAATCAAATTGACTAAAAAGATTCGACCTTCTACAGAAATAGGGCAGTTCAGACAAACTTGAGTAGTGACAACGAGTTTAGCAGTGGGTGTAGAAATACTCAAATTAAAAGGCAAGGAAGACACAGACAATCCTAATCGATGCACACAGTCATAGGTAATAAAAGAATGAGTTGCCATTGAGTCATACAGTACAGTTAAAATATTACCTCTTATTTCACAGTTTCCTTGTATCAGATCTTCAAATTGAGAGGCTTCCGCTCCACTCATGGTGTAAACTTTTCCTCCTACCTGAGGTCTTGCAGCTCGAACATTGCTAACAGAGGGTTCCACCTTGGGCTGATTGTAATCTCTTGAGATATGTCCGGGCTTCCCACATTTGAAACAAATGATTCCCTTGATCGTGCAATCCCTCGTCAAGTGGTCACTTCCACACTTGAGGCATTTTAGCGGCGATGTCACGTTTTGACCAAACTTGTGGCTACCAGAACCTTCCCCACATGATTGTGGTTGAGATTGGCTCCCTGATGGCCTCGTATACGACTTTTGCTAAAAACGACCGCCATCGCTACTCTTTCCTCTTTGGAACCTAGTGGGTCCAAAGTTATGAGTTCTAGTGTCTCGTGACTAGTCCAAATCCTCAATTCTGCGGCATTTGTCCAAAAGAATGGGGAATTGGTCAATTCCCAGAGGCAAAACTGCTCTCTTCAAGTCATGCCTCAGTCCTTCTTCAAATTTGTGGCACTTCCATTCTTCATCTGTTTGAAACTGGAAATACCTTGAGAACTTTGACAAGCTCTCAAACTTGGCAGCATACTCGTTAACTAACATGCTCCCTTGCTTCAGGCCTAGGAATTCCATTTCCTTTGCATGTCTCACACTAGCTAGAAAGTACTTCTCTAAGAATTTGTTCTTGAAGACTTCCCAAGTGATAATGGTTCCTTCTGCTCCCATCAATCGTCGGGCTCCCTTCCACCAGTCTTCGGCATCTCCCATGAGCATAAATGCAGCATAGGTCACCCTTTGAGCATTAGTGCATCCCATTCCTTCAAATATCTTCTCAAACTCTTGGATACAAAGACTCGCTTTCTCCGGGTCGAACTCTCCCTTGAATTGTGGTGAATTATTACGACGAAACTCTGATAAATTCTGTGTTTTAGCAGCAGCTTCGTGTTGTTGGTGGCTCTCTGATTCTGTTGCATTATAACTTCTGCCATCCTTTGCATTGCCTCTGCTGTAGTAGCCAAACTCTCACTATCCTTTTTAGGGTTCACATGTGCAGCTCCACCTCATGCCATTTCACTTTTCTGAAGTTAAACTAACTAACATACAAATGAAAGTCAGATAAGATCATTTCAAACAATTTTGTTTCCTTTCAGAATCCAAACATAGAGAATCACACAATACAAGCAAGACAGACCTAATCACAAAACCCAAAAGACTCAAACTTGGGCTCTGATACTACCTAACGTAACACCCTCCTTTGGGCATTACATTTTTTACCAACTACCCTCAATTCTTTACGCAAGTTATAAAACATTTGATGTTATAAGGTATAAATTACAAAGTTGTGGTTTCTCTTTTTTTTAAGACATATGTAACGTAGTAAAATACGGATTTCAATTCTCCCTTTCTTAAGGTCATAAACTTTAAAATAAACATCACAACACAAGATATAGCTACTTAATATGACACACCAAAAATATACATATCAGTGGCATGGATCACAGTCCCCCCAAAATATAGTAAAGTTCATACTCAAAATACATCACAACCAACTGACATAAAATATGTACTGGCCCAAGTCTCTACATCTAGGGAGCAGGGTCCTCCGCTGGATGCTCCAATGGATCCTCCTCCTCCTCAGACTCCTCATCAACCAGAAACCTCAACTGAGGCAAAAGTCCAAGAAATGGTATCCTAGCAAATGACACCACAGGGTCTGGATCCTCCCTAGGGGTGTAATGTAAATCACCCCATAGCTCCCTAATAGGCATGAAGAACTCTAAATGTATAGAAACACTAAGAGAAAAGAGTTGTTCCCCATCACTGGTCCTGCGAATAGTTAAAGTTAAATCCTCCACATATATAATCCGTTCATTTCCCCAGTCAATGCGCCATGCATCCGCACCACCATGAAACTGAACACTGACAAAACCAACAGAAGCTCTCCTAGCAGCCATCCAAAATAAAATAACAGAAAACAGCAAGTCTTCCTCTTCTTCCTCTCAGTATTTATCAACAAGAATACATAAAGTGGAAACAGACAGAGTAATAAAACCAAGAGGTGAGATCCTCTACACCAAAACCAGCATGGCAGCAAGGAACAACAATACTAATAAAATCACACCATACAGATATATCAAATTTAAAGTCTTAAAGTTTCTCAGCAGATATTTCAAGAATATATCAACAAGCAAATCCATAATGTGATGGCAGATAATTTTATAGTATAGATATATCGCAATAAAATGCTCAAAGAGTTTATGGATGCCCAATGGACTGACACCTACTCCATAGAGCTAAAACCAACATTGGAGAGAATGATCGGGGAGTCATGTCTATATATCGTTAGCCTCAATTCATGTGCTTTCTCAATATTAATCAATATGCGCAACATGACTTATACAAGACACTCTCAACCGGATCGTGAATAGGATAGTGCCTGGTCGAGATCGTCGGTGCGTTGCACAGTCACCACGGCCTAGTGGAGCTACCTACTGGCCACATGTGGGATACCTGCGCCCCAACTCCTCCAAGTTCATCCACAAGTGAACTACACTATACAATTCTTACTCGCACAAAGGTGTAATTCATCTCTTAGGCATAAAGCCTTCACAACAAGTCATTCTGACTTTTACAATGCATGATTTCATGACAAAGATAAACAATATTTATTAACACATAGATTCCATCAAAAGAGCCACAACAGGCTTAAGTCAAACACTAACATTTCTGGGTCCAAAAGGTCGGCCCGATAGCACAAGGCTTATTACATATAGTCACAGAGCACTTCCATTATGCCAATTCAGGAATCGTCATTCTCAACTTCATGGAACATTCTCACAAGTCCTTTTTAAAACTTTTAGGAATTAACTTGAAGGTTCACTTTAAATTAAGATTCTCCTAGTTAAGTTCCTCTAGGTGATATTTCCTCACTCTCACAAAGGCCCTAAAAGAAGACTACATTGTATTAATTTCACAAATTCATTTCTTTTTCTCCCTAAGCCCTAAAAATACTCTAACTTATTATGAGTTCTCTTCCTAACCTATTTTTCCTTCTCAAGGCTGAAACCTCTCTCTAACTAAGTAGCCAAGATTTTGTTTTTACCACTCCTTCTTGGTTATGAAGTCCTTAATTCAATCCCATTTCTATTTAAATTTTCAATTTCCAATTCAACACAATTTTTTATCTTGGATACCCTTTTGGCCGTGAGCTCTCTAGGGTACTAAGGTCTCAAATTTTTTTTATTTTTCCACAAAGGTTTCAAGCAATCCACATGTATCAATCATCAATAATTTCATTTTATCAAGATCATACACAACACCAAACCATAACATCACATAGAGTAAAAATCACAAAATCACCAAGAATCAATACAATAAAGTGATTAATCCTTACATGGATCCTTCACTTTCCACACACCAATTTCGTTCCTCACCACCACGGAAGGTGGGTGAGAGAAATCTCCCTCTTACCTTAGAAGATATCTAACCTCTTCTTGAAGAACTTTTTGAAGCAAACCACCATTTCCAAAAGCCTCTTAAAAATGAAAATGACATAGCCAAGAATCAACATTTTAAGCTTGGAAAAGAATAACTATGAATGAAAATCATGGTCTTGGAAGGAAGAAAAGAAAGAAGAATAAAAAAGGTGAAATCTTTACCTTAGAAATCTTCAAACCTAACTGGAAGGATGCTTGAGAATGATGAATAAACCAAGATCTCCTTACCAAAATGCCTTAGGATGGTGGTCTAGATTCAAGGATGTAGATAGTTAAGATTTAAGAAAATGAATGGGTGGTTGGGGGGAGTGTGGCCATGAGGTGAAAGAGAGAAAATGGATGAAGAAAAATGAGAGAAGAAAAGATGAGAGAAAAGTGAATAGCTTTTTGGTTGATGAGAGAGAAGGTGATAGAAAGTTATGAATGGAAAGAGTTGAAAGGAAACTTACCCAAGAAGCCTTTCTCTCTCTCTATGGCCATGCACTTCTTGGGAGAAAGGAGCCAAGCTTCTCTTGCAAGCTTCTCCCAAAGCTTCCTCCAAAGTCAAAGATGATTTCACTTAGGTGATGTCAAGTGGGTGATGTCATAAAAGTGACTAGGTAAAAATAATCTACTAGATTTTTACTACAAGCTATTACCCAATGGATAAAAGTCACAGTTAGTAAGGCCGGTATCTATTGTCCAATGGATAATAGAGCGTACCCAAATTTTATCTGTCAGATAAAATCTCGAAAACTAAAAACTTTGTAAACTATGTTCGGTCTCGGGTTTAGTAAGATGCCCTGGTATGCTTCCACAGTCCAAAGCTTTCCGGCCATTGAAAAATATTTTATTCTTTCGGCCTCGCTCGATGCACATGTAAATCAAGAAATATAATAAAATAATCAAAGTCACCTAAATAATTCATAAAAATTATAAATATTATAAAAAGCATATATAACATAAAACAAAGAATTTTTGGGGTGTTACACCTTTAGCACTTTTGCATACAGAAGAAAACCTTTTGGCCTTTGTAATGCTTCGGTATCATTCCAAAGATGTATGCTAAGTGTTTTTAGTGACATGGTTGAGTATTATTTAGAGGTTTTCATGGATGACTTGACAGTTTATGGAAATTCATTTGAAATTTTTCTTGACAATTTGAAAAAAGTTCTTAAAAGATGTGAAGAAAAAGGACTTGTGTTAAACTGAAAAAAATGTCATTACATAGTTACCTCAGGAATAGTGTTAGGTCATGTGATATCTTCTAAAAGAATTGAAGTTGATAAGGCCAAAGTTGAATTAATTGCCCATTTGCCTTCACCAAAAATAGTCAAGAAAGTTCATTCATATTTAGGACATGCAGGATTTTACAGAAGAATCATTAAGGACTTTAGTGCCATATCTAGACCATTTTGTAATTTTATAATAAAAGATGCACCATTTGATTGGACTCAAGAATGCCAAAAATCTTTTGAAAAATTAATTGGTCTTCTAACATCTGCCCCTATCATGCAATCATGCAACCCCCTGACTGGTTTTTGCCTTTTGAGTTGATGTGTGATGCTAGTGATTTTACTGTTGGCGCTGTTTTAGGCCAACGAAAGGAAGGTAAGCCTCATGTAATTTATTACGCAAGTCAAACTTTGAATAGTGCACAAATGAATTACATTACAACTAAAAATGTACTACTTGCTATAATTTTTGCATTGGACAAATTTTGAACTTATTTAATTAGTTCTTCTACTATTGTTTTCACCAATCATGCTGCTATTAGATATTTTATGTCTAAGCAGGATGCCAAACCGAGGTTAATACGATGGATCTTGTTACTTCGAGAATTCAACATCACAATAAAAAATAAGAA
Organism: Ormosia semicastrata; assembly: GCA_029884595.1. Taxonomy (NCBI): domain Eukaryota; kingdom Viridiplantae; phylum Streptophyta; class Magnoliopsida; order Fabales; family Fabaceae; genus Ormosia; species Ormosia semicastrata. Next base: position 68,097,797 of record JAQQTO010000061.1, on the reverse strand, counting down.
AGGAGTTGAAAATATTGTTGTAGATCATTTATCCAGACTTACAACAAACTCACCTTTTGACATCACACCTATCAATGATTCTTTTCCCAATGGAATTTCATTTTTTGTTAATTCCATGCCTTGGTTTGCCAACATTTTCAATATTCTTGTAATAGGAAAGATGCCACCTCAATCGATGTACCAAGACAGAAGGAAGTTTTTGACTGAGGTGAAAAACTTTTATTAGGATGACTCATATTTGTTCAAATATTGTCTTGATCAAATCATTCAGAGATGTGTGCCCAACAATGAGGTAGGTAATGTCATTAAATTTTTTCATTCAAAAGCATGTGGAGGTCACTTTTCTTCAAAGAAAACAGCTGCAAAAATCTTATAGTGTGGATTTTATTGGCCCATTTTATTTCAGGACAGCTATATATTTTGCAAAAGTTGTAAACACTGTCAAAAATTAGGTTCTATTTCAAGGCGAAACATGATGCCTTTGAATCCTATCCTTGTCATTGAAATATTTTATTGTTGGAGAATTGATTTCATGGGCCCATTTCCATCATCATTTGGATTTGTGTATATTTTGATTGCAGTTGATTATGTCTTAAAATGGATTAGGGCGATTCGATGCCGACACAATGATCATAAAATTGTTCTTAAACTTTTAAAAGAAAATGTCTTAAGTCGATTTGGAATCCCTCGAGCTATCATCAGTGATAGGGGAACACATTTTTACAATAAACTATTTGAATCCGTAATGAAGAAATATGACATTGCCCACAAAAGTGCCACCCTTTATCACCCTCAGACAAGTGGACAAGTAGAATTAGCAAATAGGGATATTAAACAAATTTCAAAAAAAATGGTTAACCCAAATCATAAAGATTAGTCTTTAAGACTAAACAATGCACTTTGGGCCTACTGTACTGCTTTCAAAACATCTTTTGGCATGTCACCCTATTGGTTAGTCTATGAAAAACCTTGTCACTTGTCTGTAAAACTTGAGCATAAAGCATTTTGGGCCTTTAAAGCTTTCAACCTACACCTTGATGATGCTTGCTAGATACGCAAATTGCAATTAAATGAACTTGAGAAATTGAGAAATGATGCATATAAAAACTCAAAGATTTATAAAGTTAGAACAAAAAAATTTTGTGATAAATCAATTTTGAGGAAATCTTTTGAAATTGGTTAAAAATTTCTGCTTTATAATTCTCGTCTTCACATATTCCCTGGAAAATTGAGATCTAGGTGGAGTGGCCCTTTTGTTGTCAAAGATGTGTATCCACATGGGGCCATAGACATTCAGAATCCTAAGAATGATAATGTATTTAAGGTCAACGGACAAAAACTCAAACCATTTCTGGAAACCTAAGTTGTTGAGGTACAATCCATTTCCCTTTCTAATCCTTGTTATGAGAAGAATTTATTTTAATTTTGTTGGTTTCTTTGCAGTTCTTTGTGACCTCGGTTAAGTGGTGGATAACGATACTCCATGGCTCTCAAGTCGGTTTATTTTTAGTTTCCCATAATAAATGATTCCTTCTCCTTTAAAATGTATGCCATTCTCTCAAATTTAAGAAAGCATTTTCCTTTTATTCCTCAAAATGCTCTAATAAAAATTTACAAAGCTAGATGTGAAAGATTGAGAATGTTAATGCACAAGGGCATCCCGAAAGATATACAATGGATAATCGAAGCAAAGGTCCATTTAGCATGCCAATCTTCAAATTCATTTGCCTCATACATGCCAGGTCTCGGTAAAAGTTTGTATTCTAAAAGGAGAAGAGCGAAAAGAATGCAAGTTTTTCATAAATGTGGGCGATGGAATTGTAACAAGTGATGTCATTCTTTGGGGATGGTTTCCACAAACTGAGAAGATAAAATATACTTTATTAAGAATGGATTAAGTAAGGAGTCATTAGATAATATCTTATTGACTCTTAAGACGCATTCTTACGGAGTTGTGCATCGTGAACTTCTTAATTTGTGGAATTTCTTCAAGGACGAGCAAAAGCGTTACAATCTTGGGAATCTAACTCAAAAAGACCCTATTTGTCAATTTATAAGAAAATTGAATGGGAAGCTTATTCTCGACTCATAGAAGGCATTTAAGTCGTTGCTAGACGTAAAACTAGAGGAAGATGTAAGCCACAATCACAACAACATGTATGTTATTATCTTGTTTATCTAAAATAAAAGGGTGATAAAAAAAGTACCATGCTCTTAATTGAGTGTGGAGCCCCTGCTAGTGGTAGACTCGTTATTGACTCGGGTGGACCTTCGCATGCCAGTCTATAAATAAAGTTTATATGTCATGCTCTGTAGAGAGCCGCATTGTCTATTTCCAGGATTTTCCCATGCTCTGAACGATTAATGGGCAATTAGAAGCATCCCGTCTTTACAGTGCACGTGAAACTATCACTAAGCCATATACTTACTTTAATTAGTAGGCCTCTATGGCGAGTTCTGACTAGCTGCGATAGAGTACCACCTTTTTAGAATACAGGCTTTTAATTAGGTTTGTGGAAAGATAGGGTTGTTATTCCATAAGTGGGACAGAAAAGGCTCAAAGGTTTTTGTGGCCTACTTTGGTAGGGTGTTCCTAATCCTTGTGGAGTTGTTATGTTACATTGGTGACATGCAACTCAAAGATATGCCACCTACTGCACTAATGACACATAGTATAAAGGTATGCTATCTTTGTTGAATAAACAGGCATAAGAGCCTAGCCTCTAGTTTTGGACTACTTCCAGCTCTCGTTTTCTTTAAAAAAAATTAAAAAAAAAATTGGTGTTTCTTAATTTCAAACTTTTCTGACAATAACCAACTTGCCCATATAGGTGCTATCATTACATTTTCCATTCTTTTCCCTATCTAAACACTTCATTTTCTTTATTTTCATCTAACATATAATCATTCAAAGGGAAGGTGAGTATAGAAATAGAGGGAGCTTCTGTTGGTTGACTTACAAATATTTATGCCTTTTCTAGATCAAGGTTTGGGAAAGATAGAGAGTTTATAAGGGTAGCAAGTACTCTTGGAAAAGTGCTAGCTGCGAGAAAAATTCATGTAGTATATCACAGAGGTAGCTTTAGGTTAATAGGGGTTGTATCAATCACTGCACATCTAGGAAGCAATCAAGTTTTAGGTATCATTCCTAAAGCTTTAACTGAAAGGAACATCATTGGTAAGACAATTAGGAAGGAACTACAAGTATCAACTATGCATGAACAAATGGCTAAAATGCTTGACAACTCTGATGTGTTCATTGCCTTACCAAGTGGCTATAGTACTTTGGAAGAAGTTTTTCAAATTGTCTCTTGGGCCAAACTTAACATCCACCATAAACCCATAGGTTTATTGAATATTAATAATTTCTTTAATGATTTATTATCTTTTCTTGACCATGCTATGTAACAGAACTTTATCACACCTTCGGCAAAACGACTCTTTGTCTCTACTTCCACTGTCGATGAGTTAATTGATAAATTACAAGCTTTTGTTTATAAACCTAATCCAGTAATAGCTCAAATAGATTAGTCAGAAGGAAGCAGCAAGGAATGCGGGTTTGATCTAACACTCCAGTTATAACTTTTCTTTACCTTTGGTTTTTGTTATCGTACTTTGTTTCTATTTAAATTTGTGCTAGGTTTTTCTTTTCAATAATTGCCACAACAGGTAATATCTTATATCCTTTACCTGTCTATATTTTAACATTGAGGGATCATAGCATGATTGAATAAATTATTTTCTTTCTTAAATTACACATGCTTGATTATGGATGTTGAATTGGTGGATTAAGAATGATATACGTACACCTTGTGAGATTTTGAGCCTATTGATGAATGGATTAAACATTTGTACCATTCTCTTCTTTCATATATGATTTTAACTCATGGAATTGTTACTCTAGAACTTGTTTTGACTCTATTTGAGGTTACATTTTCACATGCATACATAAACAAGATTGAGGTATTTTTCTTGAAATAGCTACTTTAACCTAATAGTCATCCTTGCATATTTTTTCTTGCTTAACCCCTTTAAGCTTATTTGACCATTCCTTGTTTTAGCTCATTACATGCCTTAAAAAAAAAACATGTTCTTACCCAACCTTAGGGAATAAGAAAGCATTGACATTGGATGAGTTCTTGAACAAGTGTGAGGGTGTGTGTGCAAAACGGTTGAAAAAAAAGGAAAGAGTAGCTATCTTCTTAGAAAAACAGAAAAACAAAAAATAAAAATAAAAAACAAAGTGTAAAGAAAGGTCAACAAGGTAAAAAGGGAAAGCAAAAAGAATATGTAAAGGAAATTTGCATTAGGTAGAGTTGGGATGAACTTTCATGCTTATTATTTGAACTCAACACTAATGCTCTTTTATTCTCTTTAGTATTTAACTTGTCATACCCATATTACCCCCCTCCTTTACTTTGATCCCATTATAGCCTTTAATAAAGTCCTTTTGATTTGTGTGTGCATGTGTTTTGAGTAGTGGAGAAGTAGAAAATAAGTAAGCTTATGGTAGTGCAATTTTTCATGGGTTGAATTGAGTGAAATACCTACATTTTAAACACTTGAGGGATTGAAAGTGAATCCTGTGAGGATCTATCATTCTTGACTATATTTTTTAATTGAAGTTTCCTTGCGTGTTGGTTTGAGATGAGAAGAAATGTTACCTCATAAATGCTTTGATCTCTTGAATCTTTGGTTGCTCTTCTTACTTATAAACTTTTACATTCTTGAATTCTATTGAAAAATGAATCTTTTAGAGTTTTTAGCTTTTGAGTTTGTATTTTTTTTTCCTTATTCCCATGTTTTGGTCTTATGTGTTTTTCCCGAGAGTGCAAAAGCTAAGTGTGAGGGAATTTAATAGCAATATATTTTATTCATTTAATAATCCTCTCACTGGACTTCTTAAGATTCAATTAGGATTAATTAAGTTAGTTTTGTCACATTTTATGATATTGAGCCTAATTAGATCGTTGAAGGAATTATTGCATGAATTGATCTTAATTTATCTATTTGGAAGCATTCAGTAAATTGGCTATAATTTGAGTTACAAATATTTGATTGATGTGATTCTGGTCTTATAGGAAAGCTAAGACAATTCTCTACAAGTTTCATGAAGACCTCAAAAGCTGATGCACACGTTTGGATAATTTAAATTAAAGTGGAAGCAAGAGTCAGAATGTTGATCTTGACAGTTTGACCTTTGCATTCATCAGCCCATTTTCTTGAGTTATAGGAGTTCAATCGACACCAAATTAGCCCAAATGAAAGCTAAGACCCAAATATACAACTTTTATGAAGAACACAAGAGCTCATTCGGATGTCTAATGAGTCATATTGGGTTTGGAAGTCATAATAGAGGTGCTATAATTGGAACTTGATTAGTGTACAAAGATTGGGTCATAAGTTGGGCTGTAGGAGTCATTTTTACTGAAACTAGTGCCATTGGAAAGTTAAGACAAAATCCTTCAACTTTCATGAAGATCACATTTCAAAATGGTGACGTTTAGACAAAGTTATAGTCGTGTGAAGATGGCTGCAAGTTAGGCACCGAATTGGTTGGTGAGCATGACACATTTTCCATGCATTCACACACACCAACCAAGTTCTCATTCACACTCACCAACCAATTCTATTATCATCTTGTACTCTTTATGCTCTATAAAAAGGAGATTGGTTGCTCATTAATGGCAATCTTGGGTAGAGAGATCCAGACCATCTTCTTGTATCTCTTGTTGTAATTTTCTTTTATTCTAAATAGAAGTTATATTCATCTCCTTCTTCTTCTTCTCTCTTTCTTTCTTTTTGTTCAATAAGTAACTAATTCTTATTTTTCTTGCGTGAAAGGATGAAGCTTTTGGTAATGAAATAATGTTAGATTAATCTCTTCCTTGTGTTTGAATGATATATTATCAAGTGATCATTATATGTGTTGTATTTTGTTTCCAATCAATTTAGAAACTCTCCTTGTAAAGTGGAGATCTTGATTTGTTGTAGACAAGAAATTGACACAATGAATGCTTGAGCCCATTTAAATGTGATAGCGTTAGTAGATAATTAAAGAAACCATAATATAACTACATATATAATCTTAAATGAGCTTTGAATATTATATTTTTTGATTGGAACCTCCGTTATGCGTGGATTCCAATTAAGTTATAAAAAGAGATAATCTTGTCCTTAATTTATGTACCAAGAGTGGATCTCCTAACCCAAAAAAATCCTTTTTAATTGTGAACAAGTTTTATCACTTTTATTATTGTGACAAATCTTTTCCTTACATCAACGAATTTTCTACATCAATTCCCTGTGGATCGACCTCGGACTCTCGATAATTTATTATTTGAGATAACCTGCACTTGGGTTTGTAACACATATCAATTCCGCATCAAGTTTTTGGCGTCGTTGTCGGGGACTTCATTTGGAGAACAAGTTTATTGAGATTTTCTTTCTTTAAGTAAACTTCACCATTTGGTATATTCTTTTCCTATTCTTTTAATTTTCTAGTTGTATCATATTTAATGGTAGGTTTAACGCCTACTTGTTAATGTATTTTTTTATTATGGAAGGTTGAGCTTTGTATATATTTTTATTTTCTTTTCTATTTTAAGTCACTTATGTATGCTTACTTGATATTGTGATTCAAATTCTAGTCGTTTGGTTAAAACTAATCCTAGTACTTTATATATTAATCTATTTGAATCATAATCACATATTAAACATAATGGCTGAAAATGAAAGGGTACATGATGAACTTGAAAATCAACCATTGCGAACCATGCGTGAATATTTGTAACCTGATAATTATGATTTTTAACATATTAATATCCACACAATTACCTTATTAATGATGTCCAGATTGTAATTAAGTGATCTTAGCACTCATTTAGATTATTAGGTTGAATTGGGCTTTAAAGCAAAATTTTTAGATTTCAATGCATGTTGACATTGGTTCAGTATTTTCATCATAACTTGAGTTGTAGATCTCTGATTTTAATGTTCTTTATATGCTAGGAAATATGAGAAAAAGATCTATAAGTTTTGTGAAATGTCAAATTGGAAGGTTTGGATGTTTGAGTAGTCAAATACAATCTTGAAGTTGGACTAATGGTACTGTCATAAATTCTGGACACACCTTCACTATTTTGGGCATATCTCACTCATTTCAAGCCCAAATTAAGCATGTGAGCACTCCTTGGAAAGCTTACTTCAAAGGCTATCTGATGGACTTGATTTGAATTAGAGATTATGATAGAAATCCAAAAGATAGAAATGTGAAAAAAGTGGAGGAATCATTGGAAGGTGGGAGACACACTTTCATAATGAGAAAATAATTCATTGGAAGGTGGGAGACATACTTTGATAATGGAGGAATAATTAACAAAAGTGGGTGAACCACTTTTGACTCTTAGTGGATGATGAAAAGGAGAGCAATCATATTTTGATGAGAAGAATGGAGAGCTTCTACGTAGAAGGGTGGTTATTGTAATTTTAGTTTTTGATTTTGAGATTTCTCTTCTTCTCTTCCTCTCCTCCTCTCTCTTTGTTATTTTCATGGTTCTTGAAGATTCTCCAATGGTGATGGCTATGGAGAGCTAAACTTCTTTAATCAATCCAAGAGATTGACATTCTTGATGATTAATCTTGAGATCTTGTTTTAATTGCTATACATTCATCTATTAATCAAGTTTCTATTTTTCTTCTTCTCTTGTTTAAATTCTGATTTAATTCTTAATTTGATTGGAATTTGCATATGTTAATTGCGTAATTATCATGTGCCAAGAGATGAATTCAGAGGTTAAACAATGCATCAAAGGTGTTTGATGAAATATTTAGCTTAGTTGGATTTTGGTTTTTAAGTTGATTTGGGTTTGGATGAATGCTTAATTTTTCTAACCTCAATTAATTGAATTCTAGAAGCATTTCTTGTAAAATATCCATGGATCATTTTAATTGCTCTTTGTTGTTTAATCTTGCAAAACTTTTTCCCCCTGTTTATTAACCTCTTAATCTGACTTCATAATTAGAGTGATCTACGGGCTCGACCCAGTGTTACCTTATGCTACAAGTAGTTTTGGTAAATCAGTTATAAATTAATTTAAATTTGGTAATCTCGACAGTTATCAAATTTTTGGCGCCATTGTCAAGGATCATTCTGATTTTGTTCAATTTTATTAAGAGTATATTTAACTACTAATCAATCACTAACCTCTGTGTTGTTGTGTTTTGGTGATTTTTAGGAGAAAACGAGTGATTACGGGTCATTTTGCGAAATTTAAATCTTGAAAAAAATGTACCCGAGAATGCTTGAAAACTTGGTCAGTTGAAGGAAAATGGCCTAATAAACAAGACCTCATAATATACTGTGAGGTCACCCTTGGTTTTCCCAAAATCCATCGTTTAGACCAGTTTTTTAATTTTTTAATATCTTTTATTACATTTTTTAGTTTCATTTTTATGTAGTTTTCATGCTGTACAAGTCCCATAATTTTTAAAATTCATTGCATAGGTCAATTAGATTTATTTTGATATATTTTTAGTATTATCTAGTGTATTTTGCTTGTTTACTGATTTTGTGTTTTTTGTGTTTTGATTAGTGCATGACTAGGTCTAATCTTGATATCTTGCTTGAATTTGATCCTGAGATTGATAGTGTAACATCCCAAAAATTCTTTATTTCATTGTAAATGATCATTTTATAATATTTATGATTTTTAGAAATTTTTATAGATTTTTCTGGAGAATGATGAATATTTTAATATATTCTTCATTTTACGTGTACACTGAGCGGAGCTGGGAAAATAGAATATTTTCCCTGAGGCAATTGTAAACCTTGAACTGTCAACGTGTCAACGGGGGATCTTACTAAACCCGAGGCCGGGTACAGTTTGCGAGGTTTGCATTTTTCAAGGTTTTATCTGTTAAATAAAATCGCGGTATCGAAAAATTATCTGATGAATAATAAAATATTATTTTCATCAATTGTAAATTTTATTCACTGAGAAAATAATTCCACAGTGTAATTAATCATCTGTCAGATGTATTTAATTTGGAGACAAGCTTACTATGCACTTTATCGAGGAGCGCACGAAGCTTCTCAAGGAAGCTTCCTCCAACCATTATTTTTATTATTTCTCTCTCCTCCCATTATGTGCAGCACATTTGAATTAAGGGGGGGTCTAATTCATTTTCTTTCTCACATTTCCCCTCCTCCCAATACGCAGCTACTATTCACTCATCTTTCTCTCTTCTCTTTCACCCTACAGCAGCAACACCATCCACCCACACCTCCATTTTGTTCTTCAAAACCGTCACAATCCTAGCACCATTTTGTGTTGGAGGACCACCATCATTGAGGAAATCATCTTCAAAGTTCTACCATTTTCTCCATCTTCATTCTCTTCTACTTTGAAGCTTAAAGATTGGAGCTTTAAGGTAAAGCTCTTAGCTTTTTCTTCCTCCCCTCTCATTCTCGTAACCCACTGTCATTTTGATGACCATGGGTATTAATTTCAATATTGGGTTCTGATTTTACACGTTTAAATGTTTAAGGATTTCTTGGAAGCTGAAAACGAAATCCTGACCAAAAAGGAGCAACCTTTCTTTGTGCTTCTCCAAGGTAAGAGGAAGACACTCCTCCTCAACCTCTTTTAGCATTTAGGGACGTCGTTTGTGATTGGTACTGAGAGTCATCTTTGTTTGTATGCTGTTGGTGATGTATATATGCTAGTTGATTGTTTTGTGTGTTTTGATATATCTGTATGTACTGGAATGTATAATCTGGAAGGAATGTCATCGGGCTGGCTCTCGGATAGCCACGCTTTGAGACTAAAATTTTGGGATTCTTGGTGAGAAATGGTAATAACTTGAGTTTCTGACCATTAAGTGTAATGTCAAAATCTGTCGTGTATGAACCCTGGCCAAAACCCGTCGAATTTGACATCTTGATCACTTAGTAAAATATTAGAATCTGTCAAGTATGAACTCCTGGCCAAACTCGTCGAATTTGACATCTTGATCACTTAGTAAAATGTTAGAATCTGTCGAGTATGAACTCCTGGCCAAACCCGTCGAATTTGACATCTTGATCACTTAGTAAAATATTAGAATCTGTCGAGTATGAACTCTTGGCCAAACCCGTCGAATTTGACATCTTAATCACTTAGTAAAGAGTTAGAATCTGTCGAGTATGAACTCCTGGCCAAACCCGTCAAATTTGACATCTTGATCACTTAGTAAAATGCTAAAATCCGTCGAGTATGAACTCCTGACCATGTCTGTCGAAATTCATCTTCAGGCCAAACCTGTCGAATTAGAGTTTCTGACCACTTAGGAGAGAAACTCCTCCAATGCTAAATCCATCGAATTGGAATGACCACATTCGTCGAGTGACATATTCGTCGAGTTAGAATGCCAATACCCATCGAGAGACATACCCGTCGAGTAGATTTTCTGTCCATTTAACAGAAGCTTCCCAAAGTTAATATTCGTCGAGTAGAATGTCAAGATCCGTCGAATTAGAGTTTCTGACCATAGTGTTCTTCGTCGGTTCGACACTTGGGAGATTTCTCCAATGTCGACACCCATGTTCGTCGAATTAGGACTTCTGCTGATCTTCTGGAATAATTCAACAATTTTGATCTCCGTTCGACAGAACCTCCATCCGACAGAAATTGATTTTTAGCCAATCTTGTTATAAAATGTTCCCCCATCTTTCATCCTTCTGCCATGTCATTTTTCATCGAATGGCAGCCTCAATTTGTCACCAAATACCTTGTCTCTGTCGAATTCAATAGTATAGTTTATCACCCAACACCTAGCAATTAATTTCGTGGCTTTGCTGGTGATTCAGGCCGTGTATCTTCCTGGATTTAAAACCTTTGGATTAATAAAAGCATATTAATCATAAATAATTGGATGACTAGAAATTAGTTATGCATTCATAAACAGGGAAGAACATGAGTATGGGTGAGTTTGTGAGGCACATAATGAATTTAATGGTAGACTTCTATCATGATTTTGAATGGGATTGTGGTTACCCTTAAAATGTGCTATTGGTTTGATATGGATCTGTGAATGGGTTCAAAACTTGTGGATAAATCATATGACATGCATCTGAAGCATGATTGACCGAGTTGTCATGAGAAGCATGATTGAGTCATGCATTGCACAAAAAGAAAGAGAACGTCCGTTGGACTTTGTTAAGGCCGAGTTGCCTAGGAGATGATCACACCTTAGTGCAGGTGCGAATAGACAAGTGGGGTCCTGTATGGCCTTGAGGGCGTCGGGGCGCGGGTGTCACGCAGAGGGCAGTGGTAGCCCCTCTGGACCGTGGGACAAACCGATGCAAACGCACCGACGATCCTGACTGGCCACAGTCCTATATCGAGATCTTGTGAGAATGCCGCTGTATAAAGCCTTGACGCGCAAAATGATTGATTATTTTCTAAAAAGCACTTATTTTATGGCTGACGAGATAGTGGCATGTCTCCCTGATCATTCTTTCTGACTGTTTTGTGTCTAGCTCCATGGAGTAGGATTTTGGTTATTGAGGGCACGTGTGCATAGTGAGTCCATGAATTATCTGGCATACATTGTTATTATAATTAGAGCTGTTGTACCTCTGATATATCTATATGTATACAACTGCCTGAAACTGTTTGGTTGATCATAATTGCTATTGAATGTTTATTACCATTATTACTGTCATAAATGCTATGTGGGCGCTTTGTGCCGTTTGGTTTCTAGATACTATAATTGGTAATGATGGTAGGATGTCTTACCTCTTCTCTGTCTCTCCATTACTATTTTGTCCGTAAACTGCGTTCCATAGAAGATAACTGCAAGGAACCGGAAGCTCCCGACTTCCCTGGTTTTTGGCCTCATCTCGATTGAGCGACTGTAGAAGAATATGGAGCCACGCACGCAGAGATTTTTGGGAGATGTACACCTGACTTTCTTGGGAGGACCAGAGTGCTGGTACATTAACTATGGTTCTGAGCGTTGCGTCTATACGGGGGATGTGTCGATATCTCTAGCCTAGAGACGTCACGAGCCGCCTGTCTTCACCTACTATATTAGTTTACGTTTGGAGTTTCAACTACCGATACGCGAGATGTGGGGTGACCATTATTTCACTCCGCGGGAGGGCTCTTTTCGTTCCACAGCTCGGGCCCCGTCCCGTAACTCTACGATTCCCATGGTGATTTCCTCTGACGAAGAAGATCCTGAGGAAGATCCCGAAGAAGTTCTTGAGGACGATCCTGAAGAGGATCCTGACTCGATTCCTCCTCACTTGAGGGACTGACTTTACTTGTAGCTACTGAGGGCTACCAGTATTTTATTTTGGGGGCCTGATGTTTTGTCTATAGTGGGTGTCAATTGTATATTACGATCTGAGTGGGGATACTTATGTATAATCCTTTGGGGCGGTATAGTTTTACTTTTTGATGTACTAGGCTTTGTGACTAAACGGTTTGATATATATATATATATATATATATATATATATATATATATATATATATATATATATATATATATATACATATAATGATGCAACGTAAATTCCTATGTATGCTTTACTTCTGTTTCATTCTTTGTCCCATTTATGCTTCGTCAACATGGTATTTAATTATGATTGTTATAATAACAACGAAAAAAAATATATAGATATATAATATACTCGCCAATTTAAATACCCAACCATAATTGAGTACACATACGTATTATTAAAACGAACTGGGTCTTAACTCACATAATTTTATTTCCGCATTGTAATCGAAAATGAGACGTTCCTTTTGGGAAAAAGGGGCGTCGTAGAAAGAACATTGCATAGGTTAATTAAAGCTCGTAGGCTACGTGAAAGAATTGGTTCTAAATTTAGTTGTGACATTGAATCTGAGGGTGCACTTGAGATCTTAAGTGATTCTAAAATCATGGCTGATAACAGGCAAAATAGGACCCTTAAAGAACTTGCTGCTCCTGATGTAACTTACCAGTCTTTGTGCATTCAATATCCTGATCTTGATGCTGACTTTGAGTTAAAATCTGGATTGATACACTTGTTGCCCATGTTTCATGATCTTGCAGGTGAGGATCCCCATAAGCACTTAAAAGAGTTCCATGTGGTTTGTTCAACCATGAAGCCGCATGGAATCTCTAAGGAGCATATCAAGTTGAGGGCATTCCCTTTCTCTCTTGCTGATGTAGCCAAGGATTGGCTGTTCTATGTAACATCCCAAAAAAAAAAAATTCATTATTTTGTTAAAAATGATCATTTTATAATATTTGCAATTTTTAAGAATTTTTGTGGAATTTTCTGGAGATGATGAATATTTTAATATATTCTTCGTTTTATGTGTGTGCTGAGTGGAGCCTAGGGAGAATAGAATATTTTCCCGACGCCGGTAAACCTTGGATTTGTCAACGTGTCAACGGGGATCTTACTAAACCCGAGTCCCAGGGCACGATTCTGAGGTCTACATTTTTGGAGTTTTATCTGCTAGTATAATAAATCATCCGTTGTATTTAATCAAGGAGACAAGCTTACTATGCACTTCGTAGAGAAGCGTGCGAAGCTTCTCAAGGAAGCTTCTTTGAATCATTTTTTATTATTTCTCTCTCCTCCTATTTTTGTGCTGCACATTTAATTAAGGGGCTTAATTCATTCTGCACTCCACACATTTCCTCCTCCCGTACGTAGCACTCATCTTTCTCTCTTTCCATTTCTCCTTCCAGCAGCACCATTTTCCCCCACCTTCATATTTTCATCCTCCAATACCATCACACTCCAGCACCATTTCGTGTCTGGAAAAGCACCACACCTGAGGGAATCATCTTCAAAGTCCTACGTCTTCTTCATCTTCTTTTCCTCCACGGTTGAAGCTTAAAGATTGGAACTTTAAGGTAAAGTCCTTAGCTTTTTCCTCATCTCTCCTCATTTTCGTAACCCACTTGTCATTTTGATGACCATGGGTATCCATTTCAACACTTGATTCTGATTTTGGTGAGCTTGAATATTCAAGGATCTCTGGGAGCTGAAAATATAATTTCTGACCAAAAGGAGCAGCCTTTCTTTGTGCTTCTTTAAGGTAAGAGGAAGACACTCCTCCTCAACCTCTCTTAGCATTTAGGAACGTCTCGTGATTTTGTTGAGGGTCTTTCTGCTTTTGTATGTTGTTTGTATGGTATATGTGTTATTTGATTGTTTGAGTTTGAATGTACATATATATATATATATAAAGCTGGATGTCTTGGAATGTGTAATATTGATGGGAATGAGTTCCAAATTGTTCTCGGATAGTTACGATGTTGAGCCCCGAATGTGGAAACTTCATATGGAAATTAGTAATAGTATGAAATCGGCCAAACTCGTCGAATACAATAACGACCATTTTCGTCGAATGACAAAATCCGTCGAGTAAGGACCTATGGCCAAACTTGTCGAACGTGATAATCTAATCACTTAATAAAATGTTAAAATCCGTCGAGTAAGGACCCATAGCCAAACTTGTCGAACGTGATAATCCAATCACTTAATAAAATGTTAAAATCCGTCGAGTAAGGACCCATAGCCAAACCATGTCGAATTTGATATCTTGATCACTTAGTAAAATGTTAAAATCCGTCGAGTTTAGACTCCCGACCCCCTTCCGTCGAATGTCAAACCCGTCGAATTTAGATCTCTGACCAGCAAACACTAAGTGAAGATCCGTCGAGTTTAGATCTTCGACCACTAAACACAATGTCAACATTCGTCGAGTATGAACCTCGATCATGCCCGTCGAGATTGATCTTCCGACCAACAACCCGTCGAATAGAGTCTCTGGACACTTACAAGAAAATGCCCCAAAGTCAAAAATCGTCGAATTTGAGAGACAATGCTGTCGAGTAGATGAATTTCTCCCGACCGTCGAAATTAGAGATTTCGACCGGTGTTCGTCGGTTCGACACTTGGGAGATTTTCTCCAACGTCGACACCTATACTCGTCGAATTGAGGCTTTTGCTGACCATCTGGAGGGTCCGACAGCTTTGATCTTCGTCCGACGTGAGACCCCCATCCGACGAGAAAATGATTTCTTCGTCCGACAGAACCCCCATCCGACGAAAATGATTTCTTACCAATCCTATTATAAAAATGCTTTCCCCATTCTTTCCTCCCCCCACACTATTCTTCGTCGAATGGCAACTCCAACCATTCATAAAACGTAGTCTCTGTCGAATTCAAACGTATACTTATCACCCAATACCTAGTAATTGAAGTCTGTGATTCAAATTGGTGATTCCGACCGTGTAGTTTCCTGGACCCAAAACCTTGGGACTAATAGAGGAATATTAATCATAAATAAAAGGGATGACTAGAAATTACTTAGGGATGCATAAGCAGGGAAGAACATGAGAGTGTGAGATTTTGAGATCTTAAAATAATCTTCTAAGGGCATATGAATAAATTACCTAAGAGGATTTAAGTTAACTAAAAGAATTCCTTTAGAGACAAACCCTGTAAGTAAAGCTAAATCTAAGCAAGGACTCATAATACGTTTTGAAAAGGGTATTGATCTATTTAATGAAAATATTATGCTATTGTGGGTCCTTGAGAGAGACCATTGACTGTATCAATTCTTACTTTGGCAAATTGTAACATATGATGGAATAGTATGTGATAATTGATCATACATGATTATGCATAGAGTCTGTATGCATTGTGATTTGTCCGTTGGACTGTCGTAAGGCCTAGTTGCCTAGGAGTTGAACACACCTTAGTGCGGGTGCGAATAGACAAGTGGGGTCCCGTAGTTGGCCTTGAGGGCGTTGGGCGCGGTGTTTCACAAAGGCGGTGGTAGCCCTCCGGGACCGTGAGACAAACCGATGCAAACGCACCAACGATCTGACCGGCCGCGGTCCTATATCGAGATCTTGTGAGAATGCTTTCGTATAAAGCCTTGTTGCGCAAAATGACCGATTATTTTCTCGGAAAGCACTTGTTTTTATGGTGACGAGATACTAGCATGTCTCCCGATCATTCTCTCCGAATGTTTTGTGTCTAGCTCCATGGAGTAGGATCTTGGTTATTGAGGGCTCATGTGTATAGAGTCCGGTGCATTATTTGCATTTATCATTATTATGGTCTCGGCATTGATATATTGTTGATATACCTATGACCGCTCGGAACTGTTTGCTTGATCATAATCGCTCTTGATTGTCTATTACTATTACCGTTGTTGTAAATGCTATGTGGGCGCTTTGCGCCGTTTGGTTTCTTGATGCTATAATTGGTAATGACGGAAGGATGTCTTACCTCTTTTCTTTCTGTCTCTCCCTTTCGTCTATCGTACATTGCGTCTCATCGAAGACAACCGTGAGGAACCGAAGCTCCCAACTTCCCTGGTTTTTGGCCTTATCTTGATTGAGCAACTATAGAAGACTATGGAGCCCCGTACGCACAGATTTTTGGGAGATGTACGTCTGACATTCTTAGGAGGGCCAGAGTGCTGGTATATCAACTACAGTTCTGAACGCTGTGTCTACACGGGAGATGTCTCGATATCACTAGCCTGGAGACGCCACGAACCACCTGTCTTCACCTGCTGTATTAGCCTACGCTTGGAGTTTCAGCTACCGATACGTGAGATGTGGGGCGATCGTTACTTCACTCCGAGAGAGGACTCTTTTCGTTCTACAGCTCGGGCCCCGTCCCGTGTCTCTGCTATTCCTATGGTGATTTCCTCTGATGATGAGGAAGATCCTGAGGAAGATCCCGAGGAAGTCCCTGAGGACGACCTCGAAGAGGACCCTGAAGAGGATCCTGACACGATTCCTCCTCACTTGAGGGATTGATGTTACTCGTAGCTACTGAAGGCTACCAGTATATTATTTTGGGGGCCCGATGCTTTGTTTGTAGTGGGCTGTAAATTCTGATACCGTGGGGATGTGTATGTAATATTTTAGGGCGGTATAGTTTTGCTTTTTGATGTACCAGGCTTGTAACTAAATGCTTTGATAAACTTATATATATATATATATGATGATGCGAGATGTTAATTATATGAATTTAAATACTTTGTCCCAACCACAACATGTCTATGCATATTTTACTTCTGTTTGATCTTTTATTTCCATTGATGCCTCGCCAACATGGTTACTAATTAAAAAGAAAAAAAAATGTATATATAACATAACCGCCAATTAAAATACCCAACTATAATCTAGTGAATATACGCGTCTTATTAAAATGGACCGGGTCTCAACTCACCTAACTTTATTTCCGCATTGTAATCGACCATGTGACGTTCCCTTGGAAAAAGGGGCGTTACATTCTACCTTTCACCAGGTTCTGTCACGAGCTGGGATGATATGAAGAAGTTATTCTTGGAGAGGTTTTTCCCTGCATCTAGAGCAGCTGCCATTAGAAAAGACATTTGTGGCATAAGGCAAATGACTGGTGAGACTTTGTATGAATATTAGGAGAGATTCAAGAAGCGGTGTTCAAGCTGTCCCTACCATCAAATTAGTGATTAGCTCTTAATTCAATATTTCTATGAGGGCTTGTTGCCGATGGATAGAAGTATGGTGGATGCCTCATCTGGAGGTGCCTTGGTGGATAAAACCCCTACTGCACAAGAGATTTGATAGCAAATATGGCAGCCAATGCTCAACAATTTGGCACAAGAATCCTTACCTCCACCAGAGGAGTCAATGAAGTTCAATTGTCTCAAGTCGACCAATAGAGAATGGAACATAGACTTTATGAATTGACTTCTTAGGTGAGGCAATTAGCAATGGGACAACATGTACCAGTTTCTGTACAAGAGCTTGCAAGGGTGTGTGGCATTTGCTCTTGTTCATCTCATCCTACTAATGCATGCCCCACACTTCAGGATGGTGGTTTTGTTTTTCCAGAGCAGTCACTTACAGCAGCTGGCATTTTTCCTGGTAGACCTCAATATCAGCAGTCCCAGTAGCCAAGATATGATCTAGTTTCTAATACTTATAACCCTGGCTAGAAGGACCATCCTAACTTGAGATATGGGAATTCTGGTCAGCAATAACAACCTCAACAGCAGCAACAATTTAGATACTGAGTTGTAGGTCCTAGCAACAAATACCAACCACCTGCATTCAGACAACAACAAACTGTGCAGCCACCTGTGCAGCAGCCCCTCATGTTGCCAAGTCTAGCAACCACTCCATCTGAACCATCATTGGAAGATTTGATGAAACAAATGGCCACAAATAATATTCAATTCCAGCAGAATGTCAATGCTACCATTCAGAACCTGCAAACTCAGATTGGGCAGCTGGCCACCACCATGAGTGAATTGAAAAGTCAAGGGTCGAACCAATTGCCTTCACAAACAGTCAGCAACCCAAGAGGCAATGTAAGTGCCATTACCTTGAGAAGTGGCAGAGAAATTGATGGTCCTAATTTACCACAATCAGAGCTCCCATTGCAACAACCAGATACTGAATCAGTCCAGAAGAAATGTGTAGAGAATTCAGACCTGGTCATTCCACTACCCTTCCTAAATAGAGTGACACAGTCCAAGCAGATAGTGCAGACAGAAATGGAAAAGGAAGTCATGGAGACATTCAGGAAGGTGGAAATCAATATTCCTCTCTTAGATGCAATCAAGCAAATTCCCAAGTATACCAAATTCCTCAAGGAGTTGTGTACTCACAAGAGAAGACTTAAGGGTACTGAGAAGGTCAGTATGGGCAGAAATGTTTCTACGATGATTCAGCCAAGCATGCCAAAGAAATGCAAAGATCCTATAACTTTCACAATCCCTTGCACTATAGGCAATTCTAGATTTGACCATGCAATGCTAGATTTGGGTGCTTCTATCAATGTCATGCCTATATCAGTGTATAAGTCTTTGAACATTGGCACCTTACAACCCACTGGCATAGTGATTCAGTTAGCAAATAGAACCACTGCTCATCCTGCAGAGTCTTTGGAAGATGTGTTAGTGCGGGTGAATGAGCTAATTTTCCCAGCGGACTTCTACATTCTGGACATGGAAGATGAGTCTTCAACAAATCATGCTCCATTGATTCTAGGAAGACCATTCCTCAAGACAGCCAAGACCAAGATAGATGTGCATGCTAGCACCCTTTCTATGGAATTTGGTGAAGATGTGGTACAGTTTAACATTTTTGATGCCATGAGACATCCCCTTGAGGAGCATTCAGTTTTTCATGTTGATGTGATTGAAATGATGGTTGATGATACTTATGCTGATATGAGTGTTGAATTCCCTGATATTGCTGGCTTTTTGGATTCTATCACTTGTGATATATGTGTTAGGCATGATCTTGAACCATGTCTTTGCATGTCTTTGAGATTTATGCGGTTATGAGTGATGATGCAGCTGCTTATTTGACTGATGCAGCATATAAAAATGTGAGTCAAAATTATGTCGAATTTAATGCTGCTGAATTGCTTGTTTCAAATAGCTTGCTGCCTTCCATTGTGCATCCCCCATCCTTAGAGCTAAAGACTTTGCCAGACCACCTTAAATATGCATATTTGGAAGATGGTGAGAAGCTGCCAGTGATTGTCGCTAAGAATCTATAACCTGAACAAGAAGAAAATTTGTTGCAGGTTTTGAGGCAGCATAAGCGGGCCATCGGATAGACACTTGCAGACATTCCTGGTATTAGTCCCTCCACATGTATGCATAGGATTTTATTGGAGGAAGGTACCAAGCTAGTGAGGTAGCCCCAAAGGAGACTAAATCCCCTGATTCTGGATGTGGTGAAGAAGGAAGTGACCAAGCTGCTGCAAGCTAGCATTATTTATCTCATATCCGATAGTAAATGGGTGAGCCCAGTGCAAGTGGTTCCAAAGAAATCTGGAGTCATAGTAGTTGCAAATCAGAACAATGAGCTCCTACCCATAAGAATCCAGAACAGTTGGCGGGTGTGCATTAATTATAAGCGGCTTAACCAGGCCACTAGGAAAGATCATTTTCTATTGCCTTTCATTGATCAGATGTTGGAGAGACTGGCTGGCAAGTTGCATTACTATTTCTTGGATGGATATTCGGGCTATTTTCAGATTCATATAGCCCTAGAAGACCAAGAGAAGACCACTTTCACATACCCATTTAGAACATTTGCATACAGGAGAATGCCCTTTGGTCTGTGCAACGCTCCGGGAACCTTTCAAAGGTGTATGGTCAGTATCTTCTCTGAATTTTTAGAGAGTTACATGGATGTGTTTATGGATGTTTTTACTGTCTATGGCTCTTCCTTTGATGCATGTTTGGATAGTTTGGCTCGAGTTTTGCATAGGTGCATTGAAACTAACCTTGTCTTGAATTTTGAGAAATGTCATTTCATGGTAGAACAGGGTATAGTTTTAGGGTATTTAGTATCTAGCAAGGGTGTTGAGGTAGATCCTGCAAAAATAGATGTCATTTCATGCCTATCTTTCCCCACATGTGTGCGGGAGGTTCGTTCTATCCTTGGTCATGCAGGTTTCTATCGACAGTTCATAAAGGATTTTAGCAAAATTACCCTTCCACTGTCCAACTTATTGCAAAAGGATGTAGAGTTTCACTTTGACCAGAGATGCAAGGATGCCTTCAATCACTTGAAGTGAGCATTAACCAGTACACCTATCATCCAGCCACCAGATTGGACACTCTCATTTGAACTCATGTGTGATACGTCTAATTATGCATTGGGAGCTGTCCTTGCACAGAGAGTCGGCAAAGTACCTCATGTCATTTCCTATGCTTCGAGAACTTTAGATGCTGCACAAGCCAACTACACTACAACCGAAAAAGAACTTTTGCAATTATTTTTGCTTTAGATAAATTTCGATCATATTTGCTTGGTTCTAGAGTGGTTGTATTTTCAGATCATGCAGCTTTGAAGTTTCTCTTGTAAAAGCCTGATGCAAAGCCTCGGTTGATTAGGTGGATGTTGCTCTTACAGGAGTTTGATATTGATATTAGAGATAAGAGTGGAGCAGAGAACCTGGTGGCAGATCACTTGAGTCGGATTGAGAGAGAGGCAGATTCTTCTCCTATCCATGATGCCTTCCCTGATGAGAAATTTTTCAAGATGCAAGGTAACATCCCTTGGTTTGCAGATTTGGTTAATTTCTTGATTACTAGAGCACTACCTGCGCATTTCACTAAGGCTCAGATTGATAAACTGAAAAGTGAGTCAAAATATTATGTATGGGATGACCCTTATTTGTGGAGATTTTGTAGTGACCAAGTCATTAGGAGATGCATTCCTGATCATGAGTTTGATTCTGTTCTTAGCTTTTGTCATGCATTTGCCTGTGGTGGACATTTTGGACCTACTCGTACAACTAGGAAAGTTTTGGACTCTGGATTATATTGGCCCACTCTATTTCATGATGCATATTTGTTTTGTAAATCTTGTGAACAATGCCAGAGAATAGGGAATATTTCTCGTAGGAATGAGATGCCCCAACAACCTTTGTTATTTTGTGAGATATTTGATGTTTGGGGTATTGATTTTATGGGTCCTTTTCCTGTGTCATTTGGTTTTGTTTACATTCTGCTTGCTGTGGATTATGTATCTAAATGGGTGGAGGCAAAAGCCACTCGGACTGATGATTTCAAAGTTGTTGTGGATTTTGTTATATCACATATTTTCTGTTGGTTTGGAGTCCCGAAAGCCATCATTAGTGATCAGGGTTCGTATTTTTATAATCGGAGCATGGAAGCCTTGATGAAAAAGTATGGAGTCTTGCATAGAGTTTCTACACCTTACCATCCCCAGACTAATGGGCAAGCCGAGGTTTCCAACAAAGAGATCAAGCAGATACTTCAAAAAACAGTTCAACCTAATAGAAAGGACTGGAGCAAAAGGCTTGAGGATGCTTTATGGGCTTACAGGACCGCCTATAAGACTCCGATTGGGATGTCTCCTTATGGGATTATTTTTGGCAAAGCATGTCACTTGCCGGTGGAAATTGAGCATCGCACATTTTAGGCAGTAAAGAGGTGTAACTTGGACCTAAATCAAGCAGGCATGGAGCGAAAGCTACAGTTACAAGAATTAGAAGAGATTCACTTGGAGGCTTATGAGAGTTCCAAACTTTATAAAGAGAAGACCAAAGCCTTCCATGATAAGATGATCATGAGAAAAACATTTGAGATTGGTCAAAAAGTTCTCCTCTATAACTCACGCCTCAAGCTTATACCTGGGAAGCTCAGATCTAGGTGGCTTGGTCCATTTGTTGTTACTAAGATTTTTCCTTATGGTGTTGTGCAGGTTACAAGTGAGAATACTACCAAAGCTTTCACAGTCAATGGACATCGCCTTAAACCATTTTATGAGGGAGCTCAAGAGGACATTTTGGAGGAGGTCTACTTGCAAGAAGTTGTCTACCCCACTTGATAAGGATTTTTTTTCCTTTCCTCTCTTTTATTTTACTTGTCCTTCATTAATTGATGATTTTGATGGAATGTTATTTTTCTTGTGAGCTTTACATTGCGAACAATGTACAATTTAAGTGTGGGGGAGGAATTTTAGCATTCTATTTTTGTTTCTGTTTTCAATTTTAATGCTTCTGCTATTTTTGCTATTTTGATATTTCAACCCTGTTGTTTATTTTTCTATTACTATTTTTGTTATTATTTTGGTTTTGTTTTCCGTGTTTGTTTATTACAAAAAAAAAAACAAAGTTGCAAACAAAAATTAAAAAAAAAGAAAAAGAAAAAGAAAACAAAAACAATGCTTTGAAAGAAAAATGTGTTTTTGAATGGATTTTAAGTTGTGTTAAAGTGATGAGTAGAAATAAATCAAGTAAAAGGTTCATGGTTTGAATTGGTGGATTGAGTTTGATAGATGCATACCTTGTGAGTTTTTGAGCATATTGGTGGATTTTAACATTTGCACCATTCTCCTCTTTCTTGTGTGATTTTCATTCATATTAATTGATCACTCTAGAACTTGCTTTGATTCTTTTTGAGACTACATTTTCACTTGCATGCATAAACATGATTGAGGCCTTCTTTTTTTTATTAGCTACTTTAGCCAAATAGCCAACCCTGCATTATTTCCTTTGTTTAACCCCCTTGAGCCTACTTGTCTATTCTTTGTTTTAGCTCATTATATAACTTATGTGAAAAATCATGTTTTACCTTGCCTTAGGGAATGGGAAAGCATTGGTTCATTTTCATTGGAAGAGCTCTTTGGCTTGTGAATAATTAATAGTTCAAGTGTGAAGGTTGTGCAATATTGATTAGTGTGTGTGTGCAATATTCAAAGTGTTTGAAGAAAAAAATATATTTAAAAAATAAAGAAAGATAAAAAGAAAAAAATTGCAAGAGAGGTTGAATTTTTAAGAAAAAATAATAAAAGAATGAAAGTGAAGGAAATATGTGAAGAGAATGTATATTATTTGAAGTTGGGGGATAAAAATTCATGTTTGTTACTTGTCATTTGAGTTCCTTCCCAATGCTCTTTTATTCTTTTGGGTGTTTAACTTGTCATATCCATATTATTTCCTTTCCTTACCTTGGCCCCATTTCAACCTTGAATAAAGTCCTCTTGATTTTTGTGTGCATGTGTTTTGAGTAGTGGAGAAGTAGAAAATAAGCAGGCTTATGGTAGTGCAATTTTCATAGATTGAATTGAGTGAAATACTTATCCCGTAAACACTTGAGGGATTGAGAGTGGATCTTGTGAGGATCTATCATTCTTGATTCATTCTTTTCAAATTGATGATACCTTACTTGTTCCCTTAAATCTTTAGTTGTTTTTCTTACTTATAGCTTTTGCATTCTTGAATGTCATTTGAAATTGAGTCTTTTAGAGTTTTTAGTTTTCGAGTTTGTTTTGTTTTTCTTTGTTCCCTAGTTTTGGTTTTTTCTGTTTTGTCCGAGGACGTGCAAAAGAGTAAGTGTAGGGGTATTTGATAATTATGATTTTTAACATATAAATATCCACAAAATTGCCTTATTAATGATGTCCAGATTATAATTAAGTGATCTTAGCACTCATTTAGATCATTGGGTTGAATTGGGCTTTAAAGCAAAATTTTTAGATTTTAATGCATATTGACATTGGTTCAGTATTTTGATCATAACTTAAGTTGTAAATCTCTGATTTTAATTTCTTTATATGCTAGGAAATATGAGAAAAATATCTACAAGTTTTGTGAAATGTCAAATTGGAAGATTCGGATATTTAAGTAGTCAAATACAGCCTTGAAGTTGGACCAGCGGTACTGTCACAAATTTTGGACACACCTTCACTATTTTGGGCATATCTCACTCATTTCAAGCCCAAATTAAGCATGTGAGCACTCCTTGGAAAGCTTACTTCAAAGGCTATCTGATGGACTTGATTTGAATTAGAGATTGTGACAGAAATCCAAAAGATGGAAACGTGAAAAAAGTGGAGGAATCATTGGAAGGTGGGAGACACACTTTCATAATGAGAAAATAATTCATTGGAAGGTGGGAGACACACTTTCATAATGAGAAAATAATTCATTGGAAGGTGGGAGACACACTTTGATAATGGAGGAATAATTAACAAAAGTGGGTGAACCACTTTTGACTCTTAGTGGATGATGAAGAGGAGAGCAATCATATTTTGATGAGAAGAATGGAGAGCTTCTACGTAGAAGAGTGGTTATTGTAGTTTTAGTTTTTGATTTTGAGATTTCTCTTCTTCTCTTCCTCTCCTCCTCTCTCTTTGTTATTTTCATGGTTCTTGAAGATTCTCCAATGGTGATGGCTATGGAGAGCTAAACTTCTTTAATCAATCCAAGAGATTGACATTCTTGATGATTAATCTTGAGATCTTGTTTTAATTGCTATACATTCATCTATTAATCAAGTTTCTTTTTTTCTTCTTCTCTTGTTTAAATTCTGATTTAATTCTTAATTTGATTAGAATTTACATATGTTAATTGCGTAATTATCATGTGCCAAGAGATGAATTCAAAGGTTAAACAATGCATCAAAGGTGTTTAATGAAATATTTAACTTGGTTAGATTTTGGTTTTTAAGTTGATTTGGGTTTGGATGAATGCTTAATTTTTCTAATCTCAATTAATTGAATTCTAGAAGCATTTCTAGTAAAATATCCATGGATCATTGAGAGGCTTCTTGATGTGATCTAAGATCAAGGATTTGGTTGATAGTTGAATGAATATATAAAGATCAAGGAAGAATTAAAATCAAGATTGGTTAATTCTCTTGGATTGGTTGTTTTCCTAATTTTTTTTACTCATTTTAATTGCTCTTTGTTGTTTAATCTTGCAAAACTTTTTCCCCCTATTTATTAACCTCTTAATCTGACTTCATAATTAGAGTGATCTACGGGCTCGACCCGGTGTTACCTTATGCTACAAGTAATTTTGGTAAATCGGTTATAAATTAATTTAAATTTGATAATCTCGACAGTTATCAAATCATCTCAAAATTCTAGTCCATTATGTTTTATTTTTCCACTCAATGCTAACAATTTTAGATTTAAACCGGGTATGATTTCATTACTTCCTAATTTTCATGGTTTAGAATCTGAAAGCCCATGTTTACATCTAAAATAATTTGAAGAAGTATCTATCACATTTATTGATCAAAATTGCACTGAAGAAATTGTTAAACTTAATTTATTTCCTTTTTCTTTGAAAGATAAAGCAAAAACTTGGCCAACGCTATGAAACTAAGATCAACTGGCACATGGCAAGAAATGCAAAATGAGTTTTTTCAAAAAAAATTTCAACTCATAAAACCAATGCTTTGAAAAGACAAATCCAAAATTTTTCCCAAAATTCAAATGAAGCATATTTTCAATGTTGGGAAAGTTTTAAAGATTTGTTAAATTCTTACCCACATCATGGTTTTGAAAAATGACGCACTACAAGTTTTTTTTTTTTGAAGAGTTAACACCTGAATCCAAACAATTCATGGAAACAATATACAATAGCGAGTTTCATGATAAAGAACCTGAAGAACCTTTAGAATATTTAGACCATTTGGCCGAGAATCCTCAAGCTTGGCATGGTATTAATCTTTCTAAAAATTCAATTAGATCTAACCTTGCAAGTGCTACTAAAGGAAATATCACCTTAGTCAAGAAGAAGATTTAAATGCTAGGTTCACTGGTTTGGCTTGAAAGATTAAAGCCATGGAATTAGAGAAAGTAAAAGAAGTCAAATCTGTGCAAAATGAAGAAATTTTGGCATTTGTTATGAATTAGGACACTCAACAAATGAATGTCCAAAAATTTCTATTTTTAAAGAAGTTGTGCATGAGCAAGTAAATGCAATGAATAATTTTAAAATGTCATTCACCTCTTCTTTTTTAGATTCATACAATCCAGGATAGAGAAATCACTCGAACTTCAGTTAGGGGACTAAAAATCAGGCACAATTTATGCAACCACCACCTCCTCAGGCGCAATTGGACTCTCAAAATTCTCAAGGATATGGACCTTATGTCCCACCATATAGAAAAACCTTGAAGTAACATTACATGCATTCATGAAAAAGCAAGAGGCCATTAATAGCCAAAACACTCAAGTCATGATTGACATAAAAGACACTCTTACTAAATTTGCTTCTGCACTCACCATTCACGAAAAAGAAAAATTTCTTTCTCAACCTCAACCAAATCCCAAGGGTCAATACAGTCTAAATGAGGGTAGTTTAGAAAGCCAACAAATAGATTGAGTCAACTCAGTAATAACTCTTAGGAGTGGAAAGATTGTTGAAAAACAAATTCCTGAACCTTGTGAGAGAAATGATGAATCAATCCCCCAAGATAAGGAAGAGATTGATAAGCCACCTGGCCCAAAGGAGACCAAACTCTCATCTTCACCCCCATTTCCTCAAGCATTAGACAATTCAAGGAAATTGAACCACAACACTGAATTTTTTGAAATTTTTAAACAAGT
This sequence comes from Ormosia semicastrata, assembly GCA_029884595.1. Taxonomy (NCBI): domain Eukaryota; kingdom Viridiplantae; phylum Streptophyta; class Magnoliopsida; order Fabales; family Fabaceae; genus Ormosia; species Ormosia semicastrata. Next base: position 68,070,895 of record JAQQTO010000061.1, on the reverse strand, counting down.
GAAAGTCAATATTCCTTTGTTAAATGCTATCAAACAGATTCCTTCATATGCGAAATTTTTAAAGAACTTATGAACTATTAAAAGAAAACTAAATGTGAAAAAAGTCTTTTTGGCTGAACAGGTAAGCTCTATTCTTCATAATAATAATGCCCTGAAATATAAAGACCCTGGTTATCCTATAGTTTCATGCATTATTGGAGAACATAAAATTGAATAAGCTTTACTTGATCTTGGTGCTAGTGTTAATTTACTTCCATATTCAGTTTATCAACAACTCAACATAGGTGAGTTAAAACCAACTTCTATAACTTTTTTACTTGTCGATAGATTAATTAAAATTCTAAAAGGAATAATGAAAGATGAGTTAGTACAAGTTAATAAATTCATATATCCTGTGGATTTTTATTATCTTGGAAACTGAACCTATGGTTAATAGTGACAAGTCAATTCTTGTTATTTTAGATCGCCCATTTTTAGCAACATCTAATGCTTTGATAAATTGAAGAAATGGAGTGATGAAGTAAACATTTGGAAATATGACACTGGAGCTTAATGTTTTCAACATGTGCAAGCAACCACAGGAAGTCCATGATGAAAAGGAGAAAGTTGAAGGGATTGAGGCCATTATAGATGATTATCTTCAAACTAGGAGTTCTTCATACTCATTTTAAATTTGTTTAATCAATTCATTTGACTCAGGTATACAATTAGATGATGATATTTCTTAAATATGCACTTTGCTTGATTGTACACAAGTATTAGAATACAAAGGATGAAAGCTGAGATTCAAAGAGCTAAAACCCATGAATGATAATACCTATGAAGAAGTACCCACACTGGAAATAAAGCCATTACCTACTGGGTTGAAGTACATATTTTTCAGAGAAGAACAAAGTTTTCCAGTGGTAATTTCTTCGACCCTTACCAGAGAATAAAAATATATGTTAATAGAAATACTTAAAAGGCATAAAAGTGCAATTGGATGGACATTAAAGGACATAAAAGGTATTAATCCATTAATTTGTACACATAAATACATTTAGAGGATAATGCTAAAACATCACAAAAATCTCAAAGAAGATTAAATCCACACATGAAAGAGGTAGTTAGAGCTGAAGTTCTCAAATTACTTAATGTTGGAATTATCTACCCTATCTCTGATAGCCAATGGATAAGCCTAACACAAGTTGTACCTAAGAAATCTGGAATAACAGTGGTTGAAAATGAAAAAGGTGAGTTAATACCTATGCGAGTCTCATCCAGTTAGCATGTGTATTGATTTTAGAAAATTGAATGCTGCCACTAGGAAAGATCATTTCCCTTTTCCATTTCTTGATCAAATTCTAGAAAGGGTAGCAGGACATCCCTTCTACTATTTTCTTGATGGTTATTCGTGTGGATAAATGACCCAAGTGTGTTTTGATTAATGACTAAACTGAATATGATTATTGTTTCTTTAATTCACTAACTACTTGCCAAACTTGATTTTTTCAATTAGATTTAATGGAGCAAGAAAAGTGGATGCAAAGAATCATGGAGCAAAGCATTTAAATGCAAGGATCATGAAGGAAAACTTGAAAAAAAGCATCATGAAGAAGGAATTCAAGGAAAATTATCAAAAACTTTTTGTAAAGAAAAGACTTAGTAAAATTCTTTGATTAAGCTCTCTAAAATAAGTAAAAATAGTTTTTAAAAGTAAAAATGGACTAAGAATAAAAAAGGTTAATTAATAAGTTTGTACATCTATGTGCACATTTATGTACTTTCAGTTAATTAACTAACTTTTAATGAAAACCTATGCGTACATCTATGTATACATATTATACATTTATGTATACATCGATTGATTCTAGACTTACTTGATCAATATGCATGTTTCCATATATACATCGATTGGTACATCGATGTATAAATCAAAACAGAAGTAAGAATGCATTTTTGACATATATACATCGATTTGTACATCTATGTATAAGTCAACACAGAAGCATTGTATATATATATATACATCTATTGATACATCGATGTATAAGCCAAAACAGAAACAATAACGTTTTAAAATAACTATACAATCGATTAATTAATCGATGTATAATCTTTTGGGCTAAAAATATAAGTGCTTTTCAAGAACAACATCGATGTATTCATATGTGTATCATTCAAGATCAAGAACATCGAAGAAAATAATCGATTAGGCAATCGATGAACACATGTTATAAAAGTGAAATCTTGTTTAATACATCTGTGTACACATCAATTGACTAATAATAGAATTTTTCTGATAAGTCTGTTATGATCTCAACTGACTTGTAAAGTGTATCCAACGAATCTATTTTGAGAAAAACCTATATAAGGACATTGGAAACACCTTTTACAAGAGAATTCATTCAAAATTTGAGAATACACACAAAAATATAGAGAGAGCTTTTCAGTGAAGAAAAACTGAGTATTTTTCTCTAGAGCTTCAATTTGTAATTTCTGATTTCTTAGAATCTGATTCAATCTTTTCAAATTTGGTAAAAGATAGATAAGAGAGAAGGTTCTCTCACTAGTTAGATCAAGAGTAGAACGGACTCTTGGTGCTGTGCAAGAGTAGAAGGAACTCTTGTGGGAATTGCAAGATTGCTTTGACTGAAAAGCTGCCATTTGGGTAGAAGGAACCAAGAAGTGGAGCTTTTGTAAAAGAATCTTGTATATTGATTTTCTATAGTGGATAAATCTCACAGTGGTGTGGGGACTGGATATAGGTTACCAGTGGAGGTAGCTGAACTAGGATAAATCTCGGTTTGTAATTTTCTCTATCCCTTAACTCTTTATTTGCTTTATTGTTGAATATATGAATTAACCAATATGATAGGGATGCTTATATGGTCTGATTTGTTAATAATCTTATTCTTATCTGAAATCAATCTTACTGTTAATATTTCTTTATACGTTTCAAATCTTGATTGCAATACATCTTGCAAAAACATATTTTGGTTTGTTGGTTGACAAAATCTCTTTCTTGATTAAAGAAAAGAACCAGTTTGTGCAAAAAGGGAAAAAGTTTCAAAAACTTATCATACTCAATTCAACCCCCTCTTCTTGAGTAATCAGAAGTCACAACCAACAAGTGGTATCAGAGCTTTCACTCTTGTGTAAAGCTTAACAGCTTAAGAGGATGGCTTCAAATGACATCTTGGGAGAAGGGGCTTCCTTGGCAAGACCCCCTGTTTTCAATGGCACTGCCTATATATATTGGAAAGAAATGATGTTAATATTTCTAGAGGCTAGTGGCATTGATGTTTTAGATGCTGTTGAGAATGGTCCATACATTCCTCACTCTCTTGATGCTAATGGCAACAAGAAAGAAAAACTTAGAAGTGATTGGGATGATGAGGACAAAAAGAAAGTAGGTTATAATGCTAAAGCTAATAATATTATAACTGCTACCTTGAGTTATGATGAATTTTTCAGGATTTCAAATTGTAAGACAACCAAGCGAATGTGGGATACGCTGCAAATTACTCATGAAGGAACTAGTGATGTAAAGAGAGCAAGAATGAACTCTGTAACATCCCAAAAATTCACTTACTTCATTATAGATAATCGTTTTATAATATTTATGATTTTTAGGAATTTTTCTAGATTTTTCCGAAAGCGTTGAATATTTTAATATATTCTTCATTTTGCGTGCGCACTGAGTAGAGTCAATCAAACGTTTCAAAAATTGATTGTTTCGTGATAAATAGTCATTTTTCCAATATTTGTGATTTTGATGATTTTTTGTGGAATTTTCTGGAAACGTTGAATATTTCAATATATTTTTCGTTTTACGTGTGCACTAGGCAGAGTTGGGGAAAATGAAATATTTTTCCTGAGGCTGGTAAACCTTGAACTGTCAACGTGTCGACGGGGGATCTTACTAAACCCGAGGGCGAGCACAGTTTACGAGGTTTATATTTTACGAGATTTTATCTGATAAATAAAATCACTGTATCATAAAATCATCTGATGAATAATAAAATATTATTTTCATCAACTGTAATTTTTATTCACTAGGAAAATAATTCTAACAATGTAATTAATCATCTGTCAGATGTATTTAATTCAGGGCACAAGCTTACTATGCACTTTATCGAGAAGCGCGCGAAGCTTCTCAAGGAAGCTTTGAGGGAAGCTTCTAGGAAGTTTCCTTCCCAACCACTCTTCTTTCTCCTCCCTTTTGGTGCTGCATGGCTGGCTAAGAGGGATATTTCATTTTCATTTCTCTTATTTTCTCTCCCTCACGTCTGCTCTCTTTCTCCTTCCTCTCTTCTTCACACGGCTGCACACACCCACAACCACCATTGTTGATTTCAAGCTTCCTTTGCTCAACCCAATAGAGACCATTGTTTCCTCTCTCCATCTTCAAGCTTTCCTTTTGTGGGCTCCTTTTGGCTTCTTCATTTTTGTACTCCACAGCCAACATCAAAGCTTGGAGCTTTAAGGTAAAGCTCTCAACTTTCTTCTCCTTTTCTCCCCATTTTTGTGTTCCATGGTCACATTGGTGACTATGGATGCCATTTCCACTCTTTGATCTTGATTCTGTGGATTTGAACACCCTAGGTTTTGGTGGTGGTGAATAACAAAATTTCTAAGCAAAAGGAGCATCCTTTCTTTTTGCTTCTCTCAGGTAAGAGGAAGACACTCCTCTTCAACCTCTATTAGCATTTAGAAACCTTGTCTGTGATTGATTGTGAGGAAACCCTATTGAGGGTTATCCTTTATTTGCATGTTGTTTATTATGTGTTATGCTATTAGATTGTTTGTTTGGGTATATTGATGTATCTGAATGGATTGGAATGTATAACATGGAAAGAAATGACGTCAGATTGGTTCTCGGATGGCCACGATTTTGAGCCCAAATTTTGGGGATTCTTTGTGAACAATTGTAACAATTTGAACTTCTGACCATTTAGTAGAATGTCAATGTCCGTCGAGTTTAGACTTCTGACCATTTAGTACAATGTCAATATCCGTCGAGTTTGGACTTCTAACCATTTAGTACAACGTCAATACCCGTCAAATTTGATTTTCTGATCATATCCGTCGAATTTGACCTTCTGACCATATCCGTCGAATTTGATCCTTTGACCATTTAGTATAATATTAATATCCGTCAAATTTGATCTTCTGACCATTTAGCACAATGTCAATATCCGTCGAGTTAGGATGTCAATATCCGTCAAGTTAGAATGTCAATATCCGTCGAGTGAGAATTTTTGACAATTTAGTGCTTTCTTCGGTTCAACACTTGGAAGATTTCTCCAATGTCAACACCCATCCGTCGAATTAGGATTTCTGTAAATTTTTTGATATATTCGACAGCTATATGCATCATTCGACAGAACTAACCTTCTAGTATATTCGATAGTTTTTGATCTCCATTCGACAGAATCTTCATTCGACAGAAATTGATTTTTAGCCATTCTTGTCAAAATTGTACCCTAGCCATTTCCGTCACCAAATCACCTTATGACTGACATCTTTCATCATTCTTTCATGTTATTTTTCGTCAAAAGGTAGCCTCAATTGTACACTAGATACATTGTCTCTATCGAATCCAACTGTATAATTTATCACCTAACTCCTAGTGATTAAATTAATGGTAATAGGAATCAAGAATTAGCAAATTGGAAAATTAAATTATATTGAGATTCATGAATTGTAAAGAACCAAGAATGGAATTTTCATAAGACTTAGGATAATTTTAATTAGGGTAAGAACAAGAGAGTGTGAGACTTTGAGATCTTAGAATAACCTTCTAAGTGTATGTGAATAAATTACCTAAGAGGATTTAATTAATTAAGAGAATTCCTTTAGAGACAAACTTTATAAGAAAAGCTAAACCTAAGCAAGAATTCATAATACATCTTAAAAATGCATTAATTCATTTAATTCTAATATTATGATATTGTGGGTCCATGTGAGTGACCAATGTTTGTGTTAATTTTTGCTTTGGCCAATTGTGGGATTACATGTAATAATGATCATACATGATTATGCATAGAGTCTATATGCATTGTGAATGTCCGTTGGACTTTGTTAAGGCTGAGTTGCCTAGGAGATGATCACACCTTAATGCAGGTGTGAATAGACAAGTGTGGTCCTATAGTTAACCTTGGGGGCGTCGAGGCGCGGGCGTCTCACAGAGGGCAGTGGTAGCCCCTCTGGACCGTGGGATAGACCAATGCAAACGCACTGATAATCCTGACCGTGACACAGTCCTATATCGAGATCTTGTGGGAATGCCGCTGTATAAAGCCTTGTTACGCAAAATGACTGATTATTTTCTGGAAAGCACTTGTTTTTATGGCTGACGAGATACTGGCATGTCTCGATCATTCTCTCCTAATGTTTTGTGTCTAGCTCCATGGAGTAGGATTTTGACTTTGTATGCATGTGCATAGTGGGTCCATGAATCATCTGGCATTTTTTTATTATTATAATTGGAACTGTTGTATTACTGATATATATAACTGCGTGGAATTGCTTGGTTGAGTATTACTGCTACTTAATGTTTATTGTCATTATTTATGTCAAAAATGCTATGTGGGCGCTTTGCGCCGTTTTGTTTCTTGTTGCTATAATTGGTAATGATTGTAGGATGTCTTACCTCTTTTCTATTTTTCTATTACTATTTGTCTGTATATTATGTCCCATCGAAGATGACTGCAAGGAAACGGAAGCTCCCGATTTCCTCAGCTTCTGGCCTGATCTCAAGTAGCGACTACTAAAGAGTATGGAGGCACGCATGCGCGGGTTTCTGGGAGATGTGCGTCTGACCTTCCTAGGAGGTCCAGAGTGCTAGCACATCAACTTTAACTCTGAGCACTGCATCTACTTGGGAGACGTGTCATTAGCTTTGGCCTGGAGGCGTCACGAGCCACCGATTTTCACCTGCTGCATCAGCCTACGTCTAGAATTTTATTTTCTTATACAGGAGATATGGGGTGACCGCTATTACACCCCGCGGGAGGACTCTTTTGATTCCACAGCTCGGGCCCCGTCCTGTAGCTCTGTGGCTCCTATGGTGGTTTCCTCGGATGAGGAAGACCCTGAGGAGGTCCCTGAGGACGACCTCGCGGAGGATCCTGAAGAGGATCCCGATACGATCCCTCTTCATCTGAGGGACTGATATTGCTGGTAACTACTGATGGCTTCCAGTGTTTTTTTTTGGGGGCCTGATGTCTTTTGTAGTGGGCTGTATATTTCTGATACCGTGGGGATGTATATGTATAATCCTTTGGGGCAGGTATAGTTTTACTTTTTGATATACCAGGCTTTGTAACCAAACAGTTTGATAAATATATATATGAATATGCAATGTTAATTCCAGTGTACGCTTTACCTTTGTTTTTATTCTTTATTTCCATTTATGTTTCGTCACTGTGTTTATTAACTATTGTTATTATTATTGTTGAGAAGAGAAAAAAATACTCACCAATTTAATTACATAACTATTATCAAGTAAATATATATTATATTAAAAGGAATCGGGTCTTAACTTATGTAATTTTATTTTCGCATTGTAATTGATAGTGTGACGTTCCCTTCCAAAAAGGGGCGTTACATTAAGTTGGTATCTGAGCCCCGGTTTATGTTTCTTTGGGTCTTGTGATTGAATCTGTCTTGTTTGTGTTGTGTGTTCTCTGAAAATCAAACGCAGAAGTGTACTGTTTGATGTTCCTCATGGATGCAACTGACTTTTCTATGCTTTCAGTTAATCTGATCTGAGAAAGTAAGATGGCGTAAAGGGAAGACATGGCAGCAGCTATTATGGCGATGCAGAGGATGGCTGAGGCCGTCGCACAACAGACTGAACAAGCTGCTCAGCAACAAGAAAGAGTTGCGCACCAACAAGAACGAGCTACTCAACAGCTCGAGGCTACTGTAGATGCTCAGAACTTGGCGGAGTTTCGACACCACAACCCTCCTCAATTCAAAGGGGAATTTGATCCGGACAAGGCTAGTATGTGGATCAAGGAGTTAGAAAAAGTCTTTCGAGGTATGAACTGAGCTGAGGACAAGAAGGTGACCTATGCAACTTTTATGCTGGTAGGCAATGCTGAAAACTGGTGGAATGGAATGCAAAGAATACTGGAAGCTGCGAACCGCGAGATTACTTGGGGCTTATTCAAGGAGAAATTCTTGGATAAGTATTTTCCTGCGAGTGCAAGATATACGAAGGAGTCAGAATTTCTCAACTTACGACAAAGGAATATGACCGTTAGTGAGTATGCGTCCTAATTTGAAAACTTGTCACAGTTTTCAACATACTCTCAGCATCAACCAAATGAAGCATGGAAATGTCAGAGATTCACAGAAGGACTGAGGTACGAGGTGAAGAAGGCGGTAATCACCCTGAAGATCAATGAGTTCTCAGAACTGCTGGATACTTGCTGTGACGTAGAGGCTCTGGAGGAATCTAGAGATACGAGGAACTAGAACTTTGGGCCTACGAGGTTCCAAAGAGACGGTGATAACAATTCGAACCACTTCCAAAAGAAGCCCTATTCCTGACCAATGGGAAACAAGCAACAAACCATGGGTGGAGGCTTAGGTGGAGCTTTTACTGGGAACCAGACTGGCTAGAACGTGGCGTACCCCTCCAAATGCCAGAAGTGCGGTAAGGATCATCTAACAAGGGATTGTTCTATCAAAGGGCTCATCTGTTTCCGATGTGAAAAACCTAGACACATCTACAGAGACTGCAATCAAGCGAAGGTTGAACCTTTAATGAATGCTGCAAAAGCCAAGAAACCACAAGCTGGAGGACGAGTTTATACCACGAGCGGAGCTGAAGCCTCCAAATCCGAAGATTTGATACAAGGGGAAGGCACCATAGTAGGTAATCTTTTAACTGTACTGTATGACTCTGGGGTAACCCATTCTTTCATATCATATGACTGTGTGCAAAGACTTGGTTTACCAGTGTCTACCTTACCTTTTGACCTAACTGTTTCTACCCCCACTGATAAACCGGTAGTTACTACCAAAAGTCTGTCTAAACTGTCCATTGGTTGTTGAAGGTCGAACCTTTTCGATCGATCTGATCTGTTTACCTCTTTCCCAACTAGATATGATCTTAGGGATGGACTGGTTGTCTTCCAACCATGTTCTGTTAAACTGTTATAGAAAGACCATAGTTTTCCCATAGATGAGAATTCTAGATTTCTAACGGCCAACCGAGTTCAAGATCTCTTGAAAGAAGGAGCTCACGGATACATGCTATTGTCTTCTTTGAAAGTCGAGAACGAGGTTGATGTGAACACAATTCCAGTGGTGAATGAGTTTCTCGAAGTCTTTCCTGAGGATGTACCTGGGTTACCACCAGCACGAGAGATAGAGTTTGCTATCAACCTAGTACTGGGAGTTGGAAGATAAGATGAAGGAAACATAGTCGCGTTTGTTCTAAGATATGATGAAATTCTAGGATGAAATTCCTTTTTAGAAAGGGAGTGTTGTAACATCCCGAAAATTCATTTACTTCATTATAGATAATCATTTTATAATTTTTATGATTTTTAGGAATTTTTCTAGATTTTTCTAAAAGCGTCAAATATTTTAATATATTCCTCGTTTTGCATGCGCACTGAGCAGAGTCAGTCAAACACCTCGAAAAATTGATTGTTTCGTGATAAATAGTCATTTTTCCAATATTTGTGATTTTGATGATTTTTTGTGGAATTTTCTGGAAACGTTGAATATTTCAATATATTCTTCGTTTTACGTGTGCACTAAGCAGAGTTGGGGAAAATGAAATATTTTTCCTGAGGCTGGTAAACCTTGAACTTTCAACGTGTCGACGGGAGATCTTACTAAACCCGAGGGCGAACACAATTTACGAGATTTACATTTTACGAGATTTTATCTGATAAATAAAATCACTGTATCATAAAATCATCTGATGAATAATAAAATATTATTTTCATCAACTGTAACTTTTATTCACTGGAAAAATAATTCTAACAGTGTAATTAATCATCTATCAGATGTATTTAATTGAGGGGACAAGCTCACCATACACTTTATCGAGAAGTGCACGAAGCTTCTCAAGGAAGCTTTGAGAGAAGCTTCTAGGAAGTTTCATTCTCAACCACTCTTCTCTCTCCTCGCTTTTTGGTGCTGCACGACTGGCTAAGAGGGATATTTCATTTTTCACTTCTCTCATTTTCTCTCCCTCACGTCTGCTCTCTTTCTCCTTCCTCTCTTCTTCACACGGCTGCACACACCCACAACCACCATTGTTGATTTCAAGCTTCCTTTGCTCAACCCAATAGAGACCATTGTTTCCCCTCTCCATCTTCAAGCTTTCCTTTTGTGGGCTCCTCCTGGCTTCTTCATTTTCGTACTCCACAGCCAACATCAAAGCTTGGAGCTTTAAGGTAAAGCTCTCAACTTTCTTCTCCTTTTCTCCCCATTTTCGTGTTCCATGGTCACATTGGTGACTATGGATGCCATTTCCACTATTTGATCTTGATTCTGTGGATTTGAACACCCTAGGTTTTGGTGGTGGTGAAGAACGAAATTTCTAAGCAAAAAGGAGCATCCTTTCTTTGTGCTTCTCTCAGGTAAAAGCAAGACACTCCTCCTCAACCTCTATTAGCATTTAGAAACCTTGTCTGTGATTGATTGTGAGGAAACTCTATTGAGGATTATCCTTTGTTTGCATGTTGTTTATTATGTGTTGTGCTATTAGATTGTTTGTTTGGGTATATTGATGTATCTGAATGGATTGGAATGTATAACATGGAAGGAAATGACGTCAGATTGGTTCTCGGATGGCCACGATTTTGAGCCCAAAATTTGGGGATTCTTTGTGAACAATTGTAACAATTTGAACTTCTGACCATTTAGTAGAATGTCAATATCCGTTGAGCTTAGACTTCTGACCATTTAGTACAATGTCAATATCCGTCGAGTTTGGACTTCTGACCATTTAGTACAACGTCAATACCCGTCAAATTTGATATTCTGATCATATCCATCGAATTTGACCTTCTGACCATATCCGTCGAATTTGATCCTTTGACCATTTAGTACAATGTCAATATCCATCGAATTTGATCTTCTGACCATTTAGCACAATGTCAATATCCGTCGAGTTAGGATGTCAATATCCGTCGAGTTAGAATGTCAATATCCGTCGAGTGAGAATTTCTAACAATTTAGTGCTTTTGTCGGTTCAACACTTGGAAGATTTCTCCAACGTTAACACCCATCTGTCGAATTAGGATTTCTGCTAATTTTCTGATATATTTGGCAGCTATATATATCATTCGACAGAGCTAACCTTCTAGTATATTCTACAGTTTTTGATCTCTATTCGACAGAATCTTCATTCGACAGAAATTGATTTTTAGTCATTCTTGTCAAAATTGTACCCCAGCCATTTCTGTCACCAAATCACCTTATGACTGACATCTTTCATCATTCTCTTATGTTATTTTTCGTCGAAAGGTAGCCTCAATTGTACACTAGATACATTGTCTCCGTCGAATCCAACTGTATAATTTATCACCTAACTCCTTGTGATTAAATTAATGGTAATAGGATACAAGAATTAGCAAATTGAAAAATTAAATTATATTGAGATTCATGAATTGTAAAGAACCAAGAATGGAATTTTCATAAGACTTAAGATAATTTTAATTAGGGTAAGAACAAGAGAGTGTGAGACTTTTCTAAGTGTATGTGAATAAATTACCCGTAAGAGGATTTAATTAATTAAGAGAATTCCTTTAGAGACAAACTTTATAGGAAAAGCTAAAGCTAAGCAAGAATTCATAATACATCTTAAAAACGCATTAATTCATTTAATTCTAATATTATGATATTGTGAGTCCATGTGAGTGACCAATGTTTGTGTTGATTTTTGCTTCGGCCAATTGTGGTTAATTGTGGGATTGCATGTAATAATGATTATACATGATTATGCATAGAGTCTATATGCATTGTGAATGTCCATTGGACTTTGTTAAGGCCGAGTTGCCTAGGAAATGATCACACCTTAGTGCAGGTGTGAATAGACAAGTGTGGTCCTATAGTTGACCTTGGGGGCGTCGGGGCGCGGGCGTCTCACAGAGGGCAGTGGTAGCCCCTCTGGACCGTGGGACAAACCGATGCAAACACACTGACGATCCTTACCGTGACACAGTCCTATATCGAGATCTTGTGGGAATGCCGCTGTATAAAGCCTTGTTCCGCAAAATGACTGATTATTTTTTGGAAAGCACTTGTTTTTATGGCTGACGTGATACTGGCATGTCTCCCTGATCATTCTCTCCTAATGTTTTGTGTCTAGCTCCATGGAGTAGGATTTTGACTTTGTATGCATGTGCATAGTAGGTCTATGAATCATCTGGCATTTATTATTATTATAATGAAACTGTTGTATTACTGATATATATAACTGCCTGGAATTACTTAGTTGAGTATTACTACTACTGAATGTTTATTGTCATTATTTATGTCAAAAATGTTATGTGGGCGCTTTGCGCCGTTTTGTTTCTTGTTGCTATAATTAGTAATGATGGTAAGATGTCTTACCTCTTTTCTATTTTTCCATTACTGTTTGTTTGTATATTGCGTCCCATCGAAGACGACTGCAAGGAAACGGAAGCTCCCGATTTCCCCGGCTTCTGGCCTGATCTCGAGTAGCGACTACTGAAGAGCATGGAGGCACGCGTGCGCGGGTTTCTGGGAGATGTGCGTCTGACCTTCCTAAGAGGGCCAGAGTGCTGGCACATCAACTTTAACTCTAAGCGCTGCGTCTAGTTGGGAGATGTGTCGTTAGCTTTGGCCTGGAGGCATCACGAGCCATCGATTTTCACCTGCTGCATCAGCCTATGTTTGGAATTTTATTTTCCTATACGGGAGATGTGGGGTGACTGCTACTACACCCCGCGGGAGGACTCTTTTGATTCCACAGCTCAGGCCCCGTCCCGTAGCTCTGTGGCTCCTATGGTGGTTTCCTCGGATGAGGAAGACCCCGAGGAGGTCCCTAAGGATGACCTCGCAGAGGATCCCGATACGATCCCTCCTCATCTGAGGGACTGATATTGCTGGTAACTACTGATGGCTGCCAGTGTTTTTGTTTTGGGGGCCTGATGTCTTTTGTAGTGGGCTGTATATTTCTGATACCATGGGGATGTATATGTATAATCCTTTGGGGCAGGTATAGTTTTGCTTTTTGATATACCAGGCTTTGTAACCAAACAGTTTGATAAATATATATATGAATATGCAATGTTAATTCCAATGTACGCTTTACCTCTGTTTTTATTCTTTATTTCCATTTATGTTTCGTCACTGTGTTTATTAACTATTTTTATTATTGTTGTTAAGAAGAGAAAAAAAATACTCACCAATTTAATTACATAACTATTATCAAGTAAATATATATTATATTAAAAGGAACCGGGTCTTAACTTATGTAATTTTATTTCTGCATTGTAATTGACAATGTGACATTCCCTTCCAAAAAGGGGCGTTACAAACTCACTCATGCATGAGTATGAACTCTTTCACATGAAAAATGGTGAAGACATCAATGATAGGCAAAGAAGGTTCACTCACATAGTGAATCAGCTGAATGGACTAGGAAAGAGCATTTCAAATGAACAACAAATCAATAAGATCATGAGATATTTGACAAGAGAATGGCAACCAAAGATTACTGTTATTGCTGAATCAAAGGACTTGGAAACCATGAATATTGCTACATTATTTGGAAAACTCAAAGAATATGAGATGGAGTTGCATAGATTGAATGACCATGAAGAGAAGGAGAAAAAGAAAATAGGCTTATCACTCAAAGTACATGTCTCCAAAGAAAGTCTTGACAGTGATGAAGATGAAGAAGTTGAAGATGAAGATGAATCTAAAGAGGAAATGGGACTGCTAGTTAGAAAGTTCAAAAGATTCCTCAAAAAGAAGAAAATCTACAACAAAAGGCCCTCAAACTTCTTTTCCAAGAAGAACTCTTCAAAAGCTGAAAGTTCAACATCAAATGTGAAGTGCTATGAATGTGGCATACCTGAACATTACAAGAATGAGTGTCCTAAACTTCAAAAGAAGGATAAGCATGATAATCATGAGTCCAAGGACAAGAAGAATAGAAAGCCAAGAAGAGCATACATAGCCTGGGAAGAGAATGATATGGATTCCTCTGAACATTCTGAGGAAGAAGAGGCCAATCTTTGTCTCATGACTAATCATCAAAGTGACAATGAAGATGAGGTAAATGAAATCCCTCCTACCTATGATGAACTATAAGATGCTTTTGATGAATTGCATAGTGAATATCTAAAAAATTGCTAAGCAATTAATGTCATCTAGGAAATTCATTGCTAAACAATGTAGTGAATATGCATCTCTTCAAATTAAGATTAAAGAATTAGAAGCTAAAAACATTAAACTAAGCACATCTAGTTCTACATGTTCTAATTGCAACATTCTGGAAAAAGAAGTGGAAAAATTGAAAACCACTCTATCTAAATTTACAATGGGAAAAGATAATCTAAATGTCATTTTAGGACATCAAAAAGGAATATATGACAAAGCTGGATTAGGATATAAACTAGCATTGCATGAAAAGGTTTGTAAGAAATTCTTTGTTGCACTTAAATCCTCTATTAGTCTTTTTGTTAAATGTTTCTATTGTGCAAGAAAAGGACATACAGCTTCTACATGCTATTTTAGAAATCCTTCAAGGATTTGTGTTAAACAAATTTGGGTTCCCAAGGGAACATATGTTATGACTAACACTAAAGGACCCAACAAAGTTTGGGTACCTAAGAAAAATGCTTAAAATCTATTTTGTAGGTGTGTTTGAGAGCCAAAAGTTCAAATTAGTATCTTGATAGTGGCTGCTCTAAACATATGATTGGAGATATCACTAAGTTATCATCCTTCACTCCTAAAGTGGAAGTGTCACCTATGGTGATAACAATAAAGGAAGGATCCTAGGAGTTGGAACAATTGGAAGAAGCACAACTACCAAGATAGAAGGTGTACTATATGTTGAAGGGCTCAAGCACAATCTACTAAGCATTAGTCAACTATGTGATAAAGGTTATAATGTATTATTTAACTCAAGTAGTTGCATTATAGAAAACAAGCATGATAAAAATGCAAAGTTGATAGGTAATAGATTGAATAACATATACATGATAGATTTAGATAGATATATGTTGTTTGATATCTATGGAAGAGGAAAATTGGCTATGGCATAGAAGAATAGGACATATTCACATGGATCATCTAAATAAACTCATTTCTAAAGAATTGGTAATTGGACTTCCTAAAACCAAATTCTCAAAAGATGGTTTATGTGATGCATGCCAAAAGGGCAAACAAACTAAAGTATCTTTTAAGGCTAAGAATATAGTTTCAACTGAAAGACCTTTATAACTACTGTACATGGATTTATTTGGACCCTCTAGGACCAAAAATTTTGGAGAAAATTTGTATGCATTAGTTATAGTTGATGATTACTCTAGATTTATATGGACCTTCTTCTTAGCACATAAAAAGAAAGCTTTTACAGCCTTTAAGAAAATGGCTAAGTTAGTACAAAATGAAAAAGACATGAAAATAACTACTATAAGGAGTGATCATGGTGGAGAGTTTCAAAATGAAGAATTTGATAATTTCTGTGAAGAGTTGGGAATTCAACATAATTTCTCTGCTCCAAGAACTCCACAACAAAATGGAGTTGTGGAAAGGAAAAACAGATCCTTAGAAGAAATAGCAAGAACTATGTTGAATGACTCAAACATGCCAAAATATTTTTGGGCAGATGCTGTAAACACGGCTTACTATTTAATGAATAGAGTCTTGATTAGACCAATTCTGAAAAAGACTTCATATGAACTCTATAAAGGTAGAAAACCAAATGTTTCACATTTTCATGTTTTTTGGTTGTAAATGCTTTGTACTAAATAATGGAAAGGATAATCTAGGAAAGTTTGATCCTAAAGCTGATGAAGGAATTTTTCTAGGCTATTCATCATCTAGTAAAGTTTTTAGAATTTTCAATAAAAGAACACAAACAATTGAGGAATCTGTACATATTACATTTGATGAAACTAATCCCAAAAGATTAGGAAAGGAATTTGTTGATGATGTTGCAGAAGAGATTCAACTTGAGGAAAATCAGGACAATGCCAAAGTGGATGAAGCAGTGGAAATTCCAGAAAATGCTCAACATGAAGATCTACCTAAAGAATGAAAAACTGCAAGGAATCACCCTCTAGACAACATAATTGGTGAAATATCCAAAGGGGTAACCACTAGACATTCCTTAAGAAATGCATGCAATAATATGGCTTTTTATCATAAGTTGAACCTAAAACTATAGATGAAGCAATTATTGATGAAAACTAGATTATGACAATGCAAAAAGAACTTAATCAGTTTGAAAGAAATAAAGTTTGGAAACTTGTTCCTAAACCCAAGGACAAACAAATAATTAGTACAAAATGGGTGTTTAGGAATAAGCTTGATAAAAATGGTATCATAATAAGAAATAAAGCAAGATTAGTAGCCAAAGGTTATAATCAAGAAGAAGGAATTGACTATGATGAAATATATGCACCTGTGGCTAGATTAGAAGCAATTAGAATATTGTTAGCATATGCATGTATCATGGATTTTAAATTGTATTAAATGGATGTTAAAAGTGCATTCCTAAATGGATATATACAAGAAAAAGTGTGTGTTAGTCAACCCCCTAGATTTGAAATAAATGAATTTTCTAATCATGTGTATAAACTCACTAAAGTCTTGTATGGACTTAAACAAGCTCCAAGAGCTTGGTATGAAAGGCTAAGTAATTTCTTACTTCAAAAGGGATTCATAAGAGGAAAAGTTGACATAATACTATTCACAAAAATAAAAGCACAAAACATACTACTTGTTCAAATTTATGTTGATGATATTATATTTGGTGCTACTAATGAATCTTTCTGTAAGTAATTTGCCTAATTAATGCAAAACGAGTTTGAAATGTCTATGATGGGAGAGCTTACATACTTCCTCGAACTACAAATCAAACAATATGATGATGGGACTTTCATAAGGCAAACAAAGTACTGCAAAGAACTATTGAAGAAGTTTGGAATGGAGAATGCAAAGGAAATGACTACTCCAATGAGTCCATCATGCTACTTGGACAAAGATGAGAAAGGTAAATCAGTAGATGTTTCCAAGTACAGAGGTATGATTGATTCCTTACTCTATTTAACTGCAAGTAGACCTAATATAATGTTCAGTGTTTGTATGTGTGCTAATCCAATCTTAAGGAATCACACTTAACTACTTTAAAAAGAATCATGAAATACTTGTTAGGAACTAAAGAAATGGGATTATGGTATCCTAAAGGATCAACATGTAACTTAGTAGGATATTCAGATTCTGACTTTGCTGGATGCAAGTTAGATAGGAAAAGTACTAGTGGAACCTACCACTTACTAGGAAACTCATTAGTTTCTTGATTTAGTAAGAAACAAACAAGTGTGGCTTTATCAACTGCTAAAGCAGAATATGTTGCAGCAGGAAGTTGTTGTGTACAAATTCTTTGGATGAAACAATAACTTATTGACTATGGTGTTTTCTTAGAGAAAATACCAATCAGATGTGATAATACTAGTGCTATAAATCTCACTAAAAATCCTATAATGCATTCAAGAACCAAACATATTGAGATAAGACATCATTTCATAAGGGATCACATTCAAAGTGGAGATATAATCATTGAATATGTTGATACATCTAAACAATTAGCTGATATTTTCACTAAACCATTGCTAAAGATAGCTTTTTCTACATAAGAAGAGAATTAGGAATAATTGATCCTACCTATGCTTGATGTTTTTGAATATTGAATGCGTGATATTTTGATGTTTGATGTTATACACCGATTGCACAATTGATTGATATAAGCATTATATACTTAAAATAATTAGAACATCAATTTGTACATCGATTGAAGTCAAAAATTAGAAAACATGTCTCTCTGAAAATCATTATGCATCGATTGACCAATCGATTCATTTAATTAAATAGGTACAGTATATGATATGCATCGATTGACACATCGATTGATCTACTATGAAAATATGAAAATTTCAATTTGATCTGCTATAAACCGATTAACACATCGATTGAATTATTAATCTAAGATGCACTACTCACAGTAAGTGCCTATGCATCGATTGATACATCGATTATAAATGGATTCAGAGTCTGATCCTGTGTATACATCGATTGTAACATCGATTGAGTGATAGATAAAAAATTTAGGACTCACTGACTTACTCTATACATTGATTTATATATCGATTGGATGTATGCTGTAATTGTTGGACTCTCTGACATTGCTTATACATCGATGCACACATCAATTGAGTTCAAGTTTTCAGAACTTGATACTCTCTGACTTAGTGTATACATCGATTAATACATCGATGTACCTGATTTAAACTAAAATCCTGATGCTAAGTATATCGATTAGCATGTGCATATTGGAGGTAAAAACCCTTGAACACATCAATTGGGAAATCGATTGACTATTCTGAGTTTATTAATTTCAACTTCCCTCCAAATTCTTCACTCATCTAAACCAAATTTCAGAGAACCTAAACCCTAGCAAAGCTCGAAATCTTCTCCAATGGCTCGTGTGAAGAATCCTGAACCCTCTACACTTATTCCCTATAACTCCACATCTTCCTCCTCAACTTAATCTTCCACACCTCAATGTGTTTCACCCACAGCAACCCCTGTTAGCCCCAAAAGAAAAAGAATTGAGAAAACTCAAGTTTCTCAAAGGATTGACAAGCTTCCAATCAAAAGCTTGAAGAAGAAAACACAAGAAAAAGGCAAGAAAGTTGCTAAATCTTCAAAACCAGCATCTAAGAAACAAGAAAAGAAGAAGAAGGTAGTGAAGGACACACCCAAGAAAAAAACTATTCAAAAAAGAGAAAAAGGACAGAGGAAGAAGAAGAAAATGATGAAGGAGTTACTGAGATTGAACTTCTTAGAAGGTATTTCTCTGATGAGGAGTACATTATGCTTTATAAGAACAATTTTAAACATAGAGATACTCATGAGGCTAGGATTGTTGATTTCAATTATTTTGAGACCAATGAGTTCACATTCATAAGATTTTAGAGGAGTATAATCTAAGTCAATTTCTACATATTAAGAGTGATATTTACCCTACATTGATCAATGCATTTTATTGTACATATAAAATGGACAATGAAGGATTCTCTGTTGAAGTAAAGAACACTAGAATTGAGATGACTTTTGCTGAGTTTGCTCAATTTACTAGACTAGATTACAAAAGAAGTAATCTTGCTGGTACTAGACTAAACAATGCTTGGATTAAGAATTTTGATAGGGAAGAAGCAAAGAAGATGCTTCTAATTGAAAATGCACCAGAAGGAAGACTGATAAACATTAGCTCTATGCACATTCAGCATAGGCTCCTGCAATATGTGCTGAGCAGGATACTTCTACCAAGATCAGGGAATCATGCTGTGATGCAGAATAATGATATTTTGATGCTTTGGGCTATACTACAGAAGAAGCAGCTGAGTTGGAGCTTCATAATTACCAGGCACATGTTGGACTGTAAAATCAATGGAGCTATCCTACCCTATCCAGGATTAGTGGTGAGTTTGCTGGAACACTTTGGAATTTCTCTGGATAATGAAGAGAGATTTGAAGCTACAATGGTAACTCATAAGTTTGGTGAAGGACCCATTAGCAAGATGAAGCTTGCTAAAGTAAATGGAGAGTGGGTTAGAATAGCTGGTGAAGAGCAAATAGCTGCAGAGGACAACTCAGAGCTGAATAGCAAAATGGCCAAGCTGATTCAAATGTTTGAAAGCTTTGAGGCTAGGCAAACAAAACATCATATTATGCTAAAATAATCTATTGACTACTTGAGTATTAGACTCAACACTTTAGAAGGCCAAATGGCCATTCTACATCAATATCTAGGCATTTCTGTCACTGCACCTCCAGAAGTTCATCATACTTCTGAAGATGTTGTGAACATAGCTAAAGAAGCTGGTGGTGCTGCTACACCTGCAGAGGAAGACAATCTTGAAGGCCAAGCAGGCCAAGCTTCACAGCACACTGAAGAACCAAGGACCAATGAAGATGCTTAGATCTTAGGGTGTCTTAAGTGTGTCTGTAATGATATTAATATGTTGCTTTTGATATTTGTTCAACTGTTTTCAATTTTAATTTTTCTTTGAACAATAATGATGATAAATGACTGTCTAACTTGTTTTGATTATGTTGATCTAAATGAATGAATCAATGAATGGTTGAATTTCTAGTATGTACCTTGTTTTACATGCTTTTGTACTTTGATTCTCCCGTACATATTCTTTTTGATAATGACAAAGGGGGAGAATAATAGGTACCATACACATACTAAATAAAATAACAACCTAAATAATGAATACCATACTAAATCAACTTGAACAAATGATCTAAAATAATGATGCAATGATCATATACATGTTCAAATGATAAAAACTATCAGTTAGACAGGGGGAGTAAATGGTAAATAACTGTTGCATTGTATTACTCTGATATGCATTGTATTACTCTGATATATTGAATGTTAAACATGTTATGTATGGTAAATTTGTTATCAATCAAAAAGGGGGAGTTTGTGGATAAATGACCCTAGTGTGTTTTAATTAATGACTAAATTGAATATGATTATTGTTTCTTTAATTCACTAACTACTTGCCAAGCTTGATTTTTTCAATGAGATTTAATGGAGTAAGAAAACTGGATGCAAAGAATCATGGAGCAAAGCATTTCAATGCAAGGATCATGAAGGAAAACTTGAAGAAGGAGCATCATGAAGAAGGAATTCAAAGAAGATTATCAGAAACTTTTTGTAAAGAAAAGACTTAGTATAATTCTTTGATTAAGCTCTCTAAAATAAGTAAAAAAGGTTTTCAAAAGTAAAAATGGACGAAGAATGAAAAAGTTTAATTAATAAGTTTGTACATCTATGTGTACATCTATATACTTTCAGTTAATTAACTAACTTTTAATGAAAACCTATGTGTACATCTATGTATACATATTATACATTTATGTATACATCGATTAATTCTAGACTTACTTGATCAATATGCATGTTTGCATATATACATCGATTGGTACATCGATGTATAAATCAAAACAGAAGTAAGAATGCATTTTTGACATATATACATCGATTAGTACATCTATGTCTAAGTCAAGACAAAAGTTTTTAACATATATACATTGATTCGTACATCTATATATAAGGCAACACAGAAGCATTTTATATATATATACATCTATTGATACATCGATGTATAAGCCAAAACAGAAGCAAGAACGTTTTAAAATAACTATACAATCAATTAGTTAATCGATGTATAATCTTCTGGGCTGAAAATATAAGTGTTTTTCAAGAACAACATTGATGTATTCGTATGTGTATCATTCAAGATCAAGAACATCCAAGAAAACAATCAATTAGGCAATCGATGTACATATGTTATAAAAGTGAAATCTTGTTTTATACATCTGCGTACACATTGATTGACTAATAACAGAATTTTTCTGATAAGTTTGTTATGATCTCAACTGACTTGTAAAGTGTATCCAATGAATCTATTTTGAGAAAAACCTATATAAGGACATTGGAAACACCTTTTACAAGAGAATTCATTCAAAATTTGAGAATACACACAAAAATATAGAGAGAGCTTTTTATTGAAGAAAAACTGAGTATTTTTCTCTAGAGCTTCAATTTGTAATTTCTGATTTCTTGGAATCTGATTCAATCTTTTCAAATTTTGTAAAAGAGAGATAAGAGAGAAGGTTCTCTATCTGGTTAGATCAAGAGTAGAAGGGACTCTTGTTGCTGTGCAGTAGTAGAAGGAACTCTTGTGGGAATTGGAAGATTGCTTTGACTGAAAAGCTGTCATTTGGGTAGAAGGAACCAAGAAGTGGAGTTTTTGTAAAAGAATCTTGTATATTGATTTTCTATAGTGGATAAATCTCACAGTAGTGTGGGGATTGGATGTAGGTTACCAGTGGAGGTAGCTGAACTAAGATAAATCTCAGTTTGCAATTTTCTCTATCCCTTAACTCTTTATTTGCTTTATTGTTGAATATATGAATTAAGCAATATGTTAGGGATGCTTGTATAATCTGATTTGTTAATGATCTTATTCTTATTTGAAATCAATCTTACTGTTAATATTTCTTTATAAGTTTCAATTCTTGATTGCAATACGTCTTGCAAAAACACATTTTGGTTTGTTGGTTGACAAAATCTCTTTCTTGATTAAAGAAAAAAATCAGTTTTTGCAAAAAGGGAAAAAGTTTCAAAATCTTATCATACTCAATTCAACCCCCCTCTTCTTGAGTAACAAGAAGCCACAACCAACAATTCGGGCTATTATCAAATACCCATTGCATTAGAGGATCAAGAAAAGACCACTTTTGCATGCTCATTTGGCACTTTTGCATACAGAGGAATGCCTTTTGGCCTTTGTAATGCTCTGACAACGTTCCAAAGATGCATACTAAGTATTTTTAGTGACATGTTTGAGCATTATTTAGAGGTTTTCATGGATAACTTGATAGTTTATGGAAATTCATTTGAAATTTGTCTTGACAATTTGGAAAAAGTTCTTAAAAGATGTGAAGAAAAAGAACTTATGTTAAACTGGAAAAAATGTCATTACATGGTTACCTCAGGAATAGTGTTAGGTCGTGTGATGTCTTCTAAAAAAATTGAAGTTAATAAGGCCAAAGTTGAATTAATTGCCCTTTTGTCTTCCCCAAAAATAGTCAGGGAAGTTCGTTCATTTTTAGGACATACAGGATTTTGCAGAAGATTCATTAAGGACTTTAGTGCCATATCTAGACCATTATGTAATCTTCTAATAAAAGATGCACCATTTGATTGGACTTAAGAATGCCAAAAATCTTTCAAAAAATTAATTAGTTTTCTTACATCTGCCCCTATCATGCGACCGCCTAACTAGTCTTTGCCTTTTGAGTTGATGTGTGATGCTAGTGATTTTGCTGTTGGCTCTGTTTTAGGCCAAAGAAAGAAAGGCAAGCCTTATATAATTTATTACGCAAGTCAAACTTTGAATAGTGCACAAATAAATTACACCACTATTGAAAAAGAACTACTTGTTGTAATTTTTGCATTGGACAAAATTTCAACTTATTTAATTAGTTCTTCTACTGTTGTTTTCACTAATCATGCTGCTATTAGAGACTTTATGTCTAAACAGGATGCCAAACCGAGGTTGATATGGTAGATCTTGTTGCTTTGAGACAAAATATTGGCACAATGAATGCTTTAACCCATTTATAAGTGATGGTAATATTTTTAGGAAATATAATATAATTACGTATATTATTTTAAATGGACTTTTAATGTTGTATTTTTCGATTGGAACCTCCATGTTGCGAGGATTCTAATTGAGTTATAAAAGAAATTAATCTTACCTTTACTTTATTTACCAAGAGTGGATCTTTTAACCCAAGTAAATAATTTTTATCATAGTAACAAAATATTTACTTCACCTTAATTAATCTTCAACAATTCCCTGTGGATCGACCTCGGACTCCCGAGAAATTTATTACTTGAGACAACCTGCACTTGGGTTCGCAAAGCAACAATTAATCCCGTATCAAGTTTATAGACTTGTTTGAAACTAAAAATTGTGCATCACAAGATGTCACACATTCTGCTATATCTCTCTTTATTCTTGGCCACCAAAACATCCACTTCAAATCTTGATACATCTTAGTCATCCCCGGATGCATACTCAAATTACTAGTATGAGCTTCATCCAAAATTACTTTCTTAAGTTCGGAAAGCTGTTTTAGGTACATCATCAACCTTTACACAAATCTGATGATAACCTGATCGCAGATCTATCTTAGAGAATACAGCGGCTCCTTTCAACTGATCCATCAAGTCATCAATTCTTGGTAGTGGATACTTATTCTTTATAATAACCTTGTTCAGCTGACGATAATCAACACAAAGTCGAGAAGTTCCATCCTTATTTTTGACTAGTAGTACTGGTGCTCCCCATGGCGAAACACTAGGTCGCACAAACTACTTCTCCAACAGTTCCTCCAATTGCTTCTTCAACTCTGCCAACTCCGCAGGTGACATTCGGTATGGTGAAATCGAAATAGGACCTGCTCCCGGCACTAAGTCGATAGAGAACTCAATCTCCCTTTCCGGTGGTAAACTGGGTACATCATCAAGAAAAATCTCTGGAAACTCATTGACGATAGGAATAACGCTCACATCCTTCTCACTCTTGACTTCTAAAGAAGACAGCAACATAAACCCTTGAGCTCCATCCCTCAACAATGACTTGACTTTAACAGCAGTCAAGAATCCAGAACTTTTTTCCTTAGGAAAAACTATGGTTTTACTTGCACAGTCTATCAGGATATGGTTAGAAGATAACCAATCCATTCCTAGTATTATGTCTATCTCAACAAGAGGTAAACAAATCAAATTGACCGAAAACATATGATCCTTTATAATAATAGGACAGTTCATACATATTTTGGATGTAACAACAGGCTTGGAAGTTGGTGTATAAATAATCAATTGAAAACTCAGAGAAGACACAGGCAATTTCAATCGTTCCACACAATCATATGCAATAAATGAGTGTATTGCACCCGAATCATATAGCAAAGTTAGGTGATTACCTTCAATGACACCTTCTCCTTGAATAAGATCTTCAGATTGAGAAGCTTCAGTTCTAGTCATCGTATACACTCGCCCTCCAGATCGCGGCTGAGTAGCATGAACATTACTTATAGCAGGCTTCCTCTCCGGCTGAGTACAATCCCTAGAAACATGTCCAGGTTTTCTGCAGTTAAAGCAGATTGTTCCTTTGATTGAACAATGTGTAGAGATATGGCCACTCTTGCCACATTTAAAACACCTTGGCGTAAAAGCCACATTCTGACCAGCTCGGTTTCCGCTAGAACTTCCCCCAATAGATGGACGTTGAGGCTGACTCCCTGATGGTCTCGCATAAGGCTTGCGCTGAAACCGGTTGTTACTACTATTACCTCCCTTTTAGAATCTAGTCGGTCCAAAGTTACGATTTCTTGGATCTCAGGACGGCTCCAACTCCTCGAGTCGTCGACAAGTATCCATCAAAATAAGAAATTCCCTTATCCTCATTGGTAGCACTGCTCGCCTCAATTCTACCCTCAATCCATCTTCAAACTTTTGCCACTTCCATACCTCATCTGGCCGAATTTGGAAATACCTTGAGAACTGCGACAAGCTCTAAAATTTAGCAGCATATTCTCCAACAGTTATATTCCCCTGACGTAGACTAAGAAATTCCATCTCCTTGGCATATCGGGCACTACTAGGAAAGTACTTCTCCAGAAATACTTCACTAAACACTTCCTAAGTAATCTCAGTCCCTTCAGCTTGCAATAATTGGCGGGTTCCTCTCCACCAATTCTCGGCATCTCCTCTCAACATAAATGTAGCATATGTCACCTTCCTATTTTCTGCGCACCCAGTTCCTTCAAATACTCTTTCCATGTCTTGAATCCAAAGACTCGCCTTCTCAGGGTCAAACTCGCCTTTAAACTGTGGCGGGTTATTGCGCCTAAACTCAGACAAATTCAGAGCATCAACAGTTGCATCTTGTTGTTGAGCTGCTCGTTGATTTTGCTGGGTAATCACTTCTGCCATTCGCTGCATAGCTTCAGCAGCTGCAATCATTGGGTCTACATTACGTTCTACGTTTGCACGCGTTCTTCTTCCTCCAGACATCCTCTTTCTTCAATAAGGCAAAAAAATGTTAGATGTAACCTTTCGAAAACAAATCACAGAGAATCACACAACACAAGCAAAAACAGACCTAACCACAACCCCAAAAGACTCTAACTTGGGCTCTGATACCAACTAATGTAACATCCTTGTGGGGATGTCACATTTATGAATGCAATAAAATAAAATAAAATAGAACTCTTACCCAAGTTGTAAAACATTTGGTACATAAATAATATTTGTGGTAAAAATTTTTCCTTTTATGCTTATAACATTAAATAAAATAACACAAAACACAAAATATAGCAAAACAAACTCACACCATAATATACATATGATTTTTCTTTAGTACACACATAATTTATAACTACAAATATTTAACAAAG
Source organism: Ormosia semicastrata (assembly GCA_029884595.1). Taxonomy (NCBI): domain Eukaryota; kingdom Viridiplantae; phylum Streptophyta; class Magnoliopsida; order Fabales; family Fabaceae; genus Ormosia; species Ormosia semicastrata. The sequence goes on along the minus strand of JAQQTO010000061.1, from coordinate 68,044,621 downwards.
CAATAAAAGTCAGTATACTACTAAAAACATAACATTGCCCAAGTGCATCTCGAAAGATTTCTAACCCTTCGATGGATCATTTTCAGAGAGATCACCGTAGGACAGAACTCTTGGAGATCTCACAGCTCTACGGACACGAGTCCGGGCTGTTGACTCACTACTGAGCTCACTAGGCGCATGAAATATTCCTTGCCAATAACGCCTAAGAGTCAGTGGCAACTCTAGATGTAAATATAACACAGTAGTAAATATGACATCTCCATCGTACTCTCTACATAGGGACACAGTCAAACGTCCCACGTAGACAACTGTTCCTCTATCCACTCGCATACGCCAGGCCTCAGAACCTCCGTGAAACTCAAGTCTCACAAAACCGAAGAATCCCGGCAACGCCATAATCTCAATGATCAGTCTTGATGGTGAGAATGATCTATCGGCTCGCCCGGTCGCTGCTCATCCAAATACTGTATCTCGAGAGGCTGTTCCTCTTCTCCCTCAAACTCTTTACGGAAATATAATGATAATATAGAGAAAAGCATATAGAGAGGTGAGACAATCTGCACCATTACCCGCATGACAATAAAGAAAATGACAATACAAATAATTATCACAATAATACATACCAACATTATCATGCATAATATATTAAAACAATAGATCATACATTTTATCACAGATTATGGTAAACAGTAAAATGCAGATAATGCATGAACACACACCGACTCGTTCCTACTCCATGGAGCTAAACACGGATATCTGAGAGATTGATCCGCAAAGAACTAATAGTACCTCAGGCTGCCCAACCAAACTATTACACTGTTAAACGTCGTGTCTATATCCCACAGTCCAAAACATCGTGTAGCAGTACACAGTCCAAAACTTCGTGCACTATAGGTATTGTACATAATAGTCTCTACCAGACCTCGATTAAGAATAGTGCTTGTCGAGATCATTAGTGTGTTGCCTGTTACCACGGCCTAGAAGAGCAACCTACTGTCCCCATGTGGAATTCTCCACACACTAATGCCTCCAAGTTCATATAATGAACCACACTACGCTTATCACACCATAACACAGTGTAATTCGTCTCATCAATCAATCGTCAATTATCAACCAAATTGGCACAATACTCTAAGCATGATCTAAAATTACAGAAATACCCTTAATATCCATATTTTACTCTATTTACGAAAATACCCTTAGTCACAATATTCCAAAATATAGTCTATCTCCACTTGACAGTATTATCTCACAACATGTCTGGGTCCACCACTTTGGCCTGACAGTAAAACTCGCTATTCCATTTAGTAGCATAGAAATTTTATCGCGTTTTCACAATCGCGTCATTTTCACAAACATTTTTGAATCGCGTAAGTATATTTTAACATTTTTGAACATCGCGTAATGTTTTTAAATCATTTTCTCAATCGCGTAAGATTTTTAATTCATTTTCTTAACCGAATAGCTTAAAATCATCATTTTAAATATATGTAAATTATATCTAGTACTTTTAAACTATGTAAAGTATTTTCCTTATGCTATAAATATATTATGGAATCTTTTGATTTTATTCATCTGATTTTAGTAAATTTCGGCAGCATTTTGCCTATAAAATCAGTATAAGGTACTTTTTAACATTTTCCTCTAAATTTTGTTTATTTTAATCTTACCCATCAGTTACACATTGAAAATTGCTAACGCGCTTCAAAACTTATAGAGTGAGCTCTACGTTAGTACTTTTCAAGCATTCACTTTATTTCTTACTCATAATAAATTCTGCTAAATTTAGAATTCTAAACTAAGTTTATTTATTTCATCTCTCAAAGATTCATTGGGAATCAGTTTCTTCTTAGAAAATAAAATGGCATTCGATTATACGTTAAATGGCATGTTAGCCATAATTAACCTAAATCATTCTTGAAATTATTATTTTGCCTAGATTCTTTAAATCAGTGATTTAGAAAATGGATTGAGGACATTTTGGTTCTCTGTTTAGTGATAAGGTCGTGAGCCTCAATGTGTTCTTTGGAACACTCATGCAATTTGTTACATGTTATTCACATCTTACTTTAATAAATATACAATTATAACACATATAATTATAAACACATACAATATACATACAATATATTTTAAAGCTATAAACATACATAGCAATTTTAAAATCAATAATAAAAACTATAAACATGCATAGCAATTAAATTAATCACAATTAGGAAAGCATTTAAACAAGCACATAAATCGAATCCTTAGGGATTCTTTACACACACAAACAATCCATTTTCCCATCACCACTTTGGGTTGATGAGATTAAATCTCTCTCTTACCTCTTGAAGACAAAAATCAGTTAGTCTCCTTCTTTCCTTGAAATTTCGTGTAACCTCCAAAACAAATCCCTAAAATTCTTAAACCAATTAGTAAAAACACATACAAGGATCAAGATTGAAAATTCATGGAACAATCATGGTTAGGAAAATCAAAAATCAAAATTTAAACCATAGAATCAAAACTTACCCTTAGGAAAGTGAACAAAAGCTTTGATTTTGAACTAGATAGAGTAGGTTTTTGACAAAACATTGTGAAAGAAAAGTGTTTAGAATATGACTTTTGTTTAGGAAATTTGAAGAGATAAAATTATAGAAGTTGGATGGTATGGTTTTGGGTGTGGCCGAATATAGAGAGAGAAAATGGAAAAGAAAATTGTTTGGTGTTCTTGGTGTTTTGAGAGAAAAGAAAGCTTGAATTTGGATAAGTGTAAAAAGTAAATATCAAGCGTAAAAATGAGGGGGCTGTCATGAGGTTAGTGTGGGTGAGGTTGAGTGTTTAATTTGGATAGGTAAATATCTATTTGTGTTCACATTATGGTGCACATGGCTTATGTCATGGATTGTTCAAGAACCATGTAGAACTTGACCATCTAGCCTCCTTGGCCATGGGGTTCCTTGGGTTTAGGGGGCTTAGATTGGTTTTAATTACAAGCTAGGTAGATGCTAATTAAATAGAAAATTAATTAGGTTAAATCTCCTAATAACACTTAATTAACATTCTAATGATATAACTAATTAGTTTAATATATATTAGCATATATTATAATCTCTAAACAAAATTAAGATATCTAATTAGTATTTAGATTATAACTAATTAATAACTAAGTTAGTTTACTTAGTTTGCTAATTAGGTAATTAGATTAACCAAATTAGGTTTAATTAGCTACTAATCAAATTCAAGCCACTATGTTTGACTTAATCCTATCCATTGATTTCAACTTTAATTCCTAGCCCTAGATGTAATCTAAGGTGGATATTGATTAGTCTTAAAACTTGAATTCTTATCTCACCATTGATTTGATCAATGGTTAGAATCAAAGGCTTCCTAACTAAGTTTTCATCCGACAGTCCATACTAAAGTCCACATTTCTTTCGTTGACCTATTCCTATTGGTTCAAAAAGTCAAGCCACTTTCGTTGACTTGCTCCCATTGGCTTAGAATTTTGTCCAGTCAAAATCGTTGACTGCTTTTCTAAACGCGGGTCCCACAGACTTTTAAGGATCCGTGGTCATTTTGAAGCAGATTTCTATTGTTTTTGAGATAGTAGGTACTGTAATATAAAATAATATTATAATAATATAAAATTATTTTATTGCACAGTTAAATCCTAAAAATTAAAAGATTAATTTATATATCAATCAGAATTGGGTTTAGTAAGATCCCCCAGCTTCAATTAATTAAAATAAGATTTTTTCGGCTAGAAAATTATTATTTCCCTGACTTAGAGCAAATCACATACAACAGTCAAATACAGTCTTGAAACAGTCAAATTTAATTTACTACTCACAGAATTCACAACACAGTACATTTCAGGACTATATTATAATTATCCCAAAAGTTGGGGTGTTACAAAAAGTAGTTTAAAATAACTCAGATAATGACTTTAAAGGTAAAGTTGAAGGAAATAAAGATAGAGAGTTTTGGTTCTAGGTCACAAATGAGCTAAGTAAGAAGTAGTTAAATTTTTAAGACAATCGGAGTAAATTTGGTATTTTTAAGCAAACTAGTTGTGCATTTAATACTGAATTGACTACTAGCAAATACAGGAAATCATGAAATGATGAAATAATAATTTAGATGAATCTTATTATTTATTCTAAAGTTGTTGGAAGTTGGAAAACTTGAATTAGCATAATTCAAGTGTTCTTAGCAGATAAGGAAGTTCCAGTAAAATATCCTCAAGGACATTATGGTCATTCTCTCATTTTTCTCTCTCGGTTAAAGGCAGCAGAAGCTGCAAAGAAAGAAAGAAAAAATAGAGAAAGAACGAAACGAAGGATAGAAAAGAAAAAGGAAGAAAAAGAAGAAGAAAGAGGAGAGGAAGACCAAGGGAAGGTTAAGATCAAGGATCAGAGCTTGAAGATTGATCATCCAATCAAGAGGTTAAGGGTTTCTATTCATCATTCTTCTCTTTGATTCTCATTGAATGAGTTTGGGATTTTTGAGTAGAAATAGGGGTTTGTAGAGCCAAATCCATGCTCTTGGCTTGGTTCTTGATTCCAAGGACTAGGTTAAGTTAGTTTAAGTTTAGTAAGTTTAAGATAGCCATTTATGGCTCAAGATCAACCAATAGGATCCATAGACTTAAGAATTGGACAATGGTTGGAGTTATGTGATTTGGACCTAGATCTTTGCCTAAAAGAATCTATAGGTTATAATTGAGTTACAACAAGTTTAGGGGCATGGATGAGTGTTAGAAATGACTAAGAAACTAATTTTTATATGATTGGAAATAAGATTTGAATCATGGAATAGTGCCACGATTCTGCGGAGTGAGCTGCTGAGTGTCTGGTTTAAAGACACAACCCGTGTCTGAAAACACAGAGGGGTCATGTTCCTCTCTGCCTGTTCCAATTCGTGAAATGTGCTAACAGAACAAAACATGGGGGGGCGTGTAATCAGACATGGCTTGTGTTTGAGGACAGAATCTTCAAAAATGTCATTTTTTTATGTTTTCAAGTTCTTGGCTAGATGGGATCATTAGTATATATTTCTTAAAGTGTGATAAGGCACAAATAGGGATATTTTCAAGATGGAAATTATCACCTAGAATGAATGAGAATGAATGAGAAAGCTTATGCTTTAAGCATCCTAAAAGTGAAGGATTGCCCAAAGTAAGGACATAGCACCTTAGGTAACCTAGTGTTGCATTAGATATCACTTAAGATGTGGTGAGATGGTGCATTAAAGACAAGTATATTACAATGGATTGTAGTATTCACTTTAGGAAGGATAAGGAAGGTATGAGCCTTAGGATATCCAAGAGTAATGGATTACCTTTAGGAAGGTACCTAGAACCTTAAGCAACAAAGAGTTGCAAGTAAGAACCACTTTGAGTTAGATTCACTTGAGTGGAGATAAGGCTGTGTATTTAGTTCCGAAGAGGGAATGTTATGTACAAAGTCTCTAATTAACTGGGACCTTGTGCATTGTAGAATACACAATAGAATAAATGTTAACTTGTAAGCTTGTCATATTCATTAAGTATGCAAAGTTCTAGAGAAATACTCATTTATTTCCTTAAGTAAGGTTGAATGAGGCATTAGCTAAGATAGGCTCTTTCACTAGGATGAGTTGAGTCTATAGGAAAGTTAAGGTGGTGTTTTTGTAAGAGGTAAACATAACACTACGTTTTTTACACACTAGTTAGTTAATCTAGCTTATATGTGAAAGCTATGAGAACCTTAGTGCAACCAAGAGTAATGGTTTGACATAGATGAGTATCTAACACCTCAGTAATATAGTGTTGGATAAAGATCACTTAAGAGTATGAGTGATGAGGTGGTGTTTATATATAAGAAACTAGGAAAAGTTGGCATTGTCTACCTGTGAATGTGACTTGTTTGACACAAGGTCATTTAGCCAAGAAGGGAGTGAAGAAGTTCCTAAGGGGATAAGTATTCCTAACCAAGTGTTAAGGTTACATGTAGTGTGAAGATTTTAGTTTTTCTATCTACAAGGGGGTAAACATGAGAAGTCAGAATTTTCTAGTAGAATATGCTTAGATCTTAAATGAACTAGGTATATAAGTATATTTATATGTCTACGGAAATGGTCTAGTGATATTGATCTTAGTGAGTATCCTTTGATGCCCATTCATGAAGGCCAAGGGAGATACATGGGTGTCCAAAAGATTCTTTTGAGTAAGGACATAACCCAGATATCTCGATAATACCAAGGCCAAAGGAGAGAAACGGGAAATCCGAAAGCCTCTTTTAGGAAGGATGAAGACCGAACTTCTCAGCGTGCCAAGATACATGTGATGTGAGGATGAGTTTTCCCTTTATTCACCAATGGATAATATACTGAACCAATTCCTAATGAATTTCTTGGTTTTCAAAATAAACCCCTGCATGTATTTCAAAACAAAACATTGCACAAGCATGTCTTTAAGATCTTCGAAGGCATAATCATATTACATATCATCTGCATTGCATTTACAGACAGTTGTATATGCATTGTCTATTGTTATTGGTATTTACAATTGTATGGGCAGTTGTTTATATCTAATGGTATGTAGGCTATCGGTTTAGACCACACTATATAGCAGTGTGCAGTTATGAGAATTAATGGAGGAAACTTCTATGTTAGCAGTTATAGCATTTGTTATATTTGTTATACAATGATATAGCTAGCTGGTATTGGAATTATTTTTACTAAGAATTATAATTCTCACCCTAATTGTTCTTCCATATAAATCCAAGTATAGTAGCATAGACCCTGTTAAGGAAAAGAAGATGAAGCATGGAGGCTAGTATAGTTTTTATATGCTTTAGTAGACAAAGCTTATGTATAAGTTTATATTTACTTTTTATGTTTTAAGTAGTATGTATTACAATATGCCTTTTTGTGGCAAGTGTTGTATATATATAAGTATGAGTTTAAGTTTCTCCGCATTCTCTCAAGGCTTTCTATAATTACTCAATTGTGATTATGCATATATATATTAGTTAGTATGTAGAAGTGACGTCTCTAGTACTGTTTATCTTTATATATCTCTGTATATTTAGGATATATCTAGATATCTATTTTAGGATGTTACATTATGGTATCAGAGTAGTTCATCCTATTGAGCCGAGGTATAGACTGACTGTGCTTAGGTATGAGTAACAATTTAGTAGAATGTTATGCATTCTTTTATCTCTTTTTGAGATATGTTAGTGGAATTGCATGACTAGCCTTAGGTATGGGTGTTATTGGCTACTGTTGCACAATTACATGATATTAAGCCTAGCTAACTCAATATGTAATGTTCTGTGTGTACAATAAACTATGGCAACTACCGGGTGAACCTATGAGACTAGGAGACTAGTAAAGGAGGAGATAACCAGTGCTCTTAGAGAAATGGCTACTGTTTTGAGAGAGCGGGCTACCATTGTAGAAGTCTATCAGAAGTGATAGAATAGGACTCATGTAGTTAGTTGTGGGAACAAAAAGGAACTTTTGAGAGATCAACATTTCTCAGAGTTCAGAAAAGTTACTCCTTTGTTTTTCAAGGGATAGTTTGATTCAGTCAGAGTCAAAGATGGATTCATGTGATGGAAGAAATTTTAAGGTCATAGCGAGCATTAATGGATAGAAGGTGACTTTGCTTCATAAGGATAAGTAGGAAAAGCCAAAAGATGTTAAGATGAAGCAGAGAGGTTACTAGAAGAGGTTGGTACTCGAATCACCTGGTAGGTGTTTAGAGCTACTTTCCTAGATAAGTATTATTCCCTTGAGTTATGGAAGGCAAGATAAATTTGATAATTTCTAAGGTCTGAGCAAGGGGATATTACTGAGAACTAGTATGCAGAGTAATTTAAGGAATGTCAAGAGTTCTTTTGTTATTTTATGTCTAATCCAGATGAAGACTAGAAGTGACTAAAATTTGAAGTAGAACTTGGAGAGGGCATTAGAAGAGTTGCAAAGTAAAAGGAGGTTAAGGACTTCTTCGCTCTCATCAGTGAGTGTTGAGTTACAGAAGCAGATAATCTCAGAGCCACGATGGAATAAGAGTTAGAAGGTTCCCAAAAAGGAAAAGATCAGATGTTGAGATCGATAAGGGTGCCTCTTGGTCTTAATTTTTAACAAGAAAAGGAACACAGGTTCAAGTGGTAGCTTAGGGAATGATGAGTATAAGTAGGCTACTTTTGAAAAGAGAAACCCTAATTGGAAGAGGTAACTCAAACTCCAAGGTACCAAGATGCACAAGCAGGGTATAGATTAGAGTGCGCAGCAGAGGCGACGAAATCTTCTAACTTGGTATGAGGTAAGAGCGCATGTAAAGAGAAATCTTTTAAGGTGTGTATACGGAGAGTATGGATTTACTTTGTTAATCATGTTAGATTACTTTGTGAATCTAGTTTGCTTACCTAGTTAGTATGGTTTAGTTGCTAAGAGAGACAAATGATGTTATATTCTTATTTAGTTTGAATGTGAGACTATGCTTAATGATAGGCAGTTGAACAAAGAGACTATCGAGAATAAATGTTTTTGTCTAGAAAGGATGATCAGGTATATTAGTTGAGAGAAGCTTTGGATTTTCTCACGAGATGATCAAAGACTTGGTTGTCAGAAAAGTAAAGTCAAGAATAGTAGATCTCAAAGAGTTTTCTAGGATTACGAAAGGACATGAAGAGTATGTCAAAGGTAATTTTGTAAACTTTTGGAAGAGAAGTGGTTAAGTGACAAGTAAGTCGAAAGTCAGTTTTGGTTACAAGTGGTATAGTTTAAGGGCTATGTGATTTCTTAAGGAAGAAATTACAGAGAACCCTAGTAGAGTTTAAGAAGAGGTACAATGGGAAGAGTAACCGTTGTAACCAAGGGTAGAGAGTTTATAAGTAGACTTTCTCAATTAGTGCTACCCAGATTAGGCCAACTAAGAAAGGTAGTACTCAGCAATGAACTCTAGAGAATGAATATGGTTTCCAAGAGTTGAAGAGGAGGTAGATTACTAAATTTGTTGGTAATTCCAGATTCCCATGAGATCTTTGAGGTAGTTAGTTATACTTTGAAGAAGGGACTGGGGTGTGTTCTGATGCACAAGAGGTAAGTAGACGCCTACGCATTGAGGTAGTTAAACCTGCACGAGGAGGACTACCCTAGGTATGATTTGGAATTAGCCACAGTGGTGTTTGCCTTACGATTTTGGAGACATTGCTCATAAGAAGTCTAGTTCGAGGTGTTCATCAATCATGATAGCTCAAGAATGTTTGTTGATTAGAGGAAGCTAAACATGAAGTAGAATAGATGGATGAAGTTTTTTTCAAGGCTTATAACCTTAAGTTATGATATCATTCAGGTAAGACCAAAATAGTGGTTGATGCACTAGGTAGGAAATTCCTATAGGTGTCCCAGATGATAGTCTAAGAGAGAGTGAATTTCTTAAAAGTTTTGAGAATTTGAGTCTAGCCGTGACTATGATTCCAGATAGTCTTCCAATGAGCAAGGTGGACATAGTAAGAGGCCTAAGGATTCAAACTTCTTTGAAGCTCAGAGGGAGAATGAAACTCTAAGGGACAAGTGTGAGCAGATCTTCTAAGGAACCCTAGAGGGTTTTGTTATGACTAAGAGGGAATGACGAAGTTTAGAGATAGACTTTGTTTTCCAATAGGGTCAAAAATCAAGAAAGGGATCCCAGAGGAAACTCACAAGGGAAAGTGTACCATCTATCTATAAGCTATTAAGATTTTTTAAGAGTTAAGAAAAGATGTTTGGTGGCTTTGTATGTTAAAGAACATAGCAAGATATGTTGAGTTGTAGGTAATGGTGGATAGATTACGTAATCTTTCCACCTTTTGCTAAGTAGAGCTAGCTATTTTCTAGATAAAGTAGTTCAACTACTTTTGAAGGAGATAATGGGAGTGCATGGAGTTCCTGTGAATGTAGTGCCTGAAAGAGATCCTAGATTCACATCTGGTTTTAAAAGCCTTACAAGGAGGAGTTCAAAACTAAGTTATGTTTTAGTACAGCTTACCATCCACAAACAGAGGGGTCAAGAGCTTAGAGATAAGCAGATTTCCTCTAATAGAGGTGCAGTTGGGAGAAACTGGTGTTGAAAGAAGTTTACATGGTAGTAATAATTCCATGTTAAAGGAGTTTACCTGGAGTTGTTTGCACGAGGCGAACAATTTTGGGGACACAATTTTAAAAAGGAGGGGAGAAATGTAATACCCTTAGTAACATGTTAGACTTGTATATGATTACAAAAGGTAACATATTACTTGTTTTACATGTCTGTGAAGTTTTGTTATAATCTGAGTTTGTTAGGCACTTAGTTGCAACATAAAAGTTGAAAAGTAGCTTAAAATGGCTCAGATAATAGCTTTAAAGGTAAATTTGTGGGAAATAAACATAGAGAGTTTGTTTCTAGGTCACAAATGAGCCAAGTAAGAAGCAGTTAAAGTTTCAAGATAATCGGAGTTAATTTGGTATTTTTAGGCATACTGGTTGTGCATTTAATATCGAATTGACTACCAGTAGATATGGAAAATCATGAAAATGATAAAACAATAATTTAGATGAATCTCATAATTTATTCTAAAGTTTTTGGAAGCTAAAAAAATTGAATTAGCATAATTCAGGTGTTCTTAGCAGATAAAGAAGTTCCAACAAAATATCCTAAGGGACATAATGATCATTCTCTCATTTCTCTCTCTCTTAGTTAAAGGCAGCAAAAGCTGCAAAGAAAGAAAGAAAAAATAAAGAAAGAAATAAAAAAAAGGAAGAGAAGAGAAAAAGGAAGAAAAAGAAGAAGGAAGAGGAGAGGAAGACCAAGGGAAGGTTAAGATCTAGGATCAGAGCTTGAAGATTGATCATCCAATCAGGAGATAAGGGATTTTTATTCATCATTCTCCTCTTTGATTCTCATTGACTGAGTTTGGGGTTTTTGAGTAGAAATAAGGGTTTGGAGAGTCAAATCCATGTTCTTGGCTTGGTTCTTGATTCCAAGGACTAGGTTAAGTTAGTTTAAGCATAGTAATGTAAGATAGCCATTTATGGCTCAAGATCAACCATTAGGATCCATAGATTTAAGAATTGGACAATGGTTGGAGTTATGTGATTTGGACCTAGATCTTTGCTTAAGAGAATCCATAGGTTATAATTGAGTTACAACAAGTTTAAGGGCATGGATAGGTGTTAGAAATGACTAAGAAACCAATTTAGTAATATTTGAATCATAAAACAGTGCCATGATTCTGCAGAGTGAGTTGCAGAGTGTCAGGTTCAGAGACACGACCCGTGTCTGAAAACATAGGGGGAGGGGGGTCGTGTCCCTCTCTACCTGTTCCAGTTCGTTAAATATGCTAACAGAGCAAAACACAGGGGGAGGGGTTTAATCAAACATGGCCCGTGTTTAAGGTCAGAATCTTTAAAAATATCATTTTTTTTTATATTTTCAAGTTCTTGGCTAGATGAGATCATTAGCATATGTTTCCTAAGTGTGATAAGACACAAATGGGGACATTTTCAAGAGGTAAATTATCACCTAGAATGAATGAGAAAGCTTAGGCTTTAAACATCCTAAAAGTGAAGGATTGCCCAAAGTAAGGACATAGCACCTTAGGCAACCTAGTATTGCATTATATATCACTTAAGATATGATGAAATGGTGCATTAAAGATAAGTACACTAGGATGAATTGTAGTATTCACTCTAGTAAGGATAAGGAAGGTATGAACCTTAGGATATCCAAGAGTGATGGATTACCTTTGGGAAGGTACCTAGAACCTTAAGCAACAAAGAGTTGTAAGTAAGAACCACTTTGAGTTAGATTCACTTGAGTGGAGATAAGGTTATGTATTTAGTTCCGAAGAGAAAATGTTATGTACTAAGTCTATAGTTAAACGAGACCTTGTGTATTGTAGAATACACAATAGAATGAATGTTGACTTGTAAGCTTGTCATATTCATTAAGTATGCAAAGTTCTAGAGAAATGCTCATTTATTTCCTTAAGCAAGGTTGAATGAGGCATTAGCTAAGATAGGCTCTTTCACTAGGATGAGTTGAGTCTATAGGAAAGTTAAGGTGGTGTTTATGTAAGAGGTAAACATAACACTACACTTTTTATACATTAGTTAGTTAATCTAGCTTGTATGTGAAAGCTATGAGAACCTTAGTGCAACCAAGAGTAATGGTTTGCCATAGGTGAATATCTAACACCTCAGTAACATAGTGTTGCATAGAGATCACTTAAGAGTATGAGTGATGAGGTGGTGTTTATATATAAGAAACTAGGAAAAGTTGGCATTGTCTACCTGTGAATGTGACTTATGTGACACAAGGTTATTTAGCCAAGAAGGAAGAGAGTCAAGAAGTTCCTAAGGGGACAAGTATTCTTAACCAAGTGCTAGGGTTGCATGTAGTGTGAAGATTTTAGTTTTTCTATCTGTTGGGAATTGCGGATCAAAATATCTCGCAGCGGAATAATAGGATTCCCACACAGGATCCATGCGAAAAGTCCATAATCCGAGTTTTAAAAATTTACCTCTTGAAGCGTGATAAACACAAGCGAGGTGAATCACCAACACCGTAATAGCGACGATGTTTCTGCGGTATCCACACGAACAGACTTGCAAAAGGAGTCACGCCTCTGTTTCGCGGTGCTAGCTGCGAATAGAAGAGAAGAACCTTTCATTGTCTCTCACTCACTTTCTTAGGTGCGGCTAGGGTTGTGATGTAACATCTATAGCAGCCCCCTTAACAGTACTATTTATAATAGTGGCTGCCTTAAGTGAGTGTGAGCGAGTAAGGTAAGGCGTGCAACCCTAAAACCCATCTCATCATGAGTTAGGCCCACAATTGAATCCGAGTCCAACTTGGATCCTTATTGCTCCAATTTAGTCTGTTCTAAGTGTGTGACCTTGCGAGGTTCTTATTACGTTGGCGCATAATATTAAAATCTCATTTTAATATTACAAGCGATGTGATATCTAGCAACACGTCAGCCGCTACCCAAGTAATAAGAATGTCGATGATTTGACATAACCTTTCCGTGACCAATGTTTCCATGTCGTTTAGTCCCTTTGTCAAGATATCTAGATTGAACACAAGGCATGGAATGCGTCACCCTTGTATAGTCCAATCATTCGTTTCACGATACTCGAGTAGACTTTGTAACAATAAATGAGATCAATATCTCATATTGACTCATTTGAGCATGGCCATGCATTTCGCAGTCTCACTCAATCGGGGGCCCGAAGATATCGCTCTGTTATGTAGGAGTGACAAATTCCATCTAGGTCACTCACATCCCTCTCGCATGATTTGCGGTATGTCCAATAACCAACTTTATAATCACCTTGTTACGATGACGTTTGATGGCATTAAAACACACAACTCCTCATGTAGGAATCGTAGTGATTTCGGTCAAAGGACCACAAACACCATTGTCACTATGAGAATCGCTTATGACACTCACGTAACGATCCATGTAGCGTTCTCATGGTGGGTCAGTCTAGTACATTATTACTCTAATATGTACCAATGTGAAGACTTGATATCTCATATCCATGACCCGTGAGATGCGGTCATCAGTCTCTACACATACTAGTCTCAATGTATTATTGTTGTCCTAATTAACAATAATACTTGACTAGGGACATTTAAGAATAGTGTTGTAACCAAAAGGATCTCACGATCAAGTCATCCACTTGATGTCCTATGGCATCAAACTTACTATTCTAAGGACTTTATTATGTTTATCAAAAAAGAACACAATAAATGAAATGCCTCATATATAAAATAGCATAATAGAATATATGTAAATACAGAAAATGTATTAGCCTCTAAGGCATACACCAACACTATCTACAAAGGAGCAAACATGAGAAGTCAGAATTTCCTAGTAGAATACGCTTATATCTTAAATGAACAAGGTATATAAGTATGTATGTATGTCTATGAAAATGGTCTAGTGATATTAATCTTAGTGAGTATCCTTTGATGCCCATTCATGAAGGCCAAGGGAGATAAATGGGTGTCCGAAAGACTCTTTTGAGTAAGGACATAACCCAGATATCTTGATAGTGCAGATGCCAAGGGAGATAAACGAGAAATTTGAAAGCTTCTTTAAGGAAGGATGAAGACTGAACTTCTCTGTGTACCAAGATACGTGTGATGTGAGGATGAGTTTTCCCTCTATTCACCACGGGATAGTATACTGAACCATTTCCTAATGAGTTTCTTGGTTTTCAAAATAAACCCCTGCATGTATTTCTAAACAAAACATTGCACAAGCATGTCTTTAGGATCTCCTTAGGCATAATCATATTGCATATCATCTGTATTGCATTTACAGATAGTTGTATAGGCATTGTCTGTTGTTGTTGGTATTTCTAATTATATGGGCAGTTATTTATATCTAACGGTATGTAGGCTATCGGGTTAAACCACACTATATAGTAGTGTGCAGTTATGAGAATTAATGGAGGAAACTCCTATGTTAATAGTTATAGCATTTGTTATATTTGTTATGCAATGATATAGCTAGCTGATATTAGAATTATTTTTACTAAGAATTGTAATTCTCACCCCAGTTGTTCTTTCATGTAAATCCAGGTATAGTGGCACAAACCCTGTTAAGGGAAAGAAGATGAAGCATAAAGGCTAGTATAGTTTTTATATGCTTTGGTAGACAAAGCTTATGTATAAGTTTATATTTGCTTTGTATACTTTAAGTAGTATGTATTACAATATGCCTTTTGTGACAAGTGTTGTATATATATAAGTATGAGTTTAAGTTTCTCCGCATTCTCTCAAGGATTTCTATAATTACTCAGTTGTGATTATAGATATATGTATTAGTTAGTATGTAGAAGTGACGTCTCTAGCATTGTTTATCTTTATATATCTCTGTATATCTAGGATATATCTCGATATCTATATTAGGATGTTACAAAATTCAAGATCAGGATAGTGAAAGTAAGATTCTTTGTCATAGACTACCCTTCCGCCTACAACATAATCCTAGGTTGCCCTTCCCTAAATGCATTTGGAGCCATGGTTTCTACTACACACTTAGCCATGAAATTACTAAATAAGGCTAATAAGATCATCACAGTCAAGAGAGATCAGGTAGCCACAAGAAGTTGCTACAATGCTAGGCTAAAAATAGGGAAAGCCCCATTAAAGATCACATCACGCATACTAAAGTAGGCCACTAGAGACCACCCTAATGTCCTATTAGTCAAGTTGGACATGCGTGAGGAAGTTCGACATACACGAGCCCAACTAGAGACCACCCTAATGTCCTCTTAGTCAAGTTAGACATGCATGAGGAAATTTGACATACACGAGCCCAACTAGAGAGAAAACTCATACCCCTACAACTTGGTGACAAGTTGGACCAAGTTACCAAGATTGGGGGTCATCTCATTGCAGAAGAAAGAAACCAGTTAATTGTGTTCCTAAAAAAGAATAAGGATCTCTTCACCTGGACTTTAGCCGACATTGCCAAGTTTAGATCCAAATTTTATTTCACATCGACTTTTCCATTCATCTTAATATGAAGCTAGTATTCTAGAAAAAAAATGGAAAGTCATCCCATAAAGATAGAAAATTATTGAGACTCAAGTCAAAGAGCTCTTGGATACCGGTTTTATCAAAGAGGTAGCATATACCACCTGGTTATTGAACGTAGTTCTTGTCAAGAAAGCTAATATAATAGGAAGTGGGGTATATGCATGGACTACACAGACTTGAATAAAGGAACCCTTCCCATTTCCTAACCTTGACAAGTTAGAGGACAATTCCTCTGGCTTACGGCTTCTCTCCTTCATGGACACCTATTTGAGATACAACTTAATTTCAAAGCACCCGAATGATGAATACAAAATAATGGAAAAAGCTAGCTACTACTACCGTGTCATGTCGTTTAGCCTTAAGAATGCTCGGGCATCATACCAATGCATGATGAATAAAGTTTTTGAAGATCAGATAGGCAAAATATTAGAAGTTTATATTGACGACATGATCGTCAAAACCCTTACCACAGGTGAACACATCTAGGACCTCAATGAAGTCTTTCAATAGCTCTGGAAACACAATATGCACCTCAACTCAAAGAAGTGCACCTTCAGCGTACAAGCAGGCAAGTTTCTGGGCTTCATGTTAACATACCACAACATAGAGAAAAACCTGATAAATGTCAAACAGTCATTAACATGTGTAGTCCCCAAACTATTAAAGAAGTCCACCAGCTAATAGGATGGATCACAGCCCTCACCTAGTTTATGGCGAAAGCCACTCACAAATCTCTCCCCCTTTTTAAACTCCTCAAGAAAGGGAAAGATTTTGAGTGGACTTTAGAATGCGAGGAAACCTTCATGGACCTATAGACTTTCTTAGCCTATTCTCCCATCCTCACAAGACCAGAACTCGACGAGACTCTTTACGTCTACTTCTCCATCAATAAGGAAGCTATGAGTTCCATGTTGATTAGAGAAACAAAAGGGGGATAAAGGTTGATCTACTATGTTAGCAAAGTCCTCCAAGGGCCTAAGATCTATTAGTAAAAGATTGAGAATATAAGTCTAACACTCATTATAACAGCTCAAAGACTGTGATAATACTTTCAATGCTATCTAATTGTTTTGAGGATGAACCAGTCTATCCGAAAAATATTACACAAATTGGACCTCGTCAGGCATATGATAGAGTGGTCAATAGAGCTCTCCGAGTTCGGTATCACTTATGAGCCCTAGGAAGCCATTAAAGCTCAAGCATTGTCTGACTTCATTATAGAGCTAAAATAGAATCTTAACCCTCCTAAGGGAAATATGTGGACCATCTATGTCGATGGCTCCTCAAACCCCAAGGTGTGACTTTTGAACACTCCCTAAAATTTGAGTTTCCCACCTCAAACAACAAGACTGAGTATGAAGCTTGCATTGCTAGACTCACAATGGTGAAGGACCTAGGAGGTGTCGAGATCACTCTTTGTTGTGATTCGCAACTAGTAACCACCTAGGTTCTCGAAGAATATCAAGCCAAAGAGCCCTTAATGTGGAAATACTTGATTAAAGTAAAAGATCTTCTTAGTGTAACACCCCAAAAATTATTTGTTTTATCATATATAGTCGTTTTATAATATTTGTGATTTTTGGAAATTTTTCTGAATTTTTTCGGAAACGTCGAATATTTTAGTATATTCTTCATTTTACGTGCGTACTGAGTAGAGCCAGTGAAACACCTTGAAAATTGTTTGTTTCAAGATAAATAGTCATTTTATAATATTTGTAATTTTTTAAAAAAAATTTGGATTTTTTTAAAAATATCAAATATTTTAGTATATTTCTCATTTTACGTGCGCGCTGAGCAAAGCCAGGAAAATGAAATATTTTCCCTGAGATTGGTAAACCTTGGACTATGAAAACGTCGACGGGAGATCTTACTAAACACGAGGTCAGGCATGATTTACGAGGTTTATATTTTTTTGAGATTTTATCTGATAAATAAAATCGCTGTACCTTGAAATTATCCGATGGACAATCAATATTGTTTCATTAACTGTAACTTTTATCCACTGGATAAAAACTCTAGTAGAGTGCTAGTCATCTTTTCTAGAGTGTTCACTTTATGTGACATCATACAAGTGACATCATCTTTGACTTTTCAAAAAGTGAATTTTTGGCTTCTTGAAGAAGCTTTGGAGGAAGCTTCCTTGCACCTTCCTATTGGTTTCTTGGAGAAGCTTTCTCCTTTCTCTCTCTCCATTAGGACGACACAGTTTTCGGGGGGGAGATTTGTGATCACAAATCTTTATTTCATCTCACTTACACATATCACTCTCATTCATTAAGTTACTATCATTTTCTCTCTCTACCATTTCTCTTCTCTCTTTTCTCTCTCAAGCTCTTCTCTCCCTTTTCTCTTCTCCTCTCCACGGCACCAACACCATTGGAGATCATCTCCATTAGCTTGCTAAAAATACTTCCATTTCTTGCTTCCCCTCATCATCCTAATACTTTTCTCTTTGGTGAGCATCACTTGATTCCTCCATTTTCACCATTTTCTCTCAAGCCCTAAATTTGGAGCTCTTGAGGTAATGTTCTTGAATCTTCATTTTCTCTTCTTGATTTCATGATTCTTGGTCCTCTTTGTGACCAAGGACTCCTCTTTTCATGGTTTGAGTGAGGATTGTAAAAGTTTGCTCACATTGGAGTTCTCTTGAAGGTGGAGGACAAAAATTGCAACAAAAGGATCAAGAGGCTTGCTTTCTTGTGTTGTCTTCTATAGGTAAGAGGGAGAACATCCTCATCAACCACCCATGGTGGTGAGGGATGAATTTGTGTGTTGAAATTAGAGGATCCATGTATGGATTTCTCCTCTTGATTGCTTGATTTTTGATGATTTGTAATTATGTGCTTGTATGATGTTGTTACTTAATGTTGATTTATTTTGTTGCATGGATAAATTGTGATATTTTGTGTGCTTGAAATCAAGTGTGAAAGATAAGGAATCCTTGCTTATGTTGAAGGGGAGCTCACGGCCTGGTGGCCTTAAATGATGAATCAAGAACCAAATTTTGTATTAAAATGGAACTAAGCAACTAATTGATAAGTTGATGGGAATCTTGGGTCTAGAGACATTGGTGGAGTGTCTCGGCCAAGAGGAGGCAAATTAGGAAAACTTGTGATTAAAATTGGGATGAATTGGAATTTATAAGTTTAAGTGGGAAAATAGATTGATTGAGGAATTAAAATGATGGATTAAGAAGATGAATGTTGAATTCCATGAACTTAGGGCTCACGGCCATTTAGGGTAACTAAGAGGAAATTTTTTTATTAAAATGGAACTTTGAATACTTAAGTGATTAGACATTCAATTAGGGATTCATAAGATGGAAAGAGAAAGGAAATAAAATTTTACCATAAAACTATGAGTAGATCTTGACCTTTAAAGGCAAATGAGTACAAGTGAGAATCATAAGACATTTAATTAAATAAGTTTTATTGAGAATAAAGAGGAGGACTTATTTAATTAGAGTAACAAAGCTTAGGTGAAAAACTCAAGAGAATTCCCCTAGAGGGGCCCAATAAGAGAAACATTGACGTTAAAGCATAATTTCATAATAAACCTTAAAGGTATGTTTTCACAATTGAAAATCGGACAATATATTATTGTGGGTCCTTGAATGGGACCAAGGATTAATGATAGATGATGGGGCTTGATATGGCATGTGATTTTGGACAAGTTATGTTATTATTGTGAATCTATATATGTATAGATACGTATGCATTGGATCCATATGCATTGAGGCATGCATTGAGAAAGTCCAACGTGATGAGCATTATACAGTTTGTGACTGTTGTGGCATTTTATGCCTAAAGAGTGAATGACAACTTACAGGATAATGTGATCCATTATGGATCTCAGGGGGTCCCCGTGTGTGGTGATCCACTTAGTGACCTATTTATCACATTGTATACCCCTGGCCGTGGTGATCTGTTGCAACGCACGACGAGGACCCGACAAACACTATTGCTTTTCGTGACCCGGCATAGACTGTCTTTTGAGGGGGGGACAGATCTTCTGGGATGTTCATCTCTGAATTTTGAGTCTAGTTCCATGGAGTAGGAAATGAGTACATTGTGCACAAAGATAGTCAGCATACGCATTGTGCATATGCATAGTCATTATACATATTGTCATAGCATGGTCAATATACATATCGTGGTGGCATAATTATGATTTATATATCTATAGTGGATATCTGTTGTTATAGTGCTGTTAATATTTATATTATTGTGGGATATGCTTCTGATGATATCTATGAAAATTGATAACTTGAATATATCTGCAATATCTGTATGTATGGAATGACTTTGTCCTTCGTATTATTTTTCCTTTGCTGCCAGGTTGGTAATGATGTAGGATATCTCACCTCTTTGTTGTATTGTCCCATTTTATTGTGTTCAATAAAGGCTGTAAAGGGGACATAGTTGAAATGGTTAGCTTTGGTTGAGTTGACTTTCTAATTCTTGTGATGGCGTTGAGATGAGATTTCCTTGGTTACGAGCGGGTGCAGCTTCATGGGGGCATTGATGCCTGGCGTGTCGACCGGGACACCGAATGTTTCATTATGTATAGGGGTAGTGGCTCTGTGCACAGGTAGTACCTATCCCGGGGTTACTACTTACCCTTTAGTACTTTAGTACATGTCTTTTGTTATTTGGGCATGTAAGTGCTACGTTTTTATGTTAATAGTACATTGTGTTCATTATATATATATATATATATATATATATATATATTTTATATATATATTTTTTCATTCAGTGATTGTATTTTGGGAGCTATGTAATAAACATATTTCATTCATGGCTTATATTTTCTTTATTTACACAATAATTACTTTTTGGAAACTTGTTATTTGAGTTGTAGCACGCCAAAAATTTAGTGACCGTGGTATAATGACAATTGTGCCATGGTTATTAAATCGAGGTGTGTTACACTTAACGGTTTCACTCAAGTCAAAATCAAACACATCTTCAGGGAGCATAACTCTCAAGTTGACATACTCTCTAAACTTGCAAGCAATAAGAGTTTACGAAACAACAAGTTTGTTATCCAGGAAACCTTGGCATTGCCAAGCATAACAGACATAGAAATTATAATGTCGGTCAATGGGAATAATGACTAGATCAAGCCCATGCTAACTACCTCCATGACAGGATCCTACTTGTTGATCCCAAAAAAGCAAAGAGGTTGATCTGGACCTCAGCCTACTACTACACACTATATAACAACTGGCTATACCACAGGGGGTTCTCATCCCCCTTTCTCGAGAGTCTCAACACCAACAAAGCATCTTATGCTCTAACCGAGATCTATGAGGGAAGCTATGGATATCACCTCAGAGGGAAATCCCTCACCCGAAAGGCATTGTGAGTTAGCTTCTACTAGCTGATAATGGAAGTAGATGCCATAGAATGTCTAGAAATGTGACAAGTGTCAGCAGTTTATGGATATCTATTCCACACCACCTGAAGAGCTGACCAAATTCTCGGTTCCCTGGCCTTTCTATAAGTGGGGGATGGATATCCTAGGCTCATTCCCATTAGCCCCTAACTAACTCAAATACTTGATAGTGATCATCAATGACTTTACTAAATGGGTTGAAGTTGAGCCACTATCCACAATCACCTCAACCTGAGTTTAGAGATTCATTACAAGGACATCATAAATTGTTTTAGGATCACGAAGTCCATCATCACAGAAAATAGCACCCAATTCACTGATAAGAATTTCCAAAAGCTCATATCGGACCTCCACATCAAACCACACTTCACCTCAGTCGAACACCTGCTGATAAATGGACAAAATAGAAGTCGCCAACAGGTTATCCTCTGAGGTCTAAAGAAGAGGCTTGATGATGTGAATGGAGAGTGGCCAGAACAACTTGGTTAAGTACTATGGGCATACTAGACCACTCCATACTTTACCATTAGTGAAACTCCATTGAAACTTACCTACAGATGCTAGACCATGATCTTGGTAGAGATTAGGGAACCTAGCTAGCAGAAATAGTATTTTTTTGAAGAGTCGAACCTGGAACTCATCTTCCAGAACCTTGACCTGCTAGAAGGACTAAGAGACATTGCTCATATTCGAGAAACAACTTTCAAACTCAAAATGGTATCTAGGTACAACTCCAAAGTCATACCAAGGAGTTTTCAATCCAGAGATCTAGTCATTTGGAGAGTGGACATCAAAGGAAAAAATGCATCCCAAGAGAAGTTGGCCCCTAACTAGGAAAGTCCATATCAAATAAAAACCAAGATTGACATTAGAGCTTACAAACTCAAGACCCTCACAAGAAAAGAAGTTCCCAAATGCTGGAACACGACCAAGCTCTGCAAATATTATAACTAGTCAATACTTAGTTTTGTTTACGCCTTTCTAGGATTTTAGTGTTTACTTTCTTAATTTGCATACAAAAACTAATAACCTAGTACATTTAAATAAAATCTACAGTTATAATCCATCAAAGTGTATCTTATTTATTTTTTAGCACAATCCACAATGTCGTCTATGGCCGCCTTGGCGAGGTTCAAAGGATGTATATCCCAAAAATATGCGTTGTGCATCCCACAAGGCCACGTCCACCTTGGTGATGTTCAAGGGATCAACATCCTAAAGTTCTGCTCTCGATAAACAAGACATCCCCTTAAGGCCATCTATGGTCGTCTTGTCATGATTATTAAGGTTTTCACCTCAACGCCCTCATCTTCCTTAAGTAACCCCTTAAGGATTATCTACACATCTTTAGGAAATTTTCTAAGTGTTGGGATACACTCCTAGCACGAAACCATATAGGATATAACATCCACGACTTTATTTTAGAGTGCATTTCCTATGTCCCACGAGTCCTTATGACCTCATATTTAGGCATTAGACCCAAAGCGGATAATGGGAATAGTCCATTAAAATTTTCAAAGTCCCGCGAGTTCTTGCAATCTCGAATTAGGGCATTGGACTCAAAGCAAACAATGGAAAAACCTCCTTCGAAAAGTTCTAAGCCCTATAGGTAACTTTCTAAAGTCAAGTTCAGGTTTTAGGGCCAAAACGGAAGATGATTGCTAACTTCCTAATCCTACTAAGTCCTAAGAGTTCGAACATTCAAAAATAGGTGTTGGACGCATGACGAACATAAAAAATAGGAACAATATCATAATTGAAAAAGTACACATTATAAAATAAGTTCTTGAGGCTGAGACTTGTCAGTATAATTATAGAAAAACCCCTTGCCCCCACAAAAATAATTATAAAGTTTAGTGGGCTATGGTGTCATCCTCTGCCTCCTCATCTTCCTCCTCTTCGACCCTGTCTACTTGCTCCACACCTTGGTACAACCACCACTTGAAGACCAAACCACGATGAAGAGCCAGAAGAAGGCCTGCACGAAGCAAGGCAATTCTAGATGTTAGCATAAAAGCTCGTAAGCCCGAACAAAGGCCTACTCGTTAGGGTTAGACTAGGTTGATGCTACCCTCAAATGGGTCAAAACCTCCCTTTCAAAGTAGGTGAACAAAAATTGAACAACCCCTTAACATACAAACAACATCTCTTAGAGGTACATGAAATGCTTGTTGCTCGTGGTCAAGGTCAAACAAACCCTTTCTTCATCTCCAAGAGGTTGTATCTTGAACTCAGCATCTTGAAGGCCATCGCGGTTAATTGCATATATGATCAAAGACTCACCATGGCCTCATTAGTATTCAACAGACAGGATATCCCTAACACCTCTTTTGTCCACCCATTGATATAGCTGTGCATCCTGAGGTGTCAGGTAAGCACTTGTTTGGGCCCTGACTATCTTCTGCCTTCCCATTCCAATGACCTACATCTCGGAAGAAACACCTATAGAAGCCGAACTTTCAACATCAAAACTTAAACTACTAAAAGGACCTATTTGGTGTTCTAATCTCGCGATGATCTTGAAAGCCGAAAGGAGTTGCCTATGCAGAATTTCGTGTCAGGTTGCCTCTATCCTCTTTACAATCTCATCTTGGATCTCAACCTAGGACTGTGGCCTCTGTGCCCTCATGGCTTTGGAACTGTCATCGCTGTTTATGACATGGTAGTGGTGGAGGTTCCAACAAAACTTCCAAGGAACTACCCTCTTCCTCATCACTCCTAACCTCTCTTAATCTCGCCATTTGTAAAAAAACACAAAGGGAATCCAAAGAGGATGGGAGGAGGGATACCTAAAAATAAGGGAATGTGTTGGAAAATGAAAGAGAAAGGTTCTGCAAACACTTCATCGTCATTCACCATTACAAAACCCTGGCTGAAAATCACCTTGACTTATCAGAGAACTTTGAGAAAAACTGAAATGGAGCAAACATGGGAAGGTTTCACCCTACTTCCCTATTTATAGGAATGACATCGTCCTAACTACCACTATCAAAGCAAGGGCATGCTGGTCATTTTGCACACATTTAAAATGATGGCAACGCAAAAACTAAATGATGGCGTCCACCCATCAAGCGCCACATATCCTCCAAAAGTTGCCAACAGCAGGCGAAGTGATCTCGGTCCGTGACGAAGTGTTGCGAGCAAGCTAAGCGTCAATCACTTTGAAAATACTTAATGCCTAATCCCTAGTAAAAGGGGTCATCATTGATAATGGGTCCCGAATCACAATGGATCTCATTCACTTAAAGGGAAACTATCCTGGAACCACAGGACGATGCACAAGTCAATGACTTTTTAGTTGAAGTTGTTGTACATGAACCAACGATGTTGGATCTCATTGGAAATCACACATCCCTCCAGCGGACCCCAGCATGAGTGCCATGGTGGTCCTTGACAGCACGAGTGTTGAAACTCCACATTGCGAATCTCAGAATCTAGCACCCCTCGTTGGGGGCAACTATGCGAGGCATCCAAGATCTCAAATGATAGCTACAACACATCCCATAATGAAGTGGATCTTGACTTTAACACCTAAGATGAATCCCTGAGCGTGGGGCCATTTAACACTCCTTTTGACCTCTGTAAGGAGTACCTCGACACTTTGCCCACACATCAGAGCACTAAGCTAGAGGAAACTATTTTGGGTCGATATCCCAAACCTAGGCCCAACATGAGCAACCAAACACTAGCTAACCCAAATCGCGACTCCAATCTATTTTGGCTCTCGTAACTAATTTCTTACTTAATTGGTAATTACTATATCTTAACTGAATCCCTCTTAGGAAAAGGAGTTTGAGATCTTATCTCTTAACAACTACCATCCTAATCACATCTCAACAATATCTCTTCACATACTACTTAGCATGCAAGTAAGCTCACACTATAAATAAGGGGCTAAGTCACTCAGGTATGTGTTGGAGGTGAAAATAAAGATTTGGCAATTCATCGGTTGGATGATAGTATTGAAGAAATTTTTTTAAGTATTGAGCCGATAGAAATACTAAATGGTGAAATCGATGGAAGTATTGAACAGGAGGAGGACTCTAATGTGGCAATTAGGTATTGATGTCAGACAAAAGAATAATTTGATAGAAAGGTTGCATTGGGTCGACGAAGAATGGTCAAAGTAGTTAAGTGCTGGTTCTATCAGAAAGTGGGTATATGTTGATGGCATAATTGCCAAGACGTGTTAAAATTTTAGGGTGTCAGTTATTTTTGTAATTTTGTCTATAAATATCAGTAGTCACGATGTAAAAAAAGGAGGTTATTTGCTAATACATAATCCTAACATCTCAACTCGAGTAGATTAAGGGATTTTGATCCAAGTACGCCTTCCCTTTTCATTTTAAGCCATTTAAATTAATGCAATTTTCTTTTAAATTCATTTACTTTTCATTCTTGTTCTTTAAAATTCCTTTACATTTCTTTGCACTTTTACTTACTTTTCTTTACTGTTTTCTATTTAAATTCTGTACTTTAATTTTGCACCATTTACACGCTTTCAACTAATTTACTGCATTTTTAAATTTTTGTTCAGTTTCTTTAAATTTCTTTAATCTTTTCAAAGTTTCTTTTCTGCATTTTCTACTTATTTATTTCAAATCTCGTAAATCCCTTTTGTTACTATCAAAACCATTTTTACAACGAGATTACCACATAACTTTGAATCCACACCCACACACTCCATTGTTGAGCTTTTAAGCTTTCCATACTCAAGCTAACTCAAACCATTTCTTCCCCTCATCATCTTCAAGCTTTCCTCTTTGTGGAACTCTCACTGTCTCTCCCATTTTCGTGGTTGGCAGCCTAACACCAAAGCTTTAAGCTTTAAGGTAAAGTCCTCAACTTTCTTCTCCTTTTCTCCCCATTTTCGTGGTCCATGGTCACGTTGGTGACTATGGATGCCATTTCTACTCTTTGATCTTGATTTTTATGGATTTGAACACCTAAGGTTCTGTGGTGGTGAAGCACAAAATTTCAAGCATAAAAGGAGCTTGCTTTCCTTGTTCTTCACTAAGGTAAGAGGAAGATTATTCTCTTCAAACCCTTTTCGTAGTGAGAAACCCTTTGTTGTGTTGATGGGGTTGAAACCCATTTGTGGGTATCCCTTTGTTTGGGTGATTTTGGTTGTATATTGATGTTTTGAATGGTAGGATTGAGTTGTATGTTAATAGATCTTGGATTGTTTGAAGATTAGAATAGTTTCTGGTGATTTTTGCATCCACAGAGTGATACACGGCCTAGGCCGTGTATGAATACACGGCCGTGTATCTCCCTGTGTGACTAAAATGTGTTTTCTGGTGCACTCCAGAGGAGTACACGGCCTAAGCCGTGTATGACCACACAACCGTGTACTCGGGGCCGTGTATTTTACACACGGTCGTGTAACATGTTCAGCAATGGAATTGAGGCTTTTCTACCCCTTTGGAGGTTCAAGGTCCCCTTGGGCGCTTGACTCAAGGCATTTGGACTAATGTGAGCATAATAATCTTAAATAATTGGATGACTAGAAACTAATTAGGGATTCATAAAGAGGGAAAAACAAGGAACGGGAGCATGCCTTATAACTTATAAGAACTTTGAATAAAGATAAAACATGAGTGTGATTTGAGGTTGCGAGCGACATAATGAAATTAAGAATTGACTTACTAGATGACTTTGAATAGGGTGTGAATGCCTAGAAACTTATTATTAACTTAGTATGGACCTTTGAACGGGATCAAATATTGATGATAAATGACATAACATGTGATCTTAGACCTGAAAGGCTATGACTGTGAATTTGTATATATACACATGAGTATGTATTGAATCTACATGCATTTGAAGCATGATTGACCTAGTTGTCATGATAAGCATGATTGAAACATGCATTGAAAATGTCCGTTGGACTATTGTTAAGGCCAAGTTGCCTAAGAGTTGAATCACACCTTTGTGCGGGTGCGAATAGACTAGTGTAGGTCACTCGTTGACCTTGGGGGCGTCGGGGTGCGGGTACCTCACAATGGATAGTTGGTAGCTCTTCTGTCCGTGGGGCAGACCGATGCAAACGCATCGACGATCCGGATCGAAACACTGTCCTATATTGAGATCTGTGTAAAATGTCTTGTACAATGCCATGATGCACAATTGGATAAATTGAGAATTTCAGCACTTGATGGTCTCGGTAGCCGCGATACAGACATATCTCCTGATCATTCTCTCCAACTATTTTGTGTCTAGCTCCATGGAGTAGGATTTTTGGTATCATATGCATGTGCATAGTGAGTCACCATATCATTTGATGTTTGCTTATTCATATGAAAGTTTAAACTGCTGTCTTATTACTTGTATCTACTTGTAATTGCCAAGTTGTTCACTATCTGCTTTAATACTGCTTATTATTATCGAATTGTTATGTAGGCGTCATGCGCCGTTTTGTTTCTTTACTGCCATCATAGGTAATGAAAGTAGAATGTCTTACCTGTTTTCCGTATTTGTTGCTATTCTGTGTAGTTTTTGGTTAAAGTCTGTAAATGGGACGAGGTCGAATCTCCTAGACTTCACTTGGTTTGATTTTCTGCGTTCGGTAAGGACACCTTGAAGGGACCCTATTGGTTTCGTCATAATTGAGTTCACCGGAGGTGCCCAAGCCTTGGCAAGTCGACTGGACCGATAAGCATATGCGATTTGTTAGGGATCTGACCTTGACCATGAAGAAGACTGCGATTGAAGATCTTATCCTGTATTTCTCACTACACCGGTGTGCCCGGGGTTGCCTTATGCATTCAGGATCCGAGGGAGTGCCCAACTCCTTAGTCGTGAATATGTTATGGGTAGTTTATATTTTATTTTACCTTTCCTATATAAAGTGTATTTTGGGTATATGTATGATTTAAGGTGATTATCCAGTCTTAAATGTTATAAATTGAGTACATCTTATAATTCATAATTTTAACTGGTTGTATATGTAACTATTCATTTGTGGCTCCTATTTCCTCATATGCGAAATGAAATATTTTTAGAAAAATTTGTTGTTTGACAATCGTAACATGTCAAAATTTAGTGACCGTGACATAATGACGATTGTGCCATGGTTATTAAATTGAGGGGTGTTACAATTAGGTGGTATCAGAGCTCAGTTCATCCTGTAGAGCCGGGGTATAGACTGACTATGCTTAGGCATGTTAGAAGTTTCTCTGTATGTTGTGTACTTCCTTGTCTCTTGATTGAGATGTTAGGAAAGGAAGGCATGGCTTGCCATAGGTTGAGTGTTGGTAGCTACTGTTGCACAATTACATGATATTGAGTACTGGCCCAGTCAATGTGTAATGTTCTGTGTCTACTGGAAACTATGACTTCACCTAGGCGTATTAAGGTAATAGGAGTTCTTTAGAAAGAAGCTCAGCTGGTATGACTGAACTTGCTTAGGATTTGTTTGCATTTACACCCTTATTATGTTACCTCTAGAATTGTTTGAGCCATTGGGTTAGAAAAAGGGTAGTTAAATAAGACTTGCAAGGTTGGTGGACTGAGGTGTCCAAGAGGTTTTTGAAAATCGATTCTCTTTGGAAAAGAGTATCTGGCGTAAGTTTGGTTTAAGGAGCTACATAGGAGTCAAAGACTTACTGAAGATCGCACCGCAGAAGGCAGAATGAAGGAGCTCAAGTTATAGTCTTTTGGATTTGTCTCGTTGGGTTGTGTGACTTTTGTGCTTGGTTTCCAAAAGGAGACAATATTGTTTGGATTGAATGCTTTTGATTCTCCTTATGGTTTGATTTGTTTGTCCTTGAAGGAAGAAAATGACTCGAGGTAGACGTAAGCGCGTGAACACGGGGAGTGACATTGATGGTACGACTGCGGTAGCCAAAGTAATGCAAAGAATGGTTAGCGTAACAGTACAATCGAAATAGAGGGCCGCACAGCAGTAGGAATTGTAGGTCGAGGTTTAGAATTTGTTGGGAGAAAGTCAATTTTTGGGTAATTCTGAACTACCTAAGTTCCAAAGGAGGAATAAAAGGATGATCAATCAGTTTAAGCGGAAACTGTATTCGGGACAATCGAAGGGACAATAGCAACAACAAACGTTTAAAGGGGGTGTGGGTGGTAGTAAATCCAATCCGACTGTGGTTCCGTTATCAAGGTGTATGAAGTACGGAAAGGACCACTTCACGAGGGACTGTAAGATCGACGGAATAATTTGTTTCAAGTGTGGAAAGCAAAGACATGTGTCAAGGGATTGTGCTTTACATGGGGTGAAGCCTCCATGTGCGATCACGGGGATAATTTGTTTCAAATGCAGAGAGTTAGGACATGTGGCGAGGAACTGTACTTCGCAAAGGATGAAGCCTTATGTCAGAGATGTACGTACATCAAAATCTCATGAAGAAGGGAGAGGTAATTCCTCCACCCAGACTGAAGATCAAAATGAAGAAAGGGACTGTGCTATAGTAGATGACCCTGTGACTTCATTGTATAATTCTGGGGATAGCCCATTACCTTATGACGCATGACTATATAAGTATGTTAGGGTCATATGTACCTCTGACATCTTTTGACTAAGTTATTTCTATTTTGGCCACTAAGAACTTGTTGATGGTAGCCAAGTTGTTTAAATTGTCCTATGACCTGTTAAAGACTGAATCCTTCTGTTGATCTGATTCATTTACTTCTTTTATAAATTAGATGTAATTTTAACAAAGGGATTGGTTATCTTCCAACCATATCCTGTTGAAATATTCCAATGAAATTTTAAGAGTTCATTTCTGGAATTGGGTTGTGTAACACCCTTGTGGGAATGTCACATTTATGAATGCAATGAAATAAAATAAAATAAAACTCTTACCCAAGTTGTAAAACATTTGATACTTACATAATATTTGTGGTAATATTTTTTTTTCCTTTTTATATTTATAACATTAAATAAAATAACACGAAATACAAAATATAACAAACATAAACTCACCATAACATACATATGATTTTCGTTTAGTACACACATAATTTACAACTACATGTATTTAATAAAGCAGTAAAGAGTTGACACAAAGCTAAAACATAGTACTGCCCAAGTGCATCTCGGTAGATATCAAACCCTTCGATGGATCATCGTCTAGAACCTCCAGAATAACCATCGAAAAGTTCACATCTATGAGATCTCACAGCACGACGGACACGAGTCCGAGCTGTTGACTCGCTACTGAGCTCACTAGGCACATGGAATATTCCCTGCCAATAACGCCTAATGGTCAGAGGTAACTCTAAATGTAAATAAAGCATAGTAGTGAATATGACCTCTCTGTCATACTCTCTACATAGGGACACGGTCAAACGTCCCACATAAGCAACTGTCCCTCGGTCCACATGTATACGCCATGCCTCGGAACCCCCATGAAACTCCAGTCTCACGAACCCGAAGAATCCTAGCAATGGCATGATCTCAAGATCAGTCTTGACGATCAGTGTGATCTACCGGCTCCTCCTCCTCGTATAATTCACCCAACTGTTGCTCGTCAGGATACTGTACCTCAAGAGGCTAATCCTCTTCTTCCACAAACTCTTTACGGAAACAATATAGTAATATCGAGAAAACATATAGAGAGGTGAGACAATCTACATCACTACCCGCATGGCAATAAAGAAAGCGACAGTATATGACAGTCATCACAACAGTACATACCAATATATCATGCATAATATATCAAGCAATATATATATAACAATGATACATACCATTATATCATGCATAATATATTAAAGCAATAAATCATACAATTTATCACAGATTATGACAAGCAATAAAATGCAGGTAATGCATGAACACACACCGACTCGTTCCTACTCCATGGAGTTAAACACAGATATCTGAGAGAATGATCCGATTAGAAACTAATAATACTTTATGGCTGCCCAACCAAACTATTACACTGTCCAATCTTTGTGTCTATAGCCCACAATCCAAAACATCGTGTAGTAGTACACAGTCCAACATCGTGTACCACAGTACAAGATTTAATAGTCCCCTCAAGATCTCGACTAAGAATAGTGCTTGTCAAGATCATTAGTGTGTTGCCCGTTACCACGGCCCAGAGGAGCAACCCACTGTCCGCATGTGGAATTCTCCGCACACTAACGCCTCCAAGTTCATAAATGAACCACACTACGCTTATCACACCGAACAACGGTGTAATTCGCCTCGTCAATCAATCACCAATTTTAACCCAAATTGGCACAACACTCTAAGCATGATCTAAAATTACAAAAATACCCTTATTATCCAAATTTTACCATAATTATGAAAAATTACCAAAATACCCTTAGTCACAAAATAACAAAGTATAGTACGTCCCACCTGACAGTACTACACTGTAATATGTCTGGGTCCACCACTTTGGCCCGACAGCAAAACTCACAGTATTGTTCAATCGCGTAGGAATTTTATCGCATTTTCACAATCTCGTCGTTTTCACAAACGTTTTTAAATCGCGTGAAGATATTTTGACATTTTTTAACATCGTAAAATGTTTTTAAATCATTTTCTCAATCGCGTAAGATTTTTAATTCATTTTCTTAACCGAATAGCTTAAAATCCTCATTTCTGCTATGTGTAAAACTATATCTAATACTTTTAAAATACGTAGAGTATTTTCCTTATGTTCTAAATATAGTATGGAATCTTTTCATTTTATGCGTCTGATTTTAATAAATTTCGGCAGCATTTTGCCTATAAAATCAGTATAAGGTATTTTTAACGTTTTCCTCTAAATATAGTTCATTTTATTTTTACCCAATAATTATGCTTTGAAACTTGCTAACGCGCTTCAAAATTTATAAAATGAGCCTTACGTTAGTATTTTTCTAGCGTCTGTTTTATTTCTTACTTAAACTAAATTTTGCTAAGTTAAATTTCTAGAATTGAATTTATTCCTTCTATTTTTCTCAATGAATCATTGGAATCCATTTATGTTGTAAATCACTTACCTAACCTATCTTAGCAAATAAAATGGCATGTTGGCCAAATCAAAAATAAAATGGTATTTGATTATACACTAAATGGCATATTGGCCACAATTAACTTAAATCATTTTCAAATCCATTATTTTACCTAGGTTCATTAAATCATTGATTTAGAAAATTGTGGAGAACATTTTGGTTCTCTAATTTCATGAGAAGGCCGTGAGCCTCAATGTGTTCTTTGGAACACTCATGCAAATCATTACATGTTATTCACATCCTACTTTAATAATTATGCAGTTATAGACACATACAATTATTTAATCACATATAATATACATACAATATATTTAAAGCCATAAACATGCATAACAAAAATAATAATAACTATAAACATGCATAGCAAATTAAATCACAAATAGGAAAACATTTAAACAATCACAAAAATAATAAAAACTATAAACAATCACACAAATGAATCCTTATGGATTCTTCATACACAATCAATCCATTTTCTCATCACCACTTAGGGTTGATGAGATTAAATCTCCCTCTTACCTATTGAAGACAATTTAATCGGTTAGTTTTCCTCCTTTCCTCCAAATTTCGTGTGACTCCCAAACAAATCCCTAAAATTCTTAAACAATTAGTAAAAACACATACAAGGTACAATATTGAAAAACCATGGAACAATCATGGTTAGAAAAATTAAAAATTCAATTTTGAACCATAGAATCAAGACTTACCCTTAAGTAAGTAAGCAAAAGGTTGGATTTTGGACAAGATAGTGTAGGAATTTGGAAAAACTTTGTGAACAAAAAGTGTTTAGAATGGGATTTGGATTTAGGAAATATGATGAGATGAAATTATGAAGGTTTGGTTGTGTGGGTGTGGGTGTTGGCCGAATCTAGGGAGAGAAAGTGAAAGAGAAGTGTGCTTGAGTTTTTGATATCTTAGAGAGAGAAAATGGATAGCTAAATGTGATAAGTGTGAAATAAAAAAGTAAAGAGTGAATAGATAGAGCTGCAGCCGTGAGTGAGTGTTGGTGAGCTTGAGTGATCAACTTTGCATGGTAAAATATCATAGAGTGTTCACATGGTTAAGCACATGGCTTATGTCAGGTTAGATACTTCAAGAACCATGTAGAACCAAGCCAATCCAAGCCTCCTTGCTGCTGCCCAAAACCGTGTGGGTCTTCATCAAATTAAAGATTTAATTGATCTCAAATTACTCCTAATTACATGCTAGTTAATTAGGGAATTAGTTAGGTTAACTATCCTAACCAAACTTAATTAACATACTAATCATATAACTAATTAATTTAATATATATTAACATATATTATAACCTTTAATCAATATTAATATATCTAATTAGTATTTAGATTATAATTAATTAATAACTAAGCTAGTTCACTTAGTTTGTTAATTAAGCAATTAGATTAGTCAAATTAAGCTTAATTAGGTTACTAACCAAATTCAAGCCTACTATTTTTGACTTAATTCTAACCATTGATTCATCTTTAATTCCTAGCCATAGATTAGATCTAAGGTAGATATCAATTGGTCATAAATCTATCATTATAATCTCACCATTGATTAGATCAACGGCTTAGGTTAAAGGCTTCCTAACTAAGTCTTCATCCAACGGTCCAAATGAAAGTCTATGCTCCCTTCGTTGACCAATTCCTATTGGTTTAGAAAGTCAAGCTACTTTTGTTGACTTGCTCTCATTGGCTAGAATTTGTACAGTCAGCATAGTTGACTGTTTTTCCTAAACGCGGGTCCCACAGTACTTTTAAAGATCTGTGGTCAAATCGAAGCAGATTTTTACTGTTTTTGAGACAGTAGGTACTGTAATATAAAATAATATTATAATAATATAAAACTATTTTATTGCACAGTTAAATCTGAAAAATTACGAGATTAATATATATATAAATCAGAATTGGGTTTAGTAAGATCCCCCAGCTCCAATTAATTAAAATAAGATTTATCCGGTCATAAAATTATTATTTCCCTAGGTCGGAGCAAATCACATACCATAGTCAAGTACACTCACAAAACAGTCAAATTAAATTTACTGCTCACAGAATTCACAAAATAGTACATTTCAGGACTATATTGTAATTATTCCAAAAGTTGGGGTGTTACAGGTTGTCTGTGTATTTACTTCCTTTCGACCCGAATATTACTATCCTCGTTTGTAAGCCTGCTCTCATTGCAACAAGTTTATTTAAAAAACTATCCTAATGTTGTTAGAAATTGGAACCCTTTTTACTAATTCGATTATCCACTCTCTTCATGAATAGGCTTGATCTCAGGAAGGAGATTGATCATTTTCTAAACGAGTCTCGTCATTCGATTCCAACGGAAACTTAGTGTTTCTTGAGACAGAAATTTCCTAGATGTGAATCCACGATACTCACTCCTAAGTTTTATTGGACCATATCATATTCTTGGCTAGATGGGTCCAATGGTAAATCAAGTGATTCCCCTATTTTTCTTTCAAACCTTTATAATATTTCTAGTATACTTCAATTGAGTAAATGTGTTCCTGAATCTGAACCATAACAATGCGCCAAGTGTAGCACAATTAGGTGAGAACTTACCCTATAAGACATTTTGTTCGAATCAAGGAAAGATAGTTTAACAAATCAATTGAAGAACGTCGCTATTTTCTCCAAGATCAACTTGTGTTCTAGACTATCATCGAGTTCACTCAAAGATTTGTCATTGTCCTTGTTGGTGACATTCTGATCTATTCTTGACGTTTGGAGGAACGTACCGAATCTCTCATAGTGATTCTTCAAATCCTGAAGAAGAAGAAGAAGTTATGTGTAAAGTTATCTAAGTACGAATTCCAGTTGGAGGCAGTTTAACCTTTGGGTTACGCGATCTTAAGGGAAGGAATAGCTGTGAACCCATCGAAACTCGAAGCATTTCTTTAATGGGAAAGACCGACGAATGTAATGAAGATTCGTAATTTTAGGATTAGCTGGTTAATACGGGGGACTCGTCGCAGAATTCTCCAAAGTGGTAAGACTTCTCATCTAACTCATGTATGAGGGTCAAGTTTTGTATGGACTGACGTATACGGGGGAAATTTTTCAAGGGCAGAAGAGACACTCAACTACTTCACCATTGATGATTCTTCCCAAATCCCAATGAACTTTTTGGGATGCCTAGTGATGCTTCGCATTGGAAGTTTAGAACGCATGCTTGATCAGAATAGAAGGAATGGTAACGTACGCTTTGAGACAATCGAGAGCACACAAGAAGGATTACCATACACTAACTTGGAGTTAGCTTTTGTAGTTACATTGAAGATCTAGAAGCATTTTCTACAAGGAGAAATTCTCAATGCCTATGGTAATCTTAAGAGTCAGAGGTATTTTGTCCTATTGGAAGGAGTTGAACATGAGGCAGAGACGGTGATTAGAAGTTCCGAAAGATTTCGATTTTCCTATTTTGGTATAATCCCGGAAGAGGTGAATGTCGTAGCAGATGCCTTAAGAAGAAAATAGGCTTAGTTTGTCTACTACAGTGAGCAAGGAGAATAAGTTTGATAGGGCCACTCAGCGATGTACAGTCGTTTGGGGAGTTGGCCGTTGGAATGGCGAAGACTCAAGGAGCGTAAGATCTTTTATTAATCGGCCTATGACGTCAACACGTTTTTGCCCTTTAATATAAGATACTCAATGGAAGGAAGCAACCTCAGTGCCAGTGATTTGGATTGATGCAGCTGAAGATACAACACAAGAACTAGAAGACAAGATGAAGGAACATGGTCGCATTTGTTCTAAGATATGATGAATTTCGAGGATGAAATACCTTTTTAGAATGGGAGAGTTGTAACATCTCAAAAATTATTTATTTCACTATAAATAATTATTTTATAATATTTATGATTTTTGGGAATTTTTTTAGATTTTTTCGAAAATGTTGAATATTTTAATATATTTTTTTATTTTACGTGCACACTGAGCAGTGTCAGTGTAACATCTCAGAAAACTGTTTATTTCACGATAAATAGTTGTTTTCCAATATTTGTGATTTTTAGGAATTTTTGTGGAATTTTCTAGAAATGTTGAATATTTTAATATATTCCTCGTTTTTGCGTGCCCATTGAGCGGAGCCAGAAAAATGAAATATTTTTCCTGAGGCTAGTAAACTTTGGACTGTAGAAACGTCGACGGGGGATCCTACTAATCCCGAGGCTGGACATAGTTTACGAGGTTTTCATTTTTTAAGATTTTATCTGATAAATAAAATCGCAGTATATTTTATTATTTGTGGAATAATAAAATATTATTACGTTAACTGTAAAATTTTGTCCACTGAGAAATAGTTCTAGTAGATTATTTTTATCTAGTTATTTTTATGACATCATTTAAGTGACTACACACTTTACTTTATCGAGAAGCGTGCGAAGCTTCTCAAGGAAGCTTCTAGGAAGCTTCCTCCCCACCCATTTTTTCTCTCTCCTACCATATGTGCTGCACGGTTGGGGCTAGGGGGAAAACACATTTTCATTCCCTCATTTTCTCTCCCTCATACGCAGCTCTCTTCCTCTCCCTCTCTTCCTTTCTTCTCCTATACCCACACACTCCATTGTTGAGCTTTTAAGCTTTCCATACTCAAGCTAACTCAAACCATTTCTTCCCCTCATCATCTTCAAGCTTTCCTCTTTGTGGAACTCTCATTGTCTCTCCCATTTTTGTGGTTGGCAGCCCAACACCAAAGCTTCAAGCTTTAAGGTAAAGTCCTCAACTTTTTTCTCCTTTTCTCCCCATTTTCGTGGTCCATGGTCACATTGGTGACTATGGATGCCATTTCCACTCTTTGATCTTAATTTTTATGGATTTGAACACCCAAGGTTCTGTGGTGGTGAAGCACGAAATTTCAAGGACAAAAGAAGCTTGATTTCCTTGTTCTTCACTAAGGTAAGAGGAAGATTATTCTCTTCAACCCCATTTGGTAGTGAGAAACCCTTTGTTGTGTTGATGGGGTTGAAACCCATTTGTGGGTACCCCTTTGTTGGGGTGATTTTGGTTGTATATTGGTGTTTTGAATGGTAGGATTGAGTTGTATGTTGATAGATCTTGGATTGTTTGAAGATTGGAATGGTTTCTGGTGATTTCTGCGTCCACAGAGTGATACATGGGCTAGGCCGTGTATGAATACACGGTCGTGTATCTCCCTGTGTGAGTAAAACGTGTTTTCTGGTGCACTCCATAGGAGTACACAGCCTAGGCCGTGTATGACCACACGACCGTGTACTCGGGGCCGTGTATTTTACACACGACCATGTAACATGTTCAGCAATGGAATTAAGGCTTTTTTAGCCCCTTGGAGGTTCAAGGTCCCCTTGGGCGCTTGACTTAAGGCTTTTGGACTAATGTGAGCATAATAATCTTAAATAATTGGATGACTAGAAATTAATTAGGGATTCATAAAGAGGGAAAAACAAGGAACGGGAGCATGCCTTATAACTTATAAGAACTTTGAATAAAGATAGAACATGAGTGTGATTTGAGGCTGCGAGCGACATAATGAAATTAAGAATTGACTTACTAGATGACTTTGAATAGGGTGTGAATGCCTAGAAACTTATTATTGATTTAGTATGGGCCTTTGAATGAGATCGAACATTGATGATAAATGACATAACATGTGATCTTAGACCTGAAATGCTATGACTGTGAATTTGTATATATACACATGAGTATGTATTGAATCTACATGCATTTGAAGCATGATTGACCTAGTTGTCAT
This sequence comes from Ormosia semicastrata, assembly GCA_029884595.1. Taxonomy (NCBI): domain Eukaryota; kingdom Viridiplantae; phylum Streptophyta; class Magnoliopsida; order Fabales; family Fabaceae; genus Ormosia; species Ormosia semicastrata. The sequence goes on along the minus strand of JAQQTO010000061.1, from coordinate 68,006,959 downwards.
GATAAGCATGATTGAAACATACATTGAAAATGTCCGTTGGACTATTGTTAAGGCCAAGTTGTCTAAGAGTTGAATCACACCTTTGTGCGGGTGCGAATAGACAAGTGTAGGTCACTCGTTGACCTTGGGGGTGTCGGAGTGCGGGTACCTCGCAATGGACAGTTGGTATCTCTTCTGTCCGTGGGGTAGACCGATGCAAACGCACCGACGATCCGGATCGAGACACTATCCTAATGTCTTGTACAATGCCATGATGCGCAATTGGATAAATTAAGAATTTCAGCACTTAATGGCCTCGGCAGCCGCGATACAGACATATCTCCTGATCATTCTCTCCAACTGTTTTGTGTCTAGCTCCATGGAGTAGGATTTTTGGTATCATATGCATGTGCATAGTGAGTCACCATATCATTTGATATTTGCTTATTCATATGAAAGTTTAAACTGCTGTCTTATTACTTTGTATCTACTTATAATTGCCAAGTTGTTCACTATCTGCTTTAATACTACTTATTATTATCGAATTGTTATGTGGGCGTCATGCGTCGTTTTGTTTTTGGTTAAAGTCTGTAAAGGGGGCGAGGTCGAATCTCCTAGACTTCACTTGGTTTGATTTTCTGCGTTCGGTAAGGACACCTTGAAGGGACCCTATTGGTTTCGTCATAATTGAGTTCACCGGAGGTGCCCAAGGCTTGGCAAGCCGACTGGACCGACAAGCATATGCGATTTGTTGGGGATCTGACCTTGACCATGAAGAGGACTGCGATTGAAGATCTTATCCTGTATTTCTCACTACACTGGTGTGCTCGGGGTTGCCTTACGCATTCAGGATCCGAGGGAGTGCCCAACTCCTTAGTCGTGAATATGTTATGGGTAGTTTATATTTTATTTTACCTTACTTGTATAAAGTGTATTTTGGGTATATGTATGTTTTAAGGTGATTGTCCAGTCTTAAATATTGTAAATTGAGTACATCTTATAATTCATAATTTTAACTGGTTGTATATGTAACTATTCATTCGTGGCTCCTATTTTCTCATATGCGAAATGAAATATTTTTGGAAAAATTTGTTGTTTGACAATCGTAATATGTCAAAATTTAGTGACCGTGACATAATGACGATTGTGCCGTGGTTATTAAATCGAGGGGTGTTACAAAGAACAGGCGTAATGATTTCCCCATCTAGTCGAAGACCAGTTATGGCAGTTACGTCGAAAAAGTGTTGGACCCATCATGCCATAGGGAAATTGGAAGGAGTTGGTGGTTTTGTTCCAGAAAAAGAATGAGGCACCCAACATGCAAGAATCCATTTTTATGGGATAACGAGAAAGCTGGATGCAATCAAAAATACCTATTTCCCTCCATAAGCTTTTTTTAGAAGCTTGAACTCTGTCAAGCCACTCAAGATACCTATTAATATGGGTAGGGGGAGTTCAAAATAGCCTTTCAGATTTTCTGAAATAGCTGATAGGAATGGAAGGAAGGGAAGCCAAGATAGCTTCTTGGGAACTTTTACAAGGAAAGAAAGAATTTATTTCATCAGTAATAAATTCCTTGGGCAAAACTGGGCCCAAGAAAGCAGCCGGAGGATCCAAGGAAAGTGGAGAGTCGTTAATGGGGAGAATTACCTTCGAGAGATGCCAGAGTTCAAACTTTTGTAGAACTGGGTCTTGAACTAAGGCATGGTTACCCAAGTTTGTTGTTGGCGCATTAGGAGTTTGAGAGCTGGAAGCCATGGGAGAAGGCAAGAGTTTGCAAAGAAAACAGGCGAAGGTAAAGTTGAAGGGGATGAACAGTAAAGAGAGGTGAGAGGTTGAAGATGATAAACAGTAATAAAGGAGTGAAAAGTCGCACGAATTTGAAAAGTTATTTTTTTGCGAGAAAATAAGGATAATTATGAGCCCTATTTATTAGAAACGTCTATTTATTATTTGCAATGATAAGCTTGATTGTAGCTGTCTAGATACTTGTGGAAGGTTCTGTTGGATTTAAATATATATATATATATATCTATTGAAGGGATTTTTGATTAAAATTTATCTTTCTCTTGTCAGTGTCGAAAGAAAAATTTTGGGAGGCATCTGTTGGAGGTGAAAATAAAGATTTGGCAATTCGTCAGTTGGATGATAGTATGGAAGAAATTTTTTAAGTATTGAGCCGACAGAAATGCTAAAGGATGAAATCGACAGAAGTATTGAACAGAAGGAGGACTCTAATGTGACAATTAGATATTGATGTCGGACAAAAGAATAATTTGACAGAAAGGTTGCATTGAGTCGACGAAGAATAGTCAAAGCAGTTAAGTGCTGGTTCTGTCGAAAAGTGGGTATATGCTGATGGCATAATTGTCAAGACGTGTTAAAATTTTAGGGTGTCAGTTATTTTTATAATTTTGTCTATAAATATCAGTAGTCACGATGTAAAAAAGGGAGGTTATTTGCTGATACATAATCCCAACATCTCAACTCGAGCAGATTAAGGGATTTTGATCCAAGTACGCTTTCCCTTTTCATTTTAAGTCATTTAAATTAATGCAATGTTTTTTTAAATTCATTTACTTTTCGGTCATGTTCTTTAAAATTCCTTTACATTTCTTTGCACTTTTACTTGATTTTCTTTACTGTGTTCTATTTAAATTCTATACTTTAATTTTGCACTATTTACATGCTTTCAATTAATTTACTGCATTTTTAAATTTCTGTTCAGTTTCTTTAAATTTCTTTAATCTTTTCAAAGTTTCTTTTCTGCATTTTCTACTCATTTATTTCAAATCTCGTAAATCCCTTTTATTACTGTCAAAATCATTTTTACAACGAGATTACCACATAACTCTGAACCCACATTCATTTTGATATATTTATTTATTTGTTAGAATTGTTACTAGCTCTCTAAACTAAAATTTCACTTAAATAGTATGCATATACTCTCATATACTTTTCTCCTTAGTGTGTTGCCCTAACTTAAGCGTCGGAGTACCTTATAAGTATACCATCTCCTCACTCAACTATTGTTACCACCGCACCAAAGAAAAATTCTCCATCAGTCACTACTTAGAGACAAGATCAAACACACACCTCTGATCCCAACTCTAAACAAAAACCATATACAAAACTGAAACAGAATTATGGGGTTGGGGTTATTGCCAGAGGGAGCGATGGCATCAGTCCCTATAGAATTATAATTATAAAAAAATTAATTAAATAAAAATAAAAATACCAGAAGCAAGTAAAGGGCTTTTTGACCAAAATGTCATTTTCCACAAACTTATTTACCAAATTGCCATGGTTTTGAAACTATTTATCAGAATGCCATCGTTTTTGCCACGCTGGATTATTTTATTGTTTAGGGGGCCACATGGGATGCGCCAACACGCCTGGCGCATCTCACGTGGATACGCCAGGCGTGTTGGCGCATCCCACGTGGATGCGCCAGGCGTGTTGGCACATCCCACATGGATGCGCCAGGCGTGTTGGCGCAATCAAGCCACACGCCAATAACCCCCCCTCCCCTCTCCCTTTCATGGTCACTTCCTTCATTTCTCAAATTTCCACCTTCTCTCTAAAAATTTTATCTCTCTAAACTCTCTGAAACTCTCCTTTGGCTATAACTTCTGAGAAAGACATTTGCTGCTCATACATATATGTAAGTATTTTTATCTTGTCACTTATTTTGTTTGTTGAAAAATATATTATTGTGTTTTTTTTTAAGTTTGTATATTTATTATGTGTTATATATGTAGTTTATTTGTAGGATTATTGATTATTGTTATCTCCTATATATTTGTTGTTTTGTTAGCTAATAGATTTTGAAATTTGTTCGTACAAAAAATAACAATTTGATTATTAGTTGAGTTTTGTAATTTTATTTATTATTTTGAATTGATTTAAATTGTTGATTTATTGAGATTGAAATCAGTTGGGTATAAAACATATTTGTTTCAGTTGTCAAATGTGTTAATTGATTTCATCTATGTTGTGTTGTTATTATTCAGAAGTTTAAGATGACCAAACACCTTGTTGTTCTCATTTACTACAATGGGAGAATGTACGAAGGTGAAGAGGGTTTAATGTTTGAAGGTCCTCGTCCTAAGTCTATCATGATTCAACGTGATACGACTTTTGAGCTTCTGAAAAGGAGAATTCATTTAAAATTAAAGCTCCAAGAAAATCAAGTTGTCTCCAGTATTGTGTATAGATTTCCACAATGGAGCAATGTACTGAAATGGATAGGTCTTCCATTAGAAGATGATGAAGACGTTGGTTGCATGATTGATTGCTTTGATCAACATGCTAACTTAACTTCTATGGAGTTGTATGTGGAGACAGAAATGAGTGAGCACAATGAGCATGTTGCAGGTCCTTCTGAAATAGGGTTACAAGCCGGTCCTTCTAATCTTGTTGAATCATCGTACCCTATCAACACTCAATTCTCTATGACACATGCTCCTGTCCTAGTACAATCTCAAGAAGTTGGTACATTTGCAATGCCTGAAGGGAGCTCATTTATGTTGGATTTCGAGTCTGATAACCAGCTTATGACAGATTCTTTATCTGACACAAGCGATGATGAAGGAGAGATGCCTGAGGGTGAAGATACAGACACTGACTTAGAAGAAGATCAATCTGACCCTGATGTAAATATACAACAACTTGCTCCTCCATTGGTAGTTGCTCCTGAATCTACATTTGTGCCTCCATGCCCTCGATTTTCTGAAATCAATTGGGATGCGTTGAATACACCTGATAATTTGCTTGAATTAGATTCTCGTGGTATTTGGAGTCTAGATGAAGAATTTTATGTTGGATTGTAATTTCCCTCTAAAGATGCTGTCAAGTTGGCCTTAAAACATTATTCGATTATTAGACATCAGAATTACAAGGTTGAAGATTCTGATACACAGCGGCTAATTATTAAGTGTCTAAGATGTGCTGATGGTTGTATGTGGAGGTTCAGGGCCATTCAAGGCAAGAAATCAAACATGTGGGAAATTAAAAAATATAATGGACCTCACACTTGTGTCAACCCAGCTCTGTCACAAGATCATCAGAAGTTAGATTATGTTATGATATGTTCTTGCATTCTGGAGATGGTTAAGCAAAAACCTGATTTACCTGTATGCCTGATTATTGAAAGGGTTCGATGTCAATTTGGATATGATGTGTCTTATCGGAAAGCTTGGAAGGCAAAACAAATTGCCATTGTGAAGGTATTTGGAGACTAGGATAAATCTAATGTGGTGTTGCCTAGATGGATACTTGCCATGCAAAGAGACATGCCAGGCACAGTGGTGGAGTTATAAACCGTTGATTATGTCGAGCGCAATAGAGTTGACCGTTCAAAACTTGTATTGCATCGCTTGTTTTGGACATTCAAACCATGTGTTGTTGGATTCTAATACTGCAAGCCCATTATTCAGATTGACGGCACTCATTTGTATGGTAAATATCGTCATAAACTATTGATTGCAACAACTCAAGATGACGATAAAAAACCTTTGCCAATTGCATTTGCCATTATTGAAGGAGAAACAAAGGATGCTTAGAGTTGGTTCTTAGCCTTGATTCACAAACATGTCACATAACAACAAGACTTGTGCTTAATATCTGACCGACATCAAGGCATCATACAGTCAGTGGCGAACCCACAGTTGCGATGGCAGCCACCGCATGCGCATCATGTATTTTGTATTCGACATATTGCTAGCAACTTTAACAGCGCCTTCCGTAATCTGGCCCTAAAGATATATTTGATTAACACAGGTAATTAAACATTTTGATTCCTATGTGTTTACTATACTACTTATCATACTACAAGATTTGTTGTTAATATTAACTCATTCAATATTCTACACACAGGGTATGAACCAATGGCATACAAATTTGAGGCTAGGTTGGAAAAGTTGACCGCTACTCCCGAAATGGCACATTGGATTAATTCGATTCCAAAACAACAATGGAGTCTAGCATATGATGGTAGCCATAGGTTTGGTCATATGACGACGAACTTGTCTGAGTGCATGAATGGAGTGTTGAAAGGTGGCAGAAACCTACCAATAACCGCACTGGTTCAGATGACATATTATAAATTGGTAGAGTACTTTGTTAATCGAAAGGATGAGGCAAATGAGAGAGTTATTGATGGGGATGATTAGACTGATGATTTTATGAAGAGTTGGAATGTCAACGTGCTCAAGGCAAGCTCTCATCAAGTTCGTCGATTTGATATACATTCTACCAGATTTTTGGTCGAAGAGGCATTCAACCCTATAACACAGCAAGGTGGAGTTAAATATTCTGTAAACCTTGATGAACGCACGTGTGACTGTGGCCTGTTTCAAGCATTGCATTTCCCTTGCTCTCATGCAATAGCTGTATGTTCTTCTAGGACACTTGACGCTTTTCAATATGTGCATAGTGTTTACAGAATGCATACTTTGTACAAGGCTTATGAGATTGATTGGGGAGTCATTAAGGATGAAACATGGTGGCCACCAGCTCCAGTGATTACATTGGTACCCAATCGTCAATTGCTTAGATCTAAAAGTCGACCCAAATCAACTCAACTTAGAAATGAGATGGATTGGCGTGAGCCAGGACCGAGACAAAGATGTAAAAAATGTGGTGAATCTGGACATAACTCTCGTAGTTGTCGTCGTAGTGGATCGACTTCCTTGAGGAATGACCAAGACGGGCCATCTACTTGATTAGGACATAATTTCATAATTAGTGTAACATTTGATGACTATCAGTGTGTAATTAGGGCTTGATTATGTTTGTTTACATTTGATTATGTTTGACGAACCATCTACTTTGTTAATCGACACAGATTTGATTATGTTTGTTTAATATCATTCCTCCTTGTGCTTTTATGTTTAATACACTCATGTTTATTATGTATATTCATTTTATAGTATGTCTTATTATTTGAAGACTTATCTATTGTTGCTATCTACAGTTGTAGACATGGCATTCCACTTGCGCTCAGGCCCAGAGGACCCTTCAGTACTGGAGTTGTAGGAGTTTCATGTTTCACAGCATATATGGCAAAGCCAACCTGATCGTCATCTACGTGTTAGACGTGCTCATAAATTCTGACATATGGACCCAGATGAGCAGATGCTCCCATATCTACATCAGACTGGTTTCGTGGGGGTTGGTCACATGGGATATTGCACCATCGATCACTCATTGATTACGACGTTGGTTGAGAGATGGCGTCCCGAGACACACACATTTCATATGCCAACTGGAGAGTGCACCATCACATTGGAGGACGTAGCCATTATCTCAGGACTTCCTATTGACGGCGATGCCGTTACTAGCCGTACATCATGTGGAGATTGGATGCAGCTATGTGAGGACTTGTTAGGTTCGCAGCCACCTGAGTCACACGTATCGGGTGGACGTATTGATATGTCATGGGTTTGGAGTGCATTCAGTAGACGACTTACTGAGACCGATGGAGCTGCTTATGTGATGCACTGTACACGAGCATATATACTTCGGTTGATCAGGGGATTGCTATTTCCTGACCATTCTGGTAGATACGTGCATATGATGTTCCTTCCACTCTTGGAAGACTTTGAGGCTACTGGACATTACAGTTGGGGATTTGCGGTCTTGGCGTACTTGTACAGAGAGCTGTGCAAGGCCACAGACCACAGCGTGCACGAGATTGGAGGTGCTTGCATTTTGTTGCAGTACTGGGTTTGGCATAGATTTCCACCCCTAGTCCTTGCACTTGTAGATGATACTGATCCTGTCCTGCTAGTTGCCTATGCTGCTGATCGTGGTCACCAACGTCCACTAGGATTTCAGTAAGTTTCTCAAAATATCTTTTGTTTATATTAGTTTGTTATATGCAATACTTGTTTTGACATCACATTACTTTGACATTTAAATAGGTGGCATAAACACAAGGTGTTGAATGAAACCCCAATGGGGGTGCTTTCGTACTATCGCCGATTCTTTGATCAGTTGAAGAGTGATGAGGTCAATATTTTTTTTACATTGATTTATGCATGTTATTTTCACTTGCTTTCTAATGTTTTGAACACATCATTTTGAAGATAACATGGCAACCTTATACGGATGAGATTGTGGCTTCATTACCAGATTTTTGTGTCCCTGGTAGAGACATTATATTGGCAGTGGTTCTGCTAATCTTTTTTCATATTGTTGAGTGGCACCAACCAGATAGGGTGATGCGTCAGTTTGGTCTGGACCAACCAATACCGCGAAGACCACACCAACCTGATGAGTTGCACTCGATTACTTTAGCCGGACGACATGACGAGGATTGGCGAGTTACACACCTACCACACATAACCATCTGGGACAGTCGGAGGGAAAGATGTGTTACTGGACGGCCAGTGGGAGCTTCCCTCACCGCGCATTCTGAGTACATGCGCTGGTACAGAAGAATTACCAGACGTTGGATTTCTCGTACTGGTGCTTCTATTGGATCCGTGGTTAGTTTTTTACCAATATGTTATACTATTTGCTAAATGTATTTTATATTGATGATGACATATTGAGATCTGTGTGTTAGGCTGATATTGCGGAGAACGTCCATGCTTCGGCTAGGAACCCTATTTCGGGCTTTAGTACAGCTAGCCTTCTACAGTCCATGGAGGACATATTAGCTTCAGTGAAGGAGCATGATCGCATTACCTTATCTCAGCTTTATCCAGCTCCTCCTGCAAATGACATCCCTGGACTATCCGATATATCCGATGAGCAGAGACCGCGCCGTAGAAGGAGAGGGTTAGCGAGTACTCGATCTCGATTACGACCTTCAGAGGATTCTGATTCTTTGGGTGTGCCTAGGACTCAGCCCCCGTCCAGTTCTACTACTACTTATCCACCATCTTAGCCACCACCTCTATCTTGCCCACCATATCCAGCTTATCCACCATGTACAGCATACCCACCACCTGCTTACACTTATCCACCATATCCTTTGACTTTTACCCTGACACCGTCATTTCCATATCCACCATATATGGGTTACCCACCATATCCTCCTCACCCCTCACAGTCAGGACCTTCTTCTGATCTCCCTCACAGGCCACCACATTCTGATCCTAGTCCTTCTCATTGATGTAGTCATTGTACTACATGTATGGATTTCTTATTCTTTTATTACATTTTCTTAGACTGGATGATCAGTATGTATATGTATAAATGCACTTATATATATATATATATATATATATATATATATATATAATGTCTCATTATACAGGATGATATACTTTTGAGAACGTCTAATTTTTAGGAGATATTCTGTCGAATTTTTCTTAGAATCAAAACGATTCAACTATTAACGTTAATTGAATTTGTTAGGTTCTATAGGATTATATTCTTGCCAATGAACCAGTCATGACGTTAAGAGTGTGATCAACTTCGATTTTTAAAATCAATCCAAAGTGTAAAAATTGATTGATTGTAATACGCTAATAGTGCTAATGGTTGCTCATAATTAGATTTAATTTGCAACGTTTAGTTTCATTATTTCATTGAAACAATTTTCTAAACCTGGACTTGACCTTTTATTTAATTGGGTGAAGACTTGATATAATTAAGAATAGACGCATTTGTATCAGCTTTGATGGTAAAACAGTTTATTTTTCATATCCACTAGGCTCATACGACCAAATGACAACACTACACAACATGTTTAGCATGAAAAGATGCAATTTTTTTGTAGACACGGTCGTGTGATGCTGATATGTTAAACACAGGTACTGATCACGTGGGATGCGCTAAAGCGCCTGGCGCATCCCACGTGGATACGCCAGGCTCATTGGTGTATCCACGTGGGATGCACCAATGCGCCTGGCGTATCCACGTGGGATGCGCCAATGAGCCTGGCGTAACCACGTAGGATGCGCCAGGCTCATTGGCGCATCCCACGTGGATACGCCAGGCGCATTGGCACATCCCACGTGGTTCAGTAATTAATAAAATAGTCTAATGTGATAAAAACGATGATATTTTGATAAATAATTTTAAAAAAATAATAATTTGATAAATAAATTCAATACTTATGGCACATTGGTAGATTTCTCAGCAAGTAAAAGTCATACTCCGAAAGCGATGATAATAAAAATTCAAACGATAAAAGTAACCCACCTCAGTTGTTAGAGAAAGCCTATTACAATATAATATGTATTAAATGCCCTTCCTTGAAGTCAAATTTTGTTAAAATAATTAAATATTAAAAATAAAAGCTAAAACTCATGCAACTCCCTCTAATTATAGATCTTTTTTTAAAAAAAAATTGTAATTCAAAACACAACAATTTAATTCTCTAAACTGATCAAATTGTACAATGTAGTACAAAATTAATCTCATATGCATATGCAAAAAATCTCCTTGTAAGGAATTAATAATATGTATAATTTAATAAGTTGAAAGAGTTAAATTATTAAATTTTAAATCATATGAGAGTTTTTTAAATTGACCAATAGTTAAAAGGAGTTTAATTATATTTTGGCTTAAAAAAATCTAGCGCTAAAATATTTATCCTATTATTTATTTAATTTTTATGACGTGGTGCTTGAATTGTAATTTCCTTGGAAGATAGGATGTTTGTGATTAAAATTCATTATATTGTTTGGCTAAAATCATCGGGGGTATCAAAAACCTAAAAGAGTAGTGAATGTGCAATTGATCAAAGGTAGAGGATTTAATTTTATTACCCAATCACCTATTCACTTACTGATATATTTATTAAAAAGTTGATTATAATATTAATTACTTGAAAGATTAAATTTTTGTAGTAATATGAAGATACATTTTTTTATAACTTTAGCTGCGACATCCTCATAAGTATTATTATAAAACTAATTTTGCAGCTAAGAATGTGCGAATGCATGATTAAGTAATAATGTGCTTAAATACACTCATAAATTAGAATTAATTGAATAGTCTTCCATAACTATAAACGGCCGCTAACAGTAAAGAAATTAAGGTTATAATAAAAAATGTCATTACATTCCCGCATGCTTCTAAATGATTAAATCCTAATTATCTATGACTTAACTAAAATAATGTTTTGTTATCATATACAAATAATGCTATTCACACATCTATTTGTTTAAAAAATAAAGACAAAAAAATATGTATTAAAATGAAATTTTTTATTTTATTTTTTATTTAAAAAATAATATATATATATATATATATTAAAATGAATGTTTTTCTATTTTATTATTTAAAAAATAAAAATAAAAATGTAAGAATAATATAAAAGTTTTGACGTTGAATTATGATTACTCGTTTCTGGTACCCCTCTCTCTCTCTATCTCTGTACACCTTCCACTTCCTTCGGTCATTGTTCTGAACTAGATTCAGAGGGTACTTGAGATAGGCACGTTGCGGTGAGTTCTCCTTCGCGCAGCAGCTGAGCTTGTGACACAGGGGGGTTGGGTACCTGCAAAGGGACTCCAACGCTCAAGTCAGGCAGTGCACAATAAGGTTTTTGGGATGGGGTTTGGAGTTACCTTACTAAGATGACTTAGCCTTGTATTTATAGAGCGTAAGCAGAATCCTAAAGGGATTCTTATCGAATACTGAATGCAGGTAATTTAGGATTAGTATCCTGAAGAGGATTGCCTTCCTGTTATTATCAGATATATCCCTACAAATCCGGGGTTAGGATATGGAAAGTATCTAACCAATAAGGATATCTATAAATCCTATAATATCGTAAGTTGATGATCGGCAGTTACGGATATTTAGGGATTCATCCACTGTGCGAATCTATCAGTCACGATGTCGAATACTGATACTGCTCGAAGGCCGTAATCCGTTGTCCGGAGTACGTCGTGAGTCTTCCTCTACGCCAGGTAGGAGAGTCCGGTGATGTGCATGCCGGGTTGATCCCATGGAGCGGGATCCCGGATCACGGTCCAGAACAGTTGCCCCCAGCTTGGCTCTTGGATGAGACAGACCAGAGTCAAGTTTAGAACGGATCAACCATTCTGTGGTAATTCGACGGGTAGGTGTCAGACCTCGGGTTATTACCGATATCCTTGTCCTTATTCAGTTACGAATAAACATCGCTGCCCCCAAGCACGAGTACTAAGGATTCCTGGAGACATATTTGACGCAGATCCCAAACGTGATCCCTGACGTAACGGTCTGCGATTTTCTGGGAAACTGATGCTTGGACTTTATTGGGAAGTAGTGATTCTTTAAAGAAAACATCAATTTCATACGGATTTTTTCAACTGCTCCCGATCTTTGTGACTAACCAGAGATCAAAGCATTTATTTTGGCTGACTTCATAGGATCAGGTCACCTTTTACGGGACCAATCGAAATCCTTCATGCATGCTATAAGTAGAGAACATTTCTTCGTGGGTTAGCATTTCCTTCTTCTTTCTTATTGTCGAACAGAGATGATTTCTCCCAAAGGAATGAGTGTAATTCTTCCTTCGTTCCCTTCTTTTGTGAAGAGAGCTTCACCATCTGTAGAAACTATATTTTTATTTTTTCTAAAGTTCGTGAAGAGATTTGATTTTCTCCGAGCGTTCATCCTTATTGGACAAGGGCCTTTCTATCTTGGCGTAAAACCTGGTTGCTATGCATTTAGGGAGGCAGAAGCCTTTCTATCCTGGCGTACACGGGGGTGTCTGACCCAACGTGTTGTTAGGATGGAATAATGCTTCCGTCTTCCATTGCATGGCGACCCGATGGAGCACACTGTTCCAAAGTTCTTCTTCTTGGCGGGCTGCTTGAAAGCACTTGGCCGGTCTTTTTCGGAGTAACGGCTGGAAATGCAACGATGCTAGGTCAAAGGAGTGCGGATCTCCTTGGAGCAACCTGGGGTGGTCTGCTTTCTTTGACTTGCTTTTAAGGAAGCAGCGCGTATTCCCTTCTGTCGTTATCCGTCCAGAAGGTAGGAGAAGAACGGGCGAACAGAGGATTTCTACTCTGGAGTGGCTTCACTCTGTTTCGGCGTAGAAAGGCCGCTGTAGCTGCTCCGTAACTTGAGGCAACTTGGAATGGTCGAGACCGGCTGAGGATTCTTCAGCTAGAGAGGTCGTACCCCTTCCAACCAGAAAAAAGGATCCCGGTCTTTAGTTGCATCGCGGAGAAGTAGTGCAAAGGACTTTGGCATTTTCCCTAGGGCTATGATCCCGGTTTGCCAATGTTCTGCAAAGCCTATCCACTTTTTCAAAAGACCATGAATTGGAGATGTGGATGGGGTATGATCCGGGCAGCCGGAGATGTTTTCCCTCGTTCCCGGGATTTCGTTATACATTCCATGTCTCAATATTTTCTTTTTCCTCTTTTTTAATTGTACGACGATGTATGGAATGAAGATGATTCAATAGACTTTGCCTTCTCTGTATTTGTCCTGTACTTCCATTATGCATATGCTTTTCCACTGAGGTAACTTTGTCGGGATGAGTCCAACGCTTATCCCGATATAATCGAGTAAAGAGATTACCGGGATAGGCTCAATGCCAACCCGGCATAATAGCCATAAACGCACCTTAGAGCATGATACATTGTCCGTAGTGTCAATAGTTAATTGGACTTGGAATCCGTGGTAAAAACCCAGGTTCTCATCCAACGTTCGTACGACGCTTTGGATTACTGCGTAACAGTCCTTTCAACTGCTATTACAGCTGGTGGGCCACGTGTTGCGATTTCATCGGAGGGACGTGCTTAGAGCCCCGCGAGCCATGATGAGCACTTTTTTGAACTTGCGCTGGAAGGGACAGAAATGTCCCTTAACCGTTCAACCCTTTATAAATAAAAGGTTTGTTTTCCTTGCTCCATCGTTTTTGCCCTTCTTCACTGAAAACACCGTGCGTTGAAAGTCTTGGTTTCTTTTTGGGTGCTCTTCAATCGCAGCTCCTCCATTGTTCTGACTCAACTTCTCAACTTTCAAGTATCCTGCCTTTACACTGTAAGTTGCTTTCTTTCGGTCATTTTGTTATTTGCACTTTCAGTATGTCAATAGCTGTTCAGAAAGTAGGCTAGCTTCGCATTCCTGGTTTTTCTTGCCTTCAAATAGGGCTTAGCGATATAGGTAGATATGGTCACCTCCCTGAAACACCAACTTCGCTGCGCCACGCGCGGTGGAGGGGTTCCCCCCGAATGCCTTGTTTCTGGTGGGACAGGAGGTCGGTAGGGGAGGTTAGGATTACCTTGCTCTCCCTGTGTCTGAATCTGTAAAGCTATTGATTCTGACAGTTTCTTACCGACTTCTTCGGATGTTCTCAGGTTTTCCATGGCCAAAGGAAAGAAGGATTACCTTGCACGTCGGTATAATCGACCGTTGTAAACGGTGCATCTAACCGACGTCTTAACCAATCTGGAAGCCTCTTTCGGGTCCGACGGTAACTTCCCATGTTGCAGATAGTCCTGTATAGGAGTGATCCAGGATGGCTGATAGTCCTCCACTTGGGATATGTTGTGATCCGTAATGGAGGGTTGGGAGAGGGTTTCTTGGATTACAGACCGGTTGTTGCCGGGGCTCTTCGTGCTGGCCAGTTCAGACAGAAGGTCTGCTCTGGAGTTCTGTTCCCTTGGGATGTGCTCTATCTTGACCTCTTCGAAGCTTTTCAAAAGTTCCTGGACCTTGTTCAAGTATTTCTGCAGGAGGGGTTCTTTGGCTTGATATTCGCCTCGGATTTGGGAGGTTACTAGTTGGGAATCAGTGCAAAGCGTGATCCGTGTTGCCTCCAGGTCCTTTGCCATTAGCAACCCGGCGATGCAGGCCTCATACTCGGCCTGGTTGTTTGAGATTGGGAATTCAAACTTCAGGGAGTGCTCTAAGGTCAGACCCTCCGAACTCTCGACCATCACCCCGGCCCCGCTTCCTTTGGGGTTCGAGGATCCGTTGACAAAAATGGTCCAGAAGGCTTTCCTTGGGTTGCCGTTGTCTTTTGTGAGCTCTGCTAAGAAGTCAGGCAAGGCTTGGGCTTTTATTGCCAGTCGTGGTTCGTATGTGATTCCAAACTCTGAGAGTTCAATCGACCACGCAATCATTCACCCGGCCAGGTCTGGTTTGTGTAGCACCTATCGGATGGGTTGGTCGGTTCTTACCACCACTGGGTGGCATTGGAAGTATTGTCGAAGTCTTCTTGCGGTGATGATGAGCGCGAAGGCGACTTTCTCTACCTTTTGGTATCGAAGCTCAGGGCCCTGGAGGACCTTACTGACGAAGTAGACGGGCTTCTGTCCTTTGTTGGTTTCTCTAATCAAGACTAAACTCACGGCCTCGTCATGGATGGATAGGTACAAGTAGAGCGTCTCTCCAGTGTCCAGCCTTGTCAAGATAGGAGGGGAGGACAAAAGGTTTTTTAATGACGTGAAGGCAACTTCACACTCTTGGGTCCATTCAAAGTTTGTTCCCTTCTTGAGCAATTTGAACAGGGGGAGGGACTTGTGCGCGACTTTAGCTAAGAATCTTGTGAGGGCCGCTATGTGCCCCGTAAGCTGTTGTACTTCTTTGACGTTCCGGGGACTTCTCATGTTGAGGACGGCCTAGCATTTATCCGGATTGGCTTCAATTCCCCTATGAGTTAGCATGAACCCCAAAAATTTGCCAGCCTGGACCCCGAAAGCGTACTTTTCCGGGTTTAACCTCATGTTGTACTTTCGGATTTGTGCAAATACTTCCTCGAGGTCCGCCGTGTGCGATCCGTAGTGTGGGGTCTTTACTATCATGTCATCTATGTAGACTTCTAGCATCTTTCCCACTTGATTTTCAAAAACCTTGTTCATCATCCTCTGGTAGGTGGCTCCTGTATTCTTTAGGCCAAAAGGCATGACCTTGTAGCAGTAGCTCGCCCTGTCGATAATAAAAGCGATTTTATCTTCATCCCCAGTGTACATGGGGATTTGGTTGTACCCGGAATATGCGTCCATGAATGAGAGCCATCTGAACCCCGAGGAGCCATCCACTAATTTATCCACGTTGGGGAGTGGATATGGGTCCTTGGGACAGGCTTTATTCAGGTCAGTATAATATACACACATCCTCCACTTCCCGTTGGACATTTTTACTAGGACCACGTTGGAGAGCCATGTGGTATATGAAATTTCTCTGATGAAATTGCCATTCAGTAGCTCTTTAACTTGGTCCTCTACGACTTATTGCCTCTCGGGCCCGACCTTCCTCTTCTTTTGCGCGACCGGTCTGGTACATTCTTTGATCGATAATCGGTGGCAAATGAAACTGGGGTTGAGTCCGGGCATGTCGGAGGAAGTCCAAGTGAAAAGGTCTTTGTTTTTCAACAAGAGTTCGGAGAGTTGCTGTTTTTCTTTCTCGTCCAGACGAGCTCTGATCTTGGTGACTTGTTCGGGGTTGGCCCCGAGTTGAAGAGACTCAAATTCACCTTCGGGCTGGGGTCGGGTATCCCGGATTTCTTCTCTAACGTCGAGCTCCGTCATTAAAATGTTAACCTGGTCGATAGCCGGGGCGGATGCTACGGGGCTCGACCGAGGCGCTCTATAGATCTTCAAGCTCTCATTATAGCACTTCCTGGCTGCAATTTGGTCGCCTTTTACAGTGACGACGTCATTGTTCTTATTGGGGAACTTCATCATGAGGTGGGTGGTGGACACCACCGCTCCGAGGGCGTTAAGAGAAGGGCGGCCCAGGATGATGTTATAAGCCGAGGGTCAGTCCACGACCAGGAACTTCAACTTGACGGTCCTGAATAGTGTAGATGATCCGAGAGTCAGGTGGGTTTCGTAATATCCGACCGGGGTGATCTTCTCGCCGGTGAAACCCGTCAGTTCTTCAACATAGGGAGTCAAGTCGGATAGCGGGAGCTCCAACTTCTGATAGAGATCTAGGTACATAATGTCGGCTGAACTCCCTTGATCGATGAAAATTCGGTGAACTTCGGCATTGAAAATTACCCCGGATATCACGAGTAGGTCATCGTGATCCAGGATTATTCCGCCGTAGTCCTCGTCCGAGAAGGTAATGAGTGGCGTTTTTCTATCCTCTGCTTGTGTTCTCGGCTCTGAGTGGGCCACGCTGAAAATTGTCATTCTAAGGGCTTTCTTTCGAGCTTCGTTGGAGGATCCCCCTCCGGCAAAGCCACCGGCGATGGTATGGATCGTCCTGTTGGGCTCGGCGCGGTGGTCTTCGTTATCGACTGGAGTAGTGTTCCTGGTTCGACCCTGTCGGTCGCCGTTATCTCGTCGAGGAGGAGTCCGGGATCTTCTCCTCGGGCTTCTTGTTCTTCTCCTGCGTGTAGGGGATGGACTTCGACGCCTGCTGTCTCTGCGCCTATTATCCCCTTCGTTGTTCTGTACACGGAGGATATACTGCTGTAGGCGTCCGGCCTTGATTAGAAATTCAATGGCGTCGCGCAACTGATAGCAATCCTCTGTATCGTGGCCATAGGCTTTGTGCCATGTGCAATGTTTGGAATGATCCTTCTGCTTGTGCTTCTTGATAGGAGGCGGCCTCCGGATGTTCTGAAACTCCGTGTTCATTACCTCCCTCAAGATTGTTTCCCGGGGGGTGTTCAAAGGAGTGTAGTCAGCGTAGCTTTTCCGTGGTGGGCTACCCTTTGGGGGCCGCGACCTTGAGGAATTTTGGTTGGGCTTTTGGTGAGAAGATTCACCTTTGTCCCACCTCCTGTGGTCTTCTGTTGCCTCCTCCAAGTAGACATACTTCTCGGATCGCTTCTGGAAGTTGGTCAGATTGTCCGGCTTCTTTTTTGCCAAGGACTTGAAAAAATCGGAGCCTATCCGGAGACCGCTCCTGACGTAATGCAAGGCTATTATGTCTTCAAAATTTTCTACGTTGGTGCAGGTGGCCATAAAACGCCTAACGTAGTCTCGGAGGGTTTCTTCCTTTCCCTGGCGGATCTTAGCCAAGGATTCGATGGACTTAAGCTATTCCTTACTCGTGGTGTACTGCAGCAGAAAACGCTGCTTGAGGTCGGACCAATCCACAATGGTCCCCCGTGGTTGGCTGGTGAACCATTTGAGGGCCCCCTTTTTTAGGGAGAGGGGGAATGCTCGGCACAACAACTCCATGGAGCCGCCATAGAAATATAGGGACTGCTCGTAAGCATTTATGTGTTCCTGGGGGTCCGTGGTTCCGTCGTAAATTTTGAGATTTGGAGGAAACTTGAAATTTCTTGGAACACGGAACTCCATGAGTTGGTTGGAGAAAGGTTGTTCCATAGTTCCTCGATTCCGGTTATTGTCTCCAGTATCGGGAATTCCGTCATCATCGTGGGCCCTCCTTCTGTTATTTTCCACACCGATCTGTCACACGGCGGTGCGGCTTCGGTTGGTTGTCATGCATGGCGCGCTGCATGTCCTCCAGTCTCCTGAATTGATCGTTGAGTAAGTCCATATGTTGCCGCAACATATCTTGAAACTGGCGTTGGGAACCCCGAGTTTGATGTGCGCGTTCAGAGTGGGACGCACGATCATCGAACTCGTTGTTCGAGATTCCCAAACGTTGGTGCACTGGAATCCTGTGCTCTTGAAGGCTCTGATCTCCTCTCTGAGCTGGGAATTCAAGTCTTTCCCTGACAGAAATCCTGCGTGATGGGTTGGGAGACTCCTCAGAAAAGGAGGTAGAGTGCCCATCACGTCGGCTTCCTGTTTCGGGTGCCTGATTTCTCACAGCGGAGGTTTGAGCCACGAGTGGAGGCAGTGGTGGTGGTGGACGTTGCATGTCGAGATTTTGCCTCTGATTGACAGAGGCTTGAGCAGCGTCTCTTCTGGAGTTTTGCCTCGTATTCACCATGATTGGGTGGGATTAGAAATTTATGGTTTCCCCACAGTCGGCGCCAATGTTCTGAACTAGATTCAGAGGGTACCTGAGATAGGCACGTTGCAGTGAGTTCTCCTTCGCGCAGCAGATGAGCTTGTGACACAGGGGGGTTGGGTACCTGCAAAGGGACTCCAACGCTCAAGTCAGGCAGTGCACAATAAGGTTTTTGGGATGGGGTTTAGAGTTACCTTACTAAGATGATTTAGCCTTGTATTTATAGAGCGTAAGCAGAATCCTAATGGGATTCTTATCTAATACTGAATGCAGGTAATTTAGAATTAGTATCCTGAAGAGGACTGCCTTCCTGTTATTATCAAATATATCCCTACAAATCCGGGGTTAGGATATGGAAAGTATCTAACCAATAAGGATATCTATAAATCCTATAATATCGTAAGTTGATGATCGGCAGTTACGGATATTTAGGGATTCATCCACTGCGCGAATCTATCAGTCACGATGTCGAATACTGATACTGCTCGAAGGCCGTAATCCGTTGTCCGGAGTACGTCGTGAGTCTTCCTCTACGCCTGGTAGGAGAGTCCGGTGATGTGCATGCCGGGTTGATCCCATGGAGCGGGATCCCGGATCACGGTCCAGAACAGTCATCTTATACTCTCTCTATCTCTATAAAAGCGAACTCACATAGCCATAAAACTGTTACCACTCTCTCATCAAGCACTTAACTTTTTTCACCATGGCAGACCCTTGCTCTAATATCTTTTCTGGTTTCTTCCAATTAAATCCCACCCACGTTCATTACCCATCTTCAACCCCTTCTCCCCACCATCCCTATGTCCACAACTTCATCAATAACATCATCAATACCAACACATACACCACTACCAGTAGCAACAGCAGCAGCAGCAGCTTTTTCCACTACCACGACCATCAAACTACTTCTTCTTCTTCACCCACTTCCCCTCCTCTTAGAGAAGCCCTTCCCCTTTTGAGCCTCAGCCCAACAAAGCAAGAGGATGAAGAAGAGCAAGAACAAGAGGATCGGTCTTGCACTGCCATGGATGTGGAGGACTGCAGGATCCTCCACAGTAAGCTCAAAGAGGAAGATGGGGAGGAGGATGAAACTGTGACTGTTGCACTCCACATAGGATTGCCAAGCCCTAGTGCAGGTGCGATGGCCTCTGTGCTGTCTTCTTCGGAGATCACTGACAAAGATCAAGGAGATCGTGGTGAAGATTCTGGGTTCTTGGCCACCAGGCTCAACAAGGGCCAGTACTGGATCCCTACCCCTTCTCAGATTCTCATTGGTCCTACACAGTTCTCTTGCCCTGTTTGCTGCAAAACCTTCAACAGATACAACAACATGCAGGTCAGTACATGAGAAACCATGACCGACACATGTTAAAGGCCTCTTTTTTTTCTTTTGTTCTATGTCTCTCTTTCCCATCTGTTTCGTCTTCCACTTTTCTTCCAATTCAAAGTTAAAAAAAAAAAAAAGAATCTGCTTGGTTCTGGTCTATGACTTTCTTGCCTGATTTGAAATGCTAACGGTTCTCTGATGCTTGGATGGAAAGAGGAAAACATAGATTATTAATCTATGGGGGTACTTGTCCTCTTCTTATGCTTTTGTTTTTCCTTTCTTTTCTCCTTCTACTTTAATTTCTTCCCCCTTTTTCGCAGCGTCATTTCTTGTCCTTCAATCATGATATATAATTAAAATTATTTTGTGCTTTTTGCATGGTAAAACGAGTGTTAATATATCAAGAACTCTTTTCCTGATTCAAGCTGTGACTGAGATCAGATCCTTTCCTTTTCGTTGATTAAACTACTCAGGCAATGTTTTTTATGCCTTTAGTACAAGTTTGTGCTTCATATATATTTTGGCGTGCAGCTAGCTAGAACTGAAAATTTTGCAGTGTTTCTTCCAGATCGCTCAGATAATGTTATTAATTAGTCCAACAAATTTGTTTCCCTTTGTGGCCTTTCAGTCTGAATCCAAACAACTTCCCTATACATGGACATAGCTATACCCTCCCTCTCTATCTTGCCCTCCAACACGCCTTCCAAATTAGCCTTCTTTTTTTTCCATTGCAGATATTGCAAAGAAAGTAGCAAACAATAAGTACTTACCTAAATTTCATATATATATATATATATTAGTTTCAGAGTGGCCTTGAATTAAAAATAATTAATATGTATAAGCATAAGAATTCAGAGAAAACAAAAAAAATATTGTTCCATAGAAGCGGCTACTGAGACAATATTGTTTATGTCAACTGCAGTTGATTGATAACTGAAGTTAATAACAAACATAAAAATGATACTCTCCAAATTAAATCTTGGCACCTTCATGATTACTAACATGATAACATCACACTACAAAGTGAGCTAGCTAGCCGAGTTCTTGGTTTCTATTTAAAGTTTAAACTTACACAATGTGTAATACAGCTTTTGATTAATTTGCTTTGTTTGCTTTATCCTATAATTTCTTCTTCCATAATTTTTTTTCCCTTTTTCAGATGCATATGTGGGGGCATGGATCACAGTACAGAAACGGACCTGAATCTCTGAGGGGTACTGTTAGGAATGATAGGAATGATTTCAGTGAGCATGGGAAACCTTTACACATTTATTATAGAAAGAGGACAAGGTCAATTTTGTAACTAATTGGATAGGGTAGTTGAGTTAGTTAAATCAGTTGTGATAGTTTGTTATTAGACAGATGTAAGATCCTATAAATAAGTCCTCTATGGTATTGGAGGGCAGCTTTTGTAAAATCATCTTAACTGGACATTTCCAGTGAGAAATGGAGAGTGCTCCTTTTGGGGGTATACTTATATACCTTTGTTTTTGTGAGAGTTTCGTCTGACATCAATAAAGAGACAATTCAGTTTTTCTTTCTTGCTATGTGTGTGCGGATATTGGTTAGGATATTTTTTTCCTATCTCTAAATCGTGATGGATAATCGGGTTGGAGCATTAGAGAAAGCTATCAGCGAATATGGGGTGAAGTTGGCAAAATTGAAGACTGATATGGATTCCATCAAGTACTTGTTGTTACAGATGAACAACAAGAAAACTCCCTCTGTTGAGGGGGACAATTCTGTGAACAAGAATGAGCAGTCCTCGGAAGAGGAGGAGGAAACCGGAGGATCTGAGGAAGGAGAAAATGTGCCACTACGTTCTTGGGTCAAGAAAGTGGAATTACCCACCTTCGAAGGGCAAGATCCACTAGGATGGCTGGCGAGAGCAGAGAAATTTTTTGAGGTGCAGCAAGTTAAATCCTCAGAAAAGTTAAAGCTAGCTTTCATCAGCATAGAGGGGAATGCAGTGCATTGGTTTCAGTATTGGTGCCAGAAATCCAAGAACCCATCTTGGAAGGGTTTTTCGGAAGCCTTGATGAGGAGGTTTGGCGGAAATGGCAGAGGAACGGTGTACGAGAGGTTGGCGTCTTTGAGACAAACCGGAGGAGTTGAAGAGTATGTCCAGGAATTCGAGCTCTTGGTCGCACAAGCTAAACCCAATGGGGAGGACCAATTGCTGGGGTATTTCTTGGCTGGGCTGCACCAAGATATCCGGAGCTCAGTGCGTCCACATGACCCTAAGGACCTCACTCGAGCCATGGAGGTAGCCCGCGACATTGAAGAAGCCATGAAGCAGGTGCGGAATAGTGGGAACACGCAGGGGAGAGGTGCGAGCTCGGGATTTAGATACCAAGGTGGCGGAGGAATCATACCTCAGGCAGGGGCGTTCAGTGGCGCAAACAGTGCCCAAGCGTCCAATGGTGGGACTCGAAATTCTCAAGGGTCGATGTCTTCGGTGGCTAAGCCAAATTTTTCAGGACCCAAAAGCAGGGGAACTCAAACTATTCCCTATGCTGAGTATGTTAGAAGAAGAGACGAAGGAAGGTGTTATCATTGTGGAATGGCTTTTGGGCCTGGACACCGTTGTCCTGAAAAAAGTATTAGGGTGATAATCTTGGCCGAGGATGAGCAGATTAATGAAGATGGGGAGATAGCAAGAATGGAACAGGAGTCCCAAAATGAGGAAAAGGGAGAGGAAGCTCTTGAGGTGGCATGTTAGTGGATGGATCTTTCGGTATGTTCAGCAGGAGGATTAACCCAACCTCAAACTATGAAGCTGAGAGGTGAATTACAGGGGCAAGAAGTGTTGATCTTGATTGACAGTGGCGCGAGTCACAATTTTGTATCCAGCAAATTGGTGTAGAAGTTGGGGCTCAGAATTGATTCAACAAAGCCATACTATGTAAGGTTGGGGGATGGTAATCGTAAATCTACTCAAGGATGCTGCAATAACTTAAAGGTGCAGCTGGGGGCTTATGTGATGGAAGGTGATTTCTTTTTGTTCGACTTGGGTGGAGTGGATTTGATCTTGGGTGTAGCTTGGTTGGTGACTCTGGGGGAGGTTAAAGCGAATTGGAAGACGCTAAGTATGTCATTTGTTCATCAAGGTCAGAGCATTGTCATCCAAGGGGATCCCAGTTTGTCCAAATCAGTGATTTCTTCAAGGGCTCTAATGAAACTAGCCAAGAAGGAAGTAGGCATGATGTCTATAATATGGGTGATTGAGAAAAATCATGTAGTAGAGGAGGAGCTGTCAAGTGACCAGATAAAACAATTGCAAAAGGTATTAACAGAATTTGCCAAAGTTTTTCTCGGAATCAAAGGGATTGCCGCCACCTAGAGAAGTTGATCATCGGATTCGATTAAGGTTGGGGTAGATCCAGTAAATGTGAGGCCTTATAGATACCCTCACTTGCAGAAAAATGAGATAGAAACACAGTAATCGAAATGTTGGCATCGAGAATTATCGTGCCCAAAGAATAGTCCTTATTCCGGCCACCATCTTAGTCAAAAAGAAGGATAGGAGTTGGAGGTTTTGTGTTGATTATCGGGCTCTAAACAAGGCTACAGTTCCAGACAAGTTCCCCATTCCAGTCATAGAAGAACTATTAGATGAGTGAATGGAGCCACATACTTCTCCAAAATAGACTTGAGGGTTGGATATCACCAAATCAGAATGCACGAGCCAGACATCCCAAAAACAACCTTTAGAACTCATCAAGGGCATTATGAATTTCTAGTAATGCCATTTGGATTAACAAACGCCCCAGCAACTTTCCAATGTGCTATGAATGCCACACTAAAACCCTTTCTCCGAAGGTATGTGTTAGTATTCTTTTACAACATTTTGGTCTATAGTAAATCGTGGGAAGAACATATGGGTCACTTGAGACAAATTTTGGCTAGGCTGCTAGAACATTCTTTCTTTGCCAATCAAAGGAAATGCAGTTTTGGCAAGACTAAGGTGGGATATTTAGGGCATATTATATCTAAAAATGGAGTTTCAATGGATCCACAAAAGATTGAGGCCATTTTGCAGTGGCCATTACCTAAGACTCTTAAGGCTTTGAGAGGATTCTTAGGACTCACCGGGTATTATAGGAGATTTATTTGTAATTATGGCCACATAGCTCGTCCCTTAGCTGATTTGTTGAAAAAGGGGAATTTCAAGTGGACAAATGATAGTACTGAGGCTTTCACACACTGCAGCAAGCTATCACCACACCCTATTTTGGCAATGCCCGATTTTTCAAAACCCTTTTCCATAGAATGTGATGCTTCAGGGAAAGGAGTAGGGGCTGTTCTCACCCAGGACAAAAGGCCAGTTGCTTATTTCAGCAAGGCTTTGGCAGATTCAACACTCTCCAAATCTGTTTATGAAAAGGAATTAATGGCCCTCGTGTTAGCCATTCAGCATTGGAGGCCTTACCTTTTAAGACAGAAATTCACTGTGTTTACTGATCAAAAGAGCCTGAGACATCTCTTGGAACAGAGAATTACAACTCAGAATCAACAGAATTGGTTGGCTAAATTGATGGGGTATGAGTTTGATATTGTCTATAAAGTAGGGGCTTCGAATAGAGTGGCTGATGCTCTCTCTGGACGGGATGAAGACAAACTAGACAGGATGAAGACAAAGAGCTACAAGGTATTACAAGACCTTTTTGGCCAGACATTGTAGAAATTGATGAAGAAGTAAGGAAGGATCCAGCTTTGGCTAAAATTCTAGAAGACTTACAGGTAAATCCAGATTCACATCCCCAATATACCTTGGAACAAGGTAGATTATACTATAAAGGGAGATTGGTCCTATCAGCTGGTTCAGTTTGGATTCCAAAATTACTACATAAGCTCCACACTTCACCTATGGGGGACACTCAGGCATCTACAGAACTTACAGGAGAATGGCTCAGCAACGTTCAGTTAGGGATGAAGGGGACAATCACAAAATTTGTTGCAGCCTGTCATGTAAGTCAAAGGAGCAAATATCAGGCCTCTTCTCCAGATTGGGCTGCTGCAGCCATTGCCCATCCCAAATGCCATTTGGGAAGAGATCAGCATGGATTTTATTGTGGGGCTTCCAAAATCAAAAGGATTTGATGTTGTACTAGTTGTTGTGGATAGGTTAAGTAAATATGGGCATTTTATCTTAATCAAACACCCATATTCTGCTAGATCTATTGCTGAGGTTTTTGTTAAACAAATCATACGACTACATGGGGTGCCCATTTCCATTGTCAGTGATAGAGACCCCACTTTCATGAGTCATTTTTGGAAGGAACTTTTCAAATTGCAGGGTACTATCTTAAAAATGAGTACAGCCTATCACCCTGAATCTGATGGGCAGACAGAGGTCCTAAATAGAACCTTGGAGACCTATCTTAGGTGCTTCAGTTCAGAACAACCAAAGTGTTGGGCAGACTTTATTCATTGGGCAGAATACTTTGGTATAACACCAGTTTCCAAAGTGTTACGCACTGCACACCCTTTGAGGTAGTTTATGGGAGACCCCACCTTCTTTGGCTAAATTTATACCAGGGGAAACATTGGTGGAAGCCGTGGCTCAGGATTTAATGGACAGAGATGAAGCTTTGAAGCAATTAAAATTTTATCTGCAGAAGGCACAAAGTCAGATGATTCACTATGCAAATGTGCGCAAGAAAACATCTCAAATTTAGCCAGGAGATTGGGTCTACCTAAAGATTAGGCCTCATAGGCAAACTTCAATGCCTATTAAACTTCATCCTAAACTATCAGCTAGGTATTATGGACCCTATTTGGTTTTACAACAGGTTGGAGCAAGGTAGCTTTCAAATTACGACTTCCAGAACATGCTCGCATACATCCAGTGTTCCATGTCTCACAACTTAAGAAGGCTGCAGGGGATCATCCAGTTGAAACGGACATTCCAGAGAGTTGCACGAAACGGCAGACCACTATCAACCTTTGCAGATTCTCGGCACCAGATCAGTGAATCAATTTGGTACTGAAACTCCTCAAGTGTTAGTGCATTGGCAAGGCAAATTTCCAGAAGAAGCTACCTAGGAAGACACTTCCTCCATTAGCATTCAGTTTCGATTTCAACCTTGAGGACAAGGTTGTTTCGAGGGGGAGTATTGTTAGGAATGATAGGAATGATTTCAGGGAGCATGGGAAACCTTTACAGGTTTATTATAGAAAGAGGACAGGGTCAATTTTGTAACTAATTGGATAGGGTAGTTGAGTTAGTTAAATCAGTTGTGATAGTTTGTTATTAGACAGATGTAAGATCCTATAAATAAGTTCTCTATGGTATTGGAGGGCAGCTTTTGTAAAATCATCTTAACTGGACATTTCCAGTGAGAAAAGGAGAGTGTTCCTTTTGGCGGTATACTTGTATACCTTTGTTTTTGTGAGAGTTTCGTCTGACATCAATAAAGAGGCAATTCAGTTTTTCTTTCTTGCTGTGTGTGTGCGGATATTGGTTAGGATTTTTTTTTCCTATCCCAAAAAGAGATTCCTAACAGGTACCCAACCAATAGGTATGCTTAGGCTTCCTGTATGCTTAGGCTTCCTTGCTATTGTTGTGCCCCAGGTTGCAGGAACAACATTGATCACCCAAGAGCAAAGCCCCTCAAAGACTTTAGAACCCTTCAAACACATTACAAGCGGAAGCATGGGATCAAGCCCTTCATGTGCAGAAAATGCGGCAAGGCGTTCGCTGTGAGGGGGGATTGGAGATACCATGAAAAGAACTGTGGGAAGCTTTGGTATTGCATCTGTGGGTCTGATTTCAAGCACAAGAGATCGCTTAAAGATCATATAAAAGCTTTTGGAGGTGGATATGCAGCTTATGGGATCGATGGCTTCGAAGAAGAAGAAGAGCCAGCATCCGAAGTGGAGCAAGATAATGAGTTCACCCAGTAAAGTGTAAAGACAAAGGAAATGGAACTGGTTTAATATATATATATATATACAGGATGTGTATAAGGCGAGAGGAGTGTTTATTGTGAGAGGTGAGAGGAGTGAATCTTGACCATTAGATCTTATATGAATGGTCAAGATTAGAACATAAATGCATGTAACTTTTTTAAGTGGTCACATGACCTTCAAGTAACTTTTAATCTTGACCATCCATGTATGGTTGTATGGTCAAGATTTACTCCTTTCACCCTCTCATAATAAAAACTTATCTAACTAGATATGCCCCCTACACACACACACACACACACACATATATAGGATGTGTATCAAGTGAGAAGAGTGTTTATTGTAAGAGATGAGAGGAGTAAATCTTGATCATTGAATCTTACATGAATGGTCAAGAGTAGAACATAAATGTATGTAACTTTTTTAAGTGGTCACATGACATTTAAGTAACTTTTAATCTTGATCATTTATGTATGGTTATATGGTCAATATTTACTCCTTATCCTCTTACAATAAAAATTTCTCTCACTAAATATTATATATATATATTTGTGTGTGTGTGAATTATCTTATTCTTAATTAGTTTGTGAACTGATTGGGATGAACATATAGTCATGGCTTACCATTTGAGAACTATATATTAGCACCAAGTTTAAATGGAGGCCAAGCTTTTCCTTCTTTCTTTCTTTCTTCTTCTTCTCTTTCTTATTCTTTGGCTCTCTTTCCTTCTGTTGGAATTGATACGGGATTGCAAAACATATTGATTGTAAAGCCAGATGTAAATCCAACTTCTTTTTATTTGTTCTCATGCATAAGTCCTCCTCTCCTCTTATATTAAGCTGCCTATGGCATTGCAGAAGAATTAGTACATTATTCTTTTATATAACTCAAGCTAATTGGTTAATAGCTATGGATAAAGTAGCCGAATACTCCATAGCATGCAGCTTCAGTTATATTATAAATTGTATTTTCTTAATTTTACTAAAAATTTCATTTTGTTAGAGTCCAGTGCCATGCAGCTGATTTCATCCACTGTTGGTTCATTTTGCCCAAAAATTCTTGCATAAACACAATGCACTCAAATAGGTGCATTAGGTCAATCAACACTTAATATTTTCATAAAAAATTATGTTACATAGTTAAAAATACAAATATCTATAAAAATGATAAATATTTGATTGATGCGTAATAATATTGTTTAAAAGGAGTTCTTTTAATTTGATTAGTATTTTGGACATTGTTAAAATTAGATCTTGGTCCTAGTTTATGATAAGATTGGAGAATTTTTGAAATAATTTATCAGATTGGTGTATGTCTTTTATTGATTGTATTAAGATTTGCTGTTAATTCTACTATTAGTTAGACTTTTGTATATGAGTTAGAGTACCCCTTGTACTCTTCTTGATATATCTTTGCTTATCAAAAAAAAAAATTATAAAAATGACAAGTGTTAATTAATGTAATACCCCTAATTTAAGTGCATTATGTTTATATAAGAATTTCTCCATTTTGGCAAGTAATCAGCAGCTACATTCATTATTTATTTACATTTGTTTTATCTTCTTTATGACCAAGTTTTATTTTATATTTTCGTATCTCGTGCGTCGGTGTATATGAACTTCCGAATACATATACGAAGTGCGCTCTTGTATCAATATATAATGTACCTAGAACTATGCTACGTATTTTACAATATTGTACGTATATACTTGAGAAATGACCTATATATATATATAAGAGGCAAATTTAATGAAAAAATTTTTATTGTAAGAATGTGAGATAAGTAAATATTAATTATTCAATTATATATGAATGATTAAAATTAAAAGTTATTTAAAAATCATGTGACTACTTAAAAAAATTAAATATATTTATATTTTAATTTTCATCATTAATATAAGATTCAATAATTAAGATTCACTCTTCTTATTTTTTTTATAATAAATAATCCTTTTATCATACATTCTTCTTTTATATGTATATATATATATATATATATATATATATATATATGTGTGTGTCCCTGCTTGTCAAAACCAACAGGAAGGGTCAAGATGAAGAAAAGCTTTTTCTCAAATCCAGAGATTGTAGGCCTCTACAAAGTTCAAACTTTGATGGATACTGATGAACGTGCATGGACAAATACCTGTGGGGCATTTCATGGCTTACTTGGCATTGACAACTTGCTTTCTTCTCAAGATAGTCATGGTACGTATTCTCCAATTAAACCACAATTTGTCTCAAAATGGATGTACTGTGAAAGGTATATGCAGATAAAGTGAAGATTGTGCCTGGATGGCAAAGGTTGAGGGTTTAAGCTCTATTTGCCACAATTCACACACTAGAGACAAGGTAGCGATCAGAAGTATATATTATTAAGTTACAATTGTAGGTCATTGGATAGCCTTTTCATCCTGTGAAGCTGAAAACATACGTCAACTTTTTGTTGGGGGGTGCATACGATGCCCTTTCGCTTTGTATAGTGGGAGGAGACGATGTGTTTGTTGATTGATGGAACATATACCATTTGAGATTCACCCTTGCTTGGAAAAATCAAAGCAAATGATTAGCCTTTTAAGCGAAATACATATTATAAAAAAAAGGATATCGAAAGATATATGGGTAGGATCGGTGATATCATAATGGTCCCAGTTTGAAGTTTGTAAGGTATGAGGGTATACTGCAATGAAGTGGATCTCATTTGCAGCTTTGGGTAGATAGAGAAAGGGAAAGAGAAGAGAGAGGATGGACAAAAGGTCAGCTATAGCTGAAAACTGCAAGATTGTGGAGCCCAAGTTGGGTTGGTTCGGCTGATTGGCAACATTTACTAATGCCCCCTACAGTGCATGCACACCCGCTCTTACTTCTGTTGGATAAACTGTACACTGAAACGACCTTTCAGCAATTTAATTTTGACCATATCTCTTCTCCTTTCTCTCTCTTTCTGAGTGCTGTAATTAAGGTGCAGCCTTCAATTCATGCGTTATGTTACGTAATAATACATGTATACATGGTGTACAATCGCCTGAAATGTAGAAATCGAAAGCAAAAACTAAGGGTGTATTTGGGATAGCTGCAAAAATTTAATTATGCTTAGTAATCAATTATTGTATAAAAGTTTTTTGTTATAATCGATTATAATTGATTTATTTTTATGTTTGAATGCATTAGTTGTAAAATAATTTTAAATTAATCTGATTCATTTGGATGATATAAAAAAAAATTGCTTTTATGCATTAAATTACTAAAATAGGTATAGAATGATTAAAAAAATTATTTGATTAAGGATAAAATGGTATTTACATATCAAAATGTAAGAAATAATCTATAAGTTAAAATCATAAGTTTCAAATTTCAGCATTATAAAAATCAGCTTTAAAAAGTTTTTATTTTACATTAAATTTCATGTAAAAGCTGAAGTTAATTTTACCAAACATGATTAAACACTGTTACAACAGCTTTTTTTCCAAAAAAAATTAAATAGAATCGATACCAAACATGCACTAAATCAAATATCATACATGGTTGGTACGTACTTTAATTAGCTAACTTTTTTCCTTCACAACAATGGCCCCCTGTGTGAATCTATAAAATACGGCCACACTATTTTAGTGTTTTGTCATTTGTTAGGCACATATTTGATACTGATATTGATACTTATACGACACGTGTTTAATTAAAAAAAAATTTGCTCCCGGCATGGTGAAACATAACTTGATATGGTCATTTAAAATTTGAAAACAAAAGTTCAGAAGTTGGATATGTTTTAAACTTTTAACCAATTTTTATTTTTTAATAATAGAAAAAATAAGGTAATATATATATATATCATGTTTGATACCTATATTTTTTAAAATTTGGTGTGTTTTTATATTTGTGTTTATATCATGTCATATGTCTGTCTTAGTATATGTGAGGTGTAAAATTATAAACAAACTCTACAAAGTAAGAGTATTATTATTTAGGAAAAAATTCTTTTAAAGTGAGTTATTTTTTAAAATGAATAAATAATAATATATTTATTATTAATTTAATTTAAATTGTATTAAAATTTTAATCCATTAAATTAATGATATATATAATTTATTTATTCAATTTACAAATAAATTTATTTTTAAAGGAGTCTTATCTATTATTTATACAAATATTTTTTTAAATGTATTTTGTGATTAATAAAAATGTAAAACTGAATTAGGATTAAAAAACTTCTCTCAGAATATATAGTTATATGCAATCTCTTTGCATATTGTGGAAGGATAATTCTCAAAGTTAACCCACTGTTCAATGTCAGTTGATGCCCATGTGGGTTACTAATTTCATTGCGAGAGTGAAGAATGCTACAACTAGATGAACTCAAACAGTAAACCATAAAATAAAGCATTTATTGACAATCAATATCCTACCCCTTTGTTGTGAAGATCAACCCTACCACTATATTGGCCCCTTGGGACTCTCTTAGCTCCATCAGATCTATCTCTCTCTAGAGTGTGGTGTCTTTCAACATCATCTTTTTTGTGTGGCATTTATGCTTTTATGGGAAGTCTCTATCTTAAAACCACCCATACCGCCAATATATGCCCTGCAATCTCAACACATAAGATCGACAATAATTATGACCTGAATTTATTTTTGTAAAGTATGTAGAATAATTAAATAATTATCCCAAAAAATGGTTAACGAAAAAGATTTTTGGAAAGTATGTAAAATAATTAAAGAATTATCCCAAAAAAATGGTTAACAAAAAAGATTAAAAGTACGTAACGCATGTATAAATCCAAGCATGTACATGCATCATCACTTTAGAATTAGATATAAGCAATCAAATTGAAGGTCAGCTAAACAATGTGTGTTGGTCTGAGTGGAAAGGGCTCTAGTCTCTTAACCATATGATCTTGAGTTTGATTATTAGATTTATGTGTATGAAAATAATACTTGTTAAGAGAGGTCCTTGCTTAAGCGTCTGACTGTATTTCAGGAGATTAACTTCTTACCTATTGGGTAAGGAGATACTCTGGGAAATAAAAAAACCACTAAAAATAAACAAAAGGAGATCAACGATCTTGACGTTAATTAATAAGAATACACAATGCCTTTATGTTCTAATCCAAGACTCTTCTTGTCTTTGTTAATGACATCTCTTCTACTAATTGTTAGTGTCTTGGGTTATTTTGTTTTATTGTTTATGAAGGGTATAATAGTCTTTTTTTTTGTTTAGCCTATATATAGTCATTTTGTATTTTGGTTAAATTATCCTTTTGTATTTGATTACATTATGCAGTATCAATGAATCCCTCCTCTTCACAAATGTTTCTGTATTTCTTTGGATTCTTTAACATGGCATCAGAGATGGTTTTCATGGGACAAGGCTTAATCTCAAACACAGCTTCTGCATTTTGGTATTTTTCGCTTAGTTTAGAGTTTTTGCAATTTGGTATTTTTCGCTCAGTTTCGAGTTTCTACAATTTGGTATTTTTCGCTCAGTTTCTGCAATCTGATATTTCATTTTTCTTTAGATTTCTTTGTCTTTTGATTATGGCTACTGAAAGAGATGATTCGCTTTACTCTGTGAGTGTGAGGTTGGGTAGAAAGAATTATTCGTATTAGAGTTATGTGATGAGAAATTTTCTTAAGAGTAAAAAGCTGTGGGGATATGTTAGTGGAACTTTTGTGAAACCTAAGAATACTAATGAGGGATATGCTGCTTTGATATATACTTGGGAAGCAAACAATGTAAAAATTATTACTTGGATTATCAATTCTATTGAGCATTCCATAGGTACACAGTTGGCGAAGTATGAGATTGCAAATGAGGTTTGAGATCATTTGCAAAGGTTATTCACTTAATCAAATTTTGCAAAGCAATATCAATTAGTGAATGACATACGAGCTCTTCAGCAGAAGAATATGAGTATTCAGGAGTTTTATTATGTTATAACAAATCTTTGGGATCAATTGGCTCTTACAAAATCGGTAAAATTAAAGGCATGTGGTGCCTATATTGCTCATAAAGAACAACAATGGTTGGTATAGTTTTTAATGGCACTTCGTAGTGATTTTGAAGGACTTAGAGGTTCAATTTTGCATCGTTCTCCCCTTCCTTCTGTTGACTTAATTGTCAATGAGTTATTGACTGAAGAAATACGTCTTAAGTCTTATTCTGAAAAGGGAATTCTTTCTACTTCTAATCCTTTTTGTGTTAGTAGTGCCTTCTAAGCCTTTCTCTAATAATCAGAATAAGCCTTACACAAGGGTTGCCATCGACGAGTGCAGTTTCTGTAAGCAGAAAGGTCATTGGAAGGCTCAGTGTCTGAAGTTGATATAGCAGAACCAATCGCAACAGCAATCTCAAGCTTGGAAGCCTAGCAACTAGTCACAATCTAATACTTATAGATCACCTCAAGGTTACAAACCACCACAGTGTAATACTGCGGCAGTTGTTTCATCAGGTCCTTTCACCGAGCCTAATACTCTAGCTGAGCAATTTCAGAAGTTTCTTTTGTAACACCCCGAAATTTATTTCTTTCTCTATTATATGTGTTTTATAATTTTTGTGAATTATTTAATTTATTTTGATTATTTTATTATTATTTTTGGACTTCTGTGTATTTGAAAACGGTCTTAGGAAAAATAAAAAATTTTCGGGGCTGAAAAAATTTTGACTGTTGACGCAGGGCCGGGGGAGCTTACTAAACCCAAAACTGGGAACAAATTTCTAAGTTTTTCTTTTTCTGAGATTTTATCTGACTGATGAAATCTAGGCACGTTCTATTATCTATTGGATAATAACCACTGGTTTTCTAGGAGTAGTCTTTGTCCATTGGATAATAGCTACAGGTAAACATCTTGATGGACGACTAGTCATGAGCTTAGTCATGACTCTTCATCATTTCCTTTGCATGACTCATTGGTTTTGAACCAATGAGAAGGAAGCTTTATAATTGGCATTGACTAAAGTAATGGTTTTGATGATAACAAACAAGAAAGGAATGGAAGTGCAAAGATCAAGTTCCAAGACTCTTCAAGTTTAGCTTATAGGACTTAAATCTTGTGTAAAAGTAAAAAATAATCACACTAAGCTCAAACAAGATTTAAACATCTTTATAAGTGTTTCTAAAATGTTTAAATGCCCAACAAACTATTTTTGAAAAGCTAGTCTTGGTGGTATTTCAAAACTATGAAAAATAGCCAAGTTTGTGGTTTGTAAAAC
The DNA here is from genome assembly GCA_029884595.1 of Ormosia semicastrata. Taxonomy (NCBI): domain Eukaryota; kingdom Viridiplantae; phylum Streptophyta; class Magnoliopsida; order Fabales; family Fabaceae; genus Ormosia; species Ormosia semicastrata. The sequence continues at coordinate 67,972,739 of JAQQTO010000061.1, read as the reverse complement.
TAATATTTAGTTACTCTTTTGATCATAACTTTCAAACTACTATGAGTTTTGTTACGAAACTTTTGCATATGAAAATAGACTCAAAGATCTTTCCAATGTGTGGTCATTTGCTTTAAACGAATAAGAAATGAAGAAGTTATGACCATTTAAAGTCAATTTTCAAAAACAGTCAAGTTTGAGTTTTGAAAAGCTGACCTTTGATTACTCTTTTGATCATATCTTTTAAAATACTTTGAGTTTTATTCTGAAACTATTTGAACATAGACTCAAAGATATTTCCAATGAGTGGTCATTCGCTTTAAGCGGATAAGAAATGAAGAAGTTATGACCTTTTAAAGTCAGTTTTCAAAATCAGAAATGTTGTAATCGATTACACAAATCCTATAATCGATTACCACGTTGGCAGAAGCCATGTAATCTGTAACACCCCAAAAATTATTTGTTTCAACATAAATAATCATTTTATAATATTTATGATTTTTAGAAATTTTTCTAGATTTTTTTGGAAACGTCAAATATTTTAATATATTCTTCGTTTTGTGTTCACATTGAGCAGAGTCAGTGTAACATTTCAAAAATTATTTGTTTTATGATAGATAGTCATTTTATAATATTTGTGATTTTTGTAAGTTTTTGTGAATTTTTCTGAAAATGTTGAATATTTTAATATATTTCTCATTTTACGTGCGTGCTGAGCGGAGCCGAGAAAATAAAATATTTTTCCTGGGATCTTACTAAACCCGAGTCCGGGCACAATTTATGAGGTTTATATTTTTTGAGATTTTATCTGATAAATAAAATCGCAATACGTTCTGTTAAATAATATTATGTTGTACGCTCTATTATCTATTGAACAATGTATACTGGCTTTGTGAACTGAAACAATTGTTCATTGGGTAATAGCTTGTAGTAAAAATCCTTATCATCTTATCTAGAAAATCTACTTTATGTCAAATCAATTTGACATTTTGCAAAATCTACACAAAGCTTTGCCCTAATTTCTTTGGAGGGAATTTTCCCTCCCTTTCTCTCCCACACTCCACGGTGGTGACCCATATGGGAGCCAAAATATTGGCTTTTCACTTTATCATATTACCATTTCTAATTTTTAAACCCAAAAAGTTACCAACACTTTACTATTACTTCCCCTCTCTTCTTTCTTCTCTATCTCACGTTTTCTTCCTCTTCATCTTTTTCTCTTCACGTTTCTCTTCTCTTTTCTCTCCATACAGCCAGCCACCCACACACACTACAATCATATCTTCATCTTGTTTGCTAAAAACTACTTCCATTTCTTACTTCTTCTCATCATCCTAAGGTTTTTCTCCTTGGTGGTCATCCCCTAAATCCATCTTCATCTTCTTCCACCATTGAAGCTCAAAGCTTGAAGCTTTAAGGTAAAACATCATAGCTTTTCCATTTTTTCATATCATTTTCATGATCCATGGTCACTTTGGTGACTATGGATACCATTTCTAAGTTTTGATTTTGATTTTTATGGATTTGAACACTCTAGGGTTTTGAGGTGGTGAAGAACGAATTTTCAAGGGAAAAAGGAGTTCGCTTCCTTTGTTCTTCTCTTAGGTAAGAGGAAGATTATTCTCTTCAACTCATTTTGGTGGTGAGGAACTTATTGTTGTGTTGATGGGGTGGAGCCCATTTGTGGGATACCCATTTGTTTGAGTGATTTTCGTTGTGTTTTGATTGTTTGAATAGCATGATATTGATGGATGTTGATGGATCTTGGAATGTTTAAAGAATGGAATGGATTTTGGATGATTTTCTGCACTTCCAGAGGATTACACGGCCTAGGCAGTGTGAGGGCACACGACCGTATAATCCAGGTTGGTCAGGGCATTTTCTGCAGAACTCCACAGGAGTACATGACCTAGGCCGTGTATTTTGGCACGACCGTGCACTTTAGGCTGTGTGATTTCCCACAGCCGTGTAACCTGAGTGATGAAAGTTTGTGAGTTTTTCTAGCCCCTTAGAGGCTTCCGGTCTCCTTAGGCACTCATTATGAGACTTTTGTACTAGAATGAACATAATTAATTGAACGATTAGATGCTTAATTAGGATTTCGTAATATGGAATGAATAAAGAACAAGTCTTTAACTTATAGCTTGGAGTGGTCTCTGAATAAAGAAATAACATGAGTATGGGTGAGGTTGTGAAAAACATAATGAAATTAGGATTTAACTTTTATGATAACTTTGCAAGGTACGTGAGCACCCTTGAGATTTGTTATTGACTTAATGTGGGTCTGTGAATGGGATCAAACATTATTGATAAATGATATGACATGTGATTTTAGATATAAAATGTTATGACTGTGAATCTATATATATGCACACAAGTATGCTTTGAATATATGTGCATTGAGCATGATTGAAAAATGCATTGAAAAAGTCCGTTGGACTATTGTTAAGGCCAATTTGCCTAGGAGTTGAATCACACCTATGTGCGGGTGCGAATAGACAAGTATAGGTCACTTATAGACCTTGGGGGCGTCGGGGTGCGGGTACTCGCAATGGACAATTGGTAGCTCTTCTATCTGTAGGGCAAATCGATCCAAACGCACCGACGATCTGAACCGGGCACTATCCTATATCGAGATCTGTGTAGAATGTCTTGTACAATACCATGATGTGCACGTTAATAAATTAAGAATTTTAGCACTTGAAGGCCTCGACAGCTGCGATACAGACATATCTCCTGATCATTCTCTCCGATGTTAGTGTTTAGCTCCATGGAGTAGGAATTTTGGTAGCATGTCCATGTGCATAGTGAGTCATCATATCATTTGACATTTACTTATTTATATGAAAATTTAATCTGCTATTTTATTACTGTTATAACTGCCTAGAATTGCTAAGTTGTTTATTATCTATTTTTAATGCTGGTTCCTATTCCTGAAATGTTATGTGAGCATCATGTGCCATTTTGTTTCTTTTTTGCCATAATTGGTACTGAATGTAGAATATCTTACCTTTTTTCTGTATTCTCTGCTATTCTGTTTTACTTATGTGATTCTCTGAAGACGTCGGCGAAGAAGGGGAAGTACATGAGTTCCCGGGTTTTTGGCCCGACTTCGACTAGTACCTGCTTGATCACGACGACCCGTCCCCAAGGCTTTTTGGGTTACATGAGGCTGACTTTGCTCGGAGGTCCCGATTGTTGGCACATCAGCTTTAGCTCGAATTGCTGTGTTTATCTGGGAGACGTGACGGTGTCGCTAGCTTAGGGGCGTTATGATCCGCTCATATTTACCTATAGTGTTCAGTTGCATTTTGAGTTTTATCTGCCCATTAGGGATATGTGGGGTGAACGTTATTACACCCCACAGGACGATTTATTCCTTTCTTCTTCCCGAGCCCTTGCCTATAACTCTGTGGCTCCGATGAGGGTTTCCTCTGATAAGGAAGACCCTGAAGAGAATCCAGCTACGGTTCCTTTTCTTTCTTCTTAGGGGCTGATACTATTGATAGTCACTGATGGCTATCTGTCTTTCTTTTGGGGCTTGATATTCTTTTGGGGGTCTGTATATCATTTTTGGGGGCATGTAAAGCTTTGGCTTCTTTTTGATGAGCCTTGATGTAGTTAATGACTTATAGTCTGTACTTAAACAATATATATATATATATATATATATATATATATATATATATATATATATATATATATATATATATATATATGATGTACCTTTTGCATGGAGGTATAGTTTAATCTTTATGTTTTCGCTAAGTTTATGTTTTCCGCTTACGATTACATTTACAAAAACTATATATATACATACTTGTATATCTCTTATAAGTGTTAGTACATTTGAATATTTCATTGATGAACGTGTTATTAAATATATATATATATATATAGATAATTTAAAGAACCGGGTCTTAATTTATATGATTTATTTCCGCATTTGTGGTTACGGTGTGACGTTTCCTCCTTAAAAAGGGGCGTACATTAAGTTGGTATCAGAGCCCCGGTTTATGTTTTCTTTGGGTCTTTGTGGTTAGGTCTATCTTGTTTGTGCTGTGTGTTTCTCTGAAACCAAACATAGAGATGTATTGTTTGGTATTCTAAAAGAATACATGTAATTCTTCCTTGTGTTTTCAGTTAGTCTTACTTGAAAGCATAATGGCACGAGGTGGAGACATGGCTGTAGCAATTGAGGCGATGCAACGAATGGCTGAGGTTATCGCACAACAAACGGAGAGGACCGCTCAGCAGCAGGAAAGGGTTGCACGACAGTTGGAAGCATCGACTGATGCTCAAAATTTAGCAGAGTTCCATCAGTAAAACCCTTCTCAATTTAAAAGGGAATTTGATCCAGAGAAAGCTAGTCTGTGGATCAAGCTAGAGAAAATCTTCAGAGGGATGAACTGCGCTAACGACAAGAAAGTAACTTATGTTGCTTTTATGCTGATTGGAGATGCTAAAGAATGGTGGAATGGAGCACAAAGACTGTTAGAAGCTGAAGGTCGCGCAATCACTTAGGAACTGTTCAACGATAGGTTCTTGGAGAAATATTTCCCCGTAAGTGCAAGGCACGCGAAAGAAATGGTGTTCCTTGGCTTGAGGCAAGGAAGCATGACTGTTAGTGAATACACTGCAAGATTTGAAAGCTTATAAAAATTTTTAATATACTTCCAACACCAGTCGGACGAGTTGTGGAAATGTCGGAAGTTTAAGGAAGGACTGAGGCACGACATAAAAAGGGCGGTCATAACATTGAAGATCAGATAATTTTCAGAGCTATTAGATACGTGTCGCCAAGTAGAAGGTTTGGATCAGGCAAGGGACATGAGGAACCGTAACTTTGGACCTGCTAGGTTCCAAAGAGGAGGCGGCAACAGTGCAAACCGATTCCAGAAGAAACCTTATTCCCGACCATCAGGAAATCAACAGCAGACATCTGGTGGAAGTCCTAGTGGAGGTTCTGGTGGGAACCGAACCGAACCAAATGTGGCATTTCCTTCGAAATGTATGAAGTGCGGGAAGGATCACATAACAAGGGATTATTCCATCAAAGAAATCATATGTTTTCGATGTGGGAAACCTGGACACGTCTTCAGAGACTGCAACCAAGCTAAGGTTGAGCCTTCAGTTAACGCTACACAAGCTACAAAGCCGCAAGCAGGAGGCAGAGTTTACACCATGAGTGGAATAGAAGCCTTCAAATCTGAAGATCTAATACAAGGGGAAGGTACCATAGGAGGTAATCTTTTGACTGTACTGTATGACTCTGGGGCAACCTACTCTTTCATTTCTTATGACTGTGTGCGATGACTTAGTTTACATATGTCTTCCTTACCTTTTGACTTGACTATTTCTACCCCCACTGCTAAGCCTGTTATGACTACCAAAGTTTGTTTGAATTGTCCCTTAACTGTTGAAGGTCGAATCTTTTCGGTTGATTTGATCTGCTTACCTCTTTCTCAGTTAGATGTAATTTTAGGAATGGATTGGTTGTCTTCCAACCATATCCTGTTGGATTGTTCTAGTAAAACCATAGTTTTCCCTATGAATGAGGATTCTAGATTTTTGACGGCCAATCAATTTTGAGCTTTCTTGAAAGGAGGATCTCAGGGATACATGCTATTGTTTTCCTTGAAGGTCGAGAGCGAGGCTGATGTGAATGCAATTCCAGTGGTTAACGAGTTTCCCGAAATCTTTCCTAATGATATACCTAGTCTACCACCAGAGTAGGAGATAGAGTTTGCTATTGATCTTGTACCTAGATCTGGTCTTGTATTTACACCACCTTACAGAATGTCGCCATCGGAGTTAGCAGAGCTTAAGAAGTAGTTAGAAGAACTTTTGGAAAAACAGTTTGCTAGACCCAGTGTATCACCCTGGGGAGCACCAGTGTTGCCAGTCTGAAAGAATGATGGTACCTCGCGATTGTGTGTGGACTACCGCCAGCTGAATAAGGTCACAAATAAGAATAAGTATTCACTTTCAAGGATAGACGACTTAATGGATCAACTGAAAGGAGCAGCAATGTTCTCAAAGATCGATCTGCGATCGGGCTACCATCAGATTCGACTAAAGGTGGAGGATATTCCCAAGACGGCTTTTCGTACCCGAAACGGTCATTATGAATGCCTTGTGATGCCGTTTGGTGTAACGAATGCACCTGCCATATTCATGGACTACATGAACAGAATCTTTCGTCCTTACTTGGACAGATTCGTTGTTGGCTTCATTGATGACATTCTGATATACTCTCAAAATTTGGAGGATCATGCTGAATACCTCAATATAGTTCTCTAGATTCTGAAGGAGAAGAAGTTGTATGCCAAATTTTTAAAGTATGAATTTTGGCTGGACGAAGTCAAGTTTGTGGGCCATGTGATCTCGAAAGAAGGGATTGCAGTGGATCCGTCAAAAGTGGAAGCAGTTCTACAGTGGGAAAGACCAAAGATGGTGACAGAAATTCAAAGCTTTGTGGGATTGGCTGGATACTATCGGAGGTTCATTGAAGGATTCTCTAAAATAGCAGGGCCACTCACTCAGCTTACGAGAAAGAACCAAGCCTTTGAGTGGACTGATGCTTGCGAAGAAAGTTTCCAAGAATTGAAGAGACGACTAACTACTTCACCAGTGTTAGTTCTCCCTGATCCTAGTGAACCCTTCGAAGTGTATTGTGATGCTTCATACCAAGGATTAGGATTTGTGCTTATACAAAATGGAAAAGTGGTGGCATACACTTCGAGGCAGTTGCGAGTGCATGAGAAGAACTATCCAACGCACGACTTGAAGTTAGCAGCTGTGGTATTCGCTTTGAAGATATGGAGACATTTTTTTTATAGAGCGACATTCAACGTCTTTAGCGACCACAAGAGCTTGAAGTATCTGTATGATAAAAAAGAATTGAATTTGAGACAGCGAAGGTGGTTAGAATTCCTGAAAGACTATGATTTTCGACTCCTGTATCACCCTGGAAAGGCAAACGTCGTGGCAGACGCTTTGAGTAGGAAGATGCTCAGTATCTCTGCTATGATGATCAAGGAAAAAGATTTGATAGAACAATTCAAGGATGTATGGTCCTTTTTGGAATTGACACCGGGGAAGAATTGCATGAACATGGTCACCATTTCAAGTGAGTTAATGGAGGACATCTGGGAAAAACAAAAAGTTGACAAGTTTCTGTAAGAAGAAAGGGAGCTGATGAAGCAAGGCAATGTGACAACCTTTGAGGAAGGAACTGATAGAATTCTGAGATTTAGAGGTAGAGTAGTGATTAAGAGCTTAGAAAGTATATTCTCGAACATGCTCACACGAGCAAGTTGAGATGCACCCGGGAATAACAAAGATGTATCAAGACTTGAAGCAGTTGTTTTGGTGGCACGGGATGAAGAGTGATATTGGCAGATGTGTATCATCTTGTCTGGTTTGTCAAAAAGCGAAGGTTGAGCATCAAAAACTGTCTGGGCTGCTGCAACCCCTATCTATTCCCGAATGGAAGTGGGATAGTATCGCGATGGACTTTATGGTTGGATTGTGGAAGACCAGAAAAGGTTATGATTTGATATGGGTAATTGTTGATCGACTCACAAAGTTAGCGCATTTCTTACCAATTAACATAAGATATAACATGGAGAAGTTGACTCAGCTGTATATTGGTGAGATCGTTAGACTACATGGTGTGCCTACCAGTATTGTTTCTGACAGAGATCCAAGGTTCACCTCAAAGTTTTGACAAAGTTTGTAAGAAGCATTGGGAACAAAGCTACGATTGAGTTCTGCTTACCATCCACAAACCGATGGGCAATTGGAGAGGACGATCCAATCGTTGGAGGATTTGCTCAGGGCTTGCGCCTTAGAACAGATTGGAAGTTGGGATGAAGTTTTACCATTGGTAGAGTTCACCTACAATAACAGTTTTCATTCAAGCATAGGGATGGCACCCTATGAAGCTCTGTATAGATGACGATGCCGAACACCTTTGTGTTGGTACCAAGACGGAGAGCGCCTTACTGTTGGATCTGATATTATACAGCAAACGACTGAGAAGGTCAAGATGATTCAGGAAAAGATGAGGACAACTCAAAGTAGGCAGAAGAGCTATGCATACAAAAGAATAAAGCCTCTTGAGTTTGAGGAAGGCGAGCATGTGTTTTTGAAAGTCACGCCAACGACTAGGGTCGGCCGAGTTCTAAAATTTAGAAAACTTTCTCCCAAATTCCTTGGACCTTACTAAATTCTTCACCAGATAGGTCTAGTAGCTTACTAGATAGCTTTACTACCTTTTCTTTCAAACCTTCACAATGTCTTTCATGTGTCGCAATTGCGAAAGTATATTCCTGACCCGAACCATGTCATAGCACCGGACACAATACAATTGAAAGAGAACTTAACCTATGAGACACCTCCTGTAAGGATTGAAGATAAGAGAGTAAAACAACTCAGAGGAAAGGAGATCTCATTGGCAATAGTGATCTGGAGAGAAACGACTGGAGATGCAACATGGAAATTGGAAAACAAGATGAAGGAGACAACTGTTCTAAGGTATGAAAATTTCGAGGACAAAATTTTTTTTTAGAAGGGAAGAGTTGTAACATCTCAAAAATTATTTGTTTCATCATAAATAATTATTATATAATATTTATGATTTTTGAATTTTTTTTTGAATTTTTTGGAAATATTGAATATTTTAATATATTTTTCGTTTTACGTACACAACGAAAGAGTTAGTGTAACACCCTAGAAATTATTTATTTTACGATAAATAGTCATTTGATATTTTTGTGAATTTTTGTGAATTTTTTTAGAAACGTCAAATATTTTAATATATTTCTCATTTTGCGTGCGTGCTGAGCGGAGCTGGAAAAATGAAATATTTTTCCCGAGGCTGGTAAACTTTGAACTGTAGAAGCAACGACGGGGGATCATACTATACCCGAGGTCGGACACAGTTTACGAGGTTGACATTTTTCAAGATTTTATCTAATAAATAAAACCATAATACGTTTTGTTAAATAAAATTATGCAATACGCTCTATTATCCATTGGACAATGTATACTGGCTTTGTGAATTGAAATAATTGTCCATTGGGTAATAACTTGTAGTAAAAATCCTTATCATCTTATCTAGAAAATCTACTTTATGTCAAATCAATTTGACTTTTTACAAAATCTACACAAAGCTTTGCCCTAATTTCTTTGGAGCAAATTTTCCCTCCCTTTCTCTCCCACATTCCATGGTGGTGACCCATTTGGGAGCCAAAATATTGGCTTTTCACTTTATCATATTACCATTTCTAATTTTCAAACCCAAAAAGTTACCAACACTTTACTATTACTTCTTCTTTCTTCTTTCTTCTCTATCTCACGTTTTCTTCCTCTTCATCTTTTTCTCTGCACGTTTCTCTTCTCTTTTCTCTCCATACAGCCGGCCACCCACCCACACTACAATCATCTCTTCATTTTGTTGGCTAAAAACTACTTCCATTTCTTACTTCTTCTCATCATGCTAAGGTTTTCCTCCTTGGTGGTCATCCCCTAAATCCATCTTCATCTTCTTCCACCATTGAAGCTCAAAGCTTAAAGCTTTAAGGTAAACGATCATAGCTTTTCCATTTTTCCATCTCATTTTCGTGATCCATGGTCACTTTGGTGACTATGGATACCATTTCCAAGTTTTGATTTTGATTTTTATGGATTTGAACACTCTAGGGTTTTGAGGTGGTGAAGAACGAATTTCCAAGGGAAAAAGGACTTTGCTTTCTTTGTTCTTCTCTTAGGTAAGAGGAAGATTATTCTCTTTAACCCATTTTGGTGGTGAGGAACTTATTGTTATGTTGATGGGGTGAAGCCCATTTGTGGGGTACCCATTTGTTTGAGTGATTTTGGTTGTGTTTTGATTGTTTGAATAGCATGATTTTGATGTATGTTGATGGATCTTGGAATGTTTGAAGAATGGAATGGATTTTGGATGATTTTCTGCACTTCCAGAGGATTACACGGCCTAGGCTGTGTGAGGGCACACAGCCATGTAATCTAGGCTGGTCAGGGCGTTTTCTACAGAACTCCAGAGGAGTACACGACCTAGGCCGTGTATTTTGGCACGCCCGTGTACTCCAGGTCGTGTATTTTGGCACGGCCGTGCACTTCAGGCCGTGTGATTTCCCACAGTCGTGTAACTTGAGTGATGAAAGTTTGTGAGTTTTTCTAGCCCCTTGGAGGCTCCCAGTCTCCTTGGGCCCTCATTATGAGCCTTTTGTACTAGAATGAACTTAATTAATTGAACGATTAGATGCTTAATTAGGATTTCATAATATGGAAAGAATAAAGAACAAGTCTTTAACTTATAGCTTGGAGTGGTCTCTGAATAAAGAAAGAACATGAGCATGGGTGAGGTTGTGAGAAACATAATGCAATTAGGATATAACTTTTATGATAACTTTGAATAGTACGTGAGCACCCTTGAGATTTGTTATTGACTTGATGTGGGTCCATGAATAGGATTAAACATTGTAGATAAATGATATGACATGTGATTTTAGATATAAAATGTTACGACTGTGAATCTATATATATGCACACAAGTATGCTTTGAATATATGTGCATTCAGCATGATTGAAAAATGCATTGAAAAAGTCCGTTGGACTATTGTTAAGGCCAATTTGCCTAGGAGTTGAATCACACCTATGTGCGGGTGCGAATAGACAAGTGTAGGTCACTTATAGACCTTGGGGGCATCATGGTGCGGGTACCTTGTAATGGACAGTTGGTAGCTCTTCTGTCCGTGGGGCAAATCGATGCAAATGCACCAACGATCCAGACCGGGCACTGTCCTATATCAAGATTTGTGTAGAATGTCTTGTACAATACCATGATGTGCACATTGATAAAGTGAGAATTTTAGCACTTGAAGGCCTCGGCAGCCGCGATACAGACATATCTCTTAATTATTCTCTCCGATGTTAGTGTTTAGCTCCATGGAGTAGGATTTTTGGTATCATGTCCATGTGCATAGTGAGTCATCATATCATTTGACATTTACTTATTTATATGAAAATTTAATCTGCTATTTTGTTATTGTTATAACTGCCAGGAATTGCTAAGTTATTTATTATCTATTTTTAATGCTTGTTCCTATTCCTGAAATGTTATGTGAGCATCATGCGCCGTTTTGTTTCTTTACTGCCATAATTGGTACTGAATGTAGAATGTCATACTTTTTTTCTGTATTCTCTGCTATTCTATTTTACTTATGTGATTCTCTGAAGACGTCGGCGAAGAAGTGGAAGTACACGAGTTCCTAGGTTTTTGGCCCAACTTCGACTAGTACCTGCTTGATCTTGACGACCCGTCCCCAAGGCTTTTTGGGTTACGTGAGACTGACTTTTCTCGGAGGTCCGGATTGTTGGCACATCAGCTTTAGCTCGGATCGCTGTGTTTATCTGGGAGACGTGACGGTGTCGCTAGCTTGGGGGCGTTATGATCCGCCTATCTTTACCTGTAGTATTCGGTTGCATTTAGAGTTTTACCTACCCATTAGGGATATGTGGGGTGAACGTTATTACACCCCATAGGACGATTCATTCCTTTCTACTACCCGAGCCCCCGCCTGTAACTCGATGGCTCCGATGAGGGTTTCCTCTGATGAGGACGACCCTGAAGAGGATCTAGCTACGATTCCTTCTCTTTCTTCTTTGGGCCTAATACTGTTGATAGTCACTGATGGCTATCTTTCTTTCTTTTGGGGCTTGATATTCTTTTGGGGGTCTGTATATCATTTTTGGGGGCATGTAAACCTTTGGCTTCTTTTTGATGAGCCTTGATGTAATTAATGACTTATAGTCTGTACTTAAACAATATATATATATAATGTACCTTTTGCATGGAGGTATGGTTTAATCTTTATGTTTTTGCTAAGTTTATGTTTTTTCTTGTGATTACATTTACAAAAAATATATATATACATACTTGTATATCTCTTATAAGTGTTAGTACATTTGAATATTTCATTGATGAATAGGCTATTAAATATATATATATATATAAGATAATTCAAAGAACTGAGTCATAATTTACATGATTTATTTTCGCATTTTTGGTTATGTTGTGACATTTCCTCCTTAAAAAGAGGCGTTATATTAAGTTGGTTTCAGAGCCCCGGTTTATGTTTTCTTTGAGTATTTGTGGTTAGGTCTGTCTTGTTTGTGCTGTGTGTTTCTCTGAAACTAAACACAGAGATGTATTGTTTGGTATTCCGAAGGGATACATCTAAATCTTCCTTATGTTTTTAGTTAGTCTTACTTGAAAGAGCGTAGTGGCACGAGGTGGAGACATGGATGCAACAATTGAGGTGATGCAATGAATGACTGAGGTTATCGCGCAACAAATGGAGAGGACCGCTCAGCAACAGGAAAGGGCTGCACGACAGCATGAAGCATCGACTGATGCTCAAAATTTGGCGGAGCTCCGTCGCCACAACCCTCCTGAATTTAAAGGGGAATTTGATCCGGAGAAAGCTAGTCTGTGGATCAAGGAGATAGAGAAAATCATCAGAGGGATGAACTGTGCTAACGATAAGAAAGTGACTTATGCTGCTTTTATGCTGATTGGAGATGCTGAAGAATGGTGGAATGGAGCACAAAGACTATTAGAAGCTGAAGGTTGCGCAATCACTTGGGAACTGTTCAAGGATAGGTTCTTCGAGAAATATTTTCCCGCAAGTGCGAGGCACGCGAAAGAAATGGATTTCCTTGGCTTGAGGCAATGAAGCATGACTGTCAGCGAATACGTCGCGAGATTTGAAAGGTTATCTAAATTTTTGACATACTTCTAACACTAGCCGGACGAGGTGTGGAAATGTCATAAATTTAAGGAAGGACTGAGGCATGATATAAAAAGGGCGGTCATAACATTGAAGATCAGACAATTTTGAGAGCTATTAGATACGTGTCGCCAAGTAGAAGGTCTGGATCAGGCAAGGGACACGAAGAATCGTAACTTTGGACTTGCTAGGTTCCAAAGAGGAGGCGGCAACAGTGCGAACCGATTCTAGAAGAAACCTTATTCCCGACCATCGGGAAATCAACAACAGACATCTGGTGGAAGTCCCAATGGAGGTTCGGGTGGGAGCTGAACCAGACCGAATATGGCATTTCCTTCAAAATGTATGAAGTGCGGGAAGGATCACCTAACAAGGGATTGTTCCATCAAAGGAATCATATGTTTCCAATGTGGGAAACCTGGACACGTCTTCAGAGACTACAACCAAGCTAAGGCTGAGCCTTCAGTCAACGCTACATGAGCTACAAAGCCGCAAGCAGGAGGCAGAGTTTACACCATGAGCAGAGCAGAAGCCTCCGAATCCAAAGATCTAATACAAGGGGAAGGTACAATAGGAGGTAATCTTTTGACTGTACTGTATGACTCTGGGGCAACCTACTCTTTCATTTCTTATGACTGTGTACGATGATTTGGTTTACCTGTGTCTTCCTTACCTTTTGACTTGACTATTTCTACCCCTACTGCTAAGCCTATTGTGACTGCCAAAGTTTATTTGAATTGTCCCTTAAGTATTGAAGGTCGAATCTTTTCGGTTGATTTGATCTGCTTACCTCTTTCTCAGTTAGATGTAATTTTAGGAATAGATTGATTATCTTCCAACCATATCCTGTTGGATAGCTCTAGTAAAACCTTAGTTTTCCCTATGAATGAGGATTCTAGATTTTTGGTGGCCAACCAATTTTGAGCTTTCTTGAAAGGAGGATCTCAGGGATACAAGCTATTTTTTTCCTTGAAGGTCGAGAGCGAGACTGATGTGAATGCAATTCCAGTGGTTAACGAGTTTCCCAAAATCTTTCCTGATGATGTACCTGGTCTACTGCTGGAGCGGGAGATAGAGTTTGCTATTGATCTTGCACCTGGATCTGGTCTTGTATTTATAGCGCCTTACAGAATGTCGCTATCGAAGTTACCAGAGCTTAAGAAACAGTTAGAAGAACTTTTGGAAAAGCAGTTTGTTAGACCTAGTGTGTCACCTTGGGGAGCACTAGTGTTGCTAGTCCAAAAGTCGGATGGTACCTCGCGATTATGTGTGGACTACCGCCAGCTGAATAAGGTCACAATTAAGAATAAGTATCCATTTCCGAGGATAGACGACTTAATGGATCAACTGAAAGGAGCAGTAGTGTTCTCTAAGATTGATCTACGATCAGGCTACCATCAGATTCGAGTAAAGGCAGAGGATATTCCCAAGACGACTTTTCGTACCTAATACGGTCATTACGAATACCTTGTGATGCCATTTGGTGTAATGAATGCACCTGCCATATTCATGGACTACATGAACAGAATATTTTGTCCTTACTTGGACAGATTCGTTGTTGACTTCATTGACGATATTTTGATCTACTCTCAAAATCAGGAAGATCATACTAAACACCTCAGTATAGTTCTCCAGATTCCGAAGGAGAAGAAGCTGTATGCCAAATTGTTGAAGTGTGAATTTTGGCTGGACGAAGTCAAGTTTGTGGGTCATGTGATCTTGAAGGAAGGGATTGTAGTGGATCTGTCAAAAGTGGAAGCTGTTCTACAGTGGGAAAGACTAAAGACGGTGACAAAAATTCGAAGCTTTGTGGGATTGGCTGGATACTATCGGGGGTTCATTGAAGGATTCTCTAAAATAGCAGGGCCACTCACTCAGCTTATAAGAAAAAACCAAGCCTTTGAGTGGACTGATGCTTGCGAAGAAAGTTTCCAAGAATTGAAGAGACGACTAACTACTTCACCAGTATTAGTTCTCCCTGATCTAAGTGAACCCTTCGAAGTGTATTGTGATGCTTTATACCAAGGATTAGGATCTGTGCTTATGCAAAATGGAAAAGTGGTGGCTTACGCTTCGAGGCAGTTGCAAGTGCATGAGAAGGACTATCCAATGCACGACTTGGAGTTAGCAGCTGTGGTATTCGCTTTGAAGATATAGAGACATTTCCTTTATGGAGCGACGTTCAACATCTTTAGCAACCACAAGAGCTTGAAGTATTTGTATGATAAAAAAGAATTGAATTTGAGATAGCGAAGATGGTTAAAATTCCTGAAAGACTATGATTTTCAACTCCTGTATCACCCTGGAAAGGCCAACATCATGGCAGACGCTTTGAGTGGGAAGATGCTCAGTATCTCTGCCATGATGATCAAGGAAAAAGATTTGATAGAGCAATTCAGAGATATATGGTCCTTTGTGGAATTGACATCGGGGAAGATTTGCATGAACATGGTCACCATTTCAAGTGAGTTAATGGAGGACATCCGGGAAAAACAAATATTTGACAAGTTTCTGCAAGAAGAAAGGGAGCTAATGAAGCAAAGCAATGTGATAACCTTTGAGGGAGGAACTGATGGAATTTTGACATTTAGAGGTAGAGTATGTATACCCAGGGATTAAGATTTTAGAAAGTATATTCTCTAACATGCTCACACGAGCAAGTTGAGATACACCCGGGAATAACAAAGATGTATCAAGACTTGAAGCGGTTGTTTTGGTGGCACGGGATGAAGAGTGATATTGCCAGATGTGTATCATCTTGTCTAGTTTATCAAAAAATGAAGGTTGAGCATCAAAGACCATCAGGACTATTGCAACCCCTATCTATTCCCGAATGGAAGTGGGATAGTATTGCGATGGACTTTGTGGTTGGACTGCCAAAGACCGGAAAGGGTTATGATTCGATATGGGTAATTATTGATCGACTCAGGAAGTCAGCGTATTTCTTACCAATTAATATAAGATACAACATGGAGAAGTTGACTCGGCTATATATTAGTGAGATCATTAGACAACATGGTATGCCTACCAGTATTGTTTCTGACAGAGATCCAAGGTTCACCTTAAAGTTTTGGTAAAGTTTGCAAGAAGCGTTGGGAACAAAGCTACGACTGAGTTCTGCTTATCCTCCACAAACTGATGGGCAATCGGAGAGGACGATCCAATCGTTGGAGGATTTGCTCAGGGCTTGTGCCTTAGAACAGATTGGAAGTTGGGATGAAGTTTTAACATTGGTAAAGTTCACCTACAACAACAATTTGCGTTCAAGCATAGGGATGGCACCCTATGAAGCTCTGTATGGATGACGGTGCCGAACACCTTTGTGTTAGTACCAAGACGGAGAGCGCATTACTGTTGGACCTGATATTATACAGCAAACGACTGAGAAGGTCAAGATGATTCAGGAAAAGATGAGGACAGCTCAAAGTCGGCAGAAGAGCTATGCGGACTAAAGAAAAAAGCCTCTTGAGTTTGAGGAAGGCGAGCATGTGTTTTTAAAAGTCACGCCAACGACTGGGGTCAGCCGAGTTCTGAAATCTCGAAAACTTACTCCCAAATTCCTTGGACCTTACCAAATTCTTCGCCAAATAGGTCCAGTAGCTTACCAGATTGCCTTACTACGTTTTTTTTCAAACCTTCACAATGTCTTTCATGTGTCGTAATTGCGAAAGTATATTCTTGACCCAAACCATGCCATAGCACCGGACACAGTACAACTAAAAGAGAACTTAACCTATGAGACACCTCCTGTAAGGATTAAAGATAAGAGAGTAAAACAACTCAGAGGAAAAGAGATCTCATCGGAAAAAGTGATCTGGAACGAAATGACTAGAGATGCAACATGGGAATTGGAAGACAAGACGAAGGAGCAACACCCACAACTATTCTAAGGTATAAAAATTTCGAGGATGAAATTTCTTTTGAGATGGGAAGAGTTGTAACATCCCAAAAATTATTTGTTTCATCATAAATAATTATTATATAATATTTATGATTTTTAAAAAAAAAATTGAATTTTTTTGAAAATGTTGAATATTTTAATATATTTCTCGTTTTGCGTACACACTGAGCAAAGTTAGTGTAACACTCTTGAAATTATTTATTTTATGATAAATAGTCATTTTATAATATTTGAGATTTTTGTGAATTTTTGTGAATTTTTTTGGAAACGTCGAATATTTTAATATATTCTTCATTTTGCGTGCGTGCTAAGCGGAGCTGGAAAAATGAAATATTTTTCCCGAAGCTGGTAAACTTTGAACTGTAGAAGCATCGACGGGGGATCTTACTATACCCGAGGTCGGACACAGTTTACGAGATTGACGTTTTTCAAGATTTTATCTAATAAATAAAATCGTAATACGTTCTGTTAAATAAAATTATGCGATACGCTCTATTATCCATTGGACAATGTATACTGGCTTTGTGAATTGAAATAATTATCCATTAGGTAATAACTTGTAGTAAAAATCCTTATTATCTTATCTAGAAAATCTACTTTATGTCAAATCAATTTGACTTTTTACAAAATCTACACAAAGCTTTGCCCTAATTTCTTTGGAGGAAATTTTCCCTCCCTTTCTCTCCCACATTCCATGGTGGTGACCCATTTGGGAGCCAAAATATTGGCTTTTCACTTTATCATATTACCATTTCTAATTTTCAAACCCAAAAAGTTACCAACACTTTACTATTACTTCTTCTTTCTTCTTTCTTTTCTATCTCACGTTTTCTTCCTCTTCATCTTTTTCTCTTCACGTTTCTCTTCTCTTTTCTCTCCATACAGCCGGCCACCCACCCATACTACAATCATCTCTTCATTTTGTTGGCTAAAAACTACTTCCATTTCTTACTTCTTCTCATCATCCTAAGGTTTTCCTCCTTGGTGGTCATCCCCTAAATCCATCTTCATCTTCTTCCACCATTGAAGCTCAAAGCTTGAAGCTTTAAGGTAAACGATCATTGCTTTTCCATTTTTCCATCTCATTTTCGTGATCCATGGCCACTTTGGTGACTATGGATACCATTTCCAAGTTTTGATTTTGATTTTTATGGATTTGAACACTCTAGGGTTTTGAGGTGGTGAAGAACGAATTTCCAAGGGAAAAAGGACTTTGCTTTCTTTGTTCTTCTCTTTGGTAAGAGGAAGATTATTCTCTTTAACCTATTTTGGTGGTGTGGAACTTATTGTTATGTTGATGGGGTGAAGCCCATTTGTGGGGTACCCATTTGTTTGAGTGATTTTGGTTGTGTTTTGATTGTTTGAATAACATGATTTTGATGTATGTTGATGGATCTTGGAATGTTTGAAGAATGGAATGAATTTTGGATGATTTTTTGCACTTCTAGAGGATTACATGGCCTAAGCCGTGTGAGGGCACACAGCCGTGTAATCCAGGCTAGTCAGGGCATTTTTTGCAGAACTCCAGAGGAGTACACGGCCTAGGCCGCGTTTTGTGGCACGACCATGCACTTCAGGCTGTGTGATTTCCCACAGTCGTGTAACCCAAGTGATGAAAGTTTGTGAGTTTTTCTAGCCCCTTGGAGGCTCCCGGTCTCCTTGGGCACTCATTATGAGGCTTTTGTACTAGAATGAACTTAATTAATTGAACGATTAGACGCTTAATTAGGATTTCATAATATGAAAAGAATAAAGAACAAGTCTTTAACTTATAGCTTGGAGTGGTCTCTGAATAAAGAAAGAACATGAGTATGGGTGAGGTTGTGAGAAACATAATGAAATTAGGATTTAACTTTTATGATTACTTTGAATGGTACATGAGCACCCTTGAGATTTGTTATTGACTTGATGTGGGTTCGTGAATAGGATCAAACATTGTTGATAAATGATATGACATATGATTTTAGATATAAAATGTTATGACTTTGAATCTGTATATATGCACACAAGTATGCTTTGAATATTGAAAAATGAATTGAAAAAGTCTGTTGGACTATTGTTAAGGCCAAGTTGCCTAGGAGTTAAATCACACCTATCCTATATCGAGATCTGTGTTGAATGTCTTGTACAACGCCATAATGTGCACGTTGATATATTGAGAATTTTAGCACTTGAAGGCCTCGGCAGCCGCGATATAGACATATCTCTTGATCATTCTTTCTAATGTTAGTGTTTAGCTCCATGGAGTAGGATTTTTGGTATTATGTGCATGTGCATAGTGAGTCATCATATCATTTGACATTTACTTATTTATATGAAAATTTAATCTATTGTTTTATTACTATTATAACTGTCAGGAATTGCTAAGTTGTTTATTATTTGTTTTTAATGCTGGTTCCTATTCCTGAAATGTTATGTGAGCATCATGCGCCATTTTGTTTCTTAACTGCCATAATTGGTACTGAATGTAGAATGTCTTACCTTTTTTTCTATATTCTCTGCTATTCTTTTTTACTTGTGTGATTCTCTGAAGACGTCGGCGAAGAAGGGGAAGTACACGAGTTCCTGGGTTTTTGGCCCGACTTCGACTAGTACCAGGTTGATCATGACGACCCGTCCCCAAGGCTTTTTGAGTTACGTGAGGCTGACTTTTCTCGGAGGTCCCGATTGTTGGCACATCAGCTTTAGCTCAGATCGCTGTGTTTATCTGGGAGACGTGACGGTGTCGCTAGCTTGGGGGCGTTATGATCCGCCTATCTTTACCTGTAGTGTTCGGTTATATTTAGAGTTTTACCTGCCCATTAGGGATATGTGGGGTGAACGTTATTACACCCCACAGGACAATTCATTCCTCTCTACTTCCTGAGCCCCCGCCTGTAACTTGGTGGCTCCGATGAGGGTTTCCTCTGACGAGGAAGACCCTGAAGAGGATCCAGCTACGGTTCCTTCTCTTTCTTCTTAGGGGCTAATACTGTCGATAGTCACTGATGGCTATCTGTCTTTCTTTTGGGGCTTGATATTCTTTTTGGGGGTCTGTATATCATTTTTGGGGGCATGTAAAGCTTTGGCTTCTTTTTGATGAGCCTTAATGTAATTAATGACTTATAGTTTGTACTTAAACAATATATATATATGATGTACCTTTTGTATGGAGGTATGGTTTAATCTTTATGTTTTTGCTAAGTTTATGTTTTTCGCTGATGATTACATTTACAAAAAATATATATATACATACTTGTATATCTTTTATAAGTGTTAGTACATTTGAATATTTCATTGATGAACAGGTTATTAAATATATATATATAAGATAATTCAAAGAACTGGGTCTTAATTTATATGATTTATTTCCGCATTTGTGGTTATAGTATGACGTTTCCTCCTTAAAAAGGGGTGTTACATAATCGATTACCAGAAGTGTGTAATCGATTACCAAGTGCCAAGAAAGCCCAAAACGAGTTGTAAGAGCATTGTAATCGATTACAACATCCATGTAATCAATTACCACGAGCCTGAAAGTGCCCAATGACTATAATTTGCTAGTTTTTCATAAAGAAATCATTTCTAAACTTTACCCAACGACTCTAAATCTTAATGGGTTATAAATACAAGTGTTTGGGTATCAAAGAAAAGTTGGAGAACAATCTGAAAATGACTCTTGAGCATTAAATTCATTTTTCATCATCTTTTTCTCCAAATATCTGTTTTGAGCTAAGTGTGTGATTCCTTGATACCATAGAGCTTCAATTTGTATTATCTGCTCTTTGAGAGAGTTTCTTTTCATCTACATCTTTGTATATTCTGTAGAAGAGAGGGTGAGGTATCCCTCTAGTGTAAAGGGTGAGGTATCCCTTAGAGAGTGAGATATCTCTCAAAGTTGTAAAAGGTGAGGTATCCCTTGATTGTAAAGAGGATGAAGTATCCTTCAAAGGTTGTAAAGGGTGAGGTATCCCTGTTTGAGGCTCAAGTACAAGGGTGAGGTATTCCATGGTGTGAGGAGTGCTCTTGCTTGTACAAATGTTTTCCTAGCACCCGTGAAGTTTAGGAGATAGTGAAGAAAATCTCAAGTTAAACTTGGGGACTGGACATAGGCCACAAGTGATTGGTGGCTGAACCAGGATAAATCTTAGTGTTTGCTATTCTTAACTCTATCTCCTTTACATTTGTGCTTTAATTATATATGCTTGAGTTGAATTTGATATCTAGCTTATTTGCATGTGTTAATTGAAAATATAAAAAATGTATAATTTGTCAAAGTTGCATTAAAACTTGTCATCACCCAATTTACCCCCTCTTGGGTAATGGTTGCCATAGCTAATAAGCGGTATCAGAGCTTCATGCTCTGTGAAAAGTTTAATCGCTTAGAGTTAAAGATCCTTATTTGTTTGACAACCATTGAAAGTTTTTCAAAATGGAAGGTTTTGAAATTGATAAACCACCATTCTTTGATGGTGTGAATTTTGTTTATTGGAAAGCTAGAATGAAAATTTGTATGCAATCTATTGATCTTGATTTGTGGGATATTATGCTTGATGGATTTACTTGCAAATCAAAACAAACTTGGAATGCCTATGACAAGAAATGTTTTTAATTGAACATTAGAGCTATGCAAATCTTGAGAAATGGTTTGAATGATGATGCTTTTGATAGAATTAAGAGTTGCTCTAGTGTTAAAAATATATGGGATGCTCTTGATGTTATCTATCTTGCTAATAATAATTTTTTGCATAAAGTTGTATATAGAGAGCAAGAAGAGCAAAAGCCTCTAGAGGAAGATAACATTGAAAAATATCCTCAAGAATATGTTCAAAGTAAAAAAATGAGCTCAATGCCTCTTGGTGATGATGGTGCTCAATTTGAAGAAGAGGCAAAGTAAAATAAAATTGAGAAGGAAGATGTTCTTGAATCTTGGATAGACAACAATGAGGAAGATGATGATTCCCTTAAAGAGCCAAGTATGCTTGAAATTGAGACCACTTCATATATGACTAAAAGGGACTTTGAGGTAAATGATGCTTATCCTTTTTATGGTCCTTCCTATGATGAGCTACAATGTGCATATAATGAATTATATGATGACTTGTTGTTTGTAGAAAATAAAAATTCATCTTGTTTAGAAAATATTTCCTCTATTGAAAATGAAATTGAGACTTTAAAAAATGAATATGCTTTTCTTGATGAGGAAATGTCTTTGAACTGTGAAACCTCAACTTATTGTGAAAAGTGCATTGATTTAGAAAATCAAGTTGAGGACTTATATTTCGAATTTGTCAAAGCTAATGATTCTAATTACTCACATTTCATGTTTATTAATAAGAATGAAATTGATGTTACTCCACATGGAATTTCAAGTAAGGCTTGTGGCAAAAATAGCATAGAATGTAATAACAACCAAAGGCTCAAGTTTTTCAAAAATGATCTTTAAAGAACCAAGCCATCATTGAATTCAATTGTTTGCAATTTTTGTAGTCATCTAGGATATATTTCTCATTTATGCAATTATAGAAGAAATCTTTATATGAGAAATAGTATGGTATGAGTTCCTAAAGATCTTAAAAGCCCTAGTACTAACATTCAAGGAACCAAGATGAAGTGGGTACCAAAATGTCCTCCTAGTATTTCAATTATGTAGAAAACTTCTCAAAAGGATGGATAAATTGGTCAAGTGAAAAAGGAATCATCAAGGAGAATGCTTCCAAAGCCCAATGGTAGAAGTTTTTATCAAAGAAGGAAGATGGCTTCAACCAAAGCTTCTCAAGCACAAAATGTGGAACTTTCAAAGTTCAGAGAACACCAAAAGAGAAGCAATGGGTAAGAAAAATAGTTTCCTTGATTACTAAGGCCAAGGTATCAAAAGTTTCTACCTCTTATGCACATTCACTTGTAAAGTTAATGAATTTGAGGTATATTCCTTATAGGCATTAGTTAAAGGATAGAACCATGTGTGTTTGGTAAAACTTGAATATTATGTTTAGCACATGATTATGCTTATTCTTATTGCAACATAAGGGTCTATAATGCCTAGGTATGCTTGCATGATGTTTGAAATTACCTTGAGACATTTTGAAACTAATTTGAAAACTTTGAGATTAGCCCTTTACTATCAAAAATGCAAAAATTGAATTTTAGTAAACTGGTAATCGATTACAAGACCTTTGTAATCGATTACAAAGGTACTGTCAAGGGTGGTAATCAATTACACTAACCCTGTAATCAATTACAAGGTTCACAAAAAGATGGTAATCGATTACACCAAACTGGTAATCGATTACAAGGATTCCAGAAAGATGGTAATTGATTACACACCCATTGTAATCGATTACACAGCAGCTTTAAAAAGTTTTTCAGCATGGGAACAACCATTTTCACTTTAAATTGTCTATATATCATGAAAGTATGCATGTTATTGGCTATGTACTAAATGGTAATTGATTATTTAAATTTGTTGTGCTCAAATTACATACTATGGAAAATTTGATATTTATGAGAGTATAATGGATTAATGATCAATGACTAACCCCTATGGATCCAAAATTAGTGGATACCAAAGAAAATGTTTTGAACTATGTTGTAGGGTGACTATTAGCTCAAGCATGCATTGAAGTGAAGTGAAACTATGCTACTTGAGATTCGAAAACTTGAAATGGTCCAAGTTCTCCAAGAGTCATAAAGACTTGAAGCTTGGAAGTTGGAATCACCTACAAAAACTCAGAGAGCACACTTTTGGTGATATCAATCTCTTATCCTTATTTATGTTTTAAATTGAATATCATATGATATTTGGATAAGTAGAGATTTGTTTTCATGCATTAACATGCCTTAAGTTGTGTTTTTCTAGCATTATGTTTTAAAAGTATCTTTACATATGCAAACATGCTAGATATGCACACATTTTGCTTGGAATGACATGTTATGACAATATCTTTGTTCTTGAGCTTGTGACCAATTCTTTTTGCTCAAATATGAAAATTCATTTGCTCATAAGTAGTTCTAATCCTTTCTCTTTGATGCTTAATTGTCTTATATGCTTACTTGGAGATTGGATAGTTAATAGTTATTTGTCTTCTTGTTTGAAATAGTTTTGCTGCATCATGTCTTTTTACTGCATAAAGTCATATTTTTTTTGCATAATGCCATTAATTTGCTACATAAATTAGTCATTTTGCTGCATAATTCATACTTTTTGCTGTATAATGTATATTATGGTGAACAATTGCTTTAAACTCAATATTACTTTTGATATGATATGGCAATACATGTTATGTTTTGATGATACTATTGCTTAATATTATTCTTGTAATATCTGTAAATTAGCAATGGTTTTGCACTATCTCTTCTCTCTTGTCAAAATCTATATATTGTATATCTTTTTGATTATGACAAAAGGGGGAGAAGTTTATGAGTCACTGAGAAAAGGTAAAAAGAAAAAGATGCAAATTCAATGATCATGAGATTCTAAAATTAAAGGGGAGTTGCGCATCTCTGAACTAATCACCTCTTGAAAAATAGAAGGGGAGAAAGTCTCTAATACACCTTTTGTGAATTCTAATTTATTTGAACTAACTCTTTTCTCAATGGTTGTTTGTCATCATAAAAAAGGGAGAGAATGTAATTGGCATTGACTAAAGTAATGATTTTGATGATAACAAATAAGAAAGGAATAGAATTGCAAAGATCAAGTTCTAAGACTCTTTAAGTTTAGCTTATCGATTTTAGATCTTGTGTAAAGGTAAAAAAAAAATCACACTAAGCTCAAACAAGTTTTAAACATCTTTATAAGTGTTTCTAAAATGTTTAAATTCCTAATAAACTATTTTTGGAAAGCTAGTCTTAGTGGTATTTCAAAACTATGAAAAATAGCCAAATTTATGGTTTGCAAAACTGACATTTGATTACTCTTTTGATTGTATCTTTCAAAATACTTTTAGTTTTGTTCTAAAACTTATTAATTTGAAAATAAACTCAAAGATCTTTCCAATGAGTGGTTGTTCTCTGTAATCGGATAAGAAATGAAGAAGTTATGACCTTTTAAAGTTAATTTTCAAAACCAGAAATATTGTAATCGATTACACAAATCCTATAATCGATTACCATGTTGGCAGAAGCCATGTAATCAATTACTAGAAGTGTGTAATCGATTACCAAGTGCTCAGAAAGCCCTAAACGAGTTCTAAGAACATTGTAATCGATTACAACATCCATGTAATTGATTACCATGGGCCTGAAAGTGCCCAACGACTATAAACGACTAGTTTTTCATAAAGAAATCATTTCTAAACTTTACCAAACGGCTCTAAATCTTAATGGGCTATAAATACAAGTGTTTAGGCATCAAAGAAAAGTTGGAGAACAATATGAAAATGACTCTTGAGCATTAAATTCATTTTTCATCATCTTTTTCTCCAAATCTCTGTTTTGAGCTAAGTGTGTGATTCCTTGATACTATAGAGCTTCAATTTGTATTATTTACTCTTTGAGAGACTTTTTTTCATCTACATCTTTGTATATTTTGTAAAAGAGAGGGTAAGGTATCCCTCTAGTGTAAAGGGTGAGGTATCCCTTAGAGAGTGAGGTATCTCTCAAAGTTGTAAAGGGTGAGGTATCCCTTGATTGTAAAGAGGGTGATGTATCCTTCAAAGGTTGTAAAGGGTGAGGTATCCCTGTTTGAGGTTCAAGCACAAGAGTGAGGTATCCCAAGGTGTGAGGAGTGCTCTTACTTGTACAAAGGTTTTCCTAGCACCTGTGAAGTCTAGGAGATAGTGAAGAAAATCTCAAGTTAAGCTTGGGGATTGGACGTAGGCCACAAGTGGTTGGTAGCTAAACCAGGATAAATCTTAGTGTTTGCTATTCTCAACTCTATCTCCTTTACATTTGTGCTTTAATTATATATGCTTGAGTTGAATTTGACATCTAGCTTATTTGCATGTGTTGATTGAAAATATAAAAAATATATAATTTGTCAAAGTTGCATTAAAACTTGTCATCACCCAATTCACCCCACTCTTGGGTAATGGTTGCCATGGCTAAGAAGCTTGCATGAGAAGCTTGCATGGAGTCAACATTAGTGGCCATGACTCATTTTGTTTCACCAATGGAAAACAAACTTGGAGGAGGAGTTTTGACCTTCAACCTCATGAGGAGCTCATGACCAAGAGGCTTCTAGGACAAATTGAGAAAGCAAAATTGGTTACTTAATATCTCTTAAGTTTATCTTGCTTTGTTTTTATGAAACATAATATCAAAAGCTATAAAAAAATTCTCTTTTTCTCTCCTTTGAAACTCATGACCAACACCTTCCAATTTCTCTCAAATCTTGATCAATTCAAAACAACCTCGTATCTTGAATCTAAACACAATTTTGAGACACTTTCATGTTGTGTGTTTTTTCAAAATCATCCATCTTCAACCACTTTATCAAATCTTAAAGTTTGAGGGTTCTGGGTGAAGTTCTTAATCTTCACTTCTAAATTTTATTCTTAAGTCCTAGACCATAATCTTGATCCATAGTCATCTTATTCCAAGCCTTAGACTTTAACAATTTTATGTTTGATTTGTTTTAAGGATTTTTTTTAGGTAAAAGTTGTTTCAAGAAGCAACAAAGGAGCTCTAATCATCACTTAAGGTAAGAGGGAGATTAACCTCACCAACCATCTTGGTGGTGAGAAATGAATTTATTGTTTGTGGGTGAAAAATCCATGTGAGGATTTATTCACTTGATTGTGTGTGTATTTAATGGTTTGTGCTTGTTTGGCTATATGTGATTATATGATTTTAGATAATATGCATGAAATTGCTATTACATGAATTGATTATTAGAATGTTTATATGCTTTGAATCACGTATGAAAAACAAGATTTTTGGTCCCAAAAACCACTTAAGGATCACGACTATTTAGCTTGAGTTTGGGTATCCATGAGAAAAATATTGTGTTAATTGAGAATTTAGGTGATTAGGAGACTAAAATAGGATTAAGGGATTTATAAGTTAAGAAGAAGATGAACCAAATTTTATTATTTAAAAAGGATTAATTTTTTTATCATGATAATGGAAATAAGTTTTGAAGGATGATTTGAAATTTAAAGTATTTTATTTAGGAAAGTTTTTAGTAAAAGTAATGAAAAAAGATTTTTGAAATGTCTTGATTAAATTAAAATAATATAGATTTTTGTGGAAAAATGTTAGAAAAGATTTTTGTGAAAAATGTTAGGAAATATTACTTAGAGGAGGTTTAGTAAGAAAATGTTGGAATTAAAGTCCAATTTTTATATTAAATGAGAAAAGTTTGAAATTTAGCTTAGAATATTAATAAAACGTTTTATGCAATTAAAAATATATAGAAAAATCCTTACGCAATTTAAAAATGATGATTTTTAGTTACGCGAATAAAAAAATATTTTAAAAATTTTACACAATTGAAAAACGATGTAAAAATGTTATGCGATTTAGTAACGTAACAAAAAGTGTTACATATCTGTGAAAATACAGTAAAAATATTTCGCGTTTGAGAAAAATAGTAAGTTCACTGTTGGGCCGACGTACTGGACTTGAAGAAGTCAATTGACGGTTTAGCCTAGTAGTGGCTTGTTTTTACGTGAAAATCATGTAGTTATTAATTATTGATTTATGAAGTTATTTGAACATGCATTATCAAAGTCGTAGTGACTTTGTTTGTTAAGGCTGTATGCCTAGGAGATGAATTATACATTTGTGTAGGTGAGAATTATGTAGTGAAGATCTATGAATGATCTTGGAGGTGTCGGGGTGCGGGTATCCCATAAGTGGCCAGTTAGTACCTCTACTGTGTCATGGTGAGTGATGCAAACGCACTGAACGATCTCGATGAGACACTATTCCTTTCCCGATCTGGTGAAGACTGTCTTGTATAAGCCATGATGCACACATTGAATAAATTGAACCACTTGAATTGAGGTTGATGATATACGGACATGTCTCCCGATCATTCTCTCTGATGTTTAGTTTTAGCTCAATGGAGTAGGGGCTGGTTCATTATGCAGTTGCATAGTCAGTGGACATTTGCATAGAAATATCATGACTGTCATTGTTAAATCTGCACTGTATGACTTTATTGTTATTACTGTTTCTTTGCTGCCATACTATTATGTGATGTAGGGGATCTCACCTCTTTATGTTATTGTTCTTGTGAGAATCCGTATGTTGTATGCTATTTCAGGAATTTTAATATTGTATCTCTTACTTATTTAGAATTAGAATCTGTATTTATTTTTGTAATTAGTCAATCCCTCAAATCAAGGGATCTAGAATTAAGGAAGGAAACATCAGTTGTTTCCTAAAATAGTTGGTAGCACTTGTGTATATATTGCATATGATTGATCAATAATATGAGAGTGTTCAAATCCTATTTTCTGATTCTGACATGGTATCAGAGCCCTCATTCTAAGGGGGCCTGCTTCCGCAACACAACCCTACAGCTGTTAGCCTTCATTACCGACGCACAAACATTTTAGTTGGCCTTCATCGCCAACACACCCTACCCATTGGTTAGCCTTCATTGCTGACCTTTCTCCCAGTCGCACCTTTCTCCATTCATTCAGCCTTTATTGCCATCAATGGTGACAGCCTTCATACCTCACGATGTCTATCGAAGGATACCCATCAACCTGGAGAATTGCAAACTATCCATGCTGCCTATCGACTAAATGGGAAGAACTACTTGAAATGGTCCCAACTTGTTCGGACGGTGCTGAAAGGGAAAGGAAAACTGAGCCACATCACGGGGACTGGACCAAAACAGGGAGACCCCAAGTTCGACGCATGGGATGAGGAAGATGCTATGATCATGGCTTGGCTGTGGAACTCAATGATTCTCGAACTCAGCGATACTTGCATGTTTCTCAGCATTGCAAAGGAGGTTCGGGATGCAATGGAGCAGACCTACTCCAAATCCAAGGATGCGGCCCAGGTATATGAAATCAAGGTACAAACAATGGCAGCAAAGCAAGGGAATAAGATTGTTACTAAATATGCCAATCAGCTAAAGTCCCTATGGATGGAACTAGACCTTTATAAAGTGATCAAGACCAAATGTTCAGAAGATGCCACAATTCTCAAGGAGTTTATTGAGCAAGACAGAGTTTGTGATTTCCTAGTTGGCTTAAATTTGAATTTGATCAGGTCAGAATTCAAATTCTTGGGAGACAAACGCTTCCATGCTTCAATGAAGTGGTGGCCATAGTACGAGGAAAAGAAAGTCGAAGATGCTTGATGTTGGAAACTCCCAATATGGATAGCTCAGCCATGGTGACTGAACGTATTAATGGAGAGCCTGCAAATGGTAGGAAGAAGAATGATGGGCTGTGGTGCACATATTGCAACAAGCCACGCCACACTCGCAAGAAGTGCTGGAAACTGAATGGAAAGCCTCCTACCCGTGAGTGGAGTCAGAAATGGGGACTTTCCAAGAAAAATAGGCATGTTAATGTTGCAGTAAGCGACACTAGTGGTGGGAATAAGCCTGAATCCAGCAACTTGAATCAGGACGAGATAGAAAGGGTGAGGTCTTTACTTAACAAC
The DNA here is from genome assembly GCA_029884595.1 of Ormosia semicastrata. Lineage (NCBI taxonomy): Eukaryota > Viridiplantae > Streptophyta > Magnoliopsida > Fabales > Fabaceae > Ormosia > Ormosia semicastrata. The sequence continues at coordinate 67,943,489 of JAQQTO010000061.1, read as the reverse complement.
TAGAAAAAACCTTCAGGTACTTGTACTTTAGCATTCTTAGGTATGCTTCCATTTTCAGTTGGATTAAATGTTTCAGAAAAACCCTCTACCCTACTCTGGATTTTGGATTCTGGAGCCACAGACCATATGACACCTATATCCACACATTTTTCCACCTATTCACCTTGTCCTAGTAATAAAAAAGTTATTACAGCAGATGGTAATCTTGTGACGATGGCAGGTTTGGGAGACATTAAAATAAATACATCTTTAACATTAAAGAATGTTCTTCATGTTCCCAAGTTATCCACCAACCTTGTTTCTGTACAAAAACTTACTCAAGATTTATCCTGTAAAGTGATTTTTCACACCAATCATTGTGTTTTTCAGGACAAGGACTCGACGAGGACGATTGGACTTGCTAGAGAATGGAATGGCCTCTATTATATTGAAGAACCAAAACCACACTCCTTGGCTACCACCAATTTGCCTCACTTATCCGAATCTATGTTATCCAATAAGGAAAGAATTCTTCTTTACCATTGTAGATTAGGACACCCTTCCTTTAGGATTATCAAAATTCTTTTTCCTTCACTATTTACCCAAATTGAGGTTGAGAGTCTACATTGTGACGTGTGTGAGCTTGCTAAACACAAGCGTGTATCTTTTCCCATAAGTAATAAAAGATGCATATTTCCCTTTTATCTTATTCATACTGATGTGTGGGGTCCCTCTAAGGTTCCTAGTGTGTCTGGTGCTCGCTGGTTTGTGACCTTTATTGATGATTGTACCCGTGTTACATGGACCTTCTTACTTAAAAATAAATCTGAAGTAAGCTTGACTTTCCAGATTTTTTTCTCCATGATTAAAAATCAATTTGGTGTGAGTATCAAGCGCCTTAGGTCTGATAATGCTAAGGATTACTTCAATTCCACCCTTAAACCTTTCTATCAAAAAGAAGGCATTGTACATGAGTCCTCTTGTGTCAAAACACCACAACAAAATGGGATAGCTGAAAGAAAGAATGGGCACCTTCTTGACCAAACACGTGCACTTTTGTATCAGCATAATGTTCCTAAAACCTTCTGGGGGGAAGCTGTTCTTACAGCAACATACTTAATCAATAGACTTTCTTCCAAGGTCCTAGGTCTAAAAAGTCCAACGAACACCCTTTCTACCTTTTACCTAAATATCTCCATTACAAATAACCTTACCCCTCGGATTTTTGGGTGTGTATCCTTTGTCCATGTCCATAGTCAAGATAGAGGGAAACTTGATCCTAGGGCCCTTAAATGTGTGTTTGTTGGGTACTCGTCCACTCAAAAGGGATATAAATGTTATCACCCTTCTTCCAAAAAAATTTTTGTTTCCCGGGATGTCACCTTTCATGAAGCTCAACCCTATTTCCCTCAACTTTATCTTCAGGGGGAGAGCTTTAGGGAAGATAAGGATCTAGAACCCCCTAGGTTACCTGACTTGCCTAGTTTTGAGCCTAAAAACCTACCCTCTGATACTGAATCTGATATGGAACCTGATATGGCTGAAACTGAACCTGAGATGGCTGCAACCGAATCTTCTGATGTAGCCAAGCCTGATGTGTGGTTTGGACAAAATCTGGTTTACAAAAAGAGGTCAGTGGCTGTTCCAAACTCTCTGCCAGTTCAGGAGTCCAACTCCAGCCCTTCTACTGAGGTAATAAATTCTGATTTTGAAGCTTTACAGGATAAAACTGAGTCTCAATCTGTTGTTGATGATCTTGACCTTCCAATTGCTGTTAGAAAAGGAACCAGAAAAGTCACTAAACAGCCCTTATACCCCCTCTCCAACTACCTCTCATTTAAGCATTTTTCACCCACTCACAAAGTCTTCCTAATTAACCTAAACACTACCTCCATACCCACTACACTATCTGAGGCATTGTCCAATGAAAAATGGAAGCAAGCCATGGATGTTGAGATGGAAGCCCTGGAGAAAAATGAAACATGGGAATTAGTTACTCTCCTAGGAGGAAAAAGGCCAGTTGGATGCAAGTGGGTATATACCGTGAAATATAAAGCTGATGGGTCAATTGAAAGGTATAAGGCGAGGCTTGTGGCCAAAGGGTTCACACAAACCTATGGGATTGATTACATAGAGACATTTGCTCCGGTTGCTAAAATGAACACAGTTAGGGTACTACTGTCTCTTGCTACCAATAAGGGTTGGGATTTACAACAGTATGATGTAAAGAATGCGTTCTTACATGGGGAACTTGAGGAAGAAATCTACATGGAAATGCCTCCAGGATATGGAAGAAATGTAGCTGCCAACACAGTGTGCAAGTTAAAAAAGGCCCTATATGGGCTGAAACAATCTCCTCGAGCTTAGTTTGGAAGGTTTACTAAAGCTATGACTGCCTTCGGGTACAAATAAAGTCAAGGGGATCATACACTGTTCATTAAATGTTCTGCCTCAGGGGGAGTAACAAAGATATTATTAGTGTATGTAGATGATATTATTGTGACCGGAGATGATAGGAGAGAACAGCAAGCTTTGAGTCAGTCTTTGGCCAAGGAATTTGAGATCAAAACCTTGGGAAAACTGAAATATTTCCTGGGAATCGAAGTGGCACACTCTAAGAAAGGCATCTTCATATCACAACAAAAATACATAACTGATTTACTCAAGGAAACAGTAAAACAAAGATGTAAGCCTCGCAAGTACTCCCATGGATCCAAGCTTAAAATTGGGGAATGCAGAGGAGGATGCTGTTGTTGATAAGGAAATGTATCAGCGCCTTGTGGGTAGGCTCATTTACTTGTCCCACACTAGGCTGGATATCGCCTATGCAGTGAGTCTAGTCAGCCAATTTATGCATAGTCCAAGAGAAACTCATCTGCAGGCTGCTCACAGGATTTTGTAGTACCTCAAGGGGACTCTGGGAAGAGGAATATTGTTCAAGAGAAGTGGGAATATGTCTTTGAAGCTTATACAGATGCTGACTACGCAGGGTCGATTGTTGATAGGAGATTAACTACTGGGTATTGCACTTTTATTGGAGGAAATCTTGTGACTTGGAGAAGTAAAAAACAGAGTGTAGTGGCGTGATCTAGTGCTGAAGCAGAATTTTGTGCCATGGCACAGGGTGTGTGTGAATTACTTTGGTCAAAAATCATATTAGAAGATTTAAAGATCAAGTGGGAAGAACCAATGAAGCTTTACTGTGATAACAAATCCGCAATCAACGTAGCACATAATCCAGTCCAACATGATCGAACTAAGCACATTGAGGTGGATAGGCACTTCATTAAAGAAAAGCTTGTCAGCGGTTTAATATGCACTCCATATGTGCCTACACAGGGACAACTTGCGGATATCCTCACCAAAGGATTGAATAGCTCCACATTCGAGAGAATTATTTCCAAGCTGGGAATGGAAAACACCTATTCACTAGCTTGAGGGGGAGTGTGAGAATCCATGTGTTGTATACTATTTCAGGAATGTTAATATTGTATCTCTTACTTATTTAGAATTAGAATCTGTATTTATTTTTGTAATTAGTCAATCCCTCAAATCAAGGGATCTAGAATTAAGGAAGGAAACATCAATTGTTTCCTAAAATAGTTGCTAGCACCTGTGTATATATTACATATGATTGATCAATAATATGAGAGTGTTCAAATCCTATCTTTTGATTTTGACAGTTCTGTTTGTTTCTGTTTATGTTTATGTCCGTGAAGACTGTGATGGCGACACAGCGAGATCTGCTGGGTTTCGTTAGAGTGCAGTTCCACAGAGGAATGTATAGAGTATTTTGGAGACATTACTTTATCTATGAGTAGGACCCGCCATGGGGTCACTACTTTTCCTTTTAATGTTACGGTATATGTAGAGTTTTAGATGCCTATAAAAGGATTTGTGGGGTGATCTTCACTGTACTTCTAGTGAGGTTTTCGAGATATCTTCTGCTTGGACTCCCATCCATCAAGACATTCATCAGCTAAGGATTTTGTCTGTTGAGGTTTCTGAGGAGGAGGAGGATCCGGTGGAAGACCCTTCCCTTAGGTGTCATGAACTTGGGCCAATTTAGATTTGTTAAGATAGTGTTTTTATGACCTTTTGGATATGTAGTCTTATGTATTTACGCTTTTGGTAAACTATGTATTTATATGTAAAGTGTATTATTTAGTTCTTTATGTCTTATGTTTCTATAATATGTTAAGTTTATATTATCCGCGAAAAAGAAATCTTGAAACCCGTATATTATAATATTAAATCTTTTATGACTTGGGTTTAATTTTAAAATGGTTGGTATGAAATGTAACTCCCAAGCAAGGGTGTTACATCTCTCCTTACAGCCACAAGCTATGTGTGCTTCTTCTTCCCTAGGTCAAATGCCTCATAGTTCTTTAGATATGTCACATTGTGTATGGGTCTTGGATTCTGGTGGTTCACATCATATGTCTCTAGATTCTTCATATTTTACTTTTATGTCTCCTTCATCTTCTATTCCTGTCATGACTACTGATGGCACTCCTATGCCTTTAGTAGGTGTTGGTTCTGTTGTCACACCTCACTTGTCTCTCCCTAATGTTTATCATATTCCGAAACTCAAATTAAATCTTGTTTCTGTTAGTCAGTTATGTGATTCTAGTAATTTAGTTATATTTTCCTCTTCTTCTTGTTATGTGCAAGATCTGCAGTCTCAGAATAGGACAGGCTGTAGGAAGGGGGGATTATATATTTTGGATGAGTTAAAAGTACCAGTTGCTGTTGCTAGTAGTGTTGATTTATCTTCTTTTCGTTTGAGTCATTCTTCTTCTAGTTTTTACTTATGGCATTCTCGTCTAGGTTATGTTTCACCTTCTCGTTTGAGATTTTTGGCATCCACAGGAGCTTTAAGAAATTTACAAACATGTGATATTTTTTATTGTAATGGATGTAAACTGGCAAAATTTTCAGCTTTACCTTTTAATTGAAGTATTTTTGTTTCTTCTTCTCCATTTGATTTGATTCATTCTAATGTATGGGGACCTTCTCCTGTTACAAAAGGAGGGTCTCAATATTATGTTTTTTTTATTGATGATCATACTTATTATTGTTAGGTTTATTTAATGAAACACCGTTATGAATTCTTTGAGATATATACAGCTTTTCGAGCTTTTGTAAGAACTCAACATTCTTCTATTATCAAATGTTTTAAGTGTGATTTGGGTGGAGAATACACTTCTAATAAATTTTGTGAGTTGCTTGCCTTAGATAGAACTATTCACCAAACTTCGTGTACAGATACTCCCGAGCAAAATGGTGTTGTTGAAAGAAAAACATAGGTACATTGTTGAAACTGCTTGTTCTCTCTAGTTGTCTGCTTCTGTTCCTAGTGTGTTTTAGGGTGAAGTTGTTCTTACTATTGTAGGTTTGATTAATACTATTCCATCTTCTCATATTTCAGGTTTGTCTCCTTTTGAAAAGTTATATGGGTATGCTCCTGATTATTCTTTCTTTAGAGTTTTTTGTTGTACTTGTTTTGTTCTTCGTCCTCATGTAGAACGCAACAAGTTATCCTCTCGATCTGCTATGTGTGTCTTTCTTGATTATGGTGAAGGTAAAAAGGGATATCGTCGTTTTAATCCAATAACTCAGAAACTTTATATGTCTCGTCATGTTGTTTTTCTCAAGCATATACCTTTCTTTTCTATTCCATCCACTACTCATAGCTTGACTAGATCTGATCTTATTTATATAGATCCTTTTTCTGAGGATTTTGATAGTTTATCATCTCAGGTTCCTAGGACTTCAAATACCCCTTCTCCAGGTACTGACACTTTACTCGTCGGTACACCTGAAGCTCCCTCTTCTCCTATGGTCCCTCAAGCTCCATTTGAGATTGTGGATCCACCTCTACGTCAATCCATATGCATTCGTAAGTCCCACAAAATTACCAAATTTTTCTTATTCTTGTTATTCTTCATCTTTTTCTTTCTTTTTAGCTTCTATCCATTGTCTCTCTGAGCCCTCTTTCTATAAAGAGGCAATTCTTGATCCTCTTTGGCAGGAAGCTATGGATGAGGAACTTTCTGCTTTGCATAAGACAGATACATAGGACTTAGTTCCTCTACCTCCTAGAAAGAGTGTTATTGGTTATCGTTGGGTGTATAAGATCAAGAATAATTCTGATGGATCTATTGAGTGATACAAAGTTAGGTTAGTTACAAAAGGGTACTCTCAACAGTATAATATGGTTTATGAGGACACATTTGCTCCTGCTACAAAAATGACTACTATTCATACTCTTATTGCAGCAGCTTCGGTTCGTCAGTGGCATATCTCTCAACTTAATGTTAAAAATGCCTTCTTGAATGGAGATCTTCAAGAAAAAGTCTATATAGAGCCCCCTCCTGGTGTTTGATATGATTCTGGGTATGTTTACAAGCTGAAGAAAGCGTTATTTGGTCTCAAACAAGCACCTCATGCTTGGTTTGAGAAATTTTCTGTTGTGATTTCTTCCCTTAGATTTGCTTCTAGTAGTCATGATCCTGCTCTTTTCGTTAAGTGCACTGATGTAGATCGTATCATTTTGTCTTTATATGTTGATGACATGATCATTACTGGTGATGATATTGATGGTGTTTTAGTTTTGAAGACAGAGTTAGCTAGACAATTTGAAATGAAGGATTTGGGTTCTCTACAATATTTCTTGGGTATTGAGGTAGCCTACTCACCCAGAGTTTATCTTCTTTCTCAATAGAAATATATTGTAGATATTCTTGAGCAAGCTAGACTTACTGATAATAAGACTGTAGATACTCTCATTGAGGTTAACGCAAAATATTCTTCTTCTGATAGTTTACATCTGTCTGATCCTACTTTATATAGTACTATTGTTGGGAGCTTAGTATATCTAACTATTACTCGTCCAAATATTGCATATGTTGTTCATGTTGTTAGTTAGTTTGTTGCTTCTCCTACTACAGTTCATTGTGCAGTTGTTCTTTGTATTTTGCGGTATCTTCAGGGTACAGTCTTTCAGAGTTTTTTATTTCCATCCACCTCTTCTTTGGAGTTGTGTGCATACTCTGATATTAATCATGGAAGTGATCCCACAGATCGTAAGTCTGTTACTAGTTTCTGTATCTTTTTGGGTGATTCTCTTATTTCTTGAAAGAGCAAAAGATAATCTATTGTTTCTCATTCTTCTACCGAAGTAGAATATCGTGCGATGACATCTACTACCAAAGAGATTGTTTAATTATGTTGGTTACTTACAGATATGGGAGTTTCTCTTTCTCATACCCCACTCCTATGTATTGTGACAACTAGAGCTCTATTCAGATTACTCACAACATAGTTTTTCATGAATGAACTGAGCACATTGAGATCAATTGTCACCTTACTCACGCCATCATCTCAAGCACGACACCATTACCTTACCCTTTGTTTCTTCTTCTTTGTAGATTGTAGATTACTTTACCAGGTCGCATTCTGTTTCTCGTTTTCATTTTCTAGTTGGCAAACTATCGATGGTTGTAGCTGCCGTATCGTGAGTTTGAGGGGAGATGTTAAGAAATATTAGGTTATTTTGTTTTATTGTTTATTAATGGCAGAATAGTCTTTTCTTTTTTGTTTAGCCTATATATAGTCTCTTTGTATTTATGTTAAATTATCCTTTTGTATTTGATTACATTATGCAGTATTAATGAATCCCTAGCCTCCTCGTCACAAATGTTTCTGTATTTCTTTGGATTCTTTAACACTAATAATCAATATTAATTAATATTTTTTCTATTTTAAAATAACTGTCGCTTTAGAATATAAGTTTTATTTTATTTATTTTCTACTTTAAAATATTAATAAAGTATTAATTACTTTTTTCAATTTTATCTTTGTTTCTTGATATTTTCATTAAGTAGAATGAGAAAACATTAATAAAAAAAGATGGTAATTTAGTTAAAAATAATTATATTTCTCTAAAATCAAAAGTATTTAATAATTTTCTTAACTTATGTCCAAACAGAATTAGGTAGAATAAGAGAACTTTAATAAAGAGAGTAATTGAATTAATAGAAACAAGGTTAGGTAGCTAGTTTAATTTATAGCTCCACGATCTACCGTGCCATGACCATGTAAAGGAGACCAAACAACCCAACAAGCAAGAATATGTTAAATGTGATATTCTCCTTTTGCTTCACATTCCAACACATTTGGGACGAAAAATGATTAATCTTCCTAACTCATTCTCTTAATAATTCTCCTAATTATTAAATGAAGAAAGTATTAAATGCTTTTTATATTCTCAAAATATTTATTACATTTAATTTTTCATTTAATACTTTTTTTATTAGATAATAGGAGAATTATTAAGAAGATGTTTTAGGAGGATATAACAAAACTCCATTTAGGACAACTTTGTCTCCTATGGCTCGAATCACAAGCTCTTTTTTTCTCTAATTTTTTAATATATTTATACATTTAAAGCACATAACCTATTAAATAAATACTTCCTTCGTTACTCAATAACACCCCTTTATTTCTTTTCATTTATTTATTTAAAAAATATTTTATTTTAATTTATCTATTATTTAAAAATTTTAAGGATGCATTAATTAATTTTTTTAATTTTATCTCACTTTTTTATTTTTTCTACTAAATCTAATAATTACACATATTAATTATATAACTAACTTCTACAATTCTCTACTCATATTTAATGGATTGAAAAATAATAATTTAATTATGCCAATTTATATTTCACTTAATTTAAAATTATTTAATTGTGTGTTAATTCATGTACAAAAACCTGAAGAGACATATAAAAAAGAATGGAGGAAGTAGTTGTTTAAGGTTTATGCACATTAATTAAGAAACTAATTAAATGACCAAAATTTTAGGAAGAAAAACTAATATTTAACAACATTGCCTTTAAGAAGATAGAAAGCAATGAGAGAGAATAAGATTATTAGCAGAGCCAACAATAAATAAGGCAAAATTGAAAACAAGTAATAAATATTTTCTTGACTCTCTAAGATTACGTTTGGTGTGAAGGAATAGAATGTCATTTCAAGTTTAATCATGAAATCAAAGGATTCTATGTTTGTTAAAGAAAAAAATATATGGAATGACATTCCTATTTTAAATCACATTCCACAAATTCATAGAATCCTATTCCTAAAAAAAAAGTGAGATTGCAATTCCGCATTTTTGTGGAATTAAATTTCATACATTTTTCCTAATATACTCTTAACTAATTTATAAAATGACATAAGTTAACCCCTTTAATATGTTGAATAAATTGTTAATCCTAATTTTTATGGAATTATCTTAAAATTAATATATTGGTTGAATATATCATAAAGCATATGGCCATAATTATAGCATATTAACTATAAGGAAAAAATCAATAGATAATGTACCAAAAAAATCATTAAAAAGAAAAAAATCTATTATCAAAATTTATTTTATTAAATTATTTAAAAATTAATCTTTATTAGGTGATAAATCTTAATTTTGGATTCGATAGAGAAAATGCCTCAAGTGTATAAATGTGGGGTTACCTTTCGATGAAAAAATGACATGACAGAGAATGATGAAAGATGTCAGCCATAATGTAACTTGATGATGAAAATGGCTAAGTTACAATTTGACAGAATCAATGCTGACAGGAGAACATCATTTGACAAGAATGGCTAAAAGCCAAATTCTGTCGAATGATGCATAAAACTGTCGAAGAAAATAGAAGAATGAAAATAAACAAATTGGCAATGCGACGGCTGGAAGATGATATTGGAGGAATCTTCTAAGTGTTGAGCCGACGGAAGTGCTAAATGGTCAGAAGATCTAATGCAGCAACTGGATATTGATGTTGGACAAGCGATTAATCCGACAGAAGGGTTGCATTTCCTAAGTGATTGAACCGACGAAGAGTGTTAAATGGTTAGAAATTGATTTTGTCGAAAGATTGGGGAAATATTAGTGGCATAACTGCCAGATACGTGTCAAATTCTTGGGAGTTAGTTATTTTTATAATTTGCCTATAAATATTAGTATTCACAATGTACGAAGGGAGGTTATTTACTGATACACAATCCTAAAATCTCACTTGAGCAGATTAACGGATTTGATCCAAGTATGCCTTCCCTTTTCCTTTTAAGTCATTTAATTTAATGCAATGTTCTTTTAAATTCCTTTACTTTTCAGTTTTGTTCTTTCAATTTCTTTCTATTTTATTGCACTTTTACATGCTTTCTTTTATTGCTTTCATTTAATTTTCTGCATTTAAACTTCTTGTTCAGTTTCTTTATTTTTTTTAAACTTTTCAAAGTTTTCTTTACTGAATTTTTTGTTTATTTCATGCTTCTTGCTTTAAGTTTTATAAATCCCTGTTGTTTGTTTTCAAATCTCTTTATTAAACGAGATTACCACATAACTCTGAACCTACATTCGTTTGATAATCAAATATTTGTTTGTTGGAATATACTTTGACCAAAATTCCACTTAAACAAATTAGCACGCCCGGTGGGACAAGTTCAGAGTAACTCGTAGTGTCATAAGAAATGATTTTATGCGTTTAAGAAGTCAAAAATTTATCTACTCTTTTCAAAATACACAAATCATGAGTAATGAAAGTAACTAGGCGTCGAATACACCTTCGACAGTTGTTACTGTGCCACCCTCGACTGTTGTTAGTAGGGGTCTGGTGGATGATGCTATAACAACTGGGGCTCTCCGGAGTAATCCAGTGTTAGACCAAGTGTTGCTTAGAATGACTCAGCCATCGCCAAGTCAATCAAGCAACCAAAGTATAATGAATTCAAATTCAAGGTTTGTACCACAATATGAGTTGCCACCTAATTATGTTCCTCCTGTGATGGCACAAATGAGACTTCGCTCCACTTTGGCCAATACTGTTGGTGTGGTGTGGAGTGTGATTAAATATAATATAAAAAACAGTTGCCAAGTTCCACCAAAAATATAAAAACCTTGCAACCAGTTGTAGTAAGCAAGGGTCGATCCACAGAGAACCAATTCAATTAACACTATCAATCCAATTCCTAAATTAAACTCTGATGAAAAATAAACAGTAAAAGTAAAAGGGGGGTTTTGTTGATTAAAACTAAAAAGAGAAACTAAACTTAAATCAAAACAGTAAACACATATTGAATTATCAAGTTAAAGATATTGGTTAAGAGATGGAATCCACCACTAGATTTATATGATTATGCCAACTTACTTACCCTTTATACCAACATGATCAATTATGTTCTTATACAATTGCGAGATAAATCCCATGTCTTCCTTAAGTTTCGCTTAATTCAGCAACCGCTCAAATCAAATCCTAACCATTAGTTATTTGTAAAGCAACCGCTCTTACACTTACCTAATGATTGCATTAAGAATTAGAAAACCAATCACACTAAGATCTAATCACACACCGGGATTAAATTACTTAGATCATATGTCTCACTAGTCATACCACCGCAACCGCGCATAGCAATCCTAGTTTTACCACTTTCAAAGTTTGGCAAGAATATAAAAACCTTTATATTGATTTATGAACAGAAACATATGAATAAAAACATAATTGTATTGATATAAAGAGGTATGCAAGATTCACATAATCAAAACTAGAGTTTCATCCTCCCTTAACCAATCAAGAAGTTTAGCCACACATGGCAAATTCAAAAATAGAAGAAAAATAGAAGAAAAACATAGTTCAGAACAAAAGTGCAAAAGAAAACTGAAGATCAAACTAGTTTCCAAAGATCAAGGTTGATTGATCTCCAATTGCTCGAACCCGAGACTCCAATCTTTGATCGAATCTTCCTCTTTCTTGGTCTTCATGTTTCCCTCAGTTCCTTGACGGCTCTCCCTGTCCAGACTCCCTTTAAGGGCTCTAAGCAACCCTATTTATAGGTTTGGATACCTAATTTAACATCAAAATACGAATTTAACTTTCTGGTGCGACGACACGGGCCGTGTCATATGACACGCCTGTGCCCCGTACTTTTCTCGTCGCCCAATTCCATGTATTTCACAAGTCGAGAAGGACACGGCCCAGTGCCCCGTAATTTGACACGGGCCGTGTTGTTTGACACGGCCCACCCACCCTGTCAGTGACATGGGCCCTGTAATTTGACACGGCCCAGGCCCTGTAATTTGACATGGGCCCTGTAATTTGGCACCTTCATTTTCAGCCTGGATTCTTTACAAATGCTTTTCTTTCATTGCTTCAAGAGGTGATATTGATCTCCTTAAGCATTCATCTCTCTCCTTAAATGGTCATCAAGCTCGGTTCAATGCTAATGGACTCAAACACTCAAAGATATCTTGAAAAGCATAATTCATTTATGAGTGTTTATAACCACATTTAAGCATAGTTTCACAATAAACATCCAATTAAGCTCTAAAGCAGAAACTTAGCTAAATATCAACAATTAAGCACATATGGAGTCCAATTAAATCAATCATAAGGTAATTAAAATATGGAAATAATCGACAGATCAAATACCCCCACACTTAGCATTTTGCACTCCTGGGCAAAACATAAGACCAAACCAAGGAACAAGGAAAACAAAACAAATTCAAAAACCTAACAATTTAAAGAACTCAATTTCCAATGATATTCAAGAGAGGTTTGTGAGCAAGAAGAGCAAGAAAAGAATCAAGAGATCAAAACATTCAAGAGATAACAATTCTTCACATTTCCAACCAACAAGCAAGGTATCTTCAATTTGAAAAGCATGAATTAAGAATGATAGATTCTCATAAGATACACTCTCAATCTCTCAAGTGTTTACAAGGTAAGTATTTCACTCAATTCAACCCATGAAAAATACACTACTATAAGCTTGCTTATCTTTTACTTCTCCACTACTCAAACACATGCACACACAAATCAAGAGGACTTTATTTAAGGTTGTAATGATGCTAAGGTAAGGGAAGGAAATAATATGAGTATGATAAGATGAGCACCCAAGAGAATGAAAGAATATTGGGGAGGAACTCAATTGACAAACATAAAATTTTTATCCCCTCAAATCTATATAATGCACATTCTCTTTACATATTCCTTTCCTTTTTCTTTCTTTTCTTTTACAACCTTTCTTGAATTTTTTTTTCTTTTTCTTTGCATATTTTTTTCAACACCTTGCATATTACACATCAACTTGCACAACCCCCACACTTGTCCTATTAAACACTTGCAAGCAAAAGAGCTCCTCCAAATGAAAATGAACCAATGCTCTCCCATTTCCTAAGGTAAGGTAAAATCATGGTTTTTCACATAAGGCATAAAATGAGATAAGATAAAGAATAGGCAAATAGGCTCAAGGGGTTAATCAAAGGGAAATAATGCAAGGTTGGCTATTTGACCAAAGTAGTCAATCACAAAAGAATGCCTCGATCATGTTCATGTATGCAAGTGAAAATGTAGCCTAAAAAAGAATTAAAGCAAGTTCTAGAGTGATCAATATGACATGAGTGAAAATCACACAAGAAAGAAGAGAATGGTATAAATGTTAAATCCATCCATTAAAAGGCCCAAAATCTCACCAGATATGTATCTATCAAACTCAATTCATCAATCAAACATCCAAAACCAAGCATGCCAAATTCAAGATGACAGAAGAAATTTATAAATCATAACCTTGAATTTCAATTACTTCAAACTCATAGACTTCACAAATCTCAAAACATCATTGGAAATCAAATAAAAACACAATTTTTTTTTCAAAAACAGAAAATAGAAATAAAAATAAAAATAAAAATAAAACAGAAAACAAAACGTCAATTCCTCCCCCACACTTAAATTCTACATTGTCCTCAATGTAAACCTCAACAATAAACAATCATTAATAAATTTAGGACAAGTAAAATAAAAGAGAGGAAAGAAACATCCTTATTAATTGAAGTAACAGAGGTAGATGAAGAAATTTCCACCAGGATCCCATTGGCGAAAGCATAATAACCAATTTATGCTTGAAATAACATGAAAGCTTCCACTTGGGTCCCATTGGCTAAAACGTAATGACCAAATTATGGTTGAAACAGCATGAGGGCTTCCACCAGGGTCCCATTGGCCTTCCTTAATTGCCTTGACTTCACCACTGAAAAGTAATATGTGCACTTCATCAACTTCATATGCATAGTTTCTATTGGACCATGGCCCAAAAACAAAATCCACTTCAGCAGTGTCCGTCATCTGGTGCTCTTCACCCTTCACTGAAAACTCTTCACTAGCCTGCAATTCTATCTCTCCTTGTATCTTAGACCCTGCAACTGCATCAAAAGCATTATTGATAGATCCTTCAACAACATTAGCTTTTGTATAAACAGAATCATCAGCTCTCAAGAATGCAAAAATTTCAGCACAAATAACACATATCATGTCACCATCACAATCAGTACATGAGTTGCAATGAGTATAATTATTGAAACCAATAAAATCAGGAAATTCATCACACAACTCATCATACTGTCTCTCCACTACCTTAGGAAGGGGTTCAAGAATACTTACCTTGGGGGCCTTAGAGTTTTCCCCCTCCTCACTTACCTCTTCAGGCTCTATTTATTTCTCTTCAATAGCTTGTGGATGAGAGGTGGGTTCATCTAACGTCTTCCCACCGTGCAATGTGACAAAGACTAGGATCTTCCTTCATATCCTCTTCGAATTGTGAGGGAAGTCTCCCAAAAATTAGGCTCGACATCTTATCAATTCGTGGCTAACGCCCCAAAGAGTTTTACAGGTCATCGCTCATGGCCTTTGTCTCTTGCTGAAACTGAATGTTATTAGTGGCCATTTGTCTTATTAGCTCCTCCAGTGAAGGTTCAGGTTGCCTAGGAGGTTGAACTTGCTGCTGCCCATAACTCAAGTTAGGAGGATCCCACCACCCTAGATAATATGTATTGGAGTAGGGGTTGTAGTTGTCAGACGGTTCAGAATATCCCCATACTGCCTCTACCTCCTCATTTGTGTCTACTAGGAAAGTGGGACACAAATTAGTGGGATGTCCAGATGATAAGCAAATCTCACAAGCTTCCATGATCAATGGACATCAACACCTACAAACACTCAGAAAGAAAGAATCAAAAATTAAAATAAAAAAAATAAAAACAGAGTAAAAATAGGAAACAAATTAATAGCGCAATTGGAAAATTAGTTCCCCGGCAACGGCGCCAAAATTTGGTGTGGTGTGGATTGTGATTAAATATAATATAAAAAACAGTTGCCAAGTTCCACTAAAAATATAAAAACCTTGCAACCAGTTGTAGTAAGCAAGGGTCGATCCACAGAGAACCAATTCAATTAACACTATCAATCCAATTCCTAAATTAAACTCTGATGAAAAATAAACAGTAAAAGTAAAAGGGGGGTTTTGTTGATTAAAACTAAAAAGAGAAACTAAACTTAAATCAAAACAGTAAACACAGATTGAATTATCAAGTTAAAGATATTGGTTAAGAGATGGAATCCACCACTAGATTTATATGATTATGCCAACTTACTTACCCTTTATACCAACATGATCAATTATGTTCTTATGCAATTGCGAGATAAATCCCATGTCTTCCTTAAGTTTCGCTTAATTCAGCAACCGCTCAAATCAAATCCTAACCATTAGTTATTTGTAAAGCAACCGCTCTTACACTTACCTAATGATTGCATTAAGAATTAGAAAACCAATCACACTAAGATCTAATCACACACCGGGATTAAATTACTTAGATCATATGTCTCACTAGTCATACCACCGCAACCGCGCATAGCAATCCTAGTTTTACCACTTTCAAAGTTTGGCAAGAATATAAAAACCTTTATATTGATTTATGAACAGAAACATATGAATAAAAACATAATTGTATTGATATAAAGAGGTATGCAAGATTCACATAATCAAAACTAGAGTTTCATCCTCCCTTAACCAATCAAGAAGTTTAGCCACACATGGCAAATTCAAAAATAGAAGAAAAATAGAAGAAAAACATAGTTCAGAACAAAAATGCAAAAGAAAACTGAAGATCAAACTAGTTTCCAAAGATCAAGGTTGATTGATCTCCAATTGCTCGAACCCGAGACTCCAATCTTTGATCGAATCTTCCTCTTTCTTGGTCTTCATGTTTCCCTCACCCTTGACGGCTCTCCCTGTCCAGACTCCCTTTAAGGGCTCTAAGCAACCCTATTTATAGGTTTGGATACCTAATTTAACATCAAAATACGAATTTAACTTTCTGGTGCGACGACACGGGCCGTGTCATATGACACGGCCCGGGCCCTGTACTTTTCTGTCGCCCCAATTCCATGTATTTCACAAGTCGAGAAGGACACGGCCCGGCCCTGTAATTTGACACGGCCGTGTTGTTTGACACGCCCACCCCCGTCGGTGACATGGGCCCTGTAATTTGACACGGCCCAGGCCCTGTAATTTGACATGGGCCCTGTAATTTGGCACCTTCATTTTCAGCCTGGATTCTTTACAAATGCTTTTCTTTCATTGCTTCAAGAGGTGATATTGATCTCCTTAAGCATTCATCTCTCTCCTTAAATGGTCATCAAGCTCGGTTCAATGCTAATGGACTCAAACACTCAAAGATATCCTGAAAAGCATAATTCATTTATGAGTGTTTATAACCACATTTAAGCATAGTTTCACAATAAACATCCAATTAAGCTCTAAAGCAGAAACTTAGCTAAATATCAACAATTAAGCACATATGGAGTCCAATTAAATCAATCATAAGGTAATTAAAATATGGAAATAATCGACAGATCAACTGTCAGCCAATCAGTGGCTTCATGAGGCCAACCACAGATAAGTTCAGCCTTAGTAAGTTTTAATAGCCAAGGAGTAGGGGTTGTAGGTACAAGTAATCCAACTCTTTTTCGACAGGAGAGATTGAATTTGAGACCAGTTTTTCCAAGTATGTCGAGAGACACTCCCTAAAATATAACAGGGCCAACCATGAATTCTTTAGCCACCTTTCGACAACAAATGGATGAAAGCAATCATGACATGATGCATATGTTCACTCAACAAATGGGTGTTGTGATTACGCCAATTATGGAAAATACAAATAATGCTTGCAGTGCATTAGCCCAACAAATGGCAAGGCTAAATCAAGCCTTGGGAATAGGAGAAGTGGCCAATAAAAATATTCAAGGAACCCAGCCTGGGGTAGATAGAGAAATGACTGCACCTCAAGAAAATGTACGACAAAACCAACAAAACCTAGAACAACCTAGGCAAAATAATCAGCCACGCTTGGAATATGGTGATGTCCATATGGTCCATCGAGGTGATGAGGATCAAATGGCTAGAAATGATGTAGCCATGAGATTGCTCTGACGAAATCTTGGGGGGCACCAAGTGGTTGAACAAAATATAAATCAAGTAGTAGAATAAATGTTGAATAGGTTTGGGTTCAATGTTGGATATGCCAACCAACCCTATTTTGTTTCAGCATTTCCTGAGTGGGTGCAACAGGCAGAGTTGCCCAGAGGAATTAAAATCCTTAAACTTTCTAAGTTTGCAGGAGAGAGTGGAGAATCAACTGTCAAACATATTGCACAGTATACTATAGAAATGAGGGAGTTGGCCACTATTGAAGGCCTTAAAATGAGATTATTCCCAAGTTCCCTTACCAAAAATGCTTTTTCTTGGTTCTCGACATTGAGACCAAATTCGGTACATTCTTGGGCTCAATTGGAAAAAAGTTTTCATGACCAATTTTTTAGGAAAGATTTGAAAGTAGGACTTGCAGATCTCTTCAATATCAAAAGAATGTACAATGAAACTGTGGATGACTATCTTGTTAGGTTTCGACAAATAAAGAGTAGATGTTTCACTCTTATACCTAAGGTCAAAATAGTAAAGATTGCTGCAGGAGGTTTAGACTATTACATAAGGAAAAAATTAGTGAACTAACATTTAGTTGATCTTGCCCAACTAGGTAAGAAGGTTAGGCAAATAGAGCAACTGAAAGCTGAAAAGGTTCAAAAACAAAAAAGATTCCTTAAAAGAGAGAAAGTAGCATTTGTTGGATGAGGTAAATCTGACAATGAGACTGAAGATAACAATGATGAGTTCGAAGTTAACATTGTTGAACTTCAGAAAGGTCCTCCTTATATTTGTCAGGCTCTACAGCCTACAAGAAATAAAGAGAAAATGAATTATGTTAATAAGAAGACATATACATTCGACGTAACAAAAGCCGACAAAATCTTTGATTTATTGTTAAAGGATAAACAGATTAAATTATTGAAAGATCATAGGTTGCTACAACTTGATGAAATAAAGGACCGAAAATATTGTAAGTTTCATAATAATTTTGATCATGTTACTAATGAATGTATTAGTTTCAGAGACATAATCCAGAAAGCAATAATGGATGGGCGTTTGAAGTTTGTTGACAAGCCTAAAGTAGATATGAAGATTGATATAGATCCGTTTCAGGCTGGGGTGTCTTATGTTGACCAGCAAGTTCCTTCGAATGTTGGAATGCTCAACATAAGGGATTTGTAAGAGTTCGACATTGACACAGAGGATGCAATGGACATCTATCCAAAGCCAGGAGAATCTCTTGAAGCATTTCTTGAGAGGAAGAAAGAGAATGGCAAGGTAAGATTGTGGCCAAGATATAATGCAGTATATGATGAATTTGGTACAAAGAAAGTTGCTGAAGGACAGCCAAGTGACCCGCAGAGTAAGAAAAAGCTTTTTGACAAGAAAGCTTGGAGACCACAAAGGTCTTTCCATGCTCCAACGCTAAGGCCAGTCTATATGCCTAGGCCTAACATGAATGGTTGGTTGGTGGAACCACATGGTGAATTTGTGGGAAATTCATTTCTCAGAGGTCATGTCGGGCCAACTAAGACCAGAATGCCACCTGCCAATGTTGCCGTGGATAGGTGGGTAAAAAATTTCGCAATGGCAAGTCACATGTATTTTCGATGAAATGTGGCTGTTAGGAAGAATAAATTTCAAAGAGATCGACCATTTTGGAATGAAGATTACAGAAATGGTAGGATCAATCATGGTGAAACAATGATTGGCCAGAATGTAGTAGGGCCATCAAAGTCCTTACCATTGTTGAAGAGTAAAAAAAGAATACTACAGAGATTGAGACAAACACAAAAGAAAAGGGACATGGCTGAAGGATTAGTTATCAAGGAACAGCCCACAAAAACAGGATGTTTGGTGGTTGAAAATAAGCCAGTACCGAATCAGAGTGAAGATGGTAAGAAGTTGAAAAGTATTGTCATAAAAGAATTCATGGATACAAGGAGATCATTTCCAAAGGAGCCAACAACAACTGCAGTTAGACAGCTTAACATGGATGATAAACTCCAACAAGAAAAGTTGGCAGAAATAAAAAAGGGTAAACAGGTTCAAAGGCCTATTCCAAACAAAACTAAGAGGAAATGGCCGATTGGATTAGTAGCAGCAAAAGAAGAAGTAAGGAAAAGTAATTTACCAGTCGAAAAAGACAGGGAAATGGCTAGATCAAAAGCTAAAAAGATGATAATGAGCAAGGTCGAGATCAAAGACCTTAAAATGAAAAGTGAGGATGCTAAAAATTGGTCAAAGGATGAGATTATGAAAATCCTGGAAGATCCTGACCAAGATGTCGAGTGGAGGAAGAATATGCTTGACATAATCAAAGGAAGAGAAAGATTAGCGAAGCCTGATTGCCAAGATATGGACTTAATGGCTAGTGAAGTTATTGAGGCCTTAAATGATCCAAATGATCTTTTAGGCCTTGGTGACGATGATAAACTCGACATGGATTTCAACTTGGAAAAAGATTTGGTTGACATTATAACCGCTATGGATAGTAACTTGCTGTCAGAAGATTACTTCAGAATTGGTAGGTATAGAAGTGATGAGGAGCTGTCTGATGAGGAAGAATTTTTTAAATCAATGAGTGTAAATCTAATTTCGGTGTTACTTGCTAAATTCAAAGGGTTTCACAAAATTGAATACACTGAGGAAAATGAAGAAGATCTGGATGATCTTAGTGATCACTGGCTTCTTTTTCAGGACAACATGGTGACAATGTTCGACAACACAATGCAAATTAAGAAGCCAACAGAAAAGCAGAAGCTCATCTACATCTATTACACATCAAGGCTTTGTTAGAAGGAAAACCCACGAATAGAGTCTTGATAGACCGGGGGGACAACTATCAATTTGATCCCAAGAGCAATGTTTAAGAAACTTAGGAAAAATGAGTCTGATTTGATGTCGACCAACATGATTGTCACTGACTTCAGTGGTAAAACTTCCCTGTCGGATGAAGTAGTGATACTGAATGTACAAGTCGGATCTATCAAAAGGCCAACATTATTTGTGGTAATTCCAGCAAAATCAAGTTATAATCTTTTGCTAGGAAGAGATTGGATACATGCCGTCGAAGCAATACCATTCGACAGTTCATCAAAAGCTTATTCTTTGGAATGAAGATAATCAAGTAGAAATAATAGAGGCAGATGATAGTCCTTGTTATCTACAACAACTTTATATCGATTTTAAAATATATACTCCAAATGTCAGGCCAGTCACAGTAAATGATGGAGTCATTAACAAAGATGTACTTGAAGTTTGCTTAATGGACTAGTTTGGCATTCGACTGGTGAATAAGGCCGAAAGAGATAGACCAAGTACTAGTTATGAGTGTTAAGGATCAGTTAGAAAGATTGTCGGCCTATTTGGCTGACAAAGCAGTATACACCACTGAAAGTATGCTATCGGATTGTATATTAGATGATGGTCCTTTGGGATTTGAGAAAGGACTTGATGAAAAGTAAAGTATAGAGGTGGAAGATCCTTTGGAAGAGATAAACTTGGGCACTAAAATAGACAAAAGGCCTATATTTGTGAGTTCATTTCTGCCAAAGGAGTTCAAGGAAAAGCTTGTCCAATTAATTAAAGAATATAAAGATTGCTTTGCATGGGATTACGATGAAATTCCTGGATTGAGTAGAGATCTTGTCGAGCATAGATTGCCATTGAAAGAAGGTTGCAGACTTGTCAAGCAAGCCAATAGGAGATTTGCACCTGAGGTAGTACTAAAAATAAAAGAAGAAATTGAGAGATTGCTCAAAGCCAAGTTCATCAGAACGACTAGGTATATCGAGTGGCTTTCTAATATTGTTCCTGTAATTAAGAAAAATGGAAAGTTAAGAGTATGTGTAGATTTTAGAAATTTAAATACTATTACGCCTAAAGATGAATATCCTATGCCAATTGTGGATATGTTAGTTGATGCCACATTTGGACATAAATTGTTAAGTTTTATGGATGGCCATGTAGGTTACAACCAAATCTTTATAGCCGAGGAGGATGTGTTGAAAACTGCCTTTAGATGTCCAGGAGCCATTGGGACATATGAATGGGTAGTCATGCCTTTCGGTTTAAAGAATGCAGGGGCCACCTATCAAAGAGCAATGAGCACAATCTTTCGTGATGTCATTGAAAAGTTTATAGAGGTGTACATCGATGATGTAATTGTCAAATCGGAGACAAAGGAAAGTCATTTGAAAAACTTGAGGCAGGCATTCGACAGAATGAGGAAGCACAATCTTAAAATGAATCCAGAAAAATATGGTTTTGGAGTGTCGGCTGCCAATTTCTTAGGTTTCTTAGTACATAAGAAAGGTATTGAGGTAGACAAGAATAAAGCCAAGGTAATTTTGGAAGCCGCACCACCGACGAACAAGAAGGACTTGCAATCTTTCTTAGGAAAAGTGAATTTCCTGAGAAGATTTATATCCAATATGTCGGGAAGAACCAAAGTTTTCACTCCATTGATCAAGTTGAAGGCTGAACAAGATTTTGTGTGGAAACCTTGCCACTAGGAAGCCTTCGACCAGATAAAGCAGTATTTGACAAACCCACTGGTCATGATGCCTCCAGTGCCTCGTTGACCGTTGAAGTTGTATATATCAGCATCAGAAGAAATTATAGGAAGTATGCTAGCTCAAGAAGATGAAAATGGCATCGAAAGAGCCGTGTATTATCTTAGTCGAGTTTTAAATGATGTTGAGAGGAGATATAGTGTAACAGAGAAACTTTGTTTGGCATTATATTTCTTATGTACTAAACTTAAATATTATATGATGCATTGCAATGTATTGGGCTATATCAAAAACTGATATAATAAAATATATGCTGTCAAAACTAGTGTTAAATGGACATATTGGAAAATGGACTATTGCTTTGTCAGAATTTTCCTTACAATATGTTCCAATGAAAGCTGTAAAAGGCCAAGCAATTGCTGATTTCTTAGCCGACCACCCTTGTTTGGATATTGATAACATAAATTTTGTCGATTTAAAACCTTGACATTTGTATTTTGACGATTTAAAACATCAAAACGGAATTGGAGTGGGAGTTTTAATTGTTTCTCCTCAAGGTACTCCAACTAAGTTCATGTATGAACTTAAGTATACTTGTTCCAACAATGAGGCTGAGTATGAAGCCTTAATTGTCAGATTAGAAGTACTAATAGAAATGAAAGCACGTAATGTGCATATTTTTGGTGATTCACAGTTGGTCGTCAAACAACTTGCCCAAGAATATAAATGTGTCAGTTATAATCTGACAAAATACCATATTGTGGCAAGAAAGCTAATGGAGAAATTCGATGAAGTAACTGTCGAACACATCTCTAGAAGTTTGAATGAAGAGGCTAATGAACTGGTGCAAATAGCCTCCGGGTATAAGATTTCGTCCAAGGTTTTAACAAATGTAATGGAAGTTAGGGAACTCTTATATCTATTAGAAGAAAAAGATATACTACAAAATAATATTTCGACAATTGATGACTGGAGACAACCAATATTAAGTTATTTGGAAAATCTAAGTCAAGATGTAGATAGAAAGCTTAAATATTGAGTGTCAAAATTTGTAGAATTAGGAGGGGCTTTGTATAGAAAGTCTGTTGATGGAAATTTAGAAGTTTGCCTAAGCGAAGCAGAGGCTTATATTTCCTTAGCAGAAGTCCACGAAGGAATTTGTAGAGCTCATCAGGCAGGTGATAAGATTAAATGGGTCTTTCGACATTAAAGGTATTATTGGCCTACACTGGTTAGTGATTGTATAATGTTTGCTAAGTCTTGTGAAGAATGTCAAAGACATGGGCATATACAGAATGTTCCTGCTAGTGAATTACATTCTATAGTTAAACCTTGGCCCTTCAAGGGATGGGCTTTAGATTTAATTGGTCAAATTCATCCTGCATCGTCGAAGGGACATAAATATATTTTAGTAGGAGTTGATTACTTTACTAAGTGGGTGGCGGCTGTAGCCTTAAAGGATATAACTCAACAGGATGTGATTGACTTTATTGAAAATGATATAGTTTATCTGTTTGGAATACCACAAACTTTGACAACCGATCAAGGGTTAGTGTTCATTGGAAGGAAAGTTGTCAAATATGTCAATTTAAGGAAAATTAAAATGCACACGTCGACTCCATATTATGCTTAGGCAAATGGACAGGTAGAGGAAATGAACAAAATAATCATAAGTCTGATTAAAAAGCATATTGGTCGACGGCCTAAGAATGGGCATAATACCCTTAATCAAATACTATGGGCATATAGAAATTCACTAAGAGAAGCAACGGGCACATCACCATACAAGTTGGTATATAGTCATGATGCAGTATTGCCCATCGAAATTAATCTTCAATCCGTTTGTATTCAAAAACAAGACGAGTTACCAGTTGAACATTATTGAGACTTGATGTTTGATGAGTTAAACGAATTAAGTGATGAAAGATTAATTGCCTTGGAAAACTTGATTCGACAAAAAGAAAGAATTGCTAAATTTTATGATAGTCGAATTAAGTACAAATCTTTTAAGGTCAATGATTTGGTTTGGAAGGTGATTTTGCCTATGGATAGGAATTGTCGAGAATATGGGAAATGGTCTCCAAAATAGGAAGGACCATTTATAATTACTAAAGTATTTTCAGGAAATGCTTATGCACTTGTCGAGATTAATTCTGGTTTAAGGATTAAATTTATAAATGGCAAGTATTTAAAGCCATATAAACCGACAATGTGTGAAGTAAAGATTAGTAGAGAATAAATAAGGAAAATTTTTGTTTCTTGAAGATACTTGGAAATTATAAGTTATATTGTCGAGATAATCTAAGTCAAAAGAAAACACAAATGTTATGTCGAGTAAGCTAAACTGACAAATACTAAATATATTTCAAGGCTGCATCTTCCTTAGAGCTTCCTAAGAAGTTTCAAGTGATTCGTTGTCGGCTAGAGCGGACTAGTAGTCAGGCTCTAGAAATTGTATTTTGGTAATAAGGGCCTTGACTTTACATCCTAGTTGACAGAAATCACTTTGAATCTTCTGTTGATTTGCTAGATTATTGGCCATGTCCAGATTTAGTTTTTCCTTTTGATCTTTGGCCTCCCTCAACTCTTATTCTAGTCTGACAATTTTCTTGTCAAGAGTTGTTTCTGCAGTCTTCTCTGCAGTAAATAGTTTAACTTGTCGGTCTCTATCAGCCTTCATTTCATTTAATTGGTTTAAAATGTTATTTGTCTTCTTCTTCTTCTTTTTCGTAAGAAGGAATAACTCGATTGATGAAGGGAGCTTTGGAATTTAAGTTTTGAAGAAAATCTTGAACCATAGAGAAGAGACCTTGACTGGTTATGGGCAGAAATTGTTTGATAGGTTCAAGCTCGCCAATGATCTTTATCATTTGATTTTGGATAACCTTGTCGGAACATAACATTTCAAAAGAGTTTCTGGAAAAAGTCCTTTAACTCATGCATCAATCCGACGACTTTGGGATTATTGGAATCTTGCCCTTGTACAGTTGATGAACGAGCCGATTGTGGAGAGCTTTTGTGGCTGGGTGCTGACAACATATTGATCAAGTCTTCAAGTGCAAAGGGTGTATCTTAATCCTTGTTGAAATCTCTTTCAAGAAGAGTTGTCGAAGAGAGAGGTGGAGCATTGAGTGCTAAAGAAGAAATTAGTTGAGGAGTCAAGGCAGATAAAAGAAGGATTTGATCAGGAAGAGAAACTTAAGCATTTGATGGTGGAATCCCCACGTTATCATCAGTAGCTTAGTCAAATTTGTTCAAGTCAGATGATTTCTGATAGAACGAAGGAAGAATGTTAGGACAGAGTTGACACAAGTGATAAAGCTAGAATGTCAGAATTTATACCTCTGGAGATTGTTAAACCTCTATTGCTTGATGTGATTCGGCATTGGCTTCTCAAGAAGTTTCAGAGGCAGTTGGCTCAAAGTTTGATTTCTGATATGTAAAAAAAAAATCAAAAATCAAAAATCAAAATTGAAAACTGAGTTCTGTTATAAAATTTTGTTTTTCTCCAGAAACCGTTGAAAGCCAAAACTTTGGGGAGCATCTGTTAGGTGATAAATCTTAATTTTGGATTCGACAGAGAAAATGCCTTAAGTGTACAAATGTGAGGCTACCTTTCGACGAAAAAATGACATGACAGAGAATGATGAAAGATGTCAGCTATAATGTGACTTGATGACGAAAATGGCTAAGTTATAATTTGACAGAATCAATGCTGACAGGAGAACATCATTTGACAAGAATGGCTAAAACCCAAGTTCTGTCGAATGATGCATAAAACTGTCGAAGAAAATGGAAGAATGAAAATAAACAAATTGGCAATTCGATGGCTGGAAGATGATATTGGAGGAATCTTCTAAGTGTTGAGCCGACGGAAGTGCTAAATGGTCAGAAGATCCAATGCAGCAACTGGATATTGATGTTGGGTAAGTGATTAATCTGACAGAAGGGTTGCATTTCCCAAGTGATTGAACCGACAAAGAGTGTTAAATGGTCAGAAATTGGTTTTGTCGAAAGATTGGGGGAATATTAGTGGCATAACTACCAGATACGTGTCAAATTCTTGGGAGTCAGTTATTTTTATAATTTACCTATAAATATAAGTATTCACAATGTATAAAGGAAGGTTATTTGCTGATACACAATCCTAAAATCTCACTCGAACAAATTAATAGATATGATCCAAGTATGACTTCCCTTTTCCTTTCAAGTCATTTAATTTAATGCAATGTTCTTTTAAATTCTTTTACTTTTCAGTCTCGTTCTTTAAATTTCTTTCTATTTTATTGCACTTTTACATGCTTTCTTTTACTGCTTTCATTTAATTTTCTGCATTTAAACTTGCTCAATTTCTTTATTTTCTTTAAAGTTTTCAAAGTTTTCTTTACTGAATTTTGTGTTTATTTCGTGCTTCTTGCTTTAAGTTTTATAAATCCCTGTTGTTTGTTTTCAAATCTCTTTATTAAACGAGATTACCACATAACTCTGAACTCACATTCGTTTGATAATCAAATATTTGTTTGTTGGAATATACTTTGACCAAAATTCCACTTAAACAATCTTAAACATTGATTTAAATAAATATATATAATATGAAAGGAAAAAGTTATTTTTTCTCATTTGAGATATTTATGACATTTAAATCATTTTGAATTTCATTTTGTATGTTCCCCGTATATCAAACAACATAATGACTTTCTTTGTCATTTTATTTCTAATTATATCAAACTATGTAATCCGAATAAGATTCCTATTCTAATTTATTGATTCATACTCTTATTCTGATTCTTAATATATGGAATTGCATTGTTTACACTAAACATAATATAAAATTTACAAATAATTTAGAACAAAATAAGTTTTGAACCACCGAAAAGATATAGCAATGAAAGAACTTATCGAGGAATCACAAAAGTGGACTTGACACCACCTTTCATTTAAAATCTTAAAAGCATTAAGTTCATGGGTACTACTTTATATGGTTCTCACCTTATTCATTCTTATCCAATGTGAGACTTATTCACTTGCATCCATATTACACTCATACTTGAATTTCTAATACTAACTATATATATAAACTTGACATGAGGGAGATAAGAAGAATGATGTTGCCAGGGGGAGTTTTCCTTATCAAATTAAGAGCAAATTGATCAATACAATAAAAATGGTATATAAAAAATGCTTCTCTAAAAGAGTAGCAGTTTGTTCTTGTATATATAGTAAGCATCGTATGTACAAGTCATTGCTTATTCTATCTTTAGAGTGAAGGTGTTGGTGTTTAAAAATATAAATATGTAACAATCTAAGAGCATGATTGGTTCTGTATTTATTTTAGTTTTGGAATGTGTTCTATAAAACATTAATTAAAAGGAATTTTTAAGAAAAAAATAAAAAATATATTTAGATATTTAATATTAAAAAAAATTCAGAAACAAGAAAAACAAAACAGATAACCTGCATGTGATAGTAGGCACTAGTTACTTCGTCTCATCTTGAATCTTTCTCCAGCTCTTTCTCATCTTGTGATTGGAGGTCGATTTGTTGCCATTATGCATATATATTCATTTGGCTTCAAACCTGACAACCAGTTAGTCCAATGGCGATTTTCGTGAGAAGGGATTCAATGGATTATAAATGATACTGTGAGACACGGCAGAAGCAGTTTTGGAGAGAGTAGATTTTGTAGACGAAGATCCATTAATGATTGGGTCTTTGAGAAATTTTAATGGTAGAAATTACAGATAGATTCCTCATTTCTGAACCACTCCATGATGAGTCATTCTAATATCAGGGAATCGCTCATGCTTAAATATAGAAATATAGCCCTACACATTCAAACTAAATCTAACACCCTGCGGCAAACGAAAAAAAATAGAAGACTTTAGATGCTAAAATTATCGAAAACTCCCTTGCTTTAGACCTATCTGTTGATGAAGGGAAATTAAATCATCCAGATTATGATTATCAAAGGTCTATGCCCACCCCCAATAATTTCCAGAAATGGCAAGTTTGTACGTTGAAAATTGTCCAAATTGGAGTTGTTTATTGTTAATGCTTTAAACCCAAATCGTTTTTGTATGGGGAGGCGTATTAGATATAAAATTATTTATGAGTCTCTACCAAAGAGCTTAAATTTTTTAAAAAGTTAATCCTTTATTTGGTATCAGAGCCTTTATGATCAAATTGGTTAAGAGTTTTGTTCTGGACTATAATCTAGGATCTTGTCCAATGGGTCAACTCGACACGCATCTAGCCGGAGTCTATCATTGACACTCCAATGAGAATTCATGGTACACTATTGAGATCCCATCACAACGATGTCAGACCACATGATATTGGGTAACAACAACATTACTATGAGATTTACACAGTGGATAAATCTCACGAGTATCCGTAACTACCAATCATGATTTTGCGTAATGATAGCGCCCATGACCGCCTTTGACTACTCATAACTACAGTATTAATATTCTAATTTTATAAGGATCCTCTGCAACTATTAAGGAAACGTATCTCCCTATCTAACCTCTATAAATACCATGCTCAATCACCTTCTACATGTAACTATTGCTCTTTAGCATAAACCCTAATTATGCACAACCTAACTTGAGTATTGGAATGCCTTTGTAGGTACCAACCCCACTTGTTTCAACATGCTCCGCTGCTATGCAAAGAGGAAAACACCAGTTCTTGCCTATTCAGTTACATGTCAATATCCACTACTGAACATTGACATCATCTGTGGGAAACATTAAATTCCTATTCCCACTCAACCATGGTGAACACGAGATAAAACTCAAGGAGAGGAGATGTAACATCCTCCTTGACCTAATAAATTCTAATTAGTGTTATAGAAGCTCAATATTATAGGTATAAGTTAAATAATAAGTTTGGAAATCTTTTGGATAAGTTTGAGCGCAATTCTATAAGAAAGTGAATAATAGCTCATATTTTGAGATAAAAAGCTAAAATGAAGGTAATAAATATGGGAAAAGGTATTCCCAAGATAGAGATAATCAGTAAGAGTTGTAGTAAATTTTGGAGGACCAAATGAAGTAGTTTGGTATTTTTAGTAACACTGAGAAAATGTTTAAAGGTTAAATAAAATAGCTAGACAACTTCAAAAACTATGAAACTATTTGGAGATGATAAGTGGAATATCAAGAATATTTTAGTATAAAAAATAAGTTAAGGCAGACATGTTTACTTATTGCACATGTTTGATTTAATTTAAGAGAAATAGTGCAACTTACTTAGTGAATAGCAGAGTATGGAGAATTATGGAAATCTGAATATAAGAATTTAGTTGAGACCTGTGATTTTCTGGAACACTTATGGAAGTTAGAAAAAGTGATTTTGAGAGATTAAAGTATTCCTAAGAAATATAAAAGTTTCAATATTATTTGCTTAGATATTTTTATTTCTCCACTGCCTCTTTTTCTCGTTTGATGCTAATAAGTCATTTGACTTATTTTATCTCCCCATTTTGTTTCATTGTCCATGGCTCCAGCTGCAACCAATGGAGAGAAAGAAAAGAAAAGGAGAAAAGGGGAGCAAAGGGAGAAAGAGAAGCAAGAAAGAAAGGAAGAAAGAAAGGGAAAAAGGGAACAAGCTTCAAGAAGCTAAGGAGGAAAAGTAGGGGGTTTTCCCACTTTTTCCTTTTCATCATTTGTATTTCAAAATCTAAAAACTTGATGATTTTGATTATGAAAGATTTATGCTTTTATGCTTTGATTATGAGTTAAAGTTTCAAACTTTGTTTTTTGATTCTTGATGAACTTAAGTTATGAGAAATGGGTCTGAAACCAAGAATTGATTGGTTGCTTTCACAGTGTTTGGATGCTTGAATATGAAAAATGTGATGTTGTTGTTGATGTTTGATGACTTGTTTTGGGATTGGGTGCTGGATTGAAGAACCAGATGAACTAGCATCTGATTTTTGGGTTCTGGTGCTAGGTGCTAGAGTTTGGGTGCCCAGGAGTACAAAAACCCAAAAACTTACTTTCATGATGCGTGCGAAGCGTTTGAGTGCTCATGGTCTAGCGCCTGAGCACGCATCCAGTGCCTGAGCGCGCATCCAATGTCTGGGCATCCAATGACTACCGCTCAAACATCAATCGTGTGAAAGAGCAGGGCAAGCTCTCTGCCCAACTAGCGTTTGGGCGCTGGAGAGCCGACGCCTAGGCGCTTAGAGCCAAATTTTCAAAAAAATGACTTTCTTAATAAAATGAGTTATTATACTTATTAGATTTTGATGATTTATGCTTTTAAAAGATGTTAAGACACTGGTAGTCACTTTTCATAGAAAGATTGATTACTTTGGGTTTGAGAAATTCTAATTATGAGATTTTACTATAAAGTGCATGATGCCATGGTATGAATCAAGATGATAGATTATTCTATTGCATGATTGATGAGATATTAATGCATTATACTATGTTATGAGATTGATTGATTAATTTGATTACTTTTGATGAGAAGAACTCTGATGTGCATAGTTGATTTGAGATGATAAGATAAATATCATAGTGTATAATTGATTTGGTCATTATGCATGATATCTTGATAAGGGACTGACGATTAAAATAAAGGTTGAAATTCATGAGTAACCCATTACCTAGGATATCCTTGGACCTAAGGGGTGACTTGGAAACAATAGTTGAGGATGGACATTCCCTTACCACCTCAGTAATGAGGCTAAGGATGGACATTCCCTTCCTCTTTACCTGAGTTCCCCAAGGTTAATGTGTAGTTGAGGATGGACATTCCTTCTCTACACTTGAGGCATTTCTAGTTGAAGGATAGTGTGAGGAAGGAAGATACCCTCCCTATCAAGTAGTTGAAGACAGATAATTCCCTCTCTACTCACAACTTTGGAAAGAAGACAGACAATTCTCTTATAAGTTGTGTTCCCCCTTTACTCACAACTATAATGAGGATGGACATTCCCTTAGTGTTGTGGCTAATTTAGGTTACTTGGGGTAGTTCTATGTAACAGGAAAGACTGCTATAAATGGGTTGAAGTGCACCAACCCGAAAAGCAGGCTACTACCAAGTGATTAGTATTGTGAGGATGGACATTCCCTCCATACCATTTGATGAAAGATGAATAATGAATATTGATGACTGACAAGTGATGATGATTGATAAATGATCATATGAGATGGCCTATTTTATAAGTCTACCATGATTGGATTTTTTATGGACATTGAGATTATAATGTCATTTGATGACACAAAATTTGACAAAATGATTTATGATTTGATGATATGAATCATGATTTGATTTTATGAGATTTGATGAAATAAATGATGATTTGAGACACGAATTTTAATACATAAGATTCCTTGACATGGATTTGAGATTTTGATAAGATTGAATGATTGATTTAATCGTTCAAACGATTTTGATAAAAAAATATAAAATGAACCTTTGTTTTGGGAAGAGGAAGGACTCGATTTGGATTTAGCCACCTTCCTAAGGATTTTATATATATATATATATATTAATGATTTGAAATGATTTTTTTCCCGAAACAGTTAGAATTATTGTGATGACACGATTTTGATAAACTACTAATAATTTCATAATTCTTACCCCTACATATATGCTTTCCATATTGATTCCAGGAAATATCTATAGCAGTCAATCAAGGTGAAGTACGATGGAGTTTTGCACCAAATAGTTTAACGTTTTGGCTTAGATAATGGTAGTTTATTATAGCGGTTTCGTGCCATGAGGCGATCCATGTTTATAATGTACAACAATGTATCATTTTTATATTATTCATTTCATATTGTATATATATTATGCTTCTGCGGAAGGCTCATATTTTGATATTTAATTAAATTATTTATTAGTAAAATTATGGATATTCATAAATATTGTACCAAATTCTAATTATTGATACATAAACTGGATACGTCATTAGTACTAGTATTTGAAATGTTACATTATGGTATTAGAGCAGTTCATTCTATTGAGCTGGGATATGGACTACCTATGCTAATGTTATGCATTTTCTTATCTTGATATTGAGATATATTGATAGGGATTGCTTGACAGCCTTGTGTAAGTGTGTTATGGTTACTGCTACACAGTTACATGAATATTGAGCCTGATCAACTCAATATAAAATGTACTGTGTGTATAGGAGACCATGGCATCATTCAGGCGTATGCGAAGAGATAGAGTGTCTGTCAGTAATGGCACGACATATATGATGGAGATGTTTGGAAAAGTGACAGTTGTCATGAGATAGCTAAGGGAGATGGCCGCAGCTATGAGAGAGCGGATGACCATCATAAATAAGAGTTTTGGAAAGGATAGGTAGTAACCCACATCCGCAAACCAGAGAATAAAGCAGTGGTTATGAGAAATCAGGGTTTCCATGACCTTTCAGAGTTCAGAAAGACTAACCCTCCATCATTCCAAAGAGACTATGGTTCAGCTAAGGCTAAGGAATGGCTGAGGGAGTTGGAAAAGATCTTTGCTATAATGAGATGCACGGATGACCCAAAGGAGTCCTTGCTTCCTTCATGTTGAAAAGGGGAAGCTGAGTGTTGGAGGAATGATGCTAAAAGAATAAAGGAAGTAACTAGGATAGAGATAATTTGGGAAGTATTTAAGACAGTTTTCTAGGATAAGTATTTCCAAGCAATCTGTAAGCAGAGAAAGAGTTAGAATTTTTAAAGCTGGAACAAGGAAATATGGTAGTGGGCCAACATGTCATAAGATTTGAGGAACTATCAAAGTTCTCTTCGTACTTCTGGTATCAATTAGGTGAGAACTGAAAGTACATGAAGTTTTGAGTTCGGATTGATGGACAAAGTGAGGAAGATGGTGAGGCCCCTGAGATTAGAGACTTTTACACTCTAATGATTAAATGCTGAATAATAGAGTTAGACAGTTCGAGATCTCCACAGCTAAAGTTTCAACAGGAGAAAAAGTTCCAGGGCTTTTGAAAGTGAAAAAAGATAGATGATGAATCCAAGAAGAAATTTTCAAAGTTTAAGGACCCATAAGGAAAAAAGGAAATAGTTATAGACAGAAGACAAAGGACCACAATGTCTGAAATGTGAGAGAGTACCCGGAGGTATTCTCAGATGGTGTAAGTGGACTGCCACTTAAGGAAAAGATGGAATTTGCTATAGACCTAGTGTCTCACTATAGGGAGCCCTAGTGCTCTTGATGAGAACAAAAAAAAAATGGTAGTATGAAGTTGTGTGTGGACTGTAGGCAATTGACTAAGGTCAATAGTGATGTTAAATACTCACTACCTAAGATAGATGATTTAATGGACTAGTTAAAAGAAGCTTCATTGTTTTCAAAGATTGACTTAGGGTCAGGGTACCATTAAATTAGAGTCAGAGAAAAAGATATTCCTGAGACTGGCTTTAGGACCAGGTATGGGCATTATGAGTATCTTGTAATGTCCTTTAGTCTGACAAATGCACTTGCCATTTTATGGATGGGTTGTTTATTCTTGGTGAATATTACAACTGCTGGTATTGGTACACTTATACTGAGAATATTTTATTCTCACATCGTGTGTTGCCATGTAAATCCAGGTGTAAGTTCTTTTCAAGGCAAGAAGCAGAAGATAATTGAAGACTAGACTAATTTTATGTTTTAGTAGTTAATTTTTGTATACTCGTGTATATTTGAAATTAGTTGTAAACAAATGTATATATTACATTTTTTTTCACTTAGAGACAAAGTTATATGTATGTAAGTGAATGTTTATTTCCACAAGGCTTTCCATAATGGTTTATTTATATAAATGTTATGGATTAATTTAACATATAAGTTAGAAGTAGCATAGCTAATACTGCTTCTCCAGGTATATGTCAGATATATTGTGATTTCGGTATTAGGATGTTACATAATGGAACTCATATTCCCCTTTGGATTGGGAATTGTTTGGGAAGGAAGTTGGCCAGATCCTTGATTTTGCAATTGACACAGAGTAGAAGCTAACTGTAAGCTTTTGTCCTCTGTAACACCCTAAAGAAACATGTTAGACTTGTAAATAGTTACAGAGGTAGCCTAATACTTGCTTAACATGTCTGTTGAATTTTGTGGCTTTTTGAGCATGTTTAGTCACTTTACTGTAACACTATGTGTGAGAAATAACTATTATTAGCTTTGGAAATGGCTTAAACTGCTCAGTTAATGAAAATAAATGTGGAGAATTTATTTCTAGGTCACAAATGTGTGAGCTGTGCTACAGTTAAAGTTTGAGAATAATCAGAGTCAGTTTAGTACTTTTAAGCATACTAGTTATGTGTTTTAATGTTAGATTGACTAGTTACAGATATGAAAAAATGTGATACTGGTGAAACAAGATATTCAATGAATCTTAGGGTTTATTTTATATATGTTGGAAGTTAGGAAACTTGGTGTGGTGAAGTCTAAGTGTTCTTAGCAGATCAGAATTTTTGGTACCTTTTAGTGGTTGGCTATAAGAAGCCAATTCTGACTTCTTATCTTCATTCTCTCATGGCAATAGAAAAGAAAAGAAAGAAAAGAGCAAAAGAAAGAAGGAAACCATAGGGGGAGAAGGAGAAAAAAAGGAATAGCTTAAGAAACAAGAATCAAAGCTTGAAGGAGGATTCAAAAGCAAGTTCAAGGCTTCGATATCTTCTTTTTTCCTGCACAAGAGGTAGGGTTTTTGTGTTCTTTAACTCCTTTCCTTCCATTTTCACCATTGATGCACACTTGGTGCATAATAGGTCAAATTGGTTTCTAGAGATGTTTGAAGTGTTTTTCTTGCTTGAATGAGTTTCAACGGTTGTTTATGACTTGTTCATGAAACGAGTTTGAGTTAGAGGCTTAGAACTTGTCATTTGGACCTTTGATGCATAAAGTGAGAAAGTTAGGTCATGGATGAGTAATTTTATCCTTGGATCCAAATTAGTGGTTTGAGTTAGTGATTAATGTTTCCTATATGTTAATGAACCGGTTAGAGACCTTAAATCACCTAGAAACTGGTTTAGAGTGGCCAAAATCTATGACTTGTTCCAATGGAATAGTGCACGGTTTCTGTAGAATTCTGCAGAAACTATTTTTTGCTATGCACGCTGCGACATGTGGAGGCCACACCGAGGCATGAGCTAGTTTTGCTACATGCGCCACGGCGTGAGGATGCCACGCTGAGGCATGAGGTGCATCACTTGAAGACCCGAGAGCAGGGCACCGTAGCGTGCCAACGATGTGCCACAGCGTGCCAACGTCGTGCCAACATCGTGCCGCAGTGTGAGTTGCAGGATCTTCCAACATTGTGTTTTTGATGTTTTGGAATTTCCTAAGTGTTGGGATCACTCATATATGACTTTTTAAGTGTGTTGAGGCACTAATTGGAGTATTTCATGGAGGAAAATAATACCTTGTATATGTGAAAAATTTGAGAACCTATGGACACCCAAGTGAGGGGATTTTCCTTAGGATGAAGTTGGATAACCTTTAGGCATCCAAAGTGTGAGAAATTCCTTAAGATATAGGGAGGGATCCTAGACATCCAAAGTGAGGTGGAGTGTCAAAGGGTAGTGTGTTGGGATACCTTTTGGCTTCCATTGTGTGGTGTGTAACACCCCAACTTTTGGGTTAAGTACGATAGTGTCCTAAAATGTACTGTTTTATATTTTCTATGAGTTATAAATTGATTTTGACTGTTTCGTGAGTGTATTTGACTGTTGTGTGTAATTTGCTCTGAGCCAGGAAAATCATAATTTTCTGGCCAAAAAAATCTTATTTTAATTATTCAGAGTTAGGGGATCTTACTAAACCCAATTCTGAGTGATATATATATTAATCTTTTAATTTTTTAGATTTAATCGTGTAATAAAATAATTTTATATTATTATAATATTATTTTATTTGACAGTACCCACTGTCTCAAAACCAGTAGAAATCTACTCCAAAATGACCATGGATCCTGAAAAAGTCTGTGGGACCCACATTTAGAAAAGCAGTCAACGATTCTGACTGGACTAAATTATAAGCCAATAGGAACAAGTCAACGAAAGTGGCTTGAAAATTCTAAACTAATAAGAATTGGTCAAATAAAGAAGTATGGACTTCATTAAGGACTATTGAATGAAAAGTTTGATTAAGATGCTTTTGATCATAACCATTGATCAAATCAATGGTGTGAGAACAATCCTAATTAAATCACTAAGTGATATCCACCTTAGATTAGATCAATGGATAGGAAACAAAGTTAAATTCAATGGCTAGGATTGAGTCAAATATAGTGGTTTGACTTTCACTTAGTAGCTAATTAAACCTAATTTGGTTAATCTAATTACCTAATTAAGGAACTCAGTAAGCTAACCTAGTTATTAATTAGTTATAATCTAATTTCTAATTAGATATCCTAATTTTATTTAGAGGCTATGATATATGCAATTATACATTTAATTAATTAGTTATGTAATTAGAATGTTAGTTAAGTATAATTAGGAAACTTAACCTAATTCATTAGCTAATTAATTAGCATGTAATTAATTTTTAATGGAAGTCAAACAAAGTCCCTAAATCCCTAGGAGCCACACAACCAAGAGGGCCAATTCACCATGTTCTCCATTGTTCTTGAACCATCCAAGTGACTATTGCATGACCAAGTGTGACATAGATCATGTGCACTCAAAATTGTGATATTTTGGTTCAAGTAAATCTCTTAATTTTCCCTATAAGCTACTCACGGCAGCACCCTCCGTATTTTACTCTCAATATTCACTTTTTCATTTACCTAAAGACTTAACTTCATTTTCTCTCAAATTCCCAAGAACACCAAGCATCTTTTCTCTTCCATTTTCTCTCTAGTTTTTGGCCCAAACACCCAACACCACCATCTATCTCCTAAACACTTTTCATTTAGAAGATTTTGTGAAAATCTTACTCCTTCTACTTCAAAATCCAAGCTTTTGTTCACTTCCCTAAGGGTAAGCTTTTGATTTTATGGTTTAAAATTTAGTTTGTGATTTTCTATACCATGTTTGTTCCATGGTTCTTCAATATTGAGCCTTGTTTGTGATTTTACTTATTGTTTAAGAATTTTAGGGATTTATTTTGAGAACTACATGAAAATCAAAAGAGAGGAAGAGACTAGGAGATCCTTGTCTTCAAGAGGTAAGAGGGAAATTTAATCTCATCAACCTTGTGTGGTAATGAGAAAATTGATTGTTTGTGTGTGAAGAATCCATAAGGAATCCTTTATGTATTTGTTTTATTGCTTTCCTATTTGTGATTGATTTTAATTGTTTGCATGTCTATAGCTTTAACATATATTGCATTTGTTTATAGATGTATGGTTATTAATGTAGGATGTGAATAATATGTAAGGTTTGCATGAGTGTTCCAAAGAACATAAAGGAGCTCACGGCTTCTCCAAGAAAAAGAGAACCAAAATGTTCTCAACCATTTTCTAAACAATGATTTAATGAATCTAGGTAAAATAATGAATTTGAGAATGATTTAGGTTAATTATGGCCAACATGCCATTTAATGTACATTTGAATTCTAAAGTTATTTTCTAAGGTAAGTTAAGTAGCTAATTAGAATTTTAAATTAGAAGGATCTATTATAAGTAAGAATTAAAGAGATCACTTGAAAAGTACTAACGTAGAGCTCACTCTCTGAGTTTTGAAGCGCGTTAGCAAGTTTCAAGGTATAACTATTGGGTAAGGTTAAAATGAATAGTATTTAGAGAAAAATATCAAAAATACCATATACTAATTTTCTAGGCAAAATGCTGCCGAAATTTACTAAAATCAGACAAATAAAATGAAAAGGTTCCATAGTATGTTAATAACGTAAGGAAAATATTCTATGTAGTTTAAAAGTACTAGATATAGTTTATGCATAATCAAAATAATGATTTTTAAGCTATACAGTTAAGAAAATGATTTAAAAATCCTACGGATTGAGAAAATGATTTAAAAGCATTACGCGATGTTCAAAAACATCAAAATATATTTACACGATTTAAGAACGTTTATAAAGGCGACGTGATTGTGAAAATGCAATAAAATTTCTATGCGACTAAATGGAACAGTAAGTTTTACTGTCGAGCCAAAGTGGTGGACCTGGACATGTTGAGAGATAGTACTGTCAAGTGGAGACATACTACATTTTGGAATATTGAGATTGAGGGCATTTTTGTAAATATGATAATATATTGAATCTAAAGGTATTTTTGTAATTATAATTCTTAATCTTGTATTTAGAGTGTTGTTAATTTGATTGATAATTGGCGATTGATTGACGAGATGAATTACACTATGTTGTGGGTGTGATAAGCGTAGTGTGGTTCATTTATTGAACTTGCAGGCACTAGTGTGCGGATGATTCCACATGTGGACAGTGGGTAGCTCCTCTGGGCCGTGGTAACGGGTAACACACTAATGATCTCGACAAGCACTATTCTTAATTGAGATCTTGTGAAGACTATTATGTACAATGCCTGTAGTGCACGATGTTTTGGACTGTGTACTACTACATGATGTTTTGGATTATAGACTATAGACACGACGTTGGACAGTGTAATAGTTTGGTTGGGCAGCTTGAGGTACTGATGGTTCTTTTGGGATCATTCTCTCTAATATATGTGTTTAGCTCCATGGAGTAGGAACGAGTCAGTGTGTGTTATCATTCATTATCTGCATTTAATGCTTACTATAATCTATGATAGAATGTATGATGTACTAATTTGCTATATTGTATATGATATATTGGCATGCATTATTGTGATATTTTTGTATTGTCGTTTTCTTTATTGTCATGCTGGTAATGATGTAGATTGTCTCACCTCTCTATACGTATTTCTTTGTATTATTATTATATTCTGTAAAGAGTTTAAGGAAGAGGAAGAGGAAGAGTGTAACACCCCAAATTTTAGACTATGTTACAGAACTGACAGAATTACACTGTTTTGTGTTTTCTGTGCAATATAAAAATAATTTGATTATTCCGATATTTTTTTTGATTGTTTTGTGTGATTTGCTCAGGTCGGAAAATAATAATTTTCGGTAGGGAAATTCTTATTTTAATTAATTGGAGTGGGGGATCTTACTAAACCTAATTGATTGATATAAATATTAATTTCATAATTTTTAGAATTTAATCGTACAATAAAATAATTTTATATTTTTATAATATTATTTTATTCAACAGTACCTACTGTCTCAAAAACAATAGAAAAATTATTTGTGGACCAAAAAGTTCGTGGGGCCCACGTTTAGTGTAGCAGTCAACTGTGCTGACTGTATAGAAATCTAAACCAATAGAAAATGGTCAAAATAGATGGCTTGACTTTCTAAGCCAATTAGAAAGAGTCAACAAAAGAAGCATTGACTTCTTTGTGAGCCATTGGATTATAAAGCTTACTTTAGAAGCTTTAATCTTAGCCGTTGATCTAATCAATGGTGAGATTAGAATGATAGTTTTATGACCAATTGATATCTACCCTAGATGTGATCTATGGCTAAGGATTAAAGATGAACCAAGGGTTAGGATTAAGTCAACAATTGTAGGCTTGAATTTGGTTAGTAACCTAATTAAGCTTAATTTAACTAATCTAATTACTAAATTAGCAAACTAAGTGAACTAGTTTAATTCTAAATTAATTATAATCTAAATACTAATTAGATATCCTAATATTAATTAAAGGTTATAATATATGCTAATATATATTAAATTAACTAGTTATATGATTGTTATGTTAATTAAAATTGGTTAGGATATTTAACCTAACAAATTCCCTAATTAGTTAGCAAGTAATTAGGACTAATTTGGAAATAATTAAGTCACTAAATGGATGAGGGGCTGCACGAAATTGGGGCTGAAATAAAGAGGCAAGTGGCTTGAATCTACAAGGTTCAAGAACCATCCAACATGACATAAGCCATGTGCACCAAGTGTGAACACTTTAGGATATTTAGCATGCAAATTCATTCACTCAACCTCACCCAAAGCTCATACACGGCAGCTGCACTCATCTTTCCATTTCACTTTCATTTCTTTCACTTATCACAAATCAAAGCATCTATTTTCTCTCAAAAAGCTACCAAGAGCCAAGCAAACTTTCCTTTCTCTTTTTCTCTCTATATTCGGCCATGCACCTTACATATACTACCAAACCTCTATAATTTTTTCCTATCATATTTCCTAAAGCCAAATACCATTCTAAGCATATTTCATTCACAAAGTTTTCCCAAATTCCTACTCTATCTTGCCTAAAATTCCACTTCTTGCTTACTTACTTAAGGGTAAGTTTGGTTTCTATAGTTCAAAACTGAATTTTTAATTTTTCTAACCATGATTGTTCCATGGTTTTTCCATATTGTACCTTGTATGTGTTTTTACTAATTGTTTAAGAATTTTAGGGATTTGTTTAGTGGATAGCACAAATTTGAAGGAAGGAAGGAGAACAAACCGATTAAAATTGTCTACAAGAGGTAAGAGGGAGATTTTACCTCACCAACCATGTTTTGGTGGTGTGGGGATGGTTGTGTACGGTGGAAAAATCCATAAGGGTTCTTCACCGATTGTTTGATGCTATTTGATTGTGTTTGTGTTGTGTATGATTGTGTTTTTGTGCTTGCATGTGTGATATTATGTCTATTGTTTTAATATATATTTGTATGTATGAAATTGTGTGCATGAAAATATATGAGTAAAGTAAGATGTGAATAATATGATGAACCGATTTTATGAGAGCTCCAAAGAGCTTGAGGCTTACGGCCATAATAGGCTAGAAAGGACCAAAGTCCTGAAAATGAGAAATTCAATTGAAAATGAAGGATTTAAATGAAAAAGAAATGAATTTGAACAAGTTTGGAGGTTGTGGGAAAATCATCGGATATAATTAAATTGATGAATTAAAATGAGAACTGAGAGATTTAAATGAATTTGGAAAAGTTTGAGTATAGTAAAGTATAATGATTTTGAGAAAATAATTTGATTTAATAAATGAATTATGAAATTTATTTGGTTATCAATACTTGAAGTTTATTGACGTATGGCTCACCCTACGGGTTTAGAGGTGCGTCTGTAAAAATTGAGCTGTAATATATGAAGTAAATGAAAGAAATAACATTTTTGGGGAAACAATGCAAATACCGATTTTTAGAAGGACAATATTGTAATTTTCGTTTTTGAAAAGGGGCAATATTGTAAATATGATTTTAAAAGGGCAATATTGTAATTTTCATTTTTAAAAGGGGCAATATTATAAATATGATTTTTAGAGGGGCAAAATAGTCATTTTTATTTTTAATAGGGCCATATTGTAAATAATAATTTTTGAGGGCCCTAAAACGTAAATATTATGTTTTAGAAGGACTATTTTGGAAATATGAATTTTATGAGGGACTATTTTGAAAATATGAATTTTATGAGGGACAATGTCGTAAATATGAAATTTACGAGGGACTATTTCGTAAAGGTGAATTTTATGAGGGACTGTTGTGAAAATATTATTTAAATGAGGATTATAAAGCAAATATTAAGTTTTGAGGGATTATTATGCAAATATGAAAAATGAAGTTGAATTTTGGTGTTAAATGAGGAAAATAGTATTTTTGATTTAAAACGTGTGAAAAGTATTTTACGCGATTGAGAAACGATGAAAAATTGATACGTGATTTGAAAATACGATAGATTGAAATTGCTTGCATGCTGATCGAGAAAATGCAAAAAATATGGTTTCGCGATAAAATTACAGTAATGACACTGTTGGGCCTATATGAGGACCCCGAATATGAGACAAATGAAATTGAAAAGATTTGGCCCTTTGGGGTTGGACTTGCACTGATATATTCGTGCATTGTATAAAATATAGCTAATAGCTATTAAGACCCTTGTGGTCGAAGAGGGAATGAGAATTGAAAAGTGAGATCTATGATGGATCTTGGGGGCGTCAAGGCGCGGCAGTCGATCCAATGAGCAAAGGCAAATACCTTGTGCCACGTGGCGACGTAGTCCGTTGCAACGCATTGACAATACCCGACAAGAACACGATTCTTTTCGAAGACTGGAGATTGTCTATGGACTAAGACTGGACAATTAACCAGAGCATTCTTCTCGAAATAGTGGAAACCTCCATGGAGTAGAAAATTGAGTCTAAGTGTATATGCAGAGATATTGAGGGTATTATCGTAAATATTATTTATGATAATTGAAATATTGAATAGTTGAATATTGGAAATGTCATGATTGTGATTGTTGGTTATTACTTGTGATATGATGATGATTGATGTGATGACGTAATCATGATTATGTATGATGTGCTGGTATGAGATATTGTATGTGTTTATCTTCATTGCTACCATACTGGTATTGGCGTAGGTGATCTCACCTCTTTGTATGTCTTTTCTATATTGTATTTATAATTTTAAAGACGTTGAGCAAGAACTTGAGCAAGAAGCTGAGGAAAAGCAGATTTCGGTAGAGGACGCTGAGTTTTGAAGTGATGGAGGAGTCTCGTTTCCTTGGGTATATATATGATTGAGTAGACTACATTCTTGGACGTTAGAGTGAATATTAATACTTAGAGTTCCCATTGTCAATTAGACAGTATTGGGAAGTATACTATCGTGCTCCTAGTGCGATTAGTATAGTGTCGTCTATGCGAACACCTGTTCGTAGGACTTCGTGTCAAGTTGGACTTCTATTTTCTGAGGAGTCTGAG
This sequence comes from Ormosia semicastrata, assembly GCA_029884595.1. Taxonomy (NCBI): domain Eukaryota; kingdom Viridiplantae; phylum Streptophyta; class Magnoliopsida; order Fabales; family Fabaceae; genus Ormosia; species Ormosia semicastrata. The sequence continues at coordinate 67,900,989 of JAQQTO010000061.1, read as the reverse complement.
GAGGACCCGTCTGAGGGTTCTACTGTGTAGTAATACTTGGGCAGTATGTTAGTATACATTAAAGTTTAAATATTTTGAGAGTCTAGTTTGTAAATATTAAAATACGACAGTACTATGACTTGTATATATATGATGTATATTAATTTATGATGTTGTTGCAATGTTTTTATTTTCCGCTAGGTTTATCTTATTATCATCAAGAAATTTTACAACTCGTATTTATATTACAAGCACGATTTTCCAATGAAGGGGTAATTTGGTATTTGAGTAACAAGAAGTGTGACGCCCTAAGGAGGGTGTTACAAAGAGGAACAGCCTCTTGAGATTCAGTATCCGGAAGAGCGCCAGCCGAGTGAGCAGTGCGAGGACGGCGAGCCGTTAGATCACCCCTACCATCTGGATTGATCTTGTGATCATGGCGTTGCCGGGATTCTTTGGCTTTGTGAGACTAGATTTTCATGGAGGCTCGGAGGCCTGGCGACTGCGTGAGGATAGAGGATCGGTTGTCTATGTGGGACGTTTGACTGTGTCTCTGTGTAGAGAGTTTGATGGGGAGATTATATTTACTACTACTTTGTATTTATATCTTGAGTTGCCTTTGACTCTTAGGCGTTATTGGGGAGGGATTTTCCATGCGCCTAGTGAGCTTAGTAGTGAGTCGACAGCACGGACTTGTGTCCGTAGAGCTGTGGGACCTCCAGGATTTTCGTCATTTGATGATCTCTCTGAAGATGATCCATCGGAGAGTTAGGAATCTTTGAGGTGCACTTGGGCATGTTATGTTTTAGTTTTATGCTGACACTTTACTATTTTATTAAATATTTGTAGCTGTAAATTATTTGTATACTTAAGACAAATCATATGTATATTATAGTGTGATTATATTTTGTTTTATTCTGTGTTCTGTGTTATTTTTATCTAACGTTATCAAGTATAAAAAGGAAAAAAATTTACCACTCATATTATTAAGTATCAAAAGTTTTATAACTTGGGTAGAATTTATTTTTATTGCATAAAAAATGTGACATCCCCACAAGGGTGTTACATGGTGGAGTGCCATAGGGTAGTTTGGTGAACCTTGAGCATCGAAGTGTGATAGAATGCAACAAGGTCATGTTTAGAACCTTGTTCAACATGAGGTTGACTTTGGAATCACTTGTGAAGTGATGGTGTGGTGTTCTAGATACAAGAGTGTTAATGTTGAGACACTAATAAGGGTGATTCTTGGAGAGAATAACCACCTAGAATAAAGGGAAGTGATGAGAAGGTATACTAGAAACAACTAGTGTGGGTTTGTTTGGTATGGTAGGCCTACCTGTATGCATAGATTGCTCCTTTAGAGTTAAAGTTGAGCTTAAGATGCATAGAAGGTGTATGCTTCCTAGTTTGTCAAGGTTAAGTTGTGTGTATTGCTAGAGACATGGGTTAGTTCCTTTATGTGATAGAGTTGAGTAAAGAGTGCATGTTTTCTAGTTATAGTTCTTTCACTTGGTTAAGGTGAACCTTGTGATAGGATTTGAGTAACTTTAGGCATCCTCTATGTGAATGCTTATGTCTTGAAATATGTCAAATGAGTTTTTGATGATAACAAAAGCAAAAAGAGAAGATTAAGATCAAAAAGAGAAGATCAAGAGTAAAAGAAAAGACTAAGATCAAAAGGAGGAAACCAAGAGGCATATAGATATAAGTCTTAGGAATTAAATGTAAAATGCTCTCAAGGTATCTCAATGATCTTCAAATGGTTTTCAAAAGATCTTTTTAAATCAACCAATAATTCAAAGTTCATCCTTTTAAAGATATGATTGATTTCAAACTTGGATTTCATAACTCAAATGTAAATCTTGTTAAAATCCAAGCTCAATATGAAAGGATTGATTAATGCACTTTATTGGAGTAAAAAAATGTGTTCAAAGGTCTTGGTAATCGATTACACATGTGTTGTAATCGATTACATTGAGCATGTAATTGATTACAAGCATGGCAGAAGCCTTGTAATCTATTACAGTGAGGCTATAATCGATTACAAGTTAGACAGAGGCCATGTAATCGATTATGCAAGGCTGGTAATCGATTACATCCTGCCCAGAAAGCCAAGAACACGTTCAAACAGCCATGTAATCAATTACCACTCTTGTGTAATCGATTACCACTATCCTAATAATGCCCAACGGCTATATTAGGTGCATTAAATGCTTGGCTTTAATGTCCCCAATGGCTCTTTTAATGAAAAACTATTTATATACTTGAGTTGGGGGTTCATTAATGGTTAATCTTGAACCTTGAAACATCTTTCTAACATCATACATGAAAATCAAATCCTTGAATTCCTTCTTGCTCTATTTTTATACAAATCCTTGAGATATTCTTAAAGAGCATTCTAGAGCTTCAATTTGTATCATTTACTTTAGTGAGAGTTTTATTCTATTAATCTTACTTATTGTAAAGAAGAGGGTGAGACATCCCTCCAATTTGTAAAGGGTGAGGCATCCCTTGTTTGAAGAGGCTCAAGCTACAAAGGGTGAGGTATCCCAAGGTGGTGTTCAGTGCTCCAAATTGTAAAGGTTACAAGTACCTGATTCAAGCTTGAATTTAGTGGAAAATATCGAGTGATTGCTTGAGCACTAGACGTAAGCCACAAGTGGATTGGTGGTTGAACCAGGATAAAGCTTGGTGTTTGTTCTTCTAAACTCAACTCTTTAATAATTATTGTGCACTTTTTATTAAGTTTGCTTGAATACTATCTTGCTTGATTGTTGTATTTGTAAGTGAAAGTGTTCATCTCATCTATTCATTCATCTCTATTAATCAAATAGCTTCAACGAAAATAAGAATTCAAGTGTTTTCCAAAAGATTTGCGAACTTATTTTATATACTCAATTCACCCCCCTCTTGAGTATTGAGGCCACTTGGTAACACTCTGAGATGTAGAAGGCCATAAGTAAATACCTAGAACATTAAGCAACATGAGGTTGCCTTGTGATTCACTTGTGAAGTGATGATGTAAGATACTAGGTGTTGTATGCTAAGTGTACTTGGCAACTGTATTTGTTATCGTGTATAGGTTGCTTCTTGTGAAGAAAGTAGAACTAGAGATGCATGGATGACATTTACTTTCTTGTGAGATAAGGTTGGGATTTGTATGTCTTATTTTTAAAAACTTGTTGATTTGCTATTTCCTATGTATTTTAACCTCTTATGGTGTACACAATCATTTGGCCAAAAAATAATGTGTTAGATCTAGATTCTCATAGCAGGTAATGCTATTATGGTCAGGGTTACCAGTATGGGGGTAGAAGTAATATTCTTACGTTTGTGAGGGGAAGGTATTCACCTATTACCAAGTAGTGTATAGGCTATTAGGCCTATTTTGCTTAGCATATACAAGGGGACGTGGTTCTTGGGAAATAAGTAAGTGGCATATGTTTTCAAAACCTAAAATCTGCATAAACATTGCATAATCATATTATTAGGGCTTATGTGAGCATAACTATACATCATACCATGAAGTATTGCATTTATTGGTGTCTGTATGGGCCGTTGCCTTGATCGTTGGTTGCTTGCTCAATGATATCTCATGATTATGTGGGCAGTTGTTTGATATCATTGATTGTCGTATATATGTGGGATAGGATTATAACTTGCCTTGTGAATGTTACATGGAGTAGAATGTATATTCTAGTAGTGTTAAGCAGTGGCTCAATTATCTGTTGCAGACTTAATCTTATATTTATAGTGTTGTTTATTCATTGTGAATAATTAAACTCTGGTGTTGGTTACTTATACTGAGAAATTTTGATTTCTTATCTCGTGTGTTTCCATATAAATCCAGGTCCAGGAAAAGGGAGGCAGAAGAAGCAGAAGAACTATTGTAGTTTATTTTGTTTCTTGTAATAAATATGTTGTATATCTATTTCTTGTTGCTTTGAGGTTGTATTAAGTTATATATTACAGTATGCCTTTGAGAGGCTAGTGATGTATGTGGAAATAAGTTTGTCTCAATGGTTTAATATGTTAAGTTTTGATTATGACAAATACAAGACAAAAAGAATGATGCTTATGCTTCATAAATGTGCTTTATAGATGACAAATACATCACAAAAGAACATTGATCATGTTACATAAATGTGCTTAATGAGATATATTGTATCATGCATGATTATGTACTTTATCTAGTTATATTTCACTTAATAATCATGCAATGAGATATGTGTAACATTCTTCATATAATATATCCAATAATGCTTTATATGAGTTGTATTAAATTAATATTGGATTTGGCTCTATCTAAATGAAAATGTGTAAAGTATTCTTTATTGCATCCTATATAGGTATATCTATTTGTAATTAATAAATATCTTATTTAGATGTGTTTATGAAAGTCTTATATGTATGTTAGGCTAACTAGAGTTATACATATATGAATCATGCATATGAAAATATTGAGTTATGAATTTGGACTAACTATGTTGGTTTTAAATGAGTAATACTTTGTAGGATAGTCCAAGTACCAATGGTGAGCGTTGCAACAAGAAAGTAAAAGATCATAATTATGCTCAACTCAAGAAGAATGAGAATGATAAGATGTTCTAAGCATTTGCAAGATTTGAAGAGAAGAAATTTGTGGAAGTTTGGATTACATCAAGAAGCCTAAGGACTAGAATTGGTATATTTTCCTTTTAGGTTTTCTCCTATGTAAAGATAGAGGTTTTACAGAACTCAAATATGTTTTTATGTTTTTAAGTCTTTAAAAATGGTTCTTACATGTTTAAATTCCCAACAAACTACATTTTGGAAAGTTAGTCTTAGTGGTAGTTCAAACCTTTGAAAAATAGCCAAGTTTATGTTTTGTAAAATTGACATTTGGTTACTCTTTTGATCATAACTTTCAAACTACTTTGATTTTTGTGTGAAACTCATTGCATATGAAAATAGACTCAAAGATCTTTCCGATAAGTGGTCATTTGCTTTAAACGAATAAGAAATGAAGAAGTTATGACCATTTAAAGTCAGTTTTCAAAAACAGTCAAGTTTGAGTTGAAAAGCTGACCTTTGATTACTCTTTTGATTATATCTTTCAAAATACTTTGAGTTTTGTTCTAAAACTTATTTCATTTGAAAATAAACTCAAATATCTTTCCAATGAGTGGTCATTAGCTTTAATTGGATAAGAAATGAAGAAGTTATGACCTTTTAAAGTTAGTTTTCAAAACCAGAAATGCTGTAATCGATTACACAAGTCCTGTAATCGATTACCACGTTCGCAGAAGCCATGTAATCGATTACCAGAAGTGTGTAATCGATTACCAAGTACCCAGAAAGCCCAAAACGAGTTCTAAGAGCATTATAAACGATTACCACATCTATGTAATCGATTACCACGAGTCTAAAATGTTCCCAACGGCTATAAACGGCTAGTTTTCATAAAAAATCATTTCTAAACACTACCGATAGCTATTTTATCACTTGGGCTCTATATATAAGTGTTGTATGAAGCTTATACACCTCTTGAACACTTGATTTGATTCTTGAATCACCAAAATCATATTTTGAGCTCTTTATTACAAAATCTTTCTATTCCTTTGTTCTTCAATTTGTATTATCCACTCTTGAGAGAGTTTTCTATCATTCATACCTTATTCTTCAAGTTGTATATCTACTCTTGTGAGAGTTTCTATTCTTTCTCTTCACCTTGAAATCATTGTAAGAGGGTGAGTTATCCCTCAAGAGAGAAAAGGGTGAGGTATCCCTTATAGTGAGACTCAAACACAAAGGGTGAGGTATCCCAAAGGTGTTGTGAGTGCTCTTGATTGTAAAGGTCATCAAGCACCTGTGAAGCTTGAAAAATTGGAGGCTCTAGCACAAGGGTGAGGTATCCCGAGGTGTGAGGAGTGATCTTATTTATACAAAAGTTTTCCTAGCACCTGTGAAGTCTAGGAGATAGTGAAGAAAATCTCAAGTTAAGCTTGGGGACTGGATGTAGGCTACAAGTGGTTGGTGGCTGAACCAGGATAAATCCTTGTATTTACTTTTCTCAACTCTATCTCTTTGCATTTGTGCTTTAATTACATATGCTTGAGTTGAACTTGATATTTAGCTTATTTGCTTGATTTATCCTATATCTCAAGTTGTAGTTGAGTAATCTATAATACTTGTACCTTTGTTGTGCATGTTCCACTGCATTTATTAATTGAGTGCTTCAAAATGCTTAATTTGTCAAAGTTGCTTTAAAATTTGTAATCACCCAATTCACCCCCCTCTTGGGTGATGGTTGCCATGGCTAACAATGTATATATGTAGCTTTTTGTTGTTCAGGCTTTCCATATTTATTTATATGAATGAATGATATGGGTTTAGTTTGTTGTTCTAGGTTAGAAGTAGCATAGCTAGTACTATGCGCCTTATATATGGCAGATATATCAGGTTCTCAGTATTGGGATGTTACATCCTCTATTGTAACTGTATGTTATTGGTGGCCATCTGCTTCATTAGATCCTCCAAAGTAGGCTCAGATTTTGGCGTTGCAGGACCTTGTGGTTGTTGTTGGAAGGTGGTCTACTTCGTCCAGCCTGTTGTTGAAATTGTTGTTGTCTCATTAGCTATTGAAAAGGCTGCTTGTACTACTGTTGTGGTATTGCATTCCCATATCTCAGGTTAGGATGATCTCTCCATCTAGGATTGTATGTGTTGGAGAATGGATCATATCTTTGTTGCTGCTACTGGAATTGTGGTTTACCAGGAAAGACACTTGTTGCAGCAACAGATTGGCCTTGTAATGTAGAACTATCATCCTGAAGTGTAGGGCATGCATCTGTGGAGTGCGAAGGACAAGAATAAATACTGCACACTCAAGTAGGTCCTTGCACAGATGGTTGGTGCTTCTCTACTGCCAATTGTCTCATCAAAGAGGTCAGCTCATCAAGTCTATGTTCCAGTCTTTATTGATTAGCATTAGAAAGCTGGACTTCATTGACTCCTCTGGTTGGAGTCATCATTCTAGTACCAAATTGCTGTAAGTTGGTAGCCATGTTTGCAATCAAGTCTCTAGCAGCAGCTGGGGTTTTGTCAACTAAGGCACTTCTACTCACAGCATCCACCATGCTTCTGTCCATTGGCAGCAAGCGTTCATAAAAATACTGGATTAACACCTGATCACTAATCTGGTGGTGTGGGCAGCTTGCACATAATTTCTTGAATCTCTCCCAATATTCATACAAGGTCTCACCACTTATTTGTCTGATCCCCACATATATCCTTTTTGATTGTAGCAAATCTTGAGGTAGGGAAAAACTTCTCCATAAATAGTTTTTTCATGTCATTCTAGGAAGAGATAGCTCTTGGTTTCAAGTAGTATAACCAGTCATTGGCTAGACCATCTATTGAAAAGGGAAAGGCTCTTAGCTTGATGTGTTCCTCTACAATTCCTTGTGGTTTCATGGTGGAACAGACTACATGGAACTCCTTTAAGTGCTTGTGAGGGTCCTCTCCTGCAAGGCTATGAAACTTAGATAGCAAGTGAATTAAACTAGATTTAAGTTCAAAATCAGCATCCAAATTAGGATATTGAATGCAGAATGGTTGATAGTTCACATCAGGTGTAGCTAGTTCCTTTAAGGTCCTATTTTGCATGTATTTTGCATGTTATTAGCCATAGGTGTAGTGTTATCTATATGGTCACCTTTAGTTTCAAATTCAATGTCAGTCTTAACTTCAGATGTTATTCAATACATGCAAGGTTCTTTCAATTTCAGGATCAATGTCAAGTATATGACTATCAAAAGACCCAATCATGCATCAAATAGCACTATAGGGACTCAAACCCAACTCAAAACAAAAAAAAAAACACAAAGCAGTGGTAAAAATCACACAAAAACTCAATAAAAACTATATCTACATAATTTTAAAAATTATAGGATCACCACAGGGTGAAAGCTAGTAAAAAATACTACTAAACAGTAAAATAAAAAAATATTAAAAAAATTAAAAAAGTGGTTTAAACGATGAATTTTGGCCAAAATCTGAGTGACCTTAGTTAAATTTGAGCCTTGCTTAAAACCATGTTTTACTTCAACCCAACAATTTTCATCCCATTCTGAGCACCAAGTTTTGAACAATAATTACCAAAAATTTCATTCATAAGAACCACCTAAAACAAGCAAAATAGAAGCAAAACAAAGGTTAGTGAAGGGTTAGTAAAAGTCTTGATATGATTAATTAGCACCTAATGATCCCAGGCAATGGCGCCAAATTTGATTCGAGTGCCGAACTCAACCAAATAACAAAATTCCAGTTCTTCGAACTTATAGCACAAGGTAGCGAACTGAGTTGTCTCTCGAAGATCAAGGTATCAATCAAACTAAATCAAGGTCAAACAAGGAGGAATTGTGTATGCAGAATATAAACATAATAATTCAATGTAAGAAAAAATTAAATTGAAAAGCAACCAACCTAAGAAACTATCAGAAACCTAGTTGGCTTGTCATTGATCATAAACATGCATTTGGATTGGATTAATTGGTTAATCCATGATTAACCGAAATATCTGCATCAAACACATAGAATTCAACACTAGAAAATCACCTAGAATTTAACTAACAAACGATTCATACACCTATGATCGCTAGATTCATGCAACTTATGTTAGTTTAACAACCAGAATTCAATAAACCTATATTAACAAATCTACCAACCTAACCGCATTCAATTCATGTGACTAAACCATATTAATCAATCATAATTTAATCACAAATCTCAATTAGCATTAAGGATCCAATCGGATCACATCACACAACAGAAATGTCTAATCATGCAATTCAAATCCAAATCATGAGTAGAAGAAGATAATTAATTCAATTCAAAATTGAAATTAGGTACAGAATCTCAAAGCCAAACAAAAATTTTCTCAAGATCCTTGGATTGATCTCAAATTTTTAGTTCTCCATAGCTGTCATACATGATTTGCAAAAGAAAGGAGAAAATTCTAGGTAGAAGAATCAAGCAGTATGACTTACGGCTACTATCTATCTCAGGTTCCCTATTTATACAAAAATAACTAACCTAAAAATTAAGAATCCTAATTTTCCCTAGGTTAAATTTAATCTCCTGCCTATTAATTTTCCTTGGCCACCGAAATCACTTGATTTGGGCTTAAGATGAGAGAGTTATGCCTAAATCACTCTTAACAGGTCTCTGATCCCATTAGCCAACATAAAAGGATAAAAAAAACCATCAAAACATCATACTTTGGATAAGTGGTCTCATAATAATTGAAGATCTATGTATTAGCTTTCAAATGCCACCAGTTTCAGGTCCATATCACACCTACAGCCTGAATTATGGACCAATTAGTGCACACTGTAATGCCCTTTTTTGGGAGGGGACGTCACATCATTGTTTACGATGCGAAAATCAAAAGTATAAACTAAGACCCAGTTCATTTTATAAATATAAACTTACTTGGTTGGAAACGTGCGATTAGATTAGCGAATGTTTTTTTGTTGTTATAAAATAATATTAAAATATAGTGACGAGACATAGTTACAGCAAAGGGTAAAATAAAGCAAATCATACATTCGAACAACATGGATATACATATACATATATATATATATATATATATATATATATATATATATATATATATATATATAACTTATTTAGTTACAACACCTAATATACAAAAAATAAAACTATGCATGCCCCAAAAGGTTATACATGTATAGCCCACTAAGAAGATAAATCATCAGGCCCTAAAAAGAACACAGATAGCCATTAGTGATTATCGACAGTATCAGCCCCTAAGAAGAAAGAGAAGGAACTGTGTTAGGATCCTCCTCAAGGTCTTCCTCATCAGAAGAGACCCTCATCGGTGCCACCGAGTTGCGAGCCAAGGCTCGGGCAGTAGAGAGAAATGAATCCTCCCGTGGGGTGTAATAACGTTCACCCCACATATCCCTAATGGGCAGGTAAAACTCTAAATGCAAATGAACACTACAGGTAAAGATAGGCGGATCATAATACCCCCATGCTAGCGACATCGTCACGTCTCCCAGATAAACACAACGGTCCGAAATAAAGTTAATGTGCCAATAATCTGAACCTCCAAGGAAAATCAGTCGCATATACCCAAAAAAGCCTTGCGGACGGGCCGTCATGATCAAAACAGGTGCTAGTCAAAGTCAGGCCAAAAGCCAGGGAACTCGCATACTTCTCCCTCTTCACCGACATCTTCAAAGAAACATAGATATAGACAGACATAGTAGAAATACAAGAAAGAGGTGAGACATCCTACATTCATTACCAATTATGGCAGTAAAGAAACAGAACGGCGTAGGACACCCATATAGTATTATAAGAATGATAAACAGTAACGAAAATAGATATTAAACAGCTTAGCAGTTCCAAGAAGTTATACATCAATAACATAACAGATTCCAATCATCATATGAATTAAATGCCAGATAATATATTGACTCACTATGCATATGCATACGATATCAAGATCCTACTTCATGGAGCTAGACACAAACATTCAGAGAGAAAGATCAGGAGACATGTCTGTAACTCGGCTGCCTCGGCTAAAGTGCTTTAATTCATCAGTTTATCCATGTGCACATCAAGGCATTGTACAATTCTTCACTAGATCGCAATATAGGACAGTGTCTCAGTCCGGATCGTCGGTGCGTTTGCATCGGTCTGTCCCACAAACAGAAGAGCTACCAACTATCCATTGCGAGGTACCCGTACCCCGACCCCCCCAAGGTCAACATTATGACCTACACTAGTCTACTCGCACCCATACTAAGGTGTGTTCAATCTCCTAGGCAACATGGCCTTAACAACAGTCCATCGGACTTTCACAATGCATGACGACTCAATGCATATACCATGTATATTCAACAATACTATATTTTCCATATCATACCACAATTCGGCTAAGATAAGCATCAACACATTCTTGGTCTCATTCATGGACCCACAATAAGTATTATTAAGTCCTCAAATAATACCTTACACTTTTAGGGTGCATTATGGAATTACGCCCGAGTTTCTATATTCTTAATAAGTTTCTCTTTCAAAGAAATTCTCTCACATTATTCATTTAATCATTATCATTTTAATTAAATAAGTCCATCACTAAATTTTAAACCTAATTCTCTTAGAATGATTTAAATTGAGTTATTCAACATTCTTATTTACACTCATGGTCTTACTTTAATTAAAATTATCCTTAAATTTTTGCATCAAACTTCATTCTTGGTTCTTTCCACTTTATGAATCCCTAATTAATTCCTAATTATCCAATTAATTAAGTTTCACTTCAATTTAACATTTCTTATGAAATTCTTCTCTAGAGGAATTCTCTTGATTGTTAAGTTCCTTACTTTAAGTTTATTCAAGCTCACTTAGAGAATTATTCTAAGGTTTTCCAAGTCTCACACTCTTGTTCTTTAGTTAGGTCAAAAGATTTACTTTTAGGTTATCAATTAAATTTCTCTCCATCACCTTATTAACTACTTATTACTTGATTATTGAATTCCCAAAGTTACCTAAAAATTACATCTTTTGGACCTAAAATGGCCTAAAGGTCGTGGCCTCCCAAGGGTAGTAACCCTAAAATTTTTCTTAACTCTAATACATTTTATTCACTTTATTAATTAGGCTTCCATCTTGATTACAAAATTTCAACCATGATCACCCCACTTGAGAGTCATGGTCGTGAGCCTCCATGAGGAAAACAAGGGATTTTTAATTCCATTTCATATATCCAATCCATCCAAGATCATCAAAACGCATATACAATCAACCAAATAGATTAAACAAGGCAAAATCAACACATAACCACAAAATCATACATCAAAGAGAGTAACCCTAACAAGGGTTTCTCTCAACCAATACAAAAATCAAGTTTCTCATTACCAATAGTGGTTGAAGAGAATCATCTCCCTTTTACCTAAAGGGAAAACAAGAAAATAAATCTTCTTGCTTGCTCCTTGACAATTTCGGCCAAGCTCACCAAAAACCCTAGGAATCACAACTCAACAAATCAACACCAAGGCTTGAAAAATAATGGATCAATGGTCATGGTGATGGCCATGAAAACGAAAATGAAGAAGAAAAGATGAGTGGTCAAGAATCTTACCCTAGAGCTTCAAACTTGAAGCTTGAAGAAGATGATGAAGATGGTAGCTTTTCAAGTAGATTCAAACTAGAAAAGTGTTTAGAATGTGATAGAGATTAAGACAATATGGTTGCTTTGAATTTTTGCAATGGTGGAAGGCATGGAAAGGGGTTGGCCGTGTGGTGTGGTGTGGTGGTAGAGAGAAGGAGGAGAAAATTTGAGAGAAGAAGAGAGAAGTTGATAGTAAAGAAATGGTAACTTTTTAGATTTGAAATTAGAAAATTTAATAATAAATGAAAATCACATTTTTGGCTCCAAATGGGCTTCATGGCCGTGTGGTGAGAGGGAGGAGAGAGGGAGTGTGTGGCTTCCTTGAGAAGCTTGGTAGGATGCTTCCTTGAAGCTTCCTTGATGCTTTCTTGAGAAGCTTCGCACGCTTCTCGATAAAGTCAAAAGTGATGTGATTACATAAAGTGAACTTTCTAGAACAGATGACTAACATTCTGCTAGAGCTATTATCTAGTGAACAAAAGTTACAGTTAATGAAAATAATATTTATTATCAGTCGGATAATTTTTAGGTACGGTGATTTTATTTATCAAATAAAATCTCGAAGAACGTAAACCTCGTAAACTGTGTCCGACCTTGGATTTAGTAAGATTCCCCCATCGATATTTTCACAGTCCAAGGTTTACCAGTCTCGGGAAAATATTTCATTTTCCTGTCTCCGCTCGATGCGCACGTAAAATGAGAAATACATTAAAATATTTGACGTTTCCAAAAAAATCTACAAAAATTTTTAAAAATCACAAATATTAGAAAATGACTATTTATCATGAAACAAATAATTTTTCGAGTGTTACACTGACTCTGCTCAGTGTGCATGCAAAACGAGGAATATATTAAAATATTTGACGTTTCCGAAAAAATCCAAAAAAATTTCCAAAAATCACAAATATTAGAAAATGAATATTTATGATGAAACAAATAATTTTTGAGGGTGTTACAACTCTCCACTTCTAAAAAGAAATTTCATCCTCAAAATTTTCATACCTTAGAACAGTTGTGGGTGTTGCTCCTTCATCTTCTCTTCCAATTCCCACGTTGCATCTTCGGTTGTCTCGGTCCAGATCACTTTCACTAATGAGATTTCCTTTCCTCTGAGTTGTTTTACTCTCCTATCTTCAATCCTTACAGGAGGTGTCTCATAGGTTAAGTTCTCTTTCAATTGTACTGTGTCCGGTGCTATGACATGGTTCGGGTCAGGAATATATTTCCGTAGTTGTGACACATGAAAGACATTATGAAGGTTTGAAAAAAAATGTGGTAAGTCTATTTGGTAAGCTACTGGACCTATCCGGCGAAGAATTTAGTAAGGTCCAAGGAATTTGGGAGTAAATTTTCTAGATTTCAAAACTCGGCCGACCCCAGTCGTTGGCGTGACTTTCAAAAACACATGCTCACCTTCCTCAAACTCAAGAGGTTTTCTTCTTTTGTCCACATAGCTCTTCTACTGACTTTGAGCCGTCCTCATCTTTTCCTGAATCATCTTGACCTTCTCAGTCGTTTGCTGTATAACATCAGGTCCAACAATAAGGTGTTCTCCGTCTTAGTACCAACACAAAGGTGTTCGGCACCGTCGTCCATACAGACCTTCATAGGGTGCCATCCCTATGCTTGAATGAAAACTGTTATTGTAGGTGAACTCTACAAACGGTAGAACTTTATCCCAACTTCCAGTCTGTTCTAAAGCGCAAACTCTGAGTAAATCCTCCAACGATTGGATCGTCCTTTCCGATTGCCCATCAGTTTGTGGATAGTAAGCATAACTCAATCTTAGCTTTGTTCCCAATGCTTCTTGCAAACTTTGCCAAAACTTTGAGGTGAACCTTGGATCCCTATCCGAAACAATACTGGTAGGCATACCATGTAGCCTAATGATATCACCGATATACAGCTGGGTCATCTTCTCCATGTTGTTTCTTATGTTGATTGATAGGAAGTGTACTGACTTTGTGAGTCGATCAACGATTACCCATATTGAGTCATAACCTTTTCTGGTCTTCGACAATCCAACCATAAAATCCATCGCAATGCTATCCCACTTCCATTCGAGAATAAATAGAGGTTGCAACAATCCTGACGGTCTTTGATGTTCCACCTTTGCTTTCTGGCAAACCAGACAAGATGACACATATATGGTAATATCGTTATTTATTCCATGCCACCAAAATAACTTCTTCAGGTCTTGGTACATTTTAGTTATCCTTGGGTGCATACTCAATTTGCTCGTGTGAGCGTGTTCGAGTATACTTTCTAAGCTTTTGATCCTTGGTTATATAAACTATACCTCAGAACCTTAGAATTCCATTTGTTCCTTCCTCGAATGTGGTCAAACCACCTTGCTTCATCAGCTCCTTTTCTTCTTGCAGAAACTTGTCAACTTTCTATTTTTCTCGGATGTCCTCCATTAACTCACTTGAAATAGTGACCATGTTCATGCAAATCTTCCCCGGTGCTAATTCCATGAAAGACCATATATCCCTGAATTGCTCTATCAAATCTTTTTCCTTGATCATAATGGCTGAGATACTGAGCATCTTCCTACTCAATGCGTCTGCCACGACGTTTACCTTTCCAGGGTGATACAGAAGTCAAAAATCATAATCCTTCAGAAATTCCAACCACCTACGCTGTCTCATTTTCAACTCCTTTTGATCATATAAGTACTTCAAGCTTTGAACGTCGCCCCATACAGGAAATGTCTCCATATCTTCAAAGTGAATACCACAGCTGCTAACTCCAAGTCGTGCGCTGGATAGTTCTTCTCATGCACTCGCAACTGCCTCGAAGCGTAAGCCACCACTTTTCTATTTTGCATAAGTACACATCCTAGCCCTTGGTATGAAGCATCGCAATACACTTCAAATGGTTCATTCGGATTGGGTAGAACTAACAGTGGTAAAGTAGTTAGTCGTCTCTTCAATTCTTGGAAACCTTCTTCATAAGCATTAGTCCATTCAAAGGCTTGGTTCTTTCTTGTGAGCTGAGTGAGAGGTCCTACTATTTTAGAGAATCCTTCAATGAACCTCCGATAGTATCCAGCCAAACCCACAAAGTTTCTGGTTTCTGTCACCATCTTCGGTCTTTCCCACTATAGAACTGCTTCCATCTTTGACGGATCCACTACAATCCCTTCCTTCGAGATTACATGGCCCAAAAACTTGACTTCGTCCATCCAAAATTCACACTTTGATAATTTGGCATACAACTTTTTCTCCTTCAGAATCTAGAGAACTATATTGAGGTGTTCAGCATGATCCTCTTGATTTTGAGAGTAGATCAGGATGTCATCGATGAAGACAACAACGAATCTGTCCAAGTAGGGATGAAAGATTCTGTTCATGTAGTCCATGAATATGGCAGGTGCATTCGTTACTCCAAATGACATCACAAGGTACTCGTAATGACTGTAACGGGTACGAAAAGCCATCTTGGGAATATCTTCCGCCTTTACTCGAATCTGGTGATAGCCCGATCGCATATCGATCTTAGAGAACACTGCTGCTCCTTTTAGTTGATCCATTAAGTCATCTATCCTCGGAAGTGGATACTTATTCTTGATCATGACATTGTTTAGTTGGCGAGAGTCCACGCACAGTCGCGAAGTACCATCCTTCTTTCGAACTAGCAACACTGGTGCTCCCCATGGTGACACACTGGGTCTAACGAATTGCTTTTCCAGGAGCTCTTCTAACTACTTCTTAAGCTCCGCTAACTCTGATGGTGACATTCTGTAAGGCGCTATAGATACGGGACCAGATCCCGGTACAAAATCAATAGCGAACTCTATCTCTCGCTCCGGCGGTAAGCCAAGTACATCATCAGGAAAGATCTCGGGAAACTCGTTAACCACTGGAATTGCATTCACATCTGCCTCGCTCTCGACCTTTAAGGAAGACAATAGCATATATCTCTAAGCTTCTTCTTTCAAGAAATCTTGAACTTGGTTGGCCGTCAAAAATCTAGAATCCTCATCCATTGGAAAAACTATGGTTTTAATAGAATAATCCAACAGGATATGGTTAGAAGACAACCAATTCATTCCTAAAATTATATCTAACTGAGAAAGGGGTAAACAGATCAAATCAATAGAAAAAATTCGACCCTCAACAATCAACAGACAATTCAAACAGACTTTGGTAGTAACAACAGGTTTATCAGTGGGAGTAGAAACAGTCAAGTCAAAAGGTAAGGAAGACACAAGTAAACCATGTCGTCGCACACAGTCATAAGAAATGAAAGAGTGGGTTGCCCTAGAGTCATACAGTATAGTTAAAAGATTACCTCCTATGGTACCTTCTCCTTGTATTAGATCTTTGGATTTGGAGGCTTCTGCTCCGCTCATGGTGTACACTCTGCCTCCTGCTTGCGGCTTTGCAGCTCGTGTAGCGTTGATTGAAGGCTCAGCCTTAGCTTGGTTACAATCTCTAGAGACGTGCCCAGGTTTCCCACATCGAAAACAGATGATTCCTTTGATGGTGCAGTCTCGTGTTACGTGATCCTTCCCGCACTTCAAGCATTTCGAAGAAAATGCCATATTCTGTCCGGTTCGGTTCCCACCAGAACCTCCACTGGAACCTCCACCAGATGTCTGCTGCTGACTTCCCAATGGTCGGGAATAAGGCTTCTTCTGAAAGTGATTCGCGTTGTTTCCGCCTCCTCTTTGGAACCTAGTAGGTCCAAAGTTTCAATTTCTCGTGTCCTGAGCTTGATCCAGAGCTTCCACTTGGCAGCACGTATCTAACAGCTCCGAAAATTAGTTGATCTTTAAGGTGATGACTGCTTTTTTCACTTTATGCCTCAGTCCTTCCTCAAATTTTTGACATTTCCACACCTCGTCCGGCTGGTGTTGGAAATATGTCAAAAACTTGGATAAGTTTTCAAACTTCGTGGCGTATTCGCTGACAGGCAAGCTTCCTTGCCTCAAGCTGAGGAACTCCATTTCTTTTGCATGCCTAGCGCTTGCGAGGAAATATTTTTCCAGGAACTTATTCTTGAATACTTCCTAAGTGACTGCGCGACCTTCAGCTTCTAACACTCTCTGTGCCCCGTTCCACCAGTCTTCAGCATCCCCAATCAGTATAAAAGCGACATAAGTTACCTTCTTGTCGTTGGCACAGTTCATGCCTCTGAATATTTTCTCCAGCTCCTTGATCCACAGACTAGCTTTCTCTAGATCAAATTCTCCTTTAAACTGAGGAGGGTTGTGGTGATGGAACTCCACCAAATTTTGAGCATTAGCCGATGCTTCCAGCTGTCGCGCAGCCCTTTCCTGCTGCTGAGCAATCCTCTCTGTTTGTTGCGTGATAACCTCAGTCATTCGTTGCATCGCCTCAATTGCCGCAACCATGTCTCCACCTCATGCCATTACACTCTTTCAAGTAAGACTAATTGAAAACACAAGGAAGAATTAGATGTATCATTTCGAAATACCAAACAATACATCTCTGTGTTTAGTTTCAGAGAAACACATAGCACAAACAAGTCAGACCTAACAACAAAGACCCAAAGAAAACATAAACCAGGGCTCTGATACCAACTTAATGTAACGCCCCTTTTTGGGAGGGGAAGTCACATCATTGTTTACGATGCGAAAATCAAAAGTATAAACTAAGACCCGGTTCATTTTATAAATATAAACTTACTTGGTTGTAAACGTGTGATTAGATTAGCGAATGTTTTTTTTTTTTGGTTATAAAATAATATTAAAATATAGTGACGAGACGTAGTTACAGCAAAGGGTAAAATAAAGCAAATCATACATTCGAACAACATGGATATACATATATATATATATATATTTCATTATATTAAACTTGTTTAGTTACAACACCTAATATACAAAAGTAAAACTATGCATGCCCCAAAAGATTATACATTTATAGCCCACTAAGAAGATAAATCATCAAGCCCCAAAAAGAACACAGATAGCCATCAGTGACTATCGACAGTATCAGCCCCTAAGAAGAAAGAGAAGGAACCGTGTCAGGATCCTCCTCATGGTCTTCCTCATCAAAAAAGACCCTCATCGGAGCCACCGAGTTACGGGCTGGAACTCGGGCAGTAGAGAGAAATGAATCCTCCCGTGGGGTGTAATAACGTTCACCCCATATATCCCTAATGGGCAGGTAAAACTCTAAATGCAAACGAACACTACAAGTAAAGATAGGCGGATCGTAACGCCCCCAAGCTAGCGACATCGTCACGTCTCCCAAATAAATACAGCGGTCCGAACTAAAGTTGATTTGCCAACAGTTCGGACCTCCAAGGAAAGTCAGTCACGCATACCCCAAAAAGCCTTGCGGACGGGTTGTCATGATCAAAACAAGTGCTAGTCAAAGTCAAGCCAAAAGCCAGGGAACTCGTGTACTTCTCCCTCTTCGCCGACGTCTTCGAAGAAACATAGATATAGATAGACATAGTAGAAATACAAGAAAAAGGTGAGACATCCTACATTCATTACTAATTATAGCAGTAAAGAAACAGAACGGCGTCGAACGCCCATATAAAATTATAAGAATGATAAACAATATCGAAAACTGATATTAAATAGTTTAGCAGTTCCAGGCAGTTATACATCAATAAGATAACAGATTCCAATCATCATATGAATTAAATCCTTGATAATATATTGACTCACTATGCACATGCATACGATATCAAGATCCTACTCCATGGAGCTAGACACAAACATTCAGATAGAAATATCAGGAGACATATTTGTAACTCAGCTGCCGCGGCCAAAGTGCTTTAATTCATCAGTTTATCCACGTGGACATCAAGGCATTGTACAAGACATTCTTCACTAGATCGTGATGTAGGACAGTCTCTCGGTCCGGATCGTCGGTGCGTTTGCATCGGTCTTCCCTACGGACAGAAGAGCTACCAACTGTCCATTGCGAGGTATCCGCACCGACGCCCCCAAGGCCAGCATTATGACCTACACTAGTCTACTCGCACCCGCACTAAGGTGTGCTCAATCTCCTAGGCAACATGGCCTTAACAACAGTCCATCGGACTTTCACAATGCATGACGACTCAATGCATATACCATGTATATTCAACAATACTATATTTTTCATATCATGCCACAATTCGGCTAAGATAAGCATCAACACATTCTTGGTCTCACTCATGGACCCACAATAAGTATTATTAAGTCCTCAAATAATACCTTACACTTTTAGGGTGCATTATAGAATTATGCCTGAGTTTCTATATTCTTCTTAATAAGTTTCTCATTTAAAGAAATTCTCTCACATTATTCATTTAATCATTATCATTTTAATTAAATAAGTTCATCACTAAATTTTAAACCTAATTCTCTTAGAATGATTTAAGTTGAGTTATTCAACATTCTTACTTACACTCATGGTCTTACTTTAATTAAAATTATCCTTAGTTTTTGGATCAAACTTCATTCTTGGTTCTTTCTACTTTATGAATCCCTAATTAATTCCTAATTATCAAATTAATTAAGTTTCACTTCAAGTTAACATTTCTTATGAAATTCTTCTCTAGAGGAATTCTCTTGATTGTTAAGTTCCTTACTTTAAGTTTATTCAAACTCACTTAGAGAATATTCTAAGATTTTCCAAGTCTCACACTCTTGTTCTTTTGTTAGGTCAAAAGATTCACTTTTAGGTTATCACTTAAATTTCTCTCCATCACCTTATTAACTACTTATTACTTGATTATTGAATTCCCAAAGTTACCTAAAAATTACATCTTTTGGACCTAAAATGGCCTAGAGGCCGTGGCCTCCCAAGGGTAGTAACCCTAAAATTTTTCTTAACTCTAATACATTTTATTCACTTTATTAATTAGGTTTCCATCTTGATTACAAAATTTCAACCATGATCACCCCACTTGAGAGTCATGGTCGTGAGCCTCCATGAGGAAAACAAGGGATTTTTAATTCCAATTCATATATCTAATCCATCCAAGATCATCAAAATGCATATACAATCAACCAAATAGATTAAACAAGGCAAAATCAATATATAACCACAAAATCATACATCAAAGAGAGTAACCCTAACAAGGGTTTCTCACAACCAATACAAAAATCAAGTTTCTCACTACCAATAGTGGTTAAAGAGAATCATCTCCCTCTTACCTAAGGAAAAAACAAGAAAATAAATCTCCTT
Source organism: Ormosia semicastrata (assembly GCA_029884595.1). Taxonomy (NCBI): domain Eukaryota; kingdom Viridiplantae; phylum Streptophyta; class Magnoliopsida; order Fabales; family Fabaceae; genus Ormosia; species Ormosia semicastrata. Next base: position 67,880,658 of record JAQQTO010000061.1, on the reverse strand, counting down.
GCTTGCTCCTTGAAAATTTTGGCCAAGCTCACCAAAAACCCTAGGAATCACAACTCAACAAATCAACACCAAGGCTTGAAAAATAATGGATCAATGGTCATGGTGATGGCCATGAAAACGAAAATGAAGAAGAAAAGATGAGCGGTCAAGAATCTTACCCTAGAGTTTCAAACTTAAAGCTTGAAGAAGATGATGAAGATGGTAGCTTTTCAAGTAGATTCAAACTAGAAAAGTGTTTAGAATGTGATGGAGATTAAGAAAATATAGTTGATTTGAATTTTTGCAATGGTGGAGGGCATGGAAAGGGGTTGGGCGTGTGGTGTGGTGTGGTGGTAGAGAGAAGGAGGAGAAAATTTGAGAGAAGAAAAGAGAAGAAAATGTAGAGAGAGAAGTTGATAGTAAAGAAATGGTAACTTTTTAGATTTGAAATTAAAAAATGTAATGATAAATGAAAAGCACATTTTTGGCTCCAAATGGGCTTCATGGCCATATGGTGAGAGGGAGGAGAGAGGGAGTGTGTAGCTTCCTTGAGAAGTTTTGCACGCTTCTCGATAAAGTAAAAAGTAGTGTGATTATATAAAGTGAACATTCTAGAACAGATGACTAACACTCTGTTAGAACTATTATCCAGTGAACAAAAGTTACAGTTAATGAAAACAGTATTTATTATCCGTCGGATAATTTTACGGTACAACAATTTTATTTATCAGATAAATCTTGAAAAATGTAAACTTCGTAAACTGTGTCCGTCCTCGGGTTTAGTAAAATCCCCCGTCGACATTTTCACAGTCCAAGGTTTACCAGTCTCAGGGAAAATATTTTATTTTCCAGGCTCCGTTCTACGCGCATGCGAAACGAGGAATATTTTAAAATATTCAACATTTTTCAGAAAAATCCACAAATTCTCAAAAATCATAAATATTAGAAGATAACTATTTATCATGAAACAAATAATTTTTGGGGTGTTACACTGACTCTGCTTAGTGTGCACGTAAAATGAGAAATATATTAAAATATTCGACGTTTCCAGAAAAATCCAGAAAATTTTCTAAAAATCACAAATATTAGAAAAAATAATTATTTATGATGAAACAAATAATTTTTGGAGTGTTACACACACTACTCGGGTTATGCGACAGAACCTGTGTTTTAACTTCTAAGTCCAATTCGGTCCACTAGATATCCAATTTAGCTCTAATGCTGCACATGAAAGTTGTAGAGATATCTCTTATCTTTCCTACAAGGCAAGATACATAAATTTTAGATATATATAATTCAAGATATGATCGAAATACAAAAATAGTGTAAAATTCTAATAATACTGAAAAAATCAATTAGGCACAATTTGTGCCTAAACTTACAAAACATGGTCAAAAGCTCAATCAATTAAATACATGAAAAGTGTAAAAGACTAAAAATAAGGGTTTATTAATGTATGAAATCTATGATTATTGACGAGCGTTGAGCTCAACCAAAATTGTAACCGAGTTATGCCTATGTCTTATAGCATAAGAAACAACACCAGATCGTCTCGCAAGGATTGTAAATGCAATTTGGTCTGATCAAGCCAAAATTGGGTAAAAGATTTGAGAACTCAGAATATGTAAATAATATAATTAAAGTGAAAGAAATTCAATTTAAAGAGCAATCAATTCAGAAACTTATTTGAAATTGAGTTGATTCTATCATAGATCTTTCAACAAACATTTGAAGTGCATTTGAATGGTTAATTTGGATTTAACCGAAATCTCTACATCAAATCCAGAATTCATACTAGAAAATAATCTAAAATTCAATTAATAATAGACACACAAATTTGCAATCACACAATTCATGTTGGGATCTATGTTAATTTGATCTAACCTAGGCACAAATCAGTAACCTAACCTCTTTAATTCCGTGATTAATTCAGACCAATCAATCCTACATTCATCATAATTCTCAATCTTAAATCAAGATCCAATTAGATCAAACATAAAAAGAATCACCATTCATGCATTCAAGATCAAGAAGAAGAGGAAGAAGAGGAATCTAAATGCAATTCAAACACAAAACAAAACCAAGATCTCAAGAATCCAAACCATAATTTCTTCAAGAATCTCTTAATTAATTATAGAAGTTTAGCCCTCCATAGCCATCACCATGAAGGAGCTTGAGGAAGAAGGTAGAAGAAGAGGGAAAGATCTAGATCTAGAGAGAGAAGGTGAGAAAAGTGTGGAATGAAAAACTCATCTCGATTTTCTGCTTCTATAGCTATAAACTAACTCCTATTTTGGCCTCATCATTATAACCCCATTAGTTACAAAGTTGGGTCCATTATGAGTAATTGGGCTCAAACCTCATGTCATTTGGAGCTCTACAACTCAAGTTATGCCCATTTAAGTGACATAAACTTGTCAACAACTCGTCTCTATTTTCCAACTGCAATTGCACGCCCAAAATGACGTATTTTGGCAAAGTGATCTTCATATGAATTGAAGATATATATCTCAGCTTTCAAATGCCACCAGTTTCAGGCTCATATCACATCTACAGCCCAAGTTACACCTTGATTGGTGCACATTGCTCGGGTTCCAATAACAGAACCTGTGTTCTGACTTCCAAGTCCAATTAGCTCCACTAGATGTCCGATTCTACCCTAGAACTCTCGTGAAAGTTGTAGAGCTCTCTCTCATCTTTCCTACAAGGTAAGATACATAATTTTTAGATATGTAGTACTCAAAATATGACCAAAATACAGAAATATTATAAAATTTCAATAATGTCAAAAAAGATCAATTAAGCCCAATTTGAACCCAAATTTACAGAACATGACCAAACTCGTTCAATTAAGTACATAGAGTGTAAATAACTAAAAATAATAATTTATTAATGTATAAAATATATAATTATCAGTTATCACATAAAAATATTTACTTTTCTTTAATATTTTGTTGCCTTCATGCCCCTTTAAAGGTGAAGGGTAAAATTCACCTTTTTAATTACATATTCCAGTGTCCTAAGAATCCATGATTAATAAATAATTCTTGTAACTTGACGCATTTTTTCAATTGACTTTCACTAAAATTATTGAGTCTTCATTGATTTGGTTTTTACTTAGCTGATCGCCTGAACAAGCTAAATTATCAATTTATAATATATTACCGTAATGTATGAAAATTGATTATAATGGTACATCGCACATAAATTTATATTTTTTTTTTCTTTTCTTGAGTAGTTTTTGGTGTCAAATAAAGTCGACAGTTGTGTTGTGTCCAGTTTATAAAGACTTTTTAAATCGACCATGCTCAATCAAGAAAATAATCTGCAATTATGCATGGATTGCTTTTCAAAATAATTTATGTAAGGAGGCAATGACATACAACTTAAATAAGGACGTTCAGTAACTCTCTAAATTCAGCAAAGCGAAGTAGAATATTTAAATTGAATTACATGTCAAAACCTTACACGTCAGAACAACCAGGAAAATCAAGGCACGGGAAAACTATTCATTCTACCACGTATATATATTGTACGAGGAATGGCATTTTATTCAATAATACCACTACCTCCAAACACATTACTTTCGAACCACAAAAAATGGCTTTAGAAATTTTGCAATCGTTCGTTTGTTGTACAATAGGGTGTCAAAATTTGCCAGGTCTAGAGCTGAGGAACATGCCAGCTACTTCATATTTCCAGTTTCTGGATCAAATCATGGCACCCAGTTCCCATTTTCACTGGCAAACCAAGACAAACTCTAGACGAAGGAGTCTCCAAGTTGTCCACCTGCCCATGATAAGCTGCTTCAACAATGAATTTGGAGGCTGTCTCAAAGCACATTTTGATGAAAGGGGATGTAGACTCTGCTATGCTCCCCATTCTGTTCATTGGACGATAGCCACCGGAGTGCGTCATAAAGTCAGCAATAAGCGTCAAGTGCCGGATATTTACTGATATCCCATAAGACTTGAAAACATTTTGTATTTCCCTGATGATGGTCTCTCTGGCAGCTTCCACCCCATAAGCCTTTAGCATAGCATGGACGTTGTTTGAATAAACATACCTAACATCAAGATCACCTTGCAACTCCCAAAATGTTTCAAAATGTACACCGGATGTCTGAAGTGCTGGTATTTTCTCTTTCACTGAGGATGGAATATCATCCCTTTTACTGTCATCTTCACCGTAGTAGATTACTCCACTTTCTTTGCATGTAATAGCTTTACATTGGCCAACCTTTCCAAAGTTCTGGATGCAAACATTCTTGGCTGTTCTCTGAGCAATCTGCATAGAGTTAATTCGAAAACAGTGAGTTTTATATGTTGGAGCAAGAGGCAAAATAGGCAAAGTATTATATTTATTTCCAGATTGTATTTCTGATTTCACTTTATAATTTCCTTAGAAGTCAGTTGTTACTATTTTTTGTCCACATACCGAAGGATGGTGCACTTCCCTATATCAACAACATTGATCTTGATAGTTTACTATCCTTGCACTATTTGCACACAACTCAAACAACCACAACAGGACAATTTCATTATATTTGTTCACTTATGAAAATCAAAAAGAAAGAGGGAAAAAACAAAAAAAGTAAGAGAGCATGTACATAGAATAAGAAAAATATTAAGGAACGGAAACTATGACATCTCCATCTTTTCTACAATGCTAGCGTATTTTTAACATTGCCAAGTTTTAAGGACATTAAAGAAGTAACTAACACTAACTTTGCGGATGCACTGCACCACATTGTACATATTATTGAGTTATTCAACCAGCTGACTCATTGTCAGCCTTGAAAGACACCCACGCCATGATAAAAATAGATGACACCACCATTTGCCACATGATGTAGCCAATTAAATGGGCTTGACAAGGTAGGTAGAAATCAACTCTCTTCTAAGGTACATAATACATATAATCTCCCAGAATATAGTAATAGATTGTTTGTATTGTGGAACAACCCATCTCATAGGCGATAATATAAACTAAACGTTGATATAAGAAAAAAAAAGGTCAGCCATAAAATTTATACTGCATATTAAAACAGAAAATGAGTTGCAGTATAAAGTACCTGAGCCAACAAAATGTGAGGTTCACTGGTAAATTTAAAGTGGATCACAAAATGCATCCCTTTCGCTTCCACAAAAACTGCCCTGTCATATTTTTTTGTTGTTGGTTCAGATTTTTTCTTTTCAGATTTCAAATTATCCTTTTCATCAATAGACTTGGGCTGGGAGTGTTTCTCAAGTCCTTGAGAATTATTGGCATCAAGTGTCACATTCTTGTCATCCTCGTTAACTTCAATATCACTCCCACCCTCGTCACCTTCTTCCAATTCCTCTGATAGCTCACCGTCATGTGTTTCCTCTTCAGGACCATCCTCGTAATCAACCTCATCAATACCTTGCTGTTTTTGCTTTTGTGCATCTGAACCAAGATCTTCAGCCCCTTCTGTATCTTCAACACCACCACCATCATCATCGTCGTCATCATTATTGCGACCCTTTTTCTCAGATTCTAATCCATCGCTGTGAACATCTTCTGAGCCATTTGAAGAATTTGATTGTGGATCTGTTTTATAATTTTTTATGCCACTAATTTTAGAGAGCAATATCATGTGATTTTCAATGGCATCCTCCAACTCCCTCACAAAGACTACTTTTAGAGTTTTCTCCCAGTCTTCAATTGTTATATCAGTGTATTTTGGATAGTGTTTAGGTTTATAGAGCTTCATCTCAAGCTTATATATACTGCAAATCTGACCATCATGAACAGATACTGGCACAACAGACACTTTCATACTCTCAACTACGTCGGCTACAGTAATCTTCTTCAACTTATCTGCAAGACAAATCGAATCTTCCCTGCAAATAACAACTATGTCAAACATCTATACTTGTCTGTATGTAGAAAAAGCAAGAAGTTTTCAGAAACAAAATATCGCGCACACGCACAAGGAGACTAGAGAATAGAGAACAATGTCAGCATCTCACATAGATTTATTGGGTCTCAGGGGGCATGTCATAAATGGAGTCTTGATATCTTGTGAGGCAGCCATCAAGATCTCTTGCAGACGAGGAATTCCAAGTGTCACATTCATTTCACCTCGGCCAGCAAGATGGAAAGTATTCAAACTGACGGAGAACAAAAAGGGAAAAAAGAAGCCAAAAATCAGCAAACACAATCAGCCACACAAGGTTCACTTATAAATTTTATAAAATAATCAAGAAGGTAAAAGAACATAAATGCAATTCCAATCCCACTAGCACCTATAAGAGGTACAAATTTCACATATACACTTGCGAAGTCTTACTTTGTATTATTGAGAATTTCATGGCTGCAAAAACCACTACTTCCCTGCAATATGATGTTCTAGAAGACCAGATGGGGAGAGCTTTTGATTATGAACTCCAGATGCAAGTATAAAGTCATTCTTCCTATTAGTTTTGCTTAGGTTTTCTTCAAAGCTCCAGCAATACATAAGAAAATTTGTCCACATTTCAAGAGTCTGCTGTGTAAATTAAAATATTATTCACTATGTAAACAACAAAACAGGCTGCAGCTTTTCCAATTCTTTATATTATCATACTCATTAATTAAAGGGTAAGAAGAGCTGAACATGTGACTTGAGCCATTTGTTAAACAGTTGTCGTCTCTTATCCTATGTTTTTTTACTCAAAAACACAGTGCAGATGAACTTGAAAAGAAGATAGGCCAGTCTTCTGTGCAGCGCTAACCTCCTCTGAATTTCATCCATCTATGCCCAATGCTTTCATCCACTTCCAACCTTTCAACTTCTAAAATTCATTTTTTTTTTTTTTGGATAGGAAAAGAAAATTTATTGACGAAGAAGAGAAGAGTAGAGAGAAAGAGGATAAGACATCCTCACTAGAAGAAAACAAAAGAAAACACTTAGAACCGAAGAGATTGCATGTAATAAGGCATGTCAATCTCTCTGCATGTCTACCAAAGAAACTCCTCTAAAGAGACCATGAGCAGAGCACAACAAAGAAGCTAAAAAAATAATCCTATCACAAATGTTGTCTAAAGACAGTGAACTTCCCTTGAAAATTCTAGCATTCCTTTCCAGCCAAAGGCACCAAAGAACAGCAAAAACAGGGCACTGCCACAGAATCTTGGCTTCTTTAGGAAAGCCAAAACCTCTAAAATTTAATCAGGAGAAACTGTTGCAGATCCTTAGGGCAGACTAAATTCTCTCCAAAAATCCTGAAAAATCTATTCCAAATAAATTTCGCAGCAGAACAAAGCAAAAAAGGATGAGTTTCGGTTTCCAAACTAGAACAACACATCACAAACATTAGGAGACAAAGCCGTGAGAGGCCTGCTGATGAGAACCAGAAATTAAAGACAGAAATGTAGAAGAGAGTGCATTATTGATGTTCCCTAGCCTGTAACAAGTGATTACAGTGCAGGGAAGAAGAAAGAAATTACAGATAGGTAGGCAAATTAGAGAGTGCCTAATTCTCTCCCAGTTCCTACTCAATTCCAGCCCCCCAATTCTACCCTCCTTTCCTCATGTTACACTCTCTCTCATGACCTCAGCACATGCGCATCCCTCCTCACTCTGCCAGCTAGGCAGAGTTAGTTACAACATTCCCTCCCTTGCTTACAACATTCCCTCCCTTGCTCTGATCAGGAGCCTTGCACCTTTTGTGTTTCCTCATGTATACTTTAATGGGCCTAGGGGGCCTATTAAGTATCGGGTTTGCATCAACTCTCCCCCCTTCAAAACTGACCTTGTCCCCAAGGTGAAAATCAAGGAAGTGTGCCTGCAAGTCTTCCCAAGGTTCCCAAGAGTTCTCACATGCTGGTAGCTGTTTCCATTTCATTAGGATTTCTAAACTGCCCTGAGCATTCTGCCTTACTGCTAAGGCTTCTTCCGGTTGGACCTGTAATTCCCAGTCCTCAGCCAAAAAGACAGGAAGAGGCTGCACTGTAACCTCAGCTGCCACTGCTTTCTTCAACAGGGACACATGGAACACTGGGTGTACACGACTTTCCTCAGGCAACTTGAGCTTATATGCAGCTGGCCCTATCTTCTCTATCACCTCATAGGGTCCATAGTATTTAGGACTGTTTCTGATTCACCCGTTTAGCTAGCTGTTTCAGCTTGTATGGTTGGATTTTCAGGAAAACTTGGTCCCCTATCTGATAATCCACATCCCTTCAATGCTGATTAGCTTGCTGTTTCATTCTATTTTGAGCCTTACTCAAATGTTCCTTCAACTCTTCCAGTACCTTGTTCCTTTCTGAAGTCATCTTACTCACTTCTTCAATGGAAGTGTCTCCTGCATCCCCTTTGATCACCACCGGAGGACTTCTCCCATATAATGCTTCGAATGGGGCCATTTTGATGGCTGAATGGTAGTTGGTGTTGTACCAGAATTCAGCCCAACTCAACCATTTGGGCCACTGTTTCGGCTTGGTACCTGTGAGACACCTTAGATATGTCTCCAAACACCTGTTTACTACTTCAGTTTGCCCATCTGTTTGCGGGTAATAGGCAGAACTGAACTTCAATTTTGTGCCCGCCAATTTGAACATTTCAGTCCAAAAAGAGCTTATAAAGACCTTGTCCCTATCTGACACAATGGAAGTAGGGAAACCATGGAGTTTAATTACTTCTTTCAGAAAGATCTCTGCAACATCTTTGGCTGAGTAAGGGTGAGCCAATGCTATAAAATGTGCATACTTTGTTAACCTGTCCACCACCACCAGTATGGTGTCCAGCCCAAAAGCTCTAGGTAACCCACCTATGAAGTCCATTGATATGTCAGTCCAAACCTGATCTGGTATGGGCAAGGGTTGTAGCAAACCTCCCGGGGTCAAAGCTTGGTACTTGTTCCTTTGGCAAATGTCACATGATTGCACATACTGTTGTATCTGTCCTTTCATTCCTTCCCAGTACACCAATCCAGTAATCCGTTTATATGTTCTAAAGAAGCCCGAGTGGCCCCCAATGGCAGAATCATGGAATTCTTTGAGTATCATGGAAATCCTTGGAGAATTCTAAGGAATCACCATCTTTCCTTTGTAAAACAGTCTTCCCTTTTTGACGTGGTACCCTGGGTGGACATCTGATTGACCCAACAAATCTTGGACTATCCCCTTGAGCTTCTCATCAGTTTGTATCTCTTCCTCCAACCCTTCCCACTCATGACATTGGACTGTGGATAAAGCTGAGTATTGCAGCTTCCTGGAGAGGGCATCCGCGACTCTATTCTCATTCCCTGGTTTGTACTTAATGTCAAAATCAAACCCCAACAACTTGGAGACCCATTTCTGCTGTTCTTCGCCCATCAATCTCTGATCTGCCAAGAATCTTAAGCTTCTCTGATCCGTGTGAACAGTAAAGTGTCTGCCCAGCAAGTAGTGGCGCCATTTCTGTACAGCGAGCACAATCGCCATCAGTTCCCTTTCATACACTGATTTATTTTGGGCCCTTCTTGATAAAGTTTGGCTCATGTATGCTACTGGCCTCCCTTCTTGCGTGAGTATTGCCCCTATCCCTCTTCCGGATGCATCTGTTTCCACAATGAAAGGCTTCTCAAAATCTGGAACTGCTAACACTGGCAGTGTTGTCATAGCTTGCTTGAGCTGCTCAAATGCCTCTTGGGCCTCACTTCCCCAATTGAAATTGTCTTTCTTCAGCTGCTGGGTGAGAGGCCAAGCAGTCTTACCATAGTTCTTCACGAATTTCCTATAATATCCAGTCAACCCAAGAAATCCCCTCAAACTCTTTACATCCTTCGGAGGGGGCCAGCTAACCATGTCTTTGATTTTATTTGGATCAGCAGAGACTCCTTTTCCTGAAATCAAGTGCCCCAAATACTCTAATTGTAGCTGGCCAAAGGTGCATTTCTTCTTATTAGCAAATAGCTTATTTTCCCTTAATGTTTGTAACACTGTCCTGAGGTGCTCCTTATGACTCCCCTCATCTAGGCTATAGAACAAGATATCATCGAAGAATACCAAAACAAACTTCCTCAGATAAGGCTTGAGAACTCGGTTCATGAGGGCTTGAAAAGTGGAAGGGGCATTGGTCAAGCCAAAGGGCATAACCAAATATTCATAGTGCCCCTCATGAGTCCTAAATGCTGTTTTGGGATATCCTCCTCTCTCATTCTAATCTGGTGATAGCCGGATTTTAAGTCCAGCTGAGAGAAAATCACAGCAGCTCCTAATTCATCAAGCAAATCATCAATGACTGGAATAGGGAATTTATCAGGTATTGTGAATTTGTTTAAGGCTCTGTAGTCCACACAAAACCTCCACCCCCCATCTTTTTTTTTTAACTAAAATCATAGGATTGGAAAAGGGACTAATGCTAGGCCTAATGATTCCCGCTTGCAACATTTCACCAACAATTTTCTCAATTTCATTTTTTTGGTAGTGGGGGTACCTGTAGGGTCGAACATTGGGTATTTGAGCTCCCACCTTAAGAGTAATCGCATGATCCCTCTCTCTCTTTGGGGGTAACCCTACTGGTTTCTGAAAGACATCATTGAAGGCCTCCGAAATAGTGTCCATCTCTGCTGCCCAGGGTTGTGTTTCTGCCTCAGTCCCTAACAGCTGGTGGTATTCTATAAAGTACCCCTCTCCTTCATCCTGCAAGGCCTTGATCATGGTCTTCCAAGATGCTTGGTTCTTGCATAAAGAAGGATCCCCTCTCAACTCCAGCTTGTTATCCTCATCCCTCCATTTGATGATCAGATGTCTGAAATTGGCCTCAATATCACCCAAACTTGCAAGCCAATCCATTCCCAAAACCACCTCAGTCCCACCTAACTCCATCATGAAGAAATCTTGCTCAATTTCTACCCCTTGCACCCTCAGTTTCGCCCCTCTGCACACTCCCTTATTGCTCACTCTATCACCCGTTCCCACTTCAACAATGTACTTCGGGGTATCCTCCACCACTAAGTTCAGTTCTTGTACCAACCCCTAGGATATAAAATTGCTAGTTGCTCCAAAATCCACCAACACTAGCACCGGTCTTTGATGAATCTCTCCCCAAATTTTAAAAGATCGGTTTGAAGTCAGTCCCTCTTTACTCCTTAGTGATAGTTGAAGGATTTTTGCTTCCATCTCCAGCTCCTCCTCTTCTTCCTGAGTTACGGGCACCTCACCTTCATCCTCCCCCTCCATCAGCACAAGTTGGAAGTTCTTAAGCTTACATATATGCTCGGGTCCCCACTTCTCTCCACACTTGAAACATAACCCCTTCCTACTCAATTCTCGGAGATCATCTTGAGACAGCTTCCTCCCTATCCCTGGTTTCTTTTCTCCCCTGTTCCCAGAAGCCTGTTTATGCTCAGTTGGGCTTGCATTCCCATAAGTGGGCCTAGGTGTGTATTGTTTGGTTCGGCCCACTTCTCCACTCGTACGATTCCCCCAGCTACTAGCCTTGTCCCCCTACTCTGTTTTCTCCTTCGAGACTCTCTTCCCCTTCTGGAAGGCCCAATTCTTCTCTTCTAGTAACAGCGCCCTGTCCATCAACTCCGATAGGGATCTCGATTCATAGAGTCTCAGTTCTGCCTGAATTTCCTCTTTCAATCCATTGAGGAAAATACTCTCCAGCATCACTCTTTCGTCCCTTCTCAGTGGCGCTATGAGCATCTCGAACTGCTCCCTGTATTCCATCACTGACCCTGTTTGCCTGATGCTCAACAGAGGTCCCAATGGGTTCTGGACCAGCCCCGGCTAAAAGCGTCGGATCACCGCGCTCTTAAACTCAGCCCAACTCAGATCAGCGGTCTGCTCCTCCGACCACTGATACCAGTTCAGAACTCGACCCTCCAACGCGATCACCACTGCGTCGAGCTTGTCATCTTCCCTCACCATGTTCACTCGGAAATACCTCTCCACCTTCACGATCCACCCATACGCCTCGTCACCATTAAACACAGGGATTTCCAGCTTCCGACCGCCTGAGTCGTACGGCAGTGGACAGCTGTCCTCCCTCGCTTTGGACCTCGATCGCGACCAACTGGTGTGGCTAGGTGGGCTCTCGTCGCCGAAATGCCGAGTTCGGCCCCGATGCCTTCAGTTTTTCTCTCCAGGAGTTGCCTGAGCTCCTCCATCTGAGTTTGATTTTCAAGTCTCCATTCCTGAAGGCTACGCTCCAAATTCTCAACTTTGGTTTCCATTGTCGAGCGGGTAATGACCATTCAAGCTCCGGGATCGAGAGCTTTGATACCAATTGATGAGAACCAGATATTAAAGACAGAAATGTAGAAGAAGAGAGTGTATTATTGATGTTCCCTAGCCTGTAACAAGTGATTACAGTGCAGGGAAGAAGAAAGGAAATTACAGATAGGTAGGCAAATTAGAGAGTGCCTAATTCTCTCCCAGTTCCTACTCAATTCCAGCCCCCTAATTCTACCCTCCTTTCCTCATGTTATACTCTCTCTCATGACCTCAACACATGTGCATCCCTCCTCACTTTGCCAGCTAGGCAGAGTTAGTTACAACATTCCCTCCCTTGCTCTGATCAGGTGCCTTGCACCTTTTGTGTTTCCTCATATACTTTAATGGGCCTAGGGGGCCTATTAAGTATCGGGTTTGCATCACCTGCACTTTTGTAGCATGTCATTAGTGTTAATCCTGTTAAGAACAGCGGTCCAAACAAAAGATTTGACCTTGGGGGGTGGATTTCTAGACGGGTTTGTCCAAGAGAAAACTATCTATATTAGAAGACTTAGTCACGAAATAAAAATAAGATTTACAAGAGAAAATACCCGAAGAGTCAAGACACCAAATTCTTTTATCGCTATCAGAAGAAAGATGAACAGAATCAAGCAAAACCAAAAGGGACTCTAACTCAATAACTTCTCTATCACGCAAATTCCTGAAAAAATAAAAATTCCAAGTTAGATCAAGAAGTAAAATTGACAAGCAGGGGCATTATGAAGAGAAGAAAGCTGAAAGAGTCTTGGCAAAGCTTCGGAAAGAGGAACATTTCGAACCCAAGTATCCTCCCAGAATTTGATACGAAACCCATCACCCAAAGTCAAGGAAAGGAGAGGTCTAAAAGAAGATAATCCCTGAGAAATAAACATCAAAGGACTAGCATAAGTAGCTCTGGTTCACTTGTTAGAATTTGGATGTGTTAGAATTAAGCCCATGTTTCACATGTTGACTCAGCGGTGATTACTAGATATTGTAACCACTACTTCATAGGACTTAGCGTTTGTATTTAAATACCAGTCTATTTGTATGTGAAGTGACATGTATCTTTCATATACCTTCTGTATATAAATACCAGTCTATTTGTATGTGAAGTGACACACAATTCCTCAAATCCTCTCTGAATTCTATATGGTATCAAAGCAAGATAGGGTACGATATGAGTTGCTGATGGAAATCAAATTAAAAGGACAACCGGGCACAAAAAGAATAGAATTTAAAGGAGGGATTAGCTTGACCAATGCCTTGGACTTTGGTTTGTGAACCATTGGCTAAAGTGACACACTGACACTAGGCAATGTATCTGTATAGGTAAGGTGGGAGAAAAGAGATTTGTTACCTGACATATGATCAAAAGCGCCTAAATCAAGAATACAAGGTCCCAAAGATGAAGACTGTGAAAGAAAGGCTACAAGATTACCAGTCTGAGTGATAGGTGTAGTGAACTACATGACTTCCTTGAGCTGGATATACTCATTATACTCAGCATTAGAGAGAAAAACCTCGTCAGATGAGTCAGATGGGACAACTTGAGCAACATTCATAGTATTAGACTGTCGGTTAGTCTTGGTTCTGCATTGTTCCTCAATGTGACCAAATTTTTTGCAAAAGGTGCATTGTTGGTTGACCTTGGTCCTGCACTATTCCTAAATGTGACCAAATTTGTTGCAAAAGGTGCGACAAGGACGAGGACGATTACCACCACGACCTCCTCCTTGTCCACCCCAATGGCTGGATTGGGAAACCAACGCAGATGATTCAGCAAGTGCAGGAGATGGAACAAAATTTGTAGGATTGGAAAGACGCAACAGTTGTTCCGAGACTGTACCATATGAAGGAACGGTAAGGCTTGAGAGTATTTGATTGCAGACTGAGTCAAGCTCAAGTGGCAAACCAGTAAGGGCAAGGACCATGAAGAACTTTCCATGTTGTTTGGCATGTTTGTCTGCATTATCAGTGAAGGGCATAAGTGCATCAAACTCAGCAATCAAAGTATCAAGCTTACTCAGATAGGTCTCCATGTCCATGTCTTGTTTCTTAATGGCAATCAGGTTAGAATCAATGTTGTAGAGACGGTTGACATCATTTAAGTATAGTTTCTTAGCCTTGGCCCAAACATCATAACATGTTTGAAAAGAGAAGCATCAATTTGTTTCCACTTGGCATAATCCTTATCAGGAATGTCCTTGGCTTGTTTGACTAGGTGTTCATGGTAGCCTTGTCCTTCAAACCATAACTCCATGAGTCACGACATCCCAGCCACCGTCAAGGCTGGACTATTGAGCACGTGAAGACACAGATGGGGTCGTGAACATCCGACTGGCCAACCCCTTCAAGCGCTTCATCGAAAACTCTCCCATGCGCCGCCACGCGCATCTCTCCCTGTCGGCACGTGTGAGCCACGCACCACCCTCCGGTGGTCGAATCACTTCACCGGCGGCACCGGTTAGCTCGTCGGCGCCCCCTGAGTAGTTTCTAGTGGTTGTCAGCCTCAGTCGCACATTGCTGGGTTGTCATTTTGAGTGCTCGCGGTCACACCCGTTGTTTTTTACGTGAAACAGCCCCTGTTTTGTGCTCCTGTTCTTGGTAAAATGTCTTCCGCTACGTCTGAATCTGAAATACTCGTTCCAAGTCATTCACAGTCTCCTTCGGGTACAAAAGGCTCCTCTGGTAATATTCCTATTACATAAGCTTTTTCTAGTTCACCCACAATCACGTCGGAAAAGCTAAATGGTAAGAATTATTTGACTTGGTCAGCTTCTATGGAACTTTGGTTTTTAGGTCACGGACTTGTTGATCATTTGGAGAAATCAGCCTCTAATATTTCCCCAGAACATAAGAGTCAATGGGAGAAATTTGATTATCAATTGTGTATTTTACTATGGCAATCTGTGGAGCCAACTATTTTGGCTAATTTCAGAACTTTTAAAACTTGTTTTACTTTCTGGAATAAGGCTCGTAAAGTGTTTGCTAATGATATACAACGCCTATATGACTCAGCTTAGAAGTTGGCCTCTCTTAAGCAGTCCGATCATGACATGATGGCTTTTGTCACTCAGGCGCAGGCTGCAGTTAAGGAGTTGAAAATGTTTTTGTAGGCTGATGATCATAAGAGTTTGTTAAACAAACTGGATAACCTGTATGTGGTGTTGGTTTTACGTGCCATGAACCTAGTGTCTGGGACTAGATTTTAATTGGCCAAGAAGTTCTCACAATAGAGAATTTGATCACTCGTCTTCTGAGAGTTCCTTCCCCTAAATCAGTCTCTAGCTCCCACTCAAACATAACCGAAGTATCAGCCATAGTGACCACTTTAGGGTCTCGTGGCGGACGTCGGAGTTGTGGGGGTAGAGGCGGTCGAGGGGGTCATGGAGGTCATCTTCAATGCTCTTATTGTAAGAGGACAGGTCATACTCAAGACACATGCTATTCTATTCATGGGTTCCCAGAGAGAACTGTAAATGTCACTCAATCTGACTCGGGTCATGAAGAGGAGAAAAAGTCTGAATTTTTATCTAGAAAACAACCCATTACACTTTCTAAAACCTAGTTCCAGGAGTATCTCCAGTTGAAGGCAACCAAGCAAACTCAATCCTCCACTACCATAGTTGCTCATACTGGTAATCCTATAGTTTGTATCTGATAAGAATCCAAAGGATAAATGGGCTGCAACTAAAGTATACTCAAGGAGAAAACGTGTGGGTCTAGAAAATGAGAAATGACAAACAAGGCCTTAAGTGTAACTAACTTAATGAGCTCGCAGGTAGTAGTGAATGAGTGATTCTGTTGAGGATTTTGTTGAGAGTGAGTGGGGGGTATATTTGTGGGTTGGTTAGCATACGAGAGTTGGGGAAGGATTGGCTTGGGACTTGGGAGGGCCTAGACACCCTTTACCCGTCTAGAATTTTCTTTCTTATTGTAATCAGTTTTTTTTTTTTGAATTCCAATAATACAAACCAGAGAGATATCATACTGATATCTACTCATTATTCAGTAAATTCATCTGTTCTTTAATTCTGAGTTTTTGGGTTTTATCAATTTGGTATCAAAGCTCCACGATCTTGGAGCACAACTGAATGGTTCATACTCGGTTAACCATGGAGTCTCGCATGGACACGATGGAAAAAAGCTTACTGGAGTGGAGAGCAGAGAGTCTCTCAATGCAGGAATGACTGGAAGAGTTCATGCAACTGATGAAGTCACGACACAGGGGGAGCTCGAGAGGACGATCACAACGTCGGCATCGAGCTAAGCCACGTGAAGACGACGATGGAAGCAAGGAGGAGAAAGGAAGCCGAGCGGGATCAACCAACACACGCGATTCACCTCACAACGATCGTGGGTGGTCTCAGGATTCAAAGAGGGAATCTTCAAGGGACAGTCGGCCTTGGAGGTGGAATGAAAGGACGAGGAAGCTCGAAATCCCAGTTTTCTCAGGGGATGATGTGTATGGATGGATGAACAGGGTAGAATGTTACTTCAAGGTAAATGAGATGGAGAAGTGGGAGATGTCGAGGGCGATGATGGTAGCAATGGAGGGGAAGGCTCTGAATTGGTATCAATGGTGGGAGGAACAGTCTCCTTCACCAAGCTGGAAGCAGTTCAGGGAGGCTGTGATCAGAAGGTTCCAACCGGGGATTATTCAAAATCCCCTTGAACCATTATTGAGCATCAAATAGTGTGGGACTGTTACTAAATAAAGGGAACAATTTGAGCTAGTGTCTGGACCAGTGAAACACACTGATAAAGCAGTGCTGAACGGGATTTTCCTAAACGGGTTGTGTGAGGAATTGAAGGCTGAATTGAAGTTATATGATCTACAATCCCTGTCAAATCTCATGGACAAGGCCCAATTGCTTGAGGAAAAAAATTGGGCATTAAGAAGAGGAGGATTGGGAGAGAAAGGAGGAATTTACATGAAAGGGACAGGTACTTCCAAACCTGGGACAGGGGAGGGAGGAACCAGATCCAATGTAGGGAATGAAGGAGGGAAAAATGCACTGTTAACACAAAAAACTCAAGGCTTCTATAGACATTCGGTGGAACCAAAACCACCTGATGGAGTGGGAGAGGAAAAGAAGGAGATGAGGCCGAGGAGATTATCTGAAACTGAATTACAAGAGAGGAGTAGGAAGGAGTTGTGTTTTAAATGTGGAGAGAAATGGGGACGTGAACACATTTGTAAGTTTAAACATTACCAACTCTTTCTGGTAGAAAGTGAGGAAGAGGAAGGAACTGAATTAGATGAGGAAGTGGAGGACTCTGGTTTGGAGTTGGAGGCTAAATCTTTACAGATTTCTATGAAGAGCATTATTGAGATGACCTCCAACAAATCCCTTAAACTATGGGGCAGAATTGGACAGCAGCAGGTCATGGTACTCATTGACTATGGGACCTCTAGTAACTTCATTTCAAAGAAGCTAGTGCAGAAGTTAAACCTACCAATCCGAGACACCTTGGCTTACATAGTGGAAGTGGGAAATGGCCACAAAAGAAGAAGCAAAGGAGTATGCAAAGATGTAAATGTGGGAATTCAAGGAGTGGAAATTCAGCAAAACTTCTCTCTCCTCGATTTGGGGGAAGCTGAAATGGTGCTAGGAGTGGATTGGTTGAAAAGTTTGGGGGATATCCAAGCTAATTTCAGAAAACTTACTCTGAAGTGGGAGAAGGATGGGGTGAAGGTGCCCTTAAAAGGGGAACCATCCCTTTGCAAGGCTCAAGCCTCATACAAAACCATGCTAAAGGCCCTAAGGGATGAAGGGGAAGGTTACTATACAGAGTATCAAGAGTGGCAACTAGAGGAGTAGCAAATGAGGGAGTTGACCGAGGAAATACAAGAGGTCTTGCAGGAGTATGTTGAACTGTTTCAAGAACCACAAGGACTCCCTCCTCAACGGGACCATGATCATGCAATTCACCTCAAGGAAGGAGCTCAAATCCCCAATATCCGACCTTACAGGTACCCTCACTATCAAAAGAATGAGATTGAGAAGATAGTGGATGAAATGTTAGTTGCTGGAATAATTAGACCTAGCACTAGCCCTTAATCAAGCCCCATGATTCTGGTCAAGAAGAAAGATGGAGGATGGAGGTTTTGTGTAGATTACAGGGCTTTAAACAAACTCACCATACCGGATAAGTTCCTAATCCTAATAATTGATGAGTTACTTGATGAGCTTGGGGGGCTGTTATTTTTTCCAAATTGGATCTTAAATCCGGTTATCACCAAATTAGAATGAGACTGGAAGACATTCCCAAAACAACATTCAAGACACATGAGGTACATTATGAGTTCTTGGTGATGCCTTTTGGGTTGACTAATGCCCCCTCTACTTTCCAAGCTTTGATGAATAACGTATTAAAACCCTGCTTAAGGAAGTTTGTCTTAGTTTTCTTTGATGATATCTTGATTTTCAGTAAGAATCCACAAGCTCATGGAAAGCATTTGGGAATGGTTTTGAAGCTGTTAAAAGAAAACCAACTGTTTGTCAACCAAAAGAAATGCACTTTTGGACAACAGCAGTTTGAATATTTGGGACACATCATTTCGGACAAAGGGGTGGCAGCAAACCCTAAGAAGTTGGAAGACATGCTAAATTGGCCCCAACCGAGAGATATTAAAGGATTGAGAGGGTTCTTGGGCTTAACTGGGTATTATAGGAGGTTTGTGAAAGATTACAGGAAGATAGCTTGGCCATTGACACAACTCAAGAAGGATAATATTGCATGGGGTTTGGAAGCTCAAAAAGCTTTTGATCAGCTAAAAACAGCAATGACAACATTGCCTGTTCTTGCTGTTCCAAATTTTGAGAAGGTTTTTGTGGTGGAAACTGATGCATCTAGAAAAGGAGTAGGTGGAGTACTTATGCAGGAAGGCAAACCAGTGGCTTATATGAGTCAAACGCTATCAGACAGGGCTCAAAACAAATCAGTATATGAAAGGGAACTTATGGCCATCGTGTTAGCTGTACAGAAATGGAGACATTATTTAATGGGGAGGCACTTCATAGTCCATACAGACCAGAAGAGTCTCAGGTTCTTGACAGATCAACGGATTGGTGGAGAAGAGCAGCAGAAATGGGTCTCGAAGTTGATGGGATTTGATTTTGAGATAAGATATAAGCCAGGAAAGGAAAATGGGGCAGAAGATGTCCTATCAAGGAAGCTCCAGTTTGCAGCCATTTCAGCAGTCTAGTTCAATGAGTGGGATGGGCTGGAAGAAGAGGTTCAGAATGATGGAAAGCTGAGAGGCATCATACAGGACTTGTTGCAGCAACCAGATTCTCATTCAGGTTACCACCTCAGGAAGGGCAGATTGCTGTATAAGGGCAGAATGGTGATTCCTAGGAGTTCTCCAAAGGTCACAGTGGTGCTTAAAGAATTTCATGATTCATCTATTGGGGGTCACTCTAGATTTTTGAAGACTTACAAAAGAATTTCTGGACTGCTATTTTGGGAAGGAATGAAGGACATCCAACAATATGTACAAGCTTGTGAAGTGTGTCAAAGGAACAAATACCAGACCTTAACCCTTGGAGATTTACTGCAGCCCCTACCCATTCCAACCAACATTTGGGCTGATTTGTCCATGGATTTCATTGGAGGACTTCCTAAGGCTTATGGGGTTGACAATATCATGGTAATAGTGGATAGGATCACCAAGTATGTACATTTTGTAGCTCTTGCACACCCTTATACTGCCAAGGAGGTTGCTGAAAATTTCACCAGGGAAGTGGTGAAATTACATGGTATTCCTTCTTCCATTGTTTCAGGTAGAGACAGAGATTTTCTTGGCACTTTTTGGGCTGAAATGTTCAAACTTGCAGGGACTAATTTGAAGTATAGCTCAGCCTACCAACCTCAATCAAATGGCCAGACCAAGGTAGTGAATAGATGTGTGGAGACTTACTTGAGGTGTCTCAAGGGTACTAAGCCCAAATAGTGGCCCAAATGGTTAGCTTGGGTAGAATTTTGGTATAATACCAATTACCATTCAGCTACTAAAATGACCCCATTCAAGGCACTATATGGCAGGGACCCTCCTATACTGGTAAAAGGAGTTGGGGCATCATCAATGGTGGAGGAAGTAAACAGATTAGTGGCTGAAAGAAACCAAATGTTGGATGATTTGAAGGAGCAATTGGTGCGGGCCCAAAATAGAATGAAAACTCAGGCTGACAAACACAGAAAGGAAGTAGAATACCAACTTGGGGATGTGGTTTACTTGAAGATCCAGCCTTACAAACTCAGGAATTTGGCTAAAAGGGCAAATCAGAAACTAAGCCCCAGGTTTTATGGACCTTATGAGATCTTGGAAAAGATAAGTCCAATAGCATACAAGCTTAAATTACCAGAAGGCAGTTTAGTACATCCAATATTTCATGTTTCATTGCTCAAAAAAGCTATTTCAACTTTAACTACAGTTCAACCTCTGCCTCCTTTTTTAGCAAAATATTGGGAATTAAAAGTGCAGCCAGCTGAGGTGCTGGAATATAGAGAAAATGCTGAAGGAATAGGGGAGGTGCTGATTAAATGGCAAGACTTGCCTGAATTTGAGAGTTCTTGGGAAACTATGTAGTCAATCAGGAGCAATTTCTTGAGTTTCACCTTGAGGACAAGGTGAGTCTTTTGGGGGGAAGTGTTGATAAGAATCCAAAGGATAAATGGGCTGTAACTAAAGTATACTCAATGAGAAAACGTGTGGGTCTTGAAAATGGGAAATGACAAACAAGGCCTTAAGTGTAACTAACATGCTGAGCTGGCAGGTAGTAGTGAATGAGTGATTCTGTTGAGGATTCTGTTGAGAGTGAGTCGGGGGTATATTTGTGGGTTGGTTAGCATACGGGAGTTGGGGAAGGATTGGCTTGGGACTTTGGAGGGCCTAGACACCCTTTACCCGTCTAGAATTTTCTTTCTTATTGTAACCAGTTTTTTTTTTCTGAATTCCAAGAATACAAACCAAAGAGATATCATACGGATATCTGCTCATTATTCAGTAAATTCATCTGTTCTTTAATTCTGAGTTTCTAGTTTCTATCAGTATCTCTCATACTAGTAATACTCCAAGTCCTTGGATAATTGATTCGGGTGCTTCCGATCATATAGCTAGTAA
The DNA here is from genome assembly GCA_029884595.1 of Ormosia semicastrata. Classification (NCBI taxonomy): domain Eukaryota; kingdom Viridiplantae; phylum Streptophyta; class Magnoliopsida; order Fabales; family Fabaceae; genus Ormosia; species Ormosia semicastrata. The sequence goes on along the minus strand of JAQQTO010000061.1, from coordinate 67,859,354 downwards.
TCGATCCCTTTTTACTTCTCTCTCTGTACCTAATTTTTCACACTTTATCACCTTGGCAGATGGCTCAAAGGTCACTGCCAAAGGTATTGGTTGTGTTTCACCTACTGCATCTGTGTCTTTAAAATCTGTCTTGTTCATGCCTGGATATCCTTTTAATTTAATTTCTTAGTCAACTTACTCGTTCTCTTAATTGTTCAGTAACTTTTGATTCTAACTCCTTTGTTATCCAAGACCGTGGTACGAGACGACAGTTGGCGTAGGGCATGAAGCACATGGACTTTACTATCTCGAGTCATCTCCACCCGTGGTTTGCGCTGCGACTGAGTCTCCAAGTCTTCTCCACCAACGCCTCAGTCATTCCAGTCTGTCAAAACTCCAGAAGATGGTTCCTAGTCTTATGAAGTTAGAATCTTTAAATTGAGTCGTGTCAATTTGGGAAGCATGTTCGAGCTTCTTTTCCAAGTCAAGTCCAAAGTCAAACTAAGTCTATTTTTTCTCTTATTCATTCTGATGTGTGGGGTCCAAGTCGTGTGTCTACCTCTTCAGATTTTAGGCATTTTGTTACTTTCAATGATGACTTTTCTCATTGTACTTGGTTGTTTTTAACGAAAGATCGTTTTGAGTTATTTTCTATATTTAAATCCTTCTGTACTGAAATTCAAACTCAATTTGGCAAAACGATTAAGATACTCCGAAGTGACAATGCAAAGGAATACTATTCACCTATTTTTTTATCTTTTATATCATCTCATGGTATCTTCCATCAATCAACATGTCCTCATACACCCCAACAAAATGGAGTAACAGAAAGAAAAAATCGTCATCTTATTGAAACTGCTCGAACTCTGTTATTACATGTCAATACGCCTTTACAATTTTGGGGTGAAGCTGTTTTAACTACATGTTATTTGATTAATCGTATGCCATCATCTATCCTACAGAACCAAATTCCTTATTCAATCCTTTTTCCCAAGGGCCCTTTATATCATGTTCCTCCCCGTGTATTTGGATGTACTTGTTTTGTTCATGATCTTTCCCCTGGTCAAGATAAGTTATCTGCTTGTGCTATTACATGTGTACTTCTTGAGTATTCCAGGTTACAAAAAGGATATCGTTGTTATTCTCCTGTCACTCATTGTTGGTATATGTTTGCTGATGTTACTTTCTTTGAAGAAACACTATATTTTACCTTTTCAATTGAACCAAATGTGGTCTATGAGGTTTTACCTGTTCCCTATTTTGGTCCACCTCTGAGGTCTCCAACAGCTTTGTCTGAGGTGCCTTGCCTAGATTCACCTCAACGTCCCTTCATTACCTATCAGCGTCGACCACGGGATACCATTCCTGTACTCGAGATAGCCGAGCATCCTAGTGAATCATGTCCTACTCCAATGCCTCCACCTACTACGGACCTCTCTGAGTCTGTCACTGATCTTCCTATTGCTCTTCGCAAAGGTATTTGATCTACTCGAAATCCTCACCCAATCTATAATTTCTTGAGTTTTCATCGTTTATCTCCATCATATTATGCTTTTGTGTCTTCTTTGTCCTCTGTTTCAATTCCTAAAAATACCAGTGAGGCACTCGGTCATCCAGGTTGGAGGCAAGCCATGATTGATGAGATGCTTTCGTTTAAGCACAGTGGTACGTGAGACTTGGTCCCTCTCCCTCCCAGGAAAACTGTTGTTGGTTGTCGATGGGTGTATGCTATCCAAGTTGGGGCGAATGGTAACATTGATCGTCTTAAAGCTCGGCTCGTTGCCAAGGGCTATACTCAGATATATGGTCTTGATTACAGTGATACCTTCTCTCCGGTTGCTAAAATTGCCTCTGTTCGTTTATTTCTAGCCATGGTAGCCATTGGTCGTTGGCCATTATATCAGTTGAACATTAAAAATGCCTTTATTTATGGTGACCCTGAAGAAGAAATCTATATGGAGCAACCACCTGGTTTTGTTGCTCAGGGGAAGTCAGGATTAGTGTGCAAGTAACGACGATCTCTCTATAGGCTAAAACAGTCTCCACAAGCATGGTTCGGGTAGTTCAATACTGTTGTTTAGAAGTTTGGTATGACACGAAGTGAAGCTGATCATTCGGTCTTTTATCAATATTCTTCACTTGGCCAGTGTATTTATTTGGTAGTTTATGTGGATGATATAATTATTACCGGCAATGATAATGAGAAGATATCTCAGTTGAAGGAACATCTGTGTAGCCACTTTCAGACTAATGACTTAGGTAAACTCAAATACTTCCTTAATATTGAGGTGGCTCAGTCTAGGAGTAGTATTGCTGTCTCACAAAGGAAGTATGCTTTAGATATATTGGAAGAAATTGGTATGTTGAATTATAAGCCTATTGATAGTCTTATGGACCCTAACAACAAACTATTATCAGATCAAGGAGAACCTTATCCAGACCCTGGTAGATACCGAAGGCTTGTAGGGAAGCTAAACTATCTCACTATTACCCGACCTGATATTTCTTTTCCGGTGAGTGTGGTAAGTCAATTTATGCAGTCTCCACATAATGGTCATTGGGATGCTGTTGCGCGAATTTTGAGGTATATTAAGAAGGCCCCAAGACAAGGGATGTTGTATTAAGATAAAGGGAACATTCAAATTGTAGTATACTCTTATGCAGATTGGGCTGGTTCACCTATTGATCGGCGGCCTACTTCAGCGTATTGTGTATTGTTGGTGGCAATTTAGTGTCCTAGAAGAGTAAGAAGCAGAATGGTGTTGCTCGATCTAGTGTAGAGGCTGAATATTGATCTATGGCAGCAGCTACTTGTGAGCTAATTTGGGTAAAATAATTGCTTCAAGAATTGAAGTTGGGAAGTATTGAACAAATGAAGTTATACTGTGATAATCAAGCTGCCTTACACATAGCATCAAATCCTATATTTCATGAGAGAACAAAACATATAAAAATGGATTGTCACTTTGTTCGAGAGAAGGTGCTTTCCAAGGAGATTATCACTGAATTTGTTAACTCAAGTGATCAACTGGCTGACATCTTCACAAAGTCTCTCCGTGGTCCTCGAATTCAGTATATTTGTAACAAGTTTGGTGCATATGATTTATATGCTCCAGCTTGAGGGAGAGTGTTGAGATTATGTATCCCTACTGTTGGAATTTACATATTATTGGAACTTGATCAGTTTATAATTTGCATTTTTCTAGTAACATTGGAACCTTAGCATCCTAGGAAATGTTTATTATCTTTTAATATCCTTGTAAATATCATACTGTAATTAATTCCTTGTGTATATATAAACCCAATATGCTGAGTACAATTTACTCAAGCAATTCAGAAATCCTCTCTTAGTTTTTGATATTCAAGTTGATATCAGAGCGAGTTGATCCCACTTCTGGTCTCTCAATCCATACTGTTTTGGTATTGTTTACGTCACTATTCTCATACTGTTACGGTACTGTTCACGTCACTGTTCTGTTCCAACTGTTCACGTCACTGTTCCGGTACTGTTTAACGTCACTGATCGGGGGGTACTATTCAAGTCACTGTTTGTATTGTTCCTGTACTGTTTACGTCACTATTCTGGTACTGTTCACGTTACTGTTCGCATACTGTTTGCGCTACTGTTCAACGCTGTCAAGGCTGGAACCCCGTCCAAAGTCCCCTCCTCTGTCAGAGTAAGGGCCCCAGTCAACTCAGACGGACATTTCCGATTGTTTCTCCAAGTCCCGTCGCCGAAAAATCAACCACGCGCGGCCACCAATTTGCCCAACGTCTGGTGCGTGTAAGCCACGCGCCGCCTTCTCGTCATCGAAATTAGTCACTGTCGGTCCTGTTCTGCTCGTCGGACCTCCCTGAGCCTGTTCAAGTGGTCACATGCTCTATTCGCCCCTGTTTGGATAGTGGGTCCTTGAAGCCTACCTTTGTTCTTATACGCGTCTTCTACTGCCACTGTTCGAGACCTCTTTTTGGGAACTTTTGACTATCTCTAAACTTGCTCTCATGGACTTTGATAAGCCTCAAAAGAATCTCACTCATTCTACGGCTTATCTCACTCATTCTATGTCTGCTGAATCTTGGATTCTAGATTCTGGTGCTTCCGACCACATTGCTGGTAATCCTTCACTTTTCTCAAGATTAGTATCCACCAAAATTCCTCATTCCATCACCTTGCCAATGGTGCTACTGGTGTTGGTCAAGCTGTACCTCTCCCATCTCTAACTTTGAACTTTGTTCTTTTTATTCCTGGCTGTCCTTTTAACTTAATTTCCATTAGTCAACTTACTCGCACTCTCAATTGTTCTATAACATTTTTTGTTGATTCTTTCCATATACAGGACCAGAGTACGGGCCAGACGATTGGCACAGGCTTTGAATCACAAGGACTCTATTATCTTCAAACTTCATCATCTACCATATGTGCTGTTACCAAGTCTCCTAGTCTTCTTCATTGTCGTTTGGGTCATCCAAGTCTGAATAAATTAAAGATGGTTCCTCATCTCTCTCATTTGCAGTCTTTTGAGTGTGAGTCGTGTCAGCTTCGAAAACATGCTCGAGGTAATTTCCCAAGTAAAGTCAATAATCGGTCTGAATCCCCCTTTCATATTGTTCATTCAGATATTTGGGGTCCTAGTCGTGTCAGCTCTACTTTAGGATATCGATATTTTGTTACTTTCATTGATGATTACTCAATATATACTTGGATATTTTTAATGAAAGACCGCTCTGAGTTGTTTAGCATCTTCCAAAATTTTTGCAATGAAATCCATACTCAGTTTGGGTGCACAATTCGTATTTTACGCAGTGACAATGCAAAAGAATATTTTTCTGCTCCTTTTAATTCTTTTATGTCTTCTCATGGTATGCTCCATCAATCTAGTTGCCCCCATACTCCACAACAGAATGGTATTGCAGAAAGAAAACATCGTCATCTGCTTGATACTGCCCGTACTTTGTTATTACAAGCCAATGCACCTTTGAAATTTTAGGGGGAGTGCTATTCTTATTGCTGGGTACTTAATAAATCGCATGCCGTCTTCTATTTTACATAAAGTTCCTTATTCCCTCTTGTTTCCTAAGGAACCCATTTATAAAATTCCTCCCCGTGTCTTTGGTTCCACTTGTTTTGTGCATGATCTTTCTCCAGGAAAAGATAAAATAACTGCGCGTACTGTTAAATGTATTTTTCTTGGGTACTCTCGCCTGCAAAAAGGGTACCGGTGTTGCTCTCCTACCTATCATCGCTTTTATATCTCTGCTGATGTTATATTCTTTGAGGAAACACCATACTATACTACACAGGTTGAACCAAACTATGGATGGCAACGGGGCGGAGCGGGGATAAGTAGTAGCCCCCCGCCCTGCGAATAATATCCGCCCCCGCCCCCGCCCCCGCCTCCATATCGTGCGGGTATCCGTTTATCATTCCCCCGCAGGTAAACGGGTATCCACAGATATCTGCGGGTACCCAATAAATTGTAAAAAAAAATCAACAAAATTTAAAAAATAAAATGGAAAAATGAAAAAAAAAGTATAATACCATAATTTCTCAAAATTTGTCCAACACAACTTAATCCAAAAATAATATCAAACACCTAAAATACTTTTGATTTATATAACTCTACCATATTTTAATTTATATAATTAAATTTTTTAGTAATTTTATATAAAATATGTGTAATTTTTTTTTAATTACCATGCGAGTACGAAGGAGCCACCCCCCCCACCCCCCCCCCCCCCGTTTATTAATCGGAGATAACACAAAATAGGTATTTGTACCCGCGGGAAAAATTAGACCGGTATTACCTGCCCCCGCCACGGGTATTACTCGCGGGTATCCGCGGGGATGGGTAAAATTGTCATCCCTAAACCAAACTCTATATCTCAAGTCTTACCAGCTCCTTACCTGAGCACTCCAGTCTTTGTTCCTCAGTCTTTAAGCCCACCAGAACCAGAAATTTCTTCCTAACAGTCTTCACCTCGTCCTCTCATCACCTATCATCGTCGTCCTCGTCCTTCGCCTCCAGAAAATGTCCCTACTCCAGAATCTGGTGATTCATCTCCTGCTTCAGCGTCCACACTTGCTCCGAATTCCTCTCCTACAGACCTCCCTATAGCACTTCGTAAAGGTATCTGTTCTCCTCGTAATCCTCATTCCATTTATAATTTTTTGAGTTATCATCGTTTGTCCCCATCCCATTATGCTTTTACTTCTGCTTTGTCGTCTATCTCTATTCCTAAATCTGTTCAAGAAGCACTAACCCATCCAAGATAGCGGCAAGCAATGATTGATGAGATGACAGCTTTAGAATCTAATCACACATGGACACTCATTCCCTTCCTCCTGGAAAATCGACAATTGGTTGTCGATGGGTTTTCACTGTCAAAGTAGGTCCTGATGGCAAAGTGGATCGTTTGAAAGCTCGTTTGGTTGCGAAAGGCTTTACCCAGATTTTTGGTCTTAACTATGGTGATACTTTCTCCCCTGTTGCAAAAATGGCCTCTGTTCGGCTATTCATATCCATGGCAGCCATGAATCGCTGGCCCTTGTATCAATTGGACATCAAGAATGCCTTTTTACATGGTGATCTAGCTGAAGAAGTTTATATGAAGCAACCTCCGTGGTTTGTTGCTCAGGGGGAGTCAAGATTGGTCTGCAAATTACACAAGTCATTGTATAGTCTAAAACAGTCTCCTCGATGTTGATTTGGACGGTTTAGTACAATTTTACAACAGTTTGGCATGATCCGCAGTGAAGCAGATCACTCTGTGTTTTATACACACTCATCTAACCTGTGTATCTATCTTGTGGTCTATGTGGATGATATCGTTATCACAGGAAATGATCATGAAGGAATTCAAAGACTAAAACAACACTTGTTTCGTCATTTTAAAACTAAAGATTTGGGTCGACTAAGATATTTTCTTGGGATTGAGGTAGCTCAATCAAAGGATGGTATTGCTATCTCACAAAGGAAGTATGCTCTTGACAGTTTAGAAGAAACTGGAATGCTAAGCTGCAAACCAGTTGATACTCCTATGGACCCGAATGTTAAACTCCTACCAGATCAGGGAAAACCCTTTTCAGATCCAAGAAGGTATCGGAGATTAGTGGGAAAACTTAATCACTGTGACTAGACCAGACATACCTTTTGCTATTAGCGTTGTAAGCCAACTTCTTAACTCTCCTTGTGTTAATCATTGGGACGCAGTTATTCGGATTTTGAGATATATTAAGGGCTCCCCTGGAAAAGGGTTCGTGTATACAAACAGAGGACATACAAATGTTGTTGCTTATACAGATGCTGACTGGGCCGGGTCTCCCAGTGATAGAAGATCAACTTCTGGATATTGTGTTCTTATTGGAGGAAACCTTATCTCATGGAAAAGCAAGAAGCAGAATGTGGTTGCTAGATCGAGTGCTGAAGCAGAGTATCAAGCTATGGCTCTCACTACATGTGAACTCGTATGGTTAAAACAACTCTTGAAAGAGTTGAAGTTTTGCGAGATAAGACCTATGATGTTAATTTGTGATAATCAAGCAGCACTTCAAATTGCTTAAAATCCAGTCTTCCATGAACGAACTAAATATATAGAGATTGATTGTCATTTCATCCGTGAGAAGATTGTTTCAAAGGAGATCTCTACTTCGTTTGTAAATTCTAATGACCAACTGGCAGATCTTCTTACCAAGTCACATCGGGGTCCAAGAATAACATACATTTGTGACAAGCTGGATGCTTATGATATATACGCTCCAGCTTGAGGGAGTGTGTTGGAATTTACATATTATTGGAACTTGATCAGCTTATAGTTTGCGTTTTTCTAGTAACATTGGAACCTTAGCATCCTAGGAAATGTTTATCATCTTTTATTATCCTTGTAAACATCATACAGTAATTAATTCCTTGTGTATATATAAACCCAATATGCTGAGTACAATTTACTCAAGCAATTCAGAAATCCTCTCTAAGTTTTTGATATTCAAGTCCTACAAATCAGGGATTGTATATAATTAGGATTTCTAATTAGGGCTGATTGCTTAGTTTCCATTTAAGTGTAGATTGACTTTAATATAAATATACAACTGCTAAGGAGTGTTTTCCTAAAGCATTCATCATATTCAATGCCCATCAAAGACCAATCTTGACATTATAGACCCATCGACAACCAACAGTCATTTTGCCATGAGGTAAAGGGACAAGGTCCCAAGTACCACTAGAGTGTAATGCAGCCATTTCGTCAACCATAGCCTGTCGCTAGCCAGGGTGAGATAAGGCTTCACTTGTAGTTTTAAGGATAGAAACAGAAGGCAAAGAGGACACAGGCATAATAGGAAGGAGATAAACGATGATAACTCAAATGACAGGCATAAAGGGGGTTAGGGTTAGGAGTAGACTTGATACCCTTGTGTAATGCGATGAGCAGTTCCAGTGCAGGAGGTCGAGTATCGAGCTATGGCAGTAGCAACTTGTGAACTTACGTGATTAAAACAATTGCTTCAGCAGCTAAAATTAGGAGACGTCAAGGAAACGAAACTAATTTGTGACAATCAAGTTGCTCTACATATTGCTTCTAACCCAGTCTTTCATGAAAGGACCAAACATATAGAGATTGACTGTCATTTTTTCAAAGAAAAGGTTATTTCAGGAGAGAACACAACTCGTTATCCAATAAACAGTTAGTTGATATATTTACTAAGTCCCTCAGAGGGTCTCAGGTTGATTTTATTTGTAACAAGCTTGGAACATATGATATATATATGCTCTAGCTTGAGGGGGAGTGTTTGAATTAAGCCCATGTTTCATAGCTGACTCAGTGGTGATTACTAGATATTGTAATCACCACTTCATAGGACTTGGTGTTTGTATTTAATTCATTCATGTTCCTTTTGTATATAAATACCAATCTATTTGTGTGTGAAGCGACACAATTCCTCAAATCCTCTCCAAATTCTATAGGATGCAAACCATATTTGCTTCGAATAACTTTATGCCATAAGGAGAAAGTAAAGGAAAACGCCAAAACCACTTGGCTGCCAAAGCAATATTCTTGGACACAAAATTACCAAGACCCAACCCTCCCTCTTTCTTAGGTCTACAATAAACCTCCCAACTCACAAGATGGTCTCTACTCGATTCCCCTACCCCTGACCAAAGAAAATCTTGCGTAATTCACTCAATTCTCTGGGCAACAACCACCAAAATATGTAAAAGGGAGAGAAAGTACAAAGGGATACTAGATAGACAAGATTGTATAAGAGTAATCCGATCTCACAAAGAAAAAAAGCACCCTTCCAAATATCTAAATGTTCGGATATCTTACACACAACCAGATCACAAAAGAACAAGGTTCAAGGATTACCTCCTAGAGGGACACCAAGATAAATGAGAAGCCATTGAAGAGATTGACAGCCAGCCAACGTAGCAAAAGTAGTCAAAAACTGACTATCCACATTCAAACACGCGAGACCACTTTTGGCCAAATTAATCTCAAGCCCAAAAATGACCTCAAAGAATCTTAAGATAGACAAAATATTGACAAAGGAATCAACATCCAGCTCCAAGAAGAAGACGGTGTCATTGGCAAATTGAAGATAGGAGACTAAAACCTGCTCCAAACCAACCTTCAACCCCTTAATCAACCCATTATTAATAGCTCTAGACATCAACCGGCTAAGAACACCAACCACAATGATGAAGAGAAACAGAGACAAAGAATCACCTTGCCTCACTCCCCACTAACCCTTAAACCAAGACTTAGGTTCACCATTCACTATACATTGCAAAATTGGAAGAGGACAAACACCCTGAAATCCAACTTCACCTATAGACCCAAAGCCTTTCCTATCCAAAACTTTGACCAAAAAACCCCAACTAACACGATCATAAGCTTTTTCAAAATCTAACTTAAAGACAAGACCTTGTTTTCTTCGGGTTCTAATATCATCCACCACCTCATTAGCAATTAGTGCAGCATCAAGAGTTGGTCCACCCCTGTTAGGAACCAGGTCCAGCCCAATCCTAAGCCCCTTCAATTCTACACCCGCAGGCCCAAGACCCATGTTACTCCAGATAAACCTTGAGGGGTTTATTCTTTGTTCTAGAAGGATGATTCAGCATTGCAATCCCGTAGAATAAGGAAGTAGTTATAGAAAGGGGAAATCTGTTATTATGCAGATCCTGATATATAGAGGGAATAGGGAGTTAGGGAGGTATGGAAAAGTTTTACATTGTGAATTGGGGTCTGGAATAGATATTCAAACTTGGGGGAGCTATAGCTCTTTTCTTTCTTGTAACTTCCTTCCTTTTATCATTCAATAACACAAGGAATCACATCATCCTCATCACCTTCTGCTCTTATATTTCTATTTTCTGTTTACTGATAGGAAAAGAACTTATCAATTGGTGCTTTCGTTGAGAGATTTGAGAGTGTATGCTAACACGAATGACGACAACGACGCAACGCTTGGATGCCATTGAAATGCGGGTTGCCGCCGTCGAATCGAGTCTCAGAAACCAAGAGGGGTTGCTTAGGGGGCAGGATCAAATGGTGAGGTCACATGGGTCGACACTGAAGGAGCATACAGCTCAGCTGAGCTCCTTGAGGACTAGTGTGGACGAGCTCACCAGCTCCCTTCAAGCTTTAATCCTCGAGGTGCGAGATGGGTTCCAGCGGCAACGACAACAATCTCCGAACTCTGAATCATCACCGGAAACTGAAACGTCCCGTTTGTCTGCCAAGCATGTAGAGATGCCTTCTTTCCAGGGCGACGATCCTGTAGGTTGGGTTGCGAAGGCGGAGGCATATTTTGCAGTCTAGGGAACGCCACCAGGGACGAGGGTGCAACTAGCGCAGATCTGCATGGAAGGAATGACATGGCACTGGTTCAAGGTCCTCCGAGATGCCGAGCCTGAGATGACTTGGGAGAAGTTCAAGAGATCATTAATGGATCGCTACGGCGATCACCAATCAGGTAACCCTTTCTCTCAACTCAAGTTGTTGCAACAGACTGGTTCTTTGGATGAGTATGTTGAGGAATTTGAAATCCTCATGGCACAAATCCCACCCCTACCCGAAGATCAATACATGGGATTTCTGTTAGGGAGAATGAAGGAGGAGATTCGGATGGAAGTCCTGGCTTTCGATCTGCCGAACCGCCATAGAATGATTTTGGTGGCTCGTTCAATAGAGAGAAAGTTGGACAAGGTAGCTCATTCTGGTGGGTGGCGCAACACCTTCCAGAATCGTAGGCCCCCATCGTCAACACAATCACCTCAGAGTGGAAATAGGGGTATGGGAGGGAACTACACCAATTCGGCCCAATCCTCAACAGGAAGTGTAAATGGGCCCAACGATAGAGGGCCCAAATCTGCCCAGCCAACAACGACCCAATCTCGTGGGGGTGCTAGGAACTTATCCTATCATGAGCTTATGGATAGGAGGAGATTGGGCCTGTGTTTCAAGTGTGGCCAGCATTGGAGCGCTAGCCATATCTGCCCTGACAAACACCTTCGGCTCCTCATTTTCGATGGAGACGAACCCACCGACACAAATATCTTAGCCGAGGAGGAGGACACGGAAGAAGGAAACGGGGAAAAGGTCTGTCAAGTTCTTGATTACAGAGCACTCGATTCCAAGGAGTTAGCCGGCTCTAAGACTATCAAGTTGGAAGGAACCTTGGTGGGATACCCAATCATTCTCTTGGTTGATAGTGGCGCCAGCCACAATTTCGTGGCCAAAGAGCTGGTGGCATCCTTGGGTCTCGCCGTCTCCAATACGGAGGAGTTCTCATGTGGGTTTAGGAAACGGCAGCAAATGTTCATCTCAGGGAATTTGCAGAGCACTCGAGATCAGGATCGGGAGGTACACAATGACAGTCGATGCTTATGTGTTGGATCTTGGTGGGGTTGATATCATCTTGGGAGTGGCGTGGTTGGAATCGTGTAGAACAACCCCCATGGATTGGAAAAAGAAGACCGTTAGCTTTGAGGAGCAGGGTCGCGTGATCACTCTCAGGGGCTACCACATCCAAGATAACGTCCAAACCTCATCCCTACAGGGAGTTTTACAAGAGGCAGCGACTGAGGGTTTCGAGTCTCGCAACATCGAGGGTCCAGGGATTTCGAGTGATTCACCCAGGGGTCACGAGCTAGGCGGGGTGCTGAACCAATTCACTGAGGTGTTCAGCGAGATGAAGGGGCTGCCCCCTCATAGAGCCCACGATCATGCCATTACACTGATTGCAGGGTCCAAACCCGTGAGTGTTCGTCCTTACCGATATGCTTATCATCACAAAGATGAGATAGAAAAACAAGTGGAAGAGATGCTTGGTGAGGGGCTGATCAGACACAGCACTAGTCCTTTTTCTAGCCCAGTCATCCTAGTTAAGAAGGACAGTACTTGGCGGATGTGTGTGGATTTTAGAGCCTTGAACAAGGCGACAGTACCAGATAAGTATCCAATCTCGACAATTAACGAGTTGTTAGATGAGTTGCACGGCTCCTCCTTTTTCTCCAAAATAGACCTCAAGTTCGGTTTCCACCAAATTCGGGTTAAGGATGCAGACATCCACAAGACTGCCTTCAGAACCCACGAGGGCCATTACGAATATCTTGTCATGCCATTTGGACTTGTGAATGCTCCTTCAACCTTCCAGTCGACGATGAATTCCGTGTTTCGGCCTTTACTAAGAAAATGTGTTCTGGTTTTCTTCGACGATATACTTGTATACAGCCCCACTTGGCAGACTCACCTAGCCCATCTGAGTACTGTTCTAAGCCTCCTCACTCAACACAGGTTTGTGGCTAACAAGAAGAAATGTGTGTTTGGGTTGTCCTCCATTGATTACCTCGGCCACGTGATCTCTGCTCAAGGAGTAGCAATGGATCCCTCCAAGGTCCAAGCTGTTTTGGGGTGGCCAATGCCTACTAATGTGAAGGGAGTTCGTGGGTTTCTAGGACTCACAGGTTATTACCGCAGGTTCATTCGAGATTATGGTAAAATTGCCCAGCCGCTTACTGCACTTACCAAGAAGGACGGGTTCAGTTGGGGTCTAGAGCAAGCCCACGCCTTCGAGCACCTCAAGCAATGTCTAGCTTCTTCCCCAGTTCTGGCACTTCCAGATTTTTCCAAGGAATTCATCATCGAGTGTGATGCTTCGGGTAGAGGAATTGGGGCGGTTTTGATGCAAGAACGCCGACCCATCGCTTACTTCAGCAAAGCTCTAGCAGCTGCCGCCTTGTCTAAATCAGTTTATGAAAAGGAAATTATGGCTTTGGCTCTTTCTGTCCAGCATTGGCGACATTATCTCTTGGGTAGAAGCTTCAAGGTCTACACGGATCACCGTAGCCTTAAGCATCTCGCTACAGCACAGAACAGATATTACCACCACGAGACAGAGGCCGGTCGTCAAAATTGATGGGGTTTCAATTTGAGGTAATTTATAAACCAGGGCCCGAAAACAAGGCTGCAGATGCACTCTCTAGGCAATTCCTCCCTTCGGCAGAGCTTTCCACCATCTCCATCGACCCTCTTGGGTGGATTTCCCAAAAATCAGAGTTGAAATTAGCACAGATGCCGAGTTGGAGTCCCTGCGGCAATCCTTGCAATCTGATCCTAGCTCTATGCCTCACTACTCTCTCCGAGATGGCCTCATTTTCTTCAAGGACAGATTGATGTTGTCCAGGAATTCTAGTCTGATTCCTACACTCTTGGCCGAGTTTCATGATACTCCACTGGGAGGCCATTCCGGGTTCACCAAAACCTACAAGAGGATGGCTGGGAGTTTCTTTTGGAGGGGTATGAAGCAACATATCATGGAATATGTCCGTCGCTGTGATACTTGCCAAAAGAACAAATATCAGGCCATGACTCCCGCTGGTCTGTTACAACCTATCCCTATTCCGGACTTGGTTTGGGAGGATATTTCTATGGACTTCATCTCGGGATTGCCTAAGTCCCACGGGTTCGAAGTCGTCATGGTAATTGTGGATCGACTTTCCAAGTATGCTCACTTTCTGCCTCTGCGTCACCCATTTTCTTCTAAATCAGTGGCCGAAGTTTTTGTGAAGGAGGTGGTCAAGTTGCATGGTTTTCCCAAATCCATAATCAGTGATCGTGACCCACTCTTTCTTAGCAAGTTTTGGAAAGAGATGTTTTGTCTCCAAGGGACTTCATTACGGATGAGTACCTCTTACCATCCTCAAACCGATGGTCAAACCGAGGTAGTGAATCGTTGCCTGGAAACCTTTCTCCTCTGTTTCGCCTCGGAGCAGCCCCGTCAGTGGTTCTCATGGCTGTCATGGGCGGAATTTTGGTACAACACTTCTTTCCATTCGGCCATAGGGAAGACTCCCTTCGAAATAGTTTATGGGAGGCCCCCCCCCTTCCGTTATTCGCTATTTGAGGGGCGAGACGGCCGTGGAATCTGTTGCTGCAGTACTTTCTGATCGTGATGAGGCACTGCGTCAGCTGAAATATCATCTTCATCGTGCTCAGCAGCGTATGAAGAAATATGCAGATGCCCACCGCCGAAACATTGTCTTCTCTCCTAGAGATTGGGTATATGTTAGGCTACGCCCACATACACAGCAATCCTTGGCTAGAAGGATCAATCCTAAACTGTCCCCTCGGTACTTCGGGCCTTGGCTAGAAGGATCAATCCTAAACTGTCCCCTCGGTACTTCGGGCCTTTCCAGATTGAGTCTCACGTGGGTGAAGTGGCTTACAAACTCATCCTACCATCTACTTCCCGCATTCACCCGGTATTTCATGTTTCCCAGCTCAAGCATTCAATTCCAGGTACCTAGGATGCAAGCTCTCTACCACCTGATATGGCAATTGATGCCTCGAAACTCCTATCCCTGAAGCAGTTCTGGCCACTAGAGAGGGGAAGCGAAATGGTCGCTTTGTCATGGAATGGCTCATCTTTGGAGCAAACTACCTGTGGATGAAGCTACCTGGGAAGAAGCGGAATCCATTTAGAGCCGGTTTCCTTCTTTCTGTCTTGAGGACAAGACATGTTTTACGAGAGGCGGTATTGTTAGGAACCGGTCCAGCCCAATCCTAAGCCCCTTCTATTCTACACCCGCAGCCCAAGACCCATGTTACTCCAGATAAACCTTGAGGGGTTTATTCTTTGTTCTAGAAGGATGATTCAGCATTGCAATCCCGTAGAATAAGGAAGTAGTTATAGAAAGGGGAAATCTGTTATTATGCAGATCCTGATATATAGAGGGAATAGGGAGTTAGGGAGGTATGGAAAAGTTTTACATTGTGAATTGGGGTCTGGAATAGATATTCAAACTTGGGGGAGCTATAGCTCTTTTCTTTCTTGTAACTTCCTTCCTTTTATCATTCAATAACACAAGGAATCACATCATCCTCATCACCTTCTGCTCTTATATTTCTGTTTTCTGTTTACTGATAGGAAAAGAACTTATCAACCCCGAATAAAAGTCCATTGATTCTCAAAATTGGTATCCGAAATGACCTCACTTAGCCTGGAAGCAAGAACTTTCATAATTATCTTATAGACACTAGTGACCAAGCTAATAGGGTAGAAATTTGTTAGATTAAGAAATTATATTAGCACATGTTTGTATTAGCTATCAATCTATTAGCTATAGTTTAGGAAATTAATATCCCTATAATTTCTCTCTTTATTTATTGTAATCAGTGTATATATATCAATGATCATGTGTGTAGATATAGACGTCTTGTTGGTAAGCTTAACTATCTTACAGTAACTCGACCCAACATCACCTTTGTTGTAAGTGTGGTGAGCCAATTTCTGAATTCTCCTTGTTATAGTCATTGGGACGCTGTGGTTCGCATTCTTAGATACAACAAGAGTACACTAGGTAAAGGCTTACTTTATGAAGACAAAGGCAATGCTAAAGTTGTTGGTTATTCTGATGCTGATTGGGCAAGTTCCCCGTCTGATAGGCGCTCAACTTCAGGATATTGTGTCTTTATTGGAGGTAACCTAATCTCATGGAAGAGCAAGAAACAGAACATTGTGGCTAGATCCAGTGCAGAGGCCGAGTATCGTGCTATGACAGCAGCAACCTGTGAGCTCACATGGCCAAAGCAATTGCTTCAACAACTTAAATTGGAAGAGGTTAAGGACATGAAACTAATAGGAGACAACCAAGCTGCTATGCAAATTTCCTCTAACTCAAAATTTTCATGAAAAGATCAAACACATAGAGATTGACAATCATTTTGTCAGAGAAAATGTTCTTTCAGGCAAGATTACTACTGGCTTTGTCAACTCCAAAGACCAGCTAACTTATGTTTTCACTAAATCCCTTGGAGGGCCTCGAGATGATTTTATTAGTAACAAGCTTGGTGCATACAACATATATGCTCCAACTTGAGGGAGAGTGTTAGATTAGGAAATTATATTAGCACATGTTTATATTAGCTGTCAATCTATTAGCTATAGTTTAGGAAATTAATATCCTTGTAATTTCTCTCTTTATTTATTGTAATCAGTGTATATATATCAATGATCATGTGTGTAGCATAATACACACAATTCTCCAAACACTTCTTCAAAATCCTTTACTTTGACCGACCTATCATCTTTAGGAACAAGAGTGACAAAAGTAGGGTTCATATGAACTCCTATTTTACCATTACGGAAAAATTCAGCAAACACCTTAAGGAGGTCAGCTTTGATAATATCTCAAAAATTCATTGTTTAACTAGTTTCTTCTTGTTCCTTCCAAATTGTCATAAATTATCTGGTTCAAATTTACTTTGTATGAACACAACAAAAGAATACCAACAGGCCAAATATTCTCCAAAGAAAACAATGTCCATGAATGAAGGTTCGACAAGTTAAAGAGTCGCAAGGATTACTTTCATACTTAGAACTCCGATAATCATCCAGAAAAAGTGATACCATAACAATGTTGATGCCAAGAAATTACATCAATTGTTAGATGATACCCAGTGATTGAAGTGAGAGGACATGGTAATGCTCCTATTTAACCACAACAATGCCATCCCATGCATTAGCTTAACAGACAACAATCCCCTTAGTCAGCTTCTTGGGATAAAACCTTCAAAATTTGGCAAGTGTGGAAGAAGGATGAAACGTAGTTAAGTCAACAATCTCCACACAGTTTTTGAGTGAAGAAACAAGAGGGTACATATTTATCACATGCAAAGCTGATCAGTTAGAACTAGCTATGTATTTAACTGATTCAGTTTGATGCAAATGTCATGGGGGTTAGTCTAGGGTTTTACTGAGCTTGTGAAATTACTTAAGTTCAAGTGGGTATTGTACCCTAATTACAATTCAAATTTCTTTTCTCGCAACCTTATTATAAGATAGCATACAATTTAACATCACTCCTTCACTTAAATACTTCGTTCAAGCTTTTCATCAAAATGTAAATAAGGGTATTGATGTTAGATTCATCTAACTCTTATAATTGTAAATAGTTGTTTAGCTCCTCATTCACTACCCATGCCATCTAAGGTTCAAACCACTTCCTAGAAGGCCTTAAGACTTAAGACTTCTTAAATATCTTACTCCCAAAACTTTTGAAAGACAAGGGCAATTAATTTTTCACGAAGCGTAAGCTACTTCAAGCCTAATAAAAGTCAAAAAATCATATTTCCCCTTAAAGTATTGTGCTTATCTGCAACAGCTATATGGTTTTCAGTGATCATAACTGGTATCACGAATAGATTCATTTTTTTTCATATGCTTTGTTCATGAAACAGATTGAGCATAAATGCTTCTCCGTGAATTTATTATTCCACACTATATTCGAAAAATAAGGAGAAAAATCTATAATAATGTAAAAAAACTTACGTCATCTGCGTTGCCGGTTCTCCAACAGATTGAGAAGCTAACACACCAACTGGCTCTCCTGGCTGTGCAAGACTTGAGACATACTTGTGCTCCATCAAATTCAAGAGATCTGATCGTTTTATTGAACCAGGATTTCTGTGTTTTATAGAGAAATCACGAATGAAGTTTTCTGCTTTTCCTTTAAGAGCATCAGGCAACTTGTTAATATAAGGACTGGATCTGTCTAGCCGTCGGCAACAATTGCTGTAAACCAATTCTTTATTCTGAAATTAATAATAAACAAATAATATAAAAACAACAAGATACGAGTTCCATATGTAATTTATGGTTTTTTAAAAAATAATAAACATGTTCATACAGTTGACAATGCTTCAAATTTGGTGATAAAGCTAGTTTGATGGACATCTACACCATCTTCTCCATAGTGAAACTGAATAATTGAACCATCAGCATCACGGACAGTATGATCATAACAAACTTTAAGACATTCAAGATTTTTCATTAGGCATCTTTGCAGGTAACCACTCCGAGATGTTTTGACTGCAGTATCAACTAACCTGTAAAGCAAATATGTCATTTGTAAGGATTTAGGAAGAAGTAAACCATATGATAACCAAGAATAATTTAAGCCATCCATATGGGATTTAGAAAGAAATAAACCATGTGATAACCAAGAAAACATTAAGCCTTCCATGTTAAAAAGATCAAAACGTTTGCATAACTAAATTGAGTGATTTTGCATGAGGGGAAGAAACAGCATACAAACAAGCCAAAGAAACAGAAAGAAAGAGTTGTGCTACACAGCCAGAAATTTTCATCCAGAATTTTAACAGAATTAACATAGGTTTAAGGGTGGCTATTGGATGAAATACAGTAGTTGGGATTACTCAATCATCCAAGAGTCAAGAAACATCCCAACTCATTCTGTCGAAAATTCTGGCTATAGCATTTTTCAAATCAAAATGCATTGGGTGGGTGGGGGAGAGTGATGTAATTGTGCAAGGCCATATTTTGGACCAATAACTTGTGGTTCTAACATTTGAGAAAATGCAAACATAAAGGCAACAAATAAACACAAACAAACAATCAATAACAAGTAACAACCAAGCCTTATCCTGCTAGGTGAGGTCGCTACATGGATCAATTGACACCATTGGGCTCCATCAAAGACCAAATTTTCTGCAAAATCATTTAGATAAAGGTCTTTTTAATGGTTTCTTCTAAGGTTTTCTTAGGCCTTCCTCTACCCCTTTTAATCAACCTATCTTCTATTTGATCTACTTTTCTCAATGGAACCTCTATTAGTCTGCCTCTACCCCTTTTAAACAATCAATCAAGATAAAACTCAGCATCTACTAAAATCATATCATGTAACCCAACTTCATAGATTATGATCTTTTAAACTGCTGATTATTCTTTACATTGTCTTCCCTTTCACATTGTCTACCCACAAGTTAATAGGAACTGGTATTTCACTAAGAAAATGGAGGAAAAACCCAAGGAGCAGAGCTCTGATTACTGAGAAAAATGGCAGAAAAGCATAGAAACAAGTGAAAGAAATAGAAAAGGAAAGAAAGAAAATCAGAGATGCAAGATGCAGTCTCTGCCCCAATGGCCTAAGCCACCCCAAAAGCACTCCTCACTGATTCTGCCCTACCTGCCCGTTGGCAGGTTGTTACATTGTCAACCAACGTCATGCTTATCACACTCCCATTTCCCACACACACTATATAGTCTAGCTCCATTTCCACACGAGCTATAGTCTAGCTAGCATAGCATAGGAAATGCCTAACAATACTCCCCCCAAGAAGATTCAACCTACGTTGCACGGGCAGGTGCAGATCGGTACCCTATGACGGATACTGGTGCGGGTACGAAATTTTTTAAAAAACTAGGGTATGCAGTACGTCATATATATATATATATATAATAATAATAATAATATAATATATATAATAATAATAATAATAATAATAATAACTAAAATCTCGCACAATAAAATATTATTACGTAACATAAAAATTAAAGCATACTAATTTTAACATAAAACATAAAAAGAAACTTACATTCCCTTCTTCTACTTTTTTACTTTACAATATAATCACATAAGCTTAGGGTCCAATTATTTTTAACTATTTCAGATTACATATTTATAACTATTTTTTCCATGATCAATTATTAATAACAACATAAAATATATTTTTTACATAATAAAACATTATAAACATTATAATATTAATATTTTAAAATCAAATATCTTATTAATGTCAAATAATTTATTAGTAAAATTTAAATAAATGAATAAATTAATTCATTTTAAAAAATTAATATTAAATTTTTATATATAGCAAATGTAAACAAAGCAGGTTTTAACCAAATGTCCTTTCCTATTTTCTCTCTCCCAATTCGTTTTCTGCAGGCCTCCTCCACCTTTTCGTTTTGTTCTTTCTCGCCATTTTCGTTTTCCTGGCAGCCTCTACCTTTTCGTTTTCCTCTTTCTCTTCCTTTTCGTTTTCCTCTGCCTCTTCCTTCTTTCTATACAACACTTCATCTACTGGCAGCCATGGCAGTGACGGATAGAGCCAAACAAGTGGCTAGGAGCAGACGAATGGAGGTGGTGACTACCGAGTGTTATCGGAAAAGTTCATCGGAGGACTTTGCGCGGGAATGACCTAAAAAAAGCAGCGGCCATGGCGTGGCGGTACTACAGAGCCAAACAATGGCTAGGAGCAGACGAATGGAGGTGGTGACGGTACCGGGTGTCATCGGAAAAGCCTCGTCGGAGGGCTCTACGCAGGAAACGACCGGAAACAGGAGATGCCGTGCAGAACGGCAAGCGATGCCGTACCCAAGCTGCACCGGAGCCGTACCCGTACCGAACCGGAGCCGTACCCAAGCCGTAAATTCAAAAAAAAAAATTGGGTACGTGCCGACATACCCAACGCATACCCAACGCGCCCGTGCACGTGCACGTACTCGCACGCATTCTCCTCCCTGGGAGGAGTACCCATGCTTCAGAGGATTCAACTTGTTTTCAAAATGAAGGTTTGTGTAGGGGCTCTGTAATAGCTGAAAGAAAGTAGTTACCCCAGGGTCCCATTGCTTGAAGCATAATGGCCAAGTTATGTTCGGGGCATAAGTACTTCCACCTGGGTCCCATGGACCTTCTCCAAGTCTCCTGCTTCTCCAATACTCCAGATCCCAGCAGCCACACCAAGAGCTTCAGCAGGTGGAGGGTCCATAAAGTCATGCTGCAACAAGGCAACATGTGGTCTAAGCATTACTCCAAAGTTGGAATTTGGAACAATTATTCCAAAAGCTGTCTCCTGCAATATTTGGGTTGCCCTCGCAACAGTGCCTGCTTCATAGCATGGCTTCAAATTTATTGCCCGTTCAAGATAAGGTTTCCAGTGGCCAGTGAATAAGTCCCTTCCGATCATTTCAACACCACCTTGATAATACTCGAGCATATTTCTCAAAAAGGGCTCATTGAAACTATCTCTACATACCAAGACAAAAGGACACTTGTTCAGTAGAGATTCACGAACATTGCCCTCTCCAACTTTTCCAAACATATTATGAGATGCTACCACAATGTCTAATGCATACACAGCTTTGGCATCACGTTCAGCAATTTTAACGGCTTCTACCCATTTATTCCTTCTCTTGCTCCCTTTATAGTCCATTTTCTTTCTTCAATCAAATGAGTTGGATCCAATAGACTGAATGAGATCCATCTTTAATTTCTGAATGATGCCCAAAATGCAACTCTAAATGTGGTCCAACCTTCTCCTTTTCAGAAACTCCTTTTCTACCCTCACTGAGTTTGGCTTGGCCCATTAAGTCTAAACTTATTCCCATTTTCAGAATCCCCATTCTTCTCATCACTGATTTGGGCTTGGCCCATTAGGTCAGAAAGGGGACCCAATAGGTGTAATTCCCGTTCTGCCCTCCTTTCTCCTTTCACACCTTCTTGAGAATTCTTCGTGGATGTTCTTCCATGGTGCAATGCAGAAACCTGCTTCAACGTGCATCCATCCAGAGCCACCGCCATTCCTCCTATCTTCTCACCACCACCCACCGCCTGGTAGCGGATGTAGTAGCGTTTGCAGCTCCTACAATAAGAAAATGCAGGTACTTCCCGACTCAACAACCAATCCGCCACCTTTTTGACGAGGCAACCTGACACCTCCCTAACAATCCCCAGTGGAATGCCGGCCAAGTCACCTTTCTCATCCTCAGTTCCCACCACTGGAACTAATTCAATGCTCGTTCTTCCAAACAAACCACTGCGATGGCTACCTTCTCCTCCTCTGGGATCAGATTGATCTCAAAGTACCATTCAACACGATACAACCAACTGTGCGGATCATTGCCCAAAAAATACGGCACCTTTGGCTGTCGCCTCCTCTCCTCCCTTCGCACCTCCTCGGAGTCAAGTAGCCCTCTGTTTCTGTTCCCAGTGCAGTGATTGCTTCCATTCCCTTCTAGTTTCATCTCCGCGTTTCAAACGGCCACCGCGATCTGCTTCGTCACGGATTGCATCATCTCCTCAAACCTCCAATTGATAGTCTCCTGGATCTGCCCAGGAATTCCGACCATCCTCTGTTTGATTGCTTCCAAGCGGCTATCCATACACGTCAATACCATCCAGAGACTCCCTAGGATCAGGAGCTCCGATCCCACTAATAGGATATTTCACTAAGAAAATGGAGGAAAATCCCAAGGAGCAGAGCTCCGATTACAGAGAAAAATGGCAGAAAAGTGTAGAAACAAGTGAAAGAAATAGAGAAAGAGAGAAAGAAAATCAGAGATGCAAGATGCAGTCTCTGTCCCAATGGCCTAAGCCACCCAAAACCACTCCCAAAATTCTCTTCTTCCTCTCCACTCCCCCACCTTCCCCTTTTATCCTTCTCCTAACTGATTCTGCCCCACCTGACTGGCAGGTTGTTACAATGTCAACCCACCTCATGCTTATCACACTTCTTTCTCCCACCATTTCCTACACACGCTATAGTCCAGCTCCATTTCCACACGAGCTATACTCCAACTAGCATACCATAGGATGTGCCTAACCGCATATTAAAACATATTTGTCATATTACATATACTTGTCAATAAACAAATAAACAAAACAGCTCTATACATAAAGGGAAAAGATACTAGCATAAATAATGTGAGGTATGTGCAAAATCTAGACCATTCAGAAATAGTTATAATGGGACCAGAGTGATATCCAATGGCTTGCATGGGAGTATGTAAGGAGTCTGTGAGTGTAAGTTTGGGCAAATATCATTACTCACATATAAATTATTGCATCAACAACACAAATGACAATGGTCTAATTTGGTGATCTTATCTTCTTTTTTTGGGGGTCTACAGGTGAAAGCACAAACTTGATTAAAAAGAACACTCAATAGATTATTTGTTGAAATTAAATTAATAGAGAAAAGTTAAGAATGGTTGAGACAACTTTGAATCTGCAATAAACAAGTGAAGAATGTGCTAGATATTGTAAATAATTTTCCCTTCCCAAAATCAATAGCAACAGATATTAGTTGTGTTTCTTTCCTTCACATGCACCAACCCACATGGAAGGGCAGTAAAGTTAAAGTACACCATATGCATTCACGGGTAGTCATGTGAATTATATGACCAGTACATGTCACTGATGTCACCAGGTTTAAAGCAGAGAAATTTAGACTCTGTTTCTTATTTACTTATCTTCTATATTCTTTTTATTTGCTAAAGTAATTCTTTCTGTTTATATTCAAAGGGTTTAGCTTAACTACTATAGTTAAAATAATATTATTGTGATTGGTTCTGCCAATATTTGTAACAGATATATGCTTCTACATATTAGGTGCCACTATATCTTTTAGTTTTCTATTAGAAATGATGAACAGACAATGAAATAACAATTCACAACACCAACGACCCATACATCATTTAACAACAAAAATGTATAGAAGGAACTGCTATCATCTCAATCCAGAAGAATTTTTTTACCCTTCACGACCAGCCATGCAATGAAAGTAATATTCCTGTGGTCGAAGAGCTGTAAGAAAACGATCAATAATGAATCCTCCTGCCCTAGGGGAACAATCCCAGGGAGGAAAGCATGGTAAGGTCTTTCCGGAAACCATCCGTGGAACTCGTTTTCCTTCCAACTCTTGCTGGCCTAGATGAGAAGATATCTGCTGGAAATTGACCTGTTTAAAAGCAATATGAAATCATCCTAGTATCACCAAATGTCATAAACAAAATATATACATGACTTGTATGAATTAGCAGAGATGAAAACAGACTCAGGATAGAGTGATTTAGAAACCAAACCAGAACAGTTAGTTCTAAGGTAGAAACTGGAAAACCAATTGCCAGACTAGTGATAACTTTACTGTCTGGTTTTAAAAAGAACCTGTCAAAAACAGTTGCAAACCAGCTGAACTTTCCAAACTAGTTTAACACCAGAAGAAACTGTACAAAAATCCTTGCATTTATTAATGTATCTAGAGCATCCCATTAAAATGCTTCGGGGCCAACACCTGTATGGCAACAAAGGATCCCTATTTTCTAGCATTATTTCCAAGAGAGTGCCTTACATTAATTTCTCTTCCTCTAAACAAACAATTATGTGTTACTTGCATTTTTTTAATAAAACAGAAAAGTAATTCATTAAGACAAAGAGAAGAAATTACAATGATTTTGGAGGATAAGGAAAAATCCTTAACATAAGATCAAAACACAAAAAAACAAAGAAAAAAGAAAACATCAATAGAGCAAAGCTGCCCAAACCCTGAACATATCTGTTAGGTCCCCTTAAAAAGACCATGTGATTTACACCAAATAGAAGCCAAACGCCTAATCTTATCCCAAATCAGCTGCTGTGCCATATAAACCTCTTTAAAGATACGAGATCTACGCTCCAACCATATCTATAGTTGCGCTTCATGCACCCAGTTATTAGTTTTACTTTTACATACGCCAAACATTCAGGACCCCTTGGCCCCAAATAGCTTCACCACTGCGAATACGCATATCATCCAGTTTCCAGATTTAGCATAAAGTAAAATTTAAAACTAAATTAACAATCTTGTACACATTTTTTTGAACGAAAAAGAATGTTAAAGTTCATGCTTTTTGATAATTTTTAATTTTGAATTTTTTGCATCGTCTGCTTACTATTCATTAGGATCTTTAATCTCATAAAGCAAAGAATAATGGATTTCACTCTGGTCCTAGGCTCAATTTTAGTACTTCAAATGTGTGTAGTATTAGAGACACTGTAACACCCGTGAAAAGGTAATAGACTTGTATAAGGTTACAGAGATAGCCTAATACCTGATTATCATGTTTGTGAAGTTTGGTGACCATCTGAGCACGTTTAGTCACTTTGCTGCAACTCTATGTGTTAAATATAGCTGTTTTCAGCCCCGTTTTTCACTTAAACTGTCCAGTTAATGGAGATAAGTGTGGAGAACTTGTTTCTAGGTCCCAATTGTGTGGATGTAGTTTTGGTTAAAGTTTGAGAATTATCGGAGTTAGTTTGGCATTTTTAAGCATACTAGTTGTGTGTTTTAGTGCCGGATTGACCCCCAGCAGATATAGAAAAATATGAAAATGGCGTAATGAGATTTTTAATGAATCTTAAGATTTATTTTAAATTTGTTGGAAGTTAGGAAACTTGGTTTGGTTATAACTAAGTGTTCTTAACTGTTCGGGTGAATTTTCGTCACTTTAGGGCACAACCCTGTTTCTGCTAAGGCCTATTTAAGGCCAAAATGTGAGTCTTAACTCACTTTTCTTTTCTCTTCTCATGGCTGCCACAGGGAGGACAAAAGAGCAGAAAACTCAAGGTATTGAGGGAAGAGGATCTTCATCAAAACAAGAGAAAGAGCTTAGTTTTGCGGAGGAAAGGTTAACCAATTTCATTTCTGGGAATTGAGGTAGGGAGAAACTTGTTCTTAAACTCTTTTCCTACTTTCTCCATCTTGTTATTGAGTTATGGCTTGGTGTGTGATTTTAGGTTTTGAGTTGTTTTTGGTTGTTTGAGCTTAAATCTTGTTATAGAACTTGATGATGGCTTGTTTATGAGTTGTTGGGTGTTTGGAAAGGGATTTCCTACCCTTGTATGTCTCAAATTCCTTTTGAATAGAAAATTGGGGTTTTAGGTTTTTATATGGATGTTTATCCTTGATATTTGGTTTTGAGTGAAATCAAAGTGGTTTAAGAGATTTAAGTTGTGATTAATGATTTCCTATGTGTTTGAGAACCTAATGGGGTCTTAGAATCACTAAAAAACTGGATTGGAATGGCCAAAATCCAAGGAGAAAACCAATGGAACAGTACCACGTACTGCAGAGTGAAGCAGGCTTCTAGTTGGGCGACACGGGGTGGGCCGTGTCCCTCTCTGCCAGGGGATTTTGTGAACAGTGTTCACAGTGTAGGACACAGGGTGGGCCGTGTCATATGACACGAGCCGTGTCTGAGCTAGAATCTTTCAAAATGTTGTTTTTCGATGTTTTCCAAGTTCTTGGCTTGATGGGATCATTGACATATGTTCCCTAAAGTGTATGGAGACTCTAATGGAGGTTTTAAAATGAATATAAATCAATTGGTATGTTATTTATCGTGGTATTTAACATCATTGTGTTTCATGTTGGTAGTTAGGGATGTAAATCAATTGACATGCTAGTTAATGTAGTAATTGGCATTATTGTTTTTCCTTATCTATGTTAATGAGGGTGAGTCCTTATTGTAGATGGTCTAATGTGATTTTGAACAAGTAGGTAACCAATCCTTCCCATCACAGAGATCATTGTTCTGATCAAATATGATTGTTGTTGAAGACCGTGTAGTTAATGAGACTTCACTACCCGGAGAGGGTGATCATACATGATTATAAGTGAAGAGGTAACATACCTTCCCGATCATAGTAATGAGTTGAGGATGGTCTTTCCCTCACACCCTGTGGAATAGCTGAAACTGGGTTTCCAGTGCTTGTTCAGAGCTTATGGAACCGAGTTCCTTTGTTTTGTTTAAGGCTCATGCATTTCATGACATTACCAGATAACTGGGTTCTTGTAAATGGTTTCATACATTTTGCATTACATGTTTAGGATTATTGCATAGGCATAGGCATTAGTCATAAAAATTGGCATAACATGACGATTGTATGGTCGGTTGCTATCATGACATATTCGTGCATTGCAATTGTATAGGCAATTGCATGTCTCTGAGATGGAAATGTTGTTTGCTTTTGTGATTAAAGTGTTAGTTGATAATTGAGTATATTATCTGATAGTATATGTCTATATACTGATATTGGAATGCTTCTACTGAGATATGTTTTCTCACCCCGATTGTGTTACTATGTAAATTCAGGTGCAAGTTCCTCAAAAGGGAAGGAGAAGATGAACGAAGATTAGTATAGTTATATGCTTTTTGATTAAAAAGTTTGCATAATATGCTAGTTTCGTTGTTGTAAAAGTTATATATTACAATGTGCCTTGAAGGCAGTGATGTATATATATCTTTTGGTTATCGTGGCTCTCCATATTTACTCATGGTATATGAATGATATGGGTTAGTTGTTGATGTATGTTAAAAGTAGCATGGCCGGTATTGGGTTATTCTTTTATATGACGATATAATTGGATAGCAAATATTGGGATGTTACAGACACTTGAACACTTAAAATATTCATAGCAGATTCACTGTGTTCCCAACAGCACAGCACACACGGTATGTATGGTGTTCTGTATCCTAATATGCAAACAACTAAGATAAACAGAGTGATGTGGACAAATTATTAACATTACAACAGTATACTTACCATACTACCCTTAGCTCCAGATGTAGTCATAAGAGAAATCCAATTTTTTCCAGAGGGTTTCAATATTCCTTCAGATAGTAGCTCCTTTAATATCCCTGAACTTGTTCTGGAGTTAAGATTGCTTGTCATCTTCCTATCTAAGTATGTTAAGGCTGCTTCTCCATTACTGCGTATTTTTTTCTCAATATTCAACTGCAATGTGATTGGGTCTGAAACGCCAAATACACCATCACATCACAAAATTGCACAAAAAAACCAAATGGTAGTATGGAAATGCCAAGGACCCCAGGAAAGATAACTATGAATTGCATGCATGTCTAATGATATGACAATGCAGGAGAAATGAATGCCCAAAATTTATTTGGTTAAGAAAATGTTTTATCCATAATATCTCTAAAGCATTATTTCTCATAGATTCTGTGTTTGTACGAGCATATGTTCTTTTTACAGTATTGTATGAGCATATACGCACATCAACCCATCATAACTTGATGGATACAGTTCCTATTAGTTTCCATTACCAGGACAAACACTAATCTAACAACTAATGAGCCTATCAAAGCTCACTTGAATATCATGAGAATTATAAACCCCCCACCAAATTGGTTTCTTCTGTGCCTGTTTAGAAGACATGTTTGATTCAAAGTAGTCACCAAATGCCAATGCTTACACAAGAAAATATATTGATTGTAAGACATGCCCATCTTCACAAAACAAAAAAAATGGAGAATATGAAAGACATAATTTCGTTTAAAAAAAATTGCCATTTAAATAGAGAGAAGATACTCAAACAAAACAATCCCTTAAAGAGGTGACAGATAAAGGCCTACAGTACAAGCAGAAATGTCCCATGCTGTTCATGAAGATACATTGAATTCAGCTAGACATTCAGCTCCACATCAACAATGGTCAACGGTGCACTGAAGAAAGGAGCATTCTCTCATATCTAATTGGCCTTGCAGATTCTTTTACGAATCATCAAGAACCAAAAACTCAAATAAGAAGCCTTCATTGGGAATTATTAAGGGTGAAAATTACACAAAGTAAACAAGTCAGAAGCCTCAATATAAATTTTCATTTTCCATTTAATTTATCAGCAGCAAGAATCTTCACAACTTCTTTGATCCATAACTTCTGCATCAGTCTTTTTTGACCTATCCCTTACCCTATCCCATTCCCATGATTTAACCTTCTCTTCGCATCATGGTATCATTATCAAGATCTTGTTTGCCAATAAAAATCTTAGAAGATACTTCTTTGTATTATCCTCAACTGACTAACCTTTTTAAAAACAGAGACATCTCTTACCCATTTATCTATGTTCATCTATCTACGTTTGCATTAACACTGGTCCACTTCATTTTGTTTCAAAGAGAAATATTGTACTGCACTGCAGAACTAATGGCAAGAACAAATCAATTCAAGAAAGTGAAGAAAAGTAGAACAAAATAGAAGCTACTTGTGTCGAAGGAATTTCATTATCTTAAGATAGTTAAGAGTCACTGCCACAATTTTCTATTCTGAAATCAGAGTCAAGGCATTCAATAAACAAAATAGTATTAAACTTGGGGTAAAAAAATTACATAGAAAACTAGCAATTCACCAAATTATAAGTAATCAATGAATGTTATATCACATCTGGAAATGGTACATTATTCTATAATAATATGATTTGTTTAAATTAATTTTACGGCAGAGTACCTATATTATCAACATCCATGACTCCAATAAATTCACAATGAACAATGTCACCAATTTCCTCACAGCTTTCAAGTTGAGTCATTCTTTCACCATCCTTTCCTTCTGTTAACAGAAGATCATCTACTCCACATGTGAACCCATGCATCTGAATGACAGAAAATAGATAACAGAATCTTGTGGACTACATAAATCCTATAAAATAAACCAAAACGGCAAAACTAACTAATTGGGGGCTAACCTGTAAAAAGGTAGTAAATAAACGACTTAATGCTGAAAGCAGATTGCCAGCAATATTTGAGCCATAAAGTTCTTGCACTGTATGTACCATACCATAGTCACCAAATTGAGCCTTATCAACTACACCACGCACCAAATCATTTCTATATATCAACAATTTATCCTCATCAGGCTCATCCTTCTTTCTTGATGTATCTTCAGTGCATCTTTTTGCCTGCCTGCTTCGAGTCTTGAAAAAAGTAGATGGGATTTTTGCATTCTTCTCAACAGTAAATGGTGGGGAACCTCTGGTGATATAGTATAGCAATGCACTGATAACCTAAGGAGACAGCAGAAACTAAATTTATTTACAACCATTATGTCATCTAAAACGAAGAAGCAAATCATACCAAAGTAGGAAAATAAGAAACAGGATTTAACACATAATAACTTCAGAGTTTAATATACTGTGAAATAATAACTACCAGAGAAAAAAAAAAGGCAAAATGAAAAGGTTTCTGCAAGTTTATTTAGATAGTAATCTGTTATAAATCTTAACTTGGAGACCCTAACAGATAGTAACCTGTTTTCCTGTCCATAGGGGCTCTGGCTTCCATATTGCAGGAGGAAACATAAACATTTCACTCTCGGAATTTGACATGAAAACTTTCTGCCCAGGTTTGCCATAGAAAGAGCCAAGCCCAGCCATGGATACACCTGAACTGTAGAGAAGTTGATTGAACTCTTCACAACTTAAAAAAGTATCCTTTTTTGTAAGAAGAGCAGCACTTACAACATGATCCTGGAAATCATATTCAAAATGAGGAAAAAACTTCAAAAAATCACAAAAAAAAAAAACTTCTTTTGTAAATAACGTGCTTTAATTATTTATGCAGAAATAGAGGGTGTGAGACTCAACGGTAAGGTTGCTGCCTTTTGACCTGGTCACTGGATCAGGCTGCATGCATCTTACTCTCTCTAGACCCCACAATGGTGGGATCCTCATGCACCATACTATCCCTTTTTAATTATTTATGCAAATACCTGAATCAAGGCTCTGATTGGATCACCACTGGTAGGCTTCACATATTGATTGTTGGCATTTACAATATTGTAAGCTTCAGCACGAGAAATTTCATCTTGTGGAAAATGAACATTAATCTCATCACCATCGAAATCAGCATTGTAAGTACTGAAATCATGAGGAAAAGAAGAAACAAAAAGTGATTGGCTACATCAGAATAAAATTCTCACAATAGCTTATCAATGTCAGTTGTCAGATATAGTCAAATGTATTAATAATATATCACAATCACACCAAGCTCTAAGAAACTAAAATTACATATTACCTACAGTTTGCATAGTGCATGCGTACTGTTTTCTCCCCCTTTAGAACACGAACAACATGTGCCATTATACTAGGTTTATGAAGCGTAGGCTGCAATATAATATAAAGTTCAATTCATCATATCACATATTTTCTCAATATAATCTTTACAAACCTGTTTATATGTTAATTGTGGTACAGTACCAAGTTATGAAATCAGAACAATCACGGGTAACTTATAGAGAGAAAGAATTTTAACTCAGAAAAAGGAAAAAAAAAAAGTTTCAAGAACCACATCAACTTGACAATTTCCAAGAGTATATGAGAAAATTTAATCGGCATACACCCAGCATTCTAATGTCATTTTTAGATTTTTCTTCTTTTCTTGTTTAAAAAAAAAAGAATATTTCATTGAAGGAATAGAAGGCAGTAACATGATAAATATATTGATATAACACATCATATGAGATAATGCAGTACCTGTCGATTGACAAGTACAATGTCACCATCCTTCAAGTGGCGATACACAACTTTTCCTTCAAATTCATGATCATATATCTTCCCATGATGCATAATAACCCCTCTAGAGGACGGTAATTTCCTTGATGTCAAAGAAAGCAACTTCCCTTTTGGAGGAAGCTTGACTATTGATACTTTATCAGCATAGTGCGTGGCACCCGGATGGGATTCAGGACCATTAAGAATAGCATCCCTTAACTTGACTACATTCCAAGGAGTCACTCTCTGCAAGATATTAACATAAAATCCAAGGGCAGGTAACAAAATGAGACATGTAGAGGTAAAAAGATGTGTTTTTCCATAACTAGTAATACCCTACTCCATGCACAGCGACAGTCCAATATACAATTAAACAATTGCAAAGCAACAGTATGATCAACTGTTTATTGGCATGTTACAATTTAATATCCTACGCATTGTTTGGAGTCCTTAAGGAACTCTCAACATTTCACTTCACTCTGGAGCAATTTCTCATTCTATGTTTATAATGGTCTGGTAAGAATAAGGAGGCCAAAATTTTGCTGCAATGTGCAGATTCTTATCCGGTTGGAGCAAAATGCCTACTTTTCATTTTCAATTTTTCAGTCTTCTTTAAATTATATGGGCTGCTTCAAGGGAAAAGATGATTTGTCTGTATAAGATCATCAGATTTAAATAATATAGGCAGAAAATGAAGTCAACAAAGGTACAATACCAAAATATTTGTTCCTATTAGATCCATATGTAAATGTGCAGACAGTGTGGTGACATGCAGATTGCTAAATAAACAGAATCGACATCACAAATTCATAACAGAAATAGAGAAAATAACAGAAATGCACATCGACTAATAGACTAATACGTAGTCACAACCTCACCTCAGGATATGTTAATCTTAAAGCAAAATACGGGGGAATCCCAATTTCATTGACTGCTAAATAAGGATCTGGAGATATAACAGAGCGGCATGCAAAATTAACCCTCTTTCCCATCATTTTCTGGCGGAAGATGCCTTCCTTCTTCTCCAGCAACTGACAAATTCCAGTAGCCATGTCTCTTTGCCCTAGACCAAGCAAGACGTAAAGATAATTCTATGTTACAACCATTAGCAAGATATCTAAAACATCTAAATATTAACATACTTATCAAATGATCCACAAAGACTCATCTAATGGACTGAAAACTTAGTTTCAGTAACATATTGTTATCTTTTGGTTTCTTTGAGGAATACCTTATATTCTGCTCGTGTAATTCTTTCTTCCTCTTTTATAATATTATATTTCTTCTCTCATCAAAAAAAAATCCCTTTAGAGACCATTTATTACATTAAAAATTTATAAAATGAAAAAATTTATAAAATATGTATATTTTCATTATTACTTATTGGTATTGGTCATTGTGTTTATTGACAAATTACAAGCCAACCCAACTACACCCAGCTCGACATGTTACCATTCCAACAAGGTAAGCAAAACGAAGCCAGAAGAAACTCTCACCAGAAGAAGTTTTATTGTCAAATAGCATGTTTACAGATTTCTGAAGTTCCATCCACCGGCTTAGAACCTTTGAGGGTTCTGACTTGTTTAGATGAGCATCTCCTAAGGATATGTTGGATTCTAAAACCTTAGTCAACAAAACAGTTTGAGGATGCTCCATTACCTACAAAAGATATTGACAGAGTAATTAAAGCACATGCTGGATCAAAGAATGGTCAAGTATTCACAAAACAATGAATGGAATAAAAATCAATAGCTACACTTCAAATTTCTGCAACAACCAAGTCTTATCCCACTAGGTGAGATCAGCTACATGGATCAATCGACACCGTCGAGCTCTATCAAAAACCAAATTTTTAATAAACCCATTTTGAATAAGGCCTTTAAAAATGGTTTTCCCTAAAATTTTCATAGGTCTTCCTCGATCCGTTTTAATCGGACTATCTTCCATTTGATCCACATTTCTCATCGGAGCCTCTATTAGTCTTCTTCTCACATTATAAACCACCCTAGGGCGAGTTTTTGTCGTCTCTTCAATAGGTGCTACTCCAACTTTTTCCTACATACATTCATCCCTAATCTTATCCTTTCTTATATGTCCAATCAACCTCAACATTCTCATCTTCTCTACACCCATCCTAAAAATAATCACTTTTTTCAAAATAATCACTTTTTAAAAATTTTTGCGATTCAACATCTTTGGCATTTTTCTCATTTTTTTGGGTTAATGTTTTGTGTGTACTAACTCTACCTATGTTGACCTTTGTTGCAAATCCCTACATAGCCGGCCCCAAGCCCAGATAAAAGAGGAGGGTTGTGTTAGGCAGTCGATAGCCAACATAAAACTTTGTCGAATCTTTATAACATGGATCAACGAAGTGATTATGTTAATGCTAGGTCGTTGCCCCTAAGCAACACGCTGTATAGATCGAGTACAGTGTCAAATGAGCAAGAACGCTGCATCGCCGCCTAGGTGTATTGAAAAATAAGCAAGGGTTCCCACATTTTCGTGAACGGATGTGGGTAAAGACGCTAGTTAACAAGAGTTGGATGCGTTTTGGAACTTGGAATATAGGCATACTTATAGGTAAATTGATAGGAACCCGATTTAAGAGAAACAGAAACTGTATTATTGATTGAAAAGAGTAAGAAATATTACAGAAGAGAAACCCCTATAATCCTGGAGCCAAACTCCTCAAAGAAGATATGATTCTCTCTCTCTACCCAACCTCTAAGGCCCTAACCGAAAGATACGTAAAGATGCTCATTCCTATTCTACCTCTCCATATTAAACCATTGCATATTCTAACTAACTGCCACATCAACAGCTCCCTAATTCTCTCCCCTCTTCTCTTTCTTTTTCTTACATTCATAGACCCTCCATATTATGGACCTGCCTTGTTTAAAGCCCACCAAGGCATCTCCTTCTGATACAGCATTAAGGCCCGTGTTCAGGGGTCTATCATTACTCCCCCCTGCAGCCACAACCTTGTCCTCAAGGCTGAAAAAGGGAAAGTGACTTTTCAGCAATAGTTCATCTTCCCATGTGACATCTTCTGCGGACATTCCCTTCCATTGGATTAACCACTCACGCGTGTGTTCACCTGCGTCGAATTTATCCCTCCAAGACAACACCTTCTCAGGAATTACGATTGTGTCAGCATCAGCCTCCAAATCTAAGGGCAAGTCAAGAGAAGACTGATAGTTCCCAATTGCCTTTTTGGGCTAAGAAACATGAAATACAAGAAGCACTCTAGATGAATCAGGCAACTTAAGTTTATAGGCCACTGCTCCCAACTTCTGAACTATTTGATAAGGCCCAAAAAATTTAGGAGCCAACTTTTGATGAATCCTTTGAACAACAGAATTTTGTTTGTGTGGCCTGAGCTTAAGGAACACCCAATCACCTTCTAAATAGTGAACTTCCTTTCTCCTTTTATCCGCATATTGTTTCATTTGCTCTTGAGCCTTGTGCAAGTTGTATTCAGCAGCTTTAATGCCTCATCTCTGTCCCGCAATTCTCGTCTTCAACGCGAGTTTCCCCCTCCATATAACGAACCAAAGTTGGTGGTGGCCTTCCATATACAATCTGAAATGGAGTAGAACCTGTAGAGATATGGAATGTGGTGTTATACCACAATTCAACCCAAGGGAGCCAATGAGACCAGGATTTTGGTTGCTCTAATGCAAAACACCTTAAGTAAGCCTCCAAACATCTATTAACCACTTCAGTTTGACCATCCGTTTGAGGATGGTAAGAGGAGGACATTTTCAAAATGGTTCCTTGAAGCTTAAATAATTCTTTCCAGAAAATGCTAACAAACAGGGGGTCTCGATCGCTTAATATAGAATCTAGAATACCATGCAGCCTCACTACATCCTTAGCAAAAATTGCAACTATACTGCGAGCTGTGAATGGATGTTTAAGAGGAATGAAGTGACTGTATTTAGACAGCCTGTCGACCACCACTAAAACTGCCTCGTAGCCATTACTCTTGGGTAACCCGGTTATGAAATCCATGGAGATTTCACTCCAAACCGAGGTAGGAATGGGTAATGGTTGCAGCAACCCGTTAGGAGTAGTAGCAGAATATTTTTGCCGTTGACAAATGTCACAAGCCCTGACAAATTCTTGCACCATTCCTTTCATTCCTTGGCAAAACAAATTGCCAGCAAGCTGACAGTATGTGCGTAAGAAACCTGAATGCCCCCCACTTGGTGAGGCGTGAAATTCCTTTAATAACAGTGGAATTATAGGAGATTTGGATGGCAAAACCAACCTGTTCTTGTAAAACAGCACCCCACCGTTCAAAGAGTACCCCGGCCTTGACTCCGGGTTGACTTGCAAGTCATCAATGATTTGTTTCAACACTGGATCGCAAAGAACTACTGCTTGTATGTCTCGACCCTGTTGCCAAATCGAATAAGAAACAATGGTCTTCAATTCAACCTCCTCGTGCTGCTTGGATAAAGCATCAGCCACCTTATTCTCGAGTCCAACCTCATACACCACCTCAAAGTGGAATCCCAAGAGTTTAGCTATCCACTCCTATTGGTTTGCTGTAGTAATTCGCTGCTCTAGCAGATGCCTTAAACTCTTCTGATCAGAATAGACAATGAATTTTTGGCCCAACAAATAATGCCTCCAATGCTGAATTGCTAAGACCAAGGCCATCAGCTCTTTTTCATAAGCTGACTTGAACAATTTGGCTCTAGAAAAGGCTTTACTAAAATAAGCCATAGGGTGCCTATGCTACATCAATACTGCCCCAACACCTTTTCCTGAAGCATCACATTCTATCTCAAATGGAATGGAAAAATTAGGAAGGGCTAAGACAAGGGCTGATGTGACTACCCTCTTCAAATGCTCGAATGCTACCGAAGCCTCTACATTCCACTGGAATCCATCCTTCTTGGTCAAGTCAGTTAGTGGTTTGGCTATCTTCCATAGTTAGCAATGAACTTCCTATAATAGCCTGTTAACCCAAGGAACCCCCTTACTCCCTTCACATTCTTAGGTATGGGCAATTTACAACATTCTTCACCTTATTAGGATCTACGGCCACTCCTTGATGAGAAATAACATGACCAAGATATTCAATCTGCCTCTAACCAAAACTACATTTCTTTCTATTAGCGACAAATTGATGCACCTTTAACACTTGCAAAACAAAAGCAAGATGTTGTAAATGTGAACTCCAATCTACACTATATACTAGAATATCATCAAAAAACACGACGACGAATCTCCGAAGGAAAGGCTTAAATATCTCATTCATAACGGATTGGAAGGTGGCAGGAGTGTTACTTAAACAAGGCAGGCCCCTAATATGGAGGGTCTATGAACGTAAGAAAAAGAAAGAGAAGAGGGGAGAGAATTAGGGAGCTGCTGATTTTGCAAATAGGGAATTAGAGGTGACCTTGGATGCTTATGTGTTGGGTTTAGGTGGTGTGGCTAGAAACATTAGAGAAGGTTACTATGGATTGGAAGGAAATGTCTATGGTTTTTATCCAAAAGGGGCGTGCAGTTAAATTGAAGGGAAATGATGCCTTTAGGAAAAAAGGGGGACTCGAGGGCGCTCCTGCAACCCTCCAAAGTATTGTGGAGGAAGAGGTTAGGGAGATTGAAGGACTAATGTGGTCAACAGAAGTGGAAACCGAGGGCGAGCAAAATTCCCATTTGTCCAAGTTCCACCAACAAGAGTTACAAAAGCTTTTGGGCAGCTATATAGAGGTTTTCAGGGGTCTATCATAAATCAATGGAAATAGTTGACACCATGATTAGGAGGAGGATTAATTTTATGTGCCTACAAGAAACTAAGTGGGTTGGAGAAAAGGCAAAGGAACTCAATACTTTGAGTTTTAAGCTTTAGTACATCGGCAAGGTAAAATCTAGAAATGGGGTAGACATAATAGTAGATAAGAATTGGAAGAATAATGTTGTGGATGTGAGAAGGCTCGGAGATAGGATCATAGCTTTGAAGTTTGTTGTGGAACAAGAGACTTTTAATGTTATCAATGCGTATGCACACCAAGTAGGGTTAGACGAGCACTACAAGATAAAATTTTGCGAGGATTTAGAAGGTTTAGTTCAGAGAATACCATTAGGAGAGAATATTTTTCTAGGAGGAGACCTAAATGGTCATGCGGGGAGCGAATCTAGGGGGTTTGAGGGTTTGCATGGGAGTTATGGTCTAGGAGTAGCTAATACAGAGGGCAAAGCGATTCTAGATTTTTCGGTAGCGTTTGATTTTACAATAGCTAACATTTATTTTAGGAAGCGGGAAGAGCATTTTATCACATATAGAAGTGAGGGTTCTTGCTCTTAAATTGATTGCTTTCTAATAAGGAAATCTGATAGAAAGCTTTGCATGGATTGCAAAGTCATCTCTGCAAAGAGCTTGACTACCTAACACAAGGTTTTAGTTATGGAT
The DNA here is from genome assembly GCA_029884595.1 of Ormosia semicastrata. Classification (NCBI taxonomy): domain Eukaryota; kingdom Viridiplantae; phylum Streptophyta; class Magnoliopsida; order Fabales; family Fabaceae; genus Ormosia; species Ormosia semicastrata. The sequence continues at coordinate 67,821,535 of JAQQTO010000061.1, read as the reverse complement.
GTACGGGTTAAGATAAGAGTAAGGAGAAATTGTCGAGACAAAGAGCCAAGGATCAAATGGTTGCAACTAAAGGGCAGAAAACAAATGCTCTTTTAGAGAAGGATTATGGAAGAAGAGATTTGGGAGGTGCAAAGGAGTGCTAATGATATGTGGGACGAGATAGCTAAAGGGATTAGGAATGTAGCAAAAGAGACACTCGGTGAATCAAGAGGCTTTGGACTCAAGGATAAAGAATCTTGGTGGTGGGATGCAAGTGTACTAGATAAGGTTAAGGTTAAAAGGGAATGTTACAAAGTTTGACACGTGTGTAAAAATGATGATAATTGGAAAAAATATAAGGCAGCTAAAAAAGATACTAAGAAGGTGGTGAGTGAGGCAAAAAGCTAGAGCGTTCAACGGGTTATATCAATCGTTAGACACTAAAGACGGAGAAAGGAATATTTACAGGCTTGCTAAAAGTAAGGAAAGAAAGACAAGAGACTTAGATCAAGTGAAATGCATTAAGGATGAAGAAGGTAAAGTCTTGGTTACGGAACAAAAACATCAAGGATCGATGGAAGGGTTATTTTCACAAGTTATTTAATGAGGAACATGGGACATTAGGGGACTCGGATATTCTAAACACTAGAGAGGAGGACCAAAATAAAACATTTTATCGTAGAATTCGGGAGTTTGAGGTAAAAGAAGTATTGAAGAAGATGGATAACAGAAAAACAGTCGGACCGGATAATATACCTATTGAGGTATGGAAGTGCCTAGGAGAGAAAGGTATAAGCTGGCTCACAATGCTGTTTAACGAGATAATGAGGTCTAAGAAAATGTCAAATGACTAGAGGAGAAGCACTTTAATCCCTATTTATAAGAACAAGGGAGATATACAAAATTGTTCAAATTACAGAGGGATTAAACTCATGAGTCATACCATGAAATTATGGGAAAGAGTTATTGAACGAAAATTAAGACAAGAGACTCATATTTCAGAGAATCAATTTGGTTTTATACCTGAGAGGTCAACCATGGAAGCAATTTATCTTCTACGAAGATTGATGGAGAGGTATCGGAGGAAGCAAAAAGACCTACACATGGTTTTCATTGATTTGGAAAAAGCCTACGATAGGGTACCGAGAGAGGTCTTGTGGAAGGCTTTGGAGAAGAAAGAAGTTCGTATCGCCTATATTCGAGCAATCCAAGATATGTATGATAGGGCTAAAACTAGTGTGAGAACACAAGGTGGGGTTACAAAAGATTTTCCTATAACTACAAGACTGCACCAAGAGTCAACTTTGAGTCCATATCTTTTTTACCTTGGTCTTGGATGTGCTTACTGCTCATATTCAAGAGCCAATGCCACAATGCATGTTTTTTGTAGATGATATAATCTTAGTTGGAGAGTAGAGAGAGGAAACAAATGGGAAGCTAGAGCTTTGGATACGAGCTTTGGAAGAACATGGCTTTCGTCTAAGCAGAAGTAAGACAGAGTATATGGAATGTAAGTTTAGTAAGAAGCGTGTTAATGCTAACTTAGCGGTGAAAATTGGAGATCATGTCATACCACAAGTCACACAGTTTAGGTATCTTGAATTTATCATACAAAATGATGGAGAGATAGAGGGAGATGTAAATCATAAGATTCAAACTAGATGCACGAAATGAAAGAGTGCTTCAGGAGTTATTTGTGATAGAAAAATGTCTCTCAAGCTTAAGGGTAAATTTTACCGCACAACTATAAAGCCCGCGATGTTGTATGGTATTGAATGTTGGGCGATAAAAAGCTAACAAAAGCATAAAATCAATGTCGCGGAGATGAGGATGTTGCGCTGGATGTGTGGCCATACAAGACAAGATAGAATTAGGAATGAATGCATTAAAGAGAAAGTAGGGGTAGCACCTATTGTGAAAAAGATGGGAGAATCTCGCCTTAGGTGGTTTAGACATATAAGGAGAAGACCCTTAGAAGCCCCTATAAAAAGAGTAGATTAGGTAGAGAATAGCCCAATAACTAGAGGTAAACGAAGACCAAGAAAGACTATAAGTGAAACGATTAAAAAATATTTAAATTTAAATGGCATTTCTGAAAACTTAGTTTATGATAAGGTACACTGACGTCGTTTGATCCATGCTCACCTAGTAGGAAAAGGCTTGGTTGTTGTTGTTGTTGTTGTAAAGTTTTGTGTGTACCAAACACGCTAGATTTCCAAGGGGTTAAAAGTTACTCCCTCTTTTATAAGCATAAATAACAAGGTAAAAGATAAATTTTAATCCATTGATGTTTACACAATGAAAATTTGAGACCTTACTTTTAAGGATAAATGCATCGTCAAAACATCTTATCATTGGACTATAAAACTTGAAGATCATCATGGATCTCTGTTAGCAAACCTCTAATTAAGAGGGCAATTATTCTGTTACAATAACTTTTAGTTGATTAGTCTATTACAATAAATATTAGTTGGTTATTCTGTTAGTGGGGGAAGTTTGAGGAGTTATAAATAGGGAGGGCTCCTATGGGGCAAACTAATCTATTTCTGAGCTGTAAGGAGGGTTTAGGGAGAGTAAGGACCCCTTGAATGTCCTTGGAGTGAGTGTGTTCATTGTAGGTTGGTGATTGCCATTTCTTGATAGTTTCTTGTAATCTTTCCTATTGATTCTATATCCCCCTAGTTCTGATACAAAGAGGAGAATTTATTAATAAAGTTTCTATCTTTTTCTTTAATTTCTGATCCAATTCTATCAACTGGTATCAGAGCTCCCAAATCCTGAGAGCTTTTCATGGTTTTTACAAGAATGGAGGCAAGAATGGATGCGGTGGAGAGAGGACTAGAAGCTTGGAAACGCCAAGCAGAAGAGGAGTTGACTAGGCGAGAATTGCTAAAGGCAAGGATCAAGAAGACAGAGGAGACAATGGACGAAATTCTGAGGCTGGGGAGAGGGTTCAATCAAGACTCACCTTCAGGAGACCAATCCAGCAATTCCAATCGTGATGGAGAGAGATCGCATGAAGAAAGAAGGTCAGTTGAGGGTCCAAGATTTGAGGAAACAGACAACCAATGGAGGAAACTTGATATTCCTCTATTTTCAGGTGAAAATGCTTATGGGTGGGTGAATAGGATAGAGAGATATTTTCAAGTGAAGGGGATAATGGAAGAGGAGCGGTTGAGAGTAGTAACGATGGCAATGGAGGGACACAGGTTGAGTTGGTTTCAGTGGTGGGAGTCTTGCACCCACAATGCTTCTTGGGAGGCTTTTCGCATTGACATTAGGTGATCGAAGATTCCAACGGACCACTACGCTGTCAACGATGCGTATCAACGATGTTGATGGAGGAGTTGGTACCCCTATGAGGTTCTTCAACTGGGCCAACAATGTGGGCTTGACAAAAAATCCGGGCCTGTGGAGGAGTTTAGCTAATGGTTTGAGTACAGAAGCTTTTGAGTTGTATGCGGGCCCTTTGAGGAATACTAATCAAGAATACCTCAACGTGGTATCTTCTTGAATGGATTGAGAGAAGAAATCGGGCGATGAAGTAAGGTCTTCATCGCATCCTCTTCATCGTCAAAGTCGTGGGACTTAGTCTCACCAAAATAATTCGAATTAATGGATGCAGCCAGATTGAAGAGAAGAATTGAATTACAAGACGAGAAACGCAAAACCACAAGAAAAAGTCACCACGATGAAGCAATAATGATAATAAACATTTAGTAGCAGTTAAGAAAGAATCATAGGCAAGGCAAGGACTCACTATGATGTAGGAGAAAACTCGAGGATCGTCGGTGCGTTTGCATCGGTCATCCCCACGGTCCCGGAGGGACGCCCCTCAAGGTCGTTTCGAGGTCTTTCGGTTATTCAACAAGAACGACTTCTTTTTATGCCATGCATGAGCTAGGACCAAGATCAATTGATAATGATTCTTCCATACAATTTCATAATATGCCACGAGTTGGCCACGGGAGGAACAACATCCGTGGATCAAATATTATTGGCTCTACAACCAATCACGCTCCTTGTTTTTCCTTCATTATGTGTCACTACTTCTAGTCATCGCCCAAAAGTTGAAATCGGCACACCGAGAAATTTCGACACATCACAAATATCAAGGTAAAAGGGGAAGAAATTTCGTGCAATTGTCCACATTTACGAAACATGATTCGACGAGTTGCAAGATAAGATAAAAGGGGGTTATGTTTCCGGCCTAACCCGATTTTCACATGATGAGAAGTATGGTCCAGAACATGTGTAAGAATAAACAATTTCAGGCGATGTTGATGGAGGAGTTGGTACAAGAAAAGGATGACTTTGATCCACTGTGGAGCCATCAAGAGCTGGATTACAAAGCTTTGCAACTTTGCATGACCAACAATGTGGGCTTGACATCCAAAAAATCCCTTAAGTTGTGGGGTGCAATAGGAGAAAGGAATGTAATAGTTTTGATTAATTGTGGAGCTTCACACAGCCTTATAGCTAATGGTTTGGTACAGGAACTACATCTTCCAATAGTGGAATCACCTACCTACTATGTGGAATGAACCAAGTCATTACATTTTCAATATAGGATCTCTTTTTAACGGGTTCAAAACGTGACCATACGAGAACCAAAACTAGGGCTCATTTCTTTCCATATTACACATTCCAAATGATGAGCATAAGGTCAAGTGTCTTCTCTTACATGGGGCTATGCCAAGGAGTTAGCCTGCAGCTACAACCTCTTTGGTTTAAGTGAGGTTGATTTGGTCTTTAAATTGGGGAGGAGAGAGGAAAGGTTGATTAGGGAATGGATTGGTTGGCAAGTCTTAATTAAATTCAAGAAATCCGGCTAACTTCAAGCACTTAACCTGCAAAATATTTTATTTTCCTAGCGGTGGGAGGAGAGGTTAAAATGCTGAAGGGGGCACCTGCTTTCTACAATTCGACAACTGTGGGTTCCGGTACAACAGGGTGCAGCAATTCAACCACAAAGCCTGTATCATCTCTCATTACTGCAACAAGTTGGCATTGGGACCCTGGAGGGAGTTTATTCTCAGCTGCTAGACCCTTACGAACTCTTCACCTTGAGGACAAAGGGAAAGTCTGGGAGGGGAGTATTGTTAACAAACCTCTAATTAAGAGGGCAATTATTATGTTACAATATCTGTTAGTTGGTTAGCCTGTTACAATAAATATTAGTTGGTTATTTTGTTAGAGGGGGAATTGTGATGAGTTATAGATAGAGAGGGGCCCTATGGGCCAAACTAATCTGTTTCTAAGTTGTAAGGAGCGTTTAGGGAGAGTGAGGACCTCTCGAATGTCCTTGGAGTGAGTGTGTTCACTGTAGGTTGGTGATTGCCATTTCTTGATAGTTTCGTGGAATCTTTCCTATTGATTCTATCTCCCTCTGGTTCTAATACAAAGAGGAGAGTTTATCAGTAAAGTTTCAATCTTTTTCTTTAATTTCTGGTCCAATTCTATCAAACTCATATTTTCGAAGTTTCACCAACACCAACAGCTATCTCCATTACTTTGAGTGATGTAGAAGGATCAATGAGGAGAGGAAAAGAGGCTGAATACCAGAGTAAACTTAAGAACCAATTACATTTATGATTAGATTTATCATAAGTTTCGAATTTCAAGTATTAGATGTACAATGGGAAGAAAGAAAAAGAGAGGGAACACAAAAGAATGTAATTCACTAAAGAGGCTCAGAATGGCTGTAATATAAGATGATACTAAACCCTGACCTAGTAACACTATTTATATTAAAACTAAGAATACCAAAGGAAAAGACAACTATACCCTTTACTTGGTACACTACAAGTAATTGCTTACTTAAACAATAAGACTATCCTAATTACATAATAATATTTTATATTTCTCAAAAATATATTATAGCATCAAATAATATCAAATGATGCAAAGAATATAAACACTAATAATCCATAACAATTCTTACTGAATGCAACACATTACATAGTAGAAGAAATTAAAAAGGGAGAGAGAGAATGATAAATCAATATATAAACATCCTCATTAAAGAAATGCCCACAGAAGTTCATCTCTACAAACAAGAGATCATTGACATACATTTTTCCTCACGAAACAACAATTTGAATCGAAGATCATATCATCAAGTATATTCACACAATAATGTTACATAGCTGCCTCAAGTGAAATTATTGTTAACAGTTTCTCTTAGTCATACTTACATTATCACCTCCTTTGGTTGGGGGACGGAATTTGATTGGTGGAACAAAAATATTCTCTAGAAAGAACATTGAGTAACCTGCTTTCTTTCCAAACCCCTGGTTTTGAATATCACTAATATAAGAACAGAGTCGGGCCTCATTTTCCCACAAAAGCTCCAAAATGCCTTTAACCTGTAATTTGAATAGAATTAAATGAAATAATCCATACACATCTTCCAACAGCATCTAACATATATTAAACTTGTCAGTAACACGCAGATGCTTTACCTTAAGAATAGAAAGGTTCTAAATGATAGTCATTAAGCCAATATTTGCAAGAAACTAACCTGCGATGGTAACAAAGACCCAGAAAGTTTATTTTGCTCGGCAAGCTTGTAAGACAAATTATGCCTTTTTGCAGCACTTTTCGCAGTTCCAGCAGAGGTAATATCCTCTTCATCTGTAGTATCCCCATTTCCTAAAGAAATATCATCATTTATAGCTTCACTTGCCATGAATGCACCATCAGCTCTAATGACATTTGCTCTAGCTTGATCAGCTGAGAGAACATTCTAGAGCCATCAACCGGAAACCAAAAAGGAGAAAGAAAGGGAAAAGAAAAGAAAAGAAAAGCAAAAATTAGTAATTGCAGCTAGAAATACCAACAAACACGGACCTATGGACATGACATTGTGTCCTGTGGAAGGGAGCATGAATAATTCATATGAAAAATGCAATATCCACAATAGATATAAGGACTTTACAAATAATTCATATGAAAAATGCAATATCCTCAATAGATATAAGGACTTTATGGTATTCAAATTTCAAACTTTGCAAATTCATCACCCACATTTTTGTCAACTAAATTATACAACATTTTTCTTTTCATATCTGAAACTATCAGCAACAAAAGAAAACAAGTAGAAGAGCATGAATAGTGCACGCTTCACACTATTGCAAACATGACCAATACCTTGCATAGAGAACAGACCAAAAGACGTTTATGCCTGTCTTTGATACAGCACAGCACATCAAACAGTCTATCAGAATTTAATAAAAAAAGTATCATAATGCATCTGTTTACCATATGATACAAAAGAATACTGCAGTGATCACCAAAGAAATCAAAGTATAGCCCAAATGCATTGACTATTGAGGAAAAGAAATTAAGTGAACAGGCACCTTGTAATCAAATCAAACAAGGAAAAGAGATAATTGTCCATTTCCATCATTAAAAATTTATAATTGTCCACCTTTCAGTTCCTTGCTCAACCAAATTTACTTTCTTCAAGACTTAGCACGCCCAAAGGTAAAATTGTAAGAGTCAGACATCCAACCCACCCCCACCATAGAAAAAGGCATATTATACAAGAAAAAAAAAAGAAAAAAAGATGAGTGTAAGTAACTCAAGCACACTACGTGAACCTAGCAAAGACAGAAAAATATCATTTAGTTCTTTATGATATTTTAACTTCTGAAAATAATTTCAAGTAGCAAGAAACAAAGAATTTACCACATGAAACCATCCAAAGGTTGGTTTACTGATTTTAGGATTGATGGCTCCACAATTTTGACACTTGCTATATTTCCGCATCAAAAACTTCCTTACAATAGACTTTGCCTCGCTAAATTGAAGGGAGGTCCATTTTTCTCCCAGTTGTTCAGCACTACAACACTGGCTCCCGTCACCATCACCCGGATTTATGGACTCATCTGGCTTAATTGAACCCAAATTTTTGGCCCTGATAATATCCCCTTTCATAATATGCTCCAATTGGGATGTACGTATGTCCACCTAAAATCAACATAAGACCATATGAATAATGGCCAAGAAATGCATAAGTATCTCAACAAAAGCACAAGCATAAAGAAACAACACATAAAATTACCATTTATGATAGTTTTCTAATATTACCACATAGATGTATATTTACCTCAATTCTGCTAGCCTGAAAATGGTAGCAAGAGAAACAAGTTTTTTGTAGAATATTGCTAAGAATATTGACCATCAAAGGGTTGTAGACGGGGGAAACAAGCTCAATATGACCAAAATGACCTGGGCAATGTTTAGCGGTTTGACCACAGGATTTACAACTGCATCAAGCAAAAGAGATGTCTCAGTCATCCATCTCAAGATCAAGCTATGTAATATAAATACAACAGCAAATTAACATCTCCAGTTATCAGAAAATGATTAATTACTACTCCACTTAATCTTATCTCCACACAGCTATGTCAAAACAGACTTCTAGGGTTGGAGGTCAGTAAGATATAAAATTTCAATCCAAACATAAAAGTGTTAGACATTAGCTACAGTAATATACTTTTTGAAGAATAAAATAAATATTTTGTATGTAGAGAAAAGAATTACAAATCCAGAAGTCAGGACATCCTCCTTATTAAAAGCAGAAAACAAGAAAAAACAGACTGAAACAAGAGCAAAACTACTTAGCTAAAAAGAGCTTTCAAATCCCTCAACAATTCCAAGAAGGAAGCCCTCTCCCATAATAGCTATAAAGTTAAAAAATCCTTTCAACACTAATATTAAATAGGAAATTATTAAGACAGGAAACTTGAGTATTAGATAGTAATTAAGACTTCTCAACAGAGCCCTAAAGAAATGACCATAAACTATTATATGCAAGCAAGCATTTCAGCAAGTCACGCAACCAGAAGACAAAAAATGATCTTCTCCAAAATTGCTAACTTTCACCAGCTAAAAGTAGATTCTCATACTCAAATATCATAATAACAATTAGAAACAAATTTTTATATACTGAAAATTGATGAAACATACAGAGACTTCTCATCCAGTGGGCCCAAAGCAGGATCATACAATCCACCAGGTACAGGCCTCTCCAGACTATCAAGCAAAATGGGATTTGTTATCTTCACACAACTACTCCTCCGTAACTCTTCATGAGTTAAAAAACTGAAGGCAACTGCCTCAACAGAATTCGTTGCACCCTGCAAAATCACAGGTTGAGATTTTAAGGATCTATGATAGACAAAGAGACATTGCAAGAAGAAACAACAAAATAGAAAAATCATAGCAAAATTTTCATGTCAGCTGGAGGAGAAAAAAAATAAAGAGAGCTCCAATATTGCTGACTAATATGACTTTTTAAGTTGATAAGATTTCGTTCTTACTTCTCACAGTTCAAATAGAAAAGACAATAGTATCACACAATCTTTATTGAGGTCTTAGTTCTCACTGCTAGCATAGCAGCTCATGTTTCCTAAGAACCTAACATCAACTAACATACATATATTTAATAAACCAAAGAAATTCATAAAGAGGGCGCTTGCACACGCACATTGAACAACCTTCTCAAGGCTCATCGCCTTTTACTTTTTTTTTCCTTATTTTTGACAAACTTGTCATACCAAGCAACCAAAATCACATAAATCAATTGACAAAGCACAGGCACAGGCACTGACAGAGGAAGCAAGAAGAAGAGGGGAATACCTCAGTTGTCTGAACCATGACTTGGATTTAGTTGTTGCTGTCAAAACAAGCAAGGAACTACAGGTATTTCCTGAGAATGAAGCACGAGGTGGACAAGCGCTGGTTGCAGGCCTGAGAAGAAAGAGAGGGGCAGAGGAGAGGGCTTACGGTTAAAGTAAACTTAGAAAGAGAGAGGAGAACTCAGGCAGGGTTGCCGATTTGGTCGGCGGCTGAAGGCTTGGAAGAGGAGGATGTCTGCCTCCTTGAACGCCAAGCGCTAACGCAAACTAGAAAGAAGCCGCCTCTCTATTTCGCTGCTTGCCACATATGATTTACAAGAAATGGGCCTGCTCTCTGCAGCCCATGCTAAGCACCAATTATTGCCTTTTTCACACAATTAAGGCCGAAAACTCAATTACGGACATGGCTTGCATATTAATTGCGGCCCAAAATTCTGGTCCGTATCCCATTTCTGGTATTTTCCTTCTTGTATTATCATTTTTATTTTTATTATATATTCATATATTTATTTAATTATGTGCGGTTCAATTATTAACTCACTAATTCAATACCTTAGTTGAGTTGATGACCAGTCCAAATTTAATAACTATGGTTGCGAGAAAGGAAACAACAAAACTGGGTTTGTTCTCTTTTGTGAATTTTATTTTATTTTAATGAGTGTGGGTTTGTGTTGATGTAGGTCTTTTATAGGCTTAAGGATAAGGCGAATCAGCCCACTTTCTTCTCGTCCAACTTAAAAGGTTGGTGAATTTTTTTATAACTTTCTATTTTTTTAACTTAAAAACAGCAATAATAATAACAACCAAGTTTTTTCTCACTAGGTGGAGTCGACTATATAGATCAAACGACGTCATTGTGTCATATCATAAACCAAGTCTTTAGACATGTATTGGGTTATTCTCTACCTAATCTACTCTTCTTATAAGGGCTTTTAAGGGTCTTCTCCATACATGTCCAAACCACCTAAGGTAAAATTCTCTCATATTTTTCACAATAGATGCTACCTCTATTTTCTCTCTAATGTATTTATTCCTAATTCTATCTTGTCTTGTATGGTCACACATCCAGCGTAACATCCTCATCTCTGTAACACTGATCTTATGCTCTTGTTGACTTTTACCTCCCAACATTCAGTACCATACAACATCGCGGGTCTTATAGTTGTGTGGTAAAATTTACCCTTAAACTTAAGAGGCACTTTTCTATCACAAATAACTCCTGAAGCACTCCTCTATTTCATCCATCCAGCTTGAATCTTAAGGTTTACATCTCCCACTATCTCTCCGTCATTTTGTATGATAAATCCAAGATACTTAAACTGTGTGACTTGTGGTATAGTATGATCTCCAATTTTCACTGCTAAGCTAGCATTAACACACTTCTTACTGAACTTACATTATAATTGGCATTGACTAAAGCAATGATTTTGATGATAACAAACAAGAAATGAATGAAAGTGCAAAGATCAAGTTCCAAGACTCTTCAAGTTTAGCTTATAAGATTTAGATCTTGTGTAAAGGTAAAAAAAAAATCACACTAAGCTCAAACAAGTTTTAAACATCTTTATAAGTGTTTCTAAAATACTTAAATTTCCAACAAAATGTTTTTAGAAAGCTAGTCTTGGTGGTATTTCAAATCTATGAAAAATAGTCAAGTTTGTGTTTTACAAAACTGATATTTAGTTACTAATTTGATCATATCTTTCATATTACTTTGAGTTTTGTTCTGAAACTTCTTTCATATGAAAATAGACTCAAAGATCTTTCCAATGAGTGGTCATTCACTTTAATCGGATAAGAAATGAAGAAGTTATGACCTTTTAAAGTCAGTTTTCAAAACTAGAAATGTTGTAATCGATTACACAAGTCCTGTAATCGATTACCACTTTAGCAGAAGTCATGTAATTGATTACTAAAAGTATGTAATAGATAACTAAGTGCCCAGAAATCCCAGAACGAGTTCTAAGAGCATTGTAATCGATTACCATATCCATGTAATCGAATACCACGAATCTGAAAGTGTCTAACGGCTATAAAACGGCTAGTTTTTCATAAAGAAATCTTTCTTTAAAACACCACCAACGGCTCTAAATCTTAATGGACTATAAATACAAGTGTTTTTGCATCAAAGAAAAGTTGAAAAACTATCTAAACAAGTCTCTTGATCATCAAATACGAGTTTTCTCTCTTGTCTTCTATCATACTTTGTTTTGAGCTTCAAAGTGTGATTCTTTGATACCATTGAGCTTCAATTTGTATTATCCACTCTAGAGAGAGTTTCAATTCTTCCATATCTTGTTTAATCTGTAAAGAGGGTGAGGTATCTCTCAAGAATTGTAAAGGGTGAAGCATCCCTTGAAAGTAGAGGCTCAAGCACAAAGGGTGAAGCATTCCAAGGTGTGTTGAGTGCTCTTGATTGTAAAGGTTTTTCGATCACCTGTGAAGCTTGAAGAATTGGAGGCTCTAGCACAAGGGTGAGGTATCCGAAGGTATGAGGAATGCTCTTGCTTGTACAAAGGTTTTCCTAGCACCCGTGAAGTCTAGGAGATAGTGAAGAAAATCTCAAGTTAAGCTTGGGGACTAGATGTAGGCCACAAGTGGTTGGTGGCTGAACCAGGATAAATTCTTGAGTTTGATTCTTTCTTCCCTACACTCTTTAAATTCAGTATTTAGCAAAATATATTTATCTATTGCATATGTTGATGTTTTGATTCTTACAACTTGATATCTAGCTTATTCACTTAATTCATCATATATCCCAAGTTGTATTTGAGTAATCCTTAAGAGTTGTGCCTTTGTTAGACTTATTCCGCTGCATGTGTTAATTGAAAATATCAAAATACATAATTTCTCAAAGTTGCATTAAAATTTGTAATCACTCAATTCACCCCCTCTTAGGTGATGGTTGTCATGACTAACAAGTGGTATCAGAGCTTCGTGCTTTGGTGAAAGCTTAACCGCTTAGAGTTAAAAATCATTGTTTGTTGGGAACCATTAAAAGCTTTTCAAAATGAATGATTTTGAAATTAATAAACTACCATTCTTTGATAGTGTGAATTTCGTTTATTGGAAAGTTAGAATGAAAATATATATGCAATTTATTGATCTTGATTTGTGGGATATTATGCTTGATAGATTTACTTGCAAATCAAAACAAACTTGGAATGCCTATGATAAGAAATGTTTTTTCTTCAACATTAGAGCAATGCAAATATTGAGAAGTGGTTTAAATGATGATGCTTATACTAAAATTAAGAGTTGCTCTAGTGCTAAGGATATATGGGATGCTCTTGGTGATTTTTATCTTGCTAACAATGATTTCTTGTAAAAAGTTGTATATAGAGAGCAAGAAGAGCAAAAGCCTCTAAAGGAAGACAATATTGAAAAATGTCCTCTAGAAGATGTTCTTGAATCTTGGATGGATAACAATGAGGAAGATAGTGATTCCCTTAAAGAGTCAAGTATGTTAGAAATTGAGAATACTTTATATATGGCTAAAAAGGACTTTGAGGTAAATGATGTTTATCTTGATTATAGTCCTTCCTATAATGAGCTGCAATGTGCATATGATGAATTATATGATGGTTTATTGAAATTAGAAAATAAAAATTTATTTTGTTTGGAAAACATTTTCTCCATTGAAAATGAAATTGAGATTTTGAAAAATGAATATGTTTTTCTTGATGAGGAAATGTCTTTGAAATGTGAAACCTCAACTTCTTGTGAAAAGTGCATTGATTTAGAAAATCAAGTTGAGGACTTATCTTTCGAATTTGCCAAAACTAATGATTCTAATTGCTTACATTCCATATTTGTTAATAAGAATGAAATTGATACTATCCCACATGAAATTTCAAGTAAGGCTTATGGCAAAAATAGTATATAATGTAATAACAACAAAAGGCTTAAGTTTTCCAAAGATGATTTTCAAAGGACCAAGCCATCATTGAATTTAATTGTTTGCAATTTTTGTGATCATCTAGGACATATTTCTCATTTGTGCAATTATAGAAGAAATCTTTATATAAGAAATAATATGGTTTGGGTTCCTAAAAGTCTTAAAGGTTCTAGTACTAACATTCAAGGACCCAAGATGAAGGGGGTACCAAAAAATCCTCCTAATGTTTTAATTATGCAGAAAATTTCTCAAAAGGATGGACTAATTGGTCAAAGGAAAGAGAAATCATCAAGGAGAATGCTTCCAAAGCCTATTAGTAGAATTTTTAATCAAAGAAGGAAGATGACTTTAACCAAAGTTTCTCAAATACAAAATGTGGAACTTGCAAAGTTCAAAACACCAAAAGAGAAGCAATGGGTAAGGAAAAGAGTTTCCTTTATTACCAAGGCCAAGATATCAAAACTTTTTACCTCTTATGCATATTCACCTGTAAAGTCAATGAATTTGAGGTATATTCCTTGTAGGCCTTAAGTAATTAATTGAATCATGTGTACTTGGTAAAATTTGAATATTATATATACCACATGATCATATTCTTGTTGCACCCTTTACTCACTACCTTCCATATCTCTTGATAATAGGGTATTCTATGACTACGTATGTTTTCTATGCTTTAAATTTTCTATATATCTCTACATGTGATAATATGCTAGATAAGTTCAGTTCTTGTTTGAAATAGCTTTGCTGCATCATGTCTTTTTGCTGCATAAAGTCATATTTTTCTGCATAATGTCATTAATTTACTGTATAAATTGGCCATTTTGCTGCATAATTCATACTTTTTTCTATATAATGTATAATATGGTGAACAATTGCTTTAAACTCAATATTACTTTGGATATGATATGGCAATGCATGTTATGTTTTGATGATATTATTGCTTGATATTATTCTCATAATATCTATAAATTAGCAATGGTTTTACACTATCTCTTCTCTCTTTGTCAAAATTAATATATTGCATACCTTTTTTATTATGAAAAAAGGGGGAGAAGTTTGAGTCTTTGAGAAAAGGTATATAGAAAAAGGTACAAATTTAATGATTTTGAAATTCCAAAATTAAGGGGGAGCTATGTGTAACATCCCGAAAATTCTTTATTTTATTATAAACGATCATTTTACAATATTTATGATTTTTAGGAATTTTTGTGGATTTTTCTGAAAATGATGAATATTTTAATATATTCTTCGTTTTGCATGTACACTGAGTGGAGCCGGGGAAACTAGAATATTTTCCCTGAGGCTGGTAAACTTTGAACTGTCAACGTGTCAACGGGGGATCTTACTAAACCCGAGGCCGGCACAGTTTGAGGTTTACATTTTTTGGGGTTTTATCTTAAATAAAATTTGCGGTATCATAAAATCATCGATGAATAATAAAATATTATTTTCTCGGTTGTAAATTTTATTCACCGAGAAAATAATTCCACAAGATAATTAATCATCTCTGTCGGATGTATTTAATTTGGAGACCACTTACTATGTACTTTATCGAGAGCGCGCGAAGCTTCTCAAGGAAGCTTCCTCCAACCATTATTTTATCATTTCTCTCTCTCCCAAATTTGTCTTTGCACGTTTGAAATTAAGGGGGTCTAATTCATTTTTCATTCCACATTTTCCTCCTCCCGTACGCGGCACTCACTATTCACTCATCTTTCTCTCTTTTCATTTCACTCCACAGAAGACACCATCCACCCACATTTGTATTTTTATCTTCCAAAACGTCACACTCCTAGCACCATTTCATGTTTGGAGAACCACCATATCGGAGGAAATCATCTTCAAAGTTCTACATTTCCTCCATCTTCATTCTCCTACGTCTTTAAAGCTTAAAGGTTGGAGCTTTAAGGTAAAGCTCTTAGCTTTTTCTCCCTCTCTTCTCTTTTTCGTAAACCACTGTCATTTTGATGACAATGGGTATCCATTTCAATATTAGGATTCTGATTTTTTGCAAGTTTAAATCTTTAAGGAATTCCTGGAAGCTGGAAACGAAATTCTGACCAAAAAGGAGCCCCATTTCTTTGTACTTCTCCCAGGTAAGAGGAAGACACTCCTCCTCAACCTCTTTTAGCGTTTAGGGACGTTGTTGGTGATTGGTACTGTGATTCATCTCTGTTTGTATGCTGCTAGTGATGTATAGATATATATGCTATTTGATTGTTTGTGTATTTTGATATATATGTCTGGAACGTATAATCTAAATGGAACGCTGTCGGGCTGGCTCTCGGATGGCCACGCCTTGAAACTAAAATTTTGAAATTATTAGTGAGAAGTGGTAATGACTTGATTTCTAATCATTAAGTGAAATGTCAAAACCTATCGTGTAGGAACCCCTGGTCAAAACCCGTCGAATGTGATGCCCGTCGAATTTGATTCCTGGTCATTAAGTGAAATGTCAAAACCTGTCGTGTAGGAACCCCTGGCCAAACCCGTCGAATGTGATGCCCGTCGAATTTGATTTCTGATCATTTAGTGCATTATCAAAATCTGTCGAGTATGAACTTCTGGCCAAACCCGTCGAATATGATGTCTTGATTTCTTAGTAAAGTTAAAATTCGTCGAGTATGAACTTCTGGCCAAACCCGTCGAATGTGATGTCTTGATTTCTTAGTAAAGTTAAAATCCATCGAGTATGAATCCCTGGCCAAACCCGTCGAATGTGATGTCTTGATTTCTTAGTAAAGTTAAAATCCGTCGAGTATGAACTTCTGGCCAAACCCGTCGAATGTGATGTCTTGATTTCTTAGTAAAGTTAAAATCCGTCGAGTATGAACTTCTGGCCAAACCCGTCGAACGTGATGTCTTGATTACTTGGCAAAGTTAAAACCTGTCGAGTATGAACCCCTGGCCATGCCCGTCGAATTTGATTCCTGGTCATTAGTGCAATATCAAAAATCGTCGAGTATGAACTCCTGACCACTTAGGGGAGAAACTCCTCCAATGCAAAATCCGTCGAATTTGAATGACCACATCCGTCGAGTGAAATATTCATCGAGTTAGAATGCCAATACCCATTGAGAGACATACCTGTCGAGTGGATCTTCTGTCCATTTATCAGAAGCTACCCAAAGTTAATATTCCTCGAGTAGAACGTCAAGACCCGTCGAATTAGAGTTCTGACCACAGTGTTTTCGTCGGTTCGACACTTGGGAGATTTCTCCAACGTCGACACCCACATCCGTCGAATTGGACCTCTACTGACCTTCTGGAAAGAATTCGACAGTTCTGACCTCTGTTCGATAGAACCCCTATCCGACAGAAATTGGTTTTTATCCAATCTTGTTATAAAATGTTCTCCCATTTTTCATCCTTCTGCCATGTTAGTCTTCGTCGAATGGCAGCCTCAATTTTCCACTAAATGCATAGTATCCATCGAATTCACAACTATGGTTTGTCACCCCATACCTAGCAATTAAATCTGTGATGTTGTTGGTGATTCTGGCCATGTATCTTCCTGGATTCAAAACCCTTGGATTAATAAAAGTACATAAATCATAAATGATTGGATGATTAGAGATTAAGTAGGGATTCATAAACAGGGAAGAACATGAATATGTGGTGAGCTTTTGAGGCACATGATGAATTTAATGGTTGACTTTTATCATGACTATGAATGGAAATTGTGAATGTCCTTAAAATGTACTATTGGATTGTTGTATACCCGTGAATGGGATCAGATCTTGTGATAAATGATATGACATGCATGTGAAGCATGATGGGCCTAGTTGGTCATGAGGAGTATGATTGTGTCATGCATTGAACAAAAAGAAAGAGATTGTCCGTTGGACTTGGTTAAGGCCGGTAGCCTAGGAGTTGAACTTACACCTCTATGCGGGTGCGAATAGACAAGTGTAGGTTACTTGTTGACCTTGGGGGCATCAGGGTGCGGGTACCTCACAATGGGCAGTTGGTAGCTCTCTGTCTGTGGGGCAGACCGATGCAAACACACTGACGATCCGGACCGAGACGCTGTCCTATGTCGAGATCTGTGTAGAATGTCTTGTAAAATGCCATGTTGTACAAAATGATAAATTGAGAATTTTTAGCACTTGTGGGCTTGGGCAGCCAAGAATACAGACATACCTCCTGATCGTTCCCTCCGACTGTTTTGTGTCTAACTCCATGGAGTAGGATTTTGGTTATTGAGGGCAAGTGTGCATAGTGAGTCCATGAATCATCTGGCATGCATTGTTATTATAATTGGAACTGTTGTACCTCTGATATATCTATATGTATACGACTGCCTGGAACTGTTTGGTTGATCATAATTGCTATTGAATGTTCATTACTATTATTGCTATCATAAATGCTATGTGGGCGTTTTGCGCCGTTTAGTTTCTCGATGCTATGATTGGTAATGATGGTAGGATGTCTTACCTCTTCTCTGTCTCTCCACTTCTGTTTTGTCCGTATACTACGTTCTATAGAAGACAACTGCAAGGAACCGGAAGCCCCCGACTTCCCTGGTTTTTGGCCTCATCTCGATTGAGCGACTGTAGAAGCGTATGGAGCCACGCACGCAAAGATTTTTGGGTGATGTGCGCCTGACCTTCTTGGGTGGGCCAGAGTGCTGGTACATCAACTATGGTTCTGAGCATTGCGTCTATATGGGGGATGTGTCGTTATCTTTAGCCTGGAGGCGTCACGAGCCGCCTGTCTTCACCTGCTGTATTAGTTTACGTCTGGAGTTTCAGCTACCGATACGCGAGATGTGGGGTGACCGTTATTTCACTCCACGGGAAGACTATTTTCGTTCCACAACTCGGGCCCCATCCCGTGACTCTGCAATTCATATGGTGATTTCCTCTGACGAAGAAGATCATGAGGAAGATCCCGAAGAAGTTCCTGAGGACGACCCCGAAGAGGATCCTGAGGACGACCCCGAAAAGGATCCTGAAGAGGACCCTGACTCGATTCCTCCTCACTTGAGGGACTGACCTTACTTGTAGCTACTGAGGGCTACCAGTATTTTATTTTTGGGCCTGATGTTTTGTCTGTAGTGGGCTGTATATTCTGATGCCGTAGGGATATGTATGCATAATCCTTTGGGGGCAGGTATAGTTTTGCTTTTTGTTATGCCAGGCTTGTAACTAAACAGTTGATAAGTATATATATATATATGAATGAAATGTTAATTTCCCATGTATGTCTCGTCACCGTGGATATTGATTATCGTTAACGTAAATGTAATGAATAGAGAAAAAAAAATATACTTGCTAATTTACTTAACCAACTACAATTGAGTAAATGTATATATATTATTAAAATGAACCGGGTCTTAACTCACATAAAATTTTATTTCCGCATTGTAATTGAAAGTGTGATGTTCCCTTGGGTTTTAAAAAGGGGCGTCACACCAAGTTGGTATCAGAGCCCCAGTTTATATTTCTTTGGGTCTTGTGTTTGAGTCTGTCTTGTTTGTGCTGTGTGTTCTCTGAGTAGTATACGTAAGGGTGTACTGTTTGGTGTTCCTAGTGAGTACAACTGACTTTTCTATGTTTTCAGTTAATCTGATCTAAGAAAGTAAGATGGCACGAGGGGAAGATATGGCAGCAGCTATTACAGCGATGCAGAGGATGGCTGAGGCCGTCGCACAGCAAACCGAGCAAGCTGTCCAGCAACAAGAGAGAGTTGCACAACAACAAGAGCGAGCTGCTCAACAGCTAGAGGCCACTGCTGATGCTCAGAATTTAGCAGAGTTTCGACGCCATAACCCTCCTCAATTCAAAGGGGAATTTGATCCGGACAAGGCTAGTCTGTGGATTAAGGAATTGGAGAAAGTCTTTCGAGGAATGAATTGCGCCGAGGACAAGAAGGTGAACTATGCTACATTTATGCTGGTAGGCAATGCTGAGAATTGGTGGAATGGAGTGCAGCAAATGCTAGAAGCTGCAAACCGAGAGATTACTTGGGGCTTATTCAAGGAAAAGTTCTTAGATAAAATTTTCCTGCGAGCGCAAGGCAAGCGAAGGAGTCAGAATTCCTCAACCTGCGACAAGGAAATATGACTGTTAGCGAGTACGCAGTGAAATTCGAAAACTTGTCATAGTTTTCGATGTACTTTCAGAACCAACCAGATGAAGCATGGAAATGTCGAAGATTTATGGAAGGACTAAGGTATGAAGTGAAGAAGGCTGTGATCACCTTGAGGATCAATGAATTCTCATAAGTACTGGATACTTGCTGTGATGTAGAGGCTCTGGAGCAATCTAGAGACATGAGGAGCAGAAACTTTGGGCCTACGAGATTCCAAAGAGGCGGCAGTAACAGTGCTAACCATTTCCAGAAGAAGCCGTACTCCCGACCCACGGGGAATCGACAACAAGCCATGGGTGGAAGTTCTGGTGGAAGTTCTACTGGGAACCGGACTGCCGAACACGGCGTATCCTTCCAGATGTTTGAAGTGTGGGAAAGACCATCTCACAAGGGACTGTACCACGAAGGGATTCATCTCGCTTCAAATGTGGCAAACCCGGCCACGTGTCCCGAGACCGCAACCAAACGAAGGCCGAACCTTCAGTGAATGCTTGCAAGAGCCAAGAAACCACAGTGGAGGCGAGTCTACACTATGAGCGGAGCTGAGGCTTCCGAATCCGAAGATTTGATACAGGGGGAAGGTACCATAGAAGGTAATCTTTTAACTGTGCTGTATGACTCTGGGGCAACCCATTCTTTTATATCATATGACTGTGTGCAAAGATTGGGTCTATCTGTGTCGTCCTTACCTTTTGACTTAACTGTTTCTACCCCCACTGATAAACCGGTAGTTACTACCAAAGTCTGTCTAAATTGTCCATTGGTTGTTGAAGGTCGAACCTTTTCGGTCGATCTGATCTGTTTACCCCTTTCCCAATTAGATATTATCTTAGGGATGGACTGGTTGTCTTCCAACCATGTTCTGTTAGACTGTTCCAAAAAGACCATAGTTTTTCCCATAATGGAGGATTCTAGACTTTTAACGGCCAACCGAGTTCAAGCTCTCTTGAAAGAAGGAGCTCACGGATACATGCTACTGTCTTCTTTGAAAGCCGAGAACGAGGTTGATGTGAACACAATTCCAGTGGTGAACGAGTTTCCCGAAGTCTTTCCTGATGATGTACCTGGTTTACCACCGGCTCGAGAGATAGAGTTTGCTATCGACCTAGTACCGGGAGCTGGTCCCGTGTCTATAGCACCGTATAGGATGGCACCGACAGAGTTAGCTGAGCTCAAGAAACAGCTAGAAGAGCTTATGGAAAAGCAATTTGTCAGGCCAAGTGTGTCACCATGGGGAGCGCCAGTGCTGTTAGTTCGCAAGAAGGATGGCACCTCGAGATTATGTGTGGACTATCGGCAGCTGAACAAGGTAACGATTAAGAACAAGTATCCACTCCCGAGAATTGATGACTTAATGGACCAACTGAAGGGAGCAGCGGTGTTTTCAAAGATCGATTTGCGGTCTGGGTATCATCAGATACGAGTGAAGATGGAGGATATACCCAAGACAGCTTTTCGTACCCAATACGGTCATTACGAATACCTGGTGATGCCTTTTGGTGTGACGAACGCACCAGCTATCTTTATGGACTACATGAACCGAATCTTTCATCCTTACTTGGACAGATTCGTTGTGGTCTTCATCGATGACATTCTGGTATACTCTCAAAATCAGGAGGACCATGCTGAACACCTCAGTATAGTTCTTCAGATTCTGAAGGAGGAGGAATTGTATGCCAAGCTGTCAAAATGTGAGTTCTGGATAGAAGAAGTTAAGTTTCTGGGTCACGTGATCTCGAAGGATTGGATTGCCGTGGATCCATCGAAGGTGGAGGCAGTGCTGCAATGGGAAAGACTAACGTCCGTGACAGAGATTCGAAGCTTCGTGGGATTAGCTGGATATTACCGGAGGTTTATTGAGGGATTCTCCAAGATTGCTGGACCACTTACACAACTCACGAGGAAAAACCAAGCTTTTGAGTGGACTGACAGCTGTGAGCAAAGTTTCCAAGAGTTGAAGAATCGACTGACTACCTCACCGGTGTTAGTGCTACCCGATCCGAATGAGCGGTTGAAGTGTATTGCGACGCTTCATACCAAGGGCTAGGATCTGTACTTATGCGACATGGAAGAGTTGTGGCTTATGCTTCAAGGCGGTTGCGAGTACAAGAGAAGAATTACCCGACACACGACTTGGAGTTAGCGGTACGTAGTTTTTGCTCGAAGATATGGAGGCATTTTCTCTACGAGCAACGTTCAATATTTTCGGTGATCACAAGAGTTTGAAGTATTTGTATGATCGAAGGAGTTGAACATGAGGCAACGAAGGTGGTTAGAATTCCTGAAGGATTACGATTTCCAACTTCGTATCACCGGCAAGGCAAATGTTGTGGCGGATGCTCTAAGTAGGAAGATGATCAGTGTCTCTGCCCTGATGATCAAGGAAAAGGATATGCTAGAGCAGTTCAGAGATGTGTGGTCTTTTGTGGAGTTAGAACCTGGAAAGATTTGCATGAATATGGTTACCATTAAAAGTGAACTACTGGATGACATAAAGGAAAAGCAGAAGATTGACAAGTTCTTACAAGAAGTGAGAGAGCAAGTGAAGCAAGGAGGTGAAACAGAGTTTACGGAAGGAACGGATGGAATACTGAGGTTTCGTGGAAGAGTTTGTATTCCTCGAGACAAGGAACTTAGAGAATACATCATTAACCATGCTCGTACAAGCCAGCTGAGTATGCATCCAGGCATAACAAAAATGTACCAAGACTTGAAGAAGTTGTTCTGGTAGCATGGAATGAAGAGTGACGTCACTAGACGTGTATCGACTTGTCTAGTTTGTCAAAAAGCTAAGGTGGAACATCAGAGACCAGCGGGGTTGCTGTAACCGTTGTCTATTCCGGAATGGAAGTGGGACAGTATTGCAATGGATTTTGTAGTCGGATTGCCAAGGACAAGAAAAGGTCATGATTCGATTTGGGTAATCGTGGACCGACTCACGAAGTCGGCACACTTTCTCCCGATCGACATAAAATACAAACTGGAGAGATTGACTCAAATCTATATTGGAGAAATTGTTAGACTGCACGGTGTGCCTACGAGTATTGTTTCGGATAGAGATCCGAGATTTACTTCAAATCTCTGGGAGAGTTTGCAAGAAGCGTTGGGGACGAAGCTACGTCTGAGTTCTGCTTATCATCCGCAGACCGACGGTCAATCAGAAAGGACGATCCAATCTTTGGAAGATTTGCTTCGAGCCTGTACCATAGAACAAACTGGTAGTTGGGACGACATTCTACCCTTGATAGAATTCACCTACAACAACAGTTATCATTCGAGCATAGGGATGGCACCCTATGAGGCTCTGTATGGACGACGATGTCGAACACCTCTGTGTTGGTACCAAGACGGCGAGCGCCTTACTGTTGGACCAGAGATTATACAGCAGACAACTGAGAAGGTTAAGATGATTCAGGAAAAGATGAGAACGGCTCAAAGTCGGCAAAAGAGTTATGCAGACCGAAGGAGAAAACCTCTTGAGTTTGAGGAAGGCGAGCATGTATTCCTGAAAGTCACACCTACGACTGGGGTAGGCCGGGCTTTAAAATCTAGAAAACTCACTCCTAAATTCCTTGGACCATACCAAATCATTCGTCGTGTAGGTCCTGTGGCGTACCAAATATCCTTACCTCCTTTCCTTTCAAACATTCATAATGTTTTCCATGTGTCACAACTCCGAAAATACATCCCTGACCCAAGTCACGTCATAGCACCGGATGCAGTACAATTAAAAGAAAACTTAACTTATGAGACATCTCCTGTAAGAATCGAGGATAGGAAGATAAAGCAATTAAGAGGCAAGGAGATCGCATTAGTAAAAGTAATCTGGAACGAGGTGACCGGAGATGCAACTTGGGAGCTGGAAGACAAGATGAAGGAGCACCACCCACAGTTATTCTAAGGTATGCAAATTTCGAGGACGAAATTCCTTTTTGAAGGGGAGTATTGTAACATCCCGAAAGTTCTTTATTTTATTATAAACGATCATTTTACAATATTTATGATTTTTAGGAATTTTTGTGGATTTTTCTGAAAATGATGAATATTTTAATATATTCTTCGTTTTGCGTGTACACTGAGTGGAGCCGGGGAAACTAGAATATTTTCCCTGAGGCTGGTAAACTTTGAACTGTCAACGTGTCAACGGGGGATCTTACTAAACCCGAGGTCGGGCACAATTTACGAGGTTTACATTTTTTTGGGGTTTTATCTGTTAAATAAAATTTGCGGTATCATAAAATCATCTGATGAATAATAAAATATTATTTTCTCAGTTGTAAATTTTATTCACTGAGAAAATAATTCCACAGTATAATTAATCATCTGTCAGATGTATTTAATTTGGAGACCAGCTTACTATGTACTTTATCGAGGAGCGCGCGAAGCTTCTCAAGGAAGCTTCCTCCAACCATTATTTTATCATTTCTCTCTCCTCCCAAATTTGTGCTGCACGTTTGAAATTAAGGGGGTCTAATTCATTTTTCATTCTCACATTTTCTTCCTCCTGTACGCAGCACTCACTATTCACTCATCTTTCTCTCTTTTCATTTCACTCCACAGCAGCACACCATCCACCCACATTTGTATTTTTATCTTCCAAAACGTCACACTCCTAGCACCATTTCATGTTTGGAGAACCACCATATCCGAGGAAATCATCTTCAAAGTTCTACATTTCCTCCATCTTCATTCTCCTACGTCTTTGAAGCTTAAAGGTTGGAGCTTTAAGGTAAAGCTCTTAGCTTTTTCTCCCTCTCTTCTCTTTTTCGTAAACCACTGTCATTTTGATGACAATGGGTATCCATTTCAATATTAGGATTCTGATTTTTTGCAAGTTTAAATCTTTAAGGAATTCCTGGAAGCTGGAAATGAAATTCTGACCAAAAAGGAGCCCCCTTTCTTTGTACTTCTCCCAGGTAAGAGGAAGACACTCCTCCTCAACCTCTTTTAGCGTTTAGGGACGTTGTTGGTGATTGGTACTGTGATTCATCTCTGTTTGTATGCTGCTGGTGATGTATAGATATATATGCTATTTGATTGTTTGTGTATTTTGATATATATGTCTGGAACGTATAATCTAAATGGAACGCTGTCGGGCTGGCTCTCGGATGGCCACGCCTTGAAACTAAAATTTTGAAATTATTGGTGAGAATTGGTAAGGACTTGATTTCTGATCATTAAGTGAAATGTCAAAACCTGTCGTGTAGGAACCCCTGGTCAAAACCCATCGAATGTGATGCCCGTCGAATTTGATTCCTGGTCATTAAGTGAAATGTCAAAACCTGTCGTGTAGGAACCCCTGGCCAAACCTGTCGAATGTAATGCCCGTCGAATTTGATTTCTGATCATTTAGTGCATTATCAAACTCTGTCGAGTATGAACTTCTGGCCAAACCCGTCAAATGTGATGTCTTGATTTCTTAGTAAAGTTAAAATCCGTCGAGTATGAACTTCTGGCCAAACCCGTCGAATGTGATGTCTTGATTTCTTAGTAAAGTTAAAATCCATCGAGTATGAACCCCTGGCCAAACCTGTCGAATGTGATGTCTTGATTTCTTAGTAAAGTTAAAATCCATCGAGTATGAACTTCTGGCCAAACCCATCGAATGTGATGTCTTGATTTCTTAGTAAAGTTAAAATCCATCGAGTATGAAATTCTGGCCAAACCCGTCGAACGTGATGTCTTGATTACTTGGCAAAGTTAAAACCTGTCGAGTATGAACCCCTGGCCATGCCCGTCGAATTTGATTCCTGGTCATTAGTGCAAAATCAAAAACCATCGAGTATGAACTCCTGACCACTTAGGGGAGAAACTCCTCCAATGCAAAATCCGTCGAATTTGAATGACCACATCCGTCGAGTGAAATATTCGTCGAGTTAGAATGCCAATACCCACTGAGAGACATACCTGTCGAGTGGATCTTCTGTCCATTTATCAGAAGCTACCCAAAGTTAATATTCGTCGAGTAGAACGTCAAGACCCGTCGAATTAGAGTTCTGACCACAGTGTTTTCGTCGGTTCGACACTTGGGAGATTTCTCCAACGTCGACACCCACATCCGTCGAATTGGACCTCTGCTGACCTTCTGGAAAGAATTCGACGCTTCGACCTGCATTCGACGAACCCCATCCCAACAGAAATTGGTTTTTATCCAATCTTGTTATAAAATGTTCTCCCATTTTTCATCCTTCTGCCATGTTAGTCTTCGTCGAATGGCAGCCTCAATTTTCCACTAAATGTATAGTATCCGTCGAATTCACAACTATGGTTTGTCACCCCATACCTAGCAATTAAATCTGTGATGTTGTTGGTGATTCTGGCCATGTATCTTCCTGGATTCAAAACCCTTAGATTAATAAAAGTACATAAATTATAAATGATTGGATGATTAGAAATTAAGTAGGGATTCATAAATAGGGAAGAACATGAGTATGTGGTGAGCTTTTGAGGCACATGATGAATTTAATGGTTGACTTTTATCATGACTATCAATGGAAATTGTGAATGTCCTTAAAATGTACTATTGGATTGTTGTATACCCGTGAATGGGATCAGATCTTGTGATAAATGATATGACATGCATGTGAAGCATGATGGGCCTAGTTGGTCATGAGGAGTATGATTGTGTCATGCATTGAACAAAAAGAAAGAGATTGTCCGTTGGACTTGGTTAAGGCCGGTAGCCTAGGAGTTGAACTTACACCTTTGTGCGGGTGCGAATAGACAAGTGTAGGTTACTTGTTGACCTTGGGGGCGTCAGGGTGCGGGTACTTCACAATGGGCGGTGGTAGCTCTCTCGTCACGTGGGGCAGGCCGATGCAAACACACTGACGATCCGGACCGAGATGCTTTGTCCTATGTCGAGATCTATGTAGAATGTCTTGTAAAATGCCATGTTGTACAAAATGATAAATTGAGAATTTTTAGCACTTGAGGGCCTGGGCAGCCAAGAATACAGACATACCTCCTGATCGTTCCCTCCGACTGTTTTGTGTCTAGCTCCATGGAGTAGGATTTTGGTTATTGAGGGCAAGTGTGCATAGTGAGTCCATGAATCATCTGGCATGCATTGTTATTATAATTAGAACTGTTGTACCTCTGATATATCTATATGTATACGACTGCCTGGAACTGTTTGGTTGATCATAATTGCTATTGAATATTCATTACTATTATTGCTGTCATAAATGCTATGTGGGCATTTTGCGCCGTTTAGTTTCTCGATGCTATGATTGGTAATGATGGTAGGATGTCTTACCTCTTCTCTGTCTCTCCACTTCTGTTTTGTCCGTATACTACATTCTATAGAAGACAACTGCAAGGAACCGGAAGCCCCCGACTTCCCTGGTTTTTGGCCTCATCTCGGCTGAGCGACTGCAGAAGCGTATGGAGCCACGCACGCAAAGATTTTTGGGTGATATGCGCCTGACCTTCTTGGGTGGGCCAGAGTGCTGGTACATCAACTATAGTTCTGAGCGTTGCGTCTATACGGGGGATGTGTCGTTATCTTTAGCCTGGAGGCGTCCCGAGCCGCCTATCTTCACCTGCTGTATTAGTTTACGTCTGGAGTTTCAGCTACCGATACGTGAGATGTGGGGTGACCGTTATTTCACTCTGCGGGAAGACTCTTTTCGTTCCACAGCTCGGGCCCCGTCCCGTGACTCTGCGATTCATATGGTGATTTCCTCTGACGAAGAAGATCATGAGGAAGATCCCGAAAAAGTTCCTGAGGACGACCCCGAAGAGGATCCTGAAGAGGACCCTGACTCGATTCCTCCTCACTTGAGGGACTGACCTTACTTGTAGTTACTGAGGGCTACCAGTATTTTATTTTGGGGTCCTGACGTTTTGTCTGTAGTGGGTTGTATATTCTGATACCGTTGGGATATGTATGCATAATCCTTTGGGGGCAGGTATAGTTTTGCTTTTTGTTATGCCAGGCTTGTAACTAAACAGTTGATAAGTATATATATATATATATGAATGAAATGTTAATTTCCCATGTATGTCTCGTCACCGTGGATATTGATTATTGTTAACGTAAATGTAATGAATAGAGAAAAAAATATAATTGCTAATTTACTTAACCAACTACAATTGAGTAAATGTATATATATTATTAAAATGAACCGGGTTTTAACTCACATAAAATTTTATTTCCGCATTGTAATTGAAAGTGTGATGTTCCCTTGGGTTTTAAAAAGGGGCGTCACACCAAGTTGGTATCAGAGCCCCGGTTTATGTTTCTTTGGGTCTTGTGTTTGAGTCTGTCTTGTTTGTGCTATGTGTTCTCTGAGTAGTATACATAAGGGTGTACTGTTTGGTGTTCCTAGTGCGTACAACTAACTTTTCTATGTTTTTAGTTAATCTGATCTAAGAAAGTAAGATGGCACGAGGGGAAGATATGGCAGCAGCTATTACAGCGATGCAGAGGATGGCTGAGGCCATCGCACAGCAAACTGAGCAAGCTGTCTAGCAACAAGAGAGAGTTGCACAACAACAAGAGCGAGCTGCTCAACAGCTAGAGGCCACCGCCGATGCTCGAATTTAGCGAGTTTCGACGCCATAACCCTCCTCAATTCAAAGGGAATTTGATCCGGACAAGGCTAGTCTTGTGGATTAAGGAATTGGAGAAAGTCTTTCGAGGAATGAATTGCGCCGAGGACAAGAAGGTGAACTATGCTACATTTATGCTGGTAGGCAATGCTGAGAATTGGTGGAATGGAGTGCAGCAAATGCTAGAAGCTGCGAACCGAGAGATTACTTGGGGCTTATTCAAGGAAAAGTTCTTAGATAAATATTTTCCTGCGAGCGCAAGGCATACGAAGGAGTCGGAATTCCTCAACCTGCGATAAGGAAATATGACTGCTAGCGAGTACGCAGCGAAATTCGAAAACTTGTCACAGTTTTCGACGTACTTTCAGAACCAACCAGATGAAGCATGAAAATGCTGAAGATTTATGGAAGGACTAAGGTATGAAGTGAAGAAGGCTGTGATCACCTTGAGGATCAATGAATTCTCACAAGTACTGGATACTTGCTATGATGTAGAGGCTCTGGAGCAATCTAGAGACATGAGGAGCAGAAACTTTGGGCCTACGAGATTCCGGAGGCGGCGTGTAGTGCTAACCGTTTCCAGAAGAAGCCGTACTCCCGACCCACGGGGAATCGACAATAAGCCATGGGTGGAAGTTCTGGTGGAAGTTCTACTGGGAACCGGACTGGCCAGAACACTGTGTATCCTTCCAGATGTTTGAAGTGTGGGAAAGACCATCTCACAAGGGACTATACCATGAAGGGATTCATCTGCTTCAAATGTGGCAAACCTGGCCACGTGTCCCGAGACTACAACCAAACGAAGGCCGAACCTTTAGTGAATGCTGCAAGAGCCAAGAAACCACAGGCTGGAGGGCGAGTCTACACTATGAGCGGAGCTAAGGCTTCCGAATCTGAAGATTTGATACAGGGGGAAGGTACCATAGAAGGTAATCTTTTAACTGTGCTGTATGACTCTGGGGCAACCCATTCTTTTATATCATATGACTGTGTGCAAAGATTGGGTCTATCTGTGTCGTCATTACCTTTTGACTTAACTGTTTCTACCCCCACTGATAAACCAGTAGTTATTATCAAAGTCTGTCTAAATTGTCCATTGGTTGTTGAAGGTCGAACCTTTTCTGGTCGATCGATCTGTTTACCCCTTTCCCAATTAGATATTATCTTAGGGATGGATGGTTGTCTTCCAACCATGTTCTCGTTAGACTGTTCCAAAAAGACCATAGTTTTTCCCATAATGGAGGATTCTAGACTTTTAACGGCCAACCGAGTTCAAGCTCTCTTGAAAGAAGGAGCTCACGGATACATGCTCCTGTCTTCTTTGAAAGTCGAGAACGAGGTTGATGTGAACACAATTCCAGTGATGAACGAGTTTCCCGAAGTCTTTCCTGATGATGTACCCGGTTTACCACCGCTCGAGAGATAGAGTTTGCTATCGACCTAGTACCAGGAGCTGGTCCCGTGTCTATAGCACCGTATAGGATGGCACCGACAGAGTTAGGCGAGCTCAAGAAACAACTAGAAGAGCTTATGGAAAAGCAATTTGTCGGGCCAAGTGTGTCACCATGGGGAGCGCCAAGGTCTTTGTTAGTTCGCAAGAAGGATGGCACCTCGAGATTATGTGCGGACTATCGGCAGCTGAACAAGGTAACGATTAAGAACAAGTATCCACTCCCGAGAATTGATGACTTAATGGACCAACTGAAGGGAGCAGCGGTGTTTTCAAAGATCGATTTGCGGTCTGGGTATCATCAGATACGAGTGAAGATGGAGGATATACCCAAGACAGCTTTTCGTACCCGATACGGTCATTACGAATACCTGGTGATGCCGTTTGGTGTGATGAACGCACCAGCTATCTTTATGGACTACATGAATCGAATCTTTCGTCCTTACTTGGACAGATTCGTTGTGGTCTTCATCGATGACATTCTGGTATACTCTCAAAATCAGGAGGACCATGCTGAACACCTCAGTATAGTTCTTCAGATTCTGAAGGAGGAGGAATTGTATGCCAAGCTGTCAAAATGTGAGTTCTGGATAGAAGAAGTTAAGTTTCTGGGTCACGTGATCTCGAAGGATGGGATTGCCGTGGATCCATCGAAGGTGGAGGCAGTGCTACAATGGGAAAGACCAACGTCCGTGACGGAGAATCGAAGCTTTGTGGAATTAGCTGGATATTATCGGAGGTTTATTGAGGGATTCTCCAAGATTGTTGGACCACTTACACAACTCATGAGGAAAAACCAAGCTTTTGAGTGGACTGACAGCTGTGAGCAAAGTTTCCAAGAGTTGAAGAATCGACTGACTACCTCACCGGTGTTAGTGCTACCCGATCCGAATGAGCAGTTTGAAGTGTACTGCGACGCTTCATACCAAGGGCTAGGATCTGTACTTATGCAGCATGGAAGAGTTGTGGCTTATGCTTCAAGGCAGTTGCGAGTGCACGAGAAGAATTACCCGACACACGACTTGGAGTTAGCGGTACGTAGTTTTTGCTCTGAAGATATGGAGGCATTTTCTCTGCGAGCAACGTTCAATATTTTCGGTGATCACAAGAGTTTGAAGTATTTGTATGATCGAAAGGAGTTGAACATGAGGCAACGAAGGTGGTTAGAATTCTGAAGGATTATGATTTCCAACTTCGTATCACCACAGCAAGGCAAATGTTGTGGGATGCTCTAAGTAGGAAGATGATCGGTGTCTCTGCCCCGATGATCAAGGAAAAGGATATGCTAGAGCAGATTCGTAGATGTGTGGTCTTTTGTGGAGTTAGAACCTGGAAAGATTTGCATGAATATGGTTACCATTACAAGTGAACTACTGGATGATATAAAGGAAAAGCAGAAGATTGACAAGTTCTTACAAGAAGTGAGAGAGCAAGTGAAACAAGGAGGTGAAACAGAGTTTACGGAAAGAAAGGATGGAATTCTGAGGTTTCGTGGAAGAGTTTGTATTCCTCGAGACAAGGAACTTAGAGAATACATCATTAACCATGCTCATACAAGCCAGCTAAGTATGCATCCAGGCATAACAAAAATATACCAAGACTTGAAGAAGTTGTTCTGGTGGAATGGAATGAAGAGTGACGTCACTAGACGTGTATCGACTTGTCTAGTTTGTCAAAAAGCTAAGGTGGAACATCAGAGACCAGTGGGGTTCTTTATAACGATTGTCTATTCCTAATGGAAGTGGGATAGTATTGCAATGAATTTTGTAGTCGGATTGCAAAGGACAAGAAAAGGTCATGATTCGATTTGGGTAATCGTGGACCGACTCACGAAGTCGGCACACTTTCTCCCGATCGACATAAAATACAAACTGGAGAGATAGATTCAAATCTATATTGGAGAAATTGTTAGACTGCACGGTGTGCCTACGAGTATTGTTTCGGATAGAGATCCGAGATTTACTTCAAATCTCTGGGAGAGTTTGCAAGAAGCGTTGGGGACGAAGCTACGTCTGAGTTCTGCTTATCATCCGCAGACCGACGGTCAATCAGAAAGGACGATCCAATCTTTGGAAGATTTGCTTCGAGCCTGTACCATAGAACAAACTGGTAGTTGGGACGACATTCTACCTTTGATAGAATTCACCTACAACAACAGTTATCATTCGAGCATAGGGATGGCACCCTATGAGGCTCTGTATGGACGACGGTGTCGAACACCTCTGTGTTGGTACCAAGACGGTGAGCGCCTTACTGTTGGATCAGAGATTATACAGCAGACAACTGAGAAGGTTAAGATGATTCAGGAAAAGATGAGAACGGCTCAAAGTCGGCAAAAGAGATATGCAGACCGAAGGAGAAAACCTCTTGAGTTTGGGGAAGGCGAGCATGTATTCCTGAAAGTCACACCTACGACTGGGGTAGGCCGGGCTTTAAAATCTAGAAAACTCACTCCTAAATTCCTTGGACCATACCAAATCATTCGTCGTGTAGGTCCTGTGGCGTACCAAATATCCTTACCTCCTTTCCTTTCAAACATTCATAATATTTTCCATGTGTCACAACTCCGAAAATACCTCCCTGACCCAAGTCACGTCATAGCACCTGATGCAGTACAATTAAAAGAAAACTTAACTTATGAGACGTCTCTTATAAGAATCGAGGATAGGAAAATAAAGCAATTAAAAGGTAAGGAGATCGCATTAGTGAAAGTAATCTGGAACGAGGTGACCGGAGATGCAACTTGGGAGCTGGAAGACAAGATAAAGGAGCAACACCCACAGTTATTCTAAGGTATGCAAATTTCGAGGACGAAATTCCTTTTTGAAGGGGAGTATTGTAACATCCCAAAAATTCTTTATTTTATTATAAACGATCATTTTACAATATTTATGATTTTTAGGAATTTTTGTGGATTTTTCTGAAAATGATGAATATGTTAATATATTCTTCGTTTTGCTTGTATACTGAGTGGAGCCGGGGAAACTAGAATATTTTTCCTGAGGCTGATAAACTTTGAACTGTCAACGTGTCAACGGGGGATCTTACTAAACCCGAGGCTGGACACAGTTTACGAGGTTTATATTTTTTTGGGGTTTTATCTGTTAAATAAAATTTGCGGTATCATAAAATCATCTGATGAATAATAAAATATTATTTTCTCAGTTGTAAATTTTATTCACTGAGAAAATAATTCCACAGTATAATTAATCATCTGTCAGATGTATTTAATTTGGAGACCACTTACTATGTACTTTATCGAGGAGCGCGCGAAGCTTCTCAAGGAAGCTTCCTCCAACCATTATTTTATCATTTCTCTCTCTCCCAAATTTGTCTTTGCACGTTTGAAATTAAGGGGTCTAATTCATTTTTCATTCTCACATTTTCCTCCTCCCGTACGCAAAGACTCACTATTCACTCATCTTTCTCTCTTTTCATTTCACTCCACAGCAGCACACCATCCACCCACATTTGTATTTTTATCTTCCAAAACGTCACACTCCTAGTACCATTTCATGTTTGGAGAACCACCATATCGGAGGAAATCATCTTCAAAGTTCTACATTTCCTCCATCTTCATTCTCCTACATCTTTGAAGCTTAAAGGTTGGAGCTTTAAGGTAAAGCTCTTAGCTTTTTCTCCCTCTCTTCTCTTTTTCGTAAACCACTGTCATTTTGATGACAATGGGTATTCATTTCAATATTAGGATTCTGATTTTTTGCAAGTTTAAATCTTTAAGGAATTCCTGGAAGCTGGAAACGAAATTCTGACCAAAAAGGAGCCCCTTTTCTTTATACTTCTCCCAGGTAAGAGGAAGACACTCCTCCTCAACCTCTTTTAGCGTTTAGGGACGTTGTTGGTGATTGGTACTGTGATTCATCTCTGTTTGTATGCTGCTGGTGATGTATAGATATATATGCTATTTGATTGTTTGTGTATTTTGATATATATGTCTGGAACGTATAATCTAAATGGAACGCTATCGGGCTGGCTCTCGGATGGCCACGCCTTGAAACTAAAATTTTGAAATTATTGGTGAGAAGTGGTAATGACTTGATTTCTGATCATTAAGTGAAATGTCAAAAACCTGTCGTGTAGGAACCCCTGGTCAAAACCCGTCGAATGTGATGCCCGTCGAATTTGATTTCTGATCATTTAGTGCATTATCAAAATCTGTCGAGTATGAACTTCTGGCCAAACCCGTCGAATGTGATGTCTTGATTTCTTAGTAAAGTTAAAATCGGTCGAGTATGAACTTCTGGCCAAACCCGTCGAATGTGATGTCTTGATTTCTTAGTAAAGTTAAAATCCGTCGAGTATGAACCCCTGGCCAAACCCGTCGAATGTGATGTCTTGATTTCTTAGTAAAGTTAAAATCCGTCGAGTATGAACTTCTGGCCAAACCTGTCGAATGTGATGTCTTGATTTCTTAGTAAAGTTAAAATCTGTCGAGTATGAACTTCTGGCCAAACCCGTCGAACGTGATGTCTTGATTACTTGGCAAAGTTAAAACCTGTCGAGTATGAACCCCTGGCCATGCCCGTCAAATTTGATTCCTGGTCATTAGTGCAAAATCAAAAACCGTCGAGTATGAACTCTTGACCACTTAGGGGAGAAACTCCTCCAATGCAAAATCCGTCGAATTTGAATGACCACATCCGTCGAGTGAAATATTCATCGAGTTAGAATGCCAATACCCATTGAGAGACATACCTGTCGAGTGGATCTTCTGTCCATTTATCAGAAGCTACCCAAAGTTAATATTCGTCGAGTAGAACGTCAAGACCCGTCGAATTAGAGTTCTGACCACAGTGTTTTCGTCGGTTCGACACTTGGGAGATTTCTCCAACGTCGACACCCACATCCGTCGAATTGGTCGTCTGCTGACCTTCTGGAAAGAATTCAACAGTTCTGACCTCTGTTCGACAGAACCCCCATCCGACAGAAATTGGTTTTTATCCAATCTTGTTATAAAATGTTCTCCCATTTTTCATCCTTCTGCCATGTTAGTCTTCGTCGAATGGCAGCCTCAATTTTCCACTAAATGCATAGTATCCGTCGAATTCACAACTATGGTTTGTCACCCCATACCTAGCAATTAAATCTGTGATGTTGTTGGTGATTCTGGCCATGTATCTTCCTGGATTCAAAACACGTGGATTAATAAAAGTACATAAATCATAAATGATTGGATGATTAGAGATTAAGTAGGGATTCATAAATAGGGAAGAACATGAGTGTGTGGTGAGCTTTTGAGGCACATGATGAATTTAATGGTTGACTTTTATCATGACTATGAATGGAAATTGTGAATGTCCTTAAAATGTACTATTGGATTGTTGTATACCCGTGAATGGGATCAGATCTTGTGATAAATGATATGACATGCATGTGAAGCATGATGGGCCTAGTTGGTCATGAGGAGTATGATTGTGTCATGCATTGAACAAAAAGAAAGAGATTGTCCGTTGGACTTGGTTAAGGCCGGTAGCCTAGGAGTTGAACTTACACCTTTGTGCGGGTGCAAATAGACAAGTGTAGGTTACTTGTTGACCTTGGGGGCGTCAGGGTGTGGGTACCTCACAATGGGCACTGGTAGCTCTCTCGTCTGGGGCGGACCGATGCAAACACACTGACGATCCGGACCGAGACGCTGTCCTATGTCGAGATCTGTGTAGAATGTCTTATAAAATGCCATGTTGTACAAAATGATAAATTGAGAATTTTTAGCACTTGAGGGCACAGGCGCACCAAGAATACGGACATACCTCCCGATCGTTCCCTCCGACCGTTTTTTGTCTAGCTCCATGGAGTAGGATTTTGGTTATTGAGGGCAAGTGTGCATAGTGAGTCCATGAATCATCGGCATGCATTGTTATTATAATTGGAACCGTTGTACCTCTGATTTATCTATATGTATACGACTGCATGGAACTGTTTGGTTGATCATAATTGCTATTGAATGTTCATTACTATTATTGCTGTCATAAATGCTATGTGGGCGTTTTGCGCCGTTTAGTTTCTCGATGCTATGATTGGTAATGATGGTAGGATGTCTTACCTCTTCTCTGTCTCTCCACTTCTGTTTTGTCCGTATACTATGTTCTATAGAAGACAACTGCAAGGAACCGGAAGCCCCTGACTTCCCTGGTTTTTGGCCTCATCTCGACTGAGCGACTGCAGAAACGTATGGAGCCACACACGCAAAGATTTTTGGGTGATGTGCGCCTGACCTTCTTGGGTGGGCCAGAGTGCTGGTACATCAACTATGGTTCTGAGCGTTGCGTCTATACGGGGGATGTGTCGTTATCTTTAGCCTAGAGGCGTCACGAGCCGCCTGTCTTCACCTGCTGTATTAGTTTACGTCTAGAGTTTCAGCTACCGATACGCGAGATGTGGGGTGACCGTTATTTCACTCCGCGGGAAGACTCTTTTCGTTCCACAGCTCGGGCCCCGTCCCGTGACTCTGCGATTCATATGGTGATTTCCTCTGACGAAGAAGATCATGAGGAAGATCCCGAAGAAGTTCCTGAGGACGACCCCGAAGAGGATCTTGAAGAGGACCCTGACTCGATTCCTCGTCACTTGAGGTACTGACCTTACTTGTAGCTACTGAGGGCTACCAGTATTTTATTTTGGGGGCTTGATGTTTTGTCTGTAGTGGGCTGTATATTCTGATACCGTAGGGATATGTATGCATAATCCTTTGGGGGCAGGTATAGTTTTGCTTTTTGTTATGCCAGGCTTGTAACTAAATAGTTGATAAGTATATATATATATGAATGAAGTGTTAATTTCCCATGTATGTCTCGTCACCGTGGATATTGATTATCGTTAACGTAAATGTAATGAATAGAGAAAAAAAAATATACTTGCTAATTTACTTAACCAACTACAATTGAGTAAATGTATATATATTATTAAAATGAACCGGGTCTTAACTCACATAAAATTTTATTTCCGCATTGTAATTGAAAGTGTGATGTTCCCTTGGGTTTTAAAAAGGGGCGTCACACTATGCATCTCTGATCTAATCACCTCTTGAAAAATAGAGGGGGAGTAAGTCTCTTACACCTTTTGAGAGTTCCAATTTATTTGAACTAACTTTTTTCTCAATGGTTATTTGTCATCATAAAAAATGAGAGAGAATTTAATTGGCATTGACTAAAGCAATGGTTTTGATGATAACAAACAAGAAAGGAATGGAAGTGCAAAGATTAAGTTCCAAGACTCTTCAAGTTTAGCTTATAGGACTTAGATCTTGTGTAAAGGTAGAAAGGAATCACACTAAGCTTAAACAAGTTTTAAACATCTTTATAAGTGTTTCTAAAATGCTTAAATGTCCAACAAAAAGTTTTTGGAAAGCTAGCCTTGGTGGTATTTTAAATCTGTGAAAAATAGTCAAGTTTGTGTTTTGTAAAACTGATATTTAGTTACTAATTTGATTATATCTTTCAAAGTACTTTGAGTTTTGTTCTGAAACTTCTTTCATATAAAAATAGACTCAAATATCTTTTCAATGAGTGGTCATTTGCTTTAATCGGATAAGAAATGAAGAAATTATGACCTTTTAAAGCCAGTTTTCAAAACTAGAAATGCTGTAATCGATTACACAAGTCCTGTAATCGATTACCACTTTGGCAGAAGCCATGTAATCGATTACCAGAAGTATGTAATCGATTACCAAGTGCCCAGAAAGCCTAGAACGAGTTCTAAAAGCATTGTAATCGATTACCACATCCATATAATTGATTACCATGAGTCTAAAAGTGCCTAACGGCTAGTTTTTCATAAAGAAATCTTTCTTTAAAACACTACCAACGGCTCTAAATCTTAATGGGCTATAAATACAAATGTTTGGGCATCAAAGAAAAGTTGGAAAACTATCTAAACAAGTCTCTTGATCATCAAATAAGAGTTTTCTCTCTTATCTTCTATCATACTCTATTTTGAGCTTCAAAGTGTGATTCTTTGATACCATTGAACTTCAATTTGTATTATCCACTCTAAAGAGAGAGTTTCAATTCTTCCATATCTTGTTTAATCTGTAAAGAGGGTAAGGTATCCCTCAAGAATTGTAAAGGGTGAGGCATCCCTTGAAAGTAGAGGCTCAAGCACAAAGGGTGAGGCATCCCAAGGTGTATTGAGTGCTCTTGGTTGTAAAAGTTTTTCGAGCACCTATGAAGCTTGAAGAATTGGAGGTTCTAGCATAAGGGTGAGGCATCCCAATGTATGAGGAGTGCTCTTGCTTGTCCAAAGGTTTTCCTAGCACCCGTGAAGTCTAGGAGACAGTGAAGAAAATCTCAAGTTAAGCTTAGGGATTGGATGTAAGCCATAAGTGGTTGGTGGCTGAATCAAGATAAATTCTTGAGTTTGATTCTCTCTTCCCTACACTCTTTAAATTCAGTATTTAGTGAAATATATTTATCTATTGCATATATTGATGTTTTGATTCTTACAACTTAATATCTAGCTCATTCACTTGATTCACCATATATCCCAAGTTGTATTTGAGTAATCCTTAAGAGTTGTGGCTTTGTTAGACTTATTCCGCTACATGTGTTAATTGAAAATATCAAAATGCATAATTTCTCAAAGTTGCATTAAAATTTGTAATCACCCAATTCACCCCCCTCCTGGATGATGGTTGTCATGGCTAACATACATTCCATATACTCCGTCTTATTCCTACTTAGACGAAAGTCATGTTCTTCTAAAGCTCGTTTCCATAGCTCTAACTTCCCATTTGTTTCCTTTCTTGACTCTCCAACTAAGACAATATCATCTGTAAAAAGCATGCATAAGTGATCTGTCAATTATTCCTATATCTTAAGTGCCTTATGATTGATTCAATTGGACTCCATTTATGCTTAATTGTTATCATTTAGCTAAGTTTCAGATATTAAACTTAATTGGAACCTTATTGTGAAACTTTGCTTAAGTATGTTCATAAGCACTCATAAATGAATTGTGATTTTTAGGAAATCTATGAGTGATGGAGTCCATTAACCTCAAACCTGGCTTGCTATCCACTTGAAGAGGAAGCTAAAGACTCCCTGGTGACAATGAAAGAAGAGTTTTGTGAGGATTCTGCGTTGAAAATGATGGAACCAAATGACACAGCCCGTGTCCTTCTCTGGCATCACAAAAAGGGATCCAAATTTGAGCTGCTCGAAGACACGGCTCGTGTCACTGGACACGAGGTGGGCTGTGTCCTTCTCTGACTTTCAGTTCACTTGAAATTTTGCTGGCAAAGGCAGACACGAGGTAGGCCGTGTCAAATGACTCGGCCCGTGTCTTCGAAACAGAAAGTTGAATGCGCATTTTAATGAGGGGTTTGGTTAAAATACCTATAATAAGAGTGCTTAGGCTCCTAAAAGAGATCTCTGGACTGCAAGCTGCGAAGGAACTGAGAAGGAAAGGTTGAATCGAAGATTAAAGATTCGGATTCAAATTATCGAAGATCAACTAATTGTGTTCATTGGAAATCAACTTGATATTCAGTTTTTCTTCTAAACTTGTGTTTTTGGTGATGACTTTCTTCAGTTTTTCTATTGATTTTGAATTTGCCATGTGTGGCTAAACTTCTTATTCAGTTAAGGGAAGATAAAACCCTAATTTTGATTATATGAATCCTTCGTATTCCTTTATATTCAATACAGTTATGTTCTTATTCATATGTTTCTGTTCTTAATTCGGTATAAAGGTTTTTATACACTTTGCTATTTTCGAAAGTGGTAAAACTAGGATTGCTATGTGCGGTTGCGGTGGTGTGACTAGTGAGACATATGATCTAAGTAATTCAATCCTAGTGTGTGTTTAGACCTTAGTGTGATTGGTTTTCTAAATCTTAATGCTGTCATTAGGAGGATATAAGGGCGGTTGCTTTATAGTTAACTAGTTATTAGGGATTAATTTGAGCAGTTGCTAAATTAACAAAAACTTAAGGAAAATGAAGAATTAATCTCACAATCACGTAAAAACATAATTGATCATGTTGATATAAAGGATATGTAGGTTAGCATTATCATATAAATCTAGTTGTGGATTCCATCTCTTAACCAATGTCTTTAAATTGATAAATCAAGTCGTGTTTATTGCTGTTGCTTTAGATTCAATTTATGTTATTAGTTTTAATAAACAAAACCCCATCTTTACTATTTATTGTTCATTAGAGTTAAAATTTAGAATTAATTAATAGTGTTAATTGAATTGGTTCTCTGTGGATCGACCCTTATTAACTACAATTAGTTGTAAGGTTTTTATATTTTTGGTGGAACTTAACAACTGTTTTAATCACAATCTGTACCACAACAAATTTTTGCACCATTACCGAGGAACCAATTTTTCAATTGCGCTATCGATTTATTTCCTATTTTCACTCTGTTTTTGTTTGGTTTTTAATTTTTAATTCATTATTTATAACTGTTTTGTAGGTGTTGTTGTCCATTGATCATGGTTCAGCGATTAATGGACAATGGGAAAACACCAGAACATGCTTGTGGGATTTGCTTATCACCTAGACATCCCACTGATTTGTGTCCCACTTTACAAGTGGACACAAATGAGGAGGTAAATGCAGTATGGGAATATTCTGGACCTTCCAACAATTACAACCCCTACTCTAACATATATAATTCGGGGTGGTGGGATCATCCTAACTTGAGTTATGGACAACAGCCTCAAGATCAACCTCTAACCTATGGACTTCTAGGATTTCAGTAGAGGCAAGCACCTTTCCTTCCAAGACAGCAACAAGCTCAAGCTCCTTGGAAACCTAAATCTTCATTGGAGGAGCTAATAAGACAAATGACCACTTCTAACATTCAATTTCAACAAGAAACAAAGGCCATATGTGACGACCTGCAAAACCTTTTTGGGCAATTAGCCACAGACCTCAACAAGGTGTAGAGCCAAATTTCTGAAAAATTTCCCTTACAATTAGAAGAGAATATGAAGGAAGATGCTAGTGCTATTACACTGCGAAGTGGGAAGACGTTAGCTGA
Organism: Ormosia semicastrata; assembly: GCA_029884595.1. Taxonomy (NCBI): domain Eukaryota; kingdom Viridiplantae; phylum Streptophyta; class Magnoliopsida; order Fabales; family Fabaceae; genus Ormosia; species Ormosia semicastrata. Next base: position 67,780,903 of record JAQQTO010000061.1, on the reverse strand, counting down.
ACCCACCTCTCCTCCACAAGCTGCTAAAGAGAAAGACCAAGAACCTAAAGAGGTAAATGAGGAGGGGAAAAACTCTAAGGCCCCCAAGGTAAGTATTCCTGAACCCCTTCCTAATGTAGTGGAGAAACATTATGATGAGTTGTGTGATGAATTTCCTGATTTTATTGGTTTCAATAATTATACTCATTACCACTCATGTACTGATTGTAATGGTGATATGATATGTGCTAGTTGTGTTGAGATTTCTGCATACTTGAAAGTTGATGAATCTGTTTACGCAGCAGCTAATAGTAATGAAGGATCTATCAACAATGTTCTTAACACAGTTACAAAATCTAAGACCCAAAGGGAGGTGGAATTGAAGCCCATTGAAGAGTTTTCAAAGAGGGGAGAAGAGCACCGGATGACGATCACTACTGAAGTGGATTTTGTTTTTGGGTTATAGCCCAATAGAATCAATGCAGATGAAGTTGATAAAATACACATATTACATTCCAGTGGTGAAGCCAAGGAAATTAAGGAAGGCCAATGGGACCCCGGTGGAAGCCCTTATGCTTTAAGCTTAACTTGGTCATCACGTTTCAACCAATGGGATCCTGGTGGAGTCTTTTCACCTACCTCACTTAATAAGGCCAATAAACACCGTCTCAAGCCTTGCTATGAGCTTCTGGAAAGTGTGGAAGTGGAAGTGATGACCTTTTACCATCCACATTATAAAGATCACTGAGGTGTCCCATTGTCGGACTAAGGACAATAAACCAAGCGCTTATTGGGAGGCAACCCAACCAAATTTGCTTTCTTTATCCCTTTTATCTTTTGTTGCTTTATTATTCGCTTGATTACTTTCATAAGTAACGTAGTTCTTAATGAATTCCTTGAATGTTTTTCCATGAATCTTTGGATATCCTTGTGTTTTGGAATGCTGGATTTATGCTCAAAAGTGTCTTATCCCACTCCCCCATCTTTATGTCTCACCATTGTTATTTTGGGATTCTGATTTGATTTTGATTGGATATTTTGACATTGTATTGGGTCCTCTTTTGGAATATGATTGTTGCTTCATGATTATAGATTCGATTTCTTAATGTTTTTGCATATGCCCGGTTGGTTTAATTATGTTTATTTTTCAGCTATGTGTATGCTTTAACATTGAGGACACTGTCTACTTTAAGTGTGGGGGGTCTGAGTTTAAGTGCATATTCTGATCTTGATTGCATATCTGGTGTATGTTTTTCCAATCAATTTTTAGAAGTGACTTGAACAGTGAGTAAACAATCGATTTTTTTTAAAATGATAGATTTTTAAGCCTGAAGGAGCTGATTTTCTTGCTTCCAAATCCGTCATGTGAGGTTTTGAAAAAAAAAAGAGGAAAAAAAGAAAGGGTTAATTTGAATGTGATAAATTGAGACCTAGTGAGATTTTTGGCCTTGATGTAAATGGTTAATTTTAAGCCATTTTAGTTCTTTGTTGTGTGATTCCACTCATGATTATATATTCTTCAGAACTTGGTTTGACTATCTTTTAAGCTGCAAAAGGCCACTGCATATTTTTGAAATGAAAAAGGCATTTCTTTCAAATAGCTACTGGCTAAATAGTCATCCTTGCATTTTTATCCGTTATTTAGCCCTTTTGAGCCTAATTGACTTTTTCTTCATTTACAGCTCAATTCAAGCTTAAAAGCGAAAAACCATTTTGCTAACCTACCTTAGGGAGTAGAAGAGCTTAATGATTATGTTGAGGATTAGTCTTTGAATAAGTGTGGGGGGGAAGTAATGATGTGTTTGCCTAGTTATGCATGTATAGAAAAAGACTCTTGCTAGCAAAATATCATGTTGAATATAATGCAAGGTGTATATATATATATATAAAAATGAGGAAGAAAAGGGTAAAAGTTGATTATTGAATGAAGAAAGGTCAGAAAAAAGGAAAGATGCAAAAAGAAATGTGGAGTTGAAGATTATTGGGAAATTTTTATTGTAATGATTGAATATTTCTCCCCTTTGCTCTTCTAATTCCTAGGTTCTAGCTTTGTTTATCCTTATTGTATCCTACCTTGACCTTGACCCCATTACAACCTAATTGAAGACCTTTTAATCTTTGTGTACATGTGGCCTAAGTGGTAGAGAAGTAGAGGCTTGACAAGCTTATGGTAGGACATGTTTTCATGAGTTGGTTGAGAATAAACACAAGCCTGAAATACTTGAGTGAAAAAGTATATCAGTGAGGATTTATCATATTGACTTAACTTTGAAATTTAATTGATTTTACTTGCTGATTTGGATTGTCAATGGAGGAAATTCATGATTGCTTAGATTCCTTGAAAAAACTAAGGCATGTATAGGTCTTTGCTCATTGTTTTGCACTTTCATTGCTTATTGGGATATATGTGCATCATTTTTATATTCTTGCCCAGGAGTACAAAAGGCTAAGTGTGGGGGTATTTGATCTGTCAATTATTCCTATATCTTAAGTGCCTTATGATTGATTCAATTGGACTCCATTTGTGCTCAATTGTTATCATTTAGCTAAGTTTCAGATATTAAGCTTAATTGGAACCTTATTGTAAAACTTTGCTTAAGTATGTTCATAAGCGCTCATAACTGAATTGTGATTTTCAGGAAATCTATGAGTGATGGAGTCCATTAACCTCAAACTTGGCTTGCTATCCACTTGAAAAGGGAGCTAAAGATTCCTTAGAGACAAAGAAAGAAGAGTTTTGTGAGGATTCTGGGCTGAAAATGATGGAACTAAATGACACGACCCGTGTTCCCGGACATGGGGTAGGTCATGTCCTTCTCTGGTATCACAAAAAGGGATCCAAATATGAGCTGCTCGAAGACACGACTTGTGTCACTTGACACGAGGTGGGTCGTGTCCTTCTCTGACTTTCAGTTCACTTGAAATTTTGCTAGCAGAGGCAGACACGGGGTAGGCCATGTCAAATGACACGTCCTGTGTCTTCGAAATAGAGAGCTGAATGCGTGTTTTAATGAGGGGTTAGGTTAAAATACCTATAAATAAGAGTGCTTAGGCTCTTAAAAGAGATCTTTGGCCTGCAAGTTGCGAAGGAACTGAGAGAGAAAGGTTGAATCGAAGATTAAAGATTCGGATTCGAATTATTGGAGATCAACCAATTATGTTCATTGGAAATAAGTTTGATATTCAGTTTTTCTTCTACACTTGTGTTTTTGGTGATGACTTTCTTTAGTTTTTCTGTTGATTTTGAATTTTCCATGTGTGGCTAAACATCTTATTTAGTTAAGGGAAGATGAAACCCTAATTTTGATTATGTGAATCCTTTGTATTCCTTTATATTCAATACATTTATGTTCTTATTCATATGTTTCTGTTCTTAATTCGATATAAATGTTTTTATACTCTTTGCTATTTTCGAAAGTGGTAAAATTAGGATTGCTATGCGTGGTTGTAGTGGTGTGACTAGTGAGATATATGATCTAAGTAATTCAATCTCGGTGTGTGTTTGGACCTTAGTGTGATTGGTTTTCTAAATCTTAATGCTGTCATTAGGAGGATATAAGAGTGATTGCTTTATAGTTAACTAGTGATTAGGGATTAATTTGAGCGGTTGCTAAATTAACAAAAACTTAAGGAAAATGAAGAATTAATCTCATAATCATGTAAGAGCATAATTGATCATGTTGATATAAAGGATATGTAGGTTAGCATTATCATATAAATCTAGTGGTGGATTACATCTCTTAACTAATGTCTTTAAATTGGTAAATCAAGTCATGTTTATTGCTGTTGCTTTAGATTCAATTTCTGTTATTAGTTTTAATAAACAAAACCCTTTTTTACTGTTTATTGTTCATCAGAGTTAAAATTTGGAATTAATTAATAGTGTCGATTGAATTGGTTCTCTGTGGATCGACCCTTATTAACCACAATTGGTTGTAAGATTTTTATATTTTTTGTGGAACTTAACAACTGTTTTAATCACAATTTATACCACACCAATAAGCACATCTAAGACCAAGGTAAAAAGATATGGATTCAAAGTTGACCCTTGGTGTAGTCTTATAGTTATAGAGAAATTTTTTGTGACCTCACTCTATGTTCTCAGTTTAGTTTTAGCTTCATCAATCATATCTTGGATTGCTCGAATATAGGCGATACGAACTCGTTTCTTCTCCAAAGCCTTCCACAAGACCATCAATCTTCCAGATCAATGAAAACTATGTGTAAGTCTTTTTGCTTCCTCTGATACCTCTCCATCAATCTTCGTAGAAGATAGATTGCTTCCATGGTTGACCTCTTAGACATAAAACCAAATTGATTCTCTAAAATATGAGTCTCTTGTCTTAATCTCTGTTTAATTACTCTTTCCCATAACTTCATGGTATGACTCATGAGCTTAATTCATATGTAATTTGCACAATTTTTTATATCTCCCTTGTTCTTATAAATAGGGATTAAAGTGCTTCTCTTCCATTTATTTGACATTTTCTTAGACATTATTATCTCGTTAAAGAGCTTTGTGAGCTAGCTTATACATTTCTCTCCTAGGCACTTCTATACCTGAATTGGTATATTATCTAGTCTGACCATTTTTCTATTATCTATCATCTTTAATGCTTCTTTTACCTCAAATTCCCGAATTCTATGATTAAATATTTTATTTTGGTCCTCTTCTCTAGTATTTAGAATGTCTGAGTCCCCTAATGTCCCATGTTCCTCATTAAATAACTTATGAAAATAACTCTTCTATCGATCCTTGATGTGTTGTTCTATAACTAAGACTTTACCCTCTTTATCCTTAATGCATTTCACTTAATCCAAGTCTCTTGTCTTCCTTTCCCTACTTTTAGCAAGCCTGTAGATATTCCTTTCTCTGTCTTTGGTGCCCAACGATTGATATAACTCGTTGAACACTTTAGCTTTCGCCTCGTTCACCGCCTTCTTAGTATCTTTTTTAGTTGCCTCATATTTTTCCCAATTTTCACCATTTTTACACACGTGTCAAGCTTTATAACATTCCCTTTAACTTTAACCTTATCTTGTACACTTGCGTCCTACCACTAAGATTCTTATCCTTAGGTCCAAAACCTCTTGATTCACCGAGTATCTCTTTTGCTACCTTCCTAATCCCTTTAGCCATCTCATCCTACATATCATTAGCACTTCATTGTACCTCCCAAATCTCTTCCTTCATAATTCTCCTCTGAAAGAGCATTTATTTTCTGCCCTTTAGTTGCCACCATTTGATCCTTGGTTCTCTATCTTAACAATTTCTCATTACTCTCATCTTAACCTGTACATCCATAACTAAACCCTGTGTTAGGTAGTTAAGCTCTCTCTAGGGATGACTTTGCAATCCATGCAAAACTTTTTATCAGATTTCCTTGTTAGAAAGAAATCAATTTGAGAGCAAGAACCCCCACTTCTATATGTGATAAGATGCTCTTCTCACTTCCTAAAATAAGTGTTAGCTATTGTAAAATCAAACGCTACCAAAAAATTTTTGAATCGCTTTACCTTCTGCATTAGCTACTCCTAGACCATAACTCCCATGCAAACCCTCATGCCCCCTAGATTCGCTCTCTACATGACCATTTAGGTCCCCTTCTAGAAAAATCTTCTCTCCTAATGGTATTCCCTGAACTAAACCTTCTAAATCCTCCCAAAATTTTATCTTATAGTGCTCGTCTAACCCTACTTGGGGTGCATACGCACTGATAACATTAAAAGTTTCCTGTTCCATAACAAACTTCAAAGTTATGATCCTATCTCTGAGCCTTCTCACATCCACAACATTATTCATCCAATTCTTATCCACTATTACGCCTACCCCATTTCTAGATTTTACCTTGCCGATGTACCAAAGCTTGAAACCTGAAGTGTTGAGTTCATTTGCCTTTTCTCTAACCCACTTAGTTTCTTATAGGCACATAAAATTAATCCTCCTTCTAATCATGGTGTCAACTATTTTCATTGATTTACCTGCAAGTGTATCTATATTCCAAGTTTTAAAATGCATCCTACTCTTGTGAACTAGCTTCTTCACTCACACTCATTCACAAGAATGTGGGAACCCTTGTCTATTTTTCACTACACCTAGGCGACGATGCAATGACTCTTGCTCATTTGATACCGTACTTGAGCCATGTAGCACGTTGCTTAGGGGCAATGACCTAACATTAACACAATCACTTCGTTGATCCATGTCATAAAGATTCGACAAAGTTTTACGTTGGTTGTCAACTGCCTAACATAACTCTCCTCTTTTATCCGAGTTTAGGACTGGCTATGGAGGGATTTGCAACAAATCTCAACATAGGCAGAGTTTTTTTTTTCAACTTAAAAATGTAATATCAAATTTTCTTTTGAATGATTATAGCTGCCCAACATTTGTTCATGACATTTTGGCTTTTTACTTCTTTTTCGTCAAGTAATCTTTCGTCTATGTTTTAAATTTTTTTTCTCTTACGTTTTCTTTTATCATGACGTTAGTGGATGTGATTTTGTTGTTAAATGTATAGAAAGTTTTTTAAAAAAAGATAAAAGAGTATAAAGTCATCTTAAACTTTTACCCTTTTGCATTCACTACCAAAAACTTAAAAATCTTCTTAATAAATCTCTAAACTTTAACTAATGACTCAATAAATCTTTCCATTAATCGTCTGTTAAATCACTAACGGAGATGCCACGTGGCATCATCCTACTCATTCAAGCTCATTAAATATGGACCGTTGATTTTTTTATGCATTAAAAACTCATTTTTAATTATATTTTAATCTTAACAAATTAAATAAAAAACTAAATTATTTTAAAACAAAAAAATGAAATTCTAGATTTTATTTATCCTTTCTTATATTTAGTTTTTTGTTTTAAAATAATTTTTTTATTTAATTTGTTAAGAGTAAAATATAATTAAAAAATGAAGTTTTAATGAATAAAAAAAATCAACGATCCAAATTTAATGAGTTTAAATGTGTAGGATGATTAAATTATTTTAAAACAAAAAAATGAAATTCTGGATTTTATTTATCCTTTCTTATATTTAGTTTTTTGTTTTAAAATAATTATTTTATTTAATTTATTAAGAGTAAAATACAATTAAAAAATGATGTTTTAATGAATAAAAAAATCAACGGTCTAAATTTAATGAGTTTAGATGTGTAGGATGATGTCACGTGGCATCTCCATTAGTGACTTAACAGATGATTAATGAAATGATTTATTTGGTCATTAGTAAAAGTTTAAGGATTAATTAAGAAGATTTTTAAGTTTATGGTAGTAATTTGCAAAAGGCTAAAAGTTCAAGGTAGTTTTATACTCTTTTTCCTTTAAAAAAAATGAAGTGGCCAATGCTCAAATGAAGAAAATCAATGAATGAAGGGAATTTACACAGGGTATGATTGCCCCAACTAAGTGCCTATTAGTTTTAGCTACTCTTCAACGTCAAAGAGCATTTGAAGGAAGGAAAAAATGTTTTCTTATGTTTAGGAGTTGAGGTTTTGGAGAAAATAAAAGGGAAGATTTATTCTTTATTTTAGGTAGACATTCTTTATATTTAGGTTTTTTTTAAATGAATGAATAAAATAAAAGATGATCATATAACCTTTCAATAATATTTTATTTATTTTTATAAAAATTATAATTATAAATAAGTTTTCTCTTTCATTTCCTTCTAAAACCCTCCATCCAAACATACCCTTAGCATTTGTTTGGATAAGAAGATAGAAAATGAGAAGAAAGAAAGTGAAGAAAAGAGAAAATAGAATTTTTTTTAAAAGTGTATTTTGATTTGATGTGTTTGGATAAAGAGGAAATAAGGAAAAAAATGAGAGTTGTATAAAAAAAAAAGAGAAAAGAATATAAAATTGTGTCAAATGACATATATATCCTTTTATATATATATATATGAAATTAAGAGGTCCAATTTCAATTTCAAGTTATAATTTCATACTCAATTCCAAGAGCCAAACGGATACTAAAAGTTATGAGTAGTTGTATTATTTTATTACAAATGCAATCATCTAATTTAATAAAGAGAGATAATATTTAATACTAATATTAATGAGGAAAGAGAATAAAGAAATATGATTTAATAAAGTAAGAAGTTTTGATTATTAACTTCAATTATTAATTTAAAACATAATATTAATATATATAAAAAATTTAGGAAATATAATGTTATTTCAATAATATTAAAGAATTTTATGTCTCCTACGATTTTATGCGAGAGCTATTTTTTAAAAAATTTAAAAGTTACAACCATAGTTATTAAACTCGACCCGATTTATGACTCAGTTGGGATATTGGGTTAATAGGTCATTGGTTCAACCAGTGAGTTATTGGTCGATCCGATTGAACCGTAGAGAAATAAAATAAAATAAAGATATAAATATTTAATATAAAAAAATTACATAAAAATTACATAAATATCAATATTTTAGTTTAGGCTAAATCTAAATTAGTAATAAGTTTTTATTTTCATTGGATTTGAACTCATTACCTAACTCAAACAAAACATTAATAACCTTTAGTATTAGACCCAAAGCTACTGTATCCAAAAGCTAATATGAAGTGTATTTTTATTAGGCTTACACATAAGCCCAAACCCAACTTACAAAACCCTAACACTCCCTTTTATCTAGTGTACTCCTTCCTATTCAACATTTTAGCAGCACAACAGACACATTGACGTTGCAGCAGCACAACAATGTCTTTGTATGGAGCCACGAACCACCCATTCGACACCTGCATCGTCCGATATGGGTGCAATGAAGGTGCAACCGGGGCGCGATAGAGGTGTTACGCTGTATCTGAGCCTTCAACCTACAATCATGGAGGGCTTTTTTCATTCCTCCTTCTTGCCTTCTTCCCCTTTTGATTTTCTATCTTTTATCAAACATCTATGAACTGTAATTGTTTCAGACTTTCAGGCTTTCAACTTTAATTTTTTTTTATGTTCATGAATCGGTCAGTCATATAAACTCGACCGATTCACCAATTTTTATGAAATATAACCTGGTCAAATCGGTTTCCACCGGGCTGATTGCATGGTCGATCTGAATGATAACTCGAACTGGTCACCTAACCAATTCACTAGTTGAACTAACCGATTTGGTCCGAGTTTAATAACTCTGGTTACAACTAACTTGTATTGAAATATAACATTTTTTTTAATGCTATGTCTCTTACTTCCGCTAACCTTATAACGTTATTCCCTTAATATTTTTATATTCCACTAATCTTCTTCCCCTTACAGTGCAAACCTAAATCTAAACTAAAATGTTATAATTTCTAAACTTTTGTATATATCAATATTATTTTTAAATTAATAGTTAGATTTAACAAGTAAAATTTCTTTTTTCATTAAAGATTTTTCTATATTCTCTCTCCTTATTATTGTTAACCTTTATATTCTCTCTCTTTATACAATTAGATGTTTGTGTTTAGAATGAAATAACATAATTGCCCATGACTTTAAAGATGTTTAAAGAAAGAAGAAAGTGAATTTTTGGTCCAAAACAAAATATAGAGGTCATTAACTTTCACATGAAGTTATGGAGGTTAGCAATTACCCCACACACGTAGACACACACACACACACACATATATAATGAGATATAAATTATTTCTTATTTTATAGCTCTAAATTAAACATATTTTTTTATAAATTATATAAATAATTACACTTAATAATAAAAAGAATTATCATATTTTTTGGTTTAAAATCATTTGTCAATAAAAGAATTACTATGATTTATAATATTTTAAATATAAATTTTAATCTCTAATTCACCCCACCCCCACTTCACCTGTGACCCCGCACTGTCTCTTTCTTCTCCCTCCCAATTACATTGCCCCCACCCCTACCTAATTACCCATCGTCACCCTCATCCCAAATCCTTACTCTTTTTATTCTCAGTGATGTGCATGTCATGCCTCCAGTGCTATTACTTTGAAGAAATTAGAGTGTTCAAAGCAAGCCGACACTCTAGATACATTAGCATAGGATAACACCGCATGATTCTGATCCTATTGTGTTGGCATTCAGGATCGGAGTAATGATTAACAAGGTCAATCGAGGGCATTCATATTTCATAGTCAGAGGTGAAATTCTTGAATTTATGAAAGACGAACAACTGCGAAAGCATTTGCCAAAGATGTTTTCATTAATCAAGAACGAAACTTAGGGGCTCAAAAATGATCAGATACCATTCTAGTCTCAACCATAAACAATGTCGACCAGGGATCAATGGATGTTGCTTTTAGGACTCCACAGGCACCTTATGAGAAATCAAAGTTTTTGGGTTCCAGGGGGAGTATGGTCGCAAGGCTAAAACTTAAAGGACTTGACGAAAGGGCACCACTAGGAGTGGAGCCTGCGGCTTAGTTTGACTCAACACGGGGAAACTTATCAAGTCCAAACATAGTAAGGATTGATAGACTGAGAGCTCTTTCTTGATTTTATGGGTGGTGGTGCATGGCCGTTCTTAGTTGGAGGAGTGATTTGTCTGGTTAATTCTGTTAACGAATGAGGCCTTAACCTGCTAACTGGCAATGTGGAGGTAACCCTCCACGACGAGCTTCTTAGAGGCACTATGGCCGCTTAGGCCATGGAAGTTTGAGGTAATAATAGGTCTATGATGCCCTTAAATGTTCTAGGTCACATGCGTGCTACACTGATGTATTCAACAAGTCTATAGCCTTGGCCAACAGGCCCGGGTAATCTTTGAAATTTCATTGTGATGGGGATAAATAATTGTAATTGTTGATCTTTAATAAAGAATTCCTAGTAAGCGTGAGTCATCAGCTCGTGTTGACTATGTCCTTGCCCTTTGTACATACCGCTCGTCGCTCCTACCAATTGGGTATTTTTCTTGGTAGAGAAGCCAATCTTTGTACACATTGCCCTTTGTAGGTAGAGAAGCCAATCTGACCATATTTTTTTCTCCCTCTAGCTCTAAGTCTCTTCTACCACACTTGTCTCTAAAGCAAGCCTTGCAACCAAACTCATATTTTGAGGCTAAGCTCACATCATCACATCATCGTGTTGCAACAATCCTTGTCCAAAAACCAAAAACCCATGTTGGGCATTTTTCTAGAGCGTGTGATTTTTCATTGTAACCACCCACTCCTTGCCTATCCCCCTCACCTTCCCCCTCCTCCTCCCCTTATCAATTGGTTATTTTTTGTTATGATTTCAGGGTGTTGTTGGTTTAATTGCTCTATTTGGATATGGAGTAGAGGGATTGTTGTTGTGGGTAAATAAGATGATGGGCAAAGTTTGTAGATTTACTACATTAGCCCTTCTTTGTTCCATTTTCTCTCCATGGGTGCTAAGAAAATTTTTGTGCAAGCCTTATAGAGGTTGTTTTTTCTTTCTTTGTTGGCTTTTCTCCCAATTGAAACGAGAAAATATCTCATATTCTCCCTTTTTTCTCCTTCCCCATTTTCTTTCTTCCTCTTTTCTCTCCATCCAAACTGAGATTTTATTAAACATGTTTAGGAAAATGTGTCAAATGAACTATGATCACACATTTTGCATAGATCACCATGCCACATTGATTGCTATCTAAAACCAAACAAGCCATAAATTAGCATGAATAAGACTAAGTCTGCAGAAGGATGACTAAGATACACATATTGATAGTCCTTTGTGATGCTCCAACTAGCCAAACCAATAAACATATCAATTTCCCTCATGCTAAATGTGACAGTTGAATCTCTTAATATTGGTGCATCTAGTAGAACATATGAAAAGGTTTTATTATATGGATGGATAAAGGGAAATAGAAAAAAATTTATGAAAATTACTAAAAAAATTTAATCTAATTTTATTTTATTTAAATAAAATCCAATAATTTCAATTGTTTTTTTATAAATCTTTTTTCCTTTAATGAGATAATAATAATTAATACTTCATTGTTGTTGTATTAAGAAATTTTATTGTAATTAAATTTAGTATCTGTAAGGATGCTAGACTTGAATACATTCACTTTGAATTGACACTCTAAACTATTGAGAAGTAAACTTAAAGCAACTAAATTTATTGGCTCAACAATCATTCCATGTCGTTAGACTTAAGATATTTATAACAAGTTAGGTTTTTGGTCATGTAATGCACTACTACCTCTCCCTTTGCCTTTGCCTCTACCTTGTTGGACCATCAAATTTCTAGTAAAGAATATGCACAAAGAGGGGTCATCTAAGTTATCTTCCCTTATTACATAAATAATATTGATTTCCAGTTTCCACTTCACCAGTAAAACTACAATAACAAGATATGTTCGAAGGACTAAATGAATAAGCTCAATCGGAAGCACCATCTAGAAATTGAGTCAAAGGACCACCCACCCATTCAGAACTAAAACAACCAGGCTTAAGTGAGAAGAAACCGACCCATTAAGACCTCAAACAATAAGTCATTCGAAGGAATACATTACCTCAAACATGGTGAAGAATGACAACGATCATGGTGGCTGTTAACGAGCTCATGGTAGCAACACCTTATGAGCTTCATCTTCTCTCTCTCTCTCTCTCTAAGTTAGGGCATAGAGCGGTAAATTGAGATCGCAAATGAAGAGAATTGATAGGTAATGTCTTCATGTATGATAAATCACATAGCCTAATAACACCTAAAATCAAGATATGTAAAATTAGAACACCAAAGTAAAGATTCCATTTCAAGGTGACTATTACGGCTTATCAACATCTTCATACTTAAAGGCTTGTTTGACATGTCGTATTAGGCTTGATAGGATAAAGTAATATAATACATTATGACCTTATTAGTTGTTTGGTGCAAACATTGTATTGTATAAGCTTATCCATCAAACCCCTCTTATACACTAAATGATGGATAACTTAATCAAGCCTTGGGGGTGGGGATTAGGCCTGATTAGATTTTGAAGTATAAGCTTCTATAAAGACTTTTTCATTATAATTTTAAATATCTTGATATCCCCAACCCATACGTATTAGGCTTTATACTATCAGGTCTTATACTATCAGACCTTATACTACCAAGTCTAATACTATCAGGTCTTATTCTATCGTTCATACTAAATGGACCCATAGCCTACTTTTGAAACAAAAGTTCACATAAAGGAAAATATAGGTGGGTCTTTGTCCTTCCCCTTCCATGTCATAATGACTATATCAAAACATAAAAACCCTTGTTCAAGTTCCTTCCCATGACCATGAATGAATGTCTTATTCTTGAAACAAAAAATCATATTTAGACTCTCTTGAATACGAAGTCATTAAAAAAATTAAATTCATTCAGAATTTTAACCAAAAAGGAAAAAAGTAAAGGTTTATCACACAATATAACCTTCCCAAATAAACTTTCTTAGAAGAGAATCACATCCACATGACTTTCTCATAAAAGTAACAAAACATCATATCCAATTATAGTTTCACAAGTGTCACATTAACATGCACATATAGGAAAAAAAACTCATCTAAAGTGAGCTTGTATCTAAAGTGAGCAAGTAAAGGTGGATATCAAAATTCACTTTAAAGGCAAACTCACTTTAGAGGAGCCTTATCCCACATGTAGATATCAAACTTCACATATTTGAATGGATCCCAAATCATGTATCTGGGCTCTGATACCACATATAGGATAAATGACATATCCTAATAACACCTAAGATCAAGTTACATGAAATTAGAACATCAATATATAATAGAAATTTGCATACCTCTTTAAGATATCTTAATTATATTATGAATCCAATTCAAGAAATGTGGAAAAGATCATACACAACTTGTGCATGTTAGGAACAATATCTTCTTCTTATTTCTCCCATGTCTTATTTGATGGGACAATATAGAATGATTATCGATTAAGTCATATATATGAAATAACACATATATACATATATACATAGGAGAAGAAACGAGACCTAACCTTTCATGAACGATTGTCTTCGTTCAACCCATCATGGACCTACATAATTGAGCCCTTGCTCATAAGATATTGGGCCTAAACATGATCCAAGTACATTAACGTTTTGGGCCTAAAGTGCAAAACCCAATAAACATGATTTTCCAATCCATTTGATCACAATATATTAATATGGATTCTAGGAACCGTTAGATTACCATGCAATAAGTTTTGACAAGCAAAATTAATAAATGGAAGTCTAACATTTACAAAAAAAAATTCAACGCTTAAATGCTCCAAAATATATTTGGAGCATCATGCTCCATGCAACTTTCACTGTATATTTTTTTTTATCAAGGGTTGGCTTTTCTTACCTATAACTTTGATACCAAGTACAATTTGATACAATCAGTAATTGCAAGCTTGGTCCCTCTAAACATAATAAATTCTGTTTAAGATTTGAAAAATGATCATTAACTTGTTTGGTTCTTCATTTACCGATCTGCATGGAACTATTTCAGAGCCTAGGCCCTTCCCCACAGCACTTACAAAGCAATCTAGTATAATGTTCACTAGCTTCACCACTATAACCAATCTGGCTTCAACATCAAGTATCGTTGAAGAAATGGGCAAAATGGGACAACTGACATTGTGCAATTTTGATTAGGGCAATGGGTTCGACATAAAGATTAGGGCAAAAATCATTCTTGAAGTGTCGTCGTCAATGTCTCATACATGCCTTACAATAACTAAGTGCAATTTTGAACTATTAGGTACATAACTATGGTTTTGATTTTATTATGTTCTTTTTGTATTATCTGAATTTACATTGTGGTGGATTATCTTATTTTCCTAATTGAAAAGCAAAAATATTGATAAATTGATGAATTTTGCATGTTGTTGTGCCAATCTAAGGTAATCTCATTGCACTTAAACTTTGGTAGCTTGATGATGCCAAATAGCATATGCTTTTAATTTGCTTCAATACTCATTTTATGAATAAGTTAGGCTTTCAATGCAATGTTGAGTATAATTATTGTAGTCAGAACCTTCATCTTCACGATTACTCATAATTGTTGGGGGTGTTCAATATTGATTTGGACTAACTTGATGAACCCGAAAAACCAAACTAAACCAATTAAATTGGTTCGATTTTGTCTAGGTATTCAAGTATAATTGAGTAAAACTCGACCAAAAACAACCACTAATGGTTCAATTCTCAAATTCCTTGATTTTAAACCCAAGACCCAAACAGCTGACCCGATTGATCCAATAACTTAAAAATAGAAAAAAATCCTAACCTATACAACACATTTTTCTTTCTAGACTTCATTCCTTTTCATTTTTTTTCTAATTTATCATTCTCATTTCCTATTCAATATTCTTTGAGTTTTTCCCTTACCCTCCTTCACCTTATGTTTGATCCTCCCTAGTGGCATCGCCTCTCCCTTCGTCGACTACCCAAGGCCACCAAAAACATGATAAGCTAGAAGTTGCCTAATGAGGTTGAGATGGTATGAATCGTGACGAACTACGATTTGCTTCGAGACCAGTGACAAACTTGAAGTTGTTGTGAACCACCAAGCCACCTATGAATTTTGAGTCTCTAATTTTGATGTTTTTTAAAATAGGATTTCTTCATTTTGGGGTTCAGCTTTTTATGACTTTTGTTTAAGTTTGAGATTAGATCAAAGTACGTAATAAGTGTTGGGGGAATACCAAATCCCCCACATTCAATCTTATCAGGGAATACCACATCCCCGTTAATCTTTTGGGGAATATCATATCACTTTTTTCATAAACATGCATTAATACTAGTAATTGGGAAAAACGTCACACAAATCACTCACAAGGTTTAACGTGGTCTGACCAACATGTCTACATCAATAGATGATAAGAGTCAAATATATTATCTAAACAAATCTAGCTTGCAGGCTTACAAAACAACCTCTCTCATACTCTATTTCTCATTCCCATAACCCTTACAATTTCCCATTACAAGTATTTATAGCCTACAAAATATTGCTTAACAAAATAACCATTCCTAGTTGTTTATTATAAACTAATCTCTATCAAATCCCTCTTATATATCATATCACTCACAAATCTTTGGACATATCTTTCAAATCTTTCATATCTTTAACATATCTATACATATCTATCACATTTTCACAAATCTTTGCATATATTTTATATCTTCATAGATCTTCAGAAATCTTCTATATCTTCACAAAATAGGAAAATAGCGATAATAATCTTTAATGGAATTTGGATCAAACCCAACAATCTCCCCCTTGATCCAAACTCCATCATCAATGACCAAATCTTCACATCTTCAAAGCAAACATTCAAATCTACCAAATCTTTAAAACAAATCTTCAAATCTACCATTATCAATGTAACATGCCGCTTGATTACGCCCAAAGAATAATGCGGTAGTTGTAGCACAGCTTTGGAGTGTCGGTTCCATAGAGAGACAAATTAAAAGAATAGTTAAAGGAACAAAGAAACTAAAGAAAAATACTAAATGGTTAATAATGAACAAAGATTAATTTTAAATGCAAATTAAAGTGAAGTAAAGTAAACAAATATTGGGTTTCTACTAGATGTAATATGACTAAGGTTCAGAATCCACTAAAATTAATTTTAACATTTACTATATCAAATTATTATACCCAAATAATTTAACTCGTGAACATCTAGTGACAAGCATATGATTATGGAAGATTTATCAATGAAGCACTAAAATAATAATCAAGTGTATGATAAAATTTTCCTAATTAATAGTAAATTATCAAATAATCAAATGTATCCTTAATAAGAAATCACAATTAATATCCAACAATTGCCACTAATACTCAGATAACACAAATAAATTGCAAAGCATGAGAAAATCATGACTGAACTCATCTAAAAATTCATTCATATAATCTAATAGGAAAAAAAAATCAATAAGCATTAATCCTAAAATTAGGTAAAAATAATTCAACATAGCAATGTCAAAATAATCAAGGTTTCATCATCCCCTTAGTACAGAGAATTTTGCAAGACATAGTAAGATTAAAATACAATAAAATTATCTAATTAAAATTCTCCAATGCACATAACTTCAATTTCTTCCTTTTCTTACTCATTGCCACGTTGCTGCACATCCAAGTCTCTAATTCTCCATTTTGTTCCCTTTTCTCTTTCTCAAGCAATGTGCTCCAATTTTTAATCTTGTGCTGTGCAGTACGTCTTTCTCCCAGCAGTGTGCGTCCTTTTATAATTGTGTGCTTTCCAAATCTTGCACAGCTGCTTCACCAATTCGTTCATGGGCTGGCTCGTAATATAACACCCTCCTCAGGGCGCCACACTTTATGTTACTTAATTTCCAAATTACCCTTCCATTATTAATCGTGCTTGTATTATAAATACAAGTTATAAAATTTCTTGATGATAATAAGATCAACTTAGCAGAAAATAAAAACATAACAACAATGTCACACATAATTTACATCATATATATACATACAAGCCTTTAGTACTGTCGTACTTAAATATTTTACAAACTAGACTTCCAAAATATTTAAACTTTAAACTTTAATTTAAACTATTATACTGCCCAAGTCCTACTAGACAATGAGAACCCTCGACGGGTCCTCCTCGATTCCTCAAAGGCATATTGGAATCCATCATGAGGTGCAGTCCTACGGACAGTGTCCGAGCAGACGACACAATACTAACCGTCTTGGGAGTACGATAGTAAGCTCCCCAATACTGCCTAATGGATATTGGGAACTCTAGTTGTACATAAATATTGACAGAAAAGTAAGGGTGTCCTAAATGTTGTCTACTCAGTCTAATATTTAGGTCTCCCAAGTAATAGATACTCTCTCTCTCTAAGTCTACAGTCCATGCCTCATCTCCTCCGATGAATGTAAACCTCAGGTAGCCAAGGAAACTAGGTATTTGCATCTCTTCAAAACTCGATGTCCTCAGCAGGAATCTGCTCCTCCTCAGTTTCTCGCTCTTTTTCTTGCTCGACATCTTAACAAATATAAATATAATACCAAACATGCATACAAAGAGGTGAGATCACCTACGCCAATACCAGTATGGCAGTAATGAAGATAAACACATACAATATTTCATACAGCTATCATAACATAATTACAGTTACGCCACTACCATCAATATCATCACAAAACATGTAATACTCAATAATTACAGTCATGTCAGTATCAATAATCAATAAATCAATAAATCAATTATCATAAATAGAAATTACGATAATACCCTCTATCATTATATGTATGCACACAGACTCAATTTCCTACTCCATGGAGCTACAACTCAAGTCGGAGAGAGTGATCGAAAAGAAGTGTCGGTACCAACATGCCTTGGACCACGTGCTCAATTTTGCACATCCAGCATATACACGACGGTCTTTATCAGATCTTGATTAAGGATAGTGTCTCGGTCCGGATCATTGGTGTGTTGCGTCGGTCTAACCCACGGTACAGAAGAGCTACTATCTGCCCATTGTAGGCAACCCGCACCCCAATGCCCCCAAGGTCAACGAGTGACTTACACTACGCATATCACACCCACTCAGGAGGTATAGTCTCTCCTAGGCAACTAGCCTCATACAGTCCATCGGACCTTTCCAATGCATGTACCATGCACTATTCACATTTCCAATTTATATCACATAATCGGGGTTCACATAATAATCTTACAGTATTATTACTGTATTTTAATCGCACAGTCATATTTTCATGTTTTCTCAATCGTGACTCAATTCTGTCGCCTTTTCAAAATCGCGTAGCGATTTTTCAACATTTTCCAATCGCGTAAATATTTTTCTCACGTTTTAAATCAAAAATATTATTTTTCTCATTTTACTACTAAAATTTGCTTTATTTTCCATATTTACACTTTAGTCCCTCAAAAACTCATATTTACACATTAGTCCCTCAAAAACTAATATTTACGTCACAGTGCCTCAAAAATTAATATTTACGAAAAAGTCTCTCACAAAATTCATATTTACAAAATCATCCCTCTTTTATAAAATATTTATAGTTTAACCCCTCTAAAAATAATATTTATAATATTACCCCTCTAAAAACAAGTATTTACACAATGGCCCCTCATTTTGATAAAATTTACAATTTAGTCCCTCTTTTATAAAAATTTGCGGTATAACTCCTCTAAAAAATCAGTAAATGGTATTATTTTTTAAAAATCGTTATTTCTTTTCCTTACTACCCATAAAATCATTTTATTTTACTATTACTCAAATTTTTCCCAGATTCATTTAAATCTCTCAGTTCTCATTTTAATTCATCAGTGTAAGGACTTTGGTCCTTTTTCCATAGTATGGCCGTGAGCCTCAGTACTCTTTGGAGTACACATACAATCGATTCATCATATTATTCACATCCTAAATTACACATACAATCTCATGCTTTCATAATTTCACATACACACATAATATCAAAGCTTTAAGCATTTAATCACACATGCAAGCATAGAAACTCAATCAAACACAACGCAAACACAATCAAATAATCGGTGAAGAACCCTTATGGATTTTTCACCGTACAAAACCATCCTCACACCACCAAAACCTGGTTGGTGAGGCTAAATCTCCCTCTTACCTCTTGAAGACAATTTAATCAATTAGTTCTCCTCCTTTCCTTCAAATTTGTGCAATCACCCAAACAAATCCCTAAAATTCTTAAACAATTAGTAAAAACACAAACAAGGTTTAATAATGTAAAACCATGGAACAATCATAGTTAGAAAAATTAAACATCCAATTTTGAACCATAGAATCAAGACTTACCCTTAAGTAAGTAAGCAAAAGGTTGGATTTTGGACAAGCTAGAGTAGTTTTTTGGAAAAACTTTGTGAATGAAAAGTGTTTAGAATGAGATTTGGGTTTAGGAAATATGATGAGATAAAATTATAGAGATTTGGTAGTATAGGTGATGATCTTGGCCGAATATGGAGAGAAAGAGAGAAAAGAAAAGTGTGCTTGGTTCTTGGTAGCTTTTGGAGAGAAAATGGATGCTTGATTTTGTGATAAGTGTAATAAATGAAAGTGAAATGTAAACACTTGTTGCTGCCGTGAGTGAGCTTTAGTGAGGTTGAGTGTTCAACTTTTGCATGTTAAAATATCCTAAAGTGTTCACACTTGTTTAAGCACATGGCTTATGTCATTGGATGGTTCTTGAATCTTGTAGAACCAAGCCAACTAGCCTCCTTGATGCAGCCCAAAACCGTGCAGCCCTTCCTCTTTTTAGTGACTTAATTGCTTCCAAATTAGTCCTAATTACATGCTAACTAATTAGGAAATTAGTTAAGTTAAATATCCTAACCAATTTTAATTAATATACTAATCATATAACTAACTAATTTAATATATATTAGCATATATTATAACCTTTAATTAATATTAGGATATCTAATTAGTCTTTAGATTATAATCAATTAATAACTAAGCTAGTTCACTTAGTTTGCTAATTAAGTAATTAGATTAGTCAAATTAAGCTTAATTAGCTACTAACCAAATTCAAGCCTACAATTTTTGACTTAATTCTAACCATTGATTCATCTTTAATTTATAGCCATTGATTACATCTAAGGTAGATATCAATTGGTCATAAAACTATCATTCTAATCTCACCATTGATTAGATCAACGGCTAAGATTAAAGCTTCTAAAGTAAGCTTTACAATCCAATGGCTCACAAAGAAGTCAATGCTTCTTTTGTTGACTCATTCTAACTGGTTTAGAAAGTCAAGCCATCTATTTTGACCATTTCCTATTGGTTTAGATTTCTGTTTAGTCAGAATCGTTGACTGCTACACTAAACGTGGGCCCCACGAACTTTTTCGGTCCACAAAATAATTTTTCTACTATTTTTGAGACAAGAGGTCTTGTTGAATAAAATAATATTATAAAAATATAAAATTATTTTATTGCACGCTTATTAAATCCTAAAAATTACGAGATTAATATATATATCAATCAATTGGGTTTAGTAAGATCCCCAAATTTCTCTAATTAATTAAAATAAGATTTTTTTACGGTCGAAAAATTATTATTTTCTTGACTCGAGCAAATCACACAAAATGATCAAAAATGATCTCGAAACGTCAAACTATTTTTATAACACACAGAAAATGTAAAACAGTATAATTCTGCTATTACTATTCACATAGTCAGAATTTGGGGTGTTACAACTCTCCCCCTCTAAAATAAAGTTTTGTCCTCGAAACTTGGCATACATATTCAAAATAAAAACGGATACTGCTCTCTTATCTTCTCTTCCAACTCCCATGTGGCTTCACCGCTTACATCATTCCATACCACTTTAACCAATGCGATGTCCTTTCCTCGAAGTTGCTTTATCCTTCGATCTTCAATTTTGATTGGAAATGTCTCATAGGTCAAGTTTTCCTTTAGTTGTACAGTGTCTGGCTCAATAACATGAGTCGAATCAGAAATATATTCCCCTAGTTGTGATACGTGAAATGCATTATGAAGATTTGATAAGAACGGTGGTAGTGCAATTTGATAAGCTACCGGACCTACCTGACGAAGTATCTGATACGGTCCAATAAACTTCGGAGTAAACTTCCTCGACTTGATTACTCGTCCAACTCCAGTCATAGGCGTCACACGTAGAAATACATGGTCACCTTCTTCAAATTCTAGCGGTCTTCTTCTTTTATCTGTATAACTCTTTTGCCGCGTCTGAGTTGTCCTCATCTTATCTTGGATCATCTTCACTTTCTCAGTTGTCTGTTGCACAAATTCGGGTCCTACCACAGTACTTTCACCATCATGGTACCAACACAATGGTGTTCTACACCTTCTTCCATATAAAGCCTCATAGGGTGCCATCCCTATGCTTGAATGGAAACTATTGTTGTAAGTGAACTCTATCAATGGTAGAAATTCATCCCAACAACCAGTTTGCTCTAGTACACAAGCCCTCAACAAGTCCTCCAATGACTGAATCGTCCTTTCTGACTGACCATCTGTTTGTGGATGGTAAGCAGAACTCAAACGTAGCTTCGTTCCCATCGCTTCTTGCAAACTGTTCCAGAATCTCGATGTAAATCGCGGATCTCGATCGAAAATTATACTGGATGGTACACCATGAAGTCTGACAATTTCATTGATGTACACTTGAGCCAACTTCTCCATTGAGTACTTAATATTAATCGGTAAAAAGTGTGCCGACTTTGTAAGCCGATCAATAATTACCCATATAGAATCGTGACCCTTCCGAGTCTTTGGTAGTGCAGTTACGAAATCCATTGCTATGTCATCCCATTTCCACTCAAGAATAGGCAAAGGTTGCAACATTCCTGATGGTCTCTGATGTTCCATTTTGGCCTTCTGACTAATCAAACAGGATGATACATATTCTGCGACATCCCTCTTCATTCCTTGCCACCAATATAGCTGTTTCAAATCCTGGTACATCTTTGTGGCTCCTGGATGCATACTCAACTTGCTTCGATGAGCTTCATCCAAAATTGATCTCCTCAGTTCTGGATCGTTTGGTACACAAACTCTCCGATTGAACTTCAAAATTCCATCAACACCCTCGCTGAATTCCAATTCCGCTCCTTGACTTCTTGCTTCCTTTGCTTCTTGCAAATACTGATCACTGTTTTGCCCTTCTCGTATTCTATCCATCAAATCATTCGAAATAATGATCAGGTGCAAACGTATCTTTCCTGGTGTCAACTTCACAAATAATCGCATATCCCGAAACTCTTTTATTAGTTCCTTCTCCTTTATCATCATAACAGAAGCATTAAGCGCTTTCCTACTTAGAGCATCCGCTACGACATTTGCCTTCCCAGGATGATACTGTAACTGAAAGTCATAATCTTTCAGAAACTCGAGCCAACGCCTTTGTCTCATGTTCAACTCTTTCTGGTCAAACAGATACTTCAAACTTTTGTGGTCACTAAAAACAGTGAACGTTGCCTCATAGAGAAAATGTCTTCATACCTTCAATGCAAACACCACTGCTGCTAACTCTAAGTCATGAGTCGGATAATTCCTCTCATGCACTTTCAACTGCCTCGACGCATATGCCACAACCTTACGGTTCTGCATAAGTACACAACCCAATCCTTGATACGAAGCATCACAATACACCTCGAAAGGTTCGTTCGGATCAGGTAGAATCAAAACTGGTGAAGTAGTCAGTCGTCGTTTCAACTCCTGAAAACTTTCCTCACATGCTTCAGTCCATGTAAACGGTTGATTCTTTCGTGTAAGTTGGGTAAGAGGTCCTGCAATCTTTGAAAACCCTTCTATGAATCGTCGATAGTAACCAGCCAATCCGATGAAACTACGGATCTCCGATACTGTCTTCGGTCTCTCCCATTGAACAACTGTCTCCACCTTTGAAGCATCAACTTCAATCCCATCTGCCGATATGACATGCCCCAAAAATTGTACTTCGCTCAACCAAAACTCACATTTGGATAACTTGGCATACAACTTATTTTCCCTCAGAATCTAGAGAACCACTCTGAGATGTTCAGCATGCTCTTCTTGACTTCGAGAATAAATCAAGATGTCATCGATAAAGACAACAATAAACTTATCCAAGTATGAACGGAAAATTCGATTCATGAAGTCCATAAATATCGCAGGTGCATTAGTCACACCAAAAGGCATCACTTGATACTCGTAATGTCCGAAACGCGTCCGAAACGCAGTCTTTGGGATATCTTCCACTTTCACACATATCTGGTGATAACCAGAACGTAAATCAATCTTAGAAAATATTGCGGCTCCTCGTAATTGATCCATCAAATCATCGATTCTTGGTAGTGGATAATTATTCTTGATCGTAATCTTGTTCAATTGTCGGTAGTCTACACATAGACGAGAAGTCCCATCCTTCTTCTTTACTAACAATACTGGAGCTCCCCAAGGTGATACACTTGGTCTCACAAACTGCTTCTCCAATAAATCCTCCAACTGCTTCTTAAGTTCTACCAACTCTACTGGCGACATCCGATAAGGCGCCATAGATATAGGTCCAGCTCCAGGTACCAAATCAATAGAGAATTCAATCTCTCTTTCCGGTGGTATTCCAGGTATATCTTCAGGAAACACTTCTGGAAACTCATTCACTACGAAAATATCTTTTAAAACATCCTCACAGTGAACTTCCAAAGAAGACATCAACAAATACCCTTGATCTCCTTCCTTCAAACAAGCTTCCACTTGCGTAGCCGTTAGGAATCTAAGATCCTTAACCTTAGGAAAAACTAATGTCTTACTAGCACAGTCTATCAAGATATGGTTGGAAGACAACCAATCCATTCCTAAGATTACATTAATCTTGGAAAGAGGCAAACAGATCAAGTCCACATGAAAGATCTTATCTCTAACAGATACAGGGCAATTCAAGCATACTTTTGTAGTTATCACAGGCTTATCAGTAGGAGTACTAACACTCAAATCATATGGCAATGTAGTCACAGTCAATCCCAAACGTTCCACACAATCACATGCAATGAAAGAATGTGTTGCTCCTGAATCATATAATACTGTTAAAGGATTACCTTCAATAGCACACTCCTCCATTATCTAGTCCTCGGATTTAGCGGCTTCCTCCCCGCTCATAGTATACACTCGACCACCCGCCTGTGGCCTTGCAGTACGAACACTGCCCACTGATGGCTCCGCCTTTTGCTGATCACACTCCCTAGAGAAATGTCCAAGCTTCTCGCATCGATAACAAATCACCCCCTTATGCTGACAGTCCCTGGTGAGATGTCCTTTCCCACACTTAAAACATTTAAGTGCAGAAGTTCCAGTTGAAACTGCTCTACTACCACTAGAGCTTCCCCCAAACGATTGTTGCCGATTCTGACTTGCTGTTGGTTTAGTATATGGTTTTTGTTGGTAATGGTTGCCACCGCTACTCTTCCCCCTTTGGAACCGTGCTGGTCCAAAATTCTTATTTCTAGCCTCTCGCAGATGATCAATCTCCTCGACCTTTCGGCACTTATTTAGCAATACCGAAAATTGATCAATGTCCACAGTTGCTAAAGCTCGTTTGATGTCAAGCCTCAGCCCCTCTTCAAACTTCCTACACTTCCACTCCTCATCTGGATGCATCTGGAAGTATCTCGAAAACTTAGACAAGCTTTCGAACCTTGCTGCGTACTCACTTACAGTCATCGCCCCTTGCTTCAAACTAAGGAACTCCATCTCCTTAGCATGTCGAACACAGGCTGGGAAATACTTCCCCAGAAACTTCTGCTTAAATAGCTGCCATGTCATAACTCTCCCTTCAGCTTGGATTAACCTCCGGGCTCCTGCCCACCAAGCCTCTCCGTCACCGACTAGCACGAACGTGGCGAAAGTAAGCTTCCGCTCATCAATACAACCCATGCCTTCAAATATCTTTTCCAGCTCCTTTATCCACATATCAGCCTTCTCTGGGTCGAACTCTCCATGAAATTTCGGTGGATTGTTCCTCCGAAATTCTGACAAGCTATGAGCATCATCATGTGCTCTTTGATTCTGCTGTGCAACAACCTCAGCCATTCGTTGCATTGCTTTGCTACAGATTGCAGCCATATTCGATTATCGTCGCGGCATTTCCAGCTGCTGCCCTCGCATTCATGCGTCCTCTTCCACGTCCTGCCATTTCGCTCTATCAATCAAACTGAACAACACAAAGAAAAGTGAAGGTCAGTCTTCAAACAATATTGTTTTTCTTTCGGAAAACAATTACAGAGAATCACACAACTTAGACAAGACAGACCTAACCACAAACCCAAAAGATTCTAACTTGGGCTCTGATACCAACTAATGTAACACCCTCCTCAGGGCGCCACACTTTATGTTACTTAATTTCCAAATTACCCTTCCATTATTAATCGTGCTTGTATTATAAATACGAGTTATAAAATTTCTTGATGATAATAAGATAAACTTAGCAGAAAATAAAAACATAACAACAATGTCACACATAATTTACATCATATATATACATACAAGCCTTTAGTACTGTCGTACTTAAATATTTTACAAACTAGACTTCCAAAATATTTAAACTTTAAACTTTAATTTAAACTATTATACTGCCCAAGTCCTACTAGACATGAGAACCCTCGACGGGTCCTCCTCGATTCCTCAAGATACTTGGAATCCATCATGAGGTGCAGTCCTACGGACAGGTGTCCGAGCAGACGACACAATACTAACCGTACTGGGAGTACAATAGTAAGCTCCCCAATACTGCCTAATGGATATTGGGAACTCTAGTTGTACATAAATATTGACAGAAAAGTTAGGGTGTCCTAAATGTTGTCTACTCAGTCTAATATTTAGGTCTCCCAAGTAATAGATACTCTCTCTCTCTAAGTCTATAGTCCATGCCTCATCTCCTCCGATGAATGTAAACCTCAGGTAGCCAAGGAAAATAGGTATCTGCATCTCTTCAAAACTCGATGTCCTCAGCAGGAATATGCTCCTCCTCAGTTTCTCGTTCTTTCTCTTGCTCGACGTCTTAACAAATATAAATATAATACCAAACATGCATACAAAGAGGTGAGATCACCTACGCCAATACCAGTATGGCAGTAATGAAGATAAACACATACAATATTTCATACAGCTATCATAACATAATTATAGTTACGCCACTACCATCAATATCATCACAAAACATGTAATACTCAATAATTACAGTCATGTTAGTATCAATAATCAGTAAATCAATAAATCAATTATCATAAACAGAAATTACGATAATACCCTCTATCATTATATGTATGCACATAGACTCAATTTCCTACTCCATGGAGCTACAACTCAAGTCGGAGAGAGTGATCGAAAAGAAGTGTCGGTACCAACATGCCTTGGACCACGTGCTCAGTTTTGCACATCCAGCATATACACGACAGTCTTTATCAGATCTTGATTAAGGATAGTGTCTCAGTCCGGATCATTGGTGTGTTGCGTCGGTCTAACCCACGGTACAGAAGAGCTACCATCTGCCCATTGTAGGTAACCCGCACCCCAATGCCCCCAAGGTCAACGAGTGACTTACACTACGCATATCACACCAACTCAGGAGGTGTAGTCTCTCCTAGGCAACTAGCCTCATACAGTCCATCGGACTTTTCCAATGCATCTACCATGCACTATTCATATTTCCAATTTATATCACATAATCGGGATTCACATAATAATCTTACAGTATTATTACTGTATTTTAATCGCGCGGTCATATTTTCACGTTTTCTCAATCGCGACTCAATTCTGTCGCCTTTTTAAAATCGCGTAGCGATTTTTCAACATTTTCCAATCGCATAAATATTTTTCTCACGTTTTAAATAAAAAATACTATTTTTCTCATTTTAATACTAAAATTAGCTTTATTTTCCATATTTGCACCTTAGTCCCTCAAAAACTCATATTTACACATTAGTCCCTCAAAAACTAATATTTACGTCACAGTCCCTCAAAAATTAATATTTATGAAAAAGTCCCTCATAAAATTAATATTTACAAAATCATCCCTCTTTTATAAAATATTTACAATTTAACCCCTCTAAAAATAATATTTATAATATTACCCCTCTAAAAATAAGTATTTACACAATGGCCCCTAATTTTGATAAAATTTACAATTTAGTCCCTCTTTTATAAAAATTTGCGGTATAACTCCTCTAAAAAATCAGTAAATGGTATTGTTTTTCAAAAATCGTTATTTCTTTTCCTTACTACCTATAAAATCATTTTATTTTACTATTACTCAAATTTTTCCCAGATTCATTTAAATCTCTCAGTTCTCATTTTAATTCATCAGTGTAAGGACTTTGGTCCTTTTTCCATAGTATGGCCGCGAGTCTCAGTACTCTTTGGAGTACACATACAATCGATTCATCATATTATTCACATCCTAAATTACACATACAATCTCATGCTTTCATAATTTCACATACACACATAATATCAAAGCTTTAAGCATTTAATCACACATGCAAGCATAGAAACTCAATCAAACACAACGCAAACACAATCAAATAATCGGTGAAGAACCCTTATGGATTTTTCACCGTACAAAACCATCCTCACACCACCAAAACCTGGTTGGTGAGGTTAAATCTCCCTCTTACCTCTTGAAGACAATTTAATCAATTAGTTCTCCTCCTTTCCTTCAAATTTGTGCAATCACCCAAACAAATCCCTAAAATTCTTAAACAATTAGTAAAAACACAAACAAGGTTTAATATTGTAAAACCATGGAACAATCATAGTTAGAAAAATTAAAAATCCAAATTTGAACCATAGAATCAAGACTTGCCCTTAAGTAAGTAAGCAAAAGGTTGGATTTTGGACAAGCTAGAGTAGTTTTTTGGAAAAACTTTGTGAATGAAAAGTGTTTAGAATGGGATTTGGGTTTAGGAAATATGATGAGATAAAATTATAGAGATTTGGTAGTATAGGTGATGATCTTGGCCGAATATGGAGAGAAAGAGAGAAAAGAAAAGTGTGCTTGGTTCTTGGTAGCTTTTGGAGAGAAAATGGATGCTTGATTTTGTGATAAGTGTAATAAATGAAAGTGAAATGTAAAAACACTTGCTGCTGCCGTGAGTGAGCTTTAGTGAGGTTGAGTGTTCAACTTTTGCATGTTAAAATATCCTAAAGTGTTCACACTTGTTTAAGCACATGGCTTATGTCATTGGATGGTTCTTGAATCTTGTAGAACCAAGCCAACTAGCCTCCTTGATGCAGCCCAAAACCGTGCAGCCCTTCCTCTTTTTAGTGACTTAATTGCTTCCAAATTAGTCCTAATTACATGCTAACTAATTAGGAAATTAGTTAGGTTAAATATCCTAACCAATTTTAATTAATATACTAATCATATAACTAACTAATTTAATATATATTAGCATATATTATAACCTTTAATTAATATTAGGATATCTAATTAGTATTTAGATTATAATCAATTAATAACTAAGCTAGTTCACTTAGTTTACTAATTAAGTAATTAGATTAGTCAAATTAAGCTTAATTAGCTACTAACCAAATTCAAGCCTACAATTTTTGACTTAATTCTAACCATTGATTCATCTTTAATTTATAGCCATTGATTACATCTAAGGTAGATATCAATTGGTCATAAAACTATCATTCTAATCTCACCATTGATTAGATCAACGGCTAAGATTAAAGCTTCTAAAGTAAGCTTTACAATCCAATGGCTCACAAAGAAGTCAATGCTTCTTTTGTTGACTCATTCTAATTGGTTTAGAAAGTCAAGCCATCTATTTTGACCATTTCTTATTGGTTTAGATTTACATCGATCGAGATCGTTGATTTGCTACACTAAACGTGGGCCCCACGAACTTTTTCGGTCCACAAATAATTTTCTACTATTTTTGAGACAAGTAGGTACTATTGAATAAAATAATATTATAAAAATATAAAATTATTTTATTGCACAGTTAAATCCTAAAAATTACGAGATTAATATATATATCAATCAATTGGGTTTAGTAAGATCCTCCAAATCTAATTTATTAAAATAAGATTTTTCCCGTCGAGAAAATTATTATTTTCTTGACTCGAGCAAATCACACAAAATGATCAAAAATGATCTCAGAATAGACAAACTATTTTTATAACACACAGAAAATGTAAAACAGTGTAATTCTGCTATTACTATTCACATAGTCAGAATTTGGGGTGTTACATGTAACATCCTGAAAAATCATGTTAGGCTTGTATAAGGTTACATAGGTAGTTTGATACTTGTTTAATATGTCTGTGAAGTTTTGTGATAAACTGAGTTAATTTAGGCATTTTGCTGCAACATAGAATGTGGTACCAGAACTCATCTCATCCCCGAAACTCCTCCAAGGACGATCTACCCTAGACTAAATACTCAACCTATACCCCTCTGAACACTCCACGCATAACGATTATGATGGAAGTGTTTCAGATCGAGTTTCAAGATATAAGAAGGTCAGCTCATTTGAAGAAACATATGCAAAAGGATCTACAAAGCATTGTTTATGGCACAAGGGCTACGACCATGACACAGAAGATTGCTTTCAACTTCATGACGCCATTGAGTCCTTAATTAGGGAAGGACAGCTAGATCAGTACATCATCTGTGTCTAAAACAATGGATGCCATGAAGGACAGAATGAAAAAAATTGTAGCCCTAGTCCTAAGTGGAGCCCATCTCCACACCAAAAGAGGAGGTCCCAGAGTCCACCTCGCCGTAATACTAACAATCGATAGGATCGGAACCAAGAAACTCCGTCAGATGACAATGATGGGCTTTATGCCTAGGTCAACTGAACCATCAACACTATCGCTGGTGGTTTCACAGGTGGTCGGTCATCTAATAGCTCTCGGAAGAAAGCACTCAGAAAGATGGTATTGAGCATCTCCCACTTCGCACCATATCATGGGCAGGAGATCGGAAGGTGCCCCCATCTTCTTTTCAGATGAAGACTACGATGAAATTATTCGAAAGCATAATGATCCACTAGTTGTCTCTGGGATAATTTCTAATTCCGAGATTCGATGCATTTTCAAAGACCAAGGGAGTTCAACTGATATTATGTTCATAGAGCTATACGAGAAGTTAGAATTTCTAGACTCAGAGTTGATTCCCTATAATGGCGAGCTCACTAGTTTTACTGGTGAAAAAATCACTCTGATGGGGTATGTTGAGACTTACCTGACTTTGGGAAACAGCAAGCTCTTCAGGACTGTCAAGGTGAAGTTTCTAGTTGTCAATTGCTCCTCAGCATATAATATCATCTTGGGTCATCCTACGCTGAATACATTTGGCACTATCGTGTCTACCACCCATTTAGCCATGAAATCCCTCAACAAAAATAATGAGGTTGTCACGGTCAAGGGGGACCAGATCATGGCGCACAAATGCTATAATCAAAGCTTCAAAATTAGTAGGACCCCTATGAGAGCGAAAGCTGGCACATCTAGCCCTGCTCTAGACCAAGTCAACATTCTCATGACTGAGTTAAATGTGTAAGAAGAAATTTGAGGTACTAGACCCCAGTCGGAGGGTGAATTATAGCCACTCTAACTTGGTGTCAAGCCATATCAAGTCACCAAGATTGGGGCAAACTTGGATGAAGAAGAGAGGCGTCAGTTGATTGAGCTCTTGGAGAAAAACAAAGACCTCTTTTCCTGGATGATCTCCGATATGCCTGAGCTTGACCCCGCCTTCATCAGCCATCGCCTATCTATAAGGAAAGATGCGAGGTCGATCTCCTAGAAGAAGAAAATGGTTGGACCATAAGATAGATGGTCATTGAAGAACAAGTCAATGAGCTACTCAATGCCA
This sequence comes from Ormosia semicastrata, assembly GCA_029884595.1. Classification (NCBI taxonomy): domain Eukaryota; kingdom Viridiplantae; phylum Streptophyta; class Magnoliopsida; order Fabales; family Fabaceae; genus Ormosia; species Ormosia semicastrata. The sequence goes on along the minus strand of JAQQTO010000061.1, from coordinate 67,749,650 downwards.
GCTTCATTATGGAGGTAACTTACACCACATGGCTATCTAACGTAGTCCTAGTGAAGAAATCCAATGGGAAGTGGAGAATGTGCGTGGTGTAATATCCTAATACCTGTATCTCAATATAAACATACAATGAGATACTTAGCATTACAACTTCACTACAAACATACTAGTCTAATTAATATATCCATAATGTTCGTTGGAAACATTATAAAGGGCCATAAGAAATGCGGAAAAACAACATCAATATCATAATGCATTAATATATATATATAACCTTAGCCTTAACAAAGGCTTGAAGTACTACATAATTCTATAAGTTTCAAAAGAAGTACTAAAAGATACAACAATTAAAATATAAACCATAAAGCTAATATATTCTTTAGATTCCTTCTTCTTCTTACTCTTGGAAGAAGTTTCACCTAGAATTACATGGTACACAACGGGGTGAGAAACAACATTTCTCAGAATGAGTAAACCAAGACCAGCATACATAGCATAAATAAACATAATCTCAATACATGCTAAAAAGATATGTTTAAGGCATCTACAAGGTCTAAATCTAGCACTTAGATAAACCAAGTTAACATACATCTCATACATACACTTAGTTCAACTTAGAACCAATATGTAAAGCTTAGGAATACTGGTTTAGTGTTTTATCTTGTAGTAAATAGAGGGAAAGCTCATCCTCACATCACACATATCCTGGCAAGCTGAGAAGTTCAGGCTGAATCCTTGTTCAAAAGAACCTTACGGACTCCCCACTTATCTCCCTTGGCCTTGGTACAATCAAAATATCAGGGTTATGTCCTTACTCCAAAGACTCTTTCAAACACCCATCTATCTCCCTTGGCCTTCATGAATGGGCATCAAAGGATACTCATAAAGATCAATACTACTAATCCTCCCCATCATACATATATCTAAACACCAGCTCATCACTCATTGCTCTTAAGTGACATACATTACCACTAAAGTGGCCTAAGGTGCTAGATACTAACCTAAAGCAAACCATAACTGTTGAATGCTCAAAGGTTTAAACTTTATCATACATGTTAGGTGATAATTTTTTTCTTAAAAATATCCCTGTTTATGCCTTAACACACTTTAGGAAACATATACTAATGATCTCATCTAGTCCAAAACTTCAAAACATAAAAAATGACATTTTTGGAGTTCCTGATGCTCACGCTGCGACACTAACTTGGGCATACCACGGTGCCCTAGCCTCGGTGTTGGGAATTTTAGGGGATACACTACGCAGCGAAAAACAGGGATTCCCACCGAGGATCTATGCAAAAAAGCCATAATCTGATTTTTAAATGATTTACCTCTTGAAGCGTGAATCACCAACACCGTAATAGAAACGATGTCTCTGTGGTATCCACACTAACAGACTCATGAACGTCCAATGTCCGCAAAGAGGAGCCTCACGTCTCTCACACAGTGCTAGCTGCGAAGAGAAGAGAAGAAACCTGTCGCTCACTCACTCACTTTTCTGTGGGTGCGGCTAGGGTTCTGAATTGTGTATATTAGCAGCCCTCTTAGCTGTACTATTTATAATAATGACTGCCTTAAGTGAATGTGAGCAGCAGCAAGATAAGCTGTGCAACCCTAGACCCATCTATTATGAGTCTGGCCCATATTTGAATCCGAGTCCAACTTAGATCTATTGCTCCAATTTTAGTCTGCTCTATGTGTGTGACCCTGCAGGTTCTTATTACGTTGGCAGTAATATTAAAATCCCATTTTAATATTACAAGCAGTGAGCGGTATCTAGCAACACATCGCTGCTACCCAAGTAATAAGAATGCCAGTGATTTGACATAACCTTTCCGTGACTAATGTTTCCGTGTTGTTTAGTCCCTTTGTCAAGATATCTAGATTGAACACAAGGCATGTGATCGGCAATGTCGCACTTGCCTCAAAATAAACTAGGATTTACAATGGAATATAGCATAGTGTATAACCTAGGTCATCTCCCAAGGACCAATTCGGATTTCTCAAGTATGTTAGCAGTTATTAATAAGTAAAAGAGGGGGGGGGTTTGTTCATTTCAATAACAAAAAAAACGAATTCAGGTTTTAAGAAAATTCAATTAACGAAACACTAATCCAAGGTCTTCAACTCAAGTGGCAGAATTAATCATTGTTCAAAGAGAATAGAATTCTGTTGCATTTACCTCTGTTAATTCGAATTCAACTAGATAATCATCTAGGATTTCATCAACTAAAACAGAATCACAATCGCAATTCTTGATTAAGATTGATTTAGGAACAGATTCGGATTAACATAGATTATCAATCGATGATCTATTCTCCATTAGATTCAGATTAATTAACCCTAATTCTAACTTCAAATTCGAAATCATATCAGAAATCAATTGAAGAAGGAGAAGAGGGAAGAACGCAAACAGAATTCACAAATAAGCAAGAGAACTCAAAACTCTAACCACAATCATTGAATTCCCTTGGATTGATTGGAGCTTTAGCCTTCCATGGCCATTACTAAATTGCAGAGAAGATAGAAAAACGAAAATAGAGAGGATGAAAAAGGAGAAAAGGTTTCTGCTTCAAAAAGTAAAAACTGAACAATCACAAATCAAAAAGGTGAATTCGGAATACTGTCTTGACCTATTTGTAACTGAAAAATCTTATGTAATTCCTAATCTACCCCTGGCCCATACTGTAGCCCTCTGAATAAGCTTTTCAGAAACATATCATTTGCCTTAATTGGGTTTAAATTGAGAGAATTAGGCCCAAATCATTGAGGAAAGGTCCAAGCTTTGTGACAGCAACAACGTCCTAACTTTGAGGCCCAATTTCCGCCCTGAATCCAGCTGAATTGGAAAAATTACATTAGACGTAAAATTGTGTATCTTCGTCTCAGCTTTCAGGGGACACCAAGATCATCCAAATATGACATTTGTAGCCCAAGTTATGGCCTGTACAAGACAGAAAGGTCAAAATGAGTTAAAATCCGAAAATTAATGAAGTTTTTACAGTTAAGCTCAATGAAGACCAATCATCTAAAACTCATCTTCAAACAGAAAATTGAGCACAATTATCATCAATTAGGCCAAAAATAAAGCAATGATGAATGCCTAAAAATTGATTGATCAGCATGGAATGCGTCACCCTTGTATAGTCCAATCATTCGTTTCCTGATATTCGAGTAGACTTTGTAACAACAAATGAGATCAATATATCATATTGACTCATTTGAGCATGACCATGCATTTCACAGTCTCACTCAATCAGGGGGCCTGAAGATATCGCTCATGTTATGTAGGAGTGACAAATCCCATCTAGGTCACTCACATCCCTCTGCATGATTCGCGGTATGTCTAATAACCGACTTTATAATCACCTTGTTACAAATGACGTTTGATGGCATTAAAACACACAACTCCTCATGTAGGAATCATAGTGATTTCAAGTCGAAGGACCATAAACACCATTGTCACTATGAGAATCGCTTATGACACTCACGTAACGGTCCATGTAGCGTTCTCATGGTGGGTCAGTCCAGTACATCATTACTCTAATATGTACCCATGTGAAGACTTAATATCTCATATCCATGACCCGTGAGATATGGTCATCAGTCTATGCACATACTAGTCTCAATGTATTATTGTTGTCCTAATTAATAATAATACTTGACTAGGGACATTTAAGAACAGTGTTGTAACCAAAAAGATCTCACGATCAAGTCATCCATTTGATGTCCTATAGCATCAAACTTACTATTCTAAGGACTTTATTATGTTTATAAAAAAAGAACACAATAAATGAAATGCCTCATATATAAAAATAGCATAATAAAATGTACGTAAATACAGAAAATGTATTGGCCTCTAGGGCATACACCAACAATCTCTGACTTGTACTAGAGCCAATCAGGCATATATCTAATGCCTAAAGACCTAGTGTGACCCTCATGCTTCTGCTGTGCAAGAGGCATCGTCAGTGGATCAGCAATGTTATCATTTGTTGGTACTCTGCATATCTTCACATCTACTCTATCGATGATCTCTCGAATGAGATGGAAGCGCCTAAGTATATATTTGGATCGCTGGTGAGATCTAGGCTCCTTAGCTTGTGCAATGGCTCTATTATTATCACAATAGAGGTCCACTGGGTCCACAATGCTAGGAATAGTGCCAAGTTCAGTAATGAACTTCCTGATCCAAACAGCCTCCTTTGCTGCATTGGAGGCAGCAATATACTCAGCCTCTGTGGTAGAATCGGTGACTGTCTCCTGCTTTGAACTCTTCTAGCTCACAGCCCCACCATTTAGGCAAAAAACACTACCCGATTGCGATCTGGAGTCGTCCTTATCGGTTTGGAAGCTAGCATCAGTGTAACCTTTTATAACTAGCTCTTCCGCTCCTCCATATACCAAGAACGAATCCTTAGTCCTTCTCAAGTACTTAAGGATATTCTTGATAGCAGTCCAGTGACTCTCACTGGGATAAGACTGGTACCTACTCATCATGATCAAAGCATACGAGATGTCTGGTAGAGTACATAACATGGCATACATGATAGATCCAATTGCAGATGCATATGGAATCTTGCTCATGCGAGCCCTCTCATCCTGGGTGGAAGGGGATTGAGCCTTAGATAGGCTTACACCATGTGACATAGGCAAGAGTCCTTTCTTGGATTTATACATGTTAAATCGTCTTAACACTTTGTCTATGTATGTACTCTGACTTAGGCTAAGCAGTCTCAGTGACCTATCTCTATAGATCCTGATACCTAATACATAAATGGCTTCGCCCAAGTCCTTCATAGAGAAGTAGTTCCCTAACCAAGTCTTTACGGACTGTAGGGTAGGGATGTCATTTCCGATAAGTAGTATGTCATCTACATACAAATACCAGAAAGACAATAGTGCTCCCATTAACCTTCTTATAGACACAAGATTCTTCTTCATTCTTGATGAAACCAAACTATTTTATTGTATCATCAAAATGAAGATTCTAGCTTCTGGAAGCTTACTTCAATCCATAAATAGAACGTTGCAACTTGCATACTTTTCTAGCATCCTCTGGAGTGGCAAAACCCTCAGGTTGTATCATGTACACATCTTTGAGAAGATTTCCATTAAGGAAAGCAGTTTTGACATTTATTTACCAGATTTCATAATCATGGTATACTGCAACAGCAAACAAGATCCGAACGGATTTAAGCATCATAATTGGGGAAAAAGTCTCATCATAGTCTACACCATGAATTTGTTTGAAACCTTTAGCCACCAATCGCGCCTTAAAGGTATACACATTACCATCCATGTGGGTTTTCTTCTTGAAAACCCACTTGCACCTAATGGGTTTTACCCCTTCAGGTGGGTCAACCAAGGTCCATACCTGGTTGGCATACATGGAATCCATTTCAGATCTCATGACCTCAAGCCATTTCTCAGATTCTGGGCTAATAATGGCTTCCTGGTAAGTCACAGGCTCATCTTGATCCATGAGCAATACGTCACCTTGTTGGGTCATGAGAAATCCATATCTCTCTAGTTGATGACGTATCCTATTAGACCTACGCAGGTCTTGTGCTACTAGAGCAGGTTGTTGTTCCACAATATTTTGTGGAGGTTGCTTTATTTCCACCATTGGTTCATTGCTGCTTTGTGAAACTTGAACTTCTTCAAGTTCTACTTTTCTCCCACTGGTTCCTTTGGAGATAAACTCCCTTTCTAGAAACACAACTGTCTGTGCGATAAACACTTTGCCCTCGGTAGGATTATAGAAAAAGTATCCCTTGGTTTCCTTTGGATACCCCACAAAGAAGCATTTATCTAATTTAGGTCCAAGCTTATTAGAAACTTGACGTTTCACATAAGCTTCGCAACCCCAAATCTTCAAAAAAGACATACTGGGCCATCTCCCAGTCCATATCTCATATGGTGTCTTTTGAACCGTCTTAGATGGAACACGGTTAAATGTGAAAGCTGCTGTTAACAGAGCATGTCCCCAGAAGGAGCCTGGAAGGTTTGCATGACTCATCATGGATCGGATCATGTCCAACAAGGTCCGGTTCCTCCTTTTAGAGACACCATTCCATTGTGGTGTTCCTAGTGGAGTGAGTTGAGATATTATCCCACACTCTTTCAGATGATCATCAAACTGTTGGCTTAAGTATTCTCCTCCTTGATCTGATCAAAGGATTTTAATACTCTTGCCAAGTTGGTTTTGTACTTCATTCTTCAACTCTTTGAACTTTTCAAAGGATTCTGATTTGTGCTTCATAAGATATACAAATCCATATCTACTGAAATCATCAGTAAATGTAATGAAGTATTGAAAGCCGCCTCTAGCGAGTGTGTTTAGTGGCCCACATACATCACAATGTATAAGGCCTAAAAGATCACTAGCCCTTTCACCTTGTCCAGTGAATGGGGCCTTTGTCATCTTCCCTAATAAACAAGATTCACATGTCTCATATGATTCGAAATCAAACGAGTCCAAGAATCCATCTTTATGGAGTTTGGAGATACGTTTCTCATTTATGTGGCCCAAATGACAATGCCAGAGAAAAGTTGGGTTCAGATCGTTTGATTTAAACCTCTTTGTATTTATGTTATTGACGGGCATTTCGAGATCAAGTACATAAAGTCCATTACTCAATTGTGCACTACCATAAAAAATATCATTCATATAAATGAAACAACACTTATCCTTTATAATAAAAGAAAAACCTTTCTTGTCCAAACAAGAAATAGAAATGATATTCCTACTAATAGCAGGCACAAAATAGCAGTTCTCTAACTCTATTACAAGCCCAGTGGGCAAAGATAATAAATAAGTCCCTATAGCTAATGCAGCAACCTTTGCTCCATTTCCCACTCGTAGGTCGACTTCGCCCTTCGTCAATGGTGTACTGCTCTTTAGATCCTGCACATTTACATAAATGTGAGATCCACATCTAGTATCTAATACCCATGACGCAGAAGTAGATAAATTGACTTCAATAACAAAAATACCTAAAGTGGAAGTCTCACTTCCCTTCTTCTTTTTGAGCTCCTCCAGGAACTTGGTATAGTTCCTCTTCTTATGTCCGGTTTGACCACAATGGAAGCATGTACCTTCCTTAGCCACTCCACCCTCTGGTTTTAAGCTAGAAGTGCTGGGCTTGGACTTATCCTTGCCCTTGCCCTTCCAGTTGTCCTTGGGCTTTTTCTGCTGTTTCTTGCCTTTATTATTTTGGACCATCATTATGGCCTTCCCTTTGCCTTTGTTAATGTTCTGCTCAGCAGTTCTCAACATGCCTAGCAGCTTTGGTAGTGATTTGTCAATCTCATTCATGTTGTAGTTCATGACAAATTGACTAAAACTTTCCGACAACGATTGCAGGACTAGGTCAGTGGCCAACTCTTGGCCCAAAGGAAAACCGAGTCTCTCTAAGTTTTCAATGTACCCAATCATTGATAACTCCATAAACTGCAGTTATTTATGCCCTAGATTAGTGCTTTATTGATTGCTCAGTCCTTGTTCTTGGGTATATTTGGGAGACTCTAAACTTGTTTTTATACAAAAGTTATTGAAGTCTTCCTCTTTATTTTGTGAACATATTTCCAATTCTTTTGATTAGAATATGTTGATTTTGCGCTCGTGATTAATCGAGTGAGCTGTAAATTGTAGGTTAGGCTACAAAATGGATGAATTGGAGTAGCTTGTGGACCAGCATGGGAAGAGAAGAGCCAAGAGAAGTCCCAGCTTCCCACGCCGCGGCGTGGATATGTTCACGCCTCGGCGTGCTGCTCTCTGGCTGCTGAAAACTGAGGAGACCGAGGGCCACGCCGCGGCGTGGGATATGGTACGCCGCGGCGCGTGGACGTCTGCTGCACCTATAAATACGATGCTTTTAGATTAAGTCAACAGAGTTGGGGGGTCGTGAGAGAACCGAGCTAGGGCTTATTGTTGGACAGTTTTGGAGAGCTAAAAAATGGACTAGAAGTGGAAGCCACCCTTCTTGAAGGACGATCATTCATCTAAGCATCAACATCATAGAGTTTCCCTTCTTCTCTCTTCTCTATCTCTCTTTCTAGGGCATGGGCATGGAAATGGCTTTGGCATTTTCGTGACCCATGGATAGCTAAGTTCATTTTAGGGATTCCTTTGGATCTTTCTATGTAAACTTGATGATTTTGTAACCTTGTGAGTTGTTTATGATAATGTGTTTGTTCATCCATATTTCTCTTAATGCTCATGAATGTGTGGCTAGCATTTATTGTGGTTTGGTTGAATCTATTGAACTAAACATAGGGATTTAGGTTTTAGATCATGAATATGGTTAATGCATGTTTAATTTCATTCTAGTTGATGAGTGATTTAATTAGCTAATGGGATAGAGATATACCCTTTGGTCATGCATGGCAATTGTAAAGAATTAATCTTAATGAATGGAATTTGCTTTGGTTTTCATGGACACATAGTTAACTAAGTAAGTTACATAAGCTTAATAGACCTAGACATAGGCTTTTAACTAGTGGAGTTTCTTTTGCCAACAAACCCATTGCATAGCACTCATCTTGGTTGCATATCATCAAGTGGAATAGTTAGTGAAGAAGGAGTCCCTATTCTCCAACCCTTGAATCTCAATCTTTTGCTAAAAGCTTTTTAGTCTTTTAAACAAGTCACACTCTCTCTCCAAATTTGTATATTCTTGAATAGAATTCCTCAAACTAATAATTAATAGTTAGCTAAGATATTAATCCTAATCCTCGAGGGAATGAACTTAACTCATCATTTTATCACTTGCACGACCCGTACACTTGCGGTACACAAAAAAAAAGGTTAACAAGTTTTTGGCGCCGTTGCCGGGGATTACGGCTAATTTCTACTTTGCTAATATTGACAACAAGTTTGATTAGTTCTAGTTCAAGTTTTTCTTTTATTTCATTTTAAATCAAGTTTCATTCTTTGTCTGTTTTAGGTACTTTTACAATGGGAGATCACAATGATCACACAAGGCCTTTAAGGGAGTTTGCTACTCCTCAGATGGGTAATCTTCAATCAAGTATCACAAGGCCTCCCATCCGAGCCAATAATTTCGAAATAAAGCCTGCCATTATACAGATGATACAAACATCAGTGCAATTTGGTGGGTTGCCAAGTGAAGACTCTAATGCTCATTTGTCAAATTTCTTGGAGATCTGCGACACCTTCAAGCATAATGGTGTTTCTGAAGACGCCATCCGTTTAAGACTCTTTCCCTTCTCTCTCAGGGATAGAGCCAAGAGCTGGTTGCAATCTTTGCCAGGAGGGTCTATAAGCACTTGGAATGATGTATGTGGCAAGTTTCTGAACAAATACTTCCCACCTGCTAAGACTGCGGAGATGGTCAATGATATCACCTCATTTACACAAGTTGAATCTGAATCCTTGTATGAAGCCTGGGAGAGGTACAAGGATCTTCTGAGAAGGTGTCCTCACCATGAGATACCACCCTGGCACCAAATCTATTCATTCCATAAAGGTTTGCTGCCTCACCACCGTCCAATTGTGGATGCTGCTTCCGGTGGTTCCTTGCTTAGTAAATCATTTGACGAGGCATATCAATTGTTGGAGGAATTGGCCGCCAATAGCTACCAATGGCCATCTGCAAGAAATACCCCAAAAAGGGTGGCTGGAGTGCATGATGTGGATGCAATTACATCACTTTCTGCTCAAGTGGCTGCGATTGCTAACAAGTTGGACAGTTTGGGGGTAGGCTCTCATCAAAGCCCATTCGTGTTGTGTGACCGATGTGGGGACAATCATGCAACGGATAGATGCCCATCTACTATGGAGAGTGCTCAATATGTGGGAAACTACCGTCCTTCTCAGACTAACCCCTATTCTCAACAATACAATCCTGGGTGGAGGAATCACCCCAACTTTTCATGGAGAGATAACCAAGGTGCAACCTCTTCATCAGCTGGGAATGAGAGACCACAATATCCTCCTGGCTTCTCTTCACAAGCAAGACCACCACCGCAAGAGAAGAAACCAACACTTGAGGACATGTTCATGCAATTTATGGTTAAATCTGATTCTTACATGTCTAAAACCGATGCTCATTTGGCTAGAAATGATGCAATGATTCAAAGTCAAACAGCATCGATGAGAGCATTGGAAACACAGATGGGACAATTGGCGAATGCCATCAACAACCGACCTCCTGGGTCATTTCCAAGTGATACCGTCAGCAATCCTAAAGGTGACCCAAAAGATTGCAAGGCTATTTCCCTAAGAAGTGGGAAAAACATAGAAGGGAATCCCAAGACCAAATTGCTTGTTGATGATGCTGAGGTGACACAAGAAGAAGAAATTGTGTACAAGGAAGACCAAGGGAGTAAGGTTGTTGCCAAGAGTCCTGAAGAGCCAATTAAGGATGAAATCACAAAGAAAGAAGAGAACACTTCTCCTGCCTTGCCGTTTCCTAACCGCTTTGCCAAACATAAAATGGATGCGCAGTTCAAGAAGTTTCTGGAAGTCTTTAAAAAGCTTCAAATAAACATTCCTTTTGCAGAGGCATTAGAACAAATGCCTAGCTATGTGAAGTTCATGAAGGATATATTGTCAAAGAAGCGGAAATTGGGTGAATTTGAGACAGTGGCACTCTCAGAAGAGTGCAGTGCTGTTTTGCAACAGAAACTTCCGTCGAAATTGAAAGATCCTGGGAGCTTCACAATACCATGTGCAATTGGAGAAAAATTCTGTGGTCAAGCCCTGTGTGACTTGGGGGCAAGTATCAACCTCATGCCTCTATCCATCTTCCAAAAGCTAGGTTTGGGAGAATGTAAGCCTACATCGGTTACCCTTCAACTAGCGGATCGCTCCTACTCTTACCCGAAGGGAATTATTGAAGATGTCTTGCTCAAGGTGGACAAGTTTATATTCCCTGCAGACTTCATAATTCTGGATATGGAGGAAGATAGAAATGTGCCTTTAATCCTAGGCAGGCCATTTCTAGCCACAAGAAGAACACTCATCGATGTCCAAAAAGGTGAATTGACTATGAGAGTTCAGGATCAAGAGGTAACTTTTAATATTTTCAAGACAATTAAATTTCCTCATGATCCTGAAGAGTGTTCATATATAGGCATGCTTGATAATATCATTGTTGATGCATTTCATGCTAACTTTCCTAATGACCCTCTGGCATTAGCATTGATTACTTCAACTGACCAGGAAGATGATACTAGGGATGTAGTGCTTGATTTTGTTAAATGATTTGATGCTCTTCCTAAGTATTTCAGGTCATCCAAGTTTGAGCCTTTGGAGTCCCATGCATCTAAGGAGTTGCCTAAGCCTTCTATCGAGGAACCCCCAACGCTTGAGTTGAAGCCTTTGCCGAATCATTTGCAATATGCTTACTTGGGAGCAATGTCTACTTTGCCAGTAATCATATCCTCATCTCTTACTGATGAACAAGAGGAGAAACTTCTTCGTGTGCTCCGTAAGTATAAGCATGTCATTGGATGGACTATTGCTGATATTCATGGCATTAGCCCCTCCATTTGTATGCACAAGATTCTGTTAGAGGATAATCTGGATGGAGTGGTGGAGCACCAAAGGCGGCTGAATCCAATAATGAAGGAAGTGGTGAGGAATGAGGTAATTAAATGGCTTGATGCGGGCATAGTTTATCCTATTTCTGATAGCTCATGGGTTTCTCCGGTCCAATGTGTTCCAAAGAAAGGAGGTATAACAGTGGTTACTAATGAAAACAATGAGCTCATCCCTTCTCGCAAAGTCACCGGATGGAGGATATGCATGGATTACCGAAATTGAACAAGGCTACCCTGGAAGGATCATTTCCCACTCCCGTTCATTGACCAAATGTTGGATAGATTGGCGGGAAAGGCTTATTACTGCTTCCTTGACGGTTATTCTGGATACAATCAAATTGCCATAGCACCGGAAGATCAAGAGAAGACAACATTCACATGCCCCTATGGTACGTTTGCTTTCCGAAGAATGCCATTTGGGTTGTGTAATGCACCAGCTACTTTTCAGCGCTGCATGATGGCTATATTTGCGGATATGATTGAGCATGGCTTGGAAGTCTTTATGGATGATTTTTCGGTGTTCGGAGATTCTTACAATAGCTGCTTGCTGATTCTTTCCTCTGTATTGAAAAGATGTGAAGAAACCAACCTAGTCCTTAACTGGGAGAAGTGCCACTTCATGGTTCAAGAAGGCATTGTTCTTGGTCACAAAGTTTCTATCAAGGGGTTGGAAGTGGACAAGGCAAAGATTGAGGTGATTGACAAACTACCTCCACCAAATGCAGTGAAAGGAATTCGTAGCTTTCTTGGTCATGCCGGTTTTTACCGGAGATTCATAAAAGACTTCTCCAAGATTTCTAAGCCTCTTTGCAACTTATTGGAGAAGGACACCCAATTCAACTTTGATGAATCATGTCTGGATGCATTTGTGGAGCTTAAAAGGAGACTAGTGTCAGCCCCGGTGATAATCACGCCGGATTGGGAATTGCCTTTTGAATTAATGTGCGATGCCAGTGATTATGCTGTTGGTGCAGTTTTGGGGCAAAGGAAGGATAAGGTATTTCGCTCCATATACTATGCAAGCAAAACTCTCAATGAGGCACAACTAAACTACACAACAACAGAAAAGGAACTCCTGGCGGTGGTCTTCGCATTTGATAAGTTCCGAGCATACTTGGTGGGCACCAAGGTGATTGTCTACACGGATCATTCCGCAATTAAATATCTGGTGAGCAAAAAGGACGCAAAACCGCGGTTGATTCGTTGGGTCCTATTGTTGCAAGAGTTTGATTTAGAGATTCGGGATAAGAAAGGGGCAGAGAATCAAGTTGCAGATCACCTCTCTAGATTGGAAAATAATGAATATCAAGTTGAACCAATCACAATTAACGAGGCATTCCCCGATGAGCAACTCTTTGCTGTGGCAACTTACCCATACCCATGGTACGCTGACATTGTGAATCACATAGTGGGTGGTGTGTTGCCTCCGGATCTTACATCTCATCAAAAGAAGAAGTTCTTGCACGATGTCAGGCACTATCTCTGGGATGAACCATTCTTGTACAAACAGTGCCCTGACCACATGTTGAGAAGATGCGTGCCTATGGAGGAAGTTGAACAAATTCTAAGCCAATGCCATTCTTCTCCATATGGTGGACACTATAGTGGAGAGAGGACCGCAGCCAAGGTGCTACAATCTGGATTTTATTGGCCGTCCCTCTTCAAAGATGCGCACTTTCATGTTAGCAAATGTGATAGATGCCAAAAAGCAGGAAACATCTCTAGGAGAAATGAGATGCCTCTCAATTCCATTCTTGAGGTTGAGCTCTTTGATGTGTGGGGCATCGACTTCATGGGCCCCTTTGTCCCCTCTTATGGGAATCTGTATATTCTTGTGGCAGTGGACTATGTGTCCAAGTGGGTGGAAGCATGTGCATTTCCTACTAATGACTCTAAGGTAGTGATAAACTTCATGAAGAAACAGGTCTTCACCCGCTTTGGCACTCCAAGGGCCATTATTAGTGACGGAGGGTCCCATTTTTGCAATAAGTATTTTAATGCTCTCTTGGCTAAGTATGGGGTAACTCATCGGATTGCCACCGCCTACCATCCACAGACGAGTGGGCAAGCAGAGGTGTCCAATCGCGAAGTTAAACGAATACTTGAGAAGACGGTATGCCCATCCCGTAAGGATTGGTCAAGGAGACTTGATGATGCACTATGGGCATACAGGACAGCCTACAAAAACCCCATTGGTATGTCTCCATACAAGCTTGTGTTTGGGAAGGCTTGCCATCTGCCCGTTGAGTTGGAGCATCATGCTTATTGGGCCATTAAGCAGCTAAATTTTGATTTGCAAGCTGCTGGTGAGAAGAGATTATTACAGCTCAATGAACTTGACGAATTTGGCTTCAAGCCTATGAAAATGCAAAGCTGTACAAGGCAAAAGTGAAGGGTTGGCATGACAAGAAGATTGTGCACAAGAGATTTGAGCAAGGCCAAAAAGTCCTCCTATACAATTCCAGGCTCAAACTCTTTCCCGGGAAGCTAAAATCAAGGTGGTCAGGTCCATTTCGAGTGAAAACGGTGTTTCCCTATGGAGCTATTAAAGTCACAGATCTTGAGGGAAAGTCAACCTTTAAAGTCAATGGCCAGCGCTTGAAGCCCTACCTAGGAGGAGAAATCGATAGGGAGAAAACCTCCCTCACATTGGCTGCCCCAGAATAGTTGCGAAGAGTCCCGCTGGACTATAAAAAAGGCCCTTACTTTTTTTTGAAAGGGAACCACCCCTATTCTGACCCTTTTGATTTTGAGTCCAACACAACTAATGCCTTTAATTTTAAGGTTTCATGATGTTTTGATCTTACTCTCTGCAGTTGTGCTATTTGGACTAATTTTGCAGGTGGTGGAGACCCCTGGGAAGCAATGACAGGCAAGCAATCGGGTGGCCAGTATAATTTGGCGTCTCAGTGCCTCACGCCATGGCCTATAAGTTTCATAGCCATGCGCGCAACATCCTCTCGGGCGATCAGCGGGAGCGGGCATGCGAGCAAAGAAGACGCCTCGGCGTGATAAAAAAAAAAAATAAAAAAAATAAAAAAAATAAAAAAATATATATAATAAAAAAAAAAAAAAAAAAAAAAATAAATAATAATAATAAAATAAAATAAAATATAAATATATTTTATTTTACACCAAAAAAAAAAAAAAAAAGAGAGCAATAGGCCTTTTGGGTGCATGAAACGTGCGTTTCACTTTGGACCCTTTTCTCGCACACAAAGGGGCGTGAACCCTTATTCTCATTTCACCTTCCATTTCCCCCTTCTCTCTTCCATCTCCTCTCGCTTCTCCCCATTCCCCCTACATTTAGTTTTTGATTTACTACCCATCTTCCTTCCATCCACACTACGCTCCTCCTCCAGGTAACATTCCACTCTTCCTCTTCCTCCTCTCCTTCCATTGTTATATTTTCTTGTTTTTTTTTTCCTTCTTTTCTTTTCTTTTTCTTTTTTTTTCCATACTTATTGTGTTTGAATGATTTTTGCTTTAAATGCCCATTTTGGTTTGATGATAATGTGACGCAATGTGCCAATTTCGGTTTGAGGGGCATGAAGTGGTCAGTAGAGCCCACCACCTATGCGTGTTTCGCACCTCTCGCCGCGGCGCATGATGTTTCACGCCGCCGCGGCGTGGACCTCTTTTCACGCCCGCTTTTTTTTTGTTTTCTTTTTAGGTTTGGTAACTCGTTTCGTGGTTTCATTTACTTTTTTTTTTTATTTTTATTTTTATTTTTATTTTTTGTGCCTGCCATCATGTTTTGTATAATGATTTCATCGTTTTTCTTTCTATGCTTTGTACCTCTCTTAGGCACTTTGGCACTTTGTTGTTCTCACTTGGGCCCGTTGTTTTTGACAGAGCTAGGTACCCTATTTTGACTGCACAATGACTCGAAGCGCCAGAGGGGTGAGGCTAGTAGGCGCAGTGGGGAACCCTCTCCACCTCGCCGTTTTGATAGGGCGAAATTCATTTCACAGAGGCGAAGCGAAATACTCGATCTTGGTCACCAAACCAGGTCATTCCCGAGAGAGATTCACCTTCAAACAGGCTCTCCACCTCGAGATCCAAAGAAACTATCGACCACTACCATTGGAAGAGGTTTGCAAAGCACATAGTGTCTGCTGTTCTTCCAATCGTTCGCGAGTTCTATGCGAACGCGGCATTCTCTGACCGGCAGACATCTATAGTCAGAGTGCGTGGCCGCCAGGTCTCTTTCTCTGTTGAGGCTATTCGCCGGGCTTTGGGTTTACTTGATCCTGGCGAGATTTGTGAGTACTCGGCGTTCCTCCGCATGGGGTCAGAGGAGGGCTTGGACCCGGATGTTATCACTTCCCGTATCTGCATTCCTGAGGCCCACCCTGTGCCATGGGTCCTTAGTGTTCAAGACCAGCGGCCCAGGAACTTCCCCCGCTCATATTTGACTCCTGAGGCTCGCGTGTGGTATCACTTCATTAGCGCCCGGATCATCCCTTCTGCCAACATGTCTGAGGTGACTAGGGATCGGGCCATCCTGATCTATTCCATTCTGGAGCACAGGTCCATTGATATTGCCAGGATTATTCATGAGCAGATTCAAAAGTCAATAAATGAGTCCAGGAGCCTCTTTTTCCCATTCCTCATCCACCAGCTTTGTAGCAAATCTCAGGTCCAGTGGGGCCCCCATGAGGAGCTTGTTGATGTCAAACAGCCCCTGAATGACACCATCTTGCAGAAGCTTAAACATCCTCCGGCTCCAGGATAGCGGCAGAGGCGGGAGCAGAGTGAAGCCCGAGCAGCCCCTCCATCTGATGATGAGTGGCGCGCTTCTGTGGATGCTAGGCTGACTCAGATAACTGCCATACTGAGGTGGTTGGCGGAGCGCTCGGGGTTTCCCATGGACAGCTTTCCAGGGTCTGCCTCCTCTCCCTACGATGGTGCTGGACCATCCCATCCCCCCCAGGGTCCAGCAGCTGAGGGTCATGACAGTGGTGGTGATACTGAGATCATCCCGGATGATGATGAGGATGTGTAGTCATGATGCACTCAGGGCATCTTTCTGTCTTATTTTGTTGTTTGTTTTCAGATATTTTGCGCAGTGGGGACACTGTTTCCCTTAAGTTTGGGGGTGTCTACCTTGCCTTGTGATGTTTGTATTGGCCACTGCTTATGTTCTGACTAATGCTGGTGGTAGTACTTGGCTAATTTTGTTGTTTTGCTCTTAGTGCATGTTCAAATCTAAAATCTTTTGGAATGCATTGATGGTTGTCCTATGATGAGTTTGGATGTGTTTTGATCTCATTATTTAGTTGAATCCATATGCAATCTCTAATGCATGATGAAACAATCTTGTTTGTGCACATTCCACTTGTATGCTTGTGTAACTTTGAAATGGTTTGAGTGCGAATCTAGAAAATGTTTATGAACTGTGCATGTGGAGATCTCTTTTATCCAATAAAATTGTCTTGCAACTCTTTTGAGGCGAAATCCTAGGTTGTGCTTGATTGAGGAAGTGATTAGGGCATTGTTTGGACCCATTGAGCCTAAAAAGCTTGCCTTGACATGATCATATCCTTAGGTCCCCTTTGAAGCTTTTTAAATGTTTGGCCTTCTATTTTCTTTCATCACCTTCATTTCTCCCAACCCATGTAACCATTCCAATGTATATGAAAATTCATTGCATTTTCACCTCACCATAAATATGTTTGTTGAGTGCATGATATGTTATTTCTTCACTTGAGTCCATTGTTTAGGGTATTTATGTTGTTCAATACAAAAGTGACTTGAAGGAACCAGTTGTTGTACAAGAAGTTGTTTTTGTTCAAAAAAAAAAAAAACAAACAAAACAAAACAAATGAAAGAAAGAAAGCATAAAAAAAAAAAAACATCGAGTGGCTCTGAATAGTGGTATTTGTTTCATTTTGTATACCCTTGTTGTAGTGACTCAAGTCTTGAAATATCATGTTATGTTTCTCAATGTTTGTATGTTTTTCATTCCCCTTTGTTCTTCACCCCATCACCTTGGCCCTACATTACAAGCTATTAAAGTCCCTTTTGATCCTCAGTTGTGTGCAATTTACATTAGTGGAGAAAGAGTTGAATTACAATTTTGAGGATTCTGTGCTTCATATTCATGTGTATGCACATAAACTTATCCGGATGAACATGATTTGATTTGAAAAGTTAGCTTGCATGCTTGTGGAAATGGTGATTTAAATGAAAGAAAGCTGCGATTGTTAACATGATAAGGACTGCATGTGTGTGAAGTAAATTATGAGGCATGAACTTTCTTTGAGGATTATGCAACCATGGTGCACCAGGAGAGGTGTGAATGTGGAATCCATGTTAGCTGCTGATTGCATGATGGAGAGATTTTATAATTGCTTGTGTACTCATACTTGGTTTTGCTCGAGGACTAGCAAAAATCTAAGTTTGGGGGTGTGATAACTCCATAAACTGCAGTTATTTATGCCCTAGATTAGTGCTTTATTGATTGCTCAGTCCTTGTTCTTGGGTATATTTGGGAGACTCTAAACTTGTTTTTATACAAAAGTTATTGAAGTCTTCCTCTTTATTTTGTGAACATATTTCCAATTCTTTTGATTAGAATATGTTGATTTTGCGCTCGTGATTAATCGAGTGAGCTGTAAATTGTAGGTTAGGCTACAAAATGGATGAATTGGAGTAGCTTGTGGACCAGCATGGGAAGAGAAGAGCCAAGAGAAGTCCCAGCTTCCCACGCCGTGGCGTGGATATGTTCACGCCTCGGCGTGCTACTATCTGGCTGCTGAAAATTGAGGAGACCGAGGCTGTCACGCCGCGGCGTGGGATATGGTACGCCGCGGCGCGTGGACGTCTGCTGCACCTATAAATACGATGCTTTTAGATTAAGTCAACAGAGTTGGGGGGTCGTGAGAGAACCGAGCTAGGGCTTATTGTTGGACAGTTTTGGAGAGCTAAAAAAAGGGACTAGAAGTGGAAGCCACCCTTCTTGAAGGACGATCATTCATCTAAGCATCAACATCATAGAGTTTCCCTTCTTCTCTCTTCTCTATCTCTCTTTCTAGGGCATGGGCATGGAAATGGCTTTGGCATTTTCGTGACCCATGGATAGCTAAGTTCATTTTAGGGATTCCTTTGGATCTTTCTATGTAAACTTGATGATTTTGTAACCTTGTGAGTTGTTTATGATAATGTGTTTGTTCATCCATATTTCTCTTAATGCTCATGAATGTGTGGCTAGCATTTATTGTGGTTTGGTTGAATCTATTGAACTAGACATAGGGATTTAGGTTTTAGATCATGAATATGGTTAATGCATGTTTAATTTCATTCTAGTTGATGAGTGATTTAATTAGCTAATGGGATAGAGATATACCCTTTGGTCATGCATGGCAATTGTAAAGAATTAATCTTAATGAATGGAATTTGCTTTGGTTTTCATGGACACATAGTTAACTAAGTAAGTTACATAAGCTTAATAGACCTAGACATAGGCTTTTAACTAGTGGAGTTTCTTTTGCCAACAAACCCATTGCATAGCACTCATCTTGGTTGCATATCATCAAGTGGAATAGTTAGTGAAGAAGGAGTCCCTATTCTCCAACCCTTGAATCTCAATCTTTTGCTAAAAGCTTTTTAGTCTTTTAAACAAGTCACTCTCTCTCTCCAAATTTGTATATTCTTGAATAGAATTCCTCAAACTAATAATTAATAGTTAGCTAAGATATTAATCCTAATCCTCGAGGGAACGAACTTAACTCATCATTTTATCACTTGCACGACCCGTACACTTGCGGTACACAAAAAAAAAGGTTAACAAGTTTTTGGCGCCGTTGCCGGGGAGTGTGATAACTCCATAAACTGCAGTTATTTATGCCCTAGATTAGTGCTTTATTGATTGCTCAGTCCTTGTTCTTGGGTATATTTGGGAGACTCTAAACTTGTTTTTATACAAAAGTTATTGAAGTCTTCCTCTTTATTTTGTGAACATATTTCCAATTCTTTTGATTAGAATATGTTGATTTTGCGCTCGTGATTAATCGAGTGAGCTGTAAATTGTAGGTTAGGCTACAAAATGGATGAATTGGAGTAGCTTGTGGACCAAAGATGGGAAGAGAAGAGCCAAGAGAAGTCCCAGGCTTCCCACGCCGCGGCGTGATATGTTCACGCCTCGGCGTGCTACTCTCTCGGCTGCTGAAAACTGAGGAGACCGAGGCTGTCACGCCGCGGCGTGGGATATGGTACGCCGCGGCGTGTGGACGTCTGCTGCACCTATAAATACGATGCTTTTAGATTAAGTCAACAGAGTTGGGGGGTCGTGAGAGAACCGAGCTAGGGCTTATTGTTGGACAGTTTTGGAGAGCTAAAAAAAGGGACTAGAAGTGGAAGCCACCCTTCTTGAAGGACGATCATTCATCTAAGCATCAACATCATAGAGTTTCCCTTCTTCTCTCTTCTCTATCTCTCTTTCTAGGGCATGGGCATGGAAATGGCTTTGGCATTTTCGTGACCCATGGATAGCTAAGTTCATTTTAGGGATTCCTTTGGATCTTTCTATGTAAACTTGATGATTTTGTAACCTTGTGAGTTGTTTATGATAATGTGTTTGTTCATCCATATTTCTCTTAATGCTCATGAATGTGTGGCTAGCATTTATTGTGGTTTGGTTGAATCTATTGAACTAGACATAGGGATTTAGGTTTTAGATCATAAATATGGTTAATGCATGTTTAATTTCATTCTAGTTGATGAGTGATTTAATTAGCTAATGGGATAGAGATATACCCTTTGGTCATGCATGGCAATTGTAAAGAATTAATCTTAATGAATGGAATTTGCTTTGGTTTTCATGGACACATAGTTAACTAAGTAAGTTACATAAGCTTAATAGACCTAGACATAGGCTTTTAACTAGTGGAGTTTCTTTTGCTAACAAACCCATTGCATAGCACTCATCTTGGTTGCATATCATCAAGTGGAATAGTTAGTGAAGAAGGAGTCCCTATTCTCCAACCCTTGAATCTCAATCTTTTGCTAAAAGCTTTTTAGTCTTTTAAACAAGTCACACACTCTCTCCAAATTTGTATATTCTTGAATAGAATTCCTCAAACTAATAATTAATAGTTAGCTAAGATATTAATCCTAATCCTCGAGGGAACGAACTTAACTCATCATTTTATCACTTGCACGACCCGTACACTTGCGGTACACAAAAAAAAAAGGTTAACAAGTTTTTGGCGCCGTTGCCGGGGAGTGTGATAACTCCATAAACTGCAGTTATTTATGCCCTAGATTAGTGCTTTATTGATTGCTCAGTCCTTGTTCTTGGGTATATTTGGGAGACTCTAAACTTGTTTTTATACAAAAGTTATTGAAGTCTTCCTCTTTATTTTGTGAACATATTTCCAATTCTTTTGATTAGAATATGTTGATTTTGCGCTCGTGATTAATCGAGTGAGCTGTAAATTGTAGGTTAGGCTACAAAATGGATGAATTGGAGTAGCTTGTGGACCAGCATGGGAAGAGAAGAGCCAAGAGAAGTCCCAGCTTCCCACGCCGCGGCGTGGATATGTTCACGCCTCGGCGTGCTACTCTCTGGCTGCTGAAAACTGAGGAGACCGAGGCTGTCACGCCGCGGCGTGGGATATGGTACGCCGCGGCGCGTGGACGTCTGCTGCACCTATAAATACGATGCTTTTAGATTAAGTCAACAGAGTTGGGGGGTCGTGAGAGAACCGAGCTAGGGCTTATTGTTGGACAGTTTTGGAGAGCTAAAAAAAGGGACTAGAAGTGGAAGCCACCCTTCTTGAAGGACGATCATTCATCTAAGCATCAACATCATAGAGTTTCCCTTCTTCTCTCTTCTCTATCTCTCTTTCTAGGGCATGGGCATGGAAATGGCTTTGGCATTTTCGTGACCCATGGATAGCTAAGTTCATTTTAGGGATTCCTTTGGATCTTTCTATGTAAACTTGATGATTTTGTAATCTTGTGAGTTGTTTATGATAATGTGTTTGTTCATCCATATTTCTCTTAATGCTCATGAATGTGTGGCTAGCATTTATTGTGGTTTGGTTGAATCTATTGAACTAGACATAGGGATTTAGGTTTTAGATCATGAATATGGTTAATGCATGTTTAATTTCATTCTAGTTGATGAGTGATTTAATTAGCTAATGGGATAGAGATATACCCTTTGGTCATGCATGGCAATTGTAAAGAATTAATCTTAATGAATGGAATTTGCTTTGGTTTTCATGGACACATAGTTAACTAAGTAAGTTACATAAGCTTAATAGACCTAGACATAGGCTTTTAACTAGTAGAGTTTCTTTTGCCAACAAACCCATTGCATAGTACTCATCTTGGTTGCATATCATCAAGTGGAATAGTTAGTGAAGAAGGAGTCCCTATTCTCCAACCCTTGAATCTCAATCTTTTGCTAAAAGCTTTTTAGTCTTTTAAACAAGTCACACACTCTCTCCAAATTTGTATATTCTTGAATAGAATTCCTCAAACTAATAATTAATAGTTAGCTAAGATATTAATCCTAATCCTCGAGGGAACGAACTTAACTCATCATTTTATCACTTGCACGACCCGTACACTTGCGGTACACAAAAAAAAAGGTTAACAATCATCTTGAGTACATGAGCACCAACAGGGCTTCCTTCTACCAGCTTGCACTGAAATAATGCTTTAGAGACCTCGAATCTCTCATGCTTGGCCTGCTCTTGATAGAGCTTCTTAAGGTGTACGATCATATCGTATGCATCCATGTTCTCATATTGCTTTTGGAGCTCAGAGTTCATGGTGGCCAGCATTAGACATCCAATGTCCAAGGCATCATCTTGATGCTTCTTATAAGCATCTCTTTCAGTTCTAGGGGCATTAGTAGTAGGTGGCTCAGGAATAGGCTGTTCCAAAACATATAACTTTTTCTCTTACTTGAGGACAATCCTCAAATTCTTGTACCAGTCTAGAAAATTAGTTCCAGATAACTTGTCCTTCTCAAGGACGGATCGAGATGATAAAGTGCCCGATGTGTTTATTGCCATGGTAATCTATTAACAGAAATATACAAAATATAAGTATCATGCCATAAACATATTTAATGAGGTCTTTTAATTAAATATGCCTCCCACTATTTTATTCAAGTCAATGACCCTCAACATTGACTCAGAAAATCCCATCGTAAGATTTCCTAGTGGGCCAAGATCCATATTTCACTTAATTTTGAGTCAGCTTTGGCTGATCACCCAAAATTCAGTTATTTAGGTAAGAAACACTTTCCAATTACATCACGTGTAACTCTTGGATAGTTGGGTGAATAACACTTATTCAAGTGCATGTAATGGACTAAAGCCCAACTTCATGCCTCTAAGCCTTCAATCCTATTGAAATGGCCTAGTTAAGTCAGACCCAATGGTTGGCAGTTGGATATTACCTTTATCCCATCGCGTCTTACTAATATAGATAAAGGCATCCTGCTTTGGCAAACCTGCACTTGATCGATACTAGTCTTGATGAGTGCCACACATTGGAAGGCATCACATAATGACTTAATATTTGCTTTGAGGAAAATTTATTATTATTATTATTATTACTAGATCTCACCATTTATTAAACTGTTTATCATACCATAAACATTATCCATGCATCTCATACATAAAAGCATATAATAAAAGTGACATGGTTATGGCCCCTAAGATAGTAGCATTAACTAAGCCAGCTTCACCAAGCATCTCCCATCAACGTCCTTACTTGATGCCGTCTTCTTACCTCCACATCATAATTACATTATATAGAAACCTCTTTTACATTCGAGGGGAGTTAAGTGAGAAGAGAATGTACAATAAGAATGTAAAGAGAAAGGCACGACACGCAGGTCGTATTTATTAAAACCAATATAGCATTAAAAAGAGGACTAAGGCCATAACCATGCACCATGCATCATAAAAACATATAAACTCATAACAATAATACATTATTATTTTCATGAGTCATAAAATTGGATATAAAATATCGCGTTTTTGAAAAACACCCTACACAGAGGTAGCACGGGGGTCCCGCTGCCCAGTCAGCGGGTGGGGGTCAAGGGGAGGCCGCCCCTTGCGGGGTGCAGGGCAGCACCCCAGCCCGAAAAATTGGACCAAAAACAAGAGCTGAATCTCGTGCGCCTCCCTTGAGCCTTTGTGCCGTGCGGAACCCTAAGCCTGAACAACATGAACACTTCATGTGCCGCGGGGAATCCTTGCGTAGTCGTTTAGCACTTGAACCTCAGGCGCCTCCTTGACGGCTTCACATCAACACTTGATGCTGCTGCCACAAAACAGGAATAGGGTTTCCAAAACCCCTTGCGCTGCGCCTCTTGTACAAACCAAGAATAAGGTTTCCTAAACCCTTGCGCCGCGCATTGAGAAGGATTCCATAACGCTGTACGTATCACATATATATCAGAAAGCTTCGCAAAAACATACATCTTAATACAAAATAGTTTTCACAAAACATATGAACATCTTCATGGGTTTTGAAAACAACATCACGGTTTTGCATACAACATAAGAAACAGAATATGTTTTCGCAAAGAGTTTTATACGGTTTTCGAAAATAACATATTAAAGATCATATCTTTTGTCAAAAATAAGAACAGAAAACATGTTATCTCACGTAAATGAAAATAGAAAATTGAATCATGGTTTTTCAAGATGCTCTGATACCACTGTTGGGAATTTTTGCGGATACACCACGCAGCGAAAAATAGGGATTCCCACCGAGGATCCATGCAAAAAAGCCATAATCTGATTTTTAAATGATTTACCTCTTGAAGCGTGAATCACCAACACCGTAATAGAAATGATGTCTCTATGGTATCCACACAAACAGACTCATGAACGTCCAACGTCCATAAAGAGGAGCCTCACGTCTCTTACACAGTGCTAGCTGCGAAGAGAAGAGAAGAAACCTGTCGCTCTCTCACTCACTTTTTTGTAGGTGCTGCTAGGGTTTTGAATTGTGTATATTAGAAGCCCCTTAGCAGTACTATTTATAATAGTGACTGCCTTAAGTGAGTGTGAGCAGCATCAAGGTAAGCTGTGCAATCCTAGACCCATCTGTTATGAGTCTGGGCCATATTTGAATCTGAGTCCAACTTAGATCCATTGCTCCAATTTTAGTATGCTCTATGTGTGTGACCCTGCAGGTTCTTATTACGTTGGCAGTAATATTAAAAATCCCATTTTAATATTACAAGCAGTGAGCGGTATTTAGCAACACATCACTGCTACCTAAGTAATAAGAATGTCAGTGATTTGACATAACCTTTCTGTAACTAATGTTTCCATGTCGTTTAGTCCCTTTGTCAAGATATCTAGATTGAACACAAGGCATGAAATGCGTCACCCTTGTATGGTCCAATCATTCATTTCTTGATATTCGAGTAGACATTGTAACAACAAATGAGATCAATATCTCATATTGACTCATTTGAGCATGGTCATGCATTTCGTAGTCTCACTCAATCAGGGGGCCCGAAGATATCGCTCCTGTTATGTAGGAGTGACAAATCCCATCTAGGTCACTCACTTCCCTCTACATGATTCGCGGTATGTCCAATAACCGACTTTATAATCACCTTGTTACAGATGATGTTTGATGGCATTAAAACACACAACTCCTCATATAGGAATCGTAGTGATTTCAGGTCAAAGGACGACAAACACCATTTTCACTATGAAAATCGCTTATGACACTCACGTAACGATCCATGTAGCGTTCTCATGGTGGGTCAGTCCAGTATATCATTACTCTAATATGTACCCATGTGAAGACTTAATATCTCATATCCATGACCCGTGAGATATGGTCATCAGTCTATGCACATACTAGTCTCAATGTATTATTGTTGTCCTAATTAACAATAATACTTGACTAGGGACATTTAAGAATAGTGTTGTAACCAAAAGGATCTCACGATCAAGTCATCCACTTGATGTCCTATGGCATCAAACTTACTATTCTAAGGACTTTATTATGTTTATCAAAAAGAACACAATAAATGAAATACCTCATATATAAAAATAGCATAATAGAATGTATATAAATATAGAAAATGTATTGGCCTCTAAGGCATACACTAACACTCGGGTCTTAATACTGGGTGCAGCATCAATCTCATGCCATGACACAGCTTCTTCACACTATGACGCATGTAGCAAAATTCAACCACACGCCGCGGTGCGGCGTACTCATGCCGTGGCGTTCATAGCAAAAACCAGATTCTGCAAAACTGTGGTACTATTCCATTGGTTCTTTTCTTGGATTTTGGCCATTCCAAATCAGTTTCTAAGTGATTCTAAGTCCCTAATCAGTTCTTAAACACATATGAATCATTAATCACAAACTTAAACCTCTTAATTTGGATTATGAATCAAAATCAGATATAGGTTGACCTAACCCCTCTTTTGGGAATCATATGTCCAAATGAGATATTCAAAACTTCTAACTTCAACTTATGCTATGAACAAGTCATAAATGACCAAAGAAACTCAATCATATAAGCAAAACACATCAAACACCTCTAAAACTCAATTTGGCCTATTAAGCACCTTAAATGCATAAATGGTGAAAGGAGTAAAAAGAAGTGAAGATGATCACAAAACCCCTACCTTTGGTAGCTGTGAAGAGATTCAAGCTTGGTTGGATCTAAAACCTTGGCTTTTCCTTTGACTTTCCTCTTTCTTTCCTCCTCCTCCTTAGTCTTTGCTTTCTCTTTCTTTCTTTCTCCTTGCAAGATTTTTGCTTCTATGTTTTGTGAAGCAAGAGACCGTGAGTGAGGCTTATAAAAAAAGGGAACTAAAGACTCAAATGGCCTTTAGGCCAAAACTGATAAAATTTTGATATGCTAAAACACTCATATTTAGCTAAATCAAGATTTATAGCTTCAACAATTTTAAAATAAATATTAGGATTCATATAAAAAGTCATTTCACCATTATCTGATATTTTCATATCTACTGCTAGTCAAACCGGCTATAATTAGACAACCCGTATGCCCAAAAATGTCAAACTAACTCAGTTTACCTTGAAACTTTAACTGTAACATGTTTCATATATTTGTGACCTAGAAATAAGTTATCCATATTTATTTCCATCGTCTAAGTAATTAATGCTATTATTTGAGTCACTTTCTACTTTTCATAGTCCGGGTTGCAACTAAGTATCTAAACTGACTCAAATTGTCACAAAATTAAACATATATGCTAAGCAAGTCATATGCTACCTTTTGAATACATAAACAAGTCTAACATGTCATTTTAGGGTATTACACGTGGACTACATGGATATAAAACAAAGCTTTCGCCAAAGATCAGTATCCACTTACCGACATGGATAAATTAGTTGACAGCTCCTCCGGCTTCCATTTGCTATCTTTCATAGATGCATACTCTGGGTATAATGTAACATCCCAAAATACATGTTAGACTTGTAAATGATTGCAAAGGTAATATATTACTTGTTTGGCATGTCAGTTAAGTTTTGTGACAAGCTGAGTTAGTTTAGGCACTTTGTTGCAACCCATAGTGTGAAAAGTAGCCTAAAATAACCCAGATAGTAACATAAATTGCTTAGTTAAGGGAAACAGATATAGATAATTTGTTTGTAGGTCACAAATGAGTTAAGTAAGTTGTAGCTAAAGTTTGAGAATAATTGGAGTTAGTTTGACAATTTTAAGTATACTGGTTGTGTATTTTAATACTAGATTGACTACTAGCAGATAAGCAAAAATAGAGAAGTATTGAAACAAGATTTTTAATGAATCTTAAGATTTATTTTAAACTTGTTGGAAGTTAGAAAACTAAATTCGGTGGAATTTAAGTATTCTTAGCAGATCGAGGGTTTTAGTACCTCGTTATAAGAAGCCAAGTTTGACTTCTTATTTAAAAGATCTCACGATAAAAGAGAAGAAAGAAAATGAAAAAAAGAAAAGAGAAAGAAGGGGAGCAAACGTAGAAGAGAAAGAGGAGAAGAAAAGTAAGGAAGAGGATCCAAGAGCAAGTTCAAGGTTTCAAGATCTTCATCAATACAAAAGGTAGGGGAGTTTCTATTCATCTTTTCCTTATTGTTCATCTTGAATGAGCATAGGTTTCATGAATGGAAATAAGGGTTTGAGGAGTTAAATCCATGTTCTTGGCTTGGCTTTTGATTCCAAGGACTAGGTTAGGATGTTTTCTGCTTAGTAAGTGCTAGATGGTCATTTATGGCCTAAGTTAACCATTTTGGTTCATATATGAGGAACTTGGTAATGGTTAAAGTTAGGGTGGCTTTTAGACCTAAATCTATGCCTAGGAGAATCAACAGGTTGTATGAGAGTTACAAAAAGTTTAGGAGCCTAGATTGATATTAGAAATCACAAAAAAACTGATCTTCGATGATTGGAAGTGAGTAAAGTTCCAATGGAATAATACTTAGCATGGAGAGGTCACGCCGAGGCATGAGTCTTAGAGTATGTGCACTCGAGAGCAGCACGCCGCAATGTGAGATGCACCACATCGAGGTGTGATGGATCAGAGAGCAATTTGCACTGCGGTGTGAGGAAGACTATGCTTAGGCGTGAGAACCAGGATTCCTCAAAAATCCTATTTTTGATGAATTGAGTTTCCTACTTATTAGGATCCTTTGTTTATGCCCTTTAAGAGTGTTGAGACACTAATAGGGGTGTTTCATAGAGAAAAAGACAAAGTTGCATACAAAGGAAAGAAAAGAGACTTTGTGCATCCATTAGCTATGGATTGACATAGTTTGGTGTCTAGTTCCCTCGGCAACATTGTGTTGCATTAGATATCACTTGTGGAGTGATGAGGAGGTAGGATACTAGATACAAGTAAATTAAGTTGGATTGGCAAGAGTTGAGTGCCATAGTACCTAGTTTGGCAATAGTAAATGCCATAGTGCATGAAAACTCTCATAGTGTTGAGGTAGAGCTAGTAATGCAAGGTAGAAGTGTACTTAGTCTAGTTTGGCAATAGTAGAGTGTCACAGTGCATGAAATGTTCTCATAGAGTTGAGGTAGAGTTAGTAGTGCAAAGATGGATTTAGTATAGAGTTTATGTGGTGGTTATGTAAGAGTTAGACATGACACTGCATTTTCACACACAAACTACATTCTTCATATACTTACTATTCCTATAGTTGAGATAGTGGAAAAGTCCACTCAGTTTAAGGTAGGTTATAAGAGATTACATGGTTTTATAACAGATTCCCTTCCTACCTGGTAGGTTATAGGAGGTTACATGTTAAGATAACTACCTAGAGGAATAGTTAAGTCTCATGACATTGCACCTACACTATCATACACTTTTTTTTAGCATAACCATACATGCATAACAAACAAGGACTAAGCTATCAATATAGCACAAATATAGGGCACAAATAACTATATTTCATGGAGTTATCATACCCCCAAACCTAGATTTTTGCTAGTCCTTGAGCAAAACAAAGTACGATTAAGTAAACTTGCTTGACAATTATGCTTCAACATATATTCAACAAATATTATAATTTCAATTTTCTTTTTAAACTACAACTAGTGTACAATGATTGTATAAACCCTCAAAGAATGCTAATACTGTTACTAAGTGGCCTCAATACTCAAGAGGGGGGTGAATTGAGTATATAAAATAAGTTCGCAAATCTTTTCGCAAAGCAAATGAATTCTTATTTTTGTTGAAACTATTTAATTAATAGAGATGAATGGATAGATGAGATGAACACTTTCACTTACAAATACTACAACCAAGCAAGATAGAATTCTAGCAAACTCAATAAAACAGTGCACAATATTAAAGAGTTGAGTTTAGAAGAACAAACACCAAGCTTTATCCTGATTCAGCCACCAATCCACTTGTTGTAACACCCTCCTTTGGATGTCATATTTTACGACCAATTCCTTAATGAATCTTTTTTTTAAACCAATGATTGATAAAATGTGCTGAAAGTATACTATAATAAAATATGAATTTTTAAATTTTCTTTTAAAAAAGCATAAAGCTGAATAAAGCATGAACATATACTACATATAGTCATTACATAATTACATCTCAAAAATGATATACATCAGTGGCGTGGATCATGGTCCACCCAAAATATAATAAAGTTTGTACAAAAAAAAAATATAACAATCACTGACAACAAAATATACACCGGCCCAAGTCTGGACTGCCTAGGGAGCAGGGTCTTCCCTAGAGTCCTCCATTGGATCCTCCTCAGGATCTTCCTCGGGGTCTTCCTCCTCCCCAGACCCCAAGTCAACAAAATTTCCCATATGGTACCATAACTCACGAACTAATATTCTGGCGGTAGACACCACTGGGTCCGGATCCTCCCTAGGGGTATAATGTAGGTCACCCCATAGCTCCCTAATTGGCATGAGCAACTCTAAGTATATGGTAATGGTAAGAGAAAAGAAAGGAACATAAGAACGGGTCTTACAGATGGTTAAAGTTACATCTCCAACATATCTAATACATTCATTTTCCCAGTCAATACGCCAGGCACTCGCCTTATCATGAAACTGAACTCGGACATAACTAAAAATATCCCTTCTAACAGCCATCCCCAAAATACGACAGTAAACAGCAACCTTTCCTCTTAATCTTTATCCACAGGGACACATAGGCAAAATAACAATACAAAGAGGTGAGACGCTCTATATCATTACCAACATGGCAGTAAGAGACAGCAACATCAATAATTTACAAGATACAATCATAGCAATTTATAGTCAATTAAGTTTTCCAACAGATATCTCATCTATACATGTCACGGGTAAGTCCACGGTATAATAACAAATAAATTTACCATGTAGGTTTATCGTAATAAAATGTTAAATGATATGTGTATGTACAATGGACAGACACCTACTCCATGGAGCTAAAACCAACATTGGAGAGAATGATCGGGAGAACCACTGTCTGTATATCGTTAGCCTTAAATGTGCTTTTCAATATAATCAGTATGTGCAATATGGCTATACAAGATACTCTCAACCAGATCGTGAATAGGATAGTGTTTGGTCGAGATCGTCGGTGCGTTGCACAGCCACCACGGCCTAGTGGAGCTACCAACTGTCCACTTGTGGGATACCCACGCCCCGACGCCTCCAAGTTCAACAAGTGAATCACACTACGCAATTCGCACTCACACAAAGGTGTAATTCATCTCCTAGGCATTTCACCTTATCAACAAGTTATTCTGACTTTCACAATGCATGATCACATGACAATGAAACATAGGAATTCTGCCTTAACAACGAGTCATTTTGACTTTCACAACGCATGATCACATGACATAGAGGTATAATATGCTTTATCAATATTAATTTCATCAATAGGAGCCACAACAGGCCTAAATCAATCATTGACCACTCAGGGTCCCATTCATTTGTTCAATAGCAAATCAATCATCATATTTAAAATCACAAGGCATCTTAAGTACGTAAATTCCCAAGAGCTCTAAAGGTACTCTAATTTATTATGAAGTATCTCCCTCTCTTATTTTTTTCTTAAGATCGAAATCCCTCTCTCACTAAGAGACTAAATTATATTACCACTTCCTTATTATTACAACTCCTTAATTTACTTCCTTCTTTGTTCAAACTCTTACATCCCAACTCAATACATACCATTTTATCATGTCTAGAAGCTCCCTAGAACACTAGAGCTTCAAATTTTTCCATCATCTCTTTTACACGGCTGTGTATCTTTACACGGCCTGGTTGACACGGCCGTGTCCCATTACACGGCCTGGATAACATGGTCGTGTTCTCCGTTCTCCTCTGGAAGGACAGAACACGATCTAATCTGAATCACTCACATTACATGACCGTGTCCCCTTACACGACCTGGGCCATGTTCTCCTCTGACTTATGAAGTATGTGTTGTGTTTTCCAGTGAGTTACACGGCCTGGGCCGTGTAAACTCACACAACCCGTGTATTTTGCTCCAAAACCCCAAAATAGACTTTCAAACATTCAATCTATTAAGTCACACAAATCATATAGGCAAGATACAACAAAATACTAAGAATCAAACACAAATCAAGTGAAGAATCCTCACATGGATTCTTCACTCCCAACACCCCAAATGTCTCTCACTACCATAGAAGGTAGACAAGAGAAATCTTCCTCTTACCTCAAGAGACAACCAAAGAAAGCAAGTTCCTTGCAAGATTTCGTCCACCACTAACAAGAAAACCCTAGGATGGTCAAACTCACCCAATCAACAACCAAAGCTTGAAAAGAGGAGTCCTTGATCATAAGGGTGAGCAAGGACCACAAAAATGAGAAGAGAAAGGAGGGAAGTTAAGAACTTTACCTCAAAGTCTCAAGCTTTAGGGCTTGGTAGAAAATGATGAAGATGGAGGAACCAATAGATGCTCACCAAAGAGAAGAGCTTCAAGATGATGAGGGGAGTTAAGAACTTAGATTGGCTTGAGCAAACAAGCTTGGATGGTCACAAATGGTGTTGGAATCGTGTGGGTGAAAAGGAAAAGAGAAGAGAGAACGTGAGGGAGAGAAGAGAAAAAGGTACAGAGAGAAAAGGAAAAGTGTTTGAAATGAAAAGGTGGTAGGAAAAATGAAAAGATGATGACTTTGGTCATCTTTTCCCTCCCAACCGTGGAGCCAAAAGAGGAGAAAGGAAAGGTGAAGCTTCACATAATTTTTGATAAAGTGAAGGATGATGTCATCTTAGTGATGTCATTAAAGATGCTTTCTAGAAAAGATGACTAATACTTTACTAGAGCTATTATTCAGTGGACAAATATTACAGTTAGCAGAAATAATATTCATTATCTCATAGATAATAAAATATACTGCGATTTTATTTATCAGATAAAATCTCAAAAAATGAAAACTTCATAAACTGTGTCCGGCCTCGAGTTTAGTAAGATCCCCCGTCGACATTTCTACAATCCAAAGTTTTCAGCCTCGGGGAAAATATTTTATTTTCTCGTCCTCGCTTAATGTGCACGTAAATTGAGAAATATAATAAAATAATCAAACACTTCAAATAATTCTAGAAAAATTCACAAAAATCCTAAATATTATAAAATGAATAATTAATTTTCGGGGTGTTACACTTGTGGCTTATGTCCAATCCTCAAGCAATCACTTGAGATTTTCCACTAAATTCTAAGCTTGAATCAAGTGCTTGTAACCTTTACAATTTGGAGCACTCAACACCACCTTGGGATACCTCACCCTTTGTAGTTTGAGCCTATTCAAACAAGGGATGCCTCACCCTTTCCAAATTGGAGGGATGCCTCACCCTCTTCTTTACAATAATCAAGATTGATAGAATGAAACTCTCACTAGAGTAAATGATACAAATTGGAGCTCTAGAATGCTCTTTTAGAATATCTCAAGGATTTGTATAAAAAATAGAGCAAGAAAGAATTCAAGGATTGATTTTCGTGTATGATGTTAGAAAGATGTTTCAAGGTTCAAGATTAACCATTAATGAACCCTCAACTCAAGTATATAATCAATTTTTCATTAAAAGAGCCGTTGGGGACATTAAAGCCAAGCATTTTATGCACCTAATATAGCCATTGGGCATTATCAAGCTAATGGCAATCGATTACACCATAGTGGTAATCGATTACCAGGCTATTTGAACGTGTTCTTAGCTTTTTAGGCAGGATGTAATCAATTACCAACCTTGTGTAATCGATTACATGGCTCTGTCTGACTTGTAATCGATTACAAGGTTTCTGCCATGCTTGTAATCGATTACATGCTCAATGTAATTAATTACAAGGCCTCTGTTTAGCTTGTAATCAATTACAACACATGTGTAATTGATTACCAAGACCTTTGAACACATTTTTCAACTCTAATTAAGTGCATTGATCAATCCTTTCATATTGAGCTTGAATTTAAACAAGATTTACATTTAAGTTATAAAATCCAAGACTGAAATCAACTTATCTTTAAAAAAATAATCTTTGAATTGTTAGTTGATTTAAAAGGATCATTTGAAAAACCATTTGATGATCATTGAGATACCTTGAGAGCATTTTACATTTAATTTCTAAGACTTATATCTATATACCTTTTGGTTTCCTTCTTTTGATCTTGATCTTTTCTTTTGGTCTTGATCTTCTCTTTTTGTCTTTGTTATCATCAAAAACCCATTTGCTATGCTTCAAGACATGAGCATTCACAAATACCTCATAATCAGCTCCACACATACACAATCCTTAACATGCTAACAATAAAAGCTTCCTTTAATGCAAACCTCATTTTCCACAAACATGCAAGATAAACTTCTTCTATTCAAGTCATACTCATCTGGATAAGTTTATGAGCATACATGTATATGAATCATATAATCTACAAAATTGACTTTAAATTCTCTCTCCACTAATGTATATCACAGACAACTAAGGATCAAAAGGGACTTCAACAGCTTGTAATGTAAGGCCAATGGATATGGGTATATGAATAAATAAGGAGAGGATACAATACAAACATATAAAAATGCTATTTCAAGACTTGAGCCTCCAAGTGATAACAACAAGGGTTTTCAAAAATGAAAGATCAGAACTCTCTGGAATTATTCCATGCTTTTTGTATTTGACTTTAGTTCATTCAATTACTCTGCTTTTGTTTTGTTTTCTTTTTTTTTTCAAAGCAATGCTTTTTCATTCACTGCATATGGTTCCTTAAAGCTCATTTTGTATGTTGAACATACATTATACCCTTACTTATTGGACTCACTTCAAGAAATAACATATTATGTACTCAACAAACATTGATGGTAGGAAAAAAATGCAATGCTTTCACATGCATTAGAATGGTTACATGGTAGGGAATACAAGGGATTGAAAAACATATAAGGTCGAACATGTAATAAGCTTCAAAAGGGGACCCAAGATAAAATCATATCAGGGGAAACTTGAAAGGCTAAATCGGTCCAAACAATGCCCTAATAATTTCCTCAATCATGCATAATCTAAGATTTTACCTCAAGAGAGTTTAAAAACAATTTCTAAGATACTTGAAATCTCTACATGCATATCCCATAAACATTCTCTAGACATACACTCTTATCATTTTCAAAGTTACACGTGCATACAAGTGGGATATAAATCATGCATTAAAAAGCGACTAGATTGATTAAACATGCTTTGAGATCGCAAATAGTTTCATTAAACTAGGATAAATCGCAAACATTTATATCATTAGCCAACCAAAACTACACTAGCGATTTGTACATTGTGATGCATTTGGATAGATCTGACTTTGTTTTTTTTTTTTTCAATTCATAACATGCATTCATCTAAAAAAAAATATATGGGCATTAAAACAAAAAAATAATAATCATTTAACAGTAATATCCAAAACACTATATAATCATAATAATAAATGCATTAAAACATAAACACTTTTAAACATCATAACATGATGTACATACTATCCTAAAAATAAAACATGCTATAATGCTCCCCCCAGACCAAAAGGGAAACAATGTCCTCACTGTACAAGAAAAAAAACAAAATATAAGATGAAAGAAAATGCCATGTATGCATAAGGGCTAGATGGTTGTATAATCAATGTCTGTCGCCTCATCATCCGCATCCTTCTCCTCTGGTATGGGCTCTGCATCATTTGTTCCATCGCCATCCACTTGTGCAACCTCCGGATCTTGCAGTAGATGGGGAGGGTCAACTACGGCTTTGGGTGGAAAGTCTGGATCTATGAGCACACAGTAGTGTCTGAATCTGGTAAGTTTGTAGGGCTGACATATGGGCCAGCTGTGCCTCCACGTAGGCACGTTAGTCTGCGTCAGCTAAAGGAGTTGCCCTGGGCTCCACACGAGCTCGTCTTTGTTTGTCAGGCATTACAACTGGAGTTGCTCCCAACCTCTCAATGAAATAATCATTAAAAGGCTGTTTCACATTGGTGAGCTCCTCAGGTGGCCCTGACTATACAAACCACCTCCTGCAAAGTGTATGAATGAGCAAAGGGAAGAAGAGGCTCCTGTACTCCCTCGCAGATCTCTTAATCTGATCCTGGATAAGATGGATGACATCAATTGAGTAGTGCACGAGGATAACATATATCAAAATCGCCTGGTCACGGGTCACCTCAGATAAGTTATTTGACAGGAGGATCTTGGTGGATATGAAATGATACCAAGCCTTGGCCTCTGGTGTCAAGTAGGATAGGGGGAAGAATCCTGCCCTATTTATCTATACACTCACAGTCTAGACCACAAGCTGTGCCTCAGTGGTGCAGATCCTAGCAGCGACTGTGTTAAGATCAATGCCCTCTTTCAGCTCCCAGTGGAGGAACTCCGTGCACTCATAAATCATTGGGGGAGGTGGCAAGTTCATCACAGCTATGATGACCACCATAGAATAGGAGACTTGACGTATCTGCACTATAACTGTAGTTGTCTCTGAGTTAGCAAAAGCTACATTCGCATAGAACTCGCAAACTAATGAAAGTGCTACCACATAAGGGTCTTTAACAAAATCTCTCCATCGAAGCTGGCGAATGCTCTTCTCAATCTCATGGTGGATGGCCTCCTTAAACGAAAACCCCAGCTCTACTATGACTGGTTTGGTAACCAGTGTCGTATATCTCTGAGCGGCAGCTGCCAATACAAACCTCCTCTTATTGAACTTAGGAGAGGGAGATAGCTCCCTGTTGTGCTAGCTGCTGGATCCTCTTTGTCTTTTAGGAGGCAATGTAGAGGTGTATAGACCTAAAAAAGGAATTACAAAAAGTCAAAATTGAGTAATCAAAAGTATCAAACACATTTAAAATAGAGCAATTCTGGAAAAACTGGGGTCACACGCCGCAACATGCACATTTGCGCCCGTGACATTCATCAACATTTTAGGACACACCACGACATTCATGATCCATGCTGCGACATTCAAACAAAGTTCATCTCATGCCCCAACATTCATGAGCCATGCCACGGCGCGTGCACAAACTGAACCCAGAAAATATAGGCAACTCCCAGATCAGGCCACTAACATGATATTTTAGGGAAAAATTCCAGCACATATGTAACACCCACCGTAGGGTATCATATTTATGACTAATCCTAATATAACTTACCCAAGTTGTAAAAGAATTAATCTTGTAAAAATATTAATTTTTAAAATTTCATTTGCGAAATAAGTGAAAACAAATAAAATAAATAAAAACCATAAATACAAGTTGTAACTAAAATATACACACTAGAAAATATATAGATATTACAGACCTTGTTCCCAAATAATTTACATAAACATATTACACTTCAAAAGATAAATATGTACAACATATACATCAAAACATAAATTGTTTAACTAAAACTTTTAAAGACTAAGGATTTGGGCCCTCGGAAGGATCTTCCTCCTTAGTATCATCAAAGAACCCAGGCGGGTACATCACTCGCCTAACAGGGGTTCTAGCCGAAGACACCACCGAGTCCTTTCATGGAGTATAGACATTATCACCCCAAAGCTCTCGAATAGGCATCGTGAACACCAAACGAATAGATACATTCATCGTCATAACTGGAACCCCATCCCTAGTTCCACTAAGATTCAGAGTCAAAACCCCAGTATACACAAAACGTTCATTATCTAAGTTAAACCTCCAAGCATCAGTCCCCCCATGGAACTGTACTCTAACAAAACCAAGTACTTGGCGCCTTGCCACCATTTAAAATAAACAAAGGAACAGTCACTAATGGAAAACAGAATTTCCAGCTTCTTCGTCTCCTTGGTCTTCATCAAACTTACACAATAAAACTGATATAATACAGCAAAGAGGTGAGATCCCCTACATCAATACCAGTATGACAGTATAGGAAATGACAGTAAATATACAAATATAGTATTAACACATTGAATCATATTATCACATCATAGATAAAATATTAGATAAACATAATTATCATGTCAATATATTGACCAACTATGCATATGCACACAGACCCAGTCCTACTTCATAGAGCTAATCACAATTTCGGAGAGAAAGATAGGGAGTACATGTCTGTATATCATCAGCCTCAAATCATGTGCCAATATAATATATCAATGTGCGCAATATGGCTCATACAAGACACTCTCAGCCAATCACGAAAAGAGTAGTAACTCTGTCAAGATCGTCAGTGTGTTTGCATAGGATACCATGGCGTAGAGGTGCTGCCATTTGGCCACATATGACATTCCACACCTCGACGTCTCCAAAATCACTGAAGATCGTAACTACGCAATTCTCACCCGCACGAAGGTGTAAATTCAATCTCCTAAGCAAATAGCCTTAACCAATAAGCTGACATACTTTTCAATGCTTGATGTATGATTCAAATACACATACAATCATTATTCTCACAGTATTTCACATACACATGCCATCTCTTGGCGGTATCACTGTTCAACATCATCGGGCCAACCACAATAGCCTGACAGCAAACTGTTGTTATTTCTAATTGCATAAACATTTTATCGCGTTTTCACAATCGCAAAACATTTTTCTTACGTTTTCAAATCGCGTAAGTATTTTCTAACATTTTTATAATTGTAGAAATATTTTCAAATGTTTTCTAAATCGCGTAGCAATTTTAAATCATTTTCTCAATTTAATAGCTTAAAAATCACTATTTTGAGAACAAATGACATTTCTCTAATATTTTTCACATAAATAATTATTTTTAGATTTATTTACCATATTTTACTATTAAAAATCCTTTAAGTAGCATTTTCCATCATTTCTCACAAAATTACATTTCTTTGATTTAATTTGGATATTACAGCTTGAAATTTCCTAACGCACTTCAAAACCCACAGGGTGAGCTATATGTCAGTAAATTTCAAGTTTTAATTGTTATCTTGCTTCATAACTTAATTTAATTCTAAAAATTAGTTTACTTTCTTTTTATGTCTACAAGCCCATCAAATTAATTTCCTCTTAATTAAACATCTAAGTCTACTTAGTAAAATAATTTTGGATCTAGAACCTCCAAATTAGGCATGTTGGCCAAATTACAATATATACTTCATAAATCATATTTAATTTTTTCCACCACCTTATTCTTTACAAACACCCTTATTCCAATTTCTTGTCATAAAAGCATTTAATCCATGATTAGAAAAATAATTTAAAAAATTTTGCTTCCATTGTGGTGTTGAGGCCGTGAGCTTCTAGGGTTCTTTAGAACTTTCATACACTTCCTCATCATGCATGTCACATCCTACTATATGCAATAATCAACATGCTTTCAAAATCACATATTCAAGCATATAATCAAAGCTATAAATCACACCAATCAAAAATCACCACAAACAAAGCAAGCTTAAACCACACAAGTGAATAAATCCTTATGAATTTTTTACCACAAACAAGTCATTCCCGCACCACCAACACTTGGTTGATGAGGTTAATCTCCCTCTTACCTCAAGGAAGGCCAAAACCCTTCAAGTTGCTTCTCCTATGGATTTCGTGAACCACCAAAGAAAAACCCTAACAAGCATGAACCAAAACAACGTCATAAACTAAGCTTGAAAAAGGAAAACCATGGATCAATCATGGCTTAGAAACTCAAAAATCCAACTTAGAAACAAGAAACAAGAATTTTACCTTGTAGAGTAGAAAACCTTAACTTGATTTTGAAGCACCAAAAGGATGAACTAAGTAAAGGATGAACTAAGTGAAACTTATAAGATGAAAAATGTTTAGGATCTTGTCTAGGTTTTGGAAATGATGTTGGATAGAATTATAGAAGCTTGAATGTTAGTTTTGAGGGTGATGGCCGAATGCTTCAAGAAAGGGAGAGAATGGAGTTTTGTGTTTGTTCTTGGAAGAGAGAGAATGGAGAGAAACGTTTTAAGTCACAAAGTGATAGTAAATGAAGTAAAATATCCTATTTCTCTAGTGCATGGCCGTGTAGATGCATGCATAGAAAGACTAGAGCTTGTTCAAATTAATCACATAGCTTCACATGGCTTAGGTCATTAGATGGTCATCCTTTGGTCATGATAGATGAATAGGTTGTTCAAGAACTCCCTAGAATCACCTAGTGGCCGTGGAGCACATGGAGGTAAGTAACTAAGTTTTGATTTCAATTAGTTCCTAGTTACACTTAGTTTAGGTAGTTTGTTCACCTAGTTTCTTGTAATTAGTTCATTTAGTTACAAGGCTAACTATCTAGTTACAAGCTTAGGTCATGCATTGTCATGCATTCTAGAAGACTCTAGATCCTTTTTGTAACCATAGACTCTAAGGATTAGCAAACTAAGTTTGTTCCATTTAGTTACTAATTAGGCTTTAGGTTAACTTAGTTAGATTACTTAGTTTCTTGGCTAACTAGTCTAACCATTATTGTTGACCAAATCCTATTGGCTTAGAAAAATCAAGCCATTAATATTGACCAATTTCTATTAATTCACCAAATTGTGAGTCACAAAAACTTTTCCCAGTCTATTTTCTAACAGACAAAGGATACAAAATCTATTACCCAATTGACAGAAACTACTGCTCGTAAATCTGTAATTACTATCCAAATAAATAAAAATGTAAAATATTTTTATTTCACAGGTAAATTCTAAAAATTAAAAGATCGAGTAACGTATCTCTCGGATTCGGGTTTAGTGAGATCCCCCGGCTCTGAATAAATTAGTAAAGATTTTCCCCGGCCCGAAAATTATTATTTTTCTAACTTGGAGTAAATCACACACAATGATCAAAAACAGTCACAGAATTGTCAAAATAAATTTACAGCACACATAAATCACAAAATAGTACAATTCAGACATTACTGAGAAACTGTAAAATTTTAGGGTGTTACAACTCTCCCCCACTAAAAAAAATTTCATCCTCGAAATTTATCATACGTTAGAACAACTGTGGATATTGTTCCCTCATCTTATCTTCCATCTCCCACGTAGCATCTCCTGTTATTTTATTCCAGATCACTTTTACTAACGAAATCACTTTCCCTCTGAGTTGCTTCACCCTCTTGTCTTTAGTCTTAATAAGAAGTGTCTCATACGTCAAATTTTCTTTCAATTGTACCTCATCAGGCTGAATGATATGAGTTGGATAGGGAATAAACTTTCTTAACTGGGATACATGGAAAACATTATGAATGTTGGAGAGAAAAGGCGGTAAAGCTATTTGATAAGCGACTGGACCTATCCGACGAAGAATTTGATATGGTCCAATGAATTTAGGAGTGAGTTTTTTGGATTTTATAACCCTTCCGACACCAATCGTGGGTGTCACTCGCAAAAACACATGCTCACCTTCCTCAAATTCAAGAGTCTTCTTCTTTTATCAGCATAGCTTTTCTTTCTACTCTGAGTTGCCTTCATTTTCTCTTGAATCATTTTCACCTTCTCCGTTGTTTGTTGCACCATCTCAGGTCATATGGTCATACTCTCTCCATCTTGATACCAACACAAAGGTGTTTGGTATTATTATCCGTACACCGCTTCATAAGGTACCATCCTTATACTTGAGTGAAAACTGTTGTTATAGGTGAATTGTACTAGAGGCAAGAATTCATCCCAACTCCCTTTTTGTTCTAACACACAAGCTCTTAGCAGATCCTCCAGTGACTGTAAAGTTCTCTCCGTTTGACCATCAGTTTGCAGATGTTAGGCAGAACTCAAATGAAGTTTAGTCCCCATTACTTCATGTAGACTTTGCTAAAACCTTGATGCAAACCTTAGATCTCTATCGGAAATGATACTAGAGGGTACACCGTGAAGTCTAACAATTTCACCAATGTACACTTGGGTCAACGTCTCCAATGAATACCTAATATTGATTGGTAAGAAGTAAGCAGACTGATAATCACATATTTTATTTATTAAGAAACCCTTATGTTTAGTCATTTACACTCTCCATATTCTTAATTGATTGAGTTTGGTATGATTTTGTGAGTTTGAGCTCAAATTGGTCCTAATTGAATATTTTCAGCATTATTGAGATTTTACACTATTTCTGTATTTTGGCCATAACTTGAGTTTCTGATATCTGATAATCATGAATTTTATCTTGTAGGAAAGCTAAGAGGAAGCTCTGCAACTTTGATGAAGAGATCGAAGTCCTAAACAGATGTCTAAGGGACCTAAGTTTACATGGAAGTCAGAATACGGGTTCTGTCACTAGAATCCGAACGGTGTGCACTCATAAAATCATATCTCAAGCTGTAATAATGGAGATGGGCTGAAATTTGGATAGTTGATAGTCAAGACCCAAATAAACAACTTTCATGAAGAACACCTTTTGAAAGAATGAAGTCTAATGGGTCAGTTTGGGCTTGCAAGTCGGAACA
The DNA here is from genome assembly GCA_029884595.1 of Ormosia semicastrata. Lineage (NCBI taxonomy): Eukaryota > Viridiplantae > Streptophyta > Magnoliopsida > Fabales > Fabaceae > Ormosia > Ormosia semicastrata. The sequence goes on along the minus strand of JAQQTO010000061.1, from coordinate 67,707,759 downwards.
GATGTGCTGAAGTTAGGTTTGAACAACCTGTGGTATTTGGGTCATATCTTGGGCTGTAGGAAGCCAAATTGGACCATCCAGATATGCATGTTATAGCCAAGACAAAGATCTACAACTTTCATGAAGAGTACTTTTCATGGATCTGAAGTATAGTCAGTCCTTTTTGGCTTCCAAGTCAGACCAAGAAATTTTCGCACTCAACCACTCCACTCCACTCAACCAAATCACTCCACTCACCCACTTAACCAACCCACGCACTCCACTCATCCACTCAACTACTCATCCACTAAATCAATCCACTCAACTACTCATCCACTAAATCAATCCACTCAACTACTCAACCACTCCACTCCACTCACCCACTCAACCAACCCACTCACTCCACTCATCCACTCAACTACTCATCCACTAAATCACTCCACTCATCCACTCAACCACTCCACTCCACTAACCCACTCATCCATCCACTCCCCTTTGTCATTTTGTTACCCTAGACTTCTATAAAAGGCACCATTGGTTATCATGAAAGAAGTGGGACTCTCCTTCATTTCTCTCATAGTTTCTTCTTGTTTCTTCATAGTTTTTCTTGTGATTTCCTTCTAGTTATGTGTAACTAAACCTCCCTTGGTTAAGGGAGTGATGAAACCACTAGTATTAATGTTGTGAACCTTGCATATTTGATTATTTCAACACAGTTATGTTTTTATTCATATATTTCTGAATCTATTGTTGGTATGAAGGTTTTTATACTTGTTTCCACTTTCAAAGTGGTAGATCTGGGTTTATTATGCACGGTTGTGGTAGTAGATCTAGAGAAAGATATGTTCTAAGTAATTTAATCCTAGTGTGTGATTAGATCTTAGTGTAATTGGTTTTCTAAATCTTAATGCAATTGTTGGATAGTTGTAAAAGCGGTTGCTTTATGACTAATCAGTGATTAGGAGTTGATTTGAGCGGTTGCTAAATTGGCCAACACGTAAGGAAAACAGAGTTTTACTCTCACAATTGCATAAAAACATAATTGAGCATGTTGGAATAAAATGATATGTGAATTTACATTATCATATAAATCTAGTGGTGGATTCAATCTCTTAACCAATTTTCTTATATTGTTGATTTCAGTTTGTTTATTGTTATTGTCTTTGAAGCTGTTCATTGTTCATCAAAACTCCAAAACCCCCTATTTACTGTTTATTATTAATTAGAGTTTACATTGGGAATTATTTAATAGTGTTAATTGAATTGGTTCTTTGTGGATCGACCCTTACTAACTACAACTAGTTGTAAGGTTTATATTTTCTGGTGGGCTTGACAACTGATTTTTATCTAAATTTTAATCACTACTTCTGCACGCATCAAAATGTTGGCGCCGTTGCCGGGGAGCCAATTTTTCAATTACACTATTAATTTATTTCCTATTTTTACTCTGTTTTTATTTTTGTTTTTTATTTTTGAATATTTCTTTCTGAGTATTTTGTAGGTGTTGATGTCCATTGAAGGGGTAGACGAAGGATTGCTAAATTTGAGGAACTATATTGATCAACTCACTTCACATCCTCAATTTCCCTTCTATCCGGATAATTTCCACTTCACACCTGCTGACATTGAAGCTGCTCGTTACATTGATCTATCAAGTTCAGAGACATCTGAAATATCTGAAGAAGTGACGATGGCAGAAAACACTTTAAGGGCATTGGGTGCTCCAGATCTAGATCAACAGCCTCTATGCATAGACATTCTTGAAAATGAAGAGGCATTTGAATTGAAATCCGGCTTAATCCATCTCTTGCCATCTTTCAATGGATTACCCGGAGAGGACCCCAACAAGCACTTGAAGGAAATTCATGTGGTATGTTCTAGCATGAAACCTGCAGGAATTCATGTAGAGCAAGTCAAATTGAGAGCTTTTCCATTCTCATTGAAAGACTCAGCAAAGGAGTGGCTTTACTACTTGCCACCCGGATCCATCCAATCATGGCAGGACATGGCCCAAACTTTCCTAGACAGATACTTTCCTGCCTCAAAAGCTGCAACAATCAGAAAAGAAATCTGTGGTATTCAACAAATGCATGGAGAATCACTCCATGACTATTGGGAGAGATTTAAGAAGCTATGTTTTAGCTGCCCTCATCATCAAATAAGTGAGCAGCTCTTAATTCAGTATTTCTATGAAGGCTTACAAGTGATGGATCGCAACATGATTGATGCTGCTAGCGGAGGAGCATTGGTAGATAAAACTCCTCAAGAAGCTAGAAACTTGATCTCAAGAATGGCTGCCAATACTCAACAATTCTACTCTAGAAATGACACTGGAGTAAGAGCGAAAAAGAAGTAGAGACAACCGGTCTACAAAGCGAAAAAATGACTCAATTGACTTGCTATGGTTCAAATTTGGTTAATGGATACGAGCAAAGCACCGTTCATGCTTGTGGGATCTGTTGTTCATCTAGACATCCCACCGATATGTGTCCCACTCTCCAAGAGGACACAAATGAGGAGGTAAGAGCAGTAGGGGGATATGCTGGACTTTCAAAAAATTACAACCCCTACTCAAACACATATAATCTAGGTTGGAGGGATCATCCTAATTTCAGCTATGCAAAGCAACCTCAAAATCAACCTCCAGCTTATGGACCTCCAGGATTCCAACAAAGGCAAGCACATTTCCCTCAGAGACAGCAGCAAGTTCAAGCTCCTAAGCAACTTGAGCCTTCACTAGAGGAGCTAGTGAAGCAAATGGCTACTAATAATTCACAGTTCCAACAAGAAACAAGGACTGCAATCAATAACTTGCAGAATCAGATAGGACAGCTGTCCACAGAATTCAACAAGTTTCAAAGCCAAGCTTCAGGAAAACTACCCTCACAGCCAGAAGTAAATCCGAGGGAAAATGCTAGTGCTGTCACGTTGAGAAGCGGAAAGACGATGGATGAGCCTACATCTCCTCTACCAATCACTCAAGAGAAAGATGAACCACCCAAAGAAGCAAATGATAAGGGGCAAACCTCCAAAGCCCCTAAGGTAAGTATTTCTGAACCCCTTCCTAAATATGTTACTAAAGCTCCTTTTCCTAGTAGGTTGGTTAAAACTAAGAAAGAAGAAGCCTAAAAAGAAATACTTGAGACTTTTAGGAAGGTAGAGGTTAATATCCCTTTGTTAGATGCCATTAAGCTGGTACCTAGATATGCAAAATTTCTGAAAGAATTATGCACTAACAAGAGGAAGTTAAAAGGAAATGAAAAGGTCCAAGTGGGAGAAAATGTTTCAGCTGTAATTAAAAAGAAACTCCCAACCAAATGTAAGGACCCTGACACATTCACCATTCCATGCACTATAGGTAACACAAGGTTTGAAAGGGCAATGCTTGATTTAGGTGCATCTATAAATGTCATGCCATATTCTATTTATGCATCTTTATACTTGGGTCCTTTGGAACCTACTGGTGTTGTTATTCAATTGGCTGATAGATCTAATGCATACCCTAAGGGTGTGGTGGAAGATGTTTTGGTGCAGGTGAATGAATTAGTGTTTCCGGCAGATTTCTATGTTTTGGACATGGAAGAGGATGAGTCTCCCAAATCTGCTCCTATCTTGTTAGGGAGACCATTTTTGAAGACTGCGCGGACAAAAATTGATGTGCACTCAGGAACTCTAACAATGGAATTTGATGGGGAATTAATTAGATTCAATATTTTTGAAGCTATGAGATACCCAAGTGATGTGCACTCTGCTTGTTTAATTGATTCTTTTGATCCTTTTGATTCTTTAATTTCTGCAGCTTTTGATACTAACCATTTTGATGCTCTTGATACAATTCTAACTCATAGCTTAGATGTACAGGAGGAAAAGAAAAAGAGTGAAGAAGAGCCATGGAGTGAAGACATTGATGAAATTGTTGCTGCCTTACAAGAGCTCTCTTCCACTCCAAAAGAGCACGAGGTAACTTTTGTTCATTTACATATTACTACTGATATACCTCAACCTTCATTTGTGCAGGCACCTGAATTGGAACTTAAAACACTTTGCTGATCATCTTAAATACATCTTCTTGGGGAGAAGGACACCCTTCCAAGAATAATTACAAAGTCACTCACCCAAGAACAAGAAGAGAAACGGTAGTCTGTTTTGCGGGAACATAAGACAGCCCATTGGTTGGTCAATAGGCGATATCAAGGGTATTAGTCCCTCCATTTGTATGCACGGGATATTAATGGAGGAGGATACTAAACTGTGAGAGACCCTCGGGGAGGTTGAATCCTCCTATGATGGAAGTTGTGAAAAGGAGATACTTGAAGCTCCTAAGTGTGGGGTGATCTACCCCATTTCTGACAGCAAGTGGGTAAGCCCAGTCCAGGTAGTACCAAAGAAATCTGGAATTACTGTGGTAAGAAATGCTGAAAATGAGCTTATTCCCACTAGGTTACAGACAGGGTGGCGTGTTTGTATTGATTACAGGAAGTTGAATGCTGCCACGAGAAAAGACCACTTTCCTTTACCTTTCATTGATCAAATGTTAGAAAGATTAGCTGGTCATTCTCATTATTATTTTCTGGATGGTTTTTCAGGTTACAATCAGATTGCCATAGCTCCAGAAGACCAAGATAAGACTACATTCACTTGTCCATTTAGTACCTTTGCATATAGGCGAATGCCTTTTGGACTCTGCAATGCACCAGGAACTTTCCAAAGATGCATGATGAGTTTATTTTCTGATTATATTGAAAACATCATTGAGGTTTTTATGGATGACTTTAGTGTCTTTGGAAATGATTTTGAAAATTGCCTGGAACATTTAACATTAGTTCTTAAAAGATGCATTGACACTAACCTAGTACTGAATTGGGAAAAATGTCATTTCATGGTGAATGAAGGTATTATGTTAGGTCATGTAATTTCTACTAGGGGAATTGAAGTAGATAAAGCTAAGGTAGAACTCATGCATTCTTTGCCACCACCCACTAGTGTGCGAGAGATTCGTTCTTTTATTGGTCATGCAGGTTTCTACCGGAGATTCATTAAAGACTTTTCTAAAGTCTCATTGCCCCTTTGCAGACTTCTTCAAAAAGATGTTAATTTTAACTTTGATGAGAAATGTATGGAAGCTTTCAATAAACTCAATAAGTTGTTAACTATTGCGCCTATCATCAGGCCACCCAACTGGGAGTTACCTTTTGAACTAATGTGTGATGCCAGTGACTTTGTAGTAGGAGCTGTCTTGGGACAACGAGTTGATAGAGTTCCTTATGCCATTTACTATGCATCAAGGACTCTAAATGATGCTCAACTTAATTACTCAACCACAGAAAAGGAACTTCTAGCTGTTGTATTTGCTTTAGAAAAATTTAGATCATATCTAATTGGTTCTAAAGTGATTGTGTTTTCAGATCATGCAGCCTTGAAGTATCTTCTAACAAAGAAAGAAGCAAAGCCTAGATTGCTCTGATAGATTTTATTGCTCCAGGAATTTGACTTGGAGATTAAAGACAAGAAAGGGAGCGAAAACTTGGTGGCCGATCACTTGAGTAGATTGGTAACTGAAGAGGAAGAAATGCCTATCATGGAGACTTTTTCGGATGAATATTTGATGGTTGTCAACACCATAATCCCTTGGTATGCTGACATTGTTAACTACCTGGTTACTAAGGACTTTCCGGAGGGTTTGAACAAGGCCCAAAGAGATAAATTAAGGAGTGACTGTAAATACTATATCTGAGATGACTCGTACTTATGGAAGCATTGTGCGAGATCAAGTCATTAGGAGGTGCATTCCGATTCTGAGACACACTCCATCCTCTCCTTTTGCCACACCTATGCATGTGGAGGACACTTTGGCAGTAAAAGGACAGCTAATAAAGTGCTTGACAGTGGTTTCTATTGGCCTTCAATTTTCAAAGACGCTTACAACTTCTGTAAGTCTTGTGACCACTGTCAGAGAACAGGTAATATTGGTCCTCGTAATCAAATGCCTCAGACTCCGATCATTTTTGTGGAACTCTTTGATGTGTGGGGTATTGATTTCATGGGACCATTCCCTCCTTCATTTGGTTTCACATACATTCTTTTATCTGTTGATTATGTGTCTAAATGGGTGGAAGCAAAAGCCACCCGATCTGATGATTCTAAAACTGTTGCAGATTTTGTTAGAACACATATTTTCTCCAGGTTCGGGACCCCAAGGGCTATCATCAGTGACCAAGGGACTCATTTTTGCAACAGAACCTTTGATGCTCTATTGAAAAGATATGGAGTTATGCACAGAATCTCCACTCCTTACCATCCACAGACAAATGGGCAAACTGAAGTGTCCAACCGGGAGATTAAGTCAATCCTTGAAAAGACAGTGAATCCCTCAAGAAAGGATTGGAGCACTCGACTTGAAGACGCTTTATGGGCTTATAGGACTGCCTATAAGACTCCCATTGGCATGTCACCATTTCGGTTGGTGTATGGAAAGCCCTGTCATTTGCCCGTTGAGTTGCAACATCGCTCTTACTGGGCCATTAAACAAGTAAATATGGAATTGGAAGGAGCTGGAAAGCAAAGGAAGTTCCAGTTACAGGAACTGGAAGAATTAAGAAATGAGGCCTTCGAGAATGCCCTGATTTATAAGACTAAAGCTAAGGCATTCCATGACCAGTTGATTTCCAGAAAGAAATTTCACAGAGGGCAAAAAGTTCTGCTTTTTTAATCAAAACTCAAATTGTTTCCAGGTAAACTGCGTTCTAAGTGGATTGGGCCATTTGTGGTAACTAATGTTTTTCCTTTTGGTGCAGTTGAGATCAGGAGTGAAATTTCAGGCAAAACATTTAAGGTCAATGGTCATCGTCTCAAACCTTATTATGAACTTCCAGAGAATGCAGAAGTGGAGGTGATGAACCTTCTCCATCCGCATTATGAATAAAAAAAAAACAGCTGTATGCCCGACAATAAGCGACAACAATTGCGAAAATCTTGCAGTATGAATTTTATTGGCCTACTTTATTCAAGGTCTACAAAAGCTACGGAAATTGGTCAAAAAAGTTATGCTTTGAGATTATCATCTGCACCTACTCCTTGGAAAATTGAGATCTAGGAGGCGCGGTTCTTTTGTTGTCAAACACGTGTATCCTCTGGGGCCGTAGATATTGAGGATCCTAGGAATGGTAATGCACTTAAAGTTAATGGACAAAGACTCAACCATTCCTGGAAAACCAAGTTCTTGAGTTCTTTGTGTTACTGGTTAAGTGGCGGATATGGTACTCCGTGACTCTCAAGTCCTTTTATTTTTCAGTTTCCCAAAATAACTGAACCCTTCTTTTCCTTATGGATGTAATTCTTTCAAACCTGAGCAAATATTTTCCTTCTCTTCCTCAAAATGCTCTGAGAACAATCTACAAAGTTTGATGTGAAAGATTGAGACTGTTAATGCACAAAGGTATGCCAGAAGATGTACGTTGGATAATTGAAGCAAAGGTCCGATTAGCAAGTGAGTCCTCAATTTCATTTAACTCATATATGCCCGGTCTTGGAAGAAGTTCATATTCTAAAAGGAGAAGAGCAAAAAGGTTACAAGTTTGTCACAAATGTGGACGATGGAACTGTAATAAGCGATGTCGTACTTTGGGGATGGTTTCCGCAAATAGAGAAGATAAAATTTTCTTCATTAAGAATGGACTGAGTAAGGAGTCATTAGATGATATCTTATTGACTATTGAGACACATTCTTGTGGATTGGTGCATCGTGAAATTCTTAAATTGTGGAGTCTCTTCAAGGATGAAGAAAAACGCTACAGTCTTGGGAATTTGACTCTAAAAGACCCTGTTTGCCAATTTATAAGAAAATTGGATGGGAAGCTTATCCTCGACTCATAGAAGACGTTTAAGCCGTTACTGGACGTTAAACTAAAGGTAGATGTGAGCCATATCCGCAAACAATCTGTACGTATCATCATCATCATCTTCTTCTTCTTCATGTCATCTTTCAAAAACAAAAACAAAACAAAACAAAAAAACAAAAAAAAAAAAAAAAAAAAAAGATTATGTGTTTCTTAATTTCAACCTTTTCTGACAACAGCCAACCTACCCTTATAGGTACAATTATTTCCTTTCCTATTCTTTTTCTTATTTAAACACTCCATTCTCTCCACTAACCTTCAACTCAGAAACACTCAAAGAGAGGAAGAGTATAGAATGGGGCCTTCTATTCGTAACCTCAAAAATGTCTGTATTTTTTGTGGGTCGAGTTATGGGAAGGGATTAGAATTTGTAAACGCAGCTAGCACTCTTGGTAGATCACTTGCTGCGAGGAATATTCATCTTGTATATGGGGGAGGTTGTCGTGGGTTAATGGGGGTTGTATCACTTTCTGCTTTTATAGGAGGCAGTCAGGTTTTAGGTGTTATTCCTAAACCTTTAGCTAAAAATAACATCACTTTGGAAAGACAGGTTGGAGAAGAAATTCAGGTAACATCCATGCATGGACGAATGAAAACAATGGTTGACAATTCGATGCATTTCTTGTCTTACCAGTGTGGTTTTGGTACTTTGGAAGAAATTTTTCAAATTGTTTCTTGGGCCGAACTGAACATCCACCATAAACCCATTGGTTTGTTGAATGTTAATAATTTCTTTGATCTTTTGTTATTTTTTCTTGACAATGCTGTGGAACAGAAATTTATCACTCCTTCGGCAAGACAACTTCTTATCTCTGCCTCCACTATTGATGAGCTCATTGATAAATTAGAAGCTTTTGAGTATGTACCTGATAAGGTATTAGCTCAGATAGACTGGTCAATAGGAAGCAGCAAAGGAAGTGACAAGAAAAGAAAGCTAGATCTGACACTTTCTCTTTAGTCGATTTGATTTTATTGTACTTTGTTTCTGTTTAAATTTGTGTCAGCTTTCTCCAACAGGTAATATCTTCTATCCTTTACTCATCTATATTTTAACATTGGGGACAATGTTGTGATCTAGTTGGGGGGGAAGGATAGTTGATCTAAAAAAAATATTTTTTTTGTTGTTTTGTTTGGAAAGTATGATATGATTGTCATGGACTTATTAAACCAATTAGTGATGGCAGAGTAAGGAGTAATTTTACTCTTGAGACGCATCTGAATTGGTGGCAGAGTAAGGAGTTTGTTTTTAGGTAGTAATTAATTAGTATTAAATTGTGGAAGTACTAAAGTTTTATTATTTGATTTCTTTTCAGGGTCTGATGCGGTACTGACAGTGTGTTTCTTTTCCTGCTTAGCGTTGATTCACTTCTTATCAGGTTGTGTTGCTCTTTTCTATATCTCTCTTTCACATTGAGGGCAATGTTATATTAAGTGTGGGGGAGAGATTTTAGCATTTAAAAAAAATGTCTTAATTTCAAAAAAAAAAAGTTTTAAAAGAAAAAGAATCATTGCATGATTGAATAACTTTTCTCCCTTCTTGAACTGATGTGCTTGGTGATGGATGATTGAATTGATGAATTAAGTTTGATGGATGCATACCTTGTGAGATTTTGAGCCTAATGGATGGATTCAATATTTATGCCATTCTATTCTTTCTTGTGCGACTTTCACTCATGTTAATGATCACTCTAGAACTTGCTTTGATTCTTTTTAAGGCTACATTTCACTTGTATGCATGAACATGATTGAGGCCCTCTTTCTTAATTAGCTAGTTTAACCAAATAGCCAACCTTGTTTTCAATATGATATCAAGCACTCTTTTGACTTCTTGAAAATTTTCTGATTCCTGCCAACCTTGTATATTTTCCTTTACTTAACCCCTTTGAACTTATTTGGCCATTCCTTGTTTCTAGCTCATTATTGCCTTAAATGAAAAATCGTTTTCTTACTTTACCTTAGGGAATAAAAGAATATTAGCTTGGTTAATGGATGAGTTTTTAAACAAGTGTGAGAGTGTGTGTACAAAATGATTGTTGAAAAAGGAAAGAGTGCCCAAAAAAAAAATAAAAAAAATAAAAAAAACAGCTGAGAAAAGGATTAAGAAATGAATATGTAAAGAGTTATACATTAGAGTTGGGATGAACTTTTATGCTTGTTATTTGAACTCAGCTCTCATTTGCTTTTATTTTCTTTGGTATTTATCCTCTCATATCCATTTTACCCTCTTCTGTTACTTTGACCTCACTACAACCTTGAATAAAGTCCTCATGATTTGTGTATGCATGTGTTCTGAGTAGTGGAGAAGTAGAAGATAAGCAAGCTTATGGTAGTGCAATTTTCATGGTTGAATTGAGTGAAATACCTACCTTTTAAACACTTGAGAGATTGAGAGGGAATCTTGTGAGGATCTATCATTCTCGATTCATGTTGAAGATACCTTGCTTGTTGGTTTGAGATATAGAGAATTGTTAACTCATGAATGTTTTGATCCCTTGAACCTTTGGTTGTTCTTCTTGATTCTAAAATTTTGGGCTCTTGAATGTCGTTGGAATTTAAAATTTTGTTAATCTCTTATGTCCTTGTTTTGGTCTTGAGCTTTGCCCAAGAGTGCAAAAAACTAAGTGTGGGAGAATTTGATAATCACATATTTTATTTATTAAGAAACCCTTATGTTTAGTCATTTACACTCTCCATATTCTTAATTGATTGAGTTTGGTATGATTTTGTGAGTTTGAGCTCAAATTGGTCCTAATTGAATATTTTCAGCATTATTGAGATTTTACACTGTTTCTGTATTTTGGCCATAACTTGAGTTTCTGATATCTGATAATCATGAATTTTATCTTGTAGGAAAGCTAAGAGGAAGCTCTGCAACTTTGATGAAGAGCTCAAAGTCCTAAACAGATGTCTAAGGGACCTAAGTTTACATGGAAGTCAGAATACGGGTTCTGTCACTAGAATCCGAACGGTGTGCACTCATAAAATAATATCTCAAGCTGTAATAATGGAGATGAGCTGAAATTTGGATAATTGATAGTCAAGACCCAAATAAACAACTTTCATGAAGAAAATTTTTTTAAAGAATGAAGTCTAATGGGTCAGTTTGGGCTTGCAAGTCGGAACAGATGTGCTGAAGTTGGGTTTGAACAACCTGTGATTTTTGGGTCATATCTTGGGCTGTAGGAAGCCAAATTGGACGATCCAGATATGCATGTTATAGCCAAGACAAAGATCTACAACTTTCATGAAGAGTACTTTTTATGGATCTGAAGTATAGTCAGTCGTTTTTGGCTTCCAAGTCAGACCAAGAAATTTTTGCACTCAACCACTCCACTCCACTCAACCAAATCACTCCACTCACCCACTCAACCAACCCACGCACTCCACTCATCCACTCAACTACTCATCCACTAAATCAATCCACTCAACTACTCAACCACTCCACTCCACTCACCCACTCAACCAACCCACTCACTCCACTCATCCACTCAACTACTCATCCACTAAATCACTCCACTCATCCACTCAACCACTCCACTCCACTAACCCACTCATCCATCCACTCCCCTTTGTCATTTTGTTACCCTAGACTTCTATAAAAGGCACCATTGGTTATCATGAAAGAAGTGGGACTCTCATTCATTTCTCTCATAGTTTCTTCTTGTTTCTTCATAGTTTTTCTTGTGATTTCCTTCTAGTTATGTGTAACTAAACCTCCCTTGGTTAAGGGAGTGATGAAACCACTAGTATTAATGTTGTGAACCTTGCATATTTGATTATTTCAACACAGTTATGTTTTTATTCATATATTTCTGAATCTATTGTTGGTATGAAGGTTTTTATACTTGTTTCCACTTTCAAAGTGGTAGATCTGGGTTTATTATGCACGGTTGTGGTAGTAGATCTAGAGAAATATATGTTCTAAGTAATTTAATCCTGGTGTGTGATTAGATCTTAGTGTAATTGGTTTTCTAAATCTTAATGCAATTGTTGGATAGTTGTAAGAGCGGTTGCTTTATGACTAATCAGTGATTAGGAGTTGATTTGAGTGGTTGCTAAATTGGCCAACACGTAAGGAAAACAGAGATTTACTCTCACAATTGCATAAAAACATAATTGAGCATGTTGGAATAAAATGATATATGAATTTACATTATCATATAAATCTAGTGGTGGATTCAATCTCTTAACCAATTTTCTTATATTGTTGATTTCAGTTTGTTTATTGTTATTGTCTTTGAAGCTGTTCATTGTTCATCAAAACTCCAAAAACCCCTATTTACTGTTTATTATTAATCAGAGTTTACATTGGGAATTATTTAATAGTGTTAATTGAATTGGTTCTCTGTGGATCGACCCTTACTAACTACAACTAGTTGTAAGGTTTTTATTTTCTGGTGGGCCTGACAACTGATTTTTATCTAAATTTTAATCACTACTTCCGCACGCATCACAGACTTTGTAAGCCGATCAACAATGACCCATATAGAATCATGACCTTTCTTAGTCTTTGGCAATCCAGTAACAAAATCTATTGTAATACTATCCAATTTTCATTCTGGAATAGTTAGGGGTTGCAGCATACCTGCTTGTCTTTGATGTTCAACCTTTGCCTTTTGACACACAAGACAATATGACACGTGCTCAACAACATCTCTCTTCATTCTAGGCCACCAAAATAATCGCTTCAGGTCTTGATACATCTTGGTCATTCCGGGATGTATACTCAACCTACTAGTGTGAGCTTCATCGAGAATCGCCTTCCTAAGATCGGGATCATTCAGTATACAAATCCTACCTTTGAACCTTAAGACCCCGTCTGATCCTTCTTCAACCGTTGCCACACAACCTTACCTTAAGAATTCCCTCTTGTTTTGCAAAAACTGATCATCTTCTTACTTTTCTCAGATTTCTTCTAGCAAATCATTCAGAATAGTGACCATATTCAAACGAATTCTTCCTGGCGCTAATTCTACCGATAGCCACATATCTCTAAATTGCTCTATAAATTTTTCCTCTTTGATCATCATAGCAGAAACACTGAGCATCTTCCTACTCAAAGCATCTGCCATAACATTCGCTTTTCCAAGATGATATTGAACTGAAAGTCGTAATCCTTTAAAACTTCTAACCACCTTCTCTACCTCATGTTCAACTCCTTTTGATCAAACAAATATTTCAAACTTTTGTGATCACTGAAGACGTTGAACGTAGCTCCATAAAGAAAATGCCTCCATATCTTTAACGCGAACACAACTGCGGCTAATTCCAAATCATGTGTTGGGTAATTCCTTTCATGTACCTTCAGTTGTCTTGAAGCATACGCTACAACTTTTCTATTCTGCATCAGTACACATCCTAATCCTTGATAAGAAGCATCACAATATACCTCAAAAGACTCATTCAGATCTGGTAGAATCAATATTGGCACAGTAGTCAACCTTTTCTTTAATTCTTGGAAACTTTCTTCGCATTCATCCGTCCAAATAAAAGCTTGATTCTTTCTTGTGAGTTGTGTAAGAGGTCCAGTTATCTTGGAAAAACCTTTAATAAACCTCCGGTAATATCCAGCTAATCCAACAAAACTCTGGATCTCAGTTACTGTCCTTGGCCTTTCCCACTGAAGAACCGTCTCCACCTTTGTTGGATCTACTGCAATTCCATCCTTAGAAATCATATGACCTAAAAATTGAACCTCCTCCAACCAAAATTCACATTTTGATAGTTTTGCGTACAACTTCTTCTCCTTTAAAATCTGGAGAAATATGCTAAGATGTTCAGCATGCTCTTTCTGACTTTGTAAATAGATCAGAATGTCATCGATGAAAATAACGACAAATTTGTCTAGATATGGATGAAAAATCCTATTCATGTAATCCATGAATATCGCAGGAGTATTCGTCACTCCGAACGGCATCACAAGATACTCATAATGACTGTAGCGCGTTCGAAAAACTATCTTTGGTATATCCTCTACCTTGACATGAATTTGATGATAACCTGATCGCAAATCTATCTTAGAGAAAATAGTTGCTCCTTTCAATTGGTCCATCAAATCATCAATCCTTGGAAGTGGATACTTATTCTTTATTGTGACATTGTTTAATTAGCAGTAATCCATACACAAATGTGAAGATCCATCCTTCTTTTTGACTAACAACACTGGAGCTCCCCATGGTGAAACACTAGGTCTCACGAACTATTTTTCCAACAGTTCCTCCAATTGCTTCTTTAACTCTTCTAATTTTGACAGTGACATTTGGTACGGTGCAATCAAAATAGGACCCGCTCCTGATAAAAGATCGATAGAAAACTCTATCTCTCTTTCCGGTGGTAATTCGGGCACGTCTCTCAAGAAAAACTTCAGGAAACTCATTTACAACAGAAATAGTATTCACATCCTTCTCACTCTTAACTTCTAAAGAAGACAACAACATGTATCCTTGGGTTCCATCCCTTAATAAAGATTCGACTTGTTTGGAAGTCAAAAATTCAGAAACCTCATTCTTAGGAAATACTAAGGTCTTTTAGAATAGTCTAACAGGGTATGGTTAGAAGATAACCAATCCATTCCTAAGATTATATCAATATTGGTAAGAGGCAAACAAATTAGATCAATAGAAAAAGCTCGATTATTGATAGTAACAAGGCAATTTAGGCATATTTTAGAAGTACTAACAGGTTTGGCAGTTGATGTAGAAACAATCAATTGAAAGTTCAAAGAAGACACAAGTAATCCCAAACGATCCACATAGTCATATGCAATAAACGAATGAGTTGCACCCGAATCATATAATACAGTTAAAATATTACCTGATATGACACATTTTCCCTTGATAAGATCATTGGACTGAGAGGCTTTAGCTCCGTTCATCGTATATACTCGTCCATCAACTTCCGGCTTAGCAGCACGAATGTTGCACATCGAAGGTTCCACTTTTGCTTGATCACAATCCCTCGAAATATGACCAGGCTTTCCACATCTAAAGCAAATTATCCCTCTGATCGTGCAGTCCCTTGTCATATGGCCTTTCCATACTTTAAACACCTCATTGGCGGTGCCACAGTCTAACCAAAACGATTGCTATTCGAACCTCCTCCATGTGATTGTTATTGTTGTTGTTGGCTTCCCGATGGTCGAGAATATAGTTTCTGCTGAAACCGGTTGTTGTTATTGCTTCCTCCCCTTTGGAACCTAGATGGTGCAAAGTTATTATTCCTTGTATCTCGCGATGGCTCTAATTCCTCAAGTCTACAACACATATCCATCAACGCTGAGAACTGGTTCATTCGCATTGGCAGTACTCCTCTCTTCAATTCAACTCTCAAATATTCCTCGAACTTGCGGCATTTCCAAACCTCATCCGGCTGGATCTGGAGATACTATGAGAACTTCGACAAGCTCTCAAACTTCGCAGCATACTCGTTAACCATCATCCCACCTTGTCGTAACCCAAGAAATTCCATCTCCTTAGCATGCCTTGCACTTTTAGGAAAATAATTTTCCAGAAATGCATCACAAAATACCTCCTAGGTAATTTCCCTTCCTTCAGCTTGTAGTACTCTCTGAGTTGCTTTCCACCAATTTTCGCCATCTCCCATCAACATAAATGTGGCATAAGTCACTTTGCGGTCGTCCGTACATCCTATTCCTTCAAAAATCTTTTCCAGCTCTTGGATCCACAAACTCGCCTTCTCTGGATCAAACTCACCTTTAAAATGTGGCGGATTGTTTCGACAAAACTTAGACAAATTCTGGGCTTCAACATTTACTTCTTGTTGTTGTGCAGCTCGTTGATTCTGTTGCACAATCATATCCGCCATTCGCTGCATTGCTTCGGCAGCAGCAGTCATCGCGTCATTGTCACGTCGCACATTCATATGTGTACCTCTGCCATGAGACATAGCTTTCTTCACAAGCAACCAAACAAAACTCAATAAGAGTCAGATGTAACCTTTTAAAAACCAAAACACAGAGAATCACATAACACAAGCAAAATAGACCTAACCATAAAATCCCAAAAAACTCTAATCGGGGCTCTGATACTAACCAATGTAACACCCACCGTAGGGTATCATATTTAAGACTAATCCTAATATAACTTACCCAAGTTGTAAAAGAATTAATCTTGTAAAAATATTAATTTTTAAAATTTCATTTGCAGAATAAGTGAAAAGAAATAAAATAAATAAAAACCATAAATACAAGTTGTAACTGAAATATGCACACTAGAAAATATATAGATATTACAAACCATGTTCCCAAATAATTTACATAAATATATTACACTTCAAAAGATAAATATGTACAACATATACATCAACACATAAACTGTCTAACTAAAACTTTTAAAGACTAAGGATATGGGCCCTCGGAAGGATCCTCCTCCTCAGTATCACCAAAGAACCCAGGCAGGTACATCACTTACCTAACAGGGGTTCTAGTCGAAGACACCACCGAGTCCTCCTGTGGAGTATAGACATTATCACCCCAAAGCTCTCGAATAGGCATCGTGAACTCCAAACGAATAAATACATTCATCGTCATAACTGGAACCCCATCCCTAGTTCCACTAAGATTCAGAGTCAAATCCCCAGTATACACAAAACGTTCATTATCTAAGTTAAACCTCCAAGCATCAGTCCCCCCATGGAGCTATACTCTAACAAAACCAAGTACTTGGAGCCTTGCGACCATTTAAAATAAACAAAGGAATAGTCACTAATGGAAAACAGAATTTCCAGCTTCTTCATCCCCTTGGTCATCGTCAAACATACACAATAAAACAGATATAATACAGCAAAGAGGTAAGATCCCCTACATCAATACCAGTATGGTAGTATAGGAAATGACAGTAAATATATAGATATAGTATTAACTCATTGAATCATATTATCACATCATAGATAAAATATCAGATAAACATAATTATCATATCAATATGTTGACTAACTATGCATATGCACACAGACCCATTCCTACTCCATGGAGCTAATCACAATTTCAGAGAGAAAGATAGGGAGTATATGTTCGTATATCGTCAGCCTCAAATCATGTGCCAATATAATATATCAATGTGCGCAACATGGCTCATACAAGACACTCTCAACTAATCATGAAAAGAGTAGTAACTTTGTCAAGATCATCGGTGTGTTTGCATAGGATACCATGACGCAGAGGTGCTACCATCTAGCCACAAATGACATTCCACACCCCGATGTCTCCAAGATCACTGAAGATCGTAACTATGCAATTCTCACCCGCACGAAGGTGTAAATTCAATCTCCTAGGCAAATAGCCTTAACCAATAAGCTGATACGCTTTTCAATGCATGATGTATAATTCAAAAACACATACAATTATTATTCTCACAGTATTTCACATACACACGCCATCTCTTGGCGGTATCACTGTTCAACATCACCAGGCCCACCACAACAGCCCGACAGCAAACTACTATTATTTCTAATTACATAAATATTTTATCGCATTTTCACAATTGCAGAACATTTTTCGTATGTTTTCAAATCGTATAAGTATTTTCCAACATTTTTATAATCACAGAAATATTTTTAAACGTTTTCTAAATCGCGTAGCAATTTTAAATCATTTTCTCAATCTAATAGCTTAAAAATCACTATTTTGAGAACAAGTGACATTTTTCTAATATTTTTCACATAAATAATTATTTTTAGCTTTATTTACCATATTTTACTATTAAAAATCCTTTAAGTAGTATTTTCCATCATTTCTCACAAAATTACATTTCTTTGATTTAATTTGGATATTACAGCTCGAAATTTCCTAACGCGCTTCAAAACCCAAAGGGTGAGCTATACGTTAGTAAATTTCAAGTTTTAACTGTTATCTTACTTCATAACTTAATTAATTTAATTCTAAAAATTGGTTTACTTTCTTCTTATGTCTACAAGCCCATCAAATTAATTTCCTCTTAATTAAACATCTAAGTCTACTTAGTAAAATATTTTGGATCTAGAACCTCAAAATTAGGCATGTTGGCCAAATTACAATATATACTTCATAAATCATATTTATTTATTTTTCCGCCACCTTATTCTTTACAAACACCCTTAATACAATTTCTTGTCATAAAAGCATTTAATCCATGATTAGAAAAATAATTTAAAACATTTTGCTTCCATTGTGCTTTCAAAATCACATATTCAAGCATATAATCAAAGTTATAAATCATAATAACCAAAAATCACCACAAACAAAGCAAGCTTAAACCACACAAGTGAATAAATCCTTATGGATTTTTCACCACAAACAAGCCATTCCCTCACCACCAACACTTGGTTGATGAGGTTAATCTTCCTCTTACCTCAAGGAAGACAAAAACCCTTCAAGTTGCTTCTCCTATGGATTTCGTGAACCACCAAAGAAAAACTCTAACAAGCTTGAACCAAAACAAAGTCATAAACTAAGCTTGAAAAAGGAAAACTATGGATCAATCATGGCTTAGAAACTAAAAAATCTAACTTAGAAACAAGAAACAAGAACTTTACCATGTAGAGTAGAAAACCTTAACTTGATTTTGAAGCACCAAAAGGATGAACTAAGTGAAACTTATAAGATGAAAAGTGTTTAGGATCTTGTCCAGGTTTAGGAAATGATGTTGGATAGAATTATAGAAGCTTGGATGTTGGTTTTGAGGGTGGCAGCCGAATGCTTCAAGAAAGGGAGAGAATGGAGTTTTGTGTTAGTTCTTGGAAGAGAGAGAATGGAGAGAAATGTTTTAAGTCACAAAGTGATAGTAAATGAAGTAAAATATCCTATTTCTCTAGTGCATGGCCGTGTAGATGCATGCATAGAAAGACTAGAGCTTGTTCAAATTAATCACATGGCTTCACATGGCTTAGGTCATTAGATGGTCATCCTTTGGTCATGATAGATGAATAGATTGTTCAAGAACTCCCTAGCATCACCTAGTGTTCGTGAAGCACATGGAGGTAAGTAACTAAGTTTTGATTTGAATTAGTTCCTAGTTACACTTAGTTTAGGTAGTTAGTTCACCTAGTTTCTTGTAATTAGTTCATTTAGTTACAAGGCTAACTATCTAGTTATAAGGTTAGGTCATGCATTGTCATGCATTCTAGAAGACTCTAGATCCTCTTTGTAACCATTTAGTTACTAATTAGGCTTTAGGTTAACTTAGTTAGATTACTTAGTTTCTTGGCTAACTAGTCTAACCATTATTGTTGACTAAATCCTATTGGCTTAGAAAAATCAAGCCATTAACATTGACCAATTTCTATTGGTTTACCAAATTGTGAGTCACAAAAACTTTTCCCAGTCTATTTTCCAACGGACAAAGGATACAGAATCTATTACCTAAATGGCAGAAACTACAGCTCGTAAATCAGTAATTACTGTCCAAATAAATAAAAATGTGAAATAATTTTATTTCACAAATAAATTCTAAAAATTAAAAGATCGAGTAACGTATCTCTCGGATTCGAATTTAGTAAGATCTCCAGGCTCCGAATAAATCAGTAAAGATTTTCACGGGCTCGAAATTTATTATTTTCTTGACTTGGAGTTAATCACACACAACGATCAAAAACAGTCACAGAACAGTCAAAATAAATTTATAGCACATATAAATCACAAAACAGTACAATTCAGACATTATGGAGAAACTATATAATTTTGGGGTGTTACAATATAGACCACGAAAAATACAGAACAGGATAACGAAGGCAAAAACCAAATAATATAAAAACAAACATAAACGAAAAATAGTGCTAAAGCCCAACAGATTTAGGGCAACACCAAAAACATACAAAATTATAAATTGAAATGTAACTAGAAGCGAAAACTACATAATAAACAACACGAAAACAGAGAAACATCCAAAACAAAAACAAAAACAAAATAAAACCTGAAATACATGAAAATAAAAATGAAAAAAAATACAAAATAACAATGTTAAACATAACATACCTTGAGAGAGAAATGCAAAAATGAATATTACAAGGTGAGGAATGCAAGAAACGAGAGAGAATTTCAGAGAAAACAGAGAAACTGAGGAAGATGATAACAAATGGGAGAGAAGTACGAAACATCGCGACATTTAACCTAAGTTGCCGTTGCGCGTCGCGGCATGCATTAAAATCCCTCCTCATTGATTTATTCAAATAATAATAATTATTATTTATATTATATATATATTTATTTATTTTTACAAGCATGCCGCGACATGAAAGTCTTTACGCCGCGGTGTATAGCACTCACGGGTGCTCATGCCTAAAAATCCAGAGACCTGGGCGCCACGGCGTGGTGAAGCTTACGCCGCAACGTGAGACATCAGACTGTAAAATTCTACAGCAAACACAGTTCAACCGCAACTCCTGCTCCATTTTGGTCTCCAACACCTGCAAAAATTGCCTAGAGGGTTAAATTTCAGTCTATATAACAAAAATATAATAAAATCTCAAAATCAAGGTATTAACATATTTAAGACTTAAACTAAAGAACTTGGGTTCTCACCCAAGAAGGGCCTAATTTATAGTCCCGACAGGACTTTATCTGTAGTTCCTCATGTATCTGCTTATGGGAGGAAGGACTTTCTCCTTTTCATCAAGAGAAGCATGGCACACATGCCATGGCAAGGGTTTGAACTCCAAGTTTGGAGTTTCCTCAATGGCCGAGTTGAATGACTTTACCACTCTGTTTGACATGAGTTGATCCAATTCTTCATCATCCTTTTTCCAAGTAGAGATCAAGAGAGCTTCATTAGGGGCAAAGGGGACACTTGCACAAAATGCCTTGGATATCATCCCATCAATTACACTCACCGAAGAACATTCTTCTAGATCTTGAGGATACTTCATAGCTTTAAAAATATTAAAAGTAACCTTTTGATCTTGCACCCTTATAGTGAGCTCTCCCTTTTCCATATCAATGAGAGTTCTTTCGGTCTCCAGGAATGGTCGACCTAAAATCATAGGGACTTTCCTATCTTCCTCTATATTAAGTATGACAAAATCTACAGGGAAGATAAACTTGTTCACTTTGACTAAGACATCCTTAACAATTCCCTTTGGGTAAGTATAGGAACGATTAGCTAGTTGGAGGGTCACTGATGTGGGATTACATTTCCCCAAACCTAGCCTCTGGAAAACGGATAAGGGCATGAGATTAATGCTTGCCCTCATGTCATATAGAGCTTGCCCAAAGAATTAATCTCTAATGGCACATGAAATTGTGAAGTTTCCAAGATCCTTCAATTTTGGAGGATGCTTCTGTTGCAGAATAGCACTGCATTCCTCCGATAATGCCACTATTTCAAACTCACCCAACTTATGCTTTTTGGATAAAATATCCTTTATGAATTTCACGTAAATGGGCATTTATTCCAAGGCTTTTGCAAATGGGATGTTAATATGCAGCTTCTTGAATACTTCTAAGAACTTCTAGAATTGGTGCTCAAGCTTTTTCTTAATTGGCCAGTTGGGGAAAGGTAAAGGGTGTGTATAAGGTTTGACCTTTTTCTTCTTGTCCACTACCTTCTTAATGACAACTTCCTCTTTCTTGTCAACCTCCTCATTTATAACCTCTTGATCCTTCTTCACCTCGAGGTCTTCCTTAAGTAGCTTTATCTTCAAATTCCCTTCTATGTCCTTCCTACTTTTCAGTGAGATGGCTTTGCAATGCTCATTGGATACACCATTAGGATTGGTGATAGTGTCACTTAGAAAAGTCCCAGGGGTCCTATTATTTATAGCATTTGCCAACTGCCCCACTTATGTCTCCAATGTTCTCATTGAAACAGTTTGGCTTTGAAACATTACATCATGCTTGGCCAACTGAGCATCTGTCTTAAACATATATGAATCAGTCTTAACCATCAGCTGCATAAATATGTCCTCCAAAGATGGTTTCTTTTCTTGCATTGGCTATCTTGACTGGAGGGGATGGTTCCTCCATAAGGGTTGTACTGGTTCGAGTATAGGTTGTTCTATTAAGGGCGATAGTTACCAACATATTGCACTCTTTCTGACATAGAAGGGCATCTATCGCTTACATGGTTGTCACCACACTTGTCACACAACACAAATGGGCTCTGGTGAGGGCTTTGTCCTAAACTATCCAACTTGTTTGCTATTGCTGCAACCTGAGCTGATAATGTCGTGATTGCATCAATATTATGCACTCCAGCCACCTTCCTTAGAGTGCTTCTTGCAGAAGGCTATTGGTAGCTATTGGCTACCAATTCTTCTAATAATTGAAAAGCATCATCGAAAGATTTGTTCAGTAATGAACCACTACCAGCAACATCCACAATTGGGTAATGGTGTGGCAGCAATCCTTTGTGAAAGGAGTAGACCTAGTGCCATGATGGTATCTCATGATGAGGACACCTACGGAGCAAATCCTTGTACCTTTCCCATGCTTCATACAAGGACTCATATTTAGTTTAGGTGAATGATGTGATGTCATTCACCATTTTAGCTGTCTTGGCCGGTGGAAAATATTTGTTCAGAAATTTGCTATAGACATCGGTCCAAGTACTTATTGATCCTGCTGGCAGAGATTGTAACTAACTCTTGGATCTATCTTTTAGAGAGAAAGGAAAGAGCCTTAGGCGAATAGCGTCTTTAGAGACACCATTATGCCTAAAAGTGTCACATATCTCTAGGAAGTTAGATAGGTGAGTGTTGGGATCTTCACTAGGCAAATCGCCAAACTACACAGAGGTTTGTATCATTTGGATAATGGTCGATTTGATTTCAAAATTGTTGGCACGGATGGGAGGCCGTGTGATGCTTGACTGTAAGTTCTCCATTTGAGGAGTTGCAAACTCCTTTAAAGGCCTCAAATGGTTGTGAGCACCCACCATCTTAGTACCTAAATCACAAAATGAATAAAAACTTAAATTAAAATAAACAACAAGAAACTTGAATTAGAGCTAATTAAACTAGTTGCTAATATCAGCAATACAGAAATAAGCCAAAGTCCTCGTTAACGATGCTAAAAACTTGCTTGTCCTTTTTTAGGCTGCAAGTGCACAGGTCACACAAGTAATAAAGTGTGAAGTAGGGTATTGTTCCCATAGGGACAAAGGATAATTATAATGCTAATTATCAACCAATAGCTTACATAATTCTATTCAACAACATTCAAATTAGGAAAAGTATGTTTAAACTAATTAAAAGACTCAAATACTATAAATTGGGAATTAAAGTTGATGATTAGAGGATAGGGAATCCTTCTTCACCCCCTACTTCAATTGATAATAAGCAATACTTATAAGCAACATAAATGAAAGGATTAGGTTAGCTTGAGAAATTAACTTAGTTAGAAGCCTATGTCTAGGTCAATCAACCATGTTTCATTTACCTAATTCACTATTTCCATGAGAACTAGCACAAAATACACTCATTAAGGACTATTCTCAAACACATGCTATGCATGACCAAGAGGTATATTTCTATCCCATTAGCGAAATAACTCACCCCATCATTATAATGAAATTAAACATGCATCAACCATACCAATGATCTCAAATCTAAATTCCTATGTCTAGGTTAATTAGATTTCAACAAATCACTTAAAAGTTTATCAAACAATCAAGAGCATTAAGATCCATATGATTGAACAAAACCAAATCATCTATATAAATTCAAAGGAATACAAAATCATTCAATATCCATTGGGGGATCTAAAGAAATACTTATACACTGCTTAGCTACTCATTAAACACGAAAATCTATCACAAATAATCATGTTCATGATAATGGAAAAGAGAAAGTAGAAGGAATAGAAGAAGGAAACTCAATGATAATGATCCTTGATGCTTGAATCTTCCTCCAAGATAAAGATGGCCTCCAACTTTCGCTACTTCTACTTCCTTTCAACCCAACAATAATAGCCTAGACACTGTGTTTTAAAAATGTAAAAAGCTCCCCTTTGAAATATGATAAAATAATATTTATAGGTCCAGAAATGTGCTTCATGCTGCGGCGCGTGTGTAAATTAGGTTAGGAGAAGAGGGTGAACGGAGTGTTACCTGGAGGGTGATGTGTGTGAAACAACATTATGTTTTGTTCTTGTTTTGCATGCATTCTTGAGCATTTTAGGCATTTTAGTTTCCCTTTTAGTTTGTTTTTCCCTTAGTTCGGATAACTGCGGTGTTTTTGGTGTTCTTGTGCAGTATTAATGTTGAATTGGACTTGGATTGAATGGAATGCTTGCATGTTTGAAGTTAGAGCTTAATGGATAGAAAAAAGGTGCAAAAAGACCATTCCAGAGGGATCCACGGCCTGCCCGTGGATTAAATCACGGCCATGGATCGAGCAGCAACTTGAAGGAGGAAAAGAGAGATTCCAGGGAGTTCCATGGCCTGGCCGTGGAATGATCCACGGCCTGGCCATGAAATGATCCATGGCCATGGAATTCTGACAGCAAGATCCACGGCCAGCCCGTGGAATGATCCACGGCCGTGGATCGTAGTACACATCAGTTTTTAAGTTTTATTTTTTATTTCTTTTGGGGGCTTTTTAGCCAATTAAAAACCCTAAGTTATATATAGATGTTCTAAATAGAATTAGGGGGTTCTAATTTGGTTTTGGAGGAGGAACATTGGAGGCTTTGGCTCTTGATCTTCATATTTCTTCCTCTTCTCTCTTGGATTACGGGTTTGGATGTTTATGAACATGATTTCTGATTTCTTATTCTCTATGTCTGAGTAGTTTCTTTTGTTTCTAGGATTGGGCAATGCCCTTTGATACATTGATAATGATTAATTGATGTTGTTTCCCCTTTTATTGATTTTGAATGTTCTTTGATTCAATCCTTATTACTTTTATTCATGTGAATTTGCTGGCCACTTATTTGTATCTCATAGGCATTTAGGGACGTACTGAGAGGTGAACCTAAGTGTTGGAACCATAAGAATTGAACTTAAGGTCTAAATCACGAGAGTAGTTTTAGCCTTTCAAGGATTCAATGAATTACCACAAAGCGTAATGGGTTCAATTTAAATTCAATTACCACGAGAGTAGGAATTGGTTTAATTGGGCACGGATCTTGTATCTTGAGAAAGAACATTAACTAATTTAGGGTAATTCACCTTCAATTGAATTTCAGATTTAATAAAAGGGTTGTCAATTAGGATTTATCTTGTATCATTGTGGTACCCCAATCTTGGAAGCTTTCTTGAATCTGAATACCATTCTTGATTACTTGCTATTTTTGTTCTGAATTCTGTTTTCTTGATTTTTATTTAATTGTTTTGTCATTACGTTCTTCTTAATAAATAATCATATTCTCTTTTGTTTAATTTAATTGAATTAATTAATTAATTGGTATTCATAGACACAGTCCTTGTGGATTCGATCTTTTTATTATTTGACGATGAAACCGTACACTTGCGGATTTCAAGCATCAAGTTTTTGGCGCCGTTGCCGGGGACTATGTTTTTCTTGAATATTAATTTAATTTTTAATTTAATTATTTTAAACCTTTTTCTTTTATTTAGTTCTTACGTTCTTGATTTCTCTTTGATTCTTTACAGGTAATTTCTCTTGTTTATGCAAAGTACTAGACGTTCTGGGATTCTCATTGAAGCAGATCCTGAAATTGAAAGGACTTTACGTAGAAGGAGAAGACAATAAAGGCAAAGAGTAAGAGAAAAATCTGAACCAACACTTGTCATGACAGCATCTGAAGATAATAAACCTTTAAAAGAGTATGCAGCCCCTAATGCTCGGGGTTTGCGATCTGGGATTGCTCGGCCAGACATTGAAGCTAGGCACTTCACCATACCTCCTGCCTTACTGTCTATGATAAGGCAGAACCAGTTTGGAGGATTGCCGTCAGAGAATCCTAATGATCATGTGGATATGTTCTTGGAGTTCTGTGAGACCCTCAAGATCGAAGGCGCCTCTGTTGATGCTATTCGTCTCCGCCTGTTTCCTCTATCATTGAGAGATAGAGCTAGAGCTTGGCTGAAGTCTGTTCCTGCTGAGACGATAACTACTTGGGACTAATTGGAGAAAGCCTTTTTGGATAAATTCTTTCCACCTTCCAAGACTGCTCACCTAAGGACCCAAATCACAAGCTTTGTTCAGAAAGATGGCGAGTCATTGTCAGAAGCTTGGGATAGATATAAGGCTTTGCTGGAAGCCTGCCCATACCACGGGTTAGAAAAGTGGTTGATCGTCCACACCTTCTACAATGGTTTAGAATATTCTTCGAAGGTGTCTCTTGACTCCGCAGCTGGTGGAGCTCTGATGAATAGGAGGCTCACAGAGGCTTATGAGATAATTGAGAGTGTAGCTTCAAATCATCACCAATGGGCCAATGAAAGAGGGCACAACCCGAGAAAGCTCTCGGGAGGTAAGTTTAAGGTAGATGGTGTTGATTTAATTATGTCAAAGTTTGATTCTTTGAATAAACGTTTTGACATACTTGAGAAAGCTCATGTTAATGCCATAGGTACCTCTAACAATTTTTGTGAGATTTGTGGAGCACAGGGACATATTAGTGCTGAATGCCAAGTTAGAATGGGATCCTCACATGGTGCACAAGTGGAGCAAGTGGAATCATGCCACAATTTCCATGACTTCAACAAAAAGGGGAGGAATGATCCGTATTCTCAAACTTACAACCTTGGTTGGAGGTCACATCCTAACTTCTCTTACCGGAATAGTCAGTACCAAGCTGGGCAAGGTAGTGCTCAACCTCTTCTAGATCTCAACAGGTACAAAAATCTAGACTTGAGTCTCTTCTTGAGAATTTTGTTGAGAGCTAGTCTAAGCAGAATGAGGAGTTTAGGCACCATGGGCAAGTTATTTCTGAGGCCATTAGAGAGTTGTCAGCTAAGGTTGACAATTTAACTATTCATAATAAGATGTTGGAAACCCAGATTGCCCAACAAGCGAGCACTTCACATAGGCAACAAGGTAAGTTTCCTGGTCAACCTAAAGTCAACCCAGGCAATGAACATTGTAAAGCTGTGAGTTTAAGGAGTAGAAAGAAGTTAGAGGATCCTAAGGGTATTAGGGAGAGTGACAAAGATGAGAGGACTGAGGAAAAAGATACTAAGACATAACCCTTAGAGGAGGAGGAAACTAGTGAGAAAGTGTCTAAGTATGTACCCCCTGAACCTTACCAACCCCTGGTTCCCTTCCCTCAAAGATTGGCTAAGGTGAAGTTAGATAAACAGTTTGGGAAGTTCTTAGAGGTTCTTAAGAAATTGTACATTAATGTACCCTTCACTGAGGCGTTAAAACAAATACTTACCTATGCCAAATTTCTTAAGGACATTTTGTCTAATAAGAGGAAGCTTGAGGAATATGAGACAGTAGCTTTAACTGAGGAGTGTAGTGCTTTAATTCAAAATAAATTACCTCCTAAGTTAAAAGATCCAGGTAGCTTCTCTATTCTTTGTTTGATTGGTAACACTAGTTTTGATAAAGCTTTGTATGATTTGGGAGCTAGTGTTAGTCTTATGCCTCTTTCGGTGTGTAAGAAGTTGGAGGTGGGTGAGCTGAAACCCACAACTATCTCACTTCAATTGGCGGATCGGTCTGTCAAGTACCCCATAGGCATCTTGGAGGATGTTCTTGTTAAGGTTGGTAAGTTTTATATGCCGATGGATTTTGTTGTGCTTGACAAGGAAGCTGGTGCTACAATGCCGATCATACTTGGGCGTCCATTCCTTGCCACTAGAAGGGCAATCATTGATGTCCATGAAGGAAAATTGACTTTGCGATTGAATGATGAGGAAGTAGTTTTTGATGTTTTTAAATCTGAAAATAATTCTAATTCTTCAAATTCATGTAATCGCATAGATGCTACTAATGTTGTGGATAGTGTTGTGCTTTCAGGTGTGCAGGAATTAGTGGCTGATGCTATGCTAGAAAAAACCTTGCCCAAAGGTACCACA
The DNA here is from genome assembly GCA_029884595.1 of Ormosia semicastrata. Classification (NCBI taxonomy): domain Eukaryota; kingdom Viridiplantae; phylum Streptophyta; class Magnoliopsida; order Fabales; family Fabaceae; genus Ormosia; species Ormosia semicastrata. The sequence continues at coordinate 67,679,966 of JAQQTO010000061.1, read as the reverse complement.
AAATTTGAGCAGTCTAAGCCCAGCAAGAAAGAACCTAAGAAGCAGAGTGACAAGTGTGTCGAGAAGCGTGAATTTAAACTCGGGGATTGTGACGCCCCTTTTATTTTCTTAAGAAAAATGGGAACATCTCACTTTCAATTTCAATGCGGAAATAAAATTTTAAGTGAGTTAAGACCCGGTTCATTTTAATAATATATATATACATTTACTCAAATGTAGTTGGGTAAGTAAATTAGCAAGTATATATATTTTTTTTCTGTTCATTACATTTACGTTAACGATAATCAATATCCACGGTGACGAGACATACATGGGAAATTAACATTTCATTCATATATATATATAATTATCAACTGTTTAGTTACAAAGCCTGGCATAACAAAAAGCAAAACTATACCTGCCCCCAAAGGATTATACATATATATCCCTACGGTATCAGAATATATAGCCCACTACAGACAAAACATCAGGCCCCCAAAATAAAATATTGGTAGCCCTCAGTAGCTACAAGTAAAGTCAATCCCTCAAGTGAGGAGGAATCGAGTCAGGGTCCTCTTCGGGATCCTCTTCGGGGTCGTCCTCAGGAACTTCTTCGGGATCTTCCTTAGGATCTTCTTTGTCAGAGGAAATCACCATATGAATCGCAGAGTCACGGGACGGGGCCCGAGCTGTGGAACGAAAAGAGTCTTCCCGCAGAGTGAAATAACGGTCACCCCACATCTCGCGTATCGGTAGCTGAAACTCCAAATGTAAACTAATACAGCAGGTGAAGGCAGGCGGCTCGTGATGCCTCCAGGCTAGAGATAACGACACATCCTCCGTATAGACGCAACGCTCAGAACCATAGTTGATGTACCAGCACTCTGGCCCTCCCAAGAAAGTCAGGCGCACATCTCCCAAAAATCTTTGCATGCGTGGCTCCATACGCTTCTATAGTCGCTCAGTCGAGATAAGGCCAAAAACCAGGGAAGTCGGGGGCTTCCGGTTCCTTGCAGTTATCTTCTATGGAACACAGTATACGGACAAAACAGAAACGGAGAGACAGAGAAGAGGTAAGACATCCTACCATCATTACCAATCATAGCATCGAGAAACCAAACGGCGCTAAGCGCCCACATAGCATTGATGACAGCAATAATGGTAATAGACATTCAATGGCAATTATGATCAACCAAACAGTTCCAAGCAGTCATGTACATACAGATATATCAGAGGTACAATAGTTCCAATTATAATAGCAATGTATGCCAGATAATTCATGGACTCACTATGCACACATGCCCTCAATAACCAAAATCCTACTCCATGGAGCTAGACACAAAACAGTCGGAGAAAATGATCAGGAGGTATGTCTGTATTCTTGGCTGCCCAGGCCCTCAAGTGCTAAAATTCTCAATTTATCATTTTGTACATCATGGCATTTTACAAGACATTCTACACAGATCTCGACATAGGACAGCGTCTCGGTCCGGATCGTCAGTGTGTTTACATCGGTCTGCCCCACAGACAGAGAGCTACCAGCTGCCCATTGTGAGGTACCCGTACTCTGACGCCCCCAAGGTCAACAAGTAACCTACACTTGTCTATCGCACCCGCACAAAGGTGTAAGTTCAACTCTAAGGCCACCGGCCTTAACCAAGTCCAACGGACAAACTCTTTCTTTTTGTTCAATGCATGACACAATCATACTCCTCATGACCAACTAGGCCCATCATGCTTCAAATGCATGTCATATCATTTATCAATAAGATCTGATCCCATTCACGGGTCTACAACAATCCAATAGTACATTTTAAGGATATCCATTCATAGTCATGATAAAAGTCAACCATTAAATTCATTATGTGCCTCAAAAGCTCACCCATACTCATGTTCTTCCCTGTTTATGAATCCCTACTTAATCTCCAGTCATCCAATCATTTATGATTTATGTGCCTTTATTAATCTAAGGGTTTTGAATCCAGGAAGATACATGGCCAGAATCACCAACAACGTCATAGATTTAATTGCTAGGTATTGGGTGATAAACCCTAGTTGTGAATTCGACGGAGACTATGCATTTAGTGGAAAATTGAGGCTGCCATTCGACGAAGACTAACATGGCAGAAGGATGAAAAATGGGAGAACATTTTATAACAAGATTGGATAAAAATCAATTTCTGTCGGATAGAGGTTCTGTCGAACAGAGGTCAGAACTGTCGAATTTTTCCAGAAGGTCAGCAGAAGTCCAATTTCGACGGATGTGGGTGTCGACGTTGGAGAAATCTCCCAAGTGTCGAACTGACGAAAAACACTGTGGTCAGAACTCTAATTCGATGGATCTTGACGTCCTACTCGACGAATATTAACTTTGGGAAGCTTCTGATAAATGGACAGAAGATCCACTCGACAGGTATGTCTCTCAATGGGTATTGGCATTCTAACTCGACGAATATTAACTTTGGGAAGCTTCTGATAAATGGACAGACGATCCACTCGACAAGTATGTCTCTCAATGGGTATTGGCATTCTAACTCGACGAATATGTCACTCGACGGATGTGGTCATTCAAATTCGACGGATTTTGCATTGGAGGAGTTTCTCTCCCAAGTGGTCAGGAGTTCTTACTCGACGGATTTTGATAATGCACTAAATGACCAGGAATCAAATTCGACGGGCATGGCCAGGGGTTCATACTCTACAGGTTTTGACTTTACTAAGTGATCAAGACATCACATTCGACGGGTTTGGCCAGGGTTTCATACACGACAGGTTTTGACTTTACTAAGTGATCAAACATCAAATTCGACGGGCTTGGCCAGAAGTTCATACTCGATGGATTTTAACTATACTAAGTGGTCAAGACATCACATTCGACGGGTTTGGCCAGGGGTTCATACTCGACAGGTTTTGAATTTACTAAGTGATCAAGACATCACATTCGACGAGTTTGGCCAGAAGTTCATACTCGACGGATTTTAACTTTACAAAGTAATCAAGACATCACATTCGACGGGTTTGGCCAGGAGTTCATACTCGACGGATTTTAACTTTACTAAGTAATCAAGATATCACATTCGACGGGTTTGGCCAGGGGTTCCTACACGACAGGTTTTGACATTACACTTAATGGTCAGAAACCCAAGTCATTACCACTTCTCACCAATAATCCCAAAATTTTAGTCTCAAGGCGTGGCCATTCGAGAGCCAGCCCGACAGCGTTCCTTTTAGATTATACGTTCCAGACATATATATCAAAACACACAAACAATCAAATAGCATATATATATATATATACATCACCAGCAGCATACAAAAAGAGATGAATCACATTACCAATCACAAACAACGTCCCTAAATGCTAAAAGAGGTTGAGGAGGAGTGTCTTCCTCTTACCTTGGAGAAGCACAAAGAAAGATGGCTCCTTTTTGGTCAGGATTTCGTTTCCAGCTTCCAGGAAATCCTTAAAGATTTAAACTTGCAAGAATCAGAATCCTAATATTGAAATGGATACCCATTGTCATCAAAATGATAGTGGTTTACGAAAAAGAGAAGAGAGGGAGAAAAAGCTAAGAGCTTTACCTTAAAGCTCCAACCTTTAAGCTTCAAAGACGTAGGAGAATGAAGATGGAGGAAATGGCAGAACCTTGAAGCTGATTTCCTCAATGATGGTGGTTCTCAAATCACGAAATGGTGCTAAGATTGGGACGGTTTGAAGAACAAAATGGAGGTGTGGGTGGGTGGTGTTGCTGTTATAGGGTGAAAGAGAAGAGAGAAGATGAGTGAATAGTAGCAGCATACTTGGAAGGAGAGGAAATGTGAGAAAAGGAAATGAATTAGACCCCCCTTTAATTTCAAATGTGCAGCACAAATTTGGGAGGAGAGAGAAATGATAAAAATAATGGTTGGAGAAAGCTTCCTTGAGAAGCTTCGCGCGCTCCTCGATAAAGTACATAGTAAGCTTGTCTCCAAATTAAATACATCTGACAGTGATTAATTACACTTGTGGAATTATTTTCTCAGTGAATAAAATTTACAATTGATGAAAATAATATTTTATTATTCATCAGATGATTTTATGATACCGAAATTTTATTTAACAGATAAAACCTCAAAAAAATGTGAACCTCGCAACTGTGCCCGGCCTCGGGTTTTGTAAGATCCCCCATTGACACGTTGACAGTTCAAAGTTTACCAGCCTCAGGAAAAATATTCTAGTTTCCCCGGCTTCACTCAGTGTACATGCAAAACGAAGAATATATTAAAATATTCATCATTTTTAGAAAAATCCACAAAAATTTCTAAAAATCATAAATATTATAAAATGATCGTTTATAATGAAATAAAGAATTTTCGGGATGTTACAATACTCCCCTTCAAAAAGGAATTTCGTCCTCGAAATTTGCATACCTTAGAATAACTGTGGGTGTTGCTCCTTCGTCTTGTCTTCCGGCTCCCAAGTTGCATCTCCGGTCACCTCGCTCCAGATTACTTTCACCAATGCGATCTCCTTGCCTCTTAATTGCTTTATCTTCCTATCCTTGATTCTTACAGGAGACGTCTCATAAGTTAAGTTTTCTTTTAATTGTACTGCATCCGGTGCTATGACATGACTTGGGTCAGGGAGGTATTTTTGGAGTTATGACACATGGAAAACATTATGAATGTTTGAAAGGAAATGAGGTAAGGATATTTGGTACGCTACAGGACCTACACGACGAATAATTTGGTATGGTCCAAGGAATTTAGGAGTGAGTTTTCTAGATTTTAAAGCCCGGCCTACCCCAGTCGTAGGTGTGACTTTCAAGAATACATGCTCGCCTTCTTCAAACTCAAGAGGTTTTCTCCTTCGGTCTGCATAACTCTTTTACTGACTTTGAGCCGTTCTCATCTTTTCCTGAATCATCTTAACCTTCTCAGTTGTCTGCTGTATAATCTCTGGTCCAACAGTAAGGCGCTCGCCGTCTTGGTACCAACACAGAGGTGTTCGACATCGTCGTCCATACAGAGCCTCATAGGGTGCCATCCCTATGCTCGAATGATAATTGTTGTTGTAGGTGAATTCTATCAAGGGTAGAATGTCGTCCCAACTTCCAGTTTGCTCTATGGTACAGGCTCGAAGCAAATCTTCCAAAGATTGGATCATCCTTTCTGATTGACCGTCGGTCTGCGGATGATAAGCAGAACTCAGACGAGCTTCGTCCCCAACGCTTTTTGCAAACTCTCCCAGATATTTGAAGTAAATCTTGGATCTCTATTCGAAACAATACTCGTAGGCACACCGTGTAATCTAACAATTTCTCTAATATAGATTTGAGTCAATCTCTCCAGTTTGTATTTTATGTCGATCGGGAGAAAGTGTGCCGACTTCGTGAGTCGGTCCACGATTACCCAAATCGAATCATGACCTTTTCTTGTCCTTGGCAATCCGACTACAAAATCCATTGCAATACTATCCCACTTCCATTCCAGAATAGACAACGGTTACAGCAACCCCGCTGGTCTCTGATGTTCCACCTTAGCTTTTTGACAAACTAGACAAGTCGATACACGTCTAGTGACGTCACTCTTCATTCCATGCCACCAGAACAACTTCTTCAAGTCTTGGTACATTTTTGTTATGCCTGGATGCATACTCAGCTGGCTTGTATGAGCATGGTTAATGATGTATTCTCTAAGTTCCTTGTCACGAGGAATACAAACTCTTCCACGAAACCTCAGAATTCCATCCGTTCCTTCCGCAAACTCTATTTCACCTCCTTGCTCCACTTGCTCTCTCACTTCTTGTAAGAACTTGTCAATCTTCTGCTTTTCCTTTATGTCGTCCAGTAGTTCACTTATAATGGTAACCATATTCATGCAAATCTTTCCAGGTTCTAACTCCATAAAAGACCACACATCTCTAAACTGCTCTAGCATATCCTTTTCCTTGATCATCAGGGCAGAGACACTGATCATCTTCCTACTTAGAGCATCTGCCACAACATTTGCCTTGCCAGGGTGATACAGAAGTTGGAAATCGTAATCCTTCAGGAATTCTAACCACCTTCGTTGCCTCATGTTCAACTCCTTCTGATCATACAAATACTTCAGACTCTTGTGATCACTAAAAATATTAAACGTTGCTCCGTAAAGAAAATGCCTCCATATCTTCAGAGCAAAAACTACAGCCGCTAACTCCAAGTCGTGTGTGTCGGGTAATTCTTCTCGTGCACTCGCAACTACCTTGAAGCATAAGCCACAACTCTTCCATGCTGCATAAGTACAGATCTTAGCCCTTGGTATGAAGCGTCGCAATACACTTCAAACTGCTCATTCGGATCGGGTAGCACTAACACCGATGAGGTAGTCAGTCGATTCTTCAACTCTTGGAAACTTTGCTCACAGCTATCGGTCCACTCAAAAGCTCGATTTTTCCTCGTGAGTTGTGTAAGTGGTCCAGCAATCTTGGAGAATCCCTCAATGAACCTCCGGTAATATCCAGCTAAACCCACGAAGCTTCGAATCCGTCATGGACGTTGGTCTTTCCCATTGCAGCACTGCCTCCACCTTCGATGGATCCATGGCAATCCCATCCTTCGAGATCACGTGACCTAGAAACTTAACTTCTTCTATCCAGAACTCACACTTTGACAGCTTGGCATACAATTCCTTCTCCTTCAGAATCTGAAGAACTATACTGAGGTGCTCAGCATGGTCCTCTTGATTTTGAGAGTATACCACAATGTCATCAATAAAGACCACAACGAATCTGTCCAAGTAAGGACGAAAGATTCAGTTCATGTAGTCCATAAAGATAGCTGGTGCGTTCGTCATACCAAACGGCATCACTAGGTATTCGTAATGACTGTATCGGGCACGAAAAGCTGTCTTGGGTATATCCTCCGTCTTCACTCATATCTGATGATACCCAGACCGCAGATCGATCTTCGAAAACACCGTTGCTCCCTTCAGTTGGTCCATTAAGTCATCAATTCTCTGGAGTGGATACTTGTTCTTAATCGTTACCTTGTTCAGCTGCCGATAGTCCACACATAATCTCGAGGTGCCATCCTTCTTGCGAACTAACAGCACTGGCGCTCCCCATGGTGACACACTTGGCCTAACAAATTACTTTTCCAAAAGCTCTTCTAGCCATTTTTTGAGCTCAGGTAACTTAGTCGGTGCCATCCTATACGGTGCTATAGATACGGGACCAGCTCCCGGTACTAGGTCGATAGCAAACTCTATCTCTCGAGCCGGTGGTAAACCAAGTACATCATCAGGAAAGACTTCGGGAAACTCGTTCACCACTGGAATTGTGTTCATATCAACCTCGTTCTCGACTTTCAAAGAAGACAGTAGCATGTATCCGTGAGCTCCTTCTTCCAAGAGAGCTTGAACTCGGTTGGCCGTCAAAAATCTAGAATCCTCCATTATGGGAAAAACTATGGTCTTTCTGGAACAGTCTAACAGTGTTGGTGTATGCCCTAGAGGCTAATACATTTTCTGTATTTACATATATTCTATTATGCTATTTTATATATGAGGCATTTCATTTATTGTGTTCTTTTTTGATAAACATAATAAAGTCCTTAGAATAGTAAGTTTGATGCCATAGGACATCAAGTGGATGACTTGATCGTGAGATCCTTTTGGTTACAACACTATTCTTAAATGTCCCTAGTCAAGTATTATTGTTAATTAGGACAACAATAATACATTGAGACTAGTATGTGTAGAGACTGATGACCGCATCTCACGGGTCATGGATATGAGATATCAAGTCTTCACATTGGTACATATTAGAGTAATGATGTCTTGGGTGACCCACCATGAGAACGCTACATGGATCGTTACGTGAATGTCATAGCGATTCTCATAGTGATAATGGTGTTTGTGGTCCTTTGACCTGAAATCACTACGATTCCTACATGAGGAGTTGTGTGTTTTAATGCCATCAAACGTCATCTGTAACAAGGTGATTATAAAGTTGGTTATTGGACATACCGCAAATCATGCAGAGGGATGTGAGTGACCTAGATGGAATTTGTCACTCCTACATAACAAGAGCGATATCTTCGGGCCCCCTGATTGAGTGAGACTGCGAAATGCATGGCCATGCTCAAATGAGTCAATATGAGATATTGATCTCATTTATTGTTACAAAGTCTACTCGAGTATCAGGAAACGAATGATTGGACTATACAAGGGTGACGCATTCCATGCCTTGTGTTCAATTTAGATATCTTGACAAAGGGACTAAACGACACGGAAACATTGGTCACGGAAAGGTTATGTCAAATCACTGACATTCTTATTACTTGGGTAGCAACGATGTGTTGCTAGATACCGCTCACGCTTGTAATATTAAAATGAGATTTTAATATTACTGCCAACGTAATAAGAACCTGCAGGGTCACACACTTAGAACAGACTAAATTGGAGCAATAAGGATCCAAGTTGGACTCGAATTCAATTGTGGGCCTAACTCATGACAGATGGGTTTTAGGGTTGCACTGCTTACCTTGCTACTGCTCACACTCACTTAAGGCAGCCACTATTATAAATAGTACTGTTAAGGGGGCTGCTATTGATGTTACATCACAACCCTAGCCGCACCTAAGAAAGTGAGTGAGAGATAGTGAAAGGTTCTTCTCTTCTATTCGCAGCTAGCACCGCGAAACAGAGGCATGACTCCTTTTGCAAGTCTGTTCGTGTGGATACCGCAGAAACATCGTCGCTATTACGGTGTTGGTGATTCACCTCGCTTGTGTTTATCACGCTTCAAGAGGTAAATATTAAAAAACTCGGATTATGGACTTTTCACATGGATCCTGTGTGGGAATCCTATTATTCCACTGCGAGATATTTTGATCCGCAATTCCCAACAAACAGAACATGGTTGGAAGACAACCAGTCCATCCCTAAGATAATATCTAGTTGGGAAAGGGGTAAACAGATCAGATCGACCGAAAACGTTTGACCTTCAACAACCAATGGACAATTTAGACAGACTTTGGTAGTAACTACTGGTTTGTCAGTGGGGGTAGAAACAGTTAAGTCAAAAGGTAGAGACGACACAGATAGACCCAGTCTTTGCACACAGTTATATGATATAAAAGAATGGGTTGCCCCAGAGTCATACAGCACAGTTAAAAGATTACCTTCTATGATGCCTTCCCCCTGTATCAAATCTTCGGATTCGGAAGCCTCAGCTCCGCTCATAGTGTAGACTCGCCCTCCAGCCTGTGGTTTCTTGGCTCTTGCAGCATTCACTGATGGTTCGGCCTTCGTCTGGTTGCAGTCTCGGGACACGTGGCCAGGTTTGCCACATTTGAAGCAGATGAATCCCTTCATGGTACAGTCCCTTGTGAGATGGTCTTTCCCACACTTCAAACATCTGGAAGGATACGCCATGTTCTGGCCAGTCCGGTTCCCAGTAGAACCTCCACCAGAACTTCCACCCATGGCTTGTTGTCGATTCCCCGTGGGTCGGGAGTACGGCTTCTTCTGGAAATGGTTAGCACTGTTACTGCCGCCTCTCTGGAATCTCGTAGGCCCAAAATTTCTGCTCCTCATGTCTCTATATTGCTCCAGAGCCTCTACATCACAGCAAGTATCCAGTAGTTGTGAGAATTCATTAATCCTCAAGGTGATCACAGCCTTCTTCACTTCATACCTCAGTCCTTCCGTAAATATTCGGTATTTCCATGCTTCATCTGGTTGGTTCTGAAAGTACATCGAAAACTGTGACAAGTTTTCAAATTTCATTGCGTACTCGCTAACAGTCATATTTCCTTGTCGCAGGTTGAGGAATTCCGACTCCTTCGCATGCCTTGCGCTCGCAGGAAAATACTTATATAAGAACTTTTCCTTGAATAAGCCCCAAGTAATCTTTCGGTTCATAGCTTCCAAAGCATTTGTTTGCACTCCATTCCACCAATTTTCAGCGTTGCCTACCAGCATAAATGTAGCATAGTTCACCATTTTGTCCTCGGCACAACTCATTCCTCGAAAAACTTTCTCCAATTCCTTGATCCACAGACTAGCCTTGTTCGGATCAAATTCCCCTTTGAATTGAGGAGGGTTATGGCGTCGAAACTCTGCTAAATTCTGAGCATCAGCAGTGGCCTCTAGCTGTTGAGCAGCTCGCTCTTGTTGTTGTGCAACTCTCTCTTGCTGTTGGGCAGCTTGCTCGGTTTGCTGTGCGACGGCCTCAGCCATCCTCTGCATCGCTGTAATAGCTGCTGCCATATCTTCCCCTCGTGCCATCTTACTTTTGTTAGATCAGATTAACTGAAAACATAGAAAAGTCAGTTGCATTCACTAGGAACACCAAACAATACACCCTTACGTATACTACTCAGAGAACACACAGCACAAACAAGACAGACTCAAACACAAGACCCAAAGAAACATAAACCGGGGCTCTGATACCAACTTAGTGGGACGCCCCTTTTATTTTCTTAAGACAAAAGGGAACATCTCACTTTCAATTTCAATGCGGAAATAAAATTTTAAGTGAGTTAAGACCTGGTTCATTTTAATAATATATATATACATTTACTCAAATGTAGTTGGGTAAGTAAATTAGCAAGCATATATTTTTTTTTTCTGTTCATTACATTTACGTTAATGATAATCAATATCCACGGTGACGAGACATACATGGGAAATTAACATTTCATTCATATATATATATAATTATCAACTGTTTAGTTACAAAGCCTGGCATAACAAAAAGCAAAACTATACCTGCCCCCAAAGGATTATACATACATATCCCTACGGTATCAGAATATACAGCCCACTACTGAGACAAAACATCGGCCCCCAAAATAAAATACTTGGTAGCCCTCAGTAGCTACAAGTAAAGTCAATCCCTCAAGTGAGGAGGAATCGAGTCAGGGTCCTCTTCGGGATCCTCTTCGGGGTCGTCCTCAGGAACTTCTTCGGGATCTTCCTCAGGATCTTCTTCATCAGAGGAAATCACCATATGAATCGCAGAGTCACAGGACGGGGCCCGAGCTATGGAACGAAAAGAGTCTTCCCGTGGAGTGAAATAACGGTCACCCCACATCTCGCATATCGGTAGCTGAAACTCCAAATGTAAACTAATACAGCAGGTGAAGACAGGCGACTCGTGACGCTTCCAGGCTAGAGATAACGACACATCCCCCGTATAGACGCAACGCTCAGAACCATAGTTGATGTACCAGTACTCTGGCCCTCCCATGAAAGTCAGGCGTACATCTCCCAAAAATCTTTGCGTGCGTGGCTCCATACGCTTCTGCAGTCGCTCAGTCGAGATGAGGCTAAAAACCAGGGAAGTCGGGGGCTTCCGGTTCCTTGCAGTTATCTTCTATGGAACGCAGTATACGGACAAAACAGAAATGGAGAGACAGAGAAGAGGTAAGACATCCTACCATCATTACCAATCATAGTATCGAGAAACCAAACGGTGCTAAGCGCCCACATAGCATTGATGACAGCAATAATGGTAATAGACATTCAATGGCAATTATGATCAACTAAACAGTTCCAAGCAAATCATGTACATACAGATATATCGGAGGTACAACGGTTCCAATTATAATAGCAATGTATGCCAGATAATTCATGGACTCACTATGCACACGTGCCCTCAATAACCAAAATCCTACTCCATGGAGCTAGACACAAAACAGTCAGAGAGAACGATCAGGAGATATGTCTGTATTCTTGGCTGCCCAGGCCCTCAAGTGCTAAAATTCTCAATTTATCATTTTGTACATCATGGCATTTTACAAGACATTCTACACAGATCTCGACATAGGACAGTGTCTCGGTCTGGATCATCAGTGTGTTTGCATCGGTCTGCCCCACAGACAAAGAGCTACCAGCTGCCCATTGTGAGGTACCCGCACTCTGACGCCCCCAAGGTCAACAAGTAACCTACACTTGTCTATTCGCACCCGCACAAAGGTGTAAGTTCAACTCCTAGGCCACCGGCCTTAACCAAGTCCAACGGATAAACTCTTTCTTTTTGTTCAATGCATGACACAATCATACTCCTCATGACCAACTAGGCCCATCATGCTTCAAGTGCATGTCATATCATTTATCAACAAGATCTGATCCCATCACGGGTCTACAACAATCCAATAGTACATTTTAAGGATATCCATTCATAGTCATGATAAAAGTCAACCATTAAATTCATTATGTGCCTCAAAAGCTCACCCATACTCATGTTCTTCCCTGTTTATGAATTCCTACTTAATCTCTAGTCATCCAATCATTTATGATTTATGTGCCTTTATTAATCCAAGGGTTTTGAATCCAGGAAGATACATGGCCAGAATCACCAACAACGTCATAGATTTAATTGATAGGTATTGGGTGATAAACCCTAGTTGTGAATTCGACGGAGACTATGCATTTAGTGGAAAATTGAGGCTGCCATTCGACGAAGACTAACATGGCAGAAGGATGAAAAATAGGAGAACATTTTATAACAAGATTGGATAAAAACCAATTTCTATCGGATGGAGGTTCTGTCGAACAGAGGTCAGAACTATCGAATTTTTCCAGAAGGTCAGCAGAAGTCCAATTTCAAAGGATGTGGGTGTCGACGTTGGAGAAATCTCCCAAGTGTCGAACCGACAAAAAACACTGTGGTCAGAACTCTAATTCGACGGATCTTGACGTCTTACTCGACGAATATTAACTTTGGGAAGCTTCTGATAAATGGACAGAAGATCCACTTGACAGGTATGTTTCTTAATGGGTATTGGCATTCTAACTCGACGAATATTAACTTTGGGAAGCTTCTGATAAATGGACAGAAGATCCACTCGACAGGTATGTCTCTCAATGGGTATTGGCATTCTAACTCGACGAATATGTCACTCGACGGATGTGGACATTCAAATTCGACGGATTTTGCATTGGAGGAGTTTCTCTCCCAAGTGGTCAGGAGTTCTTACTCGACGGATTTTGATAATGCACTAAATGACCAGGAATCAAATTCGACGAGCATGGCCAGGAGTTTATACTAGACAGGTTTTGACTTTACTAAGTGATTAAGACATCACATTCGACGGGTTTGGCCAGGGGTTCATACACGACAGGTTTTGACTTTACTAAGTGATCAAACATCAAATTCGACGGGTTTGGCCAGAAGTTCATACTCAACGGATTTTAACTTTACTAAGTAATCAAGACATCACATTCGACGGGTTTGGCCAGGGGTTCATACTCGACAGGTTTTGACTTTACTAAGTGATCAAGACATCACATTCGATGGGTTTGGCCAGAAGTTCATACTCGATGGATTTTAACTTTACTAAGTAATCAAGACATCACATTCGACGGGTTTGGCCAGAAGTTCATACTCGACGGATTTTAACTTTACTAAGTAATCAAGACATCACGTTCGACGGGTTTGGCCAGGGGTTCCTACACGACAGGTTTTGACATTACACTTAATGGTCAGAAACCCAAGTCATTACCACTTCTCACCAATAATCCCAAAATTTTAGTCTCAAGGCGTGGCCATCCGAGAGCCAGCCCGACAGCGTTCCTTTTAGATTATACGTTCCAGACATATATATCAAAACACACAAATAATCAAATAGCATATATATATATACATCACCAGCAGCATACAAACAGAGATGAATCACAGTACCAATCACAAACAACGTCCCTAAATGCTAAAAGAGGTTGAGGAGGAGTGTCTTCCTCTTACCTTGGAGAAGCACAAAGAAAGATGGCTCCTTTTTGGTTAGGATTTTGTTTCCGCTACCAGGAAATTCTTAAAGATTTAAACTTGCAAGAATCAGAATCCTAATATTGAAATGGATACCCATTGTCATCAAAATGACAGTGGTTTACGAAAAAGAGAAGAGAGGGAGAAAAAGCTAAGAGCTTTACCTTAAAGCTCCAACCTTTAAGCTTCAAAGACGTAGGAGAATGAAGATGGAGGAAATGGCAGAACCTTGAAGCTGATTTCCTCAATGATGGTGGTTCTCAAATCACGAAATGGTGCTAAGATTGAGACAGTTTAAAGAACAAAATGGAGGTGTGGGTGGGTGGTGTTGCTGCTGTAGGGTGAAAGAGAAGAGAGAAGATGAGTGAATAGTAGCAGCGTACTTGGAGGGAGAGGAAATGTGAAAAAAGGAAATGAATTAGACCCCCCCTTAATTTCAAACGTGCAGCACAAATTTGGGAGGAGAGAGAAATGATAAAAATAATGGTTGGAGGAAGCTTCCTTGAGAAGCTTCGCGCCCTCCTCGATAAAGTACATAGTAAGCTTGTCTCCAAATTAAATACATCTGACAGATGATTAATTACACTGTGGAATTATTTTCTCAGTGAATAAAATTTACAATTGATGAAAATAATATTTTATTATTCATCAGATGATTTTATGATACTGAAATTTTATTTAACATATAAAACCTCAAAAAAATGTAAACCTCGCAACTGTGCCCGGCCTCGGGTTTAGTAAGATCCCCCGTTGACACGTTGACAGTTCAAAGTTTACTAGCCTCAAGAAAAATATTCTAGTTTCCCCAACTTCGCTTAGTGTACACGCAAAACGAAGAATATATTAAAATATTCATCATTTTTAGAAAAATCCATAAAAATTCCTAAAAATCGTAAATATTATAAAATGATCGTTTATAATGAAATAAAGAATTTTCGGGATGTTACAGGGATAGAGTTCTTGTTAATAACTCGCTTCTACGTTTCTGTCTTAGTAAGTTATGGTCGAAATGGTCTGGACCATATGAGATTGTTCGAGTTTTATCCTACGGTGTGCTTGAGGTGCAGAAAGAAGGTCATAAGCCTTTCATGATAAATAACTAGAGAGTGAAACACTTTGAAGGAGTGGGGACTGAGCACTACTCCATTGACATCAACTGAGCACAAAAACCAGACCAGAGTTGAGCTAATGACTTTAAACAAGTGCTTCTTGGGAGGCAACCCAAGTTTCTTTGTTTTTGTTTTTCCTTTTAATTTCTTCTTTTTCTTTTGATTTTGTGTGTTGTTTTGTTGGTTTGATCTTTATCTTATGGATTTTGTCTAGGTTTAACCCCTTTTGAAGCTAAATTTAGAAAGAGAGTGAAGTGTGAAGTCAGAAAGTTCCACACTCAGCTCATGAAAAATTCCATGGCCATGGATGGAACACTAGAAGTTTTTCCACCACCGCAGTGAGTTCTTTTCTTTTATCCCTTCTCTTGTTTTAGATTTTTACATTGGGGACAATGTAAGTTCTAAGCTTGGGGGGATTAGGTATTTTCATATTTTCATTTTCATTAGTCTCATGCATTCTCATGTCTTGTTTTGCATTACATTTCACACCATCATATCTCTTGGGTTTTTGGTTGAACTTGTGCCCCTCTCTTTTGAGGATTTTGAGATGGTATTGATTTAGAACCCAATTTGTTGATTCTTTTGATAGGCTACAGGCATTGTTTTAATTGATAATAGAGGTGATCTTTTGATAGTTGATAATTAGCATATGTTCTTTGAATTTATGCTTCTCATTGATTTTTAAACCTCTAAATGTGAGTTTTGAGCCTATATGGGATGTATGCACTATATGATTTTTGTTTCCATTCTTTGTGTTGAGTGATATTCCTCATTGATCATGTGCTCTAGAACTTGATTTGAAACCTTTTTGATGCGAAAATTTTGGTTGCATGCTGGAATGTGATTAAGGCATTTTAGGTATTTTTTTGGCCTTCTGAAATTGTTACGCTTTCATCCTCTAGTTGCCCATTTTGAGCCTATTGCATACTTGTTTTCATGATACCTATGCTGAAACATTATTGGTTATCATTTAGAATATTAAATGGAGTGAATTGGGCTTAAAAGTTATGTTGGGAATTATATGTATTTGAGCTTCCTCTTTCTCAAAAAAAAAAGAAAAAGAAAAGAAAATAAAAGAAACATCATGAGATGAAAGCTTGAAAAAGAGGAGAAAGAGGAGAAGGAAAAGAAATGAAGAAAATTCTTTGAAATGTGGAGTTATGTTTTAGATTGAAAAATTGTCTTTGCTCCATTTATGTTCTATTGGATTTCTTGTATTTATTGAAAATCTTGATGAGCCATTTGTGCAAACCTTCCTTTCTCTACCTTACTTATCATCATTCCCATGGCCCCATTACAACCCTTGAAAGACCTTTTGATTCTTGCATGCATGCTGATTATTAGTGGAAATCTGGTTTCTTATCAAGCATATGGAAGTGCATTTTCTTTAAGGAATTTTGAGCGCATTGTCTTCACCCTTAAACACTCTGAGTGTGGTTAGTGGAGTAAACTTAATTCAATCAGTGAGGATGCATGATTTCTGAGAACTTGGCCTTTAATTGGACTTGATTTTGATTACCTCTCAGATTCTTTGTTTGTCTTAGCCTATTGCTTGGATATTATTTTCTCGAGTTCCTCATTCATTATTGTCTCTTGATCCCACATCTTGGTTTGACATTCGTTATTGCTTGGGGACAAGCAAAGTCTTAAGCTTGGGGGGATTTGATGTGTGTGAAACAACATCATGTTTTGTTCTTGTTTTGCATGCATTCTTGAGCATTTTAGGCATTTTAGTTTCCCTTTTAGTTTGTTTTTCCCTTAGTTCGAATAACTACGGTGTTTTTCGTGTTCTTGTGTAGGATTAATGTTGAATTTGCCTTCGATTGAATGGAATGCTTGCATGTTTGAAGTTAGAGCTTAATGGATAGCAAAAAGGTGCAAAAAGACCATTCCAGAGGGATCCGCGGCCTGTCCGTGGATTAAACCACGGCCATGGATCGAGCAGCAACTTGAAAGAGGAAAAAAGAGATTCCAGGGAGTTCCACGGCTTGGCCGTGGAATGATCCACGGCCGTGGAATGATCCACGGCCTGGCCATGGAATGATGCATGGCCATGGAATTCTGACAGCAAGATCCACGGCCAGCCCGTGGAATGATCCACGGCCGTGGATCGCAGTACGCATCAGTTTTTAAGTTTTATTTTTTATTTCTTTTGGGGGCTTTTTAGCCAATTAAAAACCCTAAGTTATATATAGATGTTCTGAATAGAATTAGGGGGTTCTAATTTGGTTTTGGAGGAGCCACATTAGAGGCTTTGGCTCTTGATCTTCATCTTTCTTCCTCTTCTCTCTTGGATTACGGGTTTGGATGTTTATGAACATGATTTCTAATTTCTTTTTCTCTATGTCTGAGTAGTTTTTTTGTTTCTAGGATTGGGCAATGCCCTTTGATAGATTGATAATGATTAATTGACGTTGTTTCCCCTTTTATTGATCTTGAATGTTTTTTGATTCAATCCTTATTGCTTTTATTCATGTGAATTTGCTGGTCACTTATTTGCATCTCATAGGCACTTAGGGACGTATTGAGAGGTGAACCTAAGTGTTGGAACCATAAGAATTGAACTTAAGGTCTAAATCATGAGAGTAGTTTTAGCCTTTCGAGGATTCAATGAATTACCACAAAGCGTAATGGGTTCAATTTAAATTCAATTACCACGAGAGTAGGAATTGGTTTAATTGGGCATAGATCTTGTATCTTGAGAAAGAACATTAACTAATTTAGGGTAATTCACCTTCAATTGAATTTCAGATTTAATAAAAGGGTTTTCAATTTGGATTTATCTTGTATCATTGTGGTACCCCAATCTTGGAAGCTTTCTTGAATCTGAATACCATTCTTGATTACTTGCTATTTTTGTTCTAAATTATGTTTTCTTGATTTTTATTTAATTGTTTTGTTATTAGGTTCTTCTTAATAAACAATCATATTCTCTTTTATTTAATTTAATTGAATTAATTAATTAATTAGTATTCATAGATACAGTCCCTGTGGATTCGATCTTTTTATTATTTGACGACGAAACCGTACACTTGTGGATTTCACGCATCAGAGGGGGAGTGAGAGTGTGGGTGGAAGAAAAATGCAACAAATCAAGAGTAGAATGTGGGGAGAGTAGGGGAAAAAGGAAGAGAAAAAGGAAGAAATGGAGAGCAAATGGAAGAATATGGGCTCACACCCATTTTAATGCAACAGCTAGGGCTCTTAGTGAAACGCATGTTTCATATAGGGCAAATGCCCTTTTTTTTTTTCTGAATCTGGCACTGTTGCACCGCAGTGTTCTTATACGTGCACTGAGGCGTGTTGCTCGCGGCCTGAAAATCCTGATCAAAGAGAGACCGGCACACAGCGACGTTGACATTATTACGCCGTGGCGTGATACACCAGACTGCTAAATTATGCAGCAAACTTGATTCATCAACTGCAATTACTTCCTAGAGGTCTCCACCACCTGCAAAATTAGTCCAACTAGCACAACTACTGTAAGCATGATCAAAATAGCATGAAACCTTAAAATTAAAGGCATTAGTTGTGCTGAACTCAAAATCAAAGGGGTAAGAATAAGGGTGGTTCCCTCTCAAAAAAGGTAAGGGCCTTTTTTATAGTCCAGGCAATATTTTTTTTGCTACTATGCTGGGGCAGCCAATGTGAGGGAGGTCTTCTGCCTATCAATTTCTCCTCCTAGATAAGGTTTCAAGCGCTAGCCATTGACTTTAAAGATTGATTTTCCTTTAAGATCTGCGACTTCAACAGCTCCATAGGGAAACACCTTTTCCACTTGAAATAGACTTGACCACCTTGATTTTAACTTTCCTGGAAAGAGTTTGAGCCTGGAATTGTAAAGGACGACTTTTTGGCCTTGCTCAAATCTTTTATGCACAATCTTCTTGTCATGCCAACTTTTCACTTTCTCCTTGTATAGTTTTGCATTTTCATAGGCATAAAGCCTAAATTCATCAAGTTCATTGAGGTGCAATAATCTTTTTTCACCAGCAGCTTGCAAATCAAAATTCAACTGCTTTATGGCCCAATAAGCATGATGCTCCAACTCAACGGGCAAATGGTAAGCTTTCCTAAATACAAGGTTGTATGGAGACATACCAATGGGGTTTTTATAAGCTATCCTGTATACCCATAGTGCATCATCAAGTCTTCTTGACTAATCCTTACTGGATGGACATATCGTCTTCTCAAGTATTCGCTTAACTTCACGATTGGACACCTCTGCTTGCCCACTTGTCTGTGGATGGTACGCGGTAGTAATCCGATGAGTTACCCCATACTTGGCCAGGAAACCATCAAAGTACTTATTGCAAAAATGAGACCCTTCGTCATTAATAATGGCCCTAAGAGTACCAAAGCGGGTGAAGACTTGTTTCTTCATGAAGTTTATCACTACCTTAGAGTCATTGGTAGGAAATGCACACGCTTCCACCCACTTGGACACATAGTCCACTGCCACAAGAATGTACAGATTCCCATAGGAGGGGATAAAAGGGCCCATGAAGTCAATGCCCCACACGTCAAAAATCTCAACCTCAAGAATGGAATTGAGGGGCATCTCATTTCTCCTTGAGATGTTTCCTACTTTTTGGCACCTATCACATTTGCTGTGCACATCCTTGAAGAGAGATGGCCAATAAAAGCCAGATTGTAGCACCTTGACTGTTGTCCTCTCCCCACTATAGTGTCCACTATACGGAGAAGAATGACATTGGTTCAAAATTTGTTCAACTTCCTCCATAGGCACACATCTCCTCAACATATGGTCAGGGCACTATTTAAACAAGAATGGTTTATCTCAGAGATAGTGCCTGACATCATGCAAGAACTTCTTCTTTTGATGAGAGGTAAGATCTGGAGGCAACACACCACCCACTACGTGATTCACAATGTCAGCGTACCAAGGGTATGGACAAGTTGCTATAGCAAAGAGTTGCTCATCAGGGAATGCCTCATTAATTGTGATTAGTTCAACTTGATATTCCTTATTTTCCAATCTAGAGAGGTGATCTGCAACTTGATTCTCTGCCCTTTTCTTATCCCGAATCTCTAAATCAAATTCTTGCAACAATAAGACCCAATGAATCAACTACGATTTTGCATCCTTTTTGCTCACTAGGTATTTAATTGCGGAGTGATCCATGTAGACTATCACCTTAGTGCCCACTAAGTATGCCCGAAACTTGTCAAATGCGAAGATAACTGCCAGAAGTTCTTTTTCTTTTGTTGTGTAGTTTAGTTGCGCATCATTGAGAGTTTTGCTTGCATAGTATATGGAGTGAAACACCTTATCCTTCCTCTGCCCCAAAACTGCACCAATAGCATAGTCACTGGCATCGCACATCAATTCAAAAGGCAATTCCCAATCCGGAGTGATTATCACCGGGGCTGACACTAGTCTCCTTTTTTGTTCCACAAATGCATCCAGGCATGATTCATCAAAGTTGAACTGGATGTCCTTCTCCAATAAGTTGCAAAGGGGCTTAGAAATCTTGGAGAAGTCTTTTATGAGTCTCCGGTAAAAGCCGGCATGACCAAGAAAGCTGCGAATTCCTTTTACTGCATTTGGTGAAGGAAGTTTGTCAATCACCTCAATCTTTGCCTTGTCAACCTCCAACCCCTTGATAGAAACCTTATGGCCAAGAACAATGCCTTCTTGAACCATGAAATGGCATTTGTCCCAGTTTAGGACTAGGTTGGTCTCTTCACATCCTTTCAACACAGAAGAAAGAATCTACGGATAGCTATCTAAGAATCTCTAAACACCGAAAAATAATCATAAAGACTTCTAGGCCATGCTCAATCATATCCGTAAAGATAGCCATCATGCAATGCTGAAAGGTTGTTGGTGCATTACATAACTCAAATGGCATTCTCTGGAAAGCAAACGTACCATAGGGACATGTGAATGTTGTCTTTTCTTGATCTTCAGATGCTATGGCAATTTAGTTGTATCCAGAGTAACCATTAAGGAAGTAGTAATAAGCCTTTCCAGCCAATCTATCTAACATTTGGTCAATGAAAGGGAGTGGAAAATGATCCTTCCAGGTAGCTTTATTCAATTTTTGGTAATCCATGCATATCCTCCATCCAGGGACCTTGCGAGAAGGGATGAGCTCATTATTTTCATTGGTAACCACCGTCATACCTCCTTTCTTTGGAACACATTGGACTGGAGAAACCCACAGGCTATCGAAAATAGGATAGACTATGCCAGCATCAAGCCATTTAATTATCTCTTTGCTCACCACTTCCTTTATTATTAGATTCATTCGCCTTTGGTGCTCCAGTACTCCATTTAGATTATCCTCTAACAGAATCTTGTGCATACAAATGGAGGGGCTAATGCCATGAATATCAGCAATAGTCCATATAATGACATGTTTGTACTTCTGGAGCACACAAAGAAGTTTCTCCTCTTGCTCATCAATGAGTGATGATGATATGATTACTGGCAAGGTAGACATTGCTCCCAAGTAAGCATATTACAAGTGATTCGACAAAGGCTTCAACTTAAGCTTTGGAGGTTCCTCAATAGAAGGCTTAGGCAACTCCTTAGATGCTTGGAACTCTAGAGGCTCAAACTTGGATGACCTAAAATACTTAGGAAGACCATCAAACCGTTTAACAAAATTAAGTACAACATCCTTAGTATGATCTTCTTGGTTAGTTGTAGTAGTCAATGCTAATACAAGAGGGTCATCAGGAAAGTTAGCATGAAATGCATCAACAATTATATTATCAGGCATGCCTATATATGAACACTCTTCAGGATCATGAGGAAATTTAATTGTCTTAAAGATGTTAAAAGTTACCTCCTGATCCTGAACTCTCATAGTCAATTCACCTTTTTGGACGTCAATGAGTATTCTTCCTGTGGCTAGAAATAGTCTGCCAAGGATTAGAGGCACGTTTCGATCTTTCTCCATATCCAGAATTATGAAGTCTGTAGGGAATATGAACTTGTCCACCTTGAGTAAGACATCTTCAACAATTCCCTTCGGGTAAGAGTAGGAGTGATCCGCTAGTTGGAGGGTAACTGATGTCAGCTTACATTCCCCCAAACCTAGTTTCTGGAAAATGAATAGGGGCATGAGATTAATACTTGCCCCCAAGTCACACAAGGCTTGTCCATAGAATTTTTTTCCAATTGCATATGGAATTGTGAAGCTTCCTGGATCTTTCAATTTTAGAGGAAGCTTCTATTGCAAAATAGCACTGCACTCTTCTGACAATGCCACAGTCTCAAACTCACCCAGTTTTCACTTTTTAGACAATATATCCTTCATGAACTTCACGTAACTAGGCATTTGTTCTAATGCCTTTACAAATGGAATGTTTATTGGAAGCTTTTTGAAGACTTCCAAAAATTTCTTGAACTGTGCATCCATTTTATGCTTGGCAAAGCGATTAGGAAACAACAAGGCAGGAGAAGTGCTTTTTTCTTTCTTCTTGATTTCTTCCTTATTTGGCTTATCTTTGCTCTTGGCAATTACCTTACTCCTTTGGTCTTCTTTGTACACAATCTCTTCTTCTTGTGTCACCTTAGTATCCTCAACAAGTAGTTTGGTCTTGGGATTCCTTTCTATGTTCTTCCCACTTCTAAGGGAAATAGCTTTGCAATCCTTTGGGTCACTTTTTCGATTACTGATGGTGTCATTGGGAAATAACCCCAGAGGTTGGTTATTGATAGCATTTGCCAATTACCCCATCTATTTTTCCAATGCTCTCATTGAAGTTGTTTGGCTTTGAATCATTGCATCATTTCTAGCTAAATAAGCATCAATTTTAGACATATAAGTATCAGATTTAACCATAAACTGCATGAACATGTCCTCAAGTGATGGTTTCTTCTCTTGTGGTGGTGGTCTTGCTTGTGAAGAGAAACCAGGAGGATAATGTGGTCTCTCATTTCCAGCTAATGAAGAAGTTGCTCCTTGGTTATCCTTCCATGAGAAGTTTAGGTATTCCTCCACCCAGGATTATACTATTGTGAATATGGGTTATTTTGAGGAGGATAATAGTTTCCCATGTATTGAGCACTCTCCATATTAGATGGGCATCTATCCGTTACATGGTTATCCCCACATCGATCACACAACACGAATAGGCTTTGATGAGAGCTTACACCCAAACTGTCCAACTTGTTAGCAATTGCAGCCACTTGAGTAGAAAGTGACGTAATTGCGTCTACATCATACACTTCAGCCACCCTTTTTGAGGTATTTCTTGCAGATGGCCATTGATAGCTATTAACGGCCAATTCCTTCAATAATTGGTACACCTCATCAAATGATTTGCTAAGCAATGAACCACCAGAAGCTGCATCCATAATTGGACGGTGGTGAGGCAGCAAACCCTTATGAAATGAATAGATTTGGTGCTATGGTGGTATCTCATAGTGAGGACATCTTCTCAAAAGATACTTGTACCTCTCCCAGGCTTCATACAACGATTCAGATTCAGCTTATGTGAATGAGGTGATATCATTCACCATCTCCGCAGTCTTGGCAGGTGAGAAGTATTTGTTTAGAAACTTGCCACATACATCATTCCAAGTGCTTATAGACCCTGCTGGCAAAGATTGCAACCAGCTTTTGGCTCTATCCCTAAGAGAGAAAAGAAAGAGCCTTAAACAACTGGCGTCTTCAGAAACACCATTATGCTTGAAGGTGTCGCACATCTCCAAGGAATTTGACAGATGAGCATTTGGGTCTTCATTTGGAAAGCCACCAAATTGCACTGATGTTTGTATCATCTGTATGAGGGCAGGCTTGATTTCAAAATTATTAGCTCGGATGGGAGGCCTTGTGATACTCGATTGAAGATTACCCATATGAGGAGTAGCAAACTCCCTCAAAGGCCTTGTGTGATGATTGTGATCCGCCATTGTAAGTGTACCTAAAACTGACAAAGAATGAAACTTGAATTAAAATAAAATAAAAGAAAAACTTGAACTAGAACTAATCAAACTTGTTGTCAATATTAGCAAAGCAAAAATTAGCCGTAATCCCCAGCAATGGCTCCAAAAACTTGTTGACCACTTTTGTGTACTGCAAGTGCACGGGTCGCACAAGTAATAAAGTGAGAAGTTAAGTTCGTTCCCTCGAGGATTAGGATTAATATCTAAGCTAACTATCAACCAGTAGTTTTAGAAATTCTATTCAAGGACATTCAAATAGGGAGAAAATGTGTGAATTAATTAAAAGACTAGAAAGCTTTAATAAGAGATTAAGAGTCAAGGATTGGAGAATAGGGACTCCTTCTTCACTAACTATTCCACTTGATAATATGCAACCAATGAAGCATTATGTCTGAATGAATTTGTTAGCATAAGAACCTCCACCAGCTAAAAGCCTATGTCTAGGTCAATTAACCATATGTTGTTTGCCTAGCTCACTATGTGTTCGTGAAAACTAGAGCAAACTCCATTCATTAAGATTAATTCTTAACAATTGTTATGCATGACCAAAGGGTATATTTCTATCCCGTTAGCTAATTAGCTCACTCATCCATTAGAATGAAATTAAACATGCATTAACCATATTCATGATCTAAAACCTAAATCCCCATGTCAAGTTCAATAGATTCAACCAAAACAAAATAAATGTTGGCCACACATTCATGAGTATTAAGAAAAATATGGATGAACAAACCACATCATCATAAATAAATCACAAGGTTACAAAATCATCAAGTTTACATAGAAAGATACAAAGGAATCCCTAAAATTAACTTAGCTAGCCATGGAACACGAAAATTGTTGGTGTATGCCCTAGAGGCCAATACATTTTCTGTATTTACTTACATTCTATTATGCTATTTTAATATATGAGGCATTTCATTTATTGTGTTCTTTTTTAATAAACATAATAAAATCCTTAGAATAGTAAGTTTGATGCCATAAGACATCAAGTGAATGACTTGATCATGAGATCCTTTTGGTTATAACACTATTCTTAAATGTCCCTAGTCAAGTATTATTGTTAATTAGGACAACAATAATGCATTGAGACTAGTATGTGCATAGACTGATGACCACATCTCACGGGTCATGGATATAAGATATCAAGTCTTCACATGGGTACATATTAGAGTAATGATGTACTGGAGAACGCTACATGGATCGTTACGTGAGTGTCATAAGCGATTCTCATAGTGGCAATGGTGTCTGTGGTCTTTTGACCTGAAATCACTATAATTCCTACATGAGGAGTTATGTGTTTTAATGCCATTAAACGTCATCTGTAACAAGGTGAATATAAAGTTAGTTATTGGACATACCACGAATCATGCAAAGGGATGTGAGTGACTTAGATGGAATTTGTCACTCCTACATAACAGAAGCGATATCTTCGGGCCCCTTGATTGAGTGAGACTGCGAAATGCATGGCCATGCTCAAATGAGTTAATATGAGATATTGATTTCATTTGTTGTTACAAAGTCTACTAGAGTATCAGGAAACGAATGATTGGACTATACAAGGGTGGCACATTTCATGCCTTATGTTCAATCTAGATATCTTGACAAAGGGACTAAACGACACGGAAACATTAGTCACAGAAAGGTTATGTCAAATCATTGACATTCTTATTACTTGGGTAGCAGCGATGTGTTGCTAGATACCACTTACTGCTTGCAATATTAAAATGGGATTTTAATATTACTGCCAATGTAATGAGAACCTGTAGGGTCACACACATAGAGCAGACTAAAATTAGAGCAATAAATCCAAGTTGGACTCGGATTCAAATATGGGCCAGACTCATAACAGATGAGTCTAGGGTTGCACAACTTACCTTGCTGCTGTTCACACTCACTTAAGGCAGTCATTATTATAAATAGTACTGCTAAAGGACTGCTAAGACACACATATTACAGAACCCTAGCTGCACCTACAACAAAGTGAGTGAGAGAACGACAAGTTTATTCTCTTCTTTTCACAGCTAGTACTGTGTGAGAGACGTGAGGCTCCTCTTTGCGGACATTGGACGTTCGTGAGTCTATTTGTGTGGATACCATAGAGACATTATTTCTATTACGGTGTTGGTGATTCACGTCACTTCCTTTTGATCACGCTTCAAGAGGTAAATTATTTTAAAACTCAGATTATGGCTTTTCACATGGATCCTTGGTGGGAATCCTATTTTTTCGCTGTGTAATGTATCTGCAATTCCCAACAAAAATGCCACAACCATTTCCATGCCTATGCCTTAGAATGAGAGAGAGTAGAGAGAGAAGAGGGGAAACACTATAATGTTGGTGCTTGGAAGAATGGTCCTCCTTGAAGTATGGTGGATTCCACTTCTAGTCCCTTCACAACTCTCCAAAATGCCAGCAAATGAGCCCTAGCTGCATTTTCTCACGACCCTTAACTCTTGTCCTTTTCTGATCTGATAGCATCGTATTTATGGGCTCTGCTGACCTCCACGCGCCGCGGCGTGCACTTGTCTGTGCCTTAGTATGCCAGCCTCTGTCCTCTCAGTACGTTGTAACCTGAGAGCTCCACGCCGCAACGTGAACATGGCTTCGCCGCAGCGTGAGAAACTGAGATGTCTCCTGGTTCTTCTCTTCCTATGCTGGGCCATAGGTTGCTCCAATTCATCAATTTTTTTAGCCTATCCTACAATTTATAGTGCACCCAATTAATCACAAGTGCAAAATCAACATAATCTAACAAAAGAATTGGAAATATGTTCACAAAACAAAGAGGAAGACATCAACAAACATTTGAATGAAAATAAGGCTAAAGTATTCCAATTATGCCTAAGAACAAGGACTGAGCAATCAATAAAGCACTGATATAGGGCACAAATAACTACATTTTATGGAGTTATCAATCATATTGTATGCATCCATGTTTTGATGTTGCTTCTGAAGCTCATAGTTCATGGTGGCCAGCAAGAGACAGCCGACGTCCAAGGCATCATCTTGACGCTTCTTATAAACATCCTTTTCAGCTCTAAGGGCATTTGCAACAGGTGGCTCAGGAGCGGACTGCTCTAGAACATACTATTTTTTCTGGTGTTTGAGGACAATCCTTAAATTCCTGTACCAGTCTAGAAAGTTTGTTCTAGACAATTTGTCCTTCTCAAGGACTGATCGCAATGACAAGTTATTTGTCGTGTTTGTTGCCATGGTTATCTATCAATAGAAACATGCAAAGTATAAGTATCATGCCATAAACATATTTAACAAGGTCTTTAATTAAATATGCCTCCCACTATTTTATTCAAAACAATGACCCTCATCATTGACTTGGAAAATCCTATCGTAAGATTTCCTAGTTGGCTAAGATCCATATTTCACCTAGCTTTGAGTCAGCTTTGGCTGCTCACTCAAAATTTAGTTATTTAGGTAGGAAACATTTTCTAATTACATCACATGTAACTCTTGGATAGTTGGGTGAATAACAATTATTCTAATCCATCAAATGGACTAAAGCCCAACTCTATACCTCTAAGCCTTCAATCCTATTGAAATGACCTAGTTAAGTCAGACCCAATGGTTAGTAGTTGGATATTACATTTATCCTATCACGTCTTACTAATATAGATAAAGGCATCCTACTTTGGCAGACCAACACTTAATTGATACTAGCCTTGACGAGTGTCATGCATTAGAAGGCATCACATAATGACTTAATATTTGTTTTGAGGGATTTTTTTTAATTAGATCTCACCATTTGTTAAACTATTTAACATATCATAAACATCCATGCATCTCATACATATAAAGCATATAAAGAATGTGACATGGTTATGGCCCCTAACACAATGATTCTCCCAAGCCAATGAGAGTATCAAAAACTAAACCTAGTGAGTGAACCAGCTTCACCAAGTGTCTTCCACTAACGTCCTCATTAGATGTCGTCTTCTTGCCTCCACATCAAGATTACATTACAAAGTATAAAAAAACTTTGTTTTACATATGAGGGGAGTTAGGTGAGAAGAGAATGTACAATCAAAATGTAGAGAGAAAGGTATGGCACGCAGGCCATATTTAAAATAACCCAAAAAGGCAAAAAAGAGGATTAAGGCCATAACCATGCACCATGCACCACAAAGAACACAAAAGGTCAAAATAATAATACATTATTATCATTGTGAAACATAAAAATGGATTTGAATTTTGTGACTTTGAAAAACACATACTACCCAAGGGGGTCCCGCTGCCCATTCAATGGGAGGCTGCCCCTTGTAGGGTGTAGGGCAATGCCTCCTTGATGGCTGGGGCATCAACGCTTGAACCCTTATAGCCACGAGGACATGAACACTTCATGTCACGGGGAAACCGTGCGCCGCTGTCCAGAAACAACGTTTGCTTGACATCAACACTTGATGTCACCACAGACCAGAAACAAGGTTTCCAGAAACCTTGCATCGCACCACTTTCCAGAAACACAGTTTACTTGACATCAACACTTGATGCAGCCGCAGACCAAAAATAAGGTTTCCCGAACCCTTGCGGCACTGCGCTATATATATCACATATATACCAGAAAACTTTACAAAAACTAATATGCATACAAAACGATTTTCACAGAACATATGAACATCTTCATGGTTTCGAAAACATCATCATGGTTCCGCATACAATATATCAAACAGGTTATGTTTTTGCAAAGGTTTATTTCGATTTCTGAAATAACACATTAAAGATCATGTCTTTTACTAAAAAGAGAACAGCTAATTATGTTATTTCATACAACACGTAAACAGAAAAGACCGAATCATGGTTTCACAAGTGGCTCTGATACCACTGTTTGGAAATCTATGAACGAAATCACAGCAAAAAAGGATTCCCACCAAGGATCCATGCAAATAAAAAAAGAGAGCCATGAAACATGATTTTTTGAGTTTACCTTTTGAAGCCAGATGAAAAAAAAATGATCACGAAAATCACTAGCACCATAACAATGAAGGTACCTCTATGTTGTCCACACAAATAGACTCATAAACATCCAACATTTGTGATCTTGGAGTCTCACGTCTCCTGCACAGTGCTAGTTGTGAAGAGAAGAGAAACCTGTCTCTCACTCACTCACTATTTCTATTAGGGTACGACTAGGGTTTGCAACTAATGGTCCTTGACAGCCTCTTAGCAGTACTATTTATAATAGTGATGCCTTATTCGAATGAATGTAGCAATAGGTTTAGTAGTGTAACCTTGGACTCATCTATTATAAGTCTGGCCCTTAATAGCGCCTTAGTCCAGCTTGGATTCTAATTTCTCTAATACAGTCTGTTCTATGCGTGAGACCTTACAGGTTCTCATGACGTTGACAATAATATTAAAATCCAATTTTAATATCACAAGCAGTGAGAGGTATCCAACAACACATCGCTACTACCCAACTAATGAGAATGTCAGTGATTTGACATAACCTTTCCATGACCAATGTTTCCGTATAGTTTAGTCCCTTTGTCCAACTATCTATATTGAACATAAGGCATGAAACGTGTCACCCTTGTATAGTTCAATCTTCCATTTCTTGATACTCGAGTAGACTTAGTAATAACAAATGAGATCAATATCTTATATTGACTTATTTGAGCATGACCATGCATATCATAGTCTTACTTAATCATGGGGCCCGAAGATATCGCTCCTGTTATGTAGGAGGGACAAATCCCATCTAGGTCACTCATATCCCTTTACATGATTTATGATATGTCCAATAACCACCTTTATATTCACCTTGTTATAGATGATGTTTGATAGCATTAAAACATACAACTCTTCATGTAGGAATCGTAGTGATTTCAGGTCAAATGACCACATATACCATTGTCATTTTGAGAATCGCTTATGACACTCACGTAATGATTCGTGTAGCATTCTCATGGTGTGTCAGTCTAATACATCATTACTCTAATATGTATCTATGTGAAGACTTGACATCAACACAGTTTACTTGACATCAACACTTGATGCAGCCGCAGACCAAAAATAAGGTTTCCCGAACCCTTGCGGCACTGCGCTATATATATCACATATATACCAGAAAACTTTACAAAAACTAATATGCATACAAAACGATTTTCACAGAACATATGAACATCTTCATGGTTTCGAAAACATCATCATGGTTCCGCATACAATATATCAAACAGGTTATGTTTTTGCAAAGGTTTATTTCGATTTCTGAAATAACACATTAAAGATCATGTCTTTTACTAAAAAGAGAACAGCTAATTATGTTATTTCATACAACACGTAAACAGAAAAGACCGAATCATGGTTTCACAAGTGGCTCTGATACCACTGTTTGGAAATCTATGAACGAAATCACAGCAAAAAAGGATTCCCACCAAGGATCCATGCAAATAAAAAAAGAGAGCCATGAAACATGATTTTTTGAGTTTACCTTTTGAAGCCAGATGAAAAAAAAATGATCACGAAAATCACTAGCACCATAACAATGAAGGTACCTCTATGTTGTCCACACAAATAGACTCATAAACATCCAACATTTGTGATCTTGGAGTCTCACGTCTCCTGCACAGTGCTAGTTGTGAAGAGAAGAGAAACCTGTCTCTCACTCACTCACTATTTCTATTAGGGTACGACTAGGGTTTGCAACTAATGGTCCTTGACAGCCTCTTAGCAGTACTATTTATAATAGTGATGCCTTATTCGAATGAATGTAGCAATAGGTTTAGTAGTGTAACCTTGGACTCATCTATTATAAGTCTGGCCCTTAATAGCGCCTTAGTCCAGCTTGGATTCTAATTTCTCTAATACAGTCTGTTCTATGCGTGAGACCTTACAGGTTCTCATGACGTTGACAATAATATTAAAATCCAATTTTAATATCACAAGCAGTGAGAGGTATCCAACAACACATCGCTACTACCCAACTAATGAGAATGTCAGTGATTTGACATAACCTTTCCATGACCAATGTTTCCGTATAGTTTAGTCCCTTTGTCCAACTATCTATATTGAACATAAGGCATGAAACGTGTCACCCTTGTATAGTTCAATCTTCCATTTCCTGATACTCGAGTAGACTTAGTAATAACAAATGAGATCAATATCTTATATTGACTTATTTGAGCATGACCATGCATATCATAGTCTTACTTAATCATGGGGCCCGAAGATATCGCTCCTGTTATGTAGGAGGGACAAATCCCATCTAGGTCACTCATATCCCTTTACATGATTTATGATATGTCCAATAACCACCTTTATATTCACCTTGTTATAGATGATGTTTGATAGCATTAAAACATACAACTCTTCATGTAGGAATCGTAGTGATTTCAGGTCAAATGACCACATATACCATTGTTATTTTGAGAATCGCTTATGACACTCACGTAATGATTCGTGTAGCATTCTCATGGTGTGTCAGTCTAATACATCATTACTCTAATATGTATCTATGTGAAGACTTGATATCTCATATCCATGACCCGTGAGACGTGGCCATCAGTGTACGCACATACTAGTCTTAATGCATTATTATTGTCTAACATTAAAGGATTTTATTATGTTCATAATAAATAACACAATAAATGAAATACCTCATGTATTAAATAAATAGCATAATACAATGTATGTAAGTATAGTCAAAATAAATTGGCCTCTAGGGTATACACCAATAGTAATAAGGTTGATCCATAGAGGTGGAACCCTTATGTAATAAGGTTGATTCATAGAGGTGGGACCCTTATGTAATAAGGTTGATCCATAAAGCTAGCAAGAGTTGGTTTCTGCAGTTATAAGGTTAAACCATAGTTCACCATAATTCGTAACTAAGGGAGT
The DNA here is from genome assembly GCA_029884595.1 of Ormosia semicastrata. Classification (NCBI taxonomy): domain Eukaryota; kingdom Viridiplantae; phylum Streptophyta; class Magnoliopsida; order Fabales; family Fabaceae; genus Ormosia; species Ormosia semicastrata. The sequence continues at coordinate 67,648,363 of JAQQTO010000061.1, read as the reverse complement.
GAGATAAGTCCATTGACCTTACAAAGTAGTAAGTCAAGCACTTTATTAAAGGTGGAGTTGTGATGAGTTAAGTCCTATGTGAGGCTAGTCTAAGTATGAGTTAAGTATTATCCTAGGTGAAGAAGTAAGGTAAGTAGTAGAAGTAGTACATTCACTATTGTGAGATGGAACAGTCCATTTATTACCAGGTAGTCTAAGGGCTATTTAGCCTATTCTACATAGATAAATATAAGAGAACGCAGTTCTTGAGAATAGTTAAGTTATATGTATGAGTTTGGTATTGGATTATGAGGTTGCTAGATGAACGTTTACATAGAGTCAGAATGTGAATGTTCTAGTGGCAGTGAGTAAAGTCTCATTTACTTATTACAATTGTTAATCCAATGCTAGTAGTGTTATTCATTGTGAGCTGATATTTGTATAGTACTTATATCAGGTTAATGAATAACTAGACCAAAGATGTTTCAGAGTTCATTTATTCAATATAAATATTTAAATGATGGTATTGGTTACTCATACTGAGAATTATTATTTCTCATCCCGCTGTGTTTCCATATAAATCCAGGTCAAGGCCCTACAAGAGGGTGAGAAGATGAAGAAATTAGAAGAACTAGAAGAGTTTAGTTTTAATATTTTCAGTTCAAAGCTTATGTAATAGTTTATATTTGCTTTTTAAGGATGTAAAAAGTTGTATGTATTTATCACTTTTAGTTATGGCTCTCCATAATTATTTATTAAATGTTATAGATTAATGGAAGTATAAGTTAGAAGTAGCATGACTAATACTGCTTATCCAGGTATATGTCAAATATACTAGGGGTACTAGTATTAGGCTGTTACACTTTGGACTAAAGAATGTAGGAGCCACCTATCAGAGAATGATGAATAAGGTTATTGAGGACCAAGTGGGGAAAATGCTAGTGGTTTATATTGATATATGAGAGTAAATACCCCACAAGCTAGATCACACATCTCGGACCTCAAAAAGGTGTTTGTACAACTCTAGAAACATAACTTGAGGCTTAACTTGGAGAAGTGCACCTTCGAGGTCCAAACCAGTAAATTCTTGAGCTTCATGTTGACTCACCATGAGATTGGGGCAAATGTAGACAAATGTCAAGTAGTGCTTAACATGTATAGCCCATAAAACATGAAGGAGGTACAATAGTTAATAGGTCAGATAGTGGCCTTCACATATCTCCTTGCTAAAGCCACTCACAAATCTCTTCCCCTCTTCAGACTCCTCAAAAAGGAGAAAGATCTTGAGTGGACCCAAGTGTGTGAGGATGCCTTTACATCTTGAAGAATTTTCTATCCTCTCCCCCCATGCTGACAAGACCGGAACTCGGTGAGACATTTTACGTGCACCTCTTAGTCCATGAAGAGGCTATAAGTTCAATTCTAATCCAGGAGATAACTGAGGGGTAGAAGCTAGTCTACTTTATGAGCAAGGACCTGGAAGGCCTCGAGCTCCGCTACTAGAAATTAAAGAAGGTTGCTTTCGCACTTGTCACCACAACCAAAAAACTCATATAGTACTTTCAGTGCCATCATTTGATGGTGAGGATGAACCAACCTATCCGTCTGATACTACACAAGCCGAAACTAGTAAGAAGAACAATAGCCTAGTCCATTGAGCTTTCTGAGTTCGGGATTGCATATGAGCCCCGACTAGTAATTAAGGCTCAGGTGCTTTCAGACTTCTTAGCAGAGCTCACATTAGACCCTAGAAACCTTGAGGGAATTTCCTAAACCATATTCATCAATGGATTCTCAAACCCTAAGGGAAGTGGTTCCGGGGTGACCTTGGAAAATTCTGAAGGAGTAATAATAGAGAACTCCCTGAAGTTTGAGTTTCCTACTTCAAATAATCAAGCATAATACGAAGTGTGCATTGTCGGGCTCGTGATGGCCAAGCATATGGGAGAGGCCGAGATCACACTTTGCAGCACCCAACTTGTGACCTCCTAGATATGAGGTGATTATCAAGCTAAGGAACCCTTCCTTCAGAAATACTTAGCCAAAGTCCAAGGGCTCCTAAAAAATTTTCAAGTTGCCTAGATAGAACACATACCCAGGGAACAGAACTCTAGGGAGGACCTCCTATCCAAACTGGCTAGCACCAAGAGCTCGAGCAACAACCTCTTCATGATCCAAGAGAGCCTCTCTCAGCCTTCTATCACAGGCTCAACCATTTTCCAGGTGGAAGGAGAGGAGCGTACGTGGGTCACCCCAATAATGGAGTACCTTCAGTGTAGAACTTGACCCTATGATCCAAAAGAATCCTCCAAGTTGGTTAAAATCATAGCCTAGTACATTATCTACAATGAATAGTTGTACCGCCATGGGTTCTCTTCACTTCTCCTCAAATGCCTCACACCAAAAGTGGCAAAATATGTTTTGGCCCAGATCCATGAGGGGAGTTGTAGACACCACTTAGGGGGCAAAGCCTTAGCTTTGAAGGCACTTAGGGTTGGTTACTATTGGCCAATAATGGAAGTTGACTGCCTCACGCATGTCCGAGTTTGTGATAAATGTCAGTGACACTTTGACCATTATCAAGCTCCTCTTGAAGAACTATCTACGACGTCTATACCCTGGCCATTCTACAAATGGGGTATAGATATCCTAGGTCCATTCCCTCAAGCACCTGGACAACTAAAGTACTTAGTGGTAGTTGTGGATTATTTCACTAAATGGATCGAAGCAGATCTTCTAGCCACGATCACCTTTGCTCAGATCCAAAAATTCACTCAACGCCACATCATCACTAAGTTTAGGGTCTCGGAGTCCATTGTAACAGACAACAGAACCCAGTTCAAAGGAAAACATTTCAAAGATCTGCTTGTTAGGCTTAAAATCAAGTACCATTACAATTCTGTTGAGAATACCAAAATCAATGGACAGGCTGAAGCCGCTAAATGAGTTATTATTTGAGGAATTAAAAAAGAGGTAGGACGAAGCTAAGGGAAACTGGGTTGAACAACTAGACCATGTCCTCTGAGCCTATCGGACTATGCTTCACACAAAAACAAGGGAAAACCTTTTCAAACTCACTTATGTGTGTGAGGCTATGATCGTGGTGGAGATAGGGAAACCCAACTAGCATCACCAATAATTTTCACATGACAGCAACCCCAAACTGAGTAGAGAGGACTTAGATCTTCTAGAAGAAAGAAGGCGCGTCGCTCACATACTGTTACCAAGTGACTTCCAGTACTCAAGAAGGGGGGTGAATTGAGTATAAAAACTTTTCGTAAACCTCTTTTAGAGAAAACACAACTATTAAAACTATTAAATAAATGCACAAAATAATGAGATGTAGAAGAAAAGCTTTAAAAAATAGCAAAGGATAAATTGTAATAAAATAAAGCTACGTAAAATAAAGAGATTAAAAAGAGAAAAGCAGACACAATATTTATCCTGATTCGACCACTAACCCACTTGTGGTCTACGTCTAGTCCTCGAAACAATATTTGAGATTTTTTACTACATATACAAGCTTGAATAGGTGCTTGCAACCGTTACACAAAAGAGCACTTTTCACACACAGGGAAACTCTACCCTTGTGCTAAAACCTCATCCTGCAAGGATACCTCACCCTTATACAAACCTTAGAGGGATACCTCACCCCCTTTACAGTATAGCAGAAAATAGATGAAGAGAAACTCTCACTCAGAGCAAATTATACAAATTGAAGTGCTAATGGAGCTCTCACAGAATATCTCAAAGTTTTGATCGAAAATAGAGCGTAGAAAATAAATTCATGAGTTAGTACAAGTAGAAAATAATTCAAAGTGTTAGGTCGTTTTAGAAATGACCCGAGGCTTCTATTTATAGAGAAATTCACGAAAAAGACCGTTAGGTGTAATTAAAACACATAATTTCAAAAGATATTTCCATATCAGTATACGTAAAAGGCCGTGTTTATTCGAATAGCTTTAGGTGTTATTCGAATAACACTGTTTATAAAAGCTTCGTGAAAAATAAACTGATATGGGTTATTCGAATAACTAATGTGTTATTCGAATAACTCTGTTAAAACTAGAGTTCTGAAGGAAAAGGATTATTCGAATAATAGCTGAGTTATTTGAATGATGTTTTTAACAAAACAGTTCTGAAACCTCTTTTATTCAAATAGCCAGACTGCTATTCGAATAGCATTTTGAAAAACCATAAACACATAGCAATATTTGAAAGTATTTATTTGAATAAAATAGATACAATTCGAATAATGATTTAAAAGACAGAAACAGCTGGAATGGTTTATTCAAATAGATAAGATGTTATTCGAATAAAACTATTAAAAACCAGTTTTGAAAAATCATTTCAAAAGCACTTAAGTTTCTTTTAAAACCCAATTTTATCTATTCTTTCAAAACAGTGAGATATTAAAATGAGCTCCGTACAAAAAGACTCTAAGTCCTAAAGCTATTCTTATAAGATCTTGGACTTGGTCTTTCCATCATCTTCATTTTTGTCTTCACGTTTGTTATCATCAAAATAAGTCTTCAAAGGCATATGTCCAATCACATTCTCCCCCTTTTTGATGATGATAAACTATCAATGAGAAAAGAGTTAGTGCATATAATTGGAATTCACAAAGAGGTATTAAAAGCTTACTCCCCCTCTTTAATTATATGAGGTAACGTATTCAGAGATATCAGAGATGTGGGAGTAGCTCCCTCTTTCATTTGGATTCCAATCTCTTTTTAATTTTTACCTGTCTTTTCACCTGTCTTTTCTCAATTACCTGTCTTTTCTCAAAGATAAATTTTTCTTCCCCTTTTGTCATGAGCAAAAAGGAGGGGTAAGTCCCATTTACAAGTATAAGAGCACAAAAAGAATCAAATAACTAGAACTCATAATCAGAATAAGCAAGATAATAGGTCACAAAAAAAATTTATTCATTAATAAAAAAGGATGCAATTACAAGAGCCAGAAATAAATGAAACACAGGCAAAACAAAGATCCTAAGAACTAAAGCTCCTAGAAATAGGCATCTGGTGGTGGAGGTGAAGAAGCAGGTACAGGGGCAGGTGATGCAACTCGTAAGGCAGCAACCTCACGTTCAATACCTTCTATTCTATAAAAAAGAATAGAGAAGGTGTGTTCCATATAAGCACGGTTATCATGCAAGGTAGCCATGATTTGCTCCAAAGTGATTGGAACAGGGGCAGCAGTAGGGGTAGTAGGGTCTGCTGGGTCAAAATCATCATCAACTTCATCTGGGTATGCCCAGCCTTCATCAGTCTCGATCATCTTCATTTTGTGCAAGGTGTGGGATCCGAAGACATTATGATGAGTCAAGGCTATAGCACGCTCAGTTTCCAACACCTGAGGATACTTACCGAGCAAGGTAGTGATGAAAATGCCATAAGGCAATTCAGATTTTTCCTTGTCCTTGGCCCTCATCATGTGTTTCATGATAAACACAGGCTAATTGATTTTATGACCGCTCTTCAGGATCCAGAGCATGAAGATGTCATCTTCACCAATATAGGCATAATTCCCACCACGTGGAGCCAGGATATGTGCATAAGCATAATGCAAGAGCCTATCTTGGCTTTTCAGCATTCCTCCCTTAAGGCCCTTGTCTGGTAAGGCAAGACCAGGCTTCAGCAAATCTTCAATTGTCTGATTTCTGTCGAACTCAAGGAAGAGAGGGTTGTCATCTTCTTCAATGGGTGTGCTAGCGAACTGCAACCTAAACATTGTCTACTAGTCCTGCAGAGTGATGATGATATTCTGATCGCAGACCTAAGAGAGGAGGTTCTGGCCAGCAATCGCAAGATTGCAGTAAAACATCTTGAGTAGAGCAGGGTAGAGAACAACCCGGTGAGAACAGAGCTGCAGAACTCCTTGATTTTGTAACAGGGTCAGAAAGTCGAAACCCCTGTTCTGCTAAAAGAAAGAGAGATCAAGGTATTTAGGTTAGACAAGATTGCACTCCCAAAAGTAGGTAATGAAGCGGCCACAGTGCTCTTCGTTGGAGGAGAGTCTTCGCAAGTCAAGCGTATTGTTGTAAGGTGCAGTCTTCGTGCGAGGGCGCTTTCTGGAGGAGGAGGCCATGGTGTTTGGAGGTTTGGAAGAGAGAGAGAGAGATAGGAGGAAAGGATGTGAGCAGAGAAAAGATGGAGGCATGGGCAGTGAAGGAGAAGAGGAGTAAGATGGTAGGGTGCGCAAGGGCCTTTTAAAGAGAGGCCCGTGTTTATTCGAATAACCAAGAGGTTTATTCGAATAAACCTTCATAGAAACTCAAAAGTCAGAGGTTTCAGCTAGGTTTTATTCGAATAGAAGGAGATCCTATTCGAATGGAGGATCTGGGAAGGCCAAGCGTTGTTGCCATTTAACAAGTTTTATTCAAGTAACCTAGGGGTTATTCGAATAGACAGAAAACAGCCAAACAAGACTGATAAACTAAGTCTTTGGTTATTCGAATAAACTGAGTTTTATTCGAATAGACAGAGAACAAACATAAACGACTGATAACACAAGTCTTAGGTTATTCGAATAATTTGAAAGTTATTCGAATAGAAAGAGACCACGGCAAACATAGAACTGACATAGAAACCAATTTATTCGAATAAACCTAGCGTTATTCGAATAAAACTATCAGAAACACAGTAAAGCATATTTTCAGAAAGGAAATTTAAAAGAGAAATGTAACACCCCAAATTTTAGACTATCTTACAGAAATGACAGAATTACACTATTTGTGTTTTCTGTGCACTATAAAAAATAATTTGATTATTCCGATACTATTTTTGATTTGTGTGATTTGCTCCGGATCAGGAGAATAATAATTTTTGGGCCGAGGAAATTCTTATCTGATTTATTTAGAGATGGGGGATCTTACTTAACTCGAATCTGAGTAACACAGAAAAGAATCTCTTAATTTTTAGAATTTATCTGTAAAATAATTCTATTTTACTGATAAATATCTGTTGCTTTATGCATAGCTGTTATTGCTATGAATTATTTGACCTAGTATAGTTTAATTTGCCATTATAATCAACCGACCAAAAACTGAATATAAGTCACCCAAATTCGACATATTTTTCCAAAACCTCGTTATATTCTAAAAGAAAGCATTTGGCCAGTTTAGAAAGCATTTGGCCAGGAATCCCAATCCGACTAGAACCGACCAAAATTCTGGGAATCCCCAATCCGACCAAAAAATTCTGGAATCCCAACCTGATCGAAGTTCCTCAAGATTTTCCCCAACGGTTTTCATTTCAAGTCTATTTTCGATAAGCCTATTTTGACAAACAAAACTATAATTTTATGAATACATTCTTGTCGATACTGATCCGGTCTCTCTCAAGTATTATAGGGATCTAAAAGACCAATCTCATGTAACTCATTCGACAATCCAAGATTTTTGAAGGTCTTGATACCAACAGAATTTGGACAAGATCCAAACACTTGAAGAAATTTTCCTAACATTTTGATCCCATCGGATTTAATTACTGAATGTAAGCATAAGTTAAGTAGTGAGCTGAATTCGACACCTTCAGAGCATTTCTCGATAACATCAACCGGTAGTTCGACAGAACCCAAAATACCTCAAAATCGAATGAAGCTGATTCTCAGTTTTTGAATCAGAAATCAAAGATTTTGGCTGTTATTGCTATTTCTTCTGACCAAGATTATCTATTTTGACCAAGGTTTATCTTTTCTGATAAAGACTATCTATTCAAAACATGGAAGATGTCCTCAGATTCGACAAAATGATGGACGTTGCTGTTAGCAGAGAATCAGTCAATAAAAGTGAATCTGGTTCTCCTTTTCTCTCAATCTTGTCGGACGATTCTGCAAATTAAAAATGAAGATGACTGATATGTAATCGACCTAACTGATGATAAATAGTACTACTATTCGTTGTCGAACACGACTCTATGTCAAAAGTTACTTATTGTTAGACAAACATTATCCGTCGAATTAGACCTTCTGAAATAATGCCATATCCGTCGAATTTGAACTTCTGTTCAAATTTGTAGAATTTGATCTTCTGACTATTTGGTACCACGTTAAAATTCATCGAGTGAAAATATTAATTTCTGTCGAGTGAGGATACCAATGTCCGTCGAATTAGAATGATAATGTTCGTCAAGTTATGATGCTAATGACAGTCGAATAAGAATTTCTGACCATTTAGTAGAGAAACTTCTCTAATGTCAAAATCTGTCGAAATAGAATTTTGACCATATAGTACTTTCGTCGATTCGACACTTGGAAAATTTCTCCAACGTCGACACCCGTATGTCGAATTAGGATTTCTGTTAACCTTTTTGTATATTCGACAGTTTTGACCTTTGTTCGACTGAATTTTCATCCGACAGAACTTAGCTTTTAGCCATTCTGGGAAAATAATGTTCTCCCATTTTACATCATTTTGCCATATTAATTTTCATTGAATAATTGCCCTTGAAACTCACCGTCATGCAGCAGCTTGGAGGAGGTTCTACATGATTCTTGAACAATCCAAAGGCCTTGAAAGTCAAGTGAATGACATAAGCCATGTGGAATAGCAGGTGCACTCAGAATAGGATATTTTACTTCAAGTAAATCCTAAATTTTTTCCTGTGCTTATCCCACGGCAGCCGCCTCATAATTTCACTCTCATAAATTATATTTTCTCTCACATCAAAAAGTATCCATCTTTTTCTCTCAAATTCCACGAACCTGAGCATCATTTTTCTTCCTTTTCTCTCCATTGGTTCGGCCAAGCACCCTACGAACACCATCACTCATCTATAATTTTCATTCTCATCATTTTATAAAGCTAAACACCATTTGAAACACTTTCCATTTAGAAAGTTTTCCCAAAATCCCACTCTAAGTGCTTCAAAATCCCATTTCTATCTTACTTCCTTGGAGGTAAACTTTGATTTCTATGGTTTAAATTCATGTTTATGATTTTCTGAACCATGTTTGTTCCATGGTTTATTATTATTGAGCTTTGTTTGTGATTTTACTAATTGTTTTAGAATTGTTAGGAATTGTTGTGACTTGTACGAAAACAAGAAGAAGGAGAAGAGTTTGAAAAGCTTGTCTTCAAGAGGTAAGAGGGAGATTTTACCTCACCAACCATGTTTTGGTGGTGTGGGGATGGTTTTGGTACGGTGAAAAAATCCATAAAGGTTCTTCACCGATTGTTTGATGCTATTTGATTGTGTTTGTATTGTGTATGATTGTGTTTTTGTGCTTGCATGTGTGATATTATGTCTATTGCTTTGATATATGTTTGTATGTATGAAATTGTGTGCATGAAAATGTATGAGTAAAGTAAGATGTGAATAATGTGATGAACCGATTTTATGAGAGCTCCAAAGAGCTTGAGGCTTACGGTCATACTAGGCTAGAAAGGACCAAAGTCTTGAAAATGAGAGATTCAATTGAAAATGAAGGATTTAAATGAAAAAGAAATGAATTTGAACAAGATTGAAGGTTATGGGAAAAGAATCGGATATAATTAAACTGATGAATTAAAATGAGAACTGAGAGATTTAAATGAATTTGGGACAAATTTGAGTATAGCAAAGTAAAATAATTTTTGGGAAAATGAATTATTATAAATATGATTTTTAGAGGGAAATATTATAATTTTTGTTTTTAAAAGGGGCCATACTGTAATTATGATTTTTAAAGGGGCAATATTGTAATTATGATTTTTAGAGGGGCAAAATAGTAATTTTTGTTTCTAATAGGGCCATATTGTAAATAACAATTTTTGAGGGCCTAAAATGTAAATATTATGTTTTGGAGGGACTATTTTAGAAATATGAGTTTTATGAAGGACTGTTGTGAAAATATTATTTAAATGAGGATTATGAAGCAAATATTATGTTTCGAGGGGTTATTATGCATATATGAAAAATGAAGTTGAATTTTGGTGTTAAATGAGGAAAATAGTATTTTTGATTTAAAACGTGTGAAAAATATTTTACACGATTGACAAACAATGAAAAATTGATACATGATTGAGAAAGTGCGAAAAATATGGTTTCGCAATAAAATTACAGTAATGACACTGTTGGGCCAATATGAGGACCCCGAACTTGAGATAAAGAAAATTTAATTGAGAATAAGATAGAATGAATTGAACTGAGAATGGTGCATTTGTATATGCATTGAAAAGGTCCGATGGACTGGATAAGGCTATTTGCCTAGGAAGGAGAGAATACACCTCTTGAGTGGGTGCGATATGCGTAGTGTAGGTCTTTCGTTGACCTTGGGGCATCGGGGTGCGGGTTGCCTACAATGGACAAGTTAACGAGCTTAATCGTACCGTAGGTTAGACCGATGCAACACACCGATGATCCGGACCGAGACACTATCCTTAATCAAGATCTGATAAAGACTATCGAGTATGTGCTAGATGTGCAAAACTGAGCACGTGGTCTGAGGCACCTTTGTACCGACATGATCTTTACGATCACTCTTTTCGATCTGAGTTGTAGCTCCATGGAGTAGGAAAATTGAGTCTAGGTGCATGTACAGAGATACTGAGAGTATTATCGTAATTGTTGTTTATGATAATTGAATTATTGAATAATTAAATATTGATAAGGACATGATCGTAATTATGGCTTATTGTATGAATTATGATGATAAAAGATATTGTTGGCATAAGCGTAATTCTGTATGATGTGTTGATATGAGATATGATATGTGTTAGATAAATGATAATGGTGACATAATTGTAATTATGTATGATGTGTTGGTATGGGAATTTGTATGTGTTTATCTTCATTGCTACCATACTAGTATTGGCGTAGGTGATCTCACCTCTTTGTATGTCTATTCTATATTGTATTTATAATTTTAAAGACGTTGAGCAAGAACTTGAGCAAGAAGCTGAGGAAGAGCAGATTCTAGTAGAGGACGCTGAGTTTTGAAGTGATGGAGGAGTCTTGTTTCCTTGTGTATTTGAGATTGAGTAGACTACATCTTGGATAATAGTGTGAATATTAATATTTAAAGTTCCCATTGTCAATTAGACAGTATTGGGAAGTATACTATCGTACTCTGAGTGCGATTAGTATAGTGTCATCTGCGCGGACACCTATCCGTAGGACTTCGCGTCAAGTCGGACTTCCATCTTCTGAGGAGTCTGAGGAGGACCCGTCTGAGGGTTCTGATGTGTAGTAATACTTGGGCAGTATATTAGTTTAAATTAAAGTTTAAATATTTTGAGAGTCTAGTTGTATATATTAAAATATGACAATACTATGATTTGGGTACATACGATGTAAATAATTTGTGACAATGTTGTTATGTTTTTATTTTTCGCTAAATTTATCTTACTATCATCAAGAAGTTTTATAACTCATATTTATATTACAAGCACGATTTTCCAATGAAGGGGTAATTTGGTAATTGAGTAACACGAAGTGTGACGCCCTAAGGAGGGTGTTACATTAGTTGGTATCAGAGCCTAAGTTAGAGTCTTTTGGGTTTGTGGGTAGGTTTGTCTTGTTTGTGCTGTGTGAATCTCTGATGTTGAACACAGAGATATGTTTTGGTTTCTGAAAGGAGACGATGTTGTGTGAAATAGTTACGTTAAGTTCGTCGTGTTTTGATTTTATTTATCTTTGAAGAAAGATAATGGAACGTAGCGAACATGAGCATGTGGACGCGAGACGTGATGAAGATCGTATAGCCGCAGCTAGAAGTGTGATGCAAAAGGTGATTGAAATAGTAGTAAAACAGAGACAGATGATCACTCAGCAGCAGGAACTGATAATCGAACTTCATAGCTTATTAGGATTGGAGCAGCCATCGGATGTGAGAAGCTGTAACTTAGAACCTTCGAAAATCCAAGATGGAAGGAAGCGTAAGGTCAATCATTTTCAACGAGAGCCGTATGTGCGACCACTGGGGAAGCAACAATGAAAAAAGAGGGGGAGTACTAGTGGCAATGATTTTGGTCAGACTGTGGCATCATCACTGAAATGTTTCAAGTGTGGGAAAAATCATCTCACCAAAGATTGTCAGCATAAAGGGTTTATTTGTTATAGATGTGGGAAGCCTGGACATTTCTCCAGAGATTGTGATCAACTGAAGATGGAACTTTCCATTAGTGATACACGTATTTCAAAATCTCAAGAAGAAGAAAGAGCTGATGCAAAGAGTGTAGTGAGAATGTTCAAATATAAAAACTTGAGAAGCGAGGAAATTGTGCCATAGAGGGTAATCTTAAAACTGTATTGTATAATGCGTAAGGTAACCCAGTCTTTTGTGATCTGTGACTGTGTAAATCTTTTGGGGTTATCTGTGTTTTGTTCTTTTCATAATACTACTTCAACTTCTAAACTTGTTATTACTACTCCAGTCTGTTTGAAACTATCTTATTATTATTGGAGTTTGAAACTTTTCTATTGATCTGGCTTGTCTATTTCTTTTTCAAATAGACTGAGTAAATCAATTTGACTTATCCATGTCTTCGTTATAGTGTGATCAGAGTATTTCTACTCTTCTTATTAAACTTGTTGTTTATACTCAAGTTTTCTAACTTTACCTTATATCTATTGGATATCAAATCTTTTCTGTTGATTTGATTTGTTTATCTTAAATTACAACTATTTGAGAACCTGACTCTATAAATGGATTGGTTATTTTTCAACTATATCCTATTAGATTGTTACAATGTAACCTTAGTGTTTCCTTGACCTGAGATTTTTGGATTTGAATCCAGAAAGTTCATTTCTAAAATTTTTGGACTATGTTCATTTTGAAATCTATTAGACCATTTCAAATTCTTGTTGGACTAATCTGGTAACCTACCGAATAGTCTTATTACTTTCTTATGACCTTCATGATGTATTTCACGTATCTCAATTAAGAAGGATTATTCTTGATTCAATTTATGTCATAGAACCAAATATGGTGCGATTAAAAGAAAACTTGATATATGAGATAGTTTTGTGGACGCATTACAGACACTATGAGTATTTAATATTACCCGAATATTAAAGGATGTTTTGGCGATAGTTACAAATAAATAGGATCGTTCTTTCTTAACTAAGCAAATTTGTTATTATTGGCAATATTTTGACTTATTTTCAAAATTCGAAGGAACATGCTGAAAATCTAAATTCAGTATCTATTTTTGTTGTAAGTGTATGTCAAGTTTCGAGGACGAAACTTCTTTTTAGAGGGGGAGTATTGTAACACCCCAAATTTTAGACTATGTTGCAGAATTGACAGAATTACACTATTTGTGTTTTCTGTGCACTATAAAAAATAATTTGATTATTCCGATACTATTTTTGATTATTTTGTGTGATTTGCTCCGGGTCAGGAGAATAATAATTTTCGAGCCGGGGAAATTCTTATCTGATTTATTTAGAGACGGGGGATCTTACTTAACCCGAATCTGAGTAACACAGAAAAAAATCTCTTAATTTTTAGAATTTATTTGTAAAATAATTCTATTTTACTAATAAATATCTGTTACTTTATGCATAGCTGTTATTGCTATGAATTATTTGACCTAGTATAGTTTAATTTGCCATTATAATCAACCGACCAAAAACTGAATATAAGTCACCCAAATTCGACATATTTTTCCAAAACCTCGTTATATTCTAAAAGAAAGCATTTGGCCAGTTTAGAAAGCATTTGGCCAGGAATCCCAATCCGACCAGAACCAACCAAAATTCTGGGAATCCCTAATCCGACCAGAAAATTCTGGAATCCCAACCTAATCGAAGTTCCTCAAGATTTTCCCTAACGGTTTTCATTTCAAGTCTATTTTCGACAAGCCTATTTTGACAAGCAAAACTATAATTTTATGAATACATTCTTGTCTATACTGATCCGGTCTCTCTCAAGTATTATAGGGATCTAAAAGACTAATCTCATGTAACTCATTCGACAATCCAAGATTTTTGAAGGTCTTGATACCGATAGAATTTGGACAAGATCCAAACACTTGAAGAAATTTTCCTAACATTTTGATCCCGTCGGATTTAATTACTGAATGTAAGCATAAGTTAAGTAGTGAGCTGAATTCGACACCATCAGAGCATTTCTCGACAACATTAACGGTAGTTCGACAGAACCCAAAATACCTCAAAATCGAATGAAGATGATTCTCAGTTTTTGAATCAGAAATCAAAGATTTTGGCTGTTATTGCTGTTTCTTCCGACCAAGATTATCTATTTCGACCAAGGTTTATCTTTTTCGACAAAGACTATCTATTCAAAACATGGAAGACGTCCTCAGATTCGACAAAATGATGGACATTGCTGTTAGCAGAGAATCAGTCAATAAAAGTGAATCTGGTTCTCCTTTTCTCTCAAACTTGTCGGACGATTCTGCAAATTAAAAACGAAGATGACTGATATGTAATCGACCTAACTGATGATAAATAGTACTACTATTCGTTTTCGAACACGACTCTATGTCAAAAGTTGCTCATTGTTGGACAAACATTATCCGTCGAATTAGACCTTCTGAAACAATGCCATATCCGTCGAATTTGAATTTTTGTTCAAATTTGTAGAATTTGATCTTCTGACTATTTGGTACCATGTTAAAATTCATCGAGTGAAAATGTTAATTTCTGTCGAGTGAGGATACCAATGTCTTTCGAATTAGAATGATAATGTTCGTCGAGTTATGATGCTAATGACAGTCGAATAAGAATTTCTGACCATTTAGTAGAGAAACTTCTCTAATGTCAAAATTTGTCGAAATAGAATTTTGACCATATAGTACTTTCGTCGATTCGACACTTGGAAGATTTCTCCAACGTCGACACCCGTATGTCGAATTAGGATTTCTGTTAACCTTTTTGTATATTCGACAGTTTTGACCTTTGTTCGACTGAATTTTCATCCGACAAAACTTAGCTTTTAGCCATTCTGGGAAAATAATGTTCTCCCATTTTACATCATTTTGCCATGTTAATTTTTGTTGAATAATTGCCCTTGAAACTCACCATCATGCAGCAGCTTGGAGGAGGCTCTACATGATTCTTGAATAATCCAAAAGCCTTGAAAGTCAAGTGAATGACGTAAGCCATGTGGAATAGCAGGTGCACTCAGAATAGGATATTTTACTTCAAGTAAATCCTAAATTTTTTCCTGTGCTTATCCCACGGTAGCCGCCTCATAATTTCACTCTCATAAATTACATTTTCTCTCACATCAAAAAGTATCCATCTTTTTCTCTCAAATTCCACGAACCTGAGCATCATTTTTCTTCCTTTTCTCTCCATTGGTTCGGCCAAGCACCCTACGAACACCATCACTCATCTATAATTTTCATTCTCATCATTTTCTAAAGCTAAACACCATTTGAAACACTTTCCATTTAGAAAGTTTTCCCAAAATCCCACTCTAAGTGCTTCAAAATCCCATTTCTATCTTACTTCCTTGGAGGTAAACTTTGATTTCTATGGTTTAAATTCATGTTTATGATTTTCTGAACCATGTTTGTTCTATGGTTTATTATTATTGAGCTTTGTTTGTGATTTTCCTAATTGTTTTAGAATTGTTAGGAATTGTTGTGGCTTGTACGAAAACAAGAAGAAGGAGAGGAGTTTGAAAAGCTTGTCTTCAAGAGGTAAGAGGGAGATTTTACCTCACCAACCATGTTTTGGTGGTGTGGGGATGGTTTTGGTATGGTGGAAAAATCCATAAGGGTTCTTCACCGATTGTTTGATGCTATTTGATTGTGTTTGTGTTGTGTATGATTGTGTTTTTGTGCTTGCATGTGTGATATTATGTCTATTGCTTTGATATATGTTTGTATGTATGAAATTATGTGCATGAAAATGTATGAGTAAAGTAAGATGTGAATAATGTGATGAACCGATTTTATGAGAGCTCCAAAGAGCTTGAGGCTTACGGCCATACTAGGCTAGAAAGGACCAAAGTTCTGAAAATGAGAGATTCAATTGAAAATGAAGGATTTAAATGAAAAAGAAATGAATTTGAACAAGATTGAAGGTTATAGGAAAAGAATCGGATATAATTAAACTGATGAATTAAAATTAGAACTGAGAGATTTAAATGAATTTGGGACAAATTTGAGTATAGCAAAGTAAAATAATTTTTGGGAAAATGAATTATTATAAATATGATTTTTAGAGGGGCAATATTATAATTTTCATTTTTAAAAGGGGCCATACTGTAATTATGATTTTAAAGGGGCAATATTGTAATTATGATTTTTAGAGGGGCAAAATAATAATTTTCATTTTTAATAGGGCCATATTGTAAACAATAATTTTTGAGGGCCTAAAATGTAAATATTATGTTTTGGAGGGACTATTTTGGAAATATGAGTTTTATGAAGGATTGTTGTGAAAATATTATTTAAATGAGGATTATGAAGCAAATATTATGTTTCGAGGGGTTATTATGCATATATGAAAAATGAAGTTGAATTTTGGTGTTAAATGAGGAAAATAGTATTTTTGATTTAAAACGTGTGAAAAATATTTTACACGATTGAGAAACGATGAAAAATTTATACGTGATTGAGAAAGTGCGAAAAATATGGTTTCGCGATGAAATTACAGTAATGACACTGTTGGGCCAATATGAGGACCCAAAACTTGAGATAAAGAAAATTTAATTGAGAATATGATAGAATGAATTGAACTGAGAATGGTGCATTTGTATATGCATTGAAAAGGTCCGATGGACTGGATAAGGCTATTTGCCTAGGAAGGAGAGAATACACCTCTTGAGTGGGTGCGATATGCGTAGTGTAGGTCTTTCGTTGACCTTGGGGGCATCGGGGTGCGGGTTGCCTACAATGGACAGTTAACAGAGCTTCTGTACTGTAGGTTAGACCGATACAACACACCGATGATCCGGACCGAGACACTATCCTTAATCAAGATCTGATAAAGACTATCGAGTATGTGCTAGATGTGCAAAACTGAGCACGTGGTCTGAGGCACCTTTGTACCGACATGATCTTTACGATCACTATTTCCGATCTGAGTTGTAGCTCCATGGAGTAGGAAAATTGAGTCTAGGTGCATGTATAGAGATACTGAGAGTATTATCGTAATTGTTGTTTATGATAATTGAATTATTGAATAATTGAATATTGATAAGGACATGATCGTAATTATGGCTTATTGTATGAATTATGATGATAAATGATATTGTTGGCATAAGCGTAATTCTGTATGAAGTGTTGATATGAGATATGATATGTGTTAGATAAATGATAATGGTGACATAATTGTAATTATGTATGATGTGTTGGTATGGGAATTTGTATGTGTTTATCTTCATTGCTACCATACTGGTATTGGCGTAGGTGATCTCACCTCTTTGTATGTCTATTCTATATTGTATTTATAATTTTAAAGACGTTGAGCGAGAACTTGAGCAAGAAGCTGAGGAAGAGCAGATTCTGGTAGAGGACGCTGAGTTTTGAAGTGATGGAGGAGTCTTGTTTCCTTGTGTATATGAGATTGAGTAGACTACATCTTGGACAATAGTGTGAATATTAATATTTAAAGTTCCCATTGTCAATTAGACAGTATTGGGAAGTATACTATCGTACTCCGAGTGCGATTAGTACAGTGTCATCTGCGCGGACACCTATCCGTAGGACTTCGCGTCAAGTCGGACTTCCATCTTCTGAGGAGTCTGAGGAGGACCCGTCAGAGGGTTCTGATGTGTAGTAATACTTGGGCAGTATATTAGTTTAAATTAAAGTTTAAATATTTTGAGAGTCTAGTTGTATATATTAAAATATGACAATACTATGATTTGGGTATATACGATGTAAATAATTTGTGACAATATTGTTATGTTTTTATTTTTCGCTAAATTTATCTTACTATCATCAAGAAGTTTTATAACTCGTATTTATATTACAAGCACGATTTTCCAATGAAAGGGTAATTTGGTAATTGAGTAACACGAAGTGTGACGCCCTAAGGAGGGTGTTACAAGAAACACTTACCCAAATATAAAATACCTGCAAAACAAGATTTGGGATATCTCCAAAGCTTAAGTCAGTAAAAGATTCAAGAGAGATGAAAGTAATATTTAAGCAATAAATTCAATAATTATATGTTAGTTTGATCAATTATGCCCAATTCTCCTCTAATATAAAAGAATACTTCTTTTGCTAAGGGTATACTGAAAATATCTGCAAGTTGCTTAGTTGTTTCAACAAACTCAAGAATGCAATCCCTTTTTTGTACATGATCTCTGATAAAGTGATGTCTTATCTCTATATGCTTTGTTCTGAAATGCAGAATGGGATTCTTAGAGAGATTTATTGCACTAGAGTTACCACATCTTATCGGGATGTGATCAAGCTGAAGACCGTAGTCTAGAAGTTGTTGCTTCATCCATAGGATTTGAGCACAACAACTCCTAGCTGCAACATATTCAGCCTCAGTGGTAGACAAAGCCACATTATTTTGTTTCTTGCTATGCCAAGAAACTAAAGAACTACTAAGCAAGTGGCATGTCCTACTAGTACTCTTCCATTCCAATTTGCACCCAGCAAAATCAGAGTCGGAATAGCCTATTAGGCTACATGAGGCACCCTTAGGGTACCACAAGCCCATTTGTGAAGTGCCTACTAGGTACTTCATTATTCGTTTAACAGCACTTAGATGAGATTCCTTAGGGTTTGCTTGATATCTAGCATACATGCATACACTAAACATAATATCTGGCCTACTAGCAGTAAGATAAAGAAGAGATCTAATCTACCTATGTATTTCATTATTTCTACTGATTTACCTCCTTCATCTTTGTCCAAATAGCAAGAAGTGCCCATTGGAGTGGCCATATGTTTAGCATTTTCCATTTCGAACCTTTTGAGCAATTCCTTGCAGTATTTGGTTTGACTTAGGAATGTCCCTTCATTTGTTTATTTGATTTGAAGTCCGAGGAAAAAATTCAACTCTCCCATCATTGACATTTCAAATTCATTCTGCATTGTCTTAACAAATTCTTTGCAAAGGGATTCATTAGTAGCACCAAAGATAATATCATCCATATATACTTGCACAAGAAGAATATCATGCTTTTTATTTTTAATGAAAAGGGTAGTATCAACTTTTTCTCTTGAAAAATCATTTTCTAAAAGAAACTTACTCAACCTTTCATACCAAGCTCTAGGAGCTTGCTTTAAGCCATATAAAGTCTTTTTAAGTTTAAAAACATGGTTGGGTAGTTTATGATTTTCAAAACCTGGAGGCTGTTCAACGTATACCTCCCCTTGAACAAGGCCATTTAGAAAAGCACTTTTAACATCCATTTGATATAATTTGAAATCCATGATGCAAGCATATACAAGTAACATTCTAATAACTTCTAATCTAGCTACAGGTGCATAAGTTTCTTCATAATCTATTCCTTCTTCTTGATTATAACCTTTAACGACCAACCTAGTTTTGTTTCTAGTTATTAAACTATTTTCATTAAGTTTGTTTCTAAAAACCTATTTTGTGCTAATTATAGGATGATCATTAGGTTTAGCAACTAATTCCCAAACTCGATTTCTTTCAAATTGATTTAATTCCTCATGCATAGCTAAGATCCAATGCTCATCATCAAAGGCTTCAATTATATCTTTAGGTTCAATTTGAGAAACAAAGGCTAAGTGATTACATGCATTTCTAAGAGAATTTTGAGTACTTACACCTTTAGACACATCACCTATTATTTGATCAAGGGAATGATATTTTGAAGTCCACTATTCTTTGGGAAGTTCCAAGACTTGTGGATCTTCTTGTCTTTGTTTATCTTCTTGCTCCTTAACTTCTTTTTCTTTGCTACCCAAATGAGTTTCCACCAAAATTTTTGCAACATCATCAATAACAAGATCCTTTCTCGATTCATTTGGGTCAGTTTCATCAAATGCAACATGAATAGATTCTTCGATAGTCATAGTTCTTTTATTATATATATGAAAAGCCTTACTATAGTTGGAGTAACCAAGAAATATACATTCATCAAACTTAGCATCAAACTTGCCTAAGTTATCTTTTCCATTATTTAAAACAAAACATTTACAACCAAAAACATGAAAATTTGAGACATTTGACTTTCTTCCCTTGTATAACTCATATGGAGTTTTCTTTAAAATAAGCCTTATAAGGGTCCTGTTTATTACATAACAAGCTGTACTTACAACATCTGCCCAAAAATACTTAGGAAGAGCAGCATCATTAAGCATAGTTCTCGCCATTTCTTCTAAAGAACAATTTTTTCTTTCTACAACTCTATTTTGTTGCGGAGTTCTAGGGGCAGAGAAATTATGATTAATGTCATGTTCATCACAATAATTTTCAAAAATATTATTTTCAAATTCGCTACCATGATCACTTCTTATTGAGGAAATTGAAAAACCTTTTTCGTTTTGAATAACTTTGGCAAGTCTTTATTTGCAAGAAATAAAGTCTATGTAAATCTAGAAAAATCATCCATAATCACTAAAGCATAGTAATTCCCACCAAAGCTCATAGTTCTAGATGGTCCAAAAAGAACCATGTGCAAAAGTTGTAAAGGTCTAGTAGCTGAAACTATATTTTTTGCTTTAAAAGAGACATTTATTTGTTTACCCTTTTGATATGCATCACATAATTTGTCTTTTACAAAATTAAGCTTGGGTAGTTCAATTACTAGCTCTTTAGAGACCAACTTCTTTAAGTGATCCATATGAATGTATGCAATTTTCCTATGTCATAACCATGAATCATCATTCTTACTTAAAAGGCATTTCGCATCATTTGAAGATATATCATCAAGACTAATCATATAAATGTTGTTTACTCTATGACCAATAAACTTAACATACTTATCATTTTTATCTTCAATTATGCAACAATTTGAATAAAAAATTACTCTATTTCCTTTATCACATAATTGGCTAATACTAAGCAAGTTATATTTTAAGCCTTTAACAAGCAATACATTTTCAATAGTGGAACTAGGATTTTTACCAACTTTGCCAATTCCAAGAATTTTTCCTTTATTGTTATCACCATATGTAACGTGTCCATGATTCTTGGGAATGAGCAAGGTGGATTTTGAGTCATCCTCGGTCATGTGCTTGGAACAGCTGCTATCGAGATACTAATTTGAACTCCTGGCTTTCAAGCACACCTACAACATATGTTTAGTTTTTAACTTTTGGTACCCAAACTTTCTTGGGTCCTTGTGTGTCAATTTTGGGTATAGTACCCTTGGGAACCCAAACCATTTTTGTCCTAATTTTTGTATTAATGTTTTTCCTTGCATTACATGTTGATGCACTATGTCCTTTCTTTCCACAGTAAAAACATTTAATAAAATGACTACTTGAAACACTAGAATGCACAAAGAAATTTTTATACAGTTTTTTGTTGATTTTTCGGGTTATAACCTATCCCGGCTTTTTGAAAAACTACTCTTTGTTTTCCTAATAAAATATTTAAATTGTCCCTTCCAAATGTGAATTTTGAAAGAGTGTTTTTTAAGTCTTCAATCTCTTTTCAAGCATATGACATGAAGAATATGATGAAGATGTAAAAGCGTGTGAAGAATGATTTGTGCATGCATCAATAATTCCCAAAGTTTCATTTTTAATTTTCAATTCTTCTATTTCTTTGTTTAAAATAAGAATTTGATTTTCTAAAGAAGATATTGTTTTCTTAGAAGAAGAAAATAATTTTGTGAGTTTTAAAGACTCATCATGCAATTCTTCAAAGGCATCTTGTAACTCATCGTAAGAAGGCAATAAAGTAGTATTAGAACTTATCTCATTTTCACTTTCTTCTTCTTCTCTTTTGGCCATGAGACATAGTTGAGCTTCCTCGCTATCTGAGCTGTCAGTTGAATCTATGTCATTTTTATCCCATGCTATGTAGGCTTTTCTTCCTTTTCTTTCCTTGAAGGGTTTCTTTTCAAATTTCTCCTTCTTTTTTTGGTAAACTGGGCACTCCATTTGCTTGTGACTCGACTTGCCGCATTCATAGCAAGTTGGAGTTGATGAAGCTCCTTTGCCTTTGTAATGATTCTTCTTCGAAGGAAAGGGAGGTCTTCTTTGCGTTCCCTTCTTCTTGAGAAAATTTTCAAATTTTTTAACTAAAAGACTAAGATTTTCTTCGTTTACCTTGATATTTTCTGAGCCTTCTTCATCTTCTTCATCATCATTGTCGATTATTGAGGAAGTGGCTTTGAGCGCTATTCCCTTTTTTTTATCGTTTTCTTCGCTTTGACTTAATCTGCTTAGTTCTAGTCCGTGCTCATGAAGTTTTCCAAAAAGGGTAGCTAGAGTCATTGTCGACAAGTCCTTCGATTCTGATATGGCTGTTACCTTGGGTTGCGAAATCCTGCTAAGACATCTCAACACTTTGTTAATTAAATCTTCGCTAGAGAAACTTTTTGCTACAGATGCAAGATGATTAACTATGTGGGTGAACCTCTTTTGCATTTCTTGAATGTTTTCTCCTTAGTTCATTCTGAATAATTCATATTCACGAGTTAGAGAATTGATTCTCGACCTCTTTACTTTACTAGTACCCTCATGGGTAACTTGCAAAGTGTCCTACATTTCTTTAGCAGTTTTGCAATTTGAAATTCTAAAAAACTCATCAAATCCCAAAGCAGTGGTAATAATATTTTTTACTTTTAAATTATGTTGAACTTTTCTTTTGTCCTCATCAGACCATTTATTTCTTGGTGTTTCGGTCTTTACGCCATCGACCTCATACGTAGGTATAAATGCACTATTTTCGATGGCATCCCACACATCTAGATCAATAGCTTCGATGAAGATTTCCATTCTTTCCTTCCAATATGCATAACCATCCCAATTGAAAAAAGGTGGTCGGTTTATGGAAGATCCTTCTGAAAAACCATTTGAAGAAGCCATGTTCTCTTGAAGCTGCTAAGCTCTTTATACAAGAGTCTAGCTCTGATACCACTTATTACCAAGTGGCTTCCAATACTCTAGAGGGGGTGAATTGAGTATAAAAACTTTTCGCAAACCTCTTTTATAGAAAACACAAATATTAAAACTATTAAATAAATGCACAGAAATAACGAGATGTAGAAGAAAAGCTTTAAAAATAGCAAAGGATAAATATGCAATAAAATAAAGCTGCGTAAAATAAAGAGATTAAGAAGAGAGAAGCAAGCACAATATTTATCTTGGTTCGACCACTAACCCACTTGTGGTCTACGTCCAATCCTCGAAACAATATCTGAGATTTTTCACTATGTATACAAGCTTCAATAGGTGCTTACAACCGTTACACAAAAGAGCACTTTTCACACACAAGGAAACTCTACCCTTGTGCTAAAGCCTCAGCCTGCAGGGATACCTCACCCTTACATAAATCTTAGAGGGACACCTCACCCCCTTTACAGTATAGTAGAAAATAAATGAAGAGAAACTCTCACTCAGAGCAAATTATACAAATTGAAGTGCTAATGGAGCTCTCACAGAATATGTCAAAGTTTTGATCGAAAATAGAGTGTAGAAAATAAATTCATGAGTTAGTACAAGTAGAAAATAATTCAGAGTGTTAGGCCGTTTTAGAAATGACCCGAGGCTTCTATTTATAGAGAAATTCACAAAAAAGGCCGTTGGGTGTAATTAAAACACATAATTTCAAAAGATATTTCCATATCAGTATACGTAAAAGGCCGTGTTTATTCGAATAGATTTAGGTGTTATTCGAATAACACTATTTATAAAAGCTTCGTGAAAAATAAACTGATATGGTTTATTCGAATAACCAATGTGTTATTCGAATAACTCTGTTAAAACTAAAGTTTTGAAGGAAAAGGATTATTCGAATAACAGCTGAGTTATTCGAATGATGTTTTTAACAAAACAATTCTGAAACCTCTTTTATTCGAATAGCCAGACTGCTATTCGAATAGCATTTTGAAAAACCATAAACACGTAGCAATATTTGAAAGTATTTATTTGAATAAAACAGATACTATTCGAATAATGGTTTAAAAGATAGAAATAGCTGGAATGGTTTATTTGAATAGACAAGATGTTATTCGAATAAAACTATTAAAAACCAGTTTTGAAAAATCATTTCAAAAGCACTTAAGTTTCTTTTAAAACCCAATTTTATCTATTCTTTCAAAACAGTGAGATATTAAAGTGAGTTCCGTATAAAAAGACTCTAAGTCCTAAAGCTATTCTTATAAGATCTTGGATTTGGTCTTTCTATCATCTTCATTTTTGTCTTCACGTTTGTTATCATCAAAACAAGTCTTCAAAGGCATATGTCCAATCACACATACAAGACGTCGGCATCAAATAGAAGACGACAACTCGATATAACTTGAAAATTATCCTAAGAAAGTTTGAGTCGGATGATCAAGTACTTCGGAGAGCGAACATTGGTGGTAAGAATGCCTCCCAAGGGAAGTTAGCCCAAAATTGGGAAGGCCCTAACCAGATCATGATTAGCACCGACAAGGGAGTTTATGTAACACTCCAACTTTTGAAATAATTACAATATTGTCCTAAAATGTACTATTTTGTGAATTCTATGAGTAGTAAATTAAATTTGATTGTTTCATGAGTATATTTGACTATTGTATGTGATTTGCTCCGAGCCAGGGAAATAATAATTTTTTGACCGAAAATATCTTATTTTAATTAATTGGAGCTGGGTGATCTTACTAAACCCAATTCTGATTGATATATATATTAATCTCTTAATTTTTAAGATTTAACTGTAATAAAATAATTTTATATTATTATAATATTATTTTATATTACAAGATTTCTACGTCTCAAAAATAGTAGAAATCTGCTTTGAAATGACCACGGATCCTTAAAAGTCTGTGGGACCCACGTTTAGAAAAGCAGTCAATGATTCTGACTGGACAAATTTCTAAGCCAATGGGAGCAAGTCAACGAAAGTGGCTTGACTAATTTGAACCAATAGGAATAGGTCAACAAAAGGAGCATGGACTTTAATATGGACCGTCGGATGAAAACTTAGTTAGAGGAAGCCTTTAACCTTAACCGTTGATCAAATCAATGGTGAGATGAGAATTCAAGTTTTATGACTAATCAATATCCACCTTAGATTACATCTAGGGCTAGGAATTAAAGTTGAAATCAATGGATAGGATTAAGTCAAACATAGTGGCTTGAATTTGATTAGTAGCTAATTAAACCTAATTTGGTTAATCTAATTACCTAATTAGCAAACTAAGTAAACTAACTTAGTTATCAATTAGTTATGATCTAAATACTAATTAGATATCCTAATATTGTTTAAAGGTTATAATATATACTAATATATGTAAAATTAATTAGTTATATAATTAGAATGTTAATTAAATATATTTAGGAGACTTAACCTACTTAATTACCAATTTAATTAGCATGGAATTAGTCTTTAATTGAAACAAATTAAACCCCCTAAACCCATAGGAACCCCACGGCCATAATGGCTAAATAGGCAAGTCTTCACAAGTTCTACATGGTTCTTGAACTATCCATGACATAAGCCATGTGCTTGCTTAATGTGAACACACTTAGATATTTACCTACTCAAATTAAACACTCAACCTCACTCACCACACCCACACAGCAGCCCCCGCCCTTTTTCACTCTCAATATTCATTTTACACTTATCATAATCAAAGCTTTCTATTTTCTCTCAAAACACCAAGAACCCAATCAAACTTTCTCTCCCATTTTCTTACTAGAATTCGGCCAAGCACCCAAATACCACCACTAATCTTCTATAATTTTACCTCTTCACTTTTCTTAAACTAAAATCATATTCTAAACACTTTTCTTTCACAAGGTTTTGCCAAAAACCTACTCTATCTAGTTCAAAATCCAACCTTTTGATCACTTTCCTAAGAGTAAGTTTTGATTCTTTAGTTCAAAGTTTGATTTTTAATTTTCCTAACCATGATTTGTAACACCCTAACTTTTGGGATAATTACAATATAGTCCCAAAATGTACTGTTTTGTGAATTCTGTGAGCAGTAAATTAAATTTGACTGTTTCGTGAGTGTACTTGACTGTTGTGTGTGATTTGCTCCGAGCCAGGGAAATAATAATTTTCTGGCCGAAAAAATCTTATTTTAATTGATTGGAGCTGGGGGATCTTACTAAACCTAATTCTGATTGATATACATATTAATCTCGTAATTTTAGGATTTAATCGTGTAATAAAATAATTTTATAATTTTATAATATTATTTTATATTACAAGATTACCTCTTGTCTCAAAAACAAGAAAAATCATTTTCGATTTGACCACAGATCTTTAAAAGTACCGTGGGACCCGCGTTTAGGAAAAGCATCAAGCTGTGCTGACTGGACAAATTCTAGCCAATGAGAGCAAGTCAACAAAAGTGGCTTGACTTTTTAAACCAATAGGAAAAGGTCAACAAAAGGAGCATGGACTTTGGTTTGGACCGTTGGATGAAGACTTAGTTAGGAAGCCTTTGATTTCAACCGTTGATCAAATCAATGGTGAGATTAGAATTCAAGATTTATGACTAATTCATATCTACCTTAGATGACATCTATGGCTAGGAATTAAAGATGAAATCAATGGTTAGAATTAAGTCAAAAATAGTAGGCTTGAATTTGGTTAGTAGTTAATTAAGCTTAATTTGACTAATTTAATTACCTAATTAACAAACTAAGTGAACTAGCTTAGTTATTAATTAATTATAGTCTAAATACTAATTAGATATCCTAATATTGATTAAAGGTTATAATATATGTTAATATATATTAAACTAATTGATTATATGATTAGAATGTTGATTTAGTTTTAATAGGATAATTAACCTAACTAATTCCCTAATTAGTTAGCATGTAATTAGGAGTAATTGGAAAGCAATTAAACCCCTAAAAAGATGAAGGAGCACACGGTTTTGTGCTGCAAATAAGGAGGCAAGGTGGCTTGGTTCTACATGGTTCTTGAACCATCCAATGACCTAAGCCATGTGCTTAACTAGTGTGAACACTTTAGGATATTTACATGCAAAATCAAACACTCAACCTCACCCAAAAATCCACTCACGGCAGCAGCACCTCCTATTTCCCTTTCAATATTTGTTTCACACTTATCACAAATTAAAGCATCCATTTTCTCTCCAAACATACCAAGAACCCATGCATACTTTTCCTTCCATTTTCTTTACTCTATTCGGCCAAGCCCTCACCTCACACCAACAAACCTCTATAATTTTATCTCTTAGCTTTTCTTGAACCCAAATCCTATTCTAAACAGTTTTCATTCACAAAGTTTTTCCAAAAAACTACTCCATCTAGTCCAAAATCCAACCTTTTGCTTACTTTCTTAAGGGTAAGTTTTGATTTCTTGGTTCAAAATTTGATTTCTAATTTTTCTAACCATGATTGTTCCATGGTTTTTCAATATTGTACCTTGTATGTATTTTTACTAATTATTTAAGAATTTTAGGGATTTGTTTGGGAGACTACACAAAATTGCAAAGAAAGGAGGAAACTAACCGATTAATTTTCTTCAAGAGGTAAGAGGGAGATTTAATCTCATCAACCCTAAGTGGTGATGGGAAAATGGATTTGATTGTGTGTACCGAATCCATAAGGATTCATTTGTGTGATTGTTTTATTGTTTTCATTATTTGTGTGATTGTTTATGGTTTTTATTATTTTTGTGATTATTTAGATGCTTTCCTATTTGTGATTTATTTTGCTATGCATGATTATAGCTTTCATTATTTTTGCTATGCATGTTTATGGTTTTAAATAAATTGTATGTATTTTGTATGTGATTATATAATTGCATGTGTTTATAATTATATAATTATTAAAGTAGGATGTGAATAACATGTACGGTTTGCATGAGTGTTCCAAAGAACACATTATGAGGCTCACGGCCTTACATCCAAACCGAGAACCAAAATGTTCTCAGTAATTTTTTTTTAAATTACTAATTTGAGGAATCTAGGTAAAATAATCAAATTAAAGTTGATTTAAGTTAATTAAGGCTAACATGCCATTTAGTGTATAATTAAATGCCATTTTATTTTGATTTGGCCAACATGCCATTTTATTTACTAAGATAGGTTAGGTAATCATTTTACAATATAAATTGATTCCAATGAATCATTGAGAAAATAAAAGGAATAAATTCAGTTTTAGAATTTTAACTTAGCAGAAATTAGTTTAAATAAGAATTAAATTAGACGCTTGAAAAATACTAATGTAGAGCTCATTCCATAAATTTTGAAGTGCATTAGTAAGTTTCAAAGTGAAATTATTGGGTAAAAATAAAATAAACTATATTTAGAGGAAAACCTTAAAAATACCTTATACTGATTTTATAGGCAAAATGCTACCGAAATTTACTAAAATCAGACGAATAAAATAAAAAGATTCCATACAATATTTAGAACACAAGAAAAATACTCTACGTATTTTAAATGTACTATATATAGTTTTGCATATTCTTAAAATAATAATTTTAAGCTATTCGGGTAAGAAAATGAATTAAAAATCTTACGCGATTAAGAAAATGATTTATAAAGAGTTTGTGATGTTCAAAAATGTCAAAATATGTTTTACGCGATTTAAAAACGTTTGTAAAAATGATGAGATTGTGAAAATGCGATAAAATTCCTACGCGATTGAAAGATACAGTGAGTTTTGCTGTCGGGCCAAAGTGGTGGACCCAGACATATCGTGGTATAGTACTGTCAGGTGGGACATACTATACTTTGGTTATTTTGTGACGTCAGGTGGGACGTACTATACTTTGTTATTTTGTGACTAAGGGTATTTTGGTAATTTTTCATAATTATGGTAAAATTTGGATAATAAAGGTATTTTTGTCATTTTAGATCATACTTAGAGTGTTGTGCCAATTTGGGTTATAATTGGTGATTGATTGACGAGGCGAATTACACCGTGTTTGGTGTGATAAGCATAGTGTGGTTCATTTATGAACTTGGAGGCATTAGTGTGCGGAGGATCCTATATGTGGACAGTGGTAGCACCTCTGGGCCGTGGTAACAGGCAACACACTAATGATCTTGACAAGCACTATTCTTAATCGAGATCTCGAGGGGACTATTAAGTACTATGCCTGTGGTACACGATGTTGGACTATGTACTGCTACACGATGTTTTGGACTGTGGGCTATAGACACAAAGATTGGACAGTGCAATAGTTTGGTTGGGTAGCCATAAAGTATTATTAGTTTCTATTCGGATCATTCTCTCAGATATCCGTGTTTAGCTCCATGGAGTAGGAACGAGTCAGTGTGTGTATCATTCATCATCTGCATTTTAAATGTTTATTATGTTCATGCATTATTTGCATTTTACTTGTTCATGCATCCTCTCGCACTTTACTTTCTGCTACCATATTCTCGTGATAAAATATATGATGTACTGTTTTAATATATTATGTATGATATGTGTTATTTTAATATATATTGCTTTAATATATTATGCATGATATAATGGTATGTGTTATCTTAATATGTATTGCTTGATATATTAGTATATACTGTTGTGATAATTGTTTTGTACTGTCATTTTCTTTATTGCCATGCGGGTAATGGTGTAGATTGTCTCACCTCTCGATATGTTTTCTCGATATTATTATATTATTTCTGTAAAGAGTTTGAGGAAGAGGGAGAGGAACAGCCTCTTGAGATACAGTATCCGGACGAGCAACAGCCGGGCGAGCTATACGAGGAAAAGGAGCCGGTAGATCACACTGATCATCAAGACTGATCTTGAGATCATGGCGTTGCCAGGATTCCTTGGGTTTGTGAGACTGGAGTTTCACGGAGGTTCTGAGGCCTGGCGTATGCATGTGGACAGAGGGACAGTTGCTTATGTGGGACGTTTGACTGTGTCCCTATGTAGAGAGTATGACGGAGATGTCATATTTACTACTATGTTGTATTTACATTTAGAGTTGCCGCTGACTCTTAGGCGTTACTGGCAAGGAATACTCCATGCGCCTAGTGAGCTCAGTAGCGAGTCAACCGCTCGGACTCGTGTCCGTAGCACTATGGGACCTCTAGGAGCTCTGAATTTCGAGGATCTTTCTGAGGATGATTCATCGGAGGATTAGAGAGCTCTGAGGTGCACTTGGGCAATACTGTGTCTTAGTTTTACGTCAACTCTTTACTGCTTTGTTAAATATTTGTCGTTGTAAATTATGTGTGTACTAAAGAAAAATCATATGTATATTATGATATGTGATTATTTTTGCTTTATTTTGTGCTTCGTGTTATTTTATTTAAGATTATAAGCATAAAAAGGAAAAATTTTACCACTAATATTATTTATGGACCAAACATTTTATAACTTGGGTAAGTATTTATTTTATTTTATTTTATTGCATTCATAAATGTGACATCCCCACAAGGGTGTTACATTAGTTGGTATCAGAACCCAAGTTAGAGTCTTTTGGGTTTGTGGGTAGGTTTGTCTTGTTTGTGCTGTGTGAATCTCTGATATTGAACGTAGAGATATGTTTCAGTTTCCGAAAGGAAACGATTTTGTGTGAAATAGCTACGTTTAGTTCGTTGTGTGTCAATTTTGTTTATCTTTGAAGAAAGATAATGGAACGTTATGAACATGAGCATGTGGACGCGCAACGTGATGAAGATCGTATAACCGCAGCTCGAAGTGTGATGCGAAAGATGATTGAAGTAGTAGTACAACAGAGACAGATGGTCACTCAGCAGCAGGAACTGATAATCGAACTTCATAGCTTATTAGGATTGGAGCAGCCATCGGATGCGAGGAGCTGTAACTTAAAACCTTCGATAATCCAAAATAGAAGGAAGCGTAAGGCCAATCGTTTTTAGCTAAAAGTTGTATGTACAACCACCGAGGAAGCAACAACGGACAAAGAAAGGAAGTACTAGTGGCAACGATTTTGGTCGGACTGTGGCATCACTAACCAAGTACTTGAAGTGTGGAAAGCCTGAACACTTATTCAAAGAGTGT
Organism: Ormosia semicastrata; assembly: GCA_029884595.1. Lineage (NCBI taxonomy): Eukaryota > Viridiplantae > Streptophyta > Magnoliopsida > Fabales > Fabaceae > Ormosia > Ormosia semicastrata. Next base: position 67,617,405 of record JAQQTO010000061.1, on the reverse strand, counting down.
GATCAGCTGAAGATGGAAATTCCTATTAGTAATACATGTGTTTCAAAATCTCAAAAAAGAAGAAAGAGTCGATGCAAGAAGCGTAATGAGAATGTTCAAAGACAAAAACTTAAAAAGCGAGAAAGTCGTGCCATAGAAGGTAATCTTAAAAATTGTGCTGTATAATTCGCAAAGTAACTCATTCTCTTGTGATCTGTGATTGTGCAAATCTTTTGGGGTTATCTGTGTTTTACTCGTTTTCATAATGTTACTTCAATTTCTAAATTTGCTATTACTACTTGAGCCTGTTTAAAACTATCATATTATTATTAGAGTTTGAAATTTTTCTATTGATCTGGTTTGTCTATTTCTTTCTCAAATAGACTGAGTGAATCAATTTGATTTATCCGTGCCTTTGTTATAGAGTGATTTGAGTATTTCTATTCTTCTTGTTGAACTTGTTGTTCATACTCAATTTTTCTAATTCTACCCTATTTCTATTGAATATCAAATCTTTTCTGTTGATTTGATTTGTTTATCTAAAATTACATCTATTTGAGATCCTGATTTTTAACTGGATTGGTCATTTACCAACCATATCCTACTAGCTTGTTGCAATGTAATTTAGTATTTCTTTGACCTGAGATTTTTGGATTTAAATCCAGAAAGTTCATTTCTAAAATTATTGAACCATGTTCATTTCAAAATCTATTAGACCATCTCAAATTCTTTGTTGGACTAATTTAGTAATCTACTGAACAATCTTATTATTCTTCCTTATAACCTTCATAGTATCTTTCATGAATTTCAATTAAGAAGGATTATTCTTGATCCAACTTATGTCATACTACCAAATACAGTGCAATTAGAAGAAAACTTGATCTATGAGACATTTTCTGTTAAGATTAAAAATAGACAAATAGAATAACTTCTCTTGATGAAGAAAATCTGGAATAATGTGGCAACAGGGGCGCCAGAAGATCAAATGAAGAAACTCGTTGTTCTTTCCAAGATTGATTTATGTGCTGGTAATTATCAGATTCGCGTAAAGGTAGAGAATGTTCCAAGACAGTTTTTCAGATGTGTTGCAAGTACTATGAATATTCAGTACTACTATGAATATTCAGTACTACTATTCGGGGTAGGGAATGTTTTGACGACGTTCACGAATTATATAAATAAGATCTTTCTTTCTCACTTAGGCAAAATTATCATTATTTTTGTTGGCAATATTTTGACCTATTCTCGAAATTCAAAGGAACATGCTGAAGATCTCAATGCAGCTCTTCAATTTCTGAAAAAGAAGAAGGAGCTATGCGTGAAACTAGTCGGATGCAAGTTCTGTTAGAAGAAGTTCAACTCGTGGATTTAGATTGAGTGTGGACATCGAATAGAAAGGTGGTGGCGTATACTTCAAGGCAGTGGAACGTGCGTGAGAAGGATTACTCGATTTATGTTTTTGGGATACGCAGTAGTCGTTGTGCAAAGAAGATCTGAAGACATTTTCTTTCCTATAAAATTCACCATAATTTTAAAGGCTTGAAGTACCTGTTCAATTAAGAGGGGCTTGGATATCAGGAAGAGATGAATAGTTAGAATTTTCGAAGGACTTGTTGGGATGAATTTCTAGTATTGATAGAATTCATATACAACGATAGTCTTGTTCGAGTATAAAGATGACACCCTATGAGGCATTATATGGGAGACGTTGTGGAACGCCATTGTATTGGTATCATACTGTGGAAAGTAGTATTGTAGGACCCGAATTTGTACAGCAAACAACTGAGAAAGTGGAGATAATTCGAGACAAGATGGGGACGACTCAGATGCGACAAAAGAGTTATACTGATAAAAGACAGAGACTGCTTGAATTTGAAGAAGGTGAACATGTATTTCTACGTGTGACACCTATGACTGGAGTTGGACGAGCAATTAAGTCGAGGAAACTCACTCTGAAGTTTATCGGGCCGTATCAGATACTCTCCGATAGTTTATCAGATTTCACTACCCCCATTCTTATCAAATCTTCCTAATGTATTTCACATATCATAACTACGGAAATATATTTCAGATCCAATTTACGTCATTGAACCAGACACCGTACAACTGAAGGAGAATTTAATCTATGAGACATTTCCAGTCAAGATTGAAGATCAAAGGACAAAGCAATTTCAAAAAAAAAGGGAGATCATATTAGTTAAAGGAGTTTGGAACGATGTAAGTGGCGGAGCCACATGGGAGTTAGAAACTAAGATGAGGGAACAATACCCTCAATTGTTTTGATGTATGATCAATTTCGGGGATGAAATTCTTTTTAGTATGGGAGAGTTGTAACACCCCAACTTTTGGGACAATTACAATATAGTCCCGAAATGTACTGTTTTGTGAATTCTGTGAACAGTAAATTAAATTTGACTGTTCCGTGAGTGTACTTGACCATTGTGTGTGATTTGCTCGAGCTAGGGAAATAATAATTTTCTCGTAGGAAAAATCTTATTTTAATTAATTGGAGCTGGGGATCTTACTAAACCCAATTGATTGATATATATATTAATCTCGTAATTTTTAGGATTTAACTCGTGCAATAAAATAATTTTATATTTTTATAATATTATTTTATATTACAATACCCTCTTGTCTCAAAAACAGTAAAAATCTGCTTCGATTTGACCACAGATCTTTAAAAGTACTGTGGGACCCGCGTTTAGGAAAAGCAGTCAACTGTGCTGACTGGACAAATTCTAGCCAATGAGAGCAAGTCAACGAAAGTGGCTTGACTTTTTAAACCAATAGGAAAAGGTCAACAAAAGGAGCATGGACTTTGGTTTGGACCGTTGGATGAAGACTTAGTTAGGAAGCCTTTGATTTCAACCGTTGATCAAATCAATGGTGAGATTAGAATTCAAGATTTATGACTAATTCATATCTACCTTAGATGACATCTATGGCTAGGAATTAAAGATGAAATCAATGGTTAGAATTAAGTCAAAAATAGTAGGCTTGAATTTGGTTAGTAGTTAATTAAGCTTAATTTGACTAATTTAATTACCTAATTAACAAACTAAGTGAACTAGCTTAGTTATTAATTAATTATAGTCTAAATACTAATTAGATATCCTAATATTGATTAAAAGTTAAAATATATGTTAATATATATTAAACTAATTGATTATATGATTAGAATGTTGATTTAGTTTTAATAGGATAATTAACCTAACTAATTCCGTAATTAGTTAGCATGTAATTAGGAGTAATTGGAAAGCAATTAAACCCCTAAAAAGATGAAGGAGCACACGGTTTTGTGCTGCAAATAAGGAGGCAAGGTGGCTTGGTTCTACATGGTTCTTGAACCATCCAATGACCTAAGCCATGTGCTTAACTAGTGTGAACACTTTAGGATATTTACATGCAAAATCAAACACTCAACCTCACCCAAAAAGCCACTCACGGCAACAGCACCTCCTATTTCCCTTTCAATATTTGTTTCACACTTATCACAAATTAAAGCATCCATTTTCTCTCCAAAAATACCAAGAACCCATGCATACTTTTCCTTCCATTTTCTTTACTCTATTCGGCCAATCCCTCACCTCACACCACCAAACCTCTATAATTTTATCTCTTAGCTTTTCTTGAACCCAAATCCTATTCTAAACACTTTTCATTCACAAAGTTTTTCCAAAAAACTACTCCATCTAGTCCAAAATCAAACCTTCTGCTTACTTTCTTAAGGGTAAGTTTTGATTTCTTGGTTCAAAATTTGATTTCTAATTTTTCTAACCATGATTGTTCCATGGTTTTTCAATATTGTACCTTGTATGTGTTTTTACTAATTATTTAAGAATTTTAGGGAATTGTTTGGGAGACTATACGAAATTACAAAGAAAGGAGGAAACTAACCGATTAATTTTCTTCAAGAGGTAAGAGGGAGATTTAATCTCATCAACCCTAAGTGGTGATGGGAAAATGGATTTAATTGTGTGTACCGAATCCATAAGGATTCATTTGTGTGATTGTTTTATTGTTTTCATTATTTGTGTGATTGTTTATGGCTTTTATTATTTTTGTGATTGTTTAGATGCTTTCCTATTTGTGATTTATTTTGCTATGCATGATTATAGCTTTCATTATTTTTGCTATGTATGTTTATGGTTTTAAATAAATTGTATGTATTTTGTATGTGATTATATAATTGCATGTGTTTATAATTATATAATTATTAAAGTAGGATGTGAATAACCTGCATGGTTTACATGAGTGTTCCAAAGAACACATTATGAGGCTCACGGCCTTATATCCAAACCGAGACCCAAAATGTTCTCAGCAATTTTTTTTTAAATTACTAATTTGAGGAATCTAGGTAAAATAATCAAATTAAAGTTGATTTAAGTTAATTATGGCCAACATGCCATTTAGTGTATAATTAAATGCCATTTTATTTTGATTTGGCCAACATGCCATTTTATTTACTAATATAGGTTAGGTAATCATTTTACAATATAAATTAATTCCAATAAATCATTGAGAAAATAAAAGGAATAAATTCCGTTTTAGAATTTTAACTTAGCAGAAATTAGTTTAAATAAGAATTAAATTAGACGCTTGAAAAATACTAACGTAGAGCTCATTCCATAAATTTTGAAGCGCGTTAGTAAGTTTCAATGTGAAATTATTGGGTAAAAATAAAATAAACTATATTTAGAGGAAAACGTTAAAAATACCTTATACTGATTTTATAGGAAAAATGCTGCCAAAATTTACTAAAATCAGACTAATAAAATGAAAAGATTCCATACTATATTTAGAACACAAGAAAAATACTCTACGTATTTTAAATGTACTATATATAGTTTTGCATATTCTTAAAATAATAATTTTAAGCTATTCGGTTAAGAAAATGAATTAAAAATCTTATGCGATTGAGAAAATGATTTATAAAGAGTTTGTGATGTTCAAAAATGTCAAAATATGTTTTACGCGATTTAAAAACATCTGTAAAAATGATGAGATTGTGAAAATGCGATAAAATTCCTACGCGATTGAAAGATACAGTGAGTTTTGCTGTCGGGCCAAAGTGGTGGACCCAGACATATCGTGGTGTAGTACTGTCAGGTGGGACATACTATACTTTGGTTATTTTGTGATGTCAGGTGGGACGTACCATACTTTGTTATTTAGTGACTAAGGGTATTTTGGTAATTTTTTGTAATTATGGTAAAATTTGGATAATAAAGGTATTTTTGTCATTTTAGATCATACTTAGAGTGTTGTGCCAATTTGGGTTATAATTGGTGATTGATTGACGAGGCGAATTACACCGTGTTTGGTGTGATAAGCATAGTGTGGTTCATTTATGAACTTGGAGGCATTAGTGTGCGGAGGATCCCATATGTGGACAGTGGTAGCACCTCTGGGCCGTGGTAACGGGCAACACACTAATGATCTTGACAAGCACTATTCTTAATCGAGATCTTGAGGGGACTATTAAGTACTATGCCTGTGGTACACGATGTTGGACTGTGTACTGCTACACGATGTTTTGGACTGTGGGCTATAGACACAAAGATTGGACAGTGCAATAGTTTGGTTGGGCAGCCATAAAGTATTATTAGTTTCTATTCGGATCATTCTCTCAGATATCCGTGTTTAGCTCCATGGAGTAGGAACGAGTCAGTGTGTGTATCATTCATCATCTGCATTTTAAATGTTTATTATGTTCATGCATTATTTGCATTTTACTGTTCATGCATCCTCTGCACTTTACTGCTTACCATATTCTGTGATAAAATATATGATGTACTGTTTTAATATATTATGTATGATATGTGTTATTTTAATATATATTGCTTTAATATATTATGCATGATATAATGGTATGTGTTATCTTAATATGTATTGCTTGATATATTAGTATATACTACTGTGATAATTGTTTTGTACTATCGTTTTCTTTATTGCCATGCGGGTAATGGTGTAGATTGTCTCACCTCTCGATATGTTTTCTCGATATTATTATATTATTTTCGTAAAGAGTTTGAGGAAGAGGGAGAGGAACAGCCTCTTGAGATACAGTATCCGGACGAGCGACAGCCGGGCGAGCTATACGAGGAAGAGGAGCCGGTAGATCACACTGATCATCAAGACTGATCTTGAGATCATGGCGTTGCCAGGATTCCTCGGGTTTGTGAGACTGGAGTTTCACGGAGGTTCTGAGGCCTGGCGTATGCATGTGGACAGAGGGACAGTTGCTTATGTGGGACGTTTGACTGTGTCCCTATGTAGAGAGTATGACGGAGATGTCATATTTACTACTATGTTGTATTTACATTTAGAGTTGCCGCTGACTCTTAGGCGTTACTGGCAAGGAATACTCCATGCGCCTAGTGAGCTCAGTAGCGAGTCAACCGCTCGGACTCGTGTCCGTAGCACTATGGGACCTAGAACTATGGGACCTCCAGAGAGCTCGAATTTCGAGGATCTTTCGAGGATGATTCATCGGAGGATTAGAGAGCTCTGAGGTGCACTTGGGCAATACTGTGTCTTAGTTTTACGTCAACTCTTTACTGCTTTGTTAAATATTTGTCGTTGTAAATTATGTGTGTACTAAAGAAAAATCATATGTATATTATGATATGTGATTATGTTTGATTTATTTTGTGCTTCGTGTTATTTTATTTAAGATTATAAGCATAAAAAGGAAAAATTTTACCCCTAATATTATTTATGGACTAAACATTTTATAACTTGGGTAAGTATTTATTTTATTTTATTTTATTGCATTCATAAATGTGACATCCCCACAAGGGTGTTACATGATTGTTCGATGGTTTTTCAATATTGATTATTGTATGTGTTTTTACTAATTGTTTAAGAATTTTAGGGATTTGTTTAGAGGATATACGAAATTTTAAAGAGAAGGAGGTGACTAACCGATTATTGTCTTCAAGAGGTAAGAGGGAGATTTAATCTCATCAACCCTAAGTGGTGATAGGAAAAAGGAATTGTATGTGTGTGAAGAATCTATAAGGATTCATTTGTGTGATTGTTTATAGCTTTTATTATTTGTGTGGTTGTTTTAAATGCTTTCCTATTTGTGATTTATTTTAATTGCTATGCATGTTTATAGTTTTTATTATTAATTTTAATTGCTATGTATGTTTATAGCTTTAAAATATATTGTATGCCTATTGTATGTGTTTATAGTTGTATGTGTTTATAATTATATGATTATTAAAGTAGGATGTGAATAACATGTAACGATTTGCTTGAGTGTTCCAAAGGACACAAAGAGGCTCACGGCCTTATCATGAAACAGAGAACCAAAATGTTCTCAACCATTTTCTAAATCAATGATTTAAAGAATTTAGGTAAAATATTAAATTTAAGAATGATTTAGATTAATTATGGCCAACATGCCATTTAATGTATAATTAAATGCCATTTTATTTTCTAAGATAGGTTAGGCAATTAATTTACAAAAGAATTTGATTCCAATGAATCTTTAAGAAATAAAAGGAATGAATTTGGTTCTAGAATTTTAAATTAGCAAAATTTATTTTAAGAAAGAATTAAAGCCAACGCTTGAAAAATACTAACGTAGAGCTCACTCTATGAGTTTTGAAGCGCGTTAGCAAGTTTCAAAGTGTAACTATTGGGTAAGATTAAAATAAAATAGAATTTTGAGGAAAACGTTAAAAATACCTTATACTGATTTTATAGGCAAAATGCTGCCGAAATTTACTAAAATCAGATGAATAAAATAAAACGATTCCATAATATATTTATAGCATAAGGAAAATACTTTACGTAGTTTAAAAGTACTAGATATAGTCTACACATCTTTAAAATGATGATTTTAAGCTGTATGGTTAAGAAAATAATTTAAAAATCTTATGCGATTGAGAAAATGATTTAAAAACATTACGCGATGTTCAAAAATGTCAAAATATATTTATGCAATTTTAAAACATTTGTAAAAGCGACGCGATTGTGAAAATGTGATAAAATTTCTATGCGATTAAACGATACAGTGAGTTTTACTGTCGGGCCAAAGTGGTGGACCCGGATATGTTGTGAGATAGTATTATCAGGTGGGACAGGCTACATTTTGGAATATTGTGACTAAGGGTATTTTTGTAAATATGGTAAAATCTGGATATAAAGGGTATTTTTATAATTTTAAGTCATGTTTAGAGTGTTATGTCAATTTGGTTGATAATTGGCGACAGATTGATGAGACGAATTGCACCGGGTTGTGGTGTGATAGGCGTAGTGTGGTTCATTATATGAACTTGGAGGCATTAGTGTGCAGAGAATCCCATATGTGGACAGTGGTAGCACCTCTGGGCCGTGGTAACGGGCAACACACTAATGATCTTGACAAGCACTATTCTTAATCAAGGTCTAGTAGAGACTATTATGTACAATGCCTGTAGTACACGATGTTTGGACTGTGTACTGCTACACGATGTTTGGACTGTGGGCTATACACACAACGTTAGACAGTGCAATAGTTTAGTTGGCCAGCCATAAGTACTATTAGTTCTTTGCGGATCATTCTCTCAGATATCCGTGTTTAGCTCCATGGAGTAGGAACGAGTCAATGCGTGTTCATTCATTATCTGCATTTTACTGTTACTATAATCTGTGATAAAATGCATGATGTATTAATTTGCTATACTGTATATGATATAATGGTATGTATTACTTTTCTATATTATGCATAATATGCTGGTATGTACTATTGTAATAATTGTTTTGTATTGTCGTTTTCTTATTTGTCATGCGGGTAATGATGTAGATTATCTCACTTCTTTATTGTATTGTTCTATCTGTTTCTACCTTATGTTTATATCATCGAAGACTACAATGGCGGCAAGAGGAAGTCAATTAGGTTTCTTTAGACTATAGTTTCTCGAAGGCGCTGAGGCTTGGTATGTCCATTGGGACACAGGACACATAGAGTACAGTGGTGACGTTACTTTATTGGTAAGTAGGACTTGACATAGGTTCGTTACTACACGTTATACGGTTACTTTCGTACAGGTTATTTTACCTAATAGGGAGTTGTGGGACAAATTTCACTATACTCCTAGAGAGAACTTCGATTTATTTTTGGGTCAAATTTCTATCGGTCAAGACATTTCCAACCAGGGAATTTGTCTTATGACAAGGGCTCATGTCTTAGGTGTTATGTTTTAGTCTTATGCTATCTTTTACTATTTCTATTAAATATTAATAGTTATAACTTAATTGTATACTTCAGATAAAAATCATATGTATATTATGGTGTGATTATGTTTTGCTCTATCTTGTGTTTTGTATTATTTTATTTAATATTATAAATATAAAAGTTTTAATAATTTTACCACTAATATTATTTATGTACCAAATGTTTTACAACTTGGGTAAAAATTTTATTTTATTTTACTACATCATAAATGTGACATCCTCACAAGGGTGTTACGTTAGTTGGTATCAGAGCCCAAGTTAGAGTATTTTGGGTTTGTGGGTAGGTTTGTCTTGTTTGTGTTGTGTGAATCTCTGATATTGAACACAGAGATATGTTTCGATTTTCTAAAGGAAACGATTTTGTGCGAAATCGCTATGCTTAGTTCGTTGTGTGTTGATTTTGTTTATCTTTGAAGAAAGATAAGGGAACGTTATGAACATGAGCATGTGGACGCGAAACATGATGAAGATCATATAACCACAAATAGAAGTGTGATGCAAAAGATGATTGAAGTAGCAGTACAACAGAGACAGATGATCGCTCAGCAGCAAGAACTGATAATCAAACTTCATAATTTATTTGGATTGGAGCAACCACCAGATGCGAGAAACTATAACTTAGAACTTTCGATGGTCCAAAATAGAAGGAAGCGTAATGTTAATCATTTTTAGCAAAAGTCATATGTACAACCACCGGGGAAGCAACAACGAACAGAGAGAGGAAGTACTAGTGGCAACAATTTGGTCAGACTGTGGCATCACCAACGAAATGCTTGAAGTGTGGAAAGAATCATATGACAAGAAACTGCACGATTAAGAGTATAGTTTGTTATAAATATGGAAAGTCTGGACACTCCTCCAAAGAATGTGATCAGCTGAAGATGGAAACTTCCATTAGTAATACACGTGTTTCAAAATCTCAAAAAAAAGAAGAAAAGAGTCGGTGCAAAGAGTGTAATAAGAACGTTCAAATACAAAAACTTAAGAAGCGAGAAAGTTGTGCCATAGAGGGTAATCTTAAAAACTGTGCTGTATAATTTGTGAGGTAACCCATTCTCCTGTGATCTGTGACTGTGTAAATCTTTTAGGGTTATCTGTGTTTTACTTTTTTTTTTAATAATGTTACTTCAACTTCTAAACTTGTTATTCCTACTAGAGCTTGTTTAAAACTATCCTATTATTATAAGAGTTTGAAACTTTTATTGATCTGGTTTGTCTATTTCTTTCTCAAATAGACTGAGTAAATCAATTTGATTTATTTGTGTCTTTGTTATAGTATGATCTGAGTAATTCTACTCTTCTTGATTAAACTTGTTGTTTATACTCAAGTTTTCTAACTCTACCCTACATCTATTAAATATCAAATCTTTTCTGTTGATTTGATTTGTTTATCCAAAATCACATCTATTAGAGAGCCTGATTTTATAAATGGATTGGTTATTTTCCAACCATATCCTACTAGATAATTGAAATGCAATTTTAGTATTTCCTTGATCTGAGATTTTTGGATTTGAATCCAGAAAGTTCATTTCCAAAATTATTGGACTATGTTCATTTTGAAATCTATTAGACCATATTGAATTCTTTGATTGGACTAATTTAGTAACCTATTGAATAGTCTTATTACTTTTCCTTATGACCTTCATAGTGTCTTTCATGTATTTCAATTAAGAAGGATTATTCTTGATTCAACTTATGTCATAATACCAAATACAGTACAATTAGAAGAAAACTTTATCAATGAGACATTTTCTGTTAAGATTAAAAATAGGCAAGTAAAACAACTTATCTTGATGAAGGAAATCTAGAATGATGTGACAACAGAGGAACTAGAAGACCAAATGCAGGAAATCACTGTTTGCTCCAAGATCGATTTGCGTGCTGGTTATTATCAGATTCGCGTAAAGGTAGAGAATGTTTTAAGACAGATTTACAGATGCGTTGCAAGCACTATGAATACTTAGTACTACCATTCGGGGTAGGGAATGTTTTGACGATGTTCACGAACTATATAAAAGGGATCTTTCTTTCCCATCTAGACAAAATTTGTTATTATCCTTATTGGCAATATTTTGACCTATTCTCGAAATTCAAGGGAACATGCTGAAGATCTCCATGCAGTTCTTCAATTTCTGAAGAAGAAAAAGGAGTTATGCGCGACACTAGTCGAATAGAAATTCTGTTAAAAGAAGTCCAACTTATGGATTTAGATTAAGTGTTGAGATTAAATAGAAAGGTGGTGATGTATACTTCAAAGCAGTGAAACGTACATGAGAAGAGTTATTCGATTTACGTTTTAGGATGTGTGATAGTCATTTTGCAAGGAAAACCTAAAGATATTTTCTTTCCTATAAAGTCTACGAAAATTTCAAAGGCTTGAAGTACCTGTACAATTAAGAGAGGCTCAGATATAAGGAAGAGACGATAGTTAGAATTTTCAAAGGACTTGTTGGGATGAATTTCTAGCATTGATAGAGTTCACGTACAACAATAGTTTCGTTCGAGCATAGGGATGACACCCTATGAGACATTACATGGGAGATGCTGTAGAACACCGTTGTGTTAGTATCGTGATAGTGAAAGTACTGTAGTAGGACCAGAATTTGTGCAGCAGACAACTGAGAAAGTGAAGATGATCTAAGACAAGATGAGGACAACTCAAACGCGACAAAAGAGTTATGCTGATAAAAGACAAAGACTGCTGGAAACTCACTCCGAAGTTTATCGGGCCATATCAGATATTTCATCGGGTAGGTCCAATAGCTTATCAGATTGTACTGCCCCCATTCTTATCTAATCTCCATAATGTATTTCACGTATCACAACTACAGAAATATATTTCTGATCCGACACGTGTTATCGAACTAGACACCGTATAACTGAAGGAGAATTTAACTCATGAGACATTTCCAGTCAAGATTGAAGATCAAAGAACAAAGCAACTTCGAGGAAAGGAGATCGCATTAGTTAAAGTAGTTTGAAATGATGTAAGTGGCGGAGCCACATGGGAGCTAGAAGATAGGATGAGGGAGCAATACTCTCAATTGTTTTGATGTATGATGAATTTCGGGGACGAAATTCTTATTAGTAGGGGAAAGTTGTAACACCCCAAATTTTGGGATAATTACAATATTATCCTAAAATGTACTGTTTTGTGAATTCTGTGAGTAGTAAATTAAATTTGACTGATTCATGAGTGTATTTGAGTGTTGTATGTGATTTGCTCCGAGCAAGGGAAATAATAATTTTCTGGCCAGAACAATCTTATTGAAATTAATTGGAGCTAGGGGATCTTACTAAACCCAATTCTAATTGATATATATATTAATCTCTTAAGTTTTAGGATTTAACTATGCAATAAAATACTTTTATATTATTATAATATTATTTTATATTACAGTACTTACTATCTCAAAAATAGTAGAAATCTGCTTTGAAATGACCACGGATCCTTAAAAGTCTGTGGGACCCATGTTTAGAAAAGCAGTCAACGATTCTGACTGGACAAATTTCTAAGCCAATGCGAGCAAGTCAACAAAAGTGGCTTGACTAATTTGAACCAATAGGAATAGGTCAACAAAAGGAGCATGGACTTTAATATGGACCATCAGATGAAAACTTAGTTAGGAAGCCTTTAACCTTAACCGTTGATCAAATCAATGGTGAGATGAGAATTCAAGTTTTATGATTAATCAATATCCACCTTAGATTACATCTAGGGCTAGGAATTAAAGTTGAAATCAATGGATAGGATTAAGTCAAACATAGTGGCTTGAATTTGATTAGTAGCTAATTAAACCTAATTTGGTTAATCTAATTACCTAATTAGCAAACTAAGTAAACTAACTTAGTTATCAATTAGTTATGATCTAAATACTAATTAGATATCCTAATATTGTTTAAAGGTTATAATATATACTAATATATGTTAAACTAATTAGTTATATAATTAGAATGTTAATTAAATATTTTTAGGAGACTTAACCTACTTAATTACCTATTTAATTAGCATGGAATTAGTCTTTAATTGAAACAAATTAAACCCCCTAAACCCATAGGAACCCCACGGCCATAATGGCTAAATAGGCAAGTCTTCACAAGTTCTACATGGTTCTTGAACTATCCATGACATAAGCCATGTGCTTGCTTAATGTGAACACACTTAGATATTTACCTACTCAAATTAAACACTCAACCTCGCTCACCACACCCACACGGCAGTCCCCTCCCTTTTTCACTCTCAATATTCATTTTACACTTATCATAATCAAAGCTTTCTATTTTCTCTCAAAACACCAAGAACCCAAGCAAACTTTCTCTCCCATTTTCTTACTAGAATTCGGCCAAGCACCCAAATACCACCACCAATATTCTATAATTTTACCTCTTCACTTTTCTTAAACCAAAATCATATTCTAAACGCTTTTCCTTTACAAGGTCTTGACAAAAACCTACTCTATCTAGTTCAAAATCCAACCTTTTGATCACTTTCCTAAGAGTAAGTTTTGATTCTTTGGTTCAAAGTTTAATTTTTAATTTTCCTAACCATGATTGTTCCACGGTTTTTCAATATTGATTATTGTATGTGTTTTTACTAATTGTTTAAGAATTTTAGGGATTTGTTTATAGGATATACGAAATTTTAAAGAAAAGGAGGTGACTAACCGATTATTGTCTTCAAGAGGTAAGAGGGAGATTTAATCTCATCAACCCTAAGTGGTGATGGGAAAATGGAATTGTATGTGTGTGAAGAATCCATAAGGATTCATTTGTGCGATTGTTTATTGCTTTTATTATTTGTGTGGTTGTTTTAAATGTTTTCCTATTTGTGATTTATTTTAATTGCTATGCATATTTATAGTTTTTATTATTAATTTTAATTGCTATGTATGTTTATAGTTTTAAAATATATTGTATGCCTATTGTATGTGTTTATAGTTGTATGTGTTTATAATTATATGATTATTAAAGTAGGATATGAATAACATGTAACGATTTGCATGAGTGTTTCAAAGGATACAAAGAGGCTCACGGCCTTATCATGAAACAGAGAACCAAAATGTTCTCAACCATTTTCTAAATCAATGATTTAAAGAATTTAGGTAAAATATTAAATTTAAGAATGATTTAGATTAATTATGGCCAACATGCCATTTAATGTATAATTAATGCCATTTTATTTTCTAAGATAGGTTAGGCAATTAATTTATAAAAGAATTTGATTTCAATGAATCTTTAAGAAAATAAAAGGAATGAATTTGGTTCTAGAATTTAAAATTTGCAGAATTTATTTTAAGATAGAATTAAAGCCAACACTTGAAAAATACTAACGTAGAGCTCACTCTATAAGTTTTGAAGCACGTTAGCAAGTTTCAAAGTGTAACTATTGGATAAGATTAAAATAAAACAGAATTTAGAGGAAAATGTTAAAAATACCTTATACTGATTTTATAGGCAAAATGCTACCGAAATTTACTAAAATCAGACAAATAAAATAAAACGATTCCATAATATATTTATAACATAAGGAAAATACTTTACGTAGTTTAAAAGTACTAGATATAGTCTACACATCTTTAAAATGATGATTTTAAGCTGTATGGTTAAGAAAATAATTTAAAAATCTTATGCGATTGAGAAAATGATTTAAAAACATTACGCGATGTTCAAAAATGTCAAAATATATTTATGCGATTTTAAAACATTTGTAAAAGCGACGCGATTGTGAAAATGCGATAAAATTTCTACGCCATTAAATAATACAATGAGTTTTACTATCGGGCCAAAGTGGTGGACCCAAACATGTTGTGAGATAGTATTATCAGGTGGGACAGGCTATATTTTGGAATATTGTGACTAAGGATATTTTTGTAAATATGGTAAAATCTAGATATAAAGGGTATTTTTGTAATTTTAAGTCATGCTTAGAGTGTTATATCAAATTGGTTGATAATTGGCGATTGATTGATGAGACGAATTACACCGGGTTGTGGTGTGATAGGCGTAGTGTGGTTCATTATATGAACTTGGAGGCATTAGTGTGCGGAGAATCCCATATGTGGACAGTGGTAGCACCTCTAGGCCGTGGTAACGGGCAACACACTAATGATCTTGACAAGCACTATTCTTAATTGAGGTCTGGTAGAGACTGTTATGTACAACGCCTGTAGTACACGATGTTTGGACTGTGTACTGCTATATGATGTCTGGACTGTGGGCTATAGACACAACGTTAGACAGTGCAATAGTTTGGTTGGGCAGCCATAAGTACTATTAGTTCTTTGCGGATCATTCTCTCAGATATCCGTGTTTAGCTCCATGGAGTAGGAACGAGTCAGTGTGTGTTTATTCATTATCTGCATTTTACTGCTTACTATAATCTGTGATAAAATGCATGATGTATTAATTTGCTATACTGTATGTGATATAATGGTATTTATTACTTTACTATATTATCCATGATATGCTGGTATGTACTATTGTAATAATTGTTTTGTATTGTTGTTTTCTTATGTGCCATGTGGGTAATGATATAGATTATCTCATCTCTTTATTGTATTGTTCTATCTGTTTCTAACTTATGTTTATATAATCGAAGACTACAATGGCAGCAAGAGGAAGTCAATTAGGTTTCTTTAGACTACAGTTTCTCGAAGGTGCTGAGGCTTGGTATGTCCACTGGGATACAGGACACATAGAGTACAATGGTGACGTTACTTTATCAGTAAGTAGGACTTGACATGGGTTCGTTACTACACGTTATACGGTTACTTTCGTACAGGTTATTTTACCTATTAGGGAGTTGTGAGACGAATTTCACTATACTCCTAGAGAAAACTTCGATTTATTTTTGGGTCGAATTTCTATCGGTCAAGACATTCCCAACTAGGGAATTTGTCTTATGACAAAGGCTCATGTCTTAGGTGTTATGTTTTAATCTTATGCCGTCTTTTACTATTTCTATTAAATATTAATAGTTGTAAATTAATTGTATACTTCAGACAAAAATCATATGTATATTATGGTGTGATTATGTTTTGCTCTATCTTGTGTTCTGTGTTATTTTATTTAATATTATAAATATAAAAGTTTTAAAAATTTTACCACTAATATTATTTATGTACCAAACGTTTTACAACTTGGGTAAGAATTTTATTTTATTTTATTTTACTGCATCATGAATGTGACATTCCCACAAGGGTGTTACAATTTACACCCTGGAGACATTAACTGGAAAACTAGTCAAAAACTATTAGAATGTGGACAAACTAACAAGGTACTATAACTAAGTGCCTTTTAAGGCTTAATCTCTTAGTTTTCTTTATGTTTGATCTGCCCTAATTTTTATGAGTATGCATTGTACAGACTTCGGTCCTTCGTTCAATCAATAAAATGAGGAAATTATTTCTGCACATCTAATTATACTTTCTTTTTAAAGCTTTAAGACCCTCAAGCTGGACCCCATCTTGAGAATGCTTACAGAGCTCGTTCCTTATGGGATCTGGGGCTTATTAGAATCCAGGTTAAGAGGAATGACCCAAGAATCTGACTTCAACAATTTTGAGTGAGTTATGGGTCCTTACCTAAGTCCTCAACACTTGCCCATAACCATTTTGTAGTTATGTGTAATTAATTGGCAACATGGTTTACGACTTCATTTGTGGTCTGCCAATTGGTATATATCGTGGATGTTTTATGTTAAATTGGTCTTGAACTTGAAAATTCCCAAGTGTTAGGGAATTTTTTGAACTAGATCATTAACATTAAAGACCCCAGTTATTGTTCACCTTTTATTTAGCCTAAGTCCTCAAAGGCATTCCAAGTGCTAAAAAGTTTGCGCATTGGACCCTGAACAAAGGTTTCATGCTATTGAAATTATCCTAAGTCCCTAATTGGCTACCAAATGCTCATTAATGATGGGCTTCGTCCCAATACAGACCATGAAAAAGGAAATAAACATGCACTATACAAGATAAGGATAAACAATTGTATTTTAAAAATCCTGGTGACTGGGAAAATTGTCCTTGCTAAAATAAAGTGCCCCACGCAGTGGGTAAAGAAAAGTAGGAAAATAAAAGAGAAAAAGGCAACAACTCAGCCTATTGACCTCTAGCATCCTCTTCGGAAGCACCTTCCTCTGGGCTTTGATTGTCCGCACTCGCTGCTCCACCATCCCCTACAGTAGTAGGGACCCCAGCAATAGCTTGATTGGCCTTTTAAGCCTCCTGCATCGATACCAGGCAGCCGTTGTGAATCACCATTTCGGAGTTTAGTTCATCCAAGGCCAGCGACCCCCAGATTAAAGAATTGGACTTAGGGCATTCTGGAATTGCTCGACACTGATGTCTGTACAAATCTTCATCAGCTGTATACTATCCTCCTGTAGTTGTGCCACCCCAGCCTGGAGATCCTTGTTCTTAGCACGGAAGTCGGTGGCCACTTTCTCAACCTCTCTGAGTAGGCACTCTCTCTCCTAAGTAAGGCCTTAGAGTCCTCCAGTTTCTTCTTTAATTCATCAATCTTTACGTTGGCATCCTCTAGGGCCTTCCTATTTTCCTCCTCTTTAGCCTTAAGGGCTAACTCAAGCTTCCAAGCCCCCTCTTCCTTGGCCGCCATCACCTTTCGACCATTTCCTCTTCAAATTGGTCTAAGCTCCCCTAAAGGTAATGAGCCTCAACGACCATGCGAAGTTTGTTGGTCTAGAACCTTGATAGGATATTTGATATACCTTTCTTGGAGATGTGGTATAAGACCTCATCTTCTAAGAGTTAGAAGTCAACAAATGGTTTGGGCTTCAGATCCTTCCTATACAAGGAAATTAGACCTTAGACAGCAACTGCATCCCCAACTGGCCTTTTTTTATGGCCCTCTGCCCTACCGCCTTCAACAACCTTCCTCTTCTGCCTTTAAGGGAGTTGAGCAAGAGACCCTGTTGATCTGGAGCTGCCTCAGTAACTAGGTCTTGGACAACGGAGGCCAGAGCAATATGTGTAGGAGTGTTAGAAGGTTCGACACCCCTTTTCCTCACCTTCATGGCTTGGAGGGTAGTGAGAGCTTATCAAGATGCTATGCTTTCTGCAAAACAAAGACAAAGCACAAGTTAGAAACAAAGCAAGAAGGTTATTCAAAGGAGATACTAAAAGTGAAAAGTAAAGTAAGGATGGACTGCGGCCTATACTCTACCTAGCATGGCTTCAAGGGCAACATCATCAGGGGCATTCAGAACTTCTTTACAATAAATGAACTGGATTTTCTCTGCCCACATATTAATGAACTTAATACATTTGGCATCCTCCTAATTGAGTTCAAATCACTCCACCCCAATCATCTCAATTGGGGTATCCCATGCTCGGGTGGTCCAGTATGTAACACCTTCAGTAGCATGTTAGGCTTGTAAACAGGTAACAGAGGTAGCCTAATGCTCGCTTAACATGCCAGTTCAATTTTGTGACAAACTGAGTTAGTTTAGACACTTTGCTGCAACATAGAAGTTGAAAAGTAACCTAAAATGACTCAAAAAATAGCTTTAAAGGCTAAGTTGAGGGAAATAAGTATGGATCACTTGTTTCTAGGTCACAAATGGGCTAGGTAAGATGCAGTTAAAATTTAAGAATAATCAGAGTCAGTTTGATATTTTTAAGCATACTGGTTGTATGTTTTAATACCGATTAACCAGTAGCAGATATGGAAAAAATAAGATAAAGGTGAAACAACAATTTGGATGAATCCTAGTATTTATTATAAAGTTGTTGGAAGTTAGAAAACTTGAATTAGTATGATTCGAGTGTCCTTAGCAAATATAAGTTTCAGTGTAGAAACTTAAATTACCCTATTTTCTCTTTATTTCTCTTTTCTCCCACGAGCCCTGAGCAGAAATAGAAATAGGAAAGAAAGAAACGAAGGGGGAAAGAGAGAAAGGAGAAAAGGAAGAGAAGAAGAAGGAAGGAAGATCAAGATCAAGAGGCTTCAAGATCTTCATCCAATCACAAGGTAGAGGATTTCTATTCTTTTACCCTCTTGTTCTGTTGAATGGGGTTAGGGTTTTTGAATAAAAAAATGGATTTGGAGAGTCAAATCCTAGTTCTTAGCTTGATTCTTGATACTAAGGATTAAGTTAGGTTAGTTTTAGCTCAATGAGTGCTAGATGACCATTTATGGCTCAACCCAAACCATATGGGTTCATAGATGGGAAATTGGTAAATGGTTGGGGTTAATGTGATTTGGAACCTAATCTATGCTTAAGAGAATCAATAGGTTGTATGAGAGTTACAACAAGTTTAGGGACATGGATTGATATTATAAATCATAAGAATACTGATCTTGAATGATTAGAAGTGAGATTTGTCCCCAAGGAACAAATCTCAGATTCTGCAGAATTTTGCAGAATCCATTCTGGGCGACTAGTGCCTAGGTGCTAAGTGTAAGGCGCTCTATTACCCAGTAGCTCAACTTTAGCTTTCGTGCAATCGACATCTAGGTGCTGTGTGTAGGGTGCTTGAGCTCCAGTTGTAGAACACATCAGAGATGGTCTCGGCCAGAACAGCACTTAGACCTTGGCAGAGAGCACCCAGGCGCGCTACGAGCGCTCAGGTGCTTAAGAGTGAGCGCCTAGGCGCCCAATATTCATTTTCTCAAGATTTTTATCTTAACTAGATGGAATTCCCTACTAGATGGAACCCTTTATACATGCTTTTCGAAGTATGTTAAGATACAAATGGGGATATTCCATTAAGGAATGTATCACCTAGTATATAAGAACAAGTTGAGTTTCTGAACTTTTCAAGAGAAGGATTTTTTTGGAGAAAAGGTCTAGGATCTTTTATCACATTAGTGTGGTTTATAATACCATTAGTGATGTGATGGTAAGGTAGTTTAAAAATAAGTTTAAGAAGAAAGTTATAGGCATGAGTCACTCTCTTGTAGTTAAAGATGAGTTGATTATGCTAGTTTTAAAAAGAATACTTTATTCTCTCGTTAAGTTGGGATTGAGTGGAGTAGCAGATTTGGTTCCCTCATGCAAGTAAGGTTTAACCTTAGTATCCGGTTCCCTTATGTAATGAGGTTGAACCCTAGTAATTGGTTCCCTTAATGAGGTTGAACCCTAGAAAGACTTGGTTCCCTTAATGAGGTTGAACCCTAGTAAGACTTGGTTCCCTTAATGAGGTTGAACCCTAGCATGACTTTGTTCCTTTATTTATTAAAGTTGGGCCTAGTAAAACATGGATCCCTTATTAATTAAGGTTGAACCATAGTTGATCATGATTCCTAACTAAGGGAGCAATACGAGCCCCCTTGACTTGGAAAAAGAGTGAAAAAAGTACTTTGCTAAAGGTAGAATTGTGATAAGTTAAATCCTATACTATGCTAAGGATGAGCATATCTTATGTCATGCTAAGGATAAGTAAGTAATATGCCAGATGAAGGAATTCAGTTCCTAGAAATAGTTAATTACATATATGAGCTTAGTGAAGGATTATATAGTTGTTAGATGAATGTTTACATAAAGCCAGAATGTGAATGTTCTAATGGTAGTGAGTATAGTCTCACTTACCTAGTACGACTGTTAATCCAATGTTTATAGCATTATTCATTATAAGGTGATATTCGTATAGTACTTATATCATGATAATGAATAACTAGACCAGAAAAGTTAGTATAGTATATTTTGTTTCAGAGAACATTTATTCAGTATAAATGCTTTAGTACTGGTATTGATTATTCATACTGAGAATTTTATTTCTCACCTCGTTGTGTTTCCATGTAAATCCAAGTCAAGGCCTTTCAAGAGGGTATAAAGACGAAGGTATAGAAGAACTAGATGAGTTTAGTTATATCTTTAGTTTAAAGCTTATGTATTAATTTATATTTGCTTTGAGAATGTAAAAGTTGTATGTATAATGTTGTATATATGTATGACTTTTAGTTATGGCTCTCCATCATTATTTGCTTAAATGTTATGGATTAGTTGATGATTAAGTTAGAAGTAGTATAGTTGATACTGTTTATCTAGGTATGTGTCAGATATACTTGGGTATCAGTATCAGGATGTTACATAGTACAAATTGAACACTAAGGTCCCATCGGTCTCCTCAAAGAATGGGCGGACTCTGGGTGTCGCCATCAGCTTAAAGAGCTTGTTCTCGAAGTTCTTGAAGCTTTCCTGGAAGACTTTGAAGACTTTTCATCCACCTCTAGCCTGGAGTGTGAGCCAATTTTTCTTCGCTGGACTCTCCCATTGGGGGGACCACTGAGTGAAGAGGTAGAAAAATGCTTTCACTGAGTACTGTAGTCCAATCACCTGGCATAACCTCTCAAAGGCAAGGATAAAACCCCAACTGTTTGGATGAAGTTGAGACAGTGCCACGTTCAAATGGTGAAGGACTCTAATTTGAAAGTTAGAGAAAGGCAACCGGAGCCCCAACCGACAAAAGAGGTCCTCATACAAAAACATGAAATGTTCGCCCTCTGTCAGGGCTAAACATATTCTTTCATCCTCTTTTGGAGCCAGGATCTGATACTCGTGGTCCAGTCTACGACCCTTTATCAACTCCAAATAGCTCACGAGCTTTTTAGCATCCTCTGTTGTTTGAAATTCGGACATGCTACCCCAAACATTGTTTCCAATCCAGGGATACATGTTCCTTCTGGGGGAAAATATCATGGCCCTCTTCGCAGTTGGTCTCTTAGGTCTTGCTACTTGTCTCATTGCCATGAAATCCCTAGAAACACCCATAGAGGTCGGTAAGGAGTGGTTATAATTAGAAGAACATCTAATTGCCTACAAATTCAGACATAGAGGAGGGCAGACCGTGGAGGAAAAGCTTATTAAAGATTATGTCTACACTTGTCTCCATTATAGGCACTGGCCTCCACGCCCTCAAAGGTTTGTGAGCTTGAGTTGGGTGCCTTCGCCACTCATGACGTGATGAAGAGGGTGCTCCAGAGAGTAACATTATTGAGTGGGATCCAGAACTGCTGGTATTCTTGCTCATTTTTCCAAAAAATGATGTGGAATGCCCCAAAGCAAAGAAGACAGAAATCTTCTCCCTATGGTTGACACTGAGGACAATAAGAATAGGGGGTAGTGGAACATATACCTTGTAGAAATGAAAAGAGTTAGTTATTAGATAGTGTTTAATGGGTGGAAACCACTTGAAAACAGTGCTTCTCTGCTATGCACAATCTTCAAAAAATCACCTCAGTTTGCCAGAGATTTGAGAGTGATAACAAAAGTGTGGATGAGGCACCCTCGACCCCTATTTATAAAGCCAGTGCTGGGGGTGATAAACACAATTTTCATATATTAGTTAATCCTCATATTTCGTCTCTTAGACCACTTATATGGTTAATTGATAGGTTTTGGTCACATTTTATAAGTTTGAGTTTAAATTGGGCTTAGTTGTATTTTTTAGCATTATTGGAAATTTTACACTGTTTTTGTATTTTGGGCATAACTTGAGTTATAGAATTTAAAAATTATGATTTTTATCTTATAGGAAATATGAAAAAGATCTCTATAACTTTGAACAATAGCATGAAGGCTGAATCAGATGTCTAGTGGGTCAGATTGGGCAACGAAGTCATGACAAAGATGCTATCACTAGAACCTAGATGAAATGCAAAGATTGGGCCATAATTTAGGATGTTGGTGTCATATAGAGATAAAACTAGTGCCATATGAAAGATGAGACATATATCTTCGATTCTTATGAAGATCACTTATCAAAATAGTGACATTTTGATAGTGTTTTAACCCTTTGAAGTCGGCTGATGGGGTCAGAGAACTATTAAGAATGTTTTGGGCATAACTTTCTCATCCTAAGCCCAAATTATGCAAATTAGGAGTCCAATTAAAGCTAGGAGGAAGAGGATTAACCCTAAGCTATGGTTAAACTTGAAATTTTGATTTTAGAGATAGTTATTTAAGTAGCAGTAGCAACCACAAAACTAAACCCTAATTTTTTCCTAGCCGCTCTTGCTTGCACTTCCTCTCTTCATTTTTCTTCTTCTCCTTTCTCTCTAATTTTCTTTCTTTTCTATTTTTCTCTTCTATCCATGGAGGGATAGACCCTTTTAAATCAAGTGTAGGGATTAACAATCTTGATGTTTAATTCTGATATCTTATTTTGATTGTTTTATATTAAATTGCTAATCAAGTTTTTCTTTTACTTGTTGATCGAGTTTATCTTTTACTTGTTGATCAAGTTTATCTTTTACTTGTTAATCAAGTTTATCTTTTACTTGTTAATCAAGTTCTTCTTCGATTTTGTTAAATTTGAATTGAATTGCTTAATTTGATTTGGATGTTGATGTGATAATTGCATAATTACCATGTGTTTATTGAGGATTAGAGATTAAACAATGCATCAAAGGCTTCTTGGATGTTGTTTGTTAAGCTTGGATGAATTTTGGATTTATATTACTTTAGGATTAGATGGGTGCTTAATTCGTTTAACATTGATTAATTGAATTCTAGATGGTTATCTAGTAGAAAATTTATGGATCATCTTAAGGCTTCTTGATGTGATCTAAGGCCAAGAATCTGATTAGCATTTGAATGGATTTGTAGTGATCAATGATGGATTAAATTCAAGATTAGTTGATTTTCTTGGATTGGTTGTTTACTTAATTCTGTTTATAATTTTT
This sequence comes from Ormosia semicastrata, assembly GCA_029884595.1. Lineage (NCBI taxonomy): Eukaryota > Viridiplantae > Streptophyta > Magnoliopsida > Fabales > Fabaceae > Ormosia > Ormosia semicastrata. The sequence continues at coordinate 67,593,549 of JAQQTO010000061.1, read as the reverse complement.
AATTATTTTCTGTTAATTAATTTTGCAACCCTTTTTTTACCTCCTGTTAACCTCTTAATTTGATGGCTTGATTAGAGTGATCCAAGGGCTTGACCTGGTTGTGCCTTATACTACAAGTATTTTGGTGAATCGGTTTATAAATTGATTTAATTTGATAGTTTCAATAGCTATTGAATTTTGGCACTATTGCTGGGGATCAATATAAGTTTAATCAATCATATTAGGAGTATAATTAGCTATTAAGCCTTCACTAACCCTCGTTTTCCTTGTTTCAGGTAGTTTCCAACTTAATTTAGACCTCTAAGTGGAATTTTGTATGGACAAACAGTTTCAAATTAGGTTAAAAATTGGTTAGTTGAAGGAAAACAGTGTGTTCTACAAGGCTCATTATTTTTAGTGAGGCCCACCCTATTTTGGCTAAATTCCATCATTTAAACCTTTTTTCCATTTTTTGTAGATTTTTTATTATATTTTTGGGTATCATTTTTGAGTAGTTTCACCTTGTGGTGGTCCCATAATTCTTAAAATTGTGTAGGTAGGGTAAATACTGTTATTTTGGTAGAATTTTAGTGTTGTGTTGTCCATTTTACATATTTTGTGTTTCTGCACTTTTACATATTTTATGACCAAGTCTTCTAATAATCATTTGCTTGACATTGACCTTGATATTGAGAGGACCTTGCATACACTTAATAGAGCTTGTAGGGATAGTAAAAGGATAAATTTTGAAATTGAAACTGAACTTGAGAATATAAGTAACACTGCAACTATAACTGATAATACTGAAACTAAATCTGAACATGAGAATACAAATAACACTACAAACATGGTTGATAATATGGATAATAGGACTCTTAAGGAACTAGCTGCACCTTATATGAATTACCAATCTTTATGCATTCAATATCCTGATTTAAATGATGATTTTGAATTGAAATCTGAATTTTTACGCTTGCTACCAAGGTTTCATGGACTTGCAGGTGAGGATCCTTAGAAGAACTTGAAGAAGTTCCATTTGGTGTGCTCCACCATGAAACCACAATGCATTCCTGAAGAACACATCAAATTGAGAGCCTTTCCTTTCTTATTAGATTGAGCAACTAAGGATTGGCTATATTACTTGCAGTCAGCTGCCATAATAGGTTGGAATGATATGAAGAGACTGTTCCTAGAAAAGTGTTTCCTTGCTTTCAGAGCTGTTGCCATTAGGAAGGATGTTAGCCAAGTGGCCTCAAACTCAAGAGGGGGGGTGAATTGAGTTTATGAAATATTTTTGCAAATCTTTCGTAAAACGTTTGTTAAACAATTTTTGTTGAAGCTATTGGATAATTGAAGTGAATAGATAAATGAGATTGAATGCTTCACTCACAAATTAAATAAACCAAGATGAATAATATTCAAGCAAGCATATAAAGTAAATGCACAAATGTAAAGAGATAGGGTTGAGAGAATCAAACACAAGGATTTATCCTGGTTCAGCCACCCCTTTGTGACCTACGTCCAGTCCTCAAGCGAACCACTCGAGATTTTCCACTAAACTTCAAGCTTGAATGGGTGCTTGAAAACCTTTACACAATAGAGCACTCATCAACACCTTGGGATACCTCACCCTTGTGCTTTGAGCCTCAAAAACAGGGATGCCTCACCCTTTACAACCTTTTGAGGGATGCCACACCCTCAAGGGATACCTCACCCTTTTCTAACTTTGAGAGATACATCACTCTCTAAGGGATACCTCACCCTTTACTCTAGAGGGATACCTCACCCTCTCTTTTTTAGTTTACACAAAATACAGAAGATAGAAACTCTCTTGAAGAGTAGATAAATACAAATTGAAGCTCTAACAATGCCCCTTTTGAATATCTCAAAATTTCTCACAAAAACAGGGCAAAAACATTTTCAGGATTGATTCTCGTGTATGAGCGTTAGATTGATGTTATAAAGTAAAGTTTTTAACCCTTAAGGAAGACCCAAGGCAAGTATTTATAAGTTGTATGAAGAAAAGAGCCGTTGGGGGTGAAAAAGCCAAGCATTTAATGCAGTTAAAATAGCCGTTGGGGTCTGTAAGACCGCGTGTAATCGATTACACAGCCTATGTAATTGATTACATGGATGTTTGAACGTGTTCTTGGCTTTCTGGGTTCTGTGTTATCGATTACATGATTTTTGACTTGTGTGTAATCGATTACACAATCTATGTAATCGATTACATGGCTCCTTGAACGTGTTCCTTCCTTTCTGGGCTTCAATGTAATCGATTACATTATTTGTGTAATCGATTACACGGCCTCTGACTTGCGTGTAATCGATTACATGAATCATGTAATCGATTACCAGCTCTCTATTTAGCTTGTAATCGATTACAAACCATAATTAATAGATTACCTTAGCCTTTAAACACATTTTTCAAGTCCAATTAAGCTTGTAAACCATTTCTAACACCTCAAGACATTTGATTAAACATAAAACCTTTCATGAGTGTTAAATCGAAGATTGAAAAAAATGTTTCTTTGAAAAACATATGTAGCTTTGAATTTTCACACTTATTTTGGAAATGATATTTGGAAAACCATTTGAGAATCATTGAGATACTTAAAGGGCATTTTACATTGATATTCTAAGACCTATATCTAATATACCCTTTTGATCTTGGTCTTCTCTTTTGATCTTGATCTTCACCTTTGGCTTTGTTATCATCAAAAACCCATTTGATATGCTTCAAGACATAAGCATTCACATTCTCTCCCTTTTTGATGATGACAAACTAAGCATTCAACAGAATGAGAAATATATGCATTTATTTGATTATCAGATAATTAAGTGCAACACTCCCCCGTAATGTATGCATGAGATAGAATATGTGAAAGTGCAAAACTCCCCCGTACACATGCAATACATATGCAATATATGTCACTCATCTTCTCCCCCGTTGGCATTATCAAAAAGAAGACATAAGCATTCAGATTTTTATTTCAGCCCAGTAGGATCAATATCAGAGTATAAAACATCTAGCATAACAATATGTGATACCAATAGCAAATGCATATGAAGAGAAACTTAGATAGTATTTATCATTTATGGAAATAGAAATTAGAGTCATATACAAAAGCAATATGGGATTAGATAGACATTAAGCAAAAGGAATGCATCATGAAGGACCAAACTTGAAACAATAAAAAAGGTTCCAAATCATTCCAAGACAATTTTAAACATCATTTAAGCATATATTCCAATCAGATTATGATCCAAAACACATTATTGTGCAGCAAAACAACATATTATGCATCAAGTTGATGTATTATGTAAAAGATTGTGACATTATGCAGCAAAAAGTTATGCAACAAGATGACCAATTTATGCAGCAAATAAGCATATTATGTCAAGTTCAAAGAAATTGATATTATGCATGTTATTTCACACAAGATGCATATTCATTTAGCATATACAAGACATATAAAAGATATTTTTCAAGATGTTAACCAAGTAAAGCATAAAACAAGACTCCACTTAACCAAAGGATGCAAGTTCAAGCTTCTTGGAGACAGGGAGGATAGCTTGAAGTATTTTCTGGTTTTGTGCTTGGCGCAGCCACTTTTCAATATATTCAAAGTTAGTTCTTGGCCTTCAAGCACACCTACAACACACTTCAATTTGTGACTTTTGGTAACCAAATTTTCTTGGGTCCTTGTGTGTTAGTTTTTGGTAAAGTGCCTTTGGGAACCCAAACCAATTTAGTTCCTAGCTTGTTATTGATATTCTTTCTTACATTACAATTTGATGCACTATGCCCTTTCCTACCACAATGAAAGCATTTAATAAAGGGACTATTTGATGTACTTGATGAAACAAAGAAGTTCTTGAGAAACTTTTGTTGTTTATTAGGATTATACCCCAAACTAGCCTTTTGAAAAATGCATCTTTGGTTTCCAAGTAATATGTTCAAATTATCTCTTCCATAGGTAAATTTTGAAAGAGTGTTTTTCAAATCCTCAATCTCAATTTCAAATACTTTACATGATGAGCAAGATGAGGGTGTAGATGCATTATCAAGAGATAAACATGTCATGCATGAAGAGTTTGCATCAATCAACCCAAGAGTTTCATTTTCTAATTTAAGTTCCTCAATTTCCTTATTTAACATAGATATCTTGTTTTCAAAAGAGGAAATTGATTTCTTGGAAAATGAAACAAGTTTTGCAAGTCTTATAGATTCATTATGTAATTATTCAAAAGCATCTTGCAATTCATCATAGGAAGGGGAAGAGTTTGATTCAGAATTTGAAGATGTTACCTCTATGTCATTTTCATCTTCATCTTCTCCTCAAATCAATCCAATTTTATTCTTCCATAAACATATTAATTTGTAAACACCTATTTTGAGGTGTCTTGGCCAAAATTCTCATTGTTCTAGGGATCAAAATTTAATTTCCTTGTTCTTGAAAAATTTCAACATTGACCCTCATCAAGGGCATCAAAACCGTAGTTCTTCCTTGGCCATTGGAACCAAGATCAATTTTCTTTCCATCCACACATCATGGCATACATATATATATTTCATCATAAATATCGCAAATATGTCATATACTCATCATGCATATTATAAGTATACTATCAAAACCATAAAATCATGCAAAGCATATTAAGCATAGACAAAAATAATCAAAGCACAAGAAAATAAAGCAAAGCTCATAAACACACAATTAATTATTACATGACCATGGATTGGAATTCTCACATGAATTCACAATTCATCAAATATAAGACCATCTCCCACCACCATAATTGGTTGGTGAGATGGATCTCCCTCTTACCTCTTGAAGATCCTCAAAGCTTCTTGATTTTGCTTATCTTTCCAAGTCCTTCAACACCAAGGGCTTCTCAAATTCAAAACAAAATACATAGAAATTAGTATACTAAGCTTGATTAAGAGGAACCATGGATCAAACATGGTTTAGATCATGAAAAAGAAGAGAAGAAATGAAGTCTTCTTATACTTCACCTCAAAAACCCCATAACTTTGTTCTTGAAGAAAGTCCATAAAGATGAATGATTTAGAGAAAGTCTCCAACATGAAAGTTACTTAGAATATCATGTAGATTCAAGATCTATGGTTGGATGAAATTAAAAGAGATTGGATGGTGGTTTTGAGTGTCTTGACCGAATGGTTTCTCTTGAAGCACAAAGATGGAATTTTTGATTTTTGATAGAAACTTGAAGCTTGGATTTGAAGCTCAAGATGAATGATTTTGGAAAAACTCATAACTAGAGATGTTCTTAGAATGGTGTTTAGGTTTAGGAAATGATGTGAGTGAAAATTATAGGTGAGTAATGGTGCTTGTGGGTTGCTTGGCCGAATCATAAGGTGAGAAAAGGAAGAAAAGTGGTTATTTTGTGTTCTTGGAACTTTGAGAGAATTTGAGAGAATTTGATGAAGGCTTTTTGGTGAAATAGAAAAATGAATATGGAGAGTGTAACCAAAGGTGCTGCTGCCGTGGGAGTGAAAGAATGGAGAGATATGAATTCATTTGGCATAATTGAAGGCTATCACATGATGCACAAAGTCTTCCACTTTGTCATCTTTTTCTTTGGCCTAAAAAGGCTATACAAGCATGTCTAAACATGTCTCCTCCTTCCTAACACTCCAAAACCATCCCCCCTTCATCATGCACTCCAAAGTTGTCATAATTACTTGCTAATTGATTAGTTAATTCATTAGATTAAGTTTCCTAATCAATCTTAACTAATTTTCTAATTACATAACTAATTAATTAGACATATTATTTCATATATTATAATCTCTAATTAAAATTAGGATATCTAATTAAGAATTAGATTATAACAATTTAACATTTAATTTAGTTTACTTGGCTTATTAATTAGGCCATTATTTGAAGCATTTCTAGCCATTGATTAATTCAATGGTTAGGATTTAGGTAGACTTTTGATTTAGAAGACTAAATCTAAGCCATTAGATCCTTCTCCTTTAAATTCTAGCCATTAGATGTGTATCCAAAATAAAGGGTCAAGATTGCTTCTTCTTACTTTTAATCCAAGGGTCATAATTAGTCTTTGCTACTTTTTAAGACCAAATCTCCACCCTTGATTAATTCTTCATCCAATGGTCATAAATGGTCTTTGTCACTTTTTAAGACCAAATCTCCACCCTTGATCAATTCTAAATCCAATGGTTGTAAATGGTCACTTTATAAAATCAAATTTACACCGTTGATTAAATCTACGGTTGATATTGAAGCTTGCCTAACTAAGTTTATTCTCACACCATTGATTAAATCAATGATGATTATCTTATGTTTCTTTATTAAATTTATTTCTTAACCGTTAATTGAATCAATAGTGGATATCCAAACCACCAATGTTGACTTAAGCAATGTAATTTCTATTTTTATCTACTAAAAATCCGACGAAAGAATATATTTATCTTGTATTTTTATCTTCCGATAAATAAATACAAGATAAAAACAAATTTTCTAAAATCAAGTTTCCTGATTCGGGTTTAGTAAGATCCCCTGTCTCCGTCTAAACAAGTAAATTTTTCTATGCGTAGAAAAATTTTTCACTTTGCGGGACCCACTTGGGCCCACGTATGGTCACCTGGGCCCACAAACACCTCGTGGGGCCCACAAATAGAAAAAAATTCAAAATCACACATAAAATCACAAAAATTAGAAAACGTATGAAAATTAAGTCAGATTGTTAAAAATAATTAACAGTCAAGAGAAATAAATACAAAAAGATTTTTCCCGGCCCGGAAATTATTATTTTCCTGACATGGAGTAAATCACTCAAAACGATCAAATACGCTGACGGAATAAACAAAATAATTTTACAGTATCCAGAAATTACTAAATAGTAAAATTCTGTTAGCTATCAAAATTACTGTTTATAGGATAGGAAATTTTGGGGTGTTACACCATCACTTTCTCTTGAAGCTGCTAAGCCCTTTACACAAGAGCCTAGCTCTGATACCACTTGTTAGCCAAGTGGCCTCAAACTCAAGAGGGGGGTGAATTGAGTTTATGAAATATTTTCGCAAATCTTTCGTAAAACGTTTGTTAAACAATTTTCGTTGAAGCTATTGGATAATTGAAGTGAATAGATAAATGAGATTGAATACTTCACTCACAAATTAAATAAACAAAGATGAATAATATTCAAGCAAGCATATAAAGTAAATGCACAAATGTAAAGAGATAGGGTTGAGAGAATCAAACACAAGGATTTATCCTGGTTCAGCCACCCCTTTGTGACCTATGTCCAATCCTCAAGCGAACCACTCGAGATTTTCCACTAAACTTCAAGCTTGAACGGGTGCTTGAAAACCTTTACACAATAGAGCACTCATCAACACCTTAGGATACCTCACCCTTGTTCTTTGAGCCTCAAAAACAGGGATGCCTCACCCTTTACAACCTTTTGAGAGATGCCACACCCTCAAGGGATACCTCACCCTTTTCTAACTTTGAGAGATACTTCACTCTCTAAGGGATACCTCACCCTTTACTCTAGAGGGATACCTCACCCTCTCTTTTTCAGTTTACACAAAAGACAGAAGATAGAAACTCTCTTGAAGAGTAGATAAATACAAATTGAAGCTCTAACAATGCCCCTTTTGAATATCTCAAATTTTCTCACAAAAACAGGGCAAAAACGTTTTCAGGATTGATTCTCGTGTATGAGTGTTAGATTGATGTTATAAAGTAAAGTTTTTAACCCTTAAGGAAGACCCAAGGCAAGTATTTATAAGTTGTATGAAGAAAAGAGTCGTTGGGGGTGAAAAAGCCAAGCATTTAATGCAGTTAAAATAGCCGTTGGGGTCTGTAAGACCGCGTGTAATCAATTACACAGCCTATGTAATCGATTACATGGATGTTTGAACGTGTTCTTGGCTTTCTGGGTTCTGTGTAATCGATTACATTCTTGGTGTAATCGATTACATGGCTCCTTGAACGTGTTCCTTCCTTTCTGGGCTTCAATGTAATCGATTACATTATTTGTGTAATCGATTACACGGCCTCTGACTTGCGTGTAATCGATTACATGAACCATGTAATCGACTACCAGCTCTCTGTTTAGCTTGTAATCGATTACAAACCATATGTAATTGATTACCTTGGCCTTTAAACATATTTTTTAAAGTCCAATTAAGCTTGTAAATCATTTCTAACACCTCAAGACATTTGATTAAACATAAAACCTTTCATGAGTGTTAAATCGAAGATTGAAAAAAATATTTCTTTGAAAAACATGTGTAGCTTTGAATTTTCACACTTATTTTGGAAATGATATTTGGAAAACCATTTGAGAATCATTGAGATACTTAAAGGGCATTTTACATTGATATTCTAAGACCTATATCTAATATACCATTTTGATCTTTGTCTTCTCTTTTGATCTTGATCTTCACCTTTGGCTTTGTTATCATCAAAAACCCATTTGATATGCTTCAAGACATAAGCATTCACAAAGGATATATGTGGCATAAGGCAGATATCAAGAGAAACACTGCATGAGCACTGGGAGAGATTCAAAAAGTTGTGTGTAAGCTGTCCTTATCACCAGATCAGTGACCAATTGCTAATCTAATATTTCTATGAGGGATTTTTACCCATTGATAGAAGCATGGTAGATGATGTTACCAAGTGTTTTCAATACTCAAGAGGGGATGAATTGAGTAAATAAAAACTCTTTGAAAACTTTTATCAAACACTTGAAAAATAATTTTCTTTGAAGCTATTTATCGATTGAAGTGACTGAATAGAGAAGATAGAATGTTCCACTAATAATAGAGCAAATCAAAAGGAAAGAATACAGGCAAATATATGAAATTAAAAACACAAATATATAGGAGTTTGAGTTAGAACAACAAACACAATCTTTATCCTAATTCGGCCACCAACCACTTGTGACCTACATTCAGTCCTCAAGTAACCACCTGATATTTTTTCACTACCAATGCAAGCTTGAACAAGTGTTTGCTACCATTACAAACCAGAATGCTATTCACACCTTGGGATATCTCACCCTCGTGCTTGAGCCTCAACTTTAAGGAATACCTCACCCTTACAAATTTTCTGAGGGATACATCACCCTTGTTATAACATCTTTGAGGGATACCTCACCATCAAAGTGTATAAAAGATGAAACTCTCTCAAGAGTATATAATACAACTAGAAGCCTTATGAAGCATTTCAAGAATATCTCAACTATTTGTAAAACAAAGCACAAAAGGATTGAAAGGATTGATTCATGAATTAAAGCAACAGAAATGTGTTTCAGATTGTTGGGTGTGTGTAAAAGATGACCCAAAAACATGTATTTAAAGTGTTCTGTCCAAAAAAGCCATTGAGAGTGATTTATTATCATATTAAATGCCAAGAAAAGAGTCATTGCAGACTTTCAAGCTCGTGGTAATCGATTATATGGATGTTGTAATAGATTACATGGCTTTAAGAACACGTTCTAGGTTTTCTAAGTAGGAGGTAATAGATTACCAAGCCTTTTCCAGAGGTGTAATCAATTACAAGGCTTATGTAATCGATTACAAAGCCTCTGACTTTAGAAAAATGGATTCTCGCATGGCTGTAATTGATTACCAGGCCTTGGTAATCGATTACTAGCTCCCAAAGAAGCTGTTATTTGATTACTAAGCCTTTGGATAATATTACACTCATCCTTGGACTCATTTTTAAGCCCAAATAAGCTTGATAAACATTTCCAACTTAGAAAACTTGGATTTTCAAGATATATGTTGGGAATTTTTGCGGATAGAACACGAAGCAAAAAATAGGGATTCCCACCGAGGATCCATGCGAAAAAGCCATAATCCGAGTTTTTAAATGATTTACCTCTTGAAGCGTGAATCACCAACACCGTAATAGAAACGATGTCTCTGTGGTATCCATACGAACAGACTCATGAACGTCCAACGTCTGCAAAGAGGAGCCTCACGTCTCTCACACAGTGCTAGCTGCGAAGAGAAGAGAAGAAACCTATCGCTCTCTCACTCACTTTTCTATAGGTGCGGCTAGGGTTATGAAATTATCTATCTTAGCAGCCCCTTAGCAGTACTATTTATAATAATGACTGCCTTAAGTGAGTGTGAGCAACAGCAAGGTAAGCTGTGCAACCCTAGACCCATCTGTTATGAGTCTGGCCCATATTTGAATCCGAGTCCAACTTGGATCCATTGCTCCAATTTTAGTCTACTCTATGTGTGTGACCCTACAGGTTCTTATTACATTGGCAGAAATATTAAAATCCCATTTTAATATTACAAGCAGTGAGTGGTATCTAGTAACATATCGCTGCTACCCAAGTAATAAGAATGTCAGTGATTTGACATAACCTTTCTGTGACCAATGTTTCCGTGTCGTTTAGTCCCTTTGTCAAGATATCTAGATTGAACACAAGGCATGGAATGCGTCACCCTTGTATAGTCCAATTATTCGTTTCCTGATATTCGAGTAGACTTTGTAATAACAAATGAGATCAATATCTCATATTGACTCATTTAAGCATGGCCATGCATTTCGCAGTCTCACTCAATCAGGGGGCCTGAAGATATCGCTCCTGTTATGTAGGAGTGACAAATCCCATCTAGGTCACTCACATCCCTCTGCATGATTCGCAGTATGTCCAATAGCCAACTTTATAATCACATTGTTATAGATGACGTTTGATGGCATTAAAACACACAACTCCTCATGTAGGAATCGTAGTGAGTTCAGGTCAAAGGACCACAGACACCATTGTCACTATGAGAATCACTTATGACACTCATGTAACAATCCATGTAGTGTTCTCATGGTGGGTTAGTCCAGTACATCATTACTCTAATATATACCCATGTGAAGACTTAATATCTCATATCTATGACCTGTGAGATGTGATCATCAGTCTATGCACATACTAGTCTCAATGTATTATTGTTGTCCTAATTAACAATAATACTTAACTAGGGACATTTAAGAATAGTGTTGTAACCAAAAGGATCTCATGATCAAGTCATCCACTTGATGTCCTATGGCATCAAACTTACTATTCTAAGGACTTTATTATGTTTATCAAAAAAGAACACAATAAATGAAATGCCTCATATATAAAATAGCATAATAGAATGTATGTAAATACAGAAAATGTATTGGCCTCTAGGGCATACACCAACAATCTCCCACTTGCACTAGAGCTAATCAGGCATATATCTAATGCCTAAAGACCTAGTGTGACCCTCATGCTTCTGCTGTGCAAGAGGCTTTGGCAGTGGATCAGCAATGTTATTATCTGTTGGTACTCTGCATATCTTCACATCTCCTCTATCGATGATCTCTCGAATGAGATGGAAGCGCCTAAGTATATGTTTAGATCGATGGTGAGATCTAGGCTCCTTAGCTTGTGCAATGGCTCCATTATTATCACAATAGAGGTCCACTAGGTCCACAATGGTAGGAATAGTGCCAAGTTCAGTAATGAACTTCCTGATCCAAACGACCTCCTTTGCTGCATTGGAGGCAGCAATATACTCAGCCTCTATGGTAGAATCGGTGACTGTCTCCTGCTTTGAACTTTTCCAGCTCATAACCCCACCATTTAGGCAAAAAACATAACCCGATTGCGATCTGGAGTCGTCTTTATCGGTTTGGAAGCTAGCATCAGTGTAACCTTTTACAACTAGCTCTTCCTTGCCTCCATATACCAAGAACGAATCCTTAGTCCTTCTCAAGTACTTAAGGATGTTCTTGATAGTAGTCCAGTGACTCTCACCGGGATCAAACTGATACCTACTCATCTTGCTCAAAGCATATGAGATGTCTGGTCGAGTACATAATATGGCATACATGATAGATCCAATTACAGATGCATATGGAATCTTGCTCATGCGATCCCTCTCATCCTGGGTGGAAGGGGATTGAGCCTTAGATAGGCTTACACCATGTGACATAGGCACGAGTCCTTTTTTGGATTCATACATGTTAAATCGTCTTAACACTTTGTCTATGTATGTACTCTGACTTAGGCCAAGCAGTCTCAGTGATCTATCTCTATAGATCCTGATACCTAATACATAGGTGGCTTCGCCCAAGTCCTTCATAGAGAAGCAGTTCCCTAACCAAGTCTTTACGAACAGTAGAGTAGGGATGTCATTTTCAATAAGTAGTATGTCATCTACATACAATACCAGAAAGACAATAATGCTCCCACTAACCTTCTTGTAGACACAAGATTCTTCTTCATTCTTGATGAAACCAAACTATTTTATTGTATCATCAAAATGAAGATTCTAATTTCTCGAAGCTTGCTTCAATCCATAAATAGATCATTGCAACTTGCATACTTTTCTAGCATCCTCTGGAGTGGTAAAACCCTCAGGTTGTGTTATGTACACATCTTCGAGAAGATTTCCATTAAGGAAAGCAGTTTTGACATCCATTTATCAAATTTCATAATTATGGTATGCTACAACAGCAAGCAAGATCCGAACGGATTTAAGCATCGCAACTGGGGAAAAAGTCTCATCATAGTCTACACCATGAATTTGTTTGAAACATTTAGCCATCAATCGCGCCTTAAAGGTATGCACATTACCATCCATGTCAGTTTTCTTCTTGAAAACCCACTTGCACCCAATGGGTTTTACCCCTTCAGGTGGGTCAACCAAGGTCCATACCTAGTTGGCATACATGGAATCCATTTCAGATCTCATGGCCTTAAGCCATTTCTCAGATTCTGGGCCAATAATGGCTTCCTGGTAAGTCACAGGCTTATCTTGATCCATGAGCAATACGTCACCTTGTTGGGTCATGAGAAATCCATATCTCTCTGGTTGATGACGTATCCTATTAGACTTACGCAGGTCTTGTGCTACTAGAGCAGGTTACTGTTCCATAACATTTTGTGGAGGCTGCTCTATTTCCATCATTGGTTCATTGCTGCTTTGTGAAACTTGAACTTCTTCAAGTTCTACTTTTCTCCCACTGGTTCCTGTGGAGATAAACTCCCTTTCTAGAAACACAACTGTCCGTGCGACAAACACTTTGCCCTCAGTAGGATTATAGAAAAAGTATCCCTTGGTTTCCTTTGGATAACCCACAAAGAAGCATTTATCTGATTTAGGTCCAAGCTTATCAGAAACTTAATGTTTCACATAAGCTTCGCAGCCCCAAATCTTTCAGAAAGACATATTGGGTCGTCTCCCAGTCCATATCTCATATGGTGTCTTTTGAACCGTCTTAGATGGAACACGGTTAAGTGTGAAAGTTGCTGTTAATAGAGCATGTCCCCAGAAGGAGTATAGAAGGTTTGCATGACTCATCATGGATCGAACCATGTCCAACAAGGTCCGATTCCTCCTTTCAGAGACACCATTCCATTGTGGTGTTCCTGGTGGAGTGAGTTGAGATATTATCCCACACTCTTTCAGATGATCATCAAATTGTTGGCTTAAGTATTCTCCTCCTCGATCTGATCGAAGGATTTTAATACTCTTGCCAAGTTGGTTTTGTACTTCATTCTTGAACTCTTTGAACTTTTCAAAGGATTCTAATTTGTGCTTCATAAGATATACAAATCCATATCTACTGAAATCATCAGTAAATGTAATGAAGTATTGAAAACTACCTCTAGCGAGTGTGTTTAGTGGCCCACATACATCACTATGTATAAGGCCTAAAAGATCACTAGCCCTTTCACCTTGTCTAGTGAATGGGGCCTTTGTCATCTTCTCCAATAAACAAGATTCATATGTCTCATATGATTCGAAATCAAACGAGTCCAAGAATCCATCTTTTTGGAGTTTGGAGATGCGTTTCTCATTTATGTGACCCAAACGACAATGCTAGAGAAAAGTTGGGTTCAGATCGTTTGATTTAAATCTCTTTGTATTTATGTTATAGATGGGCATTTCGAGATCAAGTACATAAAGTCCATTACTCAATTGTGCACTACCATAAACAATATCATTCATATAAATAGAACAACACTTGTCTTTTATAATAAAAGAAAAAGCTTTCTTGTCCAAACAAGAAACAGAAATGATATTCCTACTAATAGCAGGCACAAAATAGCAGTTCTCTAACTCTATTACAAGCCCAGTGGGCAAAGATAATAATTATGTCCCTACAGCTAATGCAACAACCTTTGCTCCATTTCCCACTCGTAGGTCAACTTCGCCCTTCGTCAATGGTCTACTGCTCTTTAGATCCTGCACATTTACACAAATGTGATATCCACATCCAGTATCTAATACCCATGATGCAGAAGTAGATAAATTGACTTCAATAACAAAAATACCTGAAGTGGAAGTCTCACTTCCCTTCTTCTTTTTAAGCTCCTCCAGAAACTTGGCACAGTTCCTCTTCTAATATCTGGTCTGACCACAATGGAAGCACGTACCTTCCTTAGCCACTCCACCCACTGGTTTCAAGCCAGAAGTGCTGGGCTTGGACTTATCCTTGCCCTTGCCCTTCCAGTTGTCCTTGGGCTTTTTCTACTATTTCTTACCCTTATTCTTTTGGACCATCATTATGGCCTTCCCTTTGCCTTTGTTAATGTTCTGCTCAACAGTTCTCAACATACCTAGCATCTCTGGTAGTGATTTGTCAATTTCATTCATGTTGTAGTTTATGACAAATTGACTAAAACTTTCCGGTAACGATTGCAGGACTAAGTCAGTGGCCAACTCTTGGCCCAAAGGATAATTGAGTCTCTCTAGGTTTTCAATGTACCCAATCATCTTGAGTACATGAGCACCAACAGGGCTTCCTTCTACCAGTTTGCACTGAAATAGTGCTTTAGAGACCTCGAATCTCTCATGCCTGGCCTGCTCTTGATAGAGCTTCTTAAGGTGTATGATCATATCGTATACATCCGTGTTCTCATGTTGCTTTTGGAGCTCAGAGTTCATGGTGGCTTGCATTAGACATCCAATGTCCAAGGCATCATCTTGATGCTTCTTATAAGCATCTTTTTCAGTTCTAGGGGCATTAGCAGGTGGCTCAAGAATAGGCTGTTCCAAAATATATAGCTTTTTCTCTTGCTTGAAGACAATCCTCAAATTCCTGTACCAATCTAGAAAATTCGTTCCAGACAACTTGTCCTTCTCAAGGACGGATCGCAATGATAAAGTACCAAATGTGTTTGTTGCCACGGTAATCTATTAACAGAAATATGCAAAATATAAGTATCATGCCATAAACATATTTAATAAGGTCTTTTTAATTAAATATGCCTCCCACTATTTTATTCACGTCAATGACCCTCAGCATTGACTCAGAAAATCCCATCGTGAGATTTCCCAGTGGGCCAAGATCCATATTTCACCTAGTTTTGAGTCAGCTTTGGCTGATCACCCAAAATTCAGTTATTTAGGTAGGAAACACCTTCTAATTACATCACATGTAATTCTTGGATAGTTAGGTGAATAACACTTATTCAAGTCCATCTAATGGACCAAAGCCCAACTTCATGCCTTTAAGCCTTCAATCCTATTGAAATGGCCTAGTTAAGTCAGACCCAATGGTTGGCAGTTGGATATTACCTTTATCCCATCGCATTTTACTAATATAGATAAAGGCATCCTGCTTTGGCAGACCTACACTTGATCGATACTAGTCTTGACGAGTGCCACACATTGGAAGGCATCACATAATGACTTAATATTTGCTTTAAGGGAATTATTATTATTATTATTACTAGATCTCACCATTTATTAAACTGTTTATCATACCATAAACATTATCCATGCATCTCATACATAAAAAGTATATAATAAAAGTGACATGGTTATGGCCCCCTAAGAGAGGAACATTAATTAAGTCATCTTCACCAAGCGTTTCCCATCAACGTCCTCACTTGATGCCGTCTTCTTGCCTCCACATCATAATTACATTATATAGAAACCTCTTTTACATTCGAGGGGAGTTAGGTGAGAAGAGAATGTACAATCAGAATGTAGAGAGAAAAGCACGACACGCAGGTCATATTTATAAAAACCAAAATAGCATAAAAAGAGGACTGAGGCCATAACCATGCACCATGCATCACAAGAACATACAAACTCAAAACAATAATACATTATTATTTTCATGAGTCATAAAAGGGGATAGAAAAAGATGTTTTCGAATAACACACGCTATGCAACGGGGTTCGGGGCAACGCCCCAACCACGGGGGTCCCGCTGCCCGGTCAGAGCTGAATCTCTTGCGCCTTCCTTGAGCCCTTGTGCCGCGCGAAACCCTAAGCCAACAACATGAACACTTCATGCACCGCACGGAACCCTTGTGCCGTCATTCAACACTTGAATATTAGGCGCCTCCTTGACAGCTTGACATCAACACTTGATGCTGCTGTGGCAAAACAAGAATAGGGTTTCCAAAACCCCTTGCGCTGCGCCTCTTGTGCAAAAACAAGGATTCCATAACCCCTGCTGTCGCAAACCAAGAACAAGGTTTCCTAAACTCTTGCACCACGCATTGAAAATAAGGATTCCATAACGCTGTACGTATCACATACATACCAGAAAGCTTCACAAAAAAATACATCTTAATACAAAACGGTTTTCACAGAACATATGAACATCTTCATGGGTTTTGAAAACAACATCACGGTTTTGCATACAACACAAGAAACAGAATATGTTTTTGCAAAGGGTTTCATACGGTTTTTAGAAATAGCATATTAAAGATCATATCTTTTGTCAAAAATAAGAATAGAAAACATGTTATCTCATATAAACAAAAACAAAAAACTGAATCAAGGTTTTGCAAGACTCTTTGATACCACAGTTGGGAATTTTTACGGATACAACACGCAGCGGAAAATAGGGATTCCCACCAAGGATCCATGCGAAAAAGTCATAATCCGAGTTTTTAAATGATTTACCTCTTGAAGCATGAATCACCAACACCGTAATAGAAACGATGTCTCTGCGGTATCCACACGAACAGACTCACGAACGTCCAACCTCTGCAAAGAGGAGCCTCACGTCTCTCACACAGTGCTAGCTGCGAAGAGAAGAGAAGAAACCTATCGCTCACTCACTCACTTTTCTGTAGATGCGGCTAGGGTTCTGAAATTATCTATCTTAGCAGCCCCTTAGCAGTACTATTTATAATAGTGACTGCCTTAAGTGAGTGTGAGCAAAGCAGAAGGTAAGTCATGTGCAACCCTAGACTCATCTGTTATGAGTCTGGCCCATATTTGAATCCGAGTCCAACTTGGATCCATTGCTCCAATTTTAGTCTGCTCTATGTGTGTGACCCTGCAGGTTCTTATTATATTGGTAGTAATATTAAAATCCCATTTTAATATTACAAGCAGTGAGCGGAATCTAGCAATACATCGCTGCTACCCAAGTAATAAGAATGTCAGTGATTTGACATAACCTTTTCGTGACCAATGTTTCCGTGTCGTTTAGTCCCTTTGTCAAGATATCTAGATTGAACACAAGGCATGGAATGTATTACTCTTGTATAGTCCAATCATTCATTTCCTGATATTCGAGTAGACTTTGTAACAACAAATGAGATCAATATCTCATATTGACTCATTTGAGCATGGCCATGCATTTCGCAGTCTCACTCAATCAGGGGGCCCGAAGATATCGCTCCTGTTATGTGGGAGTGACAAATCCCATCTAGGTCACTCACATCCCTCTGCATGATTCGCAGTATGTCCAATAACTAACTTTATAATCACCTTGTTACAGATGACATTTGATGGCATTAAAACACACAACTCCTCATGTAGGAATCGTAGTAAGTTCAGGTCAAAGGACCACAGACACCATTATCACTAGGAGAATCACTTATGACACTCACGTAATGATCCATATAGTGTTCTCATGGTGGGTCAGTCCAGTACATTATTACTCTAATATGTACCCATGTGAAGACTTGATATCTCATATCCATGACCCGTGAGATGTGGTCATCAATCTATGCACATACTAGTCTCAATGTATTATTGTTGTCCTAATTAACAATAATACTTGACTAGGGACATTTAAGAATAGTGTTGTAACCAAAAGGATCTCATGATCAAGTCATCCACTTGATGTCCTATGGCATCAAACTTACTATTCTAAGGACTTTATTATGTTTATAAAAAAAGAACACAATAAATGAAATGCCTTATATATTAAATAGTATAATAGAATGTATGTAAATACAGAAAATGTATTGGCCTCTAGGGCATACACCAACAATATAAACTTAATTTTCATTGTCCAAGTTCAAAACAACATTTCTTGAAAAAATAATCCGTCAATTAAGAGTAGATTTTAGAAAACGTAACATTTCAAAAACATTTTGAGATATATTGAGAGCTTATTACATAAAGACTCTAAGTCCTATAAACTATACCAAACATACCTCTTTTGGACTTAGTATTCATCTTGACTTTGTTATCATAAAAACCTTAATGTTCTTCATGACATAAGCATTCACATTCTATATATATCAGAGATGAAAGCGCAACTCTTCCTCATAATTTATGCATGAGCTAAAGCAAATATTAAGTGGAATTTATGTGTAAGAACTCCCCCTTACTCATGCAAGACATATCTCTCCCCCTTCGGCATTATAAAAAAGACACAAGCATTCATCATAAGTAGAATGCCAAAGATCAGAGTAACCAACAGAGAAATGATAAACATCAAAGAATTAATGCCATTAACATCAGAGTAAGCAATATCATACTAAATAATCAGTCAACAACTCAGATAAATAGTGCATAAAAAATAAAACTTATACAATAATAAGAATAAAAATGCTATCAGTCAGACAAATTAGAACAAGATACGAGCTATCATAACTAAGCACTATTGTCACCTGGTCACTTCACTTTCGCCCTCGTCATCAAGGTCCTCATCCTTATCAAGATCCTCCTCATCATCATCAAAAACTCCAGCTGTAGCATCATCATGGGCAGGAGGTGCAACAGATGATGTGGGAGCACTAGCACCTCTACTCTGTATAGAATCTGACCCTCCTAGCATGGATCTAATGGAAGCTAACTCCTGATGTGAATGGTCCATCCACAACCTAAAATGGTCTATCTTCTGCTTAAGACAGTTCATTCATGTGTCAACAGTTATCCGATGGCTTTGCATCTCCTGGAGCAAGAGATCCAAGGTAGTCGCAGCTGGAGCAGGTTGCTGGTTTTCTTCCTCATCATCATCCTCAGCACCTTGTGTAACATCCACTTTTTTAAAAAAAAATTAGACATGTTAGACTTGTATATGGTTACTTAGGTAGCATATTACTTGCGTGACATGTTTGTGTAATTTTGTGACAAACTGAGTTCGTTTAGACACTTAGTTACAATTCAGAAGTTAAAAAATAGCTTAAAATGACTCAGATAATAGCATTAATTGCTCATATGAAGGAAATAAATGTGGATATTTTATTTCTAGGTCACAAATGCATGAAATAAGACGTGGTTAAAGTTTCATGATAACCAGAGTTAGTTTGATATTTTTAAGCATACTGGTTGTGTATTTCAATATCAGATTGTCTTGCAGCAGATATGGAAAATCATGAAATTGATGAGACAATAATTTAGATAAATATTAGTATTTATTCTAAATTTGTTGGAAGTTGGAAAACTTGATTTGGTTAAATCTAAGTGTTCTTAATAGATATAATGTTTCAGTTAGACATTTAAGACACTTTGTGACTCAAAAGTTCCAGTAGCTTCTTCCTTTGACTTCCTTGTTTATTTCTATCCTTTCACACTAGTTTTCACTCACTCTCTCACATTCACTCCAACAGCAGCAGAGGAGGAAAAAAATAGAATAAAGGAAGAAGAGGAAAAGATAGAAGAAGAGGGAAGGAAGAGAAAACCAAAGGGAAAGGCTAAGGCTTGAAGATCAGCTTCTCTACAAGAGGTAGGGGTAGTGTGTTTATGAGCTTCTTTTCTCCATAACTTCATCTTTTCTTCATGTTTTGTCTGTAACACCCTAATTTTTCATTTTTCTTAAAATAAATGAGTTTTATAATATTTATGAGGTTTTATGAATTTTAGGGAATTTTTAATTATTTTAAATATTTTTAATATTATTTTGATTATTTTAATATTATTTTTTGAAATATATGTCCGAATTTAGTTTTTTCTGAAAATATATGAGTTTTATAATTTTTATGATTTTTGAGAATTTTTATAGATTTTTCTGAGTCTGTGATTATTTTAATATTATTCTAAGTTGTATTTGTGCTTGAGGCGGGCCCGGAAAAATAAAATTTTTTCTTGGACCAGAAAGTTTCGAACTGTCAAGGTGGGATCGGGGGATCTTACTAAATCCGAAACTGGGAACAGTTGACAGGGATTTTTTGTATGAGTTTTCTATTACCCATTGTATAATAATAGCAGTAGCTATTATCCATTGGGTAATAACTGTTAGAAAAATATCTTGATGACTGAGCTAGTGACTTGGCACTACGACTCACCATGCATGCTGACTTAGCTATTTTAGAAGATTCTATGATGACTTACCTAGTAAATATCTAAGAAATAAATATCTAGCTATAAATATCTAAGGATAAATATCAAGGTGAAAATATCTAATCAGAAAATATCTAAGAGTAATGATGAGCCATCATTACTAAGCTTTATGACTAACCAATAAGAATTGGTCAAACATAGTGGCTGGACTTATTGTGAACCGTTGGATGAAAAACTTGATGAAGAAGCCTTAGATCATCACCGTTGATCTAATCAATGGTGTGAGAGCAATCTTGATAAAGACGCTTATGATATCTACCTTAGATTTAATCAATGGTTAGGAAATGAAGTTAATTTTTAATGGTTAGATTTGTTAGTTGAGTAACTAGATAATCTAACTTAGTTACCCTAATAGCTAAATTAGTAACTAAATGAACTAATTTAGTTGCTAAATAATTAGAAGCTAGTTACTAAATAAATATTTAAATTATCTAGAAACATGATATAATCATGACCTATACAATGACATAATAATGTAACTAACTAATTATAATGTAATTAGAAATCCTAACTAAATTAGTTTAAATACAACTAGATGACTTAACTATTTAAGCTAAATAAAACTAAGAATTAAAATAGAAAAAAAAACTTAGTTATTTGCTCCTTGAACTCCACGGCTGCCTAGTGTAATATAGGAGGTTCTTGAATCATCTTTTATGACTAATACATGACAACTTGATGACCTTGGCCATGTGCACCCATGTGAGCCCATGTGCATTTGTTTTTAGCTTATTGAACAAGCTTGAATATTTTCTCCAAGGCTACTCCATGGCCAAGACATACAAATTGGACTTTGCATTTCATTTTGCTAAACACTTTGTAACACAAAAACCATTCTCTCCATTCTCTCTCTTCCAATCATTCAAGAACACCAAGAACAAACACCATAAACTCCATCTTCTTTATTTCTTGAACCATTCGGTCTCCACTCCTAAATCCTACTTTCAATCTTCAATAATTTTATACAACCTTAGATCTAGAACCTAAACACAATTCTAAGAAACTTTGTAGTTGAGATCTAAGCCTAGTTCTATCATCTTCAACATTGTTCTTCAAGTTAAAGATCAAAAAACTCTTGTTTTTCTTCTTGTGAAGCTCAAGGCCAACCACCCAAGAACCATCTTCCAAGTTTGTTTAATTTCAACGAATCATACTTCTTGAATCCTCACATTATTCTAAGACTCTTTGATGTTGAGACTTTGGTCTAAATCCATCATATTCATGCTTGAATCTTGGATTTAAGTTCTAGGATTTCAAGGTAAAATTTTTGAAAACTAGATTTCTAGTTTGATTTTTAAAATTCCAAGACCTTGTTTGATCTATGGTCATCTTAATCAAGCCTTAGATACTAATTTTTATGTGTTTATTGTGATTCTAAGATCTACTTGGTGGTGAAAATCTAATACAAAAAGAGTCCTACAAGGAGCTTAGGAAGCTACACACTAGGTAAGAGGGAGATTAACCTTATCGGCCATATGTGGTGGTAAAAGAATTGAATTGTTTGTGTTTGTGAGTGAAAAATCCATGTGAGGATTTATTCACTCGATTGTGTAATCATTGATTTGTGCTTGTTGGATTATATTGTGTGATTGTTTTATTGCTTTGATAAATATGCATGATTTATATATATGTTTGGTATGCTTATAATTTTGATAATATACTTACATGTGTGATTTGGAAAGCATGATAATTTCTGTATAACTTAAGATGTGATTCACATGAAGAGAAAATTTGTATAAAGACTCCAAAGAGCCTAGAGGCACACGGCCTCATCACTACAAAGAGGGCTAAGGATTCTAAATTATTTTCCAAATTGAGAATTAAATAATTTTATGACAAGAAATTCAATTAAGTAATTTTATAAGGATTTAAAGTGTAAGGAAATGAATTATATATGAACTTTGAAGCAATATGCGAATTCGGCCAACATGTCATTTTGATGTTCAAGATTCAAAATTATTTTACTAAGTGTAGACTTAGGTGTTTAAATGATAAGAAATCAATTTGGTAGATTTTTGGATCTAAAATGAAGTAATTAATTTTTAGAATTAAAATTTAGCCTAATTAAGCTATGTAGTAAAATAAAAGCCAATACTTAAAATTTACTGACGTACAGCTCACCCTATGGGTTTTGAAGTGCGTTAGGAAACTTTGTGCTGTAATATCCCAAGTAAATTAAAGAAACACAATTTTTTGGGAAACAGTAGAAATACTAATTTTTAGGGGACTATATTGAAAATATTCTTTAAAGAGGGACTATATTGAAAATATTCTTTAAATAGGGACTATACTGAAAATATTCTTTAAAAATAGACTATTTTAAAAATATTATTTGAAGAGGGACTATTACGTAAATATTATTTTATAGAAGGACTATTATGTAAATAATGAAAATAAGGTTAATTTTTAGTATTAAATGAGAAAAATCTTATTTTGAGCTTAACAATATTTTATGCAATTGAAAATATGTAGAAAAACTCTAACACAATTTAAAAATAGTAAGTTTTAGCTATGCGATTGAGAAAATGTTTTAAAATCTTTACGCAATTGAGAAAAGGTTGAAAAATCATTACGCAATTTGAAAACGTAACAGAAGTGTTACGCGATTGTGAAAATGTGAAAATATTATTACGCGATTGAAAGGAACAATGAGTTGTGCCGTAGGGCCAACATATTTAATCAAGTGATTTATAATCGTGGAAACTGGAGTACTGGACCCGAGTGGATCTTTGATATTATCGATTGTATGGGCGGTTATATAATATCATAGATACTAATGGTATTGGACAATTGTATGTGCATGTGCGGTTGCGTTAAAATCATTGGGAATAGTACAACTGTAACATCCCGAAAATTTATTATTTTGTTAAAAACGATCATTTTATAATATTTGCAATTTTTAAGAATTTTTGTGGAATTTTCTGGAGATGACGAATATTTTAATATATTCTTCGTTTTATGTGTGTGTGCTGAGTGGAGCCGGGAGAATAGAATATTTTCCCTGAAGCTGGTAAACCTTGGACTGTCAACGTGTCAACGAGGGATCTTACTAAACCCAAGTCTGGGCACACTTTACGAGGTCTACATTTTTGAGGTTTTATCTCGTTAGTGTAATAAATCATCTGTCAGAGGTATTTAATCAAGGAGACAAGCTTACTATGCACTTCGTAGAGAAGCGTGCGAAGCTTCTCAAGGAAGCTTCTTTGAATCATTTTTTATTATTTCTCTCTCCTCCCATTTTTGTGCTGCACATTTGAATTAAGGGACTTAATTCATTCTTCAATCCACACATTTTCCTCCTCCTGTACGTAGCACTCACTATTCACTCATCTTTCTCTCTTTCCATTTCTCCTTATAGCAGCACCATCCACCCATCTTCATATTTTCATCCTCCAATACCGTCACACTCCTAGCACCATTTCGTGTTTGGAGAAACACCATACCTGAGGGAATCATCTTCAAAGTTCTACGTTTTCTTCATCTTCTTTTTCCTCCACGGTTGAAGCTTAAATGTTGGAACTTTAAGGTAAAGTCCTTAGCTTTTTCCTCATCTCTCCTCATTTTCGTAACCCACTGTCATTTTGATGACCATGGGTATCCATTTCAACACTTGATTCTGATTTTGGTGAGCTTGAATATTCAAGGATCTCTTGGGAGCCGAAAATATAATTTCGACCAAAAGGAGCACCTTTCTTTGTGCTTCTCTAAGGTAAGAGGAAGACACTCCTCCTCAACCTCTCTTAGCATTTAGGAACGTCTGTGATTGTGTTTGAGGGTCTTTCTGCTTTTGTATGTTGTTTGTATGGTATATGTGCTATTTGATTGTTTGAGTTTTGAATGTATATATATATATAAATATAACTGGATGTATTGGAATGTGTAATATTGAAGGGAATGAGTTCCGAGTGATTTTCGGATAGTTACGGTGTTGAGCCTAGAATTTGGAAACTTAATGTGGAAACTAGTAATAGTATGAAATTTGGCCAAACTCGTCGAATATAATACCTTGATCTTTTGGTGATATGTCAAAATCCATCGAATGAAGATTTCTGACCATTTTCGTCGAATGATAAAATCCGTCGAGTAAGGACCCATAGCCAAACCTGTCGAACGTGATAACCTAATCACTTAATAAAATGTTAAAATCCGTCGAGTAAGGACTCATGGCCAAACCTGTCGAACGTGATAACCTAATCACTTAATAAAATGTTAAAATCCGTCGAGTAAGGACTCATGGCCAAACCTGTCGAACGTGATAACCTAATCACTTAATAAAATGTTAAAATCCGTCGAGTTTAGACTTCTGACCATTTCCGTCGAATGTCAAAACCCGTCGAGTTTAGATTTCTGACCACCAAACACAAAGTGAAAATCCGTCGAGTTTAGATCTTTGGCCACTAGACACAATGTCAAAATCCGTCGATTAAGAACCCCGATCATGCCCGTCGAGATTGATCTTCCGACCAAAACCCGTCGAATAGAGTCCCTGGACACTTACAAGAAAATGCCCCAAAGTCAATAATCGTCGAATTTGAGAGACCATGCCTGTCGAGTAGATGAATTTCTCCAGACCCGTCGAAATTAGAGATTTCGACCAGTGTTCGTCGGTTCGACACTTGGGAGATTTT
The DNA here is from genome assembly GCA_029884595.1 of Ormosia semicastrata. Taxonomy (NCBI): domain Eukaryota; kingdom Viridiplantae; phylum Streptophyta; class Magnoliopsida; order Fabales; family Fabaceae; genus Ormosia; species Ormosia semicastrata. Next base: position 67,568,404 of record JAQQTO010000061.1, on the reverse strand, counting down.
CTCCAACGTCGACACCAATACCCGTCGAATTGAGGCTTTTGCTGACCATCTGGAGGGTTCGACAGTTTTGATCTTCGTCCGACGAACCCCCATCCGACGCAAAAATGATTTCTTCGTCCGACAGAACCCCCATCCGACAAAAAATGACTTCTTGCCAATCCTATTATAAAATGTTTTCCCATTCTTTCCTCCTCCTGTTATATTATTATTCGTCGAATGGCAGCTTCAATTATTCATAAAACGTATTGTCCTTGTCAAATTCAAAAGTATACCTATCACCCAACACCTAGTAATTGAAATCGTGACTCAGTTTGTGATTCCGACCGTGTAGTTTCCTGGACCCAAAACCTTGGGACTAATAGAGGAATATTGATTATAAATAAATGGGATGACTAGAAATTACTTAGGAATGCATAAACAGGGAAGAACATGAGAGTGTGAGATTGTGAGATCTTAAAATAACCTTCTAAGGACATATGAATAAATTACCTAAGAGGACTTAAGTTAACTAAGAGAATTCCTTTAGAGACAAACTCTGTAAGTAAAGCTAAACCTAAGCAAGAATCCATAATATGCTTTAAAAGGTATTAATTTATTTAACAACAATATTATGCTATTGTGGGTCCATGTGGGAGACCATTGACTGTATTAATTCTTACTTTGGCAAATTGTGACATATGATGGAATAGTATGTGATAATGATCATACATGATTATGCATAGAGTCTGTATGCATTGTGATTTGTCCATTGGACTGTCGTAAGGCCTAGTTGCCTAGGAGTTGAACACACCTTAGTGCGGGTGCGAATAGACAAGTGGGGTCTTGTAGTTGGCCTTGAGGGCGTTGGGGCGCGGGTGTTTCACAAAGGGCAGTGGTAGCCCCTCTGGACCGTGAGACAAACCGATGCAAACGCACCGACGATCCTGACTGGCCACAGTCCTATATCGAGATCTTGTGAGAATGCTGTTGTATAAAGCCTTGTTGCGCAAAATGACTGATTATTTTCTGGAAAGCACTTGTTTTTATGGCTGACGAGATACTGGCATGTCTCCCTGATCATTCACTCCGAGTGTTTTGTGTCTAGCTCCATGGAGTAGGATCTTGATTATTGAGGGCTCGTGTGTATAGAGTCCGTGCATTATTTGCATTTATCATTATCATGGTTTGGCATTGATATATTGTTGATATACCTATGACTGCCTGGAACTGTTTGCTTGATCATAACTGCTCTTGAATGTCTATTACTATTACTGTTGTTGTAAATGCTATGTGGGCGCTTTGCGCCGTTTGGTTTCTTGATGCTATAATTGGTAATGACGGAAGGATGTCTTACCTCTTTTTCCTTCCTGTCTCTCCATTCCTGTTTATTTGTACATTGCGTCTCATCGAAGACAACCGTGAGGAACCTGAAGCTCCCAACTTCCCCGGTTTTTGGCCTTATCTTGACCGAGCGACTACAAAAGACTATGGAGCCCCGTACGCACGTATTTTTGGGAGATGTACGTCCGACTTTCTTAGGAGGGCCGAGTCTTTGGTATATCAACTATAGTTCTCGAACGCCGTGTCTACATGGGAGATGTCTCGATATCACTAGCCTGGAGGCGCCACGAACCACCTGTCTTCACCGCTCGTATTAGCCTACGTTTGGAGTTTCACCACCGATACGTGAGATGTGGGGCGATCGTTACTTCACTCCGAGAGAGGACTCTTTTCGTTCTACAACTCGGGCCCCGTCCCGTGTCTCTCGCTATTCCTATGGTGATTTCCTCGATGATGAGGAAGATCCTGAGGAAGATCCCGAGGAAGTCCCGAGGACGACCCCCCCGAAGAGGACCCCGAAGAGGATCCCGACACGATTCCTCCTCACTTGAGGGATTGATGTTACTCGTAGCTACCGAAGGCTACCAAGGTATTTTATTTTGGGGGCCCGATGTTTTGTTTGTAATGGGTCGTAAATTTTGATACCATGGGGATGTGTATGTAATACTCAAAGGGCGTGTATAGCTTTGCTTTTTGATGTACCAGGCTTGTAACTAAATGTTTTGATAAACCTATATATATATATATGATGATGCAGATGTTAATCCCTATGCATGTTTTACTTCTGTTTGATCTTTTATTCCCATTGATGTCTCGTCAACATGGTTATTAATTATGGAAAAAAAAAGTATATATATGATATAACCGCCAATTAGAATACCCGACTATAACCTAGGGAATATACGCGTCTTATTAAAATGAACCGGGTCTCAACTCACCTAATTCTATTTCCGCATTGTAATCGACCATGTGGCGTTCCCTTGGAAGAGGGGCGTTACATTTTTGGTATCAGAGCCCCGGTTTATGTTTCTTTGGGTCTTGTGGTTGAGTCTGTCTTGTTTGTGCTGTGTGTTCTCTGAATGGTATTCGTAAAGGAGTAGTGTTTGGTATTCTTAGTGAATGCAACTGACTTTTCTGTGTTTTCAGATAATCTGAATCTGAGAAAGTGAGATGGCACGAAGGGAAGACATGGCAAGCTATTACAACCGATGCAAAGGATGGTCGAGGTCATCGCACGGCAAAACCGAGCAAGCCGCACAACAAGAAGAGAGAGTTACGCAACAACAAGAGCGAGCTGCTCAACAGTTAGAGGCTACCGCTGATGCTCAGAATTTAGCAGAGTTTCGACGCCATAATCCTCCTCAATTTAAAGGAGAATTTGATCCGGACAAAGCTAGTCTGTGGATCAAGGAGTTGGAGAAGGTATTTCGAGGAATGAATTGCGCTGAGGGTAAGAAGGTGGATTATGCTACTTTTATGCTGGTAGGCAACGCTGAGAACTGGTGGAACGGAGTGCGGAGGATGCTAGAAACTGCGAACCGAGAGATTACTTGGGAGTTGTTCAAAGAAAAGTTCTTGGACAAGTATTTTCCTGCGAGTTCAAGGCATGCGAAGGAGTCGGAATTCCTCAACCTGCGACAGGGGAATATGACTGTTAGCGAGTACGCAGCGAGATTCGAAAACTTGTCACAGTTTTCGACCTACTTTCAGAACCAACCAGATGAGGCTTGGAAGTGCCGAAGATTCACGGAAGGATTGAGGTACGAACTGAGGAAAGCTGTGATCACCTTGAGGATCAATGAATTCTCACAACTGCTGGATACTTGCTGTGATGTAGAGGCTCTGGAGCAATCTAGAGATATGAGGAATAGAAAGTTTGGGCCTACAAGATTCCAGAGAGGTGGCAATAACAGTGCTAACCGCTTCCAGAAGAAGCCATACTCTCGACCAATGGGAAGTCACCAACAAGCCATGGGTGGAAGTTCAAATGGAGGTTCTAGTGGGAACCGGACTGGCCAAAACTTGGCATATCCCTCCAAATGCCGGAAGTGTGGAAAAGATCATCTGACAAGGGATTGTCCTATCAAAGGAATTATCTGTTTTCGATGTGGGAAACCTGGACACATCTATAGAGACTGCAATCAAGCGAAGGTCGAGCCTTCAATGAATGTTGCGAAAGCCAAGAAACCGCAAGCTGGAGGGCGAGTTTACACTATGAGTGGAGCTGAAGCCTCCGAATCCGAAGATTTGATACAGGGAGAAGGCATCATAGAAGGTAATCTTTTAACTGTACTGTATGACTCTGGGGCAACCCATTCTTTTATATCGTATGATTGTGTGCAAAAACTGAGTCTACCTGTGTCGTCCTTACCTTTTGACTTAACTGTTTCTACCCCCACTGATAAACCGGTAGTTACTACCAAAGTTTGTCTAAACTGTCCATTGATTGTTGAAGGTCGATCCTTTTGGTCGATCTGATTTGTTTACCTCTTTCCCAATTAGATATTATCCTAGGGATGGACTGGTTGTCTTCTAACCATGTTCTGTTAGACTGTTCCAGAAAGACCATAGTTTTTCCCATAAATGAGAATTCTAGATTTTTGACTACCAACCGAGTTCAAGCTCTCTTGAAAGAAGGAGCTCACGGATACATGCTACTTGTCTTCTTTGAAAATCGAGAACGAGGTTGATGTGGACACAATTCCCGTGTGGTGAATGAGTTTCCCGAAGTCTTTCCCGAGAGTGTGCCCGGTTTACCACCGGCTCGAGAGATAGAGTTTGCTATCGACTTAGTACGGGAGCCGGTCCCGTGTCTATAACACCGCACCGGATGGCACCAACAGAGTTAGCCGAGCTAAAGAAACAACTAGAAGAGCTTTTGGAAAAGCAATTTGTCGTGCCAAGTGTGTCACCATGGGGAGCACCAAAGTCTTTGTTAGTTCGCAAGAAGGATGGCACCTCAAGGTTATGTGTGGACTATCGGCACCGAACAAAGTGACGATTAAGAACAAATATCCACTCCCGAGGATTGACGACTTGATGGACCAACCGAAGGGAGCGGCAAGTGTTTTCCAAGATTGATCTGCGATCCGGGTATCATCGAGATACGAGTGAAGACAGAACGAGGATGTGCCCAAGACTGCTTTTCGCACCCGATACGGTCACTACGAGTATTTGGTGATGCCGTTTGGTGTGACGAATGCACCAGCCTATCTTCATGGACTACATGAACCGAATCTTTCGACCTTACTTGGATAAGTTCGTTGTGGTCTTCATTGATGACATTCTCGGTATACTCTTAAAATCGGGAGGACCATGTTTGAACACCTCGATAGTTCTTCGATTCGAAGGAGAAGGAATTGTATGCCAAACTGTCAAAATGTGAGTTTTGGCTGAAGAAGTCAAGTTTCTAGGTCACGTGATCTCAAAGAGTGGGATTGCTGTGGATCCATCGAAAGTGGAGGCGGACTACGATGGGAAAGGCCGAAGTCGGCAACGTGAGATTCGAAGCTTTGTGGGTTTAGCAGATATTACCGGAGGTTCATTGAGGGATTCTCCAAGATTGCTGGACCACTTACACAACTCACAAGGAAAACCAAACTTTTGAGTGGACCGACAAGCCGTGAGCGAAGTTTCCAAGAGTTGAAGAATCGACCGACTACCTCACCGGTGTTAGTGCTACCCGATCCGAATGAACAGCTTTAAAGTGTACTTGTGACGCTTCATACCAAGGGCTAGGATCTGTACTTATGCAACATGGAAGAGTGGTGGCTTATGCTTCCAGGCAGTTGCGAGTGCACGAGAAGAATTATCCGACGCACGACACTGGAGCTAGCGGTGTAGTTTTTGCTCGAAAATATGGAGGCATTTTCTCTACGGAGCAACGTTCAACATTTTCGGTGATCACAAGAGTCCAAGTATTTGTATGATCGAAGGAGTTGAACATGAGGCAACGGAGGTGGTTAGAATTCTGAAGGATTACGATTTCCAACTTCGTATCATCCTGGCAAGGCAAATGTTGTGGCGTAGACGCTCTAAGTAGGAAGATGATCGTGTGTCTCGCCCGATGATCAAGGAAAAGGATCTAATAGAGCAATTCAGAGATGTATGGTCTTTTGTGAAGTTAGAACCTGGAAAGATTTGCATGAATATGGTTACCATCTCGAGCGAGTTGATGGACAGCATAAGAAAAGAGCAGAAGAAGGACAAATTCTTGCAAGAAGTGAGGGAACAGATGAAGCAAGAAATGAAACAGAGTTTGCAGAGGGAACGGATGGAATTTTGAGATTCCATGGGAGAGTTTGTGTCCCTCGGAATCAAGAACTTAGAGAATACATCATTAATCATGCTCACACAAGCCAACTGAGTATGCACCCGGGCATGACAAAGATGTATCAAGACTTGAAGAAATTGTTCTGGTGGCACGGAATGAAGAGTGACGTTACTAGACGTGTATCTACTTGTCTGGTTTGTCAAAAAGCTAAAGTGGAACATCGAGACCAGCGGGATTGCTGCAACCGTTATCTATTCCTAAATGGAAGTGGGACAAGATATTGCAATGGACTTTGTAGTCGGATTACCAAGGACAAGAAAAGGTCATGATTCGATTTGGGTAATTGTGGACCGACTCACGAAATCGCACATTTTCTTCCGATCGACATCAAGTACAAGCTAGAGATTGACTCGGATCTATATTGGAGAGATTGTCGATCGCACGGTGTGCCTACAAGTATTGTTTCGATAGAGATCCGAGGTTTACTTCAAATTTCTCGGGAGAGTTTGCAAGAAGCATTGGGGACGAGAATTACGACTTAGTTCTCGCTTATCATCCGCATGACCGACGGTCGGTCGGAGAGAACAATCCAATCTTTGGAAGATTTGCTTAGAGCTTGCACCATAGAGCAACCGGGAGTTGGGATGACATTCTACCCTTGATAGAATTCACCTACAACAACAGCTTATCATTCGAGCATAGGGATGGCACCCTATGAAGCTCGTATGGACGACGATGTCGAACACCTATGTGTTGGTACCAAGACGGCGAGCGCCTTACTATTGGACCCGAGATTATACAACGCATAACCGAGAAGGTTAAAATGATTCAGAAAAGATGAGGACGGCTCGAGTCGACAAAGGAGTTATGCGACCGAAGGAGAAAACCTCTTGAGTTTGAGGAAGGTGAGCATGTATTCCCGAAAGTCACACCTACGACCGGGGTGGGCCGGCTTTAAAATCTAGAAAACTCACTCCTAAATTCCTTGGACCATACCAAATCATTGGTCGTGTAGGTCCCGTAGCATACCAAATATCCTTACCTCCTTTTCTTTCAAACATTCATAATGTTTTCCATGTGTCACAACTTCGGAAATACCTTCCTGACCCAAGTCATATCATAGCACCAGATACAGTACAACTAAAAGAAAACTTAACTTATGAGACGTCTCCTATAAGAATCGAGGATAGCAGGATAAAGCAATTAAGAGGCAAGGAGATCGCATTGATGAAAGTGATCTGGAACGAGGTGACTGGAGATGCAACCTGGGAGTTGGAAGACAAGATGAGAGAGCAATACCCACAGCTATTCTAAGGTATGCAAATTTCGAGGACGAAATTTCTTTTTAGAAGGGGAGTGTGCATGTGGCGTCCCGGGGCCGATGAGGGCGGGGAGTGTCGCCGGTGCAATGAGGCACGGTCAAGGAGCGGCTCCTGGCATGCTTCTAGGCGAAGGGTCTACATGAATGAATTGAATACGCACCGGAATGAGAGGGATTCAGAGACTGTGTAGGTATGGGACTACATAGTTGAGGATGGCTTAAAGGAATTGATTTGGTGTAGCTATATCAACAAGTTGTAACTTCTTTTCGGGAGCCTAGAACATAAGAACTCCATGGTTAAGCGTGCTTGACTTGGAGCAATTGTGGGATGGGTGACCTCCTGGGAAGTTCCCTGGGATGCGTGTGAGTGAGGACAAAGCACGCTGAAAAGACTCGTGTTGGTTTGTGGAGACACTCATCAATCTTGCAGGCAGTCCCGGGTCGTTACATTAATGGTATCAGAGACGGGACCTCTCCCAGTACGGTGTGGTTCAGGGACGAACCAAGCGGAAGCTGGTGGGCATGTGGCGTCCCGGGGCCGATGAGGGCGGGGAGTGTCGCCGGTGCAATGAGGCACGGTCAAGGAGCGGCTCCTGGCATGCTTCTAGGCGAAGGGTCTACATGAATGAATTGAATACGCACCGGAATGAGAGGGATTCAGAGATTGTGTAGGTATGGGACTACATAGTTGAGGATGGCTTAAAGGAATTGATTTGGTGTAGCCATATCAACAAGTTGTAACTTCTTTTCGGGAGCCTAGAACATAAGAACTCCATGGTTAAGCGTGCTTGACTTGGAGCAATTGTGGGATGGGTGACCTCCTGGGAAGTTCCCTGGGATGCGTGTGAGTGAGGACAAAGCACGCTGAAAAGACTCGTGTTGGTTTGTGGAGACACTCATCAATCTTGCAGGCAGTCCCGGGTCATTACAACAATGGTACTTTCTTTTGAATAAAGGTGTTTTTGAACATTATACGGTGATACTGCCATATGACGACATGTGAATAAGAAATATTGTGTGATCAATGATAGTATATGTTTGAAACATTTATCATGCATAGAAAAGCATATTCGCTTGATTTGTCGTGGCGTTTTATGCCTAAGGAGTGGACGAGAACTTACAGGATAGTGGGAGGGATCTCGGGGACGTCAGGGCACAGTGATTCACTTATTGACATTGAGTCAATTGACATTGAGTCATATATATATATACCCCTGGCCGTGAACACCGATTGCAATGCACTGACATCTCAACAAACACTATTATTTTTCATTATCCAGCATAGACTATCTTTTTAGGGGGGACAGATCTTCTGGGCGTTTATCTCTGAATTTGAGTAAACTCTATGGAGTAGGAACTGGTTGCATTGTGCATATGCGTAGTCGACATTTAATACTGTCATAATATAGTATCATTATGAGATAACATGATTGTGATATTATTATTATGTTTGATATTGTGTTGCAAGTTTATTGGATTGTTTATTTATTAAATGTCATAAATATATTTGCTAATTTTATATTAATTTATGGATTGTATGTATGGAACGACATTGTTGTTCGTATCGTTTCTTTGCTGCCATATTGGTATGCGATGTAGGGGATCTCACCTCTTTGCTATTTTGTTCTGTTTGTTTCTATTTTATGTTTATAATGGTGAAGACTACGATGGTGGCAAGGAGGAATTAACTAGGTTTCTTTAGACTATAATTTCTTGAAGGCGCTGAGGCTTGGCGCGTACATTGGGACTCAGAATATATAGAGTATTGCGGTGACATTTCTTTATCCGCTAGTAGGACTCGACATGGGGTTATTACTACATCTTTTACAGTTGCTTATGCAGAGTTTGTTTTACCCATTAGGGAGTTGTGGAATGACTTTCGCTATACTCCTAGAGGGGACTTCGATTTATCATTGGCTCAGATTTCTATCCGTCGAGACATTCCCAAGTAGGGAATTTGTCTTCTGACAAGGGCTCATATCTTAGGTGTTATATTTTTGGGTATGTAAAGATAATAAATGAATATTTATAGTAAACTCTATTTAAATGAAAAGTATATATTTATTCAGCTTTTATATTTTGAGTTACTTTAATTTGATCAATTGATGTTTTCCGTGGAAAAGAAATTTTGAAACCCGTATTTAGGTAATATTAAATATTTTATAACTTGAGAAATTAATTAATTATCATTAGTTGGTATAAATGTGATACCTTTTGGAGGGGGTGTTGCATTAGTTGGTATCAGAGCCCAAGTTAGAGTCTTTTGGGTTTGTGGGTAAGTTTGTCTTGTTTGTGCTATATTTTTCTCTGACATTGAATACAGAGATATATTGTTTGGTTTCTGAAAGGAGACGATGTTGTTTGAAATAGTTACGTTTAGTTTCATTGTGTTTTAATTTTGTTTATCTTTGAGGAAAGACAATCGATCGTAGTAAATGTGGACATATGGACACAAGACGTGATGATGATCGTATAGCCGCAGCAAGAAGTGTGATGCAGAGGATGATTGACTTAGCAGTACAACAGAGTCAGATGATCGCTCAACAGCAGGAACTGATAGTCGAACTTCAAAGCTTGTTAGAATTAGTACAGTCTCAGGATGTAAGAAGCTGTAATGTTGGGTCCTCAATGATCCAAAATGGAAGGAAATGTAAGGTCAATCGATTTCAGCAAAAGCCGTATACACGATCACCAGGGAAGCAACAATGAACAAATGGAGGAAGTACTAGTGGCAACAGATTTGGTCAGACCATGACATTGTCGCCAAAATGCTTCAAGTGTGGAATGGCTCATTTGACAAAGGAATGTACGAGCAAGGACATAATCTGTTTCAAGTGCGGGAACCCTGGACACGTTGCCAGAGATTGTACTATGTCAAAGATGGAATCTTCCGTTAGTGTTGCATGTGCGACAAGATCTCAAGTAGAAGAAAGAGTCAATACAAAGAATGGAATGGAAGCGTTCAAATATAAAGATTTAAGAAACAAGGAAGCTGTACCATAGAGAGTAATCTTACCATAGAGAGTAATCTTAAAACTATGCTGTATAATTCGCAAGATAACCCATTCACTTATGGTTTGTGACTTTTGGGGTTATCTGTGTTTTTGTTTCCTTTTATAATGCTACTTCAACTTCTAAACTTGTTGTTGCTACTCGAGCCTGTTAAAACATATCCTATTATTATTGGAGTTTAAAACTTTTCTATTGATCTGGTTTGTCTACTTCTTACACAAATAGACTGAGTAAATCAATTTGAATTATCCATGTCTTTGTTATCGTTTGATCTGAGTATTTCTATTCTTCTTTTTAATCTTGTTGTTTATACTCAAGTTTTCTAAATCTACCCTATTTCTGTTAAAGATCAAATCTTTTTTGTTGATTTGATTTGTTTCTCTAAAATCATGTCTACTTGAGAGATTGACTTTATAAATGGATTGGTTATTTTCCAACCATATCCTACTATATTATTTCAATGAAACTTTAGTGTTTCCTTGAACTGAGAATTTTGGATTTGAATCCAGAAATTGAATCTAGAAAGTTCATTGTTCATTTCAAAATTTATTAGACCATATCAAACTCTTTGTTGGATAAATCCAGTAATCTACCGAATAGCCTTATCATTTTTCTAACCTTCATAGTGCCTTCCATGTATCTCAATTGAGAAGAATTATTCTTGATTCAACCCATGTTACAGTGCCAAATACAGTACAAATAGAAAGAAAACCTGATCTATGATACTTTTTTTCTATTAAAATTAAGGATAAGTAAGTGAAACCAATTTATTTTGATGAAGATAATTTGGAATGATGTGACGAGAGATATAATATGGAAATTAGAAGACAAAATGAAGAGATGCCGCTATTTTCTTCAAGGTCAATTCGGAATAATGAATGTTTCAGTGATAGTCACGAATTATATGAATAGGATCTTTCTTTCCTATCTAGACAGATTTGTCATTGTCTTTATTAATGACATTCTAATCTATTCACAAAATCCGAAGGAGCATGCTAAACATCTGGATACAGTTTCAAATTCCAAAGAAGGGAGTGTACGCAAAGCTGTTCAAGTGCTAATTTTGATAAAAGAAATGGTAGTGACGTATGTTTCAAGGCAAGGAAATTGCATGAGAAGAACTATTTGATTCACGTTTTAGATTTTGCGATGGCTATTTTGTGTTGAAGATCTAAAGACGTTCTCTTTATGAATCAACCTACAATGTTTACGGTGATCACATGAGCTTGGAGTACCTGTTCGATCAAGAGGAGTTTGATATGAGGAAGAGGCAAAAGTTAGAATTTTTGACAACAACGGATTTTCAACTTCAGTATTATTCCAGAAGGGCGAATGTCGTGGCGAATATCTTAAGTAGAAAATGTACCTAGTGTATCTACTACGATGGTTAAGGAGTAATATCCTTTTTGTTTTTATATATAAGAGAAATTTCGAGGATGAAATTTTTTTACAGGGGGAAAGTTGTAACACCTCGATTTTTTTTTTGTTCTTGAAATAAATGAGTTTTATAATATTTATGAGTTTTTATGAATTTTTGGGAATTTTTAATTATTTTGAATATTTTAATATTATTTTTATTATTTTAATATTATTTTTGAAATATATGTCCTGATTTAGTTTTTTATGAAAATATATGAGTTTTATAATTTTCATGATTTTTGAGAATTTTTGTAGATTTTTCTGAGTCTGTGATTATTTTAATATTATTCTAAGCTGTATGTGTGCTTGAGGCTGGCTCGAAAAAATAAAAAAGTTTTCAAGACCAAAAAGTTTCTAACTGTCAAGGCAGGATCGGGGGATCTTACTAAACCCGAAATCGAGAACAGTTGACAGGGATTTTCTGTATCTGAGTTTTCTATTACCCATTGTATAATAATAACAGTAGCTATTATCCATTGGGTAATAACTGTTAGAAAAACATTTTGATGAATGAGCTGGTGACTCGGCGCTACGACTCACCATGCTGATTTAGCTGTTTTAGAAGATTCTATGATGACTCACCTAGTAAAATATTTAAGAAATAAATATCTAATAAAAAATATCTAAGCTAAATATCTTAAGTGTAATTATGAAAATAGAAAATATCTAAGAGTAATGATGAGCCATCATTACTAAGCTTTATGGCTAACTAATAGGAATTGGTCAAACATAGTGGCTGGACTTAATTTGTTGTGAACCGTTGGATGAAAAACTTGATGAAGAAGCCTTAGATCATCACCATTGATCTAATCAATGGTGTGAGAGCAATCTTGATAAAGAAGCTTATGATATCTACCTTAGATTTAATCAATGGATAGGAGATGAAGTTAATTTTTAATGGTTAGATTTGTAAGTTGAGTAACTAGATAATCTAACTTAGTTACCCTAATAGCTAAATTAGTAACTAAATGAACTAATTTAGTTGCTAAATAATTAGAAGCTAGTTACTAAATAAATATTTAAATTATCTAGAAACATGATATAATCATGACCTATACAATGACATAATAATGTAACTAACTACTTAGAATGTAATTAGAAATCTTAACTAAATTAGTTTAAATACAACTAGATGACTTAACTATTTAAGCTAAATAAAACTAAGAATTAAAATAGAAAAAAAAACATAGTTATTTGCTCCTTGAACTCCATGGCTGCCTAGTGTAATATAGGAGGTTCTTGAATCATCTTTTATGACTAATACATGACAACTTGATGACCTTGGCCATGTGCACCCATGTGAGCCCATGTGCATTTGTTTTTAGCTTATTGAATAAGCTTGAATCTTTTCTCCAAGGCTACTCCACGACCAAGACATACAAATTGGACTTTGCATTTCATTTTGCTAAACACTTTGTAACACAAAAACCATTCTCTCCATTCTCTCTCTTCCAATCATTCAAGAACACCAAGAACAAACACCATAAACTTCATCTTCTTTCTTTCTTGAACCATTCGGTCTCCACTCCTAAATCCCACTTCCAATCTTCAATAATTTTATACAACCTTAGATCTAGAACCTAAACATAATTCTAAGATACTTTGTAGTTGAGATCTAAGCCTAGTTCTATCATCTTCAACATTGTTCTTCAAGTTAAAGATCAAAAAGCTCTTGTTTTTCTTCTTGTGAAGCTCACGGCCAACCACCCAAGAACCATCTTCCAAGTTTGTTTAATTTCAACTAATCATACTTCTTGAATCCTCACATCATTCTAAGACTCTTTGATGTTGAGACTTTGGTCTAAATCTATCATCTTCAAGCTTGAATCTTGGATTTAAGTTCTAGGGTTTCAAGGTAAAAATCTTGAAAACTTGATTTCTAGTTTGATTTTTAAAATTCCAATACATTGTTTGATCTATGGTCATCTTAATCAAGCCTTAGATACTAATTTTTATGTGTTTATTGTGATTCTAAGATCTACTTGGTGGTGAAAATCTAATACAAAAAGAGTTCTACAAGGAGCTTAGGAAGCTACACACCAGGTAAGAGGGAGATTAACCTCATCGGCCATATATGGTGGTGAAGGAATGGAATTGTTTGTATTTGTGAGTGAAAAATCCATGTGAGGATTTATTCACTCGATTGTGTAATCATTGATTTGTGATTGTTAGATTATATTGTGTGATTGTTTTATTGCTTTGACAAATATGCATGATTTATATATATGTTTGGTATGCTTATAGTTTTGATAATATGCTTACATGTGTGATTTGGAAAGCATGATAATTTCTGTGTAACTTAAGATGTGATTCACATGATGAGAAAATTTGTATAAAGACTCCAAAGAGCCTAGAGGCACATGGCCTCATCACTACAAAGAGGAATACGGATTCTAAATTATTTTTCAAATTGAGAATTAAATAATTTTATGACAAGAAATTCAATTAAGTAATTTTATAAGAATTTAAAGTGTAAGGAAATGAATTATATATGAATTTTGAAGCAATATGTGAATTCGGCCAACATGTCATTTTGATGTTCAAGATTCAAAGTTATTTTACTAAGTGTAGGCTTAGGTGTTTAAATGATAAGAAATCAATTTGGTAGATTTTTGGATCTAAAATGAAGTAATTAATTTTTAGAATTAAAATTTAGCCTAATTAAGCTATGTAGTAAAATAAAAGCCAATACTTGAAATTTATTGACGTATAGCTCACCCTATGGGTTTTGAAGCGCGTTAGGAAACTTTGAGCTATAATATCCCAAGTAAATTAAAGAAACACAATTTTTTGGGAAATAGTAGAAATACTAATTTTTAGAGGGACTATATTGAAAATATTCTTTAAAGAGGGACTATATTGAAAATATTCTTTAAATAGGGACTATACTGAAAATATACTTTAAAAATAGACTTTTTTGGAAATATTATTTGAAGAGGGACTATTACGTAAATATTATTTTATAGAAGGACTATTATGTAAATAATGAAAATAAGGTTAATTTTTAGTATTAAATGAGAAAAATCTTATTTTGAGCTTAAAAATATTTTACGCGATTGAAAATATGTAGAAAAACTCTTACGCGTTTTAAAAATAGTAAGTTTTAGCTATGCGATTGAGAAAATGTTTTAAAATCTTTACGCAATTGAGAAAAGGTTGACAAATCATTACGCAATTTGAAAACGTAACAAAAGTGTTACGCGATTGTGAAAATGCGAAAATATTGTTACGTGATTGAAAGGAACGAGTTGTGCCGTAGGGCTAACATATTTAATCAAGTGATTTATAATTGTGGAAACTGGAGTACTGGACCCGAGTGGATCTTTGATATTATCGATTGTATGGGCAATTATATAATATCATAAATACTAATAGTATTGGACAACTGTATGTGCATGTGCGATTGCGTTAATATCATTGGGAATAGTACAATGGTACTTTGTTTTGAATAAAGGTGTTTTTGAACATTATACGGTGATACTGCCATATGACAGCATGTGAATAAGAAATACTGTGTGATCAATGATAGCATATGTTTGAATCATTTATCATGCATAGAAAAGCGTATTCGCTTGATTTGTCATGGCGTTTTATGCCTAAGGAGTGGACGAGAACTTACAGGATAGTGGGAGGGATCCTGGGGACGTCAGGGCGCAGTGATTCACTTATTGACATTGAGTCATATATATATATATATATACCCCTGGCTGTGAACACCGATTGCAACGCACTGACATCCCGACAAACATTATTGCTTTTCATTATCCGGCATAGACTGTCTTTTTAGGGGGGACAGATCTTCTGGACGTTCATATCTGAATTTGAGTAAACTCTATGGAGTAGGAACTGGTTGCATTGTGCACATGCATAGTGGCATTTAATACTGGCATAATATAGTATCATTATGAGATAATATGATTGTGATATTATTATTATGTTTGATATGGTGTTGTAAGTTTATTGGATTGTTTATTTATTAAATGTCATAAATATATCTGCTAATTTTATATTAATTTATGGATTGTATGTATGGAACGACATTGTTGTTCGTATCGTTTCTTTGCTGCCATATTAGTATGTGATGTAGGGGATCTCACCTCTTTGCTATTTTGTTCTGTCTGTTTCTATTTTATGTTTATAATGGTGAAGACTACGATGGCGGCAAGGAGGAATCAACTAAGTTTCTTTAGACTACAATTTCTTGAAGGTGATGAGGCTTGGCGTGTCCATTGGGACTCAGAGTATATAGAGTATTGCAGCGACATTTCTTTATCTGCTAGTAGGACTCGACCTAGGGTTATTACTACATCTTTTACAATTGCTTATGTAGAGTCTATTTTACCCATCAGGGAGTTATGGAATGACTTTCGCTATACTCTTAGATGGGACTTCGATTTATCATTGACTAGGATTTCTATCCGTCTGGACATTCCCAACTAGGGAATTTGTCTTTTGATAAGGGCTCATATCTTAGGTGTTATGTTTTTTGGTATGTAAAGATAATGAATGAATATTTATAGTAAACTCAGTTTAAATGAAAAGTATATATTTATTCAGCTTTTATATTTTGAGTTACTTTAATTTGATCAATTGATGTTTCCCACAAAAAATAAATTTTGGAACCCGTATTTAGGTAATATTAAATATTTTATAACTTGGGAAATTAATTAATTATCATTAGTTGGTATAAATGTGATACCCTTCGAAGGGGGTATTGCATTGTCCATGGATGAAAAGTGAGTTTTGAGGGGATTATGTTGTTTTATTGCTTGGTTACTATCTTTAATGGCTGAGTTAGTCTGTTGTGGACTTATTCTATGCATGGACAATGAATAGAAACTTAAAGAAATCCATTTGGATGCTTAGGTTTAAAGTTGATAAAAAAGGGAGCAAGCTCTTGGTTTTCTAAGTCATAACTCCATGCTTGGTGAGTTAAAGGTGAACATGAAGATTTAACATGCTTAGAGACCACTCCTAGAGTTTAAAACCATTTAGAACCTAAATTTAGAGGTTTAGAGATGGTTAGGAAATCAATGGAATAGTAACTAGAGTTGTAGAGGCCTGGCGATTAAGCACCCAGCTTTTGGCCGCTTAAGTGCCTAAGTCTTGAGAGTTCATGGATTTGGCTCTAGAAGCCACTGATTAAGCGCCCATAAAGTCAGCGCTTAAGCGAACTAGTCTAAAGGTCACAGATACTGAGTGATTAAGCGCTCAAAGTTAAGCAATGAAGCTCCCAATGACATATAGAACAGGGTAGGCTTTCTGTCATGCAATAATTAAGCGCCCAAAAAGTGGGTAACTAGGTGCCCAAGGGCAGAAAGTTCTAGGATTTATATCCTAAAGAACTTGAGTTTCCTACTTGTTGGGATTCTTTATTCATGCTTTTTAAAGTATGTTAAGGGATTACTAGAGGTAATTTGATAAGGAAATGATACTTTAGTATGAAAATGAAATAGCTTGGCTCTTTAGTGAGCCATGATAACTAAAGTAGCTTGGTTCCTTAATTTGGACCTTGGTAAGCTATAGTTTGATTCTTAAATGAGTCATGGATATGAATTAGCTTGGTTTCCTTCAATGGACCATGGAAATGCATGCAACTTGATTCTTTAATGGATCATGGTAGATTAGCAGCTTGAGTCTTTAATGATTCATGGATGTTTATGTAGCTTGACTTCTTTATTTATTAAAGATGAGTCATGTGTGAGCTTTTATAACATGTCTTACTTCATAATGTTATGATTGTATATTTATTGTTATAAATGATGGTATTAGAATAATTATACTGAGGATTTATGAATTCTCACCCAATTGTGTTTCCATGTAATTCTAGGTCAAGATTCTTCAAAGGAAAAGAGAAAGAAGCAAATGGATTAGATAGCCATTTTTCTTATATCAAAGCTTTGTATTATATTTACTTTTGGTATGAGTTGTATAAAGATATTATGTATTATAATGGCCCTTTTGAGGCTAGTTATGTATAAACATGCATCTTTATTTCCTTTGAGGCTTTCTAATGACATGAATGCTATTATGAGTTATGTTTATGAAATAGAAGTAACATGCTTAACTCTATTTGCTTACATATATTTTTCAATATACTACGGTACCTAGGGTTAGGGTGTTATATTATGGTATCAGAGCAGTTCATCTTGTTGAGCTGGGGTATGGACTGACTATGCTTAGGCATATTCGAGAAATTCTTATAGTATGTTGTGCTTCTCTTGTCTCATAAGTGAGGTATATGATGGATGTAACACCCACCTTAGGGTGCCACACTTCTTGTTACTCAAATACCAAATTACCCCTTCATTGGAAAATTGTGCTTTGTGATGTAGATATGAGTTATAAAATTTCTTAATGATAGTAAGATAAACTTAGCAGAAAATAAAAACATAACAACATTGTCACAAATTATTTACATCGTATATACACAAATCATAGTATTGTCATATTTTAATATTTACAAACTAGACTCTCAAAATATTTAAAATTTAATTTAAACTAACTTACTGCCCAAGTATTACTAAATAGTAGAACCTCCTCCTCAGACTCCTCAGAAAATAGAAGTCTGACTTGACGCGAAGTCCTACGAACAGGTGTCTGCATAGACGACACTACACTAGTCGCACTCGGAGTATGATAGCATACTTCCCAATACTGTCTAATTGACAATGGGAACTCTAAGTATTAATATTCACACTAATGTCCAAGATGTAGCCTACTCAATCTCATATACACAAGGAAACGAGACTCCTCCATCAGTTCAAAACTCAGCGTCCTCTACCGGAATCTGCTCTTCCTCAACTTCTTGCTCCAGTTCTCGCTCAACGTCTTTAAAATTATAAATACAATACAGAATAGACATACAAAGAGGTGAGATCACCTACGCCAATACCAGTATGGTAGCAATGAAGATAAACACATACAGATTCTCATACCAACACATCATACATAATTACAATTATGTCACCATTATCATTTATCTAGCACATATCATATCTCATACAATAAGCCATAATTACGATCATGTCCTTATCAACATTCAATTGTTCAATAATTCAATTATCATAAACAATAATTATGATAATACTCTCAGTATCTCTGCATATGCACCTAGACTCAATTTCCTACTCCATGGAGCTACAACTCAGATCGGAAAGAGTGATCGTAAAGATCTGTCTGCACTACATGCCTCGGACCACGTGCTCAATTTTTGCACATCTAGCATATGCACCAGTCTTTATCAAATCTTGATTACGGATAGTGTCTCGGTCCGGATCATTGGTGTGTTATATCGGTCTAACCCACGTACAGAAGAGCTACCAACTGCACATTGTAGGCAACCCGCACCCCAATGCCCCCAAGGTCAACGAAAGACCTACACTATGCATATCGCACCCACTCAGGATGTAATACCCTAGAAAATCATGTTAGGCTTGTATATGGTTACAGAGGTAGCCTAATACTTACTTAACATGTTTGTGAAGTTTTGTGACTTTCTGAGCACGTTTAGGCACTTTGCTGTAACGCTAAGTGAGGAATATAGCTGTTATTTGCTCTGGAAATGGCTTAAACTGCTTAGTTAGTGGAAATAACTGTGGAGAGTTTGTTTCCAAGTCATAAATGTGGAAACTGTACTACAGTTAAAGTTTAAGAATTTTTGGAGTTAGTTTGGCATTTTTGAGCATACTGGTAGTGTGTTTTAGTGCTTAGGATTGACCCCTAGTGATATGGAAATATCGCTTTTGGTGAAACAGAATTTTTAATGAATCTCGAATTTATTTTGAATCTGTTGGAAGTTACAGAATTAGATTTGGAGAAGTTTGAGTGTTCTTAGCAGAGCGGGGTTTTAGTACCCAATCAAGAGAATTCAAAAGGAATTTCTTTCTTGAAATATCCCACGGTGGGGATATTTGAGGGGTAAGAACTGAGCAGGAAAAATAGAGAGGCTGAAAACGTGAGAAAGAAGAAGAAAAAAGAAAGAAAAGAGAGAAGGAGAAGAAGGAAGAGGAGGATCCAAGTGAAGGCCTTGCTTCATCTTCATCTTCAAGCCTTGAGGTAGGGGGTTCTTGCTCTCATCTCCCAACTCCCATCTTTGCTTCTATGATTGTTATGCTTGGGGTAGGTATGAAATAGGTGAAAATGAGGATTTGTGGGTTCTTGAGGGTTTGAGTGGATTGAACACCTTGGAAACTTGGATTAGAACTTGTAAAGAGTTAAATGAAGCTTGGTGGTTGAATTGATTCTTAAGAATATTTATGTAATGTTTTGTGGTGGAAAGTGAGAAATAGGTATTTGGGAGAAGGGTTTTGACTCTTGATGAATAATTTTCATATGAAAGGTTAATGAGAGATTAATGAGTGGAGTTTAGTGTTTAATGATTCTAATAAGTTTAGAGACCATTATTGGAGTTAGAAAACACTTAGAATCCATGTTTGTATGGTTGGAAACAGATTTGGGGCCATTGGAACAGTGGTTCGTGTTCTGCAGAATTTTCTACAGAAGGGTCACGCCTAGGCGCAACCTGGCCACGCCTAGGCGTGGACTGATCAGTTTTTCAGTACAGCGAGACAGAGACTTCCACGCCTAGGCGTGGTAAAACCAAGCCTAGGCGTGATACAGGACAGTAACCTGACAGCTTGTGGTATTTGTAACATAACTTAAGTTGTGGTTATCGGAATGACCTGGTTCTTGTTACATTTGAAAGATAAGACATAAGGCTATCTACTTGTAAAATTTAAGAATTTTATCATTTAAGATGGATTTTTGGTGAATTTATGAAAAACATCCTTTTTAGGATACCTAGAGCAGATTTCATCAGAATTTCTATTTTGATGTTCCTAATTGCTAGGATACTTTGTTTATGCCTAGTAGAGTATGTTAAAACTCTAATAGGAGTAATTGATAAAGTGTGAATGTATTATGTCAAGTTGACTTGAAATGCTAATTACGGGAGGTAATTAGACGTGGCTACATATATACATATAATTTGTATTGTGATGGATCGAGGAATTGAGTTTCCCTAAGTGTGGGAACTATTTTGTGTACGCTCTTTTAAGAGTGATAAGGTACTTTTAAAAGTAGTTGATGATTTGTTTATGAAATGAAATTGGAATGCATATAAATCAATTGCGAAAACTAGTTATGGGAAGTAATTAGTAATTGTATTGCATGAGATGTTCGTGAAACCTATTGAGGTTTTTAATGCTAATTATGAGAAGTTAATTAGACATGATGATATACTTAATGGTATGAAATGCCTTTTTGAAATGTGTAAGCCCCAGTGAAAGTGGGTGTTCTATATCAGGTAAGGCACATGGTAACCTTCCTAATATAGTGAAATTCTTGAGGATGAATTTCTTTGTTCGTTATCAATAACCCTGTAGTTGATGAGACTTCACTACTTGGGGGGGAATGACATGTCCTCTGGGATAATGAGGTATGCTGGATGAGACTTCTAGTGCTTGTTCGAGGTTATAGATGAAACTATGGACTTCTATTGCTTTGTTCAAGTTTCATGCATTCATGACATTACCATGGGATTGGAGGTCCTGGATGTGGTATCATGCATTATTCACCTCCATACTTAGAAAATTGCATAGACATAATCATTAGTCATAATTAAGCATAACATGGCAATTGTATGGGTGGTTGCTATCATGACATCTTCATGCATTGCAATTATATGGGCGATTGCGTGTTGTTGAGATGAGGTGTTGTTGCTTCCATGATTGAAGTGTCAACTTGATAATTGTGATATTATCTGATTGTACATATATGTGTATATGCTGGTATTGGAATACTTCTACTGAGATATGTTTTCTCACCCCGATTGTGTTGCCATGTAAATCCAGGTTCGAGCTCTTCTAAAGGGAAGAAGAAAATGTATGAAGACTAGCATAGTATAGATGCTATTTTGAGCTGTGCCTATGTAAATGTTTTATTTTTGCCTAGTTGTTTCAGGTTATGTATAACAGTATGCCCTTGAGGCTGAGATGTATATATATAACTTTTGCTATCGAGGCTCTCCATATTTACTCTTTAGGTATGAATGATATGGGTTAAATGTTGATGTATGTTAGTAGTAGCAGGGTCAATATTGGGTTATTCATTTATATGATGATATATTTGGGTAGCAAATATTGGGCTGTTACACAGGAGGTGTATTCTCTCCTTCCTAGGCAAATAGCCTTATCCAGTCAATCGGACCTTTTCAATGCATATACAAATGCACCATTCTCAGTTCAATTCATTCTATCATATTCTTAATCAAATTTTCTTTATCTCAAGTTCGAGGTCCTCATATTGGCCCAACAGTGTCATTACTGTAATTTCATCGCGAAACCACATTTTTTGCACTTTCTCAATCGCGCAACAGTTTTGTCGCATTTTCAAATCACGTATCAATTTTTCATCGTTTCTCAATCGCGTAAAATATTTTTCACACGTTTTAAATCAAAAATACTATTTTCCTCATTTAACACCAAAATTCAGCTTCATTTTTCATATTTGCATAATAACCCCTCAAAACATAATATCTGCATTATAATCCTCATTTAAATAATATTTTCATAACAGTCCTTCATAAAATTCACATTTACAAAATAGTCCCTCGTAAAATTCATATTTCCAAAATAGTCCCTCGTAAAATTCATATTTTCAAAATAGTCCCACATCAAATTCATATTTCCAAAATAGTCCCTCATCAAATTCATATTTCTGAAATAGTCCCTCCAAAACATAATATTTATATTTTCGGCCCTCAAAAATTGTTATTTACAATATGGCCCTATTAAAAACAAAAATTACTATTTTGCCCCTCTAAAAATCATAATTACAATATTGCCCTTCTAAAAATCATAATTATAGTATTGCCCCTTTTAAAAGTGAAAATTACAATATTGCCCCTCTAAAAATCATATTTATAATAATTCATTTTCCCAAAAATTATTTTACTTTGCTATACTCAAATTTGTCCCAAATTCATTTAAATCTCTCAGTTCTCATTTTAATTCATCAGTTTAATTATATCTGATTATTTTCCATTACCTTCAAACTTGTTCAAATTCATTTCTTTTTCACTTCAATCTTTAATTCTCATTTGAATCCATCATTTTCAGGACTTTGGTCCTTTCTAGCCTCGTATGGCCGTAAGCCTCAATCTCTTTGGAGCTCTCATAAAATCGGTTCATCATATTATTCACATCTTACTTTACTCATACATTTTCATGTACACAATTTCATACATACAAACATATATCAAAGCAATAGACATAATATCACACATGCAAGCACAAAAACACAATCATACACAACACAAACACAATCACATAGCATCAAACAATCGGTGAAGAACCCTTATGGATTTTTCCACCGTACAAAACCATCCCCACACCACCAAAACTTGGTTGGTGAGGTAAAATCTCCCTCTTACCTCTTGAAGACAATTTAATCGGTTAGTTCTCCTCCTTTCCTTCAAATTCGTGCAATCCACCAAACAAATCCCTAAAATTCTTAAACAATTAGTAAAAACACAAACAAGGTTCAATATTGAAAAATCATGGAACAATCATGGTTAGAAAAATTAGAAATTCAATTTTGAACCATAAAATCAAGACTTACCCTTAAATAAGTAAGCAAAAGGTTGGATTTTGGACAAGCTAGAGTAGTTTTTTGGAAAAACTTTGTGAATGAAAAGTGTTTAGAATAGGATTTGGGTTTAGGAAATATGATGAGATAAAATTATAAAGGTTTGGTTGTGTGAGTAGAGAGCTTGGCCGAATAGAGAGAAGAAAATGGAAGAAAAAGTGTGTATGGCTTCTTGGTATTTTTGGAGAGAAAATGAATAGCTTAAATGTGATAAGTGTGAAATAAAAGTGAAGAGTAAAAGTAAGGGGCTGCTGCTGCCATGTGAGCTTGTGTGTGTGAGGTTGAGTGTTTGATTTGGCTAGATAAATATCCAATTGAATGCACATAGTTTATGACAATTTGGAGGGTTCAAGAAGCTAGTAGAACCAAGCCATCCGAGCCTCCAAGCTGCTGCCCAAAAACTGTGTGGCTCCTTTGCATTTTAGGGGTTTAATTGTTTTCCATTTAAGTCTAATTAATTGCTAATCAATTCACTAGTTAATTAGGTTTAGTTTCCTAACTAATCTTAATTAACATCCTAATCATATAACTAATTAGTTTAATATATATTAGCATATATTATAACCTTTAATCAATATTAAGATATCTAATTAATATTTAGATTATAATTAATTAATAACTAAGCTAGTTCACTTAGTTTACTAATTAGGTAATTAGATTAGTCAAATTAAGCTTAATTAATACTAACCAAATTCAAGCCTACAATTTTTGACTTAATTCTAACCATTGATTCATCTTTAATTCCTAACCATAGATTAGATCTAAGGTAGATATCAATTGGTCATAAAACTAGCATTCTAATCTCACCATTGATTAGATCAACGGCTAAGGTTAAAGGCTTCCTAACTAAGTCTTCATCCAACGGTTCATATTAAAGTCTAAGCCACTAAGTTTGACTTCATCTTAGCCATTGAAATTATCTTGATTTCCTATCCATTGATCTCATCTACGGTGGATATTACTTAGTGGTTTTATCAAGATTCGTTTTACACCATCGATCGGATCAACGGTTAAGATCAAAAGCATCTAAATTATGCTTTTCATCCAACGGTCCTAAATAAAGTCTATGCTTCTTTTGTTGACCTTTTCCTATTGGTTTAGAAAGTCAAGCCTACTTTCGTTGACTTGCTCTCATTGGCTAGAATTTGTCCAGTCAGCACAGTTGACTGTTTTTCCTAAACGTGGGCCCCACGAACTTTTTAGGGTCCACAAATAATTTTTCTACTGTTTTTGAGACAGTAGGTACTGTTGAATAAAATAATATTATAATAATATAAAATTATTTTATTACACAGTTAAATCCTAAAAATTATAAGATTAATATTTATATCAATCAATTGGGTTTAGTAAGATCCCCAAATTTAATTAATTAAAATAAGAATTTCCCCGACCAAAATTATTATTTTTCTCAACCAAGCAAATCACACAAAACAATCAAAAACAGTGATCGGAATAATCAAATTATTTTTATATTGCACGTAAAAACACAAAACAATGTGTAATTACATGTACTTCTATAACATAGTCTAAAATTTGGGGTGTTACAATACTCCTTTCTAAAAAGAAGTTTCGTCCTCGAAACTTGACGCACTTAAAATAAAAACGGATACTATTCTCTTATCTTATCTTCCAATTCCCATATTGCTTCACCACATATATCATTCCAAACCACTTTAACCAATGTGATTTCTTTATCTCGAAGTTGCTTTGTCCTTCGATCTTCAATCTTGACTGGAAATGTCTCCCAGGTTGAATTTTCCTTCATTTGTACGATCTCCAACGGAGTATCCGATACAGTCCGATAAACTTCAGAGTGGGTTTCCTCAACTTAATCACTCGTCCAACTCTAGTCATAGGTGTCACACGTAGAAATACATGGTCACCTTCTTCAAATTCAAGCAGTCTTCGTCTTTTATCTGCATAACTCTTTAGTCGTGTCTGAGTTGTCCTTATCTTGCCTTGATCTGTCTTCATTTTCTCAGTAGTCTGCTGCACAAATTCTGGTCCTGCCTCAGTACTTTCAACATCATGATGCTAACACAATGACGTTCTATTTCTTCTTCCATATAATACCTCATAGGGTACCATCCCTATACTCGAACGAAAACTATTATTGTATGTGAATTCTATCAATGGTAGAAATTCATCCCAACAACCAGCTTGTTCTAGAACATAAGCTCTCAACGAGTCCTTTGAAAATTCTAGTTATCGTCTTTTCCTTATATCCAAGCCCCTCTTGATTGTACAGGTACTTCAAGCCCTTGTAATTATTATAGACTTTATAGGAAAGAAAATGTTTTCAAATTCTCCTTGCAAAATGACTATCGTAGATCCAAAAACGTAAATTGAATAATTCTTCTCATGCACGTTTCATTGCCTTGAAGTATACGCCACCACCTTTTTATTTGATCTCAACACTCAATTTAAATTCACGAGTTGAACTTCTAACAGAATTTGTATTTGACTAGTTTTACGCATAACTCCTTAATTGAGATATATGAAAGTCACTTTGAAAGTTATAAGGAAAAATAATAAGACTATTCAATAAGTTACTAGATTAGTCCAACAAGAATTTGAAATGGTCTAATAGATTTCAAAATGAACATAGTCCAAAAATTTTAGAAATAAACTTTCTGGATTCAAATCCAAAAATCTTAGGTCAAGGAAACACTAAAGTTACATTGTAACAATCTAGTAGGATATGGTTGAAAAATAACCAATCCATTTATAAAGTCAGGCTTTCAAATAGATGAAATTTTAGATAAACAAATCAAATCAACAGAAAAGATTTGATATCCAATAGATATAGGATAGAGTTAGAAAACTTGAGTATAAACAACAAGTTTAACAAGAAGAGTAGAAATACTCAGATCACATTATACCGAAGACACGGATAAGTCAAATTGATCTACTCAGTCTATTTGAGAAAGAAATGGACAAACCAGATCAATAGAAAAGTTTCAAACTCCAATAATAATAGGGTAGTTTCAGATAGACTCGAGTAGTAATAACAAGTTTAGAAGTTGAAGTAGTATTATGAAAAGAACAAAACACGGATAACACCAAAAGATTTACACAGTCACAGATCGCAAGAGACTGGGTTCCCTTATGCATTATACAATACAGTTTTAAGATTACCCTCTATGGCACAATTTCCTCGCTTCTCAAGTTTTTGTATTTGAACGTTCTCACTACACTCTTTGCATCATCTCTTTCTTCTTCTTGAGATTTTGAAATACGTGTATCACTAATGGAAAGTTCCATCTTCAGTTGATCACAATCTTTAGAGAAATGTCCAGGCTTCCCACATCCATAACAAATAAACCCTTTATGCTGACAATCTTTGGTGAGATGATTTTTCCCACACTTAAAACATTTCATGGTAAATGCCACAGTCCGACCAAAACCGTTATCACTAGTACTCCCCGTCTTTGTTCGTTGTTGCTTCCCCAATGGTTGTACATACGGCTCTCGTTGAAAACGATTGACCTTACGCTTCCTTCCATCTTGGATTATCGAAGGTTCTAAGTTATAGCTTCTCACATCCGATGGCTGCTCCAATCCTAATAAGCTATGAAGTTCGATTATCAGTTCCTGCTGCTGAGTGATCATCTGTCTCTGTTGTACTGCTACTTCAATCATCTTTTGCATCACACTTCTAGCTGTGACTATACGATCTTCATCACGTCTCGCGTCCACATGCTCATGTTCGCTGCGTTCCATTATCTTTCTTCAAAGATAAATAAAATCAAAACATGACGAACTTAACGTAACTATTTCACACAACATCGTCTCCTTTCGGAACCAAAACATATCTCTGTATTCAGTGTCAGAGATTCACACAGCACAAACAAGACAAACCTACCCACAAACCCAAAAGACTCTAACTTGGGCTCTGATACCAACTAATGTAACACCCACCTTAGGGTGCCACACTTCTTGTTACTCAAATACCAAATTACCCCTTCATTGGAAAATCGTGCTTTGTGATGTAAATACGAGTTATAAAATTTCTTAATGATAGCAAGATAAACTTAGCAGAAAATAAAAACATAACAATATTGTCACAAATTATTTACATCGTATATACACAAATCATAGTATTGTCATATTTTAATGTTTACAAACTAGACTCTCAAAATATTTAAACTTTAATTTAAACTAACTTACTGCCCAAGTATTACTAAATAGTAGAACCCTCAGGTGGGTCCTCCTCACACTCCTCAAAAAATAGAAGTCCGACTTGACGCGAAGTCCTACGAACAGGTGTCCGCACAGACGACACTACACTAGTCGCACTCGAAGTACGATAGCATACTTCCCAATACTGTCTAATTGACAATGGGAACTCTAAGTATTAATATTCACACTAATGTCCAAGATGTAGCCTACTCAATCTCATATACACAAGGAAACGAGACTACTCCATCAGCTCAAAACTCAGCGTCCTCTACCGGAATCTGCTCTTCCTTTGCTTCTTGCTCCAATTCTCGCTCAACGTCTTTAAAATTATAAATACAATACAGAATAGACATACAAAGAGGTGAGATCACCTACGCCAATACCAGTATGGTAGCAATGAAGATAAACACATATAAATTCTCATACCAACACATCATACATAATTACAATTATGTCACCATTATCATTTATCTAGCACATATCATATCTCATACAATAAGCCATAATTACGATCATGTCCTTATCAACATTCAATTGTTCAATAATTCAATTATCATAAACAATAATTACGATAATACTCTCAGTATCTCTGCATATGCACCTAGACTCAATTTCCTACTCCATGGAGCTACAACTCGGATCGGAAAGAGTGATCGTAAAGATCCGTCTGCACTACATGCCTCGACCACGTGCTCAATTTTTGCACATCTAGCATATGCACCAGTCTTTATCAAATCTTGATTACGGATAGTGTCTCTGGTCCCCGGATCATTCGTGTGTTATATCGGTCTAACCCACGTACAGAAGAGCTACCAACTGCACATTGTAGGCAACCCGCACCCCAATGCCCCCAAGGTCAACAAAAGACCTACACTATGCATATCGCACCCACTCAGGAGGTGTATTCTCTCCTTCCTAGGCAAATTGCCTTATCCAGTCTATCGGACCTTTTCAATGCATATACAAATGCACCATTCTCAGTTCAATTCATTCTATCATATTCTTAATCAAATTTTCTTTATCTCAAGTTCGGGGTCCTCATATTGGCCCAACAGTGTCATTACTGTAATTTCATCGCGAAACCACATTTTTCGCACTTTCTCAATCGCGCAACAGTTTTGTCGCATTTTCAAATCACGTATCAATTTTTCATCGTTTCTCAATCGCGTAAAATATTTTTCACACGTTTTAAATCAAAAATACTATTTTCCTCATTTAACACCAAAATTCAACTTCATTTTTCATATTTGCATAATAACCCCTCAAAACATAATATTTGCATTATAATCCTCATTTAAATAATATTTTCACAACAGTCCTTCATAAAATTCACATTTACAAAATAGTCCCTCGAAAAATTCATATTTACAAAATAGTCCCTCGTAAAATTCATATTTCCAAAATAGTCTCTCATCAAATTCATATTTCCAAAATAGTCCCTCATCAAATTCATATTTCAAATAATAAAACATAATATTTACGTTTTGGGCCCTTAAAAATTGTTATTTACAATATGGCCCTATTAAAAATGAAAATTACTATTTTACCCCTCTAAAAATCATAATTACAATATTGCCCTTCTAAAAATCATAATTATAGTATTGCCCCTTTTAAAAATGAAAATTACAATATTGCCCCTCTAAAAATCATATTTATAATAATTCATTTTCCCAAAAATCATTTTACTTTGCTATACTCAAATTTGTCCCAAATTCATTTAAATCTCTCAGTTCTCATTTTAATTCATCAGTTTAATTATATCCAATTATTTTCCACAACCTTCAAACTTGTTCAAATTCATTTCTTTTTCATTTCAATCTTTAATTCTCATTTGAATCCATCATTTTCAGGACTTTGGTCCTTTCTATCCTCGTATGGCCGTAAGCCTTAAGCTCTTTGGAGCTCTCATAATATCGGTTCATCATACTATTCACATCTTACTTTACTCATACATTTTCATGTACACAATTTCATACATACAAACATATATCAAAGCAATAGACATAATATCACACATGCAAGCACAAAAACACAATCATACACAACACAAACACAATCACATAGCATCAAACAATCGGTGAAGAACCCTTATGGATTTTTCCACCGTACAAAACCATCCCCACACCACCAAAACTTGGTTGGTGAGGTAAAATCTCTCACTTACCTTTTGAAGACAATTTAATCGGTTAGTTCTCCTCCTTTCCTTCAAATTCGTGCAATCCACCAAACAAATCCCTAAAATTCTTAAACAATTAGTAAAAACACAAACAAGGTTCAATATTGAAAAACCATGGAACAATCATGGTTAGAAAAATTAGAAATTCAATTTTGAACCGTAAAATCAAGACTTACCCTTAAATAAGTAAGCAAAAGGTTGGATTTTGGACAAGCTAGAGTAGTTTTTTGGAAAAACTTTGTGAATGAAAAGTGTTTAGAATAGGATTTAGGTTTAGGAAATATGATGAGATAAAATTATAAAGGTTTGGTTGTGTGAGTAGAGAGCTTGGCTGAATAGAGAGAAGAAAATAGAAGAAAAAGTGTGTATGGCTTCTTGGTATTTTTGGAGAGAAAATGAATAGCTTAAATGTGATAAGTGTGAAATAAAAGTGAAGAGTAAAAGTAAGGGGCTGCTGCTGCCGTGTGAGCTTGTGTGTGTGAGGTTGAGTGTTTGATTTGGCTAGATAAATATCCAATTGAATGCACATGGTTTATGACAATTTGGAGGGTTCAAGAAGCTAGTAGAACCAAGCCATCCAAGCCTCCAAGCTGCTGCCCAAAAACTGTGTGGCTCCTTTGCATTTTAGGGGTTTAATTGTTTTCCATTTAAGTCTAATTAATTGCTAATCAATTCACTAGTTAATTAGGTTTAGTTTCCTAACTAATCTTAATTTACATCCTAATCATATAACTAATTAGTTTAATATATATTAGCATATATTATAACCTTTAATCAATATTAAGATATCTAATTAATATTTAGATTATAATTAATTAATAACTAAGCTAGTTCACTTAGTTTACTAATTAGGTAATTAGATTAGTCAAATTAAGCTTAATTAATACTAACCAAATTCAAGCCTACAATTTTTGACTTAATTCTAACCATTGATTCATCTTTAATTCCTAACCATAGATTAGATCTAAGGTAGATATCAATTGGTCATAAAACTAGCATTCTAATCTCACAATTGATTAGATCAACGGCTAAGGTTAAAGGCTTCCTAACTAAGTCTTCATCCAACGGTTCATATTAAAGTCTAAGCCACTAAGTTTGACTTCATCTTAGCCATTGAAATCATCTTGATTTCCTATCCATTGATCTCATCTACGGTGGATATTACTTAGTGGTTTTATCAAGATTCGTTTTACACCATCGATCGGATCAACGGTTAAGATCAAAAGCATCTAAATTATGCTTTTCATCCAACGGTCCTAAATAAAGTCTATGCTTCTTTTCTTGACCTTTTCCTATTGGTTTAGAAAGTCAAGCCTACTTTCGTTGACTTGCTCTCATTGGCTAGAATATGTCCAGTCAGCACAGTTGACTGTTTTTCCTAAACGTGGGCCCCATGAACTTTTTAGGGTCCACAAATAATTTTTCTACTATTTTTGAGACAGTAGGTACTGTTGAATAAAATAATATTATAATAATATAAAATTATTTTATTACACAGTTAAATCCTAAAAATTATAAGATTAATATTTATATCAATCAGAATTGGGTTTAGTAAGATCCCCCAGCTCTAATTAATTAAAATAAGAATTTTCCCGGCCCAAAAATTATTATTTTTCTAACTCGAAGCAAATCACACAAAACAATCAAAAACAGTATCGGAATAATCAAATTATTTTTATATTACACAGAAAACACAAAACAGTGTAATTCTGTCAGTTCTATAACATAGTCTAAAATTTGGGGTATTATAATGGAATTGCATGACTTGCCTTTGGTATGACTGTTTTTAGCTACTGTTGTACGGTTACATGATATTGAGATTGATAATCTCAATATGTATTGTTCTTTGTGTATAGGAAACTATGGCGTCACCAAGGCGAACTAAAAGGAAACATAACTTCTTCTAGTGAGGGTTCAACTGATATGGCTAAAGTATGTATGGCAATGGCAACCGCTATAAGAGAGCAGTCTGCTATTACTGCAGCCATTATGAAAGAGCAATCTATTTGAACTACAAGGATGCTTGAGAGGATGAAAGCCAATCCACCTCAGCAACCAGCACCACCACCTGTACAACCGATCCAGGAAGTACAAGTGGGGAGGAACTAGAACTTTTAAGACCTTTCATAGTTTAAAAAGGAAAATTCTCCACCTTTCAAAGGAGAATACAATCTAGTGAAGACCGAGGAATAGATAAGTGAAATAGAAAAAATCTTTGGAGTAATGATATGCTCCGTTGACCAGAAGGTTTCCTTCACTTTTTTTTTTGCTGAAAGGAGAAGTAGAGATATGGTGGAAAAGTATCAGGAGGCTTTTTGTGGCATCTGGTACTCTTGTTACTTAGGAGGTGTTTAAAACCTTTTTCATGGACAAATACTTTCCTAAGAGTTTACAGAGTGCTAAGGAAATGAAGTTCCTAAAGTTGGAACAAGCTGAGATGTCGGTTGGTCAGTATGTGGCCAAGTTTGACGAGCTGTCAATATTCTCCTCCTACTTCAGTTTTAATCTAGATTAGCATTGAAAGTGTATCAAATTTGAAGAGGGACTAAGAGAGGACATCAGGAAGGCTATTCGACCATTGGAAATTCGAGATTTTCTGAGTATGATAAACAAATGTCAAATTGTTGAAGACTATGATGGCAGGCCTCAGGTGGAACAAGCTCCACCATAAAAAAAAAAAAATGGGCGACAAGTTCAAAAAGAAAGAAAAGAGTAAGCAAGTGCAAATAGACTCATTAGATGCGGGAAAAGACATGGTGATAGATCCTATTTGGCGGGAAAATCTATGTGCTTCACATGTGAACAACTAGGACACTTCACCAAGGATTGCCCTCAGAAGTAGAGTGCCATGCCTAACCCAAGACCACAAGGCAAGGGGAGAGTTTATACTCTAAGCGGAGAGGAGGTAACTCAGTCTCCCAACCTGATTTAAGGTAAATGCATAATACACGATCATTTGTTAACTACTATGTATGATTCAGGAGCATCCTACTCCTTTGTTTCTTATGATTATGCGAAAGTGTTGGATTTACCAGTGTCAGAACTTCCATATGACCTATCTATATCCACCCCCACAGGAAAACCAGTTATGACTTCTAAAGTGTTTCTTGACTATTGTTTAAAAGTAGAGGATAGGATTTTCTTTGTAAATCTTATCTGTTTACCTCTTGTGGATATTGATGTCATCCTTGGTATGGATTGGTTGTCTTCCAACCATGTGGTGTTAAACTATTTAGATAAAACACTAGTTTTCATGTCTGACTTACCTTCTAGAGTTATTCTTTTTTAGTTAGTATATCTCAATGCTAATCAGGTGAATCACTATTTGGTTGAAGGGGCTCAAGGAAATGTTCTCATTTTCTCGTTGAGTATAGAGGATGAGCAAAGCTTAGGTGATATACTAGTAGTGAGGGAGTACCCAGAGGTGTTTTTGAGTTAAATAGAGGAGTTGCCACCAGAGTGAGAAATAGAGTTTTCTATAGATTTAGTGTCTGAGATAGGACTTATATCTATAGCACCCTATACGATAGCACTTTTAGAGTTAACAAAACTCAAGAAGCAGATAAAGGAATTGTTGGACAGACAATTCATAAGATCAAGTGTTTTTCCATGGGGAACACCGGTGTTATTAGTAAAGAAAAAGGATGGTACCATAAGACTTTGTGTTAACTACAAGTAGCTAAACAAGGTAACCATAAAAAATAAGTATTTGTTGCCTAGGATAGACAATCTAATGGATCAATTAAGAGGAGCAGCAATTTTCTCAAAGATTGACCTGAGATCAAGATATCACCAAATAAAAGTTAGGGACGAGGACATCTCTAAAACCGCTTTCAGAACTAGGTATGGATATTATGAATATCTTATGATGTCCTTTGGGTTGACAAATGCCCCAGCAATGTTCATGGATTACATGAACAAGATTTTTAGACACCACCTAGACAAGTTTGTGGTAGTGTTTATAAATGATATCTTAATCTATTCAAAGACAATGAAAGAGTACGAGCAACATCTTAGGGTGATTTTAGAGACCCCGAAGGAAAAGAAGTTGTTTGTTAAGTTGTCCAAGTGTGATTTCTAGCTAAAGCAAGTAAAGTTTTTGGGCTATGTATTTTCTCAAGGGGGAATTTTCGTGGACCTAAGTAAAGTGGAAACAGTGTTACAGTGGGAATTTCCAAACACTTTAAATTTAAAAAATCCTCATCATGGAGCATAGAATCCTAACAACAGTTCCCTGTCAGAATGCACCACGTGGACAATCACAGCTGTCACACCAGATGAAGTGATGGTTGCTTTGAAAGCCAAACGTCATACAAAGCCTCACTATTTTGAGTGCAGATTGATGCTATGGAACACGACAACAATCCTAGTTTATTCTATGGACCCCAGTTATATACTGGAATGTCCACATTAAATCACCTGATGCGTGGACCATGGTCAAACTATGGTGAACCCATGAGTGTTAAGTAACATTCATGTTAACGCCTCAAAATCAAAACTCTTGATCCCTTGAGGGCATTGTTGACTTCGGCTTCATGTAAAACATGGATCCCGTGATCTGGAGGCATTAAGACTTACGTTTATACTTAGTTATACTAGCTAAGCACCAAGCTGGGGGCAATTGTTTTGAATCATAATCTAGAATCTAGCCCTATGAGTCAACCTGGTATGCATCCAGCTAGAGTCTGCTGTAGAACACCTGAAGCACGTGACTCGAAGTCTACTATTGGCACCCCAACAGGAGTTCACTCGTGGCACACTGTATAGATCCCAATGCAATGCATGTCGAACCATGGCATAGGGGAGTAACAACATGATCGCGATATTTGCACAGTGGATGAATCCCACGATTATTCGTACTTGCCAATCACGATCACACGCAATAATAGTGCCCATTATAACACCTTAATATAGATATCTCGATATAACTTACATATATAAAGATATAAAGCATTAGTCATGCTACTACTAATCTTAATGACATTCTATTCCTATATCATTCAAAAAAATAAACATGGAGAGCCACGATAAAAGGTCATACATATTTGCATCAAAAACCACCAAAGGGCAAAGTGTAATATATACAACATTTTATAACTTAGAGTGAGAATATACAAGAGTTGCTCAAAATACATAAAACTTAAACTATCTAATCTTGTTGCTTTTTCTTTTTCGTTTTCCCTTTAGGAGGATCTTGACCTGCTTTTACCATGGAAACATAGAATAGGGTGAGAACACGAAAATTCTCAATAATATATGTATATCTAATGGCAATATTACAAAAATACACATAAGTAAATTTATAAACTATAAACTTTCCAATGATATTAAACAATTTCCTATACAATTGTAAAATATCATTACTTTTGGCAAAATGTTTATCTTACTCCTTTGCATAGCATTGGACTTAACTCATCCTAGTGCTCTTGGTAATAAGCTTTTCTCACTTTACTACCACTGGTAAAGAGCTTAGCTCACTCTTACTACCATTTATATGAGTGCTTTTCATACTCCTCATGTTCTTAGACAAAGAGCTTAACTCTCTACTTCATTCTTGGTAGAGTGCTTATCTCACTACTCTACCACACTTGGTAAAGTGTTTTACTAACATCTTTACTATACATAACCAACTCAATTTTAATTACAAGAGAGTAACTCATGCATCTATGACAAATATATCTTTCTTATCAAAATTGTATCTAGCTTACCTTACAATCACACCACAAGTGGTATTCTTGGCCACACTAATGTGTTTAAGGTCCTAGACACCTCTTTTTTGCAATTCCTAACTCTTGGAATGCTTAAAAGTTCTAACTTGTACAAATATGCTAGGTGGTTATTTTTTTTGTGAAATACCTCTATTAGTATCTTAACACACTCTAGAAAGTATATATGAAAGGTCCTAACTAGTAGGGAACTCCATTTCAACAAGATAAAAATTTTGTGAAATTCTAAACTGGGCGCTCAGGCCCTGGTTCTTGGGCGCTCAGGCGCTCCTTCCTAGCGCCTAGCACTCGTCGTGCAGAGACTAGATGCTGAGCTTCTGGGCAATGGGCACCTAGGTGCCTAATGCTGGCACCTAGGTTCCAGTGCACAGAGCAAATTCTACAGAATTTTGCAGAATTGGTCACTATTCCATTGGGAACAAACTAACTTCTTACCATCCAAAAATAGATTATAGGTGCTTTCTAACATCATTCACACCCTTTAAACATGTTGTAATACTCATACAATGTACTGGCTCACTTAGGCATGGATTTATGATCAAAACCATAGCCTCACATACCCATTTTCTAAGTTCCATCTTAAGGAACCACTTGGCTTTTTCTAAAGACCAAAATGACTACCTTGCATTCACTAAGCTGAAAATGACTAATTCTAACCAATGAAAACAAGAACTAAGCAAAAAAAAATAGATTTTGCTTCTCAAACTCATTTTCTCCATCTATATAGCCTAACATAAACTATAAAGTTAGTGAAGGAAAAAGATGAGATTAAGAGTTAAGAACCCCTACCTCAAGTGGTTAGATGATCAAGCTTGGCTTTCCCTTTTGATTTCCTCTTCTTGCTCTCTTTTTCTTCCCTTGTTTTCTCTTCCTTTCTTTCTTTACTTCTTTCCTTGGCTACTGCTATTGGTTCTTTCATGAGAGAAAAGAGAGAGTGGGTGAGAATATGATGAAAGTGTAACAAAATATCATGGAATAAGTCAACATAAGGGGCTACAACCATATATGGCTTGTAACATTTATGATATTTTGCTGAAAGTTCTTGATATGTTAAGAACACTTGATTTTACTAAATCAAGTTTCCTAACTTCCATAGGTACTAGAATAAATGCTAGGGTTCATCTAAATCCTAGTTTTACCATTTCCCTATTTCCCATATCCACGACTAGTCAATCGGCATTAAAACATACTTTTAGTATGCTTAAAAATACCAAACTAACTTTGATTATTTAACTACATCCTCTTCCACCTATTTGTGACCTCGAAACAAATTCTCTAGATTTATTTCCCTCAACTTAGCAATTTATGCTACTATCTGAGTCATTTTAAGTTACTTTTCACATTCTAAGTTGCAACAAAGTACCTAAACTAACTCAGTTTGTCACAAAATTAAGCAGACATGTCAAACAAGTGTTATGCTACCTTTGTAACCATAAACTAGTCTAACATGCTGAAAAGAGAATGTCACATTTCTTCCCTCCTTTTTAAAATTTTGTCCCTAAAATTACTTACCTCATATAAACAACTCCAGGTAATCTCGATGCATACGGGACTTTGGCTCCCATGTAGCCTCTTCTGTGCTTGCTTTACCCTTATACCTTCACTAGAGGAATCTGCTTACCTCTGAGCTCTTTAACTGCTCTATCTACAATCCTCACCAGTTGCACTACATAAAACAAACCATCTCTTAACTGTATAGATTCATTCCTTTTGGTATGTGAAGGATCTAGATTATACTTTCTGAGTTGGGATACATGGAAAACATCGTGAAAGTTTGACAAACTAGGAGGAAGGGCTATCTGGTAGGCTACAAGTCTAACTCTTTTTAGAATTTTGTAGGGACCAATGAAACAAGGGTTTAACTTCCTTGTTCTTAATGCTCTACTAATTCCAATTGTAGGAGTGACTCTCAAGAAAATATGTTCACCCGCTTTGAACTCTAGAGGCCTCCTCCTTCTATCACCATAAACTCTTTTTTCATACTTTGAGTTATAGCCATCATACCCCTGATTATTCTAATTTGCTCTAAAGTCTATTGTACTAACGCAGGTCCTAGAATAGCTTTCTCTTCAACCTCATACCAATATAATGGAGACCTACACTTTCTACTATAAAGTGCCTCATATGGTGCCATTCCTATTTGGTATGATAATTGTTGTTGTTGGCAAATTCCACCAAAAAGGCAAGAGACTATCCCAACTACCCTGCTAATCTAGTACACATGCTCTAAGCATATCCTCTAGGGTTTGGATAGTTCTCTCTGACAGCCCATCTGTTTGTGGGTGGTATGTTGTGCTAAGACTTAGCCTAGTCCCGAAGGCCTTTTGTAAGGCTCCCCAAAATCTAGATGTGAATTTAGGATCTTTTTCTGAAACTATACTAAGGGGAATTCCGTGCAACTAAACTATCTCATGTAAATACAACTGGGCTAGTTTATCTAAGGAGTAATTAGCTCTAATTGGTAAAACTAATTAGTAAAAAGTGGACAGACTTGGATAGTCTATTCATTATGACCCAAATTGCATCTTGTCCTGGCTAAGTTTTGTGCAAACCTATCACAAAATCCATTGTGATGTTATCCCACTTCCATACAGGGATTCCTAAAGATTGGAGAAGTCCGGAAGGTTTTTGATGCTCTATCTTAACTTTTTGACACACCAAGCACCTAGACACAAACTCTGCTATTTTCTTCTTCATTCCTGGCTACCAAAACATCTTTCTTAAATCTTGGTGCATCTTAGTGGCTTTGGGATGGATGGTGTATTAACTCCTATGAGCCTCCTCTAAGATCTTTTCTTTGATTGCAGAATCTCTTAGAATGCAAAATCTATCTCTAAACTTAATCACTCCATTATCCACCATATTAAACTCTGATTGATCCCCTAAAAAGATTTGCTCTCTTATCTCACTTCGAATTTCATCTTTGCTTTGAGCTTCTAGAATTTGAGCTCTCAAGTCACAAACTATGTTCACCCTACTCATAAAGAGACTCTATGGTGTCACAGTTACCCTAAGGCTCAAATCTCTAAACCTCTCAAGAAGCTGTCCCTCTTAAACCATCATCCGAGACACATCTAGGGATTTCCTACTTAGTGCATTAGCCACTACATTGGCCTTACCCGGGTGAAACATAAGCTTAAAGTTGTAATCCTTTAAAATCCATCCATCTTCTTTGTCTCATGTTCAACTCCTTCTAATCAAACAAGTATTTTAAACTCTTATGGTCGCTGAACACCTCAAATTGGACACCATAAAGATAATGTCTCCATATCTTTAAGGCAAACACTACGGTGGCTGATTCCAGATCTTGAGTAGGGTAGTTCTCCTCATGAGGCCTCAACTGCCTCGATGCATAAGCAACTACTTGCTTATGTTGCATCAGAATACTTCCTAAACCCATCTTTGAAGTATTGCAAAACACCTCAAGTTCTCATATGACCAAAACTGGTGTAGAAGTCAACCTCAACTTAAGTTCTTAGAAACTATCCTCACACTCTTGAGTCCAAACAAAAGTACTACCTTTCCTAGTTAATCTAGTCAAGGGTAGTGCCATCTGGGAGAATCCGTTAATGAACCACCTATAGTACCCAGACAGACTTATAAAGCTCCTAATCTCGGTCACAGTGGTGGGTCTCTCCCACTGTAACACTACTTCCACTTTGCTAGGGTCTACTGAAATCCTTTCTTGAGAGATCACATGCCCTAGAGATTGTACTTCTGTAAACCAAAACTCACACTTTGATAGCTTGACAAACAATTTCTTTTCCCTAAGGATCTCTAAAACTATTCTGACATGCAACTCATGCTCTTCCATTGTCTTGGAATATATTAGGATATCGTCTATGAACACTACTACAAACTTATCTATGTAGGGCCTAAAAATCTTATTCATATAATCCATGAATATTGTTGGTACATTCATCAAATCAAAGGATATCACGTGATACTCATAATGCCTATACCTAGTCCTAAAAGTGGTTTTAGGAATATCCTCATCCCTAACCCTTATCTGGTGATATCCCGATCTTAGATCAATCTTTGATAACACTAATGATCCCCTCAACTAATCTATAAGATCATCTATCCTAGGAAACAAATACTTATTCTTGATGGTTACCTTGTTCAATTACCTATAATCTACGTAAAGTCTCATGGTACTATCCTTCTTCTTTACTAGCAACACAGGTGCTCCCCAAGGAGAAACACTCGGTCTAATGAATTATTTATCTAATATTTCCTCTATTTTCTTTTTAAGCTGTGTTAGTTCTAAAGGTGTCATCCTATAGAGTGCTATAAATATAGGTCCCATCCCCGATACTACATCTATTGAAAACTCTATTTCTCTCGTGGGTGGTAACTCAACTATATCACTCGGGAATAATTCTAGGTACTCCCTCATTTTTGGTATATCACCTAAACTCTGCTCAACCTTTGCACTAAGAGAGAAAAGGAGAGCATGCCCTTGAGCTCCCTCCTTTAAATAGTGATTCACTTAGTTCGCATTGAGATACACTGACTCGAAAGGGACAACTTTAGTAGATCTAACATAAACACGAGGGTTTTACCTGCACAGTTTAAAACTACATGGTTGGAGGATAACCAATCCATGCCGAGAATGACATCAATGTCTACTAGGGGTAAATAGGTAAGATTTACAAAGAATATCCTAATTTCTAACTTTACACAACAATCTAAACAAACTTCAGCAATTGTAACTAATTTACTGGAGGGAGTGAAAACAGATAAGTCAAAAGGAAAGTCTGTCATAGGTAAACCTAGCATTTTCACACAATCACAAGAAACAAAGGAATGAGATGCTCCTGAATCATATAAAATAATTAAAAGGTGATTAAGGATTATGCATTTACCTTGGATCATATCTGGAGACTGGGACACCTGTTTACTGCTCAGAGTGTAAAATCTTCTTGCAGCTTGTGGTTTAGGGGTGAACATAACTTTCTGCTTCTGTGGACATTCCTTGGCCATATGCTTTGGTTGGCCTAAGCATAACAAACTGACTACCCCGCCAAGCAAGGCCTGTCTCCGTGCTGCCTCCCACATTTAGGACATTTAAGCCCTTTAGACTCCTTCTGAACATGTTTACCTTTATCTACTTTCGTGAACCCTTAATCACCACGCTTACCTTTCCAAAAGCTTTGGGATTTTTGGTCCACTAGGGGTTTCCCATCGTGTCCCTCCATTATCTGACATTTTTTACCAAGGATGCGAAGTCTCGGATCTCAAATAGTCTGATATCCTTCTGCATATCCTCTCTCAATCCTTTTTCAAATTTCGCACACTTCCATCTCTCATCTGTGTTGAATTTGATATAGGATAAGAATTTTGACAGCACGTTGAACTTGGCCATATACTGACTAATTGACATGCTGCCTTGCTCTAACTTCAGAAACTCCATCTCCTTTGCATTATATAAATTTTGAGGGAAAAACTTCTCTAAGAAAGAACCTTTGAAGATCTCCTACATGACCAGAGTCCCTGATGCATCAAACACTCTCTTAGCATCCGTCCATCAATCCTCTGCTTAAACCTCCAATATATAGGAAGAAAAAATCATTTTTTGCTCATCTGAGCAAGCCATGACAATAAAGATCTTTTCCGTCTCCTTGAGCTGACCCTCTATTCTAACCGAGTCGTACTCCCCATTATAGGATGATAGGTTAGACTTTTTGAATTCCGAGAGGTCTTGGAAGTTCTGATTTCTTCCCACATGTACCTCTTGGACTGGTTACATTGGCTGAACTGGTGGTGGTACTAGTTGTTGAGGTCGATTGACTTCTAACCTCTCCAACATCCTATTGGTAATGGCCGTCTGCTCTTGTATAGCTTTAGACATCGCCATCATTGCCTCGGCTATATTAGGGCCCTCACTAGAAGAATTCTCATTTTCTCTAGTGTGCCTTGGTGAAATCATAGTTTTTTGTACACACAAAATATTAAATATTGAGTTGATCAATCTCAATACCATGTAATAATGCAACAGTAGTTGATAACATTCAAACAAAAGGCAAGTTATGCAAATATCTTGCAAAAAAGACAAGAAATGCACAACATATAATAAACTACTAACATGCCTACGCATAGTCAATCTATACCCCAGCTAAACAAGATGAACTGCTCTGATACCATAATGTGACACCCTAATATAGATATCTCAATATATCTTATATATATAAATATATAAAGCATTAGTTATGCAACTACTAATCTTACTAACATTCTATTCCCATATCATTCAAATAAACAAACATGAAGAGGGACAATAAAAGAAGGTTATACATATTTACATCAAAAGCCACAAAGGGCAAAGTGTAATACATGCAACATTTTACAACTCAGAGTAAGAATATACAAGAGTTGCTTAAAATACATAAAATTGAAGCTATCTAATCTTGTTGCTTTTTCTTCTTTTTCTTTTTCCTTTTAGGAGGATCTTGACCTGCTTTTACCATGGAAACATAGAATAGGGTGAGAACACGAAAATTCTCAGGATTATACATATATCTTATGGCAATATTACAAAAATACACATAAGTAAATTTATAAACTATAAACTTTCCAACGATATTAAACAATTTCCTATACAATTGTAAAATATCATTACTTTTGGCAAAATGTTTATCTTACTCCTTTGCCCAGCATAAGACTTAACTAATCCTAGTGCTCTTGGTAAAAAGCTTTTCTCATTTTACTACCACTAGTAAAGAGCTTAGCTCGCTCTTACTACCATTTACATGAGTGCTTTTCTCACTCCTCATGTTCTTGGACAAAGAGCTTAACTCACTACTTCGTTCTCAGTAGAGTACTTATCTCACTCCTCTACCACACTTGGTAAAGTGTTTTACTCACATCTATCTATGACAGGTACATTTTTATTATCAAACTTGTATCTGGCTTACCTTACAATCATACCACAAGTGGTATTCTAAGCCACACTAATGTGTTTAAGGTCCTACACATCTCTTTTATGCAATTCCTAACTCTTGGAATGCTTAAAAGTTTAACTTGTACAAATATGCTAGGTGGTTATTTCTTCCTTTAAATACCTCTATTAGTGTTTTAACACACTCTACAAAACATATATGAAAGATCCCAGCTGGTAGGGAACTCTATTTCAACAAGATAAACATCTTGTGAAATCTGTACTGGGCGCTTATGCACTAGTTCTTGGGCACTGGCTCAGTGCTTAGGGGCTCCACATTGGGTGCTCAGGCACTGGGATGGCAGAAACTTTGCCTTGTTAGGCGCCCAGCTTGAGCGCTCAAGTGGCAAAGACTTTCTGGATGATGGGCGCTCAGGCGCTCCTTCCTAGCGCCTAGGTGCTAGTCGCCCAAACACTAGTTGTTGAGCTTCTAGGCTGTGGGTGCCTAAGCGCCCACCAAAGCAATTTCTGCCAAATTCTGTAGAATTGGTTACTGTTCCGTTGGGAACAAACCAACTTCTAACCATCCAAAAACATATTCTATATGCTTTCTAACATCATTCACACCTTCTAAACATGATGTAACACTCATACAACCTATTGGCTCACTTCGGCATGGATTTATGGCCAAAACCATGCCTTCACATACCCATTTTCTAAGTTCCATCTCAAGGAATCACTTGGCTTTATCTAAAGACAAAAATGACTACCTTGCGTTCACTAAGCTGAAAATGACTAATTCTAACCAACGGAAACAAGAACGAAGCAAAGAAAATAGATTTTGCTTCTCAAACCTATTTTCTCCATCTATATAACCTAACATCAACTCTAAAGTTAGTGAAGGAAAAAGATAAGATTAAGAGTTAAGAATCCCTACCTGAAGTGGTTGGATGATCAAGCTTGGCTTTCCCTTTTGACTTCCTTTACTCGCTATTTTCTTTTTCCCTTGTTTCCTTTTCCTTTCTTTCCTTGGATGCTGCTACTGGTTCTTTCATGAGAAAAAAGAGAAAGCAGGTGAGGTTATGAGGAAAGTGTACAAAAATATAATGGAATAAGTCAACATAAGGGGCTGTAACCATA
The DNA here is from genome assembly GCA_029884595.1 of Ormosia semicastrata. Taxonomy (NCBI): domain Eukaryota; kingdom Viridiplantae; phylum Streptophyta; class Magnoliopsida; order Fabales; family Fabaceae; genus Ormosia; species Ormosia semicastrata. The sequence goes on along the minus strand of JAQQTO010000061.1, from coordinate 67,525,306 downwards.
TGTGGCTTGTAACACTTATGATAATTTGCTGAAACTTCTTGATACGCTAAGAACACTTAGGTTTTATCAAATCAAATTTCCTAACTTCCATAGGTACTAAAATAAATCCTAGGATTCATCTAAATCGTAGTTTTACCATTTCCTTATTTTTCCATATCTACAACTAGTCAATCCGACATTAAAACACACTCTTAATATGCTTAAAAAAATTGAACTAACTCTGATTATCCTCAAATTGTAACTACATTCTCTTCCACCTATTTATATATAGATATATATATAGAAACAAATTCTTTAGATTTATTTCCCCTAACTTAGTAATTTATGCTACTATCTGAGTCATTTTAAGCTACTTTTAACATTCTAGGTTGCAACAAAATGCCTAAACTAACTCAGTTTATCACAAAATTAAGTAGACATGTCAATCAAGTGTTATGCTACCATTGTAACCATAAACTAGTCTAACATACTAAAAAGAGGATGTTACACTCATAACCACTGTAACACCCTCTGAATGCCATTACATTTCAAGCCAACTCCTTTTTATTCTTTACCCAAGTTATAAAATATTTAATATTATAAAATATGAGTTATAAAATTTCTTTTTCTCAGATAACATAAACTTACCAAATTGGAGAAGCCCAAGATATAAGAACTAAAAAAATATACATCTCTCATACATAACATAGCTTTATAATAACTTAAATACATAAAACTTATATACTCCAAATAATATGTATAACTACCATATAAAATCGAACCTAGCCCAAGTCCAAAAACTTGAAGAGTAGGGTCCTGCACCCGATCCTCCTCCAGATCCTCCTTGAGATCACTAGCAGACAAATTCCCCAGTTGGGGCATGTTGCTAAGGACAGAAGTCCGAGCAATCGACATCACAGAATCCTCACTAGGAGTAGTTCTACGATTACCCCATAACTCCCCAATAGGCATATAAAACTCCAAGCAAACAGTAGCATCCAAAGAAAACGTAGCAACCCTATGTTGGGTCCTACTCCAAAACAAGGTAACATCTCCAGCATACTGAATGCATCCCGTGTCCCAATGGACATTCCATTCTTCGATGTCCCCATGAAACTGTACACTAATAAAACCCCATGGACCTTGCCTCGCCGCCATCACAATCTTTATAGAATAATAACATAACACAGAATAGGAAAAACAATAATACAAAGAGATGAGATCCCTTATATTAACACCATCATAGTAGCATAGAGATAATAACAATAATAACATAATTCATGTACAGTATTAATAAATATATGATCTATTGATAATTTTAATAATTTGAATGCCTTTTGTTTGATCTAATTGGACTTCATATGTGCTCAATTGTTGACATTTAGCTAAGTTTCTGATTTAGAGCTTAATTGGATGTTATTTGTGAAACTATGCTTAAATGTGATTATAAACACTCATAAATGAATTATGTTTTTCAGGATATCTTTGAGTGTTTGAGTCCATTAGCATCAAACCAACCTTGATGACCATTTGAGGAGAGAGATGAATACTGAAGAAGATCAGTTTTACCCTTAGAAGCAAAGGAAGAAGGGCATTTATGAAGAATCAAGGTCACATTTGAAGAAAATGAGTGAACGACCCGTGTCACATGACACGGGGTGGGCTGTGTACTCCTCTGACTATGAAGACTGGATCAAATTCTATTTTTGGACCAACACGGTCCGTGTCAAATGACACGGGGTAGGCCATGTACGTCTCTGACTTCACAAGGAAAATCAGTTTTCAGTCTTGACCGAGAACACGGCTCGTGTCATATGACACGGGCTGGGCCATGTTCTTCTCTGACTTTGAAATTAGTTAGAATTGTGTTACCAGATTTAGACACGGATTGGGCCGTGTTATATGACATGGCCCGTGTCATCGGCTTAGAAACTTAAATTCGTATTTTAATGCTAAATTAGGTATCCAAACTTATAAATAGGGTTGCCTAGAGCCCCTAAAGGAGATCTGGACAGAGAGAGCCATCAAGGAAACTGAGAGAAACACGAAGACCAAGAAAGAGGAAGATTTGATTGAGGATTGGAGACTTGAATTCGAGCGATCAAAGATCAATCATTCTCAAGCCTTGGAAACTAGTTTGATCTTTAGTTTTTCTTTTCTTCTTTTGTTCTGAACAATGCCTTTCTTTAATTCTTTTTCTGTTTTTGAATTTACCATGTATGGGTAAAGTACTTGATTGGTTAAGGGAAGATGAAACTCTAGTTTTGATTATGTGAATCTTGCATATTTCTTTATATTAATATAGTTATGTTTTTATTCATATGTTTCCGATCTTAAATCAATATAAAGGTCTTTATATTCTTGCCAAATTTCGAGAGTGGTAAAACTAGGATTGCTATACGTGGTTGCGGTGGTATGACTAGTGAGACATATGATCTAAGTAATTTAATCCTGGTGTGTGATTAGATCTTAGTGTGATTGGTTTTCTAATTCCTAATGCAATCATTAGGGAGTTGTAAGAGCGGTTGCTTTACAAATAACTAATGGTTAGGGTTTGATTTAAGCGGTTGCTGAATTAAGTGAAACTTAAGGAAAACAGGGGATTTATCTCACAATCACATAAGAACATAATTGATCATGTTAGTATAAAGAGTATGTAAGTTAACATAATCATATAAATCTAGTGGTGGATTCCATCTCTTAACCAATATCTTTAACTTGGTAATTCAATTTGTGTTTACTATTTTGGTTTAAGTTTAATTTCTTTTGTTAGTTTTAATTAACAAAACCCCCCTTTTACTTTTACTGTTTATTTTTCATCAGAGTTTAATTTAGGAATTAGATTGATAGTGTCAATTGAATTGGTTCTCTATGAATCAACCCTTGCTTACTACAACTGGTTGCAACGTTTTTATATTTTTGGTGGAACTTGGCAACTGTTTATAATATTAATTTTTAATCACAATCTACATCACACCAAATTTTGATGTCGTTACCAGGGAACTAATTTTTCAATTACACTATTAATTTATTTCCTATTTTTCTCTCTATTTTTGTTTTAATTTTAATAGTTTTAGTCGTTCTTTTCAACTGTCTTGCAGGTGTTCATGTCCGGTGAAGAGGTGAATGAGCAATTGAGAAATTTAAGGCAATACTTTGAACAAATCAGCTCGCAACATCAAATCCCCCTCCAATTCACACCTGCTAACGTTGAAGCTGCCCGTCACATAGACCTTTCAAGTTCTGAGGCATCTGAGATATCTGAGACACCTGAAGAAGTAATGATGGCCAAAAATATGTTAAGGACGTTGGGTGCTCCAAATTTGGATCAACAGCCTCTATGCATAGAAATTCTAAAAAATGAATAGGCCTTCGAATTAAAGTCTGGTTTGATTCATCTTTTACCATCTTTTAATGGATTAGCCGGAGAAGACCCCAACAAGCATATGAAGGAAATCCATGTAGTATGCTCTAGCATGAAGCCTGCAAGAATTCTAGTGAAACAGGTTAAGCTGAGGGCCTTCCCATTCTCATTGAAATATTCTGTAAAGGAGTGGCTATACTACTTGCCACCCGGATCCATTCAGACATAGCAGGACATGGCTCGGGCTTTCCTGGATAGATATTTCCCTGCTTCAAAGGCCGCCACCATCAGAAAAGAAATTTGCGGCATCCAACAGAGGCATGGGAAATCACTTCATGACTACTAGGAGAGATTCAAGAGACTGTGTGCTAGTTGCCCTCAACATCAAATCAGTGAACAACTTTTGATCCAGTATTTCTGTGAGGGTTTGCTAGTTATGGACCACAACATGATAGATGCTGCTAGTGGAGGACCTTTGGTTGAGAAGACTCCCTAAGAAGCTAGGAATTTGATCTCAAGGATGACTGCTAACACTCAACAATTCTTCACCAGGAATGACACTAGAGTGAGAGCTGTTAAAGAGGCCGAAACAACTAGTTTGCAGCAACAAATGATTTAGTTGACTGCCATGGTTCAGAAATTAATGGATAATGGGAAAGTCCCAGTACATGCTTGTGGGATTTGTTATTCTCCTAGTCATCCCACTGATATGTGTCCCACCTTACACGAGGACACACCTGCAAAGGTAAAAACAGTAGGGGGATATGATGGACCTTCCAAGAATTACAACCCCTACTCCAACACATATAATCCGGGGTGGTGAGATCATCCCAACTTTAGCTATGCAAAGCAGCCCCAAGCTCAACCTCAAGCTTATGGACCTCCAGGGTTTCAGCAAAGGCAAACACTTTTTCCTCAGAGGCAACAACAAGCTCAAGCTCCTAGGTAATCTGAGCCTTCATTGGAAGAGTTGATGAGACAAAGGGCCACTAATAACATTCAGTTTTAATAAGAAACAAGGGCCACCATCTGTAACTTGCAAAACCAAGTGGGGCAGTTAGCCACTGAAATCAATAAGGTTCAAAGCCAACTTTCTGGGAAACTCCCCTCGCAACCGGAAGTGAATCCAAGAGAAAATGTTAATGCTATCACATTGCGAAGTGGAAAAAGGTTAGATGAACCTCCACACCCCCCACAAGCCATTCATGATAAGGATCAAAAGTCAAAGGAGGTAAATGAGGAGGGGCAAAATGCCAAAGCCCCCAAGTTGAGTATTCTTGAACTCCATCCTAAGTATATCACTAAGGCTCCATTCCCTAGTAGGTTGGTTAAGAGCAAGAAAAATGAGGATGAAAAGGATAGAGAGCTTCTTGAGACTTTCAGGAAAGTGGAAGTCAATATTCCATTGTTGGATGCAATCAAGCAAATCCCAAAATATGCCAAGTTTCTTAAAGAAGTATGCATCCAGAGGAGGAGGCTAGAGAGTAATGAGAAAATCAGTATGGGTTAAAATGTTTCAACCCTCATCCAGCCTATGCCTCAGAAATACAAAGATCTAAGGACTTTTACAATTCCATGTGTTATAGGCAATTACAAATTTGACCATGCCATGCTAGATTTAGGTGCTTCTATTAATGTAATGCCTAATTCTGTTTTTAACTCTCTTGGACTTGGCCCTTTGCATTCTACAGGTGTTGTGATTCAGTTGGCTAATCGTAGTATTGTGCATCCAGCCAGGTTGATTGAAGATGTGTTAGTAAAGATTAATGAGCTAATCTCCTGCAGATTTTTATATTCTGGAGATGGAGGGAGAGTCACCATCTAGCAAAGCTCCACTCATTTTAGGAAGGCCATTCCTCAAAACAACGAGGACCAAAATAGATGTGCATGCAGGAACTCTATCCATGGAGTTTAGAGACTCGATTGTTCAGTTTAATATTTTTGATGCTATGATGCATCCCATGGAGGAGAATTCTATTTTTCATATTGATTTACTTACTGATGTAGTTAGAAAACTGATAATGAATTGTGTGCTGAATTTACTGATTTAATTGGTTTTAATGATTCTATCCATTACCACTCATGTACTGATTGTGATGGTGATATGATATGTGTTATTTGTGCTGAAATTTCTGCATACTTAAGAGCTGATGATTATGTTTATACAGCTACTAATGGTATTGAAGGATCTATCAACAATGCTCATGACACAGTTGTAGAATCTAAGACACAAAGGGAGATGGAGTTGAAGCCCATTGCAGAATTTTCAAAAAAGGAAAAAGAGCATCGGATGGCGATCGCTACTATAGTAGATTTTGCTTTTGGATCATGGTCCACCATAGACAATGTCAATAAAGTTAATGAAGTAATTAAGGAAGGCCCATGGGACCCTGGTGGAAGCTTTCTCGTTTGATAAGGATGTTTCTTTTCTTTCCCTCCATTTTATTTTACTTATCCTTCATTAATTGATGATTTTGATGGATGTTATTTCTCTTTTGAGCTTTACATTGAGGACAATGTAGAATTTAAGTGTGCGGGAGGAGTTTACTCTGTTTTTTGTTTTTAATTTTTGTTTTCTATTTCTTGCATTTTAATTCTTTTAAAAAAAATTAGTGTTTTTATTTGATTTCCAGTGGTGTTTGAGATTTGTGAAGTCTATGAGTTTGAAGCAATTTAAATTCAAGGTTATGATTTATAAATTTCTTCTTTCATCTTGAATTTGTCATGCTTGGTTTTGGATGTTTGATTGATGAATTGAGTTTGATATATGCATACCTGGTGAGATTTTGAGCCTTTTGATGGATGGATTTAGCATTTATGCCATTCTCTTCTTTCTTGTGTAATTTTCACTCATGTCATATTGATCACTCTAAAACTTGCTTTGATTCTTTTTTAGGCTACATTTTCACTTGCATACATGAACATGATTGAGGCATTCTTTTGTGATTAACTACTTTGGCCAAATAGCTAACCTTGCATTATTTCCCTTTGATTAACCCCTTGAGCCTATTTGCTTATTCTTTGTTCTACCTCATTATATGCCTTATGTGAAAAATTATGATTTTACCTTACCTTAGGGAATGGGAGAGCATTAATTCATTTTCATTGGAGGAGCTCTTTTGCTTGCAAGTATTTAATAGGACAAGTGTGGGGGTTATGCAAGTTGATGTGTAATATACAAAGTATTGGTGAAAAAAAATTTCAAGAAAAGTTGTAAAAGAAAAAAAAAAGAAAGGAATATGTAAAGAGAATGTGCATTATATAGATTTGAGAGGATAAAAATTTCATTTTTGTCAATTGAGTTTCTCCCCAATGTTCTTTTATTCTCTTGGGTGCTCATCTTACCATACCCGTATTATTTCTTTCCTTTACCTTGGCCCCGTTACAACCTTGAATAAAGTCCTCTTGATTTGTATGTGCAAGTATTTGAGTAGTGGTGAAGTAGAAGATAAGCAAGCTTATAGTAGTGCATGTTTTCATGGGTTGAATTGAGTGAAATACTTACCTTGTAAACACTTGAGAGGTTGAGAGTGTATCTTGTGAGGATCTATCATTCTTAATTCATGCTTTTCAAATTGAAGATACCTTACTTGTTGGTTGGAAATGTGAAGAATTGTTATCTCTTGAATGTTTTTATCCCTTGAATCTTTTCTTGCTCTTCTTGCTTACAAACTTTTGCCTCTCTTGAATATCATTGGAAACTGAGTCTTTTAAATTTTTAGGTTTTAAATTTGTTTTGTTTTCCCTGTTCCTTGGTTTGGTCTTATGTTTTGCCCAGGAGTGCAAAAGGCTAAGTGTGGGGGTATTTGATCTGTTGATAATTTTAATAATTTGAATACCTTTTGTTTGATCTAATTGGACTTCATATATGCTCAATTGTTGACATTTAACTAAGTTTCTGATTTAGAGCTTAATTGGATGTTTATTATGAAACTATGCTTAAATGTGGTTATAAATACTCAAATGAATTATGCTTTTCAGGATATCTTTGAGTGTTTGAGTCCATTAGCATCAAACCAAGCTTGATGACCATTTAAGGAGAGAGATGAATACTAAAGAAGATCAGTTTTACCCTTAGAAGCAAAGGAAGTAGGCCATTTATGAAGAATCAAGGTCGCATTTGAAGAAAGTGAGTGACATGGTCCGTGTCACATGACACGGGGTGGGCCGTGTACTCCTCTGACTATGAAGACTAGATCAAATTCTATTTTTGGACCAACACGGCTTGTGTCAAATGACACGGGGTAGGCCGTGTACGTCTCTGACTTCACAAGGAAAATCAGTTTTCAACCTTGACCAAGAACACAGCCCGTGTCATATGACACGGGCTGGGCCGTGTTCTTCTCTGACTTTGAAATTAGTTGGAATTGTGTTACTAGATTCAGACACGAGTTGGGCCGTGTTATATGACACGACCCGTGTCATCAGCTCAGAAACTTAAATTCGTATTTTAATGCTAAATCAGGTATCTAAACCTATAAATAGGGTTGCCTAGAGCCCCTAAAGGAGATCTGGACAGAAAGAGTCATCAAGGAAACTGAGAGAAACACGAAGACCAAGAAAGAGGAAGATTCGATTAAGGATTAGAGACTCGGATTTGAGCGATCAAAGATCAATCATTCTCAAGCCTTGGAAACTAGTTTGATCTTTAGTTTTTCTTTTCTTCTTTTGTTCTGAACAATGCCTTTCTTTAATTTTTTTTTTGTTTTTGAATTTGCCATGTGTGGCTAAACTAGTTGATTAATTAAGGGAAGATGAAACTCTAGTTTTGATTATGTGAATCTTGCATATTTCTTTATATTAATATAGTTATGCTTTTATTCATATGTTTCTGATCTTAAATCAATATAAAGGTCTTTATATTCTTGCCAAATTTTGAGAGTGGTAAAACCAGGATTGCTATGCGTGGTTGTGGTGGTATGACTAGTGAGACATATGATCTAAGTAATTTAATCCCAGTGTGTGATTAGATCTTAATGTGATTAGTTTTCTAATTCTTAATGCAATCATTAGGGAGTTGTAAGAGTGATTGCTTTACAAATAACTAATGGTTAGGGTTTGATTTGAGCGGTTGCTGAATTAAGCGAAACTTAAGGAAAACAAAGGATTTATCTCTCAATCATATAAGAACATAATTGATCATGTTGGTATAAAGAGTATGTAAGTTAACATAATCATATAAATCTAGTGGTGGATTCCATCTCTTAACCAATATCTTTAACTTGGTAATTCAATTTATGTTTACTATTTTGGTTTAAGTTTAATTTCTTTTGTTAGTTTTAATTAACAAAATCCCCCTTTTACTTTTACTGTTTATTTTTATCAGAGTTTAATTTAGGAATTGAATTGATAGTGTCAATTGAATTGGTTCTCTATGGATTGAACCTTGCTTACTACAACTAGTTGCAAGGTTTTTATATTTTTGGTGGAACGTGACAACTGTTTTTAATATTAATTTTTAATTACAATCCACACCTCACCAAATTAATATTCATGGCATCATATAATTATTGCATCAAATAGCAGATAATTACCATAACACTTATATACCATAACAGTATAATGACTGACTATGCACATGCATAATGAACTAATTTCCTTACTCCATGGAGCTAAACACAATTTCAGAGAGAATGATCTAGAAGATATGTCTGTATATCGGCCGCCTCAGACCAAGTGCTATAATTTATCAATGTGCACATCAGACATTATACAAGACATTCTACGCCAGATCGTGAATAGGAATAGTGTCTCATCGAGATCGTTGGTACGTTTGCATCAGTTGTCACGGCACAGTAGCGCTTTCTAACTGACCATATGTGGAATTCTATGCCCCGACGCCTCCAAGTTCAACACGTGAACTACACTACGCAATTCACACCCGCACTAAGGTGTAATTCAACTCCTAGGCAACAATAGCCTTAAAAGACACCGTCTATAAAATAATGCATGTCAAATGACTTTATGCATACTATGATCCACTACCGGCCACACAGTAATAGTTCCGGGTCTAGTTTATCGGCATGACAGCAAAACTTGCTGTTGCTCTCAATCGTGTAATATTTTTATCGCATTTTCATAATTATAGAAAACTTGTTACGTTTTCAAATCGCATAATAATTTTTTAACGTTTTCTTAATCGCGTAAAGATTTTAAGATGTTTTCTTAATCGCGTAGTTAAAAATCATCATTTTTAAATCGTGTAAGAGTTTTTCTATGTATTTTCAATTACGTAAAATATTTTCTTAATATTTTAAGCTCAATTTAAAACTTTTCTCATAAAAATTAGACTTTAATTCCAATATTTCCTCATTAAATCTCCTTTAAATAATATCTAAATGTTTTCCAAAAAAAACTTAAATCATTTAAATTAATTCAAGACACCTCCAAATCTTTGTTCTTTACTCTTAATAAAACCTTCTTAAATAAAATATTTTAACTCCAAACTATCATTAAAAATTATTTCCTTGCTAAGACTCTTCTAAATAATATATTTTCTAACATCCTTTTCAAAACTTACATTTATTTTAATTTAATGAAATCTTTTTCCATCTTCCTTATTAAAAATCCTCTTAAATAAAATACTTTAAGTTTCAAACTAAATTCTCCATCCTACTTCCAATGCTATGGCCGAAATCCACTTTTTATTTAGTGATAAAAATATATTCATTTTTGTATTCATTTTGTAATTCATTAATTAAATTTATTACCACTAATCATCTAAGTTAACATTTAATAAAATATTTTGCATTAGATTTCCTCTTTGGAGGGCTTGGAAGCCATGAGCCTCTATGGCCATTGGAGCCAAAAATTGCTTTCCTTTTTAACACTATTATAGCATACAACATACTTTAACTTCAAAATCTTACTATAACAAGTTCAAGAAAAATATCAAAGCAATAAAATCACATAAGTAAAATAAATACAAACCACATAATTACACAAATACGGTGAATAAATCCTCATATGGATTCATCACCTTCATATAATTTCTTGTCTCTCACCACCATAATTGGTTGATGAGGTTAATTTCCCTCTTACCTTAGATGTAGCTTCCTAAGCTCCATGTATGATCCTTTGTATCAACTTCCTCCACCAAGTAGCTCTTAGAATCAAAGTAAACACAAATATATTAACATCCAAGGCTAGAGTAAGACAACCATAGATCAAGTATGGTCTTAGAATTTCAAAAATCAAATAAGAAATCAAGTTTCAAGAACTTCACCTTAAAACCCTAGAACTTGAACTCAAAAATCAAGCTTGAAAATGGTTGAACTAAGGCTTGATCATAACACCAAAGATGCTTAGGATGATGTTTAGAATCAAGTGATATGATTAGTTTAAATTATGAGAGATTGGAAGGTATTTTTGGGTAGTGAGGCCGTGAGATGAGGGAAGGAAAATGAGAGAAAAGTTTGTGTTTAGCTTATGAAAAGATGATAACTTTGAAAATATGATATTTTGTCTCCTAAACCCTTATGGCCGTGAGACTTCATGGAGAGAGAGAGAGAGATTTTAATTTACTACAACCCCTCTCATCCATTGATTCAATCAAGGGTAGATATGTAAAGCTTTTTCACTAAGCTTGTTTCCTATTGGTTGTTCATAAAGATGTCATAACCATCATATTTGACCAACCAAGATATTTTCTAGATATTTTCAGAAACTATTACCAAATGGACAAAGGCTACAGCTTTTATTGCTCAATGGATAATAACATTACAATGGATAATAGCATTACCTAATGGATAATAACTTTATCTAATGGATAATGGATTTAAACAAAAACTCAGATAAAGAAAAATTTCATCAACTGTTCCCGGTTTCGGGTTTAGTAAGTTCCCTCAACCCCGCACTAATAATTCAAAATTTTCTGGTCTAGGAAAAATTTTTATTTTGAAATTTTTCCGGGCCTGCCTCAAACACTCATACAGTCTAAAATAATATTAAAATAATCAAAATAAATAAAAAATTTCCAAAAATTCCTAAATATTATAAAACTCATAAATATCAAGAAAAATAAAAAATCGAGGTGTTATAGCCACCTTTAACTGCTCAAAGTTGCCGATCAACATTTTGATTTTATAGGGATCATTTGAAGGCAATCCACCAAACTGAATAGAATTTTGAATCATGGATATCAATGCTGGTTTGATCTCAAAATTATTAGTTGCCACAACTGGCTTATAATACTCCCTCCATACCTTTCAGTCGTGGGCATAGAGTACTTAAGCATGGTCTGCTCTGCTGGGGTAGCTCTTTCTTCACGGTTTGCCTCAACTATTGGTTGTCTCTTTATGTTGTTTATATCTTCTATCATAGCTTCAATTGCTTCCTTAACCTACGGGTTGTTCTCTCAATTTCTAGATCAAATGTCAAATCAAGAAACTGAGAACGAGTAAGCATAAAAAAATGAGGTGAAAAATTAATTAAAAATGAAAAAATATAAAATAAGATATAGAAATAAAAATAATAATAAAATAAGGAGTAAAATAAAAAGGGCGTCTAAATTAACTGGAGCTTTTTACTTCTAATATTACTAAACTTATTCCCTAGCAATAGTGCCAAAAACTTGATACGCATAAAATACACTAAGAGCAAGTGCACTCTATCGCCAAGTAATATTGGACTTGAGTCTCAATTATCGATCCCACGAGGAATAAATGGTAATTACTAGATTTGTAAAACTCTTTGTTATCTAGACAATCAAAAGTGTATGAAGAAATTAAAAATAAAATCAGAAAACAAATAAAGAAAAATAATGAACAATCAAACAAAGAATAGATAATCAATGAATGAGAGACTAGGGTGTAAAGTTCACTTGAATCCAATTATTCAGATTTTCTTTCATTTATGATGTAAGGTCACTCTTTTGCCAATATTCTCTTACCTACTATTGAATCCCAATGGCCATGGATGAAACAATATTTTATTCCTAAATTAAATCACCTATTTGGTCATTTAGTTGAATTAATTAGGAATGCTTAAGCCTCAATTCAAGAGATGAACTAACATACCTGTCAATTCCATTGGTAGGAAAAATTGATATTTGGTCATTTACCAATCTAATCCTAGGCTTATCATATAGATCCACTCATTGAATGTGGATGGTCACCGATCAAACAATGAATTAACACATGCCAAAAGTGATCAAGTTTTGACAAGAATGCAAGTAATATGATAGACCCTAAAAGAAATTATCTTAATCAAATTAGAAATCATATCCAAATAATTAGGAAAACACGATCCCCCATAGCCCTAGCTATAGGTTGAGCTACTCATGTTCAATACAAACAAACCCATATCACAATACAAACCCATGGAAAGAAAACCCAGAGAAAGAGGAAAACTAGAGGGAAATAGAAATCAAAACCCCTTTTACAGTGATTATGATCTTCTAGCCTTCAAGAATCGAATCCTCCCTTCGAAGCCGTCCTCCAAGGTCTGCTGCCATGACACTACTCTTAAGATTAGGGATTTTTTGCATATGTGCAAAGTGTAAAAGGTCTGTTGAATTGTGGCGCAACTCCCCTATTTATGAAAAAGAATGTGGTCTATTACGCAACCAGCGCCTAGGCACTAGCTTCTGGGCACTGAGTCACTTAAACAAATATGTGTTGCATTGCGCGCTCAGGAGCTGCCTTCACAGCGCTCAAGCACTGGGACACTGAAGTTATGCTGTTGGATATGCTTCTAGCACTCAAGCGCTCCAACACCAGCGCTCAAGCGCTGGTCGCCTAATGAAATTTTGTGCTTTTCCCTACTCCTTTAAATGCTTAGTCTTCTCCATGTGGTATTATTTGACAAAAACACACAAAACACATAATAAAAACACAATTAAAAAATACTAAAACTAAAACAAAACTGATAAACAAAGTTCAATAAAAAATATGAAAAGAACATAAAAAACCAAGGAATTAAACCATAAAAATATGAGATATTGATGGTTCATTAACTTCCCCACACTTGAGCTTTGCTTGTCCTCAAGCAAAAGGTAGGAATCAACAATAAGATCAAACTCAACATTCAAAAACATGAATTAAGGAAAATTCTACAATTTAAAACGATCAAGTTCAGCCATCAAATCCAATCAAGCAAAATCATTTAGCACTTAAAACAATTAAAGGCTTGAGTATAGCTTACAATTTTTCTCTTCACCAAACATCTGAGATCACTCATCTTTTCATTGCTCAAGTGTTTAAGAATAAAGAGATCACTCAAATTTTTCTTGAAAGATGCAATACCATAAGCTTGCTTATCAATCTCATCTCCACTTCCAAGTTCACATACAGCACAAGAATCAAAAGGACTTCCTTTGGTTGTAATGAGGCCAAGGGTATAATGAAAGGTAGGAAAAAGATAAATAAGGATAAAGAATGCTCATGAATAAATCAATACAAAGCAGAATCGGGTTGAAAGATGATAAATAGAGCATAATGCACAAGGATATAACAGATTTTCTCTTTCAACCCAATATTCTCATTATTCTTCACCAACAATCCTTTCTTTCTTTCTTTTTTCCCTTTTCCCTTTTTTTCTTTTTCTTTTCTTTTTTTTTCTTCTTTTTTTTCAAGCTTTTTATTTTTCAAGCCTTGAAGACAAAAGCAACCTTTCAAGACTTTTCAATTAATACATCAATTGTTCCAAAGAATTCAACTTGATTATTCAATTGGGTACTCAAAGAAATCAATTTCAGGCTCAAATGAGGCAACTAAGGGATTATTTTCTCAATACAACTCTGAAAGTCAAGAAAGAATTAAGCCTAATTGCTTTAATCATGTTCAAGTCTGTATGTGAATCACTCCAGAAGAGAAAAAATAGGATTTTGTTTATGAAAAATCTAATTATTAAAACTGAAAACTCACTTTCTGGCTAAAGCTAACAAAGAGAAAAAATGCAAGCAGACATGACTAATTTCCAACTAAGATGCTAAATTTCACTTTACTTCATTAAACAAGATTGTTTCACACAAAACCAGCTTATGATCAATGGAATCCCTTTTAAAACATATCTCTATCAACTAAGAATAAATCAAGACATCAATACACAATTCCTGCTTAATTACCAGGAATACTCAAGTGTTCATTAAATATTTTTGTATAGAAAAATTGTAAAAGTATCCCCTACACTTAAGATAAACATTATCCTCAATGTGGAAGAAAAAGAAACAAAAGGGTAAAGAAAAGAACAACACAACCTGATGACAAGTGATACAATGTCAGGCATAGAAGAAGCACAAGAGTCAACGCAACAACAGAATCTAAAAAATTCCAAAACACATGAATAGAATCTTAAAGAAAAACAAAAATAACAAAAATAATTAAAATAAAATAAATAAAGAAGAAACATAGGTTGCCTCTTGTGAAGTGCTTGTTTAACATCATTAGCTCGACGTTACTTTTTTCATATAAATTAAGGTGGCTTAAAGTAAGAGAAATAGGATGACGCCTTCTTCCTTTCAAAACAGTGCTTCCTCCCTTCGTCAATGGCCTTGGGAATGCTTCCAACAACATTTTGAACTTGATAAGAGCTTGGATCATAGGAGGACCTTTCTCCATTTCAACAACTTGTGTTTTAGGAAAATTAACATCCACTTTGTATGATGGTAGGGGATCCTTGATAGCTAAGGCTTCATACTTCTTAGCTTGAACAAAATTAATAGGGGCATGGAGATTTTACATTGAGGAAGATTTAGCCTCCCTAAAGACATTGATGGTTACCTAATCTCCGTCCACTCTAAGGATGAGCTCACCCCAAGGTACCTCAATCACAACTCATGAAGTGGCCATAAATGGTCTTCCAAGAATGAGAGGAATATCAATGTCCTCTTCCATATCCAGCACCACAAAATCAACTGGGAATATGAATTTATCCACCTTCACCAAAACATCCTCCACCATACTGCACGGGTAAGTGATGGATATATTAACCAACTGTAATGAAATGTTGGTTAGCTTTGGTTCTTGAATTCCCAATTTCTTAAAAACAGAGAAAGGCATCAAATTAATACTAGCACCCAAGTCACATAATGTTTTCTCAAAATAAGAGCTTCCAATAGAGTAAGAAATAGAAAAACTCCCTGGATCTTTTAATTTCGGTGGTAACTTCTTCAAAAGGATGGTAGAACACTCCTCATTAAGACATACCATATCAAATTCCTCAAGCTTGCATTTCTTTGTAAGTATTTTCTTTAAGAATTTTGCATACTTGGGCATTGGAGAGATTGCTTCAATGAACGAAATATTAATTTGTAATTTCTTGAACATCTCCAAGAATTTAACAAATTCCTTATCTGGTTAAGTATTCTTGAGCCTCTGACGAAATGGGATCTTGGCATATCGAGATGGTTCATATATTGTGCACCACTCACGATCCTTCTTCGCTCTCTGCCACTTTGGTTCTTTTTTCTCAACCTCTTATTCTTTGTTGACATCTTGAATTGAGACATCTTTAGTAAGAATATCATTTTTCTTGGTCTCAATTCCTGACGAGCAAGGTGCTTTATTTTCCTTCTCATCTTTCACACTATCTGACTCATCAAAAGTATCTCTGTACTTTGGCATTTCATTCTTTTGGGATGACTCTCCAAGTTCCTTACCACTCCTCAGTGTAATAACCTGGAAAAAATGATAGACTTGTATATGTTTACGGAGGTAGTTTAATACCTATTTATCATGCTTGTTAAGTTTTGTGACTGTCGGAGCATGTTTAGCCACATTGCTATAACATTATGTGTGAAATATAGCTGTTATTTACTCCAAAAGTGACTTAAACTGCTTAGTTAGTGGAAATAAATGTGGAGAGTTTGTTTCTAGGTCACAAATGTGTGAACTATGCTACAGTTAAAGTTTGAGATTAATCAGAGTTAGTTTGGCATTTTTAAGCATACTGGATGTGTGTTTTTATGCTAGTTTGACTAGCAGCTGATATGGAAAAATAGAGAAATTGTGAAACATGATTTTTAATGAATTTTAAGATTTATTTTGAATCTGTTGGAAGTTAAAAATATGGATTTGGTGAAATCTAGGTGTTCTTAGCAGATCGGGGTTTTGGTACCTATCCAAGAGAAGTCAAAGTTGACTTCCCTTGTTAAATATCCCACGGAAGGGAGATTTGAGAAATAGAAAAGAGAAGAGAAAAGAAAGAAAGGGAAATTGAGGGACAAGAGAAGAAGACGAAGAAAGGTAAAGAGGAAGGGAGAGTGATGCGTGAAATTCGCAAGTGTACGGTTTCGTCGTCAAGTAATAAAAAGATCAAATCCACAAGGACTGTGTCTATGAATACCAATTAATTAATTAATTTAATTCAATTAAACAAAAGGGAATATGATTGTTGATTAAGAAGAATGTAGTAATAAGCAATTAAATAAAAATCAAAGTGCAGAATTTAGAACAAAAATAGCAAGTTATCAAGAAGGGGTTTTTCAAATTCAAGAAAGCTTCCAAGATTGGGGTACCACAATAATACAAGACAAATCCTAATTGACAACCCTTTTATTAAATCTGAAATTCAATTGAAGGTGAATTACCCTAAATCAGTTAATGTTCTTTCTTAAGATACAAGATCCGTGCCCAATTAAATCAATTCCTACTCTCGTGGTAATTGAATTTAAATTGAACTCATTACGCTTTGTGGTAATTCATTGAATCCTCGAAAGGCTAAAACTACTCTTGTGATTTAGACCTTAAGTTCAATTCTTATGGTTCCAACACCTAGGTTCACCTCTCAGTACGTCCCTAAATGCCTATGAGATACAAATAAGTGGCTAGCAAATTCACATGAATAAGAGCAATAAGAATTGAACCAAAGAACATTCAAGATCAATAAAAGGGGAAACAACGTCAATTAATCATTATCAATGTATCAAAGGGCATTGCCCAATCCTAGAAACAAAAGAAACTACTCAGACATAGAGAAGAAGGAACAAGAAAACATGTTCATAAACATCCAAACCCGTAATTCAAGAGAGAAGAGGGAAGAAAGATCAAGAACCAAAGCTTCCAATGTGTCTCCCAAAACCAAATTAGGACCCCCTCATTGTATTCAGAATATCTATTTATAACCTACGGTTTTAATTGACTAAAAAGCCCCCAAAAGAAATAAAAATAAAAACTTTAAAACTACTGTGCACTGCGATCCACAGCCGTGGATCATTCCACGGCCTGGCCGTGGATAACAAGCCACTCTGAGTCTTTTGAGTTCCACGGCCGTGCATGGTTCCACGTCCAGGCCGTGGAACTCTCTGGAATTTTCTTTATTCTTATTCAAGTTGCCCCTCGATCCATAGTCGTGGTTTGATCCACGGGCAGGCCGTGGATCCCTCTGGAATGGCCTTTTTGCACCTTTATTGCTATCCATTAAGCTCTAACTTTAAACATGCGAGCATTCCATTCAATCTAAGGCCAATTCAATATTAATCCTGCACAAAAAAGAACACCAAAAATACCACAGTTATCCAAACTAAGGGAAAAACAAACTAAAAAGGGAAACTAAAATGCCTAAAATGCTCAAGAATACATGCAAAATAAGAACAAAACATGATGTTGTTTCACACACATCAAATCCCCCCAAGCTTAAGACTTTGCTTGTCCTCAAGCAAAAAATTAATGCCAAACCAAGAAGTGGGATCAAAAGACAATAAAGAATAAGGAACCCGAGAAAACAATATCCAAGCAATAGGCTAAGGCAAACAAAGAATCTGAGAGGTAATCAAAATCAAGTCCAATTAGAGGCTAAGTTCTCAGAAATCATGCATCCTCACTGATTGAATTAAGTTCACTCCACTAACCACACTCAAAGTGTTTAAGGGTGAAAACCATACGCTCAAAATCCTTCAAAGAAAATGCACTTCCATATGCTTGATAAGAAACCAAATTTCCACTAATAATCAGCATGCATGCAAGAATCAAAAGGTCTTTCAAGGGTTGTAATGGGGCCATGGGAATGATGTTAGGTAAGGTAGAGAAAGGAAGGTTTGCACAAATGGCTCATCGAGATTTTCAATAAACATAAGAAATCCAATAGAACATAAATGGAGCAAAGGCAATTTTTCAATCTAAAATATAACTCCACATTTTAAAGAATTTTCTTCCTTACTTGTCCTTCTCCTCTTTCTCATCTTTTTCAAGCTTTCATCTCGTGATGTTTCTTTTATTTTCTTTTTTTTCATTTTTTTTTCATTTGAGAAAGAGGAAGCTCGAATACATATAATTCCCAACACAACTTTCAAACAACTTTCAAGCCCAATTCGCTCCATTTGATATTCTAAATGATTACCAACAATGTTTCAGCATAAGTATCAAGAAAAACAATTATGCAATAGGCTCAAAATGGGAAACTAGAGGATGAAAGTGTAACAATTTCAGAAGGCCAGAAAAAATATCTAAGATACCTTAATCACATTGAAGCATGCAACCAAAAATTTCGCCTCAAAATGGTTTCAAATCAAGTTCTAGAGCACAAGATCAATGAGAAATATCACTCACACAAAGAATGAAAGTAAAAATCATACAGTGCATAAGTCCCATATAAGCTCAAAACTCACATTTAGAGGTTTAAAAATTCAATAAGAAGCACAAATTCAGAGAACATATGCTAATTATCAACTATCAAAAGATCACCTCTACTATTAATTAAAACAATGCCTATAGCCTACCACAATAATCAACAATTGGGTTCCAAATCAATACCATCTCAAAAATTTCCAAAAGAAAGGGGCACAAGTTCAACCAAAAAGCTGAGAGATATGATGGTGTGAAAATGCAACATGAAAATGCAATGCAAAACAAGACATGAGAATGCATGAGACTCTAAATGAAAATACCAATTATCTAAAATGAAAATGAAAATACGAAAATATCCCCCCCAATTTTAGAACCTACATTGTCCCCAATGTAAAAAAATCAAAAACAAGAGAAGGGATAAAAGAAAAGAAAACAACTCACTGCGGTGGTGGAAAATGGTGTTGACTCAAATGCCAACTATGAATGGCCCGGATCATGCTCTCCATACTCTGAATTGTCCCTCCAAGGCTGCGCAGCGGCCATCGCAGCGACCCCGCCGACGAAGCTTCTCTAGTATGTGGCGCTGCTGCACCTGCTCAGCATGAAGGTCCTCCAAAGAAGCATAAATCCGTGTGAGACCATCCTCCGAAGGGCCTGCAAAAGAAGAAGAAGAAGGACGAGAGGTGCCTGCCCTTGGTGGAGGGCGAAGGGGGCGCTGAACATCAATGGGTTCATTTGTTGTACTCCCAGGTGTGCGCCAATTTTCACGGTTGCGCACAGTGATAGCAGGTGGGTTAGGAAGGGGTAAGGGTTGAGCACTATTGGGCAAACGGAGGCAGAAAATTCCATCCTCTTTGACAATCATCTTAATTGCTAAACAAGACTCGAGATCAATCCTAGAGTTTCCTCGAACTGCCTCCAAATCATCCAAATCATATTCAAAGAAATTGGCTATCACCATGATAAGCCCACCAATAACAATGGTCCCAGATTGGGCTCTAGCTACCTTAAGCAGATGCCTAGCAAGAAAAGATCCAGTATCCATTTTGACATCATTAAGAATGGCCCACATAAAAGCAAGTTCATCAGCATGAATATTGCCATCACTATCCCCATGCCCAAATAGAGTATGAGCCATGATTCGATGGAGATAGCGAAGGCAAGGATTCGTCAGAAAAGATGCCTTACAATTGGAGGAATTATATGTACCTGACCCACGAGAGATATGAGCCCAAAAAGAAATTACGGAAAAACCACATGGGTGCTTCCTTTCCCCCCCTAATAGGCAATCCAAAAATCTCATTAAACTCCTCCAAATTTAAGAAATGCTCATTATTGAACAGCCGAAAAGTGATCTAGCCTTCAGAGCAACCTTGCCCTTGAAGGATATGAGCCTCAATAGAGCTAAGAAATTCCAATGTAAGCTCAGTGTAAGTGGGATACTTTAAATTCAAAAAATAAGTCCATCCTGCCCTATCAAGCATCCAATCAAAGTCATCTCGCAAGCCTAAGGTATCAAGAACAACATCATCCATATACCTAGTGCTAACTATCCTTCGATTCACTAGCACATTGTAATGATCCCTCTGCTCATTATTCCTAAAATTAAAACCATGGGGATTGGGGGGATTACTGATGCAAATTAAAATGCAAATTAAAAGTTTCAAACAAGTCTACAAACTTGATGTGGGATTAATTGTTGTATTGCGAACCCAAGTGCAGGTTGTCTCAAGTAATAAATTTCTCGGGAGTCTGAGGTCGATCCACAGGGAATTGTTGAAGATTAATTAAGGTGAAGTAAATATTTTGTTACTACAGTAAAAATTATTTACTTGGGTTAAAAGATCCACTCTTGGTAAATAAAGTAAAGGTAAGATTAATTTCTTTTATAACTCAATTAGAATCCTCGCAACATGGAGGTTCCAATCGGACAATACAACGTTAAAAGTCCAATTAAAATAATATACGTAATTATATTATGTTTTCGAAAAATATTACCACCACTTATAAATGGGTTAAAGCATTCATTGTGCCAATATTTTGTCTACAACAAATCAAGAACTCCACTTTATAAGGAGAGTTTCTATCACCACCACTTGTAAATGGTTAAAGCATTCATTGTGCCAATCTCTTGTCTACAACAAATCAAGAACTCTACTTTACAAGGAGGGTTTCTAAATTGATTGAAAACAAAATACAATACGTATAATGACCACTTGAAAATATATCATTTAAGCACAAGAGAGAAATTAATCTAACTTTATTTCATTACCAAGAGTTTCACTCTTTTATACAAGAAAAATGAAACTTAGTTACTCATAGATAAAAAGAAAGAAAGAGAGAAGAATAAGAAGAAGAACATGACTTCAATTTAGAACAAAGGAAAATTACTACAAGAAAACCTAGTAACAAACTAATATCATTTTGGTACCTAACACCTAACACCTTCAATGATCTGCCAAAGCCCCTTTTTATAGAGGATTAGAGATACAAAATGACAAGGGGGCTGAGTCATTAGTGAGTGGATGAGTGGAAAATGCCAAATGACTTTTGGTGAGTAAAAAATTATGGAGATTCCTTGTCTCTGAAATCATTTAGCTCTGAAGTCATTGAATGCGTCAGAATGAGCAAATATGATCTTCATCAAAGTTGTAGGCCTTGATCTTAGCTTTCAAATGGCTTTAGTTTGAATCCAATATCATTTCTATAACTCCAGATACGTTCAAATTACTGCACACTACTCAGGCTTTGTCACAGCTCCTCTGTTTTGACTTGCAAGCCCAATATCACCCATTAGGCCTCCGATTATGGAAACATGTTCAACATGAATTGTAGATATAGGTCTCAAATATTCAACATCAAAATTTTAGCCCATTTGACAACCTCTAGACCGAAAAATGGCATGAACAGTACACATAGGTCAACCTGTCAGGAACAGCACTCTAGTTCTTGCTTCAACCCCAATTTGAGTTATCTACTCGTGTGATTGGGCCTTTAAGGTCTTCATGAAAGTTATAGAGATCTTTCTTGTCTTTAAAATGCCATCAGATTTACCTCATTTAACCACCTACATCCCAAGATATAGCCCAAATACAGAAACAACGTAAGACGTAAATTATGTTGAAAAATTCAATTAAGTCCAATTTGAGTCCAAACTTACAAAACATAATCAAAATCAATCAATTAAGTACATGGAGAGTGTAAATGACTAAAAATGAAGGCTTATTAATATATCAAATATGTGATCAACAATTACCTCTTGGAGCAGCATTGGCTCTTCCCCGTATCCTTGAACTTCAACCAGCTTCGCCCTTCTAATGCTTGTTCGTCATTCTGCCTAACCACACCTAAACAACAAACACAACAAAAACCCCTCTGTGCAGCACTATTCACGTATGGAGGCAAATTTGCCAAATTTTGGGCTTTCCAAATTGGAAGGAGGGAATGGTTAGGTAGAGGGGATGAAGGTGAGAAATGGTAGGAAAATGGAAGAAAATGGGTGATTTGTGGAGTAAAGGAGTGGTGTTGAAGGTTTGGGTATGGTGGGTTATGGTGGAGAAGGAAGGAGAATGGGAATGAAGGGTTGGCTTTGAGAAAGAGAAAGCAGATGGTTAAGGTGGAATTGTGAGGGAGATAAGGATTAATGGGGTTTAGGAGGATGGGTATAGGGGTTGAGGGAGAGAAGAAGGAGAAGAAGTAAAGAAGAAGTGGGGAAATGAAGAAGGGAAGGGGGGCATGTTTTTTGAAAGCTGGCAGCAGCGATCCATGGCCGTGGATTGATCCACGGCCTGGCCGTGGACACTGTTGACTTCTAGTATCTTTTTTTTTTTTGGAACAAAGAGTTCCACGGCCGTGGTTTCATCAACGGCCAGGCCGTGGAATTCTCTGACTTTTCTTTTTTTTTTAAAAAAAAAAACAAAGAATTGAGATCCACGGCCTGGCCATGGAGCTCACTGACTTATACCTTCTCCTCTGGTTTGCATTCCATGGCCATGGAATTTTCCATGGGTGGGGTGTGAAACTTTCTGACTTCTCTCTTCTTCCAAATTTATCTTCAAAGAGGGTCAAACCTAGACAAAATCCATAAAACAAACATTAAACCAACAATCTAACACATAAAATTAAAAGAAAAAGATGAAATAAAGCAGAAAAACAAGAAAACTTGGGTTGCCTCCCAAGAAGCGCTTGTTTAAAATCATAAGCTCAACTCCTATGCTTTCATCCCTCTACAGTTGAGTCTCGAAGGGCAATGTTCATCCTCTTCTCAAGTTGCTCCTCCGCTAAATAGTGCTTCAACCGCTGACCATTAACCTTGAAAGTCCCTCGCCCTTCATTCCAAACCTCCACAGCACCATAGGGAAACACTTTCTTCACCAAAAATGGCCCTGACCATCTTGACTTAAGTTTTCCGAGAAAGAGTTTCAATCTAGAATTGAAAAGAAGCACCAGTTCTCCTTCACGAAACTCTCTACGAAGAATATGCTTGTCATGCAACCTCTTGGTTCTTTCCTTGTATGACTTGGCAGTCTCATAAGCATCCAATCTCAGCTCATCAAGCTCGTGAAGTTGAAGCTTTCTCTTTTCTCCTGCCGCTTTTAAGTCAAAATTTAGAAGCTTAACAGCCCAAAAGGTTTTATGTTCAAGCTCAACAGGTAGATGGCAAGGCTTCCCATAAATCAGTCGAAAAGGTGTCATCCCAATGGGAGTCTTGTAAGCAGTACGGTAAGCCCAAAGAGCATCATCAAGTTTCAAAGACCAATCCTTTCTTGACCTAGACACAATCTTTTCCAGAATACTCTTTATCTCTCAATTAGATACCTCCACTTGGCCAGAAGTCTAAGGATGGTAAGGTGTAGCAACCTTATGAGTGACTCCATATTTCTTCAAGAGGTTCTTAAACTATTCCTCTATGAAATGTGAACCTCCATCACTTATCACAGCCCTAGGAACTCCAAACCTTGGGAAAATGATCTTCTTGAATAGCTTGATCACGGTCTTTGCATCGCTTGTTGGAGATGGAATGGCCTCCACCCACTTAGATATGTAATCAACAGCTACAAGAATGAATTTGTTATTGCAGGAGGATGAAAAAGGGCCCATGTAGTCAACTCCCCAAACATCAAATATTTCCACCTCAAGAATAGTATTCAATGGCATCTCATGCCTCTTAGCGATACTTCCAGCTCTCTGACATGGATCACATGATAACACATAATTCCGAGCATCTCTGAAAATATGAGGCCAAAAGAAACCGAGCTAAAGAACTTTGGCTGCCATCTTGGAGGCACTAGTATGTCCTCCATAGGATGCAGAATGACAACAACTCAATATACTCAGAGACATATCTCCTATAAATACCATCAGCACACCTCCGGTATATGTATGGGTCATCCCACACAAAATTTTTCAGATCTAAGAAGAATTTCTTCTTCTGCTGATAGTTAAGCTCAGGAGGTAGAACCTTACTAACCAAGTAGTTTGCATAGTTAGCATACCAAGGAGCACTCTCCGCAAAAACTGCAAACAATTGCTCATCAGGGAAAGAATTATCAATAGGCAATTCGCTTTCCCCAATCACCGGTTACTCAAGCCTAGATAAATGATCTGCCACTTGATTCTCCGTCTCTTTTCTATCCATAATCTCCAAATCAAACTCTTGTAGGAGAAGGATCCAATGGATAAGTCAAGGCTTTGTTTCCTTCTTGCTCATGAGATACCTAAGTGCCAAATGATTAGTGTACACTGTCACCTTTGACCCCACTAGATAGGACCTGAACTTCTCAAAAGTGAAAACTACCGCTAGCAACTCTTTCTCTGTAGTGGCATAGTTTACTTGAGCTCCATCAAGTGTCTTGCTAGCATAGTAAATTGCATGCACTTTCTTATCCTTTCTTTGCCCCAACACAGCTCCTACGGCATAGTCACTAGCATCACACATGACCTCGAAAGGTAAATTCCAATTCGGTGTTTGCAAAATGGGAGCAGTGATCAAAGCTTCTTTCAACCTGCAAAAGGCATTCAAACAGTCACTATCAAAATTGAATGGAACATCCTTCACTAAGAGATTAGACAAAGGTTTAGCGATTTTAGAAAAATCTCTAATGAATCTCTGGTAAAAATCGGCATGTCCCAAGAAACTTTGCACTCCCTTCACATTCACCGGTAGAGGCAATTTCTCAATCACTTCAATTTTCGCCTTACCACCTCAATTCCTTTTCCAGAGACCAAATGTCCAAGCACTATCCCCTCTTGTACCATAAAATGGCACTTCTCCCAATTCAAGACAAGATTAACCTCCTCGCATCTCTGCAAAATCTTAGACAAATTAAACAAACAATCATCAAAGTTAGTACCATATACTGAAAAATCATCCATAAAAACTTCTATGATGTTTTCAATAAATTCAGAAAATATTGCAGTCATGCATCTTTGGAAAGTAGCAGGGGCATTACATAAACCAAATGACATTTTCCTATAGGCAAAAATTCCATAAGGGTAAGTAAATGTAGTTTTCTCCTGGTCACTAGGATGAATAGGGATTTGGTGGAATCCTGAATAACCATCTAAGTAACAAAAGTGTGTATGCCTAGCTAGCCTTTCAAGTATCTGATCAATGAAGGGAAAAGGGAAGTGATCTTTCCTAGTTGCACTATTCAACTTCCTATAATCAATGCACATCCTCCAACCTGTGACTATCCTAGTGGGAATCAATTGATTTTTCTCATTTTTAATTACAGTCATCCCCTCTTTCTTAGGAACCACATGCACAGGACTAACCCATTCACTATCAGAAATTGGGTAAATTACCCCAGCATCAAGCAACTTAAGTACTTTTTTTTTAATAATCTCTTTCATATTAGGATTCAACCTACGTTGATGCTCAACAGAGGGTTTATGGTCAGGTTCCATCAAAATTCTACGCATGTAAAAGGAAGGATTTATGCCTTTAATATCATCAAGAGTATATCCTATGACCTTTCTATGCATCCTAAGAGCCCTAAGCAATTTCTCAGTCTCTAATTCATTCAAGCTAGCACTAACAATGACAGGATAAGAAGAGTTAGGACCAAGAAACTTATACTTGAGAGTGGAAGGAAGAGTTTTAAGTTCTACCTTAGGAGCCTTTTCCTCTTCCCAGTCTTCAGACTTAGGCTTTGGCTCAAGCTTTTCTACTTTGGCTTTGCAAGGAGGAATTTTGGAGTTTGCCTCCAACAAGTGGGCATATTCAGCTACCTCTCATCCAGAATCAATAGAGCCACCACCAACCAAGCATCTCTCCAATGGATCTTCCAAATGAATAATGGTGGACTTTTCTTCCACCACCTAGTGCAATAAATCAATCCTGTAACAAGAGTCCTTAAAAGAAGGTTGTTTAATAGATTTAGAAATATCAAACCCAACCTTATTATGTCCAAAAGTTAAAGACAATTTGTCATTTTTAACATCAATTATAGCACCAGCAGTAGCTAAGAAAGGCCTACCAAGAATAATGGGGATTTGGGAATCCTCCTCCATTTCAAGCACAACAAAATCAGCAGGTATGAAAAACTTACCAACACGGATAGGAACATCCTCCAAGATGCCTACAGGATACTTGACAGGCCGATTTGCCAATTGAAGTGAGATAGTTGTGGGTTTTAGCTCACCCACCTCCAACTTTTTACACACAAAAAGGGGCATAAGACTAACACTAGCCTCTAAATCACACAGAGCTTTATCAAAGTTAGTGTTGCTAATCAAACAGGGAATAGAGAAGCTACCTGGATCCTTTAACTTAGGAGGCAATTTATTTTGAATTAAGGTACTACAGTCCTCAGTTAAAGCTACTGTCTCATAGTCTTCTAGCTTCCTCTTATTAGACAAGATGTCCTTAAGAAACTTAGCATAGGTAGACATTTGTTTTAACGCCTCAGTGAAGGGTACATTAATGTACAATCTCTTAAGAACCTCTAAGAACTTCCCAAACTATCTGTCTAACTTTGCCTTAGCAAGTCTTTGAGGGAAAGGAACTGGGGGTTGGTATGGCTCAGGGGGTACATACTTAGACACTTTCTCATTAGTTTCCTCCCCTTCTAAGGGTTGTGCCTTAGTCTCTTTTTCCTCATTCCCCTCATCTTTGTCACTCTCCCCATTACCCTTAGGATCCTCTAACTTCTTTCCACTCCTCAAACTCACAGCTTTATAATGTTCATTGCCTGGGTTGACTTCAGGTTAACCAGGAAACTTACCTTGCCGCCTAAGAGAAGCGCTTGCTTGTTGGGCAATTTGGGTTTCCAACATCTTATTATGAATAGCTAAATTATCAACCTTAGTTGACAACTCTTTAATTGCCTCTGTTACAACTTGCCCATGGTGCCTAAACTCCTCATTCTGCTTAGACTGGCTCTCAACAAAATTCACAAGAAGAGACTCAAGTCTAGATTTCTGTACCTGTGGGACTCCAAAAGAGGGTTTAGCATTACCTTACCCAGCTTGGTACTGACTATTCTAGTAAGAGAAGTTAGGATATGACCTCCAACCAGGGTTGTAAGTTTGAGAATACAGATCATTCCTCCCCTTATGGTTGAAGTCATGGAAATTATTGCATGATTCCACTTGCTCCACTGGTGCACCATGTGAGGAACCCATTCCAACTTGGCATTCAGCACCTATATGTCCCTGTGCTCCACAAATCTCACAAAAATTGTTAGAGGCACCTATGACATTAACATGAGCTTTTTCAAGCATGTCAAAACATTTATTCAAAGAATCAAACTTTGACATAATTAAATCAACACTATCTACCTCAAACTTACCTCCCAAGAGCTTTCTCGGGTTGTGCCCTCTTTCATTAGCCCATTGGTGATGATTTGAAGCTACACTCTCAATTATCCCGTAAGCTTCTGTGAGCCTTCTATTCATCAAAGCTCCACCAACTATGGAGTCAAGAGACATCTTCGAAGAATATTCCAAACCATTGTAGAAGGTGTGGACGATTAACTATTTCTCTAACCCATGGTGTGGGCAGGCTTCCAGCAAAGCCTTATATCTATCCCAAGCTTCTGACAATGACTCACCATCTTTCTGAACGAAGCTTGTGATTTGGGTCCTTAGGTGAGCAGTCTTGGAAGGTGGAAAGAATTTATCCAAAAAGGCTTGCTCCAATTGGTCCCAAGTAGTTATCGTCTCAGCAGGAACAGACTTCAGCCAAGCTCTAGCTCTATCTTTCAACGATAGAGGAAATAGGCAGAGACGAATAGCATCAATAGAGGCATCTTCGATCTTGAGGGTCTCACAGAACTCCAAGAACATATCCACATGATCATTAGCATCCTCTGAGGGCAATCCTCCAAATTGGTTCTGCCTTATCATAAAAAGTAGGGCAGGAGGTATGGTGAAGTGCCTGGCTTCAATGTCTGGCCGACTAATTCCAGATTGCAAACCCCTAGCATTAGGGGCTGCATACTCTTTTAACGATTTATTATCCTCAGCTGCTGCTATGACAAGTGGTGGTTCAGATATTTCTCTTATTCTTTGCCTTTGTTGTCTTCTCCTTCTACGTAAAGTTCTTTCAATTTCAGGATCTGCTTCAATAAGAGTCCCAGAACGTCTAGTACTTTGCATAAACAAGAGAAATTACCTGCAGAGAGTCAAAGAAATCAAGAATGTAAGAACCAAAAAAAAGAAAAAGGTTTAAAATAATTAAATTAAAAATTAAATTAATATTCAAGAAAAACACAGTCCTGGGCAACAACGCCAAAAACTTGATGCGTGAAATCCGTAAGTATACAGTTTCGTCATCAAGTAATAAAAAGATCGAATCCACAGGGACTATGTCTATGAATATCAATTAATTAATTAATTCAATTAAATTAAACAAAAGGGAATATGATTGTTGATTAAGAAGAATGTAGTAATAAGCAATTAAATAAAAATCAAAGTGCAGAATTTAGAACAAAAATAGCAAGTTATCAAGAAGGGGTTTTTCAAATTCAAGAAAGCTTCCAAGATTGGGGTACCATAATGATACAAGACAAATCCTAATTGACAATCCTTTTATTAAATCTGAAATTCAATTGAAGGTCAATTACCCTAAATTAGTTAATGTTCTTTCTCAAGATACAAGATCCGTGCCCAATTAAACCAATTCCTACTCTTGTGGTAATTGAATTTAAATTGAACCCATTACGCTTTGTGGTAATTCATTGACTCCTCGAAAGGCTAAAACAACTCTCGTGATTTAGACCTTAAGTTCAATTCTTATGGTTCCAACACCTAGGTTCACCTCTCAGTACATCCCTAAATGCCTATGAGATGCAAATAAGTGGCCAGCAAATTCACATGAATAAGAGCAATAAGAATTGAATCAAAGAACATTCAAGATCAATAAAAGGGAAAACAATATCAATTAATCATTATCAATGTATCAAAGGGCATTGCCCAATCCTAGAAACAAAAGAAACTACTCAGACATAGAGAAGAAGGAACAGGAAAACATGTTCATAAACATCCAAACCCATAATTCAAGAGAGAAGAGGGAAGAAAGATCAAGAACCAAAGCCTCCAATGTGCCTCCTAAAACCAAATTAGGACCCCCTCATTGTATTTAGAACATCTATTTATAACCTAGGATTTTAATTGGCTAAAAAGCCCCCAAAAGAAATAAAAATAAAAACTTAAAAACTACTGCGCACTGCGATCCACGGCCGTGGATCATTCCACGGCCAGGCCATGGATCATTTTGTCAACAAGCCACTCTAAGTCTTTTGAGTTCCATGGCCGTGGATGGTTCCACGGCCAGGCCGTGGATGGTTCCACAGCCAGGCCATGGAACTCTCTAGAATTTTCCTTATTCTTCTTCAAGTTGCCCCTCGATCCATGGCCGTGGTTTGATCCACGGGCAGGCCGTGGATCCCTCTGGAATGGCCTTTCTGCACCTTTATTGCTATCCATTAAGCTCTAACTTTAAACATGCGAGCATTCCATTCAATCCAAGGCCAATTCAACATTAATCCTGCCAAGAACACCAAAAACACTGCAGTTATCCGAACTAAGGGAAAAATAAACCAAAAAGGGAAACTAAAATGCCTAAAATGCTCAAGAATGCATGCAAAACAAGAACAAAACATGATGTTGTTTCACACACATCAGAGAGCTTGGATCTTCTATGGCCCATCCTTGGCTTCATCTTTATCGTCAAGACCTTGAGGTAGGGTAAAACGTTTTCCTTAACTCATTTTCCTACTCTCTCCATCTTGTTCTTAAGTTATGGCTTGATGTGTGATTTTAGGTTATGAGTTATTTTTGGTTGTTTTGGCTTGAATCATATTGAAGAACTTGAGGATGGCTTGTTTATGAATTGTTGGGTGCATAGAAATGGATTCAGCCCTTGTATACCTTTAATTCTATTTATATTGAGATTTGGGGTTTAAGGTTTTGAAGTGGGTGTTTATCCAAGATTTTTGGTTTTGAGTGAAATCAAAGTGGAATAAGAGTTACTAAGTATAGTTGAACCTTATGGAAGGTTGGAAATTACTTGGATGTGAAGTTTGAGTGATTGGAGGAGGTGAAAAAACCAATAGAACAGTTCCATGGTTTTGCAGAGTGTCTAGTTTTGAGACACGGCCCATGTCTGAAGACCCAGGGGGAGGCGTGTCCCTCTTTGCCAGTTGAAATTCATGAAATAGTGTTTACTAAGCAAGACAACGGGGGGGGGGTGTAATCAGACATGGCCCGTGTCTGAGGCCAGAATCTTCAAAAATGTCATTTTTGATGTTTTCAAGTTCATGGCTTGATAGGATCATTAGTATATGTTTCCTAAAGTGTGTGGAGACTCTAATAGGAGTATTTAATGAAGAGTGAATGCGATGAATCAAGTTGATTTGTAGTGTTAATTTTGAGGAATAATTGAACATAGTTATATATACATATATTGTATATTATGATGAATTGAGGAAATGAGTTTCCCTATGTGTTAGAATCACTCATGTATGCTCTTTTAAGAGTGTTAAAGTACTTCTATAAGTATTTGATGAAGTGTGTGTGAGATGAGTTTGAGATGCATATAAATTAATTGTGATGCTAATTATAGAAGGTAATTAGTTATTGTTTTGCATGAGATGTTTGAGAAGCATAGATTGGTGAGTAATATCCTCTCTATGTGTTTGTTGAATAGATTGGTGAGTAATATCCTCTCTATTATTTGTGAAGCATATTGAGGTGAGTAATATCCTTTTTGTGTTGTTTGAAGCATATTGGGGTGAGTAATATCCTCTCTATATTATGTGTAATAAGGTGAGTAATATCCTTATTACATTGTTGAGTAAGGAGGTGAGTAATATCCTCTTTGCTTTGTTTGACCAGTGGAGGTGAGTAATATCCTCTTTTGTTTTCATGGATAGTGTTGGTGAGTCATATCATCACTATGCCTGATAAATCATAACATATTGTTCTGAAGTAGATTCAGAGGGTACCTGAGATAGGCATGTATGTAATGGTTTCCTCCTTTTGCAGCAACGATCAAGCGTGTTGAGACAGAGGATGGGTACCTGCAAAGGGACTCAAACGCTTAAGTCAGGTTGTGCTCAAGTAAAGAGGAGCATATTGAGTAATTTTTTGATACCTAAATAGGGTTACTTAGCCTTGTATTTATAGAGTGTGTACAGAATCCTTATGTAATCTATATTGAATATAAGTATTTAGGATTAAGATCCTGATACGAATTACTTTCCTTCTATTATTGGGATAAATCCCTATAAGTTAGGAACTCTCAATATAAAAGCTATGTATTAATCTGAGACAGTTATGGATCCTATAATATCATAAGCAGATGATTACCAGTTACGGATATTTAGGGGTATATCCTTGCACAGATCTAGCGATCTTGATATTATGGCCCAATGTTGCTCAATGTATATAGTTACGAGGCCTTGACTACCTTCAAGGCCTTCCAGGGAGGAGTCCACGTACACGTGTACCTAGTTGATCCATCTAAACGGGATCCCAGATCACGGTCTAGAACAGTTGCCCCCAGCTTAGTACTTGGAAGGATAGCCAAGTTTCAAGTTTTAACAGGATCATCTGGGCACACGATTATCACAAAAGTCCAAAAAATTAACACCAGACCTCGAATGTTTACATGTAATGCCGGTGTCCATAATATGCTGTTACATCCTATAAATTCTCTGCCTCCAAGCATTAATTCTCGAGATTTCCTTTGATGGTTTTCACTCAAACTCTGAGTGTGATCTCTGAAACTGCGGATAGTAACAATCTGCAATTCTCTGGGAAATGGTTACTTTGACTTCACTGGGAATTAAATATCCTTTAAAGAGGATCTTAGTTTCGTACTGTTTCCTAACTGCCTGATACTTTGTAACAAATCAAAAACTAGAAGCATTAAATGTGGCTACCATCATGCGATCAGATTGCCTTTCACGGGGCCAATCAAAGCGCCTCATTCTCTCTATAAATAGAAAATGTTTGCAGTGGAGTGGGCATCCTTTTCTTTTCACTTTGTAACTCTGTGTGAGAATGCTCCTTCCTAAAAGAGTAGTTTTCCCTTCATCCTTTGCACTTAGATGAAGAGTTTTGCCCCCTGCAAGGGCTATTCTCTTAACCCTTTCGAGATTCTTAAAAGTTATTGATCCTTTACAAATAGCTTCCTTTCTTCAAAGGAGCCTTTCTTTCTTGGCGTAAAGTGAAGTAGCCATGCATTTAGGGAAACGGGAGCCTTTTTATCCTAGCGTATATGGGGACGTCTGACCCAATGTGTTATTAGGATGGAAATATGCTTCCGTCAACTAATGCATGGGGATACTGAGGAGCACATTGTTCCCTCCTCCACCTTTTTATTTGGTAATTTGGAGGCACTTGGCTGGTCTTCTTCATAGTGTAGCTAGATATGCAGGAATGCCAGCTCGAAGGAAAGGAAAACCCTTTGGGAGTAACTTGGGGTGGTCTGCTTTCTTTAACTTGCTCTACAAAGAAATAATTGAGGTTGGCCTCTATTTTTATCGTGAAGGAGGTAGGGAAGAAGAAATGGAGTGGTTTAGTTTGTTCCGGTGAAGAGAATGGAGAAACTGTTGATGTGACTGTGAATGTGACAGCATGACAAGATGCTTTGGTCGTGACATCTCATCCTTAAGCTCTCTTACGGACACTATTTTCACTTTCCTTTTAATGTATTTTTCTTTTTCCTTTCGTGGGGGTTGACGATGTATGGAATGAGATTATCAATAAAATTTTACTGATGTTTACCTTTTTTTCTTTCTACCTTATTTTACTTTTCTGTTTTCCGCCTCATGTTGTCCGAGTTAGGTCCAACACTTACCTCGTAGTTGTGTTGCCCCCAACTCTGCTTTAGTTGTTAATATGACAAAATAGTGAGTTATAACTCTGACTTTTTCTACACTTCTTGATTATAATGGCCTTTCTTGAGAAACTGCTGCCTAAACTTTGTTGGAAATCAACAAATCCATTAATAGGGTAATAAATTCGTGCTGTTTCCCAACTTCCTATTTACCTCTCCACCAATCAGAAACATAAAGCATCAAAGATGACGTTTATCTAGTATGATTAGTTCACCTTTCTAGGGACTAATCAGAATGCTTAACTGTTCCTATAAATTAGGGAATGTTTTAGTTTGAGCTAGCATTCCTTTTGTTTCATTCTTCTCTTCTTGTCATTGTATTCTAGAATACAACCCTTTATGGATTTCTTCTCATTATATTCAAAGAGGGTTTACCCTTTGCGAAGATCATTTTCTTGCTTTTTCCAAAATATGTGAAGAGGTTTTTCCTTTCATTAGCCAATAACTTTTTCAAAGGGGACTTTTCTTTCTCAGCGTAATAATGATAGACACTTTTCCTTCCCAGTGTACGAGGGAGTATTTGAAACATGCTTTACTGTTAGGAAAATCAGTGACTCCTATCACGTCAGACGGTCCTCCTCGAAGAAACAAAGCCTACACTCCTCCTCCATTCTGAGAACTTAGTAGGTGCTTCGATTTGAGCCTTGCTGGTTCTTCAGATAAGCAGGAGGGATTACTGTAGCAGCTCTGCAATTTGAGGTAACTTGGTATGGTCATGAAGCTAGTGGAATGAACTTCTTTATGAGAGACTGCACCCCGTCTGACAAAGTAAAGGAGGAGCTGATGCTATTCCCTTATACATTCCATGTCTCAATATTTTCTTTTCCTTCTTTTCCAGATGTAAGAGGGAAAATAGGGAAAAGAAAATAACTCTTCATCGAATAAGTATCATGACTAAAGCTGAGGTTCGTGAAAATAATTCAAACTCTAACTTCAAAAGTTGGATGACGTTTAAGTTGCTGTACTATTATCTTTTCAATTGCCTTAATAACTGTACAAGCCACGTGGCATATTTTTGCTATAAGGACAATAATGCCCCTTAACCGCTTAGCCTTTATAAATAAAGGTTTAGGGGTTCATAGTCTCCATTTTATTGTTCCCAAATGTCTCCCAGAGAACTCTGCGTAGCAATAAAGTAGGAGCCCTAGAGGATCTTTAATCATTTTCATCTTCAACAACTCTGAGCTTTTCTCATATGGTATTTTCCCTTCTCTTTCTTCCACTAAATTACAGAGTAGCTATGCATTCCTCATAGGAATGCGTTTTTGGTTTTCCATTTCGTAGAGTAGATTAAGGATTTTCAATCCTCTTTATATGATCTTATCCTCTTGAAACACCCTTTCTACCATTGTAAACATGGCAGAGGTGTCTCTTTTGAAGTTTCAAACTTTGGAGGGAGAAGAGGTTGGTGTGTGGGTGTAGACCGTTCCATTCACCCTTCACTGTGTCTGAATCTTTAATTTAACTAATTCTAACATTTACTTACTGGCCTCTTTAGGTGTTCTTAGGATCTTCATGGCCAGAGATAGAAGGGGAGCCAGAGCCTAAGCACCTGTTGCTGAAGCTCATGAACTAAATGAGGAAGAGTAAATCCAGATCTAGCGTTGTCTGAGGCTAGTATATCTGTGGATTGGGGATATGTTTGGGAGCGTACATCTGAACTTTCTTCTGAAAACGAGCTCAGACAATTAGTACAATTTCTAGAGCTGACCGGAAGGAGAAACCGTGATAGAAAATTCCAAGTTCTATGCCCGAAATGGAACGAGTGAGTTTGGTCATCTCGGGAGGCTAGTTCACATTTCACATTCCTCTACGATCCCCTTTTCATCAAATTGGGGCTTCGGTTGCCCTTTACTGAATTCCAAATTACCATACTCCAGACTCTGCAAGTAGCCCCTACCCAGATTCTTCCTAATGGCTGGGGTTACATCATTGCTTTTGAAAGATTTTGCCGGGTCATGGGGCTGTGGTATTCAACCAACACCTGCTTTTATTTTTATACCCGAATAAATCCCCAAGGGTCAAGAAAACAAAAAAGGCTGGCTCACTATTCAGTCAAGATCTGGTCGCAAATCCTTTAATATTTTACAAGATAGTTTCAAAGGATTTAAGACTAGGTTCTTTAAACCGATGGCAGTAGAGGGGTTTCACCCCTTTTTCCTGAAAGACAACGGGGAGCCCAAGTTCCCTTTATACTGGACCGAGGATGCCTGGTGTTTCCCCGCTATGCTACTTGAAAAAAAAGAGAAAGACCTTACTCCGGACGAGGTCAACTGTGTCAAATTTATAACCCAGTATACTAAAAACTATGGGTTTATCAAAATCAAAGACATCCTTGATACTCTTGGTGATGATCTTCTCTTTGTCTTGTTAGGTAGGAAGTAAGATATTATAACCCATAGTTTATTTCATACTCTTTGCGCTTTAAATTTCACTACTTCACAGTTTTACTTATCTGACTTCTATCTGTTGTCTCATTTCAATGAGTAACATGGCGTCATGACTTTCCCTCATAGCTCTACAAGCCTCAAGGTTGAGGAGGAAAGGACCGGGGTCTTCTAGTGCCCTTACTGCCACCATCCCGCGTTCGCAAATTAGGGTGTTGTTATTGAGGAGACCTCGGAGGAACCGGACTCCTTATCACACAACCTTCAAGGAAGGAAGAGGAGAGCTATCGAGAGCTCTGCTGACCGGGGTGGGAAAAGAGCTTTGCATAGTGGTAATCAAGAGAAGACGGACCCCTTGCCTATCATCCTAAGGCAGTCTGATGTCGGGCCATTCATAAATGGGCAGTTACTGAGCGATGAGGTGGTGAGACATGTTTTGGAATGGAATATAGCCCAAACCCTGGCCAAGCTTCAAACAAATGCACTTCAAAATACCATTGAGGTCCGCTATCTTGAAAAGTCCATCGAGGCGACCATTAGGAGGATGACTGAGGAAAATAAAAAAGAAAATGAAGAGGCTGCCCGAAAGTTAACCGCGACTCTTAAGTTGAATGAGGATGCCCAATCCGAGATTACTGAGCTAGAGGCGATATTGGCTTCCTCCGACCTAGCCAAGAAGGTGCTTGAAGCTAAGGGTCTTCATGCCGACAATACCATCAGTACCCTCCAGGCTCGGATAACTCATCTAGAGAAGGATGTGGAAGAGCTGGCCACCATTTCAGAGAACATCGGCGGGAAATAGTTTTAGAATGTCGTGGCCCAAATTCAGCATTTCAATCCTAACGTTACTCTTTCCTTGGAGGAGCTTAACTCAAAAAAAGTCTTCCATGATGGTCAACTTGTTTGGGCATGGGAGCTTGTCTAAGTTGATTCTACTTCTAACTCGAATGTAAGTCTGGTTCCGAAAGGAGGAGAAGTTGACACTTAGGTCTTTTTCCTTTTTCTTCTTTTCTACCCCCTGCGTGGGGTTCTTTTGTTTTTTATAAGAACAATTGCCCCACATCCAGGGTTTTTTTTTTAAACTAAATACTTTACTTTCTATACATGCTTTTCCTTGTGAATTTAATTTACTTCCCTGGTCCATTTTGGATCCAACACCAATGATGGAAAGCATCAATTCCCTTATACGGACTTAGGAGGTAGTTTTCTTATATCGAGGTGACCATGGTCTAGGATCCCATGCCCATATAACAAGTGTATGGCATTCTACTTAACTTAGGTAAAAAATTATGCCTTAATCTATAGTCTGGCACTTATCATAATCAAGCATTTTGGAATTTGAGACTTAGGCAAATATAACACCTTAATGCATAATCCAAGGTTCATACTAACGAACATATGGAATCTTAAGATTTAGGCAAATATAACACCTTGCTTGGGGCGTTTAGAATCCCTTTTAGATTAGGTATAATTTAAAATCTTAGTCCGAAGTCCTATGTTCATCTTATTGAACATATGACATTTCGGTCTTAGGTATAATTTAAAACCTTAGTCCGAGGTCCTGTGTTCATCTTATCGAACATATGGCATTCCGGTCTTAGGTATAATTTAAAACTTTAGTCTGCGGCCTTATTCTCATCTCATCGAACATATGGCATTTCGGTCCTAGGCATAATTTAAAACCTTACCCGATGTCCCATTAGGGTCCCATCTGGCTTAGGTATCATTGAGGATCACGGATATTAATTTTGTAATGTCTTTTAACTGTGTGACCGCTTGATAGTCACTACCAAGTGTCGAGGATGGGTATTGAGCCTTCCCCATGACTTAGGCTTGTTGATATGTCTCATAATGAACAAATCCACATAACTCTATTTTTATTGATGATTCTTAGGGGACCGAAGTCTGTATAGAGTGTAGGATTAAAAATAA
The DNA here is from genome assembly GCA_029884595.1 of Ormosia semicastrata. Lineage (NCBI taxonomy): Eukaryota > Viridiplantae > Streptophyta > Magnoliopsida > Fabales > Fabaceae > Ormosia > Ormosia semicastrata. The sequence goes on along the minus strand of JAQQTO010000061.1, from coordinate 67,487,791 downwards.
AGGGCAAATTAAACTTTAGCTTTACTAACAGACTAGGCCGTTAAGGACGTCTAGCTATAGTATCTTCTGAGTTTATCTCCATTCCAATAATTCTTGATTAGGGTACCCATCAGAGTCTCTAATGTGTAGGCTCCTTTGCTAGTGCTGACAACAATACGATAGAGACCCTCCCAGTTAGGGGCTAACTTTCCTTAAGAAACATTTTTCCCTCTAATATCTGCTCTTTTGAGTACTAAATCACTTGGTTGGAACCTTCTAGGGACCACTTTCTAGTTGTATCTGGCCGCTGTTCTTTGTTTGAGGGCAACATCCCGTATGTGGGCCACGCGTTTCTTTTCTTCGATCAAATCTAAGTTTTCCCTGATCAGATCGGGGTTATTGTCCTCTAAGAATTACTGTTTGCATAGACTTGGCTCGCCTATCTCTACCGGAATCATGGCCTCACACTCATAAGTAAGTTTAAAGGGAGTCTCACCCATAGTGGAATGGGGTGTGGTTCGGTAAGCCCATAGAACATGGTCAAGCTGCTCAGCCCAATTCCATTAGCATCATCTAATCTCTTTTTAATTCCTCGCATAATAATTCTGTTGGCTGCCTTGGCCTGCCCCTTAGTTTTAGGGTTCTTCAAGGAGCTACAGTGGTGTTTAATTTTTAAGCCTGCTAGAAGCTCTTCGAAACCCTTATCCTTAAACTGGGTTCCATTGTCCATTACAATGAATTCAGGAATTCCAAACCTGGTGATAATGTGACACCAAGTAAACTTATGGATCCATGATGAAGTGATCATGGCCGAGGGTTCTACCTCAATCCACTGCAACCACCAAGTACTTCAACTGTCCTGGGGCCTGATGAAATGGCCCCACGATATCCATGTCCTATCTATAGAAAGGCCAAGGTACTGATATTGTTGATAGCTCTTTAGAGGGAGCCTGGTAATGGTCCGAGTGGCGTTGACACTTATCGCAAACTCGGATTTGCTTGTGGGAATCAGCTTCCATCGTTGGCTAATAATATCCTACCCTGAGCGCTTTTGAAACAAAGGCCTTGCCTCCTAAATGATGTCCACAACTTCCTTCATGAATCTCAGCAAGGACATATTCGATTTTTTTCGGAGTGAGGCATTTAAGGAGGGGTGAAGAGTAATCATGATGGTATAACCGTCCACCATAGACGGTGTACCTTACAGCTGTCTTGACTAACTTAAAGGCTTCTTTAGGATCGGAAGGCATAATCCCAGATTGCAAGTACTCCATGATTGAGGAAATCTAGGACAAATTCTCCTCCTATACTTCAAACACCGCATGATCCGCGATGGAAGGCTGGGAGAGGGTTTTTTGAATTATTGATCGGTTATTTCCAAGGCCTTTAGTCCTGGCTAGCTTGGACTAAAGGTCTGCCTTAGAATTCTATTATCTCGGAATGTGCTCAACCTTTGTTTCTTCAAAGTTCTTAAGGAGCTCTTGCACTTTGACTAAGTATTTCTGTAGAAGGGGTTCCTTAGCTTGATATTCACCTCGAATCTGGGAGATTACAAGTTGGGAATCACTACAGAGTATGATCCTGGTTGCCCTCATGTCTTTTGGCATTATCAGGCTGGCAATACACGCCTCATATTCAGTCTGGTTGTTCGAGGTTGGAAATTCCAACTTCAAGGAATGCTTTGATGTTAGTCCTTTTAAGTTTTCCAAGATTACCCCAACGCCGCTCCCTTTGGGGTTAGAGGATCCATTAACAAAAATGGTCCAAGAGATTCGTGCTAGGTTTCCAGGGTTCGATGTGAGTTCTGCTACAAAATCAGATAACACTTAGGCTTTTATTACTAGCCATGGTTGATAGATGATCCCAAACTCAGAGAGCTCAATTGACCAGACAATTATCCTTCCGGCTAAATCTAGCTTATGTAATACCTGGCAGATTAGCTGATCTGTTCTTACCACCACCGGGTGGCACTGAAAGTAATGCCACAGTCTTCTAGTCGTGATGACCAGTGTGAAAGCAACCTTCTCAACTTTCTGGTAGTAGAGTTCAGATCCTTGCAGAACCTTGCTCACAAAGTAAATTTATTTTTGCCCTTCATTTGTTTCCCGGATTAACACAGAGCTCTCTGCTTCCTCATGAACCAAGAGGTATAAGTAGAGCGTTTCACCAAGCTTTGGTCTTGTCAGAATAGAAAGGGAAGAGATCAACTTCTTTAAGGATAAAAAGGTGTCCTCACATTCTTGGGTCTATTCGAAACTTTTCCCTTTCTTTAGTAACTTAAAAGGGGAAGAGATTTGTAGGACGCTTTGTCAAGGAATCTCGTGAGGGCTGCGATGTAGCCTGTAAGCTGTTGAACCTCCTTAACGCTTTGAGGACTTCTTATGTCAAGGACTGCCTGGAATTTGTCAAGATTAGCTTCAATCCCATAATAGGTTAACATAAAACCCAAGAATTTCTCGGCTTGGACCCCAAAGGCATACTTCTCGGGTTTAGCCTTATGTTATACTTCCTGACATGGGCAAATACTTCTTCAAGGTTTATCGCATGTGATCCACCTTATGGGGTTTTCACTATTATGTCGTCTATATACACCTCTAGCATCTTCCCCACTTAGTCTTCAAAGACTCTATTCATCATCCTCTGGTAGCTCCTGTATTTTTTAGACCAAAAGACATGACCCTATAGCAGTAGCTCGCCCTGTCAGTGATGAAGGCGATTTTATCCTTAACTCTGGGATACATAGGAATTTAGTTGTACCCGGAATATGCATCCATGAACGACAACCACTTGAAACCCGAGGAACTATCCACCAACTTATCCACATTGGGGAGTGAGTAAGGATCCTTAGGACAGATCTTATTCAGATTTGTATAGTTTACGCACATCCTCTACTTCCCATTGGATTTCTTGATCAGAACCAAGTTGAACAGCCATGTGGTATAGGAGATTTCCCTAATGAAGTTGCCACTTAGTAACTCCTTAACCTGCTCCTCAATGACCTGTTGCCTTTCTGGCCTGACTTTTCTTTTCTTCTAAGCAACTGGCTTCACACCTTCTCGGATGGATAGGCAGTGACAGATGAACATGGGGTCGAGCCCCAACATGTCAGAGGATGTCCAAGCAAAAAGGTCTTTGTTCTTCAAGAGGAGTTATATCAATTGCTATTTTTCTTTATCTTCCAAATGTGCTCTAATCTTAGTGACCTGATCCGGCTTGGCCCCAAGTTGGAGAGGTTGCAACTTATCCTCCGGTTAAGGCCTGGTACTATGGATTTCTTCTCTAACATCCAGTTCGGTCATAAGTATGTTGACCTGATCCAGGACTGGGTTGGGGGTGGTAGATTTTCTACTTTTGGTAACTCAATAAATCTTCAAGCTTTCATTGTAACATTTCCTGATGGCTATTTGATCTCCTTTGACAGTAACGACCTCGCTGTTCTTGTTCAGGAATTTCATAACGAGGTGAGTAGTGGAGAAAACAGCACCAAGAGCATTTAAAGAGGGACGAACTAAGATAATGTTATAAATTAAAGGGCAATCTACGACCAGAAACTTCACTTTGACCATCTTGAAGAGTTTGGATGATCCCACAGTTAGGTGGGTTTCGTAGTAGCCTACCGGGGTGATGTTCTCACCCGTAAAACTTATTAGTTCCCCATCATGAGGAGTCAAATCTGATGGTGGTAGTTCTAACTTCTGACGAGCTTCCTTGATCCACAAAAATTTGGTAGACTTCTGCATTTAATATTATTCCTGAGATGACGAGTGGATCATTATGTTCCGAGACAATTCTGCCATAGTCTTCATCCAAAAAAGTGATGGGGGCGCTTTTGTGTTAGTAGTTTGCATTCTGGGTTAGGAATGGGACACACTGAACACTGCCATCCTCAAGGCTTTCTTCCGGGCTCCATTTGATGATCCTCCACCAGCGAAGCCACAAGCAATGGTATTAATCATTCTATTTAGCTCAGAGAGTCTGTCACCATTATCATCGGTGGGGGCATCCCTGTTCCTATCCTGCCAGTCGTTATTATCCTGACGTGGTCAAGTCCGGGATCTTCTCCTAGGACTACGAGTACTTTTTCTAGGGTAGGGGGATGGGCTTCTTCGTAGGCTACGCTTATCATCTCTGCGCTTGTCATAATGTTCTTCATTTTGGACCTGGAGGATATACTGTTGTAGTTGTCCTGCCTTGATTAAAAATTCGATGGCATCACTGAGTTAATAGTAATCTTCAATATCATGCCCATAACCCTTATGCCATGTGCAGTGCTTAGAATAGTCCTTCTGCTTGCCTTTCTTGATGGGAGGTGGTCTTCGTATATTCTGAAAATTAGTGTGCATTACTTCCCTCAGGAATATTTCTCATGGGGTATTCAGTGGAGTATAAATGGAGTATCCAGCCCGAGGTGGACTATCTTTGGAAGATCGGGGCCGTGAGGAATTACGGTTAGGGCTTCTGGTGAGAGGATTCACCTTTATCCCACCTCCTCTTGTCCATGGTAGCTTCCTCTAAGTCCACATACTTCTAAGATCACCTCTAGAACTCGCTCAGGTTCTCTAGTTTCTTTTTGACCAGAGAAGCAAAGAACTCAGAACCAACCCGAAGATCGCTTCTAGCATAGTGAAGGGCTATTCTATCGTCAAAGTTTTCCATGTTAGTGCAAGCCGTCATGAAACGCTTTACATAATCGCAGAGTGACTCATCCTTCCCTTGGAGGAGTTTTGCTAGGGATTCAATAGATTTGGGTTGTTCCTTGCTGGTGGTGTATTGGAACAGGAAATGTTGTTTAAGATTCGGCCAATTGACCATGGATCTCTGTGGCAGGCTCAAAAACCATTTAAGGGCTCCCTTTTTCAGGGAGAGAGGAAAAGCATGGCACAGCAACTCTATGGATCCTCCGTGAAAACAAAGAGATTGCTCATAAGCGTTGATGTGCTCCTAGGGATCCGTTGTTCCATCATAAATCTCCAAGTTTGTTGGGAATTTAAAATTCCTAGGAACACAATATTTCATTAGTTGATCAGAAAAAATGTGCTCCTCGAATCCGTAGTACGGATTGTCATTCTGGATATTAGCCACAGAAGCGTTGGGATGTGCCCTCCTCTGATTATTTCCCGCACTAATACTACCATCATCATAGTGAGGTTTGGGTCAATTTTTATACATGGCTTGTTGCATGTCTTCTAACCTCTGATATTGCTCATTCAACATAGCTATATGCTGTTAAAGCATGTCTTGAAACTAGCATTGGGATGCCATAGACCGATTCATGCGTTGAGAATGGGATGCACGATCGCCTGTTTCGCTATTAGGCATTCCCAAACACTGGTGAACTGGGATTCTGTGCTGTTGAGCATCGGAGTTCTGAGTCTATCTCTCACAAGAATCCTGTGCAGTGAGTTTGGGCTTTCGTCAGAAACTGAGGTGGCATACCCATCGTGTTGGTTCTCTACATTGAGTGCCTGGTTTCTCACAGCAGAGGCCTCAACAGTGGGCAGAGGGGCAAGAAGATGAGGGAGTTGAGTGGCCTGATCCTGTCTTTGGTTGATGGAAGCCTGCCTAGTGTCTCTCCTAGAATTCTGTCTCATGTTTACCATGATTGGAGTAGGATTATAAGTTTATTTTCCCCACAAACAACGCCAATGTTCTGAAGTATATTCAAAAGGTACCTGAGATAGGCACATATGTAATGGTTTCCTCCTTTGGCAGCAACGATCGAGCGTGTTAAGACGGGGGGTAGGTGATAATTTTTGGAAATGAAGTTATTTCACTTGATTTTGAATGTATATGAGCATGCTATCCTTAAGTTTTATAGGCCAAAAGGTTCAATTCATCCATGACTTTAATGATTTAAGCTTGTTAACTCAAATGATTGAGAATTGAATCTTTGAGGATTTTATTTAAAGAAATTGGATTGATCACGATTTGATGGACTTTGACATTGTCTTGATGTAGGTATTCAACATGGAAAAGCTTTGGAAGGGCCAAGGAACTCAAAAAAGAGCTCAAATTTGGAAAAAAAAAAAAGCAAAAAAGGAGATGCTGCTACCAACTCACGCCTAGGCTTGACAAAACCACGCCTAGGCATGGAAAAATCGAGCCTAGGCGTGGAACTCTCAAGTTTTTAGGAATTTTAGACAAAGACACTCATGCCTAGGCATGGAAAAGTCACGCCTAGGCATGGCCAGCACCTGACAGCACGTGTTTCATAACCACGCCTAGGTGTAGGAAAAGCCTTGGTCTGCGAATTTGGCCCTTTTTATCTAATTTTTTAGGGCATTATTCATTTTCTATTTTTGGGGACCGACTACGAAATCCCTAGAGAAAGTGGAAGGAGGAGAAAATCTTGGAAGATTGAGGTGATTCAAGTGAAGAATCAAGATCAAGGAGGAAGATCAAGCATTGGATTCTTACCATTCTTGTTCATTCTTTCCCTTTTCTCTCTTAATTTGTAACTTGATGGGTTCTATGATTCCATTAGTTTTCTCTTCTTTTATGATGTGTAATTAAATCCTAATCTAGGGGCTCTCTAGGATCTTGCTATGAATTTGAATACCTTGTAATTTGGTTGAGTATTCTTTCAATGAAATTGGTTTTGTTCTTCCATATCTTTGCTTAATGCTTGTTATTGATTGGCCATCAATTGCATGATTTTAGTATTCCACTTGAACTAGAAATAGGGTATTATGAATACGGATATGGTATGGTTTATGTATGTTCAATTACATTCTATTAGGTTAAGTGTGTTGATTAGCTAATGGGATGAACACATACCCATTAGTCATGCATAGCAAGTGTTTGATAATTGGTCTCAATGAGTGACTCTTATGCTAAATCACATGGACACTAGTGAATTAGATAGGTTTCACATGGGTAATTGTTCTAGACATAGGCTCTTATCTATTGCTTATTTTAGCTAACAAAACCAACTCATTGATAGGTGCTTGTGAATTACAAATACTCATTGAAGTAGCAAGTGAATAGGGACCCCTAGACCTTAATCATTCTCATCTTTCTCTTGTGTATTCGGTGTTTGGTGCATTTTTGTTTTGTTTCTCTTAAGTTGTTATTTTAATTGCAACCTACTCTCACATTTCGATTTCTTGGATAAGAATTTGTGGAAATTGGTTAAGTTTAGTATTTCTCTAATTGTCAATCCCTTGGGACACGATACTCTAACTCTCATATATTACTTATTGACCTGTGCACTTACGGATTATACACAAACAAGTTTTTAGAGCCGTTGCAAGGCATTGAATTTAGATTTTGTGTTACTTCTTAATTAAATTCACAACTCTTATTTCAAGTCTTGTTTGTTTATTTTTTTTTTTTTGTTTTACAGGTACTTGGCTCTTGTATGCGAAGGACTCGAAGTGTATCTCAATTTCTTTACAATCTTCAGATTGAGAGGACCTTTTGTAGATTACTAAGAGAACAACAAGTGCAAGGCCAAACACTAAACTTGGATAGTGAATTTGAGATGGCAGAAGAAGTAAATGCTGAAAGATTTCTTCGAGAGTATGCTACTCCAAATGCTGGAGACATCCGATCTAGCATTAGAAGGCCAGCTATACAAGCACAAACTTTTGAGATCAAGCCTGCTATTATCCAGATGGTTTAGAATAATTTACAATTTACAGATCTACCCCATGAGGATCCTAATGCTCATCTAGCCAACTTTCTGGAGATTTGTGATACTTTCAAGTATCAAGGATGACTGATGATGCGGCTCGCTTGAGGCTCCTCTCTTTTTCCTTGAGAGATAGGGTCAAGACCTGGCTTCACTCCTTACCTGAGCATTCCATCACTACATGGGAAGAGCTAGCTCAGAAGTTTCTGGATCGATTTTTCCTTCCCATGAAGTCAATGAAGTACAGAAATGATATCTTGTCCTTCAGGCAGTTTGAAGGAGAAACATTATATGAGGCTTGGGAGCGGTTTAAGGAGATGTTGAGGAAGTGCCCCCATCATGGCATAGCAAAATAGATGTTGGTCCATACTTTCTATAACAGCTTGACAACAACCATTCAATCGATAATTGATGCAGTAGCTGGAGGGACTCTCATGAGCAAGACTGTAGACGCTGCCTACAACCTTTTGGAGGAAATGGCCACTAATAACTATCAGTGGCCAGTAGAAAAGGTTACTTCTAGGAGATTGGCGGCCAGTATACATGAAGTTGATGCTCTCACATCACTTTCAACTCAAGTGGCAGCACTATCCAAGAAGTTTGACACCATGGCAGTTAATTTAGTGGCGAGTGGAGCTAATATCTCAGCTGAGATTTGCGATCATTATGGGGATCGTCACTCTACTGTGAGTTGCATAGCTAGCCTGGAGAGTGTGCAATATGCCAGTCAGTTTCACCCAAGTAGTCACAACAATATTTTGGGCAACACTTATAATCCTACTTGGTGGAACCATCCTAATCTTTCTTAGGGTAGAAATTCTCAAGGTCCTTCTTCTTCCTATCAGCCCAGAGAAGCACCACGTGCCCCTCCAAGTTTCCAACAACAAAGCTCCCCTCAATCCCAAGGTTCAACTTCAACTTCCAATTTGGAGAAGATGTTTGCTCAGTTCATAACTAGCCAACAAGAGTATATGACTAAAATTGATTTAAAAGGCTTGCTTCCCATGATGCCTTGATGCAAAGTCAAGCAGCTTCCTTGAGGAATCTTGAGACTCAAGTTAGTCAACTAGCCCAAGCTCTAAACAATAGGCCCTAAGGCACTTTTCCAAGCGACACCATTGATAATCCAAAAGGTGCCCCTCCTGAGCATTGCAAGGCCATATCATTGAGAGGTGGGAAGGAAATTGATGGAAATTTAAAGACCAAGCTACTTGAGAAAGAAGTTGAAGTTATAAAAGATGAAGTGGTTGTGAACAATGAGGTTGACAAGAATGAAGAGCTAGCAGAGAGGAAGGTTGAAGACAAGAAGAAGGAGGACAAGCCATATACACTACCTCCACCTTTCCCTAATCGGTTAGCTAAGCAAAAGCTTGATGCTCAATTTCAAAAATTTCTAGAGATTTTCAAGAAACTTCATATTAACATACCATTTGCTGAGGCTTTGGAAAAAATGCCTAGTTATGTGAAGTTCATGAAGGACATCTTGTCTAAGAAGAGAAAGCTCAGTGAGTTTGAAACTGTTGCTCTCACGGAGAAATGTAATGCTATCTTGCCAAATAAACTTCCTCCCAAGCTCAAAGATCTCGAAAGCTTCACCATTCCTTGCACCATTGGTGAGAAATTCTCTGGTCAGGCATTATGTGATTTGGGGCCCAGTGTAAATCTTATGCCTTTTTTAATATATCAAAGACTAGGTTTAGGGGAGGTAAAACTGACTTCTGTTACTTTGCAACTAGCTGACCGTTCTCTCACATACCCTAAGGGAGTCATTGAAGATGTCTTGGTCAAGGTGGACAAGTTTATTTTTCCAGGTGATTTCATTATCCTGGATATGGAGGAAGATAGAAATGTCCCTCTCATCCTTAAAAGACCGTTCCTTGCAACTGGAGGAACTCTTATTGATGTTCAAAAATGGGAGCTTACCATGAGAGTGCAAGATCAAAAGGTAACCTTTAATATTTTCAAAGCAATGAAATTACCTCAAGATCCTGAAGAATGTTCGTATGTGAATGTGCTTGGTTGGACGGGAACTAAAAGAATTTGTGCAAATGTCCCGTGTAACCCTTTTGAAGCTTCTCTGTTTTCTACATGTGAAAGGGAATATGAGGAATTGAGAGAGCTCAAGTTATTACCATCTTATTTGAGCTATGCCTACCTTGGTGACAAAGCTACATCTCCCAGTTACCATTACAGCGAATGTCCAGCCTAGGACTATAAAAGGGGCGCTTCTTGGGAGGCAACCCAAGTTCTTTACCTTATCTTTATTTTTCTTTATTGATGTTTTTATATTCCTAGTTTAGTTATCTACCAGCTTTTGATTCTGTTGAGTTTTTGAAATCTTGTTTACGTTTGATTTTGTTTACCTTATCTTTTTGGCTTTGCATTTACTTTATCTTTTTGATGAAGTAGTTTTGATGGATTTGAGAGAGCTTGTTTAGGATTAGTGGGCTGCTTAGAAATTTGCACTAAATTGATGAGTGTGCTTAGTGGCATTTTGAATTTGTGCATGCCAGTATGCTGATTTGAGTATCCGATGATTGTGTGGATCAAAGATGTGCCTCATTGCATGGGAAACCACATGTAGAAATTCAAATGTTATGCTTACACTTGTTATCATAAATGTGTGTGAGTGTATTTCCCTGTTGTATATGTGGTGGACCTTGGAATATGAATGAAATGCATGATTACAGAAAATTTATGATTGGCATATGTAAAATCAATTTGCTTCTTTGAGGCTTGTCTGATTCCCTTTCGAGGCGAAATCCTAGGTGATGCATTTTTGAGGAAATGGCTAGGGCAATTCTTTGGACCGATTGGGCCTTTTCAAGCCAACCTTAACTGAATGAGTTCCCTAGTTCCCCCTTTGAAGCCTGGTGTGCATGTGTGTGGCCTAATTTTTCTTTCTTAAAACCGACACTATCCACCCCTTCACCCCTGCTTGTGTTAAAAAAATCTCTTACCCTCATTATAGGTCCTTTGTTGAACACATGATTGGGCATTTTTGTTGGTGTGAGTCAAAGTGTTTTGCATAATACTAGGAAACCAAGATCTATTTGGAACAAACTCTTGTTCAAAATGAAAAAAAAAGTATAAATAAAAAAAAAGAAAGAAAAATGCGTGAGCTGCACAAAATGCAGCCCCCTTTTGCAAAGGAAATAAACATGTACATATGTTTTTCAAAAAAAAAAAGAGAAAAAAAGGGAATAAAGAGAGTTAATTTTTCATATTGGATTCTTTTGTATATCTTACATGCTTAGCTTGATTCAATGGAAATGTGTGATTATGTGTTTGATATTTGAATTTAATTCCTTCCCGTTCTTTCTTAACCATTATCCTTAGCCTCACATTACAAGCTTAAATGACCCTTATGATCTTTGATTTTGTGTTGCCTACATTAGTGGAGAAAAGGATGAAAGATATTCTTTTGAGAGTGCATGTGCATTTTATAAATTCATCCATCTTGCTCTTCAATATTAGGAAAGGGTCTTAAACACATGAGTTTGGGAAATCATTCATGTACAAAAATTGCATTCAAGGGTAATCATGATAGTTGGAAATTTCTTGCATGTGTGAACCTTGTGTGAGGTTGAGAAGTGATTTCTGAGGGTATGAATGATGATTGGAAGCTGGATATGCTCTAGTTCAATTTGCCCCCCATGTTTTCTATTCTTTGTATTGGAGTGTATTCCTTCTTCCCTTGCTTGGATTAGTTTGCTCGAGGACTAGCAAATCTTTAGGTTTGGAGGTGTGATAACTTCTAGCAATGAAGTTATTTCACTTGATTTTAAATGTATATGAGCATGCTATCCTTAAGTTTTATAGGCCAAAAGGTGTTGGGAATTGTGGTTATATCACATAGCAGAAAAATTAGGATTCCTACTAAGGATCCATGCGAAAAGCCATAATCTGAGTTTTTAAATTATTTACCTCTTGAAGCGTGATCAAAAGGAAGGACGTGAATCACCAACACCATAATAGAAATGGTGTCTCTATGGTATCCACACAAACAAACTCATGAATGTCCAACGTCTGCAAAGAGGAGCCTCACATCTCTCACACAGTGCTTGCTGCGAAGAGAAGAGAGCAAACTTGTCGCTCTCTCACTCACTTTTCTGTAGGTGCGGCTAGGGTTCTGAAAATTGTGTCTCTTAGTGGCCCCTTAATAGTACTATTTATAATAGTGACTGCCTTAAGTGAATGTAAGTAGCAGCAAGGTAAGCTGTGCAACCCTAGATTCATCTATTATGAGTATGGCCCATATTTGAGTCTGAGTCTAACTTGGATCCATTGCTCCAATTTTAGTCTGCTCTATGTGTGTGACCTTGTAGGTTCTCATTACATTGACAGTATTATTAAAATTCCATTTTAATATTACAAGTAATGAGCGGTATCTAGCAACACATCGCTGCTACCCAAGTAATAAGAATGTTACTGATTTGACATAACCTTTCCGTGACTAATGTTTCCGTGTCGTTTAGTTCCTTTATCAAGATATCTAGATTGAACACAAGGCATGGAATGCGTCACCCATGTATAGTCTAATCATTCATTTCCTGATACTCGAGTAGACTTTGTAATAAAAATGAAATCAATATCTCATATTGACTCATTTGAGCATGGTCATGCATTTCGCAGTCTCACTCAATCAGGGGGCCCGAAGATATCGCTCTTATTATGTAGGAGTGACAAATCCCATCTAGGTCATTCACACCCCTTTGCATGATTTGCGGTATGTCCAATAACCAACTTAATAATCACCTTGTTACAGATGACGTTTGATGGTATTAAAACACACAACTCCTCATGTAGGAATTGTAGTGATTTCAGGTCAAAGGACCACAGACACCATTGTCGCTATGAGAATCGCTTATGACACTCACGTAACGATCCATGTAGCATTCTCATGGTAGGTCAGTCCAATACATCATTACTCTAATATGTACCCATGTGAAAATTTGATATATCATATCCATGACCCGTGAGATGTGATCATCAGTCTATGCACATACTAGTCTTAATGTATTATTGTTGTCCTAATTAATAATAATACTTGATTAGGGACATTTAAGAATAGTGTTATAACTAAAAGGATCTCACAATCAAGTTATCCACTCGATAACCTATGGCATCAAACTTACTATTCTAAGGACTTTATTATGTTTATCAAAAAAGAACACAATAAATAAAATATCTCATATATTAAAATAAGCATAATAGAATGTATGTAAATACAGACAAATGTATCAGCCTCTAGGGCATACACCAACAAAAGGTTCAATTCATGCATGACTTTAATGATTTAAGCTTGTTAATTCAAATGATTGAGAATTGAATCTTTGAGGATTTTGTTTAAAGAAATTGAATTGATCATAATTTGATGGACTTTGACATTGTCTTGATGTAGGTATTCAACATGGAAAAGCTTTGGAAGGGCCAAGGAACTCAAAAAAGGAGCTCACATTTGGAAAAAAAAAAGAGTAAAAAAGGAGATGTTGCTACCAACCCATGCCTAGGCTTAACAAACCCACGCCTAGGCGTGGAAAAACTAAGCCTAGGTGTGGAACTCTCAGGTTTTCAAGAATTTCAGACAGAGACACTCACGCCTAGGCATGAAAAAGTCACGCCTAGGCGTGGCTAGCACCTGACAGCACGTGTTTCATAACCACGCCTAGGCATGGGAAAAGCCCTGGTCCGCGAATTTGACCCTTTTTATCTGATTTTTTAGGGCATTCTGCATCTTCTATTTTTGGGGACCGACTACGAAATCCCTAGAGAAAGTGGGAGGAGGATAAAATCTTGAAAGATTGAGGTGATTCAAGTGAAGAATGAAGATCAAGGAGGAAGATCAAGTATTGGATTCTCACCATTCTTGTTCATTCTTTCCCTTTTCTCTCTTGATTTGTAACTTGATGGGTTCTATGATTCCATTAGTTTTCTCTTCTTTCATGATGTGTAGCTAAATCCTAATCTAGAGGCTCTCTAGGATCTTGCTATGAATTTGAATACCTTGTAATTTGGTTGAGTATTCTTTCAATGAAATTGGTTTTGTTCTTCCATATTTTTGCTTAATGCTTGTTATTGATTGGCCATCAATTACATGATTTTAGTATTCCAATTGAACTAGAAATTGGGTGTTGTGAATATGGATGTGATATGGTTGATGTATGTTCAATTACATTCTATTAGGTTAAGTGTGTTGATTAGCTAATGGGATGGGCACATACCAATTAGTCATGCATAGCAAGTGTTTGATAATTGGTCTCAATGAGTGACTCTTATGCTAAATCACATGGACATATAGTGGATTAGATAGGCTTCACATGGGTAATTGTCTTAGACATAGGCTCTTATCTATTGCTTGTTTTAGCTAACAAAACCAACTCATTGATAGGTGCTTGTGAATTACAAATACTCATTGAAGTAGCAAGTGAATAGGGACCCCTAGACCTTAATCATTCTCATCTTTCTCTTATGTATTCGGTGTTTGGTGCATTTTTTTTTGTTTCTCTTAAGTAGTTATTTTAATTGCAACCCACTCTAACATTTCGATTTCTTGGATAATAATTTGTGAAAATTGGTTAAGTTTAGCATTTCTCTAATTGTCAATCCCTTGGGACACGATACTCTAACTCTCATATATTACTTATTGACCTGTGCACTTGCGGATAATATACAAATAGTGGGTACCTACAAAGGGACTCCAACACTCAAGTAAAGAAGAGTATATTGAGTAATTTTTTGATACCTGATTAGGGTTACTTAGCCTTGTATTTATAGAGCATGTACAGAATCCTTATGTAATCTGTATTGAATGCAGATATTTAGGATTAAGGTCCTGATAGGAATTACTTTCCTTCTATTATTGGGATAAATCCCTATAAGTTAGGAACTCTCAATATAAAAGCTACATCTCAATCTATGACAGTTATGGATCCTATAATATCGTAAGTAGATGATTGACAGTTATGGATATTTAGGGGTATATCCTTGCACATATCTAGCGATCTTGATATTATGGCCCAATGTCACACAATTTATAAAGCTATGAGGCCCTGACTACCTTCAAGGCCTGCCAGGGAAGAGTCCGCATACACGTGTACCGGGTTGATCCATCTAAATAGGATCTCGGATCAAAGTCCAAAACACATATCATAACATATCCTAGAGTAGTTGAGGTGGGTAATATCCTTAATACGTCTGAGGGCTCATGACATCTTGAAACTATATTCATTCCTAGGACTTGCATAGACATATATATTAGACATAATTAAGTAGAGCATGGCGATTGTATGAGCGATTTCTAATCATAACATAATCATACAATGAAATTGTATGGGAAATTATGTACTTCTGTGATTGAGGTGTTAACTATATGGTTGAATAATCTATATGATTGTATAAATTACTGGTATTGGAATACTTCTACTGAGATATATATTTTTCACCATGATTGTGTTGCCATATAAATCTAGGTAGAAGTTCTTCGAAAGGGAAGAAGAAGATGTATGAGGACTAGCATAGTATAGATGCTTATTTGAGCTGAGCTTATATATGTTTTATATTTGCTCAGTTGTTTTGAGTTATGTATAACATGATGCCTTTTTGAGGCTATGATGTATATATATAACTTTTGTTGTTGTGACTCTCCAGATTTACTCATTGTGTATGAATGATATGGGTTTAGTTTATTATTATATGTTAGAAGTAGCATGGTTGATATTGATTATTCTTTTATATGACGATATATCTGGATAGTAAATATTAGGATGTTACATTATGGTATCAGAGCAGTTC
Source organism: Ormosia semicastrata (assembly GCA_029884595.1). Taxonomy (NCBI): domain Eukaryota; kingdom Viridiplantae; phylum Streptophyta; class Magnoliopsida; order Fabales; family Fabaceae; genus Ormosia; species Ormosia semicastrata. The sequence goes on along the minus strand of JAQQTO010000061.1, from coordinate 67,472,385 downwards.
ATCCTGTTGAGCCAGAGTATGGACTGACTATGCTAAGGCATGTAGAAGTTTCTCTGTGTGTTGTGCATTTCCTTGTCTCTTATTTGAGATGTTGAAAAATGTTTGTATGTCTTGCTTTAGGTTGGATGTTGGTAGCTACTGTTGCACGGTTACATGATATTGAGACTATAACTCAATATGTAATGTTCTGTGTGGACAGAAAACTATGACTTCACCTAGGCGAACTGGGGGAATAGGAGTTCTTCTAGTGAAGGTCCAGTTAGTATGACTGAACTCGTTAGGATTTGTTTGCATCTACACCCTTTGAGTGGTACCTCTAGAAATAGTAGAGCCTATGGGTTACATAAAGGATTGTTAGATAAGTTTTGCAAGGATTAAGGATTGAGGAATCCAAGAAATTTGAGGAAAACAGATTTCTTAGGTGAAGAATATCTGGCATAGGTTTGGCTTGGGAGTTGGAGAACTGCATGAGACTGGATTGTCTTGAGTTGATAATGATGAGTTATATACCACTAGGGGAGGAATTCCTTCGAGAGTGATATCTAATGGAGATCTTGGAATCTTAGTTGTGAGAAACTAAGTGTTGATGGCAAGTGAATTTTGGGGATAAAATTCTAAAAAGGAGGGGAGAAATGTAATACCCTGAAAAACATGATAGACTTATATATGTTTACGAAGGTAGCTTAATACCTATTTATCATGCATGTTAAGTTTTGTGACTGTCTGAACATGTTTAGTCATATTGTTGTAATACTATGTGTGAAATATAGTTGTTATTTGCTCCGAAAGTGACTTAAAATGCTTAGTTAGTGGAAATAAATGTGGAGAGTTTGTTTCTAGGTCACAAATGTATGAACTATGTTACAGTTAAAGTTTGAGGTTAATCAGAGTAAGTTTAGCATTTTTAAGCATATTGGTTATGTGTTTTAATATCGGTTTAACTAGCAGCTGATATGAAAAAATAGAGAAATGGTGAAACAGGATTTTTAATGAATCTTAGGATTTATTTTGAATCTATTGGAAAGTAGAAATCTGGATTTGGTAAAATTTAGGTGTTCTTAGTAGATCGGGGTTTTGGTACCTATCCAAGAGAAGTCAAAGTTGACTTCCCTTGTTAAATATCCCACGACGGGGAGATTTGAGAAACAGAAAAGAGAAGAGAAAAGAAAGAAATGGAAACCAAGGGAGAAGATAGGAAGAGGAAGAAAGGGAAAGAGGAAGGGAGAGCTTGGATCTTCCATGGCCCATCCTTGGCATCATCTTCATCTTCAAGACCTTGAGGTAGGGGGAAACCTTTTTCTTAACTCATTTTCCTACTCTCTCCATCTTGTTCTTGAGTTATGACTTGATGTGTGATTTTTGGTTTTGAGTTGTTTTTGGTTGTTTTTGCTTGAATCATGTTGGAGAACTTGAGGATAGCTTGTTTATGAATTGTTGGGTGCATGGAAATAGATTTCCATCCTTTGTATACCTTTAATTCCATTTGTGTTGAGATTTGGGATTTTAGGTTTTGAATTAGATATTTATCCAAGATCTTTGGTTTTGAGTGAAATCAAAGTGGAATAAAAGTTGCTATGTGTAGTTGAACCTTGTGGAAGGTTAGAAATCACTTGGATGTGAAGTTTGAGTGAGTGGGGGAGGAGAAAGAACTAATAAAATAGTTCCACGGTTTTGTAGAGTGTCTGGTTTTGACACACGTCCTGTGTTTGAAGACACCGGAGGGGAAGGGGGCGTGTCCCTCTTTGCTAATTGAAATACATGAAACAGTGTTCACAGAGCAAGACATGGGGGCGTGTAATCAGACATTGCCCGTGTTAGAGGCCAGAATCTTCAAAAATGTCATTTTTTTATGTTTTCAAGTTCTTGGCTTAATAGGATCATTAGTATATGTTTCCTAAAATGTGTTGAGACTCTAATAGGAGTATTTAATGAAGAGTGAATATGATGAATTAAGTTGATTTGTAATGTTAATTATGAGGAATAATTAGACATAGTTATATATACATATATTGTGTATTGCGATGAATTGAGGAAATGAGTTTCCCTAAGTGTTGGAATCACTTATGTATGCTCTTTTAAGAGTGTTAAAGTACTTCTATAAGTATTTGATGAAATATGTGTGAGATGACTTTGAGATGCATATAAATCAATTGTGATGCTAATTATAGAAGGTAATTAGTAATTATTTTGCATGAGATATTTGAGAAGCATAGATTGGTGAGTAATATCCTCTTTATGTGTTTGTTGAATAGATTTGTGAGCAATATTCTCTCTATTATTTATGAAGCACATTGAGGTGAGTAATATCCTCTGTGTTGTTAGAAGTATATTGGGGTTGAGTAATATCCTCTCTATGTTATGTGTAATAAGGTGAGTAATATCCCTATTACATTGTTGAGTAAGGAGGTGAGTAATATCCTCTTTACTTTGTTTGATCAATGGAGGTGAGTAATATCCTATTTTGTTTTGATGGATAGTGTTGGTAAGTCATATCCTCCCTATGCCTGATAAATCATAACATATCCTAGAGTAGTTGAGGTAGGTAATATCCTCAATACGTTTGAGGGCTCATGACATCTTGAAACTGAATTTATTCCTAGGACTTGCATAGGCATACACATTAGACATAATTATGCATAGCATCGCGATTGTATGAGTGATTGCTAATCATAACATAATCATACATTGCAATTGTATGGGCAATTGTGTACTTCTATGGCTAAGGTGTTAACTTTATGGTTGAATAATTTGTATGATTGTATAAATTGCTGGTATTGGAATACTTCTACTGAGATATGTATTTCTCACCCGAATTGTGTTGCAATGTATATCTAGGTACAAGTTCTTTGAAAAGGAAGAAGAAGATATATGAGACCTAGCACAGTATAGATGCTGATTTGAGTTGAGCTTATATATGTTTTACATTTGCTTAGTTGTTTTGAGTTATATATAACTGTAATTGGCATTGACAAAAGCATTGGTTTTGATGATAACAAACAAGAAAGGAATGGAAGTGCAAAGATCAAGTTCCAAGACTCTTCAAAGTTTAACTTATAGGACTTAGATCTTGTGTAAAGGTAAATAGGAATCACACTAAACTCAAATAAGTTTTAAACATCTTTATAAGTGTTTTAAAATGTTTAAATGCTCAACAAACTATTCTTGGAAAGTTAGTCTTGATGGTATTTCAAATATATGAAAAATAGCCAAATTTGTGTTTTGTAAAATTGACATTTGGTTACTGTTTTGATCATAACTTTCAAAATACTTTGAGTTTTATTGTGAAACTTATTGCATATGAAAAATAGACTAAAATATCTTTCCAATTGGTGGTCATTTGCTTTAAACGGATAAGAAATAAAGAAGTTATGACCATTTAAAGTCAATTTTTAAAAACAGGCAAGTTTGAGTTTTAAAAAGCTTACCTTTGGTTACTTTTTTTATCATAACTTTCAAATACTTTTAGTTTTGTTGTGAAACTTATTTCATTTGAAAATAAACTCAAAGATCTTTCCAATGAGTGGTCATTCACTTTAATCAGATAAGAAAAGAAGAAGTTATGACATTTTAAAGTCAGTTTTCAAAACCAGAAATGCTGTAATCGATTACACAAGTCCTGTAATCGATTACAACATTGGCGGAGGCCATGTAATCGATTACTAGAAGTGTGTAATCGATTAACAAGTGCCCAGAAACGTTCCTAACGTTTATAAACGGCTAGTTTTCATAAAAAAAATCATTTCTAAACACTACCAACGGCTATTTTATCATTTAGGCTCTATAAATAAATGTAAATTGAAGCATTTACACTTGGAGAAACTCTTGAACACTTGGTTTGATCATTCAATCATCAAAATCATATTTTGAGCTTTAAAGTGTGAATCATTGATACCCATTGAGCTTTAATTTGTATTATCTACTCTTTGAGAGAGTTTCTATCTTCTACATCTTTCTATAATCTATAGAGAGAGGGTGAGGTATCCCTCTAGAGTAAAGGGTGAGGTATCCCTTAGAGAGTGAGGTATCTCTCAAAGATTATAAAGGGTGAGGTATCCCTTGAGGGTGATGCATCCCTCAAAAGTTGTAAAGGGTGAGGTATCACTATTTGAGGCTTAAGCACAAAAGGTGAGGTATCCCAAAGTGTGTTGAGTGCTCCACTTTCTAAAGGTTTTTAAGCACCCGTTCAAGTTTGAAGGTTTAGTGGAAAAATTTTGGGTGGTTCACTTGAGAACTGGACGTAGGCCACAAGTAGTTAGTGTCTGAACCAAGATAAATCCTGTGTTTGCTTTTCTCAACTCTATCTCTTTACATTTGCGCTTTAATTATATATGCTTGAGTTGAACTTGATATTTAGCTTATTGTCTTGATTTATCCTATATCTCAAGATGTACTTGAGTAATCTATAATAGTTGTACCTTTGTTATGCATATTCCGCTGCATTTATTAACTGAGTGATTCAAATTGCTTAATTTCTCAAAGTTGCATTAAAATTTGTAATCACCCAACTCACCTCCTCTCTTGGGTGATGGTTGCCATGGCTAACAAGTGGTATCAGAGCTTCGTGCTCTGTTAAAAACTTAACCGCTTGGAGTTAAAGATCCTTGTTTGTTGGCAACCATTAAAAGCTTTTCAAAATGGAAGGTTTTGAATTTGATAAACCACCATTCTTTGATGGCGTGAATTTTGTTTATTAGAAAGCTAGAATGGAAATTTATATGCAATCTATGATCTTGATTTGTGGGATATTGTGCTTGATGGATTTACTTACAAATCAAAACAAACTTGGGATGCCTATCATAAGAAATGTTTTTCCTTGAACATTAGAGCAATGCAAATCTTGAGAAGTAGTTTAAATGATCATGCTTATGCTAAAATTAAGAGTTACTCTAGTGCTAAAGATATATGGGATGCTATTGATAATTTTTATCTTGCTAACAATGATTTCTTGTAAAAGGTTATATAGAGAGAGCAAGAAGAGCAAAAGCCTCTGAAGGAAGACAATATTAAAAAATGTCCTCAAGAAGATGTCCTTAAATCTTGGATAAACAACAACGAAGAAGATGGTGATTCCCTTAAAAAGGACTTTGAGGTAAATAATGCTTATCTTGTTTATGGTCCTTCCTATGATGAGCTACATTGTGCATATAATGAATTATATGATGACTTCTTATTTTTAGAAAAGAAAAGCCTATGTTGTTTAGAAAATATTTCCTTCATTGAAAATGAAATTGAAACCTTGAAAAATGAATTTGTTTTTCTTGATGAGGAAATGTCTTTGAAATGTGAGACCTCAAGTTTTTGTGAAAAGTGCATTGATCAAGTTGAGGACTTATATTTCAATTTTGTCAAAGCTAATGATTCTAATTACTCACATTCCATGGTTGTTAATAAGAATGAAATTGATACTATTTCACATGGAATTTCAAGTAAGGCTTGTGGCAAAAATAGCATAGAATGTAATAACAACCAAAGGCTCAAGTTTTTTAAAAATGATTTTCAAAGACCAAGCCATCATTAAATTCAATTGTTTACAATTTTTGTGGTCATCTAGGACATATTTCTCATTTGTGCAATTATAGAAAAAATCCTTATATGAGAAATAACTTGGTTTGGGTTCCTAAAGATTGTAAATGCCCTAGTACTAACATTCAAGGACCCAAGATGAAGTGGGTACTAAAATGTCCTCTTAGTGTTTAAATTATGTAGAAAACTTCTCAAAAGGATGGACAAATTAGTCAAGTAAAAAAGGAATCATCAAGGGGAATGCTTCCAAAGCCCAATGGGTAGAAGTTTTGGTTAAAGAAGGAAGATGGCTTCAACCAAAGCTTCTCAAGTACAAAATGTGGAACTTACAAAGTTCAAAACACCAAAAAAGAAGAAATGGGTAAGGAAAAGAGTTTCCTTGATTACCAAGGACAATGTATCAAATGTTTTAACCTCTTATGCATATTCATTTAAAAAGACAATGAATATGATATATATTCTATGTAGGCCTTAGGTAAAGAAAAGAATCATGTGTACTTGGTAAAATTTGAATATTATGCACATGATTATGTTTATTCTTATTGTAACAAAAGGTTCAACAATGTGTAGATATGCTTGCATGATGTTTGAAAATGTCTTGAGACATTTTGGAACTAATTTGAATGCTTTAAAATTAGCTCTTTACTATTTAAAAATGCAAAATTGAATTATTAGTAAAGTGGTAATCGATTACAATATCTTTGTAATCGATTACAAAGGTTTTGTCAATGGTGGTAATCAATTACACCAATCCTGTAATCGATTACAAGGTTCCCAGAAAGTTGATAATTGATTACACTAAACATGTAATCGATTACATGGAATCCACAGGACTGGTTATAGATTACGCACACATTGTAATCGATTACGCAGGCTTTAAAAATGAGTTTCAATGCGCAAGAAGCCATATTTCTTCTGTTACTCACATTTTCTCTTAGTATGTGCTTAATGATCAATAATTAACCTCTATGGATCCAAAATTGATGGATACCAAAGAAAGCACATTGAATTGTGTTGTAGGGTGACCATTAGCTCAAGCATGCAAATGAAGTGAAATACAACCATGCTACTTGAGGTTAGGAAAACTTAAAATGGTCCAAGTTCTCCAAAAGTAATGAAAACATAAAAAGAAAGACATGGAGAACCATAACATTCTCAGGGAGCCTTAAGGCATAGAAGTTGGAGTCACCTACAAAAACTCAAAGAGTACACTTTTGGTGATATCAATCTTTTATCCTTACTTATACTTTAAATTGAATATCATGTGATATTTGGATAAACTGAGATTTATTTTAATATCCCTTAAGCTGTGCTTTTCTAGCATTATGTTTTAAAAGTGTCCTCTTTCATCTAATCTGTCTCTGACTTAACTTTATCATTATGTTTTAAAACTCTAATCATTGTAGATTTATATCTTTGTCATAATGCTTATTATATTAACTTGTTTAACTATGCTTATTTTGAAATGAATATTTTGCAATGGCTAACAAGTTCACATGAATAAAATACTGATTTGATTATCTTGCTGCTACAATATTGTTTGCATATTTGTTATGTGGCAATAGTTTTGTGTAACTTCTCTTTGTCAAAATCTATATATTGCATATCTTTTTTATTATGACAAAAGGAGAAGAAGTTTGAGTCATTGAGAAAAGGTAAAAAGAAAAAACTACAAATTTAATGATCTCGGAATTTCAAAATTAAGGGGGAGCTGTGCATCTATAATCTAATCACCTATTGAAAAATAAAGGGAGACTAAGTCTCTTACACCTTCTGTGAGTTCTAATTTATTTGAACTAGCTTTTTTCTCAATGGTTGTTTGTCATCATCAAAAAGGGGGAGAATGTAATTGATATTGATGAAACCAATGGTTTTGATGATAACAAACAAGAAAGGAATAGAAATGCAAAGATCAAGTTTCAAGACTCTTCAAAGTTTAGCTTATAGGACTCAGATCTTGTGTAAAAGTAAATGGGAATCACATTAAGCTCAAATAAGTTTTAAACATCTTTATAAGAGTTTTTAAAATGTTTAAATGCCCAACAAACTATTTTTGGAAAGTTAGTCTTGATGGTATTTCAAATCTATGAAAAATAGCTAAGTTTGTGTTTTACAAAATTGACATTTAGTTACTGTTTTGATCATAACTTTTAAAATACTTTGAGTTTTGTAACACCCCTCGATTTAATAACCACGGCACAATCGTCATTATGTCACGGTCACTAAATTTTGGCGTGTTACGATTATCAAATAACATTTATCTAAATTAAACATTTGTGCATATACAGGAAATATGAGGCATAAATGAATAGTTATATATATATAGCCAGTTAAAAATATGAATTATAAGATATACTCAATTTACAACATTTAAGAATGGATAATGACCTTAAAACATATATATACCCAAAATACACTTTATACAGGTAATGCAAAATAAAGTATAAACTACCCACAACATATCCATGACTAAGGAGTTGGGCACTCCATCGGATCCCGAATGCGTAAAGAAACTCCGGGAACACCAGTGTAATGAGAAAAAAAAGATAAGATCTTCAATTGCAGTCCTCTTCATGGTCAAGTCTCCAACGTATCGCATACGCATGTCGATCCAGTCGACTCGCCAAGCCTTGGCACCTCCGGTGAACTCAATTATATAGAAACCAAAAGAGTCCCTTCTAAAAGTCCTTACCGAATGCAGAAGATCAAACCAAGTGGAATCTAGGAGATTCAACCTCGCCCCCTTTACAAACTTTAACCGAAAACACACAGAATAGCAACAAATACAGAAAAGAGGTAAGACATTCTATATTCATTACCTATGATGGTAGTAAAGAAACAAAATGCGAATGACGAAGTCATTCCATATATACAGATACTACAAATATATTCAAGTTACCAATTACATAGATACTATTAGAAAACATATTCCACAATAAGATAAATATCAACAACACTATAACAATAAGTATTCACTATAGATATATAACAAATGTTTATGTTTCCACGATATGTATGTTGACCATGCCATGATAATATGTGAACTAACCATGCATATGCACAATGCGTATGCTGACCATTCTCATGTACAATGTACTCATTTCCTACTCCATGGAGCTAGACTCAAAGTTTTCAGAGATGAACTTCCCAAAAGATCTGTCCCCCCTCAATAAACAGTCTACGCCGGGCCATGAAAAGTAATAGTGGTTTGTCAGGCAGCCAATGCGTTGCAACAGTGTTCACGACCAGGGGTATACAATGTGATAGCATAATCACAAGTGAAACGCCGCGCCTCGACTCCCTCAAAGGACTCATACAATGCCCCCACTATCTTGTAAGTTCTCGTTCACTCCAAGGCATAAAACGCCATAACTATATAATGCACAAATGCATTTTCACAATGGGATTCAACCCTCCGTTGTACCATTCCCAATGGTATTGAAGCAACCATCCATACAATTGTTCAATACCATTCTCGTCAGTGATATTATATAACCGTCCATACGACTACATAGTACCACTGTTATCTGGGTTTGCCTCTGATAACCAGTCCTTTCTAACTAAATCGTCCAGATGATGTTTCTGGTTATAAAAGCAACCCACATCTGACTAAATCGTCTACCTGATATTTCTTGGTCAGGTACTTCGGTTTCATAATCATAATGTCAATGCATGCTCATCATGTTTGACTTTCTCAATCATGTCTCAATGCACGTGGATTCCATACATACATGTATATTCATATACAAATCATAATTCATATCATATCCCGTCATATCATTTGTCAACAAGTTTTGATCCCATTCACGGATTCACATCACGCCAATAATAAACTTTAAGGGTAAACACAATCCCATCCATAGTTATGATAAAAGTTAAACCTTAGGTTCATTATGTTTCTCACAACCTCACCCATGCTTATGTTCTTTCTTTATTCCAAAATTGTTCTAAATTATAAGGCAAACTATCATTCTTGGTTATTTCCATTTATTGAATCCTTAATCAACTTCTAATCATTCAATTAATTATGTTTAATGTTTATCTTAGTACTAAAGCCTCATAATGAATGCCCAAGGGGACTGAAGGCTCAAGGGGCTAACAAAAGCCTAAAATCCTTCATAATCCAAGATTACATGGCCCAGAGAGAATACACGGCCCCGATTACACGGCCTGGCCAAGATACACGGCTGTGTAACCATACACGGCTTAGGTCGTGTATGACTCTAGAGTTTCTGTTTTGGGACACTGGAGTACACGGCCGTGTATGATTACACGGCCTAGGCCGTGTACTCCTCTGTAAGCGCAGAAAACCACCAGAAATCAATCCAACCTTCATACAATCCAAGATCTATCAACATACAACTATATCCTACTAATCAAAACACCAATATACAACTAAAATCACCCAAACAAAGGGGTACCCACAAATGGGTTTCACCCCATCAACACAATAAAGAGTTTCTCACTGCCAAAATGGGTTGAAAAGAATAATCTTCCTCTTACCTTAGTGAAGAACAAGGAAAAACAAGCTCCTTTTGTCCTTGGAATTTCATGCTTCACCACCACAAGATCCTTGGTGTTCAAATCCATAAAAATCAAAATCAAATAGTGGAAATGGTATCCATAGTCACCAAAGTGACCATGGACCATGAAAATGGGTTGAAAAAGGGAAAAAAGTTGAGAGCTTTACCTTGAAGTTCCAAGCTTTGGGGTTAGGCTTCCAACCATGAACATGGGAGAGTCAATGAGAGTTTCACAAAGAAGAAAACTTGAAGATGGTGAGGGATAGCAATGGCTTAAGTTAGCTTGAGCATGGAAAGCTTGAAAATCAACAATGGAGTGTTTGTGTGTGGGAGAAGAAAGGAAGAGAGAGTGAGCTGTGTGAGGGAGAGAAAATGAGAAAATGAAATGTGATTTCCCTTTTCCCCCAATCTTGCAGCACATAGGGGAGGAGAGAGAGAAAAGTGGTTGGGAGGAAACTTCCTAAAAGTTTCCCTTGAAACTTCCTTGAGAAGCTTCGCACGCTTCTTGATAAAGTGAAGTGTGAGGTCACTTAAATGATGTCATAAAAGTAACTAAATAGGAATAATCTACTAGAGCTATTACCCAGTGGATAAAATTTACAGTTAGTAGAAATAATATTTTATTATTCCACAGATAATAAAATATACTGTGATTTTATTTATCAAATAAAATCTTAAAAAATAAAAACCTCGTAAATTATGTCCAGCCTCGGGTTTAGTAAGATCCCTCGCCGACGTTTCTGCAGTTCAAAGTTTTTCACCCTCAGGAAAAATGTTTCGTTTTCTCGGCTCTAGTCAGTGTTTACGCAAAATGAGGAATATATTAAAATATTCAACGTTTCTAGAAAATTCCACAAAAATTCTCAAAAATCACAAATATTGAAAAATGACCATTTTTCATGAAATAATCAATTTCTAAGATGTTACACTGACTCAGCTCAGTATGCACGTAAAATGAGAAATATATTAAAATATTCATCGTATTCGAAAAAATCTAGAAAAATTCCCAAAAATCTTAAATATTATAAAATGATTATTTACAATGAAATAAATAATTTTTGGGATGTTATAACTCTCTTCTTCTAAAAGGAATTTCGTCCTTAAAATTCATCATATCTTAAAATAACTGTGACTGTGTTTTCTTTCATTTAGTCTTCTAGTTCTCATGCTGCATCTCCAGTGCATCAATCCAAATCACTGGCGCTAAGGTTGCTCCTTTCCATTGAGTACCCTATATTAATGGGCAAAAGCGTATTGACGTCGCAGGCCGATAAATAAAAGATTCTACACCCTTTGAGTCTTCAGCCATCCAATAGCCAACTTTCCAAACAACTGTACATCGCTGAGTGGCTCTATCGAACTCATCCTCTTTGCTCACCGTAGTAGACAAACTAAGCTTGTTTCCTCCTTAAGGTATCCGCTTCAACATTCGCCTCTTCCGGGATTGTACTAAAATGGAAAAATTGAAATTTTTTGGAACTTCTAATCATCACCTCTGCATCATATTTCAACTTATTCTGATCGAACAAAATACTTCTGACTCTTGAGATTACTATAGACATTGAAAATTTCTCCTTGTAGAAAATGCCTTTAAATCTTTAATGCAACTACAAGGCTAACTCTGAGCTGGTGTAAAGTAATCCTTCTCATGTGCTCTCGAAGCATATGTTACCATTTCTTCTATTTCGATCAAGTACACGCTCTAAACTTTCAAATGCGAAGTATCATTAGGCATCCCAAAAGGTTTGTTAGGATTAGATAGAATTATCTTTAGCGAAGAAATTGAGTGTCTCTTCAATCCTCGAAAATATTTTCTTATATGCATCAATCCTATAAACTTGACTCTCTCGTATGAGTTAGATGAGAAGTCTTGCCATTTTGAAGAATTCTGCGGTGAGTCTCCCATATTAACCAGCTAATCCTGTAAAGTTACGAATCTTCATTACGGTCGTCGATCTTTCCCATTAAAGAAATGCTTCGAGTTCCGATGGGTTCACAGTAATTCCTTCCCTTGAGATCACGTAACCTAAAAGTTGAACTGCCTCCAACTGAAATTTGTACTTAGACAACTTTACGTATAACTTCTCCTTTTTCTTCAGGATTTTGAAGAATCACAACGAGAGGTTCGGTACGTTCCTCCGTCCATTAAGAGTAGATCAGAATGTCGCCAATAAGGACACGACAAATCTATTTTCAACAAGGAAGAGAGATTCTATTCTGGTAATCGATGAATATTATCGAAGTGTTCGTTACTCAGAATGACATTATGAAATACCCGTAGTGCCCATAACGCGTTAGAAAAATTATTTTGGAAAAATCTCCTACCTTTGAGCGAACTCGATGATAGTCCAGAACACAAGTTGATCTTGGAGAACATAATGGCGTTCTTCAATTGATTTGTCAAACCATTTTTCCTTAATCCAAACAAAATGCCTCATAGGGTAAGTTCTCACTTAATTGTGCTATACTTGGCACATTGTTATGGTTTAGATTCGGGAACACATTTACTCAATCGAAGTATACTAGAAACGTTATAAAGGTTAGAAAGAAAAGTAGGGGAGTCACTTGATTTACCACTGGACCCGTCCAACCAAGAATATGATACGGTCCAATAAAACTTAGGAGTGAGTTTCATGGATTCACATCTAGGAAATTTTTGTTTCAAGAAACACTAAGTTTCCACTGGAACCGAATGACGAGACCCGTTTAGAAAATGATCAATCTCCTTCCTGAGATCAAGCCTATTCATGAAGAAAATAGATAATTGAATTGGTAAAAGGGTTCCAATTTCTGACAACAATAGGATAGTCTTAAATAAACTTGTTGTAATGAGAGCAGGCTTACAAACGAGGATAGTAATATTCGGGTTGAAAGGAAGTAAATACACAGACAACCCAATTCCAAAAACGAACTCTTAAAGTTTCATTGGAATATTTCAACAGGATATGGTTGGAAAATAACCAATCCATTTTCAATATTACATCTAATTTGTGAAAGAAGTAAACAGATCAGGTCAATAGAAAAGATTCTGTCTTTAACAGTCATAGGATAATTTAAACAACTTGGCTATCATCAACAAGTTCTTAGTAGCAGAAGTAGAAATAACTTAGTCAAAAGATGACAAAGGTACAAACATCCCCACTGGATTCATACATTCATACATCATAAAGAAACGGGTTACCCCCGGAATTATACAGTAAAGTCACAAGGTCATCCATCGCAGTACAAGCTCCCTCGTTTAGGCCTTCAGTCCGAGAGACATTCGCTTCACTTGAGGAATTAACTCTCCCTTCTTCGAGAGATTTTGTAGTATATCCATCTCTAATGGAAGGCTTTGTCCTATGCAAGGTACAATTTCTAGCCACATGTCCTGGCTTTCCGCACTTGAAACAAACTATTCCTTTGATCGTACAGTGCCTTGTTAAGTGATCCTTTCCACACTTCTTACATTTTGATAAGGGTACCACAATCGAATTGGATTCACTACCACTTGCACCTCCTTCATGTGTTTGCTGTTGCTGTTGCTCCTTCAATCATTGTGTATATGGTTTCTGCTTAAACTGATTAACCTTTCTATTATTCCTCCGTTGGAACTTAGGTAGTCCAGAGTTACCCCAAAGTCGACTTTCTTCCATTAAATTCCGAACCTCGACTTCCACTTCCTGCTGCTATGCGGCCCTCTGATCCTGGTGTGTTGTTACATTAACCATTCTTTGCATTTCTTCAACTGCTGCAGTCGTACCATCATCGTCACTCCTCGCATTCACACGCTTACGTCTACTCCGAGCCATTTCCTTCCCCCAAGGACAAACAATTCAAAACATAAGCAAAGTCAAAAGCAGTCAATTCAAATAATATTGTCTCCTTTTGAAAACCAAACAAAAGAGTCACACAACACAGTAAGACAAACCTAACCACCAAAACCCAAAGAACTATAACTTGAGCTCTTTATTCCGCTTTCTACTGTGTGATCTCCTGTAAGTCTTTGACTCCCAAGTAGCTCCTAGAACCAAACTTACGCCAGATATTCTTTTCCTAAGAGAATCAATTTCCCAAAACCTCTTGGACGTCTCAGTCCACAAGCCTTGCAAGTCTTATTTAACTACCCTTTTTTTCAACCCATTGGCTCAAACAATTCTAGAGGTAACACAGCAAGGGTGTAAATGCAATCAAATCCTAGGCAAGTTCAGTCATACCAGCTGAGCTTCTTTCTAAAAGAACTCCTATTACCTTAATACGCCTAGGTGAAGTCATAGTTTCCCATAGACACAGAACATTACATATTGAGTGAGCCAATACTCAATATCATGTAACTGTGCAACAGTAGCTACTAACATTTGACCTATAGCAAGCCATGCCTTCCTTTCCTAACATCTCAAGCAAGAGACAAGGACGTACACAACATACAAAGAAACTTCTAACATGTCTAAGCATAGTCAGTCCTTACCCCGGCTCAACAGGATGAACTGAGCTCTGATACCACCTAATGTAACACCCCTCGATTTAATAACCACGGCATAATCGCCATTATGTCACAGTCACTAAATTTTGGCATGTTACAATTATCAAATAATATTTATCCAAATTAAACATTTGCGTATATACAGGAAATATGAGCCATGAATGAATAGTTATATATATACAGCCAATTAAAAATATGAATTATAAGATATACTCAATTTACAACATTTGAGACTGGATAATCACCTTAAAACATATATATACCTAAAATACACTTTATACAGGTAATGTAAAATAAAGTATAAACTACCCACAATATATCCATGACTAAGTAGTTGAGCACTCCATCGGATCCTGAATGTGTAAGGCAACTCTGGGCACACCGGTGTAATGAGAAATATAGGATAAGATCTTCAATTGCAGTCCTCTTCACGGTCAAGGTCAGGTCTCCAACGTATCGTATATGCATGTCAATCCAGTCGACTCGCCAAGCCTTGACACCTCCGGTGAACTCAATTATGTAGAAACCAAAAGAGTCCCTTCTAAAAGTCCTTACCGAATGTAGAAGATCAAACCAAATGGAATCTAGGAGATTCAACCTCGCCCCCTTTACAAACTTTAACCAAAAACACACAGAATAGCAACAAATACAGAAAAGAGGTAAGACATTCTACATTCATTACCTATGATGGTAGTAAAGAAACAAAACGCGAATGACGAAGTCATTCCATATATACAGATACTACAAATATATTCAAGTTACCAATTACATAGATATTATTAGAAAACATATTCCAAGATAAAATAAATATCAACAGCACTATAACAACAAGTATTCACTATAGATATATAACAAATATTTATGTTTCCACGATATGTATGTTGACCATGCCACGATAATATGTGAACTAACCATGCGTATGCACAATGCGTATGCTGATCATTCTCATATACAATGTACTCATTTCCTACTCCATGGAGCTAGACTCAAAGTTTTCAGAGATGAATGTCCCAAAAGATCTGTCCTCCCTTAATAGACAGTCTACGCTGGGCCACGAAAAGCAATAGTAGTTTGTCAGGCAGCCAGTGCTTTGCAACAGTGTTCACGGCCAGGGGTATACAATGTGATAGCATAATCACAAGTGAAACGCCGTGCCCCGATGCCTTCAAAGGACTCATACAATGCCCCCACTATCTTGTAAGTTCTCGTTCACTCCAAGGCATAAAACGCCATAACTGTATAATGCACAAATGCATATTCAATGGGATTCAACCCTTTGTTGTACTATTCCCAATGGTATTGAAGCAACCATCCATACAATTGTTCAATACCATTCTCATCAGTGATATTATATAACCGTCCATACGACTACATAGTACCACTGTTATTTGGGTTTGCCTCTGATAACCAGTCATTTCTGACTAAATCGTCCACCTGATGTTTCTGGTTATAAAAGCAACCCACATCTGACTAAATCGTCTACCTAATGTTTCTTGGTACGGTACTTCAATTTCCTAATCATAATGTTGATGCTTGCTCATCATGTTCGACTTTCTCAATCATGTCTCAATGCACGTGGATTCAATACATACATGTATATTCATATACAAATCACAATTCATAGCATATCCTATCATATCATTTGTCAACAAGTTTTGATCCTATTCACGGATCCACATCACGCCAATAACAAACTTTAAGGGTAAACACAATCCCATCCATAGTTATGATAAAAGTTAAACCTTAGGCTCATTATGTTTCTCACAACCTCACCTATGCTCATGTTCTTTCTTTATTCCAAAATTATCCTAAATTATAAAGCAAACTATCATTCTTGGTTATTTCCATTTTATGAATCCTTAATCAACTTCTAATCATTCAATTAATTATGTTTAATAAGTTTATCTTAGTACTAAAGCTTCATAATGAGTGCCCAAGGGGACCGGAGGCTCAAGGGGCTAGAAAAAGCCTAAAATCCTTCATAATCCAAGATTACACGGCCTAGAGAGAATACATGGCCCCGATTACACAGCCTGGCCAAGATACACAGCTGTGTAACCATACACGGCCCAGGCCGTGTATGACTCTAGAGTTTCTGTTCTGGGACGCTGGAGTACACGACCGTGTACTCCTCTGTAAACATAGAAAACCACCAGAAATCAGTCCAACCTTCATACAATCCAAGATCTATGAATATACAACTAAATCCTACCAATCAAAACACCAATATACAACCAAAATCACCCAAACAAAGGGGTACCCACAAATGGGTTTCACCCTATCAACACAACAAAGAGTTTCTCACTACCAAAATGGGTTGAAGAGAATAATCTTCCTCTTACCTTAGTGAAGAACAAGGAAAAACAAGCTCCTTTTGTCCTTAGAATTTCGTGCTTCACCACCACAAGATCCTTGGTGTTCAAATCTATAAAAATCAAAATTAAAGAGTGGAAATGGTATCCATAGTCACCAAAGTGACCATGGACCACGAAAATGGGTTGAAAAAGGGAAGAAAGTTGAGAGCTTTACCTTGAAGTTTCAAGCTTTGGGGTTAGGCTACCAACCACGAAAATAGGAGAGTCAATGAGAGTTCCACAAAGAAGAAAGCTTGAAGATGGTGAGGGATAGCAATGGCTTAAGTTAGCTTGAGCATGGAAAGCTTGAAAATCAATAATGGAGTGTTTGTGTGTGTGAGAAGAAAGGAAGAGAGAGTGAGCTACATGAGGGAGAGAAAATGAGAGAATGAAATGTGATTTCCCTTTTCCCCCAACCGTGCAGCACATAGGGGAGGAGAGAGAGAAAAGTGGTTGGGAAGAAACTTCCTAAAAGTTTCCCTTGAAGCTTCCTTGAGAAGCTTCGCATGTTTCTCGATAAAGTGAAGTGTGAGGTCACTTAAATGATATCATAAAAGTAACAAAATAGGAATAATCTACTAGAGCTATTACCTAGTGGATAAAATTTACAGTTAGTAGAAATAATATTTTATTATTCCACAGATAATAAAATATACTGTAATTTTATTTATCAGATAAAATCTTGAAAAATAAAAACCTCATAAACTTTGTCCAGCCTCGGGTTTAGTAAGATCCTCCGTCGACATTTTTTGCAGTTCAAAGTTTTTCACCCTCAAGAAAAATATTTCATTTTCCCGGCTCCGGTCATTGTGCACGTAAAATGAGAAATATATTAAAATATTCAACATTTTCAGAAAATTCCGCAAAAATTCTCAAAAATCACAAATATTGAAAAATGACTATTTATCACGAAATAATCAATTTTTGAGATGTTACACTGACTCAGCTCAGTATGCACATAAAATGAAGAATATATTAAAATATTTGTCGTATTCTCAAAAATCTAGAAAAATTCTCAAAAATCTTAAATATTATAAAATGATTATTTATAGTGAAATAAATAATTTTTGAGATGTTACAAGTTTTAATGTGAAACTTATTGCATATGAAAAATAGACTCAAATATCTTTCCATTGAATGGTCATTTGCTTTAATTAATAATAAATGAAGAAGTTATGATTATTTAAAGTCAGTTTTCAAAAATAGGCAAGTTAGATTTTTGAAAAGCTGACCTTTGGTTACTCTTTTGAACATAACTTTCGAAATACTTTGAGGTTTGTGTGAAACTTATTTCATTTGAAAATAGACTCAAAGATCTTTACAATGAGTGGTCATTCGCTTTAATCAGATAAGAAATAAAGAAGTAATGACCCTTTAAAGTCAGTTTTCAAAACTAGAATTGTTGTAATCGATTACACAAGTCCTGTAATCGATTACAACATTGGCAGAGGCCATGTAATCGATTACCAGAAGTGTGTAATCCATTACCAAGTGCCCAGAAATGTTCCCAATAGTTATAAATGGCTAGTTTTCATAAAAAATCATTTCTAAACACTACCAATAACTATTTTGACATTTAGGCTCTATAAATAAGTGTAGATTGAAGCATTTACACTTGGAGAAACTCTTGAACACTTGGTTTGATCCTTCAATCATCAAAATCATATTTTGAGCTTTAAAGTGTGAATCCTTGATACCCATTGAGCTTCAATTTGTATTATCTACTCTCTGAGAGAGTTTCTATCTTCTACATCTTTCTATAATCTGTAGAGAGAGGGTGAGGTATCCCTCTAGAGTAAAGGGTGAGGTATCCCTTAGAGAGTGAGCTATCTCTCAAAGATTATAAAGGGTGAGGTATTCCTTGACGGTGAGGCATCCCTCAAAACTTGTAAAGGGTAAGGTATCGCTATTTGAGGCTCAAGCACAAAGGGTGAGGCATCCCAAGGTGTGTTAAGTGCTCCACTTTGTAAAGGTTTTCAAGAGCCCATTCAAGCTTGAAGGTTTAGTGAAAAAATCTTGGGTGGTTCACTTGAGGACTGGACGTAGGCCACAAGTGGTTGGTGGCTGAATCAGGATAAATCATTGTGTTTGCTTCTCTCAACTCTATCTCTTTACATTTGTGCTTTAATTATATATGCTTGAGTTGAACTTGATATTTAGTTTATTTGCTTGATTTATCCTATATCTCAAGTTGTAGTTGAGTAATCTATACTAGTTGTACCTTTGTTGTGCATGTTCTGCTGCATTTATTAATTGAGTGATTCAAAATGCTTAATTTCTCAAAGTTACATTAAAATTTATAATCACCCAATTTACCCCCCTCTTGGGTGATGGTTGCCATGGCTAACAAGTGGTATCAGAGTTTCATGTTCTGTTAAAACCGCTTGGAGTTAAGGATCCTTGTTTGTTGGCAACCATTAAAAGCTTTTCAATATGGAAGGTTTTGAAATTGATAAACCACCATTCTTTGATGGTGTGAATTTCATTTATTGGAAAGTTAGAATGGAAATTTATATGCAATCTATTGATCTTGATTTGTGGGATATTGTGTTTGATGGATTTACTTACAAATCAAAACAAACTTGGGATGCCTATGATAAGAAATATTTTTCCTTGAACATTAGAGCAATGCAAATCTTGAGAAGTAGTTTAAATGATGATGCTTATGCTGAAATTAAGAGTTGCTCTAGTGCTAAAAATACATGGGATGCTCTTGATAATTTTTATCTTGCTAACAATGATTTCTTGCAAAAGTTGTATATAGAGAGCAAGAAGAGCAAAAGCCTCTAAAGGAAGACAATATTGAAAAATGTCCTCAAGAAGATGTCCTTGAATCTTGGACGGACAACAATGAGGAAGATGGTGATTCCCTTAAAAAGGACTTTGAGGTAAATAATGCTTATCGTGTTTACGATCCTTCCTATGATGAGCTACATTGTGCATATGATGAATTATATGATGATTTATTGTTTTTAGAAAAGAAAAGCCTATGTTGTTTTGAAAACATTTCCTTCATTGAAAATGAAATTGAAACCTTGAAAAATAAATATGCTTTTCTTGATGAGGAAATGTCTTTGAAATGTGAGACCTCAAGTTTTTGTGAAAAGTGCATTAATCAAGTTGAGGACTTATATTTCTATTTTGCCAAAGCTAATGATTCTAATTGCTTACATTTGATGGTTGTTAATAAGAATGAAATCGATGTTATTCCACATGGAATTTCAAGTAAGGCTTGTGGCAAAAATAGCATAGAATGTAATAAAAATCAAAGGCTCAATTTTTTCAAAAATGATTTTCAAAAAACCAAGCCATCATTAAATTCAATTGTTTACAATTTTTGTGGGCATCTAGGATATATTTCTCATTTGTGCAATTATAGAAGAAATCCTTATATGAGAAATAACTTGGTTTGGGTTCCTAAAGATCGTAAATGCCCTAGTACTAACATTCAAGGACCCAAGATGAAGTGGGTACCAAAATGTCCTCCTAGTGTTTCAGTTATGCAGAAAACTTCTCAAAAGGACGGACAAATTGGTCAAGTAAAAAGGGAATCATCAAGGGGAATGCTTCCAAAGCCCAATGGTAGAAGTTTTGGTCAAAGAAGGAAGATGGCTTCAACCAAAGCTTCTCAAGTACAAAATGTGAAACTTGTAAAGTTCAAAACACCAAAATAGAAGCAATGGGTAAGGAAAAGAGTTTCTTTGATTACCATGGCCAATGTATCAAATGTTTTAACCTCTTATGCACATTCATTTAAAAAGACAATGAATATGAGGTATATTCCATGTAGGCCTTAGGTAAAGGAAAGAATCATGCGTACTTAGCAAAATTTGAATATTATTGACATTATTATGTTTATTCTTATTGTAACATAAGGTTCTACAATGCCTAGGTATGCTTGCATGATATTTGAAATTGCCTTAAAACATTTTGGAACTAATTTGAATGCTTTAAAATTAGCCCTTTACTATTTAAAAATGCAAAATTGAATTTTTAGTAAAGTGGTAATAGATTACAATATCTTTGTAATCGATTACAAATTCTGTTAATGGTGGTAATCGATTACACCAATCCTATAATCGATTACAAGGTTCCTAAAAAGTTTGTAATCGATTACACCAAATATGTAATCGATTACATGGAATCTAGAGGACTGGTAATCGATTACACATACATTATAATCGATTATGCAGACTTTAAAAATGAGTTTCAATGCGCAAAAAGCCATATTTCTTCTGTTACTCACCTTTTCTCTTGGTATATGCTTAATGATCAATAATTAACCTCTATGGATCAAAAATTGGTAGATACCAAAGAAAGTACTTTGAATTGTGTTGTAGGGTGACCATTAGCTCAAGCATGCAAATGAAGTGAAATACAACCATGCTACTTGAGGTTGGGAAACCTTAAAATGGTCCAAGTTCTCCAAAAGTGATAAAAACATAAAAAGAAAAACATGGAGAACCATAACATTCTCAAGGAGCCTTGAGGCATAGAAGTTGGAGTCACCTACAAAAACTCAAAGAGTACACTTTTGGTGATATCAATATCTTATCCTTACTTATACCTTAAATTGAATATCATGTGATATTTGGATAAGCAGAGATTTATTTTAACATCCCTTAAGCTGTGCTTTTCTAGCATTATCTTTTAAAGGTGTCCTCCTTCATCTAATCTGTCTCTGACTTAACTTTATCATTATGTTTTAAAACTCTAATTATTGTAGATTTATATCTTGGTCATAATGCTTATTATCTTAGCTTGTTTAACTATGCTTATTTTGAAATGAATATTTTGCAATGGCTAACAAGTTAACATGAATAAAATACTAATTTGATTATCTTGTGGCTACAATATTGTTTGCATATTTGTTATATGGTAATGATTTTGTGTAACTTCTTTTTGTCAAAATCTATATATTGCATATCTTTTTTATTATGACAAAAGGAGGAGAAGTTTGAGTCATTGAGAAAAGGTAAATAGAAAAAGGTACAAATTCAATGATCTTGGAATTCCAAAATTAAGGGGAAGTTGTGCATCTATGATCTAATCACCTCTTGAAAAATAGAGGGGGAGTAAGTCTCTTACACCTTTTGTGAGTTCCAATTTATTTGAACTAACTCTTTTCTCAATGGTTGTTTGTCATTATCAAAAAAGGGGAGAATGTAATTGGCATTGACAAAAGCAATGGTTTTGATGATAACAAACAAGAAAGGAATGGAAGTGCAAAGATCAAGTTCCAAGACTCTTCAAAGTTTAGCTTATAGGACTTAGATTTTGTGTAAAGGTAAATGAAAATCACACTAAGCTTAGATAAGTTTTAAACATCTTTATAAGTGTTTTAAAATGTTTAAATACCCAACAAACTATTTTTGGAAAGTTAGTCTTGATGGTATTTCAAATCTATGAAAAATAGCCAAGTTTGTGTTTTACAAAACTAACATTTGGTTACTGTTTTGATTAGAACTTTTAAAATACTTTGAGTTTTATTGTGAAACTTCTTGCATATGAAAAATAGCCTCAAATATCTTTCCAATGAGTGATCATTTGCTTTAAACAGATAAGAAATGAAGAAGTTATGATCATTTAAAGTCAATTTTCAAAAATAGGCAAGTTTGTGTTTTGAAAAGCTGACCTTTTATTACTATTTTGATCATAACTTTCAAAATACTTTTATTTTTATTGTGAAACTTATTTCATTTGAAAATAGACTCAAATATCTATCCAATAAGTGGTCATTCGCTTTAATTAGATAAGAAATGAAGAAGTTAAGACCTTTTAAAGTCAGTTTTCAAAATCAGAAATGTTGTAATCGATTACACAAGTCCTGAAATTAATTACAACGCTAGTAGAGGCCATGTAATCAATTATCAAAAGTGTGTAATCGATTACCAAGTGCCTAGAAAAGTTCCCAATGGCTATAAATGGCTAGTTTTCATAAAAAATCATTTCTAAACACTACCAAAGACTATTTTATCATTTGGGCTCTATTAATAAGTGTAGATTGAAGCATTTACACTTGGAGAAACTCTTGAACACTTGGTTTGATCCTTGAATCATCAAAATCATATTTTGAGCTTTAAAATGTGAATCCTTGATACCCATTGAGCTTCAATTTGTATTATCTACTCTTTGAGAGAGTTTCTATCTTCTACATTTTTCTATAATCTGTAGAAAGAGGGTGTGGTATCTCTCTAGAGTAAAGGGTGAGGTATCCCTTAGAGAGTGAGGTATCTCTCAAAGATTGTAAAGGGTGAGGTATCCCTTGAGGGTAAGGCATCCCTCAAAAGTTGTAAAGGGTGAGGTATCACTGTTTGAGGCTCAAGCACAAAGGGTGAGGCCTCCCAAGGTGTGTTGATAGCTCCACTTTGTAAAGTTTTTCAAGCACCCGTTCAAGCTTGAAGGTTTAGTGAAAAAATCTTGGGTGGTTCACTTGAGGACTGAACATAGGCCACAAGTGGTTGGAGGCTGAATCAGGATAAATCCTTATGTTTGCTTTTCTCAACTATATCTCTTTACATTTGCGCTTTAATTATATATGCTTGAGTTGAACTTGATATTTAACTTATTTGCTTGATTTCTTCTATATCTCAAGTTGTAGTTGAGTAGTCTATAATAGTTGTACCTTTATTGTGCATGTTCTGTTGCATTTATTAATTGAGTGATTCAAAATGCTTAATTTCTCAAAGTTGCATTAAAATTTATAATCACTCAATTCACCCCCCTTTTAGGTGATGGTTGCCATGGCTAACAATAACAGGATGCCCTTTTAAGGCTGTGATGTATATATATAACTTTTGTTATTGTGGCTCTCCATATTTACTCATTGTGTATGAATGATATGAGTTTAGTTTGTTGTTGTATGTTAGAAGTAGCATGGTCAATATTGATTATTCTTTTATATGACGATATATCTGGATAGCAAATATTGGGATATTACACTCAAGGTAATGGCATGATGCATTCCTTTGGATTAGTCTTAATACTACTAGGTAGTGTCCCTGGTGCCCTCGCTATCATCATTGTAGCCAACTAACTAATCTGAGTCTCCATGCTCTTCATTCTGGCCTCTGAATTCTGCATGTACTTCATCACAAAGTTTTCAAAATTTTGTCTCTCGTTAGACACTTGGAAACTTGGAGGTGGTTGCAGAGCTTTCTGTTGGCTCTACTGATTGTCCTGTTGACTTCCTCTTTTGAAATTTGGATGGTCCCTCCAACTGGGATTGTACGTATTGGCATATGGATTATATTGTTGCCGATTGGAATTACCAACAAAATTTGCTATTTCAAGCTCGAGGGCAAAATGACTACTAACTTGATAATTTGCACTTGTATGTCCTTGTCCGCCATATGCTTCACAAATGATTGGTGGGGTCGCATTATTTGTTACCATCAGAGTCTCAACCTTCTTTGTCAAAGCTTCCAATTGACTTAGAATGGCTGTAGAAGAATTAACAACATGTACAGTTGCTTGTTTCTTAAGAATCTGACACTTATCTTACCATTGATAATTGTTCAACGCCATTTCTTCAATCATTGCTTGGCTCTCAATAAGTGTTTTCCTCCATATTGTAGCTCCCGTAGCAACATCTATAAGTGAATGGTTAGCAGGTGACAAACCATTGTAAAAAGTTTGTACCTACTGTTATACGGGAAATCCATGATGTGGACATCTCCTCAACAACTCTTGAAAGCGCTCCCAAGCTTCATAAAGAGTGTCCATGTCAAATTGCACAAAAGAAGATATGTCATTCTTTAACTTGACAGATTTAGAAGGAGGAAAATACTTAGCCAAAACTTGTTGTGTCAAATGATCCTATGTGGTGATGGAATCCCTTGGTATTGACGTTAACCATTGACTTGCTCTATCCCTAAAAGAGAAAGGAAAGAGTCGCAATTGAATTGCATCATCTGTCACCCCATTGTACTTTATAGTATCACATAACTGTAAGAACCTAGCCAAATGCTAATTTGGACATTCCGAAGGCAATCCAGCAAACTGAACAAAATTCTGAATCATGGAGACCAATTTTAATTTGATCTCAAAACTATTAACTGCCACAGCTGGTCTTATAATACTCCCTTCATACCTTTCAGTCCTGGGCATAGAGTACTCAAGTATGGTCCGCTCTGATGGGATAGCTATTTCTTTATAGTTTACCTCAACTATTGGTTGTCTCTTTATCTTGTTTATATATTCTGTCACAACTTCTATATAAGATTGTTTCCTTAACCTATGAGCTATTTTCTTAATTTTTGGATCAAATGTCAAATTAGGAAACTGAGAATGAGTAAGCATAAAAAAATATGATGTGATAATTTAATTAAAAATAAAAAAATAAAATAAAATAAAAATAATATAAAATAAGAAATAATAATAATAATAATAATAATAATAATAATAATAATAATAAAAAATAAGAAATAAAATAAACTTTCCCGACAACGGTGCCAAAAATTTGATATGCATAAAATACACTAAGAGCAAGTGTACTATATCATCAAGTAATATAGGACTTGAGTCCCAATGATCGATCCCATGAGGAATAAATGGTAATTACTAGATTCATAAAACTCTTTGTTATCCAAACAATCAAAAGTGTATGAAGAAATTCAAAATAAAATTAGAAAACAAATAAAGAAAAATAATGAAGAATCAAACAAAGAATAAATAATCAGTGAGAGAGAGAGACTAGGGTGTAAGGTTTACTTGAATCCAATTATTCATATTTTCTTTCATTTATGATGTAAGGTAATTCTTTCACCAATATTCTCTTACCTGCTATTGAATCTCAATGGTCATGGATGAAACAATATTTCATTCCTAAATTTAATCATCTATTTGGTTGAATTAATTAGGAATTCATTAAGTCTCAATTCAAGAGATGAACTAACATACTTGTCAATTCCATTGGTAGAAAAAATTGATGTTTGGTCATTTACCAATCTGATCCTAGGCTTACCATATAGATCCACTCACTGAATGCGGATGATCACCGGTCAAACAATGAATTAACACATGCTAAAAGTGATCAAGTTATGACAAGAATGCAAGCAATATGATAAACCCTAAAAGAAATGTCCTTAATCAAATTAGAAATCAACCCCAAATAATTAGGAAAACAAGATCCCCCATAACCCTAGCTATGAGTTTAGTTACTCATGTTCAATACAAATAAACCCATATCACAATACAAACCCATGGAAAGAAAATCCAAAGAAAGGGGAAAACTAGAGGGAAAGAGAAATCAAAACCCCTTTTACAGTAATTATGATCTTCAAGTCTTCAAGAATCGAGTCTTCCCTTCGAAGCTATCCTCCAAGGTCTACTACCGCGACACTACTCTCAGGATAAGGGGTTTTCTGCGCGATATGCAAAGTGTAAAAGGTCTGTTGAATTGTGGCGCAACTCCCCTATTTATGGAAAAGAACGTGGTCTGTTACGCAACTAGCGCCTAGGTGCTAGCTTTTGGGCGCTAAGTCACTTAAACAAATACGCACTGCATTGCACATTGTGCGCTCAAGCGCTGAGACACTGAAGTTACGCTACTAGATATGCTTCTGGCGCTCAAGCGCCGCAACACCAGCGCTCAAGCATTGGTTGCCTGATGAAATTTTGTGCTTTTCCTTGATCTTTTAAATGTCCAGTCTTCTCCATGTGCAATTACCTGACAAAAACACACAACACACATAATAAAAATAGAATTAAACAATACTAAAAATATAACAAAACTTACGAACAAAGTTCAATAAAAAATATAAAAAAAATCAAGGAATTGAACCATAAAAATATGAGATATTGATGGTTCATTATTTACCTAATTTAAGTTTTCAACATTAATGCGGAGCTATCTATTATCATAGTTAGTTTGGTTACTTCATATAAAATAATTTTTATAGTTTTTTTTCTTTGTATAAAGTACTATTTTTCATATAGTATATATATATTTTTTAAATTTTTTCTTCTTTGTCTAAGTTTTTTAGTTCAATTGCTTGAGCTGCGGTTAAATTTTAATAATCTAATGACTTGACCTTTTGATAGGTCAACCTTCGATTTGTGTTATACAACTATGGTTAAATTTGTTTTGTTGGGACAAAGAGGAGCAAAGAAAAAAAAACTGTTTGTAAAGCCTGGATAAAGAATTTTAAATTTTCTTAAAAAAAATATACACGTAAAATAAGAGTTTTAACCAAAAAATTATTATAATTATTTTTTGGTCACCTTTGTACCAAAAAAATAATTTAAATTTTTTTTACGTAATTTCTAACATTTTTAATCAATATGTAAATTCAAGAATTTAATTTTACTATGTAAACATAGATAGTATTTGTTGTCATTTTTATTTGTCTATTCACACTCTTCATCAACTAACTTAATTCTTCTTTTTCTAAAATACTCTCTTATTAAATAATTGAGTTAACTACTAAACTAGTATACTAATCTAAAATCTGAATTAACAATATTTTGAGATGTTTAATATTAATTAATTATTTTTTAATTGACAATTTTAATAATTAATTTCAATCATAAAAATCATATCCTAATTGTAATACTTTTTTTAAATTCAAGATGTTTTAAGCAAAAAACAAAAAAAAAAACACTACACTACTAGCTAATAAAAAAATCGGTGTAAGAGTTTCTCTTATACAGGTGTCAATTAATCTGACACACAAACACAT
Source organism: Ormosia semicastrata (assembly GCA_029884595.1). NCBI lineage: Eukaryota > Viridiplantae > Streptophyta > Magnoliopsida > Fabales > Fabaceae > Ormosia > Ormosia semicastrata. The sequence continues at coordinate 67,444,841 of JAQQTO010000061.1, read as the reverse complement.
ACACCCACGCATACACGATCAATTGATATGGTGAACAATATTTCTAATAAATAAGGAGAATAACATTATATTTAATAAACAAAAAATATTTAATGTTCTAATCTCTAAATCAAAAGAAAAAAATACAATTTTTTATAAAATAAGAAAATAATTTTTATTTTATAAAACACTTCAAAATATTTTCATAAAAAACATGTATCCTTATAAAATAACTAATCTTCCTTGGCTTTAATGTTCTAATTCGAAGAATGTCTTTTTTATTTTATGAAAAAAATTATAAAACATTTTAGACACCATTCTATATGTATAAATTTTTTAATGAAAATATTTTTATATTTATTTTATTTAAAATACATATAATTTTTTATTTATAAATAATATGTTATTCCATAATTTATTTCATTTTTGAAAATTTGTATTAAAAATTTATACAACTTTGTTCTTGGAATTAAGTGCTATTTTATATTTTTATAAAAACATCCGTTATTATATATGGTTTTAAACTTCCATGATCTGGACGTATTTTTTATAATATTTATTTATTTAATTTTTTAATTAAAATACAAACTTTTTCATCTTATTGTATACAAAAAAGAATTATTAGTGGTTTTCACTTTTTTTAATTCAAAGAATAGAGTTAAATCTTCTTTCTTTATTAAATAAAGCATTTGACTCAATTATATGATAGGTAATTAGTTTATCTCAACTATTTAATAAAGGATATTTTAGAAAAATAGTAAAAAGTTAGTTGGAGAGTAGTGACAATAGACAATAGAGAGTGACAACAGACGCTTCTATAAACATGTATTGTTACATTATTAAAAGAATTTTAATAATACTTTTGTTCTCTTTATGAAGTGTGATTTTACTTTCTAAGTCTCAGTTTAATATGTATTTGATGTTGATTTTAGTGTCAAATCATTTATTTAGTTTCTTGAGCCTTTAACATGCCAAAGAAGAATGGTCTAATATTTAACAGAAAACATACTCCGAGAACCAAATGATGTTCCAAGAGAATTTTGCACAAAGTATATAGATCAATCCAAGAAGAGCATGATTCCTATGTTTTCTTTTACCGAAATGAAGTTTTAAGAAAAAAATGTGACCCGTTACCGGTATTCATGAATTAGATTGGATCGATTTTAACATGTAAACTCAACCGATCAAATCGAATCGATTCTTTAGTATAGAGAACCAATTGGTTTAGTTTAGATTTTGAAAACGATCTAATCTTTTAATGGTTTTTGGCCCAAAAAAAATTTCAAACCTAAAATTTTGTAAGCTAAAAGTAGCTCAATTTATTAAAAGGAAAATATAAGAAATAAAAAGAAATAGAAAATAGAAATAGCCCATTTAACATACATAAATCAACATTTAATTGGTAGCGACACATAGAGTGAGAGACATATGTGAGAAATTAGAGTTATTATGGGTAAAAGTATAAATTTAAGGTTAAATTAATCTGTAGGTCCTTGTAGTTTTATTAAGTTTTTAATTAAGTCCCTATAGTTAAAAAGTTTTTAACAAAGTCCTTATAATTATAAAACTTTGTAATCGAATCCTCGAAAACTAACACCGTTTAACTCTCATTTCTCCTCCTTCCAAGTCAAGTTCTGTCGAATGAAGATCAATTATGTCGAATGAAGATCAGTTCTGTCGAATGATGCATAAAGCTGTCGAAAAAAAAAGAAATCTGTCTTTCTCATGCATTTTTCCCGTCTTCCCCCTCCCTCTCATTTCTCCTCCTTCCAAGTCAAGTTCTGTCGAATGAAGATCAATTACGTCGAATGAAGATCATTTCTGTCGAATGATGCATAAAGCTGTCGAATATGCTAGAAGATTAGTTCTGTCGAATGATGTATAAAGCTGTCGAAGATACTAGAAGATCAGCAGAATTTCTAATTCGACGGATGGATGTTGACATTGGAAAAATCTTCTTAGTGTTGAACCGACGAAAGTACTAAATGGTCAGAAATTCTAATTCGACTGATATTCGACTGATATTTAACGGAAGTTAAACGATGTTAGTTTTTGAGGACTCGGTTACAAGGTTTTATAGTTATAAGGACTTTGTTAAAAAAAATTTAATTATAGGGACCTAATTAAAAACTTGATGAAACTATAGGGACCTACAGATTAATTTAACCTAAATTTAATAATAAATATTATAATATATAATATTAATTGATTTGAATTTGATTAGATAGGTTTCAAAAATTAAAACCGAAAGTTGATCCAATCTAATTGATTTTCAAAAAATAAAAAAGAACCAAATTTATTTGATTTTAATTAAATTTTATTTTATCAATTCAATTTTGGTTTAATTTTTTGTTTGAATTGAATTTTAATACCCCTACTAGCCAACAAGTAAATGAGGAAAATCCAAATTTAATGAGATGTTATAAAAAAAAAGGAACAAAACAAATACAATGCAAGTGAATAAGAGAATCCATATATATTGGATTGTTGGTAAAAAAATAAAAGACACATGTGAGTTTAGGGACAAAACAAATACAATGGCAAGTGAACAGGAGAATCCATATATATTGGATTGTTGGTAAAAAAAATAGAAGACACATGTGAGTTTTGGATTTTAGAAGTTGATAAAAGATTTTGTCCAAACAAAAAAAAAGTTGATAAAAGACAAAACTAAAAAGTAGAGGGAAGATTTCAATCAACTTATTTCTCATCAATTGGTTATAAGTCACATTTTAAAGAAGTATATAACTTCATCACCAAACAAGTTTTAGAAAGAGTGTGTGAGTGTCTTGGTAGCATTTTCCTTCCTATTTTTATCAATTTATTTACAAAATGTTTAAAAATAGAAAAGAGAATAAGAATAAAGTGACAATTTTATAATTATTAATAAAAATATATTAATAGAAAACAAATCAAACACTCTCTAAGTAAAGAAAAATGCTAGTCACACATCTCTCACACTCACATTTCTCAAATCTACCTTTATGTCAGAATCAGAGTATAACTGTGTAGAAAATGAGATGAGTTCAGTTATAATCAAATGATAAAAACTATGCAGATGTGAGATGATAAGGGGTGGCATTTAAGATGGACCCTTGATAACACCCACTGGATTAATAATAAATTAGATGGAGTGTGTGGATTGTCCACTTGCTCATCAGGTAGCATGTTAAGAGTCAAAATTTAAAGTTAGTCCCTAAAAAGAGGGTTATTTGTCAAAAAGACTCACATGTCCCAAGACCATGGAAGGTGCGCATTAGAGCATCCTCCACCTCGACTCCAAGCAAAGAGCCAACTACTACTTAGAAAACCAATCAGCACAAAACTCCATAGCCACTATATTCTATATTGCATCATTGGCATGAAGCCACAAACTTAGTAAATTAATTCTTGAAGCCATACCTTTGCCCTGAGGAAGTGGATGATGATGTAGTCATCAACTTTTAAGAACCCATTAATAAAGCCTCCTTCTATCATTCATTTTAGAGGCCACGGGCGACGAAGGATGTCCATGCTGGCAGTTGATTGATTATAAGTCCCACAAAGATGGATTCTGAGGTTGGTGAACTATTCCACAAATGCATCTGGTATGGAGAGATGGAGGTTGAATGCCATAATTTATGTTGTTGTTGTCCTGATCTTTGAATTTGGCTTCAATTTTGTCAATTATATTTGAGCTCATTAATGCATATGGGCTAATTATATATGAGCATAGTAGATTAATAAATATCCTTTTCAATGTGATTCTAGGCACATTCACATGTTAAAGCATTTGTTGGTGTATTGTGCGATGACTGTGTTTGTCCCTTTATAAGCTGCAAGTGCACGGATCGAACAAGTAATACAGTTTAAGAGTAGGATATCATTCCCACGAGGACTACATTACTTCTAATGCTAATTATCAACCAGTAGCTTAAATAATTCTATTCAAGAACATAAAATTTAGGAAAAATGCATTTCAATTAAATCTAAAGACTGAAATGCAATAAAATGAAAATAAAGATAATGTTTAGAGTTTAGGAAATCCTTATTCACCTCCTTACTTCAATTGGTAATATGCAACCCTTGCAAGTAACATGAATGAATTGTTTAGTTAGCTTGAGAATCTAACTTAGTTAAAAGCCTATGTCTAGGTCAATCAATCATGCTTCATTTACTTAACACACTATGTTTCCATGAGAACTAGTACAAAATCCACTCATTACGGATTATTCTCAAACACCTTCTATGCATGGCTAAGAGGTATATTTCTATCCCATTAGCGAATCAACTCATCCTACCATGAGAATGAAATCGAACATGCATCAACCATATATATGATCTCAAATCCAAATTCCTATGTCTAGGTTCATCAGATTTCAACAAATCACTTAAAAGTTAGCCAAACAATCAAGACCATTAAGATATATATGATTGAACAAAACCATACATCATGATAAACTCAAAGAATTACAAAATCATCAATATCCATAGAAGGATTGAAAGTAATCCCTAAATACAGGTTAGCTACTCATTGAACACAAAAATATAACCACAAAAACCATGTTCATGATACAAGGAAAAGACAAAAGAGAAAGGAAAAAGAAGGAAGCTCAATAAATGTGATTTTTTATGCTTAAAAGATCCTCCATGAAGAAGATGGCCTCTAACCTTGCTCTCTTTTGCTTCTTCTCAGTCTCAAACTGAAAACCTAGTCGCAGCTTCTCTAAAACTAAAAAGCTATCTTACTAAAACTAATAAAATAATATTTATAGGCTTAGAAAATAGAGTCACGCTGCGGCATTAACATTCTTGCACCACAGCGCGTATTCAATTTAGGTCACCATGCCGCGGCATACGCTCTTTTGCGCTGCAACGTTCAAGCCTCGGGTTCTCTATATGTAGCAAGGGAATACACCACGCCGTGACATGAACATGTCTGAGCTGCGGCGTGAGATGTTGAACTTCACACTTGGCTTTCTCTTCCAATTTTGGTCCAAATCTTCCAAATTTCAGCTTGATTAGAGCCCTTTCTGTTAGCCATGGCAACCATTACCCAAGAGGGGGTGAATTGGGTAATTAAAAATTTTAATACAACTTTGACAAATTATGCATTTTGAATAACTCAATTAATAAATGCAGCGGAATAAGTCTAATAAATGTACAACTATTGAGGATTACTCAAATACAACTTGGGATATATGATGAACTAAGTGAATAAGCTAGATATCAAGTTGTAACAATCAAAACATCAAGATATGCAATAGATAAATATATTTCACTAAATACTGAATTTAAAGAGTGTAGGGAAGAGAGAATCAAACTCAAGAATTTATCCTGGTTCAGCCACCAACCACTTGTGGCCTACATCCAGTCCCTAAGCTTAACTTGAGATTTTCTTCACTATCTCCTAGACTTCACGAGTGCTAGGAAAACCTTTGTACATACAAGAGTACTCCTCACACCTTGGGATACCTCACCCTTATGCTAGAGCCTCCAATTCTTCAAGCTTCACAGGTGCTTGATGACTTTTACAATCAAGAGCACTCACAACACCTTTGGGATACCTTACCCTTTGTGTTTGAGTCTCACTACAAGGGATACCTCACCCTTTTCTCTCTTGAGGGATACCTCACCCTCTTACAATGATTTCAAGGTGAATAGAAAGAATAGAAACTCTCACAAGAGTAGATATACAACTTGAAGAAAAAGAATAGATAATAAGAAAACTCTCTCAAGAGTGGATAATACAAGTTGAAGCTCAATGGGTATAAATGATTTACACTTTAAAGCTCAAAATATTATTTTGATAATTTAAGGATCAAAACAAGTGTTCAAGAGTTTCTCTAAGTGTAAATGCTTCAAATATCACTTATATAGAGAGCCCAAATGATAAAATAGTTGTTGGTAGTGTTTAATAATGATTTTCTATGAAAACTAGCCGTTTATAGCCGTTAGAAACGTTCCTGGGCACTTGGTAATCGATTACAAGCTTTCTGGGCACTTTGTAATCGATTACACACTTCATGTAATCGATTATACGGTTCTGTCAACGTTGTAATCGATTACATGACTTGTGTAATTGATTACACCATTTCTGGTTTTCAAAACCGATTTTAAAAGGTCATAACTTCTTCATTTCTTATCCAATTAAAGCAAATGACCACTCATTAGAATGATCTTTGAGTCTATTTTCATATAAAAGAAGTTTCAGAAAAAGATCAAACTATTTTGAAAGATATGATCAAAATAATAACCAAAGGTCAAATTTTCGAAGCTCAAACTTTAATTGGTCATAACTTTTTCGTTTCTTATCCGTTTAAAGCAAATGACCAGTCATTGGAAAGATCTTTGAGTCTATTTTCAAATGAGATAAGTTTTAAAGTAAAAATCAAAGTATTTTGAAAGTTATGAATAAAAGAGTAACTATATGTCAGTTTTGCAAAACACAAACTTAACTATTTTTCATAGATTTGAAATACCACCAAGACTAGCTTTCCAAAAACATTTTGTTGGGCATTTAAACATTTTAGAAACACTTGTAAAGATGTTTAAAACTTATTTGAGCTTAGTGTGATTCCTTTTTACTTTTACACAAGATCTAAGTCCTATAAGCTATTCTTGAAGAACATTGGGACTTGATCTTTTGCTACCATCAATTCTTAATGTAATCCAAGCTTCCAAAGAAAATCTTCTCTGTAAAATTTGCAAAACCTTGGAACATCTTTTCATTCTCATCCTTCTTGAGTTGAGCATAGTTGTGATCTTTGGCTTTCTAGTTGCAATGCTCATTCTTGGTACTTGGACTACCTATAAAGTATTACTCACTTAAAACAAGCATAGTTAGTCCAAATTCATAACTCAATATCTTCATATGCATTATTCATAAATGTATAATTCTAGTTAGTTTAACATGCATATAAGAAGAGCCAAATCCAATGTTAATTTAATACAACTCATATAACATATTATTGAATATATTTTATGGTGAATGTTACATATTTCTCATTGCATGATTATTGAATGAAATATAATTAGATAAATTACATCATCATGCATGATACAATATATCTCATTAAGCACATCTATGTAACATGATCAATATTCTTTTGTGATGCATTTGACATCTATTAAGCACAACTATAAAGCGTAAGCATCATTCTTTTTATTTTATATTTGTCATAATCAAAACCTAACATATTAAACCATTGGGGTAAACCTATTTCCACAATCTCTCCCTTTTTTATGATGACAAATTACCAAAGAAAAATATGTTTAGTAATATATAAGAATATATATATTCATGTAAGCATATCAAACAATAAGCATAAGAACATATTTTTCTTTCCAATCCTCTCTCCCCCTATTTGACATCAACAAAAAGGCTTAGGAAGGAAATATAATATTTTCTCTCCCTATAGATAAAACTCATATTGTCAAGAAGGGTAGGATCTTTTCAATGAAAGAATCAAAAGATATGAAGTTTAAGAAAGTTTACCTTCTTTCATTGATAAAGGGAAAGACATTAAGAGATGATAGTATTAACAATAAAGCACTTCATGTCAAACAATGATGTAAGTCAAGGGATATAAACAACAATTTAAGAACTAAGCTCTCCCTCAAAATATGCATATTATCAAAATATTAAACATAATTGTTTAACATAGTTATGCATATATTTATAGTCAACAAGGATATGGAAGAAGGATATGTAAGATAAGCTCCCCCTTATTGAAGCACAAGATAGATAAAGGGAAATATACATGCCAAGACCATATAAGCACATTAGCATAAAGAAAAGCAAGGCATAGAAACATATTCTTAATCCCTCAAACATAACCATTTTAAAAACTCTCCCCCTTTCAAAAAGAATTTTATAATAACACATTACATTTCCAAAAGCATTTTAGAAGGGTAGAAAGGTTTTATATTAAAATCACATATTCCTTGAGAGTGATCAAATCTAAGTTAAAAGAGTATTTGAAAGTACATCTCCTCCTTTTCAAATTGAACAAGAGCCTTGAAAAGATAAAACACATTTGAAGAATAAGACTTATCTTTTGAAGTATGAATATTGATTTCTATATAACATTTCAAAAGATTTATTTGGAAACTTTCTTAAATACTCTCTCAAGATTTAATAAACATTTCAAAGCAATGAAGAGAGTACTATATTTATAGCATAAATTGAATGATTTCCAAATTTTTTTAAGACAATTAGGAGATAATAATACTTTTTAAATCTTAAAACAAGTTCAAAAGATTCTCAAGGATATGAAACTTGAAAAGCTTCTTTTTAAAAAAAATATTTTTAATCAAACTAGAAATTCTTTTCAAAACAAGAGCATGATTCTCATAGGTATTATATCACTAAGAAACCATAAATTAAGAGAATCATAGATATCAAACATTCATCTTGATGAAATATGCTATTGGGATCAAAGAATGTATAGAACTAATATCATTCATATATGCAATGACAAAATTAGCAAGTTAATATCCAATTAAGCACTTTGCCAATGCTAAGCATACTTTTCATGTAAGGAAAGCATCTAATCTTTTAAGATCAATTTATCAACAAGTATCATATAATTCATAGCATATAGAATATCACAATAGTTTAGGGATAGAGATACTTATTGGGTTAGATAGAAAGTGATGCTCCTTTAGAATGTTCTTCATTTAGGTCCTTTGAGTTTATACTTTCTTCCATTGAGTATTTCATTCCATTGCACTTGAAGAAAGTTTCCTCATTTCCCTTTTCATTCAACTCTTCTCATTTATCCACATATGCTTGACACTTTAATATTTGATGGTTATACTTGAAGCACATAGAGACACTTGCAAAGCTAACTTTAAAATTTTTCTAAAACATAGGTTAGCATCAAATATCATTGAATCTCATTTACAAGCATAATTTAGATTGATATATAATGTAAAACATGTATTACATTATCTACCATGCAATGTTAGTTCTAACAAGAATGCATGAAGCACATATGCACTTGAATCCACAAATATGATTTAAATATTTTAAGGCATGATTCAAGTTTATCAAGAAATACATTATCAATATCAAAACTTATATAAGCATTTTGGGGCAAACAATGATCATGTTAGGCATGTAATATCAAGTAAAAAATTTTAGTACGCACACATGCCAGTCAAGATCAAAAGGTCCCTTATTGTAATGAAAGGATTGAAAAATCATGGAACTATAACTTTTGAGATCATTTATGATTCATTTTAAGATATACTTCATTAAAAAGAATATTGAAGTTTAAAGGCAAGTTCAAGGCACAAAAATGAATCATTTACTTCTTATTTTCAAGATATGAATATATCAAGCAATTTCAAACAAGAAGACATATAACATTTTACTTTCCAATCTCCAAGTGAGTATATAAGACAATTAAGCATCAAAGAGAAAGGATTAAAACTACTTATGAGCATGTGAACTTTCATATTTGAACGAAGAGAGATAGTCACAAGCTCAAGATAAGAAATATTATCATAAAACATGTCATTCCAAATAAGATATGTATTTATCTAGCATGTTAGCATATGTAAAGATACTTTTAAAAAATAATGCTAGAAAAGTATAACTTAAGGCATGTTAAGGCATAAAAACAAATCTCTACTTATCCAAATATCATATGATATTCAATTTAAAGCTTAAATAAGGGTAAGAGAATGATGTCACTGAAAATGTACTCTTTGAGTTTTTGTAGGTGACTCCAACTTCCATGCCTCAAGGCTCCTTGAGAATGTTATGGTTCTCTATGTCATCCTTTTATGTTTTCATTACTCTTGGAGAACTTGGACCATTTTAAGTTTTTGCAACCTCAAGTAGCATGGTTGTATTTCACTTCAAAGCATACTTGAGCTAATAGTCACCCTACAACACAATTCAAAGCATTTTCTTTAGTATCCGCCAATTTTGGATCCATAGAGGTTAGTCATTGATCATTAATCTATTATGCTCTCATAAATATCAATTTTTCCATAGTATGTAAATTGAGCACAACATATTTAAATAATCAATTACCATTAAGCACAGAGCCAATAGCATGCTTACTTTCATGATATATAGACAATTCAAAACATAGCAAGCATACCTAGGTATTGTAGAGCCTCATATACCAAGATATATAACAAATTAATGAGCTATGGTACAATAAGAATAAACATAATCATGTGTTAAACAAAATATTTAGATTTTACCAAGAGCACATGATTCTATTAATCATTTAAGGCCTACAAGGAATATACCTCAAATTTATTGACTTTACAAGTGAATGTTCATGAGAGGTAGAAACTTTTGATACCTTGGTTTTGGTGATCAAGGAAACTCTTTTCCTTACCCATTGCTTCTCTTTTGGTGTTTTGAACTTTGCAAGTTCTACATTTTGTACTTGAGAAGCTTTGGTTGAAGTCATCTTCCTTCTTTGATCAAAACTTCTACCAATGGGCTTTGGAAGCATTCCTCTTGATGATTCCTTCTTTACTTGACCAATTTGTCCATCCTTTTGAGAATTTTTCTGCATAATTGAAACATAGGAGGACATTTTGGTACCCATTTCATCTTGGGTCCTTGAATATTAGTATTAGGGCATTTAAGATATTTAGGAACCCATACCATACTATTTCTCATATAAGGATTTCTTCTATAATTGCATAAATGAGAAATATATCCTAGATGACCACAAAAATTACAAACAATTGAATTTAATGATGGATTGGTCCTTTGAAGATTATCTTTAGAAAACTTAAGCTTTTTGTTGTTAATACATTCTATGTTATTTTTGCCACAAGCCTTACTTGAATTTTCATATGAAATAACATCAATTGTATTCTTATTAACACACATGGATTGTAAGCAAATAGAATCATTAGCTTTGACAAATTCAAAAGATAAGTTCTCAACTTGATTTTTTAAATCAATGCATTTTTCACAAGAAGTTGAGGTTTCACATTTCAAAGGCATTTCCTCATCAAGAAAAGCATATTCATTTTTCAAGTTTTCAATTTCATTTTCAATGGAGGCAATGTTTTCCAAACAAGATAAGTTTTTCATTTCTAAATTCAATAAACTATCATACAATTCATTATATGCACATTGTAGCTCATCATAGGAAGGACCATAATCAAGATAGGCATTATTTACCTCAAGGTTCTTTGGAGTCAAGTGGGAGGTTGTCATAATTTCTTGCACTAATGACTCTTCAAGGGAATCACCATCTTCCTCATTGTTGTGCATCAAAGCTTCAAGAGTATATACCAATTAGTTTTGCTTTGCCACCTCTTCAAATTGAACATCATTTTGAGGATATTTTTCACAACAAGATTCCTTCAATGGTTTTTGCTCTTCTTGCTCTCTATGTACAACTTTATACAAAAAATCATTGTTAGTAAAATAGATATCATCAAGAGTATCCCATATATCTTTAGCACTAGAGCAACTCTTAATTTTAGCATAAGCATCATCTTTTAAACCACTTCTCAATATTTGCATTGCTCTAATGTTTAATGAAAAGCATTTCTTATCATAATTATTCCAAGTTTGTTTTGATTTGCATGTAAATTCATCAAGCATAATATCCCATAAATCAAGATCAATAGATTGCATATAAATTTCCATTCTAGCTTTCCAATAAACAAAATTCACACCATCAAAGAATGGTGGTTTATTAATTTCAAAATAATTCATTTTGAAAAGCTTTCAATAGTTGTCAAACAAATAAGGATCTTTAACTCTAAGCGGTTAAGCTTTCACCAGAGCACGAAACTCTGATACCACTTGTTAGCCATGGCAACCATTACCCAAGAGGAGGGTGAATTGGGTAATTACAAATTTTAATACAACTTTGACAAATTATGCATTTTGAATAACTCAATTAATAAATGCAGCGAAATAAGTCTAATAAATGTACAACTATTGAGGATTACTCAAATACAACTTGGGATATATGATGAACTAATTGAATAAGCTAGATATCAAGTTGTAACAATCAAAACATCAAGATATGTAATAGATATATATATTTCACTAAATACTGAATTTAAAGAGTGTAGGGAAGAGAGAATCAAACTCAAGAATTTATCCTGGTTCAGCCACCAACCACTTGTGGCCTACATCCAGTCCCCAAGCTTAACTTGAGATTTTCTTCACTATCTCCTAGACTTCACGGGTGCTAGGAAAACCTTTGTACATACAAGAGCACTCCTCACACCTTGGGATACCTCACCCTTGTGCTAGAGCCTCCAATTCTTCAAGCTTCACAAGTGCTTGATGACCTTTACAATCAAGAGCACTCACAACACCTTTGGAATACCTCAACCTTTGTGTTTGAGTCTCACTATAAGGGATACCTCACTCTTTTCTCTCTTGAGGGATACCTCACCCTCTTACAATGATTTCAAGGTGAATACAAAGAATAGAAACTCTCACAAGAGTAGATATACAACTTGAAGAACAAAGAATGGATAATAAGAAAACTCTCTCAAGAGTGAATAATACAAGTTGAAGCTCAATGGGTATAAAGGATTTACACTTTAAAGCTCAAAATATGATTTTGATAATTCAAAGATCAAAACAAGTGTTCAAGAGTTTCTCTAAGTGTAAATGCTTCAAATATCACTTATATAGAGAGTCCAAATGATAAAATAGCTGTTGGTAGTGTTTAATAATGATTTTCTATGAAAACTAGCCGTTTATAGCCGTTAGAAACGTTCCTGGGCACTTGGTAATCGATTACAAGCTTTATATAATTGATTACAAGCTTTTTGGGCACTTTGTAATCGATTACACACTTCATGTAATCGATTACACGGTTTCTGTCAACGTTGTAATCGATTACATGACTTGTGTAATCGATTACACCATTTCTGGTTTTTAAAACCGACTTTAAAAGGTTATAACTTCTTCATTTCTTATCCAATTAAAGCAAATGACACTCATTAGAAAGATCTTTGAGTCTATTTTCATATGAAAGAAGTTTCAGAATAAAACTCAAAGTATTTTGAAAGATATGATCAAAATAGTAACCAAATGTCAAATTTTCAAAGCTCAAACTTTAATTAGTCATAACTTTTTCGTTTCTTATCCGTTTAAAGCAAATGACCAGTCATTGGAAAGATCTTTGAGTCTATTTTCAAATGAGATCAAAGTAAAACTCAAAGTATTTTGAAAGTTATGATCAAAAGAGTAACTATATATCAGTTTTACAAAATACAAACTTAACTATTTTTCATAGATTTGAAATACCACCAAGACTAGCTTTCCAAAAACATTTTGTTAGGCATTTAAGATTTTAGAAACACTTGTAAAGATGTTTAAAACTTATTTGAACTTAGTGTGATTCCTTTTTACCTTTACACAAGATCTAAGTCCTATAAGCTATTCTTGAAGAACATTGGGACTTGATCTTTTGTTACCATCAATTCTTGATGTAATCCAAGCTTCCAAAGAAAATATTCTCTTCAAAATTTGCAAAAGCTTGGAACATCTTTTCATTCTCATCCTTCTTGAGTTGAGCATAGTTGTGATCTTTTGCTTTCTAGTTGCAATGCTCACTCTTGGTACTTAGACTATCCTATAAAGTATTACTCACTTAAAACAAGCATAGTTAGTCCAAATTCATAACTCAATATCTTCATATGCATTATTCATAAATGTATAATTCTAGTTAGTCTAACATGCATATAAGAAGAGCCAAATCCAATATTAATTTAATACAACTCATATAACATATTATTGAATATATTTTATGGTGAATGTTACATATTTCTCATTGCATGATTATTGAATAAAATATAATTAGATAAATTACATCATCATGCATGATACAATATATCTCATTAAGCACATCTATGTAACATGATCAATATTCTTTTGTGATGCATTTGACATCTATTAAGCACAACTATAAAGCATAAGCATCATTCTTTTTGTTTTATATCTGTCATCATCAAAACCTAACATATTAAACCATTGGGGCAAACCTATTTCCACACTTTCTGTAATAGAGAAAACACCAAGTTACTCACAGTTGCAATTTCACTTAATCACTTACAAAATATGCACAATTTGCTCAAAATCATATAAGAATATATCCAAATTGAATTTGACAAATATAAGCCTAAAATCTTCTATATATGCATAACAAACAAGGACTAAGCTATTAATATAGCATAGATATACGACACAAATAACTACATTTCATGGAGTTATCACACCCCAAACCTAGATTTTTGCTAGTCCTCGAGCAAAATAAATTATGATTAAATAAACCTATTTGAAATTGTACTTCAACATACATTCAGCAAATATTATAATTTTAATTTTCTTTTTAAACCATAGCTAGTGTACAATGATTGTATAAACCCTCAAAGAATGCTAATACCTCTTAGTCTGCTCCACATATACACAATCCTTAACATGCTAACAATCAAAGCTTTCTTTCATGCAAATTACATTTTCCATAAACATGCAAGATAAACTTCTCCTAGTCAAGTCATACTCATCCAGATAAGTTTATGAGCATACATGTATATGAATCATAAAATTCACAAAATTGGTTCTAAACTCTCTCTCCACTAATGTAAATCACATACAACTAAAGATCAAAAGGGACTTCAACAGCTTGTAATGTAAGGCCAATGGTTAAGGGAATATGAATAAATAAGGAAATGCTACAATACAAACATTGAAAAACATAAACATGTTATTTCAAGACTTGAGCCTCCAACTGATATTAGTAAGGTATTCAAAAGTGAAAGAATAAAACTTGTCAGAACCTTTCAATGCTTTTCATATTTTTCTCTTCTTATGCCATTCCCTTACTTTTTTTTTTTTTTTTGCAAAGCAATGCTTTTTTTCTTTGATTGCATCTAGTTTCTTCAAACTCATTTTGTATTGGATATGCATGAATACCCCTAATCACTAGACTCACTTCAAGAAATCACATATTATGTACTCAACAAATAATGATGGTAGGAAGAAAATGCAATGCTTTCACATGCATTAGAATGGTTATAGGGTAAGGAAAATAAGGGTGGTGAAAAACATATAAGGCCGAACATTTATAAAGCTTCAAAAGGGGACTTATGGATATAATCATGTTAGGGTAAGCTTTTAAGGCTCAATCAATCCAAACAATACCCTAATCATTTCCTCAATCATGCATAATCTAGGATTTCACCTCAAGAGAGTTTAAAAATAGTTTCTAGGATAATTGAAACTCTACATGTACATCCATAAACTTTCTCTAGACAAGCACTCTTATCATTTTCAAAGTTACACGTGCATATATGTGGGATGTAAATCATGCATAAAAATGACTAAATTGTTTCACATGCTTCATGATCGCAAATGGTTTCACTGAAAAGGGGGCAAATAGCAACATTTTATATCATTAGACAACCAAAACAACATCAGCAATTGGCAACATGTCATGCATTCAAATAGATCCCACTTTTTTTCAATTCAAGCATGCATAACATCATGTGCATAATATTAAAAATTGATAATATTTCTCAAAACCCATCAGTAATAGACAAAGCAATATAAAAACATGATAATATAGTGGCTATCACTACTGCATATAGTAAACATCGTCACATGTTATACATTCAACATTATATTATCCAAAACGTGCAATGATACTCCTCCAAACCAAAGTGAGATAGCGTCCCCACTGTACATGGTGCATAGGGTACCTAAACCTGTCAAAAATATTTACACTGTTAGTTTAAGCATACTTAAAATATAGAAAAACATGAAAAATAAAGGAAATATATACAAAACAGGGTTGCACACCACAACATAAAACATCCACGATGCAATGCACACAAAAAACCCAATAACGCTGCGACATTCATAAACATTCAAACTTACGCAGCGGCATTAACAGTTACACAGCAGCGTATTTCATCATGAAACATTTTTTTTTTTGGTTTTACAAGAACACCGCGGCGCTGATCTCCTTTGGATTTTGGCCTGGAATGCCAGTGCGCCGTGGCGTGACAAGGAGTATGCCATGACATAAAGAGTTAGTTTGCAAAATTCAGTAGTAAAATCAGTTCTGCTGCTGGTTCTGCTCCAAAAGGGTCTCCAACACCTATAAAACTTATCCAAAAGGTTAAATTACAGCATATAGAAAAAAAATATAATAAAATCATAAAATCAACATACTGATATATTTAAGACATAAACTAAAGAACTTAGGTTCCCTCTTAAGAAGGGCCTGATTTATAGTCCAGGTAGGACTTTTTCAGCAGTCTTGGCCTGTGGAAAGTATTTGTTCATAAACTTGTTGCACACATCAAACCAAGTAACAATAGATCCCGCTGGTAGATATTATAACCAACTTTTAGCTCTATCTCTCAGAGAAAATGGAAAGAGCATTAGACGAACAATATCTTCAGAGACTCCATTATGCTTGAAAGTGTTACACATCTCCAGGAAATTTGATAGGTGGGCATTGGGATCTTCTCTCAGCAAATCGCCAAATTACACTGAAGTTTGTATCATTTAAATTATGGTCGATTTGATCTCAAAATTGTTAGCACAGGTGGGAGTTCTTCTTATACTTGATTGTAAATTCTCCATTTGAGGAGTTACGAACTCCCTCAAAGGCCTCGTATGACTATGATCATCCTTGATTGTTATTGTACCTTAAAACACAAAAGATTGAAGACTTAAATTAAAATGAACTATACAAAACTTGAATTAGAAATAAATAAGCTCGTTGTCAATATTAGCAATACAGAAATTAATCGTAATCCCTGACAACGGCGCCAAAAACTTGTTTGTCCTTTTATAGGGTGCAAGTGCATGGATCAAACAAGTAATATAATTTAAGAGTAGAATATCGTTCCCACGAGGATTACGTTACTTCTAAAGCTAAATATTGATCAATAGGTTAAATAATTCTATTCAAGAACATAAAAATTGGGAAAAGTGCATTTAAATTAAATCTAAAGACTGAAATGCAATAAAATCAAAATAAAGATAATGTTTAGAGTTTTGGGAATCTTTCTTCACCTCCTTACTTCAATTAGTAATATGCAACCCTTAAAAGCAACATGAATGAATTGTTTAGTTAGCTTGAAAATCTAACTTAGTTAAAAGCCTATGTCTAGGTCAATCAACTATGTTTCATTTACCTAACTCACTATGTTTCCATGAGAACTAGTGCAAAATCCACTCATTAAGGACTATTCTCAAACACCTGCTATGTATGTCCAAGAGGAATATTTTTATCCCATTAGCGAATCAACTCATCCCGCCATGAGAATGAAATCGAACATGCATAAATCATACATATGATCTCAAATCCAAATTCTTATGTCTAGATACATCAGATTTCAACAAATCACTTAAAAGTTGGCCAAACAATCAAGAGCATTAAGATCTATATGATTGAATAAAACCATACATCAATATAAACTTAAAGAATTACAAAATCATCAATATCCATAGAAAGATTCAAAATAATCCCTAAATATACTCATTTAACATGAAAATATAACCACAAAAACCATGTTCATGACACAAGAAATAGAAAAAAGAAAAAGGAATAGGAAGGAAGCTCAATAGATGTGATCTTTGATGCTTGAATGATCCTCCATGAAGAAGATGACCTCCAACCTTGCTCCCGTTGCCTTCCTCTCAGCCTCAAACTGAAAACCTAATCGCAACTTATCTAAAACTAAAAGGCTCTCTTACTAAAAATAATATAACAGTATTTATAGGCTCAAAAAATAGAGTCACGCTGTGGCATTAACATTCTTGCGCCATGATGCGTATTCAATTTAGGTCACCACACCACGACATATGCTCCTTTGCGCCGCGGCGTTCAAGCCTCGAGTTCTCTATATGCAGCAGGGGAATGCACCACGCCGCAGCATGAACATGCCTACGCCGCGGCATGAGATGTTGAACTTCACACTTGGCTTTCAATATAGCAAATATATAGGGTATAAATAACTACATTTCATAGAGTTATCAGGCTGTTGTAATGTTTGGTTAGTTTAGGGTTGATCTAACAGTGTAAATTGGGATAAAAACTACTTTTTTTTGTTTACATTACTGGTTTTTGTCAATGGGGTCATGGAGGTGGATTATTTATAAATTATGATTTACAGAGGTTTCTAGTATGATAATTGCTGTAGTACTATGAATGAGCAATTGTAATTGAAATCTTTTTGTAATGAATTTGAATATGCATGACATGTGAATGGAGTTATGTTGACTCCATAAATTTATCCTAAACAAAATTGCTTGGCCATGTTGTGGAGCTTTAATTAATGTATCAAGGTAATGGTAATTGTGGTGTGAACCTCACAATTGTAATTGTGGATCCATAATGGGAAAATGCTAGTGGTCTTTATAAACAAAGACATTAAAAGTTACAAGTCAGTTAGCCTATATATAGCATACTTAAAGAAGGGGTTTGACTGTGAGGTAATTTGGCCTTTCATTGCCTTTAGTATAAGTAATTTATCTTTATTATTTAGATAAACATTTCATATGCAATTGAAACTTGTATTATGTTTATATGAATTTAGGATAGGTGTGAGGTTTTGAAGCTTGGAGTCTCATGGTAAAGGAGGGCATAATGAATTTGAAGGTGATTTTTATGAACAAATAAGTAAGACTTCATTGTGATGTCCTCTTTTTGCTTTTTGATATTGTAGGAATAAAACATGTTATATTGCAAGAAGAACCTTGACTAGAAATTAGATAATTTATGGAATAAGTACTATGTTGATATAGTTTGCATGACAAAATAATCCTCCCAAGTCCCAACCCTTCATATGTTCACATACTTGAAGATTTGATAACGCCTTTATTAAGATATTTGTTTTTCCGATTTGTACCCAACCCTTCAATATGGGAGGAATGTTCTTAAAAATTGAAATTATGATTTGAAAATTATATCTTGTATTCTTAAACTTTAGAAATTATTGTGTGTTGCTACTGGGTAGGAAAACAAAAAGAAAGCATATATTAAAGGGAAACTGTAATACTTAACATGTTGTGACATGGTGACATTACAATGTTGCACAACATACACAGAAGCACATAAAAGGTCTAAAGATTTAGAAGTTAGGATAAATGTAAGATTTTATGTTACATGATAGTATGCTTCTATTGAAACCTATAAACGTAGATTTTTGCACTAACAAATGCTTTTTTCTTGAGTCTTGTGGACATTTTGAACTTTTAAACTAATAATTCTTCTCCTTTTGTGAAATGTTATTACCCACCCAATGCCATCCCTAAATTAAATCCTTCCATATTAAAGAACTATGCTTTTATGAATGAAATAAGCAAGTTCACACAACAAGCTTGTTACTAACTGGTCTCAATACTCAAGAGGGGGGGTGAATTGAGTTTATAGAATAAGTTCGTAAATCTTTCGCAAAACACTTGATTACCAATTTTCGTTTAAGCTATTGATTGATTGAAGTGAATAAATAAATGAGATTAAATAACTCACTCACAAATAAATAAGACAAGATAGAAAGTATTGAAGTAAGCATATAAGATTAAAGCACAAATGTAAAGAGATAGAGTTGAGAAGATCAAACACAAGATTTATCCAGGTTCAGCAACCAATTCACTTGTGGCCTACGTCCAGTCCTCAAGCAATCACTCGAGATTTTCACTATATCTTCAAGTTTCAACAGGTGCTTACAACCTTTACATAATAGAGCACTCACCACACCTTGGGATACATCACCATTTGTGCTTGAGCCTCAACTTTAAGGAATAGCTCACCCTTTACAACCTTGAGGGATACCTCACCCTCTTTATCAACAAGGGATACCTCACCCTTTACAATTTGGAGGGATAGCTCACCCCCTTCACAAAGAATTGAAGTGCATACAATATAAAACTCTCACAAGAGCAGGTGATACAGATTGAAGTCCTAGAATGCTCTTTAAGAATATCTCAAGTGATTTGAAAAAATAGAGCAATAAGTGTTTCAAAGATGATTCACGGATTAGAATGATTGTAATATGTTTCTCAGTTGTTGGTTAACCATTAATGAAGAACCAAGACATGAATTTATATGTTTTCAGATCAAAGGAGCCATTGGGTGCATTAATGGGTAGCATTAAATGCTGATAAAAGAGTCATTGGGCAATGTCAGACTAGTTGTAATCGATTACATAGTCTATGTAATCGATTACATGGCTCTTAGAATGTGTTCTTGGCTTTCTTGGCTGGATGTAATCGATTACAACCTTCATGTAATCGATTACATGGTTTTTCCAAGACTTGTAATCGATTACAACCTCAATGTAATCGATTACAAGGCTTCTGCCATGCTTGTAATCGATTACGTAATCGATTACAAGGCCTCTGTTTTGCTTATAATCAATTACAAGCACAATGTAATGGATTATAATGGCCCTAAAACACATTTTTCGAGTTTAATCAAGTTTGATGGCCATGTCCAACTTAGAAAAACATAGATTTGTTGAGATATAAGCATGATTTACAAAATCCAAGATTGAAATCAATATTTCTTTAAAATATGAACTTTGAATTTCAAGTTGATTTGAAAGATCTTTGAAAAACCATTTGGAGATTGTTGAGATACTTGAGAGCATTTTATATTTAGATTCTAAGGCCTATGACCTGTACTAAATATACCTCTTTTGATCTCTTTTGATCTTGGTCACTTCTTTTAATCTTGATCTTCATCTTGACTTTTGTTATCATCAAAAACTTCATTTGATATGCTTCATGACATAAGCATTCACAAAGCTAGCAAAGTTAATACTTTTATATATATATAGGAAGAGTTAGACCACTACAAAATAGTGGGTGCTAAAAAAGTATAAATTTAAAAGCAGTAGATGTCTTATCCATTGAGTTCTTTTTTTTTTTTGGTTTTTGTCTTAGGATGCTCTAAGAAAAGAAAGAAAAATATGGATAACCTTAACTGACAAGCAAGTAGAGGAGAAGAGGGTGTTGAATGGTGAACCATTTGGTTTTTTTATATGATGTTAATATATTTATTTTATCTCACAACAAAACTATTAGTTACTACAAGTGTATGAGTCACACAAGTAATAAAGAGTATCATCATCATAGGGATTGGAGTAATTATATGCTAGTGTTTAATTAATCACTAAACTCAGGCTCAAGCAAATGATTAAGATGAAATTAGGAAATACACAGTTAGACTAGAAATTAAAGGAAATAAAATTAACACCCAAATCCGAATGAGATAAAACTATGGTAAATAGTCTAGGGGTCCTTTCTCACCCTTTACTATTTGCAATCTTTGAAAGTTCATATTAATGCCTTGGTCTTATTAGCTTATACACTCTCTTAGTTAAGTGCCTATGCCTAAGTCAATTAGTCATATGTCATTGTCAAATAGGTATCAAACACAATTTAACCACGTGTCACCACTATGTGTCCATGTGAATTAGCATAATTTCACTCATTAAGAACAAGTATCGAACACATCCTATGCAAGGCCAATGAGTATGTGTCCATCTTATTGGCACACCCAACCAATGTAAGTGTAGTTGAATAAGCATCGTTCATACCATGTCTATACTTCCAAATCCATATGTCTAATTCATTTGAAAATCCTAAATCCATTGTAAATATTCTAGTGGTATCGAGTAAAGACTCCATTACCTATTACAAATCCTAAATCCAAAGTTAGTAAGTTTATTCATAGAAGAAGGTAATATGTGTAGTACTTATAACAAATTTATGAATGAACTAGTTGTGATAAGTTACAATTGTATAGATAGTTGTTCTTATCATATGAAAGATGAACTTATGTTTATAGATTATGTGTTATACATAGTGAACCTTTACATAAGAGTAATATGTGAATATTCTAGTGATATTGAATAGAGATTTAATGTCTAGTTGCATCCATAATATATTATTATTAAGTTTGAGTTTTATAATGTTATGTAAGATTGGTTTGTTTATTCTTTTTTAATATTACCAATAATGGTTTTGGAATTTCTTATACTAAGAATATATGATTTCTCTCCCTGCTATGTTTCTATGTAAATCCAAGTCAAGATCCTTTAGAGGGTAAGAAGATAAAGATGTAGAAGCATGAAGGCTAGTTTAGTTTTAATGCTTTTAGTAGTTAAAGCTTGTATAATGATTTGTATTCGCTTTGAGAAAGTTTAGTGTTGTATGTATGACTCTTTACCCTTCTGAGGCCATGATGTATATATGTATGACTTTATAGTTATGGCTCTCCATAATTATTTATGAATGTTATGGATTAGTTAGCGTTTTAAGTTAGAAGTAGTATAGCTAATACTGCTTATCAAGGTATATGTCAAATATACTAAGTTACAGGTATTAGGATGTTACAATTACTATTATCTTGGAATCAAACAGAACAACGAGCAACTAAACTAGTGCACCACAATCAAACACAGACCAACATAGACAACCATATTTAAGAAAAAAAAAACTCTATCATGGATCACATAAAATCAAATCTAAGCCGAAACTCTATCATTATGTGTAATGATGAATCACAAGGAAAAGAAAAATGAAACATGACACAAGCACTTAGAATTCAAGCCAACTAACATCAAACCTAGGTATTTCAAAGAAAGTATTTATGTTTCCAATCATTTTCACAATAGAGATTCATTAACAAGAGGAAATAATTCAGACCAAAGACTAATTGAAAAGAATTTAAATAGGGAACCACAATTCTGATAAGAGCTTTGCTTTCTCTTTAACACCCTTGTGGGGATGCCACATTTATGAATGCAATGAAATAAAATAAAAATAAAACTCTACCCAAGTTGTAAAACATTTGATACTTACATAATATTTGCGGAATATTTTTTTTTCTTTTTATAATTATGACATTAAATAAAATAACACGAAACACAAGATATAACAAACATAAACTCACCATAATATACATATGATTCTCTTTTAGTACAAGCATAATTTACAAACTACAAGTATTTAATAAAGCAATAAAGAGTTGACACAAAGCTAAAACATAGTACTGCCCAAGTGCATCCCAGTAGATAACAAACCCTCCGATGAATCACCATCCGTCACCTCCAGAATAACTATCGAAAAGTGTGTATCTATGAGATCTCACAGCACTTCGGACACGAGTCCGAGCTGTTGACTCGCTACTCAACTCACTAGGCGCGTGGAAAACTCCCTGCCAATAACGCCTAATGGTCAAAGGTAACTCTAAATGTAAATAAAGCATAGTAGTGAATATGACCTCCCCGTCATACTCCCTACATAGGGACACAGTCAATCGTCCCACATAAGCTACTGTCCCTCGGTCAGCATGCATACACCACGCCTCGGAACCCCCATGGAACTCCAGCCGCACGAACCCGAAGAATCCTGGCAGTGCCATGATCTCAAGATCAGTCTTGACGATCAGCGTGATCTACCGGTTCCTTCTCTTCGTATAAGTAGCCCGACTGTTGCTCGTCAGGGTACTGTACCTCAAGAGGTTGATCCTTCTCTACCTCAAACTCTTTACGGAAGTAATACAGTAATATCGAGAAAACATATAGAGAGGTGAGACAATCTACATCACTACCCGCATGGCAATAAAGAAAATGACAATACAAAACAATTATCACAACAGTACATAACAGTACATCATACATAATATATCAAGCAATATATAACAATAATACATATCACAATATCATGCATAATATATTAAAACAATAAATCATGTAATTTATCATAGATAATGATAAACAGTAAAATGCAGATAATGCATGAACATTTAATATGCAGATGATGAATGATATGCACACTGACTCGTTCCTACTCCATGGAGCTAAACACGGATATCAGAGAGAATGATCCGATTAGAAACTAATAATACTTTATGGCTGCCCAACCAAGCTATTGCACTGTCAACACGTCGTGTCTATAGCCCACAATCCAAAACATCGTGTAGTAGTACACAGTCCAAACATCGTATACCACAGGCATAGTACTTAATAGTCCCCTCAAGATCTCGACTAAGAATAGTGCTTGTCAAGATCATTAGTGTGTTGCCCGTTACCACGGCCCAAAGGAGCAACCCACTGTCCGCATGTGGAATTCTCCGCACACTAATGCCTCCAAGTTCATAAATGAACCACACTACGCTTATCACACCAAATACGGTGTAATTCGCCTCGTCAATCAATCACCAATTATAACCCAAATTGGCACAATACTCTAAACATGAGCTAAAATTATAGAAATACCCCTATTATCCAAATTTTACCATATTTACGAGAAATTACCAAAATACCCCTAGTCACCAGATAACAAAGTATAGTACGTCCCACCTGACAGTACTACACTACAAAATGTCTGGGTCCACCACTTTGGCCCGACAGCAAAACTCACAGTATTGTTCAATCGCGTAAGAATTTTATCGCGTTTTCACAAATGTTTTTAAATCGCGTAAAGACATTTTGACATTTTTAAATGTCGTAAATTGTTTTTGAGTTATTTTCTCAATCGCGTAGGATTTTTAATTCATTTTCTTAACCGAATAGCTTAAAATTGTCATTTTTAATATGTGTAAAACTATATCTAGTACTTTTAAAATACGTAATGTATTTTCCTTGTGTTATAAATATAGTATGGAATCTTTTCATTTTATGCGTTTGGTTTTAATAAATTTCGGTAGCATTTTGCCTATAAAATCAGTATAAGGTATTTTTAACGTTTTCCTCTAAATATAGTTTATTTTATTTTTACCCAATAATTTCACTTTGAAATTCACTAACGCGCTTCAAAATTTATAGTATGAGCCCTGCGTTAGTACTTTTTAAGTGTCTGATTAATTTCTTACTTAAATTGAATTCTACTAGGTTAAAATTCTAGAACAGAATTAATTCCTTTGATTTTCTCAATGATTCTTTGGAATCAATTTATGTTATAAAACAATTACCTAACCTATCTTAGTAAATAAAATGGCATGTTGGCCAAATCAAAATAAAATGGCATTTGGTTATACACTAAATGGCATTTTGGCCACAATTAACTTAAATCATCCATTATTTACCTAGGTTCATTAAATCCTTGATTTAGAAAATTGTGAGAACATTTTGGTTCTCTATTTTTATGAGAAGGCCGTGAGCCTTGAATGTGTTCTTTGGAACACTCATGCATTTCGTAAGTGTTATTCACATCCTACTTAAATAAATACACAATTATAAATACATACAATTATGTAATCACATATAAAACACATACAATATATTTTAAGCTATAATCATGCATAGCAAAAATAATAAAACTATAATCATGCATAGCAAATTAAAATCACAATTAGTAAAGCATTTAAACAATCAAAAACAATAAAAATCACAAATAAACCATACAACCGAATCCTTATGGATTCTACACACAAACACAATCCATTTTCTCATCACCACTTAGGGTTGATGAGATTAAATCTCCCTCTTAGCTCTTGTAGACAAAACAATCGGTAAGATTCCTTCCTTTCTTCCAAATTTCGTACAAGCTCTAAAACAATTCCTAAAATTCTCAAACAATTAGTAAATACACATACAAGGTACAAAATAGGAAAACCACGGAACAATCATGGTTAGAAAAATCAGAATTTCAATTTTGAACCATAGAAACCAAACTTACCCTTAAGTAAGTAAGCAAGAAGTGGAATTTTAGGCAAGATGGAGTAGGAATTTGGGAAAAGTTTGTGAATGAAAGATGCTTAGAATGGTATTTGGGTTCAAGAAATGTGATGTTCTAAAATTATGAAGGTCTTGGTGTGGTTGGATGAGGGCTGGCCGAATTTAGAGAGAGAAAATGGGAGAGAAGTGTTCTTGAGTTTTTGGTGTTTTTAGAGAGAGAAATGGATAGTTAAAATGAGATAAGTGTGAAAAACTAAAGTGAAAGTGAATATGAAGTGCAGCAGCCGTGTGAGAGAGTGTAGAGAGCTTGAGTGTTCAATGTTGCATGCAAAAATATCACCAAGTGTTCACACTAGGTGCACATGGCTTTGTCATGTTGGATCCTTCATGAACCATGTAGAACCAAGCCACCTCCAAGCCCACTTGTTGCTGTCAAAACCGTGCTCTCTCTCCTCTCCTTAATGTCTTATTTGTCCTCCAATCACACCTAATTATATGTTAGTTAATTAGGCAATTAGTTAGGTTAATTATCCTAACCATTCTTAATTAACATACTACTAACATAACTAATTAACTTAGTATATATTAACATATATTATATCCTTTAATCAATATTAATATAGCTAATTAGTAGTTAGATTATAATTAATTCATAACTAAGCTAGTTCACTTAGTATGCTAATTAAGTAATTAGATTAGTTTAATTAAGCTTAATTAGGTTACTAACCATTTTCAAGCCTACAATCTTTGACTCAATCCTAGCCCTTGATTCATCTTTAATTCCTAACCATTGATTAGATCTAGGGTAGATATCACTTGGTCAAAAACCTATCATTCTAATCTCACCATTGATTAGATCAACGGCTTAGATTAAAGGCTTCATCATTAAGTCTTCATCCAACGGTTCAAATGAAAACACATGCTCCCTTAGGTGTCCAATTCCTATTGGTTTAGAAAGTCAAGCCTACCTTTGTTGACTTGCTCTCATTGGTTAGAAATTATCCAGTCAGCACAGTTGACTGTTTTTCCTAAACGCGGATCCCACAAAGACTTTTAAAGATCCGTGGTCAAACCGAAGCGATTTTTACTTGTTTTTGAGACAAGAGGTATTGTAATATAAAATAATATTATAAAAATATAAAATTATTTTATTGTACAGTTAAATCCAAAAATTACGATATTAATTTATATATCAATCAATTGGGTTTAGTAAGATCCCCACTCCAATTAATTAAAATAAGATTTATCCCACCGAAAATTTTTATTTTCTTAGGTTGGAGCAAATCACATACAACAAATCAAGTACACTCACGAACAGTCAAATTAAATTTATCGCTCACGTAATTCACAAAATAGTACAAATCAGACTATATTATAATTATCCCAAAAGTTAGGGTGTTACAACTCTCCCTACTAATAAGAATTTCGTCCCCGAAATTCATCATTCATCAAACAATTGAGGGTATTGCTCCCTCATCCTATCCTCTAATTCCCATGTAGCATCTCCCGATACATCATTCCACACTACCTTCACCAGTTCTATCATCTTCCCTCGAAGTTGTTTCACTCTCTTGTCCTCGATTCTAACAGGAAGTGTTTCATACGTCAAATTATCCTTTAGCTGTACTTCATCAGGTTGTATCACATAGGTTGGATCGGGAATGTATTTCCTCAACTGAGACACATGAAATACATTATGAAGATTGGATAGAAAAGTCGGTAAAGCTATCTGATAAGCTACAGGACCAATCTGACGAATAATCTGATAAGGTCCTATAAACTTAGGTGTAAGCTTCCTTGACTTAAGAACCCTTCCGACACCCGTCGTAGGCATAACTCGTAAGAACACATGATCGCCTTCTTCAAATTCCAAAGGTCATCTTCGTTTATCAGCATAACTTTTCTGACGGCTCTGAGTCGTTCGCATCTTTTCTTGTATCATCTTCACTTTTTCTGTAGTCTGCTGCACAAGATCAGGACCAATAGTCATACTCTCTCCATCCTGATACCAACACAAAGGTGTTCAGCATCGTCGTCCATAAAGTACTTCATAGGGCGCCATTCCTATGCTTGAGTGAAAACTATTGTTGTAAGTGAATTCTATCAAAGACAGAAATTCGTCCCAACTCCCTTGCTGTTCTAACACGCAAGCACGCAACAGATCTTCCAACGACTGAATCGTTCTCTCTGTCTGACCATCAGTCTGCGGATGGTATGCAGAACTCAATCACAATTTAGTCCCCATGGCTTCTTGCAAACTTTGCCAAAGTCTTGACGTAAACCTCGAATCCCTATCAGAAACTATACTTACTGGCACACCATGAAGTCTAACAACTTCGTCGATATATATCTGGGTTAAGCGTTCCAACGGATACTTAATATTGATCGGCAAGAAATGCGCTGATTTCGTAAGCCTATCAACTATAACCCATATCGAATCATGACCTTTCCTCATCTTCGGAAATCCAGTAACGAAATCCATCGAAATACTATCCCACTTCCACTCTGGAATAGTCAATGGTTGTAACATACCAGCAGGCCTTTGGTGTTCCACTTTTGCCTTCTGACAGACAAGACAAGACGCCACACGTTCAGCTACATCTCTCTTCATCCTTGGCCACCAAAACAGTCGCTTCAGGTCTTGATACATCTTTGTCATTCCCGGATGCATACTCAAATTACTTGTATGAGCTTCATCCAAGATCGCTCTCTTGAGTTCGGGATCATCAGGTATACAAACTCTTCCTTGAAACCTTAGGATTCCATCAGATCCTTCCTCCACCGTCGCTTTATGACCTTGCTTCAATAATTCTTTCACATTCTGTAAAAACGCATCTACATCTTGTTTCTCTTTTATTATCTCCAACAAGTCATTCAAAACCACAACTCTACTTAGACAAATCTTTCCAGGTACCAATTCCATTGATAACCATAGATCTCTGAATTGCTTCATCAACTCCTCCTCTTTAATCATCATAGTAGAAACACTTACTATCTTTCTGCTTAAGGCATCAGCCACCACATTCGCTTTTCCTGGATAGTATTGAAGCTGAAAATCATAATCCTTCAAAAATTCCAACCATCGCCTCTGTCTCATATTCAATTCTCTCTGATCAAACAAGTATTTTAAGCTCTTGTGATCACTAAAGACATTGAACATAGCTCCATACAGAAAATGCCTCCACACTTTCAACGCAAAAACTACTGCAGCTAGCTCCAAATCGTGCGTTGGGTAGTTCCTCTCATGAACCTTCAATTGTCTTGAAGCATAAGCTACCACGTTCCGATTTTGCATCAACACACATCCTAACCCCTGATAAGATGCATCACAATACACCTCAAAAGATTTGTTAGGATCTAGCAAAATTAACACTGGTGCAGTCGTTAACCTCTTCTTTAGCTCTTGAAAACTCGCCTCACGTTCCTCTGTCCAATCGAAAGCTTGACTCTTCCTCGTGAGTTGTGTAAGTGGTCCAGCTATCTTGGAAAAACCTTCAATAAATCTTCTGTAATATCCGGCTAATCCAACAAAGCTTCGAACCTCAGTCACAGTCTTAGGCCTTTCCCACTGTAAAACAGTCTCCACCTTCGATGGGTCTACCGTAATACATTCCTTGGAAATTACGTGACCTAGAAATTGAACTTCATCCAACCAAAATTCGCACTTTGACAACTTCGCAAACAGTTTCTTCTCCTTCAAAATCTGGAGAACTATACTGAGATGTTCAGCATGCTCTTCTTGACTTTGAGAATAGATCAGAATGTATCGATGAAGACAACGACAAATCTGTCTAAGTACGGACGAAAAATTCTATTCATATAGTCCATGAATATCGCAGGAGCATTCGTCACTCCGAACGGCATTACTTGATACTCATAATGTCCATAACGAGTTCGGAAAGCTGTTTTGGGTACATCATCGACCTTGACACGAATCTGATGATAACCTGATCACAGATCTATCTTAGAGAATACAACGGCTCCCTTCAATTGATCCATCAAGTCATCAATCCTTGGTAGCGGATACTTATTCTTTATAGTCACCTTGTTCAGCTGTCGATAATCTACACAAAGGCGCGAAGTTCCATCCTTCTTTTTGACTAGCAACACTGGTGCTCCCCATGGTGAAACACTAGGTCGCACAAACTGCTTCTCCAACAGTTCCTCCAATTGCTTCTTCAACTCTGCCAACTCTACCGGTGACATTCGGTACGGTGCAATTGAAATAGGACCGGCTCCAGGTACTAAGTCAATAGAGAATTCGATTTCCCTTTCCGGTGGCAAACCAGGTACATTATCAGGAAAAATCTCTGGAAACTCATTGACGACAGGAATAGTGCTCACATCCTTCTCAGACTTGACTTCCAAAGAAGATAGCAACATAAACCCTTGAGCTCCATCCCTCAACAATGACTTGACCTTTATAGCAGTCAAGAATCCAGAACTTTCTTCCTTAGGAAAAACTATGGCCTTACTCGCACAGTCTATAAGGATATGGTTAGAAGATAACCAATCTATTCCTAATATTATGTCTATCTCAACAAGAGGTAAACAAATCAAGTTGACCGAAAACTTACGATCCTTTATGACAATAGGACAGTTCATGCATATCTTGGATGTAACAACAGGCTTGGCAGTCGATGTAGAAACAATCAATTGAAAACTCGAGAGAAGACACAGTAGCTTTCAAACGTTCCACACAATCATATGCAATAAATGAGTGTGTTGCACCCGAATCATATAGCAAAGTCAGGTGATTACCTTCAATGACACCTTCCCCTTGTATAAGATCCTCAGACTGAGAAGCTTCAGTTCCGGTCATGGTATACACTCTCCCTCCAGATCTTGGTTGAGTAGCACGAACATTCCTCACCGCAGGCTTCCTCTCAGGCTGCGTACAATCTCTTGAAATATGTCCAGGCTTTTTGCATTTAAAACAGATCGTTCCTCTTATCGGACAATCTGTAGATAGATGGCCTTTCTTGCCACATTTGAAACAGGTTGGCGTAAACGCTACATTCTGATTAGCTTGATTTCCTCCAAAATTTCCCCCAACAGATGGACGTTGAGGTTGACTCCCAGATGGTCTCGCATAAGGCTTCCTCTGAAACCTACCACCACTGCTACTACTCCCTCTTTGGAACCTAGTCGGCCCAAAATTACGATTCCTTTGATCTCGGGATGGCTCCAATGCCTCGAGTCTTCGACAAGTGTCTATCAACACAGGAAACTCCTTCATTCTCATTGGTAGCATTGCACGTCTCAACTCCATTCTTAACCCATCCTCAAACTTCTGGCACTTCCATACCTCATCTGGTTGGTTCTGGAAATACCTCGAGAATTATGACAAACTCTCAAATTTTGTAGCATATTCTCCCACAGTCATATTCCCTTGACGTAGACCAAGAAATTCCATTTCCTTGGCATGTCGAGCAGTACCGGGAAAGTACTTCTCCAGAAATACTTCACAAAACACCTCCCAGGTGATTTCAGTTCCTTCCGCTTGCAACAGCTGGCGGGTATTCCTCCACCAATGTTCGGCATCTCCTCTCAACATATAAACAGCAAATGTCACCTTCTTATTCTCCGCGCACCCCATTCCTTCGAATATTCGCTCCAAGTCTTGAATCCAAAGACTTGCCTTTTCAGGGTCGAACTCGCCTCTAAACTGTGGCGGATTATTGCGTCTGAACTCAGACAAATTCAAAGCATCAGTAGTCATATCTTGATGTTGGGCTGCTCTTTGATTTTACTGATTTTGTTGAGCAATCACTGCTGCCATTTGCTGAATAGCCTCAGCAACTGTAACCATTGGGTCCACATTAGGTGCCACGTTTGCACGCCTTCCTCTTCCTCCAGACATCTTCTTTCTTCAACAAGATAAAACAATGTCAGATGTAACCTTTCGGAAACAAATTACAGAGATTCACACAACACAAGCAAAAACAGACCTAACCACAACCCCAAAAGACTCTAACTTGGGCTCTGATACCAACTAATGTAACACCCTTGTGGGGATGCCACATTTATGAATGCAATGAAATAAAATAAAAATAAAACTCTACCCAAGTTGTAAAACATTTGATACTTACATAATATTTGCGGAATATTTTTTTTCCTTTTTATAATTATGACATTAAATAAAATAACACGAAACACAAGATATAACAAACATAAACTCACCATAATATACATATGATTCTCTTTTAGTACAAGCATAATTTACAAACTACAAATATTTAATAAAGCAATAAAGAGTTGACACAAAGCTAAAACATAGTACTACCCAAGTGCATCCCAGTAGATAACAAACCCTCCGATGAATCACCATCTGTCACCTCCAGAATAACCATCGAAAAGTGTGCATATATGAGATCTCACAGCACTTCGGACACGAGTTCGAGCTGTTGACTCGCTACTCAACTCACTAGGCGCGTGGAAAACTCCCTGCCAATAACGCCTAATGGTCAAAGGTAACTCTAAATGTAAATAAAGCATAGTAGTGAATATGACCTCCCCGTCATACTCCCTACATAGGGACACAGTCAATCGTCCCACATAAGCTACTGTCCCTCGGTCAGCATGCATACGCCACGCCTCGGAACCCCCATGGAACTCCAGCCGCACGAACCCGAAGAATCTTGGCAGTGCCATGATCTCAAGATCAGTCTTGACGATCAGCGTGATCTACTGGTTCCTCCTCTTCGTATAAGTCGCCCGTCTGTTGCTCGTCAGGGTACTGTACCTCAAGAGGCTGATCCTCCTCTGCCTCAAACTCTTTACGGAAGTAATACAGTAATATCGAGAAAACATATAGAGAGGTGAGACAATCTACATCACTACCCGCATGGCAATATAGAAAATGACAGTACAAAACAATTATCACAACAGTACATAACAGTACATCATACATAATATATCAAGCAATATATAACAATAATACATATCACAATATCATGCATAATATATTAAAACAATAAATCATGTAATTTATCACAGATTATGATAAGCAGTAAAATGCAGATAATGCATGAACATTTAATATGCAGATGATGAATGATACGCACACTGACTCGTTCCTACTCCATGGAGCTAAACACGGATATCAGAGAGAATGATCCGATTAGAAACTAATAATACTTTATGGCTGCCCAACCAAGCTATTGCACTGTCAACACGTCGTGTCTATAGCCCACAGTCCAAAACATCGTGTAGCAGTACACAGTCCAAACATCGTGTACCACGGGCATAGTACTTAATAGTCCCCTCAAGATCTCGACTAAGAATAATGCTTGTCAAGATCATTAGTGTGTTGCCCGTTACCACGGCCCAGAGGAGCAACCCACTGTCCGCATGTGGAATTCTCCGCACACTAATGCCTCCAAGTTCATAAATGAACCACACTACGCTTATCACACCAAATACGGTGTAATTCGCCTCGTCAATCAATCACCAATTATAACCCAAATTGACACAATACTCTAAACATGAGCTAAAATTACAGAAATACCCCTATTATCTAAATTTTACCATATTTACGAGAAATTACCAAAATACCCCTAGTCACCAGATAACAAAGTATAGTACGTTCCACCTGACAGTACTACACTACAAAATGTCTGGGTCCACCACTTTGGCCCGACAGCAAAACTCACAGTATTGTTCAATCGTGTAAGAATTTTATCGCGTTTTCACAATCTCGTCGTTTTCACAAACATTTTTAAATCGCGTAAAGACATTTTGACGTTTTTAAATGTCGTAAATTGTTTTTGAGTTATTTTCTCAATCGCGTAGGATTTTTAATTCATTTTCTTAACCGAATAGCTTAAAATTGTCATTTTTAATATGTGTAAAACTATATCTAGTACTTTTAAAATACGTAATGTATTTTCCTTGTGTTATAAATATAGTATGGAATCTTTTCATTTTATGCGTTTGGTTTTAATAAATTTTGGCAGCATTTTGTCTATAAAATCAGTATAAGGTATTTTTAACGTTTTCTTCTAAATATAGTTTATTTTATTTTTACCCAATAATTTCACTTTGAAATTCACTAACGCGCTTCAAAATTTATAGTATGAGCCCTGCGTTAGTACTTTTTAAGTGTCTGATTAATTTCTTACTTAAATTGAATTCTACTAGGTTAAAATTCTAGAACAGAATTAATTCCTTTGATTTTCTCAATGATTCTTTGGAATCAATTTATGTTATAAAACAATTACCTAACCTATCTTAGTAAATAAAATGGCATGTTGGCCAAATCAAAATAAAATGGCATTTGATTATACACTAAATGGCATTTTGGCCACAATTAACTTAAATCATCCATTATTTACCTAGGTTCATTAAATCCTTGATTTAGAAAATTGTGAGAACATTTTGGTTCTCTATTTTTATGAGAAGGCCATGAGCCTTGAATGTGTTCTTTGGAACACTCATGCATTTCATAAGTGTTATTCACATCCTACTTAAATAAATACACAATTATAAATACATACAATTATGTAATCACATATAAAACACATACAATATATTTTAAGCTATAATCATGCATAGCAAAAATAATAAAACTATAATCATGCATAGCAAATTAAAATCACAATTAGTAAAGCATTTAAACAATCAAAAACAATAAAAATCACAAATAAACCATACAACCGAATCCTTATGGATTCTACACACAAACACAATCCATTTTCTCATCACCACTTAGGGTTGATGAGATTAAATCTCCCTCTTACCTCTTGTAGACAAAACAATCGGTAAGATTCCTTACTTTCCTCCAAATTTCATACAAGCTCCAAAACAATTCCTAAAATTCTCAAACAATTAGTAAATAAACATACAAGGTACAAAATAGGAAAACCATGGAACAATCATGGTTAGAAAAATCAGAATTTCAATTTTGAACCATAGAAACCAAACTTACCCTTAAGTAAGTATGCAAGAAGTGGAATTTTAGGCAAGATGGAGTAGGAATTTGGGAAAAGTTTGTGAATGAAAGATGCTTAGAATGGTATTTGGGTTCAAGAAATATGATGATCTAAAATTATGAAGGTCTTGGTGTGGTTGGATGAGGGCTGGCCGAATTTAGAGAGAGAAAATAGGAGAGAAGTGTTCTTGAGTTTTTGGTGTTTTTAGAGAGAGAAATGGATAGTTAAAATGAGATAAGTGTGAAAAACTAAAGTGAAAGTGAATATGAAGTGCAGCAGCCGTGTGAGAGAGTGTAGAGAGCTTGAGTGTTCAATGTTGCATGCAAAAATATCACCAAGTGTTCACACTAGGTGCACATGGCTTTGTCATGTTGGATCCTTCATGAACCATGTAGAACCAAGCCACCTCCAAGCCCACTTGTTGCTGTCAAAACCGTGCTCTCTCTCCTCTCCTTAATGTCTTATTTGTCCTCCAATCACACCTAATTATATGTTAGTTAATTAGGCAATTAGTTAGGTTAATTATCCTAACCATTCTTAATTAACATACTACTAACATAACTAATTAACTTAGTATATATTAACATATATTATATCCTTTAATCAATATTAATATAGCTAATTAGTATTTAGATTATAATTAATTCATAACTAAACTAGTTCACTTAGTATGCTAATTAAGTAATTAGATTAGTTTAATTAAGCTTAATTAGGTTACTAACCATTTTCAAGCCTACAATCTTTGACTCAATCCTAGCCCTTGATTCATCTTTAATTCCTAACCATTGATTAGATCTAGGGTAGATATCACTTGGTCAAAAACCTATCATTCTAATCTCACCATTGATTAGATCAACGGCTTAGATTAAAGGCTTCATCATTAAGTCTTCATCCAACGGTTCAAATGAAAACACATGCTCCCTTAGGTGTCCAATTCCTATTGGTTTAGAAAGTCAAGCCTACCTTTATTGACTTGCTCTCATTGGTTAGAAATTATCCAGTCAGCACAGTTGACTGTTTTTCCTAAACGCGGGTCCCACAGCACTTTTAAAGATCTGTGGTCAAACCGAAGCAGATTTTTACTATTTTTGAGACAGTAGGTACTGTAATATAAAATAATATTATAAAAATATAAAATTATTTTATTGCACAGTTAAATCTGAAAAATTACAATATTAATTTATATATCAATCAGAATTGGGTTTAGTAAGATCCCCTAACTCCAATTAATTAAAATAAGATTTATCCGGCCAAAAAATTTTTATTTTCTTAGGTCGGAGCAAATCACATACAACAGTCAAGTACACTCACGGAACAGTCAAATTAAATTTACTGCTCACAGAATTCACAAAACAGTATAAATCGGGACTATATTGTAATTATCCCAAAAGTTAGGGTGTTACATTCTCACTTCTATGAACAATTAGCAATAAAAAGGTATGCAAATTCCTAAATACAGCAAGCAATAGTAAACAAAATGAAATCCCTCTTAAGAATCTTTATTAACTTAAGTTAGATTTGTACCAATGACACAAAAGATACCCCTTAGGAAAGAAACCAAATATTCTACACATGAAACAGGACAAGTTTTAAATAAATCCATACCAACATGACAAAAAGGTGATAGAACAATAATGGTACTAAATCATCTCCTAAAAATAGAATAACAAAATTTGAGGGGCTAGGTATTCATGTCATACACGTTGGAAAAAAAACATATATACATATGGTGGCTTTTTGTCAAATAGTGAACATGCAATTTTCTTGAACATGTTCTAACATTTAAAGGAAGGAAGATAATTTCACACTAACTCAAAAGAAATTACTTGCTAGAAATCCAAAATCATGGTTAAACACTACAAATCCACTATTCACATATATATCAAACATGAATTCATAAAAAAAATGGGGTTCCAACACCAAACTAACCAAGAAAACTGCATACACCATAAGCTAAATGTGCAGAATAAAAGCTCATGTGATATCATTCAGGTAGTTAACATGATACATTAGCAGGAAAGAAAATAAAAGAGAAAAAAATAATAATAATACTGAACAGAGGACTCTCCAAATGGCTATGTGAAGTAGCTTCCCAATTTCGATCCCTCTCACTCAACAAAATGCAACCTCCCAAAAATATAAGAAAAAGTCTTTCAAAAAATTATACAACAATCTCTCAAATTTTTTCTCAAAAGAACCTTTCTCCCACTGCAGGAATTCCTTCTTTTTTTTCTCCTCCGAACTCCTCTTACTATTTAAAGAGCAGGAACCAAGGCTCAAATGACTGTTTCTTATGGTGTGTCTATTGCAAAGCTTGAGTTTTCTCAAATCTTCCATTTTTGTGCATTTTTTCTTTGCTTCACACAAAATCCAGCATCTAACCCCTACAATCTACCCAAAAATAGCATCTTTGCGCCTTGAGCTCCGTCAGAATGGGAGTGGCAGTTTCCTTGTGCTTGTTTAATGTTATCGTATGCAGGAGCTTAGATGTATGGCAGCTAAAGAAGATGCATGAAGGAAAAGGACCACCTGTGCTGGAGCTCTAGTTCTTGGGGTCACTGAATGCTGTTGCCATGGTGTGTTGAAGTTCGTGATGGGGGCTGCACAAGCTGGTCGCGTGAGGGAGTGGTCTACAACTTGGTCTCCATCATTAAGATTGTTGTAGGAGGTAGGACTTACAGAGATAGGGAGAGGGGGTTGTTGTAGGTGTGGGTCATGGATTGGATGATGGGTTAGATTATGAGACATGGGTGGTTAATGGGCCAAGTTTAGTTATGGACTTGAACATTTTTCTTATTGGGTTTGGCTTGATTTGGGTCATGGAATTAAATTATTTTATTTATTTACTTTTCTATAACTAAATTAATTAATTTTTTTCATTTTTTATTGATTTATTGATTGACCTCATTTTTATTATTTAAAAAAAACTTAAAAATATGACCGAACAAAATCAGGTGCTTACAGTTACCCCTCTTTACTTGTTGCTTACAAGTGAATATGTATAACCATAGTTTTGATATTATTGTTGTAAGAAACGAGTAAAGACATGAACTCAAATTTTGTTCAGGAATGCATAGGACAATGTAAATTGACAAAGCAAGGATGCTAATTGAAAACTAGTGAGCTCAATTGCAGATTCATGAGTTGTCGCAGCGTCGTCAATCCTACCAGGGTGAAGCTCAGCGTAAAGACATCACCGCCATATCAATAAGTTGTTGCAGCTCAATTGATGTTTATTGATTAAAAAGAGTTTATTATTAAAATGGGAACTTAAATGACATTGAGTGACCTTGTGACTCAAAATTTAAAAGACAGTGGGCTTGACCTGAAATTTAAAGGACATTGGGCTTGGCCCAAAATTTAAAAGACAGTGGGCTTGACCCAGAATTTAAAAGATAGTGGGCTTGGCCTGTAATTTAAAAGACAGTGGGCTACTGTGTCCCAAAATCTAAAAGATAGTGGGACTACTATGTCCCAAAATTTAAAAGATAGTGAGCTTCTGTGTCCCAAAATGTGAATGACAGTGGGCTACTGTGTCTAGAAATTTAAAAGACAATGGGTTACTGCATGCCAAAATTTAAAAGACAGTGAGCTACTGTGTCCCAAAACAAGACAATGGGCTACTGTGTCCCAAATTATAAAAAATAGTGGGGCTACTGTGTCTTGAAATTTAAAAGATAATGGGCTTCTGTGTCCCAAAATTTAAAAGACAATGGGCTACTGCGTCTTGAAATTTAAAAGACAGTGGGCTTCCATGTCCCAAAATTTAAAAGATAATGAGCTTCTGTGTCCCAAAATGAAGTAAAAAGGGCCTCGACGCCTGAAAATTTTATGCAGTAGGCCTTAAGCCAGAAAGTTAAACGCAATTAGCTTAAAAAACTTTATGCATTGAATCTCAAGATATGTCTTTATTTAACTTGAAATTTTGAATTAATAAGTCATCACGACTTAGTTAATCCTTTTAAAAATTTGCAAGGTGAAACTCAGCGTCACGCTGGAGACATCACCCATATAATTTAAGATCATTGCAAACCTACTGGATATGGGATTATAAACCTTGAAAGAGAAAAATGACTTATGAGTCAACTGGACATGGACTCATAATTCACAAAGGGAGAAGATCTGAACCAGATAATGACTTGAAAAGCTTCGACCAACCAAACCCTTGTTCATGTATACTCGTCTGTTGGACCTTTCTGATAGCTTTGATCCTACTTACCCATCCTTTTGTCTCTTTCTTTTTCTTCTTCTATTTTTTTCTTTCATCTTATTTTCCTCTTTTCCACTCTTATCTCTCCTTTTAGTATGCCTTTTGAGAGGTGAGATGATCATCCCTTATTGCGAACCCTTACTTAGAGCTACTAAGTCCTTGCGACTTGAACCAATCATTGAAGGATTGTTAACAACAAGAATTGTTCAGACATACAATTGAACTTTAAATTTATTTTACTTGAGATATGAACTAGTAAATAACATGCATTCATAAATGGAAGTAAAGTTCATTAAATGAGCAAACTTCTTTATTGATATGAAATTATGACTATACACAAAGCAAGCTTTGGTAAGATGAAGAAAACGTCTAGACTACAAGATTAGAAGAAGAAAAGTACAATAAAAAGGGAAAGAAGAGGATAAAATAAAGATGGGGTACACGTGAAAATTTTACCCCAGTATCTGTTCCTTGATTTCCCATCAATTTATTTCTTGAGACAATATACTAAATAACCATTGTCATTGATGCTTCTGTCATTTCTGATTGTTCTTGGTAATTTTGCCCTAGTATAGTTATTTGAAAATAAAATTACCCTAATGTAAGCCATTCCAACTTGCCCCAGTATAAGCCATTCCAATTGGCTCTAATGTAAGCCTTTGAGATTTCATTTTTTTTACGTGCCCTAACTTCTGCGTAGACCGCCCTTTATGGGTTTTCGGTCTAAGATTTCACTTTTTTGCGTGCTCTGACTTCTGCATAGAACTTCCCTTTATGGGTTTTTAGTCTAATGGGTTTTCTTCTTCTTCTTCGCTTTACCCTAACTTTTGCTTAGCCCACCTTCTTCTTAACTTTTACTTAGACCGTCGTGCCTTCTTCTTCTTCTTCTTCTTCTTCTTCTTCTTCTTCTTCTTCTTCTTCTTCTTCTTCTTCTTCACTTTACCCTAACTTTTCCTTAGACCGCCCTTTGTGGGTTTTCAATCTAATGAGCTTTTTTCTTTCTTTCTTTCATTTTTTAGGAATAATATCTCTTCACAACGTCAAAGTTTATAGGTCTTGGAAATTCTTGCCCATCGACATCGGTTAAAACCAAGGCTCCTCATGAATAGGCTTGCTTCATAATGTAAGGCCCTTTGTAATTTGACGCCCATTTTCCTTGAGCATTTTCTTAATTAGGAAGGATTTTCCTAAGAATCAAGTCACCCAAATGAAACTCCTTTGGGTGAACTTTCTTATTAAAAGCCCTTGCCATTCTCCTCTAATATAGTTGCCCATGATAAATGGCTTCCACTCTTTTCTCTTTAATCATATTCAATTATTCATATTAGGTTTTCACCCATTCTGATTCTTCTGATTATGCTTCTATCAATGCCCAAAACAAAGGAACCTCCACTTCTACAGGTGTCACTACCTCCATCACGTACACTAAGGAAAAAGGTGTGGCCCCGATACTTGATAGTATATTAGTATGATATGCATGCAAAGTGTAGAATAATATCTCATTCTAGTCTTTATAATTAACAACCATCTTGGAAACAACTTTCTTAATGTTCTTATTTGCTGCCTCAACTACTCCATTCATTTGAGATCTATATAGGACTTCATTATAATGCTTGATCTTAAAAGTTTCACATAATCTTTGAACCTCTGCACTGTTAAGATTCAGAGCATTATTTGTGATTATTTTTTCTGGGATCATGTACTGGCAAATGATATCCTTCCTGAAAAACTTTAGGAACATTTTCTTAGTGATATTGACATATGAAGATGCTTCCACCCAATTGGTGAAGTAGTCTATTGCCACTAAGATGAAATAGTGTCCATTTGAGGCTTTAGGATTGATCAGTCTAATGACATCTATTCCCCACATTGAGAAAGGCCAAGGTGTCATCAAGTTTTGTAAGGGAAATGGAGGCGCATTGACCCGATCTACATACACTTGACACTTGTGGCATTTTCAAACATACTCTATGTAATCAGTTTCTATAGTGGTCCAATAATAACCACTCCTCAGAATTTTGTGTGCCATCATTTGAACATTGGCATGTGTTCTGCAAATTTCTTCATGTATTTTGATCATAATTATTCGAGCCACACGAACATCCATAGATTTAAGGAGAGTGT
Source organism: Ormosia semicastrata (assembly GCA_029884595.1). NCBI lineage: Eukaryota > Viridiplantae > Streptophyta > Magnoliopsida > Fabales > Fabaceae > Ormosia > Ormosia semicastrata. The sequence continues at coordinate 67,403,951 of JAQQTO010000061.1, read as the reverse complement.
ATCACCCCAACTTTTGGGATAATTACAATATAGTCCTGAAATGTACTGTTTTGTGAATTCTGTGAGTAGTAAATTAAATTTGACTGATTTGTGAGTGTATTTGATTGTTGTATGTGATTTGCTCTGAGCTAGGGAAATAATAATTTTTTGGTCGGAACAATCTTATTGAAATTAATTGGAGCTGGGGGATCTTACTAAACCAAATTCTGATTGATATATATATTAATCTCTTAATTTTTAGGATTTAACTGTACAATAAAATAATTTTATATTATTATAATATTATTTTATATTATAGTACTTACTGTCTCGAAAATAGTAGAAATCTGCTTCAAAATGACCATGGACCCTTAAAAGTCTGTGGGACCCGCGTTTAAAAAAAGTAGTCAACGATTCTGACTGGACAAATTTCTAAGCCAATGGGAGCAAGTTAACGAAAGTGGCTTGACTAATTTGAACTAATAAGAATAGGTCAAAGAAAGAAGCATGGACTTTAATATGGACCGTTGGATGAAAACTTAGTTAGAAAGCCTTTAACCTTAACCGTTGATCAAATCAATGGTGTGGATATGAACTTGATTAGCAAGCATTGAATATTGGCCATGGATCTAATCAATGGATAGGAATTAAAGTTGAATTCAATGGTTAGGATTAAGTCAAACATAGTGGCTTGACTTTGTTTAGTAGCTAATTAAGCCTAATTTGATTAAACTAATTACCTAATTAGCAAACTAAGTAAGTTAACTTAGTTATAATTAGTTATAATCTAAATGTTAATTAGATATCCTAATCTTGTTTAGGAGATATAATATATGCTAATATATATTAAACTAATTAGTTATATAATTAGAATGTTAATTAAATATATTTAGAAGACTTAACCTACTTAATTACCTATTTAATTAGCATGGAATTAGTCTTTAATTGAACCAAATTAAACCCCCTAAACCCAAGGAACCCCACGGCCAAGGAGGCAAGAATTGCCAAGTCCTTACAAGTTCTACTAGGTTCTTGAACCACCCAAAGTGACATAAGCCATGTGCACCATAATGTGAACACAAATAGATATTTACCTATCTAAATTAAACACTCAACCTCACCCACTATGCACTCACGGCAGCCCCCTCATTTTTACACTCAATATTCAATTTTTACACTTATCCTAATCAAAGCTATCTATTCTCTCCAAAAACACCAAGAACACCAAAGTAACTTTTCCTTTCTTTTCTCTCTCAAATTCGGCCAACACCCAAAACCATACCACCAATCTTCTATAATTTTACCTCTTCACTTTTCCTAAACCAAAATCATATTCTAAACACTTTTCCTTCATAAGGTTTTGTCAAAAACCTACTCTATCTAGTTCAAAATCCAACCTTTTGTTCACTTTCCTAAGGGTAAGTTTTGATTCTTTGGTTTAAAGTTTGATTTTTGATTTTCTAAACTATGTTTGTTCCATGGTTTTTCAATCTTGATCCTTGTATGTGTTTTTACTTATTGTTTAAGAATTTTAGGGTTTTGTTTTGGAGGTTACACGAAATTTCAAGGAAAGGAGGAGACTAGCCGATTTTTGTCTTCAAGAGGTAAGAGGGAGATTTAATCTCATCAACCCTAAGTGGTGATGGGAAAATGGATTGTTTGTGTGTGTAAAGAATCCCTAATTGTGATTGATTTAATTGCTATGCATGTTTATAGCTTTTATTATTAATTTTAATTGCTATGTATGTTTATAGCTTTAAAATATATTGTATACATATTGTATGTGTTTATATTTGTATGTGTTTATAATTGTATAATTATTAAAATAGGATGTGATTAACATGTAACGATTTGCATGAGTGTTCCAAAGAACATACTGAGGCTCACGGCCTTATCATTAAACAGAGAACCAAAATGTTCTCAACCATTTTCTAAATCAATGATTTAAAGAATCTAGGTAAAATAATAAAGCTAAGAATGATTTAGGTTAATTATGGCCAACATGCCATTTAATGTATAATTGAATGCCATTTTATTTTTTAAGATAAGTTAGGTAATTGATTTACAAAAGAAATTGATTCCCAATGAATCTTTGAGAGATAAAATAAATAAACTTAGTTTAGAATTCTAAATTTAGTAGAATTTATTATGAGTAAGAATTAAAGTGAATGCTTGAAAAATACTAATGTAGAGCTCACTCTCTAAGTTTTGAAGCGCGTTAGCAAGTTTCAATGTGTAAATGATAAGTAAGATTAAAATAAATAGAATTTAGAGGAAAATGTTGAAAATACCTTATACTGATTTTATAGGCAAAATGCTGTCGAAATTTACTAAAATCAGACTAATAAAATGAAAAGATTCCATAATATATTTATAACATAAGAAAAATACTTTACGTAATTTAAAAGTACTATATATAGTCTACACATATTTAAAATGATAATTTTAAGCTGTATGGTTAAGAAAATGATTTAAAAATCTTACGCGATTGAGAAAATGATTTAAAAATATTACGCGATGTTCAAAAATGTCAAAATATACTTACGCGATTTAAAAACATTTGTGAAAATGATGCGATTGTGAAAATGCGATAAAATTTCTACGCGACTAAATGGAACAGCGAGTTTTACTGTCGGGCCAAAGTAGTGGACCCGGACATGTTGTGAGATAGTACTATCAAGTGGAGACAGACTATATTTTGGAATATTGTGACTAAGGGTATATTCGTAAATATGGTAAAATATGGATATTAAGAATATTTTTGTAATTTTAGATCATGCTTAGAGTGTTGTGCCAATTTGGTTGATAATTGGTGATTGATTGATGAGATGAATTACACTGTGTTGTGGTGTGATAGGCGTAGTGTGGTTCATTATATGAACTTGGAGGCGTTAGTGTGCGGAGAATTCCACATGGGGACAGTGGGTTGCTCCTCTAGGTCGTGGTAACGGGCAACACACTAATGATCTTGACAAGCACTATTCTTAATCGAGGTCTGGTAGAGACTATTATGTACAATTCCTGTAGTGCACGATGTTTTGGACTGTGTACTGCTACACGATGTTTTGGACTGTGGGCTATAGACACAACGTTTGACAGTGTAATAGTTTGGTTGGGCAGCCTGAGGTACAATTAGTTCTTTGCGGATCATTCTCTCAGATATCCGTGTTTAGCTCCATGGAGTAGGAACAAGTCGGTGTGTGTTCATGCATTATCTGTATTTTACTATTTATCATAATCTGTGATAAAATGTATGATCTATCATTTTAATATATTATGCATGATAATGTTGGTATGTATTATTGTGATAATTGTTGTATTGTCGTTTTCTTTATTGTCATGCGGGTAGTGATGTAGATTATCTCACCTCTCTATATGCTTTTCTCTATATTATTATTATATTTTCGTAAAGAGTTTGAGGAAGAGGGAGAGGAACAGCCTCTTGAGATACAGTATCCGGACGAGCACCAGCTGGGCGAGCTATACGAGGAAAGTGAGTTGATAGATCATCCTCACCATCAAGGCTAATCTTGAGATCATGGCATTGCCGGAATTCTTCGATTTTGTGAGACTTGAGTTTCACGGAGGTTCTGAGGCCTGGCGTATGCGAGTGGATAGAGGAACAGTTGTCTACGTGGGACGTTTGACTATGTCCCTATGTAGAGAGTATGATGGAGATGTTATATTTACTACTATGTTATATTTACATCTAAAGTTGCCACTGACTCTTAGGCGTTATTGGCAAGGAATATTCCATGCGCCTAGTGAGCTCAGTAATGAGTCAACAGCCCGGACTCGTGTCGTAGAGTTGTGAGATCTCCAAGAGTTCTGTCCTACGATGATCTCTCTGAAGATGATCCATCGGAGGGTTAGAAATCTTTCGAGATGCACTTGGGCAATGTTATGTTTTTAGTAGTATATTGACTTTTATTGCTTTGTTAAATATTTGTAGTTGTAAATTATGTGTGTACTAAAGAAAAATCATATGTATATTATGGTGTGAGTTTGTTTTGCTATATTTTGTGTTTCGTGTTATTTTATTTAATGTTATAAGTATAAAAGGAAAAATTTTTACCACAAATATTATTTATGTACCAAATGTTTTACAACTTGGGTAAGAGTTTTATTTTATTGCATTCATAAATGTGACATCCCCACAACGGTGTTACAGAGAATGTTGTCATGATTCCTTTTGTACAAAACTTCTTTACTCAGGAAAAAGGTCACGGACAGTTGACAAATAGTCTTTTTATCCACTTCACTTGCCCAAGTTGGGTATTCCCTATACTAAATATACCGCTTAACATTATAATACCAAGGTTTACCATTAGGATCTTCTTCCACTTGGGCACAATAAGCTGGCTCTCCTTATATCTTGACTTAGATTAGTTGAACATTTGAGAAGGCATCTACTTTAATCATAGCAGCTAACATAGCTAGAACATCTGCGAATTAATTATTGTCCCTAGTCAAATGTGAAAAAGAAATTTGATCAAACTTTGCAATCAACTGAGTGAAGTACTTCTGATATGGTATTATCTTTAGATCTTTAGTCTGCCATTTACCATTAACCTGGTAGATGATGAGAGCTGCATCCCCAAATACCTCTAACTACTTTACTCCAAAATTAATTACAGCTTACAATCCACATGCACATGCTTCATACTCTGCTATATTATTACTGCATTCAAATTCAAGTTTCATGGCCAATGGATATTGCTTTCTGTTTAGTGAAACCACCACTGTTCCTACACCATTGCCATACATGTTGATTGCCCCATCAAAGTACATCTTCCATATGTCCCCTCCTCTACTTCTTCTTCCTCTAGTGTTAATATCTTTCCATCCAGGAACTAGAATGTTATCGGCTGTCCACCCTTAAAAGGGTTTTTAGCTAAATGATCAGCAATCACACTTCCTTTGATGGACTTCTAAGTCATATACTTGATGTCAAATTTTGACAGTATCACTTACCACTTTGAAACCCTTAAGGAAACATGAGGGCTTTCAAATATGTACTTCAATGGATTTATTCACGAAATCGACCAAGTCGTGGAATACAACATGTATTGCCTTAATCTTCTAGACGTTCATACCAACGCATAATAAGTCTTCTCAATTTCTATATATTGAGCTTCACAGTCATTAAACTTTTTACTCAGATAGTAAATTATCCGCTCCTTCCTTCTAGAGTCATCATGTTGCCCCAGCATTGCTCCCACTGAAGCTGGTAACACCATGAGAAACAATATCAGAGGATGACCCAGTATGGGTGGCACCAGCACTAGCAGACTCAAAATATAGGTCTTTATTTTATCTAAGGCTTCCTGGAATTCTTCATCCCATCTACTTGAATTATGCTTCTTTAGCATCTTAAATATTTGCTCACAGGTGCTAGTCAAATTAGCAATAAACTGTGCGATATAATTTACCCTTTTGAGAAAACTTCTCACTTCACGCTCTATTTTAGGAGCCGACATGTCTTGTATCGCCTTCACCTTGTCTGGGTCTACCCTTATTCCTTCTCTATTGACAAAAAAGCCAAGCATCTTCCTAGCCGATGCTCCAAACACACATTTATCAGGGTTGAGCCTCAACTTATACTTTTTGAGTCTTTCAAATAACTTTTGCAAGATTGCTACATGCCTTTCCCCTTCTTTATACTTGGCCACCATATCATCTATGCACATCTCAATTTCTTTATACATCATATCATGGAATAATGCAACCATAGCACGTTGATATATAGCCCTAACATTCTTTAATCTAAAGGACATTACTGTATAACAAAAAGTTCCCCAAGGGGTAATAAAAGTTATCTTTTCTTTATCATTTACATCCATGGGGATCTTATTGTACACAGAATACCCGTCCATAAACGAGAACCTATGATTTCTTGCTATATTGTCAACAAGAACATCGAAATAAGGGAGCGAGAAATCGTCTTTTGGACTGGCCTTATTTAGATCTCTATAATCCACACACATCCTGACTTTCCCATCCTTCTTAGGTACTGGCACAATATTAGCTACCCATTCTGGGTGTCTTGACACTCTAAAAATCCAGCTTCTAATTGCTTAGTCACTTCTTCCTCAATATTTAGTGACATATCAAGATGTATTCTTCTCAACTTTTTCCTTTTCGCTTTTGCATCTAGGTATAATGGGATTTTATGGGACGCTATCTCAGGTTCAAATTCAGGAATATCTCTGTAGGGCCATGCAAACACATTAAGATATTCCTTACATCATTTTTGTATGCTTAAGATTATCTACTATTTTTAACTCTCTTGTCTTCTTCGGTTCCCATGTTAATTACTTCTACAACCTCATTATTCATGATAAATTATCTCTCCGACTATTCTACTAACTTTATGAACTCTACAATGACTTCTTCTTTTTCATCAGATCCTAGGTTATCTCTAATGGCCGCAAGGGAATCAATTGACGAATTTTTAAGGTCCTTTTTATGAGGTAAAATCTCTATAAAGTCCAAATTCCTAGAAAGAAATTATGCATAGTTAGAAAAATTGGAGATAAAGTAAACACAAGGGCGAGACAATAAAGAAATAATAAAAGAAGAAACAATAAGAAGGAAAATAAAATGCTAAATGCAAATTTATTTATTCATTGTCTCAAGTAAAATAACAAGTTCAAATCATAGATTATGCAAAGTACAACCAGATAATTACTTTGAAATGACCACATCAATAACCAGCTCAGACCACCAGTTTTTAGCAGCTCATTGTTGAGAGAGGGATGAATTGCATTGCACTTCTTCAAGCTTTCTTCTATTGCATTTATGGTGAGTTAACCCTTGGAGACATCTTCTGATATGATCACCTTATGTGGTGTTGGAAATGTCTCTTTCAAGTGGGGAATATACCTCTCCTCCCAGCTTTTCTCCTTTTTTTCCCCCTAAAGTCATGCGCTCCATCTTCTCTTCTAATGAGGGCTCGTACCCTAATCCATACCTTCCTTTATTTTCAAACACCTTAAATGGCTATGGGACCCCCTGAAGTTTCACTCCTAAGCCTCTTCCTTTGTGATATCTGCCTTTTGCCATAATGTGAGCCACCACTTCATTTACATTATGCATCAGTGTTTCATTCTTTCTTGATTCCTCCTTCAAAACCACAAAATTGTGTAAGGAATCATCCTTGACTTGCTCCGTATTTTCCACATAAAGTACTAAAACTAGTTTTGACAACATAATCTCTTCTTCTCCATGAATGGTGATTACAAATCCATTCTAAATATAGTTCAGACACTAATGTAAGGTTAACGGGACCACTCCAGCCTCATGGATCCATGGCCTTCCCAAAAGCATTGTATATGATGGCTAAATATCCATGACCTAAAAGAGAAAATGAAAGCAACTTGGTCCAATTTCAAGTGGTAAAGTTACTTTCCCAAAAATTCTTCTTTCTCCCATCAAAAGCTCACACAGTCATCTCCTAGGGTTCTAAAACAACTTCCCCCATGGTCAGTTCCTCTAGTGTAGACATTGGAATTACATTTAATGTTGAACCCCCATCTATAAGTACTTTTACAATCACAAACCTTTTGCACTTTAAGGTAATGTGTAGCGCTTTAGGACCACATGTTGGTGTATGCCGTATAGGCTAATTTATTTTGACCATATTAGCTTACATTGTATTATGCTATTTATTAGATATATGAGGTATATCATTTATTGTGTTATTTATGATATACATAATAAAGTCTTTAGAATAATAAGTTTTATGCCATAGGACATCAAGTGGATGACTTGATCGTGAGATCCTATTAGATAGAAACAGAACACTAATCCTAAATGTCCCTAATCAAGTATTATTGTTAATCAGGATGACAATAATGTATTGAAACTAGTATGTGCGTAGACTGATGGCCACATCTCACAGGTCATGGATATGAGATATCAAGTCTTCACATGGGTACATATTAGAGTAATGATGTATTGGACTGACCTACCATGAGAACGCTGTGTGGATCGTTACGTTGGTGTCATAAGCGATTCTCATGGTGATAATGGTATATATGGTCCTTTGACCTGAAATCACTGTGATTCCTACATGAGGAGTTACATGTTTTTATGCCATCAAATGTCATCTGTAACAAGGTGATTATAAAGTTAGTTATTGGACATACTGCGAATCATGTGGAGGTATGTGAGTAACCTAGATGAGATTTGTGCCTCCTACATAACAAGAGTGATATCTTCGGGCCCTCTGATTGAGTGAGACTACGAAATGCATGGCTATGCTCAAATGAGTCAATATAAGATATTAATCTCATTTGTTATTATTACGTCTACTCGAGTATCAGGGAACGAAAGATTGAACTATACAAGGGTGACACGTTCCATACCTTGTGTTCAATCTAGATATCTGGACAAAGGGACTAAACTACACGGTAACATTGATCATGAAAAGGTTATGTCAAATCATTGAGATTCTCATTACTTAAGTAGCAGCGATGTGTTGCTAGATACCACTCATTGCTTGTAATATTAAAATGAGATTTTAATATTGCTGCCAATGTCATGAGAACCTACAGGGTTGCATACTTAGAACAAACTTAGTTGGAGCAATAAGGATCCAAGTTGGACTAGGATTCAATCGTGGGTCAAACTCATAATAGTTGAGTCTAGGGTTGCATAGCTTACCTTGCTGCAGCTCTCACTCGCTTAGGCAGCAGCTATTATAAATAGCACTACTAATGGGCTGTCAAGACATGTATAAAAAAAAACCTAGTCGCACTTGATAGAAACGGTGAGAGAGAGAGAGATAGGTTTCCCTTCTCTTTGCAGCTAGCACTGTGGCAGAGAAGTCAAACTCTAAGACTGTGAACGTTAGACATTTTGCAAGTCTGTTTGTGTGGATAACGTAGAGGCATCGTTGTTGTTGCAGTGGTTCGGATTTGCTTGATCATTTTTTATCTCACTTTAAGAGGTAAACTCAAAAACCATGGATTATGGTCCTTTTTTCACATGGATCCTTGGTGGGAATTTTGTTTTTATACTGCATGATGTATCCGCAATTTCCAATAGTGGTATCAGAGCTACTTGCAAAACCATGATTTGGTCTTTGCTGTTTATGTGTTGTATGAAATAACATGCTTGTTTTGTTCTATTTTTTGTAAAAGGTATGATCTTTAATATATTATTTTAGAAAACGTATGAATCCTTTGCAAAAATATATTCTATTTGACATATTGTATGCGAAACCATGATGATGCTTTTGAAACTGTGAACATATTCATATGTGTTTATATGTTTGTATGTCTTTACAAAGTTTTCTGGTATATATGTGACATACACAGCGACGTAGCACAAGGAATCTGGAAACCTTGTTTATGGTCTATGGCGGCATCAAACGTTGATATCAAGCAAACCTTGTTTCTAGACAGCGACGCAACGCAAGGGTTTTGAAAACCTTGTCTTGGTCTGCGGCGGCATCAAGTGTTGATGTCAAGCAAACCTAGTTTTTGGACAACATAGCAGTAGTGTTAGGGGTTTTCTGGGGACATGAAGTGTTCATGACCTCGCGACTATGAGGGTTTAAGAGTTAATACCCTAGTGTTCATGTCCTCGTTAGGAGAGCCCCGTGCGTCGGGGCACTGCCTCGAACCCCGTTGCGTAATGTGTTTTATTCGAAAGCGCGATATTCAATTATGTTTGTATGACTCACAAAATAATAATGTATTATTGTTTAGAGTTTATATGCTATGGTGCATGGTTATGGCCTTAGTCCTCCTTTTATGCTTTTTGGTTAATTTTAAAATATGGCCTACGTGTCGTGCCTTTCTCTCTACATTCTGGTTATACATTCTCTTCTCTCCTAACTCCCCTCGTATGTAAAATGAGGTTTCTGTATACTTTGTAATGTAATCTTGATGTGGAGGCAAGAAGATGGCATCATATGAGGATGTTAGTGGGAGACACTTAGTGAAGCTGGTTTTCTCCCTAGGTTTAGTTATTAATACTCTCATTGGTTTGGGAGAATTAATGCATTAAGGGCCATAACCATGTCACATTCTTTTTATGCTTTACATGTATGAGATGCATGGATGTTTATGGTATGTTAAATAGTTTAATAAATGGTGAGATCTAATAATAGTTATAAAGATTCCCTCAAAGCAAATATTAAGTCATTGTGTCATGCCTTCTAATGCGTGGCACTCGTCAAGGCTAGTATTGATTAAGTGTAGGTCTGCCAAAGCATAATGTCTTTATCTATATTAGTAAGACACAATGGGATAAAGGTAATATCTAACTGCCAACTATTAGGTCTGACTTAACTAGACCATTTCAATAAGATTGAAGGCTTAGAGGCATAGAGTTAGACTTTAGTCTATTAGATAGATTAGAATAAGTGTTATTCACCTAACTATGCAAGAGTTGCATGTGATGTAATTGGAAAATGTTTCCTACCTAAATAACCAAACTTTGAGCGATCAGCCAAAGTTGAATCAAAGCTAGGTGAAATATGAATCTTGGCCCACTAGGAAATCTTACAATGGGATTTTCTGAGTCAATATTGAGGGTCATTGATTTGAATAAAATCATAGGAGAAATATTTAATTAAAGACCTTATTAAATATGTTTATGGCATAATACTTATACTTTGCATATTTTTTATTGATAGATTATCATGGCAACAAACACTTCAAATAACTTATCATTGCGATCTGTCCTTGAGAAGGACAAATTGTCTGGGACAAATTTCCTAGACTAGTACAGGAATATGAGGATTGTCCTCAAACATGAGAAAAAGTTATATGTTCTAGAGCAACTTATTCTTGAGCCACTAGTTGCAAATGCCCCTAGAGTTAAGAATGATGCTTATAAGAAGCATCAAGATGACACCCTTAGATGTCGGATGTCTCATACTAGCCACCATGAACTCTGAGCTTTAGAAGCAACATGAGAATATGGATGCTTATGATATGATCGTGCACTTGAAGAAGCTCTATTGAGAGCAAGCTAGACATGAGAAATTCAAAGTCTCTAAGGCACTTTTTTAGTGCAAACTGGTAGAGGGAAGCCCTGTTGGTGCTCACGTGCTCAAAATGATTAGGTACATTGAAAACCTAGAGAGGCTTGGTTTCCCATTGGGTCAAGAGTTAGCCACTGATCTAGTCCTGCAATCATTGCCAGAAAGTTTTAGTCAATTCATCATGAATTACAACATGAACGAAATTGACAAGTCTCTACTAGAATTGCTAAGTATGATGAGAACTACTGAGCAAAACATTAATAAAGAAAAAGGAAAGGTCATTACAATGGTCCAAAAGGCTAAGGGCAAAAACCAGTTGAAGAAGCCCAAGGACAAATGGAAAGGCAAGGGTAAGGAGAAATCCATGCCGAGCACTTCTGGCTTGAAACCTACAGGCAGAGTGGCTAAGGAAGGTATGTGCTTCCACTGTGGTTAGACTGGACATTGGAAGAGGAATAACGCTAGATACCTAGAGGAGCTTAAGAAGAAAAAGTGAAGTGAGACTTCCACTTCAGGTATTTTTGTGATAGAAGTCAATTTATGTACTTCTGCATCTTGGGTATTAGATACTGGATATAGGTTTCACATTTGTGTAAATGTGCAGGATCTAAAGAACAGTAGACCGTTGGCTAAGGGTGAAGTCGACCTACGAGTTAGAAATGGAATAAAAGTTACTGCTTTAGGCATAGGGACTTATTTATTATCTTTGCCCACTGGGTTTGTTATTAAGTTAGAGAACTGTTATTTTGTGCCTACTATTAGTAAGAATATCATTTCTGTTTCTTGTTTGAATAAGAAAGGTTTTACTTTTATAATAAAGAACAAAAGGTGCTCTATTTATTTGAATGATATTTTTTATGGTAGTGCACAGTTGAGTAATAGACTTTATGTCCTCGATCTCAAAATGCCTGTCTATAACATAAATACTAAGAAGTTCAAATCTAATGATATGAACCCAACTTGTATCTGGCATTTTCGTTTAGGCCACATAAATGAGAACCACATCTCGAAACTCCATAAAGATGGATTCTTGGACTCATTTGATTTTGAATTATATGAGATATGTGAACCTTGTTTATTGGGGAAGATGAGTAAAGCCCCATTCACTAGGCAAGGTGAAAGGGGTAGTGATCTTTTGGGCCTCATATATAGTGATGTATGTGGACCCCTAAACACACTAGCTAGAGGTGGTTTTCAATACTTCATTACATTTACTAAAGATTTTAGTAGATATAGGTTTGTGCATCTTATGAAACACAGATTATAATCCTTTGAAAAATTCAAGAATGAGGTATAAAACCAACTTGGCAAGAGTATTAAAGTCCTTTGATCAGGTCGAGGTGGTGAATACTTAAGCCAACAGTTTGATGATCATCTGAAAGAGTGTGAGATAATCTTTCAACTCACTCCTCCTGGAACACCACAATGGAATGGTGTTTCTGAAAGGAGGAATCGGACATTGTTGGACATGGTCCGGTCCATGATGAGTCATACAGACCTTCTAGGCTCCTTCTGGGGACATGCTCTATTAATAATAACTTTTACACTTAACGTGTTCCATCTAAGATAGTTCAAAAGACACTATATAAGATATGAACTAGGAGACTAACGAGAGCCGAACTCAATCAAAATTGTAACCGAGTTATACCAATGGCTTATAGCATAGAAAACAACACCAGATCGTCTCACAAGGATTATAAATGCAATTTGACCAGATCAATCCAAAATTGGGGGAAGGGATTTGAGAATTCAAAATATGTAAATAATAGAATTAAAGTGAGAAATTCAATTAAAAGAGCAATCAATTTAAAAACCTATCCAAAATTGGGTTGATTCTATCATAGATCATTCAATAAACATTTGAAGTGCATTTGAATGGTTAATTTGGATTTAACTAAAATATCTATATCAAATCTAAAATTCATACTAGATAATCATCTAGAATTCAATTAATAATTGACACACAAATTCGCAATCGCACAATTCATGTTACATCTATGTTAATTTGATCTCTGAATTCAATAAACCTAGGTACGAATCAGTAACCTAGCCTCTGTAATTCTGTGATTAATTCAGATTAATCAATCTTAAATCCCATCATAATTCTCAATCTTAAATCAAGATCCAATCAGATCAAACATAAATAGAATCACCATTCATGCATTCAAGATCAAGAAGAAGAAGAAGAAAAAGAAGAAGAGGAATCCAAATGCAATTCGAACACAAAAATAGAACTAAGATCTCAAGAATCCAAACCACAATTTCTTTAAGAATCTCTGAATTGATTACAGAAGTTTCTCTTTCCATAGTTATCACCATGAAGGAGCTTGAGGAAGAAAGAAGAAGAAGAAGAAGAAGAAGAAGAAGAAGAAGAAGAAGAAGAAGTGAGAAAGATCTAGATCTAGAGAGAGAAAATGAGAAGTGTAGAATAAGAGATGCCTTAGATCTATGCTTCTAACCCCTATAACTACCCCCTAATTTGGCCTTACATCATTTTAACCACTTTAGTTACAAAGCTGGGCCCATTATGAGTAATTGAGCCCAAACTCCATGTGAATTGGAGGTCTATAACTCAAGTTATGGACAAATCATTCTTAAAGGGTCTCTGATTCCATTTTCCGACTTCAAAGGATGAAAACTTCATCGAAATGTCATATTTTGGAAAAGTGGTCTTCATATGAATTGAAGATATATGTCTTAGCTTTCAAATTCCACTAGTTTCCAACCCATATCACATCTACAGCCCAAGTTATGCCCTGATTAGTGGACACTGCTCGGGTTGCAGTAACAGAATTTGTGTTCTGACTTCCAGGCCTAATTAGCTCCACTAGATGTCTGAATTAGCCTTGGAGCTCTGCACGAAAGTTGTAGAGCTCTCTCTCATCTTTCATATAAGGTAAGATACATAATTTTTAAACATCTAAAACTCAAGATATGGCGGAAATACAGAAATAGTGTAAAATCTCAATAATGCTAAAAAATATCAATTAAGCCCAATTTAAGCCTAAACTTATAAAGACATGACCAAGCTCAATCAATTAAGTATATGGAGAGTGTAAATGACTAAAAATGAGGGTTTATTAATGTATAAAATATGTGATTATTAAATTCCCCCACACTTAGATTTTACACTCCTGGACAAAACACATAAGACCAAAACTAGGAAACAAGGAAAAACAACACAAACTCAAAAGCTAAAAACTCTAAGAGACTAAAATTCCAATGACATTGATGAATGAAAAATTTATAAGCAAGAAGAACAACCAAAGATTTAAGGGAGCAAAGCATTCATGAGTTAAATTTTCTTCACATCTCAAACAAAAAAGTAAGGTTTCTTCAATATGAAAAGCATGAATCAAGAATGATAGACCATCACAAGATACACGCTCAATCCCTCAAGTGTTTACAAAGTAAGTATTTCACTCAATTGAACCCATGAAAATTGCACTACCATAAACTTGCTTATGTTCTACTTTTCCACTACTCAAGCACATGCACACACAAATCAAGAGGACTTTATTCGAAGTTGTAATGGGGCCAAGGTAAGGGAAGGAAACAATATAGATATGACAAGTTAAATACCCAAGAGAATAAAAGAGCATTGGGAAGGAACTCAATTGAAAAACATGAAATTTTATTCCCCAAAATCGATATAATGCACATTCTCTTTACATATTCTTTCTCTTGTTTATTATTATTATTATTTTCTTTTTTTCACAACCTTTTTGCGTTTATTCTTTTTTCTTTTTCTTTCTTTTTCTTTCTTTTTTCTTTTTCTTTTTCAATTGGCTTTTTCTTTTTCTTTTTTTCTCTTTTTTGTTTCACTAAACACTTTGTATATTGCACATTAAATTACACAACCCCCACACTTGAACTATTAATTACCCACAAGCAAAAGAGTTTCTCTAATGAAAATGAACCAATGCTCTACTATTCCCTATGGTAAGGTAAAAACATGATTTTTAACACAAGGCAAATAATTAGCTAAGACAAAGAATAGGCTAATAGGCTCAACAGGGTTAATTAAAGGGAAATAATGCAAGGTTAGCTATTTGGCTAAAGTAGCTAAGTAAAGAAAGAATGCCTCAATCATGTTTATGCATGCAAGTGAAAATGTAGCCTAAAAAAGAATCAAAGCAAGTTCTAGAGTGATCAATTGACATGAGTGAAAATTACACAAGAAAGAGGAGAATGACATAAATGCTAAATCCATCCAACAAAAGGCTTAAAGTCTCACAAGGTATACATCTATCAAACTCAATCCACTAATCAAACATATAAAACCAAGCATGTCAAATTTAAGAAGGAAGAAAATTTATTCAATCATGCTATGAATCTTGAATTTTAATTACTTCAAACTCATAAACTTTACAAATCTCAAAACATCATTGGAAGACAATTAAAAACACACATGTTTTTTTTTCTTTAAAAATAGAAAACATAATTAAAAACAAAAACAAAATTAAAAAACAAAAAAATAGAAACAAGAGTGAAAAAATAACATAAACAATAGAAACAAAAATAGCGAGAAATCAATAACACAAAAATTAGAAACAAAAATAGAAAATTAGTAACAAAAAATTTAAAATAGAAACAAAAAATTAAGACAAACAAAATTAAGCGCTAAAAATAGAAATAAAGCGAGAAACACTAGAAAAACAATAGAAACAAAAATTAATATCAAAAATCAAAAATTAAAAATAGAAACGAATTTAAATGCAAAAAATAGAAAATAAAAATAAAAATAAAAATAAAAATAAAAATAGTAGAACCAAAAAATTAAACACAAATAACAAAAAATTAACAGAAAAATCAGTAAAACATAAACAACAAAATAGCAAGAATAGAAATAGCAAATATAGCAGCATTAAAATTACAAACAGCAACAAAAACAAAATGCTAAAATTCCTCCCTTATACTTAAATTTTACATTGCCCTCAATTAAAGCATAGAAAAATCCAGAATACAAATCACCAAAATATTCATGGCAAGTAACATAAAAGTGTGGTAAGGGCCTCCCTCATTATCCATCCGTGTAAATGTCATCGAGCAAAGCCATCACTTCCATGTTGTGCTCTTGACAATCTTCATGAAAATGCTTAAGTCTATGCCAGTTGACCTTGAACGTTCTCTTTGTTGTCACATCTTGGAGCTCAATTGCACCATAAGGAAAAAAAGTTAGTAATAACAAATGGTCCATCCCATCTAGACCTTAATTTTATGGGCATTAACCTAAGACGGGAATTATAAAGGAGAACTTTTTGACCACTTGTGAATTCTTTTCTAGCAATCATTTTATCATGGAAGGTTTTGGTCTTCTCTTTATAAATTTTGGAGCTCTCATAGGCCTCTAAGTGGATCTCCTCCAATTCCTACAACTATAATTTCCTCTCCATGCCTGCTTGATTTAGGTCCAAGTTGTACCTCTTCACCACCCAAAATGCGCGATGCTCATTTTCCACCGGCAAGTGGCATGTTTTGCCAAAAACAATCTGATAAGGAGACATCCCAATCAGTGTCTTATAGGCAGTCCGGTAAGCCCATAAAGCATCCTCAAGCCTCTTGCTCCAGTCTTTTATGTTAGGTTGAACTATCTTTTGAAAAATTTGCTTGATCTCTCTATTGGAAACCTCGGCCTGCCCATTAGTCTGGGGGTGGTAAGGTATAGAAACTTTGTGCATGACTCCATACTTTTTCATCAAAACCTCCATGCTTCGATTGTAGATATGCGAACCCTGGTCATTGATGATGACCCTCGGAATGCCAAACCTGCAAAAAATTTGTGATCTAATAAAATCTACAACAACTCAAGAATCGTCAGTCTGAGTGGCCGTAGCCTCCACCCATTTAGATACATAATCCACAGCAAGTAGAGTGTAAGCAAAACCAAATGATATAGGAAAAGGACCCATAAAATCAATACCCCACACATCGAATATCTCACAAAACAACAAGGGTTGCTGGGGCATCTCATTCCTACAAGAAATATTCCCTGTTCTTTGGCATTGTTCACAAGATTTACAAAACACACATGCATCATGAAATACAGTGGGCCTATATAATCTAGAGTCCAAAACTTTCCTAATAGTCTGTTGGGGTTCAAAACGGCCGCCACATGCAAGTGTATGACAAAAACTAAGAATATAATGGAACTCATTATTAGGTGCACATCTCTTAATGACTTAGTCACTATAAAATCTCCACAAATAAGGGTCATCTAACACATAATATTTTGACTCACTTTTCAGTTTATCAATTTGTGCCTTAGTGAAATGTGTAGGTAGTGCTCTAGCAACCAATAAATTAACTAAATCTACAAACTAAGGGATGTTACCTTGCATCTTAAGAAGTTGCTCATCAGGGAAGACATTATAGATGGGAGAGGAATCTGCCTCTCTCACAATCCAACTCAGAAGATCAGCCACCAGGTTCTCTGCTCCACTCTTATCACGAATCTCAATATCAAACTCTTGGAGTAACAACATCCACCCAATCAATTGGGGCTTTGCATCGGGCTTCTTTAGGAGAAACTTCAAAGCTGCATGATCTGAAAAAATAACCACTCTAGAACCAACCAGATATGATCAAAATTTATCTAAAGCAAAAACTAAAAGTTCCTTTTTGGTTGTGGTGTAGTTGGCTTGTACAGCATCTAAAGTCCTTGAAGCATAAGAGATGACATGAGGTACTTTTCCAACTCTTTATGCAAGGACAGCTCCCAATGCATAATTAGAGGCATCACGCATGATCTCAAATGGGAGTGTCTAATCTGGTGGCTGGATAATAGGTGTACTAGTCAATGCTTGCTCAAGTGATTGAAGGCATCCTTGCACCTCTAGTCAAAGTGGAGCTCCATATCTTTTTGCAGTAAGTTGGATAGTGGAAGGGCAATTTTACTGAAATCCTTTATGAACCGCTGATAGAAACCTGCATGACTAAGGAAAAAGTGAACCTCCCACACGCATGTGGGGTAAGAGAGGCATGAAATGACATCTATTTTAACAGGATCTACCTTAGTATCCTTGCTAGATACTACATGCCCTAAAACTATACCTTACTTTACCATGAAATGACATTTCTCAAAATTCAGAACAAGGTTAGTCTCATTGCATCTATGCAAAACCCGGGCCAAACTATCCAAACATGCATTGAAGGAAGAGCCAAAGATAGTAAAATCATCCATAAACACATCCATGCAACTCTCTAAAAATTCAAAAAATATATTTATTATATCCTTTGAAAGGTGCCTGGAGCGTTGCATAGACCGAACGACATCCTCCTGTATGCAAATGTGCCAAATGGGCAAGTGAAAGTGGTCTTCTCTTGGTCTTCTAGGGATATATGAATCTAAAAATAGCCCGAATATCCATCTAGGAAACAGTAATACGACTTGCCAGCTAGCCTCTCCAACATCTGATTAATGAAAGGCAAAGGGAAATAATCTTTCCTGGTGGCCTGGTTAAGCCACCTATAATCAATGCAGATCCACCAACTATTTTGGATTCGTGTGGGTAGAAGCTCATTGTTCTGATTTGCAACTACTGTGACCCCGGATTTCTTTGGAACAACCTACACGGGGTTCACCTATTTACTATCAGATATAGGATAAATAATACCAGTTTACAGCAGCTTAGTCACTTCCTTCTTCACCATATCCAGAATCAGGGGGTTCAGTCTCCTTTGGGGCTGCCTCACTGGTTTGGTACCTTCCTCCAATAAAATCCTATGCATGCATGTAGTCGGACTAATACTAGGAATATCTGTAAGTGTCCATCCGATGGCCTACTTATTCTGCCTCAAAACCTACAGTAATTTTTTTTCTTGTTCAGGTTACAAATTCTTAGCAATAATCATCGATAGTTTCTCACCCTCTCTCAAATATGCATATTTAAGGTGGTCTGGCAAAGTCTTCAATTCTAAGGAGGGGGGCTGCACAATGGAAGGTAGCAGGCTATTTGAAATAGCTAACTCAGCAGTATTAAATTTAGCATAATTCTGACTCTCATTTCCATATGCTACATCATTCAAGTTTGCAGTTACATCATTCAAGTTTGCAGCTACATCATCACTCATAAATGCATAAATCTCAACACATGCAACACAAGAATGAATATCATAGCTAGCACATGTATCACAAGTAATAGAATCCAGAAAGTCAGCAAAATCATGGAATTCAGCATACATATCAGCATAAGCATCTTCAACCAGCATCTCAATCACGTCAACATGGAAAACTGAATGCTCCTCTAAGGGATGTCTCATAGCATAAAAAATATTAAGTTGTACAACATCTTCACCAAATTCCATAGAAAGGGTATCAGCATGCACATCTATCTTGGTCTTGGCTGTCTTGAGGAATGTTCTGCCTAGAATCAATGGAGCGTGGTTTGTTGAAGACTCATATTCTATGTCCAGAATGTAGAAATTTGGTGGGAAAATCAACTCATTCACCCGAACTAACACATCTTCCAACACTTCTATAGGATGAGCAGGGTCCTATTTGCCAACTAAATCACTATACCAGTGGGTTGTAAAGTGCCAATGTTCAAAGACTCATAAATTGACATAGGCATGACATTAATCGAAGCACCCAAATCTAGCATTGCATGTTCGAATCTGGAATTTCCTATCGTGCAAGGGATTGTGAAAGTTCCAGGATCTTTGCATTTCTATGGCATGCTTAGCTGAATCATTGCAGAAACATTTTTGCCCATACTAATCTTCTCAGTACCCTTAAGTCTTCTCTTGTGAGTACACAACTCCTTGAGAAATTTGGCATACTTGGGAATTTGCTTAATTGCATCTAGGAAGATATTAATTTTGACATTCCTGAATGTCTTCATGACTTCTCTTTCCATTTTTGCTTGCGCTATCTGCTTGGATAGTGTGACCCTATTTGGGAAAAGTAGTGGAATGGCTAGGTCTGAATTCTCTACACATTTCTTCTATGTTTCGGATTTTTAGACCGAGCTATTTATTTCCTGTAAATTTTGTTGTTTTTGGTCAATCTCTAGTTGCTACACTGGTAACTCTGGTTGTGGTAGTCTAGGACCATCAACTTCCCCATCACTTCTCAAGGTAATGACACTCACATTGCCTCTTGGGTTATTGATTGTTTGTGAAGGCAATTGGCTTGGCCCTTGACTTTTTAGCTCACTCACAGTGGTTACCAACTGTCCAATCTGAGTTTGTAGATTCTAAATGGTGGCATTGACATTCTGCTGGAACTAAATGTTGTTTGTAGCCATCTATTTCATCAAATCTTCTAATGATGGCTCGATTGGAGTGGCTTGGATAGCCTACTACACAGGTTATTGCTGTCTAAATGCAGGTGATTAATATTTGTTGCTAGGACCTACAGTTTAGTATCTAAATTTCTACTGCTGTTGTTATTGTTGCTAACTAGAATTCCCATATCTCAGGTTAGGATGGTCCCTCTAACCAGGGTTATAAGTACTAGAAAATGGATCATATATGGGCTACTGTTGTAATTGTTGAAATTGGGGTCTACTAGGAAAAATTCCTGCTGCAGCAACATGATAGGCTTGGACGACAAAATTATCTTCCTGAAATGTTGGATAGGCATCTGTAGGATGAGATGGGCAAGAAAAAATTCCACACATCCTTGTAGGCTCTTATACAAAAACTAGTACATGTTGTCCCACTGCTAATTGCCGCACCAGTGAGGTTAACTCATCAAGCCTATTTTCCATCCTCTTTTAGTCTGCCTGAGCCATATAGATCTTATTTACACCTCTGCTTGGAGTTACCATTCTTTTCGCAAATTATTATGAATTAGCAGCCATGTTAGCGATCAAGTCTCTAGCAGTAGTAGGGGCCTTATCCACCAAAGCTCCTCCACTAGCAACATCAATCATGCTTCTGTCCATTGACATTAGTCCCTCATAAAAATATTGGATCAACAAATGATCACTGATTTGGCGGCGTGGATAGCTTGAACACAACTTCTTGAATCTCTCCTAGTACTCAGGCAAGGTTTCACTTAAAATCTATTTGATGCCACATATGTCTTCCTAATTGCAGCAGCTCTAGAGGTAGGGAAAAACTTTTCTAAAAATAGGTTTTCATATCATTCCCACAAGTCACAGAACTTGGTGAAAGATAATAAATCCAGTCCTTGGCTGCATCAGCAAGGGAGAAGAGGAATGCTCTCAGCTTGATGTGTTCTTCATGGATGCCTTGAGGTCTCATGGTTGAGCATACAACATGGAACTCCTTTAAATGCTTGTGGGGATCTTTACTTGCAAGTCCATGAAATTTAGGTAGCAAATGGATTAGTCCAAACTTGAATTCAAAGTCAGCATCAATATTAGGATACTAAATGCATAATGGTTGATAAGTGACATAAGGGGTAGCAAGCTTTTTAAGAGTCCTATTATGCATGTGACATGGTTTCAAAATCACTTAAGCTTTTGGATGGTCTGACAGATTCAATGTCAAAATCAAATTCAAAAGCAATTCTTAGGCTAAGCTTACGAGCTCTAATCAGTGCATGCAAAGTCTTATCAATCTCAGGATCAAAATTAAGCAAGTTATCAGAATTAGACCTAGTCATGCACCACTTAGGGCTATAGAGGTGTTAGAATGCCAAAAACACAAAAACACACAGATCTAAACTACAGAAATGGCTAGAAAAAATGAAAAACACATCAAATGAATTTTAAAAATCATGGGACCACCACAGAATGAAAACTACACTGATTTAGATAATTATCATGCAAAGAAAATACTTCAAAAATTGATAAAGTGGTCTAAACGATGGATTTTGGGAAAAAGAAGCATAGCCAACGATGTCTTGATGACATAATTGGTTGGGTTCAATGGATTTTTTTTAGCAACTGGAAAAAATTCAGGTCATTATGAGTTATCAAAATAATTAAAAAAAAATTACCGTTATGTCTCCAATTTTCTCACAAACCTTATCAGATGATGGAATTTGGATAAAATCCGAGGGGATGATCCTAGGATCGCTTTGCTCAAAATGATGATTTAACTATGGGGACCAAGTCTCAGCTCCAAACTCTATAGTCATATCAACACTAGTCTCCCCCCGCACCAAAAGAAATAAAAAACTAGGCGAAAAAGTGATAGTTGGGTATGAAACAGTGTTAGTGTTGGGAATTTTGTGGATACAACACGCAGCGGAAAACAGGGATTCCCACCGAGGATCCATGCGAAAAAGCCATAATCCGAGTTTTTAAATGATTTACCTCTTGAAGCGTGAATCACTAACACCGTAATAGAAACGATGTCTCTGCGGTATCCACACGAACAGACTCACGAATGTCCAACGTCCGCAAAGAGGAGCCTCACGTCTCTCACACAGTGCTAGCTGCGAAGAGAAGAGAAGAAACTTGTCGCTCTCTCACTCACTTTTCTGTAGGTGCGGCTAGGGTTCAGAATTATATCCACTTAGCAGCCCCCTTAGCAGTACTATTTATAATAGTGACTGCCTTAAGTGAGTGTTAGCAGCCCCCTTATTACGTTGGTAGTAATATTAAAATCTCATTTTAATATTACAAGCAGTGAGTGGTATCTAGCAACACATCACTGCTACCCAAGTAATAAGAATGTCAGTGATTTGACATAACCTTTTCGTGACCAATGTTTTCGTGTCGTTTAGTCCCTTTGTCAAGATATCTAGATTGAACACAAGGCATGGAATGCGTCACCCTTGTATAGTCCAATCATTCGTTTCCTGATACTCGAGCAGACTTTGTAATAACAAATGAGATCAATATCTCATATTGACTCATTTGAGCATGGCCATGCATTTCGCAGTCTCACTCAATCAGGGGGCCCGAAGATATCGCTCCTGTTATGTAGGAGTGACAAATCCCATCTAGGTCACTCACATCCCTCTGCATGATTTGCGATATGTCCAATAACCAACTTTATAATCACCTTGTTACAGATGACGTTTGATGACATTAAAACACATAACTCCTCATGTAGGAATCGTAGTGATTTCAGGTCAAAGGACCACAAACACCATTGTCACTATGAGAATCGCTTATGACACTTACGTAACGATCCATGTAGCGTTCTCATGGTGGGTCAGTTCAGTACATCATTACTCTAATATGTACCCATGTGAAGACTTGATATCTCATATCCATGACCCGTGAGATGTGGTCATCAGTCTCTGCACATACTAGTCTCAATGTATTATTGTTGTCCTAATTAACAATAATACTTGACTAGGGATATTTAAGAATAGTGTTGTAACCAAAAGAATCTCACGATCAAGTCATCCACTTGATGTCCTATGGCATCAAACTTACTATTCTAAGGACTTTATTATGTTTATCAAAAAAGAACACAATAAATGAAATGCCTCATATATAAAATAGCATAATAGAATATATGTAAATACAGAAAAAGTATTAGCCTCTAGGGCATACACCAACAGTTAGGCAGTTAGGAACACATCCAAAATGATTGAATGACAATTATAAGGAAATCTTGCAATGCAATTATTAATAAGGTCAGCAAAAGAATGATCAATAGTAACAGAAGCCAATGTAACAGTAATAGAATGATCAATAGCAGAATGTAATGCAACAGTTATAGATTGAGCAAGAGTTAATTGTTAGTAAGAACAAGAGTTAGTATGGTCACTTAATATGATCAAATTTCAACTAATAATTCCCAGAAATGATACCAAAATTTTGACGAGCGCCGAACTCAATCAAAATTGTAACCGAGTTATACCTATGGCTTGTAGCATAGGAAACAACACCGGATCATCTCTCAAGGATTATAAATGCAATTTGATCATATCAAGACAAAATTAGGGGAAGGGATTTGAGAATTCAAAATATGTAAATAATAGAATTAAAGTGAGAAATTTAATTAAAAGAGCAATCAATTCAAAAACTTATCCGAAATTAGGTTGATTCTATCATAGATCATTCAACGAACATTTGATGTGCATTTGAATGGTTAATTTGGATTTAACCAAAATATCTACATCAAATCCAAAATTCATACTAGATAATCATCTAGAATTCAATTAACAATTGACACACAAATTCACAATCACATAATTCATGTTAGATCTATGTTAATTTGATCTCTGAATTTAATTAACCTAGGCATAAATCAGTAACCTAACCTTTGTAATTTCGTGATTAATTCAAATCAATCAATCTTAAATCCCATCAAAATTCTTAATCATAAATCAAGATCCAATCAGATCAAACATAAACAGAATCACCATTCATGCATTCAAGATCAAGAAGAAGAAGAAGAAGAGGAATCCAAATGTAATTCGAACACAAAAACAGAACTAAGATCTCAAGAATCCAAATCATAATTTCTTCAAGAATCTCTGAATTGATTACAAAATTTTAGCTCTCCATTGTTATCACCATGAAGGAGCTTGAGGAAGAAGGAAGAAGAAGAACGGAGAAAGATCTAGATCTAGAGAGAGAAAGTAAGAAGTGTAGAATGAGAGATGCCTTGCATCTATGCTTCTAACCCCTATAACTACCCTCTAATTTGGCCTTACATGATTAGAACCCCATAAGTTACAAAGTTGGGTCCATTATGAGTAATTGGGCCCAAACCCCATGTTAATTGGAGGTCTACAATTCAAGTTATGGATAAATTATTCTCAAAGGGTCTCTGATTCCATTTTCTGACTTCAAGGGATAAAAACTCTATCAAAATGTAGTATTTTGGAAAAGTGGTCTTTAGATAAATAGAATATATATGTATTAGCTTTCAAATAACACTAGTTTTAGGCCCATATCATATTTACAGCCTAAGTTATACCTTGATTAGTGCACATTGCTCGAGTTCTAGTAATAGAACCTATGTTCTGACTTCTAGGCCCAATTAGCTCTACTAGGTGTCCGAATTAGCCTTTGAGCTCTTATGAAAGTTGTAGAACTCTCTCTCATTTTTCCTACAAGGTAAGGTACATAATTTTTAAATATCTAGAACTCAAAATATGGCTGAAATACAAAAACAGTGTAAAATCTCAATAATGTTGAAAAAGATCAATTAAGCCCAATTTGAGCCTAAACTTACAAAACATGACCAAGATCAATCAATTAAGTACATGGAGAGTGTAAATGACTAAAAATGAGGGTTTATTAATGTATAAAATATATGATTATTAGAGACGGCCCAATATGTCTTTCATGAAGAAATGAGGTTGCGGAGCTTATGTGAAATGTCAAGTTTCTGATAAGCTTGGACCCAAATCAGATAAATGCTTCATTGTGGGTTATCCCAAAGATACAAGGGATACTATTTCTATAATACTACTGAGGGCAAAGTGTTTGTCGCACAGACTACTGTGTTTCTAGATAAGGAGTTTATCTCCAAAGGAACCAGTGGGAGGAAATTGGAACTTGAAGAAATTCAAAATTCACATAGTAGCAATGAACCGATGGTGGAAATAGTGCAGCCTCCATAAAGTGATGTGGAACAACAACCTGCTCTAGTAGCACAAGACCTACATCGGTCTAACAAGATACGTCATCAACCAGAGAGATATAAATTTCTCATAACCCAACAAGGTGACGTATTGCTCATAGATTTAGATGAGCTTGTGACTTACCAAGAAGCCATTATGAGCCTAGAATCTGAGATTTGAAATAGAATCCATGTATGCCAACTAGGTATGGACCTTGGTTGACCCACCTGAAGGGGTAAAACCCATTGGGTGTAAGTGGGTTTTCAAAAAGAAAACTGACATGGATGGTAATGTCCATACCTTTAAGGCACGATTGGTGGCTAAGGGTTTCAAGAAAATTCATGGTGTAGACTTTGATGAGACTTTTTCCCTAGTTACGATGCTTAAATCCATTCGGATCTTACTTGCTATTGCAACATACCACGATTATGAAATCTAGCAAATGAATGTCAAAACTGCTTTGCTTAATGGAAATCTTATCGAGGATATGCACATGACACAACTTGAAGGTTTTTCACTCCACAAGATACTGGAAAGGTGTGTAAGTTGAAATGATCTATTTATGGATTGAAACAAGCTTCCAGAAGTTGGAATCTTCATTTTCATGATACAATAAAATAATTTAGTTTTATCAAGAATGAAGAAGAATCTTGTGTCCACAAGAAGGGTAGTGGGAGCACAATTGTGTTTCTAGTGCTGTATGTGATATACTACTCATTGAAAATGACATCCCTACCCTACAATCTGTAAAGACTTAGTTAGGGAAATACTTTTCCTTGAAGGACTTGGGCGAAGCCACCTATGTGTTAGGTATCTAGATCTATAGAGATAGATCACAAAGACTACTTAGCCTAAGTCAGAGTACATATATAGACAAAGTATTAAGATGGTTTAACATGCATGAATCCAAGTAAGGACTCTTGTCTATTTCACATGGTGCAAGCCTATCTAAGGCTCAATCCCTTTCCACCTAGGATGAGAGGGATCGCATGAGCAAGATTCCATATGCACCGACAATTGGATCTATCATGTATGCCATGTTATGTACTCGACTAGATATCTCGTATGCTTTAAGCATGATGAGTAGGTACCAGTCTAATCCCAGTGAGAGTCACTGGACTGCTATCAAGAATATCCTTAAGTACTTGAGAAGGACTAAGAATTCGTTCTTCGTATATAGAGCCGAGGAAGAACTAGTTGTAAAGGATTACACTGATGCTAGCTTCCAGACTAATAAGGACGACTCTAAATCACAATCGGGTTTTATTTATTGCCTAAATGGTGGGGCAGTGAGCTGGAAGAGCTCAAAGCAGGAGACAGTTACCGATTCTACCATAGAGGTTGAGTATATTGTTTCTTCTAATGCAACAAAGGAGGTTGTTTGGATCAAGAAGTTCATTATTGAGCTTAGTGTAGTTCCTAGCATTATGGACCTAGTGGATCTCTATTGTGACAATAATGGAGCCACTACATAAGCTAAGGACCCTAGATCTCACTAATGATCTAAACATATACTTAGGTGCTTCCATCTCATTCGTGAGATCATCGATAGAGGAGTAGTGAAGATATGCAGAGTACCAATAGATGATAATATCGCAGATCCATTGATAAAGCCTCTTGCGGAGCAAAAACATAAGGGTCACTCTAGATCTTCAGGCATTAGACATATGCCTGATTGGCTCTAGTGCAAGTGGGAGATTGTTGGTGTATGCACTAGAGGCTAATTTATTTTGACCGTACTAGCTTACATTGTGTTATACAATTCATTTAATAAATAAGGTATTTCATTTATTGTGTTATTTATGATATACGTAATAAAGTCCTTAGAATAGTAAGTTTTATGTCATAGGACATCAAATGGATGACCTGATCGTGACATCCTATTGGATAGAAACATAACACTATTCTTAAATGCCTCTAGTCAAGTATTATTGTTAATCAGGATTATAATAATGTATTAAGACTAGTATGTGCGTAGACTGATGGCCACATCTCACGGGTCATAGATATAAGATATCAAGTCTTCACATGGGTACATATTAGAGTAATGATATATTAGACTGACCCGCCATGAGAACACTGCGTAGATCGTTACGTGAGTGTCATAAGTGATTCTCATAGTGATAATGATGTATGTGATCCTTTAACCTGAAATCACTACGATTCCTACATGAGGAGTTGCATGTTTTAATGCCATCAAACGTCATCTGTAACAAGGTGATTACAAAATTAGTTATTGGACATACTGCGAATCATGCAGAGGGATGTGAGTGATCTAGATGGGATTTGTCCCTCCTATATAACAAAAGTGATATCTTTGGGCCCTTTGATTGAGTGAGATTACGAAATACATGGTCATGCTCAAATGAGTCAATATGAGATATTGATCTTGTAACATCCCGAAAATTTATTATTTTGTTAAAAACGATCATTTTATAATATTTGCAATTTTTAAGAATTTTTGTGGAATTTTCTGGAGATGATGAATATTTTAATATATTCTTCGTTTTATGTGTGTGTGCTGAGTGGAGCCGGGAGAATAGAATATTTTCCCTGAAGCTGGTAAACCTTGGACTGTCAATGTGTCAACGGGGGATCTTACTAAACCCGAGTCCGGGCACAGTTTACGAGGTCTACATTTTTGAGGTTTTATCTGTTAGTGTAATAAATCATCTGTCAGAGGTATTTAATCAAGGAGACAAGCTTACTATGCACTTCATAGAGAAGCGTGCGAAGCTTCTCAAGGAAGTTTCTTTGAATCATTTTTTATTATTTCTCTCTCCTCCCATTTTTGTGCTGCACATTTGAATTAAGGGACTTAATTCATTCTTCAATCCACACATTTTCCTCCTCCTGTACGTAGCACTCACTATTCACTCATCTTTCTCTCTTTCCATTTCTCCTTACAGCAGCACCATCCACCCACCTTCATATTTTCATCCTCCAATACCGTCACACTCCTAGCACCATTTCGTGTTTGGAGAAACACCATACCTGAGGGAATCATCTTCAAAGTTCTACGTTTTCTTCATCTTCTTTTTCCTCCACGGTTGAAGCTTAAAGGTTAGAATTTTAAGGTAAAGTCCTTAGCTTTTTCCTCATCTCTCCTCATTTTCGTAACCCACTTGTCATTTTGATGACCATGGGTATCCATTTCAACACTTGATTCTGATTTTGGTGAGCTTGAATATTCAAGGATCTCTTGGGAGCCGAAAATATAATTTCTGACCAAAAGGAGCAGCCTTTCTTTGTGCTTCTCTAAGGTAAGAGGAAGACACTCCTCCTCAACCTCTCTTAGCATTTAGGAACGTCTGTGATTGTGTTGAGGGTCTTTCTGCTTTTGTATGTTGTTTGTATGGTATATGTGCTATTTGATTGTTTGAGTTTTGAATGTATATATATATATAAATATAACTGGATGTATTGGAATGTGTAATATTGAAGGGAATGAGTTTCGAGTGATTTTCGGATAGTTACTGGTGTTGAGCCCGAATTTGGAAACTTAATGTGGAAACTAGTAATAGTATGAAATTTGGCCAAACTCGTCGAATATAATACCTTGATCTTTTGGTGATATGTCAAAATCCGTCGAATGAAGATTTCGACCATTTTCGTCGAATGATAAAATCCGTCGAGTAAGGACCCATAGTCAAACACATCGAACGTGATAACCTAATCACTTAATAAAATGTTAAAATCATCGAGTAAGGACTCATGGCCAAACTCCGTCGAACGTGATAACCTAATCACTTAATAAAATGTTAAAATCCGTCGAGTAAGGACTCATGGCCAAACCTGTCGAACGTGATAACCTAATCACTTAATAAAATGTTAAAATCCGTCGAGTAAGGACTCATGGCCAAACTTGTCGAACGTGATAACCTAATCACTTAATAAAATGTTAAAATCCGTCGAGTTTAGACTTCTGACCATTTCCGTCGAATGTCAAAACCCGTCGAGTTTAGATTTCTGACCACCAAACACAAAGTGAAAATCCGTCGAGTTTAGATCTTTGGCCACTAGATACAATGTCAAAATCCGTCGATTAAGAACCCCGATCATGCCCGTCGAGATTGATCTTCCGACCAAAACCCGTCGAATAGAGTCCCTGGACACTTACAAGAAAATGCCCCAAAGTCAATAATCATCGAATTTGAGAGACCATGCCTGTCGAGTAGATGAATTTCTCCAGACCCGTCAAAATTAGAGATTTCGACCAGTGTTCGTCGGTTCGACACTTGGGAGATTTTCTCCAACGTCGACACCAATACCCGTCGAATTGAGGCTTTTCTTGACCATCTGGAGGGTTCGACAGTTTTGATCTTCGTCCGACGTAACCCCCATCCGACGAGAAAAATGACTTCTTGCCAATCCTATTATAAAATGTTTTCCCCATTCTTTCCTCCTCTGTTATATTATTATTCGTCGAATGGCACTTCAATTATTCATAAAACGTATTGTCCTTGTCAAATTCAAAAGTATACCTATCACCCAACACCTAGTAATTGAAATCTGTGACTCAGTTTGTGATTCCGACCGTGTAGTTTCCTGGACCCAAAACCTTGGGACTAATAGAGGAATATTGATTATAAATAAATGGGATGACTAGAAATTACTTAGGAATGCATAAACAGGGAAGAACATGAGAGTGTGAGATTGTGAGATCTTAAAATAACCTTCTAAGGACATATGAATAAATTACCTAAGAGGACTTAAGTTAACTAAGAGAATTCTTTTAGAGACAAACTCTGTAAGTAAAGCTAAACCTAAGCAAGAATCCATAATACGCTTTAAAAGGTATTAATTTATTTAACAACAATATTATGCTATTGTGGGTCCATGTGGGAGACCATTGACTGTATTAATTCTTACTTTGGCAAATTGTGACATATGATGGAATAGTATGTGATAATGATCATACATGATTATGCATAGAGTCTGTATGCATTGTGATTTGTCCGTTGGACTGTCGTAAGGCCTAGTTGCCTAGGAGTTGAACACACCTTAGTGCGGGTGCGAATAGACAAGTGGGGTCCTGTAGTTGGCCTTGAGGGCGTTGGGGCGCGGGTGTTTCACAAAGGGCAGTGGTAGCCCCTCTGGACCGTGAGACAAACCGATGCAAACGCACCGACGATCCTGACTGGCCACAGTCCTATATCGAGATCTTGTGAGAATGCTGCTGTATAAAGCCTTGTTGCGCAAAATGACTGATTATTTTCTGGAAAGCACTTGTTTTTATGGCGACGAGATACTGGCATGTCTCCCTGATCATTCTCTCCGAGTGTTTTGTGTCTAGCTCCATGGAGTAGGATCTTGATTATTGAGGGCTCGTGTGTATAGAGTCCGTGCATTATTTGCATTTATCATTATCATGGTTTGGCATTGATATATTGTTGATATACCTATGACTGCCTGGAACTGTTTGCTTGATCATAACTGCTCTTGAATGTCTATTACTATTACTGTTGTTGTAAATGCTATGTGGGCGCTTTGCGCCGTTTGGTTTCTTGATGCTATAATTGGTAATGACGGAAGGATGTCTTACCTCTTTTTCCTTCCTGTCTCTCCATTCCTATTTATCTGTACATTGCGTCTCATCGAAGACAACCGTGAGGAACCGGAAGCTCCCAACTTCCCTGGTTTTTGGCCTTATCTTGACTGAGCGACTACAGAAGACTATGGAGCCCCGTACGCCGATTTTTGGGAGATGTACGTCGACTTTCT
Organism: Ormosia semicastrata; assembly: GCA_029884595.1. Lineage (NCBI taxonomy): Eukaryota > Viridiplantae > Streptophyta > Magnoliopsida > Fabales > Fabaceae > Ormosia > Ormosia semicastrata. The sequence goes on along the minus strand of JAQQTO010000061.1, from coordinate 67,372,800 downwards.
TAGGAGGGCCGAGTCTTTGGTATATCAACTATAGTTCGAACGCCGTGTCTACACGGGAGATGTCTCGATATCACTAGCCTGGAGGCGCCACGAACCACCCGTCTTCACTGTTTGTATTAGCCTACGTTTGGAGTTTCACTACCAATACGTGAGATGTGGGCGATCGTTACTTCACTCCGAGAGAGGACTCTTTTCGTTCTACGGCTCGGGCCCCGTCCCGTGTCTCTGCTATTCCTATGGTGATTTCCTCGATGATGAGGAAGATCCCGAGGAAGATCCCGAGGAAGTCCCTGAGGACGACCCCGAAGAGGACCCTGAAGAGGATCCTGACACGATTCCTCCTCACTTGAGGGATTGATGTTACTCGTAGCTACTGAAGGCTACCAGTATTTTATTTTGGGGGCCCGATGTTTTGTTTGTAATGGGTCAAATTTTGATACCGTGGGGATGTGTATGTAATACTCTGGGGGCAGGTATAGCTTTGCTTTTTGATGTACCAGGCTTGTAACTAAATGTTTTGATAAACCTATATATATATATATGATGATGCAGATGTTAATCCCTATGCATGTTTTACTTCTGTTTGATCTTTTATTCCCATTGATGTCTCGTCAACATGGTTATTAATTATGGAAAAAAAAAGTATATATATGATATAACCGCCAATTAGAATACCCGACTATAACCTAGGGAATATACGCGTCTTATTAAAACGAACCGGGTCTCAACTCACCTAATTCTATTTCCGCATTGTAATCGACCATGTGGCGTTCCCTTGGAAGAGGGGCGCTACATTTTTGGTATCAGAGCCCCGGTTTATGTTTCTTTGGGTCTTGTGGTTGAGTCTGTCTTGTTTGTGCTGTGTGTTCTCTGAATGGTATTCGTAAAGGAGTAGTGTTTGGTATTCTTAGTGAATGCAACTGACTTTTCTGTGTTTTCAGATAATCTGAATCTGAGAAAGTGAGATGGCACGAAGGGAAGACATGGCAGCAAATTACAACAGCGATGCAAAGGATGGTGAGGTCATCGCACGGCAACCGAGCAAGCCGCACAACAAAGAAGAGAGAGTTACGCAACAACAAGAGCGAGCCGCTCAACGCTTAGAGGCTACTGCGATGCTCGAATTTAGCGAGTTTCGACGCCATAATCCTCCTCAATTTAAAGGAGAATTTGATCCGGACAAAGCTAGTCTGTGGATCAAGGAGTTGGAGAAGGTATTTCGAGGAATGAATTGCGCCGAGGGTAAGAAGGTGGATTATGCTACTTTTATCTTTGGTAGGCAACACCGAGAACCGGGTGGAACGGAGTGCGGAGGATGCTAGAAGCTGCGAACCGAGAGATTACTTGGGAGTTGTTCAAAGAAAAGTTCTTGGACAAGTATTTTCTGCGAGTGCAAGGCATGCGAAGGAGGAATTCCTCAACTGCGACAGGGGAATATGACTGTTAGCGAGTACGCAGCGAGATTCGAAAACTTGTCACAGTTTTTGACCTACTTTCAGAACCAACCAGATGAGGCTTGGAAGTGCCGAAGATTCACGGAAGGATTGAGGTACGAACTGAGGAAAGCTGTGATCACCTTGAGGATCAATGAATTCTCACAACTGCTGGATACTTGCTGTGATGTAGAGGCTCTGGAGCAATCTAGAGATATGAGGAATAGAAACTTTGGGCCTGCGAGATTCCAGAGAGGTGGCAATAACAGTGCTAACCGCTTCCAGAAGAAGCCATACTCTCGACCAATGGGAAGTCACCAACAAGCCATGGGTGGAAGTTCAAGTGGAGGTTCTAGTGGGAACCGGACTGGCCAAAACTTGGCATATCCCTCCAAATGCCGGAAGTGTGGAAAAGATCATCTGACAAGGGATTGTCCTATCAAAGGAATTATCTGTTTTCGATGTGGGAAACCTGGACACATCTACAGAGACTGCAATCAAGCGAAGGTCGAGCCTTCAATGAATGTTGCGAAAGCCAAGAAACCGCAAGCTGGAGGGCGAGTTTACACTATGAGCGGAGCTGAAGCCTCCGAATCCGAAGATTTGATACAGGGAGAAGGCATCATAGAAGGTAATCTTTTAACTGTACTGTATGACTCTGGGGCAACCCATTCTTTTATATCGTATACTGTGTGCAAAACCGAGTCTACCTGTGTCGTCCTTACCTTTTGACTTAACTGTTTCTACCCCCACTGATAAACCGGTAGTTACTACCAAAGTTTGTCTAAACTGTCCATTGATTGTTGAAGGTCGATCCTTTTGGTCGATCTGATTTGTTTACCTCTTTCCCAATTAGATATTATCCTAGGGATGGACTGGTTGTCTTCTAACCATGTTCTGTTAGACTGTTCCAGAAAGACCATAGTTTTTCCCATAAATGAGAATTCTAGATTTTTGATGGCCAACCGAGTTCAAGCTCTCTTGAAAGAAGGAGCTCACGGATACATGCTACTCTTCTCTTCTTTGAAAATCGAGAACGAGGTTGATGTGGACACAATTCCTGTGGTGAATGAGTTTCCCGAAGTCTTTCCCGAGAGTGTGCCCGGTTTACCACCGGCTCGAGAGATAGAGTTTGCTATCGACTTAGTACGGGAGCTGGTCCCTGTCTATAACACCGTCACCGGATGGCACCAACAGAGTTAGCCGAGCTAAAGAAACAACTAGAAGAGCTTTTGGAAAAGCAATTTGTCGGGCCAAGTGTGTCACCATGGGGGAGCACCAGTCTTTGTTAGTTCGCAAGAAGGATGGCACCTCAAGGTTATGTGTGGACTATCGGCGGTGAACAAAGTGACGATTAAGAACAAATATCCACTCCCGAGGATTGACGACTTGATGGACCAACCGAAGGGAGCGGCGGTGTTTTCCAAGATTGATCTCGCGATCCGGGTATCATCGATACGAGTGAAGACAGAGGATGTGCCCAAGACGCCGCACCCGATACGGTCACTACGAGTATTTGGTGATGCGGTTTGGTGTGACGAATACACCAGCTATCTTCATGGACTACATGAACCGAATCTTTCGACCTTACTTGGATAAGTTCGTTGTGGTCTTCATTGATGACATTCTGGTATACTCTCAAAATCGGGAGGACCATGCTGAACACCTCAGTATAGTTCTTCAGATTCTGAAGGAGAAGGAATTGTATGCCAAACTGTCAAAATGTGAGTTTTGGCTGGAAGAAGTCAAGTTTCTAGGTCACGTGATCTCAAAGAGTGGGATTGCTGTGGATCCATCGAAAGTGGAGGCAGTACTACGATGGGAAAGGCCGAAGTCAAAGACGAGAGATTCGAAGCTTCGTGGGTTTAGCGGGATATTACCGGAGGTTCATTGAGGGATTCTCCAAGATTGCTGGACCACTTACACAACTCACAAGGAAAAACCAAACTTTTGAGTGGACCGACAGCTGTGAGCGAAGTTTCTAAGAGTTGAAGAATCGACTGACTACCTCACCGGTGTTAGTGCTACCCGATCCGAATGAACAGTTTGAAGTGTACTGTGACGCTTCATACCAAGGGCTAGGATCTGTACTTATGCAACATGGAAGAGTGGTGGCTTATGCTTCCGAGCGGTTGCAAGTGCACGAGAAGAATTATCCGACGCACGACACTGGAGCTAGCGGCTGTAGTTTTTGCTCGAAAATATGGAGGCATTTTCTCTACGAGCAACGTTCAACATTTTCGGTGATCGAAGAGTCCTCAAGTATTTGTATGATCGAAAGGAGTTGAACATGAGGCAACGAAGGTGGTTAGAATTCTGAAGGATTACGATTTCCAACTTCGTATCATCCTGGCAAGGCAAATGTTGTGGCGACGCTCTAAGTAGGAAGATGATCGGTGTCTCTCGCCCGATGATCAAGGAAAAGGATCTAATAGAGCAATTCGAGAGATGTATGGTCTTTTGTGAAGTTAGAACCTGGAAAGATTTGCATGAATATGGTTACCATCTCGAGCGAGTTGATGGACAAAGATAAGAAAAGAGCGAGAAGAAGGACAAATTCTTACAAGAAGTGAGGGAACAGATGAAGCAAGGAAATGAAACAGAGTTTGCGGAGAGGGAACGGATGGAATTTTGAGATTCCATGGGAGAGTTTGTGTCCTCGGAATCAAGAACTTAGAGAATACATCATTAATCATGCTCACACAAGCCAACCGAGTATGCACCGGGCATGACGAAGATGTATCAAGACTTGAAGAAATTGTTCGGTGGCACGGAATGAAGAGTGACGTTACTAGACGTGTATCTACTTGTCCGGTTTGTCAAAAAGCTAAAGTGGAACATCGAGACCAGCGGGATTGCTGCAACCAGTTATCTATTCCCGGAATGGAAGTGGGACAAGATGTGCAATGGACTTTGTAGTCGGATTACCAAGGATAAGAAAAGGTCATGATTCGATTTGGGTAATTGTGGACCGACTCACGAAATCGCACATTTTCTTCCGATCGACATCAAGTACAAGCTAGAGAGATTGACTCGATCTATATTGGAGAGATTGTCGGTACCGCACGGTGTGCCTACAAGTATTGTTTCAGATAGAGATCCGAGGTTTACTTCAAATTTCTGGGAGAGTTTGCAAGAAGCATTGGGGACAATTTACGACTTAGTTCTGCTTATCATCCGCAGACCAACGGTCAGTCGGAGAGAACAATCCAATCTTTGGAAGATTTGCTTAGAGCTTGCACCATAGAGCAAACTGGGAGTTGGGATGACATTCTACCCTTGATAGAATTCACCTACAACAACAGTTATCATTCGAGCATAGGGATGGCACCCTATGAAGCTCTGTATGGACGACGATGTCGAACACCTATGTGTTGGTACCAAGACGGCGAGCGCCTTACTATTGGACCCGAGATTATACAACGCATAACAAGCGAGAAGGTTAAAATGATTCAGAAAAGATGAGGACGGCTCGAGTCGACAAAGGAGTTATGCGGACCGAAGGAGAAAACCTCTTGAGTTTGAGGAAGGTGAGCATGTATTCTGAAAGTCACACCTACGACCGGGGTGGGCCGGGCTTTAAAATCTAGAAAACTCACTCCTAAATTCCTTGGACCATACCAAATCATTGGTCGTGTAGGTCCCGTAGCATACCAAATATCCTTACCTCCTTTTCTTTCAAACATTCATAATGTTTTCCATGTGTCACAACTTCGGAAATACCTTCCCGACCCAAGTCATATCATAGCACCGTATACAAGACAACTAAAAGAAAACTTAACTTATGAGACGTCTCCTATAAGAATCGAGGATAGCAGGATAAAGCAATTAAGAGGCAAGGAGATCGCATTGGTGAAAGTGATCTGGAACGAGGTGACTGGAGATGTAACCTGGGAGTTGGAAGACAAGATGAGAGAGCAATACCCACAGCTATTCTAAGGTATGCAAATTTCGAGGACGAAATTTCTTTTTAGAAGGGGAGTGTTGTAACATCCCGAAAATTTATTATTTTGTTAAAAACGATCATTTTATAATATTTGCAATTTTTAAGAATTTTTGTGGAATTTTCTGGAGATGACGAATATTTTAATATATTCTTCGTTTTATGTGTGTGTGCTGAGTGGAGCCGGGAGAATAGAATATTTTCCCTGAAGCTTGGTAAACCTTGGACTGTCAACGTGTCAACGGGGATCTTACTAAACCCGAGTCCGGTACGCTTTACGAGGTCTACATTTTTGAGGTTTTATCTGTTAGTGTAATAAATCATCCGTCGGTATTTAATCAAGGAGACAAGCTTACTATGCACTTCGTAGAGAGCGTGCGAAAGCTTCTCAAGGAAGCTTCTTTGAATCATTTTTTATTATTTCTCTCTCCTCCCATTTTTGTGCTGCACATTTGAATTAAGGGACTTAATTCATTCTTCAATCCACACATTTTCCTCCTCCTGTACGTAGCACTCACTATTCACTCATCTTTCTCTCTTTCCATTTCTCCTTACAAAGAAGCACCATCCACCCACCTTCATATTTTCATCCTCCAATACCGTCACACTCCTAGCACCATTTCGTGTTTGGAGAAACACCATACCTGAGGGAATCATCTTCAAAGTTCTACGTTTTCTTCATCTTCTTTTTCCTCCACGGTTGAAGCTTAAAGGTTGGAACTTTAAGGTAAAGTCCTTAGCTTTTTCCTCATCTCTCCTCATTTTCGTAACCCACTTTGTCATTTTGATGACCATGGGTATCCATTTCAACACTTGATTCTGATTTTGGTGTGCTTGAATATTCAAGGATCTCTTGGGAGCCGAAAATATAATTTCTGACCAAAAGGAGCAGCCTTTCTTTGTGCTTCTCTAAGGTAAGAGGAAGACACTCCTCCTCAACCTCTCTTAGCATTTAGGAACGTCTGTGATTGTGTTGAGGGTCTTTCTGCTTTTGTATGTTGTTTGTATGGTATATGTGCTATTTGATTGTTTGAGTTTTGAATGTATATATATATATAAATATAACTGGATGTATTGGAATGTGTAATATTGAAGGGAATGAGTTCCGAGTGATTTTCGGATAGTTACGGTGTTGAGCCCAGAATTTGGAAACTTAATGTGGAAACTAGTAATAGTATGAAATTTGGCCAAACTCGTCGAATATAATACCTTGATCTTTTGGTGATATGTCAAAATCCGTCGAATGAAGATTTCTGACCATTTTCGTCGAATGATAAAATCCGTCGAGTAAGGACCCATAGCCAAACTTGTCGAACGTGATAACCTAATCACTTAATAAAATGTTAAAATCCATCGAGTAAGGACTCATGGCCAAACCTGTCGAACGTGATAACCTAATCACTTAATAAAATGTTAAAATCATCGTCGAGTAAGGACTCATGGCCAAACTTTTTGGCACGTCGAACGTGATAACCTAATCACTTAATAAAATGTTAAAATCCGTCGAGTTTAGACTTCTGACCATTTCCGTCAAATGTCAAAACCCGTCGAGTTTAGATTTCTGACCACCAAACACAAAGTGAAAATCCGTCGAGTTTAGATCTTTGGCCACTAGACACAATGTCAAAATCCGTCGATTAAGAACCCCGATCATGCCCGTCGAGATTGATCTTCCGACCAAAACCCGTCGAATAGAGTCCCTGGACACTTACAAGAAAATGCCCCAAAGTCAATAATCGTCGAATTTGAGAGACCATGCCTGTCGAGTAGATGAATTTCTCCAGACCCGTTAGAATAGTTTTGCATTCGAGATGGCTAATTTTGGGGGAAAATGGTAGATTTTGATGGTGAAAGTGACTTTGGTTTTGATAATTTGGTCGTGGTTATGAGTAATTCAAGCTGTTTAGAGGCGATGCTGGTGAATAATAGGTGGGTCCATAAGTTTGAGGCAATGGGATGTTATTGACTTGGGGTGGTGGGATTTGAGGTGTATTCATAGGTGGAGCGGTTAGGCTAGGTAGATGAGAAGGTGCATGTGTCTGATAAGAAGGGTAAGAGTTTGGGTTATATGAAAGGGCTCGGTAGGCAGGGTTAGACAGCGAATAGTGGGGTTGTGAAGGTTATTGGTTTTGCACGTAGCTCATTTCCAGGTCTTTTTTTTTTCTTAGGGGGAAACCCCTTCTTGAAACCACCTTCATTATTGTTAGTTAGAAATTTGCCATCCTTTATCAAAATTTCAATCCTCTCTCCGACAGCTATTAATTCAACAAAGTCTTGATAAGTAGCACCCACTATTGTCCCAATATAGGGAACTCCTAAAGTCCCTAGAAAATATGAGCACATTTCTGTTAACGTTAATGGTGGCTGAACTTATGCTGTGAAAGCTCTCCACCTCGTGGTATACTACTTGAAGGTTTCCTCATTTTTCTTCTGCAGTGTTTCCAACTATTCTTAAGTTAGGGTTATATCCAAGTTAAACCGATACTATACCATAAAAAAGTTTGCCTAGTCATCCCAAGAAGAGATTTTGGAAAGGTCCTATTGGATACACCATTCCAAAGCGGGCCTAGTCAAACTTTTGTGAAAGAAGCTGACAAGTAACTTCCAGTCCTTTAACCAAATTGACATTTTCGTAATGTATATTTTCACGTGGAAAAAGGGGTTGGTGTTCCCATTATATTTGTCGAATTATGGAACCTTAAAGTCCTTTGGGATGACAATATTACCAGTAGAGCACAATTCTTCTATCTCATAGGGACCATAGGTGCTAGGACCTTTGATTGCTTTAATTTGTTCTTCCATCCTTTCCATCCATTCTTCCTTCATCTTATCATTTTGAATTATTGCATGACCACTTCCAACAGGAAATCCTGTTGACATTGGGATGGATATATATGGTTATTCCCATGTGAATTCAATGTTACTATGAACCTCATTTTGAGTTTCCTCTGATGAATGATACCCTTCTCCAATAGGAATCATTAGTGATACAATAATCGAGGTTCCTCCCACAATAGGCATCTTAGTGGTGACCCCGAGGTTTATCCTAATGGAAGTGATAGTTAGTAGGCGCGAATGTGCCCCTGTCACTCCTATGCCCTGGCTGCCCCAATCAAGGTGAAATCTCCCTTATGGCAGACAACTAGAGCTGCCAAAACGGGTCGGGCCGGCTAAATCAAGTTATGTGAGTTTCGGGCCGACATTTTGTTAGCCTAGCCCAGCCCTATGTGGGCAATGGGCTAGTCCACTAGCCCACTATATATATATTTTTTAAGATAGAACAAAATATTAATATTGATAAATTTGTTAACAAAAATCTTTAAAACAACTTTAAATACCTCTCCTTTGTCAAAATAGTACATATGTTGTCATATACTTTGAATACCTCCAAGCTCCAATCCTAAACAACTCAAAAGTATAGGAGCTCTTATATACCCAAAAAAACAAATATATCCAATAGTCCAACACAATAGCTACATTTAGGTAACATCACAAAAAGCCAAATACATACAATAGCTCCCACCATATCACAAAAAAAAGGATAGCAAGAGCCCATCATATTACAAAATATAATTTCAAAATAAAGAGAACTCAAATCTTCATTGTATTTCTTCCTCTTCATTGAAAAAAATGACATTAGAATCATGAATAGGAAGATTTTTGTCATAATATTTGGTTGTGTCTTCAATCACCTTCGCATCTCCAAATAGAACCATTACATCTACATATTAATATGCACAAGATAATTAATTATAACTAATGTTGATAAGAAATTATAGCAACTATTTTTATAGACCAATATAATAGATGAGAGCTTGCAACAAAATTTGTCATTAGGAGAAAATCCAAGTAACCAATCGCGAGTGTATATGAGAACTTACAAATTTTTGGACACCACACTACTTCTGTACTTGTTCAAAATGCGGCCACCAATACTTAAAGTGGACTCGGATGCTACCTTGGTTACTAGAATGCTCAATATATCACTAGCCATCCTTCCAATATTCAGAAACATCTAAATCCTTGTGACCCACAAGCTTTGCCTCTTCTAAATAAAGATCAAGTTTATTCTTTGCAACTAACAATCTTCCTTGGCTCTCTTCCTCTTCAAAGTCCTATCACATTTCAATGAAAGTAATAGAATACATATTTAAGTAGAAAGCAATAATAACAACAACTTTGAATAGAAATAAAAAAGTTTTAAATAATTTAAAGAACTAACTAAACAAAAACTTACATCATAATCAGTTGACAAATTCATTTTAACCTTCCTTCCATATGTTGGAGTAGAAGTACTTGCATCCATCATAGAAGAAGTTGATGCATTTTTGTTGACATATTGAGAAAAAAGCTTATACAAAGCATCCTTCACTTTGCTCAACTTCTCATTAACTATGGCCACATTGGTATGAAGTTTAGAATAAGCATACTTCAAGAATTGAAACTTCATTCGAGGGTCAAAAACATAACCAAATGCAAGAATAGTGCTATATTCACTCCAATACTTGTTAAACTTGTTCATCATCTTTGAAGCCATGTCTCTTATCACACCATCTTCACTCAACATATTATTTTTCAATAAAAGTTCTATCTTCCATATTTGCATGAAATACAAATTGGATGTAGGATATGTGGATCTAGAAATCATATCTGTAATTTCATAAAAAAGCTCCAAAAATTCACACATATTCTTTCCTCTTACCCATTCTTCATTAGATGGACAATGTCTGTAATTCACATCATCCAAACTTAAGCTTACAAATGCATGCTTATACTTGTTTCATCTAATGCCACATCCAAATACAAACTAACACTACTATCAATGCCACCAACTTTTTCAACACATTGAATAAATTGTTTCATCCTTGATTCCAACACTCACATATTTCACACTATCTCTTATTTTGTGCAACGCATCACTTGTTACCTTTAGACCTTCTTGAACTATAAGGTTCAAAATATGTGCACAACATCTAATGTGAAAGAAGTCTCCATTACACAACAAGCTATTTGATAAGTAAAGTTGACTTTTCAAGATGTTTTGCATGCTATCATTACAGGAAGCATTAGCCAAAGTAATAGAGAAAACTTTTTTATCTATTCCCCACTCGTTAAAAAATTCAAGTACCTTTCTTAATAGCTCATGACCGCTATGTGGAGGTTCCAAATGACAAAAGTCCAACAACTTATTATTTAACTTCCAGTTCTCATCAATAAAATGAGCTGTTAGAGTGATATAACCATGAGTAGTGCAACCTGACCAGCACTTAGAGGTCAAACACACTCTACTACGACTTCTAGCTAATTGATTTTTCAATTTCTCTTTTTCAAGCAAGTAATTTTTCATGATATCAATAGTAATAGTATTTCTAGAAATCACTGTATTCTCACCAAAAGAAAGATATTGACATAATGTTCTAAAACGATGCCACTCAACAAATTGAAATGGGAAATCATGTAATATGATCATTTGAGCTATCAACTCATGCACAACATTATGGTCAAGCTTTCTAGACCTCATTTTATTAGCATAATCAAGCATCATATCCCCCACATCCTTAAATCTTGGAATCATCAAACATTTAGAGATGTTACGAATTAAATGAGATGCCCCTCCTTTACTTGCACAAGTATATTCTTTTCCACAAGCCATGCATTTACACTTTTCTTTTCCATCACTAGTAACATCAATTTTTTTAAAATATTTCCAAGCATATGAGGTTTTACTTTTAGCCTTTTTCTATTGTGGTTCAGGATTTTCATCAACTTTCATAGGTGCATTTAGATTATGTTGTTCCAAAATTTGACAATCATCATCAATATTGACAGGTATATTACTCATACTGACTAGTGAGAACATAAGAACACACAAAAAAAAAAAAAATCAAAGCTATAAAGCAAACTACCAAAATAAATTATGCTTAAAATAAAAAAACGGACATAGAACCACTAAAACAAAACCACTAGCATAGTAATAGTAGATACCAACCTCTTGAAATGAGGAAGGTGAAAGACGAGGCTGATGCTGGTCAATCTTTCCACAACCCAAACGTTCTCTGAACTGTGTGGGTGAGTTTAGGTACACTAGACTGGTGGCTACAAAGGAGAAGCTTGTGCTTTCTTACGTCGTATTGTGATTGACCATGCGACTTTGAAGAATGACTTTTGATGATAACAAACATGAAGATGATGGGATGACTAAGTCCAAGGATTTCAAGAATAACTTTACGACTTAGATTCTTGTTGTACGAAACCTTTTGGATATCTCATTGAATTTGGAAGAAAAGATAAAAATGCTTTTTGAAAATTAAAAGGTTTAGTGTTTTGGAAAACAATCTGATAAGTTTTTAAAAGAGCTTTGAAAATGTTTTTCAACAAGATTATACGAATAAAGCCATCTTATTTGAATAAACAAAGTCAATCAGAATATGTTTTTATCAGAAGTTATTCGAATAACCCTAAAGTTATTCGAATAATGTTTTTCAAAATCCCATGCGCATCTCTGTTTTGAAAGTAGTTATTTGAATAGATCCTTGGCTATTCGAATAAAGGCTTTTCAGAATGCCCTCTTCTAAATGAGCTATTCGAATAAATCATTTGTTATTCGAATAAAGTTGTTTCACAGAAAACTCTTTTTTATAGAGTTATTTGAATAATCCTCAGGCTAATCGAATAACATATATCAGATTTGGTTTTCATGTGGTTTTTCAAAGTGTGTTATTCGAATAACACAATGATTATTCAAATAAACATAGGATCCTGTTTTAGAAAGAAACGACCATATTTGCATTTATTATGTGACTTAATTACACCCAACAACTATTTTCTTTAGAACTTTATAAATAGCGACCTTGGGTCATCTTTCAAAATACCTCTAACTATCTGAATCAATCTTTGCTTGCTTTAACACGTGTTTTATATTTTTTCATATTTTTTAGTGCTCTTTTTTGCTAAAATTCTGAGATATCCTTAAAGATCTTCTTAGTGCTTCAAATTGTGATATTTACTCTTCTGAGAGTTTCTCTTCTTCTATATTCTGTTTTATTGTAAAGAGAGTGAGGTATCCCTCAACGGTTTTGTAAGGGTGAGGTATCCCTGAATGTTAAGGCTTTAGCATAAGGGTAAAATTTCCCTACGCATGAAAAGTGCTCTTATCTGTAATGGTAGCAAGCACCTGTTCAAGCTTACATTGATAATGAAAAATCTCAGATAGATTTTCGAGGACTAGATGTAGGCCATAAGTGATTGGTGGTCGAACCAAGATAAATACTGTGTCTGCTCTTCTCATCTTTATTTCTTTTATTTTCTTGTAATTTTTTTATTATTGTCATTTGCTTATTTTCTGTTCTTAAGGTTTTTTATCTTCTATTCTTTATTTACTTCTTTTAAGAAATAGCTTCAACGAAATTTATTTTATAAGCATTTGTAAAAAGTTTTTAAATACTCAATTCACCCCCTCTTGAGTACTGGAAGCCACTTGGTAACAAGTGGTATCAGAGCTAGACTCTTAAATAAAGAGCTTATTAGCATCTTCAAGAGAACATGACTTCTTTAAATGGTTTTTCAGAAGGATCTTCCATAAACTAACCACATTTTTTCAATGGGGATGGTTATACATATTGAAAGAAAAAAATGAAAATTTTTATTGAAGTTATTGATCTAGATGTGTGGGATGGTGTTGATGTTAGGAATTACGGATACATCATGCAACGAAAAAATAGGATTCCCACCAAGGATCCATGCGAAAAGCCATAATCCGAGTTTTAAAAATATTTACCTCTTGAAGCGTGATCAAAAGGAAGTGACGTGAATCACCAACACCGTAATAGAAATGATGTCTTTGCGATATCCACACGAACAGACTCACGAACGTCCAATGTCCACAAAAAGGAGCCTCACGTCTCTCACATAGTGCTAGCTGTGAAGAGTAAAGAAGAAACCTGCCACTCTTTCACTCACTTTTCTATAGGTATGGCTAGGGTTCTGTAATATGTGTGTCTTAGCAGCCCCTTAGCAATACTATTTATAATAGTGACTGCCTTAAGTGAGTGTGAGCAGCAGCAAGGTAAGCTGTGCAACCCTAGACTCATCTGTTATGAGTCTGGCCTATATTTGAATCCGAGTCCAACTTAGATTTATCACTACAATTTTAGTCAGTTCTATATATATGACCCTGTGGGTTCTCATTACATTGGCAGTAATATTAAATCCTATTTTAATATTACAAGCAGTGAGTGGTATCTAGCAACACATCGCTGCTACCCAAGTAATAAGAATGTCAATAATTTGACATAACCTTTCCATGACCAATATTTTCGTGTCGTTTAGTCCCTTTGTCAAGATATCTAGATTGAACACAAGGCATGGAATGCGTCACCCTTGTATAGTCTAATCTTTCGTTTCTTGATACTAGAGTAGACTTTGTAACAACAAATGAAATTAATATCTTATATTGACTCATTTGAGCATGGCCATGCATTTCGCAGTCTCACTCAATCAGGGGCCCGAAGATATCGCTCCTGTTATGTAGGAGTGACAAATCCCATTTAGGTTACTTACATCCCTCTGCATGATTCGTGGCATGTCCAATAACTAACTTTATAATCACCTTGTTACAGATGACGTTTGATGGCATTAAAACACATAACTCCTCATGTAGGAATCGTAGTGACTTCAGGTCAAAGGATGACAGACACCATTGTCACTATGAGAATTACTTAGGACACTCACGTAACGATCCATGTAGCGTTCTCAATGCATTATTGTTGTCCTAATTAACAATAATACTTGACTAGAGACATTGAAGAATAGTGTTATAACCAAAAGGATCTCACGATCAAGTCATCCACTTGATGTCCTATGGCATCAAACTTATTATTCTAAGGACTTTATTATGTATATTAAAAAGAACACAATAAATGAAATGCCTTATATATTAAAATAACATAATAGAATGTATGTAAATACAGAAAATATATCAGCCTCTAGGGCATACACCAACAATCTCCCACTTGCACTAGAGCCAATCAGGCATATGTCTAATGCCTAAAAACCTAGTGTGACCCTCATGCTTCTGCTGTGCAAGAGGCTTCGTCAGTGGATCAGTAATGTTATCATCTGTTGGTACTCTGCATATCTTCACATTTCCTTTATCGATGATCTCTTGAATGAGATGGAAGCGTCTAAGTATATGTTTGGATTGTTAGTGAGATCTAGGTTCCTTAGTTTATGCAATGGCTCCATTATTATCATAATAGAGGTCCACTGGGTCTACAATACTAGGAATAGCGCCAAGTTCAGCAATGAACTTCCTGATCAAACGGCCTCCTTTGCTATATTGGAGGCAGCAATATACTCAGCCTTTGTGGTAGAATCAGTGACTGTCTCCTACTTTGAACTCTTCTAGCTCACAGCCCCACCATTTAGGCAAAAAATATAACCTGATTGCGATCTGGAGTTGTCCTTATCAGTTTGGAAGCTAGCATCAGTGTAACCCTTTACAACTAGCTCTTCCTCGCCTCCATATACCAAGAACAAATCCTTCGTGTTGGGAATTGCAGATCAAAATATCTCGCAGCGAAATAATAGGATTCCCACACAGGATCCATGCGAAAAGTCCATAATCCGAGTTTTTAAAAATTTACCTCTTGAAGCGTGATAAACACAAGCGAGGTGAATCACCAACACCGTAATAGTGACGATGTTTCTGCAGTATCCACACGAACAGACTTGCAAAAGGAGTCACGCCTCTCGCGGTGCTAGTGCGAATAGAAGAGAAGAACCTTTCACTGTCTCTCACTCACTTTCTTAGGTGCGGCTAGGGTTGTGATGTAACAACTATAGCAGCCCCCTTAACAGTACTATTTATAATAGTGGCTGCCTTAAATGAGTGTGAGCAGTAGCAAGGTAAGTCAGTGCAACCCTAAAACCCATCTGTCATGAGTTAGGCCCACAATTGAATCCGAGTCCAACTTGGATCCTTATTGCTCCAATTTAGTCTCATTCTAAGTGTGCGACCCTGCAGTTCTCATAACGTTGGTAGTAATATTAAAATCTCATTTTAATATTACAAACAAGATGAGCGGTATCTAGCAACACATCACCGCTACCCAAGTAATGAGAATGTCGTGATTTGACATAACCTATCCGTGATCAATGTTTCCGTGTAGTTTAGTCCCTTTGTCAAGATATCTAGATTGAACACAAGGCATGGAATGCGTCATCCTTGTATAGTCCAATCATTCGTTTCCTGATACTCGAGTAGACTTTGTAACAATAAATGAGATCAATATCTCATATTGACTCATTTGAGCATGGCTATGCATTTCGCAGTCTCACTCAATCAGGGGGCCCGAAGATATCGCTCTGTTATGTAGGAGTGACAAATTCCATCTAGGTCACTCACATCCCTCTCGCATGATTTGCGGTATGTCCAATAACCAACTTTATAATCACCTTGTTACAGATGACGTTTGATGGCATTAAAACACACAACTCCTCATGTAGGAATCGTAGTGATTTTAGGTCAAAGGACCACAAACACCATTATCACTATGAGAATCGCTTATGACACTCACGTAACGATCCATGTAGCGTTCTCATGGTGGGTCACCAATTACATCATTACTCTAATATGTACCAATGTGAAGACTTGATATCTCATATCCATGACCCGTGAGATGCGGTCATCGCCTCTACACATACTAGTCTCTAGTCTCAATGTATTATTGTTGTCCTAATTAACAATAATACTTGACTAGGACATTTAAGAATAGTGTTGTAACCAAAAGGATCTCACGATCAAGTCATCCACTTGATGTCCTATGGCATCAAACTTACTATTCTAAGGACTTTATTATGTTTATCAAAAAAGAACACAATAAATGAAATGCCTCATATATAAAATAGCATAATATAATGTATGTCAATACAAACAAAATGTATTGGCCACTAGGGCATACACCAACACTTCGTCCTTCTCAAGTACTTAACGATGTTCTTGACAGCAGTCCAATGACTCTCACCGGGATCGGACTGGTACCTGCTCATCATGCTCAAAGCATACGAGATATCTGGTCGAGTACATAACATGGCATATATAATAGATCCAATTGCAGATGCATATAGAATCTTGCTCATGCGATCTCTCTCATCCTAGGTGGAAGGGGATTGAGCCTTAGATAGGCTTACACCATGCAACATAGGCAAAAGTCCTTTCTTAGATTCATGCATGTTAAACAGTCTTAACACTTTGTCTATGTATGTACTCTGACTTAGGCCAAGCAGTTTCAGTGATCTATCTTTATAGATCTTGATACCTAACACATTGGTGGCTTTGCCCAAGTCCTTCATAGAGAAACAGTTCCTTAACCTAGTCTTTACGGACTGTAGGGTAGGGATGTTATTTCTGATAAGTAGTATATCATCTACATATAATACCAGAAAGATAATAGTGCTCCCACTAACCTTCTTCTTGTAGGCACAAGATTCTTCTTCATTCTTAATGAAACCAAACTGTTTTATTATATCATCAAAACAAAGATTCTAGCTTCTGGAAGCTTACTTCAATCCATAAATAGATCGTTGCAATTTGCCCACCTTTCCAGCATCCTCTGGAGAGGCAAAACCCTCAGGTTATGTCATGTGCACATCCTCGAGAAGATTTTCATTAAGGAAAGCAGTTTTTACATCCATTTTCCAGATTTCATAATCATGGTATGCTTCAATAGCAAGCAAGATCCGAACGGATTTAAGCATCGCAGCTGGGGGAAAAGTCTCATCATAGTCTACACTATGAATTTGTTTGAAACCTTTAGCCACCAATCGCGCCTTAAAGGTATGCACATTACTATCCATGTCGATTTTCTTCTTGAAAAACCACTTGCACCCAATGGGTTTTACCCCTTCAAGTAGGATAACCAAGGTCCATACCTGGTTGGCATACATGGAATCCATTTCAGATCTCATGGCCTCAAGCCATTTCTCATATTCTGGGCCAATAATGGCTTCCTAGTAAGTCACAGGCTCATCTTGATCCATGAGCAATGCGTCACCTTGTTGAGTCATGAGAAATCCATATATCTCTGGTTGATGACGTATCTTGTTAGACCTACATAGGTCCTGTGCTACTAGAGCAGGTTGCTGTTCTACAATATTTTGTGGAGGCTGCTCTATTTCCACCATTGGTTCATTACGGCTTTGTGAAACTTGAACTTCTTCAAGTTCTACTTACCTCCCACTGATTCCTTTGGAGATAAACTCCTTTTCTAGAAATACAGCAGTCCGTGCAACAAACACTTTGCCCTTAGTAAGATTATAGGAAAAGTATCCCTTGGTTTCCTTTGGATACCTCACAAAGAAGCATTTATTTGATTTAGGTCTAAGCTTATCAGAAACTTGACATTTCACATAAGCTTTGCAGTCCCAAATCTTTAAGAAAGACATACTAGGCCGTCTCCCAGTCCATATCTCATATGGTGTCTTTTGAACCATCTTAGATGGAACACGATTAAGTGTGAAAGCTGCTGTTAATAGAGCATGTCCCCAGAAGGAGCCTGGAAGGTCTGCATGACTCATCATGGATCGGACCATGTCCAATAAGGTCCAGTTCCTCATTTCAGAGACACCATTCCATTGTGGTGTTCCTGGGGGAGTGAGTTAAGATATTATCCCATATTCTTTCAGATGATCATCAAACTGTTGGCTTAAGTATTCACCTCCTCAATCTGATCAAAGGATTTTAATACTCTTTCCAAGTTGGTTTTGTACTTCATTCTTGAATCTTTGAACTTTTCAAAGGATTCTGATTTGTGCTTCATAAGATATACAAATCCATATCTACTGAAATCATCAGTAAATGTAATGAAGTATTAAAAACCGCCTCTAGCTAGTGTGTTTAGTGGCCCACATACATCACTATGTATGAGGCCTAAAAGATCACTAGCCCTTTTACCTTGTCCAATGAATTGGGCCTTTATCATCTTCCCCAATAAACAAGATTCATATATCTCATATGATTCGAAATCAAACGAGTCCAAGAATCTATCTTTATGGAGTTTGGAGATGCGTTTCTCATTTATATGGCCCAAACGACAATGCCAGAGAAAAGTTGGGTTCAGATCATTTGATTTAAACTTCTTTGTATTTATGTTATAGACGGGCATTTCGAGATCAAGGACATTAAGTCCATTACTCAATTGTGCACTACCATAAAAAATATCATTCATATAAATGGAACAACATTTGTCCTTTATAATAAAAGAAAAACCTTTCTTGTCCAAACAAGAAATAGAAATGATATTCTTGCTAATAGCAGGCACAAAATAGCAGTTCTCTAACTCTATTACAAGTCCAATGGGCAAAGATAATAAATAAGTCCCTACAGCTAATGTAGCAACCTTTGCTTCATTTCCCACTCGTAGGTTGACTTCGCCCTTCGTCAATGGTCTACTACTCTTTAGATCTTGCACATTTACACAAATGTGAGATCCACATCCAGTATCTAATACCCATGATGCAAAAGTAGATAAATTGACTTCAATAACAAAAATACCTGAAGTGGAAGTCTCACTTCCCTTCTTTTTCTTGAGCTCCTCCAGGAACTTGGCATAGTTCCTTTTCCAATGTCCGGTCTGACCATAGTGGAAGCATGTACCTTCCTTAGCCACTCCACCCACTGGTTTTAAGCCTGAAGTGCTGGACTTGGACTTATCCTTGCCCTTGCCCTTCTAGTTGTCTTTGGACTTTTTCTGCTGTTTCTTGCCCTTATTCTTTTGGACCATCATTATAGCCTTTCCTTTGCCTTTGTTAATGTTCTGCTCAGCAGTTCTCAACATGCCTAGTAGCTCTGGTAGTGATTTGTCAATCTCATTCATGTTGTAGTTTATGATAATTTGACTAAAACCTTCCGACAACGATTACAGGACTAAGTCAGTGGCCAACTCTTGGCCCAAAGGAAAATAAGTCTTTCTAGGTTTTCAATGTACCCAATCATCTTGAGTATATGAGCACCAACAGGGCTTCCTTCTACCAGCTTACACTGAAACAGTGCTTTAGAGACCTCGTATCTCTCATGCCTGGCTTGCTCTTGATAGAGCCTCTTAAGGTGTATGATCATATCATAGGCATCCATGTTCTCTTGTTACTTTTGGAGCTCAGAGTTCATGGTGCCTAACATTAGACATCTGATGTCCAATGCATCATCTTGATGCTTCTTATAAGCATCATTTTCAATTCTAGGGGCATTAGCAACAGGTGGCTTAGGAATAGGTTGTTCTAGTACATACAACTTTTTCTCTTGCTTGAGGACAATCCTCAAATTCCTGTACTAGTCTAGAAAATTCATTCTAGACAACTTGTCCTTCTCAAGGACGGATCACAGTGATAAGTTACTTGATGTGTTTGTTGCCATGGTAATCTATCAACAGAAATATGCAAAATATAAGTATCATGTCATAAACATATTTAATGAGGTCTTTTAATTAAATATGCCTCCCATAATTTTATTCAAGTCAATGACCCTCAACATTGACTCAGAAAATCCCATCGTAAGATTTCCTAGTGGGCCAAGATCCATATTTCACCTAGTTTTGAGTCAACTTTGGCTGATCACCTAAAATTCAGTTATTTAGGTAGGAAACACTTTCCAATTAAATCACATGTAACTCTTGGATAGTTGGGTGAATAACACTTATTCCAATTCATCTACTAGACTAAAGCCTAACTTCATGCCTCTAAGCCTTCAATCCTATTGAAATGGCCTAGTTAAGTCAGACCCAATGGTTGGCAATTGGATATTACCCTTATCCCATCGCGTCTTACTAATATAGATAAAGGCATCCTGCTTTGGCAGACCTACACTTGATCGATACTAGTCTTGACGAGTGCCACGCATTGGAAGGCATCATAAAATGACTTGATATTTGCTTTGAGGGAATTTTATTATTATTAGATCTCAACATTTATTAAATTGTTTATCATACTATAAACATTATCCATGCATCTCATACATAAAAGGCATATAATAAAAGTGACATGGTTATGGCCCCCTAAGAGAGTAGCATAAAGAAAGCCAGCTTCACCAAGCATCTCCCACCAACATCCTTACTTGATGTTGTCTTCTTGTCTCCACATCATAATTACATTATATAGAAACCTCTTTTATATTCGAGGGGAGTTAGGTGAGAAGAGAATGTACAATCAGAATGTAGAGAGAAAGGCACGACACGCAAGTCGTATTTATAAAAACCAATATAGCATTAAAAAGAGGACTAAGGCCATAACCATGCACCATGCATCACAAAGAACATACAAACTCAAAATAATAATACATTATTATTTTCATGAGTCATAAAATTGGATAGAAAAAATGCGCTTTCGAATAACACACAACGCAGAGGTAGCATGGGGGTCCCGCTGCCCGGTCAGTGGGCGGGAGTGAATCTCTTGTGCCTCCTGTTGAATCCTTAGCACAAGTGAGTTTTTGATGTCAAAGTGGGCTTAGAATTAAAGAAATTTGGAAGAAAATAGATAAGTTTTAATTGTTTTTGAGCATGATTAGTTTGGGAGTTCACTGTTTGATGAGTTCCAATTTTTGAATGAAACAGGCTTGGATTCAACTAAGAAGAAGGAAGAAGTTGTTCTTTGTTTTGAACGTGCCATCGCCTTGCGAGGAACTTCCATCGCGAGGCGAGATTCCGTGCTATCGCGAGGCGAGGATTATCCATCGCGAGGCGAGATGAGGAATGTAAGGATCTTTGAGACTGCAATGGGCTTCCCTTCATATGCGGGCCATCGCGAGGCGAACCTGGGCCATCGCTAGGCGATGGCCGTTATCCTGCAAATTGTAAATAGCCTGAGAAAACATTTGTTACAGATCTTTTCATATTTTTCCGTTTCTGAACTCAAAAATATTGGGGTTTTTACCCATAGCTCTGGTAGGGTTCATTCTTCTTCCACTTCCATTGATGATTCAAGCTTGGGAACAACACCTTGAAGAATCAATGACTTTTTCCTCTCCCATTTGTTTGACTTCTCCCATCTCTTCTTCTTCCATTATGAGTAGCTAAATTCCTCATGGCTAGGGTCAGATGAACATTGTAAATACTCTTATGTGATCTGATTTGTTTTTCTTTACAAGTTAATTTCATGGATTTGAACATTCTACTCATTGCTTAATGCTAATCAATACTTGATCATTATTAGTTTGAATGTGGGTATTACTTCAAATTGGAAAATTCGTTTTAATGTTGGATCTGAGTAGAGTTGACATAATTATGATTGAATATAGGAATATATCATTGTAATTATGTGTTCCATTAAATCACTGTTATTAATGCTTAACTTAAATTAACAATTACCTAAGGAATTGGGAGTTGTGATTGGGTTAAAAGGGTTTTGAATCAAAAAATTGATCTTGGCCTAATTTTGTTGATTGGAACTTCAAATGCATGATTATTGCTTGTATTGAGAATTAATCAGTAGCATAAGAGGGTAAACAATGGATTCGACCCCTAGCTGCTTTTCTTGATTAATTTTCTTATCCTTAAAAATCCAAAAACATTCTTTAATTTGTCAATTGCTTTGTTTTTAGTATATTCCTTTTACACTTGTTTAAAAACCAATACAATTTAAAGTTATCAAATCATATTCTCAGTTCAATTAGTGATTTCTAAGTTTACATTGATAATTGACACACAATCCTCGTGGGATCGACAACCTTATTCACTCTTTATTACTTGTACGATTTGGTACACTTGCCAATTCTTCAACAAGTTTTTGGCGCCGTTGCCAGGGATTGTTGAGTTGATTATCAACAAGGTAAAGGAGTTACTACTTTGGACATTTATTTTGTTTTCAGTTTGTTTGTTTAGAAATTTTACTGCCTTATTTTAATTCATTTTTACATATAGTTGACTTGTACTTACAATTCTCCTAGTTGCTGTTTATACAAGGGAAAAAGGCAGCTAAATTTTTGCTTGATCTTGAGATTGTGAAAACAGAAAAAGTAAATAGGAAGCAAGCAAAGAAAGCAAAGCAATAGAAAATAACCCAAGAAAAACAAGAATCTACTTCTTCTTCTTCTAATACTCTCACAGTAGAAGTCATGGCTGCACAACCACCACCTAGGCGGACTTTGGGAGATTTTGGCCGGAGGAATAACCGTCAGAGGTTGGCTATTAAGTATCAACCGGTAGAGGCAAATGCATTTGAGATCCGAACTTCTCTTTTGAATATTCTCAAGCAGAATCAGTTTTCTGGAATGGATAATGAAGACCCCAACCAGCACTTGGTGAATTTCTTTGAGATTTGTGGTACATTAAAGCTGAATGGTGTTTCTGAAGAGGCTAAGAGGATGAGATTATTCCCTTTTACTTTGAAAGACAGGGCAAAGGATTGGTTGTAAACACTTCCTCAAGGGAGTATTACTACTTGGAATGAGTTGGAGGACAAATTTATGGATCGATTCTTCCCTACCTCCAAGTTCATCAAGAGAAGGGCTGAAATTACTAGTTTTGAGCAAAAAGATGGAAAAAATCTTTACGAAGCATGGGAGTAGTTCAAAGGGCTTTTGAAAAGATGTCCCGACCATGGTTTTGATGACTTGACACAAATGCAAACATTTTGCCATGGGTTGAGACTAAATACAAAGATGATGCTAGATGCTTCAGCAAGGGGTACAATAAATAACAAGACAGCTGAAGAAGCAAGAGAGTTAGTGGAAGCTATGGCCTCAAATGAGTATCTTAGCATGATAGAGGAGTGCAATCAAGGAGGGGTGTTTTAGAGCTGGATGCACATAATGCTCTATTAGCCCAAAACAAGTTGGTTTCTCAACAATTGGAGGTTCTCACTAAACAACTTCAAGCCTTGCAGGCAGGTTCTTCTCAATCTCATCATCCGAAGGCTGTGATGCAATGTATGATGTGTGATTTTTGTGGGGGAGGACATGAGAATGGTGCTTGTGAAGCTCAAGGTGATTCAAATGAGCAAGCTAATTACATGGGAAATTTTCAAGGGCAAAGAGGGACTCCTTATTCCAACACCTATAATCCAGGGTGGAGGAATCATCCTAACTTTTCTTGGAAGCAACATGAAGCTCCTCAATCAAGCAAACCTCCTCAACTTCGGCAACCTAAAGATAAGCCTACTGCCTTAGAAGAGGTATTGACTCAATTCATGCATATGACTCAAACTAATTTTCAGAATCATGAGGCTCATTTCAAAAACCAAGATGCATCCATCAAGAACCTTGAAAACTAAATCGGACAGCTCTCAAAGCAACTTGCTGAACAATCAGGAGGACAATTTTCTGGAAATACAGTGGATAATCCCAAGAATGAGTCTTGCAAAGCTGTAACTTTGAGGAGTGGAAAGATTGTTACACCATCCATAATGGAGCCAGTAGTTTCAGGGTCTAATGGAATAGAGGAGCAGAAAACATTGGATGAAGAGCCACATGAGATGAGTGACATTGTGAATCTAGAAGAAAATGAAGAAAAGAATGAAAGTCAGAAAAAGGATGATAAAAAAAGTTCTAACTTGGTAGATGAAGACTCCATCTTAAGGAGAACAAAGCGTCAGATTTTGCAAGATGGGGATAAGCCTCAAGTGATACCCCCATATGTGAAGTTACCATATCCTCACTTGAGCAAGAAAAAGGAGATAGAGGAGCAGTTTGCAAAGTTTTTGGATATTTTTAAACTTCTCCAAATCAACATTCCTTTTGCAGAGGCATTGGAACAAATGCCTACATATGCTAAATTTATGAAGGAATTATTGACTAAGAAGAGGAAGTTCAAGGAGGATGAAACGGTGGCATTGGCAGAAGAGTGTAGTGCAATACTTCAAAGGAAGCTTCTCCCAAAATTGAAAGATCCGGGGAGTTTTACAATTCCATGCACTATTGGCAACATGACCATTGGAAAAACTCTCTGTGACTTGGGAGCAAGCATAAATTTGATGCCATTGTCTACGCTTAAGAAGCTTGGGGGAGGTGAGGTCAAGCAAACAAGAATGGCTTTGCAACTGGCAGATAGGTCAATTAAGCACCCGTATGGAGTCATAGAAGACGTGTTAGTAAGGGTTGATAAATTCATATTTCCAACTGATTTTGTCGTGTTAGACATGGAAGAGGACGTAGAAGTACCCTTGATTCTTGGAAGACCATTCTTAGCTATCGGGAGAGCCCTCATTGATGTTCAGCAAGGGCAGTTAATGTTGCAAGTGAAGGATGAGAAAGTCACCTTTAATGTTTTTGAGGCAATGCAACACCCGGATGATAAAGAAACTTCTTATCGGTTGGATGTGATTGATACTACAGTTGATGAATCCTTTTAGCAAAATACTCCAACTGCAGCTCTTGAAAGGGTGATTGTTAATTTAATTGAAGAGCATGGAGAGATGGATGATGAAGTCATTAGGGAGTGTTTGCGATATCTAGAAGAAAATCAAGCCGATAATGCTATTAGTAATGACAAGGTGGAAGAAAAAGTAAAACAAGAGTTGAAACCCTTACCATCTCACTTGAAATATATTTTTTTAGGCAATCCAGATGCAAATCCCGTGATCATCGGTAGTTTTTTATCGAAACTTGAAGAAAAGAAGCTTGTAAGGGTACTCCAAGAGCATCAAACTGCAATTAGATGGACTATCTCTGACTTAAAAGGGATTAGTCCAGCTTTTTGTATGCACAAGATCAAACTTGAGGAAGAATTCCAGCCTGTGGTCCAGCCACAGAGAAGGTTAAATCCCACAATGAAAGAAGTAGTGAGAAAGGAAGTGCTGAAACTCCTTGAAGCAGGAATGATTTACCCTATTTCTGATAGTGCTTGGGTGAGTCCGGTTCAGATTGTTCCTAAGAAAGGAGGTATGACTGTGGTGAAAAACGAGAAAAATGAGTTAATTCCCACTAGAACAGTCACTGGTTGGCGTATGTGTATCGACTACCGGAAGCTCAATCAAGCTACCCAGAAGGATCATTTCCCCCTCCCATTCATGGACCAGATGCTTGAGAGATTATCCGGACAAGATTTCTATTGTTTCCTTGATGGCTATTCTGGTTATAATCAGATTACAGTTGATCCAGAGGACCAAGAGAAGACAGCATTCACTTGTCCTTATGGAGTCTTTACATATAGATGGATGCCTTTCAGTCTTTGCAATGCTCCCGCTACTTTTCAGAGATGCATGCTTTCTATCTTCGCTGATATGATTGAAAAAAATATAGAGGTGTTCATGGATGATTTCTCTGTCTTTGGTGCATCATTTGATTCTTGTTTGTCTAACCTCACTAATGTTCTTAAGAGATGCATGGAAACTAATTTAGTCTTAAATTGGGAGAAATGTCATTTCATGGTGAAGAAAGGCATTATACTGGGCCATAAGATTTCAGCTAGAGGTATAGAAGTGGATAAGGCCAAGATTGAACTGATAGAGAAGCTGCCTCCACCTTTAAATGTGAAAGGAGTGATAAGTTTTCTAGGTCATGCTGGTTTCTACAGAAAATTCATCAAAGACTTTTCAAAAATTACAAAGCCATTGTGCAATCTGCTCATTAAAGATTCTTCTTTTGATTTTAATCATGATTGTCTGCATGCATTTGATCTGTTGAAGGAAAAATTGATTTCAGTTCCTGTTATTGTAGCCCCTGATTAGGTGTTACCATTCGAACTTATGTGTGACGCGAGTGATTATACAGTAGGAGCTGTATTGGGGCAAAGGAAGGATAAATTTTTCCATGCAATTTACTACGCAAGCAAGGTCCTTAATGAGAACCAAATTCATTATGCCACAACTGAAAAGGAATTGCTTCCCATAGTATTTGCTTTGGAGAAATTTTGTCCCTACTTGATTGGATCTAAGATTACTGTGTTTACTGATCATGCAGCAATTAAATACTTGCTGACAAAGGGAGAATCAAAACCTAGACTGATTAGGTGGATATTGTTGTTACAAGAATTTGATCTTGAGATTAAAGATAAAAAGGGAAGTGAGAATGTGGTAGTAGACCATTTATCCAGGTTGGAAAACTCTAAAGTTACTGCTAAGGAGAGAGACATTATTGAAGAATTCCCAGATGAGAAGTTGTTTGCAATTGAAGAAAGGCCATGGTTTGCTGATATGGCTAACTTTAAAGCTACAAAGGTTATACCAGAAGATTTCACATGGCAACAGAAAAAGAAATTCTTTCGGGATGCCCAATATTACATTTGGGATAATCCCTTTCTTTTCAAAATTGGCCCTGATGGACTTCTCAGGAGGTGTGTGTCACAAGATGAGGGGCAGAAGATACTTTGGCATTGCCATGATTCCCCTTGTTTAGGACATTTTAATGGTGAACATACTGCTGCTAAGGTACTTCAGTCGGGGTTCTATTGGCCATCCATCTTTAAAGATGCATACAACTATGTGAAGGGTTGTGACAAATGCCAAAGGACCGGCAATATCTTAAAGAGAAGTGAAATGCCTTTGAATCCCATTCTAGAGGTTGAATTGTTTGACTGCTGGGGCATTGATTTTATGGGGCCATTCCCTTCCTCTTATTCAAACCAGTACATTTTAGTGGCTGTTGACTATGTCTCAAAATGGGTTGAAGTCATGGCCACTCCTGCAAATGATTCTCAAACAGTGATTAAATTTATCAAAAAGAAAATTTTTTCTAGATTTGGAGTTCCCAGAGTGTTGATCAGTGATGGGGGCACTCAATTTTGTAACAACCAACTGCAACATGTTCTCTCCAAGTATGATGTTCGACACAAAATGGCAACTCCCTATCACCCGCAATGCAATGGTCAAGTGGAGGTATCAAAAAGGGAGATAAAAAGAATCTTGGAGAAGACAGTTGATCATTCAAGGAAGGACTGGGCAAAGAAGTTGGATGATGGTCTTTGGGCATATAGGACAGCCTACAAAACTCCTTTAGGCTTGTCACCGTATCAGCTGGTTTATGCTAAGTCTTGCCATTTGCCAGTTGAGCTGGAGCACAAGGCATTTTGGGCCTTAAAATTCTTAAATTTTGATCCTACTTTGAGTGGAGAAAAGAGAGTTAATCAGCTGCATGAACTTGATGAAATGCGTGTGCACGCATATGAGAGTATGGGGATATACAAACAAAAGATGAAGGTCTACCATGACAAGTACATTTCACATAGAAAATTTTATTTGGGACAACAAGTGTTGTTGTTTAATTCCAGGCTGAAGTTATTCCTGGGAAAATTGAAGTCTAAATGGTCAGGACCATTCATTGTTAAGGAGGTGACATCCTACGGAGCAATAGAAGTGGAGGATCTAGCTTCTAAAAGGGCTTTCAGGGTCAATGGACAGAGACTGAAACCTTATCTTGGTGGGAAAGTAGAAAGAGCAAAGGTTGCCCTTGTTTTACATGAGCCATAAAATTCACAAGGCATCGAGCTAACGACGTTAAACTAGCGCTTCTTGGGAAGCAACCCAAACATTTTTTTTCTTTCTTGCATTAATTTTGCATACCAATTTTCCTTGTTTTGTTAAAAAAAATAATAATAAATAATAAAATAAAATAAAAATAAAAATAATAAATAAATAAATAAATAAATTTTCTTAAAGGGCTGATTTTGTGCTTGCTGTTGCAGGAATGAGGTTGCAATTTTGATGATCTTAGAGAGAAGACTCAGGTCATGGGGGTTTGATTTGAAGTATGAAGAAGCTATGAAGATCGCCAGGCGAATGGATCCATCACTCAGCGAAATCAGTATTTCAGCCTTCATCGCGAGGCGATGTATCATCATCGCGAGGCGATTTACAAAAAAAAGTGGGAAAGCTGTGTCAAGATCAGACATCGCGAGGCGATAGTTCTTTATCGTGAGGCGATGTGAAGGACAACAAGGTTCTATGTACCTTCAAGTGTTCCATCGTCAAGCGAGAAGTTTTCATCGCGAGGCGAATTTCCTCCAATTTGATTCTGACTTTCATCGCGAGGCATTGCTGAATCCATCGCAAGGTGATATGTGAAGTGTAATTTTGAAGTTCTTCCCAGTGCTCATCACCTCGCGATAAGTTTTCATCGCGAGGTGAATTTCTTCCAATTTGATTTTGACTTTCATCGCGAGGCGAGAAGGAACATTTCGCTAGGCGAAATACTGATTTACAAAGTTCAGACTTGAAGCAGGGTATATCGCGAGGCGATGGTTATTCATCGCAAGGCGAATTTCCTCCAATGTGATACTGACTTATATCGCGAGGCGAGGATGAAGCTTTCGCAAGGCGATATGGGACGTGTTCATTCCAAGTTTTTCCCCAGTATCCAACGCCTCGCGGTATCTTACCATCGCGAGGCGAATTTTCAAGCACCAGCCTCTAACTTTCATCACGAGGCGAGGATGGGTAATCGCAAGGCGATATAGGATGTGTAACTATTCAAGTTTTTCCCAGGGGC
Organism: Ormosia semicastrata; assembly: GCA_029884595.1. Taxonomy (NCBI): domain Eukaryota; kingdom Viridiplantae; phylum Streptophyta; class Magnoliopsida; order Fabales; family Fabaceae; genus Ormosia; species Ormosia semicastrata. The sequence continues at coordinate 67,344,014 of JAQQTO010000061.1, read as the reverse complement.
TCATCGCCTCGCGAGAAATCTTCAATCGTGGGGCAAATTTTATGCAGGGACTCACTGCCTTTCATCGCGAGGTGAATGTATGGTCTTCACCAGGCGACTTCTCATGAACCATTACCTTTCCACCCACTTGTATCCTTCGCGGCGCGACACTGTGTTGTCGCCTAGTGACAGGTCGCATTTTATAAATAAAAGGTTCATTTGAAGTTTTCCTACGCGCAATTTTTGGAGAGCTCTGTTAGGGTTTTCTCTTAAACCCTCACCTCCTTTCACTTTTATACATTTCTTTCCCCCAAATTCCCTCTTTGCACTTTACTCCTCCTCAATTCCTTCTCAGGTATGTCTTCTTTCCAACCTTCATTCTAGGGCTCATGGTAAATGTTCATTATTGTGCTAGTCCTTCTCCCTCCCTTTTCTCATCGTGCTACCATGTTGAGTACCACGAGTTGTGCTTGATAATCAGTGATTTTCTTGTGTTTTGTGGATGATTGCAATTGTGGATTTGTGATTTTGATTCCAGTTCATGCAAGTTTGATATTATATAGGTATTATTAGTTTCAATTGAACCATTGCATGTTTCTCACATACCAGGTGTTTGTAAGAAAGTTCACAATGATGCTTGTCTTTTTCTTTTCTGCTATTACCATGACATGTTTTTGATGCTGTGCATTCCCTTGTATGTTTAACTACTTGATGAGTGTACCTGATGCATTATTTACATGTGTGAAAATAACATGCTACCAATTTGATTCCAAGGTGCTTGTTGAATACTCTGACTTAAGTTTAGGAGTCATTTGCGTGATTATTGGTAATGCATGAGCCTAAGGTTGATGAATGCTATATTGTCCTATTTCAGTTGAACATGGCCTCTTCCTCAAAACAAGGAAAGCAGAAGAAAAGAAAGCAAACTATGGAGGAAGACCCTGTTTTGCAGCACATTTGTACCATTCCTTTGAACATCAAGAACGGTTCAAATCCATAATCAGCAAGAAGAAGATCATCGCTGACAGGACTTTCGATTTCCTCAATGAGACTATACCTGAAATACAAGCTAAGATTGCCCGGAGGAAATGGGCAAAGTTGACTTGATATGTCAATGATCATTGCCCGAAAATTGTACGTGAATTCTATGCCAATGCCTATCGAGTTCCGAGCACAAATCGAGTCTTTGTCGGTTATGTCAGAGGTAAAATAATCAGTTTTACTGGGGAGAGAATTAATGAGGTTTTAAGTCTTCCTATCCCGCGTGGGTGTGCTTACAAGACCAGAACAAATGAGGAGATTGATTACAACGAGTTGATCGAGTACCTTTGCAGGCCAGGGGCTGAATGGTTCAAAACCTGGGACAATATTCCCCGGAGATTCAAAAGTATTGATATGAAGCCACTTGCCAAGGCTTGGTCTGCATTTGTTCATCAGACAGTCCTTCCTTGCTCTAATACCTCTGACATCATTGGTCACAGGGTCAACTCATCATTGCAATCATGAAAGGTGAATCTATTAATGTGGGGGACATCATCGCTAAAGAGATGCTACATATTGCGAATGATGATACCAGCATATTGGCTTACCCATCCCTGATTTGCTTGTTGTGTGCTAAAGAGGGTGTCAAGTCTTCAGATACTAACACTATTGGGAAGCCTAAAGCACCCATTACAGCGTAGTGGATTAGAAAGCAACCATCTGGGCCACTGGATGCTGCTCCTACACCAGAGTCACAAGCAGAAGAGCCCGCGGTACCGGAGCTAGTTTCTGTACCACCATATTTGGCAGCTATCCAGCATCAGCTTGCTGCTATTCAGGACGCGCAGGCTCTTCATAGTCAGACCATTCACTCTCTTGGCAGGCTAACCGTCTTATGTTTCCAGTCCATGCGCAACATGGAGCTGATCTTACAATCTCGGGCCCCGGAATGGGGATTTGATTTATCTTTGCTGACTGATGTATCTCTTGACCCTTCTACAGATCAATATTTTCAGCGTATGATGCACCCGTCCAGAGGGCATAGCCAGGGTGCTAGGGGTTCTGGAGTAGTTGCAACAGCTCTTGAGGAGGAACCGGTAGACCAACCTATTCAGGCGGATCAGGTTGCTGATGATGAGGAGTTTTTAGTTGATGCTGTAGAAGGTGTTCGTGTTACTGATGAACACCTTGTTGATGCAGTGGAAGGAGTTAGTGAGCACCAAGATGACCAGCCTGCTACTGATGATGAAGAGAGCGCCGAGGGTGGTGCTACAGAGCATGATGATGACATTTAGTTGTTTAGTTAACCAAGGATGTTTTAGTTTTGATTTTGTTCTGCTTGGTTAGACTCTCTTGATTGATTTTTGATTTTGAACACAATTTAGTTGTGCATGTTTGATTTGATTTGCTTTGATATTTTAGTTTTGCTTTTTGATTTTTGATGATGATTTGAATTTTGATATTTTTGAAAACAATTTAGAACTTGACACTTAAGTTGTGCATGAGTTGTATAATTTTGGAGCTGAAATTTTGCTTGAGTGTGTACCTTCTTCAGCAACTCATGGTAATTTTAATCAAAGTGAAATTGATTGTAGCATGTTTTTCCTCACTCTCAATCACTTGTGACATTTGGGCCTAAACACTGTCATTTCTTCATGTGTGCTTCCATTGCATGTGGCATTCTTTAGCACTTGACCTAGTTCTTAGTTGTTTTTGCTTGCTTGCTCCAACACACTGAGGCATTCTTTTTGTTTTTACCTAGGGCCTAAATAAACCACCTTAATATTTTTGTCTTTTGCTAAGCCCCTCGAGCCTGTAGCCTTGTCTTTGCTCTGAACCCTCATTACAAGCTAATAACTGGAAAACCATTGTCCCTACTTACTTGGAGTTAGGTAAGGGTCGTTTCATGGCATGTCTTGGCACATTCTTAAGTTTGGGGTTGCTTGAGGGCAAGCAATGTTTTAAATTTGGGGTAGTTGTGGACTTTTTTTGGTGTAACAAAAAAAAACAAAAAAAAAAAAAAAAATAAAATAAAACAAAATAAAAAAAACTAAAAAAAAACTAAAAAAAACTAAAAATGAAATGAAAAAAATATAAAAAAAGAGAAAATTAAAAAAAAAAGAAAAAAAAATTTGCATCTTATTTTGTTTTTCATTTCTTTTATTTTGAAGAATTGTTTTGGGGAATTTGGTTCTGAATAAATTGAAGGATGGCTTAAGAGTGTCATGAAATGACTTGTGTCTATTTCCAAGTACAAAAAGCCTCTTGTCCAAATAATTTCCTACCTTTACCTAAGCCCCATTACAACCCAAAAAGACCTTTTTTTGTGTGTGTGTATGCATTGCAATGCATTTACTTCTCTAGAACTTTGTCAAGCTTAGGGTAGGGTGCTACTTGTGATGTGAATTAAGTGTAAATAACTCCTCTAGACACTTGAGTTGAGTGAAACATCTATTCTGGAGAGGAGTAGTGAGGATTGATCTGCTGCTCTTAGTGGATCATTGGTTTTGATTACCTAAAATTGTGATGAATGGGAATCATAAATGCAAAAGATTAGGTGAATTGATTGTGCAATGATTGTTGCAATTTGTGTGGAATGTTCAATTTTGGGATTTTGTTGAAAGGGTTGTTTGAACAATGAATAAAAATGTAGTTTTACCCTCTTTGATCCTTGTTTGAGATTGGTTGTTTGCTTGGGGACAAGCAAAACTCTAAGTTTGGGGTTGTGTTGAATCCTTAGCACAAGTGAGTTTTTGATGTCAAAGTGGGCTTAGAATTAAAGAAATTTGGAAGAAAATAGATAAGTTTTAATTGTTTTTTAGCATGATTAGTTTGGGAGTTCACTGTTTAATGAGTTCCAATTTTTGAATGAAATAGGCTTGGATTTAACTAAGAAGAAGGAAGAGGCTGTTCTTTGTTTTGAACGTGCCATCACCTTGTGAGGAACTTCCATCGCGAGGCGAGATTCCGTGCTATCGCGAGGCGAGGACTATCCATCGTGAGGCGAGATGAGGAATGTAAGGATCTTTGAGACTGCAATGGGCTTCCCTTCATACGCAGGTCATCGCGAGACGAACTTGGGCCATCGCTAGGCGATGGCCGTTATCCTGCAAATTGTAAATAGCCTGAGAAAACATTTGTTACGGATCTTTTCATATTTTTCTGTTTCTGAACTCAAAAATATTGGGGTTTTTACCCATAGCTCTGGTAGGGTTCCTTCTTCTTCCACTTCCATTGATGATTCAAGCTTGGGAACAACACCTTGAAGAATCAATGGCTTTTTCCTCTCCCATTTGTTTGACTTCTCCCATCTCTTCTTCTTCCATTATGAGTAGCTAAATTCCTTATGGCTAGGGTCAGATGAACATTGTAAATACTCTTATGTGGTCTGATTTGTTTTTCTTTATAAGTTAATTTCATGGATTTGAATATTCTACTCATTGCTTAATGCTAATCAATACTTGATCATTATTGGTTTGAATGTGGGTATTACTTCAAATTAGAAAATTCATTTTAATGCTGGATCTAAGTAGAGTTGACATAATTATGATTGAATATAGGAATATATCATTCTAATTATGTGTTCCATTAAATCACTATTATTAATGCTTAACTTGAATTAACAATTACCTAAGGAATTGGGAGTTGTGATTGGGTTAAAGGGGTTTTGAATCAAGGAATTGATCTTGGCCTAATTTTATTGATTGGAACTTCAAATGCATGATTATTGCTTGTATTGAGAATTAATCAGTAGCATAAGAGGGTAAACAATGGGATTTGACCCTTAGCCGCTTTTCTTGATTAATTTTCTTATCCTTAAAAATCCAAAAACATTCTTTAATTTGTCAATTGCTCTGTTTTTAGTACATTCCTTTTACACTTGTTTAAAAACCAATACAATTTAAAGTTATCAAATCATATTCTCAGTTCAATTAGTGATTTCTAAGTTTACATTGATAATTGACACACAATCCTCGTGGGATCGACAACCTTATTCACTCTTTATTACTTGTACGATTTGGTACACTTGCCAATTCTTCAACACCTCCCTTGACAGCTTGAACCCTAAACCAAAAACGCATGAACGCTTCATGCGCCGCGGGGAGCCTTTGTGCCTCCTTGACGGCTTGACATCAACATTTGATACTGCTGCCGCAACATAGAAATAAGGTTTCCAAAACCCCTTGCGTTGCGCTGCTTATGCAGAAACAAAGATTCCATAACCCTTGCTGCCGCAAACCAAGAACAAGGTTTCCTAAACCCTTGTGTCGCGCATTGAGAATAAGGATTCCATATCATTGTACGTATCACATACATACTAGAAAGCTTTGCAAAAACATACATCTTGATACAAAATGATTTTCACAGAACTTATGAACATCTTCATGGTTTTTGAAAACAACATCACAGTTTTGCATACAACACATAAAACAAAATATGTTTTCGCAAAAGGGTCTCATTTGTTTTCTGAAATAACATATTAAAGATCATATCTTTTATCAAAAAGCTATTGGTGTATGCCCTAGAGGCTAATACATTTTCTGTATTTACATATATTCTATTATACTATTTTATATATGAGGCATTTCATTTATTGTATTCTTTTTGATAAACATAATAAAGTCCTTAGAATAGTAAGTTTGATGCCATAGGACATCAAGTGGATGACTTGATCGTGAGATCCTTTTGGTTACAACACTATTCTTAAATGTCCCTAGTCAAGTATTATTGTTAATTAGGACAACAATAATACATTGAGACTAGTATGTGTAGAGACTGATGACCGCATCTCACGGGTCATGGATATGAGATATCAAGTCTTCACATTGGTACATATTAGAGTAATGATGTACTGGACTGACCCACCATGAGAACGCTACATGGATCGTTACGTGAGTATCATAAGCGATTCTCATAGTGACAATGGTGTTTGTGGTCCTTTGACTTGAAATCACTACGATTCCTACATGAGGAGTTGTGTGTTTTAATGCCATCAAACGTCATATGTAACAAGGTGATTATAAAGTTAGTTATTGGACATAACACAAATCATGCAGAGGGATGTGAGTGACCTAGATGGAATTTGTCACTCCTACATAACAGGAGCGATATCTTCGGGCCCCCTGATTGAGTGAGACTGCGAAATGCATGGCCATGCTCAAATGAGTCAATATGAGATATTGATCTCATTTGTTGTTACAAAGTCTACTCGAGTATCAGGAAACGAATGATTGGACTATACAAGGGTGACGCATTCCATGCCTTGTGTTCAATCTAGATATCTTGACAAAGGGACTAAACGACACGGAAACATTGGTCACAAAAGGTTATGTCAAATCATTGACATTCTTATTACTTGGGTAGCAAATGATGTGTTGCTAGATACCGTTCATTGCTTGTAATATTAAAATGGGATTTTAATATTCACGCCAACGTAATAAGAACCTGCAGGTCACACACATAGAGCGGACTAAAATTGGAGCAATGGATCCAAGTTGGACTCGGATTCAAATATGGGCCGGACTCATAACGAGATGGGTCTAGGGTTGCACACTTACGTTCTTCTTGCTCACACTCATTTAAGGCAGTTACTATTATAAATAGTACTGCTAAGGGGGCTGCTTTGAGATACAATTCTGAACCCTAGCCGCACCTACAGAAAAGTGAGTGAGAGAGCGACAGGTATCTTCTCTTCTCTTCGCAGCTAGCACTGTGCAAGAGACGTGAGGCTCTTCTTTGCGGACGTTGGACGTTCGTGAGTCTGTTCATGTGGATACCGCAGAGACATCGTTTCTATTACGGTGTTAGTGATTCACGCTTCAAGAGGTAAATCATTTAAAAAAAAACTCAGATTATGGCTTTTTCGCATGGATCCTCGGTGGGAATCCCTGTTTTCCACTGCGTGTTGTATCCGCAAAAATTCCCAACAAAAGCAAGAACAGCAAACATGTTATCTCATGCAAAATGAAAATATAAAATCGAAGCATAGTTTTGCAAGACGCTCTAATACCACTATTGGGAATTGCGGATACATCACGCAGCGAAAAAATAGGATTCCCACCAAGGATCTATGCGAAAAGTTATAATCTGAATTTTAAAAATATTTACCTCTTGAAGCGTGATCAAAAGGAAGTGACATGAATCACCAACACCGTAATAGAAATGATGTCTCTGCTGTATTCACATGAACAGACTCACGAACGTCCAACGTCCACAAAGAGGAGCCTCACGTCTCTCACACAGTGCTAGCTGCAAAGAGTAAAGAAGAAACCTGTCGCTCTCTCACTCACTTTTCTGTAGGTGCGGCTAGGGTTCTGTAATATGTGTGTCTTAGCAGCCTTTTAGCAACACTATTTATAATAGTGACTGCCTTAAGTGAGTATAAGCAGCAGCAAGGTAAGCTGTGCAACTCTAGACTCATCTAATATGAGTCTGGCCCATATTTGAATCCGAGTCCAACTTAGATTTATTGCTCCAATTTAAGTCTACTCTATGTGTGTGACCCTGCAGGTTCTCATTACGTTGGCAGTAATATTAAATCCCATTTTAATATTACAAGCAGTGAGCGGTATCTAGCAATACATCGCTTCTACCCAAGTAATAAGAATGTCAATAATTTGATATAACCTTTCTGTGACCAATGTTTCCATGTCGTTTAGTCCCTTTGTCAAGATATCTAGATTGAACACAAGGCATAGAATGCGTCACCCTTGTATAGTCCAATCTTTCATTTCCTGATACTCGAGTAGAATTTGTAACAACAAATGAAATCAATATCTCATATTGACTCATTTGAGCATGGCCATGCATTTCGCAGTCTCACTCAATCAGGGGGCCTGAAGATATTGCTCCTGTTATGTAGGAGTGATAAATCCCATCTAGGTCACTCACATCCCTCTGCATGATTCTCGGTATGTCCAATAACCAACTTTATAATCACCTTGTTACAAATGACATTTGATGGCATTAAAACACACAACTCATCATGTAGGAATCGTAGTGACTTCAGGTCAAAGGACCACAGACACCATTGTCACTATGGGAATCACTTATGACACTCATGTAATAATCCATGTAGCATTCTCATGGCGGGTCAATCTAGCACATCATTACTCTAATATGTACCCATGTGAAGACTTGATATCTTATATCCATGACCCGTGAGATGTGGTCATCAGCCTATGCACATACTAGTCTCAATGCATTATTGTTGTCCTAATTAACAATAATACTTGACTAGGGACATTTAAGAATAGTGTTATAACCAAAAGGATCTCACGATCAAGTCATCCACTTGATGTCCTATGGCATCAAACTTACTATTCTAAGGACTTTATTATATTTATTAAAAAGAACACAATAAATGAAATGCCTCATATATTAAAATAGCATAATAGAATGTATGTAAATATAGAAAATGTATCAGTCTCTAGGGCATACACCAACAGTTGAAAATAGTGCTTTTGTTCCCACGTGTGAGGTCAATGATGTAAAGATTAAAACACCAAGAAGTAAATGGTCTAATAAAGATAAGAAAAAAGTTCAACATAATTTAAGAGCCCAAAACAACATTACCACTGCGTTAGGATATAATGAATTTTTTAGAATTTCAAACTACAAAATCGTCTAAGAAATGTGGAACACTTTACAAGTTACCCATAAGGGTACTAGTGAAGTAAAGAGGTCGAGAATCAATTCTCTTACTCATAAGTATGAGTTATTTAGAATGAACCAAGGAGAAAGCATTCAAGAAATGCGAAAGAGGTTCACCCACATTGTAAATCATCTTGCATCACTAGGAAAGAATTTTTATAACAAATATCTTATTAACAAAGTTTTGAGATGTCTGAGCAGGATTTGGCAACCCAAGGTAACAGCAATATCAGAATCAAGAGATTTGTTAACAATGACCCTAGCTACCCTCTTTGGGAAATTTCATGAGCACGAATTGGAGCTAAACAGGCTAAGTCAAAGTGAAGTGCATGATAAGAAGAAAAGGGGAATATCACTCAAAGCCACCTCTTCGGCAATTAATGATGATGATGAAGAAGATGGAGAAGGCACAGAGAACCTTGAGCTAAATGAAGAAAATCTTAGCCTTCTGGTAAAAAGGTTTCAAAAATTTCTCAAGAAAAAGGGAACTCAAAGAAGATTGTCATTCCCTCCAAAGAAAATCCATCACAAAGGGGAAAGAACATCTTTAACTCCAACTTGCTATGAGTGTGGAAAAACGGGACACATGAAGATGGAGTGCCCAAGTTACCAAAAGAAGATGGAAAAATTTGAGAACAAACCCTTCAAGGAAAGAAAAGGAAGAAAAGCCTATGTAGCATAGGATGACAACAATATGGACTCAACTGATAGCTCAGATAGTGAGGAAGCCCATCTATATCTTATGTCCAAAGGAGAAGAAGAACAAAAAAATGACACTAAGGTAATTTCTAACATTGACCTATCCCCTTCTTATGATGAATTACAATAAGCTTTTGAAGATTTGCATGATGAATCACTAAGGCTCCCTAAATTAGTCTCCTTATCTAAGAAGATAATTTCTTCTTTAGAAAATCAAATTCTTATTTTAAAATAAGAAATTGAAGAATTAAAAATTGAAAATGAGACATTAGGATTAATTGATGCTTGCACAACCTGTTCCTCACATGCATCTACATCTTTATCTTGTTTATCCTGTCAAGTCCTTGAAAAAGAAATTGAAGATTTGAAGAACACATTTTCTAAATTCACGTTTGGAAGAGATAATTTAAACATTTTGTTAGGAAAACAAAGAGTTGTTTTTCAAAAAGATAGGATAAGTTACAACCTCAAAAATTAGCATAAATTTTATTAAAATTTCTTTGTTCATTCAAGTACTTCAAGTAGTCCTTTTATTAAATGTTTTTATTGTGGGAAGAAAGGATATAGTGCATCAACATATAATGCAAGGAAAAATATCAACACAAAAAATGGAACTAAAATGATTTGGGTTCCTAAGGATAAAATATCCAGAACTAACACACAAAGATCTAAGAAAATTTGGGTACCAAAAGTTAAAATTTAAATATGTGTTGTAAGTGTGTTTGAAGGCCAAGAGCTCAAATTAGTACCTCGACAGTAGATGCTCCAAGCACATGACTAGAGATGACTTCAAATTCTCATTCCTTGTTCCCAAGACTCACGGACATGTAACATATGGAGATAACAATAAAGGAAAGATTCTTAGAGTCGGAAAAGTCGGTAAAAGTCATAATTCTTCCATTGATAATGTATTGCTTATTGAAGGACTTAAACACAATCTGCTGAATATTAGTTAATTATGTCATAAAGGAAATAAAGTAATTTTTTATTCAAATTATTGCATAATTGAAGGTAAAAATGATAAGCATGTTAAGTTCGTTAGTCATAGAGTTAACAATATTTATATGATTAGCCTTGATGACATATCTTCAAATGATGCGAAATGCCTTTTAAGTAAGGATGATGATTCATGGTTATGGCATAGGAGAATTGCACACATTCACATGGATCACTTTAAAAAGTTGGTCTCTAAAGAGCCAGTAATTAGACTACCCAAGCTCAATTTTATAAAAGATAAATTATATGATGCATGTCAAAAGGGAAAACAAGTAAATGTTTCTTTTAAAGCAAAAAATATAGTTTCAACTTCTAGACCTTTATAACTTTTACACATGGATCTTTTTGGACCATCTAGAACTATGAGCTTTGGTGGGAATTACTATGCGTTAGTGATTGTGGATGATTTTTCTCGGTTCACATGGACTTTATTCTATTCCCATAAAAATGATGCATTTCTAGCTTTTAAAAGACTTGCAAAAGTTATCCAAAACAAAAAAAAGGTTTCTCTATCACTTCCATAAGGAGTGACCATGGAGGTGAATTTGAAAATCATGATTTTGAAACTTTTTGTGATGAACATGGCATTGAGCATAACTTTTCTGCCCCTAACTCCACAACAAAATAGAGTTATAGAAAGGAAAAATCGATCTTTAGAAGAAATGGTAAGAACTATGCTCAATGAGACTACACTTCCTAAGTATTTCTAGGTGGATATAGTAAATACTGCGTGTTATGTAATGAATAGGGCCCTAATAAGGCCAATTTTAAAGAAAATCTCATATGAGTTATACAAAGGAAGGAGGCCAAATGTTTCACACTTTCATATTTTGAATGTAAATGTTTTGTTTTAAATAATGCAAAGGATAACTTAGGGAAGTTTGATGCCAAGTCTGATGAAGGTATTTTTCTTGGCTATTCTAATCATAGCAAGGCGTTTAGAATTTATAATAAAAGAACTATGACTATTGAAGAGTCTATTCATGTTGTTTTTTACAAAACTAATCCAAATGGACTGAGAAAGGATTTTGTTGATGATGTTGTAGAAATATTAGCATGAACACATTTGGATAACAAAGAAAAAGAAGTCAAAGAGCAAGAGGAAAGTCAAGAAGACACCCCAAGATAAGAGGATTCACAAGTCATGGACCAACCTAAAGAATAGTGGACTTCAAGATATCATCATCTTGATCAAATAATAGGTGATGTATCTAAAGGTGTAAGTACTAGAAACTCTCTTAGAAATGTATGTAATCACATGACTTTCGTTTCCCAAATTGAGCCTAAAGACATAAATGAAGCCTTTAACGATGAACATTGGATCTTAGCCATACAAGAAGAGCTGAACTAATTTGAAAGAAATCAAGTTTGGGAATTAGTTCCAAGGAATAATGATAATCCAATTATAGGAACCAAATAGGTCTTTAGGAACAAACTTGATGAAACTGGCTTAATAACAAAAAATAAAGTTAGGTTAGTTGCAAAAGGATACAACCAAGAAGAAGGAATAGACTATGAAGAAACCTATGCACCTATAGCTAGATTAGAAGCTATTAGAATGTTACTTGTATATGCTTGTATCATGGATTTTAAGTTATACCAAATGGATGTTAAAAGTGCATTTTTAAATGGTTTTATTCAAGAACAGGTATATGTTGAACAGCCTCCGGGTTTTGAAAATTATGAACTACCCAACCATGTTTTTAAACTGGAAAAGGCCTTGTATGGCTTAAAATAAGGTCATAGAGCTTGGTATGAAAGGTTGAATAAGTTTCTTTTAGAAAATGGTTTTTCGAGAAGAAACGTTGATACAACCCTTTTTATTAAAATTAAAAAGCATGATATTCTTTTTGTACAAGTTTATGTGGATGACATTATTTTTGGCACTACTAATGAATCCTTTTGTAAGGAATTTGCTAAGACAATGCAGAATGAGTTTGAAATGTCGATGATGAGAGAGCTTAATTTCTTTCTTAGGCTTCAAATCAAACAAACAAAAGAAGGGACTTCCATAAGTTAAACCAAATATTGCAAGGAGCTGCTCAAAAAATTCAGAATGGACAATATCAAGCATATGACTACACCAATGGGTACTTCCTGCTATTTGGACAAAGACGAAGGAGGTAAATCTGTAGATATTACAAAATATAGAGGTAGATCGGATCCCTTCTTTATATTACTTCTAGTAGGCCAAATATAATGTTTAGTATATGAATGTGTGCTAGATATCAAACTAATCCTAAAGAATCATGTAACACCCTCCATAGGGCATTACATTTCAGACTAACTCATTTTAATTCTTTACCAAAGTTATAAAGTATTTAATATTATCTTAATACGGGTTTCAAAATTTCTTTTTCGCGAATAATATAAACTTGCCGAATTTTAGAAACACAAGACATAAAACTGAATAACATACATCTCTCGTACATAACATAGATTAATAACAACTTAATTATATAAAACTTATGTACTCTAAATAATATGTATATTTACCATATAAAAACTGAACCTAACCCAAGTCCAAACACTTGAAGAGTAGAGTCCTGCACCTGATCTTCCTCCAGATCCTCTTCGGGATCCCTAACAAACAAACTTCCCAGTCGGAGTATGTCACTATGGACAGGAGTCCGAGCAGTCGACTCTATAGAATCCTCCCTAGAGGTAGTTCTACGATTACTCCATAACTTCGCTAAAGGCATATAAAACTCCAAACAAACAACAACGTCCAAAGTAAACGTAGCAACATCATACTGGGTCTTACTCCACAATAAGGTAACATCCACTATATTGAACGCATCCCATATCCCATTGGATGTTCTATGCTCCAGTACTCCTATGAAATAGTACACTAACAAAACCTTGTGGATCTTGCCTCGCCGCCATCGTAGTCTTTATAGAATAATAGCATAACATAGAATAGACCAAACAATAATACATAGAGGTGAAATCCCCTACATCAATACCAGCATGGCAGCAAAGAACAATAACAACAATAGCACAATTCATGTACAACATTAATAAACATATTCATGGCATCATATAATTATTGCATCAAATAACATATAATTACCACAACAGTATGATGACTGACTATGCACATGCACAATGAACCAATTTTCCTACTCCATGGAGCTAAATACAATTTCAGAGATGAATGTTCCAGAAGATCTGCCACCCTCAATGACAGTCTACGCCAGACCACAAAAAGAATAGTGTTTGTTAGGTCCTCGTTAGTACGTTGCAACGATTTTTCACAGCCAGAGGTATATAATGTGATAACATATCACTAAATGAATCACCTCATGCTGACGCCCCCTGAGATGCATCATAGATCACATTATTCAAATTCTCATTCACTCCTAAGCAACAAAAAGTCATAACAGCCATCGACTGTATAATGCTTAAATGCATGATCAATGAAATAAAATCACCGTTAGACTATTCCCAATGATATTAAAGCAACTACCCATACAATTGTCTAATACCATTAGTATCAATGATATTATATAACCACCCATACAATTACATAATACTACTGATCCACTCGGGTCCAGTACGTCGGCCCTATAGCAAAACTTGTTGTTTCCCCTCAATTGCGTAGCGTTTTTATCGCGTTTTCACAATCGCGTACTAGTTTTGTTACGTTTTCAAATCATGTAACAGGTTTTCAACGTTTTCTCAATCGCATAAAGATTTTAAAACATTTTCTTAATCGCGTAACTAAAAGTCATCATTTTTAAATTGCATAAGAGTTTTTCTACATATTTTCAATCGTGTAAAATATTTTCTTAATATTCTAAGTTCACATTAAAACTTTTCTCATTTAATATCAAAATTGGATTTTAATTCCAATATTTCCTTAATCTATCACCTTTAAATAATATTTCCTAACATTTTCCTCAAAAACTTATATCATTTAAATTAATTCAAGATATCTCAAAATCTTTATTCATTATTCTAAATAAAACTTTCTTAGACAAAATATTTTAATTCCAAACCATCCTTAAAAATTATTTCCTTGCTAAAGCTCCTCAAAATAATATTTTCCAATATTCTTTTCAAAACTTACATTATTTTAATTTAATAAAACCGTTTCCATTTTCCTTATTAAAAATCCACTTAAATAAAATACTTTAAGTTTCAAATTCAATTCTCCATCATATTTTTCTATACTATGGCCGAAATTCACTTTTTAATTAATGATAAAAATATATTCATTTTCATTTTTATTTTGCAATTCCTTAATTAAATTTCTTACCACTTAATCATCTAAGTTAATCTTTTATAATTCATTTTATATAGGTTTACCCTTTTGAGAGCTTGGAGGCCATGAGCCTCTGTGGCCATTGGAGTCAAAAATTATTTTCCTTTCTACCACAATTATAGCATACAACATACCTAAACATCATAAACCTACTATATCAAGTTCATGCAAATATCAAAGTAATGAAAATCACATAAAACAATTAAATACAAACCACACAATCAAACACACATGGTGAATAAATCCTCATATGGATTCATCACCTTCATACAAATTTTGTTCCTCACCACCATAATTGGTTAATGAGGTTAATCTCCCTCTTACCTTAGATGTAGCTTCCAAAGCTTCTTGTGTGATCCTTTCTATCAACTTTCTTCACCAAGTGATTCTTAAAAATCAAAGTAAACACAAAAATATTAACATGCAAAGCTTGAGTAAGACAACCATGGATCAAACATGGTCTTAGGATTTCAAAAATCAAAGAAGAAATGAAAATCATGAACATTACAATAATAATCCTAGAGCTTGAATCCAAAAATCAAGCTTAAAGATGATGGAATTTGATCTTGATCACAACTTAAAAGTTGTTTGGAATGATTAGAACTAAGTGGTAAACTTGTTTAATTTATGAGTGATGGATAGGTGTTTTGAGTGAAGGAGCCATGAGCTAGAGGAGAGAAAAATGGGAGAAAGAGTGTTAAGGTTTTTGAGAGAAAGATGATAGCTTTTCTTGAATGCAATAGAAAAATGAAGACTTAGTCACTTTGAGACTAAAATGGCCGTGAGATAGGTAAGAGAAAAGTCTGACAATCTTGACCAATTTCAACTATTCACAACCATTGATGAGATTAATGGTGTTTATCCAAAGCTTCTTCATTAAGTTTGCTCCTCATATCCATTGATTAGATCAATGATAGATATGTAAAGCTTCTCCTCCGAGTCTTGCCATCCAATGGTTCAAACCAAAGTCCATGCCCTCTTTGTTGACTAATCTCAATATATTTTCCAAAAGATATTACCCAATAGATAATAGCTACTGCTAGTTATTGTCTAATGGATAATAACATTACACAATGAATACAAGCATTACTCAATGGATAATAATATTATCCAATGGGTAATAGAAACTCAGATAACGAAAATTTTCGTCAATTATTCCCAATTTCGGGTTTAGTAAGATCCCCCGCCCCCATTTACAGTCTGAAACTTTCTAGTCCAGGAAAATTTTTATTTTTCTGGGCCCGCCTCAAACACACATACAGTCCAAAATAATATTAAAATAATAAAAATTTTAGAAAAATCCATAAAAATTCACAAAAATCATAAAAATTATAAAACTCATATATATTCAGAAAAAAATGAAATTCGAGCATATAGTTTAAAATAATATTAAAATAATCAAAATAATGTAAAGATTCCCAAAAATTCACAAAAACTCACAAATATTAGAAAACTTATTTATATCAAGAAAATGAAAAATTGGGGTGTTACACCTCTCCCCCTCTAAAAAGAATTTCGTCTTCGAAATTTCTCTTACGTTTAAAACAAATGAGCATATTGCTCATTTATCTTGTCTTCAAGCTCCCACGTAGCAACTCCAATTTCATCGTTCCAGATCACCTTTCTGCTTCTCTCGAATTTCTCCATCAAACTATTTGAAACAATAATCATATTCAAACAGATTCTCCCTGGTGTCAAATCTACAGACAACTGCATATTCCTGATTTGCTCTATTAATTCACTCTCCTTAACCATCATAGTAGATACACTAAGTACTTTTTCTACTTAAGGTATCCGTTACGACATTTGCCTTTTTCGGGATGATACTAAAGTTGAAAATCATAGTCTTTCAAAAATTCTAACCATCGCCTCTGCCTCATATTCAACTCCTTTTTGATCAAACAGGTACTTCATGTAACACCCCAAAATTTCCTATCCTATAAACAGTAATTTTGACAGCTAACAGAATTTTACTGTTTAGTAATTTCTGGATACTGTAAAATTATTTTGTTTATTCCGTCAGCGTATTTGATCGTTTTGAGTGATTTACTCCGTGTCAGGAAAATAATAATTTCCGAGCCGGGGAAAATCTTTCTGTATTTATTTCTCTTGACTGTTAATTATTTTTAACAATCTGACTTGATTTTCATATATTTTCTAATTTTTGTGATTTTATATGTGATTTTGATTTTTTTCTGTTTGTGGGCCCCATGAGGTGTTTGTGGGCCCAAGTGACCATACGTGGGTCCCGCAAAGTGAAAAATTTTTCTACGCATAGAAAAATTTATATTGTTTAGACGGAGACAGAGGATCTTACTAAACTTGAATCCGGAAATAGTTTTAGAAATTTTCTTGTATTGTGTTTGGCACTGTATTTAATTATCAGGCGATAAAAATACAGTAAATATATTTTTTCATGAGGTTTTTAGTAGATAAAAATAGAAATTATATTGCTTAAGTCAACACTGGTGGATTGGATATTTACCATTGATTTAATTAACGGTTAAGAAATAAACTTAATAAAGAAGCATTGGATAATCACCATTGATTTAATCAATGGTGTGAGAATAAACTTAGTTAGGCAAGCTTCAATATCAACCGTAGATTTAATCAACGGTGTAAATTTGATTATATAAAGTGACCATTTACAACCATTGGATTTAGAATTGATCAAGGGTGAAGATTTGGTCTTGTAAAGTAACATGGACCATTTATGACCATTGGATGAAGAATTGATCAAAGGTGGAGATTTGGTCTTCTAAAAAGGCTATGACTAATTATAACCCTTGGATTTAAAGTTTGAAGGAGCAATCTTAACCCTTTATTTTGGAGACACATCTAATGGCTAGAATTTAAAGGAAAAGGATCCAATGGCTTAGATTTAGTCTTCCAAATATTAAAAGTCTACCTAAATCCTAACCATTGAATTAATCAATGGCTAGAAATGCTTCAAATAATGGCCTAATTAACAAGTCAAGTAAACTAAATTAAATGTTAAATTGTTATAATCTAATTCTTAATTAGATATCCTAATTTTAATTAGAGATTATAATATATGAAATAATATGTTAATTAATTAGTTATATAGTTAGAATGTTAGTTAAGATTGGTTAGGAAATTTAACCTAACTAATTACCTAATTAATTAGCATGCAATTAGGTATAAATTGAGAACAATTAATTCCCTAAAATACTCAAGGAGCCACACGATTTTCATGCAGCTTGGGAAGACTTTTACATGGTTCTTGAACCACCAGTAATAGCCATGCAAACTAAATTAATGACCATTATTATTTGTCATGGTCAATATGACCATTATTGTTTTGTTTGCTTCCTTTGGATTGCATGATGAAGGGGGGGGACGGTTGGAGAAGCAAGAAAGAAGAAGAGACATGTTGAGACATGTTGGAGTAGCCTTTTAGGCCAAAGAAAAAGCTTGAAGACATTAATTAGATGTCTTGACCAATTATTGGTCATTTTCCTAAAGCAAAATTATTTTCTTCTTTCTCTCCATGCAATGCTACGGCTGCCCACTTCAATTCAGCCATTTGATTTCATTTGTATCACATTTTATAACACTTAACTCATTCTCTCTCTTCTCTCTTTTCCAATTTGTCAAGAACACCAAGAACAACACCATTTTCTTTCCTTCCTTGAGCATTCGGTCACCACCCATGGAACCACTTTCAATCTTCCATAATTTTATCTAGCTACATATCTTGAATCCTCTCATCAATTCAAAACACTTTTATGTTGGAGACTTTCTCTAAATCATTCATCTTCATCACTCAACCAAGCTAAGAATACAAAACAACCATTTTCCTTCATTTTCTCACCAAATGGTTCGGCCATGACCACCAAAAGCACCACCCATCACTTTTAATTTTATCCAACCATAGATCTTGAATCTACATGATATTCTAAGCAACTTTCATGTTGGAGACTTTCTCTAAATCATTTATCTTCATGGACTTTCTTCAAGAACAAAGTTATGGGGTTTTTGAGGTGAAGTATAAGAAGACTTCATTTCTTCTCTTCTTTTTCATGATCTAAACCATGTTTGATCCATGGTTCCTCTTAATCAAGCTTAGTATACTAATTCTATGTATTTTGTTTTGAATTTGAGAAGCCCTTGGTGTTGAAGGACTTGGAAAGAGAAGCAAAATCAAGAAGCTTTGAGGATCTTCAAGAGGTAAGAGGGAGATCCATCTCACCAACCAATTATGGTGGTGGGAGATGGTCTTACATTTGATGAATTGTGAATTCATGTGAGAATTCCTATCCATGGTCATGTAATAATTAATTGTGTGTTTATGAGCTTTGCTTTATTTTCTTGTGCCTTGATTATTTTGTCTATGCTTAATATGCTTTGCATGATTTAATGGCTTTGATAGTATACTTATAATATGCATGATGAGCATATGGCATGTTTGTGATATTTATGATGAAATATATATATGTATGTCATGATGTGTGGATGGAAAGAAAATTGATCTTGGTTCCAAAGGCCAAGGAAGAGCTACGGTTTTGATGCCCTTGATGAGGGTCAATGTTGAAATTTTTCAAGAACAAGGAAATTAAATTTTGATCCCTAGAACAATGAGAATTTCGGCTAAGACACTCAAAATAGGTGTTTACAAATTAATATGTTTATGGAAGAATAAAATTGGATTGATTTGAGGAGTATGGAAAATGAACTAAAGGTTTGTTTTTTTTTTAAGAAAACATGAACACAAATTTTAGAATGAAATTTTATTGATTTATTTTGTGTAGAAACAAGAATGGAATTTATTTAAGTTAGAAGAAAAATATTTCATGGTTCCAATGACCATCTATAAGGTTTTGATAATTTAGAAAAATGTTTTGATGCTATGAAATACAAGAATTTTCAAATAAGGATTTTTGAAAATGGAAGTAAGTGTTATAAATTAAGTGAAGTGGAATTTTCATAAATAAAAGAAAAAGAAGATTGAAAGTATTGAACTTCAAATTAATTTAAAAAGAATCAATTTTTAGAAGTGATTTAGAAATATAAAAGAAAATGTTTGTAACTTAAATTTACTCACGAAGAATTTATTTGGGTTTTGAAAAATGTTAGGAAATTTAAAGTTAAGAAATAATAATTAAAACAACTCAATATGATTTTGTAGGACTAGATTAATAAAAAGTGATTTTGAGAAAATATATATTAAGGAAAAGATTTTTGACTAAGAATGAAAAAGGATTTGCAAAGAAAGATGAATTTGAACAAATGGGTTGTTATATGACCAATCGGTACTTTGGTTTTGAAAATAAAACTTTAATGGTTTTGTTTGTGTAAAACCATATCAATTTAAAAGGAAAAATGTTTTGATAATTTTTCAAATAGTAATGCCTAGATTTTGATGAAACAAAGTAATTTTTCAAGTGAAAATATAATTGATTTAATACAAGAAATTTGAAAAGGGAATCAGAGTATTTTACTCACTTGAAAAATTAAGTTTTGTAAACGAAAATGTTTTCAAACTTCAATTTATTTTGAAGTAGGTTAATTTGGAAATGATTTGGGAAAAATGGAGAATATAATGGTATTTTGAGAATTTACTCAAGTATAACTTATTTTCAAGTTTTGAAGTACGTTTGGAAATTTTAAGATTTGAAACATTGATTTATATCAATGGAAAAGTAATTTTGTGGATTATATTTGAAAAAGAATTTCTTGAGTAAAGAAAGCGTGGAAAAAGATTTTCTTGAGTAAGAAAATGTGAAAAATGAAGTACAAAGTCATAATATTTTGAGAAATGATGAAATGGAATTTTTGAAGGTTAATAAATATTTTTCGTAATAGAATTGTGGTGAAAAATGATTTACGTATCTTAAAAACGATTTAGAATATAGTAAAATATTCCTATGCGATTTAAAATATGTTAAAATATTTCTACGTGATTTGAATTACGTTTAAATATTTTACGTGAGTTTAAATATTTGACGTACTGTTGAAAAATCACTATGTGATTTAAAAGTAATAGAATATTTTTATGGTATTGTGAAAATATAACAGAAACGTTTCAGAATTTTGAAAACGTAACAGAAGTGTTATGATATTTTGAAAACGTAATAGAAACATTTTGGAATTGTGAAAACATAATGAAAATATTGTGCAATCTTGTGAAAATACGGCAAAAGTGTTTTATAACTATGAAAACATGATAACATGATTTTGTGTTGAAAATACAGTATAATTACTGTTTAACCAGTGTATGGACACTGTATGAGAGAGTGACGTGTTTTGCCTATGATTGGTATTTGGTGCATTTTATATGCATTGGAAAGAGATGCCCATATTTGGATTTGGTGCATTATACATGCATTGAAAAGATTTGGCCCGTTGGGGTTGGACTTGCACTGATATACTCGTGCATTGTACAAATGAAATTGAAAAGATTTGGCCCGTTGGGGTTGGACTTGCACTGATAAATTCGTGCATTGTATAAAAGATAGCTAATAGCTATTATGGCCCTTGTGGTTGAAGAGGGAATGAGAATTGATAGTGAGGTCTATGATGGATCTTGGGGGTGTCGAGGCGCGGCGGTCGACTAGTGGACAGCTGGAGAGTACCCTGTGCCACTTGGCGATGCAGTCCGTTGCAACGCATTGACGATACCCGACAAGAACACGATTCTTTTCAACGACTGGAAGATTGTCTTTGGGCTAAGGCTGACAATTAACCAGAGCATTCTTCTCGAAATTGTGAAAACCTCCATGGAGTCATTTTTGATAAAATGAGTCTTTGTACATATGCATAAATCTGAGCATTTATATCTATGTGATATATTAATTGGGGAATATTGGTTATTGGTTATGACAATTGTTTTGAGTACTTGGATGATGATTGAACTGATAAATGATTAGATGATGATAGTTGATTAATGCTGATAGCATGATTATGGTATGATCTATCTGTATGATATAGTTATTTGTGTTATCTCAGTGCTACCATGTTGGTATTGGTGTAGGTGATCTCACCTCTTTGTTATATTGTTTTGTTGTGTCTGTACTGTTAAAATCAAATAATAGAAGGATCGAGTTGTCTTAGACATAACGAGCGATGGATACTCAGAGATTGATGGAAACATTGAAAAGTGGCTGTCTCAAGTTCGAAGGTGTGCAGTGTTGACAAAGGAACAGATATCTGATGCATGAAGATGGACAGAAAAAGGAATAAGTATGTTAAAGTTTTCCGTTAGTGTTGTACCGTGCTATTAAGTAGGACCCGTCATGGGGTTTGCTACTATCAAAAAAAAAAATAAGTCTGTTAATTTTATATTTCTCTTTAAATTGTGATATTAATTGGTGTCAATATTGCATAATGAATAGTTGAAATATGATTTTCAATATTACCTAATATTTTCAGTAAATTTACGTTTCAATAAAGAAGAAATTTTGAAACCCATCTTTTATAACTCAAACTTTGTGCGAACTTATTTTCAAATTATGAGTCGGGAGTCAGAAATGTGATGCCCTAGCTAGGGTGTTACATTAGTTGGTATCAGAGCTAGGGTGTTACACTTCAGGCTCTTATGATCGCTGTAGACATGGAAGATTGCTCCATAAAGAAAATGTCTCCAAATCTTCAATGCAAACACCACTGCTGCCAATTCCAAAATGTGAGTCAGATAATTCTTCTCTTGCACTTTTAACTGTCTCGAAGCATAAGCCACAACCTTTCTATTCTGCATCAACACACAACCCAAACCCAAATGTGAAGCATCGCATTATACTTCAAATGGTTCGATGGGATTAGGAAGAATAAACACTGGCGCAGTAGTCGAGCGTCTCTTCAACTCTTGGAAACTTTCCTCACATGCATTCGTCCATGTAAAAGCTTGATTCTTTCGTGTGAGTTAGGTGAGAGATCCTGCTATCTTGGAAAATCCCTCAATGAATCTTCGATAGTAACCAGCTAATCCAATAAAGCTTCGAATCTCTGTTACTGTCTTCAGCCTTTCCCACTGAAGAACTGTCTTCACCTTCACTGGATCCACCTCAATCCCTTCCTTTGAGATTACGTGACCCTAACGTTGAAATTTTGTTTTAACCAGAATTCGCACTTAGACAGCTTTGCGTATAACTTCTTCTCCTTCAAAATCTGAAGAATCCACACTGAGATGTTCAGTAGGTTCCTCTGGACTTCGAGAATAGATCAGAATGTCGTCAATGAGGATAATAACAAATCTGTCTAAATAGGAATAAAAGATCCTATTCATGTAATTCGTGAATATCGTGGGAGCATTCGTTACTCCTAACAGTATTATTAAATACTTGTAGTGCCCATAACACGTCTGAAAAACTGTCTTGGAATATCTTCTACTTTCACGCGAATCAGATGATAACCAGAATGCAAATCGATCTTGGAGAAAATAATGGCTCCCTTCATTTGGTCTTCTAGTTCCTATGTTGTATCTCCTATCACATTGTTTCAGATTACCTTCACCAAGGCAATTTCTCTAAGTTGTTTCACTCGCCTATCCTTAATCTTAACAGGAAATGTCTTATAGATCAAGTTCTCTTTTTAATCGTACTGTATCTGGTGCTATGACTTGGGTTGAATCAGGAATATATTTTCTTAATTGAGTTAAATGGAAGACACTATAAAGGTTAGAAAGAAAAGTGATAAGGCTATGTGGTAGATTACCGGACCTATCCAACAAAGAATTTTATACGGTCTAATATATTTAGGGGGTGAACTTTCTGGATTCCAATCCAAAAACCTCAGTCTCAGGGAACACTAAAGTTCTATTGAAACAATATAACATGATATGGTTAAAAAGTAACTAATTCATCCCTAGTATTTTGTCTATTTGTGAAAGAAGTAGACAAATCAAATCAACAGAAAAGTTCCAATCTCAAATAATAATAGAATAGTTTTAAACAGGCTTGAGTAGTAATAATAAGTTTAGCAGTAGAAGTAGCAATATTCAAGTCAAAAAGAATTGAAAACACAGATAAACCCAAATGGTTCACACAGTCACAAGCAATAAAAGAATGGATTGCCCCCCGAGTTATACAGCACAATTAAAGGATTACTCTCTATGGCACAATCTGCCTCAATAAGATCTTCAATTGGGAGGCTTCTGCTCCACTTAATGTATAGACTCTTCCTTCTGCTTGATATCTTGTCGCATTTACATTTCTCACGAAAGGTTCCATATTTGATTTAGTACAATCTCTGGCAACGTGTCTGGGCTTCCCGCACTTGAAACAGATCCTTTCCTTGTTCCTCCTACACTCCTTCGTCAAATGGCCATTTCTACACTTCTTACAATATAGTAAAAACTTCACAGTCTGCCTAAAACTACTACCACTAATACTTCCTTCATTTGTTCATTGTTGCCGTTGATTCCCTAAAGATCATAAGTACGATCTCCGCTGGGATCGATTGACCTTACATTTCCTCCCCTTTTGGAACCTAGTGGGTCCAAAGTTACGGAATCTTGCACTCTGAGATTGATTCAACTCTAACAGATTTTGAGCCTCGGCTATCGCTTCCTACTGCTGAACAGTCTTCTGATTCTGTTCTACTGCTACACCAGCCATTCCTTGCATTGCTATCGCAGCTACAGTCATACTATCATTGTCACATTCCGTTTCCATATGTGCACCTTTACCACCACGAGCCATTGCCTTTCTTCCACGTTAGGCTAATCAGAACACAACAAAAACTAAGCACAATCATTTCACACAAGATTGTCTCCTTTCGGAAACTAAACAACACATCTCTGTGTTTAGTGTCAGAAAAAATCACACAGCACAAACAAGACAAACCTACCCACAAACCCGAAAGACTTGAACTTGGGCTCTGATACCAACTAATGTAACACCCTCCTTAGAGCATTACATTTCAGACCAACTCCTTTTAATTCTTTACCCAAGTTATAAAGTATTTAATATTATCTTAATATAGGTTTCAAAACTTCTTTTTCGCGAATAACATAAACTTACCAAATTTTAGAAACACAAGATATAAAATTAAATAACATACATCTCTCGTACATAACATAGATTAATAACAACTTAATTATATAAAACTTAAGTACTCTAAATAATATGTATATTTACCATATAAAAACTGAACCTAACCCAAGTCCAAACACTTAAAGAGTAGGGCCCTGCACCCGATCTTCCTCCAAATCCTCTTCGGGATCCCTAACAAATAAACTTCTCAATCGGGGTATGTCACTATGGACAGGAGTCCGAGTTGTCGACTCTACGGAATCCTCCCTAGAGGTAGTTCTACGATTACTCCATAACTCCGCTAAAGGCATATAAAACTCCAAACAAATAGTAGCATCCAAAGTAAACATTCCAGCCTCATACTGGGTCCTACTCCACAATAAGGCAACATCTCCACTATATTGAACGCATCCTGTATCCCATTAGACGTTGCATGCTCCGGTACTCCTGTGAAACAGTACACTAACAAAACCTTGTGGCATCATATACAATTCATGTATAGCATTAATAGTCTACAGTACACTAACGCCGCCATCGTAGTCTTTATAGAATAATACCATAACACAGAATAGACAAAATAATAATACAAAGAGGTGAGATCCCCTACATTAATACCAGTATGGCAGCAAAGAACAATAACAACAATAACACAATTCATATATAGCATTAATAAACATATTCATGGCATCATATAATTATTGCATCAAATAACAGATAATTACCACAATAGTATGATGACTGACTATGCACATGCACAATGAACTAATTTCCTTACTCCATGGAACTAAACATAATTTTAGAGATGAATGTTCTAGAAGATCTGCCACCCTCAATGATAGTCTATGCCGGACCACGAAAAGAATAGTGTTTGTCGGGTCCTCGTTAGTGCGTTGCAACAGTTTTTCATAGCCAGAGGTATATAATGTGGTAACAGATCACTAAATGAATCACCTTGCCCTGATGCCCCCTGAGATCCATCATAGATCACACTATTCAAATTCTCATTCACTCATAAGCAACAAAAAGCCATAATAGCCATTGACTGTATAATGCTTAAATGCATGATCAATGAAATTAAACCACCATTGGATTGTTCCCAATGATATTAAAGCAACTGCCTATACAATTGTCTAATATCATTAGTATCAATGATATTATATAACTGCCTATATAATTACATAATACCACTAATCTACTCAGGTCTAGTACGTCGGTCCTACAGCAAAACTTGTTTCCCCTCAATCGCGTTTTCATAATCGCGTACTACTTTTGTTACGTTTTCAAATCACGTAATAGTTTTTCAACGTTTTCTCAATCGCGTAAAGATTTTAAAACATTTTCTTAATCGCGTAACTAAAAGTCATCATTTTTAAATCGCGTAAGAGTTTTTCTACGTATTTTCAATCGTGTAAAACATTTTCTCAATATTCTAAGCTCAAATTAAAACTTTTCTCATTTAATATCAAAATTGGACTTTAATTCCAATATTTCCTTAATAAATCACCTTTAAATAATATTTCCTAACATTTTCCTCAAAAACTTATATCATTTAAATTAATTCAAGATATATCAAAATCTTTATCCATTATTCTAAATAAAACTTTCTTAGACAGAATATTTTTAATTCCAAACCATCCTTAAAAATTATTTCCTTGCTAAAGCTCCTCAAAAAAATATTTTCCAATATTCTTTTCAAAACTTAATTATTTTAATTTAATAAAACCTTTCCCATTTTCCTTATTAAAAATCCACTTAAATAAAATACTTTAAGTTTCAAATTTAATCCTCCATCATATTTTTCTATACTATGGCTGAAATTCACTTTTTAATTAGTGATAAAAATATATTCATTTCCATTTTTATTTTGTAAATTCCTTAATTAAATTTCTTTTCACTTAATCATCTAAGTTTATCTTTTATAATTCATTTTATATAGGTTTACCCTTTTGAGAGCTTGGAGGTCGTGAGCCTCTATGGCCATTGGAACCAAAAATTGTTTTCTTTTCTACCACAATTATAGCATACAACATACCTAAACATCATAAACCCACTATATCAAGTTCATGCAAATATCAAAGACATGAAAATCACATAGAACAATTAAATACAAACCACACAATCAAACACACATGGTGAATAAATCCTCACATGGATTCATTGATAATCATATATTTAATACACTAATAAACCCTCATTTTTAGTCATTTACACTCTCCATATACTTAATTGATTGAGTTTGGTTATGTTTTGTAAGTTTGGACTCAAATTAGACTTAATTGAATTTTTCAGCATGATTTACGTCTTACACTGTTTCTGTATTTGAGCCATATCTTAGGCTGTAGGTAGTCTTTTGACGTGATTCTGGTGGCATTTGAAAGATAAGAGAGAGCTCTACAACTTCCATGAATACCTCAAAAGCCTAATCATATGTTTTGATAACTCAAATTGGATTAAAGCAAGAACTAGGGTGCTGATCTTGACAGCTTGACCTATGCATACTGTTCATGACATAGCTCGGGCTATAGGATGTCAAATAGGCTGAAATTTTGATGGTTGATAGTTACGACCCAAATATACAACTTTCATGTTGAACACCTTTCTAGAATCTGAGGTCTAATGGGTCATATTGGGCTTGGAAGTCAGAACAGAGGAGTTATCACTGGGCCAGAATAGTATGTAGTATTCAGACCATATCTTGAGTTGTAGAAATGATTTTTGACCCAAACTAATGGCATTTGAAAGCTAAGCTCCTGGCCTATAACTTTCATGAAGATCACATTTCTCAACAATGACGAATGCAATGACTTCAAAGCTAAATGATTTTGGAGACAAAGAATCTCCATAATTTTTCACTCATCAAAAGTCATTTGGCATTTTTTCACTCATTTTCCACACATCCACTCACTCATGACTCAGCTCCCTTATCATTTTGTATCCTTAATCCTCTATAAAAGGGAGTCTTGGCTAATCATTTAGAGGGCTTGGTGTTATATATCAAATTCATGTTATTTTGTTGTTTGATTATTTTGTTATAGTTTTCTCTTGTTCTAAATTGAAGTTATGTTCTTCTTCTTCTTCTTCTCTCTTCCTTTCTTCTTGTCTATGAGTAACTAAGTTTCATTTTTCTTGGGTGATAAAGTGAAGCTCTTGCTAATGAAATAAGGTTAGATTAATTTCTCTCTTGTGCTTAAATGATATATTTTCAAGTAGTCATTATACGTATTGTATTTTGTTTCCAATCAATTTAGAAACCCTCCTTGTAAAATGGAGTTCTTGATTTGTTGTAGATAAGAGATTAGTACAATGAATGCTTGAACCCATTTACAAGTGTTAGTGTTAGAAACTCTCCTTGTAAAGTAGAGATCTTGATTTGTTGTAGACAAGATTTTGGCACAATGAATGCTTGATCCCATTTATGAGTGGTAGTGTTAATAGATGATTAAAGAAATCATAATATAATTACGTATATAATTTTTAATGAACTTTGAAAGTTGTATTTTTTGATTGGAACCTCCGTTATGTGTGGATTCTAATTGAGTTATAAAAGAATTAATCTGATCCTTAATTTATTTACTAAGAGTGGATCTCCTAGCCCAAGCAATTCCCTTTTATTTGTGACCAAGTTTTATCACCTTTATTGTTGTAACAAAATATTTTTCTTACGTCAAATAAAATTTTCTTCATCAATTCTCTGTGGATCGACCTTGGACTCTTGAGAAATTTATTACTTAAGATAACCTGCACTTGGGTTTGCAACTTTTAATCCGCATCAAGTTTTTGGCGCCGTTGTCAGGGACTTGATTTGAAGAACAAATTTATGGTGTAAATATTTTGTATATATATTTTACTCTTTTAATTTTTTTTTCTTTGTACTTTCTAACATACTAACTTAGTGGGGAAAATTCTCCCTAATCTCTCTGTAATCTTTAATCATTAATGAAATAATCTTTCTTCTTCTCTTCTCTCTCGCTGGAGTAAAAAATTGGCTCTGCCGATTCTCTGGTTTTCATATTTTAAATTTACTTTCTGCACTTTATTTTCTACACTTTAATTTCTGTACTTTACTTTCTGTATTTTATTTCTCACTTTCTACCTTATTAACCTACTAACCTTTTAATTTTCTTGCTTACTAACTTACTAACTATCTAACTTTTTACTTTATCAGCTATCTAACTTTTTACTTTATCTGCTTCTAACATTTTAATTTATCTGCATACTAACTTTTTAATTTCTCTACTTATTAACTTATTTGGTGGTTGGTTTATACCAAACCTTTGTTAATATTTATTTACTAAGTGTTAATATATATTTGGTGGCTGGTTTATACCACATCTTTGTTAATATTTAATGGACGGTTTATACTGCTAGCTTGTACATTTTATTTTATATTTTAAGTTACTTGTTTATGCTTAATTGGTATCGTGATTTAAATTCTGGTCATTTAGTTAAAGTTAATCCTAGTACTTTACATATTGATTTGTCTAAATCATAATCACACACATCAAACACAATAGCTGAAAATGAAAGTGTGCATGATGAACATGAAAATCAATCGTTGCGAACCATGCGTGAGTATTTGCAACCATCTCAAAATTTTAGTCCATCATGTTTTATCTTTCCACTCAATGCTAACAATTTTAGATTCAAGCCAGGTATGATTTCTTTACTTCCTAATTTCTATGGTTTAGAATTTGAAAGCCCATATTTACATCTAAAAGAATTTGAGGAAGTATGTACTGCTTTTCATGATCTAACTTGCACTGAAGAGGTTGTTAAGCTTAAATTGTTTCCTTTTTCTTTAAAAGATAAAGCAAAAACTTGGCTTAACACTTTGAAACCAAGATCAATTGGCACATGACAAGAAATGTAAGGTGAGTTTTTAAAGAAATTTTTTCCAACACATAAAACCAATGCTTTAAAAAGACAAATCCAAAATTTTTCCCAAAATTCAAATGATGCATATTTTCAAAGTTGAGAACGTTTTAAAGATTTATTGAATTCTTGCCCATATCATGGTTTTGAAAAATGGCGCACTATAAGCTTCTTTTATGAAGGGTTAACACTCGAAACTAAATAATTTGTAGAAATAATGTGCAATAATGAATTTCTTGATAAAAAACCTGAAGAAGCTTTAGACTATTTAGACCATTTGGCTGAAATTTCTTAATCTTGGCATGGTACTAGTCCTTCTGAGAATTCAATTAGATCTAACCTTGCAAATGCTAGTAAAGGAAAATATCATCTTAGTCAAGAAAAAGATCTAAATGCTAAGTTTTCTAGTTTGGCTAGAAAGGTTGAAGCCATGGAATCAGGGAAACTAAAAGAAATCAAATCTATGCAAAATGAAAAAATTTGTAGCATTTGTGATGAATTGGGACACTCAACAAATGAATGTCCAAAAATTCCTATTTTTAAAGAAGTTGTGCATGTGCAAGTAAATGCAATGAACAATTTTAAAAAACCATTCACTTCTTCTTTTTCAGATACATACAATCCGAGATGGAGAAATCACCTGAACTTCAGTTGGAGGACTAACAATCAGGCATAATTCATGCAACCACCACCTCCTCAGGCACAATAGGACTCTCAAAATTCTCAAGGATATGCACCTTATGTACCATCATATAGGAAAAACCTTGAAGGAACATTGCATGCATTCATGGAAAAGCAAGAAGCCATTATTAACCAAAACACTCAAGCCATGATTGATATAAAAGACACTCTTGCTAAACTTTCTTCTGCACTTGCCATTCACGAGAAAGGAAAATTTCCCTCTCAACCTCAACCAAATCCCAAGAGTCAGTATAGCCTAAATGAGGGTAGTTCAGAAAGCCAACAAATAGATCAAGTTCAGTCAGTGATAACTCTTAGGAGTGGAAAGGTTGTTAAAAAACAAATTCCTGAACCTTGTGAGAAAAATGATGAGTCAAGTCCCAAAGATGAGGAAGGAGTTGATAAGCCACCTAGCCAAAAGGAGACCAAACCCTCGCCTTCACCCCCATATCTTCAAGCATTAAACAATTCAAGTAAAATGAACCATAACAGTGACATTTTTGAAATCCTTAAACAAGTGAAGGTCAATATTCCTCTGTTAGATGCTATTAAACAGATTCCTTGTTATGCCAAATTTTTGAAAGACTTGTGTACTGTTAAAAGGAAACATAATGTGGAAAAGAATGCATTTTTGACTGAACAAGTAAGTTCCATTATTCAAAATAATAATGCGTTGAAATATAAAGACCCTAGTTGTCCTACAGTTTCATGCATTATTAGTGAACATAAAATTGAACGACCTTTACTTGATCTTGGTGCTAGTGTTAATTTGCTTCCATATTCAGTTTATCAGCAACTCAACCTGGGTGAGTTAAAACCAACTTCTGTAACTCTTCTACTTGCAGATAGATCAATTAAAATTCCAAAAGGAATAGTGGAAGATGTGTTAGTACAAGTTGATAAATTCATATATCTTATGGATTTTATTGTCTTGGAAGCTGAACCAATGAAAAATAGTAGCAAATCAATTCCTATTATTTTAGGTATCCCATTTTTAGCAATATCTAATGCTTTGATAAATTGCAGAAATGGAGTGGTTAAGCTAACATTTGGAAATATGACACTAGAGCTTAATGTTTTTAACATGTGCAAGCAACCGCAAGAAGTTTATGATAGAAAGGAAGAAATTGAAGGGCTTGAAGCCATTATAGATGATCATCTTCAAATCAGGAGTTCTTCTAACCCATTAAAAATTTGTTTAATTAATTTATTTAATTCAGCTACACAATTAGATGATGATATTTTTGAAATATGCTCTTTGCTTAACTGTACACAGGTAATAGAATATAAAGGATGGAAGTCAAGATTCGAAGAGCTAAAACCCATGAATGATGATACTCATGAAGAAGTACCCACACTAAAACTAAAGTCATTACCTGCTTGGTTGAAGTACACATTTTTGGGAGAAGAACAAAACTTTTTAGTGGTAATTTCCTCATCTCTGACCAAAGAACAAGAAGGTATGTTGATAGAAGTACTTAAAAGGCATAAAAATGTAATTGGATAGACAATAAAGGATATAAAAGGTACTAATCTATTAATTTGTACACATAGAATACATTTAGAGGATAATGCTAAAGCATCTCAACAAACTCAAAGAAGATTAAATCCACACACGAAAGAGGTAGTTAGAGTTGAAGTTCTTAAATTACTTGATGTTGGAATTATCTATCCTATCTCTGATAGCTAGTGGGTAAGCCCAACACAAGTTGTGCTTAAGAAATCTGGAATAATAGTGGTTGAAAATGAAAAAGGTGAATTAATACCCACCTGAGTCTCATCTAGTTGGCGTATGTGTATTGATTTTCAGAAAATTGAATGCAGCCACTAGGAAAGATCATTTTTCCTTGCCATTTCTTGATCAGATTCTGGAAAGAGTGTTAACCATGGCAACCATTACCCAAGAGGGGGGTGAATTGGGTGATGACAAGTTTTAATGCAACTTTAACAAATTATGCATTTTAAATCACTTAATTAATAAATGCAGCGAAACATGCATAGCAAATGCATAACTATTAAGGAATACTCAAATACAACTTGGGTTAAAGGATAAATCAAGCAAATAAACTAGATATCAAGGTCAACTTAAGCATATATAGTTAAAGCACAAATATAAAGAGATAGAGTTGAGAAGAGCAAACACTGAGATTTATCCTGGTTCAGCCACTAACCACTTGTGGCCTACGTCCAGTCCCTAAGCTTAACTTGAGATTTTCTTCACTATCTCCTAGACTTCACGGGTGTTAGGAAAACCTTTGTACATGTAAGAGCACTCCTCATACCTTGGGATACCTCACCCTTGTGCTAGAGCCTCCAATTCTTCAAGCTTCATAGGTGCTTGATAACCTTTACAATCAAGAGCACTCACAACACTTTGGGATACCTCACCCTTTGTGTTTGAGTCTTACTACAAGGGATACCTCACCCTTTTCTCTCTTGAGGGATACTTCACCCTCTTACAATGATTTCAAGATGAAGAGAAAAAATAGAAACTCTCACAAGAGTAGATATACAACTTGATGAAAAAAGTATGGATATAAAAGATTCACACTTTAAAGCTCAAAATATGATTTTGATGATTCAAGGATCAAACCAAGTATTCAAGAGTTTCTCCAAGTGTAAATGCTTCAATCTACACTTATTTATATAGCCTAAATGATAAAATAGTTGTTGGTAGTGCTTAATAATGATTTGTTATGAAAATTAACCGTTTATAGCCGTTAGAAACATTTCTGGGCACTTAGTAATCGATTACAAGCTTGGTGTAATCGATTACAAGCTTTCTGGGCACTTTGTAATCGATTACACACTTCCTATAATCGATTACACGGCTTCTGTCAACATTGTAATCGATTACATGACTTGTGTAATCGATTATAGCATTTCTGGTTTTGAAAATTGACTTTAAAAGGTCATAACTTCTTCATTTCTTATCCGATTAAAGCGAATGACCACTCATTAGAAAGATCTTTGAGTTTATTTTCATATAAAAGAAGTTTTTAGAACAAAACTCAAAGTATTTTCAAAGATATGATCAAATTAGTAACTAAAGGTCAGTTTTGCAAAACTCAAACTTGACTATTTTTGAAAACTAACTTTAAATGGTCATAACTTCTTCATTTCTTGTCCATTTAAAACAAATAACCACTCATCGGAAAGATATTTGAGTTTATTTTCATATGAAAGAAGTTTCAAAATAAAACTCAAAGTAATTTAAAAGATATGATTAAATTAGTAACTAAAGGTCAGTTTTGCAAAACTCAAACTTGACTAATTTTCACAGATTTGAAATACCACCAAGGCTAGCTTTCCAAAAATATTTTGTTGGGCATTTAAGCATTTTAGAAACACTTGTAAAGATGTTTAAAACTTATTTGAGCTTAGTGTGATTCTTTTTTATCTTTACACAAGATCTAAGTCCTATAAGCTATTCTTGAAGAACCTTGGGACTTGATCTTTTGCTACCATCAATTCTTAATATATTCCAAGCTTCCAAAGAAAATTTTCTCTTCAAAACTTGCAAATACTTGGAACATCTTTTCATTCTCATCCTTCTTGAGTTGAGCATAGTTGTGATCTTTTTACTTTCTTGTTGCAATGCTCACTCTTGGTATTTGGACTATCCC
Organism: Ormosia semicastrata; assembly: GCA_029884595.1. NCBI lineage: Eukaryota > Viridiplantae > Streptophyta > Magnoliopsida > Fabales > Fabaceae > Ormosia > Ormosia semicastrata. The sequence goes on along the minus strand of JAQQTO010000061.1, from coordinate 67,310,268 downwards.
ACACAGTATTGCTCACTTAAACAAATATAGTTAGTCCAAAATCATAACTCAATATCTTCATATGCATGATTCATAAATATATAACTCTAGTTAGTCTAACATACATATAAGACTTTCATAGACACATCTAAATAAGATATTTACCAATTATTACTAGATATGCTCTATGTAGGATGCAACAAAGAATATTTTGCACATTCTTCATTTAAGTAGAATTAAATCTAATATTAATTCATTAAGACTCATATAAAGCATTATTGGATATATTATATGAAGAATGTTACATATATCTCATAGAGTATATCTATGTAACATGATTAACATTCTTTTGTGATGCATTTGTCATTTATTAAGCACAACTATAAAGCATAAGCATAATTCTTTTTGTCTTGTATTTGTCATCATCAAAACTTAACATATTAAATCATTAAGGCAAACTTATTTCCACAATGTCCCCCTTTTTGATGATGACAAATCACCAAAGAAAAATATGTTGAACAATATAGAAGAATAGATATTCATGTAAGCATATCAAGCAATAAGCACAAGAACATATTTTTCTTTTCAATTTTCACTCCCCCTATTTGACATCAACAAAAAGGCTTAGGAAGGAAATATAATATTTTATCCCCCTATAGATAAAACTCACGTTGTCAAGAAGGATAGGATTTTCTCAATGAAAGAATCAAAAGATATGAAGTTTAAGAAAGTTTACCTTCTTTCATTGATAGAAGGAAAGACAATAAGAGATGATAGTATTAACAATAAAGATATTTTGATAGTATTACCTTCTTTCAAAAGATATTTTGCTGACATATTAATAGTATTAACAATAAAGCACTTCATGTCAAACAATGATGTAAGCAAGGGATATAAACAACAATTTAAGAACTAGGCTCCCCCTTAAAATATGCATATTAGCAAAATATTAAACATAATAGTTTAACATAGTTATGCATATATTTATAGTCAACAAGGATATGAAAAAAGGATATGTAAGATAAGCTCCCCCTTATTGAAGCACAAGATAAATAAAGGGAAATATGCATGTCAAGACCATATAAGCACATTACCATAAAGAAAAGCAAGGCATAGATACATAGTCTTAATCCCTCAAACAAAACCATTTTAAAAACTTCTCCCCTTTTCAAAAAGAATTTTATGATAACACATTACACCAAAAGCATTTTAGAAGGGTCAAAGGATTTTATATTGAAATCATATATTCCTTGAGAGTGATCAAATCCAAGTCAAAGGGACATTTGAAAGTACATCTCCTCTCTTTCTCATTGAACAAGAGTCTTGAGAAAATAAAATACTTTGAAAAACAAGACTTATCTTTTGAAGTATCAAGATGAGCTCTATAGAACATTTCAAAAGATCTATTTGGAAACTTTCTTAAGCATTCTCTCAAGATTTAATAAGACTTTTCAAAGCAAATGAAGAGAATACTACATTTATAGCACAAATCGAATGATTTCCAAATTTTCAAGACAATTAGGAGGTGAAAATACTTTCAAGTTCTTAAGACAAGTTCAAAAGATTCTCAAGGATATGAAACTTGAAAAGCTTCTTTCAAATTTGATAAGAGATTTTGCTTTTAAAAAAACTTTTAGTCAAGCCATAAACTCTTTTCAAAACAAGAGCATGATTCTCTTAGGTGTTATACCACTAAGAAACTATAGATCAAAAGAATCATAGATATCAAACATTCATCATGATGAAATATGTTATAGGGATCAAAGCATGTATAGAACTAACATCATTTACCCTATATGCAATGACAAAATTAGCAAGTTAATATTCAATTAGGAACTTTGTCAATGCTAAGCATACTTCTCATGTAAAGACAGCATCTAATTATTTAAGATCAAATTATCAACAAGTATCATATAATCCATAACACATAGAATACTACAATAGCTTAGGGATAGAGATACTTATTGAGAGAGTGATACTTCTTTAGAATGTTCTTCATTTATTGGACCTTTGAGTTTGGACTTTCTTCCATTGAGTATTCTATTCCATTGCTCTTGAAGAAAGTCTCCTCATGTCCTATTTCATCCAACTCTTATCTTTGTTCATATATGCTTGACATTTCAATATTTGATGGCTATATTTGAAGCACATAGAGATACTTGCAAAACTAACTCTAAAAGTTCTCTAAATCATATGTTAGCATCAAATATCATTGAAGTTCATTTACAAGCATAATTTAGGTTGATATATAATGAAAAATCATGTCCCATATTATCAACCACGCAAAGTTAGTTCTGAAGAGAACAAAAGAAGGACATATACACTTGAATTCAAAAATATGGTTTAAGCAATTTCAGACATGATTCAAGTTTATCAAGAAACACATGATCAACATCAAAACTTATATAAGCATTTTGGAACAAACAATGATCATGTAAGACATGTAATATCAAGTAAGGAATTCTAGTATGCACACATGCCAATCAAGAACAAAAAGTCTCTTATTGTAATGAAAGAATTGAAAAATCGTGGAACTATAACTTCTGAAACCATTCATGATTCATTTCAAGATATACTTCATTGCAAAAACCATTGAAGTTCAAATACAAGTTCAAGACACAAAATGAATTATTTACTTCTTGTTTTCAAGATATGAACATATCAAGCAATTTCAAACAAGAAGACATATGACATTTTACTTTTCAATCTCCAAATAAATATATAAGACAATTAAGAATCAAAGAGAAAGGATTAGAACTGCTTATGAGCATGTGAAATTTTCATATTTGAATAAGGAGAAATTGTCATAAGCTCAAGAATAAGGACATTACCATAATATGTTATTCCAAGCAAGTTGTGAGCATATCTAGCATGTTAGCATATGTAAAAACATTTTTAAAACATAATGCTAGAAAAGCACAATTTAAGGTTTTTAAGGCATAAAACAAATATCTACTTATCCAAATATCACATGATATTCAAATTAAAGCATAAGTAAGGATAAAAGATTGATATCATCAAAAGTGTACTCTTTGAGTTTTGGTAGGTGACTCCAACTTCTATGCCTTAAGGCCCCTTGAGAATGTTGTGGTTCTCCATGTCTTTCTTTTTATATTTTTCACCACTTTTGGAGAACTTAGACCATTTCAAATTTTTCTAACCTCAAATGGCGTAGTTGTATTTCACTTCAATGCATGTTTGAGTTAATAGTCACCCTACAACACAATTCAAAGAACTTTCTTTGGTATCCACCAATTTTGGATCCATAGAGGTTAATTATTGATCATTAAGCACATACCAATAGAAAAGGTGAGTAACATAAGAAATATGGCTTATTGCACACTGAAACTCATTTTTAAAAGCCTGTGTAATCGATTACAATGTGTGTGTAATCGATGACCAGTCCTCTGGAATCCATGTAATCGATTACATGTTTGGTGTAATCGATTACCAGCTTTCTATGGACCTTGTAATCGATTACATTGTTGGTGTAATTGATTACCTGAGTTCTGGGTCTGTTGTAATTAATTACAATGGTTGTGTAATCGATTACACACTTGACAGAACCTTTGTAATCGATTATAAAGGTATTGTAATCGATTACCAGCATACTTAAACACATATTTTACATTTCAAATGACAAAGAGACAATCTCAAAGCCTTCAGATTAATTCCAAAACTTCCCAAAATAATTCCAAACATTATGTAAGCATAAAAACTACCAGTTCTTGATCCAAAATACATGTTTATGCAAAAACTACAAATTATGCAGAAGATGATAACTTTATGCAGCAAAAGTTATGATTTTTAGCTAGAGTTAGTTTTATGATATCTAATATGCCAAGTGTAGCACCCTCCTTAGGGCGCCACACTTGGTGTTGCTTAGTTACCATATTACCCCTTCATTAGAAATCGTGCATGTAATATAAATACGAGTTATAAAATTTCTTGATGATAATAAGATAAACTTAGCAGAGAAATAAATACATAACAACATTGTCACAAACAATTTACATCATATATATACATATATAAGCCTTAGTACTGTCATACTTAAATAATTACAAACTAGACTTTCAAAACATTTAAACTTTAACTTAAACTATTATACTGCCCAAGTCCTACTAGACAGCAGGACCCTCAGACGGGTCCTCCTCAGATTCCTCAGCATAAAGGAATCCATCATGATGTGAAGTCCTACGGACAGGTGTCCGAGCAGACGACACAACACTGACCACACTAGGGTTACGATAGTAAGCCCCCCAGTACTGCCTAATAGAAATTGAAAACTCTAGGTACATATATATATGTTAACACTAAAGTACGGATGTCCTAGATGTAATCTACTCAATCTAATATTTAAGTCTCCCATGTAGTAAATACTCTCTCTATCTAAATCGACATGCCACGCCTCCTCTCCTCCTAGAAACGTGAACCTCATGTAGCCAAGGAAACTAGGCATCTCCATCGTCTCAAAACTCAGCATCCTCAACGGGAATCTGCTCTTCCTCAGCCTCTCGCTCCACTTCTTGCTCGACGTCTTTACAAATATAAAGATAATACAGAATAGGCATACAAAGAGGTGAGATCACCTACACCATTACTAGTATGGTAGCAATGAAGATAAACACATACAATATCTCATACAACTATCATACCATAATTACAAATATGTCACTAACATCATTATCATCACAAAACATGTAATATACAATAATCACAGTCATGCCATTACCAATAATCAAATATCCAATAAATCAATTATCATAAACATAATTACGATAATACCCTCAATAACTATATGTATGCACACAGACTCAATTTCTTACTCCATGGAGCTACAACTCAGGTCGGAGAGAGTGATCGAAAAGATTTGTCGGTACCAACATGCCTCGGACCACGTACTCAATCTTGCACATCTAGCATGTACACGACAGTCTTTATCAGATCTTGATTAAGAATAGTGTCTTGGTTAGGATCATTAATGTGTTGCGTCGGTCTAACTTACGGCACAGAAGAGCTACCAATTGCTCATTGTAGGCAACCCGCACCCCAATGCCCCCAAGGTCAACGAGTGACTTACACTACGCATATCGCACCCTCTTTTTATAAAATATTTATAATATGACCCCTCTAAAAATAATATTTACAGTATGACCCCTCTAAAAATAAGTATTTATACAATGACCCCTCATTTAAATAATATTTAAAAATAAGTATTTATACAATGGCCCCTCATTTAAATAATATTTATAATTTAGTCACTCTTTTATAAAAATTTACGGTATAACCCCTCTAAAAATCAGTAATTGTACTATTTCCCTAAATTTGTTATTTCTTTTCTTTACTTCACATAAAAATCATTTTACTTTGCTATACGCAAACTTTTCCAAATTCATTTAGATCTCTAAATTCTCATTTTAATCCATCAGTTTAAGGACTTTGGTCCTCTTTTCCATGGTATGGCCGTGAGCCTCATTGCTCTTTGGAGCATTCATACAATTGTTTAATCATGTTGTTCACATCCTAAATTATACATACATCCTCTTGCTTTCATAATTATACATACACACATAATATAAAAGCTTTAAGCATATTATCACACATGCAAGCATAGAAACCAAATCATACACATCATAAACACAATCAAAGAGCATCAAACAATAGGTAAATAAACCTTTATGGGTTTTTCACCGAACAAAACCATCCCCACACCACCAAAACTTGGTTGGTGAGGTAAAATCTTCCTCTTACCTCTTGAAGACAAGTCTTTCAAGTTCCTCTCCTTCTCCTTGATTTCGTACAAGCCACAAACAATTCCTAACAATTCTAAAACAATTAGTAAAATTACATATAAAGCTTTATAATGATAAACCATAGAACAAACATGGTTTAGAAAATCACAAACTTGAATTAAAACCATAAAAACCAAAGTTTACCTCTAGGGAAGTAAGGTAGAAGTTGGATTTTGAAGCACTTAGAGTGGGATTTCGAGAAAATTTCCTAAATGAAAAGTGTTTAGGAGGTTGTCTAGATTTAGGAAATGATGAGACTGAAATTTATAGATGGTGGATGGTGTACTTGGGTGTGTGGGCCGAAACTAGGGAGGAAAAATGGAAGGAAAATGGTGCTTGATGTTCTTGGAATTTTGAGAGAATATGTTGAAAGCTTTTTGATGAAAGAGAAAAATGAATATTGCATGCACAAAAAGAGTAGGCTGCCGTGGGATGTGCAGGAGAAATTGAAGAGATTTGCATGAAATTAAAATATCCAATTGCATGGCACCTGGCCTATGTCACCAACTTGTCATGCATGGTCACTTGGATGGTTCAAGAACAATGGAGAACATGGTGGAACAAGGCCTCTTGGCCGTGGGGTTCAAGTGGGATTAGGGGTTTAATTTGTGTTCAATTAAAGTCTAATTACTTGCTAATCAAATCACTAGTTAATTAGGTTAGGTTTTCTAATCACTCGTAATTAACATTCTAATTACATAACAAACTAATTCAACATATAATTATATATATCATAGCCTCTAATTAAAATGAGGATATCTAATTAGTAATTAGATTATATCTAATTAATAATTAGGTTTGTTTACTTAGTTTGTTAATTAGGTAATTAGATTAACTAAATTAGGTTTAATTAGCTACTAAGCAAAGTCAAGCCACTATTGTTGACTTCATCTTAGCCATTGAATTCAACTTGGTTTCCTATCCATTGATCTCATCTACGGTGGATATTATTTAGTGGTTTTATCAGGATTCATTTCACACCATTGATCGAATCAACGGTTATGATCAAAAGCATCTAAATAATATTTTTCATCCAATGGTCCTTAATGAAGTCTATGCTTCTTTATTTGACTAATTCTCATTGGTTTAGAGTTTTCAAGCCACCTTTGTTGACTTGTTCCTATTGGTTTAGAATTCTGTTTAGTCAGAATCATTGACTATTACTCTAAACGTTGGTTCCACAGGCTTTTGCAGGTCCATGATCATTTTGAAGTAGATTTTTACTATTTTTAAGACAGTAAGTACTGTCGAATAAAATAATATTATAATAATATAAAATTATTTTATTGCCCAGTTAAATCCTAAAAATTAAAAGATTAATATATATATCAATCGGAATTGGGTTTAGTAAGATCCCCTAGCTCTGAATAATTAAAATAAGATTTTTTCGATCGGGAAAATTATTATTTTCTTGACTCGGAGCAAATCATACAAAACGATCAAAAATGATCTCAAAGCAATCAAACTATTTTTATAACATACAGAAAATACAAAACAGTGTAATTCTGCTAATACTATTAACATAGTCAGAATTTGGGGTGTTACAACTCTCCCCCTCTAAAAATAAGTTTCGTCCTCGAAACTTGACACATATTCCAAATAGAAACAGATATTGCTCTCTTATCTTCTCTTCCAACTCCCATGTAGCTTCACCACTTACATCGTTCCATACTACTTTAATTAATGTGATGTCCTTTCCTTGGAGCTGCTTTATCCTTCGATCTTCAATCTTGACTGGAAACGTCTCATAGGTCAAGTTTTCCTTTAGTTGTACGGTGTCTGGCTCGATAACATGAGTCGGATCAAAAATATATTTCCGTAGTTATGATACGTGAAATACATTATGAAGATTTGATAAGAACGGTGGTAGTGCAACTTGATAAGCTACCGGACCTACCCGACGAAGTATCTAATACGGTCCGATAAACTTCGGAGTGAGCTTCCTTGACTTAATTACCCGTCCAACTCTAGTCATAGGCGTCACACGTAGAAATACATGGTCACCTTCTTCAAATTCAACCGGTCTTCATCTTTTATCTGCATAACTCTTTTACCGCATTTGAGTTGTCCTCATCTTGTCTTGGATCATCTTTACTTTCTCAGTAGTCTGCTGCACAAATTCGGGTCCTACCACAGTACTTTCACCATCGTGGTACCAACACAATGGTGTTCTACATCTTCTCCCATATAATGCCTCATAGGGTGCCATCCCTATCCTCGAATGGAAACTATTATTGTAGTTGAACTCTATCAACGGTAGAAATTCATCCCAACAACCAGTTTGCTCTAGAACACAAGCTCTCAACAAGTCCTCCAATGACTGAATCGTCCTTTCTGACTGACCATTTGTTTGTGGATGGTAAGCAGAACTCAAACGTAGCTTTGTTCCCATCGCTTCTTGCAAACTATTCCAGAATCTTAATGTAAATCTTGGATCTTGATCAGATATAATACTGGATGGTACACCATGAAGTCTAACAATTTCATTGATATACATTTGAGCCAACTTTGCCTTCGAGTATTTAATATTAATCGGTAAAAAGTGTGCCGACTTTGTAAGCCGATCAATAATTACCCATATAGACTGGTAACCCAGTTACGAAATCCATTGCTATGTTATCCTATTTCCATTCAGGAATAGGCAGAGGCTGCAACATTCCTGATGGTCTTTGATGTTCCACTTTGGCCTTCTGACAAATCAAACAGGATAATACATATTCAGCGACATCCCTCTTCATTCCTTGCCGCCAATACAGCTGTTTCAAATCTCGGTACATCTTCGTGGCTCCTGGATGCATACTCAACTTACTTCTATGAGCTTCATCCAAAATTGATCTTCTAAGTTCCGGATCATTTGGTACACAAACTCTTCCCTTGAACTTCAGAATTCCATCAACACCCTTGCTGAATTCTAATTCTGCTCCTTGACTTCTTGCTTCCTTTGCTTCTTGCAAATACTGATCACTGTTTTGTCCTTCTCGTATTCTATCCATCAAGTCATTCAAAATAGTGATCATATTCAAACACATCTTCTCTGGTGTCAACTTTACAGATAGACGCATATCCCAAAATTCTTCTATCTGTTCTTTCTCCTTCATCATCATAACAGAAGCATGAAGCACTTTCTTACTTAAGGCATCTGCTATGACATTCACCTTTCCGGGATGGTACTGTAACTGAAAGTCATAGTCCTTCAGAAACTCAAGCCAACGCCTTTGTCTCATGTTCAATTCTTTCTGGTCAAACAGATACTTCAAACTTTTATGGTCACTAAAAATAGTGAACGTTGCCCCATAGAGAAAATATCTCCATACCTTCAATGCAAACACCACTGCTGCCAACTCCAAGTCATGAGTCGGATAATTCCTCTCATGCACTTTCAACTACCTTAATGCATACGCCACAACCTTATGGTTCTGCATAAGGACACAACCCAATCCTTGATACGAAGCATTATAATATATCTCAAAAGATTCGTTTGGATTAGGCAGAATCAAAATCGGTGAAGTAGTCAGTTGTCTTTTCAACTCCTGAAAACTTTCCTCGCATGCTTCAGTCCATCCAAATGGTTGATTCTTTTGTGTAAGTTGGGTAAGAGGTCCTATAATCTTTAAAAACCCCTCAATAAATCGTCGATAGTAACCGGCCAATCCGATGAAACTATGAATCTCTAATACAGTCTTCGGTCTTTCCCATTCAACAACTGTCTCCGCCTTTGAAGCATCAACTTCAATTCCATCCGCCGATATTGTAACATCCCGAAAATTGGTTATTTCATTATAAATAATCATTTTATAATATTTGTGATTTTTGGTGATTTTTGTGAAATTTTCTGGAAATGTTGAATATTTTAATATATTCCTCGTTCTGCGTATGCACTGAGCGGAGCCGGGATAACGAAATGTTCTCCCTGAGGCTGGTAAACCTTGAACTGTCAATGCGTCGATGGGGGATCTTACTAAACCCGAGGCCAGGCACAGTTTGCGAGGTTTGCATTTTTCAAGGTTTTATCTGCTAGATAAAATCGCGGTATCATAAAATTATCGGATGAATAATAAAATATTATTTTCATCACTTGTAATTTTATTCACTGAGAAAATAATTCTACAGTGTAATTGATCATCCATAAGATGTATTTAATTTGGAGACTAGCTTACCATACACTTTATCGAGGAGCGCGCGAAGCTTCTCAAGGAAGCTTCTTCCAACTATTATTTTATTATTTCTCTCTCCTCCTATTTTGTGCAGCACGTTTGAATTAAGGGGTCTAATTCATTTCTCTCCCATTCTACTCATTCACGCTGGTCACTCTCCCTCACGCAGATCACTATTCACTCATCTCTCTCTCTTCTCTTTCACCCCACAAAGAAGAACACCATCCACCCACACCTCCGTTTTGTTCTTCCAAAACCGTCACACTCCCAGCACCATTTCGTGTTTGGAGAACCACCATATATGAGGAAAACATCTCCAAGGTCCTACATTTTCTTCATCTTCATCTTCTCCACTGTTGAAGCTTAAAGGTTAGAACTTTAAGGGTCTCCTGGAAACTGAAAACGTGATTTCTGACCAAAAAGGAGCAATTTTTCTTTGTGCTTCTCCGAGGTAAGAGGAAGACACTCCTCCTCAACCTATTTTAGCATTTAGGAATGTCTGTGATTGGTGTTGAGGGTCATTCTACTTTTGTATGTTGTTTTGTATTGCATCTTGATTGTTTGAGTTTTGAATATATATATATATCTGGATGTATTGGAACGTGGAATAAGGAAGGGAATGAGTCCCGATTGGTTCTCGGATAGTTATGGTGTAGGCCAAGAAATTTGGAAACTTAATGAGAAAACTGGTAATAGTGTGAAATCTGGCCAAACCTGTCGAATTTGATATCCTGATCACTTAGTAAAATGTTAAAACCCGTCGAGTATGAACTTCTGGCCAAACTCGGTAAAATGTTAAAATCCAAAACTTCTGTCGAATTTGATATCCTAATTACTTAGTAAAATGTTAAAACCGTCGAGTATGAACTTCGGCCAAACACTGTCGAATTTGATATCCTATCACTTAGTAAAATGTTAAAACCATCGAGTATGAACTTCTGGCCAAACACATCGAATTTGATATCCTGATCACTTAGTAAAATGTTAAAACCCGTCGAGTATGAACTTCTGGCCAAACCTGTCGAATTTGATATCTCGATCACTTAGTAAAATGTTAAAATCCGTCGAGTTTAGACTTCTAACCATTTCCGTCGAATGTCAAAACCCGTCGAGTTTAGATTTCTGACCACCAAATACAATGTGAAAATCCGTCGAGTTTAGATCTTTGACCACTAAACACAATGTCAAAATCCGTCGAGTATGAACCCCGATCATGCCCGTCGAGATTGATCTTCTGACCAAATTCCGTCGAATAGAGTCCCTGGACACTTGGGAGAAATTGCCCCAAAGTCAATAATCGTCGAGTTTGAGAGACAATGCCTGTCGAGTAGATGAATTTCTCCAGACCCGTCGAAATTAGAGATTTCGACCAGTGTTTCGTCGGTTCGACACTTGGGAGATTTTCTCCAACGTCGACACCTATACCCGTCAAATTGAGGCTTTTGCTGACCCTCTGGAGGGTTCGACAGTTTTGATCTTCATTCGGCAGAACCCCCATCCGACAGAAATTGATTTCTTGCCAATCCTATTATAAAATGTTTTCCCCATTCTTTCCTCCTCCTGTTACATTATTCTTCGTCGAATGGCAGCTTCAATTATTCATAAAACGTATTGTCTTCGTCGAATTCAAAAGTATACCTATCACCCAACACCTAGTAATTGAAATCAGTGACTCAGTTTGTGATTCCCGTGTATTTTCCTGGACCCAAAACCTTGGGACTAATAGAGGCATATTGATTATAAATAAATGGGATGACTAGAAATTACTTAGGGATGCATAAACAGGGAAGAACATGAGAGTGTGAGATTTTGAGATCTTAGAATAACCTTCTAAGGGCATATGAATAAATTACCTACGAGGATTTAAGTTAACTAAGAGAATTCCTTTAGAGACAAACTCTGTAAGTAAAGCTAAACCTAAGTAAGAATTCATAATATGCTTTAAAATGTATTAATTTATTTAACAACAATATCATGCTATTGTGGGTCCATGTGGGTGACCATTGATTGGGTTAATTCTTACTTGGGCAAATTGTGACGTATGATGGAATAGTATGTAATAATGATCATACATGATTATGCATAGAGTCTGTATGCATTGTGGATAAATCATATGACATGCATTTGAGGCATGATTGACCGAGTTATCATGAGAAGCATGATAGAGTCATGCATTGCACAAAAGAACGAGAATGTCCGCTGGACTTTGTTAAGGCCGAGTTGCCTAGGAGTTGAATCACACCTTAGTGCGGGTGCGAATAGACACGTGGGGTCCTGTAGATGACCTTGAGGGCATCGGGCGCGGCGTCTCGCAGAGGGCAGTGGTAGCTCCTCTGGACCGTGGAGACAGACCGATACACACGCACCGATGATCCTAACTGGCCACAGTCCTATATCGAGATCTTGTGAGAATGCCGCTGTATAAAGCCTTGTTGCGCAAAATGACTAATTATTTTTCTGGAAAGCACTTGTTTTTATGGCTGACGAGATACTGGCATGTCTCCCTGAATCATTCTCTCTGACTGTTTTGTGTCTAGCTCCATGGAGTAGGATCTTGATTATTGAGGGCACATGTGCATAGTGAGTCCATGAATTATCTGGCATACATTGTTATTATAATTGGAACTGTTGTATTTCTGATATATCCATATATATATATGATTGCCTGAAACTGTCTGGTTGATTATAACTGCTACTAAATGTTTATTACCATTATTGCTATCATAAATGCTATGTGGGCGCCTTGCGCTGTTTGGTTTCTTGATGCTATGACTGGTAATGATGGTAGGATGTCTTACCTCTTTCTTGTACTTTTCTTGCTCTATGTAAATTTTTGGTTAAAGACTATAAGTGGGAACGAAGTTGGATTCCTTTGGATTTTATTGGTTTGACCTACTGCATTCGGTGATGCCGTCGCAAAGGGAGCTCTTTTTGGGGTTTGTTCGAATTGTGTTCGCTTTGATACCAAGACCTATAGAGTCGACTGGACCGACAAGCGTATGTGACATGTTTGGGATCGACTTTGACCATGAAGAGGACTGCGATTGAAGACCTTATCTTGTATTTCTCACTACACCGGTGAGCCCGGAATTGCTTCACGCATTCGGGATACGATGGAGTGCCCAACTCCTTAGTCGTAGATATATTATGGGTAGTTTATATTTTATTTTGCATTACCTATATAAAGTGTATTCTGAGTACATGTATGCTTTAAGGCAATTATCTAGACTTAAATGTTGTAAATTGAGTACATATTATAATTCATAATTTAACTAGTTGTATATGTAACTACTCATTCGTGGCTCCTATTTTCCTCATATGAGAAATGTTTAATATTTATGGTAAATATTGTTGTTTGACAATGTTAGCACGCCGACATTTAGTGACCGTGACATAATGACGATTGTGCATTGGTTATTAAATCGAGGGGTCTTACATTAAGGTGGTATCAGAGCTCAGTTCATCCTGTTGAGCCGGGGTATGGACTGACTATGCTAAGACATGTTAGAAGTTTTTGTATGTTGTGTACTTCCTTGTCTCTTGATTGAGATGTTGGGAAAGGAAGGCATGGCTTGTCGTAGGTTGAGTATTGGTAGCTACTGTTGCACAATTACGTGACATTGAGTACTGGCCCACTCAATGTGTAATGTTCTGTGACTACAGGAAACTATGACTTCACCTTGGCATATTAAGATAATAAGAGTTCTTTAGAAAGAAGCTCAGCTGGTATGACTGAACTTGCTTAGGATTTGTTTGCATTTATACCCTTGTTGTGTTACCTCTAGAATTGTTTGAGCCTATGGGTTAGAAAAAGGGTAGTAAAATAAGACTTGCAAGGTTAGTAGACTGAGGTGTCCAAGAGGTTTTCAAAAACTGATTCTCTTTGGAAAGGAGTATCTGGCATAAGCTTGGTTCGAGAAGCTGCATAGGAGTCAACGACTTACTGGAGATCGCGCCGCGATGCGAATGAAGGAGCTCGAATTATAGTCTTTTGGGTTGTCTTGATTGGGTTATGTGACTTTTGTGCTTGGTTTCCAAAAAGAGATAATATTGTTTGGAATGAATGCTTTTGATTTTCCCTTATTATTTGACTTGTTTGTTCTTGAAGGAAGACAATGACTCGAGGTAAATATAAGCGCGTGAACGCGGGGATTGACAATGATGACACGACTGCGGCAATCGAAGAAATACAAAGAATGGTTAATGTAACTACACGCCAAGATCAGAGAGCTGCACAACAGCAGGAATTGGAAGTTGAGGTTCGAAATTTGAAGGAAGAAAGTCGACTTTGGGGTAACTCTGGATTACCGAAGTTCCAAAGGAGGAACCGTGGGAAGGCCAAACAGTTTAAGCAGAAACCGTATATACTACGACCAAGGGGACAACAGCGACAACCAATGCCTGAAGGAGGTACGAGTGGTAGTAAGTCCAATCCAACTGTGGTACCATTGTCAATGTGTAAGAAGTACGGAAAGGACCACCTCACGAGGGACTGTAAGATCGAAGGAAGAATTTGTTTCAAGTGCAGAAAACCAGGACATGTGTCAAGAGATTGTGTTTTGTATAAGACAAAGCATCCATATGCAATCAAAAGGGCAATCTGCTTTAAGTGTGGAAAGGACCATTTAACAAAGGATTGTACGATCGAAGGAGTAATCTGTTTCAAATGTAGAGAGCTAGGACATGTGGCTAAGAACTGTACTTCGCGAACGACGAAGCCTTTTGTTGGTGATGCATGCACTCCACAATCTCACGAAGAAAGGAGAGTTAATTTCTCAAGTGGAGTGGAAATGTCCAAGATTGACGGCCTAAGCGAGGAAGCTTGTACTACGGTGGATGACTCTGTGATTATACTGTATAATTCCGGGGGTAACCCGTTTCTTTATGACGTATGAATGTATGAATTCAATAGGGATATTCATACCTTCGTTATCTTTTGACTAAGTTATTCCTATTTTGGCTACTAAGAACTTGTTGATGGTAGCCAAGTTGTTTAAATTATCCTACGACCTGTTAAAGACTAAATCTTTTGGTAATCTGATTCGTTTACTTCTTTTGCAAATTGGACGTAATGTTAACAAAAGGGATTGGTTATCTTTCAACCATATCCTGTTGAAATATTCCAATGAAATTCTAAGAGTTCGTTTATGGAATTGAGTTGTTTGTGTATTTACTTCCTTTCGACTCGAATGATACTGTTCTCGTTTGTAAGACTACTCTCATTACAATAGGTTTGTTTAGAACTATCCTATTGTTGTTAGAAATTGAAACCCTTTTTTACTAATTCAGTCACCTACTTTCTTCATGAATAGGCTTAATCTCAGGAAGGGGATTGATTGTTTTCTAAACGGGTCTCGTTATTCAATTTCAATGGAAAATAAGTGTTTCTTGAGACAGAAATTTCCTAGATGTGAATCAATGAAACTCACTCCTACGTTTTATTAGACTATATCATACTCTTCATTAGGCGGGCCCAGTGGTAAATCAAGTAACTTCCCTATTTTTCTTTCTGACCTTTATAACGTTTCTAGTATACTTCGATTGAGTAAATGTGTTCCCGAATCCGAACCATAACAACATGCTAAGCGTAGCACGATAAAGTGAGAACTTACCCTATGAGACATTTGTTCGAATCAAGGAAAGACGATTTGGCAAATCAATTGAAGGACGCTGTTATTTTCTCCAATATCGTTTTGGGTTCTCAACTATCATTAAGATCATTTGAGAGAAGGGTATATTTCCAAGGTAACTTTCTCTGATACGTAGTGAATACCACGGGTATTTCGTAATGTCGTTCCAAGTAATGAACACTTCGGTAGTAACCATCGACTACACAAACAAGACCTTTCTTCCCTATTGAGACAGAATTGTCATGTTGTTCTTCAAATTCAGAAGAAGAACGAGGAGTTACGCTAGAAGCTGTTCAAGTGTGAATTTCGGTTTGAGGCAGTTTAACTTTTGAGTCAAGTGATCTTTAAAAGAAGGAACTATTGAAGATCCGTCGCTAGTTGGAGCAATTCTTCAATGGGACAGACCAAAGACTATATTGCAGATTTGTAACTTTAAAGGATCAGCTGAATAGTACGGGGGACTGTAACACCCCTCGATTTAATAACCAATGCACAATCGTCATTATGTCACGGTCACTAAATGTCGGCGTGCTAACTTTGTCAAACAACAAATTTACCATAAAATTTTAAATTTTTCTTATATGAGGAAAATAAGAGCCACGAATGAGTAGTTACATATACAACCAGTTAAATTATGAATTATAATATGTACTCAATTTACAACATTTAAGTCTGGATAATTACCTTGAAGCATACATATACTCAAAAATACACTTTATATAGGTAATGCAAAATGAAATATAAACTACCCATAATATATCTATGACTAAGGAGTTGGGCACTCCATCGTATCCCGAATGCGTGAGGCAATTCCGGTTCACCGGTGTAGTGAGAAATACAAGATAAGGTCTTCCATCGCAGTCCTCTTCATCGTCAAAGTCGATCCCCAAAGCATGTCACACACGCTTATCGGTCCGTTGCCTTGCCAGTCTTGGTATCACCAAGTGAAATAATTCGAACCAAAACCCAAAAGAAGCTCCCTTCGCGCCAAATCACCTTTACAATGGGTCAAGCCAATAAAGTCCAAGGGAAAAACCAACCTCGTTCCCACTTACAGGTCTTTAACCAAAGATTCATAGAATAAAGAAAGTACAAGAAAGAGGTAAGACATCCTACCATCAATACCAATTATAGCATCGAGAAACCAAACGGCGCAAAGCGCCCACATAGCATTTATGAAAGCAATAATGATAATAAACATTTAGTAGCAAGTTATGATCATCCAAACAGTTCCTGGCAAATCACATACATATATATATAGATATATCAAAAATGCAAATAGCGAGTTCCAATTATGATAACAATGTATGCCGGATAATTCATGGACTCACTATGCACATGTGCCCTCAATAATCGAATCCTACTCCATGGAGCTAGACACAAAAACACTCGGAGAGAATGATCGAGGAGACATACCAAGATCTCGTCGGCCATAAAAACAAGTGCTTTCCGAAAAATAATCGGTCATTTTGCGCAACGGGGCTTTATACGGCGGCATTCTCACAAGATCTTGATATAGGATCGTGGGCCGCTTAGGATCGTCGGTGCGTTTGCATCGGTCTGTCCCACGGTCCAGAGGGGCTACCATCTGCCCCTTGTGAGACTCCCGCACCCCGACGCCCTCAAGGTCGTCTACAGGACCCCACGTGTCTATTCGCACCCGCACTAAGGTGTTATTCAACTCCTAGGCAACTCGGCCTTAACAAGGTCCAACGGACATCCTCTTTCTCTTTTATGCCATGCATGACTCTATCATGCTTCTCATGACAACTCGGTCAATCATGCCTCAAATGCATGTCATATGATTTATCCACAATGCATACGACTCTATGCATAATCATGTATGATCATTATTACATACTATTCCATCATGCGTCACAATTTGCCCAAGTAAGAATTAACCCAATCAATGGTCACCCAAATGGACCCACAATAGCATGATATTGTTGTTAAATAAAGTAATACCTTTTAAAGCGTATTATGAATTCTTACTTAGGTTTAGCTTTACTTACAGAGTTTATCTCTAAAGGAATTCTCTTAGTTAACTTATTCATATGTCCTTAGAAGGTTATTCTAAGATCTCAAAATCTCACACTCTCATGTTCTTCCTTTATTCCAAGTTCTCACTAGTTGTAAGGCTCAATCACGCTCCTTGTTTTTCCTTCATTATGTGTCCCTACTTTGTTTCTAGTCATCGATGTTATTTATAATTAATATAGTGTATATTAGTCCCGTTGTTGAAATCGAGGTCACAAGGCCGAATCATCCATTCGTTTGCTAGGTAAAAGAATTGAGATATACTTATAATTTCGACGAACAGTGTATCGGTGAGAAAACTCTGGAGCTGCCGCTCGACGAGTAGCAAGCATGACAGATCAAGGTAAATGGAAAACAATCGCGGGGGATAAACTCTAAGTGTGTCGAATTGGGAACGAACTTCGACCGGATGAAGTATATAACTCTGTCGAATATGCTACCACATTTACGAAAAACATGATTCGACGGACACGACATTAGGTCGGTTCCTCTATTAAACCTTCAATTCTACTCGACGGATTTGGAGAAAATCTCTCTATTTAATAATCAGGAACTCCACTCGACGGGCATTCACATCCTAACTCGACGGATATAATTCTCAGCCTAACCCGACGGATTTTCACATCTTAACTCGACGGATTTCCACACTTTAGTTCGACGGATATTCTCATTGGGTAAGTTTCTCCATTAAACCTTCAGAACTCTACTCGACGGGCATTCACACCATAACTTCGACGGATATTCCCATCCTAACTCGACAGATTTTCACATCTTAACTCGACGGATATGATTCACAGCCTAACTCGACGAATTTTAACTTTGAAGGAGTTTCACTCGTGTTCAACCGACGAATACGCTAAAAGTTCGATTCTAACTCGACAGATTTTGAACAATGGGGAAAGTCCCGTTCCTGTCGAACCGACAAGAATGTTAGGGTTACAAGGTTCTAATTCGACGGATTCTGGAAACGTTGAGATTTCACTCCTACTGATCCGACAGATGCAACTCGACAGATCCTGGAAATGCTAAGGTTTCACTCATGCTGATTCGACAAATATACTCGACGGATCTGGAAAATGCTAAGGTTTCACTCATGTGCGATTCGACAAATACACTCGACGGATCCTCACATTGCGTTTTAGTGGTCGAAAATCTAAACTCGACAGGGATGTCACTCGACGGATTCGACTTTGGGAAAATGTTGAGGTTTCACCTATACCACCAGACGGACACTAAGGGCCACGCTTTCTAATTCGACGAATTCACCGACGGAGGTGTTCATGGGGGGGGTCACTAGCTTCGACAACTTTTGACATGATGAAGGGCCCCACTTGTCGACGGTTTTGGCCAGAGCTCATACTCGACGTGTTTTAACATCTTAATTCGACGGACATGGCTTACTCACTCTCGACGGATTTTAACATTTACTTTAGGATGGATCAAAAAACCAAGTCATTACCATTTTCAATATAGGATCTCTGTTTTACGGGTTCAAAACAAAGTGACCATACGAGAACCAAAACGGGGCTCATTTCTTTCCATATTACACATTCCAAATATACATATATATATACATACAAAACTCCAAAGAATCGGCTAGCATCTATACATCACAAACAACATTTAAAAACGAAAGACCCTAAACACAAATTACGACGTTCCTAAATGCTAAGAGAGGTTGAGGAGGAGTGTCTTCCTCTTACCTAAGTGAAGAACGAGGGATAAAGAAGCTCCTTTTATGCTTGAAAATCTGATTTTCTTCACCACCACCGTAACCTTGGGCGTTCAAGATCCACAAAATTAAGATCAAAAGAGAGAATGGTAGCAGGAAACCGAATGCACGAAAATGAGGAGAAGGGAAAAAGTTAAGAACTTTACCTTAAAGGTCCAAGCTTTGGGGCTGTTTTGAGCGAAAGAAAAATGAAGATACGGGGAGGAGTTCCAGCGAAACAAGGTGTGAAGGTGGAGAGGGAAAATGGTTTCTGTCGGGTTGAGTAAAGGAGGTTTGAAGGATCAACAATGGTGAATGTGGGGTGTGCGGTCGTGAAGAAGAAGAGAGAAAAGAGAGTGAGAGGCTGTATGAGGGGAGGAGCAAAGCGTGAA
Source organism: Ormosia semicastrata (assembly GCA_029884595.1). Classification (NCBI taxonomy): domain Eukaryota; kingdom Viridiplantae; phylum Streptophyta; class Magnoliopsida; order Fabales; family Fabaceae; genus Ormosia; species Ormosia semicastrata. The sequence goes on along the minus strand of JAQQTO010000061.1, from coordinate 67,290,570 downwards.
TGAGAGAAAATGGGAGAAATGAAATGGAAAATGTGAATGAAGCGACAGACATGGGGGAGTGGAAAAAAATGGAATAGTCAATGTAATAATCCATCAACGATGAGCCGTGCGGATAAATTGGGGAGGAGAGAGGAAAGGTTGATTAGATGGAAATAGGAAGCTTCCTTGAGAAGCTTTGTGCGCTTCTCGAGGAAATGAAGTGTAAGGTTGTCACCTTAATTAAATTCATCTGACAGATGAATAATTAAGCTGCTAAAATTATTTTCTCAGTGAAATAAAATTACAATTGATGAGAATAATATCTTATTACTCATCAGATGATTTTATGATACAGTGATTTCATGTATCAGATAAAGTCTCGTGAAACGTAAACCTCGTAAACTGTGTCCAGCCCCGGGTTTAGTAAGATCCCCCGTTGACGTTTCCACAGTCCAAAGTTTATCAGCCTTAAGAAAAAAAATATTTTATTTTCCCGGCTCAGCAAAATATACATGTAAAACGAAAAATATATTAAAATATTCATCATTCACAGAAAAAAATTCCAGAAAGTTTCCTAAAATTCACAAATATTATAAAATAATTATTTATAATGAAATAAAGAATTTTCGGGATGTTACAGGGACCCACTGCAGAATTCTTCAGAATGGTTTTGTATGGACTGATGTATACGAGGGAAATTTTCAAAGATTGAAGAGACACTCGATTTCTTTGCCAAAGATGATTCTGCCCAACCCCAATGAACTTTTGAGATACCTAGTGATGCTTCGCATTGAAAGTTTAGAACGTGCGCTTGATCAGAATAGAAGGAATGGTAATGTACGCTTAGCGACAATCAAGAATACATGAGAAGGATTACCTTACACCAACTCAGAATTAGCTTTGTAGTTGCATTGAAGGTCTAGAGGCATTTTCTACAAGGAGAAATTCTCAATGCCTATAGTAATCTTAAGAGCCAAAGGTATTTTGGTTTATTAGAATGAGTTGAATATAAGGCATAAAACGATGATTAGAAGTTCCAAAAGATTTTGATTTTTGTTTTGGTATAATATCAGAAGAGGTGAATGTCGTAGAGGACGCCTTAGGAAGAAAATACGTTTAGTTGTCTACTACAGTGAGCAAGAAGAGTAAGTTCGATAGAGACACTCAGCGGTGTACAATTGTTTTGGGAGTTGGCTATTGGATGGCTGAAGACTCAAGGAGCGTAAAATCTTTTGTTGATCGGCCTATGACGTCAACGCATTTTTGCTCGTTAATATAATATGCTCAGGGGAAGGAAGCAACCTTATTGCCTGTGATTTGGATTGATGCAACTGAAGATACAACACGAGAACTAAGAGACGAAATGAAAGAAAACACAGTTGCGTTTGTTCTAAGATATGATGAATTTCGAGGACGAAATTCCTTTTTAGAAGGGGAGTGTTGTAACATCCCAAAAATTGCTTATTTCATTATAAATAATCATTTTATAATATTTGTGATTTTTAGTGATTTTTGTGAAATTTTCTGGAAACGTTGAATATTTTAATATATTCCTCGTTCTGCGTATGCACTGAGCGGAGCCGGGATAACGAAATGTTCTCCCGAGGCCGGTAAACCTTGAACTATCAATGCGTCGACGGGGATCTTACTAAATCCGAGGCCGTACGGTTGCGCGAGGTTTGCATTTTTCAAGGTTTTATCTGCTAGATAAAATCGCGGTATCATAAAATTATCGGATGAATAATAAAATATTATTTTCATCACTTGTAATTTTATTCACTGAGAAAATAATTCTACAGTGTAATTGATCATCTATAAGATGTATTTAATTTGGAGACTAGCTTACCATACACTTTATCGAGGAGCGCGCGAAGCTTCTCAAGGAAGCTTCTTCCAACTATTATTTTATTATTTCTCTCTCCTCCTATTTTGTGCAGCACGTTTGAATTAAGGGGTCTAATTCATTTCTCTCCCATTCTCCTCATTCACGCTGGTCACTCTCCCTCACGTAGATCACTATTCACTCATCTCTCTCTCTTCTCTTTCACCCCACAGCAGCAACACCATCCACCCACACCTCCGTTTTGTTCTTCCAAAACCGTCACACTCCCAGCACCATTTCGTGTTTGGAGAACCACCATATCTGAGGAAAACATCTCCAAGGTCCTACATTTTCTTCATCTTCATCTTCTCCACTATTGAAGCTTAAAGGTTGGAACTTTAAGGGTCTCCTGGAAACTGAAAACGTGATTTCTGACCAAAAAGGAGCAGTTTTTCTTTGTGCTTCTCCGAGGTAAGAGGAAGACACTCCTCCTCAACCTATTTTAGCATTTAGGAACGTCTGTGATTGGTGTTGAGGGTCATTCTACTTTTGTATGTTGTTTTGTATTGCATCTTGATTGTTTGAGTTTTGAATATATATATATATATATCTGGATGTATTGGAACGTGGAATAAGGAAGGGAATAAGTCCCGATTGGTTCTCGGATAGTTACGGTGTTGGCCAAGAAATTTGGAAACTTAATGAGAAAACTGGTAATAGTGTGAAATCTGGCCAAACCTGTCAAATTTGATATCCTGATCACTTAGTAAAATGTTAAAACCCGTCGAGTATGAACTTCTGGCCAAACCTGTCGAATTTGATATCCTAATTACTTAGTAAAATGTTAAAATCCGTCGAGTATGAACTTCTGGCCAAACTTGTCGAATTTGATATCCTGATCACTTAGTAAAATGTTAAAACCCGTCGAGTATGAACTTCTGGCCAAACCTGTCGAATTTGATATCCTAATTACTTAGTAAAATGTTAAAATCCGTCGAGTATGAACTTCTGGCCAAACCTGTCGAATTTGATATCCTGATCACTTAGTAAAATGTTAAAACCCGTCGAGTATGAACTTCTGGCCAAACCTGTCGAATTTGATATCTCGATCACTTAGTAAAATGTTAAAATCCATCGAGTTTAGACTTCTGACAATTTTCGTCGAATGTCAAAACCCGTCGAGTTTAGATTTCTGACCACCAAATACAATGTGAAAATCCGTCGAGTTTAGATCTTTGACCACTAAACACAATGTCAAAATCTGTCGAGTATGAACCCCGATCATGCCCGTCGAGATTGATCTTCCGACCAAAACTCGTCGAATAGAGTCCCTGGACACTTGGGAGAAACTGCCCCAAAGTCAATAATCGTCGAGTTTGAGAGACAATGCCTGTCGAGTAGATGAATTTCTCCAGACCCGTCGAAATTAGAGATTTCAACCAGTGTTTTGTCGGTTCGACACTTGGGAGATTTTCTCCAACGTCGACACCTATACCCGTCGAATTGAGGCTTTTGCTGACCCTCTGGAGGGTTCGACAGTTTTGATCTTCGTTCGACAGAACCCCCATCCGACAGAAATTGATTTCTTGCCAATCCTATTATAAAATGTTTTCCCCATTCTTTCCTCCTCCTGTTACATTATTCTTCGTCGAATGGCAGCTTCAATTATTCATAAAACGTATTGTCTTCGTCGAATTCAAAAGTATACCTATCACCCAACACCTAGTAATTGAAATCTGTGACTCGGTTGTGATTCCGACCGTGTATTTTCCTGGACCCAAAACCTTGGGACTAATAGAGGCATATTGATTATAAATAAATGGGATGACTAGAAATTACTTAGGGATGCATAAACAAGGAAGAACATGAGAGTGTGAGATTTTGAGATCTTAGAATAACCTTCTAAGGGCATATGAATAAATTACCTAAGAGGATTTAAGTTAACTAAGAGAATTCCTTTAGAGACAAACTCTGTAAGTAAAGCTAAACCTAAGTAAGAATTCATAATACGCTTTAAAATGTATTAATTTATTTAACAACAATATCATGCTATTGTGGGTCCATGTGGGTGACCATTGATTGGGTTAATTCTTACTTGGGCAAATTGTGACGTATGATGGAATAGTACGTAATAATGATCATACATGATTATGCATAGAGTCTGTATGCATTGTGGATAAATCATATGACATGCATTTAAGGCATGATTGACCGAGTTGTCATGAGAAGCATGATAGAGTCATGCATTGCACAAAAGAACGAGAATGTCCGCTGGACTTTGTTAAGGCCGAGTTGCCTAGGAGTTGAATCACACCTTAGTGCGGGTGCGAATAGACACGTGGGGTCCTGTAGATGACCTTGAGGGCGTCGGGGCGCGGGCGTCTCGCAGAGGGCAGTGGTAGCTCCTCTGGACCGTGGAGACAGACCGATACACATGCACCGATGATCTTAACTGGCCACAGTCCTATATCGAGATCTTGTGAGAATGCCGCTGTATAAAGCCTTGTTACGCAAAATGACTGATTATTTTTCTGGAAAGCACTTGTTTTTATGGCTGACGAGATACTGGCATGTCTCCCTGAATCATTCTCTCCGACTGTTTTGTGTCTAGCTCCATGGAGTAGGATCTTGATTATTGAGGGCACATGTGCATAGTGAGTCCATGAATTATCTGGCATACATTGTTATTATAATTGGAACTGTTGTATTTCTGATATATCCATATATATATATGATTGCCTGAAACTGTCTGGTTGATTATAACGCTACTAAATGTTTATTACCATTATTGCTATCATAAATGCTATGTGGGCGCCTTGCGCCGTTTGGTTTCTTGATGCTATGACTGGTAATGATGGTAGGATGTCTTACCTCTTTCTTGTACTTTTCTTGCTCTATGTTAATTTTTGGTTAAAGACTATAAGTGGGAACGAAGTTGGATTCCTTTGGATTTTATTGGTTTGACCTACTGCATTCGGTGATGCCGTCGCGAAGGGAGCTCTTTTTGGGGTTTGTTTGAATTGTGTTCGCTTTGATACCAAGACCTATAGAGTCGACTGGACCGACAAGCGTATGTGACATGCTGGGGATCTGACTTTGACCATGAAGAGGACTGCGATTGAAGACCTTATCTTGTATTTCTCACTACACCGGTGAGCCCGGAATTGCCTCGCGCATTCGGGATACGATGGAGTGCCCAACTCCTTAGTCGTAGATATATTATGGGTAGTTTATATTTTATTTTGAATTACCTATATAAAGTGTATTCTGAGTACATGTATGCTTTAAGGCAATTATCCAGACTTAAATGTTGTAAATTGAGTACATATTATAATTCATAATTTAACTGGTTGTATATGTAACTACTCATTCGTGGCTTCTATTTTCCTCATATGAGAAATGTTTAATATTTATGGTAAATATTGTTGTTTGACAATGTTAGCACGCCGACATTTAGTGACCGTGACATAATGACGATTGTGCATTGGTTATTAAATCGAGGGGTGTTACAGATATAATGTGTCCCAAAAATTGAACTTCGCTCAACCAAAATTCACATTTGGACAACTTGGCATACAACTTATTCCCCTTCAAAATCTAGAGAACCACTCTGAGATGTTCAGCATGCTCCACCTAACTTCGAGAATAAATCAAGATGTCATCAATAAAGACAACAATAAACTTATCCAAGTATGAACAAAAAATCCGGTTCATGAAGTCCATGAATATCGCAGGTGCATTAGTCACACCAAACGGCATAACTTGATACTCGTAATGCCCATATCGTGTCCGAAACGCAGTCTTTGGGATATCCTCCACCTTCACACATATCTGGTGATAGCCAGAACGTAAGTCAATCTTAGAAAATATTGCGGCTCCTCGCAATTGGTCCATCAGATCATCGATCCTTGGTAGTGGATATTTGTTCTTGATTGTAATCTTGTTCAATTGTCGGTAGTCTACACATAGACGAGAAGTCTTATCCTTCTTCTTTACTAACAATACTGGAGCTCCCCAAGGTGATACACTTGGTCTCACAAACTGCTTCTCTAATAAATCCTCCAACTACTTCTTAAGCTCTACCAACTCTACTGGCGACATCTGATAAGGCGCCATAGATATAGGTCCAGCTCTAGGTACCAAATCAATAGAGAATTCAATCTCCCTTTCTGGCGGTAGTTCAGGTATATCTTCAGGAAATACCTCAGGAAATTCATTCATAACAAAAATATCCTTCAGAACATCTTCACACTGAACCTCCATAGAAGACATCAATAAGTACCCTTGATCTCCTTCCTTCAAACAAGCTTCAACTTAAGTAGCCATTAGGAATCTAGAATCCTTAACCTCAGGAAAAACTAATGTCTTATTCGAATAGTCTATCAAGATATGGTTAGAAGATAACCAATCCATTCCTAAGATTACATTAATCTAGGAAAGAGGCAAACAGATCAAATCCACATGAAAGATTCTATCCCTAACACATACAGGGCAATTCAAGCATACTTTTGTAGTTATCACAGGTCTATCAGTAGGAGTACTAACATTCAAATCATACGGCAATGTAGTCACAGTTAATCCCAAATGCTCCACACAATCACATGTAATGAAAGAATGCGTCGCTCCTAAATCATATAATACTGTTAAAGGATTACCTTCAATGGCACACTCCTCCATTATCAAGTCCTTGGATTTAGCGGCTTCCTCCCCGCTCAGAGTATACACTCGACCACCCGCCTGTGGCCTTGTAGTATGAACACTACCCACTAATGGCTCTGCTTTCTGCTAACCACACTCCCTAGAGAAATGTCTAGGCTTCCCACATTGATAACAAATCACCCCCTTATACTGACAGTCCCTAGTGAGATGTCCTTTCCCACACTTAAAACATTTAAGTGCAGAAGTTCCAGTTGAAACTGCCCTACTGCACTCGAACTTCCTCCAAATGATTATTGCCGATTCTGACTTATTGCTGGTCTGGCATATGGTTTCTATTGGTAACGATTGCCACTGCTACTCTTTCCTCTTTGGAACCGCGCTGGTCCAAAATTCTTATTTCTAGCTTCTCGCAGATGATCAATTTCTTCAACTTTATGACATTTGTCCAACAATACCAGAAACTGATCAATATCCACTATTGCTAAAGCTCGCTTGATGTCAAGCCTCAACCCCTCTTCGAACTTCCTACACTTCCATTCCTCATCTAGATGCATTTGGAAGTATCTCAAAAACTTAGACAAGCTTTCGAATCTTGCTGTGTACTCACTCACGGTCATCGCTCCTTGCGTCAGACTAAGGAATTCCATCTCATTAGCATGTCGAACACTAGCTGGGAAATACTTCCCCAGAAACTTCTGCCTAAAGAGCTGCTAAGTCACTACTCTCCCTTCAGCTTGAATTAATCTCCGGGCTCCTACCCACCAAGCCTCTCCATCACTGACTAACACGAATGTCGTGAAAGTAAGCTTCCGCTCATCAGTACATCCCATACAATCAAATATATTCTCCAATTCCTTGATCCATAAATCAGCTTTCTCTGGATCGAACTCTCCATGGAATTTCAGTGGATTGTTCCTCTGGAATTCTAACAAGCTGTGAGCACCATCAGTTGCTCTTTGGTTCTGCTGTGCAGCAACCTCGGCCATTCGTTGTATGGTTGCTATAGCTGCAGCCATATTCTGATTATCGTCCCCACCATTTCCAGCTCCTGCCCTCGCATTCATACGTCCTCTTCCATGTCCAGCCATATCGTTCTATCAATCAGACTGAACAACACAAAGAAAAGTGAGAGTCAGTCTTCAAACAATATTGCTTTTCTTTCAGAAAACAATCACAGAGAATCACAACTCTTAGATAAGATAGACCTAACCACAAATCCAAAAGACTCTAACTTGGGCTCTGATACCAACTAATGTAACACCCTCCTTAGGGCGCCACATTTGGTGTTGCTTAGTTACCATATTACCCCTTCATTAGAAATCGTGCTTGTAATATAAATACGAGTTATAAAATTTCTTGATGATAATAAGATAAACTTAGTAGAGAAATAAAAACATAACAACATTGTCACAAATAATTTACATCATATATATATATATACAAGCCTTAGTATTGTCATACTTAAATAATTACAAACTAGACTTTCAAAACATTTAAACTTTAAACTTTAACTTTAACTATTATACTACCCAAGTCCTACTAAATAGCAGGACCCTCAGATGGGTCCTCCTCAGATTCCTCAGCATAAAGGAATCCATCATGATGTGAAGTCCTACGGACAGGTTTTCGAGCAGACGACACAACACTGACCTCATTAGGGGTACGATAGTAAGCCCTCCAGTACTGCCTAATAGAAATTGGAAACTCGAGGTGCATATATATGTTAACACTAAAGTACGGATGTCCTAGATGTAATCTACTCAATCTAATATTTAAGTCTCCCATGTAGTAAATACTCTCTCTATCTAAAACGACATGTCACGCCTCCTCTCCTCCTAGAAACGTGAACCTCATGTAGCCAAGGAAACTAGGCATCTCCATCGTCTCAAAACTCAGCGTCCTCAACGGGAATTGGCTCTTCCTCAGCCTCTCGCTCCACTTCTTGCTCGACGTCTTTACAAATATAAAGATAATATAGAACAGGCATACAAAGAGGTGAGATCACCTACGCCATTACCAGTATAGTAGCAATGAAGATAAACACATATAATATCTTATACAACTATCATACCATAATTACAAATATGTCACTAACATCATTATCATCACAAAACATGTAATATACAATAATCACAGTCATGTCATTACCAATAATCAAATATCCAATAAATCAATTATCATAAACATAATTACGATAATACCCTCAATAATTACATGTATGCACACAGACTCAATTTCTTACTCCATGGAGCTACAACTCAGGTCGAAGAGAGTGATCAAAAAGATTTGTCGGTACCAACATGCCTTGGACCACATGCTCAATCTTGCACATCTAGCATATACACGACAGTCTTTATCAGATCTTGATTAAGAATAGTGTCTCGGTTAGGATCATTGATGTGTTGCGTCGGTCTAACCTACGACACAGAAGAGCTACCAATTGCTCATTGTAGGCAACTCGCACCCCAATGCCCCCAAGGTCAACGAGTGACTTACACTACACATATCGCACCCACTCAAGAGGTGTAGTCTCTCCTAGGCAACTAGCCTCATATAGTCCATCGGACCTTTCCAATGCACGTACTATGCACTATTCACATTTCCAATTCATATTACATATTCGGGGTCCACACAATAATCTAACAGTATTATTACTATATTTTAATCGTGTAGTCATATTTTTGCATTTTCTTAATCGCGACTCAATTCTGTCACCTTTTCCAATCGCATAGCGATTTTTCAACGTTTCTCAAACGCGTAAATATTTTTCATACGTTTTAAATCCAAAAATACTATTTTTCTCATTCAATACTAAAAATATGCGTTATTTTTCCATATTTGGATAATAGCTCCTTAAAAACATAATATTTACGTTATAGTTCTTATTTAAATAATACTTTCACAATAGTCTCTCATAAAATTCATATTTATGAAATAGTCCCTCATAAAATTCATATTTATGAAATAATCCCTCTTTTTATAAAATATTTGTAATATGACCCCTCTAAAAATAATATTTACAGTATGACCCCTCTAAAAATAAGTATTTATTCAATGGCCCCTCATTTAAATAACATTTATAATTTAGTCCCTCTTTTATAAAAATTTGTGGTATAACCCCTCTAAAAATCAGTAATTGTACTATTTCCCTAAAATTGTTATTTCTTTTCTTTACTTCACATAAAAATCATTTTACTTTGCTATACTCAAACTTTTCCAAATTCATTTAGATCTCTAAATTCTCATTTTAATCCCCCAGTTTAGGGACTTTGGTCCTCTTTTCCATGTATGGCCGTGAGCCTCATTGCTCTTTGGAGCATTCATTCAATTGTTTAATCATGTTGTTCATATCCTAAATTATACATACATCCTCATGCTTTCATAATTATACATATACACATAATATCAAAGCTTTAAGTATATTATCACACATGCAAGCATAGAAACCAAATCATACACATCACAAACACAATCAAAGAGCATCAAACAATAGGTAAATAAACCCTTATGGGTTTTTCACCAAACAAAACCATCCCCACACCACCAAAACTTGGTTGGTGAGGTAAAATCTCCCTCTTACCTCTTGAAGACAAGTCTTTCAAGCTCCTCTCCTTCTCCTTGATTTCGTACAAGCCACAAACAATTCCTAACAATTCTAAAACAATTAGTAAAATCACATACAAAGCTTTATAATGATAAACCATGGAACAAACATGGTTTAGAAAATCAAAAACTTGAATTAAAACCATAAAAACCAAAGTTTACCTCTAGGGAAGTAAGGTAGAAGTTGGATTTTGAAGCACTTAGAGTGGGATTTTGAGAAATTTTCCTAAATGAAAAGTGTTTAGGAGGTTGTCTAGCTTTAGGAAGTGATGAGAGTGAAAATTATAGATGGTGGATGGTGTACTTGGGTGTGTGGGCCGAAACTAGGGAGGATAAATAGAAGGAAAATGGTGCTTGATGTTCTTGGAATTTTGAGAGAATATGTTGAAAGTTTTTTTATGAGAGAGAAAAGTGAATATTGCATGCATAAAGAGAGTGGGCTGCCATGGTATGTGTAGGAGAAATTGAAGGGATTTGCATGAAATTAAAATATCCAATTGCATGGCACATGGCCTAGGTCACCAACTTGTCATGCATGGTGACTTGGATGGTTCAAGAACAATGGAGAACGTGGTGGAACGAGGCCTCTTGGCCGTGGGGTTCAAGTGGGATTAGGGGTTTAATTTGTGTTCAATTAAAGTCTAATTACTTACTAATCAAATTACTAGTTTCTAATTACATAACTAACTAATTCAACATATAATTATATATATCATAGCCTCTAATTAAAATTAGGATATCTAATTACTAATTAGATTATATCTAATTAAAATTAGGATATCTAATTAGTAATTAGATTATATCTAATTAATAATTAGGTTTGTTTACTTAGTTTGTTAATTAGGTAATTAGATTAGCCAAATTAGGTTTAATTAGCTACTAAACAAAGTCAAGCCACTATTGTTGACTTCATCTTAGCCATTGAATTCAACTTGGTTTCCTATCCATTGATCTCATCTACGGTGGATATTACTTATTGGTTTTATCAGGATTCATTTCACACCATTAATTGAATCAACGGTTATGATCAAAAGTATCTAAATCATGCTTTTCATCCAATGGTCCTTAATGAATAAGTCTATGCTTCTTTATTTGACTAATTCTCATTGGTTTAGAGTTTTCAAGCCACCTTTATTGACTTGTTCCTATTGGTTTAGAATTATGTCCAGTCAGAATAGTTGACTGTTACTCTAAACGCGGGTCCCACATACTTTTGTGGGTCCATGATTATTTTAAAGTCGATTTCTACTATTTTTAAGACAGTAGGTACTGTCGAATAAAATAATATTATAATAATATAAAATTATTTTATTGCACAATTAAATCCTAAAAATTAAAATATTAATATATATATCAATCGAAATTGGGTTTGGTAAGATCCCCCAACTCTGAATAATTAAAATAAGATTTTTTCGGTCAAGAAAATTATTATTTTCTTGACTCAGAGCAAATCACACAAAACGATCAAAAATGATCTCAGAACAGTCAAACTATTTTTATAACACATAAAAAATACAAAACAGTGTAATTCTGCTATTACTATTAACATAGTCAGAATTTGGGGTGTTACACCAAGTTCTAAGATATTTTCATCAAATGTGCTATTTCAAACAAGTGAACTTATCTAACATATTATCACATGTAGAGAAGTATAGAAAATTTAAAGCATAGACAGCATCCATAGTCATGGAATACCCTATTATCAAGAAATATACAAGGTAGTGAGTAAAAGGTGTAATAAGAATATAATCATGTCCTATATATATAATATTCAAATTTTACTAAGTACACATGATTCAATTAATCACTAAAGGCTTACAAGGCATATACCTCAAATTCATTGACTTTACAAGTAAATGTTCATAAGAGGTAGAAAGTTTTGATACCTTGGCCTTGGTGATCAAGGAAACTCTTTTCCTTACCCATTACTTCTCTTTTGGTGTTTTGAACTTTGCAAGTTCCACATTTTGTACTTGAGAAGTTTTGGTTGAAGCCATCTTCCTTCTTTGATCAAGACTTCTACCAATGGGCTTTGGAAGCATTCCCCTTTATGATTCCTTTTTCCTTTGACCAATTAGTCCATCCTTTTGAAAAATTTTCTACATAATTGAAGCACTAGGAGGACTTTTTGGTACCCACTTCATCTTGGGTCCTTGAATGTTAGTACTAGGACATTTAAGATCTTTAGGAACCTATACTATATTATTTATCATATAAGAAATTCTTCTATAATTGTACAAATGAGAAATATGTCCTAGATGACCACAAAAATTACAAACAATTGAATTTAATGATAACTTAGTCATTTGAAGATCATCTTTGGAAAACTTAAGTCTTTTGTTGTTTTTACATTCTAAACTATTTTTGCCATAAGCCTTGCTTGAATTTTCATGTGGCATAATATTAATTTTATTCTCATTAACAAGCATAGAATGTAAGTAATTAGAATCATTAACTTTTGCAAATTTAGAATGTAAGTCCTTAACTTGATTTTCTAAATCAATGCATGTTTTACAAGAGGTTGAGGTTTCATATTTCAAAGGCATTTCCTCATCAAGAAAAACATATTCATATTTTAAGATTTCAATTTCATTTTCAATGGAGGAAATGTTTTCCAAATAAGAAAAATTTTTCTTTTCTAAATTCAACAAACCATCATGCAATTCATCATATGTACATTTTAGCTCATCATAGGAAGGACTATAATATGATTTAGCATTATTTACCTCAAGGTCCTTTTTAAGGGAATCACCATCTTCCTCATTGTTGTCCATCAAGCATTGAAGAATATATACCATTTGGTTTTTCTTTGCCACCTCTTCAAATTGAGCATCATTTTGAGGATATTTTTCATAACAAGATTCCTTCAATGACTTTTGCTCTTCTTGCTCTCTATGTACAACTTTATGTAAAAAATCATTGTTAGCAAGATAGATAACATCAAGAGCATCCCATATATCTTTATCACTCGAGCAACTCTTAATTCTATCATAAGCATCATCATTCAAACCATTTCTCAAGATTTGCATGGCTTTAATATTCAAAGAAAAGCATTTCTTATCATAGGCATTCTAAGTATATTTTGATTTGCAAATAAATCCATCAAGCATAATATCCCACAAATCAAGATCAATAGATTGCATATAAATTTCCATTCTACCTTTCCAATAAACAAAATTCACACCATCAAAGAATGGTGGTTTATTAATTTCAAAACCTTCCATTTTGAAAAGCTTTTAATGGTTGCCAAACAAACAAGGATCTTTAACTCCAAGTGATTAAGCTTTTACCAGAGCAATAGCTCTGATACCACTTGTTAGCCATGGCAATCATTACCCAAGAGGGAGGGTGAATTGGGTGATGAGAAGTTTTAATAAAACTTTAACAAATTACGCATTTTAAATCACTCAATTAATAAATGTAGCGAAACATGCATAGCAAAGGCACAACTATTAAGGATTACTCAAATACAACTTGGGTTAAAGGATAAATTAAGCAAATAAACTAGATATCAAGATCAACTCAAGCATATATAGTTAAAGTACAAATATAAAGAGATAGAATTGAGAAGAGCAAACACTGAGATTTATCCTGGTTCAGCCACCAACCACTTGTGGCCTACGTCCAGTCCCCAAGCTTAACTTGAGATTTTCTTCACTATCTCCTAGACTTCACGGGTAGTAGAAAAATCTTTGTACATGCAAGAGCACTCCTCACACCTTGGGATACCTCACCCTCGTGCTAGAGCCTCCAATTCTTCAAGCTTCATAGGTGCTTGATGACCTTTATAATCAAGAGTACTCACAACACCTTTGGGATACCTCACCCTTTGTGTTTGAGTCTCACTACAAGGGATACCTCACCCTTTTCTCTCTTAAGAGATACTTCACCCTCTTACAATGATTTCAAGATGAAGAGAAAAAATAGAAACTCTCATAAGAGTAGATATACAACTTGATAAACAAAGTATGGATAATAAGAAAACTCTCTCAAGAGTGGATAATACAAGTTGAAGCTCAATGGGTATAAAAGATTCACACTTTAAAGCTCAAAATATGATTTTAATGATTCAAGGATAAAACCAAGTGTTCAAGAGTTTCTCCAAGTGTAAATGCTTCAATCTACACTTATTTATAGAGCCCAAATGATAAAATAGTCGTTGGTAGTGTTTAATAATGATTTTTTATGAAAACTAGTCGTTTATACTTGTTAGAAACATTTTTGGGCACTTGGTAATCGATTACAAGCTTGGTGTAATCGATTACAAGCTTGGTATAATCGATTACAAGCTTTCTGGGCACTTTGTAATTGATTACACACTTCCTGTAATCGATTACACGGCTTCTGTCAATGTTGTAATCGATTACATGACTTGTGTAATCAATTACAATATTTTTGGTTTTGAAAATTGATTTTAAAAGGTCATAACTTCTTCATTTATTATCCGATTAAAGCAAATGACCATTCATTGGAAATATCTTTGAGTCTATTTTCATATGAAAGAGTTTTTAGAACAAAACTCAAAGTATTTTGAAAGATATGATAAAATTAGTAACTAAAGGTCAGTTTTGCAAAACTCAAACTTGACTATTTTTGAAAACTAACTTTAAATGGTCATAACTTCTTCATTTCTTATCCGTTTAAAACAAATGACACTCATCGGAAAGATCTTTGAGTCTATTTTCATATGAAAGAAGTTTCAGAACAAAACTCAAAGTATTTTGAAAGATATGATTAAATTAGTAACTAAAGGTCAGTTTTGCAAAACTCAAACTTGACTAATTTTCACAGATTTGAAATACCACCAAGGCTAGCTTTCCAAAAATATTTTGTTGGGCATTTAAGCATTTTAGAAACACTTGTAAAGATGTTTAAAACTTATTTGAGATTAGTATGATTCTTTTTTACCTTTACACAAGATCTAAGCCCTATAAGCTATTCTTGAAGAACCTTGGGACTTGATCTTTTGCTACCATCAATTCTTGATGTAATCTAAGCTTCCAAAGAAAATCTTCTCTTCAAAACTTGCAAATGCTTAGATCATATTTTCATTCTCATCCTTCTTGAGTTAAGCATAGTTGTGATCTTTTTACTTTCTTGTTGTAATACTCACTCTTAGTATTTGAACTATCCTACAAAGTATTGCTCACTTAAACAAACATAGTTAGTCCAAAATCATAACTTAATATCTTCATATGCATCATTCGTAAATATATAACTCTAGTTAGTCTAGCATGCATATAAGACTTTCATTGACACATCCAAATAAGATATTTATAAATTATTACTAGATATGCTCTATGTAGGATGCAACAAAGAATATTTTGCACATTCTTCATTTAAGTAGAATCAAATCCAATATTAATTCATTAAGACTCATATAAAACATTATTGGATATATTATATGAAGAATGTTACATATATCTCATTGAGTATATCTATGTAACATGATCAACATTCTTTTGTGATGCATTTGTCATTTATTAAGCACAACTATAATGCGTAAGCATCATTCTTTTTGTCTTGTATTTGTCATCATCAAAACTTAACATATTAAATAATTAGGGCAAACCTATTTCCACAAAGAGTAGCAGGACATCCCTACTATTATTTTCTTGATGGTTGTTCAGGGTATAATCAAATACCAATTGCATTAGAGGATCAAGAAAAGACCATTTTTACGTGCCCCTTTGGCACTTTTGCATATAGAAGAATGTCTTTTGGTCTTTGTAATGCTCTGGTAACTTTTCAAATATGCATGTTAAGTATTTTTAGAGACATGATTGAGCATTATTTAGAAGTTTTCATAGATGATCTGACAGTTTTTGAAAATTCTTTTGAAAATTCTTTTGATAATTTAGAAAAAGTTCTTAAAAGATGCGAAGAAAAAGGATTTGTGTTAAATTGGGAAAAATGTCATTACATGGTTACCTCAGGAATAGTGTTAGGTCATGTGATATCTTCTAAGGGAATTGAAGTTGATAAGGCCAAAGTTGAATTAATTGCTCATTTGCCTTCCCCAAAAATAATCAGAGAAGTTCGTTCTTTTTTAGGACATGTAGGATTTTACAGAAGATTCGTAAAGGACTTTAGTGCAATATCTAGACCATTATGTAATATTCTAACAAAAAATGCACCATTTGATTGGACCCAAGATTGTCAGAAATCTTTTGAAAAATTAATCGATTTTTTGACTTCTGCTCCTATCATGCAATCTCCTGACTGGTATTTACTTTTTGAGTTGATGTGTGATGCTAATGATTTTGCTGTTGGCACTGTTTTAGGCCAAAGAAAGGAAGGTAAGCCTTATGTAATTTATTACCCAAGTCGAACTTTGAATAGTGCATAAATGAATTACACCACTACTGAAAAAGAACTACTTGTTGTAATTTTTGCATTGGACAAATTTTGAGCTTATTTAATTAGTTCTTCCACTATTGTTTTCACTGATCATGTTGCTGTTAGATATTTAATGTCTAAGTAGGATGCCAAACCTAAGTTGATACGGTGGATCTTGTTGCTTCAAGAATTCAACATCGCAATAAAAGACAAGAAAGGAGCTGAAAATGCTGTTGCAGATCATTTGTCCAGACTTATAATAGGCTCATCTTTTGATAGCACACCTATCAATGATTCTTTTCCTAATGAATTTTTTTTTCTGTCAATTCCATGCCTTGGTTTGCTAACATTGTCAATTTTCTTGTAACAGGTAAGATGCCACCTCAATGGACACACCAAGACAGAAAAAAGTTTTTAATTGAGGTGAAAATTTTCTATTGAGATGACCTATATTTGTTCAAATATTGTCTTGATCAAATCTTTCAGAGATGTGTACCCGACAGTGAGGTAAGTAGTGTCATTAAATTTTGTCATTCAGAAGCATGTGGAGGTCATTTTTCTTCAAAGAAAACAGCTGCGAAAATCTTGCAGTGTGGATTTTATTGGCCCACATTATTTAAGGACAACTATATTTTTTGCAAAAGTTGTGAAAGTTGTCAGAAATTGGGTTCTATTTCTAAAAGAGACATGATGCCTTTGAACCTTATCATTGTCAATGAAATTTTTGATTGTTGGGGAATTGATTTCATAAGTCCATTTCCATCATCATTTGGATTTGTGTATATTTTAGTTGCAGTTGATTATGTCTCAAAATGGATTGAGGCGATTCCATGTCGACACAATGATCACAAAATTGTTTTGAAATTTTTAAAAGAAAATGTTTTGAGTCGATTTGGAATCCCTCGAGCTATCATCAGTGATAAGGAAAAATATTTTTGTAATAAATCATGTGAATCTTTAATGAAGAAATATGGCATCACACACAAAATTGCTACCCCTTATCACCCTCAGACAAGTGGATAAGTAGAATTAGCAAATAAGGAGATTAAACAAATTTTAGAAAAAATGATTAACCCAAATTGTAAAGATTGGTCTTTAAGATTAAATGATGCACTTTGGGCTTACCGTACTACTTTCAAAACATCTTTAGACATGTCACCCTATCGGTTAGTCTATAGAAAACCTTGTCACTTGCCTGTAGAACTAGAGCATAAAGCATTTTAGGCCATTAAAGCTTTCAACTCAAATCTTGATGATGCTTCTAAGTTACGCAAATTGCAATTGAATGAACTTGAGGAATTGAGAAATGATGCATATGAAAACTCAAAAATTTATAAAGTTAGAACAAAAGCTTTTCATGACAAATCAATTTTGAGAAAAACTTTTGAAATTGGTCAAAAAGTTCTGCTTTATAATTCTTGTCTTCACCTATTCCTTGGAAAATTGAGATCTAGGTGGATTAGTCCTTTTATTGTCAAACATGTGTATCCTCATGGGGCCGTAGACATTGAGAACCTTAGGAATGCTAATGTATTTGAGGTCAATGGACAAAGACTCAAACCATTTCTGGAACATCAAGTTGTTGAGGTAGAATCCATCTCCCTTTCTAATCCTTGTTATAAGTAGTATTTATTTTAATTTTGTTTCTTTCTTTCTGCAGTTCTTTGTGTTCCTAGTTAAGTGGCAGATAACGATACTCCGTGACTCTCAAGTTGGTTTATTTTTTAGTTTCCCATAATAACTGATTCCTTCTCCTTCAAAATGGATGTCATTCTCTCAAATCTAAGAAAGCATTTCCCTTCTGTTCCTAAAAATGCTCTAACCAAAATCTATAAAGTTAGGTGTGAAAGACTGAGACTATTAATGTACAAGGGCATCCTAGAACATATACGCTAGATAATCGAAGCAAAGGTTCGTTTAGCTGGTGAATCTTCAGATTCATTTGTCCCATATATGCCGGGTCTCGGTAAAAGTTTGTTTTCAAAAAAGAGAAGAGCAAAAAGAATGCAAGTTTGTTACAAATGTGCACGATGGAATTGTAACACACAATGTCATTCTTTGGGAATGGTTTCTGCAAATCGAGAAGATAAAATTTACTTTATCAAGAATGGACTGAGTAAGGAGTCATTAGATGATATCTTATTGACTCTTGAGACGCATTCTTGTAGAGTTGTGCATCATGAACTTCTTAGTTTATGGAATCTCTTCAAGGACGAGCAAAAGTGTTACATTCTTGGGAATCTGACTCAAAAAGACCATGTTTGCCAATTTATAAGAAATTTAGATGGGAAGCTTATCCTCGACTCATAGAAGGCATTTAAGTCGTTACTGGACGTAAAACCAGAGGAAGATGTGAGTCACAATCACAACAACATGTATATATTATCTTGTACATCTTCAAAAAAAAAAAAAAAAAAAAAAAAAAAGAAAAAATGAAATAAAAAAGAATAAAAAAAGGGCAAAACTTTGGTTGTACTTTGTCTTTAATTAGATTAGGAGCCCCTGCCAGCGGCAGCCCTGTCATTAACTCGGGTGGACCATCGCACGCCAGTTCGTAAATAAGATTCGTGTGCCATGCTCTGTAAAGAGTAGCAATCCACAACCCAATATTCACCATCTAGGTATTGTGGAGTTGATGGACAAGTAGAAGCGTCCCACTTTGGTTATTAGTGAGAAGTAACCCGTGACTGCCAAAGCGTATGAGGCATCTAAGCTTGATCCTCTCTTTTATTAGAAGGGGCTCTCAGCGCCCTGGGATAAAGCATTCTGGATCTTGGACATTGCGGGTTTCAGATTTTAGCATCTTTGTTGATGTTACGAACCCAAGGGTGAGCTCTCCAGGTTCTAGACCCAGGATGGAAACCCATGATGGTTTCTTTATTCTCTTTTCTTTAAATAAGCGGGAGGGAGAAGAATTCCAAGATTAGCTGAGCCATCTTGGTATTACTGCACTCATGATGCGTAGTATAAAGATCTGCCATGAAACCTGTACATAAAGGTATGTCATCATTTATTATTATTATCTTTGTATGATTTTGTTGTATTTTGGTTTTGGACAGACGATCCTTTGGATGGGATCCTTCAGGGGTTTCTAGACTTCTTTACCTTGATGGTTTTCTTAAAGTAAAATAAAAAAACAAAAAAAATAAAAAAATATTTTTTTTTCTTAATTTCAAACTTTTCTGACAACAGCCAACCTACCCATATAGGAGCTATTATTACTTTTTCTATTATCTTCCCTATTTAAACTCTATTTTCTTCACTTTCCTGCAACTCATAATCATTCAAAAAGAGTGTGAGTGTAGAACTGGAGGGAGCATCTTCTTCTATTCATAGATTTTCCAGTATCTGTGTATTTTGTAGGGCAAGTTATGGGAAGGGTTTAGAGTTTGTAAACGCAACAAGCACTGTTGGTAGAACACTTGCTGCGAGGAACATTTGTGTAGTATATGAGGGAGGTAGCATTGGGTTAATGGGGGCTGTATCACTTTCTGCATTTGTAAGAGGTGGTCAAGTTTTAGGTGTCATTCCTGAATCTTTAACTTGAAGGAACATCATTGGAAAGACAATTAAGTTGGAACTTCAAGTATCATCTATGCATGGACGAATGAAGGCAATGCTTGAAAATTCTGATGCATTCATAGCCTTACCTGGTGGTTTTGGTACTTTGGAAGAAGTCTTTCAAATTGTCTCTTGGGCCCAACTGAACATCCACCATAAACTCATAGGTTTGTTGAATGTTAATAATTTCTTTGATAATTTGTTATCTTTTGTTGACCATGCTGTGGAACAAAAATTTGTCACACCTTCAGCAAGACGACTCCTTATCTCTGCTTCCACTATTGATGAGTTGATTGATAAATTAGAAACTTTTATTTATGAACCTGATCCAGTAACAGCTCAGATAGATTGGTCAAAAGGAAGCAGTGAGGGAAGCAGTATGAAAAGCAAGTCATGCCAAACACTCTAACTATTTAAATAATTACAAGCTTTGATTTTATTCATCGTACTTTGTTTCTGTTTAAATTTGTGTGAGGTTTCTCTTTTCAGTAATTGCAACAACATGTACTATCTTCTATCCTTTACCTATTTATATTTGACATTGAGGACAACGTTGTGATCTGGTTGGGGGGAAGGATAGTTGTGTAAAAAAAAAAACCAAAAAAAAAATTAGGAAGTGTGTATATTAATATGTTTATTGTGTTTATATGTTTGTCAGTAACTTACTAAACCAGTTAAGGATGACAGAGTAAGGAGTAAATTTTACTCTTGAGACGCATCTTAGTTAGGGTAGATAACTAGTTTCTGTGGAAGTAGCAATTCAAATTCAAGAAAATTTACATGATTGAGTTAATTGTCTTCTTTCTTAAAAATTACATGCTTAGTTATGGATGTTGAATTGGTAGACTGAGAATGATAGAATTATGCCTTGTGAGATTTTGAGCCTATTGATGAATGGATTAAACATTTGTACCATTCTCTTCTTTCTTGTGTAAATTTCACTCATGGAATTGTTATTCTAGAACTTGCTTTGATTCTTTTTTAGACTACATTTTTATATGCATATATAAATATGATTGAGGCATTTTTCTTGATACTACTTTAACTAAATAGCCAACCTTGTATATTTTTCCTTGCTTAACCCGTTTGAGCTTATTTAACCATTCTTTATTTCGAACTCATTATGTATCTTAAATGAAAAACCATGTTCTTACTTAGCCTTAGGGAATAAGAGAACATTAGCTTTGTCATTGGATGAGTTCTTGAACAAGTGTGGGGGTGTGTGTGCAGAATGGTTAAAAAAATGTATATATGATGTTCTTTTTATAAAAAAAAATTAAAAAAAATGTATAAAGAAAAAGAGGGTCAACAAGGCAATAAAGGAAAGGAAAAGAATATGTAAAGGGAATTTGTATTAGGTGGAGTTGGGATGAACTTTCATGCTTGTTAATTGAATTCAACTTTTATGCTCTTTTATTCTCTTTGGCATTTAACTTGTCATATCTATATTACCTTCTCCTTTACCTTGACCCCATTACAACCTTGATTAAAGTCCTTATGATTTGTGTGTGCATGTGTTCTAAGTAGTGGAGAAGTAGAAAATAAGCAAGCTTATGGTAGTGCAATTTTCATCAGTTGAATTGAGTGAAATACCTACCTTTTAAACACTTGAGAGATTGAGAGTAAATCTTGTGAAGATCTATCATTCTTGACTCATGCTTTTCAATTGAAATTACATTGTTTGTTGATTTGAGATGTGAAGAAACGTTACCTCATAAATGTTTTGATTAATTAAATGATTGATTGCTCTTCATTCTTAAATATTATTAGAAATTGAGTCTTTTAGAGTGTTTAGCTTTTGAGTCTATTTCGTTTTTTTTAGTTTTGGTCTTGCGTGTTTTGCCAAAGAGTGTAAAAAGCTAAGTGTGGGAGAATTTGATAATCACATCTTTGATACATTAATAAACCCTCATTTTTAGTCATTTACACTCTCCATGTACTTAATTGATTGAGTTTGGTTATGTTTTGTAAGTTTGGACTCAAATTAGACTTAATTGAATTTTTTAGCATGATTTATGTCTTATACTATTTCTGTATTTGGGCCATATCTTGGGTTTAGGTAGTATTTTGAGATGATTCTAGTGGCATTTGAAAGATAAGAGAGAGCTCTAAAACTTCTATGAATACCTCAAAGGCCTAATCATATATTTAGATAACTCAAATTAGAGTTGAAGCAAGAACTAGGATGCTGATCCTAACAGCTTGACCTATGCGTA
This sequence comes from Ormosia semicastrata, assembly GCA_029884595.1. Classification (NCBI taxonomy): domain Eukaryota; kingdom Viridiplantae; phylum Streptophyta; class Magnoliopsida; order Fabales; family Fabaceae; genus Ormosia; species Ormosia semicastrata. The sequence continues at coordinate 67,268,391 of JAQQTO010000061.1, read as the reverse complement.
CTGTTCATGACATAGTTTGGGCTATAGAATGGCAAATGGGCTGAAATTTTGATGGTTGATAACTAAGACCCAAATATACAACTTTCATGTTGAACACCTTTCCACAATCTAAGGTATAATAGGTGATATTAGGCTTGGAAGTCAGAACATCACTGAGCTAGAGTAGTATACAGTAATCAGATTATATCTTGAGTTGTAGATATGATTTTTGACCCAAACTAACGGCATTTGAAAGCTAAGATCCAAACCTACAACTTTCATGAAGACTATATTTGTCATAAATTACGAATGCAATGACTTAAGAGCTAAATGATTTTGGAGATAAAGAATCTCCATAATTTTTCACTCATTAAAAGTCATTTGGCATTTTTCACTCATTTTTCACTCATCCACTCACTCATGACTCAGCCCCTTATCATTTTATATCCCTAATCCTCTATAAAAGGGAGCCTTGGCTAATCATGTAGAGGGCTTGGTGTTATATACCAAATTCATGTTATTTTGTTGTTTGATTATTTTGTTGTAGTTTTCTCTTGTTCTAAATTGAAGTTATGTTCTTCTTCTTCTTTTTCTTCTGTCTTCCTTTCTTCTTGTCTATGAGTAACTAAGTTTTATTTTACTTAGGTGAAAGAGTGAAGCTCTTGCTAATGAAATAAGGTTAGATTAATTTCTCTCTTGTGCTTAAATGATATATTTTCAAATGGTCATTATAAGTATTGTATTTTGTTTCCAATCGATTTAGAAACCCTCCTTGTAAAGTGGAGTTCTTGATTTGTTGTAGACAAGAGATTGGCACAATGAATGCTTGAACCCATTTACAAGTGTTGGTGTTAGAAACTCTCCTTGTAAAGTGGAGATCTTGATTTGTTGTAGACAAGATTTCAGCACAATGAATGCTTGATCCCATTTATGAGTGATATTGTTAATAGATGATTAAAGGAATCATAATATAATTACGTATATAATTTTTAATGAACTTTGAATGTTATATTTTTCGATTGGAACCTCCGTTATATGTGGATTCTAATTGAGTTATAAAAGAATTAATCTTGTCCTTAATTTATTTACTAAGAGTGGATCTCCTAGCCCAAGCAATTCCTTTTTATTTGTGACCAAGTTTTATCACCTTTATTGTTGTAACAAAATATTTTCTTTACGTCAAATAAATTTTTCTTCATCAATTCCCTGTGGATCGACCTTGGACTCCTGAGAAATTTATTACTTGAGATAACCTGCACTTGGGTTCGCAACTTTTAATCTGTATCATTCATCACCTTCATACAAATTTCGTCCTTCACCACCATAATTGGTTGATGAGGTTAATCTCCCTCTTACCTTAGATGTAGCTTCCAAAGCTTCTTATGTGATCCTTTCTATCAACTTTCTTCACCAAGTGATTCTTAAAAACCAAAGCAAACACAATATTAACATTCAAAGCTTGAGTAAGACAACCATGGATCAAACATGGTCTTAGGATTTCAAAAATCAAAGAAGAAATAAAAATCATGAACATTACCTTAAAAACCCTAGAGCTTGAATCCAAAATCAAGCTTGAAGATGATGGAATTTGATCTTGATCACAACTTGAAAGTTGTTTGGAATGATGTTTAGAACTAAGTGGTAAGCTTTGTTTAATTTATGAGTGATGAATAGGTGTTTTGAGTGAAGGTGTTGTGAGCTAGAGGAGAGAAAAATGGAAGAGTGTTAAGGTTTTTGAGAGAAAGACGATAGCTTTTCTTGAATGCAATAGAAAAATGAAGACTTAGTCACTTTGAGACTAAAATGGCCATGAGATAGGTGAGAGAAAAGTGTGACAATCTTGACCAATTTCAACCATTCATAACCATTGATTAGATCAATGGTGATCATCCAAAGCTTCTTCAATAAGTTTGCTCCTCATAGATAATAGCTACTGGTAGTGATTGTCCAATGGATAATAACATTAAACAATGAATACAAGCATTACTCAATGGATAATAACATTATCCAATGGATAATAGAAACTCAGATAAAGAAAATGTCTGTCAACTGTTCTCGGTTTTGGGTTTAGTAAGATCCCTCGGCCCCGCATTAACAGTCCGAAACTTTCTGGTCCAGGAAAATTTTTTATTTTTCTGGGCCCGCCTTAAACACACATACAGTCCAAAATAATATTAAAATAATCAAAATTTCAAAAAAATCCATCAAAATTCACAAATATCATAAAAATGATAAAACTCATATATACTAAAAAAAAAAATTTGGACATACAGTTCAAAATAATATTAAAATAACTAAAATAATTTAAAGATTCCCAAAAATTCACAAAAACTCACAAATATTAGAAAACTTATTTATATCAAGAAAAATGAAAAATCAGAGTGTTACAAATCACACCTATGTGCTGTTAAAAGAATCATGAAATATCTAGTAGGCACTTCAAAAATGGGTTTGTGGTACTTTAAGAGTGCCTCATGTTGCCTAATTAGTTATTCCGATTCTGATTTTGCGAGATGTAAAATGGATAGGAAAAGTACTAGTGGGACATGTCACTTGCTTGGAAGTTATTTAGTTTCTTGCATAGCAAGAAGCAAAATAGTGTGGCATTGTCTACTGCTAAGGTTGAATATGTTGTAGCCGGGGAGTTGTTGTGCTCAAATCCTTTGAATGAAACAACAACTTCTAGACTATGTTCTTCAACTTGATCACATTCCTATAAGATGTGACAACACTAGTGCAATAAATTTATCTAAGAATCCCATTTTGCACTGTAGAACAAAGCACATAAAAATAAGACATCACTTTATTAGAGATCATGTACAAAAGGGAGATTGCATACTTGAATTTGTTGAAACATCTAAACAAGTTGCAGATATTTTCACTAAACCCTTAGAAAAAAAAAGCATTCTTTTATATTAGAGGAGAATTAGGAATAATTGATCAATTATACATATAAATGAATACTTGTGTTTATTGGCTTATTATTCCTGAATCATTCCTGACTTGAGCGTTAGAGGCATCCTAAAACTTATTTTGTAGGCATCTCATCTTTAGGTATGGTTTGTTCTCTCTAATTGTATCTCTATACGTGCCAATTACTATTTTTTTGATAGTTTTATTCGAATAACCCCGTGGCTATTCGAATAAACAAAGTCAACTGCTCAAAGAAATGTGTTGTGCATTTGTGTTATTTGAATAAAACTCAATTTATTCGAATAACCTGAACCCAGTAACCACAGTTTGAGTGTTTTATATTTGTGCTATTTGAATAAAGTAAATCTTTTTTCGAATAAACTGATATCTAAATCGGTTTCTCACAGCTTTTGGTGTCTATCTTGTTCGAATAAAGCCTAGTTTATTTGAATAAATTATCTGCATAATCTATCTCTTTGCATCTGTCTTATTCAAATAAGAGACTTCTTATTCGAATAAGAGGCTTCTTATTTGAATAATGCTCTTTTTTAACAGGTCAACTTTTTCTTCTCTATTCAAATAACCAGTTAGTTATTCGAATAACATATGGCAAAAAAAGCCATGACTGTTGGTTTACCACGTATTTATTCAAATAACTCACATGTTATTCAAATAAACATAGGCCTATATATGCCCACTACGATCTCACTTCTCTCCACCACCGTTTCATTCTTCTTCTGTGCATCCCCTTTGCCCAAACACACCTCTCCATCTCCTCTGTCTCCACTCACGTCTTCCTCTCCTTCATCATTTTGTACCATTATTCCTCCACCTCTCTCCACCTACGTTCCACCCTCTCAAAACCCCACTCTCGTTGCACTTAAACAACACATCCATGGCTTCCTCTTCTTCTAGAGCAAAACGTCCTCGCATGAAGACTGTTCCCTGCAATAATCCTCTAGACTTGCAAAGACTATCCTCCACCAAAGAGGAACTGAGTCACTTCATCACTCACTTTTGGGAGTGCAATCTTGCGTAACCAAAGTACTTAGATTTGAACTTCTTCTAGAGAGAAAGAGGCTTTGACTTCCTTAATCTGTTGAACAATCAAGGCGTGCTTCATCTCTGCTCCCACAAAGCTGACCTTTACCCTGATTTGGTAAAAATGTTTTACTGCAACCAGAAGATTGAAGGGCAGGACCTTTTCTCAGAAAATTGTGATCACCCCTCAAGATTGGGCTGTGCTATTTGAACTACAATTTGTGGGCACACAAGTTCAAGAAGATGGTAGCTCATTCATTTAGGAGTACAACAAAATTCGATCCATTGAGGATCTATTTAAACCTGGTCTACCCTTGCCTAATAAAGGTGTCAAACGAGGTATGCTAAAGAGCCAAGATAGGCTCTTGCATTACGCTTATGCACATATCCTGGCTCCTTGAGGCGGGAATTATGCCTACCTTAGTGAAGATGACATCTTTATGTTGTTGGTTCTAAAGAAAGGTCACCAAATCAACTGGTCAATCTTCATCATGAAGCATATGATGAAGGCAAAGGGCAAAGAGAAGTCTGACTTACCATATGGCTTGATCATCACTACCCTTCTTAGGAAATATCCTTAGATTCTGGAAACTGAGTGGGCCACCAAGTTAACTCACCACAATGTTTTTGGGTCCCACACTCTGTACAAAATGAAGATGATTAGGTCTGTTGAAGGATGGGTATACCCAGATGAAGTGGAAGATGAAGAGCAAGAAGACTTTGCTGCTGCTCCTACTGCTGCTACTCCTGCTGCTGATGCTCCTACTGCTCCTACTCCTGCTCCTACTCTTGTTGGTCCAGTTACAAATGAGCAAATCATGGCAACCTTGCTAGACCATAAAGCCTACATGGAGAACACCTTCTCTATTCTGTTTCATGGAATAGAAGGTGTTGAGCGCAAACAAGAAGCCCTTCGAACCTTGCTAACTGACAGAGCACCTGACTCCCCTCCTCTATCACCAGATGCTTATTTTTAGGATCCTTTGTTCATAGGATCTTTGTTTCAGTCTTATTTTGGCCTCTTGTTTTTCCTTATTATCTTGAAATTAGATAAACTTTCTTAATAAGATGGATTGCTTATTGCATTACTTGCTTTAAATCTATTTTGCATTGCATTGCTTGTTCCTTTTACTGTTGTTTAAAATTAGATTATTATCTCTTTACTGCATTCGCTGCTTTAATTTATTTATAACTTTTACTTAAATAGTTATCGCATGTTTCAGCTTTACCTTCCCTTATCTTTTTGCTCATGACAAAAGGGGGAGAAAAATTTAAGTTTATTTGAAAAATGATAGGTAAAACTTAAAATTGGATTCCAAAAATAAGGGGGAGCTGTGCACATCTCTAATATAGATCACCTCTTACAAAAAAAGAGGGGGGGTAAGTTCTCTCAAAATAATTTTGTGAATTCCAATTTATCTGCACTAATTCTTTTCTCTGTGTTAGTTTGTCATCATCAGAAAGAGGGAGAATGTGATTGACTATGTGACTTTGAAGAATGGCTTTTGATGATAACAAACATGAAGATGATGGAATATTGAAGTCCAAGGATTTCAAGAATAGCTTTAGGACTTAGATTCATGTTGTATGCAGCCTTCTGGATATCTCAATGAATTTAGAAGAAAAGATAAAAATACTTTTTAAAAATTAAAAGGTTTGGTGTTTTAGAAAACAATCTGGTAAGTTTTTAAAAGAACTTTAAAAATGTTTTCAACAAGATTATTCAAATAAAGCCATCTTATTTGAATAAACCAAGTCAATCAGAATTTGTTTTTATCAAGAGTTATTCGAATAACCTTAAAGTTATTCGAATAATGCTTTTCAAAATCCCCTGCGTGCCTCTGTTTTGAAAGTAGTTATTCGAATAGATCCTTGGCTATTTGAATAAAGGTTTTTCAGAATGCCCTCTTCTAAATGAGCTATTCGAATAACTCATTTGTTATTTGAATAAAGCTATTTCACAGAAAACTCTTTTTCACAGAGTTATTTAAATAACCCTCAGGCTATTCGATTAAAATATATCAAATTTGGTTTTCACATGGTTTTTCAAAATGTGTTATTCGAATAACACAATGGTTATTCGAATTAACACAGGATCCTATTTTAGAAAAAAAAACGATCTTATTTGCATTTATTACGTGACTTAATTGCACCCAACAACTATTTTCTTTAGAACTCTATAAATAGCGACCCTGGGTCGTCTTTGAAAATACCTCTAACTATCTGAACCAATCTTTGCTTGCTTTAACAAGTGTTTTATATTTTTGCATATTTTTTTGTGCTCTTGTTTTCCAAAATTCTGAGATATCCTTAAAGAGCTTCTTAGTGCTTCAAATTTTGATATTTACTTTTCCGAGAGTTTCTCTTCTTCTATATTTTGTTTTATTGTAAAGAGAGTGAGGTATCCCTTAAAAGTTTTGTGAATGTGAGGTATCCCTAAAAGTTGAGGCTTAAGCATAAGGGTAAAGTTTTCCTGCGTGTGAAAAATACTCTTGTTTGTAATGGTAGCAAGCACCTGTTCAAGCTTGCATTGATAGTGAAAAATCTTGTATAGTTTTTCGAGGACTGGACGTAGGCCACAAGTGGTTGGTAGTCAAACTAGGATAAATATTGTGCCTACTCTTCTCATCTTTATTTCTTTTATTTTCCTACAATTTATTTATTATTATTATTTGCTAATTTTCTATTCTTAAGGCTTTTTATCTTCTATTCTTTATTCACCTCTTTTAAGAAATAGCTTCAATTATAAGCGTTTACAAAAAGTTTTTAAATACTCAATTCACCCCTCTCTTGAGTACTGGAAGCCACTTGGTAACATGTATATATCGTGTGGCTATGTGGGTGAGTTTAGGTACACTAGTCTAGTGAGTTTGGGTACACTAGACTAGTGGCTTGACTAGCTTCAAACGTTCTCTGCTTTCTTTCTATAGTGGAAATTTTGGCATCTGGAGAAGTTGTCAGTGGTAATGGGAATGGTGATATTGGTGATGCTAAAGCTGAAGTTGACACTGTGAAATCCACATTGCCATGGTATGTCCAGGGAGGAAGTGTGTTGGTGCTTGGGGCCTTTATGGGTTATATTTTTGGTTTCATTTCACATGCCAATAAGAAGTTTGAGCTAGTAAGGTAGTAACGAACGAGACTGTGGAAGAGGAAGAAGAAGAGGAAGCGTAGGGCTAGGAAGAATTCTAAGTCTACAACTACAGGGAGAGTTCTATCCATCCAGGAAAAAGATAGAAGAGGATGTTTGTTTCATTAGCTTCTATGTAGATGAGAAGGAAGACCAGTGAGGTGAATGATTGAGTGGGTGGGTAGGTGACTCTGTCTCTGATTTGACCATGTCGTGCGTGACTCTATTATGTAACCAGTATGCAGAGTAGCAGGTAGCAGCCAACCCAGCCCCCTAGCCTTCGCCCCTCACCTTCAGAAAGCCTCCCATTAGCCATTCCCATCCATCCCATAACAGGCATCACTTTCTTTTCTTTTCTTTTTTTCATTTCTTCCTGTTTTTCCTTTATACTCTATATAGCAGTATAGGCTCTATTGCACTAGCATTGCATTAAATGTTGTAGCCTGCAGCTTTCAATTTTTTTTATTTATTTATTCACTTTCAAAGACAATTGAGTTGTCGGGCTGACTCGACCCGAATCGGGCCCGCCCAAATTCGGGTCGGGCTAATTCGAGTCGGGTTTCATCAAGCCTTTTTTGTGTGTTTACTTTTGCTAGTCCAACCCACACATTTTGTCGGGCTATGGGCTTGGCCTATTTTGATGGCTCTACCGACAACATTTCCTCTATTCTTCTCTAAGACTCTCTCATTTCATCCATCCTCCTTTTCACCTTATTGACTTCTATACTCAGATTTCTTCTTTCTTTCTCAGCTGCCATTGCTACATGCCTTGCCTGAGCCCTTGTGATATGAACTCGAGTTTGGTTGGTGTCTTCTTTCTTTGGTCGTGCAATGGTTTTGAATCTCCCTGTGAATAGTCAAGGTACAATTTATTAAATACAACCATGATTATTATCGATTAGTTAGAGGACCATTATTAATTTGTGTTGAATGGACTTGAGTAAGTATCTTTGATCTTTGTTCGTCATGGCCATTTCTTAGAACATCTCATTCAAAAGTGTTAGGTCTCAAGTAAAACATGTGATCAGAAAAATAAACAAGCATATTTTATTCAAATGAAAAATATCACCAACATCATTTGAGAGGAGTACATCATTTTTATCTTTTTTTTAACCAACATATTTCACTTCCTAGCTAAGATACATCATTACCTAACCAAATTTATCATTCTCTAGTCGAGTATGTAACATTTTCTCTAACCCCATGAACTTAATTAGGGTTATAAAAGCTCAATAACATTGGTATAGGATATTAGTCGATTCTGGTAACTAGCTGGTGTAGTTTGAGCATAAATATATAACACTGAGTATGAGAAATAGCTCTTACAAAATTTGGACTTTTATGAAAATGAGAGAGAAAATAGAAATAAATGAGGAAGATTTATTTTTAAGTTATGCACAATAAAAATGGATACCTGAAAGCTTCTTAATTTAATTTCATAGGTTTAATTTAACCCAAGAAAGAATAATGAAGCTTAGAGACTGATATTGCAGTATAAGAAAGATGGATGAATAATAATATGGAAAATAGAATGAAATCCTAGAATTTTCAATAATACCTATATAGGTTAGAAAATTCATTTCTGAAAAACTAAAGTGTTCATAATAGATAAAAGCATATCAGTTGGATTTCATTTGGAAGACTTTCCCACATCTTGCACTATTCCATTCTAGTGCTTTTTCACCTAATACTTGACTTTGGTTTCTATTTCTCACATTTCTTTCTCATTCTCTTACTTTCACTTTCACTCACTCTCTATTCTCTCATCTCATAGCTAGCAGAGGAGAAGAAAGGAAACAAGAGAAACAAGGGAGGAAAAAGGAGGAAGCAACCAAGAAAAGAAAAAAAGAAAAGGGAGGAAGAAGTTGACAAGTTGAGGTAGGGGTTTTCCTTACTTTGAGATTCATGATTTTTGTTGAAGTTTGAGATAGTAAATAAAGTTAATGCTCTTGTGTTTTTGTACATGAGTTTAAGCTTCCAAACTTTGATTTTGATGTTGAAATTGATGTTTAATGGTTTGGTTTGGGTCAGAATGGCTTAAAGGCTCTATTTTCTTCAAATTTCCACATGGTAATTGATTACACAACCTTTGTAATCGATTACCAAGCTTCTGGAGTTGCGAAATGTGTTTCTAGGCAACTGGTAATCAATTACATAGCCTTTGTAATATATTGCCAGGCTTTTGGATGAGTGGTAATTGATGCACACTTTTTAATTGTTGCATTGCAAACCTAAGTGCAGGTTATCTCAAGTAATAAATTTCTCGGTGAGTCCGAGGTCGATTCACAGGGAATTGATGAAGATTAATTATGGTAAGATAAATATTTTGTTACTACGATAAAAATTATTTACTTGGGTAAAAAGATCCACTCTTGGTAAATAAAGTAAAAGTAAGATTAATTCCTTTTATAACTCAATTAGAATCCTCGCAACATGGAGGTTCCAATCGGAAAATACAACGTTAAAAGTCCATTAAAATAATATATGTAATTATATTATGTTTCATTTAATTATCTATTAATATCATCACTCATAAATGGGATCAAGCATTCACTGTGCCAATATTTTGTCTACCATAAATCAAGATCTCCACTTTACAAGGAGAGTTTCTAACACCACCACTTGTAAATGGGTTAAAGCATTCAATGTGCCAATCTCTTGTCTACAACAAATCAAGAACTCCACTTTACAAGGAGAGTTTCTAAATTGATTGGAAACAAAATACAATACGAAATAAAATAATATACGTAATTATATTATATTTCTTTTAATTATTACCACCACTTGTAAATGAGTTAAAGCATTTACTGTGCTAATATTTTGTCTACAATAAATCAAGAACTCCTCTTTACAAGGGTAGTTTCTAAATTATCAGAAACAAAATATAACACGCATAATAACTACTTAAAAAGATAAATCATTAAAGCACAATAGAGGAATAAATCTAACCTTATTTTATTACCAAGAGCTTAACACTTTGACCTAAGTAGACTAAAACTTATTTATACATAAACTAAAAGAGAGAAAAAGAAAAAAAAGAGAGAGAAAGAAAATTAGAGGGAGGAGGAAATTCCTCAGAATTTCCCCTCCCTCGAAGCGTCTCGTCTGAATTCTGCTCTCAATTCTCCCTCTTTGAATTGTGAATTGTGATTACCTTTTATAGGCAAATTGCTGGCTACTGTGGCTACAGGAGCCACATTTAACAATTCTTTCAAAAACGTCATCCGTTTTTGTATTTTCTATTTCTTTTTTTTTTCTTTTTTTTAAAATAATAATTGAGTAAATGCACAGCCTTGCATCTAGTCATTTTTTTATTTTTGAGAGAAGTGGTCTTCATGAAAGTTGTAGGCCTGAATATTTGCTTTAAAATGGCTTAAGTTTGAGTCCAAAATCATGCCTAGAACTCAAGATATGGTCCAATTACTGCAGAGTGTTTTAGACTCGGTTTCAGCTCCTCTATTCTGACTTCAAAGCCCAATATCACCTCCATGAAGTCCGATTCTGAAAAAGTGTTCAACATCAAAGTTGTAGGGAATTGTCTAAGCTTTCCTACAAGACCAAAATCACATCAATCAGATATTTACAACTCAAGTTATAGCCAGTTTACTAAATATTGCCAAAGAGATAATTAAGGCTAATTTATGCAATAATTTATTTAATTGTCCAATTCGGCTCAAAATCATAAAATGTGTCAAAACTAACTTAATTAAGCCTAATTGAACCTTAAGAAGCCTAGTGAGAGGATTACAAAATGTATAAAATACAGTGTTATCAGTAATTGATTACAACATCCTTATAATTGATTACCAGGGTTTTGCCAAGCTGGTAATCAATTACCAAGGCCTAGTAATCGATTACCAAGTCCCAAAATTGAGGCTTTTGATCTAAAAATGATGGAAACATAGTTCTTTATTCCATGTAACCTAAGTACAAACCTTAAACCTTAGATTGGAAGATTATGATTCAATCAAATGTGATATGATTATACATCCAAACCAATTTGAGAAATGATTTTTTTATGTTATTGCATCAAATAAGATTTGAATGATGGATTTGATTATTGATGATAAGAAAGATCTTTATATGCACACCATTGCATGTTTGATGAATTGATGATTAAGATGATATATGATTATTATGGGTAACCCATTATCTAGGATATTCTTGGTCCTAGGGGGAGACTTGGAAATGTATTGTAGTTGAGGATGAATAATTCTCTCTCTACTTGAGATATTCCTAGATTAAAGATGGTGTGATGAAGGATGATACCCTCCCTATCAAAGTAGTTAATGATGGACAATTCCCTCTCTACTCACAACTTTGTATAAAGACGGATAATTCCCTCATTTGTTGTGGATTTATTGGGCTACTTGAAGTAGCTCTGTGTGGCAAATAGATCGTCATGAATAGGTTGAAGTGCACTAACTTGAAAGTAGGCTACTACCAAGTGAACAGTATTATGAGGATGAATAATTCCCTTCGTACCTCTTTGATAAAATATGATTTATGATTATTGATGATGATTGAATGGATTTCTTGATATGATTTTTGAGATTTGGATAAAATTTGACAATTGATTTAATTCTAAAAGGATTTTTTGATAAATGATATAAAATGAATCTCTGTTTCGAGAAGGGAAAGGACTTGATTTGGCTTTAGCCATCTTTCCACTAAATATATTAAAATGATTTGAAATAATTTTTCCTAAAATAGCTAGAATTATTATGATAACATGTTTTTGCAAAAGATACTGAGAATTGAGAGATTCTCACCTCATTTCTTTGATTTCTATAATGATTCCAGGAAACCTTTGTGCAGACTATGGGGGCGAAGAAGAACTTAATCCTTTAGATATTTTGTTCCATTTTGATTTGACTGATGTATAGGGTTATATACCATTTTTGGATCCGTAGTGGCATACGATGTATTTGATAGATTTTGATGTACTTTGATGTACCTTGGATATAACACAGTTCTATTGTTATGTAATACATGTACTTCTACTCCAGGCTCATATTTTGTATATTGAAAAAATATTTCTTTAGAAAAATTTGTTATTGATCTAAGTGATGCTCTCTAATATGAATGCTAATGCATAATTCCAGATATGTCATTAGTAGTAATATTAGGACGTTACATTTTGGTATAAGAGCAGTTCATCCTGATTGACCCCGGGTATGGACTAGCTATGCTTTAGGCATGAATATGATGCATTTTCTTTTCTTGATACTGAGATGTATTGATAGGATTACATGATAGTCTTGTGTGTATATTAATGGTTACTATTGCACTGCTACATGAATATTGAGCCTGATTTACTAAATATGAAATGTTCTATGTGTACAGGAACTATGGCATCCTCAAGGCGTACACGAGGAGATAGAGCATCTGCCAGTTATAGTACAACAGATATGATGGAGATGTTTAAAGAGATGATTGCTATTATGAGGGAACAAAGAGAGATGGTTACGACCATGAGGGAGCAAATAGCGGTCACAAATAGAGTTTTGGAAAGAATAGGTAACAACCTATATCTGTAACGCCCCTTTTTCCAAGGGAACGTCACATGGTCGATTACAATGCGGAAATAAAGTTAGGTGAGTTGAGACCCGGTCCATTTTAATAAGACGCGTATATTCACTAGATTATAGTTGGGTATTTTAATTGGCGGTTATGTTATATATACATTTTTTTTTCTTTTTAATTAGTAACCATGTTGGCGAGGCATCAATGGAAATAAAAGATCAAACAGAAAAATATGCATAGAAATTAACATCCTCATCATCATATATATATATATATAAGTTTATCAAAGCATTTAGTTACAAGCTATCAAAAAGCAAAACTATACCTGCCCCCAAATATTACATACACATCCCCACGGTATCGAAATTTACCCCACTACAAACAAAGCATCGGGCCCCCAAAATAATATACTTGGTAGCCTTCGGTAGCTACGAGTAACATCAATCCCTCAAGTGAGGAGGAATCGTGTCGGGATCCTCTTCGTTCCTCTTCGAGGTCGTCCTCGGGGACTTCCTCGGGATCTTCCTCGGATCTTCCTCATCATCGAGGAAATCACCATAGGAATAGCGAGACACGGGACGGGGCCCGAGGCGTAGAACGAAAAGAGTCCTCTCTCGGAGTGAAGTAACGATCGCCCCACATCTCACGTATCGGTAGGCTGAAACTCCAAGCATAGGCTAATACGACGGTGAAGACAGTGGTTCGTGGCGTCTCCGTGCTAGTGATATCGAGACATCTCCCGTGTAGACACGGCGTTCGAACGTAGTTGATATACCGGACTCGGCCCTCCTAAGAATGTCGGACGTACATCTCCCAAAAATCGTGCGTACGGGCTCCATAGTCTTCTATAGTTGCTCAATCAAGATAAGGCCAAAAACCGGGGAAGTTGGGAGCTTCCTTCCTCACGGTTGTCTTCGATGAGACGCAATGTACGTTAAACGAAAAGGGAGAGACGGGAAAGAAAAGAGGTAAGACATCCTTCCGTCATTACCAATTATAGCATCAAGAAACAAACCAGCAGCGCCCACATATTTACAACAACGAGAATAGTAATAGACAATCAAGAGCGAGTTATGATCAAGCAAATACGTCGAATTTATATCAACAATATATCAATGCCGGACCATAATAATGATAAATGCAAATAATGCACGGACTCTATACACATGAGCCCTCAATAACCAAGATCCTACTCCATGGAGCTAGACACAAAACATTCGGAGAGAATGATCGAGGGAGACATGCTAGTATCTCGTCGGCCATAAAAATAAGTGCTTTCCGAAAAATAATCAATTTTGCGCAACAAGGCTTTATACGGCGGAAAGATTCTCACAAGATCTCGATATAGAGGCCGATCATGTTCGTTGTGCGTTTGCATCGGTTTGTCTCACGGTCCGGTAGGGGCTACCACGCCCTTTGTGAAACACCCGCGCCCCAACGCCCTCAAGGCCAACTACGGGACCCCACTTGTCTTTCGCACCCGCACTAAGGTGTGTTCAACTCCTAGGCAACTAGGCCTTACGACATCCAACGGACAAATCACAATGCATACGGACTCTATGCATAATCATGTATGATCATTATCACATACTATTCCATCATATGTTACAATTTGCCAAAGTAAGAATTGATACAAATCAATGGTCTCTCTCAAGGACCCACAATAGCATAATATTTTCATTAAATAGATCAATACCCTTTTCAAAACGTATTATGAGTCCTTGTAGATTTAGCTTTACTTACCTTTGTCTCTAAAGGAATTCTTTTAGTTAACTTAAATCCTCTTAGGTAATTTATTCATATGCCCTTAGAAGATTATTTTAAGATCTCAAAATCTCACACTCTCATGTTCTTCCCTGTTTATGCATCCCTAAGCAATTTCTAGTCATCCCATTTATTTATGATCAATATTCCTATATTAGTCCCAAGGTTTTGGGTCCGAGGAAACTACACGGTTCACAATTTGAGTCACGACTTCAATTAATAGGTGTTGGGTGATAGGTATACATTTGAATTCGACAGAGACTACGTTTCATGAAGAATTGAAGTTGCTATTCGACAAAGAATAATGTAACCTGGGGAAAACATTTTTCACGGATGGGGGTTCATCGGACGAAGAAATCATTTGTCATGTCGGATGGGGGTTCGGACGAAGAAATTATTTGTCATTTCGGATGGGGGTTACATCGGACGAAGATCAAAAGCTTCGGATGGGGTTCGTCGGACGAAGATCAAAGCTTCGACCCTCCGGATGGTCGCAAAAGCCTCTTCGACGAGTAGTGTCGACGTTGGAGAAAATCTCCCAATGATATCGAACGAACCCACGTCGAAATCTCTAATTTCGACAGTGCAGGAGAAATTCATCTACTCGACGGGCATTGTCTCTCAAATTCGACGATTTTTGACTTTGGGGCATTTTCTTGTAAGTGTCCGGAGACTCTTTCGACGGGTTGTTGGTCGGAAGATCAATCTCGACGGGCATGATCGAGGTTCATACTCGACGAATGTTGACATTGTGTTTAGTGGTCAAGATCTAAACTCGACGGATCTTCACTTAGTGTTTGTTGTCGAGATATCTAAATTCGACGGGTTTGACATTCGACGGAAAGGGTCGTAGTCTAAACTCGCACGGATTTTAACATTTTACTAAGTGATCAAGATATCAAATTCGACGTTTTGGCTATGGGTCCTTACTCGACGGATTTTAACATTTTATAGTGATTGGATTATCACGTTCGACAGGTTTTGGCTATGGGTCCTTACTCGAAATTTTAACATTTTATTAAGTGATTAGATTTTCACGTTCGACGGAGTTTGGCCATAGGTCCTTACTCGGATTTTGTCATTCGACGAAAATGGTCTTATTGTATTCGACGAGTTTGGCGGATTTCATACTATTACTAATTTCCATATGAAGTTTTCACATTCCATCAACATCGTAACTATCCGAGAACAATTTGGAACTCATTCCCATCAATATTACACATTCCAAGACATCCAGTTATATATATATATATGTACATTCAAACTCAAACAATCAAATAACACATATACCATACAAACAACATACAAAAGCGAGAAAGACCCTCAACAAAATCACAGACGTTCCTAAATGCTAAGAGAGGTTGAGGAGGAGTGTCTTCCTCTTACCTTAAAAAGCACAAAGAAAGGTCTATCTTTTGGTCAAATTATATTTTCGGCTCCCGAGAGATCCTTGAATATTCAAGCTCACCAAAATCGAATCAAGTGTTGAAATGGATACCCATGGTCATCAAAATGACAGTGGGTTACGAAAATGAGGAGAGATGAGGAAAAAGCTAAGGACTTTACCTTAAAGTTCCAATCTTTAAGCTTCAACCGTGGAGGAAAAGAAGATGAAGAAGACGTAGGACTTTGAAGATGATTCCTCAAGAAGGTGCTTTTCCGTGGAAATGGTCTTTGGAGTGTGATGGTATTGGAGGATGAAAATACAAGGTGGGGGGAAAATGGTGCTTTCTTGGAAGGAGAAATGGAAAGAGAGAAAGATGAGTGCTACGTACAAGGAGGAAATGTGTGGAGTGCGGAATGAATTAAGCCCCTTAATTCAAATGTGCAGCAAAAAATAGGAGGAGAGAAATAATAAAAAATGATTCAAAGAAGCTTCCTTGAGAAGCTTCAAGCACGCTTCTCTGAAGTGCATAGTAAGCTTGTCTCCTTGATTAAATACAACGGATGATTTATTATACTAGCGATAAAACCCCAAAAATGTAGACCTCAGAACTCGTAAGCGTTGGGACTCGGGTTTAGTAAGATCCCCGTTGACACGTTGTCCAAGGTTTACCTGGTCGATGAAAATATTCTATTCTCCCGTCCACTCAAGGTGACACATAAAACGAAGAATATATTAAAATATTCATCATCTCCGAAAATTCCACAAAAATTCTTAAAAATTGCAAATATTATAAAATGATCGTTTTTAACAAAATAATAAATTTTCGGGATGTTACAACACTCCCTTCTAAAAAGAAATTTCGTCCTCGAAATTTGCATACCTTAGAATAGTGGGTATTGCTCTCTCATCTTGTCTTCCAATTCCCAGGTTGCATCTCCAATACCTCGTTCAGATCACTTTCACCAATGCGATCTCCTTGCCTCTTAATTGCTTTATCCTGCTATCCTCGATCCTTATAGGAGACGTCTCATAAGTTAAGTTTTCTTTTAGTTGTACTGTATCTGGTGCTATGATATGACTTGGGTCAGGAAGGTACTTCCGAAGTTGTGACACATGGAAAACATTATGAATGTTTGAAAGAAAAGGAGGTAAGGATATTTGGTATGCTACGGACCTACACGACCAATGATTTGGTATGGTCCAAGGAATTTAGGAGTGAGTTTTCTAGATTTTAAAGCCCGGCCCACCCAGTTTAGGTGTGACTTTCGGGAATACATGCTCACCTTCCTCAAACTCAAGAGGTTTTCTCCTTCGGTCTGCATAACTCTTTATTCGACTAAGCCGTCCTCATCTTTTCTGAATCATTTTAACCTTCTCGGACTATTCTCGGGTCCAATAGTAAGGCGCTCGCCGTCTTGGTACCAACACATAGGTGTTCGACATCGTCGTCCATACGAGCTTCATAGGGTGCCATCCCATGCTCGAATGATAACTGTTAGGTGAATTCTATCAAAGGTAGAATGTCATCCCAACTCCCGGTTGCTCTATGGTGCAAGCTCTAAGCAAATCTTCCAAAGATTGGATTGTTCTCTCCGATTCGGTTATGATGATAAACTATTTGTAATTTTGTCCCCATGCTTTTGCAAACTCTCCCGAAATTTGAAGTAAACCTTGATCTCTATCGAAACAATACTTGTAGGCAATTCGACAATCTCTCAATATAGATCTGAGTCTCTCTATTGTACTTGATGTCGATCGGAAGAAAATGTGCGATTTCGTGAGTCGGTCCACAATTACCCAAATCGAATCATGACCTTTTCTTGTCCTTGGTAATCCGAATACAAAGTCCATTGCAATGAGGTCCCACTTCCATTATGAAATATAAAAAAATCCTGCTGGTCTCGATGTTCCACTTTAGCTTTTACAAACCGAGTAGATACACGTCTAGTAACGTCACTCTTCATTCCGTGCCACCGAACAACTTCTTCAAGTCTTGATACATCTTCGTCATGCCCGGTGCATACTCGGTTGGCTTGTGTGAGCATGATTAATGATGTATTCTCTAAGTTCTTGACTCAGAGGGACACAAACTCTCCCCGAATCTCAAAATTCCATCCGTTCCCTCTGAAACTCTGTTTCATTTCCTTGCTTCATCCGTTCCCTCACTTCTTGTAAGAATTTGTCCTTCTTCTGTTCTTTTCTTATGTCCCATCAACTTTGAGATGGTAACCATATTCATGCAAATCTTTCCAGGTTCTAACTTCACAAAAGACCATACATCTCGAATTGCTCTATTAGATCCTTTTCCTTGATCATCGGGCGAGACACGATCATCTTTCTACTTAGAGCGTCGCCACAACATTTGCCTTGCCAGGATGATACGAAGTTGGAAATCGTAATCCTTCGAAATTCTAACCACCTCCGTTGCCTCATGTTCAACTCCTTCGATCATACAAATACTTGAGACTCTTGTGATCACCGAAAATGTTAAATGTTGCTCCGTAGAGAAAATGCCTCCATATCTTCGAGCAAAAACTACACGGCCGCTAGCTCCGGGTCGTGCGTCGGATAATTCTTCTCGTGCACTCGCAGTGCCTTGAAGCATAAGCCACCACCCTTCCATGTTGCATAAGTACGGATCCTAGCCCTTGGTATGAAGCGTCACGGTACACTTCAAACCGTTGGACGGGTAGCACTAACACCGGTGAGGTAGTCGGTCGATTCTTCAACTCTTGGAAACTTCGCTCACACGTGTCGGTCCACTCAAAAGTTTGGTTTTTCCTTGTGAGTTGCGTAAGTGGTCCAAATCTTGGAGAATCCTCAATGAACCTCCGGTAATATCCCGCTAAACCCACGAAGCTTCGAATCTCATTCTGCGACTTCGGCCTTTCCCATCGTAATCAATGCCTCCACTTTCGATGGATCCACAAATCCCACTCTTTGAGATCACGTGACCTAGAAACTTGACTTCTTCCACCAAAACTCACATTTTGACAAGTTTGGCATACAATTCCTTCTCCTTCGAATCAAGAACTATACCGAGGTGTTCGACATGGTCCTCTCGGTTTTGAGAGTATACCGAGAATGTCGTCAATGAAGACCACAACGAACTTATCCAAGTAAGGTCGAAAGATTCGGTTCATGTAGTCCATGAAGATAGGCTGGTGCATTCGTCACACCAAACGGCATCACCAAATACTCGTAGTGACCGTATCGGGTGCGCGATCTTGGGCACATCCTCTGTCTTTACTCGTATCTGGTGATACCTAGATCGCATCAATCTTGGAAAACACTTGCTCCCTTCGGTTGGTCCATCAAGTCGTCAATCCTCGGGAGTGGATATTTGTTCTTAATCGTCACTTTGTTCATAGTCTACACATAACCTTGAGGTGCCATCCTTCTTGCGAACTAACAAACATTGGTGCTCCCCATGGTGACACACTTGGCATGACAAATTGCTTTTCCAAAAGCTCTTCTAGTAAGTTTCTTTAGCTCGGCTAACTCTGTCGGTGCCATCCCAGTGCGGTGTTATAGACACGGACCAGCTCCCGTACTAAGTCGATAGCAAACTCTATCTCTCGAGCGGTGGTAAACCGACACTCTCGGGAAAAACTTCGAAACTCATTCACCACTGGAATTGTGTCCACATCAACCTCGTTCTCGATTTTCAAAGAAGACAAGATAGCATGTATCCGTGAGCTCCTTCTTTCAAGAGAGCTTGAACTCGGTTGGCCGTCGAAAATCTAGAATTCTCATTTATGGGAAAAACTATGGTCTTTCTCGGAATGTCTAACGTAACATGGTTAGAAGACAACCATCCATCCCTAGGATAATATCTAATTGGGAAAGAGGTAAACAAATCGGATCGACGAGAAAGGATCGACCTTCAACAATCAATGGACGTTTAGACAAACTTTGGTAGTAACTACCGGTTTATCGATGGGGGTAGAAACGGTTAAGTCAAAAGGTAAGGACGACACGGTAGACTCGGTTTTGCACACGGTCATACGATATAAAAGAATGAGTTGCCCCAGTCATACGACAGTTAAAAGATTACCTTCTATGATGCCTTCTCCACGTATCAAATCTTCGGATTCGGAGGCTTCGGCTCACTCATAGTGTAAACTCGTCCTCCACTTGCGGTTTCTTGGCTTTCGCAACATTCATTGAAGGTTCGACCTTCGCTTGATTGCGGTCTCGTAGATGTGTCCGGGTTTCCCACATCGAAAACAGATAATCCCTTTGATAGGACAATCCCTTGTCGGATGATCTTTCCACACTTAGGCATTTGGAGGGGTATGCCAAGTTTTGGCCAGTCCTGTTCCCACTAGAACCTCCACTTGAACTTCCACCCATGGCTTGTTGGTGACTTCCCGTGGGTCGAGTATGGCTTCTTCCAAGCGGTTAGCACCGTTATTGCCGCCTCTCGGAATCTCGCAGGCCCAAAGTTTCTATTCCTCATATCTCTAGATTGCTCCCGTAGCCTCACATCACACAAGTATCCGGCGGTTGTGAGAATTCATTGATCCTCAAGGTGATCAACTTTCCTCGGTTCGTACCTCAATCCTTCCGTGAATCTTCGGCACTTCCAAGCCTCATCCGGTTGGTTCTCGAAAGTAGGTCGAAAACGTGACAAATTTTCGAATCTCGCTTTGCTAACGGGTCATATTCCCCAGTCGTAGGTTGAGGAATTCCGACTCCTTCGCATGCCTTGCACTCGCATTACTTGTCCAAGAACTTTTCTTTGAACAACTCCCAAGTAATATCTCGGTTCGCAGCTTCTAGCATCCTCCGCACTCCGTTCCACCGAGTTCTCGGCGTTACCTACCGGCATAAAAGTAGCATAATCCACCTTCTTACCCTCGGCGCAATTCATTCCTCGAAATACCTTCTCCAACTCCTTGATCCACGGACTAGCTTTGTCCTGGATCAAATTCTCCTTTAAATTGAGGAGGATTATGGCGTCGAAACTCTGCTAAATTCGAGCATCGGCGAGTAGCCTCTAACCGTTGAGCGGCTCGCTCTTGTTGTTGAGTAACTTTCTTCTTGTCGTGCGGCTTGCTCGGTTTTTCGTACGATGACCTCGCCCATCCTTTGCATCGAAAGCTTTTATGTCTTCCCTTCGTGCCATCTCACTTTCTCGTTCGGATTATCGAAAACACGAAAAAAGTCGGTTGCATTCACTAAGAATACCAAACACTACTCCTTTACGAATACCATTCGAGAGAACACACAAGCCAAATAAGACAGGACTCAACCACAAGACCCAAAGAAACATAAACCGGGGCTCGATACCAAGAATGTAACGCCCTTTTTCCAGGGAACGTCACATGGTCGATTACAATGCGGAAATAAAGTTAGGTGAGTTGAGACCATCCATTTTAATAAGACGCGTATATTCACTAGATTATAGTTGGGTATTTTAATTGGCGGTTATGTTATATATACATTTTTTTTTTTTTCTTTTTAATTAGTAACCATGTTGGCGAGGCATCAATGGAAATAAAAGATCAAACAAGTAAAATATGCATAGAAATTAACATCTCACGCATCATCATATAATATATATATATAAGTTTATCAAAGCATTTAGTTACAAGCCTGGTACATCAAAAAGCAAAACTATACCGCCCCAAAATATTACATACACATCCCCACGGTATCGAATTTACACCCACTACAAACAAAGCATCGGGCCCCCAAAATAATATCTTGGTAGCCTTCGGTAGCTACGAGTAACATCAATCCCTCAAGTGAGGAGGAATGTGTCGGGATCCTCTTCGGGGTCCTCTTCGAGGTCGTCCTCGGGGACTTCCTCGGATCTTCCTCGGGATCTTCCTCATCATCGGAGGAAATCACCATAGGAATAGCACGGGACGGGGCCGAGTCCGTAAGAAAAGAGTCCTCTCTCGAATGTGAAGTAACGATCGCCCCACATCTCACGTATCGGTATTGAAACTCCAAGCGTAGGCTAATACGGCGAAAGACAGGTGGTTCGTGGCGTCTCCATAGTGATATCGAGACATCTCCCGTGTGCACACGGCGTTCGAATCCGTAGAGTTGATATACCAAAGACTGCCCTCCTAAGAATGTCGACGTACATCTCCCAAAAATATGCGTACGGGGCTCCATAGTCTTCTATAGTTGCTCAATCAAGATAAGGCCAAAAACCGAAGTTGGGAGCTTAACGGTTGTCTTCGATGAGACGCAATGTACGTTAAACGAAAGGGAGAGACGGAAAGAAAAGAGGTAAGACATCCTTCCGTCATTACCAATTATAGCATCAAGAAACCAAACGGCGAAAGCGCCCACATATTTACAACAACAGAATAGTAATAGACAATCAAGAGCGATTATGATCAAGCAAACAGATTCCGATGGTATATCAACAATATATCAATGCTACCATAATAATGATAAATGCAAATAATGCACGGACTCTATACACATGAGCCCTCAATAACCAAGATCCTACTCCATGGAGCTAGACACAAAACATTCTTTGAATGATCGAGGAGACATGCTAGTATCTCGTCGGCCATAAAAACAAGTGCTTTCTAGAAAATAATCGGTCATTTTTGCGCAACAAGGCTTTATACAAAGACAGATTCTCACAAGATCTCGATATAGGTCATGTGGCCGGTCGGGATCGTTGGTGCGTTTGCATCGGTTTGTCTCACGGTCCCGTAGGGGCTACCACGCCCTTTGTGAAACACCCGCGCCCCAACGCCCTCAAGGCCAACTACGGGACCCCACTTGTCTATTCGCACCCGCACTAAGGTGTGTTCAACTCCTAGGCAACTAGGCCTTACGACAGTCCAACGGACAAATCACAATGCATACGAGACTCTATGCATAATCATGTATGATCATTATCACATACTATTCCATCATATGTTACAATTTGCCAAAGTAAGAATTGATACAGTCAATGGTCTCTCTCAAGGACCCACAATAGCATAATATTTTCATTAAATAGATCAATACCCTTTTCAAAACGTATTATGAGTCCTTGCTTAGATTTAGCTTTACTTACAGGGTTTGTCTCTAAAGGAATTCTTTTAGTTAACTTAAATCCTCTTAGGTAATTTATTCATATGCCCTTAGAAGATTATTTTAAGATCTCAAAATCTCACACTCTCATGTTCTTCCCTTTGTTTATGCATCCCTAAGCAATTTCTAGTCATCCCATTTATTTATGATCAATATTCCTATATTAGTCCCAAGGTTTTGGGTCCGAGAAACTACACGGTCGGAAATCACAATTTGAGTCACGGACTTCAATTAATAGGTGTTGGGTGATAGGTATACATTTGAATTCGACGAGACTACGTTTCATGAAGAATTGAAGTTGCTATTCGACGAAGAATAATGTAACGGGAGGGGGGAAAGAATGGGGAAAACATTTTTACTAAATGGGGGTTACTGTCTACGAAGAAATTATTTGTTTGTCGGATGGGGGTTACTCGGACGAAGAAATTATTTGTCGGATGGGGGTTACGCACGAAGATCAAAAACTCGTCGGATGGGGTTACATTGGACGAAGATCAAAACTGTCGGACCCTCCGGATGGTCGGCAAAAGCCTCAATTCGACGAGTATAGGTGTCGACGTTGGAGAAAATCTCCCAAGTGTCGAACCGATGAACACCGGTCGAAATCTCTAATTTCGACGGTGCAGAGAAATTCATCTACTCGACGGCATTGTCTCTCAAATTCGACGATTTTTGACTTTGGGGCATTTTCTTGTAAGTGTCCAGAGACTCTATTCGACGGGTTGTTGGTCGGAAGATCAATCTCGACGGGCATGATCGAGGTTCATACTCGACGAATGTTGACATTGTGTTTAGTGGTCGAAGATCTAAACTCGACGGATCTTCACTTAGTGTTTGCTGGTCAGAGATCTAAATTCGACGGGTTTGACATTCGACGAAAGGGTCGTAGTCTAAACTCGACGGATTTTAACATTTTACTAAGTGATCAAGATATCAAATTCGACGGGTTTGGCTATGGGTCCTTACTCGACGGATTTTAACATTTTATTAAGTGATTGGATTATCACGTTCGACGGTGTTTGCTATGGGTCCTTACTCGACGGATTTTAACATTTTATTAAGTGATTAGATTATCACGTTCGACAGGTTTGGCCATAGGTCCTTACTCGACGGATTTTGTCATTCGACGAAAATGGTCAGGTTATTGTATTCGACGAGTTTGGCCAGATTTCATACTATTACTAATTTCCATATGAAGTTTCCACATTCTGGGCTCAACATCGTAACTATCCGAGAACAATTTGGAACTCATTCCCATCAATATTACACATTCCAGTACATCCAGTTATATATATATATATATATGTACATTCAAACTCAAACAATCAAATAACACATATACCATACAAACAACATACAAAAAAGCGAGAAAGACCCTCAACAAAATCACAGACGTTCCTAAATGCTAAGAGAGGTTGAGGAGGAGTGTCTTCCTCTTACCTTAAAGAAGCACAAAGAAAGGCATTCCTTTTGGTCGAAATTATATTTTCGGCTCCCGAGAGATCCTTGAATATTCAAGCTCACCAAAATCGAGAATCAAGTGTTGAAATGGATACCCATGGTCATCAAAATGACAAAGAGGTTACGAAAATGAGGAGAGATGAGGAAAAAGCTAAGGACTTTACCTTAAAGTTCCAATCTTTAAGCTTCAACCGTGGAGGAAAAGAAGATGAAGAAGATTAGGACTTTGAAGATGATTCCCTCGGGTGTGGTGCTTTTCTACACGAAATGGTGCCTTTGGAGTGTGATGGTATTGGAGGATGAAAATATGAAGGTGGGGGAAAATGGTGCTGAAGGAGAAATGGAAAGAGAGAAAGATGAGTGCTACGTACGGGAGGAGGAAATGTGTGGAGTGCGAGAATGAATTAAGCCCCTTAATTCAAATGTGCAAAGACAAAAATAGGAGGAGAGAGAAATAATAAAAAATGATTCAAAGAAGCTTCCTTGAGAAGCTTCGCACGCTTCTCTACGAAGTGCATAGTAAGCTTGTCTCCTTGATTAAATACAACGGATGATTTATTATACTAGCGGATAAAACCCCAAAAATGTAGACCTCGTAAGCGTGCCCGGACTCGGGTTTAGTAAGATCCCCGTTGACACGTTGACGAGGTTTACCGGCGTCGGGAAAATATTCTATTCTCCCGGCTCCACTCAAGACACACATAAAACGAAGAATATATTAAAATATTCATCATCTCCAGAAAATTCCACAAAAATTCTTAAAAATTGCAAATATTATAAAATGATCGTTTTTAACAAAATAATAAATTTTCGGGATGTTACAATATCCACAACAAGAGGATGGAGCACTAGTCATGAGGAACTAGGGATTCCATGACCTATCAAAGTTTAGGAAGACTAACCCTCCAGCATTTCAAGGAGAGTATGATCTAGCTAAAGCAGAGGGATTGTTGAGAGAGTTAGAGATCTTTACAGTGATGATATACACTGATGACCAGAGGGTGCCTTTTGCTTCCTTCATGCTATGAGGGGAAGCCGAGTATTGGTGGAATAATGTGAGAAAGATAAAAGAGGTAGCTAGAATACATATATCTTGGGAGGTTTTTAAGATGGCTTTCTTGGACATATATTTTTTACGGAACTTGCAAAAAGCAAAAGAGCTGGAATTTTTGAAGTTAGAGCAAAGAAACATGACGGTAGGACAATATGTAGTAAGATTTGAAGAGCTGTCAAAGTTTTCTTCATACTTCCGGCATAATCCAGATGAGAGTTGGAAGTGTGTAAAGTTTGAGTCCGGATTAAAGGATGAGGTGAGAAAGATGGTGAGGCCTATTGAGATCATGGATTTTCATACCCTTGAGAACAAATGTAGAATAGTAAAGTCGGATAGCTCAAGACTGGCACCGCTAAAGCCATAACAGCATCAAAAGCCTCAAGGCTTTTAGAAAAGAAAGAAGATAGATGAGGACTCCAAGAAGAAGTTCTCTAAGTTCAAGAACCAACAAGGAAAAGAAAAATAGCCCCAAATAGAAGTCAAAGGACCTCAGTGTCTAAAATGTGAAGGGTACTATGGTGATAGGGCTTATAGGATTTATTAGATGGAGTGCTTCAACTACGGCAAGAAGGTGTTGGTGTATGCCCTTGAGGTCGATATATTTTGACAGTACTTACATACATTATATTATGCTATTTTTATATATGAGACATTTCATTTATTGTGTTATTTATGAAAAACATAATAAAGACCTTAGAATAGTAAGTTTGATGCCATAGGACATCAAGTGGATGACTTGATTGTGCGATCCTATTGGATAAAATTAGAACACTATTCTTAAATGTCCCTAGTCAAGTATTATTGTTAATTAGGACAACAATAATGCATTGAAACTAATATGTGCGTAAACTGATGACCATATCTCACGAGTCATGGATATGAGATATCAAGTCTTCACATGAGTACATATTAAAGTAATGATGTACTGGAATGACTTGCCATGAGAACACTACATGGATTGTTACGTGAGTGTCATAAGCGATTTTCATAGTGACAATGGTGAATGTGGTCCTTTGACCTGAAATCACTACGATTCCCACATAAGTTGTGTTTTAATGCCATCAAACGTCATCTATAACAAGGTGATTATAAAGTTGGTTATTGGACATACCGCGAATCATGCAGAGGGATGTGAGTGACCAAAATGGGATTTGTCACTCCTACATAACAGGAGAGATATCTTTGGGCCCCTTGATTGAGTGAGACTACGAAATGCATGGCTATGCTTAAATGAGTCAATTAGAGATATTGATCTCATTTGTTGTTACAAAGTCTACTCGAGTATTAAGAAACAAAGGATTGAACTATACAAGGGTGATGCATTCCATGCCTTGTGTTCAATCTATATATCTTGACAAAGGGGCTAAACTACATGAAAACATTCGTCACTGAAAGGTTATGTTAAATCACTGACATTCTCATTACTTGGGTAGCAGTGATGTGTTGCTAGATACTACTCACTTCTTATAATATTAAAATGAGATTTTAATATTATTGTCAACGTTATGAGAACCTGTAGGTTCACACACATAGAGCAGACTAAATTGGAGCAATAAAGATCCAAGTTGGACTAGGATTCAATTGTGGGCCAGACTCATAATAGATGAGTCTAGAGTTACATAGCTTACCTTGCTGCTGCTCACACTCACTTAAGGCAGTCACTATTATAAATAGTACTGTTAAAGGGGCTGCTAAGCACACATAACAGAACCTTAGCCACACCTACAGAAACAGTAAGTGAGAGAGTGATAGGTTTCTCTTCTCTTCACAACTAGCACTATGTCAGAGACGTGGAACTCCTTTTATGGACGTTTGTGAGTCTATTCGTGTGGATACCATAGAGACATTGTCGTTGTTACTGGGTTGGTGATTCACATTATTTGTTTGTTATCTCACTTTAAAAGGTAAACTCAAAACAGAAATTATGGTCTCTTTTCGCATGGATCCTTGGTGGGAATTTTTGTTTTTCCACTGTGTGATGTATCCACGATTCCCAACAGAAGGACCATTATGCTAGGAACTGTCTCCAAAGACAAGAAAAAGTAACTCCCAGACCCTTGACCCAAGAAAGAGTCTTCACTTTTAGTGGCAAGGAAGTAGCCCAATCTCCTAATTTGATACAGGGTGAGTGCATTGTTAAAAATACACTTTTAATTATATTGTATGATTCTGGAGCTTCTCACTCTTTCATTTCTTATGATTGTGTGAGGATGTTGGATTTGCCTATTTCTGACCTCCCATACAACTTGAAAGTTTTCGTTCCTATAGGAAAACCTGTGACAACTTCCAAAATATGCCTAAATTGTGAGGTAACTATTGAAAATAGAAGCTTCCTAGTATGTTTGATATGTTTACCCCTTGTAGATTTAGACATTATTTTGGGTATAGATTGGCTATCAGCAAATCATGTTGTTCTTAACTGTTTAGATAAAACCTTAGTGTTTATGTCTGACCTTCTTTTTGCAAACCTTTCTTCTGAATCAATATATCTGAGTGCTAGCCAAGTGGTCAACCACCTAATAGAAGGAGCTCAAGGATATGTTCTCTTGTTTTTGTTGAATTTCGAAAAGGAACAAAGTTTGGAGAGTATACCTATGGTAAGAGAGTACCCAGAGGTTTTCCTAGAGGAAGTAAGTGAACTGCCACCTGAGAGAGAGTTTGCTATAGACCTAGTGCCACGAATAGGGCCTATCTCCATAGCATCATATAGGATGTTCCCTATAGAACTCTTTGAGCTTAAGAAACAGATAGAAGAGTTGTTGCATAAAAAGTTTATTCAACCTAGTGTCTCACCTTGGGGAGCCCCTGTGCTCTTGGTGAAGAAGAAAGATGGCGGCATAAGATTATGTGTGAACTATAGGCAATTGAATAAGGTCACAATTAAGAACAAATACTCACTGCCTAAGATAGATGATTTGATGGACTAGTTGAGAGGAGTTGTAGTGTTTTCAAAGATTGACTAAAGGTCAGGATACCATCAAATCAGAGTGAGGTAAAAAGATGTTTCTAAGACTGCCTTTAGGACCAAGTATAGGCATTATGAGTACCTTGTAATGTCCTTTGGTCTGACAAATGCACTTGTCATTTTTGTGGATTATATGAACATAATTTTTAGACCATACCTTGATAAATTTGTGGTTGTCTTTTTAGATGATTGATGAACCTGCAAAAATTCATATTTTTACGGTTCAAAGTCTCGGGTTTTCATTCTCTTTTAATCTTTTTGATTGAGTTTGTTCTCAAGTTTCTTTTATTTTTAGTTATTTTAAATTATGTTTTAATTGTGTGTTTTTATAGGTAATTGCACATGGAGAAGACTGGGCATTTAAAGAAGCAGAAAAAAGTAAAGAAAATAATTCAGAAGCCCAGCGCTTGAGCGCTGGGCCCTCACCGCTTGAGCACGTAACGTGCGTTGGAGGATTCCTATTTTAATGGGCCAGCGCCTGAGCGCTGAACAAGGAGCACTTAAGCGCTGATTGCGTATGCTGCACCGTGACTTTAGTGGGCCAGCGCCGAGTCTTTGAAAGAGGAGCGCTGGCCCAGACAACATGTAATGACATGAATTTCTTATAAAAAAGAAAGTCTTGCCAATCTTTTCACACTTTTCTTTTTACATACTCTTAGACACTTGGAGAGAAGGCAGTAGACGTCAAGAGGCACAAACCCTAATGTGGTGTGGGCGTAATTAGGCTTGAAGATTAGAAATTTTCTTCAACCTTTCCACCTTTCTACAATGGAGTTTGTCATATTCTTCCTTTTGTGTTCTTCTTTTTCCATGTAAAACTAATTTCCCATTGTTAGGGGGATGATGGATCTTGTTCTAGGATGATGTAACTTTCTTTTATGAGTTTAATTTATGTTTCTATATCATGATTTACGTGTTTTATCTCTATTCTTAATGCTTTTCTAAATCTGGCCAATTTGGGAATGATCTTTTGGGTTTATGTATGATTTGAAAAAATTTGCATGAACCTAGAACTTGTGATAAACACCATAACTTCTGCAATCGCTAGGAATAGACGTTGTAGGTTATGTGGTCTTTCTTTTAATTTCCTTGTTCTTGATAATGCCTTTCTAATTAGAGTTAAACTAAGGGATTAGTTAATTTCAATCAGCGTAAGAGGATTAATATACCAAGGGATTGGGTATTAATTAATTTTGGAAATTGACCATAATTCATTGAAATAGAACATAGTTAAACCAATATTTGAGTGTGCATCTAAAGAGTTCAAGTGAAATCTGAATCCTAACGCTTTAACATTATTATTTTTCACTCCTTTGATTTATTATTTACTGATTTTTCTTTTTTTTTAATTTAATTTTTACCAACTCTCTTTTTCTTAGCTTAAATAGTATTATTTTCGATTAATTTAGTAATTAATAACTTAATCCTTGTGGGATGATACTCTACTCACTTTTTATTACTTTTGTCGATTCTTGCACTTGCCGATATCGCATCAAGTTTTTGACGCCGTTCTTGGGGGATTATTGTTATTAATATTAAATAGTAGTTGAAAAGACACTAATTTAAGTATTTTTTAATTGTTTAATTTTATTTTTAATTGTTTATTTTTAATTTTAATTTAATTTTATTTTCTTTAAATTTTCTTTTATTTATAGATAATTATTTTTCTTATTTAATTTTATTTTTCTTCATTTAATTTTCTTTTTAATTTGTTTCTTTTTTTGTTTTCTTTGTTTATTTTTATTAGTCATTTATTTTATTTTATTTTATTTTATTTTTAATTTCCTTCCTTACTTCACTCTGGTTTGCTTGTTTGTTTGTTTATGCAAGGTTCTTTGGAATCAGAAGAATTTCTTTTTGATCTAGAGATAGAGAGAACAACTAGAGCAAATAGGAAAGTAGATAGAGAGAGGAAGAGGCTTGAAGAAGTAGAAGCAAAGATGGCAGAAATTGTTGTAACTGCAGAGCGAAGACGTACATTGGCTGACTATGCTACCCCATCTGCTGAGAATATTTCTACCAGTATTGTGCGTCCTGCTATTCAGGCCAATAATTTTGAGATTAAACCAGCACTTCTACAGCTGGTGCAGCAAAATCAGTTTGGGGGAGGCCATGCAGAAGATCCAAACTTGCACATTGCAAATTTCTTGCAGCTCTGCGATACTTTTAAGTATAATGGCATTACTGATGATGCCATTAGATTATGATTGTTCCCATTTTCTCTCAGAGACAAAGCAAAGAGCTAGCTACAAGCCCAACCACAAGGGAGCATCTCTACTTGGGAGGATTTGGTTAGCAAATTTTTGACTCGATACTTTCCTCCATCAGTGTTTGTGAAGATAAGGAGTGAGATTGCTTGCTTTGCTCAGAATCATGGAGAATCTCTTTATGAAGCATGGGAAAGATTTAAGGAGCTATTAAGGAGATGTCCTCATCATGCATTTGAAGTTTGGCAACAGGTACAGATATTTTACAATGGTTTAAATTATTCCACAAGACTTATGGTGGATGCATCTACAGGTGGGTCTTTAAACACTAAGACTCCTGAAGAGGCTCAGGAATTATTTGAGGTTATGGCCACTAATGAATATCAGTTGCCTAGTGGGCGAGCAGTCGTCAGACAAGGAGTGATGGAGCTTGGTACTTTCGATGCCTTACTTGCTCAAAACAAAAGTATTTCTCAGCAGTTAGCTAACCTGACTAAGCAAGTTGAGAGTATGCAAGTAAATTCTATAAACCATCAAAGGTTAATTTGTGACTTCTGTGGAGGTAATCATGCTAATGGTGTATGTGAGGCAAGCAATTCTGGTTTCAGTTCTCAAGAGCAGGTAAATTATATGGGTAATCCTTCCAGACCTCAGGGTGTTCCATTTTCAAATACATATAATCCAGGGTGGAGGAATCATCCTAATTTTTCTCAGAGCAATCAAATAGTGCCATTGAATCCTCAACTAGAGAAGAAGTATCCTCTTGAGATTGCACTTGAGAAACTCTTTGTACAGACTTCTGCTTTTGTGCAACAAACTTCTGCTTTTATGGAAGAAACAAGGGTAAATTTTCAGAATTAAGGAGTTGCGATTAAAAGTTTAGAGAATCAAGTGGGGCAGATAGCCAAACAGCTTCAAGAGAGACCTCCAAGCACCTTCCCAAGTGATACTGTTGTCAATCCAAAGGAGCAATGTCATGCAATTACACTAAGAAGCGGTAAGACTTTGGATGGACTAGTTAAGGAAATTGATGTTCCTGTTGCAGATGTCCAATCTCAAAAGTGCTGTAATGAAGAAGCTAAAGAGAAGCAACCAAAGTCCCAGAAGAAGAAGAAGGAATGTGAGCAGAAAATAGTTGATCCTTCACTTTATGCTAAACTTCCGTACCCTCAAAGATTTAGGAAGAAGATTCAAAAAAAGTAGTTTTTCAAGTTCTTAGAAGTTTTCAAAAAGCTGTAGATAAACATTCCTTTTGCTGAAGCACTTAAGCATATGCCCTCCTATGCAAAATTCATGAAGGATTTGCTATCAAAGAAGAGGAAGTTAGAAGAAGATGAGACTGTAGCACTTACTGAGGAGTGCAGTGCCATTATTCAGAGGAAACTGCCACCAAAATTGAAAGATCCAGGTAGTTTCACTATTCCTTGCACCATTGGAAAGCTAAATGTTGAGAAAGCTCTATGTGACTTAGGGGCTAGTATCAATTTGATGCCATTGTCTATCTTGCGCAAGCTGGGAATTGATAAAGTTAAGCCTACAATGGTTTCTCTTCAATTAGCAGATCGATCAGTCAGACATCCGTATGGTATTGTGGAAGATTTGCTAGTGAAGGTTGATAAATTTATTTTCCCAGTTGACTTTGTAGTCTTGGATATAGACGAGGATGCTGATATCCCATTAATTCTGGGGAGACCATTCCTAGCAACATTAGGAGCGTTGATTGATGTCCCTAGAGGAGAGCTTATTTTGAGGGTAGATGGAGATCAAGTGATTATAAATGTTTTTAATAAGTCTGCCTCAACATCAGATCTTTATGCCCCTGTTAATTGCATTCAAGGTACATTTCAAAAGGGGTTAGATGGTAAGAATTTTTCTTTGTCCATTAATGCTGATTTTCCCACTCCTAAGATGGTTGATGAAAAGGAGAAAGGACCTCCTCTTTCTAAAAGTGCTGCAATTGAAAAAGATCCTCCAGTTTTCACTGATTTATTGTAGATTGATTCCAGAGGTAATGACAGAGTATGGAGGCAACGAGCTGATAAGAGAAAAATGTCATCCTACTTCTCTTGCTTCAAGCCACATTGATGAATAAAAGGCAACGTTAAGCTAATGACGTTAAACAAGCGCTTTTTGAGAGGTAACCCAAAATTTCTCTCCTTTTCTCTTTTGTTTTTATTTTTGTTTTTTTTTCTTATTTTATTGACTAACATTTTTCTTTGTTTTGAAGTTTGCTAATGTTGAGTCAGCTTAAGTGTCTCCCTGAGTTCGGAGCCTTTGTAGGGGGATGTATATAGTTGTTGGCCGCCAAAAAGAGTTTTTCTTTTCCTTCTTGCATTTAATTCATTTTTTTTTTGTTTTTATTTTTATTATTGATTTTATTTTTCCAACATCACTCCTATTGTGTTTTGAGTCATTGTTGAAATTGTGCATGCTGGTGTGTTGATTTGAATATCCAATGATTGTTTGAATTGTGGATCAGTCTAATTTTTTGGGATAGCACATGAGAATCCATAAGTTATGTTTATCTCTATTGTTTTAATTGTGTATAGATGTTCTTCCCATCTTTATGATTGATAAACTTTAGATTTTAATTGCATGTCAAGTTTAGAGAAAGTTTATGGGATTACATGTGTGTGGATGATTTGCATCTAAAAGTTGTTTAATTCTCTCTTGAGGCGAAATCCTAGGCAGTGCATGATTAAGGAAATGATAAGGGCCTTCTTTGGACCGTTTGAGCCTTTCAAGCTAACCTGTATACATAGTTTATCCCTAGGTCCCTTTTGTAGGTTTGTTATTGTTTGTCCTCTATTTCTTTTCTTTTACCCACATTTTCCTTTTCCCATACCCATATGAAAAAAAAAGAAAAAAAAATTCTCTCTTACATAACCTCTGTTGAGTGCATATTTTGTATTATTTTATTATTCAAGTCTTCGTTATTTTTGTGCATAAAGTTTTGTGGAGCTGAAAAATTTGAAAAGAAAAAAAAAGGAATAGAAAAAAAAAGAAGAAAAAAGAAGAAAAAGTCCACCCAAAGTATTACAAAGAAATAAGTTTGGGGGTGGAAATTGTTGAAAAAGGAAAAAAAACTAACAGAAAAGAAAAAAAATGAATGTTGTGTTGATTCTTTTACTCCGTTTTGCACTTGTCTTATATTTTGAGGCTTGAATTTTGAAATTTGTATGATTTTGTATTTCAACTTTTGTTTTTATTTTCCTACCACTTCTTTCTTAACCCATACCCTTGGCCTTTCATTACAAGCTTTGTAAAGTCCCTTTTGATCCTTGATTGTGTGTTGTTTACATTAGTGAAGAGAGAGGTGAAAAATAACTTTATGGATCTGAGTTTGATGTGCACTTGCAGTTTTATGAACCTATCTGGGTTTGTACTCTATGAGGAGATTGGGTCTTTCATTCATGTTTTTGGGAAGTCATTTTTGCATAAGAGTTGCATGTGAGAGACAATGTGATAATTGGATTGTTCATGTGTGATACTTTGGAATTAGATTCTGAAGCAATTTCTGAGGATATGAATGATTTTTAATACTTGGTATTGCCATGTTTGAGTCTGCTTTGAGTTTTAGTTTTGTTTTATTTTGATTTTCTTTTACTTGAGGACAAGCAAAAGCTTAAGTTTGGGGGAGTGATGAACCTGCAAAAATTCATATTTTTACGGTTCAAAGCCTTGGGTTTTCATTCTCTTTTAATCTTTTTGATTGAGTTTGTTCTCAAATCTCTTTTATTTTTAGTTATTTTAAATTATGTTTTAATTGTGTGTTTTTATGTGTTTTTATAGGTAATTGTACATGGAGAAGACTGGGCATTTAAACAAGCAGAAAAAAGAAAAGAAAATAATTCAGAAGCCTAGCGCTTGAGCGCTGGGCCCTCACCGCTTGAGCACGCAACGTGCGTTGGAGGATTCCTATTTTAATGGGCCAGTGCCTGAGCACTGAACAAGGAGTGCTTGAGCGCTGATTGCGTATGCTGCACCGTGACTTTAGTGGGCCAGCGCCTGAGCGCTGAAAGAGGAGCGCCTGAGCGCTGAACGCGTAACAGCAGCGTGAATTTCTTATAAAAAAGAAAGTCTTGCCAATCTTTTCACACTTTTCTTTTTACATACTCTTACACACTTGGAGAGAAGGTAGTAGACATCAAGAGGTAAAAACCCTAATATGGTGTGGGCACAATTAGGCTTAAAGATTAGGAATTTTCTTCAACCTTTCTACCTTTCTACAATGGAGTTTGTTATATTCTTCTTTTTGTGTTCTTCTTTTTTCATGTGTAACTAATTTTCCATTGTTAGGGGGATAATGGATCTTGTTCTTAGATGATGTAACTTTCTTTTATGAGTTTAGTTTATGTTTCTATTTCATAATTTACAAGTTTTATCTCTATTCTTAATGCTTTTCTAAATCTGGCCAATTTGGGAATGATCTTTTGGGTTTATGTATGATTTGAAAAAATTTGCATGAACCTAGAACTTGTGATAAACACCATAACTTTTGCAATCACTAGGAATAGATGTTATGGGTTATGTGGTCTTTCTTTTAATTCCCTTGTTCTTGATAATGCCTTTCTAATTGGAGTTAGACTAAGTGATTAGTTAATTTCAATCAGCGTAAGAAGATTAATAAACCAAGGGATTGGGTATTAATTAATTTTGGGAATTGACCATAAATCATTGAAATAGAATATAGTTAAACTAATATTTGAGTGTGCATCTAAAGAGTTCAAGTGAAATCTGAACTCTAATGCTTTAACATTATTGTTTTTCACCCCTTTGATTTATTATTTGCTGATTTTTTTTCTTTTTAATTTAATTTTTACTAACTCTCTTTTTGTTAGCGTAAATAGTGTTATTTTCAGTTAATTTAGTAATTAATAACTTAATCCTCGTGCGATGATACTCTACTCACTTTTTATTACTTTTGTTGATTCAGTGCACTTGTCGATATCCGCATCAATGATATTCTCATTTATTCAAAGACAACAAAGGAACATGAAGAACATCTTACGGTGGTTCTAGAAATCTTAAAAGAAAAGAAATTATTTGTCAAGTTGTCAAAATGCGAGTTTTGGATGAAGGAGGTGCAGTTTTTGGGACACGTGATCTCTAAGGAAGAGATATCCATAGATCCCAGTAAGATAGAGGTAGTGTTACAATGGGAGAGACCTACCACCATAACTGAAATTAGGGGTTTCTTGGGTTTAGCTGGGTATTATAGATGATTCATAAAGGATTTTTCTGAATTAGCTTTGCCTTTAACTAGGTTGACTAGAATAACACTTTTGAGTGGACCCAGAAATGTGAAAATAGCTTTTAAGAGTTGAAAGAGAAATTGACGACCACACCTGTGCTAGTGGTCCCAGACCCACAAGAAAACTTTGAGATTTATTGTGATGCTTCAAAAAATGGGTTAAGTTGTGTCTTGATGCAGAATAGACGAGTAGTTATTTATGCTTCAAGGCAGCTAAGACCCTATGAAGAAAACTACCCAACCCATGATCTGGAACTAATAGTAGTTGTGTTTGCTTTGAAGATATGGAGGCATTATCTGTATAGGGTCAAGTTTGAGGTCTTTAGTGATCACAAGAGTTTGAAATACCTGTTTGATCAAAAGGAGTTAAATATGAGGCAAAGGAGGTGGATGGAGTTTCTAAAAGATTATGATTGTGAATTAAAGTATCATCCGAGTAAGGCCAATGTTATAGTCTATGCATTTAGTAGAAAACTTCTACATGCATCCCAAATGATGGTACAAGAGATGGAACTCCTTGAGAGCTTCAAAAATTTGAGCCTTACAATGACTATATTACCACATGGTCTATATTTGAAAAGATTAGAGATCCAAAATGATCTAAGGGTTCAAATTAAAGAGGCTCAAGAGGATGATGAAGCTTTAAAGCTGATAGATGAACAGATCCAATTAGGAAAGAAGAAGGATTTCAAGAGGGCTCAATATGGGACACTTATGTTTAGAGATAGACTTTGTGTTCCAAGAGAGAATGAGATAAAAGAGAAGATTTTAGAAGAAGCCCATAAGAGTAGATACACCATCCATCCTGGAGCCATAAAGATGTATCAAGACCTTAAAAAAATGTTTTGGTGGTCGAACATGAAAGGAGATATAGTTGAATATGTGTCCAAATGCTTAGTTTATCAAAAGGTGAAAATAGAACACCAAAGACCCTCAAGACTTCTCTAATCCTTGGAAATTCCTGAGTGGAAATGGGAAAGTATATCAATGGATTTTGTGACGCCCCTTTTTTAAAATCCAAGGGAACATCTCACTTTCAATTACAATGCGGAAATAAAATTTATGTGAGTTAAGATCCGGTTCATTTTAATAATATATACATTTACTCAATTGTAGTTGGGTAATTAAATTAGCAAGTATATTTTTTTTTCTGTTCATTATATTTACGTTAACGATAATCAATATCCACGGTGACGAGACATACATGGGAAATTAACATTTCATTCATATATATATATAATTATCAAATTGTTTAGTTACAAAGCCTAGCATATCAAAAAGCAAAACTATACCTGCCCCTAAAGGATTATACATACATATCCCTACGGTATCAGAATATACAGCCCACTACAGACAAAACATCAGGCCCCCAAAATAAAATACTGGTAGCCCTCAGTAGCTACAAGTAAAGTCAGTCCCTCAGTGAGGAGGAATCGAGTCAGGGTCCTCTTCAGGATCCTCTTCGGGGTCATCCTCAGGAACTTCTTCGGGATCTTCCTCAGGATCTTCTTCGTCAGAGGAAATCACCATAGGAATCGCAGAGTCACGGGACGGGGCCCGAGCTGTGGAACGAAAAGAGTCTTCCCGCGGAGTGAAATAACGGTCACCCCACATCTCGCGTATCGGTAGCTAAAACTCCAAACGTAAACTAATACAGCAGGTGAAGACAGGCGGCTCGTGACGCCTCCAGGCTAGAGATAACGACACATCCCCCATATAGACGCAACGCTCAGAATCATAGTTGATGTACCAGCACTCTGGCCCTCCCAAGAAAGTCAGGCGCATATCTCCCAAAAATCTTTGCCTGCATGGCTCCATATTCTTCTGTAGTCGTTCAGTCAAGATAAGGCCAAAAACCAGGGAAGTCGGGGACTTCTGGTTCCTTGCAGTTATCTTCTATGGAACGCAGTATACGGACAAAATAGAAGTGGAGAGACAGAGAAGAGGTAAGACATCCTACCATCATTACCAATCATAGCATCAAGAAACCAAACGGCGCAAAGCGCCCACATAGCACTTATGACAGCAATAATGGTAATAAACATTCAATAGTAATTATGATCAACCAAACAGTTCCAGGCAGTCATGTACATACAGATATATCAGAGGTACAACAGTTCCAATTATAATAGCAATGTATGCCAGATAATTCATGGACTCACTATGCACATGTGCCCTCAATAACCAAAATCCTACTCCATGGAGCTAGACACAAAACAGTCGGAGAGAACGATCAAGAGGTATGTCTGTATTCTTGGTTGCCCAGGCCCTCAAGTGCTAAAATTCTCAAATTATCATTTTGTACATCATGGCATTTTACAAGACATTCTACACAGATCTCGACATAGGACAGCGTCTCGGTCCGGATCGTCGGTGTGTTTGCATCGGTTGCCCCACGTACGAGAGACCGCCACCGCCCATTGTGAGGTACCCGTACCCTGACGCCCCCAAGGTCAACAAGTAACCTACACTTGTCTATTCGCACCCGCACAAAGGTGTAAGTTCAACTCCTAGGCCACCGGCCTTAACCAAGTCCAACGGACAATCTCTTTCTTTTTGTTCAATGTATGACACAATCATACTCCTCAAGACCAACTAGGCCCATCATGCTTCAAATGCATGTCATATCATTTATCAATAAGATTTGATCCCATTCACGGGTCTACAACAATTCAATAGTACATTTTAAGGATATCCACAATTTTCATTCATAGTCATGATAAAAGTCAACCATTAAATTCATTATGTGCCTCAAAAGCTCACCCATACTCATGTTCTTCCCTGTTTATGAATCCCTAGTTAATCTCTAGTCATCCAATCATTTATGATTTATGTGCTTTTATTAATCCAAGGGTTTTGAATCCAGGAAGATACATGGCCAGAATCACCAACAACGTCACAGATTTAATTGCTAGGTATCGGGTGATAAACCATCATTGTGAATTCGATGGAGACAATGCAATTAGTGGAAAATTGAGGCTGCCATTCGACGAAAACTAACATGGCAGAAGGATGAAAGATGGGAGGACATTTTATAACAAGACTGGATAAAAACCAATTTCTGTCGGATGGAGGTTCTGTCGAACAGAGATCAAAACTGTCAAATTTTTCCAGAAGGTCAGCAGAAGTTCTATTTCGATGGATGTGGGTGTCGACGTTGGAGAAATCTCCCAAGTGTCAAACCGATGAAAAACACTGTGGTCAGAACTCTAATTCGATGGATCTTGACATTCTACTCGACGAATATTAACTTTGGGAAGCTTCTGATAAATGGACAGAAGATCTACTCGACAGGTAGATGGTCAGAACTCTAATTCGATGGATCTTGACATTCTACTCGACGAATATTAACTTTGGGAAGCTTCTGATAAATGGACAGAAGATCTACTCGACAGGTATGTCTCTCGATGGGTATTGGCATTCTAACTCGACGAATATGTCACTCGACGGATGTGGTCATTTAAATTCGACGGATTTTGATATTGCACTAAATGACCAGGAATCAAATTCGACGGATTTTGATATTGCACTAAATGACCAGGAATCAAATTCGACGAATTTTGACTTTACTAAGTGATCAAGACATCACATTCGACGGGTTTGGCCAGGGGTTCATACTCGACAGATTTTGACATTACTAAGTGATCAAGACATCACATTCGACGGGTTTGGCTAGGGGTTCATACTCGACAGATTTTGACATTACTAAGTGATTAAGACATCACATTCGACGGGTTTGGCCAGGGGTTCATACTCGACAGATTTTGACATTACACTTAATGGTCAGAAACTCAAGTTATTACCATTTCTCACCAAGAATCCCAAAATTTTAGTCTCAAGGCGTGGCCATCCGAGAGCCAGCCCGACAGCGTTCCTTTTAGATTATACGTTCCAGTACACATAAATATATCAAAACACACAAAACAATCAACTAGCATATGTATACATCACCAGCAGCATACAAACAGAGATGAATCTCAGTACCAATCACAAACAACGTCCCTAAATACTAAAAGAGGTTGAGGAGGAGTGTCTTCCTCTTACCTTGGAGAAGCACAAAGAAAGGTGGCTCCTTTTTTGTCAGGATTTCATTTTCAGCTTCCAGGAAATCCTTAAACATTTAAACTTGCAAGAATTAGAATCCTAGTATTGAAATGGATACCCATTGTCATCAAAATGACAGTGGATTATGAAAAAAGAGAAGAGAGGGAGAAAAAGCTAAGAGCTTTACCTTAAAGCTCCAACCTTTAAGCTTCAAAGACGTAGGAGAATGAAGATGGAGGAAATGGTAGAACCTTGAAGCTGATTCCCTCAATGATGGTGGTTCTCCAAACACGAAATGGTGCTAAGATTGGGACGGTTTGAAGAACAAAATGGAGGTGTGGGTGGATGGTGTTGTTCTTGTGTAGGGTGAAAGAGAAGAGAGAAGATGAGTGAATAGTAGCTGCGTATTGGGAGGAGAGGAAATGTGAGAAAAGGAAATGAATTAGACCCCCTTAATTTCAAATGTGCTGCACAAATTGGGAGGAGAGAGAAATGATAAAAATAATGGTTGGAGGAAGCTTCCTTGAGAAGCTTCACGCGCTCCTCGATAAAGCACATAGTAAGCTTGTTTCCAAATTAAATACATCTGACAGATGATTAATTACACTGTGGAATTATTTTCTCAGTGAATAAAATTTACCATTGATGAAAATAATATTTTATTATTCATCAGATGATTTTATGATACCACAATTTTATTTAACAGATAAAACCTCAAAAAAAAATGTAAACCTCACAAACTGTGCCCAGCCTCGGGTTTAGTAAGATTCCCCGTTGACATGTTGACAGTTCAAAGTTTACCAACCTCAGGGAAAATATTCTAGTTTCCCCGGCTCTGCTCAGTGTACACACAAAACAAAGAATATATTAAAATATTCATCATTTCCAGAAAAATCCACAAAAATTCCTAAAAATCATAAATATTATAAAATGATCGTTTATAATGAAATAAAGAATTTTTGGGATGTTACAGATTTCGTGATGGGATTTCCAAGGACAAAGTCTGGCCATGATGCCCTTTGGGTTATAGTGGACAGATTGACAAAATCTGCACACTTTTTAGCCATAAAGGCTAACTAACCATTAGATAGATTAACCCAGTTATATCTCCAAGAGATTATCAGAGTGCATCGAATCCCCTCTAGTATAATATCAGATAGAGATCCTTGATTCACCTCTCTAGATTTTGAAGAGTCTTGCAGAAAGCCTTTGGGACAAAGTTGAGGTTTAGCACAACCTACCATGCATAGACAATTGGCTAAACTGAGAGAACCATCTAGACTTTAGAAGATATGTTGAAGGCTTGTGTGCTAGACTAACAGGGAAGTTGGGATAAGTTTTTGCCCTTTATAGAGTTTGCTTACAACAACAATTACCATACCAGCATAGGAATGACACCCTATGAGGCCTTGTATGGCAGAAAATGTAGATCACCCTTATGTTAGTATGAAGTAGGAAGAAAAGTTATGTGGATGAGAGGAGAAAACCTTTGGAATTCAATGAGGAAAACATGTGTTTCACAAAGTCACTCCTATTACAGGAGTTGGTAGGGCTATCAAAACCATAAAATTGACTCCTCGGTTTCTTGGTCCTTTTCAGATCTTGAAAAGAGTAGAACCTGTTGCTTTAAAATAGCCTTGCCCCCTAGTTTGTCAAATCTCCATGATGTTTTTCACGTTTCCCAACTCCAAAAGTATAATTCAGATCCTTCACACATTCTAGAAAATGAATCAATATAGTTAATAGATGATTTAATTTATGTGGTTAAACCTATAAGGATCATGGATAGGGCTGTGAAAGAACTCAAAGGGAAACAAATTCTTTGGTAAAGGTCTTATAGGAGGGATATGACTCGAAAAAGGCCACATGGGAACTTAAATCTCATATGATGAAAGATCAATCGAAGCTTTTTGAATAAGATAAGCAAATTTTGTGGTCAAAATTTATAAAAAAAAAAAGGGGGAGGGAGAATTTTAACATTCTCTCCAACCCCATGGACTTAGTCAAGGTTATAGAATCTCAATAACACTGGTATAGGATACTAGTCAATTCTGGTAACTAGCTGGTGTAGTTTGAGCATAAATCTATAACACTGAATGTGAGAAATAACTCCTATAAAATTTGGATTTTTGTGAAAAAGATAGAGAAAATAGAAATAAATGAGGAAGATTTATTTCTAAGTTATGCACAATTAAAATGGATACCTGAAAGCTTCGTAATTCAATTCCATAGGTTTAATTTAACCCAAGAAAGAATAATGAAGCTTAGAGACTGATATTACAGTATAAGAAAAGTGGTGGAATAATAATATGGAAAATAGAATGAAATCCTAGAATTTTCTATGATACCTATGAAGGTTAGAAAATTCATTTCTGAAAGACT
Organism: Ormosia semicastrata; assembly: GCA_029884595.1. Taxonomy (NCBI): domain Eukaryota; kingdom Viridiplantae; phylum Streptophyta; class Magnoliopsida; order Fabales; family Fabaceae; genus Ormosia; species Ormosia semicastrata. Next base: position 67,226,231 of record JAQQTO010000061.1, on the reverse strand, counting down.
AAAGTGTTCGTAGCAGATAAAAGCTTATTATAAGTTAGATTTCATTTGGAAGACTTTCCCACGTCTTGCACTATTCTATTTTGATGTTTTTTCACCTAATATTTGACTTTGGTTTCCATTTCTCTCATTTCTCATATTTCCTTCTTATTCTCTTACTTTCACTTTCACTCACTCTCTATTCTCTCATCTCATAGCCATCAAAGGAGAAGAAAGGAAACAAGAGAAATAAAAAAGAAACAAAGGAGGAAGAAGGAGGAACCAACCAAGAAAGGAAAAAAGGAAAAGGGAAGAAAAAGCTAAAAAGTTGAGGTAAAGGTTTTCCTTACTTTGTTCTTCTTTTTTTTCCATTTGAAAATGATAAATTCATTATTTTTGTTGATGTTTGACATGGTAAATAAAGGTGATGCACTTATGTTTCTGTTGATGAGTTCAGGCTTCCAAACTTTGATTTTGAAGTATGTTAAACTTTGAGATTTGAAAATGGGTATGAAACCCATATTTGATTCCTTGTTTGAAAACATTTTAAATGCTTGAGAATGATTATTTTGATGTTGAAATTGATGTTAAATGATTGGTTTGGGTTGGAATCGCTTAAAGGCTCTGTTTTCTACAAATTTCTATGTGGTAATCGATTACACAACCTTTGTAATCGATTACCAAGATTCTGGAGTTGTGAAGTGTGTTTTTGGGTAGCTGGTAATCGATTATTACTAGGCTTCTGGATAAGTGGTAATCAATTACAACATCCTTGTAATCAATTACCAGGGTTTTGCCAAGCTGGTAATCGATTACCAAGACCTGGTAATCGATTACTAGGTCCCTAAATTAAGGCTTTTGATCTGAAAATGATGGAAATAGAGTTCTTTATTCCATGTAACCTAAGTACAAACCTTAAACCTTAGATTGGAAGATTTTGATTCCATCAAATGTGATATTATTATACATCCAAACCAATTTGATAAATGATTTTTTTTTATGATATTGCATCAAATGAGATTTGAATGATGGATTTGATTATTGATGATAAGAAAGATTTTTATATGCACACCATTGCATGTTTGATGAATTGATGATTAAGATGATATATGATTATTATGAGGAACCCATTATCTAGGATATCCTTGGTCCTAGGGGGAGACTTGAAAATGGTAGTTGAGGATGGATATTTCCTTACCACCTGAGTTATTGAGGTTGAGGACAGATAATTCCCTCCCTCTTACTTGAGCTCTTTCAGGATGAAATTATGGTTGAGGATGGATAATTCTCTCTCTAATTAAGGTATTCTTGGATTAAAGATGGTGTGAGAAAGGATGATACCCACTTTATCAAAGTAGTTGATGATGGATAATTCCCTCTCTATTCATAGCTTTGTATGAGGACATATAATTCCCTCATTTGTTATGGATTTATTGGGTTACTCGAAGTAGCTTTGTGTGGCAAATAGATCGTCATAAATAGGTTGAAGTGCACTAACCTAAAAGCAGCTTACTACCAAGTGAATGGTATTATGAGGATGGATAATTCCCTCCATACCTCTTTGATGAAAAGATGATTGATGATTATTGATAATTGATTGATGATGATGATTGAATGGATTTCTTGATATGATTTTTGAGATTTGGATAAGATTTGACGATTGATTTGATTTTTAAAAGGATTTTTGATAAATTATATAAAATGAACCTCTGTTTCGGGAAAGGAAAGGACTTGATTTGGCTTTAGCCACCTTTCCACTAAATTTATAATGATTTGAAATGATTTTTTCTCTAAATAGTTGGAATGATTATGATGACATGTTTTTGCAAAAGATACTGAGAATTGAGAGATTCTTACCCCATTTCTTTGATTTCCATAATGATTCTAGGAAGCCTTCGTGCAGACTGTGGGGGCGAAGAAGAACTTGATCCTTTAGATATTTTGTTCCATTTTGATTTGACTGATGTTCATAGTTATATACCATTTCTGGAGCCTTGGTGGCATAATGTATTTGATAGATTTTGATGTACTTTGATGTACCTTGTATATAACACAATTCTATTGCTATGTAATACATGTACTTCTGCTTCAAGCTTATATTTTGTATATTGAAAATATATTTCTTTAGAAAAATTTGTTATTAATCTAAGTTACACTCTCTAATATGAATGCTAATGCATAATTTCAGATATGTCATTAGTAGTAGTATTAGGACATTACAGAGTAGACATTGGTTATTTGCTTCATTTGCCCAATAAGACTCTTGCAATGCTCCATGAAATCACTAATCTCTACTAGTGTCTTAAGGAGATTGACCATCCTATCAACCATCTTCAAATAATGTGGAATGTTTGCAATTTTCGTGTTGGCTAGACATATTAGTCTCGCAAAGCAGCCCATCCAAAAATAGACTTCTGCTTTCCATTCGCTGATGTCCTTGTCCTATTGTTTCACTCGATCTATCAGCCTCTACAGTCTTCTTGTCCGTGTTGTAATGCTGCTTTATATCCCGCAATCACCTTGTCTGTGTATAACCTCTCAATTTTGATTATGTCTTCATCTCCTATTGACACCATTTTTATTTGTTGCTTCATGCTATCCACCTGCTGAAGAGCATTATTCTATGCTACTTTGGAATTTATAAGCAGCTCTTTAAGTTGTTGATTTTCAGCCAGAGCCCTATCTCTTTCTCGCCCTTAGAGTCCCAGTTCCTTGTTTTCAGCATCCAAACACCTTCTGGTTCTTGACATATGATCTTGCTCTATCTTTTGCCTCTTGTTAGCTCTTTCAAGAGCGTGGCCTTTCTCTTTTAAGAGCGTGGCCTTTCTTAGAATTTTCACACTTTTAAAATTGCATATGCTTGGCGAGTCTTTTCTAACTCTGCTTCTAATTTCATTTTTTCTTCATTGGCTTCTGCTAGCCTTTCCTTTATTTCTTCATCTTCTATCGGGATCGGAGGTAGAGATTCACTAAATCCAGAGATTACTGAAATTTTGAAGGGTAATTTGACTTCCTGAGCTCGGTTCTTGACCCATTGCCAATAGCTTTCTTTGACTTCACAACTTTTAACTCCCAGCTCTCTACCCTTTTTGACTACTTTTTTCCAAGCCTTTCAGACCTTCCAGAGTGTCTTAGTACACTTTGTCTTCATGTCATAAATAAAGGGAGTGGTTTCCAATTCTGAGGGTGGTTCCATCATGGGATAGCCAAGTTATTGTAATGCCAAAGTGGGGTTGTAGTTAATGCATCCCTGAGTACTTATGTGAGGAACATTAGGAAAGCCTTCATATTGATAAACTATAGTTGACCCTTCCTTCCGCCGTGGGTACCATGCGATCTTTCCCTTCTCAAGCTTGGCTAATTCCTCAGCCCATTCACAACCATTTATAGTCTTTAACTGGAATATCTTGAGATCTGTAATGGGACATGATTCTTCATAGCCTTTCTTGAGCATGTAAGTCGTGAGCCATACAAATAGCATCGGTAGATAGCATAAGATCTGCTAACTATTCTTTTCATAGAAGAAATTCAAAGTGTAAGAAACATCAGCAAGAAAGGCTAGGATAAGATTTGCAGTATCATTTCTTTGAGCAAGGAACACATTGATTGCTGCAAAATCTACTAAGTCTTCATTGCTCCAGAAGAGGATGCTTCCATAAATGGTGAGGGCTAATACATCTATAAAGGTACTCCAATCTTCAACCTCGCCTAGGTAGCGCATGTGCTCTTCTAAATATTTCCTTGGAAACCCCTTTGTTCCTTTCCTATTTTGTTTTGCCTTTTGCAGATCTTTTACATGAATCTTCAAAACATCTGCTATAGTTGGCATGGATGCATAGTGGCTCATATATTGGCGTGGCTTTTCCTTTTCCAAAGGTAAGCCCAAGATCTACTAGAACTCCTCTAAGGTGGGGCTAGTTGAAAATCTTGAAATATGAAACAACGTAATGGTGGGTCATAGTATTGGGTTAGTGCAGTGATGGCTTCTACATGCACGTTCACTTCTAATAGATTCAGGATCTTCCCATATCTTGTAGTGAAGGTTAGACATTGTGTCTTCTTCAACATTCAGCCTAAACTCACTAAAGCACTTTGTGTTAACTTTCTTGGCCTTAAGTTGCAGGGTCCCTTTCAAAATTGCATCCTTGTGATCTAATCCCATGACACTTTTCATTATTAATAAAAAATACTCACTGCTAGTCTTTAGGCACTTAGTTTCAATAGTTATTCAACAAACCTACCCAGGAACGACAAATATAAGAATTATCAGTGCATGGTTTTTAGAGAAATATGGTGCGAAGTATGATGATTTACATTGCAATAATGAGTGAGCGAGTTATTGGTCCTTAGTTATTGACTCGCCTCCTCTTTTGGGAAAAACCTTTCTTATTAAGAGGGATATAAGTATGGTTCATCATATTAAGGGACTAAACAACTCACAAGTTACTTGATATGGATAAAACTAAAGGTAACGAAAGGTATGCTGCCTTTATGCCCTAATGGGATTGCCTTAAACTTGGGGATTTCTATCCTAAGGATCTACAGATCTTTCTAATTCGTGAGAACTTTCATTAGGTGACTCTACTATTCTAAAGACCTCTAAAGTTAAGTCCCATTTCAGAATGTTGACCACAAATAGTGGGTAAACCACTAGGTATGGGACATTCATGAAAAAGACACACTCTAGATAAGGCTTTCGTGATAACTAAACAGGATGTACATCCAAAATGACTATCACTACGCAACCTCTACCTAACTTAGGCTTCACTCAGATCTGAGTATAGGGCCCCACTCGAATGTGTGTGATAAACATGAAGGTGAAGTTGGTGTAGTGAGCGTATAAACCTTTATAATCCTAAAAACTATCATATCCTATAAAACAAAGCAAACACAACACAAATTCCAAAAGGTTCTCTACCCTAAGGTTTACATAATAAAATAATTAACACTATAAACAAAATAATTAACAAACAAATAAAGGTAGGAAGCAAAAAATAAAAAAATAAAAAGGTAAAATAAACATACAAAGATCACAAAAATTTTGCACAACTAATTTATATGCGCTTGACCCTCTAACTCTCCCCAATAGAGTCATCATTTGTCCTGACGAGAGCGGCGAACAAAAATGAGATTTTAAAAATAAAAAAAGGAGTCGCCACCAATTTTATTTAAATTAGAAAAAATTAGAAAACATTTTTTACAAAATAGTCTTTGAAACTAGATTGCATTCGGGAGTCGATTATGTATAGGAAAGAGAAGAAACTTAATTTCACAGTACTCCTAATACATCCGTCCTGAGAAGGTTACCCTAAGTCAGTTGTGCAATCTTTTTATAACTCTTGAAATTTTTTTTTACCCTTTTTGTTAAAATGTAAACTAAGTAGACAAATAAATTATGAAAATTTAATTTTAGCTTGACGGAGTAGAAGTTTTGCTCCTACGTATCCCTAGGTGCAATGAGTACAATTCATACGACACTTCAAGATGGTAAACCATACAATCAATGTCATAGATTGTTACGTGGATTAAAAAGATTTTTTTAATGGAAAGGAGAAAGAAAATGGGGAAAAAATCCTTTCCTACTAAAAGGGAACATAATAAACTACTAATAAAAAGAAATGAAAATAAGATATTCACCAAAACCACCTCACATGGATTACTACCATGGTTCCTACCATCTTTATTAATTGTTAACTTATTCAATCCTGCTTATTTTCTTTTAGCTGTTTATTTTATTTCAAATTCAAAAGGATTTGATTCCCTTCATTTCCACATTTTCAAACTTGATAAGAATGTAAACTTATGCACAGGAACCACTATCCACACAATTGTCCATGTCTCCAGATTTTCTTCCTACATAGAAACACGTTAGGAACACATGTAAGGCACTTGTACAAGCCAAACTACAATAGGCTGTCCAGTTAGAAATTACTATTATCTTGGAATCAAACAAAACAACGAGCAACTAAACTATTGCACCATAATCAAACACAGACCAACATGGACAACCATATTTAAAAATAAAACTCTGTCATGGATCACACAATATCAAATCTAAGCCCAAACCCTATCATTATGTGGAATGATGAATCACAAGGAAAAGAGAAATGGAACATGATATAAGCACTTAGAATTCCAACCAACTAACATCAAACCTAGGCATTTCAAAGAAAGTATTTATGCTTCCAATCATTGCCACCATAGAGATTCTTTAACAAGAGGAAATAATTTAGACCAAAGGCACCACGAAAATAATTGAAAAGAATTTAAACAGGGAACCATAATTCTGATAAGAGTTTTGCTTTCTCACTTCTATGAACAATCAGTAATAAACATGTATGCAAATTCCCAAATACAGCAAGAAATAGTAAACAAAATTAAATCCTTCTTAAGCGTCTTTATTAACTCAAGTCAAATTTGTACCAATAACACAGAAAATACCCCTTAAGAAAGAAACCAAAGATTCTATACATGAAACATGATATGTTTTAAATAAATCCATACCAACATGACAAAAAGGTGACAAAACAACAATGATATTAAATCACCTCCCAAAAACAGAATAACCAAATTTGAGGCGCTAGGTATTCATGTCATACACATAGGAAAAAAAAACATACATACATATGGTGGCTTTTTGTCAAACAGTGAACATACAATTTTCTTGAACATGTTCTAACATTTAAAGGAAGGAAGATAGTTTCACACTAACTCAGAAGCAATTACTTGCTAGAAATTCAAAATCATTGTCAACCACTACAAATCCACTATTCACATATATATCAAACTTGAATTCATAAAAAGTGTGGGGGGGGGGGTTCCAACACCAAACTAAACAAAAAAACTGTATACACCATAAGCTAAATGTGCATAATAAAAGCTTATGTGATATCATTCGGGTAGCTAATAGGATACATTGGCAGGAAGGAAAATAAAAGAGAAAAATAATAATAATACCAAATAGAGGACTCTCCAAATGGCTATGTGAAGTAGCTTCCCAATTTCGATCTCTCTCACTCAACGAAATGCAACTTCCCCAAAATATAAGAAGAGGTCTTTCAAAAAATTATACAACAATCTCTCAATTTTTTTCTCAGAAGAACCTTTCTCCCACCATAGGAATTCCTTCTTTTTTTTTTCCTCTGAACTCGTCTTGCTATTTAAAGAACAGGAACCAGGGCTCAAATCTATTGCAGACTTGAGTATTCTCAAATCTTCCATTTTTGTGCATCTTTTTTCTGCTTCACATAAAATCTAGCTTCTGACGCTTGCAATCCACCAAAAAATGGCATCCTCACGCCTTGAGCTCCGTTAAAACCGGAGTGGCAGTTGCCTTGTGCCTATTTAATGCTGCCACATGCAGGAGCTTGGATGTATGGTAGCTAAAGAAGATGCATGAAGGGGGAAGGACCACCTGCACTAGTTCTTCAATTCTCGAGGTTGCTGAATGTTGCTGTTATGGTGTGTTGAAGCCCGTGATGGGGGCTGCACAGGCTGGTTGCGTGAGGGAGTGGTCTGCAGCTTGGTCTCTATCATTGAAGTTATCGTAGGAGCTAGGATTTATAGAGATAGGGAGAGGGGTTGTCGTAGGTGTGGAAGGAGGCTGATAGGGTCTCTTTTGATTTTAGTAGCACATGAATCATGGGTTGGATGATGGGTTGATGGGCAGGTTGTGAGACATGGGTGGTTAATGGGTCAAGTTTAGTTATGGACTTGAACATTTTTCTTAGTAGGTTAAGCTTGATTTGGGTCATGGAATCATATTATTATTTTTTTATTTTTTTATTAATTTATTGATAGACCCTATTTTTATTATTTAAAAATATGACTGGACAAAATTAGGTGTTCACAAGCAGCTTTAGTAAGGAATCGTGTGAGGGTCGCAATCTAGCTAGTCACTGCTGCACTTCTTTGATATTCTGAGGGCTCCATATGTTGAGCACTACTTGGCATTTATCTAGATTAGCTTCAATTCCGCAATGAGTCAGCATGAAACCCAAGAACTTACCTGCTTAGACTTCGAAGGCACATTTTTCCAAGTTAGGTCTCATGTTATACTTCCAGAGTTATGCAAACACTTCTTCGAGGTCCGCAATGTGAGATCTTCCTTGTGGGGTCTTCACTATCATGTCATCAATGTAGACCTCAAGCATCATCCCCACTTGGTCTTCAAAGACCCTGTTCATCATTCTCAGGTAGGTGGCTCCTGCATTTTTCAAACCGAAGTGCATAACCCTGTAGCAGTAGCTCGCCCTATCAATGATGAAGGCAATCTTGCCTTCGTCCCGGAGGTACATTGGGATCTGGTTGTACCTAGAATATGTATCCATGAATGATAGTAAACAAAAATAAGATGAGCTATCCACTAGTTTATCCAAGTTGGGAAGTGGGCACGGATCTTTAGGGTAGGCTTTGTTTAAGTCTGTATAATCTATGCACATTCTCCACTTCCCATTTGACTTCATCACCAGGACCACGTTGGACAACCATGTAGTATAAGGTACTTCCCAGATGAAGCCAGCACTAAGCAACTCCTTCACCTGTTCTTCAATAACATCCTGCCTTTTTAGGCCAACTTTTCTTTTCTTCTGGGAGACCGACCTTGCCTCCTCCCTGATAGACATATGATAGCAGATAAAGGCAAGGTCAAGCTCAGGCATATCAGAGGACGTCTAGGCGAAGAGATCTTTTTTTATTTATGCAAAAGCTCAATCAACTGGCATCTCTCTTCTCCTTCCAAGTTTACTTTAATCTTAGTGACCTGATCTGGCTTGACACTAAGTTAGATAGGCTGTAATTCACCCTCTGGCTGGGGTCTAGTACCTCAAATTTCTTCTTAAACATCTAACTCAGTTATAAGGATATTGATCTGATTCAGAACTAGGGTAGATGTGCTAGCTTTTGCTTTCTTATAGATTCTGCAAATTTTGAGGCTCTTATTATAGCATTTCTAGGCTGCAATTTGGTTGCCCTTTACTGTGACAACCTCATCACTCTTACTAAGAAACTTCATGACCAGGTGGGTGATGGATACCACGGTGATGCACACTTTTTAATTGTCGCATTTGCAAACCCAAGTGTAGGTTGTCTCAAGTAATAAATTTCTCGGTGAGTCCGAGATCGATCCACAGGGAATTGTTGAAGATTAAGGTGAAGTAAATATTTTGTTACTACAGTAAAAATTATTTACTTGGGTAAAAAGATCCACTCTTGGTAAATAAAGGAAAGGTAAGATTAATTCCTTTTATAACTCAATTAGAATCCTCGCAACATGGAGGTTCCAATCGAAAAATATAACGTTAAAAGTCTATTAAAATAATATACGTAATTATATTATGTTTCCTTTAATTATTTATTAATATCATCACTCATAAATGGGATCAAGCATTTACTGTGCCAATATTTTGTCTACAACAAATCAAGATCTCTACTTTATAAGGAGAGTTTCTACCACCAACACTTGTAAATGGGTTAAAGCATTCATTGTGCCAATCTCTTGTCTACAACAAATCAAGAACTCCACTTTACAATGAGGGTTTCTAAATTGATTGGAAACAAAATACAATACGTATAATGACTGCTTAAAAAATACATCATTTAAGAAAAGTCCATTAAAATAATATACATAATTATGTTATGTTTCCTTTAATTATTACCACCACTTGTAAATGGGTTAAAGCATTCACTGTGCTAAAATCTTGTCTACAATAAATCAAGAACTCCTCTTTACAAGGGTAGTTTCTAAATTATTAGAAACAAAATATAACTCGTATAATAGCTACTAGAAAGATAAATCATTAAAGCACAAGAGAGGAATAAATCTAACATTATTTTATTACTAAAAGCTTCACACTTTAGCCCAAGTAGAGAAAAACTTATTTACACATGGAGTAGAAGAAAGAAAAAGAAAAGAATGAAAATTGAAGAACTGAGGAGAGGAGGGAGGAATTCCTCCTCTGTTTCTTGCCTTTGCGTCTCTAGAATCCCCCCTCCCCTCCTGTGCGTTTTTCTTTCATTTGATTGCCTATTTATAGGCAATTTTGAAATGGAGCTATAGTAGCTACAGTAACGCTATAGTACGCTATAGTAATGCTACAGTGATGCTACAGTAATCTACAGTACAAAACTTAACGATTAAGTTTCTGACATTTTATTTTTTATTTATTATTATTTATTATTATTATAATAATTGAGCAAATGCACAGCCGTGTGTCCAGTCATTTTTTCATTTTTGAGAGAAGTGGTCTTCATGAAAGTTGTAGGGCTGGATATTTGCTTTAAAATGGCTTTGGTTTCAGTCCAAAATCATTCCTAGAACTCAAGATATGGTCCAATTACTGCAGAGTATTTAGACCCGATTTTAGCTCCTCTATTTTGACTTCAAAGCCCAATATCACCTCCAAGGAGTCCAATTCTGGAAAAATGTTCATCATCAAAGTTGTAGGGAATTGTCTAAGCTTTCCTACAAGACCAAAATCACATAAATCAGATATTTATAACTCAAATTATAGTTAGTTTACTAAACACTTCTAAAGAGATAATTAAGGTTAATTTATGCAATAATTTATTTAATGATCCAATAAGGTCCAATATCATTAAATGTGTCAAAACCAACTTAATTAAGCTTAATTAAACCTTAAGAAGCCTAGTGAGAGGATTATAAAATGTATAAAATACAGTGTTATTAAATTTCCCCACACTTAATTTTTACACTCCTGGGCAAAACACAAAAGACAAAAACCAAAGAAAAATGACACAGACTCAAAAACTAAAATGTCTAAAGGATTTAATGACTTAAGAAGAGCAACTAGACAATCAAGGATCAAAACATTCATGAGGTAACAATTCTTCACATCTCAAACCAACAAGCAAGGAAACTTCAGTTGAAAAGAATGAATCAAGAATGATAGATCCTCACAAAATTCACTCTCAATCTCTCAAGTGTTTAAAAAGGTTAGTATTTCATTCTATTCAACTCATGAATAATTGCACTACCATAAGCTTGCTTATCTTCTACTTCTCCGCTACTCAAAAACAACATATATACACAAATCATGAGGACTTTATTCAAGGTTATAATGAGGTCAAGGTAAAGGTGGAAGTAATATAGATAAGACAAGTTAAAGACCAAAGAGAATAAAAGAGCATTATTTTATAGTTAGAGTGGAGAAGATGTTTGAGAACATTCAGTCTAACTTTCCCAAGGTTTTCTTAATTCTTTCTCTGTTTGTTTTTTTTTTTCATAAAGAGCATTGACCAATATTTGACTAATGTTTCGTTAAAGATCAATTGGTAGGTTGAATTCATTGTTAGGCTTGAACATTCTCCTTCTATTCCTGTTATTTCTAAGAATTCGCTGGCCAACTCTTTTCTTTTTTTTTTTAAGAAATAATTGCACACATACCCCCACACTTATTTAAGAAACTCATCAGATAACAAAGTTAATGCTCTCTTATTCCCTGAGGCTGAGTTAAAACATGATTTTTCATTTAAGACCCATAATGAGTTCAAAATAAAGAATGGTCAAATAAGTTCAAAGGGGTTAAGCAAAGGAAAATATGCAAGGTTGGCTATTTGGTCAAAGTAGTTAATTCAAAAAAATTGCCTCAATCATGTTTATGTATGCATGTGAAAATGTAGCTTCAAAAAGAATCAAACCAAGTTCTAGAGTAACAATTCCATGAGAAAAAATCACACAAGAAAGAAGAGAATGGTATAGATGTTCAATCTATTCATCGATAGGCTCAAAATATCACAAGGCATATATCCATCATTCTTAATCCACAAAAATTTCAACATCCATAACCAAGCATGTGATGTTTAAGAAAGAAGACAATTTACTCAATCATGTAAATTTTCCTGAATTTGAATTGCTACTTTCACACAACAAAGTATCTACCCCAATCTAGATGCGTCTCAAGAGTAAAATTACCTCCACAGCAAAATTTACTCCTTACTCTGCCATCCTTAACTAGTTTAGCTGTTAGAAAATTACTGACAAACATATAAACACAACAAACATAAACACACTTTCAAACTTTTTTTTTCAAGGTTTTTTTTTTACACAACTCTACACACGACAAACATAAACACACTTACTAATTTTTTTTATACATTTTTTTACACAACTAGTCACACAACTATCCTTCCCCCCAATCAGATCACAACATTGTCCTCAATGTTAAAAAAATAGAAAGGAAAAAGATAGAAGATAGTACTTGTTACCGCAATTACTGAAAAGAGCAACCTCACACAAATATAAACACAAACAAAGTACGATGAACAAAACTAAAGCTTGTAATTATTTAAACAATTGGAGTGTCTGAACTGGCTTTCTTTTCATTCTGCATCCACCTCCACTTCCTTCAGACTAATCAATCTGAGCTGTTATTGGATCAGGTTCATAAACAAAAGCTTCTAATTTATCAATCAACTTATCAACAGTGGAAGCAAAAACAAGAAGTCGTCTTGCCGAAGGTGTGATGAATTTTTGTTCCACAGCATGGTCAAGAAAATATAACAAAAGATCAAAGAAATTATTAATATTCAACAAACCTATGGGTTTTTGGTGGATGTTCAGATGAGCCCAAGAGACAATTTGAAAATTTTCTTCCAAAGTACCAAAACCACCCGGTAAGGCTATGAATGCATCAGAGTGTGCAAGCATTGGCCTCATTCTTTCATCCATAGATGATACTTGAAGTTCCTTCCCAATTATTTTTCCAGTGATGTTCTTACGAGCTAAAGGTTCAGGAATGATACCTAAAACCTAACTGCCTCTTAGATGTGCAGCAAGTGATACAGCCTTCATTAACCCAATGCTACCTCCCTCATATACTAAATGAATTTTTCTCGTAGCAAGTGCTCGACCAAGAGTGATTGCTGCATCTACATACTCTAAACCCTTCCCATAAGTTGACCCACAAAATACACAGATATTGGTAAGTATACGAACAGAAGAAGAAGAAGAAGCTCCCTCCATATCTACACTCACCCTCCCTTTGAATGATTTTGAGTTGAAGGAAAGTGAAGGAAACGTAGTATTTAAATAGGGAAGAGAATAGAAAAAGTAATGATAGCACCTATATGGGTAGGTTGGCTTGTGTCAGAAGATTAAAAAAAAACATTTTTTTTAAAGAAAAAGATATACAAGAAAATATATACATGTAGTTGTGATTGTGGCTCACATCTTCCTCTGGTTTTACATCCAGTAATGGCTTAAACGCCTTCTATGAGTCGAGGATAAGCTTCCCATCCAATTTTCTTATAAATTGGCAAACAGGGTCTTTTTGAGTCAGATTCCCAAAACTGTAACGAGCTTACTTGCCCTTGAAGAGATTTCACAAATTTGAAAAAATTCACAAGAATGCGTCTCAAGAGTCAAAAAGATTTCTCCTAATGACTTCTTACTCTGACCATTCTTAAATGAAAAATATTTTATCTTTTCTATTTACGGAAATCATCTCTAAAGAACAACTTCGCTCGTTACAAGAAAATTGACAATATTGGCAAACCAAGACATGAAATCAAAAATTCATCAGAAAAAAAAATATCATTGATAGGTGTGATTTAAAAAGGTGAGCTTATTGTAAGTATGGACAAATGATCTACAACAATATTTTCGGCTCATTTTGAATTCTTGAAGCAACAAAATCCACCGTATCAATCTAGATTTACAAAAACTTGTTGAGAAAATCGACAAGTGACCAAAATTGTCAAAATGATTACGAGGAAAAAGAAAAACAAACACAAAGACACACAAAATTAAAAAGTAAAAGAGAAAATAAAACACAAAAAGTTAAAACACTAAAGATCTGATTTCACTTGATAAAAGAGAAAAGAAATAAGAAAATAAAATAAAAATTTATACAAAACTCAACTCTTTTTTTTAAATATATATTTACAAGTAGGCGGTATAAACCTGTCATGATAAAAAAATAATATTAAAAAATAGGCAGTATAAACTTGCCATGATAAAAAAAATATTAAAAAGTAGGCGGTATAAACCTGCCATTAAATATTAATAAAGGTGTGGTATTAAACCAACCACCAAATAAAGAAAAATATAAACAAAGGTGTGGTATCAAACCAACCACCAAATAAAAATTAAAAATGGTGTGGTAGAAACCAACCACCAAAAATAAAAATTAAAAATGGTGTGGTAGAAACCAACCACCAAATAAGTTAATAAGCGAGAAAAATTAAAAAGTTAGTATACGAGATAAATTAAAATGTTAGAAGCAAGAAAATTAAAAGGTTAGTAGGTTAATAAGTTAGAAAGTTAGAAATAAAATACAAAAAGTAAAGTACGAGAAATTAAAGTGTAGAAAGTAAATCTAAAATATGAAAACCAGATAATCGGTAAGCCGATTTTTTACTCCAGCGAGAGAAAAAAGAAGAAGAAAGATTATTTCATTAATGATTAAAAATTATAGAGAGATTAGGGAGAGTTTCCCTCACTAAGTTAGTAAAGTATAGAAAAAATAAAAGGGAAAATTACCCCCACTAAATTAGTATGCAAAGATAAAAGGGAGAGATTCCCCCACGGTTAGTAAGTTAGTATGTACAAAAATTAAAAGAGAGAGGTTCCCCCACTAGACAAGAAAACAAAAGGGAGAATTAACCCCACTGTACAAGAAAATAAAAGGGAGAATTACCCCCACTATACGTAAATAAAAAGGCTTAACTTTTTTAAATTTTTTTAGCTTTTTTATTTTTTTATTTTCATATTTTTATTATTATTTTTTAAATTTTTTTATTTTTTTATTTTTTTATTTCCATTTTTTCATTTTTTATTTTTTTTACTATTCATACTATTCGCATACTATTCACGTTACTATTTATATTACTATTCATATTACTATTCACATACTATTCACACACTATTCACTTTTTACTATGTACAAAAATATTTACACCAGAAATTTATTCTTCAAAACAAGTCCCCGGCAACGGTACCAAAAACTTGATGCACATTTTTTAATTGTCGCATTTGCAAACCCAAGTGCAAGTTGTCTCAAGTAATAAATTTCTCGGTGAGTCCTAGATCGATCCATAGGGAATTGTTAAAGATTAAGGTGAAGTAAATATTTTGTTACTACGATAAAAATTATTTACTTGGATAAAAAAATCCACTCTTAGTAAATAAAGGGAAGGTAAGATTAATTCTTTTCATAACTCAATTAGAATCCTCGCAACATGGAGGTTTCAATCAGAAAATATAACGTTAAAAGTCCATTAAAATAATATACGTAATTATATTATGTTTCCTTTAATCATTTATTAATATCATCATTCATAAATGGGATCAAGCATTTACTGTGCCATTATTTTGTCTACAACAAATCAAGATCTCCACTTTACAAGGAGAGTTTCTAACACCAACACTTGTAAATGGGTTAAAGCATTCATTGTGCCAATCTCTTGTCTACAACAAATCAAGAACTCCACTTTACAATGAGGGTTTCTAAATTGATTAGAAACAAAATACAATACGTATAATGACTGCTTGAAAAATACATCATTTAAGAAAAGTCCATTAAAATAATATACATAATTATATTATGTTTTCTTTAATTATTACCACCACTTGTAAATGGGTTAAGGCATTCACTGTGCCAAAATCTTGTCTACAATAAATCAAGAACTCCTCCTTACAAGGGTAGTTTCTAAATTATCAGAAACAAAATATAACTCGTATAATAGCTACTAGAAAGATAAATCATTAAAGCACAAGAGAGAAATAAATCTAACCTTATTTTATTACCAAGAGCTTCACACTTTAGCCCAAGTAGAGAAAAACTTATTTACACATGGAGTAGAAGAAAGAAAAAGAAAAGAACGAAAATTGAAGAACTGAGGAGAGCAGGGAGGAATTCCTCCTCTGTTTCCTGCCTCTGCGTCTCCAGAATCCCCCTCCCCTCCTGTGCGTTTTTCTTTCATTTGATTGCCTATTTATAGGCAATTTTGAAGTGGAGCTACAGTAGCTACAGTAATGCTATAGTACGCTATAGTAATGCTACAGTGACGCTACAGTAATCTACAGTACGAAACTTAATGATTAAGTTGCTGACATTTTATTTTTTATTTTTTATTTTTTATTATTATTATAATAATTGAGCAAATGCACAGCCGTGTGTCTAGTCATTTTTTCATTTTTGAGAGAAGTGGTCTTCATGAAAGTTGTAGGCCTGGATATTTGCTTTAAAATGGCTTTGGTTTCAGTCCAAAATCATTCTTAGAATTCAAGATATGGTGCAATTACTACAGAGTGTTTAGACCCAATTTTAGATCCTCTATTTTGACTTCAAAGCCCAATATCACCTCCAAGGAGTCCGATTCTGGAAAAATGTTCATCATCAAAGTTGTAGGAAATTGTCTAAGCTTTCCTATAAGACCAAAATCATATCAATCAGACATTTGAAACTCAAATTATAGCCAGTTTACTAAACACTTCTAAAGAGATAATTAAGGTTAATTTATGCAATAATTTATTTAATGATCCAATAAGGTCCAATATCATAAAATGTGTCAAAACCAACTTAATTAAGCTTAATTGAACCTTAAGAAGCCTAGTGAGAGGATCATAAAATGTATAAAATACAGTGTTATCACACGGCGCCAAGTACATTTAAGGCAAGGTGGCCAAGATGATGTTGTAGGTCGAGGGGCAGTCTACGACCAGAAACCTGACCTTGATAGTTCTAAAGAGTTTAGGGGACCCCAGAGTTAAGTGGATCTCATAATATCTAGCTGGGATGATCTTCTCACCAGTGAATTCTTTAAGTTCCCTCTCATAGAGGGTTAGCTCTGTACGTGGAAGTTCTAACTTCTAGTAAAGATCCATAAACATGATGTCTGTCGAACTCCCTTGGTCAACGAAGATGTGCCAAACTTTGGCATTGGAAATTATTCTCAAGATAACTAGTGGGTCATCATGATTCAAGATAATTCTGTTGTAGTCCTTATTTGAAAAAGTTATGGGGGGTCTTCCATTCTTCGATCCATGACTTAGTCTCAGAGTGGGAGATGCTCAGCACAGTCATCCTGAGGGCTTTCTTCTGAGCACCCTTGGACAAATCACCACCAGTGAAACTACTTGCAATAGTATTGATGTTCTGTTGGGATAGGCATGGCAATTGTCCTTATCATCAAATGGAGTGTCCCTGTTCTTGTCTTGCTAGTTGTTTGTATCATGGCAAGGTGGACTCTGGGATCTTCTTCTAGGAATCCGGGCCTTTCTTCTTTGCATGGAGATGGGCTTCGTTGAGGGCTGTGTCTCCCTTCTCTCCGCCTTCAATGGCATTCATTACCTTGATCACGATTGATGAATTGTTCCAGTCCTCCTACTCTAATCAAGAACTCAATGGCATCACAGAGTTGGTAGCAGTCTTCAATTTCATGGCCATAGCTTTTGTGCTATTTATAGTGTTTGGAGCGATCTTTCTGCTTATGCTTCTTCAAAGAGGGTGGCCTCTTGATGTTCTGGAACTCTGTTTGAAACACCTCCCTCAAGATTTTCTCGTGTGAGGAGTTCAGAGAAGTGTAATTGGAATATTTTCCCCGGGGTGGACTATCCTTGGGGTTCCAGGACCGTGAGGATTTATGGTTGACTTTCTAGTGAGAGGACTCACCTTTCTCCAAACTCCTTTGGGCCTCAGTTACCTCTTCATGGTTGATGTACTTTTGGGACCGTTGTCGAAATTCTACCACGGTCTCTAATTTTTTTCTTTGCTGAAGGCACAAAAAACTTAGAACCGACTTGGAGGCCATTTCTAGCATAATGGAGGGCAATTCTATTGTCAAAGTTCTCCACATTAATACAATCCATGTTGAACCTTGTAACATACTCGTGAAGGGCCTCATGGTGATCTTGGCGAATCTTGGATAAAGATTCAATAGACTTGAGTTGTTCCTTGCTAGTAGTGTACTGGAGCAAGAAATGTTGTCTAAGATTCGGCTAGTCAGTGACGGGTCCTCGTGGCAAAGTAATGAACCATTTGAGGGCTCCTTTCTTTAGGGAAAAGGGAAAGGAATGACATAGTAACTGTGAGGATCCGCCATGTAAGCACATAGATTGAATGTAGACGTCTATATGTTCTTGGGGGTCCATAGTCTCACCATAGAGCTCCACATTATGTAACATCCTCTTTTTAGCACGTTAGACTAGTTTATGGTTACAGAGGTAGCATAATACTTGATTAACATGTCTGCTTAATTTTGTGACAAACAGAGTTAGTTTAGGCAGTTTGTTATAACTCAGAGTGTGAAAAGTAGCTTAAAATGACTCAGATAGTAGCATAAATTGCTAAGTTGATGGAAATAAACCTAGAGAGTTTATTTCTAAGTCACAAATAGGTAGACAACGATGTAGTTAAAATTTGAGAGTAATCAAAGTTAGTTTGGTAATTTTAGGCATATTGGTTGTGCGTTATGCCGGATTGATTAGTAGCAGATATAGAAAAACAGAATATTAGTAAAACAATAATTTAGATGAATCTTAGTATTTATTCTAAAGTTGTTGGAAGTTAGAAAACTTGATTTAGCATAACTCAAGTGTCTTTAGTAGATATAAAGTTCTAGCTTTAGGCTTAAGTACCAAAGTTGGACTTTGGCTCCTTATTTTCCTTCTTATCCCACGACTGAAACTTGAAAAGAGAAATAGAAATGGAAAATGAGAGAAGCGAAAAGAGAGAAGGAACTGAAGGGAGAAAGAAGAGGGGAAAGAGGAGGAGAAGCCAAGGGGAACTAGAAGATCAAAGGGAAAAGCTTAAAGATCATCTTGTCTACAAGAGGTAGGGGAACTTACCTTCATCTTTTTCTTCTCTTCTTCATCCCATTCTTAGTTTTTCTTGATGAAGGAAAAATGAGTTTTAGTGATGTTAGTGAAGATTGAGGCTTGATTCTTGCTTCTGTAGTTGAAGTGAGTTTGTGTATAGCTAGTTTGATGCATGGTTGTCAATTTTGCTTCCTTAGAATCCATGATGTCCACTTGAGTTGTGTTTTGAGAAATGGATTTTTAGGTTGATGATTGGTGCTTAATCCATGTTTTAATGAGTTCAAGTTAGTGTTTGATGATTCTAATATGATTAGAGATCATGTTTAGGATCGGAAATCTTTTAGAATCCATGATATGAGAGCTGGATTTGAGTTTGAGAATCAATTATGCAGAAAAATCATTTTTGCAGAATTTCTCATGTAGTATGGCGCCTAGGCTCTATTTGACATGCCTAATGTGGACTAAAAAAATTTTAGTCCAGACCAGATAGAGAGTGCCACGCTTAGGAGTGGGAGGTTCATGCCTAGGCATGAGACAAGGTAGCATCCTGCAGCTTTTAGTGTTTGTAGCATAACTTGAGCTATAGTTATTAATAATCACATATTTTATACGTTAATAAACCCTCATTTTTAGTCATTTACACTCTCCATGTACTTAATTGATTGAGCTTGGTCATGTTTTGTAAGTTTGAGCTCAAATTGGACTTAATTGATTTTTTTTCCAGCATCATTGAGGTTTGATACTATTTTTGCATTTCGGCCATATCTTGAGTTATAGATGTCTAAAAATTACATATTTTACCTTGTAAGAAATATGAGAGAGAGATCTACAACTTTTATGTGATCTCCAGGGCATAATCGGACATGTAGTGGATCTAATTAGGCCTAGAAGTCAGAACATGAGTTTAGAGACCCTTTGGGAATGTTTTGTCTATAACTTGAGTTGTAGACATCCAAATGACATGAGGTTTGGGCCCAATTACTCATAATGGACCCATATTTGTAACTAATTAGATTCTAATGATGTGAGGCCAAAATAGGAGTTTATTTATAGCTATAGAAGTAGAAAACCGAGATCAATTTTTCATTCCACACTTTTTTCTCACCCTCTCTCTAGATCTTTCTTTCTCTCTTCTTTTTCCACATTTTTCTTCTTCCTCAAGCTCCTTCACAGTGATAGCTATGGAGGGCTAAACTTCTATAATCAATTCAGAGATTCTTAAAGAAATTATGGTTTGGATTCTTGAGATCTTGGTTCTATTTTTGTGTTTGAATTGCATTTGAATTCCTCTTCTCCTTCTTCTTCTTGATCTTGAATGCATGAATGATGATTCCATTTATGTTTGATCTAATTAGATCTCAATTTGAGATTGAGAATTATGATGAGATTAGGTTGATTGATATGAATTAATCATGAAATTGCAGAGGAGGTTAGGTTACTGATTTGTGCTTAGGTTAATTGAATTCGGAGATCAAATTAATATAGATCTAACATAAATTTTCTGATTACAAATTTGTGTGTAATTGTTAATTGAATTCTAGAAGATTGTGTAGTATAAATTCTGGATTTGATGCAGAGATTTTGGTTGAATCCAAATTAACCATTTAAATGCACTTCAAATGTTTGTTGAAATATCCATTATAGAATCAGCCCAATTTCAGATAGATTTTCTGAATTGATTGCTCTTTTAATTAAATTTTTCTCACTTTAATTCTATTATTTTACATATTCTAAATTGTTAAATCCCTCCCCTAATTTTTTATTGATCTGATTAAATTGCATTTACAATCCTTAAGAGACGATCTAATGTTGTTTCCTATGCTACAAGCCATAGGCATAACTCGGTTACAATTTTGATTGAGTTCGGTGTTCGCCAAAATTTTGGCGCCATTGCCGGGGATTGTTAGTTGCAATATGATCATATTAAGTCCCTCACTAACCCCTGTGTTTCAGTGTTTTGGTGGTTTTCAGGTGAAAACGGGTGATTACGAGTCACTTTGCAGAATTTCGTATTGACAACAAACGTGCCCAGAATGAGCTAAAACTTGGTCAGTTAAAGGAAAATGGCTAAATAAACAAGGCTCACAGTGCATTGTAAGGTCACCCCTGGTTTTCCAAAATTCCATCATTTAAACCATTTTTTCAATTTTTTAATATTTTTATTACATTTTTTAGTTTTATTTTTGTGTAGTTTTCATGTTGTGGTAGTCCCTTGATTTTTAAAAATATTTAGATATAGTTTCTGTTAAGTTTTTGTGTAATTTTTACCATTGCTTTGTGTTTTTGTGTATTGAGTCGATTTTGAGTCCCTATAGTGATGTTTAATATTCCTGATGCCTTGAAATATCCTTTACAAGATCTGTTTTTCAATTAGATGTGATTGATTTGCTTATTGATATGCATGTTGATATGCTAGTTGAATTTCTTGAAATTGTGAGATTTTTGGATAGTGTTGATTTTCTTGGATGTTCTGGATGTGACGAGACTAGTATGTGTGCTGCATGTTCTGAAATTTTTGCTGTTGTGGGAGATGATGTTTCATTTTCTGAATTTTCTTCTTCTGTGCGATATGATCATGTTATTTTGGAGGATTGTACACATATTATAGGTGATGCTGCAGTTACATCAGCAGAATTAATTTCTTTAACCAGATTGATACATTCATTGCAACAACCATCTACCCTTAAAGGATTTTCAAAGAAGGGAGAAGAGCATCGGATGGCGGTCACTACTATGGTGGATTTTGTTTTTGGGCCATGGTCCAACATAAACAAGAAAAATGAAGTTGATGAAGTACACATATTGAATTCTAGTGGTAAAGCCAAGCAAATTAAGGAAGGCGAATGGGACCCCAGTGGAAGCTCTCATGCTTCAAGCTTAACTTGGTCTTGATCATTACACTTCAAGCAATGGGACCCTGGTGGAAGTCTCTTCACTTGATAAGGATGTTTATTCTTTCTCTATTTTATTTTACTTGTCCTTCATTAAATGATGATTTTGATGGATGTTATTTTTCTTTTGAGCTTTACATTGAGGACAATATAAAATTTAAGTGTGGGGGAGGAATTTTAGCATTTTGATATTCTGTTGTTTCTATTTTATTTCTGTTTTCTATTTCTGCATTTAAATTCATTTCTGTTATTTTTCTACTATTTCTGCTTTATTTCTTTTGTTGCGCTTAATTTTGTTTCTGTCTTAATTTTGCTATTATTTTGTTTCTATTTTTCTAATTTTTATTGTTAATTTTTTGTTTGTTCTTGATTTACATTTCTTCTATTTTTGTTGTTTATGTAATTTTTCTACTACTATTTTTTTTAATTTTGTTTTCTATTTTTAAAGAAAAAATTGTGTTTTTAATTGTTTTCCAATGATATCTTGAGATTTTTGAAGTTTATGAGTTTGAAGCAATTGAAAATCAAGGTTCATAGCATGATTGAATAAATTTTTTTCCTTCTTAAATTTGACATGCTTGGTTTTGGATGTTTGATTAGTGGATTGAGCTTGATAGATATATACCTTATGAGACTTTGACCCTTTTGATGGATGAATTTAACATTTATACCATTCACCTCTTTCTTGTGTGATTTTCACTCATGTCAATTGATCATTCTAAAACTTGCTTTGACTCTTTTTGAGGCTACATTTTCACTTGCATGTATGAACATGATTAAGGCATTCTTTCTTGAATTAGCTACTTTGGCCAAATAACCAACCTTGCATCACTTCCCTTTGATTAACAACTTTGAGCCTATTAGCCTATCCTTTGTCTTAGTTCATTCTATGTTTTATGTGAAAAACCATGTTTTTACCTTACCTTAGGGAATGGGAGAGCATTGGTTCATTTTCATTGGATATTTAACTTGTCATATCAATATTGGGTATTTAACTTGTCATATCTATATTGTTTCCTTCCCTTACCTTGGCCCCATTACAACCTTGAATAAAGTCCTCTTGATTTATGTGTACATGTGTTTGAGTAGTGGAGAAGTAGAAGATAAGCAAGCTTATGGTAGTGCAATTTTCTTGGGTTGAATTAAGTGAACTACTTACCTTATAAACACTTGAGGGATTGAGAGTGTATCTTGTGAGGATCTATCATTCTTGAATCATGCTTTTCAAATTGAAGATACTTTTCTTGTTGGTTTAAGTGTGAATAAATGTTACCTCATGACATGGGGTTTGGGCCTAATTACTTATAATAGACTGAACTTTGTAACTAATTGGGTTCTAATGATGTGAGGCCAAAATAGGAGTTAGTTTATAGCTGTAGAAGCAAAAAATCGAGATCAGTTTTTCATTCCACATTTTTTTCTCACCCGCTCTCTAGATCTTTCTTTCTCTATTCTTCTTCCTCCTTCTTCTTCTTCCTCCTTCTTCTTCTTCCTCCTTCTTCTTCTTCCTCAAGCTCCTTCATGGTGATAGATATGAAGGGCTAAACTTTTGTAATCAATTCAGAGATTCTTAAAGAAATTGTGGTTTGTATTCTTGAGATCTTGGTTCTGTTTTTGTGTTTGAATTGCATTTGAATTCCTCTTATCCTTCTTCTTCTTGATCTTGAATGCATGAATGGAGATTCTATTTATATTTAATCCGATTAGATCTCAATTTGAGATTGAGAATTATGATAAGATTAGGTTTGTTGATATGAATTAATTACAGAATTACAGAGGAGGTTAGGTTACTGATTTGTGCCTAGGTTAATTGAATTCGAAGATCAAATTAACATAAATTTAACATGAATTTTGCGATTGAAAATTTGTGTGTCATTTGTTAATTGAATTCTAAAAGATTATCTAGTATGAATTCTGGATTTGATGTAGAGATTTTGGTTGAATCCAAATTAATCATTTAAATGCACTTCAAATGTTTGTTAAAAGATTCATGATTGAATCAACCTAATTTCAGATAGATTTCTAAATTGATTGCTCTTTTAATTGAATTTTTCTCACTTTAATTCTATTATTTTAAATATTCTGAATTTATAAATCCCTCCCCCAATTTTGGCTTGATTTGATTAAATTGCATTTACAATCCTTGAGAGACGATCCAATGTTGTTTCCTATGCTACATGCCATAAACATAACTCGATTACAATTTTGATTGAGTTTGGCTCTTGTAAGTTATCGAAATGACCTACTTTTTATTGCATTTGAAATCTAAGATACAAGGCTTAATGTGGTAAAAAAATTAGATTTTTACTATAACCCAATGGGCCCTAGTTTAGGTTTGAATTTGAGTAAGATTCTACAGAAATAACCAGACTGACACCTGTTAAACTATATTGTATAACTTCTTTCTCAGAGGTGCAAATTACATGAGACCGGTGGAATTTTGAAGTTAACATGTAAGGCTATGAGTGATAAAAATTTGAAGAATTTTACACTCTTTATGCATTCTAGTTTCGTTTTAAAGTAAGGTCAGATTCTGGGGAAATAGGTAGTTGCCTTATTTTAACTTATGCATTTTGTTGCATAATTTTAGCTACACTAAGTCAAATGAAGTGAGGTTTATTTCATTTGAAAGATATGAGATAAGACTATTTTCTTATAAAATTCCAGAATTTTAGAAGTTAGGATGTACTTTTGGGGCATTTGTGAAAATCAGTCTTTCTAGGCGATTAAACTAGAAAATGTCAAGATATGTTTCTTGTTGAAATAAAGTTTCCTACTTGTTAGGATCTCTTATACATGCTTTTTAGTGTATGTTAAGATATTACTAGGGGGTTTTCATTAAGAGGATGACCATCTAGTATATATGTGAGAGTTATAAGCCTTATGGTGACCAAGAGTAGTGGATTGCCTAAAATAGGTATCTAGGACCTCGAGTACACTAGGGTGGCATAGTTTACCACTTATGGTGTGAAAACAAGGCAAGCTAGATACAATAATAATTATTATGATTACTTAGCTAGAAATATGGAATATGCTCCTCTATGAGTTAGAAGCAAGCTAAGAGTACATGTTTGTTAGAATTTAGTTCTTCACATGGTTAGAGAGAATCATATGATGGCTTAATGTGGTGATTTTGTTTGAGTTAAACATAATACTGCATAGTTTCCTGTTACTTGCTAATTCCAAAGTAAAATAATATTTAATGATATATAATCATATGGCCAAAGGATATAAAGGGAAAAGTCCAAAAGTCTCTGTGAGTGAGAATTTAGCCCTAGCTGCTCGTTAGTGCCAGGATTGCTAGTTTATATGTAGTGGAAATAGTACTCTCACTAATGTGAGTAGGAACCAGACCACTCATTATCCGGTAGTTTGAAGAGTCAGTCTTCTTAACTACCAGTTTAAAGAGAACGTGGAATATACAAGTGACACCCACACACAATTCTACACCTACACAATCACATTGCATTTCATAATTATCACTCCTGAACATTGCATACATGTGAGTATATGGTATCCATATTCATTTTCTATTCCTTGGCAATTGTATGGGCAGTCACCTAGTATAGATGATATTGTACGACTGTATGGGCGGTTGTTTAATATCATTGATTATATACTTCTGAGTTTAAGGTTAGTGATTGGCTTAGTGAACGTTTACATAGAGTAAGATAATGTAAATGTTTGAGTGGCATAGAGTAAAGATTTCATTACTAGTTGCTAATCCTACATTTTAGAGTCAGTAGTTTATTCATAGAAGAATGTTATATGTGCATTACTTATAACAAGTTTATGAATGAACTAGTTGTGATATGTTACAACTGTATAGATAATTGTTCTTATCATATGAGTAAGGGGCTCAAGCTTATAGATTATACGTTGTGTTTAGTGAACTTTTACATAACAGTAGCATGTGAATGTTCTAGTGATATTAAATAAAAATTTAATATCGTGTAGCAACTATAATCTATTGTGATTAAGCTCGAGTATTATGACATTAAGTAGATGTGAAACAGCTTTGATACGTTATACAGTTATATGGGCGATTGTATAATGTGGATATGTGATTTATATTATTTAATGCCATGAAATATATGAATATTACTGAGACTTTTTATCTTCTCACCCTTTTTCTGTGTTTCCATGGTAAAAGTAGATCAAGACCCTTTAGAAAGTAAGAAGATAAAGAAACCGAAGAACTAATGTAGTTTAGCTTTCTTTGTTTCTTTTATAGACAAGCTTGTATAATTAGTTATATATTGGTTTGAAGATGTATAAGTTGTATATATAACACTTTGCCCCTGGGGCTATTGATGTATATGTGTATGACTTTTAGTTAAGGCTCTCCATAATTATTTATAAATGTTATGGATTAGTTGATTATTATGTTAGAAGTAGCATAAGTATTACTGTTTATCCAAGTATTTGTTAGTTATATTTGGGTAACGATACTAGGATGTTACACATTAGCAGGAAATTAAAAATTTCTTGGGACTCTATACTCCAGGAGTTGAGCAGAGAAGGGTTGCTCTTGATCACCGAGGTCCAGGTTATTATTAACAACATGGGACATTTCTGGCATCATGCAGTCCCCTCCAGTTGTTAACCATATTCTGCCTTTCGTTCTGACATTGCATTCTAGGCTGACCTTTCTACGTAGTCTGTCCTAGATCCTCCAATATATCGTATTGTTCTTCCAACATCGCCATATGTTGTTACACCATATCCTGGAATTAGTTTTTGGATATGTGGGACTAAACTGTGTGTTCTGGACAAGACATATGATCACCAGCTTCAACGTTCGTGGGTCCTAGGCACTGGTGAACTGGGATTCTGGATCTATGAATGTCAGAATGAACTCCTTGCATGTGGATTCCAAGTCTTTCCCTCAAAGGAGCCCTATGCGATGGGCGAGGGCTCTCTTTAGAAAGCGAGGTTTCATGTCCATCGCGTAGAAGTTTTGCTTTGGGTTCCTGGTTTCTTACGGTGGAGGCTTCAGCAATTACTGGTGGAGTAGAGTGAGGAGGACACTGCACCATTGGTCCTTGCCTTTTGTAACACCCCAAATTTTAGACTATGTTACAGAACTGACAGAATTACACTGTTTTGTGTTTTCTGTGCAATATAAAAATAATTTGACTGTTCCGATACTTTTTTTGATTGTTTTGTGTGATTTACTCTGGGTTAGGAAAATAATATTTTTCTGGCCGAAAAAATCTTATTTTAATTATTCGGGACTGGGGGATCTTACTAAACCCAATTCCGAGTAATATATATATTAATCTTTTAATTTTTAGGATTTAACTGTGTAATAAAATAATTTTATATTATTATAATATTATTTTATTTGACAGTACCTACTGTCTCAAAAATAGTAGAAATTTGCTCCAAAATGACCATGGACCCTGAGAAGTCTGTGGGACCCACGTCTAGAGTAGCAGTCAACGATTCTGACTAGACTGAATTCTAAGCCAATAGGAACCAGTCAACGAAAGTGGCTTGAAATTTCTAAACCAATAAGAATTGGTCAAATAAAGAGGCAAAGACTTCTTTGTGGACCATTAGATGTAAAGCTTGATTAAGATGCTTTTGATCTTAACCGTTGATCAAATCAATGGTATGTGAGCAATCCTAATTAAATCACTAAGTGATATCCACCTTAGATTAAATCAATGAATAGGAAACAAAGTTGAATTCAATGGCTAGGATTGAGTCAAATATAGTGGCTTGATTAATTAACTAATTAAACCTAATTTGGTTAATCTAATTACCTAATTAAGGAACTAAGTAAACTAACCTAGTTATTAATTAGTCATAATCTAATTACTAATTAGATATCCTAATTTTATTTAGAGGCTATAATATATGCAATTGTATATTTAATTAATTAGTTATGTAATTAGAATATTAGTTAAGTGTAATTAGGAAACTTAACCTAATTAATTAGTTATTTAATTAGCATGCAATTAGACTTTAATCTCTTGAATCTCTCCTATACACTCACATGGCAGCCCCCTCTCATTTACATACTCAATATTCACTTTTTCATTCACCTAAATCTAAGCCTTCTATTCTCTCAAAAATTCCCAAGAACACCAAGCATCTTTTCTTTTCTTTTTCTCTCTAGTTTTCGGCCCAAGCACTCAAATCCACTACCTATCTTCTATAATTTTTCCTATTAGCTTTTCCTAAGCCTAAACTATCTCTTAAATACTTTTTATTTAGAAGATTTTGTGAAAATCTTACTCCTTCTACTCCAAAATCCAAGCTTTTGTTTACTTCCCTAAAGGTAAACTTTGGTTTTCATGGTTTCAAATTTAGTTTGTGATTTTCTAAACTATGTTTGTTCCATGGTTTTCCATTATGAAGCCTTGTATGTGATTTTGCTTATTGTTTAAGAATTTTAGGGATTTATTTTGAGGGCTACACGAAAATCAAAGGAGAGGATGAGACTAGGAGATCCTTGTCTTCAAGAGGTAAGAGGGAGATTTAATCTCATCAACCTTGTGTGGTGATGAGAAAATGGATTGTATGTATGTGAAGAATCCATAAGGATTCATTTGTGTGGTTGTTTATTGTTTTTCCTATTTGTGGTTGATTTTGTTTGCTAGCATGTTTATAGTTTTTAAAATATATTGCATGTGTTTATAGTTTTTAAAATATATTGCATGTGTTTATAGATATATGATTATTAATGTAGGATGTGAATAACATGTAAGGATTGTATGAGTGTTCCAAAGAACACAATAGAGGCTCACGGCTTCTCCAAGAAAAAGAGAACCAAAATGTTCTCAACCATTTTCTAAAATAATGATTTAATGAATTTAGGTAAATTAATGAATTTGAAAATGATTTAGATCGATTTTGGCCAACATGCCATTTAGTGTACATTTGAATTCCAAATTTATTTTCTAAGGTAGGTTAAATAACTAATCTACAAAAGAATTTGATTCTAATGAATCTTTGAGAAATAAACTGAATAAAGTTAGTTTTAGAATTTTAGGTTAGAAGGATTTGTCATAACTAAGAAATAAAGGAACACTTAAAAATACTAATGTAGAGCTGACTCTCTGAGTTTTGAAGCGCGTTAGCAAGTTTCAAGGTGTAACTATTGGGTAAGGTTAAAATGAACAGTATTTAGAGGAAAACGTCAAAAATATAATATACTAATTTTCTAGGAAAAATGCTGCCAAAATTTACTAAAATCAGACAAATAAAATGAAAAGATTCCATAATATATTTATAACGTAAGAAAAATATTCTACGTAGTTTAAAAGTACTAGATAAAGCCTATGCATTGTTAAAATAAAGACTTTAAGCTATATGGCTAAGAAAATGATTTAAAAATCTTACGCGATTGAGAAAATGATTTAAAAACATTATACGATGTTCAAAAACATCAAAATATATTTACGCGATTTAAAAACATTTGTAAAAGTGATGCGATTGTGAAAACGTGATAAAATTTTTACGCAACTAAATGGAACAGTGAGTTTTACTGTCTGGCCAAAGTGGTGGACCCGAACATGTTGTGAGATAGTACTGTCAAGTGGAGATATACTATATTTTGGAACGTTGAGATTGAGGGTATTTTTGTAAATATGGTAATATATTGAGACTAAGGGTATTTTGGTAATTCTTGATCATGCTTAGAGAGTTGTGTCAATTAGGTTGATAATTGGCGATTGATTGACGAGATGAATTACACCGTGTTAAGGGTGTGATAGGCGTAATGTGGTTCATTATTTGAACTTGGAGGCGTTAGTGTGCGGGGAATCCCATATTTGGATAGTTGGTAGCGCCTCTAGGGCATGGTACCGAGGAACACACTAATGATCTCGACAAACACTATTCTTAATCGAGATCTTGTGGAGACTATTTAGTACAATGCCTGTAGTGCACGATGTATTGGACTGTGTACTACTACACGATGTTTTGGACTGTGGACTATAGACACGACGTTGGACAGTATAATAGTTTGGTTGGGCAGCCTGGGGTACTGATAGTTCTCTTCGGATTATTCTCTCTGATATCTGTGTTTAGCTCCATGGAGTAGGAACGAGTCAGTGTGTGTTAGCATTCATGATCTGCATTTTAATGTTTACTATAGTCTGTGTTCGAATGTATGATGTATTAAATTGATATTCTATATATGATATGATGGTATGTATTATTGTGATATTTGTTTGTATTATCGTTTTCTTTATTGCCATACTGGTAATGATGTAGATTGTCTCACCTCTTTATTGTATTGTTCTATCTGTTTTTATTTTATGTTTATATCTTTGAAGACTACAATGGCGGCAAGGAGAGGTCAATTAGGTTTCTTTAGACTACAGTTTCTTGAAGGCGTTGAGGCTTAGTATGTCCACTGGGACATAGGACACATAGAATATAGTGGTGATGTTACTTTATCAGTAAGTAGGACTCGCCATGGGTTCATTACTTCATTTTATATGGTTGCTTTCGCAGAGGTTATTTTACCTATCAGGGAGTTGTGGAATGAATTTCACCACACTCCTAGAGAGAACTTCGATATATTTTTGGGTTGAATTTCTATCGGTCAAGACATTCCCGACTAGGGAATTTGTCTTCTGACAAGGGCTCATGTCTTAGGTGTTATGTTTTAGTATTATACTGACTTTTTACTACTTTATTAAATATTTGTAGTTGTAAATTAATTGTATGCTTCAGACAAAATCATATGTATATTATGGTGTGATGATGTTTTATCTTATTTTGTTTTCCGTGTTATTTTATTTAACATTATAATTATAAAAAGGAGAAAATTTTACCACTAATATTATTTATGTACCAAACATTTTACAACTTGGGTAAGAATTTTATTTGATCTTATTTTCTTGCATTAAAAATGTGACATCCCCACAAGAGTGTTACACCTTTGGTCTGCAGAGGTTTGCGCAGCGTTTCTTCTTGAGTTTTGTCTTGTGTTCACCATGGTTGTGTGAGAATAGAAGTTTATGACTCCCACAGATGGCACTAATGTTCTGAAGTGGATTCAGTGGTGTACCTGAGATAAGCACATCATGATGGTTTCCTCCTTATGCAACAGTAGCAGAGCGCGTTGAACTGGGGGGTTGGTACGTACAAAGGGACTCCAACGCTCAAGTCAGGTTGTGCACAAGTAGGTTTTATACAATGAGAGATAAGTTACCTATGAAGGTGAATAAGCTAGGTATTTATAGAATTTAGAGAGATACGTTCCCGTAATAGTTGCAGGAAGAGATACGTTCCCTTATTAGTTGCAGAGGATCCTTATATTATCATAATATCGATACTTCAATTATGGGCTGTCAAAGGCAGTTATGGGTACTATTATTACTCAAGATCATGATTGGTAATCACAGATAATTGCAAGACTTATCTATCGAGTAGATTTCACGGTTATGTTGTTGCAGCCCATGTCGTACTCTAATATGTGCAATGCCGGGATCTCATCTGTGTCATAAGCGAGTCTTGTTGAAGGTGTCAATGACGGACTCCGGCATTACGCGGGCTAGGTGGATCCATGGGACATGATCCCAGATCATAGTTCAAAACACCACATAACAGAGAAGTAAAAGAGGGTTCCAAAAGGGAGGAGTGTAGAACATACAAAGAAGAAAAACAGAGACTATTATCCATAAAACCCATAGCTTTGCAAACACCAAATTGGACTTCCATCTTTACCATATAAAAGAAACCAAAAATAAAACCCATCACCCTAAATTCAATTCC
The DNA here is from genome assembly GCA_029884595.1 of Ormosia semicastrata. Taxonomy (NCBI): domain Eukaryota; kingdom Viridiplantae; phylum Streptophyta; class Magnoliopsida; order Fabales; family Fabaceae; genus Ormosia; species Ormosia semicastrata. Next base: position 67,194,848 of record JAQQTO010000061.1, on the reverse strand, counting down.
TTTGTTCACCCAAACTCCGACCTTAATAACTTATTTCACATAGCCGCTAGAGCTCCCGCACATGAACTCATTCATTGCTCCACTTCTAAAGCCATCAACAGTATCCATCACACTATTCAACCATAATTTCAATAACTCAAACCCAAATCACTATGGTAACCACCTAACCAAACTATTTTGGACCATGATCCGAGATCCTAATCAAAAAGATCAACCCGACACACGCTCTACCAGACTCTGCCATTAACACCCCAGAAAGGTCTGTAAGATCTCGGACTACGGCATTGGGCCATATGACGAGGATCGCTGAGTCAGCGCAGATTCTCATAACTGCCAATTAAGATCTTACGAGATTATAGGCTCCATAATTGCCTCTAACAATGGATAACTGCAACATCTGCATTCTGATAATATAGGGATCCTTATCTCTAATATCAGGAAGGCAATCCCTAACAGGATCCTAATCTGGAACACCAGCACTTAATATGGATTGCTTCACGATTCCCATCGTGCTCCATAAATACCAGGCTAAGTTAGCCTAATAAGGTATCCGTTATCATATAGCATAAACCCTACTTGTGCATAACTTGACTAGAGCGTTGGAGTCCCTTTGTAGGTACCCTCCCCATTCTGGTTCAACACGCTTGGCAACGACTGTGCAAGGAGGAAACCACCACATACATGCCTATCTTAGGTACCCTCTGAATCTACTTCAGAACATTGGCACTGACTGTGGGGACCTAATAAACATCTATTCCTGCGTCAACCATGGTGAGCACAAGACAAAACCAAAGGAGAGGAAGTGTTGCACATGCTGCCCCTGCCCAAGGACAGGGCCCAGCGGCTCAACGCGACCCTCATTTTGTTGCACCACCAGAAACCTCCGCCGCTAGAAGCAGGCCTATTTTGGTATAGACTCTCAACGAGGGGCACGAAACCTCGGCATCGGCTGAAAGCCTCGCCCCCTCTCGAAGGGTCTCTGTTCGGGATAGACTTGTCTTTCCTCCTGGTGGTGGAGAAAATAATGCGAACCAAGGAACGAGGATCCCAGTGCACGCCCGTTTGGGAATCTCAAATTTGGATGCAGACTATATGTCTCATTATGAGGACAACACGCAATCTGCAATGGTGAGGACTAATCTTCGAACTGTTACATCAATAGACTGCATTGATAGGAATCCAATGACGTCAGTTGGAAGAACAACATTGTCGCTTGGAAGATTTATAAAGATCTGTACGTGCTGAAAATGATGACAGAGAGTGAAATGCAGTTCACAATAATCGAGAAGCCCAGCGTGTCGGTGCCGGGATCATTGGAAATAATGACCCCGCCCCCGGCCGCTAGCAATAATTCTCAGATGCTCTAATGGCATACAAGATCCCAAAAACTTCAAACCTCCAAGTAACTTGGAGCCTTATGATGGGACCACGGATCCGCAGGAGCATTTAGATGCTTACACCCAGTCCATGTAGCTTTATGGGTACACCTCGAAATTGTGGTGCCGCGCTTTCCCTCTCTTTTTGAATAAGGATGCTCTCCACTAGTTCGTTACTTTACGAACAAAAATTACAGGATGGGAAGACCTCACACAACACTTCTTACTATACTATACTACTGCCAAGGAATGGCCGAAGTCGATTGATTCTCTTTCTAGAACCTGCCAAGGAAGCAACGAATCCTTGCACGAGTACATTAAGAGGTTCAGTCATGCTTGCATGGGTATAGAGAGCCTTGATGACAAGATAGCCCTCCATTATGCCAAAAACAGTCTTCGGACTAATTCAGATTTTTTTCGGTCGCTTGCTAAAAAGAAGCCAGCCAGTTTAGATGAGTTTCACTTGCAGGCAGACAAATACGTCAAATTGGAGGAAATTACTAGGGCTAAAGAGAGCTTGGAAAATGGCGAACCCGTTCACTAGAAAAAGAATCAGAACTCTAACCAACCTCGGGACTCCTCTAAAAGTGAATGATATAGGCCCAAGTACTTTGAGTATACTCCTTTGAACACCCCTCGAGAGATAATCTTGAAGGAGGTCCTTCAAACCAAGTTCTAGGATATCAAGAGGCCACCATCTGTGAAGAAGCAATTCCACAGGGATCATTCAAAACATTGCAGGTGGTATAAGAGCTACAGCCACGAAACAGAAGACTATTACCAGCTTCGAGATGTTATCGAGTCCCTGATCAAAGAGGGACAACTGCAAAAGTACATCAACGGTTTCTGAGGTAATGAGAATTGTAGAAGACATAGGGATTAGAGATGAAGCCGCAGTCCATGGCGGAGTCCAAACCAATGTCAAGAAAGAAGAACCCGGAGTCTCACCAGAAGAACCCAGAGCCCCACCAGAAGATATCGAACCTTGCCACGCCGTGATGTCGAAAACAAGCAAGATCTAAACCGAGATACTCAAGGCGGGGGTTACAGGAAAGACAGACTTATCAGTACCATCTCTGAAGGTTTTGTAGGTGGTGATTTGTCTAATAATTCCCGGAAGAAAGCACTCCGGACAGCGATCTTCAGTGTATCTAGTTCTTCGCGAATACCATATGTTGAAGATAGTGATGCACCACCCATTTCCTTCTCTGACAAAGACTACGATGATATTATCCGAGATCATGATGACCCACTGGTCATATCCAAAATAATATCCAATGCCAAAGTCCGTTGTATCTTTGTGGACCTGGGGAGTTTGGGGAATATTATGTTCATGGACGCCTTTGAAAGGCTGGATTTCCTTCTATCCGTATTAACACCATATGAAGGTGAACTTACCGGCTTCTCCAGAGAAAAGGTTACCCTGGTGGGATATTTTGAAACTTTCTTGACCTTGAGTGATGACAGCATGTACAGAACTATCAAGGTGAGATTCTTGGTTGTGGATTGTCCCTCAATGTACAACATTATTCTGGGTCATCCTACATTGAATGGCATTGCCGTTGTAGTCTCTACCGCCTACCAGGCCATGAAATTCCTTAATAAGAATAATAAAGTGGTCATGGTCAAAGGCAATCAGATTGCAGCCCGCAAATGTTATAATAACAGTTTGAAGATTAGTAGGGCTTCCAAGAAAACAAGGGTGTGCACATCCGTCCCGACCCACGATCAAGTCAATATCCTAATGACCGAGTTGGATGCATGTGAGGAAATCTGAGATACAAGACTCCATCCTGAATGAGAATTGATCCTACTGTAGCTTGGAGATAAGCCCAACCAAATCACCAAGATAGGTGCAAACCTTGAAGAATAGGAGAAGATCCAGTTGATAAAGCTCCTGTAGAAAAATAATGATCTTTTCACCTAGACATCCGCTGACATGCCTAGGCTTGACCCCGCTTTCATCTGTCATCATTTATTTATTAAATGAGATGCAAAGCCGGTCTCCCAGAAGAAAAGAAAAGTTAGCCCAAAGAGGCAACAAGTTATTGAGGAGCAAGTCAAAGAACTACTAAACACCGGTTTCATAAGGGAGATCTCATATACCACATAGCTCTCGAATGTTGTCCTAGTTAAAAAGTCAAACAACAAGTGGAGAATGTGTATGAACTACACCAACTTGAACAAGGCGTATCCTAAAGATCCATATCCCCTCCCAAACATTGATAAGTTGGTTGATAACTCCTCCAGTTTCTGGCTACTATCTTTCATGGATGCTTACTCTGGGTACAATTAGATTTCAATGTACCCAGGAGACGAAGATAAAATCGCCTTCACTACCTAAAGGGCGAGTTATTGCTACAAGGTAATGCCTTTCGGGTTAAAAAATATTGGAACCACTTACCAGAGAATGATAAACAGGGTCTTTGAAGAACAGATGTGAAGAATGCTAGAGGTCTACATTGACGATATGATAATCAAGAACCCATCGTCAAGATCACACACCTCAGACCTTGAAGAAGTGTTTGCACAGCTGAAAAAGCACGACATGAGGCTTAATCCAGAAAAATGTGCATTTGGGGTCCAGGCAAGAAAGTTTTTGGGGTTCATGCTGACTCATTGAGGAATCGAGGCAAACCCTGACAAGTGTAAAGCAGTACTTGACATGCACAGCCCCCATAGCGTGAAAGAAGTACAACAGCTAACCGGACGGATCGCGACTCTTACACGATTCCTAGCTAGAGCAACTCATAAATCCCTCCCACTCTTCAAGTTATTGAAAAAGGGGACAGGATTCGAGTGGACGTAGGAATGTGAGGATGCTTTCACATCTTTGAAAAACATTATGTCATCCCCTCCAATCCTCACAAGACCGAAGTCGGGTGAAATGTTGTACGTGTACCTCTCTGTCAACGAGGAGGTCATGAGCTCAGTACTTATCAGAGAAACCATCGAGGGTTAGAAGTCGGTCTATTTTGTGAGTAAGGTGTTGCAAGGCCTCGAGCTCCGATATCAAAAAATTGAGAAGGTTGCATTTGCACTCATCATCACAGCCAAAAGACTAAGATAGTATTTCCAATGTCATCTAGTTGTGGTAAGGACAGATCAGCCTATCCGACAGATATTGCACAAACCAGACTTAGCAGGAAGGATGATTGCCTAGTCCATTGAACTCTTCGAGTTTGGGATTGCCTACGAACCCAAAGTAGCCATTAAGGCACAAACACTCTCGGACTTCCTAGCCGAACTCACTTCAAAAACCAGTGACACCGAGGAAACACAGTGGATCGTGTTCATTAATGGGTCCTCAAACCTAAAGGGAAGTGGCGCTGAGATAATCCTAGAGAACCCCGAGGGAGTTACCATTGAAAACTCACTTAGGTTCGAATTCCCCACCTCAAACAATCAGGTAGAATATGAAGCGTGCATCACCGGACTGGCACTGGCCAGAGACTTAGGGGCTACCAAAATTAGACATTGTAGCGACTCCCAATTCATGACCTCCCAGATTCAGGGTGACTATCAAGCTAAGGAGCCCTTCCTACAGAAACACCTGGTAAGAGTACAAGAACTCCTCACGAGTTTTCAGTCAGTACAGGTAGAGCATATACCATGAGAGCATAACTCTAGAACCGACCTCTAATCTAAGTTAGCCAGCACCAAGAATCCAGGCAATAACCGTTCAGTAATCCAGGAGACCCTCTTACAACCCTCAGTTGCTGACATGATTATCTTCCAGGACGAGGGCAAGAGCGTAACTGGATTACGCCATTGATGGAATATTTACAGTCCGGCAGCCTCCCCGAGGACCCGACGGAAGCTTCCAAGTTAAAGAAAATCGCGGTCACGTATACCATCTATGACGGACAGCTATACCGGCATGGATTTTCTTTACTCCTCCTTAAATGCCTTGCACCGAAAGAAACTGAATATGTCCTGGCCGAGGTTCACGAAGGAAGTTGTGGACACCATCTAGGAGGCAAGGCCCTAGCATTGAAGGCACTTAGGGCAGGCTACTACTGGCCAACAATGGAAGCAGACTCTCTTGCGTATATCCAAGTATACGATAAATGCCAACGGTATTCCAACCACTATCATGCCCCGCTAGAGAAACTATCCACGACATCCATACCCTGGCCTTTCTATCATTGGAGAATGGATATCCTGGGTCCGTTCCCTCAAGCACCCGGGCAGCTGAAGTTTTTGGTTGTGGCCGTGGATTACTTTACTAAGCAGATTAAGGCAAAGCCCCTGGTCACCATTACCTCGGTCCAAATTTAGAAATTCACCTGGCGCTATATTATTACCAGATTCGGGGTTCCGAAGTCATTTGTGACAAATAATGGGACGTAGTTCAAAGACAAGGGGTTCGAAGAACTACTCGTCGGGCTGAAGATAAAACATCACTACAGTGCCGTTGAAAACCTCAGGACGAATGGACAAGACAAAGCCACAAACCGTATCATCATCCGTGGGTTGAAGAGAAGGCTGGATTAACTAAAAGGAAACTGGGCTGAGCAGTTGGACCACGTCCTGTGGGCTTATCGAACCACTGCCCATTCCTCAATAGGTGAAACCTCCTTTAAGCTAACCTATGGGTGCGAGGCTATGATCTCGGTGGAGATAGGAGAACTAAGCTAGCGTCTTTAGAACTTCTCACCTGATAATAACCCCGGGTTAATCAGGGAATACTTGGATCTACTGGAAGAAAGAAGGTGTGTCGCCCACATACGTGATGCTACAATCAAGCAAAGAAGGTATCATGGTATAACTTGAAGGTTATTCCAAGAAGATTCCAGTCGGGCGACCTAGTGCTCCGCAAGGCTGACATCAGCGGAAAGAATGCCTCCCAGGGGAAACTAGCCCCTAACTGGGAAGCCCCTACTGAATCGTGATCAACACCGGCAAAGGAGCTTATACTCTGGAAACATTGACAGGGAAGCCAGTGAAGAATTTTTGGAACACAGATAAACTCAAAAAGTACTACAACTAAGTGCCTTCTAAGGCCTAGTCTCCTAGTTTACTTTATGTTTGATCTACCCCAATTGATATGGGAGCACATTGTATGGACCTTATTAGTCCTTTACCTATTCAATAAAACAAGTGTTACGTATTTTCTACTAAAGTTTTCAAAGGCCTTCAAAAGTTACTACGACATCTGAAGATGTCATGGTACCGACCGTGAGTTGTCTTGTGCTAGATAGGTCGTGCAATAGAAAAATCCTGTCTTGGTAAAATTCTTGCACCAAACCATAAACACAAAAGACCCTGGCAAGGACTAGTCTTTTAAACCAAAGTCACTTGGTATCCTAAATACCAAAGTAAATGGTAATGGACCTCAGACAAGGTTTCTCACCTTTGGCACGGTTCTCAAATATCAGTCCACTTTGGACATCGGATCCTAAGCCAAACTTCTGATTTTCTTATCACGCTGAGTCCTAAAAGGGAACCCTAAGCACTCAACGATAATGGGCATTGAAGTTGGATATGCAAAGGACATTAGATATGCAAAGGAGAATGAAGTTGATTAATAAAGCCCCAAAACCTGGGGTAACGTTCGTACAAAAGCTAAAACCCCGTGCAGAGGGTAACAAAAAGGCTAGTTGATTATCTACGCCATAGGGGAATTTGGACCACGGGTTCTAGCAGAAGAATCTCCAGCAGCTGAACTTGAATAAGCAACACGGGGAGCTACAAGGCATCCCTCCTGGACCACCTCCCGGAATCAAGCGCGTCTAAGGCTAGGGCAACCCCGGGATTGAAAAGTTGAATCTGGCTAATGGCGTTGCAGAATTACTCCTCCTTTATCTTAGTGCAAACAGTTATAAGCTGATTAACATTGGCCTGCAGAGAGGCAGCTGTCCCTTTAAACCATTGGGACTTGGCACGAAAATTGTCACTCTCAATACATAGTGTGGTTATTTGTTTCTGATGCTCTGCTAGGGTAGACTCTCTTGCCTTCTCGACATCCTTTAGAGCCGCCACTTCAATCTCTAGATCCCGGATCTGAGATACGACCTCATTCTTGGCCTTGACAGCATCCTCCATGGCCTTAAGAGCTTCATCTTCACTCCACTCGGCCACCGCCAGCTTATCCATCATCTCTTGATCGTGTTCCTCAAGGGCTTACTCTAAAAAATGAGCCTAGGCAGAAATATCGATCCCCATATTTTGGAAAGACAACAAAGCCTCCTTTGTGCTACGTCGGGCGAAGTAATCCCCAACCTCTTCATCTAAAATGTGAAAGTCAATAAACTCTCTAGGATCTAACTCCTCGCGAAACAACTCCATCGGCTCGAAAGACTCTCCAACTGCCACCCTTTTACCTCATGCACCTGGATGATCTTCTTTCGCCGCCTTCCTCTTACGCCTCCGAAGTGGTTAGGGAGAATCCTCCATGTTAATAGGCTCCACTACTGCGGGAGGAACTTCAGCCGCTGGGATCAGAGGATCCGGAGCGACCTCCACTAGGGGATCCAACAAAACATCGGCATTCCTTGCCCTCAAGGTCTCCAAGATGGCCAAAGATTCCCAATCCTCCATCTCGGCTAAGCTTTCTGCACAGAACAAAAGCAATCAGAAACAGTTGTGATGCGACATAAGAAGAAAAAAGACTTAAATAAGAATGCACAACGGTCAACACAACCTAGCACGACCCAAAGCTCATCGTCATCTGGGGCATCTAATATATCTTTAGGTCGGATCTTACTAACCTCATGAACCCACATTTCAAAGAAATTGACACACTCGACCTCCCCATCAATAAGTTGGCCTATTTCCTTCTCGAATGATCAAGTGGGGATGCTCCAAGCCGCCGGGTTCCAATATAGGCTGAATGTCAGTTCCTCATCACTGCCCAACCAGAAAGGATGAGTACCACCGACCGCCATCAACTTGAAAAATTTTCTCCTTGAAGTCCTTGTAACTTTCCAAGTATGGAAAAAAGACAGTCCTTCCTTGTCGTGATCAGACCAAAAGCCAAGATTACTGACGAGTGCAGGCACCATGAACAGAATATCGCACGTGGAAGTAGAAAAATGCCCCATCTGAGCATCACAACCCCACTAACTGGCATATTCTCTCGAAAGCCAAGATGTTTGCCCAACCATTGGGGTGGATCTTGTGGATAAATGACCCTAGTATGTTTTGATTAATGACTAAATTGAACATGATTATTATTTCTTTAATTCACTAACTACTTGTCAAGCTTGATTTTTTTAATGAGATTTAATGGAGCAAGAAAATTGGATGCAAAGAATCATGGAGCAAAGCATTTCAATGCAAGGATCATGAAGGAAAACTTGAAGAAGGAGCATCATGAAGAAGGAATTCAAGGTAGATCATTAGAAATTTTTTGTAAAGAAAAGACTTAGTATAATTCTTTGATTAAGCTCTCTAAAATAAGTAAAAAAATGGTTTTCAAAAGTAAAAATGGACTAAGAATGAAAAAGGTTAATTAATAAGTTTGTACATCTATGTGTACATCTATATAGTTTCAGTTAATTAACTAACTTTTAATGAAAACCTATGTGTACATCTATGTATACATCGATTGATTCTGGACTTACTTGATCAATATGCACGTTTGCATATATACATCGATTGGTACATCGATGTATAAATCAAAACAGAAGTAAGAATGCATTTTTGACATATATACATTGATTTGTACATCTATGTATAAGTCAAGATAGAAGCATTTGACATATATACATCGATTAGTACATCTATGTATAAGTCAACACAGAAACATTTTATATATATATACATCTATTGATACATCCATGTATAAGACAAAACAGAAGCAAGAACGTTTTAAAATAACTATACAATCGATTAGTTAATCAATGTATAATCTTCTAGGCTAAAAATATAAGTGTTTTTCAAGAACAACATCGATGTATTCATATGTGTATCATTCAAGATCAAGAACATCCAAGAAAACACTCAATTAGGCAATTGATGTACACATGTTATAAAAGTGAAATCTTGTTTAATACATCTATGTACACATTGATTGACTAATAACAGAATTTTTCTGATAAGTCTGTTATGATCTTAACTGACTTGTAAAGTGTATCCAACGAATCTATTTTGAGATAAACCTATATAAGGACATTGGGAAACACCTTTTACAAGGAAATTCATTAAAAATTTGAGAACACACACACAAATATTGAGAGAGCTTTTCATTGAAGAAAAACTGAGTATTTTTCTCTAGAGCTTCAATTTGTAATTTCTGATTTCTTGGAATCTGATTCAATCTTTTCAAATTTTATAAAAGAGAGATAATAGAGAAGGTTCTATCGCTGGTTAGATCAAGAGTAGAAGGGACTCTTGTTGTTGTGCAAGAGTAGAAGGAACTCTTGTGGGAATTGCAAGATTGCTTTGACTGAAAAGCTATCATTTAGGTAGAAGGAACTAAGAAGTGGACATTTTGTAAAGAATCTTGTATATTGATTTTCTATAGTGGATAAATCTCACAGTGGTGTGGGGACTGGATGTAGGTTACCAGTGGAGGTAGCTAAACTAGGATAAATCTCGATTTGTAATTTTCTCTATCCCTTAACTCTTTATTTGCTTTATTGTTGAATGTATGAATTAAGCAATATCTTAGGGATGCTTGTATAATCTGATTCGTTAATGATCTTATTCTTATCTAAAATCAATCTTACTATTAATATTTCTTTATAAGTTTCAATTCTTGATTGCAATACATCTTACAAAAACACATTTTGGTTTGTTGGTTGATAAAAAGGGGAAAAATTTCAAAAACTTATCATACTCAATTCAACCCCCCTTTCTTGAGTAATCAGAAGCCACAACCAACAAGTGGTACCAGAGCTTTCACTCTTGTGTAAAGCTTAACAGCTTAAGAGGATGGCTTCAAATGACATCTTGGGAGAAGGGGCTCCCTTGGCAAGACCCCCTGCTTTCAATGGCACTGCCTATATGTATTGGAAAGAAAGGATGTTAATATTTCTTGAGGCAAGTGACATTGATGTTTTAGATGCTGTTGAGAATGGTCCATACATTCCTTACTCTCTCGATGCTAATAGCAACAAGAAAGAAAAACTTAGAAGTGATTGGGATGATGAGGACAAAAAGAAAGTAGGTTATAATGCTAAAGCTAAGAATATTATAACCACTGCCTTGAGTTATGATGAATTTTTCAGGGTTTTAAATTGTAAGACAACCAAGCAAATGTGGGATACGCTGTAAATTACTCATGAAGGAACCAGTGATGTAAAGAGAACAATAATGAACTCACTCATGCACGAGTATGAACTCTTTCACATGAAGAATGGTGAAAATATCAATGATATGCAAAGAAGGTTCACTCATATAGTGAATCAACTGAATGGACTAGGAAAGAGCATTTCAGATGAACAATAAATCAACAAGATCATGAGACGTTTGACAAGAGAATGGCAACCAAAGATTACTGCTATAGCTGAATCAAAGGACTTGGAAACCATGAATATTGCTACACTATTTGGAAAACTCAAAGAACATGAGATAAAGTTACATAGATTGAATGACCATGAAAAGAATGAGAAAAAGAAAATAGGCTTATCACTCAAAGCATATGTCTCCAAAGAAAGTCTTGACAGTGATGAAGATGAAGATGAATTTGAAGAGGATATGGGACTGCTAGTTAGAAAGTTCAAAAAATTCCTCAAAAAGAAGAAAACCTACAACAAAAGGCCCTCAAACTTCTTTTCCAAGAAGAACTCTTCAAAAGCTGAAAGTTCAACATCAAATGTGAAGTGCTATAAATGTGGCAACCTAGACATTACAAGAATGAGTGTCCTAAACTTCAAAAGAATGACAAGCATGACAATCATGAGTCCAAGGGCCAAGAAGAGCATACATAGCCTGGGAAGAGAATGATATGGATTCTGTAACACCCACCTTAGGGTGCCACACTTCATGTTACTCAATTACCAACTTACCCTTTATTGTTAGAAAACGTGCTTGTAATATAAATACGAGTTGTAAAATTTCTTAATCATAGTAAGATAAACCTAGCGAAAAATAAAAACATTACAACAACATCATACATAATATACATAATATATATTCAAGTCATAGTACTGTCATATTTTAATGTTACAAACTAGACTCTTAAAATATTTAAACTTTAATTTAAACTAACATACTGCCCAAGTACTACTAAACAGTAGAACCCTCAGACGGGTCCTCCTCAGACTCCTCAGAAAATAGAAGTCCGACTTGATGCGAAGTCCTACGGACAAGTGTCCGCGCAGACGACACTATACTAATCGCACTCAGAGTACGATAGTATACTTTCCAATACTATCTAATTGACAATGGGAACTCTAAGTATTAACATTCATACTATTGTCCAAGATGTAATCTACTCAATCCCATATACACAAAGAGACGAGACTCCTCCATCACTTCAAAACTCAGCATCCTCTATCGGAATCTACTCTTCCTCAGCTTCTTGCTCAAGTTCTCGCTCAACGTCTTTAAAATTTATAATTACAATGCAAATAGACATACAAAGAGGTGAGATCACCTACGCCAATACCAGTATGGTAGCAATGAAGATAAACACATACAATATCTCATACTAGTACATCATACATAATCACAATTATGTCACCAATATCATTTATCATCATGATTCATACAATAAGTCACAATTATGATCATGTCCTTATCAATATTCAATTATTCAATAATTCAATTATCATAAACAATAATTACGATAATACTCTCAGTATCTCTGCATATGCACCTAGACTCAATTTCCCCACTCCATGGAGTTACAACTCAGATCAGAAAGAGTGATCGTAAAGATCTGTCTGCACTATATGCCTCGGACCACGTGCTCCATTTTTGCACATCTAGCATATGCACCAGTCTTTATCAAATCTTGATTATGGATAGTGTCTCAGTCCGGATCATCGGTGTGTTGCATCGGTTTAACCTACGGTACAGAAGCTTTATTAACTGTCTATTGTAGGTAACCCGCACCTCGATGCCCCCAAGGTCAACGAAAGACCTACACTACGCATATCACACCCACTTAGGAGGTGTATTCTTTCCTTCCTAGGCAAATAGCCTTATCCAGTCCATCGGACATTTTCAATGCACATACAAATGCACCATTCTCAGTTCAATTCATTCTATCATATCCTCAATTCAATTTTCTTTATCTCAAGTTCGGGGTCCTCATATTGGCCCAACAGTGTCATTACTGTAACTTCATCATGAAATCATATTTTCGCATTTTCTCAATCGCGCAATAATTCTGTCGCATTTTTCAAATCAATTTTTCAACGTCTCTCAATCAAGTAAAATATTCTTCACACGTTTTAAATCAAAAATACTATCTTTCTCATTTAACACCAAAATTCAATTTCATTTTCCATATTTGCATAATAACCCCTCAAAACATGACATTTACATTTTAGTCCTCACTTAAATAATATTTTCACAACAGTCTCTCATAAAATTCATATTTACGAAATCATCCTGCATAAAATTCATATTTACAAAATAGTCCTTCATAAAATTCCTATTTACAAAATAATCCTTCCAATACATAATATTTGCATTATAGCCCCTCTAAAATCATTAATTGCAATATGGCCCCATTAAAAATGAAAATTACCATATCGCCCCTCTAAAATTCATATTTATAATAATTCATTTTCCTAAAAATCATTTTACTTTGCTACACTCAAATTTGTCCCAAATTCATTTAAATCTCTCAATTCTCATTTTAATTCATCAGTAATTCGATTATTTTCCCACAACTTTCAAACTTGTTCAAATTCATTTCTTTTCCATTTAAATCCTTCATTCTCAATTGAATCTCTCATTTTCAGGACTTTGGTCCTCTTTTTCATATTAAGGCCGTGAGCCATCAAGCTCTTTGGAACTCTCATAAATTCGTTTCCACATATTATTCACATCTTACTTTACTCATACATTTTCATGCATTCAATTTCATACATACAAACATACATCAAAACAATCAACATAACATCACACATGCAAACACAATTATGAAACCATAAACACCAAAATCACAAACAAAGAGACAAAGAAACAATAAGTGAATAAACCCTTATGGGTTTTCCACCATACACAACCATCCCCACACCACCAAAACATGGTTGGTGAGGTAAAATCTCCCTCTTACCTCTTGAAGACAAGCTTTTCAAACTCCTTTCCTTCTTCTTGTTTTCGTACAAGCCACAACAATTCCTAACAATTCTAAAACAATTAGTAAAATCACAAACAAAGCTCAATAATAATAAATCATGGAACAAACATGGTTCAGAAAATTATAAACATGAATTTAAACCATAGAAATCAAAGTTTACCTCCAAAGAAGTAAGATAGAAATGGGATTTTGAAGCACTTAGAGTGGGATTTTAGGAAAACTTTCTAAATGGAAAGTGTTTCAAATGGTGTTTAGCTTTAGGAGATGATGAGAATGAAAATTATAGATGAGTGATGATGTTCGTAGGGTGCTTGGCCGAACCAATGGAGAGAAAAGGAAGAAAAATGATGCTCAGGTTCGTGGAATTTGAGAGAAAAAGATGGATACTTTTTGATGTGAGAGAAAATGTAATTTATGAGAGTAAAATTATGAGGCGGCTGCCGTGGGATAAGTATAGGAAAAATTAGGATTTACTTGAAGTAAAATATCCTATTCTGAGTGCACATGCTATTCCACATGGCTTACGTCATTCACTTGACTTTCAAGGCTTTTGGAGTGTTCAAGAATCATGTAGAACCTCCTCCAAGCTGCTGTATGGCGGTGAGTTTCAAGGGCAAATTTTTGACGAAAATTAACATGACAAAATGATGTAGAATGAGAGAACATTATTTTCCCAGAATGGCTAAAAGTTAAGTTCTGCCGGATGAAAATTCTGTCGAACAAAGGTCAAAACTATCGAATATACAAAAAGGTTAACAGAAATCCTAATTCGATATACGGGTGTCGACGTTGGAGAAATCTTCCAAGTGTCGAATCGACGAAAGTACTATATGGTCAAAATTCTATTTCGACGGATTTTGACATTAGAGAAGTTTCTCTACTGACTAGTCAGAAATTCTTATTCGACTGTCATTAGCATCATAACTCGACGAACATTATCATTCTAATTCGACGGACATTGGTATCCTCACTCGACAGAAATTGACATTCTCACTCGATGAATTTTAACATGGTACCAAATAGTCAGAAGATCAAATTTGACAAATTTGAACAGAAGTTCAAATTCGACGGATATGGCATTGTTTCAGAAGGTCTAATTCAATGGATATTGACATTGTCCTAAATGATCAAAAGATTAAATTCGACGAATAATGTTTGTCCAACAATGAGCAACTTTTGACATAGAGTCGTGTTTGACAACGAATAGTAGTACTATTTATCATCAGTTAGGTCGATTACATATCAGTCATCTTCGTTTTTAATTTACAGAATCGTCCGACAAGATTGAGAGAAAAGGAGAACCAGATTTGCTTTGATTGACTGATTCTCTGCTAATAGCAACGTCCATCGTTTTGTCGAATCTGAGGACGTCTTCCATGTTTTGAATAGATAGTCTTTGTCGGAAAAAATAAACCTTGGTCAAAATAGATAATCTTGGTCGGAAGAGATGCTCTTTGTCGGAATAAATGGTCTTGGTCAGAAGAAATAGCAATAACAACCAAAATCTTTGATTTCTGATTCAAAAACTGAGAATCAGCTTCATTCGATTTTGAGGTATTTTGGGTTCTGTCGAACTACCAGTTGATGTTGTCGAGAAATGCTCTGAAGGTGTCGAATTCAGCTCACTACTTAACTTATGCTTACATTCAGTAATTAAATCCGACGGGATCAAAATGTTAGGAAAATTTCTTCAAGTGTTTGGATCTTGTCCAAATTCTGTCGGTATCAAGACCTTCAAAAATCTTGGATTGTCGAATGAGTTACATGAGATTGGTCTTTTAGATCCCTATAATACTTGAGAGAGACCGGATCAGTATCGACAAGAATGTATTCATAAAATTATAGTTTTGTTTGTCGAAATAGGCTTGTCGAAAATAGACTTGAAATGAAAATCGTTAGGGAAAATCTTGAGGAACTTCGGTCAGGTTGGGATTCCAGAATTTCGGTCGGATTGGGATTCCTAGCCAGATGCTTTCTTTTAGAATATAATGAGGTTTGGAAAAATATGTCGAATTTGGGTGACTTATATTCAGTTTTTGGTCTGTTGATTATTTTGGCAAATTAAACTATACTAGGTCAAATAATTCATAGCAATAACAGCTATGCATAAAGCAACAGATATTTATCAGTAAAATAGAATTATTTTACAGATAAATTCTAAAAATTAAGAGATTCTTTTCTGTGTTACTCAGATTGGGGTTAAGTAAGATCCCCCGTCTCTAAATAAATCAGATAAGAATTTCCTCGGCCCGAAAATTATTATTTTCCTGACCCGGAGCAAATCACACAAAACAATCAAAAATAGTATCGGAATAATCAAATTATTTTTATAGTGCACAGAAAACACAAATAGTGTAATTCTGTCAGTTCTGTAATGTAGTCTAAAATTTGGGGTGTTACAGATTCCTCTAAACATTCTGAGGAAGAAGAGGCTAATCTTTGTCTCATGACTAATCATCAAAGTGACAATGAAGATGAGGTAAATGAAATCCCCCCTACCTATGATGAACTACAAGATACTTTTGATGAATTACATAGTGAATATCTAAAAATTGCTAAGCAATTAATGTCATCTAGGAAAATTATTGCTAAACAATGTAGTGAATATGCATCTCTTCAAATTAAGATTAAAGAATTAGAAGCTAAAAACATTAAGCTAAGTACATCTAGTTCTACATGTTCTAATTGCAACATTCTGGAAAAAGAAGTTAAAAAATTGAAAACCACTCTATCTAAATTTACAATGGGAAGAGATAATCTAAATGTCATATTAGGACAACAAAAAGGAGTATATGACAAAGCTGGAATAGGTTATAAACCAGCATTGCATCTTAAGAAACTCTTTGTTGCACCTAAGTCCTCTACTAGTCTTTTTGTTAAATATTTCTATTGTGCAAGAAAAGGTCATACAACTTCTACATGCTATTTTAGAAATCCTTCAAGGATTTGTGTTAAACAAATTTGGGTTCCCAATGGAACATATGTTATGACTAACACTAAATGACCCAACAAAGTTTAGGTACCTAAGAAAAATGCTTAAAATCTATTTTGTAGGTGTGTTAGAGAGCCAAAAGTTCAAATTGGTATCTTGATAGTGGCTGCTCTAAACATATGACTAGAGATATCACTAAGTTCTCATCCTTCACTCCTAAACAAAGTGGAAGTGTCACCTATGGTGATAATAATAAAGGAAGGATCCTAGGAGTTGGACCAATTGGAAGAAGTACAACTACCAAGATAGAACGTGTACTATATGTTGAAGGGCTCAAGCACAATCTACTAAGCATCAGCCAACTATGTGATAAAGGTTATAATGTATTCTTTAACTCTAGTAGTTGCATTATAGAAAATAAGCACGATAGAAATGCAAAGTTGATAGGTAATAGATTGAATAACATGTACATGATAGATTTAGAAAGTATTTCTGCTAGTGATGTATGTTATTTGATATCTAAGGAAGAGGAAAATTAGCTATGGCATAGAAGAATAGGACATATTCACATGGATAATCTAAACAAACTCATTTCTAAAGAACTGGTAATTGGACTTCCTAAAACCAAATTCTCGAAAAATGGTTTATGTGATGCATGCAAAAAAGGCAAACAAACTAAAGTATCTTTTAAGGCTAAGAATATAGTTTCAACTGAAAGACCTTTACAACTACTGCACATGGATTTATTTGGACCCTCTAGGACCAAAAGTTTTGGAGGAAATTTGTATGCATTAGTTATAGTTGATGATTACTTTAGATTTACATGGACTTTCTTCTTAGCACATAAGAATGAAACTTTTACAGCCTTTAAGAAAATGGCTAAGTTAGTACAAAATGAAAAAGATATGAAAATAACTACTATAAGGAGTGATCATGGTGGAGAATTTCAAAATGAAGAATTTGATAATTTCTGTGAAGAGTTGGGAATTCAACATAATTTCTCTGCTCCAAGAACTCCACAACAAAATGGAGTTATGGAAAGGAAAAACAAATCCTTAGAAGAAATAGCATGAACTATGTTGAATGACTCAAACATGCCAAACTATTTTTGGGTAGATGCTATAAACACAACTTGTTATTTAATGAATAGAGTCTTGATTAGACCAATTTTGAAAAATACTCCATATGAACTCTATAAAGGTAGAAAACTAAATGTTTCACATTTCCATGTTTTTAGTTGTAAATGTTTTGTACTAAATAATGGAAAGGACAATCTAGGAAAGTTTGACCCTAAAGCTGATGAAGGAATCTTTCTAGGCTATTCATCATCTAGTAAAGCTTTTAGAATTTTCAATAAAAGAACACAAACAATTGAAGAATCTATACATGTTACATTTGATGAAACTAATCCCAAAAGATTAGAAAAGGAATTTGTTGATGATGTTGTAGAAACTTTAGAAGAGATTCAACTTGAGGAAAATCAGGACAATGCCAAAGTGGATGAAGCAGTGGAAATTCCAGAAGATGCTCAACATGAAGATGTACCTAAAGAATGGAAAACTGCAAGGAATCACCCTCTAGACAACATCATTGGTGAAATATCCAAAGGGGTAACCACTAGACATTCCTTAAGAAATGCATGCAATAATATAACTTTTGTATCACAAGTTGAACCTAAAACTATAGATGAAGCAATTATTGATGAAAATTGGATTATGACAATGCAAGAAGAACTTAATCAGTTTGAAAGAAATAAAGTTTGGAAACTTGTTCCTAAACCTAAGGACAAACAAATAATTAGTACAAAATGGGTGTTTAGGAATAAGCTTGATGAAAATGGTATCATAACACTACAACATTTTCGCCCTATGGCAAGGGCTTAAAAACGTTGCCATAGAACCAAAATCGTTGCCTAAACTCTGAGACAATGCTTTTCGATTGTTGTCAGGCCGTTGCCTAAGCCGGCGTTGCCTAAAACCTAAGGCAACACTTTTTCAATAAAGTGTTGTTTATTCTTACACTTTGGCAACGTTTTTCAAAAGTTGCTTATTCATAAGCTTAGGCAACGCTTTTATAGGGTTGCCTATTCATGAGCTTTAGGCAACGTTTAACAAATGTTGCCTATATTTATAACTTTAGGAAACTTTTCAAAAATGTTGCCAAAAACTATATTAATAGGCAACATTTTTAAAACATTGCTTAAAGTACAGGAAAATACAACATTTAAAAAACATTGCCAAAGGACTATAAGCAATGCTTTTACATTCAAATGAGCATAATTTATTCATCACAATTTATTTCAAAACTAATTTTCTTACACATGACTATCTCGTCAATCTACATTACTCCTTACTAACATACACAAGGAAAAATATACATAACCATAGATTTGAAAAAATAATAATAATACAACTGTCATGAGTAATATAATTGTTATGTATACATATTCAACTTTAAAGTAAATATCACCAAAGGCAAAATCATTTAATGATTTGGTAGGACAAAATGTGGTAGCAAGGTCTCTTTTGGGTGCCATCTCCAAAGGAAGGATAACATCATCTGCTTCCAGGATATTTGTTGCTGCACTGAATTGCCTCTCTGTTGAGGAGCAAAGGCCATGTGGCCTGTGTATAGAATGTGTATTATACTTTTCTTGAAGAAGTAAAGATGTTAAGGAAGTGGATACTGTGAGAATCAATTTTGCAGACCAGGTTAAATCCCTTGTTAAGAATGCATGTATCTTCCAGTTTCCTCACGCTTTAAGGTTTTCATTATTGATGAATGCTAGTTATTGAACGAGGAGACATGGGCAAGCCTTTCGAATAGCCTAGAGAACCTTTCTCAACATATGATATTTGTGGTGATCACTCCTAGTGACATTGCAAGCAGATTAGAAAAAATTTGTGCTGAAGAAGGTATTAATTTTGAACAGGTTGCTTTGGACTTTATTACTGCTAAATCTTGTGGTTCTATAAGGGATGCAGAAATGATGCTTGATCAATTAAGTTTGCTTAGTAAAAATATCACAATTTCCTTAGCTTACGAGCTTGTAAATGTTGTGCTTTTGCTCCATACATATTTACTTTCTTTATTTTTTTCTCGTTGGTATTCAGGGAAATCTGGGACCAACATAAACCAATGATTTTCTCAGCATAAGCTGTAAGGCGGTCATGAAATCCATTGGCTCAACTGGAATTGAAGCAGCAGCTGTCTCAACAGCAACATTAACTTCTTCACTGCATAGGAAAAATATTCTAAACAGACACGAATCCATAGAAAAATATTTCCTTTATCAAGGATAACTGGATAAGTTATTCAAGAGACACTCACAAACCAAAACACAAATAATGTGGACAACTTTTACCAACATCCTGTACAAGAATTGTCTTCACAGGTTGATAAATATATAACACATGATTAGTTTTCCTTGTTTTTCATCTAGCTAAAACTATGGTGTAAGGCTGTCAAATCCAATTCTCTAAACAATCAATTTAAATTGATGTAAGTATGGTACCCGCTGACTTCACAATAAGAACAACAACAATAACTACACTCACAGGGCCCTATTGTGACTCTGCACATTAGAAAGGGAAGGAATTTTTGCAGTGTTTTCAAAAGCAGTACTTAAAAGATGTTTTGAGAAGACATTTGAAAATTTTCAATAATAGTTCATGAGAGACCTAAATTCATGACCTCGATAAAACCCTGTTATACTCCTACTCTTAATTTCAATCACAAGCCCTTGATTTCCTTCCTTTTATTATAAGACAAATGCAACAAAAAACACAAACATGGACCTGAAGTATCATAGACTACTTTAGATATTTAATGCACCTTCAATAATGGGAATCATGGTAGGAAAGAGTGATCAAAAGCTTCTATTTGAAACAAGTAAAAAAACCAACCAGGACATTAAGTTCAAGCAAAAACTTGAACCCATCAGAGCCTCAAGACAGTGCATATTGACATTGTAATATATAATATATATATATATTAAATTCATCAAAATTTATTACCGTAAAAAATTCATCAACTACGATCCATCCACTTGCGATGCTCAAGAACTTCTATTTTTTTCTTTTCTAAATAAGAAACTAGAAGTTATATTAAAGACATTTATAACATCCCATAATTCAAATAGTGAGAATATTTCTATATAAATAAATTCCTATATACAAAAAGAGTAAGTTTTTACCATTATAGTTAAGAAAAACATTAAATCATTATTATATAATACTCACAAAAGGAAATAAAGGTAGCAACTACAAGAGGAAAAGACGAGAACTTGAAAAGTAAATTTAAAAAGCAATGGAGACTTCTTAAAATATCATTAATACACTTCCCTCATAAGTATATGTTTGCAGATTCAATTTAATTACTTAATAAAATAATATATCTTAGAATTATTAGGAAACTATTTTGAATTACAAATTAGATAAAAGGCAGTAACATGTTAGACAAAACTCTATTCTAAAATATATATATATATATATAGGAAGAGAGAAATAAGTTTCAAAATTGGATAAGATTATCAATGAAAGCATAAGTACTTATATAGCTCTCAAGTTAAAATGGCATAAGAATGCCCTGCACATATTGAAGTAACAATGGTGTAAGTAAAAGTAGAAGGATGGAGTTCAACATCTCAATAGTGTCTAATTGATACTAGTCCATCTAAAGTTAGTGGCATATAATATTACATGAGATAGAGTTTAATTACTTGAATTGGCAAAATATAATTTAAAGCCTTCATATAAATTAGAACACAAACAAGAAAATTATTTATATGTAGGATAATAAACCAAGCTGGTGAAAATTTATTTCACTGCTTGTGTAAAGATATAGGCACTGCACTACTCTATAACCACAGCTTATCTGGCTTCTGCAACTTGATACAACATGTGTTGCCACACCACATTTTGCAGAAGGAAAAAAATCAAAACTTACTGCTGCAGATTTCTTCATGAATGTTTCCTATTTTATATATTATTTTTATTGTCAATCTTTGCCGCTTATACCTATGCCGTGTAATAAATCAATTCAAGTGACTAAACTAGTATTGTGTATATTCCTCTTCCTTTCTTAATCTGCATGACTCTGAGTGAATGTCTGGGAAAATTTTTGAGTTTTTGACATCATTCCTAAGCGAAGCTTAGAGTGGTACTTTCTTTGTGAAATTCACGGGATCTATTACTAGTTAAAGGAAAATTATTAGAGCTAAAAAAAATACTATAGCTACATAGTATTATAATATTATGTTCAATAAAAGTGTAATTAGGAGGAGTAAACAAAAATTGTAATTAAGGGGAACAACTGCTGCAGTATTATGCTCCTAAAATGCTTAGAGACCCCATTAAATTCTTGTAAAAATATTATCATATTGACTCTTTGAAAATTGGAGCCATCTCATGAGGTACTAAACCCCAATGTGGAAAGCTCATAATCCTGTTAGTGCACCACACACCACAAGCACAGAATCAATCCCCCAAACCGGATAATGTATATAAACGTGAGGCCAAGAAACAAACCTCAACGAGATTAACCTATAACCTCTCACTTCTCACTATGGGTCATAAATAACAAGTGATGATTTAGCCCTTTTGTCAAATAGATAGTCTACACATTAACCAAGCATAGAAAAATAGTGTACAAACAGAACACCAACCATATTATCAAATTCATAAACATCAACCAATATACCTAATTATATAGATTATTATCATATAAAGACTGAAAGGTATTGAGATATGCTTTCAATTTTCCTTCTACTCTTCACAAACATCAACCACTCTACTCCAAAAGCAAAATTGCAGCAGCCTAGAGATAGTGCATCCTATACCAAATTAAAGACAAAAATCTTCAAGGATCATCATCTTATACAAATTTAATAGCATAATAAATGATTCAAGATAAGAATCAGAAATGAGATGAGCTTTAAATAAAACCCATGTGCAGTTGCACCAACAGAATCAGAAATTTGAGGTATTTGAGAAAAAAGCTTGAAGGAGATGAAATTACACAAAAATTGATTAGGAAGCAAAACTGAAAGAGAATTAAGAGGAAAAAAATCAAAGATAGAAGACAAGGAAAAACTCACAACAGAACCTCAGAGATTGAAGGTCTTTGCCATTGATAATCGTTGCAATCTCTTCGCAGAGCAGAGAATCGAAACAAGGCGCATCTGGCCTGAGGTAGTTTTGCTATGATGTGCGTAGAGGAGAAAGAAACGGCACTGGTGAATGGCAAAGGTGGAGGTTCGTAGTTTGAGGTGGCAAAGTAGAAGTGGGATTTGCCCATCGCCTTCATCATCTTTGTTGAAAGCTTAGAACTCAATCTTTGTCTTCTTCATAATTGGGCAGAGAAATTGGGGCTTAGGGTTCACCCATTGTAAAACTGAAGACTTATGAGAAATTGGCAACTTCGTGAAGTTTATTCAAATAACAATGTTTAGTTTTTTTTTAGTATAGTTGATGACTTAGACAACGTTTATGAAATCTTGTCGTTAATAGCCTAAACTTATAATTATTGAGCACACTTTAAAAGCGTTGTCTATTAGACTTTAGGCAACGTTTTTTAAACTTTGTTTAAAATAGTATTGTTTGAACATGTTTAAATTTTGAGAATGATCATGAAGCGTTGCATATACTTGTTATCACAACGTTTCTTAAACGTTGCCTAAAAAATGTGGCCTAAAGCTACAATTAAAAGCAACTTGTAAAAAGCGTTGTCTATATAATTTTAGGCAACGCTTTTTAAACTTTGCCAAAAATTTTATTGCCAGAAGCTAAAATTGTTGTAGTGTAATAAAAAATAAAGCAAGATTAGTAGCCAAAGGTTATAATCAAGAAGAAGGAATTGACTATGATGAAATATATGCACCTGTGGCTATATTAGAAGCAATTAGAATGTTGTTAGCATATGCATGTATCATAGATTTTAAATTGTATCAAATGGATGTTAAGAGTGCATTCCTAAATGGATATATACACAAAGAAATGTATGTTAGTCAACCCCCTAGATTTGGAATAAATGAATTTCCTAATCATGTGTATAAACTCACTAAAGCCTTGTATAGACTTAAACAAGCTCCAAGAGTTTGGTATGAAAGGCTAAGTAATTTCTTACTTCAAAAGGGATTCATAAGAGGAAAAGTTGACACAATACTATTCACAAAAAGAAAAGCACAAAACATACTACTTGTTCAAATTTATGTTGATGATATTATATTTGGTGCTACTAATGAATCTTTGTGTAAGGAATTTGCCAAATTAATGCAAAACGAGTTTGAAATGTCTATGATGGGAGAGCTTACATACTTCCTCGGACAATAAATCAAACAATGTGATGATGGGACTTTCATAAGCCAAACTAAGTACTGCAAAGAACTATTGAAGAAGTTTGGAATGGAGAATGCAAAGGAAATGGCTACTTCAATGAGTCCATCATGCTACTTGGACAAAGATGAGAAAAGTAAATTAGTAGATGTTTCCAAGTACAGAGGTATGATTGGTTCCTTACTCTATTTAACTGTAAGTAGACCTGATATAATGTTCAGTGTTTGTATGTGTACTAGATATTAATCCAATCCTAAGGAATCACACTTAACTACTTTAAAAAGAATCATGAAATACTTGTTAGGAACTAAAGAAATGGGATTATGGTATCCTAAAGGATCAACATGTAACTTAGTAGGATATTCTGATTCTGACTTTGTTGGATGCAAGTTAGATAGGAAAAGTACTAGTGGAACTTGTCACCTACTAGGAAACATATTAGTTTCTTAGTTTAGTAAGAAACAAACAAGTGTGGCTTTATGAACTGCTGAAATAGAATATGTTGCAGCACGAAGTTGTTGTGCACAAATTCTTTGGATGAAACAACAACTTATTGACTATGGTGTTTTCTTAGAGAAAGTACCAATCAAATGTGATAATACTAGTGCTATAAATCTCACTAAAAATCCTATAATGCATTCAAGAACCAAACATATTGAGATAAGACATCATTTCATAAGGGATCACATTCAAAGTAGAGATATAATCATTGAATATGTTGATACATCTAAACAATTAACTGATATTTTCACTAAACCATTAGCTAAAGATAGTTTTTTTACATAAGAAGAGAATTAGGAATAATTGATCCCACCTATGCTTGATGTTTTGAATGTTGAATGTATGATATTTTGATGTTTGATGTTATACACCGATTGCACAATCGATTGATATAAGCATTATATACTTAAAATAATTAGAACATCAATTTGTACATCGATTGAAGTCAAAAAATAAAAAAAACATGACTCTTTGAAAATCATTATGCATCGATTGGACAATCGATTCATTTGATTAAATAGGTACAGTATATGATAGGCATCGATTGACACATCGATTGACCTGGTATGAAATTTTAGCTATTCCAATTTAATCTGATATAAATCGATTTACACATCGATTGAATCACGAATCTCAAATGCCCTACTCAGTGACTATGCATCGATTGGTACATCGATTAAAATGGTTTTAAAAAACATTGACCCTGTGTATACATCGATTGTAACATTGAATGAGTAATAATTCCAAAATTTAGAACTCACTGACTTACTCTATACATCGATTTATACATCGATTAGATGTATGCTATAAATTGTTGGACTCTCTAACATTCCTTATACATAGATTCACACATCAATTGATTTCAAGTTTTTAAAACTTGGTACTCTCAGACTTAGCTTATACATCGATTAATACATCGATGTACCTGATTTAAACTAAAATCCTGATGCTAAGTACATCAATTAGCATGTGTGTATTGGAGGTAAAAACCCTTTAACACATTGATTGGGAAATCGATTGACTGTTCTTGGTTTATTAATTTCAACTTCCCTCCAAATTCTTCACTCATCTAAACCAAATTTCAGAGAACCTAAACCCTAGCTGTAACACCCTAACTTTTGGGATAATTACAATATAGTCCTAAATGTACTGTTTTGTATTTTCTGTGAGTAGTAAATTGAATTTGACTATTTCGTGAGTGTATTTGACTATTGTATGTGATTTCCTTCGAGTCAAAAAAAAATATTTTTCTGGTCGAAAAAATCTTATTTTAATTAATTGGAGCTGGGGGATCTTACTAAACCCAATTCTGATTGATATATATATTAATCTTTTAACTTTTAGGATTTAACTGTGCAATAAAATAATTTTATATTATTATAATATTATTTTATTTGACAGTATCTACTGTCTCAAAAATAGTAGAAATCTGCTTTAAAATGACCGTGGATCTTGAAAAGTCTGTGGGACCCACGTTTAGAAAAGCAGTCAATGATTCTAGCTAGACTAGATTCTAAACTAATAGGAACAAGTCAACGAAAGTGACTTGACTATTTTGAACCAATAAGAAGTGGTTAAATAAAGAGGCAAAGACTTCTTTGTGGACCATTGGATGTAAAGCTTATTTTAGATGCTTTTGATCATAACCGTTGATCAAATCAATGGTGTGAGAGCAATTCTAGTTTAATCACTAAGTAATATCCACCTTAGATCAAATCAAGGGCTAGGAATTAAAGTTAAAATCAAAGGTTGAGATTGAGTCAAACATAGTGGCTTGACTTTACTTAGTAGCTAATTAAACCTAATTTGGTTAATCTAATTACCTAATTAAGGAACTAAGTAAGCTAACCTAGATATTGATTAGTTATAATCTAATTACTAATTAGATATCCTAATTTTATTTAGAAGCTATAATATATACAATTATATGTTTAATTAATTAGTTATGTAATTAGAATATTAATTAAGTGTAATTAGGGAACCTAACCTAATTAATTACCTATTTAATTAGCATGTGATTAACTTTTAATTAAAATCAAACCAAGCCTCTAATCCTATTACATGGCCAAAGAGCTTGGGAAGCCTCTCCAAGTTTCTTGAACCATCTTGCATGGCCATTAGGTGGCCAAATGGTGACATAGGTCATGTGCCTTCCTAGTGTGAACACATTAGGATATTTACTATCCAAGTTAAACACTCAATCTCTCCTATACACTCACGGAAGCCCCCCTCCCATTTTACACTCAATATTCACTTTTACACTTATCTAAAAGCTTAGCTTGTTTTCTCTCCAAAATTCTCAAGAACACCAAGCATCTTTTCTCTTCTATTTTCTCTCTAGAATTCGGTCTCTCACCCTAAACCCACCATCAATCTTCTATAATTTTATCTCCACATTTCCTAAACCAAAACTATATCCTAAACACTTTTCCTTTACAAGGTTTTGTCAAAAACCTACTCCTTCTAGTTCAAAATCCAAGCTTTTGTCTACTTCCTTAAAGGTAAACTTTGGTTTTTATAGTTTAAAATTTGATTTGTGATTTTCTAAACCATGTTTGTTCCATGGTTCATGGTTTTCCATCATGAAGCTTTGTATGTGATTTTGCTCATTATTTAAGAATTTTAGGGATTTGTTTTCGAGTCTATACGAAAATCAAAGGAGAGGAGGAGACTATGAGATCCTTGTCTTCAAGAGGTAAGAGGGGGATTTAATCTCATCAACCTTGTGTGGTGATGAGAAAATGGATTGTTTGTGTGTTAAGAATCCATAAGAATTCGTTTATGTGTTTGTTTAATGCTTTCCTATTTTGTGATTGATTTTATGTGCAAGCATGTCTATAGTTTTAAAATATATTGCATGTGTTTATAGATATATGATTATTAATGTAGGATGTGAATAACATGTAAGGATTGTATGAGTGTTCCAAAGAACACACATGAGGCTCACGGCTTCTCCAAGAAAAAGAGAACCAAAATATTCTCAACCATTTTCTAAAACAATGATTTTAATGAATCTAGGTAAAATAATGAATTTGAGAATGATTTAGATTGATTTTGGCCAACATGCCATTTAATATACAATTGAATTCCTAAGTTATTTTCTAAGGTAGGTTAAGTAACTAATCTACAAAAGAATTTGATTCCAATGAATCTTTGAAAAATAAAATGAATAAAGTTAGTTTTAGATTTTTAGGTTAGAAGGATTTGTGATAACTAAGAAATAAAGGAACACTTGAAAAATACTAACGTAAAGCTCACTCTCTGAGTTTTGAAGCGCGTTAGCAAGTTTCAAGGTGTAACTGTTGGGTAAGGTTAAAATGAACAGTATTTAAAGAAAAACATCAAAAATACCATATACTGATTTTCTAGGCAAAATGCTGCCGAAATTTACCAAAATCAGACAAATAAAATGAAGAGATTCCATAATATAGTTATAACATAAGAAAAATATTCTACGTAGTTTAAAAGTACTAAATAAAGCTTATGCATTGTTAAAATAAAGACTTTAAGTTATATGGTTAAGAAAATGATTTAAAAATCTTATACGATTAAGAAAAATGATTTAAAAACATTACGCGATGTTAAAAAATGTCAAAATATATTTAGGCGATTTAAAAACATTTGTAAAAGCAACGCGGTTGTGAAAATGTGATAAAATTTCTACGCGACTAAATGGAACAGTGAGTTTTACTGTTGGGCCAAAGTGGTGGACCCGGACATGTTGTGAGATAGTACTGTCAAGTGGAGACATACTATATTTTGGTATATTAAGACTGAGGGTATTTTCATAAATATGGTAATATATTGAAACTAAGGGTATTTTGGTAATTCTTGATCATGCTTAGAGAGTTGTGTCAATTTGGTTGATAATTGGAGATTGGTTGACGAGACGAATTACATCGTGTTGTAGGTGTGATAGGCGTAGTGTGGTTCATTATATGAACTTGGAGGCATTAATGTGCGGAGAATTCCACATATGGATAGTGGGTTGCTCATCTGGGCCGTGGTAATGAGCAACACACTAATGATCTCGACAAACACTATTCTTAATCGAGATCTTGTGGAGACTATTTAGTACAATGCCTGTAGTGCACGATATATTGGACTGTGTACTGCTACACGATATTTTGGACTGTGGGCTATAGACACGACGTTGGACAGTGTAATAGTTTGGTTGGGCAGCCTAAGGTACTATTAGTTCTTTTCGGATCATTCTCTCAGATATCTGTGTTTAGCTCCATGGAGTAGGAACGAGTCAGTGTGTGTTATCATTCATTATCTGTGTTTTAATGTTTACTATAATCTGTGATAGAATGTATGATGTGTTGGTGTGATATA
Source organism: Ormosia semicastrata (assembly GCA_029884595.1). Taxonomy (NCBI): domain Eukaryota; kingdom Viridiplantae; phylum Streptophyta; class Magnoliopsida; order Fabales; family Fabaceae; genus Ormosia; species Ormosia semicastrata. The sequence continues at coordinate 67,166,162 of JAQQTO010000061.1, read as the reverse complement.
CTTTATGTGATATGATGGTATGTATATTATGATATTTGTTTGTATTGTCGTTTTCTTTATTGCCATGCTGGTAATGATGTAGATTATCTCACCTCTCTATATGCTTTTCTCTATATTATTATTATATTTCCGTAAAGAGTTTGAGGAAGAGGAAGAGGAACAGCCTCTTGAAATTCGGTTTCCGGACGAGCGCCAGCCAAATGAGCAGCGCGAGGACGGCGAGCCGATAGATCACCCCTACCATCTAGATTGATCTTGAGATCATGGCGTTGCCGAGATTCTTTAGTTTCGTGAGACTTGATTTCCATGGAGGCTCAGAAGCCTGGCGAATGCATGAGGATAGAGGATCAGTAGTCTACGTGGGACGTCTGACTGTGTCCCTGAGTAGAGAGTTTGATGGGGAGATTATATTTACTACTACTTTGTATTTACATCTTGAGTTGCCTCTAACTCTTAGGCGTTATTGGGAAGGAATTTTCCATGCGTCTAGCGAGCTTAGTAGTGAGTCAACAGCCCGGACTCGTGTCCATAGAGCTGTGGGACCTCTAGGATTTCTGTTATTCGATGATCTCTCTGAAGATGATCCATTGGAGGGTTCGAAATCTTTTGAGGTGCACTTAGGCAATGTTATGTTTTAGTACTATATTGACTTTTTACTGCTTTGTTAAATATTTGTAGTTGTAAATTATTTGTATACTTAAGACAAAATCATATGTATATTATGGTGTGATTATGTTTTGCTTTATTTTGTGTTCCGTGTTATTTTATTTAATGTTATAAATATAAAAGGAAAAATTTTACCACTAATATTATTTATGTACCAGATGTTTTACAACTTGGGTAAGAATTTTATTTTATTTTATTTTATTGCATCATAAATGTGACACCTCCACAAGGGTGTTACACTAGCAGAGCTCGAAATCTTCTCCAATGGCTCGTGTGAAGCATCCTGAACCCTCTACACCTATTCCCTCTAACTCCACATCTTCCTCCTCAACTCAATCTTCCACACCTCAATGTGTTTCACCCACAACAACCCCTGTTCGCCCCAAAAGAAAAGGAATTGAGAAATCTCAGGTTTCTCAAATGATTGACAAGCTTCCAATCAAAAGCTTGAAGAAAAAGACACAAGACAAAGGCAAGAAAGTTGCTGAATCTTCAAGACCGACCAGCACCTAAGAAATAAGAAAAGAAGAAGAAAGTGGTGAAGGACACACCCAAGAAGAAGACTAATCAAAATAAGAGAAAAAGGACAGAGGAAGAAGAAGAAAATGATGAAGGAGTTACTGAGATTGAACTTCTCAGAAGGTATTTCTCTGATGAGGAGTACATTATGCTTTATAAAAACAATTTTAAACATAGAGATACTCATGAGGCTAGGACTATTGATTTCAATTATTTTGAGACCAACGAGTTCACTTTTCATAAGATTTTAGAGGATTATAATCTGAGTCAATTTCTGCAGATTAAGAGTGATATTTATCCTACATTGATCAAAGCATTTTATTGTACATATGAAATGAACAATGAGGGATTCTCTGCTGAAGTAAAGAACACTAGAATTGAGATGACTTTTGCTGAATTTGCTCAATTTACTGGACTAGATTACAAAGGAAGTAATCTTGCTGGTACTGGACCAGACAGTGCTTGGATTAAGAATTTTGACAAGGAAGAAGCAAAGAAGATGCTTCTAATTGAAAATGCACTAGAAGAAAGACTGATAAACATTAGCTCTATGCACATTCAGCATAGGCTCCTGCAATATGTGCTAAGCAGGATACTTCTACCAAGATCAAGAAATCATGCTGTGGTGCAGAACAATGATATTTTGATGCTTTGAGCTATGCTACAGAAGAAGCAGCTAAGTTGGAGCTTCATAATTGCCAAGCACATGCTGGACTGTAAAATCAGTGGAGCTACCCTACCCTATCCTGGATTGGTGGTGAGTTTGCTGGAACACTTTGGAGTCTCTCTAGATAATGAAGAGAGATTTAAAGCAACAAAGGTTACTCACAAGTTTGGTGAATGAATCATTAGCAAGATGAAGCTTACTAAAGTAAATGGAGAGTGGGTTAGGATAGCTGGTGAAGAGCAAAGAGCTGCAGAGGACAACTCAGAGCTAAATAGCAAAATGGACAAGCTGATTCAAATGTTTGAAAGTTTTGAGGCTAGGCAAACAAAACATCATATTATGCTAAAACAATCTATTGACTACTTGAGTATTAGACTTAACACTTTGGAAGGCCAAATGGCCACTCTACATCAACATCTAGGCATTTCTGTCACTACACCTTCAGAACTTCATCCTACTTTTGAAGATGTTGTGAACATAGCTAGAGAAGCTGCTGCTGCTGCTACACTTGAAGAGGAAGACAATCTTGAAGGGCAAGCAGGCCAGCTTCACAGCACACTGAAGAACCAAGGACCAATGAAGATGCTTAGATCTTAGGGTGTCTTAAGTGTGTCTGTAATGATGTTAATATGTTGCTTTTGATTTTTGTTCAACTGTTTTCAATTTTAATTTTTCTTTGAACAATGATGATGATAAGTGACTGTATAACTTGTTTTGATCATGCTGATATAAATGAATGAATCAATGAATGGTTGAATTTCTAGTATGTGCCTTGTTATACATGCTTTTGTACTTTGATTCTCCCGTACATATTCTTTTTGATGATGACAAAGGGGGAGAATAGGTACCATACACATACTAAATAAAATAACAACCTAAATAATGAATACCGTATTAAATCAACTTGAACTAATGATCTAAAATAATGATGCAATGATCCTATACATGTTCAAATGATAAGAACTGTCAATTTGACAAGGGGAGTAAATGGTAAATAACTGCTGCATTGTATTACTCTGATATATTGAATGTTAAACATGCTATATATGGTAAGTTTGTCATCAATAAAAAAAGGGGAGTTTGTGGATAAATGACCCTAGTGTGTTTTGATTAATAACTAAACTGAACATGATTATTATTTCTTTAATTCACTAACTACTTGCCAAGCTTGATTTTTTCAATGAGATTTAATGGATCAAGAAAAGTGGATGCAAAGAATCATGGAGCAAAGCATTTCGATGTAAGGATCATGAAGGAAAACTTGAAGAAGGAGCATCATGAAGAAGGAATTCAAGGTAGATCATTAGAAATTTTTTGTAAAGAAAAGACTTAGTATAATTCATTGATTAAGCTCTCTAAAATAAGTAAAAAAATGGTTTTCAAAAGTAAAAATGGACTAAGAATGAAAAAAGTTAATTAATAAGTTTGTATATCTATGTGTACATCTATGTACTTTCAGTTAATTAACAAACTTTTAATGAAAACCTATGTGTACATCTATGTATACATCGATTGATTCTGGACTTACTTGATTAATATGCACGTTTGCATATATACATCGATTGGTACATCAATGTACAAATCAAAACAGAAGTAAGAATGCATTTTTGACATATATACATCGATTTGTACATCTATGTATAAGTCAAGATAGAAGCATTTGACATATACACATCGATTAGTACATCTATGTATAGGTCAACACAGAAGCATTTTATATATATATACATCTATTAATACATTGATGTATAAGCCAAAACAGAAGCAAGAACGTTTTGAAATAACTATACAATCGATTAGTTAATCGATGTATAATCTTTTGGGCTGAAAATATAAGTGCTTTTCAAGAACAATATCGATATATTCATATGTGTATCATTCAAGATCAAGAACATCCAAGAAAACAATCGATTAGGCAATCGATGTATACATGTTATAAAAGTGAAATCTTATTTAATACATCTGTGTACACATCGATTGACTAATAACAGAATTTTTTTGATAGGTCTGTTATGATCTCAACTGACTTGTAAAGTGTATCCAACGAATCTATTTTGAGATAAACCTATATAAGAACATTGGGAAACATCTTTTACAAGGGAATTCATTAAAAATTTGAGAACACACACACAAATATTGAGAGAGCTTTTCATTGAAGAAAAACTGAGTATTTTTCTCTAGAGCTTCAATTTGTGATTTCTGATTTCTTGGAATCTGATTCAATCTTTTCAAATTTTGTAAAAGAGAGATAAGAGAGAAGGTTCTCTCGCTGGTTAGATCAAGAGTAGAAGGGACTCTTGGTGTTGTGCAAGAGTAGAAAGAACTCTTGTGGGAATTACAAGATTGCTTTGACTGAAAAGCTGTCATTTGAGTAGAAGGAACTAAGAAGTGGAGCTTTTGTAAAGAATCTTGTATATTGATTTTCTATAGTGGATAAATCTCACAATGGTGTAGGGACTGGATGTAGGTTACCAGTGGAGGTAGCTGAACTAGGATAAATCTCGGTTTGCAATTTTCTCTATCCCTTAACTCTTTATTTGCTTTATTGTTGAATGTTTGAATTAAGCAATATGTTAGGGATACTTGTATAATCTGATTTGTTAATGATCTTATTCTTATCTGAAATTAATCTTACTGTTAATATTTCTTTATAAGTTTCAATTCTTGATTGCAATACATCTTTCAAAAAAACATTTTAGTTTGTTGGTTGACAAAATCTCTTTCTTGATTAAAGAAAATAATCAGTTTTTTGCAAAAAGGGGAAAAGTTTCAAAACCTTATCATACTCAATTCAATCCCCCTTTCTTGAGTAATAAGAAGCCACAACCAACGTATCTGATTGGGGGCAGCATGAAGAGTTCGAAGAATGGTAATATAGAAGTCGTTGAAGGGGAGCCGAAGTTCGAACCTCGTAAAAAAAGTCCTCTTAGAGAAACATGAAGCGTTCCCCCGCCTCTCGGGTCGAACACACCCGTTCTCTCCCCGGGGACATAATAAAAAATTCGTCATCCCTTTCACCCCCTTCAGTAAGCTCCAAGTACTCCTTCAGCTTATCCAGCTCTGCCCCGGACTCATAGCAGGATATCCTGTCAAAGGTGTCATCTGCAACCCACGTGTAGGATAATCGCGGACCTCAGTGAATACTAATCGCCCACTTCTCGGCCTATAGATTCTCCAGCTCTCGAACTTCTGGAACCGGGGCAGGCGCTTCAACTCTTGGCTCTATCCTTCTAGCCATTTCATTTCCTGGAAGACACACAAAGGCCTAGGGTCAGAACTAGTAAAGTTTGAAGATCCAAACATGGCAATAGGCAAACAGAGAAAATAGAAAGCACCCACGCACTGGCCTCCACACCCACTGAGGCTATAGCCTCCGAAGGACACCCCCGCCACACGCAGTGCGAAGAAGGAGGTGCTCCATAGGGCAATGCCATTGAAAGGAGGGAAAAATAGTGTTCCCATCCTTATTCGTAGAAAAGAGAAAAGGAAATACACTCCATCGAAAGAGTGCGCAACCACTTAATAATCGGTATCTGAGTTAAGAAGAGGGGAATACCTTGAAGAAAGTCAAAGAGAATAGAAAAAATCAAGTCTTTGAACCTTCTTTGAGCCTTCAAAAGTGTCAGAACCACCTTTCGCCACATAAAGCTTGTTGAAAATCTCCTCAAACGACCAGTTTTCAATGAAGGAATAGCGAAATGAAAAAAGAAAAAGGATAAAACCCTATTTATAAAGGCTACAGTTAAGGGGTAATTTCGTCTGACCAGTTCAGATTTGAAAAGATATTCATTATGGCGCATGAAGCACTATACACGTCCACTCAACCCTAGCGCACCACGTGGCCCGTGTAGCTGTCATGGCAGTTAAGGGGACGGTTACTCAACAGACTAAGAGACACATAACCCTAGTGTCCAAGCATTCAAAAAACTTATTCGGACCCCAGAAAATTGACTACCCCGGAAAGTTCCCCCAAGGTATGAAGACCCCAGATCCAAGACTTTAAGCTTAGCACTCCGTCGGTCTCGACTAAGTACCAAGATGGGGGTAACTCGTCATACTACACAAGGTGAGCGTTGGACTCACCCCGGTGCAATATAAATACCACAGATTTATAGAAGAAAGAAGACAGTTGATAAAGAAGACAAGTGATATTCAAGCAAAAGAATATTTTATTTCTTTATTTCATTCCATACATCATCATATATTAATACAAGAGGGAAAAGAAAATAGAGACATAGAATATATAACAAAAGAGCAGCACTAAAGAGCCCAAAGGAAGGAGCGAACGTCACTAACACTAGCTTCCTACTCATGTTCTTCACATCCACAGTTCCTCTAGAACCCACACCGGTCTCTTCCCTGTATAGCGGCCTCTTGAAAAAGTGGATTGACTTTGGAAAACTAAGGATAACCGGAACAGAACACTGCTGCCTGATCAAGGAAATTTCACTACATTCTTCTTCGATGCCACCTTCACAATGATAATAAAGGCTGGGGTGCACTCTCATTTGGTGGACGAGGCATGGTTTTTCATGAAGAAATCATTCCACTGGAACCCTAGCCAATTTCACGATCACTCCAAATTAGTTGAAAGCAGCCACCTCAATAGTTTTTCCCATATATCCAAGTGCTCTTAGAGGACCTACCAAATTTTAAGGCAGGGACACTTGCTAAGTTCTTCGAAAGGAGGACGAATTACCTTTGTCCAACATGACAGGTATCACACAGCTCCCTAGTGACAGAGCATGAATTAGACACACCCTTATACGCTGGGAAATCAAAGTTCCTGCTATTACTATACTGGGAAATAAAAGTTTTTAATGAAAAAAGTTGTTGGCAAGAAGAGAAGAGAAAATATTTCAAAGATTTTGGGAGGAACAAAAAAATGGCCTTTGCGAAGGACAAAACTCTCTTTGAGCATAAGAGAAACAACAGGAGAACCATCTTGGAAAATAAAAGGAATACTAGTATCAGACATAGACCTTCCATATTTATAAAGGGCATGAAAAGCTTTGATTGGCCCTAGGAATCGAGAATCAGTCATGTGATGAAATCACATTTAATGCTCTCCCCTTCCTATTGGTTACGAGAGCAACGGGTGGTTGGGAAACATACTGAAATTGATATCATCTTTTAAAGGATCCTTAATTCCAAATAAAGTCAGAGGCAATAATTTCTAAATATGACTCGGATCTGTGTAAGTTACAAGGAGCACCATCACAAAAAAAACCTGAGTAACCCAAGGGGGCAACAGGGAGCAAACCCTAGAGCAAGGAATACGGATTTTAAGCATATTCCAGCCCTGGAGGTAATTTTTATACAATAGATATCAGCCTCAACATGTGACATCGCAAAACCTGGCTTTAAAGCTAGGGCATAGTCTGCTGTGAGCTTTATCCTAATGAAGCTTATACCTTGACACTTAGTTGTCCTACCTAAGTGCCAAGCTGGGGGCAACTGTTCTAGACCATGATCCGAGATCTTAATTCGAAGGATCAACTTGGCATATGCTCCACTAGACTCCGCCATTAACACCCAAAAAGGTCTATAAGATCTCGGACTACAACATTGGGCCATATGATGAGCATTGCTGAGTCAGCGCAGATTCTCATAACTTCCAATTAGGATCTTACGAGATTATAGGGTCCATAACTGCCTCTAACAATGGATAACCGCAACATCTGCATTCTGATAATATAGGGATCCTCATCTCTAATATCAAGAAGGCAATCCCTAACAGGATCCTACGGAACACCTGCACTTAATACAAATTGTATCACGATTCCAATTGCGCTCCATAAATACCAGGCTAAGTTAACCAAATGAGGTATCTGTTATCATATAGTATAAACCTTACTTGTGCACGGCCTGACTAGAGCATTGGAGTCCCTTTACAGGTACCCTCCCCCTTTCGGTTCAACATGCTTGGCAGCGGCTATGCAAGGAGGAAACCAACACATACGTGCTTATCTCAGGTACCCTCTGAATCCACTTTAGAACACAAACCATCATGTCCTACATCCCCCTGTATTCACCACAAAATAGCAACCCCAAATAGCAATAAACCACTAATAATTGCTGCCCAGCCACCATCACCTTATCCCTACAAACAGCTTGCATCGCCACTCAGTGTCACTAATCCACCACGCTGCTTCGACCGTGAGCTCCAGTTGTCGGCAACCTCCAAGATTGTGTCACCATCAAGCCCAGCCCATTCCACTACACGAGCTGCTAGTTTGTAGTGTCTTGTCACCTTGCTAGCGCCGTCCATCAACCTACCGACGAGGAACCTTGAAGCCAAACCAAACACCACCCACAACAACTTGCAACCACCTTCATCAACTAAACTCGAAATAGAACCCAACTCCCACACTGAACCAACACAACCGTACGACCACAACTCCAGTAAGCCGCACCACCATGACCAGCCAACGACTGCATCGCCACCTCTGCCTCACTGTAAAGTCACCAGCAAGTCAGCAACCATCACCTTGAAAAGACTAGAACCAAACTCCCCCGTAAATCAGAACCCCATCGTCCCAATAACCGCCGCTTTAACCTGAGGCACCAGGAGCTTAAGCCGTCATCGTCCAACCACAGCCAGCAACTATGACCATCGTCACCAAGCCCTAACTCTGACATCACCAGACCATCTCGCCACCAATCTGCGATGACCTTCGCGCTGCTATTATCTCCGTCTTGCACCATCTCGCCAATAGTCGTCATCACCAACCCACCCCCGCTCGGCCGCCTGCCGCGAGCCTTACCTCATCATCGTCTCCCACTACCAGCAACCCATAGCTGCTGTCCTCCACCTGCCATCTCGTTGCAGTCATCCGTAGAGAACCAGGTCCACCGCACTATATATCATTGCTGCACAAAGTGCACACAATGACATATAGTATGTCGCATTACCCTAGTTTTTTCCCTTGTTATTCTCTTGTATTTTTATTTTATTCTTTTTTTTTTACTTTTCTCAAATTTGTAGTATTTAAATTTTATTTTAAATTAATTACTTTTAAAGAGTTACATTGGGTTAACTTGTAAAAATTGATAAGCATATTTTCAAGTAAAGATAGTAAAAATGAAAAAAAAAAGAGGATAAAGAATACTTAATGAATAAGGCTATGTAGTTAGTAAAAAGAAAAAATAATTAAAATGAGAAAAATACAAATAAATAAATAAATAAAAAGGTAGATAAAAAATATCAAATAATTAGGAATAGGTAATTTAAGAAAAAATATAAAAGAAAATGATAAATATAAAACGACAAAAAATATGGAAATAAAAAAATATATATATTTGAATTCCACTTGAGTTAGTTGAACTTCGTTTGTTCTCTTGTTTATTTCTTTATTGCATGATTTTAGTAAATTAGTAGTTATCTATGTTTCAAAGATGTCAAATGTGAAAGGGTTGCATAACTAGCTTTATGGTAATCGTTTTAAGACGGATGTATTAGGTGTGTATTAGGGTTAAACATCTACCATTCCTTATGTATAATCAAACTCCTGAACCAGATCTCAATTTTTGAAAGACTAGTTTTGCAAAACAAAAAGGTTTTTCCAATTATTTTCCTAAAAAAAAAATTAGTGGCGACTCTATAAATTTTTTTATAAATTTTAGTTGCCTATAGTCACATTGCCCTCCTAGCATATTGTGACAATGATGAGGTATCAGATACTGAATTCCTTCACCCTTTTTATGATGAACTTAAATCAACTTTTGATAACTTTCTCTCTTATTCTAATTTCTTAGCTCAAAATTGCATTGTTTTCAAAGTCGAAATGATTGAGTTACAAAAGGAAGATGATTTGTTAAAGAGAGACAATGTATCTTTAAGCAAGAGGACTGAATCCTTAGTGAAGTTAAATATTGAATTAGCAGCTCAGTCTAAGAATATTGAACCTTCTCACAAACCTTTTTAATAACTCTCTTATAAGCTAGAAGAGAATGTGTTATTGAAAAGGAAGATAGAAATGTTGACCAATGACCTAGCCAAATTTGTTAATGGCACCAAGAATCTTGAGAACCTTCTTGGAAGCCAACAATATACCTTTGACAAAGCTAGACCAAGGTATAAGAGAGGGGCAAAACATAATTTGTATAAGAATCTTTCTGTGCCTGCTAAGAAGACTAAAGTGGTGTGTTTCTATTGTGGCAAGGATGGTCATAAAGCCTCAAAGTGCTACCACAAAAACAAATCATAAAAGCTCCAACCATTTAACATGAAAGGACCCAAGAAATTTTGGGTACCTAAAGGCAAGATACCTTTTCATGCAAGTTTGCCTAATCACTAAAAGGAAGAAGAACACATAGTACCTAGACAGTGGTTGTTCAAGGTATATGATAAGGGACAAAAGCAAATTTCAGACCTTCAAGGACAAAGATGGAGGTGAAGTCACTTTTTGAGATAATAGCAAAGCATAAATAAAAAGAATAGGTAAAGTTAGTAAGAAGAATTGTACCATTGTTGATAATATGTATTATGTGAAAGAGATGAAACACAACCTTCTTAGCATAAGTCAGTTTTATGACAATGACTATGAAGTTGTGCTTGAACTAACAAAATGCATTGTTAGTGAACCCAACAATCGCAAAGTCCACTTTTTTGAAAACCGAGACAAGAATGTCTATAACTTAAGTTAAAGGACCTTAGTGATCAAAATGTTAATGTCTTGTGTCTATAATTCTGATAAATAGTTATGGCACAAGAGAGTTGGCCATGTAAACATGAGCACCATTTTCAAATTGCTAAAACATGACCTTGTGAGAGACTTGCCTAAAATTAAATTTGAAAAGAATATTGTATGTGAAGCATGCCAAAGAGGTAAACAAACAAAGTCAAGTTTTAAGCCTAAGAATGTTGTCACAACTCATAGACCTCTAGTACATATGTACTCTTCCTAAGAAGTAAGAATGATTCTTTTGAGGCTTTTAAAATCTTTTACTAACAAGTTCAAAATGAAAAAGGTTTTTGCATAATTTCCATAAAAGTGATCATGGAGGAGAGTTTGAGAATATTCTCTTTAAAACCTTTTGTGAAGAAAATGGTATAGTTCACCATTTTTTTGTCCAAGAACTCTACAACAAGATGAAGTTGTGGAAAGGAAAAATAGAACCTTACAAGAAATGACTCAAACTCTCTTATGTGACACTGAATTGCCAAAATATTTTTAGGCTGAGGCAGTTAGCACCTCATGTTATGTTTTAAATAGTGTTTCTGTAAGGTTAATACTCAAGAAGACACCGTATGAATTGTGGAAAGGAAGGAAACCCAACATTTCATACTTTTATACTTTTGGATGTGAATGCTTTGTGTTGAATACCAAAGAACGATTAGGAAAATTTGATTCAAAGTCTGATAAAAATACCTTTCTTGGATATTCCTTAACATCTAAAGCATATAGAGTATACAATTTGAGAACACTAGTTGTTGAGGAAAACATGCATGTTATATTTATTGAAACTCTCTCAATGAGAAAGATAAGCATGCAGGCCTTGATGATGAGTTTGAAAAGCTAACTTTCAATGAGATTATTGATAAAGATGACAAGAAGCAAGATGGAACAAGCTCAAGTAGCAAGAAGGATCAAACCATAGATGAGAAAGTTGTGTTAGAAGTTGAGAAAGTTCATGAACCTTCTCACCAACCCTTTCAGTTGCCTAAAGACTAGAAGCTGCATCATTGTCATCCAAAAGAACTAATCATTGGTTAAGCATCTACTGGTGTCAAGACCATATCAGCTTTTAAAAGACCTAGGCACACAAGTCAGTTTGCACTACTCTCTCAAATTGAGCCAAAAACCACTAAGGAGGTTCTTCAAGAAGAATCTTAGATTGAGGCAATGCAAGAGGAGCTCAATTAGTTTGACATGAACAAAGTGTGGTCTCTAGTGCCTGCACTTAAAGATCACTCATTAATTAACAAAAAATGAGTGTTTAAGAACAAGCTAGATAAAGATGGAAAAATGGTAAGGAACGGGGTAAGGTTAGTTACTCAAGGATATAACCAACAAGAAGGTATAAACTATGATGAAACCTTGCACCTGTAGCTAGATTAGAAGCAATTAGAATTCTCCTTGTATATGTTGCATTCAAAGTCTTTAAACTATTTCAAATGGATGTTAAAAGTGCATTCTTGAATGATTTCATAAATAAGGAAGTGTATGTCCATCAACCCCTTGGATTGGAGGATGTTGAGCATCTAGATATGTTTATAAGCTCTCCAAAGCCCTTTATGGCCTAAAACAAGCTTCAAGAGCTTGGTATGAGTGACTAAACAATTGGTTTTACAAGAGAAAAAGTGGACACTATGTTGTTTAGAAAACATTTAAGAATGAGCTATTAATAGTCCAAATATTAAGAGTTCAGAGGAAAAGCACAAGTGGTGCATGTCACTTCCTTGGGAATGCATTAGTGACTTAGTTAAGTAGGAAGCAAAATTCCATAACTCTTTTAACTGCAGAGAGTTTGTGAAAGAGTTGGACCAACCCTCTCACCCCCGACCTTCTCATACGGAACTATCATTTCTAGACAATTTTTACAAATAGCTAATTTTCAAAACTAATCATTCTCTTTCTTCATAAAAAGGCATTTACTACCTTTTAACGGTAAAATTGTGGGCCAAATGGCCATATTTCATCCTCTATAAAACCCCTTGAACATCACATTTATTCATTTTAATCCATTCCCCCTCATTCTCACTCAAGATTATCGTCCCCTCTCTCTCTTTTTCCTATCTTTCTTTCATTTTCTATTACTCTCTAAACTTCTCACACATCCTTTATTCTCAATGAAAAGTTAGAATACAAACACTTGTTCTAAGTACAATGAGAGTGAAACACACAGCCATGAGAACTAAAAACCCAACCATTAGACATTCTTCCCCAACTCAAAGTAAAGAATCCACTTCATATTCCTTAACCTCTCTCGAGCCTTCTCCCAAAACTCAAACCAAGCCTTAAACCACATCTTTGAAGAGAAGACGATCACTAGCAGTGATGTTTGGTGTTGTAAAAAGTAATGCATCTAAGAAGAAAGCAAGAATTAAGGAGGCGGTAATATTAGAGGAGGAAGAAAAAGAAGTAAGAACCAATAAGAACAAGGAAAGAAGTCTAAACCCTCTCAAAAACCTTTGAGGCACAAATCTGAGAAGGAAAGGATGGTTCAAGGAAAAGAAGATTGCTCCTGGAAGAAGCATCACCTTTGAGGAAATCGATAAAGAGGGAAGAGATTTGAGACCCTATATGGAAGCACTTGAATTAGGGAAGTTCTTTACCATTAGTAAGAAGATTTACCCAGCTCTCTATCAAAAGTTCTATGTTGGTGCAAACATGGATAAAGATTTTCCAGCAATTATTTCTAGTGTTAAAGGGATCCAAATAAGGCTAGACTTGGAGACCCTTATAATAATCACTAGAGTATCTAACAAAGCGTTCAAAGCCTTTGAAGAATGATGGCATGATAGTGCTTGGGAGGAAGTAGTGGATACTCCCTTCACTAATGAAGAGTCAAGATTTGCAAGTGACTTGTATAACATCTTAATACTGGTACCCTAGTATATCTGACTTATACCTGGATAAACAGTATTAGCTATGCTACTTCTAACCTAAACATTAAACTAACCCATAACATTTAATCAAATAATTATGGAGAGCCATAACTAAAAAGCCATACATATATACATCATAGCCTAAAAAAGCCAAATTTTTACACATATAACTTTATACAAAACTCAAAAGTAAATATAAATAAATATACAAGCTTTGTCTACAAAGCATAAAAACTAGTCTAGTTTTCATACTTCATCTTCTTTTCTCTGGAAGAGCTTCCACCTGGATTTATATAATAACACATGGGGTGAGAATTCATAATTCTCAGTAATAGTATTCCAATACTAGCAGTTGTAACATTCATAAAGAATAAACAACTCATACACCAAAGAAACATATTCGCAAAAGGTATAAAAGTCACTACTCATTACCAAAATAAATCATATTTGAAAAATAAGACAATCGCCCATACAATTTTCAAGAAATGCAATGATTATGTTATGCATGATTATGCTCAAGAAAATATGTATGATAGTGTAGATGCAATGTCATCAAACTTAACTATTCCCAGAAACCTGATTCCTTGTATTTCTCTGGGTAGGGAGGGAATCTGTTACCTCCTTAACCTACTTGGTAAGGAGGGAATGTTTTATCTTTTTAACCTACTTACTAGGCAGGGAATGTTTTACTTCATTAACCTACCTTGTAATGAGTCGACTATTCCACTACGTAACACTACATGGGAATAGAAAGTGTGTGTAAAATATGGTGCTATGTTAAACTCACACATAAACACCACAAAGACTTTATACTAAGTATATCCTTGCATTACTAGCTCTACCTCAACTCTATGAGAGCATTTCATGCACTATGCCACTTAACTATTGCCAAACAAACTTAGTATACTTGTATCTAGTCATGATATCTAATGCAACACTAGGTTGCTCAAGGAACTAGACACCTATCTATGGCAATCCATATCTAATGGATGCATAAAGTCTCCTTACTTTCCTTTGTATGCTAGATAGTTTTTCTCTCTACGAAATACCCTTATTAGTGTCTCAACACTCTTAAAAAGGCATAAACAAGGGATCCTAACAAGTAGAGAAGTCTTAATTCCCATAATAAAATTCCTGGTGAAAACTACTCTAGGCGCCTTGGTGCCCTCTACCCAGTGCCTAGGCGCTAGCCTCCGAAAGGGCTAGCGCTTAGGCATTCCTCATTGGCGCCTAAGCGCCAAGCTCTCTGCCTCACTCACTACTAATTCTGGGTGATGGGCACCTAGGCGCGCAACACTAGTGCCTAGGCGCCAGTGCCCCAGAGTGCTTGCTCTATTCTAGTGGGTATTGGGAGCATAGGAGCCCAAACTCTAGCGCCTAGGCGCCAGTACACCAGAGAAAATTCTATAGAAATGTGTTCTGCATAATCTTGGTTTTTAACCAAGTTCTACCCCTCAAGATCAATTTCTGGATGATTTCCATCATCAATCAAGGCCTTTAATAATGTTGTAACTTGCGTACAACTTCTTAACTTTATCAAGCATAGATTTATGATCCAAAACCTTCACACTTAATACCTATTTCTTAAGTTCTTTAACAAAGAGATTCAAGGATATACCTAGGATTCAAATCAACAACCATGCTTCTAACAACTTATAGTGAATTAGTAACTTGGTTTCTTACAAGTTAATCTAACTCAAAACATAGAAAAACTACTCAAAACCCACTCTTAACCCAAATCATGCATAACTCAAACATGAAAAGAGAATAGAAAGAGTAAGAGTTTGAAAGGCAACACCCCTACCTTTAGCTCTTGAAGATGACCAAGCTTTGGCTATGGAAGCTCTTAGCTTGCCTTCTACTTTCCTTTTCTCTTCCTTTCTTCCTTCTCCTTTTCTTCTATCTCTTTTTCCTCTTTTTCTCTCCTCTGCCTTTTGCTTCTTCAACCATGAGAAATGGATAAAAATTAATGGAAAAAGTCAAAGATGGCTTACTTAAAGGATAAAGACCAAGGTTTGTTGAAACTTTATATCCCTTAGGAATACTTTGATATTACAAAATCAAGTTTCTTAAGTGTGCATAGAATTACATCCTTAGGTATTAGAATAAATCCAAAGATTCATCTAATTTCCAAAATCATCAATTCCATAAACTTCCATATACCTACTAGGTTAATTTGGTATTAAAACACTCACTTGGTGTGCTTAAAAATATCAATCTGACTCAGTTTACTCTCAAACTTTATACATTATACTTAGCTCATTTGTGACCTAGAAACAAATTATATATATATTTTTTCTCTTAACTTAGCCTTTAAATCCTTTATCTGAGTCATTTTAAGCCACTTTCAACATTTTGTATTGCAGCAAAGTGCCTAAACTAACTCAGTTTGTCGCAAAACTACACAGGCATGTCAAGCAAGTATTAGGCTACCTTTGTAACTATATATAAGCTTAACACATTATCGAGGGTGTTATATTTCTCCCATCCTTTTTAAAAAATTTTGTCCTCAAAATTTGGTTTATCTAATGTAAGAAGTCTCTTGCAACTTACATTTAAAACTAAGTACAAACAAATCTCAAGGAAACAAAATTATGCACAAAAATTAACCTTTTCCTGAACTAGAAGTCTGTGTTATCTCATTGCCTTGCAAGATATAAACTCTACCTAGAGTTGTGGGTCTGGTATCTAACTTTGCCTCTTCTCTCTGCAGACACTCTCTAGCATAATGCCTTGGCTGCCCGCATTTATAGCATACTGATTGCCCTGCCAAGCAAGGTTTGTCACCATGCTTCCTTCCACACTCAGGACACTGAGCCCCCTTTAACTCCTTCTGAACCTACTTGTCTTTTTCTCCCTTCATGAACCTTTCATCACTATGCTTTCTCTTCTGAAAACTTTGAGATTCTTGGTCTACTGAAGGTTTCCTATCATGTCCTTCTACTATTCTGCACTTGTTTACCAAGGTTGCAAAGTCTCAGACCTCCAAAGGTCGAATAGCCTTTTGAATATCTGCCCTCAATCCTTCTTCAAACTTAACACATTTCCATCTCTCGTCTATGTTAAATCTAGTATAGTGATGAACCGTCAACATATCCTATTTTTATGGTTCAATTCCTTAGTTTTTCATATTCTTTTTATATATTTTTAATGAATTTTGTTTGTTATTTTTGTTATATTTTTAGTATTGTTTAATTGTGTTTTTATTAAGTGTTTTGTGTGTTTTTTTTCAGGTAATTGTACGGGGAGAAGATCGAATATGCAAAGGAGCAAGAAAAAGAAGAAATTAGTAACAGAGTCCAGCGCTTGAGCGCTGGTGTTGGGGCGCCCAGAACGTATACAGCAGTGGAGATTTAGTGTCCCGGCGCCTGAGCACTGTGAAGGAGCGCCTGAGTGTGCAACGTGTAGCAGCGCACGTATTGACTTAAGTGACTGAGCGCTTGAGGGCTTAGAACTGGGCACCTAGGCGCTGAGAGCGTAACAGCAGATGTGAATTTCAATATAATGTGAAAGTTACGCCAAATTCAACATTGAGCACATTACGCAGAAAATCCCTAATCCTGAGAGAGTTATTTTGCGGTAGCAGACCTTGGAGGACGACTTGAAAGAGGAATCGATTCTTAAAGGCTTAGAGATCATAATCTCCATTAAAAGGGGTTTTGATTTCTCTTTCTTTCTAGTTTCCCCTTTTCTTTGGGTTTTCTTTCTATGGGTTTATATTCTGGTATGGGTTTGTTTGTATTGAACATGAGTAGCTAAACCCATAGCTAGGGCTATGGGGGATCTTGTTTTCCTAATTATTTGGGTTTGATTTCTAATTTGATTATGGTAATTTCTTTTTGGATTTATCATATTGCTTGTATTCTTGTCAGAATTTGATCACTTTTGGCATGTGTTAATTCATTGTTTGACCGGTGACCATCCGCATTCAATGAGTGGATCTATATGGTAAGCCTAGGATTAGATTGGTTAATGACCAAACATTAATTTTTCTTACTAATGGAATTGACAGGTATGTTAGTTCATCTCTTGATTTGAAGCTTAATGCATTCTTGATTAATTCAAGTAAATGACCAAATAGGTGAATTAAATTAGGAATAAAATATTATTTCATCCATAATCACTGGGATTCAATAGCAAATAAGAGAATATTGGCAAAAGAATTACCTTAATCATAATTGAAAAAAAATTTGAATAATTGGATTCAAGTGAACCTTGCGCCCTAGTCTCTCTTTCATTGATTATCTTTTCTTTGTTTAATTATTCATTATTTTTCTTTATTTCTTTATTTTGATTTTAACTTGAATTTCTTCATACACTTTCGATTGTCTGAATAACAAAGAGTTTAGCGAATCTAGTAATTATCAATTATTCCTCATGGAATCAATAACTGGGACTCAAGTCCTATATTACTTGGCGATAGAGTACACTTGCTCTTAGTGTATTTTACGCGTACTAAGTTTTTGGCGCGGTTGCCGGGGAGTAAGTTTAGTAATATTAGAAGCGAAAAATTCTAGTTAATTTAGACGCCATTTTCTTTTATTCCTTATTTTATTTTTATTTTTATTTTTATTTCTTATTTTATTTTATTTTATTTTATTTTTAATTAAATTTTTAATTTTTTGTTTATATCTTATTTTAATTTTAATTTCTTATTTTATTTTATTTTTATTTATTTTTATTTAATTTTTCTCTTCTTCTTTTTGTTTATGCTCACTCGATCTTTGTGTCCTGATTTGGCTTTTGATCCAAAAATTAAGAAAACAACTCGTAGGTTAAAGAAGCAGACTTTTATTGCAGCTGTAACAAAAGACATAAGCAGGATGGAGAGGCAACCAATTGTTGAGGCCAATCGTGAAGAAAGAGCTATCCCAGCAGAGCGAACCATGTTTGAGTACTCTATGCCCACTGCTGAAGGGTATGGAGGGAGTATTATAAGACCAACTATGGCAGCTAATAATTTTGAGATCAAACCAGCATTGATTTCTATGATTCAGAATTCAGTTCAGTTTGGTGGATTGCCTTCGGATGATCCAAATCAGTATTTGGCCAGGTTCTTGCAGTTGTGTCATACTATCAAGTATAATGGGGTGATAGATGATGCAATTCGATTGCGACTCTTTTCTTTCTCTCTTAGGGACAGAGCAAGCCAATGGTTAACATCACTACCGAGGGGTTCCGTCACTACATAGGATCAATTGACATAACAGTTTCTGGCTAAGTATTTTCCTCCTTCTAAATCTGCTAAATTAAGGAATAATATATCTTTTTTTGTGCAGTTTGAGATGGACACTCTTTATGAAGCTTGGGAGCACTTTCAGGAGTTGTTGAGGAGATGTCCACATTATGGATTTCCTGTATGGTAGCAGGTTTAGAATTTTTACAATGGTTTATCGCCTACAAACTGTTCACTTATTGATGCTGCTGCGGGAGGGACAATATGGAGGAAAATACCTACTGAGAGCCAAGCATTAATTGAAGAAATGGCATTGAACAGTTATCAGTGGCAGAATGAGCACCAGGCTCCTAAGAAACAAGCAAGTGTACATGTTGTTGATTCTTCTACAGCAATTCTCAGTCAATTGGAAGCTTTGACGAAGAAGGTGGAGACTCTTATGGTGACAAATAGTGTAGTCCCACCAATCATTTGTGAGGCATGTGGAGGATAGGGTCATACAAGTGCAAATTGTCAAGTTGGTAGTCCATTTACCCCTGAGCTTGAAGTAGCAAATTTTGTTGGTAATTCCAACCGACAGCAATACAATCCGTATTCAAATACGTGCAATCCTAGTTGGAAGGACCACCCGAATTTTAAATGGGGAAATCAGCAAGGCTATCAGCAGAATTAGTAGAGAGTTCCACCACCACCTCCTGGTTTCCAAGCATCTGCAGAGAAGCTGAGTTTTGAAGATATGGTTATGAAGTACGTGTAGAATTCTGATGCCAGAATGAAGAATATAGAGATTTAGATCAGTCAGTTAACTACATTGATGACAGCAAAGGCACCAGGGACATTGCCTAGCACTACTGAGACTAATCAAAGGGAACAGACCCATGCAATTTTCCTTAGAAGTGGTAAGGAACTTAAAGAGTCCTCTTAAAAGAAGGAAATGCCAAAGTTTAAAGACTCTATTGTTCAATCAATGCATGAAGAAGAGAAGGCAACTGAAGCACCTGGCTCATCTAAAATTGAGACAAAGAAGAATGATGTCCTTACTGAAGATGTCAATCAAGAAAGAGAGGTTGAGAAAAAAACACCAAAGTGGCAGAGAGTGAAGAAGGATCGTGAGCAGAGCGCAGTTTATGAACCATCCCCATATGCCAAGATCCCATTCCCTTAGAGGCTCAAGAACAATCAGCCAGATCAGCAATTTGCCAAATTCTTGGAGATATTCAAGAAATTAGAAATTAATATTTTGTTTGTTGAAGTCATCTCTCAAATGCCCAAGTATGCAAAGTTTCTGAAAGAAATACTTATAAAGAAACGCAAGCTTGAGAAATTTGAGACTGTATGTCTTACTGAGGAGTGTTCTACCATTCTTTTAAAGAAGTTACCCCTAAAATTAAAAGATCCAGGGAGTTTTACTATTCCTTGCACTATTGGTAACTCTTATTTTAATAAGGCATTATGTGATTTGGGTGCTAGTATTAATTTGATGCCTTTCTCTGTGTTTAAGAAATTGGGAATGCAGGAACCGAAGCCCACCAATATTTCACTACAGTTGGCTGATAGATCCTTCGCTTACCCGTGTGGTGTGGTGGAGGATGTCTTGGTGAAGGTGGATAGATTCATTTTCCCAGTTGATTTTGTGGTGCTAGATATGGAAAAGGATGCTGATATTCTTCTCATTCTTGGAAGACAATTTTTTGCCACTTTTGGAGCTGTGATTGATGTACCTCAGGGTGAGCTCATTTTGAGAGTGGATGGAGATTATGTGACCATCAATGTCTTTAGGGAGGCTAAATCTTCCCCAATGTCAAATCTCCATGCTCCTATCAATTTTGTTCAAGCTAAGAAGCAGGAGACCTTAGCTATCAAAGACCCCTGCCATCATACAGTGTTGATGTTGATCTTTTGGAAAGTCAAGCTGCTGAGATAGATAAAGGTCCTCCCAAGATCTATGCTTCTTCACAAATTAATCTTTCATCTGTTGATCGAGTGCGACCACCTTGGCCTAGCGGAGTTAAGGTGCAATTAGGACAATCAAGCTCTTGTCAAGTTCAGAATGCTAATGGAAGCAGTCCCAATGTCATTGTTGAAAAGAGGAAGAAATGTTTTGAAAAGAAGAAGGCGTCCTCCTATTTCTCTTGCTTTAAGCCACCCTGATTTATCTGAAAAGGCAACATCGAGTTAATGACGTTAAACAAGCGCTACACAGGAGGCAACCTGTGTTTCTTCTTCCTATATTTTATTTTAGTTGTTTTTGTTATTTTTGTTTTTCTTCTACTCATGTGTTTGGGATTTTATTTTTCAGATTCTATTGCTGTGCTGACTCTTGTGCTTCTCCTTTGCCTGGCATTGTGTCATTTTTCATCAAGTTGTGTTATTCTTTTCTTTACCCCTTTTATTTCTTTTTCTTCCACATTGAGGACAATGTTTATCTTAAGTGTAGGGGGGTACTTTTACAACTTTTGTCAAAAAAAAATTTGTTGAAGCACTTGAGTAACGTTGATAATTAAGCTGAAATTGTGTGTTGATTTCTTGATTTTTTCTGAGCTAATGGGGATATGTTTTAAAGGAGATTCCTTTGATCATGAGCTGATAATGTGTGAAGCAATCTTTTTCATTAAAGTAAAGTGGAATTTAGCATCTTATTTGGAATTTAGCCATGTCTGCTTGCTTTTGTTCTCTTTATCAACTTAGCCAGAAAGTGAGTTTTGAGCTTTAATGATTGAATTTTTCATCGCAAAATCCTATTTTTCTTCTGGAGTGAGTTTTCTCTTGATTGATGTGCACTAGAACTTGCTTTGATATCTTGTTGAGGCTTTAATGATTCACATGCATGCTTGAATATGATTAAGGCAATTAGGATTAATTCTTTCTTGACTTCCAGAGTTGCATTGATTAAATAACCCCTTAGTTGCCCCATTTGAGCCTGAAATTAATTTCTTTGAATACCTAATTGAATAATCAGGTTGAATTCTTTGGAGTAATTGATGTGTTGATTGAAAAGTCTTAAAAGGTTGCTTTTGTCTTCAAGGGTTAAAAAAAAGTTTTGAAAAAAAAAAGGACAAAAATGAAAAAGAAAGAAAAGAAAAGAATTATTGGTGAAGAATAATAAATATATTGGGTTGAAAGTGAGAAGTTGTTATATTCTTGTGCATCATGCTCTATATGTCATTTTTTCATCCTGATTCTGCTTTGTATTGATTTATTCATGAGCATTCTTTACCCTATTTTATCCTTTCTTCCTACCTTCCATTATACCTTTGGCCCTGTTACAACCAAAGGAAAGTCCTTTTGATTCTTGTGTTGTATGTGAACCCAAGTGGAGATGAGATTGATAAGCAAGCCTATCCTATTGCATTTTTCAAGAGAAATTTGAGTGATCTCTTTGTCCTTTAAACACTTGAGCGATAGAAAGATGAGTGATCTTAGATTTTTGGTGAAGAGAACAGTTGCAAGCTAGACTCAAATCTCTAATTGTTTAAGTGTTAAATGATCTTGCTTAATTGAATTTGATTACTGAACTTAAATTTCTTTTAACTGTGGAATTTTCCTTTGATTCATGTTTCTTGATGTTGAGTTTGATCTTGTTGTTGACTCTTATTCTTTGCTTAAGGACAAGTAAAGCTCAAGTGTGGGGGAGTTGATGAATTGTCAACATGATTTCTTAGTTTTTCATATTCTTTTTATTTATTTTTAATGAATTTTGTTTGTTAGTTTTGTTATATTTTTATTATTGTTTAATTGTGTTTTTATTAAGTGTTTTGTGTGTTTTTGTCAAGTAATTATACGGGGAGAAGATTGAATGTGCAAAGGAGCAAGAAAAAGAAGAAATTAGTAACAGAGTCCAGCGCTTGAGCGCTGGTGTTGGGACTCCTGAGCGCCCAGAGCGTATACAGTAGCGGAGATTTAGTGTCCCAGCGCTTGAGCACTGGTAAGGAGCACCTGAGCGCGCAATGTGTAGCAGCACACGTATTGACTTAAGTGACTGAGTGCTTGAGCACTCAGAACTGGGCGCCTAGGCACTGAGAGCGTAACAGTAGACGTTAATTTCAATATAATGGGCAAGTTACACCAAATTCAACATTGAGCACATTACGCAGAAAATCCCTAATCTTGAGAGAGTTGTTTTACGATAGCAGACCTTGGAGGACGGCTTGAAGGAGGAATCGATTCTTGAAGGCTTAGAGATCATAATCTCCATTAAAAGGGGTTTTGATTTCTCTTTCTTTTTAGCTTTCCCTTTTCTTTGGGTTTTCTTTCTATGGGTTTGTATTCTGATATGGGTTTGTTTGTATTGAACATGAGTAGCTAAACCCATAGCTAGGGCTATGAGGGATCTTGTTTTCCTAATTATTTGGGTTTGATTTCTCATTTGATTATGGTAATTTCTTTTTGGGTTTATCATATTACTTGTATTCTTGTCAGAATTTGATCACTTTTGGCATGTGTTAATTCATTGTTTGACCAATGACCATCTGCATTCAATGAGTGGATCTATATGGTAAGCCTAGGATTAGATTGGTGAATGACCAAACATCAATTTTTCCTACTAATAGAATTGACAGGTATGTTAGTTCATCTCTTGAATTGAAGCTTAATGCATTCTTGATTAATTCAAGTAAATGACCAAATAGGTGAATTAAATTAGGAATAGAATATTGTTTCATCCATGACCATTGGGATTCAATAGCAAATAAGCGAATGTTGGCAAAAGAATTAACTTAATCATAATTGAAAGAAAATCTGAATAATTGGACTCAACTGAACCTTGCGCCCTAGTCTCTCTTTCATTGATTATATTTTCTTTGTTTAATTGTTCATTATTTTTCTTTATTTATTTATTTTGATTTTAACTTGAATTTCTTCATACACTTTCGATTGTCTGAATAACAAAGAGTTTAGTGAATCTAGTAATTATCAATTATTCCTCGTGGGATCAATAATTGGGACTCTCAAGTCCTATATTACTTGGTGATAAAGTGCACTTGCTCTTAGTGTATTTTACGCATACCATATAGGATGAGAACTTTGACAAATTATTGAACTTGGCCACATACTAACCAACAGACATATCAACTTGCTCCAACCTCAGAAATTTCATCTCCTTTGCATTTTATAGATTTTATGAAAAATACTTCTCTAGGAATGAACCTTTGAAGATCTCCCACGTAGCAAGAGTCCCTGACACATTGAACACTCTCTTAGCATCCATCCACCAATCCTTTGCTTCCCTTTCCATCATATAGGAAGCAAAGAGCACTCTTTGCTCGTTCGAGCAATCCATGACAACAAAAATATTTTCCATCTCCTTGAGCCGATCCTCTGCTCTGACCGGGTCATACCCCCTTGAAGGATGACAGATTAGACTTCCTAAATTTCGAGAGGTTTTGGAAGTTCTGATTTCTTCCCATGGGTAACTTTTGGACTAGTTGCACCAATTGAACTGGTGGTGGTGTAGGTCGTAGAGGTGGAGTTGCTGCCAATCTTTCCATTATCCCAACATTCATGGCAATCTACTCTCTCATCGCATCTGCCATAGCCATAAAGGCTCTAGCAATATCTGGGCCTTCATTAGGTGGGTTCCTATTTCCACGGGTTCACCTAGGTGGTGCCATAGTTTCTTGTACACACAAAACAATACATACTAAGTTGATCAGTCTCAATATCATGTAACTATACAATAATAGCTAATAACAATCCAAACTAAGGCAAGTCATCCAATTCTATTCAAACATCTCACATAAGAGACAAGAAATGCACAACATAAAACTAAAACTACTAAACTTGCCAAGCCTAGTCAGTCCATAGCCCGGCTCAACAGGATGAACTGCTCTGATACCATAATATAATATCATAGTACCGGTACCTTAGTATATCTAACTTATACCTGTATAAACAGTATTAGCTATGCTACTTCTAACTTAAATGTAACACCCGTGAAAACATAATAGTCTTGTATATGGTTACAGAGGTAGGCTAATACTTGTTTGTCATGTCTGTCAAATTTTATGGCTTTTTGAGCACGTTTAGTTACTTTGTTGTAGCACTATGTGTGAAATATAGCTATTATTAGCCCCAGAATTGGCTTATACTGCTTAGTTAATGGAAATAAATATGTAAAATTTGTTTCTAGGTCACAAATGTGTAGAAGATAGTATAGTTTCTTCTTATATGCTTCTTAATGAGTGTTGAGACTCTAATAAGAATATTTAATGAAGTGTTTGTATGGTAAATGTAAATCAATTAGTATGTTAATTATGGAGATATTTAGCATCATTGTTGTTCATATTTGAGATGATGGGTGTAATTCAATTGGTGTGCTATCTATTGCCATAATTGACATCATTGTATTTTCATGCTTGTAGTTATGAATGTAAACTAATTAGTATGTTAGTTAGTAGTAATTGGCATCATTGTTTTTCATATCTGTGTTGATAAGGATGGAGTCCTCATTGTTGATGATCAAATATGATTTTGAATGAGAAGGTAACCAACCCTTCCCATCATAGTGATCATGGTTGAAGACTGTGTAGTTGATGAGATTTCACTACCTGGATTTGTTGAAGATCGTATAATTGATGAGACTTCACTACCCAGAGAGGCAGGATTGTAAATGAAGAGGTAACATACCTTCTCAATCGTAGTGATGAGTTGAGGATTGTTCATTCCCTTACACCCCGTGGAATAATTGAAACTGGGTTCCAGTGCTTGTTCAAGACTTGCGGAACCGGTTCCTTTGTTTTGTTCAAGGCTCATGCATTCATGACATTACCATAGAATTAGGTTCCCGTAAATGGTATCATAACATTATTCATTACATACTTAGGTTATTACATAGGCATAAGCATAAGGCATAATTTGGCATAGTATGGAAATTGTATGAGCGGTTGCTAATCATAACATATTCAAGCATTGCAATTGTATGGGCAATTGCGTATCTCTAAGATGGAGATATTGTTTTTATGAGTGTGGTGATTACTTGAAGACTGTTTATAATAAATGACTTTTTATACAAACTTATAAAATGAGAATCTATTTTGGAAAGAGAAAGGACATGGTTTTGGCTTTTGCCACCTTTCTAGTTTAAATATGTACGAGACTTGAGTTTAGAAATACGTTTTTCCCCGAAATGGCTGAAATGATTGTGATGACATGTTTTATGGATTTTCATTGAGAATATGTGATTCTCACCCCTTATGTGTGTTTCCCTGATGATTCCAAGAGAGAAGACTTATGGAAAGTGAAGAGCACGCTAAAGCTTGGAGAGCTTAGTATGGTTTTTCTTGATGTTCTTTTGAAACTTGTACCTTATATGCCTTGAAAGGCCTAGTTTATGAGTTTTGTATGTATTTTGTATTTATGAGAAATACATGTGCGGTGTAATAAATATATTCTTTCTTTTATGGCTCATATTTTCTATATACATAGTTTTGTTATATTGGAAAATGCTTAGTACTTGTACGTAGCATGCCTAGATCTAATTACTATGGTATAATACATATTATAAATGGTTATTAAATTCAAGATGTTACATTAAACATCAAACTAACCCATAACATTTAATCAAATAATTATGGAGAGCCATAACAAAAAAGTCATACATATATACATTATAACCTCAAAAGGGCTAAGTGTTACACATATAACTTTATACAATACTCAAAGCAAATATAAATAAATATACAAGCTTTATCTACAAAGCATAAAAACTACTCTAGTCTTCATACTTCTTCTTTCTTTTGCAAGAGCTTCCACCTGGATTTATATGGTAACATATAGGTGAGAATTCATAATTCTCAGTAATAGTATTCTGATACCAGCAGTTGTAATATTCATAAAGAATAAACAATTCATACACAAAAGAAACATATTCGCAAAAGGTATAAAAGTCACTACTCATTACCAAAACAAACCATATTTCACAAATAAGACAATTGCCCATACAATTAACAAGAAATGCAACGATTATGTTATGTATAATTATGCTCAAGAAAATATGTATGATAATATAGGTGCAATGTCAGGAAACTTAACTACTCCCAAGAACCCAGTTCCTTGTATTTCTCTGGTTAGGGAGGGAATCTGTTACCTACTTAACCTACCTAGTAGGGAGGGAATGTTTTACCTCCTTAACCTACTTAGTAGGGAGGGAATGTTTTACCTCCTTAACCTATCTTGTAATGAGTGGACTATTCCACTACATAACACTACATGGAAATAGCAAGTGTGTGTAAAATGTGGTGCTATGTTAAACTCACACATAAACACCACAAAGACTCTATACTAAGTCTATCCTTGCATTACTAGCTCTACTTCAACTCTATGAGAGCATTTCATGTACTATGGCACTCAACTATTGCCAAACAAACCTAGTATACTAACTTGTATCTAGTATCCCATCACCTCATCACTTGACAAGTGATATCTAATGCAACACTAGGTTGCTCAAGGAACTTGACACTTACCTATGGCAATCCATATCTAATGGATGCACAAAGTCTCCTTACTTTCCCTTGTATGCTAAATGGTCTTTCTCTCTAAAAAAATACCCTTATTAGTGTCTCAACACTCTTAAAAAGGCAGAAACAAGGGATCCTAATAAGTAGGGAAGTCTTAATTCCCATAATAAAATTCCTGGTGAAAACTACTCTAGGCGTCTAGGTGCCCTTCAATAGGATTGGCGCTTAGGAGTTCCTCATTGGCACTAAGGCGCCAAGCTTACTACCTCGCTCACTATTGATTCTGGGTGATGGGCACCTAGGCACTAGACGTAACACCCCCCGAAGGGCATTATATTTTTAGACTACCTCCTTTTAATTCTTTACCCAACATATAAAATAATTAATATTATTTTAATACGAATTTCAAAATTCTTTTTTTGTGGATAATATAAACTTACCTAATTATAGAAATTCAAGACATAAAACTGAATAATATACTTTACATACAAACAAAGTTTGCTACAACATACGTACATTATACTTACATACCTAAAACATAAAACATCTAACATCTAAACTGGCCCAAATTCACAACATCTAAAGAAAAAAGTCCTCTTCAGAAGACAAATTCCCTAGCCGGGAATGTCTCAATGGATAGAAATCTGAGCAAAAGATATCTTGGAGTCCTCCCTAAGAGTATAGTGAAGATCATTCCACAACTCCTTGATAGGTAAAACAAACTCTACATAGGCAACAGTAAAAGAAGAAGTGGTGACTCCATGTCGGGTCCTACTCACAGATAGAGTAATGTCACCATAATACTCTATATGTTTTGTGTCCCAATGGACACGCCAAGTATTAACGCCTTCAAGAAATTGTAGTCTAAACAAACCTAGCAAATCCTTCTATGCTGCCATCGCAGTCTGTTGGTGTATGCCCTAGAGGCTAATACATTTTCTGTATTTACATATATTCTATTATGCTATTTTTATATATGAGGCATTTCATTTATTATGTTCTTTTTGATAAACATAATAAAGTCCTTAGAATAGTAAGTTTGATACCATAGGACATCAAGTGGATGACTTGATCGTGAGATCCTTTTGGTTACAACACTATTCTTAAATGTCCCTAGTCAAGTATTATTGTTAATTAGGACAACAATAATACATTGAGACTAGTATGTGTAGAGACTGATGACCGCATCTCACGGGTCATGGATATGAGATATCAAGTCTTCACATTGGTACATATTAGAGTAATGATGTCTTGGATCGACCCACCATGAGAACGCTACATGGATCGTTACGTGAGTGTCATAAGCGATTCTCATAGTGACAATGGTGTTTGTGGTCCTTTGACCAAATCACTACGATTCCTACATGAGGAGTTGTGTGTTTTAATGCCATCAAACGTCATCTCGTAACAAGGTGATTATAAAGTTGGTTATTGGACATACCACAAATCATGCGAGAGGGATGTGAGTGACCTAGATGGAATTTGTCACTCCTACATAACAGAGAGCGATATCTTCGGGCCCCCGATTGAGTGAGACTGCGAAATGCATGGCCATGCTCAAATGAGTCAATATGAGATATTGATCTCATTTGTTGTTACAAAGTCTACTTGAGTATCGGAAACGAATGATTGGACTATACAAGGGTGACGCATTCCATGCCTTGTGTTCAATCTAGATATCTTGACAAAGGGACTAAACTACACGGAAACATTGATCACGGATAGGTTATGTCAAATCACTGACATTCTCATTACTTGGGTAGCAAAGTGATGTGTTGTTAGATACCGCTCCATCGTTTGTAATATTAAAATGAGATTTTAATATTACTACCAACGTCATGAGAACCTGCAGGTCGCACACTTAGAAACAGACTAAATTGGAGCAATAAGGATCCAAGTTGGACTCGGATTCAATTGTGGGCCTAACTCATGACAGATGGGTTTTAGGGTTGCACAGCTTACCTTGCTACTGCTCACACTCACTTAAGGCAGCCACTATTATAAATAGTAGTGTTAAGGGGGCTGCTATAGATGTTACATCACAACCCTAGCCGCACCTAAGAAAGTGAGTGAGAGACAGTGAAAGGTTCTTCTCTTCTATTCGCAGCTAGCACCGCGAAACAGAGGCGTGACTCCTTTTGCAAGTCTGTTCGTGTGGATATCGCAGAAACATCGTCACTATTACGGTGTTGGTGATTCACCTCGCTTGTGTTTATCACGCTTCAAGAGGTAATTTTTAAAAAAACTCGGATTATGGACTTTTCGCATGGATCCTGTGTGGGAATCCTATTATTCCGCTGCGAGATATTTTGATCCGCAATTCCCAACACAGTCTTCACAGACGTAAGCATAACACAGAAATAGACAGAATAATACAATAAAGAAGTGAGATCACCTACATCAATATCATCATGGCAGCAAAGAACTATAATGACAATAATGTCATTCATATATAGCAATATCACATAACAACATGTATAATCATGTTATCAACTAAAAGAAATTCCAGCAATATATATCACAACATATGAATACTGATCATACCACAAAAATAAATATACTGACTATGCCACAATAATATGTACACTTACTATGCACATGCACAATGTGTATACTAACCATCCTTATGTACAATGCACCCATTTCCTACTCCATTGAGCTAAACACAATTTCAGAGAGTATGATCCAGAAGATATGTCTGTATATTGGCCGCCTCAGACCAAGTGCTATAATTTCTCAATGTGTACATCAAGCTTTATATATGACATTCTACGCTAGATCGGGAATAGGAATAGTATTTCATCGAGATCGTCGGTACGTTTGCATTGGTTGCCACGACACAGTAGCGCTTTCTAACGGGCTATATGTGGAATTCCGCATCCCGACGCCTCCAAGATCCATTATAGACCTTCACTATGCAATTCGCACCCGCACTAAGGTGTAATTCAACTCCTAGGCAATAATAGCCTTAACAAACACCGACAGACAAATAATGCATGATCAATGACTCTATGCATATTACAAGCCTTTACCGGCTATAACCATACGTTGACATATATGGGTTCAATACATTAACCCGATAACAAATTACTGTATTTCTCAAATGCATAGCATTTTTATCGCATTTTAAGAATCGCATAACATTTTCGTTACGTTTCCAAATTGTATGATAATTTTTCAACATTTTCTCAATCACGTAACGATTTTAAAACATTTTCTTAATCGCGTAGCTAAAAATCATCATTTTAAATCGCGTAAGAGTTTTTCTACATATTTTCAATTGCGTAAAACATTTTCTCAATATTCTAAGCTCAAATTAAAACTTTTCACATTTAATATCAAAATTGGACTTTAATTCCATTATTTTCTTAATAAATCACCTTTAAATAATATTTCTAACATTTTTATACTAAACCTCCTCCAAATAATATTTCCTAACGTTTTCCACAAAAACTTATATCATTTAAATTAATTCAAGATATCTCAAAATATTTGTTCTTTACTCTTAATAAAACTTTCTTAAATAAAATATATTAAACTCCAAACTATCATTAAAAATTATTTTCTTGCTAAAACTTCTCTAAATAATATTTTCTAATATCCTTTCCAAAACTTACGTTTATTTTAATTAAATAAAACATTTTCCATCTTTTTCTTTAAAAATCCATTTAAATAAAATACTTTAAGTTTCCAAATTATTTCTCCATCCTATTTTCAATATCATAGCCGAAATTTACTTTCCATTTAATAATGAAAATATATTCATTTCCATTTTTATTTTGTAATTCCTTAATTACATTTCTTATCACTAATTCCTCTAGGTTAACATTTAATAAAGCATTTTGCATTGAGTTACCTATTTTTGGGCATAGAGGCCGTGAGCCTCATGGTCTTTGGAACCAAAAGTTCTTTTCCTCTCAATCACAATTTATATCATACAACATACATAAAACATCATAATCCTACTATATCAAATTCATGCATAATATCAAAGCAATAAAATCACATAAAGTAATTAAACACAAATCACAAAATCATACAAACAAGGTGAATAATCCTCACATGGATTCATCACCTTCATACAAATTTTGTTACTCACAACCATAATTGGTTGATGAGGTTAATCTCCCTCTTACCGTAGGTGTAGCCTCCTAAGCTCCTTGTATGATCCTTTGTATCAATTTTCACCACCAAGTAGTCTCTTGAGATCCAAACAGACACATAAAAATTAACATTTAAAACTTGATTAAGGTAACCATAGATCAAATATGGTCTTAGAATTTCAAAAATCAAATAAGAAATCAAGTTTCAAGATCTTTACCTTGAAACCCTAGAACTTGAATCCAAGAATCAAGCTTGAAGATAATGGAATTAGGTCTTGATCACAACATGAAAGTTGCTTAGAATGAAGTTTAGGACCAAGTGGTGTAGTTGGTTTGAATTATGAGTGGCTGGATAGTGATTCTAGGTAGTGAGGCCATGAGGTTGGGAGGAGAAAATGAGAGAAAATGGTGTTCAACTTTGAGAGAAAAGATGATAGCTTTTTGAATGTGCTAGAAAAATGACTTTAGTCACTTTAGAGCTAAATGGCCATGAGTCTTCATGAAGAGAGAGAAGAGATATTGGATTTACTGCAAGCTATCATAACCATTGATTCAATCAAAGGTAGACATCCTAAGCTTCTTCATTAAGCTTGCCCTCACAACCATTGATCAGATCAAGGGTGGATATGCAAAACTTCTTTACTAAGCTTGTTTCAAATAGCTTGATCATAAAGTTGTCATAACTTACCTTCCTTGACTAGCTTTAGATATTTTCCAAAAGCTAAGATAATTTCGAATAGCTAAGATATTTGCCAAAAGCTTAGATATTTTCTAGATGTTTTCAGAAACTATTGCCTAACGGATAATAGCTATTGCTAGTTATTGTCTAATAGATAATAACATTACACAATAAATAAAAGTATTACCCAATGGATAATAACATTATCCAATGGATAAAAGAAAACTTTGATACAAAAAATTTCTGTCAACTGTTCTCAGTTTTGGGTTTAGTAAGTTCCCCCGACCCCGCATTAACAGTCTAAAACTTCTGGTCTAGGAAAAATTTTTATTTTTCTAGGCCCGCCTCAACACACATACAGTCCAAAATAATATTAAAATAATTAAAATAAATTAAAAATTTCCAAAAATTCATGAAAATTCCAAAACATTGTAAAACTCATAAATATCAAGAGAAACAAAAAATCAGGTTGTTACAACTCTCCCCTTCTAAAAAAAATTTTGGCCTCAAATTTTCTCTTACATTTTTAAAACAAATGTGGATATTACTCCTTCATTTGTCAGAATAGCTCTTCTGCTGAGTCTGAGTTATCCGCATCATTTCCTGAATCATCTTTACTTTCTCCGTCGTTTGTTGTATAAGCTGATAACTCCATAGAATGTAGTTATTTGTGCCCTATCTCTGTGCTAAAATGAATGCTGAGTCCTTGTTTAAATGCATATTTAGAGGGTTTTGTGCTTATATTTGACATATTCTGATTCTAAGCCTTTCTTGTATGATTTATAGCAAAATGAAGCTTTAATGATCATGGATTAAGTAGATTTATAATTGTTACTGATTTGGTGTTTTCTCTATGTTAGGAAGAGCTCCAAATAATGTTAAATATGGAGCAATTGAGCTTAAAGAGGAAGAGGAAGCCAAATTGGGCATTCAGTGGTCAACGCCGCGGCGCAAGGTGTTACGCGCTGTGGCGCTGTAAGGTATTTTCAGCATGCCATACTTGGACCCGAGGCAAGAGCGCCGACGCCCAGATGAAGTGGGTGCCGTGGTGTAGTTAAACTGACCCATTGGGCACCGCGATGCGCGTGTGTGGGGGTCGCGGCGCTGAGGCGGCCAGTTGACCCATTAGGTTAGTTTAGTTTGGTTAGATCTTCATTACTGGTAGATTGGAGTCAAGGATCAAAGGATTGAAGGAGGATTCAAGCTTCAGAGACAAATCAATGAGCTTCTTTCTCTCTTTCCCTTTCTCTCTTCTCTTCCTTATTTGTTGTATAGCTGAGCTATGTTTTAGGAATATTTTGAATCCTTTTATTTATATTAATGATGTGTTTTTCTCTGAGTTTCTGTGGATATTTGATTATTGTTCAATCATTATCTATTCTTAATGCTTATTGTTGGTTGGCCTCGATTGCATGATCCTAATATTGGCAAATGAACTAGACATAGGGATTTGTTAATATGGATATGGTATGATTGATGCATGTTCGGTGAGTTCAATTGGCTTGGATGAGTTAATTCGTTAATAGGATAGAAATATACCTATTGACCATGTATAGTGTGTGATTGAGAATAGATCATTCATGAGTGGAAGTTGAGCTGGCTCTCAAGGAAACTTAATGAGTTGAGCAATTGAAACCAGGGTTGATTGACCTAGACATAGGCTTTTGACTACATCAGATTCTCAAGCTAACCTAATCAATGCATTTGTGTTTATGAGGAGGATTGCATGTTGTTGATAGATGTAGGGGGTGAAGGAGGATTTCCTGACACCTAATCACTTTTATGTTTATTGCTTTGATAGATTAGATTTAGTTTAGTTTATTGCTTTCCTATTTTTATGTCCTTGACTGGATCTGATTAAGCTATTGGTTAGTACTTAGCTTTATAATCGAATATCCTCGTGGGAATGAACTTTTACTCTATATCTGTATTAATTGAGCAATCTGTGCACTTGCGGTAGCAACCAAGTTTTTGGCGCCGTTGCCGGGGATAGCTTTTATATTGCTAATATCAACAATGAGTTTGATTAGTTCTAATTCAAGTTGTATATAAGTTGTATATAATCTATGTTTCGTTCTGTTTTGTTTTAGTTTCAAATAAGAAGCCGGGAGATTTCAATTATACGAGGCCCTTGAAGGATTTTGCGAATCCTGAAAGGATATCCTTGGATCAAGTTCTTGAAGACTACTCATCCGTAGACTTCAATTTTGGTGACAAAGTCCTGCTGGGACTATAACTCAGGCCCTTCATGGGAGGAAACCCCATGTTTATGTTTTATTCCTGTCTTTACTTTGTGCATAAATAGGTAGTATGTTAATGTGTTTATATTAAATATGTTAGCATATTAGTATGTTGTGTTTTGTTAGTTTTGTTAATATGTTAGTGTATATATGTGTTAGTATGTTAGTTTAGTTAGTTTTAATATTTGTTAGGTATGCTTTAGTTATATTAGTATTTGTTTGTTTATGTTTTAAGTGTTGTTTGTGTTAGTTTGTATATAGGTTAATAAGTTAATTAGGTTAGTTTAATGTTTTTATTTGTTTTAAAGTTTTAAGTATGTTTTAGGTTTTTTATAGGTTAATATTTAGTTTTTGTGTTTTAATATGTGTGTTGTACATTTTTGTAATTTAGCTTTTTGAACAAGTTTTGTTGCAGCTAGAGACCCATATGAGTGAAATCTAACAGCAAAACTGTGTTTGCTGCTAAGGTAGTGCGTGCCGCGGTGCGGGGGGCATTTTTGAACAAGTTTTGTTGCAAGGCAGTGCGCGCCGTGGCAGAGGGGGCATTTTTCTACAGAATTCTGTAGCTTTTGTGAGTGCCGCAGCCAGGCATGGGTGCGCCGCAGCGTTAATCCCCTATTTTTACTTTTTCTGTTATTTTTCTATTTTTTTTAGTATTTAATAATGCTTAGTACTAGTCTCAAGTTTCCTATAGACCATGTTCTTTGAGGATACATTTTATTTAGGTTTGGGGGAGTATCTTTACATGTTTTATTACTTTTATGCTTAATGTTAACATGTATTGGTATTTTGAGTATGCAATAGTTTTAATCATTATATTTTTATGATTATATCTTGTTTTGACTATCATTGATGTGCTGATGACAAAATTTTCAATTTTCAACATTATGCAATTGATATTGTGCATGCTTGAATTGAAAACGTTGAAATCCATTTGAATGCATGACATGTTGCAAGAATGCTGGTGTTGTTTTTGGTTGTTCATGATATGAAAGGTTGCTATTTGCCCTCTTTTCAGTGAAACCTTATATGATCTTAAAGCATGTGAAATAATTTAGTTGCTTTTGATGCATGATTTACATCTCACTTAGATGCAAGTGTAACTTTGAAAATGATAAGAGTGCATGATTTGAGAATGTTTATGGATGTACATATAGAGTTTTGATTATCCTAGAAATTGTTTTTGAACTCTCTTGAGGCGAAATCCTAGGTTGTGCATGATTGAGGAAATGATTAGGGCATTGTTTGGACCGTTTGAGCCTTAAAAAGCTTTCCCTGATATGATGATATCCTTAGGTCTCTTTTTGAAGCCTTATACTGTTGGCCTTATTTGTTTTTCACCACCATTGTGTTCATTACCTGTTAACCATTCTAATGCATGTGAAAGCATGTCATTTTCTTCCTACCCTTATTGTTTGTTGAGTACATGATGTGTTATTTCTTGAGGTGAGTCTGATGATTAGGGGTATGAATGATTCAATTCAAAATGAGCCTGAAAGAACCAAGTGCAAAACAAAGAAAAGAAAAAGCAATACTTTGCAAAATAAAGAAAATCAAAAGAGAAATGAAAAAAAAAAGCAAAGCTTAAGAAAAGAAAAGTTTGAAAAGCATCAAAAAAATGGTTCTGGAAAGTTTTCTGCATTCACAATTGGATGCCCTACTAAAATCAAAGTAATGACTCAAGTCTTGAAGTAGTATGTTATGTGTCTTAATATTTGTATTATATCTTTCTTATTCATTTCTTTCGCCCATACCATTGGCCTTACATTATAAGCTGATTAAGTCCCTTTTGATCCTAAATCTTGTGTGATTTACATTAGTGGAGAGAGAGTTGATTTACAATCTTGTGGATTTTGTGAATCATATACATGTATACTTGTAAACTTATCTGAATGTGTATGACTTGATTAGGAGAAGTTTATCTTGCATGTTTGTGATAAATGTGAATTGCATGAAGAGTGTTTGGATTGATAGCATGTTAAGGATTGTATATGTGTGGAACTGTTTACGGGGCAATTACATTTTTTGAGGATTGATGCAACCATTACATAACACTAGTATTTGTTTTTAAATGAAAAAGAAAATTGAAATAATATTTGCTGAATGAAAGTTATTTTGAATTGTAAAGTGATTTACTTAGTTCTATTTTGTTTTGCTCGAGGACTAGCAAAATGTAAGTTTGGGGGTGTGATAACTCCATAGAATACAGTTATTTGTGCCCTATCTCTGTGCTAAAATGAATGCTGAGTCCTTGTTTAAATGCATATTTGGAGGGTTTTGTGCTTATATTTGTCATATTCTGATTCTAAGCCTTTCTTGTATGATTTATAGCAAAATGAAGCTTTAATGATTATGGATTAAGCAGATTTATAATTGTTACTGATTTGGTGCTTTCTCTATGTTAGGAAGGGCTCAAACAAGGTTAAATATGGAGCAATTGAGCTTAAAGAGGAATAGGAAGCCAAATTGGGCATTCAGTGGTCAATGCAGCGGCGCAAGGTGTTGCGCGCCGCGGCGCTAAAAGGTATTTTCAGCATGCCATACTTGGACTCGAGGCAAGAGCGCCGCGGCCCGGATGAAGTGGGCACTGCGGCGTAGTTAAACCGACCCATTGGGCGCCGCGGCGGGCGTGTACGGGGGTCGCGGCGCTGAGGCAGCCAGCTGAGCCTATAAATAGATTTTATGCATTTTTCTGTGTGTTCTGGCCATTTTGGCCATTTCCATTTTCTGTTCTTTGTAGTTTTCTTAGTTTTAGTTAGTTTAGGTTAGTTTAGTTTAGCTAGATCTTCATTGCTGGTAGATTGCAGTCAAGGATCAAAGGATTGAAGGAGGATTCAAGCTTCAAAGATAAATCAATAAGCTTCTTTCTCTCTTTTCCCTTTCTCTCTTCTCTTCCTTATTTATTGTATAGCTGAGCTATGTTTTAGGAATATTTTGAATCCTTTTATTTATATTAATGATGTATTTTTCTCTGAGTTTGTGTGGATATTTGATTATTGTTCAATCATTATATATTCTTAATGCTTGTTGTTGGTTGGCCTTGATTGCATGATCCTAATATTGGCAAATGAACTAGACATAGGGATTTGTTGATATGGATATGGTATGATTGATGCATGTTCAGCGAGTTCAATTAGCTTGGATGAGTTGATTCGTTAATAGGATAGAAATATACCTATTGACCATGTATAGTGTGTGATTGAGAATAGATCATTCATGAGTGGAAGTTGAGCTGGCTCTCAAGGAAACTTAGTGAGTTGGGCAATTGAAACCTGGGTTGATTGACCTAGACATAGGCTTTTGACTACATCAGATTCTCAAGATAACCTAATCAATGCATTTGTGTTTATGAGGAGGATTGCATGTTGTTGATAGATGTAGGGGGTGAAGGAGGATTTCCTGACACCTAACCGCTTTTATGTTTATTGCTTTGGTAGATTAGGTTTAGTTTAGTTTATTGCTTTCCTATTTTTATGTCCTTGACTAGATCTGATTAAGCTATTGGTTGGTACTTAACTTTATAATAGAATATCCTCGTGGGAATGAACTTTTACTCTGTATCTATATTACTTAAGCAATTCGTGCACTTGCAGTATCAACCATAAGCTCTGGTCTTAACGTGAAACTTTCCCCATCTTGATACCAACACAAAAGTATTTTGCATCATTGTCCATGCAACGCCTCATATGGTACCATCCCTATGGTTGAGTAGTAACTGTTATTGTAGGTGAATCTTATCACAGATAAGAATTCATTCCAACCTCCTAATTGTTCTAACACACAAGCCCTTAACAAATCTTCCAGCGACTGAATTATACTCTTCGATTGGCCATCCGTTTAGGGATAATAAGCATAATATAAACAAAGTTTTCTCCCCATCGCTTCTTGCAAACTCTGCCAAAACCTTAACATAACCTTGGATCTCTATCAGAAATAATGCTATAGGGTACACCATGCAGTCTAACAATCTTGCCGATATACACTTGAATCAACCTTTCTATTTGGTACCTTATGTTAATAGGCATGAAGTGCGCTGACTTCGTATGCCGATCAACAACTACCCAAATAAAACCACAACCCTTTCGAGTCTTCGACAATCCAATGACAAAGTCCATAGCAATGCTATCCCATCTCCACTTCTTAGAATTTCATCAAATCCTTCCCTAAATGTTGTCTCAACACCTTGCTTTATTAGCTCCCTCTCGTTCTATAAATACTGATCACCTTTTTGCTTCTCTCAAATTTCTTTCATCAGACTATTCCAAATAGTAATTGTATTCAAACAAATTTTCCCCAGTGTCAAATCCACAGACAACTGCATATCCCTGAATTGTTTTATCAATTCACTCTTCTTGATCATCATAGCAGACACACTAAGTACTTTTCTACTCAAAGCATCCGCTACGACATTCACCTTTCTGGGATGATACTGAAGTTGAAAATCATAGTCTTTCAAGAAGTCTAACTATCGTCTCTGCCTCATATTCAATTCCTTCTGATCGAACAGGTACTTTAGGTTCATGTGATCACTGTAGGCATTGTAGGTTAGCCCATAAAGAAAATGTCTCCAGATCTTCAACGCAAAAATGACTACTGCAAATTCCAAATCATGAATAAGATAATTCTTGTCATGCACTTTCAACTGCCTTGAAGCATATGCCACAACCTTTCTATTTTGCATCAACACACAACCTAAACCCAAAAGTTGAACTTCCTTTAACCAAAATTCGTACTTGGACGGCTTAACGTATAACTTCTTCTCCTTTAGAATCTAAAGAACAACACTGAGATGTTCAACATGTTCATCTGGACTTCAAGAATAGATCATAATGTCATCAATGAGGAAAATGACAAATTCGTCTAAATAGGGATGAAAGATCCTATTCGTGTAATTGATCAATATCGCAAGAGCATCCATTACCCTGAACGGCATTACTAAATACTCGTAGTGCCCATAACGTGTTCAAATAGCTATCTTGGAATATCTTCTACTTTCACGTGAATCTGATGAAAACCAGAATGCCAATCGATCTTGGAGAAAACAACGGCTCCCTTCATTTGGTCTTCTAGTTCCCATGTTGTATCTCCCGTCACATCATTCCAAATTACCTTCTCCAAGGCAATTTCTCTAAGTTGTTTCACTCACCTATTCTTAATCTTAACAGGAAATGTTTTATAGATCAAGTTCTCTTTTTAATCGTACTGTATCTGGTGTTATAACATAGGTTGAATTAGGAATATATTTTCTCAATTGAAATATATTGAAGACACTATGAAGGTTAGAAAGAAAAGTGATAAGACTATTCGGTAGATTATCGGACCTATCCAACAAAGAATTTGATATGGTCTAATAAATTTAGGAGCAAACTTTCTGGATTCAAATCCAAAAATCTCAGTCTTAGGAAACACTAAAGTTTTATTGAAACAATATAACAAGATATGGTTAGAAAATAACCAATCCAACCCTAAGATTTTGTCTATTTATAAAAGAAGTAGACAAATCAAACCAATAGAAAAGTTCTGATCTAGAATAATAATCAGATAGTTTTAAACAGGCTTGAGTAGTAATAGTAAGTTTAGAAGTAGTAATATTTAAGTTAAAGGGAAATGAAAACACAACCAAACCCAAATGGTTCACACAGTCATAGGCCATAAAAGAATGGGTTGCCTTACGAGTTATACAGTATAGTTAAAGGATTTCTTATTATTGCACAATCTCCCTCAATAAGATCTTCAGATTGGGAGGCTTCTGCTCCACTCAACGTATAGACTCTTCCTCCTGTTAGAGATCTTGTCACACGTTCATTATTCACGGGAAGTTCTATCTTTGATTTAGTACAGCCTCTAGCAATGTGTCCGGGCTTCTCACACTTAAAACAAATTTTTTTCTTGCTCCTACACTCCTTCATCAAATGGCCATTTCCACACTTCCAACATTTTGATGCCGATGCTACGGTCTGACCGAATTTGTTGCTGCTAGCACTTCCCCTATTTGTTCGTTGTTGTCGTTGATTTCCTGATGCTCGTAAGTACGATTTTTGCTGGGATCGATTGCCCTTACATTTCCTCCCATTTTGGAACCTAGTTGGTCCAAAGTTACGGAGTCTTGTAAATTGAGATTGATTCAATTCCAATAGATTTTGAGCCTCGGCTATCGCTTCCTGCTGCTGAGCAACCCTTTGATTTTGTTGCACAATCACATCAGCCATCTTTTGCATTGCTATTGTAGCTGCAGCTATATCATCATTGTCACATCTTACATCCACCTTCGTTCGTTTACCACAAGCCACAAGCGTATGTCTAGCACGAGCCATTTCCTTTCTTCAACGTCGAACTAACCATAATACAATGAAAACTAAATGTAACCATTTCAAACAAGGTTGTCTCCTTTCGGAAACTAAACAATATATCTCTGTGTTCGGTGTCAGAGAAACACGCAGCGCAAACAAGACAAACCTACCCACAAACCCGAAAGACTCGAACTTGGTCTCTGATACCAACTAATGTAACACCCCCCGAAGGGCATTACATTTTCAGACCAACTCCTTTTAATTCTTTATCCAAGTTATAAAATATTTAATATTATTTTAATACAGATTTCAAAATTCCTTTTTCGCGGATAACATAAACTTACCGAATTATAGAAACTCAAGACATAAAACTAAATAATATACTTTACATACAAACAAAGTTTACTACAACATATATACATTATACTTACCCAAAATAT
This sequence comes from Ormosia semicastrata, assembly GCA_029884595.1. Classification (NCBI taxonomy): domain Eukaryota; kingdom Viridiplantae; phylum Streptophyta; class Magnoliopsida; order Fabales; family Fabaceae; genus Ormosia; species Ormosia semicastrata. The sequence goes on along the minus strand of JAQQTO010000061.1, from coordinate 67,125,375 downwards.
AAAACGTATAACATAACCAACCTAGACTGACCCAAATTAACAACATCCAAAGAAAAGAGTCCTCCTCAGAAGACAAATTCCCTAGTGGGGAATGTCTTGATGGATAAAAATCCGAGCAAAAGATATCTCGGAGTCCTCCTTAGGAATATAGTGAAGATCATTTCACAACTCCATGATAGGTAAAACAAACTCTACATATGCAACAGCAAAAGAAGAAGTAGTGACTCCATGTCGGGTCCTACTTACAGATAGAGTAATGTCACCACAATACTCTATATGCTTTGTGTCCTAAAGGACACACCAAGCATTAGCGCCTTCAAGAAATTGTAGTCTAAACAAACCTAGCAGATCCCTCCTTGCCGCCATCGCAGTCTTCACAGACGTAAGCATAACACTGAAATAGACAGAACAATATAATAAAGAGGTGAGATCCCCTACATCAATACTATCATGGTATCAAAGAACAATAATGACAATAATGCCATTCATATATAGCAATATCACAGAACAACAAGTATAATCATGTTATCAACTAACAGATATTCCAGCAATATATATCACAATATATGAATACTGATCATACCACAAAAATAAATATACTGACTATGCCACATCAATATGTCCACTTACTATGCACATGCACAATGTGTATATAACCATCCTTATGCACAATGCACTCATTTACTACCCCATGGAGCTAAACACAATTTCAGAGAGAATGATCCAGAAGATATCTATATATCGGCCGCCTCAGACCAAGTGCTATAATTTCTCAATATGCACATCAGGCATTATACAAGACATTCTACGCCAGATCGGGAATAAGAATAATGTTTCATCAAGATCGTCGGTACGTTTACATCGGTTGCCACGGCACACTAGCGCTTTCTAACTAGCCATATGTGGAATTCCGCATCCTGACGCCTCCAAGATCCATTATAGACCTTCACTACATTCACACCCGCACTAAGGTGTAATTCAACTCCTAGGCAACAATAGCCTTAACAGACACTGACTGACAAATAATGCATGATCAATGACTTTATGCTTATTATAAGCCTTTACCAGTTATAACCATACGTTGACATATCTAGGTTCAATACATTAGCCCGATAATAAATTACTGTATTTCTCAATTGCGTAGCATTTTTATCGCATTTTCACAATCGCATAACACTTTCGTTACGTTTTCAAATTGCATAACAGTTTTTCAACATTTTCTCAATCGCGTAAAGATTTTAAAACTTTTTCTTAATCGCGTAGCTAAAAATCATTATTTTTAAATAGCATAAGAGATTTTCTATGTGTTTTCAATTGCGTAAAATATTTTCTCAATATTCTAAGCTCCAATTAAAACTTTTGTCATTTAATATCAAAATTGAACTTTAACTCCATTATTTCCTTAATAAATCACCCTTAAATAATATTTCTAACATTTTTATATTAAACTTCCTCCAAATAATATTTCCTAACATTTTCCACAAAAACTTATACCATCTAAATTAATTCAAGATATCTCAAAATCTTTGTTCTTTACTCTTAATAAAACTTTCTTAAATAAAATATTTTAAACTCCAAACTATCATTAAAAATTATTTTCTTGCTAAAACTCCTCTAAATAATATTTTCTAATATCCTTTCCAAAACTTGCGTTTATTTTAATTAAATAAAACTTTTTCCATCTTCCTCTTTAAAAATCCATTTAAATAAAATACTTTCAGTTTCCAAATTATTTCTCCATTCTATTTTCAATATCATAGCCAAAATTTACTTTCCATTTAATAATAAAAATATATTCATTTCCATTTTTATTTTGTAATTCCTTAATTACATTTCTTATCACTAATTCCTCGAGGTTAACATTTAATAAAATATTTTGCATTCGGTGACCCATTTTTAGGCATAGAGGCTGTGAGCCTCATGGTCTTTGGAACCAAAAGTTCTTTTCCTCTCAATCACAATTTATACCATATAACATACATAAAACATCATAATCCTACTATATCAAATTCATGCATAATATCAAAGCAATAAAATCACATAAAGCAATTAAACACAAATCACAAAATCATACAAACAAGGTGAATAATCCTTACATGGACTCATCACCTTCATACAAATTTCGTTCCTCACCACCATAATTGGTTGATGAGGTTAATTTCCCTCGTACATTAGGTGTAGCCTCCTAAGCTCCTTGTATGATCCTTTGTATCAACTTCCACCACCAAGTAGTCTCTTGAGATCCAAACAGACACATAAAAATTAACATTTAAAACTTGATTAAGGTAACCATTGATCAAATATGGTCTTAGAATTTCAAGAATCAAATAAGATGATGATGCAATTACAAGAATCAAGCTTGAAGATGATGGAATTAGGTCTTGATCACAACATGAAAGTTGCTTAGAATGAAGTTTAGGACCAAGTGGTGTAGTTTGTTTGAATTATGAGTGGTTGGATAGTGATTATAGGTAGTGAGGCCGTGAGGTAGGGAAGAGAAAATGAGAGTAAGTGAGAGAAAATGGTGTTTAGCTTTGAGAGAAAAGATGATAGCTTTTTGAATGTGCTAGAAAAGTGACTTTAGTCACTTTAGAGCTAAATGGCTGTAGGTCTTCATGAAGAGAGAGAAAAGATATTTGATTTACTAGAAGCTATCATAACCATTGATTCAATCAAAGGTAGACATCCTGAGCTTCTTCATTAAGCTTGCCCTCACAACAATTGATTAGATCGAGGGTGGATATGCAAAGCTTCTTTACTAAGCTTGTTTCTAATAGGTTGATCATAAAGTTGTCATAGCCTACCTTCCTTGACTAGCTTTAGATATTTTCCAAAAGCATAGATATTTTCCAAAAGCTAAGATATTTTCCAAAAACTTAGATATTTTCAGAAACTATTACCCAGTGAAAAATGGCTATTACTAGTTTTCGTCCAATGGATAATAACATTACACAATAAATAAAAGCATTACCCAATGGATAATAACATTATCCAATGGATAATAGAAAACTCAGATATAAAACATTTCTGTCAACTGTTCTTGGTTTTGGGTTTAGTAAGTTCCTCTGGCCCCGCATTAAAAGTCTAAAACTTTTTGGTCCGAAAAAAATTTTTATTTTTCCGGGCCTGCCTCAAACACATACAGTCCAAAATAATATTAAAATAATCAAAATAAATTAAAAATTCCCAAAAATTCATGAAAATTCCAAAATATTATAAAACTCATAAATATCAAAAAAAAAATGAAAAATTGGGATGTTACGTCTCTCCCCCTATAATAAAAATTTCGTCCTCGAAATTGCTCTTACTTTTTTAAAACAAATGTAGATATTACTCCTTCATTTGTCAGAATAGCTCTTCTGCTGAGTCTGAGTTATCTGCATCATTTCCTGAATCATCTTTACTTTCTCCGTCGTTTGTTGTGTAAGCTTAGGTCTTAACGTGAAACTTTCCCCATCTTGATACTAACACAAAAGTGTTTTGCATCGTTGTCCATGCAATGCCTTATAGGGTACCATCCCTATGCTTGAATAGTAACTGTTATTGAAGGTGAATCTTGTTAGAGATAAGAATTCATCCTAACCTCCTAATTGTTCTAACACACAAGCCTTTAACAAATCTTCCAGCGACTGAATTATACTCTCCGATTGGCCATCCGTTTGTGGATAATAAGTAGAACTTAGACAAAGTTTTGTCCCCATCACTTCTTGCAAACTCTATCGAAACCTTGACATAACCTTGGATCTCTATCAGAAATAATGCTAGAGGGTGCGCCATGCAGTCCAGCAATCTTGCCGATATACACTTGAATCAACCTTTCTATTTAATACCTTATGTTAATAGGCAAGAAATGCGCTGACTTTGTATGCCGATCAACAACTACCCAAATAAAATCATAACCCTTTCGAGTCTTCGGCAATCCAACAACAAAGTCCATAGCAATGCTATCCCATCTCCACTTCTTGGAATTTCATCAAATCCTTCCCTAAACGATGTCTCAGCACTTTGCTTTATTAGCTCCCTCTCATTCTGTAAATACTGATTGCCTTTTTGCTAATCTTGAATTTCTTCCAGCAGACTATTTGAAACAGTAATTGTATTCAAACAAATTTTCCCCGATGTCAAATCCACAGACAACCGCATATCCCTGAATTATTTTATCAATTCACTCTCCTTGATCATCATAGCAAACACACTAAGTACTTTTCTACTCAAGGCATTCGCTACGACATTCGCCTTTCTAGGATGATACTAAAGTTGAAAGTCGTAGTCTTTCAAGAATTCTAACTATCGTCTCTGCCTCATATTCAATTCCTTCTTATCGAACAAGTACTTCAGGCTCATGTGGTCACTGTAGGCATTGTAGGTTGGTCTATAAAGAAAATGTCTCCAGATCTTCAATGCAAAAATGACTACTGCAAATTCCAAATCATGGGTAGGATAATTCTTCTCATGCACTTTTAACTGCCTTAAAGCATATGCCACAACCTTTCTATTTTGCATCAACACATAACCTAAACCCAAAAGTTGAACTTCCTTTAACCAGAATTCACACTTGGACGGATTAACGTATAACTTCTTCTCCTTCAGAATCTGAAGAATCACACTAAGATGTTCAGCATGTTCCTCTGTACTTCGAGAATAGATCAGAATGTCGTCAATGAGGACAATGACAAAGCCGTCTTAATAGGGATGAAAGATCCTATTCGTGTAATTTATCAATATCGCAGGAGCATCCGTTACCCCGAATGTAACACCCCTTCCGAAGGGTATCACATTTCAAAACAACTTCTTTATAATTCTTTACCCAAGTTGTAAAATATTTAATATTGTTGCAATATTGATTTCCAAATTTCTTTTTCGCAGATGAAATAAACTTATCAAAATAAAATGCACAAGATACAAGAATTGAATAATGTACTTTACATATAACAAGATTTAATTATAACCACATGTCCATAATACTTACATACCTAAAACATAATTAACCTAGACTGGCCCAAGTTCACAACACCTAGGAACAAGAGTTCTTCTCAAAAGATAAATTCCCTTGCTGGGAATGTCTAGACGGATAGAAATCCGAGATAATGATAAATCAAAGTCCTCTCTGGGAGTATAGTGAAAATTATTCCATAACTCCCTAATAGGTAAAACAAACTCTGCATAAGCAAATGTAAAAGATGAAGTAATAACCCCATGGCGAGTCCTACTTGCGGATAAAGTAATGTCGCCACAATACTCTATATACTCTGAGTCCCAATGAACACGCCAAGCCTTAGCGCCTTCAAGAAACTGTAGTCTAAAGAAACCTAGCTGACCCCTCGTTGCAGCCATCGTAGTCTTCATATATGTAAGCATAAAATAGAAATAGACAGAACAATACAGCAAAGAGGTGAGATCCCCTACATCGCATACCAATATGGCAGCAAAGAAACAACATGAACAACAATGTCATTCTATACATTCAATCCATAGATTAATATAAAATTAGCAGATATATTCAGGATATTTAATAGATAAACAATCCAATAAACTTGTAACACAATATCAGGTATAATGATAATACCACAATCATATTATATCACAATAATAGTGTATATGCTGACCATTTCTTATGTACAATGCAACCAATTCCTACTCCATGGAGATTCAAATTCAAAGATGAACGGTCCAGAAAATTTGTCACCCCTAAAAGACAGTCTAACACTAGATAAAGAAAAGAAATAGTGGTTGTCAGGCTGCCAATGCATTGCAGTCAGTTGATCACGGCTAGGGGTATATATATATGTATTGTGATAGCATAATCACAAAGTGAATCACCGCGCCCTGACATCCCCCAAGATCGGGTCCAGATCCACTTATTTCTACAAATTGCCGTTCACTCTTTTGGCATAAAACGCCACAACTGCCACCAGCTATACAATGCTCAAATGTATATCAAACTACTGTTGTACCGTTCCCAATGATATTAAAGCAACTGCCCATACAATTGTCCAATACCACTAGTATCAATGATATTATATAACCGCCCATGTAACTACATAATACCAAAGATCCATAACTTCGGTCCCACAAGCACAATACTAAACCACAACCACTTAGGTACAGTACGTCAGATCTACAGCACAACTCGTTGTTCCTCTCAATCGTGTAGTGATATTATCGCTAGGGGTGATCATGGGTCAGGTCGAGTCGGGTTTGGGGAGAAAAACATCCAAACCAATCAGGTAAAGTCTCGGTTCGGGTCGGGTTTACGATTTTTTTTCGAGTGACCCGAACCGAACCAACCCAATTGTAATCGGGTTAGTTCGGGTTAGGTAATCGGGTTAGTCGGGTTGGTCGGGTTGGTCGGGTCACCGAGTCGGGTTATAGAAATTAAATAAAATAATGATTGAATTTAAGCAAAACGACGTCATTTTACGGGTCATCGGGTCGAGTCATCGAGTCAGTCACTTAAACCCGTAATCCGAACCAATAAGAATTCGGGTTTAATCGGGTCGACCCAAACTGACCCGAACACCCAAACCAACCCGAATATTTGTAATCGGGTCGGGTTAGGTTGATCGGGTTTTCAGGTCATTGGTTAGGGTTGATCACCCCTAATTATCGCATTTTCATAATCGCGTAACACTTCAGTTATGTTTTCAAATCGCGTAATGATTTTTTAATATTTTCTTAATTGCATAAAGATTTTAAAATGTTTTCTTAATTGCGTAGCTAAAAATCACCGTTTTAAATTGCGTAAGAGTTTTTCTACGTATTTTTAATCGTGTAAAATATTTCTAACATATTTTAAGCTTAAATAGAAACTTTTCTCATTTATTTTCAAAATCTAACTTTAATTCCAATATTTCTTTAATAATTCATCTATAAGTAATAATTTCAACATTTTCTCACTATAAATAGTATTTTCTACTATTTTTCACAAAATAACATTTCTTTAAATAACTTGGAATATTACAGCTCAAAATTTCCTAATGCGCTTCAAAACCTAAAGGGTGAGCTATACGTTAACAAATTTCAAGTTTTAACTTTTATTTTAATTCATAACTTAATTAAGCTAATTTTTAATTCTAAAAAATAGATTACTTCCTTTCTAGATCTAAAAATCCATCAAATTAATTTCTTATCAATTAAATACCTAAGTCTTCACTTAGTAAAATAATTTGGTTTTAAGAAATAAAAAATGGCATGTTGGCCGAATTTCACATTATGCTTCATAAATCATATATAATTATTTCCTAACACTTTATTCCTTGCAAAAACACTTAATTAAATTTCTTGTCATGAAATCATTTAATCCTTAATTAGAAAAATAATTTAGAACACTTGGTTCCCTTGGTGAGATTGAGGTCGTGAGCCATCAATTGGTCATTGGAACCAAAATTCTTTCCTTTCTCATGTGATTTATAGTATGCAACATATATCAATTATTCAAACTATACCATAAACATTTCATACATACTATCAAGATCACATATCATCACATATATTCAAAAACCAACCATAACAATTCCATGCATAATATCACATCATATAAAAATGCATAATCAAGCAAGCATAAACCAATAACCACACAATCGAGTGAATAAATCCTCACATGAATTCTCCACTCACAAACACAAACAATCCATTCCTTTACCACCACATATGGCCGATGAGGTTAATCTCCCTCTTACCTGTTGTGTAGCTTCCTAAGCTCCTTATTTAATCTTTTTTGTATCAAATTTTCACCACTAATGAGATCTTAGAATCACAATAAACACATAAAAATTAGTATCTAAGGCTTGATCAAGATGACCATAGATCAAACATGGTCTTAGGATTCCAAGAATCAAATAAAAAGTCAAGTTTCAAGACCTTTACCTTGAAACCCTAGAATTTAAATCCAAGATTCAAGCTTGAAGATGATTGATTTAGACTAAAGTCTCAACATCAAAGAGTCTTAGAATGATGTGAGGATTCAAGAAGTGAAGTTGGATTAAATTAAACAAACTTGGAAGGTGATTTTGGAGTGGTTGGCCGTGAGCTACACAAGGAAGAAAGGTAAGAGCTTTTTGATCTTCAACATGAAGAACAAGGTTGAAGATGATAGAACTAGGCTAAGATCTAAACTACAAAGTATCTTAGAATTGTGTATAGATTCTAGATCTAAGGTTGTATAGAATTATTGAAGCTTGGAAGGTGTTTCAATGGGTTTGGCCATGAGTCTTCGAGAGAAAAGGAGAGAATGAAGTTGTGTGTTCTTGATGTTCTTGGATGAAAGAGAAAGATGATAGAGGTTTATGGTCACAAAGTATGATATAAATGAAAGTGAATATCCTATTTCACACATGCATGGTAGTGGGAGTGCTTGCATAGAAGGTTCAAGACTTGTTCAACAAGAAAAAGCTTAAGCACATGGCTTCACATGGTTTCCCATGGCCTAGGTAATCAAGTTGTCATCAATTGATCATAAGATGAATCATGAACATCCTAGAATACTCTAGGTAACTGTGGAGCTCAATGGAAGGCTAACCAAGTTTTAGTTTCAATTAGTTTCTAGTTACACCTAGTTTAGGTAGTTAGGTCACTTAGGCTAACTTAGTTAAGCCACTTAGTTACATAATTAACTATCTAGTTACTAGATTAGGTCATGTATTTGTCATGCTTCTAGAAAACCCTAGATATTTTCTTGTAACTATAGATTCTAAGTATTAGTAAACTTAGTTTGTTCCATTTAGTTACTAATTAGACTATTAGAGTAACTAAGTTAGATTATCTAGTTACTTAGCTAACTAGTCTAACCATTAATATTGACTTCATCTCCTAACCATTGATTTAATCTAAGGTAGATATGCTAAGCTTCCTTATCAAGTTTGCTTTCACACCATTGATTAGATCAATGGTGATGATCAAATGCTTCTTCATCAAGTTTTCCATCCAAAGGTTTAAAACAAAGTCCATGCCCCTAAACTTGACCAATTCCTATTAGTTAGTCATAAAGCTAGGTAATGATGGTTCATAATTACACTTAAGATATTTAGCTTAGATATTTTCTGCTTTAGATATTTTCACTTAGATATTTTCATTCAAATATTTTCCAAAAGATATTTTCATCTAGATATTTTACGTAGATATTTCTCTAAGATACTTTACTAAGATATTTTCAGTTAGATATTTTATCCTTAAATATTTATCCGTAGATATTTTATGAGATATGTCATCATTTCTACAAGTGAAAGAGTAAGTAGCCAAATTGAATTTGCCTTTTAGTTTAAGTAGTCAAATTGGATTTGTCTTCTAGCTTGAGTAGTAAATTTGAATTTCTCTTCTTCGACTTGAGTATCCGATTTGCCTTCTTCATGCTTGTCATTGGTCCATCACTTTGAGTTATCGCCATCAAGATATTTTCTAGAATACATTACCCAATGGACAATAGCTACTGCTATTATTACACAATGGGTAATAGAAAACTCAGATAAAGAAAATCTCTGTCAACTGTTCTCGGTTTCGAGTTTAGTAAGATCCCTCGATCCCGCCTTGACAGTCCGAAACTTTCTAGTCCAGGAAAAATTTTTATATTTCCGGGTTTGCCTCAAACACACATACAACTCAAAATAATATTAAAATAATCACAATCTCAAAAAATTCTACAAAAATTCTCAAAAATCATAAAAATTATAAAACTCTTATATTTTCAAGAAAAAATGAAATTCAGGCATACAATTCCAAAATAATATTATAATAATCAAAAAATTATTAAAATAATCAAAATAATTAAAAATTCCTAAAAATTCACAAAAGCTCATAAATATTATTAAATGTATTTATTTCAAGAAAAATAAAAGATCAGGGTGTTACACCGAACGACATTACTAAATACTCGTAGTGCCCATAACGTGTTCAAATAACTGTCTTAGAATATCTTCTACTTTCATGCGAATCTGATGATAACCAGAATATAAATCAATCATGGAGAAAACAGCGGCTCCCTTGATTTGGTCTTCTAGTTCCCATGTTGTATCTCCTGTCATATCGCTCCAGATTACCTTCTCCAAGGCAATTTCTCTGAGTTGTTTCACTCGCCTATCCTTAATCTTAACAGGAAATGTCTTATAGATCAAGTTCTCTTTTTAGTAGTACTGTATTTGGTGTTATAACATGGGTTGAATCAGGAATATATTTTCTCAATTGAAATATATGGAAGACACTATGAAGGTTAGAAAGAAAAGTGATAAGACTATTCCGTAGATTACCTGACCTATCCAACAAAGAATTTGATATGGTCCAATAAATTTAAGAGCGAACTTTCTGGATTCAAATCCAAAAATCTCAGTCTCAAGGAACACTAAAGTTTAATTGAAACAATATAACAGGATATGGTTAGAAAGTAACCAATCTATCCTTAAGATTCAGTCTATTTGAAAAAGAAGTAGGCAAATCAAATCAACAAAAAAGTTTTGATCTAGAATAATAATAGGATAGTTTTAAACAAGCTTGAGTAGTAATAGCAAGTTTAGAAGTAGTAATATTTAAGTCAAAAGGAAATGAAAACACAACTAAACCCAAATGGTTCACACAGTCACAGGCCATAAAAGAATAGGTTGCCTCGCGAGTTATATAGTACAGTTAAAGGATTTCTTGCTATTGCACAATATCCCTCAATAAGATCTTCAGATTGGGAGGCTTCTGCTCCACTCAACGTATAGACTCTTCATCCTGTTAGAGATCTTGTCACACATTCATTATTCATGGGAGGTTCCATCTTTGATTTAGTATAGCCTCTAGCAACGTGTCCAGGATTCCCGCACTTAAAAACAAATTATTTCCTTGCTCCTACACTCCTTTGTCAAATGGCCGTTTCCACACTTCCAATATTTTGATGACAATGCTACGGTCTGACATAACCTGTTGCCGCTAGCACTTCCTCTATTTGTTCATTGTTTTCGTTGATTCCTCGATGATCGTAAGTACGATTTTCACTGGGATCGATTGCCCTTACATTCCTCCCTTTTTGGAACCTAGTTGGTCCAAAGTTACGGAGTCTTGTAAACTGAGATTGATTCAATTCTAACAGATTTTGAGCCTCGGCTATCGCTTCCTGCTACTGAGCAACCCTTTGATTTTGTTGCACAATCACGTCTACCATCTTTTGCATTGCTATTGCAGCTGCAACCATATCATCATTGTCACATCTCACATCCACCTTCGTTTATTTATCATGAGCCACATGCGTATGTCTACCGCGAGCCATTTCCTTTCTTCAACGTCGAACTAACCACAATACAATAAAAACTAAATGTAACCATTTCAAATAAGGTTGTCTCTTTTCAGAAACCAAACAATATATCTCTGTGTTTGGCGTTAGACAAACACACAGCACAAAAAAGACAAACCTACCCACAAACCCAAAAGACTCGAATTTGGGCTTTGATACCAACTAATGTAACACCCCTTGAAGGGCATTACATTTTCAGACTAACTCCTTTTAATTCTTTACACAAGTTGTAAAATATTTAATATTATTTTAATACGAATTTCAAAATTCCTTTTTTGTTGATAACATAAACTTAGCGAATTATAGACACTCAAGAAATAAAACTGAATAATATACTTTACATACAGACAAAGTCTACTACAACATACATACATTATACATACATACCCAAAACATAAAATGTCTAACATAACTAACCTAGACTGGCCCAAATTCACAACATCTAACGAAAAGAGTCCTCATTAGAAGACAAATTCCCCAGCCAGGAATGTCTCGATGGATAGAAATCTGTGCAAAAGATTTCTCGGAGTCCTCCTTAGGTGTATAGTAAAGATCATTCCACAACTCCCAGATTGGTAAAACAAACTCCATATATGCAACATTAAAAGAAAAAGTAATGACTCCATGTTGGGTCCTACTTACAGATTGAGTAATGTCACCACAATACTCTATATGCTCTGTGTCCCAATGGACACACCAAGCATTAGTGCCTTCAAGAAACTGTAGTCTAAACAAACTTAACAGATCCCTCCTTGCCATCATCATAGTCTTCACAGACGTAAGCATAACACAAAAATAGACAGAATAATATAATAAAGAGGTGAGATCCCCTACATCAATACTATCGTGGTAGCAAAGAACAATAATGACAATAGTGTCATTCATATATAGCAATATCACAGAACAACAGGTATAATCATGTTATCAACTAACAGATATTCCAGCAATATATATCACAATATATGAATACTGATCATACCATAAAAATAAATATACTGACTATGCCACAACAATACGTACACTTACTATGCACATGCACAATGTGTATACTAACCATCCTTATGCACAATGCACCCATTTCCTACTCCATGGAGCTAAATACAATTTTAGAGAGAATAATCCTGAAGATATATCTGTATATTGGTCGCCTCAGACCAAGTGCTATAATTTCTCAATATATACACCAAGCATTATACAAGACATTCTACGCCAGATCGGGAATAGCAATAGTGTTTCGTCAAGTTCGTCAGTACATTTGCATCAGTTGCCACAGCACAATAGTACTTTCTAACTGTCCATATATGGAATTCCACATCCCGACGCCTCCAAGATCCATTATAGACCTTCACTACGCAATTTGCACCCACATAAAGGTGTAATTCAACTCGTATGCAACAATAGCCTTAACAAACACCGACTGAAAAATAATGCATGATTAATGACTCTATGCATATTACAAGCCTTTACAGGCTATAACTATACATTGACATATCTGGGTTCAATACATTAGTCTGACGACAAATTACTGTATTTCTCAGTCGTGTAGCATTTTTATCATATTTTAACAATCGCATAACACTTTCGTTACGTTTCCAAATTGCACAATAGTTTTTCAACATTTTTTCAATTGCGTAAAGATTTTAAAACATTATCTTAATCACGTAGCTAAAAATCATCATTTTTAAATCGCATAAGAGTTTTTCTACATATTTTCAATTGCGTAAAACATTTTATCAATATTCTAAGCTCCAATTAAAACTTTTCTCATTTAATATCAGAATTGGACTTTATTTCCACTATTTCCTTAATAAATCACCTCCAAATAATATTTCCTAACATTTTTCACAAAAACTTATATCATCTAAATTAATTCAAGATATCTCAAAATCTTTGTTCTTTACTCTTAATAAAACTTTCTTAAATAAAATAATTTAAACTCCAAACTATCATTAAAAATTATTTTCTTGCTAAAACTCCTCTAAATAATTTTTTCTAATATCCTTTCCAAAACTTACATTTATTTTAATTAAATAAAACCTTTTCCTTCTTCCTCTTTGAAAATCTATTTAAATAAAATACTTTAAGTTTCTAAATTATTTGTCCATCCTATTTTCAATATCACAGCTGAAATTTATTTTCCATTTAATAATAAAAATATATTCATTTCCATTTTTATTTTGTAATTCCTTAATTACATTTCTTATCACTAATTCCTCTAGGTTAACATTTAATAAAGCATTTTGCATTGGGTTACCCATTTTTGGGCATAGAGGCCGTGAGCCTCATGGTCTTTAGAACCAAAAATTCTTTTCCTCTCAATCACAATTTATATCATAAAACATACATAAAACATTATAATCCTACTATATCATATTCCTGCATAATATCAAAGCAATAAAATCACATAAAATAATTAAACATGAATCACAAAATCATACAAAGAAGGTGAATAATCCTCATATGGATTCATCACCATCATACAAATTTCATTCGTCACCACCATAATTGGTTGATGAGGTTAATCTCCCTCTTACTTTAGGTGTAGCCTCCTAAGCTCCTTGTATGATCCTTTGTATCAACTTCCACCACCAAGTAGTCTCTTGAGATCCAAACAGACACATAAAAATTAACATTTAAAACTTGATTAAGGTAACCATAGATCAAACATGGTCTTAGAATTTCAAGAATCAAAAAAGAAATCAAGTTTCAAGATCTTTACCTTGAAACCCTAGAACTTGAATCCAAGAATCAAGCTTGAAGATGATGGAATTAGGTCTTGATCATAACATGAAAGTTGCTTACAAAGAAGTTTAGGACCAAGTGGTGTAGTTGGTTTGAATTATGAGTGGTTGGATAGTGATTCTAGGTAGTGAGGCGTTTAGCTTTAAGAGAAAAAGTGATAGCTTTTTTAATGTGATAGAAAAATGACTTTAGTCATTTTAGAGCTAAATGGCCGTGAGTCTTCATGAAGAGAGAGAATAGAAATTTGATTTACTACAAGCTATCATAACCATTGATACAATCAAAGGTAGACATCCTAAGCTTCTTCATTAAGCTTGCCCTCACAACCATTATTGATTAGATCAAGGGTGGATATGCAAAGCTTCTTTACTAAGCTTGTTTCTAATAGCTTGATCATAAAGTTGTCATAGCCTACCTTTCTTGACTAGCTTTAGATATTTTCCAAAAGCATAGATATTTTCCAAAAGCTTAGATATTTTTTAGATATTTTCAAAAACTATTACCTAATGGATAATAGCTACTACTAGTTATTGTCCAATAGATAATAACATTACACAATAAATAAAAGCATTACCCAATGGACAATAACATTATCCAATGGATAATAAAAAACTTAGATACAAAAAATTTTCGTCAACTGTTCCCGGTTTTAGGTTTTGTAAGTTCCCCCGGCCTCGCATTAACAGTCTGAAACTTTTTGGTCTAGGAAAATTTTTTATCTTTTCGGGCCCGCCTCAACACACATACAATCTAAAATAATATTAAAATAAACAAAATAAATTAAAAATTCCCAAAAATTCATGAAAATTCCAAAATATTATAAAACTCATAAATATTAAGTAAAATGAAAAATCGGGGTGTTACAGATCTCCCCCTCTAATAAAAATTTCATCCTCAAAATTTCTCTTACATTTTTAAAACAAATTTGAATATTACTCCTTTATTTGTTAGAATAGATCTTCTGCCGAGTTTGATTTATCCGCATCATTTCCTGAATCATCTTTACTTTCTCCGTCGTTTATTGTATAAGCTTAGGTCTTAACGTGAAACTTTCCCCATCTTGATTCCAACACAAAAGTGTTTATCGTCGTCCATACAACGCCTCATAGGGTACCATCCCTATGCTTGAGTAGTAACTATTATTGTAGGTGAATCCTATCAGAGATAAGAATTCATCCCAACCTCCTAATTGTTCTAACACACAAGCCCTTAATAAATCTTCTAGCAACTGAATTATACTCTTCGATTGGCCATCCGTTTGTGGATAATAAGCAGAACTTAGACAAATTTTGTCCCCATCGCTTCTTGCAAACTCTACCAAAACCTTGACATAACCTTGGATCTCTATCAGAAATAATGCTAGAGGGTACGCCATGCAGTCCAACAATCTTGCTGATATACACTTGAATCAACCTTTCTATTTAGTACTTTATGTTAATAGGCAAGAAGTGCGCTGACTTCGTATGTTGATCAATAACTACCCAAATAAAATCGTAACCCTTTCGAATCTTCGGTAATCCAATGATAAAGTCCATAACAATGCTATCCCATCTCCACTTCTTAGAATTTTATCAAATCTTTCCCTAAACGATGTCTCAACACCTTGCTTTATTACCTCCCTTTCGTTCTGTAAATATTGATCACCTTTTTGCTTCTCTCGAATTTCTTCTATCACACTATTCGAAATAATAATTATATTCAAGCAAAATTTTCCTCGGTGTCAAATCCACAGACAACCGCATATCCCTAAATTGTTTTATCAATTCACTCTCCCTGATCATCGTAGCAGACACACTAAGTACTTTTCTACTTAAGGCATCCGCTATGACATTCACCTTTTTGGGATGATACTGAAGTTGAAAATCATAGTCTTTCAAGAATTCTAACTATTGTCTCTACCTCATATTCAACTCCTTTTGATCGAACAGGTACTTTAGGCTCATGTGATCATTATAAGCATTGTAGGTTGGTCCATAAAATAAATGTCTCCAGATCTTCAACGCAAAAATGACTACTGCAAATTCCAAATCATGAGTAGGATAATTCTTCTCATGCACTTTCAATTGCCTTGAAGTATACGCCACAACCTTTCTATTTTGCATCAACACACAACCTAACTTCCTTTAACCAGAATTCACACTTGGACGACTTAACATATTACTTCGTCTCCTTTAGAATTTGAAAACCCACACTGAAATGTTCAGCATATACCTCTAGGCTTCAAGAATAGATCAGAATGTTATCAATGAGGATGGCAAATCCGTCCAAATAGGGATGAAAGATCTTATTCGTGTAATTCATGAATATCGCAGGAGCATCTGTTACCCCAAACGACATTACTAAATACTCGTAGTGCCCATAACGCGTTCATATAGCTGTCTTGGAATATCTTCTACTTTCACACGAATCTAATGATAACCAGAACGCAAATCGATCTTAGACAAAACAGCGGCTCCCTTCATTTGGTCTTCTAGTTCCCTTGTTGTATCTCCCATCACATTATTCCAGATTACCTTCTCCAAGGTAATTTCTCTGAGTTATTTCACTCGCCTATCCTTAATCTTAACAGCAAATATCTTATAGATCAAGTTCTCTTTTTAATCGTACTGTATCTGGTGTTATAACATGTTGAAATATATGGAAGACACTATGAAGGTTAGAAAGAAAAGTGATAAGACTATTCGGTAGATTACTGGACCTATCCAATAAAGAATTTGATATGATCCAATAAATTTAGGAGTGAACTTTCTGGATTCAAATCCAAAAATCTCAGTGTGAGGGAACACTAAAGTTTTATTGAAACAATATAACAGGATATGGTTAGAAAGTAACCAATCCATCCCTAAGATTCAGTCTATTTGTAAAAGAAGTAGACAAATCAAATCAACAGAAAAGTTCTGATCTAGAATAATAATAGGATAGTTTTAAACAGGCTTGAGTAGTAACAGCAAGTTTAGAAGTAGTAATATTTAAGTCAAAAGGAAATGAAAACACAACCAAACCCAAATGGTTCACACAGTCACAGGCCATAAAAGAATGGGTTGCCTCGCAAATTATGCAGTACAGTTAAAGGATTTCTTGCTATTGCACAATCTCCCTCAAAAAGATCTTCAGATTGGGAGGCTTTTGCTCCACTCAACGTATAGACTCTTCCTCCTATTAGAGATCTTGTTGCACATTCATTATTCACGGGAGGTTCCATCTTTGATTTAGTACAGCCTCTAGCAACATGTCCGGGCTTATCGTACTTAAAACAAATTATTTTCTTGCTCTTACACTCCTTCTTGAAATGGTCGTTTACATACTTCTAACATTTTGGTGTCGATCCTACGGTCTGACCGAATTTGTTGTGCTAGCACTTCCTCCATTTGTTCGTTGTTGCCGTTGATTCCCCGATGATTATAAGTACGATTTTTGCTGGGATCAATTGCCCTTACATTTCCTCCCCTTTTGGAACCTAGTTGGTCCAAAGTTATCGAGTCTTATAAACTGACATTGATTCAATTCTAACAGATTTTGAGCCTTGGCTATCGCTTCCTGTTGGTGTATGCCCTAGTGGCCAATACATTTTGTTTGTATTGACATACATTATATTATGCTATTTTATATATGAGGCATTTCATTTATTGTGTTCTTTTTGATAAACATAATAAAGTCCTTAGAATAGTAAGTTTGATGCCATAGGACATCAAGTGGATGACTTGATCGTGAGATCCTTTTGGTTACAACACTATTCTTAAATGTCCCTAGTCAAGTATTATTGTTAATTAGGACAACAATAATACATTGAGACTAGTATGTGTAGAGACTGATGACCGCATCTCACGGGTCATGGATATGAGATATCAAGTCTTCACATTGGTACATATTAGAGTAATGATGTCTTGGATCTGACCCACCATGAGAACGCTACATGGATCGTTACGTGAGTGTCATAGCGATTCTCATAGTGATAATGGTGTTTGTGGTCCTTTGACCTGAAATCACTACGATTCCTACATGAGGAGTTGTGTGTTTTAATGCCATCAAACGTCATCTGTAACAAGGTGATTATAAAGTTGGTTATTGGACATACCGCAAATCATGCAGAGGGATGTGAATGACCTAGATGGAATTTGTCACTCCTACATAACAGGAGCGATATCTTCGGGTCCCCTAATTGAGTGAGACTGCGAAATGCATGGCCATGCTCAAATGAGTCAATATGATATATTGATCTCATTTATTGTTACAAAGTCTACTCGAGTATTAGGAAACGAATGATTGGACTATACAAGGGTGACGCATTCCATGCCTTGTGTTCAATCTAGATATCTTGACAAAGGGACTAAACTACACGAAAACATTGATCACGGATAGGTTATGTCAAATCACTGACATTCTCATTACTTGGGTAGCAGAAATGATGTGTTGCTAGATACACTCATCGTTTGTAATATTAAAATGAGATTTTAATATTACTACCAACGTCATGAGAACCTGCAGGGTCGCACACTTAGAACAGACTAAATTGGAGCAATAAGGATCCAAGTTGGACTCGGATTCAAATTGTGGGCCTAACTCATGACAGATGGGTTTTAGGGTTGCACAAATGACTTGCCTTGCTACTTGCTCACACTCACTTAAGGCAGCCACTATTATAAATAGTAATCTGTTAAGGGGGCTGCTATAGATGTTACATCACAACCCTAGCCGCACCTAAGAAAGTGAGTGAGAGACAGTGAAAGGTTCTTCTCTTCTATTCGTAGCTAGCACCGCGAAACAGAGGCGTGACTCCTTTTGCAAGTCTGTTCGTGTGGATACCGCAGAAACATCGTCGCTATTACGGTGTTGGTGATTCACCTCGCTTGTGTTTATCACACTTCAAGAGGTAATTTTTAAAAATTCGGATTATGGACTTTTCGCATAGATCCTGTGTGGGAATCCTTTTATTCCGCTGCGAGATATTTTGATCCGCAATTCCCAACAAATGGGTATCGAGACACTTGCGAAACTATGATTCGATTTTTTGCTTTTCTTGTTATATGCGATAACATGATTCGTTGCTTTCCTTTCATAAAAGATATGATCTTTATATGTTATTTCCGAAATCGAAATAATCTTTGTATGAAACCGTGTTCTGTTTTATTTGTTGTTTACTGAAAACATGTTGATGTTTTTGAAACCATGAAGATGTTCATATAATTCTCGCAACGGTTTTGAATGCTTTCTGTTTTTGCATTTTTCTCGATATCTATATATGTGATATGTATGATTCTGCGAAAACGGTTTTGAATGCTTTCTGTTCTTGCATTTTTCTGATATCTATATATGTGATATGTATGATTCTGGGAAAACGGTTTTGAATGCTTTCTGTTCTTGCGTTTTTCTGATATCTATATATGTGATATGTATGATTCTGCGAAAACGGTTTTGAATGCTTTCTGTTCTTGCGTTTTTCTGATATCTGTATATGTGATATGTATGATTCTGTGAAAAACGATTATGAATGCGATATACACAGCAGCGCGACACAAGGTTTTGGAAACCTTGTTTCCGTTTTGCGACGGCTATGAAGCTTCCTCGTGACATGAAGTGTTCATGTCTTCACGAATTCTGGAAACCCCGTTTATGGATAGGTGATGGCGGTGTGAGTTACCCCGTGGCACATGAAGCGTTCATGTGTTTGTGGGCCTTAGGGTTCAAATGTTGTTGCCCTAGCCGTCATTAGAAGGGACCCCTCCAAGAAACCGGTGGTGGTATATGAGTGAAAAATTTAGGGCGGGGCGCTGCGCACCACTATGCGGCGCCCTCCTTGACCCCGCCCGTGAACCCCGTTGCCCCCGTGGTGTGTGATATTCGAAAGCGCGATATTCAAATCTTTGTTTTATAATTCAAAAAATAATAATGTGTTATTTCTTTGTGTTTATGTATTCTTAGAGATGCATGGTGCATGGTTATGGCCTTAGTCTTTATTTTATGCTATTTTGGTTATTTTAAATACGACTGCGTGTCGTGCCTTTCTCTCTACATTCGATTGTACATTCTCTTCTCATCTAACTCCCTCGAATGTAAAAGAGGTTTCTATAATGTAATCATCATGTGGAGACAAGGAGATGGCATCAAGTGAGGACGTTGGTGGGAGACGCTTGGTGAAGCTGGCTTTTTAAAGCTAATCTCTTAGAGGCCATAACCATGTCACATTTATTATTTGCTTTATATGTATGAGATGCATGGATGATGTTTATGGTATGTTAAACAAGTTTAATAAATGGTGAGATCTAATAATAAAATTCCCTCAAAGAAAATATTAAGTCATTATGTGATGCCTTCCAATGCGTGGCACTCATCAAGACTAATATCGATTAAGTGTAGGTCTGCCAAAACAGAGTGCTTTTATCTATATTAGTAAGATGCGATGGGATAAGAGTAATATCCAAATGCCAACCATTGGGTCTGACTTAACTAGGCTATTTCAATAGGATTGAAGGCTTAGAGGCATGAAGTTGGGCTTTAGTCCATTAGATGGATTAGAATAAGTGTTATTCACCCAACTATCCAAGAGTTGCATGTGATGTAATTGGAAAGAGTTTCCTACCTAAATAACCGAATTTTGGGCGATCAGCCAAAGCTGACTCAAAGCCAGGTAAAATATGGATCTTGGCCCACTAGAAAATCTTTCGATGGGATTTTTCGAGTCAATGCTGAGGGTCATTGACTTGAATAAAATAGTGGGAGGCATATTTAATTAAAAGACCTCATTAAATATGTTTATGGCATGATACTTATATTTTTTGCATGTTTCTGTTAATAGATAACCATGGCAACAAACACATCGGGTACTTTATCATTGCGATCCGTCCTTGAGAAGGACAAGTTATGGAACAAATTTTCTAGACTGAGTACAGAATTTGAGGATTGTCCTCAAGCAAGAGAAAAAGCTGTATGTTTTGGAACGACTATTCTGAGCCACCCGCTTTAATGCCCCTAGAACCGAAAGAGATGCTTATAAGAAGCATCAAGATGATGCCTTGGACATTGGATGTCTAATGCTGGCCACCATGAACTCGAGCTCCAAAAGCAACATGAGAACATGGATGCATACGATATGATCGTACACTTTAAGAAGCTCTATCAAGAGCGGGCCGGGCATGAGAGATTCGAGGTCTCTAAAGCACTTGTTTCAGTGCAAGGTAGTAGAAGGAAGCCCATTGGTGCTCATGTACTTAAGATGATTGGGTACATTGAAAACCTAGAGAGACTGGGTTTTCCTTTGGGCCAAGAGTTGGCCACTGACTTAGTCCTGCAATCATTGCCGGAAAGTTTCAGTCAATTTGTCATGAACTACAACATGAATGAGATTGACAAATCACTACCAGAGCTATTAGGCATGTTGAGAACTGCTGAGCAGAACATCAACAAAGGTAAAGGGAAGGCCATAATGATGGTCCAAAAGAATAAGGGCAAGAAACAGTAGAAAAAGCCCAAGGACAATTGGAAGGGCAAGGGCAAGGGCAAAGACAAGTCCAAGCCTAGCACTTCTAGCTTGAAACCAGTGGGTGGAGTGGCTAAGGAAGGTACATGCTTCCATTGCGGTCAGACCGGACATTGGAAGAGGAACTGTGCCAAGTTCCTGGAGGAGCTCAAAAGAAGAAGGGAAGTGAGACTTCCACTTCGGTATTTTTGTTATTGAAGTCAATTTATCTACTTCGCATCATGGGTATTAGATCTTGGATGTGGATCTCACATTTGTGTAAATGTGCGGGATCTAAAGAAGCGCATGAGACCATTGACGAAGAGGCGAAGTCGACCTACGAGTTGGAAATGGAGCAAAAGTTGCTGCATTAGTGTAGGGACTTATTTATTATCTCTGCCCACTTGGGCTTGTAATAGAGTTAGAGAACTGCTATTTTGTGCCTGCTATTAGTAGGAATATCATTCTGTTTCTTGTTTGGACAAGAAAGGTTTTTCTTTTATAATAAAGGACAAGTGTTGTTCTATTTATATGAATGATATTTTTATGGTAGTGCACAATTGAGTAATGGACTTTATGTACTTGATCTCGAAACGCCCATTTATAACATAAATACAAAGAGGTTTAAATCAAACGATCTGAACCCAACTTTTCTCTGGCATTGTCGTTTGGGCCACATAAATGAGAAACGCATCTCCAAACTCCATAAAGATGGATTCTTGGACTCATTTGATTTCGAATCATATGAGATATGTGAATCTTGTTTATTAGGGAAGATGACAAAGGCCCCATTCACTTTGGACAAGGTGAAAGGGCTAGTGATCTTTTAGGCCTTATACATAGTGATGTATGTGGGCCACTAAACACGATCGCTAGAGGTGGTTTTCAATACTTCATTACATTTACCGATGATTTCGGTAGATATGGATTTGTATATCTTATGAAGCACAAATCGAATCCTTTGAAAAGTTCAAAGAGTTCAAGAATGAAGTACAAAACCAACTTGGCAAAAGAATTAAAATCCTTCGATCGGATCGAGGAGGTGAATACTTAAGCCAACGGTTTGATGATCATCGAAAGAGTGTGGGATAATATCTCAACTCACTCCTCCCGGAACACCACAATGGAATGGTGTTTCGAAAGGAGGAACCGGACTTTGTTGGACATGGTCCGATCCATGATGAGTCATGCGGACCTTCCAGGCTCCTTTCGGGGACATGCTCGTTAATGCAGCTTTCATACTTAACCGTGTTCCATCTAAGACGGTTCAACGGACACCATATGAGATATGGACCGGGAGACGGCCCAAGATGTCTTTCATGAAGATTTGGGGTTGCGGAAGCTTATGTGAAACGTCAAGTTTCGATAAGCTTGGCCCTAAATCGAGATAAATGCTTCTTTGTGGGGTATCCAAAGGAAACCAAGGGATACTTTTTCTATAATCCTACCGAGGGCAAAGTGTTTGTCGCACGGACACCGTGTTTCTAGAAAGGGAGTTTATCTCCAAAGGAACCAGATGGGAGAAAAGTAGAACTTGAAGAAGTTCAAGTTTCACAAAGCAAAGAATGAACCAATGGTGGAAATAGAGCGACCTCCACAAAATGTTGTGGAACGACAGAACTGCTCTAGTAGCACAAGACTGCGTAGGTCTAACGGGATACGTCATCAACCGAGAGAGATATGGATTTCTCATGACCCAACAAGGTGACGTATTGCTCATGGATCAAGATGAGCCTGTGACTTACCAAGAAGCCATTATTGGCCCGAGATCCGAGAAATGGCTTGAGGCCATGAGATCTGAAATGGATTCCATGTATGCCAACCGGTATGGACCTTGGTTGACCCACTGAAGGGTAAAACCCATTGGGTGCAAGTGGGTTTTCAAGAAGAAAACCGGCATGATGGTAATGTGCATACCTTTAAGGCGCGATTGGTGGCTAAAGGTTTCAAACAAATTCATGGTGTAGACTATGATGAAACTTTTTCCCCGGTTGCGATGCTTAAATCCGTTCGGATCTTGCTTGTTTGTTGCGGCGATACCATGATTATGAAATCGGCAAATGGATGTCAAAAGCGCTTTCCTTAATGGAAATCTTCTCGAAGATGTGTACATGACACAACCCGAGGGTTTTGCCACTCCGAGAGGATGCTAGAAAAGTATGCAAGTTGCAACGATCTATTTATGGATTAAAGCAAGCTTCCGGAAAATTTGGAATCTTCGTTTTGATGATACAATCAAACAGTTTGGTTTCATCAAGAATGAAGAAGAATCTTGTGTCTACAAAAAGGTTAGTGGGAGCACGGTTGTCTTTCTAGTATTGTATGTAGATGACATACTACTAATTGGAAATGACATCCCTACCCTACAATCTGTAAAGACTTGGTTAGGGAAGTGCTTTTCTATGAAGGACTTGGGCGAAGCCACCTATGTATTAGGTATCAGGATCTATAGAGATAGATCACCGAGACTGCTTGGCCTAAGTCAGAGTACATACATAGACAAAGTGTTAAGACGATTTAACATGCATGAATCCAAGAAAGGACTCTTGCCTATGTCACATGGTGTAAGCTTATCTAAGGCTCAATCCCTTCCACCCGGGATGAGAGGGATCGCATGAGCAAGATTCCATATGCATCTGCAATTGGATCTATCATGTATGCCATGTTATGTACTCGACCAGACATCTCGTATGCTTTGAGCATGACGAGTAGGTACCAGTCTGATCCCGGTGAAAGTCACTGGACTGCTATCAAGAACATCCTTAAGTATTTAAGAAGGACTAAGGATTCGTTCTTGGTATATGGAGGCGAGGAAGAGCTAGTCGTAAAAGGTTACACTGATGCTAGCTTTCAAACCGATAAGGACGACTCCAGATCGCAATCAGGTTATGTTTTTTGCCTAAATGGTGGGGCTGTGAGCTGGAAGAGTTCAAAGCAGGAGACAGTCGCCGATTCTACCACATAGGCTGAGTATATTGCTGCCTCCAATGCAAAGAAAGGAGGCCGTTTGGATCGGGAAGTTCATTACCGAACTTGGCACTATTCCTAGCATTGTGGACCCAGGTGGACCTCTATTGTGATAACAATGGAGCCATTGCACAAGCTAAGGAGCCTAGATCTCACCAGGCGATCCAAACATATACTTAGGCGCTTCCATCTCATTCGAGAGATCATCGATAGAGGAGATGTGAAGATATGCGAGTACCAACAGATGATAACATTGCTTTGATCCACGACGAAGCCTCTTGCACAAATGAAGCATGAGGGTCACACTAGGTCTTTAGGCATTAGATATATGCCTGATTGGCTCTAGTGCAAGTGGGAGATTGTTGGTGTATGCCCTAGTGGCCAATACATTTTGTTTGTATTGACATACATTATATTATGCTATTTTATATATGAGGCATTTCATTTATTGTGTTCTTTTTTGATAAACATAATAAAGTCCTTAGAATAGTAAGTTTGATGCCATAGGACATCAAGTGGATGACTTGATCGTGAGATCCTTTTGGTTACAACACTATTCTTAAATGTCCCTAGTCAAGTATTATTGTTAATTAGGACAACAATAATACATTGAGACTAGTATGTGTAGAGACTGATGACCGCATCTCACGGGTCATGGATATGAGATATCAAGTCTTCACATTGGTACATATTAGAGTAATGATGTCTTGGGTGACCCACCATGAGAACGCTACATGGATCGTTACGTGAGTGTCATAAGCGATTCTCATAGTGATAATGGTGTTTGTGGTCCTTTGACCTGAAATCACTACGATTCCTACATGAGGAGTTGTGTGTTTTAATGCCATCAAACGTCATCTGTAACAAGGTGATTATAAAGTTGGTTATTGGACATACCGCAAATCATGCAGAGGGATGTGAGTGACCTAGATGGAATTTGTCACTCCTACATAACAGGAGCGATATCTTCGGGTCCCCTAATTGAGTGAGACTGCGAAATGCATGGCCATGCTCAAATGAGTCAATATGAGATATTGATCTCATTTATTGTTACAAAGTCTACTCGAGTATTAGGAAACGAATGATTGGACTATACAAGGGTGACGCATTCCATGCCTTGTGTTCAATCTAGATATCTTGACAAATGGACTAAACTACACGGAAACATTGATCACGGATAGGTTATGTCAAATCACTGACATTCTCATTACTTGGGTAGCAGTGATGTGTTGCTAGATACCGCTCACTGTTTGTAATATTAAAATGAGATTTTAATATTACTACCAACGTCATGAGAACCTGCAGGGTCGCACACTTAGAACAGACTAAATTGGAGCAATAAGGATCCAAGTTGGACTCGGATTCAAATTGTGGGCCTAACTCATGACAGATGGGTTTTAGGGTTGCACATGACTTACCTTGCTACTTGCTCACACTCACTTAAGGCAGCCACTATTATAAATAGTACTGTTAAGGGGTCTGCTATAGATGTTACATCACAACCCTAGCCGCACCTAAGAAAGTGAGTGAGAGACAGTGAAAGGTTCTTCTCTTCTATTCGCAGCTAGCAAACGCGAAACAGGCGTGACTCCTTTTGCAAGTCTGTTCGTGTGGATACCGCAGAAACATCGTCGCTATTACGGTGTTGGTGATTCACCTCGCTTGTGTTTATCACGCTTCAAGAGGTAATTTTTAAAAATTCAGATTATGGACTTTTAGCATGGATCCTGTGTGGGAATCCTTTTATTCCGCTGCGAGATATTTTGATCCGCAATTCCCAACACTTCCTGCTACTGAGCAACCCTTTGATTTTGTTACACAGTCATGTCTGCCATTTTTTGCTTTGCTATCGCAGCTGCAGCCATATCATCATTGTCACATCTCGCATCCACCTTCGTTCGTTTACCATGAGCCACATGCGTATATCTACCATAAGCCATTTTCTTTCTCCAACATCGAACTAACCACAATACAATGAAAACTAAATGTAACCATTTCAAACAAGGTTGTCTCCTTTCGGAAACTAAACAATATATCTCTGTGTTTGGTGTCAGAGAAACACACAGCACAAACAAGACAAACCTGCCCATAAACCCAAAAGACTTGAACTTGGACTCTGATACCAACTAATGTAACACCCCCCGAAGGGCAATACATTTTCAGACCAACTCCTTTTAATTCTTTACCTAAGTTATAAAATATTTAATATTATTTTAATACAGATTTCAAAATTCCTTTTTTGTGGATAACATAAACTTACCTAATTATAGAAAATCAAGACATAAAACTGAATAATATACTTTACATACAAACAAAGTTTACTACAACATCCGTACATTATACTTACATACCCAAAACATAAAACGTCTAACATAACCAACCTAGACTGACCCAAATTCACAACATCTAAAGAAAAGGGTCCTCCTCAGAAGACAAATTCCCTAGCCAGGATTGTCTCGACGGATAGAAATCCAAGCAAAAGATATCTCGGAGTCCTCCTTAGGAGTATAGTGACGATCATTCCACAACTCCCTGATAGGTAAAACAAACTCTACATATGCAACAGTAAAAGAAGAAGTAGTGAATGCATGTCGGGTCCTACTTACAGATAAAGTAATGTCACCACAATACTTTATATGCTCTGTGTCCCAATGGACACGCCAAGTATTAGCGCCTTCAAGAAACTGTAGTCTAAACAAACCTAGCAGATCCCTCCTTGCTGCCATCGCAGTCTTCACAGACGTAAGCATAACACAGAAATAGACAGAACAATACAATAAAGAGGTGAGATCCCCTACATCAATACCATCATGGCAGCAAAGAACAATAATGACAATAATGCCATTCATATATAGCAATATCACAAAACAACAGGTATAATCATGTTATCAACTAACAGATATTCCAGTAATATATATCACAATATATGAATACTGATCATACCACAAAAATAAATATACTGACTATGCCACAACAATATGTACACTTACTATGCACATGCACAATGTGTACACTAACCATCCTTATGCGCAATGCACTCATTCCCTACTCCATGGAGCTAAACACAATTTCAGAGAGAATGATCCAGAAGATATGTCTGTATATCGGGCACCTCAGACCAAGTGCTATAATTTCTCAATGTGTACATCAGGCATTATACAAGACATTCTATGCCAGATTGGGAATAGAAATAGTGTTTCGTCAAGATCGTCGGTACGTTTGCATCAGTTGCCACGACACAGTAGCACTTTCTAATTAGCCATATATGGAATTTCGTGTCCCGATGCCTCTAAGATCCATTATAGACCTCCACTACGTAATTCGCACCCACACTAAGGTGTAATTCAACTGCTAGGCAACAATAGTCTTAACAGACACCGACTGAGAAATAATGCATGATTAATGACTCTATGCATATTACAAGCCTTTACTGGCTATAACCATACGTTGACATATCTGGGTTCAACACATTAGCCCGACAGCAAATTACTTTATTTCTTAATCACATAGCATTTTTATCACATTTTTACAATCGCATAGCACTTTCATTATGTTTCCAAATTGCGTAATAGTTTTTCAACATTTTCTCAATTGCGTAAAGATTTTAAAACATTTTCTTAATTACGCAGCTAAAAATCATCATTTTTAAATCGCATAAGAGTTTTTCTACGTATTTTCAATTGCGTAAAACATTTTCTTAATAT
This sequence comes from Ormosia semicastrata, assembly GCA_029884595.1. Lineage (NCBI taxonomy): Eukaryota > Viridiplantae > Streptophyta > Magnoliopsida > Fabales > Fabaceae > Ormosia > Ormosia semicastrata. The sequence continues at coordinate 67,097,249 of JAQQTO010000061.1, read as the reverse complement.
TCTAAGCTCAAATTAAAACTTTTCTCATTTAATATCAAAATTAGACTTTAATTTCATTATTTCCTCCATAAATCACCTTTGAATAATATTTCTAACATTTTTATACTAAACCTCCTCCAAATAATATTTCCTAATGTTTTCCACAAAAACTTATATCATCTAAATTAATTCAAGATATCTCAAAATCTTTGTTCTTTACTCTTTATAAAACTTTCTTAAATAAAATATTTTAAACTCCAAACTATCATTAAAAATTATTTTCTTGCTAAAACTCCTCTAAATAATATTTTCTAATATCCTTTCCAAAAATTATGTTTATTTTAATTAAATAAAACCTTTTCCATCTTCCTCTTCAAAAATCCATTTAAATAAAATGCTTTAGGTTTCCAAATTATTTCTCCATCCTATTTTCAATATCATAGCTGAAATTTACTTTCCATTTAATAATAAAAATATATTCATTTCTATTTTTATTTTGTAATTCTTTAATTACATTTCTTATCACTAATTCCTCTAGGTTAACATTTAATAAAGCATTTTGCATTGGGTTACCCATTTTTGGGCATAGAGGCCGTAAGTCTCATGGTCTTTGGAATCAAAAATTCTTTTCCTCTCAATCACAATTTATATCATACAACATATATAAAACATCATAATCCTACTAAATCAAATTCATGCATAATAACAAAACAATAAAATCAAATAAAGCAATTAAACACAAATCACAAAATCATAAAAACAAGGTGAATAATCTTTACATGGATTCATCACCTTTATACAAATTTCGTTCCTCACCACCATAATTGGTTGATGAGATTAATCTCCCTCTTACCTTAGGTGTAGCCTCCTAAGCTCCATGTATGATCCTTTGTATCAACTTCCACCACCAAGCAGTCTCTTGAGATCCAAACAGACACATAAAAATTAACATTTAAAGCTTGATTAAGGTAACCATTGATCAAATATAGTCTTAGAATTTCAAGAATCAAATAAGAAATCAAGTTTCAAGATCTTTACCTTAAAGCCCTAAAACTGAAATCCAAGAATCAAGCTTGAAGATGATGAAATTAGGTCTTGATCACCACATGAAAGTTGCTTAGAATGAAGTTTAAGACCAAATGGTGTAGTTGGTTTGAATTATGAGTGGTTGGATAGTGATTCTAGGTAGTGAGGACGTGAGGTAGGGAAGAGAAAATAAGAGAAAGTGAGAGAAAATGATGTTTAGCTTTGAGAGAAAAGACGATAACTTTTTGAATGTGATAGAAAAATGACTTTAGTCACTTTAGAGCTAAATGGCCGTGAGTCTTCATGAAGAGAGAGAAGAGCTATTTGATTTACTATATGCTATCATAATCATTGATTCAATCAAAGGTAGACATCCTAAGCTTCTTCATTAAGCTTGCCCTCATTGATTAGATAATGGGTGGATATGCAAAGCTTCTTTACTAAGCTTGATTCTAATAGGTTGATCATAAAGTTGTCATAGCCTACCTTCCTTGACTAGCTTTAGATATTTTCCAAAATCTAAGATATTTTCCAAAAGCATAGATATTTTCCAAACGCTTAGATATTTTGTAGATATTTTCAGAAACTATTACCTAGTGGATAATAGCTACTGCTAGTTATTGTCTAATGGATAATAACATTATATAATAAATAAATGCATTGCCCAGTGGGTAATAACATTATCTAATGGATAGTAGAAAACTCAGATATAAAAAAATTTCGTCAACTGTTCCTGATTTCAGGTTTAGTAAGTTCCCCCAGTCCCGCAATAATATTCTAAAACTTTTTGATCCAGGAAAAATTTTTATTTTTCCGGGCCTGTCTCAACACATATACAGTCCAAAATAATATTAAAATAATTAAAATAAATTAAAAATTTCCAAAAATTCATGAAAATTTTAAAATACTATAAAACTCATAAATATCAAGAAAAATAAAAAATCAGGGTGTTACACCTAACACTGGTGCCTAGGCACTAGCGCCCCAGAGCGCTTGCTCTGTTCTGCTGGTCATTTGGTGCCTAAGCGCCCAAACTCTAGCGCTTAGGTGCCAATGCACCGGAGAAAATTCTGCAAGAATGTGTTCTGCATAATCTTGGTTTCCAATGAAGTTCTACCCCTCAAGATCAATTCCTAGATGATTTCTATCATCAATCGAGGCCTCCAATCATGTAACTCACATACAACCTCTTAACTTTCTCAAGCATGGATTTATGATCCAAAACCTTCACACTCAATACCTATTTCTCAAGTTCTTTCATAATGAGATTCAAGGATATTCCTAGGATTTAAATCAACAACCATGCTCTGAACAACTTATAGTGACTTACTAACTAGGTTTCCTACAAGTTAATCTAACTCAAAACATGGAAAAATCACTTAAAATCCACTCTTAACCTAAATCATTCACAACTCAAACTTGAAAAGAGAATAGAAAGAGTAAGAGTTTGAAAGGAAACACCCCTACCTTTAGCTCTTGAAGATGACCAAGCTTTGGCTATGGAAGCTCCTAGCTTGCCTTCCCTTTTCTATTTCTCTTCTTTTCTTCCTTTTCATTTTCTTCTTTCTCTTTTTCCTCTTCTTTCTTTCCTCTGCTTTTTGCTCCTTCAGTCATGAGAAATGGAAAGAAATTGATGGATAATGTCAAAGATGGCTTACTTAAAGGATAAAGGCCAAGGTTTGTTGAAACTTTATATCCCTTAGGAATACTTAGAACTCAAAAGCAAGTTGAGGCATGAACACCCAACAAAGCCTAAGAGCCCTACAAAGAAGATGGAGCAAATTGCTAAGAAAGAAGTAGAACCAAAAGCTAAGAGAGTTGAGTCTGAAAATGGCTCTGAAGAAACTATGGTTGAGAAAGTGGTAAGTAAGAAGGGGGAAAGAAAGAGGAAAAGAGAAAAAGAAAAAGGAGGAAGAAGAGAAAAAGAAAAAAAAAAAGAAGACAAAAGAATGAGAAGGAAAGAAGAAGAAAAAGAAAAAGAAAGATAAGAAGGTCAGTGAGAAAGTTGCTGATGAACCCTTTCACTCTGAGGAACCTTCTCACCTTGAGAATAAACCCTCTCAAGATTTAAGGGAACTCTATTTGGACCTAGAAAAGGAACACATCATTGATGATCAACCTGATCACGAGGAGTTTCACTTTGCGGAAGACACTTCAGCTACTCCAACCAATCAAGAACCAAGTGGTGATGACTTTGGAAAGCCAGAAAATGATCCTGCTACATAATTTTCAAATGTGGATCCTCGAGTGTCAGTAGGAAGAATCCTCATCCAACTTTCTCAAGAAGGGAGTCAGATACTTGAAGGATCACTAATATCACCTGAACCTGCTAAGTCTCAAGAAGAAGAAAAGAAAAATGAAGAGGAAGGATAAAGAAGAGAAGAAGGAGAGAAAGAAAAGGAAACTGACTAGGAGGGTTGTCAACAAGGAATTTAGAAGATTTCCAATACCCTGATTTGTCATTTTTCTTGATATTTATGAGTTTTATAATATTTGTGAATTTTTGTGAATTTTTGAGAATTTTTAATTATTTTGATTATTTTAATATTATTTTAGACTGTATATGTGTTGAGGCGGGCCCAAAAAAATAACAAATTTTCTTAGACTAGAAAGTTTCGGACTATTAATGCGGGGTCGGGGGAACTTACTAAATTCAAAACTAGGAACAATTGATAAAAATTTTCTGTATCTGAGTTTTCTATTATCCATTGGATAATGTTATTATCTATTGTGTAATGTTTTTATCCATTGGACAACAACTAGCAATAGCTATTATCCATTGGATAATAATTTTTGAAAATATCTTTTGAAAAATATCTTTTGAAAAATATCTTTTAAAAAATATCTTGAGATTAGTGAACTAAAGAGGCTATGACTTTTATGAAGAACCAATAGGAAGGAAGCTTACTTGTGAAGCTAACCAATAGGAAGAAAGCTTAATGGTGAAGCTAGTTGAAGTCAACAAACAGGGTTTGACTTTGGTTTGAACCGTTGGATGGCAAGACTTGGAGGAGAAGCTTTGCATATCCACCATTGATCTAATCAATGGCGGTGATAGCAAGCTTTGTAAAGAAGCTTTGGATGTCCACCATTGATCTAATCAATGGTTGTGAAGGAAAGCTTAGTGAAGAAGCTTAGAATATCTACCCTTGATTGAATCAATGGTTGAGAATGGTTGTAGTAAACTAAAATACCTCTTTATCTCTCCTTGCATCTCACGACCTTGAAGCCCCTAAAGTGACTAAATTTCATTTTTCAATTACATTTTCAAGCTATCATCTTTTCTCTCAAAAGCTAAACACCATTTTCTCTCACTTTCTCTCATTTTCTCTCCCTCATCTCACGACCTTCTCACTCAAAACCACTCTCCAATCTCTCATAATTCAAGCCAACAATATCACTTAATCCTAAACATCATTCTAAGCAACTTTTAATTTGTGATCAAGACCTAATTCCATCATCTTCAAGCTTGATTTTTAGATTCAAGTTCTAGGGTTCTAAGGTGAAGTTCATGGTTTTTCATTTCTTCTTTGATTTTTTTGAAATCCTAAGACCATATTTTGATCTATGATTGTTTTACTCTAGCCTTGGATGTTAATTTTTATGTGTTTGTTTGGATTTCAAAAGACTACTTGATGGTGGAAGTTGATACAAAGGATCATACAAGGAGCTTAGGAAGCTACATTTAAGGTAAGAGGGAGATTAATCTCATCAACCAATTATGGGGGTGAGGAACAAAATTTTTATGAAGGTAATGAATCCATGTGAGGATTATTCACCTTGTTTATAGATTTTGTGATTTGTGTTTAATTGCTTTATGTGATTTTATTGCTTTGATATTAAATCACTTTGATATTATGCATGAATTTGATATAGTAGAATTTTGATGCTTAAAATTGTGTTGTATGCTATAAATTGTGATTGAGAGGAAACAATTTTTGGTTCCAAAGACCAAGAGGCTCACGACCACTTTGCCCACAAATGGGTAATTTTGTGCAAAAATGGTTTATTAAATATTAACCTAGATGATTTAGGGACTAAATAAGGTTTAAGGATTTTGCAAGTTAAAACGTTGATGAACAAACTTTATTATTCATAAAGGAATCGATTTTTGACTTCAATTATAGAAATAAGTTAGAAAGATGATTTGAAATTTGAAGTATTTTATTTAATAGAGTTTTAGTTGGAAACGATTTATTAATTGTGAATTTAGTTGTTTATTGATAATTAATTTGATTAAGGAATTACAAAATTAAAATGGAAATGAAATATTTTTATCACTAATTAAGAAGTGATTTTCAGCCATTATAGTGAATTTAGGACTAAGGAGTAATTTTGGGATTTCAAGCATTTTAGTTAAATGAATTTTTAGTAAATTAAATGGAAAAGGATTTGATTTAAAATTTAAAATAATATAGATTTTGACAATAATGTAAGTTTTGGAAAAATATTAGAAAATATTATTCAAAAGAGTTTTAGCAAGAAAATAATTTTTAAGGATATTTTGGAGTTTAAAATATTTTATTTAAGAAAGTTTTATTAAGAGTAAAGAACAAAGATTTTGAGATATCTTAAACTAATTTAGAAATATTATTTAAAGGTGATTTATTAAGGAAATAATGGAATTAAAGTCCAATTTTGATATTAAATGAGAAAAGTTTTAATTTGAGCTTAGAATATTGAGAAAATATTTTACGCGATTGAAAATACATAGAAAAACTCTTACACAATTTATAAATGATGATTTTTAGCTACGCGATTAAGAAAATGTTTTAAAACCTTTACGCAATTGAGAAAACATTGAAAAATTGTTATGCAATTTGAAAACATAACAAAAGTGTTACGCGATTGTGAAAATGCAATAAAAATGCTACACGATTGAGAAATACAGTAATTTACAGTTAGGCTAATGTATTGAACCTAAATATATCAAACGTATGGTTATAGCTGGTAAAGATTTGTAAGAATGCATTGAGTCATTGGTCATCCGTTATTTGTCAGTCAGTGTTTGTTAAGGCTATTGTTCCCTAGGAGTTGAATTACATCTTGTGCGGGTACGAATTGCGTAGTGAAGGTCTATAATAGATCTTGGAGGCGTCGAGACGCGGGATTCCACATATGATCAGATAGAAAGCACTACTGTACCATGGCGACCAATGCAAACGTACTGACGATCTCAACGAATCACTATTCTTATTCCCGATCTGGCGTAGAATGTCTAGTATAATGCCTGATGTACATATTGAAAAACATTAGCACTTGGCCTGAGGCGGCCGACATACAGACATATCTTCTAGATCATTCTCTCCGAAATTATGTTTAGCTCCATGGAGTAGGAAAATGGTACATTGTGCATGTGCATAGTTAGTCCTCATATTATTGTGATATATATATGTGTATATTTGTGGTAATTATCTATTAATTGATAAGATGATTATATGATGTCATGAATATGTTGTTAATGTTGTATGATTGTTGTTATTGCTCTTTGCTGCCATGATGGTATTGATGTAAGGGATCTCACCTCTTTATTATATTGTTCTGTCTGTTTCTATTTTATGCTTACATCTGTGAAGACTGCGATGGCGGCAAGGAGGGATCAACTAGGTTTCTTTAGACTACAGTTTCTCGAAGGCGCTAATGCTTGGTGTGTCCATTGGGACACGGAGCATATAGAGTATTGTGGTGACATTACTCTATCTGTAAGTAGGACTCACCATGGGGTCGTTACTTCTTCTTTTACTATGGCATATGTAGAGTTTGTTTTACCTATCAGGGAGTTGTGGAATGATCTTTACTATACTCCTAGGGAGGACTCCGAGATATCTTTTGCTCAGATTTCTATCTGTCGAGACATTCTCGGCTAGGGAATTTGTCTTTTGAGGAGGACTCTTTTCTTTAGATGTTATGAATTTGGGCCAGCCTAGGTTGGTTATGTTAGACATTTTATGTTTTGGGTATGTAAGTATAATATACGTATGATTGTAGTAAACTTTGTTTATATGTAAAGTATATTATTTAGTTTTATGTCTTGTGTCTCTATAATTTGGTAAGTTTATATTATTTACGAAAAAGAAATTTTTGAAACCCGTATTACTATAATATTAAATATTTTATAACATGGGTAAAGATTTAAAAGGAGTTGGTCTGAAATGTAATGCCCTAAAGGGGGTGTTACAAGATTGATGACGAATCTTCTTAGCATACTGAGAAGCTTGCAACACCTCAATCCCTTTAGCAAAAGGATGATAAAGCTTCTTCTCTACCATATTCACCTATTGCTTACAATTCACTAAGGCTGCCATCTCCCATATATGATGCTACATGTAACATCCTCCCTAACATATTAACTTTAAAGATTGTTATAGTAACATGTAAATATACTTGTATGAGTTACCTATTAATTTTGATGATTTTCTGAGCTAGTTTAAATATGATGTTATAACACTAGACGTGGAAAATAACTCATATTAGCTCAGAACTTGGCATAAATAGCTTAGATGATGGAAATAAATATAAAAAAATTATTTCTAGGTTATAAATAGTTAGAATGAGTTGTGGTAAATTTATGAGAATTAACTGAATTAGTTTGACATTTTTAACAACACAAAATGGATGTTTAAAGACCATATTAAACATGAAAGAAGATTAGAAAATCATAATATTTTGTGGAGACATCAAATAGAGGATGGAGGTTATTCTGGGAATGACTACAGGTTAAGGCAGATACCTGTAAGCCTATTAGCTTAACTTCTTAAGTTTATCTTAACTTAAGAAAGAGTAATATAACTTAGTGACTGTTAAAGACGTATATAGATAGTCATTAAATAATGAGTATAGAAATTGAATAAAGTCCTAGGATTTTCCATAACACTTATGGAAATTAGAAAACTCATTAATAGAAGATCAAAGTATCACTAAGAGATAAATTCTCACTATTTAGCCATGATAACTCAATACCTCCTCATTCTTATCCTTCTTCTGTTTCTCCACCATCTTTGACTTTACCACTTTCTCTTCACTCACACGCTGGTAGCAATAGAAGAGAAATAAAAGAGAAGGAAGAAAGAAAAGAAAGAAGACAAAGTAGGAAGAAGAAGAAGGACAAGAAAGGAAGAACAAGAAGATGAATAGAACACAATCAACAAAGGAGTATAGGTAGCGGTTTTTGGGCATCTTTACTATACTCATACTTCTTCTTGTTCCCTCAAAACATGTATAAATGGATTGATTGAGTATTCCTCATGAATTCTATGATGTTTTGGTTGTATATGTTTATATATATGATTAATTATTTTAAGGTTATATGTGTGTGTGTGTGTGTGTGTGTGTGTGTGTGTATACACACACAACTTTAAGAACTTGAGACTTGTGATATATAGAATTCTATGGGGTTGATTCTTATTAGTTTATCATAAGGATTTTGTTTTGGAAATTGTATGATGAAGTTTTAATAATGTGTTGATAAAATGCATGGAAGAAATGGAAGATTACTTAGTTTTTGGGCTATTTCTGGTATGAGAATGCACATGATAATCAATTATCCACGCCCAAAAAGTCTTGATTTTCAAAGTGATAATCAATTATCCAGATAGGCTAATCGATTATCAACTTCCAAAATGGTATATTTTGAGTGATAATCGATTAGAGCAAAGTGCTAATCGATTATTAACTTCTAGAATGCAATGTTCGTGAGTCATAATCAATTATCTAGGGATGGTAATCAATAATGAACTTATAGAATGCCACTGCCGGGCAGTGATAATCGATTATCAAAGTGTGATAATCGATTATCAGTCCCCTATTTTGAGTAAATATAGTTCCATATTGTACAATATGAAGAGATTTGATTGAGTTCACTAAATGAAGTGACTTATATTATGAATGTGCACTTGATAGACTAGTGAAATGATGATTTTTTTCACTAGCTATGTCTATGTGATGAGATAAGTTGAGATTGTACACTTGGTATGCTTATGAGCTGTACTAGAAAATGATTTGCTCCTTTAAATTGTTAAAGTTAAGCTAGTATTAGATATTGAATAATGATTTGCTCCTTTAAATCTTTAAAGTTAAGCTAGTATTTAATTGATAAGAATGTGTTCAAACGAAAAGACATTGGATATGATCCTTGAATAGAGGTGATCCTTAGTTGCTATTCCCTTAGTATTGGTAGCCCTTAATATGATGTGCACAATCTTTTGGCCAGTATTGAATTTCAGGAAATGAACCTCCATAAGGAAGGTGATCCTAAATTCTTATATGAGATTTCTCATTAGTTTCCTTATCATAGATATGAATTTCAGGAAATGACCTCGATAGGGAAGGTGATCCTAAATTTTTAAATGAGATTTCTCATTAGTTTTCTCATCAGATGTGGCCAAGGTTACCGGTAGTGTGACGATATAATATTTCCTCTCTACCTAGTGATATAAGGAACATGGTTTCTGGGAATATGTTTAAAAAGATGATAATAAATGAGCACTAGTAAGAGATTTATACATGATTGAATATTTTCACTTCATAATGAAGATGTTAGTTATATGGATCATAGAATTGTTAGTGAATCTTGTATTATGAGAAAATGTGAATATTCTAGTGATAGCGAGTTATGACTCATGCCTAATATAGTTTTTGAAGAAATCTATGATCTATTGGTGATATGTTGAATTTAGATATAATGACTGATCGTGAATTATTAACCAATGATAATAATGGAATTTCTGCCATAGGAAGAGAAAGGAAACCCCTTTTAGCTTTAGCCATCTTTCTATATGTTATTTACAATTATGATTTAATTTCCCCAAAGCAGCTGGAGTTATTATGATGACATGTTACATGTAGATTTACTGAGGATTTTAGAATTCTCACCATTTTTATCTCTTATTTCCATGATAACTCCAGCGTGGGATTCACCTGTGGAATAGGACAGAAGATGTTGATCTAGTATAGACTTGTCTACTTTTTTTTACCATTGCTTTGTATTTATAGTTGTGCAATGAGTTGTATATAGTTTATATGCACAAATGCCTATGAAGGCTTAGTTTGTATTATTTGAACACAAATATACTAGTTGGTATGAACTTTTTATGTCTGTATGGATCAGACTTTTTGGTCTTATATGTATAATATTGAAAATTTTACTTTTCCCTTATAAGGCTGAAATATGTAATGGTAATAGTTTAGTTGTGACGTGCCTAAACCTAATTACTTTTGTGTAAATCTAGATATGCTTATAGTATTAGTTTTGGGGCATTACACTACTGCTCCTAGAAATGAAAGGGAATCAAGCCCCAAGACTCCAAATGTCCCAGTTATGGCTATTGAGCACTTAGACTCTCTTAGGGGATCAATCTCACTTGGTTCCTTTTGAATGTGCTAACTGATGAACAAGAAGCAAGTAAGGATGATCAAGTTATTGCCCAAGGAGTTCAAATGGAAGGGAGTGAGACATATGATGGTTCCACTCAAGATGGACATACTCCTTCCAAACCTCCTATAAAGAAAACTTAACAATCTGCAAAGGAAGAGATCAAGATGCTAAGAGCTAAAATAAGAAACTAAGGAGGAAAGTGAGAAAGTTGAATGCTAGTAAAAAGAAATCCTTTCCACCTTGCACCACTTTATGGACAGATTCCTGATGTTTGAAGAATGGATGGTGAAGAAGATGGAAGAAGAAGTCATTCTTGGAACTACTAGGAAGGAGCGTTACCCTTATATCCCCCATATAAACAAGTTTCTTCCTTTACCTCCTCCTTATCATCTTTTGATCAATTTGGATCCCAAGAAGCTTAAGGCTTAGTGATGGCTTGCTAACCATACCCCCATTTTTTTTTACTGATGCTAAAAGGGAGAGATAGGAACATGAAAATTTTTAGCTTATAATTTTAAGTATTATGCACTGTCTTAGGGGGGTTTGTGTTAAGTTTATAAATTTGTTTGTTTTGAACTTATTATGTAATTGCTAATTGAATGGAAGAATAGAGTATGTTTATCATGAAATATCATTCTTTAGTTCTCTATATGTTGGTTTGAAAATTGAAATATTATTGAGATTAATTTTTTGCTAACAATTGGAAATAAGGGTTGTGTTGAGGGGGAGTTCATCTAAACCCTCTCACCTAAGGAAGCATAAATGGTAATGGTTTGTCATATGAACCTTCTCACTTCAAAATTTTCAAAATAGTTTGTCATCATTAAAAAAGGGGGAGAATGTAAGCTCTAAAGCCCTTTTGTGCCAAAGATTGCAAATTATATTTTGATGATAACAACTACATAGAAAATTATAAATGTTTGCTCTTAAGTATTTTAATCGTGCTAACATGATCATTGTGGAGTTTTCTTATTAGTAGTAACCATTTCATGACTAAATTAAAAGTAAGGAAGCTTTCTAGATGATTAGAAAGGGATAAGATGATCAAATTCAAACTTGAAAAAGTTCATGTGCATCCTAAGAAAGTTCCTAAAGAACATGAGAGAATTTATCCTAAGAAGGTTGTGAGAAAGTTCATATATATAAAGAATCTCCATAAGGACCAATCCAAGAGCAAAACAAAGCTCAGAATGAAGCTATCACCAACCAAGATATAAAAAAGAAACATGAAATTGATGGTAGAATCAAAGGACAAGAAGATTTGTGAAAGATTAAGCTTGAGAAGGTTGTTGAGAAGGTTTTTTAAGAAAGTTCATAAGAGAGTTCTTCATGAGAATGTTCTTACTTGGGCAAGAACATAAGTGACTTATGCTAATTCAGCACACAAAACAAAATAATAGCTACTTGTTACAAAAAAAGGACAAATGACTATTGGAAGTCTCTAACTACTATTTTTTATAGGCTATAAAAGGTCCCAAGCTAGAAAAATAAAGGGTTAATGATCTTTGCAAGAACTAAGCTGAGCATACGAAGAACAACTCTCACACCTTTACCTACTCTATTCTTAAAGTTCTCAAATCTTCAGTAGGTGAATAGTAGGCCTTGCTAAACTGTGTTTATACACTCGTTGAGTGATTTCGATACCTACCCACCTGTATTAAATACCTTAAACTTGACTTAGATTGTTGAGTGTTGGTAGTGAGCTTATGGGTTATACAAGCCACTAAGAAGCTTAGTTAAGCTTGTTATTTGTGCTTGGAGAGGCTGAGGAAAAGGAATACTTGTTGTTTCGCGCCTAGAGAGGCTAAGGGAAAAGAACACTCAGTGTAAGAGCCCAAAGAGGCTTGGTAAGAAAGAATACTTTTTATAGTGAAAATCCTTGTATAAATCCTTGTGTCTTGCTTCTCTTCCCTCACTTTAACTCATTTGGTTTATTCTGATTCTATACTTAAGAAAATATGAGGTTTACTTTAAGAACTAAGGTGATGTTTTGTTAAAAGTAAACTCAACAAGGACATACTTTTTCTATGGTTTGATTATATGTTTTCTGGAAGTTATTATTGTTTTTAAGAAAGGATTTTCAAAGATAAAGTGTTGGTGTTTGGAGAGATTAACTTGAGAAGATTTTACTGTTCACAATAAAATTATGAGAAAGTTCATTTTAACTCAACCAACAAACTCTCTTATGAACTCTCTCACCCTATTCTGTTGAATCTTCATCTCATACATTGCTGAGCTCTCTTATCTAACTATTGTGTCTTAAAGTAACCTACTCACCTCCAAATATGATAAACTTGAGAAAGCTATGAAAAGGCTAAAATTTTTAGGAAAAAATAACACAATTCTACCCCTTCTTATGTTACAGCCAACTTTGTATCCTACCCTACATTACTCAATTGTTGATCTAAGAGTTTTAGTGGCCAACATTCTCACCTAACTCTCTAGGGAGGGCAGTCTCAATTTGAAGGTGAAAGTGCCAACAACACGAGAAGGGGGTTGTATTGTGCTTCAAATTTCTGAATGTTTCCTACAAACTTCAAAGCTTTTGAAGTTTTTCAACTTGCAAAAAAAGAGTATAGGTCAAAAGCTAGACAGTTCAGATGTGTTGCTTAAGAAGGAACTAAACTTAGAGAAGATAATATTTTAAACTTGTTTCTTAACAGAAAAGAAGTTAGAATTAAGTTCAGAAGATCAAGAAACAAACAAAATATTCTAATAGAAACTAAATAGGTTGAGTTCAGAAGTGATCACTCAAAGATTTATATTGGTTTGACTAAACCATGTGCCTACATCTAGTCCCTAGTCAGAAACTAGGATTTTCTATTTCCACAAGTATTCTTTCTTCAACCGTAACTTCTCCAAGCTAGATTACAAGTAGTATTTATTCCACCCTAGCCTTTTTAAGCTAGATCCTCATATAGATCACTAACAAATCAGGTTACAAATGTAAAATATAGGTTTATGTTCCTTTCAACACTTAAAGAGTGGATTTAAGCAAATGAATACATAGATAAGAATAAGATTCTAATTTCTCTAAGACTCAAAGAGTGGATCTTAGCAATTTCATACTAGAGAAAAAGGGTTTCTCTTCTAAGAAAATGATCAAAAGAAGGTTTCAATAGAGAAACAATTTTCAGAAGGAAGAGTAATCATGTAGAAGTTTATCAGAATAACAATTCACTTTATGTCTTCAATCTTCCAAACTTCTTGAATTTATAAAGATTCTAAAACTAGTCATTCTAAATTCCAACGATTATTGTTCTGAGTATAGTTACTATTTTCTTGTCCTGGAGCAGCTAATTAGCTTTTCCTTAATGGTTTTTTATCTTTCTCTAGTGATAGACAGAAGATTCAAACTTTTAAGGCTTTCTGACTTTGACTTTGCTATTTTTGTACATTGGTTATCTTTTGAACTTGTATGCTTATGAAAGATTGTTTCTTCTGATAACTATTGCTTCTGATACTTTAATCTTCTGATGAAGGTATCTTCTGAGCATTTGTTTTTGATAAGCTTATCTTCTTATTTTTGTCTTCTAATGAAGGTGTCTTATGAACATTTGTCTTTTGATGAACTTGATGAGATTTTTACTTCAATGAGCAAGTCTACATCTTAAGTCATCTATACAATTAGACCTTTTAGTAAGATCTTGCATGATAATTTTCTTATTGGAGAGACTTCTTTAGAAATTCATTTGAAGACTTCAATTTTTCACTTGAAGTAAGCATCAATTTACTTAGAGTCACGTCACTATTCTTGGAGACATTAAAATGAAAGCGCTAGTAACAAAAAAGTCAAAGTTTAAGTTTGTTAGTCATCAAAACTTAGAAGGTTTTAAAGAACTTCAGTAAGATTGATACTGCTGAAGAGCTTTTGGAGCTTATAATCTCCCTCTTTTTTATGATGACAAACTAGACTTATATCTTTCTAAACAATAACATGAATTTCAAAGAACTTAAAGGATTCAGAATTAAAGATTAAAGACAAGTATTATACCATAAATGTTAATTTAGAAATATCATTCATACTTAACATTAAGTTTCTCATCAGAAATACAAAATATGAATGCTTATGCTATTCTAAAGTTCTCCCCCTAAGCTTATGCACTAAGTTTCATTATTTTTCTCCCTCTTTTGACATCAACAAAAAGATGTGGTAACAAAATAATAACCTATCTTTGAGAGCTAAAAAAAGATGAAGATTAGAAGGGTCGATCCCTTTTCTCTGGGTCTTCTAGAATCATAACCTTTTCAAATTTCTAAACCCACCTTTCTTTGAATCTGGGGAAGTTTGTTAGGAGGGCAACAAGCATAGCATTTACTTTAGCAAGACTAAGTTGAACTTCAGTCTTCATCGTCTAAACTTCACCGGCTAAGGCATTCAGACGATCTTCAACAGAACTAAGCTTTTTTCTTGCCAGTAGCTAGGATGAAGTGCAGAAAACTGAGTAGTGGTTTTGGATGAAGGTGTGGCTTGAAATTAAGCCATTCTTTTTTACTCGACAGACTTCCAAAGGCTGAGGTCATCTTCAGCACTAGCAACTCGTTCCTAATTCTCAACACTTTTTGCTACTGATTCAAACTTAAGAATTTTTGTATGTTCAACAAAGTTAGTGTGAGTTTCCATAAAGGGTTCTTTTCATTGAGGAGCAGATTGATCAAAGAAGGGTTTTCCCATAGTAGGTGGTGTAATATCTTCCCTAACCTATTAATTTTAATGTGGTTATATAAGTATATTAATATGAGTTAGAATGGCAGAATGGCAGTTTTGGGTTAACGTAAAACACTAAAATATCTTAAGAAGTTTAACACTTTGAAAGTACCCCAAAGTCAAAGGATATTATCTTATTCTTCTTGTTCTCCACTGTTCTTGACTTTGTGCATCTATATCTCTCATTTTCTTTCATTTCACATGGCTGTTAATCATGTAACACCTCGATTTTTTATTTTTCTTAATATTTATAAGTTTTATAATATTTGTGAATTTTTGTGAATTTTTAAATAATTTTAATTATTTTAATATTATTTTAGACTGTATGTGTGTTTGAGGCGGGCCCGAAAAAATAAAATTTTTTCCTAGACCAAAAAGTTTTGGACTGCTAATGCGTGGCCGAGGGAACTTACTAAACCCGAAACTGGAAACAGTTGACAAAAATTTTCTTTATCTAAGTTTTTGTTACATTCTATTATCCATTGGATAATGTTATTATCCATTGGGTAATAGCTTTTGGAAAATATCTAGAGGCTGGTCAAAGATGATGGTTATGACACTTTTATGAATAACCAATGAGAAACAAGCTTAGAAAAGAAGCTTTGGATGTCAACCCTTGATCTAATCAATGGTTGTGAGGAGTTGTAGTGAGCAAATTGATCACTCCTCCCTCTCATGGAAGCCCATGGCCATTATGGCTCCATTGTGACCAAAATAGATGTTTTATCTCATTTCTACACTTAACATCTTTTTCATGCAAAACACAAAAACTCTCTCTTCCATTTTCCCTCAAGCTCACGGCCAAGCTACCTTATTTTACCTTCCAACCTTTTATAATTCCATCTAACCTTACCGCTTGATTCTAAACACCATCCTAAGCAACTTTGATGTTATGATCAAGACTTAGTCTAACCATTTTCAAGCTTGACTTTCGAATTCAAGTCTTAGGGTTCTAAGGTGAAGTTCTTGATTTTTCAATTCTTGTTTCATTTTTTTGAGTTCTAAGACCATACTTGATCTATGGTTGTCTTACTCTAGCCTTGGATGTTAATATGTTTGTCTTTACTTTGATTTTAAGAGCTACTTGGTGGAGAAAGTTGACATAAAGAATCCTACAAGGAGCTAGGAGGCTACATCTAAGGTAAGAGAGAGATTAACCTCATCAACCACTTATGGTGGTGAGGGACACGAAATTTGTATGAAGGTGATGAATCCATATGAGGATTTATTCACCATATTTGTGTAATTGTGTGGTTTGTATTTATTTTGCTATGTGATTTTATTGCTTTGATATTATGCATGAACTTGTTATAGTAGGATTGTGATGCTTAAAGTTGTGTTGTATGCTATAAATTGTGATTGAGAGGAAATAATTTTTTGTTTCAATGACCATGAGGCTCACGGCCTCTATGCCCACAAATGGGTAATCTAATGTAAAAATGGTTTATTAAATGTTAACCTAGAGGATTAGTGATAAGAAACTTAATTAAGGAATTGTAAAATAAAAATGAAAATGAATATATTTTTATCACTAAATCAAAATTGATTTTCGGTCAAGAGATTTAAAAATAGGAATGAGAATTAATTTGGAGACTTAAAGTAATTTGTTTAAGAGGATTTTAGTAAGGTAAATGGAAAAGATTTTATTAAATTAAAATAATAAAAGTTTTGGAAAGAACGTTAGAATAGTTGGAAATGGAAAAAATTAGGGGACTAAATCAGGATTAAAGGATTTACAAGTAAAAAGAATATGAACACAATTTTATAATTTAAGGAGTAATGACTTTTGACTATATCAATGGAAATGATTTTTAAGGATAGTTGGAATTTCAAATATTTTAATTTAAGAAAGTTTTATGAACAAAGAGTGATTTTTAGCCTTAGTATGGAAATAAAGTTAGAATGATGTTTTGAAATTAAAGTATCTTATTTAGTACGAGTAAAGGAGAAGGATTTTTGTAGTATCTTAATTTAATGAAAATAAATCAGTTTTTTGTGGAAAACATTTGGAAATATTAATTAAAGGAAGTTTAGTGAGAAAATGTTGGAATTAAAGTCCAATTTTTATATTAAGTGAGAAAAGTTTTAAATGGAGCTTAGAATATTGAGAAAATGTTTTACGTGATTGAAAATACGTAAAAAAACTCTTATGCGATTTAAAAATGATGATTTTTAGCTACGCGAATAAGAAAATGTTTTAAAATATTTATGCGATTGAGAAAACGTTAAAAAATTGTTACGAGATTTGAAAATGTAACAAAAGTGTTACGCGATTATGAAAACGCAATAAAAATGTTACGTGATTGAGAAATACAATAATTTGCTGTAGGGCTAATGTATTGGACCCAGATATATCAATGCTTGATTGTAGCCGATGGTGGCTTGTGATATGCATTGAGTCAGTAATCATGCATTAATTGCCAGACGATGTCTGTTAAGGTTATTGTTGCCTAGGAGTTGAATTACACATTCGTGCGGGTGTGAATTGCGTTAGTGAAGGTCTATGAATGACCTTGGAGGCATAGGAGCACAGGTATCCCACATGTGGACAATTGGTAGCTCCACTGGGTCGTGGTGACTGAGCAATGCTTCAACGATCTTGATGAGACACTGCTCTATTCACGATCTAGCATAGAATGTCTTGTACAAGCCATGATGTATACACTGAGAAAATTTTTATAGCACTTGAAATAAGGTGGATGACGTACAGACATTCTGGATCATTTTCTCTAAAATTGTGTTTAGCTCCATAGAATAGGAATTGGGTGCATTGTGCATAAGAATGGTCAGTATACATATTGTGCATGGGCATAGTCAGTATACATATTCTTGTGGCATAGTTAGTATACTTATTTTTGTGGTATGGTCAGTATTCATATATTATGATATATAATGTTAAATTATCTATTAGTTGATAACATGATTATACCTGTTGTTCTGTGATATTGCTGTAGATGAATGGCATTATTGTCATTATTTTTTCTTTGCTGCCATGATGGTATTGATGTAGGGGATCCCACCTCTTTATTGTATTGTTCTGTTTGTTCTGTTCTATATTATGTTTTAAGAAGACTGTGATGGCGGTGAGGCAGAATTTTCAGGGTTGTGTTAGTTTACAGTTTCATGGGGGCAACGAAGCATGGCACGTCCATTGGGACACGGGGCGCATTCAGTATATTGGAGATGTTACTTTTCTTTGGAGTAGGATCCAGCGTGGGGTTGCTACATTTTTTATGAATGCTTTTGTTTATTTGGAGTTCTCTAGGCCTATTAGAGATTTATAGGATAATCTTCATGATACATCTAGTGAAGATTCTGAGGAGTCAACTGCTCGGACTCCTGTCCGTAGTGACATGCCCCAATTGGCGAATTTGTCCGTTAGGGATCCCAAAGAGGATCTGGAGGAAGATCGGGTTCAGGACCCTACTCTTCAAATTTTTGGACTTGGATTAGGTTCAGTCTTTATATGGTAGCTATATATGCTATTTGGTGTACGTAAGCTTTATGTATTTAAGTTGTTACTAATCTATGTTATGTAAAAGAGATGTGTATTATTTGTAACACCTCGAAAATTATTTCTTTCATCATAAATAATCATTTTATAATATTTATGATTTTTGAGAATTTTTCTGGATTTTTCTGGAAATGTTGAATATTTTAATATATTCCTTATTTTGCATGTGCGCTGAGCGGAGCCGGGAAAACAAAATGTTTTCCCTGAGGCTGGTAAACTTTGAACTGTGGAAGCGTCGACGGGGGGTCTTACTAAACCCGAGGTCGGGTACAATTTACGAGGTTTACATTTTTTGAGATTTTATCTGATAAATAAAATCTCTATACGTGTTGTTAATTAAAATTTTGCGATACGCTCTATTATCCGTTAGATAATTAATACTGGCTTTGTGCACTGTAACAATTATCCATTGGGTAATAGCTTGTAATTAAAATCCTAATCACCTTGTTATTTTAATTACTTTATTACCTAATTATCCTATCCAAATGTAATCCACTTTATATCTAATCAAATCCTCTTTTTGAAAAACTACCAAGCTTCTCAAAAAAGCTAAACACTCCCTCTCTCTCCTTCCCCCTCCCGCATGGATGCATACCTCTTTTGGAGCCCAAAAATTTGTGCTTCACTTAATTAGGTTAACCATTCTAATTTCAAAAATCAAAAGTCATCATCTTTATTTCTACTATCAACTTCTCTCTCTACCCTTTCTCTTCTCTCAAGTTCTCCTCCTTCTCTCTACACCACACCTCACGGCTGCCCTCTTCCATGCCTTCCACCATCACAAAATTTGTAAACAACAACATTTTCTTAATCTCCACTGCATTCTAAACACCTTTCTAGTTGAAGATTTCTTGAAAAGCTTCCATCTTCATCATCTTCTTCAAGCTTCAAGTTTGAAGTTTTAGGGTAAGATTCTTGGTTCCTCACCTTCTCTTCTCCATTTTCGTTTTGAAGGTCATCTTTATGACCATTTATCTTCTCTTTTTCAAGCATTGGTGTTGATTTGATGAAGTTATAATTTCTAGGGTTTTTGGAGGAGTGAAAACCAAATTTCACTAGGAGCTTCAAGGGAGTTCTTGGCTTATTTTCTCCTCTAGGTAAGAGGGAGATGATCCTCTTCAACCTCTCTTGGTAGTAGGGAACTTGATTTTGTATTGGTTGTGAGGAACCCTAGTTAAGGTTACTCTCTTTGTTGTATGGTTTTTGTGGTTATGTGTTGATTTTGCTTTACTTAATCTATTTTGTTAATCTTATATATATATTGATGATCTTGGATGGATTGGAATCATGAAATGGAAATAAAAGTCCCTTGCTTTCCTCATGGAGGCTCACGGCCATGACCCCCAATTTGAGGGATCATGATTAAAATTTTGTAATCAAGATGAAAACATAATTAATTCAAGTGAATAAAATGTAATGGAGTTAAGAAAAAAATTCTAGGGTTACTACCCTTGGGAGGTCATGGCCTCTAGGCCATTTTAGGTCCAAAAGATGTAATTTTTAGGTAACTTTGGGAATTCAATAATCAAGTAATAAGTAGTTAATAAGGGGATGGGGAGAAATCTAATTGATAACTTAGAAGTGAATCTTTTGACCTAACTAAAGAACAAGAGTGTGAGACTTGGAAAAACCTTAAAATAATTCTCTAAGTGAGTTGGAATAAAACTAAAGTAAGGAACTTAACAATCTAAAGAATTCCTCTAGAGAAGAATTTCATAAGAAATATCAAATTGAAGTGAAACTTAATTAATTGGATAATTAGGAATTGATTAGGGATTCATAAAATGGAAAGAACCAAGAATGAAGTTTTATCCAAAAACTTAGGATAAATTTTAATTAAAGCAAGACCATGAGTGCAAGTAAGAATAATAAAAAATTCAATTTAAATCATTCTAAGGGAATTAGGTTTAAAAATTTAATGATGAACTTATGTAATTAAAATAATAATGATTAAATAAATAATGTGAGAGAATTCTGCTAAAAGAGAAACTTATTGAGAAGAATATAGAAATTTAGGCATAATTCCATAATGTATCCTAAAGGTGTAATGCATTATTTAAGGACTTAATAATATTTATTGTGGGTCCATGAGTGAATCAAGAATATGTTGATGCTTACCTTAGCCAAAATTGTGGCATGTTATGGAAAGTATATTGTTGTTGAATATACATGATATATGCATTGATTCATCATGCATAGTGGAAGTCCGATGGACTATTTGTCAAGGCTATGTTGCCTAGGAGTTGAATCACACCTTAGTGCGGGTACGAATAGACTAGTGTAGGTCCTGTTTTTGACCTTGGAGGCGTCGGGGTGCGGGCATTTGACAGAGAACAGTTGGTAGCCCCTCTGGGCCGTGGGACAGACCGATGCAAACGCACTGACGATCCTGACCGAGATACTGTCCTATATCGCGATCTTGTGGGAATGCCACTGTATAAAGCCCTGTTGCGCAAAAGTATTATTTTTCTGGAAAGCACTTGATTTTAGGCTGACGAGATACTGGCATGTCTCCCTGATCATTCTCTCTAATGTTTGTGTCTAGCTCCATGGAGTAGGATTTTGATATCATGTACATGTGCATAGTGAGTCAATATATTACTTTGCATTTAATTTATATGATGATTGGAACTGCTATCTTATCGATGTTATAACCACCTAGAATTGTTAAGTTGTTTAATATCTGCTTCTTGATACTGTTTATATTTCTTGTAATGCTACATGGGCGTCCTACGCCATTTCTGCTTCTTACTGCCATAATTGGTAATGAAGTTGGATATCTTACCTCTTGCTTGCACTATTCTTGTTCTATGTGATATTTGGTTAAAGACTATGGAGGGGACAAGGTTGATTTTCCTAGATTTCACTTGGTTTGGCCTCCTGCTTTCGGTGATGTCGTCAAGAAGGGGTTCTATTGGTTTTATCAGGATTATGTTCACCGGGGGCGTTAATGCTTGGCGAGTCGACTAGGCCGGTGAGCGTATACGATATGATGGGGATTTCATCTTGACCGTGAGGAGGACCCACAATGGAGATCCTATACTAACTCTTACTACATCAGTGCATCTGGAGTTTGCCTTGCCTATCCAGGAGCTATGGGGTGATTCGCTTCACACCCCTAGAGAGAACGTGGATTCTATGGCATCAGCTGCTAGGGCACTTGCCCGTGGGACCGCACTCGGTCCTGTCCTTATGTCTTCAGACGAGTCGGGAGAGGATCCCGAGGTGGATCCGATGGAGTGCCCAACTCCTTAGTTGTGGTGTCATTATGGGTAGTTTATGTTTCTTTTGTATTATCTGTATAAGGGTTCCTTGGATTATAATTGTATTTTGATGTATATTTAATTGTTCTTGAGCGGTATGAGCAATGTGCCATGCTATGTATGTTTTAAGGGAATTATCTGGTCTTATGTGTTGTATTTTGAGTATATCTAAGTAAATTATATTTTTAAATGACAACATGTGTATTTGTTCATTCGCGGCTCATATTTTCTTTATATGCAAAATGATTAAAGTTTGGAAACTTGTTGTTTTGAGTCGTAGCACTCCTAAAATTTAATGACCATAGTAGAATGATGATTGTGCCGTGGTTACTAAATTGAGGGGTGTTACATTAGGTGGTATCAGAGTGTAGTTCATCCTATTGAGTCGGGGTATGGACTGACTATGCTTAGACATGTTAGAAGTTTCTTTATATGTTGTGCACTTCCTTGTCTTTTGATAGAGATGTTTGGGAAAGGAAGGCATGGCATGCCATGGGTTGAATGTTGGTAGCTACTGTTGCATAGTTACATGATATTGAGTATTGGCCCACTCAATATCTAATGTTCTGTGTGGACGGGAAACTATGACTTCACCTAGGCGTATTAAGGGAATAAGAGTTCTTTTAATAAAAAGCTCAACTAGTATGACTAAATTTATTTAGGATTCATTTACATTTACACCCTTGTTGTGTTACCTCTAGTATTGTTTGAGCCAAAGGTTTAGAAAAAGGGTAGTTAAATAGGACTTGCAAGGTCTATGGACCGAGGCGTCCAAGAGGTTTTGGAGAATCGATTTTCTTGGGAAAATAATATCTGGCGTAAGTGAGGTTCGAGGAGTTGCTTAGGAGTAAAGGACTTACAAGAAATCACGCCATAGAATGCAGAATGAAGGAGCTCAAGTTAGAGTCCTTTGGGTTCATGAGTAGGTTGTCTTGTTTGTGCTGTGTGTTTCCTTGAAGCTAAACTCAGAGGTGCATTGCTTGGTCTCCGAAAGGGGACAATATTGTCTGAAATGGTCACTTCTTGTTTTCATTGTGTTTGACTTGTCTACTTTCAAATGTAAGGCAATGGCTCGCGGCAATCATATGCGAGGGAATGGGGAATGCAACAAAGAAGAGATGGCTGCGACTGTAGAAATAATGTAAGGAATAGCAGAAGCAATAGTACAACAGAATCAGAGGATCGTGCAGCAACAGGAATTGATAGCCAAAGCTCAAATTTTATTGGAGTTGAATAAATCTCAATATATGGGACCACATGACGTTGGATCGTATTGGTTTTGAAAAAGGAGAAATCGTAAGGTCAAGCGACTCCAGCAGAAACTGTATTCGCAACCACCAAGAAATCAACAACAACAACAACCATATGGAGGTAGTGCTAGTGGTAGCAAACCCAGTAAACTCGTGACACTTTCACCGACATGTAAGAAGTGTGCAAAAAGTCATGCAATGAGAGACTGTATGATCGAGGGGATAGTTTGTTTCAAGTGTAGAAGGCTGGGACATGTGGCTAGGAATTGTACCTTGCAAAGGATGAAGCTTTCCGTTAGTAAAGTACGTGCTTCAAAATCTCGTGAAGGAGAGATAGTCAATTTCTCAAGCGAAATAAAGGCACCCCAGACTGAAGACCTAAATAAGGGAGATTGTACTACGATAGATGACCCCGTGATTTTACTATATAATTCAGGGGGTAACCCATTCCTTTATGACACATGACTGAATGAGTCCATTAGGGTCGTTTGTGTCTTCGTCATCTTTTGACTAAGTTATTTCTACTACAACTACTAAGAACCTATTATTGATATCCAAGTCATTTAAATTATTCTATGACCTATTAAAGACTGAATCTTTTCTGTTGATTGGATTTATTTGCTTTCTTCGTAAATTTGATGTGATCTTGAAAAAGGATTGGTTATTTTCCAACCATATCCTGTTAAATTGTTCCAGTCAAACTTTAGTGTTTCTTGGGACAAATATTCCTGGATTTGAATCCATGAAACTCATTCCTAAATTTTATCGAACCATATCATGTTCTTCGTCGGAAGGGTCCGGTAGTATGCCAAATGACTTCACCATCTTTTCTTCTAACCTTTATAATGTTTCTAGTGTACTTTGATTGAGGAAATATGTTCCTAAATTCAGACATTTCCTGTTAAGATCGAGGATAAATGGTTTGATAGATCAAGTGAAGGAAGCCGCTGATTTCTCTAAGATCAGCTTGTGTTTTGGACTATCATCAAGTTCATTTGAAGGTAGAAGAATGTTTTCAAGACAGCTTTTTGGACACGTTATGGGCATTACAAGTGTTTGATAGCGTTGTTCCATGCAACAAACACGTCGGTAACATTCATTGATTTCATGAATAGGATCTTCTTCCCTGTTGAAAACAGATTTGTCGTTGTCTTTGTTGGCAACATTCTGATCTATTCTTAACGTTCGGAGGAACATACCGAACCTTTCATTGTGATTCTTCAAATCCTGAAGAAAGAGAAGAAGATATGCGTGAAGTTATCCAAGTGCAAATTCTGGTTAGAGGCAATTCAACTTTTGGGTCACATGATCTCAAAGGAAAGAGTTGCTATGGATCCGTCGAAAGTCGAAGCAGTTCTTCAATAAGAAAGACCGACGACTGTAATGGAGATTTGTAGCCAAATGGAATTAGTTGGTTAATATGGGAGACTCATCACAGAATTTTTCCAATGTGGCAAGACTTCTTATCTAACTCATACGAGAGAGTCAAGTTTTGTATGGATCGATGTATACGGGGGAAATTTTCAAGAGTTGAAGAAACACTTAACTACTTCACCAGTGATGATTCTGCCTAATCTCAACGAACCTTTTGAGATACCTATTGATGCTTTACATTAGAATTTGGAACGTGAGCTTATGCGGATAGAAGGATTAGTAGCGTATACTTCAAGACAACTGAAAGCACATGAGAAGAGCTACTCTAAACAAAAACTCAAAGTTAGCCGTTGGGATTGCGCTAAAGATCTGGAAACATTCTACAAGGAACAATATTCGCATGTATTCTGAGGTATGAAAATTTCAAGGACGAAATTTCTTTTTAGAATGGGAGAGTTGTAACACCCCGAAAATTATTTGTTTCATCATAAATAATCATTTTATAATATTTATGACTTTTGGGAATTTTTTTGAATTTTTCTAGAAATGTCAAATATTTTAATATATTTTTCATTTTACGTGCGCACTGAGCAGAGCCGGGAAAATGAAATGTTTTCCCTGAGGCTAGTAAACTTTGAACTGTGGAAGCGTCGATGAGAGATCTTACTAAACCCGAGGCCGGGCATAGTTTACGAGGTTTACATTTCTTGAGGTTTTATCTGATAAATAAAATCTCTGTACATGCTATTAATTAAAAATTTGTGATACACTCTACTACCGTTAGATAATAGATACTGACTTTGTGTACTGTAACAATTATCTGTTGGGTAATAGCTTGTAGTTAAAATCCTAATCACCTTATTATTTTAATTACTTTATCACCTAATTATCCTATCCAAATGTAATCCACTTTATGTCTAATCAAATCTTTTTTTTGAAAAAGCTACAAGCTTCTCAAAGAAGCTAAACACTCCTTCTCTCTCCTTCCCCCTCCCACATAGCTACATACCTCTTTTGGAGCCCAAAAATTTGTGTTTCACTTAATTATGTTAACTATTCTAATTTCGAAAATCAAAAGTCATCATCTTTATTTCTACTATCAACTTCTCTCTCTACCCTTTCTCTTCTGTCAAGTTCTCCTCCTTCTCTCTACACCACACCTCATGGCTGCCCTCTTCTATGCCTTCCACCATCACAAAATTTTGAAACAACCACATTTTCTTAATCTCCACTCCATTCTAAACACCTTTCTAGTTGAAGATTTCTTGAAAAGCTTCCATCTTCATCATCTTCTTCAAGCTTCAAGTTTGAAGCTTTAGGCTATGTTTGGAAGCTAATCTTAAGAGGGAAAGGGAAGGAAGGGGAAGGCTTATCCTATGCATTTCTCTTGTTTGGAAGTTTTTGTATGGGAGGGAAAGGGAATAAGGATATTTCATTAACCCTCTGAAGCCCTCCCATATCACCAATTCACGGTTCCTCCAAATTGGGGGATTTTGGGAGAAAAATAAACAAATGTACTAAAATGCCCTTTCTCTTGTCTGAAGCCCTTCCATCTTCCTTTCTTATTTTCAGATTTACAACAAGGGGGGAACGTTACAAACAGAGCTGCACAATTTTGTAGCGGCTCCACCACCGAGCGGCTAAAGCGGCAGTGAACGGCCAGAACGATAGGCGAAGAGGATGGCTCAGTGGCATCTTACGGTGCCAGCATGAGGACGATGACTAGTTCGGCGCGGTAGGTGGTTCTGGTTTGCAGGGGGAGTGGGATCGACAGCGATGGAGGGCGGTGCTCGCATAGATCGGAGGTGACGTTGGTTCTAGTTTTCGGCGGCTCACGGATCTGGTGGGAACGCGCCTGGGTTACTCAGATCTGGCAGAAAAAGGAGATGGTGGTTTCGTGTGAGTGGTTGGCAGAGAAAGATGGAGGTTTGTGGTGAAGTAGGTGATGGTTGAGTGGTTGTGGTTGATGATGGAGAATTGGTTTCACGTGGAGGATGGTGGTTTGTGGTGGAGGTTCACGGTGGATATGATTTGGAAATATTGGGAGTCTGTTGGTGGTCTCGGTTGGAAAGGGAATTTTGGGTGTGATGGAATAAAGGGTAAAATGGTAAAAAACATATCTTAAAACCTTCATTTCCTTCCCTCGTATATTTTACACTCTCAAACAAGTAAAAGGATAAACCTCTTATTTTCCTTCCCTTCCTTCCCTTTTAAACCCTTCCCTTTCCTTTTCCTCCGAACTCCTATACATGGCCTTAGGGTAAGATTCTTGGTTCCTCACCTTCTCTTCTCCATTTTCGTTTTGAAGGTCATCTTTATGACCATTTATCTTCTCTTTTTCAAGCATTGGTGTTGATTTGATGAAGTTGTAATTTCTAGGATTTTTGGAGGAGTGAAAACCAAATTTCACTAGGAGCTTCAAGGGAGTTCTTGGCTTGTTTTCTCCCCTAAGTAAGAGGGAGATGATCCTCTTCAACCTCTCTTGGTAGTAGGGAACTTGATTTTGTATTGGTTGTGAGGAACCCTAGTTAGGGTTACTCTCTTTGTTGTATGGTTTTTGTGGTTATGTGTTGATTTTGCTTTACTTAATCTATTTTGTTAATCTTATATATATATTGATGATCTTGGATGGATTGGAATCATGAAATGGAAATAAAAGTCCCTTGCTTTCTTCATAGAGGCTCGCGGCCATGACCCCCAATTTGAGGGATCATGATTGAAATTTTGTAATCAAGATGGAAACATAATTAATTCAAGTGAATCAAATGTAATGGAGTTAAGAAAAAAATTCTAAGGTTACAACCTTTGGGAGGCCACGGCCTCTAGGCCATTTTAGGTCCAAAAGATGTAATTTTTAGGTAACTTTGGGAATTCAATAATCAAGTAATAAGTAGTTAATAAGGGGATGGAGAGAAATCTAATTGATAACTTAGAAGTGAATCTTTTGACCTAACTAAAGAACAAGAGTGTGAGACTTGGGAAAATCTTAAAATAATTCTCTAAGTGAGTTGGAATAAACCTAAAGTAAGGAACTTAACAATCTAGAGAATTCCTCTAGAGAAGAATTTCATAAGAAATATTAAATTGAAGTGAAACTTAATTAATTGGATAATTAAGAATTAATTAGGGATTCATAAAATGGAAAGAATCAAGAATGAAGTTTTATCCAAAAACTAAGAATAAAATTTAATTAAAGCAAGACCATGAGTGCAAGTAAGAATGATAAATAATTCAATTTAAATTATTCTAAGGGAATTAGGTTTAAAAATTTAATGATGGACTTATGTAATTAAAATAATAATGATTAAATGAATAATGTGAGAGAATTCTGCTAAAAGAGAAACTTATTGAGAAGAATGTAGAAATTTAGGCATAATTCTATAAGTTATCATAAAGGTGTAATGCATTATTTAAGGAGTTAATAATATTTATTGTGGATCCATGAGTGAATCAAGAATATGTTGATGCTTACCTTAGCCAAAATTGTGGCATGTTATGGAAAGTATATTATTGTTGAATATACATGATATATGCATTGAGTCATCATGCATTATGGAAGTCCGATGGACTATTTGTCAAGGCTATGTTGCCTAGGAGTTGAATCACACCTTAGTGCAGGTGCGAATAGACTAGTATAGGTCCTGCTATTGACCTTGGGGGCGTAAGGCAGGGCATCTCACAGCGGATAATTGGTAGCCCCTCTGAGCCGTGGGACAGACCAATGCAAACGCACCGTGGGACAGACACTGTCCTATATCGCGATCTTGTGGGAATGCCGCTGTATAAAGCCCTGTTGCACAAAACTATTATTTTTTTGGAAAGCACTTGATTTTAGGCTGACGAGATACTGGCATGTCTCCCTGATCATTCTCTCTGATGTTTGTGTCTAGCTCCATGGAGTAGGATTTTGATATCATGTACATGTGCATAAAGAGTCAATATATTACTTGGCATTTAATTTATATGATGATTGGAACTGCTATCTTATCGATGTTATAACTGCCTGGAATTGTAAAGTTGTTTAATATCTACTTCTTGATACTGTTTACATTTCTTGTAATGCTACGTGGGCGTCCTACACCATTTCTGTTTCTTACTATCATAATTGGTAATGAAGTTGGATATCTCACCTCTTGCTTGTCCTATTCTTGTTCTATGTGATATTTGGTTAAAGACTGTGGAGGGGACGAGGTTGATTTTCCTAGATTTCACTTGGTTTGGCCTCCTGCTTTCGGTGATGTCGTCAAGAACGGGTTCTATTGGTTTCGTCAGGATTGTGTTCACCAGGGGCGTCAATGCTTGGCGAGTCAACTGGGTCGGCGGTATATGGTATGTTAGGGATTTGATCTTGACCGTGAAGAGGACCCGCGATGGAGATCCAATACTAACTCACTACATCAGTGCATCTAGAGTTTGCCTTGCCTATCCGGGAGCTATGGGGTGATCCGCTTCACACTCCTAAAGAGGACGAGGATTCTATGGCATCAGCTACTAGGGCACTTGCCTGTGAGACCGCTCTCGGTCCTGTCCTTGTGTCTTCAGACAAGCTGGGAGAGGATCCCGAGGTGGATCTGATGGAGTACCCAACTCCTTAGTCGTGGTGTCGTTATGGGTAGTTTATGTTTCTTTTGTATTATCTGTATAAGGGTTCCTTAGAGTATAACTGCATTTTGATGTATATCTAAGTATTCTTAAGCGGTATGAGCAATGCGCCGTGCTATGTATGTTTTAAGGGAATTATCCAGTCTATGTGCTGTATTTTGAGTATATCTAAGTAAATTATATTTTTAAATGACGGCATGTGTATTTGTTCATTCACGGCTCATATTTTCTTTATATGCACAATGATTACATTTTGGAAACTTGTTATTTTGAGTCGTAGTAAGCCTAAAATTTAGTGACCGTAGTAGAATGACGATTGTGTCATAGTTACTAAATTGAGGGATGTTACATTATTCATTTTTATGCCTTGTATTTCTAAAATTCGGTAAGTTTATGTTATTCGCAAAAAAGAAATTTTGAAACTCATATTTTATAATATCAAATATTTTATAACTTGGGTAAAGAATTAAAAGTAGTTGGCTTGAAATGTAATGCCTTCAGAGGGTGTTACATTAGTTGACAGGAAAGAGAAGAAAAGTTAAAGATAGGAACGAAAAGAGGAAACAAGTAAGGAAGAAAAGAAATAGAAAAGAGAAAGCGGATTGAAAGAAGAAAGAAGAGGAAGAAGTAAGAACCAAGTAAAGAACAAGAAATAGAATAGAACATCATCAATAGGAAACTGAGGTACGGTGTTGTTGGGTTTGTTTTATGTGTTTTTATCATTCTTTTGTTCATGGAAGTTGGCAAAGATTGGACAGAGTCGAGTTCTTCATGATACTCGATGTAACACTCTGAAAATTATTTATTTTGTCATTAATCATCATTTTATAATATTTTTAATTTTTAAAATTTTTTTTGGATTTTTCTTGAAATGTTGAATATTTTAATATATTCTTCGTTTTACGTGAATATATTTCTCATTTTGTGTGCACACTGACCAGAGTCAGTGTAACACTCCGGAAATGATTTGTTTCATCATGAATAGTCATTTTCCAATATTCAAGATTTTTGGAGATTTTTCTAGAATTTTTCAGAAATGCTACATATTTTAATATTTTTCTCATTTTACGTGCGCACTGAGCAGAGTCAATCAAATGCTCTGGAAAATTGTTTGTTTTGTGATGAATAGTCATTTTTCAATATTTGTGATTTTTAGAAATTTTTGTGGATTTTTCTGAAAATGTCGAATATTATAGTATATTCTTCGTTTTGTGTGTACACTGAGCAGAGCCGGGATAACGAAATGTTTTCCCTGAGATTAGTAAACCTTGAACTGTCAACGTGTCGATGGGAGATCTTACTAAACTCGAGGCTGGGCACAGTTTATGAGGTTTACATTTTCTAAGGTTTTATTTGATAAATAAAATCACTGTATCATAAAATTATCCGATGAACAATAAAATATTATTTTCATCAACTGTAATTTTTATTCACTGGAAAAATAATTCTAACAGTGTAATTAATCATCTGTCAAGTGTATTTAATTAAGGAGATAAGCTTACTATGCATTTATTGAGAATTATGCAAAGCTTCTCAAGGAAGCTTCTTGGAAATTTCCTACAAGCTTCCTATGGAAGCCACACACTCTCTCTCCTCTCTCCATGCACTCATGGTCGCACACTTTTTTTGGGGGGGGGGGAATTTGTGCTTTAATTCATTTCATTAAAACTATGCAAGCTTTCAAAATTCAAAAGCTATTACTTTAATTTCCTATTCACTTCTCTCTCTAAGCTTCATCTTTCTTCTTCCCAAAACCATTTTCTCCTCCTTCTCTCTAGACCCATTCGGCCAGCAGCCCCATAATCCCCCCATCCATCATAAAAATTTCATCTACCCCATTTTCTTAATCCTCTCCATCTCCTAAACACTTTAGTAGTTGGTGGTTCTTTGAAAATCCATCATTTTCACCATCTTCTTCAAGCTTCAAGCCTAGGGCTTTTTGGGTAAGCTTCTTGAATCTTCATCCCCTTTTCTTATTTTCGTTTCTATGGTCTTTTTGGTGACCACCCATGCTTTATTTTTCAAGCAATGGTGCTATTTTAATGAGTTTGAAATTTTAGGGTTCTTGGAGGTACCAAATCCGAAAATCCAAAGAGCTTCAAGGGAGTTCTTTGTTTGTTCTTCACTTAGGTAAAAGGAAGACACTCCTCCTCGACCTCTTTTAGCAAAAAGAAACCTTGTTTGTGGTTGATTGTGAGAAAACCCTAAAGAGGGTTATTCTTTGTTTGCATGATTAGTATGTTTGCATGTTGTTTATAATGTGTTTATGCCATTAGATTGTTTGTTTGTGTATATTGATATATTGGATTGGATTAGAAGGCATGAAATGGAAGAAAATAATGTTGGAATCTCCCATGGGTGGTCACGGTTTTGAGGCCCAAAATGTGCGGTTTTTTGTGAACAATTTTAATAAATGGAAAACATAATTAATCAAGTATAAACTATGTAATTAATGAAGAGAAAAATTTTGGAACTTAAATCACTAGAGAGGCCACGACCTCTAAGGCTATTTAGGGCATGATTGTGCAACTTTGGTAACCATGGGACTTAATAATCTAGTGATTAAATTAATGGTAATAGGATACAAGAATTAGCAAATTGGAAAATTAAATTATACCTTGAGATTGATAAATTTTAAAGAACCAAGAATGGAATTTTTCATAAGACTTAGGGAAATTTTAATTAGGGTAAGAACAAGAGAGTGTGAGACTTTGAAATCTTAGAATAACCTTCTAAGTGTATGAGAATAAATTACCTAAGAGAATTTAATTAATTAAGAGAATTCCTTTAGAGACAAACTTTGTAAGAAAAGCTAAACCTATGCAAGAATTCATAATACACCTTAAAAATATATTAATTTATTTAATAACAATATTATGTTATTGTGGGTCCATGTGAGTGACCAATGATAGTGTTGAGTCTTACTTTGGCCAATTGTGGCATATTGTGGAATAGTATGTAATAATGATCATACATGATTATGCAGAGTCTGTATGCATTGTGAA
The DNA here is from genome assembly GCA_029884595.1 of Ormosia semicastrata. Lineage (NCBI taxonomy): Eukaryota > Viridiplantae > Streptophyta > Magnoliopsida > Fabales > Fabaceae > Ormosia > Ormosia semicastrata. Next base: position 67,065,155 of record JAQQTO010000061.1, on the reverse strand, counting down.
TGTCCGTTGGACTATTGTTAAGGCCGAGTTGCCTAGGAGTTGAACACACCTTAGTACGGGTGCGAGTAGACTAGTGTAGGTCATATTGTTGACCATGGGGGCGTCGGGGTGCAGGTACCTCGCAATGGACAGTTGGTAGCTCTTCTGTCCATGGGGCAGACCGATGCAAATGCACCGACGATCCTGACCGGGCACTGTCCTATGTCGTGATCTAGTGTAGACTGTCTGTACAATGCCATGATGTGCACGTGGATAAACTGATGAATTATAGCACTTTGGCCGCGGCAACCGAGTTACAGACGTGTCTCCTGATCTTTTTCACTAACCGTTTGTGTCTAGCTCCATAAAGTAGGATTTTGACTTTGTATGCATGTGCATAGTGAGTCAATGTATTATATGGCATCTGTTCATCTTTATAATTGGAACTATTGTATTACTGATATATGTATATAACTGCCTGGAACTGCTTGGTTGATTATTACTGCTGCTTACTGTTTACTACTTTTATTGCTGTCAAATATGCTATGTGGGCATTTTGCGCTGTTTTGTTTCTTGCTGCTATAACTGGTAATGATGGTAGGATGTCTTACCTCTTTCCTGCATTTTTGTTATTTTCTACCTGTATATTATGTTCCATCGAAGACGACGGCAAGGAGGTTAGAGCTCCAGATTTCCCCTGTAACATCCCGAAAATTGCTTATTTCATTATAAATAATCATTTTATAATATTTGTGATTTTTGGTGATTTTTGTGAAATTTTCTGAAAACGTTGAATATTTTAATATATTCCTCGTTTTGTGTATGCACTAAGCGGAGCGTGGATAACGAAATGTTCTCCCTGAGGCTGGTAAACCTTGAACTATCAATGCGTCGACGGGGGATCTTACTAAACCCGAGGCCAGGCACAGTTTGCGAGGTTTGCATTTTTCAAGGTTTTATCTGCTAGATAAAATCGCGGTATCATAAAATTATCGGATGAATAATAAAATATTATTTTCATCACTTGTAATTTTATTCACTGAGAAAATAATTCTACAGTGTAATTGATCATCTATCAGATGTATTTAATTTGGAGACTAGCTTACCATACACTTTATCGAGGAGCGCGCGAAGCTTCTCAAGGAAGCTTCTTCCAACTATTATTTTATTATTTCTCTCTCCTCCTATTTTGTGCAGCACGTTTGAATTAAGGGGTCTAATTCATTTCTCTCCCATTCTCCTCATTCACGCTGGTCACTCTCCTCACGCAGATCACTATTCACTCATCTTTCTCTCTTCTCTTTCACCCCACAAAGAAGCACACCATCCACCCACACCTCCGTTTTGTTCTTCCAAAACCGTCACACTCCCAGCACCATTTCGTGTTTGGAGAACCACCATATCTGAGGAAAACATCTCCAAAGTCCTACATTTTCTTCATCTTCATCTTCTCCACTGTTGAAGCTTAAAGGTTGGAACTTTAAGGATCTCCTGGAAACTGAAAACGTGATTTCTGACCAAAAAGGAGCAGTTTTTCTTTGTGCTTCTCCAAGGTAAGAGGAAGACACTCCTCCTCAACCTATTTTAGCATTTAGGAACGTCTGTGGTTGGTGTTGAGGGTCATTATACTTTTGTATGTTGTTTTGTATTGCATCTGTGCTATTTGATTGTTTGAGTTTTGAATATATATATATATCTGGATGTATTGGAACGTAGAATAAGGAAGGAAATGAGTCCCGATTGGTTCTCGGATAGTTACAGTGTAGGCCAAGAAATTTAAAACTTAATGAGAAAAGTGGTAATAGTGTGAAATCTGGCCAAACCTGTCGAATTTGATATCCTAATTACTTAGTAAAATGTTAAAATCCGTCGAGTATGAACTTCTGGCCAAACCTGTCGAATTTGATATCCTAATTACTTAGTAAAATGTTAAAATCAAATCAGTATGAACTTCTGGCCAAACTCGTCGAATTTGATATCTTGATCACTTAGTAAAATGTTAAAATCCGTCGAGTTTAGACTTCTGACCATTTCCGTCGAATGTCAAAACCCGTCGAGTTTAGATTTCTGACCACCAAACACAATGTGAAAATCCGTCGAGTTTAGATCTTTGACCACTAAACACAATGTCAAAATCCGTCGAGTATGAACCCCGATCATGCCCGTCGAGATTGATCTTTCGACCAAAACCCGTCGAATAGAGTCCCTGGACACTTAGGAGAAACTCGCCCCAAAGTCAATAATCGTCGAGTTTGAGAGACAATGCCCGTCGAGTAGATGAATTTCTCCGCACCCGTCGAAATTAGAGATTTCGACCGGTGTTTCGTCGGTTCGACACGGAGATTTTCTCCAACGTCGACACCTATACCCGTCGAATTGAGGCTTTTGCTTGACCCTCCGGAGGGTTCGACAGCTTTGATCTTCGTTCGACGTAACCCCCATCCGAGCGTAAATTGATTTCTTGCCAATCCTATTATAAAATGTTTTCCCCATTCTTTCCTCCTCCTGTTACATTATTCTTCGTCAAATGGCAGCTTCAATTATTTATAAAACGTATTGTCTTCATCGAATTCAAAAGTATACCTATCACCCAACACCTAGTAATTGAAATCTGTGACTCAGTTTGTGATTCCGACCGTGTATTTTCCTGGACCCAAAACCTTGGGACTAATAGAGGCATATTGATTATAAATAAATGGGATGACTAGAAATTACTTAGGGATGCATAAACAGGGAAGAACATGAGAGTGTGAGATTTTGAGATCTTAGAATAACCTTCTAAGGGCATATGAATAAATTACCTAAGAGGATTTAAGTTAACTAAGAGAATTCCTTTAGAGACAAACTCTGTAAGTAAAGCTAAACCTAAGTAAGAATTCATAATACGCTTTAAAATGTATTAATTTATTTAACAACAATATCATGCTATTGTGGGTCCATGTGGGTGACCATTGATTGGGTTAATTCTTACTTGGGCAAATTGTGACGTATGATGGAATAGTATGTAATAATGATCATACATGATTATGCATAGAGTCTGTATGCATTGTGGATAAATCATATGACATGCATTTGAGGCATGATTGACCGAGTTGTCATGAGAAGCATGATAGAGTCATGCATTGCACAAAAGAACGAGAATGTCCGCTGGACTTTGTTAAGGCCGAGTTGCCTAGGAGTTGAATCACACCTTAGTGCGGGTGCGAATAGACACGTGGGGTCCTGTAGATGACCTTGAGGGCGTCGGGGCGCGGGCGTCTCGCAGAGGGCAGTGGTAGCTCCTCTGGACCGTGGAGACAGACCGATACACACGCACCGACGATCCTAACTGGCCATAGTCCTATATCGAGATCTTGTGAGAATGCCACTGTATAAAGCCTTGTTGCGCAAAATGACTGATTATTTTCTGGAAAGCACTTGTTTTTATGGCTGACGAGATACTGGCATGTCTCCCTGAATCATTCTCTCCGACTGTTTTGTGTCTAGCTCCATGGAGTAGGATCTTGATTATTGAGGGCACATGTGCATAGTGAGTCCATGAATTATCTGACATACATTGTTATTATAATTGAAACTGTTGTATTTCTGATATATCCATATATATATATATGATTGCCTGAAACTGTCTGGTTGATTATAAGTGCTACTAAGTGTTTATTACCATTATTGCTATCATAAATGCTATGTGGGCGCCTTGCGCCGTTTGGTTTCTTGATGCTATGACTGGTAATGATGGTAGGATGTCTTACCTCTTTCTTGTACTTTTCTTGCTCTATGTTAATTTTTGGTTAAAGACTATAAGTGGGAACGAAGTTGGATTTCTTTGGATTTTATTGGTTTGACCTACTGCATTCGGTGATGCCGTCGCGAAGGGAGCTCTTTTTGGGGTTTGTTCGAATTGTGTTCGCTTTGATACCAAGACCTATAGAGTCGACTGGACCGACAAGCGTATGTGACATCTTGGGGATCGACTTTGACCATGAAGAGGACTGCGATTGAAGACCTTATCTTGTATTTCTCACTACACCGGTGAGCCCGGAATTGCCTCACGCATTCGGGATACGATGGAGTGCCCAACTCCTTAGTCGTAGATATATTATGGGTAGTTAATATTTTATTTTGCATTACCTATATAAAGTGTATTTTGAGTACATGTATGCTTTAAGGCAATTATCCAGACTTAAATGTTGTAAATTGAGTACATATTATAATTCATAATTTAACTGGTTGTATATGTAACTACTCATTCGTGGCTCCTATTTTCCTCATATGAGAAATGTTTAATATTTATGGTAAATATTGTTGTTTGACAATGTTAGCACGCCGACATTTAGTGACCGTGACATAATGACGATTGTGCATTGGTTATTAAATCGAGGGGTGTTACATTTTATGGTTATCAGAGCTCAGTTCATCCTGTTGAGCCGGGGTATGGACTGACTATGCTAAGACATGTTAGAAGTTTTTGTATGTTGTGTACTTCCTTGTCTCTTGATTGAGATGTTGGGAAAGGAAGGCATGGCTTGCCGTAGGTTGAGTATTGGTAGCTACTGTTGCACAATTACGTGACATTGAGTACTGGCCCACTCAATGTGTAATGTTCTGTGACTACAGGAAACTATGACTTCACCTTGGCATATTAAGGTAATAGGAGTTCTTTAGAAAGAAGCCCAGCTAAGATGACTGAACTTGCTTAGGACTTTTTTGCATTTACACCCTTGTAGTGTTACCTCTAGAATTGTTTGAGCCTATGAGTTAGAAAAAGGGTAGTTGAATAAGACTTGCAAGGTTAGTGGACTGAGGTGTCCAAGAGGTTTTCGAAAATCGATTCTCTTTGGAAAGAAGTATCTGGCATAAGTTTGGTTCGAGGAGCTACATAGGAGTCAAAGACTTACTGGAGATCGCGCCGTAGAAGGCAGAATGAAGGAGCTCAAGTTATAGTCTTTTGAGTTTGTCTTGATTGGGTTATGTGACTTTTGTGCTTGGGTTCCGAAAAGAGACAATATTGTTTGGAATGAATGCTTTTGATTTTCCCTTATTACTTGACTTGTTTGTTCTTGAAGGAAGACAATGACTCGAGGTAAATATAAGCGCGTGAACGCAGGGAGTGACAATGATGACACAACTGAGGCAACCGAAGAAATACAAAGAATAGTTAATGTAACTACACGCCAAGATCAGAGAGCCGCACAACAATAGCGGAATTGGAAGTTGAGGTTAGGAATTTGAAGGAAGAAAGTCGACTTTGGGGTAACTCTGGATTACCGAAGTTCCAAAGGAGGAACCGTGGGAAGGCCAAACAGTTTAAGCGAAACCGTATATACTACGACCAAGGGGACAACAAATACAACCAATGCCCGAAGGAGGTACGAGTGGTAGTAAGTCCAATCCAACCGTGGTACCATTGTCAATGTGTAAGAAGTGCGGAAAGGACCACTTCACGAGGGACTGTAAGATCGAAGGAAGAATTTGTTTCAAGTGCGAGAAAAACCAGGACATGTGTCAAGAGATTGTGTTTTGTATGAGACAAAGCATCCATATGCAATCAAAAGGGCAATCTGCTTTAAGTGTGGAAAGGACCATTTAACAAAGGATTGTACGATCGAAGGAGTAATCTGTTTCAAATGTAGAGAGCTAGGACATGTGGCTAAGAATTGTACTTCGCGAAAGACGAAGCCTTTTGTTGGTGATGCACGCACTCCACAATCTCACGAAGAAAGGAGAGTTAATTTCTCAAGTGGAGTGGAAACGTCTAAGACTGACGGCCTAAGCGAGGAAGCTTGTACGGTGGATGACCCTGTGATTATACTATATAATTCTGGGGGTAACCCGTTTCTTTATGACGTATGAATGTATGAATTCAATAGGGATATTCATACCTTCGTTATCTTTTGACTAAGTTATTCCTATTTTGGCTACTAAGAACTTGTTGATGGTAGCCAAGTTGTTTAAATTATCCTACGACCTATTAAAGACTAAATCTTTTGGTAATCTGATCCGTTTACTTCTTTTGCAAATTAGATGTAATGTTAACAAAAGGGATTGGTTATCTTTCAACCATATCCTATTGAAATATTCCAATGAAATTCTAAGAGTTCGTTTATGGAATTGAGTTGTTTGTGTATTTACTTCCTTTCGACTCGAATGATACTGTTCTCGTTTGTAAGACTACTCTCATTACAATAGGTCTGTTTAGAACTATCCTATTGTTGTTAGAAATTGAAACCCTTTTTACCAATTCAATCACCTACTTTCTTCATGAATAGGCTTAATCTCAGGAAGGGGATTGATTATTTTCTAAACGGGTCTCGTTATTCAATTTCAATGGAAACTAAGTGTTTCTTGAGACAGAAATTTCCTAGATGTGAATCAATGAAACTCACTCCTACGTTTTATTAGACTATATCATACTCTTCGTTAGGCGGGCCCAGTGGCAAATCAAGTAACTTCCCTATTTTTCTTTCTGACCTTTATAACGTTTCTAGTATACTTCGATTGAGTAAATGTGTTCCCGAATCTGAACCATAACAACATGCTAAGCGTAGCACGCTAAAGTGAAAACTTACCCTATGAGACATTTGTTCGAATCAAGGAAAGACGATTTGGCAAATCAATTGAAGGACGCATTTATTTTCTCCAATATCATTTTGGGTTCTCAACTATCATTAAGATCATTTGAGAGAAGGGTATATTTCCAAGGTAACTTTCTCTGATACGTAGTGAATACCACGGGTATTTCGTAATGTCGTTCCAAGTAATGAACACTTCGGTAGTAACCATCGACTACACAAACAAGACCTTTCTTCCCTATTGAGACAGAATTGTCATGTTGTTCTTCAAATTCAGAAGAAGAACGAGGAGTTACGCTAGAAGCTGTTCAAGTGTGAATTTCGGTTTGAGGCAGTTTAACTTTTGAGTCAAGTGATCTTTAAAAGAAGGAACTATTGAAGATCCGTCGCGAGTTGGAGCAATTCTTCAATGGGACAGACCAAAGACTATATTGCAGATTTGTAACTTTAAAGGATCAGCTGAATAGTACGGGGGACTCACTGCAGAATTCTTCAGAATGGTTTTGTATGGACTGATGTATACGAGGAAAATTTTCAAAGATTGAAGTGACACTCGATTTCTTCGCCAAAGATGATTCTGCCCAACCCCAATGAACTTTTGAGATACCTAGTGATGCTTCGCATTGAAAGTTTAGAACGTGCGCTTGATCAGAATAGAAGGAATGGTAATGTACGCTTAGCGAAAATCAAGAATACATGAGAAGGATTACCTTACACCAACTCAGAATTAGCTCTGTAGTTGCATTGAAAGTCTAGAGGCATTTTCTACAAGGAGAAATTCTCAGTGCCTATAGTAATCTTAAGAGCCAAAGGTATTTTGGTTTATTAGAATGAGTTGAATATAAGACAGAAACGATGATTAGAAGTTCCAAAAGATTTTGATTTTTGTTTTGGTATAATATCAGAAGAGGTGAATGTCGTAGAGGACGCCTTAGGAAGAAAATACGTTTAGTTGTCTACTACAGTGAGCAAGAAGAGTAAGTTCGATAGAGACACTCAGCGGTGTACAATTGTTTTGGGAGTTGGTTATTGGATGGTCAAGACTCAAGGAGCGTAAAATCTTTTGTTGATCGGCCTATGACGTCAACGCATTTTTGCTCGTTACTATAAGATGCTCAGGGGAAGGAAGCCACCTTATTGCCTGTGATTTGGATTGATGCAACTGAAGATACAACACGAGAACTAAGAGACGAAATGAAAGAAACACACGCGTTTGTTCTAAGATATGATGAATTTCGAGGACGAAATTCCTTTTAGAAGGGGAGTGTTGTAACATCCCGAAAATTGCTTATTTCATTATAAATAATCATTTTATAATATTTGTGATTTTTGGTGATTTTTGTGAAATTTTCTGGAAACGTTGAATATTTTAATATATTCCTCGTTTTGCGTATGCACTGAGCGGAGCCGGGATAACGAAATGTTCTCCCTGAGGCTGGTAAACCTTGAACTATCAATGCGTCGACGGGGGATCTTACTAAACCCGAGGCCAGGCACAGTTTGCGAGGTTTGCATTTTTCAAGGTTTTATCTGCTAGATAAAATCGCGGTATCATAAAATTATTGGATGAATAATAAAATATTATTTTCATCACTTGTAATTTTATTCACTGAGAAAATAATTCTACAGTGTAATTGATCATCTATCAGATGTATTTAATTTGGAGACTAGCTTACCATACACTTTATCGAGGAGCGCGCGAAGCTTCTCAAGGAAGCTTCTTCCAACTATTATTTTATTATTTCTCTCTCCTCCTATTTTGTGCAGCACGTTTGAATTAAGGGGTCTAATTCATTTCTCTCCCATTCTCCTCATTCACGCTGGTCACTCTCCCTCACGCAGATCACTATTCACTCATCTTTCTCTCTTCTCTTTCACCCCACAAAGAAACACCATCCACCCACACCTCCGTTTTGTTCTTCCAAAACCGTCACACTCCCAAAGACCATTTCGTGTTTGGAGAACCACCATATCTGAGGAAAACATCTCCAAGGTCCTACATTTTCTTCATCTTCATCTTCTCCATTTGTTGAAGCTTAAAGGTTGGAACTTTAAGGATCTCCGAAACCGAAAACGTGATTTCGACCAAAAAGGAACAGTTTTCTTTGTGCTTCTCCAAGGTAAGAGGAAGACACTCCTCCTCAACCTATTTTAGCATTTAGGAACGTCTGTGGTTGGTGTTGAGGGTCATTCTACTTTTGTATGTTGTTTTGTATTGCATCTGTGCTATTTGATTGTTTGAGTTTTGAATATATATATATATCTGGATGTATTGGAACGTGGAATAAGGAAGGGAATGAGTCCCGATTGGTTCTCGGATAGTTACGGTGTAGGCCAAGAAATTTGGAAACTTAATGAGAAAACTGGTAATAGTGTGAAATCTGGCCAAACCTGTCGAATTTGATATCCTAATTACTTAGTAAAATGTTAAAATCCGTCGAGTATGAACTTCTGGCCAAACCTGTCGAATTTGATATCCTAATTACTTAGTAAAATGTTAAAATCCGTCGAGTATGAACTTCTGGCCAAACCTGTCGAATTTGATATCCTAATTACTTAGTAAAATGTTAAAATCCGTCGAGTATGAACTTCGCCAAACTCAATCGAATTTGATATCCTAATTACTTAGTAAAATGTTAAAATCCGTCGAGTATGAACTTCCGGTCAAACTCAATTCGAATTTGATATCTTGATCACTTAGTAAAATGTTAAAATCCGTCGAGTTTAGACTTCTGACCATTTCCGTCGAATGTCAAAACCCGTCGAGTTTAGATTTCTGACCACCAAACACAATGTGAAAATCCGTCGAGTTTAGATCTTTGACCACTAAACACAATGTCAAAATCCGTCAAGTATGAACCTCGATCATGCCCGTCGAGATTGATCTTCCGACCAAAACCCGTCGAATAGAGTCCCTGGACACTTAGGAGAAACTGCCCCAAAGTCAATAATCGTCGAGTTTGAGAGACAATGCCTGTCGAGTAGATGAATTTCTCCGGACCGTCGAAATTAGAGATTTCGACCGGTGTTTCGTCGGTTCGACACGGAGATTTTCTCCAACGTCGACACCTATACCCGTCGAATTGAGGCTTTTGCGACCCTCCGGAGGGTTCGACGCTTTGATCTTCGTTCGACGAACCCCCATCCGATGCAAATTGATTTCTTGCCAATCCTATTATAAAATGTTTTCCCATTCTTTCCTCCTCCTGTTACATTATTCTTCGTCGAATGGCAGCTTCAATTATTTATAAAACGTATTGTCTTCGTCGAATTCAAAAGTATACCTATCACCCAACACCTAGTAATTGAAATCTGTGACTCAGTTTGTGATTCCGACCGTGTATTTTCCTGGACCCAAAACCTTGGGACTAATAGAGGCATATTGATTATAAATAAATGGGATGACTAGAAATTACTTAGGGATGCATAAACAGGGAAGAACATGAGAGTGTGAGATTTTGAAATCTTAGAATAACCTTCTAAGGGCATATGAATAAATTACCTAAGAGGATTTAAGTTAACTAAGAGAATTCCTTTAGAGACAAACTCTGTAAGTAAAGCTAAACCTAAGTAAGAATTCATAATACGCTTTAAAATGTATTAATTTATTTAACAACAATATCATGCTATTGTGGGTCCATGTGGGTGACCATTGATTGGGTTGATTCTTACTTGGGCAAATTGTGACGTATGATGGAATAGTATGTAATAATGATCATACATGATTATGCATAGAGTCTGTATGCATTGTGGATAAATCATATGACATGCATTTGAGGCATGATTGACCGAGTTGTCATGAGAAGCATGATAGAGTCATGCATTGCACAAAAGAACGAGAATGTCCGCTGGACTTTGTTAAGGCCGAGTTGCCTAGGAGTTGAATCACACCTTAGTGCGGGTGCGAATAGACACGTGGGGTCCTGTAGATGACCTTGAGGGCGTCGGGGCGCGGGCGTCTCGCAGAGGGCAGTGGTAGCTCCTCTGGACTGTGGAGACAGACCGATACACACGCACGGACGATCCTAACTGGCCACAGTCCTATATCGAGATCTTGTGAGAATGCCGCTGTATGAAACCTTGTTGCACAAAATGACTGATTATTTTCTAGAAAGCACTTGTTTTTATGGCTGACGAGATACTGGCATGTCTCCCTGAATCATTCTCTCCGACTGTTTTGTGTCTAGCTCCATGGAGTAGGATCTTGATTATTGAGGGCACATGTGCATAGTGAGTCCATGAATTATCTGACATACTTTGTTATTATAATTGAAATTGTTGTATTTCTGATATATCCATATATATATATATGATTGCCTGAAACTGTCTGGTTGATTATAACTGCTACTAAGTGTTTATTACCATTATTGCTATCATAAATGCTATGTGGGCGCCTTGCGCCGTTTGGTTTCTTGATGCTATGACTGGTAATGATGGTAGGATGTCTTACCTCTTTCTTGTACTTTTCTTGCTCTATGTTAATTTTTGGTTAAAGACTATAAGTGGGAACGATGTTGGATTCCTTTGGATTTTATTGGTTTGACATACTGCATTCGGTGATGCCGTCGCGAAGGGAGCTCTTTTTGGGGTTTGTTCGAATTGTGTTCGCTTTGATACCAAGACCTATAGAGTCGACTGGACTGACAAGCGTATGTGACATGCTGGGGATCTGACTTTGACCATGAAGAGGACTGCGATTGAAGACCTTATCTTGTATTTCTCACTACACCGGTGAGCCCGGAATTGCCTCACGCATTCAGGATACGATGGAGTGCCCAACTCCTTAGTCGTAGATATATTATGGGTAGTTAATATTTTATTTTGCATTACCTATATAAAGTGTATTTTGAGTACATGTATGCTTTAAGGCAATTATCCAGACTTAAATATTGTAAATTGAGTACATATTATAATTCATAATTTAACTGGTTGTATATGTAACTACTCATTCGTGGCTCCTATTTTCCTCATATGAGAAATGTTTAATATTTATGGTAAATATTGTTGTTTGACAATGTTAGCATGCCGACATTTAGTGACCGTGACATAATGACGATTGTGCATTGGTTATTAAATCGAGGGGTGTTACATCCCCGGCTTCTGGCCTGATTACAATTAGCATCTACTGTGGAGCATGGAGGCACACATGCACGAATTTTTGGGTGATGTGCGTCTGACCTTCCTTGGAGGGCCAGAGTGCTCCCATATTAACCTAAATTCTGACCGCTGTGTCTACCTGGGAGATGTGTCGATCGCTTTGGCCTGGAGGCGTCATGAGCCGCCGATCTTTACCTACTGCATCAGCCTGCGTCTAGAGTGTTATCTGCCCATCCGGGAGATATGGGGTAACCGCTTCTACACCCCATAGGAGGACTCTTTTGATTCCACAGCTTGGGCCCTGGCCCGTGGCTCTATGGCTGCTATGGAGGTTTCCTCAGATGAGGAAGACCCCAAGGAGGTCCCCGAGGATGACCTCGCGAAGGATCCTGAAGAGGATCCTGATACAATTCCTTATCATCTGAGGGACTGATATTGTTGGTAGCTACTGATGGCTACTAGTATTTTTATTTTGGGGGCCTGATGTCTTTTGTAGTGGGCTGTATATTTCTGATATCTTAGGGATGTGTATGTATGATCCTTTGGGGCAGGTATAGTTTTGCTTTTTAGTGTACCAGGCTTTGTAACCAAACAGTTTGATATATATATATATATATATATATATATATATATATATATATATGAATATGCAAATGTTAATTCCAATGTATGCTTTACTTCCATTTTTACTCTTTATTTCCATTTATGTTTCGTCATCGTGTCTATTAATTATTGTTATTATAAAAAAAAATATTCGCCAATTTAATTACATAACTATAATTAAGTAAATTTATATTATATTATAAAGAACCGGGTCTTAACTTATATAATTTTATTTCTGCATCATAATTGACAATGTGATGTTCCCTCCTAAAAAGGGGCATTACACTCGAAGAAGAAAAATCTTGATTGAGTGTAATAAAATATATATTTTATAAGACTTTAGCATATATTTGCAAGGACATATATATGCATGAACACAATTGCCAGAACTTTTTGTTGATGATTTTCCAATACTTTACTACATGATTTATGGTATAAATAGATGTTTGTAGTAAAAGGGATAGGTGTAGAGATGAAACTAACAAGAAAATAGTTATTCTAATGTTTCAGAATGCCTTACTATAGTGTTTTGTTCAAATAGGCCAAAGGGTAATTCGAATAGAATGTCTTTCTGTAATGTTTTGTTCAAATAGGACAAGGGGCAATTTGAATGGAATAATACAGATTGTTCTAGATTTTTGGTGTCAGCTATTCGAATTTGCTTGATTTCAATGATAAACTAAGTAAACTAAGTGAGCAATTAAAATGACATGACTTTCAAGGCTAATCGGATAGACTAGAAGAGTTATTCGATCAACATAATTTAGAAAGGTATACTACAATTACTAATTGAGTAGACTAAGTGTGCTATTTGATTTGGTATGATTTTGATGATAATTGAAATAATTACGTTTGCCATTTGAAAAGTTTAGAATGACTTATTTTTTATGTTGATTGAATAGATTAAGAGAGCTATTCAAATAGACCATTTCAGAATTGTAAGTTTGAGGCTAACCAAATAGATTAAGTGAGCAATTCGAATGACATGACTTTCGAGGCTAATTGAACTTACTAAGAGAGTTATTCGACTAGAATATTTTCGATGATGTTCAAAAAATAGCTTAGAGAGCTGATCAAATAACATAATTTAGAATGTCATTAGCATATCATAAGCATTAATGTATGGCTAAAGAGTGAGAAAGCACTCAACCCAGGTTAAAGGAGCAAGAAAATCCCTTTATCGAAAGATAAAGTATTAGATAAAGGAGTAAGAAAAAAACTTTGCCAAGAGTAAAGGAGCGAGAAAAGCACTTTACTAAGGTCCAAGGAGCAAGAAAAGCCTTTTGTCGAAGGACATGACATTGTATAAGAATCAACATAATACATTTCATAATCATTAACATTTATCATTCCATAAGCATCAACATAATACATTTCATAAACATCAACATTTATCGTTTCATGATTACCCTTGCCTAATTTCATTCGAGTTGTTAACTTATGTATTTATCATAGATTTGTGTTTTTGAATGATTCTATCTTGTGTTATGCTATTGAGAATTTTTGAATTCTCACCCCTATGTTTGTTTGTTTATTTGGTTCTATAGTAGTTATAGATCAAAATCGAATTCCTTCCAAGAAGAGGGAGTGAAGCTGATAGTTTAGGGCAGAATGTTTAGTTCAACTTGTATATATATATATTGTACTTATACCATGAAGGCTATTTGTATTTACACGTAATACTTTAGTAAGGAATCGAAATTTCTAGATATGTATTGATGTTGTTTAGTTCAAATTCTTTCCTTTGATTATCTTCTTTTCGAGGCTATATTTTCGACTTTATGTATTTTGACATATATGGTTAAAAGCTTTTATAATATTTTAAAGTTAGAAGTAAAGTGCTTAATTCTATTTACCTATGTATATTTCAAATATACTGTAGTAAATTGATTTTGGATGTTACATTATGGTATCAGAGTAGTTCATCCTATTGAGCCAGGGTATGGATTGACTATGTTTTAGGCATAATTCAATTTTCCTATTTTATGTTGTGCATTTTCTTATCTTGAAGTGATATGTATGAATAGAATTGCATGACAACATTAGGTATGAACGTTATTAGATACTATAGCACTGTTACATGATATTAAGATTAATCAACTCAATATGTATCGTTCTGTGTGTATAGGAAACTATGGCTTCACCTAAGTGAACTAGAGGGAACAAGAACTCTACTTCTGAAGGTCCAGCTGATATGACCGGAGTGTTCATGGAGATTGTAGCTGCTATGAGGTAGCAAACTATTGTCACAAACAGGGTTCTAGAAAGGATGGAAGCAAATCAACCTCAGCAGCCAACACCTTCTGCACAGCCAGTACAACTAGTGCAAGAAGTACTGATTAGAAACCAAAACTTCCTAGATCTTTTAGAATTTAGGAAGGCCAAGCCTTCATCTTTCAAAGGAGAGTACAAACCGGTTAGAGCAGCGGGGTGGTTGAAGGAGACGGAGAAGAACTTCATAGTCATGGATTGCTCTGATAAGCAAAGGGTGTTGTTTGCCTCCTATATGTTAGTGGGGGAGGCAAATGATTGGTGGACTGATGCTAAAATGTTGTTTGAGGCATTAATGACTCAAATTACTTGGGGATGTTTAGGAATTCTTTCTTAGACAAATATTTTCCTAAGAACCTATATAATGCCAAGGAGATGGAATTCTTGAAACTCAAGCAAGGTGACATGTCTGTTGGCCAATATGTGGCTAAGTTCGAGGAATTATCAAAATTCTCATCTTACTTTGGGTTCAACTCGGATAAGCAGTGGAAGTGTATAACATTCGAAGAAGGGCTGAGAGATGACATAAAGACGGCTATTAGACCTTTCGAGATTCAAGACTTTCCAACCTTAGTAAATAAATGTAGAATTGTGGAAGGTCATGATAACCAACCTCTAGTGGAGCAAAAATCACAAGGTTTTCAAAAGAGGAAGAAATGGGATGATAGGTATAAGAAGGGTGCTTCTAAAGCTAGTTATCCTCAAGATAAAGGCAAGCAAGTTCAGATGGAATCAAAGGGACCAAAATGTGATAGATGTGGGAGACAACATGGTGGCAGACCTTGTTTAGTAGGCCAGTTAGTATGTTATACATATGGCCAACCAAGACACTATTCAAAGGAGTGTCCACAGAGACAAGGAGCAGTGCCTAACCTTAAACCTCAAGCTAAAGGAAGATTTTATACTTTGAGTGGTAAGGAGGCAGTTCAATCTCCTGATCTTATACAAGATAAATGCATAGTTAAAGATAATCTCTTAATTGTATTATATGATAGGAGCATCTCACTCCTTTATTTCATTTGAATGGGTGAAGAGATTAGATTTACCTATGTTTGAGCTTCCCCATGTTTTATTCATGTCTACACCATCAAGAAAGCCAATCACAACTTCCTTTGTTTGTTTGGATTGCTGTGTGAAAATAAAAATAGGATTTTCTTTGTGAATTTTATCTATTTACCTCTTCTTGACATTGACATCATTTTAGGCATGGATTGGTTGGCATCAAATCATTTTATTTTAAATTGTTCAAATAAGACTTTGATGTTTATGTCTGATAGTCCTTTTATGGCTATTTCTTTTGAATCTATGTTTTTGAGTTCTAAACAAGTTAACAATAGCGTAGTAGAAAGGGCTCAAGGATATGTTCTCCTTTTCTCCGCGAATGTTGAAGTTGAGCAAGACATAAAAAATATACTTGTGGTAAGGGAATATCCCGAAGTATTTCCTAGGGAAATCACTATTGGTGTATGCCCTAGAGACCAATTTATTTTGACCGTACTTGTATACATTGTATTATGCTATATATTTAATACATGAGGCATTTCATTTATTGTGTTATGTATAATAAACATAATAAAGTCCTTCGAATAGTAAGTTTAATGCCATAGGACATCAAGTGGATGACTTGATCATGAGATCCTATTGGATAGATTCAGAACACTATTCTTAAATGTCCTCAGTCAAGTGTTATTGTTAATTAGGAAAATAATAATGCATTGAGACTAGTATGTGCGTGGATTGATGACCACATCTCACAGGTCATGGATATGAGATATCAAGTCTTCACAAGGATACATATTAGAGTAATGATGTATTGGACTGACCCACCATGAGAACACTACATGGATCGTTACGTGAGTGTTATAAGGGATTCTCAAAGTGACAATGGTGTATGTGGTTCTTTGACCTAAAATCACTACGATTCCTATATAAGGAGTTGTATGTTTTAAGCATCTGTAACAAGGTGATTATAAAGTTGGTTACTGGACATACTGCGAATCATGCAGAGGGATGTGAGTGACCTAGATGGGATTTGTCCCTCCTACATAACAGGAGCGATATCTTTGGGCCCCCTAATTGAGTGAGACTACAAAATGCATGGCCATGCTCAAATGAGTCAATATAAGATATTGATCTCATTTGTTATTACTAAGTCTACTTAAGTATCAGGAAATGGAAGATTGAACTATAAAAGGGTGACACGTTCCATGCCTTGTGTTCAATCTAGATATCTGAACAAAGGGACTGAACTATACAGAAATATTAGTCATAGAAAGGTTATGTCAAATCATTGACATTCTCATTACTTGGGTAACAGCGATGTGTTGCTAGATACCGCTCACTACTTATAATATTAAAATAGGATTTTAATATTATTGCCAACGTCAACAGAACCTGCAGGGTCACACACAAAGAACAGACTGAATTGGAGTAATGAGAATCAAGTTGGACTAGGATTCTATCGTGGGTCAGACTCATAGCAGATGAGTCCAAGGTTGCACTGCTAACCCTGCTGCTACTTTCACTCATATAAGGCAGTCACTATTATAAATAACACTGCTAAGGGACTGTCAAGGGAGGCATTACAAACCCTAACCGCACCCTAACAGAAACAGTGAGTAAGAGAGTAACAAGTTTCTCTTCTCTTCACAGCTAGCACTGTGCTAGAGACGTGGGACTCCAAGATTATGGACATTGGACGTTCGCGAGTCTGTTTGTGTGGATTACGTAGAGGCATCGTCATTGCTGTGGTGCTGGTGTTTTTCATTGAATGTTTTTCATCTAGATTCAAGAGGTAAACTTGAAAAATCATGAATTATAGCCCTTTTTCGTATAGATCCTTAGTGGGAATTCCTTTTTCGCTGTGCTTTTGTTCCCGTAATTCCTAATAATCACTAAATTGTCACCTAAGAGAGAAATAGAGTTTACTATAGATTTAGTGCCAAGAACTAAACTTATATTTATAGAACCTTATAGAATGGCACCCTCAGAGTTGGCAGAACTCAAGAAACAAATAGAAGAATTATTAAATAAACAATTTATTAGGCCTAGTGTTTCACCATAAGGAGCACTGACTCTCTTAGTAAAGAAAAAGGATGGTAGTATGAGATTGTGCATAAATTATAGGCAGTTAAATAAGGTGACCATTAAGAACAAGTATCCTTGGCCTAGGATAGATGATATAATGGATTAACTGAGAGGAGCTTCGATTTTCTCAAAGATTGACCTAAGATCTAGGTACCATCAAATAAGAGTTAGGGAAGAGGATATCCCTAAGACTGCTGTTAGAACTAGGTATGGACATTATGAGTATCTTGTGATGTCCTTTAGGTTAACCAATGCACCTACTGTATTCATGGACTACATGAACATAATCTTTAGACCCTACATAGATAAGTTTGTTGTTGTTTTTATAATATCCCTATTCCAATATCTTGATATATCTGACATATATAAGAACAACCAGGAATAGCAATACTACTTCTAACTTAAAACAACAATCTAATCCCATAACATTCATTCAAATAAATAATTACAGAGAGTCATGGCAAACTAAAAGTTATATATATACATTATAAGCCTCATAAGGCATATTGTAATACATAACTTTATACAAACTCAAAGTAAATATACAAAAATACAAGCTTTGTACTAAAAGAAACAAAATCAAACTAAACTAATTCTTTTGCTTCATCTCTTTGAAGGGTCTTGACCTAGATTTACATGGAAACAAACGGGGTGAGAATTCACAAAATCTTCAGTATGAGTAAACCAAAACTAGCAGTTATTCATTAACCACGAATAAACAACTAAACATAACATATTACATTTGCAATAGCTAAATGAATCTCAATTCATAACTATAAGAATATTTACATACACAATATGTAAAACTCATAAAGCAAACAATACCGTTAATACAATTTTTATACCAACAGGAATGGAACAACTACCTATATAGTTGTCAAACAATGCAATGCATAGTATGTCGGATGGTTATGCCTAGAAAATGTCATAAAGGTATGATTGTGCAATGCTTGTGCAAGTTTTATTTTTGGAAAACATGTGATACTTACTAAATTCCTGGAACCAAGTTCCATTGTATATATATTGAGTAGGATAGGCACAATAGCCCTTACACTACTTAGTAATAAGTGAATTCCTTCCCCTCACGATAGTAACGGTATTGCTTCTACCCCCATGCTGGTAACCCTAATCATAATATCATAAATGTTATGAGAATTTAGATCCAACACCTCATTCTCAGGCCATATGGTTGTGCACACCATCCAAGGTTACAATACATAGAAAATAGTAAATAACAAGTTTGAAAATCAAATATGCAAAGTTATTATTAAAAATATACATACTCATCACAAGGTTCACAACAACCAAGTGAAAAACAACACTAGTGACTCAAGGCTTTACCTCAACTTATCACATAAGTAGTAAATCCCATGTCACTAGCATTCTTATATCTAGCACCTCACATCATCACTTCATAAGTGATTACAAGGCAACCTCAAGTTGCTCAATGTTCTAGACACTACCTTATAGCATTCCACAACACTTGAATGCCCAATGTTTCACCAAATCCTTTCACAAGGTTCACCCTGATCAAGTGAAAGAGCTATAACTAGAAAATATGCACTCTTGGCTCAACTCTATCACAAAAAGGAACCAACCTATGTCTTTAGCAAAACACAATGCTTAACCTTGATAAACAAGGAAGCACCTACTAACTATGCATCTTAAGCTCAACTATAACTCTAAAAGAGCAACTTATGCATAAAGATAGGTATACCATGCCAAACAAACCCTGACTAGTTGTTTCTTGTAACACCCTTGTGGGGATGCCACATTTATGAATGCAATAAAATAAAATAAAAAAATAAAACTCTTACCCAAGTTGTAAAACATTTGATACTTATATAAAATTTGCGGAATATTTTTTTTTCTTTTTTATAATTATAACATTAAATAAAGTAACACGAAACACAAGGTATAACAAACATAAACTCACCATAATATACATAAGATTCTCTTTTATTACAAACATAATTCACAAACTACAAGTATTTAAATAAAGCAATAAAGAGTTGACACAAAGCTAAAACATAGTACTGCCCAAGTGCATCCCAGTAGATAACAAACCCTCCGATGAATCACCATCCGTCTCCTCCAGAATAACCATCGAAAAGTGTGCATCTATGAGATCTTCCAAGACTTCGGACACGAGTCCGAGTCATGTCGACTCGCTACTCAACTCACTAGGCGCGTGGAAAACTTCCTGCCAATAGCGCCTAATGGTTAAAGGTAACTCTAAATGAAGATAAAGCATAGTAGTGAATATGACCTCCCCGTCATACTCCCTACATAGGGACACAGTCAATCGTCCCACATACGCTACTGTTCCTCGGTCAGCATGCATACGCCATGCCTCGGAACCTCCATGGAACTCCAGTCGCACGAATCCGAAGAATCCTGGCAGTGTCATGACCTCAAGATCAGTCTTGACGATCGGTATGATCTACTGGTTCCTCCTCCTCGAACAAATCGCCCGACTGCTGTTCGTCAAGATACTGTACCTCAAGAGGCTGATCCTCCTCTACCTCAAACTCTTTACGGAAGTAACACAGTAATATCGAGAAAACATATAGAGAGGTGAGACAATCTACACCATTACCCGCATGGCAATAAAGAAAACGACAGTACAAACAATTATCACAACAGTACATATATCAAGCAATATACAATGATAATACATATCACAATATCAAGCCTAACATATTAAAGCAATAAATCACATAATTTATCACAGATTATAATAAACAGTAAAGTGCAGGAAATGCATGAACAGTAAAATGCAGATGATGAATGATACACACACACTGACTCGTTCCTACTCCATGGAGCTAAACACAGATATCTGAGAGAATGATCTGAATAGAAAACTAATAATACTTTATGGCTGCCCAACCAAGCTATTGCACTGTCAATACATCGTGTCTATAGCCCACAGTCCAAAACATCGTGTAGCAGTACACAGTCCATACATCGTGTACCACAGACATAGTACTTACTAGTCCCCTCAAGATCCTGACTAAGAATAGTGCTTGTCAAGATCATTAGTGTGTTGCCCGATACCACGGTCCAGAGGAGCAACCCACTGCCCGCATGTGGAATTCTCCGCACACTAATGCCTCCAAGTTCATAAATGAACCACACTACGCTTATCACACCGAACACGGTGTAATTCGCCTCGTCAATCAATCACCAATTTTAACCCAAATTGGCACAATACTCTAAACATGAGCTAAAATTACTAAAATACCCCTATTATCCAAATTTTTACCATAATTACGAGAAATTACCAAAATACCCTTTGTCACCAAAAACCAAAGTATAGTACGTCCCACCTGACAGTACTAACAAAATACCAAAATATAGTACGTCCCACCTGACAGTACTACACCACAACATGTCCGGGTCCACCACTTTGGCCCGACAGAAAAACTCACTGTATCGATTAATCGCGTAGGAATTTTATCGCATTTTCACAATCTCGTTATTTTCACAAATGTTTTTAAATCGTGTAAATATATTTTGACATTTTTAAACATCATAAAACTATTTTCTCAATCGCGTAGGATTTTTAATTCATTTTCTTAACCGAATAGCTTATAATTGTTATTTTCAATATGTGTAAAACTATATCTAGTATATTTAAAATACGTAGAATATTTTTCTTGTGTTCTAAATATAGTATGGAATCTTTTCATTTTATCGTCTATTTTTAGTAAATTTCAATATTTTGCCTATAAAATCAAAGATAAGATATTTTTGACGTTTTCCTCTAACTATGGTTTATTTTACTTTTACCCAATAATTATACTTTAAAAATTACTTATGTGCTTCAAAATTTATAAGAATGAGTCTTTACACTAGTATTTTTCCAGTGTCTGATCTAATTTCTTGTCTAAGCTAATTTCTGCTAAATTAAAGATTCTAGAACAAAATTAATTCCTTTGATTTTCTCAATGATTCTTTGGAATCATTTTCTGTTATAAAACAGTTACCTAACTTATCTTAGTAAATAAAATGGCATGTTGGCCAAATCAAAATAAAAATGGCATTTGTTTATACTCTAAAATGGCATATTGGCCATAATGAAGCTAAACCATTTTTAGCTTTGATTATTTTACTTAAATTCCTTAAATCAGTTTCTTAGAAAATTGCTGAGAACATTTTGGTTCTCTATTGGGATGCAAGGCCGTATGCCTCATAGTGTGTTCTTTGGAACACTCATGCATTTCGTATATGTTATTCACATCCTAATTAAATAATCACACAATTATAAATACATACAATTATGTAATCACATATAAAACACATACAATATATTTTAAGCCATAATCATGCATAGCAAAAATAATAAAATTATAATCATGCATAGCAAATTAAAATCACAATTAAATAAAACATTTAAACAATCAAAAACAATAGAAATCACAAATAAACCATACAACCGAATCCTTATGGATTCTACACACAAACACAATCCATTTTCTCATCACCACTTAGGGTTGATGAGATTAAATCTCCCTCTTACCTCTTGTAGACAAAACAATCGGTAAGATTCCTTCCTTTCTTCCAAATTTCGTGTGACCTCCAATAAAATTCCTAAAATTCTCAAATAATTAGCAAATACACATACAAGGTACAAAATAGGAAAACCATGGAACAAACATGGTTAGAAAAATCAGAATTTAAATTTTGAACCATAGAAATCAAACTTACCCTTAAGGAAGTAAGCAAGAAGTGAGATTTTGAGCAAGTTAGAGTAGGAATTTAGGAAAAGTTTGTGAATGAAAGATGCTTAGAATAGTATTTGGGTTCAAGAAATGAGATTGGATAAAATTATGAAGACTTGGATGTGTGTGGAAGGGGGCTGGCCGAACCTTAGAGAGAAAATGAGAGAGAAAAGTTTGCTTGAGTTTCTTGTGTTTTTAGAGAGAGAAGTGAATAGCCAAAATGTGATAAAGATGAAAAACTAAAGTGAAGAGTAAATGAAGAGTGCAGCAGCCGTGAGTGGCCTTTAGGTGAGCTTGAGTGAGTGAATTTGCTTG
Source organism: Ormosia semicastrata (assembly GCA_029884595.1). Classification (NCBI taxonomy): domain Eukaryota; kingdom Viridiplantae; phylum Streptophyta; class Magnoliopsida; order Fabales; family Fabaceae; genus Ormosia; species Ormosia semicastrata. Next base: position 67,042,507 of record JAQQTO010000061.1, on the reverse strand, counting down.
GTAAAAATATCACAAATGTGTTCACACTAGCTAGCACATGGCCTAGTCATGTTGGATCCTTCTTGAACCTTGTAGAACCAAGCCCACTAAGCCTCCTTGCTGCCCAAAAACCGTGCTCCCTCTCCCCTCCATAATGTCTTAATTGTCCTCCAATTACACCTAATTATATGTTAGTTAATTAGGCAATTAGTTAGGTTAATTATCCTAACCATTCTTAATTAACATACTACTAATATAACTAATTAATTTAGTAAATATTAACATATATTATAACCTTTAATTAATATTAATATATCTAATTAGTAATTAGATTATAATTAATTCATTACTAAGCTAGTTCACTTAGTATGCTAATTAGGTAATTAGATTAGTTAGATTAAGCTTAATTAAGTTACTAACCATTTTCAAGCCTACAATTGTTGACTAAATCCTAACCCTTGATTCATCTTTAATTCCTAACCATTGATTAGATCTAGGGTAGATATCACTTGATCAAAAACCTATCATTCTAATCTCACCATTGATTAGATCAATGGCTTAGATTAAAGGCTTCATCATTAAGTCTTCATCCAACGGTCCAAATGAAAACACATGCTCCCTTAGGTGTCCAATTCCTATTGGTTTTAGAAAGTCAAGCCTACCTTTGTTGACTTGTTCTCATTGGTTAGAAATTATACAGTCAGCACAGTTGACTGTTTTTCCTACACGCGGGTCCCACAACACTTTTAAAGATCTGTGGTCAAACCGAAGCAGATTTTTACTGTTTTTGAGACAATAGGTATTGTAATATAAAATAATATTATAAAAATATAAAATTATTTTATTACACAGCTTAAATCCAAAAATTACGCTATTAATTTATATATCAATCAATTGGGTTTAGTAAGATCCCCCACTCCAATTAATTAAAATAAGATTTATCCCACGAGAAAATTTTTATTTTCTTAGGTGAGCAAATCACATACAACATCAAGTACACTCACGGAACAGTCAAATTAAATTTATGCTCACAGAATTCACAAAAGCAAGACAAATCGGGACTATATTGTAATTATCCCAAAAGTTAGGGTGTTACAACTCTCCCCACTAATAAGAATTTCGTCCCCGAAATTCATCATACATTAAACAACTGAGGGTATTGCTCCCTCATCCTATCCTCTAACTCCCATGTAGCATCTCCCGTTACATCATTCCACACTACCTTCACCAATTCAATCATCTTCCCTCGAAGCTGTTTCACTCTCCTGTCCTCAATTCTAACAGGAAGTGTTTCGTACGTCAAATTATCTTTCAGCTGTACCTCATCAGGTTGTATCACGTGAGTTGGATCGGGAATGTATTTTTTCAACTGAGACACATGAAATACATTATGGAGATTGGATAGAAAAGTCGGTAAAGCTATTTGATAAGCTACAGGACCAATCCGACGAATAATCTGATAAGGTCCTATAAACTTAGGTGTAAGCTTTCTTGATTTAAGAACTCTTCCGACACCCGTCGTAGGCGTAACTCGCAAGAATACATGATCGCCTTCCTCGAATTCCAGGGGTCGTCTACGTTTATCAGCATAACTCTTCTGACGGCTCTGAGTCGTTCGCATCTTTTCTTGTATCATTTTCACCTTTTCTGTAGTCTGCTGCACAAGTTCAGGACCAATAGTCATACTCTCTCCATCCTGATACCAACACAAAGGCGTTCGGCATCGTCGTCCATAAAGTGCTTCATAGGGCGCCATTCCTATGCTCGAGTGAAAACTATTGTTGTAGGTGAATTCTATCAAAGACGAGAAATTCATCCCAACTTCCTTGTCGTTCTAACACACAAGCACGCAATGATCTTCCAACGACCGAATCGTTCTTTCCGTCGACCATCGATGCGGATGGTATGCGTAACTCAATCGCAATTTAGTCCCCATAGCTTCTTGCAAACTTTGCCGAGTCTTGACGTAAACCTCGGATCTCTATCAGAAATTATACTTATCGGCACACCATGAAGTCTAACAACTTCGTCGATATATATCTGGGTTAAGCGTTCCAACGGATACTTAATATTGATCGGTAAGAAATGCGCTGATTTCGTAAGCCTATCCACTATAACCCATATCGAATCATAACCTTTCCTCGTCCTTGGAAATCCGGTAACGAAATCCATTGAGATACTATCCCACTTCCACTCTGGAATAGTCAGAGGTTGTAACATACCAGCAGGCCTTTGATGTTCCACTTTTGCCTTCTGACAGATAAGACAAGACGCCACACGTTCAGCTACATCTCTCTTCATTCTTGGCCACCAAAACAGTCGCTTCAAGTCTTGATACATCTTCGTCATTCCCGGATGCATACTCAAATTACTTGTATGAGCTTCATCCAATATCGCTCTCTTGAGTTCAGGATCATCAGGTATACAAACTATCCCTTGAAACCTCATGATTCCATCAGATCCTTCCTCCACCGTTGCTTTATGACCTTGCTTTAACAATTCTTTCTCGTTCTGTAAAAACGCATCTACATCTTGTTTCTCCTTTATTATCTCCAACAAGTCATTCAAGACCACAACTCTACTTAAACGAATCTTTCCAGGTACCAATTCTATCGATACCCATAAATCTCTGAATTGCTTCATCAACTCCTCCTCTTTAATCATCATAGTAGAAACACTTACTACTTTTCTGCTTAAGGCATCAGCCACCACATTTGCTTTTCCTGGATGGTATTGAAGCTGAAAATCATAGTCCTTCAAAAATTCCAACCATCGCCTCTGTCTCATATTCAATTCTCTCTGATCAAACAAGTATTTTAAGCTCTTGTGATCACTAAAGACATTGAACATAGCTCCATACAGAAAATGCCTCCACACTTTCAACGCAAAAACTACTGCAGCTAGCTCCAAATCATGCGTTGGGTAGTTCCTCTCATGAACCTTTAATTGTCTTGAAGCATAAGCTACCACGTTCCGATTTTGCATCAACACACATCCTAACCCCTGATAAGATGCATCACAATACACCTCAAAAGATTTGTTAGGATCCGGCAAAATTAACACTGGTGCAGTCGTTAATCTTTTCTTCAGTTCTTGAAAACTCGCTTCACGTTCCTCCGTCCAATCGAAAGCTTGACTCTTCCTCGTGAGTTGTGTAAGTGGTCCAGCTATCTTGGAAAAACCTTCAATAAATCTTCTGTAATATCCGGCTAATCCAACAAAACTTCGAACCTCAGTCACAGTCTTTGGCCTTTCCCACTGTAAAACAGTCTCCACCTTCGATGGGTCTACCGCAATACCTTCCTTGGAAATTACGTGACCTAAAAATTGAACTTCATCCAACCAAAACTCGCACTTTGACAACTTCGCAAACAGCTTCTTCTCCTCCTCAAAATCTGGAGAACTATACTTGAGATGTTCAAAGATGCTCTTCTCGACTTTGAGAATAGATCGAATGTCATCGATGAAGACAACAACAAATCTGTCTAAGTATGGACGAAAGATCCTATTCATATAGTCCATGAATATTGCAGGAGCATTCGTCACTCCGAACGGCATTACTTGATACTCATAATGTCCATAACGAGTTCGGAAAGCTGTTTTGGGTACATCATCGGCCTTGACACGAATCTGATGATAACCTGATCGCAGATCTATCTTAGAGAATACAACGGCTCCCTTCAATTGATCCATCAAGTCATCAATCCTTGGTAGCGGATACTTGTTCTTTATAGTCACCTTGTTCAACTGTCGATAATCTACACAAAGACGCGAAGTTCCATCCTTCTTCTTGACTAGCAGCACTGGTGCTCCCCATGGTGAAACACTAGGTCGCACAAACTGTTTCTCCAACAGTTCCTCCAATTACTTCTTCAGCTCTGCCAACTCTACTGGTGACATTCGGTACGGTGCAATCGAAATAGGACCTGCTCCAGGTACTAAATCAATAGAGAATTCAATCTCCCTTTCTGGCGGCAAACCAGGTATATCGTCAGGAAAAATCTCTGGAAACTCATTGACGACAGGAATAGTGCTCACATCCTTCTCAGACTTGACTTCCAAAGAAGACAAAGAACATAAACCCTTGAGCTCCATCCTCAACAATGACTTGACCTTTACAAGCAGTCAAGAATCCGAACTTTCTTCCTTAGGAAAAACTATGGCCTTACTCCCACAGTCTATAAGGATATGGTTAGAAGATAACCAATCCATTCCTAATATTACGTCTATCTCAACAAGAGGTAAACAAATCAAGTTGACTGAAAACTTACGATCCTTAATAACAATAGGGCAGTTCATACATATCTTGGATGTAACAACAGGCTTGGTAGTCGGTGTAGAAACAATCAATTGAAAACTCAGAGAAGACACAGGCAGTTTCAAACGTTCCACACAATCGTATGCAATAAATGAGTGTGTTGCACCCGAATCATATAACAAGGTCAGGTGATTACCTTCAATGACACCTTCCCCTTGTACAAGGTCCTCAGACTGAGAAGCTTCAGTTCCGGTCATTGTATAAACTCGTCCTCCAGATCTCGGCTGTGTAGCACGAACATTCCTCATAGCAGGTTTCCTCTCCGGCTGAGTGCAATCCCTAGAAACATGTCCAGTCACAGTTGCGCTTAAAACAGATCGGTCCTTTAATCGGGCAATCTGTAGATATATGACCTTTCTTGCCACATTTAAAACATGTCGGCGTAAACGCCACATTCTGACCAATTCGATTTCCACCATAACTTCCCCCAACAGAAGGATGTTGAGGCTGACTCCCAAACGGTCTCGCATAAGGCTTCCTCTGAAACCTACCACCACTGCTACTGCCACCTCTTTGGAACCTAGTCGGCCCAAAATTACGATTCCTCTGATCTCGGGACGGCTCCAATGCCTCGAGTCTTCGACAAGTGTCTATCAACACAGGAAACTCCCTCATTCGCATCGGTAGCACTGCACGTCTCAACTCCATTCTTAACCCATCCTCAAACTTCTGGCACCTCCATACCTCATCTGTTTGGTTCTGGAAATACCTCGAGAATTGTGACAAACTCTCAAATTTTGCAGCATACTCTCCAACAGTCATACTCCCTTGACGCAGACCAAGAAATTCCATTTCCTTGGCATGTCGAGCAGTACCGGGAAAGTACTTCTCCAGAAATACTTCACAAAACACCTCCCAGGTGATCTCAGCTCCTTCAGCTCGCAACATTTGGCGCGTATTTCTCCACCAATGCTCAGCATCTCCTCTCAACATATATACACAAGATATGTTACCTTCTTATTTTTCGCACACCCCATTCCTTCGAATATTCTCTCCAAGTCTTGAATCCAAAGACTTGCCTTCTCAGGGTCAAACTCGCCTCGAAACTGTGGCGGATTGTTGCGCCTAAACTCGGATAGGTTCAAAGCATCAGCATGCTTGCATCGTGTTTGGTGAGTCGTTTCTTCTCGATTCGTTTGGGCAATTACTTCTTGCCGTCCTTTGATTTTGCTTTGGGTAATGGCTTTCGCCATTCGCACGCATAGCTTCAAAGAACGAAGAACCATTGATCCACATTAGGTGCCACATTTGCACGCCTTCCTCTTCCTCTTCCCCGTACATCTTCTTTCTTCAAGAAGACAAAACAAGGTCGATGTAACCTTTCTAAACAAATCACGAGATTCACACAACACAAGCAAAAACAGACCTAACCACAACCCCAAAAACTCTAACTTGGGCTCTGATACCAACTAATGTAACACCCTTGTGGGGATGCCACATTTATGAATGCAATAAAATAAAATAAAAATAAAACTCTTACCCAAGTTGTAAAACATTTGATACTTATATAAAATTTGCGGAATATTTTTTTTTCTTTTTTATAATTATAACATTAAATAAAGTGACACGAAACACAAGGTATAACAAACATAAACTCACCATAATATACATAAGATTCTCTTTTAATACAAACATAATTCACAAACTACAAGTATTTAAATAAAGCAATAAAGAGTTGACACAAAGCTAAAACATAGTACTGCCCAAGTGCATCTCAGTAGATAACAAACCCTCCGATGAATCACCATCCGTCTCCTCCAGAATAACCATCGAAAAGTGTGCATCTATGAGATCTCCCAAGACTTCTGACACGAGTCCGAGCCGTCGACTCGCTTACTCAACTCACTAGGCGCGTGGAAAACTCCCCGCCAATAGCGCCTAATGGTTAAAGGTAACTCTAAATGAAGATAAAGCATAGTAGTGAATATGACCTCCCGTCATACTCCCTACATAGGGACACAAATCAATCGTCCCACATACGCTACTGTTCCTCGGTCAGCATGCATACGCCATGCCTCGGAACCTCCATGGAACTCCAGTCGCACGAATCCGAAGAATCCTGGCAGTGTCATGACCTCAAGATCAGTCTTGACGATCGGTATGATCTACTGGTTCCTCCTCCTCGAACAAATCGCCCGACTGCTGTTCGTCAAGATACTGTACCTCAAGAGGCTGATCCTCCTCTACCTCAAACTCTTTACGGAAGTAACACAGTAATATTGAGAAAACATATAGAGAGGTGAGACAATCTACACCATTACCCGCATGGCAATAAAGAAAACGACAAAGACAAACAATTATCACAACAGTACATATATCAAGCAATATACAATGATAATACATATCACAATATCAAGCCTAACATATTAAAGCAATAAATCACATAATTTATCACAGATTATAATAAACAGTAAAGTGCAGGAAATGCATGAACAGTAAAATGCAGATGATGAATGATACACACACACTGACTCGTTCCTACTCCATGGAGCTAAACACGTATATCCGAGAGAATGATCCTGAATAGAAAACTAATAATACTTTATGGTCTGCCCAACCAAGCTATTGCACTTGTCAATACATCGTGTCTATAGCCCACAAATTCAAAACATCGTGTAGCAAGACACAAATTCATACATCGTGTACCACGTACATAGTACTTACTAGTCCCCTCAAGATCCCGACTAAGAATAGTGCTTGTCAAGATCATTAGTGTGTTGCCCGATACCACGGTCCCGGAGGAGCAACCCACTGCCCGTATGTGGAATTCTCCGCACACTAATGCCTCCAAGTTCATAAATGAACCACACTACGCTTATCACACCGAACACGGTGTAATTCGCCTCGTCAATCAATCACCAATTTTAACCCAAATTGGCACAATACTCTAAACATGAGCTAAAATTACTAAAATACCCCTATTATCCAAATTTTTACCATAATTACGAGAAATTACCAAAATACCCTTTGTCACCAAAAACCAAAGTATAGTACGTCCCACCTGACAAGATTTCTAACAAAATACCAAAATATAGTACGTCCCACCCGACAAGATTACACCACAACATGTCCGGTCCACCACTTTGGCCCGATGAGGAAAAACTCACCAGTATCGATTAATCGCGTAGGAATTTTATCGCATTTTCACAATCTCGTTATTTTCACAAATGTTTTTAAATCGTGTAAATATATTTTGACATTTTTAAACATCATAAAACTATTTTCTCAATCGCGTAGGATTTTTAATTCATTTTCTTAACCGAATAGCTTATAATTGTTATTTTCAATATGTGTAAAACTATATCTAGTATATTTAAAATACGTAGAATATTTTTCTTGTGTTCTAAATATAGTATGGAATCTTTTCATTTTATGCGTCTATTTTTAGTAAATTTATGGCAGTATTTTGCCTATAAAATCAATATAAGGTATTTTTGACGTTTTCCTCTAACTATGGTTTATTTTACTTTTACCCAATAATTATACTTTAAAAATTACTTATGTGCTTCAAAATTTATAAGAATGAGTCTTTACACTAGTATTTTTCCAGTGTCTGATCTAATTTCTTGTCTAAGCTAATTTCGCTAAATTAAAGATTCTAGAACAAAATTAATTCCTTTGATTTTCTCAATGATTCTTTGGAATCATTTTCTGTTATAAAACAGTTACCTAACTTATCTTAGTAAATAAAATGGCATGTTGGCCAAATCAAAATAAAAATGGCATTTGTTTATACTCTAAAATGGCATATTGGCCATAATGAAGCTAAACCATTTTTAGCTTTGATTATTTTACTTAAATTCCTTAAATCAGTTTCTTAGAAAATTGCTGAGAACATTTTGGTTCTCTATTGGGATGCAAGGCCGTATGCCTCATAGTGTGTTCTTTGGAACACTCATGCATTTCGTATATGTTATTCACATCCTAATTAAATAATTACACAATTATAAATACATACAATTATGTAATCACATATAAAACACATACAATATATTTTAAGCCATAATCATGCATAGCAAAAATAATAAAATTATAATCATGCATAGCAAATTAAAATCACAATTAAATAAAACATTTAAACAATCAAAAACAATAGAAATCACAAATAAACCATACAACCGAATCCTTATGGATTCTACACACAAACACAATCCATTTTCTCATCACCACTTAGGGTTGATGAGATTAAATCTCCTCTTACCTCTTGTAGACAAAACAATCGGTAAGATTCCTTCCTTTCTTCCAAATTTCGTGTGACCTCCAATAAAATTCCTAAAATTCTCAAATAATTAGCAAATACACATACAAGGTACAAAATAGGAAAACCATGGAACAAACATGGTTAGAAAAATTAGAATTTAAATTTTGAACCATAGAAATCAAACTTACCCTTAAGGAAGTAAGCAAGAAGTGAGATTTTGAGCAAGTTAGAGTAGGAATTTAGGAAAAGTTTGTGAATGAAAGATGCTTAGAATAGTATTTGGGTTCAAGAAATGAGATTGGATAAAATTATGAAGACTTGGATGTGTGTGGAAGGGGGCTGGCCGAACCTTAGAGAGAAAATGAGAGAGAAAAGTTTGCTTGAGTTTCTTGTGTTTTTAGAGAGAGAAGTGAATAGCCAAAATGTGATAAAGATGAAAAACTAAAGTGAAGAGTAAATGAAGAGTGCAGCAGCCGTGAGTGGCCTTTAGGTGAGCTTGAGTGAGTGAATTTGCTTGGTAAAAATATCACAAATGTGTTCACACTAGCTAGCACATGGCCTAGTCATGTTGGATCCTTCTTGAACCTTGTAGAACCAAGCCCACTAAGCCTCCTTGCTGCCCAAAAACCGTGCTCCCTCTCCCTCCATAATGTCTTAATTGTCCTCCAATTACACCTAATTATATGTTAGTTAATTAGGCAATTAGTTAGGTTAATTATCCTAACCATTCTTAATTAACATACTACTAATATAACTAATTAATTTAGTAAATATTAACATATATTATAACCTTTAATTAATATTAATATATCTAATTAGTAATTAGATTATAATTAATTCATTACTAAGCTAGTTCACTTAGTATGCTAATTAGGTAATTAGATTAGTTAGATTAAGCTTAATTAAGTTACTAACCATTTTCAAGCCTACAATTGTTGACTAAATCCTAACCCTTGATTCATCTTTAATTCCTAACCATTGATTAGATCTAGGGTAGATATCACTTGATCAAAAACCTATCATTCTAATCTCACCATTGATTAGATCAATGGCTTAGATTAAAGGCTTCATCATTAAGTCTTCATCCAACGGTCCAAATGAAAACACATGCTCCCTTAGGTGTCCAATTCCTATTGGTTTTAGAAAGTCAAGCCTACCTTTGTTGACTTGTTCTCATTGGTTAGAAATTATACAACAACAGGTTGACTGCTTTTTCTACACGCTGGTCCCACAACACTTTTAAAGATCTGGTCAAACCGAAGCGATTTTTACTTGTTTTTGAGACAAGAGGTAGTCTTGTAATATAAAATAATATTATAAAAATATAAAATTATTTTATTACACGCTTAAATCCAAAAAATTACGCTATTAATTTATATATCAATCAAATTGGGTTTAGTAAGATCCCCACTCAATTAATTAAAATAAGATTTATCCCATGGAAAATTTTTATTTTCTTAGGTCGGAGCAAATCACATACAACAACAAGTACACTCACTGAACAAATCAAATTAAATTTATCGCTCACAGAATTCACAAAACAAGACAAATCGGGACTATATTGTAATTATCCCAAAAGTTAGGGTGTTACAACTCTCCCCCACTAATAAGAATTTCGTCCCCGAAATTCATCATACATTAAACAACTGAGGGTATTGCTCCCTCATCCTATCCTCTAACTCCCATGTAGCATCTCCCGTTACATCATTCCACACTACCTTCACCAATTCAATCATCTTCCTCGAAGTCGCTTTCACTCTCCCCGTCCTCAATTCTAACAGAAGTGTTTCGTGACAAATTATCTTTCAAATTGTACCTCATCAAAGTTGTATCACGTGAGTTGGATCGGAATGTATTTTCTCAACCGAGACACATGAAATACATTATGGAGATTGGATAGAAAAGTCGGTAAAGCTATTTGATAAGCTACAGGACCAATCCGACGAATAATCGATAAGGTCCTATAAACTTAGGTGTAAGCTTTCTTGATTTAAGAACTCTTCCGACACCCGTCGTAGGCGTAACTCGCAAGAATACATGATCGCCTTCCTCGAATTCCAGGGGTCGTCTACGTTTATCAGCATAACTCTTCTGACGGCTCTGAGTCGTTCGCATCTTTTCTTGTATCATTTTCACCTTTTCTGTAGTCTGCTGCACAAGTTCAGGACCAATAGTCATACTCTCTCCATCCTGATACCAACACAAAGGCGTTCGGCATCGTCGTCCATAAAGTGCTTCATAGGGCGCCATTCCTATGCTCGAGTGAAAACTATTGTTGTAGGTGAATTCTATCAAAGACAGAAAATTCATCCCAACTTCCTTGTTGTTCTAACACACAAGCACGCAATGATCTTCCAACGACCGAATCGTTCTTTCCGTCGACCATCGATCATGCGGATGGTATGCGAACTCAATCGCAATTTAGTCCCCATAGCTTCTTGCAAACTTTGCCGAGTCTTGACGTAAACCTCGGATCTCTATCGAAATTATACTTACGGCACACCATGAAGTCTAACAACTTCGTCGATATATATCCGGGTTAAGCGTTCCCAACGGATACTTAATATTGATCGGTAAGAAATGCGCCGATTTCGTAAGCCTATCCACTATAACCCATATCGAATCATAACCTTTCCTCGTCCTTGGAAATCCGGAACGAAATCCATTGAGATACTATCCCACTTCCACTGGAATAGTCGAGGTTGTAACATACCAGCAGGCCTTTGATGTTCCACTTTTGCCTTCTGACAGATAAGACAAGACGCCACACGTTCAGCTACATCTCTCTTCATTCTTGGCCACCAAAACAGTCGCTTCAAGTCTTGATACATCTTCGTCATTCCCGGATGCATACTCAAATTACTTGTATGAGCTTCATCCAATATCGCTCTCTTGAGTTCAGGATCATCAGGTATACAAACTCTCCCTTGAAACCTCATGATTCCATCAGATCCTTCCTCCACCGTTGCTTTATGACCATGCTTTAACAATTCTTTCTCGTTCTGTAAAAACGCATCTACATCTTGTTTCTCCTTTATTATCTCCAACAAGTCATTCAAGACCACAACTCTACTTAAACGAATCTTTCCAGGTACTAATTCTATCGATACCCATAAATCTCTGAATTGCTTCATCAACTCCTCCTCTTTAATCATCATAGTAGAAACACTTACTACTTTTCTGCTTAAGGCATCAGCCACCACATTTGCTTTTCCTGGATGGTATTGAAGCTGAAAATCATAGTCCTTCAAAAATTCCAACCATCGCCTCTGTCTCATATTCAATTCTCTCTGATCAAACAAGTATTTTAAACTCTTGTGATCACTAAAGACATTAAACATAGCTCCATACAGAAAATGCCTCCACACTTTCAACGCAAAAACTACTGCAGCTAGCTCCAAATCATGCGTTGGGTAGTTCCTCTCATGAACCTTTAATTGTCTTGAAGCATAAGCTACCACATTCCGATTTTGCATCAACACACATCCTAACCCCTGATAAGATGCATCACAATACACCTCAAAAGATTTGTTAGGATCCGGCAAAATTAACACTGGTGCAGTCGTTAATCTTTTCTTCAGTTCTTGAAAACTCGCTTCACGTTCCTCCGTCCAATCGAAAGCTTGACTCTTCCTCGTGAGTTGTGTAAGTGGTCCAGCTATTTTGGAAAAACCTTCAATAAATCTTCTATAATATCCTAGCTAATCCAACAAAACTTCGAACCTCAGGTCACAGTCTTTGGCCTTTCCCATCAGAAACAGCTCTCCACCTTCGATGGGTCTACCGCAATACCTTCCTTGGAAATTACGTGACCTAAAAATTGAACTTCATCCAACCAAAACTCGCACTTTGACAACTTCGCAAACAGCTTCTTCTCCTTCAAAATCTGGAGAACTATACTGAGATGTTCAGCATGCTCTTCTCGACTTTGAGAATAGATCAGAATGTCATCGATGAAGACAACAACAAATCTGTCTAAGTATGGACGAAAGATCCTATTCATATAGTCCATGAATATTGCAGGAGCATTCGTCACTCCGAACGGCATTACTTGATACTCATAATGTCCATAACGAGTTCGGAAAGTTGTTTTGGGTACATCATCGGCCTTGACACGAATCGATGATAACTCTCGATCGCAGATCTATCTTAGAGAATACAAGGCTCCCTTCAATTGATCCATCAAGTCATCAATCCTTGGTAGCGGATACTTGTTCTTTATAGTCACCTTGTTCAACTGTCGATAATCTACACAAAGACGCGAAGTTCCATCCTTCTTCTTGACTAGCAACACTGGTGCTCCCCATGGTGAAACACTAGGTCGCACAAACTGTTTCTCCAACAGTTCCTCCAATTACTTCTTCAGCTCTGCCAACTCTACTGGTGACATTCGGTACGGTGCAATCGAAATAGGACCTGCTCCAGGTACTAAATCAATAGAGAATTCAATCTCCTTTCTGGCGGCAAACCAGGTATATCGTCAGGAAAAATCTCTGGAAACTCATTGACGACGGAATAGTGCTCACATCCTTCTCGACTTGACTTCCAAAGAAGACAAAGAACATAAACCCTTGAGCTCCATCCTCAACAATGACTTGACCTTTACAAGCAGTCAAGAATCCAGAACTTTCTTCCTTAGGAAAAACTATGGCCTTACTCCCACGTCTATAAGGATATGGTTAGAAGATAACCAATCCATTCCTAATATTACGTCTATCTCAACAAGAGGTAAACAAATCAAGTTGATCGAAAACTTACGATCCTTAATAACAATAGGGCAGTTCATACATATCTTGGATGTAACAACAGCTTGCGTCGGTGTAGAAACAATCAATTGAAAACTCGAGAGAAGACACGGTGCGCTTTCAAACGTTCCACACAATCGTATGCAATAAATGAGTGTGTTGCACCCGAATCATATAACAAGGTCAGGTGATTACCTTCAATGACACCTTCCCCTTGTACAAGGTCCTCAGACTGAGAAGCTTCAGTTCCGGTCATTGTATAAACTCGTCCTCCAGATCTCGGCTGTAGCACGAACATTCCTCATAGCAGGTTTCCTCTCCGACTGAGTGCAATCCCTAGAAACATGTCCAGGCTGTTTGCAGTTAAAACAGATCGGTCCTTTAATCGGCCAATCTGTAGATATATGACCTTTCTTGCCACATTTAAAACATGTCGGCGTAAACGCCACATTCTGACCAATTCGATTTCCACCATAACTTCCCCCAACAGAAGGACGTTGAGGCTGACTCCCAGACGGTCTCGCATAAGGCTTCCTCTGAAACCTACCACCACTGCTACTACCACCTCTTTGGAACCTAGTCGGCCCAAAATTACGATTCCTCTGATCTCGGGACGGCTCCAATGCCTCGAGTCTTCGACAAGTGTCTATCAACACAGGAAAATCCCTCATTCGCATCGGTAGCACTGCACGTCTCAACTCCATTCTTAACCCATCCTCAAACTTCTGGCACCTCCATACCTCATCTGTTTGGTTCTGGAAATACCTCGAGAATTATGACAAACTCTCAAATTTTGCAAGCATACTCTCCAACAGTCATACTCCCTTGACGCAGACCAAGAAATTCCATTTCCTTGGCATGTCGAGCAAGACTTAGGAAAGTACTTCTCCAAAAATACTTCACAAAACACCTCCCAGTGATCTCGGCTCCTTCACCGCAACATTTGGCGCGTATTTCTCCACCAATGCTCAAGATCTCCTCTCAACATATATACAAAGATATGTTACCTTCTTATTTTCTGCGCACCCCATTCCTTCGAATATTCGCTCCAAGTCTTGAATCCAAAGACTTGCCTTCTCAGGGTCAAACTCGCCTCGAAACTGTGGCGGATTGTTGCGCCTAAACTCAGATAGGTTCAAAGCATCAGCAGTTGCATCGTGCTGGTGAGCTGTTCTCTGATTCGTTTGGGCAATTACTTCTGCCGTCCTTTGATTTTGCTGAGTAATGGCTTCTGCCATTCGCTGCATAGCTTCAGCAACAGCAACCATTGGATCCACATTAGGTGCCACATTTGCACGCCTTCCTATTCCTCTTCCTCCAGACATCTTCTTTCTTCAGTAAGACAAAACAAGGTCAGATGTAACCTTTCGGAAACAAATCACGAGATTCACACAACACAAGCAAAAACAGACCTAACCACAACCCCAAAAACTCTAACTTGGGCTCGATACCAACTAATGTAACACCCTTGTGGGATGCCACATTTATGAATGCAATAAAATAAAATAAAAAATAAAACTCTTACCCAAGTTGTAAAACATTTGATACTTATATAAAATTTGCGAATATTTTTTTTTTCTTTTTTATAATTATAACATTAAATAAAGTAACACGAAACACAAGGTATAACAAACATAAACTCACCATAATATACATAAGATTCTCTTTTATTACAAACATAATTCACAAACTACAAGTATTTAAATAAAGCAATAAAGAGTTGACACAAAGCTAAAACATAGTACTTGCCCAAGTGCATCCCAAGTAGATAACAAACCCTCCGATGAATCACCATCCGTCTCCTCCGAATAACCATCGAAAAGTGTGCATCTATGAGATCTCCCGAAGACTTCTGGACACGAGTCCGAGCCGTCGACTCGCTACTCAACTCACTAGGCGCGTGGAAAACTTCCCCGCCAATAGCGCCTAATGGTTAAAGGTAACTCTAAATGAAGATAAAGCATAGTAGTGAATATGACCTCCCGTCATACTCCCTACATAGGGACACGATCAATCGTCCCACATACGCTCATCGTTCCTCGGTCGGCATGCATACGCCATGCCTCGAACCTCCATGGAACTCCGCCGCACGAATCCGAAGAATCTGGGCAAGTGTCATGACCTCAAGATCGCCTTGACGATCGGTATGATCTCTTGGTTCCTCCTCCTCGAACAAATCGCCCGACCGCTTGTTCGTCAAGATATCGTACCTCAAGAGGCGATCCTCCTCTACCTCAAACTCTTTACTAAGTAACACAAGAATATCGAGAAAACATATAGAGAGGTGAGACAATCTACACCATTACCCGCATGGCAATAAAGAAAACGACAATACAAACAATTATCACAACAGTACATATATCAAGCAATATACAATGATAATACATATCACAATATCAAGCCTAACATATTAAAGCAATAAATCACATAATTTATCACAGATTATAATAAACAGTAAAGTGCAGGAAATGCATGAACAGTAAAATGCAGATGATGAATGATACACACACACTGACTCGTTCCTACTCCATGGAGCTAAACACGATATCCGAGAGAATGATCTGAATAGAAAACTAATAATACTTTATGGTGCCCAACCAAGCTATTGCACTTGTCAATACATCGTGTCTATAGCCCACAAATCCAAAACATCGTGTAGCAAGACACGATCCATACATCGTGTACCACGACATAGTACTTACTAGTCCCCTCAAGATCCCGACTAAGAATAGTGCTTGTCAAGATCATTAGTGTGTTGCCCGATACCACGGTCCGGAGGAGCAACCCACTGCCCGTGTGGAATTCTCCGCACACTAATGCCTCCAAGTTCATAAATGAACCACACTACGCTTATCACACCGAACACGGTGTAATTCGCCTCGTCAATCAATCACCAATTTTAACCCAAATTGGCACAATACTCTAAACATGAGCTAAAATTACTAAAATACCCCTATTATCCAAATTTTTACCATAATTACGAGAAATTACCAAAATACCCTTTGTCACCAAAAACCAAAGTATAGTACGTCCCACCTGACAATTTAACAAAATACCAAAATATAGTACGTCCCACCCGACAAGATTACACCACAACATGTCCGGTCCACCACTTTGGCCCGACAGAAAAAACTCACTGTATCGATTAATCGCGTAGGAATTTTATCGCATTTTCACAATCTCGTTATTTTCACAAATGTTTTTAAATCGTGTAAATATATTTTGACATTTTTAAACATCATAAAACTATTTTCTCAATCGCGTAGGATTTTTAATTCATTTTCTTAACCGAATAGCTTATAATTGTTATTTTCAATATGTGTAAAACTATATCTAGTATATTTAAAATACGTAGAATATTTTTCTTGTGTTCTAAATATAGTATGGAATCTTTTCATTTTATGCGTCTATTTTTAGTAAATTTCTAAGATTTTTGCCTATAAAATCAAAGATAAGGTATTTTTGACGTTTTCCTCTAACTATGGTTTATTTTACTTTTACCCAATAATTATACTTTAAAAATTACTTATGTGCTTCAAAATTTATAAGAATGAGTCTTTACACTAGTATTTTTCCAGTGTCTGATCTAATTTCTTGTCTAAGCTAATTTCGCTAAATTAAAGATTCTAGAACAAAATTAATTCCTTTGATTTTCTCAATGATTCTTTGGAATCATTTTCTGTTATAAAACAATTACCTAACTTATCTTAGTAAATAAAATGGCATGTTGGCCAAATCAAAATAAAAATGGCATTTGTTTATACTCTAAAATGGCATATTGGCCATAATGAAGCTAAACCATTTTTAGCTTTGATTATTTTACTTAAATTCCTTAAATCAGTTTCTTAGAAAATTGCTGAGAACATTTTGGTTCTCTATTGGGATGCAAGGCCGTATGCCTCATAGTGTGTTCTTTGGAACACTCATGCATTTCGTATATGTTATTCACATCCTAATTAAATAATCACACAATTATAAATACATACAATTATGTAATCACATATAAAACACATACAATATATTTTAAGCCATAATCATGCATAGCAAAAATAATAAAATTATAATCATGCATAGCAAATTAAAATCACAATTAAATAAAACATTTAAACAATCAAAAACAATAGAAATCACAAATAAACCATACAACCGAATCCTTATGGATTCTACACACAAACACAATCCATTTTCTCATCACCACTTAGGGTTGATGAGATTAAATCTCCTCTTACCTCTTGTAGACAAAACAATCGGTAAGATTCCTTCCTTTCTTCCAAATTTCGTGTGACCTCCAATAAAATTCCTAAAATTCTCAAATAATTAGCAAATACACATACAAGGTACAAAATAGGAAAACCATGGAACAAACATGGTTAGAAAAATCAGAATTTAAATTTTGAACCATAGAAATCAAACTTACCCTTAAGGAAGTAAGCAAGAAGTGAGATTTTGAGCAAGTTAGAGTAGGAATTTAGGAAAAGTTTGTGAATGAAAGATGCTTAGAATAGTATTTGGGTTCAAGAAATGAGATTGGATAAAATTATGAAGACTTGGATGTGTGTGGAAGGGGGCTGGCCGAACCTTAGAGAGAAAATGAGAGAAAAAGTTTGCTTGAGTTTCTTGTGTTTTTAGAGAGAGAAGTGAATAGCCAAAATGTGATAAAGATGAAAAACTAAAGTGAAGAGTAAATGAAGAGTGCAGCAGCCGTGAGTGGCCTTTAGGTGAGCTTGAGTGAGTGAATTTGCTTGGTAAAAATATCACAAATGTGTTCACACTAGCTAGCACATGGCCTAGTCATGTTGGATCCTTCTTGAACCTTGTAGAACCAAGCCCACTAAGCCTCCTTGCTGCCCAAAAACCGTGCTCCCTCTCCCCTCCATAATGTCTTAATTGTCCTCCAATTACACCTAATTATATGTTAGTTAATTAGGCAATTAGTTAGGTTAATTATCCTAACCATTCTTAATTAACATACTACTAATATAACTAATTAATTTAGTAAATATTAACATATATTATAACCTTTAATTAATATTAATATATCTAATTAGTAATTAGATTATAATTAATTCATTACTAAGCTAGTTCACTTAGTATGCTAATTAGGTAATTAGATTAGTTAGATTAAGCTTAATTAAGTTACTAACCATTTTCAAGCCTACAATTGTTGACTAAATCCTAACCCTTGATTCATCTTTAATTCCTAACCATTGATTAGACCTAGGGTAGATATCACTTGATCAAAAACCTATCATTCTAATCTCACCATTGATTAGATCAATGGCTTAGATTAAAGGCTTCATCATTAAGTCTTCATCCAACGGTCCAAATGAAAACACATGCTCCCTTAGGTGTCCAATTCCTATTGGTTTTAGAAAGTCAAGCCTACCTTTGTTGACTTGTTCTCATTGGTTAGAAATTATACAGTCAGCACAGTTGACTATTTTTCCTACACGCGGGTCCCACAACTCTTTTAAAGATCTGTGGTCAAACCGAAGCAGATTTTTACTGTTTTTGAGACAGTAGGTATACTGTAATATAAAATAATATTATAAAAATATAAAATTATTTTATTACACAGTTAAATCCGAAAAATTACGCTATTAATTTATATATCAATCAGAATTGGGTTTAGTAAGATCCCCCAGCTCCAATTAATTAAAATAAGATTTATCCGGCCAGAAAATTTTTATTTTCTTAGGTCGGAGCAAATCACATACAACAGTCAAGTACACTCACGGAACAGTCAAATTAAATTTACTGCTCACAGAATTCACAAAACAGTACAAATCGGGACTATATTGTAATTATCCCAAAAGTTAGGGTGTTACATTTCTAGTACACCTTGTCCTACTTCTCAAATGATACAAAAAGCAACCTCATGTGGATTAAGGTTTTGAAAACTCACCTATGGCATTCTACATCACAAAGGATGCCTAAGATTTTCTTAACTTCTCATATATACAAAGTGGTAATCCCCTCCATGAAATATCCTCATTAGTGCCTTAACATACTTAAAAAGGCATATACGAGTGATCCCAACACTTAGAGAACCCAAAAACATCAAGAATACAATTCTTGAAAAATTATGGAACTCACGCCTAGGCATGACTTTCCCACACCTAGGCATGGCTGGTGCCTTATGTAACACCCCCTCCAAAGGGTATCACATTTATATTAACTAATGATAATTAATTAATTTCCCAAGTTATAAAATATTTAATATTATCTAAATACAGGTTTCAAAATTTCTTTTTCGCAAAAAACATCAATTGATCAAATTAAAATAACTCAAAATATAATAACAGAATAAAATACTTTTCATTTAAATAGAGTTTACTACCACTATACATTCATTATCTTTATATACCCAAAGACATAACACCTAAAACATGAGCCCTTGTCAAAAGACAAATTCCCTAGTCAGGAATGTCTCCACAGTACTCTATATACTCTGAGTCTCAATGGACACGCCAAACCTCAGCGCCTTCAAGAAATTGTAATCTAAAGAAACCTAGCTGACTCCTCCTTGCAATCATCGCCGTCTTCACAGACATAGACATAAAATAGAAACAGACAGAATAAAATAGTAAAGAGGAGATATCCCCTACATCACATACCAACATGGCAGCAAAGAAACGATATGAACAACAATGTCGTTCTCTACATACAATCCATAAAAATCAGCAGATATATTCAGGATAATAAATAGATAAATAATATAATAAACTTGCAACGCAATATCAGGTATAATGATAATACCACAATCAAATTATATTACAATAGCGTAAATGCTGACTATGCATATGCTTAATGAAATCAGTTCCTACTCCATGGAGTTTACTCAAATTCAGAGATGAGCGCCCAGAAGTTCTGTCCCCCCTAAAAAGACAGTCTATGCTGAATAATGAAAAGCAATAGTGTTTGTCGGCATGTCAGTGCGTTGCAATAGGTGTTCACGTCCAGGGGTATATATATATATCTGACTCAATGTCAATAAGTGAATTACCGCACCCTGACGTCCCCAAAATCCCTCCCACTATCTTGTAAGTTCTCGTCCACTCCTTAGGTATAAAACGCCACGACAAATCAAGCGAATACGCTTTTCTATGCATGATAAATGATTCAAACATATACTGTCATTGATCACACAGTATTTCATATTCACACACCGTCACATGGCTATATTGCTCAAAAACATTTTTAATTAAAACAAAGTACTGTTGTACTACTCCCAATGATATTAATGCAACTACACATGCACATATAGTTGTCCAATACCATTCATATCTATGACATTATATAACCGCCCATACAATCGATAATATCAAAGATCCACTCGGGTCCAATACTCTAGTTTCCATAATTTACAAATCACTTGATTAAACATGTTGGCCCTACAGCACAACTCGTTGTTCCTTTCAATCGCGTAACAATATTTTTGCATTTTCACAATCGCGTAACACTTCTGTTACATTTTCAAATTGCATAATGATTTTTCAACATTTTCTTAATCGCGTAAAGAATTTAAAATGTTTTCTCAATCGCATAGCTAAAAATTACTATTTTTAAATTGCGTAAGGGTTTTTCTACGTATTTTCAATCGTGTAAAATATTTCTAATATATTTTAAGTCCAAAATGAGATTTTTCTCATTTAATATCACAAATTAACCTTATTTTCATTATTTGCATAATAGTCATTTTATAAAATAATATTTACATAAAAGTCCCTCTTCAAATAATATTTCCAAAATAGTCTCTTTTAAAAGAATATTTTCAGTATAGTCCCTATTTAAAGAATATTTTCAATATAGTCCCTCTTTAAAGAATATTTTCAATATAGTCCCTTTAAAAATCAGTATTTCTACTGTTTCTCAGAAAATTGTGTTTCTTTAATTTACTTGAGATATTACAGCTCAAAATTTCCTAACACGCTTCAAAACCCATAGGATGAGCTATAAGTCAGTAAATTTCAAGTATTGGCTTTTATTTTACTACATAGC
This sequence comes from Ormosia semicastrata, assembly GCA_029884595.1. Classification (NCBI taxonomy): domain Eukaryota; kingdom Viridiplantae; phylum Streptophyta; class Magnoliopsida; order Fabales; family Fabaceae; genus Ormosia; species Ormosia semicastrata. The sequence continues at coordinate 67,021,263 of JAQQTO010000061.1, read as the reverse complement.
TTAATTAGGCTAAATTTTAATTCTAAAAATTAATTACTTCATTTTAGATCCAAAAATCTACCAAATTGATTTCTTATCATGTAAACACCTAAGTCTACACTTAGTAAAATAATTTTGAATCTTGAACATCAAAATGGCATGTTGGCCAAAAATCAACTTATATTCCATTATCAAATATTGAATCATTTTCTATTTCATTTTTCTTTGTAAAACTTCTTAATCCAATTACTTGTTACATAACCATTTAAAATCCACACTTCATAAAATATTTTCAATTGGTTTATTCCAAAATCCTCATGAAAACTGTGAGCTTCTTGCTTCATTGTAACCAAAATAATTTTCCTTTCCACATGATTCTTATTATACTCAACATATCATTCATAATAATTATACTATGACATGTTCATGCTTATTATTAAAGCAATAAAAATCATGTTAAGCATTTAATCACAATTTAAGCAATATCATACCATCTCATAAAATTATTCAAGTAATAAAATCATGCATAATTAATAAACAATAAAATCACATATCATAGAACATAGAACATATGAACATACACAAACAAGTGAATAAATCCCTTAAGGGATTTTTCACCACAAACACAACCAAGTCCATTCTCTCACCACCACATATAGCCGATGAGGTTAATCTCCCTCTTACCTTAAGGAAGACAACAAACTTCAAGCCTCTCCTTCCACTTGAATTCGTGTGGCACCAAGAAAAATCCTATGAAATCTTAAACAAATGTAAAAGTCATAAACAAAACTTGAAAACAACAAACCATGGATCAATCATGGTATAGAAAATTAGAAATTCAACTTAGAATCAAAGATTCAAGAAATTACCTTTGATATAGGAACCTAAAGCTTGATTTTTGAAGCACTTAGAGAGAGATTTAGACAAAACTCACTAAAGGAAAAGTGTTTAGAATGATATTTGGGTTTAGAAAGTAAGGTTAGATGAAATTATAAAAGTGAGGAGGTTGGTTTGGTGAGTGGAAGCCATGAGCTTTCAAAGAAGAGCAAGGATGGAGTTTTTGGTTTTCTTTGGATGAGAGAGAATAGAGAGGATGGTTAAACTACAAAAATGATAGGAAATGAAATGAAAAATGCTATTCCATCAAGTGATTGCCGTGGAGTTAAGTGTGTAGGAGAATTATGACTTGTTTAACAAGATTAAAAAAATATCATATGCAATCACATGGCATATGTCATCTTGGAGTCATCAATTGGTCATAAGGGACCATTCAAGAATATGGTAGAAGGCCTCATGGCCGTGTGGTGCATGGAGAGAAAAGAATGAGATATTTTTGCATTGACATTTGATGTAATATTTTAGGAAGCATGGATATTTACTACAAGTGATAGCCTTTGAACCCTTCCATTTTGTACCTTGGTCGTAGCTTCCTCCAAACAAAAAGAGTAGTCAAAGTTTTCACCTTCTAACTTGTTCATCCAATGGTGTAGCACCAAAAAGGTCAAAGCCACTATTATTGGCTATTTCTTGGTTACTTTATTAATTAATAGAAAGGTGATAGAAATGAAATGAATTAGCCTATTCTTCAACGCATGGCCGTGAGACACTCTAGGAAAAGGCACAAAAATCTTAAGTCAAGCCACTTTGTGATACTAGCTTCCTATTGGTGGCCACTTTCTTTGACTACTCCTAAACTTGTTTCTTATTGGTTCATCAAGGAAGACTAAATTCCTATTGGTTCATGGAAAGTCCAAGCCACTAAGTTGGACTCATCACCACCATTGGTTAGATCAAGGGTGGAGATCCAAAGGCTTCCCCTCTAAGCTTGTTCAAGATATTTTCTAGCAAATATTACCTAATGGACAATAGCTATTGCTATTATTACACAATGGATAATAGAAAACTGAGATATAGAAAATCTCAGTCAACTATTCTCGGTTTCGGGTTTAGTAAGATCCCTCGATCCCACATTGACAGTTCAAAACTTTCTGATTCAGGAAAAATTTTATTTTTTTGGGTCTGCCTGAAGCACACATACAACTTAGAATAATATTAAAATAATCACAGACTCAGAAAAATCTACAAAAATTTCAAAAAATCATAAAAATTATAAAACTCATATATTTTCAGAAAAACTAAATTCGGACATATATTTCAAAAATAATATTAAAATAATCATCATAATATAATGAAATATTTAAAATAATTAAAAATTCCCAAAAATTCACAAAAACTCATATATATTATAAAACTGATTTATTTCAAGGAAAATAAAAAATCGGGGCATTACAACTTTCTCTCTCTAAAAAAAATTTTGTCCTCAAAATTTCTCTTACATATAAAAACAAAAAGGATAGTACTCCTTAACCATCGTAGTAGATACACTAGGTTCATTTTCTACTTAAGATATTCGCCATGACATTCGCCCTTCCGGAATGATACTGAAGTTGAAAATTCATTGTTTTCAGAAATTCTAACTTTCGCCTCTTCCTTATATCAAACTCCTCTTGATCGAATAGGTACTCCAAGCTCATGTGATCACGGTAGACATTGTAGGTTGATTCATAAAGAGAATGTCTTTAGATCTTCAATGCAAAATAGCCATCGCAAAATCTAAAATGTGAATTGGATAGTTCTTCTCATACAATTTCCTTGCCTTGAAACATACGTCACTACCATTTCTTTAATCAAAATTCACACTTGAACAGTTTCACGTATACTCCCTTCTTTGGAATTTGAAACTATATCCAGATGTTTAGCATGCTCATTCGGACTTCGAGAATAGATCAGAATGTCGTTAATAAAGACAACGACAAATCTGCCTAAATAGAAAAGAAAGATCCTTATTTATGTAATTCGTGAATATCATAGAAACATTCGTTACTCCAAATTGATCTTGAAGAAAACAGTGGCATCTCTTCATTTTGCCTTATAATTTCCATATTATATCTCCCGTCACATCATTCCAGATTATCTTCATCAAAATAAATTGGTTTCACTTGCTTATCCTTAATTTTAACAGAAAAGTATTGTAGATCAGGTTTTCTTTCTAATGGTACTATATTTAGTACTATAACATGGTTTGAATCAAGAATATATTTTCTCAATTAGGATTCACAAAAGACACTTTGAAGATTAGAAAGAAAAATGATAAAGCTATTTGGTAGATTACCAGATTTATCCTACAAAGAATTTGAGATGGTCTAATAGATTTCGAAATGAACATGATCCAATAAATTTAGAAATGAATTTTCTGGATTCAATTTCTAGATTCAGATCCAAAAATCTCAGTTCAAGGAAACACTAAAGTTTCATTGAAACAATCTAGTAGGATATGGTTGGAAAATAACCAATCCATTTATAAAGTCATGAACTCAAGTAGACATGATTTCAGAAAAACAAATCAAATCAACAGAAAAAATTTCATCTTTAACAGAAATAGGGTAAATTTAGAAAACTTGAGTATAAACAACAAGTTTAACAAGAAGAATAGAAATACTCAGATCAAACGATAACAAAGACACAGATAACTCAAATTGGTTTACTCAGTCTTTTTGTGAAAGAAGTAGACAAACTAGATCAACAGAAAAGTTCCAATCTCAAGTAATAATAGGATATGTTTTAAACAGACTCGAGTAGCAACAGTAAGTTTAGAAGTTGAAGTAGCATTATAAAAGGAAACAAAAAAACAAATAACCCCAAAAGTCACAGACCATAAGAGAATAGGTTATCTTGCGAATTATACAGCACAGTTTTAAGATTACTCTCTATGGTACTACTTCTTTGTTTCTTAAGTCTTTGTATTTGAAAGTTCCCATTCCACTCTTTGTATTGACTTCTTCCCCTACTTGAGATCTTGTCGCAAGTTCATTAGTAACAGAAGGTTCTGTCTTCAGTTTATCACAATCCTTTAAGACATGACCGGGCCTTCCACATCTAAAACAAATTATACCCCTTATCGTGCAGTTCCTTGTCATATGGCTCTTTCCACACTTCAAACACTTCATTGGTGATGCCACAGTCTGACCAAAGCCATTGCCACTAGTACTTCCTCCCTTTGTTCGTTGTTGCTTCCCTGGTGATCGTGTATACGGCTTTTGTTGAAATCAATTGATTTTGTACTTCCTATTTTTTTGGATTATCGAGGATTCAAATTTACAGCTTCTTGCATCCTGAGACTTCTCTAACCCTAACAAGCTTTGAAGTTCGGTTATCAGTTCCTGCTGCTGAGCAATCATCTGTCTCTATTGTACTGCTAAGTCAGTCATCTTCTGCATCACACTTCTTGCTGCGGCTATACGATCATCATCACGTCTCGTGTCTACATGTCCATATTTACTACGATCCATTGTCTTTCTTCAAAAATAAACAAAGCCCAAATCATAACGAAACTAAACATAACTATTTCAAACAACATTGTCTCCTTTCGAAAACCAAACAATATATCTCTGTGTTCAGTGTCAAAGAAAAACATAGCACAAACAAGACAAACCTAGCCACAAACCCAAAAGACTCTAACTTGGGCTATGATACCAACTAATGTAACACCCCCTCCGAAGGGTATCACATTTATATCAACTAATGATAATTAATTAATTTCCTAAGTTATAAAATATTTAATATTATCTAAATATGGGTTTCAAAATTTCTTTCTCGCTGAAAACATCAATTGATCAAATTAAAGTAACTCAAAATATAATAACTGAGTAAAATACTTTTCATTTAAATAGAGTTTACTACCACTATACATTCATTATCTTTACATACCCAAAGACATAACACCTAAAACATAAGCCCTTGTCAGAAGACAAATTCCCTAGCTAGCAATGTCTCGACAGTACTCTATATACTCTGAGTCCCAATGGACATGCCAAACCTCAGTGCCTTCAAGAAATTGTAGTCTAAAGAAACCTAGCTGACTCCTCCTTGCAATCATCGCCGTCTTCACAGACATAGACATAAAATAGAAATAGACAGAATAAAATAGCAAAGAGGTGAGATCCCCTACATCACATACCAACATGGCAGCAAAGAAACGATATGAACAACAATGTCATTCCATACATATAATCCATAAAAATTAGCAGATATATTCAGGATAATAAATAGATAAACAATATAATAAACTTGCAACGCAATATCAGGTATAATGATAATACCACAATCAAATTATATTACAATAGCGTAAATGCTGACTATACATATGCTCAATGAAATTAGTTCTTACTCCATGGAGTTTACTCAAATTCAGAGATAAACGCCCAGAAGATCTGTCCCCCCTAAAAAGACAGTCTATGCTGGATAATGAAAAGCAATAGTGTTTATCGGGATGTCAATGCATTGCAATCGGTGTTCACGGCCAAGGGTATATATATATATATCTGACACATTGTCAACAAGTGAGTCACCACACCCTGACGTCCCCAGGATCCCGCCCACTATCCTGTAAGTTCTCGTCTACTCCTTAGGCATAAAATACCATGACAAATCAAGCGAATATGCTTTTCTATGCATGATAAATGATTCAAACATATACTGTCATTGATGACATAGTATTTAATATTCACACACCGTCACATGGCTATATTGCTCAAAAACATTTTTAATTAAAACAAAGTACCGTTGTACTATTCCCAATGATATTAATGCAACTACACATGCACATATAGTTGTCCAATACCATTCGTATCTATGATATTATATAACTGCCTATACAATCGATAATATCACAGATCCACTCGGGTTCAATACTCCAGTTTCCACAATTTACAAATCACTTGATTAAACATGTTGGCCCTACGGCACAACTCGTTGTTCCTTTCAATTGCGTAACAATATTTTTGCATTTTCACAATCGCGTAACACTTCTGTTACATTTTCAAATTGCGTAATGATTTTTCAAAATTTTCTCAATCGAGTAAAGATTTTAAAACATTTTCTCAATCACATAGCTAAAAATTACTTTTTTTAAATCCCATAAGGGTTTTTCTACGTATTTTCAATCATGTAAAATATTTCTAATATATTTCAAGTCTAAAATGAGATTTTTCTCATTTAATATCACAAATTAACCTTATTTTCATTATTTGCATAATAGTCATTTTATAAAATAATATTTGCATAAAAGTCCCTCTTTAAATAATATTTCTAAAATAGTCTCTTTTTATAGAATATTTTCAGTATAGTCCCTATTTAAAGAATATTTTCAATATAGTCCCTCTTTAAAGAATATTTTTAATATAGTCCCTCTAAAAATCATTATTTCTACTGTTTCCCAGAAAATTGTGTTTCTTTAATTTACTTGAGATATTATAGCTCAAAATTTCCTAACGCGCTTCAAAACCCATAGGGTGAGCTATACGTCAGTAAATTTCAAGTATTGACTTTTATTTTACTACATAGCTTAATTAGGCTAAATTTTAATTCTAAAAATTAATTACTTCATTTTAGATCCAAAAATCTACCATATTGATTTCTTATCATTTAAACACCTAAGTCTACACTTAGTAAAATAATTTTGAATCTTGAACATCAAAATGGCATGTTGGCCGAAAATCAACTTATATTCCATTATCAAATATTGAATCATTTCCTATTTCATTTTTCTTTGTAAAACTTCTTAATCCAATTACTTGTTACATAACCATTTAAAATCCACACTTCGTAAAATATTTTCAATTGGTTTATTCCAAAATCCTCATGAAAACTGTGAGCTTCTTGCTTCATTGTAACCAAAATAATTTTCCTTTCCACATGATTCTTATTATACTTAACATATCATTCATAATAATTATACTATGACTTGTTCATGCTTATTATTAAAGCAATAAAAATCATGTTAAGCATTTAATCACAATTTAAGCAATATCATACCATCTCATAAAATTATTCAAGTAATAAAATCATGCATAATTAATAAACAATAAAATCACATATCATAGAACGTAGAACATATGAACATACGCAAACAAGTGAATAAATCCCTTAAGGGATTTTTCACCACAAACACAACCAAGTCCATTCCCTCACCACCACATATAGCCGATGAAGTTAATCTCCCTCTTACCTTAAGGAAGACAACAAACTTCAAGCCTCTCCTTCCACTTGAATTCGTGTGGCATAAGAAAAATCCTATGAAATCTTAAACAAATCTAAAAGTCATAAACAAAGCTTGAAAACAACAAACCATGGATCAATCATGGTATAGAAAATTAGAAATTCAACTTAGAATCAAAGATTCAAGAAATTACCTTTGATATAGGAAACTAAAGCTTGATTTTTGAAGCACTTAGAGAGAGATTTAGACAAAACTCACCAAAGAAAAAGTGTTTAGAATGATATTTGGGTTTAGAAAGTAAGGTTAGATGAAATTATAAAAGTGAGGAGGTTGGTTTGGTGAGTGGAGGCCGTGAGCTTTCAAATTTGAGCAAGGATGGAGTTTTTGGTTTTCTGTGGATGAGAGAGAATGGAGAGGATGGTTAAACAACAAAAATGATAGGAAATGAAATGAAAAATGCTATTCCATCAAGTGATTGCCGTGGACTTAAGTGTGTAGGAGAATTATGACTTGTTTAACAAGATTAAAAAAATATCACATGCAATCACATGGCATATGTCATCTTGGAGTCATCAATTGGTCATAAAAGACCATTCAAGAATATGGTAGAAGGCCTCATGATCGTGTGGTGCATGGAGAGAGAAGAATGAGATATTTTTGCATTGACATTTGATGTAATATTTTAGGAAGCATGGATATTTACTACAAGTGATAGGCATGAAAATTAAGCCTTTGAACCCTTCTATTTTGTACCTTGGTCGTAGCTTCCTCTAAGCAAAAAGAGTAGTCAAAGTTTTCACCTTCTAACTTGTTCATCCTATGGTGTAGCTCCAAAAAGGTCAAAGCCACTATTATTGACTATTTCTTGGTTACTTTATTAATTAATAGAAAGGTGATAGATATGAAATGAATTAGCCTATTCTTCAATGCATGGCCGTGAGACACTCTAGGAAAAGGCACAAAAATCTTGAGTCAAGCCACTTTGTGAGACTAGCTTCCTATTGGTGGCCACTTTCTGACTACTCCTAAACTTGTTTCTTATTGGTTCATCAAGGAAGACTAAATTCCTATTGGTTCATGAAAAGTCCAAGCCACTAAGTTGGACTCACCACCATCATTGGTTAGATCAAGGGTGGAGATCCAAAGGCTTCCCCTCTAAGCTTGTTCAAGATATTTTCTAGCAAATATTACCTAATGGACAATAGCTGCTGCTATTATTACACAATGGATAATAGAAAACTCAGGTATAGAAAATCTCAGTCAACTGTTCCCAGTTTCGGGTTTAGTAAGATCCCCCGATTCCGCCATAACAATTCATAACTTTCTGGTCTAGGAAAATTTTTTATTTTTCCAGGCCCGCCTCAAGCACACATACAGCTTAGAATAATATTAAAATAATCACAAACTCAAAAAAATGTACAAAAATTCCAAAAAATCATAAAAATTATAAAACTCATATTTTTAGAAAAAACTGAACTCGGACGTATATTTTAAAAATAATATTAAAATAATCAAAATAATTTTAAAATATTCAAAATAATTAAAAATTCACAAAAACTCATAAATATTATAAAACTCGTTTATTTCAAGAAAAACAAAAAATCGAGATGTTACACCCTGTCTCACGCCTAGGCATAAAATTCTCATGCCGAAGCGCCACACTCTTTGCTTGGTTTAGACTGAAAGTTTTTCAGTTCACGCCTTGGTGTGGATAACCTATGCCTAGGCACAGCTCTGCTGCAGAAAATTCTGCAGAAACCAAGCCATTGTTACATTGGTTCCAAACCAATTTATAATCCTTCAATCTTGGATTCAAAGTGTTTTCTAGTTCTAATCTTGGTCTCTAATCATGTTAGAATCATTAAACACTAATTTCATCTCATCAATCATGGATTTAAACTCAATCAAGCAAAGAAAATACCCATTTATCAAAATGCTCCTTAAAGTGGCCTATGGACATCTACCGAGCAAAAAAAAGCTACCATGCTTCCAACAAGCTAAAAATGTTCTAACTCAACTCTTGAAATCAACAACCAGGCGAAAAGTAAAGATTTGGCTCACCAAACCCATTTTTTTCTCTTCATGAAACCTAACTTCATTTAAGATGAACAAGGAGGGAAAAGATGAATAGAAACTCCTCTACCTTTTGTGCACAAAGATAGAGTCTAAGCCTTGGATTTGCCCTTGATTTTCCTCTTCCTTTCCTCCTCCCTTTCTTTCTCTCTTCTTCCTTCTCTACTGCTGCTACTTCAAACCATGGGAAAAGGTGAGAAATGAGAAAAATATCTCATTTGAAAGCCTAAATAGTCAAGGCAGCAGAAACAAAGAGAAACCGTGAGAGACTTGGTTACTTAAGTGAGTAAGTGGTAACTCCCGATCTGTTAAGAACACTTAGATTTCACCAAATCAAGTTTTCTAACTTCCAAAAAGTTTAAAATAAATCCTAAGATTCATCAAAAATCTTGTTTCACCAATACCATATTTTTTTATATCTGCGACTAATCAATCTAGTAGTAAAATACACAACTAATATGCTTAAAAATATCAAACTAACTCTGACTATTCTCAAATTTTAACCATATCATGGTCTACACATTTGTGACATAGAAATAAATTATCCACATTTATTTCCATTAGCTAAGCCATTTATGCTAATATTTGGGTCATTTTAAGCTACTTTTCATCTTCCCGATTGCAGCAGAGTGCCTAAACTAACTCAGATTATCACAAAATTAAACAAGCATGTTAAGCAAGTATTAAGCTACCTCTATAACTATTTACAAGTCTAATATGTTTTAGAGGATGTTACAGTTTTCATAGATGATATCCTTATCTATTTAAGGAAAATGGAGGAACATAAGCATCATGTTAGGTTAGTTTTGGAAATTGTTAAAGAGAAAAAGTTGTTTGCTAAATTGGTTAAGTGTGAGTTTTGGTTAAAGGAAGTACAATTTTTTGGTCACATGATTTCTCAAGGTGGAATATTAATAGACCCTAGCAAGATTAAGGCAGTGTTGCAGTGAGAAAGGCCAACCACTGTAACCGAGATTAGTAGCTTTATAGGATTGGCTGGGTACTATAGGGGATTCATTAAGGGAATCTCTCAAATAGATCTACCCTTAACTAGGTTAACTAGGAAAGGTAGTTCTTTTGTTTGGACACAAGAATGTGAAGATAGTTTCTTAGAGTTGAAACAAAGGCTAACCACTACACCTGTCATGGTAATTCCAGATCCATTAGAGGACTTGAAAGTATATTGTGATGCTTCAAAGAATAGGTTAGGGTGTGTTCTCATGCAAAATAGGAGAGTAGCTGCCTATGCCTCCAGGCAGTTGAGGCCACGTGAAGGGAATTACACTAGCCAAGACTTAAAATTGGTAGCTGTGGTGTTTGCTTTGAAAGTTTGGAGACACTATCTTTATGGAGTAAAGTTTGAATTTAGTGACCATAAAAGTTTAAAATATTTGTTTGATTGAAAGGAATTGAACATGAGACAAAGGAGATGGATGTAATTCTTGAAGGACTATGACTTCGAATAGAGATACCACTAAGGTAAAGCCAATGTAGTGGCTGATGCACTTAGTAGGAAATTCCTTCATATGTCTCGAATGATGGTCCAAGAGAATGAGCTGTTAGAGAATTTTAGAAACTTGAGTCTTGTAATGACTATGTCACCACATAGTCTCTATATGAGTAAAGTAGATATACTTAGTGAATTAAGGACTCAAATTTTAGAAACTCAAAAAAAGGATGAGACTTTAAAGAAAATAAGTGAGCAAATTCTCTTAGAAAACCAATAGGGGGTTGTTAAAGCAAATGATGAGATAATTAAGTTTAGAGATAGATTTTGCATTCCAAGGGAATTCAAAATCAAAGAAATAATTTTGGAAAAAGTTCACAAGAGTGGGTACACCATCCATCCCAGAGCCACAAAGATGTATCAAGATCTTAGAAACTTGTTTTGCTGGCCTAAGATGAAAATGTAGCAAAATATATGTCCAAATGTTTAACATGTCAGAAAGTTAAGATAAAGCACCAACAACCTTCAAGACCATTACAACCCTTAGAGATTCCGAAGTGGAAATGAGAATGTATTATGTAACATTCTCCATAACCGAATGGTCCTAATCAGGGTTATAGAAGCTTAGTAATAATGATAAAAGTTATTTGTTAATTCGGGTATTTTTCTGAACCACTTTGAGCATAATTCTGTAACATTGAATACAAAAGAATAATTAAAGTTTCTACATAAAAAATTGATATGATGGAAATAAATATGAAAAATTTATTTTGTAGATATAAACAATTGATAAGAGTTATAGTAAATTTTGGAGAATCAGTTGAGCTAGTTTGGTATTTTTAAGAATACTCCTGAGAAATAGCTGGAACAGTTAACTAGTTGAGAAAATTATGAAATTACATGGAGATGACAAGTAAGACATGGAGAATATTTTGGTATAAAATTCTAACTAAGATAAGTATCAAGCTTATTACTCAATCCCTCGGTTTAATTTAACTTGGGATCGAGTAATGAAGCTTAACTGATAAATAGCAGTATATGAAAAATTATGGAAAAATGGATCTGAGGACTAAGTTAGGTTCTAAAATTTTTTATAACACTTGAAAACTCAATTTTAAAAGATTAAAGTGTACGTAACAAATATAAAAATTCCAATAAGAAAATTCTAATTCTGAAACTTGGTTATCCATCACCTCACTTTTGCTCTCATTCCTACCAAATATTTTGACTTTCATTCTTCCATTTCACTTCATTTGCAACACTTTTCTCCATTCTTCTAGACTGCCACCGCCCTTCATCATTTTATCTTCATCTTTGATAATTTTTATTCTCTTTCTCTAGACTTTTCTATCACTTTCCACTCACTTTCTTCTTCATCTTTGATAATTTTTATTCTCTTTCTCTAGACTTTTCTATCACTTTCCACTCACTTTCTTCTTTATCTTTTCACGTCTCACACTTCACACTCTTTCCTCTATTTTCACATTAGCAGCTGAAGCAAAAAAGAAAACAAGAGAAAAACAAAGGAAAATAAGAAGGAAACAAGAGGCAAAAGGAATGTGAAACCAAAGGAAAGAAAGAGAAGAACAAATTAGCAAAGTAGTGGAGCCAAGGTAGGGGCTGCTTACTTTCTAATTACTCTTCATCTTCCATGTATCTTTTAATTAATATTATGTTTTCTGGTCCATATTGTACACAACCAGGAGCAAAATTTTTATGGAGGTTTATTTACTTTTATTTATTCTTTTTTTCACTATTTTTGAATGAACTTTGTGACACATTCTAGTTGAGTCATGACCAGCCAAAATTGTGAAGTGATTTGATATATAAGGGAAGAAAATGCTTAGTTTATGATTTTGAATGGTAGCTCATGGTCAACTATTGATTTGGTAGGGGTTCCATCCTCTTTTTATTTCTGCTGTGTTATTGTTATTTTATTACTATTTTTGCTGCTATTCTGTTATTATTTTGCTACTATTTTTGTTGTTGTGCTGTTGCTATTATTGCTTTGTTGTTGTGCTATGTTTTTGGTGCTTGCTGTAAGATTTATCATGGAATTATATGACTAAATAAATTAAAATTTTGTTTGTAATTGGTTTAAGGCTATTCGGCTAAGATCTTGAAATTCTACTTTTAATTATTAATCATGATTAAGGCTATAAGAATTATGGTCTTGTAACATATACCTATTATTTTATGAAGTGTGGATTATGAACTTAAGTGAAAAAAGGTTGTGATGTAGTCGTAGAACAAGCCGTGCAACTAGGATGTGTTTTTACACAAAAATGAGATACTTTGTTGTTCAATTGTTATAATAGTAGATATGGTTATGAGAATGATAAATATATTGAGTTTGTGATTTGTTCTTGACTATCATGCTTGTTGAGAATCATTTAAGATACTAAGAATTTAAGTTAAAATTTGAGTGTTTGTAGTAATTTCATACTTGAGATACAACATTGGAAATTAGTGGTCTTAAATGGATTATTGGCTAAGTAAGTCGAACCCTAGAAGAAGTGGAATTCTCCATCTTGCATCCAATATTTATATACTTAAATTGATCATAAATTATTGTTTATATAGAAGTTTATTAAAGAATGAGCTTGTTTATGCTCAACTGATGTTTGATTATTTTTGGTGTTTTTCACTTGATGAGAACTTATGAAATGTGGTAAATGAAATAAAGATATGTATTTGTTATATGTTAAATATGATATGTTTTTCCCACTCAGTATCTTTTTTATGTGAACTGTTGTTTCACTTGGTATAGTACATTTTAGAGTTGATCCTGTATGAGGGAAGAGTATCCAAAATTCCATTAGAATCATAGAGATGATCCTCCATGAGGAAGGGGATCCTGTATTCTTAAAAATTTCTCATTATGTTTCATCACTACGATTCCCTCATAGGATACTAGTGATATAGAACCCGAGTTATATGAGGTGACTTTCACCTATTATGGTGCATGTGATATGGGTTATGTGGGAAAGAGCAAATATTATGAGTATATAGAACCCAAGTTATATGAGATGGCTCTCACATATTATGGTGCATGTGATATGGGTTTTGTGGAAATAAGCGAACATTAAAATGAGCACTGAAATGGAATCAAATTTGAATGTCATGTTGTGACTTATTTATGTTATAAGGATCCTAGAATGAATTTGTGATTATGATTCTTGTCTAAAAATTGTTTTTGAAAGTATTATGAATATAAATTGTGATGTATTTGAATTTAATGCTATATTATGACTTAATTGTGCTATAAGTACCATTGTATGAGTTTAAGATTATGGTTCTTGATTGGAAACTAATTTTTGAAATTACTTATGAATGTAAATTGTGTTGTTTGATAATACATGTTTTTGGAAAAAGTTAATAATTAGAATTCAGTTTCGGGAAGATAAAGGACTGGATTTGGCTTTTGCCACCTTCCTACGTTATTAAATTAGTTTTAAAATGATTTTTCCCCGAGATAACTAGAAGTATTATGATGACACATATTTTTGAGTAGAACTACTAAGAATTCCTAGAATTCTCACCACTTCTGTTTGTATTTCCATAATATTTCTAGGTACGCATTCTTCAGCAAGAAGACAAAAGTTGAAGACATAGTCTAGTTTTAATAGTATTTTGTATTTGAGATGTATATTTAGTATTTTGGAACTGAACATGTAACTATTCTGTATTGTAATATAATTTGTACATTGTACTTCATATTATCAGTTTATTATCTCAACCCTTATAAGCTCATACTTTCTATATAATATTTATATGTAATTTAAAGTAATTTAATAAATTTTACGTAACATACTTAATTTAGATTACTAATGCGTACTTCCGGATATGTTATTAGTAATCGTATTAAGGATATTACATATTACAATGAATTTTGTAATGGGACTACCTAGAACTCAACCATGGTATGATGTCATATGGGTCATAGTGGATAGATTGACTAAATCTACTCACTTTTTGCTAATTAGAGCTAACTTATCTCTAGATAGACTAGCTCAAGTATACTTGTAATAAATTGTTAGGTTACATGGAATCCCCTTAAGCATGATATCTGATAGAGATCCTAGATTCACATCTAGATTTTGGGGAACCTAGCAAAAGGCTTTCGGAACTAAGTTTTAGCTCTACTTACCACCCACAAACAGATGGACAAACACAGAGGACTACCTAAACCCTAGAGGATATGCTTAGAGCTTGCGTTCTTGACCAAAAGGGTAGTTTGGACATATTTCTCCCTTTAGTGGAATTTGCCTACAACAATAGCTACCACACCAGCATAGAAATGACACCATATGAAGCTTTATATAGTAGGAAATACAGAACACCAATATGTTGGTATGAGGTAGAAAAGAGAACCATCCTAGGTCCTGAGTTAGTCCAATAAACCATAGAACAAATAAAAATGATCAAGAATAGATTGGTTACTGCACAAAGTAGGCAGAAAAGCTATGTTGATAAGAGAAAGAGACCTCTAGAGTTTGAGGAAGGAGAACATATTTTTCTGATAGTCACTCCTATTATAGGAATTAGTAGAGCTTTGAAAACCAAAAAGTTTAACCCTCAGTTTCTTATTCCTTACCAAATCCTGAAGAGAATTGGACCCGTAGCTTACCAAATAGCCTTACCACCTAACCTATCCAACCTTCACAATGTCTTTTATGTTTCTCAACTTAGAAAATACAGCCTAAATCCTTCACACATTATTGAAATTGAATCAGTACAATTAAAAGATGACTTAACATATGTGATTAAATCTGTGAGGATTATGGATAGAGGAGCCAAAATGCTCAAAGGAAAATAGATTCCTTTGGCGAAGGTTGTATAGGATGGGATTAGCACAGAGGAAGCTACTTGGGAGTTGGAGTCTCACATGAGGCAAGACTATCCTAAACTTTTTACATTAGGTAAGCAAAATTTGAGGATAAAATTTTAACAAGGAGGGGAGAAATGTAACATCATTCCTAACCTATTAGTTTTAATTTGGTTGTGTAAGTGTATTAATATGAGTTAGAATGGCAGAATGGTAGTTTTGGGTTAACGTAAAACACTAAAATATCTTAAGAAGTTTAACACTTTCATAGTACCTCAAAGTCAAAGGATATTACCTGATTCTTCCTTTTTTCCATAGTCTTTGACTTTGTGCATGTATATTTCTCATTTTTTTCTCATTTCACATGGCTGTTAGCAACATAAAAGAGAAGAAAAGTTAGAGATAGAAACGAAAAGAGGAAATAGAGAATAAAGAAAAGAAATAGAAAAGAGAAAGCAGATTGAAAGAAAAAAGAAGAGGAAGAAGTAAAAACCAAGTGAAGAACAAGAAATAGAATCGAACAACATTCATAGGAAACTAAAGTAAAGGGTTGTTACATTTGTTTTCTGTGTTTTTATCATTCTATGTACATGGAAGTTGGCAAAGAATGGATAAAGTTGAGTTCTTCATGATACTCAAAGAAAAAAAAATCATGATTGAATGTAATAAAATATATGTATTATGAGACTTTAGCATATATTTAGATGGATATATATATGCATGAACACAACTACCAGAACTTGTTGTTGATGATTTTCCAATACATTACTATATGATTTATGGTATAAATAGATGTTTGTAGTAAAAGGGATTGGTATAGAGATGAAACGAACTGGGAAATATTTATTCTGATGTTCCATAATGCCTTACTGTAGTGTTCTATTCGATTAGGTCGAGGGGCAATTCGAATGGAATAATACTGATTGTTCTAGATTTTTGGTGTAGGCTATTTGAATTTGCATGATTTCAATGATAAACTGAGTAAACTAAGTGAGTAATTTGAATAGCATAACTTTCGAGGCTAATCAAATAGACTAGCAGAGTTATTCGATTGACATAATTCAGAAAGGCATACTATTAGAACTAATTGAGTAGACTAAGTGTGCTATTCAATTTGGTATAATTTTGATGTTAATCGAAATAATTATGTTAGCCATTTGAAAAGTTCAGAATGACTTATTTTCGATGTTGATCGAATAGACTAAGAGAATTATTCGAATAGACTATTTCAGAATGGTAAGTTTGACGCTAACCAAATAGACTAAGTGAGCAATTCGAATGTCATGACTTTTGGCTAATCAAACATACTAAGAGAGTTATTTGACTAGAATATTTTCGATGTTGTTTGAAAAAAGGCTTAGAGAGCTGATCAAATAACAGAATTTAGAATGTCATTAGCATGTCATAAGCATTAATGCATAGCTAAAGAGTGAGAAAGCACTCAACCCAAGTCAAAGGAGCAAGAAAATCCCTTTTGTCGAAAGGTAAAGTATTCAGTAGAAGAGTAAGAAAAATACTTTGCCAAGAGTAAAGGAGCGAGAAAAACACTTTACTAGGGTCAAAGGAGCAAGAAAAGTCCTTTGTCGAAGGACATGACATTGCAGAAGCATCAACATAATACATTTTATAATACATTTTATAATACATTTCACAAGAAAAGCCCTTTCTCACCCCTATGTTTGTTTGTTTGTTTGTTTCCATGATAATTATAGGTCAAAATCGAAATCCTTCTAAGGAGAGGGAGTGAAGCTTGTAGTTTAGGGCAGAATGTTTAGTTTGACTTTTGTGTGTGTGTGTGTGTGTGTGTGTGTGTGTGTGTGTGTGTGTGTGTGTGTGTAGTATTTGCACTTAATACTTCAGTAAGGAATCAAAATTTCCATGTGTCTTGATATTGTTCAGTTCGAATTATTTCCTTCGATTATCTTCTTTTTGAGGCTCTACTTTTGACTTTATGTATTTCAACATATATGGTTAAAAGCTTTTATGATATTTTAAAGTTAGAAGTAACGTGCTTAATTTTGTTTATGTAAGTATATTTTGAATATACTGTAGTAAATCGAATTAGGATGTTACTGATAGAGTAGAAGGTTTAGTCATACTTTTCTCATAAGATGGAGTATAAGGATCAGAAGGCTTCTCTTTAGATGGAGTTTCTTTTTGTTTCTCTTCAAATGGAGCTTTAGTGTTATGTTTAGAGACTATTAGATGTGCTTTTTCAGATTCCTTCATCATCTTATCAGCTTCTGCGATGAGTTCAACAGTCTGCATAAAGCCTTCTGTGATTCTGATGATTGGAAGAGGATTTTCTTCAAAAGCAAGTCCATATAGCTTTTCAATTTCACTAATAATAACCTTGATGATTTTATCACTTTCTTCAGGAATTTACAAAAACTTAGAAATTGAAAAACCTTGAGCTAGCAGCTCTTTTTTCGTCTTCCTTTCTTCTGGTCTTAGTTGCAACATTAATTTTGGCAACTTCTTCAGTGATATTTTCTTCATCTTCTTCTTTTGTTGGTTTTTCTTCTTCTTTAGCAACTCCTTCCTTTTTCTTTTCTTTTCTAATTCTTCTTTAGCTGAGACCTCATTTTCTTTTTTTTTCTTCAACTTTCTGTTCAACTTTTTTTTTTTGGTTTCTTTTTCTGCTTCCTTTTCCTTTTATCATTTGATTCTTCCGTTCTTTAAGCCTGCTCATCATAAAAAAATTTAATAGTTTCTTTTTCAGCTTTCTTTTTTCTTTTTGGTTCAGCTTTTATTGCTTTTTCAAATTCTTCAACAACTTCTATCTTTAACTTCTTTTCTTCTATTTGTTTTTCTTTCTTTGAGATAAAGGGCTTTAGAGCAGTAACCTTCTATTTTGCAGCAACAACAATATCAACACCTTCTTTTTTTTTCTTCTATCAAGTCTTTGAACAACATACTCGAGTACTTCTTCTAGTTCTTTTTTTCTTCTTTTCTTTTCTTCTTTTGGGGATTCACTTTCATCCCCATAGCAGTCATATTCTTATGTGAGGAATCTGGTCCAACATCTATAGTCTTCTCACCTTTGAAACTAACCCCAAAATGTTGAAACACCTTGGTTAGAAACATGTCATAAGGCACCGGCGTTCTTCTTGGCCGACAACGTAATAATCATAAAGTGTATAATGAGATGATGAATGTTTAGTAACTTCTTTTCCTTAAGATGGCACAACACCATTAGGTCAACATCAAAGATTACCTCGAGACTTCTAGCTCTAGGAAGCATAATGTGTTAGATGCGAGAGTACAAAAAACTTGAGACTTGATTCAACTTCTTTGAAATAATTTTCTTCTCATCAAGATTCACTAGGATAGAAGACAATATGTCTTGATAGCTAATGCCATAATCTTCCCACCACCAATCTTGGAGATAAATCAATTTTCCTCTATTCTTCACCTTGGTGATCTTTGCAAGAGAGTCTATATCAAGAACAATCTCAACTCCATTGATATTACTTCTGATCATTAGAGGTTCTTCACTAATAATTGTAGTAGCATAAAAAGCACAAACTAATCTAGGGTAGACTATATCGCTAATTCACAAAAACTTTCTCTAGTGCTAAAAGTTTATAATCTCTCTAACATCCATTCCATTAGCAGCCATCTTCTCAAGATCAATAAATCTTTCTTGTACAACAAGTCTTTCTTTGAACTTGGTGTTATATTTAGATTGGATGGCAGGATCAAAGAAGAGATGGGTAGAAGGTTCAAGTGACGAATCTTTAGACTCAACATCCTTTTTAGGTTTCTTTGGTGAAGGTGTGGAATTTGATTGAGAGCTTTTTCTTTTCTCTGGTAGTGCATTGATTAGAGACCCAATTTCTTCAAGGTTGGCTGAGTGTTTTAAGAAAAAGAGTTTAAAAAGGAGATTTCTAAGGTTGAGAAGATAGGAGATTTGAAAGTTTGTGAGATGAGAAGAGAGTTTCAGGTTTGAGAGGAGTGAAATAGTGAATTTCTGATTCACTATTTGAGGGTTTATATAAAAGGCAAGAACTAGCCATTCACAGGAGAGAAAAACTAATGGTTGTTGATATACTACTCAATAATGGCTATACCTTGAGACTTGATTTTCTCAACAAATTTATCACCCAACTTCTGATAGCAACTTCAAAACAAACTTTTATAATAACTTCAGAAGAACACTTCTGATCTTGATTTCTAAACATAACTTCTGATAGGAGCATGTTTAAGATCTTACTTTTGATTTCCATCTATTTGAGCAAGGTTCTCTCAGACAAAGACTTATGCATTAATGAGATGTGTAATATTTTCATATATAAATCATGTTAAGATGATTTCTAATTAAGCAAGACTTATCTTTTGAAAGAGGTTTGGCAAAAATACTAGCCCATTGTTCTTTAGTTTTCACAAACTTAAGTTCAAAGTTACCTTTCTGAACATGATTCCTAATAAAATGATATTTAATATTTGTATGCTTTGACTTAGAATGTTGAATGGGATTCTTAGCCAAATTTATAGCACTAGTATTATCATAGAAGATAGGGATCTTGGTGTATAGAAGATTGTAGTCTTCCAATTGATATTTGATCCATAGAAGTTGTGAATAATAGTTAAATTTAGAGACATATTTAACTTTAGCAGTTGATAAAGCGATTAAATGTTGTTTTCTGCTCGACCAAGTAATAAAAGCTTTTCCAAGAAAGCTACAACAACCACTGGTACTCTTCCTTTCAACATGATCTCCAGCAAAATCAGCATCACAATAGCCTATGAGATCAAGACTTGTACCTTTCTCATACCAAAAACCAAGAACAGATGTTCCAATTAAATATCTAAAGATTCTCTTAATAGCTTGTAAGTGAGATTCTTTAGGATTTACTTGGAATCTAGCACATGTTCCACACTCAATTAAATGTCTAGTCTACTAGCAATTAGGTACAAAAGTAAGTCTAGAATTTGAGAGGGATACATAGGAGTGCTCATTGATTCGAGTGTCAAGCTCAACCAAATAATAAAATTCCAGTTCCACCAATAACTTGTAGTACAAGGTAGTGAACTGAGTCGTCATCAAGATACTAATCAAACAAAATCAAGATCACATAAGGAGGATTGTATATGCAGAATGCAAATGTAATAATTGAATATAAGAAAGAAAATCAAATTGCAAAGCAACCGATCCAAGAAATCGTTAGAAATCTAGTTGGCTTATCATCAATCACTAAACATGCATCTAGATTGCATGAATTAGTTAAACTGAAATCTTTGCATCAAACACATAGAATTCAACACTAGATAATCACCTATAATTTAACTAACAAATGATTCATAAACTTGCAATCGCTAGAATCATACAACCTATTTAGTTTAACAACTAGAATTCAATTAACCCAAATTAACAAATCTTCTAACCTAACCTTCTTCAATTCATGTGACTAAGCCACAATTAATCAATCACAATCTATTCATAAATCAAAATTAGGATTAAGGATCCAATCGGATCACATCAAACAATAGAGATATCTAATCATGTAATTCAAAATCTAAATCAAGAGGAGAAGAAGAAGGTATTTAATTCAATTCAAAATTGAAATTAGGAACAAAATCTCAAAGCCAAACTAGAATTTCGATTGATCTCAGATAATTAGCTCTCCATGTCTACCATACACAATTTACAAAAGAAAGGAGAAGACTCTAAGTAGAAGAATCAAGTAAAAATGGCTTAGGTTTCTATCTATCTTAGATCCCCTCTTTATAACAAAATAACTAACTTAAAAATTTAAAATCCTAACTTGTCCCTAGGTTGAAGTTAATTTTTGGGCTCTTAGCTTTCCTTGGCCATCAAAATCATATCAATTGGGCTTAAGATGAGAGAGTTATGCCTAATTCACTTTCAACAGGTCTTTGATCTCGTCAACTTACTTTATAGGGGTGAAACACCATCAAAACATTATATTTTCAATTCGTGATCTCATAATAATTGAAAATCTATGTCTTAGTTTTTGAAAGTCACTAGTTTTAGGTCCATATCACGCCTACAACCTGAATTATGGACCAATTAGTGCACACTACTTGGGTTACGCAACAAAACCCGAGTTCTGACTTCCAAGCCCAATTCGGTCCACTAGATATTTGATTCAGCTTTGGGGCTCTGCATGAAAGTTGTAGAGATCTTTCTCAGATTTCCTACAAGGTAAATATCTAGAACTTAAGATATGACCGAAATACAGAAACAGTGTAAAATTCTAATAATTATGAAAAAAATCAATTAAGCCTAATTTGAGCACAAACTTATAATATGTGGCTAAAACTAATCAATTAGGCATATAAGAGGTCCAAGAGACTAAATATGAGGGTTAACTAATGTATGAAAATCTTGTTTATCACTCATATTCTTTAGTGAGTCCATTTTGAATCTTCTAAGAAGATTATTTGTATATTTCTCTTGATGGATAAGGACTCCATTCTTTTGTTGTTTAATTTGAAATCCCAAAAAGAAATTTAATTCAGCCTTCGTGCTTATCTCAAATTCTCCTTGTATTAGTTCAGAAAATTCCTTGTACAAATGCTCATTAGTAAATCTAAAAATAATATCATCCTTATAAACATAAACAAACAAGAAATTAGTCTTTTGATGCTTTCTAAATAGAGTTATATCAATTTTTCCTTTTACAAAACCATTTTTGTGAAGAAAGGAGCTGAGTCTCTCATACTAAGCTCGAAGGGCTTTCTTTAAACCATATAAAGCTTTTGAGAGTTTAAAAACATGATTAGGAAACTTTTCATGTTCGAAACCAAGGGGTTGTTTCACATAGACTTCTTCAGAAATGTAACCATTTAGAAAAGTAGATTTTACATCCATTTGATATAAGATAAAACCTTTATAAGAAGCATAAGCAAGTAAGATTATAATTGCTTCTAGTCTAGCAATAGGAGCAGAAGTCTCGTTGAAATCAATACCTTCCTACTGATTGTAACCTTGAGCTACCAACTTTGCTTTATTTATGATTACATTTACATATTCATCAAGTTTGGTTTTGAACACCTAGTGAGTTCCAATGATTGTGTGATCTTTAGGTTCAAGAACAAGCATCCAAACTTTGTTTCTCTCAAACTAGTTTAGTTCTTCTTGCATGACTTCTATCCAACTTTCATCTTGAAGAGCCTCATCTATTTCTTTGGGTTCAATTTGAGAAATGAGTGCCATGTTCATATTGTTTTTGAATGAAGATATAGTTCTCACACTTGAGAAGGATCTCTGATAACTTTATCTTTTGGATAAGATGTGAGATGTCTCCATTTTCTTGGCATCTGAGTCTGACTTTTGATATTATTTCCAGATGGAGTCTTCTAATGGTCATTAGAAGGATTGTCAATAGAATCATGAGGTTCCTTTTTTTGAGTAGGTAGATTAGAAACCATATTTGGGGTATCTTTCGGAGTGATGTTCTCAAATTCTTCTTCCAGATCAGAAACTTTAAACCTAAAAGAATGGTTATCATCATTAAAAAAAAACATGCATAGATTCTTCAATAGTAAAAGTTTTTGTATTGTAAACTCTATAAGATTTAGAAGAAGTAGAGTACCCTAGAAATATATATTTATCAACCTTAGAATCAAAATTACTAAGTTGATCCTTCTTGTTCAGGATGAAACATTTGGAACCAAAGGTATGAAAATAAGATATATTAGGTTTCGTGCCCTTCCATAATTCATATGGAGTTTTCTTGATGATTGGCCTTATGAAAACATGATTTTAAACATAACAAGAGGTGTTTTTAGCTTCTGCCCAAAAGTATTTTGGTAAGCCACTATCGCAAAGGAGAGTCCTTGCCATTTCTTATAAGGATCTATTCTTTCTCTTAACAACACCATTTTGTCAAAGTGTCCTAGGAGAAGAGAAGTTGTGAAAAATTCCATTTTCATCATAGATTTTTCTAAAAGCTTGATTTTCAAACTCTTCTCCATGATCGCTTATGATGGTAGCTATACAAAATCCTTTTTCATTTTGTACCTTCTTACAATAGATTTTAAAAGGCATCACAAGATTTATCCTTGTGGCTTAGGTATAACATCCATGTGAATTTAGAGAAGTCATCCACAATGACAAAGCCAAATATTTTATGATGCACACTTTTTAATTGTCGCATTTACAAATCCAAGTGCAGGTTATCTCAAGTAATAAATTTCTCAGTGAGTCCGAGGTCGATCCACAGGAAATTGTTGAAGATTAAGGTAAAGTAAATATTTTGTTACTACGATTAAAATTATTTACTTGGGTAAAAAGATTCACTCTTGGTAAATAAAGTAAAGGTAAAATTAATACCATTTATAACTCAATTAGAATCCTCGCAACATGGAGGTTCCAATCGAAAAATACAACATTAAAAGTTTATTTAAAATAATATATGTAATTATATTATGTTTCCTAAAAATATTACCACCACTTATAAATGGGTTAAAGGATTTATTGTGCCAATATTTTGTCTACAACAAATCATGAACTCCTCTTTACAAAGATGATTTCTAAATTATAAGAAACAAATTATAACACGTATAATGGTTACTAGAAAATATAAATCATTTAAGCACAAGAGAAGAATAAATCTAACCTTATTTTATTACCAAGAGCTTCACCCTTTCATTCAAGTAAAATAAAACTTAGTTACTCATAGATAAGAACAAAGAAAGAGAGAAGAAGAAGAAGAAGAACATGACTTTAATTTAGAACAAAGGAAAATTACTACAAGAAAACCTAGTAACAAAATGGCATCATTTTGGTAACTAACACCTAACACCCTCAATGATCTGCAAAGGTCCCCTTTTATAGAGGATTAGAAATACAAAATGACAAGGCAGCTGAGTCATTAGTGAGTGGATGAGTGGAAAATGAGTGGAAAATGCCAAATGACTTTTGGTGAGTGAAAAATTATGGAGATTCCTTGTCTCCGAAATCATTTAGCTCTGACATCATTGAATGCGTCAGAATGAGCAAATATGATCTTCATTAAAGTTGTAGGGCTTGATCTTGACTTCAAAATGGACACTAGAATCACCTCATTTGGCCACCTATAGCCCAAGATATGGGCCAATTACTGCAGAGTGTTCAAGCCCAGTTCCAGCACCTCTGTTCTGACTTTCAAGCCCAATATCACCTACTAGACCTCCGATTCTTGAAAAGTGTTCAACATGAAAGTTGTAGATACAAGTCTCAAGTATTCAGAATCAAAATTTCAGCCTATTTGACAACATCTAGCCTGAAATATGGAATGAACAGTATACATAGGTCAACCTATCAAGAACAGTACTCTAGTTCTTGTTTCAACCCCAATTTGAGTTATCTAATCGTGTGATTGGGCCTTTGAGGTATGCCTGAAAGTTGTAGAACTCTCTCTTATCTTTCAAATGCCACTAGAATCACCTCCAAATACCACCTACAGCCCAAGATATGACCCAAATACAGAAATAGTGTAAGATATGAATCATGCTGAAAAATTCAATTAAGTCCAATTTGAGTCCAAACTTACAAAACATAATAAAACTCAATCAATTAAGTACATAGAGAGTGTAAATGACTAAGAATGAAAGCTTATTAATGTATCAAATATGTGATCATCAAATTCTCCCACACTTAGCTTTTTGCACTCCTGAGCAAAATACATAAGACCACTCACAAAAAAAAACAAAATAGACTCAAAAGCTAAACACTCTAAAAGACTCAATTTCTAATAATATTTAAAACTGAAGAGCAATCAATCATTCAAGTAATCAAAACATTCATAAGGTAACATATCTTCACATCTCAAATCAATAAGCAAGGATATTTCAATTGAAAAGCATGAGTCAAAAATGATAGATTTTCACAAGATTCACTCTCAATCCCTCAAGTGTTTAAAAGGTAGGTATTTCACTCAATTCAACCCATGAAAATTGCACTACTATAAGTTTGCTTATCTTCTACTTCTTCACTACTCAGAACATATGCATACACAAATCATGAGGACTTTATTCAAGGTTGTAATGGGGTCAAGGTAAAGGAGGAGGTAATATAGATATGACAAGTTAAATACCAGAGAATAAAAGAACATGAGAGTTGAGTTCAATTAACAAGCATGGAAGTTCATCCCAACTCTACCTAATACAAAATCCCTTTACATATTCTTTTCCTTTCCTTTATTACCTTGTTGACCCTCTTCTTTTTACATTTTTTTTTATTTTTGATTTTTTTGATTGATTTTTTTTTTACAAAAAGAACATCATATATACATTTTTTTAACCATTCTGCACACACACACCCACACTTGTTCAAGAATTATATACAATTTTTTAACCATTCTGCACACACACACCCACACTTGTTCAAGAACTCATCGAATGACAAAACTAATATTCTCTTATTCCCTAAGGTCAGGTAAAAACATGATTTTTCATTTAAGGCACATAATGAGTTCGAAACAAAGAATAGTCAAATAAGCTCAAAGGGGTTAAGTAAGGGGAAATAGGTCATTTCTAATGCTTTACGTTGGCAGGAATAAGAGAATTTCCAAGAAGTCATAAGAGTGCTTGATATCATATTGAGACAATATGCTTCTAAGCAAAGTTGACTATTTGATTAAAGTAGCTATTTCAAGAAAAATGCCTCAATCATATTTATGTATACATATGAAAATGTAGTCTAAAAAAGAATCAAAGCAAGTTCTAGAGTAACAATTCCATGAGTGAAATTCACACAAGAAAGAAGAGAATGGTACAAGTATTCAATCCATTCATTAATAGGCTCAAAATCTCACAAGGCATAATTCTATCATTCTCAGTCCACCAATTCAACATTCATAACCAAGCATGTGAATTTTAAGAAAAAAGACAATTTACTCAATCATGCAAATTTTTTTGAATTTGAATTACTACTTCCACACAAACTAGTTGTCTACCTAATTACTCCTTACTTTGCCACCAATTTTTGATGCGTCTCAAGAGTAAATAATTTACTCCTTACTCTATCATCCCTAATTACTTTTGTTGTTAATAAATTACTGACAAACATGTAAACACAACAAACATATTAACAAACACACTTTTTAATTTAATTTTTTTGTTTTTTTTGTTTTTTTTTTGTTTTTTTAAAGATGAACATAATATATACATTTTAAATATTTTTTATCCAACTATCCTTCCCCCTAACCAGATCACAACATTGTCCTCAATGTCAAAATATAGATAGGTAAAGGATAGAAGATAGTACCTGTTATTGCAATTACTGAAAAGAGAAACCTTACACAAATTAAAACAAAAACAAAGGACGATAAATAAAACCAAAGATAAAGGAAAGTTAAAGATGAAGTGCCAGATCACACTCTTGTTCCTTGCTGCCTCCCTTGTTGTTGCCTTCTGACCAATCTATCTGAGCTATTACTGGTTCAGGTTCATAAACAAAAGCTTATAATTTATCAATTAATTCATCAACAGTAGAAGCAGATATAAGAATTTGTCTTGCCGAAGGTGTGATAAAGCTCTGTTCCACAATATGGTCAACAAAAGATAACAAATTATCAAAGAAATTATTAACATGTAACAAACCTATAGGTCTATGGTGGATGTTTAGTTGGGCCCAAGAAATAATTTTAAAAACTTCTTCCAAAGTACCAAAACCACCCGATAAAGCAATGAATGCATTAGAGTTTTCAAGCATTGTCCTCATTCGTCCATGCATAGATGATACTTGAATTTCTAGACCAATTGTCTGTCCAATGATGTTCCTTCGAGTTAAAGGTTCAGGAATGATACCTAAAACTTGACCACCTCTTATATGTGCAGAAAGTGATACAGCTCCCATTAACCCAATGCTACCTCCCCCATATACAACACGAATGTTCCTCGCAGCAAGTGTTCTACCAACGGTGTTTGCTACGTTTACAAACTCTAAACCTTTCCTATAACTTGCCCCATAAAATACACAGATGCTGAGAAATCTACGAACTGAAGAAGAAGCTCCCTCCATTTCTACACTTACTCTCTTTGAATGATTATGAATTGTAGAAAAGTAAAGAAAATGGAGTGGTTAAATAGGGAAGAGAATAGAAAAAGTTATAATAGCTCCTATATGGGTAGGTTGGCTGTTGTTAGAAAAGTTTGAATTTAAGAAATTTTTTTTAATTTTATTTATTTATTTATTTATTTTTTATTTTTTTATTTGTTTAGACTTCAAGAAAACCATCAGGGTAAAGAAGTCTAGAAACCCCTGAAGGATCCCGCCCAAAAGATCGTCTGTCCAAAACTCAAATATAATAAAATCATACAAAGATAAAATAATAATAACAAATGATTACATACCTTTATGTATAGGTTTCATGGTAGATCTTTATACTGCGTGTCATGAGTGCAGTAATACCAAAACGGCTCAGCCAATCTGGGCATTCTTCTCCCTCCCGCTTATGGGATATCCCAGCCTATGCATCGTCCCTCTAGTTAAAGAGAGAAAATCTAAATACGACGACCAGTGACCACAGCCAGTGAGAGGTCGCTAGAGAGCCCATGGCATTAAATCACAGCATCCAGCTCAGAGGCATTATCACACGAAAATGCAAACACGGGACGCTTCTATCTGTCCATCAGCAAGCAGAGCCTACGGTTAAAACCTGGGAATGCTTGCGTGGCTCTCTATAGAGCATGGCACACGAACCTTATTTACTGACCGGCGTGCGAAGGTCCACTTGAGTCAATGACAAGTCAGCCACTGGTAAGGGCTCCTAATCTAATTAAAGACCAAGTACAACCGAAGTTTTGTCCTTTTTTATTTTATTTTATTTATTTCTTATATATATATATATATATATATATATATATATATATATATATTGAAGATGTACAATATAATATATACATGTTGTTGTGATTGTGGCTCATATCTTCCTCTGGTTTCACATCCAGAAACGGCTTAAACGCCTTCTATGAGTCAAGAATAAGCTTCCAATCCAATTTTCTTATAAATTGGCAAACAGGGTCTTTTTGAGTCAGATTCCCAAGACTATAACGCTCTTGCTCGTCCCTGAAGAGATTCCACAAACTAATAAGTTCACACTGCACAACTCCACAAGAATGCGTCTCAAGAGTTAATAAGATATTATCTAATGACTCCTTACTCAGTCCATTCTTAATGACGAATATTTTATCTTCTCTGTTTACAGAAACCATCCCCCAAAGAGTGACATCGCGTGTTGCAATTCTATCGTGCACACTTGTAACAAACTTTCATTCTTTTTGCTCTTCTCCTTTTTGAAAATGAACTTTTACCGAGACCAGGCATTTATGGGACAAATGAATCTGAAGATTCACCAGCTAAACGAATCTTTGCTTCGATTATCTAGCGTGTATCTTCTTAGATGCCCTTATACATTAACAGTCTCAGTCTTTCACACCTAACTTCATAGACTTTTATTAGAGCATTTAGAGGGAAAGAAGGAAAATGCTTTCTTAGATTTGAGAGAATGACATCCATTTTAAAAGGAGAAGAAATTAGTTATTATGGGAAACTGAAAAACAAACCGACTTGAGAGTCACGGAGTACCGTTATCCGCTATTTAACCGGGAACACAAAGAACTGCAAAAAGAAATAAACAATATTAAAATAAATTCTACTCATAACAAGGATTAGAAAGAGAAATGGATTCTACCTCAACAACTTGATGTTCCAGAAATGGTTTGAGTCTTTGTCCATTGACCTTAAATACAATACCATTCCTAGGATTCTCAATGTCTATAGTCCCATAAGAATACACATGTTTGACAATATAAGGACCAATCCACCTAGATCTCAATTTTTCAAGGAATAGGTGAAGACAAGAATTATAAAGCAGAACTTTTTAACCAATTTCAAAAGTTTTTCTCAAAATTGATTTGTCATGAAAAGCTTTTGTTCTAACTTTATAAATCTTTGAGTTTTCATATGCATCATTTCTTAATTCCTCAAGTTCATTCAATTGCAATTTGCATAACTTGGAAGCATCATCAAGACTTAAGTTGAAAGCTTTAATGGCCCAAAATGCTTTATGCTCCAATTCTACAGGGAAATGACAAGGTTTTCTATAAACTAACTGATAGGGAGACATGCCTAAAGATGTTTTAAAAGCAGTACGGTAAGCTCAAAGTGCATCGTTTAGTCTTAAAGACTAATCTTTAAGATTTGGGTTAACTGTTTTTTCCAAAATTTGTTTAATCTCCCTATTTGCTAATTCAACTTGTCCACTTGTCTAAGGATGATAAGGGGTTACAATTTTGTGGATAATTCAATATTTCTTCATTAATGATTCAAATGGTTTATTGTAAAAATGTGTTCCCCCATCACTGATGATAGCTCGAGGAATTCTAAATCGACTCAAAATATTTTCTTTTAAAAATTTTTGAACAGTTTTATGATCATTGTGCCGACATGGAATCGCCTCAATCCATTTTAAGACATAATCAACTGCAACCAAAATGTACACAAATCCAAAAGATGATAGAAATGGACCCATGAAATTAATTTCTCAACAATCAAAAATTTCAATAACAAGGATAGGGTTCAAAGGCATTATATTTCTTTTAGAAATGGACCCCAATTTTTGACAACTTTCACAACTTTTGCAAAAAGTATAACTGTCCTTGAATAAAGTGGGCTAATAAAATCCACACTGCAAGATTTTTGCAGCTGTTTTCTTTGAAGAAAAATGACCTCTATATGCTTCTGAATGACAAAATTTAATGACACTATTTACCTCATTGTCGGGTACACATCTCTGAAAGATTTGATCAGGATAATATTTGAACAAATATGGGTCTTCCCAAAAGAAATTTTTCACCTCAATCAAAAACTTTTTTCTGTCTTGGTGTGTCCACTGAGGCGGCATCTTACCTGTTACAAGAAAATTGACAATGTTAGCAAACCAAGGCATGAAATTGACAAAAAATAAAAATTCATCGGGAAAAGAATCATTGATAGGTGTGCTATCAAAAGATGAGCCTGTTGTCAGCCTTGACAAATGATCTGCAATAACAATTTTGGCTCTTTTCTTGTCTTTTATTATGATGTTGAATTCTTGAAGCAACAAGATCCACCGTATCAACCTAGGTTTGGCATCCTATTAGACATTAAATATCTAATAGCAGCATGATCAGCAAAAATAACAGTGGATGAACTAATTAAATAAGCTCAAAATTTGTCCAATGCAAAAATTACAGCAAGTAGTTCTTTTTCAGTAGTGGTGTAATTCATTTGTCCATTATTCAAAGTTCGACTTACGTAATAAATTACATGAGGCTTACCTTCCTTTCTTTGGCCTAAAACAGCACCAATAGCAAAATCACTAGCATCACACATCAACTCAAAAGACAGAGACCAGTTAGGAGATTGCATGATAGGAGCAGAAGTCAAAAGACCAATTAATTTTTCAAAAAATTTCTGACAATCTTGAGTCCAATCAAATGGTGTATCTTTTGTTAGAAGATTACATAAAGGTCTAGATATGGCACTAAAGTCCTTTACGAATCTTCTGTAAAATCCTGCATGTCCTAAAAAGGAACAAACTTCTCTGACTATTTTTGGGGAAGACAAATGAGCAATTAATTCAACTTTGACCTTATCAACTTCAATTCCTTTAGAAGATATCATATGACCAAGCACTATTCCTGGAGTAACCATGTAATGACATTTTTCCCAATTTAACACAAATCCTTTTTCTTCGCATCTTTTAAGAACTTTTTTTAAATTATCAAGACAATTTTCAAAAGAATTTTCAAAAACTGTCAAATCATCCATGAAAACCTCAAAATAATGCTCAATCATGTCACTGAAAATACTTAGCATGCATCTTTGAAAAGTTACCGGAGCATTACAAAGACCAAAAGGCATTCTTCTATATGCAAAAGTGCCAAAGGGGCAAGTAAAAGTGGTTTTTTCTTGGTCCTCTAATGTAATTGGTATTTGATTATACCCTGAATAACCATCAAGAAAATAATAGTAGGGATGTCTTGCTACTCTTTCTAGGATCTGATCAAGAAATGACAATGGAAAATGATCTTTCCTAGTGGCTGCATTCAATTTTCTGAAATTAATACACATACGACAACTAGATGAGACTCAGGTAGGTATTAATTCTCCTTTTTTATTTTCAACCGCTATTATTCCAGATTTCTTAGGCACAACTTGTGTAGGGCTTACTCACTGGCTATCAGAGATAGGATAGATAATTTCAACATTAAGTAATTTAAGAACTTCAGCTCTAACTACCTCCTTCATGTGTGGATTTAATCTTCTTTGAGGTTGTTGAGATGTTTTAGCATTATCCTCTAAATGTATTCTATGTGTACAAATTAATGGATTAATGCCTTTTATATCCTTTAATGTCCATCTAATTGTACTTTTATGCCTTTTAAGTACTTCTATCAACCTACCTTCTTGTTCTTTGGTCAGGGATGAGGAAATTACCACTAGAGAACTTTGTTCTTCTCCCAAAAATGTGTACTTCAACCCATCAGGTAATGACTTTAGTTCCAGTGTGGGTACTTCTTCATGGGTATCATCATTCATGGGTTTTATCTCTTCGAATTTCTGCTTCAATCCCTTGTATTCCATTACTTGTGAACAATCAAGTAAAGAACATACTTCAGAAATATCATCATCTAATTGTGTACCTGAATCAAAGGAATTAATTAAACAAATTTCTAATAGGTCAGAAGAACTCCTGATTTGAAGATGATCATCTATAATGGCCTCAATCCCTTCAATCTCTTCCTTGTCATCATAAACTTCATGTGGTTGCTTGCACATGTTGAAAACATTAAGCTTTAGTGTCATATTTCCAAATATTAGCTTCACCACTCCATTTCTACAATTTATTAAAGCATTAGATGTTGCTAAAAATGGGTGACCCAAAATAACAGGAACTGAGTTAGAACTATCAACCATAGGTTCAGTTTCCAAGATAATAAAATCCACAAGATATATGAATTTATCAACTTGTACTAACACATCTTCCACTATTCCTTTTGGAATTTTAATTGATCTATCAGCAAGTAGAAGAGTTACAGAAGTTGGTTTTAACTCACCAAGATTGAGTTGCTGATAAACTGAATATAGAAGCAAATTAACACTAGCACCAAGATCAAGTAAAGCTCGTTCAATTTTATGTTCTCTAATAATGCATGAAACTGTAGGACAACCAAAGTCTTTATATTTCAACTCATTATTGTTTTGAATAATGGAGCTTACATATTCAATCAAAAAGGCATTCTTTTTCACATTATGTTTCCGTTTAACAGTGCACAAGTCTTTCAAAAATTTGGCATAACAAGGAATTTATTTGATAGTATCTAACAGAGGAATATTGACCTTCACTTGTTTAAAAATTTCAAAAATGTCACTGTTATGATTCACTTTACTTGAATTGTTTAATGCTTGAGGAAATGGGGGTGAAAGAGAGGCTTTGATCTCCTTTTGACTAGGTGGCTTATCAACCCCTTCCTCATCTTTGGGAATTGACTCATCATCTTTCTCAAAAAGTTCAGGAATTTGTTTTTCAACAACCTTTCTACTCCTAAGAGTTATCACTGAGTTGACTTGATCTATTTTTTGACTTTCTGAACTACCCTTATTTAAGCTAAACTGACCCTTGGGATTTGGTTGAAGTTGAGAGGGAAATTTTCCTTTCTAGTGAATGGCAAGTGCAGAAGAAAGTTTAGCAAGAGTGTCTTTTATGTCAATCCTGGCTTGAGTGTTTTGGTTATTGATGGCCTCTTGTTTTTCCATGTTGGTGTATGCCCTAGAGGCTAATACATTTTCTGTATTTACATACATTCTATTATGCTATTTTATATATGAGGCATTTCATTTATTGTGTTCCTTTTGATAAACATAATAAAGTCCTTAGAATAGTAAGTTTGATGCCATAGGACATCAAGTGGATGACTTGATCGTGAGATCCTTTTTGGTTACAATACTATTCTTAGATGTCCCTAGTCAAGTATTATTGTTAATTAGGACAATAATAATACATTGAGACTAGTATGTGTAGAGACTGATGACCGCATCTCACGGGTCATGGATATGAGATATCAAGTCTTCACATGGGTACATATTAGAGTAATGATGTACCGGACTGACCTACCATGAGAACGCTACATGGATCGTTACGTGAGTGTCATAAGCGATTCTCATAGTGACAATGGTGTTTGTGGTCCTTTGACCTGAAATCACTACGATTCCTACATGAGGAGTTGTGTGTTTTAATGCCATCAAACGTCATTTGTAACAAGGTGATTATAAAGTTGGTTATTGGACATACCGCAAATCATGCAGAGGGATGTGAGTGATCTAGATGGAATTTGTCACTCCTACATAACAGGAGCGATATCTTCGGGCCCCCTGATTGAGTGAGACTGCGAAATGCATGGCCATGCTCAAATGAGTCAATATGAGATATTGATCTCATTTGTTGTTACAAAGTCTACTCGAGTATCAGGAAACGAATGATTGGACTATACAAGGGTGACGCATTCCATGCCTTGTGTTCAATCTAGATATCTTGACAAAGGGACTAAACGACACGGAAACATTGGTCACGGAAAGGTTATGTCAAATCACTGGCATTCTTATTACTTGGGTAGCAGCGACGTGTTGCTAGATACCGCTCACTGCTTGTAATATTAAAATGAGATTTTAATATTACTGCCAACGTAATAAGAACCTGCAGGGTCACACACATAGAGCAGACTAAAATTGGAGCAATGGATCCAAGTTGGACTCGGATTCAAATATGGGCCAGACTCATAACAGATGGGTCTAGGGTTGCACAGCTTACCTTGCTGCTGCTCACACTCACTTAAGGCAGTTACTATTATAAATAGTACTGCTAAGGGGGCTGCTTTGATATACAATTCTGAACCCTAGCCGCACCTACAGAAAAGTGAGTGAGAGAGCGACAGGTATCTTCTCTTCTCTTCGCAGCTAGCACTGTGCAAGAGACGTGAGGCTCTTCTTTGCGAACGTTGGACGTTCATGAGTCTGTTCGTGTGGATACCACAGAGACATCATTTCTATTACGGTGTTAGTGATTCACGCTTCAAGAGGTAAATCATTTAAAAACTCAAATTATGGCTTTTTCGCATGGATCCTTGATGGGAATCCCTGTTTTCCGCTGCGTGTTGTATCCGTAAGAATTCCCAACATTCCATGAATGCATGCAATGTTCCTTCAAGGTTTTTCCTATATGATGGGACATAGGGTGCATATTCTTGAGGATTTTGAGAATCTTGCTGTGCCTGAGGAGGTGGTGGTTGCATGAATTGTGCCTGGTTGCTATTCCTCTAACTGAAGTTCAGGTGATTTCTCCATCTCGGATTGTATGTATCTGAAAAATAAGAAGTGAATGGCTTTTTAAAATTGTTCATTGCATTTACTTGCCCATGCATAACATTTTTAAAAATAGGAATTTTTAGACATTCATTTGTTGAGTGTCCTAATTCATCACAAATGCTACAAATTTCTTCATTTTGCACAGATTTGATTTCTTTTACTTTTCCGGATTCTATGGCTTCAACCTTTCTAGCCAAACTAGCAAACCTAGCATTTAGATCCTTTTCTTGACTAAGATGATATTTTCATTTACTAGCATTTACAAGGTTATATCTAATTGAATTTTCAGAATGATTAGTACTATGGCAAGATTGAGAATTTTCAGCTAAATGGTTTAAATAGTCTAAAGCTTCTTCGGGTTCTTTATCAAGAAATTCACCATTGCACATTGTTTCCACAAATTGCTTGGTTTCAAGTGTTAACCCTTCATAAAAGAAGCTTATAGTATGCTATTTTTCAAAACCATGATGTGGGCAAGAATTCAATAAATCTTTAAAACATTCCCAACTTTGAAAATATGCTTCATTAGAATTTTGGAAAAAATTTTGGATTTGTCTTTTCAAAGCATTGGTTTTATGTGTTGGAAAAAATTTCTTCAAAAACTCACCTTGCATTTCTTGCCATGTGCCAATTGATTTTGGTTTCAAAGTGTTAAGCCAAGTTTTTGCTTTATCTTTCAAAGAAAAAGGAAACAATTTAAGCTTAACAACCTCTTCAGTGCAAGTTTGATCATGAAAAGCAGCACATACTTCCTCAAATTCTTTTAAATGTAAATATGGGCTTTCAGATTCTAAACCATGAAAATTAGGAAGTAAAGAAATCATACCTGGCTTGAATCTAAAATTATTGGCATTGAGTGAAAAGATAAAACATGATGGATTAGAATTTCGAGATGGTTGCAAATACTCATGCATAGTTCGCAACAGTTGATTTTCATGTTCATCATGCACACTTTCGTTTTCAGCCATTGTACTTAACGCATGTGATTGTGATTCAGATAAATCAATATGTAAAGTACTAGGATTAACTTTAACTAAACGACCAGAATTTAAATCATGATATTAATTAAGCATAAACAAGTAACTTAAAGTATAAAATAAAATGTACAAGCTAGCAGTATAAACCATCCATTAAATATTAACAAAGGTGTGGTATAAACTAACCACCAAATATATATTAACACTTAGTAAATAAATATTAATAAAGGTGTGGTATAAACCAACCACCAAATAAGTTAATAAGCAGAAAAAGTAAAAAGTTAGATA
Source organism: Ormosia semicastrata (assembly GCA_029884595.1). NCBI lineage: Eukaryota > Viridiplantae > Streptophyta > Magnoliopsida > Fabales > Fabaceae > Ormosia > Ormosia semicastrata. The sequence continues at coordinate 66,985,254 of JAQQTO010000061.1, read as the reverse complement.
GCTGATAAAGTAAAAAGTTAGATAGTTAGTAAGAAAGTTAGTAAGTTAATAAACAAAAAATAAATGACAAAAAATAAATAACAAAAAAAATGATAGAAAATAAATACAGAAAATAAAGTACAAAAAGTAAATTTAAAATATGAAAACTGGAGAATCGGCAAGCCGATTTTTTGTTCCAGCGAGAGAGAAGAGAAGAAGAAAGATTATTTCGTTAATGAATAAAGATTACAGAAAAATTAGGGAGAGTTTCCCCCACAAGTTAGTATGCACAGAAATTAAAAAGGAAGAGGTTCCCCCACTAGTCAGTATGTTAGTATATATACAAAATTTTTATACCAGAAATCCAGTCTTCAAATCAAGTCCCCGACAATGGCGCCAAAAACTTGATGCACACTTTTTAATTGTTGTATTTGCAAACCCAAGTATAGGTTGTCTCAAGTAGTAAATTTCTCGGTGAGTCCGAGGTCGATCCACAGGGAATTGTTGAAGATTAAGATGAAGTAAATATTTTGTTACTACGATTAAAATTATTTACTTGGGTAAAAAGATTCACTCTTGGTAAATAAAGTAAAGGTAAAATTAATTCCTTTTATAACTCAATTAGAATCCTCGTAACATGGAGGTTCCAATCGAAAAATACAACATTAAAAGTTCATTTAAAATAATATACGTAATCATATTATGTTTCCTAAAAATATTATCACCACTTATAAATGAGTTAAAGCATTCATTGTGCCAATATTTTGTCTACAACAAATCAAGAACTTCTCTTTACAAAGATGGTTTCTAAATTATAAGAAACAAATTATAACACGTATAATGGTTACTAGAAAATATAAATCATTTAAGCACAAGAGAAGAATAAATCTAACCTTATTTTATTACCAAGAGCTTCACCCTTTCATTCAAGTAAAATAAAACTTAGTTACTCATAGATAAGAACAAAGAAAGAGAGAAGAAGAAGAAGAAGAACATGACTTTAATTTAGAACAAAGGAAAATTACTACAAGAAAACCTAGTAACAAAGTGGCATCATTTTGGTAACTAACACCTAACACCCTCAATGATCTGCAAAGGTCCCCTTTTATAGAGGATTAGAAATACAAAATGACAAGGCAGCTGAGTCATTAGTGAGTGGATGAGTGGAAAATGAGTGGAAAATGCCAAATGACTTTTGGTGAGTGAAAAATTATGGAGATTCCTTGTCTCCGAAATCATTTAGCTCTGACATCATTGAATGCGTCAGAATGAGCAAATATGATCTTCATTAAAGTTGTAGGGCTTGATCTTGACTTCAAAATGGACACTAGAATCACCTCATTTGGCCACCTATAGCCCAAGATATGGGCCAATTACTACAGAGTGTTCAAGCCCAGTTCCAGCACCTCTGTTCTGACTTTCAAGCCCAATATCACCTACTAGACCTCCGATTCTTGACAAGTATTCAACATGAAATTTGTAGATATAGATCTCAAGTATTTAGCATCAAAATGTCAGCCCATTTGACAACATCTAGCCCGAAATATGGAATGAACAGTATACATAGGTCAAGCTGTCAAGAACAGCACTCTAGTTCTTGCTTCAACCCCAATTTGAGTTATCTAGTCGTGTGATTGGGCCTTTGAGGTATGCCTGAAAGTTGTATAACTCTTTCTTATCTTTCAAATGCCACTAGAATCACCTCCAAAGACCACTTACAGCCCAAGATATGGCCCAAATACAGAAATAGTGTAAGACATAAATCATGCTGAAAAATTCAATTAAGTCCAATTTGAGTCCAAACTTACAAAACATAATAAAACTCAATCAATTAAGTACATAGAGAGTGTAAATGACTAAGAATGAAAGCTTATTAATGTATCAAATATGTGATCATCATTTTACCACCCAAGCTTGTGGTTCTTGTAACATTCTCCCCGACCTATAAGTCTTAATCATGGTTATATAAGTTCAGTAACCTCTGCATGAGTTACTTATTAATTCTGGTGACTTTTTGAGTTAATTTGCATATGTTGCTATAACACTGAATGTGAAAAATAACTCATATTAGCTTAGAACATAGCATAAAGTGCTTAGATGAAAGAAATAAATATGGAGACTTTATTTCTATGTCATAAATACTTAGAATGAGATATGATAAAATTTTGAGAATCAACAGAACTAGTTTGATATTTTTACCTAAACTGGAAGTATAATATAGGTTAGTAGTTATTAACAGTGTATAAGGATAATCATTAAATAATGAGTTTGGTAATTAGAAATAGTCCTATAATTTTTCCTAACACTTATGGAAAATAGAAAACTCATCAATGGAAGATCAAAATATCCTTAAGAGATACAACAATTCTAGATATCATAAAAGTCTCCCATCCTCATCCTTCCTTTTTCTCTCCACCACCTCTCCATTTTAACCATCATCTTTGACTTTTTCTTTTCACTCATTCTCTCTTCTCACACATTTGAGCAACAGAATGGACGAAAGAAAAGAAAAGAAAGAAGTGAAAGAAGAAGGAGAGGAAGAAGGAAGAAGAGGAGGATCCAAGCCACAAGGAAGATAAGGATTCAAGCATCATCCACACAAGTTGATGTAGGGGTGCTTGTTTATGCATGGTCCTTTTCTCTTTCTACATGTTGAATATGCTTGGTGCATAAAGAATATGTTAGAAAAGTGGGTTTGGAGTTCCATGTCTTTCTACCCTTGTTTCCAATGGTTTGAGATGATGAACTTAGTTAGAAATTAAGAAATGGTATGTTAAAGAGTTAATACATGTATGGTTATGGATTTTGAACTTGTATGCATCTATATAACTCCATATACTTAAGGTTGTAAAGATGGCTTTGGATGAGTTGTTCTTTGTTCATAAATCCTTATAGTGATGATTTGAGAAAGTTCATGTGAGTTTTATCATGTTTAGAGACCATGTATGATGTTGAAAACCATTTAGAACTTGATTGTGGAGGTCAAGAATTGGTTTACTAACTCAAAGAAATAGAGTATGGATGTCTACCTCTAGGTGATTAAGTGCCCAGAAACTGACTGCTTAATCAGTCAGTGGCAGAGATAATTTCTGGCTAGGCAACTAATCACCCAGAATGCCTGATAATTCATGACATACATAACATATCCTAGAGTAGTTAAGGTGGGTAATATCCTCAACACATTTGAGAGCTTATGATATTCTTTAATTGTATTCAATTTTAGGACTTGCATAGACATAAACATTAAACATAATTAGGCATAGCATGACAATTGTATGGCCAATTGTCGCCATGACATGAACTCATGACATTGTAATTGTATGGGCAATTGTGTACTTCTGTGATTGAAGTGTTAACTTTATGGTTGTGTAATCTGTATGATTGTATAAAATACTGGTATTGGAATACTTCTATTGAGAATTGTGATTGCTCACCCCAATTATGTTGCCATATAAATCTAAATGCAAGTTTTTCGAAAGGGAAGAAGAAGATGTATGAGCACTAGCATAGTATAGATGCTGTTTTGGACTGAGCTTGTATATATTTTATATTCGCTTAGTTTGTTTTGAGTTATGTATGACAATATACCCTTTTGTGGCTGTGATGTATATATATATATATATAACTGTTGGTAAGGTGGCTTTCCATAATTATTTGTCTACGTAAATATTATGGGTTTGGTTATCAGTAGTAACATTATCAATACTGAATATTCTTGCATAGATCAAGTCTAATAGGATATTAGAATTAGGATGTTACAACTGATGTGTAACGCTAATGACTATGCAATTAGAGCGATATTTAGCTAAAGGAAGAACAAAGTCTTTCACTCAATTTATTATGCAAGCCGAACACTTACTGATGCACAGTTGAACTACACAACTACGGTGAAGAACTCCTTGCAGTTTTCTTTGCATTCAACAAATTCTGGGCATATTTGGTTGGTGCTAAGGTCACAGTCTTCACCGATCACTCAACCATCAAGTATTTAGTTAGTAAAAAAGATGCCAAGCCGAAGTTGATTCACTGGATTTTATTGCTACAAGAGTTTGACTTGGTGATTAGAGAGCGGAAGGGTGCTGAGAACCATGTGGTTGACCATCTGTCTAGGTTGGAAAATGAGAATTACCAACAAGACCCAGCGTTGATTCATGAGACTTTTCCAGATGAATAGTTATTAGTTATGATTGCTAGCTTAGATCCATGGTATGCTGATTGTGTCAACTTCATAGTGAGCGGTGTTCTACCACCTGATCTCAATCACCAACAGAAGAAGAAGTTCCTTCATGATGTTAAGCTTTATTTATGGGATGAGCCTTATCTCTTCAGGTAGTGTGCTAATCAGGTGCTTAAAAGGTGCATTCCTATGGAGGAGACAATTGCTATACTCAAGCAATGTCATGACTCACCATATGGAGGACATTATGAGGGTGAACGAATAGCTGCAAAGGTGTTGCGATCAGGTTTTTATTGGCCTTCCTTATTTTGAGATTTTCACTTATTTGTAACTAAGTGTAATAGATGCCAAAGGATCGGAAACATCTCAAAAAGGAATGAGATGCCCTTGAACTTCATTTTGGAAGTGGAAATCTTTGATGTGTGGGGTATAGACTTTATAGTGCCCTTTGTATCATCCTTTTGTAATCGGTTCATTCTTGTAGCAGTGGACTACAAATCAAAGTGGGTGGAAGCTTGTGCCCTACCTACTAGTGACTTTAAGGTGGTCCTTACCTTTCTCAAAAAGAATATTTTCACAAGGTTTAACACCTATAGAGACATTATTAGCGATGGGGGATCACATTTTTGTAACAAGTATTTTGGTGCTTTACTTGCTAAATATGGGGTGACACATAGGGTAGCCACTGCCTATCATCCACAAACCAGTGGCCAAGCAGAGGTATCTAATAGAGAGTTGAAGCAAATTCTTGAAAAAACTGTGAGTCCTTCTAGAATGGATTGGTCTAAGAAATTGGACGATGTTCTCTGGGCTTACTGCACTGCTTATAAAACCCCTCTTGGCATGTCTCCATACAAATTGGTCTTTGGCAAGGCTTGCCACGTTCCTGTAGAGCTTGAACACCATTCCTATTGGACTATCAAGAGAATAAATTAGGATTGTGAAGCTATTGGGGAGAAAAGATTGTTGCAACTAAATGCACTTGACGAATTCTGCCTACAAGCCTATCAAAATACTAAGATCTACAAGGAAAAGGTGAAGAGGTGGCATGACAAGCACATTATCCCAAGAAGCTTTGCACTAGGCCAGAAGGTGCTTTTATTCAACTCGAGGCTGAAACTATTTCCTGGAAAGCTCAAATCCAAATGGTTAGGTCCATTTTTAGTTCAGGAAGTGTTTCCTCATGGTGCCGTAACCCTAGAAGACCCAGTTTCAAAGTCAACCTTTAAGGTCAATGGCCAGAGACTTAAGCTTTACCTAGTTGATGAGGTGGAGAGACACAAAACCTCACTCACCCTTACCCCTCCATCATGAAATCTCCAAAGTCCTGCTAGGACTATAACTAAGGCCCTTCTTGGGAGGGAACCCAAATTCTTGTTCTTTAGTTTTTTTCTTGTATATGTAGTACTTTGATTTTTTGGTTTTGTTATATTTTGGTGATAAATACTATAATTTAACCATCTAGACAAATTTTACAGGTGCTGGAGACCTCTAGGAAGCAGAAATGGTAGCATAATGGAGTTGGTGCAAAACTATGCAGATAGACTCCTCACGCTGCGGCGCAAGCTTCTTCACACCATGGCACAAGTGCTTTTTTGGGTACTCAGGGCCAAAAACCCGAGAGATACACGCTGTGGTGCACCTATTGCACGTCACGACATTCCTGTAGTGAAAAGAATAATATAATATAATAAATAAATAAAAGTTGAAATGCCCTAAAGTGAAACGCACGTTTCACTGTAGCATGCGCTGCAGCACATGAGCAAGCACGCTGCGGCGTGTGGCGGCAGATCTAGTTAAAAGCGAGCATTCTTGCTATTTTTTTCACTTTTTCTTTTTTTCTCTCGCATTCTCTCACATTAGCTCACTTTGTCTCATTCTCTGCCTTCTTCTTTGCTTCTGTTCACCTTCACTAGCTACAACTTTATTCATTTTCACATTTTCTCCTTCTCTTTGTTTTTTTTAAGGTTACAATTTTAAATTTCCTCCTTATTTTAATTTTTGTCATAATTTGTTGTTTTTGGATGATTGTTGCTTAGATCTCTATTGAAAATGCATGTTAATCCAAGTTTAGCCATGTGCATTGGTGTTGCTAGATATACGCACCATTTTCAACCACACGCTGCAGCGTAGGCAGGTTCATGTCGTGACCTGTGTGATTATTTGCGCGCACTGCAGTTTATATACCTTCATGCTATAGCATGACCCCTTAATATACATGTTTTTTAATGCTTTGTTGCATATTCCTGTTTTAACTTGGGTGGCTATACCATTGGACGTGGATCCTCTAAAGTAATAAATTTACTTCAGAGGGAAAAGTAACCATATCTACACCTTTCAAATTTTTAATGAGTAAGATATTGACACATAATGAAAAACAACAGTAACAAGCTAATAAAATTTTAAAAAAAAACTAAAGGGAAGTTAACGATATCACGTTGCAAACATGTGATGATAAATATTATTATACTAATAAATATAATAAAATATTATTTTAAATCTGGAACGTAGCCACAAAACAATGAAGAGAATGGAGTTTCTCCTTTGCCATTGCTCTCCATTTTCGCTGGACTAATTCTGGTCATGGATGAACAATTACTCCATTATAGATGATGCTACTGGTTCTTTGCAACCATGGCAACCTAAAACCCCTTCTTTCATTTCTTGAAATTGTCAAGCTGTGGAATGGGTTACTAACAATGATGGATCAATCCTTCATGCTTTTCGAGCTGATTGTGACAGATTAGTCTGAAATGCTATTGAAACTTTCTAAGTGGTTTCGCATCCAACCTTAGATGCACTTCGATTACTGGGTGGTTTCTCCCCTTCCCTTATTTCACAATCAATCTTGCTTGCTGGGGTCACTGCCTTGACTTCGGCACCCTGTTTCTTAATGATCCTTCACTATGTATTGTAACCATTCTTAGAGATGCTGCTGGTGGTCTTTCCATTCCTAGATTAGTTAAAATGTGACAAAATTACTTATGTCCACTTATTGTTTAATAGAATGCCTAAGAAGGGAGTGGTTGTTTGGGAAAATGCTTATAATTGGTAAAACTCATTGAATGGTATCATGGATTCACATCACAAGCCATTGAAACTTGTTATAGTGACTATGACTGTGTGAGACAGAAAAACTTGGCAAAATTATGGAGAGCCATTAGCATCTGGAGCATTTGGTTCATGCTTGTGGCAAAGGAGACAATGTCATGTTTGCACAATAACTATTTGGTACAATGCAAGAGAAGAGTTTCATATGTCATTCTAGACTAGGAATGAATGATTATTAAAGCATTTGAGAGATTGATTGTGCAATGTTAATGAATTGGTTATTCAAGGGATAAGCATTCCTATGTAAAACTTGAGTGATAAGAAAGTGTAAAGTTGTGAGTTGCATGGTGAGTAGTGAGTTTATTGATTTGTAAGCAAATTGGCATTTGAACACAATGCTTGTTCAGTTTTTTTTTATTTTTTTGCTGTTGTAATATTTACCTTGATGATAATTAGACCGCATATTTTATGAGTTTGAACCTAGCATTTTGTTAGTAGAAAATTTATATGAGCAATCTAATATTATTAATATATCATGTAGCTTTTGATTTTTAGAGTTAATTAATATAAAATCAAAACTCATATACCATATAAAAGCAAATGTATACTAAATTTAAAACATATACAATTATTAAGTTTTGCAACAAATGTATAGACTTTTTGTGGTTGTGAGCTACTAAAAATGATTCAAATAACCATATAAAAGATTCTAATGCCTCATCATACAAAAGTGCAGCTCCAAATGTTATAGTTTCTCGATAATGATTAAATCTATAAAAAACACGAAGTGGTCTACTATTTTTATTTGTGCAATATGTGGTGTCAAAAGTGATTACATCACCAAATATAGCATAATCAATGACCATTCTTGCATCAGCCCAAAATATATTTGTTATTTTTTCCTCATTATCTAATTGTATAGCATATTGAAATGAGGGATTACCTTGTAATTGGCATTGAAAGTACCCTAACAAGCTTTCGACTTCTCCATAAGCTAACTCTCTCTTTCGTTTGCTTCAAAGATAATTCTTTTGATCTTGTTTAGTGTATCCAAGGACATCTTTCCTACCTGCTTGCTTACTAATTTGCTCATGTATTTCCTTAGGCCTTATACTAGAGTCATCTGCTAAATCTATTTGTAAAACTTGCACTTCTGAGATCTTTCTTTGTGAAAACATCATATGGTTAGTTTCTGTAGTTTACAAAATATGATTTTGATTCCACTCAACATCATAAACTACATACTTCCCTATTTCTCGAACTAACTTGAGTGTCATTCTTACTTGACAATCTGTTCTTGTTTCTGCACGAGGAACTTTAGTTAAGTGGTCTCGCTTGTCTTGTCTTCGATGACCCTCCTTTGTACAAATAAGCCTAAAGTTGTTCACACAGTTATATATTCAACTTTTGTTTGCATACAATTGTCCAATATCAAAACTAGCCACTCCACCATAATTTTTCCAAAACTCTCGAGCTTGGTGCATCGAATCAAACTCTATGCCTAATTTAGGTATTTTTTTCTTCAGCCATTGACCTAATCAAAGCAAATATAAAATGTTTTATTACTATTACCAAAACCATAAAAATAAAAGGACCACTTCAAATCCAACCATTAAAAATAAATTGTAAAAAAATATAAAAATATTAATAAATAGTGTTTTCTATAATGTGAACATACTTTATGCATATACTCAGACTGCACATATGAAACTTTACGAAAATGAGCCAATAATCATTAGAAAAAAAGAATTATTTGTCTCTTTAGAATCTAATGTAACAAGTTAACTTGGAACAAAAAGAGAGCTTCAGATTACACTGTTGACTTAATTGAGTTTCTTCAATATCTTGAACCAGCCATGGACGATTCACTAAGGGTGATAATGCTCTGTTTTCACCCATTTTTTCATAAATATGATTAAGTAGAAGTTAAGCTTTACTTTAGAGGAGTCACGTATCTCATGGAGGAGTTGCATCCATCTATCAAAATTTGGGTTTTGTCTTTCCAGTACATCTTTTGAGCTTTAAAAGTCAAGTTTTATTATTTATTTATTAATTTAATAATTTAATAATATTTATATCCATATTTTTCAACTTCTGACGATAACTTTCATTTGCAACTATTTTTCATTATGTGTCAATATCTCACCCATCAAAAATTTGAAAAGTGTAGATGTGGCTACTTTTGCCTCTAAAGTAAATTTATTACTTCAGAGGAGCCACATCCCTATACCATTTGCTCTGTTTTACATGTTTTATATATATTTGCCACCGTGTTTTGTATATAACTTAAATGTTTTGTATATATTTACATATTTTACCTGTTCTAATTTTGGGATTATTTTGATAGGTCCAGGTACCCTGTATTAATCACCATGCTAGCAAAATGCCAGAGAGGTTTTAGCAGTAGGTAAAACAGGGAACCCTCTCCTCCTCCTGAATTTGATAGGAGGAAATTTGTTTCTGTGTAGGCTCTTGATAAATATCGCACATTGGTCACCAAACCAATAATTCCTAAGCGTGGCTTCACCTTCACTAAGGCCATCCATCGGGAGATAGAGAGGCTCATCAACCACCATAACTAGGGTATTTTTGCCAAACACCCAGAGTTTGCTACTGTTCTTCTAATTGTTCGTGAGTTCTATACGAACGCGACATTCGCTCAGCAAGGGACTATTACAGCCAGAGTGCATGGATGCACAGTCTCCTACTCTACAGTGGCTATTAGAACGGTCTTGGGCCCGCCTGCTCCCCCGAAGATAAGCAACTATACTGAGTTCCTTCACTGGGAGTCAGAGGAGGGCATTGATCTTAGAAGGGTCATGATTCAGATCTGTAACCTAGGCTAGCCTATGGTCTGGAACGTGAGTGTGCAGACATAGAGGCCATAGAACTTCCCTCAATTATGCCTCACCCTAAAGGCAAAGGTATGGTACCACTTCATCTCCACCCACTTCCTCCCATCTACAAACATGTCAGAGGTGACCAGAGACTGCGCAATCCTCATACACGCCATCCTTGAAGGCCACTTCATTGATGTCGCCCAGATCATTCATGACCAGATTAAGAGATCTGTGTGGGAGTATAGGAGCCTCTTTTTTCCTTCCCTTATTTAGGCGCTCTGTGGTAGACAACATATCCAGTGGTAGGCAGACAAAGAGCTTTCTGATGTGAAATAGCCTCTCAATGATTCCATCATTGAGAGGTTGGGTGCAGCTCTAGCCACAGCACCTCTGAGACAAAGACAAGCTCGTCGAGAGCCTGGAGCTACTCCTCCACCTGATGTAGAGTAGCGTACATAGATGGAGACCTAGGTAGCACATCTAGCTGCTTTACAGACCTGCCAGTACCATTACACCATTCACACTCATCTGTTGATAGCAGAGTGCATGGGATTCCCCATGCATGACTTTCCAGTTCTGAAATTCCCTCCTGAGGTGGTAGCTGACCCTCACATACAGTAGTAGGATTCTAAGTCTGCAGATGATGGAGATGGAGAGGGGGTGATAACGCAGAGTCCATTCAGTAGGATGATGACGATGCAAAGGAGTAGCTCTGATGTATATAGGGCACCTTTCTGTCATTTTGCTTTTACTCTTTAGTTATTTTGTATAGTGGGGACACTGCTTACCTTAGGTTTGGGGGCTGTCTAATTGTTTTGGTATTTAATGTATGTGGTAGTAATAGTCACTGTACTTATGTGCTGATAATAACTTTGACTATTGCTAATAGTTAGTGCTGATAATTTTTTTGTGATATTGTGCACATGATGGTTTATATGCATGATTGAAAATGTTGAAACTGTTAGAATGCATAACATGTGCCAATCGCTAGTGTGGTAATGGTTTTCCAGTGATAAAAATGGATGCAATTTAACCTCAATTTTTCTGTGAATCCATATGCGATCATTGAAGCATGCTGAAACAATCTAGTCTCTTTTTATGCATGATGTGTTTCCCACTCGTATGCTTGTTTAACTTTAGAAAAGATAAGAGTCCTTGTCTAGAGAAAGTTTATGGATTGTACATATGGAGACTTCAACTATCCTTATCTTGCAACTCTCTTAAAGCGAAATTGGCTAGATGATGCATGATTGAGGAAATGATTAGGGCATTGTTTGGACCGATTGAGCCTTTCAAGCTTACCTTTATATGATTATATCCATAGGTCCTCTTTGAAGCTTTATTAATGTTTGACCTTACATGTTCTTCATTGTGAATGCTTATGTCTTGAAGCATATCAAATGAGTTTTTGATGATAACAAAGGCCAAAGTGAAGTTCAAGTGCAATAGTGAAGATCAAGTACAAAAGGAAAAATCAAGATCAAAGAAAGAAGACAAGAAGGTTTATTTAGTTATAAGACTTAGAATATTAATGTTAAATGCTCTCAAGATTTCTCAAATGGTTTTTCAATAATGATTTCAAAATAAGTGGGAAATTTCAAAGTTAAACATGTCTTTCAATAAAACTTGAGTTTCAATCTTAAATCTAACACTCTTAAAAGGATTTATGTTTAATCAAGTGTCTTGAGGTGTTAGAAATGACTTATAAGCTTTATTGGACTTGAAAAATGTGTTCAGAGGCCAATGTAATCGATTACATGATGTTTGTAATCGATTACACAGCAAACAGAAGGCATGTAATCGATTACATGAGCAATGTAATCGATTATAAGCAAGTCAGAGGCCATGTAATAGATTACACAATATATGTAATCGATTACATCAAGCCCAGAAAAGCATGAACACGTTCAAAGAGTCATGTAATCGATTACATGGATATTGTAATCGATTACACAGCAAGTCAGATGTCATGTAATCGATTACACAAATATTGTAATCGATTACACACAAGTCAGAAGCCATGTAATCGATTACACCAAGAATGTAATCGATTACACAGAGCCCAGAAAGTCAAGAACACGTTGGAACAACATATGTAATCGATTACATAAGTTGAGTAATCGATTACAAGAATCCTGACAATGTCCAACGGTTATATTTAATGCATTAAATGCATGCCTAAACCACCTTAACGGCTCTATTAATTGAGAAACTTATAAATACCAAAGTTGGGTCTTTATTTGAGATTGACCTTGAACCAAAAACTGATTATCAATACGTCCAAACGTGAATCAATCTTCAAATCATTTTCTTGCTCTGTTTTTTATCAAAAACGTGAAAAATCTTTGAGAGCATATTAGAGCTTCAATTTGTATTCATCTGCTCTATTGAGAGCTTCATTCTATCTATCATTATTGCTGTGTAAAGAGGGTGAGGTATCCCTCTAGTGAAAAAGGGTGAGGTATCCCTTGTTAAGAAGAAGGTGAGGTATCCTTCAAAGGTGTAAAGAGGGTGAGGTATCCCTTGTTGAGAAGAAGGTAAGGTATCCTTCAAAGGTGTAAAGAGGGTGGGGTATCCCTCAAAGGTTGTATAGGGTGAGGCATCCCTGTTTTGAGGCTCAAAGCACAAGGGTGAGGTATCCCAAGGTGTTGTTGAGTGCTCCAATCTATAAAGGTTTTTCAAGCACCCGTTCAAGCTTGAAGTTTAGTGGAAAATCTCGAGTGGTTCACTTGAGGACTGGACGTAGGTCACAAGGGGTGACTGAACTAGGATAAATCCTTGTGTTTGATTCTCTCAACCCTATCTCTTTACATTTGTGCATTTACTTTATATGCTTGCTTGAATATTATTCATCTTGGTTTATTTAATTTGTGAGTGAAGTATTCAATCTCATTTATCTATTCACTTCAATTATCCAATAGCTTCAACGAAAATTGTTTAACAAACGTTTTACAAAAGATTTACGAAAATATTTCATAAACTCAATTCACCCCCCTCTTGAGTTAGAGGCCACTTAGCTAACAAGTGGTATCAGAGCTAGGCTCTTGTGTAAAGGGCTTAGCAGCTTCAAGAGAAAGTGATGGCTTCCTCAAAGGAGTTTTCAGAAAGTTCTTCTATCTATAGACCTCCTTTTTTCAATGGGGATGGGTATGCTTATTGGAAAGAAAGAATGAAAATTTTTATTGAAGCTATTGATTTAGATGTATGGGATGCTATTGAAAATGGTCCTTTTATCCCCACAAAAGATGTTAATGGTGTAAGGGTTAATACACCAAGAAGTGAATGGACCAATGATGATAAGAAAACGGTCCAATATAATTTGAGTGCAAAAAACATCATTACCACATCCTTGGGGTATAATGAATTCTTTAGAGTCTCAAATTGTAAATCTGCCCAAGAAATGGGGGACACTTTAGAAGTGACCCATGAGGGCACTAGTGAAGTGAAAAGATCAAGGATCAATACTCTCACTCATGAGTATGAGCTTTTTAGAATGAATCAAAATGAAAGCATTCAAGAAATGGAAAAACGTTTTACACATATTGTAAATCATCTTGCTTCATTGGGAAAGACTTTTCCTAATGAAGATCTTATTTACAAAGTGTTGAGATGTTTGAGCAGACATTGGCAACCTAAAGTGACGGCTATTGCGGAGTCAAGAAATCTCTCAACCATGACCTTAGCCACACTTTTTGGCAAGCTCCAAGAACATGAATTGGAGTTGAATAGACTCAAACAAAATGAAGAAGTTGACAACAAAAAGAAGGGAATTGCTCTCAAAGCCACTTCCTCCATGGTGAATAAAGATGATAAAGATGATGAGGATGACTTGGAAATAGATGAGGAGAATCTTGCTCTACTAGTCAAAAAATTTGGAAGATTCTTTAAGAAGAATAAAGCTTATGGAATACCTCTCTTTCCCCAAAAGAATGTCTATCACAAAGGGGAAGGAACCTCATCCACTCCAAAATGCTATGAATGTGGAGAGTAAGGTCACATGAAGATGGAGTGCCCGATTTATCAAAGTAAAGTGAAAAAATACCACCAAAAATCTTCAAGGGAGAAGAAAGAAAGAAGAGCCTACATAGCTTGGGATGATAATGACATGGACTCAACCGATAGCTCGGATAATGAGAAAGCCAATCTATGTTTCATGGCTAGAGGAGAAGAGGAAGATGAAAATGATATAGAGGTAACATCTTTAATTTCTGAATCAAACTCTTCCCCTTCCTATGATGAATTGCAAGATGCTTTTGAAGAATTATATAATGAATCTATAAGACTTGCAAAACTTGTTTCATCTTCCAAGAAATCAATTTCCTCTTTTGAAAACAAGATATCTATGTTAAATAAGGAAATTGAGGAACTTAAATTAGAAAATGAAACTCTTGGGTTGATTGATGCAAATTCTTCATGTATGACATGTTTATCACTTGATAATGCATCTACACCCTCATCTTGCTCATCATGTAAAGCATTTGAAATCGAGATTGAGGACTTGAAAAACACTCTTTCAAAATTTACCTATGGAAGAGATAATTTGAACATATTACTTGGAAACCAAAGATGCGTTTTTCAAAAGGCTGGTTTGGGGTATAATCCCAATAAACAACAAAAGTTTCTCAAGAACTTCTTTGTTTCATCAAGTACATCAAATAGTCCCTTTATTAAATGCTTTCATTGTGGTAGGAAAGGGCATAGTGCATCAAATTGCAATATAAGGAAGAATATCAATAACAAGCTAGGAACTAAATTGGTTTGGGTTCCCAAAGGCACTTTACCAAAAACTAACACACAAGGACCCAAGAAAATTTGGGTACCAAAAGTCACAAATTGAAGTATGTTGTAAGTGTGCTTGAAGGCCAAGAACTAACTTTGGATATATTGAAAAGTGGCTGCGCCAAGCACAAAACTAGAAAATACTTCAAGCTATCCTCCCTGTCTCCAAGAAGCTTGAACTTGCATCCTTTGGTTAAGTGTGACTTGCTCTATGCTTTACTAGTTTAATATCTTGAATATGTTAAATGAATATATTTTTCATGTGAAATGGCATGTATAATATCATTATCTTTGAACTTGTCATAATGGATCAATCATGCATCTAATTCTGCTGTACAATATATTGGTCTACTGCATAATATGCTTATCTGCTGCATAAATTGGTCACCTTGTTGCATAATGTCTTATTGCATAACACTTTGCTTGTCACAATCTTCTACATAATACATCAATTTGATGCATAATATGTTGTTTTGCTGCACAATAATGTGTTTTGGATCATAATCTGACTGGAATATATACTTAAATGATGTTTGGGATTGTTTTGGAATGTTTTGGAACTAATTGAAGCCTTTCATCATATGCATTTGCTATTGGTATCACATATTGATGTGCTAAACGATTATACTCTTATATTGATCCTGCTGGGCTGAAATAAATATATCAAGTCTGAATGCTTATGTCTTCTTTTTGATAATGCCAACGGGGGAGAAATTAGTGAAATATATTACATGTGTACGGGGGAGTTTTGCACTTTCACATATTCTATCTCATGCATACATTACGGGGGAGTGTTGCACTTAATTATCTGATAATCAAATAAATGCATATATTTCTCATTCTGTTGAATGTTTAGTTTGTCATCATAAAAAAGGGAGAGAATGTGAATGCTTATGTCTTGAAGCATATCAAATGGGTTTTTGATGATAACAAAGGCCAAAGTGAAGTTCAAGTGCAATAGTGAAGATCAAGCGCAAAAGGAAAAATCAAGATCAAAGAAAGAAGGCAAGAAGGTTTATTTAGTTATAAGACTTAGAACATTAATGTTAAATGCTCTCAAGATTTCTCAAATGGTTTTTCAATAATGATTTCAAAATAAGTGGAAAATTTCAAAGTTAAACATGGCTTTCAATAAAACTTGAGTTTCAATCTTAAATCTAACATTCTTAAAAGGATTTATGTTTAATCAAGTGTCTTGAGGTGTTAGAAATGACTTACAAGCTTTATTGGACTTGAAAAATGTGTTCAGAGGCCAATGTAATCGATTACATGATGTTTGTAATCGATTACACAGCAAACAGAAGGCATGTAATCGATTACATGAGCAATGTAATCGATTACAAGCAAGTCAGAGGCCATGTAATCGATTACACAATATATGTAATCGATTACATCAAGCCCAGAAAAGCATGAACACGTTCAAAGAGTCATGTAATGGATTACATGGATATTGTAATCGATTACACAGCAAGTCAGAAGTCATGTAATCGATTACATGGATATTGTAATCGATTACACAGCAAGTCAGAAGTCATGTAATCGATTACACAGATATTGTAATCGATTACACACAAGTCAAAAGCCATATAATCGATTACACCAAGAATGTAATCGATTACACAGAGCTCAGAAAGTCAAGAACACGTTGGAACAGCATATGTAATCGATTACATAAGTTGAGTAATCGATTATAAGAATCCTGACAATGTCCAATGGCTATATTTAATTCATTAAATGCATGCCCAAACCACCCCAACGGCTCTATTAATTGAGAAACTTATAAATACCAAAGTTGGGTCTTTATTTGAGGTTGACCTTGAACTAAAAATTGATTACCAATACGTCCAAACGTGAATCAATCCTCAAATCATTTTCTTGCTCTGTTTTCTGTCAAAAACGTGAAAAATCTTTGAGAGCATATTAGAGCTTCAATTTGTATTCATCTGCTTTATTGAGAGCTTCATTCTATCTATCATTATTGCTGTGTAAAGAGGGTGAGGTATCCCTCTAGTGAAAAAGGGTGAGGTATCCCTTGTTGAGAAGAAGGTGAGGTATCCTTCAAAGGTGTAAAGAGGGTGAGGTATCCCTCTAGTGAAAAAGGGTGAGGTATCCCTTGTTGAGAAGAAGGTGAGGTATCCTTCAAAGGTGTAAAGAGGGTGGGGTATCCCTCAAAGGTTGTATAGGGTGAGGCATCCCTGTTTTGAGGCTCAAAGCAAAAGGGTAAGGTATCCCAAGGTGTTGTTGAGTGCTCCAATCTGTAAAGGTTTTTCAAGCACCTGTTCAAACTTGAAGTTTAGTGGAAAATCTCAAGTGGTTCGCTTGAGGACTGGACATAGGTCACAAGGGGTGGCTGAACCAGGATAAATCCTTGTGTTTGATTCTCTCAACCCTATCTCTTTACATTTGTGCATTTACTTTATATGCTTACTTGAATATTATTCATCTAGGTTTATTTAATTTGTGAGTGAAGTATTCAATCTCATTTATCTATTCACTTCAATTATCCAATAGCTTCAACGAAAATTGTTTAGTAAACGTTTTACGAAAGATTTGCGAAAATATTTCATAAACTCAATTCACCCTCCCTCTTGAGTTAGAGGCCACTTGGCTAACATTCATTACCTTTATTTTCCTAACCCTGCTAACCCTTCTTATGCATATGAAAGCATTTCATTCTTTTCCTTCCCTCTATGTTGGTTGAGTACATAATATGTTATTTCTTGACTTGAGTCTAATGATTATGGATATTAATGCTTGTGTCAATATAAAATTGGCTTGAAAGAACCATATGCTTTAGAAGAAATTGGTTTTGTAATATTGTTAAAAAAAAACAACCAAAACCAAAAGCAAAACCAAACAAATGAAATAAAAATACAAAAGCATTGAGTGGTTCTGCAAAATTTTATTCTTTCATTTTGCATACCCTAATTGCATCAGTTAGTGGCTCAAGTCTTGAAATCATATGCTTATATTTCTCAATGTTTGTACTGAATCCTTTTCTTTAACCCATAACCATTGGCCTTACATTACAAGATGTTGAACTCCGTTTTGATCCTCATTTATGTGTGATTTACATTAGTGGAGAGAGAGTTGAATTATAATCTTGTGGGTTATACGATTCATATCCATGTGTATGCTTATAAACTTATCCGGATGAATATGATTTGAATAGGAGAAGTTTGGCTTGCATGATTATGGGAAATATGTTATGCATAAAAAGAAATTGTGAACGTTAGCATAATAAAGATGGTGTATGTATGGAGATAATTGTGAGGCATTAGCATTCTTTGGGGGCTTATGCATTCATTGCACACTGGTTGTGGTTTAAGTGAAAATGGAGTTCATAATTGTTGCTGAATGTATGTTGAGCACTAGTTATCAATGCAAGTTTACTTTGTTTTGCTCGAGGACTAGAAAAAATCCAAGTTTGGGGGTGTGATAACTCCATAAAATGTAGTTATTTATGCCCTATATCTATGCTTTATAGATAGCTTAGTCCTTGTTAATAAGCATATATGGAAGATTTTAGGCTAATATTCATCGAATTCAATTTTGATATCTTTCTATATGATCTTAAGAAAATCTTACTGATTCTTCAGGTAATTAATTGGATTTGCAACTTTATTAATTTGGTGATTTCTTATTGCAAGAAGGGCTCCAAACAAGCATATTTGTGGAAAATTTGGATCAACATTAGAAGAGAAACCAAAGGTGCAATTCAACAACTCACGCCACAGCGCAAAGGAGTTCACGCCGCGGCATGGTGCATCAACATATGCTGGCACTTAAACCCGAGAACTTCACGTTGTGGCGCAATAATCTTCATGCCGCGACGTGGTGACCTAGAAGTGAAGCACACCGCTGCGCAAGCATGTGCACGCCACGACGCGCAACTTAAATTTTAGCTTATATATAAGATTTTTAGAGCATTCAGCAGAGAGCCAATTTTTGAGATGAAAAATGCAGCTAGGGTTCATTTTCTGCCATTTTGAGAGGAAGTAAAGGAGTTGAGTTGGATATCAGCATTCTTCAAGGAGAATCAAGCATCCAAGGACCACATCTATTGTGTTTTACTCCTTTTCTCTTTATTTTCTCTTATTCTAGGTCATGGACATGAATCTTATTATGATATTTTCATGTTCCATGGCTAGCTAAGCAGTTTTTAGGGGTTCCTTTGGATCCGTCTATGTATATTAGTTATTTTGTAACCTTTTGAGTTAATTATGATTATTGGTTTTGTTCAACCATGTTTCTCTTAATGCTCTTGATTGTTTAGCTAACTTTTAATGTGATTTGATTAAATCTATTGAACTAGATATAGGGATTTAGGTTTTAGATCATAGATATGGTTGATGCATGTTTAATTTCATTCTAGTAGAAGGGTGAGTTAATTAGCTAATGGGATAGAAATATACCCCTTGGTCATGCATAGCAAGTGTTGAGAATCAATCTTAATAAGTGGAGTTTGCTCTAGTTCTTATGGAAATATAGTGAACTAGGTAAATGACATATGATTAATTGACCTAGACATAGGCTTTTAGCTATTTTAGTTTCTCAAGCTAACAAAATCATTTCATGTATGTTGCTCAAAAGGGTTGCATATTACCAACTGAAGTAGTTAGTGAAAAAGGATCCCCTATTCTCTAATCATTGTCTCTTATTCTCGATTTAATGCTTTTTAGTCTTTGAAATCATAATCAATTCACAACCTTTTTCCCTTATTGAATGTGCTTGAATAGAAGTAATTGAGCTATTGGTTGATATTTAGCATTAGACTTAGTCCTTTTCCTCGTGGGAACAATATCCTACTTATCATTTTATTACTTGTACGACTCGTGCACTTGCGGTGTAAAAAAGGATCAATAGTGGCTGTAGTTAGTGGTCATAATCATCTTCACTGTCTTTGTCTGACTTCCTTCCTGGCTTTTTCTAGTGGGCATTCTTAACTTAGTAGTTTCATGTACTCTTTTTGTTAGAGCTGACAATGTATAGAACGAAAGAATAAAAGTCCCTTTTTTTGAATCGTATAACTTGAATCTTCTATTTTCCATTTCCATTTCCTACTTTCTTTTTCCTTTTCTCTGGGATGAGTCCAACGCTCATCAAATAGAAATATAGTTAGCCTTACTATGTTGTCCCCAGCTTGGAACTTGGCTAATATAGCGAAGTAGCAAGATAAAGTCTCAATACCCCAGGTGATGGGATCTGTGCTTTACTGGAAGTTGTGGTCCTAACTGCCCACAGGGTTAAAAGCTTTTTAATCTGCAGGTGTTTTTGACCAAGTCAATTGACATTCATGGATGCTCCGTAATTCGAACAGGGTCCACGTGTTAATTGACCATCAGTAGACATTCCAAGGTATAACCGGGATCTGAAGAAAAAACTTGGACTCAATTGAAGGGTTTGCATGATGTTTGGTTTTTCTAAGCAACTGTCTTTTCAACTATTGTGACACTTTTGTGAAGTCCACGTGGTGCATTCTGACCAGATAGATGTGGTTAGTGCTCTACGCGCTATGAGGAATGACTTTTGAAATCCAAAGTGTTAGGACAGAATTATCCTCTAATTGTCTTGCCTCTATAAATAGAGGCTAAGGATTCCTCTTTCACACTTATTGTTCCTCTCAAAACTCTGATGACCTAAAGTAATTTCTTGGGCTTTTCAGGGGCAGAGAAGTGTGGTTTTGGGCTGTTGGTAGCGGTTTTTAGCAGTTTTTAATAGTTCTTCCTTTTCTAGTCATACATTTTCTTGTATTTCTTTGAGGTGTATTTGTAACATCATGAAAAATCATGTTAGGCTTGTATAAGGTTACATAGCTAGTCTAATACTTGTTTAGCATGTTAGTTAAGTTTAGTGACAAACTAAGTTAGTTTAGACACTTTACTGTGACACAGAATGTGATAAATGGCCTAAAATGACTCATAAAATAGCAGAAACTGCTACTTGAAGGGAAACATGTGTGGATAACTTGTTTCTAGGTCACAAATAAGTTAAGTAAGGTGTGGTCAAAGTTTCAAAACAATAGGAGTTAATTTAGTATTTTTAGGCATACTAGTTGTGCTTTTAATGTCGAATTGACCCCCAATAGATACGGAAAAATAGAGAAAAAGTGCAACAAGATTTTTAATGAATCTTAGGATTTGTTTTGAATTTCTTGGAGGTTTGGAAACTAGATTTAGAGGAATCTAAGTGTTCATAGCAGATCGAGTTTTCCAGTACCATATTAGTGGTTATCTTATAAGAAGCAAAATTAGGATTTGCTTCTTTTATTATTTTCACTCTTCATAGCAGAGAAAAGAAAAGAGAAGAGAAGAAGAGAGAAAGAAGAGCCACAACCGTGGGAGAGAAAGAGGAATAGGAGAAGCTCAAGGGCAAAGGACAAGCTTGAAAATCTTCATCCAAGATCAGAGGAATGGGTGTTTTCTAGCTTTGATTATCCACCTTTTTTATGTTTTGGTTTTAGGCCTTTAGATGGAGAAATTGGATTTTAAAGAGGGAAAACTAGTTTCTTTAGTTACATTCTTATTTTCATTGATTGGAATTGATTGTTTCAACTTGGTGGAAACAAGATAGATGGATTTATCCATAGTTTTAGCTAGTTGGTTCTTGAGATGGAACTTAGATTATCAAAGAACCAAGATGGTGATTTTTGGTGTTTGATCCAATTGTAGTGAATTAATAGGTTGTAATGATGTTACAACATGTTTAGAAGTTGTTGGTGATGTTTAAAACTAACTAGAAACCAATTTCAGATGGTTGGAAATAAGATTTAGGCCTTTGATGCCCAAAAAGAGGGGTTAGGTCAAGCTAAAAGGGATTTTGATCCATAGTCCAAATTAAGAGGTTTAAGTTGGTGATTGATGATTCCTAAGTGTTTAATAAATGATTAGGGACCTAAGATTACCTAGAAATTTGATTGGAATGGCCAAAATCCAAGAAAAGAATAAACAGAATAGTGCTACGGTTCTGCAGAAGTTCTTTGGTTCAGAGACAAGGCTCGTGTCTGAAGACACGCAGGGGGGTAGTGTCCTTCCCTGCTAGTTGAATTCGTGAAACAGTGTTCATAGAGTAAGACACCGAGGGGGGCATGTAATCAGACATGGCCCATGTCCGAAGACACCGGGAGGGGGGCCTATAATCAGATATGGCCTATATCTGAGGCCAGAATCTCCAAAAATGTTCATTTTTGGATGTTTTGATGTTATAGAATAGATGGGATCATTAGTAGAAGTTTCCTAAAGTGTGTTAAGGCACAAATGGAGATATTTTCAAGAGGGAAATTATCACCTAGTATGTATGAGGAAGTATAAACCTTTGAGCATTCAAGAGTTATAGTTTACCTTAGATAAGTATCTAGCACCTTAGGCCACTTTTGTGGTAAAGTATGTCACTTACGAGTAATGAGTAATGAGTTAGTGTAGATTAAAGTTCAATTTATGAGTGGCAAAGTGTTGCTTAGATATCACTTGGGAGGTGATGAGAAAGTGAGAAACCAGTGCATAGTTGGCAAGAGTTAAGGGCCAAAGTGCCAAGTTAGCAAGAGTTGAGTGACATAAACCCTAGTTGGCAAGGGTGGAAGCTATAGTGCGTGAAAGCTCTTAAAGAGTGAAATAGAGTTAGTAATGCGAAGTTAGAAAGTGTACTAAGTCTAGTTGGCATTTGGATCAGTGTCATAGTGCATGAACTACTCTTACAAAGAAGAGGTTTTCTTAGTAGGGCAAGATGGACTTAGTATAGAGTTATGTGGTAATTATGTTAGAGTTAGGACATAACTCTGCATTGTCACACACTGCACATCACCTATACTTGCTATCCCTAGAGAGCAGTGAGTGGAGGCATCCACTCAAAAGTTTGGTGATGATATCCACCTAGTATACGGTAGACTACTTGGTAGACTACTTAGTAGTAGAAGGAGAATACTTGTTATAGTAATAGACTTTGCCCCTACTAGTTAGGCTATAAGAGGTCCCACGTTAATATGATAGAGTATCTCAATGAGCAAGGGGAATAATTAAGTATCATGGCAATACACCTACATTGCACATACTTTTCTTTGAGCATACATCATCACATCATTTCATAATTTATTATTTGTTTAGTTTAGATTTTTGTGTTCTTGTGTGTATGTTTGGTTATTGCATTGTGCCTTCGGTGACAGCTATATGGGCAGTTGTTAGGTCGATGATTTCTAAATGATTGTATGGGCAGTTATTTGTTATCATCGTAGTTTTGGATATCAGATCAGAAGTGTAGAATTGCTTAGGAACATTACATTGAGAGAGAAAATTTTGTAACGGTTCTTATGCAATGAGTTTTAGTATGTTTACTTGTTTTAGTGTAGTTTATTCATTTTTGAATGTTTAAACTGCTATTTTTGGTATACTTTTACTGAGAAATATAGTTTCTCGCCTCATTTGTTGCCATGTAAATCCTGGTGGAAGTTCATCCAAAGGCAAGAAGCAAAGTTTGAAGACTAGAATAGTAGTTTAAAGCTTTGTATTTATTTACTTTGCTTTTAGTTTGTATAAAAGTTTATGTACACAATGAGCTTTTTTGTGGCAATATGTATGTATATAACTTTTAGTTTCTGCAAGGCTCTCCATTATTATTTACTTAAATGATATGGATTAGTATGATGTTAAGTTTAGAAGTAGCATAACTAATGCTATTTATCCTAAAGTATGCTTGATATACTAGGATACCAGTATTAAGGTGTTACATTATGATATTAGAGCAGTTCATCTTATTGAGTCGGGATATGGATTGACTAAGGTTAGACACGTTTAATGTTTTTCCACTAATGCTATGCATTTCTTGTCTCATATGTTTGATGTGATGCTAGAATTGCATGAGTTGCCTTAGGTTGGTTTGTTGTTAGCTACTGTTGCATAGTTACAAGATGTTGAGACTGCAGCTCAATATTTGTTGTTTCTGTGTGTACAGGAAACTATGACACCTCTTATGCGAACTCGAAGGAATAGGAGCTCATTTGGTGAAAGCCCTACTTTGGCAGAAGCGTTAATGGCAATGGCATTAACTATGAAGGAGCACGTTGCTGTTGTTAGCAGGATTCTTGAGAGGATTAAAGCTAATCCATCTCAACAGTTAGTTTCTCTAGTGGCAGTAGAAGATCAGTTAAGTGAAAGGGAGAACAAGTCAGTAAGTTCTCTGAAAAGGAAAAGGACAAGTGTTGAAGCTAGTGAGAGTATTTCTTGGTCTCAGTTTCTGCCAGATAAAGGAAAGCAGGTTCAAGTGGGAGAGTGGAACCAAGAGTGCACGAAGTTTGGAAGGAAGCATAGTAATCAGAAGTTCACCACAGGTGAAAAAGGAAAATCAGAATAGACAGAGTTAAAGAAGGGTCAGTGCTTTAAGTGTGGGAGGTAGCATGGTGGTAGACCTTGCTTGGCTGGGCAATCCGTATGCTACAAGTGTGGGCAACCAGGACACTATGCTAAGGAATGTCCGCAAAAGAAACATGTGCAGTTAGATGCCAAGACTACAGTTTTGTGGAGAGTTTGAGGCAATGTGACCTACGGGTTCAGGAAAAGGTAAGCGTATGATTTTGTTTCTTTAAAGTTTGGTTGAGATTATTTTAAGTGTGAGTTGCTTGTGACTTCTTGCATGAGGTAGACAAAATTTTGAGGACAAAATTTTAAAAAAGAGGGAGAAATGTAATAACTCGGAGAATCATGTTAGGCTTGTATAAGGTTACATAGGTAGTTTAATACTTGTTTTGCATGTTAGTTAAGTTTAGTGATAAATTGAGTTAGTTTAGGCACTTTGTTGCGACACAAAATATGGTAAATGGCCTAAAATGACTCAGAAAATAGTATAAACTGTTATTTGAAGAGAAACATGTGTGGATAACTTGTTTTTAGGTCACAAATGAGTTAAGTAAGGTGTGGTTAAAGTTTCAAGACAATCGGAGTTAATTTGGTATTTTTAGGCATACTGGTTATGTTTTTAATGTCGGATTGACCCCCAGTAGATATCAAAAAATAGAGAAAAAGTGCAACAGGATTTTTAATGAATCTTAGATTTATTTTGAATTTGTTGGAGGTTTGGAAACTTGATTTGGAGGAATCTAAGTGTTCATAGCAGATCGGGTTTTCTAGTACCACATTAGCGGTTATCTTATAAGAAACAAAATTAGGATTTGTTTCTTATATTGTTTTCACTATTCACGGCAAAGAAAAGAAAAGAAGAGAGAAAAAAGAGCCACAGCCATGGGAGAGAAAGAGGAAGAGGAGAAGCTCAAGCACAAAGGCCAAGCTTGAAGATCTCCATCCAAGATCAGAGGTAAGGGTGTTTTCTAGCTTTGATTATCCACTTTTTCTATGTTTTGGTTTTAGGCCTTTAGATGGAGAAGTTGGGTTTTAAAGAGGAAAAACTAGTTTCTTTAGTTAGATTCTTATTTTCATTGATTGGAATTGATTGTTTCAACTTGGTGGAAAACAAGATAGATGGATTTATCCATAGTTTTAGCTAGTTGGTTCTTGAGAAGGAACTTAGATTAGCAAAGAACCAAGAAGGTGATTTTTGGTGTTTGATCAAATTTTAGTGAATTAATAGGTTGTAATGATGTTACAACATGTTTAGAAGTTGTTGGTGATGTTAGAAACTAACTCGAAACCAATTTCAGATGGTTGGAAGTAAGAGGTTTAAGTTAGTGATTGATGATTCCTAAGTGTTTAATAACTGATTAGGGACCTAAGATTACCTAGAAATTGAATTGGAATGGCCAAAATAAAAGAAAAGAACCAATAGAATAGTACTACAGTTTTGCAAAAGTTCTCTAGTTCAGAGACACGGCCCATGTCCGGAGAGACGGGGGGGTAGTGTCCTTCTTTGCTAGTTGAATTCGTGAAATAGTGTTCACAAAGTAAGACACTAGAGGGGTCGTGTAATCAGACATAGCCCGTGTCTAAGGCTAGAATCTCCAAAAATGTCATTTTTGGATGTTTTGAGGTTATGGACTAGATGGGATCATTAGTAGATGTTTCCTAAAGTGTATTAAGGCACAAATGAAAATATTTTCAAGAGGGAAATTATCACCTAATATATTTGAGGAAGTATAAACCTTTGAGCATTGAAGAGCTATAGTTTGTGTTAGATAAGTATCTAGCACCTTAGGCCACTTTTGTGGTAAAGTATATCACTTAAAATTAATGAGTGATGAGTTAGTGTAGATTAAAGTTCAGTTTATGAGTGACAAAGTGTTACTTAGATATCACTTGGGAGGTGATGAGAAAGTGAGAAACCAGTGCCTAGTTGGCAAAAGTTAAGGACCAAAGTGCCAAGTTGGCAAGAGTTGAGTGCCATAGACCCTAGTTGGCAAGGGTAGAAGCCATAGTGCGTGAAAGTTCTTAAAGAATGAAATAGAGTTAGTAATGCAAAGTTAGAAAGTGTACTAAGTCTAGTTGGCATTTGAATAAGTGTCGTAGTGCATGAATTGCTCTTATAGAGAAGGTGTTTTCTTAGTAGTGCAAGATGGACTTAGTAGAGTTATATGGTAGTTATGTTAGAATTAGGACATAACTCTGCATTGTCACGCACTGCACATCACATATACTTGTTATCCCTAGGGAGCAGTAAGTAGAGGCATCCACTCAAAAGTTTGGTGGCGATATCCACCAAGTATACAGTAGACTACTTGATAAACTACTTAGTAGTAGAAGGAGAATACTTGTTATAGTAACAGACTTTACCCCTACTAGTTAGGCTATAAGAGATCCCACATTAATATGGCAGAGTATCTCCTTGAGCAAGGGGAATAGTTAAGTATCACGACACTACACATACACTACATATAATTTTCTTTAAGCATACATCATCACATCATTTCATAATTTATTATTTGTTTAGTTTGGATTTTTGTGTTCTTGTGTGTATGTTTGGTTATTGTATTGTGCCTTCGGTGACAGCTATATGGGCGGTTGTCTGGTCGATGATTTTCAAATAATTATATGGGCAGTTATTTATTATCATCGTGGTTTCAGATATCAGATCAGAAGTATAGAATTGCTTAGGAATGTTACATTGAGAGAGAAAGTTTTGTAATGGTTCTTATGCAATGAGTTTTAGTATGTTTACTAGTTTTAGTGTAGTTTATTCATTTTCGAATGTTTAAACTATTGATTTTGGTATACTTTTACTGAGAAATGTAGTTTTTCACCCCGTTTGTTGCTATGTAAATCCAGGTGGAAGTTCATCCAAAGGCAAGAAGAAAAGTTTGAAGACTAGAATAATAGTTTAAAGCTTTGTATTTATTTACTTTGCTTTTAGTTTGTATAAAGTTTATGTACACAAAGAGCCCTTTTGTGGTAATATGTATGTATATAACTTTTAGTTTCCACAAGGCTCTCCATTATTATTTGCTTAAATGATATGGATTAGTATGATGTTAAGTTTAGAAGTAGCATAACTAATGCTATTTATCCTAGAGTATGCTTGAAATACTAGGATACCGGTATTAGGGTGTTACAATATCCGCCTCTGTTCTCTATTTTTACTCTCTAGTTTCCATGTCAAGGCAGAGGGCCTCTATCATTTTTATTTTTAGTAATCTCCCTTTTTCCTTTTCTAAAATGAGTTGGGACATCAGTGATGATGGGCCCAACTCCATATTTTTGCTCTCTGGAGCACTTTCTTTGTCGTGCCGTGAGAGATGAAGGAGGCCCCACTAGCTCGTGGACCTTCTCAGGGTACAGAGGCTGATATTTGTAGTTTGTATAATTGACTGGGTACGGAGGGCGATATTGACTGCCCCATGCCAATCTAGGGTAACCCTTCTTACTTACCTTTGTGGGTGTTTCTAGGGATTAAATGGCCAGGAAATGAGTAGCTGGGCCTTGGAGATTAGTTGTTGAAAACCCCATGGTTATAGTCCACGGGAGGTGAGTTTATTCATGGGTTGGAGATGACATCTAGGACAATGAGTTTGATTTCCAGATTGAGGAGAAAATAATAAACCTCGTAAGCTATTTAGTGTTGACAAAGGGTGGTCAGTAGGATTACGAGTACTAGATTTCGGCTCTGGAGCAGGCTGAAAAGGTATGTTTAAGTCGGACAGAGGGTGAACACTACATATTTTTGTATGGGGACCCCTTAATTCAATAGGGACTCCAAATACCATTCATTGAGTTTCAAACTGCTGTCGTCTACACTCTCCACGTGGCTCCGTCTTAGCTTCAACCCAACAATTGGGGAAACATCCTAGCCTTCAAACAACTTTGCCAGATAGTCAGATTGCATTACTCAGAGAAGGCATTCTTTTATTTCTTCACATAATGGTGCCCCCAAGGGGGAAACGCAAAAGAACTGGCTCACACTCCGGTCAATGCCAGGTCGGAAGGTCTTTGGTGTCTTCCAGGATAGCTTTAAGAACTTCTAAACAAAGTTCTTTAAGCTGGAGGCGGTGCCAATGACCCATTCGTTCTTCCTGGATGCTGAAGGGGAGTCGATGTTTGACTTGTACTAGACCAAACAGGCGTGGGATACCTCCCTTAGATTGATTGAGATAGAGAAGCACAACCTTGATCAAGGCAACACTAAGTGTGTTGATTTCTTGACTATGTGGGCTCAAGATATCGGCCTCATTTCTTGTAAAGACTTACTAGATGCAGCTGATGATGAAACTCTAGTGGCCATTCTAGGAAGAGTGTAGGCCACAGTGTGTTTTTACTTTTTGTATGTAGCAATTTCTTTTATTTTTTCCTACTATTTCTGACTTGTCCATTTTACAAAAAACATGGCATCTGAGAATACTCTTGCCACTCTTCTAACCCTAAAAGCAAGGAATGAAGATGCTGGGCCTTCCAATACTCTAGTAGACATCGCTTCGGCATCTTCCATCCAGGATATGGAGATCAAGGTTGGTCTGACGTAGCTGGAGGAGTCTCCTTAGCCTCTACAATGCAGAAGAGAAGAGTTGTTGAAGGCAGCAGGACAGAGGATCAAGGGAAAATGGCGGTCGTTGAGGTGGATAACGATGGTCCAATTTTCTTATTCTGGAATAACTCAAAGCTCAGGTCATTCATAGACTGGTACCTCTTGGATGATAAAGTTGTGAACCATGTCACCCAAGATAGTTAGCCAGAAATTCTCACAATGATCCAGACCTACGGCCTCCACCTTGCTATCGGAGCCCGTTGCGTAGCGAACCTGAGGGTGACCGAGGAGGAAGGAAACCTACAAGTTAACCTAGCCCACAAGGCCAAAGAGGAAGCCGAGAAGGCCAAGGATGATGCTAAAGCAAAGGTCAATGAGCTGAATGGGAAGCTAGCTGACTTGGAGGACGATCTTAGGAAAGAAAATGCTTGCTCTGCGAAAATTGGGAAGGAAGTCACCAGCCTTCATGCTGAGAATGAAAGCCTCTGATCCCATATGATACTGTTGTAAAAGGATACCCGATAGCTGATAACAATTTGCACAAATATCAGCTTGGAGTAATTCCAAAATACAGTAGACTAAGTTCAGCTCTTCAACCCCGGGGTGGTTCTAGCATTAGACGCATTGGACTCCAGGAAGGTGATATGAGATGACTGTCTCATCCATCCGGTCTCTCAAGATGACGAAGGTGTCGCTGAGGTTCCAGTTGCCTCTATCCAAGATCAGACCATTATCGAAGGAAATGGCAGAACATCTGGTACTGGTCTCTAGAGTTTAAAGGGTAATGATGACTCAACTTAGTTTGCTTCCTTCTCCTTTTATATATTGCATTCCTTTGTCCCCTGCGAGGGGCATTTTATTTTTGCAAAGACAATTACCCCGGTCACCTGGGTATATTTAATGCATTCTCATTGCTTTATAACTTAACGTTGTATGCGTTTCTTTTCCATGATCCGTACTGGGTCTAATGCCCATTGTAAATGTGCATTTGGTAACCACCTAGGAACTTAGGAGGATTTCATTTGA
The DNA here is from genome assembly GCA_029884595.1 of Ormosia semicastrata. Lineage (NCBI taxonomy): Eukaryota > Viridiplantae > Streptophyta > Magnoliopsida > Fabales > Fabaceae > Ormosia > Ormosia semicastrata. Next base: position 66,955,512 of record JAQQTO010000061.1, on the reverse strand, counting down.
GTTACAACCTTAGTCTAGTGTCCAACACCCAAAACATTTGAGCACTCATAATTCCACTTAGGACTAGGTGAAAATTTAAAGTGATCCATAACCGAGATCTTTAGCGTTTATGGTTTAATTCAGAAAAATTCCTGTCACTAAGGAATTTTCAACTTTAGAATCGATTTAACATAAGATATTCACCGTAGGTACCTAACGACAGACCATAGATTTCGTAACCTGTGTTGCCAACTAATTATAACCACAGAATGGTTATAGCCAAGTGCTGAGGATTTGGGTATGTGACCCTAACTCACGACCAAAACACTCAAACGGGTTTTGTGGCTTATTCCTCTTAACCTAGAATCTAAGAGACCACAGATCCTATAAGGAGCGTGCTGTAGACATTCTCAAGGTGTTCTCTGGCTTGAGGGTCTTTGAATTATTAAAAGAAACTCTGAATCCTATCAGGAATGGGCTCAGTAGACATTCCCAAGATATATTTTAGCTTGAGGGTCTATTGAGACTTGAGTGTAAGAAGATGCATAAAAATTTCATTTTATTGATTGAATGAAGGATTGAAGTCCGTACAAAGTATGTGCTCACCAAAATTAGGGCAAATCAACCAAATAGAGAACAGAGTTAAGAGTGATATCCTTTGATACAATAACAGAACCTTTACTAGCCACTTTAGAAAGTGTTCCATCTGCAATTCAGATTATTGAATTGTTAAAACATGGTGAGTATTTTTCAAAAACAATCATGTCTAGTCATATGATTTGAAGCTCCTGAGTTTACTATCCATGAATTTGTTCTTCCTTGACTAACATTAAGTGCACTTAAAAAATTACCTTTCTGTGCTACAGATGCTGTACTATTACTTGTGCCAGTATTCTGTAGATTTTGTTGTAGTAATTTATGTAGCATCTCCATCTGCTCCTTGATGAAAAGGCTTGTTTCTAATGCAGTGGTCACCTTATCAGTCTTAGATGTACTAATAATGGTTGTATTGCCACAATTTTCCCTTCCTTGAAATTGCTTCATATCTGCTGGTCTTCCTTGGATTACTCAGCATATGTGATAAACACAATTTCCATATATTAGTTAACCCTCATATTTAGTCTCTTGGACCTCTTATATGCTTAATTGATTGGTTTTGACCACATTTTATAAGTTTGGGCTCAAATTGGGCTTTATTGATTTTTTTTAGCATTATTAGAATTTTACATTGTTTCTGTATTTCAGTCATATCTTGAGTTTCAGATATCTAAACATTATATATCTTACTTTGTAGGAAATATAAAGAGATCTCTATAACTTTCATGAAGAGACCTAGAGCATAATCGGATATCTAGTTGACCAAATTGGGCTTGGAAGTCAGAACTCGGGTTCTGTCATGTAACCCGAGCAGTGTGCACTAATTGGTCCATAATTTGGGTTATAGGTGTGATATGGACCTGAAACTGGTGGCATTCGAAAGCTAAGATATAGATCTTCAATTCTTATGACAACATTTATTGAAACTATGACGTTTTGATAGTGTTTTCATCCTTTGAAGTCAGCTGATGGAATCAGACACCTGTTGAGAGTGATTTGGGATAACTTTCTCATCTTAAGCCCAATTAAAGTGATTTCGATGGCCAAGGAAAGCTAAGTGGCATAGGACTAACTTTAACCTAGGGGAAAGTTAGGATTCTTAATGTTTAGGTTAGTTATTTTTGTATAAATAGGGAACTCAAGATAGATAGAAGGCCAAGCCATTTTTACTTGATTCTTCTACCTAGAGTTTTCTCTTTTCTTTTGCAAACCATGTGTGGTAGCCATAGAGAGCTAAACATTTGAGATCAATCCAAGGATCTTAAGAAAATTATGGTTTGGCTTTGAGATTCTATTCTAAATTTTAATTTTGAATTAAATTAATTATCTTTTTCTTCTCTTGATTTGGATTTCGAATTACATGATTCAAGATTTCTGTTGTGTGATGTGATTTAATTGAATCCTTAATCCTAATTAATATTTATGATTAAATTATGATTGATTAATTATGGTTTAGTCACATGAATTGAAGAAGGTTAGGTTGACAAATTTGTTAATTTGGGTTAATTGAATTCTAGTTGTTAAACTAACATAGGTTGCATGATTCTAGCGATTATGGATTTATGAATTGTTTATTAGTTAAATTCTAGGTGATTATCTATTGTTGAATTCTATGTGGTTGATGTAGAGATTTTGGTCAATCATAGATTAACTAATTAATTCAATCAAGATGCTTGTTTAGTGATCGATGACAAGCCAACTAGATTTCTGACAGTTTCTTGGATTAGTTGCTTTGCAATTTAATTTTCTTTCTTATATTGAATTATTAAGTTTACATTCTGCATACACAATCCCCCCTATGTGATCTTGATTTGGTTTGATTAATATCTTGATCCTCAAGAGACGACTCAGTTCACTGCCTTGTACTATAAGTTATCGCTAGAACTAGAATTTTATTATTTTGTTGAGCTCGATACTTGAATCAATTTTGGTGCAATTTTCGAGGATCATTAGGTGTTAATTAATCATTTCAAGACTTTAACTAACTCCCTAACCCATTTTCTTCTTTGTTTTTGTGGTTTTCAGGTGAAGATGAGTGATTTCAGGTCAATTTTCTAACTTCTGTACAAAAGTTTGTGCTCAGAATGACCTGCAACTTGGACAGTTGAAAGGAAAATGGCATTTTAAGCAAGGCTATTAATGAGGTCACTCATATTTTGGCCAAATTCCATCGTTTAGATAACTTTTTCTATTTCTTAAGATTTTTTATTGCATTTTTTAGTTTCATTTTTGTGTAGCTTTCATGCTATAGTGCTCCCCTGATTTTTAAAAAACTTTAGATATAGTTTCTGTTGAGTTTTTGTGCAATTTTTACCATTGCTTTGTTTTTTTTGTGTTTTGAGTCGGTTTTGAGTCCCTTTAGTGCTATCTGATGCATGACTAGGTCTTTTGATAGTCATGTACTTGATATTGATCTTGAAATTGAAAGAACCTTGCATTTATTGAATAAGACTCGTAGGATTAGTGAAAGCATAACATCTGAGGTTAAGATTGACATTGATTTTGAAACTGAAGGTGAGCATATAGATCACACTACACCTATAGCTAATAACACTACACCTGATAACATTGCACCTATAGCTGATAACATGCAAAATAAGACCTTAAAGGAACTAGTTGCACTTGATGTGAACTACCAACCTTTGTGCATTCAGTATCTTGATTTGAATGCTGATTTTGAACTTAAATCTGGTTTAATTCACTTGCTGCCTAAGTTTCATGGCCTTGCAGGAGAGGACCCTCATAAGCACTTAAAGGAGTTCCTTGTGGCCTGTTCCACTATGAAACCACAAGGAATTGCAGACGAACACATCAAGCTGAGAGCCTTTCCTTTTTCATTAGATAGTGTAGCCAAGGACTGGTTATACTACTTGCAACCAGGAGCTATCACTAGTTGGAATAACATGAAGAGACTTTTTCTGAAGAAATTTTTCCCTGCCACAAAATCTACTGTAATCAGAAAGGATATATGTGAGATTAGACAGATGAGTGGTGAGACCTTGTTTGAATACTGGGAGAGATTCAAGAAATTATGCGCAAGTTGTCCCCACCACCAAATCAGTGATCAGCTATTAATTTATTACTTTATAAGGGCTTGATGTAAATAGACAGAAGCATAGTGGATGCTGCAAATGGAGGTGCCCTAGTTGATAAAACCCTAGCTACTGCCAGAGACCTGATTGCAAACATGTCTGCCACAATTTGGTACTAGAATGCTATGTCCTTGTTATTATGCATATAGGGGAGATTTTATGCTTATATTGGTTAAATTTCCTTTGGATGTCTCTCTATATGACTATGACCAATTTGTATGTATTCGTTAAGTGATTAAGTGGATTTATAATTTGTATTTAACTTGGTAATTTTCCTAATGTAGGATGGGCTTAAAATAGAGGAATTGGAGCAATTCAAGGCTCAAAAGCCCAAGAGAATGACTAAGTGGCACTCCAGGAGAGAACGCCGTGGCGCAGGTTGTTGCACGTCGCGGCACAAAGATGCATCATCAAGCTACCATACTGAGACCTGAGGCTAGAGAGCCATGGCGTTAGGTGACTGACTTAATGCACGCCGCAGCATGAGGTGCAGAATTGAGCCCATAAATAGAATTTTATTAGATTTTCTTACGATGAATTTCTAGGTTGGAGAAGTTGCGCTTGACTCTTCATTTTTTGAGGCTAAAAGAGGCCAAGGGAGCCAAGATTGGAGGCTATCTTCCTCATGGGGGAGATTCAAGCATCATTGGCAACATCCATAAGCCTTTCCTCCTTTCTCCCTTTGTTTTCTTCTTTTTCTCATTCTTTGAGCTTGTATTTTGATTTTTATTTTCGTGTTCAATGATGTAGCAGCTGTTTTAGGGAATACTTTGAATCCTTTTTATGGATATTAATGATTTTGTTTTCCTTTGAGTTTTTATGGATGTATGGTTTTGTTCAATTGTATTGTGCTTAATGCTCTTGAGTGTTTGATCATCATTTAAAGTGATTTGATGGAATCTATTGAACCTAGACATAGGAATTTAGATTTGAGATCATATGTATGGTTGATGCATGTTCAATTTCATTCAATTGGCTTGGATAAGTTAAATCGCTAATGGGATAGAAATATACCTATTAGTCATGCATAGTGTGTGATTGAGAATAAACCTTAAAGAGTGAATTTTGTGTTAACTCTCATGGAAACATAGTGAGTTGGGCAATTGAAACTATGGTTAGATGACTTAGACATAGGCTTTTAGCTAATGAAGATTCTCAAGCTAACCTAATCATTGCCTTCATATTTATGAAGAGGATTGCATGTTGTTAGTCGAAGTAAAGGACGAAGAAGGATTTCCTTAATCTCTAATTAATTATCTTTATCGCTTTTTAGTCTTTAGTTTAATTTATTTCCCCTATTTTTATGTTCTCGAATAAAATTAGGTAAGCTATTGGTTAATATTTAGCATTGGAAGTAAACTTATCCTCGAGGGAACGATATTTACTTTTCACTTTATTACTTGAATGACCTGTGCACTTGCGGCCTATTTTGGGACAAACAAGTTTTTGGCGTCGTTACCGGGGATAAGGCATTATTTCTATATTGCAAATATTGACAATGAGTTTATGTAGTTCTAATTCAAGTTTTGTGTTTAGTTCAATTCAATAAGTCCATTTGGGACATGTTATAGTTTTCAAGTCTTTAAGTCTTTATATATGTTAATGGTTTTATGTTTTTGTTGTTGTTTTTGTCTAAATTTGTAGTAAGTTTGATTTTTATAATTTTGTGTTAGTTTTGTTGTACATACCATAATTTAAGCCTTTTGGACATGTTGTAGTCTTTTAGTTTTAAGTCTTCACATATATGTAGTTATAGTTTGATTTTATGTTTTTGTATGTTTTTTTGTTGTACATACTGCAATTTAAGCTTTTACACACATTTTGGAGGTGTTAGGGGCCAAAATGGAGCACCAGTTCTGGCAGAAACTGGTCTGCTGCATAATTCTACAGCATGACTTATCATGCCAAGCTGCAATCTTTAAAGCGCCATCGCGCACGTGCACGTTTTCTGCAGAATTCTGCAGCTTTTTACTCACGCTACGACTCAGGCATGGTTACGCCGTAACGCAGTACCCTGTTTTTGCTTTTTCTGTTTATTTTCTCTATTTTTCTTTATTTATTATGCTAAGTGCTAATTTGGCTGCTATTTTGTTATGCTCAAGTACCCTATAGACCATGTCCAGCAAGAAACACATTCACTTTGGTTTGGGGGAGTATCTTTACATGTTTTCATCCTTAATGCTTAATGTTTACACATGTTTTGATATTGTAAGTATATGCTAGTGATAGTCATCATGCTTTCATGATTATATCCTGTTTTGGCTATTACTGGTGAGCTGTTGATGCAAGTTTCAATTTTCCTCACTTTGTACATGTTGTTATGCATCCTTGAATGGAAAATGATGGATCTTTGGAATGCATGACATATTTTCAATTGCTAGTGTGTGATGGTTGGCCAATGATATAAATGCTTGTGAATTGCCTCTGTTTTGTGAAACCATTTGCGATCTTGAAGTATGTCAATGTAATCTAGTTTGTTTTTATGCATGCTGTGTTTTTCCACTTAGATGCTTATTTAACTTTGGAAAGATATGAGTGTTTGTTTAGAGAATGTTTATGAATTGTGCATGTGGATGATTTCTTTTATCCTTGAAGTTGTTCTCCAACCCTCTTGAGGCGAAATCCTAAATTGTGTATGATTGAGGAAATGATTAGGGCATTGTTTGGACCGATTGAGCCTTTTCAAGCTTACCTTACATGATTTTATCATAGGTCCCTTTTTGAAGCCTTATACTGTTTAGCTTTATTTGTTTTTCATTACCATTGTGTTCGTTAACCTGTTAACTATTCTAATGCATGTGAAAGCAGTGCATTTTCTTTCTATCATCAATGTTTATTGAGTTCATAATGTGTTATTTCTTGAAATTAGTTTAGTGATTAGCAGTATTCATATCTTCAATACAAAATAATCCTGAAGGAATCAGATGCACTGAAAGAAAAAATCATTGCTTTGTTCTAAAGAAAAAAGAAAAGAAAAGAAAAAAGCAAAAGTAAAGCATAAGTAAAGTAAAGTTCGAAAAGCATCAAAATGGTTCTGGTGAGTTTTCTACATTCACTATTGAATACCCTGCTAATATCTGTTAGAGACTCAAGACTTGAAATATCATGTTTATGTTTCTCAATGTTGGTGTTATATCCTATCCTTTTATTCTGTTACCCACTACCCTTGGCCTTACATTATAAGCTATGAAAGTCCCTTTTGATCCTCAGTTATGTGTGATTTACATTAGTGGAGAGAGGGTTAGATTAGAATTTTGTGGATTCTTTGATTTGTATCTGTGTGTAGGTTCATAAACTTATCTGGATGAGCATGATTTGAAAAAGATAAGTTTGACTTGCATGCTTGTGGGAAATGTCATGTCTATGATTGGAAGCTGGATTGAGGGCATGTTTAGGATTGTATATGAGTTGAGCTTAATTGTGAGGCATGTACATCTCTTGAGGGCTTAAACAATCATTATACACTGGTTATGGTTAAATGAAAATTGAAGTGTTGAATGTATATGAGCATGAATTAATTAATGTGAGTTTACTTGATCATACTTTGTGTTGCTCGAGGACTAGCAACAACTTAGGTTTGGGGGTGTGATAACTCCATGAAATGTAATTATTTATGCCCCATAATTGTGCTTCATAGAATGCTATGTCTTTGTTATTATGCATATAGGGGAGGTTTATGCTTATATTGGTTAAATTTCCTTTGGATATCTTTCTATATGATTATGAGCAATTTATATGTATTCGTTAAGTGATTAAGTGGATTTATAATTTGTATTTAACTTGGTGATTTTTCTATTACAGGATGGGCTTAAAACAGAGGAATTGGAGCGATTTAAGGTTCAAAAGCCAAAGAGAAAGACCAAGTGGCATTCCAGGAGAGAGTGCCACGATGCAAGTTGTTGCATGTCGCGATGCAAAGGTGCATCATCAAGCTGTCATACTAAGACCCGAGGCTAGAGAGCCACAGCACAAAGGAGTTGAGCCACGACACTAGGTGACCGACTCAATACGCGCCGCGGCACAAAGGAGTGTGCGCTGCGGCGTGAGGTGTAGAACTGAGCCTATAAATAGAATTTTATCATACTTTCTTAGGATGGCTTTCTAGGTTAGAGAAGCTGCACCTGACTCTTCATTTTTTAAGGCTGAAAGAGGCCAAGGGAGCCAAGGTTGGAGGCTATCTTCCTCATGGAGGAAGATTCAAGCATCAATGGCAACATCCATAAGCCTTTCCTCATTTCTCCCTTTGTTTTCTTCTCTTTCTCATTCTTTGAGCATGCATGTTGATTTGTATTTTTGTGTTCAATGATGTAGCAGCTTTTTTAGGGAATACTTTGAATCCTTTTATGGATATTAATGATTTTGTTCTCCTTTGAGTTTGTATGGATGTATGGTTTTGTTTAATTGTATTGTGCTTAATGCTCTTGAGTGTTTGATCATCATTTAAGTGATTTGATGGAATCTAATGAACCTAGACATAGGAATTTGGATTTGAGATCATATGTATGGTTAATACATGTTCGATTTCATTCAATTGGCTTGGATAAGTTGATTCGCTAATGGGATATAAATATACCTCTTAGCTATGCATAGCGTGTGATTGAGAATAGACCTTAAAGAGTGGATTTTGTGTTAGCTCTCATGGAAACATAGTGAGTTGGGCAATTAAAACTATGGTTAGATGACCTAGACATAGGCTTTAGCTAATGAAGTTTCTCAAGCTAACCTAATCATTGCGTTCATATTTATGAAGAGGATTGCATGTTGTTTGTTGAAGTAAAGGATAAAGAAGGATTTCCCTAATCTATAATTGATTATCTTTACTGCTTTTTAGTCTTTAATTTAATTGCTTTCCCCTATTTTTATGTTCTTGAATAGAATTAGGTAAGCTATTAGTTAATTTTTAGCATTGGAAATAAAATTATCCTCAAAGGAACGATCTTTACTTTTCACTTTATTACTTGAATGACCTGTGCACTTGCGGCCTATTTTGGGACAAACATCAAGTTGGACCAAGTAGGCAATTCCAACAACTAAGTCCAGTTACCACAAAATTTGAGCCTTCATTTGAGGATTTGGTGAAGTAAATGGCCACAAATAACATTCACTTTCAGTAGAGGATAGAGGCCATCATACTAAATTTAGAAACTCAAATTAGACAATTGGCCTCTACATTGAGTCAGCTGCAGGCCCAAGGTTCTGGACAACTCCTTTCCTAAACAATTCCTAATCCAAAGGGGAATGTGAGTGCCATTATGCTGAGGTATGGAAAATATGTAAAAGCATCAACTGAACCTCAACCAGCAAGCAAGCATTAACCAGCAGAAGAAATAGTTTTTGATGAACTAACCCAAAATTCTGAGGGTAAGAAGAAATCAGTTGTTGTCAATGAGCAGTGTAATGCCCTTTTTTGGGAGAGAACGTCACATTGTCAATTACGATGCGGAAATAAAATTATATAAGTTAAGACCCAGTTCTTTATAATATAATATAAATTTATTTGATTATAGTTATGTAATTAAATTGACGAATATTTTTTTATAATAACAATAATTAATAGACACAAGTGATGAAACATAAATGGAAATAAAGAGTAAAAAAGTAAAGCATACATTGGAATTAACATTTGCATATTCATATATATATATATATATATATATATATATATATATATATATATATTTATCAAACTGTTTGGTTACAAAGCCTGGTACACCAAAAAGCAAAACTATACATTCCCTAAAGGATCATACATACACATTCTCAAGATATCAGAAATATACAGCCCACTACAAAAGACATCAGGCCCCCAAAATAAAAATACTGACAGCCATCAGTAGCTACCAGCAATATCAGTCCCTCAAATGAGGAGGAATCGTATCAGGATCCTCCGCGAGGTCATCCTCGGGGACCTCCTCGGGGTCTTCCTCATCTGAGGAAACCTCCATAGAAGCCACAGAGCCACGGGCCAGGGCCCGAGCTGTGGAATCAAAAGAGTCCTCTTGGGGGGTGTAGAAGCAGTTACACCACATCTCCCGGATGGGCAAATAAAACTCCAGATGTAGGCTGATGCAGCAGGTAAAGATCGGCGGCTCATGACTCCTCCAAGCCAAAGCGATCGACACGTCTCCCACGTAGACACAGCGGTCAGAATTCAAGTTAATGTTCCAGCACTCTGGCCGTCCAAGGAAGGTCAGACGCACATCACCCAGAAATTCGCGCATGCGTGCCTCCATGCTCCACAGTAGATGCTAATCGTAATCAGGCCAGAAGCCGCGGAAATCGGGAGCTCCAACCTCCTTGCCGTCGTCTTCGATGGAACACAATACATAGGTAGAAAATAACAAAAATGCAGGAAAGAGGTCAGACATCCTACCACCATTACCAGTTACAGCAGCAAGAAACAAAACGGCGCAGAGCGCCCACATAGCATATTTGACAGCAATGAAAGTAGTAAACAGTAAGCAGCAGTAATAATCAACCAAACAGTTCCAGGAAGTTATATACACATATCAGTAATACAACAGTTCCAATTATAAAGATGAACAGATGCCAGATAATATACGGACTCACTATGCACATGCATACAAAGTCAAAATCTTACTCCATGGAGCTAGACACAAACGGTCGGACAGAAAGATCAAGAGACACGTCTGCAACTTGGCTGCCGCGGCCAAAGTGCTATAATTCATCAGTTTATCCACGTGCACATCATGGCATTGTACAGACAGTCTACACTAGATCATGACATAGGGTAGTGTCCGGTCAGGATCGTTGGTGCATTTGCATCGGTCTGCCCCACGGACAGAAGAGCTACCAACTATCCATTGCGAGGTACCCGTACCCCGACGCCCCCATGGTCAACAATATGACCTACACTAGTCTACTCGCACCTGCACTAAGGTGTGTTCAACTCCTAGGCAACTCGGCCTTAACAATAGTCCAACAGACATTCACAATGCATACAGACTCTATGCATAATCATGTATGATCATTATTACATACTATTCCACAATATGCCACAATTGGCCAAAGTAAGACTCAACACTATCATTGGTCACTCACATGGACCCACAATAACATAATATTGTTATTAAATAAATTATTACATTTTTAAGGTGTATTATGAATTCTTGCTTAGGTTTAGCTTTTCTAACAAAGTTTGTCTTTAAAGGAATTCTCTTAATTAATTAAATTCTCTTAGGTAATTTATTCTTATACACTTAGAAGGTTATTCTAAGATCTCAAAGTCTCACACTCTCTTGTTCTTACCCTAATTAAAATTTCCCTAAGTCTTATGAAAAATTCCATTCTTAGTTCTTTAAAATTTATCAATTTCAAAGTATAATTTAATTTTCCAATTTGTTAATTCTTGCATCCTATTAATATTAATTTAATCACTAGATTATTAAGTCCCATGGTTACCAAAGTTGCACAATCATGCCCTAAATAGCCTTAGAGGCCGTGGCCTCTCTAGTGATTTAAGTTCCTAAATTTTTTTCTTCATTAATTACATAGTGCATACTTGATTAATTATGTTTTCCATTTATTAAAATTGTTCACAAAGAACCCCACATTTTGGGCCTCAAAACCGTGGCCACCTATGGGAGATTCCAACATTATTTTCTTCCATTTCATGCCTTCTAATCCAATCCAATATATCAATATACACAAACAAGCAATCTAATGGCATAAACACATTATAAATAACATGCAAACATACTAATCATGCAAACAAAGAATAACCCTCTTTAGGGTTTTCTCACAATCAACCACAAACAAGGTTTCTAAGTGCTAAAAGAGGTTAAGGAGGAGTGTCTTCCTCTTACCTAAGTGAAGAACAAACAAAGAACTCCCTTGACGCTCTTTGGATTTTCTAATTTGGTACCTCCAAGAACCCTAAAATTTCAAACTCATTAAAATAGCACCATTGCTTGAAAAATAAAGCATGGATGGTCACCAAAAAGACCATAGAAACGAAAATAAGAAAAGGGGATGAAGATTCAAGAAGCTTACCCAAAAAGCCCTAGGCTTGAAGCTTGAAGAAAATGGTGAAAATGATGGATTTTCAAAGAACCACCAACTAGTAAAGTGTTTAGGAGATGGAGAGGATTAAGAAAATAGGGTAGATGACATTTTTGTGATGGATGAGGGGATTATGGGGCTGCTGGCCGAATGGGTCTAGAGAGAAGGAGGAGAAAATGGTTTTGTGAAGAAGAAAGATGAAGCTTAGAGAGAGAAGTGAATAGGAAATTAAAGTAATAGCTTTTGAATTTTGAAAGCTTGCATAGTTTTAATGAAATGAATTAAAGCACAAATTTCTCCCCCAAAAAGTGTGCAGCCGTGAGTGCATGGAGAGAGGAGAGAGAGTGTGTGGCTTCCATAGGAAGCTTGGAGGAAATTTCCAAGAAGCTTGCTTTGGAAGCTTTGCATAATTCTCAATAAAGTACATAGTAAGGTTGTCTCCTTAATTAAATACACTTGATAGATGATTAATTACACTATTAGAATTATTTTCCCAGAGAATAAAAATTACAGTTGATGAAAATAATATTTTATTGTTCATCGGATAATTTTATGATACAGTGATTTTATTTATCAGATAAAACCTTAGAAAACGTAAACCTTGTAAACTGTGCCCGGCCTCGGGTTTTGTAAGATCCCCCATTGACACGTTGACAGTTCAAGATTTACCAGCTTCAAGGAAAACATTTCGTTATCCCGGCTCCACTCAGCGTACACGTAAAACGAAGAATATACTACAATATTCGACGTTTTCAGAAAAATCCACAAAAATTTCTAAAAATCACAAATATTAAAAGATGACTATTCATCACAAAACAAACAATTTTCTGGAGTGTTTGACTGACTTTGCTCAGTGCGCATGTAAAACAAGGAATATATTAAAATATTCAGCATTTCCGAAAAATTCCAGAAAAATCTCCAAAATCATGAATATTGGAAAATGACTATTCATGATGAAGCAAATCATTTTCGGGGTGTTACACTGACTCTGGTCAATGTGTATGTAAAACGAGAAATATATTCACATAAAATGAAGAATATATTAAAATATTCGACGTTTCCAAAAAAATGCAGAAAAATTCGTAAAAATTATAAATATTATAAAATGATGATTAATGACAAAATAAATAATTTTCAGGGTGTTACAACACTCCCCTTCTAAAAAGGAATTTCGTCCTCGAAATTTACATACCTTATAATAACTGTGGGTGTTGGTTCTTCATCTTGTCTTCCAGCTCCCAGGTTGCGTCTCTAGTCATCTCGTTCCAGATTACCTTCACCAATGAGATCTCCTTGCCTCTGCTTTATCCTTTGATCCTCGATTCTTACAGGAGATGCCTCATAAGTTAAGTTCTCTTTTAATTGTACTGTGTCTGGTGCTATGACATGACTTGGGTCAGGAAGGTATTTTCAAAGTTGTGACACATGGAAAACATTATGAATGTTTGAGAGGAAAGGGGGTAAGGCTATTTGGTAGGCTACAGGACCTACACTGTGAATAATTTGGTATAGTCCAGGGAATTTTGGAGTGAGTTTTCTAGATTTCAAGGCCCGGCCTACCCCAGTCGTGGGTGTGACTTTCAGGAATACATGCTCGCCTTCCTCAAACTCAAGAGGCTTTCTCCTTTGGTCTGCATAACTCTTTTGTCGGCTCTAAGCTGTCCTTATCTTCTCCTTAATCATTTTAACCTTCTCAATTGTCTGCTGTAAAATCTCTGGTCCAATAGTAAGGCGCTCGCCGTCTTGGTACCAACATAAAGGCGTTCGACACCGTCGTCCATACAATGCCTCATAGGGTGCCATCCCTATGCTCGAATGATAACTGTTGTTGTAGGTGAATTCTATGAACGGTAGAACGTCATCCCAACTTTCAGTCTGTTCTATAGTGCAGGCTCTAAGCAAATCTTCCAAAGATTGGATTGTCCTCTCCGATTGACCATCGGTCTGTGGATGATAAGCATAACTCAGACGTAACTTTGTCCCTAACGCTTCTTGCAAACTCTTCCAGAAATTTGTAGTAAATCTCGGATCCCTATCCGAAACAATACTTGTAGGTACACCGTGTAGTCTAACAATCTCCCCAATATAGATCTGAGTCAGTCTCTCCAGTTTGTATCTTATGTTGATTGGGATAAAATGTGCTGATTTCGTGAGTTGGTCCACAATTACCCAAATTGAGTCATGACATTTTCTTATCCTTGGCAGTCCGACTATAAAATCCATTACAATGCTGTCCTATTTCCATTCAGGAATAGACAATAGTTGTAGCAATCCCGCTGGTCTCTGATGTTCCACTTTAGCTTTTTGACAAACCAGACAAGTTGATACACATCTAGTGATGTCACTCTTCATTCCATGCCACCAGAATAACTTCTTCAAGTCTTGATACATTTTTATTATGCCCGGATGCATACTCAACTGGCTTGTATAAGCATAGTTGATGATATATTCTCTAAGCTCTTGGTCACGGGGAATACAAACTCTCCCACAGAATCTCAGAATTCCATCTGCTCCTTCCTCAAACGCTGTTTCATTGCCTTGCCCCATTTGCTCTCTCACTTCTTGTAAGAACTTGTCAATCTTTTGCTTTTCCCTTATGTCATCCATCAGCTCGCTCGAGATGGTAACCATATTCATGCAGGTCTTCCCTGGTTCTAACTCCACAAAAGACCATATATCTCTGAACTGCTCTAGCATATCCTTTTCCTTGATCATCAGGGCAGAGACACTGATCATCTTTCTACTTAGAGCGTCTGCCACAACATTTGCCTTGCCAGGGTGATACAGAAGTTGGACATCATAATCCTTCAGGAACTCCAGCCACCTTCGCTACCTCATGTTCAACTCCTTCTGATCATACAAATACTTCAGACTCTTGTGATCACTGAAGATGTTGAACGTCGCTCCGTAGAGAAAATGTCTCCATATCTTCAGAGCAAAAACTACAGCCGCTAACTCTAAGTCATGTGTTGGGTAGTTCTTCTCGTGCACTCGCAACTGCCTTGAAGCATAAGTCATTACTCTTCCATGCTGCATAAGTACAGATCCTAGCCCTTGGTATGTAGCGTCACAGTACACCTCAAATTGTTCATTCGGATCGGGTAGCACTAACACTGGTGAGCTAGTTAGCTGATTCTTCAGCTCTTGGAAACTTTGCTCATAGTTGTCGGTCCACTCAAAAGCTTGGTTCTTCCTCGTGAGTTGAGTAAGAGATCCAGCAATCTTAGAGAATCCATCAATGAACCTCCTATAATATCCAGCCAAACCCAGAAAGCTTCGGATCTCTGTCACTGACTTTGGTAGTTCCCATTGCAGCACCGCCTCCACCTTCGATGGATCGACCGCAATCCCTTCCTTCGAGATTACGTGCCCCAAAAATTTAACTTCTTCCAGCCCAAATTCACATTTTGATAGTTTGGCATACAATTCCTTCTCCTTCAGAATCTGAAGAACTATACTGAGGTGTTCAACATGGTCCTCCTGATTTTGAGAGTATACCAGAATGTCATCAATGAATACCACAACGAATCTGTCCAAGTAAGGACGAAAGATTTGGTTCATGTAGTCCATAAAGATAGCTGGTGTATTCGTCACGCCAAATGGCATCACTAGATATTCATAATGACCATATCGGGTATGAAAAGTAGTCTTAGGTACATCCTCCATCTTCACTCGTATCTGATGATACCCAGATCGTAGATCGATCTTTGAAAACACTGCTGCTCCTTTTAGTTGGTCCATTAAATCGTCAATTCTTAGGAGTGGATATTTGTTCTTGATAGTCACTTTGTTCAGCTGCCAATAGTCCACACATAATCTTGATGTACCATCCTTCTTGCGAACTAATAGTACTGGTGCTCCCCAAGGTGACACACTCGGTCTGACAAATTGCTTTTCCAAAAGCTCCTCTAGTTTTTTCTTGAGCTCAGCTAACTCTGTCAGTGCCATCCTATAAGGTGCTATACACACGAGACCAGCTCCCGGTATAAGGTCAATAGCAAACTCTATTTCTCGCGCCGATGGTAAACCAGGTACATCCTCAGGAAAGACTTCAGGAAACTCATTCACCACTGGAATTGTGTTCACATCAACCTCGCTCTTGACTTTCAAAGAAAACAGTAGCATGTATCTGTGAACTCCTTCTTTCAAGAGAGCTTGAATTCGGTTGGCCATCAGAAAATCTAGAATCCTTATCTATAGGAAAAATTATGATTTTTCTGGAACAGTCTAATAGAACATGGTTGGAAGACAACCGGTCCATCCTTAAGATTATATCTAGTTGGGAAAGGGGTAAACAGATCAGATCGACTGAAAAGGTTCTGTTAGCCATAGCAACCATTACCCAAGAGGGGGGGTGAATTGGGTAATTACAAATTTTAATACAACTTTGACAAATTATACATTTTGAATAACTCAATTAATAAATGCAGTGGAATAAGTCTAATAAATGTACAACTATTGAGGATTACTCAAATACAACTTGGGATATATGATGAACTAAGTGAATAAGCTAGATATCAAGTTGTAACAATCAAAACATTAAGATATGCAATAGATAAATATATTTCACCAAATACTGAATTTAAAGAGTGTAGGGAAGAGAGAATCAAACTCAAGAATTTATCCTGGTTCAGTCACCAACCACTTGTGGCCTACATCCAGTCCCCAAGCTTAACTTGAGATTTTCTTCATCTCCTAGACTTCACGGGTGCTAAGAAAACCTTTGTACATACAAGAGCACTCCTCACACCTTGGGATACCTCACCCTTGTGCTAGAGCCTCCAATTCTTCAAGCTTCACAGGTGCTTGATGACCTTTACAATCAAGAGCACTCACAACACCTTTGGGATACCTCACCCTTTGTGTTTGAGTCTCACTACAAGGGATACCTCACCCTTTTCTCTCTTGAGGGATACCTCACCCTCTTACAATGATTTCAAGGTGAATAAAAAGAATAGAAACTCTCACAAGAGTAGATATACAACTTGAAGAACAAAGATTTGATAATAAAAAAACTCTCTCAAGAGTGTATAATACAAGTTGAAGCTCAATGGGTATAAAGGATTCATACTTTAAAGCTTAAAATATGATTTTGATATTTCAAGGATCAAACCAATTATTCAAGAGTTTCTCTAAGTGTAAATGCTTCAAATATCACTTATATACAGAGCCCAAACGATAAAATAGCTGTTGGTAGTGTTTAATAATGATTTTCTATGAAAACTAGCCATTTATAACCGTTAGAAACGTTCTTGGACACTTGGTAATCGATTACAAGCTTTATGTAATCAATTACAAGCTTTCTGGGCACTTTGTAATCGACTACACACTTTATATAATCGATTGTAATCGACTACACACTTTATATAATCGATTACACGGCTTCTGTCAACGTTGTAATCGATTACTTGACTTGTGTAATCGATTACACCATTTCTGGTTTTCAAAACCGACTTTAAAAGGTCATAACTTCTTCATTTCTTATCTAATTAAAGCAAATGACCACTCATTGAAAAGATCTTTGAGTTTATTTTCATACGAAAGAATTCAGAACAAAACTCAAAGTATTTTGAAAGATATGATCAAAATAGTAACCAAAGGTCAGATTTTCAAAACTCAAACTTTAATTAGTCATAACTTTTTCGTTTCTTATCCGTTTAAAGCAAATGACTAGTCATTGGAAAGATCTTTGAGTCTATTTTCAAATGAGATAAGTTTCAAAGTAAAACTCAAATTATTTTGAAAGTTATGATCAAAAAAGTAACTATATGTCAGTTTTGCAAAACACAAACTTAACTATTTTTCATAGATTTGAAATACCACCAAGACTAGCTTTCCAAAAACATTTTGTTGGGCATTTAAGCATTTTAGAAACACTTGTAAAGATGTTTAAAACTTATTTGAACTTAGTGTGATTCCTTTTTACCTTTACACAAGATCTAAGTCCTATAAACTATTCTTGAAGAACATTGGGACTTGATCTTTTGCTACCATCAATTCTTGATATAATCCAAGCTTCCAAAGAAAATCTTCTCTTCAAAACTTGCAAAAGCTTGGAACATATTTTGATTCTCATCCTTCTTGAGTTAAGCATAGTTGTGATCTTTTGCTTTCTAGTTGCAATGCTCATTCTTGGTACTTGGACTATCCTATAAAGTATTGCTCACTTAAAACAAGTATAGTTAGTCCAAATTCATAATTTAATATATTAATATGCATGATTCTTAAATATATAACTCTAGTAAGTCTAACATGCATATAAGAATGTTGCATATATCTCATTGCATGATTATTAAGTGAAGTATAACTAAATAAAGTACATAATCATGCATGATCCAATATATCTCATCAAGCATATCTATGTAACATGATCAACATTCTTTTGTGATGCATTTATCATTTATTAAGCACAACTATAAAGCATAAGCATCATTCTTTTTGTCTTGTATTTATCATCATCAAAACTTAACATATTAAACCATTGGGGCAAACCTATTTCCACAATCTCCCCTTTTTTGATGATGACAAATCACCAAAGAAAAAAATATGTTTAGCAATATATAAGAATATATATATTCATGTAAGCATATCAAACAATAAGCATAAGAACATATTTTTCTTTCCAATTCTCTCTCCCCCTATTTGACATCAACAAAAATGCTTAGGAAGGAAATATAATATTTTCTCCCCCTATAGATAAAACTCATGTTGTCAAGAAGGGTAGGATCTTCTCAATGAAAGAATCGAAAGATATGAAGTTTAAGAAAGTTTACCTTCTTTCATTGATAGAGGGAAAGACAATAAGAGATGATAGCATTAACAATAAAGCACTTCATATCAAACAATGATGTAAGCTAAGGGATATAAACAACAGTTTAAGAACTAGACTTTCCCTCAAAATATGCATATTATCAAAATATTAAACATAATAGTTTAACATAGTTATGCATATATTTATAGTCAACAAGGATATGGAAGAAGGATATGTAAGATAAGCTCCCCCTTATTGAAGCACAAGATAGATAAAGGGAAATATGCATGCCAAGACCATATAAGCACATTACCATAAAGAAAAGCAAGGCATAGATACATATTCTTAATCCCTCAAACAAAACCATTTTAAAAACTTCTCCCCTTTTCAAAAAGAATTTTATAATAACACATTAAATTTCCAAAAGCATTTTAGAAGGGTAGAAGGGTTTTATATTGAAATCACATATTCCTTGAGAGTGATCAAATCTAAGTCAAAAGAGTATTTGAAAGTACATTACCTCTTTTTCACATTGAACAAGAGCCTTGAAAGATAAAACACTTTTGAAGAAGAAGACTTATCTTTTGAAGTATGAATATTGATTTCTATAGAACATTTCAAAAGATTTATTTGAAAACTTTCTTAAATACTCTCTCAAGATTTAATAAACATTTCAAAGCAATGAAGAGAGTACTATATTTATAGCACAAATGGAATGATTTCCAAATTTTTTTTAAGACAATTAGGATATGATAATACTTTTAAAATCTTAAAACAAGTTCAAAAGATTCTCAAAGATATGGAACTTGAAAAGCTTCTTTCAAATATGATAGGAGATTTTGCCTTAAAAAAAACTTTTTAATCAAATAAGAAATTCTTTTCAAAAAGAGCATGATTCTCATAAATGTTATACTACTAAGAAACCATAGATCAAGAGAATCGTAGATATCAAACATTCATCATGATGAAATATGCTATAGGAATCAAAGAATGTATAGAACTAATATCAACCATATATGCAATGACAAAATTAGCAAGTTAATATCCAATTAAGTACTTTGTCAATGCTAAGCATACTTCTCATGTAAGGAAAGCATCTAATCTTTTAAGATCAATTTATCAATAAGTATTATATGATCCATAGCATATAGAATACAGTAATAGTTTAGAGATAGAGATACTTATTGGGTTAGATAGAAAGTGATGCTCCTTTAGAATGTTCTTCATTTTATAGGTCCTTTGAGTTTGTACTTTCTTCTATTGAGTATTTCATTCCATTGCACTTGAAGAAAGTCTCCTCATGTCCCTTTTCATTCAACTCTTCTCATTTATCCATATATGCATGACACTTTAATATTCGATGGCTATACTTGAAGCACATAGAGACACTTACAAAGCTAACTTTAAAAATTCTTTAAAACATAGGTTAGCATCAAATATCATTGAATCTCATTTACAAGCATAATTTAGATTGATATATAATATAAAACATGTATCACATTATTAATCATGCAATGTTAGTTCTAACAAGAATGCATGAAGCACATATGCACTTGAATCCACAAATATGATTTAAGCATTTTAAGGCATGATTCAAGTTTATCAAGAAATACATGATCAACATCAAAACTTATATAAGCATTTTGGGGCAAACAATGATCACGTTAGGCATGTAATATCAAGTAAGGAATTTTAGTACTCACACATACCAAGAACAAAAAGTCCCTTATTGTAATGAAAGAATTAAAAAAATATGGAACTATAACTTTCAAAACCAATTATGACTCATTTCAAGATATACTTCAATGTAAGAATAATTGAAGTTCAAAGACAAGTTCAAGGCACAAAAATGAATCATTTACTTCTTGTTTTCAAGATATGAACATATTAAGCAATTTCAAACAAGAAGACATATAACATTTTACTTTCCAATCTCCAAGTGAGTATATAAGACGATTAAGCATCAAAGAGAAAGGATTAGAACTACTTATGAGCATGTGCATTTCCATATGTAAACAAGGAGAATTGGTCACAAGCTCAATAATAGAGGTATTACTCTAAAGCATATTTTTCCAAATAAGGTGTGTACTTATCTAACATGTTAATACATGTAAAGATACTTTTAAGACATAATGTTAGAAAAAGAACAACTTAAAACATGTTAAGGCATAAAATAACTTTCTACTTATCCAAATATCACATGATATTCTATTTAAAGCATAAATAAGGATAAGAGATTGATATCACCAAAAGTATACTTTTTAAGTTTTTGTAGGTGACTCCAACTTTCATGCCTCAAGACTCCTTGAGAATGTTGTGGTTCTCCATGCCATTCTTTTTATGTTTTCATCACTCTTTGAACCATTTCAAATTTTTGAATCTCAAGTAGCATAGTTTCACTTCACTTCAATGCATGCTTGAGTTAATAATCACCCTACAATACAATTCATAATACTTTCTTTGGTATCCACTAATTTTGGATCCATAGGAGTTAATCATTGATTATTAATCCATTATGCTCTTATAAATATTAATTTTTCATAGTATGTAAATTGAGCAAAATAAATTAAATAATCAATTTCCATTAAGCACATAGCTAATAGCATGCTAGCTTTCATAATATATAGATAATTCAAAACATAGCAAGCATACCTAGGCATTGTAGAACCTCATGTACCAAGATATATAACAAATTAATGAGCTATGGTACAATAAGAATAAACATAATCATATGCTACACAAAATATTTAGATTTTACCAAGAGCACATGATTCTATTAATCACTTAATACCTACAAGGAATATACCTCAAATTTATTAACTTTACAAGTGAATGTTCATGAGAGGTAAAAACTTTTGATACCTTGGCCTTGTTGATTAAGGAAACTCTTTTCTTTACCCATTGCTTCTCTTTTGGTGTTTTGAACTTTGTAAGTTTCACATTTTGTACTTGAGAAGCTTTGGTTGGAGTCATATTCCTTCTTTGATCAAAACTTCTACCATTGGGCTTTGGAAGCATTCCCCTTGATGTTTCCTTCTTCACTTGACCAATTTGTCCATCCTTTTGAGAAGTTTTCTATATAATTGAAATGCTAGGAGGACATTTTGGTACTCACTTGAATGTTAGTACTAGGACATTTAAGGTCTTTAGGAACCCATACCATATTATTTCTCATATAAGAATTTCTTCTATAATTGCACAAATGAGAAATATGTCCTAGATGACCACAAAAATTGCAAACAAGTGAATTCAATGGTGGCTTAGTCCTTTGAAGATCCTTTTTGAAAAACTTGAGCCTTTGGTTGTTATCACATTCTAAACTATTTTTGCCATAAGCCTTGCTTGAATTTTCATGTGGAATAACATTAATTTTATTCTCATTAACAAGCATAGAATGTATGCAATTAAAATTATTAGCCTTAGCAAATTTAAAAGATAAGTTCTTAACTTGATTTTCTAAATCAATGCATTTTTCACAAGAAGTTGAGGTTTCACATTTCAAAGGCATTTCCTCATCGAGAAAAACATATTCATTTTTCAAGTTTTCAATTTCATTTTCAATGGAGGAAATGCTTTCCAAACAAGATAAATTTTTATTTTCTAAATTCAACAAACTATCATATAATTCATCATATGCACATTGTAGCTCATCATAGGAAGGACCATAATCAAGATAGGCATTATTTACCTCAAGGTTCTTTGGAGTCAAGTGGGAGGTTGTCACAATTTTTTGCACTAATGACTCTTCAAGGGAATTACCATCTTCCTCATTGTTGTGCATCAAAGCTTCAAGAGTATATATCAATTGGTTTTGCTTTGCCACCTCTTCAAATTGAGCATCATTTTGAGGATAGTTTTCATAACAAAATTCCTTCAATGGCTTTTGCTCTTCTTGCTCTCTATGTACAACTTTATACAAAAAATTATTGTTAGCAAGATAGATATCATCAAGAGTATCCCATATATCTTTAGCACTAGAGCAACTCTTAATTTTAGCATAAGCATCATCATTTAAACCACTTCTCAATATTTGCATTGCTCTAATGTTTAATGAAAAGCATTTCTTATTATAGTCATTCCAAGTTTGTTTTGATTTGCATGTAAATTCATCAAGCATAATATCCCACAAATCAAGATCAATAGATTGCATATAAATTTCTATTCTAGCTTTCCAATAAACGAAATTCACATCATCAAAGAATGGTGGTTTATTAATTTCAAAACAATTCATTTTGAAAAGCTTTCAATGGTTGCCAAACAAACAAGGATCTTTAACTCTAAGCGGTTAAGCTTTCACCAGAGCACGAAGCTTTGATACCACTTGTTAGCCATGGCAACCATTACCCAAGAGGGGGGTGAATTGGGTAATTACAAATTTTAATACAACTTTGACAAATTATACATTTTGAATAACTCAATTAATAAATGCAGCGGAATAAGTCTAATAAATGTACAACTATTGAGGATTACTCAAATACAACTTGGGATATATGATGAACTAAGTGAATAAGCTAGATATCAAGTTGTAACAATCAAAACATTAAGATATGCAATAGATAAATATATTTCACCAAATATTGAATTTAAAGAGTGTAGGGAAGAGAGAATCAAACTCAAGAATTTATCCTGGTTCAGCCACCAACCACTTGTGGCCTACATCCAATCCCCAAGCTTAACTTGAGATTTTCTTCACTATTTCCTAGACTTCACGGGTGCTAGGAAAACCTTTGTATATACAAAAGCACTCCTCACACCTTAGGATACCTCACCCTTGTGCTAGAGCCTCTAATTCTTCAAGCTTCATTGGTGCTTCATGACCTTTACAATCAAGAGCATTCACAACACCTTTGAGATACCTCACCCTTTGTGTTTGAGTCTCACTACAAGGGATACCTCACCCTTTTCTCTCTTGAGGGATACCTCACCCTCTTACAATGATTTCAAGGTGAATAGAAAGAATAGAAACTCTCACAAGAGTAGATATACAACTTGAAGAACAAAGAATTGATAATAAGAAAACTCTCTCAAGAATGTATAATACAAGTTGAAGCTCAATGGGTATAAAGGATTCACACTTTAAAGCTCAAAATATGATTTTGATATTTCATGGATCAAACCAAGTATTCAAGAGTTTCTCTAAGTGTAAATGCTTCAAATATCACTTATATAGAGAGCCCAAACGATAAAATAGCTGTTGGTAGTGTTTAATAATGATTTTCTATGAAAACTAGCCATTTATAGCCGTTAGAAACGTTCCTGGGCACTTGGTAATTAATTACAAGCCATATGTAATCGATTACAAGCTTTCTGGGTACTTTGTAATCGATTATACACTTTATGTAATCGATTACATGACTTGTGTAATCGATTACACCATTTCTGGTTTTCAAAACTGACTTTAAAAGGTCATAACTTCTTCATTTCTTATCCAATTAAAGCAAATGACACTCATTGGAAAGATCTTTGAGTTTATTTTCATATGAAAGAAGTTTCAGAACAAAAATCAAAGTATTTTGAAATATATGATCAAAATAGTAACCAAAGATCAGATTTTCAAAACTCAAACTTTAATTAGTCATAACTTTTTCATTTCTTATCCGTTTAAAGCAAATGACCAGTCATTGGAAAGATCTTTGAGTCTATTTTCAAATGAGATAAGTTTTAAAGTAAAATTCAAAGTATTTTAAAAGTTATGATCAAAAGAGTAACTATATGTTAGTTTTACAAAACACAAACTTAACTATTTTTCATAGATTTAAAATACCACCAAGACTAGCTTTCCAAAAACATTTTGTTGGGCATTTAAGCATTTTAGAAACACTTGTAAAGATGTTTAAAACTTATTTGAACTTAGTGTGATTCCTTTTTACCTTTACACAAGATCTAAGTCCTATAAGCTATTCTTAAAGAACATTGGGACTTGATCTTTTGCTACCATCAATTCTTGATGTAATCCAAGCTTCCAAAGAAAATCTTCTCTTCAAAACTTGCAAAAGTTTGGAACATATTTTCATTCTCATCCTTCTTGAGTTGACCATAGTTGTGATCTTTTGCTTTCTAGTTGCAATGCTCACTCTTGGTACTTGGACTATCCTATAAAGTATTGCTCACTTA
Source organism: Ormosia semicastrata (assembly GCA_029884595.1). Taxonomy (NCBI): domain Eukaryota; kingdom Viridiplantae; phylum Streptophyta; class Magnoliopsida; order Fabales; family Fabaceae; genus Ormosia; species Ormosia semicastrata. The sequence continues at coordinate 66,930,957 of JAQQTO010000061.1, read as the reverse complement.
AAACAAGCATAGTTAGTCCAAATTCATAATTTAATATCTTAATATGCATGATTCATAAACTATAACTCTAGTAAGTCTAACATGCATATAAGAATGTTGCATATATCTCATTGCGTGGTTATTAAGTGAAGTATAACTAAATAAAGTACATAATCATGCATGATCCAATATATCTCATTAAGCACATCTATGTAACATGATCAACATTCTTTTGTGATGCATTTGTCATTTATTAAGCACAACTATAAAGCATAAGCATCATTCTTTTTGTCTTGTATTTGTCATCATCAAAACTTAACATATTAAACCATTGGGGCAAACTTATTTCCACAGGTTCGACCTTCAACAATCCATGGACAATTTAGATAGACTTTAGTAGTAACTACAGGTTTATCAGTAGGGATAGAAACAGTTAAGTCGAAAGGTAAGGTGGACACTGGTAAACCAAGTCTTTGCACACAGTCATACGATATGAAAGAATGGGTTACCCCAGAGTCATACAGTATAGTTAGAAGATTACCTTCTATGGTGTCTTCCCCTTATATCAAATCTTCGAATTCGGAGGCTTCAGCTCTGCTCATGGTGTAAACTCGCCCTCCAGCTTGTGGTTTCTTGGCTCTCGCAGCATTAATCGAAGGTTTAGCCTTCGCCTGATTGCAATCTCGGGACACGTGGCCAGGTTTGCCACGTCTGAAGCAGATGATCCCCCTTATGGTGCAGTCCCTTGTGAGATGATCTTTTCCACACTTTAGACATTTCGAAGGATACGCCATGTTCTGGCCAGTCCAGTTCCCAGCAGAACCTCCGCCAGAGCTTCCACCCGTGGTTTGTTACTGATTTCCCATTGGTCGAGAATAAGGCTTCTTCTGGAAGTAGTTAGAACTATTACCGCCGCCTCTCTGGAACCTCATAGGCCCAAAGTTTTTGTTCCTCATATCTCTAGATTGCTCCAGAGACTCTACGTCACAGCATGTATCTAGCAGTTCTGAGAACTCATTGATCTTCAGGGTGATCACAGCCTTCTTCACCTCATACCTCAGTCCTTCTGTGAATCTCTGACATTTCCATGCTTCATTTGGCTGATGCTGAGAGTATGTTGAAAACTGTGACAAGTTTTCAAATTTGGCGTATACTCACTAATGGTCATATTCCCTTGTCGTAAGTTGAGAAATTCTGACTCCTTCGCGTGTCTTGTGCTTGCAGGAAAATACTTATCCAAGAATTTCTCCTTGAATAAGTTCCAAGTAATCTCATGGTTTGCAACTTCCAGCATTCTCTGCACTTCATTCCACCAGTTTTCAGCATTGGCCACTAGCATAAAAGTTGCATAGGTCACCTTCTTATTCTCAGCGCAGTTCATCCCTCGAAAGACTTTTTCTAACTCCTTGATCCACAGACTAGCCTTGTCCGGATCAAATTCTCCTTTGAATTTAGGAGGGTTGTGGCATCGAAACTCCGCCAGATTCTGAGCATCTGCAGTAGCCTCGAGCTGTTGTGCAGCCCATTCTTGTTATTGCGCAACTCTTTCCTGTTGCTGAGTAGCTTGCTCGGTTTGTTGTGCGACGGCCTCAGCCATCCTCTGCATTGCCGCTATAGCTGCTGTCATGTCTTCCCTTCGTGGCATCTCACTTTCTCAGAAAAGTTAGTTGCATACACTAGGAATACCAAATAATACACCTTTGCGTTTACTATTCAGAGAACACACAGTACAAACAAGACAGACTCAATCCCAAGACCCAAAGAAATATAAACTGGGGCTCTGATACCAACTTAATGTAACATCCCTTTTTGGGAGGGAACGTCACATTGTTAATTACGATGCAGAAATAAAATTATATAAGTTAAGACCCGATTCTTTATAATATAATATAAATTTACTTGATTATAGTTATGTAATTAAATTGGCAAATAATTTTTTATAATAACAATAATTAATAGACACAGTGACGAAACATAAATGGAAATAAAGAGTAAAAACAGAAGTAAAGCATACATTGGAATTAACATTTGCATATTCATATATATATATATTTATCAAACTATTTGGTTACAAAGTCTGGTACACCAAAAAGCAAAACTATACTTGCCCCAAAGGATCATACATACACATCCCAAAGATATTAGAAATATACAGCCCACTACAAAAGACATCAGGCCCCCAAAATAAAAATACTGACAGCCATCAGTAGCTACCAGCAATATCAGTCCCTCAGATGAGGAGGAATCGTATCAGGATCCTCCGCGAGGTCATCCTCGGGGACCTCCTTGGGGTCTTCCTAATCTGAGGAAACCTCCATAGGAGCCACAGAGCCACGGGCCGGGGCCCGAGCTGTGGAATCAAAAGAGTCCTCCTGCGGGGTGTAGAAGCGGTTACCCTACATCTCCCGGATGGACAGATAAAACTCCAGACGCAGGCTGATGCAGCAAGTAAAGATCGGCGGCTCATAACGCCTCCAAGCCAAAGCGATCGACATGTCTCCCAGGTAGACACAGCGGTCAGAATTCAGGTTAATGTGCTAGCACTCTAGCCCTCCAAGGAAGGTCAGACGCACATCACCCAGAAATTTGCGCATGCGTGCCTCCATGCTCCATAGTAGATGCTAATCGTAATCAGGCCAGAAGTTGGGGAAATCTGGAGCTCCAACCTCCTTGCCGTCGTCTTCGATGGAACACAATATACAGGTCAAAAATAAAAAATAAAATACAGGAAAGAGGTAAGACATCCTACCATCATTACCAGTTATAGCAGCAAGAAACAAAACAGTGCAGAGCGCCTACATAGCATATTTGACAGCGATAAAAGTAGTAAACAGTAAGCAGCAGTAATAATCAACCAAGCAGTTCCAGGCAGTTATATACATATATCGGTAATACAACAGTTCCAATTATAAGGATGAATAGATGCCAGATAATACATGGACTCACTATGCACATGCATACAAAGTCAAAATCCTACTCCATGGAGCTAGACACAAACGGTCGGAGAGAAAGATCAGGAGACACGTCTGTAACTCAGCTGCCGCGACCAAAGTGCTATAATTCATCAGTTTATCTATGTGCACATCATGGCATTGTACAGACAGTCTACACTAGATCACGACATAGGACAGTGCCCGGTCAGGATCATCGGTGTGTTTGCATCGGTCTGCCCCATGAACAGAAGGGCTACCAACTGTCCATTGCGAGGTACCCACACCCCGACGCCCCCATGGTTAACAATATGACCTACACTAGTCTACTCGCTCCCGCACTAAGGTGTGTTCAACTCCTAGGCAACTCGGCTTTAACAACAGCCCAACGGACATTCACAATGCATATAGACTCTATGCATAATCATGTATGATCATTATTACATACTATTCCACAATATACCACAATTGGCCAAAGTAAGACTCATCACTATCATTGGTCACTCACATGGACCCACAATAACATAATATTGTTATTAAATAAATTATTACATTTTTAAGGTGTATTATGAATTCTTGCTTAGGTTTAGCTTTTCATACAAAGTTTGTCTCTAAAGGAATTCTCTTAGGTAATTTATTCTCATACACTTAGAAGGTTATTCTAAGATCTCAAAGTCTCACACTCTCTTGTTCTTACCCTAATTAAAATTTCCCCAAGTCTTATGAAAAATTTCATTCTTGGTTCTTTAAAATTTATCAATCTCAAGGTATAATTTAATTTTCCAATTTGCTAATTCTTGCATCCTATTACCATTAATTTAATTAGATTATTAAGTCCCATGGTTACCAAAGTTGCACAATCATGCCCTAAATAGCCTTAGACGCTGTGGCCTCTCTAGTGATTTAAGTTCCCAAATTTTTCTCTTCATTAATTACATAGTGTATACTTGATTAATTATGTTTTCCATTTATTAAAATTGTTCACAAAGAACCCCACATTTTGGGCCTCAAAACTGTGGCCACTCATGGGAGATTCCAACATTATTTTCTTCCATTTCATGCCTTCTAATCCAATCCAATATATCAATATACACGAATAAGCAATCTAATGGCATAAATACATTATAAACAACATGCAAACATACTAATCATGCAAACAAAGAATAACCCTCTTTAGGGTTTTCTCACAATCAACCACATACAAGGTTTCTAAGTGCTAAAAGAGGTTGAGGAGGAGTGTCTTCCTCTTACCTAAGTGAAGAACAAACAAAGAACTCCCTTGAAGCTCTTTGGATTTTCGGATTTGGTACCTCCAAGAATCCTAAAATTTTAAACTCATTAAAATAGCACCATTGCTTGAAAAATAAAGCATGGATGGTCACCAAAAAGACCATAGAAATGAAAATAAGAAAAGGGGATGAAGATTCAAGAAGCTTACCCAAAAAGCCCTAGGCTTGAAGCTTGAAGAAGATGGTGAAAATGATGAATTTTCAAAGAACCACCAACTAGTAAAGTGTTTAGGAGATGGAGAGGATTAAGAAAATGGGGTAGATGAAATTTTTGTGATGGATGAGGGGATTATGGGGCTGCTGGCCTAATGGGTCTAGAGAGAAGGAGGAGAAAATGGTTTTGTGAGAAGAAAGATGAAGCTTAGAGAGAGAAGTGAATAGGAAATTAAAGTAATAGCTTTTGAATTTTGAAAGCTTGCATAGTTTTAATGAAATGAATTAAAGCACAAATTTTCCCCCTAAAAAGTGTGCAGCCATGAGTGCATGGAGAAAGGAGAGAGAGTGTGTGGCTTCCATAGGAAGCTTGGAGGAAATTTCCAAAAAGCTTCCTTGAAGCTTCCTTGAGAAGCTTTGCACAATTCTCAATAAAGTGCATAGTAAGCTTGTCTCCTCAATTAAATATACTTGACAGATGATTAATTACACTGTTAAAATTATTTTCCCAGAGAATAAAAATTATAATTGATGAAAATAATATTTTATTGTTCATCGGATAAATTTATGATATAGTGATTTTATTTATCAGATAAAACCTTGAAAAATGCAAACTTCGTAAACTGTGCCCAGCCTTGGATTTAGTAAGATTCCCCATTGACACATTGGTAGTTCAAGGTTTACCAGCCTCAGGGAGAATATTTCGTTATCCCGGCTCCGCTCAGCGCGTACGCAAAACGAGGAATATATTACAATATTTGATATTTTCAAAAAAATCCACAAAAATTCTTAAAAATCACAAATATTGAAAATGACTATTCATCACAAAACAAACAATTTTCCGGAGCGTTTGACTGACTCTGCTCAATGCGCACGTAAAATGAGGAATATATTAAAATATTCAGTATTTTTGAAAAATTCTAGAAAAATCTCCAAAAATCATGAATATTAAAAAATGACTATTCATGATGAAGCAAATCATTTTTGGGGTGTTACACTAACTCTGGTCAGTGTGCACGTAAAACGAAAAATATATTCACGCAAAATGAGGAATATATTGAAATATTCAACGTTTCCAAAAAAATACAAAAAATTTCCAAAAATTATAAATATTATAAAATGATGATTAATGACAAAATAAATAATTTTTGAGGTGTTACAAGCAGCAGCAGCTTGCAATGGCTCTTCCCTTTCCATAGAGAGCCATTGAGAGCAGAAAGATACATGAGGTTGAGAAGGACAGAGAGCTCCTTGAGACTTTCAAGAAAGTGGAAATCAATATTTCGTTGTTGGAAACGATCAAACATATACCGAAGTATGCTAAGTTCTTGAAGGAACTGTGTACTCACAAAAGAAGGTTGAAGCGAAATGAGAGAATTAACATGGGGCAGAATATTTCAGCCATCATCCAGCTTATGCCACAGAAGTGCAAGGATCCTGGGACTTTTGTAATTCCTTGCATAATAGGAAATCATAGATTTGAGTATGCCATGCTAGACTTAGGTGCTTCCATTAATGTATTGCCTATATCTATTTTTAATTCCCTTGAGCTTGGTCCTTTGCAGGCTACAAGTATGCTGATCTAGATAGCTAATAGGAGTAATGCTTACCCAACTGGTTTGGTGGAGCATGTGCTGGTCCAGGTGAATGAGCTGATTTTTCTTTCAGATTTCTACATTCTGGAGATGAAGGGGGAGTCACCCTCTATTAAGGCTCCACTCATTCTAGGGAGACCTTTCCTCAAAATAGCACAGACAAAGATTGATGTGCATGCAGGAGTTCTTTCCATGGAGTTTGGAGATTCTATTATGAGGTTTAATATTCTTGATGCTATGAAACACCCCATGGAAGAACATTCTATCTTTCATATTGATTTAATTGATGATTTGGTTGATAATTCATATGTTGACTTATATAAGGAGTTTCTTGAGATTGCTGATTTTGACGATTCTATATGCGATGATTTGTGTGCTTGTTGTGATGATGATAAGTTATGTTTTTGTGTTCTAAAATTTTTGTATTTTTAGGATATGATGAGTCTGTTCCTATGTTAGCAGATTGTGCAATAGGTGATATATATACAGAGGTTCAAGCAGCAGAAGCAGAATCATTGTAGTCCCCTAGATTACTTCCCTCTATAGTGCAGCCACCACAATTGGAGCTGAAGCCATTACCCGAGCACTTGAAATATGCATATTTGGAAGATAATGAGCAACTTCTAGTGATTGTAGCCAGAAACCTCAGTACTAAACAGGAGGCCAGATTGCTACAGGTTTTGAGAGATAATAAGATGGCCATTGGATAGATATTGGCAGATATTCCTGGCATTAGCCCTTCCACATGCATGCATAGAATTTTGCTTGAGGGTGGAGCTAAACTAGTGAGACAGCCCTAGAGGAGACTAAATCCTCTAATTTTGGATGTAGTGAAAAAAAAGGTGACCAAGCTACTACAAGCTGACATTATCTATCTCATCTTTGACAATCAATGGGTCAGCTCGGTGCAAGTTGTCCCCAAGAAGTCTGGAGTGACTGTTATGGCCAATCAAAAGAATAAGCTTATTCCCACCAGAGTACAGAATAGTTGGAGAGTCTGCATTGATTACAAAAGGCTTAATCAGGCTACTCAGAAGGATCATTACCCCTTCCATTTACTGACCAGATGTTGGAGCGATTGGCTGGCAAGTCACACAATTGCTTTTTGGAGATCCACATTGTATCTGAAGATCAAGAGAAGACCACATTTACCTATTCCTTTGGCACCTTCACTTACAAACGGATGCCCTTTGGCCTCTGCAATGTCCTTGACACCTTCTAACGGTGTATGGTGAGCATCTTTTCAGACTTTTTAGAAGAGTGCATGTAGGTATTCATGGATAATTTTACTGTTTATGGCTCTTCTTTTGATTCTTGTTTGGATAGTCGGTCTAAGGTACTGCAAAGATGTATTGAAACTAACTTTGTTTTAAATTTTGAAAAATATCATTTCATGGTAGAGCAGAGTATAGTTTTAGGCCATGCAGTCTCCAGTAAGGGCATTGAAGTAGAACCTACTACAATAGATGTCATTACCTATTTATCTCATCCCACATGCGTGTAGGAGATGCGTTCTTTTTTGGGACATGCGAGTTTTTACAGGTGCTTCATTCGAGATTTTAGCAAGATCGCCCTTCCATTATCTAATTTACTGCAAAAGGATGTGGAATTCATCTTTGACCAAAAATTCCAAGAAACTTTTGATCATTTGAAGAAGGCGTTCACTAGTACTCCCATCATCTAATCCCTTGACTAGACACTTCCATTTAAGCTTATGTGCAATGCCTCCAATTATGCAGTGGGAGTTGTCTTAACATAGAGAGTAGGGAGGGATCCTCATGTGATCTACTATGCCTCCAAAACTTTGGATACTGCTTAAGCCAACTACACAACTACAGAAAAAGAACTCTTAGCTATTGTATTTGCTTTAGAAAAATTTAGATCATATATGCTTGGTTCTAAAGTAGTTGTGTTTTATGAAGAAACCAAAGCGAAACTAGGATTAATTATATGGATGCTGCTGCTCCAAGAGTTTGATATTGAAATTCAGGATAAGAGTAGAGTAGAAAACCTAGTGGCTGATCATTTGAGCAGAATTGAGAGAGCTTCAGAGCCTCTAGCCATCCATGACTCCTTCCTAGATGAGCATCTTTTACAGCTACAAGGTAAGACTACCTCTCCTTAGTTTGCTGACTTAGTTAATTACTTAGTTGCTAGTGCAATGCCTACATTATTCATTAGGGCTTAGATTGATAAGTTAAAGAGGGAGTCTAAGTATTATGTGTGGGATGATCCTTATCTGTGGAGATTTTGTAGTGACCAAGTGATTAGGAGATGCATACTTGATCATGATTTTGATTATGTTCTTAGCTTTTGTCATGTATTTGCATGTACTGGACATTTTGGACCTAAACGTACAACTAGGAAAGTCTTGGACTCTGGTTTATATTAGCCTACCTTATTCCATGATGCATAATTGTTCTGTAAGTTATGTGAACAGTGTCAGAGAATAAGGAACATTTCTCACAAGAATAAGATGCCCCAGAAACCTTTGTTATTTTTTGAAAGTTTTATGTATGGGGTATTGATTTTATGAGACCTTTTCCTATTTCTTTTGGTTTTGTTTACATTTTTCTCGCTATTGATTATGTATCTAAGTGGGTGGAGGCAAAAGCCACTCGGATTGATGATTCTAAAGTTGTTGTGAATTTTGTTAGATCATAAATTTTCTGCAGGTTTGGAGTCCCGAGGGCCATCATAAGTGATCAGGGTTCATATATCTGTAATCGAAGCATGGAGGCTTTGATGAAGAAATATGGAGTCATGCACAAAGTTTCTACGCCTTACCACCCCTAGACTAATGGGTAAGTCGAGGTTTCCAATAGAGAAATCAAGCAGATACTTCAAAAGATAATTCAACCTAATAGAACGTACTGGAGTAAAAGGCTCGAGGATGCTTTATGGGCTTATCGAACTGCCTATAAGACACCGATTGGGATGTCCCCTTATCGGATTATCTTATACAAGGCATGCTTCTTGCCAGTGGAAATTGAGTATCGCGTACATTTTAGGTGGTGAAGAGGTGTAACTTGGACTTAGACTAAGCTGGCATGGAAAGGAATTTAGAGATTTTCTTTGAGGTATATGAAAGTTCTAAACTTTATAAAGAGAAAACCAAAGCCTTCCATGATAAGATGATTATGAGAAAAACATTTGAGATTGGTCAAAAAGTGCTTTTATATAATTCTCGTCTTAAATTAATGCCTGAAAAATTGAGATCTAGGTGGGAAGGTCCTTTTGTTGTTACTAATGTTTTTCCTTATAGTGTAGTTAAGCTTCAAGATGTGACTACAAAGAGGAGCTTCAAGGCTAATGGGCATAGACTCAAGCACTTTATGATGGTTTCTAAGAGCATAACATGGAGGAGGTAGCCTTGCTTGATGCTACTTATCCAACATGAAAGAGGAAGTTTCCATTCCTTACTTATTTATTTTCTGTTTCAATTTTTCTGTTTTTAATTTAGTTTTCTATTTTTCTATCTATTTATTTTTCTGTCAATTCTGTCTTCTATTTTTCTATTTTTCAATTACATTTTTATTTTGTTTTAAATTTTGTTTTGATGTTTTTGAAAACAAAAAAAAAAAATTGTGCTTCTTGTTTTTAGTTTTTAATTGCTTTCTAATGACTCTTGAGATATGTTGAAGTTGTGAGTTTAGACAAACTGAGGATTATAGGTTCATGACATAAGTGAATGAATTGTCTTTCATCTTGCACTTGACTTGTTTGATAATGGAAATTGAATTAGTAAATTAAGTTTGATAAACTTATACCTTGTGAGAATTTGAGCTTATTGATGAATGGATTAAGTACTTGTGTCATTCTCTTCCTTCTTGTGTGATTTTCACTCATGGATTTTGATCACTCTAGAACTTGCTTTGATTCTTTTTTAGGCTGCATTTTCTCATGCATGCATGAATATGATTGAGGCATTCTTTCCTTGCATTAGCCACTTTAGCTAAATAGCCAACCTTACATATTTCCCCTTGATTAACCCCCTTGAGCTTATTTTCCTATTCTTTGTTGTTCTTAGCTCATTACATACCCTTCATGAAAAATCATATTGTCCTTTTACCTTAGGGAATAGGAGAGCATTAGCTTATCCTTGGATGAGCTCATGAACAAGTGTGGGGGAATCTTATATTGTTATTGTTGTTTGGTGTTGCTTGAGGACAAGCACGATTTAAGTGTGGGGGTGTGAAAATGTTGAGCTAAATTGTTATGCAAAAAAAAAAAGAATAAATGCAAGAAGTTTGTGAAATAAAAGAGATAAAAAAAAGGAATATGTAAAGAGAATGCGCATTATATGGAATTGGGGGTAAAATGCCATGCTTGTCATTTGAGCTCCTCCCCAATGCTTTTTTATTCTCTTAGGTATTTAGCTTGTCATATTTATTTTATTTTATTTCCTTACCTTGACCCCATTACAACCTTGAATAAATCTCTATTGATTTATGTATGCATGTGTATAGAATAGTGGAGAAAAAGAAGATAAGCAAGCTTATGATAGTGTAAATTTTCATGAGTTGAATTGATTCAAACACTTACCTTCTAGACATTTCTAACACCAAACACTTGAGGGACTGAGATTATATCTAGTGAGAATCTATCATTCTTGGTTTATGCTTTTCAATTGAAATTTCCTTGCTTATTGATTTGAGATGTAAAGAACTGTCACTTCATGAATGTTTTTATCCTTAAACTTCTTGGTTGCTATCCTTACTTGTAAACTTTTGCATTCTTGAATATCATTAGAAAGTGAATCTCTTTAAGTTTTGGTTTTTGAGTTTTTTGTGTTTCTTGTCCCTTAGTTTGAATCATTACTTTGTCCAGGACATGCAAAAGCTAAGTATGAGGCAATTTGATAAACACGTTTTTTATATATTATCTTGTATGAAATATAAGAGAGAGCTCTACAACTTTCATGTAGAGTCCTAGAGCTGAATCGAATATCTAATGGACCAAATTGGGCTTGGAAGTTAGAACTCGGGCTTTGTCATATAACCCGAGCAGTGTGCACTAATTGGTCCATAATTCAGGTTGTAGGTGTGATATGGACCTAAAACTGGTGGAATTTGAATAAGACATAGATCTTTAATTCTTATGAAGACCATTAATTGAGACTATGATGTTTTGATAGTGTTTTTATCCTTTGAAGTCGGGTGACGAGATCAGAGACCTGTTAAGAGTGATTTGGGCATAACTCTCTCATCTTTAGCCCAATTGAAGGGATTTCGGTGGCCAAGGAAAGCTAAGAGGTAGAGAATTAACTTTAAACTAGGGGCAAATTAGGTTTCTTAATTTTTAGATCAATTATTTTTGTATAAATAGGGAACCTGAGATAGATAGAAGGCCAAGCCATTTTTACTTGATTCTTCTACCTAGAGTTTTCTCATTTCTTTTGAAAACCGTGTGTGGTAGCCATGGAGAGCTAAAAATTTGAGATCAATCCAAGGATCTTGAGGAAATTTTGGTTTGACTTTGAGATTTTGTTCGTAATTTTAATTTTGAATTGAATTAATTATTTTCTTCTTCTCTTGATTTAGATTTTGAATTACATGATTAGAGATTTCTGTTGTGTGATGTGATTTGATTGAATCCTTAATCCTAATTAAGATTTGTGATTAAATTATGGTTCATAAATTGTGGTTTAGTCACATGAATTGAAGAAGGTTAGGTTGATAGATTTGTTAATCTGGGTTAATTGAATTCTAGTTGTTAAACTAACATAGGTTGCATGATTCTAGTGATTGCAAATTTATAAATTGTTTGTTAGTTAAATTCAAGGTGATTATCTAGTGTTGAATTCTATGTGTTTGATGCAGAGATTTTGGTCAATCATAGATTAACCAATAAATTCAATCAAGATGCATGTTTAATGATCGATGACAAGCTAACTAGATTTCTGACGGTTTCTTGGATTAGTTGCTTTGCAATTTGATTTTCTTTCTTGTATTTAATTATTATGTTTACATTCTACATACATAACGCCCCTTATATGATCTTGATTTCGCTTGATTGGTATTTTGATATTCAATAGATGACTCGATTCACAGCCTTGTACTACAAGTTATCAGTAAAAGTAGAATTTTATTATTTGGTTGAGCTCGACACTCGAATTAATATATCCCTAGTGTGGCTTATCTTTCTACAGTGATCACACCAAGGCTATGTTTTTTTTTGTTGGTGATTGGACTGGTTTGACTGGTGACCTCTTGTTGCCAATGCTAAACTCTAGTGGTTGAGGGATAATTTTGGACCTCCCATCATAATTTCCCTTTTGCTTTTTGTAACATTCTCTCTAACCCGATAGACTTAATCAGGGTTATCGTGGCTTGATAAAATTGATGGAAGTTATTTGATGATTTTGGAAATGATTTGAGCATAAATCTATAACTGAAGTTGTGAAATGACTCAATAATTGGTCTAAATAGCTTAGAAAATAGAAATAAATATGGAACATTTATTTCTAAGTCATAAAGGATTAGAATGAGTTGTACTAAATTCCGGAAGATCAAATGAATTAATTTGACATTTTTAATAACACTGAGATAGTGTTTAAAGACCAAACTAAACATGCAAGTAGCTCATTAAATCATAAAATTATGAGCAAATGTAAAATAAAGGATGAAGATTAATTTGAGAATGAAAACATATTAAATGGAAATTTGAAAGCTTCTTAATTTAATTCCATAGGTTTAATTTAACCTAGGAAAAGAATACTAGAGCTTAAGATACTAACATTGCAGTATAGGAATACTGGTGGAATGATAATAAGGAGAATAGAAGGAAATTCTAGAATTTTCTACAATACTTATGAAAGTTAGAAAATTCATTTTTGAGAAATTAAAGTGTCCTTAGCATATATAAGGTTATCAGTTGGATTTCAATTTTGAAAATCTCCCCAAGTTGCCCACCATTCATTCAGCTGCAAAACCCACCTAATGTAAGATATTTTGCTAAATTTCCTTCATTTTCTCCACTCCCTTACGTTTCCCCTCTTCTCATATTCATCTCTTACGTTTCTATTTCTCACTCTCTTCACCATCTCGTCCTCACACTAGCAGAAAAAGAAGCAAATAAAACAAGAAAAAGAAGAGGGAAACAAAGGATAAGGAGGAACAAGCTGAGGAAGGAAAGCTAAGAAAGAAAAAAGGAAAGTGACTACAAGCTAGGTAGGGGTGTTTTCTTAAACTTTGCTCACTAATACAAGATTTCTTATGGCTTTGAAAGAAAACTTGTTTGAATGATGGATTTGAAACCATGATCTTCATAAGATATGATATTGAAACTAAGTTTACTCTTGAACTTGAAATGATGAAGATTATGAGTTTGCAAAATATGTGAACTTATGGATTTTGAGTTACCCATGCTTGTTATGTCATTTCATGAAGTTATGATTCAATGTTTTTGGTGTTTTAGTTTGATTTTGATATGAAAATGGTCGGTTTTGGGGTCCCCCTCTCTTGTACTCTATTTTCATGCCCAGAATTACCTAGATAACTGATTATGGACAAGCCATAATTGGTTATTGGTGTAACGCCCTTACTATTATTACTATTAGTATATCCGGATTTACACCAGAGAAACAACAGTAAGCACACCACTTAAAATTTTATCATACAAAATTTGAATATATGTTTCTTTAATATACAAAAATATGAGCTTGGATTGGGCGTCATAATAATTTACATATACTGAAGGATGACTATACAAAGTATACATTATAGTACAAATACATATCATATGCCCTCAAGGCATATTCCATACATTTATTATATAAAATCTAAATCCAAAGCAAATATCTTCCTTTGTCTGAGCCATTGCGCTTCAAATACTGAACCTGAAATTATTATGGAATACATAATAATAATGAGGTGAGAATACTAACTCTCAGTAGATACTATTTTGAGATGCATGTCGTCATAATAATTCCAATTATTTCGGAGAAAAATATATTTTTTGAAATTCAATTTAAATATAGACGTATGTATGTATATATATATATATATATATATATATATGTATAGTTAGAAGGGTGACAAAATGCCAAATCTAGTCCCTTCTCTTCCCGAAACAGAATTCCATTTAATAATTTTAAAAAATATTCTTTATCAACAATACAAATTCCAAACATATGTAGTTCTAGTAATTGTACCAAACACAACTACCATAATATCAATTTCGTACAAATATTCGTATTCATAATGTACCAAGCATACAAACATTCGTGTTCAAATTCAATACAAATTTCAATCACAAATAACTTCCAGAAATTTGTCTCTAAATGCCAATTCTGTAGTACCAATCTCATTCAAATATTCGAATACACTTTCAAGTCATATCATGACATATAAATACGATTCTGATCTTAGTGCTTATTCCAATTACTCGCTATCCCACAAAACTCATATCTCAAGCACCACAAGGGTGGGAGCCACCTCACATAGCACGGGTTCTATATACTCATGGTAGGGAGTGATTTAGGGCCTCACACTACCACTATTATCCTATGAGGGAATTAATACGTGAGGAATATACTAATACTAATACTGATACTGATACTGATACTGATATTGTAAGGTATTTATACTAGAACACAAGATCCCCCTTCCTCACAAGAGGTCATCTCCATGGTTTAAATGGAATCTCAAATACCCTGTCCTCATACAGGATCATCTCTGAATCAACTATACTGAGTGATCTAATGGTTCACGTATACTGAAGGATGCTGAGTGGGAAAGCATAGACAATTACCTCCCCATTCAAGGATAATTGCCCAATTCTCATTCTCAATTCAAATTTAAATTCTGATTCTTCAAGCACTGATCATTCATACATTCATTCAATATCATTCTAACTCAACCTTTTAAATTCAAGGGAGCATATTCTCAATTCATAGTTCCAAATTCAAGTTCAACTTGATAATTCAAGGAGTAATAAATTCTTTAATACATAACCAAAGTACAATATTGCATTCTCAAATTATAATTTCAAATACTAGCTCAACCTTAATGACTTAAAGGAGCAATGCAAATTCCAAATTCTCAATATACATCTCAAATTCATAATTCCAATACTATTCAAGTACAATACATAATTCAAATACTTTACATAATGGCACACATTTAACCATGAGCATTAT
The DNA here is from genome assembly GCA_029884595.1 of Ormosia semicastrata. Lineage (NCBI taxonomy): Eukaryota > Viridiplantae > Streptophyta > Magnoliopsida > Fabales > Fabaceae > Ormosia > Ormosia semicastrata. The sequence continues at coordinate 66,915,869 of JAQQTO010000061.1, read as the reverse complement.
GCTCATTCCAAACCAACATTCCCATTATGCTTTTCAACATCATCCACATACAACTTAAATTGTACAATACTTAAATTTAATGTACAATTCTATGCATAATTGTTTTCTCTAAATTCATAATCATATACAATCCATTCCATTTCATAATCATTGGCATTCATGGCAAATCTCATTCATAAACACATTTTACATAACTCCAAATATACTTATCTTTTATTCTATACAAATATATACAATGACTTGTATCACGAATAAACCAATACATTATATATACATATTTTTCTAATTTCTATACATGCCTTTCAAATTCAATTTTCATAAATAAATTCAAGTTTAACTCATTACTTTACTTTCTTCAAGGCAGCATTATAAAACACTAAAATACCATTATTTTCCCTCGCCCAACAACTGGGTAGCCAGCTGCACGACTGTTCATGGATGAATAGTAATGTGTGCTACTATTCACGATTGAGAGCAGCCCAACAATAGCTTCACAATTGTCTCATCATTCCACTCAAACCATTTTTCTTCCAATTAATCAAGCATTCAAGTAATTTCCAACATCATAAACACATTAAAACATCAAAACACCTACTTAGCACAACAACTCAGAAAAAAAAAATGCAGCCCCTTTACCCCAAGAAAACTCATTTTTCAATCATTAAAATCCATGAAAATCAAAAACATATTCTTGATCTAGGCAACAACCACATTCAACTAAGCCATTAACAAGCACAAAAGGAGAGGAACCAAGCATAGAAATCATGAAAAATACTCAGAACCCCTTCACGGGTTTTCTCCAAAAATGTGCAGCAAATTGGAAGAAAAGAAAGATGAAGTTATGGAAGCTAACCCCCTACCTCAATTCCTTAGCTTTTGAAGATTGAATCCTTGATTTTTCTTCATTTTTCCTCCTCCTTTTCTCTCAGTTTCCTCTCTATTTTTTCGTGACTTCTCTCCTCTCTCTTTCATGTTTTTCTTCTTTTCATTTGTGGGTACTAGAACTGTGGAAAAGGAAAGATAAAATATAGAGAAGGAAATAAACAAAATAGATGAAGATGAAAAAAAGAAAGAAAGATGGTGGGGGTTGTAGCTGGTGGCGTGAACCAGGGAAGAAAACTAGAGAAAGAAATGAAATAGATGAAGAAAAGTTGTATGGGAAAGTGTAGGAGAGTTCTGGAGACGTTGGGTGGTGGAGAAATATAATAATGATTAAAAGAATTATGCAGAAACTTTTATATCTGTTACGTATACTTTAATCTTCCAAAATTGAGTTTTCAAGTGTCCATAAGTATTAGGAAAAAATTTTAGGACTCATCTTAGTCATCAGATCCATTTTTTCATAATTTTTCATGTACTGCTATTTATCAATTAAGCTTTATTATTCAATCCCAAATTTAATTAAACTCAAGAATTAAGTAAATTTGCTTGCTGATACTTATCTTAATTAGAATTTTATACCAAAATATTCTCCATGTCATACTTACCATCTCCAAATATTTTCATAATTTTCTAAGTTAATTAGCTCTTCACTTTACTATTCACTTATCTCCTGTCAGTATCCTTAAAAATAATAAAATTGCTCTGTTTTTTCTCTAAAATTTTTTACAAATCTTATTAATGGTCCTTAGCTAGGAAATAAATTTTCTATATTTATTTCTATCATATCAACAGATTCAGCAGATACTTTAATTATTCTATTGTATTCATTATTATAGAATTACGCTCAAACTTGTTCAAAAAATTATCTTGATTAGTAGATAATTCTTACCAGCCATACTGAGCTTCTATAACTTTGATTAGAGCTATTAGGTAGGGAGGTTATAATTGGCATGATCAGAAGATTTCCTAAGCCTTCAATAATCGGTGATGGCATGGCCTAACTGGTTATTGAGCATAATAGAGGCTCACGTTTATGCAATAACTGATTAGAGTTAATGCCTAACTGGTTATTCTTTTTGACAGAGAGCTTAAATAAGCTCACAACTGATTACCCAAAGAAGAGTAACCGATTATTGGCTTATGAAAATGAGTTGTAGGACATAAAATATGGATTATTAGCCATTGATAACTGGTTAGTACCTTGTGCTAACTAATTATCTAGCTTAAAAACATGAATCCAAAATTGATGCAAGAGCAAAGGACCTCAAGAACACTTGACCTTATGAATGATTGGTTAAAATATGCTTGATTTATGATATGAATGATAACATAATGGGTTATTATATTGCATATATGATTAAATAATGAGGCCTTGTGCTATGATATGAAACGATGAGATAAATATCATAGTGTATAATTGATTTGATCGTTATGCATGAGATCATGATATGAGATTGATGATTTGAGAAATGACTTTTATGATGTTTTTGCATCAAGTGAGATTGAATGATGGATTTGATTATTGATTATAAGAGAAATCTTCATATGCATACTATTGCATGATTGATGAATTGATGAATGACTCAAAATGAGATTTAATTTTTATGAGTAACCCATTATCTAGTATATCCTTGGTCCTAGGAGGAGACTTGGAAAAGGGCGATTAAGGATGGATATTTCCTTACCACCTAAATTATTGAGGCTGAGGACGGATAATTCCCTCCCTCTTTGCCTGAGCTCCCCTTGAATGAAATGTAGTTGAGGAAGGATAATTCCCTCTCTACTTGAGGCATTCCTGGATTAAAGATAGTGTGAGGAAGGAAGATACCCTCTTTATCTAAGTAGTTGAGGGGATAATGTGAGGAAGGAAATTACCCTACTTATCAAAGTAGTTGAGGACGGATAATTCCCTCTCTACTCATAACTCTAGAATGAGAACGAATAATTCCCTCGTAAGTTGTGTTCCCTCTCTACTCACAACTCTGGAATAATGATGGATAATTCCCTCATAAGTTGTGGATTTAATTTGGGTTACTCTGACTTCAGAGTAGCTCTGTGTGGCAAATGATCGTCATAAATAGGTTTATGTGCACTAACCTAAAAGAAGGCTACTACCAAATGAATGGTATTGTGAGGCTAGTAGACCCTCTATACCTTAATTTGAGATGACACATGTGTCCTGATGATTTGATATATGAATCTTGATAAATGAGATTTCTTGATATGATTTGATAATCGATAATATAGATGACATTTCTTGCTATTTGATGAAATATTTACGATTTGATGACTCGAGACTTGATAGTTTGAATTATGATTTGATGATATGAGATTTGATAAGATTTGATAAAATGACTATGACTTGAGACATGAGTTTTGATGAATGAGATTCCTTGACATGAATTCAAATGATTTTGATAAAGGATATAAAATGAATCTCTGTTTCGGGAAGAGGAAGGACTCGATTTGGCTTTAGCCACCTTCATACGGATTATACATTAATGATTTGAAATGATTTTTCCCTGAAACAGCTGGAATTACTGTGATAACATGATTTTGATAAACTACTGAGAATTTCATAATTCTCACCCCCTATTTCTATGATTTCCATGATAATTCCCAGCTGGATCTAGTCTTCCAAGTGAGATGGAGCTTCAGCATGAAGAATTAGTTAGTGTTTTGCTTAGATTTTAGTAATTAGTTATACTGATTTTGTACCATGAGGCAATCTATGTATATAATGTTCAAGGATGTACATTTTGTATAAATTTCATTTTTTAATATATGTATATTATGCTTCCGCCAATAACTCATATTTTGATATTTATTCAAATTATGTTTATAATAAAATTAATGATATTCATAAGTACTGTACCAAATTCTAATTATTGATGCGTAAACCGGATATGTCATTAGTACTAGTATTTGGTATGTTACATTATGGTATCAGAGTAGCTCATCCTGTTGAGTTGGAGTATGGACTAGCTATGCTAATGTTATGCATTTTCTTATCTTGATACTGATATGTATTGATAAGGATTGCATGATAGTTGTGTGTATGTATGTTATGGTTACGGCTACACAACTACATGAATATTGAGCCTGATTAACTCAATATGGAATGTACCATGTGTACGGGAGACCATGGAATCATCTGGGCATACACAAAGAGATAGAGTGTCTACCAGTAACAGCACGATAGAGATGATGGAGATGTTCGGAGAAGTGACAGCTATCATAAGATAGCAAAGGGAGATGGCCGCAGCCATGAGAGAATAGACAACCGTTACAAATAGGAGTTTTGGAAAGGATGGATAGCAACCCACATCCACAAACCAAAGAATGAAGCAGTGGTTGTGAAAAATCAGGGTTTCCATGACCTTTCAGAGTTCAGAAAGAGCAACTGTCCATTATTCCAAAGAGAGTATGGTTCAACTAAGGCTAAGGAATGGTTGAGGGAGTTAGAAAAGATCTTTGTTGTGATGAGATGCATGGATGACTCGAAGGTGTCCTTGCTTCCTTCATGCTGAAGGGGAAAGCTGGGTGTTGGGAGAATGAGGATAGAAGAATAAAGAAAGTAACTGGGATAGAGATAATCTGGGAGATAGCTAAGATAGCCTTCTTGGATAAGTATATCCAAGGAATCTGTAATCAGAGAAAGAGTTGAAATTTCTAAAGCTGGGACAAAGAAACATGACAGTGGGGCAAGATATGGCAAGATTCGAGGAACTATCAAAGTTCTCTTCGTACTTCCGATATCAATTAAATGAGAACTGGAAGTGCGTGAAGTTTGAGTCTAAAATAAGGAATGAAGTGATAAAGATGGTGAAGCCCCTTGAGATTAGAGAGTTCTACACTCTAGTGAATAAATGTTGAATAATAGAGTTAGATAGTTTGAGACATCTACAACCTCAATAGAAGTAAAAGCCTTAGGACTTTTGAAAGAGAAAGAAGATAGATGATGACTCCAAGAAGAACTTTTTCAAAATTGAAGAACCAATAAAGGAAAGGTAAACAATTAAAGATGGATGTCAAAGGACCACAATATCCGAAGTGTGATAGGATACCCAGAAGTATACTTACATGGAACGAGTGAACTACCACATGAGAGAGTTGGAAGTTTGTTAAATTTGAGGAGGGATTGAGAGAAGACATACAAAATGTGATACAACCTTTTGAGATTTGGGATTTCATAGCCCTGGTGAACAAATGTAAAATTGTTGAGGGTCATGATGGTAAACCTCATGAAGAGCGAAGATCGCAAGACCTTCAAATGAATAAATGGGCAGATGATGGGAATGAGGAAAGTGTTTCTACACCTAGCTATCCACCAAATTAATATGAAGAAAAGTGTTTCTATATCTAATTCTTTAGAAGATGATGAAGACGATGAAGATGAGCAAGTTTAGCTGGAAACCTTAGAGCCTGAGTGCCCTATGTGTGGAAGGCCACATGGCGATAGACCTTGTGTGGTGTGTTTTGTTTGTGATCAACTGGGGCATTATGCTAGGGGATGTCCATAGAGGCAAGGAGTTATGCTCGACCCAAGGCCTCAAGCTCTAAGAAGGGTGTATACTCTAGTCAGAACGAAGGAGGCTCGATTTTCTGACCTTATGCAAGGTATCCTTTTGTGTGTGCCATTTGTGGGAAACTCAACAGAATATTTTTGTAGGTTTTGTGCAAGTTAAGTTGTTAGTTAGTGGCTAAGTTCAGTAAGGTATCACTAAGGAAATGCGAGATCTTTTCGAGTAAGATATCATATATGATATGTGGTAAATTGAATTTTGGGGACAAAATTCTTAAAAAAGGAGGGAAGAAATGTAACACCCTAGAAAACATGTTAGACTTGTGAATGGTTATAGAGGTAGCCTAATACTTGCTTAACATGTCTGTTGAATTTTGTGGCTTTCTAAGTATGTTTAGTCACTTTGCTATAACACTATGTATGAGAAATAACTGTTATTAGCTTTAGAAATGGCTTAAACTGCTCTGGTAATAGAGAAAAATGTGGAGAATTTATTTCTAGCTCACAAATATGTGAACTGTGCTACAGTTAAAATTTGAGGATAATTAGAGTTAGTTTGATATTTTTAAGCATACTAGTTGTGTATTTAATGTCAGTTTGACTAGCAGCTGATATGGAAAAATAGAGAAATGGTGAAACAAGTTTTTTGATGAATTTGAGGGTTTATTTTAAACTTGTTGGAAGTTAGCAAACTAGATTCGAGGAAATCTAAGTGTTCTTAGCAATTCGAGAGTTTTAGTACATTTTAGTTCCTATCCTTTAAGAAACCAAGTTGGACTTGGCTTCTAGGGGCTTTTCTTTTCTTTTCCTATGGTTTCCAAGAAGAAAACAGAAGACGAAAATGTGACACCCAGAAAATTATTTGTTTCACCATAAATAATCATTTTACAATATTTATGATTTTTGGAAATTTTTTTGGATTTTTCTGAAAACATCGAATATTTTAATATATTCCTCGTTTTGCATGCCCACTGATCAGAGTCAGTGTAACATCCCAGAAATTGTTTGTTTCATCATGAATAGTTATTTTCTAATATTTGTGATTTTTCAGAGTTTTTGTGGATTTTTTCGGAACTATCGATTATTTTAATATATTTCTCAATTTGAGTGCACGATGAGCGAAGCTGGGAAAATGAAATTTTTTCCTTGAGGCTGGTAAACTTTGGACTGTGGAAACATCGACATGGGATCTTACTAAACCCGAGGTTGGGCATATTTTACGAAGTTTAAATTTTTTGAGATTTTATCTGATAAATAAAATTACTGTACCGTAAAATTTTTCGATGAACAATAAATACTGTTTTCATTAACTGTAACTTTTGTTCAATGGATAACAGCTCTGGAAGAGTGTTAATCATCCGTTCTAGAATATTCACTTTGTGTAACCATATCACTTTTCACTTTATCGAGAAACGTGCGAAGCTTCTCAAAGAAGTCTTAAGGAAGCTTCAAGGAAACTTCCTCCCAAGCTTCTCAAGGAAGCTACACTCTCTCTCTCTTCTCCCCTCACCACACGGTTGCATGCTTTCTTGGAGCCCAAAAATTTTGCTTTCACTTAATTTATTTAACTATTCTAATTTCAAAAATCAAAAGTCATCATCTTTATTTCTACTATTAACTTCTCTCTCTACTTTTTTTTCTTCTCTCAAGTTTTCCTCCTTCTCTCTTCCTCTCACCACACGGCCACGCCATCTTCCATGCCTTCCACCATCACAAAAATTTCAAGCTACCACATTTTCTTAATATTCACTACATTCTAAACACCTTTCTAGTTGAAGATTTCTTGAAAAGCCTTCATCTTCTTCAAGCTTCAAGTTTGAAGCTTTAGGGTAAGATTCATGATCTCTTATCTTTTCTTCTTCATTTTCATTTTCATGGCCTTCACCATGACCATGGATCCATTCTTTTTCAAGCCTTAGCATTGATTTAATGAAGTTGTAATTTCTAGGGTTTTTGGAGAAGTTAAAAACGAATTTCACTAGGAGCTTCAAGGGAGTTCTTGGCTTGTTTTCTCCCTTAGGTAAGAGGAAGACTATCCAATTCAACCTCTATTGGTAGTAGGATACTTGTATTGTGTGTTGGTTATGAGAAACCCTTGTTAGGGTTACTCTTTGTGGTATGTGATTTTGATGACTATGTATTGACTTTATCATGTATGATTTATTTGATGGAATGTATATATAAATTGATGATCTTGGATAAGCTTTGATTGATTGGAAACATGAATTGGGGGCAAGAATTCTTTACTTTTCCTATTGAGGCTCACAACCACAACCCCTCCATAGGGTGTGAATGATTTAACATTTTGTAACAAGTGAAGAGATGAGTAATCAAGTGAATAACAATTAATGAATCAAAGAAAAATTTAGGTTTTCACCTTTTAGAGAGGCTCACGGCCTCTAGGCCCATTTTGGGTCCAATTGTGTAATTCTTGTGCAACCTTGGATATTTAGTAATTAAGAGTTAAGCAATTAACATTGTAATTGGAAAGAAAACTAAATTGATAACCTATAGTGAATTTTAGGAATCCAAGGGAAGAACAAGAGTGTGTGAGACTTAGAGAACCTTAGAATAATTTTCTAAGTGAGTATGGATAAAACTTAAAATAAGGAACCTAATAATCAAGAGAATTCCTCTAGAAAAGAATTTCATAAGAAATACTAAATTTAAGTGAAACTTAATTAATTGGATAATTAGGAATTAATTAGGGATTCATAAAATGGAAAGAATCAAGAATGAGATCCTATCCTAAAACTTAGAATAATTCTAAATTAAAAGAAGGACATGAGTGTAAGTAAGATGTTGAATAACTCAAATTAAATTAGCTTAAGAGAAATTTAATGAGAAAAGTGTAGAAGATTAAGGCTTAATTCCATAATGAACCCTAAGTGTGTAATGTCTTATTTGAAGACTTGATGATGATTATCTTGGCCAAGTTATGGCAAGTTGTGAAAAAGTATATTATTGATAAATATACATGTGTATGCATTGAGTTATCATGCATTATGGAAGTCTGATGGACTGTTGTTAAGGCTATGTTGCCTAGGAGATTGAACACACCTTAGTGTGGGTGCGAGTAGACTAGTGTAGGTCATAATGTTGACCTTAGGGGCGTCAGGGTGCAGGTACCTCGCAATGGACAGTTGGTAGCTCTTCTGTCCGTGGGGCAGACTTTTGCAAATGCACCGACGATCCAGACCGAGACACTATCCTATATCGCGATCTAGTAAAGAATGTCTTGTACAATGCCTCGATGTGCACGTCGATAATTTGATGATTATAGCACTTTGGCCACGGCTGCCGAGTTACAGACATGTCTCCTGATCTTTCTCTCCGAATGTTTGTGTCTAGCTCCATGGAGTAGGATTTTGATAACATATATACATGCATAGTGAGTCTATATATTATTGGGAATTTATTTATTTATGTGATGATTGGAACTGTTGCTTTATTAATATCATGACTGTCTGGATCTGCTAAACTGTTTACTATTATTAACTGATGCTGATTATTATTGCTTTTGAAATGCTATGTGGGCACTTCGCGCTGTTCTGTTTCTTTACTGCCATAATTGATAATGATGGTAGGCTGTCTTACCTCTTTCTTGTATTTCTATTATTTCTGTCTATATTTATATTCTATTGAAGACATCGATGAAGAGGGTGAAGTACACGAGTTCCCCAGGTTTTGGCCTGACTTTGACTAGTACTGCTTTTGATCATGATGACACGTCTATAAGCATTTTTGGGTTATGTGTGGTTGGCTTTCCTCGGAGGTCCAGACTATTGGCACGTTAACTTTAGCTCAGATTGCTGTGTCTACTTGGGGGACGTGATAGTGTCGTTAGCTTGAGGGCGCTATGATCTGCCCATCTTCACCTATAGTGTTAGACTACATTTAGAATTCTACATGCCCATTAGAGACATGTGGGGTGATCGTTACTACACTCCACAGGAGGATTCATTCCTCTCTACTGCCCGAGCCTCGGCCCATAATTTGGTGGCTCCAATTAGGATTTCCTCTAATGAGGAAGACCCTGAAAAGGATCCTGACACGGTTCCTTCTCTTTCTTCTTAGGAGCTGATACAATCGATAGTCACTGATGGCTATCTATGTTCTTTTTGGGGGCTTGATGATATTATTTTGGTGGGCTGTACAATTATGACTTATTGGGGCATATATAGTTTTGCTTTTTGTACATCTGGGGTTATAACTAAACAAGCTTGATATAATTATATATATACATATGTATGTTGTTCGAATGTATGGTTTACATTTACCTTACCATCTATTGCATTTACGTTTTGTCACTATATTTTAAGTATAACAAAAAAAAATATTCACCATTTTATTTATACAACTATAATCAAACAAGTTTAATTATAATTTAATGAACTAGGTCTTAACTTATACTTTTGTTTTCCGCATTGTAAATAATAATGTGACATTCCCTCCTAAAAAGGGGCATTACATTAAGTTAGTATTAGAGCCCTGGTTTATGTTTCTTTAGGTCTTTGTGGTTAGGTCTGACTTGTTTGTGCTGTGTGATTCTCTGTGATTGGTATTCTGATGGGATACACCTAATCCTTTATTGTGTGTTTCAGTTAGTATTACTTGAAAGAACGAGATGGCACGAGGTGGAGATATGGCAGCAGCGATTGAAACAAGGTAAAGGACGGCAGAAGTTATTGCCCAACAAATGGAGAAAGCTGCCCAACAACAGGAGAGGGCTGCTTAATAACTCGAAGCTACGGCTAACGTGCAAAATTTGGTAGAGTTCCGTCACCACAACCCTCCTCAGTTTAAAGGAGAATTTGATCCAGAGAAAGCTAGTTTGTGGATGAAGGAGCTGGAGAAAATCTTCAGAGGCATGAACTGTGTCAACGACAAGAAAGTGACTTATGCTGCTTTTATGCTGATTGGGGATGCTGAAGACTGGTGGAATAGGACACAGAGAGTGTTGGAAGCTGAAGATCGCGCAATCACTTAGGAGGTATTCAAGAATAAGTTCTTGGAGAAATATTTCCCCGCAAACGCCAGGCATGCAAAAGAAAAGGAGTTCCTCAGCTTGAGACAAGGAAATTTGTCTGTCATCGAATATGCAACAAAGTTTGAAAGCTTATCCAAGTTTTTGACATATTTCCAGCACCAGCCAGACGAGGTGTGGAAATGTCAAAAATTTGAGGAATGACTGAGGCACGAAGTGAAAAAGGCAGCCATCGCCTTAAAGATCAATCAATTCTCGGAGCTGCTAGATATGTGTTGCCAGGTGGAAGCTCTGGATCAAGCTCGAGACACAATAAATTGAAACTTTGGACCTACCAGGTTCCAAAGAGGGGGCGGCAACAACGTAAACCGTTTCCAAAAGAAGCCTTATTCCTGACCATCGGGAAATCAGCAGCAGACAGTAGGTGGAGGTTCTAGTAGAGGTACTAGTGGGAACCGAAGCGGACAGAATATGGGATTTTCTTCAAAATGCTTAAAGTGCAGGAAGGATCACACAACAAGAGACTGCACTATCAAGGGGATCATCTGTTTTCGATGTGGGAAGCCTGAACATGTTTCCAAAGATTGTAACTAAGCTAAGGCTAAGCCTTCAGTCAACACCACACGAGCTACAAAGCCGCAGGCAGGGGGCTGAGTCTATACCATGAGTGGAGCTGAAGCCTCCAAATCTGAAGATCTGATATAGGGAGAAGGTGCCATAAGAGGTAATCTTTTAACTATACTGTATGACTCTGGGGTAACCCACTTTTTCATTTCTTATGACTGTGTGCGATGACTTGGTTTACCTGTGTCTTCCTTACCCTTTGACTTGACTGTTTCTACTCCCACTGATAAACCTATTGCTACTACCAAAGTCTGTTTGAATTATCCATTGATTGTTGAAGATCGAATCTTTTCTGTTGATTTAATCGGTTTACCCCTTTCTCAGTTAGATGTAATTTTAGGAATGGATTGGTTGTCTTCCAACCATATCCTGTTGGATTGTTCTAGTAAAACCATAGTTTTCCCATAGATGAGGATTCTAGATTTTTGACGGCCAACCAAGTTCGAGCTTTCTTGAAAGAAGGAGCTCAAGGATACATGCTATTGTCTTCCTTAAAGATCGAGAGCGAGGTAGATGTGAATGCAATTCCAGTAGTTAACGAGTTTCCCAAAGTATTTCCTGATGATGTACCTGGTTTACAGCCTAAGCGGGAGATAGAATTCACTATTGATCTTATGCCGAGATCTGGTCCGGCATCTATAGTGCCTTACAGAATGTCACCATCAGAGTTAGCAGAGTTTAAGAAGCAGTTAGAAGAACTCTTGGAAAAACAGTTTGTTAGACCTAGTGTGTCCCCATGGGGAGCACTAGTGTTGCTAGTCCGAAAGAAGGATGGTACTTCGCGATTGTATGTGGACTATCGCTAACTAAATAAGGTCACAATTAAGAATAAGTATCTGCTTTCGAGGATAGATGACTTAATGGATCAACTAAAAGGAGCAACAGTGTTCTCTAAGATCGATCTGCGATCGGGTTACCATCAGATTCGAATAAAGGCAGAGGATATACCCAAGACGGCTTTTCGTACCCGATATAGTTATTACGAATATCTTGTGACACCGTTTAGTGTAACGAATGCACCTGCTATCTTTATGGACTACATGAACAGAATCTATCATCCTTACTTAGACAAAATTGTTGTTATCTTCATTGACGACATTCTGATCTACTCTTAAAATCAGGAGGATCATGCTAAGCACCTCAGTATAGTTCTCCAGATTCTGAAGGAGAAGAAGCTGTATGCCAAATTGTCGAAGTGTGAATTTTGGCTAGACGAAGTCAAGTTTTTAGGCTATGTGATCTCGAAGGAAGGGATTACAGTGGATCCGTCAAAGGTGGAAGCAGTTCTGCAATGAGAACGACCAAAGACAATGACAGAAATCTGAAGCTTTGTGGGTTTGGCTGGATACTAACGGAGGTTCATTGAAGGATTCTCTAAAATAGCGCGGCCTCTCACTCAGCTCACAAGAAAGGACCAAGCCTTAGAGTGGACTGATGCTTGCGAAGAAGGTTTCCAAGAATTGAAGAGATGACTAACTACTTCACTAGTGTTAGTTCTACTTGCTCCAAATGAACCCTTCGAAGTGTACTGCAATGTTTCATATCAAGGATTAGGAGCTGTGCTTATGCAAAATGGAAAAGTGGTGGCTTATGCTTCGAGGCAGTTACGAGTGCATGAGAAGAACTATCCAACACATGACTTGGAGTTAGCAGCTGTAGTTTTTGCTTTGAAGATATGGAGACACTTCCTGTATGGAGCGACATTCAACATCTTTAGTGACCACAAGAGCTTGAAGTACTTATATGATCAAAAGGAGTTGAATATGAGACAGCGCAGGTGGTTGGAATTCTTGTAGGATTATGATTTTCGACTCCTGTATCACCCTGGAAAGGAAAACATCATGGCAGATGCATTGAGTAGGAAGATGCTTAGTATTTCTGCCATGATGATCAAGGAAAAACATCTGATAAAGCAGTTGAAGGATGTATAGTCTTTCACGGAATTAGCACCGAGAAAAATTTGCATGAACATGGTTACTATCTCAAGCGAATTAATGGAAGACATCCGAGAAAAGCAGAAAATTGATAAGTTCTTACAAGAGGAAAAAGAGCTAATGAGGCAAGGCAATTCGACAACATTTGAGGAAGGAACGGATGGAATTCTAAGATTCTGAGGTAGGGTTTGTATACCCAGGGATCAAGAGCTTAAAAAGTATATTCTCGAACACGCTTACACGAGCAACTTGAGTATGCACCCGGGGATAACTAAAATGTACCAAGACTTAAAGAAGTTATTTTGGTGGCATGGGATAAAGAATGACATTACTAGATGTGTGTCTTCTTGTCTGGTTTGCTAGAAAGCAAAGGTGGAACATCAAAGACTGTCAGGACTGTTACAACCTCTATCTATTCCCGAATGGAAATGGGATAGCATTGCGATGGATTTTGTGGTTAGATTACTGAAGACTAGAAAAGGGTATGACTCAATATGGGTAATCGTTAATCGACTCACGAAGTCAACACATTTTCTCCCAATCAACATAAGGTACAACATGGAGAAGTTAACTCAGCTGTACATCGGTGAGATTGTTAGGCTACATGGTATACCTACTAGTATTATTTTAGATAGGGATCCAAGGTTCACTTCAAAGTTTTGGCAAAGTTTGCAAGAAGCATTGGAAACAAAGCTACGATTGAGTTCTGCTTATCATCCACAAACTGATAGGCAATCGGAAAAGACAATCCAATTGTTGGAGGATTTGATCAAAGCTTGCACTTTAGAACAGACTGGAAGTTGGGATGAAGTTTTACTGTTAGTAGAATTCACCTACAACAACAATTTTCATTCAAGCATAGGGATGGCACCTTATGAAGCTCTATATGGATGACGGTGCCGAACACCTTTGTGTTGGTACTAAGACGGAGAGCGCCTTACCATTGGACTTGATATTATATAGCAGACGACTGAGAAGGTCAAGATGATTCAGGAAAAGGTGAGGATAGCTCAAAGTCGGAAGAAGAGCTTGTGAAAATAAGTTTGTCCCAAATGGTTAATATGTTGAGTTTTGATGATGACAAATATAAGACAAATAGAATGATGCTTATAATTGATAGATGTGCTTAATGTGATATATTGTTTCATGCATGATATGTACCTTATCTAGTTATATTTCACTTAATAATCATGCAACAAGATATATGTAACATTCATCATATAATATATCCAATAATGCTTTATACGAGTTATAAATGAATTAATATTAGATTTGACCTTGCTTAAATGAAAATATGCAATGTGTTCTGTTGTATCCTACATAGAGTATATCTATTAATAATTGTTAAATGTCTTATTTTGGATGTGTCTATGAAAGTTTTATATGCATGCTAAACTAATTAGAGTTATACATTTATGAATCATGCATATGAAGATATTGAATTATGATTCTGGACTAACTATGCTTATTTAAGTGAGCAATACTTTGTAGGATAGTCCAAGTACCAAGAGTGAGCTTGTAACAAGAAAGCAAAAGATATCTATTAAGCTCAACACAAGGAGAATATGATTAAACATATGTCTTTGAAGATTTGTTTTGATAACACACATGATGGGAAGACCAAGTCCAAGATCGTTTAAGGATAGCTTTAGGACTTAAAGTCTCTCTGTTCGAGGATCTCTTTGGATATCTCATAGTGCGTTAAGATAAAACAAAAATGCTTCCTTAGACTTATACCAAAACTATTTTGATCTTGAAAATAACTTTAAAATGTTTTGGTCAAACTTTCTGGGATGTTTTTCAAACATTTATAACTATTTTTAAACAAAGGTATTCGAATAACCTTGAAGGTATTCGAATAACATCCTTCTAAACAGCTTTTACAACATGTTTAAAATAAAGGTATTTGAATACACCCTTGTGGTATTCGAATAACCTGCTTTTGAACTGTCTTTTATAAGGAATGGAAACAGTGGTATTCGAATACCCCATGATGGTATTCGAATAACCCACGAGACTTTGTTTCATATTTTGAATTCATATGTAAACGTGTTTGTAACACCCCAAAATTTCCTATCTTGTAAACAGTAATTTTGACAGTTAACATAATTTTACTGTTTAGTAATTTTTGGATGCTGTAAAATTATTTTGATTATTCTGTCAGCGTATTTGATCATTTTGAGCGATTTACTCCGTGTCAGGAAAATAAAAATTTTTGGGCTAGGGAAAACTTTACGTAATTTAATTTTTACCGTTAGGTTTTAATTATTTTACATGATCTGATTTGATATTTGTGTGTTTTCTAATATTTGTGATTTTTGTGGATGATTATGAATTTTTTTTACTGTATGTGGACCTAGGTGGGTCCCGCAAAGTAAAAATTTTTCTACGGATAGAAAAATTTGTACTGTTTAGATGGAAATAGGGGATCTTACTAAACCTGAATCTGAAAATAGTTTTTATAATTTTCTTTTACTGTATTTTGTATTGTATTTTTTTATCAGGTGATAAAAATACAGTAAAAATATTATTTGTAGGGTTATAGTAGATAAAAATAATAAAAATTATACTGTGTAGTCAACAAAGAGGGCTTGACTTGATTTGTACCCTTGGATGAGAATACTTAGTTTGAAGATTAACCATTGATTTAATCAACAGTTAAGAAACAAACTTAATAAAGAAGCATTGGATAATCACCATTGATTTAATTAATGGTGTGAGAATAAACTTGGTTAGGAAGGCTTTGATATCAACCGTCGATTTAATCAACGGTGTAGAATTGGTCTTGAAAAGTGACAGAGACCATTTATAACCATTGGATTTAGATTTAATCTACGGTGGAGATTTAGTCTTATAAAGTAACAAGGACCATTTATGACCATTGGATTTGGATTTAATCAATGGTGGAGATTTGGTCTTCTAAAAAGGCTATCACTAATTATAACCCTTGGATTAAAAGTAAGAAGGAGTAATCTTGACCCTTTATTTTGGAGACACATCTAATGGCTAAGATTTAAAGGAGAAAGATCCAATGGCCTAGATTGAGTCTTCTAATCAAAAGTCTACCTAAATCCTAACCATTGAATTAATTAATGGCTAGAAATGCTTCAAATAATGGCTTGAAAAAGATGACAACTTTGAAGAAGCAAGAATGAAGGGGGGACGGTTTTTGAACTTCATTTTGGAGCTAAAGAAAAAAAAACTTTATGTCATTATTAGATGTCTTGATCAATTATACATAATTATTAGTCATTTTCCTAAAGCAAAAATATTTTCTTCTTTCTCTCCATGCAAGCTACGGCCATGCACTCTAAAAGGGGCCAATTCCTTTACTCATTTTACTTGGTCATTCTTCTAACAATAATTCAAGAAAGTTAAATAAAAGTAAGTCAAATTTGGTGGCTTCTCCAAGTGCTTCCCATGGCCATGCAAGGAAAAAGGGGGGCCAAAAATCATTTCATTCATTTGCTATCTCACTTTATCACATTTTCTCTCAATGACTTAGTACCAATTATTTGTTCAAATAATTCACTCATTTCTCACTCACTCTCCACGGCAATGCATCCATTTGTGAAGCAAATTATTACAAATCAATTCCTATCATTTTCTATCACTTTGTCTTGGTCAACATGCATTATTATTGATTTGTTTGCATCCTTAGGAGAGTGTTTGGAGGGGGGCACGATTTTTGGTGCCTTAAGAGGATGGCAAAGTGGAATACCATCATTATTACTCATTCTTGGTCTTTCTTTGTCAATTTCAAGAAGCTAAACTTAGAAAATTTTCTCTCCTTTCTCTTCTCCTCTATGTTTCGGCCATGACCATCAAGAACACCTTCCATCACTTTTTAATTTCATCCAACCATAGATCTTAAATCTACATGATATTCTAAGCAACTTTCATGTTGAAGACTTTCTCTAAATCATTCATCTTTATGGACTTTCTTCAAGAGCCAAGTTATAGGGTATTTGTGGTGAAGTGTAAGGAAACGTCATTTCTTCTCTCTTTTTCATGTTCTAAACCATGTTTGATCTATGATTCCTCTTAATCAAGCTTAGTATACTAATTTCTATGTATTTTATTTTGTATTTGAGAAGCCTTTAGTGGTAAAGGACTTGGAAAAAGAAGCAAATCAAGAAGCTTTTGAGGATCTTCAAGAGGTAAGAGGGAGATCCATCTCACCAACCAAGCATGGTGGTGAGAGATGATTTTATATTTGATGGATGGTGAATCCATGTGAGGATTCATATCCATGGTCATGTAATAATTTGTGTGTGTTATGTGCTTTGATTATTTTTGTCTATGCTTTATATGATTTGCATGATTTACTTGTGTATGCATGCTTAGTATGATTTTTATTTGCTTATATGGTATGCTTATGATATGCATGATGAAGATATATTGAATATATTATGATGAAAGTATGATAAAACAAGAAATTTTGGCTCCAAAGGCCATAGAGAAGGTCACAGTTTTGAGCTTCCAAAACTAGGGTTTTTATTGAAATTTTTCAAGAACAATGGAGTTAATTTTTTGGTCCTTAAACTTAAACAAATTTTTGGCCAAGACACCAACCAATTTGGTGTTCACAAAATTATATTTTCATGAATGATAAAGTTGAATGATTTGAAGAGTATGAAAAATAAACAAAGGGTTTATTTTTCAAGAGAACAAGAATACGGTCTTTGAGGAATTTTTATTAATTTATTTTGTGTAAAAAGATCCTAAGTGTTTTTCTAAATATGAGTTTTGAATGAAACGGGCAAACATTGATTTTAAGGATTTGCAAAGAAAGTTAACAAGGATTTGCAAAGAAAGTGAAAAAAAAAAAGATTTGTAAAGAAAGTGAAAAAGAATTTGAACAAATGGGTTTGGTTTTTTTATAACCATAGGTATTTCGGTTTTGAAAATAAAATTTTAATGGTTTTGTTTGTTTAAAACCATATCAATTTAGAAGGAAAAATATTTTGATAATTTTCAATAGTCATGTCCACATTTTCGAAGGCTTGTAATGCATTGATTTTGATAAAACAAAGTGATTTTCCAAGTGAAAATATAATTAATTTAATACAAGGAATTTGGAAAGGAAATCAGAGTATTTTATCACTTGAGAAATGAATTTTTATGTAAATGAAAAAGAGAGGCTGCAAGTGAGCCTCAATTTGTTTTAAAAAGAATTTATTTTTGTTAAAATTGATATAAGAAAAAAAAATGAAGAATACAATAGTGATTTGGTATTTTCTAACATGTAACTCATCCGTTGGATTTTGGAAAGCGTTAGTAATTTTTAAAGTTAGAAACATTGATTTAATTCAAATGGAATTGTGAATTTGTGGAATATACTGTGAAAAATGATTTTCTTGAGTAAGAAGATATATTAAATGAAGTAGAAAGTTATATTATTTTGAGGAAGGTTGATTTGGAAATGATTTGAGAAAAATGGAGAATATAATGGTATTTTAAAATTTACTAACGTATAACTTATTTTCGAGTTTTGAAGTACGTTAGAAAATGTTAAGTTTTGAAACATTGATTTAAATCAATGGAAAAGTGATTTTGTGAATTATATTTTGGAAAAGGATTTCTTTAGTAAAAAAATGTGGAAAAAGATTTTCTTGAGTAAAGAAAATGTGTTAAATAAAGTATAAAGTCATATTATTTTGAGAAAAGTGGAAATGAAATTTTTGAAGAATGAGAAATATTTTCTGTAATGGAATTGTGGTGAAAAAAATTATTTACGTATCTTAAAAATATAATTTTTAAAGTACGTGATTTGAAATACAGTAAAATATTTCTAAGTGTTTGGAAATACTGAAAATATATTTACGCGATTTGAAATATGATAAAATATTACTACGCGATTGGAGATGCGTTGAAACATTTTAAATGATTTGAATTACGTTTAAATATTTTACGTAATTTGAACTACTATTGAAAAATCACTATGTGATTTAAAAGTGATAGAATATTTTTACGTGATTGTGAAAATGACGAAAAATCTTTATGTGATTTGGAAAGTGTTTTATAAACTATGAAAATGTGATAATATGATTTTCCTATTGAAAATACAGTATAAATACTGTAGAACCAGTATATGGATGTTGTGTGAGAAAATGACATGTTTTGCCTGTGATTGGCATTTGGTGCATTATACATGCATTAGAAAGATATATCTGTGATTGGATTTGGTGCATTATACGTGCATTGGAAAAATATGCATTGAAGCATATGATTACATTGAACAAATGAAATTGAAAAGATTTGGCCCTTTGGGGTTGGACTTGCACTGATATATTCGTGTATTGTATAAAATATAGCTAATCGCTATTATGGCCTTTGTGGTTGAAGAGGAAATGAGAATTGATAGTGAGGTCTATGATGGATCTTGGGGGCGTCGAGGCGCGACGATCGACCAGTGGACAGTTGGCGAGTACCCTGTGCCACTTGGTGATGCAGTCCGTTGCAATGCATTGACGATACCCGACAAGAACACGATTCTTTTCAACGACTGGGAGATTGTCTTTGGGCTAAGGCTGACAATTAACCAGAGCATTCTTCTCAAAATTGTGAAAACCTCCATGGAGTTGTTTTTGATAAACTGAGTCTTTGTGCATATGCATAAATTTGAGCATTTATATCTGTATGATATATTAATTGAGGAATGTTGGCTATGAAATTGTTTTGAGTACTTGGATGATGATTGAACTGATAAATGATTAGATGATGATAGTTGATTAATGCTGATAGCATGATTATGGTATGATCTATCTGTATGATATGCTGTTTGTGTTATCTCTGTACTGCCATGTTGGTAATGGCGTAGGTGATCTCACCTCTTTGTTATGTTGTTTTGCTGTGTCTGTACTGTTAAAATCAAATAATAGAAGGATCGAGTTGTCTTAGACATAACGGGCGATGGATACTCTGAGATTGGTGACAACAATAAGGAGTGGACATTTAGGACTCGAAGGTGTGCAGTGTTGACAAAGGAACAGATGTCTGATGCATCAAGATGGACAGAAAAAGGAATCAGTATGTTAAAGTTTCTTGTTGGTGTTGTACCGTGCTATTAAGTAGGACCCGTCATGGGGTTTGCTACTGTTAAAAAAATAAGTCTATAAATTTTATATTTCTCTCTAAATTGTGATATTAATTGGTGTCAATATTGCATAATGAATAGTTAAAATATGATTTTCAATATTACCTAATATTTTTAGTAAATTTACATTTCAGTAAAGAAGAAATTTTGAAAACCCATCTTTTATAACTCAAACTTTGTGCGAACTTCTTTTCAGATTATGAGTCGGGAGTCGGAAATGTGATGCCCTAAGGAGGGTGTTACAGTGTTAGCTTTTAATATCATATTAAATTCCTCCAACGGGCATTTTCTTCCAGGCTCTGTAAATAGAGACCGTGGGTCTTATCTGTTAGCAACCCAACTATCTGTTTAATTTACGCTTACTTTGAAAAATGTGATTTATAATTTACGCCTATTTTCTATGCTCTTTTTGCTGAAACTTTGAGATATCCTTTGAGAGCCTCTTAGCACTTCAATTTGTATTATTTGCTCTGAGTGAGAGTTTCTCTTCATCTATATTTCTGTTCTTCTATATTGAGGGTGAGGTATCTTTCAAGATTTGTATAAGGGTGATGTATCCCTTCAAGGTTTGTATAAGGGTGAGATATCCCTACAGGCTGAGGCTTTAGCACAAGGGTAGAGGTTCCCTATGTGTAAAAAGTGCTCTTTTATATAACGGTTGCAAGCACCTATTGAAGCTTGTATACATAGTGAAAAATCTCGGATTGTTTTCGAGGACTGGGCGTAGACCACAAGTGGGTTAGTGGTCGAATCAGGATAAATATCGTGTTTACTTCTCTCTTCTCAATCTCTTTATTTTACGTAATTTTATATTATTGTACATTTATTTATTGGTTGTTCTTAAAGCTTTTATTCTTCATCTCGCTATTCCTTTTCTTTTATTTAATAGCTTAAATATTTGTGTTTATTTTAAGAGCATTTGTGAAAAGTTTTTTATACCCAATTCAGCCCTCCTCTTGGGTAATGGTTGCCATGACTAACAAGTGGTATCAGAGCTTCGTGCTCTGGTGAAAGCTTAACCGCTTAGAGTTAAAGATCCTTGTTTGTTGGCAACTTTGAAAGTTTTTCAAAATGGAAGGTTTTGAAATTAATAAACCACCATTCCTTGATGGTGTGTATTTTGTTTATTGAAAAGTTAGAATAGAGTTTTATATGCAATATATTGATTTGGATTTATGGGATGTTGTGTTAAATAGATTTATTTTGCAAACCAAAACAAACTTGGAATGCCTATGATAAGAAATACTTTTCTTTGAACATTAGAGCTATGCAAATTTTGAGAAGTAGTTTGAATGATGAAACTTATGCTAAAATTAAAAGTTGTTCTAGTGCTAAAGATATATGAGATGCTCTTAATGATATTTATCTTACTAACAATGATTTTGTACATAAAGTTGTATATAGAAAGCAAGAAGAGCAAAAGCTATTGAAGGAAGCTTATCATGAAAAATATCCTCAAAGAGATGCTCAAACTATTGATGGGAGCCAAATGTCTCTTGGTGACGATGGTGCTCAATTTGAAGAAGAGGCAAAGTAAAACAAAATTAATAAGGAAGAAGGTGATTCCCTTAAAGAGCCAAGTGTGCTAGAAATTGAAACTACTTCCTATATGGCTAAAAAGGACTTTGAGGTAAATAATTCTAAACTAGATTATAGTCCTTCCTATGATGAGTTACAATATGCATATTATGAATTGTATGATGGTTTATTGAATTTAGAAAAGAAAAACTTATTGTGTTTGGAAAACATTTCCTTTATTGAAAATGAAATTGAAACTTTGAAAAATGAATATGCTTTTCTTGATGAGGAAATGTCTTTGAATTGTGAAACCTCAACTTCTTGTAAAAAATGTATTGATTTAGAAAATCAAGTTGAGGACTTATATTCCAAATTTGCCAAAGCTAATGATTCTAATTGCTTACATTCTATGCTTGTTAATGAGAATAAAATTAGTGTTATTCCATGTGAAAATTTAAGCAAGGCTTATGACAAAAATAATTTAGAATATAAAAATAACAAAAAGCTTAAGTTTTTCAAAAATGATATTCAAATGATCAAGCCATCATTAAATTTAATTGTTTGTAATTTTTGTGGTCATCTAGGCATATTTCTCATTTATGCATAGAATTAATAATCAATATATGCTAAATTTTTTGTTTATTTTATCTGAAAATATGCACTAAATGATATGTATGAAAAATGCGAATGCTTAACCAAATGTAATTGGCTATTCTTTTGATGATTATATGTACTTAGCTAAATTGATCAATGAAATGAAATATCTTTTGCCCTTGTGAACTCATTTGTTGTTTTATTATTTTGAATGCTTATTTGCTTATGAGTTTGGCATAATGACTAACCTCTATGGATCCAAAATTGATGAATACCAATGAAAGTACTTTGAATTGTATTGTAGGGTGATAACTATCTTAAGCAAGCATTTAAATGGAATAAGTTCAACTTGAGGATAGTAAAGTTTAAAAGGATTTAACTTTTAAAAGGGGTGCAAAGAATTTCTAAGCTTGAAGCTTGGAAGTTGGTGGAAGTGAGAGTCATCTACAAAAATTCAAATAGTACACTTTTGGTGATATCAATCCTTATTTATGTTTTAAATTTGATATCATATGATATTTGAAGAAGTAGAGAGTTATGTTATACCTTTACATGTCTTACATGATAATTATTTGTCTAAAATTGCTTAAATAAGTTTTGATGATGATCATATGTTTCTTAATAAACTTGAATCATGCCTTAAAATGCTTAAACTATTTTTTTTGGATTCAAGTGCATATGTGTTTCACGCATTCTTGTTAGAGCTAACATTGCATGGTTGATAATGTGATACATGCTTTAAATTATTTA
Organism: Ormosia semicastrata; assembly: GCA_029884595.1. Taxonomy (NCBI): domain Eukaryota; kingdom Viridiplantae; phylum Streptophyta; class Magnoliopsida; order Fabales; family Fabaceae; genus Ormosia; species Ormosia semicastrata. The sequence goes on along the minus strand of JAQQTO010000061.1, from coordinate 66,892,956 downwards.
TCAACCTGAATTATGCTTATAAATGGGCTTACATGATATTTGATGCTAACCTATGTTTTAGAGGACTTTTAAAGTTAGCTTTGCAAGTCTCTCTATGTATTTCAAATATAGCCATCAGATTTTTTATATACAAGCATATGTGGATAAATAATAAAAGTTGAATGGAATTCAAATGAAGAGGAAGATAAAGAAGACTTTCTTCTAGTACAATGGAATGGAGAATTCAAAGGAAGAAAGCTCAAAGTTAAAGGTCCAATAAAGAAGGATCATCACTCTTTATCTATCTCAATAAGTATCTCTATCCCTAAGCTATTATGGTATTTTATATGATATGAATTGTATAATACTTATTGATAAATTAATCTTAAATGACTAGATGCTTTCCAAGGAATATATGGCTTTTTATATAAAACATCTCTACCCTTCTAAAATGCTTTTAAAAATATAATGTGCTCTTATAAAATTCTTTTTGAAAGGGGGAGAAGTCTTAAAATTTTTTTTTGGATTAAGAATAAATATCCTTATCCTTGCTTTATTTTATGATAATATGCTTACATGATCTCGATATATCCTAACTCTTAAATTGTTGTTTGATTACATAAAGTGTTTTAATATTATCATATGCAAAATGTTGATATACAAAAATATGACAAGCATTGCATGAATAATCTTCTATATCTTGAAAGCATGCTTGTTTCATCTCTCTATTCTTGAATCATATGTAGAATCTAAGGGGGAGAAAATATTATTTTTCCTTTCTAAGCCTTTTTGTTGATGTCAAATAGGGGGAGTGAATATTGGAAAAAAATATATTCTTGTACTTATTGTTTGATATGCTTACATGAATATCCATTCTTGTATATTGTTCAACACATTTTTTCTTTGGTGATTTGTTATCATCAAAGAGAGGGAGATTGTGAAAATAAGTTTGCCCCAAATGGTTTAAAATGTTGAGTTTTGATGATGACAAATACAAGACAAATAGAATGATGCTTATAATTGATAGATGTGCTTAATGTGATATATTGTATCATATATGATATGTACCTTATCTAGTTATATTTCACTTAATAATCATGCAATAAGATATATGTAACATTCATCATATAATATATCCAATAATGCTTTATATGAGTTATAAATGAATTAATATTGGATTTGACCTTGCTTCAATGAAAATGTGCAATGTGTTCTGTTGCATCCTACATAGAGCATATCTATTAATAATTGTTAAATGTCTTATTTTGGATGTGTCTATGAAAGTTTTATATGCATGCTAAACTAATTAGAGTTATACATTTATGAATCATGCATATGAAGATATTGAATAATGATTCTGGACTAACTATGCTTGTTTAAATGAGCAATACTTTGTAAGATAGTCCAAGTACTAAGAGTGAGCTTGTAACAAGAAAGCAAAAGATATCTATTAAGCTCAACACAAGGAAAATGTGATTAAACATATGTCTTTGAAGATTTGTTTTGATAACACATATGATAGGAAGACCAAGTCCAAGATCGTTTAAGGATAGCTTTAGGACCCAGAGTCTCTCTGTTCGAGGAACTCTTTGGATATCTCATAGTGCATTAAGATAAAACAAAAATGCTTCCTTAAACTTATACCAAAACTATTTTGATCTTGAAAATAACTTAAAAATATTTTGGTTAAACTTTCTAGGATATTTTTCAAACATTTATAACTATTTTTAAACAAAGGTATTTGAATAACCTTGAAGGTATTTGAATAACATCCTTCTAAATAGCTTTTACAACGTGTTTAAAATAAAGGTATTCGAATAACCTGCTTCTGAACTATTTTTTATAAGAGATGAAAACAGTGGTATTTGAATACCCCATGATGGTATTCGAATAACCCACGAGACTCTGTTTCGTATTTTGAATTCATATGTAAACGTGTTAGCTTTTAATATTATATTAAATTCCTCCAACGGGCATTTTCTTTCAGGCTCTATAAATAGAGACCGTGGGTCTCATCTGTTAGCAGCCCAGCTATCTGTTTAATTTACGCTTGCTTTGAAAAATGTGATTTATAATTTACGCCTATTTTCTGTGCTCTTTTTGCTGAAACTTTGAGATATCCTTTGAGAGCCTCTTAGCACTTCAATTTGTATTATTTGCTCTGAGTGAGAGTTTCTCTTCATCTATATTTATGTTCTTCTATATTGAGGGTGAGGTATCCTTCAAGGTTTGTATAAGGGTGAGGTATCCTTGCAGGCTGAGGCTTTAGCACAAGGGTAGAGTTTTTCTGTATGTGAAAAATGCTCTTTTATGTAATGGTTGCAAGCACCTATTGAAGCTTGTATACATAGTAAAAAATCTCAGGTTGTTTTCGAGGACTGGACGCAAACCATAAGTAGGTTAGTGGTTGAATCAGGATAAATATCATGCCTGCTTCTCTCTTCTTAATCTCTTTATTTTACGTAATTTTATATTATTGCACATTTATTTATTTGCTGTTCTTAAAGCTTTTATTCTTCATCTCACAATTCCTTTTCTTTTATTTAATAGCTTAAATATTTGTGTTTATTTTAAGAGCATTTGTGAAAAGTTTTTTATACCCAATTCACCCCCTCTTGGATAATGGTTGCCATGACTAACAGAGCTATGCGGACAAGAGAAGGAAACCTCTTGAGTTTGAGGAAGGCGAGCATGTGTTTTTGAAAGTCACACCAACAACTGGGGTCGGCCGAGTTCTGAAATCTAGAAAACTCACTCTCAAATTCCTTGGACCTTACCAAATTCTTCACCGGATAGGTCTAGTAGCTTACCAGATAGCCTTACCACTTTTCCTTTCAGACCTTCACAATTTCTTTCATGTGTTATAATTACGAAAATATATTCCTGACCCGAACCATGTCTTAGCACCGGACACAGTACAATTGAAAGAGAACTTAACCTATGAGGCTCCTCCTATAAGGATTGAAGATAGGAGAGTAAAACAACTTAGAGGAAAAGAAATCTCATTAGTGAAGGTGATCTGGAATGAAACGACCGGAGATGCGACGTGGGAACTGGAAGACAAGATGAAAGAGCAACACCCACAACTGTTCTAAGGCATGAAAATTTCAAGGACGAAAATTCTTTTTAGAAGGGAGAGTTGTAACACCCTAAAAATTATGTTTCATCATAAATAATCATTTTATAATATTTATAATTTTTTAGAATTTTTCTAGATTTTTCTGGAAACATTGAATATTTTAATATATTTTTTATTTTACGTGCACACTGAGCAGAGTCAATGTAACACCCCAAAAATTATTTGTTTCATCAATAATAGTCATTTTCTAATATTTGTGATTTTTTAGAATTTTTGTGAAATTTTTCGGAACTGTTGATTATTTTAGTATATTTCTCAATTTGCGTATACAATGAGGGAGCAGGGAAAATGAAATATTTTTTTCAAGGTTGGTGAACTTTGGACTATGGATACGTTGACGGGGGATCTTACTAAACCCGAGGTGGGGCACAGTTTACGAAGTTTACGTTTTTTGAGATTTTATCTGATAAATAAAATCACTGTACCGTAAAATTTTTTGATGAACAATAAATACTGTTTTCATTAACTGTAACTTTTGTTCACTAGATAATAGTTCTGGCAGAGTGCTAATCATCCGTTCTAGAATGTTCACTTTGTGTAACCACATCACTTTCTACTTTATCGAGAAGCGTGCAAAACTTCTCAAGAAAGCTTTAATGAAGCTTCAAGGAAACTTCCTCCCAAGCTTCTTAAGGAATCTGCACTCTCTCTCTCTTCTCCCCTCACCACATGGCTGTATGTTTTCTTGGAGCCTAAAAATTTTACTTTCACTTAATTTAGTTAACTATTTTATTTTCAAAAATCAAAAGTCATCATCTTTATTTCTATTATCAACTTCTCTCTCTACTTTTTTTTCTTCTCTCAAGTTCTCATCCTTCTCTCTTCCTCTCACCACATGGACACACCATCTTCCATGCCCTCCACCATCACAAAAATTTCAAGCTACCACATTTTCTTAATCTCCACTACATTCTAAACATCGTTCTAGTTGAAGATTTCTTGAAAAGGCTCCATCTTCATCATCTTCTTCAAGCTTCAAGTTTGAAGCTTTAGGGTAAGATTCATGATCTTTTATCTTTTCTTCTTCATTTTCGTTTTCATGGCCTTCACCATGACCATGGATCCATTCTTTTTCAAGCCTTAGTGTTGATTTGATGAAGTTGTAATTTCTAGGATTTTTGGAGGAGTGAAAACTGAATTTCACTAGGAGCTTCAAGGGAGTTCTTGGCTTGTTTTCTCCCTTAGGTAAGAGGAAGACTATCCACTTCAACCTCTATTGGTAGTAGGAGACTTGTATTGTGTGTTGGTTTTGAGAAACTCTTGTTAGGGTTACTCTTTGTGGTATGTGATTTTGATGACTATGTATTGACTTTATCATGTATGACTTATTTGATGGAATATACATATAAATTGATGATCTTGGATTGGCTTTGATTGATTGGAAACATGAATTGGGGGCAAGAATCCCTTGCTTTTCCTATTGAGGCTCACGACCACAACCCCTCTATAGGGTGTGAATGATTTAAAATTTTGCAACAAGTGAAGAGATGAGTAATAAAGTGAATAACAATTAATGAATCAAAGAAAAATTTGGGTTCTCACCCTTTAGAGAGGCTCACGGCCTCTAGGCCCATTTTGGGTCCAATTGTGTAATTCTTGTGCAACCTTGGATATTTAGTAATTAATGTAACACCCCAACTTTTGGGATAATTACAATATAGTCTTAAAATGTACTGTTTTGTGAATTCTGTGAGCAGTAAATTTAATTTGACTGTTCCGTGAGTGTACTTGACTATTGTATGTGATTTGCTCTGACCTAGGGAAATAACAATTTTTTGGCCGGATAAATCTTATTTTAATTAATTGGAGCTAGGGGATCTTACTAAACCCAATTCTGATTGATATATATATTAATCTCGTAATTTTTTGGATTTAACTGTGCAATAAAATAATTTTATATTATTATAATATTATTTTATATTACAGTTACCCTCCTGTCTCAAAAATAGTAAAAATCTGCTTCGATTTGACCACAGATCTTTAAAAGTACTGTGGGACCCGCGTTTAGGAAAAATAGTCAACTGTGCTGACTGTACAAATTCTAGCCAATGAGAGCAAGTCAACAAAAGTGGCTTGACTTTCTAAACCATTAGGAATTGGTCAACGAAGGGAGCATAGACTTTCATTTGGACCGTTAGATGAAGACTTAGTTAAGAAGCCTTTAACCTAAGCCGTTGATCTAATCAATGGTGAGATTAGAATGATAGATTTATGACCAAGTGATATCTACCCTAGATCTGATCTATGGCTAGGAATTAAAGATGAATCAAGGGTTAAGATTAAGTAAAAAATTGTAGGCTTGAATTTGGTTAGTAACCTAATTAAGCTTAATTTGACTAATCTAATTTCTTAATTAACAAACTAAGTGAACTAGCTTAGTTATTAAATAATTATAATCTAAATACTAATTAGATATATTAATATTGATTAAAGGTTATAATATATGTTAAAATATATTAAATTAATTAGTTATATGATTAGTATGTTAATTAAGTTTGGATAGGATGTTTAACCTAACAAATTACCTAATTAACTAGCATATAATTAGGAGTAATTTGGAAACAATTAAACCCTAAATTTGATGAAGGAGCACACGGTTTGGGCAGCAGCAAGTGGGCTTGGAATGGCTTGGTTCTACATGGTTCTTGAAGGATCCAACATGACATAAGCCATGTGCTTAACCATGTGAACACTCTATGATATTTTACCATGCAAAGTTGATCACTCAACCTCACCCACACTCACTCACGGCTGCAGCTCTATCTATTCACTCTTCACTTTATTTTTTCACACTTATCACATTTAGCTATCCATTTCTCTCTCTAAAATACCAAAAAAAACTCAACCACACTTCTCTTTCACTTTCTCTCCCTAAGGTTCGTCCAGCACCCATACTTACACAACCAAACCTTCATAATTTTATCCCATCACATTTCTTAAACCTAAATCCCATTCTAAACATCTTTCATTCACAAAGTTTTTCCAAATTCCTACTCTATCTTGTCCAAAATCCAACCTTTTGGTTACTTACTTAAGGGTAAGTTTTGTTTCTATGGTTCAAAATTTCATTTCTAATTTTTCTAACCATGATTGTTCCATGTTTTTTCTATTTTGTACCTTGTATGTGTTTTTACTAATTGTTTGAGAATTTTAGGGATTTGTTTGGGAGTCAGACGAAAATTGGAGAAAAGGAGGAAATCTAACCGATTAAATTGTCTACAAGAGGTAAGAGGGAGATTTAATCTCATCAACCCTAAGTGGTGATGGGAAAATGGATTTGTGTTTGTGTGTAGAATCCATAAGGATTCGGTTTGTATGGTTTATTTGTGGTTTTTATTGTTTTTGATTGCTTAAAATGCTTTCCTATTTGTGATTTTTTTGCTATGCATGATTATAGCTTTTATTATTTTTGCTATGCATGTTTATGGCTTTCAATATATTGTATGTATATTATATGTGATTTAATAATTGTATGTGCTTATAACTGTATAATTATTAAAGTAAGATGTGAATAACATGTGCGATTTGCATGAGTGTTCCAAAGAACACATTATGAGGCTCACGACCTTACCTCAAAATAGAGAACCAAAATGTTCTCAACAATTTTCTAAATCACTGATTTAAGGAATCTAGGTAAAATAATCAAGTTAAAAGTGGTTTAAGTTAATTGTGGCCAATATGCCATTTAGTGTATAATCAAATACCATTTTATTTTGATTTGGTCAACATGCCATTTTATTTGCTAAGATAAGTTAGGTAAGTGATTTACAACATAAATGGATTCCAATGATTCATTGAGAAAAATAAAAGGAATAAATTCAGTTCTGGAAATTTAACTTAGCAGAATTAGTTTAAGTAAGAAATAAAATAGACGCTAGAAAAATACTAAAGTAAAGCTCATTTTATAAATTTTGAAGCGCGTTAGCAAGTTTCAAAGCGTAATTATTGGGTAAAAATAAAATGAACTATATTTAGTGGAAAACGTCAAAAATACCTTATACTGATTTTATAGGCAAAATGCTGCCGAAATTTATTAAAATCAAATGCATAAAATGAAAAGATTCCATACTATATTTAGAACATAAGGAAAATACTCTACGTATTTTAATAGTACTAAATATAGTTTTACACATAGCGAAAATGATGGTTTTAAGTTATTCGGTTAAGAAAATGAATTAAAAATCCTACGCGATTGAGAAAATGATTTAAAAACATTTTATGATGTTTAAAAATGTCAAAATATCTTTACGCGATTTAAAAACGTTTGTGAAAACGATGAGATTGTGAAAATGTGATAAAATTCCTACGCGATTGAACAATACTGTGAGTTTTGCTGTCGGGCCAAAGTGGTGGACCCAGACATATTGCGGTGTAATATTGTCGGGTGGGACGTACTATACTTTGTTATTTTGTGACTAAGGGTATTTTGGTAATTTTTTGTAACTATGGTAAAATTTGGATAATAAGGGTATTTTTTTAATTTTAGATCATGTTTAGAGTGTTGTGCCAATTTGGTTTATAATTGGTGATTGATTGATGAGGCGAATTACACCGTGTTTGGTGTGATAAGCGTAGTGTGGTTCATTTATGAACTTGGAGACATTAGTGTGCGGAGAATTCCACATGCGGACAGTGGGTTGCTCCTCTGGGCCGTGGTAACGGGCAACACACTAATGATCTTGACAAGCACTATTCTTAGTCGGGATCTTGAGGGGACTATTAAGTACTATGCCTGTGGTACACGATGTTGGACTGTGTACTGCTACACGATGTTTGGACTGTGGACTATAGACACAAAGATTGGACAGTGCAATAGTTTGGTTGGGCAGCCATAAAGTATTATTAGTTTCTAATCGGATCATTCTCTCAGATATTCGTGTTTAGCTCCATGGAGTAGGAACGAGTCGGTGTGTGTTCATGCATTACCTACATTTTATTGCTTACCATAATCTGTGATAATTTATATGATTTATTGCTTTAATATATTATGCATGATGTAATGGTATGTATTACTGCTATATATTGCTTGATATATTATGCATGATATATTGGTATGTACTGTTGTGATAACTGTTTTGTACTGTCGTTTTCTTTATTGCCATGCGGGTAGTGATGTAGATTGTCTCACCTCTCTATATGTTTTCTCAAAATTATTATATTATATTCGTAAAAAGTTAGAGGAAGAAGAGGATCAGCCTCTTGAGATACAGTATCCTGACGAGCAACAGTCGGGCGAAGTATACGAGGAGGAGGAGCCGGTAGATCACACTGATCGTCAAGACTGATCTTGAGATCATGGCATTGCCAGGATTCTTCGGGTTCGTGAGACTAGAGTTTCATGGAGGTTCCGAGGCATGGCGTATGCATGTGGACCGAGGGACAGTTGCTTATGTGGGACGTTTGACCGTGTCCCTATGTAGAGAGTATGACGGAGAGGTCATATTCACTACTATGCTTTATTTACATTTAGAGTTACCTCTGACCATTAGGCGTTATTGGCAGGGAATATTCCACGCGCCTAGTGAGCTCAGCAGCGAGTCGACAGCTCGGACTTGTGTCCGTCGTGCTGTGAGATCTCATAGATGTGAACTTTTCGATGGTTATTCTGGAGGTTCTGGACGATGATCCATCGGAGGGTTTGATATCTACCGAGATGCACTTTGGCAGTACTATGTTTTAGTTTTATGTCAACTCTTTACTGCTTTATTAAATACATGTAGTTGTAAATTATGTGTGTACTAAAAGAGAATCATATGTATATTATGGTGAGTTTTACTTTGTTATATTTTGTGTTTCATGTTATTTTATTTAATGTTATAATTATAAAAGGAAAAAAAATATTACCACAAATATTACGTAAGTATCAAATGTTTTACAACTTGGGTAAGAGTTTTATTTTATTTTATTTCATTGCATTCATAAATGTGACATCCTCACAAGGGTGTTACATTAGTTGGTATCAGAGCCCAAGTTAGAGTCTTTTGGGGTTGTGGTTAGGTCTGTTTTTGCTTGTGTTGTGTGAATCTCTGTGATTTGTTTCCAAAAGATTACATCTGACATTGTTTTGTCTTGTTGAAGAAAGAAGATGTCTGGAGGAAGAGGAATGCGTGCAAATGCGGCACGTAATGTAGACCCAATGATTGCTGTTGCTGAGGCTATACAACAAATGACAGAAGCGATTACTCAGCAAAATCGAAGAGCAACTCAACATCAAGATGCAACTACTGATGCTTTGAATTTGTCTGAGTTCAGACGCAACAATCCGCCACAGTTTAGAGGCGAGTTTGACCCTGAGAAGGCAAGTCTTTGGATTCAAGACTTGGAGCGAGTATTTGAAGGAATGGGGTGCGCGGAAAATAAGAAGGTAACATATGCTGTGTACATGTTGAGAGGAAATGCTGAGAATTGGTGGAGAAATACCTGCCAATTGTTGCAAGCGGAAGGAACTGAGATCACCTGGGAGGTGTTTTGTGAAGTATTTCTGGAGAAGTACTTTCCCAATACTGCTCGACATGCCAAGGAGATGGAATTTCTTGGTCTGCGTCAAGGGAATATGACTGTTGGAGAATATGCTGCAAAGTTTGAGAGTTTGTCGCAATTCTCAAGGTATTTCCAAAACCGACCAGATGAGGTATGGAAGTGCCAGAAGGTTGAAGATGGGTTAAGGATGGAGTTGAGACGTGCAGTTCTACTAATGCGAATGAGGGAGTTTCCTGTGTTGATGGATACTTGTAGACGACTTGAAGCATTGGAGCCTTCCAGAGATCAGAGGAATCGTAATTTTGGACCGACTAGGTTCCAAAGAGGAGGTAGTAGCAGTGGTGGTCGATTTCAGAGAAAGCCGTATGCGAGACCGTCAGGGAGTCAGCCTTAACGTCCATCTGTTGGGGGAAGTTCTAGTGGAAATCGAGCTGGTCAGAATGTGGCGTTTACACCGACATGTTTTAAATGTGGCAAGAGTGGCCATATCTCTACAGATTGTCCGATCAGAGGAATGATCTGTTTCAACTGCAGAAAACCTGGACATGTTTCTAGGGATTGCACTCAGCCGGAGAGGAAGCCTGCTGTAAGGAATGTCCGTGCTACTCAGCCGAGATCTGGAGGACGAGTGTATACGATGACCGGAACCGAAGCTTCTCAGTCTGAGGATCTTATTCAAGGAGAAGGTGTCATTGAAGGTAATCACCTGACTTTACTATATGATTCGGGTGCAACACACTCATTTATTGCATATGATTGTGTGGAACGTTTGAAACTGCCTGTGTCTTCTCTGAGTTTTCAACTGATTGTTTCTACACCGACTGCTAAGCCTGTTGTTACATCCAAGATATGTATGAACTGTCCTGTTGTTATAAAGGATCGTATGTTTTCGGTCAATTTGATTTGTTTACCTCTTGTTGAGATAGACATAATACTAGGAATGGACTGGTTATCTTCTAACCATATCCTTATAAACTGTGCGAGCAAAACCATAGTTTTTCCTAAGGAAGAAAGTTCTGGATTCTTGACTGCTGTTAAGGTCAAGTCATTGTTGAGGGATGGAGCTCAAGGGTTTGTGTTGTTGTCTTCTTTGGAAGTCAAGTGTGAGAAGGATGTGAGCACTATTCCTGTCGTCAATGAGTTTCCAGAGATTTTTCCTGATGATGTACCTGGTTTGCCACCGGAAAGGGAGATTGAATTCTCTATCGACTTAGTACCAGGAGCAGGTCCTATTTCGATTGCACCGTACCGAATGTCGCCTGTAGAGTTAGCAGAGCTGAAGAAGCAATTGGAGGAACTGTTGGAGAAGCAATTTGTGCGACCTAGTGTTTCACCATGGGGAGCACCAGTGCTGCTAGTCAAGAAGAAGGATGGAACTTCGCGTCTTTGTGTTGATTATCGTCAGCTGAATAAGGTTACTATAAAGAATAAGTATCCACTACTGAGGATTGATGACTTGATGGACCAATTGAAGGGAGCCGCTGTATTCTCTAAGATAGATCTGCGATCAGGTTATCATCAGATTCGTGTCAAGGTCGACGATATGCCTAAAACAGCTTTCCGAACTCGTTATGGACATTATGAGTATCAAGTGATGCCGTTCGGAGTGACGAATGCTCCTGCGATATTCATGGACTATATGAATAGGATTTTTCGTCCGTACTTAGACAGATTTGTCGTTGTCTTTATCGATGACATTCTGATCTATTCTCAAAGTCAAGAAGAGCATGTTGAACATCTCAGTATAGTTTTCCAGATTTTGAAGGAGAAGAAGCTGTATGCGAAGTTGGCAAAGTGCGAGTTTTGGTTGGACGAAGTTCAATTCTTAGGTCACGTAATTTCTAAGGAACGTATTGTGGTAGACCCATCGAAGGTGAAAATTGTTTTACAGTGGGAAAGGCCTAAGACTGTGACTGAGGTTCGAAGTTTTGTTGGATTAGCCGGATATTACCGAAGGTTTATTGAAGGTTTTTCCAAAATAGCTGGACCACTTACACAACTCACAAGGAAGGGCCAAGCTTTTGATTGGACAGAAGAACGTGAAGCGAGTTTTCAAGAGTTAAAGAAGAGATTAACGACTGCGCCAGTGTTAATTTTTCCGGATCCTAACAAATCTTTTGAGGTGTATTGTGATGCATCTTATCAAGGGTTAGGATATGTGTTGATGCAGGATCGGAATGTAGTAGCTTATGCTTCAAGACAGTTGAAGGTTCATGAGAGGAACTACCCAACGCACGATTTGGAGCTAGCTACAGTAGTTTTTGCGTTGAAAGTGTGGAGGCATTTTCTGTATGGGGCTATGTTCAATGTCTTTAGTGATCACAAAAGCTTAAAATATTTGTTTGATAAAAAAGAATTGAATATGAGACAGAGGCGATGGTTGGAATTTTTGAAGGATTATGATTTTCAGCTTCAATACCATCTAGGAAAAGCGAATGTGGTGGCAGATGCCTTGAGCAGAAAGGTGATTAGCATTTCTGCTATGATGATTAAAGAGGAAGAGCTGATGAATCAATTCAGAGATCTATGGTTATCAATAGAATTGGTACCTGGGAAGATTCGTCTAAGTAGAGTGGTGATTTTGAATGATTTGTTGGAGGTAATAAAGGAGAAACAAGATGAAGATGCGTTTTTACAAAACGAAAAGGAATTGTTGAAGCAAGGTCATAAAGCGATGGTGGAGGAAGGATCTGATGGAGTCTTAAGGTTTGAAGGAAGAGTTTGTATACCTGATGATCCCGAACTCAAGAGAGCAATTTTGGATGAAGCTCATACAAGTAATTTGAGTATGCATCCGGGGATGACGAAGATGTATCAAGACTTGAAACGATTGTTTTGGTGGCCAAGAATGAAGAGAGATGTAGCTGAATGTGTGACGTCTTGTCTTGTCTGTCAGAAGGCAAAGGTGGAACATCAAAGGCCTGCTGGTATGTTACAACCTTTGACTATTCCAGAGTGGAAGTGGGATAGTATCTCGATGGATTTCGTTACTGGATTTTCGAGGACAAGGAAGGGGCATGATTCGATATGGGTTATTGTTGATAGGCTTACAAAATCAACGCATTTCTTGCCGATCAATATTAATTACTCGTTGGAACGCTTAACCCAGATATATATCGACGAAATTGTTAGACTACATGGTGTGCCTATAAGTATAGTTTCTGATAGAGATCCGAGGTTTACGTCAAGACTCTGGCAAAGCTTGCAAGAAGCAATGGGGACTAAATTGCAATTGAGTTCTGCATATCATCTGCAGACTGATGGTCAGACAGAGAGAATGATTCAGTCGTTGGAAGATCTGTTGCGTGCTTGTGTGTTAGAACAGCAAGGGAGTTGGGATGAATTTCTGTCTTTGATAGAATTCACTTACAACAATAGTTTTCACTCGAGCATAGGGATGGCACCCTATGAAGCACTTTATGGACGACGATGCCGAACACCTTTGTGTTGGTATCAGGATGGGGAGAGTATGACTATTGGTCCTGATCTTGTGCAGCAGACTACAGAAAAGGTGAAGATGATACAAGAAAAGATGCGAATGACTCAGAGCCGTCAGAAGAGTTATACTGATAAACGAAGACGACCCCTGGAATTTGAAGAAGGCGATCATGTATTCTTGCGAGTTACGCCTACAACGGGTGTCGGAAGAGTTCTTAAATCAAGGAAACTTACACCTAAGTTTATAGGGCCTTATCAGATTATTCGTCGGATTGGTCCGGTAGCTTACCAAATAGATTTACCGACTTTTCTATCCAATCTTCATAATGTATTTCATGTGTCTCAGTTGAGGAAATACATTCCCGATCCAACTCATGTGATACAACCTGATGAAGTACAGCTGAAGGATAATTTGACGTATGAAACACTTCCTGTTAGAATCGAGGACAGGAGAGTGAAACAACTTCGAGGGAAGATGATTGAGCTGGTGAAGGTAGTGTGGAACGACTTAACAGGAGATGCTACATGGGAATTAGAGGATAGGATGAGGGAGCAATACCCTCAAGTGTTTGATGTATGATGAATTTCGGGGACGAAATTCTTATTAGTAGGGGAGAGTTGTAACACCCCAACTTTTGGGATAATTACAATATAGTCCTAAAATGTACTGTTTTGTGAATTCTGTGAGCAGTAAATTTAATTTGACTGTTTCGTGAGTGTACTTGACTATTGTATGTGATTTGCTCCGACCTAGGGAAATAATAATTTTCTTTGGATAAATCTTATTTTAATTAATTGGAGCTGGGGGATCTTACTAAACCCAATTCTGATTGATATATATATTAATCTCGTAATTTTTTGGATTTAACTGTGCAATAAAATAATTTTATATTATTATAATATTATTTTATATTACAGTACCTACTGTCTCAAAAATAGTAAAAATCTGCTTCAATTTGACCACAGATCTTTAAAAGTACTGTGGGACCCGCATTTAGGAAAAACAGTCAACTGTGCTGACTGTACAAATTCTAGCCAATGAGAGCAAGTCAACAAAAGTGGCTTGACTTTCTAAACCAATAGGAATTGGTCAACGAAGGGAGCATAGACTTTCATTTGGACCGTTAGATGAAGACTTAGTTAAGAAGCCTTTAACCTAAGCCGTTGATCTAATCAATGGTGAGATTAGAATGATAGATTTATGACCAAGTGATATCTACCCTAGATCTGATCTATGGCTAGGAATTAAAGATGAATCAAGGGTTAAGATTAAGTCAAAAATTGTAGGCTTGAATTTGGTTAGTAACCTAATTAAGCTTAATTTGACTAATCTAATTTCTTAATTAACAAACTAAGTGAACTAGCTTAGTTATTAAATAATTATAATCTAAATACTAATTAGATATATTAATATTGATTAAAGGTTATAATATATGTTAAAATATATTAAATTAATTAGTTATATGATTAGTATGTTAATTAAGTTTGGATAGGATGTTTAACCTAACAAATTACCTAATTAACTAGCATGTAATTAGGAGTAATTTGGAAACAATTAAACCCTTAATTTGATGAAGGAGCACACGGTTTGGGCAGCAACAAGTGGGCTTGGAATGGCCTGGTTCTACATGGTTCTTGAAGGATCCAACATGACATAAGTCATGTGCTTAACCATGTGAACACTCTATGATATTTTACCATGCAAAGTTGATCACTCAACCTCACCCACACTCACTCACGGCTGCAGCTCTATCTATTCACTCTTCACTTTATTTTTTCACACTTATCACATTTAGCTATCCATTTCTCTCTCTAAAATACCAAAAAAAACTCAAGCACACTTCTCTTTCACTTTCTCTCCCTAAGGTTCAGCCAGCACCCATACTTACACAACCAAACCTTCATAATTTTATCCCATCACATTTCTTAAACCTAAATCCTATTCTAAACATCTTTCATTCACAAAGTTTTTCCAAATTCCTACTCTATCTTGTCCAAAATCCAACCTTTTGGTTACTTACTTAAGGGTAAGTTTTGTTTCTATGGTTCAAAATTTCATTTCTAATTTTTCTAACCATGATTGTTCCATGGTTTTTCTATTTTGTACCTTGTATGTGTTTTTACTAATTGTTTGAGAATTTTAGGGATTTGTTTGAGAGTCACACGAAATTTGGAGAAAAGGAGGAAATCTAACCGATTAAATTGTCTACAAGAGGTAAGAGGGAGATTTAATCTCATCAACCCTAAGTGGTGATGGGAAAATGGATTTGTGTTTGTGTGTAGAATCCATGAGGATTCGGTTTGTATGGTTTATTTGTGGTTTTTATTATTTTTGATTGCTTAAAATGCTTTCCTATTTGTGATTATTTTTGCTATGCATGATTATAGCTTTTATTATTTTTGCTATGCATGTTTATGGCTTTCAATATATTGTATGTATATTATATGTGATTTAATAATTGTATGTGCTTATAACTGTATAATTATTAAAGTAGGATGTGAATAACATGTGCGATTTGGGTGAGTGTTCCAAAGAACACATTATGAGGCTCACAGCCTTACATCAAAATAGAGAACCAAAATGTTCTCAGTAATTTTCTAAATCACTGATTCAAGGAATCTAGGTAAAATAATCAAGTTACAAGTGGTTTAAGTTAATTGTGGCCAATATGCCATTTAGTGTATAATCAAATACCATTTTATTTTGATTTGGCCAACATGCCATTTTATTTGCTAAGATAAGTTAGGTAAGTGATTTACAACATAAATGGATTCCAATGATTCATTGAGAAAAATAAAAGGAATAAATTCAGTTCTAGAAATTTAACTTAGCAGAATTTAGTTTAAGTAAGAAATAAAACAGACGCTAGAAAAATACTAACGTAAAGTTCATTTTATAAAATTTGAAGCGCGTTAGCAAGTTTCAAAGCGTAATTATTGGGTAAAAATAAAATGAACTATATTTAGTGGAAAACGTCAAAAATACCTTATACTGATTTTATAGGCAAAATGCTGCCAAAATTTATTAAAATCAAACGCATAAAATGAAAAGATTCCATACTATATTTAGAACATAAGGAAAATACTCTACGTATTTTAAAAGTACTAAATATAGTTTTACACATAGCGGAAATGATGATTTTAAGCTATTTGGTTAAGAAAATGAATTAAAAATCCTACGCGATTGAGAAAATGATTTAAAAACATTTTACGATGTTTAAAAATGTCAAAATATCTTTACGCGATTTAAAAACATTTGTGAAAACGATGAGATTGTGAAAATGCGATAAAATTCCTATGCAATTGAACAATACTGTGAGTTTTGCTGTCGGGCCAAAGTGGTGGACCTAGACATATTGCAGTGTAGTACTGTCAGGTAGAACATACTATACTTTGTTATTTTGTGACTAAGGGTATTTTGGTAATTTTTCATAATTATGGTAAAATTTGGATAATAAGGGTATTTTTATAATTTTAGATCATGTTTAGAGTGTTGTGCCAATTTGGTTTATAATTGGTGATTGATTGATGAGGTGAATTACACCGTGTTTGGTGTGATAAGCGTAGTGTGGTTCATTTATGAACTTGGAGACATTAGTGTGCGAAGAATTCCACATGCGGACAGTGGGTTGCTCCTCTGGGCCGTGGTAACGGGCAACACACTAATGATCTTGACAAGCACTATTCTTAGTCGGGATCTTGAGGGGACTATTAAGTACTATGCCTGTGGTACACGATGTTGGACTGTGTACTGCTACACGATGTTTGGACTGTGGACTATAGACACAAAGATTGGACAGTGCAATAGTTTGGTTGGGCAGCCATAAAGTATTATTAGTTTCTAATCGGATCATTCTCTCAGATATCCGTGTTTAGCTCCATGGAGTAGGAACGAGTCGGTGTGTGTTCATGCATTACCTAAATTTTACTGCTTACCATAATCTGTGATAATTTGTATGATTTATTGCTTTAATATATTATGCATGATGTAATGGTATGTATTACTGCTATATATTGCTTGATATATTATGCATGATATATTGGTATGTACTGTTGTGATAACTGTTTTGTACTGTCGTTTTCTTTATTGCCATGCGGGTAGTGATGTAGATTGTCTCACCTCTCTATATGTTTTCTCAAAATTATTATATTATATTCGTAAAGAGTTAGAGGAAGAAGAGGATCAGCCTCTTGAGATACAGTATCCTGACGAGCAACAGTCGGGCGAAGTATACGAGGAGGAGGAGCCGGTAGATCACACTGATCGTCAAGACTGATCTTGAGATCATGGATTGCCAGGATTCTTCGGGTTCATGAGACTAGAGTTTCATGGAGGTTCCGAGGCATGGCGTATGCATGTGGACCGAGGGACAGGTGCTTATGTGGGACGTTTGACCGTGTCCCTATGTAGAGAGTATGACGGAGAGGTCATATTCACTACTATGCTTTATTTACATTTAGAGTTACCTCTGACCATTAGGCGTTATTGGCAGGGAATATTCCACGCGCCTAGTGAGCTCAGCAGCGAGTCGACAGCTCGGACTCGTGTCCGTCGTGCTGTGAGATCTCATAGATGTGAACTTTTCGATGGTTATTCTGGAGGTTCTGGACGATGATCCATTAGAGGGTTTGATATCTACCGAGATTCACTTGGGCAGTACTATGTTTTAGTTTTGTGTCAACTCTTTACTGCTTTATTAAATACATATAGTTGTAAATTATGTGTGTACTAAAAGAGAATCATATGTATATTATGGTGAGTTTTACTTTGTTATATTTTGTGTTTCGTGTTATTTTATTTAATGTTATAATTATAAAAGGAAAAAAAAATATTACCACAAATATTACGTAAGTATCAAATGTTTTACAACTTGGGTAAGAGTTTTATTTTATTTTATTTCATTGCATTCATAAATGTGACATCCTCACAAGGGTGTTACAATTAAGAGTTAAGCAATTAACATTGTAATTGGAAAGAAAACTAAATTGATAACCTAGAGTGAATTTTTGGAATCTAAGGGAAGAACAAGAGTGTGTGAGACTTAGAGAACCTTAGAATAATTTTCTAAGTGAGTATGGATAAAACTTAAAACAAGGAACCTAATAATCAAAAGAATTCCTCTACAAAAAAATTTCATAAGAAATACTAAATTTAAGTGAAACTTAATTAATTGGATAATTAGGAATTAATTAGGGATTCATAAAATGAAAAGAATCAAGAATGAGATCTTATCCTAAAACTTAGAATAATTTTAAATTAAATGAAGGACATGAGTGTAAGTAAGATGTTGAATAACTCAAATTATATTAGCTTAAGAGAAATTTAGTAAGAAAAGTGTAGAAGATTAAGGCTTAATTTCATAATGAACCCTAAGCGTGTAATGTCTTATTTGAAGACTTGATGATGATTATTTTGACAAAGTTGTGGCAAATTGTGGAAAAGTATATTATTGATAAATATACATGTATATGCATTGAGTTATCATGCATTGTGGAAGTCCGATGGACTGTTGTTAAGGCCATGTTGCCTAGGAGATTGAACACACCTTAGTGTGGGTGCGAGTAGACTAGTGTAGGTCATAATGTTGACCTTGGGGGCGTCGGGGTGCGGGTACTTCACAATGGACAGTTGGTAGCTCTTCTGTCCGTAGGGCAGACCGATGCAAACGCACTGACGATCCAGATCGAGACACTGTCCTATATCGCGATCTAGTAAAGAATGTCTTGTACAATGCCTTGATGTGCATGTGGATAATTTGATGATTATAGCACTTTGGCCACGGCAGCCGAGTTACAGACATGTCTCCTGATCATTCTCTCTGAATATTTGTGTCTAGCTTTATGGAGTAAGGTTTTGATAACATGTATACATACATAGTAAGTCTATATATTATTAGGAATTTATTTATGTATGTGATGACTGGAACTATTACTTTATTAATATCATGAATGCCTGGATCTGCTAAACTATTTACTGTTATTAATTGATGCTGATTATTATTGCTTTTGAAATGCTATGTGGGCGCTTTGCGCTGTTCTATTTCTTTGCTGCCATAATTGATAATGATGGTAGAATGTCTTACCTTTTTCCTGTATTTCTATTATTTTTGTCTATATTTATGTTCTATCGAAGACGTTGGCGAAGAAGGTGAAGTACACGAGTTCCCCGATATTTGGCCTGACTTTGACTAGTACTGCTTTTGATTATGACGGCATGTCCATGAGGATTTTTGGGTTATGTTCGGTTAGCTTTCCTCGGAGGTCCAGACTGTTAGCACGTTAACTTTAGGTCGGATCACTATGTCTACTTGGAGACATGACAGTGTCGTTAGCTTGGGGGCGCTATGATCCGCCTATCTTCACCTATAGTGTCAGACTACATTTAGAATTTTACATGCCCATTAGGGACATGTGGGGTGATCGTTACTACACCCCACAGAAGGATTCATTCCTCTCTACTGCCCGAGTCCCGGCTCGTAATTCGGTGACTTCGATGAGGGTTTCCTCTGATGAGGAAGACCCTGAGGAGGATCCTGACATGGTTCCTTCTCTTTCTTCTTAGGGGCTGATACTGTCGATAGTCACTGATGGCTATCTGTGTTCTTTTTGGGGCCTGATGATATTATTTTTGTGGGCTGTACAGTTATGACCTATTGGGGTATATATAGTTTTGCTTTTTGTACATCTGGGGTTATAACTAAACAAGCTTGATATAATTATATATATGTATATATATGTTGTTCGAATGTATGGTTTACATTTACCTTACTCTCTATTGCATTTACATTCTGTCACTATATTTTATTAAGTATAACAAAAAAAATATATTCACCATTTTATTTATACAACTATAATCAAACAAGTTTAATTATAATTTAATGAACTGGGTCTTAACTTATACTTTTATTTTTCACATTGTAAATAATGATGTGACGTTCCTTCCCAAAAAGGGGCATTACAGAAAACGTGAAGAGGAAGAGAACGAAGGGAAAGAAGCAAAGGAAAAGGAGAAGATCAACATCAAAGAGTGAGGCTTGAATCTCCTTCTCAACTGCAAGAGGAAAGGGTTTGAGTCTTTTTTAGCCTCTTTTTCTCCATTTTCACCATGGATTCATACATGATGCATAATAGGTCAAATTGGGTTTTAGAAGTGTTTGGACTATTTTTCTTGCTTGAATGTGTATTAATGGTTGTTTATGACTTGTTCATGGTATAAGATTGAGTTAGAAATTTAGAACTCTTCATTTGGACTTTTGATGCATAAAGTGGGAAAATAGGATTTTGGATGAGGGATTTTGTTCTTGGATCCAAATTTGTGGTTTGAGTTGGTGATTGGTGATTTCTATGTGTTAGTGAACTTGTTAGGGACTTAAAATTACCTAGAAACTATTTTGGAATGGTTGAATCCTGTGAGATGCTCCAATGGAACAGTACACGGTGCTATTTTTTGTAGAATTCTATAGTAAATACCTCGCGCCGCTGCATGACTGAGAACCATGGCAAGGCGTGTAACACCCTCCTTAGGGCGCCACACTTCATGTTACTAAATTACCAAATTACCCTTCCATTAATAATCATGCTTGTATTATAAATACGAGTTATAAAATTTCTTGATGATAATAAGATAAACTTAGCAGAAAATAAAAACATAACAACAATGTCACGCATAATTTACATCATATATATACATACAAGCCTTTAGTATTGTTGTACTTAAATATTTTACAAACTAGACTTCCAAAATATTTAAACTTTAAACTTTAATTTAAACTATTATACTGCCCAAGTCCTACTAGACAGCAGAACCCTCAGACGGGTCCTCCTCAGATTCCTCAGCAGATAAGAATCCAGCATGATGTGCAGTACGACAGACAGGTGTCCGAGCAGACGACACAATACTAACCATACTGGAAGTATGATAGTAAGCTCCCCAATACTGCCTAATAGATATTGGGAATTCTAGTTGTACATAAATATTGACAGAAAAGTAAGGGTTTCCTAAATGTTGTCTACTCAGTCTAATATTTAGGTCTCCCAAGTAATAGATACTCTCTCTCTCTAAGTCTACAGTCCATGCCTCATCTCCTCCAATGAATGTAAACCTCAGGTAGCCAAGGAAACTAGGTATCTGCATCTCTTCAAAACTCGACGTCCTCAGCAGGAATCTGTTCCTCCTCAATTTCTCGCTCTTTTTCTTGCTCGACGTCTTAACAAATATAAATATAATACCAAACATGCATACAAAGAGGTGAGATCACCTACGCCAATACTAGTATGGCAGTAATGAAGATAAACACATACAATATCTCATACAGTTATCATACCATAATTACAATTATGCCACTAACATCAATATCTTCACAAAACATGTAATGCACAATAATTACAGTCATGTCATTATCAATAATCAATAAATCAATAAATCAATTATCATAAACAGAAATTAAGATAATACCCTCTATCATTATATGTATGCACACAGACTCAATTTCCTACTCCATGGAGCTACAACTCAAGTCGGAGAGAGTGATCGAAAAAAAGTGTCGGTACCAATATGCCTTGGACCATGTGCTCAGTTTTGCACATCCAGCATATACACGACAGTCTTTATCAGATCTTGATTAAGGATAGTGTCTCGGTCCGGATCATTGGTGTGTTGTGTCGGTCTAACCCACGGTACAGAAGAGCTACCATCTGCCCATTGTAGGCAACCCGCACCCCAATGCCGCCAAGGTCAACGAGTGACTTACACTACGTATATCACACCCACTCAGGAGATGTAGTCTCTTCTAGGCAACTAGCCTCATATAGTCCATCGGACCTTTCCAATGCATGTACCATGCACTATTCATATTTCTATTTCATATCACATATTCGGATCCCATACAAAAATCTAACAGTATAATTACTGTATTTTAATCGCGCGGTCATATTTCCACGTTTTCTCAATTGTGACTCAATTTTGTCGCCTTTTCAAAATCGCGTAGTGATTTTTCAACATTTTCCAATCGCGTAAGTATTTTTTTCACGTTTTAAATCAAAAATACTATTTTTCTCATTTTAATACTAAAATTGGCTTTATTTTCCATATTTGCACCTTAGTCCCTCAAAAACTCATATTTACACATTAGTCCCTCAAAAACTAATATTTACGTCACAGTCCCTCAAAAATTAATATTTATGAAAAAGTTCCTCATAAAATTCATATTTACAGAATCATCCCTCTTTTATAAAATATTTACAGTTTAACCCCTCTAAAAATAATATTTACAATATTATCCCTCTAAAAACAAGTATTTACACAATGGCCCCTCATTTTGATAAAATTTACAATTTAGTCCCTCTTTTATAAAAATTTGCGGTATAACTCCTCTAAAAATCAGTAAATGGTATTGTTTTTCAAAAATCGTTATTTCTTTTCTTTACTACTCATAAAATCATTTTATTTTACTATACTCAAAATTTTCCCAAATTCATTTAAATCTCTCAGTTCTCATTTTAATTCATCAGTGTAAGGACTATTAGTCCTTTTTCCATAGTATGGCCGTAAGCCTCAGTACTCTTTGGAGTACACATACAATCGATTCATCATATTATTCACATCCTAAATTACACATACAATCTCATGCTTTCATAATTTCACATACACACATAATATCAAAGCTTTAAGCATTTAATCACACATGCAAGCATAGAAACTCAATCAAACACCACACAAACACAATCAAATAATCGGTGAAGAACCCTTATGGATTTTTCACCGTACAAAACCATCCTCAGACCACCAAAACTCGGTTGGTGAGGTTAAATCTCCCTCTTACCTCTTGAAGACAATTTAATCAGTTAGTTCTCCTCCTTTCCTTCAAATTCGTGTAATCCACCAAACAAATCCCTAAAATTCTTAAACAACTAGTAAAAACACAAACAAGGTTTAATATTGAAAAACCATGGAACAATCATGGTTAGAAAAATTAAAAATCCAATTTTGAACCATAGAATCAAGACTTACCCTTAAGTAAGTAAGCAAAAGGTTGGATTTTGGACAAGCTAGAGTAGTTTTTTGGAAAAACTATGTGAATGAAAAGTGTTTAGAATGAGATTTGGGTTTAGGAAATATGATTAGATAAAATTATAGAGGTTTGGTTGTATGGTTGATGCTCTTGGCCGAAAATGGAGAGAAATAAAGAAAGAAAAGTGTGCTTGGTTCTTGGTAGCTTTTGGAGAGAAAATGGATGCTTGATTTTATGATAAGTGTAATAAATGAAAATGAAATGTAAAGAGGAGTGCAGCTGCCGTGAGTGAACTTTAGTGAGGTTGAGTGATCAATTTTGCATGTTAAAATATCCTAAAGTGTTCACACTTATTAAGCACATGGCTTATGTCATTGGATGGTTCTTGAATCTTGTAGAACCAAGCCAACTTGCCTCCTTAATGCAGCCCAAAAACCATGCAGCCCTCCCTCATTTTAATGACTTAATTGCTTCCAAATTAGTCCTAATTACATGCTAACTAATTAGGGAATTAGTTAGGTTAAATATCCTAACAAACTTTAATTAATATACTAATCATATAACTAACTAATTTAATATATATTAACATATATTATAACCTTTAATTAATGTTAGGATATCTAATCAGTATTTAGATTATAATCAATTAATAACTAAGCTAGTTCACTTAGTTTGCTAATTAAGTAATTAGATTAGTCAAATTAAGCTTAATTAGTTACTAACCAATTTCAAGCCTACAATCTTTGACTTAATTCTAACCATTGATTCATCTTTAATTTCTAGCCATTGATTACATCTAAGGTAGATATCAATTGGTCATAAAACTATCATTCTAATCTCACCATTGATTAGATCAACGGCTAAGATTAAAGCTTCTAAAGTAAGCTTTACAATCCAATGGCTCACAAAGAAGTCAATGCTTCTTTTGTTGACTCAATCTAATTGGTTTAGAAAGTCAAGCCTACTTTCGTTGACCTTCTCTCATTGGCTAGAATTTGTCCAAATCAATTGATCTTGTTTTTTTCATAAACGTGGGCCCCACGAACTTTTCGGGTCCACAAAATAATTTTTCTACTATTTTTGAGACAAGTAGATCTTGTTGAATAAAATAATATTATAAAAACATAAAATTATTTTATTGCACAGTTAAATCCTAAAAATTACGAGATTAATATATATATCAATCAGAATTAGGTTTAGTAAGATCCCTCAGCTCTAATTAATTAAAATAAGATTTTTCCTGGTCAGAAAATTATTATTTTCTTGACTCGGAGCAAATCACACAAAATGATCAAAAATGATCTCAGAACAGTTAAACTATTTTTATAACACACAGAAATGTAAAATAGTGTAATTCTGCTATTACTATTCACATAGTCAGAATTTGGGGTGTTACAACTCTCCCCCTCTAAAATAAAGTTTCGTCCTCGAAACTTGATATATATATTCAAAATAAAAACGAATACTGCTCTCTTATCTTCTCTTCCAACTCCCATGTGGCTTCACCACTTACATCATTCCATACCAATTTAACCAATGCGATGTCCTTTCCTCGAAGTTGCTTTATCCTTCGATCTTCAATTTTGATTAGAAATGTCTCATAGGTCAAGTTTTCCTTTAGTTGTACCGTGTCTGGCTCAATAACATGAGTCGGATCAGAAATATATTTCCGTAGTTGTGATACGTGAAATACATTATGAAGATTTGATAAGAACGGTGGTAGTGCAATCTGATAAGCTACCGGACCTACCCGACGAAGTATCTGACACGGTCCAATAAACTTTGAAGTAAGCTTCCTCGACTTGATTACTCGTCCAACTCCAGTCATAGGTGTCACACGTAGAAATACATGGTCACCCTCTTCAAATTCAAGCGGTCTTTGTCTTTTATCTGCATAACTCTTTTGCCGCGTCTGAGTTATCCTCATCTTATCTTGGATCATCTTCACTTTCTCAGTTGTCTGCTGTACAAATTCGGGTCCTACCACAGTACTTTCACCATCATGGTACCAACACAACGGTGTTCTACATCTTCTCTCATATAATGCCTCATAGGATGCCATCCCTATGCTCGAATGGAAACTATTGTTGTAGGTGAACTCTATCAATGGTAGAAATTCATCCCAACAACCAGTTTGCTCTAGAACACAAGCCCTCAACAAGTCCTCCAATGACTGAACCGTCCTTTCTGACTGACCATCAGTTTGTGGATGGTAAGCAGAACTCAAACGTAGCTTCGTTCCCATCGCTTCTTGCAAACTATTCCAGAATCTCGATGTAAATCACGGATCTCGATCAGAAATTATACTGGATGGTACACTATGAAGTCTAACAATTTCATTGATGTACACTTGAGCTAACTTTTCCATTGAGTACTTAATATTAATCGGTAAAAAGTGCGCCGACTTTGTAAGCCGATCAATAATTACCCATATAGAATCGTGACCCTTCCGAGTCTTCGGCAGTGCAGTTACGAAATCCATTGCTATGTCATCCCATTTCCACTCAGGAATAGGCAAAGGTTGCAACATTCCTGATGGTCTCTAGTGTTCCACTTTGGCCTTCTGACAAATCAAACAGGATGATACATATTCTGCAACATCCCTCTTCATTCCTTGCCACCAATCTAGCTGTTTCAAATCCTGGTACATCTTCGTGGCTCCTGGATGCATACTCAACTTGCTTCGATGAGCTTCATCCAAAATTGATCTCCTCAGTTCTGGATCGTTTGGTACACAAACTCTCCCCTTGAACTTCAAAATTCCATCAACACCCTCCCTGAATTCCAATTCCGCTCCTTGACTTCTTGCTTCCTTTGCTTCTTGCAAATACTGATCACTGTTTTGCCCTTCTCGTATTCTATCCATCAAGTTATTCGAAATAACGATCAGGTTCAAACATATCTTTCCCGGCGTCAACTTCACGGATAATCGCATATCCCAAAACTCTTCTATTAGTTCCTTCTCCTTTATCATTATAACAGAAGCATTAAGTGCTTTCTTACTTAAAGCATCCGCTACGACATTCGCCTTCCTGGGATGATACTATAATTGAAAGTCATAATCCTTCAGAAACTCGAGCCAACGTCTTTGTCTCATGTTCAACTCTTTCTGGTCAAACAGATACTTCAAACTTTTATGGTCACTAAAAACAGTGAACGTTGCCCCATAGAGAAAATGTCTCCATACCTTCAATGCAAACACCACTGCTGCTAACTCCAAGTCATGAGTCGGATAATTCCTCTCATGCACTTTCAACTGCCTCGACGCATATGCACAACCTTACGGTCTTGCATAAGTACATAACCCAATCCTTGATACGAAGCATCACAATATACCTCGAAAGGTTCGTTCGGATCAGGTAGAATCAAAACCGGTGAAGTAGTCAGTCGTCGTTTCAACTCCTGAAAACTTTCCTCACATGCCTCATTCCATGTAAATGGTTGATTCTTTCGTGTAAGTTGGGTAAGAGGTCTTGCAATCTTTGAAAACCCTTCTATGAATCGTCGATAGTAACCGGCCAATCCGATGAAACTATGGATCTCCGATACTGTCTTTGGTCTCTCCCATTGAACAACTGTCTTCACCTTTGAAGCATCAACTTCAATCCCATCTGCCGATATGACATGCCCCAAAAATTGTACTTTGCTCAACCAAAACTCACATTTGGACAACTTGGCATACAACTTATTTTCCCTCAAAATCTGGAGAACCACTCTGAGATGTTCAGCATGCTCCTCCTGACTTCGAGAATAAATCAAGATGTCATCAATAAAGACAACAATAAACTTATCCAAGTATGAACGGAAAATTCGATTCATGAAGTCCATAAATATCGCAGGTGCATTAGTCACACCAAAAGGCATCACTTGATACTCATAATGTCCATATCAGGTCTGAAACGCAGTCTTTGGAATATCCTCCACCTTCACACGTATCTGGTGATAACCAGAATGTAAATCAATCTTAGAAAATATTGTGGCTCCTCGCAATTGATCCATCAAATCATCGATTCTTGGTAGTGGATATTTATTCTTGATCGTAATCTTGTTCAAATGTCGGTAGTCTACACATAGACGAGAAGTCCCATCCTTCTTCTTTACCAACAATACTGGAGCTCCCCAAGGTGATACACTTGGTCTCACAAACTGCTTCTCCAATAAATCCTCCAACTGCTTCTAAAGCTCTGCCAACTCTACTGGCGACATCCGATAAGGCGCCATAGATATAGGTCCAGCTCCAGGTACCAAATCAATAGAGAATTCAATCTCTCTTTCTGGCGGTATTCCAGGTATATCTTCAGGAAACACTTCAGGAAATTCATTCACTACGAAAATATCCTTCAAAACGTCTTCACACTGAACCTCCAAAGAAGACATCAACAAGTACCCTTGATCTCCTTCCTTCAAACAAGCTTCCACTTACGTAGCCGTTAGGAATCTAGGATCCTTAACCTTAGGAAAAACTAATGTCTTACTAGCACAGTCTATCAAGATATGGTTGGAAGACAACCAATCCATTCCTAAGATTACATTAATCTTGGAAAGAGGCAAACAGATCAAATCCACATGAAAGATCTTATCTCTAACAGATATAGGGCGATTCAAGCATACTTTTGTAGTTATCACAGGCTTATCAGTAGGAGTACCAACACTCAAATCATACGACAATGTAGTCACAGTTAATCCCAAACGCTCCACACAATCACATGCAATGAAAGAATGTGTTGCTCCCGAATCATATAATACTGTTAAAGGATTACCTTCAATAGCACACTCCTCCATTATCAAGTCCTCAGATTTAGCGGCTTCCTCCCCGCTCATAGTATACACTCGACCACCCGCTGTGGCCTTGCAATTCGAACACGCCCACTGATGGCTCGCCTTTTGCGATCACACTCCCTAGAGAAATGTCCAGGCTTCCCACATCGATAACAAATCACCCCCTTATGCTGACAGTCCCTGGTGAGATGTCCTTTCCCACACTTAAAACATTTAAGTGCAGAAGTTCCAGTTGAAACTGCTCTACTACCACTAGAGCTTCCCCCAAACGATTGTTTCCGATTCTGACTTACTACTGGTTTAGTATATGGTTTCTGTTGGTAACGGTTGCCACCGCTACTCTTCCACCTTTGGAACCGTGCTAGTCCAAAATTCTTATTTCTCGCCTCACGAAGATGATCAATCTCCTCAACCTTTCGACACTTATCTAGCAATACCGGAAACTGATCAATGTCCACAGTTACTAAAGCTCGCTTGATGTCAAGCCTCAGCCCCTCTTCAAACTTCCTACACTTCCACTCCTCATCTGGATGCATTTGGAAGTATCTCGAAAACTTAGACAAGCTCGAACCTTGCTGCATACTCACTCACAGTCATCGCCCCTTGCCTTAGACTAAGGAACTCCATCTCCTTAGCATGTCGAACACTGGCTGGGAAATACTTCCCCAGAAACTTCTGCCTAAAGAGCTGCCATGTCACAACTCTCCCTTCAGCTTGGATAACCTCCGGACTCCTGCCCACCAAGCCTCTCCGTCACCGACTAACACGAATGTGACGAAAGTAAGCTTCCGCTCATCATTACAACCCATGCCTTCAAATATCTTTTCCAGCTCCTTTATCCACATATCAGCCTTCTTTGGGTCGAACTCTCCATGAAATTTCGGTGGATTGTTCCTCCGAAATTCTGACAAGCTATGAGCATCATCATGTGCTCTTTGATTCTGCTGTGCAACAACCTCAGCCATTCGTTGCATTGCATTGCTACATTTACTGACCATATTCGATTGTCGTCGCCGCATTTCCAAATTTCTTTGCCCTCGCATTCATGCGTCCTCTTCCGCGTCTAGCCATTTCATCCTATTCAATCAGACTGAACAACACAAAGAAAAGTGAAGGTCAGTCTTCAAACAATATTGTTTTTCTTTCGGAAAACAATTACAGAGAATCACACAACTTAGACAAGACAGACCTAACCACAAACCCAAAAGACTCTAACTTGGGCTCTGATACCAACTAATGTAACACCCTCCTTAGGGCGCCACACTTCATGTTACTAAATTACCAAATTACCCTTCCATTAATAATCGTGCTTGTATTATAAATACGAGTTATAAAATTTCTTGATGATAATAAGATAAACTTAGCAGAAAATAAAAACATAACAACAATGTCACGCATAATTTACATAATATATATACATACAAGCCTTTAGTACTGTCATACTTAAATATTTTACAAACTAGACTTCCAAAATATTTAAACTTTAAACTTTAATTTAAACTATTATACTGCCCAAGTCCTACTAGATAGCGAACCCTCGACGGGTCCTCCTCAGATTCCTCAGCAGATAGGAATCCAGCATGATGTGCAGTCCTACGGCCAGGTGTCCAAGCAGACGACACAATACTAACCGTACTGGGAGTACGATAGTAAGCTCCCTAATACTGCCTAATAGATATTGGGAATTCTAGTTGTACATAAATATTGACAGAAAAGTAAGGGTTTCCTAAATATTGCCTACTCAGTCTAATATTTAGGTCTCCCAAGTAATAGATACTCTCTCTCTCTAAGTCTACAATCCATGCCTCATCTCCTCCAATGAATGTAAACCTCAGGTAGCCAAGGAAACTAGGTATCTGCATCTCTTCAAAACTCGACGTCCTCAGCAGGAATCTGTTCCTTCTCAGTTTCTCGCTCTTTTTCTTGCTCGACGTCTTAACAAATATAAATATAATACCAAACATGCATACAAAGAGGTGAGATCACCTACGCCAATACCAGTATGGCAGTAATGAAGATAAACACATACAATATCTCATACAGTTATCATACCATAATTACAATTATGCCACTAACATCAATATCTTCACAAAACATGTAATGCACAATAATTACAGTCATGTCATTATCAATAATCAATAAATCAATAAATCAATTATCATAAACAGAAATTACGATAATACCCTTTATCATTATATGTATGCACACAGACTCAATTTCCTACTCCATGGAGCTATAACTCAAGTCGGAAGAGTGATCGAAAAGAAGTGTCGGTACCAATATGCCTTGGACCACGTGCTCAATTTTGCACATCCAGTATATACACGACAGTCTTTATCAGATCTTGATTAAGGATAGTGTCTCGGTCCGGATCATTGGTGTGTTGCGTCGATCTAACCCACGGTACAGAAGAGTTACCATCTGCCCATTGTAGGCAACCCGCACCCCAATGCCCCCAAGGTCAACGAGTGACTTACACTACGCATATCACACCCACTCAGGAGGTGTAGTCTCTCCTAGGCAACTAGCCTCATACAGTCCATCGGACCTTTCTAATGCATGTACCATGCACTATTCACATTTCTATTTCATATCACATATTCGGGTCCCATACAAAAATCTAACAGTATAATTACTGTATTTTAATCGCGCGGTCATATTTCCACGTTTTCTCAATTGTGACTCAATTCTGTCGCCTTTTCAAAATCGCGTAGTGATTTTTCAACATTTTTCAATCGCATAAGTATTTTTCTCACGTTTTAAATCAAAAATACTATTTTTCTCATTTTAATACTAAAATTGGCTTTATTTTCCATATTTGCACCTTAGTCCCTCAAAAACTCATATTTACACATTAGTCCCTCAAAAACTAATATTTACGTCACAGTCCCTCAAAAATTAATATTTACAAAAAAGTCCCTCATAAAATTCATATTTACAGAATCATCCCTCTTTTATAAAATATTTACAGTTTAACCCCTCTAAAAATAATATTTATAATATTATCCCTCTAAAAACAAGTATTTACACAATGGCCCCTCATTTTGATAAAATTTATAATTTAGTCCCTCTTTTATAAAAATTTGCGGTATAACTCCTCTAAAAATCAGTAAATGGTATTGTTTTTCAAAAATCGTTATTTCTTTTCTTTACTACTCATAAAATCATTTTATTTTACTATACTCAAAATTTTCCCAAATTCATTTAAATCTCTCAGTTCTCATTTTAATTCATCAGTGTAAGGACTTTGGTCCTTTTTCCATAGTATGGCCGTAAGCCTCAGTACTCTTTGGAGTACACATACAATCGATTCATCATATTATTCACATCCTAAATTACACATACAATCTCATGCTTTCATAATTTCACATACACACATAATATCAAAGCATTAAGCATTTAATCACACATGCAAGCATAGAAACTCAATCAAACACCACACAAACACAATCAAATAATCGGTGAAGAACCCTTATGGATTTTTCACCGTACAAAACCATCCTCACACCACCAAAACTCGATTGGTGAGGTTAAATCTCCCTCTTGCCTCTTGAAGACAATTTAATCGGTTAGTTCTCCTCCTTTCCTTCAAATTCGTGTATTCCACCAAACAAATCCCTAAAATTCTTAAACAATTAGTAAAAACACAAACAAGGTTTAATATTGAAAAACCATGGAACAATCATGGTTAGAAAAATTAAAAATCCAATTTTGAACTATAGAATCAAGACTTACCCTTAAGTAAGTAAGCAAAAGGTTGGATTTTGGACAAGCTAGAGTAGTTTTTTGGAAAAACTATGTGAATGAAAAGTGTTTAGAATGGGATTTGGGTTTAGGAAATATGATGAGATAAAATTATAGAGGTTTGGTTATATGGTTGATGCTCTTGGCCGAAAGTGGAGAGAAATAGAGAAAGAAAAGTGTGCTTGGTTCTTGGTAGCTTTTGGAGAGAAAATGGATGCTTGATTTTATGATAAGTGTAATAAATGAAAATGAAATGTAAAGAGGAGTGCAGCTGCCGTGAGTGAACTTTAGTGAGGTTGAGTGATCAATTTTGCATGTTAAAATATCCTAAAGTGTTCACACTTATTAAGCACATGGCTTATGTCATTGGATGGTTCTTGAATCTTGTAGAACCAAGCCAACTTGCCAATGCAGCCCAAAAACCGTGCAGCCCTCCCTCATTTTAATGACTTAATTGCTTCCAAATTAGTCCTAATTACATGCTAACTAATTAGGGAATTAGTTAGGTTAAATATCCTAACAAATTTTAATTAATATACTAATCATATAACTAACTAATTTAATATATATTAACATATATTATAACCTTTAATTAATGTTAAGATATCTAATTAGTATTTAGATTATAATCAATTAATAACTAAGCTAGTTCACTTAGTTTGCTAATTAAGTAATTAGATTAGTCAAATTAAGCTTAATTAGTTACTAACCAATTTCAAGCCTACAATTTTTGACTTAATTCTAACCATTGATTCATCTTTAATTTCTAGCCATTGACTACATCTAAGGTAGATATCAATTGGTCATAAAACTATCATTCTAATCTCACCATTGATTAGATCAACGACTAAGATTAAAGCTTCTAAAGTAAGCTTTACAATCCAATGGCTCACAAAGAAGTCAATGCTTCTTTTGTTGACTCATTCTAATTGGTTTAGAAAGTCAAGTCTACTTTCATTGACCTTCTCTCATTGGCTAGAATTTGTCCAGTCAGCTGTGCTGACTGTTTTTCATAAACGTGGGCCCCACGAACTTTTTCGGGTCCACAAAATAAATTTTCTACTGTTTTTGAGACAGTAGGTACTGTTGAATAAAATAATATTATAAAAATATGAAATTATTTTATTGCACAGTTAAATCCTAAAAATTACGAGATTAATATATATATCAATCAGAATTGGGTTTAGTAAGATCCCCCAGCTCTAATTAATTAAAATAAGATTTTTCTCGGTCAGAAAATTATTATTTTCTTGACTCAGAGCAAATCACACAAAATGATCAAAAATGATCTCAGAACAGTCAAACTATTTTTATAACACACAAAAAATGTAAAACAGTGTAATTCTGCTATTACTATTCACATAGTCAGAATTTGGGGTGTTAAAAGGCGTGAGTGCACCCGAAAGCTATGCGCCGCGGCGTGATTGAACCATGCTAAGGCATGATGGTGGTGAGAGCTGGGTGCCGCAGCATGCTAAGTTTTACGCCGAGGCATGAGTTCCAGGATTTTCAAGAGTTGTGTTCTTGATGTTTTGAGATTCCTTAAGCATTGGGATCACTCTTTTATGTCTTTTTAAGTGTGTTGAAGCATCAATAGGGGTATTTCATGGAGGGATTTACTACCTTGTATATGTGAGAAGTTGGAGGACCTATAGGTACCCAAGTGAGGGGATTTGCCTTAGGATAAGGT
This sequence comes from Ormosia semicastrata, assembly GCA_029884595.1. Lineage (NCBI taxonomy): Eukaryota > Viridiplantae > Streptophyta > Magnoliopsida > Fabales > Fabaceae > Ormosia > Ormosia semicastrata. The sequence continues at coordinate 66,859,697 of JAQQTO010000061.1, read as the reverse complement.
TGGAGAACCTTTAGGCTTCCAAAGTGTGGGAAATGCCTTAAGATAGAATTAAGGGATCCTAGACACCCAAAGGGAGATGGAGTATCAAGGGGTAGTGTGTTGAGAAACCTTAGGCTTCCATTGTGGGGTGGAATGCCATAGGGTAGTCATGAGAACCTTGAGCATTCAAGTGTGATGGAATACAATTAGGTAGTGTTTAGAACCTCGTTCAACATGAGGTTGACTTTGAAATCACTTGTGAAGTGATAGTGTGAGGTTCTAGATACAAGGGTATTAGTGTTGAGACACAATTAGTGGTATTTCTTAGAGAGAATAACCACCTAGCTTATGTGGAAGGATTTGAGAAACCTTAAGTATCCATTGAGATGTAGAATGCCATAAGTAAATACCTAAAACCTTCAGCAACATGAAGCTGCATTGAGAATCATTTGTGAAGTGATGAAGTAAGGTACTAGGTGTTGTATACTATGTTTACTTGGCTAGTTGTATTTGTTATCATGCATAGGTTGCTCCTTTATGTAGAAAGTAAAGTTGGAGATGCATGGATGACATTTACTTCCTTGTGAGACAAGGCTGAGATATAGGAAGTACTAGAAACGTGACTTTGCTCATTATGTGATAGGTGAGTTGGTTAGTAGATTTGCTAGTTTTCCTTTGTCACTTGGTTTGGAAGGACCTAGTGATGAATGTAAGTACTTGTAAAGTACATTGCATGTTTTACTTTCAAACTTGTTGTTTACTATTTCCTATGTATTGTAACCTCATATGGTGTGCACAACTATTTGGCTAGAGAACAAGGTGTTGGATCTAGATTCTCGTAGTGGGTAACGCTATTATGGTTAGGGTTACTAATATGACGTGGGTAGTAGTACTCTTACAATTATGAGGGGATAAAATCCACTTATTACCAAGTAGGGCAAAGGCTTTTAGTCCTATCCTACTTAGCATATACAAGGGACCGAAGGTTCCTAGGAGATAAGTAAGTGGTATGTATTTTCTAAAAACTAAAATCTGCATTAGCATTGCATAATCATATTATTAGGACTTTGTGTGAACATAACCATACATCATAACATAAAACATTGCATTCGTTGACAACTATATGGGTGGTTGTCTTGCTTGCTTGATGATATTTCACGATTGTATGGGCTGTTGTTTAATATCATTGATTATTATAAATGTGACTTTAGTTATTACTTGCCTTGTGACTGATACATAGAGAGTATGTATCTATTCTTGTAGTGTTGAGCAGTGGCTCATTTATCTATTACAAGATTAACCTAATGATTTTAGTTTTTGTTTACTCATTCTGAATGATTAAGCACTGGTTTTGGAATGCTTATACTGAGAAATTGTGATTTCTCACCTAGTTTGTGTTTCCATATAAATCCAGGTCAAGGCAAAGGGAAGCAGAAGAAGCAGAATAACTAGCGTAGTTTGTTTAGTTTCTTTTGAGTATATGTTGTATTTATTTTATGTTGCTTGAGTTTGTATAAGAAGTCTATGTTTTACAAGATGCCCTTTTGTGGCAGTGATGTACATATAACTTTTTGTTGTTTGGGTTCTCCATAATTATTTTTGTGAATGAATGTTATGGGTTAGATTGTTTCTATAGGATACAAGTAGCATAGCTAGTACTTTGCGCCTTATATATGGCAGATATATCAGGTTCTTAGTATTGGGATGTTACACCAGAGATAAGTTGGGTTCATATTATTTGATTTGAACCTCGTAGTATTTATGTTATAGATGGACATTTTGAGACCGAGGACATAAAGTCCATTACTCAGTTGTGCACTATCATAAAAAATATCATTCAAATAAATAGAACAACTTTTGTCCTTTATTATGAAAGAAAAACCTTTCTTGTCCAAACAAGAAACATAAATGATATTCCTAGTAATTGCAGGCACAAAATAATAGTTCTCCAACTTAATAACAAGCCTAGTGGCCAAAGATAAAAAATAACTCCCTACGGCTAAAGCAGTAACTTTTGCTCCATTTCCAACTTATAGTTTGACTTCACCCTTATCCAACAGTCTACTCGTTTTTAGATCCTGCATAATTACACAAATGTGAGACCCACATCCAGTATCTAATACCCAAGATGCAGAAGTAGATAAATTGACTTCTATAGCAAAAATACTTGAAGTGGAAGTCTCACTTTCCTTTTTCTTATTAAGCTCCTCTAGGTACCTGCAGCAATTCCTCTTCCAATGTCTGGTCTGACTACTGTGGAAGCACACACCTTCCTTAGCTACTCTGCCCACAAGTTTCAAGCTGGAAGTGTTGGGCTTGGATTTATCCTTACCCTTGCCCTTCCATTTGTCCTTGGCCTTCTTTAGCTGCTTTTTACCCTTACTCTTTTGGACCATCATAATGGCCTTTCCTTTTCCTTTATTAATATTCTGCTCAACAGTTTTTAACATGCTTAATAGTTCAATTTCATTCATATTGTAATTCATGATGAATTGACTGTAACTTTCTGGCAATGATTGCAGGACTAAATCAGTGGGCAACTCTTGACCCAATGGGAAACCAACCCTCTCTAGGTTCTCAATGTATCTAATCATTTTGAGCACACGAGTACCAATAGGGCTTCCCTCTACTAGTTTGCACAGAAACAATGCCTTTGAGACTTCGTATCTTTCATGCCTAGCTTGCTCTTGATAGTGCCTTTTCAGGTGTATGATCATATCGTAAGCATCCATGTTCTCATGTTGCTTCTGAAGCTTAGAGTTCATGGTAGCTAGCATAAGACAGCTGATGTCCAAGGCGTCATCTTGATGCTTCTTATAAGCATCCTTTTAAGCTCTAGGGGCATTTGTAGTAGGTGGCTCAAGAGTGGGCTACTCTAGAACATACAACTTTTTCTCATGTTTGAGGACAATCCTCAAATTCCTATACCAGTCTAGAAAATTTGCTCCAGATGATTTGTCCTTCTCAAGGACAGATTGCAATGACAAGTTATTCGAAGTGTTTGCTGCCATGGTAATCTATCAACAGAAATATGCAAAGTATAAGTATCATGCCATAAACATATCTAATAAAGTCTTTAATAAATATGCCTCCCACTATTTTATTCAAATCAATGACCCTCAACATTGACTTAGAAAATCCTATCGTAAGATTTCCTAGTGGGCCAAGATCCATATTTTACCTAGCTTTGAGTCAGCTTTGGCTGATCACTCAAAATTTGGTTATTTAGGTAAGAAACATATTCCAATTACACCACATGTAACTCTTGGATAGTTAGGTGAATAACACTTATTCTAATCCATCTAATGGACTAAAGCTATGCCTCTAAGCCTTCAAACCTATTGAAATGGCCTAGTTAAGTCAGACCCAGTGGTTGACAGTTGGATATTACTTTTATCCTATCACGTCTTACTAGTATAGATAAAGGCATTCTACTTTAGCAGACCTACACTTAATTGATCCTAGCCTTGATGAGTGCCACACATTGGAAGGCATCACATAATGACTTAATATTTACTTTGAGGGATTTTTTATTTATTTATTAGATCTCACCATTTGTTAAACTATTTAACATACCATCAACATCCATGTATCTCATACATATAAAGCATAAAAGGAATATGACATGGTTATGGCCCCTAACGCATTGATTCTCCTAAGCCGATGAGAGTATCAGTAACTAAACCTAGAGAGCAAACCAACTTTACCAAGTGTCTCCCACTAACGTCCTCATTTAATGTCGTCTTCTTGCCCCCACATCAAGATTACATTACAAAGTATAAAGAAACCTCATTTTACATACGAAGGGAATTAGGTGAGAAGAGAATGTACAACTAGAATGTAGAGAGAAAAGCATGACACGTAAGACATATTTTTAAAAATAACCTAAAAAAGAAAAACATGAGGACTAAGGCTATAACCATGCACCACAAAGAACATAAAAGGTCAAAACAATGATACATTATTATCTTTTTGAATCATAAAAATGTATTTGAATTTTGTGCCTTCGAAAAGCACCCTACGCAGAGGTAGCACGGGGTCTTGCTGAACCTCTTGCGCCTCTTTGACAGTTAGGGCATCAACATTTGAACCCTCATAGCCGCGAGGACATGAACACTTCATGTCGCGGGGAACCCTTATACTGCTATCCTGAAACAAGGTTTGCTTGACATCAATGTTTGATGTCATCGTAGACCAAAAACAAGGTTTCCAGAACCCTTGCGCCACTGTCCATAAACAAGGTTTGCTTGACATTAAAGCTTGATGCTACCGTAGACAAAAAATAAGGTTTCTAGAACCCTTACGCCGATGCGCTATATATATCACATATATACCATAAAACTTTGCAAAAACATACATGCATATAAATCAATTTTCATAGTCAACATATGAACATTTTCATGGTTTCGAAAACATCATCATGGTTTCGCATACAAATATCGAAAAGATTATGTTTTCGTAAAGGATTCTTTCAATTTCTGAAATAACACATCAAAGATCATATCTTTTACTAAAAAGAAAACAACTAATCATGTTATTTCATACAACACATAAATAAAAAAGACTGAATCATGGTTTCGCAAGTGGCTCTAATACCACTGTTGGGAAATCCGTGAACAAAGCACAGTGGAAAAAGGATTCCCACCAGGGATCCATGCGAAAAAGGGGGGTATGATTAGTGAGTTTTTCGAGTTTATCTCTTGAAGCCAGATGAAAAAAAATGATCAAGTTAAATCACCAGCACCATAGCAACGATGATGTCTCCACATTGTCCACATGAACAGACTCATAAATGTCCAACATCTACAATATTGGAGTCCTATGTCTCTAACACAGTGCTAGCTGCATAGAGAAGATAAACTTGTCACTCCCTCACTCACTGTTTCTGTCAGGGTATGACTAGAGTTTGTAATGCTCCTTGATAGTCCCTTAGTAGTGTTATTTATAATAGTGGCTGCCTTGTGTGAGTGAGAGTAGCAAAAGGGTTAGTAGTGCAACCTTGACTTATCTGTTATGAGTCTAGCCCACGATAGAATCCTAGCCCAACTTGGATTCTCATTGCTCTAATTCAGTTTGTTCTATGTGTATGACCCTCCAGGTACTCATGATATTAGTAGTAATATTAAAATCCTACTTGAATATTACAAGTAGTGAGCAGTATCTAGCAACACATCACTACTACCCAAGTAATGAGAATGTCAGTGATTTGACATAACATTTCCGTGACCAATGTTTCCGTATAGTTTAGTCCCTTTGTCCAAATATCTAGATTGAACACAAGACATGGAATATGTCACCCTTGTATAGTTCAATCTTCCATTTCCTGATACTCGAGTAGACTTAGTAAAAATAAATGAGATTAATATCTCATATTGACTCATTTGAGCATGGCCATGCATTTCATAGTCTCACTCAATCAGAGGCCCCGAAGATATCACTCCTGTCATGTAGGAGGGACAAATCCCATCTAGGTCTCTCACATCCCTCTGTATGATTCGCAGTATGTCCAATAACCAACTTTATAATGACTTTGTTACAGATGATGTTTGATGGCATTAAAACATACAACTCCTCATGTATGAATAGTAGTGATTTTAGGTCAAAGGACAACATACATCATTGTCACTTTGAGAATCACTTATGACACTCACGTAATGATCAACGCAGCGTTCTCATAGTGGATCAATCCAATACATCATTACTCTAATATGTACCTATGTGAAGACTTGATATCTCATATCCATGACCTATGAGATGTGGCCATCAATCTACACACATACTAGCCTCAATGCATTATTGTTGCCCTAATTAAGAATAATACTTGACTAAGGACATTTAAGAATAATGTTATGATTCTATCCAATAGGATCTCAGGATCAAGTCATCCACTTGATGTCCTATGTCATTAAACTTACTATTCTAAAGACTTTATTATGTTTATAATAAATAACACAATAAATGAAATGCCTCATGTATTAAATAAATAGCATAATACAATGTATGTAAGTACAATCAAAATAAATTGGCCTCTAGGGCATATACTAATAATCTCCCACTTGCACTAGAGCCAATCAGGCATATGTCTAATGCCTAATTATCTAGTGTGACCCTCGTGCTTTTGCTATGCAAGAGGCTTTGTCAATGGATCAACGATATTATCATCTGTTGGTACTCTACATATCTTTATATCTCCTCTATCGATGATCTCACGAATGAGATGAAATCGCCTAAGTATATGTTTAGATCGTTGGTGAGATCTAGGCACCTTAGCTTGTGCAATGGCTCCATTATTATCACAATAGAAGTCCATTGGGTCTATAATGCTAGGAACTGCACCAAGCTCAGTAATGAACTTCCTGATCCAATCGGCCTCCTTTGTTGCATTGGAGGTAGCAATATACTCAGCCTCTGTGATAGAATCAGTGATTGTCTCCTGCTTCGAGCTCTTCCAACTCACAGCTCCACCATTCAGGAAAAAAACAAAACCCAATTGCAATCTGGAGTCATCTTTATCGGTCTAGAAGATAGCATCAAGGTAACCCTTCAAAACTAGCTCTTCTTCGGCTCTAAGGATTTTATTATGTTTATAATAAATAACACAATAAATGAAATATCTCATGTATTAAATAAATAACATAATACAATGTATGTAAGTACAGTCAAAATAAATTGACCTCTAAGGCATACACCAATAATGAGATATATGTACATTACTGAGAATTTTTATGTTTTCACCTTTTTATGTGTTTCCATGGTAAAAGAAGGTTAAGACCCTAGTAAAGTGGAAAAGTAACTGAAGAAAGAGCAAGAAGACTAGATAATTTTTAGTTTTTGTTGTATGAACAACATGTGTATATTGTACTTTGAGTTGTAGTTTTGTTGTTATATATATAACACTATGTTCTTTGAGGCTTTTGATGCGTATATGCATGGCCTACTTTTATCATGGCTCTCCATATTTAATTGTTTAATTATATGGGATTAGTATGATAGCAAGAATAGAAGTAACACGATTAATGCATTATGTCTTTGTATATAAGTTATATCGAGATAAATGTATTAGGGTGTTATATTATGGTATCAAAGCAGTTCATCTTGTTGAGTCAGAGTATGGAATAACTATGCGTAGGCATGTTAGTAGTTTTGATGTGTGTTGTGTATTTCTTGTCTCTTTTGTGAGATGTTTGCATAACTTACATTATGTTTTGGATGTTATTAGCTACTATGTCACCATTACATGATATTGAAACTAATCTACTCAATATTTAATGTTTGTGTGTACAAGACACTATGACTTCTCCTAGGCAAACTAGAGGAAAAGATAATTCTTTTGGTGAGAGCTCTAGCATGGCTGAGGCCTTCATGGCAATGGCCAAAGCAATGCAAGATCAAACAACTATTACAAATAGATTATCGGAGAGGTTAGAAGCTCAGCAACCTTCACCACTAGTACCACCACCAGTTCAGCCCAAGCAACTAGTCCAAGAGGTTCCAGTGGGAAGGAATCAGAACTTCCAAGACCTCTCGAAGTTCAGGAAGTATACTCCATTATCCTATAGAGGTGAGTACGACCTAGTCAGAGCTGAGAGTTGGCTGAAGGAAATGGAGAATATTTTCACAATTTTGGCTTGCTCAGATGAGCAGAGAGTGCTTTTTGCCTTTTACTTGTCAGAGGGGTAGGGAGTGCAACACCCCTCGATTTAATATCCATGGTACAATCGTCATTATACAACGGATACTAAATTTTGGCATGTTACAATTTTTAAACAATATTTATCCAATTTAAACCATTGTGAATATACAGAGAATATGAGCCATGGATGCAATAATAAATAGGCCGTCATTAGCACATATAATTCAACAAGCCAAAAATAAAATTCAGTTTATAGGACTAGATAATTAATTTAAAGTATACATAGCATGGCGCATTTCACATACCGCTCAAAATAAAATACATTAAGTTTGACTTTAGAATGCAGTTAAACACAATTTACACCTTAATATAAATAATGCAGAAGGAAATATAAACTACCCATAAAGACATCCATGTCTAAGGAGTTGGGTACTCTATCAGATCCACCTTGGGATCCTCTCCCGGCTCGTCTGAAGATACAAGGACAGGACCGAGTGTGGTCCCACGGGCAGGTACCCTAGCAGCTGATGCCATGGAATCCTCGTCCTTTCTAGGGGTGTGAATCGGATCACCCCATAGCTCCCGGATAGGCAAGGTGAACTCCAGATGTACCGAAGTAGTAAGGGTCAGGATAGGATCTCCATCGCGAGTCCTCCTTACAGTCAAGATCAGGTCTCCAACATATTGTATACGCTGTCCAGCCCAGTCGACGCGCCAGGCATTGGCACCACCAGTGAATACAATCTTAACGAACCTAATGGAACCTCTTCTTGATGACATCCTCGAAAGCAAGAAATCAATACCCAGTAAAGTCTAGGAAAAATAATCTCGTCCCCTCTATAGTCTGTAACCAAATATCACATAGAACAAGAACAGTACAAGAAAGAGGTGAGACATCTAACTTCATTACCAATTATGGCAGTAAGAAACATAAATGGCATAGGACGCCCACATAGCATAACAAAAATAATAAACAGTATCAAGAAGCAGATATTAAACAGTTTAACAGTTTCAGGCAGTATATCATCAATAAGATAGCAGATCTAATTATCATATAAATTAAATGTCAAGTAATGTATTAACTCACTATGCTCATGTATATGATATCAAATTCCTACTCCATGGAGCTAGACACAAACATCGGAGAGAATGATCAGGTAGACATGCCAGTATCTCATCCGCCTAGGACCAAGTGCTTTCAGAACTCATAATCAACAATTTTGCGCAATAAGGCTCTATACAGTGGCATTCTCACAAGATCGCGATATAGGACAGTGTCTCGGTCAGGATCATCGGGGCATTTGCATCGGTCTGTCTCACAGTCTAGAGGGGCTACCAATTGCCCGTTGTGAGATGCCCGCGCCCCGACGCCCCCAAGGTCAACAGCAGGACCTAAACTAGTCTATTCACACCTACACTAAGTTGTGATTCAACTCCTAGGCAACATAGCCTTGACAAATAATCCATCGGACTTCAACGACGCATAATGACTCAATGCATATATCATGTATATTCATCAATAATATACTTTCAATAACATGCCACAATTTTGGCTAAGGTAAGCATCAACCTATTCTTGATTCACTCATGAATCCACAATAAATATTATTAGGTCCTTAAATAATGCATTACACCTTTAGAATACATTATGGAATTATGCCTAAAATTTCTATATTCTCCTTGATAAGTTTCTCTTTTAGCAGAATTCTCTCACATTATTCATTTAATCATTATTATTTTAATTGCATAAGTCTATCATTAAATTTTTTAAACCTAATTCCCTCAAAATGATTTAAATTGAATTATTTATCATTCTTACTTGTACTCATGATCTTGCTTTAATTAGAATTTACTCTAAGTTTTTGGATAAAACTCTATTCTTGATTCTTTCCATTTTATGAAATCCTAAATTAATTTCTAATTGCACAAATTAATTAAGTTTCACTTTGATTTAGTAATTCTTATAAGATTCTTTCCTAGAGGGGTTCATTTCATTATTGGGTTCCTTGCTTTTAAACTTAGTCATGCTCACTTAAAGAACTATTTCTAAGTCCTGCCAAGTCTCACACATCCTTATTTGTTCTTAAAGTCCAAGAGTTCTATTTGGTTACCTAATTAATTTCCTTCCATCACATAATCCACTTGCTTAATCACTTGATTAATTAAAGGTCATAGTTGTATGAAGTCACATGATTAGGCCATTATTAATCCCTAGGGGCCGTTAGCCTCACTAAGTCTTAGGATTCCAAATCTTCATCCCATTAATTACATGTTATTCACTTGATTAGCTATGTCTTCTTCTTGTTATAAATTTTCACCAAGAACCCTAATTTTGGGCCCTAAGGCCGTGAGCCTCCTAGAGGTGATCTAGGTCATTTTCTTCCATTTTAGGTTTCCAATCCATCCAAGTATACAAATATACATAACCAATCAATCAAATAACTTAAACAAATTAAAAATAATATGTAACCATGTAAATCATTCAAACATAGAGAATAACCCTACTAGGGTTTCTTACAACCAATCACAAAAACAAAGTTCCTTGCTACCAATATAGGTTGAGGAGGAGTATCTCCCTCTTACCTAGAGGAGAAAACAAGCAATGGAACTCCCTTGAATGTTCCAAGTGAAATTCGGATTCCACCTCCAAGAACCCTAAAAATTACAACTTCTTTAAATCAACAAGAAAACTTGGAAAAGAATGGATCAATGGTCATCAAGAAGACCTTAAACATGAAAATGAAGAGAAAAGGGTGAGGAACCAAGAACCTTACCCAAAAGCTTAAAGCTTGAAGCTTGAAGCTTGAAGAAGAAGATGGTGAAGATGAAACCTTTTTAAGAAATCACCAACTAGAGATGTGTTTAGAATGTAGAGGAGATTAAGAAAATGTGTTTAGATGAAATTTTTGTCATGGTTGAGGCTTGAGAAGAGGGCTGGCCATGAGCTCACACTAGAGAGAAGGAGGAGAAATTTTTCTTGTTGAGAGAAAATGGAGGTAGAGAGAGAAAGTGATAGTTAAAAATGAAGGTGATGCTTTTAGGGTTTTTGAAATTGGAATAGGTAAATTAATTAAGTAAAAGTGAAACTTTTGGGCTCCAAAATGGGGCTGCTGTTGTGTTAGGGAGAGGGAGGGGGAGAGAGAAGAAAATGGTTGAGAGAAAAGAGAGAAGAAAAATCTAGAGAGAAAAGTTGATAGGAGAAAAGGTGATGACTTTTTGACTTTGAAATTAGAATTGATTAATTGATTGAGTGAAGCACATTTTTGGCTCCCCAAAATGTGCATGCAGCCATGTGGGAGTGTGAAGGAGGAGAGAGAAGTGTGCTTGGCTTCTTTGAGAAGCTTGTAGCTTTTTCCAATAAAGATGATTTGATTAGACATAAAAGAGATTACCTTTGGATAAGATAATGTGATTTAGTAATTAAATAATTAGGTGGTTAGGAATTTACTTCAAGCTATTACCCAATGGATAATTATTGTAGTACACAAGCCAGTATTAATTATCCATCGGATAATTGAGCGTACTGTAAAATTTTATCTAATAGTGCGTATAGAAATTTTATTTATCAGATAAAATATTGAAAAACGTAAACTTTGTAAACTGTGCCCGACCTCAGGTTTAGTAAGATCCCCCATCGACACTTCCACAATTCAAGGTTTACCAGCCTCAAGGAAAACATTTTGTTTTCTCGGCTCCGCTCAGTGCGCACACAAAATGAGAAATATATTAAAATATTCAACATTTCTAAAAAAATTCTCAAAAATCACAAATATTAGAAAATGACTATTTGTCATGAAACAAACAATTTCTGGAGTGTTACACTAACTCGGCGTAGTGTGCACGTAAAATAAAAAATATATTAAAATATTCAACATTTCCAAAAAAATACAAAAAAATTTCCCAAAAATCATAAATATTATAAAATGACTATTTGTGATGAAACAAATAATTTTCGGAGCTTTATATCGGTTCTGCTCATTACATACGTAAAACAAAAAATATATTAAAATGAGATAATTTATGATGAAGTTACAACTATTTATGTTGAATGAGATAATTTTCAGGATATTACAACTCTCCCCTTCAAAAAGAAATTTTGTCCTCGAAATTTAATCTATATTTGAATACATGCGAATATTGTTCCTTGTAGAATGTTTCCAGATCTTTAATGCAATCCCAACGGCTAACTTTGAGTTTTTGTGTAGAGTAACTCTTCTCATATGCTTTCAGTTGTCTTGAAGCACACGCTACTACTCCTCCTATCTGCACAAGCTCATGTTCCAAAATCTAACGCAAGGCATCAATGGTATCTCAAAATGTTCGTTGAGATTAAGCAGAATAATCACTGGTAAGGTAGTTGAGTGTTTCTTCAACCCTTGAAAATTTCCTCTATATGCAGTCCACACAAAATTTGACTCTCTCGTATGAGTTAGATGAGAAGTCTTGCCACATTGGAAAAATTCTGCGATGAGTCTCCTGTATTAACTAATTAATTCCATCTTGCTACGAATCTCCGTTACGGTCGTCAGTCTTTCTCGTTGAAGAACTGTTTCGACTTTCGATGGATCCACAACAACTCTTTCCTTTGAGATCATGTGACCCAAAAGTTGAATTGCCTCTAACCAGAATTTGCACTTGAACAATTTCACGCATATCTTCTTCTCCTTCTTCAGGATTTGAAGAATCACAACGAAAGGTTCGGTACGCTCCTCTGAACGTTAAGAATAGATCAGAATGTCGCCAACAAAGACAACGACAATTTTATTTTCAGCAGGGAAGAAGATCCTATTCACGAAATCAATGAATGTTACTGACATGTTCATTGCATGGTACGATGCTACCAAACACTCATAGTGCCCATAACGTGTCCGAAAAGCCATCTTGGAAACATTATTCTACCTTCAAATGAACTCGATGATAGTCCAGAACACAAGCTGATCTTAGAGAAAATAGTGGCTTCCTTCAGTTGATCTAGCAAACTAATTAACCTTGACTTTAGCAAGAAATGTCTCACAGGGTAATTCTCATGTAATCGCGTTGCATTCGGCACTATGGTTTGAGTTGAGTTCGGGAACACCTTTTCTCAATCGAAGTACACTAGAAGCATTATAAGGGTTAGAAGGAAAAGATAATAAAGTCACTTGGTATACTGTCAGGCTCATCCGGCAAAGAACGTGATATGATGCGATAAGATTTAGGAATGAGTTTCATGGATTCAAATCCAGGAACCTCCGTTTCAAGAAACACTAAGGTTCTGTTGGAATAAAATGGTGAGGTATGGTTAGAAAACAACCAATCCCTTTTCTGAGGTCAAGTCTATATAGGAAAAGACTAATAATTACATTGGCAGAAAGGTTTTAGTTTCTAACGATAATAAGATAGTTTAAACAAACTTTGTGTATTAACAACAGGCTTAGCAATGAGAGGGACAGTACTCAAATCAAAAGGAAACAAATTCACAGATAATTTTGAATTCTAAAAATGAGCTCTTGAAATCTCATTGGAAACAGTTTTACAGGATATGGTTAGAAGATAACCATTCACTTTTTGAGACCAAATTTGCGAGAAAAGTAAACAATTAAAATCAACATAAAGATTCAGCCTTTAACAGGTCGTAGGATAATTTAAACGACTTGGCTATCAAAAATAGGTTCTTAGCAGCCAAAGCAGAAATAACTTAGTCAAAAGATAACAAAGACACAAATGATCCTAATAGACTCATACAATCATATGTCACCAGGAAATAGGTTATCCCTAGAATCATACAATGGAATCACAGGGTTATGCACTCTAGCACAGTCCCCTTCTTCATTTCGGTCTTCAGTCTGGGTGGAGGAATTAACTCTCCCTTGTTCATGAGATTTTAAGGTGCATACATCTCCAATGGAAGGCTTTGTCCTATGCAAGGTACAATTTCTCGCCACATGTCTTGGCTTTCCACACTTGAAATAAATTATTCCTTCGATCGTACAATCCTTTGTTAAGTTGTCCTTCCATACTTGAAGCAGATTACCCTCTTGATCTTACATTCCCTCGTTGAGCTATCTTTTCCATACTTCTTACATGTCTGTAAATGTGTCACGGAATGACTAGGTCTGCCACCACTAGCATTACCCCCAGTTGGTTGTCGTCGTCATTGATTCCCTAGTGGTCGCGAGTATAATTTCTGCTTGAACTGATTGATCATTCTATTATTCCTCTTTTGTAACTTAGGTAGTTCAGAGTTACTCCAAAGTAGACTTTCTCCCAACAAATTCTAAACCTCGACTTCTAACTCCTGTTGCTGCACGGTCCTCTGATTCGGTTATACTGTTACGCCAGCCATTCCCTGTATTGCTTCCATAGTCGTATCCACCTCTTTGTTGTTGTGTTCCACATTCCTATGCGTACGTCTTCTGTGAGCCATTGTCTTCCTTCGAAAATAGATAGTCAGGCACAATGGAGACAAGAAGTAACCATTTTAGACAATATTGTCTCCTTTCGAAAACCAAACACAAAAGACACACAACACAACAAGACAAACCAAATCATCAAACCCAAAAGATTCTAACTTGAGCTCCTTCATCCAGCCTTCTATGGCGCGATCTTCTGCAAGTCTTTAACTTCCAAGTAGCTCCTCGAACCATATTTATGCCAGATATTCTTCTCCCAAGAGAATTCAGTTCTCCAAAACGTCTTGGACGCTTCAGTGCACACAAGTCCTATTTAACTACCAATTTCTAACCCATTGGCTCAAACAATACTAAAGGGAACACAACAAGGGTGTAAATACAATGAATCCTAAATTAATTCAGTCATACCAGCTGAGCTTCTTATTAAAAGAACTTCTATTCGCTTAGTACGCCTAGGTGAAGTCATAGTTTTTCATCCACACAGAACATTACACATTGAGTAGGCCAATACTCAATATCATGTAACTATACAACAGTAGCTACGAACATTCAACCTATGGCAAGCCATGCCTTCCTTTCCCAAACATCTCTATTAAGAGACAAGGAAGTACACAACATACAAAGAAACATCTAACATGTCTAAGCATAGTCAGTCCATACCCCGGCTCAACAGGATGAATTGAGCTCTGATACCACCTAATGTAACACCCCTCGATTTAATATCCACGGCATAATTGTCATTATACCACGGATACTAAAATTTGGCGTGTTACGATTTTCAAACAATATTTATCCAATTTAAACCATTGTGAATATACAGAGAATATGAGCCACGGATGCAATAATAACTAGGTTGTCATTAGCACATATAATTAAACAAGCCAAAAACAAAATTCAGTTCATAGGACTAGATAATTAATTTAAAGTATACATAGCATGACGCATTTCACATACCGCTCAAAATAAAATACATCAAGTTTGACTTTAGAATGCAGTTATACACAATTTACACCTTAATATAAGTAATGCAGAAGGAAACATAAACTACCTATAAAGACATCCATGTCTAAGGAGTTGGTACTCCATCGGATCCACCTCGGGATTATCTCCCGACTCGTCTGAAGATATAAGGACAGGACCGAGTGCGGTCCCACGGGCTGGTGCCCTAGCAGCTGATGCCATGTAATCCTCGTCCTTTCTAGGGGTGTGAATCAGATCACCCCATAACTCCTGGATAGGCAAGGCAAACTCCAAATGTACCAAAGTAGTAAGTGTCAGGACAGGATCTCCATCGGGAGTCCTCCTTACGATCAAGATCAGGTCTCCAACATATTATATACCTTGTCCAGCCCAGTCAATGCACCATGCATTGGCGCCACCAGTGAATACAATCCTAACGAACCCAATGGAACCTCTTCTTGACGACATCCTCAAAAGCAAAAAATCAATACCTATTAAAGTCTTGGAGAAACAATCTCGTCCCCTCTATAGTCTGTAACCAAATATCACATAGAACAAGAACAGTACAAGAAAGAGGTGAGACATCCAACTTCATTACCAATTATGGTAGTAAGAAACATAAACAGCGTAGGACGCCCACATAGCATAACAAAAATAATAAACAGTATCAAGAAGTAGATATTAAGCAGTTTAACAGTTTCAGGCAGTATATCATCAATAAGATAGCAGATCTAATTATCATATAAATTAAATGTCAAGTAATGTATTGACTCACTATGCTCATGTACATGATATCAAATTCCTACTCCATGGAGCTAGACACAAACATCGGAGAGAATGGTCAGGGAGACATGCTAGTATCTCGTCCGCCCAGGACTAAGTGCTTTCAAAACGCATTATCAATAATTTTGCGCAATAAGGCTTTATATAGCGGCATTCTCACAAGATCACGATATAGGACAGTGTCTCAGTCGGGATTGTCGGTGCATTTGCATCGATCTGTCTCACGGTCCAAAGGGGCTACCAACTGCCCACTGTGAGACGCCCCCGCCCCGACGCCCCCAAGGTCAACAGCAGGACCTACACTAGTCTATTTGCACCTGTACTAAGGTGTGATTCAACTTCTAGGCAACATAGCCTTGACAAATAGTCCATCGAACTTCAACGACGCATGATGACTCAATGCATATATCATGTATATTCATCAATAATATACTTTTAAAAATATGCCACAATTTTGGCTAAGGTAAACATCAACCTATTCTTGATTCACTCATGAACCCACAATAAATATTATTAGGTCCTTAAATAATGCATTTCACCTTTAGGATACATTATGAAATTATGCCTAAAATTTCTATATTCTCCTCGATAAGTTTCTCTTTTAGCAGAATTCTCTCACATTATTCATTTAATCATTATTATTTTAATTGCATAAGTCCATCATTAAATTTTTAAACCTAATTCCCTTAGAATGATTTAAATTGAATTATTTATCATTCTTACTTGCACTCATAGTCTTGCTTTAATTAGAATTTACTCTAAGTTTTTGGATAAAACTCTATTCTTGATTCTTTCCATTTTATGAAATCCTAAATTAATTTCTAATTTCCCAAATTAATTAAGTTTCACTTTGATTTAGTAATTCTTATGAGATTCCTTCATAAAGGGGTTCATTTCTTTATTGGGTTCCTTACTTTTAAACTTAGTCATGCTCACTTAAAGAATTATTTCTAAGTCCTACCAAGTCTCACACATCCTTATTTGTTCTTAAAGTCCAAGAGTTCTATTTGGTTGCCTAATTAATTTCCTTCCATCACATAATCCACTTGCTTAATCACTTGACTAATTAGAGGTCATAGTTGTATGAAGTTATATGATTAGGCCATTATTAATCCCTAGGGGCCGTGAGCCTCACTAAGTCTTAGGATTCCAAATCTTCATCCCATTAATTACATGTTGTTCACTTGATTAGCTATGTCTTCCTCTTATTATAAATTTTCACCAAGAACCCTAATTTTGGGCCCTAAGGCCGTGAGCCTCCTAGAGGTGATCTAAGTCATTTTCTTCCATTTTAGGTTTTCAATCCATCCAAGTATACCAATATACATAACTAATCAATCAAATAACTTAAACAAATTAAAAACAATATGTAACCATGCAAATCATTCAAACACAGAGAATAACCCTACTAGGGTTTCTTACAAACCAATCACAAAAACAAAGTTCCTTGCTACCAATATAGGTTGAGGAGGAGTATCTCCCTCTTACCCAGAGGAGAAAACAAGCAATGGAACTCCCTTGAATGTTCCAAGTGAAATTCGGATTCCACCTCCAGGAACCCTAAAAATTACAACTTCTTTAAATCAACAAGAAAACTTGAAAAAGAATGGATCAATGGTCATCAAGAAGACCTTGAACACGAAAATGAAGAGAGAAGGGTGAGGAACGAAGAACCTTACCCAAAAACTTTACTACAAGCTATTACCCAATGGATAATTGTTGTAGTACACAAGCCAGTATTAATTATCCATCGGATAATAGAGCGTACTGCAAAATTTTATTTAACAGTGCGTACAGAGATTTTATTTATCAGATAAAATCTTGAAAAAAGTAAACTTTGTAAACTGTGCCTGACCTCGGGTTTAGTAAGATCCCCCCTCGATGCTTCTACAGTTCAAGGTTTACTGGCCTTAGGGAAAACATTTCGTTTTCCCAGCTTCGCTCAGTGCACACGTAAAACGAGAACTATACTAAAATATTCGACATTTTTAGAAAAATCCACAAAAATTCTAAAAAATCATAAATATTAGAAAATGACTATTCGTTATGAAACAAACGATTTTTGAAGTGTTACACTGACTCTGCGCAGTGTGCACGTAAAATGAGAAATATATTAAAATATTCAATATTTCCAGAAAAATATAGAAATTTTTTCAAAAATCACAAATATTATAAAATGACTATTTGTGATGAAACAAATAATTTTTGGAGCGTTATACCGGTTCTGCTCAGTGTGCACGTTAAAAAAATATTAAAATATTTGACGTTTCAGGAAAATTCTTAAAAATTCCTATAAATCCCACATATTATAAAACAACTATTTATGATGAATGAGATAATTTTCGGGATTACAGGCAGAGGATTGGTGGACAGATATAAAGGTGTTGGATGCGTTAGGAAGTCAGGTTACTTAGGAAATCTTCAAGGGATCTTTCCTAGAGAAGTTCTTCCCTCAGAATTTGCACAATGAAAAAGAGATGGAGTTCTCGAAGCTTGAATAGGGCAACGTGTCGGTTGGTCAGTACGTGGCCAAATTCAATGAGTTGTCGAAGTTCTCGTCCTACCTTAGATTTCACACTGATGAGAAGTGGAAGTGTGCGAAGTTTGAGGAAGTACTGAGAGAGCACGTCTAGAGGGCTATTAGACCCTTTGAGATCTGAGACTTTGTGTCATTGGTGAACAAGTGTCGGATAGTAGAATCAAGTTGTTTCCAACCTCAACTAGAGTAGAGGACACAAAACTTCTAAAAGAGGAAGAAGTATGATGATCAGAAGAGTACTCCTAAACCCAGTTACCCACAGAATAAGGGTAAATAGGTCCAAGGAGGAGCAGGGGGACTTAAATGTCCTAAGTGTGGGAGACAGCATGGAGATAAGACTTGCTTGGAAGGGCAGTCAGTTTGTTATGCATGTGGACACTCGGGGCATATGTCCAGAGATTGCCCTCAAAAGTAGAAAATTGTTTTGACCCCTAGACGATAAGCAACAGGAAAGGTTTATACTCTAAGTGGTAAGGAGGTGACCCAGTCTTCAAGTGTGATTCAAGGTAAATGCATAATTCATGATCACTTTTTAACTATTTTATATGATTCAGGATCTTCCTATTCCTTTATTTCTTGTGATTGTGTGAAGTTGCTTGATTTGCCTATGATAGACCTTTTTTATTTATCTGTTTCCACTCCCACTAGTAAATCAATTACAACTTCTAAAGTTTGTTTGGATTGTTCTATAAAGTTAGAGGATAGTATATTCTTTGTGAATCTTATCTGTTTGCCTTTAGTAGATATTGATGCTATTCTTGGCATGGATTAGTTGTCCTCCAACCATGCTGTTTTAAACTATGCAGATAAAACCCTTGTGTTTATGTTATATGTATCTACTAAAGTTAACCCTTTCAAGTCAGTATATCTCAATGAAAACCATGTGAATCATTGTTTGGAGGAGGGAGCTCAAGGGTATGTTCTCTTTTTCTAGCTTAGCATAGAGGTTGAGCAGAGCTTAGGTGATATTCCAATAGTGAGGGAGTACCTAGAAGTATTCCTGAGAGATATAGTTAAGTTGTCATTCACTAGAGAGATACCATTTTCTATAAATTTAGTACCGGCGATAGGACCTATTTTTATGGCACCCTATAGGATGGCACCTCTAGAACTGGAAGAACTCAAAAAGTAAATTGAGGAATTGCTAGAGAAACAATTCATTAGGCCGAGTATTTCTCCTTGGGGAGCACCTGTGTTGCTAGTGAAAAAGAAAGATGGTACCATGAGACTGTGTGCAGATTATAGGCAATTGAATAGGGTAACCATCAAGAACAAGTATCTGTTGCCTAGGATAGAGGATCTAATGGATCAGTTGAGGGGAGCATCAGTGTTCTCCAAGATTGATCTAAGGTCGGGATATCACCAAATAAGGGTTAGGGATGAAGATATTCCTAAAACTGCTTTTAGAACTAGGTATGGGCATTATGAGTACCTTGTAATGTCCTTTGGGTTGACAAATGCACTAGCGGTATTCTTGGACTACATGAACAGGATTTTTAGACCCCACCTAGATTAGTTTATAGTGGTGTTCATGTAACACCCCAACTTTTGAGATAATTACAATATAGTCCTAAATATACTATTTTGTGAATTCTGTGAGTAGTAAATTAAATTTGACTGTTGTATGTGATTTGCTCCGAGTTAGGAAAATAATAATTTTCTGGCCAAAAAAATCTTATTTTAATTAATTAGAGCTGGGGGATCTTACTAAATCTAATTCTGATTGATATATATATTAATTTTTTAATTTTTAGGATTTAACTGTGTAATAAAATAATTTTATATTATTATAATATTATTTTATTTGACAGTACCTACTGTCTCAAAAATAGTAGAAATCTGCTTCAAAATGACCATGGACCCTTAAAAGTCTATGGGACCCGCGTTTAGAAAAGTAGTTAACGATTCTGACTAGACAAATTTCTAAGCCAATAGGAGCAAGTCAACAAAGGAGGCTTGAAAACTTCTAACCAAGAGGAATAAGTCAAAGAAAGAAGCATGGACTTTAATATGGACCGTTGGATGAAAACTTAGTAAGGAAGCATTGGATGTTGACCCTTGATCGAATAAATGGTGTGGATGTGAACTTGATTAGCAAGCATTGAATATTGGCCATGGATCTAATCAATGGCTAGGAATTAAAGTTGAAATCAAAGGTTGAGATTAAGTCAAACATAGTGGCTTGACTTTGCTTAATAGCTAATTAAGCCTAATTTGATTAAACTAATTACCTAATTAGCAAACTAAGTAAGCTAACCTAGTTATTAATTAGTTGTAATCTAATTATTAATTAGATGTCCAAATTTTATTTAGAGGCTATGATATATGCTAATATATATTCAACTAATTAGTTATATAATTAGAATGTTAATTAAATATTATTAGGAGACTTAACCTAATTAATTACCTATTTAATTAGCATGGAATTAGTCTTTAATTAAAACAAATTAAGCCCCCCTAAACCCAAGGAACCCCACGGCCATGAAGGCCAAATGGCCAAGTCTTCACAAGTTCTACATGGTTCTTGAACCATCCATGACATAAACCATGTGCTTACTTAGTGTGAACACAAATAGATATTTACCTATCCAAATTAAACACTCAACCTCACCCACACTAACCTCATGGCAACCCCCCTCAATTTTACACTTAATATTCATTTTAACACTTCTATAAATCTAAGCCTTCATTTTCTCTCAAATTCTCAAGAACACCAAGAACCATTTCTCTTCCATTTTCTCTCTAATTTTCAGCCAAGCACCCAATACCACCATACATCTTCTATAATTTTTCTTTCTTACTTTTCCTAAACCAAGATCATATTCTAAACACTTTCCCTTCACAAGGTTTTGTCAAAAACCTACTTTATCTAGTTCAAAATCAAAGCTTTTGTTCACTTCCCTAAGGGTAAGTTTTGATTTTATGGTTTAAAGTTTGATTTTTGATTTTCTAAACCATGTTTATTCCATGGTTTTTCAATCTTGATCCTTGTATGTGTTTTTACTAATTATTTAAGAATTATTAGGATTTTGTGTTGGTTTTCAAGAAAGCGGGGAGAAGGAGGAGACTAGAGAACCTTTGTCTTCAAGAGGTAAGAGAGAGATTTAATCTCATTAACCTTGTATAGTGATGAGAAAATGGAATTGTATGTGTGTGAAGAATCCATAAGGATTCATTTGTGTGGTTGTTTATTGTTTTTCCTATTTGTGGTTGATTTTGTTTGCAAGCATATTTATAGTTTTTAAATTATATTGCATGTGTTTATAGTTTATAAAATATATTGCATGTGTTTATAGTTTTTAAAATATATTGTATGTGTTTATAATTATATGATTATTAAAGTAGGATGTGAATAACATGTAACGATTTGTACGAGTGTTCCAAAGAACACAATGAGGCTCACGGCCTTACCATTAAACAGAGAACCAAAATGTTCTCAACCATTTTCTAAATCAATGATTTAAAGAATCTAGGTAAAATATTAAATTTAAGAATGATTTAGGTTAATTATGACCAACATGCCATTTAATGTATAATTGAATGCCATTTTATTTTCTAAGATAGGTTAGGTAATTAATTTACAAAAGAATTTGATTACAATGAATCTTTAAGAAAATAAAAGGAATGAACTTAGTTCTAGAATTCTAAATTAGCATAATTTATTTTAAGTAAGAATTAAAGCCAACACTTGAAAAATACTAACGCAGAGCTTACTCTATAAGTTTTGAAGCGCGTTAGCAAGTTTCAAAGTGTAACTATTGGGTAAGATTAAAATAAATAGAATTTAGAGGAAAACGTTAAAAATACCATATACTGATTTTACAGGCAAAATGTTGTCAAAATTTACTAAAATCAGATAAATAAAATGAAAAGATTCCATAATATATTTATAACATAAGGAAAATACTTTACGTAGTTTAAAAGTACTAGATATAGTCTACACATATTTAAAATGATGATTTTAAGCTGCATGGTTAAGAAAATGATTTAAAAATCTTACGCGATTGAGAAAATGATTTAAAAACATTACGCGATGTTCAAAAATGTCAAAATATATTTATGCGATTTTAAAACGTTTGTAAAAGTGATGCGATTATGAAAATGCGATAAAATTTCTACGCGATTAAACGATACAACGAGTTTTACTATCGCGCCAAAGTGGTGGACCCGAACATGTTGTGAGATAGTACTGTCAAGTGGAGACATGTTATATCTTGGTATATTGAGACTGAGAATATTTTTGTAAATATGGTAAAATATTGGAACTAAAGGTACTTTGGTAATTTTTTATCATGCTTTGAGAGTTTTGTCAATTTGGTTGATAATTGGCGATTGATTGACAAGATGAATTACGCTGGGTTGTGGTGTGATAGGCGTAGTGTGGTTCATTATATGAACTTGGAGGCATTAGTGTGTAGAGAATCCCATATGTGGACAGTTGGTAGCACCTCTGGGCCGTGGTAACGGACAACACAATAATGATCTCGACAAGCACTATTCTTAATCAAGATCTTGAGGAGACTATTATGTACAATGCCTGTAGTACACGATGTATTAGACTGTGTACTACTACACGATGTTTGGACTGTGGGCTATAGACACGACGTTAGACAGTGCAATAGTTTGGTTGGGCAGCCAGAGGCACTATTAGTTCTTTTCGTATCATTCTCTCTGATATCCATGTTTAGCTCTATGGAGTAGGAACGAGTTAGTGTATGTATCATTCATCATCTGCATTTTAATGTTTGTTATAATCTGTGATAAAATGCATGATGTATTAATTTGCTATACTGTATATGATATAATGATATGTGTTATTGTAATATTTGCTTATATTGTCGTTTTCTTTATTGCCATACGGGTAATGATGTAGATTGTCTCACCTCTTTATTGTATTGTTCTGTCTGTTTTTATTTTATGTTTATATCATCGAAGACTACAATGGCGGTAGGGAGAGGTCAATTAGGTTTCTTTAGACTACAGTTTCTCGAAGGCACTGAGGCTTGGTATGTCCACTAGGACACAGGACACATAGAGTACTGTGGTGACGTTACTTTATCCGTAAGTAGGACTCGACATGGGTTCGTTACTACACGTTATACGGTTGCTTTCGTAGAGATTATTTTACCTATTAGGGAGTTGTGGAATGAATTTCACCATACTCCTAGAGAGAACTTCGATATACTTTTGGGTCGAATTTCTATCGGTCAAGACATTCCCAACTAGGGAATTTGTCTTTTGACAAGGGCTCATGTCTTAGGCATTATGTTTTAGTAGTATGCTGACTTTTTACTGCTTTATTAAATATTTGTAGTTGTAAATTAATTGTATACTATGGTGTGATTATGTTTTGCTTTATTTTGTATTCCGTGTTATTTTATTTAATATTATTAAGTATAAAAAGGAAAAATTTTACCACTAATATTATTTATGTACCAAACATTTTATAACTTGAGTAATATTTTATTTTATTGCATTAAAATATGACATCCCCACAAGGTGTTACAGTTCATAGATGATATCCTAATATATTTCCAGACAATGGAAGAATAAGAGTTGCATGTCAGAATAGTTTTGGAGATCCTCAGGGAAAAGAAACTATTTGCCAAGCTATCAAAGTGAGTTTTGGCTTACAGAAGTTCAGTTTCTGGGGGCATATGATCTCTTAAAGAAGGATTTAGTGGACCCTAGTAAAGTTGAAGTTATGTTGCAGTAGGAGAGACCCACCACTATGACTGAGATCAAGAGCTTCATAGGCCTAGCTGGGTAATATAGGAGATTCATTAGTGGATTCTCTTAGTTAGCACTACCCTTGACTAGATTAACTAGGAAAAGTAGTACTTTTGTTTGGACTCAATAGTGTGAGGATAGTTTCCAAGAGCTTAAGTTGAAGTTGACTACTACCCTAGTTTTGGTGATTCTAGATCCATAGGAGAACTTTGAGGTATTTTGTGATGCTTCAAAGATGGGTTTA
This sequence comes from Ormosia semicastrata, assembly GCA_029884595.1. Classification (NCBI taxonomy): domain Eukaryota; kingdom Viridiplantae; phylum Streptophyta; class Magnoliopsida; order Fabales; family Fabaceae; genus Ormosia; species Ormosia semicastrata. The sequence continues at coordinate 66,835,437 of JAQQTO010000061.1, read as the reverse complement.
AGGTGTGTTCTGATGCAACATAGGTGAGTAGCTACTTATGCATCGAGGCAATTAAGGCCTCACAAGGAGAACTATCCCACCCATGATCTAGAATTAGCAGTCATGGTGTTTGCTTGAAAATGTGGAGACATTATCTTTATGGAGTTCAATTTGAGGTGTTCAACGACCATAAGAGTTTAAAATATTTATTTGATCAGAAAGAGCTGAACATGAGACACAGAAGATGGATTGAGTTTCTAAAGGACTATGACTTTGAGCTTAAGTATCATCTAGGTAAGAACAATGTAGTGGTTGATACACTAAGTAGGAAATCTCTACATGTGTCTCGGACGATAGTTCAAGAGGGTCAACTTCTTGAGAGTTTTAGAGACTTGAATCTTAGCGTAACTGTGACATCCATAGTCTCTTTATGAGTAGGATGAATATAGTTAGTGATCTGAGAGCTCAAATTCTAGAAGCTCAAAGTGAGGATAAAACCTTAGGTGAGATAAGAGAGTAAATCTTCTTAGGGGATCAGATAGAATTTGATATGCAAATAATGGAATGATTAAGTTTACAAATAGACTTTGCATTCCAAGAGATTCTGTAATCAAAGAGAAGATATTAGAGGAGGCTCATAGGAGTCAATACACCATCTATCCAGGAGCCACTAAGATGTATCAAGATTTAAGGAAGATGTTTTGGTGGCCAGGAATGAAGAAGGAAATAGCGGAGTTGGTGTCTAGGTGCTTGGTGTGCCAGAAAGTTAAGATAGAACACCAAAAACCTTTAGGACCTCTCCAATCCTTAGCAATTCCTAAATGGAAGTGGGAGAACATCACAATGGAATTTGTGACAGGTTTCCCTAGGACTCAGTTAGGTTATGATACAATTTGGGTCATAGTGGATAGACTAACCAAGTCTGCCCACTTTTTGCCAATAAGAAAGAATTAATCCTTAGAGAAATTAGCTTAACTATACTTATAGGAGATAGTTAGGTTGCATAGAGTTCCCCTCAATATAGTATCAAATAGAAATCCTAGATTTACATCTAGATTTTGGGGAGCCTTGCAAAAGGCCTTTGGAACTAAACTAAGTCTAAGTTGTAACACCCTCCTTTGGATGTCACATTTTACGATCAATTCCTTAATGACTCCCTTTTTAACCAATGATTGAAAAAAGTGCAGAAAGTATAATATAATAAAATATGGATTTCTTTTTTTTTAATTTTCTTTTTAAAAGGCATAAACCTAAATAAAGCATTAGCATATACGAGATATAGTCATTACATAATTACATCTCAAAAAATGATATACATCAGTGGCGTGGATCATGGTCCACCCAAAATATAATAAAGTTTGTACTAAAAAAAATATAACAATCATTGACAACAAAATATACACCAACCCAAGTCTGGACTGCCTAGAGAGTAGGATCTTCTCCAGAGTCCTCCATTGGATCCTCCTTAGGATCCTCCTCCTCCTCAGACCCCAAGTCAACAAAATTTCCCATATGGGACCACAACTCACGAACTGGTATTCTGGCGGTAGACACCATTGGGTCTGAATCCTCCCTAGGGGTATAATGTAGGTCGCCCCACAACTCCTTAATCGACATGAACAACTCTAAGTATATGGCAATAGTAAGAGAAAAGAAAAGAACATCAGAATGGTTCCTACGGATGGTTAAAGTTACATCTCCAACATATCTAATACGTTCATTTTCCCCATCAATACGCCAGGCACTCGCCCCCATCATGAAACTAAACTCGGACGTAACCAAAAAGATCCCTACTAGAAGCCATCCCAAAATACAACAGTAACCCTTCCTCTTAATCTTTATCCACAGGAATACATAAAAGAGAAGCAGGCAGAACAACAATGCAAAGAGGTGAGACTCTCTATATCATTACCAATACAGTAATAAGAGACAGCAACATCAATAAACTACAGAATACAATCATAGCAATTTACAATCAATTAAGCTTTCTAACAAATATCTCATCTATACATGTCACAGGCAAGTCCACAGTATAATAACAGATAATTTCACCATGTAGGTTTATCGTAATAAAATGTTAAATGATATGTGTATACACAATGGACAAACACCTACTCCATGGAGCTAAAACCAACATCAGAGAGAATAATCGAGAGAACCACTGTCTGTATATCGTTAGCCTCAAATGTGCTTTTCAATATAATCAGTATGTGTAACATGGCTATACAAGACACTCTCAACCCGTGAATAGGGTAATGCTTGGTCGAGATCATCGATGTGTTGCACAGTCACCACGGCCCAGTGGAGCTACCAACTGTCCACTTGTGAGATACCCGCGCCCTGACGCCTTCAAGTTCAACAAGTGAACCACACTACGCAATTCGCACCCGCACAAAGGTGTAATTCATCTCCTAGGTATTCTGCCTTATCAATAAGTCATTACGACTTTCACAATGCATGATCACATGACAATGAAACATAAGCATTTCGCCTTAACAACAAGTCATTTTGACTTTCACAACGCATGATCACATGACATAGATATATAATATGCTTTATCAATATTAATTTCATCAATAGGGGCCACAACAGGCCTAAATCAATCATTGACCACTCAGGGTCCCATTCATTTGTTCAATAGCAAATCAATCATCATGTTTAAAATCACAAGGCATCTCGATTACGTAGATTCCCAAGAGCCCTAAAGGTACTCTAATTTATTATGAATTATCTCCCTCTCCTATTTTTCCTTCTCAAGATCAAAATCCCTCTCTCACTAAGGAACTAAATTATATTACCACTCCCTTATTATTACAACTCCTTAATTTACTTCCTTCTTTATTCAAACTCTTGCATCCCAACTCAATACATATCATTTTATCATATCCGGAAGCTCCCTAGAACACTAGAGTTTCAAATTTTCCATTTTCTCTTTTACACGGCTATGTATCTTTACACAGTCTGGCTGACACGGCCGTGTCCCATTACACGGCCTGGACAACATGATCGTGTTCTTCTCTAGAACGACAAAACAGCATCTACTCTGAACCACTCACATTACACAACCGTGTCCCATTACACGGCCTGGGCCATGTTCTCCTCTAACTTATGAAGTGTGTGTTGTGTTTTCCAGTGAGTTACACGGCCTGGGTAATGTAAACTCACACAGCCCGTGTATTTTGCTCAAAAACCCCAAAATAGATTTTCAAACATTCAACCCATCAAGTCACACAAATCATATAGGCAAGATACAACCAAATATCAAGAATCAAACACAAATCAAGTGAAGAATCCTCACATGGATTCTTCACTCTAACACCCCCAAACGTCCCTCACTACTATAGAAAGTAGACAAGAGAAATCTCCCTCTTATCTCAAGAGAAAACCAAAGAAAGCAAGCTCCTTGCAAGATTTCGTCCACCACCAACAAGAAAACCCTAGGATAGTCAAACTCACCCAATCAACAACCAAAGCTTGAAAAGAGGAGTCCTTGATCACAAGGGTGACCAAGGACCACGAAAATGAGAAGAGAAAGGAGGAAAGCTAAGAACTTTACCTTAAAGTCTCAAGCTTTAGGGCTTGGTAGAAGATGATGAAGATGGAGGAACCAATAGATGCTCACCAAAGAGAAGAGCTTCAAGATGATGAGGGGAGTCAAGAACCAAGGTTGGTTGGAGCAAACAAACTTGGATGGTCACAAATGGTGTAGTGGAATCGTGTGGGTGAAGAGGAAAAGAGAAAAGAGAACGTGAAGGAGAGAAGAGAGAAGGAAAAGTGTTTAAAATGAAAAGGTGGTAGGAAAAGTGAAAAGATGATGACTTTGGTCATCTTTTCCCTCCCAACCGTGGAGCCAAAAGAGGAGAGAGGAAAGGTGAAGCTTCCTTGAGAAGCTTCACACAATTTTTGATAAAGTGAAGGATGATGTCATGGTGATGATGTCATCTTGGTGATGTCATTAAAAATGCTTTCTAGAAAAGACGACTAACACTCTACTAGAGCTATTATCCAATGGACAAATATTACAGTTAGCAGAAATAATATTTATTGTCTCACAGATAATAAAATATACTATAATTTTATTTATCAGATAAAATCTTGAAAAATGAAAACTTCGTAACTGTGCCCGGCCTCGAGTTTAGTAAGATCCCCTGTCGATGTTTCTGCAGTTCAAAGTTTTTCGGCCTCAGAAAATATTTTATTTCTGTGGCCCCACTTAATGCGCACGTAAATTGAGAAATATAATAAATTAATCAAACACTTCAAACAATTCCAAAAAAATTCATAAAAATCACAAATATTATAAAATGAATAAATATCATGAAATAATTAATTTTCGGGGTGTTATATGAGTACAACATACCATCCACAAACAGATGGACAGTCAGAGAGAACTATCCAGACTCTAGAGGATATGCTTAGAGCATGTGTTTTAGATCAATAGGGTAGTTGGGATAGACTCTTGCCTTTAGTGGAGTTTTCCTACAAAAATAGTTATCATACTAGCATAGGAATGGCACCATATAAGGCACTTTATTGTAGGAAGTGTAGATCCCTATTGTGTTGGTATGAAGTAGGAGAGAAAGTTATTCTAGGACCTGAGTTAGTGCAATAGACTTTAGAGAAAATTAGAATAATTAGGGATAGAATGGTTGTAGCTCAAAGTAGGCAAAAGAGTTATGTTGATAGAAGGAGGAGACCTCTAGAGTTCGAAGAGGGTGAACATATTTTCTTGAGAGTCACTCCTACAACTAGAATTGGTAGAGCATTGAGAACTAGAAAGTTAAACCCTCATTTCATTAGTCCCTACCAAATTCTAAAAAGAGTCAGACCCGTAACCTACTAGATAGCACTTCCACCCAATTTGTCAAACCTTCATGATGTCTTTCATGTATCCCAACTTAGAAAGTACAATCCAGATCCTTCACACATCATAAGAAATGAATCTATATAATTAAGAGATGATTTATCTTATGTAGTGCAACTAGTTTTGAATTATAGACAAAGGGGTCAAAAAGCTCAGAGGTAAGCAGATTCCTTTGGTGAAGGTTTTATGGGGTGAGGCAGGCATAGAGGAGGCTACTTGGGAGTTAGAGTCTCGCATGTAACTTAATTACCCAGAGTTGTTTATTTGAGGTAAACAATTTTGAGGACAAAATTTTAGAAAGGAAGGGAGAAATATAACATTCTCTTTTTAGCATGTTAGACTAGTTTATGGTTACAAAGGTAGCATAACACTTCTTTGACATGTCTACTAATTTTTGTGACAAACTAAGTTAGTTTAGACACTTTGTTATAACCCAGAGTGTGAAAAGTAGCTTAAAATGACTCAGATAGTAGTATAAATGGCTAATTTGAGGGAAATAAATCTAGAGAATTTGTTTCAAAGTCATAAATAGGTGAAAGAGGAGGTAGTTAAAATTTGAGAATAATCGAAGTTAGTTTAGTATTTTTAGGCATACTAGTTATGCATTTAATGCTGGATTGACTAGCATCAGATATGAAAAATTAGGATAATGGTGAAACAACATTTGTAATGAATCCTAGTATTTATTTTAAAATTGTTGAAAGTTAAAAAACTTGATTTAGCTAAATCTAAGTGTTCTTAGCAGATCAGAAATTATCAATGAAATACTGAAGTGAAACAACTCGTAAACAACAGGCCCTTATATTGACTTTGGTTTCCTGATATTTCACTTCATTCTCATCTATTTTCACTCATCTTCTCTCATAAAACCAAAAACAGCAGCAGCACCTAAGGAGAACAAAGAAAGGAAATGAGAGAAAGCTAAGGAGGAGGAAAAAAGATCCAAGGGGAAAGCCAAGGTTGATCTTCCACCATCACAAACCACTTGAGGTAGGGGATTCTATCCTTAAACTTCATCACTTTCCTTCATCTTTTTCTATGGTTGAAGTTAGGTCACGTGAGTAGAAAGAAATGGATTTGATGAGCAAATCTTTGTTCTTAGCTTGATTCTTAGTTCCAAGAGTTAAGTTAGAGTAATTAAAGCTTGTTGGATGCATGGTAGCTTATTTTTGCTTGGTAGATGATCATGGGACATTTTGAAGAACAAGTTGGTAAATAAGTATTTGCCTTGCTTGATTGAGTTTAGATCCATGATTAATGAGTTATTTTAGTGTTTAATGATTCTAACATGATTAGAAACCATGATTAGGGTTCAAAAACACTTAGAATCCAAGATTGGAAGAGTAGAAATCTGTTTAGAGCCAACGGAACAATAGCTCGATTCTACAGAATTTTTTGCAACAGAGCTATGCCTAGGCGCAGGGTTTCCACACCTAGGCGTGGACTGAAAATTTTTTGGTCCAGACCAGACAGAGAGTGTGGTGCCTAGGCATAGGTTCCAGGAATTTTTAAGAATGTTATTCTGGATGTTTTGAGGTTCCCTACTAGTTGAGATCATTTGTATATGCTTTCTTAAGTGTATTGAGACACTTTTAGGGATATTTCACAAAGGGAATAACCACCTAGCATATAAGTACAACTTTGAGTTTTTAGGTTTTTCAATGAGTTATGATTTGCTTGGAATAGGTGTCTAGGACCTTAAGCACATAAGTATGGATTAAAATACTACTTAAGCTGTGATTGTAAGGTAATCTAGATACATGTTTGGTAAGAAAGTTGTACTTATCATAGAGGCATAATTTATTCTCTTATATTCAAAGTTGAATTAAATATGCAAGTTTACGTTGTAATACTCTATTATCTCATTAAGATGGATGCAAATGGAGTGTTAGCAATGAATGATTCCTTTAATTGTTAAAGTAGAATCATTGTACAATTTTCCTAATTAGGGGAGTGAGTTAAACTCCTTAACTTTGCAAAGTAGTGAGTAAAGCTCTTTGTTAAGGAGGTAATTATGAGAGGAAAGTGTCAGTACAACACTTTACCTAAGATAAAATAGTGAGTTAAGCTATTTGTCAAGTAACGTGAAGAATATGATCAACCCTTATGTAAGTGTAGTAAAGTCAGATAAACTTAATAACATGAACCTTAGGATGAGTTAAATCCTAAGTTAGGCAATGAAGCGATTAAGTAATTTACCAAGTTTAGTTGATGTTATATAGTTGTATAGACGATTGTGTAATATTGAGATAGTTTAAGTGTCTATATATTATACAGTTGTTTGGGCGATTATATAATGTTGATATAGATTATATTTATATGCAATTTATATTAATGAATGCCATGAGATATATGTATATTACTGAGGATTTTTATGTTCTCACCCTTTTATGTGTTTCCATGGTAAAAGTAAGTCAACCCTAGTAAATGGGGAAAATAACTGAAGAAAGAGCAACAAGACTAGATAGTTTTTAGTTTTTGTTGTATGAACAACTCGTGTATATTGTACTTTGAGTTGTAGTTTTGTTGTTGTATATATAACACTATCCCCTTTGAGGTTTTTGATGTATATATGTATGACCTACATTTTTCATGTCTCTCCATATTTAATTGTTTAATTATATGAGATTTGTATGATAGTAAGAATAGAAGTAACACGATTAATGCATTATGTCTTTGTATATAAGTTATATCGAGATAATTGTATTAGGGTGTTACACAAGGCTTCCCCAAAATCTAGAGGAGAATCTAGAATATTTATCTACTACTATACTAAAGGGAATTCTATGCAATCTAACTATTTCTTGGAGATATAGCTGGGTTAAACAATCCATTGGCCAGTTAGCCTCTATGGTTAAAAAAAATGTGCAGATTCTACCAATCCATCCACTATAACCTAAGGAGTGGTAATACAGTCATTATTAGGCTCAAATTTTTGAAGCTCTCAAGGAGTTCCATATCTTGTGTCATCATTCGGGACACATACAGGAGTTTCCTGCTAAGTGCATCCGCAACAACATTCACCTTACCCAGATGATACTTTAATTCAAAGTCATAGTTTTCAGAAACTCCATCCATCTCCTTTGCCTTACATTTAACTCTTTTAGACCTAACAAGTATTTCAAACTTTTGTAATTGCTAAAGGCCTCAACTTGACCCCATACAGATAAAGTCTCCACATCTTTAAAACAAACACAATTGCAACTAGATCCAGGTAATGAGTTGGGTAAACTTCTTCATGGGTATGGTGTCACTAGCACAGGTATGGTGGTTAGTATCTTTTCAACTCTTGGAAGATACTCTTACATTTTTGTGTCCACTCAAAAGTGTTGCCTTTTCTAGTCAATCTAGTTAAGGCAAAACTATTTGGGAAATCTCTTTTTGGATCTCATGTAATATCCGTCTAAACTCAAGAAACTCTTAACTTCAGTTATAGTGGTAGGTCTTTCCCATCGTAACACTGCTTCTATCTTACTGGGATTCTTGGATATCCCATCTCCAGATATCACATGTCCCAAAAACTACACCTCCTTCATCCAAAACTCACATTATGATAACTTGAAAAATAATCTCTTCTCTTTCAGGATTTCTAGAGCTATATTAGGATACTCCTCATATTTCTCAGTCGTTTTTGGATAAATGAGAATATCATCTATAAAGACAACAACAAATTTATCATGGTATAGTCTAAAAATTTTGTTCATATAATTTATAAGAGTGGCAGATGTATTTATCAGACCAAAGGACATTACAAGATACTCATAAAAGCCCATACTTGGTCCTAAAGGAAGTCTTAGGAATATCTTCTTTTCTGACTCTAATTTGATGGTACCCTGACCTTAAGTCAATTCTTGGGAACACTGAAGTTCCTTTTAACTGGTCCATCAAATCATCTATCATAAGTAGTGGGTATTTACCCTTTCTTGTGTCTTTATTCAACTACCAACAATCCATATATGATTTTATATTGCTATCATTCTCTTCACCAGGAGCACATAGGCTCCCCAAGGTGAAACTCTAGGTTGAATAAATGTTTTATCCAACCACTCTTTTATCTATTTCTTAAGTTCAAAGAGTTCTATAGGGGACATCCTATAGGGTGCTACGGTGATAGGCCCTGTTTCTGGCACTAGGTCTATAGCAACTCAATCTTTCTGGCTTGGGTTAAGTCTAATACAAGATGAGAACTTCGACAATTCATTGAACTTGGCCACATACTAACCAATAGATATCTCACTTTGCTCCAACCTCAAAAATTCCATTTCTTTTGCATTTTGCAGATTTTGTGGAAAATACTTCTCCAGAAATGAATTCTTGAAGATCTCCCACGTGACAAGAGTCCCTGATGTCTTGAAAGATCTCTTGATTTCCATCCACTAATCCTTTGCTTCTCCTTCTAATCTGAAAGAAGCAAAGAGCACTCGTTGCCCATCCGAGCAAGCTATAATAGTGAAGATCTTCTCCATCTCCTTTAACTAACTCTCAGCTCTCACTGAGTCGTACTCCCCCTTGAAGGATGATGGATTAGTCTCCCTTAACTCCGAGAGGTCTTAGAAATTATGATATCTCCCAACTACCTCTTGGTTTGATTGCCTCGATTGATATGGTGATGGTGTAGGCTATTGATGTTGGGTCGCACCCATCCTCTCAAACATCCTTGTAGTCGCAACTGTTTGCTCTCTGATAGCCTTAGCAATAGCAGTTGTCTGCTCCTGAATTGCATCAACAATAGCGATTGTTTGCTCCCTCATTGCATCAGTCATTGCCACAAAGGCTCCAACCATGTCTAGGCCTTCATTAGCTGAGTTCCTATTTCTTCAGGTTCACCTTAGAGACGCCATAGTTTCCTGTATACAAAGAACAATACATATTGAGCTAATTAGTCTCAATATCATGTAACCATTCAACAGTAACTATCAACAATCATACCAAAGGCAAGTCATGCAGTTCTATTAAAATATCTCACACAAGAGACAAAGAAATGTACAATAACACACATAAGAACTCCTAACCATGCCTAAGCATAGTCAGTCCATACCCTGACTTAACAAGATGATCTGCTCTTATACCATAATGTAACATCCCAATGCTGAGAACCTGATATATCTGCCATATATAAGGCGCACAATACTAGGTATGCTACTTCTATCCTATAGAAACAATCTAACCCATAGCATTCATTCACATATATAATTATGGAGAGCTCGAATGACAAAAAGTTATATATACATCACTGCCACAAAAAGGGCATATTGTAAAACATAGACTTCTTATACAAACTCAAGCAGCATAAAATAAATATAACATATACTCAAAAGAAACAAAACAAACTATGCTAGTTCTTCTCCTTCTTCTGCTTCCCTTTGCCTTGACCTAGATTTACATGGAAACACAAATGGGATGAGAAATCATAATCTCTCGACATAAGCATTCCAAAACTAGTGTTTAATCATTCACAATGAGTAAACAAAGCTAAAATCATCAGGTTAATCTTGTAATAGACAAATGAGGCACTGCTCAATACTACTAGAATATATACATACTCTCTATATATCAGTCACAAGGCAAACAATAACCAAACTCACTTTTATAATAATCAACGATATTAAACAACCACCCATACAATCATGAAATATCATCAAGCAAGTAAGACAATCACCTATACAGTTGTCAATAAATGCAATGCTTTATGTTATGATGTATGGTTATGCTCACACAAAGTCCTAATAATATGATTATGCAATGCTAATGCATATTTTAGTTTTTAGAAAACACATATCACTTACTTATCTCCTAGGAAACTCTGTTCCCTTGTATATGCTAAATAAGATAGGCCTAAAAGCCTTTGCCCTACTTAGTAATAAGTTGATTTTGTCCCCTAATTGTAAAAGTACTACTACCCACCTCATACCAGTAACCTTGACCATAATAGCATCACCCGCTATGAGAATCTAGATCCAACACCTTGTTCTCTAGCCAAATGGTTGTGCACACTATATGAGGTTACAATACATAGGAAATAACAAACTATAACAGCTGGGGCCGATGAGGGCGGGGAGTGGTCGTCGGTGCTAAAAGATGAAGCACGGACAAGGAGCGGCTCCTGGCAGGCTTCTAGGCAGAGGGACACATGAATGCACTGAATACACACCAGAATGAGATGGATCTAGAGACTGTGTAGGTATGGGACTGCATAGTTGATGATGGCTTAAAGGAATTGATTAGCACCACCCATATCAACAAGATGTAACTTATTTTTAGGAGCCAAGAACATAAGTACTCCATAGTTAAGCATGCTTGACTTGGAGTGCTTGTGGGATGGGTGACCTCTTGGAAAGTTTCCTAGGATGCGTGTGAATGAGGACAAAGCATGCTGAAAAGACCCGTGTTGGTTTGTGGGGACATTCATCGATCCTATAGGCAGTCTCGCGATGTTACACAAATAACAAGTTTGAAAGTAAAACATGCAATATACTTTACAAATACTTACACACATCACTAGGTCCTTCCTAACCAAGTGACAAAGGAAAACTAACAAACCTACTAACCAAGCTCACCTATCACATAAGGAGCAAAGTCACGTTTCTAGTACTTCCTATATCTCAACCTTGTCTCATAAGGAAGTAAATGTCATCCATGCATCTCCAGCTCTACTTTCTACACAAAGGAGAAACCTATGCAGGATAACAAATACAACTAGCCAAGTAAACTTAGCATACAACACCTAGTACCTTACTTCATCACTTCACAAGTGATTCTCAATGCAACCCCATGTTGCTCAAGGTTCTAGGTATTTACCTATGACATTCTACATCTCAAAGGATGCCTAAGGTTTCTCAAATCCTTGCACATAAGCTAGGTGGTTATTCTCCCTAAGAAATACCACTAATTGTGTCTCAACACTAATACTCTTGTATCTAGAACCTCACACTATCACTTCACAAGTGATTTTGAAGTCAACCTCATGTTGAACAAGGTTATAAACATTACCTAATTGCATTCCATCATACTTGGATGCTCAAGGTTCTCAAGTTTATCCTATGGCATTCCACCGCACAATGGAAGCTTAAATTTTCCCAACACACTACCCCTTGACACTCCACCTCACTTTGGGTGTCTAGGGTCCCTCAATTCTATCTTAAGGCATTTCCCACACTTTGGAAGCCTAAAGGTTCTCTAACTTCATCCTAAGGCAAATCCCCTCACTTGGGTACCTATAGGTCCTCCAACTTCTCACATATATAAGGTAGTAAATCCCTCCATGAAATACCCCCATTGATGCCTCAACACACTTAAAAAGGCATATAAGAGTGATCCCGATACTTAGGGAATCCCAAAACATCAAGAACACAACTCTTGAAATTCTTGGAACTCACGCCTCGGTGTAAAACTTGGCACGCCGCGACGCCCAGCTCTCGGCCACTCTCATGCTGTGGCGCGTAGCTCTCGGGTGCACTCACACCTCGGTGTGGTTCTTAGTCATGCCGCAGCGTAAGGCATCTTCTGTAGAATTCTGCAAAAAAAAAATAGCACCATGTACTATTCCGTTAGAGCATCTCACAGGATTCAGCCTTTCCAAAACAGTTTCTAGGTGATTTTAAGTCCTTAATAAGTTCACTAACACATAGGAATCATCAATCACTAACTCAAACCACAAATTTTGGATCCAAGAACAAAATCCCTCATTCAAAGACCTATTTCCACACTTTGTGCATCAAAAGTCCAAATGAGGAGTTCTAAGTTTCTAACTCAAACTCATACCATGAACAAGTCATAAATAACTATTGAAACACATTCAAGCAAGAAAAATAGTCCAAACACCTCTAAAACCTAATTTGACCTATTATGCATCATGTATGCATCCATGGTGAAAATGGAGAAAAGAAGCTAAAAAGGACTCAAACCCCTACCTCTTGCAACTGAGATGGAGATTCAAGCCTCACTCTTTGATCTTAATCTTCTCCTTTTCCTTTTCTTCTTTCCATTCCTTCTCTTCCTCTTCACGTTTTCCTCTTATGTTTTTTGCTTGGAAATCATAGGAAAAGAAAAGAAAAGCCCCCAAAAGCCAATACTAACTTGGTTTCTTAAAGGATAGGAACTAAAAAGTACTAAAACTTTTGATCTACTAAGAACACTTAGATTTCCCCACATCTAGTTTCCTAACTTTCAACAAGTTTAAAATAAATCCTCAAATTCATCAAAAATCTTGTTTCACCATTTCTCTATTTTTTCATATTAGTTGCTAGTCAAACTAGCATTAAAATACACAACTAGTATGCTTAAAAATATCAAACTAACTCTGATTTTGCTCAAATTTTAACTGTAGCATAGTTCACACATTATCTCCATTAACTGAGCATTTTATGTTACCACGTGGCCCTAATACTCAAGAGGGAGTGAATTGAGTTTGTAAAATATTTTCTCAAATCTTTTGCAAAACGTTTGATTATCAATTTTCATTGAAGCTATTATTTGATAGAGATAAATGGATAGATAAGATTGAAAGCTTTCAGTCACAAATATAACACCCAAGCAAGAAAGTATTTAAGTAAGCCAATAAAATAATACACAAAAAGAAAAGGAGTAGAGTTTAGAATATCAAACACAAAGTTTATGCTGGTTCAGCCACCAATCCACTTGTGACCTACGTCCAGTCCTCAAGTAATCACCCGAGATTTCCACTATATCTTTAAGTTTCAACATGTGCTTGTAACCTTTACAAACTAGAGCACTCAACACACCTTGGGATACCTCACCCTTTGTACTTGAGGCTCAACAATAAAGGGATACCTCTCCCTTACAAACTCTTAGAGGGATACCTCACCCACTTTTCAGATTAAACAAAGTATAGATGGAATAAAACTCTCTCAAGAGTGGATAATACAAATTGAAACTCTATTGGTATCAAGGATTTACACACTTATAGCTCAAAAATAGTGGTTTAGAGAAAATGAATGTGACGCACGAATTTAATGCTCAAGAATGATTTTTAAATAGTTCTCCAACTTGTTTTTAATGCCCAACTACTTTTATTTATAGTCCAAACCAATTAATAGTTGTTGGTAATTGTTGGGGGCATTATATGCTCTCAATAAAGTCGTTGGGATAGGTTTTCTGCTTTCCTAGATAATTGTTTATTTATTTCTAATAACTGGTTATTTGGTTTAGCATAACCGATTATAGGAAAAGACATAACTGGTTATGAGCCTTATAAAAATAGAGATATGCCTCTAACTTTCATAATAACTGATTATAGGATTCCCATAATCGGTTAGGAGCTTTTGAAAAACATAAAATAAAGCTCCTGAGTTAGTAAATAACCGGTTATGAGAAATCTATAATTGGTTATTCCTTTAAAAAATAGTTTGGCGCGCATCATTCTTGGGGTAAATAACCTGTTATTGGTTTGTCAAGAAAGCAAGATTTCTAAAGGATTTTACAACCAAGGATTCCCAAAATCTTTTCAAACTTTCTAAAACCATTTTGCTTAAACTTAAACACAATTTTCACAAGTATGAATCATGATTTTGGAAAACCATTTAAGTTAAGTAAAAACCAAGAAATGAGCTTAGTGTGATTCCTAAATACCTTTACACAAGATCTAAGTCCTATAAACTAATCTTAAAAATTCTTGGGACTTGATCTTTACACTACCATTCATTTCTTGTTTGTTATCATCAAAACCATTACTTTAGTCAATGCCAATTACATTCTCCCCTTTTCTGATGATGACAAACAACCATTGAGAAAAGGTCAGTTCAAATAAATTGGAACTCACAAAAGGTGTTAGAGACTTACTCCCAGTCTATTTTTCAAGAGGTGATTAGATCAGATATGCACAACTCCCCATTAATTTTAAAATCCCAAAATCGTTGAAATTATACCTTTTGCTATATTACCTTACTTTTCTCAATGACTTATAAATTACTTTTCTCAATGACTTATAAACCATAAACTTCTCCCCCTTTTGTCATGATAAAAAAAAGATATACAATAAAGAGTTTTTGATAAAGAGAGAAGTAATAATATAACCCTAAACACAAAACCATTTCCATTTAACAAATATTCAATAATAGTTCAGCAACAATATACCCAAATCAGCATTATATTCATTTCAACAGACCATCCAGTTCAAAATATCCAAGTCATACTAGAGCAGCATATCAAAGTCATACTATGGTTAAGGAAAGTCATAAGCTAAGACAATGAACAACATATCTAAAAGATAACTCATTATGGTTAGATGAGCTTTAAGCATAATAAAGAAGCTAAAATAGTATTACATAGCTAAAAATATAAATAACCTATGCCTAAGCCCTATCATCTTGTGGTGGTGGAAGATGACACTTAATGTTGTCCAAGCGATCATAGATGACTCCAATACTATGCTCCTGATAAGCTCTAAGATCCGCAAGCTGAGCTTAGATGCCTGCTAGGGTAGCTAGGATGCAGTCTTCATTGGTGGTAGGTGCCTCTTCCATAGGCACATCAGCAAGGGCAGTAGGTATTCAGCCTTCGGGTGCTGCTGCCTCACATCCACGACTATAAACTCATTCGTTGTTGACTTTATTGATTTGCATTCGATTGATGGAGGCTTTCCCAAACTTGTTGTGACTAGTAATGTTAATGACTCCATCATCATCTAAGCTGACCTTGTATTGCTTGAGAATTTTAGCAATGATCAAGGCGTACGAAAGATCCATCATCAACTTTTCCTTAGCTTACATCATGTAAAGCATAATGTAATAAGGTCAATTGATGTACATTCACTGTTTAAGGCCCCATATCAGGAAGATGTCTTCTTCTTCAATCAGGGCATAGTTGCTAGTCCACGGAACTAAGATATGTGGCACCACAAAATGAAGAAGACGATCTTGTGAATTCAGAAGGCCGATAGTGAAGGACCCTTTTGGCACTTGAATGCCCGATTGAAGCATGCTCTCTATATCCTGATCTCTATCATATCCCTCCCAAGAGCTGTGACTATCCATTGTAAATTTTTCTCCAGAGTGAGTAAGGCCAAACAAGGGAGTCCACTGATTGGGAGTCGTAATAATCCTGTGCCTTTTAAAATCTGAGACTAGTTCCCTCCAATAATGCTCAAATTGCAGAAGTAAACATTAGTTAGTTTAAGTTAGTAATACTAACTGTGGATAGTAACGAGGGTCTTCAACCCATGAAACTCCAATAGCTCAATGAGGAACATGAATCATTCTCTGACAAAGAAAACCCAGTCTATGTACTTAGGCTGAATCAGATTTTGAGTTTGAAATTCCAGTATGCATTTCTTCATCTGATTCGGATGGGAGAAGTATCTGCCATGATCCAGGATTATGGAAAAGTCAGGGTCATTGATATGGGTAGGTGCTTCCTTGGGTACAAAAAGATTTTTAGTGCATGCATGCTTGGGGTGAGAGGAGCTGTTGGCCATGGTGAAAAATAGGAGTTAGAGCTCGGTTGGGAGAGAGAAATCGTGAGGGGAGGTAAGATTTTTGGAAGAAAATGGGAGTTTTAGTCAATGGAAAGTGAGGAATTTGGTAGAAATGGTGCTTAAGTGGTGGATTTTGGTTAGATTTGGAGTGGTTGAAGAGTTTGAGGGAGTGGGTGTGAATGAGTGTTTAAGAGGAATGACGAGGGCCGAACTCAATCAAAATTGTAACCAAGTTATACCTATGGCTTGTAGCATAGGAAACAACACCAGATCGTCTCTCAAGGATAGTAAATGCAATTTGATCAGATCAAGCCAAAATTGGGGGAAGAATTTGAGAACTTAGAATATATAAATTATAGAATTAAAGTGAGAAATTCAATTAAAAGAGTAATCAATTCAAAAACCTATCTGAAATTAGGTTGATTCTATTATAGATCATTCAATGAACATTTGAAGTGTATTTGAATGGTTAATTTGGATTCAACCAAAATCTCTGCATCGAATCCAGAATTCATACTACATAATCATCTAGTATTCAATTAATAATTGACACACAAATTTATAATCGCATAATTCATGTTAGATCTATGTTAATTTGATCTATAAATTCAATTAACCTAGACACAAATTAGTAACCTAACCTCTGTAATTCCATGATTAATTCTAATTAATCAATCCTAAATATCTTCAAAATTCTCAATCATAAATTGAGATCCAATCAGATCAAACATAAACTAAATAACCATTCATGCATTCAAGGTCAAGAAGAAGAAGAAGAAGGGGAATCCAAATGCAATTCAAACACAAAAACAGAACCAATATCTCAAGATTCCAAACCATCATTTCTTCAAGAATCTCTGAATTGATTAGAGACGTTTAGCTCTCCATAGTATCACATGAAGGAGCTTGAAGAAGAAGGAAGAAGAAGAGAGAAAGAAAGATCTAGATCTAGAGAGAGAGGGAGAGAAGTGTAGAATGAGAGATATCTTGAATTTGTGCTTCTAACCCCTATAAATATCCCTTAATTTGGCCTCACATCATTAGAACCCCATTAGTTACAAAGCTGCATCCCTTATGAGTAATTGGGCCTAAACCCCATGTTAATTCAAGGTCTATAACTCAAGTTATGGACAAATCCTTCTCAAAGGGTCTTTGATTCCATTTTCTGACTTCAAGGGATGAAAACTCCATCAAAACGTCATAGTTTGGAAAAGTGTCCTCATATGAATTGAATACATATATCTTAGCTTTCAATTGTCACTAGTTTTAGGCCCATATCACATCTGCAGCCCAAGTTATGCCCTAATTAGTGCACACTATTCGAGTTCCAATAACAAAACTCATGTTTTGACTTCTAGGCCCAATTAGCTCCACTAGATATCTGAATTAGCCCTGGATCTCTCATGAAAGTAGTATAGCTCTCTCTCATCTTTCGTACAAGGTAAGATACATAATTTTTAAACATCTAGAACTCATTGTATGGTCGAAATACAAAAATAGTGTAAAATCTCGATAATGCTGAAAAAGATCAACTAAGCTCAATTTGAGCCCAAACTTAAAAAACATGACCAAGCTTAATCAATGAAGTACATGGATAATGTAAATGACTAAAAATGAGGGTTTATTAATGTATAAAATATGTGATTATCAAGGAAGAAGAGGAAGAAGATGAAAATGGTGGAAATGGCTTTGTGAGTGACAATGGAGGCTCACGATTACTATTATAAAGAAGCCCAATAACCGGTTATGGATCATGGGTATCCGGTTATTTGTGTGGTAAATGAAAGAGTAGCCTCTGTTTGCTACGAATAACTAATTAGGACTTTTCCATAACTGGTTATTTTCGTGGAACAAGAAGATGCAGCCACTATCTTGTTAGAATAACTAGTTATGGAACACTTCATAACTGGTTATTTGCATGTTCCAGAGAGTACCAAACAACCCAATTACTCAATAACTGATTAAAAGTGTCTCATAACTGGTTATTTTATCTTAGCAGTGAGAAATTTCAACGTCCCAAAATAATTCCAAAGACCAAATAACAAGTTATTTTCTCCTCCTAACTGGTTATTTCACTTCCAAAACTACAAATCCTTCCAGAATTCAACCCTTAAAACACTAATTCATGCCATCTTGAGGGTGATCTTAGCTTGGCCTCATTTTTCATCCACTCTACCTGCTAGAAATGCATCCCAAAAATAGATTTTTCTTCTTCAAAAGTATTAGAAAACAATTTCTTCAGTAAGAACTTGAGATTGGAAAATTGAGGGACTTATGCATGGATCAAGCACTAGCAAAACAAATTTGGGGGAAACTCCGATGCTCAAATCAGTATTGGATTCAAGAGATAAAAATACAAGAAAAAAGTATGCAACAAAAAATGAATTATACAACAAAACATTATATAGCAATGCATGATTAATCCAATATGCCAAGTTCACTTCTTATGTAGAAGAATGGTTCTTCATTCAAAGGTTTAGAGAAGATATCAGCTAGCTGTTTAGTTGTTTCCACAAACTCAAGCATGCAATCACTTTTTTGAACTTGGTCTCTTATAAAGTGATGCCTTATCTCTATATGTTTTGTTCCTGAGTTCAAAATGAGATATTTAGACAAATTGATTGCACTACTGTTATCACATCTTATAGGGATATGATCAAGCTCAAGTCCATAGTCTAGAAGTTGTTACTTCATTCAAAGGATTTGAGCACAATAACTCCCAACTACAACATATCCAACTTCGGCTATAGATAATGTCACACTATTTTGTTTCTTGCTATGCCAAAAAACTAGTGAGTTTCCAAGCAAGTGACATGTCCCACTGGTGCTCTTCGTATCCATTTTGTATCTAGCAAAATCAGAATCTAAATAACCAACAAGGCTACATGAGGCACCCTTAAGGTACCACAAACCTATTTGTGAAGTACCAATTAGATATTTCATAATTCTTTTTATAACACTTAGGTGTGATTCTTTAGGATTTACTTGAAATCTAGCACACATGCATGCACTAAACATAATATTTGGCCTATTTGCTATAAGATAAAGGAGTGAGCTAATCATACTTCTATATTTTGAGATTTCTACAGATTTACCTCATTTATCCTTGTCCAAATAACAAGTGCCCATTGGTATAGTCATATGCTTGGCATTATCCATTCCAAACTTCTTGAGTAGCTCCTTGCAATACTTAGATTAACTTATGAAAGTCTCATCCTTTGTTTACTTGATTTAGGGACTAAGGAAGAAGTTTAGCTCACCTATCATAGACATTTCAAACTCATTTTGCATAATGTCAGCAAACTCCTTGCAAAGAGACTCATTAATAGCACTAAATATAATATCATCGACATATATTTGAACAAGAAATATGCCATGCTTTTTATGCTTGATGAAGAGAGTGGTATCAACTTTTCCTCTAAAGAAGCTTTTTTTCAAAAGAAACTTGCTCAACCTTTCATACCAAGATTTAGGAGCTTGTTTTAAGTCATACAAGACCTTTTTTAATTTAAAAACATGGTTAGGTAGTTTAAAGTTTTCAAAACCAGGGCGTTATTCCACATACACCTCTTTTTTGTATAAAACCATTTAAGAAAGCACTTTTAACATCCATTTGATAAAATTTGAAATCCATGTTGCATGCATAAGCAAGTAGCATTCTTATGGCTTCTAATCTAACTACGGGAGCATATGTTTCTTCATAATCTATGTCTTCCTCTTGATTATAGCCTTTAGCAACAAGCCTAACTTTGTTTCTTATTATTAAGCTCATTTCATCAAGTTTGTTCCTAAAGACCTATTTGGTGCTAATTATGGGATGATCATTAGGCCTTGGAACTAACTCCCAAACTTGATTCCTTTCAAATTAGTTTAGTTCATCTTGCATGGCCAAGATCCAATGTTCATCATTAATGGCCTCATTTATGTCTTTAGGTTCAACTTGAGAGACAAAAGTCATATGATTACATGCATCTTTAAGAGAGTTACGAGTAGTTACCCCTTTTGATACGTCACCTATCACCTTGTCAAGAGGATGATATCTTGATATTCTCCATTCCTTTGGGAGGTCCATGATTTGTGAATCCTCTTGCCTTGGGAGGTCAAATGGGCTTTCTTCTTACTTCTTGGCCTCTTTCTCTTGGTTCTCCAAGTGTGTTCTTGACAAGATTTTTGGAACATCATCAACCAAGTCCTTTTTCGGGCCATTTGGGTTAGTTTCATCAAATACAACATAAATGGACTCCTCTATGGTCATAGTTCTTTTACGATAAACTCTAAAAGCTTTACTATGCATGGAATAGCCAAGAAATATTCATTCATTAGACTTAGCATTAAACATCCCTAAGTTATCATTTCTATTATTTAAAACAAAGCATTTGCATCCAAAAACATGAAAGTGTAAAACATTTGGCTTTCTTCACTTGTACAACTTATAAGGGGTTTTCTTTAAAATTAGCCTTATTAGGGCCCTGTTCATAACATAACAAGCGGTACTTACTGCATCTGCCCAAAAGTACTTAAGAAGATTAGTCTCATTGAGCATAATTCTTATCATTTCTTCTAAATATTGATTTTTCTTTTCTACAACCCCATTTTGTTGTAGGGTTCTAGAGGCAAAAAAATTATACTCAATGCCATGCTCATCACAAAAGGTTTCAAACTCATGATTTTCAAACTCACCACCATGATCACTTCTTATAGATGTAATACAAAAATCTTTTTTATTTTGGATAACTTTGGCAAGTCTTTTGAATGATTGAAAAGCATTATTTTTATGAGATAAGAACAATGTCCATGTAAACCTAGAAAAATCATCCACAATCACTAATGCGTAGTAATTCTCACCAAAGCTCAGAGTTCTAGACGGACCAAAAAGATTTATGTGTAAAAGTTGTAAAGGTCTAGTAGTTGAAACAACATTTTTAGCTTTAAAAGAGACCTTTACTTGCTTTCTCTTTTGACATGCATCACAAAGTTTATCTTTTTCAAATTTAAGCTTCGGAAGTCCAATTACTAGATCTTTTGAGGCTAACATATTCAAGTGATCCATGTGAATGTGAGCAATCCTTCTATGCCATAACCATAAATTATCTTCTTTACTCATAAAGCGTTTAGAATCATTTAAGGATATATCATTAAAGCTAATCATGTATATGTTATTGACCCTATGATCAACAAAATTAACTTGTTTATCATCTTTTCCTTCAATTATACAACAATTTGAATTAAATATAACTTTAGTTCCTTTATCATATAATTGACTAATGCTAAGCAAATTATGTTTAAGCCCTTCAACAAGTAAAACATTATCAATAGAATATGAAGGAATTTTACCAACTTTGCCAACTCCAAGGATTTTCCCTTTATTGTTGTCACCATATGTTACATATCCATTCTTCTTGTGGACAAGGAAGGAAAACTTGGAGTCATCTCTGGTCATATGCTTAGAGCAACCACTATCAAAATACCAACTTGAACTCTTGGCCTTCAAGCATACCTACAACAAACATTCAGAATTTAACCTTTGGTACCTAAATTTTCTTGGGTCCTTGTGTGTTAGATTTAGGCAAGGTACCCTTAGGGACCCAAACAACTTAACTTTGGTGTTTATCTTCTTCCTAACATTGTTTGTTGAGGTACTCTGCCCTTTCCTACCACAATGAAAGCATTTGATAAAGGACTACTTGATGTACTTGAGGAAACAAAGAGATTTTTGAGAAACTTTTGTTAGTTATTGGGTTATACCCTAAACTGGCCTTTTGGAAAACATATCTTTGTTTCCCTAGTAACATATTCAAGTTGTCTCTTTCAAAAGTAAATTTTGTAAGAGTGTTTTTCAAATCCTCAATTTCATTTTCAAATGCTTTACATGATGAGTAAGATGAGGGCGTAGGTGCATTATCATATGAAAAACAAATCATCCATGATGAATTAGCATCAATAAGTCCTAAGATCTCATTCTCAATATTGAGCTCATTAATCTTCTTGTTTAAAATAGAAACTTTATTTATTAATAAGGAGATTATTTTGTTGGAAGATAAAATGATTTTTGTGAGCCTCATGGTTTCATCATGCAAATCTTTAAAAGCATCTTGTAATTCACTATTGGAAGGTGAGGAATCTAGGTTTGAAGAAGTTACCTCAGTATCACTCTCTTCTTCTTCTCCTCCTCTAGCCAAGAGATATAGATGGGCTCCATCATTTTCTGAGCTATCGGTAGAATCCATATCATTGTCCTCCCATGCTCTGTAGGCTCTCATTCCTTTCTTTTCCTTCGAGGGTCTTTTCTTAAACTTCTCCGTCTTCTTTTGATACACGGGATATTCCATCTTCATGTGTCCCATTTTTTCGCATTCATAGCATATTGAAGTAGATGAGGTTCCTTCCCCTTTATGATAGGTCTTCTTAGGGGAGAAAGGTAGCCTTCTTTGAATTCCTTTCTTCTTAAGGAATCTTCTAAATTTTCTTACAAGGAGACTAAGATTCTCCTCATTTAGGTCAAGGTTCTCATCTCCATTATCGTCTTCATCATCTTCAATTATGGAATAGGTGACTTTGAGTGCAATTCCCTTTTTCTTCTTGTCATGCTCCTCATTTTGATTGAGTCTATTTAGCTCCAATTCATGCTATTAGAGTTTTCCAAATAGAGTGGCTAATGTCATTGTTGATAGATTCCTTGACTTCGCAATAGCCGTCACTTTGGGCTGCCAATTCCTATTGAAACACCTCAACACTTTATTGAAAAGATCTTTATTAGGAAAAGATTTTCCCAATAAAGCAAGATGATTTACAATATGAGTGAACCTCTTTTGCATTTCTTGAATGCTTTCTCCTTGGTTCATTCTAAATAGTTCATATTCATGAGTGAGAATGTTTATCCTTAATCTTTTTACCTCACTTGTGCCCTCATAAGTTACTTGCAAGGTATCCCATATTTCTTCGGTGGTCTTACAATTTGACACCCTAAAGAATTCATCATACCCCAAGGATGTGGTAATGATGTTCTTGGCTCTCAAATTGTATTGAACCCTCCTTTTATCCTCATCGGTCCATTCACTTCTTGGTGTATTAGTTCTTACACCATCAACTATACGTGTGGGAACAAAGGGGTTATTTTTAATGACATCCCACACATCAAGATCAATAGCTCCAGTAAAAATTTTCATCCTATCTTTCCAATAGGCATAACCATCCCCATTGAAATAAATGGTCTATTTATAGAAGAGATTTCAGAGGAAAAACCATTTGAAGCCATCACTTCTCTTAAAGCTGCTAAGCTCTTTGCACAAAAGTCTAACTCTAACACTACTTGTTACCAAATGGCCTCAATACTCAAGAGGGGGGGTGAATTGAGTTTGTAAAATATTTTCACAAATTTTTTGCAAAACGTTTGATTATCAATTTTCATTGAAGCTATTGATTGATAGAGATGAATGGATAAATAAGATTGAAAGCTTTCACTTACAAATATAAACACCTAGGCAAGAAAGTATTCAAGCAAGCTAATAAAATAGTGCACAAAAGTAAAGGAGTAGAGTTTAGATGATCAGACATGAAGTTTATCCTGGTTAAGCCACCAATCCACTTGTGACATACGTCCAGTCCTCAAGTATACACCTGAGATTTCCATTATATCTTCAAGCTTCAACAGGTGCTTGTGACCTTCACAAACTAGAGCACTTAACACACTTTGGGATACCTCACCTTTTGTGCTTGAGTCTTAACAACAAAGGGGTACCTCACCCTTATAAATTCTTTGAGGGATACCTCACCCTCTTTTCAGATTAAACAAAGTATAAATGGAATGAACCTCTCTCAGGAGTGGATAATACAAATTGAAGTTCTATGGGTATCAAGGACTTACACACTTATAGCTCAAAAATAGGAGTTTGGAGAAAATGAATATGAAACACAAATTTAATGCTCAAGAATGATTTTCAGATAGTTCTCCAACTTGTTTTTAATGCCCAACTACTTTTATTTATATCCCAAATCAATTAATAGTTGTTGGTGGTTGTTGGGGGCATTAAATGCTCTTAATAAAGCCGTTGGGATATGTTTTTTGCTTTCCCAGATAACTGGTTATTGATTTCCAATAACTTGTTATTTGGTTTAGCATAACCAATTATGGGAAAAGCCATGACCAGTTATAAGCCTTATAAAAATAGAGATGCGCCTCTGACTTTCATAATAACCGATTATGAAAATTCCATAATCAGTTAGGAGCTTTTGAAAAACATAAAATGAAGCTCCTGACTTAGTGAATAACCAATTATGAAAAATTCATAATCGATTATTCCTTTAAAAAATAGTTTGGCGCGCATCATTCTTGGGGAAAATAACCTGTTATTAAAGTAATAACTTGTTATTGGTCTGTCAAGAAAGTAAGATTTTTAAATGATTTTGTAACCAAGGATTCCCAAAATCTTTTTAAACTTTCTAAAACCATTTTTCTCAAACTTAAACACAATTTTCACAAGTATGAATCATGATTTTACAAAACCATTTAAGTTGAGTAAAAACCAAGAAATGAGCTGAGTGTGATTCCTAAATACCTTTACATAAGATCTTGTTTGTTATCATCAAAATCATTATTTTAGTCAATGCTAATTATAGTTTAAGCTATTTTTAAACCTAATAACAACTATTTCTCACACATAGTGTTACAGCAAAGTAACTAAACAAGCTTAGAAAGCCACAAAATTCAACAGACATATTAAGCAAGTATTAGGCTACCTTTGTAACCATACACAAGTTTAACATGTTTTCTAGGGTGTTACATCTAGCATTGTCGTTTGGGCCACATAAATGAGAAGCACATCTCCAAACTCCATAAAGATGGATTATTGGACTCATTTGATTTTGAATCATATGAGATATGTGAGCCTTGTTTATTGGGGAAGATGACTAAAGCTCCGTTCACTGGACAAGGTGAAAAGGTTAGTGATCTTTTGGGCCTCATACATAGTGATGTATGTGGACCCTTAAACACAATGGCAAGAGGTGGTTTTCAATGCCATTACATTTACTGATGATTTCAGTAGATATGGATTTGTGTATCTTATGAAACAAAAATCAGAATCCTTTGAAAAATTCAAGGAATTCAAGAATGAGGTACAAAACCAATTTAGCAAGAGTCTTAAAGTCCTTCAATCAGATCGAGGTGGTGAATACTTAAGCCAACAATTTGATGATCAACTGAAAAAGTGTGGGATAATATCTCAACTCACTCCTCCTGGAACACCACAATGGAATAGTGTTTCTGAAATAAGGAATTGAGCTTGTTGGACATGGTCTAATCTATGATGAGTCCTGCAGACCTTTCAAACTCCTTCTGGGGACATATTCTATTAATAGCAGCTTTTACACTTAATTGTGTTCCATCTAAGATGGTTCAAAAGACACCATATAAGATATGGACTAGGAGACAATCCAGTATGCCTTTCATAAAGATTTAGAGTTAGGAACCTTATGTGCAACGTCAGGTTTCTAATAAGCTTGGACTTAAATTAGATAAATGTTTCTTTGTGGGGTATCGCAAGGAAACCAAGGGATACTATTTCTATAATCCTACAGAGGGCAAAATGTTTGTCACACGGACTGTTGTGCTCCTAGAAAAGGAGTTTATCTCCAAAGAAACTAGTGGGAGAAAAATAAAACTTGAAGAAATTCAAAATTCATAGAGTAGCAATAAACCAATAGTGGAAATAGAGCAGCCTCCACAAAATGATGTGGAACAACAACCTGCTCTAGTAGCACAAGACCCGCATAGGTCAAACAGGATACGTCATCAACCAAAGAGATATGGATTTCTCGTGACCCAACAAGGTGACGTATTGCTCATGGATCAAGATGAGCCTGTGACTTACTAGGAAGCTATAATGGGCCCAGAATCTAAGAAATAGCTTGAGGCCATCAGATCTAAGATGGAATCCATGTATGCTAACTAGGTATGGACCTTGGTTGACCCACCCACCTGAAGGGGTAAAACCCATTCGGAGCAAGTAGGTTTTCAAAAAGAAAACTGACATGAATGGTAATGTGCATACTTTTAAGGCGCGACTGGTGGCTAAAGGTTTCAAGCAAATTCATAGTGTAGACTATGATGAGACTTTTTCCCCAATTGCTATGCGTAAATCCGTTCAGATCTTACTTGCTATTACAGCATACCACGATTATGAAATCTGGTAAATGGATGTTAAGACTGCTTTCCTTAATGGAAATCTTCTGGAGGATGTGTACATGCCACAACCTGAGGGTTTTCCACTCCAAAAAATGCTGAAAAGATGTTCAAGTTGCAACGATCTATTTATGAATTGAAGCAAGCTTCCAGAAGCTGGAATCTTTGTTTTGATGATATAATAAAATAATTTAGTTTCATCAAGAATGAAGAAGAATCTTGTGTCTACAAGAAGGTTAGTAAGAGCACAATTGTCTTTCTAGTGTTGTATATAGACGATATACTACTCATTGAAAATGACATCCCTACCATACAGTCTGTAAATACTTGGTTAGGGAAATGCTTTTTCATGAAGGACTTGGGCGAAGCCACCTATATATTAGGTATCAGGATCTATAGAGATAGATCATAGAGACTACTTGGCCAAGTCAGAGTATATACATAGATAAAGTGTTAAGACGATTTAACATGCATGAATCCAAGAAAGGACTTTTGCCTATGTCACATGGTGTAAGCCTATCTAAGGCTCAATCCCCCTCCACCCAGGATGAGAGGGATCACATGAGCAAGATTTCATATGCATCTGCAATTGAATCTATCATGTATGCTATGTTGTGTACTCAACTAGACATCTCATATGCTTTAAGCATGATGAGCAGGGACCAGTCTGATCTCGGTGAGAGTCACTGGACTACTACCAAGAACATCCTTAAGTACTTGAGAAGGACTAAGGATTCATTCTTGGTATATAGAGCTGAGGAAGAGCTAGTTTTGAAGGGTTACCTTGATGCTATCTTCCAGAAGATAAGGACGACTCCAGATTGCAATCGAGTTTTATTTTTTTCCTGAATGGTGGGGCTGTGAGTTGGAAGAGCTCAAAGCAGGAGACAGTCACTGATTCTACCACAGAGGCTGAGTATATTGCTACCTCCAATGCAGCAAAGGAGGCCGATTGGATCAGGAAGTTCATTACTGAGCTTGGTGCCGTTCCTAGCATTGTGGACCCAGTGGACCTCTATTGTGATAATAATGGAGCTATTGCACAAGCTAAGGTGCCTAGATCTCACCAGCGATCTAAACATATACTTAGGTGATTTCATCTCATTCGTGAGATCATCGATAGAGGAGATTTGAAGATATGTAGAGTACCAACAGATGATAATATCGTTGATCCATTGACAAAGCCTCATGCATAGCAAAAGCATGAGGGTCACATTAGATCATTAGGCATTAGACATATGCCTGATTGGTTCTAGTGCAAGTAGGAGATTATTGGTATATGCCCTAGAGGCCAATTTATTTTGATTGTACTTACATACATTGTATTATGCTATTTATTTAATACATGAAGCATTTCATTTATTGTGTTATTTATTATAAACATAATAAAGTCTTTAGAATAGTAAGTTTAATACCATAGGACATCAAGTGGATGACTTGAACGTGAGATCCTATTGGATAGAATCAGAACATTATTCTTAAATATCCCTAGTCAAGTATTATTGTTAATTAGAATAACAATAATGCATTGAGACTAGTATGTGCATAGACTGATGGCCACATCTCATGAGTCGTGGATATGATATATCAAGTCTTCATATGGGTACAAATTAGAGTAATAATGTATTGGACTGACCCACCATGAGAACGCTGCGTGGATCGTTGCGTGAGTGTCATAAGCGATTCTCAAAGTGACAATGGTGTATGTGGTCCTTTGACCTAAAATCACTACGATTCCTACATGAGGAGTTGTATGTTTTAATGCCATTAAACATCATTTGTAACAAAGTGATTATAAAGTTAGTTATTGGATATACTATGAATCATGTAGAGGGATATGAGTGAGCTAGATGGGATTTGTCCCTCCTACATAACAGGAGTGATATCTTCGGGGGCCCTGTTGAGTGAGACTACGAAATGCATGGCCATGCTTAAATGAGTCAATATGAGATATTGATCTCATTTGTGTTTACTAAGTCTACTCAAGTATTATGAAACAGAAGATTGAACTATACAAGGGTGACATATTTCATGCCTTGTGTTCAATCTAGATATCTAGACAAAGGGACTAAACTATACGAAAACATTGGTTACGGAAATGTTATGTCAAATCACTAACATTATCATTACTTGGGTAGTAGCGATGTGTTGCTAGATACTGCTCACTGGCTGTAATATTAAAATAGGATTTTAATATTATCGCCAATGTCATGAGAACTTGTAGGGTCATACACATAGAACAAATTAAATTAGAGCAATGAGAATCCAAGTAAGACAAGGATTCTATCGTGGGCCAGACTCATAACTGATGAGTCCAATGTTGCACTGCTAACCCTGCTACTACTCTCACTTGCCTAAGGTTGTCACTATTATAAATAGCACTACTAAGGGACTGTCAAGGAGCATTACAAACCTTAGTCGCATCCTAACAAAAATAGTGAGTGAGGGAGTGACAGGTTTCTCTTCTCTAAGTAGGTAGCACTGTGCTAAAGAAGTGGGACTCCAAGATTGTGGATGTTGGATGCTCGTGAGTCTATTCGTGTGAACAACGTAGAGGCACCATCATTGCTGCAGTGCTGGTGATTTAACTTGATCATTCTTTTTTTATCTAACTTCAAGAGGTAAACTAGAAAACTAAATAATCATGCCCCCTTTCTTTTGCATGGATCCTTGGTGGGAATCCTTTTTTCGTTATGCTTTTGTTCACGGGTTTCCCAACACTCATGGCATTCATTAATATAAATTACATATAAATATAATCTATATCAACATTATACAATCGCCTATACAACTATGTAGCGTATAGAAACCTAAATTATCTCAATATTACATAATCGCCCATACAACTGTATAACATTAACTAAACTTGGAAAATTGCTTAACTCGTTCCATTGCCTAACATAGGATTTAACTTATCCTAGGGCTCATGTTAGTAAGTTTATCACACTTTACTACACTTATATAAAGGTTGATCATATTCCTCATGTTACTTGACAAATAACTTAACTCGTTATTTTGTCTTAGGTAAAGTGTTGTACTGACACTTTCCTCTCAAAATTACCTCCTTAACAAAGAGTTTTACTCACTATTTTGCAAGGTTAAGGGGTTCAACTCACTCCTCTAATTATAAAAATTGTACTATGATTCTATTTTAACAATTAAAGGAACCATTCATTGCTAACACTCCATTTGCATCCATCTTAATGAGATAATAGAGTATTACTACGTAAGCTTGCATATTTAATTCAACTTTGACTATTAGAAAATAAATTATGCCTCTATGATAAGTACAACTTTCTTACCAAACATGTATCTAGATTACCTTACAAGCACAGCTCAAGTGGTCTTTTAATCCACACTTATGTGCTCAAGGTCCTAGACACCTATTTCAAGCAATTCATAACTCATTAAAAAGCCTAAAAACTTAAACTTGTTCTTATGTGCTAGGTGGTTATTCCATTTTTTGAAATATCCCTAAAAATGTCTCAATACACTTAAGAAAGCATATATAAATGATCTCGACTAGTAGGGAACTTCAAAACATCAAGAATAACATTCTTGAAAATTCCTAGAACCCACGCCTTTGCACCATACTCTCTGTCTGGTCTGGACCAAAAAATTTTTAGTCCACGCCTAGGCATGGAAACCCTGCGTATAGGCATAGATCTGCTGTAAAAATTCTATAGAACCGAGCTACTGTTCCATTGGCTTTAAACTGATTTCTACTCTTCCAATCTTGGATTCTAACTGTTTTCCAACCCTAATCATGGTCTCTAATCATGTTAAAATCATTAAACACTAAAACAACTCATCAATCATGGATTTAAACTCAATCAAGCAAGGCAAATACCCATTTACCAACTTGTTCTTCAAAATGGCCCATGAACATCTACCAAGCGAAAACAAGCTAACATGCATCCAACAAGATTTAAATACTCTAACTCAACTCTTGGAACTAAGAATCAAGCCAAGAACACATATTTGCTCACCAAATCCATTTCTTTCTACTCATGTGACTTAACTTCAACCATAGAAAAAGATGAAGGAAAGTGATGAAGTTTAAGGTTAGAATCCTCTACCTCAAGTGGTTTGTGATGGTGGAAGATCAACCTTGGCTTTCCCCTTGGATCTCTTGCTCCTTTCCTCTTCCTCCTCCTTAGCTTTCTCTCCTTTCCTTTCTTTGTTCTCCTTAGCTACTGCAGCTGTTTTTGGTTTTATGAGAAAAGATGAGTGAAAATAGATGAGAATGGAGTGAAATATCAAGAAACCAAAGTCAATATAAGGGCCTGCCACTTATGACTTATTTCACTTAAGTATTTCACTGATAATTTTTGATTTGCTAAGAACACTAAGATTTAGCTAAATCAAGTTTTTTAGCTTCTAAAAACTTAAAAATGAATACTAGGATTCATTAAAAATGTTGTTTCACCATTATCCTAATTTTCTATATCTGCTGCTAGTCAATCCGGCATTAAATGCAAAACTAGTATGCCTAAAAATACTAAACTAACTTTGATTATTCTCAAATTTTAACTACATCCTCTTTCAACTATTTGTGACTTAGAAACAAATTCTCTAGATTTATTTCCCTCAAATTAGCCATTTATAATACTATTTGAGTCATTTTAAACTACTTTTCACACTCTGGGTTGCAAAAAAATGCCTAAACTAACTCAATTTGTCACAAAAATTAGCAGACAAGTCAAAGAAGTGTTATTCTACCTTTGTAACCATAAACTAGTCTAACATGCTAAAAAGAGGATGTTACACCTTGCAAAAGCTTTTGGTACAACAAACCATGAAATAGATTAAAATGATCAAGAATAGGATGATAACAGCCTTAAGTACACAGAAAAGAGTTACGTGGATGAAAGAAGAAGGACCCTAGAATTCAATGAAGGAGAACATATGCTCCTCAGAGTTACTCCTACTACGGGAGTTGGTAGGGCTATTAAAACCTGAAATTTGATTTCTCCATTTTTAGGTCCCTTTCAAATTTTGAAAAAAGTCAGACCAGTTGTTTACCAAATAACCTTACCTCCTGGTTTGTCGAACCTCCATCATGTTTTCCATGTTTCCCAACTCTGAAAATATAATCTGGATCCTTCGCACATTCTGAGAAATGAATCAATACAGCTAAAAGATGATTTAACTTGTAGAGTTAAACTTGTAAGGATCATGGATAGGGCTGTGAAAGAACTCAGAGGGAAAAAAATTCCTTTGGTAAAAGTATTATGGAAGGAAGGCGACTCAAAAGAGGCCACATGGGAACTCAAATCCCACATAATGAAAGATCATCCAAAGCCTTTTGGAATGGCGTAAATCAAATTTTGAGGACAAAATTTATAAAACGGGGAGAGAATTATAACATTCTCTCCAACCCAATAGACTTAATTAGGGTTAGAGTGCCTCGATAAAATTGATGGAATTTGTTTGATGATTTTGGAAATGATTTGAATTGATTTGAGCATAAATCTATAACACTGAAGCTCTGAAATTACTCAAGAATTGGACTAAATAGCTGAGAAAATAATAAACATGAAACATTTATTTCTTAGTCATAAAGGATTGGAATAAGTTATACTAAATTCTAGAAGATCATATGAGTTAGTTTGGCATTTTTAATAATACTAAGATAGTGTTCAAAGACCAAACTAAACAGACAAGTAGCTCAGAAAATCATAAAATTATGAGCAAATGTAAATTAAAGGATGAAGATTAATTTGGGAATGGAAACAGATTAAATGGAAATCTGAAAGCTTCGTAATTCAATTCCATAGGTTTAATTTAACTCAGGAAAAGAACACTGAAGCTTAAGATACTAATATTGCAATATAGGAATACTGGTGGAACGATAATATGGAGAATGGAAGGAAATTCTAGAATTTTCTACAATACTTATGAAAGTTAAAAAATTCATTTATGAAAAATTAAAGTGTCCTTAGCAGATACAAGGTTATCAATTAGGTTTCAATTTCAAAAATCAACCCACGTTCCCCATTGTTCATTCTGTTGTAAAACCCACCTAATGCAAGATATTTTGCTAACTTTCTTTCACTTTCTCCACTCCCTTACGTTTCCCCTTTTCTCATTTTCATCTCTCATGTTTCTATTTATCACTCTCTTCACCCTCTCATCCTCACACTGACGAGCGCCGAACTCAAATAAAATTATAACCAAGTTATACCTATAGCTTGTAGCATAGGAAACAATACTGGATCGTCTCTCAAGGGTTGTAAATACAATTTGATCAGATCAAGCCAAAATTGGGGGAATGGATTTGAGAATTCAGAACATGTAAATAACAGAATTAAAGTGAGAAATTCAATTAAAAGAGTAATTAATTCAGAAACCTATCCGAAATTAGGCTGATTCTATCATGGATCTTTCAATAAACAATTGAAGTGCATTTGAATGGTTAATTTGGATTCAACCAAAATCTCTACATCAAATCCAAAATTCATACTAGGCAATCATCTAGAATTCAATTAACAATTGACACACAAATTTGTAATTGCATAATTCATGTTAGATCTATGTTAATTTGATCTCCGAATTCAATTAACCTAGGCACAAATCAGTAACCTAACCTCTATAATTCCTTGATTAATTCAGATCAATCAACCTAAATCTCATCACAATTCTCAATCTCAGATCGAGATCCAATCATATCAAACATAAACAGAATCACCATTCATGCATTCAAGATCAAGAAAAAGAATAAGAAATTCAAATGCAATTCAAACACAAAAATAGAACCAAGATCTCAAGAATCCAAATCATAATTTCTTCAATAATATCTGAATTGATTATAAAAGTTTATCCCTCCATAACTATCACCATGAAGGAGCTTGAGGAAGAAGGAAGAAGAAAGGAGAAAGATCAGGATCAAGAGAGAAGGTGAGAAAAGTGTGGAATCAAAAATTATCTGTCAGATTTCTACTTTTACAGCTATAAAATAACTCTTATTTTGGCCTCACATTATTAGAACCCATTAGTTATAAAGCTGGGTCCATTATGAGTAATTGGGGCCAAACAACATGTCATTTGGAGGTTTACAACTCAAGTTATGGACAAAACATTCTCAAAGGGTCTCTAAACTCGTGTTCTGACTTCCAGACCCAATTAGCTCCACTAGATGTCCGATTCTACCCTGGAGCTCTCATGAAAGTTGTAGAGATCTCTATCATATTTCCTACAAGGTAAGATACATACTTTTTAGACATCTAGAACTCAAGATATGGCCGAAATACAGAAATAGTGTCAACCCTCAATGATGCTGAAAAAAAATCAATTAAGCTCAATTTGAACCCAAACTTACAAAATATGATCAAGCTCAATTAATTAAGTATATGGAGAGTGTAAATGACTAAAAATGAGGGTTTATTAATGTATAAACAGGCTTGATGAGTTAACCTCCCTGGTGCGGCAATTAGCAATGGGACAACATGTACTAGTTTCTGTACAAGAACCTACAAGGGTGTATGGAATTTACTCTTGTCCATGTCATCCTATAGATGCCTATCCAACTTATCCTATTGTTGCAGTAGGCATTTTTCCTTGGTAGACCCCAATATCAGCAGTCCTAACAGTAGCCCAGATATGATCTATTTTCTAGTACTTATAACCCTGGCTGCAGGGACCATCCCAACCTGAGATATGGGAATTATGGTTAGCAACAACAGCCCCAGCAATAGCAGCAATTTGGATACCAATTACTGGTCCTAGCAACAAATACCAACCACCTATATTCAAACAGTAGTAACCTGTGCAGCAGTTTATCCAAGCTACTTCAGTTGAGCCATCATTGGAAGATTTGATGAAACATATGGCCATAAACATCATTTAGTTCCAGCAGAATGTCAATGACACTATTCATAACCTACAGACTCAGATTGGGCAGTTAGCAACCACTGTGAATGAGCTGAAAAGTCAAGGATCAAACCAATTGCCTTCATAAACAGTCAATAACCCAATAGACAATGTGAGTGCCATTACCTTGAAAAATGGCAAAGAAGTTGATGGTCCTAGTCTACCACAACCAGAGTTACCAGTGCAACAACCAGAGATTGACCAGAAATAACAAAATTCACATAAAATAAATAGCTCTGTCTATAAATTTGTAATATAGAAGAAATGTGCAGAGAATTCTGACCTGGCCATTCCACTACCTTTCCTAAATAGGGTCACACAGTCCAAGCAGATAGCGCAAGCAGCAATGGAAAGAGAAGTCATGGGGACATTCAGGAAGGTGGAAATCAATATCCCCCTCTTGGATGCAATCAAGTAGATTCCCAAGTATGCGAAATTCTTAAAGGAGCTGTGCACTCATAATAGAAAGTTGAAAGGAAATGAGAACTTGAGTATGGGAAGAAATTTTTCTACCTTGATCCAACCAAATATGCCTCCTAAATGCAAGGATCCTGGAACATTCACCATTCCTTGCATAATAGGCAACAAGTAATTTACTCATGCAATGTTGGATTTGAGTGCTTCGATTAATGTGATGCCACAATCGATTTTTGAATCTCTGCTACTTGGACAATTGAAGCCAACCGGAGTAGTAATTCAGTTAGCAAATAGGACCACTGCTCATCCTGTAGGAGTTCTTAAGAATGTTTTGGTAAGGGTAAATGGGTTAATATTTCCAGCAAATTTTTATATTCTGAACATGAAAGATGAATTTGCATTTAGTCAGCCGCCATTGATTTTAGGTAGACCCTTTTTTAAAACTGCCAAGACAAAGATTGATGTGCATGCTGGTACCTTTTCCATGGAATTTAGAGATAACATAGTTCAATTCAATATTGATGATGCCATGAAATATCCTTTAGAAGTGCATTCCATTTTTCAGTTAGATATCATTGATTTGCTTGTTGATGATATGCATGTTGATATGCTAACTAAATTTCTTGAAATTGGTGGATTTCTAGTATATGTGTTGCATATTCTGAAATTTTTGCTATTGTGGGAGATGATGTTGCATTTTCTGAATTTTTTTCTTCTATAAGATAAGATCATGCAGTTTTGGAAGATTGTCCATAGATTATAGGTGATGCTGTAGTTAAATTAGTGATGTGTGTGAAGCAACATCATATTTTGTTCTTATTTTGCATGCATTCTTGAGTATTTTAGGCATTTTAGTTTCCCTTTTAGTTTGTTTTTCCCTTAGTTCGGATAATGCCATGTTTTTAGTGTTCTTGTACAAGATTAATGTTGAATTAGCCTTAGATTGAATGGAATGCTTGCATGTTTGAAGTTGGAGCTTAATGGATAGCAATAAAGGTGCAAAAAAGGCCATTCCGGAGGGCTCCACGGCCTGCCCGTGGTCTCTTCCACGGCCATGGTTCGAGGGAATCAAGAAAATACAGAAAACTGAAACAGACTCAACCACGGCCGTGGTTGAGAGACAACTTAACAATCCTGAGTCAAGAATCAACCACGGCCTGGCCGTGGTGGCCACCACGGCCGTGGTTCGCAGTGCAGCAGAATTTTAGTTTTTTAGTTTTTATTTCTTTTAGGGGTTTTTAGCCCATAGAAGCCCTAGGCTATAAATAGATGTTCTGATTGCTATTAGGGAATGCTAGCTTGGATTGAAACCTACTTCTAATTTGGTTTGGAATGAGGCACATTGGAGGCTCTTGTTCTTGATCTTTCTTCCCTCTTGTTTCTTGGATTACGGGTTTGGATGTTGATGAACATGTTTTCTGATTCCTTCTTCTCTATGTCTGAGTAGTTTCTTTTGTTTCTAGGATTGGGCAATGCCCTTCGATACATTGATAATGATTAATTGACGTTGTTTCCCCTTTTATTGATCTTGAATGTTCTTTGATTCAATTCTTATTGCTCTTATTCATGTGAATTTGCTGGCCACTTATTTGCATCTCATAGGCATTTAGGGACGTACTGAGAGGTGAACCTAGGTGTTGGAACCATAAGAATTGAACTTAAGGTCTAAATCACGAAAGTAGTTTTAGCCTTTTGAGGATTCAATGAATTACCACAAAGCGTAATGGGTTCAATTTAAATTCAATTACCACGAGAGTAGGAATTGGTTTAATTGGGCACAGATCTTGTATCTTGAGAAAGAACATCAACTAATTTAGGGTAATTCACCTTCAATTGAATTTCAGATTTAATAAAAGGGTTGTCAATTAGGATTTATCTTGTATCATTGTGGTATCCCAATCTTGGAAGCTTTCTTGAATCTGAATATCTTTCTTGATAAATTACTATTTTTGTTCTTAATTTTGCACTTTAATAATTATTTACTTAATTGCTTGGTTACTACATTCTTATTAATCAACAATTTTATCCCATTTGTTTAATTTAATTGAATTAATTAATTAATTGGTATTCATAGACACAGTCCCTGTGGATTCGATCTTTTTATTACTTGACGACGAAACCGTACATTTGCGGATTTCACGCATTAAGTTTTTGGCGCCGTTGCCGGGGACTGTGTTTTTCTTGAATATCAGTTTAATTTTTAAATTAAATTATTTTAAACCTTTTTATTTTTACCATATTATTACGTTCTTGTTTTCTCTTTGACTCTCTGTAGGTAATTTCTCTGGTTTATGCAAAGTACTAGACGTTCTAGGATTCTTGTTGAAGCAGATCCAGAAATTGAAAGAACTTTACATAGAAGGAGAAGACAACAAAGGCAAAGAGTAAGAGAAATATCTGAACCACCACTTGTCATGGCAGCAGCTGTGGCGTCCCGGGGCCGACGAGGGCGGGGAGTGATCGCCGATGCAATGAAGCACGGACAAGGAGCGGGGCGGCTTCTGGGCGGAGGAGTCTGCATGAATGCCGAATGCAAATGAAGGGATTCGCACGCGACAAGGAGCGGCTTAAAGGAATTGATTTGGTGTAGCCATATCAACAAGTTGCAACTTCTTTTCGGGACCCTAGAACATAAGAACTCCATGGTTAAGCGTGCTTGACCTGGAGCAATTATGGGATGGGTGACCTCCTAAGTTTCTAGGATGCGTGTGAGTGAGGACAAAACACGCCGAAAAGGTGTTGGTTTGTGGAGACATGAATGAACCGTTAATACGCACCTCTCCCAAGAACGAACCAAGAGAGGGGCATGTGGCGTTCCGGGGCCGCGGGCGGGGAGTGATCGTGTGCAATGAAGCACGGACAAGGAGCGGCTCCTGGCAGGCTTCTAGGCGGAGGGTAGCATGAATGAGGATGGCTTAAAGAGGGATTGATTTGGGGCTGTAGCCATATCAACAATTGATTTGTGTAGCCAATCAACAAGTTGCTCTTTTCGGGAGCCTAGAACATAAAAACTCCATGGTTAAGCGTGCTTGACCTGGAGCAATTATGGGATGGGTGACCTCCTGGGAAGTTTCCTAGGATGCGTGTGAGTGAGGACAAAACACGCTGAAAAGACCCGTGTTGGTTTGTGGAGACACTCATCAATCTTGCAGGCAGTCCCGGGTCGTTACACTTCTAAGCGGAGGGACACATGAATGCACTGAATACACACCAGAATGAGATGGATCTAGAGACTGTGCAGGTATGGGACTGCATAGTTGATGATGGCTTAAAGGAATTGATTAGCACCACCCATATCAACAAGATGTAACTTCTTTTTAGGAGCCAAGAACATAAGTACTCCATAGTTAAGCATGCTTGACTTGGAGTACTTGTGGGATGGGTGACCTCTTGGGAAGTTTCCTAGGATGCGTGTGAATGAGGACAAAGCATGCTGAAAAGACCCGTGTTAGTTTGTGGGGACATTCATCGATCCTACAGGAAGTCTCGCGATGTTACACAAATAGCAAGTTTGAAAGTAAAACATGCAATGTACTTTACAAATACTTACACACATCACTAGGTCCTTCCTAACCAAGTGACAAAGGAAAACTAACAAACCTACTAACCAAGCTCACCTATCACATAAGGAGCAAAGTCACGTTTCTAGTACTTCCTATATCTCAACCTTGTCTCACAAGGAAGTAAATGTCATCCATGCATCTCCAGCTCTA
Organism: Ormosia semicastrata; assembly: GCA_029884595.1. Lineage (NCBI taxonomy): Eukaryota > Viridiplantae > Streptophyta > Magnoliopsida > Fabales > Fabaceae > Ormosia > Ormosia semicastrata. The sequence goes on along the minus strand of JAQQTO010000061.1, from coordinate 66,796,981 downwards.
CTTTCTACACAAAGGAGAAACCTATGCAGGATAACAAATACAACTAGCCAAGTAAACTTAGCATACAACACCTAGTACCTTACTTCATCACTTCACAAGTGATTCTCAATGCAACCCCATGTTGCTCAAGGTTCTAGGTATTTGCCTATGACATTCTACATCTCAAAGGATGCCTAAGGTTTCTCAAATCCTTGCACATAAGCTAGGTGGTTATTCTCCCTAAGAAATACCACTAATTGTGTCTTAACACTAATACTCTTGTATCTAGAACCTCACACTATCACTTCACAAGTGATTTTGAAGTCAACCTCATGTTGAACAAGGTTATAAACATTACCTAATTGCATTCCATCACACTTGGATGCTCAAGGTTCTCAAGTTTATCCTATGGCATTCCACCGCACAATGGAAGCTTAAATTTTCCCAACACACTACCCCTTGACACTCCACCTCACTTTGGGTGTCTAGGGTCCCTCAATTCTATCTTAAGGCATTTCCCACACTTTGGAAGCCTAAAGGTTCTCTAACTTCATCCTAAGGCAAATCCCCTCACTTGGGTACCTATAGGTCCTCCAACTTCTCACATATATAAGGTAGTAAATCCCTCTATGAAATACCCCCATTGATGCCTCAACACACTTAAAAAGGCATATAAGAGTGATCCCGATACTTAGGGAATCCCAAAACATCAAGAACACAACTCTTGAAATTCTTAGAACTCACGCCTCGGTGTAAAACTTGGCAAGCCGCGACGCCCAGCTCTCGGCCACTCTCATGCTGTGGCGCGTAGCTCTCTGGTGCACTCACACCTCGGTGTGGTTCTTAGTCACGCCGCAGCGCAAGGCATCTTCTGTAGAATTCTGCAAAAAAAATAGCACCATGTACTATTCCGTTAGAGCATCTCATGGGATTCAGCCTTTCCAAAATAGTTTCTAGGTGATTTTAAGTCCTTAATAAGTTCACTAATACATAGGAATCATCAACTACTAACTCAAACCACAAATTTTGGATCCATGAACAAAATCCCTCATTCAAAGACCTATTTCCACACTTTGTGCATCAAAAGTCCAAATGAGGAGTTCTAAGTTTCTAACTCAAACTCATACCATGAACAAGTCATAAATAACTATTGAAACACATTCAAGCAAGAAAAACAGTCCAAACACCTCTAAAACCCAATTTGACCTATTATGCATCCATGGTGAAAATGGAGAAAAGAAGCTAAAAAGGACTCAAACCCCTACCTCTTGCAACTGAGATGGAGATTCAAGCCTCACTCTTTGATCTTGATCTTCTCCTTTTCCTTTTCTTCTTTCCATTCCTTCTCTTCCTCTTCACGTTTTCCTCTTATGTTTTCTGCTTGGAAATCATAGGAAAAGAAAAGAAAAGCCCCCAAAAGCCAAGTCTAACTTAGTTTCTTAAAGGATAGGAACTAAAAAGTACTAAAACTTTTGATCTACTAAGAACACTTAGATTTCCCCACATCTAGTTTCCTAACTTTCAACAAGTTTAAAATAAATCCTCAAATTCATCAAAAATCTTGTTTCACCATTTTTCTATTTTTTCATATTAGTTGCTAGTCAAACTAGCATTAAAATACACAACTAGTATGCTTAAAAATACTAAACTAACTCTGATTATGCTCAAATTTTAACTGTAGCATAGTTCACACATTTATCTCCATTAACTGAGCATTTTATGTTACCACGTGGCCCCAATACTCAAGAGGGAGTGAATTGAGTTTGTAAAATATTTTCTCAAATCTTTCACAAAACGTTTGATTATCAATTTTCCTTGAAGCTATTATTTGATAGAGATAAATGGATAGATATGATTGAAAGCTTTCAGTCACAAATATAACACCCAAGCAAGAAAGTATTTAAGCAAGCCAATAAAATAATACACAAAAAGAAAAGGAGTAGAGTTTAGAATATCAAACATAAAGTTTATGCTGGTTCAGCCACCAATCCACTTGTGACCTACGTCCAGTCCTCAAGTAATCACCTGAGATTTCTACTATATCTTTAAGCTTCAACATGTGCTTATAACTTTTACAAACTAGAGCACTCAACACACCTTGGGATACCTCACCCTTTGTACTTGAGGCTCAACAATAAAGGGATACCTCACCCTTACAAACTCTTAGAGGGATACCTCACCCACTTTTCAGATTAAACAAAGTATAGATGGAATAAAACTCTCTGAAGAGTGGATAATACAAATTGAAACTCTATTGGTATCAAGGATTTACACACTTATAGCTCAAAAATAGTGGTTTAGAGAAAATGAATGTGACGCACGAATTTAATGCTCAAGAATGATTTTTAAATAGTTCTCCAACTTGTTTTTAATGCCCAACTACTTTTATTTATAGTCTAAACCAATTAATAGTTGTTGGTAGTTGTTGGGGGCATTATATGCTCTCAATAAAGTCGTTGGGATAGGTTTTCTGCTTTCCTAGATAATTGGTTATTTATTTCCAATAACTGGTTATTTGGTTTAGCATAACCGATTATAGGAAAAGACATAACTGGTTATGAGCCTTATAAAAATTGAGATATGCCTCTAACTTTCATAATAACTGATTATAGGATTCCCATAATCGGTTAGGAGCTTTTGAAAAACATAAAATAAAGCTCCTGAGTTAGTAAATAACCGGTTATGAGAAATCCATAATTAGTTATTCCTTTAAAAAATAGTTTGGCGCGCATCATTCTTGGGGTAAATAACCTGTTATTGGTTTGTCAAGAAAGCAAGATTTCTAAACAATTTTGCAACCAAGGATTCCCAAAATCTTTCCAAACTTTCTAAAATCATTTTGCTCAAACTTAAACACAATTTTCCCAAGTATGAATCATGATTTTGGAAAACCATTTAAGTTAAGTAAAAACCAAGAAATGAGCTTAGTGTGATTCCTAAATACCTTTACACAAGATCTAAGTCCTATAAACTAATCTTAAAAATTCTTGGGACTTGATCTTTACACTACCATTCATTTCTTGTTTGTTATCATCAAAGCCATTACTTTAGTCAATGCCAATTACATTCTCCCATTTTTTGATGATGACAAACAACCATTGAGAAAAGGTCAGTTCAAATAAATTGGAACTCACAAAAAGTGTTAGAGACTTACTCCCAGTCTATTTTTCAAGAGGTGATTAGATCAGAGATGCACAACTCCCCATTAATTTTAAAATCCCAAAATCGTTGAAATTATACCTTTTGCTATGTTACCTTACTTTTCTCAATGACTTATAAATTTCTTTTCTCAATGACTTATAAACCATAAACTTCTCCCCCTTTTGTCATGATAAAAAAAAGATATACAATAAAGAGTTTTTGATAAAGAGAGAAGTAATAATATAACCCTAAACACAAAACCATTTCCATTTAACAAATATTCAATAATAGTTCAGCAGCAATATACCCAAATCAGTATTATATTCATTTCAACAGACCATCCAGTTCAAAATATCCAAGTCATACTAGAGTAGCATATCAAAGTCATACTATGGTTAAGGAAAGTCATAAGCTAAGACAATGAACAACATATCTAAAAGATAACTCATTATGGTTAGATGAGCTTTAAGCATAATAAAGAAGCTAAAATAGTATTACATAGCTAAAAATATAAATAATTTATGCCTAAGCCCTATCATCTTGTGGTAGTGGAAGATGACACTTAATGTTGTCCAAGCGATCATAGATGACTCCAATACTATGCTCCTGATAAGCTCTAAGATCCGCAAGCTGAGCTTAGATGCCTGCTAGGGTAGCTAGGATGCAGTCTTCATTGGTGGTAGGTGCCTCTTCCTTAGGCACATCAGCAGGGGCAGTAGGTATTCAGCCTTCGGGTGCTGCTGCCTCACATCCACGACTATAAACTCATTCGTTATTGACTTTATTGATTTGCATTCGATTGATGGAGGCTTTCCCAAACTTGTTGTGACTAGTAATGTTAATGACTCCATCATCATCTAAGCTGACCTTGTATTGCTTGAGAATTTTAGCAATGATCAAAGCGTACGAAAGATCCATCATCAACTTTTCCTTAGCTTACATCATGTAAAGCATAATGTAATAGGGTCAATTGATGTACATTCACTGTTTAAGGCCCCATATTAGGAAGATGTCTTCTTCTTCAATCAGGGCATAGTTGCTAGTCCATGGAACTAAGATATGTGGCACCACAAAATGAAGAAGACGATCTTGTGGATTCAGAAGGCCGATAGTGAAGGACCCTTTTGGCACTTGAATGCCCGATTGAAGCATGCTCTCTATATCCTGATCTCTATCATATCCCTCCCAAAAGCTGTGACTATCCATTATAAATTTTTCTCCAGAGTGAGTAAGGCCAAACAAGGGAGTCCACTGATTGGGAGTCGTAATAATCCTGTGCCTTTTAAAATCTGAGACTAGTTCCCTCCAATAATGCTCAAATTGCAGAAGTAAACATTAGTTAGTTTAAGTTAGTAATACTCACTGTGGATAGTAACGAGGGTCTTCAACCCATGAAACTCCAATAGCTCAATGAGGAACATGAATCATTCTCTGACAAAGAAAACCCAGTCTATGTACTTAGGCTGAATCAGATTTTGAGTTTGAAATTCCAGTATGTATTTCTTCATCTGATTCAGATGGGAGAAGTATCTGCCATGATCCAGGATTATGGAAAAGTCAGGGTCATTGATATGGGTAGGTGCTTCCTTGGGTACAAAAAGATTTTTAGTGCATACACGCTTGGGGTGAGAGGAGCTGTTGGCCATGGTGAAAAATGGGAGTTAGAGCTCGGTTAGGAGAGAGAAATCGTGAGGGGAGGTAAGATTTTTGGAAGAAAATGGGAGTTTTAGTCAATGGAAAGTGAGGAATTTGGTAGAAATGGTGTTTGAGTGGTGGATTTTGGTTAGATTTGGAGTGGGTGAAGAGTTTGAGGGAGTGGGTGTGAATGAGTGTTTAAGAGGAATGACGAGGGCCGAACTCAATCAAAATTGTAACCAAGTTATACCTATGGCTTGTAGCATAGGAAACAACACCAGATCGTCTCTCAATGATTGTAAATGCAATTTGATCAGATCAAGCCAAAATTGGGGGAAGAATTTGAGAACTTAGAATATATAAATAATAGAATTAAAGTAAGAAATTCAATTAAAAGAGAAATCAATTCAGAAACCTATCTGAAATTAGGTTGATTCTATCATAGATCATTCAACGAATATTTGAAGTGTATTTGAATGGTTAATTTGGATTCAACCAAAATCTCTGCATCGAATCCAGAATTCATACTACATAATCATCTAGTATTCAATTAATAATTGACACACAAATTTACAATCGCATAATTCATATTAGATCTATGTTAATTTGATCTATAAATTCAATTAACCTAGACACAAATTAGTAACCTAACCTCTGTAATTCCATGATTAATTCTAATTAATCAATCCTAAATATCTTCAAAATTCTCAATCATAAATTGAGATCCAATCAGATCAAACATAAACAAAATAACCATTCATGCATTCAAGGTCAAGAAGAAGAAGAAGAAGGGGAATCCAAATGCAATTCGAACACAAAAACAGAACCAATATCTCAAGATTCCAAACCATAATTTCTTCAAGAATCTCTGAATTGATTAGAGAAGTTTAGCTCTCCATAGTATCACATGAAGGAGCTTGAAGAAGAAGGAAGAAGAAGAGAGAAAGAAATATCTAGATCTAGAGAGAGAGGGAGAGAAGTGTAGAATGAGAGATATCTTGAATTTGTGCTTCTAACCCCTATAAATATCCCTTAATTTGGCCTCACATCATTAGAACCCCATTAGTTACAAAGCTGCATCCCTTATGAGTAATTGGGCCTAAACCCCATGTTAATTCAAGGTCTATAACTCAAGTTATGGACAAATCATTCTCAAAGGGTCTTTGATTCCATTTTCTGACTTCAAGGGATGAAAACTCCATCAAAACGTCATAGTTTGGAAAAGTGGTCTCATATGAATTGAATACATATATCTTAGCTTTCAATTGTCACTAGTTTTAGGCCCATATCACATCTGCAGCCCAAGTTATACCCTAATTAGTGCACACTACTCGAGTTCCAATAACAAAACTCGTGTTTTGACTTCTAGGCCCAATTAGCTCCACTAGATATCTGAATTAGCCCTGGATCTCTCATGAAAGTTGTATAGCTCTCTCTCATCTTTCGTACAAGGTAAGATACATAATTTTTAAACATCTAGAACTCAATGTATGGTCGAAATACAAAAATAGTGTAAAATCTCAATAATGCTGAAAAAGATCAAATAAGCTCAATTTGAGCCCAAACTTACAAAACATGACCAAGCTTAATCAATTAAGTACATGGATAATGTAAATGACTAAAAATGAGGGTTTATTAATGTATAAAATATGTGATTATCAAGGAAGAAGAGGAAGAAGATGAAAATGGTGGAAATGGCTTTGTGAGTGATAGTGAAGGCTCACGATTACTATTATAAAGAAGCCCAATAACCAGTTATGGATCATGGGTATCCGATTATTTGTGTGGTAAATGAAAGAGTAGCCTCTGTTTGCTATGAATAACTAATTAGGACTTTTCCATAACTGGTTATTTTCAAGGAACAAGAAGATGCAGCCACTATCTTGTTAGAATAACTAGTTATGGAACACTTCATAACTGGTTATTTGCATGTTCCAGAGAGTACCAAACAACACAATTACTCAATAACTGATTAAAAGTGTCTCATAACTGGTTATTTTATCTTAGCAGTGAGAAATTTCAACGTCCCAAAATAATTCCAAAGACCAAATAACAAGTTATTTTCTCCTCCTAACTGGTTATTTCACTTCCAAAACTACAAATCCTTCAAGAATTCAACCCTTAAAACACCAATTCATGCCATCTTGAAGGTGATCTTAGCTTGGCCTCATTTTTCATCCACTCTACCTACCAGAAATGCATCCCAAAAATAGATTTTTCTTCTTCAAAAGTATTAGAAAACAATTTCTTCAGTAAGAACTTGAGATTGGAAAATTGAGGGACTTATGCATGGATCAAGCACTAGCAAAACAAATTTGGGGGAAACTCCGATGCTCAAATCAGTATTGGATTCAAGAGATAAAAATACAAGAAAAAAGTATGCAACAAAAAATGAATTATGCAACAAAACATTATATAGCAATGCATGATTAATCTAATATGCCAAGTTCACTTCTTATGTAGAAGAATGGTTCTTCGTTCAAAGGTTTAGAGAAGATATCAGCTAGCTGTTTAGTTATTTCCACAAACTCAAGCATGCAATCACTTTTTTGAACTTGGTCTCTTATAAAGTGATGCCTTATCTCTATATGTTTTGTTCTTGAGTTCAAAATGAGATATTTAGACAAATTGATTGCACTACTGTTATCACATCTTATAGGGATATGATCAAGCTCAAGTCCATAGTCTAGAAGTTGTTACTTCATCCAAAGGATTTGAGCACAATAACTCCCAACAACAACATATTCAACTTCGGCTATAGATAATGTCACACTATTTTGTTTCTTGCTATGCCAAAAAAATAGTGAGCTTCCAAGCAAGTGGCATGTCCCACTGGTGCTCTTCGTATCCATTTTGTATCTAGCAAAATCAGAATCTAAATAACCAACTAGGCTACATAAGGCACCCTTAAGGTACCACAAACCTATTTGTGAAGTACCAATTAGATATTTTATAATTCTTTTTATAACACTTAGGTGTGATTCTTTAGGATTTACTTGAAATCTAGCACACATGCATACACTAAACATAATATTTGGCCTATTTGCTATAAGATAAAGGAGTGAGCTAATCATACTTCTATATTTTGAGATTTCTACAGATTTACCTCCTTTATCCTTGTCCAAATAACAAGTGCCCATTGGTATAGCCATATGCTTGGCATTGTCCATTCCAAACTTCTTGAGTAGCTCCTTGCAATACTTAGATTAACTTATGAAAGTCTCATCCTTTGTTTACTTGATTTAGGGATCAAGGAAGAAGTTTAGCTCACCCATCATAGACATTTCAAACTCATTTTGCATAATGTCAGCAAACTCCTTGCAAAGAGACTCATTAATAGCACTAAATATAATATCATCGACATATATTTGAACAAGAAATATGTCATGCTTTTTATGGTTGATGAAGAGAGTGGTATCAACTTTTCCTCTAAAGAAGCTTTTTTTCAAAAGGAACTTGCTCAACCTTTCATACCAAGATTTAGGAGCTTGTTTTAAGTCATACAAGACCTTTTTCAATTTAAAAACATGGTTGGGTAGTTTAAAGTTTTCAAAACTAGGGCGTTATTCCACATACACCTCTTTTTTGTATAAAACCATTTAAGAAAGTACTTTTAACATCCATTTGATAAAATTTGAAATCCATGTTGCATGCATATGCAAGTAGCATTCTTATGGCTTCTAATCTAACTACGGGAGCATATGTTTCTTCATAATCTATGTCTTCCTCTTGATTATAGCCTTTAGCAACAAGCCTAACTTTGTTTCTTATTATTAAGCTCATTTCATCAAGTTTGTTCCTAAAGACCAATTTGGTGCTAATTATGGGATGATCATTAGGCCTTGGAACTAACTCCCAAACTTGATTCCTTTCAAATTAGTTTAGTTCATCTTACATGGCCAAGATCCAATGTTCATCATTAATGGCCTCATTTATGTCTTTGGGTTTCACTTGAGAGACAGAAGTCATATGATTACATGCATCTTTAAGAGAGTTACGAGTAGTTACCCCTTTTGATACGTCACCTATCACCTTATTAAGAGGATGATATCTTGATATTCTCCATTCCTTTGGGAGGTCCATGATTTGTGAATCCTCTTGCCTTGGGAGGTCAAATGGGCTTTCTTCTTACTTCTTGGCCCCTTTCTCTTGGTTCTCCAAGTGTGTTCTTGGCAAGATTTCTGGAACATCATCAACCAAGTCCTTTTTTGGGCCATTTGGGTTAGTTTCATCAAATACAACATAAATGGACTCCTCTATGGTCATAGTTCTTTTACGATAAACTCTAAAAGCTTTACTATGCATGGAATAGCCAAGAAATATTCATTCATTAGACTTAGCATTAAACATCCCTAAGTTATCATTTCTATTATTTAAAACAAAGCATTTGCATCCAAAAACATGAAAGTGTAAAACATTTGGCTTTCTTCACTTGTACAACTTATAAGGGGTTTTCTTTAAAATTAGCCTTATTAGGGCCCTATTCATAACATAACAAGCGGTACTTACCGCATTTGCCCATAAGTACTTAGGAAGATTAGTCTCATTGAGCATAATTCTTATCATTTCTTCTAAATATTGATTTTTCTTTTCTACAACCCCATTTTGTTGTAGGGTTCTAGGAGCAAAAAAATTATACTCAATGTCATGCTCATCACAAAAGGTTTCAAACTCATGGTTTTCAAACTCACCACCATGATCACTTCTTATAGATGTAATACAAAAACCTTTTTTATTTTGGATAACTTTGGCAAGTCTTTTGAATGATTGAAAAGCATTATTTTTATGAGATAAGAACAATGTCCATGTAAACCTAGAAAAATCATCCACAATCACTAATGCGCAGTAATTCTCGCCAAAGCTCAGAGTTCTAGACGGACCAAAAAGATCTATGTGTAAAAGTTGTAAAGGTCTAGTAGTTGAAACAACATTTTTAGCTTTAAAAGAGACCTTTACTTACTTTCTCTTTTGACATGCATCACAAAGTTTATCATTTTCAAATTTAAGCTTTGGAAGTCCAATTACTAGATCTTTTGAAGCCAACATATTCAAGTGATCCATGTGAATGTGAGCAATCATTCTATGCCATAACCATAAATTATCTTCTTTACTCATAAAGCGTGTAGAATCATTTAAGGATATATCATTAAAGCTAATCATGTATATGTTATTGACCCTATGATCAACAAAATTAACTTGTTTATCATCTTTTCCTTCAATTATACAACAATTTGAATTGAATATAACTTTAATTCCTTTATCATATAATTGACTAATGCTAAGCAAATTATGTTTAAGCCCTTCAACAAGTAAAACATTATCAATAGAATATGAAGGAATTTTACCAACTTTGCCAACTCCAAGGATTTTCCCTTTATTGTTGTCACCATATGTTACATATCCATTCTACTTGGGGACAAGGAAGGAAAACTTGGAGTCATCTCTGGTCATATGCTTAGAGCAACCACTATCAAGATACCAACTTGAACTCTTGGCCTTCAAGCATACCTACAACAAACATTCAGATTTTAACCTTTAGTACCTAAATTTTCTTGGGTCCTTGTGTGTTAGATTTAGGCAAGGTACCCATTAGGGACCCAAACAACTTAACTTTGGTGTTTATCTTCTTCCTAACATTGTATGTTGAGGTACTCTGCCTTTTCCTACCACAATGAAAGCATTTGATAAAGGACTACTTGATGTACTTGAGGAAACAAAGAGATTTTTGAGAAACTTTTGTTAGTTATTGGGTTATACCCTAAACTGGCCTTTTGGAAAACATATCTTTGTTTCCCTAGTAACATATTCAAGTTGTCTCTTTCAAAAGTAAATTTTGTAAGAGTGTTTTTCAAATCCTCAATTTCATTTTCAAATGCTTTAGATGATGAGTAAGATGAGGGCGTAGGTGCATTATCATGTGAAAAACAAATCAGCCATGATGAATTAGCATCAATAAGTCCTAAGATCTCATTCTCAATATTGAGCTCATTAATCTTCTTGTTTAAAATAGAAACTTTATTTATTAATAAGGAGATTATTTTGTTGGAAGATAAAATGATTTTTGTGAGCCTCATGGTTTCATCATGCAAATCTTTAAAAGCATCTTGTAATTCACTATTGGAAGGTGAGGAATCTAGGTTTGAAGAAGTTACCTCAGTATCACTCTCTTCTTCTTCTCCTCCTCTAGCCATGAGATATAGATGGGCTTCTTCATTTTTTGAGCTATCGGTAGAATCCATATCATTGTCCTCCCATGCTCTGTAGGCTCTCATTCCTTTCTTTTCCTTAGAGGGTCTTTTCTTAAACTTCTCTGTCTTCTTTTGATACACGGGATATTCCATCTTCATGTGTCCCATTTTTTCGCATTCATAGCATATTGAAGTAGATAAGGTTCCTTCCCCTTTATGATAGGTCTTCTTAGGGGAGAAAGGTGGCCTTCTTTGAATTCCTTTCTTCTTAAGGAATCTTCTAAATTTTCTTACAAGGAGACTAAGATTCTCCTCATTTAGGTCAAGGTTCTCATCTCCATTATATTCTTCATCATCTTCAATTATGGAAGAGGTGGCTTTGAGTGCAATTCCCTTTTTCTTCTTGTCATGCTCCTCATTTTGATTGAGTCTATTTAGCTCCAATTCATGATCTTGGAGTTTCCCAAATAGAGTGGCTAATGTCATTGTTGATAGATTCCTTGACTCTGCAATAGCCGTCACTTTAAGTTACTAATTCTTATTCAAATACCTCAACACTTTGTTAATAAGATCTTCATTAGGAAAAGTTTTTCCTAATAAAGCAAGATGATTTACAATATGAGTGAACCTCTTTTGCATTTCTTGAATGCTTTCTCCTTGGTTCATTCTAAATAGTTCATATTCATGAGTGAGAATGTTTATCCTTGATCTTTTACCTCACTTATGCCCTCATAAGTTACTTGCAAGGTATCCCATATTTCTTCGGTGGTCTTACAATTTGACACCCTAAAGAATTCATTATACCCCAAGGATGTGGTAATGATGTTCTTGGCTCTCAAATTGTATTGAACCCTCCTTTTATTCTCATCAGTCCATTCACTTCTTGGTGTATTAGTTCTTACACCATCAACTATACGTGTGGGAACAAAGGGGTTATTTTCAATGACATCCCACACATCAAGATCAATAGCTCCAGTAAAAATTTTCATCCCATCTTTCCAATAGGCATAACCATTCCCATTGAAATAAATGGTCTATTTATAGAAGTGATTTCAGAAGAAAAACCATTTGAAGCCATCACTTCTCTTAAAGCTGCTAAGCTCTTTGCACAAAAGTCTAACTCTAGCACTACTTATTACCAAGTGGCCTCAATACTCAAGAGGGGGTGAATTAAGTTTGTAAAATATTTTCACAATTTTTTTGCAAAACGTTTGATTATCAATTTTCGTTGAAGCTATTGATTGATAGAGATGAATGGATAAATAAGATTGAAAGCTTTCACTTATAAATATAAACACCTAAGCAAGAAAGTATTCAAGCAAGCTAATAAAATAGTGCACAAAAGTAAAGGAGTAGAGTTTAGATGATCAGACATGAAGTTTATCCTGATTAAGCCACCAATCCACTTGTGACATACGTCCAGTCCTCAAGTAATCACCTGAGATTTCCATTATATCTTCAAGCTTCAACAGGTGCTTGTGACCTTCACAAACTAGAGCACTCAACACACTTTGGGATACCTCACCCTTTGTGCTTGAGTCTCAACAACAAAGGGGTACCTCACCCTCTTTTCAGATTAAATAAAGTATAGATGAAATGAAACTCTCTCAAGAGTGGATAATACAAATTGAAGTTCTATGGGTATCAAGGACTTACACACTTATAGCTCAAAAATAGGAGTTTGGAGAAAATGAATATGAAACACAAATTTAATGCTCAAGAATGATTTTCAGATAGTTCTCCAACTTGTTTTTAATGCCCAACTACTTTTATTTATATCCTAAATCAATTAATAGTTGTTGGTGGTTGTTGGGGGCATTAAATGCTCTTAATAAAGCCGTTGGGATATGTTTTTTGCTTTCCCAGATAACTGGTTATTGATTTCCAATAACTTGTTATTTGGTTTAGCATAATCGATTATGGGAAAAGCCATGACCAGTTATAAGCCTTATAAAAATAGAGATGCGCCTCTAACTTTCATAATAACCGATTATGAAAATTCCATAATCAGTTAGGAGCTTTTGAAAAACATAAAATGAAGCTCCTGACTTAGTGAATAACCAATTATGAAAAATTCATAATCGATTATTCCTTTAAAAAATAGTTTGGCACGCATCATTCTTGGGGAAAATAACCTGTTATTGAAGTAATAACTTGTTATTGGTCTATCAAGAAAGTAAGATTTTTAAATGATTTTGTAACCAAGGATTCCCAAAATCTTTTTTAACTTTCTAAAACCATTTTTCTCAAACTTAAACACAATTTTCACAAGTATGAATCATGATTTTACAAAACCATTTAAGTTGAGTGAAAACCAAGAAATGAGCTGAGTGTGATTCCTAAATACCTTTACATAAGATCTTGTTTGTTATCATCAAAATCATTATTTTAGTCAATGCTAATTATAGTTTAAGCTATTTTTAAACCTAATAACAACTATTTCTCACACATAGTGTTACAGCAAAGTAACTAAACATGCTTAGAAAGCCACAAAATTCAACAGACATATTAAGCAAGTATTAGGCTACCTTTTTAACCATACACAAGTTTATCATGTTTTCTAGGGTGTTACATCTAGCATTGTCGTTTGGGCCACATAAATGAGAAACACATCTCCAAATTCCATAAAGATGGATTATTGGACTCATTTGATTTTGAATCATATGAGATGTGTGAGCCTTATTTATTGGGGAAGATGACTAAAGCTCCGTTCACTGGACAAGGTGAAAGGGTTAGTGATCTTTTGGGCCTCATACATAGTGATGTATGTGGACCCTTAAACACAATGGCAAGAGGTGGTTTTCAATGCCATTACATTTACTGATGATTTCAGTAGATATGGATTTGTGTATCTTATGAAACAAAAATCAGAATCCTTTGAAAAATTCAAGGAATTCAAGAATGAGGTACAAAACCAATTTAGCAAGAGTCTTAAAGTCCTTCAATCAGATCGAGGTGGTGAATACTTAAGCCAACAATTTGATGATCAACTGAAAGAGTGTGGGATAATATCTCAACTCACTCCTCCTGGAACACCACAATGGAATGGTGTTTCTGAAAGGAGGAACTGAGCTTGTTGGACATGGTCTAATCTATGATGAGTCATGCAGACCTTTCAAACTCCATCTGGGGACATATTCTATTAATAGCAGCTTTTACACTTAATTGTGTTCCATCTAAGATGGTTCAAAAGACACCATATAAGATATCGACTGGGAGACAATCCAGTATGCCTTTCATAAAGATTTAGAGTTAGGAACCTTATGTGCAACGTCAGGTTTCTAATAAGCTTAGACTTAAATTAGATAAATGTTTCTTTGTGGGGTATCACAAGGAAACCAAGGGATACTATTTCTATAATCTTACAGAGGGTAAAATGTTTGTCACACGGACTGTTGTGCTCCTAGAAAAGGAGTTTATCTCCAATGAAACTAGTGGGAGAAAAATAAAACTTGAAGAAATTCAAAATTCATAGAGTAGCAATAAACCAATAGTGGAAATAGAGCAGCCACCACAAAATGATGTGGAACAACAACCTGCTCTAGTAGCACAAGACCTGTAACACCCCAAATTTTAGACTATGTTGCAAGAGCTGACAGAATTACACTACTTTGTGTTTTCTGTGCATTATAAAAATAATTTGATTATTTTGATACTATTTGTGATTATTTTGTGTGATTTACTCCTGGTCAGGAAAATAATAATTTTCGGGCCGGGGAAATTCTTGTCTGATTATTTAGAGACGGGGGATCTTACTTAACCCGAATCTGAATAACACAGAAAAGAATCTATTAATTTTTAGAATTTATCTGTAAAATAATTTTATTTTATTGATAAATATCTGTTGCTTTATGCATAGCTGTTATTGCTATGAATTATTTGACTTGGTATAGTTTGATTTGCCATTATACTCAATTCGACCAAAATTCTTGAATCCCAATCCGACCAAAATTCTTGGATCCCGTCGGATATATTTTCTGAGATTACCTGCAAACATGTGCTAATTAGTTAGCTGAATTCGACACTTCCAGACCATTTTTCGACAATATACTCGGTAATTTGACAGAACCCAAAACACCTCAAAAATTGGATGAAACTGATTCTCAATTCTTGAATCAGAAATCAAAGATTTTGGCTGTTATGGCTGCCTCTTCCGACAAAGACCATCTTTCCGACAGAAGATTATCTATTCAAAAACATGGAAGACGTCGTCGGATTCGACAAAACGCTGGATGTTGCTGTTAGCAGAGAATCAGTTAAGGAAAACAATTTAGTTCTTCTTTTCCCTAAATCTTGTCGGACGATTTTACCAATGTTAAAATGAAGATGTTTATATTCGTCGAAATGGACCTTCTAAAACAATGCCAAAATCCGTCGAAATAGGATCTTTTAAGACAATGTCATATCCATCGAATTTGGACTTCTACCCAAATACGTCGAATTTAATCTTCTTACTATTTGGTACCATGTTAAAATCCGTCGAGTATGAACTTTTGGCCAAACCTGTCGAATTTGATATCCTGATCACTTAGTAAAATGTTAAAATCCGTCGAGTATGAACTCCTGACCATACCCGTCGAAATTAATACTCAAGTCAATTTCCGTCGAGTGAGGATACTCATGTCCGTTGAGTTAGAATATCAATTTCCGTCGAGTTAGGATGCTCATGTCTGTTGAGTTAGAATGTCAATTTCCGTCGAGTGAGGATGCTAGTATTTGCTAAGCGAAAATATCAATTTTCATCGAGTGGGGATACCAATGTCCGTCGAATTTGAATGATAATGTTCGTCGAGTTATGGTACTAACGACCGTCGAGTAAGAATTCCTGATTTCAGTAGAAAAACTTCTCTAATGTCAAAATCCGTCGAATTTGATTTTCTGACCATATAGTACTTTCGTCGATTCGACAATTGGAAGATTTCTCCAACATTAACATCTGTCCGATGAATTAGGATATTTGTTGGCCTTTTCAAGTTCATCCGACAGCCTTTCATTTTCGTTCGACAGAATCACCATTCGACAGAGTTTTCATCCGACAACACTTGATTTTAACCATTCTTGGGGAAATGATGTGCTCCCATCTTACAGAATTTTGTTATGTCGTTTTTCGTCGAAAATTTCCTTGGAAACTCACGTTCATGCAACAAATTGGAGGGGTTCTACGTCGGCCACGTAGCAGCTTGAAGGAGGTTCTACAAGGTTCTTGAACAATCTAAAAGCCTTGAAAGTCAAAAGAATGACATCAGCCACGTGCATTCAGAAGTAGATATTTTACTTCATGTAAATTCTAACTTTATTTAAGCTTATCCCAAGGCAGCAGCTGTCCTTATGCAATCAGAATTTGGATAATTACTCACGTAAAGCATTCCAAATTTCACAAGAAAATCACACGGCCAAAGCTTTTTCCCGAACGTCCTCACTCTTCACTTTTCTACTTCTCAAACATAAATTCATTTCTCTCAAAGTTCCAAAGGAAAACTCACGCCTCTCTCTTTCATTTTCTTTTCTTCCAATCGGTCACCACCTAGAACTCACACCATCCATCCTTTAAAACATTCATCTCTTGGATTTTGTTTTGATTCAAAGCCTACTCTAATCATTTCTTCTTCACAAGGTTTTGCCACAAAACCCATTCTATCTTGTTCAAAGCTTCTTCAACCTTCTTCCTAAAGAGGAGGTGAACAAAGTCTCAAAGAAAGGAGGAAAGCTTAGAAAGCTTGTCTTCAAGAGGTAAGAGGGAGATTTAACCTCACCAACCAAGTTTTGGTGGTGTGGAGATGGTTGTGCCTGGTGAAAAACCCCTAAGGGTTTATTCACTTATTGTTTAATTGCTTCTTTAGTTGTGATTGTGTTATTGGTGATTTTATGTTTGTGATTGTGATGTTTATGGCTTTGAAAATTATGATTGCATGTGTGATAATATATTTATTGTTTTGATAAATGTTTGTATGTATGAAACTGAATGCATGTAAGTGTATGTGTAAATTAGGATGTGAATAATATGATGGATTAAACTGAGAATTTGGGATTTGAAAGAAAAGGAATTGAATTTGGAAGAGTCAAATACAACAAGATGAAATAATTTTGGAGAAACAATACAAATTATGATTTTATAGGGGCAATATTGTAATTTTTGTGTTGAATGGGGCCATGTTGTAATTATTGATTTTTGAATGGTTATATTGTATATATTATATTTTGGAGGAACTAATTTGTAAATATGATTTTTGAGGTTATATTGTATATATTATATTTTGGAGGAACTAATTTGTAAATATGATTTTTGAGGGATTATTTCATAAATATAATTTGTATGAGAAACTATTTCGTAAATGTGATTTTATGAAGGACTATTTCGTCAATAGGATTTTTATGAGGGACTATGTTGTAAATTATGAATTTTATGAAAGATTATTTCGTAAAAAGGAATTTTATGAAAAACTATTTTATAAATATGAATTTTTAAGGGACTATTTTGTAAATATGAATTTTATGAGGGATGATTTCGTAAAATATGAATTTTTCAAGGGACTATTTCGTAAATGTGACTTTTATGAGGGACTGTTGTGAAAATATTATTTGAATGAGGAGTATAATGCAAATATGAAAAATGAAGTTGAGTTTTGGTATTAACTGAGGAAACTAGTATTCTTGATTTAAAACGTGTGAAGAGTATTTTACGTGATTGAGAAATGATGAAAAATTGATACATGATTTGAGAAAATGCGAAAAAATATGGTTTCGCGATAAAATTACAGTAATAATATTTTTGGGACTATATGAGGACCCCGAATATGAGATAAAGAAAATTGAATTGAGAAGATGAGAGAATGAATTGAACCGAGAAAGGTGCATTTGAATGTGCATTGAAAAAGTCCGATGGGTCGAATAAGACCGATTGTCGAAAGAAGGAAAGAACACACCTCCCGAGTGGGTGCGATGTGCGTAGTGTAGGTCACTCGTTGACCTTGGGGGCATCGGGGTGCGGGTTGCCTACAATGGACAGAGAATAAAGCTTCGTACCGTAGGTTAGACCGATGCAACACACCGATGATCCTGGACCGAGACACTATCCATAATCGAGATCTGATAAAGACTGTGATGCATATGCTAGATGTGCAAATGCTAAATGAGCAAAGAGAATGAGCACGTGGTCTGAGACATGTAGTGCAGACAGATTCTTTTCGATCACTCTTTCCAACCTGAGTTTTAGCTCCATGGAGTAGGAAAATTGAGTCTAGGTAGATGAGTCTAGATGCATATACAGAGATACTGAGGGTATTTTCATAATTATTGATTTTGATAACTGAATTATTGAATAAGTGAATATTGATAAGGACATGGACGTAATTATGAATTATGATGATAAATGATATGTGTTAGATAAATGATGTTGGTGGCATAATTGTAATTATGTATGATGTGTTGATATGAGATATGATGTGTGTTAGATAAATGATATTGATGATATAATTGTAATTATGTATGATGTATGGTATGAGAATTTGTATGTGTTTATCTTCATTGCTACCATACTGGTATTGGCGTAGGTGATCTCACCTCTTTGTCTGTCTATTTCTGTATTGTATTTATAATTGTAAAGAGATTGAGCAAGACGTTGAGTGAGAACTCAAGGAAGATCAGATTTTCGAGAAGGAAGTTGAGTTCTAAAGAGATGGAGATGCTGAGTTTTCGTAAGGTTTATGGGAACCGGAGGCATAGTGCGTCGAGCTTGCTGGAAAATGTATTTCTCACATAAATAGTAATAGGGAGCTTACTACCGTACTTCTGGTACGGTTAGTATTGTATATTTTGTGTCAAGCTGGATTCCTCCCTGTTGAGGAGTCTGAGGAGGACCCGTTTGAGGTTCTGCATGTTTAGAGTTACTTGGGCATTATGTAATTTAATTAATGTGTAAATATTTTTAGAGTCCAATTTGTAAATATTAAAGTGTGACAGTACTACGACTTATGTATGTATAATGTAAAATTTTATTGTAATGATGATGTAATGTTTTAATTTCCGCTAAGTTTATCTTACTATCATCAAGAAATTTTACAACTCGTATTTATATTATAAGCATGTTTACTAATTAAAGGGGTAATTTGGTAATTGAGCAACATGAAGTGTGACGCCCTAAGGTGGGTGTTACATTAGTTGGTATCAGAGCCCAAGTTAGAGTCTTTTGGATTTGTGGGTAGGCTTGTCTTGTTTGTGCTGTGTGAATCTCTGATGTTGGACACAGAGATATGTTTTGGTTTCCAAAAGGAGACGATGTTATGTGAAATAGTTACGTTTAGTTAGTCGTATTTTGATTTGTTATCTTTGAAGAAAGATAATGGAACGAAGCGAACATGAGCATGTGGACGCGAGACGTGATGAAGATCGTATAGCCGCAGCTAGAAGTGTGATGCAAAAGATGATGGAAGTAGCAGTACAACAGAGACAGATGATCGCTCGGCAGCAGGAATTGATAATCGAACTTCATAGCTTATTAGGATTGGAGCAGCCACTGGATGCAAGAAGCTGTAATTTAGAGCCTTCGATAATCCAAGATGGAAGGAAGTGTAAAGTTGATCGTGTTCAGCAAAAGTCGAATGTACGACCATTGGGGAAGCAACAACGAACAAAGAGGGGGAGTACTAGTGATAACGATTTTGGTCGGACTGTGGCATCAACACTGACATGTTTCAAGTGTGGAAAAGATCATCTCACCAAAGATTGCTAGCATAAAGGGGTTATTTGTTATCGATGTGGGAAGCCTGGATATTTCTCCAGAGATTGTGATCAACTGAAGATGAAACTTTCCATTAGTGATACGCGTATTTCAAAATCTCAAGAAGAAGAAAAAGCCGATGCAAGGAGTGTAGTGAGAACGTTCAAATACAAAAAAAAACTTAAGGAGTAAGGAAATTGTGCCATAGAGGGTAATCTTGAAGCTGTACTGTATGATGCGTAAAGTAACCCAGTCTTTTGTAACCTATGACTGTGTAAATCTTTTGGGGTTATCTGTGTTTTGTTCTTTTCATAATACTACGTCAACTTCTAAACTTGTTATTACTACTCGAGTCTGTTTGAAACTATCTTATTGTTATGGAGTTTGAAACTCTTCTATTACTCTGGTTTGTCTATTTCTTTTTCAAATAGACTGAGTAAATCAATTTGACTCATCCGTGTCTTTGTTATAATGTGATTTGAGTATTTCTACTCTTCTTGTTAAACTTGTTGGTTATACTTAAATTTTCTAATTCTATCTTGCATCTATTGAATATCAAATCTTTTATGTTGATTTGATTCGTTTATCCAAAATCACATCTATTTAAGAGCTTGATTTTATAATTGGAGTGGTTATTTTCCAACCATATCCTACTAGATTGTTACAATGTAATCATAGTGTTTCCTTGACCTGAAATTTTTGGATTTGAATCCAGAAAGTTCCTTTCTAAAATTATTGGACCATGTTCATTTTGAAAATCTAATAGACCATTTTAAATTTTTTGTTGGACTAATCTAGTAGCTTACTGAAAAGTCTTATTACTTTTCCTTATGACCTTCATAGTGTCTTTCATGTATCTCAATTAAAAAGGATCATTCCTGATTCAACTTGTGTTATAATATCAAATACAGTACAATTAGAAGAAAACTTGATCTATGAGACAGTTTCTGTTAAGAGTAAAAATAGGCAAGTAGAACAACTTATCTGGATGAAGAAAATCTGGGATGATGTGACGACAGGGGAGCCAGAAGATCAAACGAAGGGAATCATTCTTCGTTCCAAGATCATCTTGTGTACTGGTTGTTATCAGATTCGCGTGAAGGTAGAGAATGTTCCAAGACAATATTTCAGATACGTTACAAGAACTATGAATAGTCAGTACTACCATTCGGGGTAGGAAATGTTTTGACGATGTCCGTGAATTCTATAAATAGGATCTTTCTTTTCATCTAGGCAAAATTTGTCATTATTGGTAATATTTTGACTTATTCTTGAAATTCAAAGGAACATGCTGAAGAATCTCAAAGCAGTTCTTCAATGTTGAAGAAAAAGAAGGAGTTGTGTGTAAAATTAGTCAAACGTAAACTCCGTTAGAAGAAGTTCAACTCGTGGATTTAGATTGAGTATTGACACCGAATAGAAAGGTGGTGACGTATACTTCAAGACGGTGGAACGCACATGAAAAAAATTATTCAAATTATGTTTAGGATGTACGATAGTCATTTTGCAAGGAAAATCTGAAGACATTAAGTTTATAGTAATTTCAAGGGTTCGAAGTACCTGTACAATCAAGAGGGACTTGGATATAAGGAAAAGACGATAACTAGAATTTTCAAAGGACTTGATGAGAGTTTGTGATCTAGAACAAAACTGGTTGTTGGAGTGAATTTCTATCATTGATAGAGTTCACATATAATAATAGTTTTCATTCGAGTATAAGGATGATACCCTATGAGATATCATATGGAAGAAGATATAGAACGTCGTTATGTTAGCATCAAGAATGCTGAAAGTATTGAGGTATGACCAGAATTTGTGTAGCAGACTAATGAGAAAGTGAAGACGATCCAAGACAAGATGAGGACAACTCGAGCGCAAAAAGAGTTATGCGAGATAAAAGACGAAGACAGTTTGAAATTGAAGAAAGTGACCATGCATTTCTACGTGTGACACCTATAACTAGAGTTGGACGAGTGATTAAGTCGAGGAAAAACCCACTCAAGTTTATCGGATCGTATCGGATACTCCGTTGGAGATCGTACAAATGAAGGAAAAATTCAACCTACGAGACGTTTCTAGTCAAGATTGAAGATCAAAGGACAAAGTAACTTCGAGATAATGAAATCGCATTGGTTACAGTGGTTTGGAACAATATACGTGGTGAAGCAACATGGGAAATAGAAGAAAAGATAAGAGAGTAGTATCCATTTTTATTTTAAGTGTGTCAAGTTTCGAGGACGAAACTTATTTTAGAGGGGGAGAGTTGTAACACCCCAAATTTTAGACTATGTTGCAAGAGCTGACAGAATTACACTACTTTGTGTTTTCTGTGCATTATAAAAATAATTTGATTATTTCGATACTATTTGTGATTATTTTGTGTGATTTACTCCTAGTCAGGAAAATAATAATTTTCGAACTAGGAAAATTCTTGTCTGATTATTTAGAGACGGGGGATCTTACTTAACCCGAATCTGAATAACACAGAAAAGAATCTATTAATTTTTAGAATTTATCTGTAAAATAATTTTATTTTATTGATAAATATCTGTTGCTTTATGCATAACTGTTATTGCTATGAATTATTTGACTTGGTATAGTTTGATTTGCCATTATACTCAATTCGACCAAAATTCTTGAATCCCAATCCGACCAAAATTCTTGGATCCCGTCGGATATATTTTCTGAGATTACCTGCAAACATGTGCTAATTAGTTAGCTGAATTCGACACTTCCAGACCATTTTCCGACAATATACTCGGTAATTCGACAGAACCCAAAACACCTCAAAAATTGGATGAAACTGATTCTCAATTCTTGAATCAGAAATCAAAGATTTTGGCTATTATGGTTGCCTCTTCCGACAAAGACCATCTTTCTCGACAAGATTATCTATTCAAAAACATGGAAGACGTCGTCGGATTGACAAAATCTTGGATGTTCTGTTGTTATAGCAGAGAATCAGTTAAGGAAAACAATTTAGTTCTTCTTTTCCCTAAATCTTGTCGGACGATTTTACCAATGTTAAAATGAAGATGTTTATATTCGTCGAAATGGACCTTCTAAAACAATGCCAAAATCCGTCGAAATAGGATCTTTTAAGACAATGTCATATCCATCGAATTTGGACTTCTACCCAAATACGTCGAATTTAATCTTCTTACTATTTGGTACCATGTTAAAATCCGTCGAGTATGAACTTTTGGCCAAATCTGTCGAATTTGATATCCTAATCACTTCGTAAAATGTTAAAATCCATCGAGTATGAACTCCTGACCATACCCGTCGAAATTAATACTCAAGTCAATTTCCGTCGAGTGAGGATACTCATGTCCGTTGAGTTAGAATATCAATTTCCGTCAAGTTAGGATGCTCATGTCTATTGAGTTAGAATGTCAATTTTCGTCGAGTAAGGATGCTAGTATTTGCTAAGCGGAAATGTCAATTTTCGTCGAGTGGGGATACCAATGTCCGTCGAATTTGAATGATAATGTTCGTCGAGTTATGGTACTAACGACCGTCGAGTAAGAATTCTTGATTTCAGTAGAAAAACTTCTCTAATGTCAAAATCCGTCGAATTTGATTTTCTGACCATATAGTACTTTCGTCGATTCGACAATTGGAAGATTTCTCCAACGTTAACATCTGTCCGACGAATTAGGATATTTGTTGACCTTTTCAAGTTCATCCGACAGCCTTTCATTTTCGTTCGACAGAATCACCATTCGACAGAGTTTTCATCCGACAACACTTGATTTTAACCATTCTTGGGGAAATGATGTGCTCCCATCTTACAGAATTTTGTTATGTCATTTTTCGTCGAAAATTTCCTTGGAAACTCACGTTCATGCAGCAAATTGGAGGGGTTCTACGTCGGCCACGTAGCAGCTTGAAGGAGGTTCTACAAGGTTCTTGAACAATCTAAAAGCCTTGAAAGTCAAAAGAATGACATCAGCCACGTGCATTCAGAAGTAGATATTTTAGTCCATGTAAATTCTAACTTTATTTAAGCTTATCCCAAGGCAGCAGCTGTCCTTATGCAATCAGAATTTGGATAATTACTCACGTAAAGCATTCCAAATTTCACAAGAAAATCACACGGCCAGCAGCTTTTCCCGAACGTCCTCACTCTTCACTTTTCTACTTCTCAAACATAAATTCATTTCTCTCAAAGTTCCAAAGGAAAACTCACGCCTCTCTCTTTCATTTTCTTTTCTTCCAATCGGTCACCACCTAGAACTCACACCATCCATCCTTTAAAACATTCATCTCTTGGATTTTGTTTTGATTCAAAGCCTACTCTAATCATTTCTTCTTCACAAGGTTTTGCCACAAAACCCATTCTATCTTGTTCAAAGCTTCTTCAACCTTCTTCCTAAAGAGGAGGTGAACAAAGTCTCAAAGAAAGGAGGAAAGCTTGTCTTCAAGAGGTAAGAGGGAGATTTAACCTCACCAACCAAGTTTTGGTGGTGTGGAGATGGTTGTGTCTGGTGAAAAACCCCTAAGGGTTTATTCACTTATTGTTTAATTGCTTCTTTAGTTGTGATTGTGTTATTGGTGATTTTATGTTTGTGATTGTGATGTTTATGGCTTTGAAAATTATGATTGCATGTGTGATAATATATTTATTGTTTTGATAAATGTTTGTATGTATGAAACTGAATGCATGTAAGTGTATGTGTAAATTAGGATGTGAATAATATGATGGATTAAACTGAGAATTTGGGATTTGAAAGAAAAGGAATTGAATTTGGAAGAGTCAAATACAACAAGATGAAATAATTTTGGAGAAACAATACAAATTATGATTTTATAGGGGCAATATTGTAATTTTTGTGTTGAATGGGGCCATGTTGTAATTATTGATTTTTGAATGGTTATATTGTATATATTATATTTTGGAGGAACTAATTTGTAAATATGATTTTTGAGGTTATATTGTATATATTATATTTTGGAGGAACTAATTTGTAAATATGATTTTTGAGGGACTATTTCATAAATATAATTTGTATGAGAAACTATTTCGTAAATGTGATTTTATGAAGGACTATTTCGTCAATAGGATTTTTATGAGGGACTATGTTGTAAATTATGAATTTTATGAAAGATTATTTCGTAAAAAGAATTTTATGAAAAACTATTTTGTAAATATGAATTTTTAAGGGACTATTTTGTAAATATGAATTTTATGAGGGATGATTTTGTAAAATATGAATTTTTCAAGGGACTATTTCGTAAATGTGACTTTTATGAGGGACTGTTATGAAAATATTATTTGAATGAGGAGTATAATGCAAATATGAAAAATGAAGTTGAGTTTTGGTGTTAACTGAGGAAACTAGTATTCTTGATTTAAAACGTGTGAAGAGTATTTTACGTGATTGAGAAATGATGAAAAATTGATACATGATTTGAGAAAATGCGAAAAAATATGGTTTCGCGATAAAATTACAGTAATAATATTTTTGGGACTATATGAGGACCCCGAATATGAGATAAAGAAAATTGAATTGAGAAGATGAGAGAATGAATTGAACTGAGAAAGGTGCATTTGAATGTGCATTGAAAAAGTCCGATGGGCTGAATAAGACTGATTGTCGAAAGAAGGAAAGAACACACCTCCTGAGTGGGTGCGATGTGCGTAGTGTAGGTCACTCGTTGACCTTGGGGGCATCGGGGTGCGGGTTGCCTACAATGGACAGAGAATAAAGCTTCTGTACCGTAGGTTAGATCGATGCAACACACCGATGATCCGGACCGAGACACTATCCATAATCGAGATCTGATAAAGACTGTGATGCATATGCTAGATGTGCAAATGCTAAATGAGCAAATGCTAAATGAGCAAAGAGAATGAGCACGTGGTCTGAGACATGTAGTGCAGACAGATTCTTTTCGATCACTCTTTCCGACCTGAGTTTTAGCTCCATGGAGTAGGAAAATTGAGTCTAGGTAGATGAGTCTAGATGCATATACAGAGATACTGAGGGTATTTTCATAATTATTAATTTTGATAACTGAATTATTGAATAAGTGAATATTGATAAAGACATGGACGTAATTATGAATTATGATGATAAATGATATGTGTTAGATAAATGATGTTGGTGGCATAATTGTAATTATGTATGATGTGTTTGTAACGACCCGGGACTGCCTGCAGGATTGATGAGTGTCTCCACAAACCAACATGGGTCTTTTCAGCGTGCTTTGTCCTCACTCACACGTATCCTAGGAAACTTCCCAGGAGGTCACCCATCCCACAATTGCTCCAGGTCAAGCACGCTTAACCATGGAGTTCTTATGTTCTAGGCTCCCGAAAAGAAGTTGCAACTTATTCATATGTCCTTAGAAGGTTATTCTAAGATCTCAAAATCTCACACTCTCATGTTCTTCCTTTATTCCAAGTTCTCACTAGTTGTAAGGCTCAATCACGCTCCTTGTTTTTCCTTCATTATGTGTCCCTACTTTGTTTCTAGTCATCTGATGTTATTTATAATTAATATAGTGTATATTAGTCCCGAGTTGAAATCGAGGTCACAAGGCCGAATCATCCATTCGTTTGCTAGGTAAAAGAATTGAGATATACTTATAATTTCGACGAACGCAGTGTATCGGGTGAGAAACTGGAGTCGCCGTTCGACGAGTAGCAAGATGACAGATCAAGGTAAATGGAAAACAATCGGCGGGGGATAAACTCTAAGTCTTTGTCGAATTGGGAACGAACTTCGACCGGATGAAGTATATAACTGTCGAATATGCTACCACATTTACGAGAAAACATGATTCGACGGACACGACATTAGGTCGGTTCCTCTATTAAACCTTCGAATTCTACTCGACGGATTTGGAGAAAATCTCTCTATTTAATAATCGTGAACTCCACTCGACGGGCATTCACATCCTAACTCGACGGATATAATTCTCAGCCTAACCCGACGGATTTTCACATCTTAACTCGACGGATTTCCACACTTTAGTTCGACGGATATTCTCATTGGGTAAGTTTCTCCATTAAACCTTCAGAACTCTACTCGACGGGCATTCACACCATAACTTCGACGGATATTCCCATCCTAACTCGACAGATTTTCACATCTTAACTCGACGGATATGATTCACAGCCTAACTCGACGAATTTTAACTTTGAAGGAGTTTCACTCGTGTTCAACCGACGAATACGCTAAAAGTTCGATTCTAACTCGACAGATTTTGAACAATGGGGAAAGTCCCGTTCCTGTCGAACCGACAAGAATGTTAGGGTTACAAGGTTCTAATTCGACGGATTCTGAAACGTTGAGATTTCACTCCTACTGATCCGACAGATGCAACTCGACAGATCCTGGAAATGCTAAGGTTTCACTCATGCTGATTCGACAAATATACTCGACAGATCCTGGAAAATGCTAAGGTTTCACTCATGCTGATTCGACAAATACACTCGACAGATCCTCACATTGCGTTTTAGTGGTCAGAAATCTAAACTCGACAGGGATGTCACTCGACGGATTCTGACTTTGGGAAAATGTTGAGGTTTCACCTATACCAGTCCGACAGACACTAAGGGCCACGCTTTCTAATTCGACGAATTCACCGACGAGGTGTTCATGGGGGGGGGGTCACTAGCTTCGACAACTTTTGACATGATGAAGGGCCCCACTTGTCGACGTGTTTGGCCAGAGCTCATACTCGACAGTGTTTTAACATCTTAATTCGACGGACATGGCTTACTCACTCTCGACGGATTTTAACATTTACTTTAGGATGGATCAATGAACCAAGTCATTACCATTTTCAATATAGGATCTCTGTTTTAATTCAAAACAAAGTGACCATACGAGAACCAAAACGGGGCTCATTTCTTTCCATATTACACATTCCAAATATACATATATATATACATACAAAACTCCAAAGAATCGCTAGCATCTATACATCACAAACAACATTTAAAAACGAGAAAGACCCTAAACACAAATTACTTGACGTTCCTAAATGCTAAGAGAGGTTGAGGAGGAGTGTCTTCCTCTTACCTAAGTGAAGAACAGGGGATAAAGAAGCTCCTTTTATGCTTGAAAATCTGATTTTCTTCACCACCACCGAACCTTGGTACAAAATTAAGATCAAAAGAGAGAATGGTAGCAGAAACCGTAATGCACGAAAATGAGGAGAAGGGAAAAAGTTAAGAACTTTACCTTAAAGGTCCAAGCTTTGGGGCTGTTTTGAGCAGAAAGAAATATGAAGATACAGGGGAGGAGTTCCAAAGAAACAAGGTGTGAAGGTGGAGAGGGAAAATGGTTTCTGTGGGTTGAGTAAAGGAGGTTTGAAGGATCAACAATGGTGAATGTGGGTGGTGTGCAGTACGTGAAGAAGAAGAGAGAAAAGAGAGTGAGAGCTGTATGAGGGGGAGGAGCAAGTGAATGAGAGAAAATGGGAGAAATGAAATGGAAAATGTGAATGAGCAGCGAGACATGGGGAGTGGAAAAAAAAATGGAATAGTCAATGTAATAATCCATCAACATAAATTGGGGAGGAGAGAGGAAAGGTTGATTAGATGGAAATAGGAAGCTTCCTTGAGAAGCTTTGTGCGCTTCTCGAGGAAATGAAGTGTAAGGTTGTCACCTTAATTAAATTCATCCGATGGATGAATAATTAAGTCGCTAAAATTATTTTCTCGGTGAAATAAAATTACAATTGATGAGAATAATATCTTATTACTCATCGATGATTTTATGATACGATGATTTCATGTATCGATAAAGTCTCGTGAAACGTAAACCTCGTAAATCGTGTCCAAATTTCCAGGGTTTAGTAAGATCCCCGTTGACGTTTCCACAGTCCAAAGTTTATCAGCCTTAAGAAAAAAAATATTTTATTTTCCCGGCTCAGCAAAATATACACGTAAAACGAAAAATATATTAAAATATTCATCATTCACAGAAAAAAATTCCAGAAAGTTTCCTAAAATTCACAAATATTATAAAATAATTATTTATAATGAAATAAAGAATTTTCGGGATGTTACAGTGTTGATATGAGATATGATGTGTGTTAGATAAATGATATTGATGATATAATTGTAATTATGTATGATGTATGGTATGAGAATTTGTATGTGTTTATCTTCATTGCTACCATACTTGGTATTGGCGTAGGTGATCTCACCTCTTTGTCCGTCTATTTCGTATTGTATTTATAATTGTAAAGAGATTGAGCAAGACGTTGAGTGAGAACTCAAGGAAGATCGAGATTTTCGAGAAGGAAGTTGAGTTCTAAAGAGATGGAGATCTTTGAGTTTTCGTAAGGTTTATGGGAACCTGGAGGCATAGTGCGTCGAGCTTGCTTGGAAAATGTATTTCTCACATAAATAGTAATAGGGAGCTTACTACCGTACTTCTGGTACGGTTAGTATTGTATATTTTGTGTCAAGCTGGATTCCTCCCTGTTGAGGAGTCTGAGGAGGACCCGTTTGAGGGTTCTGCATGTTTAGAGTTACTTGGGCATTATGTAATTTAATTAATGTGTAAATATTTTTAGAGTCCAATTTGTAAATATTAAAGTGTGACAGTACTACGACTTATGTATGTATAATGTAAAATTTTATTGTAATGATGATGTAATGTTTTAATTTCTGCTAAGTTTATCTTACTATCATCAAGAAATTTTACAACTCGTATTTATATTATAAGCATGTTTACTAATTAAAGGGGTAATTTGGTAATTGAGCAACATGAAGTGTGACGCCCTAAGGAGGGTGTTACATTAGTGTATGTGGCGTCCCGGGGCCGACGAGGGCGGGGAGTGATCGCCGGTGCAATGAAGCACGGACAAGGAGCGGCTCCTGGCAGGCTTCTAGGCGGAGGGTCTGCATGAATGAACTGAATACGCACCGGAATGAGAGGATTCGAGACTATGCGGGTATGGGACCGCATAGTTGAGGATGGCTTAAAGGAATTGATTTGGTGTAGCCATATCAACAAGTTGCAACTTCTTTTCGGGGCCTAGAACATAAGAACTCCATGGTTAAGCGTGCTTGACCTAGAGCAATTGTGGGATGGGTGACCTCTGGGAAGTTTCCTAGGATGCGTGTGAGTGAGGACAAAGCACGCCGAAAAGACCCGTGTTGGTTTGTGGAGACACTCATCAATCCTGCGCAGCCGAGCCCCGGTCGTTACATTACATGGGTATCAGAGACGGGACCTCTCCCGGTACGGTGTGGTTCGGGGACGAACCAAGCGGAAGTTGGTGGGCATGTGGCGTCCCGGGGCCGACGAGGGCGGGGAGTGATCGCCGGTGCAATGAAGCACGGACAAGGAGCGGCTCCTGGAAGGCTTCTAGGCGGAGGGTCTGCATGAATGAACTGAATACGCACCGGAATGAGAGGGATTCAGAGACTATGCAGGTATGGGACTGCATAGTTGAGGATGGCTTAAAGGAATTGATTTGGTGTAGCCATATCAACAAGTTGCAACTTCTTTTCAGGAGCCTAGAACATAAGAACTCCATGGTTAAGCGTGCTTGACCTGGAGCAATTGTGGGATGGGTGACCTCCTGGGAAGTTTCTTAGGATGCGTGTGAGTGAGGACAAAGCACGCTGAAAAGACCCGTGTTGGTTTGTGGAGACACTCATCAATCCTGCAGGCAGTCCCGGGTCGTTACAAGACCCGCATAGGTCAAACAGGATACGTCATCAACCAGAGAGATATGGATTTCTCGTGACCCAACAAGGTGACATATTGCTCATGGATCAAGATGAGCCTGTGACTTACTAGGAAGCTATAATGGGCCCAGAATCTAAGAAATAGCTTGAGGCCATAAGATCTAAGATGGAATCCATGTATGCTAACTAGGTATGGACCTTGGTTGACCCACCCACCTGAAGGGGTAAAACCCATTCGGAGCAAGTAGGTTTTCAAAAAGAAAACTGACATGGATGGTAATGTGCATATTTTTAAGGCACGACTGGTGGCTAAAGGTTTCAAGCAAATTCATAGTGTAGACTATGATGAGACTTTTTCCCCAATTGCTATGCGTAAATCCGTTCAGATCTTGCTTGCTATTACAGCATACCACGATTATGAAATCTAGTAAATGGATGTCAAGACTGCTTTCCTTAATGGAAATCTTCTCTAGGATGTGTACATGCCACAACCTGACGGTTTTCCACTCCACAAAATGCTGAAAAGATGTTCAAGTTGCAACGATTTATTTATGGATTGAAGCAAGCTTCCAGAAGCTGGAATCTTTGTTTTGATGATATAATAAAATAATTTAGTTTCATCAAGAATGAAGAAGAATCTTGTGTCTACAAGAAGGTTAGTAAGAGCACAATTGTCTTTCTAGTGTTGTATATAGACGATATACTACTCATTGAAAATGACATCCCTACCATACAGTCTGTAAATACTTGGTTAGGGAAATGCTTTTTCATGAAGGACTTGGGCGAAGCCACCTATATATTAGGTATCAGGATCTATAGAGATAGATCATAGAGACTACTTGGCCAAGTCAGAGTATATACATAGATAAAGTGTTAAGACGATTTAACATGCATGAATCCAAGAAAGGACTTTTGCCTATGTCATATGGTGTAAGCCTATCTAAGGCTCAATCCCCCTCCACCCAAGACGAGAGGGATCACATGAGCAAGATTTCATGTGCATCTGCAATTGAATCTATCATGTATGCTATATTGTGTACTCAACCAGACATCTCATATGCTTTAAGCATTATGAGCAGGGACCAGTCTGATCTCGGTGAGAGTCACTGGACTACTACCAAGAACATCCTTAAGTACTTGAGAAGGACTAAGGATTCATTCTTGGTATATAGAGCCGAGGAAGAGCTAGTTTTGAAGGGTTACCTTGATGCTATCTTCCAGAAGATAAGGACGACTCCAGATTGCAATCGAGTTTTATTTTTTTCCTGAATGGTGGGGCTGTGAGTTGGAAGAGCTCAAAGCAGGAGACAGTCACTGATTCTACCACAGAGGCTGAGTATATTGCTACCTCCAATGCAGCAAAGGAGGCCGATTGGATCAGGAAGTTCATTACTGAGCTTGGTGCCATTCCTAGCATTGTGAACCCAGTGGACCTCTATTGTGATAATAATGGAGCTATTGCACAAGCTAAGTTGCCTAGATCTCACCAGCGATCTAAACATATACTTAGGCGATTTCTTCTCATTCGTGAGATCATCGATAGAGGAGATTTGAAGATATGTAGAGTACCAACAGATGATAATATCATTGATCCATTGACAAAGCCTCATGCATAGCAAAAGCATGAGGGTCACATTAGATCATTAGGCATTAGACATATGCCTGATTGGTTCTAGTGCAAGTGGGAGATTATTGGTATATGCCCTAGAGGCCAATTTATTTTGATTGTACTTACATGCATTGTATTATGCTATTTATTTAATACATAAAGCATTTCATTTATTGTGTTATTTATTATAAACATAATAAAGTCTTTAGAATAGTAAGTTTAATACCATAGGACATCAAGTGGATGACTTGATCGTGAGATCCTATTGGATAGAATCAGAACATTATTCTTAAATATCCCTAGTCAAGTATTATTGTTAATTAGGATAACAATAATGCACTGAGACTAGTATGTGCATAGACTGATGGCCACATCTCATGAGTCATGGATATGAGATATCAAGTCTTCATATGGGTACAAATTAGAGTAATGATGTATTGGACTGACCCACCATGAGAACGCTGCGTGGATCGTTGCGTGAGTGTCATAAGCGATTCTCAAAGTGACAATGGTGTATGTGGTCTTTTGACCTGAAATCACTACGATTCCTACATGAGGAGTTGTATGTTTTAATGCCATTAAACATCATTTGTAACAAAGTGATTATAAAGTTAGTTATTGGATATACTATGAATCATGTAGAGGGATATGAGTGAGCTAGATGGGATTTGTCCCTCCTACATAACAGGAGTGATATCTTCGGGGGCCCTGTTGAGTGAGACTACGAAATGCATGGCCATGCTTAAATGAGTCAATATGAGATATTGATCTCATTTGTGTTTACTAAGTCTACTCAAGTATTATGAAGCAGAAGATTGAACTATACAAGGGTGACATATTTCATGCCTTGTGTTCAATCTAGATATCTAGACAAAGGGACTTAACTTTACGAAAACATTGGTTACGGAAATGTTATGTCAAATCACTAACATTCTCATTACTTGGGTAGTAGCGATGTGTTGCTAGATACTACTCACTGCTTGTAATATTAAAATACAATTTTAATATTATCACCAATGTCATGAGAACTTGTAGGGTCACACACATAGAACAAATTAAATTAGAGCAATGAGAATCCAAGTAAGAAAAGGTTTCTATCGTGGGCCAGACTCATAACTGATGAGTCCAATGTTGCATTGCTAACCCTGCTACTACTCTCACTTGCCTAAGGTTGTCACTATTATAAATAGCACTGCTAAGGGACTGTCAAGGAGCATTACAAACCCTAGTCGTATCCTAACAAAAATAGTGAGTGAGGGAGTGACAGTTTTCTCTTCTCTAAGTAGGTAGCACTGTGCTAAAGAAGTGGGACTCCAAGATTGTGGACGTTGGATGTTCATGAGTCTATTCGTGTGAGCAACGTAGAGGCACCATCATTGCTGCGGTGCTGGTGATTTAACTTGATCATTTTTTTTTCATCTAACTTCAAGAGGTAAACTAGAAAACTCAATAATCATGCCCCCTTTCTTTTGCATGGATCCTTGGTGGGATTCTTTTTTTTGTTATGCTTTTGTTTACGGGTTTCCCAACACTCATGGCATTCATTAATATAAATTACATATAAATATAATCTATATCAACATTATACAATCGCCCATACAACTATGTAGCGTATAGAAACCTAAATTATCTCAATATTACATAATCGCCCATACAACTGTATAACATTAACTAAACTTGGCAAATTGCTTAACTCGCTCCATTGCCTAACTTAGGATTTAACTTATCCTAGGGCTCATGTTAGTAAGTTTATCACACTTTACTACACTTACATAAAGGTTGATCATATTCCTCATGTTACTTGTCAAATAACTTAACTCGCTATTTAGTCTTAGGTAAAGTGTTGTACTGACACTTTCCTCTCAAAATTACCTCCTTAACAAAGAGTTTTACTCACTATTTTGCAAGGTTAAGGGGTTTAACTCACTCCTCTAATTAGAAAAATTGTACTATGATTCTATTTTAACAATTAAAGGAACCATTCATTGCTAACACTCCATTTGCATCCATCTTAATGAGATAATAGAGTATTACTACGTAAGCTTGCATATTTAATTCAACTTTGACTATTAGAAAATAAATTATGCCTTTATGATAAGTACAACTTTCTTACCAAACATGTATCTAGATTACCTTACAAGCACAGCTCAAGTGGTCTTTTAATCCACACTTATGTGCTCAAGGTCCTAGACACCTATTTCAAGCAATTCATAACTCATTAAAAAGCCTAAAAACTTAAACTTGTTCTTATGTGCTAGGTGGTTATTCCCTTTTTTGAAATATCCCTAAAAATGTCTCAATACACTTAAGAAAGCATATATAAATGATCTCGACTAGTAGGGAACTTCAAAACATCAAGAATAACAATCTTGAAAATTCCTAGAACCCACGCCTATGCACCATACTCTCTGTCTGGTTTGGACCAAAAAATTTTTAGTCCACGCCTAGGCATGAAAACCCTGCGTATAGGCATAGCTTTGCTGTAAAAATTCTATAGAACCGAGCTACTGTTCCATTGGCTTTAAACTGATTTCTACTCTTCCAATCTTGGATTCTAACTGTTTTCCAACCCTAATCATGGTCTCTAATCATGTTAAAATCATTAAACACTAAAACAACTCATCAATCATGGATTTAAACTCAATCAAGCAAGGCAAATACCCATTTACCAACTTGTTCTTCAAAATGGCCCATGAACATCTACCAAGCGAAAACAAGCTACCATGCATCCAACAAGCTTTAAATACTCTAACTCAACTCTTGGAAGTAAGAATCAAGCCAAGAACACATATTTGCTCACCAAATCCATTTCTTTCTACTCATATGACCTAACTTCAACCATAGAAAAAGATGAAGGAAAGTGATGAAGTTTAAGGTTAGAATCCTCTACCTCAAGTGGTTTGTGATGGTGGAAGATCAACCTTGGCTTTCCCCTTGGATCTCTTGCTCCTTTCCTCTTCCTCCTCCTTAGCTTTCTCTCCTTTCCTTTCTTTGTTCTCCTTAGCTACTGCAGCTGTTTTTGGTTTTATGAGAAAAGATGAGTGAAAACAAATGAGAATGGAGTGAAATATCAAGAAACCAAAGTCAATATAAGGGCCTGCCATTTATGACTTATTTCGCTTAAGTATTTCACTGATAATTTTTGATCTGCTAAGAACACTTAGATTTAGCTAAATCAAGTTTTTTAGCTTCTAATAACTTAAAAATGAATACTAGGATTCATTAAAAATGTTGTTTCACCATTATCCTAATTTTCTATATCTGCTGCTAGTCAATCCGGCATTAAATGCAAAACTAGTATGCCTAAAAATACTAAACTAACTTTGATTATTCTCAAATTTTAACTACATCCTCTTTCACCTATTTGTGACTTAGAAACAAATTCTCTAGATTTATTTCCCTCAAATTAGCCATTTATAATACTATTTGAGTCATTTTAAACTACTTTTCACACTCTGGGTTGCAAAAAAATGCGTAAACTAACTCAATTTGTCACAAAAATTAGCAGACAAGTCAAAGAAGTGTTATTCTACCTTTGTAACCATAAACTAGTCTAACATGCTAAAAAGAGGATGTTACACCTTGCAAAAGCTTTTGGTACAACAAACCATGAAATAGATTAAAATGATCAAGAATAGGATGATAACAACCTTAAGTACACAGAAAAGAGTTACGTGGATGAAAAAAGAAGGACCCTAGAATTCAATGAAGGAGAACATATGCTCCTCAGAGTTACTCCTACTACGGGAGTTGGTAGGGCTATTAAAACTAGAAATTTGATTTCTCCGTTTTTAGGTCCCTTTCAAATTCTGCAAAAGTCAGACCAGTTGTTTACCAAATAACCTTACCTCCTGGTTTGTCGAACCTCCATGATGTTTTCCATGTTTCCCAACTCTGAAAATATAATCTGGATCCTTCGCATATTCTGAGAAATGAATCAATACAGCTAAAAGATGATTTAACTTGTAGAGTTAAACTTGTAAGGATCATGGATAGGGCTGTGAAAGAACTCAGAGGGAAAAAAATTCCTTTGGTAAAAGTATTATGGAAGGAAGGTGACTCGAAAGAGGCCACATGGGAACTCAAATCCCACATAATGAAAGATCATCCAAAGCCTTTTGGAATGATGTAAATCAAATTTTGAGGACAAAATTTATAAAATGGGGAGAGAATTATAACATTCTCTCTAACCCAATAGACTTAATTAAGGTTAGAGTGCCTCGATAAAATTGATGGAATTTGTTTGATGATTTTGGAAATGATTTGAATTGATTTGAGCATAAATCTATAACACTGAAGCTCTGAAATTACTCAAGAATTGGTCTAAATAGCTAAGAAAATAATAAACATGAAACATTTATTTATTAGTCATAAAGGATTGGAATAAGTTATACTAAATTCTAGAAGATCATATAAGTTTGTTTGGCATTTTTAATAATACTGAGATAGTGTTCAAAGACCAAACTAAACAGACAAGTAGCTCAGAAAATCATAAAATTATGAGCAAATGTAAATTAAAGGATGAAGATTAATTTGGGAATGGAAACAGATTAAATGGAAATCTGAAAGCTTCGTAATTCAATTCCATAGGTTTAATTTAACTCAGGAAAAGAACACTGAAGCTTAAGATACTAATATTGCAATATAGGAATACTGGTGGAACGATAATATGGAGAATGGAAGGAAATTCTAGAATTTTCTACAATGCTTATGAAAGTTAAAAAATTCATTTATGAAAAATTAAAGTGTCCTTAGCAGATACAAGGTTATCAATTGGGTTTCAATTTCAAAAATCAACCTACGTTCCCCATTGTTCATTCTGCTGTAAAACCCACCTAATGCAAGATATTTTGCTAACTTTCTTTCACTTTCTTCACTCCCTTACGTTTCCCCTTTTCTCATTTTCATCTCTCATATTTCTATTTATCACTCTCTTCACCCTCTCATCCTCACACTGACGAGCACCGAACTCAAATAAAATTATAACCAAGTTATACCTATAGCTTGTAGCATAGGAAACAACACTGGATCGTCTCTCAAGGGTTGTAAATACAATTTGATCAGATCAAGCCAAAATTGGGGGAAGGGATTTGAGAATTCAGAACATGTAAATAATAGAATTAAAGTGAGAAATTCAATTAAAAGAGTAATCAATTCAGAAACCTATCCGAAATTAGGCTGATTCTATCATGGATCTTTCAACAAACAATTGAAGTGCATTTGAATGGTTAATTTGGATTCAACCAAAATCTCTGCATCAAATCCAAAATTCATACTAGACAATCATCTAGAATTTAATTAACAATTGACACACAAATTTGTAATTGCATAATTCATGTTAGATCTATGTTAATTTGATCTCCGAATTCAATTAACCTAGGCACAAATCAGTAACCTAACCTCTGTAATTCCTTGATTAATTTAGATCAATCAACCTAAATCTCATCACAATTCTCAATCTCAGATCGAGATCCAATCATATCAAACATAAATAGAATCACCATTCATGCATTCAAGATCAAGAAAAAGAATGAGAAATTCAAATGCAATTCAAACATAAAAATAGAACCAAGATCTCAAGAATCCAGACCATAATTTCTTCAATAATATCTGAATTGATTATAAAAGTTTATCCCTCCATAACTATCACCATGAAGGATCTTGAGGAAGAAGGAAGAAGAAAGGAGAAAGATCTGGATCAAGAGAGCAGGTGAGAAAAGTGTGGAATCAAAAATTATCTGTCAGATTTCTACTTTTACAGCTATAAAATAACTCTTATTTTGGCCTCACATTATTAGAACCCATTAGTTACAAAGCTGGGTCCATTATGAGTAATTGGGGCCAAACAACATGTCATTTAGAGGTTTACAACTTAAGTTATGGACAAAACATTCTCAAAGGGTCTCTAAACTCGTGTTCTGACTTCCAGACCCAATTAGCTCCACTAGATGTCTGATTCTACCCTTGAGCTCTCATGAAAGTTATAGAGATCTCTCTCATCTTTCCTTCAAGGTAAGATACATAATTTTTAGACATCTAGAACTCAAGATATGGCCGAAATACAGAAATAGTGTCAAACCTCAATGATGCTGAAAAAAAATCAATTAAGCTCAATTTGAACCCAAACTTACAAAATATGATCAAGCTCAATTAATTAAGTATATGGAGAGTGTAAATGACTAAAAATGAGGGTTTATTAATGTATAAATAGGCTTGATAAGTTAACCTCCCTGGTGCGGCAATTAGCAATGGGACAACATGTACTAGTTTCTGTACAAGAACCTACAAGGGTGTATGGAATTTACTCTTGTCCATGTCATCCTATAGATGCCTATCCAACTTATCCTATTGTTGCAGTAGGCATTTTTCCTTAGTAGACCCCAATATCAGCAGTCTTAATAGTAGCCCAGATATGATCTATTTTCTAGTACTTATAACCCTGGCTGCAGGGACCATCCCAACTTGAGATATGGGAATTATGGTTAGCAACAACAGCCCCAGCAACAGCAGCAATTTGGATACCAAGCTATTGGTGCTAGCAATAAATACCAACCACCTGCATTCAAACAGTAGTAACCTGTGCAGCAGTTTATCCAAGCTACTTACTTCAGCTGAGCCATCATTGGAAGATTTGATGAAACATATGGCCATAAACATCATTTAGTTCCAGCAGAATGTCAATGACACTATTCATAACCTACAGACTCAGATTGTGCAGTTAGCAACCATTGTGAATGAGCTAAAAAGTCAAGGATCAAACCAATTGCCTTCATAAACAGTCAATAACCCAATAAACAATGTGAGTGCCATTACCTTGAAAAATGGCAGAGAAGTTGATGGTCCTAGTCTACCACAACTAGAGTTACCAGTGCAACAACCAGAGATTGACTAGAAACAACAAAATTCACATAAAATAAATAGCTCTGTCTATAAATTTGTAATATAGAAGAAATGTGCAGAGAATTCTGACCTGGCCATTCCACTACCTTTCCTAAATAGGGTCACACAGTCCAAGCAGATAGCGCAAGCAGCAATGGAAAGAGAAGTCATGGGGACATTTAGGAAGGTGGAAATCAATATCCCCCTCTTGGATGCAATCAAGTAGATTCCCAAGTATGCGAAATTCTTAAAGGAGCTATGCACTCATAATAGAAAGTTGAAAGGAAATGAGAACTTGAGTATGGGAAGAAATTTTTCTACCTTAATCCAACCAAATATGCCTCCTAAATGCAAGGATCCTGGAACATTCACCATTCCTTGTATAATAGGCAACAAGTAATTTACTCATGCAATGTTGGATTTGGGTGCTTCGATTAATGTGATACCACAATCGATTTTTGAATCTCTGCTACTTGGACAATTGAAGCCAACCGGAGTAGTAATTCAGTTGGCAAATAGGACCACTGCTCATCCTGTAGGAGTTCTTAAGAATGTTTTGATAAGGGTAAATGGGTTAATATTTCCAGCAAATTTTTATATTCTGAACATGAAAGATGAATTTGCATCTAGTCAGCCGCCATTGATTTTAGGTAAACCCTTTTTGAAAACTGCCAAGACTAAGATTGATGTGCATGCTGGTACCTTTTCCATGGAATTTAGGGATAACATAGTTCAATTCAATATTGATGATGCCATGAAATATCCTTTAGAAGTGTATTCCATTTTTCAGTTAGATATCATTGATTTGCTTGTTGATGATATGCATGTTGATATGCTAACTAAATTTCTTGAAATTGGTGGATTTCTAGTATATGTGTTGCATATTCTGAAATTTTTGCTATTGTGGGAGATGATGTTGCATTTTCTGAATTTTTTTCTTCTATAAGATATGATCATGCAGTTTTGGAAGATTGTCCATAGATTATAGGTGATGCTGTAGTTAAATTAGTGATGTGTGTGAAACAACATCATGTTTTGTTCTTATTTTGCATGCATTCTTGAGCATTTTAGGCATTTTAGTTTCCCTTTTGGTTTGTTTTTCCCTTAGTTCGGATAACTGCCGTGTTTTTAGTGTTCTTGTGCAGGATTAATGTTGAATTAGCCTTAGATTGAATGGAATGCTTGCATGTTTGAAGTTAGAGCTTAATGGATAGCAATAAAGGTGCAAAAAAGGCCATTCCAGAGGGCTCCACGGCCTGCCCGTGGTCTCTACCACGGCCATGGTTCGAGGGAATCAAGAAAATGCAAAAAACTGAAACAGACTCAACCACGGCCGTGGTTGAGAGACAGCTTAACAATCCTGAGTCAAGAATCAACCACGGCCTGGCCGTGGTGGCCACCACGGCCGTGGTTCGCAGCGCAGCAGAATTTTAGTTTTTCTATTTTTATTTCTTTTGGGGGTTTTTAGCCCATAGAAGCCCTAGGCTATAAATAGATGTTCTGATTGCTATTAGGGAATGCTAGCTTGGATTGAAACCTAGTTCTAATTTGGTTTGGAAGGAGGCATATTGGAGGCTCTTGTTCTTGATCTTTCTTCCCTCTTCTCTCTTAGATTACGGGTTTGGATATCGATGAACATGTTTTCTGATTCCTTCTTCTCTATGTCTGAGTAGTTTCTTTTGTTTCTAGGATTGGGCAATGCCCTTTGATACATTGATAATGATTAATTGACGTTGTTTCCCCTTTTATTGATCTTGAATGCTCTTTGATTCAATTCTTATTGCTCTTATTCATGTGAATTTGCTGGCCACTTATTTGCATCTCATAGGCATTTAGGGACGTACTGAGAGGTGAACCTAGGTGTTGGAACCATAAGAATTGAACTTAAGGTCTAAATCACGAAAGTAGTTTTAGCCTTTTGAGGATTCAATGAATTACCACAAAGCGTAATGGGTTCAATTTAAATTCAATTACCACGAGAGTAGGAATTGG
This sequence comes from Ormosia semicastrata, assembly GCA_029884595.1. Classification (NCBI taxonomy): domain Eukaryota; kingdom Viridiplantae; phylum Streptophyta; class Magnoliopsida; order Fabales; family Fabaceae; genus Ormosia; species Ormosia semicastrata. Next base: position 66,756,179 of record JAQQTO010000061.1, on the reverse strand, counting down.
TTTTATTGGGCACGGATCTTGTATCTTGAGAAAGAACATTAACTAATTTAGGGTAATTCACCTTCAATTGAATTTCAGATTTAATAAAAGGGTTGTCAATTAGGATTTATCTTGTATCATTGTGGTATCCCAATCTTGGAAGCTTTCTTGAATCTGAATATCTTTCTTGATAAATTGCTGTTTTTGTTCTTAATTTTGCACTTTAATAATTATTTACTTAATTGCTTGGTTACTACATTCTTATCAATTAATAATTTATCCCCTTTGTTTAATTTAATTGAATTAATTAATTAATTGGTATTCATAGACACAGTCCCTGTGGATTCGATCTTTTTATTACTTGACGACGAAACCGTACATTTGCGGATTTCACGCATCAAGTTTTTGGCGCCGTTGCCGGGGACTGTGTTTTTCTTGAATATCAGTTTAATTTTTAATTTAATTATTTTAAACCTTTTTATTTTTACTATATTATTACGTTCTTGTTTTCTCTTTGACTCTCTACAGGTAATTTCTCTGGTTTATGCAAAGTACTAGACGTTCTGGGATTCTTGTTGAAGCAGATCCAGAAATTGAAAGAACTTTACGTAGAAGGAGAAGACAACAAAGGCAAAGAGTAAGAGAAATATCTGAACCACCACTTGTCATGGCAGCAGCTGAGGATAACAAACCGTTAAAAAAGTATGCAGCCCCTAATGCTCGGGGTTTGCGATCTGGAATTGCTCGGCCAAACATTGAAGCTAGGCACTTCACTATACCTCCTGCCTTACTTTCCATGATAAGGCAAAACCAATTTGGAGGTTTACCCTCGAAGGACCCAAATGATCATGTGGAGATGTTCTTAGAATTTTGTGAGACTCTCAAAATTGAAGGTGCCTCAGTTGATGCCATTCGCCTCCGATTGTTTCTATTATCATTAAGGGACAAGGCTAGAGCTTGGTTAAAATCGGTACCCACCGATACATTAACCACATGGAATCAATTGGAGCAAGCATTCTTGAATAAGTTCTTTCCTCTTTCCAAGACTGCACATCTTAGAACTTAAATAACAAGCTTTGTTCAAAGAGACGGAGAATCATTATCAGAAGCTTGGGATAGATACAGGGGGCTGTTGGAAGCTTGCCCGCATCATGGACTAGAGAAGTGGTTGATTGTCCACACCTTCTACAATGGTTTGGAATATTCGTCGAAGGTGTCTCTTGACTCCGCAGCTGGTGGAGCTCTGATGAATAGAAGGCTCACAGAGGCTTATGAGATTATTGAGAGTGTTGCTTCGAATCATCACCAATGGGCTAGTGAAAGAGGTAACAACCCGAGAAAGCTCTCGGAAGGTAAGTTTGAGGTAGATGGTGTTGATTTAATTATGTCAAAGTTTGATTCTTTGAATAAACATTTTGACATGCTTGAGAAAGCTCATGTAAATGTCATAGGTGCCTCTAACAATTTTTGTGAGATTTGCGGAGCACAGGGACATATTGGTGTTGAATGCCAAGTTGGAATAGGATCCTCACATGGTGCACAGGTGGAGCAAGTGGAATCCTGCCACAATTTCTATGACATTCCACCAAAGGTGTGCAATGATCCATATTCACAGACTTACAATCCCAGTTGGAGGTCTCATACCAACTTCTCCTATCGGAACAATCCAAATCAAGCTGGACAAGGTAGTGCTCAACCCTCTATTGGTTTCCCCCAGGTACAAAAGTCTAAACTTGAAACTCTCCTTGAAAATTTTGTAGAGAGTCAAACCAAGCAAAATGAAGAGTTTAGGCACCATGGTCAAGTTGTTACTGAGGCCATTAGAGAGTTGTCAGCTAAGGTTGACAATTTGGCCATTCATAATAAGATGTTGGAAACCCAGATTGCCTACCAAGCGAGCACTTCACATAGGCAACAAGGTAAGTTTCCTGGTCAACCAGAAATAAACCCAGGGAATGAACATTGTAAGGCTGTGAGTTTGAGGAGTGGAGAGAAGTTAGAGAATCCCAAGGGTAAGGGGGAGAGTGACAAAGATGAGGGGACTGAGGAAAAAGAGACTAAGACACAGCCCTTAGGTGAGGAGGAAACAAATGAGAAAGTGTCTAAGTATGAACCCCCTGAACCTTACCAACCCCCGGTTCCCTTCCCTTAAAGATTGGCCAAGGCCAAGCTAGATAAGCAGTTTGGGAAGTTTCTTGAGGTCCTTAAGAAGTTGTACATTAATGTACCCTTCACTGAGGCATTGCAACAAATGCCTACCTATGCTAAATTTCTTAAGGACATTTTGTCTAATAAGAGAAAGCTAGAGGAGTATGAGACCGTAGCGTTAACTGAGGAGTGTAGCGCTTTAATTCTAAATAAGTTGCCTCCTAAACTCAAAGATCCTGGCAGCTTCTCTATTCCTTACTTGATTGGGAATACCAGTTTTGATAAAGCTCTGTGTGATTTGGGGGCTAGTGTTAGTCTTATGCCCCTTTCTGTGTGTAAAAAGTTAGAAGTGGGTGAGCTGAAACCCACAACTATCTCTCTTCAATTGGCGGATCGGTTAGTCAAGTACCCCATAGGCATCTTGGAGGATGTTCCCATTAAGGTTGGTAAGTTTTATATGCCAGTGGATTTTGTTGTACTTGATATGGAAGCTGATGCTACAATGCCAATCATACTTGGGCGCCCATTCCTTGCCACTGGATGGGCAATCATTGATGTCCATGAAGGAAAATTGACTTTGCGATTGAATGATGAGGAAGTAGTTTTTGATGTTTTTAATTTTGAAAAAAATTCTAATTCCTTAAATTCATGTAATCGCATTGATGCTACTAAAGTTGTGGATAGTGTTGTGCTTTCAGGTATACAGGAATCAGTGACTGATGCTATGCCCTGCAAGGAAGGACCTAAGAAGCATAGTGACAAGTGTGACGAGAAGCGTGAATTTAAAATCGAGGATAAAGTCCTTGTTAATAACTCACTTCTATGTTTCTGTCCTAGTAAGTTATGGTTGAAATGGTCTGGACCATATGAGATTATTCGAGTTTTATCCTACGGTGTGCTTGAGGTGAAGAAATAAGGTAATAAGCCTTTCATGATTAATGGTCAGAGAGTGAAACACTTTGAAGGAGTGGGGACTGAGCATTACTCCGTTAACATCACCTGAGCACAGAAACCAGACCAAAGTCAAGCTAATGACTTTAACAAGCGCTTCTTGGGAGGCAACCCATGTTTTCTTGTTTTTCTATTTTATTTCATCTTTTTCTTTTAATTTTGCATTTTAGATTGTTGTTTGATCTTTATCTTGTGGATTTTGTTTAGGTTTGACCTATTTTGAGGCTCAAATTAGTAGGAAAGTGAAGTCAGAAGGTTCCACACCCAGCTCATGAAAAATTCCATGGCCATGGATTGAACACCAGAAGTTTTTCCACCACCACAGTGAGTTCTTTTCTTTTCTTTTATCCCTTCGCTTGTTTTAGATTTTTACATTGGGGACAATGTAGGTTCTAAGCTTGGGGGGATATTTTCATATTTTCATTTATTCTCATATTTTCGTATTTTTATTTTAGATAATTGGCATTTTCATTTTCATTAGTTTCATGCATTTTCATGTCTTGTTTTGCATTGTATTTTCATGTTGCATTTTCACACCATCATATCTCTTGGGTTTTTGATTGAACTTGTGCCCCTCTCTTTTGAGGATTTTGAGATGGTATTGATTTGGAACCCAATAGTTAATTCTTGTGATAGGCTACAGGCATTGTTTTAATTGATAGTAGCGGTGATCTTTTGATAGTTGATAATTAGCATAATGTTCTCTGAATTTGTGCTTCTCATTGAATTTTTAAATCTCTAAATGTGAGTTTTGAGCCTATATGAGATATATGCACTATATGATTTTTGTTCCCATTCTTTGTGTTGAGTGATATTCTTCATTGATCATGTACTCTAGAACTTGATTTGAAACCTTTTTGAGGCAAAATTTTTGGTTGCATGCTTGAATGTGATTAAGGCATTTTTGGTATTTTTCTGGCCTTCTAAAATTGTTACACTTTCATCCTCTAGTTGCCCATTTTTAGCCTACTGCATACTTGTTTTCTTAATACCTATGCTGAAACATTGTTGGTTATCATTTAGAATATTAAATGGAGCGAATTGGGCTTGAAAGTTGTTTGAAAGTTGTATTGGAAATTATATGTATTTCAGCTTCCTCTTCCTCAAAAAAAAAAAGAGAAAAAGAAAATAAAAGAAAATCATAAGATGAAAGCTTGAAAAAGAGGAGAAAGAGAAGAAGGAAAAGAAAAGAAGAAAATTCTTTGAAATGTGGAGTTATGTTTTAGATTGAAAAATTGTCTTTGCTCCATTTATGTTCTATTGGATTTCTTGTGTTTATTAAAAATCTTGATGAGCCCTTTATGTATACCTTCCTTTCTCTACCCTACCTAACATCATTCCCATGGCCCCATTACAACCCTTGAAAGACCTTTTGATTCTTGCATGCATGCCGATTATTAGTGGAAATTTGGTTTCTTATCAAGCATATGGAAGTGCATTTTCTTTGATGGATTTTGAGCGTATGGTTTTCACCCTTAAACACTTTGAGTGTGGTTAGTAGAGTGAACTTGATTCAATTAGTGAGGATGCATGATTTCTGAGAACTTAGCCTCTAATTGGACTTGATTTTGATTACCTCTCAGATTCTTTGTTTGTCTTAGCCTATTGCTTGGATATTGTTTTCTCGGGTTCCTCATTCATTATTTTCTTTTGATCCCACTTCTTGGTTTTGCTTTAATTTTGCTTGAGGACAAGCAAAGTCTTAAGCTTGGGGGGATTTGATGTGTGTGAAACAACATCATGTTTTGTTCTTATTTTGCATGCATTCTTGAGCATTTTAGGCATTTTAGTTTCCCTTTTGGTTTGTTTTTTCCTTAGTTCGGATAACTGCCGTGTTTTTAGTGTTCTTGTGCAAGATTAATGTTGAATTAGCTTTAGATTGAATGGAATGCTTGCATGTTTGAAGTTGGAGCTTAATGGATAGCAATAAAAGTACAAAAAAGGCCATTCCAGAGGGCTCCACAGCCTGCCCGTGGTCTCTACCACGGCCATGGTTCGAGGGAATCAAGAAAATGCAGAAAACTGAAACAGACTCAACCACGGCCTAGCCGTGGTGGCCACCACGGCCGTGGTTAAGAGACAGCTTAACAATCCTGAGTCCAGAATCAACCACGGCTGTGGTTCGTAGCGTAGCAGAATTTTAGTTTTTCTGTTTTTATTTCTTTTGGGGGTTTTTAGCCCATAGAAGCCCTAGGCTATAAATAGATGTTCTGATTGCTATTAGGGGATGCTAGCTTGGATTGAAACCTAGTTCTAATTTGGTTTGGAAGGAGGCACATTGGAGGCTCTTGTTCTTGATCTTTCTTCCCTCTTCTCTCTTAGATTTCGGGTTTGGATGTCGATGAACATGTTTTCTGATTCCTTCTTCTCTATGTCTGAGTAGTTTCTTTTGTTTCTAGGATTGGGCAATGCCCTTTGATACATTGATAATGATTAATTGACGTTGTTTCCCCTTTTATTGATCTTGAATGTTCTTTGATTCAATTCTTATTGCTCTTATTCATGTGAATTTGCTGGCCACTTCTTTGCATCTCATAGGCATTTAGGGACGTACTGAGAGGTGAACCTAGGTTTTGGAACCATAAGAATTGAACTTAAGGTCTAAATCACGAAAGTAGTTTTAGCCTTTTGAGGATTCAATGAATTACCACAAAGCATAATGGGTTCAATTTAAATTCAATTACCACGAGAGTAGGAATTGATTTAATTGGGCACGGATCTTGTATCTTGAGAAAGAACATTAACTAATTTAGGGTAATTCACCTTCAATTGAATTTCAGATTTAATAAAAGGATTGTCAATTAGGATTTATCTTGTATCATTGTGGTATCCCAATCTTGGAAGCTTTCTTGAATCTGAATATCTTTCTTGATAAATTGATGTTTTTGTTCTTAATTTTGCACTTTAATAGTTATTTACTTAATTGCTTGGTTACTACATTCTTATCAATCAACAATTTTATCCCCTTTGTTTAATTTAATTGAATTAATTAATTAATTGGTATTCATAGACACAGTCCCTGTGGATTCGATCTTTTTATTACTTGACAATGAAACCGTACACTTGCGGATTTCACGCATCAATTAGTAGACTTAATTTCTTGAACTAGATTGATACCTTCAGTGCAGCAACCACCTACCCTTGAGTTGAAAGCCATTGAAGCATTTTCAAAGAAAGGAGAAGAGCACGGGATGACGGTCACTACTGTGGTTGATTTTGTTTTTGGGCCATTGTCCAACATAAACAATGAAAATAAAGTTGATCAAGTCCAAATATTGCATTCTAGTGGAGAAGCCAAGGAAATTAAGGAAAGCCAATGGGACCCTAGTGGAAGTCTCTCCCTCTACCTCTTTTGATAAGAATGTTTCTTATTTTCTCTCTCTTATTTTACTTGTCCTAGATTAATTGAAAATTTTGATGGATATTATTTTTCTTTTAAACTTTACATTGAGGACAATGTAAAATTTAAGTGTGGGGGAGGAATTTTAGCATTCTGTTTTAGTTATTGTTTATAATTTTAATGCTGCTATTTTTGCTATTTTTATTCTTACTATTTCTATTTTGCTAATTTTTTTGTTAATGTTTTGTTATTTTCTTTTAATTTTTTGGTTCTTCTTTTTTTGTTTTTATTTCTATTTTATGAAATAAAATTTTTTTCTATTTTTAATTTTCTATTTCGACGTTTCTTGTTTTTATTGTTAATTTTTGTTTCATTATTTTTCTATTGTTCACTTTATTTATATTTTCTTGTGCTTAATTTTATTTGTCTTAATTTTCCATTTCTATTTTTAATTTTTTGATACTTGATTTTCTATTTTTGTTTCTAATTTTAGTCATGTTGTTGATTTTTGTTTGCTTCTATTTCTACTATTTATGTTATTTTTCTGTTACTATTTTTGTTTTCTATTTTTAATTCTATTTTCTATTTTTAATTACTTTCTGATGAATTTTTGAAATTTGTGAAGTTTATGAGTTTGAAACAATTGAAATTCAAGGTTCTTAGCAAGATTGAATAAATTTTCTTCCTTCTTAAATTTGACATACTTGGTTTTGGATGTTGAATTGGTGAATTGAGTTTGATAGATGTATACCTTGTGAGACTTTGAGTTCTTTGATGGATAGATTTAACATTTATGTCATTCTCTTCTTTATTATGTGATTTTCACTCATGTCAATTGATCACTCTAGAACTTATTTTGATTCTTTTTTAAGCTACATTTTCACTTGCATGCATGAACATGATTGAGACATTCTTTCTTGAATTAGCTGCTTTGGCAAAATAGTCAACCCTGCATCATTTCCCTTAGATTAACCCCATTGAGCCTATTTCCTTATTCTTTGTCTTTGCTCACTACATGCCTTATGTGAAAAATCAAGTTTTTACCTTACCTTAGGGAATAGGAGAGCATTGGTTCATTTTCACTAGAGGAGCTCTCTTGGTTGTTGGTAATTAATAGTTCAAAGTCTTGGTGGAAAAAAAAAGAGCCAAATGAAAAGAAAAAAAATAAAAAAATAGAATGTAAAAAGAAAAAAAAAGAGAAAAGGAAAAAGAATAAATGCAAAAAGGTTGTGAAAGAAAAAAATAAATAAATAAGAGAAGGAATATGTAAAGAGAATGTACAGTATATAGATTTGGGGGAGATAAAATGTCATGTTCGTCAATAGAATTGAGTTCCTTTCCAATGCTTTTTTATTCTCTTGGGTGTTTAACTTGTCATATTCATATTGTTTCCTTCCCTTACCTTGGCCCCATTACAACCTTGAATAAAGTCCTCTTAATTTGTGTATGCATGTGCTTGGGTAGTGGAAAAGTAGAAGATAAGCAAGCTTATAGTAGTACAATTTTCATGGGTTGGATTGAGTGAAATACTTACCTTGTAAACACTTGAGGGATTGAGAGTGTATCTTTTGAGGATCTATCATTCTTGATTCATACTTTTCAAATTGAAGATACCTTCCTTGTTTGTTTGAGATGTGAATAAATTTTACCTCATGAATGCTTTGTTCCTTTAAATCTTTGGTGCTCTTCTTGCTTATTACTTTTGTATTCTTGAATGTCATTGGAATTTGAGTCTTTTAGAGTTTTTAGCTTTTGAGTTTATATTATTTTTCTTTGTTCCCTAGTTTTGGTCTGATGTGATTTGTCCAAGAGTGCAAAAAGCTAAGTGTGAGAGAATTTGATAATCACATATTTTATACATTAATAAACCCTCATTTTTAGTCATTTACACTCCTCATGTACTTAATTGATTGAGCTTGGTCATGTTTTGTAAGTTTGGGCTCAAATTGGGCTTGATTGATTTTTTTCCAGCATCATTGAGGTTTGATGTTGTTTTTGTATTTCGACCATATCTTAAGTTCTAGATGTCTAAAAATTATATATCTTACCCTGTAGAAAAGATAAGAGAGAACTCTACAACTTACATGAAGAGCTCTAGGGCAGAATCAGACATCTAGTAGAGCTAATTAGGCCTAGACATTAGAACATGAGTTTAGAGACCCTTTGAGAATGTTTTGTCCATAAATTGAGTTGTAGACCTCCAAATGACATGGGGTTTAGGCCAATTACTCATAATGGACCCAACAATGATATTAGGCCAAAATAGGAGTTAGTTTATAGCTATAGAAGCAGAAATTTGAGAGACAGTTTTTTATTCCACATTTTTCTCACCTTCTCTCTAGATCTAGATGTTTCTCTCTTTTTCTTCCTTCTTCCTTCTTCCTCAAGATCCTTCACGGTGATAGCTATGGAGGGCTAAACTTCTGTAATCAATTTGGAGATTCTTGAAGAAATTGTGGTTTGGATTCTTAAGATTTTGGTTCTATTTATGTGTTTGAATTGCATTTGAATTCCTTTTCTCCTTCTTCTTCTTGATCTTGAATGCATGAATGGTGATTCTGTTTATGTTTAATCTAATTGGATCTCGATTTGAGATTGAGAATTGTGATGAGATTCAGGTTGATTAATTTGAATTAATCAAGGAATTACAAAGGTTAGGTTACTGATTTGTGCCTAGGTTAATTGAATTCAGAGATCAAATTAACATAGATCTAACATAAATTGTGCGATTGCGAATTTGTGTTTTAATTATTAATTGAATCCTAAATGATTGTCTAGTATGAATTCTAGATTTGATGTAGAGATTTCAGCTGAATCCAAATTAAGCATTCAAATACACTTCAAATGTTTGTTGAAAGATCCATGATAGAATCAACCCTATTTTGGATAGATTTCTGAATTGATTGCTCTTTTAATTCGATTTCTCACTTTAATTTTGTTATTTACATACTCTAAATTCTCAAATGCCTTCACCCAATTTTGGTTTGATTTGATCAAAATTGCATTTACAATCCTTGAGAGACGATCTGGTGTTGTTTCCTATGCTACAAGCCATAAGTATAACTCGTTTACAATTTTGATTAAGTTCGGTGTTCGTCAAAATTTTAGTGTTGTTGTCGGGGATTGTTTGTTGCAATCTAATCATATTAAGTGACCTTACTAACTCTTGTTCTTACTAACAATTAACTCTTATTTAATCCATAATTGTTGCATTGAATTTTGCTATTAATCATTGGTTATTGTTACATTGCTGATGAGGACCTAATGGGAGTACCTACTAATTGGACCCATGACAAGAACAAGAACTAAGAAGGCCTAAGAAGCCTTGAAACAAATGGGGGAAACTATGTTGGAAGCAAGCCCAAGTCTTGAAACCATAGGTTCTGAAGATGTCAATTGCTTGATTCAAGATGAAAACCAATGAAGTTGGGCTGCCCAAGTGTGTACACGAATTTTATAGTTTGTATGATTGATTTAGAGTGTCTATTTAAGTTAAATAAGCATTAGGCATGATAGTACTAAGTTAATAAGCACTTAGGTGAAGTTAAGTTCCACTAAGCTTTGCCTTTAGTGGGAATTTAATGCTTTTTAGTGGGGCTGATTGTATTTATTTTGTTTTATTAGCTTTGTTAAAAACATGACAAAGAAGAGTGACCATCGGCTTGCATGCCTTTCGTAACTTCTAGAATGAATTAATACAACACTTAAGCATAATAAGTTTCATGCACTAATTGCCATCAATACCAATTAGTTGAGGCATTAATGTAAGCATTAGTGGGGCTGCTAGGGTTAGGAGAGTCACCTTAGGCTGATTTGTAATGACCTTTAGTTAGCACTACGCTAGCCATTCTCTATATAATGTACCTGAATTGGATGAATAAAAAAAACTAGGATTTGATGTTCAATTTGGTTTGTCCAATTGTGAGAGTATTCCTCTCTTAGGTTCTTGACTAGGCCATAGATCTTATCAATAGTTTCTCTTGTGGCGATCACTAACTTTGGTTTATCAATCAATCCTTGATTGTGGCACCAATCCATTTCTTATTTCCATCTCTCGTCTTAACGATTTTCCTTTGTTAATTTCGTTTTTCCTTTGTGCCCATTCAATTACAAGCATCAATTTGCAAGAATCTCAAACAATCCTAAGCTTGTGCAAATTCCACCTAGATAGATCCGTAAAAGTGAAACCATGGTAAGTGGAATCACATCAATTGCCTTCTGTTACTGTTGATTATTCTTTTCCTTCCCTTATTGATAATTGCATTGCAAGATTTTCTTATAAGTGTCATTCAATCATTTTGGACGTGTTCCTACCTGCCTAACATTGTTTTATACCCAGCTAACACTTTTTCGCCTAGTTTCTGATTTCTTTTGGTGCAGGGAGAGACTAGTGTTGATTTGACTATGGAGTTTGGAGCTGAGACTTGGTCCCCAAGGTTAAATCATCATTCTGAGCAAAGTGATCCTTTTGGGGATCATCCCTCAGATTTTAGCCAAATTCCATCATCTGACAAGGTTTTTGAGAAAACTGAGGACATAACAATAATTTCAATAATTATTTTGATAACTCAGAATGACATGATTTTTTACCAGTTGCTAGAAAAAAAATCAATTAACCCATCCAATCATAGCCATTGGTTATCATTGACTATGCTCTTTTTCCTAAATTTCATCGTTTTGAACACTTTTTTAATTTTTGAAATATTTTCTTTGCATGATAATTGTCTAAATCAGTGTAGTTTTCGTTCTGTGGTGGTCCCATAATTTTTAAAATTCATTTGATGTGTTTTTCATTTTTTAAGCCATTTCTGTAGTTTAAAATTGTGTGTTTTTGTGTTTTTGGCATTTTGACACCTCTACAGCCCTCAGTAGTGCATGACTAGGTCTAATTCTGATAACTTGCTTGATTTTGATCCTAAGGTTGATAAGACTTTACATGCACTGATTAGAGCTCATAAGCTTAGTCAAAGAATTGCTTCTGAATTTGATTTTGACATTGAATTTGTCAGACCATCCGAGAGCTTAAGTGATTTTGAAACCATAACTGATAACATGCATAATAGGACTCTTAAAGAGCTTGCTGCCCCTGATGTCACTTATCAACCATTATGCATTCATTATCCTGATATTGATGCTGACTTTGAATTAAATTCTGGGCTAATCCATTTGCTGCCTAAGTTTCATAGACTTGCAAATGAGGATCCCCACAAGCATTTGAAGGAGTTCCATGTTGTATGCTCAACCATGAGACCTCAAGGCATCTATGAAGAACACATCAAGCTACGAGCATTCCCTTTCTCCCTTGCTGATGTAGCCAAGGACTGGCTTTATTATCTTTCACCAGCTTCTGTGACTTGCTGGAATGATATGAAGAAACTATTTTTAGAAAAGTTTTTCCCTGCCTCCAGAGCTTGATGAGGGTTTATTAATATATAAACAGGCTTGATGAGTTAACCTAACTGGTGCGGAAATTAGTAGCGGGACAACATGTACCAGTTTTGTTACAAGAACCTACAAGGGTGTGTTGAATTTGTTCTTGTCTATCTCATCCTACAGATGCCTGTCCAACACTTCAGGAAGATAATTCTGCCACCTAAGCCTATCATGTTGCTGCAACAGGCATTTTTCCTGGTAGACCTCAATATTAGCAATCCCAATAGCAGCCCAGATATGATCCATTTTCTAGTACTTATAACCCTGGCTGGAAAGACCATCCCAACCTGAGATATAGGAATTCTGGTCAACAAGAACAGTCCTAGCAACAACAGTAATTTGGATACCAAGCTGCAAGTCCTAGTAACAAATACTAATCACCTACATTCAGACAGCAGCAACCTGTGTAGCAGTCTATCTAAGCTACTCTAGCCGAGCAATCATTGGAAGATTTGATGAAACAGATGGCCACAAACAACATTCAGTTCCAGCAGAATGTCAATGCCATCATTTAGAACCTACAGACTCAGATTGGGCAGTTCACAACCACTGTGAGTGAGCTAAAAAGTCAAGGATCGAGCCAAATGCCTTCACAAATAGTTAATAACCCAATAGGCAATATGAGTGCCATTACCTTGACACCAGCAGAAAAAGAAAGCAAATAAAGTAAGAAAAATAAGAGGGAAACAAAGGAAGAAGAAGAAGGAACAAGCCGAGCAAAGAAAGCTAAGAAAGAAAATTAGAAAGTGACTACAAACTAGGTAGGGGTGTTTTCTTAAACTTTGCTCACTAAAACTAGATTTCTTATGGTTTTGAAAAAAAACTTATTTGAATGATGGATTTTAAACCATGATCTTTATAAGATATGATATTGAAACTAAGTTTACTCTTGAACTTGAAATGATGAAGATTTTGAGTTTGCAAAAGATGTGAACTTATGGATTTTGAGTTACCCATGCTTGTTATGTCATTTCGTGAAGTTATGATTTAATGTTTGTGGTGTTTTGATTTGATGTTGATATGAAAATGGTTGGTTTTGGAGTCCCCCTCTCTTGTACTCTATTTTCACACTCTAGAATTGCCTAAATAACCGATTATGGACAAGCCATAATCAGTTATTGGCACAAGCAGAAGATTTCCTAAGCCTTCAATAATCGGTTATGGCATGGCCTAATCGGTTATTGAGGCATGACAGAGGCTCACGTTTTTGCAATAACTGGTTAGAGTTGATGCCTAACTGGTTATTCTCTTTGACAGAGAGCTTAAATAAGCTCATAACTGATTACCTAAAGAAGGGTACCCGGTTATTGGCTTATGGAAATGAGTTATGGGACATAAAATCTGGCTTGTTAGCCATTGATAACTTGTTAGTACCTTGTGATAACCAATTATCTCACTTAAAAACATGAATCCAAGATTGATGCAAGAGCAAGGGACCTCAAGAAAACTTGACCTTATGAATGATTGGTCAAAATATGCTTAATTTATGATATGAACGATGACATAATGGGTTATTATATTGCATATATGATGAAATAATGAGGTCTTGTGCCATGATATGAGATGATGAGATAAATATCATAGTGTATAATTAATTTGATCATTATGCATGGGATCATGATATGAGATTGATGATTTGAGAAAAGACTTTTATGATGTTTTTGCATCAAGGGAGATTGAATAATAGATTTGATTATTGATGATAAGAGAAATATTCATATGCATATTATTGCATGATTGATGAATTGATGAATGAGATGAATGACTCAAAATGAGATTTGCTTTTTATGAGTAACCCATTATCTAGGATATCCTTGGTCCTAGGAAGAGACTTAGAAAAGGGTGGTTGAGGATGGATATTTCCTTACCACCTGAGTTATTGAGGCTAAGGACGAATAATTCCCTCCCACTTTACCTGAGCTCCTCCTAGATGAAGTGTAGTTGAGGATAGATAATTCCTTCTCTACTTGAGGCATTCCTGGATTAAAGATAGTGTGAGGAAGGAAGATACCCTCCCTATCAAAGTAGTTGAGGATGGATAATTCGCTCTCTACTCACAACTTTGGAATGACGATGGATAATTCCCTCATAAGTTGTGTTCCCTCTCTACTCACAACTCTGAAATGAGGATGAATAATTCCCTCATAAGTTGTCGATTTGATTTGGGTTACTCTGACTTCGAAGTAGCTTTGTGTGGCAAATGATAGTCATAAATAGGTTGATGTGCACTAACCTAAAAGCAGGCTACTACTAAGTGAATGGTATTGTGATGCTAGTACCCCTTCCATACCTTGATTTGAGATGAAACATGTGTCCTAATGATTTAAGATATGAATCTTGATAAATGATATTTCTTGATATGATTTGATAATTGATGCTACAAATGACATTTCTTGCTATTTGATGAAATGTTTTACGATTTGATGACTCGAGACTTGATCATTTGAATTATGATTTGATGACATGAGATTTGATAAGATTTGATAAAATAACTATGACTTGAGACATAAGTTTTGATTAATGAGATTCCTTGATATGAATTCAAATGATTTTGATAAAGGATATAAAATGAATCTCTGTTTCGGGAAAAGGAATGACTCGATTTAGTTTTAGCCACCTTCCAACGGATTATACATTAATGATTTGAAATGATTTTTTCCTGAAACAGGTAGAATTATTGTGATGACATGATTTTAATAAACTACTAAGAATTTCATAATTCTCACCCCCCCTATTTCTATGATTTCCATGATAATTCTAGGCTAGATCCACTCCGCCAAGCAAGATGGAGCTTTAGCATGAATAATTAGTTAGTGCTTTGCTTAGATTTTAGTAATTAGTTATAGTGATTTTGTACCATAAGGCAATCTATGTATATAATGTTCAAGGATGTACATTTTGTATAAATTTCATTTCTTAATATATGTATATTATGCTTCCACGAACGATTCATATTTTAATATTTATTCAAATTATGTTTACAATAAAATTGATGATATTCATAAGTAATATACCAAATTCTAATTACTGATATGTAAGCTAGATACGTCATTTGTAACACCCCAAATTTTAGACTATGTTGCAAGAGCTGATAGAATCACACTACTTTGTGTTTTCTGTGCATTATAAAAATAATTTGATTATTCCGATACTATTTGTGATTATTTTGTGTGATTTGCTCTGGTCAAGAAAATAATAATTTTCGGTAGGGGAAATTCTTGTCTGATTATTTAGAGACGGGGATCTTACTTAACCCGAATCTGAGTAACACATAAAAGAATCTCTTAATTTTTAGAATTTATCTATAAAATAATTCTATTTTACTGATAAATATATGTTGCTTGATGCATAGCTGTTATTGCTATGAATTATTTTGACCCTAAGATAGTTTAATTTGCCATTATACTCAACCGACCAAAATTTGAATTCCCAATTCGACCAAAATTCTTGGGATAAGATCCCAACCCGACAGAAGTTCCTCAAGATTTCCTCTAACTGTTTTCATTTCAAGTCTATTTTCGATAAGTCTATTTCGACAATCCAAGATTTTTGAAGATCTTGACACCGACAGAATTCGGACAAGGTCCAAATACTTTTGAAGACATGTTTCTAACATTTTGATCCCGTCGGATTTAATTAATAATACTACATGTAAGCATATACTAATGGTGAGTTGAATCCGACACCTTCAGAGCATTTTCCCGACAACATCAATCGGTAGTTCGACAAAACCCAAAATACCTCAAGACTGGATGAAACTGATTCTCAATTCTTGAATCAGAAATCAAAGATTTTGGCTGTTATGGCTGTCTCTTCCGACAAAGACCATCTATTCCGACCAAGACCATCTTTTCGACAGAAGACCATCTATTAAAAACATGGGAGAAGTCCTCAGGTTCGACAAAGCGATGGACGTTCTGTTAGCAAAGAACCAGTTAAGAACAATATGGTTCTCCTTTTCCCTAAATCTTGTTGGACGATTCTACAAATCAAAATGAAGATGTTTATATTCATCGAAATATACCTTTTAAAACAATGCCAAAGTCCGTCGAAATGGGATCTTTTAAGACAATGTCATATCCATCGAATTTGGACTTCTATCCAAATACGTCGAATTTAATCTTCTTACTATTTGGTACCATGTTAAAATCATTTAATTGGATCTTTTAATTATTAAGTACCAAGTTAAAATTTGTCGAGTGAGGATGCTAGTATCAGTTAAGTGAAAATGTCAATATTCGTCGAGTGAGGATGCTCATGTCTGTTGAGTTAGAATGTCAATTTCCGTTGAGTGGGGATACCAATGTCCATCGAATTTGAATGATAATGTTCGTCGAATTATGGTGCTAACGACCGTCGAGTAAGAATTCCTGATTTCAGTAGAAAAACTTCTCTAATGTCAAAATCCGTCGAATTTGATCTTCTGACCATATAGTATTTCGTCGATTCGATAATTGGAAGATTTCTCCAACATCAACATCTGTTCGACGAATTAGGATATTTGTTGATCTTTTCAAGTTCATCTGACAGCCTTTCATTTTCGTTTGACAGAATCACCATTCGACAGAGTTCTCATCCGACAACACTTGATTTTAACGATTCTTGGGGAAATGATGTTCTCCCATCTTACCAAATTTTGTTATGTCATTTTTCGTCGAAAATTTCCTTGGAAACTCACGTTCATGCAGCAATTTGGAGGGGTTCTACGTCGGCCACGTAGCAGCTTGAAGGAGGTTCTACAAGGTTCTTGAACAATCCAATAACCTTGAAAGTCAAATAAATGACATCAGCCACGTGCATTCAGAATAAGATATTTTACTTCATGTAAATCCTAAACTTTATTTAAGCTTATCCCACGGCAACCGCCTCATAATTTTACTCTCATAAAATTACATTCTCTCTCACATCAAAAAGTATTCATCTTTTTCTCTCAAAAATCCTACGAACCTGAGCAATCATTTTCTTCTTTTTCTCTTCATTGGTTTGGCCAGGTATCCTACGAACACTATCCATCACCTGTAATTTTCATTCTCACCACTTCCTAAAGCCAAACACCATTCTAAACACTTTCATTTAGAAAGTTTTCACAAAATCCCACTCTAAGTGCTTCAAAATCCAATTTCTATCTTACTTCCTTGAAGGAATTGTTGTGGCTTGTACGAAAACAAGGAGAAGGAGAAGAGCTTAAAAAGCTTGAATCATCTATTTTCTATCTTGTTCTTCAAAGCTTAAGTTTGAAGCCTTGAAGAAGCTCTTGGTGGAGAAAATTTGATTGAAGGAGACATACAAGGAACTTGGAGGTTCTTCAAGAGGTAAGAGGGAGATTACCCTCATCAACCATGTGTTGGTGGTGAGGAATGTTTGTGTTGTGGTGAAGAAATCCATAAGGATTCATTCACTTGATTGTTTATTATTTTTCCTAATTGAGATTGATTATATGTGCAAGCATGTCTAATATTGTTTATTGTTTTTCCTAATTGAGATTGATTATAGATTGATTATTCGGGAAAATGTGAACCCGTACAGTGCTTTGAAACAGATTTGTCCGGTGGGACTTATCTGTATATTTTTGCCATGAGGGCAAGCCATGAGGGCAAATTTTTATATGCTATGAGGGCATTTGCGTAAATACGCATATTTTATACCATTGAGGGTATTTTGGTAATTTCTTATTTTTGATCATGCATTGAGTTAATGCCAATTTTGGTGGATTGATTGATGAGGTGAATCACATCGTATTGTCGATGCGATAAGCGTAGTGTGGTTCAATTTTGAATGAACTTGGAGACATTGGTGTGCATTATTCCATATGTGGCCAGGGGGTAGCTCCTTCTGGGCCGTGGTACGTGGTAACACACTAGTGTTCTCGACAAGCACTATACTTAATCGAGATTTGAGAGGACTATTTTTACTGCCTGTAGTTACACGATGTTGTGACTGTGTACTACGCCATGGTGTTTTAGTGGGCTATAGACACAAAGTATTGACAGTGCAATAGCAATCACAATGATCAGTTATAGACACAAAGTGTTGACAGTGCAATAGCTGGTCGGGGTAGTCAAGCTATAGACACAAAGGGTGGACAGGGCAATAGCCGGTCAAGGGCAAGATATTAGAACTTTCGATCATTCTCTCTGATATTGATGTGTGTGTTGTAGCTCCATGGAGTAGGATCGTGTCACATTGCATATGTCTATATGTGGTACATTATTATTGTTTATTGGTGATCTTTTATCTGTGATCTTTTATTTGTGATATTATATGTTGTTATTGTATTTAATCTTTATTTTATATTATTATGATTTATCATTATGGCATTTTATATGGTATGAATTGTTATATCTATCCCGATAATGTTATTGCTGTTTATTTAATTACAATATATGCTTATTAGAATTAATTGTAAATTGATAACATGACTAAATTTGTGATATCTATGTGTATGGAATGACCTTGTCATTCGAATCATTCTTTGCTACCGACTTGGTATTGGTGAAAGGGATCTCACCTCTTTCCTGTATTACTTGTTGTGTTTGTATTCGTTAAATTTATATAGTAGGCAGAGCACATTCTTAAACCTATGGGAGACAATATTCTGAAGACGGTGACGGCGTCAAGGAGTGGTCTTCCAGACTTCAATAGGATGCAGTTGGTGAAGAAGCAGGACATGTTAGGTTGGGTTTTTCTCGTTAGTGTTGTTACCGTGCTATTAGTAGTAACCTTCATTGGGTTTGCTACTGTTTCTCTGAGTCTGTAAATGTTATGTTTCAAATTGTTGTTGAATATTTTGTGGCATATATGACATGTGTATAAATCAATTCAATATAATTTCTGTTTTACTTATAATTTTTGGTAAGTTTATATTTCCGCAAAAAGAAATTTTAAAATTTAACTTTTAGAATTCAAAGCTTTTATAAAATGATTTAATTTGGTTTTATGTTTTATTAAAAAAATGTGACGCCCTATGGAGGGTGTTACATCATTAGTACTTGTATTTGGGATGTTACACTTTCCTCCCTTCTTACCTATTAAAATAATTCCCGAACACTTGGAAGTGGTTTGTTTCCAAGGATCCTCCCACGTACTTCATTAAGATCCTTGTTAAGTCCAAGAAAGAATTTGTAGATCCGAGCTTTCTCCATAAGTTTCTTGTATTGCTTGCTATCTTCAGGGCACTTCGACTCCACTTCCTCATTGATGTTAGGTTACTGCCAGTATTGAGTGAGAGTGGTGAAATATTCGGTGACTGTGGAGTCTCCTATGTCGCAGGTCATGGAGGAGGCTTTTGATTTCAAATATTGCCGAGGTGTTATCCATATTTGAGTAGCTTTCTCTCGCTCCATCCTATATCTCCTTTGTAGTGTTGTAATACATGAAATTTTCTCTGGTTTCATTGATCATTGAGTTCAGCAGCCATGACATCACTAAGCTATTCTCAAGATTCCACTTCCAGTTGCTGGGATCATTCTTTTCCGGCTATTTGGCATCACCAGTGATGTATTCTTCCATTCCCTTTCCTTGGAGAAAGATTCGGACAAATCACACCTATTGAATATAGTTCTAACCATTAAGTTTCTGGCCAGTGATAGGAAGGATGGTACCTTCGGTCAGGTTGGTGGTGTTAGAGTTATCAATCTTCGATTTTAAATTCCACATCATTATCCCTTTTGTCAGCCATGAGGAACAGTTGCTTTGGATTCAAATGTGGTTCAGATCGTGCTCTGATACTATGTAAAAGTCAGAGGAAATCCTCTTGTATTTCCTTGGGTAAAAATAATTACAAGCAGTAGCATAAATAGAAGGGAAAAACTAACACTATTCTAGGAGCCTTAATGAGAAGAGTAAAATCCTCTTACTAAAAAATAGTAAATCACGAAACAGAAGGGATGTGATGTACATGGAATCCCTTAAAGAATGAAACAATAAAATACTACAGCTAGCAATACATAAATGTAGGATCTGTCAATTATGGCTGATCCTATAAAATAGGAATTATAATTCCTATTAATCAGGAATCGATATCCAATATGAAAAAAAAAAACACAACAGAGAAAATGGAAAAAGATGGACTAGGATTAATATGAGAAAACCTAAGCATGGCAAGGCAAAGGCTAAGAAATGGAGATACATTGTTACTAAGTGACCTCAATACTCAAGAGGGGGGTGAATTGAGTTTATAAAATAAGTTCACAAATCTTTCACAAAATACTTCAATTCTTATTTTCATTGAAGCTATTGTTTGTTAAAGATGAATGGATAGAAGAGATGTAAATTTTTCACTCTTAAATGAATTGACCAAGGGAGATAGAATTCAGATAAATCAATAAAACAGTGCTCAAAGTAAAGAGTAGAGTTTAGAGAAAACAAACACCAAGCTTTATCCTAGTTCAGCCATCAATCCACTTGTGGCTTACGTCTAGTCCTCAAGCAATCACTCGAGATTTTTTACTAAATTTCAAGCTTGAATCAGGTGCTTGTAACCTTTACAAATTGGAGCACTCAACACCACCTTGGGATACCTCACCTTTTGTAGCTGGAGCCTCTTCAAACAAGGGATGCCTCACCCTTTACAAGTTGGAGGGATACCTCACCCTCTTCTTTACAATAAACAAGGTTGATAAAATGAAACTCTCACAAGAGTAATTGATACAAATTGAAGCTCTAGAATGCTCTTCAAAGATATCTCAAAGATTTGTACAAAAATAGAGCAAGAATGATTTCAAGGATTAATTTTCATATTGAAGTATTAGAAAAATGTTTCAAGTTCAAGGTCAGCCATTAATGATGCCCCAAGATAAGTATATAAAGAGTTTCTGATCAAAGGAGCCATCAGGGGCTTTAATGCCCATTATTTAATGCACTAAATATAGCTGTTGGGCAATCTCAGACCAATGATAGTCGACTACACACTCTTGGTAATCAGTTACATGGCTATTTGAATGTGTTCTTGACTTTCTGGTAAGGATGTAATCGATTGCCAGCCTTGTGTAATCGATTACA
Organism: Ormosia semicastrata; assembly: GCA_029884595.1. Lineage (NCBI taxonomy): Eukaryota > Viridiplantae > Streptophyta > Magnoliopsida > Fabales > Fabaceae > Ormosia > Ormosia semicastrata. Next base: position 66,735,328 of record JAQQTO010000061.1, on the reverse strand, counting down.
TGGCCTCTGCTAGACTTGTAATCGATTACAGCTTCAATGTAATCGATTACAAGGCTTCTGCCATGCTTGTAATCGATTACATGCTCAATGTAATTGATTACAAGGCCTCTGTTTGTAACACCCTTGTGGGGATGTCACATTTTTAATGCAAGAAAATAAAATCAAATAAAATTCTTACCCAAGTTGTAAAACGTTTAGTACATAAATAATATTAGTGGTAAAATTTTCTCCTTTTTATACTTATAACGTTAGACAAAATAACACGGAACACAAAATAAGATAAAATATCATCACACACCATAATATACCTATGATTTTTGTCTGAAGTATACAATTAATTTACAACTACAAATATTTAATAAAGCAATAAAATTTCAGTATAATACTAAAACATAACACCAAAGACATGAGCCTTTGTCAGAAGACAAATTCCCTAGTCGGGAAAGTCTTGACCGAAAGAAATTTGACCCAAAAATATATCGAAGTTCTCTCTAGGAGTGTGGTGAAATTCATTTCACAACTCCTTAATAGGCAAAATAACCTGTACGAAAGCAACCGTATACAATGAAGTAACGATCCCATGTCGAGTCCTACATACTGATAAAGTAATGTCACCACTATATTCTATGTGTCTTGTGTCCCAATGGACATACCAAGCCTTAGCGCCTTCGAGAAACTGTAGTCTAAAGAAACCTAATTGACCTCTCCTTGCTGCCATTGTAGTCTTCGAAGATATAAACATAAAATAGAAACAGATAGAACAATATAGTAAAGAGATGAGACAATCTACATCATTACCAGCATGGCAATAAAGAAAACGACAATATAAACGAATATCACAATAATTACATACCATCATATCATATACAGAATATCAATTTAATACATCATACATTCAAACACAGACTATAGTAAACATTAAAATGCAGATCATGAATGCTAACACACACTAACTCGTTCCTACTCCATGGAGCTAAACATAGATATCAGAAAGAATGATCCGAAGAGAACTATCAGTACCCCAGGCTGCCCAACCAAACTATTTCACTGTCCAACGTTGTGTCTATAGTTCACAGTCCAAAACATCGTGTAGTAGTACACAGTCCAATACATCGTGCACTACAGGCATTGTACTAAATAGTCTCCCTAAGATCTCAATTAAGAATAGTGCTTGTCGAGATCATTAGTGTGTTGCCCGTTACCACGGCCCAGAGGCGCTACCAACTGTCCACATATGAAATTCCCCGCACACTAACGCCTCCAAGTTCAAATAATGAACCACACTACGCCTATCACACCCACAACACGGTGTAATTCGTCTCGTCAATCAATCGCCAGTTATCAACCAAATTAACACAACTCTCTAAGCATGATCAAGAATTACCAAAATACCCTTAATCTCAATATATTACCATATTTATGAAAATACCCTCAATCTCAATGTTCCAAAATATAGTATGTCTCCACTTGACAGTACTATCTCACAACATGTCCAGGTCCACCACTTTGGCCCGACAGTAAAACTCACTGTTTCATTTAGTCGCATAGAAATTTTATCACGTTTTCACAATCGCGTCACTTTTACAAATGTTTTTAAATTGCGTAAATATATTTTGACATTTTTGAACATCGCATAATGTTTTTAAATCATTTTCTCAATCGCGTAAGATTTTTAAATCATTTTCATAACCATATAGCTTAAAGTCTTTTATTTTACCCATGCATAGGCTTTATTTAGTACTTTTAAACTACGTAGAATATTTTCCTTACATTATAAATATATTATGGAATCTCTTCATTTTATTTGTCTGATTTTAGTAAATTTCAGCAGCACTTTGCCTAGAAAATCAGTATATGACATTTTTGACATTTTTCTCTAATTACTGTTCATTTTAACCTTACACAATAGTTATACCTTGAAACCTGCTAACGAGCTTCAAAACTCAAAGAGTGAGCTCTACGTTAGTATTTTTCAAGTGTTCTTTTTATTTCTTACTTATCACAAATCCTTCTAACCTAGAATTCTAAAACTAACTTCATTCATTTTATTTTTCAAAGATTCATTAGAATTAAATTCTTTTGTAGATTAGTTACTTAACCTACCTTAGAAAATAACTTTGGAATCAAATTGTACACTAAATGGCATGTTGGCCATAATTAACCTAAATCATTCTCAAATTCATTATTTTTCCTAGATTCCTTAAATCATTGTTTTAGGAAATGGTTGAGAACATTTTGGTTCTCTTTTTCTTGGAGAAGCCGAGAGCCTCTATTGTGTTCCTTGGAACACTCATACAATCCTTACATATTATTCACATCCTACATTAATAATCATATATCTATAAACACATGCAATATATTTTAAAAACTATAAACATATGCAATATATTTTAAAAACTATAAACACATGCAATATATTTTAAAAACTATAAACATATGCAATATACTTTGAAAACTATAAACATGCTTGCAAACAAAATCAACCACAAATAGGAAAAACAATAAACACCCACACAAATGAATCCTTATGGATTCTTCACACACATACAATCCATTTTCTCATCACCACACAAGGTTGATGAGATTAAATCTCCCTTTTACCTCTTGAAGACAAGGATCTCCTAGTCTCCTCCTCTCCTTTGATTTTCGTGTAGCCCTCAAAATAAATCCCTAAAATTCTTAAACAATAAGTAAAATCACATACAAGGCTTCATAATGGAAAATCATGGAACAAACATGGTTTAGAAAATCACAAACTAAATTTTAAACTACAAAATCAAAAGCTTACCCTTAAGGAAGTAAACAAAAGCTTGGATTTTGAACTAGAAGGAGTAGGTTTTTGACAAAACCTTGTAAAGGAAAAGTGTTTAGGAGATAGTTTTGGTTTAGGAAATGTGAAGAGGTAAAATTATAGAAGATTGATGGTGGATTTGAGGGTGAAGGCCGAAACTTGAGAGGGAAAAATGGAAGGAAAGTATTCTATAGTTCTTGGGATTTTTGGGGAGAAAATAAGCAAAGCTTTTAGATAAGTATAAAAGTGAATATTGAGTGTAAAATGGGAGGGGGCTGCCGTGAGTGTATAGGAGAGATTGAGTGTTTAACTTGGATAGTAAATATCCATTTGTGTTCATACTTGAAGCACATGGCTTATGTCACCATTTGGCCACCTAATGTGCATGCAAGATGGTTCAAGAACAATGGAGAACATGGTGAATTTGGCTTCCTTTGGCCGTGGGGTGTCTAATGAGTTTAGGGCTTAATTTGTTTTCAATTAAAGTCTATTTGTATGCTAATTAAATAGGTAATTAATTAGGCCAAGTCTTCTAACAACACTTAATTAACATTCTAATTACATAACTAATTAGTTTAATATATAATTGCATATATCATAACTTCTAAACAAAATTAGGATATCTAATTAATAATTAGATTATAACTAATCCATAACTAGATTAGCTTGCTTAGTTCCTTAATTAGGTAATTAGATTAACCAAATTAAGTTTAATTAGCTTCTCAGTAAAGTTAAGCCACTATGTTTGATTCAATCTCAACCTTTGATTTTAACTTTAATTCCTAGCCCTTGATTTGATCTAAGGTGGATATTGCTTAGTGATTTAATTAGAATTGCTCTCACACCATTGATTTAATCAACGGTTATGATCAAAAGTATCTAAAACAAGCTTTACATCCAATGGTCCACAAAGAAGTCTTTGCCTCTTTATTTGACCACTTCTTATTGGTTTAAAATAGTCAAGCCACTTTTTCTACTATTTTTAAGACAAGAGGTATCAAATAAAATAATATTATAATAATATAAAATTATTTTATTACACGCTTAAATCCTAAAATTAAAAGATTAATATATATATATATATATCAATCGAAATTGGATTTAGTAAGATCCCCCAGCTCCAATTAATTAAAATAAGATTTTTTTGCCCAGAAAATTATTATTTTCCTGACCCGGAGCAAATCACACAAAATAATCAAAAACAGTATCGGAACAGTCAAATTATTTTTATATTGCACAGAAAACACAAAATAGTGTAATTCTGTCAGTTTTGTAACATAGTCTAAAATTTGGGGTGTGACAACTCTCCCCCTCTAAAAATAAGTTTCGTCCTCGAAACTTGACACATACTTAAAATGAAAACGGATATTGCTCTCCTATTTTCTCTTCCAACTCCCATGTGGCTTCACCACTTACATCGCTCCAAACTACTTTAACTAATGCAATCTCTTTTCCTCGAAGTTGCTTTGTCCTTCGATCTTCAATCTTGACTGGAAACGTCTCATAGGTTAAATTCTCCTTCAGTTGTACAGTGTCTGGTTCGACGACGTGAGTCGGATCAGAAATATATTTCCATAGTTGTGATACGTGAAATACATTATGAAGATTCGATAAGAATGGTGGTAGTGCAATCTGATAAGCTACCGGACCTACCCGACGAAGTATTTGATATGGCCCGATAAACTTCGGAGTGAGTTTCCTCGACTTGATCACTCGTCCAACTCCAGTCATAGGTGTCGCACGTAGAAACACATGGTCACATTCTTCAAATTCAAGCGGTCTTCGTCTTTTATCAGCATAACTCTTTTGTCGCGTCTGAGTTGCCCTCATCTTGTCTTGAATCATCTTCACTTTCTCAGTTATCTACTGCACAAATTCAGGTCCTACAATATTATTTTTAGCAGTATGATACCAACATAACGACATTCTATAGTGTCTCCCATATAATACCTCATAGGGTGTCATCCCTATACTCGAACGAAACTATTGTTGTATATAAACTCTATCAATGCTAGAAATTCATCCCAACAAGTCCTTTGAAAATTCTAACTATTCGTATCTTCCTTATAACCAAGCCCCTCTTGATTGAACAGGTACTTCAAGCCCTTGAAATTTGTGAATTTTATAGGAAAAAAATGTCTTCAGATCTTCTTTGCACAACGACTATCGCGTATCCTAAAACATAAATCGAATAATTCTTCTCATGCACGTTCCACTGCCTTGAAGTATACGCCACCACCTTTCTATTTAATCTCAACACTCAATCTAAATCCACGAGTTGAACCTCTTCTAACCGAATTTGCATTGGACTAGTTTCATGCATAACTCCTTTTTCTTCTTTAAAAATTGAAGAACTGCATTGAGGTCTTCAACATATTCCTTCGAATTTTGAGATTAGGTCTAAATATTACCAATAAGGATAATGACAAATTTGCCTAGATGGGAAAGAAAGAACCTATTTATATAATTCGTGAACATCGCCAAAACATTCCCTACCCCGAATGGTAGTACTAAATATTCATAGTGCCTGCAACGCATCTAAAAAACTGTCTTAGAACATTCTCTACCTTTACGCGAATCTGATAATAACCAGCACACAAATCGATCTTGGAGCAAATAGCGATTTCCTTCATTTGGTCTTCTAGTTCCCCTATCGTCACATCATTCTAGATTTTCTTCATCAAGATAAGTTGTTCTACTTGCCTATTTTTAATCTTAACAGAAAATGCCTCATAGATCAAGTTTTCTTCTAATTGTACTGTATTTGGTACTATGACATAAGTTGAATCAAGAATAATCCTTCTTAATTGAAATACATGAAAGACACTATGAAGGTTATAAGGAAAAGTAATAAGACTAGTCAGTAGGTTACTAGATTAGTCCAACAAAGAATTTAAGATGGTCTAATAGATTTTGAAATGAACATAGTCCAATAATTTTAGAAATGAACTTTCTGGATTCAAATCCAAAAATCTCAGGTCAAGGAAACACTAAAATTGTATTGCAACAATCTGGTAGGATATGGTTGGAAAATAACCAATCCATTTAAAAGTCAGGATCTCAAATAGATGTGATTTTAGATAAACAAATCAAATTATTAGAAAAGATTTGATACTCAATAGATATAGGGTAGAGTTAGAAAACTTGAGTATAAACAACAAGTTCAACAAGAAGAGTAGAAATACTCAGATCATACTATAACGAAGACACGGATAAATCAAATTGATTTACTCAGTCTATTTGAGAAAGAAATAGACAAACCAGATCAATAAAAAGTTTCAAACTCCTATAATAATAGGATAGTTTTAAACAGGCTTAAGTAGTAATAGCAAGTTTAGAAGTTGAAATAACATTATGAAAAGAAGTAAAACATATATAACCCCAAAAGATTTATACAGTCACAGATCACAAGAGAATGGGTTACCTCACAAATTATACAGCACAGTTTTAAGATTACCCTCTATGGCACAACTTTCTCGCTTCTTAAGTTTTTGTATTTTGAACATTCTCATTATACTCTTTGCACCGGCTCTTTCTTCTTTTTTGAGATTTTGAAACACGTGTATTACTAATGGAAGTTTCCTTCTTCAACTGATCACATTCTTTGGAGAAGTGTCTAGGCTTTCCATATTTATAACAAATTATACTCTTAATCGTGTAGTTTCTTGTCATATGATTCTTTCCACACTTCAAGCACTTTGTTGGTGATGCCACAGTCTGACCAAAATCGTTGCCACTAGTACTTCTTTTCTTTGTTCATTGTTGCTTCCCCAGTGGTTGTACATACAACTTTCACTGAAAATGATTGACCTTACGCTTCCTTCTATTTTAGATTATCGAAGGTTCTAAGTTATAGCTTCTCGCGTCCGATGGCTGCTCCAATCCTAATAAGCTATGAAGTTTGATTATCAGTTGCTACTGCTAAGCGATCATCTGTCTCTGTTGTACTGCTACTTCAAGCATCTTTTGCATCACACTTTTAGCTGCAGCTATACGATCTTCATCAAATTTCGCATCCACAAACTCATATTCGTAACGTTCCATTATCTTTCTTCGAAGACAAACAAAATCAACACACAACGAACTAAACGTAGCGATTTTGCACAAAATCATTTCCTTTCGGAAATCAAAACTTATCTCTGTATTCAATATCAGAGATTCACACAGCACAAACAAGACAAACCTACCCACAAACCCAAAAGACTATAACTTGGGCTCTGATACCAACTAATGTAACACCCTTGTGGGGATGTCACATTTTTAATGCAAGAAAATAAAATCAAATAAAGTTCTTACCCAAGTTGTAAAACGTTTGGTACATAAATAATACTAGTGGTAAAATTTTCTCCTTTTTATACTTATAATGTTAGCTAAAATAACACGGAACACAAAATAAGATAAAACATCATCACACACCATAATATACATATGATTTTAGTTTGAAGTATACAATTAATTTACAACTACAAATATTTAATAAAGCAGTAAAAAGTCAGTATAATACTAAAACATAACACCTAAGACATGAGCCCATGTCAGAAGACAAATTCCCTAGTCGGGAATGTCTTGACCGATAGAAATTTGACCCAAAAATATATCGAAGTTCTCTCTAGGAGTGTGGTGAAATTCATTCCACAACTCCCTAATAGGTAAAATAACCTGTACGAAAGCAACCGTATAAAATGAAGTAACGATCCCATGTCGAGTCCTACTTACTGATAAAGTAATGTCACCACTATATTCTGTGTCCTGTGTCCCAATGGACATACCAAGCCTCAGCGTCTTCGAGAAACTGTAGTCTAAAGAAACCTAATTGACCTCTCATTGCCGCCATTGTAGTCTTCGAAGATATAAACATAAAATAGAAACAGATAGAACAATACAGTAAAGAGGTGAGACAATCTACATCATTACACGCATGGCAATAAAGAAAATGACAATATAAACGAATATCACAATAATTACATACCATCATATCATATACAGAATATCAATTTAATACATCATACATTCAAACACAGACTATAGTAAACATTAAAATGCAGATCATGAATGCTAACACACACTGACTCGTTCCTACTTCATAGGGCTAAACACAGATATCAGAGAGAACGATCCGAAGAGAACTATCAATACCCCAGGCTGCCCAACCAAACTATTATACTATCCAACGTTGTGTCTATAGTCCACAGTCCAAAACATCGTGTAGTAGTACACAGTCCAATACATCGTGCACTACAGGCATTGTACTAAATAGTCTCCCTAAGATCTCAATTAAGAATAATGCTTGTCGAGATCATTAGTGTCTTGCCCATTACCACGGCCCAGAGGCGCTACCAACTGTCCACATATGGAATTCCCCGCACACTAACGCCTCCAAGTTCAAATAATGAACCACACTACGCCTATCACACCCACAACACGGTGTAATTCGTTTCGTCAATCAGTCGCCAATTGTCAACCAAATTGACACAACTCTCTAAGCATGATCAAGAATTACCAAAATACCCTTAGTCTCAATATATTACCATATTTACGAAAATACCCTCAATCTCATTGTTCCAAAATATAGTATGTCTCCACTTGACAGTACCATCTCACAACATATCCGGGTCCACCACTTTGGCCCGACAGTAAAACTCACTATTCCATTTAGGCGCGTAGAAATTTTATCATGTTTTCACAATCGCATTGCCTTTACAAACGTTTTTAAATTGCGTAAATATATTTTGACATTTTTGAACATCGCAGAATGTTTTGAAATCATTTTCTCAATTTTGTAAGATTTTTAAATCATTTTCTTAACCATACAGCTTAAAGTCTTTTATTTTAACCATGCATAGGCTTTATTTAGTACTTTTAAACTACATAGAATATTTTTCCTACATTATAAATATATTATGGAATCTCTTCATTTTATTTGTCTGATTTTAGTGAATTTCGGCAGCATTTTGCCTAGAAAATCAGTATATGACATTTTTGACATTTTTCTCTAATTACTGTTCATTTTAACCTTACCCAACAATTATACCTTGAAACCTACTAACGCGCTTCAAAACTCAAATAGTGAGCTCTACATTAGTATTTTTCAAGTGTTCTTTTTATTTCTTGCTTATCACAAATCCTTCTAACCTAGAATTCTAAAACTAACTTCATTCATTTTATTTTTCAAAGATTCATTGGAATCAAATTCTTTTGTAGATTAGTTACTTAACCTACCTTAGAAAATAACTTTGGAATCCAATTGTACACTAAATGGCATATTGGCCATAATTAACCTAAATCATTCTCAAATTCATTATTTTTCCTAGATTCCTTAAATCATTGTTTTAGGAAATGGTTGAGAACATTTTGGTTCTCTTTTTCTTGGAGAAGCCGAGAGCCTCTATTGTGTTCTTTGGAACACTCATACAATCCTTGCATGTTATTCACATCCTACATTAATAATCATATATCTATAAACAGATGTAATATATTTTAAAAACTATAAACATATGCAATATATTTTAAAAACTATAAACACATGCAATATATTTTAAAAACTATAAACATATGCAATATACTTTGAAAACTATAAACAAGCTTGCAAACAAAATCAACCACAAATAGGAAAAACAATAAACACTCACACAAATGAATCCTTATGGATTCTTCACACACATACAATCTATTTTCTCATCACCACACAAGGTTGATGAGATTAAATCTCCCTCTTACCTCTTGAAGACAAGAATCTCCTAGTCTCCTCCTCTCCTTTGATTTTCGTGTAGCCCTCAAAATAAATCCCTAAAATTCTTGAACAATAAGTAAAATCACATACAAGGCTTCATAATGGAAAACCATGGAACAAACATGGTTTAGAAAATCACAAACTAAATTTTAAACTATAAAATCAAAAGCTTACCCTTAAGGAAGTAAACAAAAGCTTGGATTTTGAACTAGAAAGAGTAGGTTTTTGACAAAACCTTGAAAAGGAAAAGTGTTTAGGAGATGCTTTCGGTTTAGGAAATGTGAAGAGGTAAAATTATAGAAGATTGATGGTGGATTTGAGGGTGAAGACCGAAACTTGAGAGAGAAAAATGGAAGGAAAGTATTCTTGAGTTCTTGGGATTTTTGGAAAGAAAATAAGCAAAGCTTTTAGTTAAGTATAAAAGTGAATATTTAGTGTAAAATGGGAGGGGGGCTGCCGTGAGTGTATAGGAGAGATTGAATGTTTAACTTGGATAGTAAATATCCATTTGTGTTCACACTTGAAGCACATGGCTTATGTCACCATTTGGCCTCCTTTGGCCGTGGGGTGTCTAATGGGTTTAGGGCTTAACTTGTTTTCAATTAAAATCTATTTGTATGCTAATTAAATAGGTAATTAATTAGGCTAAGTCTTCTAACAACACTCAATTAACATTCTAATTACATAACTAATTAGTTTAATATATAATTGCATATATCATAACTTCTAAACAAAATTAGGATATCTAATTAATAATTAGATTATAACTAATCCATAACTAGATTAGCTTACTTAGTTCCTTAATTAGGTAATTAGATTAACCAAATTAAGTTTAATTAGCTTCTAAGTAAAGTCAAGCCACTATGTTTGACTCAATCTCAACCTTTGATTTTAACTTTAATTCCTAGTCCTTGATTTGATCTAAGGTCGATATTGCTTAGTGATTTAATTAGAATTGCTCTCACACTAATGATTTGATCAACGGTTATGATCAAAAGCATCTAAAACAAGCTTTACATCCAATGGTCCACAAAGAAGTCTTTACCTCTTTATTTGACCACTTCTTATTGGTTTAAAATAGTTAAGCCACTTTCATTGACTTGTTCCTATTGGCTTAGAATCTAGTCCAGTTAGAACCATTGACTGCTTTTCTAAACGCGGGTTCCACAGACTTTTTCGGGTCTATAGTCATTTTAGAGTAGATTTATATTGTTTTTAAGACAGTAGGTATTGTCAAATAATTTGAGATGGTCTAATAGATTTCGAAATGAACATAGTCCAATAATTTTAGAAATGAACTTTCTGGATTCAAATCCAAAAATGTCAGGTCAAGGAAACACTAAAATTGCATTGCAACAATCTAGTAGGATATGGTTGGAAAATAACCAATCCATTTAAAAAGTCAGACTCTCAAATAGATGCGATTTTAAATAAACAGATCAAATCAACAGAAAAGATTTGATATTCAATAGATATAGGGTAGAATGAAAAAAACTTGAGTATAAACAAGAAGTTCAACAAGAAGAATAGAAATACTCATATCACTCTATAACAAAGGCACGGATAAATCAAATTGATTTACTCAGTCTATTTGAGAAAGAAATAGACAAACCAGATCAATAGAAAAATTTCAAACTCTAACAATAATAGGATAGTTTTAGACAGGCTCAAGTAGTAATAGCAAGTTTAGAAGTTGAAATAACATTATGAAAAGAAGTAAAACACAGATAACTCCAAAAGATTTGCACAATCACAAACCACAAGAGAATGAGTTACTTTGCGAATTATACTGCACAATTTTTAAGATTACCTTCTACGGCATGACTTTCTCGCTTCTTAAGTTTTTGTCTTTGAACATTCTCATTACACTTCTTGCATCGGCTCTTTCTTCTTTTTCGAGATTTTGAAACACGTATATTACTAATGGGAATTTCCATCTTCAGCTGATCATACTCTTTGAATAAGTGTTCAGGCTTTCCACACTTCAAGTACTTGGTTGGTGATGCCACAGTCCGACCAAAATCGTTGCCACTAGTACTTCCTTTCTTTGTCCGTTGTTGCTTCCTTGGTGGTTGTACATACAACTTTTAGCTAAAAACGATTGGCCTTACGCTTCCTTCTATTTTGGATTATTGAAGGTTTTAAGTTACAGCTCCTCGCATCCGATGGCTGCTCCAATCCTAATAAGCTATGAAGTTCGATTATCAATTCCAGTTGCTGAACGATCATCTATCTCTATTATACTGCTACTTCAATCATCTTTCGCATCATACTTCAAGTTGCGGTTATACGATCTTCCTCACGTTTCGCGTCCACACACTCATGTTCATAACGTTCCATTATCTTTCTTCAAAGATAAACAAAATCAACACACAACGAACTAAACGTAGCGATTTCACACAAAATTGTTTCCCTTCGGAAACCGAAACATATCTCTATGTTCAATATCAGAGATTCACACAGCACAAACAAGACAAACCTACCCACAAACCCAAAAGACTCTAACTTGGGCTCTGATACCAACTAATGGAACACCCTTGTGGGGATGTCACATTTATGAATGCAATAAAATAAAATAAAATAAATACTTACTCAAGTTATAAAATGTTTGGTCCATAAATAATATTAGTGGTAAAATTTTTCCTTTTTATGCTTATAATCTTAAATAAAATAACACGAAGCACAAAATAAACCAAACATAATCACATATCATAATATACATATGATTTTTCTTTAGTACACACATAATTTACAACGACAAATATTTAACAATGCAGTAAAGAGTTGACGTAAAACTAAGACACAGTATTGCCCAAGTGCACCTCAGAGCTCTCTAATCCTCCGATGAATCATCCTCGTAAAGATCCTCGAAATTCGAGCTCCCGGAGGTCCCATAGTTCTAGGTCCCATAGTACTACGTAGACACGAGTCCGAGCGGTTGACTCAAGCATCGAGCTCACTAGGCGCATGGAGTATTCCTTGCTAGTAACGCCTAAGAGTCAGCGGCAACTCTAAATGTAAATACAACATAGTAGTAAATATGACATCTCTGTCATACTCTCTATATAGGGACACAGTCAAACATCCCACATAAGCAACTGTCCCTTTGTCCACATGCATACGCCAGGCCTCAGAACCTCCGTGAAACTCCAGTCTCACAAACCCGAGGAATCCTGGCAATGCCATGATCTCAAGATCAGTCTTGATGATCAGTGTAATCTACCGGCTCCTCTTCCTCGTATAGCTCGCCCGGCTGTCGCTCGTTCGGATACTGTATCTCAAGAGGCTGTTCCTCTCCCTCTTCCTCAAACACTTTACGGAAATAATATAATAATATCGAGAAAACATATCGAGAGGTGAGACAATCTACACCATTACCCGCATGGCAAAAAAGAAAACGACAATACAAACAAATATCCCAACAGTACATACCAACATTTCATGCATAATATAACAAAGTAATACATATTAAAATAACACATACCATTATATCATGCATAATATATTAAAGCAATAAATATTAAAATACACATATCATGCATAATATATTAAAACAGTACATCATATATTTTATCACAGAATATGGTAAGCAAGAAAGTGCGATGATGCATGAACAAAAAATGCAGTAATGCATGAACACACACCGACTCGTTCCTACTCCATGGAGCTAAACACGGATATCCGAGGGAATGATCCGAATAGAAACTAATAATACTTTATGGTTGCCCAACCAAACTATTGCACTTGTCCAATCTTTGTGTCTATAGCCCACAAATCCAAAACATCGTGTAGCAAGACACAAATTCAACATCGTGTACCACAGCATAGTACTTAATAGTCCCCTCAAGATCTCGATTAAGAATAGTGCTTGTCAAGATCATTAATGTGTTGCCCGTTACCACGGCCCAGAGGTGCTACCACTGTCCACATATGGGATCCTCCGCACACTAATGCCTCCAAGTTCATAAATGAACCACACTATGCTTATCACACCAAACACGGTGTAATTCGCCTCGTCAATCAATCACCAATTATAACCCAAATTGGCACAACACTCTAAGTATGATCTAAAATGACAAAAATACCCTTATTATCCAAATTTTACCATAATTATGAAAAATTACCAAAATACCCTTCGTCACAAAATAACAAAGTATAGTACGTCGCACCTGACGTCACAAAATAACCAAAGTATAGTACGTCCCACCTGACAGTACTATACCACGATATGTCTAGGTCCACCACTTTGGCCCGACAACAAAACTCACTGTATCTTTCAATCGCATAGGAATTTTATCGCATTTTCACAATCTCATCATTTTTACAAACATTTTTAAATCGCGTAAAACATATTTTGACATTTTTGAACATCACAAAATCTTTATAAATCATTTTCTCAATCGCGTAAGATTTTTAATTCATTTTCTTAACTGAATAGCTTAAAAATATTATTTTAAGAACGTGCAAAACTATATATAGTACATTTAAAATACGTGAGAGTATTTTTCTTGTGTTCTAAATATAGTATGGAATCTTTTCATTTTATTCGTCGATTTTAGTAAATTTCGGACATTTTGCCTATAAAATCAAGATAAGGTATTTTTAACGTTTTCCTCTAAATATAGTTTATTTTATTTTTACCCAATAATTTCACTTTGAAACTTACTAACGCGCTTCAAAATTTATGGAATGAGCTCTACGTTAGTATTTTTCAAGCGTCTAATTTAATTCTTATTTAAACTAATTTCTGCTAAGTTAAAATTCTAAAACTGAATTTATTCCTTTGATTTTCTCAATGATTCATTGGAATCAATTTATGTTGTAAAACGATTACCTAACCTATCTTAGTAAATAAAATGGCATGTTGGCCAAATCAAAATAAAATGGCATTTAATTATACACTAAATGGCATGTTGGCCATAATTAACTTAAATCAACTTTAATTTGATTATTTCACCTAGATTCTCAAATCAATAATTTAAAAAATTATCGAGAACATTTTGGTTCTCGGTTTGGATGTAAGACCGTGAGCCTCATAATGTGTTCTTTGGAATACTCATGCAAACCGTACATGTTATTCACATCCTACTTTAATAATTATATAATTATAAACACATGCAATTATATAATCACATACAAAATACATACAGTTTATTTAAAACCATAAACATGCATAGCAAAAATAATGAAAGCTATAATCATGCATAGCAAAATAAATCACAAATAGGAAAGCATTTAAACAATCACAAAAAGAATAAAAACCATAAACAATCACACAATTAATGAAAACAATAAAATAATCACACAAATGAATCCTTATGGATTCGGTACACACAATCAAATCCATTTTCCCATCACCACTAAGGGTTGATGAGATTAAATCTCCCTCTTACCTCTTGAAGACAATTTAATCGGTTATTTTCCTCCTTTCTTTGCAATTTCGTATAGTCTCCCAAACAAATCCCTAAAATTCTTAAATAATTAGTAAAAACACATACAAGGTACAATATTGAAAAACCATGGAACAATCATGGTTAGAAAAATTAGAAATCAAATTTTGAACCAAAGAAACAAAACTTACCTTTAAGAAAGTAAGCAAAAGGTTGGATTTTGGACAAGATAGAGTAGGATTTTGGAAAAACTTTGTGAATGAAAAGTGTTTAGAATAGGATTTGGGTTCAAGAAAAGCTAAGAGATAAAATTATAGAGGTTTGGTTGTGTGGGTGTGGGTGTTGGCCGAATATGGAGAGAAAGAAAGAAAAGAAAAGTGTTCTTGGTTCTTGGTAGTTTTTGGAGAGAAAATGGATAGCTTAGATTTAGGATAAGTGTGAAACAAATATTGAAAGGGAAATAGGAGGTGCTGCTGCCGTGAGTGGCTTTTTGGGTGAGGTTGAGTGTTTGATTTTGCATGTAAATATCCTAAAGTGTTCACACTAGTTAAGCACATGGCTTAGGTCATTGGATGGTTAAAGAACCATGTAGAACCAAGCCACCTTGCCTCCTTATTTGCAGCCCAAAACCATTTGCTCCTTCATCTTTTTAGGGGTTTAATTGTTTTCCAATTACTCATAATTACATGCTAACTAATTAGGGAATTAGTTAGGTTAATTATCCTAACCAATCTTAATTAACATACTAATAATATAACTAATTAATTTAACATATATTAACATATATTATAACCTTTAATCAATATTAGGATATCTAATTAGTATTTAGACTATAATTAATTAATAACTAAGCTAGTTCACTTAGTTTGTTAATTAGGTAATTAGATTAGTCAAATTAAGCTTAATTAGCTACTAACCAAATTCAAGCCTACTATTTTTGACTTAATTCTAACCATTGATTTCATCTTTAATTCCTAGCCATAGATGTCATCTAAGGTAGATATGAATTAGTCATAAATCTTGAATTCTAATCTCACCATTGATTTGATCAACGGTTGAAATCAAAGGCTTCCTAACTAAGTCTTCATCCAACGGTCCAAACCAAAGTCCATGCTCCATTTGTTGACCTTTTCCTATTGGTTTAAAAAGTCAAGCCACTTTCGTTGACTTACTCTCATTGGCTAGAATTTGTCCAGTCAGCACAGTTGATTGCTTTTCCTAAACGCGGGTCCCACAGTACTTTTAAAGATCTGTGGTCAAATCGAAGCAGATTTTTACTGTTTTTGAGACAAGATGGTATCAGTAATATAAAATAATATTATAAAAATATAAAATTATTTTATTGCACAGTTAAATCCTAAAAATTATGAAATTACTATATATATCAATCAAAATTGGGTTTAGTAAGATCCCCTAGCTCCAATTAATTAAAATAAGATTTTTCCAGCCAGAAAATTATTATTTCCCTGGCTCGGAGCAAATCACACACAACAGTCAAGTACACTCACGGAACAGTCAAATTTATTTTACTGCTCACAGGATTCACAAAACAGTATATTTAGAGACTATATTGTAATTATCCCAAAAGTTGGGGTGTTACAACTCTCCCCTACTAATAAGAATTTCGTCCCCGAAATTCATCATACATCAAAACAATTGAGGGTATTGCTCCCTCGTCTTAGTTTCTAACTCCCATGTGGCTCCGCCACCTACATCGTTCCAAACTCCTTTAACTAATACGATCTCCTTTTTTTTTTTTCAAAATTGCTTTGTCCTTCGATCTTCAATCTTGACTGAAAATGTCTCATAGGTTAAATTCTCCTTCAGTTGTACGGTGTCTGGTTCAATGACGTAAATCGGATCTGAAATATATTCTGTAGTTTGTAATACATGAAATACATTATAAAGATTTGATAAGAGTGGTGGTAGTGAAATCTGATAAACAATCGGAGAGTATCTGATACGGCCCGATAAACTTCAGAGTGAGTTTCCTCGACTTAATTGCTCATCCAACTCCAGTCATAGGTGTCATGTAACACCCCAACTTTTGGGATAATTACAATATAGTCCCGAAATGTACAGTTTTGTGAATTCTGTGAGCAGTAAATTAAATTTGACTGTTCCGTGAGTGTACTTGACTGTTGTGTGTGATTTGCTCCGAGCCAGGGAAATAATAATTTTCTGGCCGGAAAAATCTTATTTTAATTAATTAGAGCTGGGGGATCTTACTAAATCCAATTCTGATTGATATATATATTATTCTCGTAATTTTTAGGATTTAACGTGTAATAAAATAATTTTATATTTTTATAATATTATTTTATATTACAAGATACCTCTTGTCTCAAAAATAGTAAAAATCGCTTGATTTGACCACGATCTTCAAAAGTGCTGTGGGACCCGCGTTTAGGAAAAATAGTCAACTGTGCTGACTGGACAATTTTTAACCAATGAGAGCAAGTCAACAAAAGTAGGCTTGACTTTCTAAACCAATAGGAATTGGTCAACAAAAGGAGCATGGACTTTGATTAGGACCGTTGGATGAAGACTTAATGATGAAGCCTTTAAATCTAAGCCATTGATCTAATTAATGGTCAGATTAGAATGATAGATTTATGACTAATTCATATCTACCTTAGATCTAATCTATGGCTAGGAATTAAAGATGAATCAAGGGTTAGGATTAAGTCAAAAATTGTAAGCTTGACTTTGATTAGTAGCTAATTAAGCTTAATTTGACTAATCTAATTACTTAATTAGCTAACTAAGTGAACTAGTTTAATTCTTAATTTATTATAATCTAAATACTAATTAGATGTCCTAATATTTATTAAAGATTATAATATATGCTAATATATATTAAACTAATTGATTATATGATTAGAATATTGATTTAGTTTTAATAGGATAATTAACCTAACTAATTGTCTAATTTATTAGCATATAATTAGAGGTAATTGGAAAGCAATTAATTCCCTAAATGGATGAAGATCTACACGGTTTGGGCAGCAGCCAAAGGGGGCTTGGTGGCTTAGTTCTACTAGCTTCTTGAACTCTCCAAAGTTGTCATAAACCATGAGCACCATTATGTGCAATTAATTGGATATTTACTAAGCCAAATCAAACACTCAACCTTACTCACAAGAGCACCTCACGGCAGCAGCCCTCTCATTTTCTCTCTTCACTTTTATTTTCACACTTATCTTAGTTTAAGCTATTCATCTTCTCTCCAAAAATACCAAGAACCCATGCATACTTTTCCTTTCATTTTCTTCTCTCTATTCGGTCAAGCCCTCACCCTACACCACCAAACCTCTATAATTTTATCTCTTAGCTTTTCTTGAACCCAAATCCTATTCTAAGCATCTTTCATTCACAAAGTTTTCCCAAATTCCTACTCTATCTTGCCTAAAATTCCATTTCTTCCTTACTTACTTAAGGGTAAGTTTGGTTTCTATGGTTCAAAATTGAAATTTTGATTTTTCTAACCATGATTGTTCCATGGTTTTTCAATTTTGTACCTTGTATGTGTTTTTACTAATTGTTTAAGAATTTTAGGGATTTGTTTGGGAGTCACATGAAATTGGAAGGAAAGGAGGAAAACAAATCGATTAAATTGTCTACAAGAGGTAAGAGGGAGATTTAATCTCATCAACCCTAAGTGGTGATGGGAAAATGGATTTGTATGTGTGTGTAGAATCCATAAGGATTCATTTGTGTGATTGTTTTATTGTTTGTATTATTATTGTGTGATTGTTTATGGTTTTATTATTTTTGTGATTGTTTAAATGCTTTCTTATTTGTGATTTATTTTACTAATGCATGATTATAGTTTTATTATTTTTGCTATGCATATTTATGGTTTTAAAATATATTGTATGTATATTGTATGTGATTATATAATTGCATGTATTTATAATTGTATACTTATTAAAGTAGGATGTGAATAACATGTACGATTTGCATGAGTGTTCCAAAGAACACATTATGAGGCTCACGGCCTTACATGAAAATAGAGAACCAAAATGTTCTCAGCAATTTTCTAAATCCCTGATTTAAAGAATCTAGGTAAAATAATTAATTTAAAGTTAATTTAAGTTAATTATGGCCAACATGCCATTTAGAGTATAATTGAATACAATTTTATTTTTGATTTGGCCAATATGCCATTTTATTTTCTAAGATAGGTTAGGTAATTGATTTACAACACAAATTGATTCCAATGAATCATTAAGAAAATAAAAGGAATAAATTCAGTTCTAGAATTTTAACTTAGCAGAAATTAGTTTAAGTAAGAATTAGATCAGACGCTTGAAAAATACTAACGTAGAGCTCATTTTATAAATTTTGAAGCGCGTTAGTAAGTTTCAAAGTGAAATTATTGGGTAAAAATAAAATAAATTATATTTAGAGGAA
Source organism: Ormosia semicastrata (assembly GCA_029884595.1). Classification (NCBI taxonomy): domain Eukaryota; kingdom Viridiplantae; phylum Streptophyta; class Magnoliopsida; order Fabales; family Fabaceae; genus Ormosia; species Ormosia semicastrata. The sequence goes on along the minus strand of JAQQTO010000061.1, from coordinate 66,716,001 downwards.
AACGTTAAAAATACTTTATACTATTTTATAGGCAAAATGTTTATAAAATTTATTAAAATCAGATACATAAAATGAAAAGATTCCATACTATATTTAGAACACAAGAAAAATACTCTACGTATTTTAAATATACTAGATATAGTTTTACACATATTGAAAATAATAATTATAAGCTATTCAGTTAAGAAAATGAATTAAAAATCCTACGCGATTGAGAAAATGATTTAAAAAAAATTTTGCGATGTTTAAAAATGTCAAAATATATTTATGCGATTTAAAAACGTTTGTAAAAATAACGAGATTGTGAAAACGTGATAAAATTTCTATGCGATTGAAAGATACTGTGAGTTTTGCTGTCGGGCCAAAGTGGTGGACCCGGACATGTTGTGGTGTAGTACTGTCAGGTGGGACGTACTATACTTTGATATTTTGTGACTAAGGGTATTTTGGTAATTTTTCATAATTATGGTAAAATTTAGAAAATAAGGGTATTTTTGTCATTTTAGATCATACTTAGAGTGTTGTGCCAATTTGGGTTATAATTGGTGATTGATTGACGAGGCAAATTACACCGTGTTTGGTGTGATAAGCGTAGTGTGGTTCATTTATGAACTTGGAGGCATTAGTGTGCGGAGGATTCTATATGTGGACAGTGGTAGCACCTCTAGGCCATGGTAACGGGCAACACACTAATGATATTGACAAGCACTATTCTTAATCAAGATCTTGAGGAGACTACTAAGTACTATGCCTGTGGTACACGATGTTTGGACTGTGTACTGCTACACGATGTTTTGGACTGTGGGCTATAGACACAAAGATTGGACAGTGCAATAGTTTGGTTGGGCAGCCATAAAGTATTATTAGTTTCTATTCGGATCATTCCCTCAGATATCCGCGTTTAGCTCCATGGAGTAGGAATGAGTCAGTGTGTGTTCATGCATTACCTGCATTTTACTGTTCATGCATCATCTCACTTTTATCGCTTACCATATTCTCGTGATAAAATATATGATGTATTGTTTTAATATATTATGTATGATATGTGTTATTTTAATATTTATTGCTTTAATATATTATGTATAATATAATGGTATGTGTTATTTTAATATGTATTACTTTGTTATATTATGCATGAAATGTTGGTATGTGCTGTTGGAATATTTGTTTGTATTGTCGTTTTCTTTATTGCCATGCGGGTAATGGTGTAGATTGTCTCACCTCTCTATATGTTTTCTCGATATTACTATATTGTTTCGTAAAGAGTTTGAGGTAGAGGAGGATCAGCCTCTTGAGGTACAAGACTGACGAGCAACAATCGCGACTTATACGAGGAGGAGGAACCGGTTGATCACGCCGATCGTCAAGACGATCTTGAGATCATGGCACCGCCAGATTCTTCGGGTTCGTGAGACTGGAGTTTCACGGGGTTCCGAGGCGTGGCGTATGCATGCGGACCGAGGGACAAGAGCTTATGTGGGAAGATTGATCGTGTCCCTATGTAGGAGTATGACGGGAGGTCATATTCACTACTATGCTTTATTTACATTTAGAGTTACCTTTGACCATTAGGCATTATTGGCGGGGAGTTTTTCATGCGCCTAGTGAGCTCGAGAAGTCAACCGCTTTCGGACTCATGTCCGTAGTACTATGGGACCTAGAACTATGGGACCTCCAGGAGCTCTGAATTACAAGGATCTTTCTGAAGATGATCCATCGGAGGATTAGAGAGCTCTGAGGTGCATTTGGGCAATATTATGTCTTAGTTTTATGTTGTCTCTTACTGTTTTATCAAATATTTGTAGATGTAAATTATGCGTGTACTAAAGAAAAATCACATGTATATTATGGTGAGTTTATGTTTCTTATATTTTGTGTTCCGTGTTATTTTATTTAATGTTATAATTATAAACGGAAAAAAATATATATATATATATACCACAAATATTATTTAAGTATCAAGTGTTTTACAACTTGGGTAAGGATTTTATTTATTTTTATTTTTCTGCATCATAAATGTGACATCCCCAGAAAGGGTGTTACATGTCACACGTAGAAATACATGTTCACCTTCTTCAAATTCAAGCAGTCTCTGTCTTTTGTCAGCATAACTCTTTTGTCGCGTCTGAGTCGTCCCCATCTTGTCTCGAATTATCTCCACTTTCTCAGTTGTTTGCTGCACAAACTCGGGTCCTACAATACTACTTTCCACAGTATGATACCAATACAATGGCGTTCCACAACGTCTCCCATATAATGCCTCATAGGGTGTCATCCTTATACTCGAACAAGACTATCGTTGTATATGAATTCTATCAATACTAGAAATTCATCCCAACAAGTCCTTCGAAAATTCTAACTATTCGTCTCTTCCTGGTATCCAAGCCCTTCTTGATTGAACAAGTACTTTAAGCCTTTAAAATTATGGTGAATTTTATAGGAAAGAAAATGTCTTCAGATCTTCTTTGCACAACGACTATCGCGTATCCCAAAAACATAAATCAAATAATCCTTCTCACGCACGTTCCACTGCCTTGAAGTATACGCCACCACCTTTCTATTCGATGTCCATACTCAACCTAAATCCACGAGTTGAACTTCTTCTAACAGAACTTGCATTTGACTAATTTCATAAATAACTCCTTCTCCTTCTTCTTCAGAAATTGAAGAACTGCATTGAGATCTTCAACATGTTCCTTTAAACTTTGAGAATAGGTCAAAATATTGCCAATAATGACAAATTTGCCTAGATGAGAAAGAAAGATCCTAGTTATAGAATTCACGGACATCGTCAAAACATTCCCTACCCCGAATGGTAGTACTGAATATTCATAGTGCTTGCAAAGCATCTGAAAACTGTCTTGGGACATTCTCTACCTTTACGCGAATCTGATAACAACCAGCACACAAGTCGATCTTGGAGCAAAGAGTGATTTCCTTCATTTGGTCTTCTAGTTCCCCTATCGTCGCATCATTCCAGATTTTCTTCATCAAGAGAAGTTGTTCTACTTGCCTATTTTTACTCTTAACAGAAGCTGTCTCATAGATCAAGTTTTCTTCTAATTGCACTGTATTTGATACTATGACATAAGTTAGATCAAGATTAATCCTTCTTAAGTGAAACATATGAAAGATACTACGAAGGTCATAAAGAAAAGTAATAAAACTATTAAGTAGGTTACCAGTTAGTCCAACCAAGATTTTGAGATGGTCTAATAGATTTCGAAATGAACATAGTCCAATAATTTTAGAAATGAACTTTCTGGATTCAAATCCAAAAATGTCAGGTCAAGGAAACACTAAAATTGCATTGCAACAATCTAGTAGGATATGGTTGGAAAATAACCAATCCATTTAAAAAGTCAGACTCTCAAATAGATGCGATTTTAAATAAACAGATCAAATCAACAGAAAAGATTTGATATTCAATAGATATAGGGTAGAATGAAAAAAACTTGAGTATAAACAAGAAGTTCAACAAGAAGAATAGAAATACTCATACCACTCTATACAAAGGCACGGATAAATCAAATTGATTTACTCAGTCTATTTGAGAAAGAAATAGACAAACCAGATCAATAGAAAAATTTCAAACTCTAACAATAATAGGATAGTTTTAGACAGGCTCAAGTAGTAATAGCAAGTTTAGAAGTTGAAATAACATTATGAAAAGAAGTAAAACACAGATAACTCCAAAAGATTTGCACAATCACAGACCACAAGAGAATGAGTTACTTTGTGAATTATACACCACACTTTTTAAGATTACCTTCTATAGCACGACTTTCTCGCTTCTTAAGTTTTTGTCTTTGAACATTCTCATTACACTTCTTGCATCGGCTCTTTCTTCTTTTTCGAGATTTTGAAACACGTGTATTACTAACGGGAATTTCCATCTTCAGCTGATCACACTCTTTGAATAAGTGTTCAGGTTTTCCATACTTCAAGTACTTGGTTGGTGATGCCACAGTCCGACCAAAATCGTTGCCACTAGTACTTCCTTTCTTTGTCCGTTGTTGCTTCCTCGGTGGTTGTACATACAACTTTTAGCTAAAAACGATTGGCCTTACGCTTCTTTCTATTTTGGATTATCGAAGGTTTTCAGTTACAGCTCCTCGCATCCGATGGCTACTCCAATCCTAATAAGCTATGAAGTTCGATTATCAATTCCAGTTGCTGAACGATCATCTATCTCTATTATACTGCTACTTCAATCATCTTTCGCATCACACTTCGAGCTGCGGTTATACAATCTTCCTCACGTTTCGCGTCCACACGCTCATGTTCATAACGTTCCATTATCTTTCTTCAAAGATAAACAAAATCAACACACAACGAACTAAACGTAGCGATTTCACACAAAATTGTTTCCTTCTAAACCGAAACATATCTCTCGTGTTCAATATCGAGATTCACACAAAGACAAACAAGACAAACCTACCCACAAACCCAAAAGACTCTAACTTGGGCTCTGATACCAACTAATGTAACACCCTTGTGGGGATGTCACATTTATGAATGTAATAAAATAAAATAAAATAAATACTTACCTAAGTTATAAAATGTTTGGTCCATAAATAATATTAGTGGTAAAATTTTTCCTTTTTATGCTTATAATCTTAAATAAAATAACACGAAGCACAAAATAAAGCAAACATAATCACATATCATAATATACATATGATTTTTCTTTAGTACACACATAATTTACAACGACAAATATTTAACAAAGCAGTAAAGAGTTGACGTAAAACTAAGACACAGTATTGCCCAAGTGCACCTCAGAGCTCTCTAATCCTCCGATGAATCATCCTCAGAAAGATCCTCGAAATTCAGAGCTCCTGGAGGTCCCATAGTTCTAGGTCCCATAGTACTACGGACACGAGTCCGAGCGGTTGACTCGCTACTGAGCTCACTAGGCGCATGGAGTATTCCTTGCCAGTAACGCCTAAGAGTCAGCGGCAACTCTAAATGTAAATACAACATAGTAGTAAATATGACATCTCCGTCATACTCTCTATATAGGGACACAGTCAAACGTCCCACATAAGCAACTGTCCCTCTGTCCACATGCATACGTCAGGCCTCAGAACCTCCGTAAAACTCCAGTCTCACAAACCCAAGGAATCCTGGCAACGCCATGATCTCAAGATCAGTCTTGATGATTAGTGTGATCTACCGGCTCCTCTTCCTCGTATAGCTCGCCCGGCTGTCGCTCGTCCGGATACTGTATCTCAAGAGGCTGTTCCTCTCCCTCTTCCTCAACCTCTTTACGGAAATAATATAATAATATCGAGAAAACATATCGAGAGGTGAGACAATCTACACCATTACCCGCATGGCAATAAAGAAAACGACAATACAAACAAATATCCCAACAGTACATACCAACATTTCATGCATAGTATAACAAAGTAATACATATTAAAATAACACATACCATTATATCATGCATAATATATTAAAGCAATAAATATTAAAATACACATATCATACATAATATATTAAAATAGTACATCATATATTTTATCACGAATATGGTAAGCAAAAAGTGCGTATGATGCATGAACAAGAAAATGCAGTAATGCATGAACACACACCGACTGCTCCTACTCCATGGAGCTAAACACGGATATCCGAGGGAATGATCCGAATAGAAACTAATAATACTTTATGGCTGCCTAACCAAACTATTGCACTTGTCCAATCTTTGTGTCTATAGCCCACAATTCAAAACATCGTGTAGCAATACACAGTCCAACATCGTGTACCACAGGCATAGTACTTAATAGTCCCCTCAAGATCTCGATTAAGAATAGTGCTTGTCAAGATCATTAGTGTGTTGCCTGCTTACCACGGCCCGGAGGTGCTACCACTGTTCACATATGGGATCCTCCGCACACTAATGCCTCCAAGTTCATAAATGAACCACACTATGCTTATCACACCAAACACGGTGTAATTCGCCTCGTCAATCAATCACCAATTATAACCCAAATTGGCACAACACTCTAAGTATGATCTAAAATGACAAAAATACCCTTATTATCCAAATTTTACCATAATTACAAAAAATTACCAAAATACCCTTAGTCACAAAATAACAAAGTATAGTACGTCCCACCTGACGTCACAAAATATCCAAAGTATAGTACGTCCCACCTGACAGTACTATACCATGATATGTCTGGGTCCACCACTTTGGCCCGATAGCAAAACTCACTATATCTTTCAATCGCGTAGGAATTTTATCGCATTTTCACAATCTCGTCATTTTTACAAATATTTTTAAATCGCGTAAAACATATTTTGACATTTTTGAACATCACAAAATCTTTATAAATCATTTTCTCAATCGCGTAAAATTTTTAATTCATTTTCTTAACCAAATAGCTTAAAATTATTATTTTAAGAATGTGCAAAACTATATATAGTACATTTAAAATACGTAGAGTATTTTTCTTGTGTTCTAAATATAGTATGGAATCTTTTCATTTTATTCGTCTGATTTTAGTAAATTTCGGCAGTATTTTGCCTATAAAATCAGTATAAGGTATTTTTAACGTTTTCCTCTAAATATAGTTTATTTTATTTTTACCCAATAATTTCACTTTGAAACTTACTAACGTGCTTCAAAATTTATGGAATGAGCTCTACGTTAGTATATTTCAAGCATCTAATTTAATTTTTATTTAAACTAATTTCTGCTAAGTTAAAATTCTAAAACTGAATTTATTCCTTTGATTTTCTCAATGATTCATTGGAATCAATTTATGTTGTAAAACGATTACCTAACCTATCTTAGTAAATAAAATGGCATGTTGGCCAAATCAAAATAAAATGGCATTTAATTATACACTAAATGGCATGTTGGCCATAATTAACTAAAATCAACTTTAATTTGATTATTTCACCTAGATTCCTCAAATCAAGAATTTAAAAAATTGCTGAGAACATTTTGGTTCTCGGTTTGGATGTAAGACCGTGAGCCTCATAATGTGTTCTTTGGAACACTCATGCAAACCGTACATGTTATTCACATCCTACTTTAATAATTATATAATTATAAACATATGCAATTATATAATCACATACAAAATACATACAATTTATTTAAAACCATAAACATGCATAGAAAAAATAATGAAATCTATAATCATGCATAGCAAAATAAATCACAAATAGGAAAGCATTTAAACAATCACAAAAAGAATAAAAACCATAAACAATCACACAAATAATGAAAACAATAAAACAATCACACAAATGAATCCTTATGGATTCGGTACACACAATCAAATCCATTTTCCCATCATCACTAAGGGATGATGAGATTAAATCTCCCTCTTACCTCTTGAAGACAATTTAATCGGTTAGTTTCCTCCTTTCTTTGCAATTTCGTATAGTCTCCCAAACAAATCCCTAAAATTCTTAAATAATTAGTAAAAACACATACAAGGTACAATATTGAAAAACCATGGAACAATCATGGTTAGAAAAATTAGAAATCAAATTTTGAACCAAAGAAACAAAACTTACCTTTAAGAAAGTAAGCAAAAGGTTGGATTTTGGACAAGATAGAGTAGGATTTTGGAAAAACTTTGTGAATGAAAAGTGTTTAGAATAGGATTTGGGTTCAAGAAAAGCTAAGAGATAAAATTATAGAGGTTTGGTTGTGTGGGTGTGGGTGTTGGCCGAATATGGAGAGAAAGAAAGAAAAGAAAAGTGTTCTTGGTTCTTGGTAGTTTTTGGAGAGAAAATGGATAGCTTAGATTTAGGATAAGTGTGAAACAAATATTGAAAGGGAAATAGGAGGTGCTGCTGCCGTGAGTGGCTTTTTGGGTGAGGTTGAGTGTTTGATTTTGCATGTAAATATCCTGAAGTGTTCACACTAGTTAAGCACATGGCTTAGGTCATTGGATGGTTCAAGAACCATGTAGAACCAAGCCACCTTGCCTCCTTATTTGCAGCCCAAAACCGTGTGCTCCTTCATCTTTTTAGGGGTTTAATTGTTTTCCAATTACTCCTAATTATATGCTAACTAATTAGGGAATTAGTTAGGTTAATTATCCTAACCAATCTTAATTAACATACTAATAATATAACTAATTAATTTAACATATATTAACATATATTATAACCTTTAATCAATATTAGGATATCTAATTAGTATTTAGACTATAATTAATTAATAACTAAGCTAGTTCACTTAGTTTGTTAATTAGGTAATTAGATTAGTCAAATTAAGCTTAATTAGCTACTAACCAAATTCAAACCTACTATTTTTGACTTAATTCTAACCATTGATTTCATCTTTAATTCCTAGCCATAGATGTCATCTAAGGTAGATATGAATTAGTCATAAATCTTGAATTCTAATCTCACCATTGATTTGATCAACAGTTGAAATCAAAGGCTTCCTAACTAAGTCTTCATCTAACGGTCCAAACCAAAGTCCATGCTCCTTTTGTTGACCTTTTCCTATTGGTTTAAAAAGTCAAGCCACTTTCATTGACTTGCTCTCATTGGCTAGAATTTGTCCAGTCAGCACAGTTGATTACTTTTCCTAAACGCGGGTCCCACAGTACTTTTAAAGATCTGTGGTCAAATCAAGCATTTTTACTGCTTTTGAGACAAGAGGGTATCGTAATATAAAATAATATTATAAAAATATAAAATTATTTTATTACACACTTAAATCCTAAAAATTACGAGATTAATATATATATCAATCAGAATTGGGTTTAGTAAGATCCCCCAGCTCTAATTAATTAAAATAAGATTTTTTCGGCCAGAAAATTATTATTTCCCTGGCTCGGAGCAAATCACACACAATAGTCAAGTACACTCACGGAACAGTCAAATTTAATTTACTGCTCACAGAATTCATAAAACAGTACATTTCGGGACTATATTGTAATTATCCTAAAAGTTGGGGTGTTACAATTACCTTATCCTTTGAACACATTTTTCAAGCCCAATTAAGTGTATTGGTCAATCCTTACATAAAAGAACTTGGATTTTTTAACAAGATTTACATTTGGGTTATGAAATCTAAGATTGAAATCAACATATCCTTAAAAACATGAACTTTGAATTATTAGTTGATTTAAAAGGATCTTTAAAAAACCATTTGAAGATCATTGAGATACCTTGAGAACATTTTACATTGAAATCCTAAGACTTATATCTATATTCCTCCTGGTTTCCTTCTTTTGATCTTGGTATTCTCTTTTGATCTTGATATTCTCTTTTGCTTTTGTTATCATAAAAAATTCATTTGATATGCTTCAAGACATAAGCATTCACATTCTCCCCCTTTTTGATGATGACAAACTAAACATTGAAAACGAAGAGAAATATTTGCATTTGTTTGATTATCAGAGATTTAAGTGCAACTCTTCCCCATAATGTATGCATGATATATGATTTTTCTGAAAGTGCAAAGCTTAAAGCTTGATTCAAGGCTCCCTCATACACATGCAACACATTTCACTAATCTCTCTCCCGTTGGCATTATCAAAAATGACGTAAGCATTCAACCATAAACATTTTAGTCCATACAATTTTGCAATCAGAGTATATATGCCAATCATTATGAAATGAAATATACCAAGTTTGATAAACATTAATATAAAGGCGAATCCAAAGTCATATACAAAAATGTATAAAAGATCATAACAAGACAACATGGTCACTGAGTCGCCTCGCTGTCACTATCCACATCAGCTACATCATCCATATCATCGTCATCAGTGGTGAGGTCGTCCTCAGAGCCTAGGATCTCCTCATCATCATCAGGATGAGCACCAAAAGGTTCAGCAAAGGAGAAAGGAGCAGGAGGAGCAGGAGCTGCTTGCCTTGGTACATATCCTGGTCCTTCTAAAAAGAATCAGATGGAGGCTAACTCCTAATTAGAGTAATCCATCCTCAGCTCTAGATGATCTACTTTCTGCTCAATACGATCTATTTCCATTTTCAAGCTATGAATTTCCTATAGCATAAGTTACGTAGTGGCTGTGGGAGGAGGTTGTTGTCCTCTATCTTCATCATCATCCTCTAGGTCATGAGGAATATGGCTATAGATACTGTGGGAAAGGTAGTGCCATCTGCCATCTACTTTGCTCAGCTTAAGCTTTTGCAATGTGTGCAAGCTAATAGATTGTGATCCTTTAGAGCTTGTGTCCTTTGAATTTTCAATCAAGGAAATATGGCAGTGTTCCAATATGGTGGTGACAAGCATAGCATATGGAAGGGCAGAGTTCTTCCTCTTCCTAACATCCAACATGTGCTGAATTATGTAATAGGCCCAGTTGATTGGCCTACCTATGGTCATGGCCCACAATACCACCACATCATCTTGCAGAACTCGGGAGTAATTTCCTCCCTTAGGAATCAATCCTCTGGCCACAAGATAATGAAGCACTCTATTTTCCATGGTCAAACCAGTGGCCATTACCTCTTCCTATCCTTAGGAATTTCATATTCAGACCTTGTCAAGGAGGTTAATGCAGCCTTATACTCAAAATCATCTCCCTAAGCATCCTCATTCCCATAGAATTTCGTGCTATGATACTCAAGCTTAGTCAGCCTACACCATGCTTCCCTAATGACTTTAACCTATTTCTTCTTTACTTTAGGTATTAGACATCCATTCTTATATCTTAGGTTTGCATAAATACCCAAACTAGATTTAGGTAAATGTCCTTTTGAATGCTGAATAAACCTAGCAAACTAAACCTTTCTATTAATCTGAAGCACTCTAAGGGTTCACTTGAACAAAAGGATTGAGGGAGATACCTTAGAGATATGAGTTTCCTCAATTGGAAGTTTTTTCTGAATAACTTCGCCATCTTGGTGGTGGAGAAGTGATGTGTGAGGTCTAGCCCAGAGATATTGCATGGAGAAGCACTAGAAGACTCTCCAATATTGGCCACTGTTCTTGGACATTTCGTAAATTGAGAAGATTCTGCTATGATGGAACTCACGTGGTGTTTGGTGGTGGAGAAATTTGGAAAGTTGATCAGGAATAGTGAAAACGTAAATTAGGGCTCTAGAAGGAGAGAGAGAGCGTGAAGGGAGATGGGGGATGAAGATTGAGGAGATTTTTGGTGAAATTGATTAGGGGTTATGAGGAAGAGGAGAAATTCAAGTTGTATGGTGGTGAAATGAGATGATTTAGCCAAGAAATGAGAGAGAAATTGAAGGTTTGGGGTGAGGAGAGGAAGAGAGGTCGTGGAGCAGAAGAGAGAAATGAGAAGGTTTAAGTGAAAATGGTTGTTCCCGCGTTGAAATTCCTTTTAAACTTGTTGTGTAATCGATTACAATGGGTGTGTAATTGATTACTAGTCATCTGGAATCCTTGTAATCGATTACATGTTTGGTGTAATCGATTACTAACCTTAACATAGCCTTTGTAATCGATTACAAGGGCTTATAATCGATTACCAATTTACTAAAACTCAGCTTTTGTATTTTAAACAATAAAGGGCTAATCTTAAAGCTTTGAAATTAGTTCCAAAATGTCTCAAAACAATTTCGAACATCATGCAAGCATAAAAACTGATTAATTCTTAATCTAAAACATATGTTCATGCAAAATCACTACTTTTACCAAGAATTGATCCATTTTGACAGAATGAGCTTCTTGATGGACTTTGTCATGATGGAGTACCTGCAAAACAACTTTGGGGAAACCTCCGACGCTCAAGTTAGTATTGGATCCATGAATGATTAAGAAAAAGAAAGTTAGCTATCAAAATATCATCGTTATGCAGTAAAAACACATGTTATCCAGTAAAATTTCAAATTATACAGTAGCCATATACATTATGCAGCAAGAGTGAATTTGTGCAGAATTTCAGCTTATGCATGATTGATCCAAAATACCAAGTTCATTTCTTATATAGAAGAATGCTTCTTTTGCCAAGGGCTTAGTGAAAATATCAGTTAGTTGCTTAGTGGTTTGCACAAATTCAAGTATGCAATCACCTTTTTGTACATGATCCTTAATAAAATGATGTCTTATTTCAATATGTTTTGTTCTTGAGTGTAGAATGAGATTTTTGGACAAATTAATTGCACTAGTATTATCACACCTTATAAGGATGTGATCAAGCTTAAGACCATAGTCTAGAAGTTATTGCTTCATCCAAAGGATTTGAGCACTACAACTTCCAGCTGCAACATATTCAGCTTCAGTTGTAGACAATGCCACACTATTTTGTATCTTGCTATGCCAAGAAACTAGTGAACTTCCAAGCAAGTGGCATGTCCCATTAGTGCTTTTCCTATCCATTTTGCATCCAGCAAAATCAGAATCAGAATACCCAATTAGGCTACAAGAAGCACCTTGAGGGTACCATAATCCCATTTGTGAAGTGCCTATTAGATATTTCATGATTCTTTTAACAACACTTTGGTGTGATTCTTTAGGATTTGCTTGAAATCTAGCAAACATGCACATACTAAACATAATATCTGGCCTACTTGCTGTAAGATAAAGGAGTGAGTCTATCATACCTCTATATTTTGTAATTTCTACATATTTACCTCCTTCATCCTTGTCCTAGTAATAAGAAATGCCCATTGGTGTAGCCATTTGCTTGGCACCCTCCATTCTAAACTTCTTGAGCAACTCCTTGCAATATTTTGATTGACTTATGAAAGTCCCATCCCTTGTTTGCTTGATTTGAAGACCAAGGAAGAAGTTAAGCTCACCCATCATGGACATCTCAAACTCACTTTACATAATATTAGCAAATTCTTTACAAAGAGAGTCATTAGTAGCACTAAATATAATATCATCAACATATATTTGGACTAGAAGAATGTCATGCTTTTTATACTTGATGAAAAGAGTAGTGTCAACCTTTATTCTAGAAAAGCCATTTTCCAAAAGGAACTCGCTCAACCTTTCATACAATGCTCTAGAAGCTTGTTTTAAGCCATACAAGGCCTTTGTTAATTTAAAAACATGGTTGGGCAGTTCAAAGTTTTCAAAATTGGGAGGTTGTTCCACATGCACTTCTTCTTGTATAAAATCATTTAAAAAGACACTTTTAACATCCATTTGAAAAAGTTTGAAATCCATGATGCATGCATATGCAAGTAACATTCTAATAGCTTCTAATCTTGCTACGGGAGCATATGTTTATTCATAATCTATGCCTTCTTCTTGATTATAACCCTTAGCTACAAGCCTAGCTTTATTTGATATTATTAAGCTCGTTTCATCAAGTTTGTTCCTAAAGACTCATTTGGTGCTAATAATTGGATGTTCATTGGGCCTTGGAACTAATTCCCAAACTTGATTTCTTTCAAATTGGTTTAGTTCATCTTACATGGCCAAGATCCAATGATCATCATTAATGGTCTCATTTATGTCTTTAGCTTCAACTCGAGAGACAAAAGTCATATAATTGCATGCATTTTTAAAAGAGTTTCAAGTGATTACCTCTTTTGATACATCATCTATTACCTTGTCAAGAGGATGGTATCTTGAAGTTCTCCATTCTCTTAGAAGATTATTTGAATCTTCCTCCTCTTGTTGTGGTGGTGTTTCCTCCCTTTGGCTTTCTTTCTTTCGCTCTTCTTCCTTGCTTCCAATATGAATGTTGGATAGAATTTCTGCAATATCATCAATAACATCCTTTCCCAACCCAATGGAGTTAGATTCATCAAATGTAATATGTATTGATTCTTCAACAGTCGTTGTTCTTTTATTGTAAATTTGAAAGGATTTACTATTAAGTGAGTAACTCAGAAATATTTTCTCATCGGATTTAGCATCAAACTTGCCTAAGTTATCTTTTCCATTGTTTAAAACAAAGCATTTGTAACCAAAGACATAAAGGTGAGAAATGTTTGGTTCCTTCCTTTATAAAGTTCATAGCGGTTTTCTTTAAAATAGGCCTTATTAGAGCCCTATTCATAACATAGCAAGCGGTACTAACCGCATTTGCCCAAAAATATTTAGGAAGGTTTGTTTCATTGAGCATAGTTCTTGCTAATTCCTCTAAAGATTGATTTTTCCTTTCAACTACTTTATTTTGTTATGAAGTTCTAGGAGCAGAGAAATTATACTCAATGCTATTTTCATTGCAAAATAATGCAAATTCATGATTTTCAAATTCTCCTCCATGATCACTTCTAATGGATGCAATGTTACAATTTTTCTTATTTTGAATAACCTTTACAAGTTTTCTAAATACATGAAAGGCATCATTTTTATAAGGAAGAAATAGAGTCTATGTATATCTAGAGTAATCATCCATAATCATGAAAGCATAATAGTTACCCCCAAAGCTCATAGTTCTTGATGGTCCAAAAAGATCAATATGCAAAGTTGTAAAGCTCTAATTGAAGAAACAACATTTTTAGTTTTGAAAGACACCTTTACTTGTTTACCCTTTTAACATGCATCACAAAGTTTATTTTTCTCAAATTTGAGCTTTGGAAGACCAATTACTAAATCTTTAGAAACAAGTTTGTTTAGGTGATCCACATGAATGTGGGCAATTCTCCTATGTCATAACCATAAATCATTTTCTTTACTCATAAGACATTTTGCATTTTGAGAGGTAATATCGTCAAGATTAATCATATAAATGTTATCAATTCTATGTCCAACAAACTTAACTTGTTTATCATCCTTACTTTCAATTATGCAACAATTAGAGTCAAAGATAATTCTATTTCCCTTATCACATAATTGACTTATGCTTAACAAGTTATGCTTAAGTGCTTCTATATACAAGACATTATCTATTGAGGTAGAGGAATTCTTACCAACTTTTCCAACTCCAACGATCCTTCCTTTATTGTTGTCCCCATATGTGACATGTCTATGCTTCTTTGGTGCAAGAAAGGAGAACTTGGAGCCGTCACCCATCATGTGCTTAGAGCAACCACTATCAATGTACTAACTTGAGCTTTTGGTCTTGAAGTACACCTACAACACACATTCAAATTTTAACCTTTGGTACCCAAATTGTCTTGGGTCCTTATGTGTTAGAGTTAGGCAATGTGTCCTTAGGAACCCAAACCCTTTTAGTTCTAACCTTGGTGCTTATGTTCTTTCTAACATTACAAGTAGATACATTATGTCCTTTCTTACCACAATGAAAGCATTTAATAAAGGGGTTACTTGATGTACTTGAGGAAACAAAGAAATTCTTATAAGACTTTTGATGATTATTTGGATAATATCCCAAACTAGCTTTTTGAAAAACACATTTTTGCTTCCCAATAACACATTTAAATTATCTCTTCTAAAGGTAAATTTTGCAAAAGTATTTTTTAAATCCTCAACCTCCTTTTCAAATGATTTACATGATGGGCAAAATAATTGAATGGATGCATTATCAAGTGAAGAGTAAGTTATGCATAATGAGTTAGCATCAATAAGTCCTAAGGTCTCATTTTTAACTTTAAGTTCATTGATTTCCTTGTTCAACATAGAAACTTTGTTTACTAATAAGGAAGTTGTTTTATTTGAAGATAAAATCATTTTTGTGAGCCTTAAGGATTCATCATGCAATTCTTGAAAAACATCTTGCAATTCATCATAGGAAGGTAAATAGTCTAGGTTAGAAGAGGTTACCTCGGTGTCACTTTCTTCTTCTTCTTCTCCTTTAGCCATGAGATATAGATAAGCTTCTTCATTCTCTGAGCTATCGGAGAAGTCCATGTCATTTTCTTCTCATGCAATGTATGCTCTTCTTCCTTTCTTTTCTTTGGAAGGTTTCTTCTTAAACTTCTCTGCCTTCTTAAGGTACACGGGACATTCCATTTTCATGTGTCCTAATTTTCCACATTCATAACATATTGGAGTTGATGAAGTTCCTTCCCCTTTGTGATATGTCTTCTTTGGATGAAAATGTGCTCTTCTTTGAAATCCCTTCTTATTATATCTTTTTACCTCACTTGTGCCCTCATGAGTTACTTGTAGGGTATCCCACATTTCTTAGGCAGTCTTACAATCTAACACCCTAACGAATTCATCATACCCTAAAGATATGGTAATGATGTTCTTGGCTCTCAAGTTGTATTGAACCTTCTTTTTATCTCCATCTGTCCATTCACTTCTAGGTGTGTTAATTCTCACACTATCTACTATGCGTATCAGAACAAAGGCACCATTTTCAATGGTATCCTACACATCAATATCAATAGCTTCAATAAAAAATTTCATTCTTTCTTTCCAATAGGCATAATCATCACCATTGAAATAGGGAGGTCGATTAATAGTAGAACCTTCATTAGAAAAATCATTTTAAGCCATCACTTCTCTTCAAGCTGCTAAGCTCTTTACACAAGAGTCTAGCTCTGATACCACTTGTTACCAAGTGGCCTCAATACTCAAGAGGAGGGTGAATTGAGTTTATAAAATAAATTCGCAAATCTTTCGCAAAATACTTGAACTCTTATTTTCGTTGAAACTATTATTTGTTAGAGATGAATAGATAAAAGAGATGTAAACTTTTCACTCTTAAATGAATTGACCAAGGAAGATAGAATTCAGATAAATCAATAAAACAGTGCTCAAAGTAAAGAGTAGAGTTTAGAGAAAACAAACACCAAGCTTTATCTTGGTTCAGCCACCAATCCACTTGTGACTTATGTCTAGTCCTTAAGAAATCACTTAAGATTTTCTACTAAATTTCAAGCTTGAATCAGGTGCTTGTAACCTTTACAAATTGGAGCACTCAACACCACCTTGGGATACCTCACCCTTTGTAGCTTAAGCCTCTTCAAATGAGGGATGCCTCACCCTTTACAATTTGGAGGGATACCTCACCCTCTTCTTTACAATAAACAAGGGTGATAGAATGAAACTCTCACAAGAGTAATTGATACAAATTGAAGCTCTAGAATGCTCTTCAAATATATCTCAAAGATTTGTAAAAAAACAGAGCAAGAATGATTTCAAGGATTGATTTTCGTATTAAAGTGTTAGAACGATATTTCAAGTTCAAGGTCAGCCATTAATGATGCCCCAACACAAGGATATAAAGAGTTTTTGATCAAATGAGCCATTGGGGGCTTTAATGCCTAGCATTTAATGCACTTAATATAGCCGTTGGGTAATGTCAGACCAGTTGTAGTCGATTACATGGCTGTTTGAATGTGTTCTTGGCTTTCTGGGCAGGATGTAATCGATTACCAGCCTTCTGTAATCGATTACATGGCCTTTGTCAGACTTGTAATCGATTACAGCTTCAATGTAATCGATTACAAGGCTTCTGCCATACTTGTAATCGATTACATACTCAATGTAATTGATTACAAGGCCTCTATTTAGCTTATAATCGATTACAACACATGTGTAATCGATTACCTTGTCCTTTGAACATATTTTTCAAGCCTAATTAAGTGTATTGGTCAATCCTTACATATAGGAACTTAGATTTTAACAAGATTTACATTTGAGTTATGAAATCCAAGATTGAAATCAATATATCCTTAAAAAGATGAACATTGAATTATTAGTTGATTTAAAAGGATCTTTAAAAAACCATTTGAAGATCATTGAGATACCTTGAGAGCATTTTACATTGAAATCCTAAGACTTATATCTATATACCTCTTGGTTTCCTTCTTTTGATCTTGGTTTTCTCTTTTGATCTTAATCTTCTTTTTTACTTTTGTTATCATCAAAAATTCATTTAATGTGCTTTAAGACATAAGCATTCATATACATAATTGTATGGTTAAAGTTATAAAAATTTACCACTTAAAGAGTTAATTACAATTGAAAAAAGTTAAGCCAATTGTGTGGGTAACAACTAATTAATTTTTACCAATAGATTAGCTTTATAGTCGAGATATATATAGTTAGTGGTTTGGATTGTGACCCGAGATCATGTCCGACGAGTCAACCCAACATGCAGCATATCGGAGTCCGTTATTGATACCCTTAGCATTTGGTTTCGGCATCTCGACTTTATGTATATCGGACCACAACATTGGGTAGCAATAGCGTTACCATGAGATTTGCGCAATGGATAAATCCTGAGAATATCTATTATTGCCAATCCTGATTTTGCGGAATAATAACACCCATAACCGTCTTTGATTGCCCATGATTGCAGTATCAACATTCCGATATTATAGGGATCCTCTACAACTAACAAAGGAACGTATCTCTTCATGCAACTATTATGGGAGCGTATCTCTCCAACCTCTATAAATACCAGGCTTGTTCACCTTTATAGGTAACTTATCACTCTCGGCATAAACCCAACTTGTGCACAACCTGACTTGAGCGTTGGAGTCCTTTTACAAGGACTAACCCCCTGGTTCAAACGCTTTGCTGCTATTGTACAAGGAGGAAACCATTGTGACATGCCTATCTCAGGGACCTCTTAGTATCTAGTACTGAACATTGGCGCCATCTGTGGGGACTATAAACTTCTATTCCTACTCAACCATGGTGAATACGAGATAAAACTTGAGAAGAAATGCTGCACAAACCTCTACAGACCAAAGGCGAGGACCAGCGGCGCAGCGTCCTCCCCATCCTATTCCACCACCAATTACTGAAACCTCCGCTGCGAGAAACCAAGCACCCAACGCAAAACTTCTACGTGATGGGTATGAAACCTCACTTTCTGAATAGAGCCTTCACCCATCTATCAGGGTTCTTATGAGGGATATACCTAGAATCCATGTACAAGGAGCCAATTTCAACATTCATGGATCCAGAATCCCAATGCACCTATGTTTGGGACCCACGAACATTGAAGCTGATGATCGTTTGTCTCACCCAAAACACACGAGTCGATCCCACATATCCGAAAACCAATTCCAAGATATGGTGCAACAACATATAGCGATGTTGGAAGAATAATACTGCATATTAGAGGACCTAGGGACGAACTGTGCATGAAGGTCAGCCCAAAATGCAACGTCAAAATGGAAGGCAGAACATGGATAACAACTAGAGGATATCGCATCATGATGCCAAAATGTCTAATGTTGTTGATAATAACCCGAACCTTGGCGATCAGGAGCGACCCTTCTCTGCCCAACTCATGGAGTATAGAGTCCGAAGAAATTTTAAATTCCCAGCCAATGTGGAGCTCTATGACGAGACTATGGACCCCTAGGAACACATAGATGTTTATGTCCAATCTATGTGCTTCCAAGGGGAATCCTCACAATTACTATAATGTGCTTTTCCCCTTTCCCTAAAGAAGGGAGACTTCAAATGGTTCGTCACTCTGCCACGAGGATCCGTCACTGACTGGCTGGACCGTAGACAATGTTTCTTGCTCCAATATAGTACTAGTAAGGAATAACCCACGTCTATTGAATCTTTATCCAAGATTCACCAAAGGCGTGACGAGCCCCTTTATGAGTACATTAAAATGTTTAATACGACTTGCATCAATGTAGAGAACTTTGATGATAGAATTACCCTCCATTATGCTAGAAGTGGTCTTCAGGCTGGTTTCGAGTTTTTTGTGTCTTTGGGAAAGAAAAAACCAGAGACCATAGTGTTGGGAATCGCAGATACATCACGCAACAGAAAAAGGAATTCCCACTAAAAATCCATGTGAAAAAGTCATAATCTGAATTTTAAAAACGTTTACCTCTTGAAGCGTGATCTAAGGAAGTGACTTGAATTACCAACACCGTAACAGCAACGATGTCTCTGTAGTATCCACACGAACAGACTCACGAATGTCCAACGTTCACAAAAAGAGCTACACATCCCTCACATAGTGCTAGCTGCAAAGAGAAGAGAAGAAACTTGTCACTCTCTCACTCACTTTTCTGTAGGTGTGACTAGGGTTCTATAATGTGTGTCTTAGCAGCCCCCTTAGCAGTACTATTTATAATAGTGACTGCCTTAAGTGAGTGTGAGCAGCAGCAAGGTAAGCTGTGTAACCCTAGACTCATCTGTTATGAGTCTGGTCCACATTTGAATCCGAGTCCAACTCAGATCTATTGCTCCAATTTTAGTCTGCTCTATGTGTGTGACCCTACAGGTTCTCATTAAGTTGGCAGTAATATTAAAATATCATTTTAATATTACAAGCAGTGAGTGGTATTTAGCAACACATCGCTACTACCCAAGTAATGAGAATGTCAGTAATTTGACATAACCTTTCCGTGACTAATGTTTATGCGTCGTTTAGTCCCTTTGTCACGATATCTAGATTGAACACAAGGCATGGAATGCGTCACCCTTGTATAGTCCAATCCTTCATTTCCTGATACTCTAGTAGACTTTGTAATAACAAATGAAATCAATATCTCATATTAACTCATTTGAGCATGACCATGCATTTCGCAGTCCCACTCAATCAAGGGGCCCGAAGATATCGCTTCTGTTATGTAGGAGTGACAAATCTCATCTAGGTCACTCACATCCCTCTGCATTATTTACAGTATGTCCAATAACTAACTTTATGATCACCTTGTTACAGATGACATTTGATAGCATTAAAACACACAACTCTTCATATAGGAATCGTAGTGATTTCAGGTCAAAAGACCACAGACACCATTGTCACTATGAGAATCGCTTATGACACTCACGTAATGATCCATGTAGCGTTCTCATGGCGGGTTAGTCCAATACATCATTACTCTAATATGTACCCATGTGAAGACTTGATATCTCATATCCATGACCCTTGAGAAGTGGTCATCAGTCTGCGCTCATACTAGTCTCAATACATTATTGTTGTCCTAATTAACAATAATACTTGATTAGGGACATTTAATAATAGTGTTCTAATTTTATCCAATAGGATCTCATAATCAAGTCAACCAATTGATGTCCTATGGCATCAAACTTACTATTCTAAGGACTTTATTATGTTTATTTAAAAAGAACACAACAAATGAAATGCCTCATATATTAAAATTAGCATAATAGAATGTATATAAATACAGACAAATGTATCAGCCTCTAGAGCATACACTAACACATAGAAGAATTTTAACAACAGTCCCAGAAGTATATAAACCTTGAGGAGGCAACTGAGGCCTAGAGGAGTTTGGAGAATGGTGAGCCCTCCCACCAGAAAGCCAAACATAATGTGCAAATGACCCTAGTATGTTTTGATTAATCACTAAACTTAACATGATTATTACTTTGATTCACTAACTACTTGCCAAGCTTGATTTTTTCAATGAGATTTAATGGAGCAAGAAAAGTGGATGCAAAGGATCATGAAGCAAAGCATTTCAATGCGAGGATCATGAAGGAAAACTTGAAGAAGGAATTTAAGGAAGATCATTAGGAACCTTTTTGTAAAGAAAAGACTTAGTATAATTCTTTGATTAAGCTCTCTAAAATAAGTAAAATAAGTAAAAATGATTTTCAAAAGTAAAAATGGACTAAAAATGAAAAAGGTTAATTAATAAGTCTGTACATCTATGTGTACATCAATGTACTTTCAGTTAATTAACTAACTTTTAATGAAAACCTTAGTGTACATCTATGTATAAGTGTTATGCATCTATGTATACATCGATTGATTCTGGACGTACTTGGTCAGTATGCATTTTTGTATTTATACATCGATTGGTACATCGATGCATAAGCCAAAACAGAAACAAGGACTTTTTAAATAGCCATACAATCGATTAGGTAATCGATGTATAAACTTTGAGACTGAAATTGCAAGTGTTTTTCAAGAACAACATCGATGTATTAATGTGCGTATCACTCAAGATCAAGAACATCCAAGAACACAATCGATTAGAAAATCGATGTACACACGTTGTAAGAGTGAAATTTTTGTTTAATACATCTGTGTACTAATCGATTGACTGATAACATAATTTGATTTATAAGTTTGTTTTTATCTTAACTGATTTGAAAAGTGTGACCAACAAATCTATTTTGAAATATACCTATATAAGGACATTGGAAAATACTTTCTCAATAACAACTCATTCAAAATTTAAGAACAAACACACAAATATAGAGAGAGAGCTTTTCTTTGAAAAACTAAGTATTTTTCTATAGAGCTTCAATTTGTAATATCTGATTTCTTAGAATCTGATTCAATCTTTTCATATTATTAAAGAGAGATAAGAGAGAAGGTTCTCTCGCTGATTAAATCAAAAGTAGAAGGGACTCTTGGTGTTGTACAAGAGTAGAAGGAACTCTTATGGGAATTGCAAGATTGCTTTGACTGGAAAAGCTGTCATTTGGGTAGAAGGAACTAAGAAGTGAAGCTTGTGTAAAGAATCTTGTAAATTGAATTTTAATAGTGGACAAACTCACAGTCATGTGGGGACTGGATGTAGGTTACCAGAGGAGGTAGCTGAACCAGGATAAATCTCGATTTGTAATTTTCTCTATCCCTTAACTCTTTATTTGCTTTATTTTTTGAATGTATGAATTAAGCAATATGTTAGGGATGCTTGCATGATTTGATTAGTTTATGATCTTGTTCATATCTGAAATCAATCTTATTGTTGATATTTCTTTATAAGTTTCAAGTCTTGATAGAAAACCATCTTGCAAATAAACATTTTGGTTTGTTAGTTGACAAAATCTTTTTCATAGTTATAGAAAAGAATCAATTTTTGTAAAAAGGGGAAAAGTTTCAGAAATGTATAATACTTAATTCAACCCCCCCTTCTTGAGTATTACGAAGCCACAACCAACAAGTGGTACCAGAGCTTTCACTCTTGTGTAAAGCTTAATAGCTTAAGAGGATGGCTTCAAATGACATCTTGGGAGAAAGGGCTTCCTTGGCAAGACCCCTTACTTTCAATGGCACTGCCTATATGTATTGGAAAGAAAGGATGTTAATATTCCTTAAGGCTAGTGGTATTGATGTACTAGATGCTATTAAGAATGGTCCATACATTCCTCACACTCTCGATGCAAATGGCACTAAGAAAGAAAAACCTAGAAGTGAATGGGATGATGATGATAAAAAGAGAGTAAGTTATAATGCTAAAGCTAAGAATATTATAACTACTGCCTTGAGTTATGATGAATTTTTTAGGGTTTCAAATTGTAAGACAGCCAAGCAAATGTGGGATACGCTGCAAATTACTCATGAAGGAACCAGTGATGTAAAGAGAGCAAGAATGAACTCACTTATGCATGAGTATGAACTCTTTCACATAAAGAATGGTGAAGACATCAATGATATGCAAAGGAGGTTCACTCACATAGTGAATCAGCTGAATGGACTTGGAAAGAGCATTTTAGATGAACAACAAATCAACAAGATTATGAGATGTTTGACAAGAGAATGACAACCAAAGATTACTGCTATAGCTGAATCAAAGGACTTAGCAACCATGAATATTGCTACACTATTTGGAAAACTTAAAGAGCACGAGATGGAGTTGCATAGATTGAATCACCATGAAGAGAATGAGAAAAAGAAAAGAGGCTTATCACTTAAAGCACATGTCTCCAAAGAAAATTTTGACAGTGATGAAGATGAAGAAGATGAAAAAGATGATGAATCTGAAGAGGATATGGGACTGCTAGTTAAAAAGTTCAAGAGATTCCTCAAAAAGAAGAAAACCTTCAACAAAAGGCCCTCAAACTTCTTTTCAAAGAAGAACACTTCAAAAGCTGAAAGTTCAACATCAAATGTGAAGTGCTATAAATGTGGCAAACCTAGACATTACAAAAATGAGTGTCCTAAACTTCAAAAGAAGGACAAGCATGACAATCATGAGTCCAATGACAAGAAGAATAGAAAGCCAAGAAGAGCATACATAGCCTGGGAGGAGAATGACATGGATTCCTCTGAAGATTCTAAGGAAGAAGAGGCTAATCTTTGTCTCATGACTAATCTTCAAAGTGACAATAAAGATGAGGTCAATGAAATCCCCCCTACCTATGATGAACTACAAGATACTTTAGATGAATTGCATAGTAAATATCTAAAAATTGCTAAGCAATTAATGTCATCAAGGAAAGTTATTGCTAAACAATGTAGTGATTATGCATCTCTTCAAATTAAAATTAAAGAATTAGAAGCTAAGAACAATAAGCTAAGTGCATCTAGTTCTACCTGTTCTAATTGCATTATTTTGGAAAAAGAAGTGAAAAAATTGAAAACCACTCTATCTAAATTTACAATGGGAAAAGATAATCTAAATGCCATATTAGGACAGCAAAAAGGAGTATATGACAAAGCTGAAATAGGCTATAAACCAGCATTGCATGAAAAGGTTTTTAAGAAACTCTTTGTTGCACCTAAACCCTCTATTAGTCCTTTTGTTAAATATTTCTATTGTGCAAGAAAAGGACATATAACTTCTACATGTTATCTTAGAAATCCTTCAAGGATTAGTGTTAAACAAATTTGGCTTCCCAAGGGAACATATGTTATGACTAACACCAAAAAGCCCAACAAAATTTGGGTACCTAAGACAAATGCTTAGAATCTGTTTTATAGGTGTGTTTGAGAGCCAAAAGTACAAATTGATATCTTGATAGTGGCTACTCCAAATATATGACTGGAGATATCACAAGGTTCTCATCCTTCATTCCCAAACAAGGTGGAACTGTCACCTATGGTGATAACAACAAAGGAAGGATCTTAGGAGTTGGAATAATTGGAAGAAGCACAACTACCAAGATAGAAGATGTACTATATGTGGAAGGGCTCAAGCATAATTTACTAAGCATTAGCCAACTATGTGATAAAGGTTATAAGGTATTCTTTAACTCTAGTAGTTGCATTATAGAAAACAAATATGATAGTAATGCAAAGCTTATAGGTAATCGATTGAATAACATATACATGATAGATTTAGAGAGTATTTCTGCTAGTGATGTATGTTGTTTAAAATCTAAGGAAGAGGAGAATTGGCTATGGCATAGAAGAATAGGACATATTCATATGGATCATCTAAACAAACTTATTTCTAAAGAATTGGTAATTGGACTTCCAAATATCAAGTTCTCAAAAGATGGTTTATGTGATGCATGCCAAAAGGGTAAGCAAATTAAAGTATCTTTTAAGGCTAAGAATATAGTTTCAACTGAAAGACCTTTATAACTACTGCACATGAACATATTTGGACCCTCTAGGACTAAACTTTTTGGAAGAAATTTGTATGCATTAGTTATAGTTGATGATTACTCTAGATTTACATAGACTTTCTTCTTAGCACATAAGAATGAAGCTTTTACAGCTTTTAAGAAAATGGCTAAGTTAGTACAAAATGAAAAAAGGCATGAAAATAACTTCAATAAGGAGTGATCATGGTGGAGAATTTCAAAATGAAGAATTTGATAATTTCTGTGAAGAGTTGGGAATTCAACATAATTTCTCTACTCCAAGAACTCCACAACAAAATGGAGTTGTGGAAAGGAAAAATAGATCTTTAGAAGAAATAGCAAGAACTATGTTGAATGACTCAAACATGCCAAAATATTTTTGGGCAGATGCTGTAAACATAGCTTACTACTTAATGAATAGAGTCTTGATAAGACCAATTTTGAAAAAGACTCCATATGAACTCTATAAAGGTAGAAAACCAAATGTTTCATATTTCCATGTCTTTGGTTGTAAGTGTTTTGTACTAAATAGTGGAAAGGGCAATCTAAGAAAGTTTGACCCTAAAGCCGATGAAGGAATCTTTCTAGGTTATTCATCATTTAGTAAAGCTTTTAGAATCTTCAATAAAAGAACACAAACAATTGAAGAATCTGTACATGTTACGTTTGATGAAACTAACCCCAAAAGGTTAGGAAATGAATTTGTTGATGATGTTGCAGAAACTTTAGAAGATATTCAACTTGAGGAAAAGCAAGATAATGCCAAAGTGGATGAAATAGTGGAAATTCCAGGAGAGGCTAAACATGAAGATCTACCTAAAAAATGGAAAACTGCAAGGAACCACCCTCTGGACAACATAATTGGTGAAATATCCAAAGGGATAACCACTAGACATTCCTTACGAAATGCATACAATAATATGGCTTTTGTATCACAAGTTGAACCTAAAACTATAGATGAAGCAATTAGTCATAAAAACTAGACTATGGTAATGCAAGAAGAACTTAATCAGTTTGAAAGAAATAAAGTTTAGAAACTTGTTCCAAAACCTAAGGATAAACAAATAATTAGTACAAAATAGGTGTTTAGGAATAAGCTTAATGAAAATAGTATCGTAGTAAGGAATAAAGCTAGATTAGTAGTTAAAGACTATAATCAAGAAGAAGGAATTAACTATGATGAAATATATGCACATGTGGCTTGATTAGAAGCTATTAGATTGTTGCTAGCATATGTATGTTTCATGGATTTTAAATTGTATCAAATGGATGTTAAGAGTACATTCCTAAATGGATATATACAAGAAGAAATGTATGTTAGTCAACCCCCTGGATTTGAAATAAATGAATTTCCTAATCGTGTGAATAAACTAACTAAAGCCTTGTATGGACTTAAACAAGTTCCAAGAGCTTGGTATGAAAGGCTAAGTAATTTCTTAATTTAAAAAGGATTTATAAGAGGAAAAGTTGACACAATACTATTCACTAAAAGAAAAGTACAAAACATACCACTTGATCAAATTTATGTTGATGATATTACATTTGGTTCTACTAATGAATCTTTATGTAAGGAATTTGTCTAACTAATGCAAAACGAGTTTGAAATGTCTATGATGGGAGAGCTTACATTCTTCCTTGGACTACAAATCAAACAATGTGATGATAAGACTTTTATAAGCTAAACTAAGTACTGCAAAGAACTATTAAAGAAGTTTGGAATGGAGAATGCAAAAGAAATGGCTACTCCAATGAGTCCATCATGCTACTTGGACAAAGATGAGAAAAATAAATTAGTAGATGTTTCCAAGTACAGAGGTATGATTGGTTTCTTACTCTATCTAACTGCAAGTAGACCTGATATAATGTTCAGTGTTTGTATGTGTACTAGATACTAATCTAATCCTAAGGAATCACACTTAACTACTTTAAAAGGAATCATGAAATACTTATTAGGAACTAAAGAAATGGGATTATGGTATGCTAAAGGATCAACATGTAACTCAGTAGGATATTCTGATTCTGACTTTGCTGGATACAAGTTAGATAGGAAAAGTACTAGTGGAACTTGCCACCTTCTAAGAAACTCATTATTTTTTTGGTTTAGTAAGAAACAAACATGTGTGGCTTTATCAACTGCTGAAGCATAATATATTGCAGCAGGAAGTTATTGTGCTCAAATTCTTTGGATGAAACAATAACTTATTGACTATGGTGTTCTCTTAGAGAAAGTTCCAATCAAATGTGATACTACTAATGCTATAAATCTCACTAAGAATCCTATAATGCATTCAAGAACCAAACACATTAAGATAAGACATCATTTCATAAGGGATCACATTCAAAGTGGAGATCTAATCATTGAATATATTGATACATCTAAGCAATTAGTTGATATTTTCACTAAACCATTAGCTAAAGAAAGCTTTTTCTACATAAGAAGAGAATTAGGAATAATTGATCCTACCTATGCTTGATGTTTTGAATCTTGAATGCATGATAATTTGATGTTTGATGTCTGTACATTGATTAAACAGTCGATTATTTTGATCAAATAGGTGCAGGATATCATGCACATCGATTAACACATCGATTAATCTGCTATGAAAACTTAAAAATTCTAATTTGATCTGCTATAAATAGATTAGCACATCGATTGAATCACTGATCTCAGATGCACTACTCACTGTAAGTGCCTATGCATCGATTGATACATCGATTATAAATGGATTAAAAGTCTGACCCTGTGTATACATCGATTGTAACATCGATTGAGTGATAGTTCTAAAATTTAGGACTCACCGACTTATCCTATACATCAATTTATACATCGATTAGGTGTATGCTGCAATTGTTGGACTCTCTGACATTGCTTATACATCGATTCACACATCGATTAAGTTCAAGTTTTCAAAACTTGGTACTCTCTGACTTCGCTTATACATCGATTAATACATTGATGTACCTGGTTTAAAATTCAAAATACGAATGCTATGTACATCGATTAGCATGTGTATGCAGGAGGAAAAACCCTTTAATACATCGATTGGGTAATCGATAGACTGATCTGGGTTTATAAATTTCAACCCTTCCCTCCAAATTTTTCACTTTTCAAATCTAAATATCAAAGACCCAAACCCTAGAAAAGCTCAAAAACATCTCCAATGGCTCGTGTAAAGCAACCTGGACCCTCTACACTTGTTCCCTCTAACTCCACATCCTCTTTCGCAACTCAATCTTCCATACCTCAATATATTTCACCCAAAGCAACCCCTGCACGCCCTAATAGAAAAGGAACTGAGAAAAGTCAGACTTCTCAAAGGATTAATAAGCTTCCAATCAAAAGTTTGAAGAAGACACAAGACAAGGGCAAGAAGGTAGTTGAATCTTCAAAACCAGCACCCAAGAAATAAGAAAAGAAAAAGAAAGTGGCGAAGGAAACACCTAAAAAGAAGACTGTTCAAAAGAAGAGAAAGAGAACAGAGGAAGAAGAAGATGATGATGAAAGAGTCACTGAGATTGAACTTCTCAAGGGGTATTTTTCTGATGACGAGTACATCATGCTTTACAAGAATAATTTAAAAAATAGGGATATTCACGAGGCTAGGACTGTAGATTTCAACTATTTTGAGGTCCATGAGTTTACTTTTCACAAGATTTTAGAGGAGTATAAGCTGAGTAAATTTCTGCAAATTAAAAGTGATATTTACCCTACATTGATCAAAGTATTTTATTATACATTTGAGATGGACAATGAGAGATTTTCTGCTGAGGTAAAGAACAAAAGAATTGAGATGACTTTTTATGAGTTTGCCCAATTTACTGGACTAGATTACAAAGGAAGTAATCTTGCTGGCACTAGACCTGACAGTGTATGGATTAAGAACTTTGACAAAGAAGAAGCAATGAAGGTGCTTCTAGTTAAAAATACACCAGATGGAAGATTGATCAACATCAGCTCTATGCACATTCAGTATAGGCTCCTGCAATATGTGCTGAGCAGGATGCTTTTACCAAGATCTGGAAATCATGCTGTGTTGTAGAACAATGATATTCTATTGCTCTGGACTATGATACAGAAGAAGCAGTTGAGTTGGAGCTTCATAATTACCAGGCACATGCTGGATTGCAAAATCAGTGGAGTTACCCAACCCTAT
This sequence comes from Ormosia semicastrata, assembly GCA_029884595.1. Taxonomy (NCBI): domain Eukaryota; kingdom Viridiplantae; phylum Streptophyta; class Magnoliopsida; order Fabales; family Fabaceae; genus Ormosia; species Ormosia semicastrata. The sequence goes on along the minus strand of JAQQTO010000061.1, from coordinate 66,686,838 downwards.
CCTAGATTAGTGGTGAGATTGCTGGAGCATTTTGAAGTCTCTTTGGATAATGAAGAGAGGTTTGAGGCTAGGCAGGTCACTCACAAGTTTGGTAAAGAGACCATTAGTAAGATGAAGCTTGCTAAAGTGAATGAAGAGTGGGTTAGGATAGCTGGTGAAGAGCCAAGAGCTGCTGTGGAAAACATAGCTGAATAACAAGATGGACAAGCTGCTCCAAATGTTTCAGAATTTTAAGACTAAATAAATAAAACATCATTTAATGTTAAAATAGTCTATTGATTATTTGCATATCAAACTTAACACATTGGAAGGCCAAATGGTCACTTTGCATAAAAATCTAGGCATTTCCATCACTGCACCTCCAGAAGTTCATCCCACTTCTGAAGATATTGTGAACATGGCTAGAGAAGCTACTGCTGTGGAACCTGAAGAAGAAGGTAATCCTGAAGAACAAGCAGCCCAAGCTTCACAGCACACTGAAGAACCAAAGACTAATGAAGATGTTTAGATCTTAGGGTGTCTTAAGTGTGTCTCTGATGATGTTTACATGCTATTTTTTTATGTTTGTTCTATTGTTTTCTATTTCAATCTTTCTTTGAACAATGATGAATATAAATGACTGGATACCTTGTTTTGATGATGTTGATATGAAAGAATGAATTTCTGATATCAATGAATGGTTGAATTTCTAGTATGTACCTTGTTTTACATGCTTTTATACTTTGAATCTCTCACACATGTTCTTTTTTATAATGACAAAGGGGGAGAATGGGTACTATACTAAATAAAATAACTTGAACTAATGATCTAAAATAATGATGTAATGATCCTATATATGCTCAAATGATAAGAATTGTTAATTAGACAGGGGGAGTAAATGGTAACAACTGCTGCATTTTATTACTCTGATATTTCTAATTACTTCCTAAGATATATTGCATGTTAAACATGTTATATATGTAATATGTATGGTAAGTTTGTCATCAATCAAGAAGGGGGAGTTTGTGGATAAATGACCTTAGTATGTTTTGATTAATGACTTAACTTAACATGATTATTACTTTGATTCATTAACTACTTGCCAAGCTTGATTTTTTCAATGAGATTTAATGTAGCGAGAAAAGTGGATGCAAATGATCATGGAGCAAAGCATTTCACTGCGAGGATCATGAAGGAAAACTTAAAGAAGGAGCATCATGAAGCAGGAATTTAAAGAAGATCATTAGGAACCTTTTTGTAAAGAAAAGACTTAGTATAATTCTTTCATTAAGCTCTCTAAAATAACTAAAATAAGTAAAAATGGTTTTCAAAAGTAAAAATGGACTAAGAATGAAAAATGTTAATTAATAAGTTTGTATATCTATGTGTACATCAATGTACTTTCAGTTAATTAACTAACTTTTAATGAGAACTTCAGTGTACATCTATGTATAAGTGTTATGCATCTATGTATACATCGATTGATTCTGGACGTACTTGGTCAGTATGCATTTTTGCATTTATACATCGATTGGTACATCGATGCATAAGCTAAAACAGAAGCAAGGACTTTTTAAATAGCCATACAATCGATTAGGTAATCGATGTATAAACTTCTGGGCTGAAATTGTAAGTGTTTTTCAAGAACAACATTAATGTATTAATGTGCATATCACTCAAGATCAAGAACATCCAAGAACACAATCGATTAGGCAATCGATGTACACACGTTGTAAGAGTGAAATTTTTGTTTAATACATCTATGTACTAATCGATTGACGGATAACAGAATCTGTTTTATAAGTTTGTTTTGATCTTAACTGACTTGAAAAGTGTGACCAATGAATCTATTTTGAAATATACCTATATAAGGACATTGGAAAATACTTTCTCAATAACAACTTATTCAAAATTTGAGATCAAACACACAAATATAGAGAGAGAGCTTTTCATTGAAAAATTGAGTATTTTTCTGTAGAGCTTCAATTCATAATATCTGATTTCTTAGAATCTGATTCAGTCTTTTCATATTGTAAAAAAGAGATAAGAGAGAAGGTTCTCTCGCTGATTAAATCAAGAGTAGAAGGGACTCTTGGTGCTGTGCAAGAGTAGAAGGAACTCTTGTGGGAATTGTAAGATTGCTTTGACTGGAAAAGCTGTCATTTGGGTAGAAGGAACCGAGAAGTGAAGCTTGTGTAAAGAATCTTGTAAATTGATTTTTAATAGTGGACAAAACTCACAGTCATGTGGGGACTGGATGTAGGTTACCAGAGGAGGTAGCTGAACTAGGATAAATCTCGGTTTGCAATTTTCTCTATCCCTTAACTCTTTATTTGCTTTATTTTTTGAATGTATGAATTAAGCAATATGTTAGGGATGCTTGCATGATTTGATTAGTTTATGATCTTGTTCATATCTGAAATCAATCTTATTGTTGATATTTCTTTATAAGTTTCAAGTCTTGATAGAAATACATCTTGCAAATAAACATTTTGGTTTGTTGGTTGACAAAATCTTTTTCATAGTTATAGAAAAGAATCCCTTTTTGTAAAAAGGGGAAAAGTTTCAGAAACGTATAATACTTAATTCAACCCCCCTTCTTGAGTATTACGAAGCCACAACCAACAAGTGGTACTAGAGCTTTCACTCTTGTGTAAAGCTTAATAGCTTAAGAGGATGACTTCAAATGACATCTTGGGAGAAGGGGCTTCCTTGCCAAGACCCCCTACTTTCATTGGCACTGCCTATATGTATTGGAAAGAAAGGATGTTAATATTCCTTGAGGCTAGTGGTATTGATGTATTAGATGCTGTTAAGAATGGTCCATACATTCCTCATACTCTTGATGCAAATGGCACTAAGAAAGAAAAACCTAGAAGTGAATGGGATGATGATGACAAAAAGAGAGTAAGTTATAATGCTAAAGTTAGGAATATTATAACTACTGCCTTGAGTTATGATGAATTTTTTAGGGTTTCAAATTGTAAGACAGCCAAGCAAATATGGGATATGCTGTAAATTACTCATGAAGGAACCAGTGATGTAAAGAGACCAAGAATGAACTCACTCATGCACGAGTATGAACTCTTTCACATGAAGAATGGTGAAGACATCAATGATATGCAAAGGAGGTTCACTCACATAGTGAATCATTTGAATGGACTTGGAAAGAGCATTTCAGATGAATAACAAATCAACAAGATTATGAGATGTTTGACAAGAGAATGGCAACCAAAGATTACTGCTATAACTAAATCGAATGACTTAGCAACCATGAATATTGCTACACTATTTGGAAAACTTAAAGAGCACGAGATGGAGTTGCATAGATTGAATGACCATGAAGAGAATGAGAAAAAGAAAAGAGGCTTATCAATTAAAGCACATGTCTCCAAAGAAAATTTTAACAGTGATGAAGATGAAGAAGATGAAAAAGATGATGAATCTGAAGAGGATATGGGACTGCTAGTTAAAAAGTTCAAGAGATTCCTCAAAAAGAAGAAAACCTTCAACAAAAGGCCCTCAAACTTCTTTTCAAAGAAGAACACTTCAAAAGCTGAAAGTTCAACATCAAATATGAAGTGCTATGAATGAGGCAAACCTGAACATTACAAGAATGAGTGTCCTAAACTTCAAAAGAAGAACAAGCATGACAATCATGAGTCCAAGGATGAGAAGAATAGAAAGCCAAGAAGAGCATACATAGCCTGGGAGGAGAATGATATGGATTCCTCTGAAGATTCTGAGGAAGAAGAGGTCAATCTTTGTCTCATGACTAATCATCAAAGTGACAATGAAGATGAGGTAAATGAAATCCCCCTTCCTATGATGAACTACAGGATGCTTTCGATGAATTTCATAATGAATATCTGAAAATTGCTAAGCAATTAATGTCATCTAGGAAAGTCATTGCTAAACAATGTAGTGATTATGCATCTCTTCAAATTAAAATTAAAGAATTAGAAGCTAAGAACAATAAGCTAAGTGCATTTAGTTCTACATGTTCTAATTGCATTATTTTGGAAAAAGAAGCAAAAAAATTGAAAACCACTCTATCTAAATTTATAATGGGAAGAGATAATCTAAATGTCATATTAGGACAACAGAAAGGAGTATATGACAAAGCTGGAATAGGCTATAAACTAGCATTGCATGAAAAGGTTTTTAAGAAACTCTTTGTTGCACCTAAATCATCTATTAGTCCTTTTGTTAAATGTTTCTATTGTGCAAGAAAAGGACATACAGCTTCTACATGCTATCTTTGAAATCCTTCAAGGATTAGTGTTAAACAAATTTGGGTTCCTAAGGGAACATATGTTATGACTAACACCAAAGGACCAAACAAAATTTGGGTAACTAAGACAGATGCTTAGAATATGTTTTGTAGGTGTATTTGAGAGCCAAAAGTACAAATTGAAATCTTGATAATGGCTGCTCCAAACATATGACTGGAGATATCACAAGGCTCTCATCCTTCATTCCCAAACAAGGTGGAACTGTCACCTATGGTGATAACAACAAAGGAAGGATCTTAGGAGTTGGAACAATTGGAACAAGCACAACTACCAAGATAGAAGATGTACTATATGTGGAAGGACTCAAGCACAATTTACTAAGCATTAGCTAACTATGTGATAAAGGTTATAAGGTATTCTTTAACTCTAGTAGTTGCATTATAGAAAACAAGTATGATAGTAATGCAAAGCTGATAGGTAATCAATTGAATAACATATACATGATAGATTTAGAGAGTATTTCTGCTAGTGATGTATGTTGTTTATATCTAAGGAAGAAGAGAATTAGCTATGGCATAGAAGAATATGATATATTCATATGGATCATCTAAACAAACTCATTTCTAAAAAATTGGTAATTGGACTTCCAAAAATCAAGTTCTCAAAATATGGTTTATATGATGCATGCCAAAAGGGCAAGTAAACTAAAGTATCTTTTAAGGCTAAGAATATAGTTTCAACTGAAAGACCTTTACAACTATTGCACACAGACTTATTTGGACCCTCTAGGACCAAACATTTTGGAGGAAATTTGTATGCATTAGTTATAGTTGATGATTATTCTAGATTTATATGGACCTTTTTCTTAGCACATAAGAATGAAGCTTTTACAGCTTTTAAGAAAATGGCTAAGTTAGTACAAAATGAAAAGGGCATGAAAATAACTTCAATAAGAAGTGATCATGGTGGAGAATTTGATAATTTCTGTGAAGAGTTGAGAATTCAACATAATTTCTCTGCTCCAAGAATTCCACAACAAAATGAAGTTGTGGAAAGGAAAAACAGATCTTTAGAAGAAATAGCAAGAACTATGTTGAATAACTTAAACATGCCAAAATATTTTTGGGCAGATACTGTAAACATAGCTTGCTACTTAATGAATAGAGTCTTGATAAGACCAATTTTGAAAAAGACTCCATATGAACTCTATAAAGGTAGAAAACCAAATGTTTCACATTTCCAGGTCTTTGGTTGTAAGTGTTTTGTACTAAATAATGGAAAGGACAATATCGGAAAGTTTGATCCTAAAGCTGATGAAGGAATCTTTCTAGGCTATTCATCATTTAGTAAAGCTTTTAGAATCTTTAATAAAAGAACACAAATAATTGGAGAATTTGTACATGTTACATTTGATGAAACTAACCCCAAAAGGTTAGGAAAGAAATTTGTAATGATGTTGCAGAAACTTTAGCAGAGATTCAACTTGAGGAAAAGCAAGACAATGCTAAAGTGGATGAAATAATGAAAATTCCAGGAGAGGCTAAACATGAAGATTTACCTAAAGAATAGAAAACTGCAAGGAATCACCCTCTAGATAATATAACTGGTGAAATATCTAAAGGGGTAACCACTAGACATTCCTTAAGAAATGCATGCAATAATATGACTTTTGTATCACAAGTTAAACCTAAAACTATAGATGAAGCAATTAGTGATGAAAACTGGACTATGGCAATGCAAGAAGAACTTAATCAGTTTAAAAGAAATAAAGTTTGGAAACTTGTTCCAAAACCCAAGGATAAACAAATAATTAGTACAAAATGGGTGTTTAGCAATAAGCTTGATGAAAATGGTGTCATAGTAAGGAATAAAGCTAGATTAGTAGCTAAAGGCTATAATCAAGAAGAAGGAATTGACTATGATGAAACATATGCACTTGTGGCTAGATTAGAAGCTATTAGAATGTTGTTAGCATATGCATGTATCATGGATTTTAAATTATATCAAATGGATTTTAAGAGTGCATTCCTAAATGGATATATACAAGAAGAAGGGTATGTTCGTTAACCCCCTGGATTTGAAATAAATGAATTTCCTAATCATGTGTATAAACTAACTAAAGTCTTGTATGGACTTAAACAAGCTCCAAGAGCTTGGTATGAAAGGCTAAGTAATTTCTTACTTCAAAAAGGATTTATAAGAGGAAAAGTTGACACAACACTATTCACTAAAAGAAAAGCACAAAACATACTACATGTTCAAATTTATGTTGATGATATTATATTTGGTTCTACTAATGAATCTTTGTGTAAGGAATTTGCCAACTAATGCAAAACGAGTTTGAAATGTCTGTGATGGGAAAGCTTACATTCTTCCTTGGATTACAAATCAAACAATGTGATGATGGGACTTTTATAAGTCAAACTAAGTACTGCAAAGAACTATTGAAGAAGTTTGGAATGGAGAATGCAAAGGAAATGGCTACTCTAATGAGTTCATCATGCTACTTGGACAAAGATGAGAAAGGTAAATTAGCAGATGTTTCCAAGTACAGAGGTATGATTGGTTCCTTACTCTATCTAACTGCAAGTAAACCTGATATAATATTCAGCGTTTGTATATGTGCTAGATACTAATCTAATCCTAAGGAATCACACTTAACTACTTTAAAAAGAATCATGAAATACTTATTAGGAACTAAAGAAATGGGATTATGGTATGCTAAAGGATCAACATGTAACTTAGTAGGATATTCTGATTCTGACTTTACTAGATGCAAGTTAGATAGGAAAAGTACTAGTGGAACTTGCCACCTTCTAGGAAACTCATTAGTTTCTTGGTTTAGTAAGAAACAAATAAGTGTGGCTTTATCAACTGCTGAAGCAAAATATGTTGCAGCAGGAAGTTATTGTGCACAAATTCTTTGGATGAAACAACAACTTATTGACTATGGTGTTCTTTTAGAGAAAGTTCCGATCAAATGTGATAATACTAGTGCTATAAATCTCACTAAGAATCCTATAATGTATTCAAGAACCAAACACATTAAGATAAGACATCATTTCATAAAGGGTCACATTCAAAGTGGAGATATAATCATTGAATATATTAATACATCTAAACAATTAGCTTATATTTTCACTAAACCATTGGCTAAAGAAAGCTTTTTCTACATAAGAAGAGATTTAGGAATAATTGATCCTACTTATGCTTCATGTTTTGAATGTCGAATGCATGATAATTTGATGTTTGATGTCTGTACCTCAATTAAACAATCGATTATTTTGATCAAATAGATGCAGGATATCATGTACATCAATTAACACATCGATTTATCTGCTATAAAAACTTAAAAATTCTAATTTGATCTGCTATAAATCGATTAGCACATCGATTGAATCACTGATCTCAAATGCACTACTCACTGTAAGTGCCTATGCATCGATTGATACATCGATTATAAATGGTTTAAAAGTCTGATCCTGTGTATACATCGATTGTAACATCGATTGAGTGAAAGTTCTAAAATTTAGGACTCACTGACTTACCCTATACATCGATTTATACATCGATTAGGTGTATGCTGCAATTGTTGGACTCTCTGACATTACTTATACATCGATTCACACATCGATTGAGTTCAAGTTTTCAGAACTTGGTACTCTCTGACTTCGCTTATACATCGATTAATACATCGATGTACCTAGTTTAAAATTCAAAATAAAAATGCTAAGTACATCGATTAGCATGTGTATGCAGGAGGAAAAACCCTTTAATACATCGATTGGGTAATCGATTGACTGAGCTGGGTTTATAAATTTCAACCCTTCCCTCCAAATTTTTCACTTTTCAAATCTAAATATCAAGACCCAAACCCTAGCAAAGCTCAAAATCATCTCCAATGACTCGTGTAAAGTAACCTGGACCCTCTACACCTGTTCCCTCTAACTCCACATCTTCTTTCTTAACTCAATCTTCCACACCTCAACATGTTTCACCCAAAGCAACCCCTGCACGCCCTAATAGAAAAGGAACTGAGAAAACTCAGACTTCTCAAAGGATTGATAAGCTTCCAATCAAAAGTTTGAAGAAGACACAAGACAAGGGCAAGAAGGTAGTTGAATCTTCAAAACCAGCACCCAAGAAACAAGAAAAGAAGAAGAAAGTGGTGAAGGAAACACCTAAAAAGAAGACTGTTCAAAAGAAGAGAAAGAGAACAGAAGAAGAAGAAGATGATGATGAAGGAGTCACTGAGATTGAACTTCTTAAGTGGTATTTTTCTGATGAGGAGTACATCATGCTTTACAAGAATAATTTTAAAAATAGGGATATTCATGAGGCTAAGACTATAGATTTCAACTATTTTGAGGGCAATGAGTTTACTTTTCACAAGATTTTAGAGGAGTATAAGCTAAGTGAATTTCTACAAATTAAGAGTGATATTTACCCTACATTGATCAAAGCATTTTACTGTACATTTGAGATGAACAATAAGGGATTTTTTGCTGAGGTAAAGAACACAAGAATTGAGATGACTTTTGATGAGTTTGCTCAATTTACTGGACTAGATTACAAACGAAGTAATCTTGCTCGCACTGGACCTGATAGTGTATGGATTAAGAACTTTGACAAAGAAGAAGCAATGAAGGTGCTTCTAGTTGAAAATGCACCAGAAGGAAGAATGATCAACATCAGCTCTATGCACATTCAGCATAGACTCCTGCAATATATGCTGAGCAATATGCTTTTACCAAGATCTGGAAATTATGCTGTGTTGTAGAATAATGATATTTCGTTGCTCTGGGCTATGATACAGAAGAAGCAGTTGGGTTGGAGCTTCATAATTGCTAGGCACATGCTGGATTACAAAATTAGTGGAGCTACCTACCCTATCCTAGATTAGTGGTGAGATTGCTGGAGCATTTTGAAGTCTCTCTGGATAATGAAGAGAGGTTTCAGGCTAGGCAGGTCACTCACAAGTTTGGTAAAGAGACTATTAGTAAAATGAAGCTTGCTAAAGTGAATGAAGAGTGGGTTAGGATAGCTAGTGAAGAGCCAAGAGCTGCTGTGGAAAACTCAGAGCTGAATAACAATATGGACAAGCTGCTCCAAATGTTTCAAAATTTTGAGACTAAACAAATCAAACATCATTTAATGTTAAAATAGTCTATTGATTATCTGCATATTAGACTTAACACATTGGAAGGCCAGATAGCCACTTTGCATAAAAATCTAGGCATTTCCATCACTGCACCTCCAGAAGTTCATCCCACTTCTGAAGATGTTATGAACATGGCTAGAGAAGCTGCTGCTGCTGCACCTGAAGAAGAAGGTAATCCTGAAGATCAAGCATTGAAAGCTTCACAAAGACATCAAGAACCAAAGACCAATGAAGATGTTTAGATCTTAGGGTGTCTTAAGTGTGTCTATGATGATGTTAACATGCTGTTTTTTGATGTTTGTTCTATTGTTTTCAATTTCAATCTTTCTTTGAACAATGATGAATATAAATGACTGGATACCTTGTTTTGATTATGCTGATATGAATGAATGAATTTCTGATATCAATGAATGGTTGAATTTCTAATATGTTCCTTGTTTTACATGCTTTTATACTTTGAATCTCCCACACATGTTCTTTTTTATAATGACAAAGGGGGAGAATGGGTACCATACTAAATAAAACAACTTGAACTAATGATCTAAAATAATGATGCAATGATCCTATATATGCTCAAATGATAAGAACTGTCAATTAGACAGGGGGAGTAAATGGTAAACAACTGCTGCATTTTATTACTCTGATATTTCTAATTACTTCCTAAGATATATTGAATGTTAAACATGTTATATATGTAATATGTATGGTAAGTTTGTCATCAATCAAAAAGGGGGAGTTTGTGGATAAATGACCTTGGTATGTTTTGATTAATGACTAAACTTAACTTGATTATTACTTTGATTCACTAACTACTTACTGAGCTTGATTTTTTCAATGAGATTTAATGGAGTAAGAAAAGTGGATGCAAAGGATTATGAAGCAAAGCAGTTCAATGCGAGGATCATGAAGGAAAACTTGAAGAAGGACCATCATGAAGAAGGAAATTAAGGAAGATCATTAGGAACCTTTTTGTAAAGAAAAGACTTAGTATAATTCTTTGATTAAGCTCTCTAAAATAAGTAAAATAAGTAAAAATGGTTTTCAAAAGTAAAAATGGACTAAGAATGAAAAAGGTTAATTAATAAGTCTATACATCTATGTGTACATCAATGTACTTTCAGTTAATTAACTAACTTTTAATAAAAACCTCAGTGTACATCTATGTATAAGTGTTATACATCTATGTATACATCGGTTGATCCTGGACGTACTTGGTCAGTATGCATTTTTGCATTTATACGTCGATTGATACATCGATGCATAAGCCAAAACAGAAGCAATGACTTTTTAAATAACCATACAATCGATTAGGTAATCGATATATAAACTTCTAGGCTGAAATTTCAAGTATTTTTCAAGAACAACATCGATGAATTAATGTGCGTATCACTCAAGATCAAGAACATCCAAGAACACAATCGATTAGGCAATCGATGTACACACGTTGTAAGAGTGAAATTTTTGTTTAATACATCTGTGTACTAATCGATTGACTGATAACAGAATCTATTTTATAAGTTTGTTTTGATCTTAACTGACTTGAAAAGTGTGACCAATGAATCTATTTTGAAATATACCTATATAAGGACATTGGAAAACACTTTCTCAATAACAATTCATTCAAAATTTGAGATCAAACTCACAAATATAGAGAGATCTTTTCATTGAAAAACTGAGTATTTTTCTGTAGAGCTTTAATTTTTAATATCTGATTTCTTAGAATCTGATTCAATCTTTTTGTATTGTAAAAGAGAGATAAGAGAGAAGGTTCTCTTGTTGATTAAATCAAGAGTAGAAAGGACTCTTAGTGCTGTGCAAGAGTAGAAGGAACTCTTGTGGGAATTGTAAGATTGCTTTGACTGGAAAAACTGTCATTTGGGTAGAAGAAACTAAGAAGTGAAGCTTGTGTAAAGAATCTTGTAAATTGATTTTTAATAGGGGACAAAACTCACAGTCATGTGGGGACTGGATGTAGGTTACCAGGGGAGGTAGCTGAACTAGGATAAATCTCAGTTTGTAATTTTCTCTATCCCTTAACTCTTTATTTGCTTTATTTTTTGAATGTATGAATTAAGCAATATGTTAGGGATGCTTGCATGATTTGATTAGTTTATGATCTTGTTCATATCTGAAATCAATCTTATTGTTGATATTTCTTTATAAGTTTCAATTCTTGATAGAAATACATCTTGTAAAAACACATTTTGGTTTGTTGGTTGATAAAATCTTTTTCATAGTTATAGAAAAGAATCAGTTTTTGTAAAAAAAGAAAAAGTTTCAGAAACTTATAATACTCAATTCAACCCCCTTCTTGAGTATTACGAAGCTACAACCAACACATAACTCCTCACAATCCTGCAACCCCTCCAAGGATAGTCCAGCCTAGGGCAAATATTCCAATTACACTCCTCTAAACACCTCATATGAAGCAATCTTGAGGGAAGTGTTATAAATAGAGTTCCAGGACATCAAGAGGCCACCCCCATTGAAGAAGCACAAGCAGAACGATCGCTCTAAACATTGTATATGGCACAAAAGCTATGGCCATGAAACTAGAGATTGCTACCAACTCCGCAATGCCATTGAGTTCTTGATTATGGCAGGACGATTGGAACAATACATTAGTTGTTCCCAAAATAATGAACATCGATGAAGGTGGAGAGAAGGGAGACACAGCCCTTAATGAAGCCTATCTCCATGCCAAAGAAGAAAGACCTAAAGCCCTAGGAGAAGATCCTAGAGTCAACCTTGCTGTGATACAAACGATCGGAAAAATAAGAACAGGGACGCTCTATCTGGTGATAACAACAGCTGCCATGCCTAGCCCAATAGAACCATCAACGCTATTATAGGTGGGTTCATTGGCGGTGGTTCGTCCAACGGTGCTCGGAAGAAAGCCCTTAGGATGGCAGTTTTGAGTGTCTCCTACTCCGAGCTTAAGTTACGAACCGAAGAATGGAAGATGACCCCCATCACTTTTTTAGGTGAGGATTGTGATGGAATTCTCCCGGATCATGATGACCCTCTAGTTATCTCGGGAATAATTTTTAATGTCAAAGTCTGGCATATTTTTGTGGACCAAGGGAGTTTGGCAGACATCATGTTTATGGGCATTTACCAAAAGTTAGAACTTCCACGTACGGAGTTAACTCCCTATGATGGGGAGCTTATAGGGTTCACTGGTGATAAGATCACCTAGCAAGATATTGTGAGATCATCTTGAGCTACCCTGCTTTACATGCACTTGGCACTGTGGTATCCACTGCCCATCTAGTCATGAAGTTTCTCAGCAAGAGTGATGAGGTTGACATAGTAAAAGGTGACCAAATTGCGGCCTGGAAATGCTATAACAAGAGCCTCATAATTTGCAAGATCCCCAAGAAAGCAAAGGCAGGTACATCTAGCCTAGTTCTAGATCAGGTCAACATCCTTATGACTGAGCTAGATGTTCGAGAAGAAATCTGGGGTACCAGATCCCAGCCAAAGGGTGCTAAGCTAAATCAAGTCACCAAGATTGGAGTGAACTTGGAAGAAGAAGAGAGGCATCGGCTGATTGAGCTCTTACATAAAAACAAAGACCTTTTTGATTAGACATCCTCCAACATGTCTAGGCTTGACCCCGCCTTCATCTGCCATTACCTGTTTATCAGGGAGGATGCAAGGCCTATCTCCCATAAGAAGAAAAAAGTTAGCCTAAAAAGGCAGTAGGTTATTGAGGAACAGGTTAAGGAGTTGCTCAATGTTGGCTTCATCAGGGAGATATCTTATACCACATGGCCTTCTAATGTGGTCCTGGTAAAGAAGTCAAACAAGAATTGGAGGATGTGCATAGACTATACAGACTTAAATAAAGTCAGCCCTAAATATCTGTACCTACTTCCCAAAGTGGATAAATTGGTGGACAACTTCTCAGGTTTTCGTTTTCTATCATTTATGGATGCATATTCCGGGTACAATCAGATCCCAATGTACCCTAGAGATGAAGACAAGACCGCCTTCATCACTAACAAGGCTAGTTACTACTACACAGTTTTGCCCTTTGGTTTGAAAAATGCAGGAACCACCTACCAAAGAATGATGAACAAGGTCTTCAAAAATCAAGTGGGGAAGATGCGGAAAGTTTATATTGGTGACAAATAGTAATGACCCCACAAGGCAGATCACACACTGCGGACCTTGAAGAAGTGTTTGCCCAACTCTAGTAGTATAACATGAGACTTAACCTAGAAAAGTGTTCCTTCAGAGTCCAAGCAAGGAAGTTATTGGAGTTCATGCTAACTCACCGTGGAATTGAGGCTAATCCATAAAAATGCCAAGTGGTGCTCAACATGCATAGCCCTTAGAATATCAAAGAAGTGTAGCACTTGACTAGTCATATTACAACTCTCACATGTTTCCTCACTAAAGTTGCTCACAAATCCCTTCCCTTATTCAGACTACTCAAAAAGAGGAAGGATTTTGAGTGGAGTCAAGAGTGTGAGGATGCCTTTTCCTCTTTGAAGAATCTCCTGTCCTCTCCCCCCATACTGACAAGATCGAAATCTAGTGAGATGTTGTATTTATACCTTTCAGTTCACGAAGAGGCTATAAGCTCAATGCTAATCCGGGAGATGGCTGAGGGATAGAAATCGGTCTACTTTGCAAGTAAAGTATTGTAAGGCCCCGAGCTTTGTTACTAAAAAATTGAAAAGGTTGCCTTCATACTTGTCACCACGGCCAGGAGACTCAAGCAATACTTTCAGTGCCACCTTGTGGTGGCGAGGACAAATCAACCTATCCACTAGGTGCTGCACAAACCAAACTTATCAGGGAGAATGATTATCTGGTCTATCAAGCTTTCCAAGTTTGGGATTATATACGAGCCCCGTTTAGTGATTAAGGCTCACACACTCTCGAATTTCCTAGCAGAACTCACATCAGACCTCGACAACCCCTAAGGAATTTCTTTGACCATATTTTTTGATGGATCCTCGAACCCCAAGGGAAATGGTGCCAAAGTAATTTTGGAAAATTCTAAAGGAGTGATAGTGGGAAACTCCCTAAAGTTCGAGTTCCCAACCTCACACAATCAAGCAGAATATGAAGCATGTATTAATAGACTGGTAATGGCCAAGGATATGGGGGCAACTAAGATCACACTTTGCAGTGACTCCCAACTTGTGACCTCCTAGATCCAGGGTGATTATCAAGCAAAGGAGCCCCTCCTTCAGAGATACTTAGCCAAGGTACAAGAGCTCCTCAAAAGCTTCCAAGATGCTAAGATATAGCACATTCCTATAGAGCAAAATTCCAAGGTAGACCTTCTGTCCAAACTGGCTAGCATAAAGAGCCTAGGCAATAACTGATTCGTGATCCAAAAGACCCTTTTGCAACCTTCCATCATGGATGCAACCATTTTCCAGGTGGAAGGAGAAGAGTGTACTTGGATCACTCCAATCATGGAGTATCTACAGTCTAGAGTCAGGCCCTTTGATCAACAAGAAGCCTCCAAATTAATCAAGATTGCGATCAGGTACACTATCTACAATGGGCAATTATACTGACATGGGTTTTCCACACCTCTCCTTAAATGTCTCATGTCAAAAGAAGCATAATATGTATTGGCTGAGGTTCACAAGGGGAGTTGTGGACACCACTTAGGAGGTCAAGCCCTAGCTTTAAAGGCACTCAAGACCAGATACTATTGGCCAACAATGGAAGCGGACTCCCTCACACATGTGTAGGTTTGCGACAAATGCCAACACCACTCGGACCATTATCAGGTTCCCCTAGAGGAACTATCCATGATGTCCGTACCTTGGCCATTCTATAAATATGGTATGGATATTCTGGGTCCGTTCCCCCAGGCACCTAGACAACTGAAAATACTTGGTGGTGGTAGAGAATTACTTTATGATGCGTGAAATCCGCAAGTGTACGGTTTCGTCATCAAGTAATAAAAAGATCGAATCCGCAGGGACTGTGTCTATGAATATCAATTAATTAATTAATTCAATTAAGTTAAATAAAAGGGAATATGATTATTGATTAAGAAGAACGTAGTAACAAAATAATTAAATAAAATCAAGAAAATAGAATTCAAAACAAAAATAGCAAGTAATCAATAATGGTATTCAGATTCAAGAAAGCTTCCAAGATTGGAATACCATAATGATACAAGATAAATCCTAATTGACAACCCTTTTATTAAATCTGAAATTCAATTGAAGGTGAATTATCCTAAATTAGTTAATGTTCTTTCTCAAGATACAAGATCCGTGCCCAATTAAACCAATTTCTACTCTCGTGGTAATTGAATTTAAATTGAACCCATTACGCTTTGTGGCAATTCATTGAATCCTCGAAAGGCTAAAACTACTCTCATGATTTAGACCTTAAGTTCAATTCTTATAGTTCCAACACTTAGGTTCACCTCTCAGTACGTCCCTAAATGCCTATGAGATGCAAATAAGTGGCCAGCAAATTCACATGAATAAAAGCAATAAGGATTGAATCAAAGAACATTCAAGATCAATAAAAGGGGAAACAACGTCAATTAATCATTATCAATGTATCAAAGGGCATTGCCCAATCCTAGAAACAAAAGAAACTGCTCAGACATAGAGAAGAAGAAATCAGAAAACATGTTCTTAAACATCCAAACTCGTAATCCAAGAGAGAAGAGGGAAGTAAAATCAAGAACCCCAAAACCTCTAACGTGCCTCCTCCAAAACCAAATTAGAACTCTCTAATTGTATTCAGAACATCTATTTATAACCTAGAATTTTAATTGGCTAAAAAGCCCCTAAAAGAAATAAAAAAATAAAACTTAAAAACTGATGCGTACTGCGATCCATGGCCGTGGATCATTCCACGGGCTGGCCGTGGATCTTGCTGTCAGAATTCCATGGCCATGGATCATTCCATGGCCAAGCCGTGGATCATTCCACGGCCGTGGATCATTCCACGGCCATGTATCATTCCACGGCCAGGTCGTGGAACTCCCTGGAATCTCTCTTTTCCTCCTTCAAGTTGCTGCTCGATCCATGGCCGTGGTTTAATCCACGGGCAGACCGTGGATCCCTCTAGAATGGTCTTTTTGCACCTTTTTGCTATCCATTAAGCTCCAACTTCAAACACGCAAGTATTCCAATCAATCCAAGGCCAATTTAACATTAATCCTGCACAAGAATACCAAAAACACCGTAGTTATCCGAACTAAGGGAAAAACAAACCAAAAGGGAAACTAAAATACCTAAAATGCTCAACAATGCATGCAAAACAAGAACAAAACATGATGTTGTTTCACACACATCAAATCCCCCCAAGCTTAAGACATTGCTTGTCCCCAAGCAATAACAATAGTCAAACCAAGATGTGGGATCAGGAGACAAGAATGAATGAGGAACTCGAGAAAACAATTATCCAAGCAATAGGTTAAGGCAAACCAAGAATCTGAGAGGTAATCAAAATCAAGTCCAATTAGAGACTAAGTTCTCAGAAATCATGCATTCTCATTGATTGAATTAAGTTCACTCCACTAACCACACTCAAAGTGTTTAAAGGTGAAAATCATATGCTCAAAATCCTTCAAAGAAAATGCACTTCCATATGCTTGATAAGAAACTAGATTTCTACTAATAATCAGCATGCATGCAAGAATCAAAAGGGCTTTCAAGGGTTGTAATGGGGCCATGGGAATGATGTTAGGTAAGGTAGAGAAAGGAAGATATGCACAAAGGGCTCATCAAAATTTGCAATAAGCACAAGAAATCCAATAGAACATAAATGGAGCAAAGGCAATATTTCAATCTAAAACATAACTCCACATTTCAAAGAATTTTCTTCCTTACTTTTCCTTCTTCTCTTTCTCCTCTTTTTTTTTTTTTCAAGCTTCTTATGATTTTCTTTTATTTGCATTTTTTTTTTAGAAAGAGAAATGTCATTCACATATGATTCCCAACATACTTTTCACAACTTGCAAACCCACTTTGCTCCATTTAATATTCTAAATGATTACTAATAATAAATCATCATAGGCATTCAGAAAATTAATTATGCAATAAGCTCAAAATGGGCAACTAGTGGATGAAAGTGTAACAAATTCAGAAGGCCAAAAAAATACCTAAAATACCTTAATCACATTCAAGCATGCAACCAAAATTTTTGCCTCAAAAAGGTTTCAAATCGAGTTCTAGAGCACATGATCAATGAAGAATATCACTCAACACAAAGAATGGGAACAAAAAATCATATAATGCATAAGTCCCATATAAGCTCAAAACTCACATTTAGAGGTTTAAAAATTCAATGAGAAGCATAAATTCAGAGAACATTATGCTAATTATCAACTATCAAAAGATCACCTCTACTATCAATTAAAAAAATGCCTGTTGCCTACCACAAGAATCAACAAATTGGGTTCCAAATCAATATCATCTCAAAATCCTCAAGAGGGGGGCACAAGTTCAACCAAAAACCCAAGATATGATGGTGTGAAAATGCAACATGAAAATGCAATGCAAAACAAGACATGAAAATGCATGAAACTAATGAAAATGAAAATATGAAAGTACAAAAATAAAATCCCCCCAAGCTTAAGACTTTGCTTGTCCCCAAGCAATAACTATTGTCAAACCAAGATGTGGGATCATGAGACAATAATGAATGAGGAACCCGAGAAAACAATTATCCAAGCAATAGGTTAAGGCAAACCAAGAATCTGAGAGGTAATCAAAATTAAGTCTAATTAGAGACTAAGTTCTCAAAAATCATGCATCCTCACTGATTGAATTAAGTTCACTCCACTAACCACACTCAAAGTGTTTAAAGGTGAAAATCATACGCTCAAAATCCTTCAAAGAAAATGCATTTCCATATGCTTGACAAAAGACTAGATTTCTACTAATAATCAGCATGCATGCAAGAATCAAAAGGTCTTTCAAGGGTTGTAATGGGGCCATGGGAATGATGCTAGGTAAGGTAGAAAAAGGAAGATATGCACAAAGGGCTCATCAAAATTTTTAATAAGCACAAGAAATCCAATAGAACATAAATGAAGCAAAGGCAATATTTCAATCTAAAACATAACTCCACATTTCAAAGAATTTTCTTCCTTACTTTTCCTTCTTCTCTTTCTCCTCTTTTTTTTTTCAAGCTTCTTATGATTTTCTTTTATTTGCACTTTTTTTTTAGAATGAGAAATGTCATTTACATATGATTCCCAACATACTTTTCACAACTTGCAAACCCACTTTGCTCCATTTAATATTCTAAATGATTACTAATAATAAATCATCATAGGCATTCAGAAAATTAATTATGCAATAAGCTCAAAATAGGCAACTAGTAGATGAAAGTGTAACAAATTTAGAAGGCCAGAAAAATACCTAAAATGCCTTAATCACATTCAAGCATGCAACCAAAATTTTTGCCTCAAAAAGGTTTCAAATCAAGTTCTAGAGCACATAATCAATGAGAATATCTCTCAACATAAAGAATGGGAACAAAAAATCATATAATGCATAAGTCCAATATAAGCTCAAAACTCACATTTAGAGGTTTAAAAATTCAATGAGAAGCACAAATTCAGAGAACATTATGCTAATTATCAACTATCAAAAGATCACCTCTACAATGAATTAAAACAATGCCTGTTGCCTACCACAAGAATTAACAATTTCGGATCCAAATCAATATCATCTCAAAATCCTCAAGAGAGGGGCACAAGTTCAACTAAAAACCCAAGAGATATGATGGTGTGAAAATGTAACATGAGAATGCAAAGCAAAACAAGACATGAAAATGCATGAAACTAATGAAAATGAAAATATGAAAGTACAAAAATAAAATCCCCCAAGCTTAAGACTTTGCTTGTCTCCAAGCAATAACTATTGTCAAACCAAGATGTGGGATCAGGAGACAAGAATGAATGAGGAACCCGAGAAAATAATTATCCAAGCAATAGGTTAAGGCAAACCAAGAATCTGAGAGGTAATCAAAATCAAGTCCAATTAGAGACTAAGTTCTCAGAAATCATGCATCCTCACTGATTTAATTAAGTTCACTCCACTAACCACACTCAAAGTGTTTAAAGGTGAAAATCATACACTCAAAATCCTTCAAAGAAAATACACTTCCATATGCTTGATAAGAAACTAGATTTCTACTAATAATCAGCATGCATGCAAGAATCAAAAGGTCTTTCAAGGGTTGTAATGGGGCCATGGGAAAGATGTTAGGTAAGGTAGAGAAAGGAAGATATGCACAAAGGGCTCATCAAAATTTTCAATAAGTACAAGAAATCCAATAGAACATAAATGGAGCAAAGGCAATATTTCAATCTAAAACATAACTCCACATTTCAAAGAATTTTCTTCCTTACTTTTCCTTCTTCTCTTTCTCCTCTTTTTTTTTTCAAGCTTCTTATGATTTTCTTTTATTTGCACTTTTTTTTTTAGAAAGAGAAATGTCATTCACATATGATTCCCAACATGCTTTTCACAACTTGCGAACCCACTGTGCTCCATTTAATATTCTAAATGATTACTAATAATAAATCATCATAGGCATTCAGAAAATTAATTATGCAATAAGCTCAAAATGGACAACTAGTGGATGAAAGAGTAACAAATTCAGAAGGCCAGAAAAATACCTAAAATACCTTAATCACATTCAAGCATGCAACCAAAATTTTTGCCTCAAAAAGGTTTCAAATCAAGTTCTAGAGCACATGATCAATGAGGAATATCACTCAACACAAAGAATGGGAACAAAAAATCATATAATGCATAAGTCCCATATAAGCTCAAAACTCACATTTAGAGGTTTAAAAATTCAATGAGAAGCATAAATTCAGAGAACATTATGCTAATTATCAACTATCAAAAGATCACCTCTACTATCAATTAAAATAATGCCTGTTGCCTACCACAAGAATCAACAAATTGGGTTCCAAATCAATATCATCTCAAAATCCTCAAGAGGGGGGCACAAGTTCAACCAAAAACCCAACAGATATGATGGCGTGAAAATGCAACATGAAAATGCAATGCAAAACAAGACATGAAAATGCATGAAACTAATGAAAATGAAAATATGAAAGTACAAAAATAAAATTCCCCCAAGCTTAAGACTTTGCTTGTCCCCAAGCAATAACTATTGTCAAACCAAGATATGGGATCATGAGACAATAACGAATGAGGAACTCGAGAAAACAATTATCCAAGCAATAGGTTAAGGCAAACCAAGAATCTGAGAGGTAATCAAAATCAAGTCCAATTAGAGACTAAGTTCTCAAAAATCATGCATCCTCACTGATTGAATTAAGTTCACTCCACTAACCACACTCAAAGTGTTTAAAGGTGAAAATCATACGCTCAAAATCCTTCAAAGAAAATGCACTTCCATATGCTTGACAAAAGACTAGATTTCTACTAATAATCAGCATGCATGCAATAATCAAATGGTCTTTCAAGGGTTGTAATGGGGCCATGGGAATGATGCTAGGTAAGGTAGAAAAAGGAATATATGCACAAAGGGCTCATCAAAATTTTTCATAAGCACAAGAAATCCAATAGAACATAAATGGAGCAAAGGCAATATTTCAATCTAAAACATAACTCCACATTTCAAAGAATTTTCTTCCTTACTTTTCCTTCTTCTCTTTCTCCTCTTTTTTTTTTCAAGCTTCTTATGATTTTCTTTTATTTGCACTTTTTTTTTAGAATGAGAAATGTCATTCACATATGATTCCCAACACACTTTTCACAATTTGCAAACCTACTTTGCTCCATTTAATATTCTAAATGATTACCAATAATAAATCATCATAGGCATCAAGAAAATAAGTTATGCAATAAGCTCAAAATAGGCAACTAGTGGATGAAAGTGTAACAAATTCAGAAGGCCAGAAAAATACCTAAAATGCCTTAATCACATTCAAGTATGCAACCAAAATTTTTGCCTCAAAAAGACTTCAAATCAAGTTCTAGAGCACATGATCAATGAGGAATATCACTCAACACAAAGAATGGGAACAAAAAATCATATAATGCATAAGTCTCATATAAGCTCAAAACTCACATTTAGAGGTTTAAAAATTCAATGAGAAGCACAAATTCAGAGAACATTATGCTAATTATCAATTATCAAAAGATCAACTCTACTATCAATTAAAACAATGCCTGTTGCCTACCACATGAATCAACAAATTGGGTTCCAAATCAATATCATCTCAAAATCCTCAAGAGAGGGGCACAACTTCAACCAAAAACCCAAGAGATATGATGGTGTGAAAATGCAACATGAAAATGCAATGCAAAACAAGACATGAAAATGCATGAAACTAATGAAAATGAAAATATGAAAGTACAAAAATAAAATCCCCCCAAGCTTAAGACTTTGCTTGTCCCCAAGCAATAACTATTGTCAAACCAAGATGTGGGATCAGGAGACATGAATGAATGAGGAACCCGAGAAAACAATTATCCAAGCAATAGGTTAAGGCAAACCAAGAATTTGAGTGGTAATCAAAATCAAGTCCAATTAGAGACTATGTTCTCAGAAATCATGTATCCTCACTGATTGAATTAAGTTCACTCCACTAACCACACTCAAAGTGTTTAAAGGTGAAAATCATACGCTCAAAATCCTTCAAAGAAAATGCACTTCCATATGCTTGATAAGAAACTAGATTTCTACTAATAATCAGCATGCATGCAAGAATCAAAAGGTCTTTCAAGGGTTGTAATGGGGCCATGGGAATGATGTTAGGCAAGGTAGAGAAAGGAAGATATGCACAAAGGGCTCATCAAAATTTTCAATAAGCACAAGAAATCCAATAGAACATAAATGGAGCAAAGGCAATATTTCAATCTAAAACATAACTCCATATTTTAAAGAATTTTCTTCCTTACTTTTCATTCTTCTCTTTCTCCACTTTTTTTTTTCAAGCTTCTTATGAATTTCTTTTATTTGCACTTTTTTTTTTAGAATGAGAAATGTCATTCACATATGATTCCCAACCCACTTTTCACAACTTACAAACCCACTTTGCTCCATTTAATATTCTAAATGATTACCAATAATAAATCATCATAGGCATCAAGAAAATTAATTATGCAATAAGCTCAAAATAGGCAATTAGTGGATGAAAGTGTAACAAATTTAGAAGGCCAGAAAAATACCTAAAATGCCTTAATCACATTCAAGCATGCAACCAAAATTTTCGCCTCAAAAAGGTTTGAAATCAAGTTCTAGAGCACATAATCAATGAGGAATATCACTCGACATAAAGAATGGGAACAAAAAATCATATAATGCATAAGTCCCATATAAGCTCAAAACTCACATTTAGAGGTTTAAAAATTCAATGAGAAGCACAAATTCAGAGAACATTATGCTAATTATCAACTATCAAAAGATCACCTCTACAATCAATTAAAACAATGCCTGTTGCCTACCTCAAGAATCAACAAATTGGGTTCCAAATCAATATCATCTCAAAATCCTCAAGAGAGGGGCACAAGTTCAACCAAAAACTCAAGAGATATGATGGTGTGAAAATGTAACATGAAAATGCAATGCAAAATAAGACATGAAAATGCATGAAACTAATGAAAATGAAAATATGAAAGTACAAAAATAAAATCCGCCCAAGCTTAAGACTTTGCTTGTCTCCAAGCAATAACTATTGTTAAACCAAGATGTGGGATCAGGAGACAAGAATGAATGAGGAACCCGAGAAAATAATTATCCAAGCAATAGGTTAAGGAAAACCAAGAATCTGAGAGGTAATCAAAATCAAGTCCAATTAGAGACTAAGTTCTCAGAAATCATGCATCCTCACTGATTTAATTAAGTTCACTCCACTAACCACACTCAAAGTGTTTAAAGGTGAAAATCATACGCTCAAAATCCTTCAAAGAAAATGCACTTCCATATGCTTGATAAGAAACTAGATTTCTACTAATAATCAGCATGCATGCAAGAATCAAAAGGTCTTTCAAGGGTTGTAATGGGGCCATGGGAATGATGTTAGGTAAGGTAGAGAAAGGAAGATATGCACAAAGGGCTCATCAAAATTTTCAATAAGCACAAGAAATCCAATAGAACATAAATTGAGCAAAGGCAATATTTCAATCTAAAACATAACTCCACATTTCAAAGAATTTTCTTCCTTACTTTTCCTTCTTCTCTTTCTCCTCTTTTTTTTTTCAAGCTTCTTATGATTTTCTTTTATTTGCACTTTTTTTTTTAGAAAGAGAAATGTCATTCACATATGATTCCCAACACACTTTTCACAACTTGCAAACCCACTTTGCTCCATTTAATATTCTAAATGATTATCAATAATAAATCATCATAGGCATCAAGAAAATTAATTATGCAATAAGCTCAAAATGGGCAACTAGTGGATGAAAGTGTAACAGATTCAGAAGGCCAGAAAGATACCTAAAATGCCTTAATCACATTCAAGCATGCAACCAAAATTTTTGCCTCAAAAAGGTTTCAAATCAAGTTCTAGAGCACATGATCAATGAGGAATATCACTCAACACAAAGAATGGGAACAAAAAATCATATAATGCATAAGTCCCATATAAGCTCAAAACTCACATTTAGAGGTTTAAAAATTCAATGAGAAGCACAAATTCAGAGAACATTATGCTAATTATCAACTATCAAAAGATCACCTCTACTATCAATTAAAACAATGCCTGTTGCTTACCATAAGAACCAACAAGTTGGGTTCCAAATCAATATCATCTCAAAATCCTCAAGAGAGGGGCACAAGTTCAACCAAAAACCCAATAGATATGATGGTGTGAAAATGCAACATGAAAATGCAATGCAAAACAAGACATGAAAATGCATGAAACTAATGAAAATGAAAATATGAAAGTACAAAAATACCCCCCAAGCTTAGAACTTACATTGTCCCCAATGTAACAATCTTTAACTAGAGAAGGGGTAAAAGAAATGAACTCATTGCGGTAGTGAGAAATCTTCTGGTGTTCAATCCATGACCATGGAATTTTCCATGGGCTTGGTGTGGAACTTTCTGACTTCACTATCCTACTAATTTGAGCTTCAAAAAGGGTTAAACCTAAACAAGATCCATGAGATAAAGATCAAACCAGCAATCCAACACACAAAGTCAAAAGAAAAAGTAAAAGAAAAATAAAAAGGAAAATAAAAAATAAAGAAGCTTGGGTTGCCTCCCAAGAAGCGCTTATTTAAAGTCATTAGCTTGACTTTGGTCTGGTTTCTGTGCTCAAGTGACGTCAACGGAGTAGTGCTCAGTCCCCACTCCTTCAAAGTGTTTCACTCTCTGGCCATTTATCATGAAAGGCTTATAGCCTTCTTTCTTCACCTCAAGCACACCGTAGGATAAAACTCGAACAATCTCATATGGTCCTGACCATTTCGACCATAACTTATTTGGACAGAAACGTAGAAGCAAGTTATTAACAAGAACTTTATCCCCAAGTTTAAATCCACGCTTCTCTACACGCTTGTCATTTTGCTTCTTAGGTCCTTTCTTGCAGGGCTTAGACTCCCCAAATTTTGTAGTACCCCTGGGCAAGGTCTTTTCTAGCATAACATCAGCCACTGACTCCTGCACACCTGAAAGCACAACACTATCCACAACATTAGTAGCATCTATGCGATTACATGAATTTGAGGAATCAGAATTATTTTCAGATTTAAAAACATCAAAAACTACTTCCTCATCATTCAATCGCAAAGTTAATTTTCCTTCATGGACATCAATGATCGCCCTTCCAGTGGCAAGGAATGGACGCCCAAGTATGATCGGCATTGTAGCATCAGCTTCCATGTCAAGCACAACAAAATCCACTGGCATGTAAAACTTACCAACCTTAATGGGAACATCCTCCAAGATGCCTATCGGGTACTTGACAGACCGATCCGCTAATTGAAGTGAGATAGTTGTGGGTTTTAGTTCACCCACCTCCAACTTCTTACACACAGAAAAGGGCATAAGACTAACACTAGCCCCCAAATCACACAGAGCTTTATCAAAATTTGTGTTGCCAATCAAATAGGGAATAGAGAAGCTACCTGGATCCTTTAACTTAGGAGGTAATTTATTTTGAATTAAGGTACTACACTCCTCAGTTAAAGCTACTGTCTCATAGTCTTCTAGCTTCCTCTTATTAGACAAGATGTCCTTAAGAAACTTAGCATAGGTAGGCATTTATTTTAACGCCTCAGTGAAGGGTACATTAATGTACAATTTCTTTAGGACCTCTAGGAACTTTCCAAATTGCCTATCTAACTTGGCCTTAGCCAATCTTTAAGGGAAGGGAACTGGGGGTTGGTAAGGTTCAGGGGGTACATACTTAGACACCTTCTCAGTGGTTTCCTCCTCTTCTAAGGATTGTGCCTTAGTCTCTTTTTCCTCATTCCCCTCATCTTTGTTACTCTCCCCATTACCCTTAGGATCCTCTAACTTCTTTCCACTCCTCAAACTCACAGCCTTACAATGTTCATTGCCTGGGTTGACTTCAGGTTGACCAGGAAACTTACCCTACTGCCTAAGAGAAGTGCTTGCTTGTTAAGCAATTTGGGTTTTTAACATCTTATTATGAATGGCTAAATTGTCAACCTTAGTTGATAACTCTTTAATTGCCTCAGTCACAACTTGCCCATGGTGCCTAAACTCCTCATTCTGCTTAGACTGGCTCTCAACAAAATTCTCAAGAAGAGACTCAAGTCTAGATTTCTGTACTTGTGGGACTTCAGAAGAGGGTTTAGCATTACTTTGCCCAGCTTGGTACTGACTATTCCGGTAAGAGAAGTTAGGATGTGACCTCCAACCAGGGTTATAAGTTTGGGAATATGGATCATTCCTCCCCTTTTGGTTGAAGTCATGGAAATTATGGCATGATTCCACTTGCTCCACCGGTGCACCATGTGAGGATCCCATTCCAACTTAGCATTCAGCACCAATATGTCCCTGTGCTCCACAAATCTCACAAAAATTGTTAGAGGCACCTATAGCATTAACATGAGCTTTCTCAAGCATGTCAAAATGTTTATTCAAAGAATCAAACTTTGACATAATTAAATCAACACCATCTACCTCAAACTTACCTCCCGAGAGCTTTCTCAGGTTGTGCCCTCTTTCTTTGGCCCATTGGTGATGATTTGAAGCTACACTCTCAATTATCCCATAAGCTTCTGTGAGCCTTCTATTCATCAAAGCTCCACCAGCTGCGGAGTCAAGAGACACCTTCGAAGAATATTCCAAACCATTATAGAAGGTGTAGACGATCAACCATTTCTCCAACCCATGGTGTGGACAAGCTTCCAGTAAAGCCTTATATCTATCCCAAGCTTCTGACAATGACTCACCGTCTTTTTGAACAAAGCTTGTGATTTGGGTCCTTAGGTGAGCAGTCTTGGAAGGTGGAAAGAATTTATCCAAAAAGGCTTGCTCCAATTGGTCCCAAGTAGTTATCGTCTCAGCCGGAATGGACTTCAACCAAGCTCTAGCTCGATCTCTCAACAATAGAGGAAACAGGCAGAGACGAATAGCAACAACAGAGGCGCCTTCGATCTTGAGGGTCTCACAGAACTCCAAGAACATATCCACATGATCATTAGGATCCTATGACGGCAATCCTCCAAACGGGTTCTGCCTTATCATAGACAGTAAGGCAGGAGGTATGGTGAAGTGCCTGGCTTCAATATCTGGCCGAGCAATTCCAGATCGCAAACCCCGAGCATTAGGGGCTGCATACTCTTTTAACAGTTTATTATCCTCAGCTGCTGCCATGACAAGTGTTAGTTCAGATATTTCTTTGACTCTCTGCCTATGTTGTCTTCTCCTTCTACGTAAAGTTCTTTCAATTTAAGGATCTGCTTCAACAAGAATCCCGGAACGTTTAGTACTTTACATAAACAAGAGAAATTACCAGCAGAGAGTGAAAGAGAAAACAAGAACATAAGAACCAAATAAAAGAAAAAGGTTTAAAATAATTAAATTAAAAATTAAATTAATATTCAAGAAAAACAGGTCCCGAAGAATGTAGCCAAAAAAGTTGATGCGTGAAATCCGCAAATGTACGGTTTCGTCGTCAAGTAATAAAAAGATCGAATCTACAGGGACTGTGTCTATGAATACCAATTAATTAATTAATTCAATTAAGTTAAACAAAAGGGAATATGATTGTTGATTAAGAAGAACGTAGTAACAAAACAATTAAATAAAATCAAGAAAACAGAATTCAGAACAAAAATAGCAAGTAATCAAGAATGGTATTCAGATTCAAGAAAGCTTCCAAAATTAGGATACCACAATGATACAAGATAAATCCTAATTGACAACCCTTTTATTAAATCTGAAATTCAATTGAAGGTGAATTATCCTAAATTAGTTAATGTTCTTTCTTAAGATACAAGATCCATGCCCAATTAAACCAATTCCTACTCTTGTGGTAATTGAATTTAAATTGAACCCATTACGCTTTGTGGCAATTCATTGAATCCTCGAAAGGCTAAAACTACTCTCATGATTTAGACCTTAAGTTCAATTCTTATGATTCCAACATTTAGGTTCACCTTTCAGTACGTCCCTAAATGCCTATGAGATGCAAATAAGTAGCCAGTAAATTCACATGAATAAAAGCAATAAGGATTGAATCAAAGAACATTCAAGATCAATAAAAGGGGAAACAACGTCAATTAATCATTATCAATGTATCAAAGGGCATTGCCCAATCCTAGAAACAAAAAAAAACTATCAGACATAGAGAAGAAGAAATCAGAAAACATGTTCTTAAACATCCAAACCCGTAATCTAAGAGAGAAGAGGGAAGTAAAATCAAGAACCCCAAAACCTCTAATGTGCCTCCTCCAAAACCAAATTAGAACTCCCTAATTGTATTCAGAACATCTATTTATAACTTAGGGTTTTAATTGGCTAAAAAGCCCCTAAAAGAAATAAAAAATAAAACTTAAAAATTGATGCGTACTGCGATCCACGGCCGTGGATCATTCCACGGGCTGGTCGTGGATCTTGCTGTCAGAATTCCATGGCCATGGATCATTCCATGGCCAGGCCGTGGATCATTCCACGGCCAGGCCGTGGATCATTCCACGGCCAGGCCGTGGAACTCCCTGGAATCTCTGTTTTCCTCCTTCAAGTTGCTGCTCGATCCATGGCCGTGGTTTAATCCACGGGCAGGCCGTAGATCCCTCTGGAATGGTCTTTTTACACCTTTTTGCTATCCATTAAGCTCCAACTTCAAATATGCAAGTATTCCATTCAATCTAAGGCCAATTCAACATTAATCCTGCACAAGAATACCAAAAACACCGCAGTTATCCGAACTAAGGGAAAAACAAACCAAAAGGGAAACTAAAATGCCTAAAATGCTCAAGAATGCATGCAAAACAAGAACAAAATATGATGTTGTTTCACACACATCACTTTACTAAGTGGATCGAAGCAGAGCCTCTTATCATGATCACCTCCGCTAGGATCCAAAAATTTACTTAGCGCCACATCATCACCAGGTGTGGGGTTCTAAAGTCCATTGTGACGGACAACGAGACCCAATTCAAAGATAAAAGTTTTGAAGAGCTACTTTCCGAGCTAAAAATCAAATATCATTGTAGTTCCGTCGAGAACCCTAGGACAAATGGACAAGCCGAAGCCGCCGACCAGGTTATTGCCTATGGAATTAAAAGAAGGTTAGATGAAGCTAAAGGAAACTGAGTTGAGCAACTAGACCATGTCCTCCGAGCCTAACAGACTACGCCTTACTCTATAATAGGTGAAACTCCCTTTAAACTCACTTATGGGTGTGAGGCTATGATTCTGGTAGAGATAGGGGAACCGAGCGGGCATCTCCAATAGTTTTAACCTGACAACAATCCCGAACTAATCGGAGAAGACTTGGATCTTCTAGAAGAAAGAAAGCGTATTGCTCATATATACAACTCCGTCATCAAGCAGAGGACGATTGCTTAGTATAACTTGAAGGTTATTCCTAGGAAGTTCCAGCCAAGAGACTTAGTACTCCAAAGAGCAGATATTGGGGGTAGGAATACCTCCTAAGGAAAGTAAGCCTTTAATTAGGAAGGTCCCTACAGCATTGTGATCAGTATTGGCAAAGGAGCCTATACCTTGGAGACATTAATAAGTAAGTTGATCAAGAACTATTAGAATGCGGAGAAACGTAGAAAGTACTGTAGCTAAATGTCCTTTAAAGGCCTAGTCTTTTAGTTTACTTTGTTTGGTCTAACCCAATTTTGGTGATTATATACCCTATACAGACTTCGGTCCTTCGATCTATAAATAAAATAGAGTTATTCAAACATCATCTTGCATTATTTAAAGTCTTAAAGGACCCTCAAGTCAGACTCCGCCTTGAGAATATCCACTGAGCTTGTTCCTTATGGGATATGGATTTCAACAAACTTAAAAGACCTTTAAGCTGGAAAACACCTTGAGAATGTCTAGAGCCCGTTCCCTATGGGATATGAGGTTTCTCAAAGGACCGTCAAGCTGGACTCCACCTTGAGAATGTCCACAAAGCCCGTTCCTTATGGGATTTCAACAAACTTAAAAGACCCTCAAGCTTAAAAATGTCTTGAGAATGTCTAGAGCCCATTCCCTATGGGATCTAAGGTTTCTCAAAGGACCTTAAGCCGAACTCCATCTTGAGAATGTCCACTGAGCTCGTTCCTTATGGGATCTGGATTTTAACAAACTTAAAAGACCCCCAAGCCAAAAAATGCCTTGAGAATATTTAGAGTCCATTCCCTATGAGATCTGAGGTTTCTTAAGAGTCCAGGCTTAAGAGGAATGACCCACAAAACCCATTTGAGTATTTTGATCATAAGTTATGGGTCTATACCCAATCCTCAATACTTAGCCATGACCATTCTGTGGTTATAAAATTAAATGACAACACAGGTTATGAAATCTGTGATCTGCCACCAAGTACCTATAGAGAATGTCTTATGTTAAACAGGTCCTAAAGTTAAAATTGCTTAAACGATTTTTTTGTACTAGACCGTAAACACTAAAGACCCCGGTTATGGATCACTTTAAATTTTGCATAAGTCAAGTGAAATTTCGAGTGCTCAATATTTTAGGCGTTGGACCCCGGACTATGGTTTTAATTTAAAATTTCCTGACTAAGGTTTTAATTTAAAATTTCCTAAGTCCTTGAAGCGGCTACCAAGTGCACATTTATAATAGGCGTTGGACCCAATACAGACCATGGATAAGAAATACATACGGCAATCGTCTCAAATCACCCTTCTAGAGTCCAATGCATCTAATGTTAGGGCCACCCCAGGATTGAAAAATTGGACTTGGTTGACTACATTTTGGAACTACTCCCCACTGATATTCGTACAAACCATCATCAGCTATTGAGTGTCCCCTTGCAACCGTGTCACTTCAATTCGGAGGCCTTGGTTCTCAGTACATAGGTTTTCACCCTGAGCACGGAGGTCAGAAACTTCCCTCCTAGCCTCCACTAAGCCAACCTTCTACTTTTTTAGATCATCCTACATGACCACCAGTTTCCTCTCTAGCAACCTAGCCCTTTCCTCAGCATAACTTTTAGCCTTCTCAGCCTCCTCTTTGGCCTTGAGAGCCTAGTTACCCTCCTCCTTGGCCGCCCTCACCTTTTTTTGTCATTTGCTGGTTATACTCCCCAAAGCATCTCTCTATAAAACGAGCTTTAGCAGTAAGGTGGAGGTTGTAAGTCTAGAACGCTAACAGGAGCTCCACTGTATTGCACAATATAATCCACGACTTTGCTGTCTAAGAGATTGAAGTCAATGAAATGCCCAGGCTCTGAATTATTCCCATACAAGGAGATAGAATCCTCATCATCTACATCAACAGCCGCCCTCTTCCCTCGATCATCTACCCGCCATCTTCAACAACACTCATTTTTTGCCTCTAAAGAGGTTACACAGGTGACTTTTCTCTTGAGACCGGACCCACCTCGATCACCAAATCTTCGACTAGAGGGGTCGGTGAGGTAGGAGCAACGACCACAGGAGCATTAGAAGGACTAGTTGCGTTCCTAGCTCTTAGGGCCTGGAGGATGGCAAGAGCATTTTCGGATGCCATAGTACCTAAACTTTCTGCAAAACAAAGCAAGAGTTAGACAACAGGAAAAAATGTAAAGGAATTACTACGTACAAAAAATAAATACGGATTATGACCTACGCTACCTAGAATGGCCCAGATAGTTGAATCATCAAGGCCATCCAGCATGTCCTTACAACAAATGAGGCTCATTTCCTGAGCCCACATACTTAGGAACTCAACGCACTCAGTTTCATTCTGATCAAGGTCAAGCTTCTCCTGTTCAATCAACCCAATGGGAGTACTTCATGCCCTCTAGGTCTAGTACAGGTCAAATGTCGACTTCCCTTCAGCGTGTAGGAAGAAAGAATGAGTCGTTGATGCCGCCATCAATTTAAAATACTTTAACTTGTAGTTCTTAAAGCTACCTTGGAAAACCTAGAAGAGCTTTCGACCGAGCCTTGACCAGATCGTGAGCCAATTCTTTTGAGTGCCCCCCCAGCTTGAGAACTCCACCGGGTAAAATGATAAAAGAATTCTTTCTTTGAGTACCTCAATCCAAATACCCAATAAAGTCTTTTGAAGGTAAGTATAATTCCCTAGCTATTTGGGTGAAGCTGGGATGGTGCCACATTAAGAGTGCAGAGGACTGCAATCTGAAAATTAGTGAAAGGGATCCAAAGTCCAAGCCGGAGGAGGAGATCCTTATACAAGAAAATGAAGTCTGACCCTACCTCCCAGATTGAGCACACTCTCTTATCCTTTGGGGAAAGGATCTCGAACTCATGATCCCTCCTACCTTTCTCCATCAGTATCAAGTAGTCCTTAAGTCTTTCAAGTTTCTCCCTAGGTTGGAAGATGGACACTTGATTGTAGGCATTTTCTCCAACCCACGAATACACCCACCTCCTGCTGTGGACAATTACCATGGGATCTTTTGTAGCCGACGTTCGGGGCCTAACTATTTGTCTCCTAGCTATCAAATCCCTAAAAACACCTAGAGGCCAGTGAGTAATTGTTAGAATCAATTCAACCTATAGATTCACACACATAAGGGAGCAAACTGGGAAAGGAATCAGAAGTTCACACCTGCATCCACTACAGATACTGGCCTCTGCGTCCACTAAGGCTTAAGCCTCAGATAGGCCCTCTGTCGCTCATGGCATGGCAGAGAGGGTGCTCCACTGAGCGATGCCATTGAAAGGACCCAACAATAGTGGCATTCTAATTTATTTTACTAAGGAGAAGGGAACACACCCCAAAACAAAAGTAAAATCACTTTACGACATTACGAATAGCAAAAACATAAGGTAGAAGAAGGCATAACTTTAAAAAGTAGAGAGACCGAATGAAAGAAATTGTTGAAACTTTAGTAAAACTGCTGGAAACTACTCTTAAACACTCGAAATTACACTTCTCTGTCAGAAAAAACCACCAGAAATCACCTCAGGTCGTCGAAATTTGGAAAGAAATAGTATAATGAGGAATGGGGCACTATTAACCCTTATTTATAGAAGTCAGACAGTTAGGAGGCAATTCTATCCTAACGCTTCGAACATCAAATATCACTCATCATGGCACGCCAAGCATTAAGCACGATTATCCAATTATAGTGTGCCACATGACCCTCACAGTTGTCAAAGCAATTGAAAGGACAGTTGCACAACAAACCAAATGTCATGCAACCTCTGCAGTTGAGTCTAGAATTTTTCTATGAACCCTGGATTTTTTCTATGGACTTTGGCTACACCCAAAATGCCCACTTATGGTCAACTAACTCATGGACTCTGCCCAGACAATGACGCTTCCACGAATGTCAAATGACTTGGTCGTAAACATCCTCAAGTTAGAGCTCTTAACCCCATGGGCACGGACCACGACTTCATGTAAAGTACAGATACTGTTACCCGGGGGCATTGAGACTTTATCTTGCCACTTCGCTATACTAGTCAAGCACCAAGCTGGGCACAACATGGTAGACTGCTATATGATGAGCGTTGGACTCATCCCAGAGGAAAAGAAAAAAAGTAGGAATGGAAAAATAGAAGACACAAATTGCAATATTCAAAAAAAGAAATTTCATTAATATTCACATTCTATACACCGCTAACTCTAACAAAAAAGAGCACATAAACTACTAAGTCAAGAATGCCCTCTAGAGAGCCAGAAAGGAAGATAAATGAGACATCATAGATGATGATGGCCATTGGTCATCGCCACCTCCAAGGTTCTTCCAAAAACTAGCACCCATATCCTCCTTGCTAGCCAACAGGAGATTACTCCGCATCAAAAGATTGTTCCACCTCAATAACAGTAGGCTTCACAATCACTTCAAGTTGCTCAAAAAGAATGATCCACCCTTAGAACCCTCCTGCACATCCAACTACACTTAGGAAGAGAAACTATTGAGGCAATTAGACAAATGCCCCCAAAATAGTAGGGATATGAGGAGGACGGAGTGCGAAGTGCCTCCATGCATCACGAGAATTACACAGAAGCGGCAGGTTCCCCTGATGAACACAAAAAAGTTGCACACTGTTGTGTACACCAGGAGAAAAAGGCTTCTGCTTCCCATATGCATGTTGGTCAGCCCACGTAGGGTAGTTACTTCTTCCTCACTAAGCCATTACATCAAGAAAGAAAAGCCTCCATTGGGGGGACTAGCTGGAAAAAAGCAAATACCTTTAAAGATTTTAGGAAAAACAGGAAGATAGTTTCAAATGCAAGCAAAGCTCTCCATATGCATACAAGAAATAGGAGAGAAAATCACTCTTTGATAAAGAATCATTCTCAAGCAAAGCCACAGAACAAAAGGAATGTTAGCCTCAATGTAACACCCCCCGATTTAGTAACCACGACATAATCGTCATTATACCACGGACACTATTTTTTTTTTTTTGGCGTGCTACAACTCAAATAACAAGTTTCCAAATTTAATCATTGTGCATATAAAGAAAATATGAGCCACGAATGAATAGATACACATGCTACACATGATGTCATTTGAAAATGATAACTTTTAGAAATGAAGTTATTTCACATGAATTTAAATGCATATGAGCATGATTTCCTTAAGTTTTTAAAGTCCAATGGTCCAATTCATATATGATCTTGATGATTTAAGCTTTGTATCTCAAATGTTTAAGAATTGAATATTTGATGATTGTATTTAAGAAATTAAGATGGATTATGGCTTGATGAATTTAAGCATTGTTTTGAAGCAGATATTCAAGATGGAAAGACCTTGGAAAAGATAAGGAAGTAAAGAGGAGCTCAAATGAAGAAGGATGCAAGAAAAAAGGAAGGGTTGCCAACCCACGCCTAGGCATGACAAATTCACGCCTAGGCATGGCCCTCTCAGGTTTTCAGGAATTTTAGATAGAGACACGCACGCCTAGGCGTGGAAAAGACACGCCTAGGCATGGTCAGCAGATGCAAGCACGTGACTCATAACCACGCCTAGGCGTGGAAAATCCAAGCCTAGGCGTGGTAAAAATCCTGATCCATGAAATTATCTTTTAATATCTGATTTTTGGGGATTGGAAGGGGATTCTGGATTGTCATTAAGCACGAACTTCATAGAGAAAGGGAGAGGAGGAGAATACCTTGGAAGATTGAAGTGATTCAAGTGAAGAATCAAGATCAAGGAGGAAGATCAAGCATTGGATTCTCATCATTCTTGTTCATTCTTCCCCTTTTCTCTCTTGATTTGTAATTTGATGGGTTTCATGACTCCATTAGTTTTCTCTTCTTTCATAATGTGTAACTAAATCCTAATCTAGGGAATCTCTAGGATCTTGCTATGAATTTGAATATCTTGTAAATTGGTTGAGTATTCTTTCAATGAAATTGGTTTTGTTCTTCCATATCTATGCTTAATGCTTGTTATTGATTGGCCATCAATTATATGATTTTAGTATTCCAATTGAACTAGAATTAGGGTATTGTGAATATAGATATAGTATGGTTGATGTATGTTCAATTACATTCTTTTGGATTGAATGTGTTGATTAGCTAATGGGATGGACACATACCCATTAGTCATGCATAACAAGTGTTTGATAATTGGTCTTAATGAGTGAATTTTATACTAATTCACATGGACACATAGTGGATTAACTAGGTTTCACATGGGTAATTGTCCTAGACATAGGCTTTTATCTATTGCTTGTTTTAGCTAACAAAACCAACTCTTTGTTAGATGCTTGTGAATTGCAAGTTATTCATTGACGTAGCAAGTGAATAAGGACCCCTAGGCCTTTCTCATTCTCATCTTTCTCTTGTGAATTTAGTGTTTGGTGCTCTCTTGTTTTAATTCTTATAAGTTATTATTTTAATTACAAACCTCTCTCATATTTCATTTACTTGGATAAGAATTTGTGGAAATTGGTTAAGTTTAGCATTTCTCTAATTGTCAATCCCTTAGGACACGATACTCTAACTCTCATATATTACTTGTCGACCCGTGTACTTGCGGATCACCACAAACAAGTTTTTGGCACCGTTGCCGAGGATTGAATTTAAATTTTGTGTTATTTCTTAATTTAATTCACAACTCTTATTTCAAGTTTTATTTGTTTGTTTTGTTTTTCAGGTACTTAGCTCTTGTATGCGAAGGACTCGAAGTGTATCTCGATTTCCTTACGATCCTGAGATCGAAAGGACTTTTCATAGATTGCTAAGAGAATGACTAGTACAAGGAAAGACACTTGAATTGGATAATGAATTAGAGATGGCGAAAGAAGTGAATGCTGAAAGACCCTTGAGGGAGTATGCCACTCCAAATGCTAGAGACATTTGATCTAGCATTAGAAGGCCAGCTATACAAGCACAAACTTTTGAGATTAAGCCTGCTATTATCCAGATGGTTCAGAATAATTTTTAATTTGCGGATCTACCCCATGAAGATCCTAATGCTCATCTAGCTAACTTTCTGGAGATTTGTGATACTTTCAAGCACCAAGGGATGACTGATGATGCGGCTTGAGGCTCTTCTTTTTTTCCTCGAGAGATAGGGCGAAGGCCTAGCTTCACTCCTTACCTGAGAATTCCATCACTACTTAGGAAGAGCTAGCTCAGAAGTTTTTGGACCGATTCTTTCCTCCCATGAAGGCGATGAAGTATAGGAATAACATTTTGTCCTTCAGGCAGTTTGAAGGAGAGACCTTATATGAAGCATGGGAGCGATTTAAAGACTTGCTAAGGAAGTGCCCACACCATAGCATAGCAAAATGGATGTTGGTACATACTTTCTACAATA
Organism: Ormosia semicastrata; assembly: GCA_029884595.1. Taxonomy (NCBI): domain Eukaryota; kingdom Viridiplantae; phylum Streptophyta; class Magnoliopsida; order Fabales; family Fabaceae; genus Ormosia; species Ormosia semicastrata. The sequence goes on along the minus strand of JAQQTO010000061.1, from coordinate 66,650,135 downwards.
GCTTGACAACCTTCATTCGTTCCATAATTGATGCAGCAGTTGGAGGGGCTCTCATGAGCAAGACCGTGGATGCAGCCTACAACCTTTCAAAGGAGATAGCTAACAACAATTATCAGTGGCCAGCTGAGAGAGTTACTCCTAAGAGATTAGCAGCAGGTATTCATGAAGTTGATGCTCTTACATCGCTTACAGCTCAAGTGGCAGCTCTTTCTAAGAAGTTGGACACCATGGGAGTCAATTTTGTAACAAGTGGAGCCAGTAACTCAACTGAAATTTATGATCATTATGGGGACCTTCATTCAACTGCTAATTGTACAGCTAGCCTGAACAGTGTACAATATGCAAATCAATTTCGTCAGCCAATTCACAACAATGTTTTGGGCAATACTTATAATCCTAGTTAGAAGAACCATCCTAATCTCTCGTGGGGTGGAAAAGTTCAAGGTCCTTCTTCCTCTTCTTATCAGACTAGAGAAGCCCCTCGTGCTCCTTCGGGTTTTCAACAACAGAACCCCCTTCAAGCCCAAACTTCAACATCAACTTCAACTTCCAATTTGGAGAATATGTTTGCTTAGTTCATGACTAGCCAGCAAGAGTATATGACTAAGACTGACTCAAGGCTTGCTTCCCATGATGCTTTAATGCAAAGTCAAGCGGCTTCCCTGAGGAATCTTAAGACTTAAGTTGGCCAACTTGCCCAAGCCTTAAGTAATAGGCCTCAAGGGAGTTTTCCAAGTGACACCATCAACAATCCAGGAGGTTCTCCCAAGGAGCATTGCAAGGCTATAACATTGAGGAGTGGGAAAGAAATTGAAGGAAATGTGAAGACCAAGCTACTTGAAAAAGAAGTTGAAGTTGCAAAAGATGAACTAGTTATGAACAATGAGGTTGACAAGAATGAAGAGCTAGCAGAGAGGAAGGTTGAAGACAATAAGAAGGAGGACAAGCCTTATACACTGCCTCCACCTTTCCTCAACCAGCTAGCTAAACAAAAACTGGATGCTCAATTCCAAAACATGCCATTTGCTGAGACTTTGGAACAAATGCCTAGTTATATGAAGTTTATGAAGGACATCTTGTCTAAGAAGAAAAGGCTTGGGGATTATGAAACTGTTGTTCTCACTGAAGAATGCAGTGCCATCTTGCAAAATAAGTTACCTCCTAAGTTGAAGGATCCAGGGAGCTTCACCATTCCATGTACCATTGGTAACCAATTCTTTGGAAAAGCTTTGTGTGACCTAGGGGCAAGCATAAACTTGATGCCTCTATCCATCTTCCAACGGCTGGGTTTGGGGGAGGTGAAGCCAACTTCGGTTACCTTGCAACTAGTTGACCGATCTCTCACTTATCCTAAGGGGGGTCATAGAAGATGTCTTGGTCAAGGTTGACAAGTTCATCTTTCCAGCAGACTTCATTATCCTAGACATGGAGGAAGACCGCAATGTACCTTTGATTCTTGGAAGGCCTTTCCTAGCCACCAGTAAGACTATGATTGATGTTCAAAAAGGTGAGCTCACTATGCAACTCAATGATGAGAAGGTAACTTTCAATATTTATAAAGCCATGAAATTCCCAAATGATCATGAAGAGTGTTCTTACATAGGTATGATTGATCAAGTAGTTAATAATGCATTCCATGCTAATTTCACTGATGATTCCCTTGCTTTATCATTGATATCTATATATGAGCATATAGATAGGGAAGATGTTTTGGAATGTATTAAACTGCTTGACTCATCTGCTAAGTTTTTAAGGAAACCAGGCTTTGAACCGTTGAACATACCTTCTGACAAGCCCATTCTCCAGCCTTCTGTAATCACTCCTCCCAAGTTAGAGCTCAAGCCATTTCCTAATCATTTGAGATATTCATACTTGGGGGATTCATCCACATTGCCAGTCATTATCTCTTCATCTTTGTCAGAGGAGCAAGAATCCAAGTTGCTCAGAGTGCTCAGAGAATACAAAAGGGCCTTCGGGTGGTCTATTGCACATATCAGAGGTATTAGTCCCACCATATACATGCACAAAATATTGCTGGAAGTAGATCATAAGCCAACAATTGAACATCAAAGGCACCTCAGTCCTACCATGAAGGAGGTAGTCAAGAAGGAGATTATTAAGTGGCTGGATGCGGGTATCATATACGCTATCTTTGACAGCAACTGGGTGAGCCCAGTCCAATGCGTGCCTAAGAAGGGTGGGATGACAGTGGTTGCTAATGAGAATAATGATTTAATTCCCACCAGGACTGTCACAGGATGGCACATTTGCATGGACTACAGGAAGCTTAACACTGCAACCCAAAAGGATCATTTCCCATTACCATTTATTGATCAGATGCTAGATAAGTTAGCAGGTCGTGCCTTTTACTGTTTCTTGGATGGGTATTCGGGGTACAACCAGATTCCTATTTCCCCAGATGATCAAGAGAAGACAACCTTCACTTGCCCATATAGTACTTATGCTTTCAGAAGAATGTCCTTTGGGTTGTGCAATACCCCAGCTACCTTTCAGAGATGTATGATGGCTATCTTCACTGACATGGTAGAGAACTGTTTGGAGATATTTATGGATGACTTCTCTGTATTTGGTGATTCCTTTGATGAATGTCTCCATAACTTGGCCGTTGTGCTTCAATGGTGTGAGGAGACAAGCTTAGTGCTTAATTGGGAGAAATGTCATTTTATAGTCCAAGAAGGCATAGTACTTGGCCATAGAGTGTCACATAAGGGAATGAAGGTGGATAAAGCTAAGATTGAGGTGATTAAGAAACTACCGCCACCAATTTTAGTGAAAAGAGTTCAGAGTTTCCTTGAACATACCGAATTTTATCGAAAGTTTATCAAAGACTTTTCTGAGCTTGCCAAACCACTATATAATTTGTTGGAAAAAGATATGCCCTTCAAGTTTGATAAATCATGTATGGAAGCCTTTGTGGAGCTGAAAAAGAGACTTGTCTCAGCGTCTATTATCACCACTTCTAATTAGACCCTATCATTTGAGCTCATGTGTGATGCTAGTGACTATGCTATTGTTGCAGTATTGGGCCAAAGGAAGAACAAAATCTTTCATTCCATCTATTATGCGAGCCGGACACTCACTGATGCTTAGTTGAACTACACCACCATTGAGAAGGAGCTCCTTGCAATTGTCTTTGCATTTGACAAATTTCGGGCTTATTTGGTTAGTACTAAAGTCATTGTCTTCATGGATCACTCGGCCATCAAGTATCTAGTGAGCAAAAAGGATGTTAAGCCAAGGTTGATTCGTTGGGTGTTATTATTGTAAGAGTTTGATCTGGAGATTAGAGATCGAAAAGGTGCTAAAAACTAGGTGGCTGACCATCTTTCCAGGTTGAAAAATGAGAAATATCAATAGAACCCATCTTTGATTTATGAGACATTCCCAGATGAAGAACTATTTGCTGTGTTTTCTAGTTTAGATCCATGGTATGTTGATTTTACTAATTACATTGTGAGTGGATTTGTACCATCTGAATTATCTTATCAGCAAAATTCCTCTATGATGTCAGATACTATGTTTGGGATGAGCCATATCTCTTTAAACAAGGTACTGATTAGGTGCTTTGAAGGTGCATTCCTATGGAAGAGACTAGTGCTGTACTCGAGCAATGTCATGCTTCACCTTATGGAGGTCACTATGGGGGTGAACAAACAGCGGCTAAGGTGTTACAATCTAGTTTTTATAGGCCAACTCTGTTTCGCGATGCCCACTCATTTGCAGCAAAGTGTGATAGATGTCAGAGGACCAGAAATATCTCTAGGAGGAATGAGATGCACTTGAACTCCATTATGGAAGTTGAGCTCTTTGATGTGTGGGACATTGACTTTATGGGGCCCTTTGTATCATCTTTTGGTAACCGCTACATCCTTGTGGCGGTGGATTATGTGTCAAAGTGGGTGGAAGCTTGTGTCTTACCAACTAGTGATTCCAAAGTGGTTCTTGTTTTCCTCAAAAAGAACATTTTCACAAGGTTTGGGACCCCTAGAGCCATTATCAATGATGGAGGATCACACTTCTGCAATAGGCATTTTGCTACTCTACTTGCTAAATATGGTGTGAAACATAAGGTAGCCATAGCCTACCATCCACAATCCAGTGGCCAAGTTGAGGTTTCTAATAGAGAGCTGAAGCGGATTCTTGCAAAAATTGTGAGCCTTTCTAGGAAGGATTGGTCTAAGAAGTTGGATGACGCTTTATGGGCTTATCGCACTGCTTACTAAACCCCTCTTGGCATCTCTCCATATCAAATGGTCTTTGGCAAGGCTTGTCATCTTCCTGTTAAACTTGACCACCACGCTTACTGGGCCATCAAACAATTGAATTAGGATTCTAAAGCTTGTGGGGAGAAGAGATTGTTGCAACTAAATGCATTAGAGGAATTTCGCTTACAAGCATATGAGAATGCTAAACTATACAAGGAGAAGGTGAAAAGGTGGCATGACAAGCACATTATCCCAAGAAGCTTTGAGTCAGGCCAGAAGTGTTACCAAGTAGCCTCAAACTCAAGAAGGGGGGTGAATTGAGTTTATGAAATATTTTCACAAATCTTTCGTAAAACGTTTGTTTATCAATTTTCATTAAAGCTATTGGATAATTAAAGTGAATAGATAAATGAGATTGAATACTTCACTCACAAATTAAACAAGCCAAGATGAATAACTTTCAAGCAAGCATATAAAATAAATGCACAAATGTAAATAGATGAGTTTAGAAGATCAAACACAAGGTTTATCCTGGTTCAGCCACTAATCCACTTGTGACCTACGTCCAGTCCTCAAGCAACCACTAGAGATTTTCCATTATATCTTCAAGCTTCAATAGGTGTTTGATAACCTTTACAATTAAGAGCACTCAACACACCTTGAGATACCTCACCTTTTACAACTTTGAGAGATACCTCATTCTCTAAGGGACACCTCACCCTTTACTTTAAAGGGATGCCTCACCCTCTCTTTTTCAGATTACACAAAGTGTAGAAGATAGAAACTCTCTTAAAGAGTAGATAATACAACTTGAAGCTTATGGGTATCAAGGATTTATACACTTAGCTCAAAGCAAAGATTTGGAGAAAAAGATGATGAAATTCATTTTCAATGCTTAAGAATAATTTTCAGAATGTTCTCCAACCTTTCATGAATGCCCAAACACTTTTATTTATAGCCCATAACATTCTTGGAGACGTTTGAAGTAGTTGGGGGCATTAAATGCTCTCAATAGAGCCGTTGAGGAAGTGTTCTGTAATACCCTTATGGGGATGTCACATTTTTAATGCAATAAAATAAAATAAAATAAAATTCTTACCCAAGTTATAAAACATTTGATACTTAATAATATGAGTTGTAAAAATTTTCCTTTTTATACTTGATAATGTTAAACAAAATAATACAAAACACGGAATAATGCAAAACATAATCACACCATAATATACATATGATTTTGTCTGAAGTATACAAATAATTTATAACTACGAATATTTAATAAAGCAGTAAAAAATCAGTATAATACTAAAACATAACACCTAATACATGAGCCCTTATCAGAAGACAAATTCCCTAGTTAGGAATGTCTTGACCGATAGAAATTCGACCCAAAAATATATTGAAGTTCTCTCTAGAAGTGTGGTGAAATTCATTCCATAACTCCTTAATAGGTAAAATAACTTGTATGAAAGCAACCATATAAAATGAAGTAACGATCTCTTGTCGAGTTCTACTTACTGATAAAGTAATGTCACCACTATATTCTATGTGTCCTGTGTCCCAATGGACATACCAAGCCTCAGCGCCTTCGAGAAACTGTAGTCTAAAGAAACCTAATTGACCTCTCCTTGCCGCCATTGTAGTCTTCAAAGATATAAACATAAAATGGAAACAGAAAAAACAATACAGTAAAGAGGTGAGACAATCTACATCATTACCAGCATGGCAATAAAGAAAATGACAATACAAACAGATATCACAATAATGCATACCGTCATATCATATATAGTACATCAAATTAATACATTATACATTCGATCACAGATTATAATAAACATTAAAATGCAGATCATGAATGCTAACACACACTGACTCGTTCCTACTCCATGGAGCTAAACACAAACATCAGAGAGAATGATCCGAAGAGAGCTATCAGTATCCCAGGCTGCCCAACCAAACTATTACACTGTCCAACGTCGTGTCTATAGTCCACAGTCCAAAACATCATGTAGTAGTACACAGTCCAATACATCGTGCACTACAGGCATTGTACTAAATAGTCTCCACAAGATCTCGATTAAGAATAGTGGTTGTCAATATCATTAGTGTGTTGCCAGTTACCACAGCCCAGAGGCGCTACCAACTGTCCACATATGGGATTCTCCGCACACTAACGCCTCTAAGTTCAAATAATGAACCACACTACGCCTATCACAACCACAACACGGTGTAATTCGTCTCATCAATCAATCGCCAATTATCAACCAAATTGACACAACTCTCTAAGCATGATCAAGAATTACCAAAATACCCTTAGTCTCAATATATTATCATATTTACGAAAATACCCTCAATCTCAATGTTCCAAAATATAGTATGTCTCTACTTGACAATACTATCTCACAATATGTCCGGGTCCACCACTTTGGCCCGACAGTAAAACTCACTATTCTATTTAGTCGCATAGAAATTTTATCGTATTTTCACAATCGCGTCACTTTTACAAATATTTTTAAATCGCGTAAATATATTTTAACATTTTTGAACATCACGTAATATTTTTAAATCATTTTCTCAATCGCGTAAGATTTTTAAATCATTTTCTTAACCATATAGCTTAAAGTCTTTATTTTAACCATGCATAGGCTTTATTTAGTATTTTTAAACTACGTAGAATATTTTCCTTACATTATAAATATATTATGGAATCTCTTCATTTTATTTGTCTGATTTTAGTAAACTTCGGTAGTATTTTGCCTAGAAAATCAGTATATGATATTTTTAACATTTTTCTCTAATTACTGTTCATTTTAACCTTACCCAACAGTTATACCTTGAAACCTGCTAACGCGCTTCAAAACTCAAAGAGTGAGCTCTATGTTAGTATTTTTCAAGTGTTCTTTTTATTTCTTGCTTATCACAAATCCTTCTAACCTAGAATTCTAAAACTAACTTCATTCATTTTATTTTTCAAAGATTCATTGGAATCAAATTCTTTTATAGATTAGTTACTTAACCTACCTTAGAAAATAACTTTGGAATCCAATTGTACATTAAATGGCATGTTGCCCATAATTAACCTAAATCATTCTCAAATTAATTATTTTTCCTAGATTCATTAAATCATTGTTTTAGAAAATGGTTGAGAACATTTTGGTTCTCTTTTTCTTGGAGAAGCCGAGAGCCTCTATTGTGTTCTTTGAAACACTCATACAATCCTTGCATGTTATTCACATCCTACATTAATAATCATACAATTAATAACACATGCAATATATTTTAAAAACTATAGACATGCTTGCAAATAAAATCAACCACAACTAGGAAAAACAATAAACAACCACACAAATGAACCCTTATGGATTCTTCACACACATACAATCCATTTTCTCATCACCATACAAGGTTGATGAGATTAAATCTCCCTCTTACCTCTTGAAGACAAAGATCTCCTAGTCTCCTCCTCTCCTTTGATTTTCGTGTAGATTCCAAAACAAATCCCTAAAATTCTTAAACAATAAGCAAAATCATATACAAGGCTTCATAATGGAAAACCATGGAACAAGCATGGTTTAGAAAATCACAAATCAAATTTTAAACCATAAAAACCAAAGTTTACCTTTAGGGAAGTAAACAAGAGCTTGGATTTTGAACTAGAAGGAGTAGGTTTTTGACAAAACCTTGTAAAGGAAAAGTGTTTAGGAGATAGTTTTGGTTTAGGAAATTTGAAGAGGTAAAATTATAGAAGATTGATGGTGGGTTTAGGGTGAGAGGCCGAATTTGAGAGAGAAAATGAAAAGAAAAGTTGCTTCGTGTTCTTGAGAATTTGAGAGAAAATGAAGTAAAGTCTTTAGGTAAATGAAAAATGAATATCAAGTATGAAATGAGAGTGGGCTGCCGTGAGTGGCTTGTAGGAGAGATTAAAGGATTTACTTGAACCAAAAATATCACAATTTTGAGTGCACATGGCCTATGTCACACTTGGTCATGCAATGATCACTTAGATGGTTCAAGAAGCTTGTGGAACTTGGAAATTTTGCCTCCTTGGCCGTGGGACTCAAGGGGTTTAGGGGCTTAATTTGTTTTCAATTAAAGTCTAATTGTATGCTAATTAAATAGCTAATGAATTAGGTTAAGTTTCCTAATTACACTTAACTAACATTCTAATTACATAACTAATTAATTAAATATATAATTGCATATATCATAGCCTCTAAATAAAATTAGAATTAGGATATCTAATTAATAATTAGATTATAACTAATCAATAACTAGGTTAGTCTACTTAGTTCCTTAATTAGATAATTAGATTAACCAAATTACGTTTAATTAGCTACTAAATAAAGTCAAGCCACTATATTTGACTCAATCCTATCCATTGATTTTAACTTTGTTTCCTATCCATTGATCTAATCTAAGGTGGATATCACTTAGTGATTTAACTAGAATTGCTCTCACACCATTGATTTGATCAACGGTTATGATCAAAGGCATCTAAAACAAGCTTTACATCTAATGGTCCTAAATGAAGTTCATGCTTCTTTATTTGACCAATTCTTATTAGTTTAGAATCTTCAAGCCACTTTCGTTGACTGATTCCTATTGGTTCAAAATTTAGTCCAGTCAGAATCATTGACTGCTACTCTAAATGCGGGTCCCATAGACTTTTTTGGGTCCATGGTCATTTTGAAGCAAATTTCTATTGTTTCTGAGATAGTAGGTACTGTCAAATAAAATAATATTATAATAATATGAAATTATTTTATTGCATAGTTAAATCCTAAAAATTAAAAGATTAATATATATATATATATATCAATCGAAATTGGGTTTAGTAAGATCCTCAGCTCCGAATAATTAAAATAAGATTTTTTCGGCCAGAAATTTATTATTTTCCTGACCCGGAGGAAATCACACAAAACAATCAAAAACAGTATCGGAACAGTCAAATTATTTTTATAATGCATAGAAAACACAAAACAGTGTATTTCTGTCATTTCTGTAACATAGTCTAAAATTTGGGGTGTTACATGTTCTGCGTTTGAGCATAACCAGTTATGGGCTAAGCCATAATCGGTTATGACATATTAGAAGGGATTCCAAGACTCTGTTTAAAAAATATAACCTGTTATGCCAAATGGCCAAATGCCATAATCAATTATGGCTTTTTAAAAAGGAATTCACGTTTCTATTTGAGACATCATAACCTATTATGCCAAATACCATAATCGGTTATGTCATTTTAAAAGGCTTCACGTTTTGGCTAAAAACATCATAACCTATTATGAAATTACCATAATCTATTATGAGACACTCATAACCTATTATGAAATATGCATAATCTATTATGGATCAATTAGAAACCATAAGATTTTCAAAGCAGTTCTCTAACATTAATATCCAGCATCTTTCCAAACTTTCTAAAAACATTTTACTCAACGTAAACACAATTTTCATAAGATGAAAACATGATTCATGTAAAGCCATTTTAAAGATGAGATTCAAACTGTAACACCCTCCTTAGGGTGCCACACTTCTTGTTACTCAAATACCAAATTACCCTTTTGATTAGAAAACGTGCTTTATGATATAAATATGAGTTGTAAAATTCATTGATGATAGTAAGATAAACCTAGCGGAAAATAAAAACATTACAACAACATCATAAAAACATACATCATATATATACAAGTCATAGTACTGTCATATTTTAATGTTTACAAACTAGACTCTCAAAATATTTAAACTTTAATTTAAACTAACTTACTGCCCAAGTATTACTAAATAGTAGAACCCTCAGGTGGGTCCTCCTCAGACTTCTCAGAAAATAGAAGTCCGACTTGATGCGAAGTCCTACGAACAGGTGTCCGCACAGACGACACTACACTAGTCGCACTCGGAGTACGATAGTATACTTCCCAATACTGTCTAATTGACAATGGGAACTCTAAGTATCAATATTCACACTAATGTCCAAGATGTAGCCTACTCAATCTCATATACACAAGGAAACGAGACTCCTCCATCAGTTCAAAACTCAGCGTCCTCAACAGGAATCTACTCTTTCTCAGCTTCTCGCTCAAGTTCTCGCTCAACGTCTTTAAAATTATAAATACAATACAGAATAAACATACAAAGAGGTGAGATCACCTACGCCAATACCAGTATGGTAGCAATGAAGATAAATACATACAAATTCTCATGCCAACACATCATACATAATTACAATTATGCCAACAATATCATTTATCATCATAATTCATACAATAAGTCATAATTACGATTATGTCCTTATCAATATTCAATAATTCAATTATCATAAACAATAATTACAATAATACTCTCAGTATCTCTACACATGCACCTAGACTCAATTTCTTACTCCATGGAGCTACAACTCAGATCGGAAAGAGTGATCGTAAAGATCTGTCTGCACTACATGCCTCGGACCACGTGCTCAATTTTTGCACATCTAGCATATGCACCAGTCTTTATCAAATCTTGATTACAGATAATATCTCGGTCTGGATCATTGGTGTGTTATATCGGTCTAACCCACGTACAGAAGAGCTACCAACTGCACATTGTAGGCAACCCGCACCCCAATGCCCCCAAGGTCAACGAAAGACCTACACTACGCATATCGCACCCACCAGGAGGTGTATTCTCTCCTTCCTAGGCAAATAGCCTTATCCAGTCCATCGGACCTTTTCAATGCATATACAAATGCATCATTCTCAGTTCAATTCATTCTACCATATTCTCAATTAAATTTTCATTATCTCAAGTTCGGGGTCCTCATATTGGCCCAACAGTGTCATTACTGTAATTTCATCGCGAAACCATATTTTTCGCATTTTCTCAATCGCGCAAGAACAGATTACATCGCATTTTCAAATCACGTATCAATATTTTCATCGTTTCTCAATCACGTAAAATATTTTTCACACGTTTTAAATCAAAAATACTATTTTCCTCATTTAACACCAAAATTCAACTTCATTTTTCATATTTGCATAATAACCCCTCAAAACATAATATTTGCTTTATAATCCTTATTTAAATAATATTTTCACAACAGTCCCTCATAAAATTCACATTTACGAAATAGTCTCTCGTAAAATTCATATTTACAAAATAGTCCCTCATCAAATTCATATTTTCAAAATAGTCCCTCATCAAATTCATATTTCCAAAATAGTCCCTTATCAAATTCATATTTTCGAAATAGTCCCTCATCAAATTCATATTTCTGAAATAGTCCCTCATCAAATTCATATTTCCAAAATAGTCCCTCATCAAATTCATATTTATGAAATAGTCCCTCCAAAACATAATATTTACGTTTTCGGCCCTCAAAAATTGTTATTTACAATATGGCCCTATTAAAAATGAAAATTACTATTTTGCCCCTCTAAAAATCATAATTACAATATTGCCCTTCTAAAAATCATAATTACAGTATTGCCCCTTTTAAAAATGAAAATTACAATATTGCCCCTCTAAAAATCATAATTACAGTATGGCCCCTTTTAAAATTAAAAATTACAATATTGCCCCTCTAAAAATCATATTGATAATAATTCATTTTCCCAAAAATCATTTTACTTTGCTATACTCAAATTTGTCCCAAATTCATTTAAATCTCTCAGTTCTCATTTTAATTCATCAGTTTAATTATATCTGATTATTTTTCCATCACCTTCAAACTTGTTTAAATTCATTTCTTTTTCATACACATCCTTCATTTTCAATTGAATCTCTCATTTTCAGGACTTTGGTCCTTTCTAGCCTAGTATGGCCGTAAGCCTCAAGCTCTTTGGAGCTCTCATAAAATCGATTCATCATATTATTCACATCTTACTTTACTCATACATTTTCATGCACACAATTTCATACATACAAACATATATCAAAATAATAGACATAATATCACACATGCAAGCACAAAAACACAATCATACACAACACAAACACAATCAAATAGCATCAAACAATCGGTGAAGAACCCTTATGGATTTTTCCACCGTACAAAACCATCTCCACACCACCAAAACTTGGTTGGTGAGGTTAAATCTCCCTCTTACCTCTTGAAGACAAGCTTTTTTTAAGCTCCCCTCTTTATCCTTGATTTTGTACAAGGCACAATCAATTCCTAACAATTCTAAAATAATTAGTAAAATCACAAACAAGGTTTAATAATAACAAACCATGGATCAATCATGGCTTAGAAAATCACAAACATGAATTTAAACCATAAAAACTAAGGTTTACCTCTAGGGAAGTAAGATAGAAGTGGGATTTTGAAGCACTTAGAGTGGGATTTTGGGAAAACTTTCTAAATGAAAAGTGTTTAGAATGATGTTAAGCTTTAGGAAATGATGTGAACAAAAATTATAGGTGAGTGATGGTGCTTGTAGGTGCTAGGGCCGAACCAATGGAAAGAAAAGGAAGGAAAAATAAGCTTTGGTGTTCTTGGTATTTTGGAGAGAAAGTGGAAAGCTTGATTTAGGATAAGTGTGAAATAAAAGTGAAGAATGAAATGTGAAAGGGCTGCTGCTGCCGTGTGGTTAATTTTAGTGAGGTTGAGTGATTGAAGTTGCTAGGTAAATATCCTAGAGTGTTCACATTGGTGCACATGGCTTATGTCATGTTGGAGGCTTCAAGAACCTTGTAGAATCAAGCCATTCAAGCCTCCCTTGGCTGCTGAAAACTGTGGGCTTCAAGTGAGTTTAGGGACTTTATTTTGTTTTAATTTAAGTCTACTTAATTGCTAATCAATTCACTAATTAATTAGGTTTAATTTCCTAACTAATCTTAATTAACATCCTAATCACATAACTAATTAGTTTAATATATATTAGCATATATTATAACCTTTAATCAATATTAAGATATCTAATTAATATTTAGATCATAATTAATTAAGAACTAAACTAGTTCACTTAGTTTGCTAATTAGGTAATTAGATTAGTCAAATTAAGCTTAATTAGCTACTAACCAAATTCAAGCCTACAATTTTTGACTTAATTCTAACCATTGATTCATCTTTAATTCCTAGCCATAGATTAGATCTAAGGTAGATATCAATTGGTCATAAAACTAGCATTCTAATCTCACCATTGATTAGATCAACGGCTAAGGTTAAAGGCTTCCTAACTAAGTCTTCATCCAACGGTTCATATTAAAGTCTAAGCCACTAAGTTTGACTTCATCTTAGTCATTGAAATCATCTTGATTTCCTATCCATTGATCTCATCTACGGTGGATATTACTTAGTGGTTTTATCAAGATTCGTTTTACACCATTGATCGGATCAACGGTTATGATCAAAAGCATCTAAATTATGCTTTTCATCCAACGGTCTTAAATAAAGTCTATGCTTCTTTTGTTGACCTTTTCCTATTGGTTTAAAAAGTCAAGCCTACTTTTGTTGACTTGCTCTCATTGGCTAGAATTTGTCCAATCAAGCCATTGCTTGATTGCTTTTTCCTAAACGTGGGCCCCATGAACTTTTTAGGGTCCACAAATAATTTTTCTCTTGTTTTTGAGACAAGAGATGCTTGTTGAATAAAATAATATTATAATAATATAAAATTATTTTATTACACATTAAATCCTAAAAATTATAAGATTAATATATATATCAATCAGAATTGGGTTTAGTAAGATCCCCCAGCTCTAATTAATTAAAATAAGAATTTTCCTGGCCCGAAAATTATTATTTTCTTGACCCGGAGCAAATCACACAAAACAATCAAAAATAGTATCAGAATAATCAAATTATTTTTACATTACACAGAAAACACAAAATAGTGTAATTCTGTCAGTTTTGTAACATAGTCTAAAATTTGGGGTGTTACAATACTCCCCCTCTAAAAAGAAGTTTCGTCCTCGAAACTTGACATACTTAAAATAAAAATGGATACTATTCTCTTATCTTATCTTCCAATTCCCATATTGCTTCACCACGTATATCATTCCAAACCACTTTAACCAATGCGATTTCTTTACCTCGAAGTTGCTTTGTCCTTCGATCTTCAATCTTGACTGGAAACGTCTCATAGGTTGAATTCTCCTTCATTTGTACGATCTCCAACGGAGTATCCGATACGGTCCGATAAACTTCAGAGTGGGTTTCCTTGACTTAATCACTCGTCCAACTTTAGTTATAAACGTCGCACGTAGAAATACATGGTCACCTTATTCAAATTCAAGCGGTCTTCGTCTTTTATCTGCATAACTCTTTTACCGCGTCTGAGTTGTCCTCATCTTGTCTTAGATCGTCTTCACTTTCTCAGTGGTCTGTTACACAAATTCTGGTCCTACCTTAGTACTTTTAGCAATCATGATGCTAACACAATGGCGTTCTACATCTTCTTCCATATAATACCTCATAGGGTACCATCCCTATACTCGAACGAGAACTATTGTTGTATGTGAATTCTATCAATGGTAAAAATTCATCCCAACAACCAGCTTGTTCTAGAACACAATTTTCCAACAAGTTCTTTAAAAATTCTAGCTATCGTCTCTTCCTTATATCTAAGCCCCTCTTGATTGTACAGGTACTTCAAGCCCTTGTAATTATTATAGACTTTATAGGAAAGAAAATGTTTTCAATTCTCCTTACAAAACGACTATCGCAGATCCTAAAACGTAAGTTGAATAATTCTTCTCATGCACGTTTCACTGCTTTGAAGTATACGCCACCACCTTTCTATTTGATCTCAGCTCTTAATTTAAATTCACGAGTTTAACTACTAATAGAAATTACACTTGACTAGTTTTTACGCATAACTCCTTCTTAATTGAGATACATGAAAGACACTTTGAAAGTTATAGGAAAAAGTAACAAGACTATTCGGTAGGTTACTAGATTAGCCCAACAAGAATTTGAAATGGTCTAATAGATTTCGAAATGAACATAGTTCAAAAATCTTAGAAATGAACTTTCTGGATTCAAATCCAAAAATCTCAGGTCAAGGAAACACTAAGGTTACATTGTAACAATCTAATAGGATATAGTTGGAAAATAACCAATCCATTTATAAAGCCAGGTTCTCAAATAGATGAAATTTTAGATAAACAAATCAAATCAACAGAAAAGATTTGATATCCAATAGATATAGGGTAGAGTTAGAAAACTTGAGTATAAACAACAAGTTTAACAAGAAGAGTAGAAATACTCCGATCACACTATAACGAAGACATGGATAAGTCAATTTGATATACTCAGTCTATTTGAGAAAGAAATAGACAAACCAGATCAACAGAAAAGTTTCAAACTCCAATAATAATAGGATAGTTTCAAACAGACTCGAGTAGTAATAACAAGTTTAGAAGTTGAAGTAATATTATGAAAAGAACAAAACACAAATAACCCCAAAAGATTTACACAGTCACAGAACGCAAGAGACTGGGTTACCTTACGCATCATACAGTACAGTTTTAAGATTACCCTCTATGGCACAATTTCCTCGCTCCTTAAGTTTTTATATTTGAACGTTCTCACTACACTCTTTGCATCAGCTCTTTCTTCTTCTTGAGATTTTCAAATACGTGTATCACTAATGGAAAGTTCCATCTTCAGTTGATCACAATCTCTAGAGAAATGTCCAGGCTTCTCACATCTATAACAAATAAATCCTTTATGCTGACAATCTTTGGTGAGATGATTTTTCCCACACTTGAAACATTTCATGGTTGATGCCACAGTCTGACCAAAATCATTGCCACTAGTACTCCCCTTCTTTGTTCGTTGTTGCTTCCCCAAGAGTCATACATATGACTTTTGCTGAACACGATCGACTTTACGCTTCCTTCTATCTTAGATTATCGAAGGTGTTACAGCTTCTCACATCCGATGGCTGCTCTAATCCTAGTAAGCTATGAAGTTCGATTATCAGTTCCTGCTGCTGAGTGATCATCTGTCTCTGTTGTACTGCTACTTCAATCATCTTTTGCACCACACTTCTAGCTGCGGCTATACGATCTTCATCACGTCTCGTGTCCACATGCTCATGTTCGCTGTGTTCCATTATCTTTCTTCAAAGATAAATAAAATCAAAACACGACGAACTTAACGTAACTATTTCACACAACATCGTCTCCTTTCGGAAACCAAAACATATCTTTGTGTTCAACATCAGAGATTCACACAGCACAAACAAGACAAACCTACCCACAAACCCAAAAGACTCTAACTTGGGCTCTGATACCAACTAATGTAACACCCTCCTTAGGGTGCCACACTTCTTGTTACTCAAATACCAAATTACCCTTTTAATTAGAAAACGTGCTTTATGATATAAATACGAGTTGTAAAATTCATTGATGATAGTAAGATAAACCTAGCGGAAAATAAAAACATTACAACAACATCATAAATAATATACATCATATATATACAAGTCATAGTACTATCATATTTTAATGTTTACAAACTAGACTCTCAAAATATTTAAACTTTAATTTAAACTAACTTACTGCCCAAGTATTACTAAATAGTAGAACCCTCCGGTGGGTCTTCCTCAGACTTCTCAGAAAATAGAAGTCTGACTTGACGCGAAGTCCTACGAACAGGTGTCCGCACAGACGACACTACACTAGTCGCACTCGGAGTACGATAGTATACTTTCCAATACTGTCTAATTGACAATGGGAACTCTAAGTATCAATGTTCACACTAATGTCCAAGATGTAGCCTACTCAATCTCATATACACAAGGAAATGAGACTCCTCCATCAGTTCAAAACTCAGCGTCCTCAACAGGAATCTGCTCTTTCTCAGCTTCTCGCTCAAGTTCTCGCTCAACGTCTTTAAAATTATAAATACAATACAGAATAAACATACAAAGAGGTGAGATCACCTACGCCAATACTAGTATGGTAGCAATGAAGATAAACACATACAAATTCTCATGCCAACACATCATACATAATTACAATTATGCCAACAATATCATTTATCATCATAATTCATACAATAAGTCATAATTACGATTATGTCCTTATCAATATTCAATTATTCAATAATTCAATTATCATAAACAATAATTACGATAATACTCTCAGTATCTCTGCACATGCACCTAGACTCAATTTCCTACTCTATGGAGCTACAACTCAGATCGGAAAGAGTGATCGTAAAGATCTGTCTGCACTACATGCCTCGGACCACGTGCTCAATTTTTGCACATCTAGCATATGCACCAGTCTTTATCAAATCTTGATTACGGATAGTATCTCGGTCCGGATCATTGGTGTGTTATATCGGTCTAACCCACGTACAGAAGAGCTACTAACTGCACATTGTAGGCAACCCGCACCCCAATGCCCCCAAGGTCAACGAAAGACCTACACTACGCATATCGCACCCACCAGGAGGTGTATTCTCTCCTTCCTAGGCAAATAGCCTTATCCAATCCATCGGACCTTTTCAATGCATATACAAATGCATCATTCTCAGTTTAATTCATTCTATCATATTCTCAATTAAATTTTCTTTATCTCAAGTTCGGGGTCCTCATATTGGCCCAACAGTGTCATTACTGTAATTTCATCGTGAAACCATATTTTTCGCATTTTCTCAATCGCGCAACAGTTCTTTCGCATTTTCAAATCACGTATCAATATTTTCATCGTTTCTCAATCGCGTAAAATATTTTTCACACGTTTTAAATCAAAAATACTATTTTCCTCATTTAACACCAAAATTCAACTTCATTTTTCATATTTGCATAATAACCCCTCAAAACATAATATTTGCTTTATAATCCTTATTTAAATAATATTTTCACAACAGTCCCTCATAAAATTCACATTTACGAAATAGTCTCTCATAAAATTCATATTTACAAAATAGTCCCTCATCAAATTCATATTTTCAAAATAGTCCCTCATCAAATTCATATTTCCAAAATAGTCCCTTATCAAATTCATATTTTCGAAATAGTCCCTCATCAAATTCATATTTCTGAAATAGTCCCTTATCAAATTCATATTTCTAAAATAGTCCCTCCAAAACATAATATTTACGTTTTCGGCCCTCAAAAATTGTTATTTACAATATGGCCCTATTAAAAATGAAAATTACTATTTTGCCCCTCTAAAAATCATAATTACAATATTGCCCTTCTAAAATCATAATTACAGTATTGCCCCTTTTAAAAATGAAAATTACAATATTATCCCTCTAAAAATCATAATTACAGTATGGCCCCTTTTAAAATTGAAAATTACAATAATGCCCCTCTAAAAATCATATTGATAATAATTCATTTTCCCAAAAATTATTTTACTTTGCTATACTCAAATTTGTCCCAAATTCATTTAAATCTCTCAGTTCTCATTTTAATTCATCAGTTTAATTATATCCGATTATTTTTCCATCACCTTCAAACTTGTTCAAATTCATTTCTTTTCATACACATCCTTCATTTTCAATTGAATCTCTCATTTTCAGGACTTTGGTCCTTTCTAGCCTAGTATGGCCATAAGCCTCAAGCTCTTTGGAGCTCTCATAAAATCGATTCATCATATTATTCACATCTTACTTTACTCATACATTTTCATGCACACAATTTCATACATACAAACATATATCAAAACAATAGACATAATATCACACATGCAAGCACAAAAACACAATCATACACAACACAAACACAATCAAATAGCATCAAACAATCGGTGAAGAACCCTTATGGATTTTTTCACCGTACAAAACCATCTCCACACCACCAAAACTTGGTTGGTGAGGTTAAATCTCCCTCTTACCTCTTGAAGACAAGCTTTTTTTAAGCTCCCCTCCTTATCCTTGATTTCGTACAAGGCACAATCAATTCCTAACAATTCTAAAATAATTAGTAAAATCACAAACAAGGTTTAATAATAACAAACCATGGATCAATCATGGCTTAGAAAATCACAAACATGAATTTAAACCATAAAAACTAAGGTTTACCTCTAGGGAAGTAAGATAGAAGTGGGATTTTGAAGCACTTAGAGTGGAATTTTGGGAAAACTTTCTAAATGAAAAGTGTTTAGAATGATGTTAAGCTTTAGGAAATGATGTGAACAAAAATTATAGGTGAGTGATGGTGCTTGTAGGTGCTAGGGCCGAACCAATGGAGAGAAAAGGAAGGAAAAATAAGCTTTGGTGTTCTTGGTATTTTGGAGAGAAAGTGGAAAGCTTGATTTAGGATAAGTGTGAAATAAAAGTGAAGAATGAAATGTGAAAGGGCTGCTTTGCTTGCCGTGTGGTTAATTTTAGTGAGGTTGAGTGATTGAATTTGCTAGGTAAATATCCTAGAGTGTTCACATTGGTGCACATGGCTTATGTCATGTTGGAGGCTTCAAGAACCTTGTAGAATCAAGCCATTCAAGCCTCCCTTGGCTGCTGAAAACCGTGGGCTTCAAGTGAGTTTAGGGACTTTATTTTGTTTTAATTTAAGTCTACTTAATTGCTAATCAATTCACTAATTAATTAGGTTTAATTTCCTAACTAATCTTAATTAACATCCTAATCACATAACTAATTAGTTTAATATATATTAGCATATATTATAACCTTTAATCAATATTAAGATATCTAATTAATATTTAGATCATAATTAATTAAGAACTGAACTAGTTCACTTAGTTTGCTAATTAGGTAATTAGATTAGTCAAATTAAGCTTAATTAGCTACTAACCAAATTCAAGCCTACAATTTTTGACTTAATTCTAACCATTGATTCATCTTTAATTCCTAGCCATAGATTAGATCTAAGGTAGATATCAATTGGTCATAAAACTAGCATTCTAATCTCACCATTGATTAGATCAACGGCTAAGGTTAAAGGCTTCCTAACTAAGTCTTCATCCAACGGTTCATATTAAAGTCTAAGCCACTAAGTTTGACTTCATCTTAGTCATTGAAATCATCTTGATTTCCTATCCATTGATCTCATCTACGGTGGATATTACTTAGTGGTTTTATCAAGATTCGTTTTACACCATTGATCGGATCAACAGTTATGATCAAAAGCATCTAAATTATGCTTTTCATCCAACGGTCTTAAATAAAGTCTATGCTTCTTTTGTTGACCTTTTCCTATTGGTTTAGAAAGTCAAGCCTACTTTCGTTGACTTGCTCTCATTGGCTAGAATTTGTCCAGTCAGCACAGTTGACTATTTTTCCTAAACGTGGGCCCCACGAACTTTTTCGGGTCCACAAATAATTTTTCTACTATTTTTGAGACAGTAGGTACTGTTGAATAAAATAATATTATAATAATATAAAATTATTTTATTACACAGTTAAATCCTAAAAATTATAAGATTAATATATATATCAATCAGAATTGGGTTTAGTAAGATCCCCCAGCTCTAATTAATTAAAATAAGAATTTTCCCGGCCCGAAAATTATTATTTTCTTGACCCGGAGCAAATCACACAAAACAATCAAAAACAGTATCGGAATAATCAAATTATTTTTACATTGCACAGAAAACACAAAATAGTGTAATTCTGTCAGTTTTGTAACATAGTCTAAAATTTGGGGTGTTACGCAAACTATGCAATGAGCTTTAGTGTGGATCCAATATACCTCTACATATGATCTAAACCCTATATGCTAATCTTGAATTCCTTGAGACTTGATCGTTGTGTTTCCATTGCTTTCTTGTTTGTCGACATCAAAACCATTTGCATTTAGTCAATGTCAATCACATTCTCCCCCTTTTTGATGATGACAAATAATTATTGAGAAAAAGATTAGTTCAAATGATAATCAGAATTCATAATAGGATATGGATACTTACTCCCCCTCTTTTGTTCAAGAGGTGACAAGTTCACAGTTTGCACAGCTCCCCCTTGATATTTGAAACCCAGAATCATTTAGTTTATACCTTTTGATTATCTTTTCTCAAAAAAGAAGCAACTTTCTTCTCCCCCCTTTTGTCATGATCAAAAAGATATTTTAATATATTTTGACAAAGAGAGAAGAGACAGTCCAACACCATTACGAGTTAATAGAAATCATATTAAGCAATAGTATCATCAAAACAATAAAGGTTTGCCATAACATATCATCAAAAACATAATATTCAAGACAAGAATATAAACTAGAGTTGTTAGCCTGTCTCATTTGCAAAAAAAAAAAAAAAAGAGCAAAACAGAGTTATGCATAGCAAATAGATTGATAAATTAAAGTGGATCCAAACTCAAGTCCCATGATCCCCCGGAAGACGTCGCTCAAGCCTGTCTAGATGATCTTCCATGGCACTAAGGCGATCATAGATTGTTGTGGTGCTATTCTCTTAGTAAGCTTGAAGATCTGTAAGCCTAGTTTTAATTCTAACATTCTAAGCTCGAATGTCTTAAAGAACAGCGAGAAAATGGTCTTCGTTGTTGGCAGGGGCATCCTCCATAGGATCATCGAGACCATCAGCTTCTACTGCCTCACGTCCTCTTCCATAAACCCAGACATTGTTAAATTTCTTGATTTGCATTCGGTTGAAGGAAGCTTTCCCAAATTTGTGGTTTCCAGCAAGCTCAATCACACCAGCTTGTTGAATAAAATTGGCTTCTCGGTCAAAATGGTCCAAGATTTTTGTAACAATCAAAGCATATGGTAGATCCCTCATGGACTTTGTCTTGGCTTTCAGTATGTAGTGCGTGATGAGAAAGGGCCAATTGATGTTCAGCCTTTGTTTCATTGCCCACATGAAGAAGACATCTTCCTCTTCAACCAGGGCATGGTTGCTAGCCCTTGGTGTAACACCCTCCCTAGGGCGTCACATTTTAAAATAAAAACTTAAACTAATTATAATTATTTTATAAAAGCTTGAGTTTCAAAATAAAAATTTTAAAATTTCTTTTTCGCAAAAATATAAACTTACCAAAAATTAAGAGTAACAATGAAATTAGATTGAACTGATTAACATACATATGCCATATACATCACAAAATAATCAACAATAAATTAAAATATGAAAATTACAGACTCAGAGAAATAGTAGTAAACCCGAAGAAAGTTACTACTAATAGCACGGTAATAACACTAACGAGGAAGAACAAAACTCAACTAAAAAAAAAATTCCATTTCTTCACCAACTGCATCATGTTGAAACTTGGAAGATTACTTCTTGACGCTTGTCACCATCTTCGAATATTGTCTCCAATAAGCCTCAAAATACGCTTTTACTACTACACTTAATTTAAACAATACAAACCAAACAAAACAATACAATAAAGAGGTGAGATCCCCTTTCACCTTTACCAGTACGGTAGCAAAGAATGATACGAATGACTAGATCATTCCATACACACAGTCAATACATGAATTTAGTCATATTATCGATTTATAATTAATTCTAATAAGCATATATTGTAATCGAATAAACCACAATAACATTACCAGGATAGATATGACAATTCACACTATATAAAATGTCATAACCATAAATCATAATAATATAGAATAAAGATTAAATGCAATATCAACATATAATATCCCAAATAAAAGATCATAGGTAAACGATCACAGATAAAAGATAATAATGTACTACATATAAACATATGCAATGTGACACAATCCTACTCCATGGAGCTACAATACACATAACGATATCAGAGAGAATGAGTTGAGACTTCTATTAGTACTTGCCTGACCAATCCAAATTATCAGACTTGTCAAAACTTTGTGTCTATAGCTTTGGCTACCCCGACCATTACTATTGTGATCTTGTCAAAACTTTGTGTCTATAGTCGACCGTTGTGATTGCTATTGCACTGTCAATACTTTGTGTCTATAGCCCACGAAAAATAAACATAATGGCATAGCATACAACCCAGACACACAGATCAATTAATTGTATACTACAGAGTATTCGATAGTCCTCTCAAAACTTGATTAAGGATAGTGTTCGTCGAGATCATAAGTGTGTTATCACGCACCAAGACCCAGAAGGAGCTACCTCCTGTCCACATATGGAATAGTGCACACTATGAACTCCATGTCCATATCAGGAACTGAACACACTATGCCTATCACATCGACAACACGATGTTATTCATCTCGTCAATCAAATCACCAATTTGGCTCGACTCAATGCATGAACAAATGCGTAATTACCAAAATATCCTCAGGTTTCAATTATTTATATATGTGCCATCAATTTCCAATTATTTATAAAAATACCATCAAATCTCCATTATTTACAAAAACGCCACTAAACTTCCATTATATACAAAAATGCCATCAAACTTTTCATTATTTACAAAAATGCCATCAAACTTTAAATAATCACAAAAACGCCCTCAGATTTCAAATAATGTCAAAAACACCCTCAATAGCGAAAATAATTACGTAAATGCCCTCAATGGCATAAATCTCAAAATACAGTACGCTCCCACTTGGCGCACTATCTTTTTCATAAAACCAAATCACAATACGCACCCACTTGGCGCACTATCTTTTTCATAAAACCAAATCACAATACGCACCCACTTGGCGCAACATAACTTCTCATATATCTGGGTTCACCACATTGGCCCAATAGTAAAATTTGCTGTTTTTGTCAATCGCGTAGAAATTTTATTTTATTTTCAAAATCTTGTCGTTTTCACAATATATATCACATTTCCAATCGTGTAAATATAATTTGCTGTTTCCTCAATCGCGTAATAATTTTATATCATTTTCTCAATCGCATAAGCTTTTTAAATCATTTTCTTTTCCATTTTCCTCAAATAAACAGTTTTTGACTAATAAACAAAATTATTAAGCAAATTTAAAACCATTTAAAATATTTTTCAAGCTACTTTTTGTAAAATATTTCAAATTAATGTATAATCTTTGTAAATACTAACAATACTTAAATTAGTTTCTAAAATTCAATTCGACCATTTCTTTTTTAATAATCAAAACATTTTGATAAAATTTCCTTTAACATGCTTACTTACCTTAGATTATTTAGAATCCAATTTTTCTCACTTTTTGGCATGTTGGTCGAAATTTCATAGTATAAATAAAATTCCAAAAATTCATTTCTTTGTTCTAATTCACTTGAATTCACTTGATATTCATTAAAAACATTGTAAATCACCTTAATTCCTTCCATTCAATGGTATGACCGAACCTAGGGTTTTGCATTATTTGGAATACTCATGCATTTCTAACATTATAATAACACATACAATACATATGCCACATATTTCAACACTATAGGCATGCAAAATATTCTAAAGCTATAATCATGCATATAAAAATAAATAAATCGCCAACCGAAAAACACTTAAATAATCAAATAATTAACACAAGCCACAACAATTCAAACCACCACAATTACACAAACCGAATCCTCATGGATTCTTCATACACAGACAAAAACATTCCTCACCACCAACACATGGTTGATGAGGGTAATCTCCCTCTTACCTCTTGAAGCAAAATAACCTAGGTTAGTCTCCTCCTTCTCCTTGAAATTTCGGGTAGCCTCCAAACAAAATCCTAACAATTTAAAACAATTAGTAAAAACTCATACAAGGTTTAATATGGAAAAACCATGGAACAATCATGGTTAAAAATTTTAAAAATCAAAATTTAAATTAAAGAATCCAAACTTACCCTTGAGGAAACAAGAAAAATGATGGATTTTGAACTAGATAGAATAGGATTTTGGCAAGATCTTGTGAAGAAAAAAAGTGTTTAAAATATGGTTTTGATTTAAGAAAGATGAAGAGGAAAAATTATGGAGGTTTGGTTATGTGGGTAAGAAGCTTGACCGAATAGAGAGAAGAAAATAGAAGAAGAAAGAAGCTTGGGGTTTTGGTGTTTTTGGAGAGAAAATGGAAGGTCTTCAACGTAGAGGAGAGTGAAAATAAAAGTGAAGAATGAATACCAAGGCTGCTGCCGTGAGGGAGTTTTGAGTGCAATTAAGTGATTAAATTCACATGGAAACTATCCTAACCATCCATCCATTCAATGGTTGGGATTACATCTAGTTGGTATGCTTAGGAAGCTTTGTAAAGCTTATCCAATAAGCCTCCAAAGGCTGCTGTCCAGCCGTGAATCACTTGAGAAAAAGTGAGAAATAATTATTGTTTTGCTTCTTTAAATGATAGCTAATTAGAAAAGTGACTAAATATATTTAAATAGATAAATTAACTTTGATTTAAATGCATGGCCGGAATGCATTTGTGAGAGAAGTAAATATAACATGAATTGGCTAATTATAGGATTCCTCCAAAAGTGAAATGCCGTGGAAGCACATGCAAAAAGGCTACCAATTTTGACTCTCCAAGACTCCATCTAAGCCTTAGAATCCACCAAGGGTCAAGATTAAATCTTAATCACTAAGCTTGTTTCCTATTGGCTACTCCAAGCCTTGTCACATGTTCTTGAATATTCCACCTTGCCTCCAAATTGCAGCTGCCCAACCGTGTAAGTCTTCCTTCATTTAGGTATTAAATTGTTTTCCATTTATATCTAATTATATGCTAACAATTTAGGTAATTAATTAGATTAAATATCCTAATCAATTTTAATTAACATACTAATAATATAACTAATTAGTTTAACATACTTTAACATATATTAACATATATCATAACCTTTAGTTAATATTAGTATATCTAATTAACATTTAGATTATAATTAGTTAAGAATTAAACTAGTCTACTTAATTATTTATCTAATTACATAACTAATTAATTAGACACATAATTACATATTTTATAATCTCTAAACAATATTAGCACATCTAATTAATATTTAGATTATAATTATTTTATAACTAAACTAGTTTAATTAGTTTGCAAATTAAGTAATTAATCTAGTCAAACTAAGCTTAATTAATTACTAATCCTAAAGTCAAACCTACAACTTTTGACTTAATCCTAGCCATTGATTCATCTTTAAATCCTATCCATTGATCAAATCCATGGTCATCTTCAAAGCTTATCCATCAAGATTCAATCCTAGCCATTCATCAAATCTATGGTCATCATTCAAGCTTATCCACCAAGATTTAATCCTAGCCATTCATCAAATCTATGGTCATCATTCAAGCTTATCCACCAAGATTCAATCTAATGGTCCAAAATGGTCAAGCCACTTTTGTTGACTTCTCTTTATTAGTTTGACTTCTAGGTGTCTTATTTCTATTGGTCCAAGTTTCTTGTTTCTATTGGTTACTTTATTTATACGTGGGTCCCGCACACACAAGATCGGGTCCACTGTCAAATTTATAATTGAGTAATAAAATAATACTAAAAATTATTTTATCGCATTACGCTTAAATTCTAAAAATTACTGAAACTAATATATATATCAATCAGAATTGGGTTTAGTAAGATCCCCCAACTCTAATTAATTAAAATAATATTTTTCCGACCAAAAAAATTATTATTTTTCTGTCCCGGAGCAAATCTCACAAAAAGTCCAAATAAAATCACAGACAGTAATATCAAACACTGTATCATGTAGAAAAATTGAAAACAGTACATTCGGGATGAAATGGTCATTTTTCCATTTTTCCCCATCACGAAGCAAAACACTCAAAACGGTCAAATAAAATAACAGACAGTATTATGTGTCTGTATTTCATACAGAAAAACAAGAAACAGTAAAATAAGGATACATCGGTCTTTTACCCAAAAATTGGGGTGTTACACTTGGAACCAAAATATGAACCAGTACAAAATGAAGAAGACGGTCTTGTGGTCTTAAGTGACTAGTAGTGAAATTTTTGCTAGTGGGAACCTCGATGCTAGGTTGAATCATAGCCTCAATGGCTGCTTTTTTATCAAAATTTTCCCATTGTGTATGACTTTCTTCGTTGACCCTTTCCCCATAATATTTTAAACCAAACAGAATGTGCCAATGTTTGGTGTTACAACTAGCCTATTGTTGCTAACTTCAGAAACCAAATTTGGTCCAGCAAGGTGCAAATTACTAAAATAAACATTGGTAGCTTCAAGGTAGAAGTACTTACTTGGAGCAATTACAAATGTTTTCAGCCCATAATGTTCCAAGATGTCAGTGAGGAAGGTACACCCTTGTTGGATGAAGAACTCCCAATCTATATATTTGGGCTGAATAATGTTCCTTCCATGAAACTCCAAATGATACTTTTGTTTCTGAATTGGATTTGAGAAGAATCTACCAAGGTCAAGGTTGATGTTGGGAATAGGGTCATTGGGTTGGGGAGGAGTTTCCTTAGGTACATTGGGGTTCTTTGTGCGTGCGCGTTTTGGAATAGAGGAAGAGCTACTTGCCATAGTCAACAATGGAGATAGGGCACGTTTGGAGGAGAGAGAAAGTGTTAGGGGAGGTGAAAAAATTGGAAGAAAATGGATGTTTTGATCAGTAGAAAATGATGGAAATTGATGGAAAGTGAGGTTTAGTAGGGATTTTGGTTAGATTTGAAGTGGGAAAGGTGTTTGAGTGAGTGGGTGTTTGAGAGAAGAGGATGACAATGGTGAAAGGTGTGCGTCGTGAATGAGGAAGAAGACTGAGTGGGTCTGTTTAAAGGGTCATCATAACCGATTATGATGAAAGATATAATCGGTTATGAGTGTGGGAGTGGAAAATATGCTCACGGTTTTGGGTGAATAACCAGTTATGTATGTACACATAACCAATTAGAGTTTTGGGAAAAGAAGGTGCAGCTTACTGTTTCATTAAATAATTAGTTAGAGGTTAAGTTCTAACCGATTAGAACGTGATAAGAATGGAAGAGAAGCTCACTGTTTTGTCAAATAACCGATTAAATGAGTTTGGCTAATCGGTTAGCTTTGTATAAAATTAAAAAAGGTGACTCAGTGAACAAAAATAACCGCTTATATAATTGTCCTAACCGGTTATGGAGCTATGTCAGAAACTAATTTTTATATCAATCAACGTTCTAAGTCACACACAATAGGTCCTTTTCCTTTTCTTGATAGTTTATTGTACTTCCAGAGTCCATTTCCATAAGCTGACTTGATTCTCGGAGACATAATGCTAGTTCAAAAATTGATTATGTGAAACCATAATTGTCTTAACACCATTTGACAGAGACTAGATTTATCTTGCCAAACCATCTTCAACCACCAATAACCCTTTTCATAATAGATTATGTTCATCTCCTAACTTTTTATTTCTCAGACAATACCAAGTCAAGTCTTCAAGAATTCAACTTTTCAAGACCATTAACACTTGCCATTCCTATGGAGACATCCCAAACATAGAATTTTTCTTCTTCAAGTGATTAAGAAAAAATTTCTTCAGCAGGAGCATGATTAGAGAAAGATTAGGGACATAAGCATGGACCAAGCTCCTACAAAACAAAATAAGGGGACACTCTGACGCTCAAGTTAGTATTGGATTCAAAAGTGATTAACTTATAAAATTACACAGCGAAACAATGATATTATGTAGTAGAGGAGCAAAATAGGCATCAGAGAAGATTAGTTATGTAGCAAAGATAACCAATTTATCAACAAATGACCAATTTGTATAGAAAATTAATTTATTGCATCAAATGACTAATATATGCATCAAATGGCTAATTTATGCAACAAATAATCAACTTATGCATGATTGATCCAATATCCCAAGTTCAAAGATATTAATATTATACATGCCATTTCACATAAGAAGCATATTCATTTAGCATATTCAAGACATGTAGAGATATTTTTCAAGATGCTAAACTAGTAAAGTATAGAGCAAGTCTCCACTTAACTAAAGAATGTAAGTTCAAGCTTCTTGGAGACAAGGAGGGCAGCTTGAAGTATTTTCTGAACTTGTGCTTGTAGCAGCTATTTTTAAGATATCATAGTGAATTCTTGGCTTTTCAAGCATACCTACAACATCCTTCAACTTTTGGCTTTTGGTACCCAAATTTTCTTGGGTCCTTGTGTATTAGTCTTAGACAAGGTGCCTTTGGGAACCCAAACCATTTTAGTTCCTAACTTGTTATTGATATCCTTTCTTACATTGCAAGTTGATGCATTATGCCCTTTTCTACCACAATGAAAGCATTTAATAAAGGGACTATTTGATGTACTTGATGAAACAAAGAAATTCTTCAGAAACTTTTGTTGTTTATTGGGGTTATACCCCAAACTAGCTTTTTGAAAAACACATCTTTGGTTCCCAACCAATATGTTCAAATTATCTCTTCCAAAGGTAAATTTTGAAAGAGTGTTTTTCAAATCCTTAATCTCAATTTCAAATGCTTTGTATGATGAGCAAGATAAGGGTGTAGATGCATTATCAAGTGATAAACATGTCATGCATGAAGAATTTACATATATCAATCCAAGAGTTTCATTTTCTAATTTCAATTCCTTAATTTCTTTGTTTAAAGCAGAAATTTGAATTTCAAATGAGGAAATTGATTTCTTGGATGATGAAACAAGTTTTGAAAGTCTTATAGATTCATTATGCAATTCTTCAAATGCATCTAGCAATTCATCATAGAAAGGTGAAGAGTTTGATTCAGAATTTGAGGATGTTACCTTCATGTCATCTTCATCTTCCTCTTCTCCTCTAGCCATGAAACATAGATTGGATTTCTCATTGTCTGAGCTATCGGTTGAATCCATGTCATTGTCATCCCAAGCTATGTAGGCTCTTCTTTCTTTCTTCTCCCTTGAGGATCTTTTGTGATATTTTTTTATTTTACTTTGATAGATTGGGCACTCCATCTTCATGTGACCCAATTCTCTACATTCATAGCATTTAGGAGGGGATGAGGTTCTTTCCCCTTTGTGATAGATATTCTTTTAGGGAAATGAAGGTCTTCTTTGAGTTCCACTCTTCTTGAAAGATCTTCCAAATTTCTTTACTAGTAGAACAAGATTCTCCTCATCTATTTCCAAGCCATCTCCATCATCTTCATCATCATCATCGTCATTAATCATGGAGAAAGTGGCCTTGAGAGCTATTCCCTTCTTTTTCTTGTCAATCTCCTCACCTTGGTTGAGTTTATTCAATTCCAATTCATATTCTTGGAGCTTGCCAAAAAGTGTGGCTAAGGTCATGGTTGAGTGATTTCTTGACTCTGAAATAGCCGTCACTTTAGGTTGCCAATGTCTGCTCAAATATCTCAACACTTTGTTAATAAGATCTTCATTAGGAAAAGTCTTTCCCAATGAAGTAAGATGATTTACAATATGTGTAAAACATTTTTGCATTTCTTGAATGCTTTCATTTTGGTTCATTCTAAAAAACTCATACTCATGAGTGAGAGTATTGATCCTTGATCTTTTCACTTCACTAGTACCCTCATGGGTTACTTGTAAGGTGTCCCACATTTCTTGGGCAGTTTTATAATTTGACACCCTAAAGAATTCATCATACCCCAAGGATGTGGTAATGATATTTTTGGCACTCAAATTATATTGGACCTTTTTCTTATTATCATTAGTCCATTCACTTCTTGGTGTATTAATCTTTATACCATTAATAACTTTTGTGGGGATAAAAGGATCATTTTCAATAGCATCCCACACATCTAGGTCAATAACTTCAATAAAAAAATTTATTCTTTCTTTCCAATAAGCGTACTCATCCCCATTGAAAAAGAGAGGTCTATAGATGGAAGAACTTTCTGAAAAAATATTTGAGGAGGTCATCACTTTCTCTTGAAGTTGCTAAGCCCTTTACACAAGAGCCTAACTCTGATACCACTTATTACCAAGTGGCCTCAGACTCAAGAGGGGGGTGAATTGCGTTTATGAAATATTTTCACAAATCTTTCGTAAAATGTTTGTTTATCAATTTTCGTTGAAGCTATTGGATAATTGAAGTGAATAGATAAATGAGATTGAATACTTCACTCACAAATTAAACAAGCCAAGATGAATAACTTTCAAGTAAGCATATAAAATAAATGCACAAATGTAAATAGATGAGTTTAGAAGATCAAACATAAGGTTTATCCTGGTTCAGCCACCAATCCACTTGTGACCTACATCCAGTCCTCAAGCAACCGCTAAAGATTTTCTACTATATCTTCAAGTCAACAGGTGCTTGACAACCATTACAATTGAGAGCACTCAACATACCTTGGGATACCTCACCCTTGTGCTTGAGCTTTAACAAAGATACCTCACCCTTTACAACTTTGAGAGATACCTCACTCTCTAAGGGATACCTCACCCTTTACTTTAGAGGGATGCCTCACCCTCTTTTTTTTCAGATTACACAAAGTGTAGAAGATAGAAACTCTCTTAAAGAGTAGATAATACAACTTGAAGCTTATGGGTGTCAAGGATTTACACACTTAGCTCAAAACAAAGATTTTGAGAAAAAGATGATGAAATTCATTTTCAATGCTTAAGAATAATTTTCAAAATGTTCTCCAACCTTTCATGAATGTCCAAACACTTTTATTTATAGCCCATAACATTCTTGGAGACGTTTGAAGTAGTTGGGGGCATTAAATGCTCTCAATAGAGCCGTTGAGGAAGTGTTCTGTGTTTGAGCATAACCGATTATGGGCTAAGCCATAATCGGTTATGACATATTAGAAGGGATTCCAAGACTCTGTTTAAACAATATAACATGTTATGCCAAATGCCATAATCGGTTATGGCTTTTTAAAATGAAATTCACGTTTCTGTTTGAGACACCATAACCTGCCAAATACCATAATCGGTTATGTCATTTTAAAAGGCTTCACGTTTTGACTAAAAACATCATAACCTATTATGCAATTACCATAATCTATTATGAGACACTATAACCTATTATGGAATATGTATAATCTATTATGGATTAATTAGAAACCATAAGATTTTCAAAGCAGTTCTCTAACATTAATGTCCAGCATCTTTCCAAACTTTCTAAAAACATTTTACTCAATGTAAACACAATTTTCATAAGATGAAAACATGATTCATCTAAACCCATTTTAAAGATGAGATTCAAACTATGCAATGAGCTTTAGTGTGGATCCAATATACCTCTACATATGATCTAAACCCTATATGCTAATCTTGAATTCCTTGAGACTTGATCGTTGTGTTTCCATTGCTTTCTTATTTGTCGACATCAAAACCATTTGCATTCAGTCAATGACAATCACAAGAAGGTCCTCTTATTCAACTCAAGGTTGAAACTGTTGCCTGGCAAGCTCAAGTCCTGATGGTTAGGTCCATTTTTAGTGGTGGAAGTGTTTCCCCATGGTGCTGTAACCTTAGAGGATCTAGTTTCAAAGTCAACATTCAAGGTCAACGGCCAGCGGCTCAAACTCTACTTAGGTGGTGAGGTGAAGAGGCACAAAATCTCACTCACCCTGGCTCCCCCATCTTGAAAATTTGCAAAGTCCAGCCAAGACTATAAATAAGGTGTTTGTTAGGAGGCAACCCAATTTCTTACCCTATCTCTTAGTTTAGGACACTTTTGTGCATGATTTTGCATTTTCTTCTTAGTTTTTGGCTTTGTTTTGATTCATTTATAGCTTTTGTTTCTCAATTTGATGCCTTGCTTGTGTACATATTGTCGTTAATGTTTCTTAGTTGTTTGAGTGGGAGAAAGGGTGTTGGAAGCATGAATATGTGGTCATAGGACTGTTTTTGCTAAGTTCTGAAGTCCAGTAGGGCACGTCTAGGCGTGGATTTATCACGCCTAGGCTTAGAGCT
Organism: Ormosia semicastrata; assembly: GCA_029884595.1. NCBI lineage: Eukaryota > Viridiplantae > Streptophyta > Magnoliopsida > Fabales > Fabaceae > Ormosia > Ormosia semicastrata. Next base: position 66,617,285 of record JAQQTO010000061.1, on the reverse strand, counting down.
CTCAGTCTTATCAATTTGAGTTTTCCTAAGACAAAGGTGTGGTGGTCTCTACCTTATCAGTCCAATTTTCCTGCGAGTACCACGCTTAGGCGTGACTATTACATGCCTAGGCGTGTATTTTCTGTTCTTTAAAATAATTTTTTTAAATATATATATATATAATAAAATATAATTTAAAAAATAATCATTTAAAAAAAGGTCCTAGCCTAGGCATGGATAATACATGCCTAGGCGTGAGTGGTCTCATTCTTGCACAAAACGCAACATTCCACTCCTTCCCAGTTTTCCTAAATTCCTAATTTCCCTTCCCCCTATTCTCTCCTTCATAAGCAGATGCTCACCCCCCCTTCATTCCCTTCCTCTTCTTCTTCTTTCTCACCATTTCCCTTTCTAAGCTGTAGCCACCTCCCCTCAACCACCTTCATCCTTCTCCTCCACGATCCCAACACCATTTCCTTACCTACCTTTCTCCATCACCCACCTTCATTCTCTTCCTCCACAAGACCCACCATTTGTTCACTCCACACCACCGTAGCTTCCACACTTCCAACAATTCCCCACATCCAACTCGTAGCCATCATTCCATATCCGCTGCCACCCCTCCTCTTCATCCATTTTAATTTGTTCTGTTTGCTCTGCTCAGTGGTCTTTTGGGTGCCCATTTCAATTTGTGCTTCATCCAATGTTAGTCTACTTTTCTTTCCATTTTTCAATACTTACAAGTTTGCTTGCCTTGATTATGCTGTGTTCTGTTTAAACTGGATTAATTTGGTTAACCTGTGTTAATTAGTTAGGATGGTTGTGAACTGATTGAGTTATGTATTGGTTGGGCTGTGATTTGGCTAGGCTGTAAATGAACCGTGCGTAGGTTTGGAGGTTTTAATGTGCATAATAACTGAGGATTACAAGTGGCATACTTGTTCTATTTGAGCCTGTGCATTTTTTAATTGATATTTTGTTTTCTCATAACCTATTTTATCTTATATTTGGTTACTTATTGGTGGCATGATTTTTTCTAGCTTGGTTTGGGGGTGGCATTGCTATTTTCTGCTAGAATAAGCTTCATTCTCAATGCTTCTCAATTGTGATTTTGCTTGAGTTGACACCTGTTTTAAATTGGGTTGCATGATTGCATTAAACTTTGTTCTCATTTAGTTTGAATGATTGGGTTGGAGGCATTTTTCATTATCTATTTCAATGATAATAACTAGCACAATCTTCTTTTCGGGTAAGCAACCATAATGTCAAAGTGCCAACAAAAAAATATTGAGAGTGGGCCAAGTCAGACTGATGACAGTGAAGCAATTCTAATATATGATCTAGCCACTTTCATTTCTCAGAAGGCCTTTAACCACTTCTGGAAGCACTTGAGAAAGATAAACATCATTCCGGAAAGAGGGTTCTATGACTTGAATGTGGTGCATTATCCGGACATATATCGCACCACAGCTGCTTTTCATTGGCAGACTTTTGCTCAATATCCCACTGATGAACCAGTAGCTGCAGTTGTTAAGGAGTTCTATGCCAATGCACATGCTAAGTAGCGATCTCTTACAACTGCTAGAGTTAGAAGAAAGATAGTGGATTACTTTGTTGAGCGTATTAGGCAAGTTATGGATCTTGGCCCTCCTCCGCTGGTGTGTTCATATCGAGAATTGCAGTTACCAGAAGAGCAAGGGGGTACCCCCTTTAGCACCGTCATGGACAGTATCTGTGATTCTACCTTTCCTATTTAGGTTCAGAGGAACATTGATAATTCAATCAGATTTATCAAACAGAAAAGTTTGCACCTTGAGCAGCGGCCCTAGAACCACTTTGTGTGTTCCTGCTTGCTCCCCACTGAGCATAGGTCAGAAATCTATCCCGAGCGTGCCTATATGCTATATGCGATCCATAATCTTCTACAAGTGGGCACTGCTCAGATACTTCATGATCAAATCTGACTGTGCATCACTTCAAAGCTCAAATTGTTATTTTTTCCCTTCCTCATATGTAAGCTATGTGAGCAAGCGAAGGTGGCATGGAAGGACACTGAAGTCCAAGTGAAGCTAAAGACTCCTATGATGGAGATGGCAGTGCACACTATCATGACTGCCCAGGAGATGCGCAAGCATGGTCCAGCCCAGCCTCTAGTTACAGCTCCAGAGCCTGCCCCTACACCAGTCCCATAGCCTGCCCCTACACCTGTAACACCCTCCTTAGGGCGCCACACTTGGTGTTACTTAATTACCAAATTACCCTTCAATTAAAAATCGCGCTTGTATTATAAATACGAGTTATAAAATTTCTTAATGATAATAATATAAACTTAACAGAAAATAAAGACATAACAACATTGTCACAAATAATTTACATCACATATACATACAAGCGTTTAGTACTGTCACACTTTGATATCTTACAAACTAGACTTCCAAACATATTTAAACTTTAAACTTTAAAACTAACATATAGCCCAAATCTTACTAGACAGCAAAACCCTCAGATGGGTCCTCCTCAGATTCCTCAGTACATAGGAATCCGTCATGATGTGCAGTTCTACGGACAAGTGTCTTAGCAGACGACACAATACTAACCGTACTAGGAGTATGATAGTAAGCTCCCCAATACTGCCTAATAGATATTTTAAACTCTATAATAGATACTCTCTCTCTCTAAATCTACAGTCCATGCCTCATCTCCTCCAATGAATGTCAGCTTCAGGTAGCCAAGGAAACTAGGCATCTACATCTCTTCAGAACTCGATGTCCTCAACAGGAATCTGCTCCTCCTCAGCTTCTCGCTCTTTTTCTTGCTCGACGTCTTAACAAATATAAATATAATACCAAACATACATGCAAAGAGGTGAGATCACCTACGCTAATACCAGTATGGCAGTAATGAAGATAAACACATACAATATCTCATACAGTTATCATACCATAATTACAATTATGCCACTAACATCAAGATCATCACAAAACATGTAATACACAATAATTACAGTCATGTCATTATCAATAATCAATAAATCAATTATCATGAACAGAAATTATGATAATACCCTCTATCAGTATATGTATGCACACAGACTCAACTTCCTACTCCATGGAGCTACAACTCAGGTCAGAGAGAGTGATCAAAAAGAAGTGTCGGTACCAACATGCCTTGGACCACGTGCTCAGTTTTGCACATCCAGCATATACACGACAGTCTTTATCAGATCTTGATTAAGGATAATGTCTCGGTCCGGATCATTGGTGTGTTGCGTCGGTCTAACCCACGGTACAGAAGAGCTACCATCTGCCCATTGTAGGCAACCCGCACCCCAATGCCCCCAAAGTCAACAAGTGACTTACACTACGCATATCGCACCCACTCAGGAGGTGTAGTCTCTCCTAGGCAACTAGCCTCATATAGTCCATCGGACCTTTCCAATGCATGCACCATGCACTATTCACATTTCTATTTCATATCACATATTCGGGTCCCATACAATAATCTAGCAGTATAATTACTGTATTTTAATCGCGCGGTAATATTTCCACGTTTTCTCAATTTCGACTCAATTTTGTCGCCTTTTCGAAATCGCGTAGCGACTTTTCAACGTTTTCCAATCGCGTAAATATTTTTCTTACGTTTTAAATCGGAAATACTATTTTTCTCATTTTAATACCAAAATTAGCTTCATTTTCCATATTTACACTTTAGTCCCTCAAAAATTCATATTTACGAAACAACCCCTCATAAAATCCATATTTACAAAATAGTCCCTCAAAATTTAATATTTACATAAAAGTCCCTCATAAATTATTATTTACGAAAAAGTCCCTCATCAAATTTATATTTACGAAATCATCCCTCTTTTATAAAATATTTACAGTTTGACCCCTCTAAAAATAATGTTTACATTATGACCCCTCAAAAATTAATATTTATACTATGGCCCCTCATTTTGATAAAATTTGCAATTTAGTCCTTCTTCTTTATAAAAATTTACTAGATAACTCCTCTAAAAATCAAAATGGTATTGTTTTCAAAATTTGTTATTCCCTTTCTTTAATACCCATAAAATCATATTATTTTACCATACTCAAATTTTTCCCAGATTCATTTAAATGTCTCAGTTCTCATTTGAATTCATCAGTGTAAGGACTTTGGTCCTTTTTCTATTGTATGGCCGTAAGCCTCAATACTCTTTGGAGTACACATACAATTGATTAATCATGTTATTCACATCCTAATTTACACATACAATCTCATGCTTTCAAAATTACACATACACACAGAATATCAAAGCTTTAAGTATTTAATCACACATGCAAGCATAAAAACTCAATTAAACACAACACAAACACAATCAAATAATCGGTGAAGAACCCTTATGGATTTTTCACCGTAGAAAACCATCCACACACCACCAAAACTCGGTTGGTGAGGTTAAATCTCTCTCTTACCTCTTGTAGACAATTTTAATCGGTTAGTTCTCCTTCCTTCCTTCAAATTTGTGCTACCCACCAAACAAATCCCTAAAATTCTCATACAATTAGTAAAAACACATACAAGGCACAATATTGAAAAACCATGGAACAATCATGGTTAGAAAAATTAAAAATTCAGTTTTGAACCATAGAAACCAAACTTACCCTTAAGTAAGTAAGCAAGAAGTGGAATTTTAGGCAAGATAGAATAGGAATTTGGGAAAACTTTGTGAATGAAAGATGCTTAGAATGATATTTGGGTTCAAGAAATGTGATGAGCTAAAATTATGAAGGCTTGGGTGAGTATGTGAGGGTGGTGGCCGAATCTTATGAGAGAAAATGAGAGAGAAAAGTCTTGAGTTTTCTTGTGTTTTTAGAGAGAGAAATGGATAGCTAAAATGTGATAAGTGTGAAATAGAAAATGAAGAGTGAATATGGAGTGCAGGCAGTGTGAGCTGTTTTTTTAGGGAGGTTGAGTGATCAATTTTGCATGCTAAAATATCCTAAAGTGTTCACACTTGTGCACATGGCTTATGTCATGTTGGATGGTTCTTGAACCATGTAGATTCAAGCCCACTTGCCTCCTCATTTTGCAGCCCCAATTTCGTGCAGCCCTCATCCATTTAGTGACTTAATTATTTCCAAATTAGTCCTAATTACTTGCTAACTAATTAGGGAATTAGTTAGGTTAAATATCCTAACCAATTTTAATTAACATAACAATCATATAACTAGTTAATTTAATATATATTAGCATATATTATAACCTTTAATTAATATTAGGATATCTAATTAGTATTTAGATTATAATTAATTAATAACTAAGTTAGTTCACTTAGTATGCTAATTAAGTAATTAGATTAGTTGAATTAAGCTTAATTAGGTTACTAACCCTTTTCAAGCCTACAATCTTTGACTAAATCCTAACCCTTGATTCATCTTTAATTTCAAGCCATAGATCACATCTAGGGTAGATATCAATTGGTCATAAAACTATCCTTCTAATCTCACCATTGATTAGATCAACGACTAAGATTAAAGCTTCTAAAGTAAGCTTCACAATCCAATGGCTCACAAAGAAGTCAATGCTTCTTTTGTTGACTCTTTCTAATTGGTTTAGAAAGTCAAGCCATCCATTTTGACCATTTCCTATTGGTTTAGGTTTCTATCCAGTCAGCATCGTTGACTGCTACACTAAACGTGGGCCCCACGAACTTTTTCGGGTCCATAAATAATTTTTCTACTATTTTTGAGACAAGAGGTACTGTTGAATAAAATAATATTATAAAAATATAAAATTATTTTATTGCACAATTAAATCCTAAAAATTACGAGATTAATATATATATCAATCAATTGGGTTTAGTAAGATCCCCAAATTTAATTAATTAAATAAGATTTTTGCCGGTCGAAAATTATTATTTTCTTGACTCGAAAAATCACACAAAATGATCAAATATGATCTCGCAACGTCAAATTATTTTTATAACACACGAAAATGTAAAACAGTGTAATTCTACTATTATTATTCACATAGTCAGAATTTGGGGTGTTACAACTCTCCCACTCTAAAATAAAGTTTCGTCCTCGAAACTTGACATACACATTCAAAATAAAAATGGATACTGCTCTCTTATCTTCTCTTCCAACTCCTATGTGGCTTCACCACTTACATCATTCCATACCACTTTAACTAAAGCGATGTCCTTTCCTCGAAGTTGCTTAACTCTTCGATCTTCAATTCTGGTCGGAAATGTCTCATAGGTCAAATTCTCCTTTAGTTGTACAGTGTCTGGCTCGATCACAAGAGTCGGATCAGAAATATATTTTCATAGTTGTGATACGTGAAATACATTGTGAAGATTTGACAAGAACGGTGGTAGTGCAATCTGATAAGCTACCGGACCTACCCGACGAAGTATCTGATATGGTCCAATAAACTTCGGAGTAAGCTTCCTCGACTTGATTACTCGTCCAACTCCAGTCATAGGCGTCACACGTAGAAATACATGGTCACATTCTTCAAATTCTAGCGATCTTCTTCTTTTATCTGCATAACTCTTTTGCCGCATCTGTGTCGTCCTCGTCTTATCTTGGATCATCTTCACTTTCTCAGTTGTCTGTTGCACAAACTCGGGTCCTACCACAGTACTTTCACCATCATGGTACCAACACAACGGCGTTCTACATCTTCTCCCATACAAAGCTTCATAGGGTGCCATCCCTATGCTCGAATGGAAACTATTGTTGTAGGTGAACTCTATCAACGGTAGAAATTCATCCCAACAACCAGTTTGCTCTAGAACACAAGCCCTCAACAAGTCCTCCAATGACTGAATCGTCCTTTCTGACTGACCATCAATTTGTGGATGGTAAGCAAAACTCAAACGTAGCTTCGTTCCCATCGCTTCTTGCAAACTATTCCAGAATCTCGATGTAAATCGCGGATCTCGATCAGAGATTATACTGGATGGTACACCATGAAGTCTGACAATTTCGTTGATGTACACTTGAGCCAACTTCTCCATTGAGTACTTAATATTAATCGGAAAAAAGTGCGCCGACTTTGTAAGCCGATCAATAATCACCCATATAGAATCGTGACCCTTCCGAGTCTTCGGCAGTGCAGTTACGAAATCCATTGCTATGTCATCCCATTTCCACTCAGGAATAGGCAAAGGTTGCAACATTCCCGATGGTCTCTGATGTTCCCCTTTGGCCTTCTGACAAATTAAACAGGATGATACATATTCTGCGACATCCCTCTTCATTCCTTGCCACCAATATAGCTGTTTCAAATCCTGGTACATCTTCGTGGCTCCTGGATGCATACTCAATTTGCTTCGATGAGCTTCATCCAAAATTGATCTCCTCAGTTCTGGATCGTTTGGTACACAAACTCTCCCTTTGAACTTCAAAATTCCATCAACACCTTCGCTGAATTCCAATTCTGCTCCTTGCCTTCTTGCTTCCTTCGCTTCTTGCAAATACTGATCACTGTTTTGCCCTTCTCGTATTTTATCCATCAAATCATTCGAAATAACGATCAGGTTCAAACGTATCTTTCCCGGTGTCAACTTCACAGATAATCGCATATCTCGAAACTCTTCTATCAGCTCCTTCACCTTTATCATCATAACAGAAGCATTAAGCGCTTTCCTACTTAGAGCATCTGCTACGACATTCGCCTTCCCGGGATGATACTGTAACTGAAAGTCATAATCTTTCAGAAACTCGAGCCAACGCCTTTGTCTCATGTTGAACTCTTTCTGGTTAAACAGATACTTCAAACTTTTATGGTCACTAAAAACAGTGAACGTTGCCCCATAGAGAAAATGTCTCCATACCTTCAATGCAAACACCACTGCTGCTAACTCCAAGTCATGAGTCGGATAATTCCTCTCATGCACTTTCAACTGTCTCGACGCATATGCCACAACCTTACGGTCTTGCATAAGTACACAACCCAATCCTTGATACGAAGCATCACAATACACCCTGAAAGGTTCATTCGGATCAAGTAGAATCAAAACCGGTGAAGTAGTCAGTCGTCATTTCAACTCCTGAAAACTTTCCTCACATGTTTCAGTCCATGTAAACGGTTGATTCTTTCGTGTAAGTTGGGTAAGAGGACCTGCAATCTTCGAAAACCCTTCTATGAATCGTCGATAGTAACCGGCCAATCCGATGAAACTACGGATCTCTGATATAGTCTTCGGTCTATCCCATTCAATAACTGTCTCCACCTTTGCAGCATCAACTTCAATTCCATCTGCCGATATGACATGCCCCAAGAATTGTACTTCGCTCAACCAAAACTCACATTTGGACAACTTGACATACAACTTATTCACCCTCAAAATCTGGAGAACCACTCTGAGATGTTCAGCATGTTCCTCCTGACTTCGAGAATAAATCAAGATGTCATCAATAAAGACAACAATAAACTTATCCAAGTATGAACGGAAAATCCGATTCATGAAGTCCATAAATATCGCAGGTGCATTGGTCACACCAAAAGGCATCACTTGATACTCGTAATGCCCATATCGTGTCCGAAACGCAGTCTTCGGGATATCCTCCACCTTCACACGTATCTGGTGATAACCAGAACGCAAATCAATCTTAGAAAATATTGCGGCTCCTCGCAATTGGTCCATCAAATCATCGATTCTTGGTAGTGGATATTTATTCTTGATCGTAATCTTGTTCAATTGTCGGTAGTCTACACATAGACGAGAAGTCCCATCCTTCTTCTTTACCAACAATACTGGAGCTCCCCAAGGTGATACACTTGGTCTCACAAACTGCTTCTCCAACAAATCCTCTAACTGCTTCTTAAGCTCTGCTAACTCTACTGGCGACATCCGATAAGGCGCTATAGATATAGGTCCAGCTCTAGGTACCAAATCAATAGAGAACTCAATCTCTCTTTTCGGCGGTATTCCAGGTATATCTTCAAGAAATACTTCAGGAAACTCATTCACTACGAAAATATCCTTTAAAATATCCTCACAGTGAACCTCCACAGAAGACATTAACAAGTACCCTTGATCTCCTTCCTTCAAACAAGCTTCCACTTGCGTAGCCGTTAAGAATCTAGGATCCTTAATCTCAGGAAAAACTAATGTCTTATTCGAACAGTCTATCAAGATATGGTTGGAAGACAACCAATCCATTCCTAAGATTACATTAATCTTGGAAAGAGGCAAACAAATCAAATCCACATGAAAGATTCTATCTCTAACAGTTACAGGGCAATTCAAGCATACTCTTGTAGTTATCACAGGCTTATCAGTAGGAGTACTAACACTCAAATCATACGGCAATGTAGTCACAGTTAATCCCAAATGCTCCACACAATCACATGCAATGAAAGAATGTGTTGCTCCCGAATCATATAATACTGTTAAAGGATTACCTTCAATAGCACACTCCTCCATTATCAAATCCTCGGATTTTGCGGCTTCTTCCCCGCTCATAGTATACACTCGACCACCCGCCTGTGGCCTTGCAGTACAAACATTGCCCACTGATGGCTCCGCCTTTTGCTGATCACACTCCCTAGAGAAATGTCCAGGCTTCCCACATCTATAACAAATCACTCCCTTGTGCTGACAGTCCCTAGTGAGATGCCCTTTCCCACACTTAAAACATTTAAGTGCAGAAGTTCCAGTTGAAACTGCTCTACTACCACTAGAGCTTCCCCCAAACGATTATTGCCGATTCGACTTACTTCTTTGGTTTAGTATATGGTTTAGCCGGTGCAACGGTTGCCACCGCTTCTTCCCCGTTGGAACCGTGCTGGTCCAAAATTCTTATTTCTCGCCTCTCTCGGATGATCAATCTCCTCAACCTTTCGGCACTTATCTAGCAATACCGAAACCGATCAATGTCAACGATTGCTAAAGCTCGCTTGATGTCAAGCCTCACCCTCTTCAAACTTCCTACACTTCCATTCCTCATCCGGATGCATTTGGAAGTACCTCGAAAACTTAGACAAGCTTTCGAACCTTGCTGTGTCGTACTCATTTACAGTCATCGCCCTTTGCCTCAAACTAAGGAATTCCATCTCCTTAGCATGTCGAACACTGGTTGGGAAATACTTTCCCAGAAACTTCTGTCTAAAGAGCTGCCACGTCACAACTCTCCCTTCAGCTTGGATTAATCTGCGGGCTCCTGCCCACCAAGCCTCTCCGTCACCGACTAGCACGAATGTGGCGAAAGTAAGCTTCCGCTCATCATTACAACCCATGCCTTCAAATATCTTTTCCAGCTCCTTTATCCACATATCAGCCTTCTCTGGGTCGAACTCTCCATGAAATTTCGGTGGATTGTTCCTCCGAAATTCTGACAAGCTATGAGCATCATCATGTGCCCTTTGATTCTGCTGTGCAACAACCTCAGCCATTCGTTGCATTGCTGCTACAGCTGCAGCCATATTCTGATTATCGTCGCCGGTATTTCCAGTTGCTGCCCTCGCATTCATGCGTCCTCTTCCACGTCCTGCCATTTCGCTCTATCAATCAGACTGAACAACACAAAGAAAAGTGAAGGTCAGTCTTCAAACAATATTGTTTTTCTTTCGGAAAACAATTACAGAGAATCACACAACTTAGACAAGACAGACCTAACCACAAACCCAAAAGACTCTTACTTGGGCTCTGATACCAACTAATGTAACACCCTCCTTAGGGCGCCACACTTGGTGTTACTTAATTACCAAATTACCCTTCAATTAAAAATCGCGCTTGTAATATAAATACGAGTTATAAAATTTCTTAATGATAATAATATAAACTTAACAGAAAATAAAGACATAACAACATTGTCACAAATAATTTACATCACATATACATACAAGCGTTTAGTACTGTCACACTTTGATATCTTACAAACTAGACTTCCAAACATATTTAAACTTTAAACTTTAAAACTAACATATAGCCCAAATCTTACTAGACAGCAGAACCCTCAGATGGGTCCTCCTCAGATTCCTCAGTACATAGGAATCCGTCATGATGTGCAGTTCTACGGACAAGTGTCCGAGCAGACGACACAATACTAACCGTACTAGGAGTACGATAGTAAGCTCCCCAATACTGCCTAATAGATATTTTAAACTCTATAATAGATACTCTCTCTCTCTAAATCTACAGTCCATGCCTCATCTCCTCCAACGAATGTCAGCTTCAGGTAGCCAAGGAAACTAGGCATCTGCATCTCTTCAAAACTCGACGTCCTCAACAGGAATCTGCTCCTCCTCAGCTTCTCGCTCTTTTTCTTGCTCGACGTCTTAACAAATATAAATATAATACCAAACATACATGCAAAGAGGTGAGATCACCTACGCCAATACCAGTATGGCAGTAATGAAGATAAACACATACAATATCTCATACAGTTATCATACCATAATTACAATTATGCCACTAACATCAATATCATCACAAAACAAGTAATACACAATAATTACAGTCATGTCATTATCAATAATCAATAAATCAATTATCATAAACAGAAATTACGATAATACCCTCTATCAGTATATGTATGCACACAGACTCAACTTCCTACTCCATGGAGCTACAACTCAGGTCGGAGAGAGTGATCAAAAAGAAGTGTCGGTACCAATATGCCTTGGACCACGTGCTCAGTTTTGCACATCCAGCATATACACGACAGTCTTTATCAGATCTTGATTAAGGATAGTGTCTCGGTTCGGATCATTGGTGTGTTGCGTCGGTCTAACCCACGGTACAGAAGAGCTACCATCTGCCCATTGTAGGCAACCCGCACCCCAATGCCCCCAAAGTCAACAAGTGACTTACACTACGCATATCGCACCCACACAGGAGGTGTAGTCTCTCCTTGGCAACTAGCCTCATACAGTCCATCGGACCTTTCCAATGCATGCACCATGCACTATTCACATTTCTATTTCATATCACATATTCGGGTCCCATACAATAATCTAGCAGTATAATTACTGTATTTTAATCGCGCGGTAATATTTTCACGTTTTCTCAATTTCGACTCAATTCTGTCGCCTTTTCGAAATCGCGTAGCGACTTTTCAACGTTTTCCAATCGCATAAATATTTTTCTTACGTTTTAAATCGGAAATACTATTTTTCTCATTTTAATACCAAAATTAGCTTCATTTTCCATATTTACACTTTAGTCCCTCAAAAATTCATATTTACGAAACAACCCCTCATAAAATCCATATTTACAAAATAGTCCCTCAAAATTTAATATTTACATAAAAGTCCCTCATAAATTATTATTTACAAAAAAGTCCCTCATCAAATTTATATTTACGAAATCATCCCTCTTTTATAAAATATTTACAGTTTGACCCCTCTAAAAATAATGTTTACATTATGACCCCTCAAAAATCAATATTTATACTATAGCCCCTCATTTTGATAAAATTTGTAATTTAGTCCCTCTTTTATAAAAATTTGCGGTATAACTCCTCTAAAAATCGGTAAATGGTGTTTTCAAAATTTGTTATTCCCTTTCTTTAATACCCATAAAATCATATTATTTTACCATACTCAAATTTTTCCCAGATTCATTTAAATGTCTCAGTTCTCATTTTAATTCATCAGTGTAAGGACTTTGGTCCTTTTTCCATTGTATGGCCGTAAGCCTCAATACTCTTTGGAGTACACATACAATCGATTAATCATGTTATTCACATCCTAATTTACACATACAATCTCATGCTTTCAAAATTACACATACACACAGAATATCAAAGCTTTAAGTATTTAATCAAACATGCAAGCATAAAAACTCAATTAAACACAACACAAACACAATCAAATAATCGGTGAAGAACCCTTATGGATTTTTCACCGTACAAAACCATCCTCACACCACCAAAACTCGGTTGGTGAGGTTAAATCTCCCTCTTACCTCTTGTAGACAATTTTAATCGGTTAGTTCTCCTTCCTTCCTTCAAATTTGTGCTACCCACCAAACAAATCCCTAAAATTCTCAAACAATTAGTAAAAACACATACAAGGTACAATATTGAAAAACCATGGAACAATCATGGTTAGAAAAATTAAAAATTCAGTTTTGAACCATAGAAACCAAACTTACCCTTAAGTAAGTAAGCAAGAAGTGGAATTTTAGGCAAGATAGAGTAGGAATTTGGGAAAACTTTTTGAATGAAAGATGCTTAGAATGATATTTGGGTTCAAGAAATGTGATGAGCTAAAATTATGAAGGCTTGGGTGAGTATGTGAGGGTGGTGGCCGAATCTTGTGAGAGAAAATGAGAGAGAAAAGTCTTGAGTTTTCTTGTGTTTTTAGAGAGAGAAATGGATATCTAAAATGTGATAAGTGTGAAATAGAAAATGAAGAGTGAATATGGAGTGCAGCTGCCGTGGGAGCTGTTTTAGGGAGGTTGAGTGATCAATTTTGCATGCTAAAATATCCTAAAGTGTTCACACTTGTGCACATGGCTTATGTCACGTTGGATGGTTCTTGAACCATGTAGATTCAAGCCCACTTGCCTCCTCATTTTGCAGCCCCAATTTCGTGCAGCCCCTCATCCATTTAGTGACTTAATTATTTCCAAATTAGTCTTAATTACTTGCTAACTAATTAGGGAATTAGTTAGGTTAAATATCCTAACCAATTTTAATTAACATAACAATCATATAACTAGTTAATTTAATATATATTAGCATATATTATAACCTTTAATTAATATTAGGATATCTAATTAGTATTTAGATTATAATTAATTAATAACTAAGTTAGTTCACTTAGTATGCTAATTAAGTAATTAGATTAGTTGAATTAAGCTTAATTAGGTTACTAACCCTTTTCAAGCCTACAATCTTTGACTAAATCCTAACCCTTGATTCATCTTTAATTTCAAGCCATAGATCACATCTAGGGTAGATATCAATTGGTCATAAAACTATCCTTCTAATCTCACCATTGATTAGATCAACGACTAAGATTAAAGCTTCTAAAGTAAGCTTCACAATCCAATGGCTCACAAAGAAGTCAATGCTTCTTTTGTTGACTCTTTCTAATTGGTTTAGAAAGTCAAGCCATCCATTTTGACCATTTCCTATTGGTTTAGGTTTCTATCCAGTCAGCATCGTTGACTGCTACACTAAACGTGGGCCCCACGAACTTTTTCGGGTCCACAAATAATTTTTCTACTGTTTTTGAGACAGTAGGTACTGTTGAATAAAATAATATTATAAAAATATAAAATTATTTTATTGCACAGTTAAATCCTAAAAATTACGAGATTAATATATATATCAATCAGAATTGGGTTTAGTAAGATCCCCAAGCTCTAATTAATTAAATAAGATTTTTGCCGGTCAGAAAATTATTATTTTCTTGACTCGGAGCAAATCACACAAAATGATCAAATATGATCTCAGAACAGTCAAATTATTTTTATAACACACAGAAAATGTAAAACAGTGTAATTCTACTATTACTATTCACATAGTCAGAATTTGGGGTGTTACAACACCTGTCCCACCACCTGCCCCAGTGTTTGATGCTGCTTAGGCGGCATCAGTTGATCAGCGCCTGGATCAGCAGCAGGCAATGCTAGCTACTATCTATTAGAGCATCCGCTGGTTAGCTTTGGGTCAGGGATGCCCAATGGATGACTTTTCGGTGTTGCCACCAGTTGCAGCTCCACCTGTTGCAGCTTCACCTCCACCTCCACCACTTGCTGATGATACAGAGATGGGCGTCGAGGGTGATGACTTGTTTGATGAGGCTGATCTATTTTTTGGGGCGTCAGGGCCTTTTTCCTTTCTTTTATTTTTATTTCCCTATTCATACTTTTTTTCTTATTATATACAGTGGGACACTGCATGCCATAGGTTAGGGGAAATTTAGTATCTTTTTGAGCTTCATGCCTTGCTATTTTTGGTGATGTATATTGTTCCCTCTCATTTCTTGGCTTTGGTACTGAAGATAGAACAATTCATTTTGTTGAAGTTTTAAATCTTAATTATTAATAATTTTTGTTATGATAGTTTGGTCTTGTTTTGCTTTTCCAAATTTACGGATCTGAGTGAGCTTGATTAGGATTAGTGGGCTACCTAAAAATATGCGCTAAATTGATGAGTGTGTTGAGAGGTAAATTGAACTTGTGCATGCTGGAATTTTGATTTGACTATCCGATGATTGTGTGGATCACAGATATGCCTCATTGCTTGGGAAATCACATGTAAAAAATTCAAATTTTGTGCTTACACTTATTGCTATATTTATGTATGAGTGTATTTCCCTATCGCATATGTGGTAGATTTTGGAATATGAATGAAATGCATGATTAGCGAAAATTTATAAAAGGCATGTGTATAGTCAATTTGCATCTTAGAAGCTTGTCTGATTCCCTTTCAAGGTGAAATCCTAGGTGATGTGTTTTCAAGGAAATGACTAGGGCAATTTTTTGTGAACCAATTGAGCCTTTTCAAGCAATGATATCCCTAGTTCCCCTTTGAAGCTTGGTGCGCGTGTGTGTGGCCTAATTGTTCCTTCTGTAAACCTAAATTTTCCACCCACTTCACCATTGCTTGTGAAAAATCTTTCTACCCTTGTCACAGGTCCTTTGTTGAACACATGATTGGACATTTTTGTTGGTTTGAGCCAAAGGATTTTGCATAATACTAGGAAATCAAAATCTATCTGGAACAAACTCTTGTTTGAAATTTAAAAAAAAAAGTATAAATAAAAGAAAAAAAAGAAAAATGTGTGAGCTGAACAAAATGCAACTCCTTTTTGCAAAGAAAATAAACATGTACATATGTTCTTTCAAAAAAAAGTGGAATAAAGAAAAATGAAATTGGTTGATTATTTTCTTCTTTAAAAAAAATGGAATAAAGAGAGTTAATTTTTCATATTGGATCCTTTTGTACATCTTGCATGCTTGGCTTGATTCAATGGAAGTGTGTGATTATGTGTTTAATATTTGATTTTCAATCCTTCCCCTTCCTTCTTAGCCATTACCCTTAGCCTCACATTATAAGCTTAAAAGACCCTTATGATCCTTGATCATGTGTTGCCTACATCAGTGGAGAAAGGGATGAAAGACATTCTTATGAGAGTGCATGTGTATTTTACAAATTCATCCAACTTGTTCTTTATGATTGGGAAAGGATCTTAAACACATGAATTTGGGAAATTATTCATATACAAATCTTGCATTCAAGGGTAATCATGATTATTGGAATTTCTCTTGCATGTGTGGACCTTGCTGTGAGGTTGAGATGTTATTTCTGAGGGTATGAATGATGATTAGAAGCTGGATATGCTCTTGTTCAATTTGCCCGATGTTTTCTATACTTTGTATTGGAGTGAATTCCCTCTTCCCTTGCTTGGATTAATTTGCTCGAGGACTAGCAAATCTTTAGGTTTAGGGGTGTGATAACTTCTGGAAATGAAGTTATTTCACATGAATTTGAATGTATATGAGCATGCTTTTCCTTAAGTTTTTAAAGTCTAATGGTCCAATTCATACATAATGTTGATGATTTAAGCTTTATATCTCAAATGTTTAAGAATTGAATATTTGATGATTGTATTTAAGAAATTGAGATGGATTATGGCTTGATGAATTTAAGGATTGTTTTGAAGCAGATATTCAAGATGGAAAGACCTTGGAAGGGATAAGGAAGCAAAGAGGAGCTCAAATGAAGAAGGATGCAAGAAAAAAGGAAGGGCTGCCAACCCACGCTTAGGCGTGACAAATTCACACCTAGGCATGGCCCTCTCAGGTTTTCAGGAATTTTAGACAGAGACACCCACGCCTAGGCGTAGAAAAGACACGCCTAGGTGTGGTCAACAGATGCAAGCACGTGACTCATAACCACGCCTAGGCATGGGAAAGCCAAGCCTAGGCATGGTAAAAATCCTGATCCATGAAATTATCTTTTAATATTTGATTTTTGGGGATTGGAAGGGGATTCTGGATTGTCATTAAGCACAAACTTCATAGAGAAAGGGAGAGGAGGAGAATACCTTGGAAGATTGAAGTGATTCAAGTGAAGAAACAAGATCAAGGAGGAAGATCAAGCATTGGATTCTCATCATTCTTGTTCATTCTTCCCCTTTTCTCTCTTGATTTGTAATTTGATAGGTTTCGTGACTCCATTAGTTTTCTCTTCTTTCATGATGTGTAACTAAATCCTAATCTAGGGGCTCTCTAGGATCTTACTATGAATATGAATATCTTGTAAATTGGTTGAGTATTCTTTCAATGAAATTAGTTTTGTTCTTCCATATCTATGCTTAATGCTTGTTATTGATTGTCCATCAATTACATGATTTTAGAATTCCAATTGAACTAGAATTAGGATGTTGTGAATATGGATATGGTATGGTTGATGTATGTTCAATTACATTATTTTGGATTGAATGTGTTGATTAGCTAATGGGATGGGCACATACCCATTAGTCATGCATAGCAAGTGTTTGATAATTGGTCTTAATGAGTGAATCTTATGCTAATTCACATGGACACATAGTGGATTAACTAAGTTTCACATGGGTAATTGTCCTAGACATAGGCTTTTATCTATTGCTTGTTTTAGCTAACAAAACCAACTCTTTGTTAGATGCTTGTGAATTGTAAATTATTCATTGAAGTAGCAAGTGAATAGGGATCCCTAGGCCTTTCTCATTCTCATCTTTCTCTTGTGAATTTAGTGTTTGGTGCTCTCTTGTTTTAATTCTTTTGAGTTGTTATTTTAATTATAAACCTCTCTCACATTTTGTTTACTTGGATAAGAATTTGTGGAAATTGGTTAAGTTTAGCATTTCTCTAATTGTCAATCCCTTAGGACACGATACTCTAACTCTCATATAACTTATCGACTTATGCACTTGCTGATCACCACAAACAATAATTCAACAAGATATACTCAAAATACAGCACATAAACTAGATAATTACCTTAAAACATACATGGCGCGGCGTATTGCTCATACCACTCAAAAATACACTAAGTTGTACTTCAAAATGCAATTATACTCAAAAGAACCTTTATACAAATAATGCAAAAGAAACATAAACTACCCATAATGACGCCCACAACTAAGGAGTTGGCCACTCCATCGGATCCACCTCGGGATCCTCCCCCGATTCATCTGAAGACACTAGGACAAGACAGAGTGCGGTCTCACGGGCAGGTGCCCTAACAGTTAATGCCATAGAATCCTCGTCCTCTCTAGGGGTGTGAAGCAGATCACCTTATAGCTCCTGAATGGGCAAGGCAAACTCTAGATGCACTGATATACTGAGAGTCAGGATAGGATCTCCATCGCGGGTCCTCCTCACGGTCAAGATCAAATCCCTAACATACTGTATACGCTCACCAGCTTAGTCGACTCACCAAGCATTGGCACCCTCGGTGAACACAATCCTGACAAAACTAATAGAACCCTTTCTTGCCACCATCACCGAACATAGGAGATCAAACCAAGTAAGATCTAAGAGATTCAACCTCGCCCCATTTACAGTTTTTAACCAAAATCACATAGAACAAGAATAGTACAAACAAGAGGTGAGATATCCTACATCATTACTAACATGGCAGTGAAGGAAAAATAATACGAATGACGAAGTCATTCCATACATACAGATATTGCATATATATTCAAGTTATCAATTTTATAGATATCATCAGAAATCATATCCTATAATAATATAAATATTAACAGCACTATAACAATAGATATCCACCATAGATGTATAAATAATAATTCTGCCACCACAATATATATGTTGATCAATGCATATATATTGGCTGTCCAATGCATATCTTATCCCAGAAATTGAAATTATTGAAAGTAAAGCTCAAAGATTGGAATAGAAATGTTTTTGGGGATGTCCATAAAAATGTCAGTTCTGCCTTATCTAATGTGGACAAAATTCAAGATCTGATTAATCTTAATGGAGGTTCAGATGAGCTAATACAACAAGAAATAGAAGCTCAATTGTTGTTGCAGCAGGCTTTAAGATATGAAGAAGATTTCTGGATGGAGAAGTCTAGGCTTGATTGGCATTTGCAGGGTGATAGGAACACTGAATTCTTTCATAGATCTGCTAAAATCAAAGCTGTTACAAAACAAATCTCTATTTTAGAAAAAGGAGATCAGATTTTGGACAATTCTGATGATATTGAGAATCACATTTTGGAATATTATATGGATCTGTTTGCTTTTGGGAATACTTGTCAGTCTAATGATCTTATTCAAAAAGTCATTCCACCTATGGTTACTCATCAAGATAATCTTATGCTCACTAATCTTCCCTCAATGGATGAAGTTAAAGCTGCTATTTTTTCTTTAAATGGCAATAGTGCTCCTGGTCTTGATGGGTTTGGTGGTTTTTTCTTTCATTAATACTAGGATATTATTGCTCAAGATGTTCATAATGCTGTTCTTCAATTTTTTCAGCAAGGTTGGCTACTTCCAAATCTGAATTCTAATGTTGTTGTCTTGATTCCTAAGGTCTCTGAGGCTGACAGGATTGAGCAATTTAGGCCTATTGCATTAGCTAATTTTCAGTTCAAAATCATAACCAAGGTGTTGGCTGACAGACTATCCACAGTTGCCTCTAGAATTATTTCTAAAAACCAAAGAGGCTTTGTTAAAGGAAGGTAGATTGCAGATTGTATTTGCACTGCTTCTGAAGCCATTAATTTAATTGATAAAAAATCTTTTGGTGGACAAGTTGCTATAAAGATTGATATCAAAAAAGCTTTTGACACTTTAGATTGGAATTTCCTTATTCAAGTGCTTCATTCCTTTGGTTTTGATGATAAGTTCTATAATTGGATTAGCCAGATTTTACATTCAGCTAAACTTTCTCTTTCAATTAATGGCAAGGCTGTTGGTTTCTTCAATTGTAAAAGAGGGGTTCGACAAGGTGATCCCTTATCTCCTATTCTTTTTTGTCTTGCTGAGGAAGTGTTAAGTAGAGGTTTATCAAATCTGGTCCTGGAGGGTCAATTACAACTCATGTCTGGTCCAAGAGGTGTTGCGATGCCTAGTCATATATTATATGCAGATGATGTTCTGGTCTTCTGCAGAGCTACTAAAAGATCTCTTCTCAATTTAATGAATCTTTTCAAGGTTTATGAGCAGGCTTCTGGTCAGGTTGTCAGCAATGATAAATCTAAATTCTATTTGGGTACAACTTCCAGATCTGATGGTATTTCTTCTATTCTTGGTTTTAATGCTGGTTGTCTTCCCTTCACTTATCTTGAGGTGCCTTTATTTAAAGGAAGGCCCAAACGTGTTCACTTAATGTCTATCGTTGGCAAAATTAAAAGTAAACTGTCCTCTTGGAAAGGTTTCTTACTGTCTCTTATGGGGAGAATTTTACTAGTTAAGTCAATTATTCAAGGTATGCTTTTTTACAGCTTTAGGATCTATGTTTGGCCTGCTAATCTTATTAAAATGATGGATGGTTGGATTCGAAATTTTATTTGGTCAGGAGATATACTTAACAGGAAATTGGTTACTGTTGCTTGGAGCAAAGTTTGTAAACCTGTGTTGGAGGGTGGCCTTGGCATAAGGTCCATTAAGTCTATCAATGCTGCAGGTATGCTTAAGTTGAGTTGGGAATTCCTCTCCTCTAATGAGCAATGGTCTACCATTCTGAAAACTAGAGCCATCAAAAATAATAAATCTGTTTCTTATCATATTTCTTCTTCGATCTGGTCTGGTATTAAGTCTTTTATTCATATCATTCAAGAGCATTCCTTGTGGCAGCTTGGCAATGGGGCTTCTATTAATTTCTGGACAGATCCCTGGTTATCTAGCCCAATTGTGGAGATAATTGGTGTTCCTTCTGCTTTATATAGTTCTCTGAAATCAAAAGTCATGGATTTCATTGTTGATGGTAGGTGGTCAATTCCTAGTGATCTGATTTCCAAGTTTCCTGTTTTGAAATCTGAAATTCAGCAGGTTATAATTCCTTTTCAGTCTTATCATGACTCACTGATCTGGACTAAATCTGACTCTGGTAAATTGAGTTTCAAGGATGCTCACTCTTTTCAAAATCCACCTCAATATGTTGTTCCTTGGGCCAAGCACATATGGAGTAAAAGCATTCCTCCTTCCCGATCTTTTCTGCTTTGGAGAATTCTTCACAATAAAATGCCTACTGATGACAAACTTTGGTCTAAAGGGTGCACTGTCATTTCTGTTTGTTGTCTTTGTGGTCATGCAGCTGAAACCACTCATCATCTGTTTCTTTACTGCATTTTTGCAAAATATATTTGGAGCTGGTTTGGCAGCATTATTAATATGCATGTGGACTGTTCCAGCTTTCTTTCTGTTCTTTCACTGTGCAACAGAGGTTGGAGCTCTCAGGCCCGAGATGTTGTCCTAGCTGCCATCATTTTCTCTCTTTGGGCTATTTGGTTCTACAGAAACAAGGCAAGATTCAACAACAAAATTATCTCGATGCAATTAGCCATTGGTTTGATTGTGGCTAACGTTTCTCTTTCTGGTAACTCCAGCATTGGCTGCTGGTCCTCATCAATAACAGAATCAAGGATTCTTCAAGCCTTTAAGGTTGCTTCTCATCAGAGGAAAGTCCCTGTTATTAAGGAGGTTTCTTGGTCTCCTTCTTCCTGTTTTGTGATAAAATGCAATGTTGATGGTGCTGCCAAAGGGTGCCCTGGTCCAACTGGTTGCGGTGGAATTTTTAGAGACAGTACAACTGCTTCTCTTGGCTGTTTTGCTTCTAATCTTGGTACTAAGACTGCCCTTTTTGCGAAATTATCAGCAGCAATTCTGGCTATTAAAATAGCTTTCAAAAACCGTTGGTTCAACCTTTGGCTTGAATATGATTCTCAATTGGTTGTTTCTGCTTTTAGTAATTTACATATTGTTCCTTGGCAATTACAAAATAGATGGAAGAATTGCTTATTCTTATCCAAGCAAATGAGATTCTCTTGCTCTCACATTTATAGAGAGGGTAATGCTTGTGCAGACAAGCTTGCTTGTCATGGCTCTTCTATTACTGGTTTTGTTTAGTGGAATTCAATTCCTTCATTCATTCTAGAAGACTTTTTAAATAATAGGAACTTTGTTTCTTCCTATAGATTTAAAAATATGTAATTCTTTCATGGGTTTGGTTTATGTCCCCCCATGTCTTCTTTTGTATTCTTTTTTTTTCTCCTTTTTTTAATATATTTATGGTTTGCTGCAAATGATTGATATTGGCAGGGGTGCCAACTTAGTTGGGATGTCTGCCTTTAGAGTGATGCTTTTGCAAACCATTTGCTAAAAAAAAAAATGTTGATCATGCCATGAAAATGTGTGAACTAACTATGTGTATGCATAATGAACCAGTTCCTACTCGATGGAGCTAGACACAACATCAGAGATGAACGTTCTAGAAGATCTGTCCCCTCTCAAAAGACAGTCTACTACGAACCATGAAAACAATAGTATTTGTTGGGTCCTCGTCGTGTGTTGCAACGGATCACCATGACCAGGAGTATACAATGTGATAAACAGGTCACTAAGTGGATCACCACACAAAGACGCCCCCTGAGATCCATCATGGATCGCACTATCCTGTAAGTTCTCATTCACTCCTTAGGCATAAAACGCCACAACAGCCACAGCTATATGATGCTCAAATGCATATTCAATGACACTAAACTATGGTTGTACCGTTCCCAATGGCATTAAAGCAATCGTCCATACAATTGTTCCATACTATTTGTATCCATGACATTATATAACCGTCTATACGACTACATAATATCACCAATATCTAGGTCTCTTATGATAACCAGTCCCATCTGACTTGATCATCTATCTAATGTTTCTGGTTATAAAAGCAAACCACATCTGACTCGATCATCTACCTGATGTTTTTGGGTTTGGTACTTCATTTCCAAAAGCACAATGCCAAATGCATGCTATCACAGGGGATTTCAATCGTGCATTTCATAACCATAAGCCATATTAAAATAAACGTTGAATCTTCAAAATTAGTATAAGAATATTACCTCAACCTCAACACTTTTACTATTGAGCTTTACTAGGGAATATATCCTCCGATCTTTCACCGAATCCATTTTACTCTAATTCAAAAGTTTTTCTCTTTGTCCTTAATAAAATTCAACTAAAATAAGTATTTTATATTTCTCAAACCCTCCCTTACACTCCGAATTCTTGTTTCTCTAATTCAATTAGTCCTTCTCTTTATTCTTAATAAAACTCATTTAATTAAATTTCTTATGATTCTCAAAGTCTCACTTACACTCATTTTCCTTTAAAGGTCAAGATCTACTCATAGTTTTATAGTGAAATTTCATTTCATTTCTCTTTCCATCTTATGGATCCCTAATTGAATGTCTAATCACTTAAGTATTCAAAGTTCCACTTTAATACAAAATTTCCTCTTAGTTACCCTAAATGGTCATGAGCCCTAAGTTCATGGAATTCAACATTCATCTTCTTAATCCATCATTTTAATTCCTCAATCAATCCATTTCCCACTTAAACTTCTAAGTTCCAATTCATCCCAATTTTAATCACAAGTTTTCCTAATTTGCCTCCTCTTGGCCGAGACACTCAACCATGGTCTCTAGACCCAAGATTTCCATCAACTCATCAATTAGTTGCTCAAGTTCCATTTTAACATAAGGTTTGGTTCTTGATTCATCATTTAAGGCCACAAGGCCGTGAGCTCCCCTTCAACATAGGCAAGGATTCCTTATCTTTCACACTTGATTTCAAGCACACAAAATATCACAATTTATCCATGCAATATAATAAAACAACATCAAGTAACAACATCATACAAGCACATAATTACAAATCTTCAAAAATCAAGCAATCAAGAGGAGAAATCCACACATGGATCCTCCAATTTCAATACACAAATTCGTCCCTCACCATCATGGGTGGTTGATGAGGATGTTCTCCCTCTTACCAAGAAAATAACAAGAAAAGCAAGCTCCTTTTTCCTTTTGAAATTCGTCCTCCACCACCATCAAAGATCCTAGGACATCAAACTTTCACAATCAATAAACCAAACCATAAAAGAGGAGTTCTTGGCCACAAAGATGACCAAGAATCACGAAAATAGTGAGAGAAAATGGAAAAGTTATAAACTTTGCCTTAAAACTCCAAATCTTAGGGTTTTATGGAAGAAGATGAAAATGGTGGATTTAAGAGATGGTCACAAAAGAGAAAAGGTTTAAGATGATGAGAAGATGTAAGAAACAAGGTTGGTTGAACAAGAAAATGTGGGTGGCCAAAAATGGTATCTTGGTTGTGGAAGGAAAGAGAAAATGGAGAGGAAAATGTGAGCTCCTTGAAGGTGATTCCAACAAGAAGTAAAAGTCTTCAAAGAAAATGTGGATTCAAGAAATGTGTGAGCTTGAAATCAAGCAACCATGGAGGATGGAAGGATGTGGGCCTGCCATGGAGTTAGAGAGAAAATGGAGAAGATGAAAGTGTGAAGAAAAAATGAGAGAAAAGAAAATTTGGAGAGAGAAAGTGATAGAAAAGTTTAGAAATTTGAAAAGTGAAGTGAAAAGGTAATATTGGTGAAAAGGTGACAACTTTTGCCACCCATTTCTTCTCCTCATTGTCATGGAGCTTCACAAAGGAGAGGGAGAAATTGGCTTCTCCAACAAGCCAATAGAAAAGTGCTAGGAAGTTTCCTCCTTTTTCACCTTTTTGAAAAGTCAACTTGATGTGACATAAAGTAAATTTCTAGATAAGGTGATAAGAATTTTTACTACAAGCTATTATCCAATGGACAATTGTTACAGTTCACAAAGCTAGTATTTATTATCCAATGGATAATAGAGCGTACTGTAAAATTTTTATTTAACAGAACGTACCGCGATTTTATTTATCAGATAAAATCTCAAAAAATATAAATCTCGTAAATTGTGCCCCAGCCTCGAGTTTAGTAAGATCTTCCGTCGACGTTTTCACAGTTCAAGGTTTATCAGTCTCGGGAAAAATATTTTATTTTCCTGGCTCCGCTCAGCGCGCACGTAAATTGAGAAATATATTTGAAAAATTATCAGTTCCGAAAAAATCTAGAAAAATTCAAAAAAATCACAAATATTATAAAATGACTATTTATCATAAAACAAACAATTTTTAGGGCATTACACCGGCTCTGCTCAGTGCACACGTAAAATGAGAAATATATTAAAATATTTAACTTTTTTGAAAAAATCCACAAAAATTCACAAAAATCACAAATATTATAAAATGAGTGTTTATCATGAAATAAGAAATTTTCGGGGCGTTACGCTCAACACAAACATGCTTTATTTATAAAGGGAACGAAGCATTCTAATTAGCCCCTGAAAAGGTGAACTGATTACACGTTGGAAGCCACGTTTTAATGCTCCCTTACCCTGATTAGTCACGGGAGTAGCGGACAGTTGGAAAATAACATGAAATTGCTATCCTCTTTTAAAAGACCTTTAATTCCCAATAAAATCAAAACAACAGTTTCCTAAGTAAGCTCAAACTGCTACAAGTTGTAGAATAAAAAAGCTATAAGAAAGGACACAGACCCCGTGAACCATACATGAGGGCAACAAAAGATATACCTCGGATGGAGGAATAACAACATAAGCAAAGCGATCCATCTCGGATCCTGACCTTGCACGTCAACCCTGGAGGCATTCTGTAATATATAATGGACCTCGTCCATTTGGAAAACATTGTGAGATACAACTCTGACTGACTTGGATCCCTTTGTCCACTGCGCGTCGTGTGCTCCTTTCAAACTTGGTACCTAGACACTTAGCTGTCCTATCTAAGCACCAAACTGAGGGCAATTATTGTAGACCGTGATCCGAGATCACGTCCCATGGGTCGACCCGGCACGCAGCATGTAACATCCCGAAAATTTATTATTTTGTTAAAAACGATCATTTTATAATATTTGTAATTTTTAAGAATTTTTGTGGAATTTTCTGGAGATGATGAATATTTTAATATATTCTTCGTTTTATGTGTGTGCTGAGTGGAGCCGGGAGAATAGAATATTTTCCCTGAAGCTGGTAAACCTTGGACTGTCAACGTGTCAACGGGGGATCTTACTAAACCCGAGTTCCGAGCACGCTTTGAGGTCTACATTTTTGAGGTTTTATCTGTTAGTGTAATAAATCATCCGTCGAGGTATTTAATCAAGGAGACAAGCTTACTATGCACTTCGTAGAGAGCGTGCGAAGCTTCTCAAGGAAGCTTCTTTGAATCATTTTTTATTATTTCTCTCTCCTCCCATTTTTGTGCTGCATATTTGAATTAAGGGACTTAATTCATTCTTCAATCCACAC
Organism: Ormosia semicastrata; assembly: GCA_029884595.1. Taxonomy (NCBI): domain Eukaryota; kingdom Viridiplantae; phylum Streptophyta; class Magnoliopsida; order Fabales; family Fabaceae; genus Ormosia; species Ormosia semicastrata. The sequence goes on along the minus strand of JAQQTO010000061.1, from coordinate 66,590,977 downwards.
ATTTTCCTCCTCCTATACGTAGCACTCACTATTCACTCATCTTTCTCTCTTTCCATTTCTCCTTACAAAGACACCATCCACCCACCTTCATATTTTCATCCTCCAATACCGTCACACTCCTAGCACCATTTCGTGTTTGGAGAAACACCATACCTGAGGGAATCATCTTCAAAGTTCTACGTTTTCTTCATCTTCTTTTTCCTCCACAGTTGAAGCTTAAAGGTTGGAACTTTAAGGTAAAGTCCTTAGCTTTTTCCTCATCTCTCCTCATTTTCGTAACCCACTATCATTTTGATGACCATGGGTATCCATATTCAAGGATCTCTTGGGAGCTGAAAATATAATTTCTGACCAAAAGGAGCAGCCTTTCTTTGTGCTTCTCTAAGGTAAGAGGAAGACACTCCTCCTCAACCTCTCTTAGCATTTAGGAACGTCTGTGATTGTGTTGAGGGTCTTTCTACTTTTGTATGTTGTTTGTATGGTATATGTGCTATTTGATTGTTTGAGTTTTGAGTGTATATATATATATAAATATAACTGGATGTATTGGAATGTGTAATATTGAAGGGAATGAGTTCCGAGTGATTTTCGGATAGTTACGGTGTTGAGCCCAGAATTTGGAAACTTAATGTGGAAACTAGTAATAGTATGAAATTTGGCCAAACTCGTCGAATATAATACCTTGATCTTTTGGTGATATGTCAAAATCCGTCGAATGAAGATTTCTGACCATTTTCGTCGAATGATAAAATCCGTCGAGTAAGGACCCATAGCCAAACCTGTTGAACGTGATAACCTAATCACTTAATAAAATGTTAAAATCCGTCGAGTTTAGACTTCTGACCATTTCCGTCGAATGTCAAAACCCGTCGAGTTTAGATTTCTGACCACCAAACACAAAGTGAAAATCCGTCGAGTTTAGATCTTTGGCCACTAGACACAATGTCAAAATCCGTCGATTAAGAACCCCGATCATGCTCGTCGAGATTGATCTTCCGACCAAAACCCGTCGAATAGAGTCCCTGGACACTTACAAGAAAATGCCCCAAAGTCAATAATCGTCGAATTTGAGAGACCATGCCTGTCGAGTAGATGAATTTCTCCAGACCGTCGAAATTAGAGATTTCGACCAGTGTTCGTCGGTTCGACACTTGGGAGATTTTCTCCAACGTCGACACCAATACCCGTCGAATTGAGGCTTTTGTCGACCATCCGGAGGGTTCGACAGCTTTGATCTTCGTCCGACGTAACCCCCATCCGACGTAAAATGATTTCTTCGTCCGACGAACCCCCATCCGACAAAAAATGACTTCTTGCCAATCCTATTATAAAATGTTTTCCCCATTCTTTCCTCCTCCTGTTATATTATTATTCATCGAATGGCGCTTCAATTATTCATAAAACGTATTGTCCTTGTCAAATTCAAAAGTATACCTATCACCCAACACCTAGTAATTGAAATCTGTGACTCAGTTTGTGATTCCGACCGTGTAGTTTCCTGGACCCAAAACCTTGGGACTAATAGAGGAATATTGATTATAAATAAATGGGATGACTAGAAATTACTTAGGAATGCATAAACAGGGAAGAACATGAGAGTGTGAGATTGTGAGATCTTAAAATAACCTTCTAAGGACATATGAATAAATTACCTAAGAGGACTTAAGTTAACTAAGAGAATTCCTTTAGAGACAAACTCTGTAAGTAAAGCTAAACCTAAGCAAGAATCCATAATACGCTTTAAAAGGTATTAATTTATTTAACAACAATATTATGCTATTATGGGTCCATGTGGGAGACCATTGATCCGTATTAATTCTTACTTTGGCAAATTGTGACATATGATGGAATAGTATGTGATAATGATCATACATGATTATGCATAGAGTCTGTATGCATTGTGATTTGTCCGTTGGACTGTCGTAAGGCCTAGTTGCCTAGGAGTTGAACACACCTTAGTGCGGGTGCGAATAGACAAGTGGGGTCCTGTAGTTGGCCTTGAGGGCGTTGGGGCGCGGGTGTTTCACAAAGGGCGGTGGTAGCCCTCGGACCGTGAGACAAACCGATGCAAACGCACCGACGATCCCGACCGGCCACGATCCTATATCGAGATCTTGTGAGAATGTTTCTTTGTATAAAGCCTTGTTGCGCAAAATGACCGATTATTTTCTCGAAAGCACTTGTTTTTATGGTGACGAGATACTGGCATGTCTCCCTGATCATTCACTCCGAGTGTTTTGTGTCTAGCTCCATGGAGTAGGATCTTGATTATTGAGGGCTCGTGTGTATAGAGTCCGTGCATTATTTGCATTTATCATTATCATGGTTTGGCATTGATGTATTGTTGATATACCTATGACTGCCTGGAACTGTTTGCTTGATCATAATCGCTTTGAATGTCTATTACTATTACTTGTTGTTGTAAATGCTATGTGGGCGCTTTGCGCCGTTTGGTTTCTTGATGCTATAATTGGTAATGACGGAAGGATGTCTTACCTCTTTTTCCTTCCCGTCTCTCCATTCCCGTTTATCCGTACATTGCGTCTCATCGAAGACAACCGTGAGGAACCTAAGCTCCCAACTTCCCCGGTTTTTGGCCTTATCTTGACCGAGCGACTACGAAGACTATGGAGCCCCGTACGCACGATTTTTGGGAGATGTACGTCTGACTTTCTTAGGAGGGCCAGAGTGCTGGTATATCAACTATAGTTTTGAACGCTGCGTCTACACGGGAGATGTCTCGATATCACTAGCCTGGAGGCGCCACGAACCACCTGTCTTCACCGCCGTATTAGCCTACGTTTGGAGTTTCAACCACCGATACGTGAGATGTGGGCGATCGTTACTTCACTCCGAGAGAGGACTCTTTTCGTTCTACGGCTCGGGCCCCGTCCCGTGTCTCTCGCTATTCCTATGGTGATTTCCTCGATGATGAGGAAGATCCCGAGGAAGATCCCAGGAAGATCCCGAGAAGTCCCCGAGGACGACCCCGAAGAGGACCCGAAGAGGATCCCGACACGATTCCTCCTCACTTGAGGGATTGATGTTACTCGTAGCTACCGAAGGCTACCAAGATTTTATTTTGGGGGCCCGATGTTTTGTTTGTAATGGGTCAGTAAATTTTGATACCGTGGGGATGTGTATGTAATACTCAAAGGCGTGTATAGCTTTGCTTTTTGATGTACCAGGCTTGTAACTAAATGTTTTGATAAACCTATATATATATATATGATGATGCGAGATGTTAATCCCTATGCATGTTTTACTTCTGTTTGATCTTTTATTCCCATTGATGTCTCGTCAACATGGTTATTAATTATGGAAAAAAAAAGTATATATATGATATAACCGCCAATTAGAATACCCGACTATAACCTAGGGAATATACGCGTCTTATTAAAACGAACCGGGTCTCAACTCACCTAATTCTATTTCCACATTGTAATCGACCATGTGGCGTTCCCTTGGAAGAGGGGCGTTACATTTTTGGTATCAGAGCCCCGGTTTATGTTTCTTTGGGTCTTGTGGTTGAGTCTGTCTTGTTTGTCTTTGTGTGTTCTCTGAATGGTATTCGTAAAGGAGTAGTGTTTGGTATTCTTAGTGAATGCAACGACTTTTCTCGTGTTTTCGGATAATCCGAATCGAGAAAGTGAGATGGCACGAAGGGAAGACATGGCGCAGCTATTACAATGTGATGCAAAGGATGGTGAGGTCATCGCACGGCAACCGAGCAAGCCGCACAACAAAGAAGAGAGAGTTACGCAACAACAAGAGCGAGCTGCTCAACAGTTAGAGGCTACTGCTGATGCTCAGAATTTAGCAGAGTTTTGACGCCATAATCCTCCTCAATTTAAAGGAGAATTTGATCCGGACAAAGCTAGTCTGTGGATCAAGGAGTTGGAGAAGGTATTTCGAGGAATGAATTGCGCTGAGGGTAAGAAGGTGGATTATGCTACTTTTATGCTAGTAGGCAACGTTGAGAACTGGTGGAACGAAGTGCGGAGGATGCTAGAAGCTGCGAACCGAGAGATTACTTGGGAGTTGTTCAAAGAAAAGTTCTTGGACAAGTATTTTCCTGCGAGTGCAAGGCATGCGAAGGAGTCGGAATTCCTCAACCTGCGACAGGGGAATATGACTGTTAGCGAGTACGCAGTGAGATTCGAAAACTTGTCACAGTTTTCGACCTACTTTCAGAACCAACCAGATGAGGCTTGGAAGTGCCGAAGATTCACGGAAGGATTGAGGTACGAACTGAGGAAAGCTGTGATCACCTTGAGGATCAATGAATTCTCACAACTGCTGGATACTTGCTGTGATGTAGAGGCTCTGGAGCAATCTAGAGATATGAGGAATAGAAACTTTGGGCCTGCGAGATTCCAGAGAGGTGGCAATAACAGTGCTAACCACTTCCAGAAGAAGCCATACTCTCGACCAATGGGAAGTCACCAACAAGCCATGGGTGGAAGTTCAAGTGGAGGTTCTAGTGGGAACCGGACTGGCCAAAACTTGGCATATCCCTCCAAATGCCGGAAGTGTGGAAAAGATCATCTGACAAGGGATTGTCCTATCAAAGGAATTATCTGTTTTCGATGTGGGAAACCTGGACACATCTACAGAGACTGCAATCAAGCGAAGGTCGAGCCTTCAATGAATGTTGCGAAAGCCAAGAAACCGCAAGCTGGAGGGCGAGTTTACACTATGAGCGAAGCTGAAGCCTCCGAATCCAAAGATTTGATACAGGGAGAAGGCATCATAGAAGGTAATCTTTTAACTGTACTGTATGACTCTGGGGCAACCCATTCTTTTATATCGTATGACTGTGTGCAAAAACTGAGTCTACCTGTGTCGTCCTTACCTTTTGACTTAACTGTTTCTACCCCCACTGATAAACCGGTAGTTACTACCAAAGTTTGTCTAAACTGTCCATTGATTGTTGAAGGTCGATCCTTTTTGGTCGATCTGATTTGTTTACCTCTTTCCCAATTAGATATTATCCTAGGGATGGACTGGTTGTCTTCTAACCATGTTCTGTTAGACTGTTCCAGAAAGACCATAGTTTTTCCCATAAATGAGAATTCTAGATTTCTGACGGCCAACCGAGTTCAAGCTCTCTTGAAAGAAGGAGCTCACGGATACATGCTACTGTCTTCTTTGAAAATCGAGAACGAGGTTGATGTGGACACAATTCCAGTGGTGAATGAGTTTCCCGAAGTCTTTCCTGAGAGTGTGCCTGGTTTACCACCGGCTCGAGAGATAGAGTTTGCTATCGACTTAGTACCGGGAGCTGGTCCTGTGTCTATAACACCGTACCGGATGGCACCAACAGAGTTAGCCGAGCTAAAGAAACAACTAGAAGAGCTTTTGGAAAAGCAATTTGTCAGGCCAAGTGTGTCACCATGGGGAGCACCAGTGCTGTTAGTTCGCAAGAAGGATGGCACCTTAAGGTTATGTGTGGACTATCGGCAGCTGAACAAAGTGACGATTAAGAACAAATATCCACTCCCGAGGATTGACGACTTGATGGACCAACTGAAGGGAGCGGCAGTGTTTTCCAAGATTGATCTGCGATCTGGGTATCATCAGATACGAGTGAAGACAGAGGATGTGCCCAAGACTGCTTTTCGCACCCGATACGGTCACTACGAGTATTTGGTGATGCCGTTTGGTGTGACGAATGCACCAGCTATCTTCATGGACTACATGAACCGAATCTTTCGACCTTACTTGGATAAGTTCGTTGTGGTCTTCATTGATGACATTCTGGTATACTCTCAAAATCGGGAGGACCATGCTGAACACCTCAGTATAGTTCTTCAGATTTTGAAGGAGAAGGAATTGTATGCCAAACTGTCAAAATGTGAGTTTTGGCTGGAAGAAGTCAAGTTTCTAGGTCACGTGATCTCAAAGAGTGGGATTGCTGTGGATCCATCGAAAGTGGAGGCAGTACTACGATGGGAAAGGCCGAAGTCAGCAACAGAGATTCGAAGCTTCGTGGGTTTAGCAGGATATTACCGGAGGTTCATTGAGGGATTCTCCAAGATTGCTGGACCACTTACACAACTCACAAGGAAAAACCAAACTTTTGAGTGGACCGACAACTTGTGAGCGAAGTTTCCAAGAGTTGAAGAATCGACTGACTACCTCACCGGTGTTAGTGCTACCCGATCCGAATGAACAGTTTGAAGTGTACTTGTGACGCTTCATACCAAGGGCTAGGATCTGTACTTATGCAACATGGAAGAGTGGTGGCTTATGCTTCCAGGCAGTTGCGAGTGCACGAGAAGAATTATCCGACGCACGACCTGGAGCTAGCGGCTGTAGTTTTTGCTCTGAAAATATGGAGGCATTTTCTCTACGGAGCAACGTTCAACATTTTCAGTGATCACAAGAGTCTGAAGTATTTGTATGATCAGAAGGAGTTGAACATGAGGCAACGGAGGTGGTTAGAATTCCTGAAGGATTACGATTTCCAACTTCTGTATCATCCTGGCAAGGCAAATGTTGTGGCAGACGCTCTAAGTAGGAAGATGATCGTGTCTCGCCCGATGATCAAGGAAAAGGATCTAATAGAGCAATTCGAGAGATGTATGGTCTTTTGTGAAGTTAGAACCTGGAAAGATTTGCATGAATATGGTTACCATCTCGAGCGAGTTGATGGACAAAGATAAGAAAAGAAGAGCGAGAAGAAGGACAAATTCTTGCAAGAAGTGAGGGAACAGATGAAGCAAGGAAATGAAACAGAGTTTGCAGAGGGAACGGATGGAATTTTGAGATTCCATGGGAGAGTTTGTGTCCCTCGGAATCAAGAACTTAGAGAATACATCATTAATCATGCTCACACAAGCCAACTGAGTATGCACCCGGGCATGACGAAGATGTATCAAGACTTGAAGAAATTGTTCTGGTGGCACGGAATGAAGAGTGACGTTACTAGACGTGTATCTACTTGTCTGGTTTGTCAAAAAGCTAAAGTGGAACATCGAGAGACCAGCAGGGATTGCTGCAACCGTTATCTATTCCTAATGGAAGTGGGACAAGATTGCAATGGACTTTGTAGTCGGATTACCAAGGACAAGAAAAGGTCATGATTCGATTTGGGTAATTGTGGACCGACTCACGAAATCGGCACATTTTCTTCCGATCGACATCAAGTACAAGCTAGAGAGATTGACTCGGATCTATATTGGAGAGATTGTCGACGCACGGTGTGCCTACAAGTATTGTTTCGAGATAGAGATCCGAGGTTTACTTCAAATTTCTCGGGAGAGTTTGCAAGAAGCATTGGGGACGAGAATTACGACTTAGTTCGCTTTATCATCCGCAGACCGACGGTCGATCGGAGAGAATAATCCAATCTTTGGAAGATTTGCTTAGAGCTTGCACCATAGAGCAACCGGGAGTTGGGATGACATTCTACCCTTGATAGAATTTACCTACAACAACAAGCTTATCATTCGAGCATAGGGGATGGCACCCTATGAAGCTCGTATGGACGACGATGTCGAACACCTATGTGTTGGTACCAAGACGGCGAGCGCCTTACTATTGGACCCGAGATTATACAACGGATAACCGAGAAGGTTAAAATGATTCGGAAAAGATGAGGACGGCTCGAGTCGACAAAGGAGTTATGCGGACCGAAGGAGAAAACCTCTTGAGTTTGAGGAAGGTGAGCATGTATTCCCGAAAGTCACACCTACGACCGGGGTGGGCCGGGCTTTAAAATCTAGAAAACTCACTCTAAATTCCTTGACCATACCAAATCATTGGTCGTGTAGGTCCCGTAGCATACCAAATATCCTTACCTCCTTTTCTTTCAAACATTCATAATGTTTTCCATGTGTCACAACTTCGGAAATACCTTCCCGACCCAAGTCATATCATAGCACCGTATACAATACAACTAAAAGAAAACTTAACTTATGAGACGTCTCCTATAAGAATCGAGGATAGCAGGATAAAGCAATTAAGAGGCAAGGAGATCGCATTGGTGAAAGTGATCTGGAACGAGGTGACTGGAGATGCAACCTGGGAGTTGGAAGACAAGATGAGAGAGCAATACCCACAGCTATTCTAAGGTATGCAAATTTCGAGGACGAATCTTCTTTTTAGAAGGGGAGTGTTGTAACATCCCGAAAATTTATTATTTTGTTAAAAACGATCATTTTATAATATTTGCAATTTTTAAGAATTTTTGTAGAATTTTCTGGAGATGACGAATATTTTAATATATTCTTCGTTTTATGTGTGTGTGCTGAGTGGAGCCGGAGAATAGAATATTTTCCCGAAGCCGGTAAACCTTGGACCGTCAACGTGTCAACGGGGATCTTACTAAACCCGAGTCCAGGCACGCTTTACGAGGTCTACATTTTTGAGGTTTTATCTCATTAGTGTAATAAATCATCCGTCGAGGTATTTAATCAAGGAGACAAGCTTACTATGCACTTCGTAGAAAGCGTGCAAAGCTTCTCAAGGAAGCTTCTTTGAATCATTTTTTATTATTTCTCTCTCCTCCCATTTTTGTGCTGCACATTTGAATTAAGGGACTTAATTCATTCTTCAATCCACACATTTTCCTCCTCCTATACGTAGCACTCACTATTCACTCATCTTTCTCTCTTTCCATTTCTCCTTACAGCAGCACCATCCACCCACCTTCATATTTTCATCCTCCAATACCGTCACACTCCTAGCACCATTTCGTGTTTGGAGAAACACCATACATGAGGGAATCATCTTCAAAGTTCTACGTTTTCTTCATCTTCTTTTTCCTCCACGGTTGAAGCTTAAAGGTTGGAACTTTAAGGTAAAGTCCTTAACTTTTTCCTCATCTCTCCTCATTTTCGTAACCCACTGTCATTTTGATGACCATGGGTATCCATTTCAACACTTGATTCTGATTTTGGTGAGCTTGAATATTCAAGGATCTCTTGGGAGCTGAAAATATAATTTCTGACCAAAAGGAGCAGTCTTTCTTTGTGCTTCTCTAAGGTAAGAGGAAGACACTCCTCCTCAACCTCTCTTAGCATTTAGGAACGTCTGTGATTGTGTTGAGGGTCTTTCTGCTTTTGTATGTTGTTTGTATGGTATATGTGCTATTTGATTGTTTGAGTTTTGAATGTATATATATATATAAATATAACTGGATGTATTGGAATGTGTAATATTGAAGGGAATGAGTTCCGAGTGATTTTTGGATAGTTACGGTGTTGAGCCCAGAATTTGGAAACTTAATGTGGAAACTAGTAATAGTATGAAATTTGGCCAAACTCGTCGAATATAATACCTTGATCTTTTGGTGATATGTCAAAATCCGTCGAATGAAGATTTCTGACCATTTTCGTCGAATGATAAAATCCGTCGAGTAAGGACCCATAGCCAAACCTGTCGAACGTGATAACCTAATCACTTAATAAAATGTTAAAATCCGTCGAGTTTAGACTTCTGACCATTTCCGTCGAATGTCAAAACCCGTCGAGTTTAGATTTCTGACCACCAAACACAAAGTGAAAATCCGTCGAGTTTAGATCTTTGGCCACTAGACACAATGTCAAAATCCGTCGATTAAGAACCCCGATCATGCCCGTCGAGATTGATCTTCCGACCAAAACCCGTCGAATAGAGTCCCTGGACACTTACAAGAAAATGCCCCAAAGTCAATAATCGTCGAATTTGAGAGACCATGCCTGTCGAGTAGATGAATTTCTCCAGACCCGTCGAAATTAGAGATTTCGACCAGTGTTCGTCGGTTCGACACTTGGGAGATTTTCTCCAACGTCGACACCAATACCCGTCGAATTAAGGCTTTTGCTGACCATCTGGAGGGTTCGACAGTTTTGATCTTCGTCCGATAGAACCTCCATCCGATAGAAAATGATTTCTTCGTCGGACAGAACCCCCATCCGACAGAAAATGACTTCTTGCCAATCCTATTATAAAATGTTTTCCCCATTCTTTCCTCCTCCTGTTATATTATTATTCGTCGAATGGCAGCTTCAATTATTCATAAAACGTATTGTCCTTGTCAAATTCAAAAGTATACCTATCACCCAACACCTAGTAATTGAAATCTGTGACTTAGTTTGTGATTCCGACCGTGTAGTTTCCTGGACCCAAAACCTTGGGACTAATAGAGGAATATTGATTATAAATAAATGGGATGACTAGAAATTACTTAGGAATGCATAAACAGGGAAGAACATGAGAGTGTGAGATTGTGAGATCTTAAAATAACCTTCTAAGGACATATGAATAAATTACCTAAGAGGACTTAAGTTAACTAAGAGAATTCCTTTAGAGACAAACTCTGTAAGTAAAGCTAAACCTAAGCAAGAATCCATAATACGCTTTAAAAGGTATTAATTTATTTAACAACAATATTATGCTATTGTGGGTCCATGTGGGAGACCATTGACTGTATTAATTCTTACTTTGGCAAATTGTGACATATGATAGAATAGTATGTGATAATGATCATACATGATTATGCATAGAGTCTATATGCATTGTGATTTGTCCGTTGGACTGTCGTAAGGCCTAGTTGCCTCGGAGTTGAACACACCTTAGTGCGGGTGCGAATAGACAAGTGGGGTCCTGTAGTTGGCCTTGAGGGCGTTGGGGCGCGGGTGTTTCACAAAGGGCAGTGGTAGCCCCTCTGGACCGTGAGACAAACCGATGCAAATGCACCGACGATCCTGACTGGCCACAGTCCTATATCGAGATCTTGTGAGAATGCTGCTGTATAAAGCCTTGTTGCGCAAAATGACTGATTATTTTCTGGAAAGCACTTGTTTTTATGGCTGACGAGATACTGGCATGTCTCCCTGATCATTCACTCCGAGTGTTTTGTGTCTAGCTCCATGGAGTAGGATCTTGATTATTGAGGGCTCGTGTGTATAGAGTCCGTGCATTATTTGCATTTATCATTATCATGGTTTGGCATTGATATATTGTTGATATACCTATGACTTGCTCGGAACTGTTTGCTTGATCATAACTGCTCTTGAATGTCTATTACTATTACTGTTGTTGTAAATGCTATGTGGGCGCTTTGCGCCGTTTGGTTTCTTGATGCTATAATTGGTAATGACGGAAGGATGTCTTACCTCTTTTTCCTTCCTGTCTCTCCATTCCTGTTTATCTGTACATTGCGTCTCATCGAAGACAACCGTGAGGAACCGGAAGCTCCCAACTTCCCTGGTTTTTGGCCTTATCTTGACTGAGCGACTACAGAAGACTATGGAGCCCCGTACGCACAGATTTTTGGGAGATGTACGTCTGACTTTCTTAGGAGGGCCAGAGTGCTGGTATATCAACTATAGTTCTGAACGCTGTGTCTACACGGGAGATGTCTCGATATCACTAGCCTGGAGGCGCCACGAACCACCTGTCTTCACCTGCTGTATTAGCCTACGTTTGGAGTTTCAGCTACCGATACGTGAGATGTGGGGCGATCGTTACTTCACTCCGAGAGAGGACTCTTTTCGTTCTACAGCTCGGGCCCCGTCCCGTGTCTCTGCTATTCCTATGGTGATTTCCTCTGATGATGAGGAAGATCCTGAGGAAGATCCCGAGGAAGTCCCTGAGGACGACCCCGAAGAGGACCCTGAAGAGGATCCTGACACGATTCCTCCTCACTTGAGGGATTGATGTTACTCGTAGCTACTGAAGGCTACCAGTATTTTATTTTGGGGGCCCGATGTTTTGTTTGTAATGGGCTGTAAATTTTGATACCGTGGGGATGTGTATGTAATACTCTGGGGGCAGGTATAGCTTTGCTTTTTGATGTACCAGGCTTGTAACTAAATGTTTTGATAAACCTATATATATATATATGATGATGCAGATGTTAATCCCTATGCATGTTTTACTTCTGTTTGATCTTTTATTCCCATTGATGTCTCGTCAACATGGTTATTAATTATGGAAAAAAAAGTATATATATGATATAACCGCCAATTAGAATACCCGACTATAACCTAGGGAATATACGCGTCTTATTAAAACGAACCGGGTCTCAACTCACCTAATTCTATTTCCGCATTGTAATCGACCATGTGGCGTTCCCTTGGAAGAGGGGCGTTACACAGCATGCCGGAGTCCGTCATTAACGCCTTCAGGATTCGCTTATGGCATCCTGACTCTATGCATATCGGACTCTGACATTGGGTAGCAACAATATTACCATGATATTTGTGCAACAGATAAATCTTAAGAATATCTATTATTGTCAATCATGATCTTGCAGAATAATAGCAATCGTAACTATCTTTGACTGCCCATGATTGCAGTATCAACATTCTGATATTATACAGATCATCTACAACTAACAAGGGAATGTATCTCTTCGTGCGACTATTACGGAAGCGTATCTCTCCAACCTCTATAATATCAGGCTTATTCACCTTTACAGGTAACTTATCACTCTCAGTATAAACCTTACTTATGCACAACCTAACTTGAATGTTAGAGTTCCTTTACTGGTACCAATCCCCTGGTTCAACACGCTTTGCTACTGCTGTGCAAGAAAAAAAACTACCGTAACGTGCTTATCTCAAATACCTCTCAGTATCCAATATTGAATAGTTAGGCAATGACACTTAACCGATTATGTGGGTAACGACTAATTAATTTTTATCGTTAGATTAGCTTTACAGTCAAGATGTATTTAGTTAGGCAATGACACCTAAACTACTTATGGCACTGTAGATTTGGTCATAATCATGACCAACAAAATTGAGATGATACACATTAAATGGTAAGTAGAAATAAATTTCTCTTCCTCAATGATGACCTAACATTTTATATGTGACCAATGTTGATGGTTGATGCGGATTTAAAAGTTGCATTTGCAAACCCAAGTGCAGGTTGTCTCAAATAATAAATTTCTCGGTGAGTCCGAGGTCGATCCACAGGGAATTGTTAAAGATTAAGGTGAAGTAAATATTTTATTACTACGATTAAAATTATTTACTTGGGTAAAAAGATTCACTCTTGGTAAATAAAGTAAAGGAAAGATTAATTCTTTTTATAACAATCCTCGCAACATGGAGGTTCCAATCGAAAAATACAACATTAAAAGTCCATTTAAAATAATATACGTAATTATATTATGTTTCATAAAAATATTACCACTACTTATAAATGGGTTAAAGCATTCATTGTGCCAATATTTTGTCTACAACAAATCAAGAACTCCTCTTTACAAAGATGGTTTCCAAATTATAAGAAACAAATTATAATACGTATAATGGTTACTAGAAAATATAAATCATTTAAGCACAAGAGAAGAATAAATATAACCTTATTTTATTACCAAGAGCTTCATCCTTTCACCCAAGTAAAATGAAACTTAGTTACTCATAGATAAGAAGAAAGAAAGAGAGAAAAAGAAGAAGAAGAACATGACTTTAATTTAGAACAAAGAAAAATTACTACAAAAAAACCTAGTAACAAAATGGCATCATTTTGGTAACTAACACCTAACACCCCCAATGATCTACTAAGGCCCCCTTTTATAGAGGATTAGAAATACAAAATGACAAGGGGCTGAGTCATTAGTGAGTGGATGAGTGGAAAATGAGTGGAAAATGCCAAATGACTTTTTGTAAGTGGAAAATTATGGAGATTCCTTGTCTCTAAAATCATTTAACTCTGAAGTCATTGAATGCGTCAGAATGAGCAAATGTGATCTTCATCAAAGTTGTAAGGCTTGATCTTGGCTTCAAAATGAACACTAGAATCACCTCATTAGGCCACCTATAACCCAAGATATGGGCTAATTACTGCAGAGTGTTCAAGCCCAATTCCAGCACCTCTGTTCTGACTTTCAAGCCCAATATCACCTACTAGACCTCCTATTCTTGAAAAGTGTTACATGAAAGTTGTAGATATAGGTCTCAAGTATTCCGCATCAAAATTTCAGCCCATTTGACAACCTCTAACCCGAAATATAGAATGAACAGTGTACATAGGTCAAGCTGTCAGGAATAGCACTCTAGTTCTTGCTTCAACCCCAATTTGAGTTATCTACTTGTGTGATTGGGCCTTTTAGGTATTCTTGAAAGTTGTAGAACTTTCTATTATCTTTCAAATGCCACTAGAATCACCTTCAAAGACTACCTACAGCCTAAGATATGACCCAAATGCAGAAACAGTGTAAGACATGAATCATGCTAAAAAATTCAATTAAGTCCAATTTGAGTCCAAACTTACAAAACATAATAAAACTCAATCAATTAAGTACATAGAGAGTGTAAATGACTAAGAATGAAAGCTTATTAATGTATCAAATATGTGATCATCAAATTCTTCCATACTTAGCTTTTTGCACTCCTGAGCAAAACACATAAGACCATTCACAAAAAAAAAAAAACAAAACAAAACAGACTCAAAAGCTAAACACTCTAAAAGACTCAATTTCTAATTATATTTAAAAATGAAGAGTGATTAATCATTCAAGTAATCAAAACATTCATGAGGTAACATATTTTCATATCTCAAATCAACAAGCAACGATATTTCAATTGAAAAGCATGAGTCAAGAATGATAGATTTTCACAAGATTCACTCTCAATCCCTCAAGTGTTTAAAAGGTAAGTATTTCACTCAATTCAACCCCTGAAAACTGCACTACCATAAGCTTGCTTATCTTCTACTTCTCCACTACTCAGAACACATGCACACACAAATCATGAGGACTTTATTCAAGGTTATAATTGGGTCAAGGTAAAGGAGGAGGTAATATGGATATGACAAGTTAAATACCAGAGAATAAAAGAGCATGAGAGCTGAGTTCAATTAACAAGCATGAAAGTTCATCCCAACTCCATCTAATACAAATTCCCTTTACATATTCTTTTCTTTTCCTTTATTGCCTTATTAACCCTTTTTTACTTCACCATTCTTTATTTTATTTTATTTTATTTTGATTTTTTTTTTTTACAAAAAGAACATCATATATACATTTTTTAAACTATTTTACACATACACCCCCACACTTGTTCAAGAACTCATCAAATGATAAAGCTAATGTTCTCTTATTTCCTAAGGTCAGGTAAGAACATGGTTTTTCATTTAAGGCACATAATGAGTTCGAAACAAAGAATGATCAAATAAGTTCAAAGGGGTTAAGTAAGGGGAAATAGGTCATTTTCAATGCTTTACGTTGGCAGGAATCAGAGAATTTCCAAGAAGTCATAAGAGTGCTTGATATCATATTGAGACAATATGCTGCTAAACAAGGCTGGCTATTTGATTAAAGTAGCTATTTCAAGAAAAATATCTCAATCATATTTATATATGCATATGAAAATGTAGTCTAAAAAAGAATCAAAGCAAGTTCTAGAGTAACAATTCCATGAGTGAAATTCACACAAGAAAGAAGAGAATGGTACAAATGTTCAATCCATTCATCAATAGGCTCAAAATCTCACAAGGCATAATTCTATCATTCTCAGTCTACCAATTCAACATCCATAACCAAGCATGTGAATTTTAAGAAAGAAGACAATTTATTCAATCATGCAAATTTCCCTGAATTTGAATTGCTACTTCCACACAAACTAGTTGTCTACCTAATTACTCCTTACTTTGCCACCAATTTTTGATGCGTCTCAAAAGTAAATAATTTACTCCTTACTCTACTATCCCTAATTACTTTTGTTATTAATAAATTGCTGACAAACATGTAAACACAACAAACATATTAACAAACACACTTCTTAATTTTTTTTTTAAAGATGAACATAATATATACATTTAAAATTTTTAAAGATGAACATAATATATACATTTAAAATTTTTTTTTATCCAACTATCCTTACCCCCAACCAGATCACAACATTGTCCTCAATGTCAAAATATAGATAAGTAAAGGATAGAAGATAGTACCTATTGTTGCAATTACTAAAAAGAGAAACCTTACACAAATTAAAACAAAAACAAAGGATGATAAATAAAACCAAAGATAAAGGAAAGTTAAAGATGAAGTGTCAGATCACACTCTTGTTCCTTGCTGCCTCCCTTGTTGCTACCTCTCTTGTTGCTACCTCCCTTGTTGCTGCCTTTTGACCAATCTATCTGAGCTATTACTGGTTCAGGTTCATAAACAAAAGCTTGTAATTTATCAATTAATTCATCAACAGTAGAAGCAGATATAAGGAGTTGTCTTGCCGAAGGTGTGATAAAGCTCTGTTCCACAGCATGGTCAACAAAAGATAACAAATTATCAAAGAAATTATTAACATTCAACAAACCTATGGGTTTATGGTGGATGTTCAGTTGGGCCCAAGAAATAATTTGAAAAACTTCTTCCAAAGTACCAAAACCACCCGGTAAAGCAATGAATGCATCAGAGTTTTCAAGCATTGTCCTCATTCGTCCATGCATAGATGATACTTGAATTTCTAGCCCAATTGTACGTCCAATGATGTTCCTTCGAGTTAAAGGTTCGGGAATGATACCTAAAACTTGACCACCTCTTATATGTGCGAGAAGTGATACAATCCCCCATTAACCCAATGCTACCTCCCCCATATACAACACAAATGTTCCTCGCAGCAAGTGTTCTACCAACAGTGCTTGCTGCGTTTACAAACTCTAAACCATTCCCATAACTTATCCCACAAAATACACAGATACTGAGAAATCTACGCACTGAAGAAGAAGCTCCCTCCATTTCTACACTCACTCTCTTTGGATGATTATCAGTTACAAAAAAGTAAAGAAAATGAAGTGTTTAAATAAGAAAGAGAATAGAAAAATTAATAATAGCTCCTATATGGGTAGGTTGGTTGTTGTCAGAAAAGTTTGAATTTAAGAAGAAAAAAAATTATATTTTTTTATTTTTTATTTTTTTTAGATTTCAAGAAAACCATCAGGGTAAAGAAGTCTAGAAACCCCCGAAGGATCCCATCCAAAGGATCGTCTGTTCAAAACCAAAATTCAACAAAATTATACAAAGATAAAATAATAATAACAAATGATTACATACCTTTATGTACAGGTTTCATGACAGATCTTTATACTGCGCATCATGAATGCAGTAATACCAAGACGGCTCAGCCAATCTGGGCATTCTTCTCCCTCCCACTTGTGGGATATTTTGGATTGAGCTACGACGCCACTAATTAAAGTGCGTAAATCTGACAGCTACCACCAATGACCACAGCCAGTGAGAGGTCACTGAAGAGCCCATGGCATTAAATCACAGGATCCAGCTCAGAGGCATTGTCACGCGAGAATGCAAACACGGGACGCTTCTTTCCGTCCATCGCCAGCGAGCCTTTGGTTAAAACCTGGGAATGCTTGCACGGCTCTCTATAGAGCATGGCACACGAACCTTATTTACCGACCGGCGTGTGAAGGTCCACTCGAGTCAATGACGGGTCTGCTACTGGTAGGGGCTCCTAATCTAATTAAAGACTAAGTACAACCGAAGTTTCGCCTCTTTTTATTTTATTTTATTTATTTCTTATTTATATTTCTTTTCTTCTTTTTTTTTTTTTTTTTCCTTCTTTTTTTTCTCTTTTTTTTTCTTTCTCTCTCTCTTTTTTTTTTTTTTGAAGATGTACAAGATAATATATACATGTTGTGATTGTGGCTCACATCTTCCTCTGGTTTCACGTGGCTTAAACGCCTTCTATGAGTCGAGGATAAGCTTCCCATTCAATTTTCTTATAAATTGGCAAACAGGGTCTTTTTGAGTCAGATTTCCAAGACTATAACGCTCTTGCTCATCCCTAAAGAGATTCCACAAACTAAGAAGTTCACGCTGCACAACTCCACAAGAATGCATCTCAAAAGTCAATAAGATATTATCTAATGACTCCTTACTCAGTCCATTTTTAATGAAGAATATTTTATCTTCTCTGTTTACAGAAACCATCCCCAAAGAGTGACATCGCGTGTTGCAATTCCATCGTGCACACTTGTAACAAACTTTCATTCTTTTTTCTCTTCTTTTTTTTGAAAATGAACTTTTATCGAGACCAGGTAAGTATGGGACAAATGAATCTGAAGATTCACCAGCTAAATGAACCTTTGCTTCGATTATCTAGCGTATATCTTCTGGGATGCCCTTATACATTAACAGTCTCAGTCTTTCACACCTAACTTCATAGACTTTTGTTAGAGCATTTAGAGGGAGAGAAGGAAAATGTTTTCTTAGATTTGAGAGAATGACATCCATTTTAAAAGGAGAAGAAATAAGTTATTATGGGAAACTGAAAAACAAACCGACTTGAGAGTCACGGAGTACCATTATCCGCCATTTAACCGGGAACACAAAGAACTGCAAAAAGAAAGAAACAACATTAAAATAAATTCTACTCATAACAAGGATTAGAAAGAGAAATGGATTCTACCTCAACAACTTGATATTCCAGAAATGGTTTGAGTCTTTGTCTATTGACCTTAAATACAATATCATTCCTAGGATTCTCAATGTCTATGGCCCCATAAGAATACACATGTTTGACAATATAAGGACCAATCCACCTAGATCTCAATTTTTCAGGGAATAGGTGAAGACGAGAATTATAAAGTAGAACTTTTTGACCAATTTCAAAAGTTTTTCTCAAAATTGATTTGTCATGAAAAGCCTTTGTTCTAACTTTATAAATCTTTGAGTTTTCATATGCATCATTTCTTAATTCCTTAATTGAAATTTGCATAACTTGGAAGCATCATCAAGACTTAAGTTGAAAGCTTTAATGACCCAAAATGCTTTATGCTCCAATTCTACAGGCAAATGACAAGGTTTTTCATAAATTAACCAATAGGGAGACATGCCTAAAGATGTTTTAAAAGCAGTATGGTAAGCTCAAAGTGCATCATTTAGTCTTAAAGACCAATTTTTACGATTTGGGTTAACTATTTTTCCAAAATTTGTTTAATCTCCCTATTTGCTAATTCAACTTGTCCACTTGTCTGAGGATGATAAGGGGTTGCAATTTTATGGGTAATGCAATATTTCTTCATTAAAGATTCAAATGGTTTATTGCAAAAATGTGTTCCCCCATCACTGATGATAGCTCGAGGAATTCCAAATCGAATCAAAACATTTTCTTTTAAAAATTTTAGAACAATTTTATGATCATTGTGCCGACATGGAATCGCCTCAATCCATTTTGAGACATAATCAACTGCAACCAAAATGTACACAAATCCAAAAGATGATGGAAATGGACCCATGAAATCAATTCCCCAACAATCAAAATTTCAATGACAAGGATAGGGTTCAAAGGCATCATATTTCTTTTAGAAATGGACCTCAATTTTTGACAACTTTCATAACTTTTGTAAAAAGTAAAACTGTTCTTGAATAAAGTGGCCAATAAAATTCACACTGTAAGATTTTCGCAGCTGTTTTCTTTGAAGAAAAATGACCTTCACATGCTTCTAAATGACAAAATTTAATGACACTACTTACCTCATTGTCGGGTACACATCTCCGAAAGATTTGATCAGGACAATATTTGAACAAATATAGGTCATCCCAAAAGAAATTTTTCACCTCAATCAAAAACTTTTTTCTGTCTTGGTGTGTCTACTGAGGCGGCATCTTACCTGTTACAAGAAAATTGACAATGTTAGCAAACTAAGGCATGAAATTGACAGAAAATAAAAATTCATCAGGAAAAGAATCATTGATAGGTGTGCTATTAAAAGATGAGCCTGTTGTCAGCCTTGACAAATGATCTGCAACAACATTTTCGGCTCCTTTCTTATCTTTTATTGTGATGTTGAATTCTTAAAGCAACAAGATTCACCGTATCAACCTAGGTTTGGCATCCTGTTTAGACATTAAATATCTAACAGCAGCATGATCAGTGAAAACAATAGTGGATGAACTAATTAAATAAGCTCAAAATTTGTCCAATGCAAAAATTACAGCAAGTAGTTCTTTTTCAATAGTGGTATAATTCATTTGTGCACTATTCAAAGTTCGACTTGTGTAATAAATTACATGAGGCTTACCTTCCTTTCTTTGGCCTAAAACAGCGCCAACAGCAAAATCACTAGCATCACACATCAACTCAAAAGGCAAAGACCAGTCAGGAGATTGCATGATAGGAGCAGAAGTCAAAAGATCGATTAATTTTTCAAAAGATTTCTGACAATCTTGAGTCCAATCAAATAGTGTATCTTTTGTTAGAAGATTACATAAAGGTCTAGATATGGCACTAAAGTCCTTTACGAATCTTCTGTAAAATCCTGCATGTCCTAAAAAAGAACGAACTTCTTTGACTATTTTTGGGGAAGGCAAATGAGCAATTAATTCAACTTTGACCTTATCAACTTCAATTCCTTTAGAAGATATCACATGACCTAACATTATTCCTGAGGTAACCATGTAATGACATTTTTTCCAATTTAACACAAATCCTTTTTCTTTACATCTTTTAAGAACTTTTTCCAAATTATCAAGATAATTTTCAAAAGAATTTCCAAAAACTGTCAAATCATCCATGAAAACCTCTAAATAATGCTCAATCATGTCATTGAAAATACTTAGCATGCATATTTGAAAAGTTGCCGGAGCATTACAAAGACCCAAAGGCATTCTTCTATATGCAAAAGTGTCAAAGGGACAAGTAAAAGTGGTCTTTTCTTGATCCTCCAATACAATTGGTATTTGATTATACCCTGAATAACCATCAAGAAAACAATAGTAGGGATGTCATGCTACTCTTTCCAGAATCTGATCAAGAAACGGCAATGGAAAATGATCTTTCCTAGTGGCTACATTCAATTTTCTGAAATCAATACACATACGCCAACTAGATGAGACTCGGGTAGGTATTAATTCTCCTTTTTCATTTTCAACCACTGTTATTCCAGATTTCTTAGGCACAACTTATGTAGGGCTTACCCACTGGCTATTAGAGATAAGATTGATAATTCCAACATCAAGTAATTTAAGAACTTCAGCTCTAACTACCTCTTTCATATATGGATTTAATCTTCTTTGAGGTTGTTGAGATGTTTTAGCATTATCCTCTAAATGTATTCTATGTGTACAAATTAATGGATTAATACCTTTTATATCCTTTAATGTCCATCCAATTGCACTTTTATGCCTTTTAAGTACTTCTATCAACATACCTTCTTGTTCTTTGGTCAGGGATGAGGAAATTACCACCGGAGAGCTTTGTTCTTCTCCAAAAAATGTGTACTTCAACCCATTAGGTAATGGCTTTAGTTCTAGTGTGGGTACTTCTTCATGGGTATCATCATTCATGGGTTTTATCTCTTCGAATTTCTGCTTCAATCCGTTGTATTCCATTACCTGTGAACAATCAAGTAAAGAACATACTTCACAAATATCATTATCTAATTGTGTACCTGAATCAAAGGAATTAATTAAACAAATTTCTAATGGGTCAGAAGAACTCCTGATTTGAAGATGATCATCTATAATGGCCTCAATCCATTCAATCTCTTCCTTGTCATCATAAACTTCATGTGGTTGCTTGCACATGTTGAAAACATTAAGCTCCAGTGTCATATTTCCAAATGTTAGCTTCACCACTCCATTTCTATAATTTATCAAAGCATTAGATGTTGCTAAAAATGGGCGACCCAAAATAACAGGAACTGACTTAGAACTATCAACCATAGGTTCAGTTTCCAAGACAATAAAATCCACAGGATATATGAATTTATCAACTTGTACCAACACATCTTCTACTATTCCTTTTGGAATTTTAATTGATCTATCGCAAGTAGAAGAGTTACGAGTTGGTTTTAACTCACCAATATTGAGTTGTTTGATAAACCGAATATGGAAGCAAATTAACACTAGCACCAAGATCAAGTAAAGCTCGTTCAATTTTATGTTCACCAATAATGCATGAAACTGTAGGACAACCAGAGTCTTTATATTTCAACTCATTATTGTTTTGAATAATGGAGCTTACCTGTTCAGTTAAAAAGGCATTCTTTTTTACATTATGTTTCCTTTTAACAGTGCACAAGTCTTTCAAAAATTTGGCATAACAAGGAATTTTTTTGATAGCATCTAACAGAGAAATATTGACCTTCACTTGTTTAAAAATTTAAAAAATGTCACTGTTATGATTCACTTTACTTGAATTGTTTAATGTTTGAGGAAATGGGGGTGAAAGAAAGGGTTTGGTCTCCTTTTGACTAGGTGACTTATCAACCCCTTCCTCATCTTTGGGAATTGACTCATCATCTTTATCAAAAAGTTCAGGAATTTGTTTTTCAACAACCTTTCCACTCCTAAGAGTTATCACTGAGTTGACTTGATCCATTTTTTGACTTTCTGAACTACCCTCATTTAGGCTAAACTGACCCTTGGGATTTGGTTGAGGTTGAGAGGAAAACTTTCCTTTCGCATGAATGGCAAGTGCAGAAGAAAGTTTAGCAAGAGTGTCTTTTATGTCAATCATGGCTTGAGTGTTTTGGTTATTGATGGCCTCTTATTTTTCCATGAATGCATGCAATGTTCCTTCAAGGTTTTTCCTATATGGTCGGACATAGGGTGCATATCCTTGAGGATTTTGAGAATCTTGCTGTGCTTGAGGAGGTGGTGGTTGCATGAATTGTGCCTGGTTGCTGTTCCTCCAACTGAAATTCGGGTGATTTCTCCATCCTGGATTGTATGTATCTGAAAAAGAAGAAGTGAATGACTTTTTAAAATTATTCATTGCATTTACTTGCCCATGCACAACTTCTTTAAAAATAGAAATTTTTGGACATTTATTTGTTGAGTGTCCCAATTTATCACAAATGCTACAAATTTCTTCATTTTGCACAGATTTGATTTCTTTTACTTTCCATGATTTCATGGCTTCAACCTTTCTAGCCAAACTGGCGAACCTAGCATTTAAATCTTCTTCTTGACTAAGATGATATTTTCCTTTACTAGCATTTTTAAGGTTAGATCTAATTGAATTTTCAGAAGGATTAGTACCATGCCAAGATTGAGAAATTTCAGCCAAATGGTCTAAATAGTCTAAAGCTTCATCAGGTTCTTTATCAAGAAACTCACCATTGCACATTGTTTCCACAAATTGTTTAGTTTCAGTTGTTAACCCTTCATAAAAGAAGCTTATAGTGCGCCATTTTTCAAAACCATGATGTGGGCAAGAATTCAACAAATCTTTAAAACGTTCCCAACTTTGAAAATATGCTTCATTTGAATTTTGGGAAAAATTTTGGATTTGTCTTTTCAAAGCATTGGTTTTATGTATTGGAAAAAATTTCTTTAAAAACTCACCTTGCATTTCTTACTATGTGCCAATTGATCTTGGTTTCAAAGTGTTAAGCTAAGCTTTTGCTTTATCTTTTAAAGAAAAAGGAAACAATTTAAACTTAACAACCTCTTCAGTGCAAGTTTGATAATGAAAAGTAGTGCATACTTCCTCAAATTCTTTTAGATGTAAATATGGGCTTTCAGATTCTAAACCATGGAAATTAGGAAGTAAAGAAATCATACCTGGCTTGAATCTAAAATTATTAGCATTGAGTGGAAAGATAAAACATGATGGACTAGAATTTCGAGATGGTTGCAAATACTCACGCATGGTTCGCAACGGTTGATTTTCATGTTCATCATGCACACTTTCATTTTCAGCCATTGTGTTTGATGTGTGTGATTGTGATTCAGACAAATCAATACATAAAGTGCTAGGATTAACTTTAACTAAACGACCAGAATTTAAATCACGATACCAATTAAGCATAAACAAGTAACTTAAAATATAAAATAAAATGTACAAGTTAGCAGTATAAACCGCCCATTAAATATTAACAAAAGTGTGGTATAAATCAACCACCAAATAAGTTAATAAACAGATAAATTAAAAAGTTAGTATGTAGATAAATTAAAATGTTAAAAGCGAGATAAAGTAAAAAGTTAGATAGTTAGTAAGTTAGTAAACAAAAATAAATGATAGAAAAAAAATAAATGACAAAAAATAAAAAACAAAAAAATAATAAACCGCAGAAAATAAAATACAAAAAAAAAAAAGTGCAAAAAGTAAATTTAAAATATGAAAACCAAAGAATCGGTTAGCCGGAATTTTGCTCCGGCGAGAGAGAAGAGAAGAAGAAAGATTATTTCATTAATGAGTAAAGATTATAGAGAAATTAGGGAGAGTTTCCCCCACTAAGTTAGTACGTTAGTAAGTACAAAGGAAAAAAAATTAAAAGAGTAGAATATATATATACAAAATATTTACACCATAAATTTGTTCTTCAAATCAAGTCCCCGGTAACGGTGTCAAAAACTTGATGTGGATTTAAAAGTTGCATTTGCAAACCTAAGTACAGGTTGACTCAAATAATAAATTTCTCGGTGAGTCCGATATCGATCCACAGGGAATTGTTAAAGATTAAGGTGAAGTAAATATTTTGTTACTATAATTAAAATTATTTACTTAGGTAAAAAGATTCACTCTTGGTAAATAAAGTAAAGGTAAGATTAATTCTTTTTATAACTCAATTAGAATCCTCGCAACATGGAGGTTCCAATCGAAAAATACAACATTAAAAGTCCATTTAAAATAATATACGTAATTATATTATGTTTCATAAAAATATTACCACCACTTATAAATGGGTTAAAGCATTCATTGTGCTAATATTTTATCTACAATAAATCAAGAACTCCTCTTTACAAATATGGTTTCTAAATTATAAGAAACAAATTATAATATGTATAATGGTTACTAGAAAATATAAATTATTTAAGCACAAGAGAAGAATAAATCTAACCTTATTTTATTACCAAGAGCTTCACCCTTTCATCCAAGTAAAATGAAACTTAGTTACTCATAGATAAGAATAAAGAAAGAGAGAAAAAGAAGAAGAAGAACATGACTTTAATTTAGAACAAAGGAAAATTACTACAAGAAAACCTAATAACAAAATGACATCATTTTGGTAACTAACACATAACACCCCCAATGATCTGCTAAGGTCCCCTTTTATAGAGGATTAGAAATACAAAATGATAAGGGGGTTGAGTCATTAGTGAGTGGATGAGTGAATAATGAGTGGAAAATGCCAAATGACTTTTGGTAAGTGGAAAATTATGGAGATTCCTTGTCTCTGAAATCATTTAGTTCTGAAGTCATTGAATGCGTCAGAATGAGCAAATGTGATCTTCATCAAAGTTGTAGGGCTTGATCTTGGCTTCAAAATGGATACCAAAATCACCTCATTAGGCCACTTATAGCCCAAGATATGGACTAATTACTGCAGAGTATTCAAGCCCAGTTCCAGTACCTCTGTTCTGACTTTCAAGCCCAATATCACCTACTAGACCTCCGATTCTTAAAAAGTCTTCAACATGAAAGTTGTAGATATAGGTCCCAAGTATTCAACATCAAAATTTCAGCTCATTTGACAACCTCTAGCCCGAAATATGGAATGAACAGTGCACATAGGTCAAGTTTGTCGAGAATAAGACTTTCTGGGCTTCGCTTGTACCCCATTGAGTTATCTACTCGTGTGATTGAGCCTTTTAGGTATTCTTGAAAGTTGTAAAACTTTCTATTATCTTTCAAATGCCACTAGAATCACCTTCAAAGACTACTTACAACCCAATATATGGCCCAAATACAGAAACTGTGTAAGACATGAATTATGCTGAAAATTTCAATTAAGTCCAATTTGAGTCTAAACTTACAAAACATAATAAAACTCAATCAATTAAGTACATAGAGAGTGTAAATGACTAAGAATGAAAGCTTATTAATATATCAAATATGTGATCATCAATGGTCAATGTCAAGATTCAACTCCATACTCCCCGTAAATGCAACATAAATTGTTTAAAAATTAGATTGAACCAACTAGTTGATCTACTTGGATCATGAACCGATAATGCTTCCAGTTACAGTATTTTTCGATTCAATCATAATTTAATTACATACTTAATCCGTTAAATGAATTAAATCATAATCCAAAAATCTTGTTAATTTAATATCCTATTCGGGTTTTAAAACATCATCCACTTACCCGACTAGATTAGACTTCTCTTAACATTATGATACAAAATACAATAATATATTCTTTAACACTTGTGCAATCTGGGTTTTCCACAACTGAGGAAGGTTTTTGCAGAATGTACTTTTCTGGTGTCAAAAGATACAATAAGTTTAGCTTTTATAAAATCAATTCCCGTTTTTTATATTGTATGATTTGCCCAGTTGCTTCAAGGACGCTTCTTCATTCATTGGATTACCTATTTAACCAAAAAAAATTCTCATGTCATGGAAGCCTTCTGATTTCCATTCCTTGAGGGTCCATTCACCTGTTCATTTTTTGCGTCAAAGTGATGGAAAGTGTCCATCCAATTCTTCATGGTGTGGTCTTTGCCATTGCTAGTTTTCTCTGGCGTCGGTCAACTACTGAATATCGGGAAGGGAGGGAGTAAAATTGTGCAAACAAATTTCATTATTTATGCCACATATACCAATCATGGCCAAATTTCATTTGTTTATGTGCTGAAGTGTTGAAAGAGCACAGGAAAGATGCCCTTTCTGATGTTATTTTCTGGCATAAGGTACTATTTATCGTTTGCACTTGCAGATTTTACTGGATGACTGATATCTGATATTAGCAGTCTTTCATGTTTTTTAGCTGTTGGCGTCTGTGCGTGTTTTTTTCAATTGTAGAAATTCCTGTTTGTGTTAGTATCTTTTTCCACTTGATGTTATACATACCGGAAAAAATAAAAGTTGGATTTTGTTATCATGATTTTTACTTCCAGAAAAAAATTAAAAGAAAAAGATATTTGACTTGCCTTGGGCTACGTTTCTTCAGCTTAGGACCGTCTTCTGACTTTGATGTAACTTGGATTGGATGAACCTTTCCTTGTTTTACTAATTTGGTTAGATATTGAATTCTTAAGGGCACATAAAAAAAACAAAAAAAGACAAAAACAAAACAAAACTGAAGGGACCATATTATCTAATGCTTCCAGGAATGCTCTTGCAAAGGATGAACTAGGCCTGGAAATACTGCAGATTTCACTGCCCACCACTCTGGCTTTAGCAGCAGATCCTATTGCTTCTCTGATTGATACTGCTTTCATAGGCCACATAGGTCTGTTTTACAATTTTCTTTAGCATTTCTCTAGAAAATTGGTTGACTGATACACTAACGTTGTAGCTTTTTATGATGCTATCTGTTTGGGGATTGACTCTTTTCATATGCATAAGCTGTGTCCAAAGTTCAGTTCCAAGCTTACACTAAGCTACTGGTTGGGGACTGGAGCCTATGAAATGTTATAGTTGAAGAAACATTTTGGTTACTAATATTGTTAATGCTGATAAACAAGAGAACACAAGCACATTGATTTTGGGTAAACAAGGCTACAACTATGTGAAGGTGAAATGTAAACACTGTAGCATGACACAGAGATTGACATGAAATCTAGAAAAGTATGATAAGTCCTGGAGAATAGAGAGTAGGCTGCATGTGTACCAGGGGTCTGTCGAAGCGAAACATTGAATGTCTTATTTATCATACTGATAGACATGGTTATCATATGTGTAACAACGTACTTAACTAAGTCCGAGTATTAACAGCCTCTCTCTTTCTGTCCTTTTAAGTTTTTCAACTAATTCAATGGATGGAACAATGCTAAATATTTTCCATGAACTGTTAGATCTATTACATATGCTGTGACAAGTCCTCTTTCATAAATTTGGTCATTTATCAATCATTAGCTTGTTTGGACTGCTGTTCTAAACAGGATTAACACTAATGACATGCTTCAAAAATGCAGGCCTCTCACTGCTTTGTCTCCAAATATGTGTATTATGTGTGGTTTTGATTTGGAATCCTGGACTCATCTCTTTTTGCATTGTTTTGTGGCTAATTATCTTTGGAATAGACTTTTTGGGATCTTTGGAGAGTCTTGGGTATGCCTGATGGATTTGCATCTTTTTCTCCTTACCAAGTTCAGAGGTTTTGGTGCTCGTAAAGATGCAAAGATCTTGTGGCAGTGCTCTGTTTATGCTGTTCTTTGGTGTATTTGGTTGGAAAGGAATGCTAGAATCTTCAAGGACTCTTTTTTGACTCTAGACTTCATTTGGGATAGGGTTACTCTTTTGGCATCCCTTTGGTGTTCTGCTCATGGTCTTTTTAGTGGTGTTTCTTTGGTAGACATGCAAAGGGATTGGCATGCCTTGTTGCATGTTTTTCCCACATAAGTTTTAGTTGTTTCTTTTTCTTTTTTTCTTTTTTTGTGAGGATTCCTTATCCTCTTTCTTTGTACTCTCTTCTTCTCATCTAATTATATTTCTTTTTTTATAAAAAAAAATCAATCATTAGCTTGTGATTGAACTGCATCTAGTTATATTGTGAAATATTATTTTGTAGGTCCTGTGGAGCTTGCTGCTGTGGGAGTTTCAATTGCTATTTTCAATCAAGTCTCCAAAATTGCAATAATTCCACTAGTCAGTGTTACAACCTCTTTGGTTGCCGAGGAAGATGCTGCTGAGAAATTACAAACTCAACCATTAGAAAAAGAAATGCTGATCAAGGTCTCTTCTGTTAATGAGGAAATAAAGTTGGAAGTAGAAGAACAGATAGAGCAAGCTGGTATTTATTTTATTTTATTAATTTTTTTTAAAAAAATTTTAATAGCTCTCAACTTGTATTCAACAGAATCAGCCCTTGGAGTGAAATACTTACAGCTTAAGATAACCCTCCAAGACATTTTTCTTTCAACCTGTAAACTTTCCTGGATTAATCTATCAACATTAATTTTTTTTTTCTTTTGAGGTAGATCCTGAATGCAGCTCATCATCAACAAATATTGACAGAGTAGCAAAACTTGGCCATGACAAAAGCTATATTCCATCAGCTTCATCAGCAATAGTTATTGGGGGCGTGCTTGGGGTCGTACAAGCTCTCTTTCTCATTTTTACAGCTAAACCGATCTTGAATTACATGGGCCTTGATTCTGTGAGTCCTCTCTTAAGAAAGCTATCAGAATTATGTATGAAACAGATGTTAACTTCAATACGAGATTAAATCCGTCTTTCTTGTCACATGGGCTGATTTAATAATTGTTTGAAGGTTTCTTTATCTAATTATGCTTCGAATTAATTTCATAATCTATATCATAATTCAGAAAGCACATTAGTTGTCTTGAATTTTGATTTCTGGCTATATGTCATCTTTGAAGACTTTTGTCTCTTTTTAACTACCTTGCTATTCTGTGTAAAATGACTGCCATGTTTATTTTTTCATGCAGAATTCTCCGATGTTAAAACCAGCGCAACAATACTTAACATTGAGGTCATTTGGAGCACCAGCTGTTATTCTTTCTATGGGAATACAAGGAGTTTTTCGGGGAATCAAAGATACAAGAACTCCTTTATATGCTACAAGTACACCATTCCTCTCTTTCCATTGGACCAGTATCTCTATCCAGTTCATTATGATGATACCAGATCAGTTTTAGATGGTAGTTAATGATGTGACTCTCAATTGGATAAAATCACTTCCTTCAGTGTATCAATTTTAACATTTTCTCTTAATCTCAAAATATTATGTCCTCTTTGTGAATAGAAGATCACTTAGAGATTGCCATTTCCAGAATTTAGTGTGTTCTAAGACTATGACTGCAACATAAGAGAATATTACAGGAGAACTTTAGATTATAATCAGATTATCAGTTGTTGAGTTTATATTTGTGGTCAAGTAACGAAGTGATTGTCCAAATATCCAATCAACAACAGTGATGCTATGAAAGGGGAAAAAAAAAAGGTGCTGACATGTCAATTTGTTTTTCTATTTTAGTTAAAAAATAAGGGATTCATTAACATTTTGTGTATTAAGTATGTTGTTTTATATATATCCATTCAAGCTTCTTGAATCAGATCTAGATACAGTTTAGAGAATTAGTGGAAATCAATTAGACTTTACTTCTCAATATAAAATGAAGTATGCCCTATTATCATTCAGTAATTTGTGAAGTTTAACTGCAGTTATGGGAGATGTAGCAAATATCATTTTAGACCCATTACTTATGTTCATACTCCGGTTGGGAGTCAGTGGTGCAGCCATTGCCCACATTATCTCCCAGTAAGTTCACCTTTAGTATTCATTTCTAATTCTGGATGTGTCATCACAGACTTGATATTCCAATTGAGAAGTCATGTTTCACTTCTGTTTCTCATTTCGTTAACTTGGGATGTGATTTAATAGGTACTTGATTTTGTTGGTGCTATTGTGGAGTTTAATGAAACAAGTTGATCTCCTGCCTCTGAGTATCCGAGACTTTCAATTTGGGAAGATTCTAAAAAATGGTTATAATTTCTATTTATGCCTTTTGTATTTTCAGAATCTCCTGGTTCCTAACTTCTTATAATTTAGCAGCTGAACCTGCATGTTAATTATTTTGTCTAGAGAGGCTTTAAAAATTTGACCTACAGGGACTGCAGTGGACTTCTTGCTTATCTGAACTTTACATTCTATTAATAAAATAAGTCTGCCTGCCTGCAGAAACTCTTTCATATCTGATAGCCATTTTCTGGCTGAAGTTACATTTTATCTTGGTGAAGTCTTTATATCAGTTGCTGTCTTTATTTTTTATGCATATCTTTTTGTTAATGATCCAAAAGCCTACTCCTTGTTTCAGAAACTTATTTCACAGTTCTCATGTAAGAAGAATGTCATCTGTAATGTGTAGATTTTTATTTTTTTTCTGAAAACTGTAGCTCTGGCTTTATGTTTATAACGAGTGAAACTAAAATTTTGGTTGCAGTAGAAGTTGAATGATCTTATCCTGATATTGAATGTTCCTTTTTTTTTTTCTTTTTTTTTTTTTAAATCACAAAACTAACCATGGTCCTAATTTGCAAAGTTGATTTGGATCTTGTTGCACCTCGGCACCTCCTATTGCAATTGAATGTTAATTGTCAAGACAAACGCAAGACTCCTAATTTGTTCGGCTTTCTGATCTGAATCTGAACAATGCTCTTTTCCTTTGTCATAAATTTCAGGGAAAGAGAACTGTGTTTTGGGCTTCTAACACATGCTTTTAGCTATTGCTTGTTGAATTTGATCAATCTCTTGTAGACTTAGACTGGAAATATGTTTGATATATTCTCGAGCACAAATCTCTGATTCTGTTTTCTTCCCATGGTTGTAGGGTTTCTGTTATTGGTGAAAGTTGCTGCTGTAACGTTCTGTGTGACCTTGTCAGCATCCCTAGCAGCAAGGCAAGGATCAACAACCATGGCTGCGTTTCAAATCTGCTTGCAGATTTGGATGGCAACCTCTTTACTTGCTGATGGATTGGCTGTTGCTGGACAAGTAAGAAATTAATTCTTTATGAAAATATAATTTAGTTTTTATTACATGCTTTTGTTGCATCCTAGATTGGTGGGATGTAGAATTACTATTTGTTGTCAAGCACAAATATTGTACTAAAAACTAAAATTCAAATGACTTGGGATACTCAAGATTACATATAAGCCTACAACCAAGGAAATGAAACATAAATTATAGAAGCAACTAGCAAAGTGACTCCATTCAGTAAATCTATAGCTTAATGTCATCCCTGAGAATTGCAAGAAATCAAGCAGCAAAAATACTGACTTAGCTACTAAGTCACGTTTTAGATTTATTAGTTAGTTTGCATGCCAACACCATTGCCAATTGTTTATTGTTTGAATAAAGCCATAAACCTATAAAGAAAAAAATTAATTTGAAATAAATATGAAGGGAAGCCATTCACCAAGAAAAAGAAGTGAAGGCAAACCATAAAATTCCCAGAAAAAACGTGCTATATCTAATGTTAGGCAAAGAAAATTATGATAATTAACAGTGGGGTCAATCATCAATGCATGATTGATGGGGAGTCTGGCATCAAAGGTGTGCTAGCCTGCTAGGTTATAAAGGGATATATCGGTGATTGTAGGGGACTATTAATTGTAGCCAGACTTTTTTTTCCTAGTTATGACATGTGTCAAAGCCAATCTTGGCACCTTGGCATGTGTCTGAAGACACTATGACACGGATTCATTGGATCTTCTATACCATGGCTGTAATGCCTGTTTAAAACATATACAAATCTCCTAGGTGATTGCATTTGGTGATTTTCTTCAAGCTTCTGTGTTACATGTGCCTCAGAATCATCACTAATTGCATGCATCCTCACGTGCTCTTTGTGATATCTATCATCATTTGGCTATCAATCTTCACTCTAGATTATTCTATTTATTCAAAAATATGTTCCTATTATACATTCAAACCGATGTAGACTATAATGAAAGACTCTTTTCAGACCATTCTTGCAAGTGCATTTGGAAGAAGGGATTACAACAAGGTCATCACATCTGCTTCACGTGTGCTGCAGGTATTTCAACTTGTTACCCTTCATATTATTTAGTTAGCTATTCATGTTCTTAGTTCACTTATGACTTGAATCATTTGATCATGCAGCTTGGCTTGATTCTAGGGCTGGTGCTCTCATTCCTTCTTTTTAGTCTACTACCATTTGCTTCCAGGTTATTTACAAATGACATCAATGTTCTGCAGCTTATCAGTATTGGCATTCCAGTAAGTAGTATCCCTATGCTTATAGAATTGCTTCCAGGTTATTTACAAATGACATCAATGTTCTGCAGCTTATCAGTATTGGCATTCCAGTAAGTAGTATCCCTATGCTTATAGAATAAGAGTACTCTCTCTTCCTAGCAATATATTGGTTGCCCAAATTAGAAAACCTGATCTTTTTTCTTCTTTTTTTCTTGATGACTACTTGACTAGTATGTTGCAGCTACTCAACCCATCAATGCTTTGGCATTTGTTTTTGATGGAGTCAACTATGGAGCTTCAGATTTCACATACTCTGCTTACTCAATGGTAAGTCTAGAAAATTATTGCTTCAGTTCAAATCAAAGCAAGTATCTGAGATGGTGTTCGTGAGTCATGAATGTTGATCAAACTTACTTTGGCTTTGGCTTTGAAAACAAGAAAAAGAAAAATATTATGAATATTGATTGACTAGTGAAATCCTTTTATCTTTTCTTTTTTACTTTGAAAAAATCATAGTAAGGTCCCCCCCCCCCCCACTTTTTTATTCTGCTGTGAATCAGTTTATCTCTCTCTGGCTTATGTATTTGCCATATTACTCCCAGATTATGGTGGCATTGGTGAGCATATTTAACTTATATATGTTATCCTCAAGCCATGGCTTTACTGGTATCTGGATCGCTTTGTCTATTTACATGAGTCTAAGGACATTTGCAGGCTTTTGGAGGTAACTTCTTTCGCTATGCATGAAAGATTATCAGTTTGAGTCATCTGTTGTCAAGCAATATTATAGGAAAAATTGTTCTTTCACTTCTCATGCAACCTACATTTCATTCCAAATAGAAAGGAAATTTAATAAAAATATTAACCATAACAAATTATGGTATAATGTATATGACGGAGGACTAAAAGGATGTAGCTTCTATGAACTTTGATTTGCAGGATAGGTACTGGCACAGGACCTTGGATCTTCCTTAAGGAAAACTATGCACTACTCAAATAGTTCCATGCTATTACTATAATATTATGAATTTTGATATTCAGAGTCTCGTGCACAGCACAATCCACATTGAAGAGAATACTTCCATCATGGAGTACCAATGGCAGTGAGTATTTCCTTTGTTGCCAGAGGCTGCTCTTTCCAAAGGGTTATTTTTATTTCAAATTATTCCTTCACTCCATAAGATTATGTATATGAAAGACAATGTCAAGAGATGAAATTTTATGAAAGAGCAAAAATATATCTGCATTTTTTATTGAACATAAATATATAGATTTTTCGTTTTCAATTGAAAGGCCTTAAACATCTATTTAAAGAGGTTGAAACGATAGCGTTGAACTGATCCTCATAGTATAGGACGTCCCAGATTGAGAAGGATGCAAAGCAGAGTGTTGATCGCATGCTTGGGACTTGACAAGTGATCTAGGAGGCATAAGGATCGCTATGAAATCATTTCGTTGAAGAGAATGATTCTGTTAAGATATTCAAAAGATGGCAGATGGTGATATGCACCCTATTAACTTATGGTGCATCATGCACCCTAAAAAATATCTGTAATTACAGGTTACCATGCTTCTTCAGCCAGTCACCAGAGCTCCATTGTCAGCAATGCCTTCACTGCAGACTTTGCCGTCAATGGGGCTACCCTCCTCCCACCCCCTCGGTCTCGTGGTGGTCAGATTTGACTTCTGGTGGCCAGATTTGATAGAGATGAACTGACTTGAACGAATAGGGGAAGACGTGGTGGTTGAAGGAGGTGTGTAATGCCTCAAAACTAATACTACAAGTATATCCAAATTGTACAAAAATATTTAAGATTAGATACGTCACAACTAACTATTATTTTCTTTGATAATTAATTATACTAATTCTATTACTTATTTGAGCTTTGTGAGGGTTAATAATATTTTCAAATATAAACATATACCTGAAATGTCTGATTCTATACTTGATATGTATAAGTCACACTGACATTAATAGTTCATATAATCTAGTACATTAATGTTCAAGTGTTACAAACCAAGCCTTTATAAGCATATGTACATACAAACTATATATAAGTCATTGCATAATTATAGTACATGGCAATGGTAAAAAAGAATAGATAATCCTATACTACATCCACATCTTCACTTTTACTCTATAGGTGGGTCTCGTGCTAAAATTATCATGGAAAAGTGGTGAGAATTCTACAAATTCTCAATAGTTCTAATATATAAAATATCATCATAATAACTCTAATTGTTTTGGGAAAATCAAATCAATATTTAAAGTATCACATAGAAAGGTGGATAAAGCCAAAATAATTCCTTTCTCTTCCCTAGCCAGAAATTCAATTTTATTCATTAATCAACAACATATATTCCAATAATACAACTAGTTTCAACACATCTTCAGTAAGTTATAGTTTCCATCAAGAATATATCAAGTATAAATCGTAACTCACTATCATTAGAATATTTATATTCTTTCATGATGCAAATACTCATTATCAAATCTATGATTCATATAAACAAGATCTTCATGATGATGTGGAAATGCTCAAACATGTATAAACCTTTCATTAGTGCTCATTAATTATCATCTTTCGAAGCGTATTCTCAAGAACCATGTTCCTTTAAATCACTAGGTAGAGAGGGAATGTCACATCCTCACACTACTAAACACTCGGTAATAGTCGACTTATCAGGCCTGAGTACTTATCCTATATATAACAGTACTTTATTACACAGCACTACCCTAGGTAACCCTGGCCAAATCTATAAGGAATCACATCTAAGGATTTAAGATTGCCCACTTATAAGGATCATTTCCAAAATCCGATATTGGTCAAATGAATCAGTGGGCTACCCTTCATAAGGGAATAGAAACTAAGGATCACCCCCATTTGAAGATCATATAAAAAATCTTTTAAACTTTGAGCACATTACATATCAATTCGATACTAGCTCAACTTTAACAATTTAAAGGAGTAATTCATAATTCATTATTCAATACTAGCTCAACTTTAACTTTATAAAGGAGCAAATCATTTTCTAGTACACCTTAAAAATAAAACAAGTGTACATCTCAATTTATCTCATCACATCAATATATCTAGTGCACAATATCATCATTTCACTAGTTTATCAAGTGCACATTCATGATACAAGTCACTTCACTTAGTGAACTTAATCAAATCTCTTCACATTATATAGTAAAGAACTCTATTTACTCAAAATAGGGGACTGATAATCGATTATCATACTATGGCAATCGATTATTACTATCCAGTAGTAACATTTTGTAAGTTGATAATTGATTAGCATCTCTAGATAATTGATTACCTCATGCTAGTATTAGCATTCTGTAAGTTGATAATCGATTAGTACATCTGGATAATCGATTCTCATTGTAACACCCCAGATTTTTGTTATTTTACAGTAATGACTAAATTGCACTATTTTGTGTTTCCTGTATGATATAAAATTATTTTGACTGTTCTGAGATTATTTTTGATCGTTGTGTGAGATTTGCTATGAGTCAGGAAAATAATAATTTTCGGGCTGGGGAAAATCTTATTTGACTTATTCGGATATTTTACTAAACTCGAATCTGAGAGACATGAAATACAATCTTTTAATTTTTAAAATTTATCTGTGAAATAAAAATATTTCACGAAAAAATATTCGTTGTTTAATTTACAGCAGCTTCTAATACCGAGTAATGGACTCGGTATATTTTATCTGTTAGAAAATAGATTAAGAATAATTTTTATAATTTACTTTAAAATGAACTAATAGGAATGAGTAGACTTTTTCTAGACCAATAGAAAATTGTCAATAAAATTGGTTGGACTAGTTGCTAATTAACTAGGATAACTAACTAAGTTACTTTAAATAGTTTAATTTGTAACTAAATAACCTAACCTAATTAACTTACTATCTAATTAAGATGTAACTAAAACTTAATTGAAGTCAAACCTAGTTACTAAGTTCCCTAGAGTCCCACGGCCATGAAGGCCTTTTCTACCATGTTCTAGGTTCATCTAAATGACCACTTGATGACCATTTTGTGACCTAAGCCATGTGTGCACCATGTGAGACCATGTGAGTGAATTCTTATCACATTAAGCTACTCTCCATGCACTACACAGCTGCACACTTTCATATAGCTATCCATTTGCATTTTTACCACACTTTGACATATCAAGCTTTCATCTTTTCTCTCAAATATTCAAGAACAACGAAGAACACTTAACCATTTCTCTTCTCTTTTTCTTTGTGAACCCCACGGCCTCAACCTCCAAACCATACCTCTCCACTTCTAAAATATCATTTCTTCTTACTTTCTAAAGCTAAACCTTATTCTAAACACTTTTCTTTTAGTAAGTTTTGTCAAAATCCTACTCTAAGTACACTAAAAATCAAGCTTTAGCTTACTACTCTAAAGGTAATCTTTTGATTCTTTGATTTTAAGATAGGTTTTTAATTTTCTAGACCATGATTGATCCATGGTTCTTTGTTCTTAAGCTTTGTTTATGACTTTAGAATTTGTTTAAGATTTTTAGGGTTTTTGTTTGAAGCACACGAAATCAAGAGAGAGGAGGAGTTTGAAGATTTTGTCTCCCTTAAGGTAAGAGGAAGATTAACCTCATCAACTATATGTTAGTGGTAAGGAAATGGGTTGTTTGTGGTAAAAAATCTATAAGGATTTATTCACTTAATCTTCTATGCTTTCTTTTTTTGTGTTTGTTATGTTTTTGGCTTTGAAAATATGATTGCATGTGTGCTTGTATGCTTATAGCTTTGATAATATGCTTGTATGCGTGATTTAGAAAGCATGAAAAAATTTATGTGTAATATAAGAGGTGAATCACATGAAGGATTTGTTGTATGAAGGTCCAAAAGGGCAGAGAAGATGGTTGGAATTCTTAAAAGATTATGATTTTCAACTCCAATATCACCCCAGAAAAGCAAACGTTGTAGCAGATGCTTTGAGTCGAAAGATGCTCAGTGTTTCTGCTATGATGATTGAAGAGGAAAAATTGATTGAACAATTTAGAGATATGTGGTTGTTAGTGGAATTGTCACCTGGAAGGATGCGTCTGAACATGGTCACTATTCTGAATGATCTATTGGAGGAAATTCGAGAGAAACAGGAGGATGACCAGTTTTTGTAGAATGAGAGAGAATTTTTGAAGCAAGGCCATAAGGGAACCGTTGAGGAAGGATCTGATAGGGTCTTAAGGTTCAAAGGCAGGATTTGTATACCCGATGATTCCGAGCTTAAGAAGGCAATTCTTGGTGAAGCTCATACTAGCATATTGAGTATACATCCTGGGATGATCAAGATGTATCAAGATTTAAAACGTTTGTTTTGGTGGCCTGGAATGAAGAGAGATGTTGCTGAATATGTAGCATCTTGTCTAGTATGCCAGAAAGCAAAGGTTGAGCATCAAAGACCGGCAGGCATGTTACAGCCCCTTACTATTCCAGAATGGAAATGGGATAGTATTGCAATGGATTTTGTCACTAGTTTGCCAAAGACTAGAAAATGTTATGATTCTATTTGGGTCATTATTGATCAACTTACAAAGTCTGCTCACTTCTTGCTAATCAATATTAAGTATCCAATGGAGAAGTTGACCCAGTTGTACATTGGTGAAATAGTTAGACTTCACGGTGTACCTACTAGTATCATATCTGACAGAGATCCAAGGTTTACATCGAGGTTTTGGCAAAGTTTACATGAAGCAATGGGGACTAAACTGCATTTGAGTTTAGCTTATCATCCACAGACAGATGGACAAACAGAGAGGACTATACAATCTCTAGAGGATCTACTAAGAGCTTGTGTGTTAGAACAACGAGGGAGTTGGGATGAATTCTTACCTTTGGTGGAATTCACCTACAATAACAGTTTTCACTCAAGCATAGGGATGGCACCCTATAAGGCACTTTACGGACGATGATGCCGAACACCCTTGTGTTGGTATCAAGATGGGGAAAGTATGACTGTTGGACCCGAAATGGTGCAGCCAACAACAGAGAAGGTAAAAATGATTTAAGAGAAAATGCGGGCAACTTAGAGCAGACAGAAAAGCTATGCTAATCAACGAAGAAGACCTCTTGAATTTGAGGAAGGTGAGCATGTGTTTTTGTGAGTCACACCTACGACTGGTGTTGGCAGGGTTATAAAGTCCAGAAAACTCACTCCTAAATTCATTGGACCTTATCAAATTCTTCGTCGGATAGGTCCAGTTACATATCAAATAGCTTTACCACCTTTTCTTTCAAATCTTCATAATGTTTTCCACGTATCCCAATTGAGGAAGTATATCCCCGATCCTTCACATGTTATACAGCCCGATGAAGTGCAATTGAAATAAAATT
The DNA here is from genome assembly GCA_029884595.1 of Ormosia semicastrata. Taxonomy (NCBI): domain Eukaryota; kingdom Viridiplantae; phylum Streptophyta; class Magnoliopsida; order Fabales; family Fabaceae; genus Ormosia; species Ormosia semicastrata. The sequence continues at coordinate 66,552,067 of JAQQTO010000061.1, read as the reverse complement.
TGACGTATAAGGCACTTCTTGTTAGGATTGAAGACAGGAGGGTAAAGCAACTCAGGGGCAAAGCAATTCCGTTAGTGAAAGTGATCTAGAATGAGACGACCAGAGATGCTACTTGGGAAATGGAGGAGAAAATGAGGGAACAGTATCCTCAGTTGTTTTAATGTATGATGAATTTCAGGGATGAAATTCTTTTTAGAGGGGGAGAATTATAACACCCCAGATTTTTGCTATTTTACAGTAATGACTAAATTACACTGTTTTGTGTTTCCTGTATGATATAAAATTATTTTGACTATTCTGAGATTAGTTTTGATCGTTGTGTGAGATTTGTTCCGGGTCAGGAAAATAATAATTTTTGGGCTGGAGAAAATCTTATTTGATTTATTCGGAGACGGGAGATCTTACTAAACCCGAATCTGAGAGACATGAAATACAATCTTTTAATTTTTAAAATTAATTTGTAAAATAAAAATATTTCACAAAAAAATATCTGCTGTTTAATTTAGAGCAGCTTCTGATACCGAGTAATGGACCCGGTATATTTTATCTGTTAGAAAATAGATTAAGAATAATTTTTGTAATTTACTTTAAAATGAACCAATAGGAATGAGTCAATATTAGTGGTTAGACTTTTTCTAGACCAATAGAAAATGGTCAATAAAAATGGTTGGACTAGTTGCTAATTAACTAGGATAACTAACTAAGTTACTTTAAATAGTTTAATTTGCAACTAAATAACCTAACCTAATTAACTTACTATCTAATTAAGATGTAACTAAAATTTAATTGAAGTCAAACCTAGTTACTAAGTTCCCTAGAGTCCCATGGCCATGAAGGTCTTTTCTACCATGTTCTAGGTTCATCTAAATGACCACTTGATGACCATTTTGTGACCTAAGCCATGTGTGCACCATGTGAGACCATGTGAGTGAATTCTTATCACATTAAGCTACTCTCCATGCACTACACAGCTGCACACTTTCATATAGCTATCCATTTGCATTTTTACCACACTTTAACATATCAAGCTTTCATCTTTTCTCTCAAATATTCAAGAACAACTAAGAACACTTAACTATTTCTCTTCTTCTTTTCTTTGTGAACCCTACGGCCCCAACCTCCAAACCATACCTCGCCACTTCTAAAATTTCATTTCTTCTTACTTTCTAAAGCTAAACCTTATTCTAAACACTTTTCTTGTAGTAAGTTTTGTCAAAATCCTACTCTAAGTACACCAAAAATCAAGCTTTAGCTTACTATTCTAAAGGTAATCTTTTGATTCTTTGATTTTAAGACAAGTTTTTAATTTTCTAGACCATGATTGATCCATGATTCTTTGTTCTTAAGCTTTGTTTATGACTTTAGAATTTGTTTAAGATTTTTAGGATTTTTGTTTGAAGCACATGAAATCAAGAGAGAGGAGAAGCTTGAAAATTTTGTCTCCCTTAAGGTAAGAGGGAGATTAACCTCATCAACTATGTGTTGATGGTGAGGAAATGGGTTGTTTGTGGTGAAAAATCCATAAGGATTTATTCACTTAATCTTCTATGCTTTCTTTGTTTGTGTTTGTTATGTTTTTGGCTTTGAAAATATGATTACATGTGTGCTTGTATGCTTATAGCTTTGATAATATGCTTGTATGTGTGATTTAAAAAGCATGAAAAAAAAATTTATGTGTAATATAAGATGTGAATCACATGAAGGATTTGTTGTATGAAGGTCTCAAAGGGCAGAGAAGATGGTTGGAATTCTTAAAAGATTATGATTTTTAACTCCAATATCACCCTGGAAAAGCAAACGTTGTAGCAGATGCTTTGAGTCAAAAGATGCTCAGTGTTTTTGCTATGATGATTGAAGAGGAAAAATTGATTGAACAATTTAGAGATATGTGGTTGTCAGTGGAATTGTCACCTAGAAGGATGCGTCTGAACACGGTCACTATTCTGAATGATCTATTGGAGGAAATTTGAGAGAAACAGGACGATGACCAGTTTTTGCAGAATGAGAGAGAATTTTTGAAGCAAGGCCATAAGGCAACCGTTGAGGAAGGATCTGACGGGGTCTTAAGGTTCAAAGGCAGGATTTGTATACCCGATGATCCTGAGCTTTAAGAAGGCAATTCTTAAGGTTCAAAGGCAGGATTTGAAATATCTTAAGAAAATGAAAAATCACAATTTTCAGGGAAATAGTAGAAATACTAATTTTTACAAGGACTATATTGTAATTATTATCTACAGAGGGATTATTTTACAAATATTATTTTAGGAGGGACTAATATGAAAATATTATTTAAACAAGGATTATTATGTAAATATTGTTTAATGAGGGACTATTAGAAAGCATGTAAAAATTTATGTGTAATATAAGATGTGAATCACATGAAGGATTTGTTGTATGAAGGTCTCAAAGGGCAGAGAAGATGGTTGGAATTCTTAAAAGATTATGATTTTCAACTCCAATATCACCCTGGAAAAGCAAACGTTATAGCAGATGCTTTGAGTCGAAAGATGCTCAATGTTTCTGCTATGATGATTGAAGAGGAAAAATTGATTGAATAATTTAGAGATATGTGGTTGTTAGTGGAATTGTCACCTGGAAGGATGCGTCTGAACACGGTCACTATTCTGAATGATCTATTGGAGGAAATTCGAGAGAAACAGGAGGATGACCAGTTTTTGCAGAATGAGAGAGAATTTTTGAAGCAAGGCCATAAGGCAACCATTGAGGAAGGATCTGGCGGGGTCTTAAGGTTCAATGGCAGGATTTGTATACCCGATGATCCTTAGCTTAAGAAAGCAATTCTTAAAGTTCAAAGGCAGGATTTGTAATATCTTAAGTAAATCAAAGAATCACAATTTTTTGGGAAATAGTAGAAATACTAATTTTTACAAGGACTATATTGCAATTATTATCTACAGAGGGATTCTTTTACAAATATTATTTTAGGAGGTACTATTATGAAAATATTATTTAAACAAGGATTATTATGTAAATATTATTTAATGAGGGACTATTATGCAGATAATATAAATAAAAATAGATTTTTGAGAAAAACATTATTTTTGGTTTAAATATGTTAGAAATATTTTACATAATTGAAAATACATTGAAAAATATTTACGCGACTCAAAAATAGTAATTTTAGGCTATGTGATTGAGAAAATACAATAAAACGTTTACGTGATTTGGAAAATCCTTACGTGATTTAAAAACGTATGAAAAATATTTCACAATTTCAAAAATGTGATAATATCGATACGCGATTGAGCGTAAACAGCAGTTTGCTGTCGGGCAGTTATGGTGGGCCCGGTTGAATGGAATATTTATACCGCCAAGATATGGTGAGATTATATGAAATATTGTGAAAATAATAAATATATGTGTGTTTGAATCATACATCATGCATAGAAAAGCGTGTTCATTTATTTGAGTATGGCTGTATGCCTAAGAGATGAATTACACCTAAGTGCGGGTGCGAGTAGACAAGCGTAGGTCACTTGTTGACCTTGGGGGCATCGGGGTGCGTACCTCGCAATGGACAGTTGGTAGCTCTTCTGTTCGTGGGGCAGACCGATGCAAACGCACCAATGATTCGGACCGAGACACTGTCCTATATCGTGATCTAGTGTAGAATGTCTTATCTAATGCCTGATGTGGACTTTTGACAAAATTGATATATTATAGCACTTTTGGCCACGGCAGCCTAGTGACAGACATGTCTTCTGGATCTTCTCTTCGAAACTGTGTTTACCTCCATGGAGTAGGAATTGGTCGATATATATATATATATATTGCGGGTCAGCATATTGATTGGTTATTTAAGTTTATTTAACTTATTATCTGTGATATGACAATATGATTAATGTTTTAATATTGTATGTTGTTTATTTGCTGTCATTTCCTTTACTGCCATACTAGTATTGGCATAGGGGATCTCACCTCGTTATTATTTTATATCTGTTTCATTGTATATGTGTATTAAAGACCGAGAGAATAAGGAAGCAAGGGACCCTGTCTATTTTCAGTAGCAGTTTTCTTTATTTGTTAATACGGCGACAAGACGTCAAGTCTTAGGTTTTATTAGGGTTCAATTCCACGGCGGAGCTGACGCTTGGAGATTTGACTACAATAATGAAAGATTTGTTTATATCGGGGACTTAACTATGACCTTGAGTGGAACCCTAGATGGGATCTTTGTGTTAACTCAACATGCAACTGTGCGGTTGGAATTCACGATACCTCTTCGTGAACTCTGGGGTGGAGTGGTGTCTATCTTTACACCCCAAGAGGATTCTGTCGTATCATCTGCAAGAACTCCTATGAGGCGTCTATATCCGTCTGGGTTCTTCGATGATAATGTAGAGGAGGAGGAGGATCCTTTCGAAAAACAAATCCTTAGGTCTGTTTAGAGTTTTGTTTATTAGTATGTTTGTAGTTTTGCTTTTGAAATTGGTTTGTATTTATGTAAATTATTTGGAACAACGTTTGTAATATTAATGTATATATTTCTTTTGGTGTGTTCATTGCAAGTCTTACTAACGTTTTAATTTAGTTTACTTATTTTATTTTATTCCGCAAGCAAAATTTTAAAATTGACGTTTTTACAAGATTAATTCTTTTACAACTTAGGTAAGTTATATTAGGATTAGTCTCAAATGTGATACCCTACGGTGGGTGTTACAATCATCCACGGACATAGCATTCTGGAAGTTGATAATCAATTATCACCACTGGATAATCAATTATCACTCACAAACATGGCATTCTAGAAATTGATAATCGATTATCACATGTTGATAATCAATTATCATGTGCATTTTTACAATTAGAACACTCTCTTCAATATTGCTATCTCATAAGTATATCTCCTCTATTATTTTTAATCAAGATATCATCATATCTTTATATACTTTCAAGCCAAAACTCACAAAGTTTATCAATAATGAACAATCCATGATATTTCTTATATCATCAACCTCAAGTCCTCAAGTTCTTCAAACATATATACATATATATGCTACCAATACAACATAAATCTCACAAGAAAATTCTTAAACCAAATTATTCATACAAGATTTGAGAGAAGAAGAAGTGATAAGACTAAGGTAGAGATTGCGCAAAACCCCTACCTTTATTCCCTTGTTGATAGAGTTTATCTTTTCTCTCATTGACTCCTCCTAAGCATCTTGTTAATGGTCCCCTTTATCTTTTCTTTCTTCTTTCTCTCTTATCCTCTTTCTTCTACTACTAACCGAGGAAAGTGAGAAAAAAATGTGAGTGTGTGTTTTAGGTGGTCAAAGGCGGTTGAGAGAAAGAAAAGATAAGGACAAAGACTTTTGTTATGTCTTGGTTCAATGAATAGGATTTATCTCTTAGAGATACTTTGATCTTTCATTAATGAGTTTTATAACTTTCATAGGTGTTATAGAAAATCCTAGGACTTCATTCAGTTCCTATACACATCATTTAATAACTATCTATATACACCATTGACAACCATTAGACTCTATTACTCTTCCTTAAGTTAAGATAAACCTAAGGAATTAAAATTATATGCTTACAGGTATCTGCCTTAACATGTAATCATTCTCAGAATAATCTTCATCCTTTATTTGACATCTCCACAAAATCTCATGATTTTCTAAGCTATTCTCCTATTTAATTTGGCCTTTAAACACTCATTCTACTTTATTAACAATGTCAAACTAATTCATTTAATTCCCCAAAAATTTCCACAGCTCATTCTAATTATTTGTATCCTAGAAATAAATTTTTCATATTTATTTTCAACATCTAAACAACTTATGCTAAGTCCTGAGCTAATATGAGCTATTTTTCATGTCCAATGTTGTAGCATTATACCTAAACTAGCTCAGGAAATCACCAAAATTAATAGGTAACTCATACAGGTGTATTTATATGGTACTATAATAATCTTTAAGGTTAATAAGCTAGGGAGGATGTTATAATTCTCCCCTCCTTTTAAAATTTTTTTCCTCAAATTTTAGTTACTTGATATGAAAAGCTCCAAGTAGTCTTGTATCATATTGGACTCTGACTCGCAAGTAGCTTCCTCTAAGTCAATCCCATCTCATACCACCTTCACTAGTGGAATCTATTTTCCTCTGAGTTCTTTGAATCCTCTATCCAAGATCCTTACAGGTCTTATTACATAAGTTAAATCATGTCTTAGTTATACTAATTCATTTTCCAAGATGTGTGAAGGATCTGGATTATATTTTCTGAGTTGAGAGATATGAAAGACATTGTGAAGATTGGACAAACTGGGAGGAAGGGCTATTTGATAAGCAACGAGTTCAATTCTTTTCAAGATTTGAAAAGGATCGAGAAACCGAGGGTTTAACTTTTGAGTTTTCATAATTCTACTAACCTCAGTAGTAGGAATGACTCTCAGAAATACATGTTCTCCTTCCTCAAACTCTAGATGTCTCCTTCTTTTATCCACATAAATCTTTTGCTTACTTTGAGTAGTTGCTAACCTATCCCTGATCATCTTAATTTGTTCTATGGTTTGTTGCACTAGTTCTGGACCTAAGATGGTTTTCTCACCTATTTCATACTAACACAGAGGCAATTTGCATTTCCTGCCATACAATGCCTCATAGAGTGTCATTCCCATGCTGGTGTGATAACTACTATTGTAGGCAAACTCTACTAAAAGTAGAAATCTATCCCAACTACCATGTTGTTATGGCACACATGCTCTAGGCATATCTTCTAGGGTTTGGATAGTTCTTTCAGTCTTTCCATTAATTTGCGGATGGTAAGTTGTACTGAAGCACAATTTAGTCCCAAAATTTTTTTAAAGGCTCCTCAAAACCTAGAAGTAAATCTAGGATTTTTATTAGACACTATACTTGAAGGGATTCGATGCAATCTAACAATCTCTTGTAGATACAACTGAGCTAATTTATCCAAAGAATAATTAGCTTTCATTAGCAAGAAGTGGGCCAGATCTAGTTAATCTATCTACTATGACCCATATCGCATCATAGCTTGATTGGGTTCTTGGCAATCCCATCACAACGTCCATTGAAATACTTTTCCATTTCCATTATGAGATTTCTAATGTTTGCAGAGGTTTTTGGTGTCCTATCTCAACTTTTTGGCAAACCAAATACTTGGATACATACACAACTATGTATGCCTTCATCTTGGGCCACCAAAACAATTCCTTAAGATCTTGATACATTTTTGTTGCACCTGGATGTATTGTGTATTTACTCTTATGAGCCTCTTCCAAAATTTTATCTTTGATTTCAGTATCTTTTGGAATGCAAAGTCTATTCCTAAACATAATCATCCCATCCTCTACTTTACTAAATTCCTTTTGCTTTCCCAACAAAATTTGTTGACTTATTCCTTTTTAGACTTCATCTTTTTCTTGAGCTTCTCTAATTTGAGTTTTCAAGCCACTAGTTATTTCTAATTTACTCATTCAGAGACTATGTGGTGACACAATCACTGTTAGCCTCAAGTTTCTAAAACTTTTCAAAAGCTCTATCTCTTGAATCGTCATTCAGGACACATGTAGAAATTTTCTAATAAGTGCATCAGCTACTACATTGGTTTTACCCGGATGATACTTCAATTCAAAATCATAATCCTTCAAAAATTTATCTTTTCTATCTCATATTTAATTCTTTTTTATCAAATAAATATTTTAAGCTCTTGTGGTCACTAAACACCTCAAACTTAACTTCATACAAGTAGTGCCTCCAAATTTTCAAGGCAAACACAACTGTTGCTAACTGCAAGTCGTGAGTAGGGTAATTATCCTCATGAGGTCTCAATTGCCTATAAGCATAGGCAACTACCCCTCTATTTTGCATCAGAACACAACCTAATCTCTTCTTTGAAGCATCACAGTATACTTTAAAATTCTCTTGAGGATTCAAAATTACTAGCACAAGTGTTGTGGTCAACTTATGTTTCAACTCTTGGAAACTAGCTTCACATTCTGGTGTTCAATTAAATGAGCTACCTTTCCTAGTCAATCTAGTTAAAGGTAAAGGTATCTAAGAGAATCATTTTATAAATCTTCTATAATATTTGGCTAGTCCTAAGATACTCCTAATCTCTATCACATTAATAGGCCTTTCCCATTGCACTACTGCTTTCACCTTGCTAGAATCCACTGATACCCCTCCTTGGGATACTACATGACCCAAGAATTGCACTTCCTTTATCTAAAACTCACACTTTTCCAATTTAGTAAACAATTGTTTCTCCTTTAGGATTTCCAAAACATCCTACGATACTACTCGTGTTCTTCTATTATCTTTGAATAAATAAGAATGTCAACTATAAAGACAACTACAAACTTGTTTAGGTACAGTCCAAAGATTTTGTTCATGTAATCCATGAACACTGCGGGGGCATTAGTCAAACCAAAGGATATCACAAGATATTCGTAATGTCCATACCTAGTCCTAAAAGTAGTTTTAGGGACATCTTCTTCCCCAACTCTAATATGATGATACCCAGGCCTTAGATCAATTTTTGAAAAAATCATGGCTCCTCTCAATCGATCCATCAAATCATCTATCCTAGGCAAAGGGTACTTATTCTTAATGGTTACTTTATTTAGCAGTTTTTATTCTACACACAATGTCATACTACCATCTTTCTTCTTTACCAGGAGCACTAGTGCTCCCTAAGGTGACACACTGGGTCTGATGAACTTCTTATTTAATAACTCTTCTATTTGCTTCTCGAGTTCTACTAGCTCTAAATGTGACATCCTATAAGATGCTATAGATATAGGTCCAGTTCCTGGTACCAAGTCTATAGTAAACTCTATTTCTCACTCAGGTGACAAATTGGTTATCTCATTGGGAAATACTTCTGGGCACTCCCTCATCACAGGTATGTTTTCTAAGTTCTGCTCAATTTCAAAATTTAAGGAGAATAGGATAACATATCCCCGAGCCCCCTCTACTAAACAATTTATAACTTGGTTGGAATTCAAATATATAGACTTAGAAGAAGCAACCATGGAAAGGATACCAAACATAAACATCAATGTCTTATCTAAACAATTCAAGGCATGTGGTTTGCAGACAACCAATCCATGCCCAAGATGATATCAATGTCAGCAAGAGGCAAATAGATAAGATTCATAAAGAAAGTTCTATCTTATACTTGTACACAACAATTTAGACAAATATAGGAGGTTATTACTAGTTTTCCTGTTGGTGTAGAAACAAACAAATCATAGGGAAGCTCAGACACAGATAAATCTAACATCTTCATACAATTATAGGAAATACAGGAGTGAGATGTTCTTGAATCATACAATACAGTTAAAAGATTATCTTTGATTATACATCTACCTTGTATTAGATCGAGAGATTAAGTCGCCTCTTTTCCACTCAGAGTAAAGACTCTTCCCTTAGTTTGGGCTTTGGGGTTGGGTGTCACTCCCTGTCTCTGAGGGAAATTATTGGCATAATGGCTTGGTTTGTCACAAGTATAACACACTGTTTGATCTATCATGCAAGGTTTAGTACCATGATACCTCCCACATTTGGTACACTTTGGTCCCCAAGTTCTTACTTGAACATGTTTTCCTTTATCTTATGGGTACTTAGGCCAAGAAGCAACCTTTTTAAATCTATCATCTGTTCTTTTCTACTTTTGAAAATTCTATGATCTTTGCTCCTATGGAGGCTTAGAGTCATAAGCCTCTACAATTATACACTTGTTGACTAATGTAGGAAAATCTCTAATCTCCAAGTGTCCTATGACCCTCTTAATGTCTTCCCTTAATCTTGCTTCAAGTTTTACACATTTCCATTCTTCATCAGGATTGTATCTAAAATAAGAGGAGAACTTAGACAATTCCTCAAATTTAGCCACATATTAGCCCACAGACATACTTCCTTGTTCAAGTTTCAAAAACTCTAACTCTTTTGCATTTTATAAATTCTTAGGAAAATGTTTATCTAAAAAGGAAGTCCTAAATACCTCCCAAGTAATTTGAGTTCCAGTTGCCTCTAATAATCTTCTAGCATCAGTCCACTAACTTTTTTCCTCTCCTACTAACATATAAGAGGCAAAAGATATCATCTGTTCATCAGTACAACCTATAATAGTAAAAAATTTCTCCATCTCTCTAATCCATCCTTCAGCCTTAATCGAGTTATATTTTCCTCTAAAAGATGAAGGGTTAGCCTTCCTAAACTTAGAAATGTCATGAAAGTTCTGGTTTCTTGCAAGTGTCACATTATCTACTGGCTGTGAAGGTGGATTTGTTCCTATCCTTTCTAACTTCTTATTTATGATGGCAATCTGCTCCCTCACCGCAATAGCCATCTCCCTAAATGCCCATATCATCTCTGCCATATTTTCATTAGCAAGTTCTTTATTACCATGAGTTCGCCTAGCAGATGTCATAGTTTCCTATACATAGAACAATACATATTGAGTTGATCAGTCTCAATATCATGTAACAATGCGACAGTAACTATTAACATTCATACCTAAGACTATTATGCAATTCTATCCATATATCTCATCACCAAGATAAGAAAATGCATAACATACAACAAAACATCTAAACATGCCAAAAACATAGCCAGTTCATACCCCAAGCTCAACAGGATAAACTGCTCTAGTATCACTAAATGTAACGCCCCAAAACTAATACTATTAGTAAATTTGAATTACACAAGAGTATTTAGGATTAGACATGTCACAACTAACTATTATTTTCCTTGATAATTAATTATACTAATTATATTACTTATTTGAGCCTTGTGAGGGTTAATAATATTTTCAAGTATAAACATACTCTTGAAATGTTCAATTATATACTTAATATGCATAAGTCATACTGACATTAATAGCCCATATAATCCAGTACATTAATGTTCAAGTGTTACAAACCAAGCCTTTATAAGCATATGTATATACAAACTATATACAAACTATTGCATAATTATAGTACATGGCAATGGTAAAAAAGAATAGATAATCCAATACTGCATCTGCATCTTCACTCTCACTCCATAGGTGGGTCTCGTGCTGGAATTATCATGGAAAGAACAAATAAAAGGAGTGAGAATTCTAGAAATTTTCTGTAGTTCTAACATATAAAATGTCATCATAATAACTCTAGCTGCTTCGGAAAAATCAAATCAATACTTAAAATATCATATAGAAAGATGGCTAAAGCCAAAATAATTCCTTTCTCTTCCCGAGGTAGAAATTCAATTTTATTCATTAATCAACAACATATATTCCAATAATACAATTAGTTTCAACACATCATTAGTAAGTTATAGTTTCCATAAAGAATATATCAAGTATAAATTGTAACTCACCATCACTAGAATATTTACATTCTTTCATTATGTAAATACTCATTATCAAATCTATGATTTATATAAACAAGAGCTTCATGATGATGTGGAAATGCTCAAACATATATAAACCTTTCATTAGTGCTCAATAATTATCATCTTTCTAAGTATATTCCCAGGAACCATGTTCCTTTATATCACTAGGTAGGGAGGCAATGTCATATCCTCACACTACTAAACACTCGATGATAGTCTATTTATCAGGTCCGAGTACTCATCCTATACATAACAGTACTTTGTTACACAACATTACCCTAGGTAACACTGGTCAAATCCATAAGGAATAACATCTAAGCATTTAAGATCACCCCCTTATGAGGATCATTTCCAAAACCCAATATTGGTCAAATGAATCAATGGGCTACCCTTCATAAGGGAATAACAACTAAGAATCACCCCTATTTGAGGATCATATCCAATATCTTTTAAACTTTGAGCACATTACATGTCAATTCGATACTAGCTCAACTTTAACATTTAAAGGAGTAATTCATAATTCATTATTTAATACTAGCTCAACTCTAACTTTATAAAGAAGCAAATCATTTTCTAATGCATATCATAAACATAACAGATGTACATCTTAATTTATCTTATCATATAGATATATCTACTGCACCATATCATCATTTCACTAGTTTTTCAAGTACACATTCATAATATAAGTCACTTTACTTAGTGAACTTAATAAAATCTCTTCACATTATATAGTAAAGAACTCTGTTTACTTAAAATAGGGATTGATAATCGATTATCATACTCTGGTAATCGATTATTACTATCTAGTAGTAACATTTTGTAAGTTGATAATTGATTAGCACCTCTGGATAATCGATTACCTCATGCTAGTATTAGTATTCTGTAAGTTGATAACCGATTGGCACCTCTGATAATAGATTATCACCCACGAACATAGCATTTTGGAAGTTGATAATTATAACATCCTTAATACAATTACTAATTACGTGTTCGGAATTATGTATTAGTAATTAGAATTAAACATGTCACTTATAATTATCATAATATATTTGAAAATAAATATAAAAGATGTACAAAATTTGAGTCTGTTGTGGTTGAGATTATACATATAACGTACAAGACTATTTATAAATAATATATCAGTGTACAAAATTACAAAACATGTCTGCAAGTCACTATAAATACATCCAAAATTATAAAACTCTTAAGCCAAACATGTTCAATCCTTTGTCTTCAAGTATCATCTTCTGGTACCTGATGCACTCCCTGGAAATATTATGGAAAATAATAAAACAAGGGTGAGAATTCTAAGAATTCTCAGTAGTACTATTTAAAAATACGTGTCATCATAATACTTCCAACTGGTTCGGGGAAAGAACATATTTTAAAACTTATTTTTTTAAATGTAGGAATGTGGCAAAAGTCAAATCCAGTTCTTCTTTTCCTCGAAATAGAATTCTATTTATTAATAGTTTCTAAAAACATTTATTATCAAACATCACATTTTACATCCATAAGTAATTTTAGAAAACAATTTCCAAACAAGAATTATGATGTCAAATTCATGTGATGATTCTTATAACACAGCAAAGTCATAATATGAAATCCAATTTCAAATTCATCTCAGCACTCATTCATCATATTTCATAATCATCAAATATTGTCATTCATCATATCTCATAAATCATGTCTCAAGTATTCAAGAATACTCCCTACCCAGAATTTAATCCAGACTACTCCCTTCCTGAAGTATATTCAAGATTACTCCCTACTCGAAGTATATTCAAGATTACTCCCTACTCGGAGTATATTCAATTTCAAATTCTTTTTAGTGCTCATTATCCAGTGCTAATTCCCATAAAACCAAGTTACCTCACATAACCTGAATTCTAGCATGGTAATATTCTGCTTTCAGGTCGGTACATTCCAACCTATCTATGACATTACCAAGCATGTGTCACACAAAACTATTCTGAGTATCCTATTCGGCTTGACAATAGTCAGCTTTCAGGTCGGTGCATCCCAGCCTATCTATGACACTACCAAACATGTGTCACACAAAACTATTTCAGATATCATTACATACATGAGGAAAACTAGGGCAAGTGAGGAAACTAGTGAGGAATTTTAAGAATATAGGATCCCCTTCCTCATGAAGGTTCATCTCCATAATTCTAATAGAATTCTAGGTACCCTTCCCTCACAGAGGATCAACTCCAGAATTCACTAATACCCAAACAAATTCACATGTGGCAACATGCCAAATTTATTCAAATACAAAGTGTAACACCCTCCTTAGGGCGCCACACTTTATGTTACTTAGTTACCAAATTACCCCTTCATTAGAAATCGCGCTTGTAATATAAATACGAGTTATAAAATTTTTTAATGATAATAAGATAAACTTAAGAGAAAATAAAAACATAACAACATTGTCACACATAATTTACATCATATATATACATACAAGCCTTTAGTACTGTCGTACTTAAATATTTTACAAACTAGACTTCCAAAATATTTAAACTTTAATTTAAAACTAACATATAGCCCAAATCCTACTAGACAGCAGAACCCTCAAACGGGTCCTCCTCAGATTCCTCAGCATATAGGAATCCATCATGAGGTGCAGTCCTACGGATAGGTGTCCGAGCAGACGACACAATACTAACCGTACTGAGAGTACGATAGTAAGCTCCCCAATACTGCCTAATAGATATTGGGAACTCTAGTTGTACATAAATATTGACAGAAAAGTAAGGGTGTCCTAAATGTTGTCTACTCAGTCTAATATTTAGGTCTCCCATGTAATAGATACTCTCTCTCTCTAAATCTACAGTACATGCCTCATCTCTTCCGATGAATGTCAGCTTCAAGTAGCCAAGGAAACTAGGCATCTCCATTTCTTCAAAACTCGACGTCCTCAGCAGGAATCTGCTCCTCCTCACCTTCTCGCTCTATATCTTGCTCGACGTCTTAACAAATATAAATATAATACAAAACATGCATACAAAGAGGTGAGATCACCTACGCCAATACCAGTATGATAGCAATGAAGATAAACACATACAATATCTCATACAGTTATCATGCCATAATTACAGTTATACCACTAGCATCATTATCATCACAAAACATGTAATACACAATAATTACGATCATGCCATTATCAATAATCAAATAATCAATAAATTAATTATCATAAATAGAAATTACGATAATACCCTCTATCGTTATATGTATGCACACAGACTCAATTTCCTACTCCATAGAGCTACAACTCAGGTCGGAGAGAGTGATCGAAAAGAATTGTCGGTACCAACATGCCTCGGACCACGTGCTCAGTCTTGCACATCCCGCATATACACGACAGTCTTTATCAGATCTTGATTAAGGATAGTGTCTCGGTTAGGATCATTGGTGTGTTGCGTCGATCTAACCTACGGCACAGAAGAGCTACCATCTGCCTATTGTAGGCAACCCGCACCCCAATGCCCCCAAAGTCAACGAGTGACTTACACTACGCCTATCGCACCCACTCAGGAGGTGTAGTCTCTCCTAGGCAACTAGCCTCATACAGTCCATCGGACCTTTCCAATGCATGTACTATGCACTATTCACATTTCCAATTTATATCCCATAATCGGGGTTCACATAATAATCTAACAGTATTATTACTGCATTTTAATCACGTAGTCATATTTTCGCGTTTTCTCAATCGTGACTCAATTTTGTCGCCTTTTCAAATCGCATAGCGATTTTTCAACGTTTTCAAATCGCATAAATATTTTTCTTACGTTTTAAATCCAAAAATACTATTTTTCTCATTTTAATACTAAAATTGACTTTATTTTCCATATTTGCACACTAGTCCCTCAAAAATTTATATTTACATATTAGTCCCTCAAAAATTAATATGTACATCATAGTCCCTCAAAAATTAATATTTATAAAATAGTCCCTCAAAAATTTAATATTTACAAAATTATTCCTCTTTTATAAAATATTTACAATTTGACCCCTCTAAAAATAATATTTACAATATGGCCCCTCTAAAAATAAGTATTTATACAATGACCCCTCATTTTGATAAAATTTACAATTTAGTCCCTCTTTTATAAAAATTTGCGGTATAATTCCTCTAAAAATCAGTAAATGATATTGTTTTTCAAAAATCGTTATTTCTTTTCTTTACTACCCATAAAAATCATTTTACTTTACTATACTCAAATTTTTCCCAAATTCATTTAAATCTCTCAGTTCTCATTTTAATTCATCAGTTTGAGGACTTTGGTCCTCTTTTCCATAGTATGGTCGTAAGCCTCGGTACTCTTTGGAGTACTCATACAATCGATTCATCATGTTGTTCACATCCTAAATTACACATACAATCTCATGCTTTCATAATTACACATACACACATAATATCAAAGCTTTAAGCATTTTATCATACATGCAAGCATAAAAACACAATCAAACACAACACAAACACAATCAAATAATCGGTGAAGAACCCTTATGGATTTTTCACCGTACAAAACCATCCTCACACCACCAAAACTTGGTTGGTGAGGTTAAATCTCCCTCTTACCTCTTGAAGACAAGCTTTTCAAGCTCCCCTCCTTCTCCTCAATTTTCGTGTGGCTCACAACAATTCCTAACAATTCTAAAATAATTAGTAAAATCACAAACAAAGCTTAATAATAACAAACCATGGAACAAACATGGCTTAGAAAATCATAAACATGAATTTAAACCATAGAAATCCAAGTTTACCTTTAGGGAAGTAAGGTAAAAGTGGGTTTTTGAAGCACTTAGGATGTGATTTTGGGAAAACTTTCTAAATGGAAAGTGTTTAGAATGTTGTTTAGCTTTAGGAAATGGTGAGAGTGAAAATTATAGGTGAGTGATGGTGCTTGTGGGTGAAGAGGCTGAACCTATGGAGGAAAAAGGAAGGAAAAATGGTTGCTTGGTTCTTGGGATTTTTTTGAGAGAAAAGATGAAAGCTTTTTGGGTGAGAGAGAAAATAAATTTATGAGAGTAAATATGGATGGCTGCTGCTGCCGTGAATGGGTAGGCAAAATGAGGAGATTTGCATGAAGAAAAATATCCAATTTGAGTGCACATGGAGTAGCACATGGCATAGGTCATCAATTTGACTTGCATGGCTATTATGGATGGTTTAAGAACCATGTAGATGCCTCCCCCAAGGCTGCTGAAAACCGTGAGTTTAGGGACTTTAATTTGTTTTAATTCAAGTTTAATTACTTGCTAATCAATTCACTAGTTAATTAGGTTTAGTTTCCTAACCAATCTTAATTAACTTTGCAATTACATAATTGATTAATTAGACATATAATTACATATATTATAACCTCTAATTAATATTAGGATATTTAATTAGTAATTAGTTTATAACTAATTAAGTATTAAGTTAGTTTACTTATCTTGCTAATTAGGCCATTAGATTAATCAAATTAAGTTTAATTAGTTACTAATCAAATTCAAGCCACTATTATTGACTTCATCTTAGCCATTGAAAATCAACTTGGTTTCCTATCCATTGATCTCATCTACGGTGGATATTACTTAGTGGTTTTGTCAAGATTCGTTTTACACCATTGATCGGATCAACGGTTAAGATTAAAGCTTCTAAAACAAGCTTTACAATCTAATGGTTCACAAAGAAGTCTATGCTTCTTTTGTTGACTCATTCTAATTGGTTTAAAAAGTCAAGCCACCTATTTTGACTTGTTCTTATTGGTTTAGATTTCTGTCCAGTCAGAATCGTTGACTATTACACTAAACGTGGGCCCCACAAACTTTTTTGGCTCCACATATAATTTTTTCTACTTTTTTTGAGACAGTAGGTACTTGAATAAAATAATATTATAATAATATAAAATTATTTTATTACACAATTAATTCCTAAAAATTATAAGATTAATATATATATCAATCAGAATTGGGTTTAGTAAGATCCCCCAGCTCCAATTAATTATAATAAGATTTTTTTCGGTCATAAAATTATTATTTTCTTAACTCAGAGCAAATCACGCAAAATGATCAAAAATGATCTCAGAACAGACAGATTATTTTTATAATACATAGAAAATACAAAACTGTGTAATTCTGCTATTACTATTCACATAGTCAGAATTTGGGGTGTTACACAAAGATGATATTCATATAATGGGAATAATATACCAAAATCATTCTCTTTCCATTCAAGGATAAATATCCACAATTTTCTCATATACAATTCAAATTCAATTCTCATGAGCATTGATTATTCAATCACATATTCTAACTTAATACAAATACCATTCTAGCTCAACCTTAAAGAATCAAGGGAGAAATTCTCATATTTATATCAATAGCTCAACTTTGCATTCAAAGGAGAAATACTAATTCAAATTCAAACTCAACTTGACTTATCAAGTAGCAATGCAATCTCAAATACTCAACAAGTATTCAATACCAATTCCACTTACATAGTCAAATAAGACATCAAAATTATATATATATATATATATATATATATATATATATATATATATATATATATATATATATATATATATATATATATCCACTTAGGCTACTATAAACATCCAATGTTTAACACAATAATTTAATGCTAGGTTTCTTTTCTATAAACTCTTAATATTTCAAATAACCATTCACAAACATAAGTGACCAATAACAAGTCACATGGCCAAGGTCCTTATTAATGACCATTTTGTTAGTTTTATAAATCTATCACCATCTTAATTGTTCAATAAGCAAACATAAAAATCTAGGAGCAATTCTTAGCATTTCCAATCAAAATTTAATATCAATACATGAGACAATTACAAGGTAATTATGATAAAAAAACAGGATAGCAACTTACCCTAAACAATCCAACCCAAATACAACCATACTTTCACTGTAATCAACATCACAAACTCAATCCAATAACCAATAAGAAAGTGTGAGCAAATTCAAGCAAAAACACCTCATTAAACATGATGTAGCCATGAGTCTAACAAGAGTAACGTTTGACCAAAAACTCAGCATCTTCAATCCTTATTGATCCAATCATTTCACAAAGTCCTCAAAATCAAAGAAACAAGATAGAATCATAAATTAAACATCCATTTCCTTATTGACCATGTTTTGGCCGTGGCAAACAAAGTCCCAGAACCCAAAATTTTAATTATACAACGTTACAAATTCTATTCAAGAATCAATAGAAAAAGGAAGGCCAAATTGAAATCAATAATCACTCTTAAATTTCTATTTTAGCCTTGAGTTTCATGAATAAGAAACAGAATTTATTTCAAAGAAAAATATACAAGAGGATGCACAAAAACAAGGTAAGCAGCCCCCTACCTTGGCTCCACTGGTTTGCTAATTTGTTCTTCCCTTTCTTGCCTTTGTTTTCTCCTTGCTCTTGGCTCTTTCTTCCTTCTTGTTTTTTCTTTTAGTTTTACTGCCTTTTTCTTGCTGTTTCAGGGGTTGTTCAGCCATGAAAATTAGTGGAAAAAGAGCAAAAAGAATAAAGTAAGATATAGGTGAGGATGGATGAAATAAAAGATGGAAGATGAAATGTAAGAATGGAACCTGTGTGGTTATTCTTCCTATGTTTTTGTGGTTCTGTTTCACACAAATTTTTGGAGAGAAAAGTGAACAAAAGTGAGAGAATTATCTAGAGAATTGGAGAATAACGATCGAAATAGCTAAAGAATGGCTAAACTAATTTTGTTGCAACTTTTGGATCTATTACATATATTATAATATTTCAATGTTAGATTTTCAAGTATCCATAAGTGTTATGAAAAATTTTAGGACTTAACTTAGTCCTTGGATCCATTTTTCCATAACTTTTCATATACTGCTATTTATCAATTAAGTTTCATTACTCAGTCCCAAGTTAAATTAAACTGAGGGATTAAGTAATAAGCTTACTGATACTTATCTTAATTGACATTTTATACCAAAATATTCTCTGTCTTACTTGCCATCTCCATGTCATTTCACAATTTTCTGAACTATTTAATTGTTTTGCCTATTTTTTTTCAGTATCCTTAAAAATACCAGGCTAACTCAATTAAATCTCCAAAATTTTCTACAACTCTTATCAATGGTTCTTAGCTAGAATTTTTTTTTTCCATATTTATTTCCATTATATCAATTTTTTATGCAGATACTTTAATTATTCTCTTGTATTCAACCGAATTACGCTCAAACTAGTTCAGAAGGTTACTCGAATTAACAGATAACTTATACCAGTAATACTGAGCTTCGGTAACCTTGATTAGGATCATTAGGTTAGAGAGGGTGTTACAATAATCGATTATCACCATTGGATAATTGATTATCACATGCTGATAATCGATTAGCATGTGCATTTTTACAATCAGAATACTCTCTCAAATATGGCTATCTCATAAGTATATCCTCTCTTTCATTTTCAAACAAGATATCATCATATCTTTATATACTTTCAAGCCAAAACTCTCAAAGTTTATCGATAATGATCAATCCATGATATTTCTTATATCATCAACCTCAAATTCTCTAGTTCTTCAAACATAATATATATATATATATACACACACACACACACAACATAAATCGCACAAGAAAATTCTCAAACCAATTTATTCATACAAGATTTTAGAGAACAAGAAGTGATAAGAGTAAGGTAGAGATTCAACAAAACCCCTACCTTTATTCCCTTATTGATAGAGTTTATCTTTTCTCTTCTTGATTCCTCCTAAGCTTCTTGTTAATGGTCCCCTTTCTCTTTTCTTTATTATTTCTCTCTTATCCCTTTTCTTCTGTTACTAACTGAGGAAAGTGAGAAAAGAAACGTGAGTGTGTGTGTTTAAGGTGGTAAAAGGCAGTTGAGAGAAAGATAAGATAAGGACAAAGACTTTTGTGATGTCTTGGTTCAATGAAATTGATTTATTTCTTAGAGATACTTTGAACTTTCATTGATCAGTTTTCTAACTTTCATAGCTGTTATAAAAAATTCTAGGACTTCATTCAATTCTTATACTCATTATTTAATAACTATCTATATATACCATTGACAACCATTAGGCTCTTTTACTCTTCCTTAAGTTAAGATAAACCTAAGGAATTAAACTTATATGCTTACAGGTATCTGCCTTAACATGTAATCATTCCCAGAATAATTTTTATCCTTTATTTTACATCTCCACAAAATCTCATGATTTTCCAAGCTACTCTCTTATTTAATTTAGCCTTTAAACACTTATTCTGTTTTATTAAAATTTTCAAACTAATTCATTTAATTCCCCAAAATTACCATAGCTCATTCTAATTATTTGTATCCTAGAAATAAATTTTTCATATTTGTTTCTATCATCTAAACAATTTATGCTAAGTTCTGAACTAATATGAGCTATTTTTCATATCCAGTGTTATAACATTATACTAAACTAGCTCAGGAAATCACCAAAATTATTTGGTAACTCATATAGGTGTATTTATTTGCTACTATAACAATCTTTTAGTTTAATAGGCTAGGGAGGATGTTACAAGGTGTGAGATGATTATGTGGTAGTGGCATGGACCAACTCACAGTGGCATGGGTTGCTTCGGTGGTTGGGACGACCATCGTTCCTGTCAACTTGAAGCCACTATGAAATCAACATCAAACAAGACCCAAACACCATCACTGGCGACGGCCACCATGTCATGCATCAACCACCGACCGAGACCACTAAACTACGACCACTATGAATAGAGCCTCCATCGCAGCCCAGCCTCCAAGTCGCATGTAGCACGTGAATCGCCTTTGCCTCCATCACACCACCGCTCACCAGTGTTGCCAAGCTCCACCACACCACCGCCGTTCGCCACCACAGAACCTCACCCCCCATAGTTGCCAGTAGCCACAACTCACGTCCTACCACTAGAGTCGCCGCACCTTTTGCCATCACACAACCAAGAGTGGCCACTACCTAGTGTCGCACCCCTTGCGTCTCGATTTTTGATGATGGGATCGAAGAGGTGGAGGGAGGAAAGGTGGTGGTGGTGGTGGCGGGGTAGGGTGGGGTGGGGGTGGTGGCAATGGTAGTGAGGAAACCAGTTCTACAGGTTACATGTCATCAAATCAGACCTTTGATATATTTAATCTATGGCTCTCATGTAAGGTGCATGATGTAACTTTCATTGTTGGGGTGCATGTTAGAAACCACCCTCAAAAGATTCTTGAGTGACTAACACCGATGAGTTCAAGCTAAAATCAAACAGGGGAGACTGGGAGAGAGGACAAAGATTAATCATGATAATCAATAGTGTTATACCTATTGAAGAAAGATTTGCTCAATTTTTTAAAGGTGGTACATGGTAGCAAATTCCATAAAGTTTGATGAGCAAATGTGTACTTTTTTGTAGTAAGCCAAACTAAACCAAGTTGTATAGTTCTTTTTTTATTTTTAGAAAAAAAGGGTTTCATTTGATTTTACTGGTTTGGTTTAATATTTTTTTAAACACCTTAGTTAGTTAAAACAATGATCAATTCTTCATCAAGGACTCCAGGATTTTTTTTAATTGGATCAAGCTATCAACATAATGACCCATACAAACATCAGTGCTTATGCAACGTGCACATTTTATGCTAGAAATCTAGCAAAATAGGTATGTTTAGTCTTTTATCTTTATTTTTTTAATTTAGTTCTATATTTTTTATTTTTATTACTTTAGTCCCTTAGCTTATAAATCGTCAGTCAATATGATTCTCTATTACAATTCTGTTATAAACTTTAATTAGAATGACATCCATGTGATGCACGAGATTATAAAAGCATTAAATATTTAAAAATAATATATGATAATTATTTACTAATATAAGAAAATGCATTTATACTATTTTCATAAGTAATAATGGATAGAGCAGAAATTTACATTGGGGTTCAAATATCTTTTTTTTAAATTTTTTAAGGGCGTCAAATATCAAGTTTATACAAAAAAAAGGAAAACTTAAAAAAAAAACCCTTGTACTATATGCGATGTGTACTTTAATCATGTTACTTCAAAAATATGCAAAATGGACTTGTTAATTTACGTTTTGTGTAGAGAACTACAAAATGGTAACAAACGTTAGTTTTTGGATGGAAATGCACCTAAACACGATATTCTTCTTCCTCCCACCTAAACCTTAAGATGCCTTCATTGCCGCTGATCTGGTCTTCAATGATAACCACCAACGCAATGACAACAACGTTGAACTACTGCTCCCCCATAATCACCACTCCCCCACAATTGCTGCTCTTCGATTCCAACGAGTAGAACAGAATCGACCCAAACACAACCCAGTCTCTTTGCTTCTATGCTTGCAACATGGGTTAATGGGGAATGACGCGATCTTGGATGGATGATGGTTTCAGGTGACGTCGTTTGATGGTGCGCAATGGTGGAGGTCTTGGGTTAGTGGGGCTTCGACAATGGAGGGGAATGGTTGATGGGTCTCTTCTCTAGGGTTTCAAGTTTCTGGGTGATAGGGTTGAATGTTGTGGCTTGATGGTTGTGGCTCGACGGCTGGTGGCTAGATGGTAGTGAATGGTGGTTTGGTTTCGCTAGCTTGGAGTTATGGAGTTCTAGGTTTAGGGTTTGAGTGAGAGGAAGAAGAAGACCATGTTTAGGGGTCAAAAATTTAGACGTGCACGTGCATTGTACGTGCGTGTTTGCATCCAAAAACTAACTTTCGTTACCATTTTTGTAGTTCTCTGCACAAAATGCAAAGTAATAAGTCCATTTTACACATTTTTGAAGTAACATGACAAAGTGCACATAGCGTATAGTACAAGAGTTTCTTTTTAAAGTTTTTCGTAAAAAAATTTAGAATATTTTTAAAAAATTCAAAGATTACTGAAAGAGTGTTTTGAAGTTTAAAAGTCGTGGCCACGACTAGCCCGCTGGGCATCATCTCTGTATATACTAATAATATTTCATACCATAATAAAAATATTCTTATTCTATAAAAAATATCTCAAATATATATACACACACGTTATAATTGTATATTATATTGATTGACTTGAAAATGATTATCAAATTGATCAAAAATATTATTGATAACATTAAAATAAATATCAAAATTAGAAGGTTATCATGCCATTGAACTTTCTAGCCATATTTTTTCTTTAAAGAAAAGGGTGTTCAATAAAAATCATACATGCAACAAGCTCATTTCCTCTTAAAACCTCAAGTTGGTAATAAGTTATTATCGGCACAACTAAGAAATGACACTTGTAAAAAATTTTCAAACCCAATTCCCTTTTTATATACTATATTAATTAATGGAAATGATGACATTTCATTAATAGTGATAATGACTATGATGTGGTGATGATGTTGATATGATATGGCGATAATGTGGTCATATCATTGGTTAGTGACATGTCATCACTTCTGTTAGGAGGTGATGAAGGACCACACTGAATGATGATTTGCAAAATAAGGAACTAAATTGACAAAAATAAAAGATATTAGACTAAATTAAAAAAATAAAAATAAACATACCTATTTTGCCTAAAAAATTTCAATCACAACATATTATACATTGCGTACTAGTTTTCACAGAAGAATTTGTGCCATATAAGCAATTGATTTCTTACACCAGTTACCTTAACAAGATCATACAGTGTTATAGACTAGAGAGTCTTAGCAAAGGAAACAATTCAATCCAACAAAACTCAATTGTAGGCAACAAGCCAACTCATGATAAGGCCATTATCTTCAATCTAATTGGTTAACTAGTAATCAAGTCCTAACATGATGCAATTGCTGCCATATAGAAATCCAACCCAACATGGTCTATTCGCAAGTAAAGATCATTTACTCAGTGCAATCTAAAGGTGACTTGCAAACATTTACAAGGGGTCGTGGCCATACAAAATATACTAGTTGGTGGATGGACGGTTAGGTCCATATGGCCCAGGCCCAATGACCTGTACATGACCCATTATCTTAGGCTTCAAGAGACTCACCATCTATTTAACACGAATGGGGTTACCTCAAGTATGTTTAATTCTCTGTCTACACCCTATCCACATTTTGCTCTGAGACAGATTTAAGTGTCCAAGTGTTTTTGCAAGTACTCCACCTTGTTTCTAACTAATAGACTATCATGACTAACTTATGTGGAGCTTTCTAGCATCCCCAAACATTCTCGAACCATCACCTAAGGTACAGTTAGGAATAGTAAATGATAGATGGCTTGCCTCTATCAACTACCTCTTTGATCAAATGATCACATGTCATGCACTTTAGTTGATTATTCAAATAGAATTTCACCCTAACCAAGAGTTCAAATAATTAGTATTAGACAAAGTCACAAACTTAAACCTCAAGGATGTAGTTGGGACCAAATCGTAAGCAGACCAAAATTGTGTCTTCGACCATATTTGTATCTTGATTACTTTACTTTTGTTCTCTTTTAAAAATTATTGAATATATACTTTTCGACCCAAACTGTACCAATTGAATTCATGTAGCCAAATTTGTAATGTGATTAAGGTTATAACATTTTTCTTACTAACACTGAGTACTTATTTTCATTAAAACCATGATAAATGGCCAATAATCTTATATATTGTGAAACTCAGTTGTTGGTTGTGGGTCAACATTCTTTCTTCGCAAGGTTAGGTGTGGGTCATAATCAGATCAAATTGGAGGATTTATTCTCGAAAAGCCATGGATTATGGAATGTAGGATATTGGAGGTGTTGGGAATTACGGGAACAAAAGCACAGCGAAAAAAGAATTCCCACTAAGGATCCATGTGAAAAGGGGCCATGATTCGTATTTTTTTTTAGTTTACCTCTTAAAGCTAGAAGAAAAAACGATTAATGCAAATCACTAGCACTGTAGCAACGACGATGCCTCTATGTTATCCACATGAACAGACTCACAGACGTCCAACGTCTGCAATCTTGGAGTCCCACGTCTCTAGCACAGTGCTAGCTACGAAGAGATGAGAAACTTGTTACCCTCTCACTCACTATTTCTGTTAGGGTGCGTCTAGGGTTTGTGATGCACACCTTGACAGCCCCTTAGCAGTGCTATTTATAATAGTAACTGCCTTATGTGTAACATCCTAATTCTGATATCCTTATATCCTTGACCTATACAAGAATATTGAGTACTGACTATGTTACTTCTAACAACTAAACCCATAACATTCACATAAATAAATCATTATGGAGAGCCACGTTACCAATAGTTATACATATACATCACAACCTCAAAAGGGCATATTGTCATACATAACAAAACAAGCTAAGCAAATATAAACTGTATACAAGCTCAGTCTAAAACAACATCTATGTTATGCTAGTCTTCATACATCTTCTTCTTCCCTTTTGAAGAACTTGTACCTGGATTTACATGACAACATAATCGGGGTGAGAAATCACAATTCTCAGTAGAAGTATTCCAAAACCATCATTTTATACATTCATACAGAATACATAACCATTAAGTTAACACTTCAATCATAGAAGTATGCAATTGCCCATACAATTGCAATGGCATGAGTTCATGTCATGGTGGCAACTACCCATACAATTACCTTGTTATGCCAAATTATGTCTAATGTTTATGTATATACAAGTCCTAGGAGTGAATGAAATTAAAGAATGTCATGAGTCATCAGATGTATTGAGGATATTGCCCACCTCAACTACTCTAAGATATGCTATAATATGTCATGAATTATCAAACATAGTAAGGATAAGACTCACCTCCACTGCTCATCAACACGTAGAGAGGATATTACTCACCTCAGCTACCCAATAAATATAATAAGGAATTACTCATCTCAAATACTCAGCAACATAGTGAGGAATTACTCACCTTACTGCTCAACAATCATAGAAAGGATATTACTCACCTCACTATGTTCCATAATCATCTCATGCAAAATAATTACTAATTACCTATAATAATTAGCACCAAAATTAATGAAAAATTCATCCTTATGCTTCCAACAAACCAATTTTTATACAACTAAGCCATCCTCAAGTTCCTCATCAAGATTCAACTCAAGAATCACAAAACCACACTTCAAAACCCCATTCCCTCATCAAGCCCTTCATGAACCAAATGAAGAAAATGAAACCAAGAAGTCAAAACAAGGTTTCCCTCTACCTCAATTGCTAGAAATGAAGTCAGTGAGCAGTTCCTCTCCACCACTAAACTCTTCCTCCTCAATTCTGCACTTATTCACCAATGATGGGAAATCTATAATCTCCAAAGGCCTCACTTCCCTTTTAATATTTCCCCTCAGTCCGAATTCAAACCTGACACACTTTCAGTTCTCATTCTGATTGAGTCTAAACTGAGAAGAAAACTTGGACAACTCATGAAACTTAGCCTTGTATTGCCCAATTGTCATGTCCCCTTGTTAAAGACTAAGAAACTTCATTTCCTTGTCCTCTTGTAAGCTTCTTGGAAAGTATTTCTCCAAAAAGGTATCCTTGAACACTTCCCATGTGATCAATGTCCCCACTGCTTCCAACAGTCTCCTAGCACTTCGCCACTATCGCCCTTGAACATCGGAGGGTTCATCCTTCTGAATTCTGAAATATCAAGAAAACTTTAGTTCCTCCCAACTAATACCTCCTGTGCTAGTGGTGGTAGTAGTTGCTGAGGTCTCAACCTCTCTAGCACCCTAGCAGTTACTGCTGCCTGCTTTCTCATTGCATTAGCAGTAGCAACTGCTTGCTATGTCTGCTACCTCATGGCATTGGCCATTGCCATTAAAGTTATGGCCATATTAGTGTCTTCACTAGGTGTGTTCATGGTTCCTCTAGTTCGCCTGTTAGGTGTCATAGTTTCCTGTACACACAGAATAATTCATATTGAGTTGATCAATCTCAATATCATGTAACCGTGCAATAGTAGCTAACAACACACAATACAAGGAAAGTCATGCAATTTCACTCAAACATCATATGTAAGAAATAAGAAATGCACAACCAACTTCAAACGTGCCTAAGTATAGTCAGTCTATACCCCGACTCAATAGGTTGAACTGCTCTAATACCATAATGTAACATGCCAATTCTGATATCCCGATAGACTTGACCTATACAAGAATATTCAGTACTATGTTACTTCTAACAACTAAACCCATAACATTCACATCAATAAATCATTACAGAGAGCCACGTTACCAACAGTTATATATATACATCACAACCTCAAAAGGGCATATTGTCGTACATAACTCAAAACAAGCTAAGCAAATATAAACTATATACAAGCTCAGTCTGAAACAGCATCTATGCTATGCTAGTTTTCATACATCTTCTTCTTCTCTTTTGAAGAACTTGAACCTGGATTTATGTGGCAACACAATCAGGGTGAGAAATTATAATTCTCAGTAGAAGTATTCTAAAACTAACATTTTATACATTCATACAGAATACACAACCATTAAGCTAACACTTCAATCACAGAAACACGCAGTCGCTCATACAATTGCAATGTCATGAGTTCATGTCATGGTGGCAATCGCCCATACAATTAACATGCTATGCCAAATTATGTCTAATGTTTATGTCTATACAAGTCCTAAGAGTGAATGAAATTCAAGAATGTGATGAGTCCTCAGACGTATTGAGGATATTACCCACATCAACAACTATGAGATATGCTATAATATGCCATGAATTATTAAATGTAGTGAGGATATGACTTACCTTCACTACTCATCAACACATAGAGAGGATATTACTCACCTCAGCTACCCAACAAACATAATGAGGAATTACTCACCTCAAATAGGTAACATAGTGAGGAATCACTCACCTCACTGCTCAACAATCATATAGAGGATATTACTCACCTCACTATGTTCCACAATCATCTTATGTAAAATAATTACTAATTACCTACAATAATCAGCACCACAATTGATTTACATGCATCTCAAAATTTACTTCATCAAATACTCCTAAAAGAGTCTTATTACTCATTAAGAAGTATAAAAGAAAGAACCACACAAGTGAGCCCTTCATTTTCACCAAAATAAGGCTCTGCCTTATTTTTCCTAGCGATGGGCGCTCAAGCGCTCCTTGCCTGGTGCTCAAGCACTCCATTCGCTCCTCCATGGGCGCTTAGGCACAAGTCGCATAGCACAAAGTGTTTTCTATTTGCCTTTTTGGCGCCTAGGCGCCAGACACTCAGCGCTTGAGCGCTGACTGGGCAGAACAAAATTTGTAGAATTCTACAGATGGTGTTACTGTTCCACTGAGGAACAAAGGTCTTCTAATGGCTCTAACTTCAATTCCACTTGATTTCTCAAATCAAGCAAGAACCATTAACACATTACAACTCTTAAACCACTTTAATTTCACTCAATCATGCAATTTT
This sequence comes from Ormosia semicastrata, assembly GCA_029884595.1. Classification (NCBI taxonomy): domain Eukaryota; kingdom Viridiplantae; phylum Streptophyta; class Magnoliopsida; order Fabales; family Fabaceae; genus Ormosia; species Ormosia semicastrata. Next base: position 66,523,302 of record JAQQTO010000061.1, on the reverse strand, counting down.
GTGGATCAAACATCAATCTAAACCTAAATACCAAATTTTGGCCTAAAAGGGAACTAAGGCATTCAAGTGATGAAAAATTCACCCTTATGCATCCAACAAACCAATTTTTATACAACTAAGTCATCCTCAAGTTCCTCATCAAGATTTAACTCAAGAACCACAAAACCACACTTCAAAACCCCATTCTCTCATCATGCCCCTCATGAACCAAATGAAGAAAATGAAAGAAAGAAGTCAAAACAAGGTTTCCCCTACCTTAATGGCCAGAAATGAAGTCAATGAGCGGCTCTTCCCCACCACTAAACTCTTCCTCCTCTTTGGTTGATGATGGACCTCCTTTTGCTCCTTTGTTGGTTTTCCTTTTGTGATCTCCTGCTGTAGCCATGAGAAAGAGGTGAGAAATGAGAAAATATCTCATTTTGAAGACTTATAAGAGTCAAGGCAGAAACAAAGAGAGCCGTGTGGTCACTTGGTCACTTAAGTGACTACACTGATATATCTGATCTGTTAAGAACACTTAGATTTCACTAAATCCAGTTTCCTAACTTCCAATAAACTTAAAATAAATCCTAAGATTCATCAAAAATCTTATTTCACCATTTTCATATTTTTTCATATCTGCTGGTAGTCAATCCAGTATTAAAACACACAACCAGTATGCTTAAAAATATCAAACTAACTCCAATTAATCTTAAAACTTAACCACATGTTCAACTATACATTTGTGACCTAGAAACAAATTATCCATATTTATTTCATTAGCTTAGCCATTTTAGCTAATATCTGGGTCAATTTAAGCTACTTTTCACCTTCAAGATTGCAGCAAAATACCTAAACTAACCCAGACTGTCACAAAATTAAACAAAAATGTTAAGTAAGTATTAAGCTACGTCTACAACTATATACAAGTCTAACATGTTTTTCTAGGGTGTTACACTATGTGAGTGAGAGTAACAGTAGGGCTAGCTGGGCTACCTTAAACTCATCTGTTATGAGTCTAGCCCACGATGGAATTCCAGTCCAACTTGGATTCTTATTGCTCTAATTCAATCTGTTCTATGTGTGTGACCCTACAGATTCTCATGACGTTAGCAGTAATATTAAAATCCTATTTTAATATTACACTACAAGAAATTTATGATTTTGTGACGAAATTTTGCGAGGGAAAATTTCCCTTATAAATTAGCGAAGGAATTGCAAGGGATTAGCGAGGAAAAAACGATCCCTCACTAAATTTCAAAAATAAATTCATGTTGAAAACAATGAGTGAATAGCAAGGGGAATTGCGAGGGATAATTTCCCTCACTAAATTGCGAGGGATAATTTCTCTTGCTAATTTTAGCAAGGGATTTTTCCCTCGCTAATAAGATTGTCACTAAATATATTAGCGAGGGAAAATTCCCTCACTAATTTAAGTATTAGTTGAGTGCTTTTTAGCGAGGGAATTCATCTGTCGCAAAAAGTGATAAAATTTTAAATAAAGAGAATGATAAAAACCCTAACTTTGTAAATCACAAATCTGCTTTTGAACACGACCCTTTTCTCTTTCTCGTTTTCTTCCACCCGTTCTCTCCCAATCCAGCCACAACCCTGTCGTTTAAGTTTTCTTCTCCCACCCATTCACTCACACGGCCATACAGCCACGCGTTCCTCTTCCCTATTGTGGCTTCTTCAGAGAACTGAACCACTGCTACTTCAGGGCCAAATCCGAAGCCAAATCCATAACTCGAAGAGAAGACAAGACTGCTCACCACACCTGTATCTGAGCGAAGGTCATTCTTTTTCATCCTTCCATTTATTTACTTTCCTTTCACTTTTTATTAGTTCCACATTGTTGTTTGCGTATATGGGTAACAAGAGAACCCGAGCTTAATAGGGTTCTTTGCATAATTATTCCATTTTTTTATTCAGTTCTGGGTTGTGTTGAATTGTTTCTTTATTGTTTGTAAACTTGGTGAAATTTTGAATGCCCCAACGTGTTCTGAGAAATACTTGAATGAGCAAATTTGGGAAGAAAAGTTTCCTTCAAAGGCTATCTTTTTTTTGTCTGTCAGTTTCTCTTTTTTAAGGACATACTATTTAAGGATTTTATGGTAAGTAATTGTGTTTCTATAATTATATATTATACATCCATAGAAAAATAAATATACTTACATAACATTTGTGTAGGATAAGCATCAGTTCGCATCCGATCATGATCACGACATGACAAGAACTGTCTGGGAACGGACTTGCATGGACCGCTATCCAGACTTTTTGAATAGAGCAAGGGATAAGGCCTTTGATAAATTCAAATAACTTGGCTGACGTTAAGGGCCATGAGCCCAGAGGAATGAGGACAGAAGTATGGGATGACCTGGTTGACATTTGGATGACAGAAAAATGGATGAGGAAGTCTGAAGCTGCCCGAAGGAACAGGGCAGCCATGCCTAATGCCTTGAAGTATACAGGAGGGTCGATAAACTTTAGTCAACATAAGAATAAGATGGTAATATAAAAATCATTTAAAGTTTTGAGTTGTGAATTTAAACTTGTTAGAATTTACCTTTTCATAGTTTCTAACTTGACTCTTAGCATGTTGCTGTGTGTGAATTTAAACTAATTTCAAAATGAATCAAAATAGTTTTGACATACTTCCTGGAATGTGAGTTTGAATTAGTGAAATCTTTGTAGTTTAGGACTTAAGTTGGAGATCCTAGTGAAACCTTTGTAGTTTACATATCCTAATTACTTATATATTTATAGTTTACATAGCTGAAAAATTACTTTAGATCAACTCTTCACGTTATTAGTAATCAACCACAATGAAATACATCATCAGTGTTAGATTAGAATGAGCAAAGCCCATCAATCCTAGTTCAATAGAAGTTCAACTTCTTCCAAATGGACAAAGTTAAGTTAGGATGAAGCTCTTGGCAATAGGAGTAGGAATTCTCTCACTGCATTTCTATGGTAACAGGACAACAGTTAGAAATTTTACATAGGAGAAACATAAACCCATTGAGTTCCTGTCATCTAAAACATCCCTCTTTTTAATAATGATTGAAACCATTTTTGAGTATGCCAAAATAATTTTTTTACTAAGTTCTCCCTCGTCAAGTTTGTGACCTTATTGCTAGGATTAATATCCCCCCATCGCTGGAAGCAGGGGAAGATGTGGTTGCTTAGTCTCTTAGTCATGATTGTAGGTTCACTACCAAGTTTGCTTATGACTATTTAGCTGGTTCCTTTATGTGGCTTCTTGCTCATGCTGGTTTGCTTACTAACTAGAGAAGGCATCAACATCATTTTTGCTCTTCTCCCTTCTGTACTAGATGTAGGAATACCTTTGTTGAATCCAAATTGCATGCAGTACGTGATTGTTCTACTGTTGGTAATTTTTGGCTAATTATTCACTAATTAGGATAATAATTAATTATTCACTAATAAGATATGGGTCTGCTTAGATTATTTCTTTTGTGTAGTGTTTAACTATATATCCTATCTTGAGTATGGCATAAAGGCATTGGTATTTTAGAGTGTATGCCAACCTACTTTTGATATGTGTTTATTATAGATTCTTTCATATGTGATTGCAGGAGGCAGAGTTAAAACATCTGGTTTCTTACAGAGATCTCTATGCCAAAGTTCATAAGAAGAAGGATAGAAACTATGTCTCTGAGCGCTCAAAGAACTTTATAGTAGGTGTCTTTAAAATTTATAAGTCATTGTATTTGTTAAACTATTGATGTTTTTGCTAATATTTTTCTTCCTTTGTTATTTTAGGAGTCATATGACACTGCAATGTCAGAAAAATACAGAGAAAACTCTGCAGCTCATCCTATGGTTGGCCCAGAGGTGTGGTTAGATGTGGTGGGTCCAAACAAGAAAGGACGGGTCCATGGCATAGGAAACAACTTGCATATTGGCATTAATAATACCATGTATGCTTCATCGTCAGAGGTTGCAGGTCCTTCCCGCTCGACACCTTTAACACAAGACATAACTAAAGCCGTAAATGCAGCAGTGGCAACAACGTCGTCAACAGCGATGAGTTCCTTTGTCCAAATTTAACTAGTCCCTATGTTGGTGCCTATCCTATCTACGATCTAATCAGCAAATCTTGCTCTACAAGCACCATCACAAGGTGAAACAACTGGGGAGGGTCAAGAGGCTGATGATGATGAAGACGAAGCAAACTTAGATTGATTATGTGTTCTTTTTATTCTTGTTTTGTACATTTTATGAACTATTTGTATAACTTTGAATTATTTGTATAAAAATTGTTGCTGGCTATAAATTTATTTTGCTGGATTTCTATGTTGATTGAGTCTTGATTTAGAGATTTTTACATGTATATCTTGGATACTAAAAAATCAATTTGACAAAAAAAAAATGATTTGTGAGGGATTAGCGAGGGAATGGCGTGGGAATCATAATAAAGATACTAGCGAAGGATTAGCGAGGGATTAGTGACGAAAATTAGTTGTACTATTCTACCATAATTGGTCTAATTTTCTAACAACGGTGACAAAAATTCCATCACTGATTTACGAGGGAAACAAGTGAATTTTTTTTTTAAAATTTTGCGAGGGTTTAGTGATAGATTAGTGAGGGAAAATCCCATCACTAAACATATTTAGCGATGGATTAGTGACAGAATTCATTTCATCGCTACTTAGCGACGAAAAAAAGTCGACGGACATTTCCCTCACTAATTTTCTGATTTCTTGTAGTGTTACAAGCAGTGAACTGTATCTAGCAACACATCGCTACTACCCAAGTAATGAGAATGTCAGTAATTTGACATAATCTTTTCATGATCAATGTTTTCATGTAGTTTAGTCCCTTTGTTCAGATATCTAGATTAAACACAAGGCATGGAATGTGTAACAATTTGTATAGTTCAATCTTCTGTTTCCTGATACTCAAGTAGACTTAGTAATACCAAATGAGATCAATATGTTTATATTGACTCATTCGAGTATGACCATGCATTTCATAGTCTCACTTAATTAGGGGCCCCAAAGATATCGCTCCTGTTATGTAGGAGGGACAAATCTCATTTAGGTCACTCACATCCCTCAGCATGATTCATGGTATGTCCAATAACTAACTTTATAATCATCTTGTTACAGATGATGTTTAATGGTATTAAAATATACAACTCCTCATGTAGGAATCGTAGTGATTTCAGGTCAAAGAACCACATACACCATTGTCACTTTGAGAATCGCTTATGACACTCACGTAACGATCCATGCAACGTTCTCGTGGTGAGTCAGTCCAATATATCATTACTCTAATATGTACCCATGTGAAGACTTGATATCTCATATCCATGACCCGTGAGATATGGCTCTCAATCTACACACATACTAGTCTCAATGCATTATTATTGTCCTAATTAACAATAATACTTGACTAAGGACATTTAAGAATAGTGGTCTGATTCTATCTAACAGGATCTCACGATTAAGTCATCTACTTGATGTCCTATGACATTAGACTTACTATTCTAAGAACTTTATTATGTTTATTATAAATAACACAATAAATGAAATGCCTCATGTATTTAATAAATAACATAATACAATGTAAGCAAGTACGATCAAAATGAATTCACCTCTAGGGCATACACCAACAGGAGGGAGATTGTTGGTTATGGGTCAGCGTCATTCCTTGACAAGGCTGAGGTAGAGTCGGGGTTAGATCAAACTATGGAGCTTGCTGGTGGACTTAAGTAGAAAAAGTTACTCTCTAATTAACATGTATACTTTTTAGCTTATTAGTAAGTGCTCGATCCAATATTAGTGAAGGAGAAAACTATGTTGTGAAAGTATTTTTATCCATATTCTAATATCTCACATTATTAATTAAATAAAAATTAAATTATGATACAAAAATTTAATTGATTTCTTAATGGATAAGGATTAAATAATAAAGTGTTTTCCTATCTAACAACAAACTAAGGAAAGATCGAAGTAGTTGAGGGCATCCTTGTCTTTCTACGATTGTTAGGTTCAATTGGAATATGAGGAATAATATTAATACCAAATCTTCATAAGTGGTCGGCTAGATCTTGTCAAAGTCTAGTGGTGGAGAATAATCCATTAGCCAATCTTTATTCATTGTCTTTCACTTTCACTACAATTTGATTATTAGCATTATTATTTACTTTTCTTTTGTTTTTAGTTATTTAATTTATTTATTTTTGTATGAAAATGACAATTTATTGAGCCATTGCATCCTCAATCAACAAAGGAACAATAGAAGGGGGAGGATCCTCTAGCCAAACAAGTGAGCCATTCTTGATGGCTTGGTGAGCTAGAGCATCCGCCATAGTAGAATAACCAATTTCAGTAGATGACCTTGTTTGTTTTCCTTGCCACACTAAGTTTCGCATCAACCAAGCTGCATGCCAACCCATCACTAGTTGCTCTAACTATTTAGCAGTGATTCCTAACACTATACTACTCATATTAACTAACCAGCTATCCTAAGATAATGCAGGTAGAACCATGGATGGATCAAAGGCAAAAATGATATTTTCTTTGTGAAAGGACAATCCACTAAGAAGTGTTCAACATATTCCTCCTGTTGACCACACATATAGCATCCGTCCTCAACCACAACACGTCCTCAACCACAACACCTTTGGTATGAACGTGAACCTTGGTAGGAATAGCTTTACGACATAACCTCTAAAGAAAAATTTTTATCTTTGGAGGAATATTGCAGCTCCAAATTCATTTCCAAAGATCTTTGTGAGCCTCCATCACACGAAGTTTATTATAACCAGTCACCTGCCTAGATTTCTTAGTATTTAGAGTTTACATCCAAACCTTCTTGAATGCGCTCTTAACAGTATAGTTGCCTAGCGATTCATCACACCAGTAGGTTGAATCTTCCTAACATCTTATGCTTATTGGAATGTCCAAAATAATTCTTGTATCTTCCGGTTGGAATAACTTATGTATCAACGATGCATTCTATTGTCTCTGTCCCAGTAGGAATAGTTAAGCAACCTGATCAAGATAACAATTATCAGGTCGGGGGATTCTCACCTTGAAGGATGGGGATAATGGGAGCCATGAATCCCTTCAGACGTTGATAGTTACACCATCTCCCACTCTTCACAACAAGCATAGCTCAAGGACTTTCCTTCCCTTTGTAAGACTCCTACAAGTGAAAGATGGATTTGCACCACTACAAGTTGAGAGAAAGTTTCCTATTAGGGAATAATGAGCTTTCAATATTCTGGCCACTAAAGAATCTAGGTTGTGCAAGGTTTTCCATCCTTGCTTTGCCAACATGGAGAGATTAAAAGTATGAAGATCCCAAAAACCCATTCCCGCTTTCTCCTTTGGCCAAGAAAGTTTGTCCCAACTAATCCAATGAATTTTCCTAGCATCTGTTCAATCTCCCCACCAAAATTTATATACCATGAATTCTAATTCCTTGCACAAAGAGATTAGTATTTTAAAATAAGACATTATGAAAGTTGGAATAGCCTGAGCAACTGCTTTAATAAGGACTTCTTTGCCACCCTTAGAGAAAAGCTTCTATTTCTATCCTTTCAACCTCTTCCAAGTTCTATCTTTGAGAGATTGTATTGCATAGTTCTTAGAATGACCAATCATCATAGGCAAACCAAGATATTTCTCCAAGTAAGCAATACTGGTCACATTACAGGCCTACATTATCTAGTTCTTGGTAAAGGTCCTCATATTCGGACTAAAGAGTACTATAGACTTATCAAAATCCACTTGTTGGCTTGAGGCTTCCCCATAGAGATAAAGATGAGGTCACAATCATCCATAGAGGTTCTCGAGACCATTCCTCCAAAAATGGGGAGTGGCCACGTAGTAACGGTTTACGTGTGCGAAGATTTAAATATCAAAATTACAAGTTTTGCCACCTGACTTTTCAGTTGCTTTGTCTTTTGTTCAGTAAAATAGGCAAAGTTCTAAGTAAAATTCTTGTCTAGGAGTGATCGAAGGAAATATTCAAAAAGTTAAAATATTTATCTCTTATACTTCGAGAATAAATATTGGGGGGCATCTGTTGATATAAAAATAACATTTTTATATAACTCGAGACATTTTGATGCATAGTCGAATAGTTCGAGATATTTATACAATTCAATTAGAATTTGCATAAGGTTTTTGAAATAACGTATTCGATTTACTAAAAAATGGTAATTTCGATTTGGTATCAAGATGACTTCGAATTGGAGTTAACAGTTGAAACTATCAAATGATAGTTTCGGTTTGATATTAGAAATAATATTTTGGAGACTTCGAATATGATTCGAATATTGAGATTTTAAAAGTAGCTACACTTAGCAAATTCTTGAAGGATAGAGGAGTTCGACTAGATGGAAAACCAGAAAGTGGTTGAAGAATCAATGTTTGGATTCAAAAAGAGATTTTTTGAATTTGAATTAGAAGTTAACAGCAGTTGCAGATGTTAGATCAAGACAACTTAAGGATTAATGGTTAAGATTAAGCAGTTACTTGACGTACGAGGATCACTGACAAGGATTTGGTGGTTATTAAACAAAGATTACCAATCATTTAGTAGTTATATTTGTTTTAGACACATAGCAAGATCTTGTAAAAATGGTAGTTACTTAGGAAGTCTATAAATACAAAGAGGATGGAAACGTTTAGGGGTTGGAAATTCATTACTCACAAACACTTGTAAACTCACGCTCTCACGTCCATTGACATTTCGAGCAAACAACACGCAAGTCTAGTCCAGTATGTTTCTATCCACTTTCATTTCTGTACAATTTATCAATTCAATGCAAGTTTATCTTCAATTAATCTAATTTTAGTCATTTTACTTTATTGCAACTCTTTTCTACTCCTGATCAAGTGTTCTTCCGAGATCATTTGATTTCTTTTAATTGTTTTCTTTACTTTATTGCAAAACTCTTTTCTACTCCTAATCAAGTGTTCTTCTGAGATCATTTGATTTCTTTTAATTGATTTCATTACTTTATTGCAAAACTCTTTTCTACTCCTGATCAAGTGTTCTTTTGGGATCATTTGATTTTTTTTAATTGCTTTCTTTACTTTCTTGTAATTTACATACTTATATTTATTATTCATTGTATGTATTTTAAACTATTTTTCTTTGTTCTTTACTCAGTATTTCACACTACTCGAATCACATATAAACATTTGATTTTGAATTTACAAAACCTTCTGAACTTTGAAATCATCATTTACATCATTTTAAGATATTAGCATAGACCAGAATCCCAAGAGGAAGCGATTCCCTTCCCCGAATTGAGATCAAGAATCAAATTTTGTCAAAAGACAAAGGGTTTACCTTAGTCTAATTAGTTATTGTCAAAAATTTTGGTAAACAAATTGGCACGCCCAGTGGGACCGATCAATTAAAATCTTAAGGGATTTTTGAAGTTTATGTGTTTAAGAAGTGGTAGAATACTGCTAAATATGTCTGAGAATACATCTTTGAATGTTCAGAACCCTCAAGTAGGGAATAATGGAGGCAATAATAGTAGAGATACTATAGTCTCTTCACCACAGGCCTTAGACCCCGTGATCAGTGAAATCACAGGAGCCCTGTTTCAAGTTCAAAAACTAGAACTCTTGGGGTAAATGCAACTGTACCCTTGTTTGGGTTGCCTCCTGGGTTTACTCCCCAGAATGTCACGCACAATACAGGTACTGCCCAGGCCACATATACAAGTCCTATACCAAATGTTTCATTAAGAAATCAAGTGGTAAATGCTGGCGGCCAAATTACAGGAACAAGTACCAATCGAACTGATAGGCAAAATATGGGAACGCCAATATTCCCTAACATGCCTAGAGATATGTCTTCAATTCCTTCAGGGAACACAAAAACAACTTTGAATAATATCAAGCAACAGATTGATTAAAGTAATCATGAGATGGTCCATATGTTGACTCAGCAGATGACTATTGTTATAACTCCCCTCATCGAATCAACCAATAATATTTACACCACATTGGCTAGACAAATGGGTAGGATTGCAGATGTTTTTGGTAACCCAGAAGTTTTTGTAGGTAATCGAAGGGTAGACAATCAGTATGTGCCCCAAGAGAACGCCCAGTTGGTGAATAATCCCAATATTAACAATGCAGTTGAGGACAACCAGTTTAGGAAAATTTCACATGGCTCAAATATAGGATTTCGTATGGTCAATCGAAATCAAGATGCCGATAACCTCCTAGAAAAGATTAGACTTAATAATCTTGGGGGCTAACAGAATATTAATCAGGAAGTTGAACAAGTGCTTAATAGATATGGATTTAATGTGGGATATGCAAATAGACCCTATTTTGTGTCAGTTTTCCCTGAGTTTATCCAACAAGCAAAATTGCCTAGAGGATGGAAGGCACCTAAGATTTCTAGTATATTTGCTGGGGAAAGTGGAGAATCAACAGTAGAACACATTGCTAGATTTATAATCGAAGCAGGAGATGTAGCAACAAATGAATATCTGAAGATGAAATATTTCCCTAGCTCTCTAACTGAAAATGCTTTTACTTGGTTTACTACTCTCCCACCAAATTCGATTCACTCTTAGAACCAGTTGGAAAGAAATTTTCATGATCAGTTCTTTAGAGGAGAGACAAAAGTAAGTCTCGTGGATTTGTTTAATATTAGAAGAGGATATGAAGAGTCAATAGATGATTACTTGGCCAGGTTTAGGCAGATGAAGGCTAAGTGTTTTACTGTCATTCCTGAGTCTGAGGTAGTAAAAATGACTACTGGTGGTTTAGACTATTCCATTCGAAAGAAACTAGTTAACTAGCAAATCCTTGACATGTCTAAACTTGCTGATAAAGTAAGACAAATTGAGCAATTGAAACTCGAAAAAGAAAAATTTAGGAGAAATTTAAGAAAAGAAAAAATTGTTTATGTCAAAACTCTTGATAGCAAGGATAAGTATGGTAAGAAATCGAAAGACAATAAAGTAGCCTATGTCAAAATCGATGAAAATGAAGATGACGAAGATAATGAGATTAATATAGCAGAATTAAAATCTGGCTCTCCTTATACTTACTCATCTTTAATGCCTAATCGAACGAAGGACAATATGAAGTCCTCTAATAGGCTAACTTATGCTTTCGATATTTCTAAGGCTGATTTAATTTTTGATATCTTGTTAAAAGATAAGCAAATTAAACTTCCAGATGGACATAAAATCCCTTCGCTAGAAGAAATAAATGGTCGAAAATATTGTAAGTATGATAATAGATATAGACATTCAACTAACAACTGTATATGTTTCAGGGATTTAATTCAAAAAAGCATTATGGAAGGAAGACTTAAATTTGAGAACAAGAAGAACATGAAGGTGGATGTAGATCCATTCCAAGTAAATGCTAGCTATATTGAGCCAATGGGCTTCACTGAAGTCAATATGGTCGAGGTAGGAGAATCCTCTCCTGATCTCAATTATCATGGCCTTGATGTATTCGAGGCCACAGAGGAAGAAGTTTTCCCCAAGGCTGGGGAAACTTTGGTCGAATTCCTCCTAAGGAAGAAATAAAGGGATAAGGAAGTCTCTCTCTGCCCCAAATGCAGTGCTGTCTTCGACAGGCTGGCCACCAAGTCTTACTAGGCAGCCTTGAAGCAAAAGCAGAAGCAGAAGGAGAAAACCATTGCAGGAGCTTCCATCAGTATCAATAATTAGTCCACGACCTCACCAGTTTCAAAATAGGTCGTACTGGCCAAAATTCAAACATGGGATGAGTCCTTTTAACAGGAAACCAAACACATGGTTTTGAGGGGAAAGTTCGAACCCTAACCAGGGTTTGACCCCGTATATGTCGAAGTCCCAATGGCACAAGGCGCAAAAGATGCGACAACAGCAGCTACAACAATAGGCATTGGCTAAGTTGCAACAACAACAAAGGTTATTTGCCTAGGTGGTCCGAGGACCACCTTTGAAAGCAGAAAAACAAAAGCCTCCACGCCCAATGAATGAGGATGTTATTACAAATTCATTCGAATCTGAGTTTAAAGATGATCTTGACACAATTTTTAGTGTCAATATTGTGTCTCTCCTTCCTTATAACTTTGCTGTTTCAAGTGATCAGGAAGTAAATCAGGAAGAAGATTTCAAAGATGATTTAGAAGAGACCAGTTGGTATATGGTCGAAGAAGATACAGTCAAAGTGATGAAAAATTCGACAGTCTTCAATACTCCCTCCCATGACATGAAGAGCCATCTTCGCCCACTTTTTATCAAGGCAATAGTAAATGGTAAATTTGTGGGTAAGGTATTGATAGATGGAGGAGTTGCCATTAATCTTTTACCAAAAAATTTACTAAAAAAATTTAGCAAGTCAGAGGCTGATTTGTTGCCTCATAATATGGTGGTAACAAATTTTAATGGCAGATCCTCCACATCAGAAGGGGCTATTGTTCTCGATGTCAAAGTGGCTTTAGTAACGAGGTCAACTTTGTTCATAGTGGTCCCTTCGAAGGCCAGTTACAATCTACTTTTGGGTAGGGAGTGGATTCATGCTGTTGGTGTTGTTCATTCGACTGTCCATCAGAAGATGTTCCTTTGGAATCAGGTTGGGGAGCTCGAGATAGATGAAGCAGATGACACCCTTTTCCATGTCAGTTAGAACCATGCAGATTTACAGATGTATATGCCTAGTGTTTGACCATTCTCTATCTAGGATTCAGCAGCTCTCAATAGGAAGGGAGTTGAAATGGTGGCTCTTACCCCAACAGGTTTCTCTGTTATTTCAAAAGCTGATTCATTTCAGGTTCGAAATTGTAATGACTCTAGGGCGTACAGACGACTATTTAATATTTCAGGTTGAGTATATTCGGCCTTAAGTTTTAATAATGGAACTTAAAAGCCATATGGCTAGAATCTCAGCCTATATGGCTGAAAATCACATAGAAAGTGCGATTTTGAGTCAGTTGACTTGAATTTCAGCTTATATGGCTAAGAAATTTGGTACCAATGAAGGTAACAACTTGGATTGTATTTATGATGATTCCCTTTTAGGATTCGAACAGACTCCTCTACCTGAGATTAAGAGAGTAGAGGTACAAGATCCTTTAGAGGAAATTAATTTAGGAAATGATGTAATAAATAAGCCTACTTTCATAAGTAGTTTAATAAATTCTAATTTCAAGTACAAGTTGATTCATCTGCTTGAAGAATATAAAGATTACTTTGCATAGGATTATGAGGAAATGCCTGGCCTCAGTCGAGAGTTAGTGGAACACAGACTACCAATTTGAGCAGGACAAAGACCAATCAAACAAGCACCAAGAAGGTTTGCCCCCAAAGTGGTGTTAAAAATTAAGGAGGAAATCAAAAGATTGCTAAAGGCTAAGTTTATTCGAACTGCCAAGTATGTTAACTGGATTTCTAATGTAGTTCCTATTATGAAAAAGAATGGTAAGTTAAGAGTATGCATTGATTTTCGAGATTTAAATTCTATTACTCCTAAAGATGAATATCCTATGCCTATTGCTGACATGTTGATTGATTTAGCTTCAGGTCATGAAATTTTAAGTTTTTTGGACGGTTATTTTGGGTATAATCAAATTTACATTGCAGAAGAGGATGTGGCGAAAACAGCATTTCGATATCCAGGATCAATTGGCACCTTCGAATGGGTAGTCATGCCCTTTGGATTAAAAGATGCTGGGGCCACATATCAAAGAGCTATGAATACTATTTTTCATGATGTCATTGGTAAATTCATGAAAGTTTACATTGATGATGTGGTGATAAAATCAAAATTAGAACAAGAGCATCTTTCAAATTTAAAGCAATCATTCGAAAGGATGATAAAACATGGGTTGAAAATGAATCCTATTAAATGTGCTTTTAGTGTTTCTGTAGGAAATTTCTTAGGATTCTTAGTTCAGAAAAAAAAGGAGTAGAGGTAGATCGGAACAAAGCAAAAGTTATTCTAGAAGCATCACCTCTTCGAATAAGAAGCAGCTCCAGTCTCTACTAGGAAAAATAAATTTCCTAAGAAGATTCATTTTGAATTTATCTGGAAAAACTAAGGTTTTTTCTTCACTCTTGAAACTCAAAGCTAAAGAAGAGTTTCATTGGGAAAAGAAACATCAAGCCGCTTTCGATCAAATCAAGCAGTGTTTGGCTAATCCTCTAATAATGACACCTCCAGTACCTGGATGTCCCTTGAAATTGTATATTTCAACATCAAATGAAATGATTGGGTGTATGCTAGCACAGGAAGATGAGAATGGATTCGAAAGAGCTATCTATTATCTTAGTAGAGTTTTAGTCGATGCTAAAACAAGATATAGTACAATTGAGAAATTATGCTTAGCCTTGTACTTTTCTTGCACCAAGTTAAAATATTATGTAAAGCCACATGATGTACTTGTTATTTTGAAAATTGATATAATAAAATATATGCTAACCAAACCTATCTTGCATGGTAGAGTAGGAAAGTGAGCTCTTGCTTTAACTGAATTTTCTTTAAAGTATGTACCACAAAAGGCTGTGAAAGGCCAAGTGTTGGCAGATTTTTTGATTGACCACCCTTGTGTTGACGTCGAAGAAAAAGATATTGTCTATGTTGGTCTAAAACCGTGGAAATTATATTTTGACGGATCAAAACACACTAGAGGTATGGGTCTTGGAGTTCTAATTGTATCGCCAGTTGGGATTCCAACTAAATTTCTATTCGAATTAAAACATGAATGTTCGAATAACGAAGCAGAGTATAAAATTTTAATAGCTGGTTTACAAACTTTAATTTCACTCAAGGCCAGAATTATTAAAGTTTTTGGTGATTCTCAGCTAGTCATTAAGCAATTGACTCGAGAATATAAATGTGTTAATCACAATTTATTCAAGTACTTTGCTTTCGTAGCAAGGTTGTTGAGTGAATTCGATGAAGTAATTTTGCAGCATATTCCAAGGGAAGAAAATTTTGAAGCCAATGAGCTTGCTCAAATAGCTTCAGGTTACAAGATTTCGACTACAATTTTGGTTAAGTTAATCAAAATTAAAGAAAAATTATATCCATTCGAGAATTTAGAAGTATGTCTACTCGAGGATATTGATGATGATGATTGGAGAAGGCCAATTATTAATTATTTACAAAACCTAAATACATCAGTCGAAAGAAAATTAAAATATAAAGCTCTACATTATGTTATAATAGGAGATTAACTTTATAAAAAGTCAGTGGATAGAAATTTATTGATATGTTTGAGTGAAAAAGAAGCATATACAGCCTTGACAAAAGTACATGAAGGTATTTGTGGTGCTCACCAAGCTGGTGAGAAAATAAAATAGGTATTACGCAGACAGAGGGTTTATTGGCTTGCAATGGTAAATGATTGTCACTTGTACACTAAGTCATGTGAGGAATGTCAAAGGCATGGAAATATTTAGCATGTTCCTTCAAGTGATTTACATTCGATTGTAAAACCATGGCCGTTTCGAGGATGGACTCTCGATTTAATAGGCCAGATTCATCCACCATCTTCTAAAGGGCACAAGTATATTTTAGTTGCCATTGATTATTTTACGAAGTGGGTTGAGGCGATTCCTTTAAAAGATGTTACTCAGCAAGAGATTATTAACTTTATTGAAAAAAATATTATTTATAGATTTGGTACTCCTCAAATTCTAACTACTGACTAAGGTACTATGTTTACGGATCATTTTATTAGTGAGTTTGTTAAGACTAGGAATATCAAACTACTCACCTCGACGCCTTATTACGTGCAAGCAAATGGGTAGGTCGAAGCAACTAATAGGATTTTAATAGGTTTAATTAAGAAACATGTGGGTCGAAAGCTAAGAAGATGGCATGAGACTCTGAGCCAAGTTTTATAGGCTTATTAAAATTCTCCTAAGGAAGCTATTGGTACAACGCAATATCATTTAGTTTATGGTCATGATGTCATTTTACCAATTGAAATCAATCTTCAGTCAGTTAGGTTACAACGTCAAAATGAAATTCCTACCCAAGATTATTGGGATTTGATGTTTGATGAACTAAATCAGTTAGATGAAGAAAGATTAATTGCTCTAGAAAATTTGATTTGACAAAAAGAAAGAATTACAAAATTTTATGATCTTCGAGTCAAAAGAAAAGAATTTGCTTTAGGTGATTTAGTTTGGAAGGTTATTTTACCTATGGAGAAGAAATCAAAGTTATTTGGAAAATGGTCACCTAATTGGGAAGGGCCATATTGAATCGAAAAGATTTATTCTAGCAATGCATATTCGATTAGAAATATATTGTCAAATGAAAAGATTGCTTCGATAAATGGTAAATATTTAAAGGTATATAGGCTAACCATTCATGAAATTAAGATCTTGAAGAAATTATAGTTTCGAATTAAAAAAAAGTGAAACTTAAAATTGTCATTACAAAAATAGATATACAATGTTTATTGAAACCTTGCAAATAAAGAAGCCCAAACGTCTAAAATCCTAGCCTTCTCCTTAGAAGCTGCCTCGAGGGAAGGTGCTAAATCTTGAATAGCATATTTCACCTGATTACCTTCATTGTTCAATCGGTGATATTCCTCGTTGAGGGTTTGTTCTTGATTTGCACAATCTTCAGCAAGGGCTCGAAGTTCACCTTGTTCTTCTTCAAGCAATCGAAGTTCTTGTTTAAGCTCTATAATTCTTTCTTCGTTTTGATTAATATTTTACTGAGTTGAGGAAAGAACATAGGAGATTTTTTAACGTTTTCTTTTGACCTTAGCAACAATGATCATCAGTTGTTTCTTCTTCTCGACCAAATGCTTGATTATTGGTGATAACTTCATCAATGTTAAGAAGTTTGGTTGGCAAATCCTTTGTGAAGTTAGTTAATTCTTGGACCACTGATTGGGCATTTGAATCTAAAAGATGTTTGCTTTGGTTCAATTGGTTAAGAAGGCAAGACAATTTTTCCCTGTTGACTTGGGCAGTCATGATTTGGTCCACCCTAAGGTTGGAAATATCAATCAGTTCTCTTATAAGTTGGGGGGCAGATATGCTTTCAACTTCAACTTTAGAATGGATTGTAGAATGATGGGATTTCGACGACAGAGATCGTTTGGATAGAATATCTTCTAATTGTTTCTGAATGTCATTTTCATCCTCATTGTCATCAATGCATATAGTCTCTGCTTCTTCCTCAAAAGAAATCTCAGCTTGTACTGATTGAACTTTGGTGGAAGCAGAAGGAATAACCTTATGTTGGTGTATGCCCTAGAGGCCAATACATTTTCTATATTTACATACATTCTATTATGCTATTTTATATATGAGGCATTTCATTTATTGTGTTCTTTTTTGATAAACATAATAAAGTCCTTAGAATAGTAAGTTTGATGCCATAAGACATCAAGTGGATGACTTGATCGTGAGTTCCTTTTGGTTACAACACTATTCTTAACTGTCCCTAGTCAAGTATTATTGTTAATTAAGACAACAATAATACATTGAGACTAGTATATGCATAGACTGATGACCACATCTCACGGGTCATGGATATGAGATATCAAGTCTTCACATAGGTACATATTAGAGTAATGATGTACTGGACTGACCCACCATGAAACGCTACATGGATCGTTACGTGAGTGTCATAAGCGATTCTCATAGTGACAATGGTGTTTGTGGTCCTTTGACCTGAAATCACTACAATTCCTACATGAGGAGTTGTGTGTTTTAATGCCATCAAACGTCATCTGTACTAAGGTGATTATAAAGTTGGTTATTGGACATACCGCGAATCATACAGAGGGATGTGAGTGACCTAGATGGGATTTGTCACTCCTACATAATAGGAGCGATATCTTCGAGCCCCCTGATTGAGTGAGACTGCGAAATATATGGCCATGCTCAAATGAGTCAATATGAGATATTGATCTCATTTGTTGTTACAAAGTCTTCTCGAGTATCAAGAAATGAAAGATTGGACTATACAAGGGTAACACATTCCATGCCTTGTGTTCAATCTATATATCTTGACAAAGGGACTAAACGACACGGAAACATTGGTCACAAAAAGGTTATGTCAAATCACTGACATTCTTATTACTTGGGTAGCAGCGATGTGTTGCTAGATACCACTCACTGCTTGTAATATTAAAATGGGATTTTAATATTACTGCCAACGTAATAAGAACCTACAGGGTCACACACATAGAGCAGACTAAAATTAGAGCAATGGATCCAAGTTGGACTCAGATTCAAATATGGGCCAGACTCATAACAGATGGGTCTAGGGTTGCACAGCTTACCTTGCTACTGCTCACACTCACTTAAGGCAGTCACTATTACAAATAGTACTGCTAAGGGACTGCTAAGATACACAATTTAGAACCCTAGCCGCACCTACAAAAAAAGTGAGTGAGAGAGCGACAGGTTTCTTCTGTTCTCTTCGCAGCTAGCACTGTGTGAGAGACGTGAGGCTCTTCTTTGCAGACGTTGAACGTTCATGAGTCTATTCGTGTGGATACCGCAGAGACATTATTTCTATTACGGTGTTGGTGATTCACGTCCTTCCTTTTGATCACGCTTCAAGAGGTAAATAATTTAAAAACTCAAATTATGGCTTTTCGCATGGATCCTCGGTGTGAATCCCTTGTTTTTTCGCTGCGTGATGTAACCGCAATTCCCAACAGTGGTATCAGAGCATTTTGCGAAACCATGATTTGGTTTTTCTGTTTTCGTGTACATGAGATAACATGTTTTCTGTTCTTGTTTTTGACAAAAGATATGATCTTTAATATGTTATTTCTGAAAACCGTATGAAACCCTTTGCGAAAACATATTCTGTTTCTTTTGTTGTATGCAAAACCGTGATGTTGTTTTCAAAACCCATGAAGATGTTCATATGTTTTGTGAAAATCGTTTTGTTTTAATATGTATGTTTTTGCGAAGCTTTCTGGTATGTATGTGATACGTACAGCGTTATGGGATCCTTATTCTCAATGCGCGGCGCAAGGGTTTGGGAAACCTTGTTCTTGGTTTGCGGCAGCAGGGGTTAAGGAATCCTTGTTTCTGCACAGGAGGCGCGGCGCAAGGGGTTTTGGAAACCCTATTATTGTTATGCCGCAGCAGCATCAAGTGTTGATGTCAAGCCATCAAGGAGGCGCTAGAGGTTCAAGTGTTGAACGACGGCGCAAGGGTTCCCCGCGGCACATGAAGTGTTCATGTTGTTCGGGCTTAGGGTTCTGCGCGGCACAAGGGTTCAAGGGAGGCGCAAGAGATTCAGCGGGACCCCCGTGCTACCTCTGCGTAGTGTGTTTTTCGAAAGCGCGATATTTTCTATCCAATTTTATGACTCCTGAAAATAATAGTGTATTATTGTTATGAGTTTATATGTTCTTTGGGATGCATGGTGCATGGTTATGGCCTTAGTCCTCTTTTTATGCTATTTTGGTTTTAATAAATACGACTTGCATGTCATGTCTTTCTCTCTACATTCTGATTGTACATTCTCTTCTCACCTAATTCCCCTCGAATATAAAAGAGGTTTCTATATAATGTAATCTTGATGTGGAGACAAGAAGACAGTATCAAGTGAGGATGTTGGTGGGAGATGCTTGGTGAAGCTGGCATTCTTTATGCTACTCTCTTAGGGGCCATAACCATGTCACTTTTATTATATGCTTTTTATGTATGAGATGCATGGATAATGTTTATGGTATGATAAACAATTTTATAAATGGTGAGATCTAATAATAATAATAATAATAAAATCCCTCAAAGCAAATATTAAGTCATTATATGATGCCTTCCAATGTGTGGCACTCGTCAAGACTAGTATCGATCAAGTGCAGGTCTGCCAAAGCAGGATGCCTTTATCTATATTAGTAAGACGCGATGGGATAAAGGTAATATCCAACTGCCAACCATTGGGTCTGACTTAACTAGGCCATTTCAATAGGATTGAAGGCTTAGAGGCATGAAGTTGGGCTTTGGTCCATTAGATGGATTTGAATAAGTGTTATTCACCCAACTATCTAAGAGTTACATGTGATGTAATTGGAAAGTGTTTCCTACCTACATAACTGAATTTTGGGTGATCAGCCAAAGCTGACTCAAAACTAGGTGACATATATGGATCTTGGCCCACTAGGAAATCTTACGATGGGATTTTTCGAGTCAATGCTGAGGGTCATTGACTTGAATAAAATAGTGGGAGGCATATTTAATTAAAAGACCTCATTAAATATGTTTATGACATGATACTTATATTTTGTATATTTCTGTTAATAGATTACCATGGCAATAAACACATCGAGTACTTTATCATTGCGATCCGTCCTTGAGAAGGACAAGTTATCTGGAATGAATTTTCTAGACTGGTACAAGAATTTGAGGATTATCCTCAAGCAAGAAAAAAGTTGTATGTACTAGAACAGCCTATTCCTTAGCCACCTGCTGCTAATGCCCCTAGAATTGAAAGGGATGCTTATAAGAAGCATCAAGATGATGCCTTGGACATCGGATGTCTTATGCTGGCCACCATGAACTCTGAGCTCCAAAAGCAACATGAGAACATGGATGCCTACAATATGATCGTACACCTTAAAAAGCTCTATCAAGAGCAGGCCAGGCATAAGAGATACGAGGTCTCTAAAGCACTATTTTAGTGCAAGCTGGTAGAAGGAAGCCCTATTGGTGCTCATGTACTCAAGATGATTGGGTACATTGAAAACCTAGAGAGACTTGGTTTTCCTTTAGGCCAAGAGTTGGCCACTGACTTAGTCCTGCAATCGTTGCCGGAAAGTTTTAGTCAATTTGTCATGAACTACAATATGAATGAGATTGACAAATCACTACTAGAGCTGCTAGGCATGTTGAGAACTACTGAGCAGAACATTAACAAAGGCAAAGGGAAGGCCATAATGATGGTCCAAAAGAATTAGGGCAAGAAATAGCATAAAAAGCACAAGAACAACTGGAAGAGCAAGGGCAAGGATAAGTCCCAGCCCAGCACTTCTAGCTTGAAACAAGTGGGTGGAGTGGCTAAGGAAGGTACATGCTTCCATTGTGGTCAGACCAGACATTGGAAGAGGAATTGTGCCAAGTTCCTGGAGGAGCTCAAAAAGAAGAATGGAAGTAAGACTTCCACTTCAAGTATTTTTGTTATTGAAGTCAATTTATCTACTTCTACATCATGGGTATTAGATACTGGATGTGGATCTCACATTTGTGTAAATGTGCAGGATCTAAAGAGCAGTAGACCATTGACGAAGGGCGAAGTCGACCTACGTGTGGGAAATGGAGCAAAGGTTGCTGTATTAGCTGTAGGGACTTATTTATTATCTTTGCCCACTGGGCTTGTAATAGAGTTAGAGAACTGCTATTTTGTGCTTGCTATTAGCAGGAATATCATTTCTGTTTCTTATTTGGACAAGAAAGGTTTTTCTTTTATTATAAAGGACAAGTGTTGTTCCATTTATATGAATGATATTTTTTATAGTAGTGCACAATTGAGTAATGGACTTTATGTACTTGATCTCGAAATGTCCGTCTATAACATAAATACAAAGAGGTTTAAATTAAACGATCTGAACCCAACTTTTCTCTGGCATTGTTGTTTGGGCCACATAAATGAGAAACACATCTCTAAACTCGATAAAGATGGATTCTTGGACTCATTTGATTTTGAATCATATGAGACATGTGAATCTTGTTTATTAGGGAAGATGACAAAGGCCCCATTCACCGGACAAGGTGAAAGGGCTAGTGATCTTTTAGGCCTTATACATAGTGATGTATGTGGGCCACTAAACACACTCGCTAGAGGCGGTTTTCAATACTTCATTACATTTACTAATGATTTCAGTAGATATGAATTTGTATATCTTATGAAGCACAAATCAGAATCCTTTGAAAAGTTCAAAGAGTTCAAGAATGAAGTACAAAACCAACTTGGCAAGAATATTAAAATCCTTCGATCAGATTGAGGAGGAGAATACTTAAGACAACTGTTTGATGATCATCTGAAAGAGTATGGGATAATATCTCAACTCACTCCACCAGGAACACCACAATGGAATGGTGTCTCTGAAAGGAGGAACCGGACCTTGTTGGACATGGTCCGATTCATGATGAGTCATGCAAACCTTCCAGGCTCCTTCTGGGGACATACTCTGTTAACAGCAGCTTTCACACTTAACCATGTTCCATCTAAAACGATTCAAAAGACACCATATGAGATATGGACTGGGAGATGGCCCAGTATATCTTTCTTGAAGATTTGGGGCTGCGAAGCTTATGTGAAACGTCAAGTTTCTAATAAGCTTGGACCTAAATCAGATAAATGCTTCTTTGTGGGGTATCCAAAGGAAACCAAGGGATACTTTTTCTATAATCCTACCGAGGGCAAAGTGTTTGTCGCACGGACAGTTGTGTTTCTAGAAAGGGAGTTTATCTCCAAAGGAACCAGTGGGAGAAAAGTAGAACTTGAAGAAGTTCAAGTTTCACAAAGCAGCAATGAACCAATGGTGGAAATAGAGCAGCCTCCACAAAATGTTGTAGAATAACAACCTGCTCTAGTAGCACAAGACCTGCATAGGTCTAACAGGATACGTCATCAACCAGAGAGATATGGATTTCTCATGATCTAACAAGGTGACGTATTGCTCATGGATCAAGATGAGCCTGTGACTTACCAGGAAGCCATTATTGGCCCAGAATCTGAGAAATGGCTTGAGGCCATGAGATCTGAAATGGATTCCATGTATGCCAACCAGGTATGGACCATGGTTGACCCACCTGAAGGGGTAAAACCCATTGGGTGCAAGTGGGTTTTCAAGAAGAAAATCGACATGGATGGTAATGTGCATACCTTTAAGACGCGATTGGTGGCTAAAGGTTTCAAACAAATTCAGGGTGTAGACTATAATGAGACTTTTTTTCCAGTTGCGATGCTTAAATCCGTTCAGATCTTGCTTGCTATTGCAGCATACCATGATTATGAAATCTGGAAAATGGATGTCAAAACTGCTTTCCTTAATGAAAATCTTCTCGAGGATGTGTACATGACACAACTTGAGGGTTTTGCCACTCCAGAGGATGCTGGAAAGGTGTGCAAGTTACAACGATTTATTTATGGATTGAAGTAAGCTTCCAGAAGCTGGAATCTTCATTTTGATGATACAATAAAACAGTTTGGTTTCATCAAGAATGAAGAAGAATCTTGTGTCTACAAGAAGGTTAGTGGGAGCACTATTATTTTTCTAGTATTGTATATAAATGACATACTACTTATTGGAAATGACATCCCTACCCTACAGTCCGTAAAGACTTGGTTAGGGAACTGCTTCTCTATGAAGGACTTGGGCGAAGCCACCTATGTGTTAGGTATCAGGATCTATAGAGATAGATCACTAAGATGGCTTGGCCTAAGTCAGAGTACATACATAGACAAAGTGTTAAGACGGTTTAACATGCATGAATCCAAGAAAGGACTTTTGCTTATGTTGCATGGTGTAATCCTATCTAAGGCTCAATCCCCTTCCACCCAGGATGAGAGGAATCGCATGAGCAAGACTCCATATGCATCTGCAATTGGATCTATCATGTATGCCATGTTATGTACTCGACCAGACATCTCGTATGCTTTTAGCATGATGAGTAGGTACCAGTCTGATCCCGGTGAGAGTCACTAGACTGCTATCAAGAACATCCTTAAGTACTTGAGAAGGACTAAGGATTCGTTCTTGGTATATGGAGGCGAGGAAGAGCTAGTTGTAAAAGGTTACACTGATGCTAGCTTCCAAACCGATAAGGACGACTCTAGATCACAATCGGGTTATGTTTTTTGCCTAAATAGTGGGGCTATGAGCAGGAAGAGTTCAAAGCAGGAGACAGTCGCTGATTCTACCACAGAGGCTGAGTATATTGCTGCCTCTAATGTAGCAAAGGAGGCCGTTTGGATCAGGAAGTTCATTTCTGAACTTGGCGTTATTCTTAGCATTGTGGACCCAGTGGACCTCTATTGTGATAATAATGGAGCCATTGCACAAGCTAAGGAGCCTAGATCTCACTAGCGATCTAAACATATACTTAAGCGCTTCCATCTCATTCGAGAGATCATTGATAGAGGAGATGTGAAGATATGCAGAGTACCAACAGATGATAACATTGCTGATCCACTGACGAAGCCTCTTGCACAGCAGAAGCATGAGGGTCACACTAGGTCTTTAGGCAATAGATATATGCCTGATTGGCTCTAGTGCAAGTGAGAGATTATTGGTATATGCCCTAGAGGCCAATACATTTTCTGTATTTACATACATTCTATTATGATAAACATAATAAAGTCCTTAGAATAGTAAGTTTGATGCCATAGGACATCAAGTGGATGACTTGATCGTGAGATCCTTTTGGCTACAACACTATTCTTAAATGTCCCTAGTCAAGTATTATTGTTAATTAGGACAACAATAATACATTAAGACTAGTATGTGCATAGACTGATGACCACATCTCACGGGTCATGGATATGAGATTTCAAGTCTTCACATGGGTATATATTAGAGTAATGATGCACTGGACTGACCCACCATGAGAATGCTACATGGATCGTTACGTGAGTGTCATAAGCGATTCTCATAGTGACAATGGTGTTTGTGGTCCTTTGACCTGAAATCACTATAATTCCTATATGAGGAGTTGTGTGTTTTAATGCCATCAAACGTCATCTGTAATAAGGTGATTATAAAGTTGGTTATTGGACATACCGCGAATCATGCAGAGGGATGTGAGTGACCTAGATGGGATTTGTCACTCCTACATAACAGGAGTGATATCTTCGAGCCCCCTGATTGAGTGAGACTGCGAAATACATGGTCATGCTCAAATGAGTTAATATGAGATATTGATCTCATTTGTTGTTACAAAGTCTACTCGAGTATCAGGAAACGAAAGATTGGACTATACAAGGGTGACGCATTTCATGCCTTGTGTTTAATCTAGATATCTTGACAAAGGGACTAAACGACACAGAAACATTGGTTATGGAAAGGTTATGTCAAATCACTGACATTCTTATTACTTGGGTAGCAGCGATGTGTTGCTAGATACCGCTCACTGCTTGTAATATTAAAATGGGATTTTAATATTACTGCCAACGTAATAAGAACCTGCAGGGTCACACACATAGAGCAGACTAAAATTGGAGTAATGGATCCAAGTTCGACTCGGATTCAAATATGGGCCAGACTCATAACAGATGGGTCTATGGTTGCACAGCTTACCTTGCTGCTGCTCACACTCACTTAAGGTAGTCACTATTATAAATAGTACTGCTAAGGGGCTGCTAAGATACACAATTCAGAACCCTAGCCGCACCTACGTAAAAAGTGAGTGAGAGAGCGACAAGTTTCTTCTCTTCTCTTTGCAGCTAGCACTGTGTGAGAGACGTGAGGCTCTTCTTTGTGGACATTGGATGTTCATGAGTCTATTCGTGTGGATACCGCAGAGACATCATTTTTATTACGGAGTTGGTGATTCACGTCCTTCCTTTTGATCACGCTTCAAGAGGTAAATAATTTAAAAACTTGGATTATGGCTTTTCACATGGATCCTTGGTGGGAATCCTTTATTTTTTTGCTGCATGATGTAATTGCAATTCCCAACACCTTAGAGACTTGAATGGTTTCAATCGAGATAGGAGCTTCAATGTCAGCAGGAGTGGTAGCTCTAGGAGATCTGGTCTCTTGCAATTTGAGAAAATTATATCAATCCATGAAAGGTTTTGATCTGAGTATAATAAAAGTTTAAATTAAATAGATTGTAAACCTGTGGATTTGTCTCGATGACAAGAACTGTGGATTTGGGTCCACTTTCTACGGCAGTAATTGTAACACCATAACTTTTGGAACAATTACAATATAGTCCTAAATGTACTATTTTGTGAATTCTGTGAGTAGTAAAGTAAATTTGGCTGTTTCGTGAGTGTATTTGACTGTTGTATGTGATTTGGTCCGAGTCAGGAAAATAATAATTTTCTGGCCGGAAAAATCTTATTTTAATTAATTAGAGCTGGGGGGATCTTACTAAACCCAATTATGATTGATATATAAATATTAATCTCCTAATGTTTAGGATTTAACTGTGCAATAAAATAATTTTATATTATTATAATATTATTTTATGTTACAGTACTTACTGTCTCAAAAACAATAGAAATCTGCTTCAAAATGACCATGGACCCTTAAAAGTCTGTGGGACCTGCGTTTAGAAAAGTAGTCAACGATTCTGACTGGACAAATTTCCAAGCCAATAGGAGCAAGTCAACAAAGGAGGCTTGAAAAATTCTAACCAATAGGAATAGGTCAAAGAAAGAAGCATGGACTTTAATATGGACTGTTGGATGAAGACTTAGTTAGGAAGTCTTTGATCTTAACCGTTGATCAAATCAATGGTGAGATAAGAATTCAAGTTTTATCACCAATCAATATCCACCTTAGATTACATCAAGGGCTAGGAATTAAAGTTAAAATCAAAGGTTGAGATTAAGTCAAACATAATGGCTTGACTTTGCTTATTAGCTAATTAAACCTAATTTAGTTAATCTAATTACCTAATTAGTAAACTAAGTAAACTAACCTAGTTATTAATTAGTTATAATCTAAATATTAATTAGATATCCAAATATTATTTAGAGGCTATGATATATGCTAATATATATTAAACTAATTAGTTATGTAATTAGAATGTTAATTAAATATTATTAGGAGACTTAACCTAATTAATTAACTATTTAATTAGCATGGAATTAGTCTTTAATTGAAACAAATTAAACCCCCTAAGTACCCTTGAACCCCACAGCCATGAAGGCTAAAATGGCCAAGTCTTCACAAGTTCTACATGGTTCTTGAACCATCCATGACATAAGCCATGTGCTTGCTTAGTGTGAACACAAATAGATATTTACATATCCAAATTAAACACTCAACCTCACCTACACTAACCTCACGACAGCCCCCTCATTTTTACACTTGATATTTACTTTTTACACTTATCCAAATTCAAGCTTTCTTTTCTCTCAAAAATACCAAGAACACTAAACAACTTTCTCTTCCATTTTCTCCCTAGAATTCGGCCAACACCCAAAACCCCACCATCAATCTTCTATAATTTTACCTCTTCACTTTTCCTAAACCAAAATCATATTCTAAACACTTTTCCTTCACAAGGTTTTGTCAAAAACCTACTCTATCTAGTTCAAAATCAAAGCTTTTGTTCACTTCCCTAAGGGTAAGTTTTGATTCTTTGGTTTAAATTTTGATTTGTGATTTTCTAAACCATGTTTGTTCCATCGTTTTTCAATCTTGATCCTTGTATGTGTTTTTACTAATTATTTAAGAATTATTAGGATTTTGTGTTGGTTTTCAAGAAAGCAAGGAGAAGGAGGAGACTAAGAGACCTTTGTCTTCAAGAGGTAAGAGGGAGATTTAATCTCATCAACCCTAAGTGGTGATGAGAAAATGGATTGTATGTGTGTGAAGAATCCATAAGGATTCATTTGTGTGGTTGTTATTGTTTTTATTATTTGTGTGATTGTTTAAATGCTTTCCTATTTGTGATTTGTTTTATTTGTTATGCATGTCTATAGCTTTAAAATATATTGTATGTGTTTATAGTTGTATGTGTTTATAATTATATGACTATTAAAGTAGGATGTGAATAACATGTAACGATTTGCATGAGTGTTCCAAAGAACACAATGAGGCTCACGGCCTTACCATTAAATAGAGAACCAAAATGTTCTCAACTTTTTTTTTAAATTAATGATTTAAAGAATCTAGGAAAAATAATAAATTCAAGAATGATTTAGGTTAATTATGGCCAACATGCCATTTAATGTATAATTGAATGCCATTTTATTTTCTAAGATAGGTTAGGTAATTAATTTACAAAAGAATTTGATTCCAATAAATCTTTAAGAAAATAAAAGGAATGAACTTAGTTCTAGAATTCTAAATTAGTAGATTTTATTTTAAGTAAGAATTAAAGCCAACGCTTGAAAAATACTACCGTAGAGCTCACTCTATAAGTTTTGAAGCATGTTAGCAAGTTTCAAAGTGTAACTATTGGATAAGATTAAAATAAACAGAATTTAGAGAAAAACATAAAAAATACCATATACTGATTTTATAGGCAAAATGCTACCGAAATTTACTAAAATCAGATGAATAAAATGAAAAAATTCCATAATATATTTATAACATAAGGAAAATACTTTACATAGTTTAAAAGTACTAGATATAGTCTACACATATTTAAAATGATGATTTTAAGCTATATGGTTAAGAAAATGATTTAAAAATCTTACGCGATTGAGAAAATGATTTAAAAATATTACGCGATGTTCAAAAATGTCAAAATATATTTATGCGATTTTAAAACATTTGTAAAAGCGACGCGATTGTGAAAATACGATAAAATTGTTACGCGATTAAATGATACAGTGAGTTTTACTGTCGGGCCAAAGTGGTGGACCCAGACATGTTGTGAGATAGTACTGTCAAGTGGAGACAGACTATATTTTGGAATATTGTGACTAAGTGTATTTTTGTAAATATGGTAAAATATGGATATTAAGGGTATTTTTGTAATTTTAGATCATGTTTAGAGTGTTGTGCCAATTTGGTTGATAGTTGGTGATTGATTGACGAGACGAATTACACCGTGTTGTGGTGTGATAGGCGTAGTGTGGTTCATTATATGAACTTAGGGCATTAGTGTGCAGAGAATTCCACATGGGGACAGTGGGTTGCTCCTGTGGGCTATGATAACGGGCAACACACTAATGATCTTGACAAGCACTATTCTTAATTAAGGTTTTGAGAAGACTATTATATACAATGCCTGTAGTGCATGATGTATGGACTGTGTACTACTACACGATGTTTGAACTGTGGGCTATAGACATGACGTTAGACAGTGCAATAGTTTGGTTGGGCAGCCAGAAGTACTATTAGTTCTTTTCGGATCATTTTCTCAGATATCCGTGTTTAGCTCCATGGAGTAGGAATGAGTCAATGTGTGTTCATTCATTATCTACATTTTACTGCTTACTATAATCTGTGATAAAATGTATGATGTATTGTTTTGCTATACTGTGTGTGATATAATGATATGTATTACTTCGCTATATTATGCATGATATGTTGGTATGTACTATTGTGATAATTGTTTGTATTATCATTTTCTTATTTGCCATGCGGGTAATGATGTAGATTATCTCACCTCTCTATATGCTTTTCTCTATATTATTATTATTTCCGTAAAGAGTGTGAGGAAGAGGGAGAGGAACCGCTTCTCGAGATACAGTATCCGGACGAGCACCAGCCGGGTGAGATGTACGAGGAAGACGAGCCGATAGATCATCCTCACCATCAGGACTGATCTTGAGATCATGGCGTTGCCGGGATTTTTCGGGTTTGTGAGACTTGAGTTTCACAGAGGTTCGGAGGCCTGGCGTATGTGAGTGGATAGAGGAACAGTTGTCTACGTGGGACATTTGACTGTGTCCCTATGTAGAGAGTACGATGAAGATGTTATATTTACTACTATGTTATATTTACATCTAGAGTTGTCTCTGACTCTTAGGCGTTATTGGCAAGGAATATTCCATGCGCCTAGCGAGCTCAGTAGTGAGTCAACAGCCCGAACTCATGTTCGTAGAGCGGTAGGACCTCCAGGAGTTCTGTCTTTCGCGGATTTCTCTGAAGATGATCCATCGGAGAGTTAGAAATCTTTCGAGGTGCACTTGGGCAATACTATATTTTAGTTTTATGTCAACTTTTTACTGCTTTGTTAAATATTCGTAGTTGTAAATTATATATGTATTTAAGACAAATATCATATGTATATTATAGCGTGGTTATGTTTATTTTATTTTGTGTTCTGTGTTATTTTATTTAATGTTATAAGTATAAGAGGAAAAAAAATTTACCACTAAAATTATTTACGTATTCAAATGTTTTACAACTTGGGTAAAAAATTTATTTTATTTTATTTTATTGCATCATAAATGTGACACTCCCACAAGGGTGTTACATTAGTTGGTATCAGAGCCCAAGTTAAAGTCTTTTGGGGTTGTGGTTAGGTCTATTTTTGCTTGTGTTGTGTGATTCTCTGTAATTTGTTTCCGAAAGGTTACATTTGACATTGTTTTGTCTTGTTGAAGAAAAAGGATGTGTGGAGGAAGAAGAACGCGTGCGAATGTGGAACGTGATGTGGATCCAATGATTGCAGCTGCTGAAGCTATGTAGCGAATGGCGGAAGTGATTACCCAGCAAAATTAACGAGCAGCTCAATAGCAAGAAGCGACTGCTAATGCTTTGAATTTGTCTGAGTTTAGGCGCAACAACCCGCCACAGTTTAGAGGCGAGTTTGACCCCGAGAAGGCGAATATTTGGATTCAAGACTTGGAAAGAGTATTTGAAGGAATGGGGTGCGCAGAGAATAGGAAGGTGACATATGCTATATTTATGTTAAGAGGAGATGCTGAGAATTGGTGGAGAGGAACCCGCCAATTATTGTGTGCTGAAGGGACTGAGATTACTTGGGAAGTGTTTAGTGAAGTATTTCTGGAGAAGTACTTTCCTGGTAGTGCCCGACATGCCAAGGAGATGGAATTTCTTGGTCTACATCAGGGGAATATGACTGTAGGAGAATATGCTGCTAAATTTGAGAGCTTGTCGCACTTCTCAAGGTATTTCCAAATTCGGCCAGATGAGGTATGGAAGTGCCAAAAGTTTGAAGATGGATTAAGGGTAGAACTGAGGCGAGCAGTGCTACCTATGAGAATGAGGGAGTTTCCTGTTTTGATGGATACTTGTCGACGACTCGAAGAGTTGGAGCCGTCCCGAGATCCCAGAAATCGTAACTTCGGACCGACTAGGTTCCAAAGGGGAGGTAATAACAGTAATAACTGGTTTTAGCGCAAACCTTATGCAAGACCATCGAGAAGTCAGCCTCAACGTCTGTCTGTTGGGGGAAGTTCTAGCGGTAACCGAGCTGGTCAAAATGTGGCATTTACGCCGACATGTTTTAAGTGTAAAAAGAGTGGCCATATATCTACAGATTGTCCGATCAAAGGAACGATCTGTTTCAACTACAGAAAACCTAGACATGTTTCTAGGGATTGCACTCAGCCGGAAAGGAAGCTTGCTATGAGAAATGTTCATGCTACTCAGCTGCGATCTGGAGGGCGAGTATATACAATGACTGGAACTGAAGCTTCTCAATCTGAAGATCTTATTCAAGGGGAAGATGTCATTGAAGGTAATCACCTGACCTTGCTATATGATTCGGGTGCAACACACTCATTTATTACATATGATTGTGTGGAACGATTGAAACTTCCTGTGTCTTCTCTGAGTTTTCAATTAATTGTTTCTACGCCTACTGCTAAGCCTGTTGTTACATCCAAAATATGTATAAACTGTCTTATTGTTATAAAGGATCGTGTGTTTTCGGTCAATTTAATTTTTTTACCTCTTGTTGAGATAGACATAATATTAGGAATGGATTGGTTATCTTCTAACCATATCCTGATAGATTGTGCAAGCAAAACCATAGTTTTTCCTAAGGAAGAAATTTCTGGATTCTTGACTGCTGTTAAAGTCAAGTCATTGTTGCGAGATGGAGCTCAGGGGTTTATGTTGCTGTCTTCTTTAGAAGTCAAGAGCGAGAAGGATGTGAGCGCTATTCCTGTCGTCAATGAGTTTCCAGAGATTTTTCCTAATAATGTACCCAGTTTGCCACCGGAAAGGGAGATCGAGTTCTCTATCGATTTGGTGCTGGGAGCAAATCCTATTTCGATTGCACCATACCGAATGTCACCTGTAGAGTTGGCAGAATTGAAGAAGCAATTGGAGGAACTGTTAGAGAAGTAGTTTGTGCGACCTAGTGTTTCGCCATGGGGAGCACCAGTGCTACTAGTCAAAAAGAAGGATGGAACCTCTCGACTTTGTGTTGATTATCGTCAATTGAACAAGGTTACTATAAAGAATAAGTATCAACTACCGAGAATTAATGATTTGATGGATCAGTTGAAGGGAGCCGCTATATTCTCTAAGATAGATCTGCGATCAGGTTATCATCAAATTCGTGTCAAAGTCGATGATGTACCTAAGACAGCTTTCCGAACTCGTTATGGGCATTATGAGTATCAAGTGATTCCGTTCAGAGTGACGAATGCTCCTGCAATATTCATGGATTATATGAATAGGATTTTTCATCTGTACTTAGACAGATTTGTTGTTGTCTTTATCGATGACATTCTAATCTACTCTCAAAGTCAAGAAGAGCATGCTGAACATCTCAGTATAGTTCTCCATATTTTGAAAGAGAAGAAGCTGTATGCAAAATTGGCAAAATGTGAGTTTTGGTTGGAAGAAGTTCAATTTCTAGGTCACGTGATTTCCAAGGAAGGTATTGTAGTAGACCCATCAAAGGTGGAGACTATTTTGCAGTGGGAAAAGCCTAAGACAGTGATTGAGGTTCGAAGTTTTGTTGGATTAGTCGGATATTATCGAAGGTTTATTGAAGGTTTTTCTAAGATAGCTGGACCACTTACACAACTCACGAGGAAGAGCCAAGCTTTTGATTGGACAGAGGAACGTGAAGCGAGTTTCCAAGAGTTGAAGAAGAGATTGACGACTGCACAGTGTTCATTTTACCGGATCCTAACAAATCTTTTGAGGTGTATTGTGACGCTTCTTACTAAGGGTTAGGATGTGTGTTAATACAGAATCGAAATGTGGTAGCTTATGCTTCAAGACAGTTGAAGGTTCATGAGAGGAACTACCCAACGCACGATTTGGAACTAGTCGCGGTAGTCTTTGCGTTGAAAGTGTGGAGGCATTTTCTGTATGGAGCTATGTTCAATGTCTTTAGCGATCACAAGAGCTTAAAGTACTTGTTTGATCAAAAGGAATTGAACATGAGATGGAGACAATGGTTGGAATTCTTAAACGATTATGATTTTCAGCTTCAATACCATCCGGGAAAGGCGAATGTGGTGGCGGACGCTTTGAGCAGAAAGATGGTTAGTGTTTCTACCATAATGATAAAGGAGGAGGAGCTGATTAATCAATTCAGAGATTTATGGTTATCAGTGGAGTTAGTACTCGGAAAGATTTGTTTAAGTAAAGTTGTAGTTTTGAATGACTTGCTGGAAGTAATCCGAGAAAAACAAGATGAGGATTTGTTTTTATAGAATGAAAAGGAATTATTGAAGCAAGGTCATAAAGCGACGGTGGAGGAAGGATCTGATGGAATCTTGAGATTTGAAGGATGAGTTTGTATACCTGATGATCCCGAACTTAAGAAAGCAATTTTGGATGAAGCTCATACTAGTAATTTGAGTGTGCATCCGGGGATGACTAAGATGTATCAAGACTTGAAGCGGATGTTTTGGTGGCCAAGAATGAAAAGAGATGTAGCAGAACGTGTGACGTCTTGTCTTGTCTGTCAGAAGGCAAAAGTGGAACATCAACGACCTGCCGGTATGTTACAACCTTTGACTATTCCAGAGTGGAAGTGGGATAGTATCTCGATGGATTTTGTTACCGAATTTCCAAGGACGAGGAAGGGTCATGATTCTATATGGGTTATAGTTGATAGGCTTACGAAGTCAGCGCACTTCTTGTCGATCAATATTAAGTATTCGTTGCAGCGATTAACCTAAATATACATCAGCGAAGTTTTTAGACTACATGGTGTACCCGCAAGTATAGTTTCTGATAGAGATCCTAGGTTTACGTCGAGGTTTGGTGCGTGAAATCCGCAAGTGTACGGTTTCATCGTCAAGTAATAAAAAGATCGAATCCACAGGGACTGTGTCTATGAATACCAATTAATTAATTAATTTAATTAAATTAAACAAAAGGGATAAAATTGTTGATTGATAAGGATGTAGTAACCAAGCAATTAAGTAAATAATTATTAAAGTGCAAAATTAAGAATAAAAACAGCAATTTATCAAGAAAGATATTCAGATTCAAGAAAGCTTCCAAGATTGGGATACCACAATGATACAAGATAAATCCTAATTGACAACCCTTTTATTAAATCTGAAATTCAATTGAAGGTGAATTACCCTAAATTAGTTAATGTTCTTTCTCAAGATACAAGATCCGTGCCCAATTAAACCAATTCCTACTCTCGTGGTAATTGAATTTAAATTGAACCCATTACGCTTTGTGGTAATTCATTGAATCCTCGAAAGGCTAAAACTACTCTCGTGATTTAGACCTTAAGTTTAATTCTTATGGTTCCAACACTTAGGTTCACCTCTCAGTACGTCCCTAAATGCCTATAAGATGCAAATAAGTGGCCAGCAAATTCACATGAATAAAAGCAATAAGAATTGAATCAATGAACAATCAAGATTAATAAAAGGGGAAACAAAGTCAATTAATCATTATGAAAGTATCAAAGGGCATTGCCCAATCCTGGAAACAAAGGAAACTACTCAGACATAGAGAAGAGGAGATAAGAAATCAAACTTAAAAACATCCCAAACCCGTAATAATGGAAGAAGAAGGGAGAAAGATGAAGATCAAGAGCCCAAGCCTCCAATGTGCCTCCTTGAAAACCAAATTAGAACCCCCTAATTCTATTCAGAACATCTATTTATAACTTAGGGTTTTAATTGGCTAAAATGCCCTCAAAAGAAACAAAAAAGAAAAACATAAAAACTTTTGCGCACTGCGATCCACGGCCGTGGATCATTCCACGGCCAGGCCATGGATGTCTCTGTCAACAGCCTAATTTCTGGTCCTTTGAGTTCCACGGCCATGGATGGTTCCACGGCCAGGCCGTGGAACTCTCTGGAATTCCCTTTTTCCTTCTTTAAGTTACCCCTCGATCCATAGCCGTGGTTTGATCCACGGGCAGGCCGTGGATCCCTCTGGAATGGCCTTTTTGCACCTTTATTGATATCCATTAAGCTCCAGCTTCAAACATGCAAACTTTCCATCCATTCCAAGGCCAATTTAGCACCAATCCTACACAGGAACACCAAAAACACCGCAGTTATCCGAACTAAGGGAAAAACTAACTAAAAAGGGAAACTAAAATGCCTAAAATGCTCAAGAATGCATGTAAAACAAGAACAAAACATGATGTTGTTTCACACACATCAAATCCCCCCAAGCTTAAGACTTTGCTTGTCCCCAAGCAATAATTAATGTCAAACCAAGATGTGGAATCAGGAGACAATAATGAATAAGGAACCCAAGAAAACAATATCCAAGCAATAGGCTAAGGCAAACCAAGTATCTGAGAGGTAATCAAAATCAAGTCCAATTAGAGGCTAAGTTCTTAGAAATCATGCATCCTCACTGATTGAATTAAGTTCACTCCAATATCCACACTCAAAGTGTTTAAGGGTGAAAACCATACGCTCAAAATCCTTCAAAGAAAATGCACTTCCATATGCTTGATAAGAAACCAAATTTCCATTAATAATCAGCATGCATGCAAGAATCAAAAGGTCTTTCAAGGGTTGTAATGGGGCTATGGGAATGATGATAGGTAAGGTAGAGAAAGGAAGGTATGACAAGGGCTAACCAAATTTTCAATAAGCACCAGAAATACAATAGAACATAAATGGAGCAAAGGTAATTCATTTTTGTTTTCATTCAAAAACATAACTCCACAATTCCAAACATTTTTTTTTCTTTACTTTTCTTTCCTTTCTTTCTCTTAATCCTTTTCAACCTTTTATTTCATGATTTTCTCTTCTTCTTTTTTTTCACTTGAGAAAGGGAAAGGTCAAAAACATATGATTCCCAACACAACTTCACAACTTTCAAACTCAATTCGCTCCATTTAATATTCTAAATGATTACCAATAATGTTTCAGCATAGGTATCAAGAAAATAAGTATGCAATAGGCTCAAAATGGGCAACTAGTAGATGAAAGTGTAACAATTTTAGAAGGCCAGAAAAATACCTAAGATGCCTTAATCATATTCAAGCATGCAACCAAAAATTTCACCTCAAAATAGTTTCAAATCAAAATCTAGAGCACAAGATCAATGAGGAATATCACTCAACACAAAGAATGAGAACAAAAATCATACAGTACATAAGTCCCATATAAGCTCAAAACTCACATTTAGAGGTTTAAAAATTTAATGAAAAGCATAAATTCTGAGAACATATGCTAATTATCAACTATCAAAAGATCACCTCTACTATCAATTAAAACAATGCCTATTGCCAACTACAAGAATCAACCAATTGGGTTCCAAATCAATACCATCTCAAAATCCTCAAAAGAGAGGGGCACAAGTTCAACCAAAAACCCAAGAGATATGATGATATGAAAATGCAGTGCAAAACAAGACATGAAAATGCATGAAACTAATGAAAATATAAAAATGAAAATACAAAAATACCCCCCAAGCTTAGAACTTACATTGTCCCCAATGTAAAAATCATAAACTAGGGAAGGGATAAAAGAAAAGAAATAAACTCACTGCGGTGGTGGAAAATGGTGTTGACTCAAATGCCAACCATGAATGGCCCCGATCATGCTCTCCATACTCTGAACTGTCCCCTCCAAGGCCTGCAAGTGGCCATCAGTAGCCTGACCCTGTTGACGAAGCTCCTCTAATATGTGGCGTTGCTGCACCTGCTCAACATGAAGCGCCTCCAGAGAAGTATAAATCCATGTGAGACCATCCTCGGAAGGACCTGTAAAAGAAGAAGAAAAAGGACGAGAGGTGCCTGCCCTTGGTGGGGGGTGAAGAGGGCGCTGAACATCAATTGGATCATCTACCACACTCCCAAGAGTGCACCAATTTGCACGGTTGCGCACAATGATAGCAGAAGGGTTAGGAAGGGGTAGGGGTTCAGCTCTATCATTTAAGCGGAGGCAGTAAATTCCGTCCTCTTTAACAATCATCTTAATAGCTAAACAGGACTCAATATCAGTCCTAGAATTACCTTTAACTGCCTCCAGACCATCTAAATCATATTCAAAGAAATTGGCAATCGCTGTGATTAAACCACCAATAATAATTATCCCAGATTGGGCTCTACCCACCCTAAGCAGATGCCTTACAAGAAAAGATCCAGTATCCATTTTAACATCATTAAGAATGGCCCACATAAAAGTAAGTTCATCAGCACGGACATTGCCATCACTATCCCCACGTCCAAATAAAGTATGAGCTATGATACGGTGGAGATAGCGAAGGCAAGGATTTAGCAGAAAAGATGCCTTATAGTTTGAAGAATCATATGTACCTACCCTAGAAGAAACATCAGCCCAAAAAGAAATTACGAAAAAACCACTTGGGTGCCTCCTTTCCCCCCCAGCAGGCAATCCAAAAATCTCATTAAACTCTTCCAAATTTAAGCAATGTTCATTATTGAACAGCCGGAAAGTGATCCGGCCTTCAGAGTAACCTTCCCCCTCAAGGATATGAGCCTCAATAGAACTAAGAAACTCCAAGGTAAGCTCAGTGTAAGTGGGACACTTTAAATTCAAAAAATAAGTCCATCCAGCCCTATCAAGCATCCAATCAAAGTCATCACGCAAGCCTAAGGTATCAAGAACAACATCATACATGTACCTAGTGCTAACTATCCTCCTATTCACTAACACATTGTAACGATCTCTCTGCTCATTATCCCTAAAATTAAAACCATGGGGATTAGGGGGATTACCTCTTGGAGCAACATTGCTTCTTCCCTGTGTCCTTAAACTTGAACTAGCTTCTCCCCTCTAACGCTTGTTCGTCATCCTTCCAACCCACACCAACTCACAGCAAGCACAAAGCAAAAATTGCTCTCTCCCCTTTCTTTTTTTTTTTTTCAAGTCACGGATGGGGTTTTTTTTTTTTTTGCAAAATTTGGGGATTTCTAAATTAGAAGGAGAGATCAGTTAGGGAGAGAGTAGGGAGATGAGCAAGGGTAGAAAAATGGAAGAAAAAGGGAGTTTGTGGAGAAAACTTATGGTTTTGAAGGTATGGTTATGGTGGTTATGGTAGAGAAAAAGAAGGAAAAGGAGGGGGAATAGGGTGAAGGGTTGTCTTTGAGAGAGGGAAAGAAGAAGGTGAGCGTGTGGTTATGAGGGAAAGAAGGTGTATTGGAGGTTTGGAAGGATGGGTATAGAGATTGAGGGAGAGAAGAAGAAGAAGAAGAAAAGAGGAAAACGGTGAAATGAAAGAGGGGGAGAAGGGACCGTGGTTTTTGAAACTGGGCAGCAGCGATCCACGGCCGTGGATCATTCCACGGCCTGGCCGTGGACACTGCTGACTTTTGGGATTTTTTTATTTCACTTTTTTTAAATAGAGAGTTCCACGGCCATGGATCAAATTCTCTGACTTTTCACCTTTTTCTTTTGAACTGAGATCCACGGCCATGGATTGATCCACGTCTTGGCCGTGGATCTCTTTGACTTATACCTTCTCCTTGGTTTGCATTTCAAGGTCATGGAAATTCCCATGGATGGGGTATGGAACCTTCTGACCTCTCTCTTCTTCTAAATAAGTCTTCAAAAAGGGGTCAAACTTAAACAAAATGTAAAAGACAAACATCAAAACAATAATCTAACACACAAAATTAAAAGAAAAAAATGAAATAAAACAAAAAATAAGAAAACATGGGTTGCCTCCCAAGAAGCGCTTGTTTAAAGTCATAAGCTCGACTCTTATCCTCTCATCACTCTGCATTTGGGTCACGGAGGGCAATGTTCATCCTCTTCTCGAGTTGCTCCTCCGCTAGATAATGCTTCAACCTCTGACCATTAACTTTGAAAGACCCTCACTCTTCATTCCAAACTTCCAGGGCACCATAGGGAAACACTTTCTTCACCAAAAATGGCCCCGACCATCTTGACTTAAGTTTTCCGGGAAAGAGTTTCAATCTAGAATTGAAAAGAAGCACCAGTTCTCCTTCACGAAATTCTCTACGAAGAATATGCTTGTCATGCCACCTCTTGGTTCTCTCCTTGTATGACTTGGCAGTCTCATAAGCATCCAATCTCAGCTCATCAAGCTCATGAAGTTGAAGTTTTCTCTTTTCTCCTGCCACTTTTAAGTCAAAATTCAGAA
Source organism: Ormosia semicastrata (assembly GCA_029884595.1). Lineage (NCBI taxonomy): Eukaryota > Viridiplantae > Streptophyta > Magnoliopsida > Fabales > Fabaceae > Ormosia > Ormosia semicastrata. The sequence goes on along the minus strand of JAQQTO010000061.1, from coordinate 66,484,233 downwards.
GCTTAATAGCCCAAAAGGTCTTATGTTCAAGCTCAATGGGTAAATGGCAGGGCTTCCCATAAATCGTCGAAAGGGTGTCATCCCAATGGGAGTCTTGTAAGCAATGCGGTAAGCCCAAAGAGCGTCATCAAGCTTCAAAGACCAATCCTTTCTTAAGCTAGACACGCCTTTTCCGAATACTCTTGATTTCTCGATTAGAGACCTCCACTTGGCCATAAGTCTGAGGATGGTAAGGTGTAGCAACCTTATGAGTGACTCCATACTTCTTCAAAAGGTTCTCAAATTATCTCTCAATGAAATGTGAACCTCCATCACTTATCACAGCCCTAGGAACTCCAAACCTTGGGAAAATGATCCTCTTGAATAGCTTGATCACGGTCTTTGCATCACTTGTTGGAGATGGAATGGCTTCCACCCACTTAGATACGTAATCAACAGCTACAAGAATGAACTTATTGTTGCAGGAGGATGGAAAAGGGCCTATGTAGTCAACTCTCCAAACATCAAATATCTCCACCTCAAGAATAGTATTCATTGGCATCTCATGCCTCTTGGAGATACTTCCAACTCTCTAACATGGATCACATGATAGCACATAATTCCTAGCATCTCTGAGAATATGAGGCCATAAGAAACCAGACTGAAGAACTTTGGCTGCCGTCTTGGAGGCACTAGCATGTCCTCCATAGGACGCAGAATGACAACAACTCAATATACTCGGAGCCTTTTCCTCAGAGACACATCTCCTATAAATACCATCAGCACACCTCCGGTATATGTATGGGTCATCCCACACAAAATTTTTTAGATCGGAGAAGAACTTCTTCCTCTGCTGATAGTTTAGCTTAGGAGGTAGAACCTTGCTAACCAAGTAATTTGCATAGTCAGCATACCAAAGAGCACTCTCCGCAAAAACTGCAAACAATTGCTCATCAGGGAAAGAATCATCAACAGGTAATTCACTCTCCCCAATCACCGGTTGCTCAAGCCTAGATAAATGATCTGCCACTTGATTCTTCGTCCCTTTTCTATCCAAAATCTCCAAATCAAATTCTTGGAGAAGAAGAATCCAACGGATTAGTCGAGGCTTTGCTTCTTTCTTGCTCATGAGGTACCTAAGTGCCGAATGATCAGTGTATACGGTCACCTTTGAACCCACTAGATAGGACCTGAACTTCTCAAAAGCGAAAACTACCGCTAGCAACTCTTTCTCTATAGTGGCATAGTTTGTTGGGAATTCTTGCGGATACAACACACAGCGGAAAACAGGGATTCCCATCGAGGATCCATGCGAAAAAGCCATAATCTGAGTTTTTAAATGATTTACCTCTTGAAGCGTGAATCACTAACACCGTAATAGAAACGATGTCTCTGCGGTATCGACACGAACAGACTCACGAACGTCCAACGTCCGCAAAGAAGAGCCTCACGTCTCTTGCACAGTGCTAGCTGCGAAGAGAAGAGAAGATACCTGTCGCTCTCTCACTCACTTTTTCTCAGGTGTGGCTAGGGTTCAGAATTGTATCTCAAAACAGCCCCTTAGCAAGACTATTTATAATAGTAATCGCCTTAAGTGAGTGTGAGTAGCAAGACAAGGTAAGTTGTGCAACCCTAGACCCATCTCGTATGAGTCCGGCCCATATTTGAATCCGAGTCCAACTTAGATCCATTGCTCCAATTTTAGTCCGCTCTATGTGTGTGACCCTGCAGGTTCTTATTACGTTGCAGTAATATTAAAATCCCATTTTAATATTACAAGCAGTGAGCGGTATCTAGCAACACGTCGCTACTACCCAAGTAATAAGAATGCCAGTGATTTGACATAACCTTTCCGTGACCAATGTTTCCGTGTCGTTTAGTCCCTTTGTCAAGATATCTAGATTGAACACAAGGCATGGAATGCGTCACCCTTGTATAGTCCAATCATTCGTTTCCTGATACTCGAGTAGACTTTGTAACAACAAATGAGATCAATATCTCATATTGACTCATTTGAGCATGGCCATGCATTTCGCAGTCTCACTCAATCAGGGGGCCCGAAGATATCGCTCCTGTTATGTAGGAGTGACAAATTCCATCTAGATCACTCACATCCCTCTGCATGATTTGCGGTATGTCCAATAACCAACTTTATAATCACCTTGTTACAGATGACGTTTGATGGCATTAAAACACACAACTCCTCATGTAGGAATCGTAGTGATTTCAGGTCAAAGGACCACAAACACCATTGTCACTATGAGAATCGCTTATGACACTCACGTAACGATCCATGTAGCATTCTCATGGTGGGTCAGTCTAGTACATCATTACTCTAATATGTACCTATGTGAAGACTTGATATCTCATATCCATGACCCGTGAGATGCGGTCATCAGTCTCTACACATACTAGTCTCAATGTATTATTGTTGTCCTAATTAACAATAATACTTGACTAGGGATATTTAAGAATAGTATTGTAACCAAAAAGGATCTCACGATCAAGTCATCCACTTGATGTCCTATGGCATCAAACTTACTATTCTAAGGACTTTATTATGTTTATCAAAAAAGAACACAATAAATGAAATGCCTCATATATAAAATAGCATAATAGAATGTATGTAAATACGTAAAATGTATTAGCCTCTAGGGCATACACCAACAATCTCCCACTTGCACTAGAGCCAATCGTGCATATATCTAATGCCTAAAGACCTAGTGTGACCCTCATGCTTCTGCAGTGCAAGAGGCTTCGTCGGTGGATCAAAGAATGTTATCATCTCGTTGGTACTCGCATATCTTCACATCTCCTCTATCGATGATCTCTCGAATGAGATGGAAGCGCCTAAGTATATATTTGGATCGCTGGTGAGATCTAGGCTCCTTAGCTTGTGCAATGGCTCCATTATTATCACAATAGAGGTCCACTGGGTCCACAATACTAGGAATAGTGCCAAGTTCAGTAATGAACTTCCTGATCCAAATGGCCTCCTTTGCTGCATTGGAGGCAGCAATATACTCAGCCTTTGTGGTAGAATCGGCGACTGTCTCCTGCTTTGAACTCTTCCAGCTCACAGCTCCACCATTTAGGCAAAAAACATAACCTGATTGTGATATGGAGTCGTCCTTATTGGTTTGGAAGCTAGCATCAGTGTAACCTTTTACAACTAGCTCTTCCTCGCCTCCATATACCAAGAACGAATCCTTAGTCCTTCTTAAGTACTTAAGGATGTTCTTGATAGCAATCCGTGACTTTCACCGGATCGATCGGTACCTACTCGTCATGCTCAAAGCATACGAGATGTCTGGTCGAGTACATAACATGGCATACATGATAGATCCAATTGCAGATGCATATGGAATCTTGCTCATGCGATCCCTCTCATCCTGGGTGGAAGGGGATTGAGCCTTAGATAGGCTTACACCATGTGACATAGGCAAGAGTCCTTTCTTGGATTCATGCATGTTAAATCGTCTTAACACTTTATCTATGTATGTACTCTGACTTAGGCCAAGCAGTCTCAGTGATCTATCTCTATAGATCCTGATACCTAATACATAGGTGGCTTCGCCCAAGTCCTTCATAGAGAAGCAGTTCCCTAACCAAGTCTTTACAGACTGTAGGGTAGGGATGTCATTTCCAATAAGTAGTATGTCATCAACATATAATACCAGAAAGACAATAGTGCTCCCACTAACCTTCTTGTAGACACAAGATTCTTCTTCATTCTTGATGAAACCAAACTGTTTTATTGTATCATCAAAACAAAGATTCCAAATTTTCGGAAGCTTGCTTTAATCCATAAATAGATCGTTGCAACTTGCATACTTTTCTAGCATCCTCTCGAGTGCCAAAACCCTCGGGTTGTGTCATGTACACATCTTCGAGAAGATTTCCATTAAGGAAAGCGCTTTAACATCCATTTGCCGATTTCATAATCATGGTATCTTTGCAGCAACAAAGCAAGCAAGATCCGAACGGATTTAAGCATCGCAACCGGGAAAAAGTCTCATCATAGTCTACACCATGAATTTGTTTGAAACCTTTAGCCACCAATCGCGCCTTAAAGGTATGCACATTACCATCCATGTCGGTTTTCTTCTTGAAAACCCACTTGCACCCAATGGGTTTTACCCCTTCAGGTGGGTCAACCAAGGTCCATACTTGGTTGGCATACATGGAATCCATTTCAGATCTCATGGCGTCAAACCATTTCTCAGATTCTGGGCCAATAATGGCTTCCTGGTAAGTCACAGGCTCATCTTGATCCATGAGCAATACGTTACCTTATTGGGTTATGAGAAATCCATATCTCTCTGGTTGATGACGTATCCTGTTAGACCTACGCAGGTCTTGTGCTACTAGAGCAGGTTGCTGTTCCACAACATTTTGTGGAGGCTGCTCTATTTCCACCATTGGTTCATTGCTGCTTTGTGAAACTTGAACTTCTTCAAGTTCTACTTTTCTCCCACTGGTTCCTTTGGAGATAAACTCCCTTTCTAGAAACACAGCTGTCCGTGCGACAAACGTTTTGCCCTCGGTAGGATTATAGAAAAAGTATCCCTTGGTTTCCTTTAGATACCCCACAAAGAAGCATTTATCTGATTTAGGTCCAAGCTTATCAGAAACTTGACGTTTCACATAAGCTTCGCAGCCCCAAATCTTCAAGAAAGACATACTGGGCCGTCTCCCAGTCCATATCTCATATGGTGTCTTTTGAACCGTCTTAGGTGGAACACGGTTAAGTGTGAAAGCTGCATTAACGAGCATGTCCCCGTAAGGAGCCCGGAAGGTTTGCATGACTCATCATGGATCGGACCATGTCCAACAAGGTCCTGGTTCCTCATTTCGAGACACCATTCCATTGTGGTGTTCCCGGTGGAGTGAGTTGAGATATTATCCCACACTCTTTCGATGATCATCAAACGTTGGCTTAAGTATTCTCCTCCTCGATCTAATCGAAGGATTTTAATACTCTTGCCAAGTTGGTTTTGTACTTCATTCTTAAACTCTTTGAACTTTTCAAAGGATTCTGATTTGTGCTTCATAAGATATACAAATCCATATCTACTGAAATCATCAGTAAATGTAATAAAGTATTGAAAACCACCTCTAGCGACTGTGTTTAGTGGCCCACATACATCAATATGTATAAGGCCTAAAAGATCACTAGCCCTTTCACCTTGTCCAGTGAATGGGGCCTTTGTCATCTTCCCTAATAAACAAGATTCACATATCTCATATGATTCGAAATCAAATGAGTACAAGAATCCATCTTTATGGAGTTTAGAGATGCGTTTCTCATTTATGTGGCCCAAACGACAATGCCAGAGAAAAGTTTGGTTCAGATCGTTTGATTTAAACTTCTTTGTATTTATGTTATAAATGGGTGTTTCGAGATCAAGTACATAAAGTCCATTACTCAATTGTGCACTACCATAAAAAATATCATTCATATAAATAGAACAACACTTGTCCTTTATTATAAAAGAAAAACCTTTCTTGTCCAAACAAGAAACAGAAATGATATTCCTACTAATAGCAGTGCACAAAATAGCAGCTTCTCTAACTCTATTACAAGCCCAAGTGGGCGAGATAATAAATAAGTCCCTACAAACTAATGCAAGTAACTTTTGCTCCATTTCCAACTCGTAGGTCGACTTCGCCCTTCGTCAATGGTCTCTCGCTTCTTTAGATCCCGCACATTTACACAAATGTGAGATCCACATCCAGTATCTAATACCCATGATGCAGAAGTAGATAAATTGACTTCAATAACAAAAATACCTGAAGTGGAAGTCTCACTTCCCTTCTTCTTTTTGAGCTCCTCCAAGAACTTGGCATAGTTCCTCTTCCAATGTCCGGTCTGACCGCAATGGAAGCATGTACCTTCCTTAGCCACTCCACCCACTGGTTTCAAGCTAGAAGTGCTAAGCTTGGACTTGTCCTTGTCCTTGCCCTTCCAGTTGTCCTTGGGCTTTTTCTGCTGTTTCTTGCCCTTATTCTTTTGGACCATCATTATGGCCTTCCCTTTACCTTTGTTGATGTTCTGCTCAGCAGTTCTCAACATGCCTAGCAGCTCTGGTAGTGATTTGTCAATCTCATTCATGTTGTAGTTCATGACAAATTGACTGAAACTTTTCGGCAACGATTGCAGGACTAAGTTAGTGGCCAACTATTGGCCCAAAGGAAAACCCAGTCTCTCTAGGTTTTCAATGTACCCAATCATCTTGAGTACATGAGCACCAACAGGGCTTCCTTCTACCGGCTTGCCTTGACCGAAACAAGTGCTTTAGAGACCTCGAATCTCTCATGCCCGGCCTGCTCTTGATAGAGCTTCTTAAGGTGTACGATCATATCGTATGCATCCATGTTCTCATGTTGCTTTTGGAGCTCGAGTTCATGGTGGCCAGCATTAGACATCCAATGTCCAAGGCATCATCTTGATGCTTCTTATAAGCATCTCTTTCAGCTTCTAGGGGCATTAGCAAAGCAGTGGCTCAGAATAGGTCATTTCCAAAACATATAGCTTTTTCTCTTGCTTGAGGACAATCCTCAAATTCCTGTACCAGTCTAGAAAATTTGTTCCACATAACTTGTCCTTCTCAAGGACGGATCGCAATGATAAAGTACCCGATGTGTTTGTTGCCATGGTTATCTATTAACAGAAACATGCAAAATATAAGTATCATGCCATAAACATTTTTAATGAGGTCTTTTAATTAAATATGTCTCCTACTATTTTATTCAAGTCAATGACCCTCAACATTGACTCGGAAAATCCCATCGTAAGATTTCCTAGTAGGCCAAGATCCATATTTCACCTAGTTTTGAGTCAGCTTTGGCTGATCACCCAAAATTCAGTTATTTAGGTAGGAAACACTTTCCAATTACATCACATGTAATTCTTGGATAGTTGGGTGAATAACACTTATTCAAGTCCATTTAATGGACCAAAGCCCAACTTCATGCCTCTAAGCCTTCAATCCTATTGAAATGGCCTAGTTAAGTCAGACCCAATGGTTGGCAATTGGATATTACCTTTATCCTATCGCGTCTTACTAATATAGATAAAGGCATCCAGAATATGTTTTCGCAAAGGGTTTCATACGGTTTTTCAGAAATAACACATTAAAGATCATATCTTTTGTCAAAAACAAGAACAGAAAACATGTTATCTTATGTAAACGAAAACAGAAAACCGAATCATGGTTTCGCAAGACTCTCTGATACCATTGTTGGGAATTCTTGCGAATACAACATGCAGCGAAAAACAGGGATTCCCATCGAGGATCCATGCGAAAAAGCCATAATCCGAGTTTTTAAATGATTTACCTCTTGAAGCGTGAATCACTAACACCGTAATAGAAACGATGTCTCTGTGTTATCCACACGACCAGACTCACGAACGTCCAACGTCCGCAAAGAAGAGCCTCACGTCTCTTGCACAGTGCTAGCTGCGAAGAAAAGAGAAGATACCTGTCGCTCTTTCACTCACTTTTTCTGTAGGTGCGGCTAGGGTTCAGAATTGTATCTCAAAACAGCCCCCTTAGCAGTACTATTTATAATAGTAACTGCCTTAAGTGAGTGTGAGCAGCAGCAAGTTAAGCTATGCAACCCTAGACCCATCTGTTATGAGTCTGGCCCATATTTGAATCCGAGTCCAACTTGGATCCATTGCTCCAATTTTAGTCTGCTCTATGTGTGTGACCCTGCAGGTTCTTATTACGTTGGCAGTAATATTAAAATCTCATTTTAATATTACAAGCAGTGAGCGGTATCTAGCAACACGTCGCTGCTACCCAAGTAATAAGAATGCCAGTGATTTGACATAACCTTTCCGTGACCATTGTTTCCATGTCGTTTAGTCCCTTTGTCAAGATATCTAGATTGAACACAAGGCATGGAATGTGTCACCCTTGTATAGTCCAATCATTCGTTTCCTGATACTCGAGTAGACTTTGTAACAACAAATGAGATCAATATCTCATATGGACTCATTTGAGCATGGCCATGCATTTCGCAGTCTCACTCAATCAGGGGCCCCGAAGATATCGCTCCTGTTATGTAGGAGTGACAAATTCCATCTAGATCACTCACATCCCTCTGCATGATTTGCGGTATGTCCAATAACCAACTTTATAATCACCTTGTTACAGATGACGTTTGATGGCATTAAAACACACAACTCCTCATGTAGGAATCGTAGTGATTTCAGTCAAAGGACCACAAACACCATTGTCACTATGAGAATCGCTTATGACACTCACGTAACGATCCATGTAGCGTTCTCATGGTGGGTCACCCAAGACATCATTACTCTAATATGTACCCATGTGAAGACTTGATATCTCATATCCATGACCCGTGAGAAGCGGTCATCAGTCTCTACATATACTAGTCTCAATGTATTATTGTTGTCCTAATTAACAATAATACTTGACTAGGGACATTTAAGAATAGTATTGTAACCAAAAAGGATCTCACGATCAAGTCATCCACTTGATGTCCTATGGCATCAAACTTACTATTCTAAGGACTTTATTATGTTTATCAAAAAAGAACACAATAAATGAAATGCCTCATATATAAAATAGCATAATAGAATGTATGTAAATACAGAAAATGTATTAGCCTCTAGGGCATACACCAACATAGTTTGCTTGAGCTCCATCAAGTGTCTTGCTAGCATAGTAAATTGCATGCACTTTCTTGTCCTTTCTTTGCCCCAACACAACTCCTACGGCATAGTCACTGGCATCACACATGACCTCGAAAGGTAAATTCCAATCCGGTGTTTGCAAAATGGGAGCAGTGATCAAGGCCTCTTTCAACCTGCAAAAGGCATTCAAACAGTCACTATCAAAATTAAATGGAACATCCTTCACTAAGAGATTAGACAAAGGTTTAGCAATTTTAGAAAAATCTCTAATGAATCTCCGATAAAAACCGGCATGTCCCAAGAAACTTCGCACTCCCTTCACATTCACCGGTGGAGGCAACTTCTCAATCACTTCAATTTTTGCCTTATCCACCTCAATTCCTTTCCTAGAGACCAGATGTCCAAGCACTATCCCCTCTTGTACCATAAAATGGCACTTCTCCCAATTCAAGACAAGATTAACCACCTCGCATCTTTGCAAAATCTTAGACAAATTAAATAAATAATCATCAAAGTTAGTACTATATATTAAAAAATCATCCATAAAAACTTCCATGATGTTTTCAATAAATTCAGAAAATATTGTAGTCATGCATCTCTGGAAAGTAGCAGGGGCATTACATAAACCAAATGGCATTCTCCTATAGGCAAAAGTGCCATAAGGGCAAGTAAATGTGGTTTTCTCCTAGTCACTAGGATGAATAGGGATTTGGTGGAATCCAGAATAACCATCTAAGTAACAAAAGTGTGTATGCCTAGCTAGCCTCTCAAGCATCTGATTAATGAAGGGAAGAGGGAAGTGATCTTTCCTAGTTGCACTATTCAACTTTCTATAATCAATGCACATCCTCCAACCCGTGACTGTCCTAGTGGGAATCAATTGATTTTTCTCATTTTCAATTATAGTCATCCCCCCTTTCTTAGGAACCACATACACAGGACTAACCCATTCACTATCAGAAATTGGGTAAATTACCCTAGCATCAAGCAACTTAAGTACCTCTTTTTTAACAACCTCTTTCATATTAGGATTCAACCGACGTTGATGCTCAACAGAGGGTTTATGATCAGGTTCCATCAAAATTCTATGCATGCAAAAGGAAGGATTTATGCCTTTAATATCATCAAGAGTATATCCTATGACCTTTCTATGCATCCTAAGAGCCCTTAGCAATTTCTCAGTCTCTAACTCATTCAAGTTAGCACTAACAATGACAGGATAAGAAGAGTTGGGACCAAGAAACTCATACCTGAGAGTGGAAGGAAGAGTTTTAAGTTCTACCTTAGGAGCCTTTTCCTCTTCCCAATCTTCAGACTTAGGCTTTGGCTCAAGCCTTTCGACCTTGGCTTTGCTAGGAGGAATTTTTGAGGTTGCCTCCAACAAGCAGGCATACTCAGCTACCTTTCCTCCAGAATCAAGAGAACCGCCACCAACCAAGCATCTTTCCAATGGATCTTCCAAATGAATTATGGTGGACTCTTCCTCCACCACCTGGTGCAATAAATCAACCCTGTAACAAGAGTCCTCAAAAGAAGGTTGTTTAATAGATTTAGAAATATCAAAATCAACCTTATTATCACCAATAGTTAAAGACAATTTGCCATTCTTAACATCAATTATAGCACCAGCAGTAGCTAAGAAAGGCCTACTAAGAATAATGGGGATTTGGGAATCCTCCTCCATTTCAAGCACAACAAAATCAGCAGGTATGAAAAACTTACCAACACGGATAGGAACATCCTCCAAGATGCCTACAGGATACTTGACGGACCGATCCGCCAATTGAAGTGAGATAGTTGTGGGTTTTAGCTCACCCACCTCCAACTTCTTACACACAGAAAGGGGCATAAGACTAACACTAGCCCCCAAATCACACAGAGCTTTATCAAAGTTAGTATTGCCAATCAAACAGGGAATAGAGAAGCTACCTGGATCCTTTTGTAACACCCTTGTGGGGATGCCACATTTATGAATGCAATGAAATAAAATGAAAATAAAACTCTTACCCAAGTTGTAAAACATTTGATACTTACATAATATTTGCGGAATATTTTTTTTCTTTTTATAATTATGACATTAAATAAAATAACACGAAACACAAGATATAACAAACATAAACTCACCATAATATACATATGATTCTCTTTTAGTACAAGCATAATTTACAAACTACAAGTATTTAATAAAGCAATAAAGAGTTGACACAAAGCTAAAACATAATACTGCCCAAGTGCATCCCAGTAGATATCAAACCCTCCGATGAATCACCATCCATCACCTCCAGAACAACCATCGAAAAGTGTGCATCTATGAGATCTCACAGCACTTCGGACACGAGTCCGAGCTGTCGACTCGCTACTCAACTCACTAGGCGCGTGGAAAACTCCCTGCCAATAACGCCTAATGGTCAAAGGTAACTCTAAATGTAAATAAAGCATAGTAGTGAATATGACCTCCATGTCATACTCCCTACATAGGGACACAGTCAATCGTCCCACATAAGCTACTGTCCCTCGGTCAGCATGCATATGCCACGCCTCGGAACCCCCGTGAAACTCCAGTCGCACGAACTCGAAGAATCCTGACAGTGCCATGATCTCAAGATCAGTCTTGACGATCGGCGTGATCTACCTGCCTCCTCCTCTTCGTATAAGTCGCCCGACTGTCGCTCGTCAGGGTACTGTACCTCAAGAGGCTGATCCTCCTCTACCTCAAACTCTTTACGGAAGTAATACAGTAATATCGAGAAAACATATAGAGAGGTGAGACAATCTACAACACTACTCGCATGGCAATAAAGAAAACGACAGTACAAAACAGTTATCACAACAGTACATACCAATACATCATGCATAATATATCAAGTAATATATAACAATAATACCTATCACAATGTCATGCATAATATATTAAAACAATAAATCATATAATTTATCACAGATTATAATAAACAGTAAAATGCAGATAATGCATGAACATTAAAATGCAGATGATGAATGATACACACACTGACCCGTTCCTACTCCATGGAGCTAAACACGGATATCTGAGAGAATGACCCAATCAGAAACTAATAATACTTTATGGCTGCCCAACCAAGCTATTGCACTGTCAACACGTCGTGTCTATAGCCCACAGTCCAAAACATCGTGTAGCAGTACACAGTCCAAACATCGTGTACCACAGGCATAGTACTTAATAGTCCCCTCAAGATCTCGACTAAGAATAGTGCTTGTCAAGATCATTAGTGTGTTGCCCGTTACCACGGCCCAGAGGAGCAACCCACTGTCCGCATGTGGAATTCTCCGCACACTAATGCCTCCAAGTTCATAAATGAACCACACTACGCTTATCACACCAAATACGGTGTAATTCGCCTCGTCAATCAATCACCAATTATAACCCAAATTGGCACAACACTCTAAACATGAGCTAAAAATTACCAAAATACCCCTATTATCCCAATTTTACCATATTTACGAAAAATTACCAAAATACCCCTAGTCACCAGAAAACAAAGTATAGTACGTCCCACCTGACAGTACTATACTACAACATGTCTGGGTCCACCACTTTGGCCTGACAACAAAACTCACAGTATCGTTTAATCGCGTAGGAATTTTATCGCGTTTTCACAATCTCAACGTTTTCACAAAAGTTTTTAAATCACGTAAAGATATTTTGATGTTTTTAAATGTCGTAAATTGTTTTTGAGTTATTTTCTCAATTGTGTAGGATTTTTAATTCATTTTCTTAACCGAATAGCTTAAAATTGTTATTTTTAATATGTGTAAAACTATATCTGGTACTTTTAAAATACGTAATGTATTTTCCTTGTGTTCTAAATATAGTATGAAATCTTTTCATTTTATGCGTCTGATTTTAATAAATTTCGGCAGCATTTTGCCTATAAAATCAGTATAAGGTATTTTTAACATGTTCCTCTAAATATGGTTTATTTTATTTTTACCCAATAATTTCACTTTGAAATTCACTAACGCGCTTCAAAATTTATAGTATGAGCTCTACGTTAGTACTTTTCAAGTGTCTGATTAATTTCTTACTTAAACTAAATTCTGCTAAGTTTAGAATTCTAAAACAGAATTAATTCCTTTGATTTTCTCAATGATTCTTTGGAATCAATTTATGTTATAAAACAATTACCTTACCTATCTTAGGAAATAAAATGGCATGTTGGCCACATCAAAATAAAATGGCACTTGGTTATACACTAATGGCATTTTGGCCATAATTAACTTAAATCATCCATTATTTACCTAGGTTCATTAAATCCTTGATTTAGAAAATTGTGAGAACATTTTGGTCCTCTATTTTTGTGAGAAGGCCGTGAGCCTTAAATGTGTTCTTTGGAACACTCATGCATTTCGTACATGTTATTCACATCCTACTTAAATAAATACACAATTATAATTACATACAATTATGTAATCACATATAAAACACATACAATATATTTTAAGCCATAATCATGCATAGCAAAAATAATAAAAACTATAATCATGCATAGCAAATTAAAATCACAATTAGTAAAGCATTTAAACAATCAAAAACAATAAAAATCACAAATAAACCATACAACCGAATCCTTATGGATTCTACACACAAACACAATCCATTTTCTCATCACCACTTAGGGTTGATGAGATTAAATCTCCCTCTTACCTCTTGTAGACAAAACAATCGGTAAGATTCCTTCCTTTCCTCCAAATTTCGTGTGACCTCCAAAAAAATTCCTAAAATTCTCAAATAATTAGTAAATACTCATACAAGGTACAAAATAGGAAAACCATGGAACAATCATGGTTAGAAAAATCAGAATTTCAATTTTGAACCATAGAAACCAAACTTACCCTTAAGTAAGTAAGCAAGAAGTGGAATTTTAGGCAAGATGGAGTAGGAATTTGGGAAAAGTTTGTGAATGAAAGATGCTTAGAATGGTATTTGGGTTCAAGAAATGTGATGATCTAAAATTATGAAGGCTTGGGTGAGTATGGAAGGGGCTGGCGAACCTAGTGAGAGAAATAGGAGAGAAATGTTTGCTTGAGCTTTTGATATTTTAGAGAGAGAAGTGAATAGCCAAAATGTGATAAGGGTGAAAAACTAAAGTGAAGAGTGAATAAAGAGTGCAGCAGCCGTGAGTGGCCTTTAGGTGAGCTTGAGTGAGTGAATTTGCTTGGTAAAAATATCACAATTGTGTTCACACTAGCTAGCACATGGCCTAGTCATGTTGGATCCTTCTTGAACCTTGTAGAACCAAGCCACCTTGCCTCCTTATGCAGCCCAAAAACCGTGCACTCCTTCATCTTATTAGGGGTTAATTGATTTACAATTACACTTAATTACATGGTAATAGATTAGATAGTTAGTTAGGTTAATTATCCTAACCAATCTAATTTAACATACTAACAACATAACTAATTAATTTAGTATATATTAACATATATTATAACCTTTAATTAATATTAATATAGCTAATTAGTTATTAGATTATAATTAATTCATAACTAAATTAGTTCACTTAGTATGCTAATTAGGTAATTAGATTAGTTTAATTAAGCTTAATTAGGTTACTAATCATTTTCAAGCCTACAATCTTTGACTCAATCCTAGCCCTTGATTCATCTTTAATTCCTAACCGTTGATTAGATCTAGGGTAGATATCACTTGATCAAAAACCTATCATTCTAATCTCACCATTGATTAGATCAACGACTTAGATTAAAGGCTTCATCATTAAGTCTTCATCCAACGGTTCAAATGAAAACACATGCTCCCTTAGGTGTCCAATTCCTATTGGTTTAGAAAGTCAAGCCTACCTTTGTTGACTTGCTCTCATTGGTTAGAAATTGTACAACAAGACAGCTTGACTGCTTTTTCCTACACGCGGTCCCACAAAGACTTTTAAAGATCCGTGGTCAAACCGAAGCATTTTTACTATTTTTGAGACAAGAGGTATCGTGTAATATAAAATAATATTATAAAAATATAAAATTATTTTATTGCACGCTTAAATCCAAAAATTACGCTATTAATTTATATATCAATCAAATTGGGTTTAGTAAGATCCCCCTCTCAATTAATTAAAATAAGATTTATCCCACCGAGAAAATTATTATTTTCTTAGGTCGAGCAAATCACATACAACACCAAGTACACTCACTAACAGTCAAATTAAATTTATTGCTCACAGAATTCACAAAACAAGACAAATCGGGACTATATTGTAATTATCCCAAAAGTTAGGGTGTTACAACTCTCCCTTTAATAAGAATTTCGTCCCCGAAATTCATCATACATCAAACAATTGAGGATATTGCTCCCTCATCCTATCCTCTAGTTCCCATGTAGCATCTCCCGTTACATCATTCCACACTACCTTCACCAGCTTCTATCATCTTCCTCGAAGTTGTTTCACTCTCCTCGTCCTCAATTCTAACAGGAAGTGTTTCATACGTCAAATTATCCTTCAGCTGTACTTCATCAGGTTGTATCACATGGGTTGGATCGGGAATGTATTTCCTCAACTGAGACACATGAAATACATTATGAAGATTGGATAGAAAAGTCGGTAAAGCTATCTGATAAGCTACAGGACCAATCCGACGAATAATCTGATAAGGTCCTATAAACTTAGGTGTAAGCTTCCTTGACTTAAGAACCCTTCCGACACCCGTTATAGGTGTAACTCGTAAGAATACATGATCGCCTTCTTCAAATTCCAGGGGTCGTCTACGTTTATCAGCATAACTTTTCTGACGGCTCTGAGTCGTTCTCATCTTTTCTTGTATCATCTTCACTTTTTCTGTAGTCTGCTGCACAAGATCAGGACCAACAGTCATACTCTCTCCATCCTGATACCAATACAAAGGTGTTCGGCATCGTCGTCCATAAAGTGCTTCATAGGGCGCCATTCCTATACTCGAGTGAAAACTATTGTTATAGGTGAATTCTATCAAAGACAGAAATTCGTCCCAACTCCCTTGCTGTTCTAACACACAAGCACGCAACAGATCTTCCAACGACTGAATTGTTCTCTCTGTCGACCATCGATCATCACCATGGTATGCGGAACTCAATCGTAATTTAGTCCCCATAGCTTCTTGCAAACTTTGCCAGAGTCTTGACGTAAACCTCGGATCTCTATCAGAAACTATACTTACCGGCACACCATGAAGTCTAACAACTTCGTCGATATATATCTGGGTTAAGCGTTCCAACGGATGCTTAATATTGATCGGCAAGAAATGCGCTGATTTCGTAAGCCTATCAACTATAACCCATATCGAATCATGACCTTTCCTCGTCCTCGAAAATCCAGTAACGAAATCCATCGAAATACTATCCCACTTCCACTCTAGAATAGTCAAAGGTTGTAACATACCAGCAGGCCTTTGGTGTTCCACCTTTGCCTTCTGACAGACAAGACAATACGCCACACGTTCAGCTACATCTTTCTTCATTCTTGGCCACCAAAACAGTCGCTTCAGGTCTTGATACATCTTTGTCATTCCCAGATGCATACTCAAATTACTTGTATGAGCTTCATCCAAGATCGCTCTCTTGAGTTCGGGATCATCAGGTATACAAACTCTTCCTTGAAATCTCATGATTCCATCAGATCCTTCCTCCACCGTCGCTTTATGACCTTGCTTCAATAATTCTTTCTCATTCTGTAAAAACGCATCTACATCTTGTTTCTCCTTTATGATCTCCAACAAGTCATTCAAAACCACAACTCTACTTAGACGAATCTTTCCAGGTACCAATTCTATTGATAACCATAGATCTCTGAATTGCTTCATCAACTCCTCCTCTTTAATCATCATAGTAGAAACACTTACTACCTTTCTGCTTAAGGCATCAGCCACCACATTCGCTTTTCCTGGATGGTATTGAAGCTGAAAATCATAATCCTTCAAAAATTCCAACCATCGCCTCTGTCTCATATTCAATTCTCTTTGATCAAACAAGTATTTTAAGCTTTTGTGATCACTAAAGACATTGAACATAGCCCCATACAGAAAATGCCTCCACACTTTCAACGCAAAAACTACTGCAGCTAGCTCCAAATCGTGCGTTGGGTAGTTCCTCTCATGAACCTTCAACTGTCTTGAAGCATAAGCTACCACGTTCCGATTTTGCATCAACACACATCCTAACCCCTGATAAGATGCATCACAATACACCTCAAAAGATTTGTTAGGATCCGGCAAAATTAACACTGGTGCAGTCGTTAATCTTTTCTTCAGTTCTTGAAAACTCGCTTCACGTTCCTCCGTCCAATCGAAAGCTTGACTCTTCCTCGTGAGTTGTGTAAGTGGTCCAGCTATCTTGGAAAAACCTTCAATAAATCTTCTGTAATATCCGGCTAATCCAACAAAGCTTCAAACCTCAGTCACGGTCTTAGGCCTTTCCCACTGTAAAACAGTCTCCACCTTCGATGGGTCTACCGCAATACCTTCCTTAGAAATTACGTGACCAAAAAATGGAACTTCATCCAACCAAAACTCGCACTTTGACAACTTCGCAAACAGCTTCTTCTCCTTCAAAATTTGGAGAACTATACTGAGATGTTCAGCATGCTCTTCTTGACTTTGAGAATAGATCAGAATGTCATCGATGAAGACAACGACAAATCTGTCTAAGTATGGACGAAAAATCCTATTCATATAGTCCATGAATATCGCAGGAGCATTCGTCACTCCGAACGGCATTACTTGATACTCATAATGTCCATAACGAGTTCGGAAAGTTGTTTTGGGTACATCATCAATCTTGACACGAATCTGATGATAACCTGATCGCAGATCTATCTTACAGAATACAGCGGCTCCCTTCAATTGATCCATCAAGTCATCAATCCTCGGTAGTGGATACTTGTTCTTTATAGTCACCTTGTTCAGCTGTCGATAATCTACACAAAGGCGCGAAGTTCCATCCTTCTTTTTAACTAGCAGCACTGGTGCTCCCCATGGTGAAACAATAGGTCGCACAAACTGCTTCTCCAACAGCTTCCTCCAATTGCTTCTTCAACTCGCCAACTCTACCAAGGTGACATTCGGTGCGGTGCAATCGAAATAGGACCAGCTTCAGTACTAAGTCGATAGAGAATTCGATTTCCTTTCCGTGGCAAACCAGGTACATCGTCGGAAAAATCTCTGAAACTCATTGACGATAGAATAGTGCTCACATCCTTCTCGGACTTGACTTCCAAAGAAGACAAGAACATAAATCCTTGAGCTCCATCCTCAACAATGACTTGACCTTTACAAAGCTAGTCAAGAATCCAAAACTTTCTTCCTTAGGAAAAACTATGGCCTTACTCGCACAGCTATAAGGATATGGTTAGAAGATAACCAATCCATTCCTAATATTATGTCTATCTCAACAAGAGGTAAACAAATCAAGTTGACCGAAAACTTACGATCCTTTATGACAATAGGACAGTTCATGCATATCTTGGATGTAACAACAGGCTTGGCAGTCGGTGTACAAACAATCAATTGAAAACTCAGAGAAGACACGAGCAGTTTCAAACGTTCCACACACATATGCAATAAATGAGTGTGTTGCACCTGAATCATATAGCAAAGTCAGGTGATTACCTTCAATGACACCTTCCCCTTGTATAAGATCCTCAGACTGAGAAGCTTCAGTTCCGGTCATTGTATAAACTCGCCCTCCAGATCTTGGCCGAGTAGCACGGACATTCCTCACTGCAGGCTTCCTCTCAGGCTGCGTACAATCCCTTGAAATATGTCCAGGCTTTTTGCATTTAAAACAGATCGTTCCTCTTATCGGATAATCTGTAGATAGATGGCCTTTCTTGCCACATTTGAAACAGGTCGGCGTAAACGCCACATTCTGATTAGCTTGATTTCCTCCAAAACTTCCCCCAACAGATGGACGTTGAGGTTGACTCCCAGATGGTCTCGCATAAGGCTTCCTCTGAAACCTACCACCACTGCTACTACTCCCTCTTTGGAACCTAGTCGGCCCAAAATTACGATTCCTTTGATCTCGGGACTGCTCCAATGCCTCGAGTCTTCGACAAGTGTCTATCAACACAGGAAACTCCTTCATTCTCATCGGTAACACTGCACGTCTCAACTCCATTCTTAACCCATCCTCAAACTTCTGGCACTTCCATACCTCATCTGGTTGGTTCTGGAAATACCGAGAGAATTGTGACAAACTCTCAAATTTTGCAGCATATTCTCCCACAATCATATTCCCTTGACGCAGACCAAGAAATTCCATTTCCTTGGCATGTCGAGCAGTACCGGGAAAGTACTTCTCCAGAAATACTTCACAAAACACCTCCCAGGTGATTTCAGTTCCTTCCGCTTGCAAACACAAGGGTATTCCTCCACCAATGTTCGGCATCTCCTCTCAACATATAAACAAAAATGTTACCTTCTTATTCTCCGCGCACCCCATTCCTTCGAATATTCGTTCCAAGTCTTGAATCCAAAGACTTGCCTTTTCAGGGTCAAACTCGCCTCTAAACTGTGGCGGATTGTTGCGTCTCGAACTCGACAAATTCAAAGCATCGTGAGTCATATCTTGATGTTAGGTCGCTTCTTTGATTTTGCTGATTTTGTTCGAGGAATCATCTTTGCGCCATTTGCTTTGAATAACCTCAAAGAACGACAACCATTGGATCCACATTAGGTGCCACGTTCGCACGCTTCCTCTTCCTCCGACATCTTCTTTCTTCAACAAGATAAAACAATGTCGATGTAACCTTTCGGAAACAAATCACAGAGATTCACACAACACAAGCAAAAACAGACCTAACCACAACCCCAAAAGACTCTAATTTGGGCTCTGATACCAACTAATATAACACCCTTGTGGGGATGCCACATTTATGAATGCAATGAAATAAAATGAAAATAAAACTCTTACCCAAGTTGTAAAACATTTGATACTTACATAATATTTGCGGAATATTTTTTTTTTTTTTTATAATTATGACATTAAATAAAATAACACGAAACACAAGATATAACAAACATAAACTGACCATAATATACATATGATTCTCTTTTAGTACAAGCATAATTTACAAACTACAAGTATTTAATAAAGCAATAAAGAGTTGACACAAAGCTAAAACATAATACTGCCCAAGTGCATCCCAGTAGATATCAAACCCTCCGATGAATCACCATCCGTCACCTCCGAATAACCATCGAAAAGTGTGCATCTATGAGATCTCACAAAGACTTCTGACACGAGTCCGAGCCGTCGACTCGCTACTCAACTCACTAGGCGCGTGAAAAACTCCCCGCCAATAACGCCTAATGGTCAAAGGTAACTCTAAATGTAAATAAAGCATAGTAGTGAATATGACCTCCCGTCATACTCCCTACATAGGGACACATCAATCGTCCCACATAAGCTACTGTCCCTCGGTCGGCATGCATACGCCACGCCTCGGAACCCCCGTGAAACTCCAGTTGCACGAACCCGAAGAATCCTGGCAGTGCCATGAACTCAAGATCAGTCTTGACGATCAGCGTGATCTACCGGTTCCTCCTCTTCGTATAAGTCGCCCGACTGTCGCTCGTCAGGGTACTGTACCTCAAGAGGCGATCCTCCTCTACCTCAAACTCTTTACTAAGTAATACAAGAATATCGAGAAAACATATAGAGAGGTGAGACAATCTACATCACTACCCGCATGGCAATAAAGAAAACGACAGTACAAAACAGTTATCACAACAGTACATACCAATACATCATGCATAATATATCAAGTAATATATAACAATAATACCTATCACAATGTCATGCATAATATATTAAAACAATAAATCATATAATTTATCACAGATTATAATAAACAGTAAAATGCAGATAATGCATGAACATTAAAATGCAGATGATGAATGATACACACACTGACCCGTTCCTACTCCATGGAGCTAAACACGGATATCTGAGAGAATGACCCAATCAGAAACTAATAATACTTTATGGCTGCCCAACCAAGCTATTGCACTGTCAACACGTCGTGTCTATAGCCCACAGTCCAAAACATCGTGTAGCAGTACACAGTCCAAACATCGTGTACCACAGGGCATAGTACTTAATAGTCCCCTCAAGATCTCGACTAAGAATAGTGCTTGTCAAGATCATTAGTGTGTTGCCCGTTACCACGGCCCAGAGGAGCAACCCACTGTCCGCATGTGGAATTCTCCGCACACTAATGCTTCCAAGTTCATAAATGAACCACACTATGCTTATCACACCAAATACGGTGTAATTCGCCTCGTCAATCAATCACCAATTATAACCCAAATTGGCACAACACTCTAAACATGAGCTAAAAATTACCAAAATACCCCTATTATCCCAATTTTACCATATTTACGAAAAATTACCAAAATACCCCTAGTCACCAGAAAACAAAGTATAGTACGTCCCACCTGACAGTACTATACTACAACATGTCTGGGTCCACCACTTTGGCCCGACAGCAAAACTCACAGTATTGTTTAATCGTGTAGGAATTTTATCACATTTTCACAATCTCGACGTTTTCACAAACGTTTTTAAATCGCGTAAAGATATTTTGATGTTTTTAAATGTCGTAAATTGTTTTTGAGTTATTTTCTCAATCGCGTAGGATTTTTAATTCATTTTCTTAACCGAATAGCTTAAAATTGTTATTTTTAATATGTGTAAAACTATATCTGGTACTTTTAAAATACGTAATGTATTTTCCTTGTGTTCTAAATATAGTATAGAATCTTTTCATTTTATGCGTCTGATTTTAATAAATTTTGGCAGCATTTTGCCTATAAAATCTGTATAAGGTATGTTTAACGTTTTCCTCTAAATATAGTTTATTTTATTTTTACCCAATAATTTCACTTTGAAATTCACTAACGCGCTTCAAAATTTATAGTATGAGCTCTACGTTAGTACTTTTCAAGTGTCTGATTAATTTCTTATTTAAACTAAATTCTACTAAGTTTAGAATTCTAAAATAGAATTAATTCCTTTGATTTTCTCAATGATTCTTTGGAATCAATTTATGTTATAAAACAATTACCTTACCTATCTTAGGAAATAAAATGGCATGTTGGCCACATCAAAATAAAATGGCACTTGGTTATACACTAATGGCATTTTGGCCATAATTAACTTAAATCATCCATTATTTACCTATGTTCATTAAATCCTTGATTTAGAAAATTGTGAGAACATTTTGGTCCTCTATTTTTGTGAGAAGGTCGTGAGCCTTAAATGTGTTCTTTGGAACACTCATGCATTTCGTACATGTTATTCACATCCTACATAAATAAATACACAATTATAATTACATACAATTATGTAATCACATATAAAACACATACAATATATTTTAAGCCATAATCATGCATAGCAAAAATAATAAAAACTATAATCATGCATAGCAAATTAAAATCACAATTAGTAAAGCATTTAAACAATCAAAAACAATAAAAATCACAAATAAACCATACAACCGAATCCTTATGGATTCTACACACAAACACAATCCATTTTCTCATCACCACTTAGGGTTGATGAGATTAAATCTCCTCTTTACCTCTTGTAGACAAAACAATCGGTAAGATTCCTTCCTTTCCTCCAAATTTCGTGTGACCTCCAAAAAAATTCCTAAAATTCTCAAACAATTAGTAAATACTCATACAAGGTACAAAATAGGAAAACCATGGAACAATCATGGTTAGAAAAATCAGAATTTCAATTGTGAACCATAGAAACCAAACTTACCCTTAAGTAAGTAAGCAAGAAGTGGAATTTTAGGCAAGATGGAGTAGGAATTTGGGAAAAGTTTGCGAATGAAAGATGCTTAGAATGGTATTTGGGTTCAAGAAATGTGATGATCTAAAATTATGAAGGCTTGGGTGAGTATGGAAGGGGGCTGGCCGAACCTAGTGAGAGAAATAGGAGAGAAATGTTTGCTTGAGCTTTTGATATTTTAGAGAGAGAAGTGAATAGCCAAAATGTGATAAGGGTGAAAAACTAAAGTGAAGAGTGAATAAAGAGTGCAGCAGCCGTGTGAGTGGCCTTTAGGTGAGCTTGAGTGAGTGAATTTGCTTGGTAAAAATATCACAATTGTGTTCACACTAGCTAGCACATGGCCTAGTCATGTTGGATCCTTCTTGAACCTTGTAGAACCAAGCCACCTTGCCTCCTTATGCAGCCCAAAAACCGTGCACTCCTTCATCTTATTAGGGGTTAATTGATTTACAATTACACTTAATTACATGGTAATAGATTAGATAGTTAGTTAGGTTAATTATCCTAACCAATCTAATTTAACATACTAACAACATAACTAATTAATTTAGTATATATTAACATATATTATAACCTTTAATTAATATTAATATAGCTAATTAGTATTTAGATTATAATTAATTCATAACTAAATTAGTTCACTTAGTATGCTAATTAGGTAATTAGATTAGTTTAATTAAGCTTAATTAGGTTACTAACCATTTTCAAGCCTACAATCTTTGACTCAATCCTAGCCCTTGATTCATCTTTAATTCCTAACCATTGATTAGATCTAGGGTAGATATCACTTGATCAAAAACCTATCATTCTAATCTCACCATTGATTAGATCAACGACTTAGATTAAAGGCTTCATCATTAAGTCTTCATCCAACGGTTCAAATGAAAACACATGCTCCCTTAGGTGTCCAATTCTATTGGTTTAGAAAGTCAAGCCTACCTTTGTTGACTTGCTCTCATTGGTTAGAAATTGTACAATCAACAAGACAGCTTGGTCATTTTTCCTACACGCGGGTCCCACAAAGACTTTTAAAGATCCGTGGTTAAACCGAAGCGATTTTTACTATTTTTGAGACAAGAGGTAATTGTAATATAAAATAAATTATAAAAATATAAAATTATTTTATTGCACGCTTAAATCCAAAAAATTACGCTATTAATTTATATATCAATCAGAATTGGGTTTAGTAAGATCCCCTAGCTCCAATGAATTAAAATTAGATTTATCCGGCCAGAAAATTATTATTTTCTTAGGTCGGAGCAAATCACATACAACGGTCAAGTACACTCACGGAACAGTCAAATTAAATTTACTGCTCACAGAATTCACAAAACAGTACAAATCGGGACTATATTGTAATTATCCCAAAAGTTAGGGTGTTACACCTTTAACTTAGGAGGCAATTTATTTTGAATTAAGGCACTACACTCCTCAGTTAAAGCTACTGTCTCATAGTCTTTTAGCTTCCTCTTATTAGACAGGATGTCCTTAAGAAACTTAGCATAGGTAGGCATTTGTTTTAACGCCTCAGTGAAGGGTACATTTATGTACAATTTCTTAAGAACCTCTAAGAACTTCCCAAACTGCTTATCTAACTTTGCCTTAGCCAATCTTTGAGGGAAGGGAACTGGGGGTTGGTAAGGTTCAGGGGGTACATACTTAGACACCTTCTCAGTGATTTCCTCCTCTTCTAAGGATTGTGCCTTAGTCTCTTTTCCTCATTACACACATCTTTGTTACTCTCCCCATTACCCGTAGGATCCTCTAACCTCTTTCCACTCCTCCAACTTACAGCCTTACAATGTTCATTGCCTGGGTTGACTTCAGGTTGACCAGGAAACTTACCTTGCTGCCTAAGAGAAGTGCTTGCTTATTGGGCAATCTGGGTTTCCAACATCTTATTATGAATGGCTAAATTGTCAACCTTAGCTGACAACTCTTTGATTGCCTCAGTCACAACTTGCCCATGGTGCCTAAACTCCTCATTCTGCTTAGACTGGCTCTCAACAAAATTCTCAAGAAGAGACTCAAGTCTAGATTTTTGTACCTGTTGAGATCCAGAAGAGGGTTGAGCACTACCTTGCCCAGCTTAATATTGACTATTCCGGTAAGAGAAGGTAGGATGTGACCTCCAACCTGGGTTGTAAGTTTGGGAATACGGATCATTCCTCCCCTTTTGGTTGAAGTCATGAAAATTGTGGCATGATTCCACTTGCTCCACCGGTGCACCATGTGAGGATCCCATTCCAACTTGGCATTCAGCACCTATATGTCCCTATGCTCCACAAATCTCACAAAAATTGTTAGAGGCACCTATGACATTTACATGAGCTTTCTCAAGCATGTCAAAATGTTTATTTAAAGAATCAAACTTTGACATAATTAAATCAACACCATCTACCTCAAACTTACCTCCCGAGAGCTTTCTCGGGTTGTGCCCTCTTTCATTAGTCCATTGGTGATGATTTGAAGCTACACTCTCAATTATCTCATAAGCTTCTATGAGCCTCCTATTCATCAGAGCTCCACCAGCTGCGGAGTCAAGAGACACCTTCGAAGAATATTCTAAACCATTGTAGAAGATGTGGACAATCAACCATTTCTCTAACCCGTGGTGTGGGCAGGCTTCCAGCAAAGCCTTATATCTATCCCAAGCTTCTGACAATGACTCGTCATCTTTCTAAACAAAGCTTGTGATTTGGGTCCTTAGATGAGCAGTCTTGGAAGGTGGAAAGAATTTATCCAAAAAGGTTTGCTCCGATTGGTCCCAAGTAGTTATCGTCTCAGCAGGAACAGACTTCAGCCAAGCTCTAGCTCTATCTCTCAATGATAGAGGAAACAGGCGGAGATGAATAGCATCAATAGAGGTGCCTTCGATCTTGAGGGTCTCACAGAACTCCAAGAACATATCCACATGATCATTAGGATCCTCTGACGGCAATCCTCCAAACTGGTTCTGCCTTATCATAGAAAGTAGGGCAGGAGGTATGGTGAAGTGCCTGGCTTCAATGTCTGGCCGAGCAATTCCAGATCGCAAACCCCGAGCGTTAGGAGCTGCATACTCTTTTAATGGTTTATTGTCCTCAGGTTCAGCCATGATGTGTATTGGCTCCAATATTTCTCTCACTCTTTGCCTTTGTTGTCTTCTCCTTCTACGTAAAGTTCTTTCAATTTCAGGATCAGCTTCAATAAGAGTCCCGAAACGTCTAGTACTTTGCATAAACCAGAGAAATTACCTGCAGAGAGTCAAAGAGAAAACAAGAACGTAATAATATGGTAAAAATAAAAAGGTTTAAAATAATTAAATTAAAAATTAAATTGATATTCAAGAAAAACACAGTCCCCGGCAACGGCGCCAAAAACTTGGTGCGTGAAATCCGCAAGTGTACAATTTTGTCGTCAAGTAATAAAAAGATCGAATCCACAGGGACTGTGTCTATGAATACCAATTAATTAATTAATTCAATTAAATTAAACAAAAGGGATAAAATTGTTGATTGATAAGGATGTAGTAACCAAGCAATTAAGTAAATAATTATTAAAGTGCAAAATTAAGAACAAAAACAGTAATTTATCAAGAAAGATATTTAGATTCAAGAAAGCTTCCAAGATTGGGATACCACAATGATACAAGATAAATCCTAATTGATAACCCTTTTATTAAATCTGAAATTCAATTGAAGGTGAATTACCCTAAATTAGTTAATGTTCTTTCTCAAGATACAAGATCTGTGCCCAATTAAACCAATTCCTACTCTCGTGGTAATTAAATTTAAATTGAACCCATTACGCTTTGTGGTAATTCATTGAATCCTCGAAAGGCTAAAACTACTTTCGTGATTTAGACCTTAAGTTCAATTCTTATGGTTCCAACACTTAGGTTCACCTCTCAGTACGTCCCTAAATGCCTATGAGATGCAAATAAGTGGCCAACAAATTCACATGCATAAAAGCAATAAGAATTGAATCAATGAACAATCAAGATTAATAAAAAGGGAAACAAAGTCAATTAATCATTATCAAAGTATCAAAGGGCATTGCCCAATCCTAGAAACAAAGGAAACTACTCAGACATAGAGAAGAGGAGACAAGAAATCAAACTTAAAAACATCCCAAACCCGTAACAATGGAAGAAGAAGGGAGAAAGATGAAGATCAAGAGCCCAAGCCTCCAATGTGCCTCCTTGAAAACCAAATTAGAACCCCCTAATTCTATTCAGAACATCTATTTATAACTTAGGGTTTTAATTGGCTAAAAAGCCCTCAAAAGAAACAAAAAAGAAAAACATAAAAACTGCTGCGCACTGCGATCCACGGCCGTGGATGTCTCTGTCAACAGCCTAATTTCTGGTCCTTTGAGTTCCACGGCCATGGATGGTTCCACGGCCAGGCCGTGGAACTCTCTGGAATTCCCTTTTTTCTTTCTTTAAGTTACCCCTCGATCCATGGCCGTGGTTTGATCCACAGGCAGGCCATGGATCCCTCTGGAATGGCCTTTTTGCACCTTTATTGCTATCCATTAAGCTCCAGCTTCAAACATGCAAGCTTTCCATCCATTCCAAGGCCAATTTAACACCAATCCTGCACAGGAACACCAAAAATACCGCAGTTATCTGAACTACGGGAAAAACTAACTAAAAAGGGAAACTAAAATGCCTAAAATGCTCAAGAATGCATGTAAAACGAGAACAAAACATGATGTTGTTTCACACACATCAAGGTTCTGGCAAAGTTTGCAAGAAGCCATGGGAACTAAACTGTGATTGAGTTCTACGTATCATCCACAGACTGATGGTCAGACGGAGGGAACAATTCAGTCGTTGGAGGATTTGTTGCGTGCTTTTGTGTTAGAACAACAAGGGAGTCGGGATGAATTTCTGTCTTTGATAGAATTCACCTATAACAATAGCTTTCACTCGAGCATAGGGATGGCACCCTATGAAGCCCTTTATAGACGACGATGCCGAACACCTTTGTGTTGGTATCAGGATGGGGAAAGCATGACTATTGGGCCTGATCTTGTGCAGCAGACTACGGAAAAGGTGAAGATGATACAGGAGAAGATGCGAATGACTCAGAGCCGACAGAAGAGCTATGCTGATAAGAGAAGACGACCTCTGGAATTTGAAGAAGGCGATCATATGTTCTTAAGAGTAACGCCTACGACTGGTGTCGGAAGAGTTATCAAGTCTAGGAAGCTTACTCCTAAATTCATAGGGCCTTATCAAATTATTCGTCGGATTGGTCCTGTAGCCTACCAAATAGCTTTACCACCTTTTCTATCCAATCTCCATAATGTATTCCATGTGTCTCAGCTGAGGAAATACATTCCAGATCCAACTCATGTTATACAGCCAGATGAAGTGCAGCTGAAGGATAATTTGAAGTATGAAACACTTCCTGTTAAGATCGAGGACAGGAGAGTGAAGCAACTTTGAGGGAAGATGATTGAGCTGGTAAAGGTGATATGGAATGATGTAACGGGAGATGCTACATGGGAGCTAGAAGATAGGATGAGGGAGCAATACCCTCAATTGTTTTGATGTATGATGAATTTTAGGGACGAAATTCTTATTAGTAGGGGAGAGTTGTAACATCCTAACTTTTGGGATAATTACAATATAGTCCTAAATGTACTGTTTTGTGAATTCTGTGAGTAGTAAAGTAAATTTGACTATTTCGTGAGTGTATTTGACTATTGTATGTGATTTGCTCCGAGTCAGGGAAATAATAATTTTTTGACCGAAAAAATCTTATTTTAATTAATTAGAGCTGGGGGATCTTACTAAACCTAATTCTGATTGATATATATATTAATCTCTTAATTTTTAGGTTTAACTGTGTAATAAAATAATTTTATATTATTATAATATTATTTTATGTTACAGTACCTACTGTCTCAAAAACAGTAGAAATCTGCTTTAAAATGACCATGGACCCTTAAAAGTCTGTGGGACCCACATTTAGAAAAGCAGTCAACGATTCTGACTGGACAAATTTCTAAGCCAATAGGAGCAAGTCAACAAAGGAGGCTTGAAAAATTCTAACCAATAGGAATAGGTCAAAGAAAGAAGCATGGACTTTAATATGGACCGTTGGATGAAGACTTAGTTAGGAAGCCTTTGATCTTAACCGTTGATCAAATCAATAGTGAGATAAGAATTCAAGTTTTATCACCAATCAATATCCACCTTAGATTACATCAAGGGGTAGGAATTAAAGTTAAAATCAAAGGTTGAGATTAAGTCAAACATAGTGGCTTGACTTTGCTTAGTAGCTAATTAAACCTAATTTGGTTAATCTAATTACCTAATTAGCAAACTAAGTAAACTAACCTAGTTATTGATTAGTTATAATCTAAATATTAATTAGATATCCAAATATTATTTAGAGGCTATGATATATGCTAATATACATATTAAACTAATTAGTTATGTAATTAGAATGTTAATTAAATATTATTAGGAGACTTAACCTAATTAATTAACTATTTAATTAACATCGAATTAGTCTTTAATTGAAACAAATTAAACCCCCTAAGTACCCTTGAACCCCACGGCCATGAAGGCTAAAATGGCCAAGTCTTCACAAGTTCTACATGGTTCTTGAACCATCCATGACATAAGTCATGTGCTTGCTTAGTGTGAACACAAATAGATATTTACCTATCAAATTAAACACTCAACCTCACCCACACTAACCTCACGGCAGCCCCCTCATTTTTACAATTGATATTTACTTTTTACACTTATCCAAATTCAAGCTTTCTTTTCTCTCAAAAATACCAAGAACACTAAACAACTTTCTCTTCCATTTTCTCCCTAGAATTCGGCCAACACCCAAAACCTCACCATCAATCTTCTATAATTTTACCTCTTCACTTTTCCTAAACCAAAATCATATTCTAAACACTTTTCCTTCACAAGGTTTTGTCAAAAACCTACTCTATCTAGTTCAAAATCAAAGCTTTTGTTCACTTCCCTAAGGGTAAGTTTTGATTCTTTGGTTTAAATTTTGATTTGTGATTTTCTAAATCATGTTTGTTCCATCGTTTTTCAATCTTGATCCTTGTATGTGTTTTTACTAATTATTTAAGAATTATTAGGATTTTGTGTTGGTTTTCAAGAAAGCAAGGAGAAGGAGGAGACTAAGAGACCTTTGTCTTCAAGAGGTAAGAGGGAGATTTAATCTCATCAACCCTAAGTGGTGATGAGAAAATGAATTGTATGTGTGTGAAGAATCCATAAGGATTCATTTGTGTGGTTGTTATTGTTTTTATTATTTGTGTGATTGTTTAAATACTTTCCTATTTGTGATTTATTTTATTTGTTATGCATGTCTATAGCTTTAAAATATATTGTACGTGTTTATAGTTGTATGTGTTTATAATTATATGACTATTAAAGTAGGATATAAATAACATGTAACGATTTGCATAAGTGTTCCAAAGAACACAATGAGGCTCATGGCCTTACCATTAAACAAAGAACCAAAATGTTCTCAACCATTTTCTAAATTAATGATTTATAGAATCTAGGTAAAATAATAAATTCAAGAATGATTTAGGTTAATTATGGCCAACATGCCATTTAATGTATAATTGAATGCCATTTTATTTTCTAAGATAGGTTAGGTAATTAATTTACAAAAGAATTTGATTCTAATGAATCTTTAAGAAAATAAAAGGAATGAACTTAGTTCTAGAATTCTAAATTAGCAGAATTTATTTTAAGTAAGAATTAAAGCCAACGCTTGAAAAATACTAATGTAGAGCTCACTCTATAAGTTTTGAAGCGCGTTAGCAAGTTTCAAAGTGTAACTATTGGGTAAGATTAAAATAAACAGAATTTAGAGAAAAACGTCAAAAATACCATATACTGATTTTATAGGCAAAATGCTGCCAAAATTTACTAAAATCAGACGAATAAAAT
The DNA here is from genome assembly GCA_029884595.1 of Ormosia semicastrata. Lineage (NCBI taxonomy): Eukaryota > Viridiplantae > Streptophyta > Magnoliopsida > Fabales > Fabaceae > Ormosia > Ormosia semicastrata. The sequence goes on along the minus strand of JAQQTO010000061.1, from coordinate 66,453,831 downwards.
GAAAAGATTCCATAATATATTTATAACATAAGGAAAATACTTTACGTAGTTTAAAAGTACTAGATATAGTCTACACATATTTAAAATGATGATTTTAAGCTATATGGTTAAGAAAATGATTTAAAAATCTTACGCAATTGAGAAAATGATTTAAAAACATTACGCGATGTTCAAAAATGTCAAAATATATTTACGCGATTTTAAAACATTTGTAAAAGCGACGCGATTGTGAAAATACAATAAAATTGCTACGCGATTAAATGATACCGCGAGTTTTACTGTCGGGCCAAAGTGGTGGACCTGGACATATTGTGAGATAGTACTGTCAAGTGGAGACAAGCTATATTTTGGAATATTGTGACTAAGGGTATTTTCATAAATATGATAAAATATCGATATTAAGGGTATTTTTGTAATTTTAGATCATGTTTAGAGTGTTGTGCCAATTTGGTTGATAATTGGTGATTGATTAACAAGACAAATTACACCGTGTTGTGGTGTGATAGGCGTAGTGTGGTTCATTATATGAACTTGGAGGCATTAATGTGCGGAGAATTCCACATGGGGACAGTGGGTTGCTCCTCTGGGCTATGATAACGGGCAACACACTAATGATCTTAACAAGCACTATTCTTAATTAAGGTTTTGAGAAGACTATTATATACAATGCCTGTAGTGCATGATGTATGGACTGTGTACTACTACACGATGTTTGGACTGTGGGTTATAGACACGACGTTAGACAGTGCAATAGTTTGGTTGGGCAGCCAGAAGTACTATTAGTTCTTTTCGGATCATTCTCTCAGATATCCGTGTTTAGCTCCATGGAGTAGGAACGAGTCAGTGTGTGTTCATTCATTATCTGCATTTTACTGCTTACTATAATCTGTGATAAAATGTATAATGTATTGTTTTGCTATATTGTGTGTGATATAATGGTATGTATTACTGCGCTATATTATGCATGATATGTTGGTATGTACTATTGTGATAATTGTTTGTATTGTCATTTTCTTATTTGTCATGCGGGTAATGATGTAGATTGTCTCACCTCTCTATATGCTTTTCTCTATATTATTATTATTTTCGTAAAAAGTTTGAGGAAAAGGGAGAGGAACAGCCTCTCGAGATACAGTATCCGGACGAGTGGATAGAGGATAGAGGAACAGTTGTCTACGTGGGACGTTTGACTGTGTCCCTATGTAGAGAGTACGATGGAGATGTTATATTTAATACTATGTTGTATTTACATCTAGAGTTGCCTCTGACTCTTAGGCGTTACTGGCAAGGAATATTCCATGCGCCTAGCGAGCTCAGTAGTAAGTCACAGCCCGGACTCGTGTTCGTAGAGCGGTAGGACCTCTAGGAGTTCTGTCTTTCGAGGATCTCTCTGAAGATGATCCATTGGAGGGTTAGAAATCTTTCGAGGTGCACTTGGACAATACTATATTTTAGTTTTATGTCAACTTTTTACTGCTTTGTTAAATATTCGTAGTTGTAAATTATATGTGTATTTAAGACAAATATCATATGTATATTATAGTGTGGTTATGTTTGTTTTATTTTGTGTTCTGTGTTATTTTATTTAATGTTATAAGTATAAGAGGAAAAAAAATTTACCACTAAAATTATTTACGTATTAAAATGTTTTACAACTTGGGTAAGAATTTTATTTTATTGCATCATAAATGTGACACTCCCACAAGGGTGTTATAGTAATTACCTGGAAAATATGGGAATAAGGTTAGGATGATTCAAAATGAATAAAGTATTGGATAAAGGCAATTCAGTAATTAAACATCAGCATTTGTGTCGAGGGGGATGTCTTGAGCTTTAGTGTTGGGGCCTTTTTCGGCTTTGATCTCCGTTTCAAGCATCTCGTCGAAGCGAGGGCTTAAACCTGAAGATGCTTCTGGCCTAGAGGTGGGTTGGTTTGGAAGGAGATTTGAATCCCTTGGAGGGGAAGGGATAGGAGAAGGTGTCCTGAATCTTCTTGAGGATATTGGAGTAGATTCTCTATGTTCTTTAGGAGAAGAATCCTAATGGCAAGGAAAAGTTGCATTAATGGTTTTTAAGATTTTGAATGTTGAGATAATATAAATAAGACTCACAATTGAAGGGTCAGCCCTTTGAGTGTCAGATGATAATCCTGCACTTTTCGAAGTAACGGGTTCATCCTCTTTTGAGGGTTCATCAGAACTTTCAGAAAGGACAATTTGTGCCTACTTCGATATAACGTGCTTTATACGTCCAGTTCTTTTTGGGTCTTCAGCAATTGTTTTTTTCCTAAAAGATAGAAAGGATTACAAATAGGCCCAATATGAAATATACATGTATATATAATTATAATAAGGGTCCTTTATCCTGATTTAAGAGGGTAAAGTTATTTCGATCACCTTTTTTCCAGGTACCTTTGAAGGTCCTGGAGGGGGTTTTTTCGATGGTTGGGATGAGAAAGTCATCCATGTAGTCTTCGACTTGGTTTTTAGAATTTTGCTTGGCCTTTGGGGCTCATCTTCCTAGTCTTCATTTTCAGCTTCCATTATTTTGCTCCTTTTTGAAAATGCATTATACAAAGTTTAGAGATAATGGTTAAAATGCTGATAAAGGATATAAAGATAAGGGACTTAAGACTTTATCATATGATAGATATTTTATTACTCGAGTGTATCCATAAATTGGAACTTGGTAGGTGTCCAAATAACAGTTGGCAAAGGTTACTTCTCGTTTCTTCGAATCCTTAACAACACCCAACGCTCCACCTTTGGGGTCTGGATATCGATTGGCCATACCAAAGGGAGCATTGGGAAGTGAAGGAAACTTTAGTGGGGTTTCGAATCTTTTAAATGAAGCCAAGGGATTCGAAACCAGCGCACCAATGAAACGAGCATAACATAATTGATGATGCTCTGCTTTCTTGTGTTTTAGGACTTGTTCTGCCTCTCGAACCACCAGTCTTAAGTTTAGAGGGTCATATTTGACTTTGAAGAATTTTTCAAATCTAGAAATTTCCTTAAGGTGCATACCTTTCAATTTCTTGTTAGCCACTCCTGTCTGCACAAATGAAGATAAATTAGTAAATCGTTGGAAGCACTCTTCAATTGTAGGCTTCTTGGAAAATTAATATTTTCTCCACCAATTTTTGAATCCCAGGGTCGAGTAGAATGATGGAGTGCATTCGAAGGGATTGAAACCTTCTCTCCTTGTAATATTTTGCTTCAAAAAGCGTTTGTATTTTGCCAGATCCCTAGCTTTAGACTCACATATTTGATGTTCATCTTTTAGAAAGATTGGAGTAGGGATACACTGAGAAAACCCAAGTTGTCTCGAGGCACAAGAAGGAAGGTAGAGTTGAAGGCTGAAGTCATTTGATTTGGGAAGACCAGGAGATAAGATTTGGGTAGTTAAGGTATAAGCCCATATTTCTAAATTTTCTGACTGTGCCCCAGGAGTGTCACAGAAAAATGGTTTTCGAAACCATTTTGGACCATAGTTACGAAGAGCAAAGGGGGAGAAATCGAAATTGTTAGATTGAGATTGGTGATGCATTTTCATGAATAATGAGAAAAAATTTTAAAATCTTTGATTTCATTGCTTGGCTGCGAGGCATAGTGAATAACCAGAAGGGACCTCCAAGGTTAGTAATCTTCAATTTTTGTGTAATTGGTGGCGGAACTGGAACTTTGCAGGTATAGTTTAAAGATGGCATTTAGCCAGAGTTGTAATAACCAGAAGGGACCTCCAAGGTTAGTAAGAGGTTTGTCATTTGATCAAAGTAGATTTATTACTTCTGTCATGGAAGAGTATAATTGAGCAAGGATCAATTTGCTCAAACAAAGAGGAACACCCTCATCGAGAAGGATGGCTAATGGAAGAAGAGACTTTGGAATCTGAAGTGATTTAGTGCAAAAAACAAAGGCACTAAGCCAGAATATTAGGAATGCTACATGTTCTTCATTAGAAACTTCCATGGTGTCGAGATAATTGTTCTGAATAAAGGCTATATAGGTGAACTTTGAGAAGTTAGGCTCGATGGAAGTTCTAGGACTCGAGGTGCTCTTGACTATTCTTCCAACAGGTTTGAGGCCAGTAATGGCTGCCACGTCGAAAAGGGTTAGGGTTAGCATCCCATAAGCGACGTGAAAATAATTTGTGGATCTGTTCCAGAAAAAGAAGGAACTAGCAAGCATAGGGGCATTATATTCAATACGTTCCCTGCTCAGTTGGATAAAATCGAAAATACCAATTGATTCCAGATGGATTTTTTGGCTTTTTTGATATGGTTTAACCAACGCAGATAAAGAGGTCTGGTATGGTTACTAACAGGTGGTGAGCTTTGAAATACTTTTGGGAAATGATTGAAGAAATCAATTTTGAGAGAAAGCTGGAAAACAGCTATTGTCTCTCCTTGGAAGCAAGGGAAAATGATTAAATGTTGGAATACTCTTGCTCAAGAAAGGTTGGACCTAGAAATGCAAACCTATCAGTACCAATGGTGAAAAGATCATTACCTGGGATTTCCAGAGTTTGGAATGGTCTGTGGAAGGATCAGGAGCATAAAAAACCCCATCTTTTATCACCGGAGCATTTACAGTGGCAGCATCAGGTAAAACTCTTGTTTCTTGTGATTCAAAACTTGAGTGTGAGACTTAGTTGGAAGAAGCAGTTTTGTTAAAAGAAGAGGCCATTGTTAATGGAAGATTTGAGCTTTAAAGAGGAAAAGATGAGGACACAGAGTCTGATAGGAGGGGTTAAGGTTCAGTAATGGCAGAAATGGGTAAAGAAAAATAACCCAGAGATCATGAAGAAGAAGAAGTAAAAAGAGCAATTTCTCACGGTATAAATAGGAATTTTCAAGGTAAAAAAAAATGAGCAGTAAACTCATTTAATGGTGATATGATAGAGTACAGCTGAAGCCGTTTTTATCCATTAAAAGCCATCATTAGGCTTTGTAACTCCCTAGAAAGTGGGGGTGGTCAGTTAACGGGGAGTGGACACGTAGTAACGGTTTATGTGTACGAAGATTTAAATATCAAAATTATAGGTTTTGCCGCCTGACTTTTCAGTTGCTTTGTCTTTTGTTCAGTAAAATAGGCAAAGTTCTAAGTAAAATTCCTGTCTAGGAGTGATCGAAGGAAATATTCAGAAAGTTAAAATATTTATCTCTTATACTTCGAGAATAAATATTGGGGGGCATCTGTTGATATAAAAATAACATTTTTATATGACTCGAGACATTTTGATGCATAGTCGACTACTTCAAGATATTTATACAATTCAATTAGAATTTGCATAAGGTTTTCAAAATAACGTATTCGATTTACTAAAAAATGGTAATTTCGATTTGGTATCAAGATGACTTCGAATTGGAGTTAACAGTTGAAACTATCAAATGATAGTTTTGGTTTGATATTAGAAATAATATTTTGGAGACTTCGATTATGATTCGAATATTAAGATTTTAAAAGTAGCTACACTTAACAAATTCTTGAAGGATAGAGGAGTTCGACTAGATGGAAAACCAGAAAGTGGTTGAAGAATCAAAGTTTGGATTCAAAAAGAGATTTTTTGAATTTGAATTAGAAGTTAACAGCGGTTGCAGATGTTAGATCAAGACAACTTGAGGATTAATGGTTAAGATTAAGCAGTTACTTGAAGTACGAGGATCGCTGACAAGGATTTGGTGGTTATTAAACAAAGATTACTGATCATTTAGTAGTTATCTTTGTTTTAGACACATGGCAAGATCTTATAAAAAAGGTAGTTACTTAGGAAGTCTATAAATACCAAGAGGATGGAAACGTTTAGGAGTTGGAAATTCATTACTCACAAAAACTTGTAAACTCACGCTCTCACGTCCATTGACATTTCGAGCAAACAGCATGCAAGTCTAGTCCAGTATGTTTCCATCCATTTTCATTTCTATACAATTTATCAATTCAATGCAAGTTTATCTTCAATTCATCTAATTTCAGTTATTTTACTTTATTGCAACTTTTTTCTACTCCTGATCAAGTGTTCTTCCGAGATCATTTGATTTCTTTTAATTGCTTTCTCTACTTTATTGCAAAACTTTTTTCTACTCCTGATCAAGTGTTCTTCCGAGATCATTTGATTTCTTTTAATTGCTTTCTCTACTTTATTGCAAAACTTTTTTCTACTCTTGATCAAGTGTTCTTCCGAGATCATTTAATTTCTTTTAATTGCTTTCTTTACTTTATTACAAAACTCTTTTCTACTCTTGATCAAGTGTTCTTCTGAGATTATTTGATTTCTTTTAATTGTTTTCTTTACTTTATTGCAAAACTCTTTTCTACTCCAGATCAAGTGTTCTTTTGGGATCATTTGATTTATTTTTAATTGCTTTCTTTACTTTCTTGTAATTTACATACTTATATTTACTATTCATTGCATGTATTTTAAATTGTTTTTCTTTATTCTTTACTCAGTATTTTACACTACTCGAATCACGTATAAACATTTGATTTTGAATTTACATAACCTTCTGAACTTTGAAATTATCATTTATATTTTTTTAAGATATTAGCTTAGATCAGAATCCCAAGAGGAAGCGATTTCCTTCTCCGAATTGAGATCGAGAATAAAACTTTGTCAAGAGACGAAGGGTTTACCTTAGTTTAATTAGTTATTGTCGAAAATTTTGGTAAACAAAATTCAAAGGAAGTATATGGCATATCAAGAAAGGATTTCATGTCATCAGATAATACATCAACTCCTACCAAAGCTTCCTCAATTCTGAATGGCTTAGAGGTTGAGAACAGATAATAGAAATAGTTATTTGCCACTTTTTCCATTTCTTCATGACTAGACCTCTTGACCCCCTCTTTATCCTGGATTTTTGAGATTGTTTTTTTTGTTGACGAGCTGAGGCCTTGCCATGAGAAAACCCTGTGTTCTTATCACCTTCTTTGAGCCAATGCACTCTAGATCTTTGCCTTCACATCACCTCTTCTGTTAGTGTAGAAAAATAATAGAAGAGACTCTTGTAAAAATTTTCTTTCTTCTTTCACAAAACTCCAAAATACATAGAATATTTATAGAAGTGAACAATACCTTACACATTCTATAACTCTTCCTAATTAACAATATTAATTTTCATTTAACTCATGAAATAAACCATCCTATAACTACAAAACTCCAATGAAATAATTCTCCCTAATGACACACCATAATTCTTCATTATTCATAGAATAACTCTCATAACTCTCAATAGCTACCACATCAAAGGTCACATAACCACCAAAAATCCATTAACTTCAAATTATTATTTTTAATCAACACTCCCCCTTAATTTGAAGTCTTCTTCTTCATTCCAAGTCTTGCTCGTAATTTTTGAAATTCTTCAAACTTAAGAGGCTTAGTAAAAATATCAGCAATTTGATCTTGTGTCTTCACATATTTGGGCTCAATCACCTTGTTCTCAACATACTCTCTAATAAAATGAAACCTTGTGTCTATGTGCTTGCTTCGATCATGGTACACCGGATTTTTAGCAAGAGATAGTGCGGACTTGTTATCAATACAAATCTTTGTTGCTTCTTCTTGTGGAAAATAAATTTCTTTCAACAACCTTCTAAGCCATATAGCATGACAAGTGCAAGAAGTTGCCGCCACGTACTCAGACTCACAAGTTGAAAGTGTGACAATAGATTATTTTTTAGAACTCCATGAAATAGCACAATCTCCCATAAAGAATACAAAACCGGTAGTGCTCTTTCTATCATCAACATCTCCCGCAAAATCACTATCACAATATCCCACAAGCTTGAAATCATTAGAAATGAATAAAATAGCCCAAAATCAATTGTACTTTTTAGGTAACGAAGAATCCTCCGAGCAACTTTCATATGAGTAGAAGTAGGTGATTCCGTGTAGCAACTCACTACTCCAACCGCAAAAAGAATGTCGGGTCTTGTCGAAGTCAAGTATCTCAAGCTTCCCACAAGACTTTTAAAAATGGTGGGATCTTCTTTCACTCCATCATCAAACTTTGACAATTTAACTCCACATTCCATGGGTGTGTTCAAGGAGTTACAATCAAACATATTGAACTTCTTCAAAATCGCTTTTGCATAGGCTTCTTGAGAAATAAAAATTCCATCCTCCTTTTGCTTCACCTCTAGGCCTAAATAGTATGACATGAGCCCAATATCAGTCATCTCAAATTCATGTGCCAAAGCCTTCTTGAATCCTTCAAACAAAGTAGGATTAGTTCCGGTGAAAATAAGATCATCAACATAAAGACAAACAAGCAAAATATCTCCATTGTCATATGCTTTAACATAAAGAGCATATTCATGAACACATCGAACAAAGCCATTATCTTAAAAATACTTGTCGATACAGCTATTCCATGCTCTTGGTGCTTGCTTCAACCCATATAATGCCTTCTTCAATCTCAAGACTTTATCTTCATGCTCTTCTACCACAAAGCCAATTGGTTGCTCAACATATACCTCCTCTTCTAGATAGCCATTAAGGAAAGCGGACTTTACATCAAGTTGATAAATCCTCCACTTCATTTGAGCTGCCAAAGCAATGATTAAACGAATTGTCTCCATGCGGGCAACGGGTGCAAATACTTCTTCATAGTCAACTCCATGCTTTTGCTTGTAGCCTTTTACAACGAGCCTTGCTTTATATCTTTCTGCATCTCCTTTGGCATTCTTCTTGATCTTGAACACCCATTTGACTCCAATTGCCTCATGACCCTTGGGAAGAGATGATAACTCCCAAGTGTTATTCTTTTCAATGGCTTCAATTTCCTCTTGCATGGCTCGTCTCCACCTTTTGTCTTTGAAAGCTTCATCAAAGTCTAAAGGTTCACTATCAACAAGAAGACAAAACAAATCAAAAGGCTCAGTTACATCATATAACTCTTCAATATTTCTCATTTTTCTTGGCCTTTCACTAGAACTTTCTTCGGAAGATGAGGATGCTTCATGAATGGGAGATGGTGGTGGAGTCTCTTCTTGGATAGGCATCATGGTCTCTTGCTCTTCATCTTCAAAGTATGGAAAGAAATCATAACTTCCTTCTTCTTGTGCTTCCCATCTCCAAGTGCCTTTTTCATCAAACTTCACATCTCGACTCACAATGATCTTGCCATTGCTTGGGTTGTACAACTTGTAGCCTTTAGAACTTGGATCGTAACCAATAAAAACATGTTTCTCACTTCGATCATCTAGCTTTGATCTCCTTTGGTCGGGTACATGAACATAAGCAACACTTCCAAAAATCCGCAAATGATTGACACTAGGTTTGGTCTCACTCCATGCTTCTTATGGTGTTTGATCCTTCACATTTTCTGTTGGAGAACGGTTGAGTAAATAAACTGCACAAGAAACAGCTTCGGCCCAAAATTCCTTAGGCATATTTTTGGCTTTCAACATACATCTAGCCATATTAAGAACAGTTCTATTTTTTCTCTCCGCTACACCATTTTGTTGTGGTGATCTAGGAACCGTTAGAGGGCGGCGAATTCCATTTGTTTCACAAAATTCATTAAATTCTTTAGATGTAAATTCGCCTCCTCTATCGGATCTTAGAGCCTTGATTACATAACCACTCTCTTTTTCTACAAGAGCTTTGAAATTTTTAAAGGCTACAAATACTTCAGATTTTTGCTTTATAAAATAAACCCAAGTCTTCCTACTATAATCATCAATAAAAAGTAAAAAATATTTATTTTTACTATATGAGGAAGGATTGATTGGGCCACACACATCGGTGTGAACAAGTTGCAATGGCTTGGTTGCTCTTGTAGTTGCCTCCTTTGGAAAGCTTTCTCTTGCATTTTTGCCAAGGAGATATGCTTCACCTAATTGATTGGGATGATTAATTGAGGGCATCCCTTTCACCATCTTCTTTTCTCCCAAGGCTTTGAGTGCTTCAAAATTCAAGTGACCAAATCGCATATGCCAACACCATGCTTCATCTTCAACATTAGCCTTTAAACACTTTGCTTCAATTGTATTGAGATTCAATATGAACATTCTATTTTTTGTCATAGACACCTTAGCAACCAAGTTAGCATTATGATCTCTAAGCCAAAGATAACGATCTTTCATATGAATTTCATATCCCTTCTCAACAAGTTGTCCCAAACTCAAAATATTATTTTTTAATTTAGGTACATAGTAAACATTGGCAACTAACTTGTGACCACCATCTTTAAGAGAAATTAAAATGGTACCTTTGCCTTGAATTTGGACTTTTGAGGTGTCTCCAAATGAAACATTACCCTTCACCTTCTCATCGAGCTCCACAAATTTTTCTTTATAGCCACACATATGATTGCTTGCACCATTGTCAAGATACCACGAGCTCTTATCATCCTTTTCATCATCTTGGAGTGCTAACAATAAGGTTGGCTCTTCAACCTCTTCTTTGTCAATAAGGTTGGCTTTTTCTTCAACACCATTATTACCATAACGACATTCTGATGCATAATGCCCAAATTTATGACAATTGAAACATTCAATATTGGACTTGTCATACCTCCTCTCATTTGTTCTAGGATAATTGCCTCTTCCTCTAGTCACTTCTCTTCCACGGCCCCTAGTTGAATGATGGCTTGTCTCTTGATTGTTGGAATTGTCACGGTTGCCTCTTCCTCTTCCATCTCGGCCACGACCACGCCATCTTCCTCGTCCACGTCCACGTCCTCTTTGACTCTTGTCTCCTCCATCATCTTGCAATGAAACCTTGGCTTTGAGAGCTTGCTCCAAAGGCTCATTTTGCCTTTTTAACAATTTTTCTTCTTCGGCTAGTATAGCTCCAAATAACTCATCAATAGTCATGGTGTTTAAGTCATTTGAATTCTCAAAAACACAAGTCACATAATCAAATTTTGGAGTCAAAGAGCGAAGGATCTTATCTTTCACACGTTCATCTTCAATGTTTTCACCATACCTTTTCATTTGATTAACATTGGCCAACACCTTTGAGCTATAATCCGAAAAAGTTTCGGATTCCGTCATGTGCAAAGCTTCAAACTCACGTCGTAAAATTTGAAGACGCACCTTCTTCACCTTGTCTGCACCTTGGAGAGACTTTTGTAAAATTCCCCAAGCTTCTTTCGCTGTGGACACATTGCTCACCTTCTTGAACATCAAATCATTCAAACCTTGATGGATGAGGGACAAGGCTTGTTGGTCCTTTTTCTTTAACCTTACCAATGTTTCCTTCTCATTTTGAGATAAAGTGGCCTCGTTTTGTGGCTTAGTGTAGCCACTCTCTACAATCTCCCAAGCATCTTGTGATTCAAGCAATGCCTTCATACGACGAGACCACACTTCATAATTATCCTTTGTAAGACGAGGAAATTGAAATGGAACCATTCCATTATTTGCCATCACTCAAATCTCACTAGCTCTTGATACCACTTTGTTAGAGACTCTTGTAAAAATTTTATTTCTTCTTTCACAAAACTCCAAAATACATAGAATATTTATAGAAGTGAACAATACCTTACACATTCTATAACTCTTCCTAATTAACAATATTAATTTTTATTTAACTCATGAAATAAACCATCCTATAACTACAAAACTCCAATGAAATAATTCTCCCTAATGACACACCATAATTCTTCATTATTCATAGAATAACTCTCATAACTCTCAATAGCTACCACATCAAAAGTCACATAACCACCAAAAATCCATTAACTTCAAATTATTATTTTTAATCAACATCTTCTGTATTTAAAAGCTCTGTTAACTCCTTTTCCTTCTCTTTTATTCGGTCCATGACTTCTTCCACTGGGTTCTTCAATGATAGTTTCTGGATGGAATCTTGCAATTATTTTATTCCCTTGCCCACATGGCCAAATGAAGATTTATTCCAAGCTTTAAGATACTACCCCACTGTTTCAATTTTCCCAGCCACTAAGTTAATATCCTACGAGTATATTCCATTCCTCCACCCATCAGCAATGACATGCCAACATTCACTATGTCTAGTTCACATCTTCTCATACTTGAAAGCCCTATCCTTTCTAACTTGAACCCCTTCGGTTTTCTGCACACACTATAGTTAGGAGGATGGGACTGTGATCCAAGTGAGTTGAGAATAGGTGAGTCACTTGCACTCTATTCCATCTCGTCATCCAAGCTGAGTTTGCAAAGAATCTGTCAAGTCTCATCTGTATATTTTGATCAGCAACTCTACCATTATTCCAGGTGAAGCAATGGCCAACAAACCCAAGATCCTATAAACCACATATATCAATCGCCTTCCTGAATATCTCCATCTGCCTTGTCGGACGAGAATCACTATATTTCTCCAAAGAAACCAATATTTTCATTGAAATCCCCACCAAAAACCCATGGGCTGTTTGGGCTGCAATTCAGACCTTTTAGAAAATCCCAGGATTGCTAACGGTTTGCTATAGTTAGATCTCGATAAAATCAAGTTACCCTCTATTCTTCACCTTCAATTCCTTCATTTATTGTCACATCTATGATGCCATACTGATTAATGGAAAGGTCCACAAGTTCTCTGTAGAGAATACCCACTCCTCCTTTTCTCCCATCCGCACTCACTGCAAGGCCATAGTTGAAGCTTAGTTTCCTCTTTACAGCATCAAACTCTATGCTTGACAACTTAGTTTCAATCAGGCACAAAGTATCGAGATTTATTTGCCTCAAAAGGAGGTATAGTACCAAAATTGCCTGTGCGTTCCCGAGCCCACAACAATTCCACGTGATAATTTTCATTGATCTCGTCAAGGCTGCAGAATAGTCCCCATCGTTAAAGTCGAGTTGAGACCTATCTCCTGCTCCTCCGTATGCCTAAGCTTCCGCACTACATGCTCGCCATCCACCTCCATCTCATTCTTCCCATGCAAGAAACTGATCATGTTACACTTGGACAATATTAGCTTTGCTTCTTCGCTACCCTCCATTCATGTATTTTTCCCTGGATTAACTCTCTTTCCTTTCTTTGCTCCTTTCCCAGTACTCCGGGTAGACCTCCCTTTCACCTGTTTCTCCTTTTTCTAATTGCTTTCTAGGACTCCTTCATCCCTTATCATCTCATCCCCTGCAGCCTCTATTAGTATGACATATTCTTCCAAATTCTTCTTTTTGTTCTTGCTAGTAGTAAACCCAACTCGATCAGGACTACTCGCCACTCGCTTAGAATGGCATTCACTAGCACTTTGGCTACTCGATAAACTAGCCATAGTTTGCTGGGTAATGCCTCCAAAGCCTAAAGCTTCATTCGACGAGACCCCTTAGGCAGCTCCCTCTTTGCTCCTCATCCAATCCCCAAACTACCATCCTTCTTCCTCATTGTTATCCTCCTTCTCACAATCTTTAGTAATATATCCCACCAAACCACAAGCATAACAAAATTTTGCATCTTGATTACTTTACTTTTGTTCTCTTTTAAAAATTATTGAATATATATCTTATGACCCAAACTATACCAATTGAATTCATGTAGCCAAATTTGTAACTTGTGATTTAAGTTTGTAACATTTTTCTTACTAACATTGAGTACTTATTTTCATTATAACCCTAATAAATGGCCAATAATCTGATATATTGTGAAACTCAGTTGTTGGTTATGGGTCAGTACTCTACCTTCGTAAGATTATGTGTGGGTAGGGGTGTCCAGTGGGTTGGGACAACCTGCGAACTCGCGAGTTTCGATCCAGCCCAACCTATAAAATGCGAGTTAGATTGGGTTGAAAACTACTTCAACCTGCAGTATATGGGTCAGGTAGCGGGTTGGAACATGTCCAACCCGCACAAACTTAACCCACCTATACCTTTTTTTTTAGTAAAAATTTGTTTAGATAATAAAAAATATATAGAAAAAATAGAGAGTGAAGTCAATGATTATGTCAATACATATGACATGTGTGATGACACTGACTTCAATTGGTTAGACTAATTTGTTATTTGAGTTATGACTAACTTTGTTTAGTTTATTCCAGACTTAGTAAGACTTGTTAGTTATTCATTTGTTATGCACTTATTGACTTATGATGTTTAGTTTATATGAGATTGAGACCTATTATGTTTGAGTAAGATTGATTGAGACTTATGGTGTTAATTTGTTAGATTGAGATCTATTATATTTGAGATTGATACTTATGATGTTAATTTGTTATATTGAGACCTATTATGTTTGAGATTGAGACTTATGATGTTCATTTGTTAAATTTTGTATCTTGACTTTTTTTTCCAGAAAATTTTTTTAAAAAAATGTCAGACCCATGAGTTCAACCTAGCCCAACTCACTCTTAAGTTGGTCGGGTTGGGTCAAGTTGAGCGAAAAAATCTCCTCGACCCAACCTAACCCAATGCACTACTCTGGTGAGCAGGTCGGGTCCAAATACGCTGTTGAACCCACCTAACCCACCCAGCTGACACCCCTAGGTGTGGGTCAGAGTCAGATCAAATTAGAAATTTTATTCTCGAAAAGGCATAGTGTAACACCCACTGTAGGGTATCACATTTATGTTACTTAATTCCCAAATTACCCCTTCATTATAAAATATGCTTTGTAATGTAAATATGAGTTATAAAATTTTTTTATATCAATAAGATAAACTTAGCGAAAAATAAAAGCATTACAACATCATCACAAATAATTTACATCATATATATACAAGTCTTAGTACTGTCATACTTAAATATTTACAGACTAGGTTCTCAAAGTATTTGAACATTATTTAAAACTAGCATACTGCCCAAGTACTACTAAACAGCAGAACCCTCAGACGGGTCCTCCTCAGATTCCTCAGTAGGTAGGAATCCGACTTGATGTGAAGTCCTACGGACAGGTGTCCGCGCAGACGACACGATACTAATCTCACTAGGAGCATGGTAGTAAGTTCCCCAGTACTGCCTAATGGACAACAAAAACTCTAAGTGTACATTAATATTTACACTGAAATAAGGGTTCCCTCGATAAAGCCAACTTAGGGTAATCTTCAAGTCTCCTATATAGTAAATACACGCTCTGTCTAGGTCAACATGCCACGCTTCCGGTCCTCCACGAAACTGCAATCTCATATATCCTAGAAAACTGGGCATCACCATCTTCTTAGAATTCAGCTTCCTCCACAGGAATCTCCTCCTCTTCACTTTCTTGTTCAATTCCTTGCTCAATGTCTTTACAAATATAAATACAGTACAAAATAGGCATACAAAGAGGTGAGATCACCTACGCCAATACCAACATGGTAGCATGGAGATAAACACATACAATATAATATATAGATACATCATATCATAATTACAATTATGCCATCAACATTACTTATCATCACAATAAATTTAATAAATAATAATTATGATCGTGCCCTCAACAATATCCAATTATTCAACAATTCAATTATCATAAATAATAATTACGATAATGCCCTCAATAGTTTCCAAATATTCAATAGTTCAAATATCACACCAATATCAATACTCAATAATTATGCATGTGCACATAGACTCAATTTCTTACTCCATGGAGCTAAAACTCAGGTCGGAGAGACTAGTGATCGAAAAGATTTGTTTGTACCAACATGCCTCAAACCACGTGTTATAATTCTCATGTGTATTTGCACATCTAGCATATACACTATAGTCTTTATAAGATCTATTAAGAATAGTGTCTCGGTTAGGATCAACGGTGTGTTGCATCGGTCAAACCCACGGTACAGAAGAGCTACCAACTGCCCATTGTAGGCAACCCGCACCCCAATGCCCCCAAGGTCAACAAGTGACTTACACTAGGCATATCACACCCACTCAAGAGGTGTATTCTCTCCTAGGCAATTAGCCTTATTCAGTCCATCGGACCTTCCCAATGTATGTATGCACTATTCTCAGTTCAAATTCATCATCTCATATTCAAGGTTCAAATTCATCATCTCATATTCAGGGTTCAAATTCATCATCTCATATTCAGGGTTCAAACATTTGCCCAACAATATCTTTACTGTATTTTCATCGCGTAATCATATTTTTGCGTTTTCTCAATCGCGTAACATTTTTGTCACATTTTCAAATCACATATTGATTTTTCAACTTCCCAAAAATTCCATTTCAACCTTATTTTCGTTATTTGCATATTAGTCCTTCCATAAAATAATAATTATATATTAGCCCTTCTTCAAATAATATTTCCAAAATAGTCTTTCATCAAATAATATTTACAAGAAAGTCCATTTTTAAAGAATATTTTCAATATAGTCCCTCTAAAAATTAGTATTTTCAATATAGTCCCTCAAAAAATCAGTATTTCTACTGTTTCCTAGAAAATTGTATTTCTCACAGTTATTTGAGATATTACACCTCAAAATTTCCTAATGCGCTTCAAAACCTAGAGGGTGAGCTATACGTCAGTAAATTTCAAGTTACCAACGTATTCTTCTTAATTCTCAAAACAATTCTAAAAATCAGTTCTCTTTAAAATAAATTGAGGTTCAAACACTTTCAACCTCTTTTTTCCATTCATATACGAAAATTTCATTTTTCAAGTGACAAAACACTTTGTTTCCATTTCTTTAATCCTTGAACTTAATCAATCATATTTCCATTTTGAAATCACTTTGTCTCACAAAACCAAGGCAATACAAGCCTTCCAAAACCATGGTACATGGTGTTACCAAGTGGCCTCAATACTCAAGAGGGTGGTGAATTGAGTAAGTAAAATAAGTTCACAAATCTTTCGCAAATCGTTTGATAACTAATTTTCGTTGAAGCATTGAATGATTAGAGATAATTGGATAGATGAGATAAACACTTATACTTATAAATGTGATAGCCAAAGGAGACAATATTCAAGCAATTCAATAAAACAGTGCACAAAATAAAGAGAAGGGTTTAGAGAAAACAAACACAATGGTTTATCCTGGTTCGATCACTAATCCACTTGTGATCTACGTCCAGTCCCCAAGCAACAACTTGAGATTTTCCACTATATCTTCAAGCTTCAATGGGTGCTTGACAACCACTACAACCTTAAGCACTCAACACTTTGGGATACCTCACCCTTATGCTTGAGCCTCTATTTTCCAAGGGATACCTCACCCTTTTACAGTTTGGAGGGATGCCTCACCCTCTCTAGAGATTATACAAAGATTGAATAGGTAGAAACTCTCTTCAAAGAGTAGATAATATAAATGGAAATCCAATGGGTATATGATTCACAGTTTACGCTCAGAAACAGAGTATTAACGGAGGAAAAGATGAAAACTCATTCTTAATGCTCAACCAAGGTTTTTCAGATTGATTGTCTAACCTCCATAAATGCCCAACAACTTCTATTTATAAGTCATTGACGTTTAGAGCCGTTAGGAGGTGGTTGGAGCATTAAATGTTTCATAACTATCCGTTAATTTCTGTTTCTGGAAAGCTCTCTTATTCGAATAAGATAATCCTTATTCAATAAGGCTTTAAATAGCACAAGCGTGTTTTCCTCTGTAATGTGTTATTCGAATAACATCTTTGTTATTTGAATAACCACTTAAATATATGACTTTTGGAAAAACATGTTATTCGAATAACATTCATGTTATTCGAATAACTCATTCGAATATTTGATTTCCTGAGATCTCGTTATTCGAATAACAACATTGTTATTCGAATAACCATTCAAATATGGTTTTGCTGAAAGGCTTGTTATTCGAATAACAACTCTGTTATTCGAATAACCATTTAATAAAATGATTTCCTAGAGATGTGTTATTCGAATAACACTTTCTTATTTGAATAACTTATTCGTGTCAAAACATTTTTTGAACCATTTATTCGAATAGCACAGGGCTTATTCGAATAAATCTTTTCCTGAAAGATTATCTGGAATCTCTGACTTGTGTTATTCGAATAAGGAACTCCTTATTCAAATAATACATATGAAAAACATGTTTTATGCCTTTTTAAATGTTGCTCTTGATTCCATATGATCTTGTAGGCTTATCGACACGAGATGGTTGATTCTTTGGAAATTAAAAACCATATTGAAGCCTTGAAAACTTGTATGCTATTTTGAAATGTAAGATTGAGTAATTGTGAATCTTTATATATACCTTTACAAATTGGTTGAAGTCCTAAAAGCTATACTTGATGGTCTTGAGACTCTTTGACTTGATCTTGCAATATCTTTAAGTTTGTTATCATCAAAACACATTCTTTATGAGATACATGCCAATCACATTCTCCCCCTTTTTGATGATGACAATTAGGAACCGACAAAGACCCTTGTGCAGAATAATATCCAAATCAGAGTTGCTTTGGAGGTTGTAGACAACCATTGAGAACAGAGTTAGTTCATTTGTAAATTGGAAATCACAGGATTAATCATGGAGACTTACTCCCCCTCTAGTTTGTAAGAGGAGCATAAATTATCAGAGACAAGCGCAACTCCCCCTTTCTTTTGGAGTCTCTTGATCCTTTTCAGATTAGTCTTTTGGATCTGTCTTTTCTCAATGCAATCTCCAAAACCAAAATTTGTCAACAGTGATTATCTTTATATTTAAGTATAAATTAACTTTAAGTACAAATTAACAGAGTTAACTTTAGCTTGTTCTTGTTCTTCTCCCCCTTTTGTCATGATCAAAAAGATGGGGCAAGACATGCGTATACCCAGTATTCACAAACATACTTTTATATCATTTAGCAAGGAATTAAACAAACACTTTGTAAGAAATGTAAGGCAAAAACAGGCTTAGAAAGTGAGAAGTCAGCAAGGAAGCTAAATCATACTTGATTCAATTATTGCAAGCATGGCCAAGGATATACAAGTTTAGATGTAGACAGCCAAAGATACATCAAAAACATCAAAAACAAGGATAAAAAAAAACTAAATTACTATGATCAAAAGTAAGTGTCTGGTGGAGGAGGAGGTGAGTCTGGTGCAGGGGTAGGAGGTGCAACTCGCAGGGCAGCAATCTCGCGTTCAACACCTTCTATTCTGTCGAAGAGAATAGAAAAGGTGTGTTCCATGTAAGCACGATTGTCGAGCAGAGTGGTCATAATGCCTTCCAGGGTTACTTTAGAGCATTGTGTTTAGGGGCTTCAATTGCAGACAATCGGCGATGAGAAATACAGGGTCATCAGCAGGAATAGGGGCATCTGCAAAGTCTTCGTCTACTGCAGCTTCTTCCAGTTCATCAGGGTATACCCAGCCTCCAATATTATCCGGAACCATCTTCATTTTCTTCAAAGTAAATTCCCCAAAGATATTGAAGTGGTTCAATTCCATTGTCCGTTCAGTTTGCCTGAGCAGTGAATATTTCTTAAAAAAGGCTGAGATAAGGAGAGCATATGGCAGGTCAGAATTCTTGGTGGTCTTGACCTTCATCATGTATTTTTCAATGAAATTTGGCCAGTTGATCTTCCAATTTTTCTTTAGTACCCAGAGAAGAAAAATGTCATCTTCAGTCAGATAAGCATAGTTACCTCCACGAGGAGCGAGAATGTGCGTGTATGAGTAGTGAAGCAGCCTTTCTTGGCTTTTCAGCATCCCACTCTTCAGACCGACCTTGGGCCCAACTGTTCCAGGCTTCACCAGTAGTGACACAGCTTCTTCTCTTCTGTATGCTTTCATGTAAAGTCTACTATCTGGCTCCATAGCAGCCCCCGTGGCATCTAATTTGAAGAACATCATCCAATCAGCTGGAGTGATGACAATTTCCTGGTCCTTTACTTCAGAGATGAGATTAGGACCATCCATCTTCAGGTTGTAGTAAAATATTTTCACCAAATCTGGGAAAATGGAGTCCTTGTAGCTGCAAGAGATCGAGCACGCCCTGATGGGAGAGATCATCGAGGAAATCAAATCCTCCATCGTCTTCAAAGAACTGTCGATCCATATATTTGGGCTGAATGACTTCTCTTGTCCAGAATTCTTCCCTGAAGCGTTTGAGATCGTCGTTATTGGACGAAAGTCTTCGAAGATCAATGGGGTTATTGGTGGGAGCGATTTTGCTACGTAGGCGTTTGGAAGAGGAGGCCAAGATGGAATTTTGGTGGGTTATGGAGAGAAGGAGGAGATGGGTGGACACGAAGAAGAGAAAATAGAGAAGGGGGAAAAAGAGAACTTATGAAATGACAGAGGAGGCTCGTGAAATCCTTTTATAATTCACGTGTTATTCGAATAACAGTGGTGTTATTCGAATAACAAAGTGGTTCCTGAAGCGTCTTGGCTCACTGCCAAGCGTTATTCGAATAACAATATTGTTATTCGAATAACAATGTAGTAGCTCAATCGTTTGTGGAATTCTGTCATTTGTTATTCGAATAACATACTTTGTTATTTGAATAACATAAAAATGGTTTTTACCACTGACATGCTTTATTCGAATAACCAGTTGATATTAGGTTGTTATAACGCATTCTTTGAGGTGTTATTCGAATAAGGGAATCCTTATTCGAATAATACAAACATGTTAGAAAAATGACTAGGCTTTATTGGCAGGTTTTATTCGAATAAAGGACTTCTTATTCGAATAGGGCATGGGATAAAAAACAATTTTACGCATCAATTTGTAGAGGATCAATTTTTCTTATCATTTATTTGGTTCAGAGACATGCCAGTTTAATTTCAAACAACATATAATCAACTTTAAACTATTCAATCAGTTCCACAATATCTTAAATCAATTCAAATCATCATATAAGCATATAATCTAATCATATTATGTTTCAAATCACTCAATTTTGCAAGAATACTATTCTTACGAAGAATTTCATCCTTTTAGGTGAAATTGTGAGGTTGTTGAGTTGCTTAGGAATCTTGAATAGAAGGGAGCACCTGCAAAACAACTTAGGGGAAATCTCTGACGCTCAAGTTAGTATTGGATTCAAATATGATTAATAGCTCAGAAATTATGTAGCAAAATGGCATGATTATGTAGAAAGCAACATGATTTGATTTTAGGATTATGCAGTAAAATGTCAATTTATGCATGATTGATCCAAAATACCAAGTTCATTTCTTATATAGAAAAATGCTTCTTTTGCTAAGGGTTTAGTGAAAATATCAGCTAGTTGCTTAGTGGTTTCAACAAATTCAAGCATACAGTCACCCTTTTGAGCATGGTCTCTAATGAAATGATGTATTATTTCAATATATTTAATCCTAGAATGCAAAATGGGATTTTTGGACAAATTAATTGCACTAGTATTATCACATCTTATGGCGATGTGATCAAGCTCAAGACCATAGTCCAAGAGTTGTTGTTTCATCCAAAGGACTTGAGCACAACAACTCCCAGTTGCAACATATTCAGCTTCAGTTGTAGACAATGCCACATTATTCTGTTTCTTGCTATGCCAAGAAACTAGTGAGCTTCCAAGCAAGTGATATGTCCCACTAGTGCTCTTCCTATCCATTTTGCATCCAGCAAAATCAGAATCGGAATACCTAATAAGGCTACATGAGGCACCCTTAGGGTACCATAAACCCATTTGTGATGTGCCTATTAGATATTTCATTATTTTCTTAACAGCACTTAGGTGTGATTCTTTAGGATTAGCTTGATATCTAGCACACATGCATACACTAAACATTATATCAGGTCTACTTGCAGTGAGATAAAGGAGTGAGCCAACCATACCTCTATATTTTGTAATTTCTACCAATTTACCTCCTTCATCCTTGTCCAAATAGCAAGAGGTGCCCATAAGAGTAGCCATATGCTTGGCATTGTCCATTCCAAACTTCTTGAGCAGCTCCTTGCAATACTTGGATTGGCTTATGAAAGTTCCTTCTCTTGTTTACTTGATTTGGAGACCAAGGAAGAAGTTGAGCTCACCCATCATCGACATTTCAAACTCACTTTGCATAATATTTAAAAATTCTTTACAAAGAGAGTTGTTAGTAGCTCCAAATATAATGTCATCAACATAGATTTGAACTAGAAGTATGTCATGCATTTTGTGTTTTATGAAAAGGGTAGTGTCAACCTTGCCTCTAGAAAAGCCTTTTTCTAAAAAGAATTTGATCAACCTTTCATACCAAGCTCTAAGAGCTTGTTTCAAGTCATACAAGGCCTTTTTCAGTTTAAAAACATGGTTAGGCAATTCAAAATCTTCAAAACCAGGAGGTTGTTCCATATACATTTCTTCTTGTACAAAACCATTTAAAAAGGCACTTTTGACATCCATTTGATAAAGTTTGAAATCCATGATGCAAACATATGCAAGTAACATTCTAATGGCCTCTAATCTAGCTACGGGAGCATAAGTTTCTTTATAATCTATGCCTTCTTCTTGATTATAGCCCTTAGCTACAAGCCTAGTTTTGTTTCTTATTATTAGGCCTGTTTCATCAAGTTTGTTCCTAAAGACCCATTTGGTGCCAATTATGGAATGATCATTGGGCCTTGGAACTAATTCCCAAACTTGATTTCTCTCAAATTGATTTAGTTCTTCTTGCATGGCCAAGATCCAATGTTCATCATTAATGGCCTCATTTATGTCTTTAGGTTCAACTTAAGAGACAAAGGCTAAATGATTACATGCATCTCTAAGTGAGTTTCGAGTGATTACCCCTTTTGATACATCACCTATCACCTTGTCGAGGGGGTGATATCTTGATGTCCTCCATTCTTTAGGTAGGTTCATGATTTCTGAATCCTTTTACCATGAGTGATCAAGGAGTCTCTCTTCTTGCTTCTTGGGTTCTTTCTCTTGATTTTTCAAGTGTGTTTTTGCCAAGATTTCTGCAACATCATCAACAAGCTCCTTTCTCGGCTCATTTGGGTTAGTTTCATCAAATGCAACATGTATAGACTCTTCTATGGTCATAGTTCGTTTGTTATAGACTCTAAAGGCCTTACTATGTATAGAATAGCCAATGAATATTCCCTCATCAGATTTTGCATCAAACTTTCCCAAGTTATCCTTTCCATTATTTAAAACAAAACATTTACATCTAAAGACATGAAAATGTGACACATTTGGCTTTCTTCCTTTGTATAACTCATATGGGGTTTTCTTTAAAATTGGCCTTATTAGGGCTCTATTCATAACATAACAAGCAGTGTTAACCGCATCCGCCCAAAAGTACTTAGGAAGGTTGGCCTCATTGAGCATAGTTCTTGTCATTTCCTCTAAAGATCGATTTTTCCTTTCTACAACACCATTTTGTTGTGATGTTTGATGAACCGTCAATATGTCCTATTTTTAAGGTTCAATTACTTAGTTTTCATATTCTTTTTATTTATTTTTAATAAATTTTATTTGTTAGTTTTGTTATATTTTAGTTTTGTTTAATTGTATTTTTATTAAGTGTTTTGTGTATTTTTGTCAGGTAATTGTACAAAAAGAAGAAATTCCTGAAAATAAATATGTGAAGGATTCTTATCTTATTCTTAGATGCTAATTAGAGTTCTAATTGGATACAAAATCTTAGATTGGAGATTGGATAAGGATTCTCAAAGAGATTTGATTTGGAGCAAAATTCGGATTCTCACACTATCCTGACCATTCCTCATTAATTAAGCCATATCTTGAGTTACAGAGATCAGATCGACGCACCGTTTGCGGTGTTGGAAAGCTAACAGAAAATCCTACAACTTCTCTGTTGAGATCAAGGGCAAAATCGGTCATCTAAAGGGTGAGAAAAATCATGCAAGTGAGATGCGAAAATCTGTCAGCTTTTCTATAAAAGGGGAAAAACGAGTTTAGCATGGGAAACTTTCTTTGATTAAGTACATTACACAGAAAATTCCTAATCCTGAGAGTTGTTTTGCGGTAGCAGACCTTAGAGGGCGATTTCAAAGGAGGATTCTTGAAGGCTTGAAGATCTTAATCTCCATTAAAGGGGTTTTGATTTCTCTTTCTTTTTAGTTTCTCTTTTCCTTTGGGTTTTCTTTCTATGGATTTGTATTCTGATATGGGTTTGTTTTTATTGAACATGAGTAACTAAACCCATAGTTAGGGCTATGTGGGATCTTATTTTCCTAATTATTTGGGTTTAATTTCTAATTTAATTATGGTAATTTCTTTTTGGGTTTATCATATTGCTTGTATTCTTGTCAGAATTTGATCACTTTTGGCATGTGTTAATTCATTATTTGACCGGTGACCATCCGCATTCAATGAGTGGATCTATATGGTAAGCCTAGGATTAGATTTGTGAATGACCAAACATCAATTTATCCTATCAATGAAATTGACGGTATGTTAGTTCATCTCTTGAATTGAAGCTTAATGCATTCTTGATTAATTCAACTAAATGACCAAATAGGTGAATTAAATTAGGAATAGAATATTATTTCATCCATGACCATTAGGATTCAATAGCAAATAAGAGAATATTGGCAAAAGAATTACCTTAATCATAATTGAAACAAAATCTGAATAATTGGATTCAAGTGAACCTTGCGCCCTAGTCTCTTTCTCATTGATTATCTTTTCTTTATTTAATTGTTCATTACTTTTCTTTAATTATTTATTTTGATTTTAATTTGAATTTCTTTATATACTTTCGATTGTCTAGATAACAAAATGTTCTACGAATCTAGTAATTACCATTTATTCCTCGTGGGATTGATAACTGGGACTCAAGTCCTATATTACTTGGCGATAGAGTGCACTTGCTCTTAGTGTATTTTACGCGCACTAAGTTTTTTTTCTTTCCATTTTGTATAGGGAATAAGTTTGGTAATATTAGAAGCGAAAAACTCTAATTAATTTAGACCTTTTTTTTTCTTTTATTTTATTATTATTTTTTTATTTCTTATTTTATTTTATTTTATTTTATTTTATTTTGATTTCTGATTTTATTTTTTTAATTTTTTAATTTATTTTTATTCTTATTTTATTTATTTATTTTATCTTTATTTAATTTTTTTCTTCTTCTTATTTTATTAAATTATTGGTTGCTCTTATTTTATTTTTATTTTTATTTTTATTTTTATTTATTTTTATTTTATTTTATTTTGATGCTATTTTCTTTTATTCCTTATTTTATTTTTGTTTTTGTTTTTATTTTATTTTATTTTATTCTTAATTAATTTTTCATTTTTTTCTTTGTTTGTTTTTGTTTATATCTTATTTTAATTTTTAATTTTTATTTTATTTTATTTTATTTTTAATTTTTTTTTTCTTTTTGTTTTCTTATTTTATTCTATTTTAATTAATTTTTCTCTTTTTTTGTTTATTTTTTTATTTTATTTTATTTTAGTTTATTTTATTTTTAATTGATTTTTTCTTTCTTCTTTCATTTTTTTATTTATTTTTATTTTTATTTATTTTTATTTAATTTTTCTTCTTCTTATTTTTGTTTATGCTCACTCGATCTCAGTATCCTAATTTAGGTTTTGACCCAAAAATTGAGAAAACAACTCACAGGTTAAAGAAGCAGACTTCTATTGCAGCTGTAACCGAAAACATAAGCAGGATGGAGAGGCAACCGATTATTGAGGCCAACCGTGAAGAAAGAGCTATCCCAGCAGAGCGGACTATGTTTGAGTACTCTATGCCCACTGCTGAAGGATATGGAGGAAGTATTATAAGACCAGCTGTGGCGGCAAATAATTTTGAGATCAAACCAGCATTGATCTCCATGATTCAAAATTCAGTTCAGTTTGGTGGATTGCCTTCGGATGATCCAAATCAGCATTTGGCCAGATTCTTACAGTTGTGTGATACTATCAAGTATAATGGGGTGACAGATGATGCAATCCGGTTGCGACTCTTTCCTTTCTCTCTTAAGAACAGAGCAAGCCAATGGTTAACGTCACTTCCAAGGGGTTCCATCACTACATGGGATCAGTTGACACAGTAGTTTCTGGCTAAGTATTTTCCTCCTTCAAAATCTGCTAAGTTAAGAAATAATATATCTTCTTTTGTGCAGTTTGAAATGGACACTCTTTATGAAGCTTGGGAGCGCTTTCAGGAGTTGTTGAGGAGATGTCCACATCATGGATTTCCTGTATGGCAGCAGGTTCAGACTTTTTATAATGGTTTGTCACCTGCAAACCTTTCACTTATTGATGCTGCTACAGGAGGTACTATATGGAGGAAAACACCTACTGAGAGCCAAGCTTTGATTGAAGAAATGGCACTAAACAGTTATCAGTGGCAGAATGAGCGCCAGGCTCCTAAGAAACAAGCAGGTGTGCATGCTGTTGATTCCTCTACTGCCATTCTGAGTCAACTGGAAGCTTTGACCAAGAAGGTGGAGACTTTGATGGTAACAAATAGTGCAGCTCCACCTATTATCTGTGAAGCATGTGGAGGACAGGGTCATATAAGTGCAAATTGTGAAGTTGGTAGTCCTTTTGTCCCCGAGCCTGAAGCAGTAAATTTTGTTGGTAATTCCAACCGACAGCAGTACAATCCATATTCAAATACGTACAATCCAGGTTGGAGGGACCACCCGAATTTCAAATGGGGAAATCAGCAAGGCTATCAGCAGAATCAGCAGAGAGTCCCACCACCACCTCCTGGTTTCCAAGCACCTGCAGAGAAGCCAAGTTTTGAAGATCTGGTAATGAAGTATATGCATAATTATGATGCCAGAATGAAGAACATGGAGACTCAGATCAGTCAGCTGACTACATTGATGACAGCAAGGGCACCAGGGACATTGCCTAGCACTACTGAGACTAATCCTAGGGAATAGGCCCATGCAATTTTCCTGAGAAGTGGTAAGGAACTTGGGGAGTCTCCATAGAAGAAAGAAATGTCAGAGCCTAAAGATACTCTTGTTCAGTCAGTGCAAGAAGATGAGAAGGCAACTGACGATGTCCTTACTGAAGATGTCAACCAAGAGAGAAAGGTTGAGAAGAAAGCACCAAAGTAGCAGAGAGCAAAGAAGGATCGTGAGCAGAGTGCAGTTTATGAACCATCCCCATATGCCAAGATCTCATTCCCTCAGAGGCTCAAGAACAATTAGCCAGATCAACAATTTGTCAAATTCTTGGAGATATTCAAGAAATTACAAATTAATATTCCGTTCGTTGAAGCCATCTCTCAGATGCCCAAGTATGCGAAGTTTCTAAAGGAAATACTTACAAAGAAACGCAAGCTTGAGGAATTTGAGACTGTATGTCTTACTGAGGAGTGTTCTGCCATTCTTTTAAAGAAGTTACCCCCAAAATTGAAAGATCCAGGGAGTTTTACTATTCCTTATACTATTGGTAACTCTTATTTTGATAAGGCATTATGTGATTTAGGTGCTAGTATTAATTTGATACCTTTTTCTGTGTTTAAGAAATTGGGGATGCAGGAACCGAAGCCCACCAATATTTCACTATAGTTGGCTAATAGATCCTTCACTTACCTGTGCGGTGTGGTGGAGGATGTTTTAGTGAAGATGGATAAATTCATTTTCCCAGTTGATTTTGTGGTGCTAGATATGGAAGAGGATGCTGATATTCTTCTCATTCTTGGAAGACCGTTTTTCGCCACTTCTAGAGCTGTGATTGATGTACCTCGGGGTGAGCTCATATTGAGAGTAGATGGAGATCATGTGATTATTAATGTCTTTAGGGAGGCTAAATCTTCTCCAATGTCAAATCCTCATGCTCCTATCAATTTTGTTCAAGCTAAGAAGCAGGAAACCTTAGCTATTAAAGACCCCCCGCCATCATACAATGTTGATGTTGATCTTTTGGAAAGTCAAGCTGCTGAGACAGATAAAGGTCCTCCCAAGATTCATGTTTCTTCACAAATTGGTCTGTCATCTGTTGATCTAGTGCAACCACCTTGGCCTAGTGGAGTCAAGGCGCAATTGGGACAGTCAAGCTCTTGTCAAGTTCATAATTTTGTTGGAAGTAGTCCCAAGGCCATTGTTGAAGGGAGGAAGAACTATTTTGAAAAGAAAAAGACATCCTCCTATTTCTCTTGCTTTAAGCCACCTTGTTTCATCTGAAAAGGCAACGTCGAGCTAATGACGTTAAACAAGCGCTTCACAGGAGGCAACCTGTGTTTCTTCTTTCTTTATTTTATTTTAGTTGTTTTGTTATTTTTGTTTTTCTTATAGATGTTACTCATATGTTTTGGGATTTTATTTTTCAGATTGTGTTGCTGCGCTAACTCTTGTGCTTCTCCTTTGCCTGGCATTGAGTCTTTTTCTATCAGGTTGTGTTGTTCTTTTCTTTACCCCCTTTATTTCTTTCTCTTCCACATTAAGGACAATGTTTATCTTAAGTGTGGGGGGTACTTTTACAATTTTTTGTCCAAAAAAAAATTTTTTTTTGAAGCACTTGAGTATTGTTGGTAATTAAGCTGGAATTGTATTTTGATGTCTTGATTTATTCTGAGCTGATGGAGATATGTTTTGAAGGGAATTTCATTGATCATGAGCTGATAATGTGTGAAGCAATCTTTTTCTGAAATAAAGTGAAATTTAGCATCTTTAGTTGGAAATTAGTCATGTCTGCTTGCTTTTGTTCTCTTTATCAACTCTAGCTAGAAAGTGAGTTTTGAGCCTTAATGATTGGATTTTTCTTCTGGAGTGAGTTTTCTCTTGATTGATGTGCGCTACAACTTGTTTTGATATCTTGTTGAGACTTTAATGATTCACATGCATACTTGAATATGATTAAGGCAATTAGGTTTAATTCTTTCTTGACTTCCAGAGTTGCATTGATTAAAAACCCCTTAGTTGCCTCATTTGAACCTGAAATTGATTTCTTTGATACCCAATTGAATAATCAGGTTGAATTTTTTTGGAGTAATTGATGTGTTAATTGAAAAGTCTTGAAAGGTTGCTTTTATCTTCAAGTGTTAAAAAAAAAAAAAGAGAAAAAAATAGAAAATGAAAAAAAAAAGAAAAAAAAAGCTTGAAAAGAAAAAAAAAAGAAAAAAAAATGAAAAGAAAGAAAAGAAAAGAATTGTTAGTGAAGAATAATGAAAATATTAGGTTGAAAGTGAGAAGTTGTTATATTCTTGTGCATCATGCTCTATCTGTCATCTTTTCAACCTGGTTTTGCTTTGTATTGATTTATTCATGAGCATTCTTTATCCTATTTTATCTTTTCTTCCTACCTTCCATTATACCCTTGGCCTCGTTACAACCAAAGGAAAGTCCTTTTGATTCTTGTGTTGTATGTGAACTTGAAAGTGGAGATGGGATTGATAAGCAAGCTTATGGTATTACATTTTTCAAGAGAAATTTGAGTGATCTCTTTGTCCTTTAAACACTTGAGCGATGGAAAGTTAGGTGATCTCAGATGTTTGGTGGAGAGAATAGTTGCAAGCTAGACTCAAGTCTTTAATTGTTTAAGTGCTAAATGATCTTGCTTGATTGAATTTAATTACTGAACTTGAATTTCTTTTAATTGTGGAATTTCCCTTTGATTCATGTTTCTTGATGTTAAGTTTGAACTTGGTGTTGATTCCTATTCTTTGCTCGAGGACAAGCAAAGCTCAAGTGTGGGGGAGTTGATGAACCGTCAATATGTCCTATTTTTTGGGTTCAATTACTTAGTTTTCATATTCTTTTTATTTATTTTTAATGAATTTTATTTGTTAGTTTTGTTATATTTTAGTTTTGTTTAATTGTATTTTTATTAAGTGTTTTGTGTATTTTTGTCAGGTAATTGTACAAAAAGAAGAAATTCATGAAAATAAATATGTGAAGGATTCTTATCCTATTCTTAAATGCTAATTAGAGTTCTAATTGGATACAAAATCTTAGATTGGAGATTGGATAAGGATTCTCAAAGAGATTTGATTTGGAGCAAAATTCGGATTCTCACACTATCCTGACCATTCCTCATTAATTAAGTCATATCTTGAGTTACAGAGATCAGATCGACATGCCGTTTGCAGTGTTGGAAAGCTAACAGAAAATCCTATTCTCTGTTGAGATCAAGGGCAAAATCGGTCATCTAAAGGATGAGAAAAATCATGCAAGTGAGATACGAAAATCTGTCAGCTTTTCTATAGAAGGGGAAAAACGAGTTTAGCAAGGGAAACTTTCTTTGATTAAGTACATTACACAGAAAATTCCTAATCCTGAAAGTTTTTTGTGGTAGCAGACCTTGGAGGGCGATTTCAAAGGAGGATTCTGGAAGGCTTGAAGATCTTAATCTCCATTAAAGGGGTTTTGATTTCTCTTTCTTTTTAGTTTCTCTTTTCATTTGGGTTTTCTTTCTATGGGTTTGTATTCTGATATGGGTTTGTTTTTATTGAACATGAGTAACTAAACCCATAGTTAGGGTTATGGGGGATCTTGTTTTCCTAATTATTTGGGTTTAATTTCTAATTTGATTATGGTAATTTCTTTTTGGGTTTATCATATTGCTTGTATTCTTGTTAGAATTTGATCACTTTTGGCATGTGTTAATTCATTGTTTAACCGGTGACCATCCGTATTCAATGAGTGGATCTATATGGTAAGGCTAGGATTAGATTGGTGAATGACCAAACATCAATTTATCCTACCAATGGAATTGACGGTATGTTAGTTCATCTCTTGAATTGAAGCTTAATGCATTCTTCATTAATTCAACTAAATGACCAAATAGGTGAATTAAATAAGGAATAGAATATTGTTTCATCCATGACCATTAGGATTTAATAGCAAATAAAAGAATATTGACAAAAGAATTACCTTAATCATAATTGAAAGAAAATCTGAATAATTGGATTCAAGTGAACCTTGCGCCCTAGTCTCTTTCTCAGTGATTATCTTTTCTTTGTTTAATTGTTCATTACTTTTCTTTAATTGTTTATTTTGATTTTAATTTGAATTTCTTTATATACTTTCGATTGTCTAGATAACAAAGGGTTCTGCGAATCTAGTAATTACCATTTATTCCTCGTGGGATCGATAATTAGGACTCAAGTCCTATATTACTTGGCGATAGAGTGCACTTGCTCTTAGTGTATTTTACGCGCACTAGTGTTCTAGGGGTAGAAAAATTATGCTCATTGTCATATTCATCACAAAAAGTTTCAAATTCATGATTTTTAAATTCACCACCATGGTCACTTCTTATGGATGCAATACAAAACCTTTTTCGTTTTGGATAACTTTGGCAAGCTTTTTAAATGATTGAAAAGCATCATTTTTATGGGCCAAGAATAATGTCCATGTAAACCTAGAAAAATCATCCACAATCACTAATGCATAGTAATTCCCAATAAAGCTCATAGTTCTAGAGGGACCAAAAAGATCCATGTGCAAAAGTTGTAAAGGTCTAGAAGTTGAAACCATGTTTTTAACTTTAAAAGAGACATTTTCTTGTTTTCCCTTTTGACATGCATCACAAAGTTTGTCTTTTTCAAATTTGAGTTTTGGAAGACCAATTACTAGTTCTTTAGAAACCAATTTGTTTAAGTGATCCATGTGAATGTGACCAATTCTTCTATGTCATAACCATGAATCATTTTCTTTACTCATAAAGCATTTAGCATCATTTGAAGAGATATCATCAAGACTAATCATATATATATTATTGACCCTATGACCAACAAACTTAACTTGCTTATCATCCTTTCCCTCAATTATGCAACAAGAGGAATCAAATACAACTCTATTGCCTTTATCACATAATTGACTAATGCTAAGCAAATTATGTTTAAGTTCTTCAACAAGCAAAACATTATCAATAGATGATGAAGGAATCTTACCAACTTTGTCAATTCCAAGAATCTTCCCTTTGTTATTATTACCATATGTGACATGACCATGTTTCTTGTGGGTAAGGGATAAGAACTTGGAGCCATCACCGGTCATGTGCTTGGAGCAACCACTATCAAGATACCAACTTGAGCTCTTGGTCTTTAAGCACACCTACAACACACATTCAAATTTTAACCTTTGGTACCCAAATTGTTTTGGATCCTTGTGTGTTAGAATTGGGTATGGTGCCTTTAGGAACCCAAACCCTTTTGATTCTAACCTTGGTGTTTATGTTCTTTCTAACATTGCAAGTGGATGCACTATGCCCTTTCTTACCACAATGAAAACATTTGATAAAGGGACTACTTGAAGTTTTTGAGGAAACAAAGAAGTTCTTATAAGACTTTTGATGGTTGTTTGGACTAAATCCCAAATCGGCTTTTTGAAAAACACATTTTTGTCTTCCTAACAACACATTTAAGTTGTCTCTTCTAAAAGTGAATTATGCAAGAGTGTTGTTCAAATCTTCAATTTCTTTTTCAAAAGCTTTGCATGATAAACAAGGTAATGATATAGATGTGTTATCATGTGAGGAACAAGTCATACATAATGAATTAGCATCAATAAGTCCTAAGGGGTCATTTTCAATCTTGAGCTCATTTATCTCTTTACTTAAAGTAGAAACTTTGTTTACTAATAAGGAAATTGTTTTGTTAGAGGACAAAACCATTTTGGTGAGCCTCAAAGATTCATCATGCAATTCTTGAAAGGCATCTTGCAATTCATCATAAGAGGGTGGAGATTCTAGGTTAGGAGAGGTTACCACGGTGTCGCTTTCTCCACTTTCTTCTCCTTGAGCCATAAGACAAACATGGGCTTCTTCATTCTCTGAATCGTTGGAAGAGCTTAAGTCATTGTCCTCCCAAGCTATATATGCTCTTCTTCCTTTCTTTTCCTTAGAAGGTCTTTTCTCAAACTTCTCCGTCTTCTTGAGATATTAAGGACACTCCATTTTCATGTGCCCAGTTTTCCGCATTCGTAGCATTTTGGAGGAGTAGAAGATCCTTCTCCTTTGTGATACCTTTCTTTTGAGGAAAGGGTGGTCTTCTTTGAAATCCCTTTTTCTTTAGGAATCTTCCAAACTTTCTCACAAGAAGACTAAGATTCTCCTCACTTAGCTCAACATTTTTAACATATTCTTCACCATCTTCATCATCATCTTCAATTGTAGAGGAGGTGGCTTTGAGTGCGATTCCCTTCTTCTTTTTGTCATGCTCTTCATTTTGATTGAGTCTATTTATTCCAGCTCATGTTCTTGAAGCTTTCCAAATAAAGTGGCTAGAGACATTGTTGATAAATCTCTTGATTCCGCAATAGCCGTTACTTTGGGTTGCCAATTCCTGCTTAGACATCTCAAGACTTTGTTAATAAGATCCTCATTAGGAAATGTCTTTCCCAATGAGATAAGATGATTAACAATATGAGTAAATCTCTTTTGCATATCTTGAATACTCTTACGTTGGTTCATTCTAAACAATTCGTATTCATGAGTAAGAGTGTTTATTCGAGATCGTTTTTCCTCACTAGTACTTTCATGAGTTACTTGTAGGTATCCCACATTTCTTTTGCGGTCTTGCAATTTGACACCCTAAAGAATTCATCATACCGCAAGGATGTGGTGATGATGTTCTTGGCTTTCAAATTGTATTGAACCTTCTTTTTATCATCATCGGTCCATTCATTTCTAGGTGTATTAATTTTCACACCATCTTTAGTTTGTGTTGGGACAAAAGCACCATTTTCAACGGCATCCCACACATCTAAGTCAATAGCTTCAATGAAAATTTTCATCATTTCTTTCTAATAGGCATAACCATCCCCATTGAAATAAGGAGGTTTGTTTATAGAAGAACCTTCATTTGAAAAACCATTTGAAGTCATTACTTCTCTTGAAGTTGCTAAGCTCTTTATAAAAGAGTCTAGCTCTGATACCATTTGTTACCAAGTGGCCTCAATACTTAAGAGGGGGGTGAATTGAGTAAGTAAAACAAGTTCACAAATCATTTGATAACCAATTTTTGTTGAAGCTATTGAATGATTAGAGATAATTGGATAGATGAGATAAACACTTTTACTTATAAATGTGATAGCCAAAGGAGACAATATTCAAGCAATTCAATAAAACAGTGCACAAAATAAAGAGAAGGGTTTAGAGAAAACAAACACAATGGTTTATCCTGGTTCGATCACTAATCCACTTGTGATCTACGTC
Source organism: Ormosia semicastrata (assembly GCA_029884595.1). Taxonomy (NCBI): domain Eukaryota; kingdom Viridiplantae; phylum Streptophyta; class Magnoliopsida; order Fabales; family Fabaceae; genus Ormosia; species Ormosia semicastrata. Next base: position 66,419,993 of record JAQQTO010000061.1, on the reverse strand, counting down.
CAGTCCCCAAGCAACAACTTGAGATTTTCCACTATATCTTCAAGCTTCAATGGGTGCTTGACAACCACTACAACCTTGAGCACTCAACACTTTGGGATACCTCACCCTTATGCTTGAGCCTCTATTTTCCAAGGGATACCTCACCCTTTTACAGTTTGGAGGGATGCCTCACCCTCTCTAAAGATTATACAAAGATTGAATAGGTAAAACTCTCTTCAAAGAGCAGATAATACAAATGAAAATTCAATGGGTATATGATTCACAATTTACGCTTAGAAATAGAGTATTAACGGAGGAAAAGATGAAAACTCATTTTTAATGCTTAACCAAGGTTTTTCAGATTGATTGTCTAACCTCCATAAATGGCCAACAACTTCTATTTATAAGTCATTGAAGTTTAGAGCCGTTGGGAGGTGGTTGGAGCATTAAATGTTTCGTAACTATCCGTTAATTTCTGTTTCTGGAAAGCTCTCTTATTCGAATAAGAGAATCCTTATTCGAATAAGGCTTTAAATAGCACAAGCGTGTTTTCCTCTGTAATGTGTTATTCGAATAACATCTTTGTTATTCGAATAACCACTTAAATATATGGCTTCTAGGAAAACATGTTATTCGAATAACATTCATGTTATTCGAATAACTTATTCGAATATTTGATTTCCTGAGATCTCGTTGTTCAAATAACAACATTGTTATTCGAATAACCATTTAAATATGGTTTTGCTGAAAGGCTTGTTATTTGAATAACAACTCTGTTATTCGAATAACCATTTAATAAAATGATTTCCTAGAGATGTGTTATTTGAATAACACTTTCTTATTCGAATAACTTATTCGTGCCAAAACATTTTTTGAACCATGTATTCGAATAGCACAGGGCTTATTCGAATAAATCTTTTCCTGAAAGATTATCTGGAATCTCTGACTTGTGTTATTCGAATAAGGAACTCCTTATTTGAATAATACATGTGAAAAACATGTTTTATGCCTTTTTAAATGTTGCTCTTGATTCCATATGATCTTGTAGGCTTATGGACACGAGATGGTTGATTCTTTAGAAATTAAAAACCATATTGAAGCCTTAAAAACTTGTATGCTATTTCGAAATGTAAGATTGAGCAATTGTGAATCTTTATATATACCTTTACAAATTGATTAAAGACCTAAAAGCTATACTTGATGGTCTTGATGGTTTTGAGACTCTTGGACTTGACCTTGCAACATCTTTAAATTTGTTATCATCAAAACACATTCTTTATGAGATACATGCCAATCACACATGGCTATTGAAACCACCATATATTTTTCCTTCTAAATCAACTAAGTTCCATTCATGGTTTTACACAAACAAAACCATTAAAATATCTCCAAAAACTGTGAACATTTAGTCTTTGAAACCAATCCATCTTTTCTTTTTCCTTTCCTTTCTACTCATTCAATTTTACCATTCATGAAAGTTTTAGTTTGGAAACACCTATTTTGAGGTGTTGAGGCCAAAATCCTCATGGTCATTGGAACCAAAAAATTATTTTCCTTTCATCATCAAATCATGACATACATATATATATTCATCATACCATATAATCAAGCATGTTCATCATATCATATAATCAAACATACCTTAAAGAAATAAAATCACATAAAGCATGCAAACACAAATAAATAATTTAAAGCACACAAACACCTACACATAATTACACAACCAAGGATATGAACCCTCACATGGATTCACCATCCATCAAATACAAGATTCATCTCCCACCACCATACTTGGTTGGTGAGATGGATCTCCCTCTTACCTCTTGAAGAACCTCCCAAGCTCCTTGGTTTGCTCCTTGAGTAAGTAATTCACCACCAAAAGCTTCTCAAACACAAAATAAAACACAAGTTTATTAGCATATTAAGTTTGAATAAGGAGAACCATGGATCAAACATGGCTTAGAACATGAAAATAAGACAAGTAGTGAAGTTTCCTTACACTTCACCTCAAAAACCTAGAACTTGATCTTGAAGAAAGTCCTTGAAGATGAAAGATTTAGAGCTTGGGCTTAACTACAAAGGTTCTTGGATTGATGTAAGGATGCAAGATATGTGGCTGGTTAAAATTATAGAGTGATGGAAGGTATTTTGGAGTGCTTGGCTGAAACACTCATGAAGGGAGAGAAGAGAAATTTTTTTGAATGCTTTAGGATTTTGGAGAAGATGAAGTGGTCTTGAAAAATTCCTATGGCCTTAAGCATCACAAAAACTGTCCCCCCCCCCTCTTGTACACTCTTGAGTGTCAATTTTCACTAGCCACCATTTTGGGCATTGTTAGCCATTGATTAGATCAATGATTAATATTAACATAGCTTCTAAGTGTAGCTTCTATATTGATAAGACCAAATCTAGGTCATTAGATCCTTCTCCTTGAAATCCTAGCCATTAGATGTATCTCCAAAATGAAATATCAAATTCTCCTCTTCATACTTTACATCCAATGGTCACAAATGGTCATAGCCACTTTGTAAGACCAAATCTCCATCCTTGATTAAATCAATGGTGGATATCCAAAGGCTTCAACATTAAGCTTGCTTCTTATTGGTCCGTCATAAAGTCGTCATAACCACTAATGTTGACTAAGCAGTATAATATTTATTTTTATCTGCTATTACCATACGGACACAGTTAATTGTAGTTTTTATTGCCCGATAATTAAATGCAGTACAAAACATAGTAAGATAAATTTTCAAAATTATTTTCGGTTTCAGGTTTAGTAAGATCCCCCATCCCCGTCTCAACAGTACATAATTTTTTGGCTCAGAAAATTTTTTCACTTTTTCGACCTTGCCTGGGCCCACAACAGTCCAAGAATAATATTAAAATAATAGAAAAATATAAAAATCTCATAATAATCCATAAAATCATAAAAATTATAAAACTTATAAAAATCAAACCAGATTAGCAAAAAGAATTAAGAATCAACAATAATAAATAAATTACTGTAGATTTTTCCCAGCCCAAAAATTATTATTTTTCTGACACGGAGTAAATTACACTAAACGATCAAATATATTCACGGAATACTCAAAATAATTTTACAGTACACAGAAATCACTAAAGAGTAGAATTCTGTTATTACTGTCTATAGTTAGAAAATTTGGGGTGTTACAACTTTCCCCCTCTAAAAAGAAGTTTCGTCCTCGAAACTTGATTTCACACCTTCAAAATAAATATGGATATTGCTCTTTTATCTTATCTTCCAACTCCCATGTAGCTTCACCGCTTACATCGTTCCAAACTACTTTAACCAATGCAATTTCCTTACCTCGAAGTTGCTTTGTCTTTTTATCTTCAATCTTGACTGGAAACATTTCGTAAGTTAAATTTTCCTTCAGTTGTATAGTGTCTGGTTCAATAACATGTGTAGGATCAGAAATATATTTTCGTAGTTGTGATACGTGAAATACAGTTTGAAGATTTGATAGTAAAGGTGGTAATACAATCTAATAAGCTACCAGACCTACCCAGCGGAGTATCTGATATGGCCCGATAAACTTTAGAGTGAGTTTCCTTGACTTAATCACTCGTCCAACTCCAGTCATAGGTGTCACACATAGAAACACATGGTCACCTTCTTCAAACTTAAGCAGTCTTCGTCTTTTATCAGTATAACTCTTTTGTCGTGTCTGAGTTATCCTCATCTTGTCTTGAATCATCTTCACTTTCTCAGTTGTTTGTTGTACAAATTCTGGCCCTACAACAGCACTTTCACTATCATGATACTAACATAACGGCATTCTACATCTTCTCCCATGCAATGCCTCATAGGGTGCCATCCCTATGCTCAAATGAAAACTGTTGTGGTATGTGAACTCTATCAATGGTAAAAATTCATCCCAACAACCAGTTTGTTCTAGAACGCAAACTCTCAATAAGTCCTCTAATGACTGAATCATCCTTTCTGACTAACCATCTGTTTGTGGATGGTAAGCAAAACTTAGACGTAGCTTTGTTCCCATCGCTTCTTGCAAACTATTCCAAAACCTCAATGTAAATCATGGATCTCGATTAGAAATAATACTGGATGGTATACCATGAAGTCTAACAATTTCATTGATGTACACTTGGGCTAACTTTTCCATTGAGTACTTAATATTAATCGGCAAAAAGTGCACTGACTTTGTAAGCCGATCAACAATTACCCAGATAGAATCGTAACCTTTCGGAGTCCTTGGTAGTCTTGTTACAAAATCCATTGCTATGTCATCCCATTTCCATTCAGGAATAGGCAAAGGTTGCAACATTCCCGATAGTCTTTGGTGTTCCACCTTAGGCTTCTGACAAACTAAACAGGATGATACATATTCAGTGACATCCTTCTTCATTCCTTGCCACCAATATAGCTGTTTCAAATCTTGATACATCTTTGTGGCTCCTGGATGCATACTTAACTTATTCCTATGAGCTTCATCCAAAATCAATTTCCTAAGTTGTGGATCGTTTGGCACACAAACTCTTCCTTTAAACTTCATAATACCATCAGCACTTTCGCTAAATTCCAATACTGCTCCTTGACTCCTTGCTTCCTTTGCTTCTTGCAAATATAGATCACTATTTTGTCCTACTCGTATTCTATCCATTAAATCATTTGAAATGGTGATCATTTTTAAACACATCTTCCCCGGTGTCAATTTCATAGATAAACTCATATCTCGAAATTCTTCTATCAATTCCTTCTCCTTAATCATCATAACAGAAGCATTAAGCATTTTTCTACTTAAAGCATCTGCTACAACATTCACCTTTCCGGGATGATACTGTAACTGAAAGTCATAATCCTTCAGAAACTCTAGCCAATGCCTTTGTCTCATGTTCAACTCTTTTTGGTCAAACAGATACTTCAAACTTTTATGATCACTAAAAATAGTGAACGTTGCCCCATAAAGAAAATGTCTCCACACTTTCAATGCAAACACTACAACTGCCAACTCCAAATTATGAGTCGGATAATTCCTCTCATGCACTTTCAACTGTCTAGACGCATATGCTACAACCTTACGGTTCTGCATAAGTACACAACCCAATCCTTGGTATGAAGCATCACAATATACTTCAAAAGGTTCATACGGATCAGGTAGAATCAAAACCGGTGAAGTAGTCAGTCGTCTTTTCAACTCCTGGAAACTTTCTTCGCATGCATCAGTCTATACAAACAGTTGATTCTTTCGTGTAAGTTAGGTAAGAGGTCCTGCTATCTTTGAAAACCCTTCAATAAACCATCGATAGTAACCAGCTAATCCAATAAAACTACGAATCTCCGATACAATCTTTGGCCTTTCCCATTCAATAATTGTTTCCATTTTTGAAATATCAACCTCAATTCCTTCCTCCGATATAACGTGTCCCAAAAATTGAATTTCACTTAACCAAAATTCACATTTGGACAACTTGGCATACAACTTATTCTCCTTCAGAATCTAGAGAACCACTCTAAGATGCTTAACATATTCCTCCTGACTTTGAGATTAAATCAAAATGTCATCAATAAAGACAATAACAAACTTATCCAAGTACGAACGGAAAATCTTGTTCATAAAGTCCATGAATATGGCAGGAGCATTAGTCACACCAAATGGCATCACTTGATATTCATAATGCCCATAACGTGTCCGAAATGCAGTTTTGGGAATATCCTCCGCTTTCACACGTATTTGGTGATAACCAGAACGTAAGTCAATCTTGGAAAATATTGCGGCTCCTCGCAATTAATCCATCAGATCATCGATTCTTAGAAGTGGATATTTATTCTTAATTGTAATCTTGTTCAACTATCGGTAGTCTACACATAGACGAGAAGTCCCATATTCTTCTTTACCAACAATATTGGAGCTCCCTATGGTGATACACTTGGTCTCACAAATTACTTTTCCAATAAATCCTCCAGCTGTTTCTTAAGCTCTGCCAACTCTACTGGCGACATCTTGTAAGGCGCCATAGATATAGGTCCAGCTCCAGGTACTAAATCAATAGAAAACTCAATTTCTCTTTCTGGTGGTAGTCTAGGTATATCTTTGGGAAATACCTCAGGAAATTCATTAACTACTAAAATATCCTTCAAGACATCTTCACACTGAACATCCAAAGAAAATATTAACAAGTACCCCTAATCTCCTACTTTCAAACAAGCTTCTACTTGAGTAGCTGTTCAGAATCTAGAATCCTTAACCTTAGGAAAAACTAACGTCTTACTGGAACAGTCTATCAGGATATGGTTAGAAGACAACTAATCCATTCCTAAGATTACATTAATCTTGGAAAGAGGCAAACAAATCAAGTCCACATAAAAGATTCTATCCCTAACACATACAGGGCAATTCAAACATACTTTTGTAGTTATCACAGGCTTATCAGTAGGAGTAACAACACTCAAATCATAAGGCAATGTAGTCACAGTCAATCCCAAACACTCCACACAATCACATGCAATGAAAGAATGTGTTGCTCCCGAATCATATAACACTGTTAAAGGATTACCTTCGATGGCACACTCCTCCATAATCAAGTCCTCAAATTTTACGGCTTCTTTCCCGCTCATGGTATACACACGACCACCCGCCTGTGGCCTCGCAGTACGAATTCTCCTCACTGATGGATCCGCCTTCAACAGATCACATTCTCTGGAGAAATGTCCAGGCTTTCCACATTTATAACAGATAACCCCTTTATATTGATAATCTTTAGTGAAATGATCTTTCCCACACTTGAAGCATTTAAGTGTAGAGGTTCCAGCTTGACTCGCCTTACTGCCACTAGAACTTCCTCCAAAAGATTGTTGTCAATTCTGATCTCCTACCGGTTTGGTATACAGTTTCTACTGATAACGGTTACCACCGCTACCCTTTCCTCTTTGGAACTGCATAGGTCCAAAATTCCTATTCCTTGCCTCACGTTGACGATCAATGTCTTCAACCTTTCGACACTTATCCAATAATATTAGAAACTGGTCAATGCCCAAGGTTGTTACAGCTCACTTAATGTCAGATCTCAACCTCTCTTCAAACTTTTTACACTTCCATTCCTCATCCGGGTGCATCTAAAAATACCTCAAAAACTTAGACAAACTTTCGAATTTTGCAGCATATTCACTTATGGACATCACCCCTTGCCTCAAACTAAGGTATTCCATATCCTTAGCATGACGAACACTAGCTGAAAAATACTTCCCCAAAAATTTCTGCTTAAAGAGCTACCACGTCACAATTCTTCCCTCAGCTTGAATCAATCTTCGGGCTCCTGCCCACGAAGCTTCTCCATCTCCTACTAACACAAAAGTTGCAAAAGTAAGCTTCTGCTCATCGGTACAACCCATACCTTCAAACATCTTTTCTAGTTCTTTAATCCACAGATCAGCTTTCTCTGGGTCAAATTCTCCATTAAACTTTGGTGGATTGTTTCTACAAAATTCTAACAAACTTTAAGCATCCTCAGTTGCTCTTTGGTTTTGCTGCACAACAACAACAGTCATCTGTTGCATTGCTACTACAGCTGCAGCTATGTTTTGATTATCGTCGCCCATATTTTCAAATCCTGCTCTAGTATTCACGCGTCTTCTTCCTCGTCCAGCCATTACGTTTTCTCAAATTAGACTGAACAACACAAAGAAGAGTGCAAGTCAATCTTCAAATTAGGGGTGATCACGGGTTGGGTCGGGTCGGGTTTGGGGGGGAAATCCAAAACAATCAGGTAAAGTCGGGTCGGGTCGGGTCAGGTTTGCGATTTTTTTTGAAGTGACCCGAACTGAACCAACCTGATTGTAATCGGGTTGGTCGGGTTGGTGGGTCACCGGGTCGAGTTATAGAAATTAAATAAACTAATGATTGAATTTAAGCAAAATGACGTCGTTTTACGGGTCATCAGGTCGGGTCATCGGGTCAGTCACTTAAACCCATAATCTGAACCAATAAGAATTCAAGTTTAATCGGGTTGACCCGAACTGACCCGAACACCCAAACCAACCCAGATATTTGTAATCGGGTCAGGTCAGGTCGATCGAGTTTTTAGGTCGTTGGTTCGGGTTAATCACCCCTACTTCAAACAATATTATTTTTTTTTGAAAAACAAACACAGAGAATCACACAACTTAAACAAGACAGACCTAACCACAAACCCAAAAAGACTCTAACTTGAGCTCTGATACCAACTAATGTCACACCCACCGTAGGGTATCACATTTATGCTACTTAATTCTCAAATTACCCCTTCATTAAAAAATATGCTTTGTAATGTAAATATAAGTTGTAAAATTTCTTTATATCAATAAGATAAACTTAGAGAAAAATAAAAACATTACAACATCATCACAAATAATTTACATCATATATATACAAGTCTTAGTACTGTCATACTTAAATATTTACAGACCAGGTTCTCAAAGTATTTGAACATTATTTAAAACTAGCATACTGCCCAAGTACTACTAAACAGCAGAACCCTCAAACGGGTCCTCCTCAGATTCCTCAGCAGGTAGGAATCCAACTTAACGCGAAGTCCTACGGACAGGTATCCGTGCAGACGACAGGATACTAATCTCACTAGGAGTATAGTAGTAAGTTCCCCAGTACAGCCTAATAGACAACAAAAACTCTAAGTGTACATTAATATTTACACTGAAATAAGGGTTCCCTCGATAAAGCCTACTAAGGGTAATCTTCAAGTCTCCTATATATAGTAAATACATGCTCTGTCTAGGTCAACATGCCACGCTTCCGGTCCTCTATGAAACTGCAACCTCATATATCCTAGAAAACTGGGCATCGCCATCTTCTCAGAATTAAGCTTCCTCCACAAGAATCTGCTCCTTTTCACCTTCTTGTTCAATTCCTTGCTCAACGTCTTTACGAATATAAATACAGTACAAAATAGGCATACAAAGAGGTGAGATCACCTACGCCAATACCAACATGGTAGCATGGAAATAAACACATACAATATATCATACAGATACATCATACCATAATTACAATTATGTCATCAACATTACTTATCATCACAATATATGTAATAAACAATAATTACGATCATGCCCTCAACAATATCCAATTATTCAACAATTCAATTATCATAAACAATAATTATGATAATGCCCTCAATAGTTTCTAAATATTCAACAGTTCAAATATCACACCAATAACAATACTCAATAATTATGCATGTGCACATAGACTCAATTTCTTACTCCATGGAGCTAAAACTCAGGTGGAAGAGAGTGATCGAAAAGATTTATTTGTACCAACATGCCTCAAACCACGTGCTATAATTCTCATATGTATTTGCACATCTAGCATATACACTATAGTCTTTATCAGATCTTGATTAATAATAGTGTCTCGGTTAGGATCATCGGTGTGTTGTATCGATCAAACCCACGGTACAGAAGAGCTACCAACTGCCCATTGTAGGCAACCCGCACCCCAATGCCCCCAAGGTCAACAAGTGACTTACACTACGCATATCGCACCCACTCAAGAGGTGTATTCTCTCTTAGGCAATTAGCCTTATTTAGTCCATCGAACCTTCCCAATGCATGTACAATGCACTATTCTCAGTTCAAATTCATCATCTCATATTCAAGGTTCAAATTAATCATCTCATATTCAGGGTTCAAATTCATCATCTCATATTTAGGGTTCACACATTTGCCCAACAGTATCTTTACTGTATTTTCATCGCATAATCATATTTTCACATTTTCTCAATCACGTAACATTTCTGTCACATTTTCAAATCACATATTGATTTTTTAACTTTCCAAAAATTCCATTTCAACCTTATTTTCGTTATTTGCATATTAGTCCTTCCATAAAATAATAATTATATATTAGCCCTTCTTCAAATAATATTTCCAAAATAGTCCTTCATCAAATAATATTTACAAGAAAGTCTATTTTTAAAGAATATTTTCAATATAGTCCCTCTAAAAATTAGAATTTTCAATATAGTCCCTCTAAAAATTAGTATTTTTAATATAGTCCCTCTAAAAATCAGTATTTCTACTGTTTCCCAGAAAATTGTATTTCTCACAGTTACTTGAGATATTACAGCTCAAAATTTCCTAATGCGCTTCAAAACCTAGAGGGTGAGCTATACGTCAGTAAATTTCAAGTTACCAACGTATTCTTCTTAATTCTCAAAACAATTCTAAAAATCTGTTCTCTTTAAAATAAATTGAGGTTCAAACACTTTCAACCTTTCTTTTCCATTCATAAACGAAAATTCTGTTTTTCAAGTGACAAAACACTTTGTTTCCATTTCTTTAATCCTTGAACTTAATCAATCATATTTCCATTTTGAAATCACTTTGTCTCACAAAACCAAGGCAATACAAGTCTTCTAAAACCATGGTACATGGCTATTGAAACCACCATATATTTTTCCTTCTAAATCAACTAAGTTCCATTCATGGTTTTACACAAACAAAACCATTAAATATCTTCAAAAATCGTAAACACTTGGTCTTTGAAACCCATCAATCTTTTCTTTTTCCTTTCCTTTCTACTCATTCAATTTTACCAATCATGAAAATTTTAGTTTGGAAACACCTATTTTGAGGTGTTGAGGCCGAAATCCTCATGGTCATTAAAACCAAAAAATTATTTTCCTTTCATCATCAAATCATGACATACATATATATATTCATCATACCATATAATCAAGCATATTCATCATATCATATAATCAAGCATACCTTAAAGAAATAAAATCACATAAAGCATGCAAACATAAATAAATAATTTAAAGCACACACACACCCACACATAATTACTCAACCAAGGATATGAACCCTCACATGGATTCATCATCCATCAAATACAAGATTCATCTCCCACCACCATACTTGGTTCGTGAGATGGATCTCCCTCTTACCTCTTGAAGAACCTCCCAAGCTCCTTGGTTTGCTCCTTAAGTAAGTGATTCACCACAAAAAGCTTCTCAAACACAAAATAAAACACAAGTTTATTAGCATATTAAGCTTAAACAAGGAGAACCATGGATCAAACATGGCTTAGAACATGAAAATAAGACAAGTAGTGAAGTTTCCTTACACTTCACCTCAAAAAACTAGAACTTGATCTTGAAGAAAGTCCTTGAAGATGAAAGATTTAGAGCTTGGGCTTAACTACAAAGGTTCTTGGATTGATGTAAGGATGCAAGATATGTGGTTAGTTAAAATTATAGAGTGATGGAAGGTATTTTGGAGTGCTTGGTCGAAACAATCATGAAGGGAGAGAAGAGAAAAAATTTTGAATGCTTTAGGATTTTGGAGAAGATGAAGTGGTCTTGAAAAATTCCTATGGCCTTAAGCATCACAAAAACCGTCCCCCCCTCTTGTACACTCTTGAGTGTCAATTTTCACTAGCTACCATTTTGGGCATTGTTAGCCATTGATTAGATCAATGGTTAATATTAACATAGCTTCTAAGTGTAGCTTCTATATTGATAAGACCAAATCTAGGCCATTGGATCCTTCTCCTTGAAATCCTAGCCATTAGATGTATCTCCAAAATGAAGGATCAAGATCTCCTCTTCATACTTTACATCCAATGGTCACAAATGGTCATTGCCACTTTGTAAGACCAAATCTTCATCCTTGATTAAATCAATGGTGGATATCCAAAGGGTTCAACATTAAGCTTGCTTGTTATTGGTTCGTCATAAAGTCGTCATGACCACTAATGTTGACTAAGCAGTATAATATTTATTTTTATATGCTATTACCATACAGACACAGTTAATTGTAATTTTTATTGCCCGATAATTAAATACAGTAGTACAAAACATAGTAAAATAAAATTTTCAAAACTATTTTTGGTTTCGAGTTTAGTAAGATCCCCCGTCCCCGTGTCAACAGTACAGAATTTTCTGACTCTGAAAAAATTTTCACTTTTCCGGCCCCGCCTGAGTCCACATACAGCCCCCTGGGCCCATAATAACCCAAGAATAATATTAAAATAATCAAAAAAATATAAAAAATCTCATAATAATCCACAAAATCATAAAAATTATAAAACTTATGAAAATCAAATCAGATTAGCAAAAAGAATTAAGAATCAACAGTAATAAATAAATTACTGTAGATTTTTCCCGACCCGAAAATTATTATTTTCCTAACACGAAGTAAATTACACAAAATGATCAAATATATTCACGGAATACTCAAAATAATTTTATAGTACACAGAAATCACTAAACAGTAGAATTCTGTTATTATTGTCTATAGTTAGAAAATTTGGGGTGTTACACATAGACTGTGGGATGTAGGTGATGGGAAGGAGATTGATGGTTATGGGTTAGCATCATGGCTTGACAAGGTAGAGTCAGAGTCAAATCAAACCATGGCGCTTGTTGTTGGTGTAACACCCTCCTTAGGGCGTCACACTTCATGTTGCTCAATTACCAAATTACCCCTTTAATTAGTAAACATGCTTATAATATAAATACGAGTTATAAAATTTCTTGATGATAGTAAGATAAACTTAGCGGAAATTAAAACATTACATCATCATTATAATAAAATTTTACATTATACATACATAAGTCGTAGTACTGTCACACTTTAATATTTACAAATTGGACTCTAAAAATATTTACAAATTAATTAAATTACATAATGCCCAAGTAACTCTAAACATGCAGAACCCTCAAACGGGTCCTCCTCAGACTCCTCAACAGGGAGGAATCCAGCTTGACACAAAATATACAATACTAACCGTACCAGAAGTACGGTAGTAAGCTCCCTATTACTATTTATGTGAGAAATACATTTTCCGAAAGCTCGACGCACTATGCCTCCTCGGTTCCCATAAACCTTACGAAAACTCAGCATCTCCATCTCTTTAGAACTCAACTTCCTTCTCGAAAATCTGATCTTCCTTGCATTCTCACTCAACGTCTTACTCAATCTCTTTACAATTATAAATACAATACAGAAATAGACAGACAAAGAGGTGAGATCACCTACGCCAATACCAGTATGGTAGCAATGAAGATAAAGACATACAAATTCTCATACCATACATCATACATAATTACAATTATATCATCAATATCATTTATCTAACACACATCATATCCCATATCAACACATCATACATAATTCATAATTACGTCCATGTCCTTATCAATATTCACTTATTCAATAATTCAGTTATCAAAATCAATAATTATGAAAATACCCTCAGTATCTCTGTATATGCATCTAGACTCATCTACCTAGACTCAATTTTCCTACTCCATGGAGCTAAAACTCAGGTCGAAAAGAGTGATCGAAAAGAATCTGTCTGCACTACATGCCTCAGACCACGTGCTCATTCTCTTTGCTCATTTAGCATTTGCTCATTTAGCATTTGCACATCTAGCATATGCATCACAGTCTTTATCAGATCTCGATTATGGATAGTGTCTCGGTCCGGATCATCGGTGTGTTGCATCGGTCTAACCTACGGTACAGAAGCTTTATTCTCTGTCCATTGTAGGCAACCCGCACTCTGATGCCCCCAAGGTCAACGAGTGACCTACACTACGCACATCGCACCCACTCAGGAGGTGTGTTCTTTCCTTCTTTCGACAATCAGTCTTATTCAGCCCATCGGACTTTTTCAATGCACATTCAAATGCACCTTTCTCAGTTCAATTCATTCTCTCATCTTCTCAATTCAATTTTCTTTATCTCATATTCGGGGTCCTCATATAGTCCCAAAAATATTATTACTGTAATTTTATCGCGAAACCATATTTTTCGCATTTTCTCAAATCATGTATCAATTTTTCATCATTTCTCAATCACGTAAAATACTCTTCACACGTTTTAAATCAAGAATACTAGTTTCCTCAGTTAACACCAAAACTCAACTTCATTTTTCATATTTGCATTATACTCCTCATTCAAATAATATTTTCACAACAGTCCCTCATAAAAGTCACATTTACGAAATAGTCCCTTGAAAAATTCATATTTTACGAAATCATCCCTCATAAAATTCATATTTACAAAATAGTCCCTTAAAAATTCATATTTACAAAATAGTTTTTCATAAAATTCCTTTTTACGAAATAATCTTTCATAAAATTCATAATTTACAACATAGTCCCTCATAAAAATCCTATTGACGAAATAGTCCTTCATAAAATCACATTTACGAAATAGTTTCTCATACAAATTATATTTATGAAATAGTCCCTCAAAAATCATATTTACAAATTAGTTCCTCCAAAATATAATATATACAATATAACCTCAAAAATCATATTTACAAATTAGTTCCTCCAAAATATAATATATACAATATAACCATTCAAAAATCAATAATTACAACATGGCCCCATTAAACACAAAAATTACAATATTGCCCCTATAAAATCATAATTTGTATTGTTTCTCCAAAATTATTTCATCTTGTTGTATTTGACTCTTCCAAATTCAATTCCTTTTCTTTCAAATCCCAAATTCTCAGTTTAATCCATCATATTATTCACATCCTAATTTACACATACACTTACATGCATTCAGTTTCATACATACAAACATTTATCAAAACAATAAATATATTATCACACATGCAATCATAATTTTCAAAGCCATAAACATCACAATCACAAACATAAAATCACCAACAACACAATCACAACTAAAGAAGTAATTAAACAATAAGTGAATAAACCCTTAGGGGTTTTTCACCAGACACAACCATCTCCACACCACCAAAACTTGGTTGGTGAGGTTAAATCCCCCTCTTACCTCTTGAAGAACCTCAAAAAGCTCCTTGTATGTCTCCTTCAAGTGACTTCCTCCACCAAGAGCTTCAAGCTTCAAACTTGAGCTTTGAAGAACAAGATAGAAAATAGATGATTCAAGCTTTTTAAGCTTTTCTCCTTCTCCTTGTTTTCGTACAAGCCACAACAATTCCTCCTTTCTTTGAGACTTTGTTCACCTCCTCTTTAGGAAGAAGGTTGAAGAAGCTTTGAACAAGATAGAATGGGTTTTGTGGCAAAACCTTATGAAGAAGAAATGATTAGAGTAGGCTTTGAATCAAAACAAAATCCAAGAGATGAATGTTTTAAAGGATGGATGGTGTGAGTTCTAGGTGGTGACCGATTGGAAGAAAAGAAAATGAAAGAGAGAGGCGTGAGTTTTCCTTTGGAACTTTGAGAGAAATGAATTTATGTTTGAGAAGTAGAAAAGTGAAGAGTGAGAACGTTCGGGAAAAGTCATTTGGCCGTGTGATTTTCTTGTGAAATTTGGAATGCTTTACGTGAGTAATTATCCAAATTCTGATTGCATAAGGACAGCTGCTGCCTTGGGATAAGCTTAAATAAAGTTAGAATTTACATGAAGTAAAATATCTACTTCTGAATGCACGTGGCTGATGTCATTCTTTTGACTTTCAAGGCTTTTAGATTGTTCAAGAACCTTGTAGAACCTCCTTCAAGCTGCTACGTAGCCGACGTAGAACCCCTCCAAACTGCTGCATGAACGTGAGTTTCCAAGGAAATTTTCGACAAAAAATGACAACAAAATTCGGTAAGATGGGAGAACATCATTTCCCCAAGGATGGTTAAAATCAAGTGTTGTCGGATGAGAACTCTGTCGAATGGTGATTCTGTCAAACGAAATGAAAGGCTGTCGGATGAACTTGAAAAGGTCAACAAATATCCTAATTCGTCGGACAGATGTTGATGTTGGAGAAATCTTCCAATTGTCGAATCGACGAAATACTATATGGTCAGAAGATCAAATTCAACGGATTTTGACATTAGAGAAGTTTTCTACTGAAATCAGGAATTCTTACTCGACGGTCGTTAGCACCATAACTCGACGAACATTATCATTCAAATTCGACGGACATTGGTATCCCCACTCGACGGAAATTGACATTCTAACTCAACAGACATGAGCATCCTCACTCGACGAATATTGACATTTTCACTTAACTGATACTAGCATCCTCACTCGACAAATTTTAACTTGGTACTTAATAATCAAAAAATCCAATTCGACGGATTTTAGCATTCTCCTAAATGATCAGAGGATCAAATTCGACAGATATTAACGTTGTCCTAAATGGTCTGAAGATAAAATTCGACGATAAGTGTTTGTCCAACAATGAGTAACCTTCGACATAAAATAGTGTTCGACAACGAATAGTAGTACTATTTATCATCAGTTAAGTCGATTACATAGCAGTCATCTTCATTTTGATTTGGAGAATCGTCCGACAAGATTTGAGAGAAAAGGAGGACCAAGTTATTTTCCTTAACTGATTCTCTGCTAACAGCAACGTCCAGCGTCTTGTCGAATCCGACGACGTCTTCCATGTTTTTGAATAGATAATCTTCTGTCGGAAAGATGGTCTTTGTCGGAAGAGGCAGCCATAACAGCCAAAATCTTTGATTTCTGATTCAAGAATTGAGAATCAGTTTCATCCAGTCTTGAGGTATTTTGGATTCTGTCGAACTACCGATTGATGTTGTCGGGAAATGATCTGGAAGTGTCGGATTCAACTCACCATTTAACTTATGCTTGCATGTAGTCTTATTAATTAAATCCGACAGAATCAAAATGTTAGAAACATGTCTTCAAAAGTATTTGGACCTTGTCCGAATTCTGTCGATGTCAAGACCTTCAAAAATCTTGGATTGTCGAATGAGTTACGTGAGATTGATCTTTTGGATCCCTATAAGGCTTGAGAAAGACCGAGTCTATCGACAGGAGTATATTCATAAAACTGTCGAGCTTTGTTTGTCGGAATAGGCTTGAAATGAAGTCAGTATCGACAAGAATCTATTCTCAAAAGAAATTGTCGAATTCGGTTTGTCGAAACAGGTTTTGAAATGAAAACCATTTGGGAAAATGTTGAGGAACTTCGTCGGATTGGGATTTCCAATTTTGGTCGAATTAGAATTCCAATTTTGGTCGGTTGATTATAATGGCAAATTAAACTATACTTAGGGTCAAAATAATTCATAGCAATAACACTATGCATCAAGCAACATATATTTATCGGTAAAATAGAATTATTTTACGAGATAAATTCTAAAAATTAAGAGATTCTTTTACGTGTTACTCAGATTCGGGTTAAGTAAGATCCCCGTCTCTAAATAATCGACAAGAATTTCCCGACCAAAAAAATTATTATTTTCTTGACCAAGAGCAAATCACACAAAATAATCACAAATAATATCGGAATAATCAAATTATTTTTATAATGCACAGAAAACACAAAGTAGTGTAATTCTGTCAGCTCTTGCAACATAGTCTAAAATTTGGGGTGTTACAGTTGGGCTTAAGTAAAAAGATTTGCTTCATAACTAATAGGTATAACTTTTTGGCCTATTAGTAAGGTCTTGATGCAATATTAGCGAAGGAAAAAATTATGTTGTGAAAGTATTTTTATCCATATTCTAATATCTCACATTATTAATTAAATGAAAATTAAATAATGATTCAAAAAGTTAGTGAAATAGAGTTAACTTTGTAATATATACTTAATATATTAAATTTAATTAATGACATAATAATACAAACTTAAAGTAAACTTTAAAAAATTCATCAAAAAAAGTGCACCTTATAAAAGAATGATTTGATATTTAAAATATTAAAAATTTAAAATATTGAAATTTAGTACTATATTTTATTTTTATTTTTAAAAAAACCACATCCTAAAAAGATTTGATATAATATTTAGTTGAAAATGATAAGTATATAGAACAACTCTATATCAAAGCATCTATATCACTAAAATATCAAAAGACCTACATCATTATAGTATTATGATTTTATGTTCCTTGTATTAATTAATATACTATACAGCAGTTTTATAAGTAGCACTGAACATAACATCTTAGCACCATGCCAAGCAATAGACTTGTTCTTAATAAGATATTGAACTTAAAAATCTCCACACTAACCTTGACCCATTGTTACCACTTCCTCTTCAATCAAAAGGTACAAGGTAAATTTTATTTATTTTTATTAGAAACTTTTAACTTTGTTAGGTAAACAAGTCCAAGTGTTACGCACATTAGAGATGCACTTAGTTTGCTAGCTGATAGGTTGCAAATAATGCATATAATTAGTGCTTAATTCAGGTTAAATTAGGAAACTATTAAGAAAACCTATGCCTATTATCTAATATTTTGATAATTCTTCTTCTTTGAGCTATTATTCCTTTTCTTATGTTTATAGCTCTAAAATAGAAGACTTTTGAAGAATTCATTGAAACTTGGATGAACGAGTCAAAGAAAGTTCAGTTTGAATCAAATTGAAAGTAGATTCAGCTCATTTCGAACCTTGCTACAGTAAAACAGATATATCTTGAGCTATAGAGGTTGAAATAAAGTGATTTTAGAGACATTGAAAAGCTAAGACATAAAGTTACAACTTTCATGTTTGGCCCAAGACCCAAGTTCAACGTTTAGATAGAATAATTTTGCATGCAAGAAAGGACAACCTAGCCATACAAGTTCCCATCCTTCACATTAAAATGTATCCCTTGGCCCATTCGCAATAGAAAATATATTAGAAACCTAATTGGACATGAAATCGTAATAGTAAGAGGAAACTTAGACCAAATGAGACTCTAAAAGAGACCTAAGTATAAAAGTAAAAAAAGAAGGTGCCTAGAGGGAGATCTTTTGGAGGAAAGCTTTGGTAAAATGTCTAGAGGAAATCAAAGAGAAAGCTTGACATGATATCCAATAGATTGAAACTTTGAAGAAAGATTCAAGAGCAAGGTAAAAAAGATTTTAAAGAGACACCACATAAACCGTTCTATCTTTCTTACTCTAGAACTCTTATGATTGTTGTAATTATATTGATTGTATCCATGACTTCTACTACCATATTGGGCTATATCTTTCCCTTAGTTGAGGGTGATTCCTAGATAGGACTTTGATTGTTTTATATAGATATTATTCTTCAAGTTATAATTGAGCTTTTTTATATTCTTCCATTGAAAGTGTTTTTGATTCATATCTTAATTTGTTTAGGTCTGGAACTATATAGATCTTGATAGGTTTCTATTTCTAGTTTACAGAGCATTGTGATCCGTGTTATTGTCCTGTACCCCTAACCCTTGATAGTAATTTGGGACTAATGATTATGGTCATGTTTTCGTTAATTGTGAAGAAGAATATAAACATATGTTAAATGATCCCTGCTTGTGTGTAATTGTTGGTTAGATTAGCCTATATTTCTCATCTTAATGCTTCTATTAGGTTAAATCAAATATGAATAGTGGATTTCTTAATCGATAAGGATTAAATAGTGAAGCGTCTTCCTATATAATGACAAACTAAGGAAATATTGATATAGTTGAGGGTGTCCTTGTCTTTCTACAGTTGTTTGGTTCAATTAGAATTTTAGGAATAATATTAACACCAAATTTTCATAAGTAGTTGGTAAGATCTTGTCAAAATCTAGTCGTGGAAAATAATCCCTTAATCAATCTATATCATTATTTTTCACTTTCACTACAATTTGGTTATTGGTGTTATTATTTACTTTTCTTTTGTTATTAGTTACTTACTTTATTAATTTCAAAACCCCTTGATTTTGGCGTGTTATCTTAGTAAGTTTAAACACAATCCTACTTTCTATTCTATGTTCATGATTTGAGTAAGATTTTAATTTGATTGATGTCTAGAAACTACTACCCTATTTGTTACATAATATAAGGTTTGATAATGTAAGTTTATATGACATAACATATTTTATCATATATTTAATGTAACATCTCATAGTATAAAGTTATCATGTCAAACCATTTTTATCCCATGATAATAGGATAAATTAATGAGGCCTATGGTGACTTGATAACACTAAATAGTATTATTTTTCTTAGGATTATTTTAACGAGTGTCTTAAAGACAATTGTTAAGAAATTTAAAATAAAATTTTTTTCATAAAAATATAATTTTTTTATTTTTAATATATTACATATTTTAATTTTCATAAAAAATTCTTATTTTAAATTCTTAACAACTGATGTTAAGGCACTCTTTAGAAAAACATTTTCTATTATGTTGAAAAAATCATTGCCTTCATTTTCGAATACTCTCTGCACATCCAGATTATCTCCTCACCCCCTACCAGTAGGATCGTCCACCTTTAATCACCCTCAGCGCACATCTCTCTCTCACTGCTGTCTTTGGCCTTGGAGTTTGAACATGCTTACTCTCTATATGCTGCTCTTTCTCTCTCTCATCAATTGCAAAATCCCATTTTACCATTTACCCCGTGTTTATGCATTCATTCTTGAGGCATATATAATCATGGCTTGTCCTTGAATTTGACATGTATATGCTTATGCACTTTGAGTATTGATTATTCTCTCGGTAAAAGTAAAATAATGTGTTATATTCCTTAGCTGAAGGAATTGGTTTTTATTTAATTGATTTACGCATAAAGCATGCCAAATGTTTGTGGAAATGCATCAATCAAATGCTTGGACTATTGTACAACAAACACTGAATAAGATAAAATTATATAATCATGTGTAGAACACCAAATATTGAATAGTATAAAAACTTATGTAGTATATAATATATATTATATTATCAAATTTTATATTATCAAGTTTTATTCTATACCAAGTAATAAATAGGACCTACATATACTTCAAGTATATAACATTCTCATCAACGTATTAGTATTAATTTATGGTTATAAATTTATAGTAATATTAACATGAGTAAGTTGGCCATTTTTTACTAAACAAGGGACTAAAATGTCTAAATAGGTAAAAATTATCTCAAGGTCAATTGATCTTATCTTATTCTTTCTTTCCACCATCTTTGACCTTCAAACTTAAATATCCTAACAGAAAAGAGAGAAAAGTAAAGTAAAGATAGGAACGAAATGAGAAAGCAGAAGAAGAGATAAGAAAGAAAGAAAGAAAGAAAGAGAAAAGAGAGAAACAAAGAACGTGAAATAGAAAGGAAGGAAAGAAGAGAAAGCAGAAAAAGAAAGAAAGAGCAGCAGGAAGAAGAGAAAGCAAATTTTGAAAGAAGAGGAAAAAGAACTAAAGGGAGAAGCAGAAAGAAGGATTGAATACCATCTTTAGGGAGTTGAGGTAGGGGGTGTTTGAGTTTGTTTGCTATACTGTATCCTTTCCTGCTGGTCGAGAAATGGTAAGGAATGGACGGCATGGAGTTTACCATGAAACTCGAGAAAGTCATGGTTTTGCGTATTGTACTGAGTAATTTGTTCGATGAGATATGATTCTATATATTGATTCATTGATTGATAATATTTGAGCATATTTGAACATGCATATGTGTTTAGATGCATACCTTTGAAGACTTGTTTTGATGATAACAAACGTGAATAATAAATGAAGATGATAAATAGACCAAGTCCAAGTTTATATTTGATTAGCATTAGGACATAGGATCTATTGTACGGAGCTCACTTTGATATCTCTTTGTTTTTGAAAGAAAAGATAAAGCTTGTTTTTAAACTTAGTTTTCAAAACGTTTTTGAACTGAGTTATTCGAATAGACCCTCTTACGAGACTCTGTGTTTTAAGTTTTTATTTGAATAGCATGTCTTTTATCTGAATAAATGAGCTTTTTCAGAACTGTGTTTTAAGTGAGTTATTCGAATCACTCAAATGTTATTCGATTATATCCTTTCTGTCTGAACTTCTTTTAAACTATGTTATTCGAATGGTTTAGCTTTTATTCGAATAACCCCTCGTCTTCAGAACTCTGGTTTTAACAGAGTTATTCGAATAACACATTGGTTATTCGAATAACCCATTTCAGACGAGCTTTTAAATTGGTTCCAGGAACAGTGTTATTCGAATAACCTGTTAAGTTATTCGAATAAACACGTTTGAATACGAAGTCTGATATGGAAACTTTCAAACATTTTGAATTCGGTTAATTTGTTTTTTAAATGCTATTAATTATACCTAAACGGCTATCTCCGTGTTTTCCCTATAAATAGCAAGCTTGGGTCACGAATTTCATTGCCCATAACTCTGATATATTTTCTAATTACTCTGATTTGTGAAAATTATTTTCTACGCTCTTTTTGTTTAAAATCTTTGAGATATTTCTGTGAGAGCTCCACTAACACTTCAATTTGTATTACTTACTCTGAGTGAGAGTTTCTCTTCATCTATTTTCTGATATTCTGTATCGAGGGTGGGGTATCCCTCAAGGTTTGTATAAAGGGTGAGGTATCCCTGCAGGCTGAGACTTTAGCACAAGGGTAGAGTTTCCCTGTGTGTGAAAAGTGCTCTTTTGTGTAACGGTAGCAAGCACCTATTGAAGCTTGTATACTTAGTGAAAAATTTCGGCTTTCGAGGATTGGACGTAGACCACAAGTGGGTTAGTGGTTGAACCAAGATAAATACTGTGCCTGCTTCTTTTTTCCCTAATCTCTTTATTTTATGCAATTTAATTTACTGCACATTTATTTTTCACTGCTCTTTATTGTTTATTTTCTTCTTCTCGTTCCTTCCGTGCATTTATTTATTAAGCCTTTAATATCTGTTTTTGTTAAAAAGAGGTTTTGCGAAAAAGTTTTATACTCAATTCACCCCCCTCTTGAGTACTGGAAGCCACTTGGTAACAAGTGGTATCAGAGCTAGACTCTTGTATAAAGAGCTTAGCAGCTTCAAGAGAACATGGCTTCTTCAAATGGTTTTTCATAAGGATCTTCCATAAACCGACCACCCTTTTTCAATGGGGATGGTTATGCATATTAGAAGGAAAGAATAAAAATCTTCATCGAAGCTATTGATCTAGATGTATGGGATGTTATCGAAAACGGCGCTTTTATACCCACACATGAGGTCGATGGTGTAAGGACCGAAACACCACGAAATAAATGGTCTGATGAAGACAAAAGAAAAGTTCAATTTAATTTAAAAGCCAAAAATATTATTACTACTGCTTTGGGATATGATGAGTTTTTTAGAATTTCAAATTGTAAAACTGCTAAAGAAATGTGGGACACTTTGCAAGTTACCCATGAGGGTACTAGTGAAGTTAAGAGGTCGAGAATTAATTCTCTAACTTGTGAATATGAATTATTCAGAATGAACCAAGGAGAAAGCATTCAGGAAATGCAAAAGAGGTTCACCCATATAGTTAATCATCTTGCATCTTTAGGCAAAAGTTTTTCTAACGAATATTTGATTAACAAAGTTTTGAGATGTCTTAGCAGGATTTGGCAACCCAAAGTAACAGCTATTTCAGAATCAAGGGACTTATCCACAATGACTCTAGCTACCCTCTTTGGAAAACTTCATGAGCACGAACTGGAACTGAGCAGATTAAGTCAAAGTGAAGAAAACGATAAGAAGAAAAAGGGGATAGTGCTCAAAGCCACTTCCTCAACACTTGACAATAATGATGAAGAAAATAAAGAAAGCTCAGATAACATCGAGGTAAGTGAAGAAAATCTAAGTTTGTTGGTTAAAAAGTTTGGTAAATTTCTCAGGAAAAAGGGAACGCAAAGAAGACCTCCCTTCCCTCTGAAGAAGACTTATTACAAAGGCAAAGGAGCTTCATCGACTCCAACTTGCTATGAATGTGGCAAACCTGGTCACATGAAAATGGAGTGTCCAGTTTACCAAAAGAAGAAGGAGAAATTTGAAAAGAAGCCTTTCAAGGAAAGGAAAGGAAGAAAAGCCTATATAGCATGGGATGAAAACGACATGGATTCAACTAACAGTTCAGACAGCGAGGAAGCCCAACTATGTCTCATGGCAAAAGGAGATGAAGAAGAAAGCGAAAATGAGGTAAGTTCTAATACTACTTTATTGCCTTCTTACGATGAGTTACAAGATGCCTTTGAAGAATTACATGAAGAATCTTTAAAATTGACAAAAATTATTTCTTCTTCTAAGAAAATAATTTCTTCTTTAGAAAATCAAATTCTTGTTTTAAATAAAGAAATAGAAGAATTGAAAATTGAAAATGAAACTTTGGGAATCATTGATGCATGCACAAATCATTCTTCACATGCTTCTACTTCTTCATCTTGCTCTTCATGTCATATGCTTGAAAAAGAAATTGAGGACTTAAAAAACACTCTTTCTAAATTCACATTTGGAAGAGATAACTTAAATATTTTATTAGGAAGACAAAAAGTGGTTTTTCAAAAAGCCGAGATAGGTTACAACCCAAAAAATCAACAAAAACTCTATAAAAACTTCTTTGTGCATTCTAGTGTTTCAAGTAGTCCTTTTATTAAATGCTTTTATTGTGGAAAGAAAGGACATAGTGCTTCAACATGTAATGCAAAGAAAAACATAAATACAAAAATTGAAACAAAAATGGTTTGGGTTCCCAAAGGTACTATACCCAAAACTGACACACAAGGACCCAAGAAAGTTTGGGTACCAAAAGTTAAAAACTAAACTTGTGTTGTAGGTGTGCTTGAAAGCCAGGAGTTCAAATTGGTATCTCGATAGCGGCTGCTCCAAGCACATGACCGGGGACGACTCAAAATTCACCATGCTTATTCTAAAGAATCATGGACACGTCACTTATGGTGATAACAATAAAGGAAAAATCCTTGGAATCGGCAAAGTCGGTAAGAACCCTAACTTCTCTATTGAAAATG
Source organism: Ormosia semicastrata (assembly GCA_029884595.1). NCBI lineage: Eukaryota > Viridiplantae > Streptophyta > Magnoliopsida > Fabales > Fabaceae > Ormosia > Ormosia semicastrata. The sequence goes on along the minus strand of JAQQTO010000061.1, from coordinate 66,395,374 downwards.
TGCTGCTTGTTGAAGGTTTGAAACATAACTTGCTTAGTATTAGCCAATTATGTGATAAAGGAAATAAAGTTATATTTGATTCAAACTGTTGCATAACTGAAGATAAAAATGACAAGCATGTTAAATTCATTGGTCATAGAGTAAACAACATCTATATGATTAGTCTTGATGATATATCTTCAAATGATGCGAAATGCCTTTTAAGTAAGAATGATGATTCGTGGTTATGGCATAGGAGAATTGCACACATTCACATGGATCACTTAAAGAAGTTGGTTTCTAAAGAGGTAGTAATTGGACTACCCAAGCTTAATTTTATAAAAGATAAGTTATGTGATGCATGTCAAAAGGGTAAACAAATAAAGATCTCTTTTAAAGCAAAAAATATAGTTTCAACTACTAGACCTTTACAACTTTTGCACATGGATCTGTTTGGACCTTCTAGAACTATGAGCTTTGGTGGGAATTACTATGCTTTAGTGATTGTGGATGATTTTTCTAGGTTTACATAGACTTTATTTCTTGTAAATAAAAATGATGCATTTCTAGCTTTTAAAAGACTTGCCAAAGTTATTCAAAATGAAAAAGGTTTTCAAATCTCTTCTATAAGAAGTGATCATGGTGGCGAATTTGAAAATAATATTTTTGAAAATTACTGTGATGAACATGGCATTAATCATAATTTCTCTGCCCCTAGAACTCCACAACAAAACGGAGTTGTAGAAAGGAAAAATCGTTCTTTAGAAGAAATGGCAAGAACTATGCTTAATGAGGCTGCTCTTCCTAAATACTTTTGGGTGGATGCTATAAGTACAGCTTGTTATGTAATGAACCGGGCCCTTATAAGGCCTATTTTAAAGAAAACCCCATATGAGTTGTATAAGGGAAGAAAGCCGAATGTCTCACACTTTCATGTTTTTGGATGCAAATGTTTTGTTTTAAATAATGAAAAAGATAACTTAGGCAAGTTTGATGTTAAGTCTGATGAAGGTATATTTCTTAGTTATTCAAATCATAGTAAAGTTTTTCACATATATAATAAAAGAACTATGACTATTGAAGAATCTATACATGTTGCATTTGATGAAACTGACCCAAATGGATCGAGAAAGGATCTTGTTGTTGATGATGTTGCAGAAATCTTGGTGGAAACACATTTGGATAATAAAGAAAAAGAAATCAAGGAGCAAGAGGATAAACAAAGACAAGAAGATTCGCAAGCTTTGGAACTTCCCAAAGAATGGTGAACTTCAAAATATCATTCCCTTGATCAAATTATTGGTGATATATCTAAAGGTGTAAGTACTTGTAACTCCCTTAGAAATACTTGTAATTACTTAGCTTTTGTTTCTCAAATTGAACCTAAGGACTTAATTGAAGCTTTTGATGATGAACATTGGATCTTAGCTATGCATGAGGAATTAAATCAGTTTGAAAGAAATCAAGTTTGAGAATTAGTTGCTAGACCTAATAATCACCCCATAATTAGAACTAAATGGGTTTTTAGAAACAAACTTGATGAAAATGGGTTAATAACTAGAAACAAAGCTAGATTGGTTGCTAAAGGGTATAATCAAGAAGAAAGAATAGATTATGAAGAAACATATGCACTAACGCTTTCTCATTGATAGTATCATTGATAGTTTGTCATCATCAAAAAGGGGGAGAATGTGTTTGGATGCATACCTTTGAAGACTTGTTTTGATGATAACAAACGTGAAGAATAAATGAAGATGATAAATAGACCAAGTCCAAGTTTATATTTGATTAGCATTAGGACTTAGGATCTATTGTACGAAGCTTACTTTGATATCTCTTTGTTTTTGAAAGAAAAGATACAGCTTGTTTTTAAACTTAGTTTTCAAAACATTTTTGAACTGAGTCATTCGAATAGAACCTAGTCTATTCGAATAGACCCTCTTACGAGACTCTGTGTTTTAAGTTTTTATTCGAATAGCATGTCTTTTATCCGAATAAATGAGCTTTTTCAGAACTGTGTTTTAAGTGAGTTATTCGAATAACTCAAACGTTATTCGAATATATCCTTTCTGTCTGAAATTCTTTTAAACTATGTTATTCGAATGGTTTAGCTGTTATTCGAATAACCCTTCGTCTTCAGAACTCTGGTTTTAACAAAGTTATTCGAATAACACATTGGTTATTCGAATAACCCATTTCAGACGAGCTTTTAAATTGGTTTCAGGAACAATGTTATTCGAATAACCTGTTAAGTTATTCGAATAAACACGTTTGAATACGAAGTCTGATATGGAAACTTTCAAATGTTTTGAATTTGGTTAATTTGTTTTTTAAATGCTATTAATTATACCTAAACGGCTATCTCCGTGTTTTCCCTATAAATAGCAAGCTTGGGTCACGAATTTCATTGCCCATAACTGATATATTTTCTGATTACTCTGATTTGTGAAAATTATTTTCTACGCTCTTTTTGTTTAAAAACTTTGAGATATTTCTGTGAGAGCTCCATTAACACTTCAATTTGTATTACTTACTCTGAGTGAGAGTTTCTCTTCATCTATTTTCTGATATTCTGTATCGAGGATGGGGTATCCCTCAAGGTTTGTATAAAAGGGTGAGGTATCGCTACAGTCTGAGACTTTAGCACAAGGGTAGAGTTTCCCTGTGTGTGAAAAGTGCTCTTTTGTGTAACGATAGCAAGCACCTATTGAAGCTTGTATACTTAGTGAAAAATCTCGGCTTTCGAGGACTGGGCGTAGACCACAAGTGGGTTAGTGGTCGAACCAGGATAAATACTATGCCTGCTTCTCTTTTCCCTAATCTCTTTATTTTATGCAATTTAATTTACTGCACATTTATTTTTTGCTGCTCTTTATTGTTCCTTTTCTTCTTCTCGTTCCTTTCGTGCATTTATTTATTAAGCCTTTAATATCTGTTTTTGTTAAAAAGATGTTTTGCGAAAAAGTTTTATACTCAATTCACCCCCCCTCTTGAGTACTGGAAGCCACTTGGTAACAGCATAAGCATGAATACATCCATAAGAACCTTATTGTTTTTCTACAATTTTCTTACATGATTTATGAATAAAAAAGTGTTGTTCTGATACACCATAAGACATTTCTGCAATGTTTTGTTCAAATAGGCAAGAGGTTAATTGAATAGAACATTACAGAATGTTTTAGTTTTGGTATTAGCTATTTGAATTGCATGACTTTGATATTAAACTGAGTTTATTAAGTGAACAATTCGAATGACATGTATTTGAGGCTAATCGAATAGGCTAGGTGAGCTATTTGATCAGCATAATGCAGAATGGCGTGGTTAGAGCTAATCAAGTAGACTAAGTGTGTTATTCGATTAGTAAGATTTTGATGTTAATCGAAAGAATTATGATAGTTATTTTAATGGATATTTTCAATGATGATTGAATAAGCTAAGAGAGTTATTCGAAAAGGATACTTCAAAATTTTTTTTACGGCTAATTGAATAAACTAAGAGAGTTATTTGAATGACATGTTTTTTATTCTAATCGAAAGGAAATGAATTGTTTTAAAGACTAAGTGTTTGTGTATGATTTTGATTACGGTCGCAAAGGGGAAATAAGTTATTTTAAAGACAAGTGAAATTGTTTTTCGATGTTATTCGAAAAAGGTCCCAGAGAGCTTATCAAATAACATATTTTCAAAACTAGCTAAGTTACGAACGGGCACTTAGTCGAAGATCATAGTTGCGGATGGGCACTTTGATAAAGGACATGACATAAGCATCTGGCTAAGTTGCGGACTGGACACTTGGTCGAAGGGCAAAGTTGCATAAGGGCACTTTGTCGAGGAACATGACATCATAAGCATTCGGCTAAGTTGTGTGGAAATAAGTTTGCCCCAATGGTTTAATATGTTAAGTTTTTATGATGACAAATACAAGTAAAAAAGAATGATGCTTATGCTTGATAAATGTGCTTTATAGATGACAAATGCATCATAAAAGAATATTGATCATGTTACATAAATGTGCTTAATGAGATATATTGTATCATGCATAATTATGTATTTTATCTAGTTATATTTCACCTAATAATCATGCAATAAGATATATGTAACATTCTTCATATAATATATCTAATAATGCATTATATGAGTTGTATTGAATTAATATTGGATTTGACTCTATTTAAATGAAAATATACAAAGTGTTCTTTGTTGCATCCTACATAGAGCATTTAGATGTGTCTATCAAAGTCTTATATGCATGTTATACTAATTAGAGTTATACATTTATAAATCATGCATATGAAGATATTGAGTTATGAATTTGGACTAACTATGCTTATTTTAAGTGAGTAATACTTTGTAGGATAGTTCAAGTACCAAGAGTGGGCATTGCAACAAGAAAGTAAAAGATCATAGTTATGCTCAACTCAAGAGAGAAAAGGGTGAGGTATCCTTGTAGTGAGACTTAAATACAAAGGGTGAGGTATCCCAAAAGTGTTGTGAGTGCTCTTGATTGTAAAGGTCATCAAGCACCTGTGAAGCTTGAAGAGTTAGATGAAAAGAGACATGAGGAGACTTTCTTCAAGAGCAATAAAATGAAATACTCAATGGAAGAAAGCTCAAACTCAAAGGACCAATAAATTAAGAACACTCTGAAGAAGCATCACTCTCTCAATAAGTATCACTATCCCTAAGCTATTATGATATTTTATATGCTATGAGTTATATGATACTTGTTGATAAATTGATCTTAAATGATTAGATACTTTCCTTACATGAGAAGTATGCTTAGCTTTGACAAAGTGCTTAATTGGATGTTATCTTACTAATTTTGTCATTACATATAGGGTGAATGATAGTTCTATACATGCTTTGATCCTTATAGCATATTTCATCAAGGTAAATGTTTGATATCTATGATTCTCTTGATCTATGGTCTCTTAGTGGTATAGCACCTATGAGAATCATACTCTTGTTTTGAAAAGGGTTTCTAGTTTGATAAAAAGGTTTTTAAAGCAAAATCTTTTATCATATTTGAAAGAAGTTTTTCAAGTTCCATATCCTTGAGAATCTTTTGAACTTGTCTTAAGAACTTGAAAGTAATTTCACCTCCTAATTATCTTGAAAATTTGGAAATCATTCAATTTGTGCTATAAATGTCGTATTCTCTTCATTTGCTTTGAAAAGTATTATTAAATCTTGAGAGAATGCTTAAGAAAGTTTCCAAATAGATCTTTTGAAATGTTCTATAGAGCTCATCTTGATACTTCAAATATAAGCCTTGTTTTTCAAAGTGTTTTATTCTCTGAAGGCTTTTGTTCAATGAAAAAGAGAGGAGATGTACTTTCAAATGTTCCTTTGACTTGAGTTTGATCACTTTCAAGGAATATGTGGTTTTAATATAAAACCTCTCTAACCTTCTAAATTTCTTTTGAAAATATAATGTGTTCTTGTAAAATTCTTTTTTAAAGGAGGAGATGTTTTTAAATGGTTTTTGAATGATGGATTACGAATATGTATCTTTGCCTTGCTTATGGTAATGTGCTTACATGGTCTTGGTATGCATATTTTCCTTTATCTATCTTGTGCTTCAATAAGGGGGAGCTTATCTTACTTATCTTACACTTCTTTCTTCCATGTCCTTGTTGACTAAAAATATATGCATGACTATGTTAAACTATTATGATAATATGCATATTTTGTGGGGGGCCTAGTTCTTAAATCATTGTTTATATCTCTTAGCTTACATCCTTGTTTGACATGAAATGTTTTATTGTTAATACTAGCAACATGTCAATGAAGATCATCTCTTATTCTTTTTCCCTCCATCAATGAAAGAAGATAAATATTCTTAAACTTCATATCTTCTTATTCTTTCATTGAGAAGATTCTACTTTTTTTTACAACATGAGTTTTATTTATAAATAGAGTGAAAATATTATTTTTCCTTCCTAAGCCTTTTTGTTGATGTCAAATAGGGGGAGTGAAAATTAGAATGAAAAATATGTTCTTGTACTTATTGTTTGATATGCATACATGAATATTTATTCATGTATATTCCTCAACATATTTTTCTTTGGTGATTTGTCATCATCAAAAAGGTAGAGATTGTGGAAATAGGTTTACCCCAATGGTTTAATATGTTAAGTTTTGATGATGACAAATACAAGTCAAAAAGAATAATGCTTATGCTTGATAGATGTGCTTTATAGATGACAAATGCATCATAAAAGAATATTGATCATGTTACATAAATGTGCTTAATGAGATATATTGTATTATGCATGATTATGTACTTTATCTAGTTATATTTCACCTAATAATCATGCAATGAGATATATGTAACATTCTTCATATAATATATCTAATAATGCATTATATGAGTTGTATTGAATTAATATTGGATTTGACTCTATTTAAATGAAAATATGCAAAGTGTTCTTTGTTGTATCCTATATAGAGCATTTAGATGTGTCTATCAAAGTTTTATATGTATGTTAGACTAACTAGAGTTATATATTTATGAATCATGCATATGAAGATATTGAGTTATGAATTTGGACTAACTATACTTGTTTTAAGTGAGTAATACTTTGTAAGATAGTCCAAGTACCAAGAGTGGGCATTGCAATAAGAAAGTAAAAGATCATAGTTATGCTTAACTCAAGAGAGAAAAGGGTGAGGTATCCCTTGTAGTGAGACTCAAATACAAAGGGTGAGGTATCCCAAAGGTGTTGTGAGTACTCTTAATTGTAAAGGTCATCAAGCACCTGTGAAGCTTGAAGAGTTGGAGGCTCTAGCATAAGGGTGAGATATCCCAAGGTGTGAGGAGTGCTCTTGTTTGTACAAAAGTTTTCCTAGCACCCGTGAAGTCTAGGAGATAGTGAAGAAAATCTCAAGTTAAGCTTGGGGATTGGATGTAGGTCACAAGTGGTTGGTGGCTGAACCAGGATAAATCCTTGTGTTTGCTTTTTCTTAACTCTATCTCTTTACATTTGTACTTTAATTACATATGCTTGAGTTGAACTTGATATTTAGCTTATTTGATTGATTTATCCTGTATCTCAAGTTGTAGTTGAGTAATCTATAATAGTTGTACCTTTGTTGTGCATGTTCCACTGCATTTATTAATTGAGTGCTTCAAAATGCTTAATTTATCTAAGTTGCTTTAAAATTTGTAATCACCCAATTCACCCCCTTCTTGGTACTTGGACTATCCTACAAAGTATTACCCACTTAAAATAAGCATAGTTAGTCCAAATTCATAAATCAATATCTTCATATGCGTGATTCATAAATGTATAACTATAGTTAGTCTAACATACATATAAGACCTTGATAGACACATCTAAATGCTCTATGTAGGATGCAACAAATAATACGTTTCATATTTTCATTTAAATAGAGTCAAATCCAATATTAATTCAATACAACTCATATAATGCACACCTACAAAAATGCTTCTTTTGCCAAGGGCTTAGTGAAAATGTCAGCTAGTTGCTTAGTGGTTTCTACAAATTCAAGCATGCAATCACCTTTTTGAACATGATCCCTTATGAAATGATGCCTAATTTCAATGTGTTTAGTTCTAGAATGCAGAATGGGATTTTTAGACAAGTTGATTGCATGCTTGAATTTGTAGAAACCACTAAGCAACTAGATGACATTTTCACTAAGCCCTTGGCAAAAGAAACATTTTTGTATATAAGAAATGAACTTGGTATATTGGATCAATCATGCATAAATTAATTATTTGCTTCAAAAACCTAAAACTGATGCATAATATATTGCTTTGCTGCATAATGTGATATCTTGTTGCATAATATGATATCTTGATGCATAACATGTTGTTTTTTACATAATCATTACTTTTTATTGCATAATTTTTTATTTTTAATCATATTTGAATCCAATACTGACTTGAGCATCGGATATTCCCCCTAAGTTGTTTTGCAGGTGTTTCCTCATGTCAAAGACTTCCAAGAAACTCAAAAACTTCACAAATCCATCCAAATGGTGTAATTCTTAGTACAAGTAGTCATTTTGCACAATTATGTGTTTTGGATCATAATCTGATTGGACTATATGCTTGCATAATGTTTGGAATTGATTTGAGATGTTCTGGAACTGATTTGAAAGGTTCAAAATTAATCCTTTGCTGTTTGGAATGCAAAATCTGAGTTTGAGTATGTTGGTAATTGATTACAAAGGTTCTATCAAGTATGTAATCGATTACACCAATAATGTAATCGATTACAAGGTTCCCAAAAGCACGGTAATCGATTACACCAACATTGTAATCGATTACAGGGGTAACAGAAGGCTGGTAATTGATTGCATAAGCTATGTAATCGATTACACAGGGGTTTTAAAAGGTTTTCTGTCACGCGAAATGTAACACCCACCTAAGGGTGCCACATTTATTGTTACTTAATTACCAAATTACCCCTTCATTAGAAATCGTGCTTGTAATATAAATACGAGTTGTAAAATTTCTTAATAATAATAAGATAAACTTAGCGGAAAATAAAAAAATTATAACATCATCACAAATATTGTACATCATATATATACATACAAGCGTTTAGTACTGTTATACTTAATATTTACAAACTAGGCTTTCAAAATACTAAACTTTACTTTAAACTAACATATTGCCTAAGTCCTACTAGACAGTAGAACTCTCAGACAGGTCCTCCTCAGATTCCTCCGCAGGTAGAAATCCAGCTTGACATGAAGTCCTATGGACAGGTGTCCGAGCAGACGACACAATACTGACCTCACAGGGGTACGATAGTAAGTCTCCCAGTACTGCCTAATAGATATTGGAAACTCTAGTTGTACATGAATATTAACACTAAAGTAATGATGTCCAAGTTGTTGTCTACTCAATCTAATATTTAGGTTGCCCAAGTAGTAAATACGCTCTCTATCCAAATCAACGTTCCATGCCTCTGATCCTCCAAGAAACGTCAATCTCATATATCCAAGGAAACACGGCATCTCCATCTCTTCAAAACTCAGCATCCTCAACAGGGATCTGCTCTTCCTCAACTTCTCGCTCAACTTCTTACTCAACATCTTTTAAATTATAAATACAATATAGAATAGACATACAAAGAGGTGAGATCACCTACGCCATTACTAGTATGGTAGCAATGAAGATAAACACATACAATATTTCATACAACTATTATACCATAATTACAGTTATGCCACTAACATCATTATCATCACAAAACACGTAATATACAATAATTACAATCATGCCATCATCAATAACCAAATATTCAATAGTTCAATTATCATAAACCATAATTATGATAATGCCCTCAATCACTACATGTATGCACACAGACTCAATTTCTTACTCCATGGAGCTAAAATTCAGGTTGGAGAGAATGATCGAAAAGATTTATCGGTATCAATATGCCTCGGACCACGTGCTCAATCTTGCACATCTAGCATATACACGACAGTCTTTATCTGATCTTGATTATGACTAGTGTCTCGGGTCAGGATCATTAGTATGTTGCATCAGTCAAACCTACGGTACAGAAGAGCTACCAACTGCCCATTGTAGGCAACCCGCACCCTAATGCCCCCAAGGTCAACAAGTGACTTACACTACGCATATCGCACCCACTCAGTAGGTGTATTCTCTCCTAGGCAAAATAGTCTCATCCAGTCCATTCAGAACTTTCCAATGCATGTACTATGCATCATTCATAGTTCAATTTCATTATCACATATTCGAGGTCCACTCAATAACTCAACAGTATTATTACTGTATTTTCACACGTAATCATATTTTCATATTTTCTCAATCGCGCAACAATTCTGTCGCGTTTTCAAATTGCGTACAATATTTTTCATACATTTTAAATCAAAAATACTATTTTTCTTATTTAACACTAAAATTAACTTTATTTTCCATATTTGCATAATAATCTCTCAAAAATATAATAATTACATTACAGTCCTCATTTAAATAATATTTTTATAATAGTCCCTCATAAAATTTATATTTACGAAATAGTCCCTCTTTTAGAAAATATTTGTAATATGACCCCTCATTTATAAAATATTTGTAATATGACCCCTCATTTATAAAATATTTGCAATATAGTCCTTTTTAAAATTTTAATTACAATTTTGTCATTCTTTTATAAAAATTTACAGTATAACCCCTCTAAAAATCGGTATTTGTAATGTTTCCCAAAAATGATATTTCTTTCTTTTACTTCACATATTACAACTCAAATTTTACAGACGCACTTCAAAACCCGTAGGGTGAGCTATACGTCAGTAAACTTCAAGTATTGACCCTCATTTTATTTCATAACTCATTTATTTAATTGAATCAAATTGTTTTCCCAAAATCATTTTACTTTGCTAGACCCAAACTTTTCCAAATTCATTTCCCTTTCATATAAATCCTTAATTCTCATTTGAATCCATCATTTTCAGGACTTTGGTCCTTTTTACCCTAATATGGCCGTGAGCCTCAAGCTCTTTGGAGCTCTCATGAATTTCGTTTCATTATCTTATTCACATCTTACTTTACTCATATATTTTCATGCTTACACAATCACACATATAAGCATATATCAAAGCAATAATCATAATATCACACATGCAATTATAAAAACAAAGCATAAACACCACAAACAAAAATCAAAGAAGCATTAAATAATAGGTGAATAAACCCTTATGGGTTTTTCACCACACACAATCATTTTCTCACCACCAAAACATGGTTGGTGAGGTTAAATCTCCCTCTTACCTCTTGAAAACAAGATCCTTAAGCTCCTCTTCCTTCTCTTGATTTCGTGTGAGTCACAAAACAATTCCCTAAAATTCTTAAACAATAAGTAAAATCACAAACAAAGCTTAATAATGATAAACCATGGAACAATCATGGTTTAGAAAATCATAAACTTAATTTTAAACCATAAAAACCAAAGTTTACCTTTAGGAAAGTAGACCAAACTCGGATTTTGAAGCACTTAGGGTAGAATTTTCACAAAACTTCCTAAATGAAAAGTGTTTAGGAGGTGGTTTAGGTTTAGGAAATGTTGAGAACAAAAATTATAAAAGATGGATAGTGGTATTGGGTGAAGGGGCCGAAACACTAGAGGGAAAATGGAAGGGAAAAGCTTCTATGTGTTCTTGGAATTTTTGAGAGAAAATGATGCTTGCTTTTTGGTGAGAGAAAAAGTGAATATTGATAGTAATCTTGAGTATGCAGCCGTGTGAGGTGAGTGTAGGAGTGATTAAAGGATTTACTTGAAGTAAAATATCACAAGTGTGTTCACACTTGAAGCACATGGCCTATGTCACATGGATGAACCTAGAAGCTTGTGGAACTTGGTAGAATGGCCCTCCCGTGGAACACTTAAAGGATTAGGGACTTAATTTGACTTCAATTAAAGCCTAATTGCATGCTAATTAATTAGCTAATTACTTAAGTTAAGTTTTCTAATTACACTTAATTAACATTCTAATTACATAACTAATTAATTAAATATATAATTGCATATATCATAGCCTCTAATAAAATTAGGATATCTAATTAGAAATTAGATTATAACTAATTAATAACTAAGTTAGTTTACTTAGTTTCTTAATTAGGTAATTAAGATGACTAAATTAGTTTTAATTAATTACTAAGTAAAAGTCAAGCTACTATATTTGACTCAATCCTAGCCATTGAATTTAACTTTGTTTCCTATCCATTGATCTAATCTAAGGTGGATATCACTTAGTGATTTTATCAGGATTCATTTCACACCATTGATCTGATTAACGGTTATGATTGAAAACATCTTTATCAAGCTTTTCATCCAATGGTCCACAATAAAATCCATGCCCCTTTATTTGACCACTTCCTATTGGATAGAAAAGTCCAGCCACCTATTTTGACTGATTCTTATTGGTTCGTTTTGATTTAGGTTACAGAAAATATTCTAAGCACATTTTCTGTCAATTAAACTATACCGGGTCAAATAAATTATAGCAGAAGCTGCTATAAATAAAATAGCAGATATTTATTCGTGAAATATTTTTATTTTACAGATAAATTCTAAAAATTAAAAGATTCATTTCTGTGTCACTCAAATTTGGGTTTAGTAAGATCTCCCATCTCCGAATAAACCAGATAAGAATTTCCCCGACCCAAAAATTATTATTTTCTTGACTAGGAGCAAATCACACAAAACGATCAAAAATGATCTCGGAACTGTCAAATTATTTTTATATTACACAAAAAACACAAAACAGTGTAATTCTGTCAGTTCTGTAACATAGTCTAAAAATTTGGGGTGTTACACGAAAGGTCATTTCTTCAGAAACCTTCTCTTCTTCTCCTCTGCTCTCACAAAGACCCAACCACCAAACTTTCTATTTCTCACTCAAATCTCACCTTTTACACTTTAGGAGGGATGCCTCACCCTCTTTACAAAGTAATTTAGATTAATAGAATGAAGCTCTCATAAGAGTAAATTGATACAAATTGAAGCTCTAATATGCTCTCAAAAGATATCTCAAGATTTTCACAAAAAATAGAGCAATAACATTTTTAGAATTTAATTCTCGTATTTAAGTGTTAGATTGATGTTCTGAATTGAAGGTTAGCCATTAATGAAGCCCCAAGGCAAGTATTTATAAGTTATTAGAAGAAAGGAGTCGTTGAGAGCTTTAATGGGTAGCATTAAATGCTGATAAAATAGTCGTTGGGTACTGATAGATTAGTGGTAATCAATTACACAATCTATGTAATCGATTACATGGCTATTCCAATGTGTTCTTGGCTTTTTTGGGCACTTGGTAATCAATTACCAGCTTGGTGTAATCGATTACATGGCCTCTGACTTGCTTGTAATTGATTACCATTTCTATGTAATCAATTACAAGGCTTCTTGAACGTGTTCTTGCCTTTCTGGGCTCATTGTAATCGATTACCAGTTTAGTGTAATTAATTACAAGGTCTCTGACTTGCTTGTAATCTATTACAATGAACATGTAATCGATTACAAGGCCTCTGTTTGCTATGTAATCGATTACAAACATCTTGTAATCAATTACCTTGGCCTTTGAACACATTTTTCAAGTCCAATTTGATATGTAAGCCATTTTTAACTTTGATAAACTTGGATTGAACAATATTGACATGTGTTTTACACAATCCAATATTAAAATCAACATTTTCTTAAAATATGAGCTTTCAATAACAAGTTGATTTCGAAGGATCTTGAAAAACCAGTTGAAGATCTTTGAGACACCTAGAGAGCATTTCACATTGATAATCTAGGACCTATATCTAATATACCTCTTTTGATCTTGATCTTCTCTTTTGATCTTGATCTTCATTTTGACTTTGTTATCATTAAAAACTCATTTGATGTGCTTTAAGACATAAGCATTCACAAGTTGCGTATGGACACTTAGTTGAAGATCAAAGTTGTGTACGAGCACTTTGTCAAAAGTCATGACATTCCATAAGCATGTCGAAGTAGTATACGAGCACTTTGACAAGGACATGACATTTCATAAACATCATCATAACACATTTCATAAGCATCCTCATTGATCATTTCATGAGCATCAATGCATAATTGCATATTTCGATGTTATTTATGTGTATCATGGAATTGTAATGAGATTGTTGTTGTATGTGTTATGCTATTGACAATTTTTGAATTCTCACCCCTTTGTTTGTTGTATGTTAAAATACAGATCAAAATAAAAAATTTTCCAAGAAGAGGAAGTGAAGCGAAGATAGTGGCTTTGAGTAGAATAGTTATTTCGATATAGATATTAATGTATTAGTTGTTTATGTACTATAGAGATTCAAAATTATGTACTGTACATAATCAAAACTCAGTTATATAATATTAATGTTCTTTTCGAATTGTTATCTCTTCGAGGCTCTATTTTTTTAACTTTATTCGAATTTATGTTTTTATACATATGGTTATTACAAAGCTTTTAAGTTATTTCAAAGTTAGAAGTAACGAGTCTAATCCTATTTACTAAGTATATTTTGAATATACTATAGTAATTCGAATTAGGGCATTACAAAATGAGGAGTTACTGTAATTAGCTATTGGCCTTTGAAGATTGTTTTGATGATAACAAACATAAAGATTATGACAAGATCAAGTCCAAGACCTTCAAGAATAGCTTTAGGACTTAGATTTTTTTGTAAAGGTAAAAGGGGTTCACACTTAAGCTCTAAACTTGTTTTTCAAGAACCTAAATAGCACACATGGTTTCAAGGCTTTAAAAAGTTTTTTGGTTTCTTAAGAAATAGCCTATAAGTGCCAAAAAGCTTGTTGGAACTTTTAGAAACAATTGACAAGTTTTTAAAAGTTGATTAAAGTGCTTTCAAATAAGTTTATTCGAATAGAGGGTTTCCCTATTCGAATAACCAAAGTCAAAAAGCCAAAATTCCCATTTCATGAAGCTTTATTTGAATAAGACAGGGTCTTATTCGAATAACAACTCAAAACAAGTTATGCACATTTCTGTTTTAAAAGATTTATTCAAGTAACACATTTGTCATTCGAATAAAAGTGTTCCAGAATGTGCTTTTAAAAAGGATTTATTCGAATAACCAAGAGGTTATTCCAATAACAAGTTCTAGAAACCAAATTCGTATAAGTGGATTTATTCAAAAAACAAAAGTGTTATTCAAATAAACATGTTTCAAGAATCAGTAAATAATAGCTAGTATGATAACATTTTAATGCTCCAACCACCCTCCAACGGATCTTTAATACTTTAGGCTATAAATACAAGTTGTTGGGCATTGAAATCTGTTAGGAAATCAATCTGAAATGTGTTGTTGAGCATTAATATGAGTTGTTACAGCCTATATCCTTAAACTCCTATTTTTGAGCTTAAAGTGTGACCATTCCTTTCTACCTATTGAGTTTCAATTTGTAATATCTACTCTTTTGAGAATTTATCATTCAATCTCCATTTGATTTCCTATAAAAGAGGGTGAGATATCCCTCAAGAGATAAAAGGGTGAGGTATCCTTTGAAAGAGTAAAGGGTGAGGTATCCCTCTAAAGTTATAAAGGGTGAGGCATCTCAGAGGTGTGTTGAGTGCTCTTAATTATATAGGTTATCAAGTACCTGTTCAAGCTTGAAGGTTTAGTGGAAAATCTCGAATGGTTCACTTGAGGACTGGACATAGGTCATAAGGGGTAGTTGAACCAAGATAAATCCTTATGTTTGCTCTTCTCAACTCTATCTCTTTACATTTGTGTTTTAATTTTATATGTTTGCTTGAATACTTTCTATCGTGGCTTATTTATTTGTGAGTGAAGTGATCAATCTCATCTATCTATTTACTTCAATTAATCAATAGCTTCAACAAAACTTAATATTCAACTGTTTTGTGAAAGATTTGTGAAAATATTTTATAAATTCAATTCACCCCCCTGTTGAATTTGAAGCCACTTGGTAACAATTACATTTTAAAAAAATGGGTCAACATTTCCTCTCCACAAGGCAACAGCATATATAAGCCAAAAGGCCCTAACAAACACTCATCCATGCAACAGACAATTTTACAATGCACTAGATACAACCACACCCATTAAGCATGCTTGTTTGTGCAAGAGAACCAAAAAGTGTTATTGACTAAATTTGACTCTAGAAGAATCTAACGCTAGCTCATGCTTGAGCGATGACGAAGGGAGAACCATGCACCCAAGAAAGAGGAAGTCTCGCAACGTAACCTAGCCACTTCTTTGACCACTCTATTCCCCTCGCATCTTGTCCACAGGAAGCCACACATCTAAAACCTCTCCTACATCACTTTGATATCCTCAACAATGTTTCCAATCTCCTAGAACATCCTTTCTCCCCTGCATGCTTCAACAACATTAGACAGACTGATTTTAAAAGGATTCTTGTCAAACCCAATGATTCAGCTAAAGACAAGGCTTCTCGCACAACACACCCTTCATCCATGAGGGCCAAGGTAATAAAACATTTCTTTGTAAATCTAGCCTCCATAATTCCTAGGTCAATCCTTACAATAATGTAGCATATGTATTCAACTTGGTGAACCCCGGTGGTAGAGATCTCTAGTAAGATTGCAAGTTAACTCTCACTCTACTATTAGTTGCTAAGTTTGAAACCTTGTTAGTAGCTTTTATAAATTCTGCATGCAGGAACTAGGCTTGTCTTATTATAAAATTTGGATTTGATGGTTTTGTATTGAAAAACTACAGCATTGTGCCTATTGCCAAATGACTTTAAACTCAAGAGGGGTGAATTGAGTTTGTAAAAAAAATTGTAATTTTTTTCAAAAACACTTGTTTTTTAATTTTTGTTGAAGCTATTAATTATTAGAGATGAGTAGATAGATGAGGATGAACACTTCTCACACTAAGAAACTAGCAAAGATGTAAAGTATTCAAGAAAGCATATAACAAAGAAAGCTCAAATGTAAAGGAGATAAAGTAAAGAGAAGTGAACTCAAAATTTATACTGGTTCAGCCACTCCTTGTGACCTACATCCAATCCTCAAGTATACCCGAGATTTATCTATTGAACTTCAAGCTTTAACAGGTGCTTATAACCTTTACATTTAAGAGCACTCACAACACTTTTGGGATACCTCACCCTTTTTCTCTCTTAAGGGATACCTCACCTTCTTACAAAGGAAATTAGATGAATAAAGGAATGAAAACTCTCACTAGAGTGGATTATAAAAATTAAAGCTCAAGAGGTAGAAAGATTATCACATTTTTAGGTCAAAAATAGAGTAATATCAATGAAGGCTATACAAGTTTGTAATATATGCTCAAGAGGCTCTTTCAGATTGATATCCAACTTCTGTTGAGTCCCCAATGACTTGTAGTTAAAGTCTAAGTCATTAAGAAGTCATTAGGAGTGAGTTGGTAGCATTTAATGCAAGCTACTAGCCATTATTATTGCTTTTAGAAACCCAGATAATTGATTATTAGAACCCCATAACCGATTATTTGTGAGATAGCACAAAAAGGTATGTTTCACAAGCTTCAATAATTCAAAAAGGATAATTAATTATTGGCATTTAATTAGAGAGGCGCAAAATGAGCTTTTTAACTCAATAATTGATTATTCACGAAAGATAATTGATTATTGCTTGAAAGATTAAAAATCATAGCATTCTGACTTTTTCTAATCGATTATGGGATTATGTTAATCTCATAATCGATTATTTGACTTAAAACTGAAAACAGGGCATTCTGTTGAGCCTAGTTAATTGGTTATGGCAGGCTTATAAATGCTTTCAAGTAGCTTTAAAAAACTTAGTCATTTGAAGCCAAATGCCTCCAATTGTTCCAACATACTTTCAAGCACATAAAAGCCATTTCACTTTATTTAAAAGCATTTTTAACAACTTGAAAGCACATTGATTCACTGACTGCTATCTTTAGTTTTTGAAAAATGGATTTAGAGCTTATTTGTGAACCATTTTTACCTTTACATAAGATTTAAGTCTTATAACTAGTCTTGAAGATTCTTGGACTTGATCTTGTAAACATTTTCTTATTTGTGATTATCAAAACCATTGTCGATTGCCAATTACATTCTCCCTTTTTTTTATGATGACAAACAACTATTGAGAAAATAGTTAGTTTTTAAATAGGAATTCACAAAAGGTGTTAGAGAGTCTTACTCCCTCTCTATATCGTAAGAGGTAATTAAATCAGAGATACGCTGCTCCCTCTTAATTTTGGAATCTTAATATCATTTTTGTTTTAACTTTTTCTTTCTTTTCTCTATACCAAGTACTAAAAAGCCTTTCTCCCCCTTTTGTCATGATAAAAAAGATGTGCAAGAGAAAGCATAGAACCATTTCTATTTTTAACAAGATAGATAACATGATATATTCATTCAAAAAAGTAATTAAAACCAAATGTTCAAATGGCATGATATATTCAAAATCCATCAAAAAGCTATGCAATTACACAAGTATAAGCTCAAATAAACATAACCATTAGAATTCAAATCAAAATAAGATAAATGACTAAAACAAAGGCAGATAACATCAAGGTTAAACTAATCATCCAAGACTAAGCCCCATGGTCCTCCAATGGTGGTGGAAGAAGGTGGCACTCAATAGCATCAAGGTGGTCATAAATAGCTCTGATGAATTGTCAATATGTTATATTTTTTCAATTCTTTAGTTTTTCATGTTCTTTTTATATTTTTTATTGAACTTTGTTCGTAAGTTTTATTATATTTTTAGTATTGTTTAATTGTATTTTTATTAAGTGATTTGTGTATTTTTGTCAAGTAATTGCACATGGAAGAGACTAAACATTTAAAGGAGTAAGAAAAAGCACAAAATTTTATCAGGCGACCAGCGCTTGAGTTAGAGTGCCTGACCGGCCTAAGCGTATCCAACAGTGTAACTTTAGTGTCGGCAGTGCCTGAGAGCACAACGCACAATGCATCGTGTATCCGTTTAAGTGACTCAGCGCCCAGAAGCCAGCGTTTAGGCATTGGTTGCATAATAGACCATGTTCTTTTCCATAAATAGGGGAGTTGCATTGCCACAATTCAACATAACTTTCACATTTTGCACATCACGCAGAAAATCCATAATCCTGAGAGAGTAGTTTCATGGTAGCAGACTTTAGAGGATGATTTCGAAGGGAGAATTCGATTCTTGAAGGCTTGAAGATCATAATCTCCATTAAAGGGGTTTTGATTTTTTATTCCCTCTAGTTTTTCCCTTTCTTTGGGTTTTCTTCCCAAGGATTTGTATCTTGATTTGTTTGTATTGAATATGAGTAGATAAACTCATAGCTAGGGCTATGGGAGATATTGTTTTCCTAATTATTTGGGTTTGATTTCTAATTTGACTAAAGTAATTTCTTTTAGGGTCTATCATATTGCTTGCATTCTTGCCATAACTTGATCACTTTTGGCATGTGTTAATTCATTATTTGACCGATGATTATTCGCATTCAATGAGTGGATCTATATGGTAAACCTAGGATTAGATTGGTGATTGACCAAACATCAAATTTTTCTACCAATGGAATTGACATTATGTTAGCTCATCTCTTGAATTAAAGCTTAATGCATTCCTCATTAATTCAACTAAATAACCAAATAGGTAATTTAATTTAGGAATAGAATATTGTTTCATCCATGACCATTGGGATTCAATAGCAGGTAAGAGAATATAGACAAAAAAATTATCTTACATCATAAATGAAAAAAAATCTGAATAATCTGAATAATTAGGTTCAAGTAAACCTTGCGCCCTAGTCTCTCTCAATGATTATATATTCTTTGTTTGATTGTTCATTATTTTTCTTTATTTGTTTTCTGATTTTATCTTGAATTTCTTCATACACTTTTGATTGCTTGGATAACAAAGAGTTTTACGAATTTAGTAATTACCATTTATTCCTCTTGGGATCGATAATTGAGACTGAAGTCCTATATTACTTGGCAATAGAGTGCACTTGCTCTTAGCATATTTTACGCGTATCAAGTTTTTGGCGCCCTTATTGGGGAATAAGTTTGGTAATATTAGAAGCGAAAAGCTCTAGTTAGTTTAGATGCCCTTTTATTTTATTTCATATTTTTATTTTATTTTTATTTTTATTTCTTATTTTATTTTATTTTTAATTACTTTGTCACTTCATATTTTTTTATACTTACTCGATCTCAGTTTCTTGATTTGACATTTGATCCAGAAATTAAGAGAACAACTCGCAGGTTAAGAAAGCAATCTTATATTGAAGCTGTGACAGAAGATATAAACAGGATTGAGAGACAACTAATAATTGAGGTGAATCATGAAGAAAAAGTTACTCAAGCAGAGAGGACCATGCTTGAGTACTCCATGCCCACTGTTGAAGGGTATGGAGGGAGTATTATAAGATTAGTTGTGGCGGGTAACAATTTTGAGATCAAACTAGTATTGATCTCCATGATTCAAAATTATGTTTAGTTTAGTGGATTGCCTTCAGATGATTCAAATCAGCATTTGGCTAGGTTCTTACAGTTGTGTGATACTATAAAGTACAATGGGGTGACAGTTAATGCTATGTAATTGTGACTCTTTCCTTTATCTCTTAGGGACAGAGCAAGTCAATGGTTAATGTCACTACCAAGGGGTTCCATTACCACATAGGATCAGTTGACACAACAGTCTCTGGCTAGGTATTTTTTTCCTTCTAAATATGCTAAGTTAAGGAATGATATATCTTCTTTTATGTAGTTTGACATGGACACTTTTTATGAAGCTTGGAAGCGCTTTCAAGAGTTGTTGAGGAGATGTCCACATCATGGATTTCCTATATGACAATAGGTTCAGATTTTTTACAATGATTTGTCGCCTGCAAACCATTCACTCATTGATGCTGCTGCGGGAGGTACAATTTGGAGGAAAACACCTATTGAGGGCTAAGCACTGATTGAAGAAATGGTACTAAATAGTTTCCAATGGCAAAATGAGCGCCAGGTTCCTAAGAAACAAGTAGGGGTGTGTGACACCCGAGGCTGACGAGGGCAGGGAGTGGTCGCCGGTGCTAAAAGATGAAGACAATGAGTGGCTCCTGGCAGGCTTCTAGGTAGAAGGACACATGAATGAACTGAATACACACCGGAATGAGAGGGATCCAGAGACTGTGCAGGTATGGGACTGCATAGTTGAGGATGGCTTAAAGGAATTGATTAGCACCACCCATATCAACAAGATGCATCTTCTTTTCGGGAGCCAAGAACATAAGTACTCTATAGTTAAGCGTGCTTAACTTGGAGCACTTGTGGGATGGGTGACCTCCTGGGAAGTTTCTTGGGATGCGTATGAGTAAGGACAAAGCACTCTGAAAAGACTCGTGTTGGTTTATGGGGACACTCATCGATCCTGCAAGCAGTCTCGGGACGTTACAAATGGTATCAGAGACGAGACTTTTCCCAGTACGGTGTGGTTCGGGGACGAACCATGCGGAAGCTGGTGGGCATGTGACACTCGGGGCTGACGAGGGCAGGGAGTGGTTGCTGATGCTAAAAGATGAAGCACGGACAAGGAGCGGCTCCTGGCAGGCTTTTAGGCGGAGGGACACATGAATGAACTGAATATACACTGGAATGAGAGGGATCCAGAGACTGTGCAGGTATGAGACTGCATAATTGAGGATGACTTAAAAGAATTGATTAGCACCACCCATATCAACAAGATGCATCTTCTTTTCGGGAGCCAAGAACATAAGTACTCCATTGTTCATCGATCCTACAGGCAGTTTCGGGACGTTATAGTGTGCATGCTGTTGATTCTTCTACTGCTATTCTGAGTCAATTAGAAGTATTAACGAAGAAAGTTGAGACTTTGATGGTAGCAAACAGTGCAGCCCCACCACTCATATGTGAAGCATGTGGAAGACAAGGACATAGCAGTTCAAACTGTCAAGTTGGTAGCCCTTTTGCTTCTGAGCTTGAAGTAGCAAATTTTGTTGGTAATTACAACCGACAACAGTACAATCCATATGCTAATACGTACAATCCCAGTTGGAGGGACCACCCTAATTTCAAATAGGGAAATCAATAGGGCTATCAGCAGAGAGCTCCACAATCACCTCCAGGTTTCTGAGTACTTGCACAGAAGCTAAGCTTTGAAGATTCGGTAATAAAGTACATGCAGAATTCAAATACCAGAATAAAGAGCATGGAGACTCAGATCAGGCAGTTAGCTACATTGATGACAGCAAGGACACCAGGGACATTGCTTAATACTACTGAGACTAATCCAAAGGAACAGGTCAATGCAATCACCTTGAAAAGTGGTAAGGAACTTCCCAAGAAAAAGGAGAAGGACATGTCAGAGCTTGGAAATACTCTTATTAAGTAAGTTTATATGGAAAACGAGAAAAATGCCAATAAAGTAGGAGAGGTTAAGAAGAAAAAACCACAATGGCAGAAAATGAAGAAGGATCGTGAGCAGCACACAGTATATGAACCATCACCATATGCCAAGATATTATTCCCTCAGAGGCTCAAGAACAATCAGCCATATAAGGAATTTGCTAAATTCTTAGAGATATTCAAGAAATTGTAAATTAATATTCTGTTTGTTGAAGCCATCTCTCAAATGCCCAAGTATGCAAAATTTTTAAAGGAAATACTTATAAAGAAACACAAGCTTGAAGAATTTGAGACAGTATGTCTTAATGAGAAGTGTTTTGTCATCCTGTTGAAGAAGCTACCTCTGAAATTAAAAGATCCAGGGAGTTTTACTATTCCTTACTCTATCGGTAATTCTTATTTTGAGAAGGCATTATGTGATTTGGGTGCTAGTATTAATTTGATGCCTTTCTCTGTATTTAAGAAATTGGGAATGCAGGAACCAAAGCCCACTAACATTTCACTACAGCTGGCCGATAGATCCATTACTTGCCCTCGCAGTGTGGTGGAGGATGTTTTGGTGAAGGTGGACAAATTCATTTTCCCAGTTGATTTTGTGATGCTAGATATAGATGATGATGCTGCTGCTATTCCTCTAATTCTTAGAAGACCATTTCTAGCAACTTCAAGAGTTGTGATTGATGTACCTCGGGGTGAGCTCATCTTGAGAGTGGATGGAGATTATGTGACCATCAATGTCTTTAGGGAAGCTAAATCTTCCCTAATGTCAAATCTTCATGCCCCTATCAATATTGTTCAAGCTAAGAAGTAGGAAGCCTTAGCTATCAAAGACCCCCCACCATCATACAATGTTGATGTTGACCTTTCAGAAACTCAAGTTGCTGAAACAGATAAAGGTCCTCCTATGATCCATGCTCTTTCACAAATTGGTCTTTCATCTATTGATCGATTGAAGCCACCATGGTTTAGCGAGATCTCTTGCGCCAAGGCACTTCCAGAGCGACCAAGTCCTTATCAAGCTCAAAATGTTTTTGGAGGCATCTCCAAAGTTATTGACGAAGGAAGGAGGCACTCCTTTGAAAAGAAGAAGGCGTCCTCCTATTTTTCTTGCTTTAAGCCACCTTGATTTATCTGAAAAAGGCAACGTCGAGCTAATGACGTTAAACAAGTGCTTCATAGGAGGCAACCTGTGTTAGTTCTTTTTATTTCTTATTTTAATTATTTTTGTTATTTTTATTGTTATTTTTTAGATGCTACTCATTTGTTTGGGAACAAATCTTGTGATGTTTTAGATTCTGCTGCAACGCTGACTTTTGTGCTTCTTCTATGCCTGACATTGTATCACTTGTCATTAGGTTATGTTGTTCTTTTCTTTACCCTTTTATTTCTTTTTCTTCTACATTGAGGACAATGTTTATCTTAAGTGTGGGGGGTACTTTTACAATTTTTGTGCAAAAAAAAATTGATGAATAGTTGAGTATTACTGGTAATCAAGTAGGAATTGTGTGTTAATGTCTTGATTTATTTTGAGCTGATAGAGATATGTTTTAAAGAAGATTCTAGTACTCATTAGCTGATGATGTGTGAAGCAATCTTTTTCAATGAAGTAAAGTGAAATTTAGCATCTTAGTTAGAAATTAGTCATATCTGCTTGCTTTTGTTCTCTTTAGTAAGATTAGCCAGAAAGTGAACTTTAAGCCTTAATAATTGGATTTTTCATAAATAAAATCCTATTTTTCTTCTAGAGTGAGTTTTCTCTTGATTTATGTGCACTAAAACTTGCTTTAAAATCTTATTGAGACTTTAATGATTCAAATACAAACTTGAATATGATTAAGGCAATTAGGCTTAATTCTTTCTTGACTTTCAGAGTTGCATTGAGAAAATAATCCATTTGTTACCCTATTTGAGTCTGAAATTGATTTCTTTGGATACTTATTCGAATAATCAGGTTGGATGCATTAATTATTTTTAGTATAATGGAGTAATTAATGTGTTAATTGAAAGGTCTTGAAAGGTTATTTTTGTCTTCAAGGGTTGAAAGAAAGAAAAGAAAAGAAAAAAGAAGAAAAAAAGACTGGAAAAGGAAAAAAGAAAGAAAAAGAATTATTGGTGAAGAATAATGAGAATATTGGGTTGAAGGTGAGAATTTGTTATATCCTTGTGTGTTATGCTCTATTTGTCATCTTTTCAACCTGATTCTGCTTTGTTTTGATTTATTAATGAGCATTCTTTACCCTTTTTTGTCTTTTTTCTACCTTTCATTATACCCTTGGCCCTGTTACAACCAAAGGAAGTCTTTTTGATTCTTGTGATATATGTGAACTTGAAAGTGGAGATGAGATTGATAAGCAAGCCTAGTATTGCATTTTTTAAGAGAAATTTGAGTGATCTCTTTGTCCTTAAACACTTGAGCGATAAAAATATGAGTGACCTCAATTGGTTGGTAAAGAGAAAGTTACAAGCTAGACTCAAGCCTCTAATTGTTTTAAGTGCTAAACGATATTGCTTGATTGGATTTGATTGCTAAACTTGAATTTATTTTTTTAAATTGTGAAATTTCCCTTGATTCATGTTTCTTGATGTTGAGTTTGATCTTGTTGTTGATTCCTATTCTTTGCTTGAGGACAAGCAAAGCTCAAGTGTGGGGGAGTTGATGAACCGTCAATATGTCATATTTTTACAATTCAATTCTTTGATTTTTCATGTTCTTTTTATATTTTTTATTGAACTTTGTTTGTAAGTTTTGTTATAATTTAAATATTGTTTGATTGTGTTTTTCTTATGTGTTTTGTGTTTTTGCCAAGTAATTGCACATTGAGGAGACTGAACATTTAAAGGAGCAAGAAAAAGCACAAAATTCCATCAGGCAGCCAGCGCTTGAGTGCTGGTATTGGAGCACCTGAGCGCCTAAAGTGTATCCAGCAGCATAACTTCAGTGTCCTAGCACTTGAGCATAGGGAAGGCAGCTCCTAAGCGCACAAAGCGCAATGCAACGCGTATTCGTTTAAGTGACTCAGCGCCCAGAAGCCAGTGTCTAGGCATTAGTTGCATAACATACCACATTCTTTTCCATAAATAGGGGAGTTGGCCACACTTCAACATACCTTTTACACTTTGCATATTACGTAGAAAATTCCTAATCCTGAGAGAGTAGTTTCACGGTAGTAGACTTTGGAGGACAGTTTCGAAGGAAGGATTCGATTCTTGAAGGCTTGAAGATCATAATCTCTATTAAAGGAGTTTTGATATTTCTTTCCCTCTAGTTTTTCCCTTTCCTTGGGTTTTCTTTCCATGAGTTTGTATCTTGATATGAATTTATTTGTATTGAACATGAGTAGCTAAAACCATAGCTAGGGCTATTGGGGATCTTATTTTCCTAATTATTTGGGTTTATCTCTAATTTGATTAAGGTAATTTCTTTTAGGGTCTATCTGTTGGGAATCGCGGATACATCACGCAGCGGAAAATAGAATTCCCACCAAGGATCCATACAAAAAAGTCATAATCCGAGTTTTTAAAATTGTTTACCTGTTGA
Source organism: Ormosia semicastrata (assembly GCA_029884595.1). Taxonomy (NCBI): domain Eukaryota; kingdom Viridiplantae; phylum Streptophyta; class Magnoliopsida; order Fabales; family Fabaceae; genus Ormosia; species Ormosia semicastrata. The sequence goes on along the minus strand of JAQQTO010000061.1, from coordinate 66,369,974 downwards.
AGTGTGGTCAAAATGAAGTGACGTGAATCACCAACACCGTAACAACAACGATGTCTCTGCGGTATCCACACGAACAGACTCACGAACATCCAACATCCACAAATAAGAGTCCCACGTCTCTCACACAGTGCTAGCTGCGAAGAGAAGAGAAGAACCTGTCACTCTTTCACTCATTATTTCTATCAAGTGCGGCTAGGGTTTTTTTAAATCATGTCTTAGCAGCCCCCTTAGCAGTACTATTTATAATAGTGACTGCCTTAAGTGAGTGTGAGCAGTAGCAAGTTAAGCTATGTAACCCTAGACTCATCTGTTATGAGTTCGGCCTACATTTAAATCTGAGTCCAACTTAGATATATTGCTCAAATTTAGTCTGCTCTATGTGTATGACCCTGCAGGTTCTCATAACGTTGGTAGTAATATTAAATTCTCATTTTAATATTATAAGCAGTGAGCGGTATCTAGCAACACATCGCTGCTACCCAAGTAATGAGAATGTCAGTGATTTGACATAACCTTTCCGTGACCAATGTTTCCGTGTCATTTAGTCCATTTGTCAAGATATCTAGATTGAACACAAGGCATGGAATGCGGCACCCTTGTATAGTCTAATCCTTTGTTTCCTGATACTCGAGTGGACTTTGTAACAACAAATGAAATCAATATCTCATATTGACTCATTTGAGTATGGTCATGCATTTCGCAGTCTCACTCAATCAGGGGGCCCGAAGATATCGCTCCTGTTATGTAGGAGTGACAAATCCCATCTAGGTCACTCACATCCCTCTGCATGATTCGCGATATGTCCAATAACAACTTTATAATCACCTTGTTATAGATGACGTTTGATGGTATTAAAACACACCACTCCTCATGTAGGAATCATAGTGATTTTAGGTCAAAGGACCACTGACATCATTGTCACTATGAGAATCACTTATGACACTCACATAACAATCCATGTAGCGTTCTCATGGCGGGTCAGTCTAGTACATCATTACTTTAATATGTACCTATGTGAAGACTTGATATCTCTTATCCATGACGCGTGAGATGTGGTCATCAGTCTACGCACATACTAATCTCGATGCATTATTGTTGTCCTAATTAACAATAATACTTAACTAAGGACATTTAAGAATAGTGTCCTAACCTTATCTAATAGGATCTCACGATCAAGTTAACCACTTGATGTGTGGCATTAAACTTACTATTCTAAGGACTTTATTATGTTTATTAAAAAAAGACTACAATAAATGAAATGCCTCATATATTAAAATTAGCATAATAGAATGTATATAAATACAGATAAAATGTATCAGCCTCTAGGGCATACACCAACACTATCATATTGCTTACATTCTTACCATAACTTGATCACTTTTGGCATGTGTTAATTCATTGTTTGACCGGTGACCATCTGCATTCAATGAGTGGATCTATATGATAAGCCTAGGATTAGATTTGTGAATGACCAAACATCAATTTTTCCTACCAATGGAATTGACAGGTATGTTAGTTCATCTCTTGAATTGAAGCTTAATGCATTCCTAATGAATTCAACTAAATAACCAAATAGGTGATTTAATTTAGTAATAAAATATTATTTCATCCATTACCATTGGGATTTAATAGTAAGTAAGAGAATATTGGCAAAAGAATTATCTTACATCCTAAATGAAAGAAAATCTGAATAATTGGATTTAAGTAAACCTTGTGCCCTAGTCTCTCTCTCATTGATTATCTATTCTTTGTTTGATTTTTCATTATTTTTTTTATTTGTTTTCTAATTTTATCTTGAATTTCTTTATATACTTTTGATTGTCTGGATAACAAAGAGTTTTACGAATCTAGTAATTACCATTTATTCCTCGTGGGATCAATAACTGAGACTCAAGTCCTATATTACTTGGCAATAGAGTGCACTTGCTCTTAGTGTATTTTACGCGTATCAAGCTCCAAAGCTATGCTCTGCATAACGCTAAAAATCCATAAGCTGGACTTGAAGACTCGTAATGGCAGCCAAAATCTGGTCTTCATTCGTAGGTGGAGCAGCCGACATGTCCATATCAATAGGTATCCTCATCCTCAGCAGCATCCTCTCCCATAGCAGCCTCAACTTCATCCTCTGCTTCAGCTTCTTCATCGCCATATGTCCATACTCTATGTTCCTTCTTCATATGCCCAAATAAGCATAATTGCCCCCTCATGGAGCAAGAATGCATGCATAAGCATAGTGCAAGAGGCGGTCTTATGCTATAAGCTTGCCAACCATGAAAGAACCTCCAGGAATTGCATAACCTGATTTGAGCATTGACTGAATCGCTATGGTGCAGGTGTAGCCTTCTTAAACTTTGTAGTTGTTCTCTGAAAATCTCTTCCCATTATAGTGCTGCCTAAACAAATCTAACCAGTCATAGGGCTTCACCACAATCTTGTGCCCCTTTACCTCAGACACCAAAGTATCATCAACAATTCCTAAGTTACAGTAAAATACTTTGATTAAGTCTAGGTAGAACCTTGGATAATGAATGCAAAATTGCAGAACCCTTTAGTGCATATTTTTGAACTGGACCAAGTTTATCATCAAAAAGTGGCGTCGAAAGTAGTTCATCTGAGTGTTGTAAGAGATCAGCATCCTGAGATAGGGATTATTGGGATTGATATCCCCGGGCACATTCTTGGTGTGGACTCTCTTTGGGTTGGAGCTTGAAGCCATGGATGGAGCTTGGGGTTGAGGGTTGGTGAAGGAAAAGGATTTTGGGTTGAAAAAATTAAGAAATTTGGATAGGGAAGAGGGAGATTGGTTGCAATTTACACAGGGGAGGAGTGTGGGTGGTTAGTTTGGGCTGTTTAATGGAGGATTGAGGTGGTTTGAGGAAGGAGAGAGTTAAGGTTTAGAGAGAGGAAGGAGAAAAGGAATAAAGAAAGAGAATGCAACATTTGAAATGAAGAGGGAAGCACTGTAACTATTCATATACCCGCGTCAATAATCAATTATTGGCTTTCAATAATTAATTATTTGTGTGTTCCTTTGAAACTGAAAACCCAGATAATCGATTATGACCATATCATAATCGATTATCCTTGAACAAAAAGGACTCTGCCACATGAAGATAATCTATTATGGTCTTTCCATAATCAATTATAGGTCATTCAAAAACTCTTTTTTGCCTTCTGCCATAATGATAATTAATTATCTATCCAAGATAATTGATTATTCTCAACTGAGAAACACAAAAAAAAGAATTGTTATGAACTAATAATCGATTATCTACCTTCTTTAATCAATTATTAAGCTCCAAAAATATCAAAAACTTATATGCAACAGGTGCAATTGATCATTTTAAGATTAGGGGACTTAGTTAAGGATCAAGTACCTACAAAATAAATTTGGGGATACCTCCGATGCTCAAGTCAGTAATAGATTTAAATGAATAATTCAAAGAAAATGCATCAAACACAAAATTCACTCAAATGCATGATTGATCAATTAGTCCTAGTTCTTTTCTTATATAAAATAAACTTTCTTTTGCTAAATGTTTTGTAATTATATCTACTAGTTGTTTTGATGTTCCCATAAACTCAAGCACATAATCTCCTTTTTGCACATGATCTCTTATAAAGTGGTTCCTAAACTTAATATGCATAGTCCTACAATGCAAGATTAGGTTTTTAGTTAAATTGATAGCACTAGTGTTATCACATCTTATAGGGATGTGATCAAGCTGGAGTCCATAATCTAGAAGTTGTTTTTTCATTCAAAAGATTTGAGCACAATAACTTCCAACTGCAATATACTCAACTTTAGCTGTAGACAATACCACACTATTTTGTTTCTTACTATGCTAAGAAACTAAAGAGCTTTCATGCAAGTGGCATGTCTCACTAGTACTCTTCCTATCCACTTTGCATCTAGCAAATCAGAATCAGAATAACCAATTAAACTACATAAGGTACCATTAGGGTACCACAAGCCTATTTGTGAAGTGCTAATAAGATATTTCATTCTTATTTTTACTACACTTAGATGAGATTCTTTAGGACAAGCTTAGTATCTAGCACACATGCACACACTAAATATTATATTTGGTCTACTCACAGTAAGACAAAGGAGTGAGCTAATCATACCTCTATACTTAGTGATTTCTACAGGCTTACCTCCTTTATCATTATCCAAGTAGCAAGAGGTGCTCATTGTTGTAGTCATTTGCTTAGCATTGTCCATTCCAAACTTCTTGAGCAACTCCTTGCAATACTTAGTTTGACTTATGAAAGTTTCATCTTTTTTTTGTTTGATTTGAAGTCCAAGGAAGAAGTTAAGCTCACTCATCATAGACATTTCAAACTCATTTTGCATAGTGCTAGCAAAATCCTTACACAAAGATTCATTAGTAGCACCAAATATAATATCATCAATATAGATTTGTACAAAGAGAATGTCATGCTTTTTGTTTTTAATGAAGAGTGTTGTATTAACCTTGCCTCTTGAAAAACCTTTTTGTAAAAGGAACTTGCTCAACCTTCTATACCAAGCTCTAGGAGCTTGTTTTAAGTTATACAAGGTCATTTTCAAATTGAAAACATGGTTGGGCAGCTTATAAGTTTCAAAACTAGGAGGTTATTCTATATACACTTCTTCTTGAATAAAATCATTTAGAACAGCACTTTTTATATCCATTTGATAAAGCTTAAAATTCATTATGCAAGCAAATGCAAGAAACATTCTAATGGCTTCTAATCTAACAACGGGAGCATATGTCTCTTATAATCAATTCATTCTTCTTGATTATAACCTTTAGCAAGAAGTCTAGTTTTATTTCTTATTATTATACCTATTTCATCAATTTTATTCCTAAAAACCCATTTTGTGCCAATTATTAGATGATCATTAGACCTTAGAACAAGTTTCAAACTTGATTCCTTTCAAATTGATTTAACTCTTCTTGCATTTCCAAGATCCAATGTTCATCAATAATAACTTCATTTAGGTCTTTAAGTTCAATTTGAGAAACAAAAGTCATATGGTTACATGCATATCTAAGAGAGTTTCGAGTTGTTAACCCTTTTGATCCATCACCAATCACTTTGTCAAGAGGATGATATCTTGAAGTCCTCCATTTCTTGGGAAGATCCATGACTTGTGATTCCTCTTGTCTTGGGAGATCAACTTGACTTTCTTCTTACTTCTTTGCTTCTTTCTCCTTGTCCTCCAGTGTTTTGGCCAAAATTTATGCAACATCATCAACAAATTTCTTTCTTAATCCATTTAGGTTAGTCTCATCAAAAGCAACATGTATGGATTTTTCTATGGTCATAGTTCTTTTGTTATAAACTCTAAAAGCTTTATTATGACTAAAATAGCCAAAAAATATACCTTTATCGAATTTTGCATCAAATTTGCCTAAGTTATCCTTTTCATTATTTAAAATAAAACATTTACATCTAAAGCCATGAAGGTGAGAAATATTTGATTTCCTTCCTTTGTATAATCCATAGGGGGTTTTCTCTAAAATTGGCCTTATTAGGGCCCTATTCATTATATAACAAATGGTACTTATTGCATCTGTCCAAAAATACTTAGGAAAGTTAGATTCATTGAGCATGGTTCTATCCATTTCTTCTAAAGATCTATTTTTCCTTTCTACAACTTCATTTTGTTGTGGAGTTTTAGGAGTTGAAAAATTATACTCAATGTCATTTTCATTACAAAAGGTTTCAAACTCTTGATTTTCAAACTCACCACCATGACCACTTCTAATAGATGCAATGTTAAAACTTTTTTCATTTTGAATAACTTTGGCAAGTTTTCTAAAAGCTTAAAAAGCATCATTTTTATGAGATAAAAACAATGTCCATGTGAACCTAGAATAATCATCCACAATCACAAAGGTAATTCCCACCAAAGCTCATAGTTCTTGAGGGTTCAAAAAGATCCATGTGCAAAAGTTGTAAAGGTCTAGAATTGAAATAATATTTTTTGCTTTAAAAGAGACATTTACTTGTTTTCCCTTTTGACATGCATCACATAACTTATCTCTTTCAAATTTGAGCTTAGGTAGTCCAATTACTAGCTCCTTAGCGACTAACTTATTCAAGTGATCCATGTGAATATGTGTCATCCTTCTATGCTAAAGCAATGAATCATCTTCTTTGCTCATAAGACATTTTTGTTACCAAGTAGCCTTAATACTCAAGAGGGGGGTGAACTGAGTTTGTAAAATACTTTTGTAAATCTTTCGCAAAACGTTTGATTATCAATTTTTGTTGAATCTATTGATTGATAGAGATGAATGGATAGATAAGATTGAAATCTCTCACTCACAAATAAAAGACTCAAGCAAGAAAGTATTCAAGCAAGCCAATAAAATAGTACACAAAAGTAAAGGAGTAGAGTTTAGAATATCAAACGCTAAGTTTATCCTAGTTCAACCACCAATCCACTTGTGGCCTACGTCCAGTCCTCAAGTACTCACCTGAGATTTCTACTACATCTTCAAAATTCAATAGGTACTTGTAACCTTTATAAACTAGAGCACTCAACACACTTTGGTGCGCTTTTAACTTTGGCAAATAACCTGTCATTGAACAGTAATAACCTGTTATTGGTTTTTCAAGAAAAACAAAATTTCTAAGGATTTTGCAACCAAAGATTCCCAAAATCTTTTCAAACTTTCTAAACCCATTTTGCTCAAACTTAAACATAACTTTCACAAGTATAGATTATAATTTTGCAAAGCCATTTAAGTTGAGTAAAAACCAAGAAATGAGCTTAATGTGATTCCTAAATACCTTCATACAAGATCTAAGTCCTAAATGCTAAACTTGAATATTCTTGGGACTTTGATCATTGCACTACCATTCCTTTCTTGTTTGTTATCATCAAAACCATTACTTTAGTCAATGCCAATCACATTCTCCCTTTTTTTTATGATGACAAACAACCATTGAGAAAAAGTTAGTTTAAATAAATTGGAACTCACAAAAGGTGTTATTGACTTACTCCCCCTCTATTTTTCAAGAGGTGATTAGGTCAGAGATGCACAGCTCCCCCTTAATTTTGAAATTCCAAGATCATTGAAATTATACCTTTTGCTATTTTACCTTACTTTTCTCAATGACTTATAAACCATAAACTTCTCCCCTTTTTGTCATGATAAAAAAATATATACAATAAAGAGTTTTTGACAAAGAGAGAAGTAACAATATAACCCTAAACACAAATTCTTTACCATTCAACAAATATTCAATAATAATTCAGTAACAATATAACTAGATCAGCATTATATTCATTTCAACAAGCCATCTATTGCAAATATCCAAGTCATACTATAAAAGCATATCAAAATCATACTATGGTTAAGCAAAGTCATAAGCTAAGACAATGAACAACATATTCAAAAGATAACTCATTATGGTTAGAAGAGCTTTAAGCATAATAAAGAAGCTAAAATAGTATGGCATAGCTAAAAACAGAAATAATCCATGCCTAAGCCCCATCATCTTGCAGTGGTGGAAGACAACGCTCAATGCTATCTAAGCAGTCATAGATGACTCTAATGCTATGCTCCTGATAAGCTCGAAGATACGTAAGCTGGGCTTGGATGCTTTCCAGGGTAGCTAGGATGCGGTCATCATTGGTGGCAGGTGCCTCTTCCATAGGCACATGATCTGTCGATTATTTCTACATCTTAACTGTCTTATGTTTGATCTAATTGGACTCCATATGTGCTTAATTGTTAACATTTAGCTAAGTTTCTAGATATGAAGCTTAATCGAATCCTTATTGTGAAACTATGCTTAAGTGTGATTATAAGTACTCATAATTGAATTATGCCTTTCAGGAGATCTTTGAGTGATAGAGTCTATTAACATCAAACCAAGCTTACTATCTACTTGAGGAGAAAGCTAAAGACTCAAGGAGATCAACATCACCTCTAGAAGCAAGGAGAGAAGATCATATGAAGAATCAGGGCTGAACATGAAGAAATCAAGTGACATGGCCCGTGTCCTAAGACACAAGGGGGGTTGTGTCCTTCTCTGATACCTCAATTGGACTCAGTTCTGAGTATGACTGAAGACACGGCCTGTGTCCCAAGACATAGGGGGCGTGTACCTTTCTGCCTGCTCATTCCCACGAGAATCATGTTAACAAACTAAGACACGGGGGGTCGTGTAATCAGACACGGCCCGTTCTGCATTGCAGAAATTCAGTTTTAAATTTGAATGATGAGCTATGGGCCCAAAGATATAAATAGGATTTTTTAGGGTTTCAAAAGAGAGAGTCTAGGATAAAAGCCGCCAAGCAACTAAAGAGGATTCGAAGAAGAGAGAAGGGGATTCGATCAAAGATTGGAGATTCGGGTTCAAACCATCGACGATCAATTAACCTCAATCATTGGAAACAAGTTTGATCTTCAATTTTCTTTCGCATTTATATTCTTGACAATGTTTTTCTTTCATTTTTCTTTAGATTTTGAATTTGCCATGCGTGGCTAAGTTTCTTATTTGGTTAAGGAAAGATGAAACCTTAGTTTTGATCTTGTGATTCCTACATACTTCTTTATTTCAATACAGTTATGTTTTTATTCATATGTTTCTGATCTTGATTTAGTATAAAGATTTTTATACTCTTTGTCAATTTCGAAAGTGGTAAAACTAGGATTGCTATGCGCAGTTGCGGTGGTAGGACTAGTAAGACATATGATCTAAGTAATTCAATCCCAGTGTGTGATTGGATCTTAGTGTGATTGGTTTTCTAAATCTTAATGTAATCATTAGGAAGATATAAGAGCGGTTGCTTTATAGCTAACTAGTGATTAGGGCTTAATTTGAGCGGTTGCTAAATTGACCAAAACCTAAGGAAAATAGAAAATTAATCTCACAATCACATAAAGACATAATTGTTCAGGTTGGGATAAAGGATATGTAGGTTAGCATTATCATATAAATCTAGTGGTGGATTCCATCTCTTAACCAATACCTTTAAATTGGTAATTCAAATTGTGTTTGCTACCATTGCTTTAGACTTAATTTCTATTCTTAGTTTTAACAACAAAATCCTTTTTTTCTGTTTATTGTTCTTCAGAGTTTAATTTAAGAACTAGTTTATAATGTTAATTGAATTAGTTCTCTGTGGATCGACCCTTGCTAACTACAGCTGATTGTAAAGTTTTTATATTTTTAGTAGAACTTGGTAACTAATTTTGATCTTAATTTTATTCACAACCTATACCACACTAGCACATCAGCAAGGGCAGTGGGTATTCCTCTTTCGGGTGCTACTGCCTCACGTCCACGGCCATAAACCCATTCGTCATTGATTTTCCTAATTTGCATTCAATTGTTGGAGGCATTCCCAAACTTTTTGTAACCAATAGTGTTAATAATTTCATCATCATCTAAATTGACCTTGTATTGCTCGAGGATTTTAGCAATGATCAAGGCGTACGGAAGATCCATCATTATCTTTTCCTTAGCTTTCACCATGTAATGCATGATGTAATAGGGCCAATTGATGTGCATTCGTTGTTTAAGGCCCCACATCAGGAAGATATCTTCTTCTTTAACCAGGGCATAGTTGCTAGCCCTTGGAACCAAGATATGTGCCACTACAAAATGAAAAAAATGATCTTGTGGATTCAGAAGGCCGATAATAAAGGACCCTTTTCGAACTTGAATGCCCGACTGAAGCATGCTTTCTACAGGCTGGTCTCTATCATATCCTTCCCAAGAGCTGTGACTATCCATCGTAAATTTTTCTCCAGATTAAGTAAGGCCAAACAAGGGAGTCCACTGACAAGGAGTCACAACAATCCTGTGCCTTTTGAAATCTGAGACTAGATTTCCTTTGACAATGCTCAAATTGTAGAAATAAACTTTGGTTAGTTCAAGATAGTAGTACTCACTGTGGGTAATAATGAAAGTCTTCAACCCATGAAGCTCCAATAACTCCGTGAGGAATGTGAACCCTTATCTGACGAAGAAATCCCAGTCTATAACACCCCTCGATTTAATAACCACGGCACAATCGTCATTATGTCACGTTTACTAAATTTCGGTGTGCTAACATTGTCAAATAACAAACTTTACCAAAATATTAAACATTTCGCATGTGAGGAAAATAGGAGTCACGAATGAATAGTTATATATACAACCAGTGAAAATGTGATTTATAAGATGTATTCAATTTACAACATTTAAGATTGGATAATCACCTTAAAACATACATATACCCAAAAATACACTTTATGCAGATAATGCAAAATAAAGTATAAACTACCCACAACATATCCTCGACTAAGGAGTTGGGCACTCCCTCGAATCCTGAATGCGTAAGACAACCCCGGGCACACCGGTGTAGTGAGAAATACGAAATAAGGTCTTCAATCGTAGTCCTCTTCACGATCAAGGTCAGATTCCCAACAAATCATGTACGCTTGTCGGTCCAGTCGACTCGCCAAGCCCTGGCACTTTCAATGAACTCAAGTACAATGAAACCAATAGGGTCCCTTCAAGTTATCCTTATCGAATGTAGAAGATGAAACCAAAGCGAAATCTAGGAGATTCGACCTCGCCCCCTTTATAGACTTTAACCAAAAACCACACAGGATAGCAACAAATACAGAAAAGAGATAAGACATTCTACTTTCATTACCTATGATGGCAGCAAAGAAACATAACACGAATGACGAAGTCATTTCACACATACAGATATTACAAATATGTTCAAGTTATCAATTTCATAGATATTCTTAGAAAACATATACCACGATAATACAATCATCAACAACACTATAACAACAAGTACTCACTATAGATATATAACAAGTATTTATGTTTCCACAATATGTATGTTAGCCATGCCATGATAATATGTGGACTAACCATGCATATGCACAATGCGTATGATGACTATTCTCATGTATAGTGCACTCATTTCCTACTCCATGGAGCTAAACTCAAAGTTTTCGGAGATGAACGCCCCAGAAGATCTGTCCCCCCTCAATAGACAGTCTACGCCGAGCCATGGAAAGTAATAGTGCTTTGTCGGGCTGCCAGTGCATTGCCACAGTGTTTCACGGCCAAGGGTATACATAAGGTGATAACTGGATCATAGGTGAAACACCGCGCCCTGACGTCCCCTAGGTCTAAAAAGTCCCCACTATCCTGCAAGTCCTCATCCACTCCTAGGCATAATACGCCATAACTGTATAATACTCAAATGCATATCCAATGAAATCAAATCACATCAGACTCAATAGTCTATCAGATATTTCCAGGGTCCAGTTCGTCGGCCCAATGTCACAATGACAATGCATGCTCTAGTGCATATGGATTCAATGCATACATTTGTATATATGTATATATATATATATATATATTCACAATGATAGCATAACTTATTCAAATTCACACACCACGATGAATCAATACTAAAATCTCATAGGTGAACACATACTATTCAAAGTTACTATGAAAGTTATGCTTTAATTCCATTATGTTTGACTCTCTTAGAATATTTAGTTTAAGTTCCTCATAGCCCTTCTCACACTCTTGTTCTTCCTTTATTCCAAAAATTTGCTCTAAACTACAAGGCAACTATCATTCTTTGTTCTTTAAAATTTATGAATCTTAAAGTACAATTAAATTTTCCAATTTACTAATCCTTGCATCCTATTACCATTAATTTACTCACTCGGTGTAGGTGATACATTTTGGGTTTGGGATTCGACGGATATTGACATTGTACTAAATGGTCAAAAGATCAAATTCGACAGATATTGACATTGTATTAAATAGTCAGAAGATCAAATTCGACAGATATGGTCAGAAGTCTAAACTCCACGGATATGACATTCTAACTCGACGGATATTGACATTGTACTAAATGGTCAGAAGATCAAATTCGACAGATATGGTCAGAAGTCTAAACTCGACAGATATGACATTCTAACTCGACAGATATTGACATTGTACTAAATGGTCAGAAGATCAAATTCGTCGAATATGGTCAGAAGTCTAATCTTGATGGATATGACGTTCTAACTCGACGGATATTGACATTGTACTAAATGGTCAGAAGATCAAATTCGACGGATATGGTCAGAAGATCAAATTCGACGGATATTAACATTGTACTAAATAGTCAGAAGATCAAATTCGACAGATATGGTCAGAAGTCTAAACTCGACGGATATGACATTCTAACTTGACGGATATTGACATTGTACTAAATGGTCAGAAGATCAAATTCGACAGATATGGTCAGAAGTCTAATCTCGATGAATATGACGTTCTAACTCGACGGATATTGACATTGTACTAAATGGTCAGAAGATCAAATTCGACGGATATGGTCAGAAGTCTAATCTCGACGGATATGACGTTCTAACTCGATGGATATTGACATTGTACTAAATGGTCAGAAGATCAAATTCGATGGATATTGACATTGCACTAAATGGTCAAAAGATCAAATTGTTACAATTGTTCACAAAGAATTCCCAAATTCTGGGCCTCAAAACCGTAGCCATCCGAGAATCAATCCGACATCATTTTCTTTCATGTCATGCATTCCATTCTATTTAGATACATCAATATACACAAACAAACAATCTAATAGCACAACAGATTATAAACAACATGCAAACAAAAGTTTCTCACTACCAAAACAGATTGAAGAGAATAATCTTCCTCTTACCTTAGTGAAGAACAAGGAAAAGCAAGCTCCTTTTTGCTTAGGAATTTCGTGCTTCACCACCACAGAAACCTTGGTGTTCAAATCCACAAAAATCAAGATCAAAGAGTGGAAATGGTATCCATAGTCACCAATGTGACCATGGAACACGAAAATGGGGAGAAAAGGGAAAGAAAGTTGAGAGCTTTACCTTAAAGCTTGAAGCTTTGATGTTGGGCTGCTAACCACGAAAATGGAGGAGAAAGGAGGAGTTTCACAAAGAGGAAAGCGTGAGGATGGAGAGGTGAAACAATGGTTTCTGTTGGGTTGAGCAAAGGAAGCTTGAAATCAACAATGGTGTTTGTGGGTGTGTAGCCGTATGAAGAAGAGAGAAAGAGAGGGAGAAGAAGAGAGCTGCGTGAAGGAGAAAGAGAGACCAGCGTGAATGAGAGAAAATGGGAGAATGAAAATGAAATATCCCCCCTTAGCCAACCGTGCAGCACCAAAAAGGAGGAGAGAGAAAATAGTTAGGAAGGAAACTTCCTAGAAGCTTCCCTCAAAGTTTCCTTGAGAAGTTTTGCACGCTTCTCAATAAAATGCATAGTAAGCTTGTCCCCTCAATTAAATACATCTCACAGATAATTAATTACACTGTTAGAATTATTTTCCCAGTGAATAAAAGTTACAGTTAATGAAAATAATATTTTATTATTCATCAAATGATTTTATGATATAGTGATTTTATCTTATCAGATAAAATCTTGAAAAACGTAAACCTTGTAAACTGTGTCCAGACTCAGGTTTAGTAAGATCCCCTGTCGATATTTCCATAGTCCAAAGTTTACCAGCCTCAGGGAAAATATTTCGTTTTCCTGGCTCCGCTCAGTGCACACGCAAAATGAGGAATATATTAAAATATTCAACGTTCTTAGAAAATTCCACAAAAATTCTCAAAAATCATAAATATTATAAAATGATTATTTATAATGAAATAAATAATTTTCGGGATGTTACAACACTCCCCTTCTAAAAAGGAATTTCGTCCTCGAAATTCATCATATCTTAGAACAAACGCGACTGTGTTTCTTTCATTTTGTCTTCTAGTTCTCCTGTTGTATCTTCAGCTGCATCAATCCAAATTATTAGCAATAAGGTTGCTTCCTTCCACTGAGTATCTTATATTAACGGGCAAAAACGTGTTGACGTCATAGGCCGATCAATAAAAGATTCTACGCCCTTTGAGTCGTCAGCCATCCAACAGTCAATTCTCCAAACAACTGTACATCGCTGAGTGGCTCTATCGAACTTATTCTTCTTACTTACTGTAGTAGACAACTAAGCTTACTTTCTTCTTAAGGCATCCGCTACGACATTGGCCTCTTCTGGGATTATACTAAAACGAAAAATTGAAATCTTTCGAAACTTCTAATCATCGTCTCTGCCTCATATTCAACTCATTCTAATAGGACAAAATACTTCTGATTCTTGAGATTACCATGGGCATTGAGAATTTCTCCTTGTAGAAAATACTTCCAGATCTTTCAATGCAACTACGAAGCTAACTTTGAGTTGGTGTAAGGTAATCTTTCTCATGTATTCTCAATTGTCTCAAAGCGTACGTTACCATTCCTTCTATTCTGATCAAGCACACATTCTAAATTTCCAATGCGAAGCATCACTAGGCATCCCAAAAGGTTCATTGGGATTGGGCAGAATCATCGTTGGCAAGGTAGTCAAGTGTCTCTTCAATCCTTGAAATCTTTCCTTATATGCACTAATCCTACAAACTTGACTCTTATGCATGAGTTAAATGAGAAGTATTGCCATCTTGAAGAATTCTGCAGTGAATCTCCTGTACTAACCAGCTGATCCTATAAAGTTACAAATCTGTAATACAGTCTTTGATCTGTCCCATTGAAGAACTGCTCCAACTTGCGATGGATCTCTAATAATTCCTTTTTTTAAAGATCACTTAACTCAAAAGTTAAACTGCCTCAAACCGAAATTCGCACTTGGACAGCTTCTAGTGTAACTCCTTATTCTTCTTCAAAATTTAAAGAATCACTACGAGAGATTCGGTACGTTCCTCCAAACATCAAGAATAGATCAGAATGTCACCAACAAGGACAACGACAAATCTTTGAGTGAACTCGATGATAGTCCAGAATACAAGTTGATCTTGGAGAAAACGGTGGCTTTTTTTTCAATTGATTCGTCAAACCATATTTTCTTAATTCAAACAAGATGTCTTATAGGGTAAGTTCTCACCTAATTGTACTACACTTGGCACAATGTTATGGTTCAAATTCGGGAACACATTTACTCAATCGAAGTATACTAGAAACGTTATAAAGGTTAGAAAGAAAAGTAGGGAAGTCACTTGATTTACCACTGGACCTGCCTAATGAAGAGTATGATATGGTCCAATAAAACTTAGGAGTGAGTTTCATGGATTCACATCTAGGAAATTTCTGTCTCAAGAAACACTAAGTTTCCGTTGAAACCGAATGACGAGATCCGTTTAGAAAACGAGTAATCCCCTTCCTGAGATCAAGCCTATTCATGAAGAGAGTAGATGATTGAATTAGTAAAAAGGGTTCCAATTTCTAATAACAATAGGATAGTTTTAAATAAACTTGATATAATGAGAGTAGGCTTACAAACGTGAATAGTATCATTCGGGTTGAAGGGAAGTAAATACATAGATAACCCAATTCCAGAAACGAACTCTTAGAATTTCATTGGAATATTTCAACAAGATATGGTTGGAAGATAACCAATCCCTTCGTTAACATTACATCTAATTTGTAAAAGAAGTGAACAAATAAGATCAATAGAAGAATTTAGTCTTTAACAGGTCATAGGATAATTTAAACAGCTTAGCTACCATCAACAAGTTCTTAGTAGCAGAAGTAGAGTAACTTAGTCAAAAGATGTCAGAGGTACATACGACCCTAACAAACTCATACAGTCATGCGTCATAAGGAAATGGACTATCCCCAGAGTTATACAATGAAGTCACAGGGTCATCCACTGTAGCACAGTCCCTTTCTTCACTTCGCTCTTCAGTCTGGGTGGAGGAATTAACTTTCCCTTCTTCATGAGATTTTGAAGTACGTACATCTCCGACGTAAGGCTTCATCCTTTGCGAAGTACAGTTCCTCGCTACATGTCCTTGCTTCCCGCACTTGAAACAGATTACTCCTTCAATCTTATAGTCCTTTGTTAAGTGGTTCTTTCCGCACTTGAGGTAGATTGCCCTCTTGATCGCATATGGAGGCTTCGTCCCATGCGAAGCACAATCCCTTGACACATGTCCTTGCTTTCCGCACTTGAAACAAATTATTCCTTCGATCATGCAATGCCTTGTTAAGTGGCCCTTGCCACACTTCTTACATTTTGGTAAGGATACCACAGTTGGATTGGACTTGCTACCACTTGCACCTCCTTCATGTGTTCGTTGTTGTTGTTGCTCCTTCGGTCGTACTGTATACGGTTCCTGCTTAAATTGATTGACCTTCCTGTTGTTCCTCCTTTGGAACTTAGGCAATCTAGAGTTACCCCAAAGTCGACTTTCTTCCATCAAATTATGGACCTCAACTTCCAATTCCTGCTGTTGTGTGGCCCTCTGATCCTGGTGTGTTGTTACATCAACCATTCTTTGCATTTCTTCAGCTATCGCAGTCGTACCATCATTGTCATTCCCCGCATTGGCACGCTTACGTCTACTTCGAGTCATTGTCTCCCTTCAAGGACAAACAAATCAAACCATAAGGAAAATTAAAAGTGTTCAATCCAAACGCTATTGTCTCCTTTCAGAAACCAAACACAAAGAGTCACATAACCCAACGAGACAAACCCAAAAGACTCTAACTTGAGCTCCTTCATTCTGCCTTCTGCAACGCAATCTCTTGTAAGTCTTTGACTCCTACGTAGCTCCTCGAACCAAACTTACGCAAGATACTCTTTTCTAAAGAGAATTGGTTTTTGAAAACTTCTTGGACGTCTCAGCCCGCAAACCTTGCAAGTCTTATTTGACTACCTCTTTTCTAACCCAATGGCTCAAACAATTCTAGAGGTAACACAGCAAGGGTATAAATGCAAACAAATCCTAAGCAAGTTCAGTCATACTAGCTGAGCTTCTTTCTAAAAGAATTCCTATTACCTTAATACGCCTAGGTGAAGTCATAGTTTCCCGTAGACACAGAACATTACACATTGAGTGGGCCAGTACTCAATATCACGTAACTGTGTAACAGTAGCTACCAACACTCAACCTATGGTAAGCCATGCCTTCTTTTCCCAACATCTCAATTCAAGAGACAAGGAAGTACACAACATACAAATAAACTTCTAACATATCTAAGCATAGTCAATCAATACCCCGGCTCAACAGGATGAACTGAGCTCTGATACCACCTTAATGTAACACCCCTCGATTTAATAACCACGGCACAATCGTCATTATGTCACGGTCACTAAATTTCGGTGTGCTAACATTGTCAAATAACAAACTTTACCAAAATATTAAACATTTCGCATATGAGGAAAATAGGAGCCACGAATGAATATTTACATATACAACCAGTGGAAACGTGATTTATAAGATGTATTCAATTTACAACATTTAAGACTGGATAATCACCTTAAAACATACATATACCCAAAATACACTTTATGCAGATAATGCAAAATAAAGTATAAACTACCCACAACATATCCTCGACTAAGGAGTTGGGCACTCGCTCGGATCCTGAATGCGTAAGACAACCCCGGGCACACTGGTGTAGTGAGAAATACGGGATAAGGTCTTCAATCGTAGTCCTCTTCACAGTCAAGGTCAGATTCCCAACAAATCATGTACGCTTGTCAGTCCAGTCGACTCGCCAAGCCCTGGCACCTTCAGTGAACTCAAGTACGACGAAACCAATAGGGTCCCTTCAAGTTGTCCTTACCGAACGTAGAAGATCAAACCAAAGCGAAATCTAGGAGATTCGACCTCGCCCCCTTTATAGACTTTAACCAAAAACCACACAGGATAGTAACAAATACAAAAAAGAGGTAAGACATTCTACTTTCATTACTTATGATGGCAGCAAAGAAACATAACACGAATGACGAAGTCATTTCACACATATAGATATTACAAATATGTTTAAGTTATCAATTTCATAGATATTCTCAGAAAACATATACCACGATAATACAATCATCAACAGCACCATAACAACAAGTACTCACTATAGATATATAACAAGTATTTATGTTTCCATAATATGTATGTTAGCCATGCCATGATAATATGTGGACTAACCATGCATATGCACAATGCGTATACTGACTATTCTCATGTACAGTGCACTCATTTCCTACTCCATGGAGCTAAACTCAAAGTTTTCGGAGATGAACGCCCCAGAAAATCTGTCCCCCCTCAATAGACAGTCTACGCCGGGCCATGGAAAGTAATAGTGCTTTGTTGGGCTGCCAGTGCATTGCAACAGTGTTTCACGGCCAGGGGTATACATAAGGTGATAACTGGATCACAGGTGAAACACCGCGCCCTGACGTCCCCTAGGTCTAAAAAGTCCCCACTATCCTACAAGTCCTCGTCCACTCCTAGGCATAATACGCCGTAACTGTATAATGCTCAAATGCATATCAATGAAATCAAATCACATCAGACTTAGTAGTTTATTAGATATTTCCAGGGTCCAGTTCGTCGGCCCAATGTCACAATGACAATGCATGCTCCAGTGCATATGGATTCAATGCATACATTTGTATATATGTATGTATATATATATATATATATACATATTCACAATGATAGCATAACTTATTCAAATTCACACACCACGATGAATCAATACTAAAATCTCATAGGTGAACACATACGTTTCAAAGTTACTATGAAAGTTATGCTTTAATTCCATTATGTTCTCGTGTTGACTCTCTTAGAATATTTAGTTTAAGTTCCTCACAGCCCTTCTCACACTCTTATTCTTCCTTTATTCCAAAAATTTGCTCTAAACTACAAGGCAACTATCATTCTTTGTTCTTTAAAATTTATGAATCTCAAAGTACAATTAAATTTTCCAATTTACTAATCCTTGCATCCTATTACCATTAATTTACTCACTTGGTTTAGGTGATAAATTTTTGGTTTGCGATTCAACGGATATTGACATTGCACTAAATGGTTCAATGATACATTTGTATATATGATTAAATTATATATATGATGAATTTGTTCGATGTATATATATATATATATATCAAATTATATATATGGATATATGACATTGTACTATGTAATATATATATATATATATGTAAGATCAAATATATATATATATATATATCGATATATATATATATATATACATATTTAAACTATACATATACATATATACATTCTAATACTCGATATATATATATATATATATATATTCACAATGATATAGGTATTCACAATAACTATTGACATTGTACTAAACTGGTCTATAGGTGAAGATCAAATTACTATGAAAGTTATGCTTTAATTCCATTATGATATGGTCGAATATTTAGTCTAAACTCTTATTCTTCCTTTATATGACACTCTAACTCTATCATTCTTTGTTCTTTAAAATTTATGATATTGACATTATACTAAACCATGGTTTAGGTGAAGATCAAA
Organism: Ormosia semicastrata; assembly: GCA_029884595.1. Classification (NCBI taxonomy): domain Eukaryota; kingdom Viridiplantae; phylum Streptophyta; class Magnoliopsida; order Fabales; family Fabaceae; genus Ormosia; species Ormosia semicastrata. Next base: position 66,350,619 of record JAQQTO010000061.1, on the reverse strand, counting down.
ACGGATATTGACATTGCACTAAATGGTCGGATATTCGATGAATTTGTTCGAAGTCTAATCTCGACGGATATGATGTTCTAACTCGATGGTCAGATATTGACATTGTACTAAATGGTCGAAGATCAAATTCGACGGATATGGATAAGTCTAAACTCGACGGATAGATCAAATTCGACGGATATTGACATTGTACTAAATAGTCAGAAGATCAAATTCGACAGATATGGTCAGAAGTATAAACTCGACGGATATGACATTCTAACTCGACGGATATTGATATTGTACTAAATGGTCAGAATATCAAATTTGACGGATATGGTCAGAAGTCTAATCTCGACGGATATGACGTTCTAACTCGACGGATATTGACGTTATACTAAATGGTCAGAAGATCAAATTCGACGGATATGGTCAGAAGTCTAATCTCGACGGATATGACATTCTAACTCGACAGATATTGACATTGTACTAAATGGTCAGAAGATCAAATTCGACGAATATTGTCAGAAGTCTAATCTCGACGGATATGACGTTCTAACTCGACGGATATTGACATTGTACTAAATGGTCAGAAGATTAAATTCGACGGATATTGACATTACACTAAATGGTCAGAAGATCAAATTGTTACAATTATTCATAAAGAATTCCCAAATTCTGGGCCTCAAAATCGTAGCCATCCGAGAATCAATCTGACATCATTTTCTTTCATGTCATGCATTCCATTCTATTCAGATACATCAATATACACAAACAAACAATCTAATAGCACAACAGATTATAAACAACATGCAAACAAAAGTTTCTCACTACCAAAACAGGTTGAAGAGAATAATCTTCCTCTTACCTTAGTGAAGTACAAGGAAAAGCAAGCTCCTTTTTGCTTAGGAATTTCATACTTCACCACCACAGAAACATTGGTGTTCAAATCCACAAAAATCAAGATCAAAGAGTGGAAATGGTATCCATAGTCACCAATGTGACCATGGAACACGAAAATGGGGAGAAAAAGGAAAGAAAGTTGAGAGCTTTATCTTAAAGCTTGAAGCTTTGGTGTTGGGCTGCTAACCACGAAAATGGAGGAGAAAGGAGGAGTTTCACAAAGAGGAAAGCTTGAGGATGGAGAGGTGAAACAATGGTTTCTATTGGGTTGAGCAAAGGAAGCTTGAAATCAACAATGGTGTTTGTGGGTGTGTAGTCGTATGAAGAAGGGAGAAAGAGAGGGAGAAGAAGAGAGCTGCGTGAGGGAGAAAGAAAGACCAACGTGAATGAGAGAAAATGGGAGAATGAAAATGAAATATCCCCCCTTAGCCAACCGTGCAGCACCAAAAAGGAGGAGATAGAAAATGGTTGGGAAGGAAACTTCCTAGAAGCTTCCCTCAAAGCTTCCTTGAGAAGCTTCGCGCGCTTCTCGATAAAATGCATAGTAAGCTTGTCCCCTCAATTAAATACATCTGACAGATGATTGATTACACTGTTAGAATTATTTTTCCAGTGAATAAAAGTTATAGTTGATTAAAATAATATTTTATTATTCATCAAATGATTTTATGATACAGTAATTTTATCTATCAGATAAAATCTTGAAAAACATAAATCTCGTAAACTGTGTCCAGTCTCGGGTTTAGTAAGATCCCCCGTCGACGTTTCCATAGTCCAAAGTTTACCAGCTTCAGGGAAAATATTTTGTTTTCTCAGCTCCGCTCAGTGCACATGCAAAACGAGAAATATATTAAAATATTCAACGTTCTTAGAAAATTTCACAAAAATTCTCAAAAATCATAAATATTATAAAATGATTATTTATAATGAAATAAATAATTTTCGGGATGTTACACAGTCCATGTACTTAGGCTGATTAAGATTTCGAGCTTGAAATTCTAATCTATATTTCTTTATCTGATTTGGATGGAAGAAGTATCTACCATGGTCCAGGCTTATGGAAAAGTCTAAGTCATTAGCTTGGGTAGGTCTTTCCCTAGGTATAGAGGAATTTATGGTGTATGCACGCTTGGGGTGAGAGGAGCTGCTGGCCATGGTGAAAAAAAAGGAGTTAGGGCTCGGTTAGGAGAGAGAAACCATGAGGGGAGATTAGATTTTTGGAAGAAAATGGGAGTTTTAATCAGTGAAAAGTGAGGGATTTTAGTGGAAATGGAGTTTGAGTGGTGGATTTTGGTTGGATTTAGAGTGAATGAAGAGTTTGAGGGGGTGGGTGTAAGTGAGTGTTTGAGAGGAAGAAGAGGGAGAAAATGAAAATGGTGGAAATGGCTTCATGAGTGACAAGGGAGGCTCACGGTTGCTGTTATAAAGAAGCCTAATAACCGATTATGGCTCATGGGTAACCAGTTATTTGTGTGGCAAATAAAAAGTAGCCTCTGTTTGCTAAGAATAACCAATTAGGGCTTTTCCATAATCATTTATTTTCATGGCACAAGAAGATGCAGTCATTGTCTTGTTGGAATAACCGGTTGTGGAACACTTCATAACTAGTTATTTGCGTGTTCCAGAGAGCACCAAACAACCCAATTGCTCAATAATTGATTAAAAGGGTCTCATAACCAGTTATTTTATCTTGGTAGAGAGCAATTCCAATGTGCCGTAACAATTCCAAAGACCAAATAACAGGTTATTTTCTCCTCCTAACTGGTTATTTCACTACCAAAACCATAAATCCTTTAAGAATTCAGCCCTTAAAACACCAACTTATGCCATCTTGAGGGTGATCTTAGCTTGGCCTCATTTTCATCCACTCTACACACCATAAATGCATCCCAAAAATAGATTTTTCTTCTTCAAAAGTACCAGAATGTAATTTCTTCAGCAAGAACTTGAGATTGGAAAATTGGGGGACTTAAGCATGGATCAAGCACCTACAAAACAAACATGGGAGAAACTCCAACGCTCAAGTCAATATTGGATTCAAGAGATAAAGACGCAAGAAAAAATTATGCAGCAGAAAATGAATTATGTAGCAAAACATTATGTAATAATGCATGATTGGTCCAATATGCCAAGTTCACTTCTTATATAAAAGAATGCTTCTTTATTCAAAGGTTTAGTGAAGATATCAGCTAGTTGTTTAGTTGTTTCCATAAACTCAAGTATGCAACCACCTTTTTGAACATGGTCTCTTATAAAGTGATGCCTTATTTCTATGTGTTTTGTTCTTGAGTGCAAAATAGAATTTTTAGACAAATTAATTGTACTAGTGTTATCACATCTTATAAGGATGTGATCAAGCTCAAGTTCATAGTCTAGAAGTTGTTGCTTCATCCAAAGGATTTGAGCACAATAGCCCTCTGTTGTAACATATTCAGCTTCGGCTATAGACAATGTCATACTATTTTGTTTCTTACTATGCCAAGAAACTAGTGAACTTCCAAGCAAGTGACATGTCCCACTAGTACTCTTCCTATCTATTTTGCATCCAGCAAAATTAGAATCGGAACAACCAATTAGGCTACATAAGGCACCCTTAGGGTACCACAAACCTATTTATGAAGTGTCTATTAGATATTTCATGATTCTTTTTATAGCACATATGTGTGATTCTTTAGGATTTGCTTGAAACCTAACTCACATGCACACACTAAACATAATATCTGGTCTACTTACTGTAAGATAATAGAGTGAGCCAATCATACCTCTATATTTTGAGATTTCTATAGATTTACCTCCTTCATCCTTGTCCACATAACAAGAAGTGCTCATTGGTATAGTCATATGCTTGGCATTGTCCATTCCAAACTTCTTGAGCAGCTCCATGCAATACTTGGATTGACTTATGAAATTCTCATCCCTTGTTTGCTTAATTTGGAGACCAAGGAAGAAGTTCAAGTCATCCATCATAGACATTTCAGACTCACTTTGCATAATACTAACAAACTCCTTGAAAAGAGACTCATTAATAATGTTAAATATAATATCATTAACATATATTTGAACAAGAAGTATGTCATGCTTTTTATGCTTGATGAAAAGAGTAGTGTCAACCTTTCCTCTAGAGAAGCCTTTTTTCCAAAAGGAACTTGCTTAACATTTCTTACCGATCTCTAGGAGCTTGTTTTAAGTCATACAATGTCTTTTTCAATTTAAAAACATGGTTGGGCAGTTCTCAGTTTTCAAAACTAGGAGATTGCTCCATATACACCTCTTCTTGCATAAAACCATTTAAGAATGCACTTTTAACATTCATTTGATAAAGTTTAAAATCCATGATGCATGCATATGCAAGTAGCATTCTTATGACCTCTAATTTAGCTAAAGGAGCATATGTTTCTTCATAATTTATGCCTTCTTCTTAATTATAGCCTTTAGCAACAAGCTTAGCTTTATTTCTTCTTATTAAGTCCGTTTCATCAAGTTTGTTCCTAAAGACTCATTTGGTGCCAATTAGTGGATGATCATTGGGATGATCATTAGGCCTTGGAACAGACTCCCAAACTTGATTTCTTTCACATTGGTTTAGTTCATCTTGCATGGCCAAGATCCGATGTTCATCATGAATGGCCTCATTTATGTCTTTAGGTTCAACTTAAGAGACAAAAGTCATATGATTACATGCATCTCTAAGAGAGTTACGAGTAGTTACCTTTTTTGATATATCACCTATCACCTTGTCAAGAGGATGATATCTTGATATTCTCCATTCCTTGGGAAGGTCCATGATTTGTGACTCCTCTTGCCTTGGGTGGTCAAATGGTCTTTCTTCTTGCTTCTTGGCCTCTTTCTCTTGGTTCTCCGAGTGTGTTCTTGACAACATTTCTGCAACATCATCAACCAAGTCCTTTCTCAGACCATTTGGGTTAGTCTCATCAAATGCAACATGAATGGACTCTTCTATGGTCATAGTTCTTTTATTAGACACTCTAAAAGCTTTACTATGCATGGAATAGCCAAGAAATATTCCTTTATCATACTTAGCATCAAACTTTCCCAAGTTATCCTTTCCATTATTTAAAACAAAGCATTTATATTCAAAAACATGAAAGTGTGAAACATTTGACTTTCTTTCCTTGTACAACTCATAGAGGATTTTCTTTAAAATTGGCCTTGTTAGGGCCCTATTCATAACATAACAAGTGGTACTTACCGCATCTTCCTAAAAGTACTTAAGAAGATTAGCCTCATTGAGCATAGTTATTGGCATTTCTTCTAAAGATCATTTTTTCCTTTCTTTGTTGTGGAGTTCTAGGGTCAGAAAAATTATGCTCAATGCCATGCTCATCACAAAAAGTTTAAAACTCATGGTTTTCAAACTCACCACCATGATCACTTCTTATAGATGCAATGCAAAAACCTTTTTCATTTTGGATAACTTTGGCAAGTCTTTTGAATGATTGAAAAGCATCATTTTTATGAGATAAGAACAATGTTCATGTAAACCTAGGAAAATCATCTACAATCACTAACGCATAGTAATTTCTACCAAAGTTCATAGTTCTAGAGGGACCAAAAAGATCCATGTGCAAAAGTTGTAAAGGTCTAGTAGTTGAAACAATATTTTTAGTTTTAAAAGATACCTTTACTTGCTTTCCCTTTTAACATGCATCACAAAATTTATCTTTTTCAAATTTAAGATTTAGAAGTCCAATTACTAGCTCTTTTGAGACTAACTTATTCAAGTGATCCATATGAATATGACCAATCCTTCTATACCATAACCATGAATTATCTTCCTTACTCATAAAGAATTTAGTATCATTTGAGAATATATCATCAAGGCTAATCATGTATATGTTATTTATCATATGATCAACAAACTTAACTTGCTCATCATCTTTTCCTTCAATTATGCAACAATTTGAATCAAATATAACTTTATTTCCTTTATCATATAATTGACTAATGCTAAGAAAATTATGTTTAAGCCTTTCAACAAGTAAAACATTATCAAAAGAAGAGGAAGGAATTTTACCAACTTTGCCAACTTTAAAGATCTTTCCTTTGTTGTTGTCACCATATGTTACATGTCCATTCTTCTTGGAGACAAGGAAGGAAAACTTGGAGCCATCTCCGATCATGTGCTTGGAGCAACTACTATCAAGATACTAACTTGAACTCTTGGCCTTCAAGCACATCTACAACACACATTCAAATTTTAACCTTTGGTACCTAAATTTTCTTGGGTCTTTGTGTATTAGATTTAGGCAATGTGTCCTTAGGGACCCAAACAACTTTAGTCCCAACTTTGGTGTTTATGTCCTTCCTAACATTGTATGTTGAGAAACTATACCCTTTTCTACCACAATGAAAGCATTTCATAAAGGGGCTACTTAATGTACTTGAGGAAACAAAGATTCTTGAGAAACTTTTGTTGGTTATGGACATTATACCCTAAACTATCCTTCTAGAAAACACATCTTTGTTTCTCTAGCAACACATTCAAGTTATCTCTTCTAAAAGTAAATTTTTCAATAGTGTTTTTTAAGTCCTTAATTTCATTTTCAAATGCATTACATAATGAATAAGATTAGGGTGTAGGTGCATTATCATGTGAAGAATAAATCATGCATGATGAATTAGCATCAATAAGTCCTAAGGTCTTATCCTCAATTTTGAGCTCATTAATCTCCTTATTTAAAATAGAAACTTTGTTTATCAATAAGGAGGTTGTTTTGTTAGAAAATAAAATCATTTTTGTGAATCTCATGGATTCATCATGCAATTCTTCAAAAGCATCTTGTAATTCACTATAGGAAGGTAAGGAATCTAAGTTTGAAGAAGTTACTTCGGTTTCACTCTCTTCTTCTTCTTTTCCTCTAGCCATGAGACATAGATGGGCTTCTTCATTTTCTAAACTATCGGTAGAATCCATATCATTATCCTCTCATGATATGTAGGCTCTCCTTCCTTTCTTTTCTTTAGAAGGTCTTTTCTCAAACTTCTCCATCTTCTTTTGATACACGAGACATTCCATCTTCATGTGTCTTAGTTTTTCGCATTCATAGCATGTTGGAGTAGATGAGGTTCCGTCCCCTTTACGATAGGTCTTCTTAGGAGAGAAAGGTGACCTTCTTTGAATTCCTTTCTTCTTAAGGAATCTTCCAAACTTTCTTATAAGGAGACTAAGATTCTCCTCATTTAGCTCAAGGTTCTCATCTCCATCATCTTCTTCATCATCTTCAATTGTGAAAGAGGTGACTTTGAGTGTAATTCTTTTTTTCTTCTTATCATTCTTCTCATTTTGATTGAGTCTATTTAGCTCTAATTCATGGTCTTGGAGCTTCCCAAATAGAGTGGCTAATGTCATTTTTGATAGATTCCTTGACTCCGCAGTAGCCGTCACTTTGGGGTCCAATTCTTATTCAAACACCTCAACACTTTGTTAATAAGATATTCATTAGGAAAAGTTTTTCCTGATGAAGCAAGATGATTTACAATATGAGTGAACCTTTTTTGCATTTCTTAAATGTTTTTTCCTTGATTCATTCTAAATAGTTCATATTCATGAGTGAGAGTGTTTATCCTTGATCTTTTTACCTCACTTGTGCCCTCATGGGTTACTTGCAAGGTATCCCACATTTCTTGGGCAGTTTTACAATTTAACACCCTAAAGAATTTATCATACCCCAAAGATGTGGTAATGATGTTCTTGGCTCTTAAATTGTATTGAACTTTCTTTTTGTCCTCATTGGTCCATTCACTTCTTGGTGTATTGGTTCTTACACCATCAACCATACATGTGGGAACAAATGGGTCATTTTCAACGGCATCCCACACATCAAGATCAATAGCTTCAATAAAAATTTTCATCATTTCTCTCCAATAGGCATAACCATCCCCATTGAAATAGAGGGCCAATTTATGGAAGAACTTTCGGAAGAAAAACCATTTGAAGTCATCACTTCTCTTGAAGCTGCTAAGCTCTTTACATAATAGTCTAGCTCTGATACCACTTGTTACCAAATGGCCTCGATACTCAAGAGGGGTGAATTGAGTTTGTAAAATATTTTCGTAAATTTTTTACAAAATGTTTGATTATCAATTTTCGTTGAAACTATTGATTGATAGAGCTCACTCACAAATAAAAGACCCAAGCAAGAAAGTATTCAAGCAAGCCAATAAAATAGTGCACAAAAGTAAAGGAGTAGAGTTTAGAAGATCAAACGCAAAGTTTATCCTAGTTTAGCCACCAATCCACTTGCGGCCTACGTCCAGTCCTCAAGTAATCACCCGAGATTCCCACTATATCTTCAAACTTCAACAGGTACTTGTAACATTTACAAACTAGAGCACTCAAGACACTTTGAGATTCTTCACCCTTTGTACTTGAGCCGTAATAACAAAGGGATACATCACCCTTACAAATTCTTTGAGGGATACTTCACCCTCTTTACAGATTCAACAAAGTATAGATGGAATGAAACTCTCGTAAGAGTGGACAATACAAATTGAAGTTCTATGGGTATCAAGAATTCACACACTTATAACTCAAAATAGGGGTTTAGAGAAAATGAATGTGAAAGACGAATTTAATGCTCAAGAATGACTTTCAGATAGTTCTCCAACTTGTTTTCCCAACTATTTTCATTTATAGCCCAAACCAATTAATAGTTGTTGGTGGTTGTTAAGGGTATTAAATGCTCTCAATAGAGCCGTTGGGATATTTTTCTATTTTCCTAGATAATCGGTCATTGATTTCCAATAACTGGTTATTTGGTTTAGCATAACTGATTATGGGAAAAGGCATAACCGTTTATGAGTCTTTTAAAAATAAAGATGTGCCTCTGACTTTCATAATAACCAATTATGGGAATTCCATAATCGGTTAGGAGCTTTTGAAAAACATAAAATGAAGCTCCTAAATTAGTGAATAACCGGTTATGAGAAAACCATAATCAGTTATTCCTTCCAAAAAATGTTTTGTTGCACTTTTAACTTTGGCAAATAACCTATTATTGAACAGTAATAACCTATTATTGGTTTGTCAAGAAAAACAATATTTCTAAGGATTTTGCAACCAAAAATTCCCAAAATCTTTTAAAACTTTCTAAAACCATTTTGCTCAAACTTAAACACAATTTTCACAAGTATAGATTATGATTTTGCAAAGCCATTTAAGTTGAGTAAAAACTAAGAAATGAGTTTAGTGTGATTCCTAAATACCTTTACACAAGATCTAAGTCCTAAATGCTAAACTTGAAGATTCTTGGGACTTTGATCATTGCACTACCATTCCTTTCTTGTTTGTTATTATCAAAACCATTGTTTTAGTCAATGTCAATCACAATTTTGCCTCATTTGAAGATATATCATCAAGGCTAATCATGTATATGTTACTTACTCTATGACCAATAAACTTAACTTGCTTGTCATCTACTCCTTCAATTATGCAACAATTTGAATCAAATATCAATTTATTCCCTTTGTCACATATTTGACTAATATTAAGCAAGTTATGTTTAAGTCATTCAACAAGAAAACATTATCAATAGAGGAGGAAGGAATTTTACTAACTTTGCCAACACCAAGAATCTTTCCTTTTTTGTTGTCTCCATAGGTTACGTGTCCATGCTTCTTATAGACTAGGAAAGAGAACTTGGAGTCATCTCTAGTCATGTACTTAGAGTAACCACTATCAAGATACCAATGTAAGCTCTTAGCCTTCAAGCACCCCTACAACACACACTTAATTTTTAACCTTTGGTACCCAAATTTTCTTGGTTCCTTGTATGATAGTTTTGGACAAAGTGCCCTTGGGAACCCAAACCATCTTAGTGCTTACTTTGTTGTTCTTTCTTACATTGCATGTGGATGACTATGCCCTTTCTTTCCACAATAAAAACATTTAATGAAAGGACTACTTGATATACTTGATGGAACAAAAAAGATATTATAAAGCTTTTATTAGTTTTTGAGATTATACTGTAAACCAGTCTTTTCAAAAATATATCTTTGTTTCCCAAGCAATATATTCAAAATTTTCCTTCCAAAGGTAAATTTAGAAACGGTGTTTTTCAAGTCCTCAATATCTTTTTCAAAAACTTTACATGAAGAGCAAGAAAAGGATGTAGATGTATTCTCATGAAAAGAACAAGTCATGCATGAAGAATTAACATCAATTAGTCTAAGGGTTTCATTTTCAATCTTAAGTTCCTCAATTTCCTTGTTTAAGATGGAAATTTTGTTTTCTAATATGGAAATAGTTTTCTTTGATGAGGAAACAAGTTTAGCAAGTCTCATAGATTCATCATGTAATTCTTCAAAAGCATCTTACAATTCATTATAGGAAGGAGAACAGTCAAGGTTTGAGCACATTACCTCCATGTCATCTTCATCTTCCTCTTCTCCTCTAGCCATAAGACAAAGATGAGCTTCCTCATTGTGAAAGCTATCTATTGAGTCCACATCATTGTCATCTCATGCTATATAGGTTCTTCTTCCTTTCTTATCCTTTGAATGCCTCTTCTCAAACTTCTCCACTTTCTTTTAGTAGATAGGACACTCTATCTTCATGTGTCTCAACTTTCCACATTCATAGCATATGGAGTGGATGAAGTTCATTCCCCTTTGTGATAGGTCTTCTTTGGAGGGAAGGGAGGTCTTCTTTGAGTTCCTTTCTTATTGAGGAATTTTCTAAATTTCTTCACAAGAAGGCTAAGGTTCTCGTCATTGATCTCAAGATTCTCTAAGTCATCTCCATCATCTTCATCATCATCATCAAGTATGAAGGAAGTGGCCTTAAGAGCAATTCATTTTTTCTTTTTGTCAACCTCCTTATGTTGATTGAGTCTATTCAACTCCAATTCATGTTCTTGAAGCTTTCCAAAGAGTATGGCTAGGGTCATAGTAGAGAGATTTCTTGATTCTGTAATAGTCATCACCTTTGGTTGTTAATTCCTATTCAAACATTTCAACACTTTGTTAATAAAATCTTCATTAGGAAATGTTTTTCCTAATGAAGCAAGATGGTTACCAACATGAGTAAATCTCATTTGCATTTCTTAAATGTTTTCACCTTAATTCATTCTAAAAAGCTTATATTCATGAGTGAGAATGTTTATTCTTGATCCTTTCACTTCACTACTACCTTCATGGGTGACTTGGGAAGTGTCCTACATCTCTTGCGTTGTTTTACAATTTGAGATCCTAAAGAATTCATCATATCCCAAGGCTGTGGTGATGATATTTTTAGCTCTCAAATTGTATTGAACCTTTCTCTTATCCTCATCGGTCCATTCACTTCTAGGTATATTAACTCTTACACTATTAACAAGGTGTGTAGGGATAAAAAGACCATTTTCTATAGTATCCCACACATCTAAATCAATAGTTTCAATAAAAAATTTCATTCTTTCTTTCCAATAAGCATATTCATCACTGTTGAAAAAGACGGATCTATTTATAGAAGCATCCTCCAATAAAAAATGATTTGAAGAAGTTATCTCTCCTCCTAAAGTTGTTAAGCTCTTTACACAAGAGTTGAGCTCTAATACCACTTGTTACCAAGTGGCTTCAAACTCAAGAGGGGGTGAATTGAGTTTGTAAAATATTTTTTCAAACTTTCCAAAAACATTTATTTATCAATTTTTATTGAAGCTATAAATTGTTAGTGATAAGTAGATAGCTGAGGATGAACACTTCTCACACCAAGAAACCAACAAAGATGTAAAATATTCAAGAAAGCATATAACAAAAAAAGCTCAAATGTAAAGGAGATAGAGTAAAGAAAAGCAAAATCAAGATTTATACTGGTTCAGTCACTCCTTGTGACCTACATTCAATCCTCATATATACCCGAGATTTATCCACTAAACTTCAAACTTCAACAAGTGTTTGCAACCTTTACATTCAAGAGCACTCACAACACCTTTGGGATACCTTACCCTTTTTTTCTCTCTTGAGGGATACCTTACCCTCTTACAAAGGAAATCAAATGAATAAAGGAATGAAAACTCTCACAAGAGTGGTTATACAAATTGAAGCTTAAGATGTAGAAAGATTATCACACTTTTAGCTCAAAAACAAAGTAATATCAATGAGGTCTATAAAAGTTCGTAATAAATGCTCAAGAGACTCTTTCATATTGATATCCAATTTCTCTTGAGTCCCCAATGACTTGTATTTAAAGCCCAAGTTACTAAAGAGCCATTGGGAGTGAGTTGGTAGCATTTAATGCGAGCTACTAGCCGTCATTACTACTTTTAAAAACCTAGATAATCGATTATTGAAACCCCATAATCGATTATTTGTGAGATAGCACAAAATGTTATGTTTCAGAAACTTTAATAATTTATTATTCATAAAGGATAATCGATTATTGGCATTTAATTTGACAGTCACAAAAAGAACTTTTTAACTCAATAATCGATTATTGAGGGATAATTGATTATTGCTTAGAAGATTAAAAACCATGACATTCTGACTTTTGCTAATCGATTATGGGATTACAGTAATCCCATAATCGATTATTTGACTTAAAACCCAAAATAGGGCATTCTGTTGAGCCTAGATAATTGATTATGGCAAGCTCATAATCAATTATTTGACTTCAAGCAGCTTTAAAAAACTTAGCCATTTTAAGCCAAATGCCTCCAATTGTTCCAACATACTTTCAAGCACTTAAAAGCCATTTCACTTGATATAAAAACATTTTTAACAACTTGAAAACATATTAATTCATTGAGTGCTATCATGTGTTTTTTAAAAATGGATTTAGAGCTTAATTGTGAACCTTTTTTACTTTTACATAAGATCTAAGTCCTATAACTAGTCTTGAAGATTTTTGGACTTGATCTTGCAAACATCTTCTTGTTTGTGATCATCAAAACCATTGTTGATTACCAATTACAGTGCCCTTTCCAAATCGCTTATGCAATCTAACCAATTAAAGTTATGCTCTCTATAAAGAAATTTTCTTGGTCTTTAAAAGCATGTATGCATCCCATAAACCATTCATTAAATTTGGAAACATTTTATGTGGTTGGTTAACATTGGATATTAGCACCGAACCACACAGCTTTCGTCTAAAGGCATAACAAAAGAGCGTGTTCCAGAGGATCATGCACCATATGACAAATAAGGAAAAAGGGATCCTGAACTAATCACTCTCTATGTAAATTATCCTTAGTTGGAATAACATTATGACACAAGAAGCAAAAGAACGATTTAATTTTTTGTGAGACATTCATACTCAAGTATTTTTCTATATAGAAGAGTCCATTTGAAAAGAAGCAGAACTAGTAGGACCAATACTTTCATTTCCTTTTTTGGGGATATGGTATCCTGTTTTGACACTGTAAGCACTAGATTTAGTGAAAGGCCAGATTAAGATATTTGGTCTTTGTAGCTTCCTAACAGGGGTCTGCAAAACTTTGATGGCTAGATTATGAGGTAGGATAGATCTTACCTTTATCACATACCATTCTTTTGTACTACTATCTATGAGAACATTCACCTTCCTGTTTTAAACATCATTCAGGTGCTGAAGTGATTCTTAGCTTGAAATCCATAAGTCTACCCCAAAGATCAATTGTAACATAATCACCTATTATTAGCCACCTACCATGTGATTTAAGATAGTCCCATCCTTGCAGGATACTTGTCCAAACACAAGTATAATTCCTAGGTCTCGTAGCATCTAAAAAGTTATGATTAGGAAAATATACCCCTTTTAGGACTATGACCTATAGTGCATTAGGGTTATTAAATGTTCTCCAAGCTTGTTTAGTTAATAAAGATGATTTAATATAAGTGAAATCTTTAAAACCCATTCCTCCTTCACTTTTACTCTTAGAGATGTAGGCCTAACTTTTCCAATGTATTGTCTTGTCCTTACCACTTCTTCTCTACCAAAATCTTGTTATCTAAGCACAAAGGGAAGCACAATAAGACTTTGAGAATCTCACTATTGACATTGCATAGGATGGAATGGCCTATATCATAGCTTTAATCAACACTTCTTTTTCTGCTTGGTTTAGGAGTTTCTCTTTCTAGCCCTCCACTTTAGCAATAACTCTCTATCTTTGACCTATGACAAGGTCCTTGCTTTAGATCTTCCACACTCCACAAGGACAACCAAATATTTTACCTAGAACATCCAAAATCTGCATATTTAGAATAGATGAAATATGAGTCCTTTTATTATGAGCAACATATTTACCAAACATGAAGCTAGACTTGTCCACATTGATTATTTGTCCAGATGCTAAAGAAAAGGTGTTCAACAAATTAACTTGCTGGTAGGCTTCCTCCATAATAGCTTTTGTAAATAATAGAGAGTCATCAACGAAAAAGGGGTAAGCAAGAATTGGAGAGTCCCTGGAGAGATGCACCCCTGAAACCAAGCCTTCTGCAACACATTTGTTAATCATATGTGATAAGGCATCTATAACGAAGATGAAGACATAAGAGAACAATGGTTCCCTTTGTCTCAAACGTCGTTAAGGGCTAATAACCAGAATGAGATACCCATTTAGTTTAAACTTATAGGTCACCCCGAATACCATCTTTATGATCAAGCCTACCCAAAAAGCATCAAAACCATAACTTACATTCAAGCTTATCATAGGCTTTGTTCATATCCACTTTGATGGCAATGTTATCCCTCCCCCTTCTTGATTTGTTTTCTAGCACATGGAGAACCTTTCGGGCCACAATTAGGTCATCCTGGATTTATCTACTCTTCACAAAAGCACTTTGGTTATAAGAAATCATACTCCCTATGGCACTTTTCAACCTCATCACCATAATCTTAGAAAGTATCTTGTAAATAAAATTGTAACAACTATTTAGTTTAAAGTGTTTGACACTTTTCGGGCTATTAATTTTTGGCCCCAGGGTTACTAACGTTTCATTTACTTCCTTTGGGAGATTGCCATCTTTGAAAAAACCACAAATAGCTGCATATACCTTTTCTTGAATCATTTCACAATGATTTTGAAAGAAAAGCCCATCAATCTAGGCCTAGTGCTTTGAGGCTCCCCATGCTGTCCACCTCTTTTTTTTATCTCCCCAACAATGACTAAAGGACATAGTCTCTAATTTAACTCATTTGGGACTAATTTTAGGACAAATAATAGGCATGCTTCCATGTAACCACTAAACATCTTCACCTTTGACAAGTCTCACTAATTAATAGAAATAGGTGTCATGGTCCTCATTACCATATTTTGAAGCCTTATATTATTTTAGGCTCATCACAAAAATGGTTCAATTCTTATATTCATGAAGTGGCTAGTGTTTTGTTTAACTTAGATAACCATGTGCGAATTGACTAGAAAAGCATCAATCAAGAATACCAACGTCATCATCAAGGTATAACCAGTCCAATATATTAAATACTTAACATGGTGTCTTATCTATATCATGTAAAGATTGAGAGAATCCTATTGCTAAACAACAACAAAAAAAGAGAATAAATGATCAAATTTGTCCTTGAAAGACACCACCACCTTCACATTATCCCTGAAAGATAAAAATTCACCATAAGGTCCCCGAGAGATGCTTCTATCATTCAAGTCTAACATTAGTTGGGCACCGTTTGAATGCCTAGTTGGCATGTTAACTACATTTATGGTAAGTGACATGGCCAATGGAGAACTATGACGTGGCAATTGAAGCACTCGATTTCACAAATTATCCCTAAATCCCTTAATTTCAAAATTTTCCCATTTTCCTCTTTTCTTCTTCTCTATTACTTTCCCCATTCAATTTCACATCCATTTGCCTTCTTTGAATCGCTAGTCACCCTGGCTGACCTGACTGCCTCTCTATGTTGATGGCTCTACAATATCTTTCTCTCCTTCGACCCTCACCTCTGCCTCATCGTCCTTTCATTTGTCCCCTTCCTCTCTGCCCTCTACCTTTCCCACATTCTCTCCCCTTCTGATTCCCTTTCCCCTTCCATGGAAAACCCCTCCTTGTCACCATCCCCGACCTCTCCCACCCATCCATCTACCACATCCCGCTCAAGAAGCCCCATGCCACTACAACAAAGTCGTTTCGGCCCCACTCGAGCCCGCTTCTCACCGTGAAATCAACCAAGAGGGCTTGAATTATCAAGGTCGCGCTTCATTGTTACTTCATACAGATCTCTCAGATACCGAGCTTTTCAAAGCTCAAATTTTGCCAATTCGCGACAGGTTAGGCTAGTCAGGATTGCCCTTACAGGAGGGAGTTTGATAGAGGGGATAGGTTAAAGGGTTTAGAAATGGTTTGGCTTTGAAGGATGGTGATGGTAATGGTGAGATTGAGGAGGTTGTGGAAGAGATGGGGAACATGTATATTCAAAAAATAAAAATTGATTTTGATTCTTATTCTTAAGAGGCTAACAAGGGGAATTGGATGCTTTTGCTTTGGAAGATTCTACAACCAGTGTTGAGAATCTTGGGATACTACTTGTTGGCTCCCTTGAACTCTCAGGACGTTAAGGTTGCTACCTCTTTTACAGTGAGGTGTTTGTATGCTAGAGTGTCTCAAGATTTGGTGTGGAGGGTGATACTTGCACCTAGGCGTCTCATTCAGCTTGATAAGAGGGCCAGGGAGGCTGCTAAAGCAACAGCAACTGCTATTGTAAATGCATCCTCAAATGCTAACACGCCTGCTAAAGTCAAGAAACCTAAAATTCTATTGGTTGTAAAGGGAATGGGGCCTATGATGATAATGGTTCCTGTATAGTATGTTGGTGATGCATAATTTTTAATTGTTGCATTGCAAACCCAAGTGCAGGTTATCTCAAGTAATATATTTCTCGGGAGTCCGAGGTCGATCCACAGGGAATTGTTGAAGATTAATTAAAGTGAAGTGAATATTTTGTTACTACGATTAAAATTATTTACTTGGGTAAAAAGACTCACTCTTGGTAAATAAAATAAAGGTAAGATCAATTCCTTTTATAACTCAATTAGAATCCTCGCAACATGGAGGTTCCAATCGGAAAATAAAACATTAAAAGTTCAATTAAAATAATATACATAATTATATTATGTTTCTTAAAAATATTACCACCACTTATAAATGGGTTAAAGCATTCATTGTACAAATATTTTGTCTACAACAAATCAAGAACTCCGCTTTACAAAGATGGTTTCTAAATTATAAGAAATAAATTATAATACGTATAATAGTTACTAGAAAAATATAAATCATTTAAGCACAAGAGAAGAATAAATCTAACCTTACTTTATTACCAAGAGCTTCACCCTTTTACCCAAGTAAAATGAAACTTAGTTACTCATAGATAAGAAGAAAGAAAGAGAAAAGAAGAAGAAGAAGAACATGACTTTAATTTATAACAAAGGAAAATTACTACAAGAAAACCTAGTAACAAAATGGCATCATTTTGGTAACTAACACCTAACACCCTTAATGATCTGCCAAGGCCCCCTTTTATAGAGGATTAGAGATAAAAATGACAAAGGGACTGAGTCATTAGTGGTTTGATGAGTGGAAAATGAGTGAAAAATGCAAAATGACTTTAGGTGAGTGAGAAATTATGGAGATTCCTTGTCTTCGAAATCATGTAGCTCTGAAGTCATTGCATTCGTCATTTTTGAACCAAGTGGTCTTCATAAAAGTTATAGGCCTAAATCTTAGCTTTCAAATGGCTTTAGTTTGAGTCCAATATCGTTTCTCTAACTCTAGATACGTTCAAATTACTGAACACTGCCCAGGCCTAGTCACAGCTCCTCTGTTCTGACTTCTAAGCCCAATATCACCTTCAAGAAGTCTGATTCTGGAAAAGTGTTCAACATAAAAGTTGTAGATATTGGTCTTCACTATTCCACATCCAAATTTCAGCCCATTTTACAACTTATATCCCGAAATATGTGATGAACAGTACCCACAGGTTAAGCTGTCAGGAAAAACACTCTGGTTCTTGCTTCAATCCCAATTTGAGTTATCTACTCGTGTGATTAGGCCTTTGAGGTCTTCATGAAAGTTATAGAACTCTCTCTTATCTTTCAAATTCCACTATAATCACCTCCAAAGACCACCTACAGCCTAAGATATGACCCAAATACAAAAATAGTGTAAGATATGAATCATGCTGAAAAATTCAATTAAGTTCAATTTGAGTCCAAACTTACAAAACATAATAAAACTCAATCAATTAAGTACATAGAGAGTATAAATGACTAAGAATGAAAGCTTATTAATGTATCAAATATGTGATCATCAAACTCCCCCCACTTAGCTTTTTGGACTCCTGAGCAAAACACATAGGATCACTCACAAAAAAAAAAACGAAACAGACTCAAAAGCTAAACACTCTAAAAGACTCAATTTCTAATAATATTTAAAAATGAAGAGCAATCATTCAAGTAATCAAAACATTCATGAGATAACATATCTTCACTTCTCAAATCAACAAGCAAGGATATTTCAATTGAAAAGCATGAGTCAAGAATGATAGATTTTCACAAGATTCACTCTCAATCCCTCAAGTGTTTAAAAGGTAGGTATTTCACTCAATTCAACCCATGAAAATTACACTACCATAAGCTTGCTTATCTTCTACTTCTCCACTACTCAGAACACATGCACACACAAATCATGAGGACTTTATTCAAGGTTGTAATGGGGTCAAGGTAAAGGAGGAGGTGATATAGATATGACAAGTTAAACACCAGAGAATAAAAGAACATGAGAGCTGAGTTCAATTAACAAGCATGAAAATTCATCCCAACTCCACCTAATACAAATTCCCTTTACATATTCTTTTCCTTTCCTTTATTACCTTGTTGACCCTCTTCTTTTTATAATTTTTTTGATTGATTTTTTTTTTATTTTTTTTATTTTTTTGATTTTTTTTTTGATTTTTTTTTTTTTTTTTACAAAAAGAACATCATATATACATTTTTTTTAACCATTCTGCACACACACCCCCACACTTGTTCAAGAACTCATCGAATGACAAAACTAATGTTCTCTTATTCCCTAAGGTCAAGTAAGAACATGATTTTTCATTTAAGGCACATAATGAGTTCGAAACAAAGAATAGTCAAATAAGCTCAAAGGGGTTAAGCAAGGGGAAATAGGTCATTTCTAATGCTTTATGTTGCCAGGAATCAGAGAATTTCCAAGAAGTCATAAGAGTGCTTGATATCATATTGAGACAACATGCTGCTAAACAAGGCTGGCTATTTGATTAAAGTAGCTATTTGAAGAAAAATGCCCCAATCATATTTATGTATGCATATGAAAATGTAGTCTCAAAAAGAATCAAAGCAAGTTCTAGAGTAATAATTTCATGAGTGAGATTCACACAAGAAAGAAAAGAATGGTACAAATGTTCAATCCATTCATCAATAGGCTCAAAATCTCACAAGGCATAATTCTATCATTCTTAGTCCATCAATTCAACATCCAGAACCAAGCATGTGAATTTTAAGAAAGAAGACAATTTACTCAATCATGCAAATTTCCCTAAATTTGAATTGCTAGTTCCACATAAACTAGTTACTACCCCAATTAATCCTTACTCTGCCACCAATTTTTGATGCGTCTCAAGAGTAAATAATTTACTCTTTACTCTGCCATCCCTAATTACTTTTGTTGTTAATAAATTGATGACAAACACAACAAACATATTAACAAACACACTTTTGAATTTTTTTTTTGGGTTTTTTTTAATATAAACACAATAAACATATTAACAAACATACTTCCTAATTATTATTTTTTTTGGGTTTTTTTTTTACAACCATCCTTCCCCCAACCAGATCACAACATTGTCCTCAATGTCAAAACATAGATAGGAAAAAGGATAGAATATATTACCTGTTGCTGCAATTACTGAAAAGAAAAACCTCACACAAATCAGAAACAAAGTATGATAAATAAAACTAAAGGTTGTAATTATTTAAATAGTTGGAGTGTCTTGGCTGGCTTTCTTTTCATTTTGCTTCCTTCACCACTTCCTTCATCGCTTCCTTCGGACCAATCTATCTGAGCTGTTACTGGATCAGGTTCATAAACAAAAGCTTCTAATATATCAATCAACTCATCAACAGTAGAAGCAGAGATAAGGAGTCGTCTTACAGAAGGTGTGACAAATTTCTGTTCCACAGCATGGTCAACAAAAGATAATAAATTATCAAAGAAATTATTAACATTCAATAAACCTATGGGTTTATGGTGGATGTTCAATTGGGCCTAAGAGACAACTTGAAAAACTTCTTCCAAAGTACCAAAACCACCAGGTAAGACAATGAATGCATCAGAGTTTTCAAGCATCACCTTCATTCATCCATGCATAGATGATACCTGAATTTTCAGTCCAATTGTCTTTCCAACGATGTTCCTTCGAGTAAAAGGTTCAGGAATGACACCTAAAACTTGACCACCTCTTATATGTGTAGAAAGTGATACAGCCCCCATTAACCTAATGCTACCTCCCCCATATACAACACGAATGTTCCTCGCAGTAAGTGTTCTACCATCAGTGCTTGCTGCGTTTACAAACTCTAAGCCTTTCCCATAACTTGTCCCACAAAATACACAGATACTGACAAATCTACGAACAGAAGAAGAAGCTCCCTCCATTTCTACACTCACACTCTCTTTGAATGATTATGAGTTGCAGGAAAGTGAAGAAAATGGAGTGTTTAAATAGGGAAGAGAATAGAAAAAGTAATAATAGCTCCTATACAGGTAGGTTGGCTGGTGTCAGAAAAGTTTAAAATTTAAAATTAATAAAAAATAATAATAATAATAATAATAATAATAATTTTTTTTTGTTTTTTGTTTTTTGTTTTTTTTTTTTTGTTTTGTTTTGTTTTTTTTTTTTGACTTCAAGAAAACCATCAAGGTAAAGAAGTCTAGAAACCCCGAAGGATCCCATCCAAAGGATCGTCTTCCAAAACCAAAATTCAACAAAATCATACAAAGATAAAATAATAATAACAAATAATTACATACCTTTATGTACGGGTTTCATGGCGAGATCTTTATACTGCGCACACATGAGTGCAAGATAATACCAAGACGGCTCACCAATCTGGGCATTCTTCTCCCTCCCGCTTGTGGGATATTTTGGATTGAGCTACGACGCCACTAATTAAAGTGCGTAAATCTGATAGCTACCACCAATGACCACAGCCAGTGAGAGGTCGCTGAAGAGCCCATGGCATTAAATCACAGGATTCAGCTCAGAGGCATTGTCACACGAGAATGCAAACACGGGACGCTTCTTTCTGTCCATCAGCAAGCAGAGCCTTTGGTTAAAACCTGGGAATGCTTGTGCGGCTCTCTACAGAGCATAGCACACGAATCTTATTTACCGACCAGCGTGCGAAGGTCCACCCGAGTCAATGACGGGTCTGCCACTCCACTGGCAAGGGCTCCTAATCTAATTAAAGACCAAGTACAACCGAAGTTTTGCCCTTTTTTATTCTTTTTTATTTCATTTTTTTCTCTTTTTTTTTTTTTTTTTCCTTTTTTTTTTTTTAAAAAATGTACAAGATAATATATACATGTTGTTGTGATTGTGGCTCACATCTTCCTCTGGTTTCACGTCTAGAAATGTCTTAAACGCCTTCTATGAGTCGAGGATAAGCTTCCCATCCAATTTTCTTATAAATTAGCAAACGGGGTCTTTTTGAGTCAGATTCCCAAGACTATAACGCTCTTGCTCGTCCTTGAAGAGATTCCACAAACTAAGAAGTTCACGCTGCACAACTCCACAAGAATGCGTCTCAAGAGTGAATAAGATATTATCTAATGACTCCTTACTCAGTCCATTCTTAATGAAGAATATTTTATCTTCTCTGTTTACGGAAACCATCCCCAAAGAGTGACATCACGTGTTGCAATTCCATCGTGCACACTTGTAACAAACTTTCATTCTTTTTGCTCTTCTCCTTTTTGAAAATGAACTTTTACCAAGACCAGGCATGTATGGGACAAATGAATCTGAAGATTCACCAGCTAAACGAACCTTTGCTTCGATTATTCAGCGTATATCTTCTGGGATGCCCTTATACATTAACAATCTCAGTCTTTCACACCTAGCTTCATAGACTTTTGTTAGAGCATTTAGAGGGAGAGAAGGAAAATGTTTTCTTAGATTTGAGAGAATGACATCCATTTTAAAAGGAGAAGAATTCAGTTATTATGGGAAACTGAAAAACAAATCGACTTGAGAGTCACGGAGTACCGTTATCCGCCATTTAACCAGGAACACAAAGAACTGCAAAAAGAAAGAAACAACATTAAAATAAATTCTACTCATAACAAGGATTAGAAAGAGAAATGGATTCTACCTCAACAACTTGATATTCCAGAAATGGTTTGAGTATTTGTCCATTGACCTTAAATACAATACCATTCCTAGGATTCTCAATATCTATGGCCCCATAAGAATACACATGTTTGACAATATAAGGACCAATTCACCTAGATCTCAATTTTCTAGGGAATAGGTGAAGACGAGAATTATAAAGCAGAACTTTTTGACCAATTTCAAAAGTTTTTCTCAAAATTGATTTGTCATGAAAAGCTTTTGTTCTAGCTTTATAAATCTTTGAGTTTTCATATGCATCATTTCTTAATTCCTCAAGTTCATTCAATTGCAATTTGCGTAACTTGAAAGCATCATCAAGACTTAAGTTGAAAGCTTTAATGGCCCAAAATGCTTTATGCTCCAATTCTACAGGCAAATGACAAGGTTTTTCATAAACTAACCGATAGGGAGACATGCCCAAAGATGTTTTAAAAGCAGTACGGTAAGCCCAAAGTGCATCGTTTAGTCTTAAAGACCAATCTTTACGATTTGGGTTAACCATTTTTTCCAAAATTTGTTTAATCTCCCTATTTGCTAATTCAACTTGTCCACTTGTCTGAGGATGATAAGGGGTTGCAATTTTGTGGGTAATGCAATATTTCTTCATTAAAGATTCAAATGATTTATTGTAAAAATGTGTTCCCCCATCACTGATGATAGCTCGAGGAATTCCAAATCGACTCAAAACATTTTCTTTTAAAAATTTTAGAACAGTTTTATGATCATTGTGCCGACATGGAATCGCCTCAATCCATTTTGAGACATAATCAACTGCAACCAAAATGTACACAAATCCAAAAGATGATAGAAATGGACCCATGAAATCAATTCCCCAATAATCAAAAATTTCAATGACAAGGATAAGGTTCAAAGGCATCATATTTCTTTTAGAAATGGACCCCAATTTTTGACAACTTTCACAACTTTTGCAAAAAGTATAACTGTCCTTGAATAAAGTGGGCCAATAAAATTCATAATGCAAGATTTTCGCAGCTGTTTTCTTTGAAGAAAAATGACCTCCACATGCTTCTGAATGACAAAATTTAATAACACTACTTACCTCATTGTCAGGTACACATTTCTGAAAGATTTGATCAGGACAATATTTGAACAAATATGAGTCATCCCAAAAGAAATTTTTCACCTCAATCAAAAACTTTTTTCTGTCTTGGTGTGTCCACTGAGGTGGCATCTTACCTGTTACAAGAAAATTGACAATGTTAGCAAACCAAGGCATGGAATTGACAGAAAATAAAAAATCATCGGGAAAAGAATCATTGATAGGTGTGCTATCAAAAGATGAGCTTGTTATCAGCCTTGACAAATGATCTGCAACAACATTTTCGGCTCCTTTCTTGTCTTTTATTGTGATGTTAAATTCTTGAAGCAACAAGATCCACCGTATCAACCTAGGTTTGGCATCCTGTTTAGACATTAAATATCTAACAAAGAACATGATCAAGTGAAAACAACAGTGGATGAACTAATTAAATAAGCCCAAAATTTATCCAATGCAAAAATTACAGCAAGTAGTTCTTTTTCAGTAGTGGTGTAATTCATTTGTGCACTATTCAAAGTTCGACTTGCGTAATAAATTACATGAGGCTTACCTTCCTTTCTTTGGCCTAAAACAGCGCCAACAGCAAAATCACTAGCATCACACATCAACTCAAAAGGCAAAGACTAGTCAAGAGATTGCATGATAGGAGCAGAAGTCAAAAGATCGATTAAATTTTCAAAAGATTTTTGACAATCTTGAGTCCAATCAAATAGTGTATCTTTTGTTTGAAGATTACATAAAGGTCTAGATATGGCACTAAAGTCCTTTACAAATCTTCTGTAAAATCCTGCATGTCCTAAAAAGGAACGAACTTCTCTGACTGTTTTTGGGAAAGGCAAATGAGCAATTAATTCAACTTTGGCCTTATCAACTTCAATTCTCTTAGAAGATATCACATGACCTAACACTATTCCTGAGGTAACCATGTAATGACATTTTTCCCAATTTAACACAAATCCTTTTTCTTCACATCTTTTAAGAACTTTTTCCAAATTATCAAGATAATTTTCAAAAGAATTTCCAAAAACTGTCAGATCATCCATGAAAACCTCTAAATAATGTTCAATCATGTCACTGAAAATACTTAGCATGCATCTTTGAAAAGTTGCCGGAGCATTACAAAGACCAAAAGGCATTCTTCTATATGCAAAAGTGCCAAAGGGGCAAGTAAAAGTGGTCTTTTCTTAGTCCTCTAATGCAATTGGTATTTGATTATACCCTGAATAACCATCAAGAAAACAATAGTAGGGATGTCCTGCTACTCTTTCTAGAATCTGATCAAGAAATGGCAAAGGGAAATGGTCTTTCCTAGTGGCTGCATTTAATTTTTTGAAATCAATACACATACGCCAACTAGATGAGACTCGGGCAGGTATTAATTCTCCTTTTTCATTTTCAACCACTGTTATTTCAGATTTCTTAGGTACAACTTGTGTAGGACTTACCCACTGGCTATCAGAGATAGGATAGATAATTCCAACATCAAGTAATTTAAGAACTTCAGCTCTAACTACCTCTTTCATATGTGGATTTAATCTTCTTTGAGGTTGTTGAGATGTTTTAGCATTATCCTCTAAATGTATTCTATGTGTACAGGTTAATGGATTAATGCCTTTTATATCCTTTAATGTCCATCCAATTGCATTTTTATGCCTTTTAAGTACTTCTATCAACTTACCTTCTTGTTCTTTGGTCAAGGATGAGGAAATTACCACTGGAGAGCTTTGTTCTTCTCCCAAAAATGTGTACTTCAACCCATCAGGTAATGGCTTCAGTTCCAGTGTGGGTACTTTTTAATGGGTATCATCATTCATGGATTTTAACTCTTCGAATCTTGGCTTCCTTCCTTTGTATTCCATTTCCTATGTACAGTCAAGCAAAGAGCATATTTCAGAAATATCATCATCTAATTGTGTAGCTGAATCAAATGAATTAATTAAACAGATTTCTAATGGGTCAGAAGAACTCCTAATTTGAAGATGATCATCTATAATGGCTTCGATCCTTTCAATCTCTTCCTTTTCATCATAAACTTCTTGTGGTTGCTTGCACGTGTTGAAAACATTAAGCTCCAGTGTCATATTTCCAAAAGTTAGCTTCACCACTCCATTTCTGCAATTTATCAAAGCATTAGATGTTGCTAAAAATGGGCGACCCAAAATAACAGGAACTGACTTAGAACTATCAACCATAGGTTCAGTTTCCAAGACAATAAAATCCACAGGATATATGAATTTATCAACTTGTACTAACACATCTTCGACTATTCCTTTTCAAATTTTAATTGATCTATCAGCAAGTAGAAGAGTTACAGAAGTTGGTTTTAACTCACCAAGGTTGAGTTGCTGATAAACTGAATATGAAAGCAAATTAACACTAGCACCAGGATCAAGTAAAGCTCGTTCAATTTTATGTTCACTAATAATGCATGAAACTGTAGGATAACCAGGGTCTTTATATTTCAACTCATTATTGTTTTGAATAATGGAGCTTACCTGTTCAGTCAAAAATGCATTCTTTTTCACATTATGTTTCCTTTTAACAGTGCACAAATCTTTCAAAATTTTGGCATAATAAGGAATCTGCTTGATAGCATCTAATAGAGGAATATTGACCTTCACTTGTTTAAAGATTTCAAAAATGTCACTGTTATGATTCACTTTACTTGAATTGTTTAATGCTTGAGGAAATGGGGGTGAAAACGAGGGTTTGATCTCCTTTTGGCTAGGTGGCTGATCAACTCCTTCCTCATCTTTGGGAATTGACTCATCATCTTTCTCAAAAAGTTCAGGAATTTGTTTTTTAACAACCTTTCCACTCCTAAGAGTTATCACTGAGTTGACTTGATCTATTTTTTGACTTTCTGAACTACCTTCATTTAGGCTAAACTGACCCTTAGGATTTGGTTGAGGTTGAGAGGGAAACTTTCCTTTCTCATGAATAGCAAGTGCAAAAGAAAGTTTAGCAAGAGTGTCTTTTATGTCAATCATGGTTTGATTGTTGTGGTTATTGATGGCCTCTTGTTTTTCCATGAATGCATGCAATGTTTCTTCAAGATTTTTCCTATATGGAGGGACATAGGGTGCATATCCTTGAGGATTTTGAGAATCTTGTTGTGCCTGAGGAGGTGGTGGTTGCATGAATTATGGCTGGTTGCTATTCCTCCAACTGAAGTTCGGGTGATTTCTCCATCCCGGATTGTATGTATCTGAAAAAGAAGAAGTGAATGGCTTTTTAAAATTATTCATTGCATTTACTTGCTCATGCACAACTTCTTTAAAAATAGGAAGTTTTGGACATTCATTTGTTGAGTGTCCCAATTCATCACAAATGCCACAAATTTCTTCACTTCGCACAGATTTGATTTCTTTTACTTTCCCGGATTCCATGGCTTCAACCTTTCTAGCCAAACTAGCAAACCTTGCATTTAGATCTTCTTCTTGACTAAGATGATATTTTCCTTTACTAGCATTTGCAAGGTTAAATCTAATTGAATTTTCAGAAGGATTAGTATCATGCCAAGATTGAGAATTTTTAGCCAAATGGTCTAAATAGTCTAAAGCTTCTTCAGGTTCTTTATCAAGAAATTCACCATTGCACATTGTTTCTACAAATTGTTTAGTTTCGGGTGTTAACCCTTCATAAAAGAAGCTTATAGTGCGCCATTTTTCAAAATCATGATGTGGGCAAGAATTCAACAAATCTTTAAAACGTTGCCAACTTTGAAAATATGCTTCATTGGAATTTTGGGAAAAATTTTGGATTTGTCTTTTCAAAGCATTGGTTTTATGTGTTGGAAAAAATTTCTTCAAAAACTCACATTGCATTTCTTGCCATGTGCCAATTGATCTTGGTTTCAAAGTGTTAAGCTAAGTTTTTGCTTTATCTTTCAAAGAAAAAGAAAATAATTTAAGCTTAACAACCTCTTCAGTGCAAGTTTGATCATTAAAAGCAGTACATACTTCCTCAAATTCTTTTAGATGTAAATATGGGCTTTCAGATTCTAAACCATGGAAATTAGGAAGTAAAGAAATAATACCTGGCTTGAATCTAAAATTGTTGCCATTGAGTGGAAAGATAAAACATGATGGACTAGAATTTCGAGATGGTTGCAGATACTTACGCATAGTTCGCAACGGTTGATTTTCATGTTCATCATGCACACTTTCGTTTTCAGCCATTGTGCTTAATGTGTGTGATTGTGATTCAAATAAATTAATATGTAAAGTACCTGGATTAACTCTAACCAAACGACCAGAATTTAAATCACGATACCAATTAAGCATAAACAAGTAACTTACAATAGAAAATAAAATGTACAAGCTAGTAATATAAACTATACATTAAATATTAACAAAGGTGTGGTATAAACCAACCACCAAATATATATTAACACTTAGTAAATAAATATTAACAAAGGTGTGGTATAAACCAACCACCAAATAAGTTAATAAGCATAAAAAATTAAAAAGTTAGTATACGAGATAAATTAAAATGTTAGAAGCGAGATAAAGTAAAAAGTTAGATAGTTAGTAAGAGAGTTAGTAAGTTAGTAAACAAAAAAATGACAGAAAATAAATACGAAAAATAAAGTACAAAAAAAAAAAAGGGAGAGTTACCCCACTAAGTTAAAATGTACAAGAAAATAAAATAGAGAATTACCCCCACTATACAGAAATTAAAATGCAGAAAATAAAGTGCAGAAAGTAAATTACAAAAAAAATAAAATAAGTAAAAGGGAGAGATTCCCCCACTAAGTTAGTACGTAAAATAAAAGGGAGAGGTTCCCCTACTAGTTAGTATGTTAGTATATATACAAATTTTTACACCAGAAATTCAGTCTTCAAATCAAGTCCCCGGCAACGGTGCCAAAAACTTGATGCACAATTTTTAATTGTTGCATTGCAAACCCAAGTGCAGGTTGTCTCAAGTAATATATTTCTCAGGAGTCCGAGGTCGATCCACAGGGAATTGTTGAAGATTAATTAAAGTGAAATGAATATTTTGTTACTGCGATTAAAATTATTTACTTGGGTAAAAAGATTCACTCTTGGTAAATAAAATAAAGGTAAGATCAATTCCTTTTATAACTCAATTAGAATCCTCGCAACATGGAGGTTCCAATCGGAAAATACAACATTAAAAGTCCAATTAAAATAATATACGTAATTATATTATATTTCCTAAAAATATTACCACCACTTATAAATGGGTTAAAGCATTCATTGTGCCAATATTTTATCTATAACAAATCAAGAACTCCGCTTTACAAAGATGGTTTCTAAATTATAAGAAACAAATTATAATACGTATAATAGTTACTAGAAAAATATAAATCATTTAAGCACAAGAGAAGAATAAATCTAACCTTACTTTATTACCAAGAGCTTCACCCTTTCACCCAAGTAAAATGAAACTTAGTTACTCATAGATAAGAAGAAAGAAAGAGAGAAGAAGAAGAAGAAGAAGAAGAACATGACTTTAATTTATAACAAAGGAAAATTACTACAAGAAAACCTAATAATAAAATGGCATCATTTTGGTAACTAACACCTAACACCCTTAATGATCTGCCAAGGCCCCCTTTTATAGAGGATTAGAGATACAAAATGACAAGGGAGCTGAGTCATTAGTGGTTAGATGAGTAGAAAATGAGTGGAAAATGCCAAATGACTTTAGGTGAGTGGGAAATTATGGAGATTCCTTGTCTCTGAAATCATGCAGCTCTGAAGTCATTGCATTCGTCATTTTTGAACCAAGTGGTCTTCATGAAAGTTGTAGGCCTGGATCTTAGCTTTCAAATAACTTTGGTTTGAGTCTAATATCATTTCTCTAACTCCAGATACGTTCAAATTACGGAACACTGCCCAGGCCCAGTCACAGCTCCTCTGTTTTGAATTCCAAGCCCAATATCACCTTCAAGGAGTCTGATTCTGGAACAGTGTTCAATATGAAAGTTGTAGATATTGGTTTTAACTATTCAATATCCAAATTTCAGCCCATTTTACAACTTCTATCCCGAAATATGTGATGAACAGTACCCATAGGTTAAGCTGTCAGGAAAAACACTCTGGTTCTTGCTTCAATCCCAATTTGAGTTATCTACTCGTGTGATTAGGCCTTTGAGGTCTTCATAAAAGTTATAGAACTCTCTCTTATCTTTCAAATGCCACTAGAATCACCTCCAAAGACCACCTACAGCCCAAGATATGACCCAAATACAGAAACAGTGTAAGATATGAATCATGCTGAAAAATTCAATTAAGTTCAATTTGAGTCCAAACTTACAAAACATAATAAAACTCAATCAATTAAGTACATAGAGAGTGTAAATGACTAAAAATGAAAGCTTATTAATGTATCAAATATGTGATCATTAGTTGGTTAGCAGTTCAAGAGCATTTTATGTAGCTTAATATTGTAAGAATTCAGTTTTTATAATAGAATCTTGATAGTTGTGTTTTTTTTTCCTATATATATAAAGTGATTAGTTAGCTGCTTTAAATTTTTTTTCTTGGTCAAACTATAGTGTGCTTCACTTGTGTCCTTTGTTTTATTGTAATGCATGTGTTTGTGCAATTTCTATGTGGTGCGTTGCTTTGTCTTTGAATTATTTTTCTTCTCTGTAAAGATTGAGGAAATTGAATGACGTATTCTTTGTGATTCACCTATCAGTTTGGGAAATTTAGGCCCAAATTTATTTAGATAATTGGGAATGAGATGGTTAATTAGGGCAAAGATGCTTAATTGGGATAGGTGCTTTATTTGGTATCCTTAAATTTGAAAGGGTTTAGAATCCTTTCTTAGTTAGCCCAAATAAATTTAAACATATGTTTATTTTATGTCCAAGTCATCTTAAATTTTATATTTTGCTAAATGATCCTAAGGATTTCCTTAATAATTTTTGAAAGCTTAAGCCAATTATGTTAACACCCAAAGAAAATTTTAAGTTTCATTAACACCCCAAATAATCTCCCCTCTGGCAGTTTTCATTTCAATGGAGTTTGGACTAGTGGAAAGTAGTTCCTCCATAACATCAATTCTTCCTTTGACTACTGCACAATGAACAACAAGTCTTTCCTCCCAACCTTGGATAACACACAAGTCACAGTCTACTTTCAAGAGCTCAAGCATGATTTGAAGATGGCCATTAGCAGAGGCAAGGTGCAAGGGAGTGAAGCCATCTTGGTTGAGTTCATGCGCAAATTGCTTCCTCAAAAAAATAAGCTTTTCGTGTCGACAACAATTGTAACATTCTGAAAAAACATGTTAGGCTTGTAATTAGTTACAAAGGCAATATATTACTTGTTTGACATGTCAGTTAAGTTTTCTGACAAACTAGATTAGTTTAGGCACTTTGTTGTAACCCCAAGTGTAAAAAGTAGCCTAAAATAACCTAAATAGTAGCATAAATTGCTTAGTTAAGAAAAACAAATATGGATAATTTGTTTCTAAGTCACAAATGAGCTAAGTATGATGTAGTTAAAGTTTGAGGTTAATCGGAGTTAGTTTGGTATTTTTAGGCATACTAGTTGTGCATTTAATACCAGATTGACTACCAATAAATATGAAAAAATAGGAAACTGGTAAAACAAGATTTTTAATGAATCTTAATATTTATTTCAAATCTGTTGGAAGTTAGAAAACTGGATTTAGAGATATCTAAATGCTCTTAGCAAATCGAGAATTTTGCTATAAGTAAGTAGTAAAGTTTAACTTTGCTACTTCATAGCAGAAACCAAAAGAAAGAAAAGAAAGAAAAGAGAGAAAAGAGAAGAGAAACTGAAGAAAGGAAGAAAGAAGAGAAAAGGGAGAAGAAAGAAAGGAAAAAAAGGAAAGCCAAAGACTAAGCTTGAAGATCATCTCGTCGACAAGAGGTAGGGGTTATTAACCTTTAATTCCATCTTTTTTCCTAAACCATTCCATGGTTGAGGTTAAGTTTTTAGATGGAGAAAATAGGTTTTTAAAGAGTAAAATCTATTTTCTTTGCTTGAATCTCAGTTTCAATGGTTGGAAGTTGGTTATTTCAGCTATTTGGAATCAAGATTAGTGAATTTGTCAATAGACAAAGCTAGAAAGATGTTTAGTTGGAGTTAAGGTTAATAAGAAGTGAGTATGTGATTTTGATCATTAACTCAAGTTTGATGAACTAATAGGTTGTAAAAGTGTTACAATATGTTTAGAGGTTGTTAGTGCTGTATAAATCACCTAGAAACCATTTTTGGAAGATTGGGTCACTGCTTTGTTCCAATGGAACAATAATAGCAATCTGCATAATTATGAAAATTTGCTGATATGCGGTGAGTGCTCAGGTGCTCAGTGCAGAGCGCTCAGGCGCTCACAGACCAAAGAGTGATGTGCACAGCAGGCCATAAAGCGCTCAGGCCCTCGATGCGAAAGCGCTTAGGTGTGCGCCGTACAACAGAACAGAGCGATGCTCTGCCTAGTTAGCGGCTCAACATGTAGGTAATGAGTGTTCAGGCGCGTAGAACACCCAAGCGCTTAGGAAGGAGGCGCTCAAGCGCCCAAACACCAGAATCTTTATTTTGATGTTTTGAGTTACCCTACTTGTTAGGATTCTTTTCATATGCCTTGTGGAGTGTGTTGAGACACTAATATGGGTATTTCTTAGATAGAAAGAGCATATGCATACAAGGGAAAGTAAAGGAAAGGTTGTGCATCCATTAAGCATGGATTGCCATAGATGAAAGTTTAGTTCTTGAGCGACAAAGTGTTGCTTAAATATCACTTGAGAAGTGATAAGAAAGTGAGAAACAAGTATACAAGGTAGTTGGTAAGAGTTGAGTGCCATAGTGCCTAGTTGGCAAGGGTAAAATGCCATAGTGCATGAAATCTCTCAAAGAGATGAGGTAGAGCTAGTAATGCAAGGATAGAAAGTTTACTAAATCTAGTTGGCATTAGTTAAATGCCATAGTGTATGAAATGCTCTCACAGAGTTGAGGAAGAGTTAGTAATACAAAGACTTAGACATAATACTGCATTTTCACACACAAACTACATTTCTCACATACTTGCTATTCCTAGAGTTGAGATAATGGACTTGTCCACCCAGTTTTTTGTAGGCTACTTGATAGACTACTTGGTAGGCTATATGAGATTACGTGTTATGATAACAGATTCCCTCCCTACTTAGTAGGTTATAGGAGGTTACATGTTATTATAGCAGATTCCCTCCCTACTCAAGGGAATAGTTAAGTCTCATAACATTGCACCTGCACTATTATACACTTTTCTTTGAACATTAATCATACATAGCATAATCATTGCATCTTATGGTATTTGTCTTTGTTTGTGAATTATGATTCTTTTGTTTATGTGTTTTATATGCCTTCGGTGACAGTTGTATGGGCGGTTGTCTTGCTTGATGATATCATATGATTGTATAGGCAATTATTTGATATCATTGGTTTATTCATTGTGACTGTTTAAACTGCTGGTATTGGAATGTTTATACTGAGAATTGTGATTTCTCACCCCGTGTGTTGTCATATAAATCCAGGTGTAAACTCTTCAAAAGGCAAGAAGAAAAAGTATGAATATTAGAGTAGTAGTTTTTATGCTTAGTTGTAAAGAAAATTTATGTATACTAAGTGCTCTTTTGAGGCAAAGATGTATGTATATAACTTTTAGTTTCCACAAGGCTCTCCATTATTTTTTACTTAAATGATATGGATTAGTATGTTGATTAAGTTAGAAGTAGCATAGTTAATACTGCTTATCTAAATATATGCTTGATTTACTAAGTTATCAGTATTAAGATGTTACAACAATAGAGGAAAATGGTTGGGAATTTTTGGCCTTTTTCAATTTTTTTATTGCTTTTCATCACAAAAATTGTGTGAAATATTCCTAAATCAAAATTCAAGTAGAACCAAAGTCTTAGAATTAATCAAAATATCATAAATTTGAAAAGATTGGAATCGGGTTTGTACGACCCGTTTGATAACTGTAAAGAGTGTAGTTATTGCCCTATATCTGTGCTTTATGGCATGATTAGTCCTTGTTTGTAAGCATTAATGGAAGGTTTTAGCATCATTTATATCTGATTTCATTCTGATGACTTCCATTTTGATCTTGTGTAAATACTTTCAAAACTATGATCAAATTGAGTACATTTGTGTGATTAAATGAATTGATACTTTCTCTGTTATAGGCAGGTCACAAATGAAGCATGAAAAAGAAGAAATTGCAATAGCTTTGGACTAGGAAGCCTAAGAGAAGCTTAAAAGTGAAGATCAGCACCCAACGCCGCGACGTGGATTGGTTGCGCCGCGGCGCTCCCCTTATTCAGTAGATAAAACCCGAGGCTGGAGCGCCGCAACGTTGAAGAGTAGGCGCCTCAGGCGCCTGTGACCTAATTACACGCGCGCCGCGGCGTGACATGTTGGACGCCGCGGCGTGACCCATTTTATTCAGCTTATAAATACATTTGCACCGACTTTCTACAGAGTTTTCATCATTTTTGGAGAGCAAATTCTTGGTTTTAGGTTTTTAGACCTAGAGGAAGTGAAAAGGCTAAGGTTGGAGGTCATCCTTCTTATGGAGGGTGAATCAAGCTTAGAGGATGAAATCTAATGAGCTTCCTTCCTTTCCTTTCTTCTTTTCCCTCTTATTGCTTCATGAACATGATTTATTGTTTGTACTTTCATGTTTCATGGCTAGCTAGGCTGTATATAAGTTTTCCTTTGTAGTTTCTTATAGATACTGATGAATATGTAATCTTTTGAGTATATATTGAAGTTCAGTTAAGTTCAATCATTATCTGTGTTTATTGCTTGTGATTGGCTGATCACTGATTGCATGATGTTAATATTGGCAAATGAACTAGACTTAGGGATTTATTGATATGGATATGGTGTGGTTGATACATGTTCGGTGAGTTCAATTGGCTTGAATGAGTTGATTCGTTAATAGGATAGAAATATACCTATTGGCCATGTATAGTGTGTGATTGAGAATAAATCATTAATGAGTGGAGTTTACACTGATTCTCAAGGAAACTTAGTGAGCTGGGTAAATAAAACCAGGGTTAATTGACCTAGGCATAGGCTTTTGACTAAATCAGATTCTCAAGCTAACTTAATCGTTCTTTGACTTTGCTTGTAAGGATTGCAATTCATTAGTTGAAGTAGGAGATGAAAAATAATTCTTATTTCTCTCTTTATCTATTTATCTTAGATTTATTGCTTTTCAGTCTTTATATTTCTTTAAACATTCAATTATAAATTTTATGCTTTTGGATAGCATTAATTAAACTATTGGTTAATACTTAGCTTTTACATGAAATACGTTGTCCTCGTGGGAACGATATCTGACTCCTGGCGATACTACAAGTGCGACCCGTGCACTTGCGGTAAGTAAAAGAGCGAACAAGTTTTTGGTGCCGTTGCCGGGGATAACGGTTATTTCTGTTTAGCTGATATTAGCAACGAGTTTAGTTAATACTAATTCAAATTTTGTCTTGTACATATTAATCTAACTTTTCAGATTATTTTGTTATAAGGTACTTTGATGGCAGAACTTGGAATACAAGAGATGGAGGATGATAGTCATACAAGACCATTAAGGGAGTTTGCAACTCCTCAGATGGAGAACTTGCAGTCCAGTATTAGACAGCCTGCCATCCATGCTAATAATTTTGAAATCAAACCGGGCATCATTCAAATGATACAGACTTTCGTGCAATTTGGCAGTTTGCCTAAAGAGGATCCTAATGCTCATCTTTCAAATTTTCTGGAGATCTGTGACACGTTCAAGCATAATGGTGTTTCTGATGATGCTATTCGCTTACGGCTCTTTCCCTTCTCTCTCCGAGATAGAGCCAAGAGTTGGTTGCAGTCTCTACCTGCGGGATCCATCAGCACTTAGAATGATTTATGCGGTAAATTCCTTAATAAGTATTTTCCACCGGCCAAGACTGCTGAGATGGTGAATGATATCACCTCATTCACCCAATTTGATTCTGAGTCCTTGTATGAAGCATGGGAGAGATACAAGGATTTGCTTCGAAGGTGCCCTCATCATGATATTCCACCGTGGCACCAAGTTTACTCATTTCACAAAGGATTGCTACCCCACCATCGACCTATAGTAGATGCAGCTGCTGGAGGCTCTTTATTGAGCAAGTCATTTGATGATGCATTCCAATTGCTTGATGAATTGGCAGCTAATAGCTACCAATGGCCTTTGGAACGAAATACTTCAAGGAGAGTAGCTGGAGTGCATGAAATTGACCCAATGGCAGCATTATCAGCTTAGGTGGCCACATTAACAAGTAAAGTGGATCGTTTAGGGATTAGCCATCCACAAAGCCCGTTTGTGCTGTGTAACAAGTGTAGAGAGAATCATTCAAGTGATAGTTACCCTTACAGTACAGAAACTGCTCAGTATATTGGTAACTACCGCCCGCAACAAAATAATCCATACTCTCACCAGTACAACCCAGGATGGAGGAATCATCCCAATTTCTCCTGGAGGGACAATCCAGGAGCTTCCTCATCTGCTCCACTGAATGACAGACCTTATAATTCTTCAGGTTTCCTTTCCCAATCAAGACAACAGTGTCACGATCAGAAACCCTCTTTGGAAGACATGTTCTCACAGTATATGGTCAAGACGGATTCTTACATGACAAAGACCGATTCTCAGTTGGCAAAACATGAAGTGATGTTGCAGAGCCAAACTGCTTCTATACAAGCATTAGAAACTCAAGTAGGGCAGTTGGCTAGTGCTATCAATAATAGGCCTCCAGGAACCCTCCCTAGTGACACTGTAAATAATCTGAAGGGTGTCTCAAATGAGCACTGCAATGCCATTTCACTGAGAAGTGGGAGAAACATTCAAGGGAATCCGAGAACAAAGCTGCTTGAAGAGGATAATGAAGTTGTCATAGAAAAGGAAATAGCGAGCCCAGAAGTCAGGCAAAGTCGAGATATTGCCAATGGGAATGGAGAGGAGAAGAAGAAGGAGTTCAAGCCATATGTCCATCCGTTGCCTTTCCCTAGTAGGCAAGTGAGTAAAAAGCTTAAGCACCAATTCCAGAAATTTTTAGAAGTGTTCAAAAAGCTGCAAATTAACATTCTATTCGTAGAAGCTTTAGAACAAATGCCAAGCTATGTTAAGTTCATGAAGGAAATTTTATCAAAGAAGAGAAAGCTTGGTGAATTCGAAACAGTTGCCCTGACGGAGGAATGTAGTGCAATTCTGCTTAACAGACTCCCTCCTAAGCTCCAAGATCCCAGACGCTTTACCATACCCTGCACAATTGGTGATAAGTTCACTGGCCATGCCCTGTGTGATTTAGGAGCCAGTATCAATCTCATGCCCTATTTTATTTATCAAAGATTAGGTTTGGAAGAAGTTTTGCCTACTTCAGTTACACTACAGTTGGCGGACCGAACCCTTACTCATCCGAAGGGGGTTATTGAGGACGTGTTGGTTAAAGTGGATCAGTTTATCTTCCCTGCGGATTTTGTTATACTTGATATGAAGGAGGATAGCAAAGTCCCATTGATTTTTGGCAGACCATTCCTAGCAACAGGAAAAGCTCAGATTAATTTGGAAAAAGGTGAACTCACCATGAGGGTTCAGGATCAAGAGGTGAAATTCAATATTTTTGATGCACAACAAAGCCCTCAAGATCTAGAAGATTGTGCATTGGTGAGCAATATTGATGGGACGACATCTAAGGAAGGAGGTGTCAGTGAAGCTTGTGTTCATGGCACAGGTTATGTCATTTTTGGTAGTGAAATGAACCAGCCAACGGCTATTATGGTGGTAAATTTGTTAAATGCACCTGTTGAGCAGACTCCAAACTTGGAGTTGAAAGTCATGCCATTTCAAATGCACCAAACTAATTTTTTAAATCAGGAGGAAGCTTCTCCTTACTGATAGAAATGCATTTGGAACAACAGACAAGTCCTGTCGGGACTATAAATTAGGCTCTTTTTGGGAGGGAATCCAAATTTTCAATTTTAAAGCATGAATATGTAAATATTTCGCTTTTAAGATTTTGTATATTTATGTATTTTATTTTGTAAATTAACTTTGTAGGCAAGTTTTTGAGCTGCTGGAGGCCGTATTTTAATCAAATTCACAGCTGAAGTGAATTTGCTTTGCAGACTATGCACTAGGCCCGATAGCGCAGCGCGCCAAGGGCATGTGCTTAAAGCGCCGCGGCGTGATGTTGTTTTGGGCTACATTCCAGGGAGCTCAGCGCCGCGACTTGGCAGACCCTCATGTCGCGGTGCTATGAACGTAGCAGTAAAAAAAAAAAAAGTAAATAGTAATTAGTAAATAGTAATAATTTAAATAATTAAATTAGGAGAGAATTAATACACGCCACGGCGCATCTAGTTTCACGCCGCGGCGCGTGTGGGCGGTGGTGTTTTATGTAGAGATGCTTGGGTCTCTTCATTTTGTCAATATTTTCTCTCTCACTGTCATTTTCTCTGTTCTCTCTTTTTCAAGTTCCCTGTGTTTCTCTGCTTTCTCATCATCTTTTCACCCTACATTTTCCTCCACTACGGTATGTATCTTATCCTTTTTACCTTTTTGTCAATTTTTAGTTTTATTTTTCCTGTTTCTTTGGTTGTTTTTGGGTCTCTGTTTTTGGTGTTGCTTTTAATTTGTTAAATAGCTCTTTTTAGTTACTTATGCTTAGGTTTTATTATGTTTTAGTCTTAAATACTGCCTGTTTGCATTTTTGGGTTGGATTGGACGCCCTGAGGCGTGTGTACCTAGAAATTTAAGGGCTGCGCGCTGCGGCGTGAGGTTGAATGCCGCGGCGTGAGTAAGAACAGATTGAATGTCGCGACGTTAAGTTGAATGTCACGGCGCTATGTTGAGTTTTGGGCGCCGCGGCGCTCTGTGTGCATGTCGCAGCGCTGAGTCCTAAAATTTGGCAGAATTGTTCATTTTCCATATGTTCAATGTTTTCTATTATCCACTCTGATTTTTGACAATTTTGTTTCAGGTTATGGCTCCAAAGAGAGGGCGAGTTTTGCTTAGAGGCTCATCCAGTCGACAGCCTAGGGAGCCTTCTCCCCCTCCTACTGATTTTGACAGGAGGCGATTTATCTCAGCTGAGGCTGCTGAGAGGTACTCTACTTTTATCACCCGATCGCTCATTCTGGAGCGAGGCTTCGCATTTTCACGCGCTCGACATCCGGAGCTGGAGAGGCGTTTGAACCACCTGAACTGGAACACATTTGCCCAGCATCCTGAGTCCTCTGCAGTGCTTCCTATTGTTCGCGAGTTCTACGCGAATGCAGCTTTCCTTGGTGAGGGGGCCACTACAGTCAGAGTTCGTGGTCGTGTGGTCTCGTTTTCTCCTTCCGCTATTCGGGCTGCTCTAGGACTTCCTCCGCCTCCAGAGATTTATGACTACACTGAATTTTATCGATGGGAACCGGAGGAGGATATAGATGTTAACATGGTCACGGCACGGATTTGCTTGGCTGAGTCTCAGCCTATAATATGGACCATGAGCATCCAGACCAACAGACCTCGCTACTTTGCGCGCACTCATTTGACCCCGGAGGCTCGGGCATGGTACCATTTTATCAGCACGCGCATCCTGCCATCCGCTAACCTCTCAGAGGTTACCAGAGATAGAGCTATATTGATTTATGCCATCATGGAGGGTCGCGCTATAGATGCTGCCGCACTCATCTTCCATCAGATTCTAAGGTCTGCTAGGGAGTATCGGAGCCTGTTCTTTCCATTTCTCATCCATTCCTTGTGCAGTCGACATCAGGTCCGCTGGGGGCCTCATGAGGAGCTTACTGACGTTCGGCAGTCGCTGAACGATACATTTATTGAGCGAGTAGGGGCGGCTCCCACTGCAGTGCCAGCACGGCAGAGGCAGGCTCGTGGAGAGCCTCGACCAGCATCTCGACCAGCTCCCGCACCTGAGGCCGTTGCTCCATCCCAGGCCGCACCTACTGATGATATCGATTAGCATGCCCGAATGGAAGCTATGTTAGTGTATCAGATGCAGACACAGAGGTGGATGGCGGAGCTTCTTGGGCTGCCGTTGGCTGATTATCCAGTTCCTTCTTTCCCACCCACTTCGATAGCTGCTCCCACCCAGGCTGGCCCTTCTCATGCCCCTGCTGCTGATGTACCTGATAGTGCTGATGATGATGACGAGGATGGTGATGGTTCTGATGCCGCGGGCCCTGACAGTGATGATCCATCCTTCTAGTTGTGCATTCAGAGCATTTTTCTTTCATTGTATTTACTTTTTGATATATGTATCTCTCTTTTGTACAGTGCGGACACTGTTTCCCTCAGGTTTGGGGGGGTGTCTTTAACTTTATGTTTTGATTATTTATTCAGTACTATTATGTTTTCAGTTTATTATGTTTATATGCATATGTTTTTGTATTATGTATGTTTGTTAGTTTTATATTTCTTTTAGAAGTGTATATATGTGTTTTAGTATTTTCGCTTAAATATTAACTCTAGGAGTAGTTATCTTGAAAAAATTTGATGAAAATTCCATTCAAGATACAATCGTCGTTCCCTTTCACTTGGTGTGTTGTAATGTTTCAAAAGCTAGTGTGTATGGTTGTCCCAAAGATAGATGTGGATACAATTGACTTTTATTTTTCTGTGAATCCATATGCGATGTTTGGTGCATGCTTAAGCATTCTAGTTTCTTTTTATGCATGGTGAGTTTCCCAATTATGTGCTTTTTGAACTTTGGAAAGGATAAGAAAGTTTGCTTGAAGAAAGTTTATGAGTGATACATGTGAAAAATTTGATTATCCTAGAAATTGTTTGGCAACTCTCTTGAGGTGAAATCCTAAGTTGTGCATGAGTGAGGAAATGATTAGGGCATTGTTTGGATCGATTGAGCCTTAAAAAGCTTACCTGATATGATGATATCCTTAGGTCCTATTTTGAAGCCTTATACTGTTTGGTCTTATTTGTTTTTCATAACCATTGTGATCGTTAACCTGTTAACCGTTCTAATGCATGTGAAAACATTGCATTTTCTTCCTACCTTCCTTGTTTGTTGAGTGCATTATATATGTTATTTCTTGAAGTGAGTCTTATGATTAAGGGTATGAATATTCAGTATAAAATAAGCCTGAAGGAACCAGATGCAGTTAAAGAAGAAAAAAATTATTGCTTTGCAAAAGAAAAAGAAAGAAAGAAAAACAAATGAATGAAAAAAAAAAGAAAAGCAAAAGCAAAAGTGTAGTAAAGTTGAAAAGCATCAAAGTGGTTCTGACAAGTTTTCTGATCTCATTGTTAAATACCCTGCTAATATCATTATTGGCTCATGAATTGGAATATCGTATTTATGTTTCTCAATGTTTGTGTTTAATCTTATCCTTTTATTCTGTTACTCATTACCCTTGGCCTGACATTATAAACTAATAAAGACCCTTTTGATCCTCAATTTTGCATGATTTACATTAGTGGAGAGAGAGTTGTATTACAATCTTGTGAATTTTGTGAATTATGTTCGTGTGTATGTTTATAACCTCATTTGGGTGAATTTGAATTGAATGAAAGAGGTTTTTCTTGCATAAGTTTGGGAAGAATATCTTGTATGAAAGGAAGCTATGAATGTTGGCATGATGAGGATTGTGTATGCATGAAACTGATTCTAAGGTATCTGTATTCTTTGAGGTTTATGCAACAATCATATACTAGCTTGAGTTAAGTGAAAGTGGAATGTTAAAAAATGGCTGAAAATAGGTTGCCAGTTGATCTTTGTGATGTACTTTGTTTTGCTCGAGGACTAGCAAAAATCTAGGTTTGGGGTGTGATAACTGTACAGAGTGTAGTTATTAGTGCCCTATATCTGTGCTTTATGGCATGATTAGTCCTTGTTTGTAAGCATTAATGGAGGATTTTAGCATCATTTATATCTGATTTCATTCTGATGACTTCCATTTTGATCTTGTGTAAATACTTTCAAAACTATGATCAAATTGAGTACATTTGTGTGATTAAATGAATTGATACTTTCTCTGTTATAGGCAGGTCACAAATGAAGCATGAAAATGAAGAAATTGCAATAGTTTTGGACCAGGAAGCCTAAGAGAAGCTTAAAAGTGAAGATCAACACCCAACGCCACGACGTGGATTGGTTGCGCCGCGGTGCTCCCCTTATTCAGTAGATAAAACCCGAGGCTGGAGCGCCGCAACGTTGAAGAGTAGGCGCCTCAGGCTCCTGTGACCTAATTACACGCGCGCCGTGGCGTGACATGTTGGACGCAGCAGCGTGATCCTGTTTTATTCAGCTTATAAATACATTTGCACCGAATTTCTACGGGAGTTTTTCATCATTTTTGGAGAGCAGCTGCTGGTTTTAGGTTTTTAGACCTAGAGGAAGTGAAAAAGGCTAAGGTTGGAGGTCATCCTTCTTATGGAGGGTGAATCAAGCTTAGAGGATGAAATCTAATGAGCTTCCTTCCTTTCCTTTCTTCTTTTCCCTCTTATTGCTTCATGAACATGATTTATTGTTTGTACTTTCATGTTTCATGGCTAGCTAGGCTGTATATAAGTTTTCCTTTGTAGTTTCTTATAGATACTGATGAATATGTAATCTTTTGAGTATATATTGAAGTTCAGTTAAGTTCAATCATTATCTGTGTTTATTGCTTGTGATTGGCTGATCACTGATTGCATGATGTTAATATTGGCAAATGAACTAGACTTAGGGATTTGTTGATATGGATATGGTGTGGTTGATACATGTTCGGCGAGTTCAATTGGCTTGAATGAGTTGATTTGTTAATAGGATAGAAATATACCTATTGGCCATGTATAGTGTGTGATTGAGAATAGATCATTAATGAGTGGAGTTTACACTGGTTCTCAAGGAAACTTAGTGAGCTGGGTAAATAAAACCAAGGTTAATTGACCTAGGCATAGGCTTTTGACTAAATCAGATTCTCAAGCTAACTTAATCGTTCTTTGATGTTGCTTGTAAGGATTGCAATTCATTAGTTGAAGTAGGAGATGAAAAGTAATTCTTATTTCTCTCTTTATCTATTTATCTTAGATTTCTTGCTTTTCAGTCTTTATATTTCTTTAAACATTCAATTATAAATTTTATGCTTTTGGATAGCATTAATTAAACTATTGGTTAATACTTAGCTTTTACATGAAATACGTTGTCCTCGTGGGAACGATATCTGACTCCTGGCGATACTACAAGTGCGACCCGTGCACTTGCGGTAAGCAAAAAAGCGAGCAAGTTTGCTATAAAATAGGTCATCTGACCCACATGCTCAAGGAAGGAGATGACTCCTTGGCATGTTGACCAAATTACCCCCACCCCCAACCCCAACCCCAACCCCAACCCCCACCCGCACCCAATTTTTTTTAAATTTTCTAAACACATAATATATATCTTTTAAATCTTGTAATTTAAACACTTATTATTATTATTATTATTATTATTATTATTATTATTATTATTATTATTATTATTATTATTATTATTATTATTCTTGTTATTCTTATTCTTATTCTTATTCTTATTCTTATTATTGTTGTTATTATTATTATTATTATTATTATTATTATTATTATTATTATTATTATTGTTGTTGTTATTATTATTATTATTATTATTATTATTGTTGTTGTTGTTGTTGTTGTTGTTATTATTATTATTATTATTATTATTATTATTATTTGAGAAAAACTTTGCAAAGTCATTTTGTCTAATAAAATTAAGGCTTTCAGTATGCTCGGTAAGGAACATCTAACCCAACTATGAATTCATGAGACACCATTCATGATAATTTCAAAGGCTAAAGTAATTTGATTTTAAAAAAAAGTAAAATCAAAACCAAACTAAAAAAAATTGGTCAAAACAGCTTATTTTTAAATAAAAAATCAAATTATGGGTATTAAATCATAGTATCTCAAAATTTAATTCTTTATTTTTTGCCAAAGAACATAAATGTTTTCAAGTTTGAGATTTTAAGAAGGAAAATTGTATCCGAAGGAACAAATTATGATTTCATTTTTACATTAACAACAATTTTAATTGATCCTGTTTAAAAGTATAACTAATTTAAACTTTAAAAGTCTAAACTTTGAGTATTCAATTTGATTAACTATTATATATATATACACACACACACTAGTGTATTTACCCGTGTGATGCGCGGATTTTTGAAAAGTTTAAAATTTACATTTTCTTTATTAAAGTTAAGGAATTAATTTCTTATATAAAAGAAAAGAATATATAAATACAATATATTAATTTGAATATAATTTAAATTGAACCCGATTGAAATCTATTAAAGAAGGTTAGTAAATAACAAGTAATCAATGTTTATATTCAATGAAAGTAAACATGTATGTTCAGAAACATCATTCACAATTTGAATACATGGAGACAATGTTATGAATGTAATAATATCATTTATATAATCTAAATTGAATGGTGAATATATGAAGAATTAATATTTGGAATCATGAAAAAACATCAAGGCATAGGATATTTATGCACGAGTTTAAGTGTTTAAAGTACATATTTTTTAAATATTTTAAAAATATAAAAAAATTAATTTAATGATATTAGTATTACATATATAGATATTTAATTAATTAAATTTTGTTATTAGTCATTAGTATTACATCTGAAGAAATAATTCATAATGATTTATTAGTTGTCACCTGTGCAATGTAAAATTTTGTTATCATTCATGCAATGCATGAAAAATACTGAAAAAGGATAAATAATACAAAATTATAAAAGCAACTAAATAAAATTATAAATAAAACTAATTACTTCACATTTTTTTATGAAATCGCTTCTATTATTGGATATATACAAATTTAATAAAATTTGAGCTACACCTTAAAGTCGCTTATGAAAGATATGAGTCATATTTCATTAATTTTATTTACATCTTAATTAAATTTAAGTTTTATATTTTAAATATTTCTTGTCACATATAAGTTTTCACTAAGACATCACCTATATTTTATAAAATATATATTCTTAAATTAATATAAAAAATTAATTTATAAAATTAATATAAAGCATATCAATTGATACTCTTTAAAAAGCTTCATAATAATATTTTTTCACAAATTACATCCAAAAACCTTTCTCAAATAAATAATCTTAGTCGCACGACATATAAAAATTAAAAAGTGAAAATTACATTCATAATGCAGTTCTACACACTTTTGTTGTGACGAAACACTATATACAAAAAATACTAATTTATAAATAACTATTTATATAATATTTTCTCACTCTCTGATAACACGTTCCCTAACTTTCTCTGATGCAATTCAAACGAGTTGGGGGTGCGGGTGCGGGTGCGGGTGCAGGTGCGGGTGGGCTGGTTAACGTGTTAAGCAGAGCACCTTGGCTGGTCAACGTGTTAACATATAGAATTTACTTGATCCCTTAAATTTGGAAGAGTTTAGAATCTCATCCCCAATCTCAACCTCAACCCCCACCCCCACCCCCACCCCCACCCCCACCCCCAACCATTTTCTTTTAATTTTATAAACACATAATATATATA
This sequence comes from Ormosia semicastrata, assembly GCA_029884595.1. Lineage (NCBI taxonomy): Eukaryota > Viridiplantae > Streptophyta > Magnoliopsida > Fabales > Fabaceae > Ormosia > Ormosia semicastrata. The sequence goes on along the minus strand of JAQQTO010000061.1, from coordinate 66,305,786 downwards.
TATATATATATATATATATATATATATATATATATATATATTAAATCCTGCAATTAAAACAACAAATATCAACTTGTAAAATTTAATTTTAAATGCTTTATACATTATTTTAACCTTTTAAATTGAATAAAAAATAAATTCTTATATGCCAAAAATACATTCACTATTATTCCTTTCTTAAGAACTTTATAATTTTTTTTGGAAAGAGAGAAAAAAACTCTTTATAATTTAACACTTTCTTCCGTTAAAATTAGCATATTGAACTTTTTGTACGTATCAGTTTTTAAAACAGATTATATTCTTGTACTTTTAGATTTTTAAAGTATTTTTTAACTTTAAATTCAAAATAGATCAAGTGTGTTTTCGCAAAATTATATTTCTGCTTTAAATTTATAAAATATAAATTAACAGTAAATTTTAAAACATACAAATAGAATAAATTACATTTTGGATAAAAACTATTTTTAATTTATGCTCACTACTAAAGTTAAAAAGATAAAACAAAAATTGTTTTAAAAAAATATATATATCACAATCATGCATAAAGTTTGGCTAGCGCAATTAAATTACTGAATTCTCATAAACATGAATCAGTTAAAATTGTTGTTCATGTCAAAATGATATTATAATTTGTTCGTTCAGATACATTTTTTCTACTTAAAATCTCAAACTTGAAAACATTTATGTTCTTTGCAGAAAAACAAAGAATTAAATTTTGAGATACTATGATTTAATACCCATAATTTGATTTTTTATTTAAAAAGAAACTATTTTGAATTTTTTAAAAACTTTATGCCCATGTTTTTTTTTTTTTTAATTTGGTTTTGATTTTACTTTCTTTTAAATCAAATTACTTTAGTATTTGAAATTATCATGAATGGTGTCTAGTGAATTCATAATTGAGTTGGATGTTCCTTACCAAGCACAATCTAAGCCTTAATTATATTAGACAAAATGACTTTGCAAAGTTTATCTCTAATAATAATAATAATAATAATAATAATAATAATAATAATAATAATAATAATAATAATAATAATAGTAATAGTAATAATAATAACGATTTATGTTTATGAGAATTCATTAATTTAATTGCGCTAGTCAAACTTTATGCATGATTGTGATATATATTTTTTTGTTTTAAACAATTTTTGTTTTATCTTTTGTACTGTAGTAGTGAGCATAAATTAAAATAGTTTTTATCCAAAATATAATTTATTTTATCTGTATGTTCTAAAATTTACTGTTAATTTATTTTTTATAAATTTAAAGCAGAAATATAATTTTTCCAAAACACACTTGATCTATTTTGAATTTAAAGTTAAAAAATACTTTAAAAATTTAAAAGTACAATAATATAAACTGTTTTAAAAAATGATAACTACAAAAAGTTCAATATGCTAATTTTAAAGAAAAAAGTGCTATATTATAAAGAGTTTTTTTTTCTCTCTTTCCAAAAAAAAAAAAATTATAAAGTGCTTAAGAAAGGAATAATAATGAATATATTTTTTGGCATATAAGAATTTGTTTTTTATTCAATTTAAGAAGTTAAATAATGTATAAAGGATTTAAAATTAATTTTTACAAGTTGATATTTGCTGTTTTAATTGCATGATTAAAAAGATATATATTATGCGTTTAGAAAATTTAAAAAAATGGGTTGAGGTTGGGGTTGGGAGTGAGTTTCTAAACCTTTCCAAATTTAAGGGATCAAGTAAATTTTATATGTTAACACGTTAATCAGCCAAAGTGCTCTGCTTGGCACGTTGACCAGCCCACCCTTCCCCCAACCCCAACCCATTTGAATTGCATCAGAGAAAGTGAGGGAAAGTGTCATCAGAGAGTGAGAAAATATTATATAAATAGTTATTTATATATAGTATCTTTTGTATGTAGTGTTTCGTCACAACAAAAGTGTGTAGAACTGTATTATGAGTGTAATTTCCACTTTTTAATTTTTATATGTGTATATGATGTGCAACTAGGATTATTTATTTGAGAAAGGTTTTTGAATGTAATTTGTGAACAAATATTATTACGAAGCTTTTTTAAGAGTATCAATTGATATGCTTTGTTATTTGATAATAATGAATTTACTTGTGAAGCTATGAATATAGGCATGTATTTGTAGGATTATATTACATTTTTTGGTATGGTTTTTTTATGAATTATTTGCTATAATTAAATATTTAAAGTTTAATTTTAATGTATTGTTTCAATAATATGTTATTATATAATTTAATAAGTTTGATATCTCATATAAATTTTAATTTATTAAATGATATAATTATATAACTTTAAATAACAATATAAAACTTTTTTATATTGATTTTTTAACCCATGAGTAGACCAAGTTGGGTCTTCTTTACCCAAGCAGGTCAACCCATCAAAAAATAGGTTCCACCATTAACAGACTATATGAGCTCTAGAAACTTAAGATGTGTAGCGTTGTCTTCAACATTTTTTACCTAAAAACAAAACCTAGTGAGATTCGAACATAACCAAGCATTAAAATGAATTATTTAAGCATTCTTGATTGAGAATGAAAAACGAAATTGGGTCTTAATTTTAACGAGTTGCAGCACGAAAAAAAAAAATAGTTGAAAGACGAGGTGGTGAGAGGCTTATCACCGGCGAGGTCCCGGGTGGTGAGGATTTGCTCTCCCATGTCAGGTTTGCTTTGGCGGAGGAGGAAACGCCATGCCCCTCTGCTTTCATTGCAAGATCTGGCTACCTGAGGCCCATGGAAGCACTCATTCATCAAACCTAGTCTCTCGGATTAGTGTCATGGGTGGGTTGCTGGTAATATGGGGTTGGTGGTGACAACGGGGGAGGAGGGCAGGAGAGAGAAGAATGTTACCAAGTGGCCTCAATACTCAAGAGGGGGGTGAATTGAGTAAATAAAACAAGTTCGCAAATCTTTCGCAAATCGTTTGATAACTAATTTTCATTGAAGCTATTGAATGATTAGAGATAATTGGATGAATGAGATAAATACTTTTACTTATAAAAGTGATAGCCTAAGGAGACAATATCCAAGCAATTCAATAAAACAGTACACAAAGTAAAGAGAAGGGTTTAGAGAAAATAAACACAGTCGTTTATCCTAGTTCGATCACCAAACCACTTGTAATCTACGTCCAATCCCCAAGCAACAACTTGAGATTTTCCACTATATCTTCAAGCTTCAATGGGTGCTTGACAACCACTACAACCTTGAGCACTCAACACTTTGGGATACCTCACCCTAATGCTTGAGCCTCTGTTTTCCAAGGAATACCTCACCCTTTTACAGTTTGGAGGGATGCCTCACCCTCTCTACAGAATTTATAAAGATTGAATAGATAGAAACTCTCTTGAAAGAGCGGATAATACAACTGGAAATTCAATGGGTATATGATTCATGGTTTACGCTCAGAAACAAAGTATTAATGGAGAAATAGATGAAAACTCATTTTTAATGCTCAACCAAGGTTTTTCAGATTGATTGTCTAACCCCCATAAATGCCCAACAACTTCTATTTATAAGTCATTGAAGTTTAGAGCCGTTGGGAGGTGGTTGGAGCATTTAATGATATGTAACTATCCGTTAATTTCTGTTTCTGAAAACCTCTCTTATTCGAATAAGAGATTTCTTATTCGAATAACACTTGAAATAGCACAAGCGTGTTTTCCTCTGTAAAGTGTTATTCGAATAACATCCTGGTTATTCGAATAACCAGTTAAATGTTTGGTTTCTGGGAAAACATGTTATTCGAATAACATTCATGTTATTCGAATAACTCATTCGAATAAATGAGCTTCTGAGTTCTCGTTATTCGAATAACAACATTGTTATTCGAATAACCAATTAAACATGGTTTTATTTAAAACGCTTGTTATTCGAATAACAACTCTGTTATTCGAATAACCAATTAATAAACTGACTTCCTGGAAATGTGTTATTCGAATAACACTTTGTTATTCGAATAACTTATTCATGCCAAAACATTTTTGAATCATTTATTCGAATAATGCATGGCTTATTCGAATAAATCCTTTCCTGAATGATTTATTTGGAATCTCTGACTTGTGTTATTCGAATAAGGAACCCCTTTATTCGAATAATACATATGAAAAACATGTTTTGAGCCTTTTTAAATGTTGCTCTTGATTCCATATGATCTTGTAGGTTTATGGACACGAAATGGTTGATTCTTTGGAAGTTAAAAACCATATTGAAGCCTTGAAAACTTGTGTGCTATTTCGAAACGCAAGATTAAGCTATTTGTGAATCTTTATATACCTTTACAAAATGATTGAAGTCCTAAAAGCTATACTTGATGGTCTTGATATTCTTGGACATGATCTTGCAACGTCTTTAAGTTTGTTATCATCAAAACACATTCTTAATCAGGTACATGCCAGTCACATTCTCCCTCTTTTTGATGATGACAAACAACCATTGAGAAAAAGTTAGTTCATTTGTAAACTGGAAATCACAGAAATAATCATGGAGACTTACTCCCCCTCTAGTTTGTAAGAGGAGCATAAATTATCAGAGACAAGCGCAGCTCCCCCTTTCTTTTGGAGTCTCTTGACCCTTTTCAGATTAGTCTTTCTGATCTGTCTTTTCTCAACACAATCTCCAAAACCAAAAAGTGTCAGAAGTGATTATCTTTATCTTTAAGCGCAAATGAACAGAGTTAATTTAACTTTTAGCAACAGAGTTAGCTTAACTTTTAGCTTGTTCTTGTTCTTCTCCCCCTTTTGTCATTATAAAAAAGATGGGGCAAGTCATGCATACATCCTGGGTTCACAAACATGCGTTTATATCATGGAGTAAGGAATTAAATTAACACTTTAAAGGAACAGGCCTAGTAAGTAAGAAACCAGCAGGGAAACCAAATCATATTTTATTCATTGATTGCAGGCATGGTCAAGATATACAAGTTCAGATATGAATATGCTAGAGATACATCAAAAACATAAAACATAAAAAAAAACTAAAGTCCTATGATCAAAAATAAGTGTCTGGTGGAGGAGGAGGTGAATCTGGTGCAGGGGCAGGAGGTGCAACTCACAGGGCAGCAATCTCGCGTTCAACACCTTCTATTCTGTCAAAGAGAATAGAAAATGTGTGTTCCATATAAGCACGGTTGTCCAGCAGAGTGGTCATAATGCTTTCCAGGGTTACTGGAGCAGGAGCAGGGGCTTCAATAGGCTGATTAGCAGGAACAGGGGCATCTGCAATGTGCAGCTGCAGCTTCTTCCAGCTCATCAGGGTATACCCACCCTCCAATATCGTTCGGAACCATCTTCATTTTCTTCAGAGTAAATTCCCCAAAGATGTTGAAGTGGTTCAATTTCACTGTTCGTTCAGTCTGTCTGAGCAGGGAGTATTTCTTAAGAAAGGCTGAGATGATGAAAGCATATGGCAGGTCAGAGTTCTTAGTGGTCTTGACCTACATCATGTATTTTTCAATGAAGTTGGGCCAGTTGATCTTCCAATTTTTCTTCAGCACCCAGAGAAGAAAAATGTCATCCTCAGTCAGATAGGCATAGTTACCTCCACGAGGAGCGAGAATGTGAGCATATGAGTAGTGAAGCAGTCGTTCCTGGCTTTTCAGCATCCCACTCTTCAGACCAACCTTGGACCAAACTTTTCCAGGTTTCACCAGTAGGGACACAACTTCTTCTCTTCTGTATGCTTTCACGTAGGGTCTGCTATCGGGCTCTACAGCAGCACCCGTGGCGTCTAAGTTGAAGAAGGTCATCCAGTCAACGGGAGTGATGACAATTTCTTGGTCCTTTACCTCAAAGATGAGATTGGGACCGTCCATCTTCAGGTTGCAGTAGAACATTTTCACCAGGTCTAGGAAAATGGAGTCCTTGTAGCTGCAGAGATCTAGTACGCCCTGATGGGAGAGATCATCGAGGAAATCAAATCCGCCATCGTCCTCAAAGAATTGACGATCCATGTATTTGGGTTGAATTATGTCTCTGGTCCAGAATTCCTCCCTGAAGCATTTGAGATCATCGTTATTGGACGAGAGTCTTTGAAGATCAATGGGGTTGTTGGTGGGAGAAGTTTTGCTACGTGGGCGTTTGGAAGAGGAGGCCATGATTGAATTTTGGTGGGTGATGGAGAGAAGGAAGAGATGGTGGAGATGAAGAGGAGAAAACAGAGAAAGGGGGAAATGAAGAGAACTTATGAAATGACAGAGGATACTCATGAAATCCTCTTATAAGTCACGTGTTATTCGAATAACAGTGGTGTTATTCGAATAACAGAGTGGTACCTGAAGCTTCTTGGCTCACTGCCAAGCGTTATTCGAATAACAATGTTGTTATTCGAATAATAGCGTAATAGCGCAATTATTTGTGGAATTCTGTCATTTGTTATTCGAATAACATATGTTGTTATTTGAATAACATGAAAATGACTTTTGCCACTGATATGCTTTATTCGAATAACCAATTGGTTATTCGAATAACCAGTTGAAAAATACATCGTGATAACACATTCTGTGAGGTGTTATTCGAATAAGGGAATCCTTATTCGAATAATATAAGCGTGTTAAAAACAATAACTGGGCTTTTGCTGACAGATTTTATTCGAATAAAAGGCTTCTTATTCGAATAAGACATAGGATAAAAGACAGTTTTATGCAGTAAATTGTAGAGGATCAATCTTTCTATCATTTATGTGATTTAGAGACATGCCAGTTTAATTCCAAACAACAAAGAATCAACTTTAAATCATTCAAATAAGTTCCAGAACATCTTAAATTAATTCAAATCATCATACAAGCATATAATCTTATGTTTCAAATCACTCAATTTTGTAAGAATGCTATTTTTACTAAGAATTTTACCCTTTTTGGTGAAATTGTGAGGTTATTGAGTTGCTTGGGAATCTTTATCATGAGGGAGCACCTGCAAAACAACTTAGGGAAAATCTCCGACGCTCAAGTTAGTTTTGGATTCAAATATGATTAATAGCTCAGAAATTATGTAGCAAAATGACATGATTATTCAGAAGGCAATAAGATATGATGCAGTAAAATGTCAATTTATGCATGATTGATCCAAAATACCAAGCTCATTTCTAATATAGAAAAATGCTTCTTTTGCTAGGGGTTTAGTGAAAATGTCAGCTAGTTTCTTAGTTGTTTCAACAAATTCAAGTATGCAATCCCCCTTTTGAACATGGTCTCTAATGAAATGATGTCTTATTTCAATATGTTTAGTCCTAGAGTGTAAAATGGGATTTTTTGATGAATTAATTGCACTAGTGTTATCACACCTTATGGGGATGTGATCAAGCTCAAGACCATAGTCCAAGAGTTGCTGTTTCATTCAAAGGACTTGAGCACAACAACTCCCAGCTGCAACATATTCAGCTTCAGCTGTGGACAATGCCACACTATTTTATTTCTTGCTATGCCAAGAAACTAGTGAGCTTCCAAGCAAGTGGTATGTCCCACTAGTGCTCTTTCGATCCATTTTGCATCCAACAAAATCAGAATCAGAGTACCCAATAAGGCTGCATGAGGCACCTTTAGGATACCATAAACCCATTTGTGATGTGCCTATTAGATATTTCATTATTCTTTTAACAGCACTTAGGTGTGATTCCTTAGGATTAGCTTGATATCTAGCACACATGCATACACTAAACATTATATCAGGCCTACTTGCAATAAGATAAAGGAGTGAACTAATCATACCTCTATATTTTGTAATTTCTACCGATTTACCTCCTTCATCCTTGTCCAAATAGCAAGAGGTGCCCATAGGAGTAGCCATATGCTTGGCATTATCCATTCCAAACTTCTTGAGCAGCTCCTTGCAATACTTGGATTGACTTATGAAAGTTTATTCTCTTGTTTACTTGATTTGGAGACCAAGGAAGAAGTTGAGCTCACCCATCATAGACATCTCAAACTCACTTTGCATAATATTTAAAAATTCTTTACAAAGAGAGTTGTTAATAGCTCCAAATATAATGTCATCAACATAGATTTGAATTAGAAGTATGTCATGCATTTTGTGTTTTATGAAAAGGGTAGTGTCAACCTTGCCTCTAGAAAATCCTTTTTCTAAAAGAAATTTGCTCAACCTTTCATACCAAGCTCTAGGAGCTTGTTTCAAGCCATACAAGGCTTTTTTTAGTTTAAAAACATGGTTGGGCATTTCAAAATCCTCAAAACCAGGAGGTTGTTCCACATACACCTCTTCTTGTATAAAACCATTTAGAAAGGCACTTTTGACGTCCATTTGATAAAGTTTGAAATCCATGATGCAAGCATATGCAAGTAACATTCTAATGACCTCTAGTCTAGCTACGGGAGCATAAGTTTCTTCATAGTCTATGCCTTCTTCTTGATTATATCCCTTAGCTACAAGCCTAACTTTATTTCTTGTTATTAATCCCGTTTCATCAAGTTTGTTCCTAAAGACCCATTTGGTGCCAATTATAGGATGATCATTGGGCCTTGGAACTAATTCCCAAACTTGATTTCTCTCAAATTGGTTTAGTTCTTCTTGCATGGCCAAGATCCAATGCTCATCATTAATGGCCTCATTTATGTCTTTAGGTTCAACTTGAGAAACAAAGGCTAGGTGATTACATACATTTCTAAGTGAGTTTCGAGTGATTACCCCTTTTGATACATCACCTATCACCTTGTCGAGAGGATGATATCTTGAAGTCCTCCATTCCTTGGGTAGATCCACGATTTCTGAATCTTTTTGTCATGAGTGATCAAGGAGTCTCTTTTCTTGCTTTTTGGACTCTTTCTCTTGATTTTCCAAGTGCATTTTTGTCAAGATTTCTGCAACATCATCAACAAGCTCCTTTCTCGGCTCATTTGGGTTAGTTTCATCAAATGTAACATGTATGGACTCTTCTATGGTCATAGTTCATTTATTATAGACTCTAAAGGCCTTACTATGAATAGAATAACCAATGAATATTCCCTCATCAAATTTTGCATCAAACTTCCCCAAGTTATCTTTTCCATTATTCAAAATAAAGCATTTACATCCAAAGACATGAAAATGTGACACATTTGGCTTCCTTCCTTTGTACAATTCATATAGGGTTTTCTTTAAAATTAGCCTTATTAGGGCTCTATTCATAACATAATAAGCGGTGTTAACTGCATCCGCCCAAAAGTACTTAGGAAGGTTGGCCTCATTGAGCATAGTTCTTGCCATTTCCTCTAAAGATTGATTTTTTCTTTCTACAATACCATTTTGTTGTGGTGTTCTAGGGGCAGAAAAATTATGTTCAATGCCATGTTCATCACAAAAAGTTTCAAATTCATGATTTTCAAATTCACCACCATGGTCACTTCTTATGGATGCAATACAAAACCCTTTTTCGTTTTGGATAACTTTAGTAAGTTTTCTAAATGATTGAAAAGCATCATTTTTGTGGGCCAAGAATCATGTCCATGTAAACCTAGAAAAATCATCCACAATCACTAATGCATAGTAATTCCTACCAAAGCTCATAGTTCTAGAGGGCCCAAAAAGATCCATGTGTAAAAGTTGTAAAGGTCTAGAAGTTGAAACTATGTTTTTAGCTTTAAAAGAGACCTTTACTTGTTTTCCCTTTTGACATGCATCACAAAGTTTGTCTTTTTCAAATTTGAGCTTTGGAAGACCGATCACTAGTTCTTTAGAAACCAATTTGTTTAAGTGATCTATATGAATGTGAGCAATTCTTCTATGTCATAACCATGAATCAATTTCTTTACTCATAAAGCATTTAGCATCATTTGAGGAGATATCATCAAGACTAATCATATATATATTATTGACCCTATGACCAACAAACTTAACTTGCTCATCATCCTTACCCTCAATTATGCAACAAGAGGAATCAAATATAACTCTATTACCTTTATCACATAATTGACTAATACTGAGCAAATTATGTTTAAGTCCTTCAACAAGCAAAACATTATCAATAGATGATGAAGGGATTTTACCAACTTTGTTAATTCCAAGAATCTTCCCTTTGTTGTTGTCACCATATGTGACATGACCATGTTTCTTGTGTGTAAGGGAGAAGAACTTGGATCCATCACCGGTCATGTGCTTGGAACAACCACTATCAAGATACCAACTTGAGCTCTTGGTCTTCAAGCACACCTACAGCACACATTCAAGTTTTAACCTTTGGTACCCAAATTTTCTTGGGTCATTGTGTGTTAGAGTTAGGCATGGTGCCTTTAGGAACCCAAACTCTTTTTATTCCAACTTTAGTGTTTATGTTCTTTCTAACATTGAAAGTTGATGCACTATGCCCTTTCCTACCACAATGAAAACATTTGACAAAGGGACTACTTGAAGTTTTTGAGGAAATGAAGAAGTTCTTATAAGATTTTTTATGGTTGTTTGGATTAAATCCCAAACCGGCTTTTTGAAAAACACATTTTTGTTTCCCTAACAACATATTCAAGTTGTCTCTTCCAAAAGTGAATTTTGTAAGAATGTTGTTCAAGTCTTCAATTTCTTTTTCAAAAGCCTTACATGATAAACAAGATAATGATATGGATGCATTATCATGTGAGGAACAAGTCATGCATAATGAATTAGCATCTATGAGTCCTAAGGTCTCATTTTCGATTTTAAGTTCATTTATCTCCTTAGTTAAAGTAGAAACTTTGTTTGTCAATAGGGAGATTGTTTTATTGGAAGACAAAATCATTTTTGTGAGCCTCAAAGATTCATCATGCAATTCTTGAAAGGCATCTTGCAATTCATCATAAGAAGATGGAGGTTCTAGGTTAAAAGAGGTTACCTCGGTGTCGCTTTCTCCACTTTCTTCTCCTTGAGCCATAAGGCAAAGATGAGCTTCTTCATTCTCCGAATTGTCGGAAGAGCTTAAGTCATTGTCCTCCCAAGCTATATATACTCTTCTTCCTTTCTTTTCCTTGGAGGGTCTTTTCTCAAACTTCTCCATTTTCTTGAGATATATAGGACACTCTATTTTCATGTGCCCTGGTTTTCCACATTCATAGCATTTTGGAGGAGTAGAAGATCCTTCTCCTTTGTGATATGCTTTCTTTTGAGGAAATGGTGGTCTTCTTTGAAATCCATTTTTCTTCAAGAATCTTCTGAACTTTCTCACAAGGAGACTAAGATTCTCCTCACTTAGCTCAATATTTTCAGCATCCTCTTCACCATCTTCATCATCATCTTCAAGTATGGAAGAGGTGGCTTTGAGTGCAATTTCCTTCTTCTTTTTATCATGCTCTTCACTTTGATTGAGCCTATTTAGTTCCAGCTCATGTTCTTGAAGCTTTCCAAATAGAGTGGCTAGAGACATTGTTAATAAATCTCTTGATTTCGCAATAGCCGTTACTTTGGGTTGCCAATTCCTGCTTAGACATCCTAAGACTTTGCTAATAAGATCCTCATTAGGAAATGTCTTTCCCAATGAGATGAGATGATTAACAATGTGAGTAAATATCTTTTGCATATCTTGAATATTCTCACCTTGGTTCATTCTAAACAATTCATATTCATGAGTAAGAGTGTTTATTCGAGATCGTTTTACCTCACTAGTACCTTCATGTGTTACTTGTAGGGTATCCCACATTTCTTTTGCGGTCTTGCAATTTGACACCCTAAAGAATTCATCATACCCCAAGGATGTGGTGATGATGTTCTTGGCTCTCAAATTGTATTGAATCTTCTTTTTATCATCATCGGTCCATTCATCTCTAGGTGTATTAATTTTCACACCATCTTTAGTTTGTGTTGGGACAAAAGCACCATTTTCAATGGCGTCTCACACATTTAAGTCAATAGCTTCAATGAAAATTTTCATCCTTTCTTTCCAATAGGCATAACCATCCCCATTGAAATAAGGAGGTCTATTTATAGAAGAACCTTCATTTAAAAAACCATTTGAAGCCATCACTTCTCTTGAAGCTGCTAAGCTCTTTATACAAGAGTCTAGCTCTGATACCACTTGTTACCAAGTGGCCTCAATACTTAAGAGGGGGGTGAATTGAGTAAGTAAAACAAGTTCACAAATCTTTCTCAAATCGTTTGATAACTAATTTTCGTTGAAGCTATTGAATGATTAGAGATAATTGGATGAATGAGATAAACACTTTTACTTAAAAAAGTGATAGCCTAAGGAGACAATATCCAAGCAATTCAATAAAACAGTACACAAAGTAAAGAGAAGGGTTTAGAGAAAACAAACACAGTCGTTTATCCTGGTTCGATCACCAAACCACTTGTGATCTACGTCTAGTCCCCAAGCAATAACTTGAGATTTTTCACTATATCTTCAAGCTTCAATGGGTGCTTGACAACCACTACAACCTTGAGCACTTAACACTTTGGGATACCTCACCCTAATGCTTGAGCCTCTGTTTTCCAAGGGATACCTCACCCTTTTACAGTTTGGAGGGATGCCTCACCTTCTCTATAGAATTTACAAAGATTGAATAGATAAAAACTCTCTTGAAAGAGCAGATAATACAACTGAAAATTCAATGGGTATATGATTCACGGTTTACACTCAGAAATAGAGTATTAATGGAGAAATAGATGAAAACTCGTTTTTAATGCTCAACCAAGGTTTTTCAGATTGACTGTCTAACCCCCATAAATGCCCAACAACTTCTATTTATAAGTCATTGAAGTTTAGAGCCATTGGGAGGTGGTTGGAGCATTTAATGATATGTAACTATCTCGTTAATTTCTGTTTTTCGAAACTTCTCTTATTCAAATAAGAGATTTCTTATTCGAATAACGCTTGAAATAGCACAGCGTGTTTTCCTCTAGAAAGTGTTATTCGAATAACATCCTGGTTATTCGAATAACCAGTTAAATGTTTGGTTTCTGGGAAAACATGTTATTCGAATAACATTCATGTTATTCGAATAACTCATTCGAATAAATGAGCTTCTGAGTTCTCGTTATTCGAATAACAACATTGTTATTCGAATAACCAATTAAACATGGTTTTATTTAAAACGCTTGTTATTCGAATAACAACTCTGTTATTCGAATAACCAATTAATAAACTGACTTCCTGGAAATGTGTTATTCGAATAACACTTTATTATTCGAATAACTTATTCGTGCCAAAACATTTTTGAATTATTTATTCGAATAATGCATGGCCTATTCGAATAAATCCTTTCCTGAATGATTTATTTGGAATCTTTGACTTGTGTTATTCGAATAAGGAACCCCTTTATTCGAATAATACATATGAAAAACATGTTTTGAGTCTTTTTAAATGTTGCTCTTGATTCCATATGATCTTATAGGTTTATGGACACGAAATGGTTGATTCTTTGGAAGTTAAAAACCATATTAAAGCCTTGAAAACTTGTGTGCTATTTCGAAACGCAAGATTAAGCTATTTGTGAATTTTTATATACCTTTACAAAATGATTGAAGTCCTAAAAGCTATACTTGATGGTCTTGATATTCTTGGACATGATCTTGCAACGTCTTTAAGTTTGTTATCATCAAAACACATTCTTAATCAGGTACATGCCAGTCACATGGGGGTGTCTTTTAAAATAACCCATAGGACCATTACAAAAAGAAAAAAATATCAAGGACTTTATAATAAAATTAATAAGTTGGACAGTCTTATTAATCAGGTGAATTTAAGGTGAACACTTGTCTCAATATACTTGGTCCAACTAAGAAGGGTTTAGAACCCTTCCAAGTTAATGGGTACCATAGAAAACACCATTAGGATATTAGTATTTAGATTGTTAATTAAGGTGCCTACATGGATACCACCACGCTATGTCAGCACCAGATGGAGCCAAATTGACACTTAACGTACCACCTCATAAACTCTGTTAACATAAATGGGAAAATTTCTTTATGAACTCTGTCTACCATAACATCTCTTAGACATGCCATTCAAATATTGACATGTGTATAAAATAATGACTCACATGTCTCTCTCATTAATTTCTTCTTTCTCTTTCTTTCTCTCTCTCTCTCTCTCTCTTTGTTTGGAGTTACTTTTCTCTTATTGGCTTCCACTTCATAAAAAATCAATCACGTTTGCCTTTTCATTCTCCCTGTTGCCTCCTCCCTCCCACGTAATCCAATAGGAAACTATGAGAAAAATCACCCAAAAAGTGACAAAAAAAAATACAACCCAAAAAAAAAAATATAATACACAATACTGATAAGTTAGAATTTTATGCTTTTGATTTATATGTTTATGCTTTTGATTTTAGGATTTTATTTTACGTTTGTTCTATTTTATTACCTTTTTACTTTGTTTTGATAATAGGTGGAAGATAAGAAAGAGTTGAATGGAAACATAAGGAATTATGGCTCACCAATGTTGGGGATTACACCCATATTTCGTGTGGTAAGAATGCAACAATTCAAGTTCTAACCAAAGAGAATTATGGCTCGCCAGTAATGGCCATTATGGCTATAATTCTTGGAGAGTCCAGAATCAAGAAGCCAACCAGAAAGAATTATGACCAGGCAGTAATGGTCATTATGGCTGTAATTCATGCAACCAAAATCAAGAAGCCAACCAGAAAGAATTATGGCTAGGCAATAATGGCCATTATGGCCATAATTCGTGCAACTAGAATTTGAAGGGCCAACCAGAACGAATTACTACCTGTCAGTAATTGCCATTACGGCCATAATTCGGATCAGTTTCCTAACAGCCCATTTATTTCTAAAGGATCCAAAGAGGTGTTTGTGAATGCTTATGTCCCTAAAGCATGTCAAATGGTTTTTGATGATAACAAAGGTAAAAGTGAAGATCAAGTGCAAAAGAAAAGATCAAGATCAAAGAAAGAAGTCAAGAGGTTTATTTAGTTATAAGACTTAGAACATTAATGTTAAATGCTCTCAAGATTTCTCAAATGGTTTTTCAATATATCATTTCAAAAATAAGTGGAAAAATTCAAAGCTAAACATGTTTTTCAAAGAAACTTGAGTTTCAATCTTAAATCTAACACTCATAAAAAGGATTTATGTTTAATCAAATGTCTTGAGGTGTTAGAAATGGCTTACAAGCTTTATTGGACTTGAAAAATGTGTTCAAAGGCCAATGTAATAGATTGCATGATGTTTGTAATCGATTACACAGCAAATGGAGGCCTTGTAATCAATTACATGATCAATGTAATCGATTACAAGAAAGTCCGAAGCCATGTAATCGATTACACCAATAATGTAATCGATTACAATGAGCCCAGAAAGACAAGAACACGTTCAAAGAGTCATGTAATCGATTACATGGATATTGTAATCGATTACACAACAAGACAGAAGTCATGTAATCGATTACATGGATATTGTAATCGATTACAAGTAAGTCAGAAGTCATGTAATCGATTACACCAATAATGTAATCGATTACATAGAGCCCAGAAAGCCAAGAACACGTTGGAACAACAATGTAATCAATTACATTTGTTGTGTAATCGATTACACGCATCCTGACAGTGTCCAACGGCTATATTAAATGTATTTAATGCTTGGCTAAAAGTCTCCAACGGTTCCATTTATTGCAAAACTTATAAATACTAATGTTGGGTCTTCATTAGAGGTTGACCTTGAATCAAAAACTAATTGCCAATACTTCAAAACGTGATTTAATCTTCAAATCCATTCTAGCTCTGTTTTTGTGAAAAACTTGAGTTATTCTTTGAGAGCATATTAGAGTTTCAATTTGTAATCATCTACTCTTGTGAGAGTTTCATTCTATTAATCTATATTGCTTTGTAAAGAGGGTGAGACATCCCTCCAAAAGTGTAAAGGGTGAGGCATCCCTTAGTTGAAGAGACTCAAGCTCCAAGGGTGAGGTATCCCAAAGTGTTGAGTGCTCAAGGTTGTAAAGGTTGTCAAGCACCTATTGAAACTTGAAGAAATAGTGGAAAATCTCTAGCGGTTGCTTGAGGACTGGACGTAGATCATAAGTGAATTGGTGATCTAACCAGGATAAATCATTGTATTTGTTTTCTCTAAACCCTTCTCTTTACATTGAGCACTGTTTTATTGAATTGCTTGAATATTGTTCCCTTTGGCTATTGCATTTATAAGTAAAAGTGTTTATCTCATATATCCAATCATCTCTAATCATCAATTAGCTTTAATGAAAATTGTTTATCAAACGATGTGTGAAAGATTTGCGAACTTGTTTTACATACTCAATTCACCCCCCCTCTTGAGTATTGAGGCCACTTGGTAACAAGTGGTATCAGAGTTAGACTCTTGTATAAAGAGCTTAGTAGTTTCAAGAGAAGTGATGACTTCAAATGGTTTTTCAAATGAAGGTTCTTCTATAAACAGACCTCCCTATTTCAATGGGGATGGTTATGCCCATTGGAAAAAAATGATGAAAATTTTCATTGAAGCTATTGACTTAGATGTGTGGGATGCCGTTGAAAATGGTGCTTTTGTTCCCACACAAACTAAAGATGGTGTGAAAATAAATACACCTAGAAATGAATGGACCGATGATGATAAAAAAAAGGTTCAATACAATTTGAGAGCCAAGAACATCATCACCACATCCTTGGGATATGATGAATTCTTTACGGTGTCAAATTGCAAGACCGCAAAAGAAAGGTGGGATACCCTACAAGTAACTCATGAAGGTACTAGTGAGGTAAAGCGATCTCGAATAAACACTCTTACTCATGAATACGAATTGTTTAGAATGAACCAAGGTGAGAGTATTCAATATATGCAAAAGAGATTTACTCATATTGTTAATCATCTTATCTCATTGGAAAAGACATTTCCTAATTCGGATCTTATTAACAAAGTCTTGAGATGTTTAAGCAGGAATTGGTAACCCAAAGTAACGGCTATTGCGGAATCAAGAGATTTATCAACAATATCTCTAGCCACCTTATTTGGGAAGCTTCAAGAATATGAGCTGGAACTAAATAGGCTCAATCAAAATGAAGAGCATGATAAAAAGAAGAAGGGAATTGCACTCAAAGCCATCTCTTCTATAATTGAAGATGATGATGAAGATGGTGAAGAGGATGCAGAAAACGTTGAGCTAAGTGAGAAGAATCTTAGTCTCATTGTGAGAAATTTTGGAAGATTCCTAAAGAAAAATGGATTTCAAAGAAGACCACCCTTTCCTCAAAAGAAAGTGTATCACAAAGGAGAAGGACCCTCCACTCCTCCAAAATGCTATGAATGTGGAAAACCGGGGCACATGAAAATGGAGTATCCTATGTATCTCAAGAAGACGGAGAAGTTTGAGAGAAGGCCTTCCAAAGAGAAGAAAGGAAGGAGAGCATACATAGCATGGGAGGACAATGGCTTAAGTTCTTCGATAGTTCGGAGAATGAAGAAGCTCATCTTTGTCTCATGGCTCAAGGAGAAGAAAATGAAGAGAGCGACACCGAGGTAACTTCTTCTAACTTAGAATCTCAACCTTCTTATGATGAATTGCAAGATGCCTTTCAAGAATTGCATGATGAATCTTTGAGGCTCACAAAAATGATTTTATCTTCTAACAAAATAATCTCATTATTGATAAACAAAGTCTCTATTTTAAGCAAGGAGATAAATGAGCTTAAGATTGAAAATGAGACCTTATGACTCATTGATGCTAATTCATTATGCATGACTTGTTCCTCACATGATAATACATCCATATCATTACCTTGTTCATCATGCAAAGCTTTTGAAAAAGAAATTGAAGATTTGAACAACACTCTTGCAAAATTCACTTTTGGAAGAGACAACTTGAATATGCTGTTAGGGAAACAAAAATGTGTTTTTCAAAAAGCCGATTTGGGATTTAATCTAAATAACCATCAAAAGTCTTATAAGAATTTCTTTGTTTCCTCAAAAACTTCAAGTAGCCCCTTTGTCAAATGCTTTCATTGTGGTAAGAAAGGGCATAGTGCATCCACTTGCAATGTTAGAAAGAACATAAACACCAAGGTTGGAATCAAAAGGATTTAGGTTCCTAAAGGCACAATGCCTAACTCTAACACACAAGGACCCAAAATAATTTGGGTACCAAAGGTTAAAATTTGAATGTGTGTTGTAGGTGTACTTGAAGACCATGAGCTCAAGTTGGTATCTTGATAGTGGTTGCTCCAAGCACATGACCGGTGATGGCTCCAAGTTCTCCTCCCTTACCCACAAGAAACATGGTCAAGTCACATATGGTGATAACAACAAAGGGAAGATTCTTGGAATTAGCAAAGTTGGTGAAATCCCTTCATCATCTATTGATAATGTTTTGCTTGTTGAAGGACTTAAACATAATTTGCTTAGCATTAGTCAATCATGTGATAAAGGCAATAGAGTTATATTTGATTCCTCTTGTTGCATAATTGAGAGAAAGGATGATAAGCAAGTTAAGTTTGTTGGTCATAAGGTCAATAATATATATATGATTAGTCTTGATGATATTTCCTCAAATGATGCTAAATGCTTTATGAGTAAAGAAAATGATTCATGGTTATGGCACAGAAGAATTGCTCACATTCACATGGATCACTTAAACAAATTGGTTTCTAAAGAACTAGTAATTAGACTTCCAAAGCTCAAATTTGAAAAAGACAAACTGTGTGATGCATGTCAAAAGGAAAAACAAGTAAAGGTCTCTTTTAAAGCTAAAAACATGGTTTCAACTTCTAGACCTTTACAACTTTTGCACATGGATCTTTTTGGTCCCTCTAGAACTATAAGCTTTGGTGGGAATTACTATGCATTAGTGATTGTGGATGATTTTTCTAGGTTTACATGGACATTATTCTTGGCCCATAAAAATGATGTTTTTCAATCATTTAAAAAGCTTGTCAAAGTTATCCAAAACAAAAAAGGTTTTTGTATTGCATCCATAAGAAGTGACCATGGTGGTAAATTTGAAAACCATGAATTTGAAACCTTTTGTGATGAACATGACATTGAGCATAATTTTTCTGCCCCTAGAACATCACAACAAAATGGTGTTATAGAAAGGAAAAATCGATCTTTAGAGGAAATGACAAGAACTATGCTCAATAAGGCCAACCTTCCTAAGTATTTTCGAGCGGATGCGGTTAACACCGCTTGTTATGTTATGAATAGAGCCCTAATAAGGCCAATTTTAAAGAAAATCCCATATGAATTGTACAAAGGAAGGAAGTCAAATGTGTCACATTTTCATGTCTTTAGATGTAAATGTTTTGTCTTGAATAATGGAAAGGATAATATGGGGAAGTTTGATGCAAAATCTGATGAGGGAATATTCATTGGCTATTCTATACATAGTAAGGCCTTTAGAGTCTATAATAAATGAACTATGACCATAGAAGAGTCTATACATGTTGCATTGATGAAACTAACTCAAATGAGTCGAGAAAGGAGCTTGTTGATGATGTTGCAGAAATCTTTACAAAAACGCACTTGAAAAATCGAGAGAAAGAGTCCAAGAAGCAAGAAGAGAGACTCATTGATCACTTATGGCAAAAAGGTTCAGAAATCTTGGATTTACCCAAGGAATGGAAGACTTCAAGATATCAACCTCTCGACAAGGTGATAGGTGATGTATCAAAAGGGGTAATCACTCGAAACTCACTTAGAGATGCATGTAATCACTTAGCCTTTGTCTCTCAAGTTGAACGTAAAGACATAAATGAGGCCATTAATGATAAGCATTGGATCTTGTGTGAATGCTTATGTCCCTAAAGCAAGTCAAATAATTTTTGATGATTACAAAGGCAAAAGTGAAGATCAAGTGCAAAAGTGAAGATCAAGTGCAAAAGGAAAAATCAAGATAAAAAAAAGAAGTCAAGAGGTTTATTTAGTTATAAAACTTAGAACATTAATGTTAAATGCTCTCAAGATTTCTCAAATAGTTTTTCAATATATCATTTCAAAATAAGTGGGAAAATTCAAAGCTAAACATGTTTTTCAAAGAAACTTGAGTTTCAATCTTAAATCTAACACTCTTAAAAGGATTTATGTTTAATCAAATGTCTTGAGGTGTTAGAAATGGCTTACAAGCTTTATTGGACTTGAAAAATGTGTTCAAAGGCCAATGTAATCGATTACATGATGTTTGTAATCGATTACACAGCAAACAGAGGCCTTGTAATCGATTACATGGGCAATGTAATCGATTAACAAGCAAGTCAGAGGCCATGTAATCGATTACACAAATATTGTAATTGATTACAATAAACCCAGAAAGGCAAGAACACGTTCAAAGAGTCATGTAATCGATTACACAACAAGACAAAAGTTATGTAATCGATTACATGGATATTGTAATCGATTACAAGCAAGTCAGAAGCCATGTAATCGATTACACCAATAATGTAATCGATTACACAGAGCCTAGAAAGCCAAGAACACGTTGGAACAACAATGTAATCGATTACATTTGTTGTGTAATCGATTACACACATCTTGACAACGTCCAACGGTTATATTAAATGCATTTAATGCTTGGTTAAAACCCTCTAACGGCTCCATTTATTGCAAAACTTATAAATATCAATGTTGGGTCTTCATTAGAGGTTGATCTTGAACCAAAAACTGATTACCAATACTTCGAAACGGGATTCAATCCTCAAATCCATTCTTGCTCTGTTTTTGTGAAAAACGTGGGTTAATCTTTGAGAGCATATTAGAGCTTCAATTTGTAATTATCTACTCTAGTGAAAGCTTCATTCAATCAATCTACATTGCTTTGTAAAGAGGGTGAGGCATCCCTCCAAAAGTGTAAAGGGTGAGGTATCCCTTCATTGAAGAGACTCAAGCTCCATGGGTGAGGTATCCCAAAGTGTTGAGTGCTCAAGGTTGTAAAGGTTATCAAGCACCTATTGAAGCTTGAAGAAATAGTGGAAAATCTCTAGCGGTTGCTTGAGGACTGGACGTAGATCACAAGTGGATTAGTGATCGAACCAGGATAAATCATTGTGTTTGTTTTCTCTAAACCCTTCTCTTTACATTGAGTACTATTTTATTGAATTGCTTGAATATTGGTCCCTTTGGCTATTGCATTTATAAGTGAAAGTGTTTATCTCTTATATCCAATCATCTCTAATCATCAATTAGCTTCAACAAAAATTGTTTATTAAACGATTTACGAAAGATTTGTAAACTTGTTTTTCATACTCAATTCACCCCCCCTTCTTGAGTATTGAGGCCACTTGGTAACAAGTGGTATCAGAGCTAGACTCTTGTATAAAGAGCTTAGCAGCTTCAAGAGAAGTGATGTCTTCAAATGATTTTTCAAATGAAGGTTCTTCTTTAAATAGACCTCCTTATTTCAATGGGGATGGTTATGCCTATTAGAAAGAAAGGATGAAAATTTTCATTGAAGCTATTGATTTAGATGTGTGGGACGCCGTTGAAAATGGTGCTTTTGTTCCCACACAAACTAAAAATGATGTGAAAATTAATACACCTAGAAATGAATGGACCGATGATGATAAAAAGAAGGTTCAATACAATTTGAGAGCCAAGAACATCATCACCACATCCTTAGGGTATGATGAATTCTTTAGGGTGTCAAATTGCAAGACCGCAAAAGAAATGTGGGATACCCTACAAGTAACTCATGAAGGTACTAGTAAGGTAAAACGATCTCGAAGAAACACTCTTACTAATGAATACGAATTGTTTAGAATGAACTAAAGTGAGAGTATTCAAGATATACAAAAGAGGTTTACTCATATTGTTAATCATCTTATCTCATTAGGAAAGACATTTCCTAATGAAGATCTTATTAACAAAGTCTTGAGATGTCTAAGCAGGAATTAGTAACCCAAAGCAATGGCTATTGCGGAATCAAGAGATTTATCAATAATGTCTCTAGCCACCTTATTCGGAAAGCTTCAAGAACACGAGCTGGAACTAAATAGGCTCAATCAAAATGAAGATCATGACAAAAAGAAGAAGGGAATCACACTCAAAGCCACTTCCTCTACAATTAAAGATGATGATGAAGATGGTGAAGAGGATGCTGAAAGGGTTGAGCTAAGTGAGGAGAATCTTAGTCTCTTTGTGAGAAAGTTTGGAAGATTCCTGAAGAAAAAGGGATTTCAAAGAAGACCACCCTTTCCTCAAAAGAAAGTGTATCACAAAGGAGAAGGATCCTCTACTCCTTCAAAATGCTATGAATGTGGAAAATCGGGGCACATGAAAATGGAGTGTCCTATGTATCTCAAGAAGACGGAGAAGTTTGAGAAAAGGCCTTCCAAAGAAAAGAAAGGAAGGAGAGCATACATAGCTTGGGAGGACAACGACTTAAGCTCTTCCGACAGTTGAGAGAATGAAGAAGCTTATCTTTGTCTCATGGCTAAAGGAGAAGAAAGTAAAGAGAGTGACACTGAGGTAACTTCTTCTAACTCAAAATCTCTACCTTCATATGATGAATTGCAAGATGCCTTTCAAGAATTGCATGATGAATCTTTAAGGCTCACAAAAATGGTTTTGTCCTCTAACAAAATAATTTCCTTATTAGTAAACAAAGTTTTTATCTTAAGTAAGGAAATAAATGAGCTTAAGAATGAAAATGAGACCTTAGGACTTATGGATACTAATTCACTATGCATGACTTGTTCCTCACATGATAACACATCCATATGTGATTACCATGCAGCATTGATGATGCGTTTTGATGATAACAAATATTGAGATGATAAGAAGATCAAGTCTAAGTTCTTCAAGTTTAGCTTTAGGACTTAGGATCTCTCTTGTACAGAGCTCTCATGGGATATCTCAGTGTTTAACTCAAAAGATCTAAGAACGTGTTTTTCTACAAACTAACTTAAAGTTTTAATGTGGCTTTGATAATCAAAGAGTTTGTGGTTTTTTCTAAACTTACATAAACTGGTTCCCAAACGTGTTTCTGATAATTTGAACAGAGGCATTCGAATACCATTAAAGGCATTCGAATACAATCCCTCTAAAAATGCTTTCATAAACGTATTTTAAGCAGTGGTATTCGAATACCATATTGTGGCATTCGAATACTTTGGGTCTGAACTGTTTTTTATATACTGATATCAGTGGCATTCGAATACCTCATAATGGTATTCGAATAACCTAAGTCTGAACTATTTTTATATATATTGATATTAGTGGTATTCGAATACCACAACAAGATATTTGAATAACCCACGAGTTTCTGCTTTTGGTTTTTTGAATTTGATACGCAAACAGATTTGCATTTATTATGTTATTAATTCCCTCAATGATATTTTCTGATCAAAGGCTCTATAAATAGAGACCTTGCCCAACGGCTGGAACACACAAATCCTTGAAATTAATTTTGGCTGTGCTAAAACGCTGTTTACATAATTCTCTCTTTCTTTCTGTGCTCTTTTGGTAAAATTCTAAGATATTCTTAGAGAGCTCTATAGTGCTTCAATTTGTATAATTTACTCTGAGTGAGAGTTTTTTTTCATCTACTTTCTTTTATTTTGCTACGAGGGTGAGGTATCCCTTCAATGTTTGTATAAGGGTGAGGTATCCCTGCAGGCTGAGACTTTAGCACAAGGGTAAAGTTTACCTGTGTGTGAAAAGTACTCTTTTGTGTAACGGTAGCAAGCACCTATTGAAGCTTGTATACTTAGTGAAAAATCTCGGCTTTCGAGGACTGGACGTAGACCACAAGTGGGTTAGTGGTCGAACCAGGATAAATACTGTGCCGGCTTCTTTTTTCTTAATCTCTTTATTTTATACAATTTTAATTTACTGCATATTTATTTTCTGCTGTTTTTATTGTTTCTTTTCTTCTTCCCATTCCTTCTGTGCTTTTATTTATTAAGTTTTTAATATTTGTTTTTGTCAAAAAGAGGTTTTTATAAAAAGTTTTATACCCAATTCACCCCCCCTTTTGAGTACTGGAAGCCACTTGGTAACAAGTGGTATCAGAGCTAGACTCTTGTATAAAGAGCTTAGCAACTTCAAGAGAATATGGTTTCTTCAAATGGTTTTTCAGAAGGATCCTCCATAAACCAACCACCATTTTTCAATGGGGATGGTTATGCATATTGGAAGGAAAGAATGAAAATCTTCATCGAAGCTATTGATCTAAATGTATGGGATGCTGTCGAAAACGGCGCTTTTATACCCATACATGAGGTCGATGGTGTAAGGACTGAAACACCACAAAATAAATGGTCTGACGAAGACAAAAAAAAGTTCAATTTAATTTAAAAGCCAAAAATATTATTACTACTGCTTTGGGATATGATGAGTTTTTTAGAATTTCAAATTGCAAAACTGCTAAAGAAATGTGGGACACTTTGCAAGTTACCCATGAGGGTACTAGTGAAGTTAAGAGGTCTAGAATCAACTCTCTAACTCGTGAATATGAATTATTCAGAATGAACCAAGGAGAAAACATTCAAGAAATGCAAAAGAGGTTCACCCACATAGTTAATCATCTTGCATCTTTAGGCAAAAGTTTTTCTAACGAAGATTTGATTAACAAGGTTTTGAGATGTCTTAGCAGGATTTGGCAACCTAAGGTAACAGCTATTTCAGAATCGAGGGACTTGTCTACAATGACTCTAGCTACGCTCTTTGAAAAACTTCATGAGCACGAACTGGAACTGAGCAGATTAAGTCAAAGTGAAGAAAACGATCAAAAGAAAAAAGGGATAGCGCTCAAAGCCACTTCCTCAACATTTGACAATGATGATGAAGAAAATGAAGAAAGCTCAGAGAACATCGAGGTAAGCGAAGAAAATCTTAGTTTGTTAGTTAAAAAGTTTGGTAAATTTCTCAGGAAAAAGGGAATGCAAAGAAGACCTCCTTTTCCTCCAAAGAAGAATCATTACAAAGGTGAAGGAGCTTCATCGACTCCAACTTGCTATGAATGTGGCAAACCTGGTCACATGAAAATGGAGTGCCCAGTTTATGAGAACTACATGGAATGCAGTTATTTGGATCCTACCTCTGTGCTAAAATGAATGCTATTTCCTTATTTAAATGCATATTTGGAGGGTTTTGTACTTATATTTGTCATATTCTGATTCTAAGCCTTTCTAATGTGTTAATGTGCAAAATTGTGCTTAATTATCATTTATTAAGTAGATTTATATATGATACTGATTTGGTGTTTTCTCTATGTTAGGAAGGGCTCCAAACAAGGTTAAATATGGAGCAATTGAGCTTAAAGAGGAAGAGGAAGCTAAATTGGCATTTCAGTGGTCACCGCCGCGGCACAAGCATGTGAGCGTCGCGGCGCAGAGAGCATGCCATACTTGGACCCGAGGCAAGAGCACCGCGACCCAGATGAAATGGGTGCCGCGACGTAAGTAGACCGACCCATTGGGCGCCGCGGCGTGAGTATGTGGGCGCCGCGGCGTGGAGGCGGCCAGCTGAGCCTATAAATAGATTTTTCACATTTTTCTTTGTGTTCTGGCCATTTTGGCCATTTCCATTTCTAGTTTCTCTCTTTTAGTTTAGTTTAGGTTAGTTTTAGGTTAGATAGCTTGGCTAGATCTTCATGGATGGTGAATTGGAGGCCAGGACAAAGGATTAAAGGAGGATTCAAGCTTCAGAGACAAATTTAATGAGCTTCTTTCTCTCTTTTCCCTTTCTCTCTTTTCTTCCTTATCTTTTGTATAACTAAGCTTTGTTTAGGAATACTTTGAATCCTTTTATTTATATTAATGATGTGTTCTTCTCTGAGTTTGTGTGGATGCTTGATTATGGTTTAATCATTATCTGAGTTTAATGCTTGTTATTGGTTGGCCTCGATTGCATGATCCTAATATTGGCAAATGAACTAGACATAGGGATTTGTTGATATGGATATGGTGTGATTGATACATGTTCGGCGATGAGTTGATTCGTTAATAGGATAGAAATATACCTATTAGCCATGTATAGTGTGTGATAGAGAATAGATCGTTCATGAGTGGATGTTGTACTAGCTCTCAAAGAAACTTAGTGAGTTAGGCAAGTAGAAACCAGGGTTGATTGACTTAGACATAGGTTTTTGACTACATTAGATTCTCAAGCTAACCTAATGAATACATTTGTGTTAATGAGGAGGATTGCATGTTGTTGATAGATGTAGGGATGAAGGAGGATTTCCTAAAACCTAACCACTTTTATGTTTATTGGTTTTGTAGATTAGATTAGTTTAGTTTATTGCTTTCTTATTTTTATGTCCTTGTGTAGAATTGATTAAGCTATTGGTTGGTACTTAGCTTTATAATCGAATATCCTCGTGGGAACGAACTTTTACTCTGTATCTGTATTACTTGAGCGATCCGTGCACTTGCGGTAGCAATCAAGTTTTTGGTGCCGTTGCCGGGGATAGTTTTTATATTGCTAATATTAACAATGAATTTGATTGGTTCTAATTCAAGTTGTATATAAGTTGTATATAATCTATGTTTAGTTTCTATTTTGTTTTAGTTTCAAAAAAGAAGCCGGGTGATTTCAATCATACGAGACCCTTGAGGAAATTCACAACTCCTGAAAGGATAATCCTTGGGTTAAGTTCTTGAAGACTACTCATCCGTAGTACTTCAATTTTGCTGACAAAGTCCTGCTGGGACTATAACTCAGGCCCTTCATGGTAGGGAATCCCATGTTTATGTTTAATTAATGCTTTTACTTTATGTATAAATAGGTAGTATGTTAATATGTTTATGTTAAATATGTTAGCATATTAGTATGTTAGTTGTGTTAATATGTTTTGTTAATATATGTTAGTATGTTAGTTTAGTTAGTTTTAATATTTGTTAGTTATGTTTAGATATGTGAGTGTTTGTAGTTTATGGTTTTAAGTGTTGTTTGCGTTAGTTTTTATATAGGTTAATATGTTTATTATGTTAGTTTTGTGTTTTTGTTTGTTTTTACATTTTTAGTTGTTTAGGTTGTATATAGGTTAATGTTTTATTTTTTGTGTTAATATGTGTGTGTTATACATTTTTGTAATTTAGCTTTTTGAACAAGTTTTGTTGCAGTTAGAGACCCATATAAGCCAAACTCAGCAGCAAAACTGTGTTTGCAACTAAATTTAGCAGTTTAGGTAGTCACGCCGCGACACAAGGTAGTGCGCGCCGCGGCGCAAGGGGCGTTTTTCTGTAGAATTCTGCAGCTTTTTGTGAGAGCCGCGGCCCAGGCATAGGGGCGCCGCGGCGCTTAACCCCTATTTTTGCCTTTTCTGTTATTTTTCTATTTGTGTGTATGTACTAATGCTCAGTACTACTCTCAAGTTCCCTATAGGCCATATTCTTTAAAGATACATTTCATTTTAGGTTTGGGGGAATATCTTTACATGTTTTATTACCTTTATGCTTAATGTTAACATGTATAGGTATTTGAAGTATACAGTGGTGTTAGTCATTATATTTTCATGATATTCTATCTTGTTTTGACTATCACTGATGTGCTGATGACAAGATTTTCAATTTTCACATTATGTAAAAGATGTTGTGCATGCTTGAACTTAGAAAGTGAATCCATTTGAATGCATGACATGTTGCAAGAATGCTGATTGTTTTTGGTTGTTCATGATGTGAAAGGTTGCTATTTGCCCCCTTTTCAGTGAAACCTTATATGATTCTGAAGCATGTGAAACAGTTTAGTTGCTTTTGATGCATGATTTACATCTCACTTAGATGTAAGTGTAACTTTGAAAATGATAAGAGTGCATGTTTTGAGAATGTTTATGGATGTACATGTGGAATTTTGATTATCCTAGAAATTGTTTTTGAACTCTCTTGAGGCGAAATCCTAGGTTGTGCATGATTGAGGAAATGATTAGGGCATGGTTTGGACCGATTGAGCCTTAAAAAGCTTACCCTGATATGATGATATCCTTAGGTCCCTTTTTGAAGCCTTAAACTGTTTGGCCTTATTTGTTTTTATAACCATTGTATTCGTTAACCTGTTATCCGTTCTAATGCATATGAAAGCATGTCATTTTCTTCCTACCCTTATTGTTTGTTGAGTATATGATGTGTTATTTCTTGAAATGAGTTTGATGATTAGGGGTATGAATATTCAATTCAAAATGAGCCTGAAGGAACCAGATGCAAAACAAAAGAAAAAAGAAAAAGCATTGCTTTGCAAAAATAGAAGAGAAAAGAAAGAGAAAATAAAAAGAAAAATGAAAATGAAAAGAAAAGCAAAAGCTTAAGAAAAGTAAAGTTCAAAAAGCATCGAAAATGGTTCTAACAAGTTTTATGATCTCACTTTTGAATATCCTGCTAATGTCAGTTGTGACTCATATCATGAAGTAGTATATTATGTGTCTCAATATTTGTATTGTATCTTTCCCTTTCATTTCTTTCGCCCATACCATTGGCCTAACAATATAAGCTGATAAAGTCCCTTTTGATCCTCAATCTTGTGTGATTTACATTAGTGGAGAGAGAGTTGATTTATAATTTTATGGATTCTGTGAATCATATGCATGTATGTTTGTAAACTTATCTGAATGTGTATGACTTGATTAGGAGAAGTTTATCTTGCATGTTTGTGATAAATGTGAATTGCATGAAGAGTTGTCGGGATTGTTAGCATGTTAAGGATTGTATAAGTGTGGAACTATTTACGGGGCATTTGTACTTTTTGAGGATTGATGTAGTCATTACACACTAGTATTTGTTTTTAAATGAGAAAAGAAAATTAAAATATAGTTGCTGAATGAAAAATTGATTTTAATGTTTAAGTAATTTACTTAGTTCTATTTGGTTTTGCTCGAGGACTAGCAAAATGTAAGTTTGGAGGTGGGATAACTACATGGAATGCAGTTATTTGGACCCTACCTCTGTGATAAAATGAATGCTATTTCCTTGTTTAAATGCATATTTGGAGGGTTTTGTACTTATATTTGTCATATTCTGATTCTAAGCCTTTCTGATGTGTTAATGTGCAAATCTGTGTTTAATTGTCATTTATTAAGTAAATTTATATATGATACTGATTTGGTATTTTTTCTATGTTAGGAAGGGCTCCAAACAAGGTTAAATATGGAGCAATTGAGCTTAAAGAGGAAGAGGAAGCCAAATTGGCATTTCAATGGTCACCGTCGCGGCACAAGCATGTGAGCGCCGCGGCGCAAAGAGCATGCCATACTTGGACCCGAGGCAAGAGCGCCGCGACCAAGATGAAATAGGCACCGCAACGTAAATAAACCGACCCATTGGGCACTGCGGCGTGAGTATGTGGGCGCCGCGGCGTGGAGGCGGCCAGCTGAGCCTATAAATAGATTTTTTACGTTTTTCTTTGTGTTCTGGCCGTTTTGGCCATTTCCATTTCTAGTTTCTCTCTTTTAGTTTAGTTTAGGTTAGTTTTAGGTTAGATAACTTGGCTAGATCTTCATAGATGGTGAATTAGAGGCCAGGACAAAGGATTGAAGGAGGATTCAAGCTTCAGAGACAAATCTAATGAGCTTCTTTCTCTCTTTTCCCTTTCTCTCTTTTCTTCCTTATCTTTTGTATAGCTAAACTTTGTTTAGGAATACTTTGAATCCTTTTATTTATATTAATCATGTGTTCTTCTCTGAGTTTGTGTGAATGCTTGATTATGGTTCAATCATTATCTGAGTTTAATGCTTGTTATTGGTTGGCCTCGATTGCATAATCCTAATATTGGCAAATGAACTAGACATAGGGATTTGTTGATATGGATATGGTGTGGTTGATACA
This sequence comes from Ormosia semicastrata, assembly GCA_029884595.1. Lineage (NCBI taxonomy): Eukaryota > Viridiplantae > Streptophyta > Magnoliopsida > Fabales > Fabaceae > Ormosia > Ormosia semicastrata. Next base: position 66,276,168 of record JAQQTO010000061.1, on the reverse strand, counting down.
TGTTCGGCGATGAGTTGATTCGTTAATAGGATAGAAATATACCTATTAGCCATGTATAGTGTGTGATAGAGAATAGATCGTTCATGAGTGGATGTTGTACTAGCTCTCAAGGAAACTTAGTGAGTTAGGCAAGTAGAAACTAGGGTTGATTGACTTAGACATAGGCTTTTGACTACATCAGATTCTCAAGCTAACCTAATCAATACATTTGTGTTAATGAGGAGGATTGCATGTTGTTGATAGATGTAGGGGTGAAAGAGGATTTCTTGAAACCTAACCACTTTTATGTTTATTGGTTTTGTAGATTAGATTAGTTTAGTTTATTGCTTTCTTATTTTTATGTCCTTGTGTAGAATTGATTAAGCTATTGGTTGGTACTTAGCTTTATAATCGAATATCCTCGTGGGAATGAACTTTTACTCTGTATCTGTATTATTTGAGCGATCCGTGCACTTGCGGTAGTAATCAAGTTTTTGGCGCCGTTGCCGGGGATAGTTTTTATATTGCTAATATTAACAATGAGTTTGATTGGTTCTAATTCAAGTTGTATATAAGTTGTATATAATCTATGTTTCGTTTCTGTTTTGTTTTAGTTTCAAATAAGAAGCCAGGTGATTTCAATCATACGAGACCCTTGAGGAAATTCGCAACTCCTGAAATGATAATCCTTGGATCAAGTTCTTGAAGACTACTCATCCGCAGTACTTCAATTTTAGTGACAAAGTCCTGCTGGAACTATAACTCAGGCCCTTCATGGGAGGGAATCCCATGTTTATGTTTAATTAATGCTTTTACTTTATGTATAAATAGGTAGTATGTTAATATGTTTATGTTAAATATGTTAGCATATTAGTATGTTAGTTGTGTTAATATGTTTTGTTAATATATGTTAGTATGTTAGTTTAGTTAGTTTTAATATTTGTTAGTTATGTTTAGATATGTGAGTGTTTGTAGTTTATGGTTTTAAGTGTTGTTTGTGTTAGTTTTTATATAGGTTAATATGTTTATTATGTTAGTTTTGTGTTTTTGTTTGTTTTTACGTTTTTAGTTGTTTAGGTTGTATATAGGTTAATGTTTTATTTTTGTGTTAATATGTGTGTGTTATACATTTTTGTAATTTAGCTTTTTGAACAAGTTTTGTTGCAGCTAGAGACCCATAAGAGCCAAACTCAGCAGCAAAACTGTGTTTGCTGCTAAATTTAGCAGTTTAGGTAGTCACGCCGCAGCACAAGGTATTGCGCGCCGTGGTGCAATGGGCGTTTTTCTGCAGAATTCTGCGGCTTTTTGTGAGAGCCGCGGCCCAGGCATAGGGGCGCCGCGGCGCTTAACCCCTATTTTTGCTTTTTCTGTTATTTTTCTATTTGTGTGTATATAGTAATGCTCAGTACTAGTCTCAGGTTCCCTATAGGCCATGTTCTTTAAAGATACATTTCATTTTAGGTTTGGGGGAAAATCTTTACATATTTTATTACCTTTATGCTTAATGTTAACATGTATAGGTATTTGAAGTATGCAGTGGTGTTAGTTATTATATTTTCATGATATTCTATCTTGTTTTGACTATCACTGATGTGCTGATGACAAGATTTTCAATTTTCACATTATGTAAAAGATGTTGTGCATGCTTGAACTTAGAAAGTGAATCCATTTGAATGCATGACATGTTGCAAGAATGCTGGTTGTTTTTGGTTGTTCATGATGTGAAAGGTTGCTATTTGCCCCCTTTTCAGTGAAACCTTATATGATTCTGAAGCATGTGAAACAATTTAGTTGCTTTTGATGCATGATTTACATCTCACTTAGATGCAAGTGTAACTTTGAAAATGATAAGAGTGCATGTTTTGAGAATGTTTATGGATGTACATGTGGAGTTTTGATTATCCTAGAAATTATTTTTGAACTCTCTTGAGGCAAAATCCTAGGTTGTGCATGATTGAGGAAATGATTAGGGCATGGTTTGGACCGATTGAGCCTTAAAAAGCTTACCCTGATATGATGATATCCTTCGGTCCCTTTTTGAAGCCTTAAACTGTTTGGCCTTATTTGTTTTTATAACCATTGTGTTCATTAACCTGTTATCCGTTCTAATGCATGTGAAAGCATGTCATTTTCTTCCTACCCTTATTATTTGTTGAGTATATGATGTGTTATTTCTTGAAATGAGTCTGATGATTAGGGGTATGAATATTTAATTCAAAATGAGCCTGAAGGAACCAGATGCAAAACAAAAGAAAAAAGAAAAGCATTGCTTTGCAAAAATAGAAGAGAAAAGAAAGAGAAAAGAAAGAGAAAAGAAAGAGAAAATCAAAAGAAAAATGAAAATAAAAAGAAAAGCAAAAGCTTAAGAAAAGTAAAGTTCAAAAAGCATCGAAAATGGTTCTGGCAAGTTTTATGATCTCACTTTTGAATACCCTGCTAATGTCAGTTGTGACTCATATCATGAAGTAGTATATTATGTGTCTCAATATTTGTATTATATCTTTCCCTTTCATTTCTTTCGCCCATACCATTGGCCTAACAATATAAGCTGATAAAGTCCCTTTTGATCCTCAATCTTGTGTGATTTACATTAGTAGAGAGAGAGTTGATTTACAATTTTATGGATTCTGTGAATCATATGTTTGTATTTTTGTAAACTTATCTAAATGTGTATGACTTGATTAGGAGAAGTTTATCTTGCATGTTTGTGATAAATGTGAATTGCATGAAGAGTTGTCGGGATTGTTAGCATGTTAAGGATTGTATAAGTGTGGAACTGTTTACGGGGCATTTGTACTTTTTGAGGATTGATGCAGTTATTACACACTAGTATTTGTTTTTAAATGAGAAAAGAAAATTGAAATATAGTTGCTAAATGAAAAATTGATTTTAAGGTTTAAGTAATTTACTTAGTTCTATTTGGTTTTGCTCGAGGACTAGCAAAATGTAGGTTTGGAGGTGTGATAACTATATGGAATGCAGTTATTTGGACCCTACCTCTGTGATAAAATGAATGCTATTTCCTTGTTTAAATGCATATTTGGAGGGTTTTGTACTTATATTTGTCATATTCTGATTCTAAGCCTTTCTGATGTGTTAATGTGTAAAACTGTGTTTAATTGTCATTTATTAAGTAGATTTATATATGTTACTGATTTGGTATTTTCTCTATGTTAGGAAGGGCTCCAAACAAGGTTAAATATGGAGCAATTGAGCTTAAAGAGGAAGAGGAAGCCAAATTGACATTTCAGTGGTCACCGCCGCGGCACAAGCATGTGAGCGCCGCGGTGCAGAGAGCATGCCATACTTGGACCCGAGGCAAGAGCGCCGCGACCCAGATGAAATGGGTGCCGCAACGTAAGTAGACCGACCTATTGGGCGCCGCGGCGTGAGTATGTGGGCGCCGCGGCGTGGAGGCGGCCAGCTGAGCCTATAAATAGATTTTTCACGTTTTTCTCTGTGTTCTGGCTGTTTTGGCCATTTCCATTTCTAGTTTCTCTCTTTTAGTTTAGTTTAGGTTAGTTTTAGGTTAGATAGCTTGGCTAGATCTTCATGGATGGTGAATTGGAGGCCAGGACAAAGGATTGAAGGAGGATTCAAGCTTCAGAGACAAATCTAATGAGCTTCTTTCTCTCTTTTCCCTTTCTCTCTTTTCTTCCTTATCTTTTGTATAGCTAAGCTTTGTTTAGGAATACTTTGAATCCTTTTATTTATATTAATGATGTGTTCTTCTCTGAGTTTGTGTGGATGCTTGATTATGGTTCAATCATTATCTGAGTTTAATGCTTGTTATTGGTTGGCCTCGATTGCATGATCCTAATATTGGCAAATGAACTAGACATAGGGATTTGTTGATATGGATATGGTGTGGTTGATACATATTCGGCGATGAGTTGATTCGTTAATAGGATAGAAATATACCTATTAGCCATGTATAGTGTGTGATTGAGAATAGATCGTTCATGAGTGGATGTTGTACTAGCTCTCAAGGAAACTTAGTGTGTTAGGCAAGTAGAAACCAGGGTTGATTGACCTAGACATAGGCTTTTGATTACATCAGATTCTCAAGCTAACCTAATCAATACATTTGTGTTAATGAGGAGGATTGCATGTTGTTGATAGATGTAGGGGGTGAAGGAGGAGTTCTTGAAACCTAATCGCTTTTATGTTTATTGGTTTTGTAGATTAGATTAGTTTAGTTTATTACTTTCTTATTTTTATGTCATTGTCTAGAATTGATTAAGCTATTGGTTGGTACTTAGCTTTATAATATAATATCCTCGTGGGAACGAACTTTTACTCTGTATCTGTATTACTTGAGTGATCCGTGCACTTGCGGTAGCAATCAGTTTACCAAAAGAAGAAAGAGAAATTTGAAAAGAAGCTCTTCAAGGAAAGAAAAGGAAGAAAAGCCTATATAGCATGGGATGAAAATGACTTGGATTTAACTGACAGCTCAGATAGCGAGGAAGCTCAACTATGTCTCATGGCCAAAGGAGATGAAGAAGAAAGCGAAAATGAGGTAAGTTCTAATAGTACTCTATTGCCTTCTTACAATGAACTACAAGATGCTTTTGAAGAACTACATGAAGAATCATTAAAATTCACAAAAATTATTTCTTCTTCTAATAAAACAATTTCTTCTTTAGAAAATCAAATTCTTGTCTTAAATAAAGAAATAGAAGAATTAAAAATTGAAAATGAAACTTTGGAAATCATTGATGCATGCACAAATCATTCTTCACATGCTTCTACTTCTTCATCTTGTTCTTCATGTCATATGCTTGAAAAAGAAGTCGAAGACTTAAAGAACACTCTTTCTAAATTCACCTTTGGAAGGGATAACTTAAATATTTTACTAGGAAGATAAAGAGTGGTTTTTCAAAAGGCCGGGATAGGTTATAACCCGAAAAATCAACAAAAACTCTATAAAAATTTCGTTGTGCATTCTAGTGTTTCAAGTAGTCCTTTTATTAAATGTTTTTACTGTGGAAGGAAAGGACATAGTGCATCAACATGCAATGCAAGGAAAAATATAAATACAAAAATTGAAACAAAAATGGTTTGGGTTCCCAAGGGTACTATACCCAAAACTGACACACAAGGACCCAAGAAAGTTTGGGTATCGAAAGTTAAAAATTAAACATGTGTTGTAGGTGTGCTTGAAAGCTAGGAGTTCAAATTGGTATCTCGATAGCGGTTGCTCCAAGCACATGACCGGGGACGACTCAAAATTCACCATGCTTATTCCCAAGAATCATGGACACGTTACTTATGGTGATAATAACAAAGGAAAAATTCTTGGTATTGGCAAAGTCGGTAAGAACCCTAACTCCTCTATTGAAAATGTGTTGCTTGTTGAAGGTTTGAAACATAACTTGCTTAGTATTAAATAATTATGTGATAAAGGAAATAAGGTTATCTTTGATTTAAACTGTTGCATAATTGAAGATAAAAATGATAAACATGTTAAATTCATTGGTCATAGAGTAAACAACATCTATATCATTAGTCTTGATGATATATCTTCAAATGATGCGAAATGCCTTTTAAGTAAGAATGATGATTCATGGTTATGGCATAGGAGAATTGCACACATTCACATGGATCACTTAAAGAAGTTGGTCTCTAAAGAACTAGTAATTGGTCTACCCAAGCTTAGTTTTGTAAAAGATAAATTATGTGATGCATGTCAAAAGGGTAAACAAATAAAGGTCTTTTTTAAAGCAAAAAATATAGTTTCAACTACTAGACCTTTACAACTTTTGCACATGGATCTGTTTGGACCTTCTAGAACTATGAGCTTTGGTGGGAATTACTATGCTTTAGTGATTGTGGATGATTTTTCTAGGTTTACATGGACTTTATTTCTTGCAAATAAAAATGATGCATTTCTACCTTTTAAAAGACTTGCCAAAGTTATTCAAAATGAAAAAGGTTTTCAAATCTCTTCTATAAGAAGTGATCATGGTGGCGAATTTGAAAATAATGTTTTTGAAAATTACTGTGATGAACATGACATTAATCATAATTTCTCTGCCCCTAGAACTCCACAACAAAATGGAGTTGTAGAAAGGAAAAATCGTTCTTTAGAAGAAATGGCGCGAACTATGCTTAATGAGGCTGCTCTTCCCAAATACTTTTGGGCGGATGCTGTAAGTACAGCTTGTTATGTAATGAACAGGGCCCTTATAAGGCCTATTCTAAAGAAAACGCCATATGAGTTGTATAAGGGAAGAAAGCCAAATGTCTTACACTTTCACGTTTTTGGATGCAAATGTTTTATTTTAAATAATGAAAAAGATAACTTAGGCAAGTTTGATGCTAAGTCTGATGAAGGTATATTTCTTGGTTACTCAAATCATAGTAAAGCTTTTCGTATATATAATAAAAGAACTCTGACTATTAAAGAATCTATACATGTTGTATTTGATGAAACTGACCCAAATGGATCGAGAAAGGATCTTGTTATTGATGATGTTGCAGAGGTCTTGGCGGAAACACATTTGGATAATAAGGAAAAAGGAATCAAGGAGCAAGAGGATAAACAAAGACAAGAAGATTCGCAAGCTTTGGAACTTCCCAAAGAATGGCGAACTTCAAAATATCATTCCCTTGATCAGATTATCGGTGATGTATCTAAAGGTGTAAGTACTCGTAACTTTCTTAGAAATACTTGTAATCACTTAGCGTTTGTTTCTCAAATTGAACTTAAGGATTTAATTGAAGCTTTTGATGATGAACATTGGATCTTAGCTATGCATGAGGAATTAAATCAGTTTGAAAGAAATCAAGTTTGGGAATTAGTTGCTAGACCTAATAATCACCCTATAATTGGAACTAAATGGGTTTTTAGAAACAAGCTTGATGAAAATGGGTTAATAACTAGAAACAAAGCTAGATTGGTTGCTAAAGGGTATAATCAAGAAGAAGGAATAGATTATGAAGAAACCTATGCACCTGTAGCTATATTAGAAGCTATTAGAATGTTACTTGCTTATGCTTGCATCATGGATTTCAAATTATATCAAATGGATGTCAAAAGTGCTTTTCTAAATGGCTTTATTCAAGAGGAGGTATACGTTGAACAACCTCCAGGTTTTGAAAATCATGAACTACCCAACCATGTTTTTAAACTTAAAAAGGCTTTATACGGTTTAAAGCAAGTTCCTAGAGCTTGGTATAAAAGGTTGAGTAAGTTCCTTTTAAAGAATGGTTTTTCAATAGGAAAAGTCGATACTACCCTCTTCATTAAAAATGAAAAGCATGACATTCTTCTTGTACAAGTATATGTGGATGATATTATCTTTGGTGCTACTAATGAATCCCTTTGCAAAGAATTTGCAATGACAATGTAGAACGAATTTGAAATGTCAATGATGGGAGAGTTAAATTTCTTTCTCGGACTTCAAATCAAACAAATGAACGAAGGGACATTTATAAGTCAAACCAAATACTGCAAGGAATTGCTCAAGAGATTCGAAATGGAAAACGCTAAACATATGGCCACTCCGATGGGCACTTCCTGTTATTTGGACAAAGATGAAGGAGGTAAATCAGTAGAAATAACGAAATATAGAGGTATGATTGGATCTCTTCTTTATCTTACTGCTAGTAGACCAGATATTATGTTTAGTGTATGCATGTGTGCTAGATATCAGGCAAACCCTAAGGAATCTCATTTAAGTACTGTTAAACGAATAATGAAATACCTAGTAGGCACTTCACAAATGGGCTTGTGGTACCCTAAGGGTGCCTCATGTAGCCTAATAGGCTATTCTGACTCTGATTTTGCTAGGTGCAAATTGGATAGAAAAAGTACTAGTGGGACATGTCACTTGCTTGGTAGTTCTTTAGTTTCTTAGCATAGCAAGAAACAAAATAGTATGGCTCTGTCCACCGCTGAGGCTGAATATGTTGCAGCCGGCAGTTGTTGTGCTCAAATCCTATGGATGAAGCAACAACTTTTAGACTACGATCTTCAGCTTGATCATATCTCGATAAGATGTGATAATACTAGTGCAATAAATATCTCTAAGAATCCCATTCTGCATTCCAGAATAAAGCATATAGAGATAAGACATCACTTTATCAAAGATCACGTACAAAAAGGGGATTGCATTCTTGAATTTGTTGAAACATCTATGCAACTTGCAGATATCTTCACTAAACCCCTAACAAAAGAAGCATTCTTTTATATAAGAGGAGAATTAGGCATAATTGATCAATCCAACATATAAATGCCTGTTATTTGCTTACATTTGTTTTTAATCCTTCTTGAATTATTACTGACTTGAGCGTCAGAGTTATCCCGAAATATTTTTTGTAGGTACTCCATCAACAGGTATGTTTTTGTCTCTCAAAAATGTTTTTTTTCTGGACATATATATGTGTTTTTCTTGTTTAGTTATTCGAATACCTCCATATGGTATTCGAATACCCTTGCTGCTATACGAGAAAACTTGTGTTTTTTTTGTTAAGGCATTCGAATACCATTAGGATTATTCGAATACCCAGAAGCTTTTTGTTTCAGTTTCTCTCACAAGGCTCTGGAGTATTCGAATACCATCAGGGTTATTCGAATACCCTAAGGCTTTCTGTTTCAGTTTCTCTCTGGAGTATTTGAATACTTAGGCTATCTGTTTCAGTTTCTCTCTGGAGTATTCGAATACTTTGTGAGTATTCGAATACTGTAAAAAGCATTCAAATACCATCGTTTGGCAGCCAAGCCTAATCTGGTAATCTATTCGAATACGTGGTGTGGTATTCGAATACCCTCTGTCTGAAGGCTGTGTCCTTTGAGATTTCCCAAACGCTGTATTCGAATACCCACTCATGGTATTCGAATAGATCTGGGCATTCCTTAAATACCCCACCCCCCCTCTCCTGCGTATCCGAATACGCCTTTCTCTCCTCTCTCCACTTTCAAAAACTCTTTGCTTTCCCTCCTCCAAAAACCTCTCTTTCTCACGGTCTCCACCCCTCCTTTCTCCTTCTCCTCCATTGTTTCCCTTCCATGGCCTCATCCTCCTCTCGCCCTAAGCGTCCTCGTACAAAGATGACTCCATGCAATAACCCGCTGGACCTTCACAGGCTTTCCTCCAATGAGCAACAGCTTGGGTGCTTCGTCACACACTTTCGAGAGCGTAACTTGATGCATCCAAAGTACCTCGACTTGGGGTTCTTCGAAAGAGAAAGTGGTTTTGACTTTCTGAATCGGCTAAATCACTAAGGCGTACTTCGCTTCTGCTCTTTCTCTGCTGCTTTGTATCCTGACCTGGTCAAGATGTTCTATTGCAACCTAAAGATTGAAGGTCAGGAGCTACACTCCAGTGTCTGCGATCAAAACATTATGATCACACCAAGCAATTGGGTTTAGATGTTTGGCTTGCAGTCAACTGGCCGCTTTGCTGAAGAAGATTCACTCCTCCAGATCTTCGACAAGAACAGAGCAATTGAAGATGTTCTTTGCCCTGGGTTGGCTTTACCTTCGACTCAAAAGGTAGTCAAGGGGGGCATGATGAAGAGCCAGGACAGGCTCCTACACTATGCTTATGCCCACATCCTAGCTCCTAGAGGTAGGAACTACGCCTACATGAGTGAAGATGATGCGTTCATGCTATGGATTCTAAAGCAAGGCCATCAGATTAACTGGCCCGTCTTCATTATGAAGCACATAATGAGGGCAAAAGGTAAAGAGCGGTGTGAACTTCCCTATGGCGTGATCATTACTGCCTTTTTAGGCAAGTATCCACATATTCTAGAAACCGAGCGAGCGACCCCGCTAACCTATCATCACGTTTTTGGGTCCTTTACCCTTAACAAAATGAAGATGATCAGGACCGATAAAGGCTGGGTGTTCCCAGTGGAAGTTGATGATGATGAGGACGACCCTCAAGGCATTCCTGCTGCCCCTACTGCTCCTGCTGATATCCCTGCTCCTGCTCCTGTCACGAATAAGCAAATCCTGGCTTCTCTGTTGGATAACAGAAACTACATGGAAAACACCTTCACTATTCTGTTTGACCGAATCGCTGGTGTTGAGCGTGAATAGGCTGCCCTTCGAGCTCTGCTGTCTGGCAACGACCCTGCCTCTCCTTCTCCACCACCTGATGCCTATTTCTAGGGCTTGCTTAGTCTTAGGATCTGTTGCTTATGTTAGGTTTTTGGCTATTTATTGTATTGACTGTCTTTTAATTACAATTGTATATGAACTTGGCCACTTATATTTAATGCAATGAGTATTTTCATTAATCTATTGTCAATTACAAACACTTATTGTTTATCTCATACATATTTATCAATGTGCTTTATTGAATGTATGCATCCTTTTTGATCATGTCAAAAAGGGGAGAAAAATAATCAATCTTATTTGAGAAAAGACAGGTTAAAATTGGCTCTTGGATTCCAAAAGAAAGGGGGAGAATATGCTTGTTTTATTATTAAATTACCTCTGAGAGTAAGTCTCCTATCTCTTTGAATTCTAATTTATATGAACTAATGCTTTTCTCAATGATAGTTTGTCATCATAAAAAAGGGGGAGAATGTGATTACCATGCAGCATTGATGATGCGTTTTGATGATAACAAATATGGAGATGATGAGAAGATTAGGTCCAAGTTCTTCAAGTTTAGCTTTAGGACTTAGGATCTCTCTTGTACAGAGCTCTCATAGGATATCTCAGTGTTTAACTCAAAAGATCTAAGAACGTGTTTTTCTACAAACTAAATTAAAGTTTTAATATGGCTTTGATAATCAAAGAGTTTTGTGGTTTTTTCTAAACTTACATAAAATGGTTCCCAAACGTGTTTCTGATAATTTGAACAGAGGCATTTGAATACCATTAAAGGCATTCGATTACAATCCCTCTAAAAATGTTTTCATAAATGTATTTTAAGCAGTGGTATTCGAATACCATATTGTGGCATTCGAATACTTTGGGTCTGAACTATTTTTTATATACTGATATCAGTGGCATTCGAATACCTCATAATGGTATTCGAATAACCTAAGTCTGAACTATTTTTATATATATTGATATCAGTGGTATTCGAATACCACAATAAGGTATTCGAATAACCCACGAGTTTCTACTTCTAGTTTTTTGAATTTGATACGCAAACGGATTTGCATTTATTATGCTATTAATTCCCTCAACGATATTTTCTGATCAAAGGCTCTATAAATAGAGACCTTGCCTCACGGCTGAAACACACGAATCCTTGAAATTAATTTTGGCTGTGCTAAAACGCTGTTTACATAATTCTCTCTTTCTTTCTGTGCTCTTTTGGTAAAATTCTGAGATATACTTAGAGAGCTCTATAGTGCTTCAATTTGTATAATTTACTCTGAGTGAGAGTTTCTTTTCATCTACTTTCTTTTATTCTGCTACGAGGGGGTATCCCTTCAAGGTTTGTATAAGGGTGAAGTATCCCTACAGGCTGAGACTTTAGCACAAGGGTAGAGTTTCCCTGTGTGTGAAAAGTGCTCTTTTGTGTAACGGTAGCAAGCACCTATTGAAGTTTGTATACTTAGTGAAAAATCTCGGCTTTCGAGGACTGGACGTAGACCACAAGTGGGTTAGTGGTCGAACCAGGATAAATACTGTGCCTGCTTCTCTTTTCTTAATCTCTTTATTTTATGCAATTTTAATTTACTGCATATTTATTTTTTGTTGTTTTTATTGTTTCTTTTCTTCTTCCCATTCCTTCTGTGCTTTTATTTATTAAGTTTTTAATATTTATTTTTGTCAAAAGGAGGTTTTTATAAAAAGTTTTATACTCAATTCACCCCCCCTCTTGAGTACTGGAATCCACTTGGTAACACCATATCATTACCTTGTTCATCATGCAAAGCATTTGAAAAAGAAATTGAAGACTTGAACAACACTCTTGGAAAATTCACTTTTGGAAGAGACAACTTGAATGTGTTGTTAGGGAAATAAAAATGTGTTTTTCAAAAAGTCAGTTTGGGATTTAATCCAAACAACCATCAAAAGTCTTATAAGAACTTCTTTGTTTCCTCAAATACTTCAAGTAGTCCCTTTGTTAAATGTTTTCACTGTGGTAAGAAAGGGCATAGTGCATCCACTTGCAATGTTAGAAAGAACATAAACACTAAAGTTGGAATAAAAAGAGTTTGGGTTCCTAAAGGCACCATGCCTAGCTCTAACACACAAGGACCTAAGACAATTTGGGTACCAAAGGTTAAAACTTGAATGTGTGTTGTAGGTGTGCTTGAAGACCAAGAGCTCAAGTTGGTATCTTGATAGTGGTTGCTCCAAGCACATGACCGGTGATAGCTCCAAATTCTCCTCCCTTACTCACAAGAAACATGGTCATGTCACATATGGTGATAACAACAAAGGGAAGATTCTTGGAATTGGCAAAGTTGGTAAAATCCCTTCATAATCTATTGATAATGTTTTGCTTGTTGAAGGACTTAAACATAATTTGCTTAGCATTAATCAATTGTGTGATAAAGGCAACAGAGTTATATTTGATTCTTCTTGTTGCACAATTGAGGGAAAAGATGATAAGCAAGTTAAGTTTGTTGGTCATAGAGTCAATAATATATATATGATTAGTCTTGATGATATTTCCTTAAATGATGCTAAATGCTTTATGAGTAAAGAAAATGATTCATGGTTATGGCATAGAAGAATTGCTCACATTCATATGGATCACTTCAACAAATTGGTTTCTAAAGAACTAGTAATTAGTCTTCCGAAGCTCAAATTTGAAAAAGACAAACTTTGTGATGCATGTCAAAAGGGAAAACAAGTAAACGTCTCTTTTAAAGCTAAAAACATGATTTCAACTTCTAGACCTTTACAGCTTTTGCACATGGATCTTTTTGGGCCCTTTAGAACTATAAGCTTTGGTGGGAATTACTATGCATTAGTGATTGTGGATGATTTTTCTAGGTTTACATGGACATTATTCTTGGCTCACAAAAATGATGTTTTTCAATCATTTAAAAAGCTTGTCAAAGTTATTCAAAATGAAAAAGGTTTTTGTATTGGATCCATAAGAAGTGTCCATGGTGGTGAATTTGAAAATCATGAATTTGAAACTTTTTGGATGAACATGGCATTGAGCGTAATTTTTCTGCCCCTAGAACACCACAACAAAATGGTATTGTAGAAAGGAAAAATTGATCTTTAGAGGAAATAGCAAGAACTATGCTCAATGATGCCAACCTTCCTAAGTATTTTTGGATGGATGCGGTTAACACCACTTGTTATGTTATGAATAGAGCCCTAATAAGGTCAATCTTAAAGAAAACCCCATATGAATAGTACAAAAGAAGGAAGCCAAATGTGTCACATTTCCATGTCTTTGGGTGTAAATGTTTTGTCTTAAATAATGGAAAGGATAATTTGGGGAAGTTTGATGCAAAATCTAATTAGGAAATATTCATTGATTATTCTATACATAGTAAGGCCTTTAGAGTCTATAATAAATGAACTATGACCATAGAAGAGTCCATACATGTTGCATTTGATGAAACTAACCCAAATGAGTCGAGAAAGGAGCTTGTTGATGATGTTGCAGAAATCTTGGTAAAAACGCACTTGAAAAATCAAGAGAAAGAGTCCAAGAAGCAAGAAGAGAGACTCCTTGATCATTCATGGCAAAAAGGTTCAGAAATCTTGCATCTACCCAAGGAATGGAGGACTTCAAGATATCACCCTCTCGATAAAGTGATAGGTGATGTATGAAAAGGGGTAATCACTCGAAACTCACTTAGAGATGCATCTAATTACTTAGCCTTTGTCTCTCAAGTTGAACCTAAAGACATAAATGAGGCCATTAATGATGAACATTGGATCTTGGTCATGCAAGAAGAACTAAACAAATTTGAGAGAAATCAAGTTTGGGAATTAGTTCCAAGCCCCAATTATCATCCTATAATTGGCACCAAATGAGTCTTTAGGAACAAACTTGATGAAACGGGCTTAAGAATAAGAAATAAAGCTAGGCTTGTAGCTAAAGGATATAATCAAGAAGAAGGCATAGACTATGAAGAAACTTATGCTCCCGTAGCTAGATTAGAGGCCATTAGAATGTTACTTGCATATGCTTGCATCATAGATTTCAAACTTTATCAAATGGATGTCAAAAGTGCCTTTTAAAATCATTTTATACAAGAAGAGGTGTATGTAGAACAACCTCCTAGTTTTAAGGATTTTGAAATGCTCAACCATGTTTTTATACTGAAAAAGGCCTTGTATGGCTTGAAACAAGCTCCTAGAGCTTGGTATGAAAGGTTGAGCAAATTCCTTTTAGAAAAAGGTTTTTCTAGAGGCAAAGTTGACACTACCCTTTTCATAAAACATAAAATGCATGACATACTTCTAGTTCAAATCTATGTTGATGACATTATATTTAGAGCTACTAACAACTCTCTTTGTAAAGAATTTTCAAATATTATGCAAAATGAGTTTGAAATGTCCATGATGGGTAAGCTCAACTTCTTCCTTGGTCTCCAAATCAAGCAAACAAAAGAAGGAACTTTCATAAGCCAATCCAAGTATTGCAAGGAGCTGCTCAAGAAGTTTGGAATGGACAATGCCAAGCATATGGCTACTCCTATGGGCACCTCTTGCTATTTGGAGATGGATGAAGGAGGTAAATCAGTAGAAATTACAAAATATAGAGGTATGATTGGCTCACTCCTTTATCTCACTGCAAGTAGGCCTGATATAATGTTTAGTGTATGCATGTGTGCTAGATATCAAGCTAATCCTAAAGAATCACACCTAAGTGCTGTTAAAAGAATAATAAAATATCTAATAGGAACATCACAAATGGGTTTATGGTACCCTAAAGGTGCCTCATGTAGCCTTATTAGGTATTCCGATTTTGATTTTGCTGGATGCAAAATGGATAGGAAGAGCACTAGTGGGACATGCCACTTGCTTGGAAGCTCACTAGTTTCTTGGCATAGCAAGAAACAAAATAGTGTGGCATTGTCTACAGCTGAAGCTGAATATGTTGTAGTTGGGAGTTGTTGTTCTCAAATCTTTTGGATGAAACAATAACTGTTGGACTATGGTCTTGAGCTTGATCACATTCCCATAAGATATGATAATACTAGTGCAATCAATTTGTCCAAAAATCCCATTTTGCATTCTAGGACTAAACATATTGAAATAAGACATCATTTCATTAGAGACCATGTTCAAAAGGGTGATTGTATGCTTGAATTTATAGAAACCACTAAGCAACTAGCTGACATTTTCACTAAACCCCTAGCAAAAGAAGCATTTTTCTATATAAGAAATGAACTTGGTATATTGGATCAATCATGCATAAATTAACTATTTGCTGCATAATCCTAAAACTAATGCATAACTTGTGTTTTTCTGCATAATCATGCCACATTGCTACATAATCTCTGAATTTTTCATCATATTTGAATCCAATACTGATTTAAGCGTCGGAGATTTTCCCTAAGTTGTTTTGCAGGTGCTCCCTTATGTCCAAGACTTCTAAGCAACTCAACAACCCCACAATTTCACCAAAAAGTGTGTAATTCTTGGTAAAAATGGTAATTTTGAACAATTATGTGATTTGAATCATAATATGATTAGATTATATGTTTGCATGATGATTTGAATTGATCTAAGATGCTTTGGAACTGATTTGAATGGTTTAAAATTGATTCTATGCTAATTGGAATGCAAAATCTGAGTTAAAGTGTGCTGGTAATCGATTACAATGCCTTTGTAATCGATTACACAGGTTCTATCAAGCATGTAATCGATTACACAACTTTTGTAATCGATTACAATTAACTCAGAACTCAGGTAATCGATTACATCAACCATGTAATCAATTACAAGGTTCCCCAGAAGCATGGTAATCGATTACACCAAAAATGTAATCGATTACATATGAACCAGAACGCTTGTAATCGATTACAAACCCAATGTAATCGATTACATAGGATTTTTTAAAAGGTTTCTGACGCGCGCAGAGCTCATTTCTCAGAAACTCTTCAACTCCTTCGTCTTCCTCCTTTGCTCCCACGCACCCCGAACCTCCCAATCTTTCCTTTCTCACTCAAACCTCCCTCAAATTCCTTCATTTCACCTCCCTCTAACTCGAAAAACTCCTCTCCACACAGCCCATCTCTCAAATCCCATCACATCCCTCACCTAAATCTCCTCATCACCTCTCACGAACACCATCCCCACTTCTCTGCCCTAACCTTATCCCTCTCTCCTTCCTCACTCATTCCCAAACACTTTCCACTCATCCCACTCTCCTCTTTCTCATCATATGGCTGAATCCTCTCATCGCTCAAAGCGCCCAAGAACAGGGGCTGCCATTGGAGGGTCCTCTGGTGGAGCTTCACGCAACATCTCTGGCCTGGACCTCACTCGCCACTTCTCCACAGTGAAGAGAGCTGAGTTATTCCGGAAGAACTTTCAGCTACGCAAGATTATTTCCCCTAAGTATCTTCCCATCAACTTCTGTGAGAGTGAACCTCTGGAGAGTTTTAGAACCATTGAGAACTTAGGCTTGCTGGGTTTCCTGAGTATAGAGAAGGCTATCTACCCAAACCTCGTGAGAGTCTTTTATGCGAATCTGAAATTTGAAGATAATTGCTTAATTTTTGAGGTGAAAAAGCAATAAATCAGGATAACTATGACTGAGTGGTATAGGCTGACGAAGCTCACTCCTAATGGAGCAAACTTCTGTGGGAATGCCAATATCTAGGGTCATGAGTTTGAGCACAGGGTTGCTCTCCTTTCATTGATCAGGACTGGTTCCTACCCCCCCAGTGATCCCAAAAAGAGAATCATGGCCATTGGTCTGACTATGGAGAATAGGGTTCTCCACTATCTTTTGGTCAGGGGGTTGATTCCCAGGGGAGGGAATTACTCCCAGGTTCTCAAGGATGATGTGGTGTCCCTATGGGCAATGACCACGGGGCAACCAATAAACTGGGGTTACTACATTATAGAGCACATATTGGATGTAAAGAAAAAGAAGAACTTTGCTCTCTCCTTTGCTATGCTGGTAACAGCCATCCTAGAGCATTGTCACATTTCCCTGGCTGAGGAGTCCAAGGACACCAGTTCGAAAGGACCACAATCCATTAGCTTGCATACCTTGAAGAAGCTCCAACTCTACAAAGTGGATGATAGGTGGCATTACATTACCCATGGCACCTTTGGACATATCCATCATGATCTGGATAGTGATGATGATGAAAAGGCTCAGCATCCTGCCCCTGCTCCTACTCTTGCTCCTGCTCTAGCTTCACTTGACCTCCTGCTCCAAGAGATGCGAAACTTGAGCACTACTGTAGACACACGCATGGATCGCATTAAGCAGAAGATAGACCACCTTGAGCTGAGGATGGACTACTCTGATCAGGAGCTTGCCTCCATTCGATCCCTCCTGGGTGGACCTTATATTCCTCCGAGTGCTGCTGCTGCACCTCCCAAATCCTCTGCTTCTCCTGTTCCCCTGTCCTTTGCTGGTCCATCTGGCGTCCCTACTGATAATGAGGAGCTCCTAGACTCTGAAGACGATCTTAAGCCCGGTGATAGTAACGTTAATCTAGGAGACATTGCTGCGGATCCAGACAGTGACAGCGAGGCTACTGATAGTGATCATGGCCCATTACCCTGATGTTTCTCATTGTTATTTGCTTAGGATTACATTGTATTTTTTCTTTTTTTTTAGCTTAATTATATAACATTGGTATACATTTTTGGTGTTTTTGGTTATTGGCTATACTACTTGTGATAAGTTACATTGTACATGTTTTTTAATGATATATGAACTTGATTTAGCTTTGATTCTATTCTCTAAATGTTTGGGCTTTTGAAAATTGATTGGATTGATTATTCTCTTTGGATTTCTTGTTTTGGCAAAACTTGGGAAATCATGAAATATAGCTGACATGCTGTCTATTTTTTTTTAAATTCTTATGTCTTTTTGATAATGCCAACGGGGGAGAGAATAGTGAAAAATGAAATGAAAAATGAAATCTAATTAAGGTTGCATGTGTACGGGGGAGTTATTGAGCTTTTGAGCTCTTAAGCTTTTTACATGAAAAATCTAACTCAATATCATGCATAAACTCTGGGGGAGCATTGCGCCTAAATGTCTATTATATACAAATGCAAAAACTCTTTCTTTTTTCTATGATCAGTTTATCATCATCAAAAAGGGGGAGAATATGAATGCTTATGTCCCTAAAGCATGTCAAATAGTTTTTGATGATAACAAAGGCAAAAGTGAAGATCAAGTGCAAAAGGAAAAATAAAGATCAAAGAAAGAAGTCAAGAGGTTTATTTAGTTATAAGACTTAGAACATTAATGTTAAATGTTCTCAAGATTTCTCAAATGGTTTTTCAATATATAATTTCAAAATAAGTGGGAAAATTCAAAGTTAAACATGTTTTTCAAGAAACTTGAGTTTCAATCTTAAATCTAACACTCTTAAAAAGATTTATGTTTAATCAAATGTTTTGAGGTGTTAGAAATGGCTTACAAGCTTTATTAGACTTGAAAAATGGGTTCAAAGGCCAATGTAATCAATTACATGATGTTTGTAATCGATTACACAGCAAACAGAGGCCTTGTAATCGATTACATGAGCAATGTAATTGATTAACAAGCAAGTCAGAGGCCATGTAATCGATTACACAAATAATGTAATCGATTGCAATAAGCCCAGAAAGGCAAGAACACATTCAAAGAGTCATGTAATCGATTACATGGATATTGTAATCGATTACACAGCAAGACAGAAGTCATGTAATCGATTACATGGATTACAAGCAAGTCAGAAGCCATGTAATCGATTACACAGAGCCCAGAAAGCCAAGAACACGTTGGAACAACAATGTAATCGATTACATTTGTTGTGAAATCGATTACACGCATCCTGACAACGTCCAATGGCTATATTAAATGCATTTAATGCTTGGCTAAAACCCTCCAACGGCTCCATTTATTGCAAAACTTATAAATACCAATGTTGGATCTTCATTAGAGGTTGACCTTGAACCAAAAACTGATTACCAATACTTCAAAACGTGATTCAATCCTCAAATCCATTCTTGCTCTGTTTTTGTGAAAAACGTGGGTTAATCTTTGAGAGCATATTAGAGCTTCAATTTGTAATCTTCTACTCTAGTGAGAGCTTCATTCAATCAAGCTACATTGCTTTGTAAAGAGGGTGAGGCATCCCTCCAAAAATGTAAAGGGTGAGGTATCCCTTAGTTGAAGAGACTCAAGCTCCACGGGTGATGCAAACCAAGAATGATGTCCAATTTAAGGCCAATTTGATTTTTGATGAAAATTTTATTTTCATTGGTGATGAACCTATTAACTTTTTTTGGCTATATCTTGCGCTACAAATCTTCGATTGGTGCATTCTTTAGTGCGTTAGAAAGATATAGAACCTATCTACAAATCTTATTTCTAGCTTCTTGACCAGATTCGTCTTCTATCATGGTGAAATATGGTCTGGAAGTTGAAGTTGTATGAATATTCTATGCAGGCCCTAAACTCTATATATGTACACATCTATGATGAATGGAGAAAAAGAAAACCTTTGGATGTTCAATTTGGATTTGTTCCAATTGTGAGAGTGTTTAGCCTCTCTTAGGTTCTTCATTGAACTAACCCCTTTGATCTTATCAAGAGTCCAAGACCCTTGTGGCTATCCTCACCTTGGCTTATCAATTCCCCTTGGAATTGTGGCGCCTACCATTCCATTCCTTATCTTGTCCATTTGATTATTTTCTTCTTCTTCGAATTATGGTTGGTCACTCAAGGATAGATCCGAAAATCTTATGTTCCATTTTTGGATCATATCAACGGTTGAAGTATCCCAAAGTGTTGAGTGCTCAAGGTTGTAAAGGTTATCAAGCACCTATTGAAGTTTGAAGAAATAGTGAAAAATCTCTAGCGGTTGCTTGAGGACTAGACGTAGATCACAAGTGGATTGGTGATCGAACCAGGATAAATCATTGTGTTTGTTTTCTCTAAACCCTTCTCTTTACATTAAGTACTATTTTATTGAATTGCTTGAATATTGGTTCCTTTGGCTATTGCATTTATAAGTGAAAGTGTTTATCTCTTATATCCAATCATCTCTAATCATCAATTAGCTTCAACAAAAATTATTTATCAAACGATTTGCGAAAGATTTGTGAACTTATTTTTCACACTCAATTCACCCCCCTCTTGAGTATTGAGGCCACTTGGTAACATCTTGGCCATGCAAAAAGAACTAAACCAATTTGAGAGAAATCAAGTTTGGGAATTAGTTACAAGGCCCAATGGTCATCCTATAATTGATACCAAATGGGTCTTTAGGAACAAACTTGATGAAACAGGCCTAATAATAAGAAATAAAGCTAGGCTTGTAGCAAAGGGCTATAATCAAGAAGAAGGCATAGATTATGAAGAAACTTATGCTCCCGTAGCTAGATTAGAGGTCATTAAAATGCTACTTGCATATGCTTGCATCATGGATTTCAAACTCTATCAAATGAATGTCAAAAGTGCCTTTTTAAATGGTTTTATACAAGAAGAGGTGTATGTGGAACAACCTCCTGGTTTTGAGGATTTTGAAATGCCCAACCATGTTTTTAAACTGAAAAATGCCTTGTATGGTTTGAAACAAGCTCCTAGAGCTTGGTATGAAAGGTTGAGCAAATTCCTTTTAGAAAAAGGCTTTTCTAGAGGCAAACTTGATACTACCATTTTCATATAACACAAAATGCATGACACACTTCTAGTTCAAATCTATGTTAACGACATTATATTTGGAGCTACTAACAACTCTCTTTGTAAAGAATTTTCAAATATTATGTAAAGTGAGTTTGAGATGTCCATGATGGGTGAGTTCAATTTCTTCCTTGGTCTCCAAATCAAGAAAACAAGAGAAGGAACTTTCATAAGCTAATCCAAGTATTGCAAGGAGCTGCTCAAGAAGTTTGGAATGGACAATGCCAAGCATATGACTACTCCTATGGGCACCTCTTGCTCTTTGGACAAGGAAGAAGGAGGTAAATCAGTAGAAATTACAAAATATAGAGGTATGATTGGCTCACTCCTTTATCTCACTGCAAGTAGGCCTGATATAATATTTAGTATATGCATGTGTGCTAGATATCAAGCTAATCCTAAAGAATCACACCTAAGTGTTGTTAAAAGAATAATGAAATATCTAATAGGCATATCACAAATAGGTTTGTGGTACCCTATGGGTGCCTCATGTAGCCTTATTAGGTATTCCGATTCTGATTTTTTTAGATGTAAAATGGATAGGAATAGCACTAGTGGAACATGCCACTTACTTGGAAGCTCACTAGTTTCTTGGCATAGCAAGAAACAAAATAGTGTAGCATTGTCTACAGCTGAAGCTAAGTATATTGCAGCTGGGAGTTGTTGTGCTCAAGTCCTTTGGATGAAACAATAACTCTTGGACTATGGTCTTGAGCTTGATCACATCCCCATAAGATGTGATAATACTAGTGCAATTAATTTGTCCAAAAATCCCATTTTACATTCTAGGACTAAACATATTGAAATAAGACATTATTTTATTAGAGACCATGTTCAAAAGAGTGATTGTATGCTTGAATTTGTAGAAACCACTAAGCAACTAGCTGACATTTTTACTAAGCCCTTAGCAAAAGAAGCATTTTTCTATATAAGAAATGAACTTGGTGTTTTGGATCAATCATGCATAAATTGACATTTTGCTGCATAATCCTAAAATCAAATCATGTTGCTTTCTGCATAATCATGCCATTTTGCTGCATAATTTCTGAGTTTTTAATCATATTTGAATCCAATACTGACTTGAGCATCAGAGATTTTTCCTAAGTTGTTTTGCAGGTGCTCGCTTATGTCAAAGACTTCCAAGCAACTCAACAACTTCACAATTTCACCAAAAAGGGTGTAATTCTTGGTAAAATTAATATTTTTGCACAATTATGTGATTTGAATCATAA
Organism: Ormosia semicastrata; assembly: GCA_029884595.1. NCBI lineage: Eukaryota > Viridiplantae > Streptophyta > Magnoliopsida > Fabales > Fabaceae > Ormosia > Ormosia semicastrata. The sequence goes on along the minus strand of JAQQTO010000061.1, from coordinate 66,254,189 downwards.
TATGATTAGATTATATGTTTGCATGATGATTTGAATTGATTTAAGATGCTCAGGAACTGTTTTGAATGATTTAAATTTGATTCTATGCTGTTTGGAATGCAAAATCTGAGTTAAAGTATGCTGGTAATCGATTACACAACTTTTGTAATCGATTACAATCAATTCAGAACTCAGGTAATCAATTACATCAACCATGTAATCGATTACATGAGAATCAGAACGCTTGTAATTGATTACAAACCTAATGTAATCGATTACACAGGGTTTTTAAAAGGTTTCTAACGCGCGCAGAGCTCATTTATCAGAAACTATTCATTTTCTTCATCCTCCTCCTCTGCTCCCATGCACACTCAACCTCCCAATCTCTTTTTTCTCACTTCAATCTCACTCAAATCCTTCCATTTCACCTCCCTCTCACTCAAAAATACCCTCTCCACGCAGCCCATCTCTCAAATCCCATCACATTCCATCACCCCAATCTCCCCATCACCTCTCACAAACCCAAATCTCCCTCTCTGCCCTAATCTGTCTCTCACTCATCCCTCTCTCTTTCCTCACTCATCTCCAAACACTTTCCACTCATCCCACTCTCTTTTCCCTCATCAAATGGCTGAATCCTCTCATCGTTCAAAGTGCCCAAGAACAGGGGTTACCATTGGAGGGTCCTCAGGTGGAGCTTCACGCAACATTTCTGGCCTGGACCTCACTCGCCCTTTCTCCACCGTGAAGAAAGCTGAGTTGTTCCAGAAGAACTTCCAACTACGCAAGATTATTTCCCCCAAGTATCTGCCCATCACCTTCTATGAGAGTGAACTTCTGGAGAGTTTTAGAACCATTGAAAACTTAGGATTATTGGGTTTCCTCAATATATAGAAGGCTATCTATCCAAACCTAGTGAGAGTCTTTTATGTAAATCTGAAATTTGAAGATGATTACTTAATATATGAGGTGAAGAAGCAACAAATCAAGATAACTATGACTGAGTGGTATAGGCTGACCAAGCTCACTCCCGATGGAGCAAACTTCAGTGGAAATGCCAATATTTAGGGTCATGAATTTGAGCATAAGGCTACTCTTCTTTCACTGATTAGGACTGGATACTATCCCCCCCCCAATGATCCCAAAAAGAGAATTATGGCCACTAGCCTAACCATGGAGAACAGGGCACTCCATTATCTTTTGGTCAGGGGGTTGATTCCCAGGGGAGGGAATTACTCCCAGGTTCTCAAAGATGATGTGGTGTCCCTATGGGCAATGACCACTGGGAGGCCAATCAACTGGGGTTTCTACATTATAGAGCACATGTTGGATGTAAAGAAAAAAAAGAACTCTGTTATCCCATTTGCTATGCTGGTAACAGCCATCCTAGAGCATTGTCGCATTTCCCTGGCTAAGGAGTCCAAGGACACCAGCTCAAAAAGACCACAATCCATTGACTTGCATACCTTGAAGAAGCTTCAGCTCTACAAAGTCGATGATACGTGGCACTACATTGCCCATGGCACCTTTGGACATATCCATCATGATCCGGATAGTGATGACAAGGAAGAGGCTCAGCATCCTGCTCCTGCACCTGCTCCAGCTACAGCCATACTAGACCTCCTACTCCAAGAGATGCGAAACCTGAGTGCTATGTGAATGCTTATGTCCCTAAAGCATGTCAAATAGTTTTTGATGATAACAAAGGCAAAAGTGAAGATCAAGTGCAAAAGTGAAGATCAAGCGCAAAAGGAAAAATCAAGATCAAAAGAAAGAAGTCAAGAGGTTTATGTAGTTATAAGACTTAGAACATTTATGTTAAATGCTATCAAGATTTTTCAAATGGTTTTTCAATATATCATTTCAAAATAAAGTGGGAAATTTCAAAGTTAAACATAGCTTCTCAAGAAACCTGAGTTTCAATCTTAAATCTAACATTCTTGAAAGGATTTATATTTAATCAAATGTCTTGAGGTATTATAAATGACTTACAAGGTTTATTGGACTTGAAAAATGTGTTCAAAGGCCAATGTAATCGATTACACAGCAAACAGAGGCCTTGTAATCGATTACATGAGCAATGTAATTAATTACAAGCAAGTCAGAGGCCATGTAATCGATTACACAATTAATGTAATCGATTACAATAAGCCCAGAAAGGTAAGAACACGTTCAAAGAGTCATGTAATCGATTACATGAATATTGTAATCGATTACACAGCAAGTCAGAAGTCATGTAATCGATTACATGGATATTGTAATCGATTACAAGCAAAGTCAAAAGCCATGTATTTGATTACACCAATAATGTAATCGATTACAAGCAAAGTCAGAAGCCATGTAATCGATTACACCAATAATGTAATCGATTACACAGAGCCCAGAAAGCCAAGAACACATTAGAACAACAATGTAATCGATTACATATGTTGTGTAATCGATTACACACACCCTGACAACGTCTAACGGCTATATTAAATGCATTAAATGCATGCCCAAAGCCCTCCAACGACTCCATTTATTGAGAAACTTATAAATACCAATGTTGGGTCTTCATTTGAGGTTGACCTTGAACCAAAAACTGATCATCAATACTTCCAAATGTGAATCAATCCTCAAATCCATTTCTTGCTCTGTTTTTTGTGAAAACGTAGAAAAATCTTTGAGAGCATTTTAGAGCTTCAATTTGTAATCATCTACTCTAGTGAGAGCTTCATTCAATCAATCTATATTGCTTTGTAAAGAGGGTGAGGCATCCCTCCAAAAGTGTAAAGGGTGAGGTATCCCTTAGTTGAAGAGACTCAAGCTCCAAGGGTGAGGTATCCCAAAGTATTGAGTGCTCAAAGTTGTAAAGGTTATCAAGCACCTATTGAAGCTTGAAGAAATAGTGGAAAATCTCTAGCGGTTGCTTGAGGACTGGACGTAGATCACAAGTGGATTGGTGATCGAACCAGGATAAATCATTGTGTTTATCTTCTCTAAACCCTTCTCTTTACATTGAGTACTGTTTTATTGATTTGCTTGAATATTGGTACCTTTGGCTATTGCATTTATAAGTGAAAGTGTTTATCTCTTATATCCAATCATCTCTGATCATCAATTAACTTCAACAAAAATTGTTTATCAAATGATTTGCGAAAGATTTGCGAGCTTAGTTTTCATACTCAATTCACCCCCTCTTGAGTATTGAGGCCACTTGGTAACAAGTGGTATCAGAGCTAGACTCTTGTATAAAGAGCTTAGCAGCTTCAAGAGAAGTGATGGCTTCAAATGGTTTTTCAAATGAAGGTTCTTCTATAAACAGACCTCCTTATTTCAATGGGGATGGTTATGCCTATTGGAAAGAAAGGATGAAAATTTTCATTGAAACTATTGATTTAGATGTGTGGGACGCCGTTGAAAATGGTGCTTTTGTTCCTACACAAACTAAAGATGGTGTGAAAATCAATACACCTAGAAATGAATGGACCGATGATGATAAAAAAAAGGTTCAATACAATTTGAGAGCCAAGAACATCATCACCACATCCTTGGGGTATGATGAATTCTTTAGGGTGTCAAATTGTAAGACCGCAAAAGAAATGTGGGATACCCTACAAGTAACTCATGAAGGTACTAGTGAGGTAAAACGATCTCGAATAAACACTCTTACTCATGAATACGAATTGTTTAGAATGAACCACGGTGAGAGTATTCAAGATATGCAAAAGAGGTTTACTCATATTGTTAATCATCTTATCTCATTGGGAAAGACATTTTCTAATGAAGATCTTATTAACAAAGTCTTGAGATGTCTAAGCAGGAATTGGCAACCTAAAGTAACGGCGATTGCGGAATCAAGAGATTTATCAATAATGTCTCTAGCCACTTTATTTGGGAAGCTTCAAGAACATGAGCTGGAACTAAATAGGCTCAATCAAAATGAAAAGCATGACAAAAAGAAGAAGGGAATCGCACTCAGAGCCACTTCCTCTACAATTGAAGATGATGATGAAGATGGTGAAGAGGATGCTGGAAGTGTTGAGCTAAGTGAGGAGAATCTTAGTCTCCTTGTGAGAAAATTTGGAAGATTCCTAAAGAAAAAGGGATTTCAAAAAAGACCACCATTTCCTCAAAAGAAAGTGTATCCCAAAGGAGAAGGATCCTCTACTCCTCCAAAATGCTATGAATGTGGAAAATCGGGGCACATGAAAATGGAGTGTCCTATGTATCTCAAGAAGACGGAGAAGTTTGAGAAAAGGCCTTCTAAGGAAATGAAAGGAAGAAGAGCATATATAGCTTGGGAGGACAATGACTTAAGCTCTTCTGACGATTCAGAGAATGAAGAAGCCCATCTTTACCTCATAGCTCAAGGAGAAGAAAGTGGAGAAAGCGACACCGAGGTAACCTCTTCTAACCTAGAACCTTCACTTCTTATGATGAATTGCAAGATGCCTTTCTAGAATTGCATGATGAATCTTTGTGGCTCACAAAAATGGTTTTGTCTTCCAATAAAATAATCTCCTTATTGGCAAACAAAATTTCTATTTTAACTAAGGAGATAAATGAGCTTAAAATTAAAAATGAAACTTTAGGACTCATGGATGCTAATTCGTTATGCATGACTTGTTCCTCACATGATAATACATCCATATCATTACCTTGTTTATCATGCAAAGATTTTGAAAAAGAAATTGAAGATTTGAACAACGCTCTTGCAAAATTCACTTTTGGAAGAGACAACTTGAATGTATTGTTAGGGAGACAAAAATGTGTTTTTCAAAAAGCCGGTTTGGGATTTAATCCAAACAACCATCAAAAATCTTATAAGAACTTCTTTGTTTCCTCAAACACTTCAAGTAGTCCATTTGTTAAATGTTTTCACTATGGTAAGAAAGGGCATAGTGCATCCACTTGCAATGTTAGAAAGAACATAAACACTAAAGTTGGAATAAAAAGAGTTTGGGTTCCTAAAGGCACCATGCCTAACTCTAACACACAAGGACCCAAGACAATTTGAGTACCAAAGGTTAAAACTTGAATGTGTGTTGTAGGTGTGCTTGAAGACCAAGAGTTCAAGTTGGTATCTTGATAGTGGTTGCTCCAAGCACATGACCGGTGATGGCTCTAAGTTCTCTTCCCTTACTCACAAGAAACATGGTCATGTCACATATGGTGATAACAACAAAAGGAAGATTCTTGGAATTGGCAAAGTTGGTAAAATCCCTTCATCATCTATTGATAATGTTTTGCTTGTTGAAGGACTTAAACATAATTTGCTTAGCATTAGTCAATTGTGTGATAAAGGCAATCGAGTTATATTTGATTCTTCTTGTTGCATAATTGAGGGAAATGATGATAAGCAAGTTAAGTTTATTGGTCATAGAGTCAATAATATATATATGATTAGTCTCGATGATATATCCTCAAATTATGCTAAATGCTTTATGAGTAAAGAAAATGATTCACGGTTATAGCATAGAAGAATCGCTCACATTCACATGGATCACCTAAACAAATTGGTTTCTAAAGAACTAGTAATTGGACTTTCAAAGCTCAAATTTGAAAAAGACAAACTGTGTAATGCATGTCAAAAGGGAAAACAAGTAAAGGTTTCTTTTAAATCTAAAAACATGGTTTCAACTTCTAGACCTTTACAACTTTTGCACATGGATCTTTTTGGTCCCACTAGAACTATGAGTTTTGGTGGGAATTACTATGCATTAGGGATTGTGGATGATTTTTCTAGGTTTACATGGACATTATTCTTGGCCCACAAAAATGATGTTTTTCAATCATTTAAAAAGCTTGCCAAAGTTATCCAAAACGAAAAAGGTTTTTGTATTGCATCCATAAGAAGTGACTATGATGGTGAATTTGAAAATCATGAATTTAAAACTTTTTGTGACGAACATGACATTGAGCATAATTTTTCTGCCCCTAGGACACCACAACAAAATTGTGTTGTAGAAAGGAAAAATCGATCTTTAGAAGAAATGGCAAGAACTATGCTCAATGAAGCCAACCTTCCTAAGTACTTTTTGGCGGATGAGGTTAACACCGCTTGTTATATTCCGAATAGAGCCCTAATAAGGCCAATTTTAAATAAAATCCCATATGAATTGTACAAAGAAAGGAAGTCAAATGTGTCACATTTTCATGTCTTTGGATGTAAATGCTTTGTTTTGAATAATAGAAAGGATAACTTGGGAAAATTTGATGCAAAATCTGATGAGGGAATATTCATAGGTTATTCTGTTCATAGTAAGGCCTTTAGAGTCTATAAAAAATGAACTATGATCATAGAAGAGTCCATACATGTTGCATTTGATGAAACTAACTCAAATGAGCCGAGAAAGGAGCTTGTTGACGATGTTGCAGAAATCTTGGCAAAAACGCACTTGGAAAATCAAGAGAAAGAGTCCAAGAAGCAAGAAGAAAGACTCCTTGATCACTCATGGCAAAAGATTTAGAAATCTTGGACCTACCCAAGGAATGGAGGACTTCAAGATATCACCCTCTCGACAAGGTGATTGGTGATGTATCAAAAGGGGTAATCACTCGAAACTCACTTAGAAATGCTTGTAATCACCTAGCCTTTGTCTCTCAAGTTGAACCTAAAGACATAAATGAGGCTATTAATGATGAGCATTGGGTCTTGGCCATGCAAGAAGAACTAAATCAATTTGAGAAAAATCAAGTTTGGGAATTAGTTTCAAGGCCCAATGATCATCCTATAATTGGCACCAAATGGGTCTTTAGGAACAAACTTGATGAAACGGGCTTAATAATAAGAAATAAAGCTAGGCTTGTAGCTAAGGGATATAATCAAGAAGAAGGCATAGACTATGAAGAAACTTATGCTCCCGTAGCTAGGTTAGAGGCCATTAGAATGTTACTTGCATATGCTTGCATCATGGATTTCAAACTCTATCAAATGGATGTCAAAAGTGCCTTTTTAAATGGTTTTATACAAGAAGAGGTGTATGTAGAACAACCTCCCGGTTTTGAAGATTTTGAAATGCCCAACCATGTTTTTATATTGAAAAAGGCCTTGTATGGCTTGAAACAAGCTCCTAGAGCTTGGTATGAAAGGTTGAATAAATTCCTTTTAGAAAAAGGCTTTTCTAGAGGCAAAGTTGACACTACTCTTTTCATAAAACAGAAAATGCATGACATACTTCTAGTTCAAATCTATGTTGATGACATTATATTTGGAGCTACTAACAACTCTCTTTGTAAAGACTTTTCAAATATTATGCAAAGTGAGTTTGAAATGTCCATGATGGGTGAGCTCAACTTCTTCCTTGGTCTCCAAATCATGCAAACAAGAGAAGGAACGTTCATAAGCCAATCCAAGTTTTGCAAGGAGCTGCTCAAGAAGTTTGGAATGGATAATGCCAAGCATATGGCCACTCCTATGGACACCTCTTGCTATTTGGACAAGCATGAAGGAGGTAAATCAGTAGAAATTACGAAATATAGAGGTATGATTGGCTCACTCCTTTATCTAACTGCAAGTAGGCCTGATATAATGTTTAGTGTATGCATGTGTGCTAGATATCAAGCTAATCCTAAAGAATCACACCTAAGTGCTGTTAAAAGAATAATGAAATATCTAATAGGCACATCACAAATGGGTTTATGTTATCCTAAAGGTGCCTCATGTAGCTTTATTGGATATTCCGATTCTGATTTTGGTAAATGCAAAATGGATAGAAAGAGCACTAGTGGGACATGCCACTTGCTTGGAAGCTCATTAGTTTCTTGGCATAGCAAGAAACAAAATAGTGTGGCATTGTCTACAGCTGAAGCTGAATATGTTGCAGTTGGGAGTTGTTGTTCTCAAATCCTTTGGATGAAACAACAACTCTTGGACTACGGTCTTGAGCTTAATCACATCCCCATAAGATGTGATAATACTAATGTAATCAATTTGTCCAAAAATCCCATTTTGCATTCTAGGACTAAACATATTGAAATAAGACATCATTTCATTAGAGACCATGTTCAAAAGGGTGATTGTATGCTTGAATTTGTAGAAACCACTAAGTAACTAGTTGACATTTTCACTAAACCCCTAGCAAAAGAAGCATTTTTCTATATAAGAAATGACCTTGGTATATTGGATCAATCATGCATAAATTAACTATTTGCATAATCATAAAACCAATGCCTAACTTGTATTTTTTCTACATAATCATGCCATATTGCTGCACAATCTCTGAATTTTTCATCATATTTGAATCCAATACTGACTTGAGCGTCGGAGATTTCCCCTAAGTTGTTTTGCAGGTGCTCCCTCATGCCCAAGACTCCCAAGCAACTCAACATCCTCAAAATTTCACCAAAAATGGTGTACTTCTTGGTAAAAATGGTAATTTTGATCAATTATATGAGTTGAATCATAATAGGATTAGATTATATGTTTGCATGATGATTTGAATTGATCTAAGTTGCTTTGGAATTGATTTGAATGGATTAAAATTGATTATATGCTGATTGGAATGCAAAATCTGAGTTAAAGTGTGCTGGTAATCGATTACAATGCCTTTGTAATCGATTACACAGGTTCTGTCAAGCATGTAATCGATTACATGTAATCGATTATAATCAACTCAGAACTCAGGTAATCGATTACATCAACTATGTAATCGATTAAAAGGTTTCCCAGAAGCATAGTAATCGATTACACCAAAAATGTAATCGATTACATATCCACCAGAATGCATGTAATCGATTACACACCCAATGTAATCGCTTACACAGGATTTTTTAAAAGGCTTCTGACGTGCGCAGAGCTCATTTTTCAGAACCTTTTCATCTCCTTCGTCTTCCTCCTCTGCTCCCACGCAATCCAAACCTCTCAATTTCTCATTTCTCACTCAAATCTCCATCAAAATCCCTCATTTCACCTCTCTCAATCTCGAAAAACTCCTCTCCACACAGCCCATCTCTCAAAATCTCCTCACATCCCTCACTCAAATCTCCCCATCACCTCTCACGAACCCCATCCCCACTTCTCTACCCTAACCTTGTCCCTCTCTCTCTCCTCACTCATCCCCAACCACTTACCACTCATCCCACTATACTCCTTCTCATCAATGGCTGAATCCTCTCATCGCTCAAAGTGCCCAAGAACAGGGACTGCCATTGGAGGGTCCTCTGGTGGAGCTTTACGCAACATCTCTAGCCTGGACCTCATGCGCCACTTCTCTACAGTGAAGCGAGCTAAGTTATTCCTGAAGAACTGCCAGCTACGCAAGATCATTTCTCCCAGGTATCTTCCCATCACCTTCTGTGAGAGTGAACCTTTGGATAGCTTTAGAACCATAGAAAATTTAGGCTTGCTGGGTTTCCTGAGTATAGAGAAGGCTATCTACCCTAACCTTGTGCGAGTCTTTTATGCAAACCTGAAATTTGAGGACAATTGCCTAATATCTGAAGTGAAAAAGCAACAAATAAGGATAACAATGGCTGAGTGGTATAGGCTAACGAAGCTCACTCCTGATGAAGCTAACTTCTGTGGGAATGCAAATGTCTAGGGGCATGAGTTTGAGCATAAGGCTGCTCTTCTCTCATTGATTAGGACTGGCTACTACCCCTTAGTGATCCTAATAGAAGAATCATGGCCACTGGCCTAACTATGGAGAACAGGGTTCTCCACTACCTTTTGGTCCGAGGATTGATTCCCAGGGGAGGGAATTACTCCCAGGTCCTCAAGGATGATGTGGTGGCCTTATGGGCAATGACCACCGAGCGGCCAATAAACTGGGGTTACTACATTATAGAGCATATATTAGATGTAAAGAAAAAGAAGAATTCTGCTCTCCCATTTGCCATGTTAGTAACCACCATCCTAGAGCACTGTCGCATTTCGCTGGCTGAGGAGTCCAAGGACACCAGCTCGAAAGGACCACAATCCATTGGCTTGCATACCCTGAAGAAGCTCCAGCTCTACAAAGTGGATGATAGGTGGCATTACATTGCTCATGGCATGTTTGGTCATATCCATCATGATCCGGATAGTGATGATGATGAGGAGGCTCAATATCCTGCCCCTGCTCCTGCTCCCGCTCCAGCTACTCTTGACCTCCTGCTCTAAGAGATGCGAAACCTGAGCGCTAATGTAAACACACGCATGGATCACCTAGAGCAGAAGATAGATCACCTTGAGCTGCGGATGGACTACTCAGATCAGGAGCTTGCCTCCATTCGATCCCTCCTGGGTGGACCTCCTATTCCTCCGAGTGCTGCTGCTGCACCTCCCACATCCTCTGCCTCTCCGGTTCCCCTGTCCTTCGCTGGTCCATCTGGCGTCCCTACTGATGATGAGGAGCTTCTAGACTCTGAGGACGATCTTGAGTCCGGTGATGATAACGTTGATCTTGGAGACATTGCTGCGGATCCAGACAGTGACAGCGAGGCCACTGATAGTGATCATGGCCCATTGCCCTGATGTTTTTGATGACTATCTTGTATTTTTTTTGTTTTGAATCTGATTATATAACATTGGTATACATTTCTGGTGTTTTTGGTTATTGGCTATACTGGTTAGTTACTTTGTACATGCTGATTAATGATATATGAACTTGTTTAAGCTTTGCTTCTATTCTTTGAATGTTTGGCTTTTTGAAAATTTGATTGGACTAATTAATTTCTTTGGATTTATTGTTCTGGCAAAATTTTGGGAAATCAAGTAATATAGCTGTCATGCTGTCCATTTTTTCTTTAAATGCTTATGTCTTTTTGATAATGCCAACGGGGGAGAGAATAAGGAAAAATGAAATCAAATCAAATTAAAGGTTGCATGAGTAATTAAAGGTTGCATGAGTAATTAAGGTTGCATGAGTATGGGGGAGTTATTGAGCTTTTGAGCTCTTAAGCCTTTTATATGCAAAATCTAACTCAATATCATGCATAAACTCTGGGGGAGTATTGCGCCTAAATGTCTATTATATACAAATGCAAAAACTCTTTCTTTTTCCTATGATCAATTTGTCATCATCAAAAAGGGGGAGAATGTGAATGCTTATGTCCCTAAAGCATGTCAAATAGTTTTTGATGATAACAAAGGCAAAAGTGAAGATCAAGTGCAAAAGTGAAGATCAAGCGCAAAAGGAAAAATCAAGATCAAAAGAAAGAAGTCAAGAGGTTTATGTAATTATAAGACTTAGAACATTTATGTTAAATGCTCTCAAGATTTCTCAAATCATTTTTCAATATATCATTTCAAAATAAAGTGGGAATTTTCAAAGTTAAACATGGCTTCTCAAGAAACCTGAGTTTCAATCTTAAATCTAACATTCTTGAAAGGATTTATGTTTAATCAAATGTCTTGAGGTGTTATAAATGACTTACAAGCTTTATTGGACTTGAAAAATGTGTTCAAAGGCCAATGTAATCGATTACATGATGTTTGTAATCGATTACACAGCAAACAGAGGCCTTGTAATCGATTACATGAGCAATGTAATCGATTACAAGAAAGTCAGAGGCCATGTAATCGATTACACAATTAATGTAATCGATTACTATAAGCCCAGAAAGGTAAGAACACATTCAAAGAGTCATGTAATCAATTACATGGATATTGTAATCGATTACAAGTAAAGTCAAAAGCCATGTAATCAATTACACCAATAATGTAATCGATTACAAGTAAAGTCAGAAGCCATGTAATCGATTACACCAATAATGTAATCGATTACACAGAGCCCAGAAAGCCAAGAACACATTAGAACAACAATGTAATCGATTACATATGTTGTGTAATCGATTACACACACCCTGAAAACGTCTAACGGCTATATTAAATGCATTAAATGCATGCCCAAAACCCTCCAACGGCTCCATTTATTGAGAAACTTATAAATACCAATGTTGGGTCTTCATTTGAGGTTGACCTTGAACTAAAAACTGATCATCAATACTTCCAAATGTGAATCAATCCTCAAATCCATTTCTTGCTTTGTTTTTTGTAGAAACGTAGAAAAATCTTTGAGAGCATTTTAGAGCTTCAATTTGTAATCATCTACCCTAGTAAGAGTTTCATTCAATCAATCTATATTGCTTTGTAAAGAGGGTGAGGCATCCCTCCAAAAGTGTAAAGGGTGAGGTATCCCTTAGTTGAAGAGACTCAAGCTCCAAGGGTGAGGTATCCCAAAGTGTTGAGTGCTCAAGGTTGTAAAGGTTATTAAGAACCTATTAAAGCTTGAAGAAATAGTGGAAAATCTCTAGCGGTTGCTTGAGGACTGGACGTAGATCACAAGTGGATTGGTGATCGAACCAGGATAAATCATTGTGTTTGTCTTCTCTAAACCCTTCTCTTTACATTGAGTACTGTTTTATTGATTTGCTTGAATATTGGTACCTTTGGCTATTACATTTATAAGTGAAAGTGTTTATCTCTTATATCCAATCATCTCTAATCATCAATTAGCTTCAACGAAAATTGTTTATCAAACGATTTACGAAAGGTTTGCGAGCTTAGTTTTCATACTCAATTCACCCCTCCTCTTGAGTATTGAGGCCACTTGGTAACAAGTGGTATCAGAGCTAGACTCTTGTATAAAGAACTTAGCAGCTTCAAGAGAAGTGATGGCTTCAAATGGTTTTTCAAATGAAGGTTCTTCTATAAACAGACCTCCTTATTTCAATGGGGATGGTTATGCCTATTGGAAAGAAAGGATAAAAATTTTCATTGAAGCTATTGATTTAGATGTGTGGGATGCCGTTGAAAATGGTGCTTTTGTTCCTACACAAACTAAAGATGGTGTGAAAATCAATACACCTAAAAATGAATGGACCAATGATGATAAAAAGAAGGTTCAATACAATTTGAGAGCCAAGAACATCATCACCACATCCTTGGGGTATGATGAATTCTTTAAGGTGTCAAATTGCAAGATCGCAAAAGAAATGTGGGATACCCTACAAGTAACTCATGAAGGTACTAGTGAGGTAAAACGATCTCGAATAAATACTCTTACTCATGAATATGAATTGTTTAGAATGAACCATGGTGAGAGTATTCAAGATATGCAAAAGAGGTTTACTCATATTGTTAATCATCTTATCTCATTGGGAAAGACATTTCCTAATGAGGATCTTATTAACAAAATCTAGAGATGCCTAAGCAGGAATTGGCAACCCAAAGTAACGGCGATTGCGGAATCAAGAGATTTATCAATAATGTCTTTAGCCACTTTATTTGGGAAGCTTCAAGAACATAAGTTGGAACTAAATAGGCTCAATCAAAATAAAGAGCATCACAAAAAGAAGAAGGGAATCACACTCAAAGCCACTTCCTCTACAATTAAAGATGATGATAAAGATAGTGAAGAGGATGATGGAAGTGTTGAGCTAAGTGAGGAGAATCTTAGTCTCTTTGTGAGAAAATTTGGAAGATTCCTAAAGAAAAAGGGATTTCAAAGAAGACCACCATTTCCTCAAAAGAAAGTGTATCACAAAGGAGAAGGATCCTCTACTCCTCCAAAATGCTATGAATGTGGAAAACCGAGGCACATGAAAATGGAGTGTCCTGTGTATCTCAAGAAGACGGAGAAGTTTGAGAAAAGGCCTTCTAGGGAAAATAAAGGAAGAAGAGCATATATAGCTTGGGAGGACAATGACTTAAGCTCTTTCGACGATTCAGAGAATGAAGAAGCCCATCTTTGCCTCATGGCTCAAGGAGAAGAAAGTGGAGAAAGCGACACCGAGGTAACCTCTTCTAACCTAGAACCTTCACCTTCTTATGATGAATTACAAGATGCCTTTCAAGTATTGCATGATGAATCTTTGAGGCTCACAAAAATGGTTTTGTCTTCCAATAAAACAATCTCCTTATTGGCAAACAAAGTTTCTATTTTAACTAAGGAGATAAATGAGCTTAAAATTGAAAATGAAACTTTAGGGCTCATTGATGCTAATTCATTATGCATGACTTGTTCCTCACATGATAATACATCCATATCATTACCTTGTTTATCATGCAAAGCTTTTGAAAAAGAAATTGAAGATTTGAGCAACACTCTTGCAAAATTCACTTTTGGAAAAGACAACTGGAATGTATTGTTAGGGAGTCAAAAATGTGTTTTTCAAAAAGTTGATTTGGGATTTAATCCAAACAACCATCAAAAATCTTATAAGAACTTCTTTGTTTCCTCAAACACTTCAAGTAGTCCATTTGTTAAATGTTTTCACTGTGGTTAGAAAGGGCATAGTGCATCGACTTGCAATGTTAAAAAGAACATAAACACTAAAGTTGGAATAAAAAGAGTTTGGGTTCCTAAAGGCACCATGCCTAACTCTAACACACAAGGACCCAAGACAATTTGGGTACCAAAGGTTAAAACTTGAATGTGTGTTGTAAGTGTACTTGAAGACCAAGAGCTCAAATTGGTATCTTGATAGTGGTTGCTCCAAGCACATGACCGGTGATGGCTCCAAGTTCTCCTCCCTTACTCACAAGAAACATGGTCATGTCACATATGGTGATAACAACAAAAGGAATATTCTTGGAATTGGCAAAGTTGGTAAGATCCCTTCATCATCTATTGATAATGTTTTGCTTGTTGAAGGACTTAAACATAATTTGCTTAGCATTAGTCAATTGTGTGATAAAGGCAATCGAGTTATATTTGATTCTTCTTGTTGCATGATTGAGGGAAAGGATGATAAGCAAGTTAAGTTTGTTGGTCATAGAGTTAATAATATATATATGATTAGTCTCGATGATATATTCTCAAATAATGCTAAATGCGTTATGAGTAAAGAAAATGATTCATGGTTATGGCATAGAAGAATCGCTCACATTCACATGGATCACTTAAACAAATTGGTTTCTAAGGAACTAGTAATTGGACTTCCGAAGCTCAAATTTGAAAAAGACAAACTGTGTGATGCATGTCAAAAGGGAAAACAAGTAAAAGTCTTTTTTAAAGCTAAAAACATGGTTTCAACTTCTAGACCTTTACAACTTTTGCACATGGATCTTTTTGGTCCCTCTAAAACTATGAGCTTTGGTGGGAATTACTATGCATTAGTGATTGTGAATGATTTTTCTAGGTTTACATGGACATTATTCTTGGCCCACAAAATTGATGCTTTTCAATCATTTAAAAAGCTTGCCAAAGTTATCCAAAACGAAAAAGGTTTTTGTATTGCATCCATAAGAAGTGACCATGATGGTGAATTTGAAAATCATGAATTTAAAACTTTTTGTGACAAACATGGCATTGAGCATAATTTTTCTGCCCCTAGGACACCACAACAAAATGGTGTTGTAGAAAGGAAAAATCGATCTTTAGACGAAATGACAAGAACTATGCTCAATGAAGCCAACCTTCCTAAGTACTTTTGGGTGGATGTAGTTAACACTGCTTGTTATGTTATGAATAGAGCCCTAATAAGGCCAATCTTAAAGAAAATCCCATATGAATTGTACAAAGGAAGGAAGCCAAATGTGTCACATTTTCATGTTTTTGGATGTAAATGCTTTGTTTTGAATAATGGAAAGGATAACTTGGGGAAGTTTGGTGCAAAATCTGATAAGGGAATATTCATTGGTTATTCTATTCATAGTAAGGCCTTTAGAGTCTATAATAAATCAACTATGACCATATAAGAGTCCATACATGTTGCATTTGATGAAACTAACCCAAATGAGCCGACAAAGGAGCTTGTTGAAGATGTTGCGGAAATCTTGGCAAAAACGCACTTGAAAAATCAAGAGAAAGAGTCCAAGAAGCAAGAAAAAAGACTCCTTGATCACTCATGGTAAAAAGATTCAGAAATCTTGGACCTACCCAAGGAATGGAGGACTTCAAGATATCACCCTCTCGACAAGGTGATTGGTGATGTATCAAAAGGGGTAATCACTCGAAACTCACTTAGAAATGCATGTAATCACCTAGCCTTTGTCTCTCAAGTTGAACCTAAAGACATAAATGAGGCCATTAATGATGAGCATTGGATCTTGGCCATGCAAGGAGAACTAAACCAATTTGAGAGAAATCAAGTTTGGGAATTAGTTCCAAGGCCTAATGATCATCCTATAATTGGCACCAAATGGGTCTTTAGGAACAAACTTGATGAAACGAGCTTAATAATAAGAAATAAAGCTAGGCTTGTAGCTAAGGGATATAATCAAGAAGAAGGCATAGACTATAAAGAAACTTATGCTCCCGTAGCTAGGTTAGAGGCCATTAGAATGTTACTTGCATATGCTTGCATCATGGATTTCAAACTCAATTAAATGGATGTCAAAAGTGCCTTTTTAAATGGTTTTATATAAGAAGAGGTGTATGTAGAACAACCTCCCGATTTTGAAGATTTTGAAATACCCAACCATGTTTTAAAATTGAAAAAGGTCTTGTATGCCTTGAAACAAGCTCCTAGAGCTTGGTATGAAAGGTTGAATAAATTCCTTTTAGAAAAAAGTTTTTCTAGAGGCAAAGTTGACACTACTCTTTTCATAAAACACAAAATGCATGACATACTTCTAATTCAAATCTTTGTTGATGACATTATATTTGGAGCTACTAACAACTCTATTTGCAAAGAATTTTCAAATATTATGCAAAGTGAGTTTGAAATGTCCATGATGGGTGAGCTCAACTTCTTCCTTGGTCTCCAAATCAAGCAAACAAGATAAGGAACGTTCATAAGCCAATCCAAGTATTGCAAGAAGCTGCTCAAGAAGTTTGGAATGGATAATGCCAAGCATATGGCCACTCCTATGGGCACCACTTGCTATTTGGACAAGGTTAAAGGAGGTAAATCAGTAGAAATTACGAAATATAGAGGTATGATTGGCTCACTCCTTTATCTAACTGTAAGTAGGCCTGATATAATGTTTAGTGTATGCATGTGTGCTAGATATCAAGCTAATCCTAAAGAATCACACCTAAATGCTGATAGAAGAATAATGAAATATCTAATAGGCACATCACAAATGGGTTTATGGTATCCTAAAGGTGCCTCATGTAGCCTTATTGGATATTCCGAATCTGATTTTGCTGGATACAAAATGGATAGAAAGAGCACTAGTGGGACATGCCACTTGCTTGGAAGCTCACTAGTTTCTTGGCATAGCAAGAAACAAAATAGTATGGCATTGTCTACAGCTGAAGCTGAATATGTTACAGCTGGGAGTTGTTGTTCTCAAATCCTTTGGATGAAACAACAACTCTTGGACTATAGTCTTGAGCTTGATCACATCCCCATAAGATGTGATAATACTAGTGCAATCAATTTGTCCAAAAATCACATTTTGCATTTTAGGACTAAACATACTGAAATAAGACATCATTTCATTAGAGACCATGTTCAAAAGGGTGATTGTATGCTTGAATTTGTAGAAACCACTAAGCAACTAGCTGACATTTTCACTAAACCCCTAGCAAAAGAAGCATTTTTCTATATAAGAAATGAACTTGGTATATTGGATCAATCATGCATAAATTAACTATTTGCATAATCATAAAACCAATGCCTAACTTGTATTTTTTCTGTATAATCATGCCATATTGCTGCACAATCTCTGAATTTTTCATCATATTTGAATCCAATACTAACTTGAGCGTCGGAGATTTCCCCTAAGTTATTTTGCAGGTACTCCCTCATGCCCAAGACTCCCAAGCAACTTAACATCCTCAAAATTTCACTAAAAATGGTGTACTTCTTAGTTAAAATGGTAATTTTGATCAATTATGTGAGTTGAATCATAATATGATTAGATTATATGTTTGCATGATGATTTGAATTGATCTAAGTTGCTTTGGAACTGATTTGAATGGATTAAAATTGATTATATGCTGATTGGAATGCAAAATCTGAGTTAAAGTGTGCTGGTAATCGATTACAATGCCTTTGTAATCGATTACACAGGTTCTGTCAAGCATGTAATCGATTACACAACTGTTGTAATCGATTACAATCAACTCAGAACTCAGGTAATCGATTACATCAACTATGTAATCGATTACAAGGTTCCCCAGAAGCGTAGTAATCGATTACACCAAAAATGTAATCGATTATATATCCACCAGAATGCATGTAATCGATTATACACCCAATGTAATCGATTACACAGGATTTTTTAGAAGGCTTCTGACGCGCGTAGAGCTCATTTTTTAGAACCTTTTCATCTACTTCGTCTTCTTCCTCTGCTCCGACGTAACCCAAACCTCTCAATCTCTCATTTCTCACTCAAATCTCCATCAAAATCCCTCATTTCACCTCTCTCAATCTCGAAAAACTCCTCTCCACACAACCCATCTCTCAAAATCTCCTCACATCCCTCATTCAAATCTCCTCATCACCTCTCACGAACCCCATCCCCACTTCTCTGCCCTAACCTCGTCCCTCTCTCTCTCCTCACTCATCCCCAACCACTTACCACTCATCCCATTATACTCCTTCTCATCAATGGTTGAATCCTCTCATCGCTCAAAGCGCCCAAGAACAGGGGCTGCCATTGGAGGGTCCTTTGGTGGAGCTTCACGCAACATATCTGGCCTGGACCTCACGCGTCACTTCTCTATAGTGAAGTGAGCTGAGTTATTCCGGAAGAACTTCCAGCTACGCAAGATCATTTCTCCCAGGTATCTTCCCATCACCTTCTGTGAGAGTGAACCTTTGGATAGCTTTAGAACCATAAAAAATTTAGGCTTGCTGGGTTTCCTGAGTATAGAGAAGGCTATCTACCCTAACCTTGTGCGAGTCTTTTATGCGAACCTGAAATTTGAGGACAATTTCCTAATATCTGAAGTGAAAAAGCAACAAATAAGGATAACAATGGCTGAGTGGTATAGGCTAACGAAGCTTACTCCTGATGGAGCTAACTTCTGTGGGAATGCAAATGTCTAGGGGCATGAGTTTGAGCATAAGGTTGCTCTTCTCTCATTGATTAGGACTGGCTACTACCCCCCTAGTGATCCTAAAAGAAGAATCATGGCCACTAGCCTAACTATGAAGAACAGGGTTCTCCACTACCTTTTGGTCCGAGGATTGATTCCCAGGGGAGGGAATTACTCCCAGGTCCTCAAGGATGATGTGGTGGCCTTATGGGCAATGACCACTGGGCGGCCAATAAACTGGGGTTACTACATTATAGAGCATACGTTAGATGTAAAGAAAAAGAAGAATTCTGCTCTCCCATTTGTCATGTTGGTAACCACCATCTTAGAGCACTATCGCATTTCGCTGGCTGAGGAGTCCAAGGACACCAGCTCGAAAGGACCACAATCCATTGGCTTGCATACCCTGAAGAAGCTCCAGCTCTACAAAGTAGACGATATGTGGCATTACATTACTCATGGCACGTTTGGTCATATCCATCATGATCCGGATAGTGATGATGATGAGGAGGCTCAGCATCCTGCCCCTGCTCCTGCTCCCGCTCCAGCTACTCTTGACCTCCTGCTCCAAGAGATGCGAAACCTGAGCGCTAATGTAGACACACGCATGGATCACCTAGAGCAGAAGATAGATCACCTTGAGCTGAGGATGGACTACTCAAATCAAGAGCTTGCCTCCATTCGATCCCTCCTGGGTGGACCTCCTATTCCTCCGAGTGCTGCTGCTGCACCTCCCACATCCTCTACCTCTCCGGTTCCCCTGTCCTTCGCCGGTCCATCTGGCGTCCCTGCTGATGATGAGGAGCTTCTAGACTCTGAGGACGATCTTGAGCCCGGCGATGATAACGTTGATCTAGGAGACATTGCTGCGGATCCAGACAGTGATAGCGAGGCCACTGATAGTGATCATGGCCTATTACCCTGATGTTTTTGATGACTACCTTGTGTTTTTTTGTTTTGACTCTGGTTATATAACATTGGTATACATTTCTAGTGTTTTTGGTTATTGGCTATACTGGTTAGTTACTTTGTACATGCTGATTAATGATATATGAACTTGTTTCAACTTTGCTTCTATTCTTTGAATGTTTAGCTTTTTGAAAATTTGATTGGACTGATTAATTTCTTTGGATTTGTTGTTCTGGAAAAATTTTGGGAAATCAAGAAATATAGCTGTCATGCTGTCCATTTTTTCTTTAAATGCTTATATCTTTTTGATAATGCCAACGGGGGAGAGAATAAGGAAAAATGAAATGAAATCTAATTAAAGGTTGCATGAGTAATTAAAGGTTGCAGGAGTACGGGGGAGTTATTGAGCTTTTGAGCTCTTAAGCCTTTTATATGCGAAATCTAACTCAATATCATGCATAAACTCTGGGGGAGCATTGCGCCTAAATGTCTATTATATACAAATGCAAAAACTCTTTCTTTTTCCTATGATCAGTTTGTCATCATCAAAAAGGGGGAGAATGTGAATGCTTATGTCCCTAAAGCATGTCATTAGTTTTTGATGATAATAAAGGCAAAAGTGAAGATCAAGTGCAAAAGTGAAGATCAAGCGCAAAAGGAAAAATCAAGATCAAAAGAAAGAAGTCAAGAGGTTTATGTAGTTATAAGACTTAGAACATTTATGTTAAATGCTCTCAAGATTTCTCAAATGGTTTTTCAATATATCATTTCAAAATAAAGTGGGAAATTTCAAAGTTAAACATGCCTTCTCAAGAAACCTGAGTTTCAATCTTAAATCTAACATTCTTGAAAGGATTTATGTTTAATCAAATGTCTTGAGGTGTTAGAAATGACTTACAAGCTTTATTGGACTTGAAAAATGTGTTCAAAGGCCAATGTAATCGATTACATGATGTTTGTAATCGATTACACAGCAAACAGAGGTCTTGTAATCGATTACATGAGTAATGTAATCGATTACAAGCAAGTCAGAGGCCATGTAATCGATTACACAATTAATGTAATCGATTACAATAAGCCCAGAAAGGCAAGAACACGTTCAAAGAGTCATGTAATCGATTACATGGATATTGTAATTGATTACACAGCAAGTTAAAAGTCATGTAATCGATTACATGGATATTGTAATCGATTACAAGCAAAGTCAGAAGCCATGTAATCGATTACACCAATAATGTAATCGATTACACAGAGCCCAGAAAGCCAAGAACACGTTAGAACAACAATGTAATCGATTACATATGTTGTGTAATCGATTACACGCACCCTGACAACATCTAACGACTATATTAAATGCATGCCCAAAACCCTCCAACGGCTCCATTTATTGAGAAACTTATAGATACCAATGTTGGGTCTTCATTTGAGGTTGACCTTGAACCAAAAACTGATCATCAATACTTCCAAACGTGAATCAATCCTCAAATCCATTTCTTGCTCAGTTTTTTGTAAAAATGTAGAAAAATCTTTGAGAGCATTTTAGAGCTTCAATTTGTAATCATCTACTCTAGTGAGAGCTTCATTCAATCAATCTATATTGTTTTGTAAAGAGGGTGAGGCATCCCTCCAAAAGTGTAAAGGGTGAGGTATCCCTTAGTTGAAGAGACTCAAGCTCCAAGGGTGAGGTATCCCAAAGTATTGAGTGTTCAAGGTTGTAAAGGTTATCAAGCACCTATTGAAGCTTGAAGAAATAGTGGAAAATCTCTAGTGGTTGCTTAAGGACTGGATGTAGATCACAAGTGGATTGGTGATCGAACCAGGATAAATCATTGTGTTTGTCTTCTCTAAACCCTTCTCTTTACATTGAGTGCTGTTTTATTGATTTGCTTGAATATTAGTACCTTTGGCTATTGCATTTATAAATGAAAGTGTTTATCTCTTATATCCAATCATCTCTAATCATCAATTAGCTTCAACAAAAATTGTTTATCAAACGATTTGTGAAAGATTTGCGAACTTAGTTTTCATACTCAATTCACCCCCCTCTTAAGTATTGAGGCCACTTGGTAACATGCTACTGTAGACACACACATGGATCGCATTGAGCAGAAGATAGATCACCTTAAGTTGAGGATGGACTACTCAAATCAGGAGTTGCCT
Organism: Ormosia semicastrata; assembly: GCA_029884595.1. Lineage (NCBI taxonomy): Eukaryota > Viridiplantae > Streptophyta > Magnoliopsida > Fabales > Fabaceae > Ormosia > Ormosia semicastrata. Next base: position 66,232,299 of record JAQQTO010000061.1, on the reverse strand, counting down.
CTAATTCGATCCCTCTTGGCAGGACCTCATTTTCCTCCTAGTGCTGCTGCTACACCTCCCATATCCTCTGCCTCTCCTGTTCCCCTGTTCTTTGCTTATCCATTTGGCGTCCTTGCTGATAATGAGGAGCTCCTAGACTCTGAGGACGATCTTGAGCCCGGCGATGATAATGTTGATCTAGGAGACATCGCTGCGGATCCGGACAGTGACAGCGAGGCTACTAATAGTGATCATGGCCCATTGCCCTGATGTTTTCATTGTTATGACTCCTTTGTACATTTTTTTTGGCTCAGTTATATAACATTGAGATACGTTTTTAGTGATTATGGTTATTGGTTATTTTGGCTATAATGGATTACCTTGTATATGATTTTTGTTTGATGATATATGAACTTGAATCAACTTTGATTATATTCTCTGAATGTTCGATTTTTTGAATATTGGTTGGATTGTATATTCTCTTTAAATTTCTTGTTTTGGCGATTCTTGGGAAATCATGAAATACAACCGAAATGCTGTCCATTTTTTTTAAATGCTTATGTCTTTTTGTTAATGTCAACGGTGGAGAGAATAGTGAAAAATGAAGTGAAAAATGAAATCTAATTACTGTTGCATGTGTATGGGGGAGCTTTTGAGGTCTTAAGCTTTTTACATGAAAAATCTAACTCAATATCATGCATAAACTCTAGGGGAGCATTGTGCCTAAATCTCTATTATATACAAATGCAAAAACTCTTTCTGTTTCCTATGATCAGTTTGTCATCATCAAAAAGAGGAAGAATGTGAATGCATATGTCCCTAAAGCATGTCAAGTGGTTTTTGATGATAACAAAGATAAAAGTGAAGATCAAGTGCAAAAGAAAAGATCAAGATCAAAGAAAGAAGTCAAGAGGTTTATTTAGTTATAAGACTTAGAACATTAATGTTAAATGCTCTCAAGATTTCTCAAATGGTTTTTCAATATATCATTTCAAAAATAAGTGAGAAAATTCAAAGTTAAACATGTTTTCCAAAGAAACTTGAGTTTCAATCTTAAATCTAACACTCATAAAAAGGATTTATGTTTAATCAAATGTCTTGAGGTGTTAGAAATGGCTTACAAGCTTTATTGGACTTGAAAAATGTGTTCAAAGGCCAATGTAATCGATTACATGATGTTTGTAATCGATTACACAGCAAACAGAGGCCTTGTAATCGATTACATGATCAATGTAATCGATTACAAGCAAGTCAGAGGCTATGTAATCGATTACACCAATAATGTAATCGATTACAATGAGCCCAGAAAGGCAAGAACACGTTCAAAGAGTCATGTAATCGATTACATGGATATTGTAATCGATTACACAACAAGACAGAAGTCATGTAATCGATTACATGGATATTGTAATCGATTACAAGCAAGTCAGAAGCCATATAATCTATTACACCAATAATGTAATCGATTACACAGAGCCCAGAAAGCCAAGAACACGTTAAAACAACAATGTAATCGATTACATTTGTTGTGTAATCGATTACACGCATCCTAATAGTGTCCAATGGCTATATTAAATGCATTTAATGCTTGGCTAAAAGTCTCCAACGACTCCATTTATTGCAAAACTTATAAATACCAATGTTGAGTCTTCATTATAGGTTGACCTTGAACCAAAAACTGACTATCAATCCTTCAATACGTGATTTAATCCTCAAATCCTTCCTTGCTCTATTTTTGTGAAAAACGTGGGTTAATCTTTGAGAGCATATTAGAGTTTCAATTTGTAATCATCTACTCTTGTGAGAGTTTCATTCAATCAATCTATATTGCTTTGTAAAGAGGGTGAGGCATCCCTCCAAAAGTGTAAAGGGTGAGGTATCCCTTAGTTGAAGAGACTCAAGCTCCAAGGGTGAGGTATCCCAAAGTGTTGAGTGCTCAAGGTTGTAAAGGTTGTCAAGCACCTATTGAAGCTTGAAGAAATAGTGAAAAATCTCTAGCGGTTGCTTGAGGACTGGACGTAGATCACAAGTGGATTAGTGATCGAACCAGGATAAATCATTGTGTTTGTTTTCTCTAATCCGTTCTCTTTACGTTGAGCACTGTTTTATTGAATTGCTTGAATATTGCTCCCTTTGGCTATTGCATTTATAAGTAAAAGTGTTTATCTTATATATCAAATCATCTCTAATCATCAATTAGCTTCAACGAAAATTGTTTATCAAACGATTTGTAAAAGATTTGTGAACTTGTTTTACATACTCAATTCACCCCCTCTTGAGTATTGAGGCCACTTGGTAACAGTGTTGTAATGGGGTGTAAATGGGGCTGTAATAGGCAATAAAGGGGTGGTTTTTTTAGAGGAAAAAGCACGAAAAATACAAAAATCTCTTCTCTTATCTCTCATTCTGAGATAAATTTAGTTTTCTTGTTCTTTGTTTCTGAGTAGAAGTTCTTGTAACTTTATTGGAATTTTATGCAAGTTGATTAAGAATCTCTTTTCTTGTGCTTTATTATCTATCTCATTCTTTTTCTTATATACGTAATTGTTCAATTATATTTGGTTATTTTTATTATGAATATAAGTAAGTAATTATCTAATCTTGAGATTGTAGGTATTCTAATGAAGGATTGTTGCTATTTCTGATTTTTCCTTTTTTATGGGTGTTGATTTTTTTAATTCAACCTTAGTGTTTTTAATTGTTTGCAAATATATATTCTATGTTTGCATGATTTCATATATTAAGCGAAGAACCGAAAGGTGAAGTTTGGTATTAGAACTGTAAAGTTGAACAAAGGGATTGAATCATGAAAATAGATTTTATTCTCTTGAGGTTGTGACAAATATCTGTTCCTAATAGGTTTTCGCTAATGAAAATAGGTCGTTCATCAGCTTGAACACATTATTGTTCTTTGAAAGAAGGCAGTAATTACATTTTCTTATTTTACCTTTAAAAATCCAGCATCCATAGCATTAAGAAAATTAGTTTAAGTGTCAATCATCATTGTGAAGAACCATAATCCCAAGAGTTTATTTCTTTGTTATTAAATCAAATCTTTATTTGGTTTTCCAACAACTTGCCTTTTTAAATACGACTTTAGTTTAGCTAATCACAATTGTGAAAAGAAACTAGTAATCAATACCAAGTCTTTGTGGGAATGATCTTTTATTACGCGATATAACCGTGTACTTGCAGTAGGCATCAATTACCACCACAACCAGTATCTACTTCTTTAGCGACTTTCGAGCGACGTCGACCTGGGGCTTCCAATATGGTGTTTTTTCTTTTCTTCTTGCTCTGTTTTCCTCTACAGGGATCAATAAGCTATAGATTTTTTTATTTTTAAATCTAATTTTGAGTTAATGCAGATAATAGTTAATGAAAATTCAAAATTTAAGTTTGAGGAAAAAGTTGTGATTTTTAAAATAGTTGATTTATTACTTGAACTGGGATGCATTTGGTTTGATGTGTGTCTATGTTAGTTTCCTTGAAAATGTTGCGAAAGGAGTGAAGAAAATTGAGTTTGGCATTGCTGGTTTATTTTCCTTGTTAACTGTTGAATTTGATGAAGAACTGTGTGCAGAATGTATTTAGATCGACTACTTACTGCTTGTTCAGAAGTTAGGATTTTTTAATACATAGGCAACAAATAACTAGCTTAGTCTAGTTAAAACTTTCCCAATATGATTGCTTTTAAATTTCTTATGAATTTTTGTTTGGAAATTTTAGACTGTTATTTTAGTGTTATGAAAAAGTCTTAAATTAACAGATTTATGTGAGTAATGAAACTGATAGTGAGATGCTTCCTAACCATAGTTACCAGAAACGCAGTACGGGTACGGTACATGATTCGTCACTTATTTCAATTATATTACAAGACTTTCTTTATGACAAATCTGGTACGCAGTACGCAATATGGCGAATCTGGTATGTTGTACGCAGTACGACGATAATTATAATTTCTTACAATCATTTCTCTCGTGAGACTTTTGTCCTTGTTCTTGATGTGTTTCTTGGGGTTGCAAGAGATGAAAAAACTGAACATCAACCATTCATAGTTAATGAATCCATTGGCGGGAAAAATGAAGGCATGAAATCTATAGATGTGGGTTTAAATCCTAAGTTTGTTGGCCAAGATGATAGAAGGGTTGAAGACATTTGCATAGGACAAGTAGTGAACAATAAGGAAGAAACTCTCACCTTATATCAAGCACATGCTTTAAGGAATGGGTTTCAATGTCAGGATAGGAAAACAAGCTTTTTATGCCTGGACTAAAAATATTCGCATGAAGCATTTTTATTGCTCAAAGGAGGGATATAAGAACAATGAGCCATATGTTGAAACATCTTACTCTAGGCTAGATTCGTGAACAGGATGTAAAGCAATGGTTCAACTCATGGTAAACACTGATGGCTTGTAGAAAATCACACATTTGGTTAAAGAGCACAATCATGAGTTAGTAAAGCCAGAACACAGACACTTAATGCCCACAATGAGAAATATTTCAAAGGCCAAGGGTGACCTTATAAAGTCAATGGTTAATGCAGGTATAAGTACTAATCAAGTGTATCGCTATTTGAGTGAAGAGGCTAATGGTTATGCCAAAGTTGGTGGCATACCTAAGGATTTTTACAATTTCGTCAACAACGAAAAACTTAAATTGATAGAAGCCAGTGATGGTCAAAGTTTAGTCAATCACCTACAAAACCGCCAAGCAAAAGATCCCTTGTTTTACTACAATATTCAATTTGATGAAGAATTGTGTTTAACTAACGTGTTTTGGAGAGATGGTAGATCAAGACTTGACTACGATTGCTTTGGAGACGTAGTGGTGTTTGACACTACTTATCATACCAACAAATATGACTTGGTATGTGCATCTTTTGTTGGAGTAAATAATCATTGGCAAAATGTCATGTTTGGGTGTGCATTCTTGTTGCATGAATCGAGCAAATCATTTATATGGTTATTTGAAAAATTTCTAGAGTCTATGGGGAACAGATCGAGCACCAAAAACAATAATGACAGATCAAGATGGTGCTATGGCCATTGCAATTGAAAAAGTGATGCCTAATACTCATCATCGCCTATGCTTATGGCATATGTCAAAAAATGCTCCATCTCGTTTTGGCAGTCTAAACTCTCAACTTGACTTTCTTTCATTGTGATACAAATACATGAATGCATGCAATTCAGAAGAAGAATTTGATCAAACATGGGAGACAATGATGAATGATTATGATCTTCATACTCATGTTTGGTTGAATAAGATGCACAATTTGCATTTTAAATAGTCTACTGCATTTAGTAAAGATACATTTTTTGGTGGCTTTAAGTCATCACAAAGAAGTGAGAGCACAAACAATATCTTGGGGGATATAGGTAATAAAACAACTTTTCTCACAGATTTTTTTTTGTCATTTGAGAAAATAGTTGGAAGATGGCATCAATCTAAAAATGAAGAAGACTACAAATGCAACCGAAGTGTGCCTCCTCGTGCAGTAGAGACTAGTGAGGTGCTATGTCAAGCAAGTAAGATTTATACCCACAAAATGTACAAAGTTTTTGAAAAAGAGTATCTAAATATTTTAGGTGGGTCTCATGAGGAGATTGAAATAAATGGTGATGTTTCTTCATTTCAAGTTGATGGAAGAAGGAACTCCAAAAAAGCAATTATGAAGCTTAATTGTCATAACAAGACGATTAGTTGCAGCTGTAAAAAGTTTGAATCCATAGGAGTGCATGCATTGAGAATCTATGATGCACAGGGAATCACAAGAATACAAGAACAATACTTCTTGAGGCATTGGTCCAAGAATGCAAGGTCAAATATACATGAAAAGAAAGGTGGTGATTATTCACAACTTGGTGACATTGTTAATGTCGAGGTTAGAAAAACTAATGATGATTCTAGACTAGTATACCGCAATGCAATTATGCGGTCTTGTTATAACCTTGTTTTTAAGTCCCAAGACCACAAGCAAACACAAGATATTTTGTGGAATATTATTGAAGAAGCAACTCAACGTGTTCAAGAATGCTTAATAATGTTGAATTTGAGCGGAAATCAAACATATAAGGGAAATGAGGTGGTTGAGGATGATGAAATCAGACAAAACTCCAATTTTAGATCCTCCACTTGCTAAAACAAAAGGAATGTCCAATGTTCGCTTCAAAGGTCACTTTGAGAAGAGAAAGAAAACAACCTCTGGTTTAAAGAGATATCTAGGTACAGGTTTGATTATATTTTGATGATCTTATTTTATTTTGATTATATTATGTTATGTAGCATTTTAATTTGTCTTAATATATTTTTCTACTATAGGGAAAAATAGTAATGTGGCCAACCCAACTAAGCGAAAATGAAAACAAGAGGAAAATAGAATGGTCAATTAGCCCAAGATTAACTCATCTTCCTAGCCATTGTCATATATATCATCACAAGTAAGACTGCCTATATTACTTCTTAATTCTAGAAAAAAAAAATGAACGTTATGTTTGTAACTTGTTTTATTGATTTTTAGGGACTTTCTACAAGTTTTGTGTATCCAGTCACTAGCATGTTTCAGCCACAAATGTATTATACCAATTTAAGTATTAATGCTCCAAACATCCCTTTCACTAGCATGTTGCAAGGAGTGAACTCTATTAATAATCATTTTACTCAGGTTTGTTTGTTTTTTTTATTTACTCATGTTTTGGTTCTTCTTGTTAATTTATTGCAACTTGTGGCAATTAGGAGTTGTGATCAACTGGTTGGAGGCTATCAAACCAATCTGAAGATATGTAATGATCAATTTTATAAGTGTGTAGTTTGCTAAAATGTGAAAAGAGATTTTATTTTGATCATTTATAGATTAACATGTTTGTATTTACATTGAATTTTGTTAGTAAGTAATACTGAGACTCTCTATTTTTTTTGGGAATTTTGAATCTGAAATTGTTGCAAGCATTAACGTGAATGTCTCATTTTGTTGTAAATGTTACGTCCTATATTTATTTATCATATATCATCATTGATAGAACATTTTTTTAATTTCTTATGTTTGTTTTATAATATTTGTAGTGTTCAAGGTGCATAAAAAAATTATTTGTTGAGTAGGATTAAAATGGTTTAAATATTAAGTTTATCTTAAATTTATATATTTTTAACACTATTATTTAAACAACGTAACATGTAATTGGTAAAAAAAAATTATATATTGTTAATTGTTTGCAACAAAATTGACATTTTTTCAAATGATTTGAGCCCGTTTAAAGTTACTCTCAAAGTAGATATTAGGTCCCTCAATTGATTATGCGTAATGAAAAAAAAAAACATATGATAGTGTAACAAAGGTTATTTGCAATTTACCTTCTTATTACTTCATCCATACAATATGATAGTCTTTTTTTAAGACACACAATACCAATGTTTGAAACTATAACACTTTGTAAATCATTTTAAATTTTTATCATTAGTTCATTCTTAATTACTTAACATAGACCTACATAATAATTATAATATAAAATTATTATTGTAACAAATTTTTGTATTATGCTCATATGCTATTTTTATTTCTCAAGTAATTAGCTTAGTTAGAATTTTTATGCCACATATATATTTATTTACCACTAAATCAACTGTTTAGGTTATTATTATAACAAATTTGATTATATATTATTAATGTGTTGAAATAACGTTCGTAATATGTAACTCCAAAAATATCGATTTGTAATAATTAATGTAAATATATTTATGACAAAAAAAGCTACAAAGAATTTTCGATTTTATTTATTTATTTACAATTATCAATTAAGTATACTTAAAGATTATTTATATCATTATATGAGTGAAAAGGCAAACGTGATTGATTTTTTATGAAGTAGATCTAAATCAGAGAAAAGTAACTCCAAACGAAAAGGGAAAGAGAGAAAGAGAGAGAGAGAAATTAATAAGAGAGACATATAGACCATTATTTATATATATGTTAATATTTGAATGTGATGCCTAAGAAATGAATACGAGAATTTCTCAATAAATGGACTAAAACGCCAAGACTAACTTGAATGACGGAAGCATCTCTTAAGGACCTTGAAGTGAATTTTTATCTTTCAAGGACGATGTGAAGACAGTGGTATCTTTTAGGGACGGATTTGACTATTTACTCAAAAGAAGATTCAGAGAAACCATGCAAATATATTAATATAATTGAAACCCATACATAACTACAGTACCAAATCCACAAATGGGAATTGGAATTCACAACAGTTCAGGTATTTATGCCATGCAATGTACACTAAATCAAACGCAATAACAAGGTGATAGAATGATCAACTTGAATTAAAAACAAAAGTATTAGAATGGTATAGCAACAAACTTTAATTGAATGTTACATGACCAAAGGATCAATCTTCCAATATCCCTAAATTTATTCCAAGTCACGTGCGAAATATCATATATCCAACATCCTGTATTTTCATCCCCAAAACTGGACCAATATGGAGTCTCAAGGAAATTAACTCCAATGACCCTTGAAATTTCTATTTCTACCCCAAAATAAAAAGGAACAAAAGAAAAAGAGGGATCAAACTTGGGAATAGGGCTTCATTTTGATAGAACATTTGCTCTTTATGGACAGAAAAAACGACAGAAATGTAACCTAAAATTGGAAAAGATTGGCAGCCAAAATACCTACACTGGGAGTAGTTGTCTGAAAGCCACCCAGTGGTTTTCTGATCTTTCTAAGCTACTTTTGTAACACTAAATTTCAAAACGAATTTCCTCAAAAGGGATTCTTTTTCTTCCTGCTTCCTTTCATGGTTACTGTAACCTTCTTCCATCAACAATAAAACTTCAAAAGAAAATATTATTTACTGAAACTTTCTCTTAACTACCTCGGGGTCAGCAAAACTCATTTTAATTTTGCTGAGCCACAAGATGATCGAGCTGCATTTGTTCAAGCCACGCTCCCAATACAGCATGATCAACGGACTCCATTTGTGTGCTCATATTTGATCCCTCACTGGAGGATCCAGCCGCTGCAACACTTGAGACAGTTGTTGCCAACTTCTCCTTAATCTCAGTTGGAGATTCTTTAACAAGTGACTGGACCCATGATAAATCAGGCTCCTCACCATTATTCCCAAGCTCAAATGAAGATGATCTACGGAGTTTACCTAATTCATCTGCACTGACAGCCCAATCCAACGTACCATTGGAGGATCCCCATTTTGACCAAGAATTGACTGGGGACCCAGCAGCAGCAACAGTGGCAGAGTTGGAGCCAAGTTCCCGGGAGCTAAGGCTACGAAATTGTTGCTGCTTCTCGCATTGAGCTAGCATAGAAATCCTAGAGCTCATTGGAGAAATAGGTTCCACATTTCTCAGAGACATCCTGCCTGATGTCTGAACCCCAAAAGTGGCCAGCAACAAAGGATGCTCAACATTCTTAGAAGAAAAGTCCGTATTCACAGGTGACAGCAAGCTTTGCTGCTGCTGAAATTGATTAAGGACAGCTGATTTGTGTGTTGGAGAAAAAACAGCTGAAACCAATGCTGGATCAGCAAACCGAGGGGAAGAACTCTCGGCAGAAAAGGGATCATCAAGATTTGAAGGGGTCAGGGTTTTCATGCGACCGGAGTGGTTCATAGTATTAGAATTCATAGGCTGTTGAGAGAGGCAAGATAACTCATTAAGAAGCTGTTGTTGCTGAACATCATAGGCAGGCAACAAGTCAAAGTCATCTGCAGGAATATCTCTAGCATTGAGTGAAGATCTCAAACGACTGGAATGAGGATTACTCCCTGGCAGATGCAAGGCTGGGACATTTGGTTGGGGCCAAGCAACAGAAGAGTGTGACATGCCATTGGCAGAGGGTGACATAGGTGGAGTGAATGGTGAAGGAGACATGACAGACATTGAGGAAGGGGAGCCAGGCAACAGACTCATGGCTGCAGCAAAATCCATGGCAGAAGATGTGCTTGAGCGAGGAGATGGAACAGCAGAACCAGTTGAAACATATAATGGCCGAAGCTCCTCAGCAGTGTGGGCAAAGAAGCAAACTCTTCGGGAGCAACTTGTCCCATCCTTGCAAAGACGAGTTCGATATTGTGCTGGATGCAGCCAGCACTCAAAAACTCCATGAGCATATTCACACATATCTCCACGTCGGCAAGCACCCTTCCGAAAATCAGGACAAGGGACACAGCTGTAATGGTACTTTCTTGGGTCCCTTCTTCGAGCATTCTCCCCAGGATGAACAAATGGGCATTCAGTCCAATCATGCGAATAAGCACGTGAGCAAGGTCGAACCTTGAAAGAATACATTCGGAATTCATCAGTTGAATATATGCTATTCTTGATGTCTGGAAGGGAAGGATCAACAGGATATTCTTTCTTCTCTGATGCAGAAGAAACAGGGACATTATTTAACTTTGACTTCAATTGGAAATCTGGTGTAGAAGGAGACCCATTCTCTGGTGAAGCAGATAAAGGTGGAGAATATGTGTTTGATGGGGCTGTGATCACCCTAAGATTACACCCTGCAATGCAGTCATCAGTTTGAAGAAGTTCTTCAAGACTGTTTTCGACATATTCAAGCTTAGGAGGAACAACAATAACATCAACTGGACGATGACCATAGCAATCCACAGAATTCGGATCAGCCCCCGCTGCTAGAAGCAGTTTCACAACATCAACAGCATTTACAGCCCCACCTGATGTCGCACAATGAAGGGCAGTGCTCTTGTCAAGGCCACAAGGTCGATTAACGTCATAATCAGATAGTGAAAGAACCAGTTTCATAACATCAATGCTACCATAAGTGGCAGCAACCATCAAAGGTGTTCTGAAATCATTGACCATCTGCTTTGATCCTTTCCGACGACTGTACCATAGCCCAACGTCATCTACACAGGAAGGGTCCCGCTCAATCAATCGTTTGGAACCTTCAACATCGTTATTGGCTGCAAGCTCAAGCAAGCTCGCAAAAGAATCTTCAGTCTCAATAGTCAAGTGGTTCATCTTGTGGTTTCTGGGTTGAGATGTGCTTAACAAAATAGGAGATAGTGTTGAAGACAGTGCCGGTTTTAACCTCTCCAACTCACAGCACATGCTTTCATTTGCAGCAGATCCAGCTGAGGAAAAAATCACAAACCCATTAAAGCTAGCTTTTGAAGACGCAGAAATTCAATTATATGTTATCAGAAGCAAAATAATCAAACATCCAAACGCATAAACACCCATCTCATAGACAGTTGTTGGACCTTCAAACATATGAAGTTTCTATGAGATTTGTAGGTAAGATTGCACCAAATTGAACCTCTAAACTAGAGAATCGCTTTCCACTTTTAAAACATTCACCAAAACAATAAAGATAAAAGAAAGGAATATTGAAGGACATTAGACACAAAACAAACCTGTTCATCAACCCAGGGGCAAGGAAATCAAACAGTGATCGAAAACAAGTTTTGCTATAAAAAATCCAGATTTCTAACCCATGAACAACAGAAGAACATCATTCCAAAAAAAAAAAAGTAACTAATTTCATGGGCTCCCTTGTCTTTTTCAGCACATGGAAAGAAACAGACAACAGCAGATACACGAAATTAACTACGAAAAAGTCTAAGATTATGTAATCACAAAGACAGTCAAAAAAAGACAGCGACTTGAGCCAATAGGGTATGCACTGATCTCAAGTGCTCATTGACAAGACAACAATTTCATGATCACCCTAATGATCAACTTTAAACATATCTATCTCCGGCACTCATTTTCTCTCACAATATCTCAATAAAATTTACAAAATAAAAAAGAAATGTGCTACTTTTAGGCAAGTAGAAAAATTAAACAAAAGATAAGAACACCAACCCAAAACACTGCTGCAATTATTATGATTATCATCTCAAAGAAAAAATGAAAAAGAATCAGCAAGAAAGTGAGAAAGAACAAAGAAACAACTGCACAGTAACAGAAACAAACTAAAAACAGTATTTCTGATTCACAATCAAACCATCTCAACGTGAAAGAAAGATTCAAAAGCGAAACTTGGAAATGATCTAAGCTTTGATGGAAGTGAATCTTACCGGCTATTCTTCACCGCAAAAGAAGACCCATCAGTCAGAGAAAGAGGGGTAGATCTCAACAGGGAGCAGAGTAGCTGAAGAGAGGTTCAGACAAAGGGTGTTTGGATATCGAGAAAATCTGGGACTTGGGAGAGAAAAATGGTTTGATGAAAGAGAAAATCGCGAGAAAAGAGGAGTTAGCAAAGAGAGCTTCTTCTTCTTTCTTCATTTCCCATGCTCTTCTTTCTCGTTGAAAAAAAAAATCAAAAAGTCGTAGGACACTTAAAATAAAATTTTTAATTAATTAATACGTATTTATTATTATTATTTTTGTTTTCATAAAATCGCCAAACCAATAAAAATGAAAATGAAAAAAAAATTAAAAAAGGCGAAGCGCACTTGACAGTTACGGTTCCGCAGCACCTCATGCTTTTTTATTGAAAAAGGTTTCTCGAACAACGAAATACTCCAATTTATTTTCACTGTATATCACTTTTATAAGACTAATCGATTAAGAACAACTCTTAATCGGTTAGAGACATTAATAATTGGCTTAATACTAACCGATTGTCCAAAAACTTATACTAATTAATCACTTAAACATAACTGATTAACCACTTAAATTGGAGCAGAGCCAAGCAATGAGATTCTTTATTTTTTTCAATATTTTGTATTCAAAACATCATTACACATGTTTATCCACCTAGTGCTTCATTTCTAATTAGTCAATCTCATTTTTGGGAACTCTTTTAGTGAATATCCAGAAACATATACTGATTAACCACTTAGACATAACTGATTAACCACTTAGATTGAAGTCTCACAATGCTCTAATCGGTTATTCATCATGCTCTAATCGGTTAGCCTAATCATTCTAACCGATTCTCCAAAAATTTATACTGATTAACCACTTAAACGTAACTGATTAACTACTTAGACATAACGTCTCACAATGCTATAATCAATCGGTTAGCCCAATCATTCTAACTGATTCTCTAAAAACCTATACTGATTAACCACTTAAACATAACGTCTCACAATGCTCTAATCGGTTATCCATTATGCTCTAATCGGTTAGCCTAACCATTCTAACTGATTCTCTAGAAACCTATACTAATTAACCACTTAGACGTAATTGGTGAAAGTCAAATTAACTGGTTAATACATTAGAAATAAGTGATTAATTTATATCAGTTTCTGGTGAATTCAAGAAATAAAAAATAAAAAATTTGAAATGAAAATATTGATATACGGTAGACAATAGTTGTACGTATTTTTTATGGACAAATAGCGTGACCAAAGGCAATCACATCATGCCTTGTGAGGACTCTTGTCATTTTGAAAAATGTTTGCGATATAAAGGTACTTTCACTCGTGCTTCGATTTTCCATTTTGTGACATGGTTATACGACAAAACGCTCTCAATTATAATTTAAAAAAAAAAATCATCCAACATCTCTTTTAGAGATATATGTATTATTAGTATTTTTTAAAAAATATTAAATTTAATAAATAATAATAATAATAAATAAGTATAATAAATGATATTAAAAAATATTAAAAAATATATACTAAATTAATGATAAAAATATTATAAGTGCATAATTTAACCCACTTTTATAATTTTATTGGGTCAAATTCTCTACAAATTCAACCCAAATTCACATGCATGTTAAATTTGGTCAAAATAAGGGATCCATTGTACCCTGATTTCTCCGGAGCGTCCTTATTCATGTGAGTTGGCATGAAACTATTGGTCTTTTGTTTAATTACAAAGAGATCTTTGACATTGTGCCTTTAATTAAAAAATACTTATACGGACCAACTCTTTTCTCGTATCTTACGTGTCTCTCATTTCTGAACAGAAATAGAATCAATATGTAAGTATGTAAAAATTAAAATGAAGTTAAATCTAATTATATAATAAAAATTATATAAATATAAAATAATATGTATGTAAAAATATATAAGTAGTATTATTATTTTAATTAATAGGACATCTACTACTATTAATTATTTATTAAAAAAAAAATTTAAAAATGTGTATTGAATAAATTTATAAGTCTCAAAGTTTGCATTTTTGTTCTTTTTCCTTTTTAAGTTTAATTTATATTTTAATAAATTTTACCATATTTTTCTGTCTTTTATATAAAGAATAATATTATTTACACATTATTTTATATATTTACAATTGTTATTATCTGATTATAGTTAATCTAATTTTGTTTTTTAAGCACATATATTCTAATTTTGTCACGTGTTCCATATATAAGAGATGTGTACTCAAGTGATATGCAACAAGTTTTATAATAGATGATAATAGTCTTTTTACACTATTCAAATTCTACATATTGTGACTGACATGTATTTGATTAAGAATGTGTTTTGATGATAACAAACTCAAAGATGTTACAAGATCAAGTCCAAAATTATTAAGACCATCAAGTATAGCTTTTAGGACTTCAATCATTTTTTTTGTAAAGGTATATAAAGATTCACAAATGGCTTAATCTTGCGTTTCGAAATAGCACACAAGTTTTCAAGACTTCAATATGGTTTTTTAACTTCCAAAGAATTAACCATTTCGTGTCCATAAACCTACAAGATCATATGTAATCAAGAGCAACATTTAAAAAAGGCTCAAAACATGTTTTTCATATGTATTATTCGAATAAGGGGTTCCTTATTCGAATAACACAAGTCAGAGATTCCAAATTAATCATTCAGGAAAGGATTTATTCGAATAAGTCATGCATTATTCGAATAAATGATTCAAAAGTGTTTTGGCACGAATAAGTTATTTAAATAACAGAAGTGTTATTCGAATAACACATTTCAGAAAGTCAGTTTATTAATTGGTTATTCGAATAACAGAGTTGTTATTCAAATAACAAGCGTTTCAGAAAAACCATGTTTAATTGGTTATTCGAATAACAGAGTTGTTATTCGAATAACAGGTCTTTCAAATAAAACCATGTTTAATTGATTATTCGAATAACAATGTTGTTATTCGAATAACGAGAACTCAGGAGCTCATTTATTCGAATGAGTTATTCGAATAACATGAATGTTATTCGAATAACGTGTTTTCCCAGAAACCAAATATTTAACTGATTATTCGAATAACCAGGATGTTATTCGAATAACACATTACAGAGGAAAACACGCTGAAGCTATTTCAGGCGTTATTCGAATAAGAAATCTCTTATTCGAATAAGAGAGGTTTCCAGAAACAGAAATTAACGGATAGTTACGCATCATTAAATGCTCCAACCACCTCCCAACGGCTCTAAACTTCAATGACTTATAAATAGAAGTTGTTGGGCATTTATGGGGGTTAGACAATCAATCTGAAAAACCTTGGTTGAGCATTAAAAACGAGTTTTTATCTATTCCTCCATTAATACTCTGTTTCTGAGCGTAAATCGTGAATCATATACCCGTTGAATTTCCAGTTGTAATATCTGTTCTTTGAAGAGAGTTTCTACTTATTCAATCTCTGTAAATTATGTAGAGAGGGTGAGGCATCCCTCTAAACTGTATTAGGGTGAGGTATCCCTTGAAAAATAGAGGCTCAAGCATTAGGGTGAGGTATCCCAAAGTGTTGAGTGCTCAAGGTTGTAGTGGTTGTCAAGCACCCATTGAAGCTTGAAGATATAGTGGAAAATCTCAAGTTGTTGCTTGGGGACTGGACGTAGATCACAAGTGGATTGGTGATCGAACCAGGATAAATCACTGTGTTTGTTCACTCTAAACCCTTCTCTTTACATTAAGCATTGTTTCATTGAATAGCTTGAATATTGTTCTTCTTAATTATTGCATTTATAAGTAAAAGTATTTATTTCGTATATCCAATCAGTTCTAATCATCAAATAGCTTCAACGAAAATTGTTTATCAAATGATTTGCGAAAGATTTGCGAACTTGTCTTACATACTCAATTCACCCCCCTTCTTGAGTATTGAGGCTACTTGGTAACAAGTGGTATTAGAGCTAAACTCTTGTATAAAGAGCTTAGCAGTTTCAAAAGAAGTGATGGCTTCAAATGATTTTTCAAATGAAGGTTCTTCTATAAATAGACCTCCTTATTTCAATGGGGATGGTTATGCTTATTGGAAAGAAATAATAAAAATTTTCATTGAAGCTATTGACTTAGATGTGTGGGACGCCGTTGAAAATGGTGTTTTTGTCCCAACACAAACTAAAGATGGTGTGACAATTAATACACCTAGAAGTGAATGGACCTATGATGATAAAAAGAAGGTTCAATACAATTTGAGAGCCAAGAACATCATCACCACATCCTTGGGGTATGATGAATTCTTTAGGGTGTCAAATTGTAAGACCGCAAAAGAAATGTGGGATACCCTACAAGTAACTCATGAAGGTACTAGTGAGGTAAAACGATATCGAATAAACACTCTTACTCATGAATATGAATTGTTTAGAATGAACTAAGGTGAGAGTATTCAAGATATGTAAAAGAGATTTACTCACATTGTTAATTATCTCATCTCATTGGGAAAGACATTTCCTAATGAGAATCTTATTAACAAAGTATTGAGATGTCTAAGTAGGAATTGGCAACCCAAAGTAACGGCTATTGCGGAATCAAGAGATTTATCAACAATGTCTCTAGCCACCCTATTCGGAAAGCTTCAAGAACATGAGCTGGAACTAAATAGGCTCAATCAAAGTGAAGAGCATGATAAAAAGAAGAAGGGAATTGCACTCAAAGCCACCTCTTCCATACTTGAAGATGATGATGAAGATGGTGAAGAGGATGCTGAAAATATTAAGCTAAGTGAGGAGAATCTTAGTCTCCTTGTGAGAAAGTTCGGAAGATTGTTAAAGAAAAAGGGATTTCAAAGAAGACCACCCTTTCCTCAAAAGAAAGCTTATCACAAAGGAGAAGGATCATCTACTCTTCCAAAATACTATGAATGCGGAAAACTGGGGCACATGAAAATGGAGTATCCTATATATCTCAAGAAGACGGAGAAATTTGAGAAAAGACCCTCTAAGGAAAAGAAAGGAAGAAGAGCATATATAGCTTGGGAGGACAATGACTTAAGCTCTTCCAACGATTCGGAGAATGAAGAAGCCCATCTTTGCCTCATAGCTCAAGGAGAAGAAAGTGGAGAAAACGATACTGAGGTAACCTCTTCTAGCCTAGAACCTCCACCTTCTTATGATGAATTGCAAGATGCCTTTCAAGAATTGCATGATGAATCTTTGAGGCTCACAAAAATGATTTTGACTTCCAATAAAACAATCTCCCTATTGACAAACAAAGTTTCTACCTTAACTAAGGAGTTAAATGAACTTAAAATTGAAAATGAGACCTTAGGACTCATAGATGCTAATTCATTATGTATGACTTGTTCCTCACATGATAATGCATCCATATCATTACCTTGTTTATCATGTAAAGCTTTTGAAAAAGAAATTGAAGACTTGAACAACACTCTTGTAAAATTCACTTTTGGAAGAGACAACTTGAATGTGTTGTTAGGGAGACAAAAATATGTTTTTCAAAAAGTCGGTTTGGGATTTAATCCAAACAACCATCAAAAGTCTTATAAGAACTTCTTTGTTTCCTTAAAAACTTCAAGTAGTCCCTTTGTTAAATGTTTTCATTGTGGTAGGAAAGGGCATAGTGCATCCACTTGCAATGTTAGAAAGAACATAAACACCAAGGTTGGAATCAAAAGGGTTTGAGTCCCTAAAGGCACCATACCTAATTCTAACACACAAGGACCCAAAACAATTTGGGTACCAAAGGTTAAATCTTGAATGTGTGTTGTAGGTGTGCTTGAAGACCAAGAGCTCAAGTTGGTATCTTGATAGTGGTTGCTCCAAGCACATGACCGGTGATGGCTCCAAGTTCTCCTCCCTTACCCACAAGAAACATGGTCATGTCACATATGGTGATAATAACAAAGGGAAGATTCTTGGAATTGGCAGAGTTGGTAAGATCCCTTCATCATCTAATGATAATGTTTTGCTTGTTGAAGGACTTAAACATAATTTGCTTAGTATTAGTCAATTATGTAATAAAGGCAATAGAGTTATATTTGATTCCTCTTGTTGCATAATTGAGGGAAAAGATGATAAGCAAGTTAAGTTTGTTGGTCATAGGGTCAATAATATATATATGATTAGTCTTGATGATATCTCCTCAAATGATGCTAAATGCTTTATGAGTAAAGAAAATGATTCATGGTTATGGCATAGAAGAATTGCTCACATTCACATGGATCACTTAAACAAACTTTGTGATGCATGTCAAAAGGGAAAACAAGTAAAGGTCTCCTTTAAAGCTAAGAACATAGTTTCAACTTCTAGACCTTTACAACTTTTGCACATGGATCTTTTTGGGCCCTCTAGAACTATGAGCTTTGGTGGAAATTACTATGCATTAGTGATTGTGGATGATTTTTCTAGGTTTACATGGACATTATTCTTGGCCTACAAAAATGATGTTTTTCAATCATTTAGAAAACTTGCCAAAGTTATCCAAAACGAAAAAGGGTTTTGTATTGCATCCATAAGAAGTGACCATGGTGGTGAATTTGAAAATCATGAATTTGAAACTTTTTGTGATGAACATGGCATTGAGCATAATTTTTCTGCCCCTAGAACTCCACAACAAAATGGTGTTGTAGAAAGGAAAAATCGATCTTTAGAGGAAATGGCAAGAACTATGCTCAATAAGGCCAACCTTCCTAAGTACTTTTGGGCGGATGCGGTTAACACCGCTTGTTATGTCATGAATAGAGCCCTAATAAGGCCAATTTTAAAGAAAATTACATATGAATTGTATAAAGGAAGGAAGCCAAATGTGTCACATTTTCATGTCTTTGGATGTAAATGCTTTGTTTTGAATAATGAAAAAGATAACTTGGGGAAGTTTGATGCAAAATCTGATGAGGGAATATTCATTGGTTATTCCATTCATAGTAAGGCCTTTAGAGTCTATAATAAACGAACTATGACCATAGAAGAGTCCATACATGTTGCATTTGATGAAACTAACCCAAATGAGCCGAGAAAGGAGCTTGTTGATGATGTTGCAGAAATCTTGGCAAAAATGCACTTGGAAAATCAAGAGAAAGAGTCCAAAAAGCAAGAAGAAAGTCTCCTTGATCACTCATGGCAAAAAGATTCAGAAATCTTGGATCTACCCAAGGAATGGAGGACTTCAAGATATCATCCTCTTGACAAGGTGATAGGTGATGTATCAAAAGGGGTAATCACTCGAAACTCACTTAGAGATGCATGTAATCACCTAGCCTTTATCTCTCAAGTTGAACCTAAAGACATAAATGAGGCAATTAATGATGAGCATTGGATCTTGGCCATGCAAGAAGAACTAAACCAATTTGAGAGGAATCAAGTTTGGGACTTAGTTCCAAGGCCCAATGATCATCCTATAATTGGCACCAAATGGGTCTTTAGGAACAAACTTGATGAAACATGTTTAATAATAAGAAATAAAGCTAGGCTTGTAGCTAAGGGATATAATTAAGAAGAAGACATAGACTATGAAGAAACTTATGCTCCCGTAGCTAGGTTAGAGGCCATTAGAATGTTACTTGCATATGCTTGCATCATGGATTTCAAACTTTATCAAATAGACGTCAAAAGTGCCTTTCTAAATGGTTTTATACAAGAAGAGGTATATGTGGAACAGTCTCCCGGTTTTGAAGATTTTGAATTGCCCAACCATGTTTTTAAACTGAAAAATGCCTTGTATGGCTTCAAACAAGCTCCTAGAGCTTGGTATGAAAGGTTGAGCAAATTTCTTTTAGAAAAAGGTTTTTCTAGAGGCAAGGTTGACACTACCCTTTTCATAAAACATAAAATGCATGACATACTTCTAGTTCAAATCTATGTTGATGACATTATATTTGGAGCTACTAACAACTCTCTTTGTAAAGAATTTTCAAATATTATGCAAAGTGAGTTTGAGATGTCTATGATGGGTGAGCTCAACTTCTTCCTTGGTCTCCAAATCAAGCAAACAAAGGAAGGAACTTTCATAAGCCAATCCAAGTATTGCAAGGAGCTGCTCAAGAAGTTTGGAATGGATAATGCCAAGCATATGGCTACTCCTTTGGGCACCTCTTGCTATTTGGACAAGGATGAAGGAGGTAAATCGGTAGAAATTACGAAATATAGAGGTATGATTGGCTCACTCCTTTATCTTACTGCAAGTAGGTCTAATATAATGTTTAGTGTATGCATGTGTGCTAGATATCAAGTTAATCCTAAGGAATCACACCTAAGTGCTGTTAAAAGAATAATGAAATATCTAATAAGCATATCACAAATGGGTTTATGGTATCCTAAAGGTGCCTCATGCAGCCTTATTGGGTATTCCGATTCTGATTTTGCTAGATGCAAAATGGATCGAAAGAGCACTAGTGGGACATGTCACTTGCTTGGAAGCTCACTAGTTTCTTGGTATAGCAAGAAACAAAATAGTGTGGCATTGTCCATAGCTGAAGCTGAATATGTTGCAGCTGGGAGTTGTTGTGATCAAGTCCTTTAGATGAAATAGCAGCTCTTGGACTATGGTCTTAAGCTTGATCACATCCCTATAAGGTGTGATAACACCAGTGCAATTAATTTGTCCAAAAATCCCATTTTGCACTCTAGGACTAAACATATTGAAATAAGACATCATTTCATTAGAGACCATGTTCAAAAGGGGGATTGCATACTTGAATTTGTTGAAATAACTAAGCAACTAGCTGACATTTTCACTAAACCCCTAGCAAAAGAAGCATTTTTCTATATTAGAAATGAACTTGGGATTTTGGATCAATCATGCATAAATTAACATTTTACTGCATCACATCTTATTGCTTTCTGCATAATCATGCCATTTTGCTGCATAATTTCTAAGCTATTATTCATATTTGAATCCAAAACTAACTTGAGCATCGGAGATTTTTCCTAAATCATTTTGCAGGTGCTTCCTCATGATCAAGATTCCCAAGCAACTTAATTACCTCACAATTTCACCAAAAAGGGTGAAATTCTTGGTAAAAATAGCATTCTTGCAAAATTGAGTGATTTGAAACATAATATGATAAGATTATATGCTTGTATGATGATCTGAATGATTTAAAGTTGATTCTATGATTGTTTGGAATTAAACTGGCATGTCTCTGAGTCACATAGATGATAGAAGGATTGATCCTCTATAATTTGCTGCATAAAACTGTCTTTTATCGTATGCCTTATTCGAATAAGAAGCCTTTTATTCGAATAAGAAGCCTGTTATTCGAATAAAACCTATCAGCAAAGCCTAGTTATTTTTCTAACACGCTTACATTATTCGAATAAGGATTCCCTTATTCGAATAACACCTCACAGAATATGTCATCATGCTGTATTTTTTAACTAGTTATTCGAATAACCAATTGGTTATTCGAATACAGCATGTCAGTGGCAAAAGCCATTTTCATGTTATTCGAATAACAACATATGTTATTCGAATAACAAAAGACAGAATTTCACCAATATTTGTGCTATCACGCTGTTATTCGAATAACAACCTTGTTATTCGAATAACGCTTGGCAGTGAGCCAAGACGCTTCAGGTGCCACTCTGTTATTCGAATAACACCACTGTTATTCGAATAACACACGATTTATAAAAGGAGTTCACGAGGCTCCTCTGTCATTTCATATGCTCTCTTTTTCACACCCTTCTCTGTTTTCTCCTCTTCATATTCACCATCTCTTCCTCCTCTCCATCACCCACCACAATTCATCATAGCCTCCTCTTCCAAACGCCCACGTAGCAAAACCGCTCCCACCAACAACCCCATAGATCTTCGAAGACTCTCGTCCAATAATGATGATCTCAAACGCTTCAGGGAGGAATTCTGGACCAGAGAAATCATTCAACCCAAATACATAGATCATCAGTTCTTTGAGGACGATGGAGGATTTGACTTCCTCGATGATTTCTCCCATCAAGGCGTGCTCAAACTCTGCAGCTACAAGGACTCCATTTTCCCAGACTTGGTGAAAATGTTCTACTACAATCTGAAGCTGGACGGTCCCAATCTCATCTCTGAAGTCAAGGACCAGGAAATTGTCATCACTCCTGCTGACTGGATGACCTTCTTTAACTTAGACGCCACGAGTGCTGCAGTGGAGCCAGATAGCAAGCCCTACGTGAAGGCATATAAACGAGAAGAAGCTGTGTCCCTACTGGTGAAACCTGGAAGAGTCTGGTCCAAGGTTGGTCTGAAGAGTGGGATGCTGAAAAGCCAGGAAAGGCTGCTTCACTACTCATACACTCACATTCTCGCTCCTCGTGGAGGCAACTACGCCTATCTGACTGAGGATGACATTTTTCTTCTCTGGGTGCTGAAGAAAAATTAGAAGATCAACTGGCCCAATTTCATTGGAAAATACATGATGAAGGTCAAGACCACCAAGAACTCTGACCTGCCATATGCTCTCATCATCTCAGCCTTCCTTAAGAAATACTCCCTGCTCAGACAGACTGAACGAACAGTGGAATTGAACCACTTCAACATCTTTGGGGAATTTACTCTGAAGAAGATGAAGATGGTTCCGGACGATATTGGAGGGTGGGTATACCCTGATGAGCTGGAAGAAGCTGCAGCAGACGAAGACATTGCAGATGCCCCTGTTCCTGCTGATGACCCTGTTCCTGCTGTTCAGCCCACTGAAGCCCCTGCTCCTGCTCCCGTAACCCTGGAAGGCATTATGGCCACTCTGCTCGACAATCGTGCCTACATGGAACACACTTTTTCTATTCTCTTCGACAGAATAGAAGGTGTTGAACGTGAGATTACTGCACTGCGAGTTGCACCTCCTGCCCCTGCACCAGACTCACCTCCTCCTCCACTAGACACCTATTTTTGATCATAGGACTTTAGTTTTAGTTTTTCTGTTTTTGATGTATCTCTGGCATATCAATATCTGAACATTGTATATCTTGACCATGATTGCCTTATTTGAATAATAAAAATATAAATAAATTTGGTTTCCCTGCTGACTTCTCACTTACTCAGCCTGTTCATTTAAAGTGTTCATTTCATTCCGTGCTCCATGATTTACAAGCATGTTTGTGAATTCTGAGTGTATGCATATCTTGCCCTATCTTTTTGATTATGACAAAAGGGGAAGAAGAACAAGAATAAGCTAAAAGTTAAGTTAACTCTGTTCATTTGCACTTAAAGATAAAGATAATCATTTCTGACAATTTTTGGTTTTGGAGATTGTGTTGAGAAAAAACAGATCAGAAAAACTCATTTGAAAAGGATCAAGAGACTCCAAAAGAAAGGGGGAGTTGCGCTTGTCTCTGATAATTTATGCTCCTCTTACAAACTAGAGGGGGAGTAAGTCTCCATAATTAATACTGTGATTTCCAGTTTACAAATGAACTAACTTTTTCTCAATGGTTGTTTGTCATCATCAAAAAGGGGGAGAATGCGACTGGCATGTATCTGATTAAGAATGTGTTTTGATGATAACAAACTCAAAGATGTTGCAAGATCAAGTCCAAGATTATCAAGACCATCAAGTATAGCTTTTAGGACTTCAATCATTTTTTTGTAAAGGTATATAAAGATTCACAAATAGCTTAATCTTGCGTTTCGAAATAGCACACAAGTTTTCAATGTGACGCCCCTTTTCTTTAATCCAAGGGAACATTTCACTTTCAATTACAGCGGAAATAAAATTTATGTGAGTTAAGACCCGGTTCATTCTAATAATATATGTATTTACTCAATTGTAGTTGGGTAATTAAATTAGCAAGTATATATTTTTTTCTGTTCATTACATTTACGTTAACGATAATCAATATCCACGGTGATGAGACATACATGGAAAATTAACATTTCATTCATATATATATATATAATTATCAAACTGTTTAGTTACAAAACCTGGCATATCAAAAAGCAAAACTATACCTGCCCCCAAAGGATTATACATACATATCCCTACGGTATCAGAATATACAAACCCACTACTGAGACAAAACATCGTGCCCCCAAAATAAAATACTTGGTAGCCCTCAGTAGCTATAAGTAAAGTCAGTCCCTCAAGTGAGGAGGAATCGAGTCAGGGTCCTCTTCAGGATCCTCTTCGGGGTCGTCCTCAGGAACTTCTTTGGGATCTTCCTCAGGATCTTCTTCGTCAGAGGAAATCACCATAGGAATCGCAGAGTCACGGGACGGGGCCCGAGCTGTGGAACGAAAAGAGTTTTCCCGCAGAGTGAAATAACGGTCGCCCCATATCTCGCGTATCGGTAGCTGAAACTCCAAACGTAAACTAATACAGCAGGTGAAGACAGGAGGCTCGTGACGCCTCCAGGCTAGAGATAACGACACATCCCCCGTATAGACGCAACGCTCAGAACCATAGTTGATGTACCAGCACTCTGGCCCTCCCAAGAACGTCAGGCGCACATCTCCCAAAAATATTTGCGTGCGTGGCTCCATATTCTTCTGTAGTCGCTCAGTCAAGATGAGGCCAAAAGCTAGGGAAGTCGGGGGCTTCCGGTTCTTTGCAGTTATCTTCTATGGAACACAGTATACGGACAAAACAGAAGTGGAGAGACAGAGAAGAGGTAAGACATCCTACCATCATTACCAATCATAGCATCGAGAAACCAAACGGCGCTAAGCGCCCATATAGCATTTATGACAGCAATAATGGTAATAAACATTCAATAGCAATCATGATCAACCAAACAGTTCCAGGCAGTCATGTACATACAGATATATCAGAGGTACAACAGTTCCAATTATGATAGCAATGTATGCCAGACAATTCATGGACTCACTATGCACACATGCCCTCAGTAACCAAAATCTTACTCCATGGAGCTAGACACAAAACAGTCGGAGAGAACGATCAGGAGGTATATCTGTATTCTTGGCTGCCCAGGTCCTCAAGTGCTAAAATTCTCAAATTATCATTTTGTACATCATGGCATTTTACAAGACATTCTACACAGATCTCGACATAGGACAGCGTCTCGGTCCGGATCGTCAGTGTGTTTGCATCGGTCACCCCCCACGAGACAGAGAGCTACCACCGCCCATTGTGAGGTACCCGCACCCTGACGCCCCCAAGGTCAACAAGTAACCTACACTTGTCTATTCGCACCTGCCCAAAGGTGTAAGTTCAACTCCTAGGCCACCGGCCTTAACCAAGTCCAACGGACAAACTCTTTCTTTTTGTTCAATGCATGACACAATCATACTCCTCATGACCAACTGGGCTCATCATACTTCAAATGCATGTCATATCATTTATCAACAAGATCTGATCCCATTCACGGGTCTACAACGATCCAATAGTACATTTTAAGGATATCCACAATTTCCATTCATAGTCATGATAAAAGTCAACCATTAAATTCATTATGTGCCTCAAAAGCTCACCCATACTCATGTTCTTCCCTGTTTATGAATCCTTACTTAATCTCTAATCATCCAATCATTTATGATTTATGTGCTCTTATTAATCCAAGGGTTTGAATCTAGGAATATACATGGCCAGAATCACCAACAACGTCACAGATTCAATTGCTAGGTATTGGGGATAAACCATAGTTGTGAATTCGACGGAGACAATGCATTTAGTGGAAAATTGAGGCTGCCATTCGACGAAAACTAACATGGCAGAAGGATGAAAGATGAGAGAACATTTTATAACAAGATTGGATAAAAACCAATTTCTGTCGGATGGAGGTTCTGTCGAACAGAGATCAAAACTGTCGAATTTTTTCAGAAGGTCAGCAGAAGTCCTATTTCGACGGATGTGGGTGTCGACGTTGGAGAAATCTCCCAAGTGTCGAACCGACGAAAAACACTGTGGTCAGAACTCTAATTCGACGGATCTTGACATTCTACTCGACGAATATTAACTTTGGGAAGCTTCTGATAAACAGACAGAAGATCTACTCGACAGGTATGTCTCTCGATGGGTATTGGCATTCTAACTCGATGAATATGTCACTCGACGGATGTGGTCATTCAAATTCGACAGATTTTGATATTGCACTAAATGACCAGGAATTAAATTCGACGGGCATGGCCAGGGGTTCATACTCGACGGATTTTGACTTTACTAAGTGATCAAGACATCAAATTCGACGGGTTCGGCCAGGGGTTCATACTCGACGGATTTTGACTTTACTAAGTGATCAAGACATCACATTTGACGGGTTTGGCCAGGGGTTCATACTCGACGGATTTTGACTTTACTAAGTGATCAAGACATCACATTCAACGGGTTTGGCTAAGGGTTCATACTCGACAAATTTTGACTTTACTAAATAATCAAGACATCACATTCGACGGGTTTGGCCAGGGGTTCATACACGACAGATTTTGACTTTACTAAATGATCAAGACATCACATTCGACGGGTTTGGCCAGGGGTTCATACACGACAGATTTTTGACTTTACTAAGTGATCAAGACATCACATTCGACGGGTTTGGCCAGGGGTTCATACTCGACGGATTTTGACATTACACTTAATGGTCAGAAACTCAAGTTATTACCATTTCTCACCAAAAATCCCAAAATTTTAGTCTCAAGGCGTGGCCAACCGAGAGCCAGCCCGACAGCGTTCCTTTTAGATTATACGTTCCAGTACACATAAATATATCAAAACACACAAAACAATCAACTAGCATATGTATACATCACCAGTAGCATACAAACAGAAATGAATCTCAGTACCAATCACAAACAACGTCCCTAAATGCTAAAAGAGGTTGAGGAGGAGTGTCTTCCTCTTACCTTGGAGAAGCACAAAGAAAGGTGGCTCCTTTTTGGTCAGGATTTCGTTTCCAACTTCCAGGAAATCCTTAAAGCTCCAACCTTTAAGCTTCAAAGACGTAGGAGAATGAAGATGGAGGAAATGGCAGAACCTTGAAGCTGATTTCCTCAATGATGGTGGTTCTCCAAACACGAGATGGTGCTAAGATTGTGACAGTTTGAAGAACAAAATGGAGGTGTGGGTGGACAGTGTTGCTGCTGTGGGGTGAAAGAGAAGAGAGAAAGATGAGTGAATAGTGAGCTGCGTACAGGGAAGAGAGGAAATGTGAGAAAAAGAAATGAATTAGTCCCCCCTTAATTTCAAACGTGCAGCACAAAATGGGAGGAGAGAGAAATGATAAAAATAATGGTTGAAGGAAGCTTCCTTGAGAAGCTTCGCGCGCTCCTCGATAAAGCACATAGTAAGCTTGTCTCGAAATTAAATACATCTGACAGATGATTAATTACACTGTGGAATTACTTTCTCAGTGAATAAAATTTACAATTGATGAAAATAATATTTTATTATTCATCAGATGATTTTATGATACCAAAATTTTATTTAACAGATAAAATCTCAAAAAAATGTAAACCTCGCAAACTGTGCCCGACCTCGGGTTTAGTAAGATCCCCCATTGACACGTTGACAGTTCAAAGTTTACCAGCCTCAGGGAAAATATTCTAGTTTCCCTGGCTCCGCTCAGTGTACACGTAAAACGAAGAATATATTAAAATATTCATCGTTTCTAGAAAAATCCACAAAAATTTCTAAAAATCATAAATATTATAAAATAATCATTTATAATGAAATAAAGAATTTTTGGAATGTTACATTCAAGGCTTCAATATGGTTTTTTAACTTCCAAAGAATTAACCATTTCGTGTCCATAAACCTACAAGATCATATGGAATCAAGAGCAACATTTAAAAAAGGCTCAAAACATGTTTTTCATATGTATTATTCGAATAAGGGGTTCCTTATTTGAATAACACAAGTCAGAGATTCCAAATTAATCATTCAGGAAAGGATTTATTCGAATAAGTCATGCATTATTCGAATAAATGATTCAAAAGTGTTTTGGCACGAATAAGTTATTCGAATAACAGAAGTGTTATTCGAATAACACATTTCAGGAAGTCAGTTTATTAATTGGTTATTCGAATAACAGAGTTGTTATTCGAATAACAAGCGTTTCAGAAAAACCATGTTTAATTGGTTATTCGAATAACAGAGTTGTTATTCGAATAACAGGCCTTTCAAATAAAACCATGTTTAATTGATTATTCGAATAACAATGTTGTTATTCGAATAACATGAATGTTATTCGAATAACGTGTTTTCCCAGAAACCAAACATTTAACTGGTTATTCGAATAACCAGGATGTTATTCAAATAACACATTACAGAGGAAAACACACTGAAGCTATTTTAGGCGTTATTCGAATAAGAAATCTCTTATTCGAATAAGAGAGGTTTCCAGAAACAGAAATTAACGGATAGTTACGCATCATTAAATGCTCTAACCACCTCCCAACGGCTCTAAACTTCAATGACTTATAAATAGAAGTTGTTGGGCATTTATGGGGGTTAGACAATCAATCTGAAAAACCTTGGTTGAGCATTAAAAACGAGTTTTCATCTATTCCTCCATTAATACTCTGTTTTTGAGCGTAAACCATGAATCATATACCCGTTGAATTTCCAGTTGTAATATCTGTTCTTTGAAGAGAGTTTCTACCTATTCAATCTCTGTAAATTCTATAGAGAGGGTGAGGCATCCCTCTAAACTGTATTAGGGTGAGGTATCCCTTGGAAAATAGAGGCTCAAGCATTAGGGTGAGGTATCCCAAAGTGTTGAGTGCTCAAGGTTGTAGTGGTTGTCAAACACCCATTGAAACTTGAAGATATAGTGGAAAATCTCAAGTTGTTGCTTGGGGACTGGATGTAGATCACAAGTGGATTGGTGATCGAACCAGGATAAATCGCTGTGTTTGTTCTCTCTAAACCCTTCTCTTTACATTAAGCACTGTTTCATTGAATAGCTTGAATATTGTTCTTCTTAATTATTGCATTTATAAGTAAAAGTATTTATTTCGTATATCCAATCAGTTCTAATCATCAAATAGCTTCAACGAAAATTGTTTATCAAATGATTTGTGAAAGATTTGCGAACTTGTCTTACATACTCAATTCACCCCCCTCTTGAGTATTGAGTCCACTTGGTAACACATATGTAAATGAGTTTATTGTAAAACATGTACATTTTACATATAGTAAATGATTATCTTAATATGATGTTAAGGGTGTCATTAGTAAGGGTTAGTGGTTATAATATTTAGTGTGCCTAATTATTTTGTAACCATTACACTTACTTTGTAACCTTTGCATATAATAGTGTTTTATATTGAGAAGTATAACCACTACCTCCTTCTTTATATTTGGAATCTTATATAAAAGGATAAGTTTTCCTATAAAGAAATAAGAAGAATGATATAATACAACTAGTTTATGAAGAATTATATTTTGAGTCCATATTTTCTTATATTGATCTCTCTTTATTTCTCTTTTCTATTTACAGTTTCTTTTCTTGATCTCATTATATTTCTCTTCTTCATTTACTACACGTTATCAGCAGGATCAAGTTTTTACAATGTAGCAAAATCCTTCAAATGTCCTTTTCATATATCAAGTGTCTTTAGAATATCAAACCTCACGAAACTTGAATTTGTTGTCGTTGATATTTTTAGAAGAAATTATTTGTCATGGGTACTTAATGTTGAGATTCACCTTAATGCTATGAATATTGGGAATACTATAAAAAAAGGAAACTAAGCATCCCTACAGGATCGCACAAAAATAATAATTTTCCTTTGACATCATTTGTACGAAAGAATTGAAAACTAAATACTTTATTATTAAAGACCCATTAGCCCTTTGGAACAGTTTGAAGGAGAGGTATGAACACCAAAAAATGGTGATTCTTCTAATGGATCCACTTACATCTGTAAGATTTTAAAACTGTAAGTGAATATAATTCACTATTGTTTAAGATTAGCTCTCAATTGAAATGTGAAGAGTGTTGGGAATTATAGGAACAAAAACACAACGAAAAGAAGAATTCCACCAAGGATCCATGCAAAAAAAAGGGCCATGATTCGTGATTTTTCGAGTTTACCTCTTGAAGTCATATGAAAAAAGATCAATGTAAATCACCATCACTGCAGCAACGACGGTGCCTCTACGTTATCTACACGAACAGACTCATAAACATCCAACGTCCGCAATCTTGGAGTCCCACGTCTCTAGCACAGTGCTAGCTGCAAAGAGATGAGAAATCTGTTACTCTCTCACTCACTATTTCTATTAGGGTGTAGCTAGGGTTCATGATGCCCTGTTTTGACAGCCCCTTAGCAGTACTATTTTAACAGTGACTACCTTATGCCAGTGAGAGTAGTAGTAGTAGGGTTAACTGTGCAACCTTGGACTTGTAACACCCCAAAAATTAATTGTTTCATCAAAAATAATTATTTTATAATATTTATAATTTTTGAGAATTTTTCTAAATTTTTTTGGAAATATCAAATATTTTAATATATTTCTCATTTTACGTACACACTGACTAGAGTCAGTATAACACCCCAAAAATTATTTGTTTCATGATGAATAGTCATTTTATAATATTTATGATTTTTTAGAATTTTCGTGAATTTTTTCGGAAACGTCAAATATTTTAATATATTTTTCGTTTTACATGCACACTGAGTAGAGTCAGTGTAACACCCCGAAAATTATTTGTTTCATGAAAAATAGTTATTTTCTAACATTTGTGATTTTTGAGAATTTTTGTGAATTTTTTCAGAAATTTTGAATATTTTTATATATTCCTCGTTTTGCGTGGGCATCGAGCGAAGTTGGGAAAATGAAATATTTTTTCCGAGGCTGGTAAACTTTGAACTGTGGGAATGTCGACGGGGGATCTTACTAAACCCGAGGTCGGGCATAATTTACGAGGTTTACATTTTTTGAGATTTTATCTGATAAATAAAATTTCTGTCCGTACTGTTAAATAAAATTATGCGGTATGCGCTATTGTCTGTTGGATAATAGATACTGACTTTGTAAACTGCAACAATTGTCTATTGGGTAATAAATTGTAGTTAAAATCCTAATCACCTTATTATTTTAATCACTTTATCACCTAATCATTTTATCTAAATGTAATCCACTTTATGTCTAATCAAATTTACTTTTAAAAATTTCAACAAGCTAACCCTAATTCTTGGTGACCATTTCTCCCCCCCCCCTTTCCCCTCACACTACACGGCCATGTGGCCCATTTGGGAGCCAAAATTTCTTTTTCACTTAATTAGTTTCCATTCTAATTTCAAAAACCCTAAAAGTTCATTTCATTCTACTATCAACTTCTCTCTCTACTCTCATCTCTCTCAAAGTTTTCTCCTCCTTCTCTCTATCACACCACACGGCCACTCACTCTCCCATACCCCCTTGGATTGCAAAAAATTCAAGTGTTCATATTTTCTTAATCCCCATTACATTCTAAACATTTTTCTAGTTTGAATCTACTTGAAAAGCTACTATCTTCATCATCATCTTCAAGTTTCAAGTTTGAAACTTTAGGGTAAGATTCTTGATCTCTCATCTCTCTTCTTCATTTTTGTTTTCAATGGCCACCTTCATGACCATTTATTTCTCTTTTTCAAGCATTGGTGTTGATTGGTTGAAGTTGAAATTTCTAGGGTTTTGAAGGGGTGTGACCGAAATTGTCAAGGAGCAAACAAGGAGATTTCTTTTCTTGATTTCTCTTGGGTAAGAGGGAGATGATTCTCTTCAACCACTATTGGTAGTGAGAAACTTGATTTTGTGTTGGTTATGAGAAACCATTGTTAGGATTACTCTCTTTGATGGATGATTTTTATGGTTATGTGTTGATTTTGCCTTGTTTAATCTATTTGGTTAATTGTATATGTATATTGATGATCTTGGATTGATTTGGATGAATTGGAAATATGAAATGGAAATAAAAGTCCCTGCTTTCCTCATGGAGGCTCACGGCCATAACCCTCAAGTGGGGTGATCATGGTTGAAATCTTGTAACCAAGATGGAAACATAATTAATCAAGTGAATAAAATGTAATGGAGTTAAGAAAAACTTAGGGTTCCACCCTTAGGAGGCCACGGCCTCTAAGGCCATTTTAGGATCCAATTATGTAACATCATGCAACCTTGGAATTTAAATAATCAAGTGACTAAATAACTAATAATGTAATGGAGAGAAATTTAATTGATAACCTACAAGTGAATCTTTGGACCTAATTAAAGAACAAGAGTGTGTAAGTCTTGAAAAACCTTAGAATAATTTTCTAAGTGAGTTTGAATAAACTTAAAGTAAGGAACTTAACGATCAAGAGAATTCCTCTAGAGAAGAATTTCATAAAAGATATTGAATTGAAATGAAACTTAATTAATTGGATAATTAGGAATTAACTAGGGATTCATAAAATGGAAAGAACCAAGAATGAAGTTTTATCCAAAAACTTAGAATGATTTTTAATTAAAGTAAGGCCATGAGTGTAAGTAAGAATGTTGAATAACTCAATTTAAATCACTCTAAAGGAATTAGGTTTAAAATTTAGTGATGGACTTATTTAATTAAAATAATAATGATTAAATGAATAATGTGAGAGAACTTCTCTAAAAGAGAAACTTATTAAGAAGAATATAGAAATTTAGGCACAATTCCATAATGTACCCTATAAAATGCTTATCTTAGCCAAATTGTGGCATGACATGGAAAATATATTATTGTTGAAAATACATGGTATATGCATTAAGTCATCATGCATTGTGAAAGTCCGATGGACTGTTATTAAAGCCTTGCTGCCTAGGAGATTGAACACACCTTAGTGCGGGTGCGAGTAGACTAGTGTAGGTCATAATGTTGACCTTGGGAGCATCGGGGTGCGGGTACCTCGCAATGGATAGTTGGTAGCTCTTCTGTCCATAGGCCAGACTGATGCAAACGCACCTACGATCCGGACTGAAATACTGTCCTATATCGCGATCTAGTGAAGAATGTCTTGTACAATGCCTTGATGTGCACGTGGATAAATTGATGAATTATAACACTTTGGTCGTGGCAGTCGAGTTATAGACATGTTTCCTAATCTTTCTCTCTGAATGTTTGTGTCTAGCTCCATAGAGTAGGATTTTGACATCGTATGCATGTGCATAGTGAGTCAATATATTATCTGGCATTTAATTCATATGATGATTAGAATCTGTTATCTTATTGATGTGTACACCCCTCGATTTAGTAACCACGGCGCAATCGTCATTCTACTATGGTCACTAAATTTTAGGCGTGCTATGACTCAAAATAACAAGTTTCCAAAATTTAATCATTGTGCATATAAAGAAAATATGAGCCACGAATGAACAAATACACATGCCGTCATTTAAAAATATAATTTACTTAGATATACTAAAAATATAGCACATAAGACTGGATAATTCCCTTAAAACATACATAGCGCGGCGCATTGCTCATACCGCTCAAGAACACTTGATATACATCAAAATGCAATTATACTCCAGGGAACCCTTATACAGATAATACAAAAGAAACATAAACTACCCATAACGACACCACGACTAAGGAGTTGGGCACTCCATCAGATCCACTTCGGGATCCGCTCCCGGCTCGTCTGAAAACACAAGGTGTAACATCCCTCGATTTAATAAACACGGCACAATCGTCATTATGTCACGGTCACTAAATTTTGGTGTGTTACAATTGTCAAACAACAAATTTTTCCAAAATTTAATCATTTCGCATATGAGGAAATATGAGCCACAAATGAATAATTACATATACAGCTAGTTAAAAATATGAGTTACAAGATATACTCAAATTACAGCATTTAAGACTGGATAATCACCTTAAAACATACATATACTCAAAATACACTTTATACGGGTAATGCAAGATAAAATATAAATTATTCACAACATATCCACGACTAAGGAGTTGGGCACTCCCTCGAATCCCGAATGCGTAAGGCAACTCCGGGCACACCGTGGTAGTGAAAAATACAGGATAAGGTCTTCAATCGCAGTCCTCTTCACGATCAAGGTCATGTCCCCAACATATCGCATACGCTCGTCGGTGCAAACGACTCGCTAAGCCTTGGCACCTCCGGTGAACTAAATTATGACGAAATCAATAGGGTCCCTTCAAGTTGTCCTTACCAAACGTAGAAAATCAAACCAAGTGAATTCTAGGAGATTCGACCTCGCTCCCTTTTCAGACTTTAACCAAAAACCACACAGAATATCAACAAATACAGAAAAGAGGTAAGACATTCTACATCATTACCTATTAAGGTAGTAAAGAAACGAAACGATGCATGACGCCCATATAACATTTCAATAATAATAAATAATTAGCATTAAAAATAGATAATAAACAACTTAGCAATTCCCGACAGTCATAATAGTAATAAGATAACAGATTAAATTGTCATATAAATGAGTAAATGTCGAATGATATGGCGACTCACTGTGCATATGCACATGGTACCAAAAATCCTACTCCATGGAGCTAGACACAAAACAGTTGGAGAGAACGATCAGGAGGTATGTCTGTATCTTGGCTGCCAAGGCCTTTAAGTGCTAAAATTCTCAATTTATCAACGTGCACATCATGGTATTTTATAAGACATTCTACACAGATCTCGATATAGGACAGTGCCCAGTCAGGATCGTTAGTGCATTTGCATCGGTTTGTCCCACCGTCCAGCGGGGCTACCAACTGCCCGCTATGAGACGCCTACACCCCGACGCCCCCAAGGTCAACCGCAGGACCTACACTAGTCTATTCGCACCCGCACATAGGTGTGATTCAGCTCCTAGGCAATATGGCCTTAACAATAGTCCAACGAACATTTTCAATGCATGATCCAATCATGCTTATCATGACAAACTATGTCAATCATACTTCAAATTCATGTAGATTCAATACATACATGTATATTCATATGCAAATCACAATTCATATTATATCCTGTCATATCCTTTTATCAACGAGTTTTGATCCCATTCACGGATCCACATCAAGCCAATAACAAACTTTAAGGGTAAACACAACCCTATCCATAGTTATGATAAAAGTTAAACCTTAGGTTCATTATGTTTCTCACAACCTCACCCATACTCATGTTCTTTCTTTATTCCAAAATTATTCTAAACTATAAGGCAAACTATCATTCTTAGTTCTTTCCATGTTATGAATCCCTAATCGACTTCTAATCATTCAATTTATTATGTTTAATAAGTTTATCTTAGTGCTAAAGCCTCATAATGAGTGCCTAAGGAGACCGAGGTCTCAAGGGGCTAGAAAAAGCCTAAAATTCTTCATAATCCAAGATTACACGGCCTGGGGAGAGTACACGGCCACGAAACCATGGCCTGCCCAAAATACACGGCCATGTGCCCATACACAGCCTAGGCCGTGTATGCCTCTGGAGTTTTTGTTCTGGGACGCTAGAGTACACGGTCGTGTACGATAACACGGCCTAGGCCGTGTACTCCTCTGCAAACGCAGAAATTCACCAGAAATCAATCCAACCTTCATACAATCCAAGATCTATCAACATACAACTAATTCCTACTAATCAAAACACCATTAAACAACCAAAATCACTCAAACAAAGGGGTACCCACAATTGGGTTTCACCCCATCAACACAATAAAGAGTTTCTCACTACCAAAATGGGTTGAAAAGAATAATCTTCTTCTTACCTTAGTGAAGAACAAGGAAAACAAGCTCCTTTTGTCCTTGAAATTTCGTGCTTCACCACCACAAGATCCTTGGGTGTTCAAATCCAACAAATCAAAATCAAAGAGTGGAAATGGCATCCATAGTCACCAATGTTATAAATATTAAATATTATAAGATGTTTCCGAAAAAATTCAAAAAAATTTCTAAAAATCATAAATATTATAAAATGATTATTTATGATGAAACAAATAATTTTCGGAGTGTTACAACTCTCCTCTTCTAAAAAGAAATTTCGTCCTCGAAATTTTCATACCTCAGAATACATGCAGATATTGTTCCTTGTAGAATGTTTCCAGATCTTTAGCGCAATCCCAACGGCTAACTTTGAGTTTTTGTGTAGAGTAACTCTTCTCATGTGCTTTCAGTTGTCTTGAAGTATACGCTACTACTCCTTCTATCTGCACAAGCTCACGTTCTAAATTCTAATGCAAAGCATCAATAGGTCAAAAGGTTCGTTGAGATTAGGCAGAATCATCACTGGTGAAGTAGCTGAGTGTTTCTTCAACTCTTGAAAATTTCCCCCGTATGCATCGGTCCATACAAAACTTGACTCTCTCGTATAAGTTAGATGATAAGTCTTGCTATATTGAAAAAATTCTGTGATGAGTCTCCCGTATTAACCAACTAATTTCATCTGGCTACGAATCTCCGTAACGGTCGTCGGTCTTTCTCATTGAAGAACTGCTTTGACTTTCAATGGATCCATAGCAACTCTTTCCTTTGAGATCATGTGACCCGAAAGTTGAATTGCCTCTAACCAGAATTTGCACTTAGACAACTTCACGTATATCTTCTTCTCCTTCTTCAGGATTTGAAGAATCACAACGAAAGGTTCGGTACGTTCCTCCGAACGTTAAGAATAGATCAGAATATCGCCAACAAAGACAACGACAAATCTATTTTCAACAGAGAAGAAGATCCCATTCACGAAATCAATGAATGCTATTGACGTGTTCATTGCACGGAACGATGCTACCAAACACTTGTAGTGCCTATAACGTGTCCGAAAAGCTGTCTTGAAAACATTCTTCTACCTTCAAATGAACTTGATGATAGTCCAGAACACAAGCTGATCTTGGAGAAAATAGCGGCTTCCTTCGGTTGATCTATCAAACCATTTATCCTCGATCTTAACAGGAAATATCTGAATTCAGGAACATATTTCCTCAATCAAAGTACATTAGAAACATTATAAAGGTTAGAAGAAAAGATGGTGAAGTCACTTGGTATACTACCGGACCCTTTCGACGAAGAACATGATATGGTTCGATAAAATTTAGGAATGAGTTTCGTGGATTCAAATCCAGGAATATCTGTCTCAAGAAACACTAAAGTTTGACTGGAACAATTTAACAGGATATGGTTGGAAAATAACCAATCCTTTTTCAAGATCACATTAAATTTACGAAGAACGCAAAGAAATTCAATCAACAGAAAAGATTTAGTCTTTAACAGGTCTTAGAATAATTTAAACGACTTGGCTATCAATAATAGGTTCTTAGTAGCCGTAGTAGAAATAACTTAGTCAAAAGATGACGAAGACACAAACGACCCTAATGGACTCATTCAGTCATATGTCATAAAGGAATGGGTTACCCCCTGAATTATATAGTAAAATCACAGGGTCATCTATCGTAGTACAATCTCCCTTATTTAGGTCTTCAGTCTGGGATGCCTTTATTCCTCTTGAGAAATTGACTCTCTCTCCTTCACGAGATTTTGAAGCACGTACTTCACTAACGGAAGGCTTTGTCCTTTGCAAGGTACAATTCCTAGCCACATGTCCTAGCCTTCTACACTTGAAACAAACTATCCCCTCGATTATACAGTCTCTCGTTGCATGACTTTTTGCACACTTCTTACATGTCAGTGAAAGTGTCGTAGGTTTACTGGGTTTGCTACCACTAGCACTACCTCCATATGGTTGTTGTTGTTGTTGATTTCCTGGTGGTTGTGAATACGATTTCTGTTGGAGTCGCTTGACCTTATGAATTCTCCTCTTTCGGAACCAATACGATCCAACATCATGTGGTCCTATATATTGAGATTTATTCAACTCCAGTAAAATCTGAGCTTCGGCTATCAATTCCTGTTGCCGCACGATCCTCTGATTCTGTTGTACTGTTGCTTCTGCCATTCCTTGCATTACTTCTACAATCGCAACCATCTCTTCTTTGCTGCGTTCCCCATTCCCTCGCATACGATTGCCGCGAGCCATTGCCTTATATTTGAAAGTAGACAAGTCAAACACAATAGAAACAAGAAGTGATCATTTCAAACAATATTATCCCCTTTCAGAGACCAAGCAATACACCTCTGAGTTTAGCTTCAGAAAAACACACAGCACAAACAAGACAACCTACTCATGAACCCAAAGGACTCAGATTTGAGCTCCTTTATTCTGCCTTCTATGGCGCGATTTCCTGTAAGTCCTTTACTCCCAAGCAACTCCTCGAACCTCGCTTACGCCAAATATTATTTTCCCAAGAAAATCAATTCTCCAAAACCTCTTGGACGCCTCGGTCCACAGGCCTTGTAAGTCTTATTTAACTACCCTTTTTTTAACCCTTTGGCTCAAACAATACTAGAGGTAACATAACAAGGATGTAAATGCAAATGAATCCTAAATAAATTTAGTTATACTAGCTGAGCTTCTTATTAAAAGAACTTTTATTCCCTTAATACGACTAGGTGAAGTCATAGTTTTCCGTCCACACAGAACATTACATATTGAGTGGGCCAATACTCAATATCATGTAATAATGCAATAGTAGCTACTAACATTCAACTCATGGCAAGCTATGCCTTCCTTTCCCAAACATCTCTATCAAGAGACATAGAAGTACATAACATACAAAGAAACTTCTAACATGTCTAAGCATAGTCAGTCCATACCCCGGCTCAACAGGATGAACTGCGCTCTGATACCACCCAATGTAACACCTCTCGATTTAGTAACCACGACGCAATCGTTATTCTACTACGGTCACTAAATTTTAGGCATGCTACGACTCAAAATAACAAGTTTCCAAAATTTAATCATTGTGCATATAAAGAAAATATGAGCCACGAATGAACAAATACACATACTGTCATTTAAAAATATAATTTACTTAGATATACTAAAAATACAGCATATAAGACTGGATAATTTCCTTAAAACATACATAACACGGTGCATTACTCATACCGCTCAAGAACACTTAGA
Source organism: Ormosia semicastrata (assembly GCA_029884595.1). Taxonomy (NCBI): domain Eukaryota; kingdom Viridiplantae; phylum Streptophyta; class Magnoliopsida; order Fabales; family Fabaceae; genus Ormosia; species Ormosia semicastrata. The sequence goes on along the minus strand of JAQQTO010000061.1, from coordinate 66,193,370 downwards.
TATACATCAAAATGCAGTTATACTCCAAGGAACCCGTATACAGATAATACAAAATAAATATAAACTACCCATAACGACACCATGATTAAGGAGTTGGGCACTCCATTAGATCCACCTCGGGATCCTCTCCCGGCTCGTCTGAAGACACAAGGACAGGACCGAGTGCGGTCCCATGGGCAGGTGCCCTAGCAGCTGATGCCATAGAATCCTCGTCCTCTCTAGGGGTGTAAAGCGGATCACCCCATAGCTCCCAGATAGGCAAGGTAAACTCTAGATGCACTGATGTAGTGAGAGTCAGTATAGGATCTCCATCGCGGGTCCTCATCACGGTCAAGATCAAATTCCCAACATACCGTATACACTTGCGGGCCCAGTCGACTCGCCAAGTATTGACGCCCCCGGTGAACACAATCCTGACGAAACCAATAGAACCCCTTTTTGACAACATCACCGAAAATAGGAGGCCAAACCAAGTGAAATCTAGGAAAATCAACCTCGTTCCCTCCATAGTCTTTAACCAAATATCATATAGAACAAGAATAATGCAAGCAAGAGGTGAGATATCCAACTTCATTACTAATTATGGCAATAAGAAATAGAAATAGCGTAGGACACCCACGTAGCATTATAAGAAATATAAACAGTATCAAGAAGAAGATATTAAACAACTTAATAATTCTAGGCGGTTATAACATCAATAAGATAGCAATTCCAATCATCATATAAATTAAATGCCAAGTAATATATTGACTCACTATGCACATGTACATGATATCAAAATCCTACTCCATGGAGCTAGACACAAACATTGGAGAGAATGATCAGGGAGACATGCGAGTATCTCGTCAACCTAAAATCAAGTGCTTTCCAGAAAAATAATAGTTTTCCACAACAGGGCTTTATACAGCGGCATTCCTACAAGATCGCGATATAGGACAGTGTCTCGGTCAGGATCGTCAGTGCGTTTGCATCGGCCTGTCCCACGGCCCAGAGGGGCTACCACCTGTCCGCTGTGAGACGCCCGCGTCGCGACGCCCCCAAGATCAACAGCAGGACCTACACTAGTCTATTCGCACCTGCACTAAGGTGTGATTCAACTCCTAGGCAACATAGCCTGACAAATAGTCCATCGGACTTCCACAATGCATGATGACTTAATGCATATATCATGTATATTCAAAAATAATATACTTTCCATAACATGCCATAATTTTGGCTAAGGTAAGCATCAACATATTCTTGGTTCACTCATGGACCTACAATAAATATTATTAAGTCCTTAAATAATGCATTACACTTTTAGGATACATTATGGAATTATGCCTAAATTTTTACATTCTTCTCAATAAGTTTCTCTTTTAGCAGAATTCTCTCACATTATTCATTTAATCATTTATTATTTTAATTACATAAGTCCATCATTAAATTTTTAAACCTAATTCCCTTAGAATGATTTAAATTGAATTATTTATTATTCTTACTTGCACTCATGATCTTGCTTTAATTAAAATTTGTTCTAAGTTTTTGGATAAAATTCTCGATTCTTTCCATTTTATAAATCCCTAATTAACTCCTAATTATCCAATTAATTAAGTTTCACTTCAATTTAATATTTCTTATGAAATTCTTCTCTAGAGGAATTCTCTAGATTGTTAAATTCCTTACTTTAAGTTTATTCCAACTCACATAGAGAATTATTTTAATGTTTTCCCAAGTCTCACACTCTTGTTCTTTAGTTAGGTTAGATTCACTTCTAAGTTATCAATTAGATTTTTCTCCATCCCCTTATTAACTACTTATTACTTGATTATTGAATTCCCAAAGTTACCTAAAAATTACATCTTTTGGACCTAAAATGGCCTAGAGGCCGTGGCCTCCCAAGGGTAGTAACCCTAGAATTCTTTTTCTTAACTCCATTACATTTTATTCACTTGAATTAATTATGTTTCCATATTGATTACAAAATTTCAATCATGATCCCTCAAATTGGGGTCATGGTCGTGAGCCTCCATGAGGAAAGTAAGGGACTTTTATTTCCATTTCATGATTCCAATCCATCCAAGACCATCAATATATATATATATATATATATATATATATATATATATTAACAAAATAGATTAACAAAATAGATTAAGTAAAGCAAAATCAACACATAACCACAAAAACCATACAACAAAGAGAGTAACCCTAACTAGGGTCCCTCACAACCAATAAAAAATCAAGTTCCTTACTGCCAAGAGAGGTTGAAGAGGATCATCTCCCTCTTACCTACAGGAGAAAACAAGCTAAGAACTCTCTTGAAGCTCCTAGTGAAATTCAGTTTTCACTCCTCCAAAAACCCTAGAAATTACAACTTCATCAAATCAATATCAATGCTTGAAAAAGAGAAGATAAATGGTCATAAAGATGACCTTGAAAATGAAAATGGAGAAGAGAAGGTGAGGAACTAAGAATCTTATCCTAAAGCTTCAAACTTGAAGCTTGAAGAAGATGATGAAGATGGAAGCTTTTCAAGAAATCTTCAACTAGAAAGGTGTTTAGAATGTAGTGGAGATTAAGAAAATATGGTTACTTGAAAATTTTGTGATGGTGAAGGGCATGGAAGAGGGCAGCTGTGAGGTGTGGTTTAGAGAGAAAGAGGGGAACTTGAGAGAAGAGAAAGGGTAGAGAGAGAAGTTGATATAGAAATAAAGATGATGACTTTTGATTTTTGAAATTAGAATGGTTAACATAATTAAGTGAAGCACAAATTTTTGGGCTCCAAAAGAGGCATGCAGCCGTGTGGGAGGGGGAAGGAGAGAGAGGGAGTGTTTAGCTTCTTTGAGAAGCTTGGTAGCTTTTTCAAAAAGAGGATTTGATTAGACATAAAGTGGATTACATTTGGATAGGATAATTAGGTGATAAAGTAATTAAAATAATAAGGTGATTAGGATTTTAACTACAAGCTATTACCCAATGGATAATTGTTATAGTGTACAAAGCCAGTATTAATTATCCAACGGATAATAGAGCGTATCGCAAAATTTTAATTAATAACACGTACAGAGATTTTATTTATCAGATAAAACTTCAAAAAAGGTAAACCTCGTAAACTGTGCCCAACCTCGAGTTTAGTAACATCCCCCATTGACGTTTCCACAGTTCAAAGTTTACCAGCCTCAGGAAAAACGTTTCATTTTCCCAGCTCCGCTCAGAGCGCACGTAAAACGAAGAATATATTAAAATATTTAGTATTTCTAGAAAAATTCACAAAAATTATCAAATACTAAAAATATTGGAAAATGACTATTCATCACGAAACAAATAATTTTTGGGGTGTTACACTGACTCTGCTCAGAATGTACGTAAAATGAAAAATATATTAAAATATTCGACGTTTTTGAAAAAATCCAAATTTTTTTTCAATAATCATAAATATTATAAAATAATTATTTATGATGAAACAAATAATTTTTGGGGTGTTACAATAACTGCCTGGAACTGTTAAGTTGTTTAATATTTATTTTCGATACTGTTTATCATTTTTATAATGCTATGTGGGCAGCCTACGCTGTTCTGTTTCTTTACTGTCATAATTGGTGATGAATGTAGAATGTCTCACCTCTTTCCTGTATTTCTACTATTTTTGTCTATATTCATGTTTCTTCGAAGACGTCGGGGAAGAGGGAGAAGTTCACGAATTCCCTGATTTTTGGCCTAACTTTGACTAGTACCTGCTTGATCATGACGACCCATCCGCAAGGCTTTTTGGGTTACGTGAGGCTGACTTTTCTCAGAGGTCCAAATTGCTGGCATATCAACCTAGCTATGGATCGCTGTGTTTACCTTGGAGACATGACGATGTCGCTAGCTTGGGGGCGATACGATCTACCTATCTTTACCTGCAATGTTCTTCTGCATTTAGAATTTTATTTGCCCATTAGGGATATGTGGGGTGAGTGTTATTACTCCCCACAGGAGGATTCTTTCCTCTTTACTGCCTGAGCCCCCACACGTAATTTGGTGGCTCCGATGAGGGTTTCCTCTGACGAAGAAGAGCCCGAGGAGGATCTAGCCTCGGTTCCTTCTCTTTCTCAGTAGGGGCTGATACTGTTGATGGTCGCTGATGGCTATTTGTCTTTCTTTTGGGGCTTGATGATTTATCTTTTGGTGGGTTGTACATGTATGATCTTTAGGGGCATGCATAGTTTTGCTTTTTGTATATCAGGTGTTGTAACTAAACAAGTTTGATATAATTATATATATAAGTATAGGCATGTTGTTCGAATGTATGTTATACTTTTATCTTACTCTTTATTACAACTACGTCCCGTCACTATATTTTATTATTTTAGTATTAAAAAAATATATTCGCTAATTTAATCACACGATTATAACCAAGCAAGTTTATATTTATATAATGAACCGGGTCTTAATTTATACTTTTGATTTCCGCATTGTAATTGATGGTGTGACGTTTCCTCCCAAAAAGGGGCATTACATTAGTTAGTATCAGAGCCCCGATTTATGTTTACTTTGGGTCTTTGTAGTTAGGTTTGACTTGTTTATGTTGTGTGATTCTCTATGTTTGGTAATCTGAAAGGATACATCTAATTCTTCCTTGTGTTTTTCAGTCATTCTACCCTGAAAGAACGAAATGGCACGAGGTGGAGATATGGTTGCTGCAATTGAAGCGATGTAAAGAATGACAGAAGTTATTGCCCAACAATCTGAGAGAGCTGCTCAATAGTAAGAAAGGGCTGCTCAACAGCTAGAGGCTACGACTGATGCACAAAATTTGGCGAAGTTCCTTCGTAATAACCCTCCTTAGTTTAAAGGGGAATTTGATCTGGAGAAAGCAAGTCTTTGGATCAAGGAGTTGGAGAAAATCTTCAGAGGCATGAACTGTGCTAACGACAAAAAAGTAACTTATGCTGCTTTTATGCTGATTGGAGATGCTGAAGAATGGTGGAATGGGGCACAGAGACTGTTAGAAGCTGAAGGTCGCGCAATCACTTGGGAACTGTTCAAGGATAGATTCTTGGAGAAATATTTCCCCGCAAGTGCGAGGCACGCGAAAGAAATAGAGTTCCTTGGCTTAAGGCAAGGAAGCATGACTGTCAGCGAATACGCCTCGAGATTTGAAAGCTTATCCAAATTTTTAACATATTTCCAGCACTAGCCAGATGAGGTGTGAAAATGTCAGAAGTTTGAGGAAGGATTGAGGCGCGACATAAAAAGGGCAGTCATAACATTGAAGATCTGATAATTTTCTGAGCTATTAGATACGTGTCGCCAAGTAGAAAGTCTGGATCAGGCTCGAGACATGAGGAATCGTAACTTTGGACCTGCTAGGTTCCAAAGAAGAGGCGGCAACAGTGCGAACCGATTCTAGAAGAAACCTTAATCCCGACCACCGGGAAATCAGCAGCAGACGTCAAGTGAAGGTTCTAGTGGAGGTTCTGGTGGAAATCGAACTGGATAGAACATGGCATTTCCTTCAAAATGTTTGAAATGCAGGAAGGATCATGCAACAAGAGACTGCACCATCAAAGGAATCATCTGTTTCCGATGTGGGAAACCTGGACACGTCTCTAGAGATTGCAACCAAGCTAAGGCTGAGCCTTCAGTCAACGCTACACGAGCTGCAAAACCATAAGCAGGGGGCAGAGTCTACACCATGAGCAGAGTAGAAGCCTCCGAATTCAAAGATCTAATACAAGGGGAAGGTACCATAGGAGGTGATCTTTTGACTATACTGTATGACTCTGGGGCAACCCACTCTTTCATTTTTTATAACTGTGTGTGACGACTTGGTTTACCTGTGTCTTCCTTACCTTTTGACTTGACTGTTTCTACCCCCACTGCTAAGCCTGTTGTGACTACCAAAGTTTGTTTGAATTGTCCTTTAATTATTGAAGGTCAAATCTTTTCTGTTGATTTGATCTATTTACCGCTTTCCCAATTAGATGTAATTTTAGGAATGGATTGGTTATCTTCCAACCATATCCTGTTAGATTGCTCTAGTAAAACCATAGTTTTCCCTATAGATGAGGTTTCTAGATTTTTTACGGCTAACTAAGTTTGAGCTTTCTTGAAAGAAGGAGCTCAGGGATACATGTTATTGTCTTCCTTGAAGGTCGAGAGCGAGACAAATGTGAATACAATTCCAGTGGTTAATGAGTTCCCTGAAATCTTTCCTGATGATGTACCTGGTTTGCCGTTGGAGTGGGAGATAGAGTTCGCTATTGATCTTGTACCTGGATCTAGTCCTGTATCCATAGCGCCTTACCGAATGTCACCATTAGAGTTAGCTGAGCTTAAGAAGCAGTTAGAGGAGCTCTTCAAAAAGTAATTTGTTAGACCCAGTGTGTCACCATAGGGAGCACTGGTGTTGCTAGTCCGAAAGAAGGATGGTACATCGCGATTGTGTATGGACTATCGCCAATTAAATAAGGTCACGATCAAGAATAAGTATCCACTTCCGAGGATAGACGACTTAATGGATCAACTGAAAAGAGCAGCAGTGTTCTCTAATATTGATCTGTGATTGGGCTACCACCAAATTCGAGTAAAGGCGGAGGATATTCCCAAGACAGCTTTTCGTACTCGTTATGAACATTACGAGTACCTTGTGATGCTGTTTAGCGTAACAAATGCACCTGCCATATTCATAGACTACATGAACAGAATCTTTCATCCCTACTTGGACAGATTCATTGTTGTTTTCATTGACGACATTCTGATCTACTCTCAAAATCAAGAGGATCATGCTGAACGCCTCAGTATAGTCCTCCAGATTTTGAAGGAGAAGAAGTTGTATGCCAAATTGTCAAAGTGTGAATTTTGGCTGGACAAAGTCAAGTGTTTGGGCTATGTGATCTCAAAGGAAGGGATTGCTGTGGATTCGTCAAAAGTAAAAATAGTTCTACAATGGGAACGACCGAAGGCAGTGATAGAAATCCAAAGCTTTGTGGGATTAGTTAGATACTATCGAAGGTTCATTAAAGGATTCTCTAAAATAGGAGGGTCTTTCACTCAGCTTATAAGAAAGAACCAAGCCTTTGAGTAGACTGATGCTTGCGAAGAGAGTTTCCAAGAATTGAAGAGACGACTAACTACTTCACCAGTGTTAGTTCTCCCTGATCTAAGTGAACCCTTCGAAGTGTATTGTGATGCTTCGTACCAAGGATTAGGATCTGTGCTTATGCAAAATGAAAAAGTGGTGGCTTATGCTTTGAGGCAGTTGCAAGTGCATGAGAATAACTATCCAACGCACGACCTGAAGTTAGTAGCTGTGGTATTCACTTTGAAGATATGGAGACATTTCCTTTATGAGGTGACATTCAACGTCTTTAGCGACCACAAGAGCTTGAAGTATCTGTATGATCAAAAGGAATTGAATATGAGACAGCGAAGGTGGTTGGGATTCCTGAAAGACTATGATTTTCTAATTCTGTATCACCCTGGAAAGGCAAACGTCGTGGCAGACGCTTTGAGTAGGAAGATGCTCCGTATCTTTGCCATGATGATCAAGGAAAAAGATTTGATAGAGTAATTCAAGAATGTATGGTCCTTTGTGGAATTGGCACCGGGGAAGATTTGCATGAACATGGTCACCATTTCAAGTGAGTTAATGGAGAGCATCTAGGAAAAATAAAAAGTTGACAAGTTTCTGCAAGAAGAAAGGGAGCTAATGAAGCAAGGCAATGTGACAACCTTTGAGGAAGGAACTGATGGAATTCTGAGGTTTAGAGGTAGAGTATGTATACCCAGGGATCAAGAGCTTAGAAAGTGTGTTCTCGAACATGCTCACATGAGTAAGTTGAGTATGCACCCAGGAATAACAAAGATGTATCAAGACTTGAAGCAGTTGTTTTGGTGGCACGGGATGAAGAGTGATATTGCCAGATGTGTATCATCTTATCTAGTTTGTCAAAAAGCAAAGGTTGACCATCAAAGACCGTCAGGACTGTTGCAACCCCTATCTATTCTCGAATAGAAGTGGGATAGTATTGTGATGGACTTTGTGGTTAAATTGCTGAAAACCAGAAAGGGTTATGATTCGATATGGGTAATTGTTGATCGACTCATGAAGTTAGCATATTTCTTACCAATTAACATAAGATACAATATGGAGAAGTTGACTCAGCTGTATATTGGTGAGATCGTTAGACTACATGGTGTACCTACCAGTATTGTTTCTGACAGAGATCCAAGGTTCACCTTGAAGGTTTGGAAAATTTTGCAAGAAGCATTGGGAACAAATTAAGCTACGATTGAGTTCTGCTTACCATCCACAAACCGATGGGCAATCAGAAAGGACGATCCAATCGTTGGAGGATTTACTCAGGGCTTGCGCTTTGGAACAGACTAGAAGTTGGGATGAAGTTTTACCATTGGTAGAGTTCACCTACACCAATAATTTTCATTCAAGCATAGGGATGACACCCTATGAAGCTCTGTATGGACAACGGTGCCGAACAACTTTGTGTTGGTACCAAGACGGAGAGCGCCTTACTGTTGGACCTGATATTATACAACAAATGACTGAGAAGGTCAAGACGATTCAAGAAAAGATGAAGACGGCTCAAAGTCAGAAAAAGAGCTATGTGGACAAAAGAAGAAAGCCTCTTGAGTTTGAGGAAGGCGAGCATGTGTTTTTGAAAGTCACGCCAACGACTAGGGTCGGCCGAGTTCTGAAATCTAGAAAACTTACTCCCAAATTCCTTGGACCTTACCAAATTCTTCGCCAGATAGGTCCAGTAGCATACCAGATAGTCGTACCACCTTTTCTTTCAAACCTTCACAATGTCTTTCATGTGTCACAACTACGAAAATATATTTCTGACCCAAGTCATGTCATAGCACCGGACACAGTACAATTGAAAGAGAACTTAACCTATGAGGCACCTCCTGGAAGGATTAAAGATAGGAAAGTAAAACAATTCAGAGGAAAAGAAATCTCATTGGTGAAAGTGATCTGGAATGAAACGACCGGAAATGCAACATGAGAATTGGAAGACAAGATGAAGGAGCAACACCCACAATTGTTCTAAGGTATGAAAATTTCGAGGACGAAATTTCTTTTTAGAAGGGGAGAGTTGTAACACCCCAAAAATTAATTGTTTCATCATAAATAATCATTTTATAATATTTATGATTTTTAGAAATTTTTCTGAATGTTTTCGGAAACGTCGAATGTTTTAATATATTCCTCGTTTTGCATGCATACTGAGCAGAGTCAGTGTAACACCCCGAAAATTATTTGTTTCATTATGAATAATTATTTTATAATATTTATATTTTTGAGAATTTTCGTCCATTTTTCAGAAATATCAAATATTTTAATATATTTCTTATTTTACGTGCACACTAAGCAGAGTCAGTGTAATACTCCAAAAATTGTTTGTTTCATAATAAATAGTTATTTTCTAATATTTGTGATTTTCGAAAATTTTGTGGATTTTTTTTAAAACGTTGAATATTTTGATATATTCATCGTTTTGCATGCGCGTCGAGCGGAGCCGAGAAAATGAAATATTTTTCTCAAGGATGGTAAACTTTGAACTGTGGGAACGTCAACAAGGGATCTTACTAAATCCGAAGGCGGGCACAGTTTACGAGATTTATATTTTTTGAGATTTTATTTGATAAATAAAATCTCTGTGTGTACTGTTAAATAAAATTCTGCGGTACGCGCTATTATCTGTTGGACAATAGATACTGACTTTGTAAACTGCAACAATTGTCCATTGGGTAATAACTTGTAGTTAAAATCCTAATCACCTTATTATTTTAATCACTTTATCACCTAATCATTTTATCTAAATGTAATCCACTTTATGTCTTATCAAATCTACTTTTGAAAATTTCAACAAGCTAACCCTAATTCTTGGTGACCATTTCCCCCCCTTTTCCCCCTCACACTACACGGCCATGTGGCCCATTTGGGAGCCAAAATTTATTTTCACTTAATTAGTTTCCATTCTAATTTCAAAAACCCTAAAAGTTCATTTCATTCTACTATCAACTTCTCTTTTTACTCTCATCTCCTCTCAAAGTTTTCTCCTCCTTCTCTCTACCACACCACACGGCCACTCACTCTCCCATACCCCCTTGGATTGCAAAAAATTCAAGTGTTCATATTTTCTTAATCCCTATTACATTCTAAACACTTTTCTAGTTTGAATCTACTTGAAAAGCTACCATCTTCATCATCTTCTTCAAGCTTCAAGTTTGAAACTTTAGGGTAAGATTCTTGATCTCTCATATCTCTTCTTCATTTTCGTTTTCAATGGCCACCTTCATGACCATTTATTTTCTCTTTTTTAAGCATTGGTGTTGATTGGTTGAAGTTAAAATTTCTAGGATTTTGAAGGGGTGTGACCAAAATTGTCAAGGAGCAAACAACTAGATTTCTTTTCTTGATTTCTCTTGGGTAAGAGGGAGATGATTCTCTTCAACCACTATTGGTAGTGAGAAACCTTTGTTAGGGTTACTCTCTTTGATGGATGATTTTGTGGTTATATGTTGATTTTGCCTTGTTTAATCTATTTGGTTGATTGTATATGTATATTGATGATCTTGGATTGATTTGGATGGATTGAAAATATGAAATGAAAATAAAAGTCCCTTGCTTTCCTCATGGAGGCTCACAGCCATAACCCTCAAGTGGGGTGATCATGGTTGAAATCTTGTAATCAAGATGGAAACATAATTAATCAAGTGAATAAAATATAATAGAGTTAAGAAAAACTTAGGGTTCCACCCTTGGGAGGCCACGGCCTCTAAGGCCATTTTAGGATCCAATTATGTAACATCATGCAACCTTGGAATTTAAATAGTCAAGTGACTAAATAACTAATAATGTAATGGAGAGAAATTTAATTGATAACCTACAAGTGAATCTTTGGACCTAATTAAAGAACAAGAGTGTGTAAGTCTTAGAAAACCTTAGAATAATTCTCTAAGTGAGTTTGAATAAACTTAAAGTAAGGAACTTAACAATCAAGAGAATTCCTCTAGAGAAGAATTTCATAAGAGATATTAAATTGAAGTGAAACTTAATTAATTGGATAATTAGGAATTAACTAGGGATTCATAAAATGAAAAGAACCAACAATGAAGTTTTATCCCAAAACTTAGAATGATTTTTAATTAAAGTAAGACCATGAGTGTAAGTAAGAATGTTGAATAACTCAATTTAAATCACTCTAAAGGAATTAAGTTTAAAATTTAGTGATAGACTTATTTAATTAAAATAATAATGATTAAATGAATAATGTGAGAGAACTTCTCTAAAAGAGAAACTTATTAAGAAGAATGTAGAAATTTAGGCATAATTCCATAATGTACCCTATAAAATGCTTATCTTAACCAAATTATGGACATGGAAAGTATATTATTGTTGAATATACATGGTATATGCATTAAGTCATCATGCATTGTGAAAGTTTGATGGACTGTTGTTAAGGCCATGTTACCTAGGAGATTGAACACACCTTAGTGCGGGTGCGAGTAGACTAGTGTAGGTCATAATGTTGACCTTGGGGGCGTCCGGGTAGGTACCTCGCAATGGACAGTTGGTAGCTCTTCTGTCTGTGGGGCAGACCGATGCAAACTCTCCGACGATCTAGACCAAGACACTGTCCTATGTTGTAATCTAGTAAAGAATGTCTGATACAATGCCTTGATGTGCACATGGATAAATTAATGAATTATAGCATTTTGGCCATGGCAACCGAGTTACAGACATGTCTCCCGATCTTTCTCTCTGAATGTTTGTGTCTAGCTCCATGGAGTAGGATTTTGATATCGTATGCATGTGCATAGTGAGTCAATATATTATCTGGCATTTAATTCATATGATGATTAGAATCTATTATCTTATTGATGTATAACTGCCTAGAACTGTTAAGCTGTTTAATATCTGTTTTCGATACTGTTTATCATTTTTATAATGCTATGTGAGCATCCTACGCCGTTCTGTTTCTTTACTACCATAATTGGTGATGAATGTAGAATGTCTCACCTCTTTCCTGTATTTCTACTATTTTTGTCTATATTCATGTTTCTTCGAAGACGTCGGCGAAAAGGGAGAAGTTCACGAATTCCCTAGTTTTTGGCCTGACTTTGACTAGTACCTGCTTGATCATGACGACCCATCCGCAAGGCTTTTTGGGTTACATGAGGCTGACTTTTCTCGGAGGTCCGGATTGCTAGCATATCAACCTAGCTACGGATCGCTGTGTTTATCTTGGAGATGTGACGGTGTTGCTAGCTTAGGGGCGATACGATCTGCCTATCTTTACCTGCAGTGTTCGTCTGCATTTAGAATTTTATTTTCCTATTAGGGATATGTAGGGTGAGCATTATTACTCCCCACAAGAGGATTCTTTCCTCTCTACTGCCCGAGCCCCCGCGCGTAATTTGGTGGCTCCGATGAGGGTTTCCTCTAACAAAGAAGACCACGAGTAGGATCCATCCTCCGTTCCTTCTTTTTCTCAATAGGGGCTGATACTGTTGATGGTCGCTGATGGCTATCTGTCTTTCTTTTGGTGCCTGATGATTTATCTTTTGGTGGGCTGTACATGTATGATCTTTTGGGGCATGCATAGTTTTACTTTTTGTATATCAGGTGTTGTAACTAAACAAGTTTGATATAATTATATATATAAGTATAGGCATGTTATTTGAATGTATGTTTTACTTTTATCTTACTCTTTATTACAACTACGTCCCGTCACTATATTTTATTATTTTAGTATTAAATAAAAAAATATTCGCTAATTTAATCACACGATTACAACCAAGCAAATTTATATTTATATAATGAACCAGGTCTTAATTTATACTTTTGATTTCTGCATTGTAATTAATGGTGTGACATTTTCTCCCAAAAAGGGGTGTTACAGGACTCATATGTTATGAGTCTAGCCCACGATAGAATACTAGTCCAACTTGGATTCTCATTGCTCCAATTCATTCTATTCTATGTGTGTGACCCTGCAAGTTCTCATGACGTTAGTAGTAACATTGAAATTCTATTTTAATATTACAACCAGTAAGTGGTATCTAGCAATACATCGCTGCTATCCAAGTAACGAGAATGTTAGTGATTTGACATAAACTTTCTGTGATTAATATTTTCGTGTAGTTTAGTCCCTTTGTCAAGATATCTAGATAGAACTCAAGGCATGAAATGTGTCACCCTTGTATAATTCAATTTTCCGTTTCCTGATACTTGAGTAGACTTAATAATAACAAATGAGATCAATATCTCATATTGACTCATTTGAGCATGGTCATGCATTTCTTAGTCTCACTCAATCAAGGGCCCTGAAGATATCGTTCCTGTTATGTAGGAGGGACAAATTCCATCTAAGTCACTCACATCCCTCTGCATAATTTGTGGTATATCCAATAACTAACTTTATAATCACATTGTTACATATGATGTTTGATGGCATTAAAACATACAATTCCTCATGTAGGAATTGTAGTGATTTCAGGTCAAAGAATACACCATTGTTACTTTAAGAATCGCTTATGACACTCATGTAACGATCCATGCAGCATTCTCATGGTGGGTCAGTCCAATACATCATTACTCTAACATGTACCCATGTAAAGACTTGATATCTTATATCCATGACCCGTGAAATGTGACCATCGGTCTATGCACATACTAGTCTCAATATATTATTGTTGTCCTAATTAACAATAATACTTGACTAGGGACATTTAAGAATAGTGTTCTGATTCTATCTAATAGGATCTCATGATCAAGTCATCCACTTGATGTCCTATGGCATTAAACTTACTATTCTAAGGACTTTATTATGTTTATTATAAATAACACAATAAATGAAATACCTCATGTATTAAATAAATAACATAATACAATGTAAGAAAGTATGATCAAAATAAATTAGCCTCTAAGGCATACACCAACAAAGAGAAAATTATTGATAATGATATGTTAGAAAAAACATATTATACTTTTGATGCCTTCAATGTGCTTCTGCAACAGTAATATCGAGAGCGTAAATTCACAAAATATTCTAAGCTAATTTCTTGTTTACTTGTGGCTGAACAAGTAAATTATCAATTTTGTCCAACTGGCTTAGCACCATTCTTTGAAGTGAATGTGGCAATTTCCCAAGGTTGTAACGAGGCCATGGTGGTAAAAAGGGTTATGGTGAAAAAAATTATTGGACACGTGCTAATCTATTTCCAAGTTTTGAAAGCAAAGGTGTTGAAAGAAATCAAAAGAAAAAAGGTCAAAAATGAGGGAAATCTTGAAAAACGGCAAAACAATGACAATATTTGTTATAAATATGGAACAAAAGGTCATTGATCTTGCATATGTCGCACTCCAAAACACTTAGTTGATCTTTACAAGACATCACTAAAAGAAAAGGAAAAAAAATGTTAAAGTAAATTTCTCTGAACCTGTTGATTCTACTTATGATGATGAGTCTCCTATGAATGTTGATTTTGATGTTTCTAATTTTTTTTAAGACCATAGTGGCAAGATTGATAATTTGATTAGGGATGAAAATGTATACTATTGAAATATGTTTATATTTATGTTATTTTGAAGTTTATCATTTGTAATTTTTCATTAAACTTTTATTTATAACATGAATAATAATGATTGCATATTTCTTGTTTATTATCTCTTTCTAATTCTTAAAAAAAATAAAAATTGTGTTACTAGAAAATGGAAAACAAACTTGATATAATAGAGAATGGCATATATTTAGTGGACAGTGACACAACTTACATAATTCTTAGTGATAAAAAATATTTCTTACAATTAACATTAGCTGAAATTAATGTTAATATCATATCTGGTTCTACAAATGTAATTGAAGGCTTTGGAAGAGTCCATATTATGTTCCCAAATGGGACAAAATTGTATATCGACGATGCATTGTATTCTAGTAGATCTCAAAGAAATCTTCTAAGTTTCAAAGATATACGTCGCAATGGGTATCATATTGAAACAAAAAATAAGGGAGATGTGAAATATCTATATATTACCTCTATAATTTTGAACCAGAAGTTCATATTACAGAAACTTCCAAGTTTCTCATCTGGATTATATTTTACAAAAATAAGGGTGGTTGAGTCAAATTATATGCATCGAAAGTGCTTATATCCTAAAATTTTATGCTCTGGCATTATCATCTTGGCTATCCAGGTTCAAATATGATGCGACGAATTATTGAAAATACACATGGACACCCTTTAAAGGATAAAAAAAAATCTTTTGCCTAATAATTATTTTTGTATTTTTTGTACTCAAAGTAAATTAATTATTAGACCTTCTCCATCTAAATTATCTTTAGAGTCTCATTATTTTCTACAAAAAATATAAGGTGACACTTGTGGCCCAATTCGTCCATCTTGGGGACCATTCCGGTATTTAATGGTTTTAATTGATGTTTTAACTCGATGATCACGTGTTTGTTTGTTTTCAACTCAGAATGTTGCTTTTGCTAAATTTTTTGCTCAAATTATAAAGTTAAGATCATGTTTTCTTGACCATCCTATCAAGTCAATTCGTTTAGATAATGCAGGAGAGTTTTCTTCAAAAGCATTTTGTGATTATTGCATGCCAATAGGAATTAGTGTTGAACATTCCATTGCACATGTTCATACTCAAAATGGTTTGGCTGAATCTTTTATTAAGCATTTGCAATTTATTGCTAGATCGATGCTTATGACATGAAAACTTCCTGCATCTACTTAGGGACATGCTATAGGTCATGTTGCATCTTTGGTTCGTATCCGACCATTTGCATATCACAAGTTCACCTTTACAACTTGTGTTTGATCAACAACCTAATATATCTCATCTTAAAACTTTTGGTTGTGCTATTTATGTTCCTATTGCACTATTGTCCATTTTGATAGACTACGCAAGCACACGTGTTGATAAGTAATAAAAATGAGTATTCAAATATTGTTCCCACGAGGATTGTATTAAAATTCATGCTAAGTATTAATCAATAACTACTTATTATGTACTTACTCCTATTACAGGCAATCAAATTGATTTGAGTGATTAAATGCTAGAACAAAATAAAGTAACAATTCTAAAACAATAAAAAAAATAACAGAGAAGAAACAATGGATTGGGCATCTAGGATCTAACTTCAATTATTATTTCATTTGACAGCATGCAACCCTTTCATTACTCTTGATCATAAATTGGTTATGTTAGCCAACGTATTTAAGAATTTACAAACCTCTTTTGATGGCCTTATAAACCTATGGACCCTAATCAAAACACTATATTTCTATGTGAATTGACAAAGTTTCATGCATTGAGAACAAACATCAAACACTTGCTATGCATGACCAATATGTATATTTCTATCCTATTGGCTAATCAACTCATCCATACAATTGAATTTAATTGAACATGTATCATCTAATTTCATGGTCCAACATCCAAATCCCCATGTCTAGTTTAATGGGTTCACCAAGACATTACAAATAATGGCCAATCAAATGCGAGCATTAAGTATAGAATTAGAAAACCATAACCAATTTCATCACAAGAGTAGAAAAGGATTGCAATCAAACAAATTACATAATAAGATCCATTAGAACCCTAGAAAAGAAAATTAGAACATCATGATTACAAAGACAACAATATCAAGAAAGAGCAAAAAAGACATCATGAAAAATAAAGAGAAGATGGAAGAAAGAACTAGGTGTCTTGATCGATGTACAGTGGTTTGTCAAGCTTCTCTAATTCTTCATCCACTCTTGCTACTCTCTCCCAAAGTTGCTCTCCAGAAGGCTGTGTCCCCAATTTGCTCTATATCCTCTCAAAATCCAATTTTTCAGTTTAAATGACAACGTTATGGCATCCGAACAGGGAAGCCGCGGCACAAAATCTTTAGGTGCTGCTGCACAAACACTATGGGAAAACACAACTCTAATTCTTACGAGGAGACGCAACACAATTGGTTGGGAGTGCCACGACTCCCTCCTATTTGGAAAATGCACGCTACTACCAAAAAGCTGGAGGCCACGACTCCAATGAGGAAGTGTCGTGGCCTCCCCTATATTCAGAAGAATTTCCACATGTTTTCATTTATATTGTTTCCTAAAAGCACCCCCTTGTTTCTTTGCGAGCTCCTAGAAGTAGGTGAATGCCTAATTAGTTAAACATTTACAGAAAAAATAAGTGTATATATTTAAATTTATAACAATGTATGAATAAGTATTCCCTATACACTTTTTTTTATCAAGGATTGAATGAAAACAGATAAAATTCAAGGATCTAGCCTATGAATGCATTAGGAAATGCTTGGGGAATAACTCTATTTCACAGAGTTATCACACCCCCCAAACCTACAATTTTGCTAGTCCTGAACAAAACAAAACAAGATTGCCTTAACTTCTTAGTTTTAGCATCAAGCATCTTTATATTCACATTCATATCCTAATAATTTTGATTCCCAAAATACTCATGATAATGTGGCATCATGCTAAATCTCATATTCAATGGTTCAAAATTGATTCACTGTCAAGCATACATGCCATCTAATCTTCAACTCATGCTGTCATGCTTCAATTTTTATGTAAAAGATTTCCTAAAAGATGATTATGGGACCCTTTCCTAAGTCTAGCATGCACATCCAGAAAAACTCATGATGATACCTAAGCAACTTTAACTCAGATTCCCTTAAAAATGTCCATCTCTCTCTCCACTAATGTAGAACCAAGCATGATTAATGATCAAGAAAGTCTTTCAAGCTTGTAGTATAAGGCTAGGGTAATGGGTAAAGAAATAAAAGGAAGGATAAAACAAACATTGAGAGACATAATCTTGCAAAAGACCTAAATGAGCCAAACAACCATTCCACAAAGTGTAATTTCTAGCATAAGAACCCCGAAAGCTTTTTTTTAAAGCATAGATAACTTTCCATCATTTCAAATTTTTTCTTGCAATTTCTTACTTTCCTTCTTTTCATCATTTTCTTCATTTCAAACTAATAAACACGATTTTTAGCCTCTTGGACATCTTATATGCTTAATTGATTGATTTTGACCACATTTATACGTTTGGGCTCAAATTGAGCTTTATTGATTTTTTCAGCATTATTAGAATTTTATATTATTTCTATATTTTGACTATATCTTGAGTTCTAGATATATAAAAATTATATATTTTACTTTGTAGGAAAGATAAGAGAGAGCTATACAACTTTCATAAAGAGCCCCAGAGCTGAGTTGGATATCTAGTGGACCGAATTGGGCTTAGAAGTCAGAACTCGGGTTTTGTCCCGTAACCCGAGCAGTGTGCACTAATTGGTCCATAATTTAGGATGTAGGTGTGATATGGACCTGAAACTGGTGGCATTCGAAATATAAGACATAGATATTCAATTCTTATGAAGATCATGACATAAGTGAATAAATTGTCTTTCATCTTGTACTTGACTTGTTTAGTAATGGAAATTGAATTAGTAAATTAAGTTTGATAGACTTATATCTTGTGAGAATTTGAGCTTACTGATGAATGGATTAAGTACTTGTGTCATTCTATTCCTTCTTGTGTGATTTTCACTTATGGATTTTGATCACTCTAGAACTTGCTTTGATTCTTTTTGAGCCTACATTTTCACATGCATGCATAAATATGATTGAGGCATTCTTTCCTTTCATTAGCTACTTTAGCCAAATAGCCAACCTTATATATTTTACCTTGATTACCCCCTTGAGCTTATTTTTATATTCTTTGTTGTTCTTAACTCATTACATACCCTTAGTGAAAAACCATGTTGTCCCTTTACCTTAGGAAATAGGAGAGCATTGGCCTTACCCTTATATGAGCTCATGAATAAGTGTGGGGGGATCTTATATTGTTATTGTTATTTGGTCTTGCTTGAGGACAAGCAAGGTTTAAGTGTAGAGGGTGTAAAAATGTTGGGCTAAATTGTTATGCAAAAAATAAAAAAGAAAAAAAAAAGAATAAATGCAAGAAGGTTGTTAAAGAAAAAAAATTCAAAAAAGAGAAAGGAATATGTAAAGAGAATGCGCATTATATGGAATTAGGGGTAAAATTTCATGCTTGTCATTTGAGTTCCTTCCCAATGCTCTTTTATTCTCTTGGGTATTTAGCTTGTCATATCCATATTATTTCCTTTCCTTACCTTGACCTCATTACAACATAGAATAAAGCTCGCTTGATTTGTGTATGCATGTGCATAGAATAGTGGAGAAGAAGAAGATAAGCAAACTTGTAGTAGTGTAAATTTTCATGAGTTGAGTTGAGTTGAGTAAAACACTTACCTTCTAGACATTTCTAACACTAAACACTTGAGAGAGTGAGAGTATATCTTGTGAGAATCTATCATTCTTGGTTTATGCTTTTTAATTGAAATTACCTTACTTATTGATTTGAGATGTAAAGAACTATCACTTCACGAATGTTTTGATCCCTTAAACTTCTTGGTTGCTATCCTTACTTATAAACTTTTGCATTTTTGAATATCATTGGAAAGTGAATCTCTTTGAGATTTGGTTTTTGAGTTTTTTGCGTTTCTTGTCCCTTCATTTGAATCTTAGTCTGCCCGAAACGTGCAAAAGCTAAGTATAAAGGAATTTGATAAACACGATTTTTATACATTAGTTAACCCTTATATTTAGTTTCTTAGACCTCTTATATGCTTAATTGATTGGTTTTGGCCACATCTTATAAGTTTGGGCTCAAATTGGGCTTTATTGATTTTTTCAACATTATTAAAATTTTACACTATTTCTGTATTTCGACCATATCTTGAGTTCTAGATACCTAAACATTATATATTTTAATTTTTAAGAAAGATAAGATAGAGTTCTACAACTTTCATGAAGAGCCCCAGAACTGAATTAGATATCTAGTGAACCGAATTGGGCTTGGAAGTCAGAACTCGAGTTCTATTGTGTAACCCGAGCAGTGTGCACTAATTGGTCCATAATTCGGGCTGTAGATGTGATATGGACCTGAAATTAGTGGCATTCAAAAGTTAAGACATAGATCTTCAATTCTTATTCAGACCACAAATTAAAACTACAGCGTTTTGATGGTGTTTCACCCCATATGAAGTCGAATAATGGGATCAGAGACCTGTTAAGAGTGAATTGGGCATAACTCTCTCATCTAAAGCCCAAAATCAAGTTATTTCAGTGGCCAAGGAAAGTTAAGAGGTCAAAAATTAACTTTATCTTAGGGACAAATTAGGATTCTTAATTTTTAAGTTAGTTATTTTTGTTATAAAGAGGGGATCTGAGATAGATTGAACCCAAGTTATTTTTACTTGATTATTCTACCTAGAGTTTTATTTTTTCTTTTTGCAAATTGTGTGTGGCAGCCATGGAGAGATAATTATCTGAGATCAATCCAAGGATCTTGAAGATATTTTGGTTTTGCTTTGAGATTTTGTTCCTAATTTCAATTTTGAATTGAATTAATTATCTTCTTCTTCTCTTGATTTGGATTTCGAATTACATGATTAGAGATTTCTATTGTGTGATATGATTTAATTGAATCCTTAATCGTAATTAAGATTTGTGATTAAATTATGATTGATTAATTGTGGTTAAGTCATATGAATTAAAGAAAGTTAGGCTGACAGATTTGTTAATCTGAGTTAATTGAATTCTGGTTGTTAAACTAACATAGGTTGCATGATTCTAACGATTGTAGATTTATGAATTGTTTGTTAACTAAATTCTAGGTGATTATTTACTGTTGAATTCTATGTGTTTGATGCAGAGATTTTAGTCAATCATAGATTAACCAATTAATTCAATTAAGATGCATGTTTAGCGATCGATGACAAGCCAACTAGATTTCTGATGGTTTCTTGGATTGGTTGCTTTGCAATTTAATTTTCTTTCTTATATTTAATTATTACGTTTACATTCTACATACACAATCCCCCCTTTGTGATCTTGATTTGGTTTGATTAGTATCTTGATCCTCAAGAGATGACTCAGTTCATTGCCTTGTACTACAAGTTATCGGTAAAACTAAAATTTTATTATTTGATTGAGCTCGATACTCGAATCACAAACCACAATTTTGTTGGGTTCTAAAACATGCCTATGGTAATGCACCCTTGTTTCTTCTTACTCAATTAAGCATTTGCAAGATATGTTTTCAACATGGACAATGGTGGATAAACTATAATTAAGTGGTAAAAGGTAAGGATAATGTGTGTAAAGAACAAAACATAAAGGCCACACATTCACAATGCTCAAAATGGGTACTAAGGATATTCTTGTATACATAGGTAGGCTTGAAAGGCTCAACTAATCCAAAGAACGCCCTAATAATTTCATCAAACATGCTTAGCCTAGAATTTTGCCTCAAGAGAAAGTCATACACTCTTTCAGAAATTAAGTCTTCATCACAACAGGGCGAGTCACAGCCTTCTTTAGATGGGCACAACTATTGTTATTCCAGGATTCTCAATCATGTAAAGGGAAATGTATTTACATATCAACAAAATACTAAGACTCAATTAAATTTCAAATGGCATGCATCCTTTCCCAGAATCATCAATTAATCCATAAGAAAATATATCATAGATCAAATCAGCCATATCAACATTTAACATTTATTGCACATTGGAAATACATGCATCAATGACATATCAAATATCTCAAATAAGCATAAAAAACATGTATTGGTATGCAACAACACCCCCAAATGTAAATGCAACATTGTCCTCAATGTTGGATACAACTGAAATTAAATAGAGAACAAGGATAGAAACAACCCTTAAGATGGACATCAATCAGCTGCATCCTCAGGATTGACTTTAGTTGGTGGGGGCATGTAAATGGGAAACAGATCCATAGGCGAGCACTATGCTCGGCCTAAAAGCGCATCATTGACACTGTGTAATCAAATTGGGCTTGCATGGTGGTAGATAACCGTGCAAGTTGTTGCTCGATGCTGTCAAGGCGGTCTGAGGTATACTGAGGTGCACGTCTTGTGGGGCGCGGCTAAGGAGGGTGGGGTGGTGCCTCATCTAAATCGGCTAATTGAGACAGAACTAACTCATTTAGGTTCGCTTTTGGGTGAATCAAGTCCTCAGTGGAGGACCATGTGACACTAGTCCTCCAGCATAGAGCAGTAATTAGGGAGCAGAACCATATACCCTACTAGCATGAATTGGCAACTGCAATGATTTGGGTGTTGATCAACTGACCAACATCAATCTAGTAGTGTTCCAAAATAGCATACAGAAGAAACGCCCTCACTGTAGGAACATCTGACAAATGAGTGGTGGGGAGGAGGCGAAATGTGATAAAATGATACCAACCTTTTACTTTGGTGCACAAAGATGCTCGAGGAACTGAGATATGACGATCACCTATCATCTTTCATTGCGTACCTGGAACATAGAGTTGGTCAGTCAAAGCCTCCATATCAATATTGTCACTAACAAAATGCAAGTAGTCACACATTGTAGGGGGTTCAGGCAAGGCATATATTGCTTTGATGACAGCCAGCTGAAAAGACACTCGCTGCCTGCGGACTTATACCACACTATCCACTTGGAACGCTACATTAGCATAGAACACCTTAACCAATGGAATTACGTCAGCTTTAGGGCGAGCACAAAATGTCTCCCAGCGGGATGGGCTATAGTAGCATGGAATGCATGTGCTCGCTCAAGAAAATTAAACTCCCGCTCCAGAATTAAAATCTTTGAGACCAAAGACTGTTCATGAAGCGCTTGAGCTTCTGCTGATACAAACCAGTGATGATAAAAAAAGGATTGCCCTTGGGAGCTACTATGCTTAGGTGCCATTAAACATGCCAATGAAGATCATAAGAATAATGAAAATTAAAATATCAAAAAGTAATTGCAGGGATGGTGAAAGGCGTTCATCATATCACAACACTTTGCATGAATGAGTCATAAACATGAAAATAGCAAATAGGTCATTATGCTAATGGGAGATGCATGCTAATACCAACACGAAATAGATTTTTTTTTTACATGAAAGGCACAATTAAAAGCACATTTACAATTGCCAAAGTGTTCTACTGGAGACGAACTCATAAGACACAAAGCATGATGTCTTCAAAGCAAACACCCAATCCAAAATCGGCACAATCAGTCATAATATGCATCAATGTATATGGTTGCCAATGAATTAATTCAACTAAATGCCACGCACATAAAAGGTGATAGTACTAAACCTATTTCACCAAAGTTCTTTTACATTCATGAACTCTTGAAGAAAGGTAATGTTGATATTTGCAAAATTTGCTCAAGTGACAACCTAATTAATCTATTCACAAAGGCATTACCAACTTCAATTTTCAAGAAGCAAGTGCATAACATTAAAATGCATCAACTTAAGGACCTTTCATATTCAATTGTATTTTATAGGGAAGTTGCTTATGAATACTGTACTCTTTTTTTTCTGTTAAACTTTTATTCCACTGGATTTTTCTTAGTAAAGTTTTAACAAGATATATTTATAATATATAGTCATTCAAAGGAAAGTATTGTAAAACATACATATTTGCATGTGGTGGATGACAACCTTAATATGCTAAGGGTGCCATTAGTAAGGGTTAGAGGTTATAACCTTTATTATGCCTAATTACTTTGTAATCGTTACACTTACTTTGTAACCTTTGCACATAGTATTGCGCTATATTGAGAAGTGTAACAACTACCTCCTTCTTTATATTTGTAGTCATATATAAAGACAAGCTTTCTTATGAAGAAATAAGAAGAATGATAGAATACAACTAGTTCTTAAAGAATTAAATTTTGAGTTCATATTTCTTATTTTAATCTCTCTATATTTCTTTTGTCTATTTACAATTTCTTGTCTTCATATCTTTATATTTCTCTTTTTTATTTACAACAAAGTCATTTTTTTTTGTGCTTTTGAGTCATTATTAACCTTAACAATTGTATCTAATTTTATTTTATTTTATTTTATTTTAAGATTCATTATTACTAGGATTTATATTAAAATATTAAATATAATAATTAATTAAAATATTAAAATACATTGAGAATAATGCTTTAAAATAAAGATTTAATTTAAATTTTATTTTATAATATTTTTTGGTACATTATTATAAATATTTTATATTAACATATTATGTTTTTAATGAATTAAATGTCGTACTGATTTGGCAATCTAGAAACCTCGTATTACAAACTTGCAGCCTTATTCACCAATCATGAATTGACACCCAAGAGGTATAAATTGTCAACACTATGTACAAATTACCTACATATTTTACGGTAATTATAAATAAATTGGAGGAGGAATGGGAAACCGGTGAGGAAGGTGAAAATGTAGGTGGCATTACTAGCAGAGAGAAGTGACCAAACCAGATGAACCAGTCCTAGATTTAGAGTGGATTCGAATGGGGTGTGGACTCCGCCAGTGAGATAGGTTCGGAGCTCTTGTCGATGGTGTACGGTTGCGGATTTCAGGCACTGCTCAATTCTGGCTAATGCAGTAGTCAGTCAAATCACCAACGAAAAAAAAAGCACATGAAACACCAATATTATCAATGAAAATATATTTTTGATTCAGCATCAAAATGAAATGAAACTAATTACAGCTGTCAAAATAGATTAAATTTGATGAGTTATTTTGAATAATTTGATAAAATAAGTAGATTAAGTTAATAAAAATGAACATAAAATTAAAAATAGTCTGAATTAATTTGATTCGAATGTATTAACCTACAACGAATTGGGTTGATCAGGCATGTTAATATTATGTAGAGACGACTTGAGCTAATAAAATATCAACTTAAAACTCGCATAACTCGATTTAATTCGACCTAGAAATAGCTCAACTCGAGCTTACCCGACCCGTTTCACAATTATAAAAGTATCCCCTGATTAATTTGAAAATGAGTAGGGATCAGTTTACACCAGTGTAAGTCTTTTTTTTCTTACACACATTTTCAACCGTTAGTTTCACTTTCATCTAATGATTGATATTATTTCATTAAAAGTAACCATTAGATGAAAGTGGAAATAATAGTTAAAAATGAGTGTAAGAAAAAAAAGACTTACACTAGTGTAAATTGATCCTCTCTCTTTAAAAATAAAAGTATATTTGACATAATTTTATTATTATTATTAAAATAAAAAGAAAATATACAATTGAAATAATAAAAGGAAAATACTTTTTTATTAAAATAATATAGGAATACTTGATCAAAGACTAAACTAGTATACATTATTAGTGTAAAAAATTTTATATTTATATCCATTAATATTTTGACATATATGTTTTTATTTTCATTACTAGGAAAAAGATATAATAATAAATATTAGCTTAAAACTCTTTTCTACTAAAAAAATTCTTTGGTACTTTAAGAGTGATATAACTCTTACTTTGCACTAAACTCTTTCTTTCTTTAACATAAAGGTCACACTAAAACTTTATTACAATCTTTTCTTAACTAAAAGTTTTTAGCATAATTTTATAGTTCGATTTGTTGTAAATAATCACTTAATCTTATTCTTATTCCCTTTCTTTAAATGGTTTTTCTTTTTAAGATTTTCAATTAGTTTAAATATGTTTTTTGTTCTATTAAATATATTAGTTTTTAGTTTTGGTCCCTCAAAATTTTTTATTACTATTTGTGTTCTTATAATTTCAAATGTCGGTGAAATTAGTTTCTACTATTATTTTAAAAGTGAGTGAAATTAGTTCTATTTAACCCTCTCTTAATTAAATATTTTCTCATTTCAAGAGTTAAAAAAATTAATATGAGGGAGTTGAATTTAGTTAATTTCATTCATTTTTAAAATAATGACATAGATCAATTTCATTTACTTTTAAAATTATAAGGACAAAAAATTAATAAATATTTTTGAAAGATTGAAACAAAATATTACTATATTTATACAGACCAAAAATATATTTAAACTTTTTCAATTTTACCATTTTCACCCATTTCTATGTAGGTATATGCTTTGTCTAATTTGTTATATTTTATTATTATAAAAAATAAATATTGAGACTTATTCTTTTGATTTGTTAACATCAAAGCATTATTCTCCATATATAATAAACTATTTTATCATTACAGAACATAGATTCTATCAATTTTTACCCTTCTTAAAGATTTAATATTTTTTAATTACCCAAAAATAGATTTAGTATTTTATTTCTAATATAACTAAAAATAAAAGAAAAATTTATTGTTTCAAATTAACAATTCTAGCCTACTTGTGTTTTTATCCCATGTACATATAGTGCACTTTTACTTTTAATTTTTTAACTTTAATTTTTTAATTTTGATTTTAAATTAAAAAAATTATCAACTTTTTTATGTAATTAAATAATAAAATTAAACCACATATTAGACGAGAGAGAATATAAATTGATGAAGGGTTTAGAAGAGAAACAATAAAGACACTGCCGCTGGTTAAGCTACCTGATGGTGGGGGCTCGTAGTGATAGGAGAGATTTCCATCAAAAAGTCACGGGCAACAAGAAACCGCCACTCCCTTGTCCTAAGGTGGACTTGTTGGAGCAACGACTAGCAAGGATGGAGTTGGAGGGAGGTAGCAGGTTGCATATGAAGTTTTACTTTTATGAGATAGTCTTTGAAGATTTGTGCCTACCTTGTCAAGATGTGCTTATGGCAAAACTGTTAGGTAAGAATATTGATTTCCTAGCAGTGAAAGACAAACTTAAATTTGTTTAGAAGACTACATGGGGCTTTGAGATTATTGATTTTAGGAACGATTTCTTCATTACTAAATTTGATTTAGAGGGGATCGAAGTAAGGTTATCAAAGGAGGTCCATGAATGTTATTTGATAAATTTTTATCGGTGAGGACTTGGTCTCTGAATTTCCACTCTTTTATTGGTAAGATTGAAATGACTCTTGCCTGGATCTAGTTTTCTAATTGTAACCTCATATATTGTGATGAGATTGTTTTGTTTGCTTTAGCGAGTGTTGTTAGGAAACCTGTTAAAGTGAATCTAAAGACATTGAAAGTGTCTAGGGGAAAGTTTGCTATAGTTTGTGTTGAAATCGACTTGCGTCAACTTGTGGTTAGGATGGTTTGGATTCTTGATCAGTGGCATAATATTGAATATGAGGGTCTCCTCTTTATTTGCTCACCTTGTGGGTGCTATGTACATCTCACGAGAGATGTAAGGTAAACCAAGTTTCTAACACTTCTTTTGTGGTGGTTAATGGTAGTATACCCAAGTCCTAGGTTGTCATGGTGCGGTTAGAGTTTCTAACCATGGAGTTGACAAGATGGGGACCACATGATCTTAGCTAGCTACATTTGTGGAATCGTTGAAGAATAAACCACATGTTAATTAGCTCGTGGTCATAAGGAAGAAATGGCCTCAATCTCATGCAAATCTTAATGCAAAAATTAAAGGACCAACTTTTTTTGCTAAATCAAACAGATTTATTCTCTTAATGAAGATGTGGGCCGGGGCATTAATGTCACACAAGAACATCAACTAAGCTTTAATAAGGAAGGGGGAAACAATCTGTGTGTAAAGATTTGGGCCATGCACAAACTTGGAAAGAGATGGCTCCCTATGCAAAGAAAGACACAATAACTAGTAAGAAAAAAGAGATGGGGCCCATGGAAGTCAAAAAGGCTGCAAAGCCTAGCAAGGTACAAAAGTATACTATTGTGGGCCAACCCAGTACAAGTATATTTGGTGGGGTGTGGGAATTTGGGGATATGTCCAAAATAGTTCCCATAAAAAAAGGTTGACGAGATCATTATAACTAAGAAGCAACTGAAGGGCAATCACAATAGTTCCCTATAGGTGGTCCCATTAGTGGCTTCAAGAAATCATTGTGTGGTGCAAATTAGAAGAAAAAATTGAACTTGGGTTTTGATAAGATAAATTTGGTGATGGACACTTTGAGGTCACTAGATGTGCCAATTAATATTTTTAAAGATGGTATAGATAAAGGGGAACATCACATAGGATCAGTGATTGAGACCCTGCACTTTAAACATAACCCTCAAGATTTGACCAATAAAAAGCATGAACCACATGATCAATCTATCTCTAAGAGTACTCCACATGGGGAGGGGAATGGTCTTCATGCGATGCAAGATAACAATTAGAATGGTTAGGAAGTGAGGTTGTAAAAGACCTACCATGAATTGCTTTGTGGGATCCCTTTCTCTTATATATCTGTCCCATGGATTTGTATAATTGTGATTTAGAATTTTGTAAGGGGTAGGAATAAAGCTTTTCCTGAGGTGATCCAAGATCTCTATAAGAGATATAAAGTTTCCTTTTTAGTTCTCTTAGAAAATCGTATGAGTGGTGTTAATGATGATAACGTGATTAAGAGACTTTGTTTTGATGATTTATTTTGAGTCAATGCTGAAGGTTTTGCTGGTGGGGCTTGGTACCTTTAGGATGCCTCTTTATGGCTAGTCTAAATCCTCCATTATGAGGGGCAACTTATCCACATGCAAGCCTATTTGGATTCTGGTGAACACTGGATTTTTATTGCCTGTTATGGTAGACCCCAATGAGCTTTACAAGCGAATTTGTGGATAACTTTGAAAGAGATATGTAATTCCATCACTAGTTCTTGGTGTGTTATTGGTAATTTTAATGCCATTCTGTTCCATCATGATAGACATGAGTGCTTTAGCACCAAGCCTATTTGTTGTGAGTTTTGCGAGTGCATAGACTTCTGATCCCTCTTGAATGATGGGTTTCAAGGCCATCAATTTACATGGAAGAGTGAGCTACTTAGAGAAAGGATTGATAGGATGCTCTTAAATGACAATTAGCAGTTGCTCTTTCCTGATATGCCCATCGTTCACTTTTCGTTTCTAAATTCATATCATTCTCCTATTTGGATCAAGATATCTAATATGGCACCTAGCATTTGTCGGTTAAAAGCCTTTAAGTTCTTGGCTACTTGGCTTTCTCATAATTTGTTCAAAGATTTGGTGGAAGTTTGTTGAGATGTTTCCGAAGATCTGTCTAATAATGTGGAGTAGTTTTCTTTTATGGCTACTCAATTGAATTGGAATGTCTTTGGTAATATTTAGAAAAGGAAAGATAAACTTATTGCCCATGTAAGTGGGATCCATAAAATCTTAGCTTTGGGTTCTAATATTTTTCTTGAAGATTTATGTAACAATTTGTGTCAAGACTATGAAAAGTGATTGTTTAAGGAAGAGACTTTATGGGTTCAAAAACTTTGTCATAAATCATTTTGGTATGGGGATAAAAACTCCAAGTATTTCCACTTTTCCACTCTTGTTAGAAGACGACAGAATAAAATGGCAAGTTCGAAAGATGAGTTGAGTACCTAGTTCTCAATCATATCATCCTTAAAAAGATGGCTCACAATTTTTTTGTCAATTTATATTGTCAACAGGACTTGATATTTCCCTTCATTTTATCTAGTTGTTATTTGAGAATATAGGAGGGGGATCTATCTTATATCCATTGATCCTTTAGCTTGGATGAGAAAATTAAAATGCCTTGGTTAGCATGGGTAGCTTGAAGACTTTTGGCCCTGATGGACTTAATGTTTTATTTCTTCAAAGCCAATGGGATATTATTGGAGACTTGGTTTGCAATATGGTGTAGTCTATCTTTGAGAATCCGGAGAAGGTTAATTTTATCAACTTGACTTTTATCTCTCTTATTCCGAAGTAGGCCACCCTAAGAATATTAAGCAATATAGACCAATCAACTTATGTAATGTTATTTATAAAATTATTACTAAGATTGTTGGCAATAGATTGAAGAGGGTTATGCCTACTATTATTTCTCCTCATCAGTGTAGTTTTTCCCTTAGCTGACATGGCACAAATAATATTATTATTGCCTAAGAAGTTATTAATAAATTAAGTCATAAAAAATGCAAGAAAGGTTATATTGTAATCAAGATTGAATTATAAAAAAAAAGCTTATGATTGCCTATATTTGGACTTCATTGCTGACTTTTTGAGGGATTTAGGTATTCATAATGACTTGATACATTTGATTTGGTGTTGTATCTCCTTTTGCTCTATGAGTATTATTTGGAATTGAGATATCACTACTGATTTCCTCTCCACTATAGGCATTCGGCAGGATGATCCTTTTCCCCCTATCTTTTTGTCATATGCATTAAGAAGCTCTCTTAATTGATTTGTGCTACTGTTTATCAAAAAGCTTGGAAACTAATTATTATTTCTAGAGTGGGGCCTTTTCTTTCCTATATGTGCTTTGTGAATGATATTTCCCTCTTTACTTAGACTTTAATAGAATAGGTTGATGTGATTAATTCTTGCTTTAATGCGTTTTTGCATTAGTTCAGGGCAAACATAAGGAAAAAACTAAAATTTATTTTTCTAAGAATGTAGGTCATGCAAGAGCTCAAGAAATTGCTGATGCTTTCTAGTTTAGTTTGATTAGTGATCTAGGTGAGTTCTTGGGGATTCTTTTGCTTCACAAATGAGCTTCCAAGCATTCTTCTAACTACATAACTGATAAAGTAATGTAGCATTTGACTAGTTGGAAGACAAACTCAATATCCCTAGTAGGGAGGCTTACTTTGTGTAGTGTTGTCATTTCTTCTATCCTGACTTATTCTATGCAGCCTACCATTCTTCCTCATTCTATTTGTGAAAAAAGTGGAAAAAGGATGTACGAATCTTTTATGGGGCTTTACACAAAATCATAGGAAAATCCACCTTGTCAATTGGGTTCAGGTTTATACCCTAAAAAATTTTGAAAGGTTGGGATTACATCGCATGACATAAATGAATTTGATTTTTATAACAAAAATTGGTTGGGGTTTAATCCATAACAGGGATGACTTATGGGCATGTGTTATGCGGAGCAGATAAAAGTGTGACTCTTATTTATTTCCATCCATTCATCAAAGGCATGATAGCTCTAATTTGTGGAAAAGAGTCTGTAAGGCATGACAATATGTGGATCATAATTTAATTTAGAGGTTAGGTGATGGGCTTAAGGCCAGATTCTGGGTGGACATTGGCCAAATGGTCCTAGGCTTGGGCCCACTCAAGGATCATGTTGCTATTCCTCTTTCAGATGATGATCATCACATTACTATGGTCCCTTTTATCACGAACACTAGCACATGGAGCTGAGATATTTTGTCTGCTTCATTGCCTCAAATAGCTTAGACATGCATAGATAGTATATTTCCTTGTAGGCCAGATTTGGGGCAAGACATAGTTGCTAGACTTCCTAGTCACGATGGAAGCTTTTCTATCAAAACCTCATACTATAAAATTTCTTGGGTGGATTTCCCTCATGAAACTCTTTTCTTCAAGTTCACTTGGAGGTGGAAGAGACAGTAAAGGATCAAATAATTTATGTGGTTGCTTGCCACCAATGGCTTACTAATGAATGATCATCAATTCAGACACTACCTTGCTTATAAACTGATCTGCAACCTATATGGAGATGAAGAAGCAGAGACTATTATTCATGCTCTCAGAGATTGCACCATTCCAAGAGGTCAATGGCAAAGTGCCCCATTTTCTTTGCATAGAAGTTACAAGAATTGCTTCTTGCTAATCTCAATAAATGGTAGAGCTGAGATGGTAGGGAGTGGAATTTCATGTATACAGTCATGTTGCATTTTCTATGGTAGTCTCAGAAAGATACTATTTTTTAAAGCTCTCAGGGTGATAGAAGGGATGTTCTATACTGCTTTTGGTCAAGGGTTAAGAACTTTTCCATTATTGAGGATGGTAATGCTTCTCTTCAAACTCCAACTCTAAGGCGCTCTTATCTTATTGCTTAGAGATTTTCTTATGTGAGTTGAGTAATGACTAATAATGATGGTTTAGTGATTATTTCCTCTAATGGTGGTTATGGAGGTTTAATTAGGGATGTTACTAGTTTAGTTCCTGGTGGGTTCACTTCTAATCTTTGCTTACATCCATTACAATAGGAGAACTTTGGGGTGCTTGTCATACCCTTTCTCTTCCTTACTTTGTATTATAATTTTATTATAATACAAATTAAATCAATTACCACAATTGGTTGTGAAATGTAATTTTTGTTTAACTCATTTTAAATTAAAATATTATTAAAGATGAATTAAATTGTCATTAAAATAACTATTTTAATATATATATATATATATGAAGAGAGAGAGAGAGAGAAAAAAAAAATATGACACGTGTAAAATTTTTGTAACATCTTAATAATTATACATAATAACTCCATGAAATGTAGTTATTTATGCCCCATATTTATGCTTCATGGCATGCTTAGTCCTTGTTCTTATGCATATTTGGAAGGTTTTATACTTATATTAGTGAAATTCTATTTTGAAACCTTTCTTTATGTTTTTGAGCAATTTGTACATATTTATTGATTGATTAAGTAGATTTGTAATTATATTTAACTTGGTGCTTTCTCTAATGCAGGAAGGGCTCAAAAGAGACAAATTGATGCAAGTCAAGGCCCAACATTGGAGGAAAAAAGCCAATGAGGCATTTCAGAGCTCCACGTCGCGGCGCAAACATGTGCACGCTGCGGCGTGATGGTTTCAGCCAGTGCAAGTTAGAGAAGAACACGACCTACCACGTGTTCTCGCACACGGGCTCCACACTGCGACGTGGGCTTGTTCACGCTGCGGCGCGTATCGGCGAATTGAGTCTATTTATTCTATTTTTCATGCTCTCTCTCTGGCTCTCTTAGTTTTTTCTCTTAGATTTTAGGTTTTAGGTAGTTTAGGGTTAGAGGTTGCGACTGGGATCTCCATTGGAAGTGGAGATGGAGCTTGGGGAGCTAAGGATGGAAGCTCTCTTAGATTTTCATATTCAATGATGTAGCAGCTGTATTTAGGGATGACTTTGAATCCTTTTTATGAATATTAATGATTTGTTCTTCTCTGAGTTTATGTGAATTTTTTATTTTGTTCAATCATATTGTTCTTAATGCTCTTGAGTGTTTGACCAACATTTAAGTTAATTTGATAAAGTCTAATGAACCTAGACATAGGGATTTGAGTTTGAGATCGTATGTATGATTGATGCATGTTCGATTCTATTCCAATGGCGGGATGAGTTGATTTGCTAATGGGATAGAAATATACCTCTTAGCCATGTATAGCACGTGTTTGAGAATAGACCTTAAAGAGTGGATTTTGTGTTAGCTCTCAAGGACACTTAGTGAATTGGGCAATTGAAACCATGGTTAGATGACCTAAACATAGGCATTTAGCTAATGTAGATTCTCAAGCTAACCTAATCATTACATTCATATTTATGAAGAGGATTGCATGTTGTTGGTTGAAGTAAAGGGTGAAGAAGGATTTCCCTAATCTCTAACCATTATCTTTATTACTTTTTAGTCTTTAGTTTAATTGCTTTCTCCTATTTTTATGTTCTTGAATAGAATTAGGTAAGCTATCGGTTAATACCTAGCATTAGAAATAAACTTATCCTCGTGGAAGCGATATTTGTACTCATCATTTTATTACTTACACGATCCGTGCACTTGCGGTTAGCAAATGGACATACAAGTTTTTTTTGGCCTTAACAAGTTTTTAGCGCCGTTGCCGGGGATAAAACATTATTTCTATATTGCTAATATTGACAATGAGTTTATGTAGTTCTAATTCAAGTTTTGTTTTTAGTTTAATCTAATAAGTCCATTTGGACATGTTTTGGTTCTTAGCTTTTTAAGTCTTTAATTATGTAGTCATAGTGTGATTCTGTGTTTTCTTACGTTTTTGTTGTTTGCACCCTGTTTAATTCATTCAATAAGTCCATTTGGATATGTTAGATCCTTTAACTTTTGTAGTTTTGTTGTTTTTAGTTTTGATGTTGTTATGTATATAGGTAGTTATAGGTTCATTTTGAGTTTCTATTATGTTTTTTATGTACATTATGCAGTTTAAGTATTTGGACAACTTTTGAATGTGCTTGAGGCCAACATGAAGCAGAAATGGCAGCATAAGCCATTTTCCTGCAAAATTCTGCAAGTAAACCTATCACGCCGTGGCACCCGCTTGTTTGAGCCGCAGCACCCATGCACGTTTCTGCAGAATTATGTAGCTTTTTCACTCACGCCGTGGCGCACACTTGTTCAGGCTGCGGCGCAACACCCCTGTCTTTGTATTTTTCTGTTATTTTTTTAGTTTTTCTTTATTTAATAATGCTCAGTTCTAGTTAGGCTGCTATTTTGACTTACTCAAGTATCTTATAGACCATGAACACCAAGAACACACATTCACTTTGGTTTGGGGGAGTATCATTGCATGTTTTTCACCTTTAATGCTTAATGTGTAACATGTTTTGATATTTTAAGTATGTGCTAGTGATAGTCATCATGCTTTCATAATTATATCATGTTTTGGCTATTACTGGTGGGCTGTTGATAAAAGTTTCAATTTTCAACATTCTCTACATGATGTTATGCATGCTTGAATGAAAAATGATGAATCTTTTGAATGCATGATTTGTTGCCATTTGTTAGTGTAGTTTTGGTTGACCAATGATATAAATGCTTGCGATTGTCCTCAATTCTTTTGTTAAACCATTTGCAATATTGAAGCATGCTTAAGCAATCTTGTTTGTTTTTATGCATGATGTGTTTCTCACTTAGATGATTGTTTAACTTTGGAAAGATTTGAGTATTTGTCTAGAGAATGTTTATGAATTGTGCATGGGGATGATTTTTTTTATCCTTGAAATTGTTTTGGAACTCTCTTGAGACGAAATCCTAGATTGTGCATGATTGAGGAAATGATTAGGGCATTGTTTGGACCGGTTGAGCATTTAAGCTTATCCTTACATGATTATATCTTTAGGTCCCCTTTTGAAGCTTTCTAAATGTTTGGCCTTCTATTTTCTTCTTTCACCCTCATATTTCCTATCTTGTAACCATTCTAATGCATGTGAAAGCATTGCAATCTTTTCCTTTCCTTTATGTTTGTTGAGTGCATGTTGTATTATTTCTTCACTTGAGTCCATTGTTTAGGATATTTATGTTGTTCAATACAAAAGTGGCTTGAAAGAACCATTTGTTGTACAAGAATTTGATTTTGTTGAAAAAGAAAAAGAAAAAGAAAAAGAAAAAGAAAAAGAAAAGAAAAGAAAAGAAAAGAAAAGAAAAGAAAAGAAAAGAAAGGAAAATAAAAAAAGCATTGAGTGGTTCTGGATAGTTTTATTTGTTTCATTTTGTATACCCTTGTTGTAGTGACTCAAGTCTTGAAATGTCATGTTATGTTTCTCAATGTTTGTATGTTTTCCATTCCCCTATGTTCTTCACCCCATCACCTTGGCCTTACATTACAAACTATTAAAGTCTCTCTTGATCCTCATTTATGTGTGGTTTACATTAGTAGAGAGAGAGTTGTACTACAATTTTGTGGAATCTTGATTTGTATCCATGTGTAGGTTCATAAACTTATCCGGATGAGCATGATTTGAAAAAGATAAGTTGAGCTTGCATGTTTGTGAGAGATGTCATGTGCATGATTGGAAGCTTGATTGATAGCTTGTTAAGGATTGTGTATGTGATGAGCTTAACTGTGAGGCATGCGCATTCTTTAAGGGCCATTATAATCATTGTGCACTGGTTGTGGTTAAAAGAAAACTGAATTTATCATTGTTGAATGCATGTGAGCATGAATTGTCAAAGTGAGTTTTCATAGTCATAATTTGTGTTGCTCGAGGACTAGCAACATCTTAAGTTTGGGGGTATAATAACTCCATGAAATGTAGTTATTTATGCCCCATATTTGTACTTCATGGCATGCTTAGTCCTTGTTCTTATGCATATTTGGAAGGTTTTATGCTTATATTTGTGGAATTCTATTTTGAGATCTTCCTTTATGTTTTTGAGCAATTTATGCATATTTGTTGATTGATTAAGTAGATTTGCAATTATATTTAACTTGGTGCTTTCTCTAATGCAGAAATGGCTCAAAAGAGACAAATTGATGCAAGCCAAGGCCTAGCATTGGAGGAAAGAAGCCAATGAGGCATTCCAGAGCTCCATGCTGCGATGCAAACATGTGCACGCCGCGACGTGGTGGTTCTAACTAGCGCAAGTCAGAGAAGAACACGGCCTACCACATGTTCTCGCACACGGGCTCCATGCCGCGGCGTGGGCTTGTTCACGCCGCGGCGCGCATCAGCGAACTAAGTCTATTTATTATATTTTTCATGCTCTCTCTCTCTTGCTCTCTCAATTTTTTCTCTTAAGTTTTAGGTTTTAGGTAGTTTAGGGTTAGAGGCTGCGGCTGGGTTCTCCATTGGAAGTGGAGATGGAGCTTGGGGTGCTAAGGATGGAAGCCCTCTTTCTCTTGGAGGAGGATCTAAGTTTCAATGACGAAATCTATAAGCTTTCTCCTTCTCTATTTTTTGTTTTCTCTTTCTCATTTCTTGAACATGTATTTTAATTTGTATTTTCATGTTCAATGATGTAGTAGCTGTATTTAGGGATGACTTTGAATTCTTTTTATGAATATTAATGATTTGTTCTTCTCTAAGTTTGTGTGGATCTTTGATTTTATTTAATCATATTATTCTTAATGATCTTGAGTATTTGGCCAACATTTGAGTTGATTTGATAAAGTCCAATGAACCTAGACATAGGGATTTGGGTTTGAGATCGTATGTATGGCTGATGCATGTTCGATTCTATTCCAATGGCGGGGATGAGTTGATTCGCTAATGGGATAGAAATATACCTTAGTCATGCATAGCACGTGTTTGAGAATAGACCTTAAAGAGTGAATTTTGTGTTAGCTCTCAAGGACACTTAGTGAGTTGGGCAATTGAAACCATGGTTAGATGACCTAGACATAGGCGTTTAGCTAATGTAGATTCTTAAGCTAACCTAATCATTGCATTCATATTTATGAAGAGGATTGCATGTTGTTGGTTGAAGTAGAGGGTGAAGAAGGATTTTCCTAATCTCTAACTATTATCTTTACCGCTTTTTAGTCTTTAATTTAATTGCTTCCCCCTATTTTTATGTTCTTGAATAAAATTAGGTAAGCTATCGGTTAATACCTAACATTGGAAATAAACTTATCCTCGTGGAAATGATATCTGTACTCATCATTTTATTACTTGCGCGACCCGTGCACTTGCGGTTAGCAAATAGGCAAACAAGTTTTTTTGGCCCTAACAATTCCCTATATTATTATATAATTATATCACAAGTAAATTTAAGATCCCTAATAACAAGAGTATACTTCATTTGCTTCCTTTAATCTCAAGGGATTAAAAAAAGCACTAGTGTATAAAATTAAATTTAATCCTTTTAATGAAGATCCTAGGGAGGAGAAATTACTTAGGAAAAGAACCAAAAAGAGTTTATTTGAAAATGTGCTTATTTTAAAATAATAAAATATAGAAAGTTAGTTGAAGAATAACTATGATTTATGAGTTCTTTAAGTGCCATAAACTAGCCTAAAGCTTGAACTACCTTAAGTGGTATATGAGAGAGAGAAAGAGAGAGAGAAAGAGAAGAAATTAATTTAAATAATTAATCAGGATTTTGGGTGAAGTTTTAAAGGGAAGACAAATGTCCCATGCAAAATCTATATAAGACACTTATACATACATAGGCACTCCTAACTTAGTTATACCTTACTTGCCATTAACTGAGACCCTTTTTCCTCACCCTTCTTCATATATTCACACTCACACTAGTTCATAGAAAAGAAGAGAGGAAAGGCAAGAAGGAGGAGTAAAAGAGAAGCAAGAAAATCGTATGAGAGAGGAAAAAGATGGCTTTGCATGTCCGGGCTAAAACCATTGTTTAGCTTCAAGTTAAGAAGCAAAAATGTTCTAGGAAACATGAGCAACTTAAAGAGCTTAGTAAGTTGTGGCGTTGTTGTGGAAATAAGTTTGCCCCAAATGGTTTTATATGTTAAGTTTTGATGATGACAAATACAAGACAAAAGGAATATCTTGCTTATACTCTTTGTTGCATTCTATATAGAGCATATCCATTAATATTTAATAAATATCTTATTTGGATGTGTCTATGAATGTCTTATATGCATGTTAAACTAACTAAAGCTATATATTTATGATTCATGCATATGAAGATATTAAATTATATTTTTGGACTAACTATGCTTGTTTAAGTGAGTGATACTTTATAGGATAGTCCAAGTAACAAGAGTGAGCTTGCAACAAGAAAGCAAAAGATCTCAATTAAGCTCAACACAAAGGAGAATGTGAATGCCTATTTCATGAAGGTATTGATAAACATCAAAGTCATGTCAAAGACCAAGTCCAAAGGAAGATTAAATGGTATAGCTTATAGGACTTAGTGTCTTTATGTACGAAGCCTTATGGATATCTCAAATATGTTTTTACAAATGGTTTTCCTATGCTAAAATACCCAACAAATAAGTTTTGAAAATTTATTTATGGTGGTAGTTCAAATTTATGAAAAATAGCCAAGTTTGAGTTTTGCAAAACTGACCTTTGGTCACTCTTTTAATCATATCTTTCAAAATATTTTGAGTTTTGTTTTGAAATTTCATTTGAAAATAGACTCAAAGATCTTTCCAATGACTAGTCATTTGCTTTAAACGGATAAGAAATGAAGAAGTTATGACCATTTAAAGTCAGTTTTCAAAATCTGAGTGGTTTTTTCGAATAAAGCATATGTTATTCGAATAACACACCACAGAAATCATACCAGAACGAGTTTTTAATGGTTTATTCGAATAACCAAAGGGTTATTCGAATAACATGACCCAGAAAACGTTACTGAACGTGTTTTTAACGTTTTATTCGAATAACTAAACATTTATTCGAATAACCAAATGTTTATTCGAATAAATAGACTTCCAGAAAGGTTTCTCTCAAATGAATTATTTGAATAACTCAGTAGATATTCGAATAATCCTAGTTTTTCAGAACTCTGTTTGTTAAAGAGTTATTCGAATAAATTTAAGGTTATTCGAATAACCCATGTCAGTTTGCTTTTTACGATGGTTTTATGAACAGTGTTATTCGAATAATGGTTTATGCTATTCGAATAACCTCGGGCTTTTACGAATACTGATATGGAAACTAATGGACATTTTCTCATAATAATCATGGATTTAATTACACCCAATGACTATTTTCTATCTGGCTCTATAAATAGAGACCATGGCTCTCATCTGAAATACCTGAGCTATTTGTTTAATTTGCGCTTGCTCTGAAAAATGTGATTTATATTTTACGCTTATTTTCTGTGCTCTTTTTGCTAAAACTTTGAGATATCCTGTGAGAGCCTCTTAGCACTTCAAATTGTATAATTTGCTCTGAGTGAGAGTTTCTATCCATCTATAATTTCTATTCTTCTGTATTGAGGGTGAGGTATCCTTCAAGGTTTGTAAAGGGGGTGAGGTATCCCTCTAAGATTTGTATAAGGGTGAGGTATCCCTGCAGGCTGAGACTTTAGCACAAGGGTAGAGTTTCCCTG
Source organism: Ormosia semicastrata (assembly GCA_029884595.1). Lineage (NCBI taxonomy): Eukaryota > Viridiplantae > Streptophyta > Magnoliopsida > Fabales > Fabaceae > Ormosia > Ormosia semicastrata. The sequence goes on along the minus strand of JAQQTO010000061.1, from coordinate 66,153,920 downwards.
TGTGTGAAAAGTGCTCTTTTATGTAACGGTTGCAAGCACCTATTGAAGCTTGTACATATAGTGGAAAATCTCGAACTGTGCTTCGGGGACTGGACGTAGACCACAAGTGGTTGGTGGTCGAACCAGGATAAATATCGTGCCTGCTCTTCTTCTCTTTATCTCTTTATTTTATGCAATCTTTATTTTATGTAATTTTATATTATTACACATTTATTTATTTGCTATTCTTAAAGCTTTTATTCTTCATCTTGCAATTCTTTCTCTTTTATTTAATAACTTAAATATTTGTATTTATTTTAAGAGCTTTTGTGAAAAGTTTTTAATACCCAATTCACCCCCCTCTTAGGTAATCGTTGCCATGACTAACACTTGTTACGGTTGAGGATTGAAGGAGAAAGGAAGGTGTTGGTCTTGGATAACAATGATTAAAAGAGGATATTTTATTAAAGCCATAACACAACTAGGTAAGTAATCAAGAAACATGAGATGCATGCCTTTTCTTCATTTTCTTGAAGAATATTTTGTTATTATGATGCAATGTGCTAAGAATTTGTGAAATGAGCAAGGATTTCATGAGTTTATATGATTTATCAGATAGTTTCTTGAATTTACTAGTAAATGAGGAAGTGGTCTTGTAAAAGGACCTAACACCTAGTGGCTAGTTAGTAGTGGACGTTAATGTGATGCTAGTGAACTAATTCACATGAATAGAAAATTGCATGTATAGTTTTGATTTTGAATTGAGTTCTTAATATTTTGCATCTAATTATTGTGTAGGAATATGTGTTTTAAATATACTTTCTTGTTGCTTACTGAGAATCAAGTTCTCATGTTGTGGAAATCTCTTTCATGCAACTCAGAATGAAATGGCAGTAGTTCATGGTATGTAGGAGATGCTTCTGAAGTATAAAATATGGAACTTAAACTTCAGTCTATGTGGATATATTGTTTTGGATCTTAAATTCTAATGGAGATAGTTACTTTTGTACTCTTATGATTATATCTTATTTTGGGGAGGTGTTGTGAGTACATCAATTATGAGTGATTGTAAATAAAACTCTGGTTTTATGGTAAATTACTGTGTTGTGAAATCGACAAATGTACCGAATTGCAAAAGTAATAAAAAGTGAGTAAGAGTATCGTCCAATGAGGATTAAGTTATTAATTACCAAATTCACTGAAAGTAACATTATTTAAGCTAACATAGAAAGAGAGTTGATGCAAATTCAATTAAAAAGAAATATAAATAAGCAAAACAATAAATCAAAGGGGCGAAAAATAATGGTATTAAAGTATTAGGGTTCAGACTTCACTTGAACTCTTTAAATGCATATCTAAATATTGGTTTAACTATGTTCTATTCTAATGATTTATGGTCAATTCCCAAAATTAATTAATACCTAATCTATTGGTATATTAATCCTCTTACACTATTTAGAATTAACTAATCCCTTAGTTTAACCCTAAATAGAAATACATTACCATAAACGAGAGAATTAAAAGAAAGACCACATAACCTACAACGTCTATTTCTAGCGATTGCAGAAATTATGGTGTTTATCACATGTTCTAGGTTCATGCAAATTTTCCCAAATCATATAGTAACCCAAAAGATCATTCCCACATTGATCAAGTTTAGAAAAACATTAAGAATAAAGATAAACACGTAAATCATAAAATAGAAACATAAATTAAACCCATAAAAGAAGTTACATCATCAAAGTTCAAGATCCATCATCCTCCTAACAAAGGGAAATTAGTTACACATGGAAAAAGAAGAACACAAAGGGAAGAATATGACAAACTCCATTGTAGAAAGGTGGAAAGATTGAAGAAAATTTTTAATCTTCAAGCCTAATTGCGCCCACACCACATTAGGGTTTGTGCCTCTTGACGGCTACTGCATTTTGTCCAAGTGTGTTCAATTTGGCAAAACTTCTTTTTCTATAAAGAATTCACGTTGTTGTGTACGTGTTTAGCACTCAAGCGCTGGGACACTTAAAGGGAAATTCTCCAGCATGCATTGCGCGCTCAAGCGGCAGGGTCCTGTGCTCAAGCGCTGGACATTGGATGAAAATTCTTTTTTTTCTTGCTTACTCATTCGTCCAATTTTCTTTATGTGTAATTACCTATAAAAACACATAAAAACACATAATAAGAACACAATTTAAAATAATAAAAACATAACAAAGCTTGAGAACAAAACACAATCAAAGTGTGATTGGCATAGACTCAAGAAATGGTTTTGACGATAACAAACAAAGAAAGGAAGGAAAATGCAAAGGACAAATCCCAAAGAGCATCAAGCTTAGAATATACGTAGTTGAAGGATTCACACTAAGCTCATAAAATGATTTCTTACTCAACTTAAATATGTTTGCAAAATCAGGATTTATATTTTTTAAAATGATATTTAAGTTTGACCAAAATGGTTTTGAAAAACCTTTAGTAAATCTTGCTTTCTTGACAAACCAATAACAGGTTAAAATTGCCAAAACAGGAGCACATCAAAGCTATTCCTCTAAGCTCTTAACCGATTAGAAGCTCCCTCTAATCGGTTATTATGCTTCACAGGAGCCAAAAATTATAGCTCCTAACCGATTAGGAAGTCCATCTAATCGGTTATTGTAAATGTCAGGAGCCAAAAATTAAAGCTCCTAACCAATTAAGAACTCCATCTAATCGGTTATTGTAAATGTCAGGAGCCAAAAATTAAAGCTCCTAACCAATTAGGAACTCCATCTAATCGGTTATTTTAAATGTCAGAAGCCAAAATTTAAAGCCCCTAACTGATTAGACACTTCTTGTAATCGGTTAGGAAATGAATCTGGAGTCAAGTTGTGACTCCTAACCGATTAGGAGAAACTTCCTAACTGGTTATATAGGCAACCAGAACATACGTTCAACAGCTCCATTAAGAGCATTTAATGCTTTCAACTAACCCCAACAACTCTTAATTGCTTTTGGCTATAAATTTAAAGTGTTGGGCATTTATGAAAAATAAAAGAAATAATCTAAAAATCATTCCTAAGCATTGAATACTTGATTTTAATATCACTTCAATCATACTCTGTTTTTGAGCTTTAACAGTGTGAATCTTCGATACCCATAAACTTCAATTTGTATTATCCACTCTAGAGAGAGTTTCAATTCTTTTATATCTTGTTCAATCTGTAAAGAGGGTGAGGTATCCCTAAAAGAATTGTAAAGGGTGAGGCATCCTTAGAAAGTAGAGGCTCAAGGACAAAGGGTGAGGTATCCCAAGATGTTGAGTGCTCAAGTTTGTAAAGGTTATCAAGCACCTGTTGAAGCTCGAAGTTATAGTGGAAATCTCTAACTTAAGGACTGGACGTAAGCCACAAGTAGATTGGTGGCTGAACCAGGATAAAGCTTTGTGTTTGTTTTCTCTAAACTCTACTCTTTACTCTGAGCACTATTTTATTGCATTATCTGAATTCTATCTTTCTTGGTTGATTCATTTAAGAGTGAAAAGTCTCTATCTCCTCTATCCATTCATCTCTAACAAACAATAGCTTACGAAAATTAAAAATCAAGGCTTTTGCGAAAGAATTGTGAAAATATCTTGAAAACTCAATTCACCCCTCTTGATTTTTGAGACCACTTGGTAACACAAAGAGATTAAAAGATAATGAAAACCCAAGATTTTGAACCATAAAAATATGAATTTTTACAGGTTCATCACTCCGCCAAACTTAGGCTTTTGCTTGTCCTCAAGAAAAAAAAACAAGACAAAAAGACTAAACAAATAAAAACTCAAAACACATAGACTCAAACATGGCAATACCGGGTATTGAAAATTATTCATATCCTCAGAAACTGCTTCACAATCTAATTTCAAAGTGTCACACATGAACAATGCAATTGTCACATTATCTCTCACATGCAACTCTTATGCATAAATGACTTCTCAAAAACATGAATGAAAGACCCAATCTCCTCATAAAGTACAAGCTCAGATAGGTTTATAAAACTACAAATGCATATCCTCAGAAACTGCTTCACAATCTAATTTCAAAGTGTCGCACATGAACAATCTAATTGCCATATCGTCTCTCACATGCAAATCTTATGCAGAAATGACTTCCCAAAAATATGAATGAAAGACCCAATCTCCTCATAAAGTACAAGCTTAGATAGGTTTATAAAACTGCAAATGCACATCAAACCCACATCCGTAGGGTTGTTCTTCATCTTTCTCTCCACTAATGTAATTAGCATATAACCAAGGATCAAAAGAGTCGTTTCAAAGTTTGTAATGTAAGGCCAAGGGTGAGGGTTAAGAAAAAAAAAGGTAGGATAATGAAAACAAAAGTTGAGATACAAAATCATGCATATTTCAAAATTCAACCCACATAATGTAAAACAAGTACAAAATGGAGCATAAGAATCAACACTTTATTCATCTTTTTTTTTTCTTCTTTTATCTTTTTCAACAACCTCCATGTAACACTCCCTTTAAGGCATCACATTTACTACTTCAACTTACCAAATTAGAACCAAGTTATAAAAATTAATAATATTGTACGTACGTTTTCCAAATATTTTTCTTCGCGGATAAATTTTAAACTAACAAAATAAATAAAACATAAGATATGTTAAACCAAATAATTTACATCATATACATATCCAGTTCTTATTTTTTAACATCCTACTTTTGTTCTTAAAATTTTTTATACAAACACTATAACCAAAACATAAACTAGCCCAATACCAAACATTTAGTCAGAAGGGTACTCATCTGGATCCTCTTCCGGGTCTTTCTCAGATTCCTCAACTGACAACAACCCCGGATGGTTCACAGTGCTATGGACTGGAGTCCATGCAGATGAAACGACTGAGTCATCCGTAGGAGTAACACGATGACTACTCCACGAAAACTCAATAGGCATAACACACCGTAAATGCACAAAAACACTAAAAGAAAATACAAGGACCCCATGATAAGTCCTACTTAGGGTCACAGACACCTCCCCAATATAAACCACCCATTCCTCATCAGCATCATAGCGCAAGGCGTTAGTGCCTCCTCGGAAATGCACTCTCATATAACCAAGAAAACCAGGCCTCGTCACCATCTCAGTACACAAACAAACTAACACAAACAGAAATGAGGTGATCCTTCCTCTTCCTCTTCTTCTTCACACTCTTTATCAAACAAACACATAAACAGAATACATAACAAAGGTGAGATCCCCTACATCAATACCATTATGACAGCATATGAACAACAACAACAATAATACTATTCATTCACAGCATTAATAAACATATTCATGGCATCGTAAAATCATTGCATCAAATAATAGATAATTACTACAACACATATATACCACAACTGTATGATGACTGACTATGCACATGCATAATGAACCAATTTCTTATTCCATAGAGCTAAACTCAATTTCGAAGAGAATGATCTAGAAGATATGTCTGTATATCGGTTGCCTCAACCAAGTGCTATAATTTCTCAATGTGCACGTCATGACTTATACAAGACATTCTATGCCAGATCTTGAATAGAATAGTGCCTGGTCGAGATCGTCAGAGCATTTGCTCAGTCACCACGGCCTAGTGGAGCTACCTACTATCTACTTGTGGAATACTCGTGCTCCTACGCCTCCAAGTTCAACACATGAACTACACTATGTAATTCGCACCTGCACTAAGGTGTAATTCAACTCCTAGGCAACAATAGCCTTAACAGACACCGTCTGTCAAACAATGCATGTTAAATGACTTTATGCATACTATAAGCCACTACCGGCCACAAACACACAGTAATAATTCCGGGTCCAATATATCGGCCCGATAGCAAAACTTGCTATTCCTCTCAATCATGTAGTGTTTTTATCGTGTTTTCACAATCGCGGAAAACTTCTGTTACGTTTTCAAATCGCGTAACATTTTTTTAACATTTTTTCAATCGCGTAAAAATTTTAAAACATTTTCTTAATTGCGTAACAAAAAATCACCATTTTAAAATTGCGTAAAATATTTTCTCAATATTCTAAGTTCAAATTAAAACTTTTCTCATGTAATGTAAAAATTAGACTTAAATTCCAATATTTCCTTATTAAATCACCTTTCAATAATATTTCTAACATTTTTCTAAAAATCTATATTATTTTAATTTTAAATAAAAATCCTTTTCCATTTAACTTATTTATATCATCATAAATAAAATACTTTAAGTCTCCAAATGACTTCTTAGTCCTAATTTCACTATATTGGCCGAAAATCACTTTTTAATTAGTGATAACAATATATTCATTTCCATTTTTATTTCGTAATTCATTAATTAAATTTCTTACCACTAATCCTCTAGGTTAACATTTAATAAAATATTTTACATTGGATTTTCCCTTTGGAGGGCTTGGAGGCCGTGAGCCTCTATGGCCATTGGAGCCAAAAATTGTTTTCCTTTCTAACACTATTATAGCACACAACATACTTTAACATCAAAATTCTACTATAACAAGTTCATGCATAATATCAAAGCAATAAAATCACATAGAACAAATAATTACAAATCACACAATCACACACAAATTTCATGTCCTTCACCACCATAGTTGGTTGATAAGGTTAATCTTCCTCTTACCTTAGATGTAACCTCCTAGCTCCTTGTTGGACTCCTTGTGTCAAACTTTCACCACCAAATTGCTCCTAAAAATTGAAGTAAACACAAACATATTAACATATAAGGTTTGATTAAGATAACCATAGATCAAAGTGTAGTCTTTGAACTTTAAAAATGAAACAAGAATTGAAAAATCAAGAACTTCACCTTAGAACCCCAGAACTTGAATTCAAAAATCAAGCTTGAAAATGGTTGAACTAAGTCTTGATCACAACACCAAAGTTACTTAGAATGGTCTTTAGAATCAAGTAGTAAGGTTGGTTTGAATTATGAAAAGTTGGAGGGTAATTTTTAGCACCTTGGCCGTGGGTTTTGAGTGAAAATGGAAGAGAGAGTTTTTGTGTTTTTGGTTTGGCATGAAAAGATGATAGCTTTGAAATGTGATAGCAAAAAGTGCTTTGGTCTCCTAAAGCCCTTCATGGCCGTGAGTTTGATGGAGAGAAGAAGTGATCTATTTGATCACTTCAACTCCTCACAACCATTGATTAGAATCAAGGGTGGACAATCAAAGCTTCTCCTCCAAGCTTATTTCTCATTGGTTCACCATAAAGGTGTCATAACCATCAACTTTGACTAGCCTAGATATTTTTCAGTAGCTATTACCTAATGGACAAAGGCTACTGCTATTTATTGTCCAATGGATAATAATATTACCCAATGGATAATAGCTTTATCCAATGGATAATAACATTATCCAATGGATAAAAGAATTGAACAAAAACTCAGATAAAGAAAATTTTTGACAACTGTTTCCGGTTTCGGGTTTAGTAAGTTCCCTTGGCCTCGCATTAATAATCCAAAACTTTCTGGTTTAGGAAAAAAATTTGTTTTACCGAGCCCGCCTCAAACAAACATATAGTCCAAAATAATATTAAAATAGTTAAAATAAATTAAAAATTCACAAATATTATAAAACTCATATATATCAAGAAAAATAAAAAATCAGAGTGTTACACTCCACCCCCAAACTTATTTCTTTGCAACACTTTGGGTAGACTTTCTCTTTTTGATTTTTTTCTTCTTTTTTCTTTCTTTCATTCTTTTTTAAAAAATTTTCAACTCCATAAAACTTCATGCACAAAAATAACGAAGGCTTGAATAATAAAATAATACAAGATATGCACTTAAAAAATGTTATGTAAGAGAGGAATTTTTTTTCCATGTGGGTATAGGAAAGGTAAATGTGGGTAAAGAAAAAAAAATAGAGGCCAAGCAATAACAAGGTTGCAAAAGGGATCTAAGGATATACTGTGTTCATAGGTTGACTTGAAAGGCTCAAACAGTCCGAAGAAGACTCTTATCATTTCATTAATCATGCACTGCCTAGGATTCGTCTCAAGAGAGAATCTAACAACTTCTAGATGCAAATCATCCATGTTAGTCATGGCAACCATCACCCAAGAGGGGGGGATGAATTGGGTGATTACAAATTTTTAAAACAACATTAAGAAATTATGTATTTTAATATTTTCAATCAACACATGCAACAGAATAAGTATAACTACTGTAGATTACTCGAAAATAACTTGAGTTATGGGATAAATTAAGCAAATAAATTAGATATCAAGTTCAACTCAAACATATATAATTAAAGTACAAGAAATAAAGGAGTTTGAGTTAAGAAAAGCAAACACAAAATTTATCCTAGTTCAGCCACCAACCACTTGTGGCCTATGTCTAGTCCTCAAGTAACCACTCAAGATTTTTCACTATCAATGCAAGCTTGAACAAGTGCTTGCTACCGTTATAAACTAGAGCACTTCTCACACTTTGGGATACCTCATCCTTGTGCTTAAACCTCAACTTTCAGGGATACCACACCCTTACAATTTCGATGAGTGATACCTCACCCTCGTTATAAAGAATCAAAGAGTAGAAGAAAGAATAAACTCTCTTAAGAGTGTGTATTACAAATTGAAGCACTATGAAGCTTTTTTTAGGATATCTCAAATTTTGGTGAAAAAGAGCACAAAAATTTGGTAAAATATGAATCAGAAATTAAAGCAAGAAAGAATTGTTTCAGATAATTGGGTGTTATTAAAAGATGACCCAAAAACATGTATTTATAGTGTTCTAAGAAAAAGAGCATTTGGGTATCATTTATTTCAACATTAAATGCATAGAAAATAGTCATTGTGTGTTTCTGCTTGTGTTTATTCGAATAACCTGTGTTATTCTAATAAATCCTTTCAAAAGTTACGTTCCTGAACGCCTTTATTCGAATAACATATTTGTTATTCGAATAAACCTTTTAAAGTATAGAAGAATTTAGTTCTGGAGCTTGTTATTCGAATAACCTTTTGGTTATTTGAATAAATATTTTAAAAACACGTTCTGGAACATTTTGAAATGTTTTTATTCGAATAACATATCCTTTATTCGAATAAACTACTCTAGTTTCAAAAACTGACTTTAAATGGTCATAACTTCTTCATTTCTCATCCGTTTAAAGCGAATGACCACTCATTGGAAAGATCTTTGAGTTTATTTTCAAATGTAATAAGTTTCAGAATAGAACTCAAAGTATTTTGAGAGATATGATCAAAAGAGTAACCAAAGGTCAGTTTTGCAAAACTCAAACTTGACTATTTTTCATAAATTTGAACTACCACCATAAATAACTTTTCAAAACTTGTTTGTTAGGTATTTTAGCATGGAAAAACTATTTGTAAAGATTTGAAAACATATTTAAGATATCCAGAAGGCTTCTTACATAAAGACTCTAAGTCCTATAAGCTATACCATTTAATCTTCCTTTGGACTTGGTCTTTGGCTTGATCTTGTCATCATCTTCATGTTTGTTATCATCAAAACATCTATTCATTGTCCAATAGCCAATTACATTCTCTCCTTTTTTTATGATGACACACTATCATTAAGAAAAGAGTTAGTTTAATTAAATTGGAATCCACAAAGTTTTTAGAGAAACTTACTCCCTCTTTTTTTCGTAAGAGGTGATTTATATCAGAGATGTGCATGGCTCTCCCTTACTTTTAGAATCCCATGATCCGTTTTAGTTTTACCTATCTTTTCTAAAAAATATTCTTAAATTGTAAGTACACAATATTTTTCTCCCCCTTTTGTCATGATCAAAAAGATGGGGCAAGAGAAAACATAAAGCTAAAACAAAATATATTGAAGTCCAACAAGATATATTCATTCATAGCAGACTAGAATAGCATCAAAGTCTAATATTATAAATTTAGTAAGATAAACACAATATTCAGCACATCAACCACAAAGAAGTTCAAAGGAACATATATCCATTCCTTGATCAGCCAATTACATTGTATAATCATCAAAATAATCATTTACATTTGCAGTCCAATTACATTTACCAATTTCTTTGTATTCTGTCATATGTTAGCCATGGATCAAGAGAATCATAGATATCAAACATTCACCTTGATGAAATATGCTATAGGGATCAAAGCATGTATAGAACTAACATCATCCACCCTATATGCAATGACAAAAATTAGCAAGTTAGTATCCAATTAGGTACTTTGTCAATGCTAAGCATACTTGTCATGTAAGGAAAGCATCTAATCATTTTAAGATCAATTTATCAATAAGTATCATATACTCCATATAGAATATCACAATAGCTTAGGGATAGAGATACTTATTGAGTTAGACAGAGAGTGATGCTTCGTTAGAATGTTTTTCGTTTATTGGTCCTTTGAGTTTAAGTTCTTTCATTGAGTATTCCATTCCATTGCACTTGAAGAAAATATCCTTTATCTTTCTCTTCATTTGGACTTCATTCAACTCTTCTCATTTATCCATATATGCTTCTATGAAAAAAAATCTGATGGCTATATTTGAAACATATAGAAAGACTTGTAAAGCTAACTTTAAAAGTCGTCTAAAACATAGGTTAGCATCAAATATCATGTAAGTCCATTTATAAGCATAATTTAGATTGATATATAATGTAAAGCATATATCACATTATCAATCATGCAATGTTAGCTCTAACAAGAATGCGTGAAGCACATATGCACTTGAATCCAAAAAAAATAGTTTAAGCATTTTAAGGCATGATTCAAGTTTAGCAAGAAACACTTGATCATCATCAAAACTTATTTAGGTATTTTTAGGCAAATAATGATCATGTAAGACATGTAAAGGCATAAAGGTAACTCTCTATTTCTCCAAATATAACATGATATTCAATTTAAAGCATAAATAAGGATAATAGATTGATATCACCAAAAGTGTACTCTTTGTGTTTTTGTAGGTGATTCCAACTTCCATACCTCAAGGCTCCTTGAGAATGTTGTGGTTCTCTATGCCATCCTTTTATGTTTTCATTACTCTTGGAGAACTTGGACCATTTCAAAAATGTTAACCTTAAGTAGCATAGTTGAGTTTCACTTTAATGCATGCATGAGCTGATAGTCACCCTACAATGAAATTTAGCATACTTTCTTTGGTATCCATCAATTTTGGATCCATAGAGGTTAGTCATTATGCCAAACTCATAACAAATAAGCATTCAAAACAATAAAACAACAAATGAGTTCACAAGGGCAAAATATATCTCATTTCATTGATCAATTTAGCTAAGTACATATAATCATCAAAAGAATAGTCAATTACATTTGGCTAAACATTTGCATTTTAAGTCCAATTAAAAAGAGTTTAACATATACAACAAATTCTTGAGAAATGAAGGGAAAAAATAGCAAAACCTTTCATATAATCTGTGTTTATTTGAATAACAAGTGAGTTATTTGAATAAATGCGTGGTGTATAACACCTCAAAAATTATTTATTTTATCATGAATAATCATTTTATAATATCTATGATTTTTGAGAATTTTTTTGGATTTTTCTAGAAATGTTGAATATTTTAATATATTTCTCATTTTGCGTGAGCATTGAGCGAAAGCCGGGAACACAAAATATTTTTCCTGAGGCTGGTAAACCTTGAACTATGCAAACATCGATGGAGAATCTTACTAAACCCGAGGCTAAGCACAGTTTATGAAGTTTACATTTTACGAGATTTTATCTGATAAATAAATTCACAGAATATTTAATTATCTGAGAGACAATAAAATATTATTTCTGCTAACCATAAATTTTGTCCACTGAGTAATAGCTCTGGTAGATCATTTCTATCTAGTTGCTTTTATGACATCATCTAAGTGACCTCACACTTCACATTATCGAGAAACGTGTAAAACTTTTCAAGAAAGTTTCAAGGGAAACTTCTAGGAAGTTTCCTCCCAACCACTCCACACTCTCTCCTCTCTTTTGTGCTGCATGGTTGGGGGAAGGAAAATCATATTTCACTCTCATTTTCTCCTCTCCCTCACGCACGTCCCTCTCTCTTTCTCTCTTTTCCCACACGGATGCACACATACCATCATTGTTGAGCTTTCAAGTTCCTTGCTCAAGCCAACTAGACCATTGTTTCCCCTCACCATCTCCAAGCTTTCTTCCTTGTGGGACTCCACTTGACTCCTCCATTTTCGTCCTTTGCAGCCCAACTCCAAAGCTTGAAGCTTAGAGGTAAAGCTCTCAACCTTCTTCTCTTTTTCTCCTCATTTTCGTGGCCCTTAGTCACCATTGTGACCAAGGACTCCTCTCTTCAAGTTTTAATGGTTGACTTGGGGAGTTGATCATCTCAGATTCTTCTTGTGGGTGGTGGACGAAAAGATTGAAAGGAGCTCACTTTCCTTGTTGCCTCTTAAGATAAGAAGAATATTATTCTCTTCAACCCATTTTGGTGGTGAGAAACTCTTTGTTGTGTTGATGGGGTGAAACCCATTTATGGGATACCAATTTGTTTGAATGATTTTGGGTTGTATTTTGATTGTTTGGATAGCATGATTTTGATGTATGTTGATGGATTGGTGACTTGGTTGAGCCATAAGTGCTAGTATGATATGATTATGATGTTGTAGTTGAGGTTTGATGGTTTGGTTTAGGTTAAAATGATTTAGAGACTCTGTATTCTGCAAATTTTTGCTTCGTAATCGATTACATGGTTCATGTAATCAATTACAAAGCTTCTGGAACTGCGAAATGTGTTTCTGGACAACTTGTAATTGATTACATGGCTCATGTAATCGATTACAAGGCTTCTGGACAGCTTGTAATCGATTACATGGCTCATGTAATCGATTACAAGGTTTTTGGGCAAGATGTAATCGATTACATCCAGCTTGTAATCGATTACAGGGCTTCTGTTAGGCTTGTAATCGATTACCAAGTCCATGTAATCGATTACCGGGCCCTAAATTTAAGGATTTTAGCTTGAAAATGATGGAATTCGAGTTCTCTAACCCTGATAACTTAAATATAAATCTTAAATCTCGAATAGAATGATTAGTATTTATTAAATTGTGAAAAAGATTATTCATCCTAACAAATTGGACAAATGACTTTATGATTTTATTGAAACATACGCGATTGATTTATGAATTTGAACATCTATGGTGAGCATGATTGAAACATGCATTGAGAAGGATTTTATAAGAAAAGTATGTCATTGTTGGATATACATGAATATGCATTGTGTCATCATGCATTGTGAAAGTCCGGTGGACTATTGTTAAGGCCAAGTTGCCTAGGAGTTGAATCACACCTTTGTGCGGGTGCGAATAGACAAGTGTAGGTCACTTGTTGACCTTGGGGCGTCGGGGCGCGGGTACCTCACAATGGACAGTTGGTAGCTCTTCTGTCCGTAGGGCAGACCGATGCAAATGCACCGATGATTTGGACCGAGACATTGTCCTATATCGAGATCTGTATAGAATGCCTTGTACAATGCCATGATGTACACTTTGATAAATTGAGAATTTTAGCACTTAAAGGCCTTGGCAGCTACGATACAGACATATCTCCTGATCATTCTCTCCGAATGTTTCGTGTCTAGCTCCATAGAGTAGGATTGTTAGTACCATATGCATGTGTATAGCGAGTCGCCATATTAGTTGACATTTACTTATTTATATGATAATTTAATTTGTTATCTTGTTACTATTATAACTGCCTGTAAATGCTAAGTTGTTTATTATCTATGTTTAATACTGATTACTATTTCTGAAATGTCATGGGGGCGTCATGCGCCGTTTTGTTTCTTTACTACCATAATAGGTAATGATGTAGAATATCTTACCTATTTTCTGTATTTTCTGCCATTCTGTTTATATTTATGTTCCATCGAAGACATCGGCAAAGGGGGTGAAGCTCACGAGTTTCCTGGATTTTGGCCTAACTTCGACTAGCACCTGCTTTGGATCATGGCGGCACGTCCACGAGGATTTTTGGGTTATGTGCGTCTGGCCTTTCTCGGAGGTCCAGACTATTGGCACATTAACTACAGTTCAGATCGTTGTGTCTATGTGGGAGACATGACAGTATCGTTGGCTTGGGGGCGTTATGATCCACCCATCTACACCTGCAGTGTCAGATTACATTTAGAGTTTTACATGCCCATTAGGGACATGTGGGATGATCGTTATTACACTCCACAAGAGGATTCATTCCTCTCCACAGCCTAAGCCCCGGTTCGTAATTCAATGGCTCCTATAAGGGTTTCCTCCAATGAGGAAGACCCTGGAGAGGAACCTGAGGAGGATCCTGACACAGTTCCTTCCTTCTCTTCTTAGGGGCTCATTCTGTCGATAGTCACTGATGGCTATTCGTCTTTTGGGGCTTGATATTCTTTTTGGGGGTCTGTATATCATTTTTGGGGGCTTGTAAAGCTTAGGCTTCTTTTTGATGAGCCTTGATGTAATTAATGACTCATAGTTTGTATCTAAACAGTGCCTATATATATGTGATGTATCGTTTGCATGGATATGTGAATTAGTCTTTATATTTTTTCACTTACACTTAAACAAAAAAATATATATACGTACTTGTGAATCTCTTGTAAGGGTTAGTGCATTTGAATATTTCATTGATGAGCAGGTTATTGAATATAAATATGTACATATAATAAAAAGAAGAAAAAAAAATATTCACCATTTTATTTACACAACTATAATCAAATAAGGTTAATTATGATATAACGAACCGGGTCTTAATTTATGTTTTCATTTTCCGCATTGTAATTTGTAATGTGACGTTCCCTCCCAAAAAGGGGCATTACATTAAGTTGGTATCAGAGCCTCGGTTTATGCTTTCTTTGGGTCTTGTGGTTAGGTCTGACTTGTGTGTGCTGTGTGATTCTTTGTGATTGGTATTCCGAAGGGATACATCTAATTCCTCATTATGTGTTTCAGTTAGTATTGCTTGAAAGAACGATATGGCACGAGGCAGAGATATGGCAGCCGCAATAGAGGCGATGCAGCGAATGGCAGAAGTCATTGCGCAACAAATGGAGAGAGCTGCTCAACAGCAAGAAAGAGCTGCTCAACAACTCGAAGCTACGGCTGTAACACCCTTGTGGGGATGTCACATTTATGAATGCAATGAAATAAAATAAAATAAAACTCTTACCCAAGTTGTAAAACATTTGATACTTACATAATATTTGTGGTGATATATTTTTTTTCCTTTTATAATTATAACATTAAATAAAATAACAAAAAACACAAAATATAGCTGAGTAAAACTCACCATAATATACATATGATTCTCTTTTAGTACACACATAATTTACAACTACATGTATTTAATAAAGCAGTAAAGAGTTGACACAAGGCTAAAACATAGTACTGCTCAAGTGCATCTCGAGATATATAACCCTCCGATGGATCATCTTCCAGAACCTCCAGAATAACCATCGAAAAGTTCACATCTAGGAGATCTCACAGCACGACGGACACGAGTCCGAGCTGTCGACTCGCTACTGAGCTCACTAGGCGCATGGAATATTCCCTGCCAATAACGCCTAATAAGCAGAGGTAACTCTAAATGTAAATAAAGCATAGTAGTGAATATGACCTCTCCGTCATACTCTCTACATAGGGACACAGTCAAACGTCCCACATAAGCAACTGTCCCTCGGTCCACATGCATACGCCATGCCTCGGAACCCCTATGAAACTCTAGTCTCACGAACCCGAAGAGTCCTGGCAATGCCATGATCTCAAGATCAGTCTTGACGATCAGTGTGATCTACCGGCTCCTCATCCTCGTATACTTCGCCTGACTGTTGCTCGTCAGGATACTGTACCTCAAGAGGCTGATCCTCTTCTTCCACAAACTCTTTACGGAAACAATATAGTAATATCGAGAAAACATATAGAGAGGTGAGACAATCTACATCACTACCCGCATGGCAATAAAGAAAATGACAGTACAAAATAGTTATCACAACAGTACATACAAATATATCATGCATAATATATCAAGCAATATATAACAATAACACCCACCATTATATCATGCATAAAGCAATAAATCATACAATTTATCACAGATTATGGTAAGCAGTAAAATGCAGGTAATGCATGAACACACACCGACTCGTTCCTACTCCATGGAGCTAAACACGGATATCTGAGAGAATGATTTGATTAGAAACTAATAATACTTTATGGCTGCCCAACCAAACTATTGCACTGTCCAATCTTTGTGTCTATAGTCCACAATCCAAACATCGTGTAGCAGTACACAGTCCAACATCGTGTACCACAGGCATAGTACTTAATAGTCCCCTCAAGATCTCGACTAAGAATAGTGCTTGTCAAGATCATTAGTGTGTTACCCGTTACCACGGCCCAGAGGAGCAACCCACTGTCCGCATGTGGAATTCTCCGCACACTAACGCCTCCAAGTTCATAAATGAACCACACTATGCTTATCACACCAAAACACGGTGTAATTCGCCTCGTCAATCAATCACTAATTATAACCCAAATTGGCACAACACTCTAAGTATGATCTAAAATTATAAATATACCCTTATTATCTAAATTTTACCATAATTACAAAAAATTACCAAAATACCCTTAGTCACAAAATAACAAAGTATAGTACGTCCCACCTGACAGTACTACACTGCAATATGTCTGGGTCCACCACTTTAGCCTGACAGTAAAACTCACAGTATTGTTCAATCGCGTAGGAATTTTATCGCATTTTCACAACCTCATCGTTTTCACAAACGTTTTTAAATCGCGTAAAGATATTTTGACATTTTTAAACATCGTAAAATGTTTTGAAATCATTTTTCTCAATCGCGTAAGATTTTTAATTCATTTTCTTATCCGAATAGCTTAAAATCATCATTTCTGCTACGTGTAAAACTATATCTAGTACTTTTAAAATACGTAGAATATTTTCCTTATGTTCTAAATATAGTATGGAATCTTTTCATTTTATGCGTCTGATTTTAATAAATTTCGGCAGCATTTTGCCTATAAAATCAGTATAAGGTATTTTCAACGTTTTCCTCTAAATATAGTTCATTTTATTTTTACCCAATAATTACGCTTTGAAACTTGCTAACGCGCTTCAAAATTTATAAAATGAGCTTTACGTTAGTATTTTTCTAGCGTTTGTTTTATTTCTTACTTAAACTAAATTTTGCTAAGTTAAATTTCTAGAACTGAATTTATTCCTTTTATTTTTCTTAATGAATCATTGGAATCCATTTGTGTTGTAAATCACTTACCTAACCTATCTTAGCAAATAAAATGGCATGTTGGCCAAATCAAAAATAAAATGGTATTTGATTATACACTAAATGGCATATTGGCCACAATTAACTTAAACCACTTTTAACTTGATTATTTTACCTAGATTCCTTAAATCAGTGATTTAGAAAATTGCTGAGAACATTTTGGTTCTCTATTTTGATGTAAGGCCATGAGCCTCATAATGTGTTCTTTGGAACACTCATGCAAATCGCACATGTTATTTACATCCTACTTTAATAATTATACAGTTATAAGCACATACAATTATTAAATCACATATAATATACATACAATATATTGAAAGTCATAAACATGCATAGCAAAAATAATAAAAGCTATAATCATACATAGCAAAAATAATCACAAATAGGAAAGCATTTTAAACAATCAAAAACAATAAAAACCACAAATAAACCATACAAACCGAATCCTTATGGATTCTACACACAAACACAAATCCATTTTCCCATCACCACTTAGGGTTGATGAGATTAAATCTCCCTCTTACCTCTTGTAGACAATTTAACCGGTTAGTTTTTCTCCTTTCCTTCAAATTTCGTGTGACTCCCAAACAAATCCCTAAAATTCTTAAACAATTAGTAAAAACACATACAAGGTTTATTATTGAAAAACCATGGAACAATCATGGTTAGAAAAATTAAAAATTCAATTTTGAACCATAGAATCAAGACTTACCCTTAAGTAAGTAAGCAAAAGGTTGGATTTTGGACAAGATAGAGTAGGAATTTGGAAAAACTTTGTGAACAAAAAGTGTTTAGAATGGGATTTGGGTTTAGAAAATATGATGAGATGAAATTATGAAGGTTTGGTTGTGTGGGTGTGGGTGTTGGCCGAATTCATGGAGAGAAAAATGAAAGAGAAGTGTTGCTTGGTTTTTGGTATTTTAGAGAGAGAAAATGGATAGCTAAAAGTGATAAGTGTGAAAAATAAAAGTGAAGAGTGAATAGATAGAGCTGCAGCCATGAGTGAGTGTGGGTGAGGTTGAGTGATCAACTTTGCATGGTAAAATATCATAGTGTTCACATGGTTAAGCACATGGCTTATGTTATGTTGGAGCCTTCAAGAACCATGTAGAACCAAGCCAATCCAAGCCTCCTTGCTGCTGCCCAAAACCGTGTGGGTCTTCCTCTTTTTAGTGTCTTAATTGTTCTCCAATTACACCTATTTACATGCTAATTAATTAGGTAATTAGTTAGGTTAATTATCCTAACCAATCATAATTAACATACTAATAATATAACTAATTAATTTAACATATATTAACATATATTATAACCTTTAATCAATATTAGGATATCTAATTAGTATTTAGATTATAATTAATTAAGAACTAAACTAGTTCACTTAGTTTACTAATTAAGTAATTAGATTAGTCAAATTAAGCTTAATTAGGTTACTAACCAAATTCAAGCCTACAATTTTTGACTTAATTCTAACCATTGATTCATCTTTAATTCCTAGCCATAGATCACATCTAAGGTAGATATCAATTGGTCATAAATCTATCATTCTAATCTCACCATTGATTAGATCAACGGCTTAGGTTAAAGGCTTCCTAACTAAGTCTTCATCCAACGGTCCAAATGAAAGTCTATGCTCCCTTCGTTGACCAATTCCTATTGGTTTAGAAAGTCAAGCCACTTTTGTTGACTTGCTCTCATTGGCTAGAATTTGTACAGTCAGTACAGTTGACTGTTTTTCCTAAACGCGGGTCCCACGGTACTTTTAAAGATCTGTGGTCAAATCGAAGCAGATTTTTACTATTTTTGAGACAAGTGGTAGTCTTGTAATATAAAATAATATTATAATAATATAAAATTATTTTATTGCACGCTTAAATCCAAAAAATTACGAGATTAATATATATATCAATCAGAATTGAGTTTAGTAAGATCCCCCAGCTCTAATTAATTAAAATAAGATTTATCCGGTCAGAAAATTATTATTTCCCTAGGTCGGAGCAAATCACATAAAACAGTCAAGTACACTCACAAAACAGTCAAATTAAATTTACTGCTCACAGAATTCACAAAACAGTACATTTCAGGACTATATTGTAATTATCCCAAAAGTTGGGGTGTTACAACTCTCCCCTACTAATAAGAATTTCATCCCCGAAATTCATCATACATCAAACAATTGAGGGTATTGCTCCCTCATTCTATCCTCTAATTCCCATGTAGCATCTCCTATTACATCGTTCCACACTACTTTCACCAGTTCAATCATCTTCCCTCGAAGTTGTTTCACTCTTCTGTCCTCGATTCTAACAAGAAGTGTTTCATACGTCAAATTATCCTTCAGCTGTACTTCATCAGGTTGTATCACATGAGTTGGATCGGGAATGTATTTCCTCAACTGAGACACATGAAATACATTATGGAGATTGGATAGAAAAGGCGGTAAAGCTATTTGGTAAGCTACAGGACCAATCCGACGAATAATCTGATAAGGCCCTATAAACTTAGGTGTAAGCTTCCTTGATTTAAGAACTCTTCCGACACCCGTCATAGGCGTAACTCGTAAGAATACATGATCGCCTTCTTCAAATTCCAGGGGTCGCCTTCGTTTATCAGCATAACTTTTCTGACGGCTCTGAGTCGTTCGCATCTTCTCCTGAATCATCTTCACCTTTTCCGTAGTCTGCTGCACAAGATCAGGACCAATAGTTATACTCTCCCCATCCTGATACCAACACAAAGGTGTTCGGCATCGTCGTCCATAAAGTGCTTCATAGGGTGCCATTCCTATGCTCGAGTGAAAACTATTGTTGTAAGTGAATTCTATCAAAGACAGAAATTCATCCCAACTCCCTTGTTGTTCTAACACACAAGCACGCAACAGATCTTCCAACGACTAAATTGTTCTATCTGTCTGACCATCAATCTGCGGATGATATGCAGAACTCAATGCAGTTTAGTCCCCATAGCTTCTTGCAAACTTTGCCAGAGTCTTGACGTAAACCTCGGATCTCTATCAGAAACTATACTTACAGGCACACCATGTAGTCTAACAATTTCGTCGATATATATCTGGGTTAAGCGTTCCAATGAATACTTAATATTGATTGGCAAGAAATGCGCTGATTTCGTAAGCCTATCAACTATAACCCATATCGAATCATGCCCCTTCCTTGTCCTCGGAAATCCAGTAACGAAATCCATCGAGATACTATCCCACTTCCACTCTGGAATAGTCAAAGGTTGTAACATACCAGCAGGCCTTTGATGTTCCACTTTTTCCTTCTGACAGACAAGACAAGACGTCACACGTTCTGCTACATCTCTCTTCATTCTTGGCCACCAAAACAGTCGCTTCAAGTCTTGATACATCTTCCCCGGATGCATACTCAAATTACTTGTATGAGCTTCATCCAAAATCGCTCTCTTAAGTTCGAGATCATCAGGTATACAAACTCTTCCTTCAAACCTTAGGACTCCATCAGATCCTTCCTCCACCGTCGCTTTATGACCTTGCTTCAACAATTCCTTCTCATTCTGTAAAAACGCATCTTCATCTTGTTTCTCCTTTATTACCTCCAACAAATCATTCAAAACCACCACTCTACTTAGACGAATCTTCCTAGGTACCAATTCTATTGATAACCATAGATCTCTAAATTGATTCATCAGCTCTTCCTCTTTAATCATCATAGCAGAAACGCTAACCACCTTTCTGCTCAAGGCATCTGCCACCACATTCGCTTTTCCTGGATGGTATCGAAGCTGAAAATCATAGTCCTTCAAAAATTCCAACCATCACCTCTGTCTCATATTCAATTCTTTTTTATCAAACAAGTATTTTAAGCTCTTGTGATCATTGAAGACATTGAACATAGCTCCATACAGAAAATGCCTCCACACTTTCAATGCAAAAACTACTACAGCTAGCTCCAAATCGTGCGTTGGGTAGTTCCTCTCATGAACCTTCAACTGTCTTGAAGCATAAGCTACTACATTTCGATCCTGCATCAACACACATCCTAACCCTTGATAAGATGCATCACAATACACCTCAAAAGATTTGTTAGGATCCGGCAAAATTAACACTGGTGCAGTCGTTAATCTTTTTTTCAGCTCTTGAAAACTCGCTTCACGTTCTTTTGTCCAATCAAAAGCTTGGCCCTTCCTCGTAAGTTGTGTAAGTGGTCCAGCTATTTTGGAAAAACCTTCAATAAACCTTCGGTAATATCCGGCTAATCCAACAAAACTTCGAACCTCGGTCACAGTCTTAGGCCTTTCCTACTGTAAAACAGTTTTCACCTTCGATGGGTCTACCGCAATACCTTCCTTAAAAATTATGTGACCTAATAATTGAACTTCTTCCAACCAAAACTCGCACTTTGTCAACTTCGCATACAGCTTCTTCTCCTTCAAAATCTGGAGAACTATACTGAGATGTTCAGCATGCTCTTCTTGACTTTGAGAATAGATCAGAATGTCATCGATAAAAACAACGGCAAATCTGTCTAAATACGGATGAAAAATCCTATTCATATAGTCCATGAATATTGCAGGAGCATTCGTCACTCCGAACGGCATTACTTGATACTCATAATGTCCATAACGAGTTCGGAAAGTTGTTTTAGGTATATCGTCGACCTTGACACAAATCTGATGATAACCTGATCGCAGATCTATCTTAGAGAATACAGCGGCTCCCTTCAATTGATCCATCAAGTCATCAATCCTCGGTAGTGGATATTTATTCTTTATAGTAACCTTGTTCAGCTGTCGATAATCAACACAAAGACGCGAAGTTCCATCATTCTTCTTGACTAGCAGCACTGGTGCTCCCCATGGTGAAACACTAGGTCACACAAACTGCTTCTCCAACAATTCCTCCAATTGCTTCTTCAACTCTGCCAACTCTACCGGCGACATTCGGTACGGTGCAATCGAAATAGGACCTGCTCCTAGTACTAAGTCGATAGAGAATTCAATTTCCCTTTTCGATGGCAAACCAGGTACATCGTCAGGAAAAATCTATGGAAACTCATTGACGACAGGAATAATGCTCACATCCTTCTCACACTTGACTTCCAAAGAAGACAGCAACATAAACCCTTGAGCTCCATCCCTCAACAATGACTTGACCTTAACAGCAGTCAAGAATCCAGAACTTTCTTCCTTAGGAAAAACTATAGTTTTGCTTGCACGGTCTATAAGGATATGGTTAGAAGATAACCAGTCCATTCCTAGTATTATGTCTATCTCAACAAGAGGTAAACAAATCAAGTTGACCAAAAATTTACGATCCTTTATAACAATAGGACAGTTCATACATATCTTGGATGTAACAACAGGCTTAGCAGTTGGTGTAGAAACAATCAATTGAAAACTCAGAGAAGACACAGGCAGTTTCAAACGTTCCACACAATCATATGCAATAAATGAGTGTGTTGCACCCGAATCATATAGCAAAGTCAAGTGATTACCTTCAATGACACCTTCTCCTTGAATAAGATCTTCAGATTGAGAAGCTTCGGTTCCGGTCATCGTATACACTCTCCCTCCAGATCTCGGTTGAGTAGCACGAACATTTCTCACAGCAGGCTTCCTCTCTGACTGAGTGCAATCCCTAGAAACATGTCCAGGTTTTCTGCAGTTGAAACAGATCGTTCCTTTGATCGGGCAATCTGTAGATATATGGCCACTCTTGCCATATTTAAAACATGTCGGTGTAAACGCCACATTCTGACCAGCTCGATTTCCACTAGAACTTCCCCCAACAGATAGACGTTGCGGCTGATTTCCTAACGGTCTCGCATAAGGCTTTCTTTGAAATCGACCACCACTGCTACTACCTCCTCTTTGGAACCTAGTCGGTCCAAAATTACGATTCCTCTGATCTCGGGACGACTCCAACGCTTCCAGTCGTCGACAAGTATCCATCAACACAGGAAACTCCCTCATTCGCATTGGTAGAACTGCACGCCTTAGCTCTAACCTTAACCCATCTTCAAATTTCTGGCACTTCCATACCTCATCTGGTCGGTTTTGGAAATACCTTGAGAATTGCGACAAACTCTCAAACTTTGCAGCATATTCTCCAACAGTCATATTCCCTTGACGTAGACCAAGAAATTCCATCTCCTTGGCATGTCGAGTAGTACTGGGAAAGTACTTCTCCAGAAATACTTCACAAAACACCTCCCAGGTGATCTCGGTTCCTTCAGCTAGCGATAATTGGCGGGTATTTCTCCACCAATTTTCAGCATCTCCTCTCAACATGTACACAGCATAAGTTACCTTCTTATTTTCCGCACACCCCATTCCTTCGAATACTCGCTCCAAGTCTTGAATCCAAAGACTTGCATTCTCCGAGTCAAACTCGCCTCTAAACTATGGCGGATTGTTGCGCCTAAATTCAGATAAATTCAAAGCATCAGCAGTTGCATCTTGATGTTGAGCTGCTCTTTGATTTTGCTGGGTAATCGCTTCCGCCATTTGCTGCATAGCCTCAGCAACAACAATCATTGGGTCTACATTACGTGCCGCATTTGCACGCGTTCCTCTTCCTCCAGACATCTTCTTTCTTCAACAAGACACAACAATGTCAGATGTAACCTTTCGGAAACAAAACACAGAGATTCACACAACACAAGCAAAAATAGACCTAACCACAACCCCAAAAGACTCTAACTTGGGCTCTGATACCAACTAATGTAACACCCTTGTGGGGATGCCACATTTATGAATGCAATGAAATAAAATAAAATAAAACTCTTACCCAAGTTGTAAAACATTTGATACTTACATAATATTTGTGGTGATATATTTTTTTCCTTTTATAATTATAACATTAAATAAAATAACAAGAAACACAAAATATAGCTGAGTAAAATTCACCATAATATACATATGAATCTCTTTTGGTACACACATAATTTACAACTACATGTATTTAATAAAGCAGTAAAGAGTTGACACAAGGCTAAAACATAGTACTGCTCAAGTGCATCTCGAGATATAAAACCCTCCGATGGATCATCTTCCAGAACCTCCAGAATAACCATCGAAAAGTTCACATCTAGGAGATCTCACAGCACGACGGACACGAGTCCGAGCTGTCGACTCGCTACTGAGCTCACTAGGCGCATGGAATATTCCCTGCCAATAACGCCTAATAGGCAGAGGTAACTCTAAATGTAAATAAAGCATAGTAGTGAATATGACCTCTCCATCATACTCTCTACATAGGGACACAGTCAAACGTCCCACATAAGCAACTGTCCCTCGGTCCACATGCATACGCCATGCCTCGGAACCCCCATGAAACTCTAGTCTCACGAACCCGAAGAATCCTGGCAATGCCATGATCTTAAGATCAGTCTTGACGATCAGTGTGATCTACCGGCTCCTCATCCTCGTATACTTCGCCCGACTGTTGCTCGTCATGATACTGTACCTCAAGAGGCTGATCCTCTTCTTCCACAAACTCTTTACGGAAACAATATAGTAATATCGAGAAAACATATAGAGAGGTGAGACAATCTACATCACTACCCGCATGGCAATAAAGAAAACGATAGTACAAAACAGTTATCACAACAGTACATACAAATATATCATGCATAATATATCAAGCAATATATAACAATAACACCCACCATTATATCATGCATAAAGCAATAAATCATACAATTTATCACAGATTATGGTAAGCAGTAAAATGCAGGTAATGCATGAACACACACCGACTCGTTCCTACTCCATGGAGCTAAACACGGATATCTGAGAGAATGATCCGATTAGAAACTAATAATACTTTATGGCTGCCCAACCAAACTATTGCACTGTCCAATCTTTGTGTCTATAGTCCACAAATCCAAACATCATGTAGCGAGTACACAGTCCAACATCGTGTACCACGGGCATAGTACTTAATAGTCCCCTCAAGATCTCGACTAAGAATAGTGCTTGTCAAGATCATTAGTGTGTTGCCCGTTACCACGGCCCAGAGGAGCAACCCACTGTCCGCATGTGGAATTCTCCGCACACTAACGCCTCCAAGTTCATAAATGAACCACACTATGCTTATCACACCAAAACACGGTGTAATTCGCCTCGTCAATCAATCACCAATTATAATCCAAATTGGCACAACACTCTAAGCATGATCTAAAATTACAAAAATAACCTTATTATCCAAATTTTACCATAATTACAAAAAATTACCAAAATACCCTTAGTCACAAAATAACAAAGTATAGTACGTCCCACCTGACAGTACTACACTGCAATATGTCTAGGTCCACCACTTTGGCCCGACAGCAAAACTCACAGTATTGTTCTATCGCGTAGGAATTTTATCGCGTTTTCACAACCTCATCGTTTTCACAAACGTTTTTAAATCTCGTAAAGATATTTTGACATTTTTAAACATCGTAAAATGTTTTGAAATCATTTTCTCAATCGCATAAGATTTTTAATTCATTTTCTTAATCGAATAGCTTAAAATCATCATTTCTGCTATGTGTAAAACTATATCTAGAACTTTTAAAATACGTAGAATATTTTTCTTATGTTCTAAATATAGTATGGAATCTTTTCATTTTATGTGTCTGATTTTAATAAATTTTGGCAGCATTTTGCCTATAAAATCAGTATAAGGTATTTTCAACGTTTTACTCTAAATATAGTTCATTTTAGTTTTACCCGATAATTACGCTTTGAAACTTGCTAACGCGCTTCAAAATTTATAAAATGAGCTTTACGTTAGTATTTTTCTAGCGTCTGTTTTATTTCTTACTTAAACTAAATTTTGCCAAGTTAAATTTCTAGAACTGAATTTATTCCTTTTATTTTTCTTAATGAATCATTGGAATCCATTTATGTTGTAAATCACTTACCTAACCTATCTTAGCAAATAAAATGGCATGTTGGCCAAATCAAAAATAAAATGGTATTTGATTATACACTAAATGGCATATTGGCCACAATTAACTTAAACCACTTTTAACTTGATTATTTTATCTAGATTCCTTAAATCAGTGATTTAGAAAATTACTGAGAACATTTTGGTTCTCTATTTTGATGTAAGGCCGTGAGCCTCATAATGTGTTCTTTGGAACACTCATGCAAATCGCACATGTTATTCACATCCTACTTTAATAATTATACAGTTATAAGCACATACAATTATTAAATCACATATAATATACATACAATATATTGAAAGCCATAAACATGCATAGCAAAAATAATAAAAGCTATAATCATGCATAGCAAAAATAATCACAAATAGGAAAGCATTTTAAACAATCAAAAACAATAAAAACCACAAATAAACCATACAAACCGAATCCTTATGGATTCTACACACAAACACAAATCCATTTTCCCATCACCACTTAGGGTTGATGAGATTAAATCTCCCTCTTACCTCTTGTAGACAATTTAACCGGTTAGTTTTTCTCCTTTCCTTCAAATTTCGTGTGACTCCCAAACAAATCCCTAAAATTCTTAAACAATTAGCAAAAACACATACAAGGTTTATTATTGAAAAACCATGGAACAATCATGGTTAGAAAAATTAAAAATTCAATTTTGAACCATAGAATCAAGACTTACCCTTAAGTAAGTAAGCAAAAGGTTGGATTTTGGACAAGATAGAGTAGAAATTTGGAATAACTTTGTGAACAAAAAGTGCTTAGAATGGGATTTGGGTTTAGGAAATATTATGAGATGAAATTATGAAGGTTTGGTTGTGTGGGTGTGGGTGTTGGCCGAATTCATGGAGAGAAAAATGAAAGAGAAGTGTTGCTTGGTTTTTGGTATTTTAGAGAGAGAAAATGGATAGCTAAAAGTGATAAGTGTGAAAAATAAAAGTGAAGAGTGAATAGATAGAGCTGCAGCCGTGAGTGAGTGTGGGTGAGGTTGAGTGATCTACTTTGCATGGTAAAATATCATAGAGTGTTCACATGGTTAAGCACATGACTTATGTCATGTTGGAGCCTTCAAGAACCATGTAGAACCAAGCCAATCCAAGCCTCCTTGATGCTGCCCAAAACCATGTGGGTCTTCCTCTTTTTAGTGTCTTAATTGTTCTCCAATTACACCTAATTACATGCTAATTAATTAGGTAATTAGTTAGGTTAATTATCCTAACCAATCATAATTAACATACTAATAATATAACTAATTAATTTAACATATATTAACATATATTATAACCTTTAATCAATATTAGGATATCTAATTAGTATTTAGATTATAATTAATTAAGAACTAAACTAGTTCACTTAGTTTACTAATTAAGTAATTAGATTAGTCAAATTAAGCTTAATTAGGTTAGTAACCTAATTCAAGCCTACAATTTTTGACTTAATTCTAACCATTGATTCATCTTTAATTCCTAGCCATAGATCACATCTAAGGTAGATATCAATTAGTCATAAATCTATCATTCTAATCTCACCATTGATTAGATTAACGGCTTAGGTTAAAGGCTTCCTAACTAAGTCTTCATCCAACGGTCCAAATGAAAGTCTATGCTCCCTTCGTTGACCAATTCCTATTGGTTTAGAAAGTCAAGCCACTTTTGTTGACTTGCTCTCATTGGCTAGAATTTGTACAGTCAGCACAGTTGACTGCTTTTCCTAAACGTGGGTCCCACAGTACTTTTAAAGATCTGTGGTCAAATCGAAGCAGATTTTTACTATTTTTGAGACAGTAGGTACTGTAATATAAAATAATATTATAATAATATAAAATTATTTTATTACACAGTTAAATCCAAAAAATTACGAGATTAATATATGTATCAATCAGAATTGGGTTTAGTAAGATTCCCATGCTCCAATTAATGAAAATAAGATTTATCAGGCCAGAAAATTATTATTTCCCTAGGTCGGAGCAAATCACATAAAACAGTCAAGTACACTCACGAAATAGTCAAATTAAATTTACTGCTCACAGAATTCACAAAACAGTACATTTCAGGATTATATTGTAATTATCCCAAAAGTTGGGGTGTTACAACGGCTGATGCGCAAAATTTGGCAGAGTTTTGTCGCCACAACCCTCCTCAATTCAAAGGAGAATTTGATCCGAAAAAAGATAGTTTATGGATCAAGGAGCTAGAGAAAATCTTCCAAGGCATGAACCGTGCCAATGATAAGAAAGTGACTTACGCTGCTTTTATGCTAATTGGTGATCCTGAAGACTGGTGGAATGGAGCACAGAGAGTGCTAGAAGCTGAAGGTCGTGCAATTAATTGGGAGGTATTCAAGAATAAGTTCTTGGACAAATATTTCCCCGCAAGCGCTAGATATGTGAAGGAAATGGAGTTCCTCAACTTGAGGCAAGGGAACTTGTGTGTCGGTGAATACGCCGCAAAGTTCGAAAGCTTATCCAAGTTTTTGACGTATTTCCAGCACCAGACAGACGAGGTGTGGAAATGTCAAAAGTTTGAAGAAGGACTGAGGCTTGAGGTGAAGAGAGCAGTTATCACCTTGAAAACCAACCAATTCTCGAAATTACTAGATACATGTTGCCAAGTGGAAGCTCTAGATCAAGCTCGAGACACAAGAAACTGAAACTTTCGACCTACCAGGTTCCAAAGAGGAGGTGACAACAACACGAACCATTTTTAGAAAAAGCCTTATTCCCGACCATCGGGAAATCAGCGACAAACATCAAGTGAAGGTCCCAGTGGAGGTTCTGGTGGGAACCGAACCGGACCGAATGTGGTATCTTTGCCAAAGTGTATGAAGCGCGGGAAGGATCACCAAACAAGGGATTGTTCCATCAAGGGAATTATCTGCTATCGATATGGAAAGCCTGGACATGTCTCCAGAGATTGCAACCAAGCTAAAGCTGAGCCTTTAGTCAACACTACACGAGCTGCAAAGCCGCAAGTAGGAGGCAGAGTTTACACCATGAGCAGAGCAGAAGCCTCCGAATCCGAAGATCTGATACAGGGAGAAGGTGTCGTAGGAGGTAATCTTTTAACTATACTGTATGACTCTGGGACAACCCACTCTTTCATTTCATATAACTGTGTGCGATGACTTGGTTTACCTGTATCATCCTTATTTTTTGACTTGACTATTTCTACTCCCACTGATAAACCTGTTGTTACTACCAAAGTCTGTTTGAATTGTCCTTTGACTGTTAAAGGTCAAATCTTTTCTGTTGATTTGATCTGTTTACCCCTTTCTCTGTTTACTATCAGCGGTTCATTGAAGGATTCTCCAAAATAGCAGGACCTCTCACTCAGCTCATAAGAAAGAACTAAGCTTTTGAGTGGACTGGTGCTTACGAAGAAGGTTTCCAAGAATTGAAGAGGTGGCTGACTACTTCATTAGTGTTAGTCCTACCTGATCCAAATGAATAGTTTAAAGTGTACTGCGATGCTTAATATCAAGGATTGGGAGCTGTGCTTATGCAGAATAGAAAAGTTGTGGCTTATGCTTCGAGACAGTTGCGAGTGCATGAGAAGAACTATCCAACACATGACTTGGAGTTAGCAGCTGTGGTTTTTGCTTTGAAAATATGGAGACACTTCCTGTACGGGGCGACATTTAACATTTTCAGTGACCACAAGAGCTTGAAGTACTTATATGATCAAAAGGAGTTGAATATGAGACAATGCAGGTGGTTGGAATTCCTGAAGGATTATGATTTTTGACTTCTGTATCACCCTAGAAAGGCAAACGTTGTGGCAGATGCATTGAGTAGGAAGATGCTCAGTATATCAGCTATGATGATCAAGGAAAAAGATCTGATAGAACAGTTCAGGGATGTATGGTCTTTCGTGGAGTTAACACCAGGAAAAATTTACATGAACATGGTTACTATCTCAAACGAATTAATGGAAGACATCCGGGAAAATAAAAAATTAATAAGTTCTTGCAAGAAGAAAGAGAGCTAATGAGGCAAGGTAATGTGACGACATTCGAGGAAGGAACAGATGGGATTCTAAGTTTCTGAGGTAGGGTTTGTATACCCAGGGATCAAGAACTCAGAGAGTATATTCTCGAACATGCTCACACGAGCAAGCTGAATATGTATCCGAGAATAACTAAAATATATCAAGACTTGAAGAAGTTATTTTGATGGCATGGAATGAAGAGCGATATTACCAGATGTGTGTCTTCTTGTCTGGTTTGCCAGAAAGCGAAGGTTGAGCATCAAAGGCTGTCAGGACTATTACAACCTCTATCTATTCTCGAATGGAAGTAGGATAGTATTGCGATTGATTTTATGGTTGGATTGCCGAAGACCAGGAAGGGTTACGACTCGATATGGGTAATCGTTGATCGACTCACAAAGTCAGCATACTTCTTGCCGATCAACATACGATACAATATGGAAAGGTTGACCCAACTGTACATCGGTGAGATTGTTAGGCTACATGGTATGCCTACCAGTATTGTTTCAGATAGGGATCCAAGGTTTACTTCCAAGTTTTGGCAAAGTTTGCAAGAAGCATTGGGAACAAAGCTACAACTGAGTTCTGCTTACCATCCACAAACTGATGGGCAATCAAAAAGGACGATCCAATTGTTCGAGGATTTGCTCAGGGCTTGCACTATAGAATAGACTGGATGTTAGGATGAAGTTCTATGTTGGTAGAGTTCACCTACAAGAACAATTTTCATTCAAGCATAGGGATGGCACCCTATGAAGCTCTGTATGGACGACGGTGCCGAACACCTCTGTGTTGGTACCAAGATGGCGAGCGCCTTACTGTTGGACCTAATATTATATAGCAGACGACTCAAAAAGTCAAAATGATTCAGGAAAAGATGAGGACGGCTCAAAGTCGGAAGAAGAGCTATGCAGACAAAAGGTGAAAGCCTCTTGAGTTTGAGGAAGGCGAGCATGTGTTTTTAAAAGTCACACTAACGACTAGGGTCAGCCGAGTTCTGAAATCTAGAAAACTCACTCTCAAATTCCTTGGACCTTACCAAATTCTTCTCCAGATAGGTCCAGTAACTTACCAGATAACTTTACCCCCTTTTCTTTCAAACCTTCACAATGTCTTTCATGTGTCGCAACTACGGAAATATATTCCTAACCCAAACCATGTCTTAGCACTGGGCACAGTACAATTGAAAGAGAACTTGACCTATGAGGCACCTCTTGTAAAGATTGAAGATAGGAGAGTAAAGCAACTCAGAGGAAAAGAAATCTCATTGGTGAAAGTGATCTAGAACGAAAAGACCGGAGACGCAACGTGAGAATTGGAAGACAAGATGAAGGAGCAACACCCACAACTATTCTAAGGTATGAAAATTTCGAGGATGAAATTCCTTTTTAGAAGGGGAGAGTTGTAACACCCCGAAAGTTATTTATTTTATCATGAATAATCATTTTATAATATCTATGATTTTTGAGAATTTTTATGAATTTTTCTAGAAACATGAAATATTTTAATATATTTCTCATTTTATATGCGTGCTGAGGTGAAGCTGGGAAAAATGAAATATTTTCCCTGAGGTTGGTAAACCTTAAACTGTGAAAACGTCGACGGGAGATCTTACTAAATCTGAGGTTGAGCACAGTTTACGAGGTTTATGTTTTACGAGATTTTATCTGATAAATAAAATAAAGAATATTTAATTATCTGAGAGACAATAAAATATTATTTCTGCTAACCATAAATTTTATCCACTGAGTAATAGCTCTGGTAGATCATTTCTATCTAGTTGCCTTTATGACATCATCTAAGTGACCTCACACTTCACTTTATCGAGAGGCGTGCGAAGCTTCTCAAGGAAGCTTCAAGGGAAACTTCTAGGAAGTTTCCTCCCAACCACTCCACCCTCTCTCCTCTCTTTTGTGCTGCACGGTTTGGGGAAGGAAAATCACATTTCATTCTCTCATTTTCTCCTCTCCCTCATGCACGTCCCTCTCTCTTTCTCTCTTCTCCCACACGACTGCACACACACCACAATTGTTGAGCTTTCAAGTTCCTTGCTCAAGCCAACTAGACCATTGTTTCCCCTCACCATCTCCAAGCTTTCTTCCTTGTGGGACTCCTCTCGACTCCTCCATTTTCGTCCTTTGCAGCCTAGCTCCAAAGCTTGAAGCTTTGAGGTAAAGGTCTCAACCTTCTTCTCTTTTTCTCCTCATTTTCGTGGCCCTTGGTCATCATTGTGACCAAGGACTCCTCTCTTCAAGTTTTAATGGTTGACTTGGGGAGTTGATCATCTCAGATTCTTGTTGTGGGTGGTGAACGAAAAGCTTACAAGGAGCTCACTTTCCTTGTTGCCTCTTAAGGTAAGAGGAAGATTATTCTCTTCAACCCATTTTGGTGGTGAGAAACTCTTTGTTGTGTTAATAGGGTGAAACCCATTTATGGGATACCCATTTGTTTGAATGATTTTGGATTGTGTTTTGATTGTTTGGATAGCATGATTTTGATGTATGTTGATGGATTGGTGACTTGGTTGAGCCATAAGTGCTTGTATGATATGATTATGATGTTGTAGTTGAGGTTTGATGGTTTGGTTTGGGTTAAAATGATTTAGAGACTCTGTTTTCTACAAATTTTCACTTCGTAATCGATTACATGGTTCATGTAATCGATTACAAAGCTTTTGGAACTGCGAAATGTGTTTCTAGATAGCTTGTAATCGATTACATGGCTCATGTAATCGATTACAAGGTTTTTGGGCAAGATGTAATCGATTACATCCAGCTTGTAATCGATTACAGGGCTTCTGTTAGGCTTGTAATCGATTACCAAGTTTATGTAATCGATTACCAGGCCCTAAATTTAAGGACTTTAGCTTGAAAATGATGGAATTAGAGTTCTCTAACCCTAATAACTTAAATACAAATCTTAAATCTCGAATTGAATGATTAGTATTTATTAAATTGTGAAAAAGACTATTCGTCCTAACAAATTGGGCAAATTACTTTATGAATTTATTGAATCAAACGTGATTGATTTATGAATTTGAACATCTATGGTGAGCATGATTAAAACATGCATTGAGAAGGATTTCATAAGAAAAGTATCTCATTGTTGGATATACATGAATATGCATTGAGTCATCATGCATTGTGAAAGTCCGGTGGACTATTGTTAAGGTTAAGTTGCCTAGGAGTTGAATCACACCTTTGTGCAGGTGTGAATAGACAAGTGTAGGTCACTTGTTGACCTTGGGGGCGTCGAGGCGTAGGTACCTCGTAATAGATAGTTGGTAGCTCTTCTGTCCATGGGACAAACCGATGCAAACGCACCGACGATCCAGACCGAGACACTGTCCTATATCAAGATCTGTGTAGAATGTCTTGTACAATGTCATGATGTACACTTTGATAAATTAAGAATTTTAGCACTTGAAGGCCTCAGCAGCCGCGATACAGACATATCTCCTGATCATTCTCTCTGAATATTTCGTGTCTAGCTCCATGGAGTAGGATTGTTGGTACCATATGCATGTGCATAGCGAGTCGCCATATTAGTTGACATTTATTTACTTATATGACAATTTAATTTGTTATCTTGTTACTGTTATAACTTCTTGTAAATGCTAAGTTGTTTATTATCTATTTTTAATGCTGATTACTATTTCTGAAATGTCATGGGGGGCGTCATGCACCGTTTTATTTCTTTACTGCCATAATAGGTAATGATGTAGAATGTCTTACCTCTTTTCTATATTTTCTGCTATTCTGTTTATATTTATGTTCCATCAAAGACGTCGACGAAGGGGGTGAAGCTCATGAGTTTCCCAAATTTTGGCCTGACTTTAACTAGCACCTGCTTTGGATCATGGCGGCACATCCACGAGGATTTTTGGGTTATGTGCGTCTGGCCTTTCTCGGAGGTCTAGACTACTAGCACATTAACTACAGTTCAGATCGTTGTGTCTACGTGGGAGACGTGACGGTATCGCTGGCTTGGGTGCGTTATGATCCGCCCATCTACAATTGCAGCGTCAGATTACATTTAGAGTTTTACATGCCCATTAGGGACATGTAGGGTGATCGTTATTACACTCCACAGGAGGATTCATTCCTCTCCACAGCCCGAGCCCCGGCTCATAATTCGGTGGCTCCTATGAGGGTTTCCTCCGACGAGGAAGACCCTGAGGAGGAACCTGAGGAGGATCCTGACACGGTTCCTTCCCTCTCTTCTTAGGGGCTGATTCTGCCGATAGTCACTGATGGCTATCCATCTTTTGGGGCTTGATATTCTTTTTAGGGGTCTGTATATCATTTTTGAGGGCTTGTAAAGCTTAGGTTTCCTTTTTATGAGCCTTGATGTGATTAATGACTCATAGTCTGTATCTAAATAATGCCTATATATACATATATGTGATGTATCTTTTGCATGGATATGTGGATTAGTCTTTATGTTTTTCCGCTTACACTTAAACAAAAATATATATATACGTACTTGTGAATCTCTTGTAAGGGTTAGGGCATTTGAATATTTCATTGATGAGCAAGTTATTGAATATAAATATGTACATATAATAAAAAGAAGAAAAAAAATTCACCATTTTATTTACACAACTATAATCAAATAAGGTTAATTATGTATAATGAACCGAGTCTTAATTTATGTTTTCATTTTTCGCATTATAATTTGTGATGTGACGTTCTCTCCCAAAAAAGGGTGTTACATGGTAAACCAATGGCTTTTTCTGCCATATGTTATTCGAATAACCAACTGGTTATTCGAATAGATAAGAGAAATTTGGCCTCTAGTAAAGAGTATTATTCGAATAAATAACCTTTTATTCGAACAAGACAGATGCAAAGAGATAATTGATGCAGATACTTTATTCGAATAAACTAGGTTTTATTCGAATAATGTAGACACTAAATGTTGTGAAAAATTGATTTATATATTAGTTTATTCGAATAAAGTTAATTTTATCCAAATAGCATAAAGATGAGACATTTAGACTGTGGTTGCTAGGTTCAGGTTATTCGAATAAATGGAATGTTATTCGAATAACACAGATACACAACACTTTATTTTGAGCAACAGACTTTGTTTATTCGATTAGCCACATGGTTATTCGAATAATATTATCAGAAAAATAATAACATACAAATGCAGGGATACAAAACATACCTAAAGTACATATACCTGGAAAACAAGTTTTGGGATACCTCCAACGCTCAAGTCAGTAATAAATCAAGAGTAATAAATCAATGATAAAGCAATAAACACAAGTATTCAATTATATGTATGGTTGATCAAAAACTCAAGCTCAAGAATATTATCATTAGACATGTCATTTCAAACAAGGAGCATACTTTATCTAGCATAT
This sequence comes from Ormosia semicastrata, assembly GCA_029884595.1. Lineage (NCBI taxonomy): Eukaryota > Viridiplantae > Streptophyta > Magnoliopsida > Fabales > Fabaceae > Ormosia > Ormosia semicastrata. The sequence continues at coordinate 66,118,378 of JAQQTO010000061.1, read as the reverse complement.
TAACATGTAGAAATATTTTCAAATTATAAGGCTAGAAAAGCATAAAACAAGTTTCCACTTATCCAAAAATTGCAAGTCCAAACTTCTTGAAAACAAGGAAAAAAGCTTGAAATTATTTCTGATCTTTGTACTTGGAGCAACCACTTTCAAGATGCCAAAGTTAGCTCTTGGCCTTCAAGTACACTTACAACATATTTCAATTTTTGACTTTTGGTACCCAAATTTTCTTGGGTCCTTGTGTGTTAGTTTTTGACTATTAATCCATTATGCTCTCATAAACATCGATTTTTTTCATAGTATGTAAACTGAGCACAATAAATTAAATAATCAATTACCACTAAGCACATAGCCAATAGCATGCTTATTTTTATGATATATAGACACTTTAAAGCATAGAAAGCATACATAGTCATAGAATACCCTATGATCAAGCAATATGCACAATAGTGAGCAAATGGTGTAATAAGAATGAATATAATCATGTACTAAACATAATATTCAATATTTTATCAAGTACACATGATTCTATCAAACACTTAAGGCCTACAAGGAATATACCTCATATTCATTGTCTTTTTAAGTTCATATCATAAGAGGTAAAAACTTTTGATACATTGGCCATGGTAATCAAAGAAACTTTTTTTCTTACCCATTGCTTCTCTTTTGATGTTTTGATCTTTGCAAGTTCCATATCTTGTACTTGAGAAGCTTTGGTTGAAGTCATCTTCCTTCGTTGACCAAAGATTCTACCATTGGGCTTTGAGAGTATTCTCCTTGATGATTCCTTTTTTTTTTGACCAATTTATCCATCCTTTTGAGAAAATTTCTGCAAAATTAAAGCACTAGGAGGACATTTTGGTACCCACTTCATTTTGAGTCCTTGAATGTTAGTACTAGGGCCTTTAAGATTTTTAGGAACCCATACCATACAATTTCTCATATAAAGATTTCTTCTATAATTGCATAAATGAGAAATATATCCTAGATGACCACAAAAATTACAAACAATTGAATTTAATGATTGTTTGGTCATTTGAATATCATTTTTGAAAAATTTAAGCCTTTTGTTATTTTTATTTTCTAAATTATTTTTTCCATAAGTCTTGCTTGAATTTTCACGTGGAATAACATTAATTTTATTCTCATTAATAAGCATAGAATGTAAGCAATTAGAATCATTTGCTTTGGCAAATTTAAAAAATAAGTCCCCAACTTGATTTTCTAAATCAATACACTTTTCACAAGAAGTTGAGGTTTCACATTTCAAAGGTATTCCCTCATCAAGAAAAATATATTCATTTTTCAAAGTTTCAATTTCATTTTCAATAGAAGAAATGTTTTCCAAATAAGATAAGTTTTTCTTATCTAAATTCAACAAACCTTTATACAATTCATTATATGCACATTGTAACTCATAAAAAGAAGGACTATAATCTAGTTTAGCATTATTTACCTCAAAGTCCTTTTTAGCCATATTGGAAGTAGCATCAATTTCGAGTATACTTGGCTCTTTAAGGGAATTACCTTCTTCCTCATCAATTTTGTTTTGCTTTGCCTTTCTTCAAATTGAGCACCATCGCCACCAAGAGGCATTTGACTCCCTTCAATAGTTTGAACATCTCTTTGAGGATATGTTTCATGACAAGCTTCTTTTAGTGACTTTTGCTCTTCTTACTCTTTATATACAACTTTATACACAAAATCATTGTTAGCAATATAAAGAACATCAAGGGTGTCCAAAATTTCTTTGGCACTAGAATAATTTTTAATTTTAGCATAAACATCATCTTTCAAACTATTTCTTAACATTTGCATTGCTCTAATGTTCAAGGAAAAACATTTCTTATCATAACTATTCCAAGTTTGTTTTGATTTGTAAGTAAATCCATTTTGCAGAACATCCCACAAATCTAAATCAATAGATTGCATATAAAACTCTATTCTAGTTTTCCAATAAACAAATGCACATAATCAAAGAATGGTGGTTTATCAATTTCAAAACCTTCCATTTTAAAAAACTTTCAAGGTTGCCAACAAACAAGGATCTTTAACTCTAAGCGATTAAGCTTTCAACAGAGCACGAAGCTCTGATATCACTTGTTAGTCATGGCAACCATCACCCAAGAGGAGGGGGTGAATTGAGTGATTACAAATTTTTAAAACAACATTAAGAAATTATGCATTTTAATATTTTCAATCAACACGTGCAGCGGAATAAGTATAACTACTGTAGATTACTAAAAAATAACTTGGGTTATGGGATAAATTAAGCAAATAAATTAGATATCAAATTCAACTCAAACATACATAATTAAAGTACAAGAAATAAAGGAGTTTGAGTTAAGAAAAGCAAACACAAAATTTATCCTGATTCAGCCACCAATCACTTGTAGCCTACATCCAGTCCTTAAGTAACCACTCGAGATTTTTTACTATCAATGCAAGTTTGAACAGGTGCTTGCTACCGTTACAAACTAGAGTGTTCCTCATACTTTGGGATACCTCATCCTTGTGCTTGAGCCTCAACTTTCAGGGATACCTCACCCTTACATTTTCTCTTAGGGATACCTCACCCTCATTGCAAAGAATCAAAGAGTAGAAGAAAGAAGAAACTCTCTTAATAGTGTGTATTACAAATTGAAGCAATATGAAGCTTTTTTAGGATATCTCAAATTTTGGCAAAAAAGAGTACATAAATTTAGTAAAATATGAATCACAAATTAAATCAAGAAAGAATTGTTTCAGATAATTGGGTGTTATTAAAAGATGATCCAAAAACATGTATTTACAGTGTTCTAAGTAAAAGAGTCATTGGGTATCATTTATTTCAACATTAAATGCATAGAAAATAGTCGTTGTGTGTTTCTACTTGTGTTTATTCGAATAACCTGTGTGTTATTCGAATAAATCCTTTCAAAAGTTACATTCCTGAACGCCTTTATTTGAATAACATATTTGTTATTCGAATAAACCTTTTAAAGTATAGAAGAATTTGATTTTGGAGCTTGTTATTCGAATAACCCTTTGGTTATTTGAATAAATATTTAAAAAACACGTTCTGGAATGTTTTTATACATTTTTATTCGAATAACATATCCTTTATTTAAATAAACCACTCTGGTTTTGAAAACTGACTTAAAATTATAATAACTTCGTCATTTCTCATCCGTTTAAAGCGAATGGCCACACATTAGAAAGATCTTTGAGTCTATTTTCAAATGGAAAAGCTTCAGAATAGAACTCATAGTATTTTGAAAGATATGATCAAAAGAGTAACCAAAGGTCAGTTTTACAAAAATCAAACTTGACTATTTTTCATAAATTTAAACTGCCACCATAAATAACTTTTCAAAACTTGTTTGTTGGGTATTTTAGCATGGGAAAACCATTTGTAAAGATTTGAAAACATATTTGAGATATCCAGAAGGCTTCTTACATAAAGACCCTAAGTCCTATAAGCTATACTATTTAATCTTCCTTTGGACTTGGTCTTTGGCTTGATCTTGTCATCATCTTCATGTTTGTTATCATCAAAACATCTATTCATTGTCCAATAGCGAATTACAATCCACACACATGCATTCCCATAAACTTTTTCTAAGCTTGACATGCATGCATAATCCAAGGTCTATCAATCATACAAATGGGAAGAGCATCCATACACAATTGAAACAAAAGAGATAAAATAACTCATGGATTCTCATGTGTTATCTCAAGAAAATAGATCAATCCACAATTCAAACAATCATTGGATATTCAATTCAACACACCAGCATGCACATAATGACTTAAAGCACAAAATGGGTGATGATGACAAAATTAAAAAGAACAAATAAATACATAAATACAATATGAGAGAAAGGAAAAGAAAAACTCTATTTGATGGCCGACAACTATATACATCCCCCTACAAAGGCTCCAAACTCTAGGAGGCACCTAGGCCGACTCAACATTACCTTCAAAACAAAAACAGAAAAATGTTAGTCAATAAAATGAAAAAAAAACAAAATAAGAACAAAAATAAAAATAAAAGAGAAAAAGAGAGAAAATTTGGGTTGCCTCCCAAAAAGCGCTTATTTAACGTCATTAGCTCGATGTTGCCTTTTTTACAATTAATCATGGTGGCTTGAAATAAGAGAAACACGATAACACCTTTCATTGTGTAGATTTTTGCCTCCATACTTGGTCACTGGCCTTAAAATCCCCAAAAGCATTTGGAATTTGAACCTGGTTGTTTTGAATACATCTGAGCATGCGAAATCTCATCAGGCCATGGAGGTCTCAATTTTTCAACAGATGACAGATCAAGTTTCAATTTATCAGAAGATTTCGGCCCTTTGTGCAACAAATTCTAAGAACTAGGAGGACCTTTTTCCATTTCCATAATCTTGGAGGTACAAGAATCAACATTAATCGATGGTATAGAGTTCTTACCAGTTGACTCCTTTTGAGCTTTACCTTGAATGCAATTAATAGGAGCATGAAGATCTGATGTTGGGATAGACTTATCAAAAACATTTATAGTCACTTGATCTCTATCCACCCTCAAAATAAGCTTTCCTCTAGGAACATCAATTAATGCTCCTGAAGTTGCTAGGAATGGTCTTCCAAGAATTAACGGGATATTAGCATCCTCGTCCATATCTAAGACCACAAAGTCAACTGGGAAAATAAATTTGTCGACCTTCACTAGCAAATTTTTCATAATATCGTATGGACGTCTGATTGATCGATCTGCTAATTGAAAGGAGACCATTGTAGGCTTCACTTTTTCAATTCCCAGCTTGCGCAAGATTGACAATGGCATCAAATTAATGCTCGCGCCTAAGTCACATAAAGCCTTATCAACATTCAACTTTCTAATAGTGTAAGAGATGCTAAAACTTCCTGGATCCCTTAACTTCATTGGTAGCTTCCATTGAATTGTGGTGTTGCACTCCTCAGTAAATGCTATAGCCTCATATGCTTTTAACTTCCTTTTCTTAGATAACAAATCCTTCATAAATTTGGCATAAGAAGGCATTTGCTTATGTGCTTCTGCAAAGAGAATATTATCTATAACTTCTTGAAAACATCCAGGAACTTTGAATATTGTCTTTCCTGCTTCTCTTGGGTGTTTTTCTTCAAACGATGAGGGAATGAAAGTCTGGCATACAATGAAGGATCAAATAGTTTATTCAACACTGAATCTTTTTTTTCTTCGCACTCTCGGTTGTTCCTCTTTGGCTTTATCCTTCTCAATCTCTTCTTCTAGAGCTTTTTTTTTATCAGGCATTGGAAGATCAATTTCTTCCTTGGCAACATCTTCTTTTAGCTGAGGGCTAACAACTCTTCCACTTCTTAAAGAAATTGTCAGGCACTACTCCTTTGAATTAACCATTGTATCATTTGGTAAGGTGCCTGGAGGTCTCTCGGAGAGCTGTTTTGCTATTTGACTAACTTGATTCTCTAAACTCCGAATATTCGCCCCTTGATTCTGAAAATTAGCCTTTGTTTCCTCCATAAAAGTGAAGGTCTGTTGCATAAAAGAAGAAGTCTGCTGCACGAAAGAAGATGTCTGTTGTGAAAGCTTTTCAAGTGCAATATCAAGAGAAGACTTCTGCTCGGGTTGAGCATTCAGTGGAATTGCTTAATTCTTCCAAGAGAAATTAGGATGATTCCTCCGACTTGAATTATTCATATTAGAATAAAGATTACCTTGGGGTCTTGAAGGATTTTCCATATAATTGACATTTTCTAGACAAATGAAACTAGAGTTGCTTTTCTCACATCCACCATTAGCATGATTGCCTCCATAGAAATTACAAATCAAAACTTGATGGTTCATTGAATTCAGCTGTATATTCCCAACTTGCTTAGTGAGGTTGGCTAACTGCTGCATAATACTTTTATTTTGAGCAAGTAAGGCATTAAGCGTACTAAGCTCCATAACTCTCTATTTAACTACTGCTCTTCCACTAGGCAACTGATATTTATTGGTAGCCATAGTCTCAAACAATTCTTGTGCCTCTTTAGGAGTCTTAGTGTTCAAAGACCCACTTGCAGATGCATCCACCATAAGTCTTGTGGCATGATTCAAACCATTGTAAAAGATCTGCACCTACTGCCAAACTTCAAAAGCATGATGAGGACATTTTCTAAGCTGCTCCTTAAATCTTTCCCATGCTTCGTAGAGAGATTCTCCTTGATTTTGAGTAAAGCAACCAATCTCACTCTTTATCTTCACAAACATTGACGAAGGAAAATACCAAGTGAGGAACTTACTAACCAAATTATCCCAAGTAGAGGTGCATCCTTGAGGCTGGGCTTGTAGCTAGCTCTTGGTTTTATCTCTCAATGAAAATGGAAAAAGTCTTAATCTTATGGCATCATCACTAGCTCCATTATATTTGATAGTATCGCAGAGTAGTAAGAAGTTAGCAATGTGTAAGTTTGAATCTTCTGCTTAACCTCCTCCAAACTGATTCTGCTGCACCAGCTGTAGAAGAGCGGACTTCACCTAGGTGTATTAAGCGAATAGAAGTTCTTTTAATAAGGAGCTCAGCTGGTATGACTAAACTTGTCTAGGGTTTACTTGCATTTATACCTTTGTTATGCTACCTCTAAAATTGTTTAAGCTAGTGGGTTAGAAATGGGAAGTTAAATAGGCCTTGCAAGGTCTGTGGACCAAGGCGTCCAAGACGTTTTGGAGAACTGAATTCTCTTAGGAGAAGAATATCTGGCATAAGTATGGTTCGAGGAGCTGCTTGGAAGTTAAAGACTCGCGAAAGATCGCGCCATAGAAGGCTGGATGAAGGAGCTCAAGTTAGAATCTTTTGGGTTTGATGATTTGGTTTGTCTTGCTGTGTTGTGTGTCTTTTGTGTTTGGTTTTCGGAAGGAGACAATATTGTTTGAAATGGTTACTTCTTGTTTCCATTGTGCTTGACTGTTTGTTTTCAAAGGAAAGGCAATGGCTCGCAGTAAACGTACGCGTAGGAATGTGGAAAGCAATAACAAAGGGGTGGATACGACTGTGGAAGCAATGCGGGGAATGGCTAGTATAGCAGTGCAACTGAGTCAGAGGACCGCACAGCAACACGAGTTAGAAGTCGAGGTTCAGAATTTGTTGGGAGAAAGTCAGTTTTGGAGTAACTTTGAACTACCTAAGTTGCAAAAGAGGAATAATAGAATGATCAATTAGTTCAAGCAAAAATTGTACTCGCGACCACTAGGGAATCAACGACGACGACAACCAACTAGGGGCAATGCTAGTGGTGGCAGACCTAGTCATCTCGTGACACATTTACAGACGTGTAAGAAGTATGGAAAAGATCGCTCAACGAGGGAATGTAAGATTAAGAGGGTAATCTGCTTCAAGTGTGGAAAGGACCACTTAATAAAGGACTGTACAATCGAAGGAATAATTTATTTCAAGTGCGGAAAGCCAGGACATGTGGCGAGAAATTGTACTTTGCATAGGACAAAGCCTTCCATTGGAGATGTATGCACCTCAAAATCTCATGAACAAGGGAGAGTTAATTCTTCCACCTAGACTGAAGACCGAAATGAAGAAGGGGACTGTGCTACAGTAGATAACCTTGTGATTCCATTTTATAATTCTGGGGATAACCCATTTCCTTGTGATATATGATTGTATGAGTCTATTAGGATCTTCTGTATCTTCGTCACCTTTTAAATAAGTTATTTCTATCTCTACTACTAAGAACTTGTTGATGGTAGCCAAGTTGTTTAAATTATTTCTATGACCTGTTAAAGACTAAATCCTTTTGTTGCTCTGATTTGTTTACTTCTTTTACAAATTAGATGTAATGTTAAAAAAAAAGGGGGGATTGGTTATCTTTCAACCATATCCTGTTGAAATATTCCAATGAAAATTTAAGAGTTTGTTTTTGGGATTGGGTTGTCTGTGTATTTACTTCCTTTCGACCTGAATATTACTGTTCTGGTTTACAAGCCTGCTCTCATTACACAAGTTTGTTTAAAACTATCCTATTGTTGTTAGAAATTGAAGCCCTTTTTTCCAATTCAATTAATAGCTTTCTTCATGAATAGGCTTGATCTCAGGAAGGAGATTGGTTGTTTCTAACCAAGTCTCGTTATTCTGTTTCAACAGAAATTTAGCGTCTCTTGGGATAGAAATTTCCTATATTTGAATCCACAAAAACTCATTCCTAGGTTTTATTGGACCATATCATATTCTTCGCTAGACGGGTCCAGTGGTAAACCAAGTGACTTCCCTACTTTTCTTCTAACCCTTATAATGCTTCTAGTGTACTTCAATTGAGAAAAGGTGTTCCCAAACTCAACTCAAACCATAATGCCGAATGCAATGCGATTACATGAGAATTGCCCTGTGAGACATTTCTTGCTAAAGTCAAGGTTAATTAGTTTAATAGATCAACCGAAGGAAGCTGCTATTTTCTCCAAGATCAGCTTGTGTTCTGGACTATCATTGAGTTCGTTTGAAGGTAGAATAATGTTTCCAAGATGGCTTTTCGAACACGTTATAGGCACTACGAGTGTTTGGTAGCGTCGTACCGTGCAACGAACACGTCAGTAACATTCATTGATTTCGTGAATAGGGTCTTCTTCCCTGCTGAAAATAGAATTGTCGTTGTCTTTGCTGGCGACATTCTGATCTATTCTTAACGTTCAGAGGAGCGTACCGAGCCTTTCGTTGTGATTTTTCAAATCCTAAAGAAGGAGAAGAAGATATGCGTGAAGTTGTTCAAGTGCAAATTCTGGTTAGAGACAATTCAACTTTTGGGTCACATGATCTCAAAGGAAAGAGTTGCTATGGATCTGTCGATAGTCGAAGCAGTTCTTTGATGAGAAAGACCGGCGACCTTAATAGAGATTCGTAGCCATATAGGATTAGTTGGTCAATACAGGAGACTCATCCCAGAATTTTCCAATGTGGCAAGACTTCACATCTAACTCATACGAGAGAGTCAAGTTTTGTATGGACCGATGCATACGAAGGAAATTTTTCAAGGGTTGAAGAAACACTCAACTACCTCACCAGTGATGATTCTGCCTAACCTCAACGAACCTTTTGAGATACTTATTAACGCTTTGTGTTAGAATTTAGAACATGAGCTTGTGCGAATAGAAGGAGTAATAGTAGCACATGCTTCGAGATAACTGAAAACATATGAGGAGAGTTACTCTACACAAAAACTCAAAGTTAGCCGTTGGGATTGCGTTAAAGATTTGGAAACATTCTACAAGGAACAATATTCGTATGTATTCAAATATAGATTAAATTTCGAGGACAAAATTTCTTTTTGAAGGGGAGAGTTGTAACATCCCAAAAATTATCTCATTCATCATAAATAGTCATTTTATAATATTTGGGATTTTTAGGAATTTTTCAGGATTTTTCTTGAAACGTTGAATATTTTAATATATTCCTCGTTTTGAATGCGCACTGAGCAGAACTGGTATAACGCTCCAAAAATTATTAGTTTCATCACAAATAGTCATTTTATAATATTTGTGATTTTTGAAAAAAATTTTGTATTTTTTTTAGAAATGTTGAATATTTTAATATATTTCTTATTTTACGTGCACACTGCGCAGAGTCACTGTAACACTCCAAAAATTATTTGTTTCATGATGAATAGGCATTTTCCAATATTTGTGATTTTTTATAATTTTTTTGGAAACGTCGAATATTATAATATATTCCTCATTTTGCGTGCACGTTGAGCGGAGCCAGAAAAATGAAATGTTTTCCCTGAGGCTGGTAAATCTTGAACTATGAAAACGTCAACGGGGGATCTTACTAAATCCGAGGCCGAGCACAGTTTACAAAGTTTACATTTTTCAAGATTTTATCTGATAAATAAAATCTCTGTACGCACTGTTAAATAAAATTTTGCAGTATGCTCTATTATTCGATGGGTAATTATTACCAGCTTGTGTACTATAACAATTATCCATTGGGTAATAGCTTGTAGTAAAATCCTAACCACCTTATTATTTAATTACTATATCACATTATCTTATCCTAATGTAATTTACTTTATGTCTAATCATATCTACTTTTTACAATTTCCCACATGCTAACCCTAAAAGTAAGTGACCACTTTCCTTCCATTCTCCTCTCTCACCACACGACTGAATGCTTCAATTTGGAGCCCAAATTACACTTTAATTAATTAAATCATTATTTCCAATTTCAAACCCTAAAGCACTTTTCACTTTCTACTATCAACTTCTCTCTCTACCTTCTTCTTTCTCAAACTTTTTCCTCCTTCTCTCTAGAGTGAGCTCATGGCCAGCCCTCTTCTCAAGCCTCAACCATCACAAAAATTTAATCTAAATACATTTTCTTAATCTCCTCTACATTCTAAACACATCTCTAGTTGGTGATTTCTTGAAAAGGTTTCATCTTCACCATCTTCTTCTTCAAGCTTCAAGCTTCAAGCTTTTGGGTAAGGTTCTTGGTTCCTCACCCTTTTCTCTTCATTTTCGTGTTCAAGGTCTTCTTGATGACCATTGATCCATTATTTTTCAAGTTTTCTTGTTGATTTAAAGAAGTTGTAATTTTTAGGATTCTTGGAGGTGGAATCCGAATTTCACTTCGAACATTCAGGGAGTTCCATTACTTGTTTTCTCCTCTAGGTAAGAGGGAGACACTCCTCCTCAACCTATATTGGTAGAAAGGAACTTTGGTTTTGTGATTGGTTGTAAGAAACCCTAGTAGGGTTATTCTCTATGTTTGAATGATTTGCATGGTTACATATTGGTTCTAATTTGTTTAAGTTATTTGATTGATTAGTTATGTATATTGGTATACTTGGATGGATTGGAAACCTAAAATGGAAGAAAATGACCTAGATCACCTCTAGGAGGCTCACGGCCTTAGGGCCCAAAATTAGGATTCTTGGTGAAAATTTATAACAAGAGGAAGACATAGCTAATCAAGTGAACAACATGTAATTAATAGGATGAAGATTTGGAATCCTAAGACTTAGTGAGGCTCACGGCCTCTAGGGATTAATAATGGCCTAATCATGTGACTTCATACAACTATGACCTCTAGTTAATCAAGTGATTAAGCAAGTGGATTATGTGATGGAAGGAAATTAATTAGGTAACCAAATAGAACTCTTGGACTTTAAGAACAAATAAGGATGTGTGAGACTTGGTAGGACTTAGAAATAATTCTTTAAGTGAGCATGACTAAGTTTAAAAGTAAGGAACCCAATAATGAAATGAACCCCTCTAGGAAAGAATCTCATAATAATTACTAAATCAAAGTGAAACTTAATTAATTTGGACAATTAGAAATTAATTTAGGATTTCATAAAATGGAAAGAATCAAGAATAGAGTTTTATCCAAAAACTTAGAGTAAATTCTAATTAAAGCAAGACTATGAGTGCAAGTAAGAATGATAAATAATTCAATTTAAATCATTCTAAGGGAATTAGGTTTAAAAATTTAATGATGGACTTATGCAATTAAAATAATAATGATTAAATGAATAATGTGAGAGAATTTTGCTAAAAGAGAAACTTATCGAGGAGAATATAGAAATTTTAGGCATAATTCCATAATGTATCCTAAAGGTGTAATGCATTATTTAAGGACCTAATAATATTTATTGTGGGTTCATGAGTGAATCAAGAATAGGTTGATGCTTACCTTAGCCAAAATTGTGGCATGTTATTGAAAGTATATTATTGATGAATATACATGATATATGCATTGGGTCATCATGCGTCGTTGAAGTCCGATGGACTATTTCTCAAGGCTATGTTGCCTAGGAGTTGAATCACACCTTAGTGCGGGTACGAATAGACTAGTGTAGGTCCTGCTGTTGACCTTGAGAGCGTCGGGGCGTGGGCATCTCACAGCGGGCAGTTGGTAGCCCCTCTGGACCGTGAGACAGACCGATGTAAACGCACCAACGATCCTAACTGAGACACTATCCTATATCGCGATCTTGTGAGAATGCTGCTGTATAGAGCCTTATTGCACAAAAAAATTATTGATTATAATTGCTGAAAGCACTTGGTCCTAGGCGGACGAGATACTGGCATGTCTCCCTGATCATTCTCTTCGATGTTTGTGTCTAGCCCCATGGAGTAGGAATTTGATATCATGTACATGACCATAGTGAGTCAATACATTACTTGACATTTAATTTATATGATAATTAGATCTACTATCTTATTGATGATATACTGCCTGAAATTGTTAAACTGCTTAATATCTGCTTCTTGATATTGTTTATTATTTTTGTTATGTTATGTGGGCGTCCTATGTCGTTTATGTTTCTTACTGCCATAATTGGTAATGAAGTTGGATGTCTCACCTCTTTCTTGTACTGTTCTTGTTGTATGTGATATTTGGTTAAAGACTGTAGAGGGGACGAGATTGTTTTTCCTAGACTTTACTGGGTATTGATCTCTTGCTTTCGAGGATGTCGTCAAGAAGAGGTTCCATTGGGTTCGTTAGGATTGTATTCACCGGTGGCGCCAATGCGTGGAGTGTCGACTAGGCTGGACAGCGTATACGATATATTGGAGACCTGATCTTGACCGTAAGGAGGACCCGCGATGGAGATCCTGTCCTGACATTTACTACTTCGGCACGTCTGGAGTTCACCTTGCTTTTCTAGGAGCTATGGGGTGATCTGATTCACACCCCTTGAGAGGACGAGGATTCCATGGCATCAGCTGCTAGGGCACCTGCTCGTGGGACCGCACTCGGTCCTGTCCTTATATCTTCAGATGAGCCGGGAGAGGATCCCGAGGTGGATCCGATGGAGTGCCCAACTCTTTAGACATGGATGTCTTTATGGGTAGTTTATGTTTCCTTCTGCATTACTTATATTAAGGTGTAATTTGTGTATACCTGCATTCTGAAGTCAAACTTGATGTATTTTATTTTGAGTGGTATGTGAAATGCGTCGTGCTATGCATGCTTTAAATTAATTATCTAGTCCTATGAGCTGTATTTTATTTTTGGCTTGTTGAATTATATGTGCTAATGACGGCCTATTTTATTATTGCATCCGTGGCTCATATTTTTTATATATTCACAATGGTTTAAATTGGATAAATATTGTTTGAAAATTGTAACACGCCAAAATTTAGTATCTGGGGTATAATGACGATTGTGCCGTGGATATTAAATCGAGGGGTGTTACAGAGGGCTTGACTTTGGTTTGAACTGTTAGATGGCAAGACTTGGAGGAGAAGCTTTGTATATCAACCCTTGATCTAATTAATGGTTGTGAGAGCAAACTTAGTAAGGAAGCTTTGGATGTTCACCATTGATCTAATCAATGGTTGTAAAGGCAAGCTTAATGAGGAAGCTTAGGATATCTACCCTAGATTAAATCAATGGTTGAGAATGGTTGAAAATGGTCAAAATTGTCATACTATTCTCTCTCCTACCTCACGGCCATGTAGCTCTCAAATTGGCTAAGTGTTCATTTTCCATTTCATTCAAGAAAACTATCATCTTTTCTCTCAAAAACTACGCACCATTTTCTCTCCTCTAGCTCATAGTTTCCTTCACCCAAAATACATTCCAATCACTCATAAATCAAACAAATCATATCACTTAGTCCTAAACCTCATTCCAAACAACTTTGAAGTTGTAATTAAGCCTTGATTCCATCTTCTTCAAGCTTGATTTTAAGATTCAAGTTCTAGGGTTTCAAGGTAGAAGTCTTGAAACTTGAGTTCTTATTTGATTTTTGAAAATCCTAAGGCCATGTTTGATCCATGGTTGTTTTATTTTGAACTTTGAATGTTAATATATTGTGATTGCTTTGATTTCTAAGAGCTTTTGGTGGAGGAAGTTGAAGCAAAAGATCAAACAAAAAGCTTTGGAAGCTACATATAAGGCAAGCGGGAGATTAACCTCATCAATCATTTGTGGTGGCGAGGGACACGAAATTTGATGTACTTGTGTGATTGTAATTATTTATCCTATGTGATTTATTACTTTGATATTATGCATGAACTTGTTAAAGTAGGATTTTTGATGTTTGAATATGTTGTATGTTATGATTTAAGCTTGAAAGGAAAGAAATTTTGGCTCTAATGGCTAAGTGAGGCTCACGGCCTCCAAGCCTTCCAAGAGGGTTTCTATTTCACAAATGTTTTATTAAATGGTAATCTAGAGGATTAATGATAATAAACCTAATTAAGGATTTATAAAATAAAAATGGAAATGAGTATATTTTATCACTAATTAAGAAATTGATTTTAGGCCACATAGAGGATTTAGGATAAAAATGTAATTTTGAGACTTTAAAATAATTTATTTATGATGATATAAATAAATTAAATGGAAAAAATTTTTTTTATTTAAAATTAAGATAATATGGATTTTTAGAAAAATGGTAGAAATATTGTTTAAAGGGGATTTAATAGGGAAATAATGGAAATATAGTCTAATTTTGATATTAAATAAGAAAAGTTTTTAATTTGAGCTTAGAATATTGAGAAAATATTTTATGCGATTGAAAATACGTAGAAAAACTTCTACACGATTTAAAAATGGTAATTTTTAGTTACGCGATTAAGAAAACATTTTAAAATCCCTACACGATTAAGAAAATGTTGAAAAACTGTTACGCGATTTGAAAACATAACAGAAGTTTTTTGCGATTGTGAAAACACGATAAAAATGCTACGCGATTGAGTGGAACAACAAGTTTTGCTGTCGAGCCAATACAATGGACCCAGATATATCACATTGTGTTTATGGCCAATAGTGGCTTATATTGTGCATTAAGTCATTGGACATGCATTTGTCAAACAAACGGTGTCTGTTGAGGCTATTGTTGCCTAGAAGTTGAATTACACCTAAGTACGGGTGTGAATTGTTGGGAATTTTGCGGATACAACACGCAGCGGAAAACAAGAATTCCCACCGAGGATCCATGCGAAAAAGCCATAATCTGAGTTTTTAAATGATTTACCTCTTGAAGCGTGAATCACTAACACCGTAATAGAAACGATGTCTCTGCGGTATCCACACGAACAGACTCACGAACGTCCAACGTCCGCAAAGAGGAGCCTCACATCTCTCACACAGTGCTAGCTGCGAAGAAAAGAGAAGAAACCTGTCGCTCTCTCACTCACTTTTCTGTAGGTGCGGCTAGGGTTCAGAATTATATCCACTTAGCAACACTCTTAGCAGTACTATTTATAATAGTGACTGCCTTAAGTGAGTGTGAGCAGCAGCAAGGTAAGCTGTGCAACCCTAGACCCATCTGTTATGAGTCTGACCCATATTTGAATCCGAGTCCAACTTGGATCCATTGCTCCAATTTTAGTCTGCTCTATGTGTGTGACCCTGCAGGTTCTTATTACGTTGGCAGTAATATTAAAATCCCATTTGAATATTACAAGCAGTGAGCGGTATCTAGCAACACATCACTGCTACCCAAGTAATAAGAATGTCAGTGATTTGACATAACCTTTTTGTGACCAATGTTTTCGTGTCGTTTAGTCCTTTTGTCAAGATATCTAGATTGAACACAAGGCATGGAATGCGTCACCCTTGTATAGTCCAATCATTCGTTTCTTGATACTCGAGCAGACTTTGTAACAACAAATGAGACCAATATCTCATATTGACTCATTTGAGCATGGCCATGCATTTCGCAGTCTTACTCAATTAGGGGGCACGAAGATATCGCTCCTATTATGTAGGAGTGACAAATCCCATCTAGGTCACTCACATCCCTCTGCATGATTTGCGGTATGTCCAATAACTAACTTTATAATCTCCTTGTTACAGATGACGTTTGATGGCATTAAAACACACAACTCCTCATGTAGGAATCGTAGTGATTTCAGGTCAAAGGACCACAAACACCATTGTCACTATGAGAATCGCTTATGACACTCACGTAACGATCCATGTAGCGTTCTCATGGTGGGTCAGTCCAGTACATCATTACTCTAATATGTACCTATGTGAAGACTTGATATCTCATATCCATGACCCATGAGATGTGGTCATCAGTCTCTGCACATACTAGTCTCAATGTATTATTGTTGTCCTAATTAACAATAATACTTGACTAGGGACATTTAAGAATAGTGTTGTAACCAAAAGGATCTCACGATCAAGTCATCCACTTGATGTCCTATGGCATCAAACTTACTATTCTAAGGACTTTATTATGTTTATCAAAAAGAACACAATAAATGAAATGCCTCATATATAAAATAGCATAATAGAATATATGTAAATACAGAAAATGTATTAGCCTCTAGGGCATACACCAACACGAATTGTGTAGTGTTATTCACTTGTTGAACTAGGAGGCATAGGAGCATAGGAATTCTACAAATGGACAGTAGGTAGCTCCACTGGGCCGTGGTAACTGAGCAATGCTCTGATGATCTTGACTAAACACTATTCTATTCATGATTGGGCGTAGAATGTCGTGTATAATGCCTGATGTGCACTTTGAGAAATTATAGCACTTGGTCTGAGGCGGCCGATATACCAACATATCTTCTGGATCATTCTCTCCAAAATTGTGTTTAGCTCCATGGAGTAGGAAGTTGGTTCATCATACATATGCATAGTCAATTATCATTCTCGCTATGATATATATATATATATATATATATATATATATATATATATATATATATATATATATTATTTAATTATTTGCTATTTGATACTATGATCATATAATGCTATGAATGTATTTGTTAAATGCTGTGTATGAATAGTATGTTATTTTACTGTCTTTTACTACCATAATGGTATTGATGTAGAGGATCTCACCTCTTTGCTATGTTATTCTATTTATTTGTATGATTATTTTAGAGGGTGAAGAAGAAGAGGACGATTCGCCTCATTTCTGTCTGGATTTGTTTGTTTGTTGTTGTTATGGCATCGAGGGGTTTTCAGGGATATGTGAAGGTTTTGTTTAGAGGTGGTATGAACGCCTGACGCTATGATGTTGATGAGAATCGCGTAGTATATATTGGAGTAGTATCTGTGACTGTTAGTAAGACTTTCTATGGGGATCCTATGTTTACTTTTAGCGCTTTTATGTATTTACGTTTTACTATGCCCATAGAGTTTTTGTGGAGTACTCGTCGTGCTACTCCTACGAAGGATTCTGTTGTTTCTTCCGCGCGGACTCCTGTCCGTAGCCCTGCGACCGATCAGGGGCTATTGTCTTCTGAGGAGTTGGAGGAAGATCCGGAGGAGGATCCAGATGAGTACCCTTCTGACTAGATGTGGGTGCTAGGTTAGTTTATATTTAGGCTGTAGTACCTGTATAGTTATTTTGAGAACAAAACTGGATGTTTTAAAGTTTTAGATCTTGGTATGTATGTAATATAAATTATTTTAATTTGGTATATTTTACAATTTATTTAATTGTCAGTTTTAATTATCCGCAAAGAAAAAAATTATTTGAAAAACATATAGTTAATATTAATAATTTTTATAACCTGGTAAAATTTGGTAAGTGAAAATCCGTAAATGTGATGCCCTAAAGGGGGTGTTACACACCACAACAAGAGGAGCAACAATCAAATTGTCTTCCAAGAGAATAGATAAATTCAAGGCACCATTCTCTTGACAAGATTATAGGTGATGTCTCAAAAGGGGTAACTACTAGAAACTCTCTTAGAGATGCATGTCATTACATGGCTTTTGTTTCTTAAGTTGAACCTAAAGACATAGATGAGGCCATTAGTGATGAACATTGGATCTTGGCTATGTAAGAAGAGCTAAACCAATTTGAAAGAAATCAAGTTTGGGAATTAGTTCCAATGTCCAATGATTATACCATAATTGGCACCAAATGGGTCTTTAGGAACAAACTTGATGAAACTGGCCTAATAATAAGAAATAAAGTTAGGTTGGTTACAAAAGGCTATAATCAAGAAGAAGGAATAGATTATGAAGAAACCTATGCACTTGTATTAGATTAGAGGCCATTAGAATGCTACTTGCATTTGCATGCATCATGGATTTAAAACTCTTTCAAATAGATGTTTAAAGTGCTTTTTTAAATGATTTTATATAAGAAGCCGTGTATATGGAACAACCTCCTAGTTTTGAAAATTATGAATTGCCCAACCATGTTTTTAAGTTGAAAAAGGCCTTGTATGACTTAAAAGAAGCTCCTAAAGCTTGGTATGAAAGGTTGAGTAAGTTCCTTTTAGAAAAAAGGCTTTACAAGAGGAAAGGTTGACACTACTTTCTTCATCAAAAAGAAAATGCATGACATTCTCCTTGTGCAAGTATATGTTGATGACATAATTTTTGGTGCTACTAGTGAGTCTCTTTGTAAAGAGTTTGCTAATGCTATGCAAAGTTAGTTTGAAATGCCAATGATGAGTGAACTCAACTTTTTCATTGGACTCTAAATTAAGCAAACAAGGGATGAGACTTTCATAAGTCAATTCAAGTATTGCAAGGAGCTAATTCAAGAAATTTGAAATGAACAATTCTAAGCATATGGACACACCAATGAGCACTTCATGTTATTTGGACAAGGATGAAGGAGGTAAACCCGTAGAAATCACTAAGTATAGAGGTATGATTGGTTTTCTCTTTTATCTTATTGCTAGTAGGCCTGATATTATGTTTAGCATATGCATATGTGCAAGATATCAAGCTAATCATAAAGAATCACCCTCAAGTGCAGTAAAAAGAATAATGAAATACTTAGTAGGCACTTCACAAATGGGATTGTGGTACCCCGAAGGTGCCTCTTGTAGTCTAATCGGTTATTCTGATTCTGATTTTATTGGATGCAAATTGGATAGGAAGAGCACTAGTGGGACATGCTATTTGCTTGGAAGCTCTTTAGTTTCTTGGCATAGCAAGAAATAAAATAGTGTGGCATTGTCTACTGTTGAAGTTGAATATGTTGCAACTAGAAGTTGTTGTGCTCAAATCCTTTGGATGAAGCAACAACTTCTAGACTATGGACTTCAACTTGATCACATCCTTATAAGATGTGATAACACTAATGGAATCAATTTGTCTAAGAATCTCGTCTTGCACTCTAGGACTAAGCACATTGATATAAAGCACCACTTCATAAGAGATCATGTGCAAAAAGGAGAATGGATGCTTGAATTTATTGAAACAAGTAAACAACTTGTAGATATATTTACCAAACCTTTAGCAAAGGAAGCATTATTTTACATTAGAAGAGAACTAGGCATTTTAGATCAATCATGCATCTAATTTGGATAAATACTTTTGTTGCGTAATTCTCTGCACAACTCTTGCTTTGGTTATCCTTTGAATCCAATACTGACTTGAGCATCGGAGGCTCCCCTAAGTTTGTTTTACAGGTGCCCCCATCAGGACTAAGTCCGCCAATTGCTCAAGAAATCATCTGCATAAATGCTAAAGTCTGTTCTTTGAAAAATGGAGTGAATTTCTCAGACTTGTTTGATCTTTGGAGAAAATGGTAAATTTGCAAGAAAAATGGTTTTTTTTAGATCAAAACAAGTCTCCACAAGAAGGAAATTTGGTATGCTAGGCTTTTGGAATTGGTTTGATGAAATTGGGAACTGACCTTCAGCTGTTTGAAGTGAGAAAACTAGTTTTGGAAGGCCGGTAATCGATTACCAAGGCTCTGCCAAGCGTAAAATTGCAAGACAAAATGGTGGTAATCGATTACCACCACTTGGTAATCGATTACCAAGTTCCCAAATTGCAGGTAATCAATTAGCTCCCCCTAGTAATTGATTACCATCCAGAGGTGCGTTCAGCCATTTCTCATGCAAGCCTTCACCTTTCTCTCTCTTGACCCACAACTCTTTTCTCTTAAATCTCTCCATTTCTCCCATTTTCTTCACCAAATCTCATTATTCCACCACTATATCCCTCGAAAATACTGCCTCTACAAAAACCCCAACAAATCTTTCATAAAAAACACTAAATTCACCCACAAAATTCCATAAAACCATACGTCTCACACTCTCTCTAGAATACATGTCGTAACCTTCAAATTTTCCCTAAATCTTTATCGTTTCCTGCCACCGAACACCTTCCCTTCCACCCATTTCACCATATTCCTCTAAATGGATGAATCTTCACGAAGAACAAAGAGACCACAAATAGGGGTGGCTGCTAGGAAGGCTCCCCAAGTTCCACAAGCCACCATTCTAGGGCTAGATCTCTCCACTCACTTTAGCACCTCCAAGCAAGTAGAAATCTTCTGTAAAAATTTTTAACTCCAAATATCCTCCAACCGAGGTACTTGACTACTACTTTTTGTTCACAAGAGCCCTTACAAAGCTTTAGGCTATTGGAAAACCTTGACTTGATTAAATTTGTCAGCATTAGGAGGGATGTTTACCTAGACCTTGTTAGGATTTTTTATGCTAACCTGAAATATTAGAATGCTTGTTTGGTAACAGAGGTAAAGAAGATAAAAATAGTTATTACTCATGCTATCTAGTATAGTTTAACTGGTCTGACGTTTGATGGGGTAAATCTTACTGGCTCTGCTGAAGTCTGGGGTAATGATTATGACCATAAACTACTCTGAACTCTCTTTTAAGGATTGGCTACAGGATTACTAAAAGGATTATGACTAGTGGTCTAACAATGGAAAATAGGGTTCTACACAATGTGTTGGTTAGAGCTTTGGTAGCTAGGAGAGGTAATTATTCCCAAGTTCTGCATAATGATGTGCTCACACTATGGGCACAAAACACTGGAAGACAAATTAATTGGGGTTACTATGTAATTTAGCACATGCTGAAATCTCAAAAGGAGCATTATCCCCTACCCTATGCTATGCTAATAACGAAGATCTTGGAGCTCTTCCATGTTCCCATGGCTAGAAAAGTAAAGGATACTAGCAGTGATAGCCCAAAATCTATTGGTGACCATACTCTACAAAAGCTAAAAAATAAAGAAAATAGTTGATCGATGGTACTACCTACATCATGGAGTCGATGGGAGCATCCCCCGAGGTGATGAGGAAGATACTAAGGACGAAGCACCACTAGCTACCCCAGTAGAGACCACTTTGGATCTTTTGCTCCAAGAGATGCAGTCCTCCGGACCACTATTGATACCTGACTAGATTACCTTAAGGAGTGAGTAACATGCACAGATTAGAATGTAGCTGTCATACGAGCTTTGTTAGAGAGTGGTCAGTTTCGTTGGGATTCCACCTCATCTGCTGCACCTCCTCCTCTGGTACATGCTGAGGATTCTGATGGTGATTGATAACTTTTGGAAATGAAGTTATTTCACTTGATTTTGAATGTATATGAGCATGCTATCCTTAAGTTTTAGAGGCCAAAGGTTCAATTCATGCATGACTTTGATGATTTAAGCTTGTTAACTCAAATGATTGAGAATTGAATCTTTGAGGATTTTATTTAAAGAAATTGGATTGATTATGATTTGATGGACTTTGACATTGTCTTGATGTAGGTATTCAACATGGAAAAGCTTTGGAAGGGCCAAGGAACTCAAAAAGGAGCTCAAATTTAGAAAAAAAAAAAAGCAAAAAAGGAGATGCTGCTGCCAACCCACGCCTAGGCTTGACAAAACCACGCCTAGGCTTGACAAACCCACGCCTAGGCGTGGAAAAACCACGCCTAGGCGTGGAACTCTCAGGTTTTCAGGAATTTCAGACAGAGACACTCACGCCTAGGCGTGGGAAAGTCATGCCTAGGCGTGTCCAGTACCGGACAGCACGTGTTTCATAACCACGCCTAGGCGTGGTAAAAACATGCCTAGGTGTAGTAAAAGCCCTGGTCCGCGAATTTGGCCCTTTTTATCTGATTTTTGAGGGGATTCTGCATATTCTGTCTTGGAACAAAAACCATGAAGTCCAGAGAGCAAGGGAGAAGAGGAGGAACCCATTTGGATTGAAGGTGACTCAAGGGAGAATCAAGATCAAGGAAGAGGATCAAGCTTGGAATCTCTCCATTTTTGTCTATTCTTTCCCTTTACCTCTTGATTTGTAACTTGATGAATCATTTTATTTCATTTGTTTTCTTCTCTTTCATGATGTGTAACTAAACCCTAATCTAGGGGCTCTCTAGGATCTTGCTATGGATTTGATTAATGTGTAATTAGTTGGGTATCCTTTCAATGAAATTGGTTTTGTTCATCTATATCTATGCTTAGTGCTTGTTATTGATTGGCCATCAATTGCATGCTTTTAATATTCCAATTGAACTAGAAATAAGGTGTTGTGAATATGGATATGATATAGTTGATGTATGTTCAATTACATTCTATTGGTATGAGTGTGTTGATTAGCTAATGGGATGGACACATACCCATTAGTCATGCATGGCAAGTGTTTGATAATTGGTCTCAATGAGTGATTCTTATGTTAACTCACATGGACACATAGTGGATTAGCTAGGTTTTACATGGGTAATTGTCCTAGACATAGGCTCTTATCTATTGAAGGTTATCAGCTAACAAATATCATTTCATTGATTGGTGCTTGTTGATTGTAATTATTCATTGAAGTAGCAAGTGAATAGGGACCCCTAGGCTTTAATCATTCTCATCTTCTCTTGTGGAATTGGTGTTTGGTGTTTTCTTATTTTGTTTCTCTAAATTGTTATTTTAATTGCAACATATTCTCCTTCATTTGCTTGGATAAAAATTTGTGAATTTGGGTTAAGTTTAACATTCCTCTAATTATTCAATCCCTTGAGACACAATACTCTAACTCTCCTTTATATTACTTGTCGACCCGTGCGCTTGTGGATTTACGGACCAACAAGTTTTTGGCGCCGTTGCCGGGGATTGATTTTAGATTTTGTGTTATTTCTTACAATTATTCATAATTCTTATTTCAAGTTTCATTTGTTTTGTTTTGTTTTGTTTTTCAGGTACTTAGCTCTTGTATGCGAAGGACTCAAAGTGTATCTGGATTTCCTTACGGTCCTGAGATCGAAAGGACTTTTCATAGATTGCTAAGAGAACGACTAGTACAAGGAAGGCACTTGAATTGGATAGTGACTCGGAGATGGCAGAAGAAGCGAATGCTGAAAGACTCTTGAGAGAGTATGCCACTCCAAATGCTAGGGACATTCGATCTAGCATTAGAAGGCCAGCTGTACAGGCACAAACTTTTGAGATCAAGCCTGCTATTATCCAGATGGTACAGAATAATTTGCAATTTGCGGATCTTCCCCATGAAGATCCTAATGCTCATTTAGCCAACTTCCTGGAGATTTGTGATACTTTCAAGCATCAAGGGATGACTAATGATGCGGCTCGCTTGAGGCTTTTCTCTTTTTCCTTAAGAGATAGGGCCAAGGCATGACTTCAATCATTTCCTGAACATTCCATCACTACTTGGGAAGAGCTAGCTCAGAAGTTTCTGGATCGATTTTTCCCTCCCATGAAGTCAATGAAGTACAGAAATGATATCTTGTCCTTCAGGCAGTTTGAAGGAGAAACATTATATAAGGCTTGGGAGCGCTTTAAGGAGATGTTGAGGAAGTGCCCCCATCATGGCATAGCAAAATGGATGTTGGTCCATACCTTCTATAATAGCTTGACAACATCCATTTGATTTATAATTGATACAGCAGCTGGAGGGACTCTCATGAGCAAGACTGTAGACGCTGCCTACAACCTTTTGGAGGAAATGGCCACTAATAATTATCAGTGGCCAGCAGAGAGGGTTACTCCTAGGAGAGTGGCAGCCGGTATACATGAAGTTGATGCTCTCACATTACTTTCAGCTTAAGTGGCAGCACTATCCAAGAAGTTTGACACCATGACAGTTAATTCAGTGGCGAGTGGAGCTAATATCTCAGCTGAGATTTGTGATCATTGTGGGGACCGTCACTCTACTGCGAGTTGCACAGCTAGCATGGAGAGTGTGTAATATGCCAGTCAGTTCCACCCAAGTAGTCACAACAATGTTTTGGGTAATACTTATAATCTTACTTGGCGAAACCATCCTAATATTTCTTGGGGTGAAAATTCTCAAGGTCCTTCTTCTTCCTATCAGCCTAGAGAAGCACCACGTGCCCCTCCAAGTTTCCAACAACAGAGCTCCCCTCAATCCCAAGGTTTAACTTCAACTTTCAATTTAGAGAAGATGTTTGCTCAGTTCATGACTAGCCAGCAAGAGTATATGACTAAAACTGATTCAAGAATTGCTTCCCATGACGCCTTGATGCGAAGTCAAGCAGCTTTCTTGAGGAATCTTGAGACTCAAGTGGGTCAACTAGCCCAAGCTCTAAACAATAGGTCCCAAGGCACTTTTCCAAGTGACACTATTAATAATCCAAAAGGTTCCCCTCCTGAGCATTACAAGGCCATATCATTGAGGAGTAGGAAGGAAATTGAAGGAAATTCAAAGATCAAGCTACTTGAGAAAGAAGTTGAGGTGGCATAAGATGAAGTGATTTTGAGCAAAGAGGTGGAGAAAAATGAGGAAATTGCAAAAGGGAAGGTTGAAGACAAGAAGAAGGAGGACAAGCCGTATACACCACCTCCACCTTTCCCTAACTGGTTAGCTAAGCAAAAGCTTAATGCTCAATTTCAAAAATTTCTGGAGATTTTCAAGAAACTTCACATTAACATACCATTTGCTGAGGCTTTGGAAAAAATGCCTAGTTATGTGAAGTTTATGAAGGACATCTAGTCCAAGAAGAGAAAGCTTGGTGAGTTTGAAACCGTTGCTCTCACGGAGGAATGTAGTGCTATCTTGCAAAATAAACTTCCTCCCAAGCTCAAAGATCCCGGAAGCTTCACCATTCCTTGCACCATTGGTGAGAAATTCTCTGGTCGGGCATTATGTGATTTAGGGGCCAGTGTAAATCTCATGCCCTTTTCAATATACCAAAGACTAGGTTTAGGGGAGGTAAAGCCGACTTCGGTTACTTTGCAACTAGCTGACCGTTCTCTCAAGTACCCTAAGGGAGTTATAGAAGATGTCTTGGTTAAGGTGGACAAGTTCATTTTCCCAGCTGATTTCATCATCCTGGATATGAAGGAAGATAAAAATGTCCCTCTTATCCTTGGAAGACCGTTCCTTGCAACTGGAGGAACTCTCATTGATGTTCAGAAATGGGAGCTTACCATAAGAGTGCAAGATCAAGAGGTAACCTTTAATATTTTCAAAGCAATGAAATTACCTCAAGATCTTAAAGAATGTTCATATGTGAATGTGCTTGGTAGGACGGGAACTAAAAGAATTGGTGCTAATGTCCCGTGTGACCCTTTTGAAGCTTCTATGCTTTATACATGTGAAAGGGAATATGAAGAATTGAGAGAGCTCAAGTTATTACCATCTCATTTGAGCTATGCCTATCTTGGTGACAAAGCTACATCTCCCAGTTACCATTACAAAGAAAGTCCAGCCTAAGACTATAAACGGGGCACTTCTTGGGAGGCAACCCAAGTTCTTTACCTTATCTTTATTTTTCTTTATTGATGTTTTTACATTCCTAGTTTAGTTATCTACCTGCTTTTGATTTTGTTGAGTTTTTGAATTCTTGTTTACGTTTGATTTTGTTTACCTTATTTTTTTTATGAAGTAGTTTTGATGGATTTGAGAGAGCTTGTTTAGGATTAGTAGGCTGCTTGGAAATTTGCACTAAATTGATGAATGTGCTTGGTGGCATTTTGAATTTGTACATACCAGTATGCTGATTTGAGTATCCGATGATTGTGTGGATCAAAGATGTGCCTCATTGCTTGGGAAATCACATGTAGAAATTCAAATGTTATGCTTACACTTGTTATCATAATTGTGTGTGAGTGTATTTCCCTCTTATATGTGTGGTAGACCTTGGAATATGAATGAAATACATGATTGGAGAAAATTTATGATTGGCATATGTAGATTCAATTTGCTTCTTTGAGGCTTGTCTGATTCCCTTTCGAGGCGAAATCCTAGGCGATGCATTTTTGAGGAAATGACTAGGGCAATTCTTTGGACCGATTGGGCCTTTTCAAGCCAACCTTAACTGAATGAGTTCCCTAGTACCCCCTTTGAAGCCTAGTGTGCATGTGTGTGGCCTAATTTTTCTTTCTTAAAACCCACATTCTCCACCCCTTCACCCTTGCTTGTGTTAAGAAAATTTCTTACCCTCATTACAGGTCCTTTGTTGAACACATGATTGGGCATTTTGTTGGTGTGAGTCAAAGTGTTTTGCATGATACTGGGAAACCAAGATCTATTCGGAACAAACTCTTGTTCAAAATGAGAAAAAAAAGAAAGAAAAAAATTATTTTAAAAAAAGAGAGAAAAATGTGTGAGCTGCACAAAATGCAGTCCCCTTTTGCAAAGAAAATAAACATGTACATATGTTTTTCTAAAAGAAAAAAAAGAAAAAAAATGGAATAAAGAGAGTTGATTTTTCATATTGGATCCTTTTGTACATTTTGCATGCTTGACTTGATTCAATGGAAATATGTGATTATGTGTTTAATATTTGATTTCAAATCCTTCCCTTTCCTTCTTAGCCATTACCCTTAGCCTCACATTACAAGCTTAAAAGACCCTAATGATGTTTGATTTTGTGTTGCTTACATTAGTGGAGAAAGGGATGAAAGACATTCTTTTGAGAGTGCATGTGCATTCTATAAATTCATCCATCTTGCTCTTCAAGATTAGGAAAAGGTCTTAAACACATGAGTTTGGGAAATCATTTATGTACAAAAATTGCATTCAAGGGTAATCATGATAGTTAGAAATTTCTTGCATGTGTGAACCTTGTGTGAGGTTGAGAAGTGATTTCTGAGGGTATGAATGATGATTAGAAGTTGGATATGCTCTAGTTCAATTTGCCCCATGTCTTCTATTCTTTCTATTGGAGTGTATTCCTTCTTCCCTTGCTTGGATTAGTTTGCTCGAGGACTAGCAAATCTTTAGGTTTGGGGGTGTGATAACTTCTGGAAATGAAGTTATTTCACTTGATTTTGAATGTATATGAGCATGCTATCCTTAAGTTTTAGAGGCCAAAGGTTCGATTCATGCATGACTTTGATGATTTAAGCTTGTTAACTCAAATGATTGAGAATTGAATCTTTGAGGATTTTATTTAAAGAAATTGGATAGATTATGATTTGATGGACTTTGACATTGTCTTGATGTAGGTATTCAACATGGAAAAGCTTTGGAAGGGCCAAGGAACTCAAAAAGGAGCTCAAATTTGGAAATAAAAAGTAAAAAAGGAGATGCTGCTGCCAACCCACACCTAGGCTTGACAAAACCACGCCTAGGCTTGACAAACCCGCGTGTCCAGTACCGGACAGCATGTGTTTCATAACCACGCCAAGGCGCGGTAAAAGCCCTGGTCCGGTAATTTGGCCCTTTTTATCTGATTTTTGAGGGGATTCTACATATTCTATCTTGGAACAAAAACCACAAAGTCCAGAGAGCAAGGGAGAAGATGAGGAACCCATTTGGATTGAAGGTGACTAAAGGGAGAATCAAGATCAAGGAAGAGGATCAAGCTTGGAATCTCTCTATTTTTGTCTATTCTTTCCATTTACCTCTTGATTTGTAACTTGATGAATCCTTTTATTTCATTTGTTTTCTTCTCTTTCATGATGTGTAACTAAACCCTAATCTAGGGGCTCTCTAGGATCTTGCTATGGATTTGATTAATGTGTAATTAGTTGGGTATCCTTTCAATGAAATTGGTTTTGTTCATCCATATCTATGCTTAGTGCTTGTTATTGATTGGCCATCAATTGCATGTTTTTAATATTCCAATTGAACAAGAAATAAGGTGTTGTGAATATGGATATGATATAGTTGATGTATGTTCAATTACATTCTATTGGTATGAGTGTGTTGATTAGCTAATGGGATGGACACATACCCATTAGTCATGCATGGCAAGTGTTTGACAATTGGTCTCAATGAGTGATTCTTATGTTAACTCACATGGACACATAGTGGATTAGCTAGGTTTTGCATGGGTAATTGTCCTAGACATAGGCTCTTATCTATTGAAGGTTATCAGCTAACAAATATCATTTCATTGATTGGTGCTTGTTGATTGCAATTATTCATTGAAGTAGCAAGTGAATAGGGACCCCTAGGCTTTAATCATTCTCATCTTCTCTTGTGGAATTAGTGTTTGGTGTTTTCTTATTTTGTTTCTCTAAATTGTTATTTTAATTGCAACACATTCTCCTTCATTTGCTTGGATAAAAATTTGTGAATTTTGGTTAAATTTAACATTCCTCTAATTATTCAATCCCTAGGGACACGATACTCTAACTCTCCTTTATATTACTTGTCGACCCGTGCGCTTGCGGATTTACGGACTAACAGTGATGATGATGATGTGGAGCATGGTGATGATGTTAATGCTGAGGATGACAGTGGGGAGACTGACTGATGACAAGGCTTAATCATGATCATCTTTCTTCTATCTTATTTGTTATCTAACCCCTTAGCATCTTGACATTACTTTTGGATTATAACTTTAATATTTATATGAGCTAATTAATCTTATGACTCTTGTTGCTTTTAAGCTAATCATATATAAGTTGTTGGTTAATCTGTTTTGATGACTAGTTATATGAGTTGATAATGTGAATGTTGCTGGTTAGTATAAATACTCAATGTTATTTTGCATGCTGTTGGTATTATTGAATGCTTTTGTTGATATATCTTTTTTATAATGCCAAAAAGGGGAGAGTATGGATTGCATGAGTAAGGGGGAGTTTTGCATGAAATTTTTTTTGTCATTGAACTTTTCTTAAGTTTTTTAAGGTTAAATCTCATGCATGGATTAAGGGGGAGAGTTGCACTTTAATCTCTGATAGTTTTATATAAATGCTACTTTCTGCCTATTTTGCTTTGTCATCATAAAAAAGGGTGAAAATGTGAATGTTTATGTCATGAAGATCATGAAGGTTTTGATGATAACAAAGCCTAGCTAAAGACCAAATCCAAAGGAAGCTAAAATGGTATAGTTTATAGGACTTAAGGTCATTATGTGAGAAGCTCTCTAAAATATCTCAAAATGTTTTACAATATTTTCTTAAATAGTTCTCTTGAAAACTATTTTAGGTGGTGGGTTTTTTTACAAACAAATGATGTTTTAATCTTGGATCATGAAAATTTGTTCAAATCTTTTTAAAATTCAAGTGTTCTAAGTTGAAACTGTTTACCAAACTTAATTGGGCTAAAAAATAGGTTCTAGGATGATTGTAATCACATCTAATGGCTTAGTAATCAATTAACAACATTTTTGAAAGTTAGTAATCGATTACCAAGACCTGGTAATTGGTAGGCTTGGTAATCAATTACTAAGCTATGGTAATCAATTACCACACCAAATAGAACCTTGGCAATCGATTACCATATACTGGTAGTTGATTACCATTGCCCAAAAAAGCCCTGAACACATTTTGAACACTTGATAATCGATTACTATATGTTGGTAATCGATTACCATAAGTCTGAAACTAGCAACAACTAGTTTCAGAGCATTTAATACTTGGGTAAATGCCCCCTAACGGATCTTTTTCATTGAGGACTACAAATTTAAGTCTTGGGGCACCTATTATAGCTACCTAACACTATGAAAAACATCTCCCAAGCATTTAATCCATGTATCATTAATTGTGCTCTATTTTGAGAAATTACTTGAGATATCTTGAGAGCTTTATTAGATCTTCAATTTGTATATGTGCTCATTGAGTGAGCTAAATTCATTTATATTCATTTGTAAACTCTTGAGATGGTGGAGGATCCCTTGAGAAACTAAGAGGCTTCTGCACAAGAAGTGGATGATCCTTGAAGTGTAGGAAGAGCTCACATATTGTAAAAGGTTTGTCAAGCACCTTGTGAAACTTGATTATAGTGGAAACTCCTGGGTGGATGATCCTAGGAACTGGACGTAGATTGTGACATTCTCTCTAACCTAATGAACTTAATCAGGGTTATAGTAGCTCAATAAAATTGATAGAAGTTATCTGATAATTTTGATAATGATTTGAGATTGATTTGAACATAAATCTATAACACTAAAGTTGAGATATAACTCAGAATTTAGCTTAATAGCTACGAAGATAGAAATAAAAATGGAACATTTATTTCTAAATTTTAGAGGATGAAAATGGGTACGTGAAAGCGTCTTAGTTCAATTCCATAAAGTTTAACTTAACCTATGGATGAACAATGAAGCTTAGAGACTAATACTGTTGGTGTATTCCCTAGAGGCTGATACATTTTATTTGTATTTACATACATTCTATAATGCTAATTTTAATATATGAGGTATTTCATTTATTGTGTTCTTTTTAATAAACATAATAAAGTCCTTAGAATAATAAGTTTGATGCCATAGGACATCAAATGGTTAACTTGATCGTGAAATCCTATTGGATAAATCACTATTCTTAAATATCCCTAGTCAAGTATTATTGTTAATTAGGACAACAATAATGCATTGAGACTAGTATGTGCGTAGACTGATGACCACATCTCACGGGTTATGGATATGAGAAATCAAGTCTTCACATGGGTACATGTTAGAGTAATGATGTACTGGACTGACCTACCATGAGAACACTACATGGATCGTTACGTGAGTGCCATAAGCGATTCTCATAGTGACAATGGTGTCTGTGGTCTTTTGACCTGAAATCACTACGATTCCTACATGAGGAGTTGTATGTTTTAATACCATCAAACGTCATCTATAACAAAGTGATTATAAAGTTGGTTATTGGACATACCGTGAATCATGCAGAAGGATGTGAGTGACCTAGATAGGATTTGTCACTCTTACAAAACAAGAGCGATATCTTCGGGCCCCCTAATTGAGTGACACTGTGAAATGCATGGCCATGCTCAAATGAGTCAATATGAGATATTGATTTCATTTGTTGTTACAAAGTCTACTTGAGTATCACGAAATGAAGGATTGGACTATAAAAGGGTGATGCATTTCATGCCTTGTGTTCAATCTGGATATCTTGACAAAGGGACTAAACGACACGGAAACATTAGTCATGGAAGGGTTATGTCAAATCATTGACATTCTCATTACTTGGGTAGCAGCGATGTGTTGCTAGATACCGCTTACTGCTTATAATATCAAAATGGGATTTTAATATTATTGCCAACGTTATGAGAACCTGTAGGGTCATACACATAGAGCAGACTAAATTGGAGCAATATATCTAAGTTGGACTTGGATTTAAATGTGGGTCAGACTTATAACAGATGAGTCTAGGGTTACACAGCTTACCCTCCTGCTGCTCACACTCACTTAAGGCAGACACTATTATAAATAGTATTGCTAAGGGGGCTGCTAAGACACGAATTAAAAAACCCTAGCCGCACTTGACAGAAACAGTTAATGAGAGAGTGACATGTTCTTCTCTTCTCTTTGCAGCTAGCACTGTGTGAGAGACGTGGGACTCCTATTTGTGTATGTTGGACGTTCGTGAGTCTGTTCGTGTGGATACCGCAGAGACATCATCGCTGTTACGGTGTTGGTGATTCACGTCACTTCCTTTTATTCACGCTTCAAGAGGTAAACAATTTTAAAAATTCGAATTATGGCTTTTTTGTATGGATCCTTGGTGGGAATTTTGTTTTCCGCTGCGTGATGTATATATGTTTCCTAACAAATATTATAGTATAAGAAAAGTGGTGGAATAGTGATATAGAAAATAGAATGAAATCCTAGAATTTTCTATGATACCTACGAAGGTTAGAAAATTCATTTTTGAAAGATTAAAGTGTTCATAGCAGATATGAGATTTTCCTATTGGGTTTCACTTTGAAACTTCCTTCACGTTTTTTACTATTCATTTATGATGAAAGCTACCTAATATGGGATTTTTTTGGGTTGCTTCTTTTCACTGTTTCCCTCTCTCTCACATCCCAATTTCTCACTCTTTTCACTCTCACATTCTCATATCAGTAGAGGAAGGGAGAAAATACAACAAGAAGAGCAAGAATAAAAAGGGAGGAGGAAGGAAGAGGATGAGGGAAAGGAGGATCAAGAGGAAGAAGATAGGAAAAGAAAGAAGAAATGGCTCCAAGTTGAGGTAGGGGGATTTCTTTACTTTTTCTATTCTTTCTTTGTGTTCCAAAGGCTTGGAAACTTGGGATTTGATTAGTGATTTTGAAATGGTAAAGATGATACTTTTATGTCTTGATTTTGAGATAAAGATTCAAACTTTGATGTTGATTTTTGAGGAACTTTGAGATTTTAAAAGGGGTATGAAACCCATATTTGATTCTTTCCTTGGAAAGTGTTTTGGATGCTTGAATATGATGATTTTGATGTTTATTGATTTGGTATGGGTTTGGATGGCTTAAAGGCTCTATTTTCTACAAATCTGTATGTGATAATCGATTACATAGCCATTGTAATCGATTACCAAGCTTCTAGAATTGCGAATTATGTTTCTAGGCAGCTTGTAATCGATTACATAGCCTTTGTAATCAATTACAAGGCTTCTGGGCAAGGTGTAATCAATTACATCTTGCTTGTAATCGATTACCAGGGTTCTGCCAAGCTAGTAATCGATTACCAAAGATATGTAATCGATTATCAGGCCTTTAATTTGAGGATTTTGATTTGAAAATGATGGAAACAGAATTCTTTATCCCATGTAACCTAAACATAAATCTTTAAATCTTAGATTGAAAGATTATGATTCAATTAAATGTGATATGATTATGTATCCAAACAAACTTGAGAAATGATTTTATGATGATATTGAATCACATGAGATTGATGATTTGAGAAATGATTTTCATGATGATATTACATTAAATGAGATTGAATAATGGATTTGATTATTGATGATAAGATAAATCTTTATATGCATACCATTGTATGTTTGATGAATGATGATTGAGATTGATAATTGATTTACATAAGTAACCTATTATCTAGGATATCCTTGGTCCTAGGGGGAGACATGGAAATGGTGCTTGAGGATGGATATTTCCATACCACTTAAGTTATTGAGGTTGAGGACGGACAATTCCCTCTCTCTTTACCTGACCTCTCCCTAGATGAAATTGTAGTTAAGGACGGATAAATCCCTCTACTTGAGGTATTCCTAGATTAGAGATAATATGTGGGAGGAAGATACCCTCCTTATCAAAGTAGTCAAGGATGGATAATTCCCTATCTACTCACAACTCTGGAATGAGGACGAATAATTCCCTCATAAGTTGTGTTCCTTCTCTACTCACAACTCTAGAATGAGGACGAATAATTTCCTTATAAGTTATGGTTTGGGTTATTCTGACTCTGGAGTAGCTCTGTGTGGCAAATCGATCGTAATAAATAAGTTGATGTGCACCAACTTGGAAGCAGGCTACTACCAAGTGAATGGTATTGTGAGGCTAGTACACGCTCCATACCTTTGATTTTGAGATGACACATGTGTCCTGATGATTTGAGATATGAATCTTGATAGACGAGATTTCTTGATATGATTTGATAATCGATGATATAGATGAGATTTCTTAATATTTGATGAAATGATTTACAAGTTGATGACTCAAGATTTGATGATTTGAATTATGAATTGATGACATGAGATTTGATGAAATAAATTATGATTTGAGATGTGAATTTAAAGAAATAAGATCTCTTGATATGAGTTTGAGATTTTGATAAAATTTGATAAACAATTTAATCATTCAAATGATGTTGATAAAGGATATAAAATGAACCTATGTTTCAGGAAGAGGAAGGACTCGATTTGGCTTTAGCCACCTTCCTACAAATTATACATTAATGAATTGAAATGATTTTTCTCCGAAACAACTGGAATTATTGTGATAACACGATTTTAATAAACTACTGAGAATTTCATAATTCTCACCCCCTCTACTTCTATGATTTTCCATGATGATTCCAGGCAGGATCCAGACCGCCAAACAAGATGGAGCTTCGACAAAGAGATTTAGTTATACCGATTTTGTGCTATGAGGCAATCTATGTATATAATGTTCAAGGATGTATATTTTGTATAAACTTCATTTATTAATTTATGTATATTATGCTTCCATAATAGGCTCATATTTTGATATCTATTGAAATGTTTTATTTAAGAATTTGACGATATTCGTAAGTAATGTACCAAATTCTAATTACTGATGTGTAAACCAGACACATTATTAGTACTAGTATTTGGGATGTTACACAAATCACAATGGTGATTGAACTAATATAAATCTCTGTTTGTAATCTTCTCAACCCTTATCTCTTTACATTTAAGCTTATTTATTGCTTTTGCATACTTGCTACTTGTTATTAGTACTAGTATTTGGGATGTTACACAGATCACAATGGTGATTGAACTAGTATAAATCTTTGTTTGTAATCTTCTCAACCCTTATCTCTTTACATTTAAGCTTGTGTATTGTCATAAATCCATTCAACTCAAAGAAAATAACTTCAAAGAAAATTAAAAGGCGCTTGTTTGCAAAAAGTTTTAAAATACTCAATTCACTCTCCTCTTGAGTCTTGAAGTCACTTGGTAACACTAATCATTAGTGAGTTGACATTTTAACAAAGCCTTTTCATGAGGATCATTTATGTTTTATTAGAGACAATATAAATGTGTTTGGATCAAGGCTTTGAAATTGAATTATGAATAGTTAATGCTTAGTTGAGGTTTTTGAGACATGTTATATTAAGCTCTAAGCATCAGAAAGCTATTTATCAGTCATGAGAAACCTATTCTCTATAATATCATAAACTTTCATCTATTTTCTTCAAAAAACTCATTTTTCTTAGAAGAAATCAATTGCATTATCAGATTTTATCTTTCTTTCTCTGTAAATTTTAAAAAGTAACTGTTGGTCCCCATTAATGCCAAATAGTCACTTTTCTCTCTCCTCTAATAACGACTAGTTTACAATAACTACCACACTCTCTCTTCTCTATAAAGTATGCAGTTCTTCAACCCTTTACCACCTCACAACTCCCCCTAACTGTTCTGAACTGCTATCCTCATCTCTCTTTTGCTCAAACCTCCTCATTCAAAACTCCAATCTCTTCAACTCACCATGCCAAAAACTAAAAACACAGAAATCCTCTAAGGCACCCCAAAGCTCCTCAAGGCAAGTATCTCTTGAAAGTAAGACTAAAAGGAAATGACTCCAATCAAGATGTAACATCCCAAAAATTGTCTATTTCGTCATAAATAGTCATTTTATAATATTTGAGATTTTTAGGAAATTTTTTGGATTTTTTTCAGAAATGATGAATATTTTAATATATTTCTTATTTTACGTGCATACTAAGCAGAACCGGTATAACGCTCCAAAAATTATTTGTTTCATCACAAATAGTCATTTTATAATATTTGTGATTTTTGAGAAATTTTTTGTATTTTTTCAGAAACGTTGAATATTTTAATATATTTCTCATTTTACGTGCACACTGCACAGAGTCAGTATAAACACTTCGGAAATCATTTGTTTCATCATGAATAGCCATTTTCTAATATTTGTGATTTTTGAGAATTTTTGTGGATTTTTCTGAAAACGTTGAATATTTTAGTATATTCCTCGTTTTACGTGCGCGCTGAGCGGAGTTGGGATAACAAAACATTTTCCTTGAGGCTGGTAAACCTTGAACTGTCAACGTGTTGACGGGGGATCTTACTAAACTCGAGGCTGGGCACAGTTTGTGAGGCTTACGTTTTTCGAGATTTTATCTGATAAATAAAATCACTGTATCATAAAATTATCCGATGAATAATAAAATATTATTTTCATCAACTGTAACTTTTATTCACTGGGAAAATAATTCTAACAGTGTAATTAATCATTTGTTCTAGAGTGTTTAATTAAGGAAACAAGCTTACTTTGTACTTTATTGAGAAACGTGCGAAGCTTCTCAAGGAAGCTTCTAGGAAATTTCCTCCAAGCTTCCCATGGAAGCTACTCACTCTCTCTCCTCTCTCCCAAGCCACACGGTTGCAGCACCCAAAATAGGAGGGAAATTTGTGCTTTTACACAATTAATTATACTACTTTAATTTCAAAAACCTAAAAGTGTTCATTCATTTTCCTATACACTTTCTCTCTCTACCTTCATCTTTTTCAAGCTTTTTCTCCTCCTTCTCTCTACCCTCCTCCATAGCCATGAAATTGCAGCCCCTCCTCCACCATTTCTCTTCATCTTTTCTCCTCCCAAACACCATTTCTATACTCCTCTCAACCTCCTCTACAACTTCTATTTGAAAGGTTTTCTTCAAAAACTAATTTTTCCTCCATTGTCATCCAAGACAAAGCTTCAAGCTTTTGGGTAAGGTTCTTGATTCCTCACCCCTTTCTCTTCATTTTCGTGATCCATGGTCACTATGGTGACCATGGATGCCTTTTTCAAGCTTTGATTGTGATTCTTGTGGAAATTTGATGCCCTAGGGTTTTGGTGTTGGTGAAATCCGAAAATTCAAGGGAACTTCAAGGGAGTTCTATTGTTTGTTTTCTCCTTTAGGTAAGAGGGAGATAATCCTCTTCAACCTCTCTTGGTAGTAAGGAACATTGTGCTATGATTGATTGTGAGAAAATCCTATTGAGGGTTATTCTTTGTTTGTATGATTTATATGATTATATGTTGTTGTTAAATTGTTTAAGTTATTTGATTTATTGATTATGTATATGTATGTGTTTGGATGGATTGGAATATTGATTTGGAGGCAAAAATGACTTGGTCCTCTTCCATGAAGCTCACGGTTTTGGGGCCCTAAATTAGGGTTCTTGGTGAAAATTTATAACAAGTGGAAGACATAGCTAATCAAGTTGACAACATGTGATTAATGGAATGAAAAATTGGAATCCTAAGAATTAGTGAGGCTCACGGCCTCTAGGGTTCAAAATGGTCTAATCATGTAACTTTATACAACTATGACATTTAATTAATCAAGTAAATAAATAAGAGAATTATGTAATGGAAGGAAATAAATTTAGTAACTTAAAGGAATTCTTTGGACCTTAAAGATAAATAAGGATGTATGAGACTTGGTAAGACTTAGAAATAAATTCCTCAAGTGAATAAGACTAAGTTTAAAGTAAGAACCTAATAATGGAAAGAATTTCATAAGAAATATTAAATTGAAGTAAAAATTAATTAATTTGATAATTATGAATTAATTAGGATCTCATAAAATGGAAAGAACCAAGAATAAAGTTTTATCCAAAGACTTAGAATAAATTTTAATTAAAGTAAGACCATGAGTGCAAGTAAGAATGACAAATGATCCAATTTAAATCATTCTAAGGGAATAAGGTTTAAGATTTAATGATGGACTTATGTAATTAAAATAATAATGAGTAAATAAATAATGTGATAGCATTTCTCAAAAAGAGAAACTTGTTAAGAAGGGTATAGAAAGTTAAGCATAATTTCATAATGTGCCTAAAAATATAATGTATTAATTGAGGATTAATTGAATAAGAGAAACGAGAATTAAGAGTGTAAGTGAGAATTCATAATTGTTACCAAGTGGCCTCAATACTCAAGAGGGGGGTGAATTGAGTAGTTAAAAATAAGTTCACAAATCTTTCGCAAATCGTTTGACAATCAATTTTCGTTGAAGCTATTGAATGATTAGAGATAATTGAATAGATGAGTTAAACACTTTTACTTATAAACGTAATAGCCAAGGAGACAATATACAATTAAAATAATGAAACAGTGCACAAAGATAAGCAGAGGAGGGTTTAGAGAAACAAACACAGTCATTTATCCTGGTTCAATCACCACTCCACTTGTGATCTACGTCCAGTCCCCAAGCAACTACTTGAGATTTTCCACTATATCTTCAAGCTTCAATGGGTGCTTGAAAAACCACTACAACCTTGAGCACTCAACAATATGGGATACCTCACCCAAAAGCTTGAGCCTCTATTTTTCAAGGGATACCTCACCCTTACCTCACCCTTACAATACTTGAGGGATACCTCACCCTCACTAATCAGAATGTATAAGATTGAAATAGAAGAATCTCTCTCTAGAGCAAGTGTTTACAAATTGAAGCTCTAATATGCTCTCAAGGATTTTTCACGTTTTTAACCAGAAAACAGAGCAAGAAATGAATTTAAGGATTGATTCACGTTTTGAAGTATGATGATCAGTTTTTGATTCAAGGTCAACTGCAAATAAGGACCCAACTTTGGTATTTATAAGTTTCTCAATTAATAGAGCCGTTGGAGGTAGTTGGGCATGCATTTAATGCATTTAATATAGCCGTTGGACGTTGTCAGGATGCGTGTAATCGATTACATATCTCAGGTAATCAATTACATTGTTGTTCCAACGTTTTCTGAACTTTCTGGGCTCTGTGTAATCGATTACATTCTTGGTGTAATTGATTACATGGCTTCTGACTTTGCTTGTAATCGATTACAATGCCCATGTAATCGATTACATGACTTCTGACTTGCTGTGTAATCGATTACAATATACATGTAATCGATTACATGACTCGTCGAACGTGTTCTTTGAGTTTCTGGGTTTTGTGTAATCGATTACATTGCCCATGTGATCGATTACATGACTTCTGACTTTGTTTGTAATCGATTACAATATCCAGGTAATCGATTACATGACTCGTCGAACGTGTTCTTCGCCTTTCGGGCTTTGTGTAATCGATTACATATATTGTGTAATCGATTACATGACCTCTGACTTGCTTATGTAATCGATTACATTGTTTATGTAATCGATTACATGCTTTCTTTGATGTGTAATCGATTACAAACATTATGTAATCGATTACATTAGCCTTTGAACACATTTTTCAAGTCCAATAATGCTTGTAAGTCATTTCCAACACCTCAAGATACTTGTTTAAACATAAATCCTTTTTAAGAGTGTTAGATTTAAAGTTGAAACTCGGTTTTATTGAAAGCCATGTTTATCCTTGAAATTTCCATTTATTTTGAAATCATATCTTGAAAAACCATTTGAGAAATCTTTGAGAGCATTTAACATTCATATCCTAAATAAACCTTCTGTCTTCTTTCTTTGATCTTGATTTTTCCTTTTGCGCTTGATCTTCTCTTTTGCTTTTGTTATCATCAAAAACCTTTTGACATGCCTTAGAGACATAAGCATTCACATTCTCCCCCTTTTTGATGATGACAAACTGATCATAGGAAAAAGAAAGAGTTTTTGCATTTGTATATAATAGTCATTTAGGTACAATGTTGCCCCCGGAGTTTATGCATGATGTTGGGTTAGATTTTGCATATGAAAAGCTTAATAACTTAACAAGGTCAATAACTCCCCCGTACTCATGCAACCTTTAATTACATTTCATTTCATTTTTCCTCATTTTCTCCCCCGTTGGCATTATCAAAAAGACATAAGCATTTAAGAAAAAATAGACAGCATGACAGCTATATTGCATGATTCCTAAATTTTTGCCATAACAGAAAAGCCACAAAGATTAATCAGTCCAATCAATATTCCAAAAGCCAATCATTCAAGGTGAAAACAAGTTCATGTATTAATAATCAGTCCAGCCAAACATTCATAACCAGTAGGCAATAATCAAAATATAACCATAAATGTAAACCAATTTTATATAATCAGAGTCAAAAACAAAATAAGTACAAGGTGGTCATCAATACAAAAAAAATCAAGGCAATAGGCCATGATCACTATCAGTGTCCTCGCTGTCACAAAAGACTTCACCCTCTGGATCCGCAGCAGAGTCTCCTAGATCAATGTTATCATCGCTGGGCATAAGATCGTCATCAGAGTCCAGAAGCTCCTCATCATCAGCAGGAACTCCAGATGGACCAAATGAAGGATAGGGGAACCGGAGGGGCAGAGGATGTGGGAGGTGCAGCAGCAGCACTTGGAGGAACAGGAGGTCCACCCAAGAGAGAGCGAATGGAGGCAAGCTCCTGGTCTGAGTAGTCCATCCTCAGCTCAAGATGGTCAATCTTTTGCTCTATATGATCCATGCGTGTGTTTACGTTGGCGCTCAGGTTGCGCATTTCTTGGAGCAGAAGATCAAGAGAAGCTGGAGCAGGAGCAGAGGCAGGGTACTGAGCCTCCTCATCATCACTATCTGGATCGTGATGGATATGACCAAACGTGCCATGAGTAATGTAATGCCACCTATCATCCATCTTATAGAGCTGAAGCTTCTTCAGAGTATGCAACCCAATTGATTGGGGTCCCTTCGAGCTGGTGTCCTTGGACTCTTCAGCTAGCGAAATGCGACAGTACTCGAGGATTGTGGTGACCAACATGCCGAAGGGGAGAGTAGAGTTCTTCTTTTTCTTGATGTCCAGCATATGCTCTAGAATGTAGTAACCCCAGTTTATTGGGTGCCCTGTGGTCATTGCCCATAATGCCACTACATCATCCTTGAGGACTTGGGAGTAATTCCCTCCTCTGGGAATCAATCCACAAACCAAGAGGTAGTGGAGAACCCTGTTTTCCATAGTGAGGCCAGTGGCCATTATTCTGCGTTTAGGATCACTGGGGAGGTGGTAGCCAGTCCTAATCAAAGAGAGAAGAGCAGCCTTATGCTTAAACTCATGCCCCCAGACTTTGGCATTTCCACATAACTGAGCTCCATCAGGAGTGAGCTTGGTAAGCCTATACCACTCTGCCATTGTCAACCTGATTTGTTGCTTTTTCACTTCAGAAATTATGCAATTATCCTCAACCTTCAGGTTAGCATAAAAGACTCGGACAAGGTTAGGGTAGATGGCCTTCTCTATGCTCAGGAATCCCAGCAAGCCTAAGTTTTCTATTGTCCTAAAGCTTTCTAAAGGTTCACTCTCGCAGAAGGTGATGGGAAGATACCTGGGAGAGATGATTTTGCGAAACTGGAAGTTCTTCCGGAACAACTCAACTTTCTTCACAGTGGAGAAGTGCCTCGTGAGGTCCAGGCCAGATATATTACGTGAAGAGCCACCAGAGGACCCTCCAACAGCAGCCCCTGTTCTTGGGCGCTTCGAGCGATGAGAGGATTCAGCCATTGATGAGAAGGAGAAGCAAGGGATGAGTGATTAATGATTGGGGATGAGAGAGGGACGAGATTAGGGCAGAGAAAAGGAGATGGGGTTCGTGAGAGAAGATGGGGAGATTTGGATGAGGGATGTGAGGGGATTTTGAACGATGGGCTATGTGGAGAGGGGTTTTCCGAGATTGAGAGAGGTGAAATAACGGGTTTTGATGGAGATTTGAGTGAGAAAAGAGAGATTTTGAGATTTGAGGTGCGTGGGAGCAGAAGGAGAGAACGAAGAAGATGAACAGGTTCCAAAAAGAAATGAGCCTAACGCGCGTTAGAAACCTTTTAAAAA
This sequence comes from Ormosia semicastrata, assembly GCA_029884595.1. NCBI lineage: Eukaryota > Viridiplantae > Streptophyta > Magnoliopsida > Fabales > Fabaceae > Ormosia > Ormosia semicastrata. The sequence goes on along the minus strand of JAQQTO010000061.1, from coordinate 66,077,108 downwards.
CCCTGTGTAATCGATTACATTGAGTGTGTAATCGATTACATGCATTCTGGTGGGTATGTAATCGATTACATTTTTGATGTAATCGATACATGGAACGTAATCGATTACATAGTGGACGTTCGATTACCTGAGTTGGTTGTAATCGATTACAAAGGGTGTGTAATCGATTACATGCGTGACAGAACATGTGTAATCGATTACAAAGACATTGTAATCGATTACCAGCACTCTTTAACTCAGATTTTGCGTTCCAAACAACATATAATCATTTTTAATCCATCCAAAACAGTTTTAAAGCAACTTAAATCAATTCAAATCATCATTTAAACATATAATCAAATCATGTTATGATTCAATTCATATAATTGATTGAAATTACCATTTTTACCAAGAGTTTCACCATTTTTGTTGAGGATATTAACTGCTTGGGAGTCTTGGTCACGAGGGAGCACCTGCAAAACAACTTAGGGGATACCTCCGACGCTCAAGTTAGTATGGGATTCAAATATATAATGAAAATTCAGAGATTGTGCAGCAATGTGGCATAATTATGCAGAAAAACGCAAGCTTAGGCATTTGTTTTAGGATTATGCAAAGAAATATCTAATTTATGCATGATTGATCCAATATACCCAGTTCATTTCTAATGTAGAAAAATGCTTCTTTTGCTAGGGGTTTGGTGAAAATATCACCAGATTGCTTAGTTGTTTCAACAAATTAAAGTATGCAATCACCTCTTTGAACATGATCTCTAATGAAATGATATCTTATTTCAATATGCTTAGTTCTAGAATGCAAAATGGGATTTTTTGACAAGTTAATTGCACTAGTATTATCACATTTTATGGGAATGTGATCAAGCTCAAGACCATAGTCCAAGAGTTGTTTGTTTCATCCAAAGGACTTGAGCACAAAGAACTCCTCCCGCAACATATTCACTTCACTGTGGACAATGCCACACTATTTTGTTTCTTGCTGTGCCAAGAAACTAGTGAGCTTCCAAGCAAGTGGCATGTCCCACTAGTGCTTTTTCGATCCATTTTGCATCCAGCAAAATCAGAATCGGAGTACCCAATAAGACTACATGAGGCACCCTTAGGGTACCATAAACCCATTTGTGATGTGCCTATTAGATATTTCATTATTCTCTTAACAGCACTTAGGTGTGATTCCTTAGGATTAGCTTGATATCTAGCACACATGCATATACTAAACATTATATCAGGCCTACTTGCAGTGAGATAAAGGGGTGAGCCAATCATACCTCTATATTTTGTAATTTCTACCGATTTACCTCATTCATCCTTGTCCAAATAGCAAGAGGTGCCCATAGGAGTAGCCATATGCTTGGCATTGTCCATTCCAAACTTCTTGAGCAGCTCCTTGCAATACTTGGATTGGCTTATAAATGTTCCTTCTCTTGTTTGCTTGATTTGTAGACCAAGGAAGAAGTTGAGCTCACCCATCATGGACATCTCAAACTCACTTTGCATAATATTTGAAAATTCTTTACAAAGAGAGTTGTTAGTAGCTCCAAATATAATGTCATCAACATAGATTTGAACTAGAAGAATGTCATGCATTTTGTGTTTTATGAAAAGAGTGGTGTCAACTTTACCTCTAGAAAAGCCTTTTTCTAAAAGAAATTTGCTCAACCTTTCATACCAAGCTCTAGGAGCTTGTTTTAAGCCATACAGGGCCTTTTTCGATTTAAAAACATGGTTGGGCATTTCAAAGTCCTCAAAACCAGGAGGTTGTTCTACATACACCTCTTCTTGTATAAAACCATTTAAAAAGGCACTTTTGACATCCATTTGATAGAGTTTGAAATCCATGATGCAAGCATATGCAAGTAGCATTCTAATGGCCTCTAACCTAGCTACGGGAGCATAAGTTTCTTCATAATCTATGCCTTCTTCTTGATTATATCCCTTAGCTACAAGCTTAGCTTTATTTCTTATTATTAAACCCGTTTCATCAAGTTTGTTCCTAAAGACCCATTTGGTGCCAATTATAGGATGATCATTGGGCCTTGGAACTAATTCCCAAACTTGATTCCTCTCAAATTGGCTTAGTTCTTCTTGCATGGCCAAGATCCAATGCTCATCATTAATGGCCTCATTTATGTCTTTAGGTTCAACTTGAGAGACAAAGGCTAGATGATTACATGCATCTCTAAGTGAGTTTCGAGTGATTACCCCTTTTGATACATCACCTATCACCTTGTCAAGAGGATGATATCTTGAAGTCCTCCATTCCTTGGGTAGATCTAAGATTTCTGAATCTTCTTGCCATGTATGATCAAGGAGTCTCTTTTCTTCCTTCTTGGGCTCTTTCTCTTGATTTTCCAAGTGCGTCTTCTCCAAGATTTCTGCAACATCATCAACAAGCTCCTTTCTCGACTCATTTGGGTTAGTTTCATCAAATGCAACATGTATGGACTCTTCTATGATCATAGTTCGTTTATTATAGACTCTAAAGGCCTTACTATGAATAGAATAACCAATGAATATTCCCTCATCAGATTTTGCATCAAACTTCCCCAAGTTATCCTTTCCATTATTCAAAACAAAGCATTTACATCCAAAAACATGAAAATGTGACACATTAGGTTTCCTTCATTTGTATAATTCATATGGGGTTTTCTTTAAAATTGGCCTTATTAGGGCTCTATTCATAACATAACAAGCGGTGTTAACCGCATCCGCCCAAAAGTACTTAGGAAGGTTGGCCTCATTGAGCATAGTTCTTGTCATTTCTTCTAAAGATCGATTTTTCCTTTCTACAACACCATTTTGTTGTGGTGTTCTAGGGGCAGAAAAATTATGCTCAATGCCATGTTCATCACAAAAAGTTTCAAATTCGTGATTTTCAAATTCACCACCATGATCACTTCTTATGGATGCAATACAAAAACCTTTTTCGTTTTGGATAACTTTGGCAAGTTTTCTAAATGATTGAAAAGCATCATTTTTGTGAGCCAAGAATAATGTCCATGTAAATCTAGAAAAATCATTCACAATCACTAATGTATAGTAATTCCCACCAAAGCTCATAGTTCTAGAAGGTCCAAAAAGATCCATGTGCAAAAGTTGTAAAGGTCTAGAAGTTGAAACTATGTTTTTAGCTTTAAAAGAGACCTTTACTTGTTTTCCCTTTTGACATGCATCACAAAGTTTGTCTTTTTCAAATTTGAGCTTTGGAAGACCAATTACTAGTTCTTTAGAGACCAATTTGTTTAAGTGATCCATGTGAATATGAGCAATTCTTCTATGCCATAACCATGAATCATTTTCTCTACTCATAAAGCATTTAGCATCATTTGAGGAAATATCATCAAGACTAATCATATATATGTTATTGACTCTGTGACCAACAAACTTAACTTGCTTATCATCCTTTCCCTCAATTATGCAACAAGAGGAATCAAATATAACTCTATTTCCTTTATCACACAATTGATTAATACTAAGCAAATTATGTTTAAGTCCTTCAACAAGTAAAACATTATCAATAGATGATGAAGGGATCTTACCAACTTTGCCAATTCCAAGAATCTTCCCTTTGTTGTTGTCACCATATGTGACATGACCATGTTTCTTGTGTGTAAGGGAGGAGAACTTAGAGCCATCACCGGTCATGTGCTTGGAGCAACCACTATCAAGATACCAACTTGAGCTCTTGGTCTTCAAGCACACCTACAACACACATTCAAGATTTAACTTTTGGTACCCAAATTGTTTTGGGTCCTTGTGTGTTAGAATTAAGTATGGTGCCTTTAGGGACCCAAACCCTTTTGATTCCAACCTTGGTGTTTATGTTCTTTCTAACATTGCAAGTGGATGCACTATGCCCTTTCCTACCACAATGAAAACATTTAACAAAGGGGCTACTTGAAGTTTTTGAGGAAACAAAGAAGTTCTTATAAGACTTTTGATGGTTGTTTGGATTAAATCCCAAACCGGCTTTTTGGAAAACACATTTTTGTCTCCCTAACAACACATTCAAGTTGTCTCTTCCAAAAGTGAATTTCGCAAGAGTGTTGTTCAAGTCTTCAATTTCTTTTTCAAAAGCTTTGCATGATAAACAAGGTAATGATATGGATGCATTATCATGTGAGGAACAAATCATGCATGATGAATTAGCATCTATGAGTCCTAAAGTCTCATTTTCAATTTTAAGTTCATTTATCTCCTTGGTTAAAGTAGAAACTTTCTTTGTCAATAGGGAGATTGTTTTATTGGAAGACAAAATCATTTTTGTGAGCCTCAAAGATTCATCATGCAATTCTTGAAAGGCATCTTGCAATTCATCATAAGAAGGTGGAGGTTCTAGGTTAGAAGAGGTTACCTCGGTGTCGCTTTCTCCACTTTCTTCTCCTTGAGCCATGAGGCAAAGATGGGCTTCTTCATTTTCTGAATCGTCGGAAGAGCTTAAGTCATTGTCCTCCCAAGCTATATATGCTCTTCTTCCTTTCTTTTCCTTGGAGGGTCTTTTCTCAAACTTCTCCGTCTTCTTGAGATATATAGGACACTCTATTTTCATGTGCCCCGGTTTTCCGCATTCGTAGCATTTTGGAGGAGTAGAGGATCCTTCTCCTTTGTGATATGCTTTCTTTTGAGGAAAGGGTGGTCTTCTTTGAAATCCCTTTTTCTTCAAGAATCTTCCGAATTTTCTCACAAGAAGACTAAGATTCTCCTCACTTAGCTCAATATTTTCAGCATCCTCTTCACCATCTTCATCATCATCTTCAAGTATGGAAGAAGTGGCTTTGAGTGCAATTCCTTCTTCTTTTTTGTCATGCTCTTCATTTTGATTGAGCCTATTTAGTTCCAGCTCATGTTCTTGAAGTTTTCGAATAGAGTGGCTAAAGACATTGTTGATAAGTCTCTTGATTCCGCAATAGCCGTTACCTTGGGTTGCCAATTCCTCGCTTAGACATCTCAAGACTTTATTAATAAGATCCTCATTAGGAAATGTCTTTCCCAATGAGATGAGATGATTAACAATATGAGTAAATCTCTTTTGCATATCTTGAATACTCTCACCTTGATTCATTCTAAACAATTCATATTCATGAGTAAGAGTGTTTATTCGAGATCTTTTACCTCACTAGTACCTTCATGAGTTACTTGTAGGGTATCCCACATTTCTTTTGCGGTCTTACAATTTGACACCCTAAAGAATTCATCATACCCCAAAGATGTGGTGATGATGTTCTTGGCTCTCAAATTATATTGAACCTTCTTTTTATCATCATCGGTCCAATCACTTCTTGGTGTATTAATTGTCACACCATCCTTAGTTTGTGTAGGGACAAAAGCACCATTTTCAATCTGCGTCCCCACACATCTAAGTCAATAGCTTCAATAAAAATTTTCATCCTTTCTTTTCAATAGGCATAACCATCCCCATTGAAATAAGGAGGTCTATTTATAGAAGAACCTTCATTTGAAAAACCATTTGAAGCCATCACTTCTCTTGAAGTGCTAAGCTCTTTATACAAGAGTCTAGCTCTGATACCACTTGTTACCAAGTGGCCTCAATACTCAAGAGGGGGGGTGAATTGAGTAGTTAAAAATAAGTTCACAAATCTTTCGCAAATCGTTTGACAATCAATTTTCGTTGAAGCTATTGAATGATTAGAGATAATTGAATAGATGAGTTAAACACTTTTACTTATAAACGTAATAGCCAAGGAGACAATATACAATTAAAACGATGAAACAGTGCACAAAGATAAGCAGAGGAGGGTTTAGAGAAACAAACACAGTCGTTTATCCTGGTTCAATCACCACTCCACTTGTGATCTACGTCCAGTCCCCAAGCAACTACTTGAGATTTTCCACTATATCTTCAAGCTTCAATGGGTGCTTGAAAAACCACTACAACCTTGAGCACTCAACAATATGGGATACCTCACCCAAAAGCTTGAGCCTCTATTTTCCAAGGGATACCTCACCCTTACAATACTTGAGGGATACCTCACCCTCACTAATCAGAATGTATAAGATTGAAATAGAAGAATCTCTCTCTAGAGCAAGTGTTTACAAATAGAAGCTCTAATATGCTCTCAAGGATTTTTCACGTTTTTAACCAGAAAACAGAGCAAGAAATGAATTTAAGGATTGATTCACGTTTTGAAGTATAATGATCAGTTTTTGATTCAAGGTCAACTGTAAATAAGGACCCAACTTTGGTATTTATAAGTTTCTCAATTAATAGAGCCATTGGAGGTAGTTGGGCATGCATTTAATGCATTTAATATAGCCGTTGGACGTTGTCAGGATGCGTGTAATCGATTACATATCTCAGGTAATCGATTACATTATTGTTCCAACATTTTCTGAACTTTCTGGGCTCTGTGTAATCGATTACATTCTTGGTGTAATCGATTACATGGCTTCTGACTTTGCTTGTAATCGATTACAATGCCCATGTAATTGATTACATGACTTCTGACTTACTGTGTAATCGATTACAATATACATGTAATCGATTACATGACTCGTCGAACGTGTTCTTTGAGTTTCTGGGTTTTGTGTAATCGATTACATTGCCCATGTGATCGATTACATGACTTCTGACTTTGTTTGTAATCGATTACAATATCCAGGTAATCGATTACATGACTCATCGAACGTGTTCTTCGCCTTTCTGGGCTTTGTGTAATCGATTACATATATTGTGTAATCGATTACATGGCCTCTGACTTGCTTGTAATCGATTACATTGTTCATGTAATCGATTACATGCTTTCTGTTTGATGTGTAATCGATTACAAACATTATGTAATCGATTACATTAGCCTTTGAACACATTTTTCAAGTCCAATAATGCTTGTAAGTCATTTTCAACACCTCAAGATACTTGTTTAAACATAAATCCTTTTTAAGAGTGTTAGATTTAAAGTTGAAACTCAGGTTTTATTGAAAGCCATGTTTATCCTTGAAATTTCCCATTTATTTTGAAATCATATCTTGAAAAACCATTTGAGAAATCTTTGAGAGCATTTAACTTTCATATCCTAAATAAACCTTCTGTCTTCTTTCTTTGATCTTGATTTTTCCTTTTGCGCTTGATCTTCTCTTTTGCTTTTGTTATCATCAAAAACCTTTTGACATGCCTTAGAGACATAAGCATTCACAATAATAAACCTTGAAAGTGTATTATTTCATTTAAATACTAATAATATGATCTTGTGGGTCCATGTGAGGGACCAATGATGTGTTGATTAATGATAAACATACATGATATATGCATAGAGTCATCATGCATTGTGAAAGTCCAATGGACGATTTGTCAAGGCCATGTTGCGTAGGAGTTGAATCACACCTTAGTGCGGGTGTGAATAGACTAGTGTGGGTCCTGTTGTTGACCTTGAGAGCGTCGGGGTGCGGGCGTCTCACAGCGGGTAGTTGGTAGCCCCGCTGGACCGTGGGACAAACCGATGCAAACGCACCGATGATCCTGACCGGGCATTGTCCTATATCGTGATCTTGTGAGAATGCCGCTGTATAGAGCCTATGCACAACATTATTGATTGACCGTTTATGGTAAGCACTTGGTCCAAGGCGGACGAGATACTGGCATGTCTCCCTGATCATTCACTCTGATGTTCGTGTCTAGCTCCATGGAGTAGGATTTTGATTATCATGTACATGTGCATAGTGAACACATATATATTACTTGGCATTTAATTTATGCGATGATTGGATTTGCTATCTTATCGATGTTATAATTGCCTGGAACTGCTAAGTTGTTTAATATCTGCCTCTTAATATTGTTTATATTTCTTGTAATGCTACGTGGGCGTCCTACGCCGTTTCTATTTCTTACTGCCATAATTGGTAATGAAGTAGGATGTCTCACCTCTTTCTTGTACTTTTCTTGTTCTATGTAAATTCTTGGTTAAAGACTGTAAGTGGGAACAAGGTTGGATTCTTTTGGACTTTCTTAGTTTGACCCACTGCATCTGGTGATGTCGTCGGGAAGGGGGTTCTATTGGGTTCATTCGAATTGTGTTCACTGATGGTGCTAATGCGTGGTGAGTCGACTAGGCTGGAGAGCGGGTACGATATGTTGGGGATCTGATACTGACTGTAAGGAGGACCCACGATGGAGATCCAGTGCTGACACTTACTACTTTGGTACATTTGGAGTTCGCCTTGCCTACTCAGGAGCTATGGGGTGATCCGATTCACATTCCCAGAGAGGACGAGGATTCTATGGGATCAGCTGCTAGGGCACCTGCCCGTGGGATCGCACTCGGTCCTGTTCTTATATCTTCTGACGACCCAGGGGAGGATCCCGAGGTGGATCCGATGGAGTACCTTACTCCTTAGACAGGGATGTCTTATGGGTAGTTTATGTTTTTCTTCAGCATTAATTATGTTATGATGTATTTTTAATATATTTGCCTTTTAAAGTAAATCTTGACGTATTTCATTTGTGAGTGGTATGAGAAATGCGCCACGCTCTGTATGCTTTAACTTAATTAACTTAGCCTTACATACTGTGTTTTGTATGTATTCTATTTAAATCATATCTATTAACAATGATTTATGTATTATTGCATTAGTGGCTCATATTTCCTTTATATATATATGGAATATATATATATATATATATATATATTCAAATTTGGGAGAAGTATTATGAAGAAGTTGTAGCACGCCAAAAATCTAGTGACCGCGGTATAATGACGATTGTGCCGTGGCAATTAAATCGAGGGGTGTTACACAAGAAGCAAAAAGAAACAGAAGCTCTAACACCCAAGTCAAAGCCCTCAAAGCGAGAGAAAACCATATCTCTCAGCTTTGATGAGGAAGAGAGACCTCTTTTCACAAACAAGGAAGAAAAGGAGAAGTATCTCTCAAAATATGTGTACAAGTCTGTTGTTGTTGGAAGAAGAATATCTTTGGATGAGATGGGTCTGTATGGAATGGATGTTCAAGACCTCATCTATTTCTAGAAATGGGAAAAGTTTTTCAACTTTAGCGAGAATGTATATCCTCAAATTGTCAGAGTTTATATGCTGCTACATGCATTTTTGATAACCCCACAAGAATAACAATCTATTTAGTGAGGATGTCATCATCACTATAGAAATTCTAGAGAAAGCTACCAGCGTCAAAAGCCGCAGAATTAAAGCCTATGATGACCTTGGTTGCATCTTTGCATAAAATCTCATTGAAGAAGAAGTGGTTAGTGAGATTTCTAAAGTCTCATCTGTGAACTCTCTATCTATTGGGAAACTAAAGAATAAAGCACGTTTTCTTCAAACCCTACTACTTCACTTCATCATGCCACGTGTTGGAAGCACTGACAAGGTAACAAATGCATACATTACTATTTTGTTTCATTTGTTGACCAAAAAAGGATCACCTTTTTCTTTTATCTTATTCAAATACATGCTTGTTGCAATGGATGATAAGAAGAAGAATATAGACTGCCTTGCTTATGGCATGTTGCTTGTAACGTCCCAAACTAGTACATCAGTGTTCAAAAAATACAAAGTAAGCCTTTAAAGGCACATATATAAATAAACTATATACAATCCATTGCACAAGAATAAATACAAGGCAATGGTCAAAAGAGTATCCTATCCCACTCTACATCCATATCTTCTATCTAACTTTGCAAGAGGATATTGCATTGGAATTATCATGGAAAGGAGAAATACAAGGGGTGAGAATTCTAAAATTTTCAGTAAATCTACATATAACATGTCATCATAATAACTCTGGCTGCTTTGGGGAATTAAATCAATATTTATGATATAGAAAGGTGGCAAAAACCAAATAGGTTCCTTTTCTTCCCAAGATAGAAATTCAATTATTACCATTACTCAATAATTTCATAATCAACCAACAATAATAAATCATAGGTCACATCAAGAACATACATATCAGATATGGGTCATATCTCTATATCACTACAATATTTACATACTCTTATAATGCAAACATTCATAATCAACCCTACGATCTATATCAATATCATTCTCATGATGATATGGAGATATTCAATCATGTATAAATCTTTTACTAGTGTTCATTTATCATCATATTTCTCTTTCCTGAGGATCATTTAAGATCATCATCCTCCTTCCTAAGGATTATTTGTCTAGGATCACTCCCCTAGCGAGGATCCTTTCCAATAACAAATTTAAGATCACCTCCCATTACGAGGATCATATCCAATATCCTTTAAGCGTTAAACACTTAAAGATACACTTTATATTCTCATTCAATTAATAGCTCAACTTTAGCATTCTAAAGGAGCATATGAATTTTCAATGCATTACAATTCATCTTATATTTGTATCAAATGCACATTACCATCATTTCTCAAATATAACAAGTGCACAACGTCATCTCATAGATAAATCAAGTGCACATTATCATCACCTGATATATATATCAAGAGCACCTTATTATCATCTCATAAGTAAATCAAGAGCACGTTTCCACTCATCACATAGATGTATCAAGTGCATATCACAACTTATCACATAGATACTTCAAGTGCACATCATAACTCATCATAAAAATATATCAAATGTACATCACAACACATCATATAGATATACCAAATGCACATCATATAATCATAAGTCATCTTACTCAATGAACTTGATTAAATTTAATCACAGCATAAGGCATAGATGTATCCCACTTAGTCCCATAGAGTGGTGAACTCTGTTTTCTGAAATCAGGGGACTGGTAATCGATTACCATGCTTTGGTATTCGATTACTTCTAGTCATTCTCTCAAAACAAGGACTTGGTAATCGATTACCATGCTTTTTACCATCACCCAGAATGTGTCCTAATCATGATAAACTCAAAAATATCATTAATATTAACTCCAAAAATTACTTTTTTAATTGTTATCATCACCAATCTACTAATCTATTAATAATTAACACCAAGATTGGAGATAATTCCTCCTTTGATTCATTTGGCCAACTTCCTCAAACAACCATCCAAATGAGGAAAATACAATTTAACAAGAATCACAACCAATTCATAAAAGCATAGAACAACCAAACTTCCTCTTGAACTCTTTTCCAATTCATCAATCAAAATCATCTATAGCTCAAGATAAATATCAACATGGTGAAATCAATCATCAAATTTATTTTATTCAATCAAAAATCAATCAAGAACATCAACATATAAATCATTCACTAGCTAAGGAAAAAGGAAAAGAGTAAAGAGAAAAGGGAAAAAAAACCTTCCTAAGCTCCTAGCTCCCTTAGTTCCTCTAATCTCCCTTGATGTTTGTGTTTTCCTTTGTATTCTTCATTTTCCCCTTGTTCTTTAAGAAACAATCATTTTCCTCTTCATTCGTCATTCAGGTCAAGGTTGTGTTCTTTAAAGCTCTCAAGTTCTAGGTGAGGTTTATCTTCTAAGCCTAGATCCAGATCCTTCAACTCCTTGGGCAAGCAAAGAAATATTTCACTCTCTCCTCCCAAGCCCCCCCTCGATCTCCACTCTATCTTCTCTAGCTTTTCTTTTCTTTCTTTGTTTTTCTCCCTTTTTTCTTACTGTGGTCGAGAGAGAAAAGTGAGAATTAATTGAGAAAGTGTGTGTGAGTGTGTGGTCGTGAAGAGAGTTGGAGAGATAGAAGGATAAATTAAAAAAATAGAATGGTTATCATTGACTATAAGAGGTTTGCCTCTTAGGGATACTTTGGTATTCCACAAATGAATTTCCCAGCTTCCATAAGTATTGTAAAAAATTCTAGGATCCCATTAAGTTCCTATACATATTATTTAATTGCTAGTAGGCTCTATTACTTTTCTTTAAGTTAATATAACCTCAAGGAAGAAACTAATACGTATATGCTCTAACCTGTATTTGCTTATAGGTTTCTGCCCTAACTCGTAATCATTTTTAAAATAATCTCCATCCTCTATTTAATGTCTCCACAAATTTTCATAATTTTCTGAGCTACTCTCCTATTTAGTTTAGTCTTTAAACACTTATTCTATTTATTAAAAATACTAAAATAATTTATTTAATTTCTCAAAAATCACCAACCAAGAAATACATTTTTCATTTTTATTTCTATCATTTAAGCAATCTGTGCTAATTTTTGGGTTGACCTCAAGTTTAGTGTTCTATCGTTAAGCCCAAACTAACTCAGAAAATTACAAAAATTAACAGATAGATTACACTAGTGGTAATGAACTTCTTTATCAATTATTAAGGTTAACAAGTTAGGGAGAATGTTACAATTCTCTCAACTTTTTAAAAAATTTGCCCCAAAATTTAGTTACCTAATGTGTGCAATGTTGGATACTACTTTATTTTTCCTACTCCTTCCACCAAATTTAAACTAACCGAACAATTCCTTTAACTTGCCTAGAATGCTAGAGCGGGATTAGTACTAGACAAACCGTCCTATTTTCAAATGAAAGATAGGGCCTCATGGAAATTAAAAATTTAAAAATTACACTACTTGTAGTTGCATATCCTAACTTCCAAAAGAAACTATAAGCAAGCAATTTATATGCTTACAGTTCAAGTCTTGTAGCCAAAACTATAGGCTGTCCAAAATCCTATATTCTATAGAATCTGGTTCACTTTCAATTAGAAACTCTTACAAAGTTCTAAGATTTTGACCATAATTAATTCTATTTTTTTTCTTTTAAATGAAACTGATAGCAGCTCATTTAGATTACTATAGTTAAAGATATACATCATTGACTATATGTTGTCAAGAAAGTGTATACTACAGAATCTACCCTAACTTCACACAGAAGCTGGTACTATTTAAAAAGAATACATATCGTGAGATTTCCATTTACTTGTAGCCCTATACCTTAGCTTTCATTTGCCACTAGGTTCATATAGTTTGGACTCCTACAAGTGAAATGGTACATGATGCAACTAAGACTATTAAACCATCACCTTATAGCATCTTACCAACAAATCTACACAAGAGCTTATATAATCATCCATTCTTGGATTACAAACAACATGAGGTAGCATAGGAATCAGGAAAATCATTCACATGAATAAGCATTCACTCATGATGTATATGAAACCTCATTCATATATGAAACCTCATACATTCCAAATGAAGTGCTTGACTTTAGAAACCACATAAAGATGCGTGAGTTACTAAGAAATGTTTTTTGAAGTAAGAAAACAATTTAAGTTTCATTTTAGCTTTAAAAAGATAGGGCTATCACAACCTCAATTTTTCTTAAATAGGTTGATTTTCATAACTACACCAAAAATACATCTTAACTTCAAAAATTCTAAAATTTTATACATAAACAACCTTATGTCACATATTTCAAATAAAATAAACCTCACTTCATTTAACTTAGTGTAATTGAAATTATGCAACAAAATGTAGAAGCTATAACAGGGTAACTAGCCATTTTTTTAGAATCTGACCCTATTTTAAACTAAAACTGGGAATGCATGAAGAATGCAAAATTCTTAAAATTTTTAACTCTTATAGCCTTACATGTTAGCTTCAAAATGCCACTAGTCTCATGTATTTTAGACTTCGAAGAAAAACGTTATGCAATATGGTTTAACAGGTACTAGTTTCAACCAGAAACTGGTGCTACTAAAGAAGTAATAAAAATATGAAATTTTCATGCAAGAATTCTTATGTTTTTGCTTTCAAATGTGACTCGTTTCATGATTTTTAGGTTCCTATAGACCAAGTTATGCGATAAACTCTCTAGGTTGTTCGTCCATGACAACAAAATGCAATTCTGGAAAATTTGACCTATCTTCACTTGCGAACTAGGACTCTTTGGAGAGTGCTAAAATCCTAAAAAATTTTACTACATGAATCCTTATATATTAGCTTTCAAATGGTATACCACCCTGGAAAAATGTGTTAGACTTGTATATGGTTACAAAGGTAGCCTAATACTTGCTTAATATGTCTATTTAATTTTGTGGCCTTCTGAGCTAGTTTAGTCACTTTGCTGTAACACTATGTGTGAAAAAAATAGCTATTATTAGCTCCAAAATTAGCTTAAACTACTTAGTTAATGAAAATAAATGTGAAGAATTTGTTTCTAGGTCACAAATGTGTGAAGACACATGTAGTTAAAATTTGAGGATAATCAGAGTTAATTTGGTATTTTTAAGCATACTGAGAGTGTGTTTTAATACTGGATTAACTTGGGACAGATACAAAAAATTATGAAAATGGTGAAATGAGGATTTAAATGAATCTTAAGATTTATTCTAATACCTTTGGAAGTTAGGAAACTTGAATTGGAGGAATCTAAGTATTCTTAATAGATGTAGAGTTTTAGCCCAAAATATCTAAGTTACAAAATTGTCATACGTTCTTATCCTTTTAAACATTGACTTTCTTTGCTTCTTTTATTCCTTTCTCACCCACTCTATATGGAAACCAACTAGAAAAGAAAAGAGAAGAGAAAAATAGAGAAAAGAGGAGGAGCAGTTAACGTGAAGGAGGAAAAGAGGAAGAAAAAAGAAGAAGTGAAGAGGAAAAGCTTGAGCTCATGTTTCTTGGACACTAGAGGTAGGGGAACTTGTTTTTGATTCTCCATTTTTTCTTTTCTCTTTTGCTGTATGATTTTTCTTGAGAAGTAAAATGGGTTTTCAATGGGTTGTAAAGCTTTTCTTAGTTATTATATTTTTTTTATGGCTTCATATGCTTTGATGATGGTTAACTTGAGTATGGTGATGATTTTGGCCATGAGTTGTCCTTGTCCTTCTATGATTTTGGGAGTTGGAAAAATGGGTTTAAAGATGAGTTTTTGATAAATTTTCATTTTTTTTTGTTTTGAGTAAGGTGTTTTTGTGTTAAGTTAATGAGTTGTGGTTGTTTGGATTTTGGTTTTGGAGTTAAAGAGCTTGGAACTCTATTTTTCTGCTAAAACTAAGCAAATATATAACATAATATGCCTAAGAAGGAACTCCTAATATGCCTAAGCATAGTCAGTCCATACCCCGACTCAAAAGCATGAACTACTCTGATACCATAATGTAACATCCTAATACCAGTATCCTAATATATGTGGTATACAAAGAGATATATGGCATTACAAAGTCACTACATACATATCAATCTAATACATATATCCATAATGTCCATTGGAAACATTATAAAGAGCCTTACGAAATGTGGAAAACATAAACTATCTATATCATTATGCATCAAAATACGTATATACAACATCAGCCATAGCAAAGGCTTGAAGTATTGCATAATTTTAAACATTTTACGAAATACTAATAGATACAACATCTATAACATAAACTATAAAACTACTATTGTCTTTAGCTTCCTTCTTCTTCTTACTTTTGAAAGAAGTTTCACCTGGAATTACATGATACATAGCGGGATGAGAAACTACATTCTTAGTATGAGTAATCAAAACCAGCATATATAACATAATAAACATAATCTTAACACATGCTAAGCAAGATATGTTTAAAGCATCTACAAGGTCTAACTATAGCATTTAGATAAACCAAGTTAACATACATTTCATACATACATACTTAGTCTAACTTAGAACCAAGATGTTAAGCTTATGAATACTGGTTTAATGTATGATCTAGTGATAAATAAGGAAGAACTAATCCTCATATTACACATATCCTGGCACGCTGAGAAGTTCGGTCTTCATCCTCCTCAAAGAGGCTTCTGGATTTCCTATTTATCTCTTTTGGCCTTGGCACTATCAAGATATCAGGGTTATATCTTTACTCAAAAGAGTCTTTCAGACACCCTTTTATCTCCCTTGGCCTTCATCAATGGGCATTAAAGGACATTCATCAAGATCAATACTACCAATTATTCCTATCATACATATATCTAAACACCAACTCATCACTCATTACAATTAAGTGGCATACTTTACCATAAAAGTGGCCTAAGGTGCTAGATACTTACCTAAGGCAAACTATAACTCTTGAATGCTCAAAGGTTTATACTTCCTCATACATGCTAGGTGATAATTTGCCTCTTGAGAATATTCTCATTTGTGTCTTAACACACTTTAGGAAACATATACTAATGATTTCATCTAGTTCAGAACTTTAAAACATCGAAAATGACATTTTTTAAAAATTATGACCTCAGAAACAGGCCATGTCTGATTACACGCCCCCCGTGTCTTGCTTTGTAAGCACTGTTCATGAATTCGAATACGGGCCGTGTTTCTCAACCAGATAACTTTTGCAGAATTGTGATACTATTCCATTAGTTCTTTTATTGGATTTTGGCCATTCCAATCCAATTTTTAGGTAACCTTAGGTCCCTAATCAATTCTAAAATGCTTAGGAATCATCAATCACTAACTTAAATTTCTTAATTTGGATTAAAGCACCAAAATCACTAATAGGGTGACCTAACCCCTCTTTTGGGAATCCAAGGTCCAAATGACATGTTCGAAGCTTCTATCTTCAACTTATGCTATGAACAAGTCATAAATGACTAAAAAAACTCAATCATGCAAGCAAAACACATCAAACACCTCTAGAACTCAATTTGACCTATTATGCATCTTAAGTGCATCTATGGTGAAAATAGAGAAAATAGATGAAGATAAGCATAGAACCCTTACCTTTGGAACTGTGAAGATGAATCAAACATGGTTGAATTCTCAAGCCTTGACTTTATTTTTTCTCTCTTCCTCTTGCTTGGTCTTTCTTTCCTTTTCTTTTTCTTCTCCTCTCACAGTTTCTGCTTCTATTTGTGAAGCCAAAACAACTGTGAATAAGACTTATAAAGAAGGTTTAAAAGACTCATATGGCCCTTAGGCCAAAACTGATAAAATCCTGATCTGCTAAAAATACTTAGATTTAGTAAATTCAAGATTTCTAGCTTCTAACATCTTTAAAATAAATACTAGGATTCATATAAAAAGTCATTTAACCATTATCTGATATTTCTATATCTGTTAGTGGTTAATCTAACTATAAATAGATAACTAGTATGCCTAAAAATACCAAACTAACTCAGTTTTCCTTGAAACTTTAACTGTAACTTATTTCATACATTTGTGACCTAGAAATAAATTATCCACATTTATTTCCTTGATCTAAAAAATTAATACTATTATCTGAGCCATATTAAGCTACTTTTCACAGTCCGAGTTGTAACTAAGTACCTAAACTAACTCAGATTGTCACAAAAATAAACATGCATGATAAGTTAGTCATATGCTATCTTTTGAACACATAAACAAGTCTAACATGACATTTTAGGGTATTACAGTAAGGGCAAGGATAAATGCAAGCCCAATACTTCCAGCTTGAAACTTGTGGGCAAAGTGGCTAAGGAAGGTGAGTGCTTCCACTATGGCCAGACCAGACATTGGAAGAGGAATTGCAGCAAGTACTTGGAGGAGCTTAAGAAGAATAAGGGAAATGAGACTTCCAGTTTAGGTATTTTTGTTATTGAAGTCAATTTATCTATTTCTTTATCTTGGGTATTAGATACTGGATGTGGGTCTCACATTTGTGTAAATGTGCAGGATCTCAAAAGGAGTAGACCGTTGGCTATGGGTGAAGTCGACCTACGACTTGGAAATGGAGCAAAAGTTGCTGCTTTGGCTATAGGGACTTCTTTTTTTTCTTTGCCCATTGGGCTTGTTATTGAGTTGGAGAATTGTTATTTTGTGCTTGCTATTAATAGGAATATCATTTCTGTTTCTTGTTTGGACAAGAAAGGTTTTTCATTTATTATAAAGGACAAAAGTTGTTTCATCTATTAGTAGGAATATTAGTTCGATGATGTATGCTTCATACTCTGCTTAATTGTTTGAAATGGGAAAGTAAAACTTCAGGGAGTTTTTCTAAGGTCACTCATTTAGAATTTTCTAAAATTATCCCGGCACCACTCCCTTTAGGGTTCGAGGATCCATCCATGAATATGGTCCATGAAATCCCCTCAGGATCACCGGGATCTGAAGTGAGCTATGCTAGGAAGTCTAAAAGTTCCTGTGTCTTTACTGCTAGTTGGGGCTAATATACGATTCCAAACTCATAAAGCTCGATGGACTAGGTGATGCGGATTAAAAGTTACAAACCCAAGTGCAAGTTGTTTCAAGTAATAAATTCTCAAGAGTCCAAGGTTGATCCACAAGGAATTGATGAAGAAAAATTCTTTGACGTAAAGTAAATATTTTGTCACAATAATAAAATTGATAAAACTTAGTCATAAATAAAAAAACTTACTTGGGTTAGGAGATCCACTCTTAGTAAATAAATTAAGTACAAAATTAATTCTTTTGATTATGGATAAATGACCCTAGTATGTTTTGATAAATGACTAATATGTTTTGATTAATGACTAAACTTAACATGATTATTTCTTTGATTCACTAACTACTTGCCAAGTTTGACTTTTTCAATGAGATTTAATGGAGCAAGAAAAGTGGATGCAAAGGATCATGGAGCAAAGCATTTCAATACAAGGATCATGAAGGAAAACTTGAAGAAGGAGCATCATGAAGAAGGAATTCAAGGAAGATCATTAGGAACCTTTTTGTAAAGAAAAGACTTAATATAATTCTTTAATTAAGCTCTCTAAAATAAGTAAAAATGGTTTTCAAAAGTAAAAATGGACTAAGAATGAAAAAGGTTAATTAATAAGTCTGTACATCTATGTGTACATCAATGTACTTTTAGTTAATTAACTAACTTTTAATGAAAACCTCAATGTACATCTATGTATAAGTGTTTTACATCTATGTATACATTAATTGATTCTGGATGTACTTGGTTAGTATGCATTTTTGCATCTATGCATCGATTGGTACATCGATGCATAAGCCAAAACAGAAACAAGGATTTTTTGAAATAGCTATACAATCAATTAGGTAATCGATGTGTGAACGTCTGGGCTAAAATTGTAAGTGTTTCTCAAGAACAACATCGATGTACTCATGTGTGTATCACTCAAGATCAAAAACATCCAAGAACACAATTGATTAGGCAATCGATGTACACACATTGTAAGAGTGAAATTTTGTTTAATACATCTGTGTACTAATCGATTGACTGATAACAGATTTTTTTTATAAGTTTGTTTTGATCTTAACTGACTTGTAAAGTGTATCCAACGAAACTATTTTGAAATATACTTATATAAGGACATTGGCAAACACTTTTTCAATAATAACTCATTCAAAACTTGAGATCAAACACACAAATACTGAGAGAGCTTTTCATTAAAAATCTGAGTATTTTTTCTGTAGAGCTTCAAATTATAATATCTGATTTCTTAAAATCTGATTCAATGTTTTCATATTGTAAAAGAGAGATAAGAGAGAAGGCTCTCTCGCTGATTAAATCAAGAGTAGAAGGAACTCTTGGTGCTGTGTAAGAGTAGAAGGAACTCTTATGGGAATTACAAAATTACTTTGACTGGAAAAGCTGTCATTTGGGTAGAAGGAACCAAAAAGTGAAGGTTGTGTAAAGAATCTTGTAAATTGGTTTTTAATAGTGGATGAAACTCACAGTCATGTGGGGACTGGATGTAGGTTACAAGAGGAGGTAGCTAAACCAGGATAAAACTTGGTTTGTAATTTTCTCTATCTCTTAACTCTTTATTTTTGAATGTATGAATTAAGCAATATGTTAGGGATACTTGCATGATTTGATTAGTTTATGATCTTGTTCATATCTAAAATTAATCTTATTGTTAATATTTCTTTATAAGTTTCAAGTCTTGATAGAAATACATCTTGCAAAAATACATTTTAGTTTGTTGGTTGACAAAATCTTTTTCATAGTTAAAGAAAAGAATCATTTTTTGCAAAAGGGGAAAAAGTTTCAAAAAGTTATCATCCTCAATTCAACCCCCCTTCTTGAGTATTAAGAAGCCACAACCAATATTGATAACTCAATTAGGAGATCCACTATCACACATGATGGAGGTTCCAATCAGAAAATATAACATTCAAAGTTCATTAAAAATTATATACATAATTATATTATGATTCCTTTAATTATCTATTAACACCACCACTTATAAATGGGCTCAAGCATTCATTGTGCCAACCGCTTGTCTACAATGAATCAAGATCTCCACTTTACAAGGAGGGTTTCTAAATTGATTGAAAACAAAATACAACACATATAATGACCACTTGAAAATATATCATTTAAATACAAGAAAGAAATTAATCTAACCTTAACTTATTACCAAAAGTTTCACCTTTTCACCCAAGTAAAATAAAAATTAGTTGCTCATAGACAAGTAGAAAGAAAGAGAGAAGAAGAAGAAGAACATAACTTCAATTTAGAACAAAAGGAAACTACAACAAGATAATCAAACAACAAAATAGCATGATCTTGATATCTAATACCAAGACTCCCAAATGATCAACCAAGGCTCCATTTTATAAAGGATTAGGGATACAAAATGACAAGGAGGCTGATTCATGAGTGAGTGGATGAGTGGAAAATGAGTGGAAAATGTTAAATGACTTTTGATGAGTGAAAAATTCTTGAGATTCTTTGTCTCCAAAATGATTCAGTTCTAAAGTCATTGAATACATTAGAGAATTGAAAAATGGTCTCAATAAAAGTTGTAGGTCTGGATCTTACCTTTCAAATGCCATTAGTTCGAGCCCAAAAGCATTCCTATAATGCAAGATATGGTTTGATTATTGCACACTACTCAAGCCTAGCTACAGCTTCTCTATTCTAACTTGTAAGCCCAAAATGACCTCTAAGCAATCCGAATTGAGTCTTGTGTTTTTCATAAAAGTTGTAGATATAGTCTTAACTTGTAGATACTAAAATTTCAGTCCAATCTAGATCTTGTAGCCCGAGTTATGCTCTAATTACTGCACACTGTTCAGGTTCCAATCACAAAACTCTTATTCTGACTTCCAAGCCCAATTAGTTCCACTAGATGTTCGATTTGACCTAGAGCTCTCATAAAAGTTGTGGATCTCTCTCTTATCTTTCCAACAAGGTAAAATGCATAATTGTTAGACATCTAGAACTCAAGATATGACCAAAATACAGAAACAGTGTAAGACGTAAATCATGCTGAAAAAATCAATTAAGTCCAATTTGAGTCCAAACTTACAGAACATAACCAAACTTAATCAATTAAGTACATGGAGAGTGTAAATGACTAAAAATGAGGGTTTATTAATGTATAAAATATGTGATTATCAAATTCTCCTACACTTAGCTTTTTACACTCTTGTGCAAAACACACAAGACCAAAACTAAGGAACAAGGAAGAATAACACACACTCAAAAGCTAGAAATTCTAAAAGACTCAATTTCTAATAATATTTAAGAATGAAGAGCAACCAATCATTCAAAGGATCAAAACATTTATGAGGTAACATTTCTTCACATCTCAAACCAACAAGCAAGGAAACTTCAATTGAAAAGCATGAGTCAAGAATGATAGATCATCACAAGATTCACTCTCAATCCCTTAAGTGTTTAAAAGGTAGGTATTTCACTCAATTCAACCCATAAAAATTGTACTACCATAAGCTTACTTATCTTCTACTTTTCCACTACTCAGAACATATGCACACACAAATCATGAGGACTTTATTCAAGGTTGTAATGGGGTCAAGGTAAAGGAGAAGGTAATATGGATATAACAAGTAAAATACCAAAGAGAATAAAAGAGCATGAAAGCTGAGTTCAATTAACAAGCATGAAAGTTCATCCCAACTCTACCTAATACTAATTCCCTTTACATATTCTTTTCTTTTCCTTTATTGCATTGTCGGCCCTTATTTACACTTTTTTTTAATTTTTAATATTTTTTTGAAGAACATAATATATACATTTTTTTAAGTAAACATTTTTTTTAATCATTCTGCACACACACTCCCACACTTGTTCAAGAACTCATCCAATGACAAAGCTAATATTCTTTTATTCCCTAAGGCCAGGTAAGAACATGATTTTTCATTTAAGGCACATAATGAGTTTGAAACAAAGAATGATCAAATAAGCTCAAAGAGGTTAAGGAAGGGGAAATAGGCCATTTCCAATGCTTTACGTTGGCAGGAATCAAAAAATTTTCAAGAAGCCATAAGAGTGCTTAATATCATATTGAGAATCAGAGAATTTCCAATAAGTCATAAGAGCGCTTGATATCATATTGAGATAATATGCTGCTGAGCAAAGCTGCATATTTGTGCGCCACTCATTCTTGGCTTTTTGGTTAAAGTAGCTATTTCAAGAAAAATGTCTCAATCGTGTTTGTGTATACATGTGAAAATGTAATCTAAAAAAGAATCAAAGTAAGTTTTAGAGTAACAATTCCATGAGTGAAATTCACACAAGAAAGAAGAGAAAGACACAAATGTTCAATCCATTCATTAATGGGTCAAAATCTCACAAGGCACAATTCTATCATTCTCAGTCCACCAATTCAACATCCATAACCAAGCATGTGATTTTTAAAAAAGAAGACAATTTACTCAATCATGCAAATTTTCCTGATTTTGAATTGCTACTTCCACACAAACTAGTTATCTACCTAATTACTCCTTACTCTACCACCAATTTTGATGCGTCTCAAGAGTAAATAATTTACTCCTTACTCTACCATCTTTAATTACTTTTGTTGTTAATAAATTGCTGACAAACATATAAACACAACAAACATATTAATAAACACACTTCTTAATTTTTTTTTATTTTTTATTTTTAGGTTTTTTTCACAACCATCCTTCCCCCCAACCAGATCACAACATTGTCCTCAATGTAAAAACATAGATAGGTAAAGGATAGAAGATATTACCTATTGCTACAATTACTGAAAAGAGAAACCTTACACAAATTAAAACAAAAACAAAGTATGATAAATAAAACCAAAGATAAAGGAAAGTTATAGATGAAGTGTTAGGTCACACTCTTGTTCCTTGCTGCCTCCTTTGCTACTGCCTTTTGACCGATCTATCTAAGCTATTAGTGGTTTAGGTTCATAAATAAAAGCTTGTAATTTATCAATTAATTCATCAACACTAGAAGCATATATAAGGAGTTGTCTTGCCGAAGGTGTAATAAAGCTCTATTCCATAACATAGTCAAGAAAAGATAACAAATTATCAAAGAAATTATTAACATTCAACAAACCTATGAGTTTATGGTAGATGTTCAGTTGGGCCCAAGAGATAATTTGAAAAACTTCTTCCAAAGTACCAAAACCACTCGGTAAGGTAATAAATGCATCAGAGTTTTCAAGCATTGTCCACATTCGTCCATGCATAGATGATACTTAAAGTTCCAGCCCAATTGTCTTTCCAATGATGTTCCTTCGAGTTAAAGGTTCAAGAATGACACCCAAAACTTGACCACCTCTTAAATGTGCAGAAAGTGATATAGCCCCCATTAACCCAATGCTACCTCCCCCATATACTACACGAATGTTCCTCACAGTAAGTATTCTACTAACAGTGCTTGCTGTATTTACAAACTCTAAACCCTTCCCATAACTTGTCCCACAAAATACACAGATACTGGTAAATCAACAAACAGAAGAAGAAGCTCCCTCCATTTCTACGCTCACACTCTCTTTGAATGATTATGAGTTATAAGAAAGTGAAGAAAATAGAGTGTTTAAATAGGGAAGAGAATAGAAAAGTATTAATAGCTCATGTATGGGTAGGTTGGCTATTGTCAGAAAAGTTTCAATTCAAGAAACTTTTATTTATTTATTTTTTTAATTTTTTCTCTTTTTTTTAGACTTCAAGAAAACTATGAGGGTAAAGAAGTCTAGAAACTCCTGAAGGACCCTGCCCAAAGGATCGTCTGTCCAAAACCAAAATACAACAAAATCATACAAAGATAAAATTATAATAACAAATGATGACATATCTTTATGTACAGTTTTCATGGCATATCTTTATATTGTACGTCATGAGTGCAGTAATACCAAGACGGCTTAGCCAATCTTAGAATTCTTCTCCCTCTCGCTTGTGGGATATTTTGGATTGAGCTACGACGCAACTAATTAAAGTGCGTAAATCTGACAGCTACCACCAACGACCACAGCCAATGCGAGGTCGCTGAAGAGCCCATGGCATTAAATCATAGGATCTAGCTCAGAGGTATTGTCACGCAAGAATGCAAACACGGGACGCTTCTATCTGTCCATCAGTAAGCAGAGCCTACGATTGAAACCTTGGAATGCTTGCGCGGCTCGCTACAGAGCATGGCACACGAACCTTATTTAAGGACCGGCGTGCGAAGGTCTACCCGAGTCAATGACGGGTCTGCCACTAGCAAGGGCTCCTAATCTAATTAAAGACCAAGTACAACCAAAGTTTCGCCATCTTTTTTTTCTTTTTTTTTCTTTTTTTAAAATTTTTTTATAAGATGTATAAGATAATATATACATGTTGTTGTGATTGTGACTCACATCTTCTTTTGGTTTTACGTCCAGTAATGACTTAAACGCCTTCTATGAGTCGAGGATAAGCTTCCCATCTAATTTTTTTCTAAATTGGCAAACAGAGTCTTTTTGAGTCAGATTCCCAAGACTGTAACGCTTTTGCTCATCCCTAAAGAGATTCTATAAACTAAGAAGTTCATGATACACAACTCCACAAGAATGCATCTCAAGAGTTAATATGATATCATCTAATGACTCCTTACTCAGCCCATTCTTAATAAAGTATATTTAATCTTCTCGATTTGCAGAAACCATTCCCAAAGAATGACATCGCGTGTTACAATTCCATCATGCACACTTGTGACAAACTTGTATTCTTTTCACTCTTCTTTTTTTAGAATAAGAACTTTTACTGAGACCCAGCATGTATGAGACAAATGAATCTGAAGATTCACCAGCTAAACAAACCTTTGCTTTGATTATCCAGCATATATCTTCTGGGATGCCCTTGTACATTAACAATCTTAGTCTTTCACACTTAGTTTTGTAGATTTTTGTTAGAGCATTTAAAGGGAGATAAGAGAAATGCTTTCTTAGATTTGAGAGAATGTCATCCATTTTAAAGAAGAAGAAATCAATTATTATGGGAAATTGAAAAACAAGCCGACTTGAGAGTCATGGAGTACCGTTATCGGCCACTTAACCAGGAACATAAAGAATTGTAAAAAGAAAGAAATAAATTTAAAATAAATTCTACTCATAACAAGGATTAGAAAGGGAGATGGATTCTACCTCAACAACTTGATGTTCCAGAAATAGTTTGAGTCTTTGTCCATTGAATTTAAATACATTACCATTCCTAGGGTTCTCAATGTCTATGGCCCCATGAGGATACACATGTTTGATAATAAAAGGACCAGTCCACCTAGATCTCAATTTTTCAAGGAATAAGTGAAGACGAGAATTATAAAGTAGAACTTTTTGACCAATTTCAAAAGATTTTTTCAAAATTGATTTATCATGAAAAGCTTTTGTTCTAGCTTTATAAATCTTTGAGTTTTCATATGCATCATTTGTCAATTCCTTAAGTTCATTTAATTGTAATTTGCATAACTTGGAAGCATCATCAATATTTAAGTTGAAAGCTTTAATGGCCCAAAATGCTTTATGCTCCATTTCTACAGGCAAGTGACAAGGTTTTCTATAAACTAACCGATAGGGTGACATGCCTAAAGATGTTTTGAAAGCAATACAGTAAGCTCAAAGTGAATCATTTAATCTTAAAGACCAATCTTTACGATTTGGGTTAACCATTTTTTTCAAAATTTGTTTAATCTCCCTATTTGCTAATTCTACTTGTCCACTTGTCTGAGGGTGATAAGGGGTAGCAATTTTGTGCGTGATGCCATATTTCTTCATTAAAGATTCAAATGGTTTATTGCAAAAATGTTTTCCCCCATCACTGATGATAGCTCGAGGAATTCTAAATCAACTCAAAACATTTTCTTTTAAAAATTTAAGAACAATTTTGTGATCATTGTGTCGACATGGAATCGCCTCAATCCATTTTGAGACATAATCAATTGCAACCAAAATAAACACAAATCCAAATGATGATGGAAATGGACCCATGAAATCAATTTCCCAACAATAAAAAATTTCAATAACAATGATAAGGTTCAAAGGCATCATGTTTTTTTTAGAAATAGAACCCAATTTCTGACAACTTTCATAACTTTTGTAAAAAATATAGTTGTCCTTAAATAATGTGGGCTAATAAAATCCACACTACAAGATTTTTGTAGCTATTTTCTTTGAAGAAAAATGACCTCCACATGCTTCTGAATGACAAAATTTAATGACACTACTTACCTCACTGTTGGGTACACATCTCTAAAAGATTTGATCAGGGCAATATTTGAATAAATATGGGTCATCCTAATAGAAAATTTTCACCTCAATCAAAAACTTCTTTTTATCTTGGTGCGTCCATTGAGGTGGCTTCTTACCTGTTACAAGAAAATTGACAATGTTAGCAAACTAAGGCATGGAATTGACAGAAAATAAAAATTCATCCGGGAAAAAATCATTGATAGGTGTGCTATCAAAAGATGATCCTGTTGTAAGTCTGGACAAATGATCTGCAACAACATTTTCGGCTCCTTTCTTGTCTTTTATTATGATGTTGAATTCTTGAAGCAACAAAATCTACCGTATCAACTTAGGTTTGGCATCCTGCTTAGACATTAAATATCTAACAGCAACATGATCAGTGAAAACAACAGTGGAAGAACCAATTAAATAAGCTCAAAATTTGTCCAATGCAAAAATTACAGCAAGTAGTTCTTTTTCAGTAGTGGTGTAATTCATTTGTGTACTATTCAAAGTTCGACTTACGTAATATATTACATGAGGCTTACCTTCCTTTCTCTGTCCTAAAACAGCGCCAATAGCAAAATCACTAGCATGACACATCAACTCAAAAGGCAAAGACCAGTCAGGGGATTGCATGATAGGAGCAGAAGTCAAAAGACCGATTAATTTTTCAAAAATTTTTTGACAATCTTGGGTCCAATCAAATGGTGCATCTTTTGTTAAAAGATTACATAATGGTCTAGATATGGCACTAAAGTCCTTAACAAATTTTCTGTAAAATCCTGCATGTCCTAAAAAGGAACTAACTTCTCTAACTATTTTTGGGGAAGGCAAATGAGCAATTAATTCAACTTTAGGCTTATCAACTTCAATTCCCTTGGACGATATCACATGACCTAATACTATTACTGATGTAACCATGTAATGACATTTTTTCTAATTTAACACAAATCTTTTTTCTCCACATCTTTTAAGAACTTTTTCCAAATTATCAAGACAATTTTCAAAAGAATTTCCAAAAACTGTCAGATCATCCATGAAAATCTCTAAATAATGCTCAATCATGTCACTGAAAATACTTAGCATGTATCTTTGAAAAGTTGCTGAAGCATTACAAAGACTAAAAGACATTCTTTTATATGCAAAAGTGCCAAAGGGGCAAGTAAAAGTGGTCTTTTCTTAGTCCTCTAATGCAATTGGTATTTGATTATACCCTGAATAACCATCAAGAAAATAATAGTAGGGATGGGCTGCTACTCTTTCCAAAATCCGATCAAGAAATGGCAAGGGAAAATGATCTTTCCTAGTGGTTGCATTCAATTTTCTAAAATCAATACACATACGCCAACTTGAAGAGACTCGGGTAGGTATTAATTCACCTTTTTCATTTTCAACTACTGTTATTCCAGATTTCTTAGGCACAACTTATGTAGGGCTTATCCACTGACTATCAGAGATAGGATAGATAATTCTAACATCAAGTAATTTAAGAACTTCAGCTCTAACTACCTCTTTCATGTATGGATTTAATCTTCTTTGAGGTTGTTGAGATGTTTTAGCATTATCCTCTAAATGTATTCTATGTGTACAAATTAATGGATTAATGCCTTTTATGTCCTTTAATGTCCATCCAATTGTACTTTTATGCCTTTTAAGTACTTCTATTAACATACCTTCTTGTTCTTTGGTTAGGGATGAGGAAATTACCACTGAAAAACTTTGTTCTTCTCCCAAAAATGTGTACTTTAACCCAGTAGGTAATGGCTTTAGTTCCAGTGTGGGTACTTATTCATGGATATCATCATTCATGGGCTTTAATTCTTCGAATCTCAGCTTCCATCCTTTGTATTCCATTACCTGTGTATAGTCAAGCAAAGAGCATATTTCAGAAACATCATCATCTAATTGTGTAGCTGAATCAAATGAATTAATTAAACAAATTTCTAATGGGTCAAAAGAACTCCTGGTTTGAAGATGATCATCTATAATGGTCTCAATCCCTTCAACTTCTTCCTTTTCATCATAGACTTCTTGTGGTTGCTTGCACACGTTGAAAACATTAAGCTCTAGTATCATATTTCCAAATGTTAGTTTTACCACTCCATTTCTATAATTTATCAAAGCATTAGATGTTGCTAAAAATGGGCGACCTAAAATAACAGGAATTGACTTGCTACTATTTTCCATAGGTTCAGTTTCCAAGACAATAAAATCCATAGGATATATGAATTTATCAACTTGTACTAACACATCTTCCATTATTCCTTTTGGAATTTTAATTAATCTATCGGTAAGTAGAAGAGTTACAGAAGTTAGTTTTAACTCACCCAGGTTGAGTTGTTGATAAACTGAATATGGAAGCAAATTAACACTAGCACCAAGATCAAGTAAAGTGATAATCACATATTTTATACATTAATAAACCCTCATTTTTTGTCATTTACACTCTCCATGCACTTAATTGATTGAGCTTGGTTATGTTTTGTAAGTTTGGACTCAAATTGGACTTAATTGATTTTTTTAGCATAATTTATATCTTACACTGTTTCTATATTTTGGCCATATCTTAGCCATATTTTTTCAAGGAATATGTGGTTTTAATATAAAACCCTTCTACCATTCTAAAATGTTTTTGGAAATGTAATGTGTTATTATAAAATTCTTTTTGAAAGGGAGAGAAGTTTTTAAAATGATTTTTGATTGAGGGATTAAGAATATATATCTTTGCCTTACTTTTTGGTAATGTACTTACATGATCTTGGCATACATATATCTCTTTATCTATCTTGTGCTTCAATAAGGAGGAGCTTATCTTACTCATCTCACATATCTTACTTCCATATCCTTGTTAGCTATAAATATATGCATGACTATATTGAAATATTATGTTTTATATCTTGATAATATGCATATTTTGAGGGGGAGCTTAGCTCTTAAATTGTTGCTTATATCTCTTGGCTTGCATCCTTGTTTGACATGAAGTATTTTATTGTTAATACTATCAACATGTCAACAAAGATCCTCATTCATTCTCTTTCCCTCTATCAAATGAAAGAAGGTAAACATTCTTAAACTTCATATCCTTGGACTTAATTGTTGTAGTTTTCTTTTGTTCTAAATTGAAGTTATCTTCTTCTTCTTCTTCTTCTTCTTCTTCTTCTTCTTCTTCTTCTTCTTCTTCTTCTTCTTCTTCTTCTTCTTCTTCTTCTTCTTCTTCTTCTTCTTCTTCTTATTATCTATGAGTAACTAATTTTTATTTTACTTTGGTGAAAGGGTGAAGCTCTTGGTAATGAAATAAGGTTAGATTAATCTTTTTCTTGTGCTTAAATCATATATTATCAAGTGGTCATTATATGTATTATATTTTATTTCTAATTTGAAACCCTTCTTGTAAAGTAAAGATCTTGATTTGTTGTAGATAAAATATTGGCATAATGAATGCTTGAGCCCATTTATAAGTGGTGGTGTTAATAGATGATTAAAGGAATCATAATATAATTACGCATATAATCTTAAATGAACTTTGAATGTTGTATTTTTCGATTGGAACCTCCATTATATATGGATTCTAATTGAGTTATAAAAAGAATTAATTTTGTCCTTAATTTACTAACCAAGAGTGGATCTCCTAATCCAAGTAAGTCCTTTTTTATTTTTAACCAAGTTTTATTACCTTTATTATTGTGACAAAATATTTTCCTTTCCTCAAAGATTTTTTCTTCATCAATTCCCTGTGGATCAACCTCGGACTCCCGAGAATTTATTACTTGAGACAACCTGCACTTGGGTTTGTAACTTTTAATATGCATCAAGTTTTTGGCGCCGTTGTCGGGGAACTGATTTGAAGAACAAATTTATGGTGTAAATATTTTGTATACATATATTTATATTTTTTTTCTTCTGTGGATCTTGTATATATATATATATACATATATATATATACATATATATATATATATATATATATATATATATTACTCTTTTAATTTCTTTTTCTTTTTACTTACTAACGTACTAACTTAGTGGGGAAACTCTCCCTTATTCCTCTGTAATCTTTAATCATTAATGAAATAATCTTTCTTCTTCTCTTCTCTCTCATCGAGCAAAAAATTGGCTTGTCGATTCTCCAATTTTCATATTTTAAATTTACTTTCTGTACTTTATTTTTTGTATTTTACTTTCTATATTTTATTTCTAACTTACTAACCTGCTAACCTTTTAATTTTCTTGCTTACAAGCTTACTAACTATCTAACTTTTTATTTTATTAGCTATCTAACTTTTTACTTTACCTGCTTACTAACATTTTAATTTATCAGCTTATTAACTTATTTGGTGGTTGGTTTATACCATACCCTTGTTAATATTTATTTGGTGGTTAGTTTATACCACACCCTTGTTAATATTTATTTACTACGTGTTAATATATATTTGGTGGTTGGTTTATACCACACCCTTGTTAATATCTATTTGGTGGCTGGTTTATACCACATCCTTATTAATATTTAATGGTAGGTTTACCACCTACTTAGTAATATTTTTTTTATAGAAGGTTAAGCTCTGTATATATTTTTATTTTATTCTTCCTATTTCTTTTTCTCTTTTGTCATGTGTATTTAAATTTGTGTGTTTCTAGGGTGAATATGTAACTTGATTCAATCGACATGTATTAAGATTGGAATTTTAATTAATTTCTTTTTTTATTCAATTTAAGCGCTTATTATGATTCTTAATGCTTTTATGAATTGGCCACTCATAAATTGATCCACTGAGGTGTGTGTAGAATCAGGAGGTTTGCATATGACTTAGACCATAAATAATAAGTGTCATGATTTATAATCATCTAGGAATAGAGGTTATAGGTTGTGTGGGAGAATTGTGATATTTTCCATGAGAATCCATAGAGTAAAGGTCATGCCTTAAGAGTTAAGGTTTAAACCAAGGAATTGAGTTTTAATTAATTACTGGATTCTCTTCATCTATTGAATAATTAGAAATTAATTAGAATGAAGGTCCCAAAGCTACTCTATTATCTATGATAGATTATTGAATCAAGTGAAATCAGATTCCTAGTGTTTTAATTTCATGTGTTTACATCCTTAATGTGTTTTGCATTCATGTGTTTTGTTCTCTATTTTTCCTCTTAATTTCGTGCATTTTAGCTTTTTTCCCTCTTAATCAACTACTTTATTTCTTTGACTATTCGGTGCACTTGTCGATTTTCACAATAAGTTTTTGTAAACCTAGGTTGATACGGTGGATTTCGTTGCTTCAAGAATTCAACATCACAATAAAAGATAAGAAAGAAACTGAAAATATTGTTGCAGATCATTTGTCCATACTTACAACAGACTCATCTTTTGATATCACACATATCAATGATTCTTTTCTCATTAAATTTTTTATTTTCTGTCAATTTCAAGCCTTAGTTTGCTAACATAATCAATTTTCTTGCAACATGAAAGATCCCGCTTTAATTATCTTGATCAAATCATTCAAAGATGTGTGCCTAATAGTGAGGTAGGTAATGTTATTAAATTTTGTCATTCAGAAGTATATGGAGGTTACTTTTCTTTAAAGAAAACAACTGTGAAAATCTTGCAGTGTGAATTTTATTGTTTCACTTTATTTAAAGACAGCTATACATTTTGAAGAAGTTGTGAAAACTATCAAAAATAGGGTCCCATTTCTAAGCGAAACGGGATGCCTCTGAACCCTATCATTGTCATTGAAATTTTTGATTGTTGAGAAATTGAGAAATGATACATATGAAAACACAAAGATTTATAGAGTTAGAGCAAAAACTTTTCATGACAAATCAATTTTGAGAAAAACTTTTGAAATTGGTCAAAAAGTTTTGCTTTATAATTCTCGTCTTCACCTATTCCCTGGAAAATTGAGATCTAGGTGGCGTGGCCCTTTTATTGTCAAATATGTGTATCCTCATGGGGCCATAGACATTGAGAACCCTAGATATGATAGTGTATTTAAGGTCAATGGACAAAGACTCAAACCATTTCTGAAAAAATCATGTTCTTAAGTTCTTTGTGCCCCCGGTTAAGTAGTGGATAACGGTACTCCGTGACGCTCAAGTCGGTTTGTTTTTCAATTTTCCATAATAACTGATTCCTTCTCCTTTAAAATGGATGTCATTCTCTCAAATCTAAGAAAGCATTTCCCTTCTCTTCCTCAAAATGCTCTAACAAAAATCTATAAAGCCAGGCATGAAAGACTGAGACTGTTAATGCACAAGGGCATCCCAGAAGATATTCACTGGATAATTGAAGCAAAGGTTCGTTTAGCTGGTGAATCTTCAGATTTATTTGTCTCATACATGCCGGGTCTCGGTAAAAGATCTTATTCTAAAAGGAGAAGAGCAAAAAGAATGCAAGTTTGTTACAAATGTGCACGATGGAATTGTAACATGCGATGTCGTTCTTTGGGAATGGTTTCTGCAAACAGAGAAGATAAAATATTCTTCATTAAGAATGGGCTGAGTAAGGAGTCATTATCTGATATCTTATTGACTCTTGAGATGAATTCATGTGGAGTTGTGCATCGTGAACTTCTTAATTTGTGAAATCTTTTCAGGGACGAGCAAGAGAATTATAGTCTTTGGAATCTGACTCAAAAAGACTTTGTTTGTCAATTTATAAGAAAATTAGATGGGAAACTTATCCTTGACTCATAGAAGGCGTTTAAGCAGTTACTAGACATAAAACCAGAGAAAGATGTGAGTCACAATCACAACAACATGTATATATTATCTTGTACATCTTCAAAAAAAAAAGAAAAAAAAGAAAACGAAAAAAAGAAAAGAAAAATAATAAAAAAGGGTGAAACTTCGGTTGTACTTGGTCTTTAATTAGATTAGGAGCCCCTGCCAGCGGCAGTCCCGTCATTGACTCTGGTGGACCTTTGCATGCCGGTCTGTAAATAAGGTTCGTGTGCCATGCTCTATAAAGAGTTACGCAAGCATTCCTAGGTTTTAACCGTAGGCTCTGCTTGCTGATGGACAGATAGAAGCATCCCGTGCTTGCATTCTGGCGTGACAATGCCTCTGAGCTCAATTCTTGGTATTGATTTATTGGGTTCCTGAGCGTAGCTCCACTAGCTGTGGTCACTAGTCATCATATTCAGATTTTCTCTTTTTAATTAGAGGGACGATGCATAGGTTGGGATATCTCACAAGCGGGAGGAGTGCCTTAAGTCTGAAATTCCTTCAAGGAATTTGATGTCTCTTTCAAGGGGTGGTAAGATTGTGAAACCTTTTGCACTAGTGACATATAGTATAAAGATATGCCACTAATTCCCTGTACATAGAGGTATGTCATCATTTGTTATTATAATTT
Organism: Ormosia semicastrata; assembly: GCA_029884595.1. Classification (NCBI taxonomy): domain Eukaryota; kingdom Viridiplantae; phylum Streptophyta; class Magnoliopsida; order Fabales; family Fabaceae; genus Ormosia; species Ormosia semicastrata. Next base: position 66,043,529 of record JAQQTO010000061.1, on the reverse strand, counting down.
TATCTTTATATGATTTTGTTGTATTTTGATTTTGGACAGATGATCCTTTGGTGGAGTCCTTTAAGGGTTTCTAGACTTCTTTACCTTGATGGTTTTCTTGAAGTAAAACAAAAAAAATAAAAAACAAAAAACAAAAAAAAAATTATGTTTCTTAATTTCAAACTTTTCTAACAATAGCCAACCTACCCATATAGGTGCTATCATTACCTTTTTCCATTCTCTTCCCTATTTAAACACTTCATTTTCTTCACTTTCCTCCAACTCATAATCATTCAAAGGGAGTGTGAGTTTAGAAATGAAAGGATCTTCTTCTTTTATTCGTAGACTTACCAGTATCTATGTATTTTGTGGGATACGTTATGGGAAGGGTTTAGAGTTTGTAAATACAGCAAGCACTGTTAGTAGAACACTTACTGGGAGGAATATTCGTGTAGTATATGGGGGAGGTAGCATTGGGTTAATGGGGGTTGTATCACTTTCTGCACATCTAAAAGGTGGTCAAATTTAGGTATCATTCCTAAACCTTTAACTCGAAGGAACATCATTGAAAAGACAATTGGGCTGAAACTTCAAGTATCATCTATGCATGGATGAATGAAGGCAATGCTTGAAAACTTTGATGCATTCATTGCCTTACCGAGTGGTTTTGGTACTTTGGAAGAAGTTTTTCAAATTATCTCTTAGGTCCAACTGAACATCCACCATAAACCCATAGGTTTGTTGAATGTTAATAATTTCTTTAATAATTTGTTATCTTTTGTTGACCATGTTGTGGAACAGAAATTTATCACACCTTCGACAAGATGACTCCTTATCTCTACTTCCACTATTGATGAGTTGATTGATAAATTAGAAGCTTTTGTTTATGAACCTGATCTAGTAACAGCTCAGATAGATTAGTCAGAAGGAAGCGGTGAGGGAAGCAGTATGAAAAGTAAGTCAGATCAGACACTCCAACTATTTAAATAATTACAAGCTTTGGATTTATTTATTGTACTGTATTTCTGTTTAAATTTGTATAAAGTTTTTCTTTTTAGTAATTGCAACAACAGGTAATATCTTCTATCTTTTACATAACTATATTTTGATATTGAGGACAATGTTGTGATCTGGTTGGGGGGAAGGATAGTTGTGTAAAAAAAAAAAGAAAAAAAACCTAAAAATAAAAACCTAAAAAAAATTTAGGAACTGTGTGTATTAATATGTTTGTTGTGTTTATATGTTTGTTAGCAACTTACAAATAGCAAAACTAATTAAGGATGACAAAGTAAGGAGTAAATTATTTACTCTTGAGAAGCATCAAAATTGGTGGCAAAGTAAGAAGTAATTAGGTAGACAACTATGTTGTGTGGAAGTAGCAATTCAAATTCAGGGAAATTTGCATGATCGAGTAAATTGTCTTCTTTCTTAAAAATCACATGCTTAGTTATAGATGTTGAATTAGTGAACTGAGAATGATAGAATTATGCCTTGTGAGATTTTGAGCCTATTGATGAATGAATTGAACATTTGTATCATTCTCTTCTTTCTTGTATGAATTTCACTCATGGAATTGTTATTCTAGAACTTGTTTTGATTCTTTTTGAGACTACATTTTCATATGCATACATAAACATAATTGAGACATTTTTCTTGAAATAGCTACTTTAACTAAATAGCCAAGAATGACTGGCGCATAAATAGGCAGCCTTGCTCAGTAGCATATTGTCTCAATATGATATCAAGCACTCTTATGGCTTCTTGGATATTCTCTTATTCCTGCCAACGTAAGGCATTGAAAATGACCTATTTCCCTTTGCTTAACCCCTTTGAGCTTATTTGATCATTCTTTGTTTCGAACTCATTATGTGCCTTAAATGAAAAATCATGTTCTTACTTGGCCTTAGGAAATAAAAGACCATTAGCTTTGTCATTGGATGAGTTCTTGAACAAGTGTGGGGGTGTGTGTGTGCAGAATGGTTGAAAAAAATTGTTTAAATGTATATATTATGTTCATCTTGTAAAAAAAACAAAAAAAAAATAGAAAAAGTAAAAAATAAAATAAAATAAAAATAAAAAGTGTAAAGAAGGGCCAACAAGGTAATAAAGGAAAGGAAAAGAATATGTAAAGAGAATTTGTATTAGGTGGAGTTGGGATAAATTTTCATGCTTGTTAATTGAACTCAGCTCTTACGCTCTTTTATTCTCTTTGCTATTAACTTGCCATATCCATATTACCTTCTCCTTTACCTTGACCCTATTATCACCTTAAATAAAGTCATCATGATTTGTGTGTGCATGTGCTCTGAGTAGTGGAGGAGTAGACGATAAGCAAGCTTATGGTAGTACAATTTTCATGGGTTGAATTGAGTGAAATACTTACCTTTTTAAATACTTGAGGAATTAGAGTGAATCTTGTGATGATCTATCATTTTTGACTCATGCTTTTCAATTGAAGTTTCATTGCTTGTTGGTTTGAGATGTGAAGAAACATTACCTCATAAATGTTTTGATCCCTTGAATCTTTGGTTGCTCTTCATTCTTAAATATTATTAGAAATTGAGTCTTTTAGAGTGTTTAGCTTTTGAGTCTGTCTTTTTTTTCCCCTAGTTTTGGTCTTGTGTGTTTTGCCAAGGAGTACAAAAAGCTAAGTGTGGGAGAATTTGATAATCATATATTTTATACATTAATAAACCCTTATTTTTAGTCATTCACACTCTCCATGTACTTAATTGATTGAGCTTGGTTATGTTTTATAAGTTTGGACTCAAATTGGACTTAATTAATTTTTTTAGCATGATTTATATCTTACATTATTTCTGTATTTTGGCCATATCTTGAGTTCTAGATGTCTAATAATTATGTATTTTATCTTGTAGGAAATATAAGAGAGAGATCTATAACTTTCATGAGAGTTCTAGGTCAAAATCAGACATCTAGTAGAGCTAATTGGTCTTGGAAGTTAGAACACGGGTTTTTCTAATTGGAACCTAAATAGTGTACAGTAATCAGAGTATAACTCGGGCTGTAAGAACTTAATTGGGCTCAAATTTTGGCATCTACAAGTTAAGACCCATATCTAAAACTTTTATGAAGAACACAAGACTCATTTCAGACTGCTTAGAGGATATATTGGGCTTCCAAGTTAGAACAGAGGAATTGTAGCTAGGCTTGAGCAGTGTGCAGTAATCAAACCATATCTCGAGTTGTAGGAATGCTTTTGGGCTCAAACTAATGGCATTTGAAAGCTAAGATCCAGACTACAACTTTCATGAAGATTATTTTTCAATTCTCTAACGCATTCAATGAGTTCAGCACTGAATGATTTTGGAGACAAAGAATCTCAATAATTTTCTACTCATCAAAAGTCATTTGGCATTTTCCACTCATCCACTCACTCATGAATTAGCCCCCTTGTCATTTGTATCCCTAATCCTCTATAAAAGGAAGCCTTGGCTGATCATTTGAAGGGTCTTGGTCCTAGAGGCTAAGATCATGCTATTGTGTTGTTTGTTTATCTTGTTGTAGTTTTCTTTTGTTCTAAATTGAAGTTATGTTCTTCTTCTTCTTCTTGTCTATGAGTAACTAAGTTTTATTTTACTTGGGTGAAATGGTGAAGCTCTTGGTAATGAAATAATGTTAGATTAATCTCTTTCTTGTGCTTAAATGACATATTATCAAGTGGTCATTATATGTATTATATTTTGTTTCCAATTAATTTAGAAACCGTTCTTGTAAAGTGGAGATCTTGATTTGTTGTAGACAAAATATTGGCACAATGAATGCTTAAGCCCATTTATAAGCGGTGGTGTTAATAGATGATTAAAGGAATCATAATATAATTACATATATAATCTTAAATGAACTTTGAATGTTGTATTTTCCGATTGGAACCTCCATTATGTGTGGATTCTAGTTGAGTTATAAAAAGAATCAATCTTGTACTTAATTTACTTACCAAGAGTGAATCTCTTAACTCAAGTAAGTCTTTTTTTATTTGTGACTAAGTTTTATTACCTTTATTGTTGTGACAAAATATTTTCCTTTCCTCAAAGATTTTTTCTTCATCAATTCCCTATGGATTGACCTCGGACTCCCGAGAATTTATTACTTGAGACAACCTGCACTTGGATTTACAACTTTTAATCTGCATCATAAAGATCGTTCAATTTTATGCTCTCCAATAATGCATGAAACTGTAGGACAACTAGGGTCTTTATATTTCAACGCATTATTTTTCTGAATAATGGAACTTACCTGTTTAGTAAAAAAGACATTCTTTTTCACATTATGTTTCCTTTTAACAGTGCACAAGTCCTTCAAAAATTTGGCATAACAAGGAATCTATTTAATAGCATCTAACAGAGGAATATTGACATTCACTTGTTTAAAAATTTCAAAAATAACACTGTTATAGTTACTTTACTTGAATTGTTTAATGCTTGAGGATATTGGGGTGAAGGCGAAGGTTTGGTCTCCTTTTGGCTAGGTGGTTTATCAACTTCTTCCTTATCTTTGGGACTTGATTCATCATCTTTCTCATAAGGTTTAGGAATTTATTTTTCAACAACCTTTCCATTCGTAAGAGTTATCACTGACTTGACTTGATCTATTTGTTGACTTTCTGAACTACCCTCATTTAGGCTGTACTGACCCTTGGGATTTGGTTGAGGTTGAGAGGGAAACTTTCCTTTCTCTTGAATGGTGATTGCAGAAGAAAGTTTAGCAAGAATGTCTTTTATGTCAATCATGACTTGAATGTTTTGGTTATTAATTGCCTCTTGCTTTTCCATGAATGCATGCAATGTTGCTTCAAGGTTTTTCCTATATGGTGGGACATAAGGTGCATATCCTTGAGAATTTTGAGAGTCTTGCTGTGCCTGAGGAGGTGGTTGCATAAATTGTGTCTGATTGTTGGTCCTTTAACTGAAGTTCAGGCGATTTCTCCATCTCGGATTGTATGTATCTGAAAAAGAAAAAGTGAATGGCTTTTTAAAATTATTCATTGCATTTACTTGCTCATGCACAACTTCTTTAAAAATAGAAATTTTTGGACATTCATTTGTTGAGTATCCCAATTCATCACAAATGCTACAAATTTCTTCATTTTGTAAAGATTTGATTTCTTTTACTTTCCCTGATTCCATAGCTTCAATCTTTCTAGCCAAACTAGCAAACCTAACATTTAAATCTTCTTCTTGACTAAGATGATATTTTCCTTTACTAGCATTTGTAAGGTTATATCTAATTAAATTTTTAGAAGGATTAGTACCATGCCAAGATTGAGAATTTTCGGCCAATTGGTCTAAATAGTCTAAAGCTTCTTTAGGTTCTTTATCAAGAAACTCACCATTGCACATTGTTTCCACAAATCGTTTAGTTTCGGGTGTTAACCCTTCATAAAAGAAGCTTATAGAGTTCCATTTTTCCAAACCATGATGTGGACAAGCATTCAACATATCTTTAAAACGTTCCCAACTTTGAAAATATACATCAATTGAATTTTTGGAAAAATTTCAGATTTATCTTTTCAAAGTATTGGTTTTATGTGTTAGAAAAAATTTCTTTAAAAACTCACCTTTCATTTCTTGCCATGTGCCAATTGATCTTGGTTTCAAAGTGTTAAGCCAAGTTTTGCTTTATCTTTCAAAGAAAAAGGAAACAATTTAAGCTTAACAATCTCTTTAGTGCAAGTTTGATCATTAAAAGCAGTACATACTTCCTCAAATTGCTTTAGATGTAAATATAGGCTTTCAGATTCTAAAGCATGAAAATTAGGAAGTAAAGAAATCATACCTGACTTGAATCTAAAATTGTTAGCATTGAGTGGAAAGATAAAACATGATGGACTAGAATTTCAAGATTGTTGTAAATACTCACGCATGGTTCGCAACAATTGATTTTCATGGTCATCATGCACACTTTCATTTTCAGCCATTCTGTTTGATGTGTGTGATTGTGATTCAAACAAATTAATATATAAAGTATTAGGATTAACTTTAACCAAACGACCAGAATTTAAATCATGATACCAATTAAGCATAAATAAGTAACTTAAAATATAAAATAAAATGTACAAGCTGGCGATATAAACCATCCATTAAATATTAACAAAGATGCGGTATAAACCAACCACCGAATAAATATTAACAATGGTGCGGTATAAACCAACCACAAAATAAGTTAATAAGCAAATAAATTAAAAAGTTAGTATGCAAATAAATTAAAATGTTAGAAGCAAGTAAAGTAAAAAGTTAGATAGCTGATAAAGTAAAAAGTTAAATAGTTAGTAAGTTAGTAAGTAAGAAAATTAAAAGGTTAGTAGGTTAGTAAGTTAGAAAGTTAGAAATAAAATACAGAAAGTAAAATACAAAATATAAAGTGTAGAATGTAAATTATAGAAAATAAAGTGCGAAAAATAAAGTATAGAAAGTAAATTTAAAATATGAAAATCGAGAATCGACAAGTGATTTTTTTTGCTCGGTGAGAGAGAAGAGAAGAAGAAAGATTATTTTATTAATGATTAAAGATTATAGAGAGATAAGGGAGAGTTTCCCCCACTAAGTTAGTACGTTAGTAAGTACAAAGAAAAAAAATTAAAAGAGTAGAAAAAATATATATATATACAAGATCCACAGGAAAAAATATAAATATATATATATACAAAATATTTACACCATAAATTTGTTCTTCAAATCAAGTCCCTGGCAATGACGCCAAAGACTTGATGCTGATTAAAAGTTACAAACCCAAGTGTAGGTTGTTTCAAGTAATAAATTCTCGGGAGTCCGAGGTCGATCCACAGGGAATTGATAAAGAAAAATTCTTTGACGTAAAGTAAATATTTTGTCACAACAATAAAAGTGATAAAACTTGGTCACAAATTAAAAAAAAAACTTACTTGAGTTAGGAAATCCACTCTTAGTAAATAAATTAAGGATAAGATTAATTCTTTTGATAACTCAATTAGAATCCACACATAATAGAGGTTCCAATTGGAAAATACAACATTCACAGTTCATTAAAAATTATATACGTAATTATATTATGATTCCTTTAATCATCTATTAACACCATCACTTATAAATGGGTTCAAGCATTCATTGTGTCAACCTCTTGTCTACAATGAATCAAGATCTCCACTTTACAAGGAAGGTTTCTAAATTGATTGAAAATAAAGTACAACACGTATAATGACCGCTTGAAAATATATCCTTTAAGCACAAGAAAGAAATAAATCTAACCTTAACTTATTACCAAAAGCTTCATCCTTTCACTTAATTAAAATGAAAATTAGTTACTCATAGATAAGAAAAAAGAAAGAGAGAAGAAGAAGAAGAAAAAGATCATAACCTCAATTTAGACTAAAAGAAAACTGCAATAAGATAATCAAACAACAAAATAGCATGATCTTGATATCTAACACCAAGACTCTCAAATTGTCAGCCAAGGCTCCATTCTATGGAGGATTAGGGATACAAAATGATAAGGGGGCTGATTCATGAGTGAGTGGATGAGTGTAAAATAAGTGAAAATTGTCAAATGACTTTTGATGAGTGAAAAATTATTGAGATTCCTTGTCTTTGAAATCATTTATTTCTGAAGTCATTGAATACATTAGAGAATTGAAAAATAGTCTTCTTGAAAGTTATAGATCTGGATCTTAGCTTTCAAATGCCATTAGTTTGAGCCTAAAATCATTCTTACAACTCAAGATATGATCTGATTACTGTACATTGCTCAAGCCCAGCTACAACTTCTCTGTTCTAACTTGGAAACCCAGTATGACCTCTAAGTAATCTGAATTGAGTCTTGTGTTCTTCATAAAAGTTGTAGATATAGGTCTTAAATTGTAGATACTAAAATTTTAGCCCAATCCAGATCTTACATCCCGAGTTATGCTCTGATTATTGCACACTATTCAGGTTCCAATCATAAAACTTGTATTCTAACTTCCAAGCCCAATTAATTCCACTAGATGTCAGACTTTGACCTAGAGCTTTGCATAAAAGTTGTAGAGCTCTCTCTTATCTTTCCAACAAGGTAAAATTCATAATTTTTAGACATTTAGAACTCAATATATGACAAAATACAGAAATAGTATAAGACGTAAATCATGCTGAAAAAATCAATTAAGTCCAATTTGAGTCCAAACTTACAGAACATAACCAAACTTAATCAATTAAGTACATGGAGAGTGTAAATGACTAAAAATGAGGGTTTATTAATCTATAAAATATGTGATTATCACCAGGCAATCATTCTTCCTACTAGGTCTGACTTGTGCAGTATCTGACGAATAGGTTGGTCCGTTCTCACTATCATAGGATGACACTGAAAGTACTGTCTGAGTCTTCTTGTCATAGTGACAAGTGCAATAGAAACCTTCCCTATATTTTAATAGTGGAGCTCAAGGCCTTGTAATACCTTGCTCACAAAGTAGAGTATCTTCTGCCCCTTCGTCATCTCCCAGGTCAACATTGAACTCACGGCCTCTTCATGGACTGAGAGGTACACGTACAATGTCTCATTGGGTTCCGATCTTGTCAGTATGGGGGGATAGGGCAGAAGGTTCTTCAAGGATGTAAATGCTTCCTCATACTCTGGAGTCCACTCAAAACCTTTCCCTTTCTTAAGCAATTTGAAGAGGCGAAGAGATTTATGAGCAACTTTAGTAAGAAAATGTATGACGGCCACAATTCAACCTGTCAACTATTACAATTCTTTAATGTTTTATGCGCTATGCATGTTGAACACTGCTTTGCATTTTTTTGGATTCACCTCAATCCCACGATGAGTCAGCATGAAACCTAAGAACTTGCCTACTTGGAACCCGAAGACACACTTCTCTAGGTTGAGCCTTATATTATGTTTTCAGAGCTGTGCAAACACTTCCTTAAGGTCCGAGATGCATGATCCGGCCTGGGGATTCTTTACAATCATATCATCAATGTATAATTCTACAATCTTCCCTATTTGGCCTTCAAAGACCCTATTCATCATTCTCTAATAGGTGGCTCCTGTATTTTTCAGACCAAATGGCATAACCCTATAGCAGTAGCTCACCCTTTTAGTGATGAAAGTAGTTTTGTCCTCATCTCCGGAGCACATTAGGATCTGATTGTACCTGGAGTATGTATCCATGAATGACAGCAAATGGAATCCAGAGGACCTGTCAACCAGTTTATCTATATTGGGAAGTGGGTACAAATCTTTAGGGTAGATTTTGTTTAGATCTGTGCAGTCCACACACATCTTCCATTTCCCGTTGGACTTTTTCACTAAAACAATATTAGATAGCCAAGTTGTGTAGGCTACTTCCCTGATAAAGTCGGTACTAAGTAACTCCTTAACCTATTTTTCAATGACCTGCTACCTTTTAGGGCTAACTTTTCTTCTCTTCTGGGAGACTGGCCTAGCATCTTTCTTTATGGATAGGTTATGCAGATGAAGACAAGGTCAAATCCAGGCATGTTGGAGGACGTCTAAGTGAGGAGGTCCTTGTTTTTCTGCAAGAACTCAATCAATTGGTGCCTCTCTTCTTCTTCTAAATTTGCTCTAATCTTGGTGACTTAATTTACCTTAAATTAAATTAGAGGGGCAGTAGTTCTCCTTTTGCCTAGGGCCTAGTACCCCAGAATTCTTCGCGAACATCTAGCTCGGTCATGAGGATACTGACTTGGTCTAAAACTTGGATAGATGTGCCAGCTTTTGCTTTCTTGGTCATCTGGCCGATATTAAGGCTCTCATTATAGCATTTATGTGTCATGATTTGATCTCCCTTGACCGTGACAACCTCATTATTCTCGTTGAGGAATTTCATGGCTAAGTGGGTTATGGATACCATGGAGCCAAAGGCATTCAGAGCAGGACAACCCAAGATGATGTTATATGTTGAAGGGCAGTCCACGACCAAAAACCTGACCTTGATAGTCTTGAAGAGTTTAATGCTCTCCACGGTCAAGAGAGTCTCAAAATGTCCTACCAAAGAAATGTTTTCTCTAATAAACCCGATAAACTCGCCATCATAGGAAGTCAGCTTCAAGCGCGAAACTTTCAACTTTTGGTACAAGTCCATAAACATTATATCTATTGAACTCCCTTGGTCTACGAAGATACGCCGGACCTCGACATTGGAAATTATTCTTGAGATAACAAGTGGGTCATCATGATCTAAAATAATTTTGTCATAGTCTTAGTCTAAAAAGGTGATGGGGGCCCATTCCAATCTCCAGCCCGTGACTTAGGTGCGGAGTGGGAGACACTTAACACTGTCATATTGAGCACTTTCTTCTGGGTACCATTGAATGACCCACCTCCAGTGAACCACCCACAATAATATTGATGGTTTGGTTAGGCTGGGCACGAAGATCATCGTTGTCAGATAGAGCGTCCTGGTTCCAATCCTACTGGTTGTCAGTTTCACGGTGAGGTGGACTCTAGGATCTTCTCCTAGGACTTCGAGTTCTTCTTCTTCGGCGTGGAGAGAGGCTCTGTTGAGGGCTGTATCTTCTTTCTCTCTGTCCTCCTCGGCGTCCATTGTTTTGGACGTGGCTGATGTACTAATCCAACCATCCTACCCTAATTAGGAATTCGATAATGTCATGGAGTTGGAAATAATCTTTAGTTTCATGGCTGTAGATCTTGTGCTATGAACAATGTTTGTTACAATCATTCTATGCATATTTATTCAGAAGGGGTAGCCTTTTGATACCTAGAACTCTATCTGCAACATTTCCCTCAAAATAGTTACACGTCGAGTATTTAAAGGAGTGAAGTTGGAGTACTTGGTCTGGGTGGATCATCCTTAGAGGAGTTCCGGGGCCGTGAGGAGTTTTGATTGCCTTTCTGGGGAGAGGGCTTATGCTTCTCTAGGCTCTCCTTGGCCTTAGTAAGCTCCTCAAGGTTTATGTACTTCAAGGACCATTGCTGAAATTCTTCCATATTCTCTGGCTTTTTCTTTGTAGAGATACGAAAAACTTAGAATTGGTCCGGAGGCTACTTCTGGCATAGTGGAGAGCAATCCTATCATCGAGGTTCTCCACATTAATACAAGATATATTGAACCTCTTAAGGGACTTGTGAAGGGGCTCGTTACGCCCTTGGTGAATTTTAGAAAGAGATTCAATAGACCTCGACTGCTCCTTACTAGTGGTATAGTGGAGCAAGAAATGTTGTTTGAGGTCTGACCAGTTGGTGATGGATCCCCGTGGCAAGGTCATGAACCATTTGAGGGGACCCTTTTTTAGGGAAATAAGGAAGGCATGATATAGTAGTTATGAGGATCCCCTATGGAAGCGCATAGACTAGATATAAACGTCTACGTGCTCCTGAGGGTCTGTGGTCCCGTCATAGAGCTCCACGTTAGCAAAAAACTTGAAGTTTCTTGGAACCTTGAACTCCATAAGTTGAGCAGAGAAAAGCTGCTCTTGATCATCGAGGTCTGAGTTGTTATGAATAATATTGGACATTTCAATGTCAGTATGTGGTATTCACCTATAATTATTATCCGCATTCCGCCTTCTGTCATCACAATGAGTTCCGGATTTGCCTTCATGCATGGATCGCTCTAGGTTTTCCAATCTATGATGTTGCTTATCCAACAATGCCATTTGTCACTGCATCAAGTCCAAGAAAGGATTTCTGGATGCATTGGATTGACTCGTGCCCTCTAGACGAGATACGTGATCCCTTGCATCATCGTTCTTGGGTCACAAGCGCTAGTGCACTAGGATTCTAAACCCATGAACTTCAAAGTTGGCTCCTTGCATATGGGTACCAAGTCTTCCCTCATGGGGACCCTAAGCGATGGGTGTGGACTATCGTTAGAAAGTGAAGTTTCGTGTTCATCGCATAGAGGTTCAACATTGGGTGCCTGGTTCCTCGCGGCGGAGGTTTCAGCAACTTGTGGTAGAATAGGGTGGGAAGGATGGTGCACCACTGGTCTTGTCCTTCGGCTTACGGAGGTTTGCGGAACCTCTTCTCTCCTTGAGTTCTGTCTTGTATTCACCATGGTTAGGTAGGAATAGAAGTTTATAGATTCCCACAGATGACGCCAAGGTTTAGTAGTAGGCACTAAGTTGTACCTAGATAGGCATGTTCTGGTGGTTTCCTCCTTGCTTAGCAATAGTGAAGCTTGTTGGAACTAAGGTGGTTGGTACCTGCAAAGGGGACTGCAATGCTTAAGTCAGACTGTGCACAAGAAGGGTTTATGTGGTAAGCAATAAGTTACCTGTAGAAGGTGAATAAGCCTAGTATTTATAGAGTGTAATTAGGTGTTTATCTCCCTTAATTATAGTAGGAAATCCCTATAAGTTCGGAACACTAATAATGTAGTTATGAGTAGTTTGAGATAGTTATGGGCACTATAATTTCGTAAGAACGTGATTGATAGTTACGAATATTTTAGGATTTATCTGTTGCATAAATCGCGTGATCTTGATGCAATTGCCCAATGTCGCTGTCCGAAGTACGTGGTACCGAGTGTAACATCCTCTTTTCAACATGTTAGACTAGTTTATGGTTACAAAGGTAGCATAATAGTTGTTTGTCATGTCAATTTATTTTTGTGACACACTGAGTTAGTTTAAGTACTTTGTTGCAACCCCGAGTGTAAAAAATAACTTAAAATGACTTAAATAGTAGCTTAAATTGCTAAGTTGAGGGAAATAAATCTAGAAAACTTGTTTCTAAGTCACAAATAAGTGTAAGAGGATGTAGTTAAAATTTGAGAATATTCAGAGTTAGTTCAGTATTTTTAGGCATACAGGTTGTGCGTTTTAATGTCGGATTGACTAGCAGCAGATATAAAAAAATAGAATAATGGTGAAACAATAATTTAGAGGAATCATAATATTCATTCTAAGGTGTTGAAAGTTGGAAAACTTGATTTAGCTAAATCTAAGTATTCTTAGCAGATTAGGAAGTATTAGTGAAATATCTTAAGTGGTGCAAGTCGTATACGGCCAGCCCCTTATATTGACTTCTATTTCCTGATATTTCATTCACTTTCAACTCATTTAACTCACTTTTCTCTCACAAAAATAGCAAAAGCAGCAGTAGCCAAGGAAAACCAAGGAAGAAAAGAAGAAAAAGCTAAGGGAGAGGAAGAGGAAAGGAGCAAGAGAGCTAATGGCAAAGCAAAGCTTGATCATCCATCAACATAAAAGACTTGAGGTAGGGGTTCTTAACTTTAAAACTCATCTTCTTTCTTCACCACCTTCATAATTAGGCCATCTAGATGGAGAAAATGAGTTTGAGAAGAAAAATCCACTTTCTTTGATTAGTTCTTGTTTCCTTTGGTTGAAATTAGTTATTTTTCAGTTTAGTGAATGCAAGGTAGTTGTTTTGTCTTTAAACAAACACCAAGTGGTTTCTTGAGATGGAACATAGTATATAGGTATTTATGGGTATGGTTTTGACCCAAAATCTATGCATAAGTGAGCCAATAGGCCGCATGAGTATCACAACATGTTTAGAGGGTGTAAATGATGTTAAAAAGCATCTAGAATCCATGTTTAGAAGGCTGAAAATTGGTTAGAAACCAATAGCATAGTAGCTAGGTTGTTCTGTGTTTCTTTTCTAGTGTAACATGCACCAAATAACTAATTATGCAGTATGGCTAATTGATTATTCTGTGTTGGCAGAGCATCTAGAAGTGCAAAAATCGATTGGCTAAGTTGGCTAACTGGTTATTCATGTAACACCCTAATACTGATAACCTAGTATACCATGCATATACCTGGATAAGCAGTATTAGTTATACTACTTCTAACTTAAACATCATACTAATCCATATCATATAAACAAATAATAATGGAGAGCCTTGCGAAAACTAAAAGTTATACATACATCTTGCCTCAAAGGGCTCATTGTATAAATAAACTTTATACAAACTAAAAGTAGAGTAAATAAATACAAAGTTTTACAATTAAGCATAAAACTACTATTCTAGTCTTCATTTTTTCTTCTTGCCTTGGATGAACTTCCACCTAGATTTACATGGCAACAAATGGGGTGAAAAATCACATTTCTCAGTATAAGTAACCAAAATTAGAAGCTTAAACATTTGCAATGAATAAACTGAACTGAAACTAATAAACATACTATTACTCAATGCATAAGGAACAATCACAAACTTTCTCTCTATGTAACATTCCTAAGCAATTTATACTTCTAATCTAAAAATCGAAAGATGATATCAAATAACTACCCATACAATCATTTGAAATCATCAACAAGATAACCATTCATACAGCTATCACCGAAGATAAATGCAACACAAACACAACAAGCACACAAATTCCAAATCAAGCAAGTATTAAATAATGAAATGATGAGATGATGTATGCTCAAAGAAAAGTGTATGCAGTGTAGGTGTAGTGTCGTGAAACTTTACTATTCCCCTGGGTAGAGAGGGAATTCGCTATGATGGCATGTAACCTCTTATAGCCTACCAAGTAAGAACGAAGTCTGTTATCACAACATGTATCCTCCTTAACCTACCAAGTAGTCTACAATAACCTAGGTGGATATCACCACCAAAACTGAGTGGATGCCTTCACTATTTGATCTCTAGGAATAGCAAGTATGTTTGAAAAATGAGGTGTATATGAAAATGCAGAGTTATGCCTAACTCTAACATAACCACCACATAACTCTATACTAAGCCCATCTTGTACTACTAACTCTACCTCTTCTCTGTAAGAGCATTTCATACACTACGACATTTAACTAATGCCGACTAGACTTAGTACACTTTCCATCCTAGCATTACTAGCTCTACTTTACTCTATGAGAACTTTCATGCACTATGGAATTCACCTTTGCCAACTAGGGTCTATGGCACTCCACTCTTGCCAACTTAGCTCTATGGCACTCAACCCTTGTCAATTAGCTTGTGTACTTGTTTCTCACTTTCTCATCACTTCCTAAGCGATATCTAAGAAACACTTTGTCACTCAAGAACTCAACTTTTATCTATGACAATCCATGCTCAATGGATGCACAACCTTTCCTTTACTTTCTCTTGTATGCCACTAGGTCTTCCTATCTAAGAAATACCCTTATTAGTGTTTCTTCACAGTCTACAAAGCATATAAAAGGGATCCTAACAAGTAGGATAACTTAAACCTTCAAAAAACAACATTTTGGTGAATCCCTGGAACTCACGCCTAGGCATGACTTTCCCACGCCTAGGCGTGGCTGGCACTCTATATCACGCCTAGGCATGAAATTACCATGCCTAGGAGTAGCACTCTCTTTCTAATTCTAGACCAAAAGTTTTCGGTCCACGCCTAGGAGTGACCACACTGTGCCTAGGCGTGACTATTCTGCATAATTTGTTTATGCATGAACTTGGTTGCAAACCAAGTTTCACCTCCAAGCTTCACTTCTATATGATTTCTATCATCACTAAGGGTCTCTAAACATGTTATAAATCTTATTTCATTCCTTAGCTCAATCAAACTTTGATTAAAACTAAAACTCCAACCTTAAAACCCCTGAAATCATCTAACTAACCAAAAGGAAACTATGAATTCTAACGGTTCCAAACTATCAACATAGCATCAAACTAGCTAGTATCTAATTCATTTCAACTAAAGAACAAAGAAACCAACATCCAACTCTCTATTCTTACCCAAAACCTACAATTTCCTCATCAAGTTAAACAAAAAAAAAGATGAAGATAGAAGGAAATGGATAAAAACAAACACCACTATCTCTTGTAGACAACTTGATCTTGAAGTCTTGCTCTTGCTCTTGGATCTTTTCCTTTTCTTTCCTTCTCTTTCTTCTCCTTTTGCTCTTCTCCATTTCCTCTTTCACTCTTTTCTCTTTTCTTTTGTTTTCTTTTCTGTTTTCTGCCTTTATCCGTGAGAAGCAAAGTCAAGTTTTGCTTCTCAAGGATAAGCACTGAATTATACCAAAAATCCTGATCTGCTAAGAACACTAAGATTTCCCTAAATCCAGTATTTCAACTTTCAACAAGTTTAAAATAAATCATAAGATTCATTAAAAATCTCGTTTCACCATTATCTTATTTTTTCATATTTGTTGAGGGTCAATCCGGCACTAAAAGCACAACCAGTATGTCTAAAAATATCAAATTAACTCTGATTATCCTGAAACTTTAACTACATCATACCTAGCTCATTTGTGACCTAGAAACAAATTATCCACATCTGTTTCCCTTCAAATAGCAGTTTATACTATTTTCTGAGTCATTTCAGGCCATTTTTTACATTCTTGGTTGCGACAATATGTCTAAACTAACTCAATTTGTCACAAAACATCACAAACATGTTAAACAAGTTATATGCTACCTTTGTACACATATACAAGTCTAACATATTTTTTCAGGATGTTACATTCTCCCTTCCTTTTTAAAATTTTATCCTCAAAATTTAGTTTACCTCATGCAAGAAGTTTCATGCAACTCACATTTAATACAAGCCCAACCAAACTTTAAAGAAACAAAATCATGAACTAACCTTCTCCTAAACCCGTAGGTCACATTGTCTCCTTGCCTTGGAAGACAAAAACTCTCCTTGGAACTGTGGACTTGGTATCTAACTGCACTTCTTTCTTCTGTGGACATTCCTTAGCATAGTGCCCTGGTTGCTCACATTTGTAACACACTGCTTGCCCCACTAAGCAAGGTTTAAAACCATGCTTCCTTCCACATTTCATGGACTGTTGGTTCCAAGTTCCCACTTGAACTTACTTTCCTTTATCTGGTAGAAACTGAGACCAAGAAACACTTTCACTGGCTTCAACACTTGTCCTTTTCCTTTTTAGAGAACTTCTTGATTCATTCTCCTTTTTACTTAATTGCTTTGCCAAATGAGTAACTAGCTGTTGAGATGTAGCTTCTGTCCTCTCAAGAATCCTGCTAACAATAGCAATTTGCTCCCTCATAGATGTTGCCATTGCCATTAAGCTTCTGCCAAAGTAGGGCTCTTACCAAATGAGCTCCTATTCTTCTGTGCTCGCCTAGGCCGTGCCATAGTTTTCTGTATACACAGAAACAGGAAATATTGAGCTGTAGTCTCAATATCATGTAACCACGTAATAGTTGCTAATAACAAACCAACCTAAGGTAACTCATGCAATTCTAATATCACATCTAACATATGAGACAAGAAATGCATAGCACTAGTGGAAAAATACTAAACTTGTCTAAGCCTAGTTAGTCCATACCCAGCTCAATAGGATGAACAACTCTGATACCATAATGTAACACCCTAACACTGATAACCTAGTATACCCTGCATATACTTGGATAAGTAGTATTAGTTATGCTACTTCTACGTTAAACATCATACTAATCCATATCATCTAAACAAATAATAATGGAGAGCCTTGTGAAAACTAAAAGTTATACATACATCTTGCCTCAAAAGGGCTCATTGTATAAAAAAACTTTATACAAACTAAAAGTAGATTAAATAAATACAAAGCTTTACAACTAAGCATAAAACTATTATTCTAGTCTTCACTTTTTCTTCTTGCCTTGGATGAACTTCCACCTGGATTTACATGGCAACAAACGGGGTGAAAAATCACATTTCTCAATATAAGTAACCAAAATCAGAAGCTTAAACATTTGCAATGAATAAACTGAACTGAAACTAATAAACATACTCTTACTCAATGCATAAGGAACAATCACAAACTTTCTCTCTATGTAACGTTCCTAAGCAATTTATACTTCTAATCTAAAAATTGAAAGATGATATCAAACAATCACCCATACAATCATTTGAAATCATCAACAAGATAACCACAATGCAACTATCACTGAAGACAAATGCAACACAAACACAACAAGCACACAAATTCCAAATCAAGCAAGTATTAAATAATGAAATGATGAGATGATGTATACTCAAAGAAAAGTGTATGCAGTGTAGGTGTAGTGTCATGAAACTTTACTATTCCCCTGGGTAGGGAGGGAATTCGCTATGATGGCGTGTAACCTCTTATAGCCTACCAAGTAGGAACGAAGTCTGTTATCACAACATATATCCTCCTTAACCTACCAAGTAGTCTACGATATCCTAGGTGGATATCACCACCAAAACTGAGTGGATGCCTCCACTTTTTGATCTCTAGGAATAGCAAGTATGTGTGAAAAGTGAGGTGTGTGTGAAAATACAGAGTTATGCCTAACTCTAACATAACCACCACATAACTCTATACTAAGCCCATCTTGCACTACTAACTTTACCTCTTCTTTGTAAGAGCATTTCATACACTACGACATTTAACCAATGCCAACTAGACTTAGTACATTTTCTATCCTGGCATTACTAGCTCTACTTTATTCTATGAGAACTTTCATGCACTATGGCATTATGTAACACCCCCTCTGAAGAGTATCACATTCATACCAACTCCTTATAATTAATTACCCAAGTTATAAGATAATTAATATTATTTATACACAGGTTTCAAAATTTCTTTTTTGCAGATAATAGAAACTTTATTGAATTAGAAAAACACAATTTATAAGAACTGAATAAAATACATCTCTCGCATATAACATAGATTCATGACGTCTTCATTACATAAAACTTATATATACTAGGCAATATTTAATCAACACATATAAACTTGACCTGGCCCAAGCCAAAACACCTGGAGAGTAAGGTTCTAAACCTGATCCTCTCTCGAATCCTCTAAAGGCACGTTCTCTGGTTGGGATGTGTTTCTTTGGATAGGAGTCCTAGCAGTTGACTCCGTAGAGTCTTCACTGGGCAAACGGTGAGCAATGTCCCATAGTTCTCCAATAGGCATGGAGAACTCTACATGTACACAAGTAGCATTATATGTAATAGTAGGGTTTCCATGGTAGGTATCGCTCTGGGATAGAGTCACTTCCCCCACATAACTAAAACATTCCATTGCTGAGTTGACACGCCAAGCGTCAATGCCATCGTGGAACTGCACTTGCGTATAATCAATGGAATTCCTCCTTGCAGCCATCGTAGTCTTCACAAACATAGGCATAAAAATAGACACAAATAGAACAATATAATAAAGAGGCGTGACTATTCTGCAAAATTTGGTTCTTCATGAACTTGGTTCCAAACCAAGTTGCACCTCCAAGTTTCACATCTATGTGATTTCTATCATCACTAAGGGTCTCTAAACATGTTATAAATCTCATTTCATTCCTTAGCTCAACCAAACTTTGATTAAAACTAAAAATCCAACCTTAGGACCCCTTAAATCATCTAACTAACCTAAAGGAAACTATGAATTCTAAGGGTTCCAAACTATCAACCAAGCATCAAACTAGCTAGTATCTAACTCATTTCAACAAAAGGAGCAAGAAGCCAACCTCAAACTCGCTATTCTCACCCAAAACCTACATTTTCCTCATCAAGTTAAACCAAGAAACAAGATGAAGATAGAAGGAAATGGATAAAAATAAACACCCCTACCTCTTGTAAACAACTTGATCTTGAAGCCTTGTTATTACTCTTGGATCTTTCCCCTTTCTTTCCTTCTCATTCTTCTCCTCTTTCTCTTCTTTGTTTCCTCTTTCTCTCTTTTCTCTTTTCTTTCTTTTTCTTTTATGTTTTTTTCCTTTATCCGTGAGAAGCAAAGTCAAGTTTTGCTTCTCAAGGATAGGCACTGAATTATACCAAAAATCCTGATCTGCTAAGAATACTTAGATTCCTCCAAATCTAATATTCCAACTTCTAATAAGTTTGATAGAAATCCTAAGATTCATTAAAAATCTTGTTTCACCATTATCTTATTTTTCCATATTTGTTGGGGGTCAATCCGGCACTAAAAACACAACCAGTATGCCTAAAAATACTAAATTAACTCTGATTATCCTGAAACTTTAACTATATCATACTTACCTCATTTGTGACTTAGAAACAAATTATCCACATTTTTTTCCCTTCAAATAGTAGTTTATGCTATTTTCTGAGTCATTTCAGGTCAATTTTCGCATTCTAAGTTGTAGTAATATGCCTAAACTAACTCAATTTGTCACAAAACTTCACAGACATGTTAAACAAGTCATATGCTACCTTTGTACACATATACAAGTTTAACATATTTTTCCAGGATGTTATAATTCACGTGAGGTAGAGAGTTAGGAAACTCAATAACCGGTTAGCAAGAAAGAGCTAACCGATTATTTTGCTTCCTAAAACAAACTAAAGACAACTTTAACAGATTATTTAAGCCAAAAATGGGTTGGGAACCCATGTAAAAATAGAGTTCTTCACTCTTAGGGGTAAAAGTGACCCTAGTAAAGCGATGATATTAGTGATTAGTGATCTAATCATGATAAGTTAAGAATATTAGGAGCGCCAGAAGCTCTAGTTTAACCTTTATGGTTGAAAACAAACATATACAAAGAGAGTTACTTGTTTACTTTAAATAATTTAAGTTGACGTAGTAAGTATATGCTAGTTTTAGAGAAATGCTCTATTAACACTTTAAGTTGGGTTTAAATGGAGTGTTTAGCAAGAGTTGGTCCCTCTATTTATTAAAGTTGAACTATAATACAATTATCCTATTTAAGGGAGTGAGTTAAACCCCTTAACCTTGCAAAGTAGTGAGTAAAGCTCTTTGTTAAGGAGGAAGTTATGAGAGTAAAGTATCTGTACAACACTTTACCTAAGACAAAGTAGTAAGTTAAGCTATTTGTCAACTAACATGAGGAGTATGATTAACCCTTATATCAGTGTAGTAAAGTGAGATAAGCTTACTATCAAGAACTATAGGATGAGTTAAATCCTAAGTTAGAAAATGAAGTGAGTTAAGCTAATTGTCAAGTATAGTTGATGTTATACAGTTGTATGGGCGATTGTGTAATATTGAGATAGTTTAGATTCCTATATGTTATACAATTGTATGGGCGATTGTATAATATTGAGATAGTTTAGATTTCTATATCTTATACAATGGTATAGGCGATTGTTTAATATTGATATAGTTTAAATTTATACATGTATATTACCAAGAAGTTTTATGTTCTCACCCATTTCTGTGTTTTCATGGTAAAAGCAAGTCAAGACCTTGTTAAAGGTATAAAGAAAATGAAGAAAGAAAAAGAAGAATAGATAGTTTTAGTTTTTGTTGTATGAACAACTCTTGTATATTTTACTTTGAGTTGCAGTTTTTGTTGGGAATTTTTACGGATATAACACGCAGCGGAAAACAGGGATTCCCATCGAGAATCCATGCAAAAAAGTCATAATCCGAGTTTTTAAATGATTTACCTCTTGAAGCGTGAATCACTAACACCGTAATAGAAACGATGTCTCTGCGGTATCCACACGAACAGACTCACGAACGTCCAATGTCCGCAAAGAAGAGCCTCACGTCTCTTGCACAGTGCTAGCTGCGAAGAGAAGAGAAGATACCTGTCGCTCTCTCACTCACTTTTCTGTAGGTGCGGCTAGGGTTTAGAATTGTATCTCAAAGCAGCCCCCTTAGCAGTACTATTTATAATAGTAACTGCCTTAAGTGAGTATGAGTAGCAGCAAAGGTAAGTCAGGCAACCCTAGACCCATCTCACATGTTATGAGTCTGGCCCATATTTGAATCCGAGTCCAACTTGGATCCATTGCTCCAATTTTAGTCTGCTCTATGTGTGTGACCCTGCAGGTTCTTATTACGTTGGCAGTAATATTAAAATCTCATTTTAATATTACAACCAGTGAGCGGTATCTAGCAACACGTCGCTGCTACCCAAGTAATAAGAATGCCAGTGATTTGACATAACATTTCCGTGACCAATGTTTCCGTGTGGTTTAGTCCCTTTGTCAAGATATCTAGATTGAACACAAGGCATGGAATTCATCACCCTTGTATAGTCCAATCATTCGTTTCCTGATACTCGAGTAGACTTTGTAACAACAAATGAGATCAATATCTCATATTGACTCATTTGAGCATGGCCATGCATTTCGCAGTCTCACTCAATCAGGGGGCCCGAAGATATCGCTCCTGTTATGTAGGAGTGACAAATCCCATCTAGGTCACTCACATCCCTCTGCATGATTTGTGGTATGTCCAATAACCAACTTTATAATCACCTTGTTACAGATGACGTTTGATGGCATTAAAACACACAACTCTTCATGTAGGAATCGTAGTGATTTCGTGTCAAAGGACCACAAACACCATTGTCACTATGAGAATCACTTATGACACTCACGTAACGATCCATGTAGCGTTCTCATGGTGGGTCAGTCCAGTACATCATTACTCTAATATGTACCCATGTGAAGACTTGATATCTCATATCCATGACCCGTGAGATGTGGTCATTAGTCTCTGCACATACTAGTCTCAATGTATTATTGTTGTCCTAATTAACAATAATACTTGACTAGGGACATTTAAGAATGGTGTTGTAACCAAAAGGATCTCACGATCAAGTCATCCACTTGATGTCCTATGGCATCAAACTTACTATTCTATGGACTTTATTATGTTTATCAAAAAGAACACAATAAATGAAATGCCTCATATATAAAATAGCATAATAGAATGTATGTAAATACAGAAAATGTATTAGCCTCTAGGGCATACACCAACAGTTTTGTTGTATATATAATATTAAGCCCTTTGTATGACCTTCTTTGGTCGTGCCTCTCCATATTTAATTGATTAATTATATGGGATTAGAATGATAGTAAGAATAGAAGTAACATGATTAATGCTTTATATCTTTATATATGTAAGTTATATCAAGATATTTGTATTAGGGTATTACACCGAGAACTTGACAATGTGACATTGGTGCTTAGCTGGGATGTCTATGGCAGACACCAATAGTATGCGTGCCAGGTTGATCCACAAAACGTGGCATGGATCACGGTCCAGAACAATATCCGATATCCTTTAAGCATTAAACACTTAAAGATACACTTTATATTCTCATTAAATTACTAGCTCAACTTTAGCATTCTAAATGAGCTTATCAATTTTTCATTTCACTATAATTCATCTCATAATTGAATCAAATGCACATCATCATCTTTTTTGAAATATAACAAGTGCACAATATCATCATCTTGTAGATAAATTAAGTGCACATTATCATCACCTCATATGTATATATAGAGCACCTTATTATCATCTCATAAGTAAATCAAGTGCACAATTCCACACATCACATAGATGTATCCAGTGCACATCACAACTCATCATAAAATTATATCAAATGTACATCACAACTCATCATATAGATATACCAAATGCACATCATATAATCATAAGTCATCTTACTCACTGAACTTAATTAAATTTAATCACACCATAAGGCATAGATGTATCCCACTTGGTCCTCATAGAGTAGTGAACTCTGTTTTCTCAAATAAGGAGATTGGCAATTGATTACCATGCTTTGGTAATTGATTACCATGCTTTGGTAATCAATTACCACTAGTCATTATCTTAAAACAGAGGCTTAGTAATTGATTACCATGCATTTTACCATCACCCAAAATGTGTTTTGTAACACCCCCTCCAAGAAGGGAGTTACATTTCAAACAGGCTCCTTTTTCACAAAACCAACTTTAACCAAGTTATAAAAAGATTTACATTATAGAATATAAGTTTCAAAATTTCTTTTCAACTAATAACATCGACTTATCAAATAATAAAGACACAAGGCATAAGAACTGGAAAACACCTTTTCATCAAATGAAGTTCATTACATCCTTAATTATATTATTTCATATTCCAAAAGTATAAAACTCAAGTACTCCAAATAGTAAACATACACGTATATGACTACCAAAAGAAAACTGAACCTAGTCCAAGTCTCAACATCTGAAGAACAGGGTCCTATACTCGATCTCCATCCATATCCCCTTCGAGATCTCTAACAGACAAGGCCCCCAGTCGGGGCGTGTCACAATAGACGAAAGTCTAAACAGTCGACTCCACAAAGTCCTCCTTCAAAGAAGCTCTCCAGGAGGCACGCAAAACAACTACATCCACCGTAAAAGTAGCGATGTCATGCCGAGCCTTACTCCAAAGCAAAGTGGCATCTTCGTCATACCGAACGCACCCCGTATCCCAATGGGCACTCCACACTTCGGTGCCCTCGTGAAACTGCAGCCTAATGAACCCCACAGATCTTGCCTCACTGCCAACGCAGTCTTTACAGATACGAGAATAAGATAGAAGCAGACAGAAAATATGATGAAAAAGGTGAAATCCCCTACATCAACACCATCAGGTAACAAGAAACACAATGAAAGACAATGATGCCTTTCATATACAACAACATTAAATAAAAGCATATATAATCATGTCAATACAAGAATATTTCAAAATAACAAACATAATCACATTATTACAGAGACATCGCAAGACAACAGGCATAATCAGATTATCAATTGGTAAGTGATTCAACAATGTATATCACAATACATGAATACTGACCATGCCATGAAATATGTAAACTGACTATGCATATGCACAATGCGTATGCTGACCATCTTTATGCACAATGTACTCAATTCCTACTCCATAGAGTTAAAGATTCAGAGATGAGCGTTCCAGAAGATCTGTCCCCCCTCAAAAGACAGTCTATGCCGGACCACGAAAAGTAATAGTATTTTGTCAGGCTGTCAGTGCATTGCAACGGTGTTCACGGCCAGGGGTATACAATGTGACAGTGGTCACTGGTGAATCACCCGCCTTGAACGTCCCCTAAGATCCATCAGGGATCACACTATCCTGTAAGTTCTCACTCACTCTTAGGCATAAAATGCCACGACTGTATAATACTCAAATGCATATTCAATGAAATCAAACCACCGTTGAACTGTTTCCAATGATATTAAAGCAACCGCCCATACGATTGTTTAATACCATTAATATCAATCATATTATATAGCCGCCCATACAACTACATAATATCACTGATATATCCGGGTTTCTTAAGATAACAAGTCACATCTGACTCAACCCTCCATCTGATGTTTCTGGTTATAAAAGCAAACCACACCTGACTCAATCGTCTATCTGATATTTTTGGGGTCCAGTTCATCGGCCCAACAGCACAATGTTAATGCATGCTTTCACAGAGTATCTCAATTATGCAAATTTAAGAATCATGCATGCTTGCACAAAATATATCAATCGTAAGAATTCAAGTATCATCAATATCAATCCGCATGAAGCATTCATACAATTTTCTTTAGCATTGTCGCAATCGGGATCACGACGGGACGACCGAAAATATTCGATTTTGAAAATCAATGGAGTCGCCACCAATGTTTATTTAAATCAGGAAAACATTAGAAAAAACCCTTAAAATAGAAAACTGGTCTTTTAGAAAATGAGTTTGGATTCGGGAGTCGATTACAGGTAAGGAAGGTGTTAGCACCCTACACTGCCCATTCCAGGAATGGTACCTTATGTTAGTTGTGCAAAATTTAATAATCTCAAATATATTTATTTTTACCCTTTTTTAGAAAAAGACTTTATAACTATTTTTTTATTTTAAAAGAAAGAAAAGGAATAACCAAATTGTGAAAAATTTATTTTTTGGCTTGACAGAAATGAATTTCTGCTCCTACGTATCCCCTGGTGCAATGAGGAACTCAAAGTCACGTCGTTCTTTAAAAAATGAGTGTGTGTTAGTTTTTTTTTTTGTTTTTTTTTTAAAAAATTATTTTGAAAAGTCATTTTTGTTTTGTTTTGTTTTTATGTTGTATTTTAGTTTGAAAAATATTTTAATTTTAACGTGCGAGTTAGATTTCATTGGCACTTCTGATAAGATCCAATATAAAGCCTCAAGAACATTGAGAATAGTGTATTTGATCGGCGCTCCAATCCTCTCTCAATTTTTCCATCATCAGTCATGTTTAAAATATTTGATTTACAAAAATAATTAAATCAAAATCACGTGTCATCTAGCACAATAGTCATAATAATAAATAAGATAATCAATCAAGAGACAAAGATAAGCTATAATCAAGTCAAATCAATTCACAAATTAACTTTCATTTTTTTTTTAAAAAAAAATTATCTTTTCTTTTTATTAGACATTTTTATTCTTTATTTTAAAAGAAAATAATTTTATTTTTTACTTTATACTTGGAAAATCTATTTAATTTTTTATTTTTTATATTTATTTTTTATTTTTTTTAAAAAAAAAAAAAAGGAAAAAAAAAGGGTAAGATTGTTCCTTGTTATCGAAAAAGGACTTTTTTTATTGTCTAAAAAAAAAAAAAAAAAAAAGGAAGTGGGAACAAGATTAATCCCCTGTAGCAAAAAAATGAAAAGTGGGGCGTGAGGAAGGTGGTCACCCGTGACCACCAAATTTTTTTTATAATAATAATAATGATAATAAGAGCAAGTCCTCAATTAAAAGAGACATATAGTTTCTGTTGATGCAACACGAAGCAGAAAAAAGATAAGAAAAAGGGGGTGGCTCACGGTGGTGCAGCGGCAGGAGCGAGTTCGTGCCGGTGGTGGTGCGCGATACTGCTCGGTCGTACGGCGATGAGGGCGGTGTGGATCTGGGCCGGCCAGGGACTCACGGATCTATCCTTGACGTGACAGTGCATGGTGGCTCGTATGGTGGTGCATGAACGCTGGCGACGGGGGCGGTGCTGGAGAGCGACAACGAGGTAGCGCGACGGGCTGCTAATCTGGTTTCTGCACGGCCGAAGAGTGAAGACAGAACGTTACCAACGGTTCCTGGTATGACGTCGGCAGCAGCAGGATGGCAGCTGAGGAGCGCAGTGAAGGGTGGTCTGATGGATTTTGTGAAGGAAGATGGCTAATGGGATGAATGTGGTAATTCACTGAGTTGACTCAGTTGGGCTGTTGATGGAGAAGAAGAGGTATGGTATTGATTGATGGAGCAAAATGATAAAAAAAATCATGGAGGTAGTGAAGTGGGTGGTTATGTATGAAGAGTAATGGTGGTGCTGCCCGAGTTGGTGAGGCCGTAGGTGAGCTTGAGGGTGAGGGAGATGGGTTGTTTGATTGATGATAGTAAGGGTTGATATGGCTTGGTGTTTGTGAGTGAATGGTTGAGGTTGTGGTTGAGAATGTGATTGAAGGGTGTTGGGTTTGGTGGAGAAAGTGAAGATCTGGGTTGCAGTTCTGGTAATTTGGTGAAGATGGAGACTTGGGTTGGAGATAAAGGTGAGGAGAAAAAAAAAAATGGAGGCTCCTCGTAGGAAATTTTTTTTTTTTGGCCTGTATTCTTGGTATCTGTCCGGGGAAATTTCTGTCAAGGGAATTCCTCTCTGTGTTTCTTGATCTCTGTCTCTGAAATTTATCTGCGATCGTGTGATTTTTTCTGTGGAATATTTCTGTGTTTTTCTTTGTGTAATCTCCTTGAGATTTATAAGATCAAGCCTGCAAAATTTTCTCTCCATCTTCGGTGGTTGGGAGACAGTGGGAGCCAAATGGAGAAAGAAAATCTTCTCCTTTACAGCTAAAAAGGAGAAACTGCCATTTCAATTACAGCTGAACGTAGAAACTGCCATTTTGATTAGGTTGCATAATGCTATAAATTTTAACCCTATATTAGATGATTGGAACCTTTTTGGCTTTGCGCCCAACCACTCCACATGTCATTCTTCTTTTTTTTTATTTGATTTTTTTGTTTTATTTTATTTTTTATTTTGTTTTTTTTTTTGTTTTACACTAAGTGCACTTTTATTTTTTATTATTATAAAAAGATTTTTTTTATTTTGATTTTTACAAACAAAACAAAAAATAATAAAAAAAATTCAAAACATTACAATAAACATCAATTAATACAAACTCATTAGTTTTTTATTAAACAGTAAAAATAAAAATTTTATGGACAAAATTGGGCATCAACAGCTGCCCCCTTTTGCTTTACATTTAAATTAAATGAAAAGTAAAGGAATTGATTCAATTTTGTCCATGAAAATTTTGATCTTTTTTCCTTTTTTCTAGAGTGTGTAGATTGATGCAAAATACAACAGAAATAAAAACAAGAAAGGTAAAAAGCTTGCAGAATCGAGTATCCGTCAAAACTTGACAAAATACAAAAAAGAACGACAAAAAGCTTGCGGAGTCGGGTATCCGCCAAAGCTTGACAAAAAAAATGTAAGAAGTTTGCGGAGTCGAGTATCCGCTGAAGCTTGAAAACAGAAAAGGCACAAAGCTTGCAGAGTCGGGTATCTGTCGAAGCTTGACGACATAAAGGTAAAAAAAAGCTTGCGGAGTCGGGGTATCCACTGAAGCTTGACAGAACAGTAAAAAGCTTGCGAAATCGGGTATCCGCTGAAGCATGACAGAAAGGTAAAAAACTTGCGGAATTGGGTATTCGCTGAAGCTTGACAGAACAGTAAAAAGCTTGCGGAGTTGGGTATCCGCTGAAGCTTGACAGAAAGGTAAAAAGCTTGCGGAGTTGGGTATCCGCTGAAACTGGATAGAAAGGTAAAAGGCAAACAGCTTGTGCGGTAGGGTGCCCATCGAAGCTGGACAGAAAGGTAAAAGAGTAAACAACTTGTGGGGTAGGGTGCCCATCGAAGCTTGATAGGAAAGGTAAAAAGTTTGCAGAATTGGGTATCCGCTGAAGCTTGACAGTAATGAGCGAGAAAAAGCTTGCTATGAGTCCTGGTATCTCACCGAAGCTTAACGAAAGGTAAAAGCAAACAGCTTGTGGGGTAGGGTGCCCATCGAAGCTAGACAGAAAGGTAAAAGAGTAAACAGCTTGTGGGGTAGGGTGCCCATCGAAGCTTGATAGGAAAGGTAAAAAGCTTGTGGAATTGGGTATCCGCTGAAGCTTGACAGAACAGTAAAAAGCATGCGGAATCGGGTATCTGCTGAAACTTGATAGAAAGGTAAAAAGCTTGCGGAGTTGGGTATCCGCTGAAACTGGACAGAAAGGTAAAAAGCAAACAGCTTGTGGGGTAGGGTGCCCATCGAAGCTGGACAGAAAGGTAAAAGAGTAAACAGCTTGTGGGGTAGGGTGCCCATCGAAGCTTAATAGGAAAGGTAAAAAGCTTGCGGAATTGGGTATCCGCTAAAGCTTGACAGAACAGTAAAAAGCTTGCGGAGTCGGGTATCCGCTGAAGCTTGATAGAAAGGTAAATAGCTTGCGGAGTTGGGTATCCGCTGAAACTGGACAGAAAGGTAAAAAGCAAACAGCTTGTGGGGTAGGGTGCCCATCGAAGCTGGACAGAAAGGTAAAAGAGTAAACAGCTTGTGGGGTAGGGTGCCCATCGAAGCTTGATAGGAAAGGTAAAAAGCTTGCGGAATTGGGTATCCACTGAAGCTTGACAGAACAGTAAAAAGCTTGCGGAGTCAGGTATCTGCAGAAACTTGATAGAAAGGTAAAAAGCTTGTGGAGTTGGGTATCCGCTGAAATTGGATAGAAAGGTAAAAAGCAAACAGCTTGTGGGGTAGGGTGCCCATCGAAGCTGGACAGAAAGGTAAAAGAGTAAACAGCTTGTAAGGTAGGGTGCCCATCGAAGCTTGATAGGAAGGGTAAAGTAAATAGCTTGCGGGGTAGGGTGCCCATCGAAGCTGGACAGAAAGGTGAACAACAAACAGCTTGTGGGGTAGGGTGCCCATCGAAGCCTGACGGAAAGGTAGAAAGTAAACAGCTTGTGGGGTAGGGTGCCCATCGAAGCTAGATAGAAAGGTAAACAACAAGCAGCTTGTGGGGTAGGGTGCCCATCGAAGCTTGATAGGAAAGGTAAAAAGCTTGCAGAATTGGGTATCCGCTGAAGCTTGACAGAACAGTAAAAATCTTGCGGAGTCGGGTATCCACTGAAGCTTGACAGAAAGGTAAAAAGCTTGTGGAGTTTGGTATCCGTTGAAATTGGACAGAAAGGTAAAAAGCAAACAGCTTGTGGGGTGGGTGCCCATCGAAGCTGGACAGAAAGGTAAAAGAGTAAACAGCTTGTGGGGTAGGGTGCCCATCGAAGCTTGATAGGAAAGGTAAAGTAAATAGCTTGCGGGGTAGGGTGACCATTGAAGCTGAACAGAAAGGTGAACAGCAAACAGCTTGTGGCGTAGGGTGCTCATCAAAGCCTGACAGAAAGGTAGAAAGTAAACAGCTTGTGGGGTAGGGTGCCCATCGAAGCTAGATAGAAAGGTAAACAACAAGCAGCTTGTGGGGTAGGGTGCCCATCGAAGCTTGATAGGAAAGGTAAAAAGCTTATGGAATTGGATATCCGCTGAAGCTTGACAGAACAGTAAAAAGCTTGCGGAGTCGGGTATCCGCTGAAGCTTGACAGAAAGGTAAAAAGCTTGCGGAGTTGGGTATCCGCTGAAACTGGACAGAAAGGTAAAAAGCAAACAGCTTGTGGGGTAGGGTGCCCATCGAAGCTGGACAGAAAGGTAAAAGAGTAAACAGCTTGTGGGGTAGGGTACCCATCGAAGCTTGATAGGAAAGGTAAAAAGCTTGTGGAATTGGGTATCCGCTGAAGCTTGACAGAACAGTAAAAAACTTGCGGGGTCGGGTATCCGCTGAAGCTTGACAGAAAGGTAAAAAGCTTGCGGAGTTGGGTATCTGCTGAAATTGGACAGAAAGGTAAAAAGCAAACAGCTTGTGGGGTAGGGTGCCCATCGAAGCTGGACAGAAAGGTAAAAGAGTAAACAGCTTGTGGGGTAGGGTGCCCATCGAAGCTTGATAGGAAAGGTAAAGCAAATAGCTTGCGGGGTAGGGTGCCCATCGAAGCTAGACAGAAAGGTGAACAACAAACTGCTTGTGGGGTAGGGTGCCCATCAAAGCCTGATTGAAAGGTAGAAAGTAAACAGCTTGTGGGGTAGGGTGCCCATCGAAGCTAGATAGAAAGGTTAACAACAAGCAGCTTGTGGGGTAGGGTGCCCATTGATGCTTGATAGGAAAGGCAAACAGCAAACAGCTTGTGGGGTAGGGTGCCCATCGAAGCTGGACGAAAAACTTAAAGGCAATGGGCACAAGGCCCTGACTTGCTGTGAAAACGATGGGTGTGAGGACCAAAGAATTGAAAGGCAATAGGTGTAAGACCTGGACTTATCTTGGAAGCAATGGGTACGAGGACCTGGAAACTAAAAGCCAATGCAAGGAGTCAAAAACGAAAAGACATTGGGTGCGGGGACCCGGAAAAGAAAAGACTCTGGGTGCGGGGACTCAGAAACTAAAAGGCAATGGGTGCAGGGACCCAAAAATTAAAGACAAGTGGTGCGGGGACCTAGAAAAAATAAAAACAATACGAGGCCAGATAATCTTTGAAAGCATTTTTTTTGTTTTTTTTTTATTTTTGTCTGCTCTGTGTTTGCCCTCCTTTTTTTTTGAAAAATTCAACCTCTCTTTTTTTTTCTCTCTTTTCCTTTTCCTTTTCCTCTTTTATTTTTTTGAATTTTATTAAAAATCCTTTGAACCAACGACAACCCGTGAATGAAAAGGTAATGAGTGTGGGGACCTAGAAACTAAAAGCAATGATTTTGTAAATGCATGTGATGCCAGAGATGGTGCATAATGTAATGGATACAATGAATGTGATACCAGAGGATAATGCATGTGATGCCAGAGGCGATGCATGTGATGCCAGAAGTGACACTTGAGGACAATGCATGTAATGCATGACGCAATGGATGCCTTACTGTAGAGATGCTTATGAACAAATTGAGTAAGCAAATTTGTTTTTGTTTTTGTTTTTTTTTGTTATTTTTTTATTTATTATTTTTTGCACATTAGAGCTTTGGTTCCACAACCCTTAAGGACTTTTCCCCACAGCAGGATTAAGGTCAAATAGTAACGAAACTCATTGATTTGCTTTATGATTTGTCAGGTCATCATTTCTTTTCTCATCAATACTTTTATCAGGACTTCATTGCGTTTCCCATGACCTTTCGAGATTGTTAAAGCAAATCTGAATATATTTTTTTTATTGTCACATGTTTCACATCTCAATATAAAACTATCATGAAAAATGCAGATTAGATCAACAATGGGTTGCAACAAGGAGGGATTATTATTATAGAAAAGAACAGTACAAGAAACAGCGTACAAAAGGGATCAGAATTGACAAGTTTACAAAAGAGATGTCGGAATGGAGTTTTCCAGTTCTTTAGTGGTGTTCTCTTGGATGATCAGTGCTAATTTCCTATGTATGTGATTTTAAACACCCATTTGTGTGTTTCCAAGAATATGATTTGATCCAGCTTCATATATTAGGAGTGTTTCCTGACAAGACTTCATATATTCAAACTGCCCCAGTTTGGCCCAAATAAACTTAAACTGCCCCAGTTTGTGACTTCAAGCAAATCCACTTCTTCAGATGTGTCAAGTACCATTTTTTAAAACCCTAACTTTTGCCTAGGTTGCTCTTCCGAGTTTTCAACCTAGCGGGTCACTCTAACTTTTGCCTAGGTTACCTTTTCAGGTTTTCAACCTAGCGAGCCATTTTCCTTTTCTTCTTTTTTTTTTAGGCATAGTACATTTTGACCGCATCTGAATTTATGGGAAGTGGTAAATCTTCACCATCCATGTTTGTGAGAATCAAGGCTGTTCCTGAGAAAGCCCTTTTTACAACATAAGGCCCTTCATAGTTTGGGGTCCATTTTCCTCAATGATCCTTTTGAATGGGAAGAATCTTCTTGAGTACTAGATCTCCTTCTTGAAACTGTCGGGGACGCACCTTTTTTGCATAGGCTTTCATCATTCTCTTTTGATAAAGCTGGCCATGACACAGTGCAGCTAATCTCTTTCCTTCAATTAGGTTCAACTGATCAAGTCGAGTCTGGACCCATTCAGCTTCTTCTAATCCTACCTCCATCAGCACTCTTAATGATGGTATTTCCACTTCAATAGGGAGTACTGCTTCCATTCCATAAACCAAAGAGAAAGGGGTTGCCCCAGTTGAAGTACAAACGGACGTACGATAACCATGCAATGCAAATGGTAGCATTTCGTGTTAATCTTTGTATGTTACAACCATCTTCTGGATAATTTTCTTGATGTTCTTGTTTGCTGCCTCAACTGCCCCATTCATCTTAGGGCGATAAGGTGAAGAATTGTGGTGCTCAATTTTGAAATCCTCACACATCTCTTTCATCATCTTATTATTCAGATTAGTAGCATTGTCAGTGATGATCTTGCTTGGCAAACTATAATGATAAATTAACTCCCTTTTGACAAACTTGATCACTACACTTCTGGTGACATTGGCATAAGATGCAGCTTCAACCCATTTTGTGAAGTAATCAATTGCAACAAGAATAAAGCGATGTCCATTTGAGGCCTTCAGTTCAATGGGCCCTATGACATCCATTCCCCACATCGAGAATGGCCAAGGTGCTGTTAAAACATTTAAAGGTACTGGTGGTGCATGAACCTTGTCAGCGTATGTCTGGAATTTATGGCACTTCCTTACATAACTGAAGCAATCAGTTTCCATTGTCAACCAATAGTATCCAGCCCTTAGGATCTTTCTTGCCATTGCGTGCCCATTTGCGTGAGTTCCAAAAGAACCTTCATGAATATCTCTAATGATTTTCTCTGCCTCCGTTGCATCAACACATCTTAGCAGCACCATATCGTGATTCCTCTTATAAAGCACTTCCCCATTAAGAAAGAAACCCATTGCGAGTCTTCTGAGGGTCCTTTTGTCATTTTCTGAAGCATCTGGAGGGTATTCTCTACTCTGGATAAAGCATTTGATGTCATGATACCATGGTTTCCCATCTGGCTCCACTTCTACCATTTGACAATATACCGGCTGGTCACGACTTTCCATCTTTATAAGTGGCAAGTCCCTATCATGGCTTACTTTGAACATTGATGATAATGTGGCTAGAGCATCAGCCAACTGATTGTCTTCCCAAGGGACATGATGGAATGTGACTTTGTCCAGTTGTTTAATCAACTCCTTGATGTAAACATGGTAAGGGATTAATTTGGCATCTCGTGTCTCCCATTCTCCCTTTAGTTGATGAATGACCAAAGCGGAGTCCCCGTATACCTCAAGAACTTTTGCCTTTGATTCTGTTGCTGCTTGGAATCCCATGGCACATGCTTCATACTCGGCTACATTGTTTGTACAATCAAAGCACAGTCTAGCAGTGATTGGGATGAAATTGTTCTTAGGGGAAATTAGTATGGCTCCAATTCCATGCCCCAGTGAATTGGAAGCTCCATCGAACAACAAAGTCCATTTTCCCTTTTCCAAGGATTCTTCTTCTCCAAATAAAGCCATTATATCTTCATCAGGGAATTCACACTGCATAGACCCATATTCCTCCACAGGTTGACTTGCCAAGAATTCTGCAAGGGCACTGCTTTTTACTGCCTTTTGGGTGACATAGACAATGTCATATTCTGATAGCAAAACTTGCCAACGTGCAATCCTCCCCGTGAGAGCAGCTTTTCAAAGATGTACTTGATTTGGTCCATTTTGGACACTAACCAAGTGGTGTAACTCAATATGTACTGCCTCAAACGGTGGGTGTAACATCCCGAAAATTCTTTATTTTATTATAAACGATCATTTTATAATATTTATGATTTTTAGAAATTTTTGTGGATTTTTCTGAAAATGATGAATATTTTAATATATTTTTCATTTTGCGTGTACACTGAGCCCATTCACGAGAAAATAGAATATTTTCCCGAGGTCAGGTAAACTTTGAACTATCAACGTGTCAATGGGGATCTTACTAAACCCGAGACCGGCACGCTTTGCGAGGTTTACATTTTTTTGAGGTTTTATCTCGTTAAATAAAATTTCGGTATCATAAAATCATCTGATGAATAATAAAATATTATTTTCATCAATTGTAAATTTTATTCACTGAGAAAATAATTCCACAGTGTAATTAATCATCTGTCAGATATATTTAATTTGGAGACAAGCTTACTATGTACTTTATCGAGGAGCGCGCGAAGCTTCTCAAGGAAGCTTCCTCCAACCATTATTTTTATCATTTCTCTCTCCTCCCAAATTTGTGCTGCACGTTTGAAATTAAGGGGTTCTAATTCATTTCTTTTCTCACATTTCCTCTCCTCCATGTACGCTATTACTATTCACTCATCTTCTCTCTTCTCTTTCACCCTACAGCAGCAACACCACCCACACCTCCATTTTGTCCTTCAAACCGTCCCAATCTTAGCACCATTTCGTGATTGGAGAACCACCATCATTGAGGAAATCAGCTTCAAGGTTCTGCCATTTCCTCCATCTTCATTCTCCTATGTCTTTGAAGCTGAAAGGTTGGAGCTTTAAGGTAAAGCTCTTAGCTTTTTCTCCCTCTCTTCTATTTTTCGTAAACCACTGTCATTTTGATGACAATGGGTATCCATTTCAATATTAGGATTCTGATTCTTGCAAGTTTAAATCTTTAAGGAATTCTGGAAGCCGGAAACGAAATCCCGACCAAAAAGGAGCCACCTTTCTTTGTGCTTCTCCAAGGTAAGAGGAAGACACTCCTCCTCAACCTCTTTGAGCATTTAGGGACGTTGTTTGTGATTAGTACTGTGATTCATCTCTGTTTGTATGCTGCTGGTGATGTATATATATATGCTATTTGATTGTTTGTGTATTTTGATATATATGTCTGGAACGTATAATCTAAATGGAACGCTGTCGGGCTGGCTCTCGGATGGCCACGCCTTGAGACTAAAATTTTGGGATTATTGGTGAGAAGTGGTAATGACTTGGGTTTCTGACCATTAAGTGCAATGTCAAAACCTGTCGGGTAGGAACCCCTGGCCAAACCCGTCGAATGTGATGTCTTGATCACTTAGTAAAGTCAAAACCTGTCGAGTATGAACCCCTGGCCAAACCCGTCGAATGTGATGTCTTGATTACTTAGTAAAGTCAAAACCTGTCGAGTATGAACCCCTGGCCAAACCCGTCGAATGTGATGTCTTGATTTCTTAGTAAAGTTAAAATCCGTCGAGTATGAACTTCTGGCCAAACCCGTCGAATGTGATGTCTTGATCACTTAGTAAAGTCAAAACCTGTCGAGTATAAACCCCTGGCCATGCCCGTCAAATTTGATTCCTGGTCATTAGTGCAATATCAAAACCTGTCGAGTATGAACTCCTGACCACTTAGGAGAGAAACTCCTCCAATGCAAAATCCGTTGAATTTGAATGACCACATCCGTCGAGTGAAATATTCGTCGAGTTAGAATGCCAATACCCATTGTGAGACATACCTGTCGAGTGGATCTTCTGTCCATTTATCAGAAGCTTCCCAAAGTTAATGTTCGTCGAGTTAGAATGCCAATACCCATTTAGAGACATACTTGTGGAGTGGATCTTCTGTCCATTTATCAGAAGCTTCCCAAAGTTAATATCCATCGAGTAGAACGTCAAGATTCGTCGAATTAGAGTTCTGACCACAGTGTTTTCGTCGGTTCGACATTTGGGAGATTTCTCCAACGTCGACACCCACATCCGTCGAAATTGGACTTCTGCTGACCTTCTGGAAAAATTCGACAGTTTTGATCTCTGTTCGACAGAACCTCCATCCGACAGAAATTGGTTTTTATCCAATTTTGTTATAAAATATTCTCCCATTTTTCATCCTTCTGCCATATTAGTCTTCGTCGAATGGCAGCCTCAATTTTCCACTAAATGCATAGTCTCCGTCGAATTCACAACTAGGGTTTATCACCCAATACCTAGCAATTAAATCTGTGACGTTGTTGGTGATTCTGGCCATGTATCTTCCTGGATTCAAAACCCTTGGATTAATAAAAGTACATAAATCATAAATGATTGGATGATTAGAGATTAAGTAGGGATTCATAAACAGGGAAGAACATGAGTATGGGTGAGCTTTTGAGGCACATAATGAATTTAAGGGTTGACTGTTATCATGACTATGAATGGAAATTATGGATATCCTTAAAATGTACTATTGGATTGTTGTGGACCCGTGAATGGGATCAGATATTGATGATAAATGATATGACATGCATTTGAAGCATGATGGACCTAGTTAGTCATGAAGAGTATGATTGTGTCATGCATTGAACAAAAAGAAAGAGATTATCCATTGGACTTGATTAAGGCCGGTAGCCTAGGAGTTGAATTTACACCTTTGTGCGGGTACGAATAGACAAGTGTAGGTTACTTGTTGACCTTGGGAGCGTCAGGGTGCGGGTACCTCACAATGGGCAGCTGGTATCTCTCTGTCTGTGGGGTAGACCGATGCAAACACACTGACGATCCGGACCGAGACGCTGTCCTATGTCGAGATCTGTGTAGAATGTCTTGTAAAATGCCATGATGTACAAAATGATAATTTGAGAATTTTAGCACTTGAGGGCCTGGGCAACCAAGAATACAGACATACCTCCTGATCGTTCTCTCCGACTGTTTTGTGTCTAGCTCCATGGAGTAGGATTTTGGTTGTTGAGGGCAAGTGTGCATAGTGAGTCCATGAATCATCTGGCATACATTGTTATTATAATTGGAACTGTTGTACTTCTGATATATCTATATGTATACGACTACCTGGAACTATTTGATTGATCATAATTGCTATTGAATGTTTATTACCATTATTGCTATCATAAATGCTATGTGGGCTCTCTGCGCCGTTTGGTTTCTCGATGCTATGATTGGTAATGATGGTAGGATGTCTTACCTCTTCTCTGTCTCTCCAATTCTGTTTTGTCTGTATACTGCGTTCCATAGAAGATAACTGTAAGGAACCGGAAGCCCCCGACTTTCCTGGTTTTTGGCCTCATCTCGACTGAGCGACTGCATAAGCGTATGGAGCCACGCACGCAAAGATTTTTGGGAGATGTGCGCCTGACCTTCTTGGGAGGGCCAGAGTGCTGGTACACCAACTATGGTTCTGAGCGTTGCGTCTATACGGGGGATGTGTCGTTATCTCTAGCCTGGAGGCGTCACGAGCCGCCTGTCTTCACCTGCTGTATTAGTTTACGTCTGGAGTTTCAGCTACCGATACGCGAGATGTGGGGTGACCGTTATTTCACTCTGCGGGAAGACTCTTTTCGTTCCACCGCTCGGGCCTCGTCCCGTGACTCTACGATTCCTATGGTGATTTCCTCTGACGAAGAAGATCCTGAGGAAGATCCCGAAGAAGTTCCTGAGGACGATCCCGAAGAGGATCCTGAAGAGTACCCTGACTTGATTCCTCCTCACTTGAGGAACTGACTTTACTTGTAGCTACTGAGGGCTACCAATATTTTATTTTGGGGGCACGATGTTTTTTCTCAGTGGGTCAGTATATTCTGATACCGTAGGGATATGTATGTATAATCCTTTGGGGCAGGTATAGTTTTACTTTTTGTTATGCCAGGCTTTGTAACTAAACAGTTGATAATTATATATATATATGAATGAAATGTTAATTTCCCATGTATGTCTCGTCACCGTGGATATTGATTATCGTTAATGTAAATGTAACGAATAGAAAAAAAAAATACTTGCTAAATTACTTAACCAACTACAATTGAGTAAATGTATTTATTATTAAAATGAACCGGGTCTTAACTCACATAAAATTTTATTTCCGCATTGTAATTGAAAGTGAGATGTTCCCTTGGGTTTAAAAAGGGGCGTCACACTAAGTTGGTATCAAAGCCCCAGTTTATGTTTCCTTGGGTCTTGTGTTTGAGTCTGTCTTGTTTGTGCTGTGTGTCCTCTGAGTAGTATACGTAAGGGTGTATGGTTTGGTGTTCCTAGTGGATGCAACTAACTTTTCTATGTTTTCAGTTAATCTGGTCTAAGAAAGTAAGATGGCACGAGGGGAAGATATGGCAGCAGCTATTACAGCGATGCAGAGGATGGCTGAGGCCGTCACACAGCAAACCGAGCAAGCTGCCCAACAGCAAGAGAGAGTTGCAGAACAACAAGAGCGAGCTGCTCAACAGCTAGAGGCCACTGCTGATGCTCAGAATTTAGCAAAGTTTCGACGCCATAACCCTCCTCAATTCAAAGGGGAATTTGATCCGGACAAGGCTAGTCTGTGGATCAAGGAATTGGAGAAAGTTTTTCGAGGAATGAGTTACGCTGAGGACAAGAAGGTGAACTATGCTACATTTATGCTGGTAGGCAACGCTGAAAATTGGTGGAATGGAGTGCAAGCAAATCTTGGAAGCTATGAACCGAGAGATTACTTGGGGCTTATTCAAGGAAAAGTTCTTAGATAAATATTTTCCTACGAGCGCAAGGCATGCGAAGGAGTCGGAATTCCTCAACCTGCGACAAGGAAATATGACTGTTAGCGAGTATGCAGTGAAATTTGAAAACTTGTCACAGTTTTTGACGTACTTTCAGAACCAACCAAATGAAGCATGGAAATGCCGAAGATTTACGGAAGGACTGAGGTATGAAGTGAAGAAGGCTGTGATCACCTTGAGGATCAATGAATTCTCACAACTACTGGATACTTGCTGTGATGTAGAGGCTCTGGAGTAATCTAGAGACATAGGGAGAGAAACTTTGGGCCTACGAGATTC
Source organism: Ormosia semicastrata (assembly GCA_029884595.1). NCBI lineage: Eukaryota > Viridiplantae > Streptophyta > Magnoliopsida > Fabales > Fabaceae > Ormosia > Ormosia semicastrata. Next base: position 66,004,124 of record JAQQTO010000061.1, on the reverse strand, counting down.
CAGAGAGGCGGCAGTAACAGTGCTAACCGTTTCCAGAAGAAGCCGTACTCCCGACCCACAGGGAATCGACAACAAGCCATGGGTGGAAGTTCTGGTGGAGGTTCTACTGGGAACCGGACTGGCCAGAACACGGCGTATCCTTCCAGATGTTTGAAGTGTGGGAAAGACCATCTCACAAGGGACTGTACCATGAAGGGATTCATCTGCTTCAAATGTGGCAAACCTGGCCACGTGTCCCGAGACTGCAACCAAACGAAGGCCGAACCTTCAGTGAATGCTGCAAGAGCCAAGAAACCACAGGCTGGAGGGCGAGTCTATACTATGAGCGGAGCTGAGGCTTCCGAATCCGAAGATTTGATACAGGGGGAAGGTATCATAGAAGGTAATCTTTTAACTGTGTTGTATGACTCTGGGGCAACCCATTCTTTTATATTATATGACTGTGTGCAAAGACTGGGTCTATCTGTGTCGTCATTACCTTTTTACTTAACTGTTTCTACCCCCACTGATAAACCGGTAGTTACTACCAAAGTCTATCTAAATTGTCCATTGGTTGTTGAAGGTCGAACCTTTTCGGTCGACCTGATCTGTTTACCCCTTTCCCAACTAGATATTATCTTAGGGATGGACTGGTTATTTTCCAACCATGTTCTGTTAGACTGTTCCAAAAAGACCATAGTTTTTCCCATAATGGAGGATTCTAGATTTTTAACGGCCAACCGAGTTCAAGCTCTCTTGAAAGAAGGAGCTCACGGATACATGCTACTGTCTTCTTTGAAAGTCGAGAACGAGGTTGATGTGAACACAATTCCAGTGGTGAACGAGTTTCCCGAAGTCTTTCCAAATGATGTACCTGGTTTACCACCAGCTCGAGAGATAGAGTTTGCTATCAACCTAGTCCCGGGAACTGGTCCCGTGTCTATAGCACCGTATAGGATAGCACCGACAGTGTTAGTTGAGCTCAAGAAATAGCAAGAATAGCTTTTGGAAAAGCAATTTGTCAGGCCAAGTGTGTCACCATGGGGAGTGCCAGTGCTGTTAGTTCGCAAGAAGGATGGCACCTCGAGATTATGTGTGGACTATCAGCAGCTGAACAAGGTAACGATTAAGAACAAGTATCCACTCCTGAGAATTGATGATTTAATGGACCAACTGAAGGGAGCAGCAGTGTTTTCGAAGATCAATCTGCGGTCTGGGTATCATCAGATACGAGTAAAGACGGAGGATATACCCAAGACAGTTTTTCATACCCGATACGGTCATTACGAATACCTGGTGATGCCGTTTGGTGTGATGAACGCACCAGCTATCTTTATGGACTACATGAACCGAATCTTTCGTCCTTACTTGGACAGATCCGTTGTGGTCTTCATCGATGACATTCTGGTATACTCTCAAAATCAGGAGGACCATGCTGAACACCTCAGTATAGTTCTTCAGATTCTGAAGGAGAAAGAATTGTATGCCAAGCTGTCAAAATGTGAGTTCTGAAAAGAAGAAGTTAAGTTTCTGGGTCACGTAATCTCGAAGGATGGGATTGCCATGGATCCATCGAAGGTGGAGGTAGTGCTGCAGTGGGAAAGACCAATGTCCGTGACGGAGATTCGAAGCTTCGTGGGTTTAGCTGGATATTACCGGAGGTTTATTGAGGGATTCTCCAAGATTGCTGGACCACTTACACAACTCACGAGGAAAAACCAAGCTTTTGAGTGGACCGACATCTGTGAGCAAAGTTTCCAAGAGTTGAAGAATCGACTGACTACCTCACTGATGTTAGTGCTACCCGATCCGAATGAGCAGTTTGAAGTGTACTGCGACGCTTCATACCAAGGGCTAGGATCTGTACTTATGCAGCATGGAAGAGTTGTGGCTTATGCTTCAAGACAATTGCGAGTGCACGAGAAGAATTACCCGACACACGACTTGGAGTTAGCGGCTGTAGTTTTTGCTCTGAAGATATGGAGGCATTTTCTCTACGGAGCAACGTTCTATATTTTCAGTGATCACAAGAGTTTGAAGTATTTGTATGATCAGAAGGAGTTGAACATGAGGCAACGAAGGTGGTTAGAATTCCTGAAAGATTACGATTTCCAACTTTTGTATCACCCTGGCAAGGCAAATGTTGTGGCAGATGCTCTAAGTAGGAAGATGATCAGTGTCTCTGCCCTGATGATCAAGGAAAAGGATATGCTAGAGCAGTTTAGAGATGTGTGGTCTTTTGTGGAGTTAGAACCTGGAAAGATTTGCATGAATATGGTTACCATTACAAGTGAACTACTGGATGACATAAGGGAAAAGCAGAAGATTGACAAGTTCTTACAAGAAGTGAGAGAGCAAGTGGAGCAAGGAGGTGAAACAGAGTTTACGGAAGGAACAGATGGAATTCTGAGGTTTCGTGGAAGAGTTTGTATTCCTCGTGGCAAGGAACTTAGAGAATACATCATTAACCATGCTCATACAAGCCAGCTGAGTATGCATCCAGGCATAACAAAAATGTACCAAGACTTGAAGAAGTTGTTCTGGTGGCATGGAATGAAGAGTGATGTTACTAGACGTGTATCGACTTGTCTAGTTTGTTAAAAAGCTAAGGTGGAACATCAGAGACCAGCGGGGTTGCTGCAACTGTTGTCTATTCCGAAATGGAAGTGGGACAGTATTGCAATGGATTTTGTAGTCGGATTGCCAAGAACAAGAAAAGGTCATGATTCGATTTGGGTAATCGTGGACCGACTCACGAAGTCGGCACACTTTCTCCCGATCGACATAAAATACAAACTGGAGAGATTGACTCAAATCTCTATTGGAGAAATTGTTAGATTACACGGTGTGCCTACGAGTATTATTTCGGATAGAGATCCGAGATTTACTTCAAATCTCTGGGAGAGTTCGCAAGAAGCATTGGGGACGAAGCTACGTCTGAGTTCTGCTTATCATCCGCAGACCGACGGTCAATCAGAAAGGATGATCCAATCTTTGGAAGATTTGCTTCGAGCCTGTACCATAGAGCAAACTGGAAATTGGGACGACATTCTACCCTTGATAGAATTCACCTACAACAACAGTTATCATTCGAGCATAGGGATGGCACCCTATGAGGCTCGTATGGACGACGATGTCGAACACCTCTGTGTTGGTACCAAGACGGCGAGCGCCTTCTTGTTGGACCCGGAGATTATACAGCGGACAACCGAGAAGGTTAAGATGATTCGGAAAAGATGAGAACGGCTCAAAGTCGGCAAAAGAGTTATGCAGACCGAAGGAGAAAACCTCTTGAGTTTGAGGAAGGCGAGCATGTATTCCTGAAAGTCACACCTACGACTGGGGTAGGCCGGGCTTTAAAATCTAGAAAACTCACTCCTAAATTCCTTGGACCATACCAAATCATTCGTCGTGTAGGTCCTGTGGCGTACCAAATATCCTTACCTCCTTTCCTTTCAAACATTCATAATGTTTTCCATGTGTCATAACTCCGAAAATACCTCCCTGACCCAAGTCATGTCATAGCACCGGATGCAGTACAATTAAAAGAAAACTTAACTTATGAGACGTCTCCTGTAAGAATCGAGGATAGGAAGATAAAGCAATTAAGAGGCAAGGAGATCGCATTGGTGAAAGTAATCTGGAACGAGGTGACCGGAGATGCAACTTGGGAGCTGGAAGACAAGATGAAGGAGCAACACCCACAGTTATTCTAAGGTATGCAAATTTCGAGGACGAAATTCCTTTTTGAAGGGGAGTGTTGTAACATCCCGAAAATTCTTTATTTTATTATAAACGATCATTTTATAATATTTATGATTTTTAGGAATTTTTGTGAATTTTTCTGAAAATGATGAATATTTTAATATATTCTTCGTTTTGCATGTACACTGAGCGGAGCCGGGGAAACTAGAATATTTTCCCTAAGAATTTGGTAAACTTTGAACTGTCAACGTGTCAACGGGGATCTTACTAAACCCGAGGCCGGGCACAGTTTGCGAGGTTTACATTTTTTGAGGTTTTATCTGTTAAATAAAATTTCGGTATCATAAAATCATCTGATGAATAATAAAATATTATTTTCATCAATTGTAAATTTTACTCACTGAGAAAATAATTCCACAGTGTAATTAATCATCTGTCAGATGTATTTAATTTGGAGACAAGCTTACTATGTACTTTATCGAGGAGCGCGCGAAGCTTCTCAAGGAAGCTTCCTCCAACCATTATTTTTATCATTTCCCTCTCCTCCCAAATTTGTGCTGCACGTTTGAAATTAAGGGGGTCTAATTCATTTCTTTTCTCACATTTCCTCTCCTCCATGTACGCTGCTACTATTCACTCATCTTCTCTCTTCTCTTTCACCCTACAGCAGCAACACCACCCACACCTCCATTTTGTTCTTCAAACCGTCCCAATCTTAGCACTATTTTGTGATTGGAGAACCACCATCATTGAGGAAATCAGCTTCAAGGTTCTGCCCTTTCCTCCATCTTCATTCTCCTACGTCTTTGAAGCTTAAAGGTTGGAGCTTTAAGGTAAAGCTCTTAGCTTTTTCTCCCTCTCTTCTCTTTTTCGTAAACCACTGTCATTTTGATGACAATGGGTATCCATTTCAATATTAGGATTCTGATTCTTGCAAGTTTAAATCTTTAAGGAATTCCTGGAAGCTGGAAACGAAATCCTGACCAAAAAGGAGCCACCTTTCTTTGTGCTTCTCCAAGGTAAGAGGAAGACACTCCTCCTCAACCTCTTTTAGCATTTAGGGACGTTGTTTGTGATTGGTACTGTGATTCATCTCTGTTTGTATGCTGCTGGTGATGTATATATATATGCTATTTGATTGTTTGTGTATTTTGATATATATGTCTGGAACGTATAATCTAAATGGAACACTGTCGGGCTGGCTCTCGGATGGCCACGCCTTGAGACTAAAATTTTGGGATTATTAGTGAGAAGTGGTAATGACTTGGGTTTCTAACCATTAAGTGCAATGTCAAAACCTGTCAGGTAGGAACCCCTGGCCAAACCCGTCGAATGTGATGTCTTGATCACTTAGTAAAGTCAAAACCTGCCGAGCATGAACCCCTGGCCAAACCCGTCGAATATGATGTCTTGATTTCTTAGTAAAGTTAAAATCCGTCGAGTATGAACTTCTGGCCAAACCCGTCGAATGTGATGTCTTGATCACTTAGTAAAGTCAAAACCTGTCGAGTATGAACCCCTGGCCATGCCCGTCGAATTTGATTCCTGGTCATTAGTGCAATATCAAAACCTGTCGAGTATGAACTCCTGACCACTTAGGAGAGAAACTCCTCCAATGCAAAATCCGTCGAATTTGAATGACCACATCCGTCAAGTGAAATATTTGTCGAGTTAGAATGCCAATACCCATTTAGAGACATACTTGTCGAGTGGATTTTCTGTCCATTTATCAGAAGCTTCCCAAAGTTAATGTTCGTCGAGTTAGAATGCCAATACCCATTTAGAGACATACCTGTCGAGTTGATCTTCTGTCCAATTTATCAGAAGCTTCCCAAAGTTAATATTCGTCGTGTAGAACGTCAAGATCCGTCGAATTAGAGTTCTGACCACAGTGTTTTCGTCGGTTCGACATTTAGGAGATTTCTCCAACGTCGACACCCACATCCGTCGAAATTGGACTTCTGCTGACCTTCTGGAAAAATTCGACAGTTTTGATCTCTGTTCGACAGAACCTCCATCTGACAGAAATTGGTTTTTATCCAATCTTGTTATAAAATATTCTCCCATTTTTCATCCTTCTGCCATGTTAGTCTTCGTCGAATGGCAGCCTCAATTTTCCACTAAATGCATAGTCTCCGTCGAATTCACAACTAGGGTTTATCACCCAATACCTAGCAATTAAATCTGTGACGTTGTTGGTGATTCTGGCCATGTATCTTCCTGGATTCAAAACCCTTGGATTAATAAAAGTATATAAATCATAAATGATTGGATGATTAGAGATTAAGTAGGGATTCATAAACAGGGAAGAACATGAGTATGGGTGAGCTTTTGAGGCACATAATGAATTTAAAGGTTGACTGTTATCATGACTATGAATGGAAATTATGGATATCCTTAAAATGTACTATTGGATTGTTATGGACCCATGAATGGGATCAGATATTGATGATAAATGATATGACATGCATTTGAAGCATGATGGACCTAGTTGGTCATGAAGAGTATGATTGTGTCATGCATTGAACAAAAAGAAAGAGATTGTCCGTTGGACTTGGTTAAGGCCGGTAGCCTAGGAGTTGAACTTACACCTTTGTGCGGGTGCGAATAGACAAGTGTAGGTTACTTGTTGACCTTGGGGGCGTCAGGGTGCGGGTACCTCATAATGGGCAGCTGGTAGCTCTCTGTCTATGGGGCAGACCGATGCAAACACACTGACGATCCGGACCGAGACGCTATCCTATGTCGAGATCTGTGTAGAATGTCTTTTAAAATGCCATGATGTACAAAATGATAATTTGAGAATTTTAGCACTTGAGAGCCTGGGCAGCCAAGAATACAGACATACCTCCTGATCGTTCTCTCCGACTGTTTTGTGTCTAGCTCCATGGAGTAGGATTTTGGTTATTGAGGGCAAGTGTGCATAGTGAGTCCATGAATCATCTGGTATGCATTGTTATTATAATTGGAATTGTTGTACTTCTGATATATCTATATGTATACGACTGCCTGGAACTGTTTGGTTGATCATAATTGCTATTGAATGTTTATTACCATTATTGTTGTCATAAATGCTATGTGGGCGCTCTGCGCCGTTTGGTTTCTCGATGCTATGATTGGTAATGATGGTAGGATGTCTTACCTCTTCTCTGTCTCTCCAATTCTGTTTTGTCCGTATACTGCGTTCCATAGAAGATAACTGAAAGGAACCGGAAGCCCCCGACTTCCCTGGTTTTTGGCCTCATCTCGACTGAGCGACTGCATAAGCGTATGGAGCCACGCACGTAAAGATTTTTGGGAGATGTGCGCCTGACCTTCTTGGGAGGGCCAGAGTGCTGGTACATCAACTATGGTTTTGAGCGTTGCGTCTATACGGGGGATGTGTCGTTATCTCTAGCCTGGAGGCATCACGAGCCGCCTGTCTTCACCTGTTGTATTAGTTTACGTCTGGAGTTTCAGCTACCGATACGCGAGATGTGGGGTGACCATTATTTCACTCCGCGGGAAGACTCTTTTCTTTCCACCGCTCGGGCCCCGTCCCGTGACTCTGCGATTCCTATGGTGATTTCCTTTGACGAAGAAGATCCTGAGGAAGATGCCGAAGAAGTTCCTGAGGACGACCCCGAAGAGGATCCTGAAGAGTACCCTGACTCGATTCCTCTTCACTTGAGGGACTGACTTTACTTGTAGCTACTGAGGGCTACCGGTATTTTATTTTGGGGGCCTGATGTTTTGTTTGTAGTGGGCTGTATATTCTGATACCGTAGGGATATGTATGTATAATCCTTTGGGGGCAGGTATAGTTTTACTTTTTGTTATGCCAGGCTTTGTAACTAAACAGTTGATAATTATATATATATATATGAATGAAATGTTAATTTCCCATGTATGTCTCGTCACCGTGGATATTGATTATCGTTAACGTAAATGTAATGAATAGAAAAAAAATATATACTTGCTAATTTACTTAACTAACTACAATTGAGTAAATGTATTTATTATTAAAATGAACCGGGTCTTAACTCACATAAAATTTTATTTCCGCATTGTAATTGAAAGTGAGATGTTCCCTTGGGTTTAAAAAGGGGCGTCACAGTGGGCCGCCCATGCCAAGGCACAACACGTGCGTTCTAACAATGAGTATTTTGCCTCATAGTTGGTGAACTTCTTACTCAAGTAATAGATGGCATGTTCTTTTCTACCAGTTTCATCATGCTGCCCCAATACACAGCCCATGGATTCATCTAATACAATCAAGTACATGATAAGAGGTCTTCCTGGCACTGGAGGTACCAAAACTGGGGGTTCTTGCAGATACTGCTTGATCTTCTCAAATGCTGCCTGACAATCTTCATTCCATTCTACGGTCTGGTTTTTATGCAGTAAATTGAAAATTGGTTCGCACGTTGCAGTTAATTGGGATATAAATCTAGCAATATAGTTCAATCTCCCCAAAAACCCTCATACTTCCTTTTCAGTGCGAGGAGGTGGCATCTCTATGATTGCTCGAACTTTGTCTGGATCAACTTTTATCCCTTTCTGGCTAACCACAAACCCCAAAAGCTTGCCTGATCTTACACCAAAAGTGCATTTAGCAGGATTTAGTCTGAGCCTGAACTTTCTCAAACGTTCAAAGAGCTTTTGCAAATTAACAACATGGTCTTCTTCTGTTCCAGACTTAGCAATCATGTTATCCACATAAACTTCTATTTCTTTATGCATCATGTCGTGGAACAAAGTTACCATTGCCCTTTGATAAATTGCTCCTGCATTCTTCAATCCAAATGGCATTACTTTGTAGCAAAAAGTTCCCCATAGAGTAATGAATGTAGTCTTCTCCACGTCTTCAGGTGCCATCTTGATCTGATTGTATCCCGAGAAACCATCCATGAAGGAGAAAAATGAATGTTGAGCAGTGTTGTCCACCAAGACATCTATGTGAGGTAGAGGAAAGTTATCTTTAGGGCTAGCCCTATTCAGATCTCTATAGTCAACGCACATTCGTACCTTCTCATCTTTCTTCTGGACAGGAACAATGTTGGCGACCCATTGAGGGTACTTTGCAACAGCAAGGAAACCTGCATCAAATTGCTTTTTAACCTCTTCTCTAATTTTTAGTGACATCTCTAGCTTCATTCGTCTCAACTTTTGCTTGACGGGAGGATATTCTGGCTTTAATGGCAATTTATGTTCAACCATGCTAGCATCTAGCCCGGGCATATCTTGGTACGACCATGCGAAAATGTCGCAATAATCAGATAAGAGCTTGACCAACTTGCTTCGCTCATCTTCTTTCATGGAAGTGCCAATTTTTACTTCTTTTTTATCATCTTCCGACCCTAAATTAATCACTTCAGTTGGCTCTTCATAGGGTTGAATTTCTTTGACCTCTTATTCCATTAATCTCATTAACCAGGAGAGGGTTTCCAATTGTCATCATTATCCTCATCAACATGATTAATGGGATGGTCAAAATCATATAATGGGGTCATAACACTGTCATTTTCAAGAGAGTCACTTTCAGATCTGCATTTATTGGTATTAAACAAATAAAAAGAAGTAATGAATAAAGGTTGATGTAATGGTCTAGCAAAAAGCTAAAAAGAAAAAAAAATGGCAAGATAATTTGAAAATGCATTTATTGATAGTAAATATTAAAATGGAAACATGCGAGCCCGCTTTTACAACATATCTTCCTAAAACCTTGGGCAGAGCTAAAGGATTAACATTACAGAATTACTTTGAATCAGTTTCAAAGGTCATGGGAAAATCAACGAACTCCTAATTGTTGAGCTCTGCATCTGGGGAACAAGGGTACACCAGGTTGACACCATGATTGATGGGTTGATCATCTTCGATAGCGGTCACTTGGTTCAGAAACACCAATCCTGCACTTCGAAAGCTTTGACGGATGTCACAGATGAGGATTCCCTCAGCTTCCAACCGAGCCAACCTTTTTTCTCTTTTCTCTTCTATAACCCTTCTCTTATCAGCTTTGGTGGGTTTATATCCTAGCCCGAACCTGTCTTTGTTTTCACAGGGTTGTAGGAACTTCATAATGCCTTGTTCATTCATTCCTAGTCCCCTTCCACATTGATATCCTCTTTCAAGCATGACCTTAGCCATCATCATGGATGCATTAGATGGCTGTGGCTTTAAAATTTGAGTTCCCTCTTCCACATAAGTGGCATTAACAATCTCCAGTGCTTGGAACGCAGCTTCAAGAGCTTCTTCTGCAGCTTCAATGTAAGGGGTTGATGGTGGTTTACTCACTAACAGGTCTTCCTCACCCGAAATGATCACCAACCTACCGTCAATTATGAACTTTACTTTCTGATGCAATGTGGACGGCACAGCTCCAGCAGAATGAATCCACGGTTGACCTAAGAGACAACTGTAAGTTAGTGTGATGTCCATCACTTGGAAGAGTATATGAAAGATAGTAGGTCCAATTTGGACTAGGATCTCAATTTCTCCTATTACTTCTCTCCGGGTCCCATCAAAAGCTCTTATAATCATTGTACTTGGTTTCATGTAAGTCCTATCAAAAGGCAACTTGGAGAGAGTTGATTTTGGCAACACATTCAAAGAGGAACCATTGTTAATGAGCACTCTAGCCATTATATGCTCTTGGCATTTGACAGAAATGTGTAGCGCCTTGTTGTGTCCCATTCCTTCAGCAGGTATTTCATCATCAGTGAAAGTGACATAATTATCAAAGTAATGTTGCCAATAATACCGCCTAGCTTGTCAACTGTAATGTCATGAGAAACATGGGCTTGATTTAGTATCTTCATCAATACTTTTCTGTGCGGCTCAGAATTCATCAATAAGGACAAGAGTGATATCCTTGCAGGGGTGCGATTCAACTGATCTACCACTCTGTATTCACTTTGCTTGATGAACTTCAAAAATTCACAGGCCTCTTCATCAGATACCTCCTTCTTATACTCGTTTAGCTTTGTCAACTCTTCCTTTGCTTTCACATCATTTCCCATGGAAGTCTCTCCTACCTTACTCTTCCCCTTACAGTTTCTTTTCATTTCTTCTTCTTGCCCTTTTTGCAGCTCCTCCGGAGTATAAATGCGACCACTTCATGTCATCCCTCCGATCCTTGATATATTAGTGACAACAGAGGTCGGACAAGATGAAACTTTTGGTTGATCATTTGTGGGATTACTTCCAAGGATTTGCACATCATAATTCCACGGTACTGCCTTTGTGTTTTTGAATGGAAAAGGGCTAGGAACTTGAATAGTGATAGGCCTTGGGCCACATGGAGATGGCGCAGCTGTAACTTCAGTGTAATAGATAACCAGCGGTTTGATAGCTGGACTTGCAATAGAAGGGACCAGAGGGTTTATGGCTTCCTAACCTTCTTGCGATTATGGAACAACACACTCATCCACCATGCTTATGCCACCATTATCACATAGATAACCTATTTGCACTAATTGCATGTCCATTAGATCTTGGAGCATTTGTCTAAACTCACCACATTCCTCGATAGAATGCCCCACATTCCCATGGAAATTACACATTATTTCATCTTTTTCGCCTCCTTTCTCTTCAATATGAGCTTCCATCATCCCAAACTTGCACAACTTTTTAAAGATGACCCTCATGGGGGTTTTGACATCTGCCACTCGTCTTATAAGCTGCTGGGCAGAGCACTCCTCTATAGCATTGACTGTAGGATTCCCATGATTAGGCAAAGGGTTGTGGCCCACACTAGGAGTATTTGGCTTGAAATGCAACCATTTGGTTTTGATTAGATCTTGCACCTTAAACTTCAGCGCTTTGTAATTTTCTGTGGAATGCCCTACGGCCCCCGCATGGTAATCACATTTGGCATTCGGGTCAAAACCTTTAGGATATGGGGGTTCTAATGGCTTCATCGGGCAAGGAGCCAAGAGAGAGTTACGGATGAGTTGGGGTAGTAACTCAGTGTAGGTCATGGGAATTGGGTCGAAGTGGACAAATTTCTTTTCCTGGTTATTTGGTGGTCTTCTTTGGTTTGTGTTTGGATTTTGAGTCCATGGTTGAGCTGTTTGAGGCGGTAAGGCAGAGGATGTTTGGTGTTGAGTGGGGGATGGTGTCCGGTAAGGTATCATCGGGTGGTGAGGCTGGGGGTAATGAACTTGTGAAGCATTGGCAACATACGGGTGGTAAGGTTGGGAATGTGGAACTTGGGAGACATGAGCAAAGTATGGGTTATAAGGTATGTAGGGAGGTTGGAAGGATGGTTGAGTATTGCTAGGTGATTGATTATATTTCCCTTGGGTAAAGCTTCTTTAATCAAAGGTAACAACATGGGTTTCTCCTTCTCTTTTCTTCCATGTTGGGGGCCTTTTGGCATTAAATGTCCCTGTGGAACTTTCAACTATCTTCCCACTTCTCATTCCTCCCTCGACTCTTTCTCCAATGATGACCATGTCCGAAAAATTTGATGACATACTCCCTATCATTTTGTCATAAAAGGGTGATTGCAGAGTATCGATGAACATGGCCACCATTTTTCTTTCTGCCAATGGGGGCTCTACCCGAGCAGCCATTTCCCTCCATCGCTGAGCATATTCCTTAAACATTTCAACATCTTTCTTAGCCATATTCTGCAATTGCAGTCTATCGGGTGCCATGTCGATGTTATACTTATACTGCTTTAAGAAAGCATCAGCTAAATCCTTGAAACTCCTTATATGGGCACGCTCAAGATGTGTGTACCAATTTGAAGCTGCCCCAGTTAAGCTGTCTTGGAAGAAATGGATTAGCAACTTGTCATCATGTGCATGAGAAGCCATCTTACGGATGTACATGGTTAGATGGTTCTTTGGACAAGTGGTTCCCTTATATTTGTCGAAGTCTGGGACTTTAAACTTTGGGGGAATCACCACATCTGGGACAAGACAGAGCTCTGAGGCATCTAAAAGACCATAGCCACTTGCTCCTTCTATGGCTCGTAGTCTCTCCTCAAGAATTTTAAACTTCTCTTTGGACTGAGGATTTTCGGCAGAAGAATTCATTGGATATTGTGGCATGAAAGTAGGAACAGGATGTTGCACAGGTGAGGTTCCATTAGCACCAAGATAATGGGCATGTGGTTGGGCAGTGCTTAATGAATTTGAAGCAGGCAAGTTGCCGTCAGAGGGATTGGGGGCCTATGGTGGTAAAAATCCGGAAAGAAGGCTATATGGTGGGATAAAGAAAGGGAATGGGTGCTGTGTTGGCATAGCTTCACTGACATTTGGCTGAGTGACTTGGGTTTGAGAAGTGTTTAGCGGGTTTGAAGTTGGCGTTACTGCTGGGGTGGTATTATCAAGGGGGTTGGCGGCTAATGGTGGTACATATCTTGGAGGGAGACCATATGGTGGGAATGATGGCACCTGGTTTTCCTGCGAACTGGTGACCGAGGGTTGAGTGGTGTTGTTTGGATAAATGGTGAGTGGCATCACAACTCCTTGAGGATTAAAGCCTTGGTATTGTAGAGGAATTGAAGTGAAACCGAGCGGGTGAAGAGGCGTGGCCGGATGTCCTTCGTTTGCCACTGAGGGATTCCTATCTGTGTTCCTTCTATTTTCCATGGACTGTAGCATCTCCATCATCTTGGACATTTGCTCTCTGAGCTGATTCACTTCATCCTTCAACTCTTGAGTTTGTTCTATTTCATCCATGATCCTAGCTTGGGAACGAGTCCTATAAGGATGTCGTAGAGATAGTTTTTTTTCTGTATTCATTATTTGTTATCATTATTAGGAGCATGAGGAAGAGAAAAAAAAATGCAAACAAAAGTAAAATCATACATGCAGAGACATGATCCAAAGCAGCAAACGATATCGATAAACCTCGTTCATTCAAAAGGAAAAGCTTTGAGGCCATAGAGAGTTAGCCTTTACAACTTGTCTTATATATCTAAAGATGGAGACATTAGCTTTATAAAACAAGACAGAATGAATAAGGTTAACTCAATATTTCCATTGAAACCGAGGAACATTACATAAGTACTCCCAAAAAACTAATTTTGGAAGTTTTCTTCAATGAAATTTGCCGAGGAAGTTGAGATCCTTCCTAACTTGAGTCAAAAGCTCCTGGGTTTCTCCTGGCATCAACTTAACCTCCACTTCGAGAATCTCTCTTGCCCTTTTTCTCGATCGATTAGAGATCTCCCTCACATTGTTAATTACCACTTTGGCCTTCCGCTCCATATCTTGACTCGCATTGAGGTAGAAATCTTTTTCATTAGTCAAGAGAATAACATCATTCTCTAGTTTATTCTTTTTATTCTCTAAGGAAGCAGACCGTTCAACATGGTCTTTCAGCTGCTGATTCAAGATTTCAAATTCAGACTTGAACTCCTCAAATTGGCCATTTTTCCTTTGAATAATTGCCTCGAGGACTTGACAAGTCTCTCTTAGCTTTTTTATCTCAAACTCCTTAGAAGCTCCTTCCAGTTCTTGACTTTGTGTTCTCCTTATTGCGGTGTCAAGTTGAGTCATTAAAGATCTTCTCTCGGTGGCCCACTGTTGATAAATGATTTCATATCAGCCTTCTGCTTCAGCGTGGTAGTCTTTGGGTTCATTAAATTGGTGCATTGGTGGCTCCGGGCTTTGTACCTTAGGAGCAAGGAACCCCTTCTTCCTATTAGCTTTCCAAAATGGATAATCTTTTGTTGTTTCAGACGAGGGGATACCAGGCTTCACGCTTCTCGCATTCTTCCAATCTTCAATGACTTCTTTGATCTTGTGGTCAGTTCCTTCATCACCATATGAGAATTCAAATGTTGATAATCCATGAGTCATAGGAACGAATTGCAAGGAAGTCATCTGTCTTCGGGCCATAGTTGGAGCATAGCCCACCACTCCCCATGGGCCAATAAGTGGAACCCATGGTTTGCTTCCACATCTATATATGGTATAAGTGAAGGGAAACCACTTGGCTCTCCAAACCACCTCTTTTATTTCCAGGAAAAAATTGATCCATTGCCTCATCGTAGGAGTTCGGTGAGGCCAATTGTCACGACCATATAAAGAGAGCAGGTGCTTAGGTATGACATACTGTTTTAGATCAACTTCTGGATGGTTAAAGTGTAACGCCCCTCTTCCAAGGGAACGTCACATGGTCGATTACAATGCGGAAATAAAGTTAGGTGAGTTGAGACCCGGTCCATTTTAATAAGACGCGTATATTCACTAGATTATAGTTGGGTATTTTAATTGGCGGTTATGTTATATATATATACTTTTTTTTTTCTTTTTAATTAGTAACCATGTTGACGAGACATCAATGGAAATAAAAGATCAAACAGAAGTAAAACATGCATAGGAATTAACATCTGCATCATATATATATATATATATATAAGTTTATCAAAACATTTAGTTACAAGCCTGGTACATCAAAAGCAAAGCTATACCTGCCCCCAAAGTATTACATACACATCCCCACGGTATCAGAATTTACAGCCCACTACAAACAAAACATCGGGCCCCCAAAATAAAATACTGGTAGCCTTCAGTAGCTACGAATAACATCAATCCCTCGAGTGAGAAGGAATCGTGTCAGGATCCTCTTCAGGGTCCTCTTCGGGGTCGTCCTCAGGGACTTCCTCGGGATCTTCCTCAGGATCTTCCTCATCATCAGAGGAAATCACCATAGGAATAGCAGAGACACGGGACGGGGCCCGAGCTGTAGAACGAAAAGAGTCCTCTCTCGGAGTGAAGTAACGATCGCCCCACATCTCGCGTATCGGTAGCTGAAACTCCAGACGTAGGCTAATACAGCAGGTGAAGACAGGTGGTTCGTGGCGTCTCCAGGCTAGTGATATCGAGACATCTCCCGTGTAGACACAGCGTTCAGAACTATAGTTGATATACCAGCACTCTGGCCCTCCTAAGAAAGTCAGACGTACATCTCCCAAAAATCTGTGCGTACGGGGCTCCATAGTCTTCTGTGGTCGCTCAGTCAAGATAAGGCCAAAAACCAGGGAAGTTGGGAGCTTCCGGTTCCTCACGGTTGTCTTCGATGAGACGCAATGTACAGATAAACAGAAATGGAGAAACAGGAAGGAAAAGAGGTAAGACATCCTTCCGTCATTACCAATTATAGCATCAAGAAACCAAACGGCGCAAAGCGCCCACATAGCATTTACAACAACAGTAATAGTAATAGACATTCAAGAGCAGTTATGATCAAGCAAACAGTTCCAGCAGTCATAGGTATATCAACAATATATCAATGCCAGACCATAATAATGATAAATGCAAATAATGCACGGACTCTATACACATGAGCCCTCAATAACCAAGATCCTACTCCATGGAGCTAGACACAAAACACTCGGAGAGAATGATCAGGGAGACATGCCAGTATCTCGTCAGCCATAAAAACAAGTGCTTTCCAGAAAATAATCACCATTTTGCGCAACAAGGCTTTATACAAAGAAAGTATTCTCACAAGATCTCGATATAGGACTGTCGTGGGTCGGTCGATCGTCGGTGCGTTTGCATCGGTTTGTCTCACGGTCCAGAGGGGCTACCACTGCCCTTTGTGAAACACCCGCGCCCCAACGCCCTCAAGGCCAACTACAGGACCCCACTTGTCTATTCGCACCCGCACTAAGGTGTGTTCAACTCCTAGGCAACTAGGCCTTACGACAGTCCAATGGACAAATCACAATGCATACAGACTCTATGCATAATCATGTATGATTATTATCACATACTATTCCATCATATGTCACAATTTGCCAAAGTAAGAATTAATACAGTCAATGGTCTCTCACATGGACCCACAATAGCATAATATTGTCATTAAATAGATCAATACCCTTTTCAAAACGTATTATGAGTTCTTGCTTAGGTTTAGCTTTACTTACAGGGTTTGTCTCTAAAGGAATTCTCTTAGTTAACTTAATTCCTCTTAGGTAATTTATTCATATGCCCTTAGAAGGTTATTCTAAGATCTCATAATCTCACACTCTCATGTTCTTCCCTGTTTATGCATCCCTAAGTAATTTCTAGTCATCCCATTTATTTATGATCAATATTCCTCTATTAGTCCCAAGGGTTTGGGTCCAGGAAACTACACGGTCGGAATCACAAATTGAGTCACAGATTTCAATTACTAGGTGTTGGGTGATAAGTATACGTTTGAATTCGACAGAGACTACGTTTTATGAA
The DNA here is from genome assembly GCA_029884595.1 of Ormosia semicastrata. Lineage (NCBI taxonomy): Eukaryota > Viridiplantae > Streptophyta > Magnoliopsida > Fabales > Fabaceae > Ormosia > Ormosia semicastrata. Next base: position 65,987,265 of record JAQQTO010000061.1, on the reverse strand, counting down.
TGGTTGAAGTTGCCATTCGACGAAGAATAATGTAACAGGAGGAGGAAAGAATGGGAAACACATTTTATAATAGGATTGGCAAGAAATCATTTTCTGTCGGATGGGGGTTCTGTCGGACGAAGAAATCATTTTCTGTCGGGTGGGGGTTCATCGGACGAAGATCAAAACTGTTGAACCCTCCAGATGGTCAGCAAAAACCTCAATTCGACGGGTATAGGTGTCGACGTTGGAGAAAATCTCCCAAGTGTCGAACCGACGAACACTGGTCGAAATCTCTAATTTCGACGGTCCGTGCAGAGAAATTCATCTACTCGACAGGCATTGTCTCTCAAATTCGACGATTATTGACTTTGGGGCATTTTCTTGTAAGTGTCCAGGGACTCTATTCGACGGGTTTTTGGTCGGAAGATCAATCTCGATGGGCATGATCGAGGTTCATACTCGACGGATATTGACATTGTGTTTAGTGGTCGAAGATCTAAACTCGACGGATTTTCACTTAGTGTTTGTTGGTCAGAAATCTAAATTCGACGGGTTTGACATTCGACGGAAAGGGTCAGGAGTCTAAACTCGACGGATTTTAACATTTTACTAAGTAATTAGGCTTATCACGTTCGACGGGTTTTAGGTTATCACGTTCGACGGGTTTTAGGTTATCACGTTTGACAGGTTTTGGGTTATCACGTTCGACAGGTTTTAGGTTATCACGTTCGACAGGTTTTGGCCATAGGTCCTTACTCGACGGGTTTTAACATTTTACTAAGTGATTAGGTGATCACGTTCGACAGTTTGGCCATGAGTCCTTACTCGACGGATTTTATCATTCGACGAAAATGGTCAGAAATCTTCATTCGACGGATTTTGACATATCCCCAAAAAAAATCAAGGTATTATATTCGACGAGTTTGGCCAAATTTCATACTATTACTAGTTTCCACATTAAGTTTCCAAATTCTGGGCTCAACACCGTAACTATCCGAAAATCACTCGGAACTCATTCCCTTCAATATTACACATTCCAATACATCCACATCCAGCTATATTTATATATATGTACATTCAAACTCAAACAATCAAATAACACATATACCATACAAACAACATACAAAAGCGAGAAAGACCCTCAACAAAATCACAGACGTTCCTAAATGCTAAGAGAGGTTGAGGAGGAGTGTCTTCCTCTTACCTTAGAGAAGCACAAAGAAAGGCTGCTCCTTTTGGTCGAAATTATATTTTCGGCTCCCGAGAGATCCTTGAATATTCAAGCTCACCAAAATCGAATCAAGTGTTGAAATGGATACCCATGGTCATCAAAATGACAAAGGGTGGGTTACGAAAATGAGGAGAGATGAGGAAAAAGCTAAGGACTTTACCTTAAAGTTCCACCTTTAAGCTTTAACCGTGGAGGAAAAGAAGATGAAGAAAACGTAGGACTTTGAAGATGATTCCCTCGGTGTGGTGCTTCTCCAAACACGAAATGGTGCTGGAGTGTGATGGTATTGGAGGATGAAAATATGAAGGTGGGTGGATGGTGCTCACTGGAAGGAGAAATGGAAAGAGAGAAAGATGAGTGCTACGTACAGGAGGAGGAAATGTGTGGATTGAAGAATGAATTAAGTCCCTTAATTCAGATGTGCAGCACAAAGAAAAAAAATGGGAGGAGAGAGAAATAATAAAAAAATGATTCAAAGAAGCTTCCTTGAGAAGCTTCGCACGCTTCTCTACGAAGTGCATAGTAAGCTTGTCTCCTTGATTAAATACCTCTGACAGATGATTTATTACACTAGCGTAGATAAAACCTCAAAAATGTAGACCTCGTAAACGTGTACTGGGACTCGGGTTTAGTAAGATCCCCCGTTGACACGTTGACAGTCCAAGGTTTACCAGCTTCAGGGAAAATATTTTATTCTCCCGGCTCCACTCAGCACACACATAAAACGAAGAATATATTAAAATATTCATTATCTCCAGAAAATTCCACAAAAATTCTTAAAAATTACAAATATTATAAAATGATCATTTTTAACAAAATAATAAATTTTCGGGATGTTACATAAAGCACTTCAGGGTTGGCATATGACTAAGCATCCATACTGCAAGTAAAGGCGCACATCCCCAAAATCTTCATTTCTGATGGACTCGGCAATAATTCAGGGATCAAATTGTCTCAGCTAAGATTGGTGGGGCTGGGTGTACCCCATGCTCGATCTGCTCAAACAAATTGATCACATGTCCATCTATTTGATTTTTCCATCTCGGGAAGATTACTAACCCATAAATAGCGAGGGCTAGTGCTACCAAACCAAAACTTTGATCAACTTGAGCTTCAACCATCCTAAGCAAGAACTCTGAATCCAGACTTCGTCCTCCATTCATCATGTACTTGTCCAATTCATTAGCATGAATACCTATCAATTTGGACAACATCCTTCTTGGCGTCTTCTTGGGGTCATGCGAGTACACTTTGTCCTTGGGCATGTTATCTCTATTAAGAAGCTTAGCATACACCTCAATCGTTGGCACCAAGTCAAATTATTGGAAAGTATAACACCGATAGTAGGGGTCCCAAAAATGAAGCATAGCTTTTAACATTTGGAGGTCAGGGGTGATGAACATGAGAGCTGCAATATCTCTATACTTGTCATTGAACTCTTCTTGTCTTCTCATACTACACCACACATTACGGAGCCTCCTTAAGTCATTTTGCTCAAAGTCATGGCTCCCCGTTAAGGGAGGTAAAAGAGCATCCCCGTGACGTGAACTATTTCCTTCCTTGGCTTGGATTCTTGCAGACTCTTCACTGACAGCCCGAATACTCTCTGCAACCTCAGACATTATAGCTGCTTTTCCTTTATCCATGCTCGAGGTTTATCGATACCTTCACAGTATTGAATCACACATGGAAATGCAAGGTAAAAGAAAATAACCAAAAAGAAAAAGTTAGCAACTAAAATAAAAGACAAACAAAAATTCCTCATGTGTTAGAGGAAAAGGGGTACCTAATCTTAGTACCCGTCTAGCAGGATGGGTTCTATGAACGATGGTAGCTCTAAGGTTATATTTACAAGTGATAGCTTTGGTTCTAGACCCTTATAAGACAAAAGGTCCCCAAATTGCCCCTTACTGTCACTAATACTTTGGTTAGCAATAGTCCTCCATCCTCATCCATGATAGGTTACAAGCGGAAAGAGTTCAATTTGAGTGAGGGGTTTTCATGTGCCCAACCGGAGACCAAAGGTCTTACAAAGCAACACTACTTCGCCCTCTATCTAAGCCTACAAGGTACTGAGCTCGGGAATAGAGCTTGTGTGTAAAGTGATAGTGATGTGTGTGTAGGAGCATATGTACAAAAATTTAAAAAGATAAAATTACCCCCAACTTGCAAAAACATATATACAACAACCAACTAGTAATCATCTACCCTAGGGTTTCAACAATCAATCGAAAAAAACTAAAAATAATAATAAAAAAAGAAACACAAATATATAAACAAATAAATCAAAGTAAACACATGATAGCATTAAAAAATATTTAAAAACAAATAAGAAAATAAAACAAAGAAAAAAATGAGTAAAATAAATAAATAGAGATTATTAAAAATTTGTACAACTAACAATGACAGGCCTGACTCTCTAAGTTTCCCCAGTAGAGTCGCCAGCTGTCGCAACCGGGATCACGACGGGACGACCGAAAATATTCGATTTTGAAAATCAATGGAGTCGCCACCAATGTTTATTTAAATCGGGAAAACATTAGAAAAAATCCTTAAAATAGAAAACTAGTCTTTTAGAAAATGAGTTTGGATTCGGGAGTCGATTACAGGTAAGGAAGGTGTTAGCACTCTACACTGCCCATTCTAGGAATGATACCTTATGTTAGTTGTGCAAAATTTAATAATTTCAAATATATTTATTTTTACCCTTTTTTAGAAAAAGACTTTATAACTATTTTTTTATTTTAAAAGAAAGAAAAGGAATAACCAAATTGTGAAAAATTTATTTTTTGGCTTGATAGAAATGAATTTCTGCTCCTACGTATCCCTTGGTGCAATGAGGAACTCAAAGTCACGTAGTTCTTTAAAAAATTAGTGTGTGTTAGTTGTTTTTTTTTTAAAAAAATTATTTTGAAAAGTCATTTTTGTTTTGTTTTGTTTTTATGTTGTATTTTAGTTTGAAAAATATTTTAATTTTAACGTGCGAGTTAGATTTCATTGGCGCTTCCGATAAGATCCAATATAAAGCCTCAAGAACATTGAGAAGAGTGTATTTGATCGGCGCTCCAATCCTCTCTCAATTTTTCCATCATCAGTCATTTTTAAAATATTTGATTTACAAAAATAATTAAATCAAAATCACATGTCGTCTAGCACAATAGTCATAATAATAAATAAGATAATCAATCAAGAGACAAAGATAAGCTATAATCAAGTCAAATCAATTCACAAATTAACTTTCATTTTTTTTTAAAAAAGATTTATCTTTTCTTTTTATTAGACATTTTTATTCTTTATTTTAAAAGAAAATAATTTTATATTTTATTTTATATTGGAAAATCTATTTATTTTTTATTTTTATATTTATTTTTTATTTTAAAAAAAAAAAAAAAAAAGGAAAAAAAGGGGTAAGATTGTTCCTGTTATCGAAAAAGGACCTTTTTTTTTGTCTAAAAAAAAAAAAGGAAGTGGGAACAAGATTAATCCCCTGTAGCAAAAAAATGAAAAGTGGGCGTGAGCAAGGTGGTCACCCGTGACCACCAAATTTTTTTTATAATAATAATAATGATAATAAGAGCAAGTCCTCAATTAAAAGAGACTTATAGTCTCTGTTGATGCAACACGAAGCAAAAAAAAGATAGGAAAAAGGGGGTGGCTCACGGTGGTGCAGCGACAGGAGCGAGTTCGTGCGGGTGGTGGTGCGCGGTACTACTCAGTCGTATGGCGACGAGGGCGGTGTGGATCTGGGCCGGCCAGGGACTCACAGATCTATCCTTGACGTGACAGTGCACGGTGGCTCGTATGGTGGTGGAGGAACGCTGGCGACGGGGGCGGTGCTGGAGAGCGACAACGAGGTAGCGCGACAGGCTGCTGATCTGGTTTCTGCATGGCCAAAGAGCGAAGAAAGAACGTTACCAGCGGTTCTTGGTATGACGTTGGCAGCAGCAGGATGGCAGCTGAGGAGCGCAGTGAAGGGTGGTCTGATGGGTTCTGTGAAGGAAGATGGCTAATGGGATGAAGGTGGTAATTCACTGAGTTGACTCAGTTGGGTTGTTGATGGAGAAGAAGAGGTATGGTATTGATTGATGGAGCAAAGTGATAAAAAAAATCATGGAGGTAGTGAAGTGGGTGGTTATGTATGAAGAGTGATGGTGGTGCTGCCCGAGTTGGTGAGGCCGTAGGTGAGCTTGAGGGTGAGGGAGATGGGTTGTTTGATTGATGATAGTAAGGGTTGATATGGCTTGGTGTTTGTGAGTGAATGGTTGAGGTTGTGGTTGAGAATGTGATTGAGGGGTGTTGGGTTTGGTGGAGAAAGTGAAGATCTGGGTTGCAGTTCTGGTAATTTGGTGAAGATGGAGACTTGGGTTGGAGATAGAGGTGAGGAGAAAAAAAAAATGGAGGCTCCTCGTAGGAAATTTTTTTTTTTTTTTGCCTGTATTCTTGGTATCTGTCCGGGGAAATTTCTGTCAAGGGAATTCCTCTCTGTGTTTCTTGATCTTTGTCTCTGAAATTTATCTGCGATCTTGTGATTTTTTCTGTGGAATTTTTCTGTGTTTTTCTTTGTGTAATCTCCTTGAGATTTATAAGATCAAGCCTGCAAAACTTTCTCTCCATCTTCGGTGGTTGGGAGACAGTGGGAGCCAAATGGAGAAAGAAAATCTTCTCCTTTACAGCTAAAAAGGAGAAACTGCCATTTCAATTACAGATGAACGTAGAAACTGCCATTTTGATTAGGTTGCACAATGCTATAAATTTTAACTCTATATTAGATGGTTGCAACCTTTTTGGCTTTGCGCCCAACCACTCCACATGTCTTTCTTCTTTTTTCTTTTATTTTCTTTGATTTTTTTGTTTTATTGTATTTTTTATTTTATTTTTTTTTTTTTTTTTGCACTAAGTGCACTTTTATTTTTATTATTATAAAAAGATTTTTTTATTTTTATTTTTACAAACAAAACAAAAAAATAATAAAAAAAATTCAAAACATTACAATAAACATCAATTAATACAAACTCATTAGTTTTTTATTAAACAGTAAAAATAAAAATTTTATGGACAAAATTGGATATCAACAAGCATATAGAATCATTATGTCATCTTTAGACTTTAATTGAAACACTTTTCAAGAGTAAAGATAGGCATCAATCCTAATCAACAGATCCTTCTAACTATGTTCCTCGAATAACCTTTCCTCATATCGTTTATGAAAATCTTAAGAAAAAACACATTATCTTACCCTCACAAACTCTTTTCCATTCTTCTCTTATAAAGTCTCCATTAAATTTCTCGATTATCAAGTCAACTAGATTTACCACTAATAAATCACCTTCCACTCTTCCAATTATCCCCAAAATATTTCCATTGGTATTTTTATAAGTCATTACTCCTCAAATCATAACATTATGATCATTTTCCCTTAGTTCTATCCATAGTCCACTTAAACTAATTAATTAAGCTCTTCACAACCTCACCTACGCTCATGTTCTTTCTTTGTCCAATCCTCACTCTAGGCTATAGGATAAAGTTATGTTCTTTATTCTTTCCACATTATGGACTCCTAATTAAGTGTCTATTCATTTAATTAACTAAGTTCTAACTTGGTACAAAGTCTCATATTGAGTGCCCAATGAGGCCGTGAGCCTCCAAGGGACTAGAAAACCCAACCATTTCTCATCAATCTCAGTTACACGGACACGGTCTGGACCGTGTACTCCACTGCCTTGTGACATGTGAGTTGTGTTTCTAGCAGGAAACATAGCCTGGACCATGAAAAGCCACATGGCCCCTGGATTTAGCACCAGAACCTTAAAATTATGCTTCCACAAGCCTCCAAATCAAATGGGTAAGAATCCCTTACCATCCAACTACATATCCAAGCATTTAGACATTTCAAATCCATCAAGATACACGATAACAAGCATAGAAAATCACGCAACATATCCAAATCACAACATTATCAAAAATCACAAGAACAAAGTGAGCAACCCATAAATGGATTCCTCACCATTAACTCAAAAATGCGTTCCTCACCACCATGAGTGGTTGATGAGGTTAATCTCCCTCTTACCTCAAGAGACAACCAAGAAAGCAAGCTCCTTAATGTTTCCTTGCAAGATTTCGTCCACCCCTACCAAGAAAACCCTAAGATGGTCAACTTCAAGAAATCAATAACCAAAGCTTGAAAGGAAGAGTCCTTGATCACAATGGTGACCAAGGGTTACAAAAATGAGGAGAGAAAAGAAGAAAGCCAAGAACTTTACCACAAAGTCTCAAGCTTTAGGGCTTGGTAGAAAATGGTGAAGATGGAGGAATCAAAAGAATATCACCAAAGAGAAAGGCTTCAAGATAATGAGGGGAGCCAAGATTTTATATTGGCTTGAGCAAATGAGCTTGAGTGGCCATCAATGGAGGTTTGGCCGTGTGAATGAAAAGGGCGGAAGAAGAGAGAACGTGAGGGAGAGAGAAGAGAGACAAGAAGGCATGAGAGAATGATGAAAGGTAGAGAGAGAAAGTGATATTTTGTTTGATAATAGAAAGTGATAGGAAATGTGAAAAGATGATGACTTTTAGTTATCTTTTCCCTCTTCCAACCGTGGGGTCACTAAAGGGAAGAGAGAGAGTGTGAAGCTTCCTTGAGAAGCTTGGTAGGAAGCTTTCTTGAAGTTTCCTTGAAAAGCCTTGCACACTTTTTGGATAAAGTGAAGAGTGATGATGTCACTTAGATGATATCATAAAAGTAACTAAATAGAAATAATCTAATAGAGCTATTATCCAGTGGACAAAAGTTACAGTTAGAAGAAATAATATTTTATTGTCTCACAGATAATAAAATATACTGCTATTTTATTTATCAAATAAAATTTTGAAAAACGAAAACCTCGTAAATTATGCCCAGTCTCGGGTTTAGTAAAATCTCCCATCGACATTTCCACAGTTCAAAGCTTTCCGGCCTCAAGGAAAATATTTCATTTTTTCGACCCTGCTCAGTGTGCACGTAAATTGAGAAAAATATTAAAATAATCAAATAATTCAAATAATTTTAGAAAAATTCACAAAAATCACAAATATTATGAAAAGAACATATATTATGAAATAAGTGATTTTCAGGGTGTTACATGTTCTAATCATGATAAACTCACAAATATCATCAATATTAACTCCAAAAATTACTTATTCAATTGTTATCATCACCAATCAACTTATCTATTAATAATTAACATCAAGATTTGAGATAATTCCTCCTTTGATTCATTTGGCCAACTTCCTCAAACAACCATCCAAATGAGGAAAATACAATTTAACAAGAACCACAACCAATTCATAAAAACATAGAACAACCAATCTTCCTCTTGAACTCTTTACCAATTCATCAATCAAAATCATATATAGCTGAAGATAAATATCAACATAGTGAAATCAATCATCAAGCTTATTTTCTTCAATCAAAAACCAATCGAGAACATCAATAATAGCAACAGTAGCAAGGTGAATGGAATATGGTGAAAATATTCCCTTCAATTCATTCACAAATTCTATTTCCTACATCAAGATTATTTCACCAAGTATCTCAACCAACTACAACATATACATCATTCACTAGCAAAGGAAAAAAGGATAAGAGTAAAGAGCAAAGGAAGAAACCCCTACCTAAGCTCCTAGCTCCCTTAGTTCCTCCTAGCTCCCTTGATGCTTGTGTTTTCCTTTCTCTTCTTCGTTTTCCCTCTATTCTTTAAGAAATAATCATTTTCCTCTTCAATCTTCATTCATGTCTAGGTGTGGCCTTTGAAGTTCTCAAGTTCTAGGTGAAGTTTATCTTCTAAGCCTTAATTCAAATCCTTCAACTCCTTGGCAAGCAAGGAAATATCTCACTCTTTCCTCCCAAACTCTCCCTCGGTCTCCACTCTCTCTTCTCTAGCTTTTCTTTTCTTTCTTTGTTTTTCTCCTTTTTTTTTCTTACTGTATCCGAGAGAGAAAAGTGAGAATTAATTGTGGTCATAAAGAGAGTTGGAGAGATAGAAGGATAGATAAAAAATGAGTGGTTATTAAACATTGTGGTCATGTTAGCATTCTTATGGCCTCTAATCTATACGGGAGCATAAGTTTCTTCATAATCTATTCTTTTTTCTTGATTATAGTCTTTTGCAACCAACCTAGCTTTATTTCTTGTTATTAAGCCCGTTTCATCAAGTTTGTTCCTAAAGACCTATTTGGTGCCAATTATGGGATGATCATTGGGCGTTGGAACTAATTCCCGAACTTGATTTCTCTCAAATTGGTTTAGTTCGTCTTGTATAGCCAAGATCCAATGTTCATTATTAATGGCCTCATTTATGTCTTTAGGTTTAACTTGAGAAACAAAAGCCATAAGGTTACATGCATCTCTAAGAGTGTTTCGAGTGATTACCCCTTTTAATACATCACATATCACTTTGTCAAGAGGATGATATCTTGATGTCCTCCATTCCTTGGGAAGGTCTATGATTAGTGAATCCTCTTGCCTTGGGGGATCAAATGAGCTTTCTTCTTGCTTTTCGGCTTCCTTCTCTTGATTCTCCAAGTGAGTTTTTGATAAGATTTATGCAACATCATCAACTAAATCCTTTCTCAAATCATTTGAGTTAGTTTAATCAAATGTAACATGAATTAATTCTTCAATGGTCATTTTTATCTTATTATAGATTCTAAAGGATTTACTACTAAGAGAGTAACCAAGAAATATTCCCTCATCGGATTTATCATCAAACTTGCCTAGGTTATCTTTTCCATTGTTTAAAACAAAGCACTTGCAACCAAAGACATGAAAGTGAAAAATGTTTGGTTTCCTTCATTTGTATAGTTCATAAGGGGTTTTCTTTAAAATTGGCCTTATCAAGACCCTATTCATAACATAACAAGTGGTACTCACTGCATCCACCTAAAAATACTTAGGAAAGTTTGTTTCATTGAGCATAGTTATTGCTAACTCCTCTAAAGATCTATTTTTTCTTTCAACCACTTCATTTTGTTGGGGAGCTCTAGGAGCAAAAAAATTATGCTCAATGCCATTTTCATTGTAAAATATTTCAAAATCTTGATTTTTAAATTCTCCATCATGATCACTTCTTATGGATGTAATACTATAATTTTTCTCATTTTGAATAACCTTTGCAAGTTTTTTAAATGCATGAAAGGCATCATTCTTATAAGCAAGGAATAGAGTCTATGTATATCTAGAGTAATCATCCACAATCACAAGAGCATAGTAATTACCCCCAAAGGTCATAGTTCTTGATGGTCCAAAAAGATCCATATGCAAAAGTTGTAAGAGTCTAGAAGTGGAAATAATATTTTTAGCTTTGAAAGAGACTTTTACTTGTTTACCCTTTTGACAAGCATCACAAAGTCTATTTTTCTCAAAATTGAGCTTTGGTAAACTAATTACTAAATCTTTAAAAATAAGTTTGTTTAGGTGATCCATGTGAATGTGAACTATTCTTCTATGTCATAGCCATGAATCACTCTCTTTACTCATAAGACATTTTGCATTTTGAGAGCTAATATCATCAAGATTAATCATATATATGTTATTAACTCTATGACCAACAAATTTAACTTGCTTATCATTTTTGCCTTCAATTATCCAATAATTTGAGTTAAAGATAATTCTGTTTCCTTAATCACACAATTGACTTATGGTAAGCAAGTTATGTTTGAGTCCTTCTACATACAAGACATTTTCAATTGAAGTAGAGGGGTTCTTACTAACTTTTCCAACTCCATGGATCCTTCCTTTGTTATTGTCCTAATATGTGACATGTCTATACTTCTTTGGTGCAAGGAAGGAGAACTTGGATCCATCACCCGTCATGTTCTTGGAGCAACCACTATCAAGGTACCAACTTGAGCTTTTGGTCTTCAAGCACACCTACAACACACATTCAAGTTTTAACCTTTGGTACCCAAATTCTCTTAGGTTCTTGTGTGTTAGCATTGGGCAAGATGCCCTTAGGAACCCAAACCCTCTTAGTTCCAACCTTAGTGTTGATGTTCTTTCTTACATTACATGTTGATGCACTATGTCTTTTCTTACCACAATGAAAGCATTTTCTAAAGGGGCTACTTGATGTACTTGAGGAAGCAAAGAAATTCTTATAAGACTTTTGTTAGTTATTTGGATAATATCCCAAATCGGCATTTTGAAAAACATATTTTGCTTTCTTAGTAACACATTTAAATTGTCTCTTCCAAAAAAAAATTTGCAAGAGTATTTTTCAAATCCCCAACCTCTTTTTCAAATGATTTACATGATGAGCAAGATAATTGAATGGATGCATTATTAAGTGAAGAGCAAGTCATGCATAATGAGTTTGCATCAATAAGTCCTAAGGTCTCATTTTCAATTTTAAGTTCATTAATTTCTTTCTTCAACATAGATACTTTGTTTACCAATAAGGAAATTATTTTATTTGAAGATAAAACCATTTTTGTGAGCCTTAAGGATTCATCATGCATTTCTTGAAAAGCATTGTGTAATTCACTATATGAAGGTGAAGAGTCCAAGTTAGAGGATGTTACCTCGGTGTCACTCTCATCTCCTTTTTCTCCTTGAGCCATAAGACATAAATGAACTTCTTCATTTTCTGAGCTATCGGTGGAATCCATGTCATTTTCCTCCAATGCTATGTAAGCTCTTCTTCCTTTTCTCTCTTTAGAAGGTTTCTTCTCAAACTTCTCCATCTTCTTAAGGTATACGAGACATTCCATCTTCATGTGTTCTGATTTTTCGCATTCATAGTATATTGGAAGGGTTGAGGTTCTTTCCCCTTTGTGATAGGTCTTCTTTTGGAGGAAATGTGGCTTTCTTTGAAATCTCTTCTTCTTGAGAAATCTTCTAAATTTTCTTATAAGGAGACTAATATTCTCCTCACTTAGCTCTAGGATTTCTCTACCATCTTCAATATCTTGAATTATGGATGAGGTGGCCTTGAGTGCAATCTCCTTCTTCTTCTTGTCATGTTCCTCACTTTGATTGAGCCTATTTAGCTCCAATCCTGAGCAAAACACATAAGACCACTTACTAAAAAAAACAAAACAGACTCAAAATCTAAACACTCCAAAAGACTCAATTTCTAATAATATTTAAAAATGAAAAGCAACAAATCATTCAAGTAATCAAAACATTCATGAGGTAATATATCTTCACATCTCAAATCAATAAGTAAGGATATTTCAATTGAAAAGCATGAGTCAAGAATGATAGATCTGCACAGGATTCTCTCTTAATCCCTCAAGTGTTTAAAATGTAGGTATTTCACTCAAATTCAACCCATGAGAAATTGCACTACCATAAGCTTGCTTATCTTCTACTTCTCCACTACTTAAAACACATGCACACACAAATCATGAGGACTTTATTCAAGGTTATAATAGGGTCAAGGTAAAGGAGAAGGTAATATGAATATTACAAGTTAAATACCAAAGAAAATAAAAGAATATGAAAGTTGAGTTCAATTAACAAGCATGAAAATTCATCCCAACTCCACCTAATACAAATTCCCTTTACATATTCTTTTCCTTTCTAAGGTTACAATTTTTTTATTTTTTTATTTTTTATTTTTTTATTTTTATTTTATTTTTTTACAAAAAGAACATCATATATTTTTTTAACATTTAAGAACTCATCGGATGACAAAGTTAATGTTCTCTTATTCCCTAAGGTTAGGTAAGAACATGGTTTTTCATTTAAGGCACATAATGAGTTCGAAACAAAAAATGGTCAAATAAGCTCAAAGGGGTTAAGCAAGGGGAAATAGGCCATTTCCAATGCTTTACGTTGGCAGGAATCAGAGAATTTTCAAGAAGTCATAAGAGTACTTGATATCATATTGAGACAATATGTTGCTAAGCAAGGCTGGCTATTTGATTAAAGTAGCTATTTCAAGAAAAATGCCTCAATCATATTTATGTATGCATATGAAAATGTAGTCTCAAAAAGAATCAAAGCAAGTTCTAGAGTAACAATTCCATAAGTGAAATTCACACAAGAAAGAAGAGAATGGTACAAATGTTCAATTCATTCATCAATAGGCTCAAAATCTCACAAGACATAATTCTATCATTCTCAGTCCACCAATTCAACATCCATAACCAAGCATGTGAATTTTAAGAAAGAAGACAATTTACTCAATCATGCAAATTTTCCTGAATTTGAATTGCTACTTCCACACAAACTAGTTGTCTACCCCAATCTAGACGTGTCACAAGAGTAAAATTACCTCTACAGCAAAATTTACTTCTTACTCTGCCATCCTTAATTACTTTTGTTGTTAATAAATTGATGACAGACATGTAAACACAACAAACATATTAACAAACGTACTTCCTAATATTTTTGTTTTACATTTTTTTTTACATAATTATTCACACAACTATCATTCCCCCCAACCAGATCACAACATTGTCCTCAATGTTAAAAATTAAATTCAGACTGAAGAAATAATCATTAATATACATAAAAGAAATTATTGAGACAAAATTAAACAAAGTAATGGGGAGAAGTCACATACCCGAAATGCTTAGACGAGAAGAGAATAACCACATCTTGACAATGGTTAGCAATGACAAAAATAAAAAAAAATAAAATGAAATAAAAAGAAATAAACAAGCATGCAAACATTTTTTTTTGGGGTTCTTTTGTTTTATATATATTTTTTGGCCAACACTATTTACATCCCCCATACAAAGGCTCCGAAATTTGTGAAGCATTTAAGCCGACTCAATAAAAACACGAAATACTAAAAACTTACCTCAGCTTTGGCAGACAAGATCATTTACCAAAGCTCTGCTACATCTGGATCCTTCAACTCAAGTTATAGCTTCAACCACTGACCATTTACCTTTTTCCAAATTAATTTTATAAGAACAGACCAAGGGACGAAACCTTTTTTATCAGCAATACTCTAACCTTTCTTAGGCAACTCCTTAAACTTTGGTTGCCATGCCTGAGTGTCATGATCTTGAGTTTTATTGAAAATAGTAAAAATATCAACTACATCAGAGGGATTAATGATAGAATCAAACTCAGAATTAATAAGAAAATTCTCAAGGGGATCAAAATCATGGGTTATAGAAACTTCCCTATCTATGATTGAGTCAATCATGTATGTCTAGTGACCCTCGTCATCATTTTCTGGCTTAACAAGACTTTTTGTCACCTCAAGTTCCTTGGGTAACTTAGCATCACTACTATCTTGATTCTTTTCCACATCCTCTAGCTCATTCACACTCAAGGAGTTCATCACTTTGGACATTTGGCTCTTTATCTCCTTGCTTTCTTCAACAACTTTTCCATTCCTAAGGGTTATTACTGACTTGACTTAATCTATTTGTTGGTTTTCTGGACTACCCTCATTTGGACTATACTGATCTTTGGGATTTAGTTGAGGTTGAGAAGGAAATTTTTCTTTCTCGTGAATGGTGAGTGCAAAAGAAAGTTTAGCAAGAGTGTCTTTTATGCCAATCATGGCTTGAGTGCTTTGATTAATAATGACATCTTGCTTTTCCATGAATGCATGCAATGTTTCTTCAAGGTTATTCCTGTATGATGGGACATAGGGTGCATATCCTTGAGAATTTTTTGAATCCTGCTGTGCCTGAGGAGGTGGTGGTTGCATGAATTCTGCCTGATTGTTGGTCCTCCAACTGAAGTTCAGGTGATTTCTCCATCCGGATTGTATGTATCTGAAAAAGAAGAAGTGAATGGCTTTTTAAAATTGTTCATTGCATTTACTTGCTCATGCACAACTTCTTTAAAAATAGAAATTTTTGAACATTCATTTGTTGAGTGTCCCAATTCATCACAAATGCTACAAATTTCTTCATTTTGCACAGATTTGATTTCTTTTACTTTCCTTGATTCTATAGCTTCAATCTTTCTAACCAAACTGGCAAACCTTGTATTTAGATCTTCTTCTTAACTAAGGTGATATTTTTCTTTACTAGCATTTGCAAGGTTAGATCTAATTGAATTTTCAGAAGGATTAGTATCATGCCAAGATTGAGAATTTTCAGCTACATGGTCTAAATAGTCTAAAGCTTCTTCAGGTTCTTTATCTAGAAATTCACCATTGCACATTGTTTCCACAAATTGTTTAGTTTCGGGTGTTAACCCTTCATAAAAGAAGCTTATAGTGCGCCATTTTTCAAAACCATGATGTGGGCAAGAATTCAACAAATCTTTAAAACATTCCCAACTTTGAAAATATGCTTCATTTGAGTTTTGGAAAAAATTTTGGATTTGTCTTTTCAAAGCATTGGTTTTATGTGTTGGAAAAAATTTCTTTAAAAACTCACCTTGCATTTCTTGCCATGTGCCAATTAATATTGGTTTCAAAACGCTAAGCTAAGTTTTTGTTTTATCTTTCAAAGAAAAAGGAAACAATTTAAGCTTAACAACCTCTTCAGTGCAAGTTTGATCATGAAAAGTGGTACATACTTCCTCAAATTCTTTTAAATGTAAATATGGGCTTTCAGATTCTAAACTATGGAAATCAGGAAGTAAAGAAATCATACATGGCTTGAATCTAAAATTGTTAGAATTGAATGGAAAGATAAAACATGATGGACTAGAATTTCAGGATGGTTGCAAATACTCACGCATGGTTCGCAACGGTTGATTTTCATGTTCATCATGCACAGTTTCATTTTAAAACATTGTGTTTGATGTATGTGATTGTGATTTAGACAAATCAATATGTAAAGTACTAAGATTAATTTTAACCAAACGACCATAATTTAAATCACGATACCAATTAAGCATAAATAAGTAACTTAAAATAGAAAAAAAAATGTACAAGTAGGCGTTATAAACCTGCCATTAAATATTAACAAGGATGGGGTATAAACTAGCCACTAAATAAATATTAATAATGTTGTGGTATAAACTAACCACCAAATACAAAAAATAAAATAAAGAAAATAAAGTGTAAAAAAAAAAGAAAATTACAGAATTTAAAGTGCAGAAAGTAAAGTACAAAAAATAAAAGGGGGAGTTTCCCCCACTAAGTTAATAAAGTACAAAAAAAAATAAAAGGGAGAGGTTCTCCCACTAAGTTAGTACGTACAGAAAATAAAAGGGAGAGTTTTCCCCTACTAAGTTAGTATGCACAGAAAATAAAAAGGACAGTTACCCCTACTTAGTTAATATGTACAAAGAAAATAAAAAGGAGAGGTTCCCCCACTAAATTAGTATATACAGAAAATAAAAGGGAGAGTTTCTTCCACTGTTAATATATACAAGAAAATAAAAGAAAGAGATTCCCCCACTAAGTTAGTACGTTAGTATATATACAAAATATTTATACCAAAAATTTGTTCTTCAAATCAAGTCCCTAGCAACGACACCAAAACTGTGATGCGGGATTTAAAAGTTGCAAACTCCAGTGCAGGTTATCTCAGGTAATAAATTCTCGGTGAGTTCCAGGTCGAACCACAGAGACTTGATGAAGAAAAATTAATTAAGGTAAAGTAAATATTTTGTCACAACAAATAAAAAGATTTACTTGGGTTAGGAGATCCACTCTTGGTAAATAAAATAAGAACAAGATTAATTCTTTTCATAACTCATTTAGAATCCACACATAACGGAGATTCCAATCAAAAAATACATTGTTCAAAGTTCATTAAAAGTTATATACGTAATTATATTATGGTTCCTTTAATCATCTGTTAACACCACCACTCATAAATGGGATCGAACATTCATTGTGCCAAAATATTATCTACGACAGATCAAGATCTCCACTTTATAATGAGAGTTTCTAACACCAACACTTGTAAATGGGTTCAAGAATTCATTGTGTCAATCTCTTATTTACAACAAATCAAGAACTCCACTTTGCAAGGAGGGTTTTTAAATTAATTGGTAACAAAATATAATACGTATAATGACAACTTGAAAATATATCATTTAAGCACAAGAGATAAATTAATTTAACCTTATTTCATTACAAAGAGCTTCACTCTTTCACCCAAGTAAAATGAAACTTAGTTACTCATAGATAAGAAGAAAGAAAGAGAGAAGAAGAAGAAGAAGAAGAACATGACTTCAATTTAGAACAAAGGAAAATTACTACAAGAAAACCTAATAACAAACTAGCATCATTTTGCTACGTAACACCTAACACCCTTAATGATCTACCAAGGCTCCCTTTTATAGAGGATTAGAGATATAAAATGACAAAGGGGCTGAGTCATTAGTGAGTGGATGAGTGAAAAATGAGTGAAAAATGCCAAATGACTTTTGGTGAGTGGAAAATTATGGAGATTCTTTGTCTCTGAAATAATTCAGCTCTGAAGTCATTGAATGTGTCAGAATAAAGTAATATGGTCTTCATGAAAGTTGTAGGCCTGAATCTTAGATTTCAAATGGCTTTGATTTGAGTTCCAATATCATTTCTATAATTTCAGATACGTTCAAATTACTGCACACTGCTCAGGCCCAGTCACAACTCCTCTATTCTAACTTTCAAGCCCAATATAACTCATTAGGCCTCAGATTCTGGAAAAGTATTTAACATGAAAGTTGTAGATATGAGTCTTAAATATCCAGCATCAAATATTTCAGCCCATTTTACAATGTATAGCACGAGATATGGCATGAACAATTCACATAGGTCAATCTGTCAGGAATAGCACTCTAGTTCTTGCTTCAACCCCAATTTGAGCTATCTAATCGTGTGATTGGGTCTTTGAGATCTTCATGAACGTTGTAGAGCTCTATCTTATCTTTAAAATGCCACCAAATTCACCTCATTTGGCCACCTACATCCCAAGATATAGCCCAAATATAGAAATAATGTAAGACGTAAATTATGCTAAAAAATTAAATTAAGTCCAATTTGAGTTCAAACTTACAAAACATAATCAAACTCAATCAATTAAGTATATGAAGAGTGTAAATGACTAAAAATGAAGGCTTATTAATGTATCAAATATGTGATCATCAAATTCCCCCACACTTAACTTTTTGCACTCTTGAGCAAAACATATAAGACCACACACTAAAAAAAAACAAAACAAACTCAAAAGCTAAACACTCCAAAAGACTCAATTTCTAACAATATTTAAAAATGAAGAGCAACCATTCATTCAAGTAATCAAAACATTCATGAGGTAACATATCTTCACATCTCAAATCAACAAGCAAGGATATTTCAATTGAAAAGCATGAGTCAAGAATGATAGATCTGCACAAGATTCTTTCTCAATCCCTCAAGTGTTTAAAATGTAGGTATGTCACTCAATTCAACTCATGAGAAATTGCGCTACCATAAGCTTACTTATCTTCTACTTCTCGATTACTTAAAACACATGCACACACAAATCATGAGGACTTTATTCAAAGTTGTAATAGGGTCATGGTAAAGGAGAAGGTAATATGGATATGACAAATTAAATACCAAAGAGAATAAAAGAACATGAAAGCTGAGTTCAATTAACAAGCATGAAAGTTCATCCCAACTCCACCTAATGCAAATTCCCTTTGCATATTCTTTTCCTTTCCTTTATTGCCTTGTTGACCCTTTTTTTCTTTTTACATTTTTTTATTTTTGATTTTTGATTTTTTGATTTTTTGATTTTTATTTTGTTTTTTTACAAAAAGAACATTATATATACATTTTTTTTAACCATTCTGCACACACACCCCCACACTTGTTCAAGAACTCATCGAATGACAAAGCTAATGTTCTCTTATTCCTTAAGGTCAGGTAAGAACATGGTTTTTCATTTAAGGCACATAATGAGTTCGAAACAAAGAATTGTCAAATAAGCTCAAAGGGGTTAAGCAAGGGGAAATAGGTCATTTCCAATGCTTTACGTTGGCAAGAATCAGAGAATTTTCAAGAAGTCATAAGAGTGCTTGATATCATATTGAGACAATATGCTGCTAAGTAAGGCTGGCTATTTAATTAAAGTAGCTATTTCAAGAAAAATGCTTTAATCATATTTATGTATGCATATGAAAATATAGTCTAAAAAAGAATCAAAGCAAGTTCTAGAGTAACAATTCCATGAGTGAAATTCACACAAGAAAGAAGAGAATGGTACAAATATTCAATCCATTCATCAATAGGCTCAAAATCTCACAAGGCATAATTCTATCATTCTCAGTCCACCAATTTAACATCCATAACAAAGCATGTGAATTTTAATAAAGAAGACAATTTACTCAATCATGCAAATTTTCCTGAATTTGAATTGCTACTTTCACACAAACTAGTTGTCTACCCCAATCTAGATGATTCTCAAGAGTAAAATTACATCCACAGCAAAATTTACTTTTTACTCTGCCATCCTTAATTACTTTTGTTATTAATAAATTGATGACAAACATATAAACACAACAAACATATTAACAAATACACTTCCTAATTTTTTGTTTTGGTTTTTTTTTTTGGTTTTTTTTACATAATTATTCACACAACTATCATTCCCCCCAACCAAATCACAACATTGTCTTCAATGTTAAAAATTAAATCCAGACTAAAGAAATAATCATTAATATACATCAAAGAAATTATTGAGACAAAATTAAACAAAGTAATGGGGAGAAGTCACATACCGAAAATGCTTAGACGAGAAGAGAATAACTACATCTTGACAATGGTTAGCAATGACAAAAAAAAATGAAATAAAATGAAATAAACAAGCATGCAAAGATTTTTTTTTTGGGTTCGTTTGTTTTATATTTTTTTTGGCTGACACTATTTACATCCCCATACAAAAGCTCTGAAATTTGGGAAGCACTTAAGCCGACTCAATTAAAACACGAAATACTAAAAACTTACCTCAGTTTTAGTAGACAGGATCATCTACCAAAGCTCTGCTACATCTGGATCCTTCAACTCAAGTTATAGCTTCAACCGCTGACCATTTACTTTTTTCCAAATTAATTTTATAAGAACAGACCAAGGGATGAACACCTTTTTTATCAGCAATATTCCAACCTTTCTTAGGCAACTCCTTAAACTTTGGTTGCCATGCCTGAGTGTCATGATCCTGAGTTCTATCAAAAGTAGTAGAAATATCAACTACATCAGAGGGATTATTGATAGAATTAAACTCAGAATTAATAAGAAAATTCTCAAGGGGATCAAAATCATGGGTTGTAGAAACTCCCCTATCTATGATTGAGTCAACCATGTATGTCTGGTGACCCTCATCATCATTTTCTGGCTTAACAAGACTTTTTGTCACCTCAGGTTCCTTGGGTAGCTTAGCATCACTACTATCTTGATTCTTTTCCACATCCTCTAGCTCATTCATACTCAAGGAGTTCATCACTTTGGATATTTGGCTCTTTATCTCATTGCTTTCTTCAACAACCTTTCCATTCCTAAGGGTTATCACAGACTTGACTTGATCTATTTGTTAGTTTTATGGACTACTCTCATTGAGACTATACTGATCTTTGGGGTTTAGTTGAGGTTGTGAATGAAATTTTCCTTTCTCGTGAATGGTGAGTGTAGAAGAAAGTTTAGCAAGAGTGTCTTTTATGTCAATCATGGCTTGAGTGCTTTGATTAATAATGACATCTTGCTTTTCCATGAATGTATGCAATGTTTCTTCAAGGTTATTCCTATATGGTGGGACATAGGGTGCATATCCTTAAGAATTTTGTGAATCCTACTGTGCCTGAGGAGGTGGTGGTTCCATGAATTGTGCCTGATTGTTGGTCCTCCAACTGAAGTTTGGGTGATTTCTCCATCCTGGATTGTATGTATCTGAAAAAGAATAAGTAAATGGCTTCCAACTTAAGAATTTTTGAACATTCATTTGTTGAGTGTCCCAATTCATCACAATGCTACAAATTTCTTCATTTTGCGCAGATTTGATTTCTTTTACTTTCCCTGATTCCATAACTTCAATCCTTCTAGCCAAACTGGCAAACCTTGCATTTAGATCTTCTTTTTGACTAAGTTGATATTTTCCTTTACTAGCATTTACAAGTTTAGATCTAATTGAATTTTCAGAAGGATTAGTACCATGCCAAGATTGAGAATTTTTAGCCAAATGGCCTAAATAGTCTAAAGCTTCTTCAGGTTCTTTATCAAGAAATTCACCGTTGTACATTGTTTCCACAAATTGTTTAGTTTCAGGTATTAACCAATCATAAAAGAAGTTTATAGTGCGCTATTTTTCAAAACCATGATGTGGGCAAGAATTCAACAAATCTTTAAAATGTTCCCAACTTTGAAAATATGCTTCATTTGAGTTTTGGGAAAAATTTTGAATTTGTCTTTTTAAAGCATTGGTTTTATGTGTTGGAAAAAATTTCTTTAGAAACTCACCTTACATTTCTTGCCATGTGCCAATTAATCTTGGTTTCAAAGCGTTAAGCCAAGTTTTTGCTTTATCTTTCAAAGAAAAAGGAAACAATTTAAGCTTAACAACCTCTTCAGTATAAGTTTGATCATGAAAAGCGGTACATACTTCCTCAAATTCATTGAGATGTAAATATGGGCTTTCAGATTCTATACCATGGAAATTAGGAAGTAAAGCAATCATACCTGACTTGAATCTAAAATTGTTAGAATTGAGTGGAAAAATAAAATATGATGGACTAGAATTTCGGGATGGTTGCAAATACTCACGCATAGTTCGCAACGGTTGATTTTCATGTTCATCATGCACACTTTCATTTTCAACCATCGTGTTTGATGCGTGTGATTGTGATTCAGACAAATCAATATGTAAAGTACTAGGATTAATTTTAACCAAACGACCAAAATTTAAATCACGATACCAATTAAGCATAAATAAGTAACTTAAAATAGAAAAAAAATATATACAAGTAGGCGGTATAAACCTGCCATTAAATATTAACAAGGATGGGGTATAAACTAGTCACCAAATAAATATTAACAAAGGTGTGGTATAAACCAACCACCAAATACAAAAAATAAAATAAAGAAAATAAAGTGTAAAAAAAAGGAAATTACAGAATTTAAAGTGTAGAAAGTATAGTACAAAAAATAAAAGGGGGAGTTTTCCCCACTAAGTTAATAAAGTATAGAAAAAAATAAAAGGGAGAGGTTCCCCTCTAAGTTAGTATGTACAGAAAATAAAAGGGAGAGTTTTTCCCCACTAAGTTAGTATGTACAGAAAATAAAAGGGAGAGTTACCCCCACTAAGTTAATATGTACAAAGAAAATAAAAGGGAGAGGTTCCCCTGCTAAATTAGTATGTACAGAAAATAAAAGGAAGAATTTCCCCAACTATTAATATGTACAAGAAAATAAAAGGAAGAGATTCCCCCACTAAGTTAGTACATTAGTATATGTACAAAATATTTACACCAAAAATTTGTTCTTCAAATCAAGTCCCTGGCAACGGCGCCAAAAACTTGATGCGGGATTTAAAAGTTGCAAATCCAAATACAGGTTATCTCAAGTAATAAATTCTCAGTGAGTCCAAGGTCGAACCACAGAGACTTGATGAAGAAAAATTAATTAAAGTAAAGTAAATATTTTGTCATAACAAATAAAAAGATTTACTTGGGGTAGGAGATCTACTCTTGGTAAATAAAATAACAACAAGATTAATTCTTTTTATAACTTAATTAGAATCCACACATAACGGAGGTTCCAATCGGAAAATACATCGTTCAAAGTTCATTAAAAATTATATATGTAATTATATTATGATTCCTTTAATCATTTGTTAACACCACCACTCATAAATGGGATCAAGCATTCATTGTGTCAAAATCTTGCCTACAACAAATCAAGATCTCCACTTTATAAGGAGAGTTTCTAACACCACCACTTGTAAATGGGTTCAAGAATTCATTGTGCCAATCTCTTTTCTACAACAAATCAAGAACTCCACTTTACAAGGAGGGTTTTTAAATTAATTGGAAACAAAATACAATACGTATAATGACCACTTGAAAATATATCATTTAAGCACAAGAGAGAAATTAATCTAACCTTATTTCATTACCAAGAGCTTCACTCTTTCACCCAAGCAAAATGAAACTTAGTTACTCATAGATAAGAAGAAAGAAAGAGAGAAGAAGAAGAAGAAGAACATGACTTCAATTTAGAACAAAGAAAAATTACTACAAGAAAACCTAGTAACAAACTAGCATCATTTTGCTACCTAACACCTAACACCCTCAATGATCTGCCAAGACTTCCTTTTATAGAGGATTAGAGATACAAAATGACAAAGGGGCTGAGTCATTAGTGAGTGGATGAGTGGAAAATGAGTAGAAAATGCCAAATGACTTTTGGTGAGTGAAAAATTATGGAGATTCTTTGTCTCCAAAATAATTCACTCTGAAGTCATTAAATGTGTTAGAATAAAGTAATGTGGTCTTCATAAAAGTTGTAGGCCTAGATCTTAACTTTAAAATGGCTTTGATTTAAGTCCAATATCATTTCTATAACTCTAGATATATTCAAATTACTGCACACTGCTTAGGCCCAGTCACAGCTCCTCGATTCTGACTTGCAAGCCCAATATCACCCATTAGGCCTCAGATGCTGGAAAGGTATTCAACATAAAAGTTGTAGATATGAGTCTTAACTATTTAGAATCAAAATTTTAGCCCATTTTACAACATATAGCACGAGATATGGCATGCACAGTACACATAGGTCAATCTGTCAGGAATAGCACTCTAGTTCTTGCTTCAACCCCAATTTGAGTTATCTAATCGTGTGATTGGGCCTTTGAGGGCTCATGAAGGTTGTAGAGCTCTATCTTATCTTTAAAATACCACTAGATTCACCTCATTTGGCCACCTACATCCCAAGATATAGCCCAAATACAGAAATAATGTAAGACGTAAATTATGCTAAAAAATTCAATTAAGTCCAATTTGAGTTCAAACTTACGAAACATAATCAAACTCAATCAATTAAGTGCATGGAGAGTATAAATGACTAAAAATGAAGGCTTATTGATGTATCAAATATGTGATCATCAATAAGCGATTCTCATAGGGACAATGGTGTCTGTGGTCCTTTGACCTGAAACCACTACGATTCCTACATGAGGAGTTGTGTGTTTTAATGCCATCAAACGGCATCTGTAACAAGGTGATTATAAAGTTAGTTATTGGACATACTGTGAATCATACAGAGGGATGTAAGTGACCTAGATGAGATTTGTTACTCCTACATAACAGGAGCGATATCTTCGGGCCCCCTGATTGAGTGAGACTACAAAATGCATGACTATGCTCAAATGATTCAATATGAGATATTGATTTCATTTGTTATTACAAAGTCTACTCGAGTATCAAGAAATGAAAGATTGGACTATACAAGGGTGATGCATTCCATGCCTTATGTTTAATCTAAATATCTTAACAAATGGACTAAACGACACGGAAACATTGGTCACAGAAAGGTTATGTCAAATCACTGAAATTCTTATTGCTTAGGTAGCAGCGATGTGTTGTTAGATACCACTGATTGTTTGTAATACTAATATGGAATTTAATATTACTGCCAACGTAATAAGAACCTGGAGGATCACACACATAGAGCAGACTAAAATTGGAGTAATAAATCCAAGTTGGACTCGGATTCAAATATGGGTCAGACTCATAACAGATGAGTCTAGGGTTGCACAACTTACCTTATTGTTGTTCACACTCACTTAAGGCAGTCACTATTATAAATAGTACTACTAAGGGGCTGCTAAGACATATATTATATAACCCTAGCTGCACCTACAGAAAAGTGAGTGAGTGAGCGACGAGTTTCTTTTCTTCTCTTCACAGCTAGCACTGTGTGAGAGACGTGAGGCACCTCTTTGTAGATGTTGGACATTCGTGAGTCTATTCATGTGGATACTGCAGAGACATCATTGCTATTACGGTGTTGGTGATTCACGTCACTTCCTTTTGATCACGCTTCAAGAGGTAAATATTTCAAAACTTGGATTATGGCTTTTCGCATGGATCCTTGGTGGGAATCCTATTTTTTTACAGCGTGATGTATCTGCAATTCCCAATTGTGGTATGAGAGTGTCCTGCGAAACCATGATTCGATTTTCTATTTTTGTTTTGCATGAGATAACATGTTTGCTGTTCTTATTTTTTGATAAAAGATATGATCTTTAATATGTTATTTCAGAAAACGAATGAAACTCTTTTGCGAAAACATATTCTATTTTATGTGCTGTATGCAAAACTGTGATGTTGTTTTCAAAAACCCATGAAGATGTTCATATGTTCTGTGAAAACCGTTTTGTATCAAGATGTATATTTTTGCGAAGCTTTCTGGTATGTATGTGATACGTACAACGTTATGGAAACCTTGTTCTTGGTTTATGGCAGCAAGGATTATGGAATCCTTATTTCTGCACAAGCGGCGCGGTTCAAGTGTTGAACAATGGCACAAGGGTTCTTTGCGGCGCATGAAGTGTTCATCTGTTTTCAAGTTTAGGGTTCAAGTGTTAATACCCTAGCCGTCAAGGGAGTCGCAAGAGCTACCTCTGCATAGTATGCTATTCGAAAGCGCGATATTTTCTATCTAATTTTATGACTCACGAAAATAATAATGCATTATTATTTTGAGTTTGTATGTTCTTTGTGATGCATGGTGCATGGTTATAGCCTTAATCCTCTTTTTATGCTTTTTGGTTTTTATAAATATGACCTGTGTGTCGTGCCTTTCTCTCTACATTCTGATTGTACATTCTCTTCTCACCTAACTCCCCTCGAATATAAAAGAGGTTTCTATATAATGTAATTATGATGTGGAGACAAGAAGACAGTATCAAGTGAGGACATTGGTGGGAGATGCTTTGTGAAGCTAGCTTTCTTTACGCTACTCTCTTAGAGGGCCATAACCATGTCACTTTTATTATATGCCTTTTATGTATGAGATGCATGGATAATGTTTATAGTATGATAAACAGTTTAATAAATGGTGAGATCTAATAATAATAAAATTCCCTCAAAGCAAATATTAAGTCATTTTGTGATGCCTTCATATGCATGGCACTCGTCAAGACTAGTATTGATCAAGTGTAGGTCTGCCAAAGCAGGATGTCTTTATCTATATTAGTAAGACGCGATAGGATAAGGGTAATATCCAACTGCTAACCATTAGGTCTGACTTAACTAGGTCATTTCAATAGGATTGAAGGCTTAGAGGCATGAAGTTGGGCTTTAGTCCATTAGATGGATTAGAATAAGTGTTATTTACCCAAATATCCAAGAGTTATATGTGATGTAATTGGAAAGTGTTTCCTACCTAAATAACTGAATTTTGGGTGATCAGCCAAAGCTGACTCAAAACTAGGTGAAATATGGATCTTAGCCCACTAGGAATTCTTACGATGGAATTTTTTGAGTCAATGCTAAGGGTCATTGACTTGAATAAAATAGTGGGAGGCATATTTAATTAAAAGACCTCATTAAATATGTTTATGGCATGATACTTATATTTTACATATTTCTATTGATAGATTACCATGGCAACAAACACATCAAGTAACTTATCACTGCGATCCATCCTTGAGAAGGACAAGTTGTGTGGAATGAATTTTCTAGACTGGTATAGGAATTTGAGGATTGTCCTCAAGCAAAAGAAAAAGTTGTATGTACTAGAACAGCCTATTCTTGAGCCACCTACTGCTAATGCCCCTAGAATTGAAAAAGATGCTTATAAGAAGCATCAAGATGATGCCTTGGACATCGGATGTCTAATGCTGGCCACCGTGAACTCTGAGCTCCAAAAGCAACACAATAACATGGATGCCTACGATATGATCGTACACCTTAAGAAGCTCTATCAAGAGCAGGCCAGGCATGAGAGATACGAGGTCTCTAAAGCACTATTTCAGTACAAGTTGTTAGAAGGAAGCCCTATTAGTGCTCATGTACTCAAGATGATTGGGTACATCAAAAACCTAGAGAGACTTGGTTTTCCTTTGGGCCAAGAGTTGGCCACTGACTTAGTCCTGCAATCATTGTCGAAAAGTTTTAGTCAATTTGTCATCAAGTACATGTTGGGAATTGCGGATCAAAATATCTCGCAGCGGAATAATAGGATTCCCACACAGGATCCATGCGAAAAGTCCATAATCCGAGTTTTTAAAATTTATCTCTTGAAGCGTGATAAACATAAGCGAGGTGAATCACCAACACCGTAATAGCGACGATGTTTCTGCGGTATCCACACGAACAGACTTGCAAAAGGAGTCACGCCTCTGTTTCGCGGTGCTAGCTGCGAATAGAAGAGAAGAACCTTTCACTGTCTCTCACTCACTTTCTTAGGTGCGGCTAGGGTTGTGATGTAACATCTGACGCAGCCCCCTTAACACTACTATTTATAATAGTGGCTGCCTTAAGTGAGTGTGAGCGTGCAAGGTAAGCAGTGCAACCCTAAAACCCATCTGTCATGAGTTAGGCCCACAATTGAATTCGAGTCCAACTTGGATCCTTATTGCTCCAATTTAGTCTGTTCTAAGTGTGCGACCTGCGCAGTTCTCATGACGTTGGTAGTAATATTAAAATCTCATTTTAATATTACAAACAGTGAGCGGTATCTAGCAACACATCACTGCTACCCAAGTAATGAGAATGTCAGTGATTTGACATAACCTATCCGTGATCAATGTTTCCGTGTAGTTTAGTCCCTTTGTCAAGATATCTAGATTGAACACAAGGCATGGAATGCGTCACCCTTGTATAGTCCAATCATTCGTTTCCTGATACTCGAGTAGACTTTGTAACAACAAATGAGATCAATATCTCATATTGACTCATTTGAGCATGGCCATGCATTTCGCAGTCTCACTCAATCGGGGGCCCGAAGATATCGCTCTGTTATGTAGGAGTGACAAATTCCATCTAGGTCACTCACATCCCTCTCGCATGATTTGCGGTATGTCCAATAACCAACTTTATAATCACCTTGTTACGATGACGTTTGATGGCATTAAAACACACAACTCCTCATGTAGGAATCGTAGTGATTTCGGTCAAAGGACCACAAACACCATTATCACTATGAGAATCGCTTATGACACTCACGTAACGATCCATGTAGCGTTCTCATGGTGGGTCATCCAAGACATCATTACTCTAATATGTACCAATGTGAAGACTTGATATCTCATATCCATGACCCGTGAGATGCAAATCATCGGTCTCTACACATACTAGTCTCAATGTATTATTGTTGTCCTAATTAACAATAATACTTGACTAGGGACATTTAAGAATAGTGTTGTAACCAAAAGGATCTCACGATCAAGTCATCCAGTTGATGTCCTATGGCATCAAACTTACTATTCTAAGGACTTTATTATGTTTATCAAAAAAGAACACAATAAATGAAATGCCTCATATATAAAATAGCATAATAGAATATATGTAAATACAGAAAATGTATTAGCCTCTAGGGCATACACCAACAGTACAACATGAACGAGATTGACAAATCACTACCAGAGCTGCTAGGCATATTAAGAACTACTGAGCAGAACATTAACAAAGGCAAAGGAAAGGCCATAATGATGGTCCAAAAGAATAAGGGCAAAAAATAGTAGAAAAAGCCCAAGGACAACTGGAAGGGCAAGAGCAAGGATAAGTCCAAGCCCAGCACTTCTGGCTTGAAACCAGTGGGTGGAGTGGCTAAGGAAGGTACATGCTTCCACTATGGTCAGACTGAACATTGGAAGAGGAACTGTGCCAAGTTCCTAGAGGAGCTCAAGAAAAAAGAAGGGAAGTGAGACTTCCACTTCAGGTATTTTTGTTATTAAAGTCAATTTATCTACTTCTGCATCATAGGTATTAGATACTGGATGTGGATCTCACATTTGTGTAAATGTGCAGGATCTAAAGAGCAGTAGACCATTGACGAAGGGCGAAGTCAACCTACGAGTGGGAAATAGAGCAAAGGTTACTGCATTAGCTGTAGGGACTTATTTATTATCTTTGCCCACTGGGCTTGTAATAGAGTTAGAGAACTATTATTTTGTGCTTGCTATTAGCAGGAATATCATTTCTATTTCTTGTTTGGATAAAAAAAGGTTTTTCTTTTATTATAAAGGACAAATGTTGTTCCATTTATATGAATGATATTTTTTATGGTAGTGCACAATTGAGTAATGGACTTTATGTTCTTAATCTCGAAATGCCCGTCTATAACATAAATACAAAGAGGTTTAAATCAAACGATCTGAACCTAACTTTTCTCTGGCATTGTCATTTGGGCCACATAAATGAGAAACGCATCTCCACACTCTATAAAGATGGATTCTTGGACTCGTTTGATTTCGAATCATATGAGATATGTGAATCTTGTTTATTGGGGAAGATGACAAAGGCTCCATTCACTGGACAAGGTAAAAGGGCTAGTGATCTTTTAGGCCTCATACATAGTGATGTATGTGGGCCACTAAACACACTGACTAGAGGCGGTTTTCAATACTTCATTACATTTACTGATGATTTCAGTAGATATAGATTTGTATATCTTATGAAGCGCAAATCAGAATCCTTTGAAAAGTTCAAAGAATTCAAGAATGTAGTACAAAACTAACTTGGAAAGAGTATTAAAATTCTTCGATCAGATCGAGGAGGTGAATACTTAAGCCAATAGTTTGATGATCATCTGAAAGAGTGTGGGATAATATCTTAACTCATTCCTCCAGGAACACCAGAATGGAATGGTGTCTCTGAAAGGAGGAACCGGACCTTGTTGGACATGGTTTGATCCATGATGGGTCATGCAGACCTTCCAGGATCCTTCTGGGGACATGCACTGTTAACAGCAACTTTTACACTTACCCGTGTTCCATCTAAAATGGTTCAAAAGACACCATATGAGATATGGACTGGGAGACGACCTAGTATGTCTTTCTTGAAGATTTGGGGGTTATGAAGCTTATGTGAAATGTCAAGTTTCTTATAAGCTTGGACCTAAATTAGATAAATGCTTCTTTGTGGGGTATCCAAAGGAAACCAAGGGATACTTTTTCTATAATCCTACCGAGAGCAAAATGTTTATCGCACAGACTACTGTATTTCTAGAAAATGAGTTTATCTCTAAAGGAATCAGTTGGAGGAAAGTAGAACTTGAAGAAGTTCTAGTTTCACAAAGCAACAATAAACCAATGGTGAAAATAGAGTAGCCTCCACAAAATATTGTGGAACAGCAACCTGCTCTAGTAGCACAAGACCTGCGTAAGTCTAATAGGATACGTCATCAACCAGAGAGATATGGATTTCTCATGACCCAACAAGGTGACATATTGCTCATGGATCAAGATGAGCCTGTGACTTACCAGGAAGCCATTATTGGCCCAGAATCTGAGAAATGGCTTAAGGCCATGAGATCTGAAATGAATTCCATGTATGCCAACTAGGTATGGACCTTGGTTAACCCACCTGAAGAGGTAAAACCCATTGGGTGCAAGTGGGTTTTCAAGAAGAAAACTGACATAGATGGTAATGTGCATACCTTTAAGGAACGATTGGTGGCTAAAGGTTTCAAACAAATTCATGGTGTAGATTATGATGAGATTTTTTCCCCAGTTGCGATGCTTAAATCCGTTCAGATCTTGCTTGCTATTGCAGCATACCATGATTATGAAATCTAGAAAATAGATGTCAAAACTACTTTCCTTAATGGAAATCTTCTCGAGGATGTGTACATGACATAACATGAGGGTTTTGCCACTCCAGAGGATGCTGGAAAAGTGTACAAATTGCAACGATCTATTTATGGATTGAAGCAAGCTTCCAGAAGCTGGAATCTTCGTTTTGATGATACAATAAAATAGTTTGGTTTCATCAAGAATGAAGAAGATTCTTGTGTCTACAAGAAGGTTAGTGGGAGCACTATTATCTTTCTGGTATTATATGTAGATGACATACTACTTATCAGCAATGACATCCCTACCCTACAGTCCGTAAAGACTTGGTTAGGGAACTGCTTCTCTATGAAGGACTTAGGCGAAGCCACCTATGTGTTAGGTATTAAGATCTATAGAGATAGATCACTGAGACTGCTTGGCCTAAGTCAGAGTACATACATAGACAAAGTGTTAAGACGGTTTAACATACATGAATCCAAGAAAGAACTCTTGCCTATATCACATGGTGTAAGCCTATCTAAGGCTCAATCCCCTTCCACCCAGGATGAGAGGGATCGTATGAGCAAGATTCCATATGCATCTGTAATTAGATCTATCATGTATGCCATGTTATGTACTGGACCAGACATCTCGTATGCTTTGAGCATGACGAGCAGGTACCAGTCTGATCTTGGTGAGAGTCACTGGACTGCTGTCAAAAACATCCTTAAGTACTTGAGAAGGACTAAGGAATCGTTCTTAGTATATGGAGGCGAGGAAGAGCTAGTTGTAAAGGATTACACTGATGCTAGCTTCCAAACCAATAAGGATGACTCCAGATCGCAATCGGGTTATGTTTTTTGTCTAAATGGTGAAGCTATGAGCTGGAAGAGTTCAAAGCAGGAGACAGTCGCCGATTCTACCACAAAGGCTAAGTATATTGCTGCCTCCAATGCAGCAAAGGAGGCCGTTTGGATCAGGAAGTTCATTGCTGAACTTGACACTATTCCTAGCATTGTGGACCCAGTGGACCTCTATTGTGATAATAATGGAGCCATTGCATAAGCTAAGGAACCTAGATCTCACCAGCGATCCAAATATATACTTAGGCGCTTCCATCTCATTCGAGAGATAGTCGATAAAGGAGATGTAAAGATATGCAGAGTACCAACAGATGATAACATTACTGATCCACTGACGAAGCCTCTTGCATAGCAGAAGTATGAGGGTCACACTAGGTCTTTAGGCATTAGACATATGCCTGATTGGCTCTAGTGTAAGTGGGAGATTGTTGGTGTACGCCCTAGAGGCCGATACATTTTCTGTATTTATATACATTCTATTATGCTATTTTAATATATGAGGCATTTCATTCATTGTGTTCTTTTTTAATAAACATAATAAAGTCCTTAGAATAGTAAGTTTGATGCCATAGGACATCAAGTGAATGACTTGATCATGAGATCCTTTTGGTTATAACACTATTCATAAATGTCCCTAGTCAAGTATTATTATTAATTAGGACAACAATAATGCATTGAGATTAGTATGTGCATAGACTAATGACCACATCTCACAGGTAATGGATATGAGATATCAAGTCTTCTCATGGGTACATATTAGAGTAATGATGTACTGAACTGACCCACCATGAGAACGCTACATGGATCGTTACGTGAGTGTCATAAACGATTCTCATAGTGACAATGGTGTTTATGGTCCTTTGACCTGAAATCACTACGATTCCTACATGAGGAGTTATGTGTTTTAATGCCATCAAACGTCCTCTGTAATAAGGTGATTATAAAGTTAGTTATTGGACGTCCGCAAATCATACAGAGGGATGTGAATGACCTAGATGGGATTTGTCACTCCTACATAATAGGAGCGATATCTTCGGGGCCCCTGATTGAGTGAGACTACGAAATGCATGGCCATGCTCAAATGAGTCAATATGAGATATTGATTTCATTTGTTATTACAAAGTCTACTCGAGTATCAGGAAACGAAAGATTGGACTATACAAGGGTGACGCATTCCATGCCTTGTGTTCAATCTAGATATCTTGACAAAGGGACTAAACGACATGGAAACATTGGTCATAGAAAAGTTATGTCAAATCACTGACATTCTTATTACTTGGGTAACAGTGATGTATTACTAGATACCGCTCACTTCTTGTAATATTAAAATGGGATTTAATATTACTGCCAACGTAATGAGAATCTGCAGGGTCACACACATAGAGCAGACTAAAGTTAGAGCAATAAATCCAAGTTGGACTTGGATTCAAATATGGGCCATACTCATAACAGATGAGTCTAGGGTTGTACAGCTTACCTTGCTGCTGCTCACACTCACTTAAGGTAGTCACTATTATAAATAGTACTGCTAAGGGGCTGCTAAGGCATATATTACATAACCCTAGCTGCACCTATAGAAAAGTGAGTGAGTGAGCGACAGGTTTCTTCTCTTCTCTTCGCAGCTAGCACTATGTGAGAGACGTGAGGCTCCTCTTTACGGACGTTGGATGTTTATGAGTCTGTTCGTGTGGATACCACAGAGATATCGTTGCTATTACGATGTTGGTGATTTATGTCACTTCTTTTTTATCACACTTCAAGAGGTAAATATTTTAAAACTCGGATTATGGCTTTTCGCATAGATCCTTGATGGGAATCCTATTTTTCCACTACGTGATGTATCCGCAATTCCCAACAGCAAGGTAGTGTTCAATCAAGTAAATATAAATAATGCACTAAGGTAAAAAAGAAGGTCTTAGAAGATCAAACACAAGGATTTATCCTAGTTCAGCCACTCCTTATGACTTACGTCCAGTCCTTAAGTAATCACCTAAGATTTTTCACTATTACTTCAAGCTTGAAGAGGTACTTGCTACCTTTACACTATAGAGCACTCACAACATCTTTGGGATACCTCACCCTTACAAGTTGATTGAGGGATATCTCACCCTCTTTACAAAGAATCAAAGTGTTTAACAGATGAAACTTTCATAAGAGTAGTTGATACAAATTGAAGTCCTAGAATATTTTTCAAGAATATCTCAAGTGATTTGCAAAAAATAGAGCAATAAGTGTTTCAAAGATGATTCATGGATTAGAATGATTGTAATATGTAACACCCCCTCCGAGGGGCATTACATTTTAAACTAATTTTTTTTCCAAAAAACTTTAACCAAATTATAAAAGTTGATATTGTAGAATACGAGTTTTAAAATTTCTTTCTTATGAGTAATATAGCTTACTGAAATAAATAAAAGACTTAAGTCATGAGAACTGAATAGCGGGTTTTTCATAAAACAAAGTGTATTGCATCCTTAAGTACATCATCTCATGTTCCAAAAGTATAAAACTTAAGTACTCCAAAAGTAAACATACATAGATACATATAACTACCAAATGGAGATTGAGCATTGTCCAAATCTAAACACCTGAAGAACAAGATCCTACACCCGATCTTCATCCAGATCCCCTTCAGGATCCTTAACAGACAAAGCCCCCAGTTGGGGCATGACGCTGCGGACGGAGGTCCGAGTAGTGGACTCCACAAAGTCCTCCCTAGAGGAAACTCTCCAGCCATCCCAAAGCTCCCCAAGAGGCATGTAGAACTTCAAGTGAACAACTGCATCCATAGTGAAACCTTGCGGATCTCGCCTTGCTGCCATCACCCTCTATCCCAACATAAGTACAAAAATAGAAGTAGACAGAATAATACAATAAAAGAGTGATACTTTCTACATCATTAACAATATGGCAGCAAGAAACAGCAAACAATAATAAAGTCACAGGGTACAATTATAACAATTCATAGTCAATAAAGTTTTCCAACAGATATGTCAATAATACACGTAAACAAGTAAATCCACAATGTAATAACATATAATTTCACTGTATAGGTACATAATAGTAAAATGCTAAATGGTATATGCATGCACAATGGACAGACACCTACTCCATGGAGCTAAAAACAACATCGAAGAGAATGATCAGAGAATCACTGTCTGTATATCGTTAGCCTCAAATAATGTGCTTTTCAATATAATTAATATGCGCAACATGGCTATACAAGACACTCTAAATCAGATTGGGAATAGGATAGTGCCTGGTCGAGATCGTCGGTGCATTGCTTAGTCACCACGGCCCAGTGGAGCTACCAACTGTCCACTTGTGGGATACCGGTGCCCCGACACCTCGAATTTCAACAAGTGAACCACACTATGCGATTCGCACCCGCACAAAGGTGTAATTCATCTCCTAGGCATTCTGTCTGACGCAGGTCATTCTGACTTTCACAATGTATGATCATGTGACAATGAACCTAGGCATTCCACCTTAACAACAAGTCATTCCGACTTTCACAATTCATGATCACATGATAAAGAACCTAGGCATTCCGCCTTAACAATAAGTCATTCCGACTTTCACAATATATAATCACAATACAATGATGTATAATATTCTTTAGTAACATTAATCTCATCAAGAGAAACCATAACAGGGTTCCAATTAACCATTGACCACCCAGGGTCCAGTCCATTAGCTTAACAGCATAATAACATCACGTTCGATCACAGGGCACCTTAAATGCATAATTCTCAGAAAATCATCCTATTTAAAATCTTATGAAGCATTCTCCACAAACCACACTTAACAAAATGTTCAAGAATTAATGTGAGATTTCACTTTAAATTTAAAATCCTCTTAATTAAGTTCCACTAAGTAATGTCTCCTCATATTTTTAAAAAAGGGCCTAAAAGAAACCACATGATATTACTTCACAATCTCACTTCCCTTTTTCCATAAGCCATCAAGGTACTCTAATTTATTATGAATTCTCTTCCTCACTCATTTTTCTTCCTCAAGGCCAAAACCCCTCTCTAACTAAGGGACTAGATTTATTTTACCACTTATTCATTATTATCAATCCTTAATTCACTTCTTTTCTCACCTTAACACTTAGATTTCAATTTAACTTAATGTTTTCATCTTGGATGCCTTATTTATGGCCTCTTGGCCATGATCTCTCTAAGATACTAGGGCTTCAAATTTTTCCAACTTCCACAAAGAATCTCAAGCAAGTAATATATATCAACCATTAAGAATTTCACTTTCCACCAAAGACATAAACATCACCTAGTCACAAAACCATCCATCTTTTTCCTCTTAAGGCTGAAACCTATCTCTAACAAAGTAGCCAAGATTTTTGTTTTTACCACTCCTTCATGATTATGAAGTCTCTAATTCAATCTCGTTTCTATTCAAGTTTCCAACTTCTAATTCAATATAAAATTTTATCTTGGATACCTTATTTATAGCCTCTTGGCCGTGAGCCCTAAGAGTCCTTGGGCCTCAAAATTTTTCTTTCCACAATAGATTCTAAGCAAATAACATGTATCATATATCAAGCTTTCCATTCAAATAAAACTATACACAACAACAAGCCACAACATCACATAGAACAAGAATCACAAAAATCACCAAGAATCAAAACAACAAAGTGAGTATCCCACACATGAATTTCCTTACTTTTCATACACTAATTTAGTTCCTCACCGCCATGGATGGTTGATGAGAGAAATCTCACTCTTACCTTAGGAGATATCCAACCACTTGTGTAGAGCTTTTTGCAGCAATACTTCCTCCTTCAAGACCCCCTTGAAACCGAAAATGACATAACAAAAGTCATCATTTTTAGACTTGGAAAAGAGTAACCAAGAACATACATCAAAGCTTTGGAAGGAAGAAGAGAAGAATGATGAAAAAAGAGAGAACTTTTACCTTAGAAAATCACAAACTCTAACTTGAAGGATTCTTGGAAAAGTGATGAACAACCAAGATGTTCACACTAGATTGATCTTAGGA
The DNA here is from genome assembly GCA_029884595.1 of Ormosia semicastrata. Lineage (NCBI taxonomy): Eukaryota > Viridiplantae > Streptophyta > Magnoliopsida > Fabales > Fabaceae > Ormosia > Ormosia semicastrata. Next base: position 65,950,581 of record JAQQTO010000061.1, on the reverse strand, counting down.
GGAAGTATAGATTCAAGAAATATAGTTGTTAGAAATTTTAGAATGTGAAGTGGTGGTCCAAGGGTGATGGTCGTGTAGTGTAGGAGAGAAAATGGAAGAAGATGAAGAGAAAAGTGAGAGAAAACATTTTGGTGAGGAGAGAGAAAGTGATAGGAAGGTTTTATTTGAAAAGATGATAGAAATTGTTCAAAAGTTCCTTTTCCCCACATGTGGCTGTGTGCCTCCTTGGAAAAGGGGAAATGAAGCTTCTCTTGGAAACTTCTCCAAAGCTTTTTGAGAAGCTTCTCACGCTTCCCAAAAAGGTCAATCAATGATGTGACGTGATGATATCACTTAGATGATGTCATAAAAATGACTAGATAAAAATAATCTACTAGATTTTTACTACAAGCTATTATCAAATGAATAATAGTCTTAGTTAACAAAGTCGGTGTCTATTATCCAATGGATAATAGAGTGTATCCAAATTTTATCTGTCAGATAAACTCTTGAAAAGTAAAAACTTTGTAAACTGTGTCCGGCTTCGAGTTTAGTAAGATCCCCCATCACCGTTTCCACAGTCCAAGGTTTTTCGACCTCGGGGAAAATATTGTATTTTCTTGGCTCCGCTCAGTGTACACATAAATTGAGAAATATATTAAAATAATCAAATAATTCAAATAATTCCAAAAAAATTAATAAAAATCATAAATATTATAAAATGAACATATATCATGAAACAAGAAATTTTCGGGGTGTTATATAATATGTTTCTCAATTGTTGGTTAGCCATTAATAAAGCCCTAAGACATATTTATAAGTTTTCAGATCAAAGCAGCCGTTGGGTGCATTAATGGGCAGCATTAAATGCTGATAAAATAGTTGTTGGGCAATGTTAAACCAGTTGTAATCGACGTAATCGATTACATAGTCCATGTAATCGATTACAACCTTCATGTAATCGATTACATGGCCTCTGCCAGACTTGTAATCGATTACAACCTCAGTGTAATCGATTACAAGGCTTCTGCCATGATTGTAATCAATTACATCATCAATGTAATCGATTACCAGGCCTTTGTTTAGCTTGTAATTGATTACAAGTACTATGTAATTGATTAAAATGGCCCTAAAACACATTTTTCAAGTTCAATCAAGTTTGATGGCCATGCCCAACTTAGAAAAACATAGATTTGTTCAGATATAAACATGAATTACAAAATCCAAGATTGAAATCAATATTTCTTTAAAATATGAACTTTGAATTTCAAGTTGATTTGAAAGATCTTTGAAAAGCCATTTGGAGATTGTTGAGATACTTAAGAGTATTTTACATTTAGATTCTAAGGCCTATGACCTATACCAAATATACCTCTTTTGATTTCTTTTTATCTTGGTTATTTCTTTTGATCTTGATCTTCATCTTAACTTTTGTTATTATCAGAAACTTCATTTGATAAGTTTCATGACATAAGCATTCACACAAGTTACCATAAGTTTTATGAAAAAATTTAGAACTCAACTTAGTCCTTGTATCCATTTTTCTATAACTTTTCATATATTGCTAATTATCAGTTAAACTTCATTACTCGGTCCCAAGTTAAATTAAATCGAGGGATTAAGTAATAAGCTTACTGATACTTATTGTACTTGGTATTTTATACCAAATTATTCTCCATATCTTACTTGTCACCTCCCTAAAATTTCAAAATTTTCTAAGATACTTAGCTGTTCTATTACTGTTCCCTTAATTCCTTTTCGATATCCTTCAAAATACCAAACTGGCTCAGTTGCTTCTCCGAAATTTACTACAACTCTTATCAATCATTTTTAGTTAAGAAATAAATTTTTTATATTTATTCCCATTATATTAATTGATTTTGTAGATACTTTAGTTATTTTCTTGTATTCAGTATTATAGAATTACGCTCAAATGAGTTCAGAAATCACCTGAATTAACAGATAACTGTTACTAGTATTACTGAGCTTCTATAACCCTAATTAGGGCTATTAGATTAAGGAGAATGGTACATTAAACACCCATAACTTCTCATTTCTTATCCTTTTGAAGCAAATGATCACTCATTAGAAATATCTTTGAATCTATTTTCTTATGAAACAAGTTTTAGAACAAAACTCAAAGTATTTTGAAAGTTATGATCAAACAAGTAACTAAAAGTCAGTTTTTCAAAACTCAAACTTAACTATTTTTCATAGTTTTTAACTGCCATCATGACTAGCTTTTCAAAACATGTTTGTTGGGCATTTTTGCATGTAAGAACCAATTGTAAATATTTAAAAACATATTTGAGCTTTTTCAAAAATATTATAAAATATTTTGAGATATCTAGGAAGCTTCTCACATAAAGACCCTAAATCCTATAAATTATACCATTTAATCTTCTTTTGGACTTGGTCTTTGGCTTAGCTTTGTTATCATCAAAACCTTTATGATCTTTATGATATAAACATTCACATTCTCCTTGACAAAAGCATAATTGTGACTTTTTGCTTTCTTGTTGCAATGCTCACTCTTGGTACTTGGACTATTCTATAAAGTATTGCTCACTTAAAACAAACATAGTTTAAATTCATACTTCAATATTTTTATATGCATGATCCAATATAATTTATTAAGCACATCTATGTAGCATAAACATAATTCTTTTTGTCTTATATTTTTCATCATCAAAACTTAACATATTAAACCATTGGGGCAAACTTATTTCTACAATCTCCCTCTTTTTGATGATGACAAATCAACAAAGAAAAATATATTGAGCAATATAGAAGAATAGATATTTGTGTAAGCATATTAAATAATAAGTACAAGAACATATTTTTCTTTCCAATTCTCACTCCCCCTATTTGACATCAACAAAAAGGCTTAGGAAGAAAAGATAATATTTTCTCTCTCCCTATAAATAAAACTCATGTTACCAAAAAGAATAGGATCATCAAAATCAAAAACTTTTTCAATTTATTCAAAACTTAATTATCTCCCCCTATTTGATTCTACATATGATTCAAGAATAGAGAGATGAAGCAAGCATGCTTTCAAGATATAAAAGATTATTTATGCAATGCTTATTATATTTTGGTATATCAACATTTAGCATATGATAGTATTAAAATACTTTATGTAATCAAATAAGGATGTAAGCTAAGAGATATAAATAACTTAAGAGCTAGGCTCCCACTCTTTGAAGCACAAGATGAATAAAGTGAAATATGTATGCCAAGACCATGTAAGCATATTACCATAAAGTAAAGTTAAGCATACTTCTCATGTAGGGAAAATATTTAATCATTTAAGATCAATTTATCAACAAGTATCATACAATCCATAACATATAAAATACCACAAAAGCTAAGGGATAGAGATACTTATTGAGTTAGATAGAGAGTGATGCTCCTTATTTATTGGTCCTTTAATTTTGAGTTTTCTTCCTTTGAACTCTCTTCCTTTGAACTCTCCATTTTATTGCACTAGAAGAAAGTCTTCTTTATCTTCCTCTTCATTTGAACTTCATTCAACTCTTCTTATTTATCCACATATGCTTGTATGTAAAAAAATATGATGGCTATATTTGAAACACATAAAGAGACTTGCAAAGCTAACTTCGAAAGTTCTCTAAATCATAAGCTATCATCAAATATCATTTTAGCTTATTTACAAGCATAATGTAGGTTAAAACATGTACCACATTATCAACCATGCAATGTTGACTCTAACAAGAATGCATGAAATACATATGCACTTGAATCCAAAAGTACGATTTAAACATTTTAAGGTACGATTCTAGTTTATGAAGAAACACATGATCATCATCAAAACTTATATAGGCACTTTGGGCAAACAATGATCATGTTAGGCATGTTATATTAAGTAAGAAATTCTAATATGTACACATGATTCAAATTTCTTACATTGAAGTTCAAAGACAAGTTCACAGAACAAGATGAATCATTTACTTTTTATTTTCAAGATATGAACATATCAAACAATTTCAAACAAGAAGACATGTAACTTTTAAATTTCCAATCTCCAAGTAAGTATATAAGACAAATAAGCATCAAAGAAAAAGGATTAGAACTACTTATGAGCGTGTGAATATTCATATTTGAACAAAGAGAATTGGTCACAAGCTCAAGAACAAAGATATTACCATAAAACATGTTATTCCAAATAAGGTGTGTACTTATCTAGTATGTTAGCATATGTAAAGACACTTTCAAGACACAATACTAGAGAAGCATAACTTAATGCATATTAAGGCATAAAATAAGTCTCTAGCTATCCAAATATCACATGATATTCAATTTAAAGCATAAATAAGGATAAGGGATTGATATCACTAAAAGTGTACGATTTGGGCTTTTGTAGGTGAGTCCAACTTCCATGCCTCAAGGCTCTTTGAGAATGTTGTGGTTCTCTGTAACACCCTAACCCTAGGTACTGTAGTATATTCAAGAATATATGCAAGCAATCAGAGTTAAGCATGTTGCATCTATTTCATAAACATAAAACCTAAACCATAATAGCATACATGTCATTATGGAGAGCCTCAAAGGAAATAAAGATACATGTTTATATATATCTAGCCTCCAAAAGGGTATTATAATACATAATATCTTTGTACAACCCAAAGTAAATATAAACATATACAAGCTTTGACAAAAGAACTAGCTATCTAATCCATTTGTTTCTTTCTCTTTCCCTTTTAAGACCTTGACCTAGAATTACATGGAAACACAAACTATAACGCCCCTTCCTCTCTCCGAAGGAAAAGGAAAGGAGGTGTTACGCTATTTCAGACTAACTCTTTTCTCTTAAAGGAATAAAACTTTAATCAACTATGAAATAATTGACATTATAAAATTCGAGTTTAAAAATCCTTTTCTTTTAAATTTCCTTTTTAACAAATAACATTAAACTTACCAAATTAGAGAAACTCAAGTTATAAGAATGGAATAAAAGACTTTTCCTAAAGCAAAGTTAGTTACATCTATAAGTACATTACATCATGTTCCAAAAGCGTAAATGTTAAGTATTTCAAAAAAATGTAAATATATATTTATATCACTACCAAATGAAGACTGAGCCTAGTGCAAGTCCTAACACCTGAAGAACAAGGTCTTGCACCTGATCTTCATCCAGATCCCCTTCAGGATCCCTAGTAGACAAAGCCCCCAGTCGGGGCATGTCACTACGAACGGGAGTCCGAGCAGTCGACTCCACAGAGTCCTCCCTAGAGGAAGCTCTCCAATCATCCCAAAGCTCCCCAAGAGGCATGCAAAACTCCAAGTGAATAGCTACATCCACAGTAAACGTAGCAACGTCATGCTGGGTCCTGCTCCAAAGCAAAGTGACATCTCTGATATACTAAATATGTCCCGTATCCCAATGGACACTCCGCGCTTCGTTGCCCTCGTGAAAATGCATTCGAGTGAAACCTCACGGATCTTGCCTTACCGCCATCATAGTCTTTACAGACATGAGTATAAAACAGAAGCAGACAGAATAATACAATGAAAGAGGTGAGATCCCCTACATCAATACCATCATGGCAACAAGAAACAATAATAAAGAAAATAATGCCTTTCATACACAATAACATTAAATAATAGTAGATATAATCATGTCAATACAAGTATATATTTCTGAACAACAAGCATAATCATGTTATCAACTGATAGAAAATTCAGCAATGTGCATCAAAATACATAAGTATAGACCATACCACAATAACAAATATACTGATTATGTATATGCATGATGTGTATGCTGACCATCCTCATGCACAACGCGACCAGTTCCTACTCCATGGAGCTAAACACAAATTCAAAGAGAATAATCCAGAAGACATGTTTGTAACTCGGTTGCCGCAGCCAAAAGTGCTATAATTTATCAATTTATTAAAGTACACATCAAGGCATTGTACAAGACATTCTATGCCAGGTCATGATTAGGGATAGTGTCTCAGTCCGGATCGTCGGTGCATTTGCATCAGTCTGATCCATGGCACAGGGGAGCTAAAAGCTGGCCATTGTGGAATACCCACTCCCCAATGCCCCCAAGGTCAACACGTAACCTACACTACGCTTATTGCAGCCACACTAAGATGTAATTCATCTCCTAGGCATACAGCCTTAACAACAAGTCATTCCGACTTTCACAATGCATGATCACATGCCAAAGATGAACAATATTCATGAATGGTATAAGTTCCACCAAATGAGCCACAATAGGCTTAAGTTAATCACTGACATTCTTGAGTCCAGTACGTTGGCCTGATAGCAAACTACTGTTATTTTCAGTCACAAGGTATCTTTATCGCATAATTCAGAAAATTATCATTCATTATCTTGATTTCATAAATTCTTCTCCTTTCTCTTAAACCCCAAAGTACCTTAAGTTTTTCCTTGCTAAAATTCCTCAAGATAACATTTGCTCTTACTCTTTCCAAAACTTACATTATTTTTAATTTAATGAAACCTTTCCAATCTTCCTTATTAAAATCCTCTTAAATGAAATACCTTAAGTCTCAAATTAAATTCTCAATCCTATCCCTCAATATCAGGGCCAAAAATCACTCTTTTGCTTAATGAAAAAATTTATTCCTTTCCATTCTTATCTTATAGATTCTTAATTAAATTTCTTTATCACTAAATCAACTAGATTTACCACTAATAAATCATTTTTGTTATTCCAACTATCCATAAGGATTATTTCCCTTGATATAGCCAAAAGTTATTACTCCTTAAATCATAACATTATGATCATCTTCTCTTAGTTCTAAACATAACTCACTTAGAGTAATTGTTTCAAGTTTTCTCAAAACTACACTCACACTCACACTCAAGTTCTTTCTTTGTCCAAAAATCACTCTAGGCTATAGGATAAAGTTTTGTTCTTTATTCTTTCCATATTATGGATTCCTAATTAAGTGTCTACTCATTTAAGTAACTAAGTTTTATAACTTGATACAAAAGTTTCACAGTGAGTGCCCAATGAGGCCGTGAGCCTCCAAGGAACTAAGAATCTAACAATTTTCCATCATCTCCCTAACACGGCCTTATCCCCTAACACGACCGTGTCCCCAAACACGGCCTAGGCTGTGTACTCCTCTGTAAGGACAGAAAAGACCTAATTTGATCCACTCAATGACACGGCCCGTGTCTCCAAACACGGCCTGCCTAACATGGCCGTGTCCCCAAACACGGCCTGGGTCGTATACTCTTCTGACCTATGAAGTACATGGCATTGTGTTTTCCAGAAAGAAACACGGCCTGGGCCGTGTCAACCAACACGGCCCGTGTATTCACACCAGAATGTGTTTCCATTTTCACATTCAAGCATTCAAGCATTCCAAATCCATTAAGTCACACAATAACAAGTATTAGAGTCATCCAACACAACCAATCACAACATTACCAAGAATCACACAACAAAGTGAGCAATCCACACATGGATTCCTCACCATCAACACAAAAATGTGATCCTTACCACCAAGATAGGTTGAAGAGAATGATCTCTCTCTTACCTTAAGAGATAACAAAAGAAAGCAAGCTTCTTGAGACTTCCTTGTGATTTTTGTCCACCACCACCAACAAAACCCTCAAAGCTTCAAGTTTTTGGGCTTCGTAGAAATGATGAAGATGAAGGAATCAAGAGAGGATCACCAAAGAGAAAAGCTTCAAGATGATGAAAGGAGTCAAGATTCTAGGTTGGCTTGAGCAAACAAGCTTAGGTGGTCACAAATGGTGTTGGAGCCGTGATAGTGGAGAGAAAATGGAGAAGAAGTGTGAAAGAGAAAAGAAAAAGTGGGAGAAAGAAAAGTGATATTTTGTTTGAAATGGAAAAAAAGTGATAGGTGATTGGAAAAGATGATAACTTTTTGGTCATCTTTTCCCCCAAAAGCCATGGGGTCACAAAAGAGAGGAGAGAGGGAAGTGGCTTCCTTGAGAAGCTTGACACAAAGCTTCCTTGAGAAGCTTCACACACTTTTTGATAAAGTGAATGGTGATGTCATGGTGATAATGCCATCTTGGTGATGTCATTAAAGTGCTCTCTAGAAAAGATGACTAACACTCTACTAAAGCTATTATCCATTGGACAAAAGTTACAGTTAGCAAAAATAGTATTTATTATCCAACGGATAATAAAACGTACTATGATTTTATTTATCAGATAAAATCTTAAAAAATGAAAATTTTGTAAACTATGCCCGGCCTCGGGTTTAGTAAGATTTCCCGTCGATGTCTCTACAGTCCAAAGTTTTTTGGCCTTGGGGAAAATATTTTATTTTCCTGACCTTGCTCAATGTGCACGTAAATTGAGAAATAAATTAAAATAATCAGACAATTCAAATAATTTCAAAAAAATTCACAAAAATCACAAATATTATAAAATGAATATATATCATAAAATAAGTAATTTTTGAGGTGTTACACAAACGGGGTGAGAATTCATAATCCTTAGTATAAGTATTCCAAAACCATCATTTATAACAATAAGTATACAATCATAACAATATGAAGTAAAACATGTTATAAAAGCTTATACATGACTCATCTTTTATAAATAAAGGAGTCAAGTTATGTAAACATTCATGAATTATTACAAATTCAAGCTGCTAAACTACCATGATCCATTAAGGAGTCAAGCTGCATGTATTTCCATGGTTCATTGAAGGAAACCAAGCTAATTACATATCCATGGGTCATTTAAGAACCAAGCTAATACCTACCAAGGTCCAAATTAAGGAGCCAAGCTACTTTAATTACCATGGCTCACTAAAGAACCAAGCTATTTCATTTTCATATCAAAGGATCATTCCCTTATCGAATTACCTCTAGTAGTACCTTAACATATTCTAAAAAGCAAGAATAAAGAATCCCAACAAGTAGGAAACTCAAGTTCTTCAGGATGAAAATCCTAGAACTCTTTGTCTTTGGGCGCCTAGTCGCCCACTTTCTCAGCGCTTAAGCGCTTCATGACAGAAAAACCTCCCATGTTCTATCTTTCATTGGGTACTTAGTCGCCCAATCTCTAAGTGCTCAATCACTCAGTACCTGAGACCTCTAGACTACCACACTTAAGCGCTCACTTTCTGGGCGCTTAAACAGTGGCTTCCAAAGCCAATCTACGAGCTCTCTGGCTGTGGGCGCTTAATCGGCCAAAAACTGGGTGCTTAGGCGCCAGGGCCCTGAAACTTCAACTACTATTCCATTGGGTTTCTAACTATCTCTAAGCCTTTAAAATCAAGTGCTAAATGGTTTTCAACCCTAAGAGTGGTCCCTAAGCATGCTAAACATTCATGCTCACCTTCAACCTACCTAGCATGGAGTCATGACCTAGAAAAGAAAGAGTTTGCTATCCATTTCTCAACTTTTAGCTTAAACATTCAAATGGTTTTCTCTATGTTCCCATTCATTTACCATGCATAGATTAAGTTCTCAATAAACCAACTCAACCATTAAAGATAGTAACCAAGCAAGAAAATAACATAATCTCCTCAAAAACTCACTTTCCATCCATGAACCAAACATGAAGAAAATATGAAGTTATGGAGAAATGAAGTTCATAAACACAACCACCCCTACCTCTTGTAGTGCAGCTAATCTTCACACCTTGGTCTTGCCTTTAATCCTCCTCTTTTCCTCTTCTTCCTTTTTCTTTCTCTTTTCCCTTTCTTTCTATCCTCTGTTTTCCTCCTCTTCTACTGCTGTTGGTATGAACATGAGAGAATGGGTGAAACAAGTGTGAAAGGAGGGAAAAATAACCAAGAAAGTCAAGAGAAAAGAAGTTGTTGGAATGTTAATTCACAATGTGACTTAAATATCTAATTAGAACATTATAACTGTTAAGAACACTTAGATTTAACCAAATCAAGTTTCCTAAATTCAACAACTTTAGAATAAATATTAAAATTCATCCAAATTATTGTTTCATCATTTGCATAAGTTTCTATATCTACTACAAGGAAATCTGGTATTAAAACATACAACCAGTGTACTTAAAAATATCTAACTGAATCAATTTATCTTGAAACTTTAACTACATCTCAACTTATGCATTTATGACCTAAAAATAAATTATCCTTATTTGTTTCCCATGTATGAGCAATTTATACTATTATCTGAGTTATTTTAAGCTACTTTTACCTTCTGTATTGCAGTAAAGTGCCTAAACTAACTCATTTTGTCATGAAATTACACATGCGTGTCAGGCAAGTAATATGCTACCTTAGTAACCATATACAAGTCTAACATGTCTAAAAAGAGGATGTTACATTTCTCCCCTCCTTTTTAAAATTTTGTCTCCAAAATTGCTTACCTGGTGCAAACAACTCTGGGTAGTCATGCTGTATGTGGGACTCTAGCTCCCATATAACTTCCTCAAAGCCAACTCTATCCCAAAGTACCTTCACCAGAGGAATCTGCTTACCTCTAAGCTCCTTGACCCCTCTGTCCACGATCCTTTCTGGTCATAATACATAAGACAAATCGCCCCTTAACTGCACTGATTCATTTCTTATGACATGTGAAGGATTTGAATTATACTTCCTAAGTTGTGACACATGAAAGACATTGTGAAGATTTGACCAACTGGGAGGAAGGGCCATTTGATAGGCTACAGGTCCAACTTTCTTTAAGATTTGGTAAAGACTAATGAAATGAGGATTCAACTTCCTTGTTCTCAATGCTCTACCAATCCTTGTTGTGGGAGTGACTATCAAGAAAACATGTTCTCCTTCATCGAATTCTAGAGATATTCTCCTTTAATCAGCATAACTTTTTTGCCTACTCTGAGCTCTAACTAACCTATCCCTAATCATCTTAATCTAGTCTGTGATTTTTTATACTAACTCAGGTCCTAGAATGGCTTTCTCTCCAACCTCATACTAACATAATGTAGACCTACACTTCCTACCATAAAGTGTTTCGTACAGTGTTATTCCTATATTGGTATGATAACAATTGTTATAAGAAAACTCCACTAAAGGTAAGAACTTATCAAAACTACCTTGTTTCTTTAAAACACATGCTCTAAGCATGTCCTCAAGGGTTTGGATAGTCCTTTCTGATTGACTATCCGTCTGTGGATGATATGCTCTCAAACTACGCTTTGTTCCAAAAGTCTTCTGCAAAGCTCCCCAAAATCTAGATGTAAATCTAAGGTCTCTATCTGAAACTATACTTAGGGGAATACCATGCAACCTAACTATCTCTTATAGGTATAACTAGGCTAGTCTATCCAAGGAGTAGTTAGCTCTAAACAGCAAAAATTGGGCAGACTTGGTTTGTCTATCTACTATAACCCAAACTGCATCATACTCTGGTTAAGTCCTGGGTAGACCCATCACAGAATCTATTGTGATATTGTCCTACTTTAACTCAGGGATTCCTAAAGATTGAAGTGGTCTTGAGGGTTTCTGATGTTCTATCTTAACCTTTTGACAAGTTAAGCATCTAGATACAAACTCTGCAATGTCTTTCTTCATTCTAAGCCACCAAAACATCTTTCTAAGATCCTGATACATCTTACTGGCCCCAGGATGAATGATATACTAATTTCTGTGAGCCTCTTCAAGGACCCTCTCCTTGATTCCAGATTCCTTTGGAATGCAAAGTCTTCCTAAAAACTTAACCATTCTGTCATCCGACATATCAAAATCCTTTTTATTTCCTAAGAAGATTTGTTCACTTTTATCCTCTAGAGTTTCATCATCCTTTTGAGCTTCTAAGATTTGAGTCCTTAAGTCATTTATTATGTTCACTCTACTCACTAGAGACTATGTGGCATCACAGACACTGCAAGACTCAAGTCTCTAAAACTCTCAAGAAGTTTACTTTCTTAGATCATCATCCGAGACACATGTAAGGATTTCGTACTTAGTGCATCAATCACTACATTAGCCTTACCCGGATGATACTTTAGCTCAAAGTCATAGTTCTTTAAGAACTCCATCCATCTCCTCTGCCTCATGTTCATTTCTTTCTGATCAAACAAGTATTTCAAACTCTTATGATCACTGAACACCTCAAATTGGACTCCATATAAGTAATGTCTCCAAACTTTCAAGGAAAACACTACTGCTACTAACTCCAGATCATGAGTAGGGTAGTTCTCCCCATATGGCCTCAACTGCCTTAATGCATAGGTAACTACTTGCCTATTCTGCATCAGAACACACCTTAAACTCATCTTTGAAGCATCACAAAACACCTCAAAGTCATCCTGAGGATCTGGGATTACCAACACTAGGGTAGTGGTCAATCCCAACTTTAACTCTTGGAAACTATGCTCACAATCCCGAGTCTACTTAAAAGTACTACCTTTCCTAGTCAATCTAGTCAACGGTAGCACTAATTGAGAAAATCTCTTTATAAACCTCCAATAGTACCTAGCTAAGCCTAAGAAACTTCTAATCTCAGTCACAGTGGTGGGTCTTTCTCATTGTAACACTACTTTCACTTTACTTGGGTCCATTGAAATTCCTCCTTGAGAAATTACATGGCCCAAAAACTAAACTTGCTTTAGCCAGAACTCACACTTGGACAACTTAGCAAACAACTTCTTTACCTTTAGGGTTTCTAAAACTACCCTAAGGTATTGCTCATGCTCTTCCATTGTCTTGAAATAGATTAAGATATCATTTATAAACACTACCACAAACTTGTCTAGGTAAGGTCTAAAAATCATGTTCATGTAATCCATGAACACTGCTGGGGCATTCGTCAACCCAAAGGATATCACAAGGTACTCATAATGTCCATACCTAGTTCTAAAAATGGTGTTAAGGATATTCTCGCCCCTAACTCTTATTTGATGATACCCTGATCTTAGGTCAATCTTTAAGAAAATTGTGGTTCCTCTCAGTTAATCCATTAGATCATCTATCCTAGGCAACAGATACTTGTTTTTTATGGTTACCTTGTCTAGCTACCTGTAGTTAACACAAAGTCTCATGGTACTATCCTTTTTCTTTACTAATAACACAGGTGCTCCCCATGGAGAAACACTTGGCCTTATGAATTATCTGTCCAACAATTTCTCTATCTGTTTCTCGAGTTCTGCTAACTCTAAAGGTGTCATCCTATAGGGTGCTATAGATATTGGTCCCGTCCCAAGAACTAAATCTATAGAAAATTCTATTTCTCACTCGGGTGGAAACTCTTCTATTTCACTCAGAAATACCTCTGAGTACTCCCTCACTACAAGTATATCACTTAAGCTCTGCTTATCCTCTACACTTAATGAGAAAATGAGAACATATCCTTGAGCCCCTTCCACCAAACAATGATTCACCTAATTAGCATTGACATATACTGACTCAGAAAGAATAATTCTGGAAGGTAAGTCAAATATGAAAACTAGAGTTTTATATAAACAGTTCAAAACCACTTGGTTAGAAGAAAACTAATTCATACCAAGGATGACATCAATATCCACAAGAGGTAAATAGATAAGATTTGTAAACAAAATCCTATCCTCTACTTTTAAACAATAGTCAAGACACATTTTTGAAGTCATAACTGGCTTTCCTATAAGAGTGGATACAAATAAGTCATATAGAAGTTTCGACACTAGTAAATCCAACACTTTCACACAATCATAAGAAACAAAGGAGTGAGATGCTTCTGAATCATACATAATAGTTAACAAATGATAATATATTATACATTTACCTTGGTTCAGATCGGGAGATTAAGTCACCTTTTCTCCGCTTAGAGTGTAAACTCTCCCCTTGGCTTGTGGTCTTAGGTTGGGCATGGCACTCTACTTTTGTGGAAAATCTTTGGCAAAGTGCCCTGGTTGTTCACACGTGAAGCATATAGATTTTCCTGCCAAGCAGGGTTTATCACCATGTCGTTTACCACATCTAGCACATTTGGACCCCTTTGAGTCCACTTGGACTTGCTTACCCTTTTCTTTCTTTTTGAACCTGTTGTCCATTTTCTTTTTCTTTGTTGGTGGGGATTGTTCCACCTGAGGCCTGCCATCATGGTCTTCAACAATTTGACATTTGTTCACCATAATCAAAAAATCCCAAATTTCCAAAGGTCGAATAGCCTTCCTGATGTCCTCCTTCAGTCCTTCTTCAAATTTAATGCACTTTCATTGTTCATCTAGATTAAATCTGAAGTAGGAGGAGAATCTTGAAAACTCATCAAACTTGGCCACGTACTGACCAACAGACTTCTCACCTTGTTTCAATTTTAGGAACTCCATTTCCTTAGCACTCTGTAAACTCCTTGGAAAGTACTTGTCCATGAAAAAGGTTTTAAACACCTCCCAAGTAACAAGAGTACCTGATGCCTCAAAAAGCCTCTTGGAAGTCTTCCACCAGTTCTTTGCTTTTCCTTTCAGGATGAAAGAGGCGATCTGTTCATCGGCGCATATCATTACTCCAAAGATTTTCTCCATCTCACTTATTTATTTCTTGGCCTTCACTAGATTATATTCTCCTTTGAAGGGTGGAGGATTTGCCTTTCTAAACTCTGAAAGGTCTTGAAAGTTTTGGTTCCTCTCCACTTGTACTTCCTAAACTAGTTGTACTAGTGGTGGTGATGGTTGCTGAGGTGGATTGGCTTCCATCCTCTCAAGCATCCCTGCAGTTAAAGCAGATTGCTCCCTCATAGCGACTGTAGTAATAGCAGACTGCTCCCTCATAGATGTTGCCATTGCCATACATGCTTCAGCCATATCAGCTAAACCCTCACTAGAAGTTTTGTTTCCCTTTGTTCACCTTGGTGATGCCATAGATTCCTGTACACACAGAACAATACATATTGAGTTGACCAGTCTCAATATCATGTAATAGTGTGACAGTAGCTAAAAACAATCATACCAAGGACAAGTCATGTAATTCCATCATGTACCTCACTTATAAGACAAGAAAATCACAACATACTACAAGAATTTCAAGAATATGCCAAAGCATAGTAAGTCATACTCTGGCTCAACAAGATGAACTGCTCTAATATCATAATGTAACACCCTAACCTTACATACTGTAGTATATTCAAGAATATATGCAAGCAATCAAAGTTAAATGTGTTACTTCTATTTCATAAACATAAAACATAACCCATAATAGCATACGTGTCATTATGGAGAGCCTCAAAGGAAATAAAGATATATGTTTATACATATCTAGCCTCAAAAAGGGCATTGTAATACATAATATCTTTTTACAACCCAAACCAAATATAAACATATACAAGCTTTGACAAAAGAACTAGTTATCTAATCCATTTGTTTCTTTCTCTTTCCCTTTGAAGAACCTTGACCTGGAATTACATGAAAACACAAACGGGATGAGAATTCATAATCCTCAGTATAAGTATTTCAAAACCATCATTTATAACAATAAGTATACAATCATAACAATATGAAGTAAAACATGTTATAAAAGCTCATACATGACTCATCTTTATGACTAAAGAAGTCAAGCTACCTAGACATTCATGAATCATTACAGATTCAAGCTGCTAAACTACCATGATCCATTAAGGAGTCAAGTTGCATGCATTTCCATGGTCCATTGAAGGAAACCAAGCTAATTACATATCCATGGGTCATTTAAGAACCAAGCTAATACCTACTAAGGTCCAAATTAAGGAACCAAGCTACTATTACCATGGCTCACTAAAGAACCAACCTATTTCATTTTCATACTAAAGGATCATTCCCTTATCGAATTACCTCTAGTAGTACCTTAACATATTCTAAAATGTAAGAATAAGGAATCCCAATAAGTAGGAAACTCAAGTTCTTTAGGATGAAAATCCTAGAACTCTCTGCCTTTAGGAGCTTTGTCGCCCACTTTATTAGTGCTTAAGCGCTGCATAAAAGAAAAACCTCCCATGTTCTATCTGTCATTGGGCACTTAATCACCTAATCTCTGAGCGCTTAATTGCTTAGTACCCAAGACCTCTAGACTACCCCGCTTAAGCGCTCACTTTCTGGGCGCTTAATGGGTGGCTTCCAGAGCCAATCTACGAGCTCTCTGGCCTTGGGCGCTCAATCGGCCAAAAATTGGGCACTTAGGTGCCTGGGCCATGAAACTTCAGCTACTATTCAATTAGGTTTCTAACCATCTCTTAACCTCTAAAATCAGGTGCTAAGTGGTTTTCAACCCTAAGAGTGGTCCCTAAGCATGCTAAACATTCATGCTCACCTTCAACCTACCTAGAATGGAGTCACGACCTAGAAAAGAAAGAGTTTGTTATCTATTTCTCAACTTTGAACTTAAACATTCAAATGGATTTCTCTAAGTTCCCATTCATTTACCATGCATAGATTAAGTTCACAACAGACCAACTCAACCATTAAATATAGTAACCAAGCAAGAAAATAACATAATTTTCTCAAAAACTCACTTTCCATCCATGAACCAAACATGAAGAAAAGATGAAGTTATAGGGAAATGAAGCTCATAAACACAACCACCCCTACCTCTTGTAGTGCAGCTGATCTTCACACTGTGGCCTTGCCTTTGATCCTCCTTTTTTCATCTTCTTCTTCCTTCTTCTTTCTCTTTTCCCCTTCTTTCTATCCTCTGTTTTCCTCCTTTTCTATTGTTGTTGGTGTGAACATGAGAGAATGAGTGAAACAAGTATAAAAGGAGGAAAAATAACCGAGAAAGTCAAGCGAAAAGAAGCTGCTAGAACGTTAAGTCACAAAGTGACTTAAATATCTAACTGGAACATTATAACTATTAAGAACACTTAAATTTAACCAAATTAAGTTTCCTAACTTTCAACAATTTTAGAATAAATACTAAGATTTATCTAAATTATTATTTTATCATTTACATAAGTTTCCATATCTACTACAAGGAAATTCGGCATTAAAGCATACAACTAGTGTACTTAAAAATACTAAACTGACTCAATTTATCTTGAAACTTTAACTACATCTCAACTTATGCATTTGTGAGTTAGAAATAAATTATCCATATTTATTTCCCTCATATGAGTAATTTATGTTATTATCTGAGTCATTTTAAGCTACTTTTTACCTTCTGTATTACAGCAAAGTATATAAAACTAACTCAGTTTATCACGAAATTACACATATATGTCAAGCAAGTAATATGCTACCTTAGTAACCATATACAAGTCTAACATGTCTAAAAAGAGGATGTTACATTCTCTATGTCATTCCTTTTATGTATTCACCACTCTTGGAGAACTTGGACTACTTCAAATTTTTCCAACCTTAAGTAGCATAAATGTATTTCACTTCAGTGCATGCTTGAGCTAATAGTCACCCTGTAACATCCTAATATAGGTAATCTAGTATATCTAACATATACTTGGATAAGCAATATTAGTCATGCTACATCTAACTTAAACATCAAACTAACCTATAACATTTAAACAAATAATTATGGAGAGCCTAGCAGAAACTAAAAGTTATATATACATCATTGCCTCGAAAAGGCACACTATAATATATAAACTTTTTATACAAACTCAAAGCAGTGTAAATAAATACAAGCTTTATCTACTAAGCATTAAAATAACTCTAGTCTTCATAGCAACACACGGGGTGAAAATTCACAAATCTCAGTATAAGTATTCCAACACTAGAGTTTAATCATTCACAATGAGTAAACTAAACTATTATATAAGATTATGCTTATAACAGATAAACGAGCCATTGCTCAACACCATCAAAATATAGATACTAACTCTATGTAACATTCACAAGGCAAGCTATAATCTTAACTCACATAAATAACAATCAATGATATCAAATAACCGCCCATACAAGCTTATGCGTACACGATGTCCTAATAAATTGATGATGTAATGCTAATGCAGATTTTAGTTTTAGAAAGCACATGATACTTGCTTACTTCCTAGGAACTCTGTATCCTTATATATGCTGGGTAGAATTGGCAAAAGAGCCTTGAGACTACCTGCTAATAAGTGGATTCATTCCCCTCACCACATGTAAGAGTACTATTACGACCTCAATACCGGTAACCCTAACCTTGATAGCATTGCACGCTATAAAAGGTTACAATACATAGGAAATAGTAAATAGCAAGTTTGAAAATCAAATTTGCAAAGTTATTAGCAAAAAACATACATACACATCACAAGGTCACCTAACCAAGCGAAAGACAACACTAGTAACATAGGACTTCACCTCAACTTATCACATAAGCAATAAAATTTTTGTCACTAGTTTTCTCATATCTAGCACCTTACCCCATCACTTCGCAAGTGATCTCTAGGTAACCTCAAGTTGCTCAAGGTTCTAGATACTACCTTATAGCATTCCACAACCCTAGGATGCTCAAGGTTCTACTAACTCCTATCACAAGGTTCACCCCAACCAAGTGGAAAAGGCTATAACTAGAAAACATATACTCTTGGCTCAACTCTATCACATAAAGGAACCAACTCATGTTTTTAGCAAACACCAAGCTTAACCTTGAAAAACAAGGAAGCACTTACTGACTATGTATCTTATGATCAACCTTAACTATAAAGGAGCAACCTATGCATATAGATAGGTATACCATACCAAACACACCCAAACTAGCTGTTTCTAGTACACATTGTCCTTACTTCTCAAAAGATACCAAAAGCAACCTCATGTTGATTACGGTTCCTAAATTTGAATTGAGGATGCAAATTGTGTTGCAGGACATAACTATAGTTGTTCCTGAGAACCATCCAATTCACCTTCATAGATATGGTTTCTACAACATTACAAAGTGGTTTGGAAATTTCAACCCCACCGTCTTAGCCCCTCCTTGAAAGCACCGACGTCACCCAATGCACCGCCTGCTACATTCTTCCATTTTGTTACAGTTGTGTAGTAGTGGCAGACACATGGTAGTTTCCTATGTCTTTAATGGTGGGGTACGACAGAGAAGGAGAAGTCCCAGTCTGGTGAGCTAAAGTTCGCGATTCTGGTGTCAGGGTCTCTCTACAAGTCATGACATCACTGTCGTAGAACTTGGCTACCGTTCTGGTGTGGCAGTGTCACTGTGAGCTGCATTGTCACTATCGTAAAGCTTGGTTTCTGCCATTAGTGGCGGATCCATCCTGTGAGGAAGAAGAAGGAATGCGCAAGGGCCGTAGGCATCACTCAAACGCACACGACTCCCCTAGCCACGGATGGCAGTGGCAGCTTCCTTGCTGCACTTGATGCCGAGACCCACACAGCCGCCAATGATGATGAAGACCTCTAACTGGTTGTTTAATCCTCTTAGAGTTCCTTTTTGCTATTCTTGCCAAGAAAGTTAAATGCGGAAGGGTACACATCCATTGATTTGTGAGGGTTACCGCCGACGATGATCTCAAGCAGAATTCATCAGAACTGGGTGCAGGAGAGCTACACATTCTTGCAGTTGATGGCCCTTTATACTAACTATGTCAATTGGATTCCATTCATGGCTTGCTAAAACCTTTACGCTAGGGTCTTTATCCAATGTTTCCCTCGTGTGGTTAATCAAAGAAACATCGATGCCTTACACGTGTTGGAATCCACATTGACCTTGGGGAGAGGTTCGCTGGTAGTGCTGTCTACATCAGAATAATGTCTCACATTTCACTGTTCTCCTCGCCTCTCCCCCATCCATCTCCACTATTTAGTGTGAAGGACAGCAACTATCATTTGTGGTAGGTTCGATGCTCATGACGATGTGGTTTATGCTATCAAAAGTTATGGATAGGACACCAATGACCAATTATCTTTAGAGTTCACCAATGGCTAATTATCTTTGGAATTGTTTTCTTGAGAGAATAATGATACGAGATGTCTTGGATCAGCCTCTTTGCAAGCTAGCATCAATTTCCATTCAATGATGTTCAAAGGCGTCCCTCCCACTTCCATATTAAGTGGTGAAGTTCTATACTTGTTGATTTAAAAATATATGGTATTTATGCTTGTTAATGGAAGATCATCACGTTGGTGAAAGTCAAGGCCCTCATCCATTACGCCATAACATCTAAGCCAGCATCTCGGGCGTGACTTCGATTCTACAAGTTCTTTGTCCTGACATAACCCACAAGGTTACCACACCTTGGCGAGGTTCAAGGAATACAAGGTTCAAAGAGGATAAGTTATTCTAACATCAATAGATGATGGTCAAATAGGGGAATCCACTTGACCACCCTCTGGGGTAAGTAGCACATTCAAGGGTCTTGATCCGTGCCCGTGTGAGCTGCACTTTAGACGGTCAGTCAAGGAGCCACTAATGGGATCAAGGAGTGCCTTACGTTCTAGGCTAAAAGGGTAACCCACCAAACCCTTCTCAGTGGGTTGGTCGCGAGTCAAAAAACCTCAACACTTGGATAAAACCATCACGTGGTTATTAGTAGCATGGATAATGAAATCCATGCATCAGCCATTACGGTACCCACCAAGTTGTCTTACATTAAACAAGTTGTGCAGTAGAAAAATCTTAAAACTTGGGAAAATTCTTGCACTGAACCATAGGCACGAAAGACCCTAGCGAGGACCACTTAAAACCAAAGTCCTAAGAGGGATCCTAAATGCCCAAATAGTAGGTGACGGACCCCGGACACAGTTTCTTTTATGCCTAAGTCCTAAGAGAGATCCTAAATGCCCAAATAGTTGGTGACGGATCCTAGACATGGTTTCTTTTATGCCTAAGTCCTAAGTGGGATTCTAAGTGCCAAAATGATTTTTGGTGTAGGACCTCGAACAAGGCCTCATTTTTAAATTATGCCTATGTCCGGATTGTCGTATGTTCGATGAGAAGAGCATAGGATCCCGGACCAAGGTTTTAAATTATACCTAAGCCAAAAAGGATTCTAAATGCCCCGGGCAAGGTTTTAAACTATACCTAAGCTAGGTGGGATCCCAACAAATCATTATGGTTAGTCAATGACCCCGGGTAAGGTTTAATAATAATTATACCTAAGGCAGAAGGGATCTTATATGCTAATTTTTCTTAGACATTAAACCCTGAGCTAAGGTGTTATTTTTGCCTAAATCCAAGATTCTGAATGCTCGATATTATGAGCCTTGGAATATGGATTAATGTGTTATATTTGCCTAAATTTAAAGATTCTGAATGCTCGATATTATGAGCCTTGGATTATGGATTAAGGTGTTATTTATGCCTAAGTCTTAAATTCCAAAATGCTTGGTTATGATAGGCATTGGACCAAGGACTAAGGGGTCATTTTACCTAAGTCAATTGGAATGTTATGCACTCGATATTATGGGTGTAGGATCTCGAACCATGGTTTTCCATAAGGAAACAATTTCCTAAGTCCGTAAAATGGTTGTGAAAAGCAACACAACGAGCGTTGGACCCAGTACAGACCATGGAAAAAGAAGTAAACATGGCAACAATTCTGGCTCATTCTACGGACTCTGGCTACATCTTGGAATGTCCACTTATGGCTAATTAACACATGGACCATGTCTGGACTACGATGCGTCCACAAGTGTCATAAGTAAACACCTCCAGATTAGAACTCATAACCCTATGGAGAAGCACGGACCACGGCTTCAAGTAAAGCACAGATTCCGTTATCCGGGGACACTGAGACTTGCTACTTCACTATACTGGCCAAGCGCCAAGTTAGAGGCAACAGTTCTAGACTGTAATCCAGGATCCTGTCCCATTGGTCAACCTGGCACGCATCTGACTTGAATTCATCGTTGACACCCCGGCAGGAATTCACTCATGATATACAACTGAGATCCCCCGAACTACACATGGGGGTAACATATGACTTACCTCAGAGGGCGGAATGATAACATAAGCAAAGCGATCCGACTCGGACCTCAGCCTTACACGTAAACCCTGGAGGAATACTATGACATATCGTAGACCTCGGCCCTTTCGAAAACATCGTGAGATCTGGCGTTAACTCCGACTTAGATCCCTTTGTTCACTACGTACCGTGTGCTCCTGCTAAATGTAGGTATCTTGACACTTAGCTATCCCATCTAAGCACCAAGCTAGGGACAATTGTTTTGGACTGGATTTTGGGATATCAGTACTGGAGCAATCCGGCCCCACCAGAATAATACCCAGATATTACTATGCGCTATCTTGATAAGCATATCAGCCTATTTATTAGGCACAAATCTCTCAAGTATCCTTGATGGATATGAAAACTAATTATATCCCACATAAATAAGAAAATTAGTTAAAAGGGATCACAATCCTTAATGGATTCTAATCCTAAATAACTGTATTTAATACAAATTACACTCATCCTAAGATGCTTTTATAAATATCATGTCAGGTCTCAAAGGTAGGCATCTCCTCTAATATACAGATTGTCCTCATTGTGCATGGTCTAACTTGAGCATCGAAGTGCCTATTACAGGTACCCACCCCCTCGCACCACCGCTGCCGCTGTTGTGCTATAGAGGAGTTCATTGTAATGTGCCTATTTTTGGTTCCTCTCTGAATTTACTTAAGAACATAAACCAAGAAAATTTGCTTAGCATATTGATTTTAAAGAAGATGAAGATGCAATATTTTATATATTTTATGAAAGATGTTACTGCTATGTTTCTAAATAAATAGAAGAACGATAGTGGTGTCTAATATACACCCTCTAAAAGAAGGTGTATGGTACACCACCTAATCCAAGCCATTGATTTATTTATAAAATAAATCAATGGCTTGGCAGGTTTCCTTGTTTTTGTTTTCTTTTTTTTCAAGTTTTTTTCAAGTTTTATATTTTTTTTATATACTACTACCACCATTGTCGTCAGTTGATAGGCCACTGTACGCTGCATACCCGTCACCTCTAGTTTTTTTAAGTTGTATAATTGTATAAATATTATCAGTTAAAATTATCAGATTTTTTAACAAATACAGTTACAGTTTTAGGAAAATCGGTCAACTCCAATTTTTTTTAGGTTGTATAACTGTATAAATAATATTAGTTAAAATTTATAAGATTTTTCAACAAACACAGTTATAGTTTTAGGAAAAAAATTTCAGTGTGCACAGTTATTTATGAAAAAATATAAAGACTGATATAACTTTAACTGGTATTATCGACATAGTTGTGTAATTTTAAAAAATTGAACAGTAGTCAGTCGGAGGTGGGGTGACGGCTGGCGGCCGACGATGGTGGCCGGCAGTGATGGCTGGCGGCCGGCAATGGTGGCCTGAAAAAAAATTGTAAAAAAAAAAGAAGCAACCTGTTAAAAAAAGACCTGCAACAGCAGGTAAAATGTAGGGTGTATAGTACACCCAAACTTAGTAGGGTGCACCATAGCACCTGCCTATTGAAGACGAATGAAAAAGTAAGAGGTGCAAGACCTACACACAAAAAGCAAGGAAGCTGGACTCCTATGTAATGAAGCCCAATATAATCTAGCAAAATAACCTAATGAAGACTCAAGTGGCGATGAAGGAAAAATTATAAAAAGGAGCTGCAATGCATGTCGCCGGGGTTCTCCAAATTGAAGAGAATTGACACACGCGTAACGAGGTAGCAAAAAGAATTAGAAGAGAGAAGAGAAAAAGAAGAACGCTCAACGACAAAGCTGTGTAGCCGAGATGGAGTTTATGAATTTTCCTTCCTCTTTGTGTTTGATATTTTTATTATGAGTAGTTAATTTTATTTTTTAGGATTAAGATGAAATTCTAATTTTTGTTTTAGATTATTTAACTTTGTTTTGGAATTTTTTTTCTATAATTGCACAATATTAATCTTTAATTGTTATTTAATTTAATTTTTATTAATTGTCTTGTAATCAATTAGTAAATTTAAATTGATATCTTTTAATCACATGTCTAACTCTTATAGTCTTAGGTGTGGGTTGTGCAATAGTATTCAATGCTTTTGTGATCTAAGAATTGAATAGTTCATGCTATGTTAAATGGTTTATGTCATAATTTGAATAGGTCATGTTATTTTAGATGAATTATGTCATTAATTAGATTTCAATAATCTTTAATAGTGATCAAAGTTTGTAGCCATAGACATTCCATAGAACAAGATTGATTCTCATTCAAGTTAAATTCACCTTTGCATGATTAGTGGTGGAATCGAGGTCCTAGAATTGTTCATTAATTGATCTTGCATTTTAATTTGAGTCATTTTATTTAGATTTATTATTTAATTTTAATTTTAATTTAGCATGTAATTTATATTTTCAGTTTAATTAAAAAATAAAAATCTATTTTCTTTTTCCTTTAAATTAATTTAAGTATATATTATATTTTAGTTAATCCTGTCACTCCCTATAGGTACGACACCCTTATATTTGCTAAATATTACATTGATCTTATGCACTTGCAAGTAAAGGGTAATTTTATCATTTGAAAATCTCTATCACTTAATCTAGTTGAGTCTTAATTGAGTAATTGAGCCCAATGAGACTATATGAGACCTTTAGGAAATTTTAAATTATGGATTTAGTATATATTTTACTTAATTGAGCTCATAATGAATTAGTTAACTAAATTGAGTGCTTGAATTTGACTTAAAAAGCCAAGTGGTACAGATAGTATAAGGAAACCTATTTTTATGATGAGAAGATAATTTAATTTCCTATGGCTAAGGTTAACCATAGGAAGAATTAGTTTGATATATTGAAATTGACTCATAACTGAGTGGTTAGATGTCTGATAACTTGGATAAGCCATTTTATGCATTGCTAATATATATTTGCAAGTGAATAATAAGAAATGTGTTTGTGATTGATGGTTGTTAAGTTGATTCTCTAAAAATATGATGTTGATTATAATCTTATTCTCTAGGAATATTGAATTATTCTGTTGATTGGCATGGCTCATTTTGGCGTACACTAAGAATTTTGGATAATTGCCTAGAGGGCATAAGCAATTGAGCATGCACAGAGAATAAAGATATGAAAAATAAATGGGAAACTAAGTGCTCCAATTATGTGGATGTGATCCTCTCAGAGGGATGGTCCTATTGATGCTATTCCCACCCACGAGGGAGGCTATGGTATTAGGGGATAGAGCTATGTGACGAAGCATTGTCATGTATAGGATGAGTACTCATCCTGATGAGCAGTGTATCACCAACTGAATGTAGGTTGAGCAAAGACTCCCTACTTATTGATAAAGGACTGAGTCCTTGGGAATGAGCATAACCGGCTAGGAAAAGAAAAGAAAATTGGCACGAGAGGGACTGAACCCTACCTATTGAGCATTGTAAAAAGAAATT
Organism: Ormosia semicastrata; assembly: GCA_029884595.1. Lineage (NCBI taxonomy): Eukaryota > Viridiplantae > Streptophyta > Magnoliopsida > Fabales > Fabaceae > Ormosia > Ormosia semicastrata. Next base: position 65,925,420 of record JAQQTO010000061.1, on the reverse strand, counting down.
AAAATAAAGATAACATTTCATGGCATTTAAAGAATTCATGCATTGCATTGGCATGACATTCATTGATGATTTGGATAATATGATTTGTTATATGTACATTTATATTGTCGTCTGTGTATATACTAGTGATTCTGTGATTTTGTTGGCTGATATATTATGTCTTTATATGATTTTTGTGATTATGCATTGACATACTAAAATCAATTTATAATAAAGGTTAGTTGTTCAAAAGAACATTTGCCTCGGGGATAATTAAAGAGTTTTGGTTTCCGCCACGAAGTAGTATTTGTTATTATTGCTGTAAAAATGTTTGTGAAAACCCCAAAGTAGCTAGAATCATCATGATGACACTTGAATATAGAACTAAAAGGAATTCTTAGAATTCTCACCTCGTGTGCATTTCCATGGTATTCCAGCACCTAACACTACAACAGACCGAGTAAGATACTGCTCTTGACCATCTATTGGGAGCTCAGAAAGAGTAATTGGTATTATGCCCTAACTAGTAACACATATATTCTCTATATAAATGTTATAATTTATATGAGTTACACGCCTGGAGTCATAATTCTCTTTCTCGGATATTTAACAGAGCATGGAGCTGTAGGAATGACTTTTTGGAGATAGGCATTAGCCTATGTGGTTTCTTTTAGCAGTTTTATTGAGCCACATCTTAGTTTGATTATATTTATATATTTTACATACTTATCCATACAGTAGATGTAACACCCCTCGATTTAATAACCATGGCACAATCGTCATTATGTCACGGTCACTAAATTTCGACGTGTTACGATTGTCAAAGAACAAATTTACCAAAAATATTAATCATTTCGCATAGGAGGAAAATAGGAGCCACGAATGAATAGTTACATACACAACCAGTTAAAATATGAATTATAAGATGTACTCAATTTACAACATTTAAGACTGGATAATCACCTTAAAATCTATATATACCCAAAATACACTTTATACAGGTAATGTAAAATAAAATATAAACTACCCATAACATATCCACAACTAAGGAGTTGGGCACTCCCTCGGATCCTGAATGTGTAAGGCAACCCCGGGCACACCGGTGTAGGGAGAAATATAGGATAAGGTCTTCAATTTCAGTCCTCTTTATGGTCCAAATCAGATCCCTGACAAATCGCATACGCTTGTCGGTCCAGTCGACTCGCCAAGCCTTGGCACCTTCGTTGAATTTAATTATGACGAAACCAATAGAATCCCTTCAAGTTGTCCTTACCGAATGCAGAAGATCAAACCATAGCGAAATCTAAGAGATTTGACCTCGCCCCCTTTACAGACTTTAACCAAAAACCACACAGGATAGCAACAAATACATAAAAGAGGTAAGACATTCTACTTTCATTACCTATTATGGCAGCAAAGAAACATAACACGAATGACGAAGTCATTCCATACATACAGATATCACAAATATGTTCAAGTTATCAATTGCATAGATATTTTTGGAAAACATATTCCACGATAATACAATTATCAACAGCACTATAACAACAAGTATTCACTATAGATATATAATAAGTATTTATGTTTCCACAATATATATGTTAACCATGCCCATGATAATATGTGGACTAACCATGCATATGCACAATGCGTATGCTGATCATCCTTATGTACTATGTACTCATTTCCTACTCCATGGAGCTAACTCAAGGTTTTTTAGATATGAACGCCCCAGAAGATCTGTCCCCACCTCAAAAGACAGTCTACACCGGGCCATGGAAAGCAATAGTGCCTTGTCGGGCTGCCAGTGCGTTGCAACAGTGTTCATGGCCAGGGGTATATATATAAGGTGATAACTTGATCACAAGTGAAACACCGCGCCCTGACGTCCCCCTAGGTCTATTCAAGACCCCACTATCTTGTAAGTCCTCGTCCACTCCTAGGCATAATATGCCATAACTGTATAATGCACAAATGCATATTCTATGGGATTCAACCCTCCATTGTACCATTCCCAACGGTATTGAAGCAACCGTCTATATAATTGTTCAATACCATTTTCATCAGTGATATTATATAATCGCCCATATGACTATATAGTATCACTATTAACTGGGTTTCCTTTGATAACCAGTCTTTCCTGACTAAATCGTCTACCTGATGGTTCTGGTTATAAAAGCAAACCACATCTGACTAAATAGTCTACCTGAGGTTTCTTGGTCCGGTACTTCGGTTCCATAATCACAATGTCGATGCATGCTTCAACCATGCTCAATGCATATGGATTCAATGCATACATATATATATACATATATATAGATTCACAATGATAGCGTAACTTATCCAAATTCACACGCCACTATGAATCAATACCAAAATCTCACAGGTGAACACATACTATTCAAAGTTACTATCAAAGTTATGCTTTAATTCCATTATGTTCTCACGTTAACTCTTCTTAGAATATTTAGTTTAAGTTCCTCACAGCCCTTCTCACACTCTTGTTCTTCCTTTATTCCAAAAATTGCTCTAAACTATAAGGCAAAGTATCATTCTTGGTTCTTTAAAATTTATGAATCTCAAAGTACAATTAAATTTTTTAATTTCCTAATCCTTGCATCCTATTACCATTAATTTAATCACTAGGTGTTAGGTGATAAATGTTTAATTTTGGATTCGACGGAGAAAATGCCTCTAGTGTACAAATGTGTGGCTACCTTTCGATGAAAAATAATATGACAGAATGATGAAAGATGTCAGCCATAATGTGATTTGGTGACGAAAATGGGTAAGTTTCGATTTAACAGAATCAACGTTGATAGAAAAAACATTATTTGACAAGAATGGCTAAAAGTCGAGTTCTGTCGAATGAAGATTCTGTCGAATGAAGATCAGTTTTGTCGAAGGATGCATAATGCTGTCGAATATGCTAGAAGGTCAGTTCTGTCGAATGATGTATAAAGCTGTCGAATATACTAGAAGATCAGTTCTGTCGAATGATGTATAAAGTTGTTGAATATACTAGAAGATCAACAGAAATCCAAATTCGATGGATGGGTGTTGACGTTGGAGAAATCTTCCAAGTGTTGAACCAACGAAAGTACTAAATGGTCAGAAATTCTAATTCAACGGATATTGATATTGGAGAAGTTTCTCTTGTGTTGAACTGACGAAAGTGCTAAATTGTTAGAAGTTCTAATTCGACGGATATTGACACTGGAGAAGTTTCTCGTGTTGAACCGACGAAAGTGCTAAATGGTTAGAAGTTGGTTTTGTCAAAATTAATAAATATGATAAAATTAAAGTCACATATTAAAATTTATCAATCATAAAATTTTTAAATATTAAAAATTATCACTAAAAAAATAATCGAGGATAAAATTTTTAAAAATTAATAATTCTAAAACATTAAATCAATTAAAAACTTAAAAGTTTTCCAATCACAATTATATTGCTAGTTAATAAACTTGAAAGTTTTTAATTACAAAAACTTTTCAGCTTAAAATTATATATATTATATATTATACGTGTAAACATTTAAAAAAGTGTTATATATATATATATATATATATATATATATATATATATATATATATATATATATATAACCAAAAAGAATCATGATAAAACATCAAAACGTGAAACGGTAAGCTTCACGCAAGCTTCACGTGTGTTGACAAAACATCCACAATGTGAAACAGTGAAATCTGAAAAAGTAAAAACTTTAATATTAAGTTATAAAACAAAACGTAACTAGATATGTATATGTTATAATAAGTGGCTTAAAACTTAAAAGCCATCAGCTTTACCTGAAAGGTGCAAATGGCGAAAGTCCTTGTTTGACAAGGAAACAGAACACCGAAATAGTAAGAGTGAAAGTCTAAGAGAGCTTCCACCAGAGAGACCGAGAGAGCTTCCACCAGGGAGAGACGAGATGAGCTTCACGGACACAAGCACAGCAGAGGTCAGAGATGGAGGTTGGAGACTCACCGGAAAAGTTACAGTCGCAGATCGGAGAAGGAGGCTGCAGATCTAGAAAACCATGGGTGGATGGGTGTTTTTCGACTCAAAATATAGGGTTAAGGTGAGTTAAATAAGCTGAATCTATTTGATAAGTTAAATCCCAAAAAAATCTTGAAATTTTTGAATAGATTTGATTCACCGACCATTTACACATTTTTTACCGTTTTGGGACGTTTCGAAACGTTTCAGAACGTGTCCCAAAAAAAAAAGAGAGAGCTTTCCATACGTTTTTTGGCGATCCATACGCGTTTCCATTTTCGGTACGTACCGGACACCGGTACGGCGGCCTGAGAGCCGTACCGGTGCTTCATAGATTTCAGTGATTTCGGGGGTAAAAACGTGTTTTTCTTGATATCTGAAAGGTTCACCTTTTTTTAAAAGTTTCAGCCTTTTGCTCTTCATCTCATACTAACTTGTTTCTTTTGTTTTCAGGATGAGATAAGGATGCATGAAGGCTTAAAGTTGGTGTTTTTCAATTTTGCATGAAGCCGATTCTTCATCTATTTTTTTTTTTACTTCACGTTTTTAATTCTGCTAGTAGATTATGTTGTTTTCTTTTATTGTTTTCCTTATATCCAAGCTAAATCTGAAAATCTAAGATGATTTAAAGGGGTGGACATGCTTTGATGTTTAGTTTAATGAAGATATAAGAGGTGGAATTCCTCTCTATTTGTTGTAAATTGTTGAAACCTAAAACTTTGTAGTTTACAGGTTGGATTCTCTCTTTAAATGGCTATTTCTTTTTTTTGGCCTTGAGATGCTTAAAAATGTGGCCGTTTTGTTATATGGTTGTTGTTGTGATGATTAAGATGCATGATGAAGAAATGATTCTGTTCGCGTACCTCTTTGATTGATAATTATCATGATCTTGATATATTTTCCTGAAAAGATACCATTTTGATTTCTTGCTTGACCTTTGGATTCATTTTGGACCAGGTTTTAGGTTAGTAGTTCAAGAGTAGTCTGGCCTATCAGAATAGTACTCAGATATCATTGTGTGTTATCTTGATGAGTACATTTGCCTATTTATTAGACATAAAAGATATCATAATCTCTAACGAATTTAATCCTAAATAACTACATTCAATACAGATTGCATTACATTCTAAAATGCTCTTATAAATGCCCTGCAAGGTAAAAAAAGGTATGCATCTAATCTGATATATAGGCTGCCTTCTATATGCATGGTCTAACTTCAGCGTCGGGGTGTCTTTTACAGGTACCCACCCCCTCGCACCATCGCTGGAGCAGCTGTGCCATGGAGGAGTCCACATTCAACCACCTTTTTAGGTAATGTTCTGAATCTAGTTCAGAATAGGATTTATCATAATTGTTTTAATTTGGATTAAAGAAAATCTTCTTCCGACAATATCTCAATGTCGGAATTAGAAAGTAGGGACCTATTAATGAAGTCATCAATAGGAAAACCATGACCCAAAACAGAGGGCTCCAAGAACTAAATTAGAGTGTCATGGGAGGGGCCATCATCTTACCCCTAAGTTAGGTCCAACATTGGCCCAAAAGTTGAGGTCGACTTCTTTTAATAACTTTGACCACTCTAGGAGGATGACTTCCTCTTATGTCCTTGCAAACTAGACTAATCGAAAGACTCGAGGCTGGGCTCTTAGAATTAGACAATAGTCTCTACCTTGGTTGGGATCACACTCTTAGTAGCCTTCCTTACCGCTTTCTCTACGACATGGCATTAGAGTTTCGAGAGGTTTCCAATAAGGGCCATACTTTTTGCCAAAATGAAAAAAGATAAGTGTCAACTATTGCAAAACAAATTTTCATACAGCATAAAATACATCAAGATCCTACCTAAGATAAAGTAGAGGTCAGACTTCATTGTGTCAATTACATGCCAGGATTGTATGTTTTCCTTTACAGTGACCTACCTAATAAGGAAGACACACATCCACCTCGTCCTTTGATAGATTGTCATCTGGGATCTCAAAGTCTTCTATCTTCAAGTCAAAATGATATGGAGACCACTATAAATAAAGAGATAGTTTCCCTTTGTTTTGGCACAGATTTGGGAAGTTAGCAAGAAAATAAATAGTTATGAAAGGTGAAAAATGGGTTAGTAAACTTATTAGGTGTGTGTGTGAAATGGACTGAAATACTTTGATCTTGATGGCTTAGTACAAAACTAGTGTAGCATCCATGGCTTCCTATGAGATGATGAGATACGAAATTCTCATGAAACATAGGACACTCAGGATGTGGTCTCAACCTTCATGTTTCTTTCTATGTGTATATCTTTGCTCATGCAAAGCTATGTAGCAAAATATATAGAGGATCCAAGTCAGCATAGCACAAAAGGCATTTATTGTTGGGATTGTGACTAGGCTACTTTATCGGGATACAATAGTCCTAGGTTTTGAAATATTAAAGGTTTTAAGGGTGGCAAGTCATTAGCTATTTTAGGTGATTTCAGAAGGTTAGGGTATATTGGTTCAGGGGAATCTAGGTGCTACTTTAGTGTTAGTTAATTAAAGAATAGACAGGTTAAGCTGATGATAGCGTCCTTCCTGGTGTAGCGTCCTTCCTGGTGTAGCGTCCTAGGCGTCATGAGACACGAGTCACCCATGTAATGGTTACCATGGAAGCTCCAAATCTCAAGGCTTGATAAGCCTCTGGAGCTTTCCTTCACCCAAAGCCTTTGGTACTATTTTAACCATCTAGTTTAAAGTGAACTAGGTCTAAAATAATAGCCCCTGCACTCAAGAAAAAAGACATATCTTTTCTCTAGAGGGCAAAACATCTATATTGCTCTTGTCACATCAATTGGTTTGATGGAAGTCTAGGGAAGTGGCGCTGATGTGCCTTGTTCTTCGTGCATGGCAATTGAGCCATAAAATTCGTCGGCTTGACAATTGTAGCTTTATCACCTTTTAAATTATAAATTTCCCACTTTTTCATTCATTTTCTTCCTCTTTCATTCTTCCAAAAAAAACCACTCATTTTCTCCAACTTTGTTTCCTTGTGCTCTTTGCCTTTGAACATGGTGCGCTCAAGGCCTACTCCTTCTAATCCCACCACATATAAGCCTTCTCAAAAGGATGTTGATTCTGTCTTTGATGCAAGCCTAACTAGTTCTTAGTAGGAGCTAATTCTATGCTCCATTTCTTTTGGTTCATGGCTCATGCTTCTTTCTCCCTGCACTGATCCTGTCAGTGGGAAGGGTCGCTGATGGATGACTAAGGTTCCCTTTCTGCAATGGGAATTCCCCGCTCCTCCTTCTACTAGTTACTTTCTCTGCACCGTTCCAATCTTAGTCGAGTCTGTGTCACTGGCAAACCAGCATATTCGTTATAGCATTCTTCAAGCTCTAAATTTTGATTTGGGTCCTTCTCTCTTGCGCAGCCAGTTGATTAGGCAAAAGTTCCCTTGGTCACCTCGTCATTTCATGTTCTATATTAGGCAAACTAGGGGTTAGAAAGAATAGGTTAATCATGTCCTTGCCCATAATCTTCTTTTTGTTGATGTTCTGGGGAAGGTTAGCCTTGTAGATGCTATTAGGGTTTCCACTAAGCTTTTGGTGTCTATGCGTCTCAAGGACTTGGATCCACTAGTCCAGAGATGGAGTCATGAGATTCACACTTTCATCACCTCTTGAAGGGAGTTTATGCCTACCCTAGAGGATAAAGCTGCTCTCCTGAAGCTTCCTATTTTTGGTGATATTGATGTTTCCAACACCTCATTTGATAATCACATTATTCACATAGCCAAGAAGCTGAAGGCATGCACTAAAGAGAGTGTCAAGCACACGAGGAGGTGTTTGCTAGGCGTCAAGCAAGTGAGCATCAACTTAAAGCTAGGAAGATGCCTAAGTCCAAGGTTCGAGGTACTAAAAACATTCTTCCACCGAACTAGAAGAAATCCAACCATGAATCCCTCAAGCACACTTTTGCTACCTGGGTCTGCTACATCTTTGATGATTTCCCAGAGAAGAATGTTTTTGAGGTAGGTCATTGATAGTAATATATTTTATTCATTTAATGATCCTCTCACTTGGTGTCTTAAGGTTCAATTTGGCTTAATTAAATTGGTTTTGTCATATTTTATGATACTGGACCTAATTGGATCATTGAAGGAATTATTGCATGAATTGGTCTTTATTTGTCTATTTGGCAGTGTTCAGTATTTTGGCTATAATCTGAGTTTCAAATATCTAATTGGTGTAATTCTAGTATTGTAGGAAATCTACGACTAATCTCTACAAGTTTCATGAAGACCTCTGGAGTTGAATCATACATTTGGATAATTTAAATTGAAGTTAAAGCAAGAGCTAGAATGTTGATCCTGACAGCTTGACTTCTGCACACTTATCAGCCCATATCTTGAGTTATAGGAGTTCCAAAAGAATCCCAAATGAAAGCAAAGATACAAATCTATAACTCTTATGAATACTCCTAAGCTAAACTACATCATTTTGGGCGTGCAATTGAAGCTGGAAAACAAAGATGGGTTGGTGATGAGTTGGGCTACTTAATTGAGCATAACTTAAGTTATAGGCCTTTAAATGACACGGGACTTAGGCCCAATGATGCCTAATTGACCTAGCTTTGTATGTAATACCCTAAAAATTCTGACTTTAGGGTAAATGACAATTATGTCCCCAATGTACTGTTTTATACTTGTCTGTATAAAATGTTATTTTTGTTTTGTTTTTTTTAGAGCAGAAGGAGTTTAGTAAACTCAATTCTGAATATTTTAATTTTTAGAATTTAACTGTGCGATAAAATAATTTTCAGTATTATTTTATTACTCAGTATAAAACTTGACAGTGGACCCGATACTGTATGTGTGGGACCCACGTATAAATAAAGTAAACAATAAGGAAATTAGGAATTTTGGACCAATAGGAACAAGACACCTAGAAGTCAAATTAATAAAGCTAAGTCAACAAAAATGGCTAAGCTAGTTAGATTAGAACTAGAATATTTAATTTAGTTAGTATAGTTACCTTAGAATCTAACTAAATTAATTACTACAACCTTAGTGTAACTAAATAGTGATAACTAGATAGTAATCTAGTTAGGCCTAACTAACTAGAATCCTAAACTAATTAAGTTAACCTAATGTAACTTGAAGTAACTAATTAATTTAATGTGTAACTAAACCTACATTTAAATATATAACTAATTAGTTGGAAGAAACAAATTTAATTGGCATTTTAAATGGAGAATTCGGCCAAGCTATAAGAGCAACCGAGAAAGCTCTAGATGAATGCTTATTCATGCCATGATTCATCACCCATCAACCAATAGGAAACAAGCTTATCTTGTAAGACCAAATCCTAGCCTTTGAACCATTAGATGGCCTAGATTCATTCTTGAATTTTAACACATGCATTTAGACTTTTTCCTACTCACTTCTACGGCTAACACTCCAACATTTAACCAAATAATTCCTTCCTTCTCTCTTTGTTTCACCGTCCACCATTAGAGCTCCACCCATTCGGTCAAGCTTCAAAATATATCACCCTTTCACCCAAAATTTTCTTTTTCTTACTTTTCTACTTCAAAACCTTACTACAAGACCATCTCTAGTTGGAAGTTTCTTCCATTTCTTCCATTTTCAAGCTTGAAGATCACTTTGGAGATTCTTCTTCAAAGGTAAAATTTCTTGTTTTTCAATTCTATTTTCATTTCTAAGCCTTTAAGCCATGATTGAACCATGGTATTGTTCCTTTTTCTAGTAATAGCCTTTATAAAATTTTATTTATTTTCCTAGGACTCTAAGAAGGCAAAACCGAAATCACAAGGGAGAGGAAAAGAAGAAATTTTCATCATTTTAGGTAAGAGGAAGACCAAAATTTAATTAAATTAAAGAGTTATTAAGAAATTAAGGTTTGATTGAATTTGTAAAATCCATAAGGATTCCTTTATGTGTTGATTTTTATAGCTTTTATTAATTGTTTAAGCTTTGATGTATTGTATGTATTATACATTGTATATGTTTTACATTGTATGTGTTAGATTAGTGTTAGAAATGCATGAGCATTCCAAAGAGTGCAAACCCTAGGTTCGGTCACATTACTGAATGGGAAGAATCAAAGTATTTTACAATGTTGTTAATGAATACTAAGTATATTTAGAAACTAATTTGAGTATTGTTAATATTTATAAAGAATACATAATAATATAAAATATTTTACCGTAATTAGGAAAAATATTTTAAATGGTCTCGATGATGATTAATAATTATTTTTTATATAGTTTAGAAGTATTTATGTGAGTAAATCGACGAGAACATGATTTAAAAATTTACACGATTGAGAAAACAGCAAAATGTATTTACGCGATTTGAAAATGTGATGTACATTGTGAAAACGGCAAGATTTTTGAAAACGAAATAAAATTTCTACGCGATTGATGAAAACAGCGAGTTTTCTGTCGGGCCAAAGTGGTGGACCCGGATGTGTGGATGTACAAGTGCGCCAAGTGGGAGCGTCTGTATTTGAAGATTTTTGCCATGGAGGGCATTTTCGTAATTATTTTTGTCATAGAGGACAATTACGTGATTATTTTGCCATTAAGGGTATTTTTGTAAATAAATTAAATTGGAGGGTATTTTCGTAAATACTTAAAGTTTGAAGTGTATTTTTGAAATTATTCAAAGTTTGATGGCATTTTTGTAAATAATAGAAGTTAAGGGCGTTTTTGTAAATAATGAAGATTTAATGGTATTTCGTAATAATTCGAAATTTATGGCACTTATATAAATAATTGAAACCGAGGGTATTTTGGTAATTACACATCCGTTCATGCATTGAGTCATGCCAAATTCAAAATTTGGTGATTTGATTGACGAGATGAATAACATCGTATTGTCGATGTGATAGGCATAGTGTGTTCATTTTCTGATATGAACTTGGAGTTCATAGTGTGCACTATTCCATATGTGGACGGGAGGTAGCTCATTCTGGGCGTAGTGCGTGATGACACACTTATGTTCTCGACGAGCACTAACCTTAATCAAGTTTTGAGAGGACTATCGAATTTGCTCGTAGTACACAATTGATTGACTGTGTGTCTTGGTTGTGTGCTATGCCACTATTGTTATATTTATTTTCGTGGGCTATAGACACAAAGTTTTGACAGTGCAATAGCAATCACAACGATCAGCTATAGACACAAAGTTTTGACAGTGCAATAGCTGGTCGGGGTAGCCAAAGCTATAGACACAAAGGGTGGAAGTCAATAGGTGGATTGGTCAGGGCGTGCTAATAGAAGTCTCATCTCATTCTCTCTGATATCTGAGTATGTGTTGTAGCTCCATGGAGTAGGAATGAGTCATTTTATACTTTGTCATATTCATTTTAAATTCATTATATTGTGTGATGAGTATTTTGAACTGCTATGGGATTTATGTACATTATGGATTTTATTTATGTTAATGTTGTATTATTATTCCATATGTGATATTTATTGGTTATTTTAAGTTGTCTTACCTCTCTATTTGTTGTATATATTGTTTGTTTTGTTTGTTGTATGTATATATATATATATATTTAGACTATGAAGAAGGGGTTGAAGAACCGAGTTGGGCGGTGAGTACATAGCGAGAGGAAGAACCACGATCCACGATTTTCGGTCAAGACCCGAAGCCTTAGATCATCTCTAGTGTTAGTACGATAGGGTGAGATGTCGACACCCGATTTTTGGGTTTTATCGGTTTGGAATTCCACGGAGGAGCGGACAACATGGCGCATCTATGGTGAACGTAATGTTGTCGCTTATACGGGGATTATTACTATGTCTTTGCGACCGTAGTCATGTCCATCCGTCCCGCTTTTGTATCGATTTCTATGTTCGATTAGAACTACCGCTAGAGTCCGCCGTCACCTGGAACGGTCTATTTCGGACTCCCTATGAGTTTAGTGTTGTGTCTTACGCTAGAACACCCGTTGTTCGGACCCCTAACTATATTCCTATTCACAGAGCACCCGAGTTCCTGCTCATAGGTCCTCCGGGAGGCGTCATGCATTTATGTCATTGGAGGAATCATCCAGAATGTTTCTCCAAGTGACTAAAATGTATGACGTGCACTTGGGTTTGTTATCCTTTCGATCTTTGGGTTGTAAATATAAACTTTTATGCTTTCTTTTTCTTTTGGTATGTATTTTTATTTGGGTTTGTAAATTATGTGTAAATTATTTGTATTTGACTTAGGAAAACAAAACTTATGTAAATTTTTGTATATTAGTATCTGATGGATATGTTCATGGATATAATGTATATTGTACAGGGTGTGCTGATATTATCTATGTATGTGTGTATAAGAATAATTTTTTTAAGTGAAATATCTTGAGGATACAACTTTTGTGTTTTTGAAACAAAGTAAGTGCACAGGTTTTATTACTTATTTATATCAAAACCTTATAATTTAATTATTCTCGTTAATCGTTATTTTATTTTAATAACAAATGTGACATCCCCACAAGAGTGTTACATTGTACCTATTAGAATTCTGATCATGTAAGGCCAATTTAGGAGTTAGTTTAAGAGGGTTATAGGAGAAGTCCAAGAACCATCTTCTCATTCAACATTTTTCACTCTCTCTCTCTAGATCTCTCTTCTCTCCCTTCTCTCTAGATTTTTCCCCCTCTTTTTCTGAGTTCTTTGTTCCCATTCATGGAGGGGTATAGCCTTTAATCAATCCAAGGGATTGACATTCTTAAGGCTTAATCTTGAGGTTCTATTTTAATTGTTCAACATTTAATTATTAATCAAGTTTCTCTTTTTCCTCCTCTTTGTTTAATTCTGATTGAGTTGCTTAATTTGATTGAGATTTTCATATGATAATTGTGTAATTATCATGTGTTAATGGAGGATTGCAGAGACTAAACAAGGCATCAAAGGTGTTTGATGAAATGTTTAGCTTGGTTGGATCTTAGTTTTTAAGTTAATTCAGGTTTTGGATGGATGCTTAATTTGTCTAACCTTGATTAATTGAATTCTTGATGCTTATCTAGTAGAAGATGCATGGATCATCTTTAGGCTTCTTGATGTGATCTAAAGACCAAGGATTCGGTTGATGGTTGAATGGATTTATAGTGATTAAGGATGGATTAAGATCAAGATTGGTTAATTCTCTTGGATTGGTTATTTTCCTAATTTTGATTACTCCTTTTAATTGCCTTCTGTTGTTTAATCTTGCAAACCCCTTCCCCCTATTTATTAACCTCTTAATCTAATTTCATAATTAGAGTGATCTATGGGCTCGACCCGGTATTACCTTATGCTGCAAGTAGTTTTGGTAATTCGATTATAAATTAATTTAAATTTGGTAGTCTCGGCAGTTATCAAATTTTTGGTGCCATTGTTAGGGATTATTCTGAATTTGATCAATCTTATTAGGAGTATATTTGACTACTAATCCTTTACTAACCCTTGTATTACTGTGTTTTGGTGGTTTTCAGGTGATTATGGGTCACTTTACAAAATTTTGTATAGACAAATGTGTCCAGAATGAGATAAAACTTGGTCAATTGAAGGAAAACAGCCTAACAAACAAGGTTAGCAACTATTCCATGAGGTCCACCTTGGTTTGCCCAAATTCCATCATTTAGACCTTTTTTTCAATTTTTTAAGATTTTTATTGCATTTTTTAGTTTCATTTTTGTGTAGTTTTCATGTTATGGTGGTCTTATATTCTTTTAAAATATTTAGATAAGTTAACTAAATTTATTTTGGTAGAATTTTAGTGTTGTGTAGTCAATTTTGCTTGTTTTGTGTTTTTGAGTTTTCTATGTTGCATGACTAGGTCTTCCATTAGTTCCTTACTTGATATTGATCCTGGCATTGAAAGAACGTTGCATACACTTATTAGAGCTCGTAGGCTAAGTGAAAGAATTATTTCTGAACTTGACTTTGATATTGAAATTGAAAGAGAACCTGAGAGCTTAAGTGATATTGCAATTATGGGTGATAACATGCAGAATAGGACCCTTAAGGAACTTGCTGCTCCTGATGTTACTTACCAGTCTTTGTGCATTCAATATCCTGATCTTAATGCTGAATTTGAATTGAAATCTGGATTGATACATTTGTTGCCTAAGTTTCATGGTCTTGCTAGTGAGGACCCTCATAAGCATTTAAAGGAATTCCATGTGGTCTGTTCAACCATAAAGCTACAAGGGATACCTGAGGAACACATCAAGCTAAGAGCATTCCCTTTTTTCCTTGCTGATGCGGCTAAGGACTGGCTATACTACCTTTCATAGGTTCTGTAATGTGCTAGAATGACATGAAGAAGTTATTCTTGGAGAAGTTCTTCCCTGCATCTAAAGCTGCTGCCATTAGAAAAGACATATGTGGAATAAGATAGATGACAGGAGAGACTTTGCATGAGTACTGGGAGTGATTCAAGAAATTGTGCTCAAGCTGTCCCCACCCCCAGATTAGTGATCAACTGTTGATCCAATACTTCTATGAGGCCTTGTTGCCTATGGATAGGACCATGATTGATGTAGCCTGATAATCACATATGTTATACACTAATAAACTCTCATTTTTAGTCATTTACACTCTCCATGTACTTAATTGATTGAGTTTGGTTATGTTTTGTAAGTTTAGACTCAAATTGGACTTAATTGATTTATTTTTAGCATGATTTTTGTCTTACACTATTTCTGTATGTTAGCCATATCTTAGGTTTTAGATGTTTAAAAATTATGTATTTTACCTTGTAGGAAAGATAAGAGAGAGCTCTACAACTTTCATGAAGAGCTCTAGGGAAAAGTCAGACATCTAGTGGAGCTAATTGGTCTTGGAAGTCAGAACACGAGTTTTGTGATTGGAACCTGAACAGTGTGTAGTAATCAGGGCATATATCGGGTTGTAGGAATTGAAATGGGCTAAAATTTTTGCATCTGAAAGTTAAAACTCATATCTATAACTTTCATAAGAACACCAGACCCAGATCCAATTTCTTAGAGGTTATATTGGGCTTGCAACTCAGAATAGAGGAGTTGTAGCTGGGCCTGAGCAGTGTGTAGTGATTGGGGCATATCTCGCGCTGTAGGAATGTTTTTGGGCTGAAACTAATGGCATTTGAAATCTAAGATAAAAGCCTACAACTTTCATGAAAACCACTTTTCCAGAATCTGACGCATGCTATGAGTTCAACACTGAATGATTTTGGAAACAAAGAATCTCAATAATTTTCCACTCATCAAAAGTCATTTGACATTTTTCACTCATCCACTAGCTCATCCACTCACTCATTAATCAGCCTCCTTGTTATTTTGTATCCCTAATTCTCTATAAAATGCATCATTGGCTAATCATTTAGGAATCTTGGTGTTAGATATCAAGATCATGCTATTATGTTTGTTTATCTTGTTGTAGTTTTCTTTTGTTCTAAATTGAAGTTATGTTCTTCTTCTTCTTCTTCTTCTCTCTTTCTTTCTTCTTGTCTATGAGTAACTAATTTTCATTTTACTTAGGTGAAAGGGTGAAGCTTTTGGTAATAGATTAAGGTTAGATTAATTTCTTTCTTGTGCTTCAATGATATATTATCAAGTGGTCATTATATGTGTTGTATATTGTTTTCAATCAATTTAGAAACCCTCCTTGTAAAGTGGAGATCTTGATTTATTGTAGACAAGAGGTTGGCACAATGAATACTTAAGCCCATTTATAAGTGGTGGTGTTAATAAATAATTAAAGGAACCATAATATAAATACATATAAAATCTTAAATGAACTTTGAATGCTGTATTTTTCGATTGGAACCTCCATTATGCGTGGATTCTAATTAAGTTATAAAAGAATTAATCTTGTCCTTAATTTACTTACCAAGAGCGGATCTCCTAACCCAAGCAAATCTTTTTTATTTGTGACTAAGTTTTATCACTTTTATTATTGTGACAAAATATTTTCCTTATGTCAGAATTTTTCTTCATCAATTCCCTGTGGATCGACCTCGGGCTCCCGAGAATTTATTACTTGAAACAACTTGCACTTAGGTTTGCAACTTATAATTCGCATCATAGCTAGTGGAGGTGCATTGGTTGATAAAACTCCAATTATTGCTAGAGACTTAATTGCTAACATGGCTGCCAATTCCCAACAATTTGGGGTCAGATGATTACTTCAACTAGAGGAATAAATGAGGTTCATGTATCCAATGTTGATCAATAGAGAATGGAGCATAGACTTGATGAATTGATCTCTTTAGTGAGACAGTTAGATATAGGACAACAATTACTTGTGTTGGGGCCTGCAAGCGTGTGTGACATTTGCTCTTCTTCATCTCATCCCACATATGCATGCCCTACACTTCAGGATGATGGTTCAACATTTCAAGATCACTCTGTAGCTGCAGTAGGTGTCTTTCTTAGTAAACCACAATACCACCACCAGCAACAGTAGTACCCGAGATATGCTCCATACTCTAGCACATATAACCCTAGTTGGAGAGATCATCCAAATTTGAGATATGGTACTGCAGCCTTAACAGCAGTAACCATAGCAGCTCAGACAACCATTCCAGCAATCACCTAGGCAACCACAGTTTCAACAACCTCATGCTAGACCAAGTAGACATCCATTCCAGCAGCCTATGCAACAACCAAGTCCAGCAGTCTTAAAACCTGAGTCTTCATTTGAGGATTTGGTCACGCAGATGGCCACCAACATTATTCAGTTCCAAAAAAGGATAGAGGCCAGCATACAAAAGTTAGAAACCCATATTTAACGATTGGCCTCCTCATTGAGTCAGCTACAGGCCCAAGTTTTTGGAAAACTTCCTTCACAAACAATTCCCAATCCAAAGGGGAATGTGAGTGCCATTATGTTGAGGTCTGGAAAATTTGTACAAGTACCAACTGAACCTCTACCTACAAGCAAGCAACAACTAGTAGAACAATTAGTTTCTGATGAACCAGCCTAAAAATTTGAGAGTAAGAAGAAATCAGTGGTTGTTGATGAGCAGCAGAAGCTTATCGTAGCACTTCCCTTTCCACAGAGAGCCATTCAGTCCAAAAAGATAGATGAGGCTGAGAAGGATAGCAATTTTCTTGACACTTTTCAGAAAGTGGAAGTCAATATTCCCATTAAACAAATCCTAAAATATGCTAAGTTTCTTAAAGAATTGTACACCCACAAGAGGAGGCTGAAGGGTAATGAGAGAATCAGTATAGGCCAAAATGTTTCAACTTTCATTCAACCTATGCCTCAGAAATACAAAGATCTAAGAACTTTTACAATTCCATGTTTTATAGGCAAATACAGATTTGAGCATGACATGTTAAATTTAGGTGTTTCTATTAATATAATACTTATGTCTGTTTTTAATTCTATTGGACTTGGACCTTTGCATGTATCCTATTAGGATGCCTTTTAAGAGAGTCATATTTATTGCTTTTTGGTTAAGGAGGTATGTATTCCTTAGTCCACCGCAGAAATCAGTTAGTCCTTCTATTTTCATCTTTACCAATTTGCTTGTTGAAGGTATCTGTTTGCCTTTGGCTTCATTTTCCTTGGGTGGCTTATACGCTCTCCTTGATCAGATTTCAGAATAGATGCATGTCTCTTACGGTCGCCTTTCGAAAAA
This sequence comes from Ormosia semicastrata, assembly GCA_029884595.1. Lineage (NCBI taxonomy): Eukaryota > Viridiplantae > Streptophyta > Magnoliopsida > Fabales > Fabaceae > Ormosia > Ormosia semicastrata. Next base: position 65,907,846 of record JAQQTO010000061.1, on the reverse strand, counting down.
CACCTTTCTGGACTTGATTTTCCTTCAATTTTTCCTGTTTGAGCGTTTTCCTAACTATGGCCCTGTTCGAGAGGTTCTTAATGTGAACCCAAGAGAAGATGTTCACCTTCAACCTCGTCCTTGGGGTTGATCTTAAGGGCGTCCCTATGGTTCTCTACTAAATTTGATTAACAATGAGAAAGCTTTTGCCTTTCGCCCCTCTATGTTGCTTCTTTCAATGATGGCATCGAAGGCCTTAATCGCATCTACGGGTCCCCTGAGTTTAGTTATAGGAATGACAAGGTTTCCCGTGTCAAGGCCGTGTTTGATTTTTGGCAGTTGTGTTATGAGCCTCAAGTGCTATCTGGTTTTGTCTTGACTGATACAATTTCTTCTTTTAGTGTTGCTTTATAGCCTTATATTTATAGGCCTGATCATGTCTGCCTCCAGTTTGGTTGGGATTAGCCGCCCACCTCCATTGACTACAATTTTTTTTTATGTTCCTACTGCTATGAAGGCTATTCTTTTTCAAGATATTCAAGCTCCTGTTAACTTGTCTTTGTTTGTTTGACCTTCTTGCCAAGGCGGCATGATGGTGAATTGGTTGACTTATTATCACACTTTGAAAATTTCAATTCAGTGCTTCAAATTTGAGAGGAGTACTAGTGACCTTCCAGACATCCACATTATGTACAAAGATCCATACTATGTTACCTTTGGTTACAAAGAGTTTGAGAAGCAAGATAGCCTTTCATCTGCTTCTCTCCCCTTCCACATTTCTTTTTTTTTTTAGGTAACATATGTTTTTGTATTTTATGGTGTCAAGCTTTGTCAGCAGAGCCCAAAAAGTGCAAGCATTCTTCTACTCAGCAAGCCCTTATAGAGAAGTTGGAAAAAGAAAAGGCCACTACAAGTGCTATTGACACCCAAGAGCCCCTTGCCAAGAAGCCTATTAAGAAGCCTTGGGTTGCAAAAAGTATGCTCCCAAGAAACGACCTGCTTGGCCCAAAAGACCTTTCGTGCCTACTCGTCGCTCCATTTAGCGTCATAAGACTCCTCTTACTAAGGAATGAACTCCTCTTTCTTCGCCCATTGATCTTTCTGAAAAGGATGAAGAACTTTTTGAGAAAGGTATTGAAGAACCTTATGAAGATTCTTTTGAAGATCCTGAGTCACCCAAGTCAATTAGTCAAGGTGTTGATTTTGCTGAAAGCGTCCTTCAGCCTGATCCTATTCAACTTACTCTTGTACAACCTGATCTTGTTCAATATGCTCCTCCGATCGTTCAATTGCCTTTACAGCCTTTGCCAAAGGGTTCTCCTTCTCACCACGACTCTTCTCCAAGTGATCTCACTCATCAGAATAAAGGCATCGAGCATGATCCTGAGGACTCTATGTCCATCAGGGACTATATGAACTTTGATGGTATATATTTGTTTCTCCTGTATTTTATTTTTTTTCTTTGTTTCCTCATTTGGTTTTTCTATTTGCAGCCACGGGTGGCCAATCTTCCTTCCCTGATGAAGCCATGAAGATTCCGCAAAAGGAACCTTCATCTAAGGTTGTTTGGGAGACTCCTAGTGGTTTTGACCTTGAAAAGGTTGTTCACGACACTACTACTTCAAGCCTTGTTGTGCATCCTGTTAAGCCTGTTTTGTCAGGTTCTTTTACTTTTTCCTTTTTGTCCCTTGTTTCATGGATTCTTCTTTGTACTGATCTTTTCTCTTTTTTTTCATTTTAGATCCTAGTCCAGTTACACCTATCTTACCATAATTCACTTCTTTTGCTGCTGATGATGTTTCACTGCTTTCAAGTTTTGCTAGGAAACATCCTAGCTTTCTTCTTTCAGAAACTACATACCCACCCTTTTTTTTGGCGTGAGGGTTATGAACACTTTGCTAATTTTCTGAATCTGCTCCAATCTTGCAATGTTACTGAACTACTTGGTCTGCTTAAAGACAATGTTGCTAAACAGATTAAGACCCTCCAATGCTTTGGTTTCCATGGTGAATAGCTAGAAGATCTTTGCAGCTGCTTAAACTGTTAGCTTCCTAATGTGATGTTCAAAGAGGACTTTCATAAACTTGTTGATTCCGAAGCTACTTTTCTTCAATGCAACAATTCCTTGAGGCACATTGCTGAGCTTAGCACTCACCTTGGAACATTGAGGTCGCAGCTTACAAAGGGAGAAGTGGAGCTATTTCACCTTCGGTCCCAGAAGAAAGAAGCTGAAGAAGCAAGAGTTTCCATGGATGATCCTTTTTCCTTCTAGCTTTATTGCTCTTTGTAATCATTTGAACTTTGTGGTACTTTGGTTTTGAAGTTGTAAGGACACTTTTGGGATGTATTTACCATTCTTCCCTAGGAAAACTATAACTTTGTAATCCTTTTGATTCTGAACATGTTGAAGTTTATTTTTGCAATGTATGCTTCCATTTGTGCCTTTCCTCTTTGTTCTTTTTATTTTTTGAATCTCCCAAGTCTAGGGTATGCCCTTGTTTTCTTTGGAGAACACTTCACATGTAATTAGAAATCTTTAAGTTTCTTCAATATTCGAACACGCTTTTATTTTTCCTTGTATGCTAGGCATGTGCTTAAAAAAACTTCTTGTTTAAGTTTTTTATTAATACCGAAACATGCTTTCACCTTTTCTTGAGGGCACTGGGCATGTTCTTAGGAGAAACTTCTTGTTTAAGTTTTCCCAATACCAAAACATGCCCATGCCTTTCTTGATAGCACTACGCGTGTGCTTGGAAAAACTTCTTATTTTAAGTTTTTCCAATACCAAAACACACTTTCACTTTTCCTCAGAGCACTAGGTGTGTGCTTGGAAAAACTTCTTGTTATAAGCTTTCTAAACCTGAAACATGCTTTTTGCAACGCCCCTTTTTGGAAGGGAACGTTACATCACTATTTACGATGTGAAAATCAAAAGTATAAATTAAGACTCAGTTCTTTTTTTTTATCTATAAATACAATTAATAACTTGCTCATCAATGAGATATTCAAATGTACTAACCTTATAAGAGATACACAAGTAGGTATATTTTTTTTTTGTAAACAGAAAACATAAAGATTGAACCATACATCCATGCAAAAGGTACCTCATATATATGTATTGTTTAAGTACAGACTGTAAGTCATTAATTACATCAAGGCTCATAAAAAAGAAGCCAACAGCTTTACATGCCCCCAAAAATGATATATAAACCCCCAAAAAGAATATCAAGCCCCAAAAGAAAGACAGATGGCCATCAGTGACCATCAACAGTATCAGCCCCTACTGAGAAAGAGAAGGAATCATGGCTGGATCCTCTTCAGGGTCTTTCTCGTCAGAGGAAACCCTCATCAGAGCCACCCAGTTATAGGCGGGGGCTCGGGCAGTAGAGAGGAGTGAATCCTCCCGTGAGGAGTAATAACACTCACCCCACATGTCACGAATGAACAGATAAAACTTTAAGTGCAAACGAACACTACAGGTAAAGATAGGCGGATCATAACGCCCCCAAGCTAGCGACACCATCACATCTCCCAGATAAACACAATGATCTGAACTAAAGTTGATGTACCAACAGTCCGGTCCTCCGAGGAAAGTCAGTCCCACATACCCCAAAAAGCCTTGCGGACAGGCCGTCATGGTCAGAACAGGTACTAGTCAAAGTTAGGCCAGAAACTCGGGAACTCGTGTACTTCCCCTTCCTCGCCGACGTCTTCAAAGAATCACATAAGTACAATAGAATAGCGGAAAATACAGAAAAGAGGTAAGACATTCTACATTCACTACCAATCATGGTAGTAAAGAAACAATACGGCGCATGATGCCCACATAACATTTCAAGAATAATAATCAGCATTAAAAATAAATAATAAACAACTTAGCAATTCCAGGCAGTTATAACAGCAATAAAACAACAGTTCCAAATCATGATATGAATTATATGTCAAGTAATATGTGTACTCACTATACACATGCATATGACATTAAAATCTTACTCCATGGAGCTAGACACTAATGTCGGAGAGAATGATCAGGAGATATGTCTGTATCACGGCAGCCGAGGCCTTCAAATGCTAAAATTCTCAATTTATCAACATGCACATCTTGGCATTGTACAAGACATTTTACACAGATCTTGATATAGGACAGTGTCTTGGTTCGGATCATCGGTGCGTTTGCATCGGTCTGCCCTATGGATAGAAGAGCTACCAATTTCCATTGCGAGGTACCCGCACCCCGACGCCCCTAAGGTCAATAAGAGACCTACACTTGTCTATTCGCACCCACACATAGGTGTGATTCAACTCCTAGGCAACTTGGCCTTAACAATAGTCTACCAGACTTTCATAATGCATGATGACTCAATGCATATTCATGTATATCCAACAATGATATACTTTTCTTATAAAATCTTTCTCAATGCATGTTTCAATCATGCTCATCATAAATGTTCAAATTCATAAATCAATCACATATGATTCAATAAAATCATAAAATCATTTATCCGATTTGTTAGGATGAACAGTCTTTTTCATAATTTAATAAATGCTAATAATTTAATTCAAGATTTAAAGTTTGTATTTAAGTTATCACGGTTAGAAAGCTCTAATTCCATCATTTTCAGACTAAAATCCTCAAATTTGGGGCCTGGTAATCAATTACATAGACTTGGTAATCGATTACAAGCCTAACAGAAGCCCTGTAATCGATTACAAGCTGGAAGTAATCGATTACATCTTACCCAGAAGCCTTGTAATCGATTACATGATCCATGTAATCGATTACAAGCTGCCCAGAAACACATTTCGCAGCTCCAGAAGCTTGGTAATCGATTACATGAACCATGTAATCGATTAAGTGGGAATTTGAAGAAAATAGAGTCTCTAAACCATTTTAACCCAAATCATACCATCAAACCTTAACTACAACATCATAATCATATCATACAAGCACTTATGGCTCAACCAAGTCACCAATCCATCAACATACATCAAAATCATGCTACCCAAACAATCAAAACACAACCAAAATCATTCAAACAAATGGGTACCCCCCAAATAGGTTCCACCCCATTAACATAACGATAGGTTCCTCACCACCAAAATGGGTTGAAGAGAATAATCTTCCTCTTACCTTAAGAGACAATAAGGAAAGTAAGCTCCTTTTTAAGCTTTTCATCCACCACCCACAAGAAAAACCTAAGATAGTCAACTCACCAAATCAACGATTAAAACTTGAAAAGAGGGGTCCTTGATCACAATGGTGACCAAGGACCACGAAAATAAGGAGAAAAAGAGAAGAAAATTTTACCTCAAAGCTTCAAGCTTTGGAGCTAGACAGTAAATGGCGAAAATGGAAGAGTCAAGAGGTGTCCAACAAGGAAGAAAGCTTCAAGATGATAAGGAGAAACAATAGTCTAAGTTAGCTTGAGCAATAAAGTTTGAAGGCTCAATAATGGTGGTGTGCAAAAAGTGGGAGAAGAGAGAAAGAGAGAAATGTGCGTGAGGGAGAGAAGGAGAAATGAAATGTGAATAGGAGAATTGAAATAAAATGATAGCTTGCAATCTTTTGTTTTCCTTCCCTTCAGCCGTGCAGCCCAATTGAGAGGAGAGAGTGTGTGGTGGTTGATAGGAAACTTCTTAGAAGTTTCCCTTGAAGTTTCCTTGAGAAGCTTTGCACGTTTCTCGATAAAGTGAAGTGTGAGATCACTTAGATGGTGTCATAAAAGTAACTAGATAGAAATAATCTACTAGAGCTATTACTCAGTGGACAAAAGTTATAGTTAGCAGAAATAATATTTTGTTGTCTCTCAGATAATAAAATGTTCTGTGATTTTATTTATCAGATAAAATCTCATAAAACGAAAACTTCATAAACTGTGTCCAATCTCAACTTTGAACATAAACATTCAAATGGATTTCTCTAAGTTCCCATTCATTTACCATGCATAGATTAAGTTCACAACAGACCAACTCAACCATTAAATATAGTAACCAAGCAAGAAAATAACATAATTTTCTCAAAAACTCACTTTCCATCCATGAACCAAACATGAAGAAAAGATGAAGTTATAGGGAAATGAAGCTCATAAACACAACCACCCCTACCTCTTGTAGTGCAGCTGATCTTCACACTGTGGCCTTGCCTTTGATCCTCCTTTTTTCATCTTCTTCTTCCTTCTTCTTTCTCTTTTCCCCTTCTTTCTATCCTCTGTTTTCCTCCTTTTCTATTGTTGTTGGTGTGAACATGAGAGAATGAGTGAAACAAGTATAAAAGGAGGAAAAATAATCAAGAAAGTCAAGCGAAAAGAAGCTGCTAGAACGTTAAGTCACAAAGTGACTTAAATATCTAACTGGAACATTATAACTATTAAGAACACTTAGATTTAACCAAATTAAGTTTCCTAACTTTCAACAATTTTAGAATAAATACTAAGATTTATCTAAATTATTATTTTATCATTTACATAAGTTTCCATATCTACTACAAGGAAATTCGGCATTAAAGCATACAACTAGTGTACTTAAAAATACTAAACTGACTCAATTTATCTTGAAACTTTAACTACATCTCAACTTATGCATTTGTGAGTTAGAAATAAATTATCCATATTTATTTCCCTCATATGAGTAATTTATGTTATTATCTGAGTCATTTTAAGCTACTTTTTACCTTCTGTATTACAGCAAAGTATATAAAACTAACTCAGTTTATCACGAAATTACACATATATGTCAAGCAAGTAATATGCTACCTTAGTAACCATATACAAGTCTAACATGTCTAAAAAGAGGATGTTACATTCTCTATGTCATTCCTTTTATGTATTCACCACTCTTAGAGAACTTGGACTACTTCAAATTTTTCCAACCTTAAGTAGCATAGATGTATTTCACTTCAGTGCATGCTTGAGCTAATAGTCACCCTGTAACATCCTAATATAGGTAATCTAGTATATCTAACATATACTTGGATAAGCAATATTAGTCATGCTACATCTAACTTAAACATCAAACTAACCTATAACATTTAAACAAATAATTATGGAGAGCCTAGCAGAAACTAAAAGTTATATATACATCATTGCCTCGAAAAGGCACACTATAATATATAAACTTTTTATACAAACTCAAAGCAGTGTAAATAAATACAAGCTTTATCTACTGAGCATTAAAATAACTCTAGTCTTCATAGCAACACACGGGGTGAAAATTCACAAATCTCAGTATAAGTATTCCAACACTAGAGTTTAATCATTCACAATGAGTAAACTAAACTATTATATAAGATTATGCTTACAACAGATAAACGAGCCATTGCTCAACACCATCAAAATATAGATACCAACTCTATGTAACATTCACAAGGCAAGCTATAATCTTAACTCACATAAATAACAATCAATGATATCAAATAACCGCCCATACAAGCTTATGCGTACACGATGTCCTAATAAATTGATGATGTAATGCTAATGCAGATTTTAGTTTTAGAAAGCACATGATACTTGCTTACTTCCTAGGAACTCTATATCCTTATATATGCTGGGTAGAATTGGCAAAAGAGCCTTGAGACTACCTGCTAATAAGTGGATTCATTCCCCTCACCACATGTAAGAGTACTATTACGACCTCAATACCGGTAACCCTAACCTTGATAGCATTGCACGCTATAAAAGGTTACAATACATAGGAAATAGTAAATAGCAAGTTTGAAAATCAAATTTGCAAAGTTATTAGCAAAAAACATACATACACATCACAAGGTCACCTAACCAAGCGAAAGACAACACTAGTAACATAGGACTTCACCTCAACTTATCACATAAGCAATAAAATTTTTTTCACTAGTTTTCTCATATCTAGCACCTTACCCCATCACTTCGCAAGTGATCTCTAGGTAACCTCAAGTTGCTCAAGGTTCTAGATACTACCTTATAGTATTCCACAACCCTAGGATGCTCAAGGTTCTACTAACTCCTATCACAAGGTTCACCCCAACCAAGTGGAAAAGGCTATAACTAGAAAACATATACTCTTGGCTCAACTCTATCACATAAAGGAACCAACTCATGTTTTTAGCAAACACCAAGCTTAACCTTGAAAAACAAGGAAGCACTTGCTGACTATGTATCTTATGATCAACTTTAACTATAAAGGAGCAACCTATGCATATAGATAGGTATACCATACCAAACACACCCAAACTAGCTGTTTCTAGTACACATTGTCCTTACTTCTCAAAAGATACCAAAAGCAACCTCATGTTGATTACGGTTCCTAAATTTGAATTGAGGATGCAAATTGTGTTGCAGGACATAACTATAGTTGTTCCTGAGAACCATCCAATTCACCTTCATAGATATGGTTTCTACAACATTACAAAGTGGTTTGGAAATTTCAACCCCACCGTCTTAGCCCCTCCTTGAAAGCACCGACGTCACCCAATGCACCGCCTGCTACATTCTTCCATTTTGTTGTAGTTGTGCAGTAGTGGCAGACACATGGTAGTTTCCTATGTCTTTAATGGTGGGGTACGACAGAGAAGGAGAAGTCCCAGTCTGGTGAGCTAAAGGTCACGATTCTGGTGTCAGGGTCTCTCTACAAGTCATGACATCACTGTCGTAGAACTTGGCTACCGTTCTGGTGTCGCAGTGTCACTGTGAGCTGCATTGTCACTGTCGTAAAGCTTGGTTTCTGCCATTAGTGGCGGATCCATCCTGTGAGGAAGAAGAAGGAATGCGCAAGGGCCGTAGGCATCACTCAAACGCACACGACTCCCCTAGCCACGGATGGCAGTGGCAGCCTCCTTGCTGCACTTGATGCCGAGACCCACACAGCCGCCAACGATGATGAAGACCTCTAACTGGTTGTTTAATCCTCTTAGAGTTCCTTTTTGCTATTCTTGACAAGAAAGTTAAATGCGCAAGGGTACACATCCATTGATTTGTGAGGGCTGCCGCCGACGATGATCTCAAGCAGAATTCATCAAAACTGGGTGCAGGAGAGCTACACATTCTTGCAGTTGATGGCCCTTTATACTAACTATGTCGATTGGATTCCACTCATGGCTTGCTAAAACCTTTACGTTAGGGTCTTTATCCAATGTTTCCCTCGTGTGGTTAATCAAAGAAACATCGATGCCTTACACGTGTTGGAATCCACGTTGACCTTGGGGAGAGGTTCACTGGTAGTGCTGTCTACATCAGAATAATGTCTCACATTTCACTGTTCTCCTCGCCTCTCCCCCATCCATCTCCACTATTTAGTGTGAAGGACAGCAACTATCATTTGTGGCAGGTTCCATGCTCATGACGATGTGGTTTATGCTATCAAAAGTTATGGATAGGACACCAACGACCAATTATCTTTAGAGTTCACCAATGGGTAATTATCTTTGGAATTGTTTTCTTGAGAGAATAACGATACGAGATGTCTTGGATCAGCCTCTTTGCAAGCTAGCATCAATTTCCATTCAATGATGTTCAAAGGCGTCCCTCCCACTGCCATATTAAGTGGTGAAGTTCTATACTTGTTGATTTAAAAATATATGGTATTTATGCTTGTTAATGGAAGATCATCACGTTGGTGAAAGTCAAGGCCCTCATCCATTACGCCATAACATCTAAGCCAGCATCTCGGGCGTGACTTCGATTCTACAAGTTCTTTGTCCTGACATAACCCACAAGGTTACCACACCTTGGCGAGGTTCAAGGAATACAAGGTTCAAAGAGGATAAGTTATTCTAACATCAATAGATGATGGTCAAATAGGGGAATCCACTTGACCACCCTCTGGGGTAAGTAGCACATTCAAGGGTCTTGATCCGTGCCCGTGTGAGCTGCACTTTAGACGGTCAGTCAAGGAGCCACTAATGGGATCAAGGAGTGCCTTAAATTCTAGGTTAAAAGGGTAACCCACCAAACCTTTCTCAGTGGGTTGGTCGCGACTCAAAAAACCTCAACACTTGGATAAAACCATCATATGGTTATTAGCAGCATGCATAGTAAAATCCATGCATCAGCCATTACGGTACCCACCGAGAGTTGTCTTACATTAAACAAGTTGTGCAGTAGAAAAATCTTAAAACTTGGGAAAATTCTTGCACTGAACCATAGGCACGAAAGACCCTAGCAAGGACCACTTAAAACCAAAGTCCTAAGAGGGATCCTAAATGTCCAAATAGTAGGTGACGGACCCCGGACACAGTTTCTTTTATGCCTAAGTCCTAAGAGAGATCCTAAATGCCCAAATAGTTGGTGACGGATCCTAGACATGGTTTCTTTTATGCCTAAGTCCTAATTGGGATTCTAAGTGCCAAAATGATTTTTGGTGTAGGACCTCGAACAAGGCCTCATTTTTAAATTATGCCTATGTCCGGATTGTCGTATGTTCGATGAGAAGAGCATAGGATCCCGGACCAAGGTTTTAAATTATACCTAAGCCAAAAAGGATTCTAAATGCCCCGGGCAAGGTTTTAAACTATACCTAAGCTAGGTGGGATCCCAACAAATCATTATGGTTAGTCAAGGACCCCGGGTAAGGTTTAATAATAATTATACCTAAGGCAGAAGGGATCTTATATGCTAATTTTTCTTAGACATTAAACCCTGAGCTAAGGTGTTATTTTTGCCTAAATCCAAGATTCTGAATACTCGATATTATGAGCCTTGGAATATGGATTAATGTGTTATATTTGCCTAAATTTAAAGATTCTGAATGCTCGATATTATGAGCCTTGGATTATGGATTAAGGTGTTATTTATGCCTAAGTCTTAAATTCCAAAATGCTTGGTTATGATAGGCATTGGACCAAGGACTAAGGGGTCATTTTACCTAAGTCAATTGGAATGTTATGCACTCGATATTATGGGTGTGGGATCTCGAACCATGGTTTTCCATAAGGAAACAATTTCCTAAGTTCGTAAAATGGTTGTGAAAAGCAACACAACGAGCGTTGGACCTAGTACGGACCATGGAAAAAGAAGTAAACATGGCAACAATTCTGGCTCATTCTACGGACTTTGGCTACATCTTCGAATGTCCACTTATGGCTAATTAACACATGGACCATGTCTGGACTACGACGCGTCCACAAGTGTCATAAGTAAACACCTCCAGATTAGAACTCATAACCCTATGGAAAGCACGGACCACGGCTTCAAGTAAAGCACAGATTCCGTTATCCGGGGACACTGAGACTTGCTACTTCACTATACTGGCCAAGCGCCAAGTTAGAGGCAACAGTTCTAGACTGTAATCCAGGATCCTGTCCCATTGGTCAACCTGGCACGCATCTGACTTGAATTCATCGTTGACACCCCGGCAGGAATTCACTCATGATATACAACTGAGATCCCCCGAACTGCACATAGGGGTAACATATGACTTACCTCAGAGGGCGAAATTATAACATAAGCAAAGCGATCCGACTCAGACCTCAGCCTTACACGTAAACCCTGGAGGAATACTATGACATATCGTAGACCTCGGCCCTTTCGAAAACATCGTGAGATCTGGCGTTAACTCTGACTTGGATCCATTTGTTCACTGCGTGTCGTGTGCTCCTACCAAACATGGGCACCTTGACACTTAGCTATCCCATCTAAGCACCAAGCTGGGGACAACTGTTTTGGACTAGGATTTTGGGATATCAGTACTGGAGCAATCCGGCCCCACTAGAATAATACCCAGATATTACTATGCGCTATCTTGATAAGCATATCAGCCTATTTATGAGGCATAAATCTCTTAAGTATCCTTGATGGATATGAAAACTAATTATATCCCACATAAATAAGAAAATTAGTTAAAAGGGATCACAATCCTTAATGGATTCTAATCCTAAATAACTGTATTTAATACAAATTACACTCATCCTAAGATGCTTTTATAAATATCATGTCAGGTCTCAAAGGTAGGCATCTCCTCTAATATACAGATTGTCCTCATTGTGCATGGTCTAACTTGAGCATCGAAGTGTCTTTTACAGGTACCCACCCCCTCGCACCACCGCTGCCGCTGCTGTGCTATAGAGGAGTTCACTGTAATGTGCCTATTTTCGATTCCTCTCTGAATTTACTTAAGAACATAAACCAAGAAAATTTGCTTAGCATATTGATTTTAAAGAAGATGAAGATGCAATATTTTATATATTTTATGAAAGATGTTACTGCTATGTTTCTAAATAAATAGAAGAACGATAGTGGTGTCTAATATACACCCTCTAAAAGAAGGTGTATGGCACACCACCCAATCCAAGCCATTGATTTATTTATAAAATAAATCAACGGCTTGGCAGGTTTCCTTGTTTTTGTTTTCTTTTTTTTCAAGTTTTTTTTAAGTTTTATATTTTTTTTACATATTACTACCACCACTGTCGTCAGTTGGTAGGCCACTGTACGCTGCTTACCCGTCACCTCTAGTTTTTTTAAGTTGTATAATTGTATAAATATTATCAGTTAAAATTATAAGATTTTTTAACAAATACTGTTGCAGTTTTAGGAAAATCGGTCAACTCCAATTTTTTTTAGGTTGTATAACTGTATAAATAATATCAGTTAAAATTTATAAGATTTTTCAACAAACACAGTTATAGTTTTAGGAAAAAAATTTCAGTATGCATAGTTATTTATGAAAAAATATAAAGACTGATATAACTTTAACTAGTATTATCGACATAGTTGTGTAATTTTAAAAAATTGAACAAGATGTCGATCGGAGGTGGGGTGACTACCGTGTGGCCGACGATGGTGGCCAGCGATGATGGTCAAGCCGGCAATGGTGGCTGAAAAAAAATTGTAAAAAAAAAAGAAGCAACCTGTTAAAAAAAGACCTGCAACAGCAGGTAAAATGTAGGGTGTATAGTACACCCAAACTTAGTAGGGTGCACCATAGCACCTGCCTATTGAAGACGAATGAAAAAGTAAGAGATGCAAGACCTACACACAAAAAGCAAGGAAGCTGGACTCCTATGTAATGAAGCCCAATATAATCTAGCAAAATAACCTAATGAAGACTCAAGTGGCGATGAAGGAAAAATTATAAAAAGGAGCTGCAATGCATGTCGCCGGGGTTCTCCAAATTGAAGAGAATTGACACACGCGTAACGAGGTAGCAAAAAGAATTAGAAGAGAGAAGAGAAAAAGAAGAACGCTCAACGACAAAGCTGTGTAGCCGAGATGGAGTTTATGAATTTTCCTTCCTCTTTGTGTTTGATATTTTTATTATGAGTAGTTAATTTTATTTTTTAGGATTAAGATGAAATTCTAATTTTTGTTTTAGATTATTTAACTTTGTTTTGGAATTTTTTTTCTATAATTGCACAATATTAATCTTTAATTGTTATTTAATTTAATTTTTATTAATTGTCTTGTAATCAATTAGTAAATTTAAATTGATATCTTTTAATCACATGTCTAACTCTTATAGTCTTAGGTGTGGGTTGTACAATAGTATTCAATGCTTTTGTGATCTAAGAATTGAATAGTTCATGCTATGTTAAATGGTTTATGTCATAATTTGAATAGGTCATGTTATTTTAGATGAATTATGTTATTAATTAGATTTCAATAATCTTTAATAGTGATCAAAGTTTGTAGCCATAGACATTCCATAGAACAAGATTGATTCTCATTCAAGTTAAATTCACCTTTGCATGATTAGTGGTGGAATCGAGGTCCTAGAATTGTTCATTAATTGATCTTGCATTTTAATTTGAGTCATTTTATTTAGATTTATTATTTAATTTTAATTTTAATTTAGCACGTAATTTATATTTTCAGTTTAATTAAAAAATAAAAATCTATTTTCTTTTTCCTTTAAATTAATTTAAGTATATATTATATTTTAGTTAATCCTGTCACTCCCTATAGGTACGACACCCTTATATTTGCTAAATATTACATTGATCTTATGCACTTGCAAGTAAAGGGTAATTTTATCATTTGAAAATCTCTATCACTTAATCTAGTTGAGTCTTAATTGAGTAATTGAGCCCAATGAGACTATATGAGACCTTTAGGAAATTTTAAATTATGGATTTAGTATATATTTTACTTAATTGAGCTCATAATGAATTAGTTAACTAAATTGAGTGCTTGAATTTGACTTAAAAAGCCAAGTGGTACAGATAGTATAAGGAAACCTGTTTTTATGATGAGAAGATAATTTAATTTCCTATGGCTAAGGTTAACCATAGGAAGAATTAGTTTGATATATTGAAATTGACTCATAACTGAGTGGTTAGATGTCTGATAACTTGGATAAGCCATTTTATGCATTGCTAATATATATTTGCAAGTGAATAATGAGAAATGTGTTTGTGATTGATGGTTGTTAAGTTGATTCTCTAAAAATATGATGTTGATTATAATCTTATTCTCTAGGAATATTGAATTATTCTGTTGATTGGCATGGCTCATTTTGGCGTACACTAAGAATTTTGGATAATTGCCTAGAGGGCATAAGCAATTGAGCATGCACAGAGAATAAAGATATGAAAAATAAATGGGAAACTAAGTGCTCAAATTATGTGGATGTGATCCTCTCAGAGGGATGGTCCTATTGATGCTATTCCCACCCACGAGCGAGGCTATGGTATTAGGGGATAGAGCTATGTGACGAAGCATTGTCATGTATAGGATGAGTACTCATCCTGATGAGCAGTCTATCACCAACTGAATGTAGGTTGAGCAAAGACTCCCTACTTATTGATAAAGGACTGAGTCCTTGGGAATGAGCATAACCGGCTAGGAAAAGAAAAGAAAATTGGCACGAGAGGGACTGAACCCTACCTATTGAGCATTGTAAAAAGAAATTAAAATAAAGATAACATTTCATGGCATTTAAAGAATTCATGCATTGCATTGGCATGACATTCATTGATGATTTGGATAATATGATTTGTTATATGTACATTTATATTGTCGTCTGTGTATATACTAGTGATTCTGTGATTTTGTTGGCTGATATATTATGTCTTTATATGATTTTTGTGATTATGCATTGACATACTAAAATCAATTTATAATAAAGGTTAGTTGTTCAAAAGAACATTTGCCTCGGGGATAATTAAAGAGTTTTGGTTTCCGCCACGAAGTAGTATTTGTTATTATTGCTGTAAAAATATTTGTGAAAACTCCAAAGTAGCTAGAATCATCATGATGACACTTGAATATAGAACTACAAGGAATTCTTAGAATTCTCACCTCGTGTGCATTTCCATGGTATTCCAGCACCTAACACTACAACAGACCGAGTAAGATACCGCTCTTGACCATCTATTGGGAGCTCAGAAAGAGTAATTGGTATTATGCCCTAACTAGTAACACATATATTCTCTACATAAATGTTATAATTTATATGAGTTACACGCCTGGAGTCATAATTCTCTTTCTCGGATATTTAACAGAGCATGGAGCTGTAGGAATGACTTTTTGGAGATAGGCATTAGCCTATGTGGTTTCTTTTAGCAGTTTTATTGAGCCACATCTTAGTTTGATTATATTTATATATTTTACATACTTATCCATACAGTAGATGTAACACCCCTCGATTTAATAACCATGGCACAATCGTCATTATGTCACGGTCACTAAATTTCGACGTGTTACGATTGTCAAACAACAAATTTACCAAAAATATTAATCATTTCGCATTGGAGGAAAATAGGAGCCACGAATGAATAGTTACATACACAACCAGTTAAAATATGAATTATAAGATGTACTCAATTTACAACATTTAAGACTGGATAATCACCTTAAAATATATATATACCCAAAATACACTTTATACAGGTAATGTAAAATAAAATATAAACTACCCATAACATATCCACAACTAAAGAGTTGGGCACTCCCTCGGATCCTGAATGCGTAAGGCAACCCCGGGCACACCGGTGTAGGGAGAAATATAGGATAAGGTCTTCAATTTCAGTCCTCTTCATGGTCCAAATCAGATCCCTGATAAATCGCATACGCTTGTCGGTCCAGTCGACTCGCCAAGCCTTGGCACCTTCGTTGAATTCAATTATGACGAAACTAATAGAATCCCTTCAAGTTGTCCTTACCGAACGCAGAAGATCAAACCATAGCGAAATCTAAGAGATTTGACCTCGCCCCCTTTACAGACTTTAACCAAAAACCACACAGGATAGCAACAAATACATAAAAGAGGTAAGACATTCTACTTTCATTACCTATTATGGCAGCAAAGAAACATAACACGAATGACGAAGTCATTCCATACATACAGATATCACAAATATGTTCAAGTTATCAATTGCATAGATATTTTTGGAAAACATATTCCACGATAATATAATTTTCAACAGCACTATAACAACAACTATTCACTATAGATATATAATAAGTATTTATGTTTCCACAATATATATGTTAACCATGCCCATGATAATATGTGGACTAACCATGCATATGCACAATGCGTATGTTGACCATCCTTATATACAATGTACTTATTTCTTACTCCATGGAGCTAACTCAAGGTTTTTCAGAGATGAACGCCCCAAAAGATCTGTCCCCACCTCAAAAGACAGTCTACACCGGGCCATGGAAAGCAATATTGCCTTGTCGGGCTGCCAGTGCGTTGCAACAGTGTTCATGGTCAGGGGTATATATATAAGGTGATAACTTGATCACAAGTGAAACACCGCGCCCTGACGTCCCCCTAGGTCTATTCAAGACCCCACAATCTTGTAAGTCCTCGTCCACTCCTAGGCATAATACGCCATAACTGTATAATGCACAAATGCATATTCTATGGGATTCAACCCTCCATTGTACCATTCCCAACGGTATTGAAGCAACCGTCCATATAATTGTTCAATACCATTTTCATCAGTGATATTATATAATCGCCCATATGACTATATAGTATCACTATTAACTGGGTTTCCTTTGATAACCAGTCCTTCCTGACTAAATCGTCTACTTGATGGTTCTGGTTATAAAAGCAAACCACATCTGACTAAATAGTCTACCTGAGGTTTCTTGGTCCGGTACTTCGGTTCCATAATCACAATGTCGATGCATGCTTCAACCATGCTCAATGCATATGGATTCAATGCATACATATATATATACATATATATAGATTCACAATGATAGCGTAACTTATCCAAATTCACACGCCACTATGAATCAATACCAAAATCTCACAGGTGAACACATACTATTCAAAGTTACTATCAAAGTTATGCTTTAATTCCATTATGTTCTCACGTTAACTCTTCTTAGAATATTTAGTTTAAGTTCCTCACAGCCCTTCTCACACTCTTGTTCTTCCTTTATTCCAAAAATTGCTCTAAACTATAAGGCAAAGTATCATTCTTGGTTCTTTAAAATTTATGAATCTCAAAGTACAATTAAAATTTTTAATTTCCTAATCCTTGCATCCTATTACCATTAATTAAATCACTAGGTTGTTGGTGATAAATGTTTAATTTTGGATTCGACGGAGAAAATGCCTCTAGTGTACAAATGTGTGGCTACCTTTCGATGAAAAATAATATGACAGAATGATGAAAGATGTCAGCCATAATGTGATTTGGTGACGAAAATGGGTAAGTTTCAATTTAACAGAATCAACGTTGATAAGAAAAACATTATTTGACAAGAATGGCTAAAAGTTGAGTTCTGTCGAATGAAGATCAGTTTTGTCGAAGGATGCATAATGCTGTCGAATATGCTAGAAGGTCAGTTCTATCGAATGATGTATAAAGCTGTCGAATATACTAGAAGATCAGTTCTGTCGAATGATGTATAAAGTTGTCGAATATACTAGAAGATCAGCAGAAATCCTAATTCGATGGATGGGTGTTGACGTTGGAGAAATCTTCCAAGTGTTGATCCAACGAAAGTACTAAATGGTCAGAAATTCTAATTCAACGGATATTGATATTGGAGAAGTTTCTCTTGTGTTGAACCGACGAAAGTGCTAAATCGTTAGAAGTTCTAATTCGACAGATATTGACATTGGAGAAGTTTCTCGTGTTGAACCGACGAAAGTGCTAAATGGTTAGAAGTTGGTTTTGTCAAAATTGGGCAAGGTACTAGTGTCGAATATGTGATACACAACTGCCATATACGTGTCTAATTTTTAGGAGTCAGTTATTTTCATAGTTTACTTATAAATATAAGGATTCATGATGTACAAAGGGTTGGATACTTGATTAATTATGAATTCCAATTGTTACAATTGTTCACAAAGAACCCCAAATTTTGGGCCTCAAAATCGTGGCCACCCAAGGGAAAATCCGACATCAATTTCTTCCATTTCATGCATTCTAATCCAATCCAATATATTAATATACACAAACAAACAATCTAAAAGCATAAACATATTACAAACAACATGCAAACATACCAATCATGCAAACAAAGAATAACCCTCAATAGGGTTTTCTCACAATCAATCACAAACAAAGAGTTTATCACTACCAAAATAGGTTGAAGAGAATAATCTTCCTCTTACCTTAGTGAAGAACAAGGAAAGCAAGCTCCTTTTGTCCTTGAAATTTCGTGCTTCTCTCCACCACAAGATCCTTGGGTGTTCAAATCCATAAAAATCAAGATCAAAGAGTGGAAATGGCACCCATAGTCACCAATGTGACCATGGACCACGAAAATGGAGATAAAAGGAGAAGAAAGTTGAGAGCTTTACCTTAAAGCTTGAAGCTTTGGTGTTGGGCTGCCAACCATGAAAATGGAGGAGCCAAGGTGAGTTCCACAAAGAAGAAAGCTTGAGGATGGAGAGGAAAGACAATGGCTTAGGTTAGCTTGAGCAAGGAAAGCTTGAAAGCTTAACAATGGAGTGTATGAATGGGGGAGAAGAGAGGAAGAGAGTGAGGAAGGGAGAAAGAGCAGCGTGAATGAGAGAAAATGGGAGGGAATAATTCTGATATTCCCCTAAAACCATGCTGCAACATAAGAGAGGGAGGAGAGAGAAAAGTGGGTGGGGAGGAAGCTTCCTAGAAGCTTCCTTGAGAAGCTTCGCACGCTTCTTGATAAAGTGAAGTGTGTGGTCACTTAAATGATGTCATAAAAATAATTAGATAGAAATAATCTACTAGAATTATTTCTCAGTGGATAAAATTTTATAGTTAGCATAATAATATTTTATTATTCCACAGATAATAAAATATACTGCGATTTTATTTATCAGATAAAATCTCGTAAAATGTAAACTTCGTAAACTGTGTCCAGCCTCGGGTTTAGTAAGATCCCCCATCGACGTTTCTACAGTTTAAAGTTTACCAGTCTCAGGGAAAATATTTCATTTTCCCGACTCCGCTCAGTGGGCACGCAAAACAAAGAATATATTAAAATATTAAACATTTTCAAAAAATTCCACAAAAATCATCAAAAATCACAAATATTGGAAAATAACTATTTATCATGAAACAATCAACTTCCGGAGTGTTACACTAACACTGCTCAGTATGCACGCTAAACGAGAATTATATTAAAATATTCAACATTTTCAAAAAAATCTAAAAAAATTCTCATTAATCATATATATTATAAAACGATTATTTATAATGAAATAAGTGAATTTTTCGGATGTTACAACTCTCCCCTTCTAAAAAGGAATTTCATCCTCAAAATTCATCAAATCTTAGAACAAACGCGACTATGTTCCCTTCATCTTGTCTTCTAGTTTTTGGGTTGTATCTTCAACTGCATCAATCCAAATCACCGGCACTGAGGTTTCTTCCTTTCATTGAGTATTTTATATTAACGGGTAAAAATGTGTTGACATCGTAGGCCGATTAATAAGAGATTCTACGCTCCTTGAGTCTTTCGCCATTCCAACAGCTAACTCCCCAAACAACTATACATTGCTGAGTGGCTCTATTGAACTTATTCTCCTTGCTCACTGATGCACAATTTTTAATTGTTGCATTGCAAACCCAAGTGCAGGTTGTCTCAAGTAATAAATTTCTCGGTGAGTCCGAGGTCGATCCACAGGGAATTGATGAAGATTAATTATGGTGAGGTAAATATTTTGTTGCTACAGTAAAAATTATTTACTTGGGTAAAATGATTCATTCTTGGTAAATAAAGTAAAAGCAAGATTAATTCCTTTTATAATTCAATTAGAATCCTCACAACATGGAGGTTCCAATCGGAAAATACAACGTTAAAAGTCCATTAAAATGATATACGTAATTATACTATGATTCCTTTAATCATTTATTAACACAACTACCACCACTTGTAAATGGGTTAAAGCATTCACTGTACCAATATTTTGTCTACAATAAATCAAGAACTCCTATTTACAAGGATGGAGTATTCCCGTCTGTCACTCGGGATTTTAAATTATCAGAATCAAAATATAATACGTATAAAGAATACTAGAAAAATAAATCATTAAAGCACAAGAGAGGAATAAATCTAACCTTATTTTATTATCAAGAGCTTCACACTTTGACCCAAGTAGACTGGAACTTATTTACACATAAACTAGAAAAGAGAAAAAGAGAAAAAGAGAGAGAAAAGAAATTGGAGGGAGACTGAGGAGAGAAGCAGAGCCTCTCCAGCAGCGTCTCTCCTCCAAATTCCGAATCTCCAAAATGTGCCTCTGAATGTGAATTGCGTTGGCTTTTATAGGCAATTTCAGGTTACCGTGCAATGCACAGTAACTGGAATTATTTAAACAAAAACGTCATGCATGACATCTCTCTTTTCTTTTTTTTTATTATTTTTAAATAATAATTGAGTAAATACACAGCCGTGTGTCCAGTCATTTCTACATTTTTGAGAGAAGTGGTCTTCATGAAAGTTGTAGGCCTGAATATTTGCTTTAAAATGGCTTTAGTTTCAATCCAAAATCATGCCTAGAACTCAAGATATGGTCCAATTACTGCACAGTGTTTTAGGCCCGATTTCAGCACCTCTATTTTGACTTCAAAGCTCAATATCACCTCCAAGGAGTCTGATTCTGGAAAAATGTTCAACATGAAAGTTGTAGAAACTTGTCTTAACTTTCCTACAAGACCAAAATCACATCAATCAGATTTTTACAACTCAAGTTATAGCCAGTTTACTAAACATTGCCAAAGAGATTATTACAGTTAATTTATGCAATAATTTATTTAATTGTCTAATTTGGCTCAAAATCATAAAATGTGTCAAAACCAACTTAATTAAGCCTAATTGAACCTTAAAAAGCCTAGTGAGAGGATTATAAAATGTATAAAATACAGTGTTATCAAATTCCCCCACACTTAACTTTTGCACTCCTGGGCAAAACATAAAAGACAAAGACCAAAGAAAAAAAATGACACAGACTCAAAAACTAAAAACTAGAAGGATTCAATGACACAAGAAGAGCAACTAGACATTCAAGGGTTAAAACATTCATGAGGTAACATGTCTTCACATCTCAAACCATCAAGCAAAGAAACTTCAGTTGAAAAGAATGAATCAAGAATGATAGATCCTCACAGAATTTACTCTCAATCTCTCAAGTGTTTAAAAAGGTTAGTATTTCACTCTATTCAACTCATGAATAATTGCACTACCATAAGCTTGCTTATCTTCTACTTTTCCGCTACTCAAAAACAACATATATACACAAATCATGAGGACTTTATTCAAGGTTATAATGTGGTCAAGGTAAATGTGGAAGTAATATAGATATGTCAAGTTAAATGCCAAAGAGAATAAAAGAGCATTATGATATTGTTAGAATGGAGAATATGTTTGAGAACATTCAGTCTAAATTTCTCAAGAATTTCTTAGTTCTTCCTCATACAGGACAATGACCAATGTCTGACTAATGTTTTGTTGAAGATCAATTGGTAAGTTGAATTCATTGTTAGGCTTGAACATTCTCCTTATATTCCTGTTATTTCCAATCGTCCACCCTCATTTTAGGTATGAATATATCACATGGTGCATTCTTTTGATTGTAGCAATAATCAGCTCTCTTTTTTTTTTTATATAGACACATTTTTTCCTCTTTTTTTTTTCCTTTTTTATATAACCAATCTGCACATGCACCCCCACACTTGTTCCAGAATTCATCAAATAACAAAGTCAATGCTATCTTATTCCCTAAGGTTAGGTTAGAACATGGTTTTTCATTTAAGGTACGTAATGAGTGAGAAACAAAGAATGGTCAAATAAGTTCAAAGGGGTTAAGCAAAGGAAAATATGTAAGGTTAGCTATTTGGTCAAAGTAGTTAATTCAAAAAAATTTGCCTCAATCATGTTTATGTATGCATGTGAAAATGTAGCTTCAAAAAAAATCAAAGCAAGTTCTAGAGTAACAATTCCATGAGAAAAAATCACTCAAGAAAGAAGAGAATGGTACAGATGTTCAATCCATTCATTTATAGGCTCAAAATCTCACAAGGTATATATCCATCATTCTTAATCCACAAAAATTTCAACATTCATAACCAAGCATGTGATGTTTAAGAAAGAAGACAATTTACTCAATCATGCAAATTTTCCTGAATTTGAATTGCTACTTCCACAC
Source organism: Ormosia semicastrata (assembly GCA_029884595.1). Lineage (NCBI taxonomy): Eukaryota > Viridiplantae > Streptophyta > Magnoliopsida > Fabales > Fabaceae > Ormosia > Ormosia semicastrata. The sequence goes on along the minus strand of JAQQTO010000061.1, from coordinate 65,885,355 downwards.
AAACAAGGTATCTACCCCAATCTAGATGCGTCTCAAGAGTAAAATTACAATCACAGCAAAATTTACTCCTTACTCTGCCATCCTTAATTGGTTTAGGTTAGAAAATTACTGACAAACATATACACACAACAAACATAAACACAATTTCAATTTTTTTTAAGCATTTTTTTACACAACTCTACACACGACAAAAAGAAACACACTTACTATTATATATATATATTTTTTTACCTATCCTGCTCTCTAACTAGATCACAACATTGTCCTCAATGTTAAAAAATAGAAAGGAAAAAGATAGAAGATAGTACCTGTTACCACAATTACTGAAAAGAGTAACTTCACACAAATATAAACAGAAACAAAATACGACCAAAGATTGAAATTATTTATACAGATGGAGTGTCTTGACTGGCTTCCTTTTCTCACTGCTTCACACAACATTTCCTTCGGACCACTTCTAGCCGAGGCCACTCTTTGGATCGTGGGTCATCATAAGAAGAAGAAATACAAGAAAATATATACATGTAGTTGTGATTGTGGCTCACATCTTCCTCTGGTTTTACGTCCAGTAACGGCTTCAACGCCTTCTATGAGTCGAGGATAGGCTTCCCATCCAATTTTCTTATAAATTGGCAAACAGGGTCTTTTTGAGTCAGATTCCCAAGACTGTAACGCGCTTACTTGCCTTTGAAGAGATTCCACAAATTAATAAATCCACACTGCACAAATTCACTAGAATGCATCTCAAGAGTCAAAAAGATTTCACCTAATGACTCCTTACTCAGGCCATTCTTTAATGAAAAATATTTTATCTTTTTTTTAATTTGCGGAAACCATCCACAAAGAACAACTTCGCTTGTCACAAGAAAAATTGATAATATTAACAAATCAAACCATAAAATTGAAAATTAAAAATTCATTAAGAAAAATGATCATTGATAGGTGCGATTTCAAAAGGTGAGCCTATTGTAAGTATGGACAAATCAACAACAAAATTTTAGGCTCATTTTGAATTCTTGAAGCAACAAAATCCACCGTATCAACCTAGATTTACAAAAACTTGTTGAGAAAATTGACACGTGACCAAATTGTCAAAATAAAGTTGACTATTTAAAAAGAAAATAAAAAAAAACAAACACTAAGACACACGAAATTAAGAAGAAAAAGAGAAAATAAAGTTTTTTTTTGTATTATTTTTTTTTGTTTTTTTTTAAATGAAAACACATGAAATTAGAAAACTAGGGATCAGACTTCACTTGATTCAATAATCTATCATAGACAATAGAGTAGCTTTGGGACCTTCCTTCTAATCAATTTCTAATCATTCAATTTGATGGGGAGAATCAGTAATTTAAAAACATTTAAAGACATGACTTTTACTCTATGGATTCTCATGGAAAAATACCACAGTTCTCCCACACAATCTATAACCTCCATTCCTAGATGATTATAAATCATGGCACTTTATTATTTATGGTCTAGGTCATATGCAAACATTTTGGGTTACACAGATACCCACTAGATCAATTTATGAGTGGTCAATTCATAAAAGCATTATGAACCATAATAAGCACTCAAATTGAATAGAAAAGAGTTAATTAGAATTCCAATCTTAATACATGTCAATTGAATCAAGTTACGACTTCACCCTAAAAACACACAAATTTAATTACACATAACAAAATAGAAAAAGAAATAGAAAAAAAATAAAAAAATATTTACAAAGGTGTGGAATAAACTAACCACCAAACAAATATTTACAAAGGTGTGGAATAAACCAACCACCAAATAAAAAAAAAAAACAAAGATGGGGTAATAAACCAACCACCAAATAAAAAAATAACAAAGGTGGGGTAATAAACCAACTACCAAATAAATATTTACAAAGGTGTGGAATAAACCAACCACCAAATAAAAAAATAAAAATAACAAAGGTGGGGTAATAAACCAACCACCAAATAAATAAAATAACAAAGATGGGGTAATAAACCAACCACCAATTAAATAAATGACAGAAAAATAAATAAATGACAAAAATAAAAAAAAAATAAATAAAAAATAAATGACAGAAAAATAAATAAAAAAATAAAAAAATAAAAAATAAATGACAGAAAATAAATAACAAAATAAATAAATAAATAAATAAAATGCAGAAAATAAAATATAAAAAATAATAAAGTGCAAAAAGTAAATTACAGAAAGTAAAAGGGAGAGGTTCCCCCACTGTTAGTATTTACAAAAAATAAAATAAAATAAAAGGAAAAATTACCCCCACTGTACAAAAAATAAAAATAAAAAGGAGAATTAACCCCACTATTAATATGTATAAGAAAAGAAAATGGAGAATTACCCCCACGGAATTAATATGTACAAAAAAAAACTTAACTTTTTTTTTGGTTTCCTTTTTTTTTTTTTTTTTGGTTTTTTTGGTTTTTTTTTATTTTGGTTTTTTTTTAATTTTTTTTTACTATTTACACTATTCACACACTATTCACATACTATTCACACACTATTCACACACTATTCACATACTATTCACGCACTATTCACACACTATTTACACACTATTTACATACTATTTACTTTTTATTATGTACAAAAATATTTACACAAAAAATTTATTCCTCAAAACAAGTCCCTGGCAACGGCGCCAAAAACTTGATGCACAATTTTTAATTGTTGCATTGCAAACCCAAGTGCAAGTTGTCTCAAGTAATAAATTTCTCGGTGAGTCCGAGGTCGATCCACAGGGAATTGATGAAGATTAATTATGGTGAGGTAAATATTTTGTTGCTACAGTAAAAATTATTTACTTGGGTAAAATGATCCATTCTTGGTAAATAAAGTAAAAGCAAGATTAATTCATTTTATAACTCAATTAGAATCCTCACAACATGGAGGTTCCAATTGGAAAATACAACGTTAAAAGTCCATTAAAATGATATACGTAATTATACTATGATTCCTTTAATAATTTATTAACACAATTACCACCACTTGTAAATGGGTTAAAGCATTCACTGTGCCAATATTTTGTCTACAATAAATCAAGAACTCCTATTTACAAGGATGGAGTATTCCCGTCTGTCACTCGGGATTTTAAATTATCAGAATCAAAATATAATACGTATAAAGAATACTAGAAAAATAAATCATTAAAGCACAAGAGAGGAATAAATCTAACCTTATTTTATTATCAAGAGCTTCACACTTTGACCCAAGTAGACTGGAACTTATTTACACATAAACTAGAAAAGAGAAAAAGAGAAAAAGAGAGAGAAAAGAAATTGGAGGGAGACTGAGGAGAGAAGCAGAGCCTCTCTCCAGCAGCGTCTCTCCTCCAAATTCCGAATCTCCAAAATGTGCCTCTGAATGTGAATTGCGTTGGCTTTTATAGGCAATTTCAGGTTACTGTGCAATGCACAGTAACTGGAATTATTTAAACGAAAACGTCATGCATGACATCTCTCTTTTCTTTTTTTATTATTTTTTTAAAATAATAATTGAGTAAATACACAGCCGTGTGTCCAGTCATTTCTACATTTTTGAGAGAAGTGGTCTTCATGAAAGTTGTAGGCCTGAATATTTGCTTTAAAATGGCTTTGGTTTCAATCCAAAATCATGCCTAGAACTCAAGATATGGTCCAATTACTGCACAGTATTTTAGGCCCGGTTTCAGCTCCTCTATTTTGACTTCAAAGCTCAATATCACCTCCAAGGAGTCTGATTCTGGAAAAATGTTCAACATGAAAGTTGTAGGAACTTGTCTTAACTTTCCTACAAGACCAAAATCACATCAATCAGATTTTTACAACTCAAGTTATAGCCAGTTTACTAAACATTGCCAAAGAGATTATTACAGTTAATTTATGCAATAATTTATTTAATTGTCCAATTTGGCTCAAAATCATAAAATGTGTCAAAACCAACTTAATTAAGCCTAATTGAACCTTAAAAAGCCTAATGAGAGGATTATAAAATGTATAAAATACAGTGTTATCACTCACCGTAGCAGACAAACTAAGCTTGTTTTCTTCTCAAGGCATCCGTTACGACATTGGCCTCTTCCGGGATTATACCAAAACGAAAAATCGTAATCTTTCGGGACTTCTAATTATTGTCTTTGCTTCACATTTCAACTCATTCCGATCAGTCAAAATACTTCTGACTCTTGAGATTACTATAGACATTAAAAATTTCTCCTTGTAGAAAATGCTTCCAGATCTTCAATACAACTACGAAGCTAACACCGAGTTGGTGTAAGGTAATCCTTCTTATGTGCTCTTGATTATCTCAAAGCGTACATTACCATTCCTTCTATTCTGATCAAGCATACGTTCTAAACTTCCAATGCGAAGCATCACTAGGTACTCCAAAAATTCATTGGGATTTGGGAAAAATCATCACTGGTGAAGCAATTGAGTGTCTCTTCTGCCCTTGAAAATTTCCCCCATATACATCGATCCATACAAACTTGACCCTCATACATGAGTTAGATGAGAAGTCTTGCCACTTTAGAGAATTTTTGTGACGAGTCTCCCATATTAACCAACTTATTCCATCTGGCTATGAATTTCCATTACGGTCATCAGTCTTTCTCGTTAAAGAAATGCGTCGAGTTCAGATGGGTTCACAGCAATTCCATCCCTTGAGATTGCATAACCCAAAGGTTGAACTGCCTCCAACTGGAATTCGTACTTAGACAACTTTACGCATAACTTCTTTTTCTTCTTCAGGATTTGAAGAATCACTACGAGAGATTCGGTACATTCCTCCAAACTTCAAGAATAGATCAGAATGTCACCAATAAGGACAATGACAAATTTGTTTTCAACAAAGGAGAGAAACTATATTCAAGTAATCGACGAATATTACCGAAGCGTTTATTACGCGAAACAATATTACGAAATACCTGTAGTGTCCATGACGCGTCAGAAAAGTTATTTTGGGAAAATCTCCTACCTTTGAGTGAACTCGATGACAGTCCAGAGCACAAGCTGGTCTTGGAGAAAATAGCAGCATTCTTCAATTGATTTGTCAAACCATCTTTCCTTGATTCGAACAAATTGTCTCATAGGGTAAGTTCTCACCTAATTGTGTTGCTCTTGGCACAATGATATGGTTCAAACTCGGGATCACATTTCCTCAATTGAGGTACACTAGAAACGTTATAATGGTCAAAGAGAAAAGTAAGGGAGTCACTTGATTCACCACTGGACCCATCCAGTGAAGAATATGATATGGTCCAATAAAACTTAAGAGTGAGTTTCATTGATTCACATTTAGGAAATTTTCGTCTCCAGAAACACTAAGTTTCCGTTGGAATCAAACGACGAAACGTGGTTAGAAAACAACCAATCCCCTTTTCGAGATCAAGCCTATTCATGAAGAGAATGGGTTATCGAATTGGTAAAAAAGGTTTCAATTTCTAACAACATTAGGATAGTTTTTAAATAAACTTGTTGCAATGAGAGCATGCTTACAAACAAGGATAGTAATATTCGGGTCAAAAGAAAGTAAATACACAGACAACCCAATTTCAGAAACGAGTTCTTAAAATTTCACTGGAACATTTCAACAAGATATGGTTGGAAGATAACCAATCCCTTAGTTAACATTACATCTAATTTATAAAAGAAGTAAACAAATCAGATCAACAGAAGGGTTCAGTCTTTAACAGGTCATAGGACAATTTAAACAACTTGGCTACCATCAATAAGTTCTTAGTAGCAGAAGCAGAAATAACTTAGTCAAAAGATGACGAAGATTCAAACGACCTTAATAGGCTCATATAGTCATACATCATAAAGAAATGGGCTATCCCCAGGATTATACAATGAAGTCACAGGGTCATCCACTGCAGCACAGTCCCTTTCCTTATTTCGGTCTTCAGTCTTGGATGTTTCCACTCCACTTGAGAATTTAACTCGTCCTTCTCCGTGAGATCTTAAAGTACAGACATCTCCAACGAAAAGCTTCATCCTTTGCAAAGTACAGTTCTTAGCCACATGTCCTAGCTCTTTGCATTTGAAACAAATTACTCCTTCAATCTTACAGTCCCTTGTTAAGTGGTTTTTTTTCACACTTGAGGCAGATTACCCTCTTGATTGCATATGGAGGCTTCGTCCCATGCAAAGCACAATCCCTTGACACATGTCCTTTCTTTCTGCACTTGAAACAAATCACTCCTTCGATCATACAATGCCTTGTTAAGTGGCCCTTGCCACACTTCTTACATTTTGGTAAGGATGCCATGATTGGATTAGGCTTACTACCATTCGCACCTCCTCCATGCGTTTGTTGTCGCTGTTGCTCCCTTGGTTGTAGTGTATACGATTTCTGCTTAAATCGATTAGCCTTCCTATGGTTCCTCCTTTGGAACTTCGGTAAACCAGAGTTTCCCCAAAGTCGACTTTCTTCCTTCAAATTTTGAACGTCAACTTCCAATTCTTGCTGTTGTGCGACCCTCTTATCCTGATGTGTTGTTACATCAACCATTCTTTGCATTACTTTGGTTACCACAGTCATGCCATCATTGTCACTCCCCGCGTTCACACGCTTACGTCTACTTCGAGTCATTGTCTTCCTTCAAGGACAAACAAATCAAACCATAAGGAAAATCAAAAGCATTCAGTCCAAACAATATTGTCTCCTTTCGGAAACCAAACACAAAAAGTCACACAACCCAATCGAGACAAACCTAAAAGACTCTAATTTGAGCTGCTTCATTCTGCCTTCTGCGGCACGATCCCCTGTAAGTCTTCGACTCCCAAGCAGCTCCTCGAACCAAACTTACGCCAGATACTCTTTTCCCAAGAGAATCGATTTTCCAAAACCTCTTGGACACCTCGGTCCACAACCTCGCAAGTCTTATTTAACTACCCTTTTCTCTAACCCATTGGCTCAAACAATTCTAGAGGTAACATAGCAATGGTATAAATGCAAACAAATCCTAAGTAAGTTTAGTCATACCAGGTGAGCTTCTTTCTAAAAAAAATTCCTATTATCTTAATACGCCTAGGTGAAGTCATAGTTTCCCATAGACACAGAACATTATACATTGAGTGGGCCAATACTCAATATCATGTAACTGTGCAACAGTAGCTACCAACACTCAACCTATGGCAAGCTATGCCTACCTTTCCCAACATCTCAATCAAGAAATAAGGAAGCACACAACATACAGAGAAACTTCTAACATGTCTAAGCATAGTCAGTCCATACCCCGACTCAACAGGATGAACTGAGCTCTAATACCACCTAATGTAACACCCCTCGATTTAATAACCACGGCATAATCGTCATTATGTCACGGTCACTAAATTTTGACGTGTTACGATTATCAAACAACAAATTTACCAAAAATATTAATCATTTTGCATAGGAGGAAAATAGGAGCCACGAATGAATAGTTACATACACAACCAGTTAAAATATGAATTATAAGATGTACTCAATTTATAACATTTAAGACTGGATAATCACCTTAAAACATATATATACCCAAAATACACTTTATACAGGTAATGTAAAATAAAATATAAACTACCCATAATATATCCACAACTAAGGAGTTGTGCACTCCCTCGGATCCTGAATGCGTAAGGCAATCCCGGGCACACTGGTGTAGGGAGAAATATGGGATAAGGTCTTCAATTTCAGTCTTCTTCACGGTCCAAATCATATCCCTGACAAATCGCATACGCTTGTCGATCCAGTCGACTCGCCAAGCCTTGGCACCTTCGGTGAATTCAATTATGACAAAACCAATAGAATCTCTTAAAATTGTCCTTACCGAACGCAGAAGATCAAACCATAGCGAAATCTAAGAGATTCGACCTCGCCCCCTTTACAGACTTTAACCAAAAACCACACAAGATAGCAATAAATACATAAAAGAGGTAAGACATTCTACTTTCATTACCTATTATGGCAGCAAAGAAACATAACACGAATGACGAAGTCATTCCATACATACAGATATCACAAATATATTCAAGTTATCAATTGCATAGATATTTTTGAAAAACATATTCCACGATAATACAATTATCAACAGCACTATAACAACAAGTATTCACTATAGATATATAACAAGTATTTATGTTTCCACAATATGTATGTTAACCATGCCCATGATAATATGTGGACTAACCATGCATATGCATAATGCGTATGCTGACCATCCTTATGTACTATGTACTCATTTCCTACTCCATGGAGCTAACTCAAGGTTTTTCATAGATGAACGCCCCAGAAGATCTGTCCCCCCTCAAAAGATAGTCTACGCTGGGCCATGGAAAGCAGTAATGCCTTGTCGAGCTGCCAGTGCGTTGCAACAGTGTTCACGGCCAGGGGTATTTATATAAGGTGATAACTTGATCACAAGTGAAACACCGCGCCCTGACGTCCCCCTAAGTCTATTCAAGATCCCACAATCCTGTAAGTCCTCGTCCACTCCTAGGCATAATACGCCATAACTGTATAATGCACAAATACATATTCAATGGGATTCAACCCTCCGTTGTACCATTCCCAACGGTATTGAAGCAACCGTCCATACAACTGTTCAATACCATTTTCATCAGTGATATTATATAATCGCCCATACGACTACATAGTATCACTATTAACTGGGTTTCCTTTGATAACCAGTCCTTCCTGACTAAATCATCTACCTGATGGTTCTGGTTATAAAAGCAAACCACATCTGAGTAAATAGTCTACCTGAGGTTTCTTGGTCCGGTACTTCAGTTCCATAATCACAATGTCGATGCATGCTTCAACCATGCTCAATGCATATGGATTCAATGCATATGGATTCAATGCATACATATATATATATAGATTCATAATGATAGTGTAACTTATCCAAATTCACACCCCACTAAGAATCAATACCAAAATCTCACAGGTGAACACATACTATTCAAAGTTACTATGAAAGTTATGCTTTAATTCCATTATGTTCTCGTGTTAACTCTTCTTAGAATATTTTGTTTAAGTTCCTCACAGCCCTTCTCACACTCTTGTTCTTCCTTTATTCCAAAAATTGCTCTAAACTATAAGGCAAACTATCATTCTTGGTTCTTTAAAATTTATGAATCTCAAAGTATAATTAAATTTTCCAATTTACTAATCCTTGCATCTTATTACCATTAATTTAATCACTAGGTGTTGGGTGACAAATGTCTAAATTTGGATTCGACGGAGAAAATGGGTCTAGTGTACAAATATGAGGCTACCTTTCGACGAAAAATAATATGACAGAATGATGAAAGATGTCAGCTATAATGTGATTTGGTGATGGAAATGGGTAAGTTTCAATTTAATAGAATCAACGTTGATAGGAAAAACATTATTTGACAAGAATGGCTAAAAGTCAAATTCTGTCGAATGAAGATTCTGTCGAATGAAGATCAGTTCTGTCGAAGGATGCATAAAGCTGTCGAATATGCTAGAAGGTCAGTTCTGTCGAATGATGTATAAAGCTGTCGAATATACTGGAAGATTAGCATAAATCCTAATTCGACGGATGGGTGTTGACGTTGGAGAAATCTTCCAAGTGTTGAACTGACGAAAGTACTAAATGGTCAGAAATTCTAATTCAACGGATATTGACATTGGAGAAGTTTCTCTCGTGTTGAACCAGTGAAAGTGCTAAATGGTTAGAAGTTCTAATTCGACGGATATTGACATTGGAGAAGTTTCTCGTGTTGAACCGACGAAAGTGCTAAATGGTTAGAAGTTGGTTTTGTCAAAATTGGGCAAGGTACTAGTGTCGAATATGTAACACACAACTACCGTATACGTGTCTAATTTTTAGGAGTTAGTTATTTTTATAGTTTACCTATAAATATTAGGATTCACGATGTACAAAGGGTTGGATACTTGATTAATTATGAATTCCAATTGTTACAATTGTTCACAAAGAACCCCAAATTTTGGGCCTCAAAACCGTGGCCACCCAAGGGAAAATCCAACATCAATTTCTTCCATTTCATGCATTCTATTCCAATCCAATATATCAATATAGACAAACAAATAATCTAAAAGCATAAACACATTACAAACAATATGCAAACATACTAATCATACAAACAAAGGAAAACTCTCAATAGGGTTTTCTCACAATCAATCACAAACAAAGAGTTTCTCACTACCAAAATAGGCTGAAGAGAATAATCTTCCTCTTACCTTAGTGAAGAACATCGAAAGCAAGCTCCTTTTATCCTTGAAATTTCGTGCTTCTCCACCACAAGATCCTTGGGTGTTCAAATCCATAAAAATCAAGATCAAAGAGTGGAAATGGCACCCATAGTCACCAATGTGACCATGGACCACGAAAATGGGGAGAAAAGGAGAAGAAAGTTGAGAGCTTTACCTTAAAGCTTGAAGCTTTGGTGTTGGGCTGCCAACCATGAAAATGGAGGAGCCAAGGTGAGTTCCACAAAGAAGAAAGCTTGAGGATGGAGAGGAAAGACAATGGCTTGAGTTAGCTTGAGCAATGAAAGCTTGAAAGCTTAACAATAGAGTGTACGAATGGGGGAGAAGAGAGGAAGAGAGTGAGGAAGAGAGAAAGAGCAGTGTGAATGAGAGAAAATGGGAGGGAATAATTCTGATATTCCCCCCAAAACCGTGCTGCAACATAAGAGAGGGAGGAGGGAGAAAAGTGGGTGGGGAGGAAGCTTCCTAGAAGCTTCCTGTAAGCTTCCTTGAGAAGCTTCGCACGCTTCTCAATAAAGTGAAGTGTGTGGCTACTTAAATGATGTCATAAAAATAACTGGATAGAAATAATCTACTAGAACTATTTCTCAGTGGACAAAATTTTACAGTTAGCGTAATAATATTTTATTATTCCACAGATAATAAAATATACTGTGATTTTATTTATCAGATAAAATCTCGTAAAATTTAAATCTCGTAAACTGTGTCCAGCCTCGGGTTTAGTAAGATCCCCCATCGACGTTTCTACAGTTTAAAGTTTACCAGCCTTAGGAAAAATATTTCGTTTTCCCGACTCCGCTCAGTGAGCACGCAAAATGAAGAATATATTAAAATATTTAACGTTTCCAAAAAATTCCACAAAAATCATAAAAAATCACAAATATTGAAAAATGACTATTTATCACAAAACAATCAACTTCCAGAGTGTTACACTGACACTGCTCAATGTGCACGTCAAATGAAAAATATATTAAAATATTCAACATTTTCAAAAAAATCTAAAAAAATTCTCAAAAATCATAAATATTATAAAACGATTGTTTATAATGAAATAAGTGAATTTTTAGGTTGTTACAGTAGAGGTCACATTGATACTAACTCTGACTAGATCTCTTTATGTTTTCTAGATGTATATTGGGTACTGATGCCAAATCTATTTTTTTTTTGTTGGTATTATATATGGGTTTGAGGTCTTAATTGACTTAGTACTTTTGGACTTGTATGTAATTAATGACCACAAATGTTATTATCATGTTCTATATATATTGAGTGTGTAGTGCTAGCTTTATCATTATGCGTATTTTTATATTACCGTGGTTCTCCAAAGAGAGCCCAGGACCTTAATTGAATTTAATAATGGATCGGTAATTCGAACCTAAATAAATAAGGTTATTATTGGCTATCGACTTTACTCATGCAATGTGAGCTAAATAATCCTCACCAGGCTTGTTAGATAAAAGTACGTAATGCAATGTCACTGTATAAAAAAAATGGATACATAGTTAGAGAATATGTAACAGATTTGAGTTGATTTGGCTCAGTAGATGCCCAGGAATTAGAGAGGTAATTTGACTTAGGACATTACATATGTTCTTGTTGAGGGTTTCGACCATTAGAAGCTTAAATGTGTTGGAAGGCTTGTTTCTTTAGTCCAAGTTTTATCATGATTGTTTTATGTATTAATTAGTATAATTAATTACATGCATGTGAGTTTAAGGCAATTTTTTTTTATACAATGGAGGGGAAATGCCCCTAAGATAAAGCAATAGACCTAGGGAAAAAGACCCCTATGCTATCTTCCATAAGAAGATTACCACACCTCAAAGGAGGTTGCTAGAACATATGAAGACCTACTGGTAGCTTGTGACCATGATTAGCTAAAAAATCTCTAACTTTGTTTCCTTCATAATAAGAATGAATGAAGTGTAAGTTCTATGAATGGGACTTGAACTCCACAATTCCAACCACAATGGAAGCACATAGATTATTCATTACAAACTAAATGGCCACATGAGAATCACTTACACACATAAGATGTTGATCCCTTTATCTTTGGAAATGATGAAGGCTCTTAGGATGCCTTAAACCTCTGCCATTAGAATAGTAGAGTTTTCCCTAAATTATGAGAAAAACCACAACCAAGTTCCTGTAGCATCTTGCAACACACCCCCACAGGCAGCCATACCGCCACAAGTAACCATACATGCACTTAATTTTGTAAGCTCCAAATCCCTTTTAAAGTCTTTAGACCTTTCTGAGTTTTGATGATTAACAAACTTATACATTTTTTTTCTTTGAATCCCTTAACGAATATTTACATATAAATGTTATCAAGTTGTGTTGAATAGAAAAGATGATTCAAGGTACTTCAAGGACAGGATCTTTGTCAAAGTTCAAAAACTTCTAAAAGAACAGAAGTATCCTAGTCCTACATTAGAAGTATCTAAATCTTCAAAGTCTTGATCAGAAGTCTGAAGTTTGAATGTTAAAGGAATCATGATATTTCAACAAGAAGGAAAATGAAACATTAAAAAAAGAAGCAATCAAGTCTTAATCCTAGAAGAGAGACTCTCAAGTCAGAAGCATCCAAATCTTAAATCTAGAAGAAAAAATCTCGAAACAAAAGTATACAAGTTTCTATCTTAGAAGTAGAAGTTCTTAAGTTTGAAGTATACAAGGCTTAAACTCAGAAGAGAAATGACATAAGAACACTAAGAACTTCAGAAGAGGAGAAGAAGTCAAAGATGAGAAAGATCAAGTTTAGAAGACATCTAAAGACAAAAACTTCTGTCTACTACTATAAAAGGACAAAACTCTATGAAAAAATTGTTTGCCACTATAAGACAAGAAAATGGTAACTATCCTTGTAGCAAAGACCGTTCCAGCAAGGGCCAATGACTACTTTGTGAAATCTATAAATACCAAGGGTCCAAAAATGAAATGAAGAAGAAGAACTGTTATATTGCCAAACTTCTAATTGCCGTATGAATTCTCTATGCTCAATTGCTTAAAATCACTCTTTAAGTGTTATGAAAGCCTAAACACTTATCCAAATCCTATAACCTGACCTAATAATGATCGTAGTGAGAATCTAGCTTGAAGAAGCTAGTGTTGGTCAAACACCACTTGTAATTTAGCTTGGGGAAGCAAGGATGGAAGAAAGAATACTCGTGATATAAAAATCCTGATGGTTTGTTGGGGATTGGACGTAGGCATGTGGTTGGCCAAATTAGCATAAATCTTTGTGTGTTGCATTTCAACTCTTCTTTTTTTAATTTTTTATATTTGTTCTTTACTAGTTAAATAACTCTTGATTTATAAACTTGCCTCCTAAAGTTAAAAGAAGAGTTTCTAAGATCCTTTTAAAAGAAAAAATTAGTTTTGATCACCTTTGAAAATCTATCTCAACCATCTAAGCTTTTGATATTTATTGTTTCATACATCCAAGTTTAAAAAAACTTGAGAAGCTTTTGAGTTTGCAAAAAAAGTTGAGAAAGTTGGAAACATAATTCAATTCCCCTTCTTATGTTGCTTCCACCTTCAATTGGTATCAGAGCTCAATTTATGGGTTGAGTGCCTAACAAGCGAAGAGGAAAATGATCATAAGGCGTAAATAGAAAATCTCAACACCTACATTGCTGAAGGTCAATCTATCAACAGAACACTTGCTTCCACCGAAGAATACTACCACTGCTGGAGAGAAAGAATGAACCTGTTCATAGAATCCACTCATCGTAATCTTTGGAAAATCATTGAGAATGGCCCATTCATTCCAATGCAAGTACTAGAAGATGGAACCTCTCAACCTACTCCAAGTGATCTATGGACAGAAGCTGAGAGAAACAAAGTTCAAATGAATTCTAAAGCTAAATATTTTCCTCATATATGCACTCAACAAGAATGAATACAACAAAATTATAGCTTGTGAGTCTACCCAAGAAATATTGGACAAACTTGAGATACTGCATGAAGGAACAAGTCAAGTTAAGGAGGCCAAGATAAGTATGTTGGTTCATGAATATAATCTTTTCAAAATGATGGATCATGAGACAATTGATGACATGTTCATCAGGTAACATGCATATCATAAATCAACTCAAGGCTCTTGGAATAACTTATTCTAACTAGGAAATGGTTAGAGAAGTGTTGAAAAGCTTACCTAAAGTATGGAGATCTAAGGTAACTACTATACAAGAAGCTAAAGAATTAAACACTCAAAGTCTTGATGATGTAATAGGTTCTCTAAAAACCTATGGGCAAGAACTGGTTGATATGGATGATCTAAGAAAGGGAAAGTTTGTTGCTCTAAAATCCAATTAGAAGGGTGCTTCTCAAGACTTTGTAGTTAAGGCATCAAAAGGTTCTAATGAAGAAAACGAAGAAGACAACAATGAGATAGATGATAAAGAATTCTCCAAGCTATCTAGAAAGATTGCTAGAATGTGAAGTCTTGCAGAAGTCAAATCATTTGCTACGAATGCAAGAAACCAGGCCACATCATAACTGAATGCCCCCAGCTAAAGAAATCTTCTAAGAAGTTCACAAAGAAGAAAAGCATGATGGTCACATGAGACAACGTGGATGATGACTCTTCTAATGATGAGGAAGAAGAGGTTGAGTGTCACAACTCGAACTCGGGGTGCATGACCACCGTGTAACAAAGGAAAACCATAAGCTAGCCCAAGTCACACAAGCCTTCAAACCTTCAATTCATACATACATTCCAAAACAAAAATAATAGCCACCACAGGGCTCAGACATACTTCAATACCAAAAATATCATACTTTCAAATTTTAGAAATAACAAATATAAACTTGCAATTTGACCAAAACATAACTAAATTAATTGTACTATCTGAAATCCTACTTTTAAAAATAATGGAGAACATCTAATAATATAAGCTCGTAGGCTTCCAAATAAAAGTCAATAACAAAATAAAATAGAAGTTCAAATCTTCCCACGTGAACAATGTGAAGGGCTCACTAACATTAACAATATTAAATATATAATCATGATTTAGGTGAGTCGCAATTTAGTGAGCAATTTATTATAATAGAAATAAGACAAGCAGGGCATAAATTTTCCTTATCAAGTAAAATATCAAATTAAATAAAATACTTTCTCAATAGAAAAATTCCAATAATATAACAAATAACTGTAACTAGTTAAAATCACAATCCATGTGGGAGAATCCGCTAAGCAAATCTAAAATAGAACGAGCACACAACTTATGGGTAACTAACAATATGACAAGCACAAGCCTTGAATTGACAAGCATAAGCTAGAAATCATTACCAACCCACATGTGTTAGCCTACGAAGTCAGCATATACCTTACTAGCTATGACCTAATCTGATCCTAAGTGCACCAAAGTTAACATTCATTGTTGTTAGATATAGAGTCTAACAATGTCTTCTCTCAAACAAAATCGTTTCTAGCAAAAATACAGTCATATGGCTTTCAAGAAAATAAATCTTAAAATGATCAAAATTAAAATCTAACACAACCAAGTAACTAAATCTATTTCAAGGAGATCAATTTCTAACATTAAAAAACCCATTCAAATAAAATTCACTTTCTTTCAATGAGCATAGCAATTTTCTATAACAATTTGCATCTTAGTAATATACCCAAAATTTAGACATAATGAGATAATTAAAATACACACATACACATATATCAAAAATAAAAATAAAATATATAATAAAAGTGGTGGTGACAATAAGAATAAGGTAAATAAATATTTTTGTGATATGCTTTAATTATTTTGATAAAAGAAAAATTGAAATAAAGAAGTTAGTTAGATTTAATATATATATATATATATATATTAAATGTGAGATGTATCTAATTTGAAAAAAGTGCGCAACTTAAATACGATTAAATGCTATTAAAATGAGGAATTATGAGTTGTTAACCTGAAATTTTGAAAATCGAGTGGCAAGAAGGGGTGAGCCATGTTAATTTTGCCCTTCTGACACCTATCTAAGTTGTGTCAACACATGAAGAGGTGACTGGTACAATAGGATGCCACTCACTCTTTCCCGTCACCTGATAAAGGGTTTGAGACCGTCACACTCCCTCACAACATACAAATCACTCTCATCACACTCAAAAAATGTGTTCTAATAAAGAGAAGAGAGAGGCAGTGATTCTGAGAGAAGAAAAGGAAACTGTGACTCTCTTGCATTAATAGAGGATACAACCTCTCCTCTTCTTTTCAATTTTTCAACACCAACCCTTCAATCTGATTTTCATCTCAAGGTAGAAAAGCTAATACTGTAGCTTCCTTTCATTTTCTCTTCTTTTCTTGATTTTCTGAGTTTCACGTCCTCTAACTTGAGATGCTCAAGTTTTCTTCTTTTCTCTGTTCTATGATCATCACTAATCCGAGAATGCATGCAGGTGGATTTCAGTTTATGATGCACGGATATAGGTACGAGTATCCGGTACGATACGAGTATGGTACGGGAGTACGACAATTTCTCAAAAATTAGGATACGGGTACGATAGGATACGACATAACATATATATAAAAAATCATAAAACATATCATTTTAAATAACTTAAAGTATTAAGTATCAGCAGATAAATCATAAAAAAATTCAAAGTACAAAATAAATAGTTTTATTAAATACTAAAGTCATTGTTAAAAATTAAACTATTCATTATCCGCAGATAATAACTGCTTCTCTAACTCTGGTTCATCAAGTGATAAGGATGCAACTTCAAGGCTTTCAGCACCATTAAACGGCACCCATTCATCTCCAGCGAGATCCCATATTTTGCTCTCTCCACTATTATACTTTTCACTCTTCCTAGACAAAAGACGAAGATTTGTATGTACATATACTAAATCTTCTGCCCTTCTAGGATTAATCTTGTTTCTCTTCATGGAATGAATGAAAGAGTAGGTGCTCCAATTTCGTTCACAACATGATGATGAGCTCGGTTGTCCAAGAAGCTTCAAGGCAATGCCTTGGAGTAATGAGGCTCCAGAACCATAAGTTATCCACCACTCTTTTGGCTCCAAAAGAGCTCTATCCGCTAAAGAATCTTGAAGGCCGAATTCATCTAGATCTCCAGAGAATTTAGAAAACTCTCTTGTTACATCTCTTCTTTCATCAGGATCAGTAAAATATCTTCTTAAGCACTTCTGTCTCTCAGTGGAAATCTCATGGTCTCTATGTGGAGGAACTCTATTTGGTCCTTGTTGAATCTATTATTGACTATAATACCTATTTAATAAAAAAGAAAATTTAATTAATATTAATACCATAAATGTAGTAAATTAAATTTAAAAAATTAAAATTAAAAAAGAATCATTCGAATTTACCTAGGATTTAGTGAATGTGCTAAGCAATGCAAGGGTGTGCAACTTTTTGTCCATCGATCAAGAAGAATTTGATAAACAACACTATAGAAGGATGATGTCCCTCCTTCTTCGACCCTTTCATGGTAGAATATTATAGTCTTCACTTGCTCAATCATTGAGTCCCACATATCATAAATCAAGTGAAGTGTAGGCTTATCAGTATCACACAATCGAAGCATATCACAAATAGGCCTTGTGAAAGAAAGAATATAATCCACTTTGTCCCACCAAGAATCATCAAGAATCATTGCTTTCACATGTGTTGCCTTTCCAACATCATCCTCCCTATAGGTGTTCCACTTCTCACTAATAACCATATTTTGGAGACCATGTTTAATGAGCCTTAGTCTTTTCAACATGACTATTGTGGAAGCAAACCTTGTCTCGGCAATGGAAAGTAGTTTTAAAGTCACAAACTCATTAAATATGGTAAGCCTCATAGAATGGTTCATGATTAAATTTCTAATAAATATAGCATCATCACTAACTAAAGTGATCCAATGGCATTCCTTATAAACAACCTCATTCTTCTCTGTGTTTCTAGCCGCACATATATTTTTCAAAGCAAGATTAAGTGTGTGCACCACGCAAGGAGTCCAAAAAATATAAGGATAGTCATTTTTAATAAGAAGTCCAGCTGCCTTACACACAGGGGCATTATCAGTGATAATTTGGATAACTTTTTTGGGTCCAACCTCTTCAACAGTAGATTTAATTAGGCCTGCTATATAATTCTTATCTTTTACCTCCTTAGAACCATCAATGGCCTTTAAAAATATAGGACCTCCATCCGAAGTGGCCATAAAATTAATTAGTGGCCTCCTTTGCGCATCAGTCCATCCATCAGTTACTATACTTATTCCCTTTTCACTCCACGTTCCTTTGATTGGTTCAAGTAATTTCTCAACATTTGTCCTTTTCCTTTGTAACAATGTAGTTCTTAGAGAATTGTAACTAGGAGGAATAAAATCAGCAATAGAATTATTTGCAGCAAACTGATATAAACTAATGTAATAAGGATTGCGCGCAAGATTGAAGGGCAAACCGGCAGAATAAAACATCCTAGCAATTTCAAACTTAAGTTGCTCTCTAGCTCCAGCATTGAAAGCTTTATCTAAAGGGTTACCTGCCCTTCTTTTATTTCCTAACACAGATTGTGATGATTGTTGAAATGAGTCAATAATAGATGTAGGAGGAAGGGGAACATTTCTTGGTTTTCTTGATTCTTCAGCACACTCAACAACTTTTTGAATTTCAGCTAAGTATTCGTCATTCATCTTTGGACATCTATCAATTCCAACACCAGTAAGTCTAAGCAAGTGGGCCTTGACTCTAGTATATGAACCATAATAATGGTTTTGACAAAAGTTACATACTCATCCTCTATTTCCACCACCCCCAGAAGTAGGGACTTCATCTCTTATGACAAAGCTCAAAGAGGAGTAGCTGTTTTTTGCTTGTCATCAACAACAAATTTACTAATTATGTTATTAAAACTACTATTAGGCTCAGACATTTTGATCTAAAAAAATAAAAATAAAAATTTGTTAGAAACTAAAAATTAAACCCAAAAATTATAATTCATAAAATTAATAAATATGATAAAATTAAAGTCACATATTAAAATTTATCAATCATAAAATTTTTAAATATTAAAAATTATCACTAAAAAAAATAATCGGGATAAAAATTTTAAAAATTAATAATTCTAAAACATTAATTCAATTAAAAACTTAAAAGTTTTCTAATCACAATTATATTGCTAGTTAATAAACTTGAAAGTTTTTAATTACAAAAAACTTTTCAGATTAAAATTATATATATTATACGTGTAAACATTTAAAAAAGTTATATATATATATATATATATATATATATATAGATATAACAAAAAGAATCATGATAAAACATCAAAACGTGAAACGGCAAGCTTCACGCAAGCTTCACGTGTGTTGACAAAACATCCACAATGTGAAACAGTGAAATCTGAAAAAGTAAAAACTTTAATATTAAGTTATAAAACAAAACGTAACTAGATATGTATATGTTATAATAAGTGGCTTAAAACTTAAAAGCCATCAGCTTTACCTGAAAGGTGCAAATGGCGAAAGTCCCTGTTTGACGAGGAAACAGAACACCGAAATAGTAAGAGTGAAAGTCTGAGAGAGCTTCCACCAGAGAGACCGAGAGAGCTTCCACCAGGGAGAGACGAGATGAGCTTCACGGACACAAGCACAACAGAGGTCAGAGATGGAGGTTGGAGACTCACCGGACAAGTTACAGTCGCAGATCGGAGAAGGAGGCTGCAGATCTAGAAAACCATGGGTGGATGGGTGTTTTTCGACTCAAAATATAGGGTTAAGGTGAGTTAAATAAGCTGAATCTATTTGATAAGTTAAATCCCAAAAAAATCTTGAAATTTTTGAATAGATTTGATTCACCGGCCATTTACGCATTTTTTACCGTTTTGGGACGTTTCGAAACGTTTCAGAACGTGTCCCAAAAAAAAAAGAGAGAGCTTTCCATACGTTTTTTGGCGATCCATATGCGTTTCCGTTTCCGGTACGTACCGGACACCGGTACGGCGGCCTGAGAGCCGTACCGGTGCTTTATAGATTTCAGTGATTTCAGGGGTAAAAACGTGTTTTTCTTGATATCTGAAGGGTTCACCTTTTTTTAAAAGTTTCAGCCTTTTGCTCTTCATCTCATACTAACTTGTTTCTTTTGTTTTCAGGATGAGATAAGGATGCATGAAGGCTTAAAGTTGGTGTTTTTCAATTTTGCATGAAGCCGATTCTTCATCTATTTTTTTTTTTACTTCACATTTTTAATTCTGCTAGTAGATTATGTTGTTTTCTTTTATTGTTTTCCTTATATCCAAGCTAAATCCGAAAATCTAAGATGATTTAAAGGGGTGGACATGCTTTGATGTTTAGTTTAATGAAGATATAAGAGGTGGAATTCCTCTCTATTTGTTGTAAATTGTTGAAACCTAAAACTTTGTAGTTTACAGGTTGGATTCTCTCTTTAAATGGCTATTTCTTTTTTTTTGGCCTTGAGTTGCTTAAAAATGTGGCCGTTTTGTTATATGGTTGTTGTTGTGATGATTAAGATGCATGATGAAGAAAGGATTCTGTTCGCGTACCTCTTTGATTGACAATTATCATGATCTTGATATATTTTCCTGAAAAGATACCATTTTGATTTCTTGCTTGACCTTTGGATTCATTTTGGACCAGGTTTTAGGTTAGTAGTTCAAGAGCAGTCTGGCCTATCAGAATAGTACTCAGATATCATTGTGTGTTATCTTGATGAGTACATTTGCCTATTTATTAGACATAAAAGATATCACAATCTCTAATGAATTTAATCCTAAATAACTACATTCAATACAGATTGCATTACATTCTAAAATGCTCTTATAAATGCCCTGCAAGGTAAAAAAAGGTATGCATCTAATCTGATATATAGGCTGCCTTCTATATGCATGGTCTAACTTCAGCGTCGGGGTGTCTTTTACAGGTACCCACCCCCTCGCACCATCGCTGGAGCAGCTGTGCCATGGAGGAGTCCACATTCAACCACCTTTTCAGGTAATGTTCTGAATCTAGTTCAGAATAGGATTTATCATAATTGTTTTAATTTGGATTAAAGAAAATCTTCTTCCGACAATATCTCAATGTCGGAATTAGAAAGGAGGGACCTATTAATGAAGTCATCAATAGGAAAACCATGACCCAAAACAGAGGGCTCCAAGAACTGAATTAGAGTGTCATGGGAGGGGCCATCATCTTACCCCTAAGTTAGGTCCAACATTGGCCCAAAAGTTGAGGTCGACTTCTTTTAATAACTTTGACCACTCTAGGAGGATGACTTCCTCTTATGTCCTTGCAAACTAGACTGACCGAAAGACTCGAGGCTGGCTCTTAGAATTAGACAACAGTCTCTACCTTGGTTGGGATCACACTCTTAGTAGCCTTCCTTACCGCTTTCTCTACGACCTGGCATTAGAGTTTCGAGAGGTTTCCAATAAGGGCCATACTTTTTGCCAAAATGAAAAAAGATAAGTGTCAACTATTGAAAACAAATTTTCATACAGCATAAAATACATCAGGATCCTACCTAAGATAAAGTAGAGGTCAGACTTCGTCGTGTCAATTACATGCCAGGATTGTATGTTTTCCTTTACAGTGACCTACCTAATAAGGAAGACACACATCCACCTCGTCCTTTGATAGGTTGTCATCTGGGATCTCAAAGTCTTCTATCTTCAAGTCAAAATGATATGGAGACCACTGTAAATAAAGAGACAGTTTCCCTTTGCTTTGGCACAGATTTGGGAAGTTAGCAAGAAAATAAATAGTTATGAAAGGTGAAAAATGGGTTAGTAAACTTATTAGGTGTGTGTGTGAAATGGACTGAAATACTTTGATCTTGATGGCTTAGTACAAAACTAGTGTAGCATCCATGGCTTCCTATGAGATGATGAGATACGAAATTCTCATGAAACTTAGGACACTCAGGATGTGGTCTCAACCTTCATGTTTCTTTCTATGTGTATATCTTTGCTCATGCAAATCTATGTAGCAAAATATATAGAGGATCCAAGTCAGCATAGCACAAAAGGCATTTATTGTTGGGATTATGACTAGGCTACTTTATCGGGATACAATAGTCCTAGGTTTTGAAATATTAAAGGTTTTAAGGGTGGCAAGTCATTAGCTATTTTAGGTGATTTCAGAAGGTTAGGGTATATTGGTTCAGGGGAATCTAGGTGCTACTTTAGTGTTAGTTAATTAAAGAATAGATAGGTTAAGCTGACGATAGCGTCCTTCCTGGTGTAGCGTCCTAGGCGTCATGAGACACGAGTCACCCATGTAATGGTTACCATGGAAGCTCCAAATCTCAAGGCTTGATAAGCCTCTGGAGCTTTCCTTCACCCAAAGCCTTTGGTACTATTTTAACCATCTAATTTAAAGTGAACTAGGTCTGAAATAATAGCCCCTGCACTCAAGAAAAAAGACATATATTTTCTCTAGAGGGCAAAGCATCTATATTGCTCTTGTCACATCAATTGGTTTGATGGAAGTCTAGGGAAGTGGCACTGATGTGCTTTGTTCTTCGTGCATGGCAATTGAGCCATAAAATTCGTCGGCTTGACAATTGTAGCTTTATCACCTTTTAAATTATAAATTTCCCATTTTTTCATTCATTTTCTTCCTCTTTCATTCTTCCAAAAAAAACCACTCATTTTCTCCAACTTTGTTTCCTTGTGCTCTTTGCCTTTGAACATGGTGCGCTCAAGGCCTACTCCTTCTAATCCCACCACATATAAGCCTTCTCAAAAGGATGTTGATTCTGTCTTCGATGCAGGCCTAACTAGTTCTTAGTAGGAGCTAATTCCATGCTCCATTTCTTTTGGTTCATGGCTCATGCTTCTTTCTCCCTGCACTGATCCTGTCAGTGGGAAGGGTCGCTGATGGATGACTAAGGTTCCCTTTCTGCAATGGGAATTCCCCGCTCCTCCTTCTACTGGTTACTTTCTCTGCACCGTTCCAATCTTAGTCGAGTCTGTGTCACTGGCAAACCAGCATATTCGCTATAGCATTCTTCAAGCTCTAAATTTTGATTTGGGTCCTTCTCTCTTGCGCAGCCAGTTGATTAGGCAAAAGTTCCCTTGGTCACCTCGTCATTTCATGTTGTATATTAGGCAAACTAGGGGTTAGAAAGAATAGGTTAATCATGTCCTTGCCCATAATCTTCTTTTTGTTGATGTTCTGGGGAAGGTTAGCCTTGAAGATGCTATTAGGGTTTCCACTAAGCTTTTGGTGTCTATGCGTCTCAAGGACTTGGATCCACTAGTCCAGAGATGGAGTCATGAGATTCACACTTTCATCACCTCTTGAAGGGAGTTTACGCCTACCCTAGAGGATAAAGCTGCTCTCCTGAAGCTTCCTATTTTTGGTGATATTGATGTTTCCAACGCCTCATTTGATAATCACATTATTCACATAGCCAAGAAGCTGAAGGCATGCACTAAAGAGAGTGTCAAGCACACGAGGAGGTGTTTGCTAGGCGTTAAGCAAGTGAGCATCAAGTTAAAGCTAGGAAGATGCCTAAGTCCAAGGTTCGAGGTACTAAAAACATTCTTCCACCGAACTAGAAGAAATCCAACCATGAATCCCTCAAGCACACTTTTGCTACCTGGGTCTGCTACATCTTTGATGATTTCCCAGAGAAGAATGTTTTTGAGGTAGGTCATTGATAGTAATATATTTTATTCATTTAATGATCCTCTCACTTGGTGTCATAAGGTTCAATTTGGCTTAATTAAATTGGTTTTGTCATATTTTATGATACTGGACCTAATTGGATCATTGAAGGAATTATTGCATGAATTGGTCTTTATTTGTCTATTTGGCAGTGTTCAGTATTTTGGCTATAATCTGAGTTTCAAATATCTAATTGGTGTAATTCTAGTATTGTAGGAAATCTACGACTAATCTCTACAAGTTTCATGAAGACCTCTGGAGTTGAATCATACATTTGGATAATTTAAATTGAAGTTAAAGCAAGAGCTAGAATGTTGATCCTGACAGCTTGACTTCTGCACACTCATCAGCCCATATCTTGAGTTATAGGAGTTCCAAAAGAATCCCAAATGAAAGCAAAGATACAAATCTATAACTCTTATGAATACTCCTAAGCTAAACTACATCATTTTGGGCGTGCAATTGAAGCTGGAAAACAAAGATGGGTTGGTGATGAGTTGGGCTACTTAATTGAGCATAACTTAAGTTATAGGCCTTTAAATGACACGGGACTTAGGCCCAATGATGCCTAATTGACCTAGCTTTGTACCTATTAGAATTCTGATCATGTAAGGCCAATTTAGGAGTTAGTTTAAGAGGGTTATAGGAGAAGTCCGAGAACCATCTTCTCATTCAACATTTTTCACTCTCTCTCTCTAGATCTCTCTTCTCTCCCTTCTCTCTAGATTTTTCCCCCTCTTTTTCTGAGTTCTTTGTTCCCATTCATGGAGGGGTATAGCCTTTAATCAATCCAAGGGATTGACATTCTTAAGGCTTAATCTTGAGGTTCTATTTTAATTGTTCAACATTTAATTATTAATCAAGTTTCTCTTTTTCCTCCTCTTTGTTTAATTCTGATTGAGTTGCTTAATTTGATTGAGATTTTCATATGATAATTGTGTAATTATCATGTGTTAATGGAGGATTGCAGAGACTAAACAAGGCATCAAAGGTGTTTGATGAAATGTTTAGCTTGGTTGGATCTTAGTTTTTAAGTTAATTCAGGTTTTGGATGGATGCTTAATTTGTCTAACCTTGATTAATTGAATTCTTGATGCTTATCTAGTAGAAGATGCATGGATCATCTTTAGGCTTCTTGATGTGATCTAAAGACCAAGGATTCGGTTGATGGTTGAATGGATTTATAGTGATTAAGGATGGATTAAGATCAAGATTAGTTAATTCTCTTGGATTGGTTATTTTCCTAATTTTGATTACTCCTTTTAATTGCCTTCTGTTGTTTAATCTTGCAAACCCCTTCCCCCCTATTTATTAACCTCTTAATCTAATTTCATAATTAGAGTGATCTATGGGCTCAACCCGGTATTACCTTATGCTGCAAGTAGTTTTGGTAATTCGATTATAAATTAATTTAAATTTGGTAGTCTCGGCAGTTATCAAATTTTTGGTGCCATTGTTAGGGATTATTCTGAATTTGATCAATCTTATTAGGAGTATATTTGACTACTAATCCTTTACTAACCCTTGTATTACTGTGTTTTGGTGGTTTTCAGGTGATTATGGGTCACTTTACAAAATTTTGTATAGACAAATGTGTCCAGAATGAGATAAAACTTGGTCAATTGAAGGAAAACAGCCTAACAAACAAGGTTAGCAACTATTCCATGAGGTCCACCTTGGTTTGCCCAAATTCCATCATTTAGACCTTTTTTTCAATTTTTTAAGATTTTTATTGCATTTTTTAGTTTCATTTTTGTGTAGTTTTCATGTTATGGTGGTCTTATATTCTTTTAAAATATTTAGATAGGTTAACTAAATTTATTTTGGTAGAATTTTAGTGTTGTGTAGTCAATTTTGCTTGTTTTGTGTTTTTGAGTTTTCTATGTTGCATGACTAGGTCTTCCATTAGTTCCTTACTTGATATTGATCCTGGCATTGAAAGAACGTTGCATACACTTATTAGAGCTCGTAGGCTAAGTGAAAGAATTATTTCGAACTTGACTTTGATATTGAAATTGAAAGAGAACCTGAGAGCTTAAGTGATATTGCAATTATGGGTGATAACATGCAGAATAGGACCCTTAAGGAACTTGCTGCTCCTGATGTTACTTACCAGTCTTTGTGCATTCAATATCCTGATCTTAATGCTGAATTTGAATTGAAATCTGGATTGATACATTTGTTGCCTAAGTTCCATGGTCTTGCTAGTGAGGACCCTCATAAGCATTTAAAGGAATTCCATGTGGTCTGTTCAACCATAAAGCTACAAGGGATACCTGAGGAACACATCAAGCTAAGAGCATTCCCTTTTTTCCTTGCTGATGCAGCTAAGGACTGGCTATACTACCTTTCATAGGTTCTGTAATGTGCTAGAATGGCATGAAGAAGTTATTTTTGGAGAAGTTCTTCCCTGCATCTAAAGCTGCTGCCATTAGAAAAGACATATGTGGAATAAGATAGATGACAGGAGAGACTTTGCATGAGTACTGGGAGTGATTCAAGAAATTGTGCTCAAGCTGTCCCCACCCCCAGATTAGTGATCAACTGTTGATCCAATACTTCTATGAGACCTTGTTGCCTATGGATAGGACCATGATTGATGTAGCCTGATAATCACATATGTTATACACTAATAAACTCTCATTTTTAGTCATTTACACTCTCCATGTACTTAATTGATTGAGTTTGGTTATGTTTTGTAAGTTTGGACTCAAATTGGACTTAATTGATTTATTTTTAGCATGATTTTTGTCTTACACTATTTCTGTATGTTAGCCATATCTTAGGTTCTAGATGTTTAAAAATTATGTATTTTATCTTGTAGGAAAGATAAGAGAGAGCTCTACAACTTTCATGAAGAGCTCTAGGGAAAAGTCAGACATCTAGTGGAACTAATTGGTCTTGGAAGTCAGAACACGAGTTTTGTGATTGGAACCTGAACAGTGTGTAGTAATCAGGGCATATATCGGGTTGTAGGAATTGAAATGGGCTAAAATTTTTGTATTTGAAAGTTAAAACTCATATCTATAACTTTCATAAGAACACCAGAACCAGATCCAATTTCTTAGAGGTTATATTGGGCTTGCAACTCAGAACAGAGGAGTTGTAGCTGGGCCTGAGCAGTGTGCAGTGATTGGGGCATATCTCGCGCTGTAGGAATGTTTTTGGGCTGAAACTAATGGCATTTGAAATCTAAGATAAAAGCCTACAACTTTCATGAAGACCACTTTTCCAGAATCTGACGCATGCTATGAGTTCAACACTGAATGATTTTGGAAACAAAGAATCTCAATAATTTTCCACTCATCAAAAGTCATTTGACATTTTTCACTCATCCATTAGCTCATCCACTCACTCATTAATCAGCCTCCTTGTTATTTTGTATCCCTAATTCTCTATAAAATGCATCATTGGCTAATCATTTAGGAATCTTGGTGTTAGATATCAAGATCATGCTATTGTGTTTGTTTATCTTGTTGTAGTTTTCTTTTGTTCTAAATTGAAGTTATGTTCTTCTTCTTCTTCTTCTCTCTTTCTTTCTTCTTGTCTATGAGTAACTAATTTTCATTTTACTTAGGTGAAAGGGTGAAGCTTTTGGTAATAAATTAAGGTTAGATTAATTTCTTTCTTGTGCTTCAATGATATATTATCAAGTGATCATTATATGTGTTGTATATTATTTTCAATCAATTTAGAAACCCTCCTTGTAAAGTGGAGATCTTGATTTATTGTAGACAAGAGGTTGGCACAATGAATACTTAAGCCCATTTATAAGTGGTGGTGTTAATAAATAATTAAAGGAACCATAATATAAATACATATAAAATCTTAAATGAACTTTGAATGCTGTATTTTTCGATTGGAACCTCCATTATGCGTGGATTCTAATTAAGTTATAAAAGAATTAATATTGTCCTTAATTTACTTACCAAGAGTAGATCTCCTAACCCAAGTAAATCTTTTTTATTTGTGACTAAGTTTTATCACTTTTATTATTGTGACAAAATATTTTCCTTATGTCAAAGAATTTTTCTTCATCAATTCCCTGTGGATCGACCTCGGGCTCCCGAGAATTTATTACTTGAAACAACTTGCACTTAGGTTTGCAACTTATAATTCGCATCATAGCTAGTGGAGGTGCATTGGTTGATAAAACTCCAATTATTGCTAGAGACTTAATTGCTAACATGGCTGCCAATTCCCAACAATTTGGGGTCAGATGATTACTTCAACTAGAGGAATAAATGAGGTTCATGTATCCAATGTTGATCAATAGAGAATGGAGCATAGACTTGATGAATTGATCTCTTTAGTGAGACAGTTAGATATAGGACAACAATAACTTGTGTTGGGGCCTGCAAGCGTGTGTGACATTTGCTCTTCTTCATCTCATCCCACATATGCATGCCCTACACTTCAGGATGATGGTTCAACATTTCAAGATCACTCTGTAGCTGCAGTAGGTGTCTTTCTTAATGTGAATGCTTATGTCTCTAAGGCATGTCAAAAGGTTTTTGATGATAACAAAAGCAAAAGAGAAGATCAAGCACAAAAGGAAAAATCAAGATCAAAGAAAGAAGACAGAAGGTTTATTTAGTTATAAGACTTAGGATATTAATGTTAAATGCTCTCAAGATTTCTCAAATGGTTTTTCAATATATGATTTCAAAATAAATGGGAAATTTCAAGGATAAACATGGCTTTCAATAAAACTTGAGTTTTCAACTTTAAATCTAACACTCTTAAAAGGATTTATGTTTAAACAAGTATCTTGAGGTGTTGGAAATGACTTACAAGCATTATTGGACTGGTAAAATGTGTTCAAAGGCTAATGTAATCGATTACATAATGTTTGTAATCGATTACACATCAAACAGAAGGCATGTAATCGATTACATCGGTAATGTAATCGATTACACGAAAGTCAGAGGCCATGTAATCGATTACACAATATATGTAATCGATTACACAAAGCCCAGAAAGGCAAAGAACACGTTCGACGAGTCATGTAATCAATTACATGGATATTGTAATCGATTACAAACAAAGTCAGAAGTCATGTAATCGATTACATGGGAAATGTAATCGATTACACAAAACCCAGAAACTCAAAGAACACGTTCGACGAGTCATGTAATCGATTACATGGATATTGTAATCGATTACACAGTAAGTCAGAAGTCAAGTAATCGATTACATGGGCATTGTAATCGATTACAAGCAAAGTCAGAAGCCTTGTAATCGATTACACCAAGAATGTAATCGATTACACAGAGCCCAGAAAGTTTAGAAAACGTTGGAACAACAATGTAATCGATTACCCGAGATGTGTAATTGATTACACGCATCCTGACAACGTCCAACGGCTATATTAAATGCATGTCCAACTACCTCCAACGGCTCTATTAATTGAGAAACTTATAAATACCAAAGTTGGGTCTTTATTTGCGGTTGACCTTGAACCAAAAACTGATCATCATACTTCAAAACGTGAATCAATCCTTAAATTCATTTCTTGCTCTGTTTTTTGGTTAAAAACGTGAAAAATCCTTGAGAGCATATTAGAGCTTCAATTTGTAAACACTTGCTCTAGAGAGAGCTTCTTCAATTTCAATCTTATACATTCTGATTAGTGAGGGTGAGGTATCCCTCAAGTATTGTAAGGGTAAGGTATCCCTTGGAAAATAGAGGCTCAAGCTTTTGGGTGAGGTATCCCATATTGTTGAGTGCTCAAGGTTGTAGTGGTTTTTCAAGCACCCATTGAAGCTTGAAGATATATTAGAAAATCTCAAGTTGTTGCTTGGGGACTGGACGTAGATCACAAGTGGAGTGGTGATTGAACCAGGATAAACGACTGTGTTTGTTTCTCTATACCCTCCTCTGCTTATCTTTGTGCACTGTTTCATTGTTTTAATTGGATATTGTCTCCTTGGCTATTACGTTTATAAGTAAAAGTGTTTAACTCATCTATTCAATTATCTCTGATCATTCAATAACTTCAACGAAAATTGATTGTCAAACGATTTGCGAAAGATTTGTGAACTTATTTTTAACTACTCAATTCACCCCCCCTCTTGAGTATTGAGGCCACTTGGTAACAAGTGGTATCAGAGCTAGACTCTTGTATAAAGAGCTTAGCAGCTTCAAGAGAAGTGATGGCTTCAAATGGTTTTTCAAATGAAGGTTCTTCTATAAATAGACCTCCTTATTTCAATGGGGATGGTTATGCCTATTGGAAAGAAAAGGATGAAAATTTTTATTGAAGCTATTGACTTAGATGTGTGGGACACAGTTGAAAATGGTACTTTTGTCCCTACACAAACTAAGGATGGTGTGACAATTAATACACCTAGAAGTGATTGGACCGATGATGATAAAAAGAAGGTTCAATATAATTTGAGAGCCAAGAATATCATCACTACATCTTTGGGGTATGATGAATTCTTTAGGGTGTCAAATTGTAAGACCGCAAAAGAAATGTGGGATACCCTACAAGTAACTCATGAAGGTATTAGTGAGGTAAAAAGATCTCGAATAAACACTCTTACTCATGAATATGAATTGTTTAGAATGAATCAAGGTGAGAGTATTCAAGATATGCAAAAGAGATTTACTCATATTGTTAATCATCTCATCTCATTGGGAAAGACATTTCCTAATGAGGATCTTATTAACAAAGTCTTGAGATGTCTAAGCAAGAATTGGCAACCCAAGGTAACAACGATTGCGGAATCAAGAGATTTATCAACCATGTCTCTAGCCACCCTATTCGGAAAACTTCAAGAGCATGAGCTGGAACTAAATAGGCTCAATCAAAATGAAGAACATGACAAAAAGAAGAAGGGAATTGCACTCAAGGCCACCTCTTCCATACTTGAAGATGATGATGAAGATGGTGAAGAGGATGGTGAAAATATTGAGCTAAGTGAGGAGAATCTTAGTCTTCTTGTGAGAAAATTCGGAAGATTCTTGAAGAAAAAGGGATTTCAAAGAAGACCACCCTTTCCTCAAAAGAAAGCATATCACAAAGGAGAAGGATCCTCTACTCCTCCAAAATGCTACGAATGCGGAAAACCGGGGCACATGAAAATGGAGTGTCCTATATATCTCAAGAAGAAGGAGAAGTTTGAGAAAAGACCTTCCAAGGAAAAGAAAGGAAGAAGAGCATATATAGCTTGGGAGGACAATGACTTAAGCTCTTCCGACGATTCAGAAAATGAAGAAGCCCATCTTTGCCTCATGGCTCAAGGAGAAGAAAGTGGAGAAAGCGACACCGAGGTAACCTCTTCTAACCTAGAACCTCCACCTTCTTATGATGAATTGCAAGATGGCTTTCAAGAATTGCATGATGAATCTTTGAGGCTCACAAAAATGATTTTGTCTTCCAATAAAACAATCTCCCTATTGACAAAGAAAGTTTCTACTTTAACCAAGGAGATAAATGAACTTAAAATTGAAAATGAGACTTTAGGACTCATAGATGCTAATTCATCATGCATGATTTGTTCCTCACATGATAATGCATCCATATCATTACCTTGTTTATCATGCAAAGCTTTTGAAAAAGAAATTGAAGACTTGAACAACACTCTTGCGAAATTCACTTTTGGAAGAGACAACTTGAATGTGTTGTTAGGGAGACAAAAATGTGTTTTCCAAAAAGCCGGTTTGGGATTTAATCTAAACAACCATCAAAAGTCTTATAAGAACTTCTTTGTTTCCTCAAAAACTTCAAGTAGCCCCTTTGTTAAATGTTTTCATTGTGGTAGGAAAGGGCATAGTGCATCCACTTGCAATGTTAGAAAGAACATAAACACCAAGGTTGGAATCAAAAGGGTTTGGGTCCCTAAAGGCACCATACCTAATTCTAACACACAAGGACCCAAAACAATTTAGGTACCAAAAGTTAAATCTTGAATGTGTGTTGTAGGTGTGCTTGAAGACCAAGAGCTCAAGTTGGTATCTTGATAGTGGTTGCTCCAAGCACATGACCGGTGATGGCTCCAAGTTCTCCTCCCTTACACACAAGAAACATGGTCATGTCACATATGGTGACAACAACAAAGGAAAGATTCTTGGAATTGGCAAAGTTGGTAAGATCCCTTCATCATCTATTGATAATGTCTTACTTGTTGAAGGACTTAAACATAATTTACTTAGTATTAGCCAATTGTGTGATAAAGGAAATAGAGTTATATTTGATTCCTCTTGTTGCATAATTGAGGGAAAGGATGATAAGCAAGTTAAATTTGTTGGTCATAGGGTCAATAATATATATATGATTAGTCTCGATGATATCTCCTCAAATGATGCTAAGTGCTTTATGAGTAAAGAAAATGATTCATGGTTATGGCATAGAAGAATTGCTCACATTCACATGGATCACTTAAACAAATTAGTTTTTAAAGAACTAGTAATTGGTCTTCCAAAGCTCAAATTTGAAAAAGACAAACTTTGTGATGCATGTCAAAAGGGAAAACAAGTAAAGGTATCTTTCAAAGCTAAAAACATAGTTTCAACTTCTAGACCTTTACAACTTTTGCACATGGATCTTTTTGGACCCTCTAGAACTATGAGCTTTGGTGGGAATTACTATGCATTAGTGATTGTGGATGATTTTTCTAGATTTCAATGGACATTATTCTTGGCTCACAAAAATGATGCTTTTCAATCATTTAGAAAACTTGCCAAAGTTATCCAAAACGAAAAAGGTTTTTGTATTGCATCCATAAGAAGTGATCATAGTGGTGAATTTGAAAATCATGAATTTGAAACTTTTTGTGATGAACATGGCATTGAGCATAATTTTTCTGCCCCTAGAACACCACAACAAAATGGTGTTGTAGAAAGGAAAAATCGATCTTTAGAAGAAATGGCAAGAACTATGCTCAATGAGGCCAATCTTCCTAAGTACTTTTGGGCGGATGCGGTTAACACCGCTTGTTATGTTATAAATAGAGCCCTAATAAGGCCAATTTTAAAGAAAACCCCATATGAATTGTACAAAGGAAGGAAACCTAATGTGTCACATTTTCATGTTTTTGGATGTAAATGCTTTGTTTTGAATAATGGAAAGGATAACTTGGGGAAGTTTGATGCAAAATCGATGAGGGAATATTCATTGGTTATTCTATTCATAGCAAGGCCTTTAGAGTCTATAATAAACGAACTATGACCATAGAAGAGTCCATACATGTTGCATTTGATGAAACTAACCCAAATGAGTCGAGAAAGGAGCTTGTTGATGATGTTGCAGAAATCTTGGAGAAGACGCACTTGGAAAATCAAGAGAAAGAGCCCAAGAAGGAAGAAAAGAGACTCCTTGATCATACATGGTAAGAAGATTCAGAAATCTTAGATCTACCCAAGGAATGGAGGACTTCAAGATATCATCCTCTCGACAAAGTGATAGGTGATGTATCAAAAGGGGTAATCACTCGAAACTCACTTAGAGATGCATGTAATCATCTAGCCTTTGTCTCTCAAGTTGAACCTAAAGACATAAATGAGGCCATTAATGATGAGCATTGGATCTTGGCCATGCAAGAAGAACTAAACCAATTTGAGAGGAATCAAGTTTGGGAATTAGTTCCAAGGCCCAATGATCATCCTATAATTGGCACCAAATGGGTCTTTAGGAACAAACTTGATGAAACAGGTTTAATAATAAGAAATAAAGCTAGGCTTGTAGCTAAGGGATATAATCAAGAAGAAGGCATAGATTATGAAGAAACTTATGCTCCCATAGCTAGGTTAGAGGCCATTAGAATGCTACTTGCATATGCTTGCATCATGGATTTCAAACTCTATCAAATGGATGTCAAAAGTGCCTTTTTAAATGGTTTTATACAAGAAGAGGTGTATGTAGAACAACCTCCTGGTTTTGAGGACTTTGAAATGCCCAACCATGTTTTTAAATTGAAAAAGGCATTGTATGGCTTGAAACAAGCTCCTAGAGCTTGGTATGAAAGGTTGAGCAAATTTCTTTTAGAAAAAGGCTTTTCTAGAGGTAAAGTTGACACCACTCTTTTCATAAAACACAAAATGCATGACATTCTTCTAGTTCAAATCTATGTTGATGACATTATATTTGGAGCTACTAACAACTCTCCTTGTAAAGAATTTTCAAATATTATGCAAAGTGAGTTTGAGATGTCCATGATGGGTGAGCTCAACTTCTTCCTTGGTCTACAAATCAAGCAAACAAGAGAAGGAACATTTATAAGCCAATCCAAGTATTGCAAGGAGCTGCTCAAGAAGTTTGGAATGGACAATGCCAAGCATATGGCTACTCCTATGGGCACCTCTTGCTATTTGGACAAGGATGGAGGAGGTAAATCGGTAGAAATTACAAAATATAGAGGTATGATTGGCTCACTCCTTTATCTCACTGCAAGTAGGCCTAATATAATGTTTAGTGTATGCATGTGTGCTAGATATCAAGCTAATCCTAAGGAATCACACCTAAGTCTTTGTTAAGAGAATAATGAAATATCTAATAGGCACATCACAAATGGGTTTATGGTACCCTAAGGGTGCCTCATGTAGTCTTATTGGGTACTCAGATTCTGATTTTGCTTTGGATGCAAAATGGATCGAAAGAGCACTAGTGGGACATGCCACTTGCTTGGAAGCTCACTAGTTTCTTGGTACAAACAAGAAACAAAATAGTGTGGCATTGTCCACACCGAAGTTTGAATATGTTGCAAATTTGAATATGTTGCTGTGGGAGTTCTTTGTGCTCAAGTCCTTTGGATGAAACAAAGAACTCTTGGACTATGGTCTTGAGCTTGATCACATTCCCATAAAATGTGATAATACTAGTGCAATTAACTTGTCAAAAATCCCATTTTGCATTCTAGAACTAAGCATATTGAAATAAGACATCATTTCATTAGAGATCATGTTCAAAGGGTGATTGCATACTAGAATTTGTTGAAACAACTAAGCAACTAGCTGATATTTTCACTAAACCCCTAGCAAAAGAAGCATTTTTCTACATTAGAAATGAACTGGGTATATTGGATCATTCCTGCATAAATTAACTTCTGCTGCATAATCTTGTATTTTTCTGCATAATCACGCCAAATTGCTGCATAATCTCTGAATTCTTTCGTTATATTTGAATCCAACACTAACTTGAGCGTCGGAGATTTCCCCTAAGTTGTTTTGCAGGTGCTCCCTTGTGACCAAAACTCCCAAGCAACTAATATCCTCAACAAATTTGTTGAAACTCTTGGTAAAAATGGTAACTTCAATCAATTATATGAATTGAATCATAACATGATTTGATTATATGTTTAAATGATGATTTGAATTGATTTAAGTTGCTTTAAAACTGATTTGGATGGATTAAAATTGATTATATGCTGTTTGGAACGCAAAATCTGAGTTAAAGAGTGCTGGTAATCGATTACAATGTCTTTGTAATCGATTACACATGTTCTGTCACGCATGTAATCGATTACACACCCTTTGTAATCGATTACAACCAACTCAGAACTCAGGTAATCGATTACATCAACTATGTAATCGATTACAAGGTTCCCAGAAAGCATGTAATCGATTACATCAAAAATGTAATCGATTACATACCCACCAAAATGCATGTAATCGATTACACACTCAATGTAATCGATTACACAGGGTTTTTAAAAGGTTTCTGACGCGCGTAAGGCTCATTTCTTTTTGGAACCTGTTCATCTTCTTCGTTCTCTCCTTCTGATCCCACGCACCTCAAATCTCAAAATCTCTCTTTTCTCACTCAAATCTCCATCAAAACCCGTCATTTCACCTCTCTCAATCTCGGAAAACCCCTCTCCACATAACCCATCGTTCAAAATCCCCTCACATCCCTCATCCAAATCTCCCCATCTTCTCTCACGAACCCCATCTCCATTTCTCTGCCCTAATCTCATCCCTCTCTCATCTCCAATCATTACTCACTCATCCCTTGCTTCTCCTTCTCATCAATGGCTGAATCCTCTCATCGCTTGAAGCACCCAAGAACAGGGGCTGCTGTTGGAG
The DNA here is from genome assembly GCA_029884595.1 of Ormosia semicastrata. Lineage (NCBI taxonomy): Eukaryota > Viridiplantae > Streptophyta > Magnoliopsida > Fabales > Fabaceae > Ormosia > Ormosia semicastrata. The sequence continues at coordinate 65,849,453 of JAQQTO010000061.1, read as the reverse complement.
GGTCCTCTGGTGGCTCTTCACGTAATATATCTGGCCTGGACCTCACGAGGCACTTCTCCACTGTGAAGAAAGCTGAGTTGTTCCGGAAGAACTTCCAGCTTCGCAAAATCATCTCTCCCAGGTATCTTCCCATCACCTTCTGCGAGAGTGAACCTTTAGAGAGCTTTAGGACAATAGAAAACTTAGGCTTGCTGGGATTCCTGAGCATAGAGAAGGCCATCTACCCTAACCTTGTCCGAGTCTTTTATGCAACCTGAAGGTTGAGGATAATTGCATAATCTCTGAAGTGAAAAAGCAACAAATCAGGTTGACAATGGCAGAGTGGTATAGGCTTACAAAGTTCACTCCTGATGGAGCTCAGTTCTGTGGAAATGCAAAAGTCTGGGGGCATGAGTTTGAGCATAAGGCTGCTCTTCTCTCTCTGATTAGGACTGGCTACCACCTCCCCAGTGATCCTAAACGAAGAATAATGGCCACTGGCCTCACTATGGAAAACAGCGTTCTCCACTACCTCTTGGTTCATGGATTGATTCCCAGAGGAGGGAATTACTCCCAAGTCCTCAAGGATGATGTAGTGGCATTATGGGCAATGACCACAGGGCACCCAATAAACGGGGTTACTACATTCTAGAGCATATGCTGGACGTCAAGAAAAAGAAGAACTCTGCTCTCCCCTTCGCCATGTTGGTCACCACAATCCTCGAGTACTGTCGCATTTCGCTGGCTGAAGAGTCCAAGGACACCAGCTCGAAAGGACCCCAATCAATTGGGTTGCATACTCTGAAGAAGCTTCAGCTCTACAAGATGGAAGATAGGTGGCATTACATTACTCATGGCACATTTGGTCATATCCATCACGATCCAGATAGTGATGATGAGGAGGCTCAGTACCCTGCCTCTGCTCCTGCTCCAGCTTCTCTTGATCTTCTGCTCCAAGAAATGCGCAACCTGAGCGCCAACGTAAACACACGCATGGATCATATAGAGCAAAAGATTGACCATCTTGAGCTGAGGATGGACTACTCAGACCAGGAGCTTAGCTCCATTCGATCCCTCCTAAGTGGACCTCCTATTCCTGAGTGTCCTACTGCTGCTGCACCCCCCACATCCTCTGCCCCTCCGGTTCCTTTATCCTTCGCTGGTCCATCTGGAGTTCCTGCTGATGATGAGGAGCTTCTGGACTCTGACGACGATCTTATGCCCAGCGATGATAACATTGATCTAGGAGACTCTGTCATGGATCCGAGGGTGAAGTTTTCTATGACAGCGAGGACACTGATAGTGATCATGGCCTATTGCCTTGATATTCTCTTGTATTGATGACCACCTTGTACTTATTTTGTTTTAACTCTGATTATATAAAATTGGTATACCTTTATGGTTATATTTTGTTTTTGCCTACTGGTTATGAATGTTTGGCTGGACTGATTATTAATACATGAACTTGTTTTCACCTTGAATGTTTGGCTTTTGGAATATTGATTGGACTGATTAATCTTTGTGGCTTTTCTGTTATGGCAAACATTTGGGAATCATGAAATATAGCTGTCATGCTGTCTATTTTTTTTCTTAAATGCTTATGTCTTTTTGATAATGCCAACGGAGGAGAAAATGAGGAAAAATGAAATGAAATGTAATTAATGGTTGCATGAGAAATTAAATGTTGCATGAGTGAAATGAAATGTAATTAATGGTTGCATGAGAAATTAAAGGTTGCATGAGTACGGGGGAGTTATTGACCTTTTTAAGTTATTAAGCTTTTCATATGCAAAATCTAACCCAACATCATGCATAAACTCCGGGGGCAGCATTGTACCTAAATGACTATTATATATAAATGCAAAAACTCTTTCTTTTTCCTATGATCAGTTTGTCATCATCAAAAAGGGGGAGAATGTGAATGCTTATGTCTCTAAGGCATGTCAAAAGGTTTTTGATGATAACAAAAGCAAAAGAGAAGATCAAGTACAAAAGGAAAAATCAAGATCAAAGAAAGAAGACAGAAGGTTTATTTAGTTATAAGACTTAGGATATTAATGTTAAATGCTCTCAAGATTTCTCAAATGATTTTTCAATATATGATTTCAAAATAAATGGGAAATTTCAAGGATAAACATGGCTTTCAATAAAACTTGAGTTTCAACTTTAAATCTAACACTCTTAAAAGGATTTATGTTTAAACAAGTATCTTGAGGTGTTGGAAATGACTTACAAGCATTATTGGATTGGTAAAATGTGTTCAAAGGCTAATGTAATCGATTACATAATGTTTGTAATCGATTACACATCAAACAGAAGGCATGTAATCGATTACATTGGTAATGTAATCGATTACACGAAAGTCGAGGTATGTAATCGATTACACAATATATGTAATCGATTACACAAAGCCCGTAAAGGCAAAGAACATGTTCGACGAGTCATGTAATCGATTACATGGATATTGTAATCGATTACAAACAAAGTCAAAGTCATGTAATCGATTACATGGGAAATGTAATCGATTACACAAAACCCGAAAACTCAAAGAACACGTTCGACGAGTCATGTAATCGATTACATGGATATTGTAATCGATTACACAAAGAAGTCGAAGTCATGTAATCGATTACATGGGCATTGTAATCGATTACAAGCAAAGTCAGAAGCCATTTAATCGATTACACCAAGAATGTAATCGATTACACAGAGCCCAGAAAGTTCAGAAAACGTTGGAACAACAATGTAATCGATTACCCGAGATGTGTAATCGATTACACGCATCCTGACAACGTCCAACGGCTATATTAAATGCATTAAATGCATGCCCAACTACCTCCAACGGCTCTATTAATTGAGAAACTTATAAATACCAAAGTTGGGTCTTTATTTGCGGTTGACCTTGAACCAAAAACTGATCATCATACTTCAAAACGTGAATCAATCCTTAAATTCATTTCTTGCTCTGTTTTCTGGTTAAAAACGTGAAAAATCCTTGAGAGCATATTAGAGCTTCAATTTGTAAACACTTGCTCTAGAGAGAGCTTCTTCAATTTCAATCTTATACATTCTGATTAGTGAGGGTGAGGTATCCCTCAAGTATTGTAAGGGTGAGGTATCCCTTGGAAAATAGAGGCTCAAGCTTTTGGGTGAGGTATCCCATATTGTTGAGTGCTCAAGGTTGTAGTGGTTTTTCAAGCACCCATTGAAGCTTGAAGATATAGTAGAAAATCTCAAGTTGTTGTTGCTTGGGACTGGACGTAGATCACAAGTGGAGTGGTGATTGAACCAGGATAAACGACTGTGTTTGTTTCTCTAAACCCTCCTCTGCTTATCTTTGTGCACTGTTTCATTGTTTTAATTGGATATTGTCTCCTTGGCTATTACGTTTATAAGTAAAAGTGTTTAACTCATCTATTCAATTATCTCTAATCATTCAATAGCTTCAACGAAAATTGATTGTCAAACGATTTGCGAAAGATTTGTGAACTTATTTTTAACTACTCAATTCACCCCCCTCTTGAATATTGAGGCCACTTGGTAACACTTAATAAACCACAATACCACCACCAGCAACAGCAGTACCCGAGATATGCTCCATACTCTAGCACATATAACCCTAGTTGGAGAGATCATCCAAATTTGAGATATGGTATTGCAGCCTTAACAACAGTAACCACAGCAGCTCAGACAACCATTCCAGCAATCACCTAGGCAACCACAGTTTCAACAACCTCATGCTAGACCAAGTAGACATCCATTCCAGCAGCCTATGCAACAACCAAGTCCAGCAGCCTTAAAACCTGAGCCTTCATTAGAGGATTTGGTCAAGCAGATGGCCACCAACATTATTCAGTTCCAAAAAAGGACAGAGGCCAGCATACAAAAGTTAGAAACCCATATTTAACGATTGGCCTCCTCATTGAGTCAGCTACAGGCCCAAGTTTTTGGAAAACTTCCTTCACAAATAATTCCCAATCCAAAGGGGAATGTGAGTGCCATTATGTTGAGGTCTGGAAAATTTGTACAAGTACCAACTGAACCTCTACCTACAAGCAAGCAACAACCAGCAGAACAATTAGTTTCTGATGAACCAGCCTAAAAATTTGAGAGTAAGAAGAAATCAGTGGTTGTTGATGAGCAGCAGAAGCTTATCGTAGCACTTCCCTTTCCACAGAGAGCCATTCAGTCCAAAAAGATAGATGAGGCTGAGAAGGATAGCAATTTTCTTGACACTTTTCAGAAAGTGGAAGTCAATATTCTCATTAAACAAATCCCAAAATATGCTAAGTTTCTTAAAGAATTGTACACCCACAAGAGGAGGCTGAAGGGTAATGAGAGAATCAGTATAGTCCAAAATGTTTCAACTTTCATTCAACCTATGCCTCAGAAATACAAAGATCTAAGGACTTTTACAATTCCATGTTTTATAGGCAAATACAGATTTGAGCATGACATGTTAAATTTAGGTGCTTCTATTAATATAATACTTATGTCTGTTTTTAATTCTATTGGACTTGGACCTTTGCATGTATCCTATTAGGATGCCTTTTAAGAGAGTCATATTTATTGCTTTTTGGTTAAGCAGGTATGTATTCCTTAGTCCACCGCAGAAATCAGTTAGTCCTTCTATTTTCATCTTTACCAATTTGCTTGTTGAAGGTATCTGTTTGCCTTTGGCTTCATTTTCCTTGGGTGGCTTATACGCTCTCCTTGATCAGATTTCAGAATAGATGCATGTCTCTTACGGTCGCCTTTCGAAAAACACCTTTCTGGACTTGATTTTCCTTCAATTTTTCCTGTTTGAGCGTTTTCCTAACTATGGCCCTGTTTGAGAGGTTCTTAATGTGAACCCAAGAGAAGATGTTCACCTTCAACCTCGTCCTTGGGGTTGATCTTAAGGGCGTCCCTATGGTTCTCTACTAAAGTTGATTAACAATGAGAAAGCTTTTGCCTTTCGCCCCTATGTTGCTTCTTTCAATGATGGCATCGAAGGCCTTAATCGCATCTACGGGTCCCCTGAGTTTAGTTATAGGAATGACAAGGTTTCCCGTGTCAAGGCCGTGTTTGATTTTTGGCAGTTGTGTTATGAGCCTCAAGTGCTATCTGGTTTTGTCTTGACTGATACAATTTCTTCTTTTAGTGTTGCTTTATAGCCTTATATTTATAGGCCTGATCATGTCTGCCTCCAGTTTGGTTGGGATTAGCCGCCCACCTCCATTGACTACAATTTTTTTTTATGTTCCTACTGCTATGAAGGCTATTCTTTTTCAATATATTCAAGCTCCTGTTAACTTGTCTTTGTTTGTTTGACCTTCTTGCCAAGGCGGCATGATGGTGAATTGGTTGACTTATTATCACACTTTGAAAATTTCAATTCAGTGCTTCAAATTTGAGAGGAGTACTAGTGACCTTCCAGGCATCCACATTATGTACAAAGATCCATACTATGTTACCTTTGGTTACAAAGAGTTTGAGAAGCAAGATAGCCTTTCATCTGCTTCTCTCCCCTTCCACATTTCTTTTTTTTTTAGGTAACATATGTTTTTGTATTTTATGGTGTCAAGCTTTGTCAGCAGAGCCCAAAAAGTGCAAGCATTCTTCTACTCAGCCAGCCCTTATAGAGAAGTTGGAAAAAGAAAAGGCCACTACAAGTGCTATTGACACCCAAGAGCCCCTTGCCAAGAAGCCTATTAAGAAGCCTTGGGTTGCAAAAAGTATGCTCCCAAGAAACGACCTGCTTGGCCCAAAAGACCTTTCGTGCCTACTCGTCGCTCCATTTAGCGTCATAAGACTCCTCTTACTAAGGAATGAACTCCTCTTTCTTCGCCCATTGATCTTTCTGAAAAGGATGAAGAACTTTTTGAGAAAGGTATTGAAGAACCTTATGAAGATTCTTTTGAAGATCCTGAGTCACCCAAGTCAATTAGTCAAGGTGTTGATTTTGCTGAAAGCGTCCTTCAGCCTGATCCTATTCAACTTACTCTTGTACAACCTGATCTTGTTCAATATGCTCCTCCGATCGTTCAATTGCCTTTACAGCCTTTGCCAAAGGGTTCTCCTTCTCACCACGACTCTTCTCCAAGTGATCTCACTCATCAGAATAAAGGCATCGAGCATGATCCTGAGGACTCTATGTCCATCAGGGACTATATGAACTTTGATGGTATATATTTGTTTCTCCTGTATTTTATTTTTTTTCTTTGTTTCCTCATTTGGTTTTTCTATTTGCAGCCACGGGTGGCCAATCTTCCTTCCCTGATGAAGCCATGAAGATTCCGCAAAAGGAACCTTCATCTAAGGTTGTTTGGGAAACTCCTAGTGGTTTTGACCTTGAAAAGGTTGTTCACGACACTACTACTTCAAGCCTTGTTGTGCATCCTGTTAAGCCTGTTTTGTCAGGTTCTTTTACTTTTTCCTTTTTGTCCCTTGTTTCATGGATTCTTCTTTGTACTGATCTTTTCTCTTTTTTTTCATTTTAGATCCTAGTCCAGTTACACCTATCTTACCATAATTCACTTCTTTTGCTGCTGATGATGTTTCACTGCTTTCAAGTTTTGCTAGGAAACATCCTAGCTTTCTTCTTTCAGAAACTACATACCCACCCTTTTTTTTGGCGTGAGGGTTATGAACACTTTGCTAATTTTCTGAATCTGCTCCAATCTTGCAATGTTACTGAACTACTTGGTCTGCTTAAAGACAATGTTGCTAAACAGATTAAGACCCTCCAATGCTTTGGTTTCCATGGTGAATAGCTAGAAGATCTTTGCAGCTGCTTAAACTGTTAGCTTCCTAATGTGATGTTCAAAGAGGACTTTCATAAACTTGTTGATTCCGAAGCTACTTTTCTTCAATGCAACAATTCCTTGAGGCACATTGCTGAGCTTAGCACTCACCTTGGAACATTGAGGTCTCAGCTTACAAAGGGAGAAGTGGAGCTATTTCGCCTTCGGTCCCAGAAGAAAGAAGCTGAAGAAGCAAGAGTTTCCATGGATGATCCTTTTTCCTTCTAGCTTTATTGCTCTTTGTAATCATTTGAACTTTGTGGTACTTTGGTTTTGAAGTTGTAAGGACACTTTTGGGATGTATTTACCATTCTTCCCTAGGAAAACTATAACTTTGTAATCCTTTTGATTCTGAACATGTTGAAGTTTATTTTTGCAATGTATGCTTCCATTTGTGCCTTTCCTCTTTGTTCTTTTTATTTTTTGAATCTCCCAAGTCTAGGGTATGCCCTTGTTTTCTTTGGAGAGCACTTCACATGTAATTAGAAATCTTTAAGTTTCTTCAATATTCGAACACGCTTTTATTTTTCCTTGTATGCTAGGCATGTGCTTAAAAAAACTTCTTGTTTAAGTTTTTTATTAATACCGAAACATGCTTTCACCTTTTCTTGAGGGCACTGGGCATGTTCTTAGGAGAAACTTCTTGTTTAAGTTTTCCCAATACCAAAACATGCCCATGCCTTTCTTGATAGCACTAGGCGTGTGCTTGGAAAAACTTCTTATTTTAAGTTTTTCCAATACCAAAACACACTTTCACTTTTCCTCAGAGCACTAGGTGTGTGCTTGGAAAAACTTCTTGTTATAAGCTTTCTAAACCTGAAACATGCTTTTTGCAACGCCCTTTTTTGGAAGGGAACGTTACATCACTATTTACGATGTGGAAATCAAAAGTATAAATTAAGACTCAGTTCTTTTTTTTTATCTATAAATACAATTAATAACTTGCTCATCAATGAGATATTCAAATGTACTAACCTTATAAGAGATACACAAGTAGGTATATTTTTTTTTTGTAAACAGAAAACATAAAGATTGAACCATACATCCATGCAAAAGGTACCTCATATATATGTATTGTTTAAGTACAGACTGTAAGTCATTAATTACATCAAGGCTCATAAAAAAGAAGCCAACAGCTTTACATGCCCCCAAAAATGATATATAAACCCCCAAAAAGAATATCAAGCCCCAAAAGAAAGACAGATGGCCATCAGTGACCATCAACAATATCAGCCCCTACTGAGAAAGAGAAGGAATCATGGCTGGATCCTCTTCAGGGTCTTTCTCGTCAGAGGAAACCCTCATCAGAGCCACCGAGTTATAGGCGGGGGCTCGGGCACTAGAGAGGAGTGAATCCTCCCGTGAGGAGTAATAACACTCACCCCACATGTCACGAATGAACAGATAAAACTTTAAGTGCAAACGAACACTACAGGTAAAGATAGGCGGATCATAACGCCCCCAAGCTAGCGACACCATCACATCTCCCAGATAAACACAATGATCTGAACTAAAGTTGATGTACCAACAGTCCGGTCCTCCGAGGAAAGTCAGTCCCACATACCCCAAAAAGCCTTGCGGACAGGCCGTCATGGTTAGAACAGGTACTAGTCAAAGTCAGGCCAGAAACCCGGGAACTCGTGTACTTCCCCTTCCTCGCCGACGTCTTCAAAGAATCACATAAGTAAAATAGAATAGCGAAAAATACAGAAAAGAGGTAAGACATTCTACATTCACTACCAATCATGGTAGTAAAGAAACAATACGACGCATGATGCCCATATAACATTTCAAGAATAATAATCAGCATTAAAAATAAATAATAAACAACTTAGCAATTCCAGGCAGTTATAACAGCAATAAAACAACAGTTCCAAATCATGATATGAATTATATGTCAAGTAATATGTGTACTCACTATGCACATGCATATGACATTAAAATCCTACTCCATGGAGCTAGACACTAATGTCGGAGAGAATGATCAGGAGATATGTCTGTATCACGGCAGCCGAGGCCTTCAAATGCTAAAATTCTCAATTTATCAACATGCACATCTTGGCATTGTACAAGACATTCTACACAGATCTTGATATAGGACAGTGTCTTGGTCCGGATCATCGGTGCGTTTGCATCGGTCTGCCCTATGGATAGAAGAGCTACCAATTTTCATTGCGAGGTACCCGCACCCCGACGCCCCTAAGGTCAATAAGAGACCTACACTTGTCTATTCGCACCCAAACATAGGTGTGATTCAACCCCTAGGCAACTTGGCCTTAACAATAGTCTACCAGACTTTCATAATGCATGATGACTCAATGCATATTCATGTATATCCAACAATGATATACTTTTCTTATAAAATCTTTCTCAATGCATGTTTCAATCATGCTCATCATAAATGTTCAAATTCATAAATCAATCACATATGATTCAATAAAATCATAAAATCATTTATCCGATTTGTTAGGATGAACAGTCTTTTTCACAATTTAATAAATGCTAATAATTTAATTCAAGATTTAAAGTTTGTATTTAAGTTATCACGGTTAGAAAGCTCTAATTCCATCATTTTCAGACTAAAATCCCCAAATTTGGGGCCTGGTAATCAATTACATAGACTTGGTAATCGATTACAAGCCTAACAGAAGCCCTGTAATCGATTACAAGCTGGAAGTAATCGATTACATCTTACCCAGAAGTCTTGTAATCGATTACATGATCCATGTAATCGATTACAAGCTGCCCAGAAACACATTTCGCAGCTCCAGAAGCTTGGTAATCGATTACATGAACCATGTAATCGATTAAGTGGGAATTTGAAGAAAATAGAGTCTCTAAACCATTTTAACCCAAATCATACCATCAAACCTTAACTACAACATCATAATCATATCATACAAGCACTTATGGCTCAACCAAGTCACCAATCCATCAACATACATCAAAATCATGCTATCCAAACAATCAAAACACAACCAAAATCATTCAAACAAATGGGTACCCCCCAAATAGGTTCCACCCCATTAACATAACGATAGGTTCCTCACCACCAAAATGGGTTGAAGAGAATAATCTTCCTCTTACCTTAAGAGACAATAAGGAAAGTAAGCTCCTTTTTAAGCTTTTCATCCACCACCCACAAGAAAAACCTAAGATAGTCAACTCACCAAATCAACAATTAAAACTTGAAAAAAGGGGTCCTTGATCACAATGGTGACCAAGGACCACGAAAATAAGGAGAAAAAGAGAAGAAAATTTTACCTCAAAGCTTCAAGCTTTGGAGCTGGACAGTAAATGGCGAAAATGGAAGAGTCAAGAGGTGTCCAACAAGGAAGAAAGCTTCAAGATGATAAAGAGAAACAATAGTCTAAGTTAGCTTGAGCAATAAAGTTTGAAGGCTCAATAATGGTGGTGTGCAGTCGTGTGGGAGAAGAGAGAAAGAGAGAAATGTGCGTGAGGGAGAGAAGGAGAAATGAAATGTGAATAGGAGAATTGAAATAAAATGATAGCTTGCAATCTTTTGTTTTCCTTCCCTTCAGCCGTGCAGCCCAATTGAGAGGAGAGAGTGTGTGGTGGTTGATAGGAAACTTCTTAGAAGTTTCCCTTGAAGTTTCCTTGAGAAGCTTTGCACGTTTCTCGATAAAGTAAAGTGTGAGATCACTTAGATGGTGTCATAAAAGTAACTAGATAGAAATAATCTACTAGAGCTATTACTCAGTGGACAAAAGTTATAGTTAGCAGAAATAATATTTTGTTGTCTCTCAGATAATAAAATGTTCTGTGATTTTATTTATCAGATAAAATCTCATAAAACGAAAACTTCATAAATTGTGTCCAATCTCGAGTTTAGTAAGATTCCCCATCGACATTTCTACAGTCCAAATTTTTCCAGCCTCAGAGAAAATATTTTATTTTCTCGACTTCGCTCAGCGCGCACGCAAAATGAGGAATATATTAAAATATTTAACGTTTCCAGAAATAATTCAAAAAAATTCTCAAAAATCATAAATATTATAAAATGATTATTTTTGGTGAAACAAATAATTTTTTGGATGTTACAACTCTTCCCTTCTAAAAAGAATTTTTGTCCTCAAAATTTTCATACCTTAAAATAGTTGTGGGTGTTGCTCCTTCTTCTTGTCTTCTAATTCCCTATTGCATCTCCAGTGTTTTCATTCCAGATCACTTTTACTAATGAGATTTCTTTTCCTCTGAGTTGTTTTACTCTCCTATCTTCAATTTTTATAGAAGGTGCCTCATAGGTTAAGTCCACTTTCAATTATACTGTGTCCGGTGTTATGACATGGTTCGGGTCAGGAATATATTTTCTTAGTTGTGACATATGAAAGACATTGGGAAAGTTTGAAAGAAAAGGTGGTAAGGCTATCTGGTAAGCTGCTGGACCTATCCGGCGAAGAATTTGGTAAGGTTCAAGGAATTTGGGAGTAAGTTTTCTCGATTTCAAAACTCGACTGACCCCGGTCGTTGGCGTGACTTTCAAAAACTTATGCTCGCCTTCCTCAAACTCAAGAGGCTTTCTTCTCTTGTCCACATAGCTTTTCTGCCGACTTTGAGCCGTCCTCATCTTTTCCTAAATCATCTTGACCTTCTCAGTCATTTGCTGTATAATATCAGGTCCAACAGTAAAACATTCTCCGTCTTAGTACCAACACAAAGGTGTTCAGCACCATCGTCTATACAGAGCTTCATAGGGTGCCATCCCTATGCTTGAATGAAAACTGTTGTTGTAGGTGAACTCTACTAACGGTAAAACTTCATCCCAACTTCCAGCCTGTTCTAAGGCGCAAGCCTTGAGCAAATCCTCCAATGATTGAATTGTTCTTTCCGATTACCCATCAGTTTGTGAATGGTAAGCAGAACTCAATCGTAGCTTTATTCCCAATGCATCTTGCAAACTTTGCTAAAACTTTGAGGAGAACCTTGGATCTCTGTCAAAAATAATACTGGTAGGCACACCATGTAGCCTAACAATCTCACTGATGTACAGCTGGGTCAACTTCTCCGTATTGTATCTTATGTTGATCAGTAGAAAGTGTGCTGACTTCGTGAGTCGATCAACGATTGTCCATATTGAGTCATAACTTTTTCTGGTTTTGGGTAATCCAACCACAAAATCCATCGCAATGCTATCCCACTTCCATTCGGGAATAGACAGGGGTTGCAATAGCCCTGACGGTCTCTGATGTTCCACTTTTGCTTTCTGGCAGACCAGACAAGAAGACACGCATCTAGTAATATCGTTCTTCATCCTGTGCCACCAAAATAACTTCTTTAGATCTTGGTACATTTTAGTTATCCCTGGGTGCATACTCAACTTGCTCGTGTGAGCGTGTTTAAGAATATACTTCCTTAGCTCTTGATCCCTAGGTATACAAACTCTACCTCAAAACCTTAGGATTCCATCAGTTCCTTCCTCAAAGGTTGCCACATTGCCTTGCTTCATCAGCTCCCTTTCTTCTTGCAGAAACTTGTCAACTTTTTGTTTTTCCTGGATGTCCTCCATTAACTCACTTGAAATGGTGACCATGTTCATGCAAATCTTTCTCAGTGTCAATGCCACAAAGGACCATACATCCCTGAATTGTTCTATTAAATCCTTTTCCTTGATCATCATAGCGGAGATATTGAACATCTTCCTATGCAAAGCATCTGCCACGATGTTTGCCTTTCCAGGGTGATACAGAAGTCAAAAATCATAATCTTTCAGGAATTCCAACCACCTTCGCTGTCTCATATTCAATTCATTTTGATCATACAAATACTTCAAGCTCTTGTGGTCGCTAAAGACGTTGAATGTCACCCCATAAAGGAAATGTCTCCATATCTTCAAAGCGAATACCACAGCTACTAACTCTAAGTCATGCGTTGGATAGTTCTTCTCATGCACTCGCAACTGCCTCGAAGCGTAAGCCACCACTTTTTCATTTTGCATAAGCACAGATCCTAATCCTTGGTACGAAGCATCACAATACACTTCGAAGGGTTCACTTGGATAAGGGAGAACTAATACTGGTGAAGTAGTTAGCCGTCTCTTCAATTCTTGGAAACTCTCTTCGCAAGCATTAGTCCACTTAAAGGCTTGATTCTTTCTCGTGAGCTGAGTGAGAGGCCCTGCTATTTTAGAGAATCCTTCAATGAACCTCCGATAGTATCCAGCCAAACCCACAAAGCTTCGGATTTCTGTCACTGTCTTCAGTCGCTCCCATTGTAGAACTACTTCCACCTTTGACGGATCCACTACAATCTTTTCCTTCGAGATCACATAGCCCAAAAACTTGACTTCATCCAGCCAAAATTCACACTTTGAAAATTTGGCATACAACTTCTCCTTCAGAATCTGGAGAACTATACTAAGGTGTTCAGCATGATCATCCTGACTTTGAGAGTAGATCAGAATGTTGTCAATAAAGACAACAACGAATCTGTCCAAGTAGGGATGAAAGATCCTGTTCTTGTAGTCCATGAAGATGGCAGGTGCATTCATTACACCAAATGGCATCACAAGGTACTCGTAATGACCATATTGGGTACGAAAAGCCGTCTTGGGAGTGTCCTCCACCTTTACTCGAATCTGGTAGTAGCCCGATTGCATATCGATCTTAGAGAACACTGCTGCTCCTTTCAGTTGATCCATTAAGTCATCTATCCACGAAAGTGGATACTTATTTTTGATCGTGACCTTATTTAGTTGGCAATAGTCCACACACAATCGCGAAGTACCATCCTTTTTTCGGACTAGCAACACTAGTGCTCCCCATGGTGATACACTGGGTCTAAAGAATTACTTTTCTAAGAGCTCTTCTAACTGCTTCTTAAGCTCAACCAATTCTAATGGTGACATTCTGTAGGGTGCTATAGACATAGGACCAGATCCAGGTACAAGATCAATAGCGAACTCTATCTCCCGCTCCGGCGGTAGACCAGGTACATCATCAAGAAAGACTTCGGGAACTCGTTAACCACTGGAATTGTATTCATATCTGCCTCGCTCTCGACCTTCAAGGAAGACAATAGCATGTATCCCTAAGCTCCTTCTTTCTAGAAAGCTCGAACTTAGTTAGCCGTAAAAAATCTAGAAACTTTATCCACAGGGAAAATTATGGTTTTACTAGAACAGTCTAACAAGATATGGTTAGAAGACAACCAATCCATTCCTAAGATTACGTCTAATTGGGAAATAGGTAAACAGATCAAATCAACAAAAAAGATTCGACCCTCAACGACTAAAGGACAATTTAAGCAAACTTTGGTGGTAACAACAGGTTTATCAGTGGGAGTAGAAACAGTTAAGTCAAAAGGTAAGGAAGACACAAGTAAACCAAGTCATCGCACACAGTCATAAGAAATGAAAGAATGGGTTGCCCCAGAGTCATACAATACAGTTAAAAGATTACCTTTTATGACACCTTCTCCCTATATCAGATCTTCAGATTTGGAGGCATCAGCTCCACTCATAGTATAGACTCGGCCCCTGCCTGTGGCTTTGTAGCTCGTGCAGCGTTGACTAAAGGCTCAGCCTTAGCTTGGTTACAGTCTCTGGAGACGTTCCAGGTTTCCCACATCGAAAATAGATGATTCATTTGATGGTGTAGTCTCTTATTGCGTGATCCTTCCCGCACTTCAAGCATTTCAAAGAAAATGCTATATTCTGTCTAGTTTGGTTCCCACCGAAACCTCCATTGGTACCTCCACCAGCTGTTTGCTATTGATTTCCCGGTGGTTGAGAATAAGGCTTCTTTTGGAAATGATTTGCATTGTTGTCGCCTCCTCTTTGGAACCTGGTAGGTCCAAAGTTTTGATTTCTTGAGTCCCGAGCTTGATCCAGAGCTTCCAGCTGGCAACACGTATCTAACAGCTCTGAAAATTGGTTGATCTTTAAGGTGATGACTACTCTTTTCACTTCGTGTCTCAGTCCTTCCTCAAATTTTTGACATTTCCACACCTCGTCTAGCTAGTGCTGGAAATATATCAAAAACTTGGATAAGCTTTCGAACTTCGCGGCGTATTCACTGACAGACAAGCTTCCTTGCCTCAAGTTGAGGAACTCCATTTCTTTTGCATGCCTAGCGCTCGCGGGAAAATATTTTTCAAAGAACTTATTCTTGAATACCTCCCAAGTGATTGCACAACCTTCAGCTTCTAACACTCTCTGTGCCCCATTCCACCAGTCTTCAGCATCCCCAATCAGCATAAAAGCGGTATAAGTTACCTTCTTGTCATTAGCACAGTTCATGCCTCTGAAGATTGTCTCCAGCTCCTTGATCCACAGACTAGCTTTCTCCAGATCAAATTCCCCTTTAAACTGAGGAGGGTTGTGGCGACGGAACTCCGCCAAATTTTGCACATCATCCGTAGCTTCGAGTTGTTGAGCGGCCCTCTCCTGTTGTTGGGTAGCTCTCTCAGTTTGTTAAGCAATAACTTCTGCCATTCTTTGCATCGCTTCAATCGCTGCTGCCGTATCTTCGCCTCGTGCCATTTCGCTCTTTCAAGTAGTACTAACTGAAACACACAATGAAGAATTAGATGTATCCTTTTGGAATACCAAATAATACATCTCTGTGTTTGGTTTCAGAGAAACACACAACACAAATCAGTCAGACTTAACCACAAAGACCAAAAAAATATATAAACTGGGACTTTGATACTAACTTAATACAACGCCCCTTTTTGGGAAGGAACGTTACATCATTATTTACGATGCGAAAATCAAAAGTATAAATTAAGACCCGGTTCTTTTTTTTATATATAAATATAATTAATAACCTGCTCATCAATGAGATATTCAAATGTACTAACCTTATAAGAGATACACAAGTAGGTATGTTATTTTTTTTTGTAAGCGGGAAACATAAAGATTAAACCATACATCCATGCAAAAGGTACCTCATATATACGTATTGTTTAAGTATAGACTGTAAGTCATTAATTACATCAAGACTCATAAAAAAGAAGCCAACAACTTTACATGCCCCCAAAAATGATATACAGACCCCCAAAAAGAATATCAAGCCCTAAAAGAAAGACAGATGGCCATCAGTGACCATCAACAGTATCAGCCCCTACTGAGAAAGAGAAGGAACCGTAGCTGGATCCTCTTCAGGGTCTTCCTCTTCAGAGGAAACCCTCATTAGAGTCACCGAGTTACAGGCGGGGGCTCGGGCAGTAGAGAGGAATGAATCCTCCCGTGGGGAGTAATAACACTCACCCCACATGTCACGAATGGGAAGATAAAACTCTAAGTGCAAACGAACACTACAGGTAAAGATAGGCGGATCATAACGCCCCTAAGATATCGTTACGTCTCCTAGATAAACACAGTGATCCGAACTAAAGTTGATGTGCCAACAATCCAGTCCTCTGAGGAAAGTCAGTCGCACATACCCCTAAAAAGCCTTGCAGACGGGCCATCATGGTCAGAATAGGTACTAGTCAAAGTCAGGCCAGAAACCTGGGAACTCGTGTACTTCCCCTTCCTCACTGACATCTTCAGAGAATCACATAAGTAAAATAGAATAGCGAAAAATACAGAAAAGAGGTAAGACATTCTACATTCATTACCAATTATGGCAGTAAAGAAACAATACGACGCATGACGCCCACATAACATTTCAAGAATAATAATCAGCATTAAAAGCAGATAATAAACAACTTAGCAATTCCAGGCAGTTATAACAGTAATAAAACAACAGTTCCAAATTTTGATATGAATTATATGTCAAGTAATATGTGTACTCACTATGCACAGGCATATGATACTAAAATCCTAATCCATGGAGCTAGACACTAACGTAAGAGAGAATGATCAGGAGATATGTCTGTATCGCTGCTACCGAGGCCTTCAAGTGCTAAAATTCTCAATTTGGCCTTCAAGTGCTAATATGTCTGTATCCTAGGTAACTTGGCCTTAAAAATAGTCCACCGGACTTTTACAATGCATGATGACTTAATGCATATTCATTATACCCAACAATGATATACTTTTCTTATAAAATCTTTCTCAATTCATGTTTCAATCATGCTCATCATAGATTTTCAAATTCATAAATCAATCACATATGATTCAATAAAATCATAAAGTCATTTACCGATTTGTTAGGATGAACAGTCTTTTTCATAATTTAATAAATGTTAATCATTCAATTCAAGATTTAAGGTTTGTATTTAAGTTATCAGGGTTAGAGAGCTCTAATTCCATTATTTTCAGACTCAAATCCTCAAATTTGGGGCCTGGTAATCGATTATATAGACTTGGTAATCGATTACAAGCCTAACAGAAGCCCTGTAATCAATTACAAGTTGGATGTAATCGATTACATCTTGCCCAGATGCCTTGTAAACGATTACATGATCCATGTAATCGATTACAAGCTGCCCAGAAACATATTTCACAGCTCCAAAAGCTTGGTAATCAATTACATGAAATATGTAATCGATTACAAAGCAAAAATTTGTAGAAAACAGAGTCTCTAAACCATTTTAACCCAAACCATACCATCAAACCTCAACTACAACATCATAATCATATCATACAAGCACTTATGGCTCAACCAAGTCACCAATCCATCAACATACATCAAAATCATGCTATCCAAATAATCAAAACATAAGCAAAATCATTCAAACAAATGGGTACCCCCCAAATGGGTTCCGCCCCATCAACACAACGATAGGTTCCTCACAACCAAAATGGGTTGAAGAGAATAATCTTCCTCTTACCTTAAAAGACAATAAGGAAAGTAAGCTCCTTTTTAAGCTTTTCGTCCACCACCCACAAGAAAAACCTAAGATGGTAAACTCACCAAATTAACCATTAAAACTTTAAAAGAGGAGTCCTTGATCAAAATGGTGACCAAGGACCAAGAAAATGAGGAGAAAAAGAGAAGAAAGTTGAGAGCTTTACCTCAAAGCTTCAAGCTTTGGAGCTGGACAGTAAATGGCAAAAATGGAAGAGTCAAGAGGTGTCCAACAAGGAAGAAAGCTTCAAGATGATAAGGAGAAACAATAGTCTAAGTTGGCTTGAGCAAGAAAGTTTGAAGGCTTAACAATGGTGGTGTGCAGCCGTGTGGGAGAAGAGAGAAATAGAGAAATGTGTGTGAGGGAGAGAAGGAGAAATGAAATATGAATAGGAGAAGTGAAATAAAATGATAGCTTGCAATCTTTTGTTTTCCTTCCCTCCAGCCGTGCAGCCCAATTGAGAGGAGAGAGAGTGTGGTGGTTGATAGGAAACTTCCTAGAAGTTTCCCTTGAAGCTTCCTTAAGAAGCTTTGCACATTTCTCGATAAAGTGAAGTGTGAGGTCACTTAGATGATGTCATAAAAGTAACTAGATAGAAATAATCTACTAGAGCTATTACTCAGTGGATAAAAGTTACAGTTAACAGAAATAATATTTTGTTGTCTCTCTGATAATAAAATGTTCTGCGATTTTATTTATCAGATAAAATCTCGTAAAATGAAAACTTCATAAACTGTGTCCGATCTTGAGTTTAGTAAGATCTCCCATTGACATTTCTACAATCCAAAGTTTTCTAGCCTCTGGAAAAATATTTTATTTTCCCAGCTCCGCTCAGTGTGCACGTAAAATGAAGAATATATTAAAATATTTGACGTTTCCAGAAAAAATGTAAAAAAATTCTCAAAAATCATAAATATTATAAAATGATTATTTATGGTGAAACAAATAATTTTTGGAATGTTACACTTTTGCTTTTCCTAAGATCACTACGTGTGTTCTTGGAAAAACTTCTTGTTTCAAGTTTTCTAATACCAAAACATGCTTTCGCTTTTTCCTGAGAGTGCTAGGCGTGTACTTAGGAGAAACTTCTTGTTTTAAGTTTTCCCAATAGCAAAACATGCCTATGCCTTTCTTGTTGTTAACACAAACAAATATCAAAGAGATATCTCATTCATTAATCATCAGAATGAATTCAAGCATAGTACTTTTTTAAATACTTGAAATTTAAAGGGACTATTCTTCTCTGAGTTTTTGGATCCACTAGGGTATAGTATCCATTTGGGTGCACCTCTTGTATTATATATGGTTCTTCCCATTTTGGCCCCTATTTGGAGGTATGTTGATTTCTCATGACAGCATCTGTGGCCTTGAAGAGCAATTCTCCTCAGCAAACATCCTTGACTTCACCATCTTATCATACATTAGCATAAGGTGTTTGTGACCCTTGATCAGCTCTTTGTTGGCTTTTTCCCTTTTACCTTCCAGAAACTCTGCTTCTAATGCTTACCTTGTTGATGGCACAACTACCTCAGTGGGTAAAACTGCTTTAGCCCCATGCACCAATGAGAATGGGGTAGCCTTCGTGGTTCCATGCTTTGTTGTCCTATATTCCCAAAGTGCTAGTGATAAATACTCACTCTAATCCTTCGAGGTGTCATCAACCATTCTAGCTAAAATTCTAATCGAAGACTTGTTGGTTGACTCTGTCTACCCATTGGGCTATGGGTAGTATGGACTAGACTTATCATGGTCAATCTTATGGTGCAGAACCTCACCTACCTTCTTATTGATAAAGTGTGTCCCATTGTTAGAGACTATCCTTCTGGGTAGCCCAAAGTGGCAAATGGTATTTTTCTTGATGAACACAGCTACTAAGGCCTCCTTCAAGGCAACCACTTCCACCCATTTAATTTGGTGAAATGTTTTGTTGCTGCCAAAATCCATCTTTTTCATCTAGAAGGTGATGTGTGTGAAACAACATCATGTTTTGTTCTTGTTTTACATGCATTCTTGAGCATTTTAGGCATTTTAGTTTTTCTTTTTAGTTAGTTTTTCCCTTAGTTCAGATAACTGCGGTGTTTTTGGTGTTCCTGTGCAGGATTGGTGCTAAATTGGCCTTGGAATGGATGGAAAGCTTGCATGTTTGAAGTTGGAGCTTAATGGATAGCAATAAAGGTGCAAAAAGGCCATTCCAGAGGGATCCACGGCCTGCCCGTGGATCAAACCACGGCCATGGATCGAGGGGTAACTTAAAGAAGGAAAAAGGGAATTCCAGAGAGTTCCACGGCCTGGCCGTGGAACCATCCACGGCCGTGGAACTCAAAGGACCAGAAATTAGCCTGTTGACAGAGACATCCACGGCCTGGCCGTGGAATGATCCACGGTCGTGGATCGCAGTGCGCAACAGTTTTTATGTTTTTCTTTTTGTTTCTTTTGAGGGCATTTTAGCCAATTAAAACCCTAAGTTATAAATAGATGCTCTGAATAGAATTATGGAGTTCTAGTTTGGTTCCAAAGGAGGCACAAAGGAGGCTTGGGCTCTTCATCTTTCTCCCTTCTTCTTCCATTGTTACGGGTTTGGGATGTTTTTAAGTTTGATTTCTTGTCTCTTCTTCTCTATGTCTGAGTAGTTTCCTTTGTTTCTAGGATTGGGCAATACCCTTTGATACATTGATAATGATGAATTGACGTTGCTTCCCCTTTTATTAATCTGGATTGTTCATTGATTCAATTCTTATTGCTTTTATTCATGTGAATTTGTTGGCCACTTATTTGCATCTCATAGGCATTTAGGGACGTACTGAGAGGTGAAACTAAGTGTTGGAACCATAAGAATTGAACTTAAGGTCTAAATCACGAGAGTAGTTTTAGCCTTTTGAGGATTCAATGAATTACCACAAAGCGTAATGGGTTTAATTTAAATTCAATTACCATGAGAGTAGGAATTGGTTTAATTGGGCACGGATCTTGTATCTGGAGAAAGAACATTAACTAATTTAGGGTAATTCACCTTCAATTGAATTTCAGATTTAATAAAAGGGTTGTCAATTAGGATTTATCTTGTATCATTGTGGTATCCCAATCTTGGAAGCTTTCTTGAATCTGAATACCATTCTTGATTACTTGCTATTTTTGTTCTGAATTCTATTTTCTTGATTTTTATTTAATTGTTTTGTTATTACGTTCTTCTTAATCAACAATTTTATTCTCTTTGTTTAATTTAATTGAATTAATTAATTAATTGGTATTCATAGACACAGTTCCTATGAATTCGATCTTTTTATTACTTGACAACAAAACCATACACTTGCGGATTTCACGCATCAAGTTTTTGGCGCCGTTGCCGGGGACTGTGTTTTTCTTGAATATCAGTTTAATTTTTAATTTAATTATTTTAAACCTTTTTATTTTTACCATATTATTACGTTCTTGTTTTCTCTTTGACTCTCTACAGGTAATTTCTCTGGTTTATGCAAAGTACTAGACATTCCGGGACTCTTATTGAAGTGGATCTTGAAATTGAATAGACTTTACGTAGAAGGAGAAGACAACAAAGGCAAAGAGTAAGGGAAATATCTGAACCACCACTTATCATGGCAGCAGTTGAGGATAATAAACCGTTAAAAGAGTATGCAGCCCCTAATGCTCGGGGTTTGCGATCTGGAATTACTCGGCCAGACATTGAAGCTAGGCACTTCACCATACCTCCTGCCCTACTTTCTATGATAAGGCAGAACTAGTTTGGAGGATTACCCTTGGAGGACCCAAATGATCATGTGGAGATGTTCTTAGAATTCTGTGAGACTCTCAAAATTGAAGGTGCCTTAGTTGATGCCATTCGCCTCCGATTGTTTCCATTATCATTAAGGGACAAGGCTAGAGCTTGGTTGAAATCGGTACCCACCGATACATTAACCACATGGAATCAATTGGAGCAAGCATTCTTGAATAAGTTCTTTCCTCCTTCCAAGACTGCACATCTTAGAACTCAAATAACAAGCTTTGTTCAAAGAGACGAAGAATCATTATCAGAAGCTTGGGATAGATACAAGGGGCTGTTGGAAGCTTGCCCGCATCATGGACTAGAGAAGTGGTTGATTGTCCACACCTTTTACAATGGTTTGGAATATTCTTCGAAGGTGTCTCTTGACTCCGCAGCTGGTGGAGCTTTGATGAACAGAAGGCTGACAGAGGCTTATGAGATTATTGAGAGTGTTGCTTCGAATCATCACCAATGGGCCAGTGAAAGAGGTAACAACCCGAGAAAGCTCTCGGGAGGTAAGTTTGAGGTAAATGGTGTTGATTTAATTATGTCAAAGTTTGATTCTTTGAATAAACGTTTTGACATGCCTGAGAAAGCTCATGTAAATGCCATAGGTGCCTCTAACAATTTTTGTGAGATTTGTGGAGCACAGGGACATATTGGTGCTGAACGCCAAGTTAGAATAGGATCCTCACATGGTGCACCGGTGGAGCAAGTGGAATCCTGCCACAATTTCTATGACATTCCACCAAAGGTGCGCAATGATCCATATTCACAGACTTACAATCTCGGTTGGAGGTCTCATCCCAACTTCTCCTATCGGAACAATCAAAATCAAGCTGGACAAGGTAGTGCTCAACCCTCTATTGGATTCCCCCAGGTACAAAAGTCTAAACTCGAAACTCTCCTTGAAAATTTTGTAGAGAGTCAAACCAAGCAAAATGAAGAGTTTAGGCACCATGGTCAAGTTGTTAGTGAGGCCATTAGAGAGTTGTCAGCTAAGGTTGACAATTTGGCCATTCATAATAAGATGTTAGAGACCCAGATTGCCCACCAAGCGAGCACTTCACATAGGCAACAAGGTAAGTTTCCTGGTCAACTAGAAATAAACCCAGGGAATGAACATTGTAAGGCTGTGAGTTTGAGGAATGGAAAGAAGTTAGAGAATCCCAAGGGTAAGGGGGAGAGTGACAAAGATGAGGGGACTGAGGAAAAAGATACTAAGACACAACCCTTAGAGGAGGAGGAAACTAGTGAGAAAGTGTCTAAGTATGTACCCCCTGAGCCTTACCAACCCCCGGTTCCCTTCCCTCAAAGATTGGCCAAGGCCAAGCTTGATAAGCAGTTTGGGAAGTTTCTTGAGGTCCTTAAGAAGTTGTACATTAATGTACCCTTCACTGAGGTGTTGCAACAAATGCCTACCTATGCTAAATTTCTTAAGGACATTTTGTCTAATAAGAGAAAGCCAAAGGAGTATGAGACCATAGCGTTAACTGAGGAGTGTAGCGCTTTAATTCAAAATAAGTTGCCTCCTAAACTCAAAGATCCTGGCAGCTTCTCTATTCCTTGCTTGATTGGGAGTACCAGTTTTGATAAAGCTCTGTGTGATTTGGGGGCTAGTGTTAGTCTTATGCCCCTTTTTGTGTGTAAAAAGTTGGAAGTGGGTGAGCTGAAACCCACAACTATCTCTCTTCAATTAGCGGATCGGTCAGTCAAGTACCCCGTAGGCATCTTGGAGGATGTTCCCATTAAGGTTGGTAAATTTTATATGCCTGTGGATTTTGTTGTGCTTGATATGGAAGCTAATGCTACAATGCCAATCATACTTGGGCGTCCATTCCTTGCCACTGGAAGGGCGATCATTGATGTCCATGAAGGAAAATTGACTTTGCGATTGAATGATGAGGAAGTAGTTTTTGATGTTTTTAAATCTGAAAATAATTCTAATTCCTTAAATTCATGTAATCGCATTGATGCTACTAATGTTGTGGATAGTGTTGTGCTTTCAGGTATATAGGAATCAGTGACTGATGCTATGCCCTGCAAGGAAGGACCTAAGAAGCATAGTGACAAGTGTGACGAGAAGCGCGAATTTAAAATCGGGGATAAAGTCCTTGTTAATAACTCACTTCTACGTTTCTGTCCTAGTAAGTTATGGTCAAAATGGTCTGGACCATATGAGATTGTTCGAGTTTTATCCTACGGTGTGCTTGAGGTGAAGAAAGAAGGCCATAAGCCTTTCATGATAAATGGCCAGAGAGTGAAACACTTTGAAGGAGTAGGGACTGAGCACTACTCCGTTGATGTCACCTGAGCACAGAAATCAGACCAATGTCAAGCTAATGACTTTAAACAAGTGCTTCTTGGGAGGCAACCCATGTTTTCTTGTTTTTCTAATTTATTTCATCTTTTTCTTTTAATTTTGTGTGTTAGATTATTGTTTTGATGTTTGTCTTTTGGATTTTGTTTAGGTTTGACCCCTTTTTGAAGACTTATTTAGAAGAAGAGAGAGGTCAAAAGGTTCCACACCCCGTCCATGGGAATTTCCATGACCTTGAAATGCAAACCAAGGAGAAGGTATAAGTCAGAGAGATTCACGGCCAGGACGTGGATCAATCCATGGCCGTGGATCTCAATTTGCAAAAAAAAAAAAAGTGAAAAGTCAGAAAATTCCATGGCAAGGCTGTGGAATGATCCACGGCCGTGGAACTCTCTGTTTCAAAAAAAAAATCCCAGAAGTCAACAGCGTCCACGGCTAGGCCGTGGAATGATCCACGGCCGTGGATCGCTGCTGCCCAGTTTCAAAAACCACGATCCTTCTCCCCCTCTTTCATTTCACCGTTTTCCTCTTTTCTTCTTCTTCTTCTTCTCTCCCTCAATCTCCATACCCATCCTTCCAAACCTCCAATACACATTCTTTCCGTCATAACCACACGTTCACCTTCTTCTTTCCCTCTCTCAAAGACAACCCTTCACCCCTATTCCCCTCATTCTCCTTCTTTTTCTCTACCATAACCACCATAACCATACCTTCAAAACCATAAGTTTTCTCCACAAACTCCCTTTTTCTTCCATTTTTCTACCCTTGCTCATCTCCCTACTCTCTCCCTAACTGATCTCTCCTTCCAATTTAGAAATCCCTAAATTTTACAAAAAAAAAAAAAAACCCCATACGTGATCTGATTCAAGAAAAAAAAAAGGAGAAAGAATTTTTGCTTTGTGCTTTGCTGTGAGTTGGTGTGGGTTGGAAGGATGACGAACAAGCGTCAGAGGGGAGAAGCTGGTTCAAGTTCAAGGACACGGGGAAGAAGCAATGTTGCTCCAAGAGGTAATCCCCCTAATCCCCATGGTTTTAATTTTAGGGATAATGAGCAGAGAGATCGTTACAATGTGTTAGTGAATAGGAGGATAGTTAGCACTAGGTACATGGATGATGTTGTTCTTGATACCTTAGGCTTGCGTGATGACTTTGATTGGATGCTTGATAGGGCTGGATGGACTTATTTTTTGAATTTAAAGTGTCCCACTTACACTGAGCTTACCTTGGAGTTTCTTAGTTCTGTTGAGGCTCATATCCTTCAGGGGGAAGGTTGCTCTGAAGGCCGGATCACTTTCCGGCTGTTCAATAATGAACATTGCTTAAATTTGGAAGAGTTTAATGAGATTGTTGGATTACCTGTAACACCCACCTTAGGATGTCACATTTATGTTACATAATTACCAAATCAACCTTATTTAGATAACGTACTTTGTAGGGAAAAATACAAAATTCAAAAATTCTTAATAACAAGAAAATAAATTTAGCAGAAAATAAAACATCACAGCATCATTACAAATAATTTACATCATTTATACATATCCAAGTCTCTTGTTATACATATACAAGTCTTTAACACTATCATACTGTAAATATTACAAACTAGTCACTCCAAAAATTTTAAACACTATTTACATTGACATCTTTGCCCAAGTACTACTAGGCAGCTGAGCCCTCAAAAGTAGCCGGACCCTCAGATGGGTCCTCCTCAGACTCCCCGGGTGGGGGAATACTAACTCGACATAAAGTCCGGGGAACAAATGTCTGAGCGGATGATACGACACTACTCTCTCTAGGGTTGCGATAGTACGCTCCCCAGTGCTGCCTGATGGATATAGGGAACTCTAATTGTACATAAATAGTAACAGAAAAGTAAGGGTTCCCTGACTGTAACCTACTCAGTCTAATATTTGCATCTCCCAGATAATATATACTCTCTCTCTCTAGATCTTCAGTCCATGCCTTGTCCCCTCCAGTGAATGTTAGTCTCATGTAACCCAAGAAACTAGGGATCTCCACCGCCATCAAAACTCGAAGTTCTCAATGGAATCTGGACCTTTCTCTGCTTCTCGCTCTACGTTTGGCTCAGTCTCTTAACAACACATAAACATGATACAACATATATATACAAGAGGTGAGATCACCTACGCCAATACCAGTATGGTAGCAGTGAAGATAAACACATCCAAAATATCATACAAACGTCATACTATAATTACAGTTATGCCATTAACCTTATATATATCATCAATTACACAGGAAATAAAACAAGAATTACGATTACGCTATTTTCAATACTCAAGTATGCAATATTTTAATTATTACAAGCTATAATTACACATGAGTAAGAATTACAATGATATATCCTCTATGAATGCAAATGTACACTGACTCAATATCCTACTCCATGGAGCTACAACTTAAGTCGGAGAGAATGACTGAAAAGATCTGTCGGCACCAACATGCTTCAGACCACGTGCTCAATTTCTGCACATCTAGCATATGCACGACAGTCTTTATCGAATCATGATTAGGAATAGTGTCTCGGTCCGGATCATTGGTGTGTTGCATCGGTCTAACCCACGGTACAGAAGAGCTACCAACTGTCCATTGTAGGCAACCCGCACCCCAATGCCCCCAAGGTCAACAAGTGACCTACACTACGCTTATCGCACCCACTCAAGAGGTGTAATCTCTCCTAGGTAACTTGCCTTACACAGTCCTTTGGACCTTTCCAATGCATGTATTATGCACTATTCATAATTTCCATTATATCACATGTGCAGGGTTCATATAATAATTTAACAGTAGTATTACTGTAATTTAATTGCGTAGTCATATTTTCGTATTTTCTCACTCGCGACTCAATTCTGTCGCCTTTTCAAACCACGTAATGATTTTTTTTAATGTTTTCCAATCGCGTGAATATTTTTCATACGTTTTGAATCAGAATTACTGTTTTACTCATTTTAATACTGAAATTTACCGTATTTCTCTCATATTTGCAAAATAGTCCCTCAAAACACATAAATTACATTTTCATCCCTCAAAACAGATTAATTATGTTTTCGTCCCTCAAAACACATAAATTACATTTTCATCCCTCAAAATATAGTATTTTCACTATAGTCCCTCAAAATTTTATATTTACATAATGACCCCATATTTCCATAATATTTCCAATTGAGCCCCTTCCTCATAAAATTTACCGTATAAATTTCACATACATACAGTATAAATTTTCTTTACAATATATATTTCACATACATACATAATATCGCATTACTTAAGCATTTCAAAGATACGAGCAAGCATTGAAATAAAATTATACCTCACAGATACTACACATACGAATATAAAAACACAAGCAATATAAAATAGAAACACAAGCAGTACATCCCAAATACAAATCAAGAATCTCAAACAATAGGTGAATAAATCCTTAAGGATTTTTCACCGAACAAACCATCCTCACACTACCGTAACATGGGTGGTAAGGTTGAGTCTCCTCTTACCTCTTGAAGACAAGCTTTCTAAGCTTTCCTCCTTTCCTTGAAACTTTGTTAATCTCCTAAACAAGCCCTAAAATTTTCAAGAAAATTAGTAAAGGATCATACAAGAATCAAGAGTGAAAACCATGGAGAAATCATGGTTAACAAAATAAAAAAAATATCAAACTTTGAATCATTAAATCAAAGCTTACCCTTTAGGAAAAGGTTGGAGAAGCTTTGAACAAGATAGGATAAGTTTGTGATAAAACCTTGTGAAGGAGAAATGATTAGAGTAGAATTTGAGTTAAAACAAACCAAGAGATGAATGTTTTAAAGGATGGATGGTGTGAGTTTAAGGTGGTGACCGAATGTGAAGAAAGAAAATGGAAGAGAGGTGCGTGGTTTTCCTTGGCACTTTGAGAGAAATGACTTATGTTTGATAAATATAAAAGCAAAAGGATGAGGACATACATGAAGGCTGCTGACCGTGTGTATTACTTGTGAAATTTGGAAGAATTACTTGAGTGATTATCTAATTTTTGAGTGCATGAAGACAGCTGCCAGCCGTGTGACTTGTGAGGAGAAAATAAGGAAATTTGTTTGCATAATTATCCACTCCTTCCAGCTGCTGCCGTGAGTGAAATTGTGAGGATAAATAAAGAGTTTTATTTGTATAATTGTCCAATCTTTCCAGCTGCCACCATGAGCTACTGCCGTGCTGTCTTGGTGTGACCATGAATGACATTTTACTTGAGTAAGTAGCTATACTTTAATTACACAAGGATACTCACTTGTCATTGGTTACCATCTTGACTTTGCATGACATTTGAGCATTCAAATATTACTTGGAAGCTTCTCAAATTTGCTGAACCGTGCTGCATGCTTCTGGACGTCTCCAATCTGCTGCTCCAAAACGCTGCTGAACCGTGGAGCTTGGTGAGTTTAATCCCCTCAATTTGTTGCTAATCCAAGCTTAATTACTAGTTGATTAATTAGCTAATTAATTGGGTTTAATCTCCTAACCATTCTTACTTAATCATCCAAGTATATAACTAATTTAGTTTAACATATTTAGCATGTATCATCACCTCTAATTAGAATTAGGATATTAAATTAAGGATTAAGTTATAACTAATCCCTAATTAAGTTAGTTTACTTAATTTCTTAATTGGGTAATTAGGTCAACTCAACTAAATTAAGGTTAATTAGTTTCCTAAGCAAAAGTCAAGCAATTATTGTTGACTCAATCTTATCCATTGAAATCAATTTGATTTCCTATCCATTAATTTTATCTATGATGGATATTACTTGATAGTTTTGGTAGGATTTGTTTTACACCATTGATTGAATCAATGGTGAAGATCAAAGCTTCTAATCAAGCTTCAAATCTAATGGTCCACAAGGAAGTCTAAGCTTCTTTCCTTGACCAATTCTCATTGGTTAGAAAAGTCCAACCATTTGTTTTGACTATATCCTATTGGATCA
The DNA here is from genome assembly GCA_029884595.1 of Ormosia semicastrata. Lineage (NCBI taxonomy): Eukaryota > Viridiplantae > Streptophyta > Magnoliopsida > Fabales > Fabaceae > Ormosia > Ormosia semicastrata. Next base: position 65,820,875 of record JAQQTO010000061.1, on the reverse strand, counting down.
TTTTAATTTTAATTACAAGAAATATTCTAAACACATTTTCTATTAATTAAAACTTATCTGGGTCCAACATTCATAGCAAACGACTACTATAAACATAACCACGATATTTATCAAGTACAATATTTTTATTTTTATAGATAGATTCTAAAAATTTAAAAGATTCTTTTCTCGAGTCACTCAGATTCGGGTTTAGTAAGATCCCCCGTCTCCAAATGAGGCAGATCAGAATTTCCCCAGCCTGAAAATTATTATTTTTCCTGGCCAGGAGCAATCACACCAAATGATCAAATATGATCTCAGAACAGTCAAATTATTTTTATATCACAAAGAAAATACAAAATAGTGTAATTTCGCTATTACTATTCATATAGTCAGAATTTGGGATGTTACATTACCTGCTGAGGGGGAAAGGAGGCACCCAAGTGGTTTTTTCGCAATTTCTTTTTGAGCTGATGTTTCTTCTGGGATGGGTACATATGATTCTTCAAACTGTAAGGCATCTTTTCTGCCAAATCCTTGCCTTCGCTATCTCCACCGTACCATGGCTCATACTTTATTTGGACGTGGGGATAGTGATGGCAATGTCCGTGCTGATGAACTTGCTTTTATGTGGGCCATTCTTAATGATGTTAAAATGGATACTGGATCTTTTCTTGTACGACATCTGCTTAGGGTGGGTAGAGCCCAATCTGGGACAATTGTTATTGGTGGTTTAATCACAGCGATTGCCAATTTCTTTGAATATGATTTAGATGGTCTGGAGGCAGTTAGAGGTAATTCTAGGATTGATATTGAGTCTCGTTTAGCTATTAAGATGATTGTTAAAGAGGACGGAATTTACTGCCTCCGCTTGAATGATAGAACTGAACCCCTACCCCTTCCTAACCCTCCTGCTATCACTGTGCGCAACCGTGCAAATTGGTGCACTCCTGGGAGTGTGGTAGATGATCTAATTGATGTTCAGCGCCCTCTTCGCCCCCCACCAAGGGCAGGCACCTCTCATCCTTCTTCTTCTTCTTCTTTTGCAGGTCCTTCTGAGGATGGTTTCACACGGATTTATTCTTCTCTAGAGGTGCTTCATGCTGAGCAGGCGCATGAGCGCCACATGCTAGAGGAGCTTTGTCAGCAGGGTCAAGCTACTGATGGCCGCCTGCAGACCTTGGAAGGGACAGTTCAGAGTATGGAGAGCATGATGCGGGCCATTCATGATTGGAATTTGAGTCAAAACTATTTTCCACCACCGCAGTGAGTTTATTTCTTTTCTCCCTTCTCTAGTTTTAGATTTTTACATTGGGGATAATGTAAGTTCTAAGCTTGGGGGGGAATTTTCATTTTCATTTTCTTATTTTCATTTTAGATCATTAGTTTCATGCATTTTCATGTCTTGTTATGCTTTGCATTTTCATGTTGCATTTTCACACCAACATATCTCTTGGGTTTTTGGTTGAACTTGTGTCCCTCTCTTTTGAGGATTTTGAGATGGTATTAATTTGGAACCCAATTGTTGATTCTTGTGGTAGGCTACAGGCATTGTTTTAATTGTTGGTGGAGGTGATCTCTTGATAGTTGATAATTAGCATAATGTTCTCTGAATTTGTGCTTCTTATTGAATTTTTACAACCTCTAAATGTGAGTTTTGAGCCTATTTGGGACTTATGCACTGTATGATTTTTGTTCCCATTCTTTGTGTTGAGTGATATTCCTCTTTGATCTTGTGCTCTAGAACTTGATTTGAAACCTTTTTGAGGCGAAATTTTTGGTTGCATGCTTGAATGTGATTAAGGCATTTTAGGTATTTTTCTGGCCTTCTGAAATTGTTACACTTTCATCCTCTAGTTGCCCATTTTGAGCCTATTGCATACTTGTTTTCTTGATACCTATGCTGAAACATTGTTGGTTATCATTTAGAATATTAAATGAAGCGAATTGGGTTTGAAAGTTGTGAAGTTATGTTGGGAATCATATGTTTTTGACCTTTTCCTTTCTCAAGTGAAAAAAAAATAGAAAATCATGAGATAAAAGGTTGAAAAGGATTAAGAGAAAGAAAGGAAAGAAAAGCTTAAAAAAAATGTTTGGAATTGTGGAGTTATGTTTTTGAATGAAAACAAAAATGAATTACCTTTGCTCCATTTATGTTCTATTGTATTTCTGGTGCTTCTTGAAAATTTGGTTAGCTCTTGTCATACCTTCCTTTCTCTACCTTACCTATCATCATTCCCATGGCCCCATTACAACTCTTGAAAGACTTTTAGATTCTTGCATGCATGCTGATTATTAGTGAAAATCTGGTTTCTTATCAAGCATATGGAAGTGCATTTTCTTTGAAGGATTTTGAGCGCATTGTCTTCACCCTTAAACACTTTGAGTGTGGTTAGTGGAGTGAACTTAATTCAATCAGTGAGAATGCATGATTTCTGAGAACTTAGCCTCTAATTGGACTTGATTTTGATTACCTCTCAGATACTTGGTTTGCCTTAGCCTATTGCTTGGATATTGTTTTCTCGGGTTCCTTATTCATTATTGTCTCCTGATTCCACATCTTGGTTTGACATTAATTATTGCTTGGGGACAAGCAAAGTCTTAAGCTTGGGGGGATTTGATATGTGTGAAACAACATCATGTTTTGTTCTTGTTTTACATGCATTCTTGAGCATTTTAGGCATTTTAGTTTTCCTTTTTAATTAGTTTTTCCCTTAGTTCGGATAACTGCGGTGTTTTTGGTGTTCCTGTGCAAGATTGGTGCTAAATTGGCCTTGGAATGGATGGAAAGCTTGCATGTTTAAAGTTGGAGCTTAATGGATAGCAATAAAGGTGCAAAAAGGTCATTCCAGAGGGATCCACGGTCTGCCCGTGGATCAAACCACGACCATGGATCGAGGGGTAACTTAAAGAAGGAAAAAGGGAATTCCAGAGAGTTCCACGGCCTGGCCGTGGAACCATCCACGGCCGTGGAACTCAAAGGACCAGAAATTAGCCTGTTGACAGAGACATCCACGGCCTGGCCGTGGAATGATCCACGGCCGTGGATCACAAGTCTTGCAATGCTTTTATGTTTTTTTTTTTGTTTCTTTTGAGGGCTTTTTAGCCAATTAAAATCCTAAGTTATAAATAGATGTTCTGAATAGAATTAAGGAGTTCTAGTTTGGTTCCAAAGGAGGCACAAAGGAGGCTTGGGTTCTTCATCTTTCTCCCTTCTTCTTCCATTGTTACGGGTTTAGGATGTTTTTAAGTTTGATTTCTTGTCTCTTCTTCTCTATGTCTGAGTAGTTTCCTTTGTTTCTAGGATTAGGCAATGCCCTTTGATACATTGATAATGATGAATTGACGTTGCTTCCCCTTTTATTAATCTGGATTGTTCATTGATTCAATTTTTATTACTTTTATTCATGTGAATTTGTTGGCCACTTATTTGCATCTCATAGGCATTTAGGGACGTACTGAGAGGTGAACCTAAGTGTTGGAATCATAAGAATTGAACTTAAGGTCTAAATCACGAGAGTAGTTTTAGCCTTTCGAGGATTCAATGAATTACCACAAAGCGTAATAGGTTCAATTTAAATTCAATTACCACGAGAGTAGGAATTGGTTTAATTGGGCACGGATCTTGTATCTTGAGAAAGAACATTAACTAATTTAGGGTAATTCACCTTCAATTGAATTTCAGATTTAATAAAAGGGTTGTCAATTAGGATTTATCTTGTATCATTGTGATATCCCAATCTTGGAAGCTTTCTTGAATCTGAATACCATTCTTGATTACTTGCTATTTTTGTTCTGAATTCTGTTTTCTTGATTTTTATTTAATTGTTTTGTTATTACATTCTTCTTAATCAACAATTTTATTCTCTTTGTTTAATTTAATTGAATTAATTAATTAATTGGTATTCATAAGCACAGTCCCTGTGGATTCGATCTTTTTATTACTTGACAACAAAATCGTACACTTGCGGATTTCACGTATCAGAAGGTGAGCTAATCGGGCCTATAAAGGCCATTGCCAAGGTGTGAAAGAGGTAAAGTGAATTGATGCCTTGCATTCTCATGGAGGGAATATGTACCTTGTTGGCATGTTTCTGGCATTACTGACACTTTCTCACGAACTTTACAATGTCTTTCTTCATGTTGGGTTAGAAATATCCTATCTGTATGAGTTCAACCCACAAATTTCTTCCTCCTTGATACCTTCTGCAAGTGTGTTGGTGCACCTATTCCAAGACTTTGCTCACTTCTTCTTTTCCTAGGCATCTGAGCACTTCCCTTGTGAAACCTTGCTTGAATATTCTCCATCTTGATAGAAGTACCTCGTCGCCTTCCTTTAAATCTTGCTAGCTTCTATTTTGTCAAGTGGCAGTATCCCAGCTTTTAGATAATTTCAGATGGGGCGCCTCGAATCCATGTCTACTATATTCACTTCTATTAACTCCCTTTCCTCTTGACCAAAAAGACATGCTTCTTGAATAGAATCACAACACGTCTTCATAGATGGCCAGAAGATGCCTAAGCATTGCAACCTTCTGTAAAGGCTTGGCCTATTTTGTCCACAGATGATGTCATGCAGACTTCTTATTTTTTATGTTCCTTCCTTTTCTGATACACACTTCATCAGCAATCTTTCATCGCTTTTTCTATATAATTCACCTCCCATCATGTTGAAATCTTTTGTTGCTCGTGTCAGTACTCATCCCCTTAATTAGTCCATTATTGGTGCTTTCTAGTCCTCCATGTGTGGTATCATGAGCATATGCCCCTTGAGCCTATTTGGGTCTTTGATCACTCCATACTCTACGATTTTTTCTCTGTGTTCACTATTCGCCTTTCCTCCTATTGTAACCAAGGTGGAAGCCTACCTATTTTTTACTCTAGGCACATGCTAAAATTCAACCTTCTTAAATTCTTCCAAGATTCCCATCATCCTTTCCCTGTATGCTGCCAGCCACGCTTCTTTCACTCTGTATTCTCCCTTGAGTTGCTTGACCACCAAGTTTGAATCCTCTTTAACTACTAACCTTCTCGCCTTCAAATCTTTAGCCATCAGTAATCCCAAGATGAGGGATTCATGCTCTGCTTTATAGTTAGTGCAAGGGAAGTCCAACTTGTAGGCAAAAGGTAATTCTTCCCCTCACTCATTAAAGAGAAACACTTATGCTCCTCCCTGTGGTGCTGAAAGTGATCCATCAAACATCAAGTTCTATGCTCCTGATTCTTTATAGTAATTGACTCCCACTACTTCTCCAAGAATCTCTATCTCAACTTGGTCTTCATTAGTGGTGGGGGTAGATGGCCAATAGATCTACTAGCGTCTAGCTTCTGAGTGTAGTGGGCATCACCAAAATGATGTCATATTTGCTCAACATCAGTGCTCACTTGCTTATTCTCTAGGCTAATGTTGGACTCTACAACATATACTTGAGCCCTTTTGACTTAGTCATCACATGAACATTGTGAGTCTAGAAGTAATATTTGAACTTCTAGACAATATACACCAAGGTAAGGCAGTGTTTCTCTTGTTTAGAGTACCTTGTCTCAATGTCCTTCAAGATTTTACTTAAGTATGATACTGGACACTTTGTTCCTTCTACCTCTTGGGTGATCAGTCCACTTATTAATTGAACTATTGATGTAATTAAAGCCTTACTATTAGCTCCCTTGTTGGGAGCGACATGACTTTAGTGGAAGTTAATAATGACTTGATCCTTTTGAAGGTTTTCTAATTCTCCTTTGTACGTTTAAAAGCTTTCTTTTCTTTCAACAAACTCATTAGCGGGCTCAATAATTCACTTAATGTTGGGGTGAATCTTCGGATGTATCCTAGCTTCCCAACTAGTTTTTTGCAGGGTAGCTACAATCTTGAATGGCTTTTATCTTTTCTTCATCCACTAAAACACCTTTTTTGTGAACTTTGAAGCCTAGGAATCTACTTGAAGCTACTCTGAAAGTGTACTTCATGGGGTTCATCTTGAGTTAATACTTTTTGCATCATTGAAACACCATTTTTAGGTGGCCCACATGCTCTCCCTTTTCTTTGGACTTGACCACCAAATTGTCAATATAGTCTTTAATGAAATCATATAGCATGTCATGGAAGATGGTCGTCGTTGCCTGCTAGTATGTCACCCAAACATTATTCAACCCAAATGGCATGACAACATAATAGAAATTCCCAAAAGGCATCATGAAAGTTGTCTTCTCCTCATCCCCGGGCATCATTCTAATTTAATTATAGCCATTGAACTCATTCATGAATGAAAATCTTTCATGTGTCGTCGTGGCATCCATAAGGCTGTCTATGTTGGGTAATGGGAAATTGTCTTTTGGACAAGCTTGAGATATCTAAAGTCAACATAACACCTAATTTGGCCATTTTTCTTCTTTACTAGCACAATATTGGTAAGCCAACTAGGGTGTTGTATGGGCCTTATGTATTGCGCCTTGATTAGCTTCTCCACTTATTTTTCAATTTGTATCTCAATTTTCTAGGTTGAATTTGCGACAAAGTTTCTTTACTGGATTTTCATCAAAGCATATAGCTAAGTTGTGTGTTTACCAAGGTAGGACTTAACCCTAGCAAAAGGGATCCACACGAACAGGTTTATGACTTAATTAATGTTCCTCTCCTAAGGGGCCATAACCATATCACTTTTATTATATGATTTTTATGTATGAGATGCATGGATAATGTTTATGGTATGATAAACAGTTTAATAAATGGTGAGATCTAGTAATAATAATAATAATAATTCCCTCAAAGCAAATATTAAGTCATTATGTGATGCCTTCCAATGTGTGGCACTCGTCAAGACTAGTATCGATCAAGTGTAGGTCTGCAAAAGCAGGATGCCTTTATCTATATTAGTAAGACGCGATGGGATAAAGGTAATATCCAATTGCCAACCATTGGGTCTGACTTAACTAGGCCATTTCAATAGGATTAAAGGCTTAGAGGCATGAAGTTGGGCTTTGGTCCATTAGATGGACTTGAATAAGTGTTATTCACCCAACTATCCAAGAGTTATATGTGATGTAATTGGAAAGTGTTTCTGACCTAAATAACTGAATTTTGGGTGATCAGCCAAAGCTGACTCAAAACTAGGTGAAATATGGATCTTGGCCCACCAGGAAATCTTTCGATGGGATTTTCTGAGTCAATGCTGAGGGTCATTGACTTGAATAAAATAGTGGGAGGCATATTTAATTAAAAGACCTCATTAAATATGTTTATGGCATGATACTTATATTTTGCATATTTCTATTAATAGATTACCATGGCAACAAACACATTGAGTACTTTATCATTGCGATCCGTCCTTGAGAAGGACAAGTTGTCTAAAACAAATTTTCTAGACTGGTACAGGAATTTGAGGATTGTCCTCAAGCAAGAGAAAAAGCTGTATGTTTTGGAACTGCCTATTCCTGAGCCACCTGCTGTTAATGCCCCTAGAACTGAAAGAGATACTTATAAGAAGCATCAAGATGATGCCTTGGACATTGGATGTCTAATGCTGGCCACCATGAACTCTGAGCTCCAAAAGCAACATGAGAATATGGATGCATACGATATGATTGTACACCTTAAGAAGCTCTATCAAGAGCAGGCCAGGCATGAGAGATTCGAGGTCTCCAAAGCACTATTTCAGTGCAAGCTGGTAGAAGGAAGCCCTGTTGGTGCTCATGTACTCAAGATGATTAGGTACACTGAAAACCTAGAGAGACTCGATTTTCCTTTGGGCCAAGAGTTGGCCACTGAGTTAGTCCTGCAATCTTTGCTGAAAAGTTTCAGTCAATTTGTCATGAACTACAACATGAATGAGATTGACAAATCACTACCAGAGCTGCTAGGCATGTTGAGAACTGCTGAGCAGAACATTAACAAAGGCAAAGGGAAGGCCATAATGATGGCCCAAAAGAATAAGAGCAAGAAACAGCAGAAAAAGCCCAAGGACAACTGGAAGGGCAAGGGCAAGGATAAGTCCAAGCCCAGCATTTTTGGCTTGAAACCAGTGGGTGGAGTGGCTAAGGAAGGTACATGCTTCCATTGTGGTCAGACCAGACATTGGAAGAGGAACTGTGCCAAGTTCCTGGAGGAGCTCAAAAAGAAGAAGGGAAGTGAGACTTCCACTTCAGGTATTTTTGTTATTGAAGTCAATTTATCTACTTCTGCATCATGGGTATTAGATACTAGATGTGGATCTCACATTTATGTAAATGTGCATGATCTAAAGAGCAGTAGACCATTGACGAAGGGCGAAGTTGACCTATGAGTGGGAAATGGAGCAAAGATTGCTACATTAGCTGTAGGGACTTATTTATTATCTTTGCCCACTGGGCTTGTAATAGAGTTAGAGAACTGCTATTTTGTGCCTGCTATTAGTAGGAATATCATTTCTGTTTCTTGTTTGAACAAGAAAGGTTTTTCTTTTATTATAAAGGACAAGTGTTGTTCTATTTATATGAATGATATTTTTTATGGTAGTGCACAATTTAGTAATGGACTTTATGTACTTGATCTCGAAACGTCCGTCTATAACATAAATACAAAGAGGTTTAAATCAAACGATCTGAATCTAACTTTTCTCTAGCATTGTCGTTTGGGCCACATAAATGAGAAACGCATCTCCAAACTCCATAAAGATGGATTCTTGGACTCGTTTGATTTCGAATCATATGAGACATGTAAATCTTATTTATTGGGGAAGATGACAAAGGCCCCATTCACTGGACAAGGTGAAAGGGCTAGTGATCTTTTAGGCCTTATACATAGTGATGTATGTGGGCCACTAAACACACTCGCTAGAGGCGGTTTTCAATACTTCATTACATTTACTGATGATTTCAGTAGATATGGATTTATATATCTTATGAAGCACAAATCAGAATCCTTTAAAAAGTTCAAAGAGTTTAAGAATGAAGTACAAAACTAACTTGGAAAGAGTATTAAAATCCTTCGATCAGATCGAGGAGGAGAATACTTAAGCTAATAGTTTGATGATCATCTGAAAGAGTATGAGATAATATCTCAACTCACTCCACCAGGAACACCACAATGGAATGGTGTCTCTGAAAGGAGGAACCGGACCTTGTTAGACATGGTCCGATCCATGATGAGTCATGCAAACCTTCTAGGCTCCTTCTGGGGATATGCTCTGTTAACAACAGCTTTCATGCTTAACTGTGTTCCATCTAAGACGGTTCAAAAGACACCATATGAGATATGGACTGGAAGACGGCCCAGTATGTCTTTCTTGAAGATTTGGGGCTGCGCAGCTTATGTGAAACGTCAAGTTTCTGATAAGCTTGGACCTAAATTAGATAAATGCTTCTTTGTGGGGTATCCAAAGGAAACCAAGGGATACTTTTTCTATAATCCTACCGAGGGCAAAGTGTTTGTCGCACGGACAGCTGTGTTTCTAGAAAGGGAGTTTATCTCCAAAGGAACTAGTGGGAGAAAAGTAGAACTTGAAGAAGTTCAAGTTTCACAAAGCAACAATGAACCAATGGTGGAAATAGAGCAGCCTCCACAAAATGTTGTGGAACAGTAACCTGCTCTAGTAGCACAAGACCTGCATAGGTCTAACAGGATACGTCATCAACCAGAGAGATATGAATTTCTCATGACCTAACAAGGTGACGTATTGCTCATGGATCAAGATGAGCCTGTGACATACCAGGAAGCCATTATTGGCCTAGAATTTGAGAAATGGCTTGAGGCCATGAGATCTGAAATAGATTCCATGTATGCCAATCAGGTATGGACCTTGGTTGACCCACCTAAAGGGGTAAAACCCATTAGGTTCAAGTGGGTTTTGAAAAAGAAAATCAACATAGATGGTAATGTGCATACCTTTAAGGCGCGATTGGTGGCTAAAAGTTTCAAACAAATTCATGGTGTAGACTATGATGAGACTTTTTTCCCAGTTGCGATGCTTAAATCTGTTCGGATCTTGCTTGCTATTGCAGCATACCTTGATAATGAAATCTGGCAAATAGATGTCAAAACTGCTTTCCTTAATGGAAATCTTCTCGAAGATGTGTACATGACACAACTTGAGGGTTTTGCCACTCCAAAGGATGCTAGAAAAGTATGCAAGTTACAATGATCTATTTATGGATTGAAGCAAGCTTCTAGAAGCTAGAATCTTCATTTTGATGATACAATAAAACAGTTTGGTTTCATCAAGAATGAAGAAGAATCTTGTGTCTACAAGAAGGTTAGTGGGAGCATTATTGTCTTTCTGGTATTGTATGTAGATGACATACTACTTATTGGAAATGACATCCCTACTCTACAGTCCGTAAAGACTTGGTTTTAGGAAACTACTTCTCTATGAAGGACTTGGGCGAAGCCACCTATGTATTAGGTATCAGGATCTATAGAGATAGATCACTGAGACTGCTTGGCCTAAGTCAGAGTAGATACATAGGCAAAGTGTTAAGACGATTTAACATGCATGAATCCAGGAAAGGACTCTTGCCTATGTCACATAGTGTAAGCCTATCTAAGGCTCAATCCCCTTCCACCTAGGATGAGAGGGATCGCATGAGCAAGATTCCATATGCATCTGCAAATGGATCTATCATGTATGCCATGTTATGTACTCGACCAGACATCTCGTATGCTTTGAGCATGATGAGTAGGTACCAATCTGATCCCGATGAGAGTCACTGGACTGCTATCAAGAACATCTTTAAGTACTTGAGAAGGACTAAGGATTCGTTCTCGGTATATGGGGGCGAGGAAGAGCTAGTTGTAAAATGTTACACTAATGCTAGCTTCCAAACCGATAAGGACGACTCCAGATCGTAATCGGGTTATGTTTTTTGCCTAAATGGTGGGGCTGTGAGCTGGAAGAGTTCAAAGCAGGAGACAGTCGCTGATTCTACCATAAAGGCTAAGTATATTGCTGCCTCCAATGCAGCAAAGGAGGTCATTTGGATCAGGAAGTTCATTACTGAACATAGCACTATTCCTAGAATTGTGGACCCAGTGGACCTCTATTGTGATAATAATGGAGCCATTGCATAAGTTAAGGAGCCTAGATCTCACCAGCGATCCAAACATATACTTAGGAACTTCCATCTCATTCGAGAGATCATCGATAGAGGAGATGTGAAGATATACAGAGTACCAACAGATGATAACATTACTGATCCACTGACGAAGCCTCTTGCACAGCAAAAGCATGAGGGTCACACTAGGTCTTTAGGCATTAGATATATACCTGATTGGCTCTAGTGCAAGTACGAGATTGTTGGTGTATGCCCTAGAGGCCAATACATTTTCTGTATTAACATATATTCTATTATGCTATTTTATATATGAGGCATTTCATTTATTGTGTTCTTTTTTTTATAAACATAATAAAGTCCTTAGAATAGTAAGTTTGATGCCATAGGACATCAAGTGGATGACTTGATCGTGAAATCCTTTTGGTTACAACACTATTCTTAAATGTCCCTAGTCAAGTATTATTATTAATTAGGACAACAATAATACATTGAGACTAGTATATACATAGACTGATGACCACATCTCACAGGTCATGGATATGAGATATCAAGTCAGGTACATATTAGAGTAATGATGTACTGGACTGACCTACCATGAGAACACTACATGGATCGTTACGTGAGTGTCATAAGTGATTCTCATAGTGACAATAGTGTCTGTGGTCCTTTGACCTGAACTCACTACGATTCCTACATGAGGAATTATGTGTTTTAATGCCATCAAACATCATCTGTAACAAGGTGATTATAAAGTTGGTTATTGGACATACTGCGAATCATGCAGAGGGATGTGAGTGACCTAGATGAGATTTGTCACTCCTACATAACAGAAGCGATATCTTCGGGCCTCCTGATTGAGTGAGACTGCGAAATGCATGGCCATGCTCAAATGAGTCAATATGAGATATTGATCTCATTTGTTGTTACAAAGTCTACTCGAATATTAGGAAACGAATGATTGGACTATACAAGGGTGACGCATTCCATGCATTGTGTTCAATTTAGATATCTTGACAAAGGGACTAAACGACACAGAAATATTGGTCACGGAAAGGCTATGTCAAATCACTGACATTCTTATTACTTGGGTAGCAGCGATGTGTTGCTAAATACCGCTCACTACTTGTAATATTAAAATGGGATTTTAGTATTACTACCAACGTAATAAAAACCTGCAGAGTCACACACATAGAGCAGACTAAAATTGGAGCAATGGATCCAAGTTGGACTCGGATTCAAATATGGGCCAGACTCATAACAGATGGGTCTAGAGTTGCACAGCTTACCTTGCTGCTGCTCACACTCACTTAAGGCAGTCACTATTATAAATAGTACTGCTAAAGAGGCTGCTAATATACACAATTCAGAACCCTAGCCGCACCTACAGAAAAGTGAGTGAGAGAGCAACATGTTTATTCTCTTCTTTACGCAGCTAGCACTGTGTGAGAGATGTGAGGCTTCTCTTTGCGGACGTTGGACGTTTGTGAGTCACGGTGTTGGTGATTCACGCTTTAAGAGGTAAATCATTTAAAAACTCAGATTATGGCTTTTTCCCATGGATTCTCGGTGGGAATCCCTGTTTTCTGCTGCGTGATGTATCTGCAAAAATTCCTAACAATATCCACTTTACGGAGTGTTTCTTTGCATTATAAGGTGCAATCTCGGCACCTTTTTATAAAGGTGATCAACCTTTCTCCATTCTTTTGCTTACTCGCCCTAGATCTATAATGTGTAAGGTGCTTTCTTCCTCCAAAAACTTATTGCAAAATTCTAATGCCATATCCTCCCAAGTATGAATGGAGTTCGGGTGTAACTTGGCATACCAAGTGAAGACTCTTCTTGTTAGAGATCCATGATGTGTAAGGTGCCTTCTTCCTCCAAAAACTTATTGCAAAATTCTGACGCCATCTCCTCCCAAGTATGAATGGAGTTTAGGTGTAACTTGGCATACCAAGTGAAGACTCTTCTTGTTAAAGACTTAGAAAACTCTTATAGCCTTAAGTCTTTGTCTCTTCTAAATATGCCTAAGTCATCCAAGAATTACATGATATATTCTCTAGCACTCTGCATTCCATCAAATATCAAAAACATGGGCAGTTGGTATCCTTAAGGGTATGGTCTCGTTGACACCTCCAAGGAAAAAGGTCATTCCAGTTCTGAGATTATACATTGCCCATAGTTTTGCATCTGTAGTAGGCGCCTAAGCTCTCCTTGGGTTACAGGGGAGTCATCAGGTCTTTGCACCACAACATCATCTCTCCTTACTGCGAGTTATTCAAGAACAACTACGCCTTGCACTCTCATTGCTAGTATAACTCTATTGTCATTGGCTTGTGTATTCACCTTCAAGTCTATCACCATGATTGTCAAATTTCTTGATTTGCAACAATAGAAGTCATCACAGCCTCTGGCACCACCACGTGTGGTGAGTTGGGTCCAACGTGGGGGGAGGGTATTTCTAGGTCACTAAGAAAATCTCTGCTTGGGTTCTTGGAACTCCTTTCATCCCTAATCCTAGTACCATTTCCCCCTATATGGCCCTGAGGTGTCTCCTCCTCAGTTTTTGGAAAATCCTTCAAGTTAAAGGACAATCTTCTTGTTATGACTAGTGGGGCTGCAGCTAAGTTTGGGTTATTCTGAGTGATATCCATTTCTTGCACACCTCCCCAGTGGAGTTTCCAATTGTTTCGATACATATTTGGGAAGTTAGTAAGAAAATAAATAGTTAGGAAATGTTAGAAAAATGAGTTCGTAAACTTGTGAGGCATATGTGTGAAATGGACTAAGATACTCCGATCCTGATGGCTTAGTATAAAACTAGTGTAGCATCCATGGCTTCTTGTGAGAGGATGAGATTAGAAAGTCTCAAGAAACTTAGGACGCTTAGGACATGGGGGTTTGTGTTTCTCTCTGTGTGTGTATCTATGCTTATGCAAAGCTATGCAAAAAATATATAGAGGATCTAAGTTAACATGGGACAAAAGGTATTTATTGTTGGGATTATGACTTGGCTGCTTTATTGGGATACGATAATTCTAAGTTTTGAAATATTAAGGTTTTAAGGGGTGGCAGGCCATTAGCTATTTTAAGTGATAGCAAAAGGTTAGGGTATATTGGTTTAGGGGAAGCTAGGTGTTATTTAGGTGTTAGTTAATTAATGAATGGATAGGTTAAGTTGACGAGAGTGTCATTCCTAGTGTAGTGTCCTAAGCGTCATGAAACACGCGTTGCCCATCTAATGGTTACCATGGAAGCTCCAAATCTTGAGACTTGAGATGCCTCTGGAGTTTTCATTCACTCAAAGTCTTCCAAGCCAAATATTGGGTCAGAGTTCCTAGTCCCTAAAGCCCCTATGTCCAGCCAGGGTGTCATCCTTTGTGCCTTGATTAGCTCATGACAACTATTTTGCTTCATTCTAGTTTTACCTTTTTGGTTCTATTTTAACCATCTAGTTCAAAGGGAACTAGGTCTGAACACCCTTCCACCTCAGAAAGAATGGTCAAGTCCCAAGAGCTGCTTCTAATAAGAAGAAATGGTTCTTGAAGCATTTGTATGACTCTTAGTGTGGTTCAAAAACCTTTAAGATAGCTCATGCTCGCAACGAGATCCAAGCCTTGGTATGGCCACCTCCAGAAGACTGAACCATAGTAAATAACTAGAAGAAGGCTCACATTAAGCAAAGGAATTCCAGATGTCGGGATAACAACTCATAAGCCTGGACAAAAGCCTATCCATTACAGTGCAATTGGATTAGCACGACCCTTAAATGGGTCAAAATGTCCCTTTCAAAGTAGGTGAATGGAAGCTGGATACCGAGACACAAACATTGTCTCATACAAATACATAAAGTATTTATTGCCTGTGGTCTGAGTCGAACAAACTCTTTCTTCTTCCCTAGGATGGTGTATCTCGAACTCAGAGGCCATCCGCGACTAATTGCATATACAAACAAGACTTGCCACAACCTCATTGGTATTCAACTGAGAAGGTGTCCCCAACACTTCCTTGTCCACCTATTGATATAATTATGTATCCCGAGGTGCCAAGTATGCACTCGATATGGTTGTGACTACTTTCCACCTTTCCATCTTGGTGACCTGCATCTTGGATAAACACCTATAGAGATGGAACTCTTAGTGTCATAATTTGAATCACAAGAAAAACCTAATTAACGTTCCAACCTCACAATGGTATCGAAAGCCAAAAAAAGTTCTTTACACAACATTTTGCATAGGATTGCCTCCATTCGCCTTACAATCACATCCTAGATTGATTTTAACCATTCACCGAACCTTCCATTCACCACATTGGGAGCAGCGGCGCTGATGGGGCCCTGAAAGAATCTCCAAAGAACTTTCCTTTTTCCCCATCACTCCCTAACTCTCTCACTTTTGCCATTAATTGAAAAATGCAAAAAATAGGGAAAGGGTAGAGAAAGAAGTACATTCGAAAGTGAAAGAGAAGGTTAAAGTGACTAGAAATCGGTTGAAAAGAAGAAAACCACTTTTGTAACTAAGCTTTGCCATGCACCAATATGAAATATCACCTAAAATAACCATGACTCACTGGAGAACTTTAAAGAAACCTGAGAAAGAAGTAAATGTGAAAGCTTCTACCCCACATCTCTATCTATATGAGTTATCGTGTCCCAACTACCACCATCAAGGAAGGGGCATGGTGGTCATTTTGCACGCGTTTGAAATGATGGTAGTGTAAAAACCAAAGGACAACGTCCATTCATCAAATGACATGTGTTCCTAAGAAGATATCAATAGCAAAAGAAGCAATCCCTGCCCTAGACGAGTGCCGCAGGCAAGCCAAATGTCAATCGCTTTAAATACTCAAATGCTTGATCCCGAATATAAACTCACCTTTGATAGTGGATCATGAGTTCACATCAAATCTTGTCCACTTAGGGAATCGTTATCCTAGGATCATAGCTCAACATGTTATCAAACATTGGTGTGCACAAAGGTATCAGATCTCAGGGGAAATCACTTATCCCACCAATTGGACCCCAGCACAAATGCCACAACAGTCACTAGCAGTGCGAGCATAATGACTCCACATAGCAGATCATGAAAAGACACCCTCACTAAGGGAAATTATATGAATGAACCTTTAATTAAGATATTAAACAATAGCTGCAAAACACCCTGACATGAGAGTGGATTTCGTCCTTAACGCCTCAAGATGGATACCAATGCATGGGGGCATCCATTGCTCCTATTGGCCTCTGCATGGAGAACCTGGGCACTCTGCTATCACATCAGAGCACCAAGCTGGGAGCAACTGTTCTGAACCAGTATCCCAGATCCAAGTCTAATATAAGTGACCCAACACGATTGGCCCAATTGCGGCCACAAGCTATAAGAGTCCTCATGAGTAACTGCTAACTTATTAAACAAACCACAATCTTATACAAGGCTAAGCCACTCAGATAAGCATTTTCTCTCATACACTCTTCTTTCCTAGTGCACAACCCTAATTTGAGTGTCGGAGTGTCTTGTAGGTACATTATACCCTCACTCTGTCACTACTGCCACTGCACGAAGAAGGAATCCATCATCAATCATCGCTTAGAGGTGAAATTAGGTACACCTCTGAACAATATATATATATATATATATATATATATATATCCACACCGAATCTACTCCAATTTATTAAATTTATTGTATTAGAGTATGCTTCTTCTAGAATGGCTTAATTTCTTACTCTACTTTCCCTTAAAGAAGGACGCATGTCATTATTAACTTCTCTTCTTTTAAATTTTAAATTTAAATCCTCTTTTCAATTAATTGCATATCACTTTTTTTTTATAATTTTAAACATTTTTTCTTTTAATTTATATTTTTTAGGTTCTATCTAAATTTTTAAAATTCATACAATGCATAAGATACTTGCTAGTAATCATTAATATAATATAATGTTTAATTCACCCATATCTTATAAATGAGAGTACTCATTCTTGAGAGTGTGATATCTTATTGTACTCTCTTTTTAATTGAAAAGTAGAATTTTTTATGGTACTCTCTTTTCCTTATATCACGTGTCATTTCTTCTATATTAATTCTTTAATGTTATTTCTCTCTATATACCTTCACCTACTCTATTTCTTCTCTATATCAATTACAAATCAAATCTACTTAATCAATTTCTAAATTTACTTAATTAGTTCATTATTCCTAAATTTACTTAATCAAGTCTATACACATCAAAACTTTTAATGAAATATAATTTAAAGACATTGAATTGAAATTTATAAATAAATAAAAAAGCGTGCATTGCACAGATACTTGGTAGTAATATAATATATATATATATATATTGAAGCTTCCTATCAAGGAAACATATGTCACATGTCGCCTTCTAAGGCACTCTAATATGAATAGCAATGATTTTAGTTTTGATGATTAATAAACAAGAAGGATTAATTACACGAAGATCAAGTTCCAAATTTCGTCAAGCTTAGCTTATAAGACTTAGGTCTTACATGTAAAGGTAAATAGCAAACACACGAAACTTAAACAAGTTTTTAACTGCCTTAAATGTGTTTCGTTATTGATAAAATGCCCAAAAAAAGGGTTTTTGAATAACTAGTCTTGGTGGTAGTTCTTTTGGATGAAAATTTGTCAAATTTACACTTTGAAAAACTAACCAATAGTCACTTATTTGTCATTTTCTTTAAAAGCTTTTTGAGTCTTGATCTGAAACTTATTTCATTTTAAAGTAGACTCAATGATCTTTCTAATGAGTGATCATTTGTTTTAAACGGACAAGCAACGAAGGAGTTATGGTCTTTCAAAGGTCTTTTGGCTAAAGACAAGCTGTCATAACCGGTTATGACATTTCCATAACCAGTTATTCACTAAAGTCAGAGGCTTTAGCTTTTGTTTTTAAAAGACCATAACCGGTTATAGCATTAGCTTCTGTCTTAAAAAGACCATAACCAATTATGAGATTTCCATAACCGGTTATTGGTATGTTTTAAAAAGTCCCTAGTTAAACCCTAACCGGTTATGGAATAGTGATAATCGGTTATCTGGGCAACCAAAAATAGATTTTCAACGGCTATAATCAAGCATTTAATGCCCCTCAACCACCACCAATGACTCTTAAATGTTTTGGGCTATAAATGAAAGTGTTTGTGCTTTAAATACAAGTTGGAAAATATTCTGAAAATCATTCTTGAACATTAGATATGAGTTTTATCATCTCTTCAATCAATACTCTATTTTGAGATTCAAAGTGTGAATCCTTGATACCCATTGCTCTTCAATTTGTATTATCCATTCTTAAGAGAGTTTATTATCATTTATACTTTGTATAATCTGTAAAAAAGAGGGCGAGGTATCCCTCAAATCTATAAGGGTGAGGTATCCCTTGAAAGTAGAGGCTCAATCACAAAGGGTGAGGTATCACAAGGTGTTGAGTGCTCCAATTAGTAGAGGTTGTCAAGCACCTATTGAAACTTGAAGATATAGTGAAAAATCTTGAGTGATTACTTGAGGACTGGACATAAGCCATAAGTGGATTGGTGACTGAATCAGGATAAAGCTTTGTGTTTGTTTTCTTAAACTCAACACATTTACATTTGGCACTGTTTTATTAGCTTACTTGGATACTATCTTCTTTGGTTGTTTCTATTTGCGAGTGAAAGCACGTTATCTTCTCTATCCATTCATCTCTAATAATCAATAGCTTTAACGAAAATTGATAATCAAACGATTTGCGAAAGCTTTGTGAAATTATTTTATAAACTTAATTCACCTCTCTCTTGAGTATTGAGGCCACTTGGTAACATCTTATTCCCTCTAACTTTTCAATACTTTCCTCTAATTACAAGATTTTTAAAAGTTTAAATTTGAAAAACACAAATATTTATAAATAAATAAATTAAAATAATAAATTGATCAAAACAATAAATGATAATTCAATTTGATTGCAATCATGTAATAAATTTATAAAAATCAATAAAAGATAATTAGCACTAATTAAAGCTCTTTTATAGCAAAGTTAATTGATTATTTAATTATTTGCTTGAAGACAATTGGCTCCAATCAATTGATTAATTGAATAGAAAGTCAATTTCATTTTTATTCTACAATTTTTTTCACAATATTTCTTTTTGGTTTCTTAGAAAATTCTTTACTCGATAGATGAGAGAGTAATATCACGGGGGTACTGTTAAGCACCTAAATAGGGACTCATTCCAACCGTATTTTTTCACAATATTATGCAAGTATTTAGTAAATGCAATTCATTACATAGTAAATGATATTTTCTTTTAATTAGAGTGTAATAATTGGTTGGCATAAGGTTTTTAGAGTTTTTATTTTTTTCACGTACTACATAAATATTTTTTATGTTTTATTTTAGAGTTGTGCAATTGTTCCTTTAACTATGGTGTCTTCTTTGAATACATCTAGAAGTAAGTCACTCAAATTTCAAGTCGTTTTTTTATACTACCTTTCAGAACATGCCTCTTCTAAAACATTTCTCTTCTATTTTTTCATCTCCTCATTCTATTCTATCTATTTTCATATTGTAGATTTCAAATATGAGATATAATGACGTTTAAGATGTCGATTCCTATCCAATCCCAGATTATGACGACGAAGAACAAGGGTGTGTGATTAAGAGTTAATAAGAGTAATTACCCAGTTAAATAGAAACTACAAGACCAGTCTAGGGTTCTCCCCATTTTCTTTTTCATTATATACACATGTTAAGACCTTCGGTGCTTCATTTAAAAGTCGTGTATTTTTAATTATGCGAATATTTAGTAAAATGTCATGCACACAATTAGGTTGTTATTTAATCGTGATATTCCGAAAGTGATAAAATCTATAAAAAAAATAACTATCCTTTGTTCTTTTCATTCTAATTTTGTATATTTATAGCCTACGATGTTAAAAACTTAACATGAAATTATATTGATATATATAATTATGGGAGGAAAACTTTATAAGGAAACTTAATAAAATTAATTGAAATGTAATTTATTAACAAAAATCTAAATTAACTAATTATATATAGTTGTGACTATTGACACTATAATATGCTTATTTACACTCTTATTTTTTTAATAAAAAAATTAACTTTTAAAAAACTTTAAGAGAGGGTAAATTTTAAAAGTGCAATAAAAAATGAAAAGTAAAAAGTGTGTATAGACATATTGAATTGGTAATAGCCCCACCAATTATATATATTTAGAATAATTGTTTACTTAGAAAATAATTTTATAATATTTTGTATACACTAAAATTAATTGTTTGACTTTTTCTATGATATAATCTTATTATTGATATCAATGCATTATAAATGAACTAATAGTTTTTTAACCATATTTTCAATAACTATATAAATAATATTTTATTAATTATCCCACGCACATATTTTTTTTTACTGCATTTCACACACATATAAAATTCTTACTAATTATTCCTTGCATCACACGAATACAAAATGCTAGTAATATAATAAAGGAAGATACAGGGCCTAAAATTCTATCATGTGTCATCCCAGTCAATTAGTAAATGCATTAAGTTTTTGACATGTAGCAACTACATTTGTTACCAAGTGGCTTCAAATTCAAGAGGGGGGTGAATTAAGTTTATAAAAGATTTTTGTAAACTTTTCACAAAACACTTGTTTAACATTTTTCTGTTGAAGCTATTAGTTGATTGAGGTGAATAGATAGATGAGATCGAATACTTCACTAACAAATAAACAAACCAAGATGAAGAGAATTCAAGTAAGCATATAAAATCCACAAAATTAAAGGAGTTTGAGTAGAACAAGGTTTTTTCTGGTTCAGCTAATCCTTGTGACCTACGTCCAGTCCTCAAGTAAATCACCTGAGATTTTCCACTAACACTTCAAGCTTGAACAGGTGTTTGCAACCTTTAAAAGAAGAGCACTCAACACACATTGGGATGCCTCACCCTTTGTGCTTGAGTCTCAAAACAAAGGATACCTTACCCTTACAACTTTTGAGGATGTTAGCCATGGCAACCATTACCCAAGAGGGGGGTGAATTGGGTGATGACTTGTTTTAATGCAACTTTGACAAATTGTGCATTTTAAATCACTCAATAAATAAATACAGCGAAATATGCACAATAAATGTACAACTATTATAGATTACTCAACTACAATTTGAGATATAGGATAAATCAAGCAAATAAGCTAAATATCAAATTCAACTCAAGCATATATAATTAAGGTGCAAATGTAAAGAGATAGAGTTTAGAAGATCAAATACAATAGTTTATCCTGGTTCGATCACCAATCCACTTGTGATCTACGTCTAGTCCTCAAGCAACCGCTAGAGATTTTCCACTATCTTCAAGCTTCAACAGGTGCTTAATAACCTTTACAATTGAGAGCACTCAATACACATATAGTTACTCTTTTGATCATAACTTTCAAAATACTTTGAGTTTTACTTTGAAACTTATCTCATTTGAAAATAGACTCAAAGATCTTTCCAATGACTGGTCATTTGCTTTAAACGGATAAGAAACGAAAAAGTTATGACTAATTAAAGTTAGAGTTTTGAAAATTTGACCTTTGGTTACTATTTTGATCATATCTTTCAAAATACTTTAAGTTTTGTTCTGAAATTTCTTTCATATGAAAATAGACTCAAAGAGCTTTCCAATGAGTGGTCATTTGCTTTAATTGGATAAGAAATGAAGAAGTTATAACCTTTTAAAGTCAGTTTTGAAAACTAGAAATGGTGTAATCGATTACACGAGTCATGTAATCGATTACAACGTTGACAGAAGCCATGTAATCGATTACACAGAGTATGTAATCAATTACAAAGTACCCAGAAAGCTTGTAATCGATTACATGAAGCTTGTAATTGATTACAAAGTGCCCAGGAACGTTTCTAACAGATAAACGGCTAGTTTTTATAGAAAATCATTTCTAAAACCCTCCAACGGCTCTAAAACTCATTGGGTTATAAATACAAGTGTTTGGGCATCAAAAATAAGTTGGAGAACATTCTGAAAATTACCCTTGAGCATTGAAAATGAAATTCATCATCTTTTTCTCCAAATCTTTGTTTTGAGCTAAGTGTGTAAATCCTTTATACCCATAAGCTTCAAGCTGTATTATCTACTCTTCAAGAGAGTTTCTATCTTCCACACTTTGTGTAATCTATAAAGAGAGGGTGAGGTATCCCTCTAGAGTAAAGGGTGAGGTATCCCTAGAAAGTGAGGCATCTCTCAAAGTTAGTAAAGGGTGAGGTATCCCTTGAGGGTGAGGCATCCCTCAAAAGTTGTAAAGGGTGAGGTATCCTTATTTGAGGCTCATGCACAAGGGTGAGGTATCCTAAAGTGTGTTGAGTGCTCTCAATTGTAAAGGTTATCAAGCACCTGTTGAAGCTTGAAGATAGTGGAAAATCTCTAGCGGTTGCTTGAGGACTGGACGTAGATCACAAGTGGATTGGTGATCGAACCAGGATAAACTATTGTGTTTGATCTTCTAAACTCTATCTCTTTACATTTGCACCTTAATTATATATGCTTGAGTTGAACTTGATATTTAGCTTATTTGCTTGATTTATCCTATATCTCAAGTTGTAGTTGAGTAATCTATAATAGTTGTACATTTATTGTGCATATTCTGCTGCATTTATTTATTGAGTGATTTAAAATGCACAATTTGTCAAAGTTACATTAAAACAAGTCATCACCCAATTCACTCCCCTCTTGGGTAATGGTTGCCATGGCTAACAAGAGAGGATACCTCACCCTCTTACAGAAAATCAAAGTATATTTGAATGATAAACTCTCACAAAAGTGAATAATAAAAATTGAAGCTTAATAGATAGAAGAATTAATCACACTTTTAAGCTCAAAACAGAGTATCAAAGATTAAGGCTAAGAAAACTCGTATTAAATGTTCAACAAGATGTTTCAGAATGATTTTCTTCTCTCCTTTAATGCCAAATGGCTTGTATTTATAGTCCAAGTCATTAAAGAGTTATTGGGAGCATTGAATACAAGCAACTAGTTGTTAATTTCTATTTTTGGAAACCCAAATAATCTATTAGAGGAAGAGCTTAATCGATTATCCTCGTATTAGCACAGTAAAGTTGTGTTTCTAGAACAACCTAATCGATTAGGCATATAGTCTAATGGATTATGTCCTTTTAAAATTGAAGGCACATAAGGCTTTTTAAAAAGCTCTAATCGATTAAATGCCCTGCTCTAATCGATTATGGCTTGATGGAATTGAATATTGGGCATTCTAACTTTTGCTAATCGATTAGAGAAACCTTATAATCGATTAGGGCCTTTGAAAAAATAGTTTAAACAGCTTTGAAACTTAGCCAAATGTCACTAGGAGTTCCAACAACATTTTAGACACTTAAAAGTCTTTCCTTATGAATTCAAAACTCATTTTAAAAACTTGAAAAATATTTTGGGTTCTTTGAAAAACATATTTGGAGCTTAAGTGTGAACCATTTTACCTTTACAATTGATCTAAGTCTTAATACTATTCTTGAAAGGTGTTAGACTTGATCTTGCCATCATCTTCTTGATTGTTATCATCAAAACTATCTTTAATAGCCAATTACAACATTACCTAATTTTCTGCCATATGTCATATGATGTGACAACTTTAAAGGAATATTGACATGTGTAAAAAAAAATTGTCATATGTACATAAAAGAATCAATGAATTAAAATAAAAAAAGCTATTTATTACAAAAATTAGTAGAAGGAAATGAATCAAAAACTTAAAAATGGCAGATTCAATAGGATCAAATAAGTCAGACAAAAATTAAATTGGAAAAATGAGTTAGGCAAAGATTAAATTGGCTCTCTCTTTAAAATAAAATTGTAGGAACCAAGTTAAAAAATGGTAAACTAATAAAAAAAGACAAAATACTTAAAAGCAAAACATGAACAATAGTGAAGTCTGAAGCCTGAAGGCTGAAGCCTGAAGGCTGAAGCCTAAAGTCTGAAAAGAACATGTGATGTTTGGAGAATACTGTGTTGTTGATGCAAATTGAAGGAAGATGTCTTCTTCCAAATGTTTCTAAGTTTGTTTCCTTCCTTCATCTTTTTTCATCTCGAAATATTGATTTAAAATCAAAGTTCTTGAACCCTAGAAATTGGGGCTTCTCTCCGTCGACATGGGTGGCGGTGCGGTTGAAGTTTGACAATGCCTCTTGGTAAAGCCTATGTGGATGGTGGCACGGTGGGATTTCGGCAAAGGAGCGTGCTCATGAGTGCGATGTAATGGTGCAAAAGCGGACTAGGTGCTAGGTTGCACGCCAATCCACCTCCTCCCAATATTTCTTAGTCCATTTAATTCATTTTTTGGAATTTTATTTGATTTTTAATTAATATTATATTTGTGGAATGTAGTTTAATTTTTATTACACCATTATTCTTGAGTAAAAATTATTTTATTTGTTTACAATAAATGCATGAAATGGTAAACATGTTCTATTATACCAATTTTCAAATTCAAATTTTATTTCATAAATATTTGATTCCCTTAACAACACGTTATCATTATTGATTTTATTTTTAAAATAAATATTGATAGATTTGGAAAATTCAAAATTCAATCTAATCAAATATGATTCTTCTGTAATTAATTTTTTGAAATTATTGTAATAAATTTGATTAGTTACAAATAATAAATAACATGACCTTATACTTCATCATTTAATATCATTTTTGTAAACATATGAAATAAATATATAATGGCTCTTAAAATTACTATTAACAATTCAAATTTGAATTATAGGTTTAAATTCATTTAACTCTTGCCAATAATATATTAATCAGAAAAGCTAAATTTCACAAATTGAGATTTGTGGATTTTCTAAGGAACCTTTGCGGGAGCAGTTTATTCCCAACCCACCTCTTGCATTTTTCTCTCTCCTTGTTTCCCCCTTTTTCTTTTATTTTATTAGTCCATGTTGATTCCTGAGGCATTCGTAAAAAATCTTGTCGTGTGAAATAACATAGCTCTATATTAATTTTTTACTTTTAAAGTATAAATTACTAATGATAAAATATCTACTCAATTATATAAAAAAAAACGGAATGAAAATAGAAATAATATATATATATATATATGGAAATAGTACACACTATCTTTTTGAAATCTAAGTTATTAGTATACTATATCAATTATATCAAATCAAAATTCATTAATTTACGTTATTATTTAGTATATTAATCAATACTATATTATATCATATTGATTTACAATATTATTTTTTAATAAAATTATTATTATTTTATTATGATGATTTACATTAGCAATATTATCTAATATCAATTTAAATTCTTTTTTTACATTACGTTATTAAATAGTATACTTAATCTTTTTCTTTTTTGGCTGAGAAATAGTATACGTAATCAATATTTGAATTTTATCAATGATTCACATCAAAACAATTTTCAAACCCTCAAAATTTCATGCATTTTCATTTAACTTCTCATGTAAGATTTATTGTAAAAAAATATCTACCAACCCCTCATCTGCCCATTTATATTGCTTTTCTTTATTTGAGAGGCACACTTCAGTAAAGTTTTCATTATTTCTCTCTTGAAACTTTTTCTCTTTACTTACAATACTCTTAGGTTATGTTTGGTACACATGATAGTATAATATAAGATAAGATGATAAGATAGTATAAAGTATGATAGTATAACGAATAGGATAAAACATAATCATATCTTTTGTTTGATAATAAAAGGATAAATTAGCTAATTGTATAATATTTTTGTTTAAGACCAAAATGTCCTTTAGCATAAAAGTTAAAATAATTAGAAAACAATAATAAAAAAGCCTTATGGTGGTGGTGATGGTGATGGTAGTGGTGGCGGCGGTAGTGGCGGTGGCGGCGGTGGTGGTGGGGGTGGCGGCGGCAGCTACAGTGGTGGTGGCGGTGGTGGAGGTAGTGATAGTGGCGGAGGTCGTGATAGTGGCGATGGTGGTGGTGGTGGTGGTGGTGGCGGCGGCGACCGTGCGATGGTGGTGGTGGTGGTGGTGGTGGTGGTGGTGGTGGTGATGGTGATGGTGGTAGTGGTGGCGGTGGCGGCGGTGGTGGTGGTCGTGGCGGCGGCGGTGCGATGGTGGCGCGGTGGTGGTGGTGATGACAAGGTGGCGGCAACGGTGGTGGCGGTGGTGGTGGCGGCGACGGTGCGATGGTGGCGATGGTGGTGGTGGTGGTGGTGGTGACAATGGCGGCGATGTTGATGGTGGCGGTGGTGGTAGTGGTGATGACGGTGGTGGTGGTGATGACGGTGGCGGCGGTGGTGGAGGTGGTGGTGATAATGGTGATGGTGGTGGTGGTGGTGGCGCAAGGGAGAGGAGTGATAAAAATGAAATTGAGGATAAAATTGAAATAAAAATCTTATCATGTCTTATCATGTACTAGGGGAGGAGATAGAGTTTTCACCTTAGAATAGGATAAAATGACTTGACCTGATTTCATTATACTATCAGTTGAATGCACCAAACATTGAATAAGACCTGATAGTATTAGCTTATACTATCATATCTTCTTTATACGATGCATCAAATGTAGCCTTAAGGTATGAACCTTTCTTTTTATTATTATTTTTCAATTTGTTGACTTAATTGTATAAAGTTGTGAATTTTTAAGTCAAGGAAGGTAAAATGATGTTTTTTGTTCTTCTTTCAGAGAGACCAAATAAGTGCTCTACTTGAAAGACTCTAACTAGAGGAAAATTAGCCTACAAACTCAGACTCAAAGCATAGGATTGAAAGGACTCTAACACTGGAACAAAGTAGAGCACTAGAATAAATATCAATCTACTTAGCCTTAATAACTTCAAAAGTATCACGGCTAAAACTGAGGTTCGTGAAAATAATTTAAACTCTAACTTCAAAAGTTGGATGACGTTTGAGTTGCTGTACCACTTTCTTTTCAACTGTCTTAATAACTGTACAGGCCACGTGGCATATTTTCGCTGGAGGGACGTGTATAATGCTTCGCATGCCATGATGAGCATTCTTTTGAAAATTGAGCTGTAAGGACAACAATGTCCCTTAACTGCTTAGCCTTTATAAATAGAGGTTCAGGGGTTCACAGTCTTCATTATACTGTTCCCAAATGTCTCCGAGAGAACTCTACGTAGCAACGAAGTAGCAGCCCTAGAGGATCTTCAATCATTTTCATCTTCAACAACTCTGAGCTTTTCTCATACGGTATTTTCCCTTCTCTTTCT
This sequence comes from Ormosia semicastrata, assembly GCA_029884595.1. Taxonomy (NCBI): domain Eukaryota; kingdom Viridiplantae; phylum Streptophyta; class Magnoliopsida; order Fabales; family Fabaceae; genus Ormosia; species Ormosia semicastrata. Next base: position 65,793,627 of record JAQQTO010000061.1, on the reverse strand, counting down.
TCCAATAAAAAGCAGAGTAGCTATGCGTTCCTCATAGGAGTGCGTTTCTGGTTTTCCATTTCATAGAGTAGATTTAGGATTTTCAATCCTCTTCACATGGTCTTATCCTCTTGAAACACTCATTCTGCCATTGTAAACATGGCAGAGGTGTCTCTTCTGAAGTTTCAAACTTTGGAGGGAGAAGAGGTCGGCGTGTGGGTGTGGACCGTTCCGTTCACCCTTCACCGTGTCCGAATATTTAATTTAATTGATTTTGACATTTAGTTACTAGCCTCTTTGGGTATTCTCAGGATCTTCATGACCAAAGGTAGAAGGGGAGCCAGAGCTCAAGTCCCTGTTGCTGAAGCTCGTGAACCAAACGAGGAGGAGCAAATCCGAATCCGGCGTGGTCCGGGGCTTGTATATCCGTGGGTAGGGGACGATGTTTGGGAGCGTACATCAGAACTTTCTATTGAAAATGGCCTCAGACAATTAGTACAGTTTCTGGAGCTGACCAAAGGGAGAAACCGCGATAGAGAATTCCAAGTTCTATGCTCGGAATGGAACGAGCCAGTTTGCTCATCTCGGGAGGCGGGTTCATATTTCATGTTCCTCTACGAGCCCCTTTTCCTCAAATTGGGGCTTCGGTTGCCCTTTACTGAATTCCAAATTGTCGTACTCCAGACTCTGCGAGCAGCCCCTACCCAGATTCATCCTAATGGCTAGGGTTACATCATTGCTTTCGAAAGATTTTTCCAGATCATGGGGCTGCGGTATTCAACCAACACCTTCTTGTATTTTTATACCCGAATAAATCCCCAAGGGTCAGCAAAACAAAATGCCTGGCTCACTATTCGGTCAAGATCCAATCACAAATCCTTTGATGTTTTTCAAGATAGTTTCAAGGGATTTAAGACTAGGTTCTTCAAACTGATGGCAACAGAGGGGTTTCACCCTTTTTTCCTAAAGACGACGGGGAGCCCAAGTTCCCTTTATACTAGACCGAGGATGCCTGGTGTTTATCCGCTATGCTGCTTGAAAAAGAAGAGAAAGACCTTACTCCGGACGAGGTCAACTTTGTCAAATTTATAACCCTGTATTCTGAAAAATACGGGTTTATCAAAATCAAAGACGTCCTTGATACTCTTGTTGATGATCTTCTCTTTGTCTTGTTAGGTAGGAAGTAGGATATTATAACCCGTAGTTTATCCCGTACTCTTTGCGCTTTAAATTTCACTACTTCACAATTTTGCTTATCTGACTTCTATCTATTGTCTCATTTCAGTGAGTAACATGGCGTTAGGACCTTCCCTCGTAGCTCTGCAAGCCTCGAGGTCGAGGAGGAAAGGACCGGGGTCTTCTAGTGCCCTTACTGCCACCATCCTAGTGTTCGTAAATCGAGGTGTTGTTATTGAGGAGACCCTGGAGGAATCGGACTCCTTATCACACAACCTTCAAGGAAGGAAGAGGAGAACTATCGAGAGCTCTACTGACCGAGGTGGGGAAAGAGCTTTGGATAGTGGTAATCAAGAGAAGACAGACCTCTTGCCCATCATCCTGGGGCAGTCTGATGTCGGGTCATTCATAGATGGGCGGTTGCTAAGCGATGAGGTGATGGGACATGTTTCAGAACGAAATATGGCCCAAACCCTGGCCAAGCTTCAAACAACTGCACTTCAAACCGCCTCGAGGTCCGCTATCTTGAAAAGCCCATCGAGGCGACCATTAGGAGGATGACAGAGGAAAACAAAAAAGAAAATGAAGAGGTTACCCGGAAGTTAACCGCGACTCTTAAGCTGAATGAGGATGTCCAATCTTGGATTACTGAGCTGGAGGCAACATTGGCTTCCTCCGACCTAGCCAAGAAGGTGCTTGAACCTAAGGGTCTTCATGCCGACAATACCATCAGCGCCCTCCAAGCTCGGATAACTCAGCTAGAGAAGGATGTGGAAGAGCTGGACGCCATTCAGGGAACATCGACGGGGAACAGTTTCAAAATGTTATGGCCCAGATTCAGTATTTCAACCCTAACGTTACTCTTGCCTTGGAGGAGCTTAACTCAGAAAAAGTCTTCCATGATGGTCAACTTGTTTAGGCACGGGAGCTTGCCCAAGTTGATTCCGCTGCCAACTCGAATGCAAGTCCGGTTCCAGAAGGAGGAGAAGTTGAACTTAGGTCTTTTTCTTTTTTCTTCTTTTTTGCCCCCTGCATGGGGTTCTTTTGTTTTTTATAAGAATAATTGCCCCACATCCAGGGTTTTTTTTAACCAGAAACTTTACTTTCAATGCATGCTTTTCCTTGCGAATTTAATTTATTTCCCTGATCCATTTTGGGTCCAATGCCTAAGATGGAAAGCAGCAATTCCCTTATGCGGACTTAAGAGGTAGTTTTCTTATGTCGGGGTGACCATGGTCTAAGACCTCACACCCATATAATGAGCGTATGGTATTCCACTTGACTTAGGTAAAAAATTACGCCTTAATCTATAGTTTGGTGCTTATCATAATCAAGCGTTTTGGAATTTGAGACTTAGGCAAATATAATACCTTAATCCATAATCCAAGGACCATACGAATGAACATCTGGAATCTTAAGATTTAGGCAAATATAACACCTTGCCTGGGGTGTTTAGAATCCCTTTTACTTAGGTATAATTTAAAACCTTAGTCTGAGGTCCTGTGTTCATCTTATTGAACATATGACATTCTAGACTTAGGTGTAATTTAAAACCTTAGTATGAGGTCCTATGTTCATCTTATTGAACATATGGCATTCCAGTCTTAGGTATAATCTAAAACCTTGGTCCGAGGCCTTATGCTCATCTCATCGAACATATTATGGTCCTAAGCATAATTCAAAACCTTGGTCTGAGGCCTTATGCTCATCTCATCGAACATATGGTATTCCGGTCCTAGGCATAATTTAAAACCTTACCTGGGGTCCCATTATAGTCCCATCTGGCTTAGGTATCATTGAGGACCATGTATATTAATTTTGTAATGTCTTTTGACTGTGTGATCGCTTGATAGTCACTGCCATATGTCGAGGATGGGTATTGACCCTTCCCCATGACTTAGGCTTGTTGACATGTCTTATAATGAACAAAATCCGCATAACTCTATTTTTATTGAAGATTTTTGGGGGACCGAAGTCCATATAGAGTGTAGGATTAAAAATGAAGGACAAATTAAACTTTAGCTTTACTAACAGACTAGGCCGTCAAGGGTGTTTAGCTATAGTATCTTCTAAGTTTATCCTCACTCCAATAATTCTTGATTGGGGTGCCCGTTAGAGTTTAATATATAGGCTCCTTTGCCAATGATGATAACAATACGGTAGGGACCCTCCCAGTTAGAGGCTAACTTTCCTTGAGAAGTATTTTTTTCCCTCTGATATCTGTTCTTCTGAGCACTAAATCGCCTAGTTGGAACCTTCTAGGGATTACTTTCTGGTTATATTTGGCCGCTATTCTTTGTTTGAGGGCAACATCGCGTATGTGGGCTATGCGTCTCCTTTCTTCAATCAAATCTAAGTTTTCCTTGATCGGATCGGGGTTGTTATCCTCTGAGAATTGCTGTTTACGCAGACTTGGCTCACCTATCTCTATCGGAATCATGGTCTCACACCCATAGGTAAGTTTAAAGGGAGTCTCACCCGTAGTGGAATGGGGTGTGGTTCGGTAAACCCAGAGAACATGGTCAAGCTGCTCAGTCCAATTCCCCTTGGCATCATCTAATCTCCTTTTAATTCCTCGCACAATAATTCTGTTGGCTACCTCGGCCTATCCGTTAGTTCTGGGGTTCTCCACGGAGCTACAGTGGTGTTTAATTTTTAAGCCTGCTAGAAGCTCTTCAAAACCCTTATCCTTAAATTGGGTTCTATTATCCATTACAATGGATTCCAGAATTCCAAACCTGATGATAATGTGGCACCAAATAAACTTTTGGACCCATGATGAAGTGATTATGGCTAAGGGTTCTGCTTCAATCCATTTCGTAAAATAATCCACTACAACCACCAAGTACTTCTACTATCTTAGGGCCTGATGAAATAGGCCCAAGATGTCCATGCCCTATCTATAGAAAGGCCAAGGTATCGACATTGTAGACAGCTCTTCAGAGGGAGCCTGGTAATGGTCTGAGTGGCGTTGACACTTATTGCAAACTCGCGTATGGGAATTAACTTCCATTGTTAGCCAATAATATCCTGCCCTGAGCACTTTTGAAGCCAAGGCCTTTCTTCCTAAATGATGTCCACAACTTCCTTCTTGAATCTCAGTAAGGACATATTCAGCTTCTTTCAGAGTGAGGCATTTAAGTAGGGGTGAAGAGAAACCACGACGGTATAACCGTCCACCATAGACGATGTACCTTACAATTATTTTGAATAACTTAGAGGCTTCTTTAGGATCAGAAAGCATAATCCCAGACTGCAAGTACTCCATGATTGGGGTGATCCAGGACGGATTTTCCTCCTGTACTTGAAACACGGCATGATCCACGTGGAAGGCTAGGAGAGGGTTTCTTGAATTACTGACTGGTTATTTTCGGGGCCTTTAGTGCTAGCTAGCTTCGACAGAAGGTCTGCCCTAGAATTCTGTTCTCTCAGAATGTGCTCAACCTTTGTCTCTTCAAACTTTTTAATGAGCTCTTGCACTTTGACCAAGTATTTCTATAGGACGGGTTCCTTAGCTTGATATTCACCTTGAATTTGGGAGGTTACAAGTTGGGAATCACTATAGAGTATGATCCTGGTTGCCCCCATGTCTTTTGCCATTATCAGCCCGGCAATACATGCCTCATATTCAGCCTGGTTATTCAAGGTTAGAAATTCAAACTTCAGGAAATGCTTCAATTCGACAGACCTTGAAGAAGTATTTGCCCAAGTTTGGAAGTATAACATAAGGCTAAACCCCAAGAAGTGTACCTTCAAGGTCCAAGCCGGGAAATTCTTTGGACTAACATTGGAGCATTCCCTGAAGTTCGAATTTCCAACCTCGAACAACTAGGCTGAATATGAGGCATGTATTGCCAGGATGATAATGGCAAAAGACATGGGTGCAACCAGGATCATACTCTGTAGTGATTCCCAACTGGTAACCTCTCAGATTCGGGGTGAATATCAAGCTAAGGAACCCCTCCTACAGAAATAATTAGTCAAAGTGCAAGAGCTCCTTAAAAAGGGGAAGAAATTTGTAGGCCGCTTTGGCAAGGAATCTCGTGGGGGCTGCGATGCGGCCTATAAGTTGTTGAACCTCCTTAACGCTTTGAGGATTTCTCATGTTAAGGACCGCCTGACATTTATCAGGATTAGCTTCAATCCCGCGGTGGGTTAACATAAACCCCAGGAATTTCCCGACTTGGACCCCAAAGGCACACTTCTCGGGGTTTAGCCTCATGTTATACTTCTTGACCTGGGTAAATACTTCTTCAAGGTCTATCTTATGTGATCCACCTTATGGGGTTTTCATTATCAAGTCGTCTATATACACCTCTAGCATCTTCCCCACTTGGTCTTCAAAGACTCTATTCATCATCCTCTAGTAGGTGGCTCTTGCATTTTTTAGATCGAAAGGCATGACCCTATAGCAGTAGTACACCCTGTCAGTGATGAAGTTGATTTTATCTTCATCTCAGGGATACATAGGAATTTTATTGTACCCAGAATACGCATCCGTTAACGACAACCACTTGAAACCTGAGGAACTATCCACCAACTTATCCACATTGGGGAGTAGGTAAGGATCCTTAGGACATGCCTTATTCAAATCTATATAGTCTATACACATCCTCCACTTCCTATTGGATTTCTTGACTAGGACCACATTAGACAACCATATGGTATAGGAGATTTCCCTAATGAAGTTGTCACGTAGTAACTCCTTAACCTACTCCTCAATGACCTGTTGGCTTTCTGGGATGACTTTTCTTTTCTTCTAAGCAACCTGCTTCACACCTTCTCGGATGGACCGACAGTGACAGATGAAACTGGGGTCGAGCCTCAAAATTTCAGAGGATGTCCAAGTAAAAAGGTCTTTGTTCTTCAATAGGAGTTCTATCAATTGTTATTTTTCTTTATCTTCAAAATGTGCTCCAATCTTAATGACCTAATTTAGCTTGGCCCCAAGTTAAAGAGGTTGCAACTCACCCTCCAGCTGAGGCCTGGTACCACAGATTTCTTCTTTAGCATCCAGTTCGATCATAAGTATGTTGACTTGATCCAGGACTGGGCCGGGGTGGTAGATTTTCTACTTTTGGTAACTTTACAAATCTTTAAGCTCTCGTTATAATATTTCCTGGCAGCTATTTAATCTCCTTTGATAGTAACAGCCTCATTGTTCTTCTTTAGGAATTTCATAACGAGGTGAGTAGTGGAGATCACGGCACCAAGAACATTTAGAGAGGGACGACCTAAGATAATGTTGTAAGCTGAAGGGCAGTCTATGACCAGAAACTTCACTTTGACCATCTTGAAGACTTTGGATGATCCCACAGTCAAGTGGGTTTCGTAGTAGCCCACCAGGGTGATCTTTTCACCCGTAAAACCTGTCAGTTCCCCATCGTGAGGAGTCAAATCCAATGGTGGTAGTTCTAACTTCTGATAGAGATCTAGAAACATGATATTCACCGAGCTTCCTTGATCCACAAAAATTCAGCGGACTTCGGCATTTGATATTATTCCTGAGAAGATAAGTGGATCATGTTTCGAGATAATTCTGCCATAGTACTCATCCGAAAAAATGATGGGGGGCGCTTTTGTGTTAGTAGTCTACATTCTAGGTTAGGAATGGGACTGGGTTGGGAATGGGACAGACTAAACACTACCATCCTCAAGGCTTTCTTCCGGGCTCAATTTGATGATCCTCCACCAGTAAAGCCACCAACAATGGTATTAATCATTCTATTTGGCTTAGAGCATCTGTCACTAGTATCATCGGTGGGGGCGTCCCTGTTCCTATCCTCCGATCGTTGTTATCCCGGCGTGGTAGAGTCCGGGATCTTCTCCTGGGATTACGAGTACTTCTTCTGCAGTGGGGGGATGGGCTTCTCCACGGACTATGCTTATCATCTCTGCGTTTGCCACGATGTTCTTTATTTTGAACCCGGAAGATATACTGTTATAGTCATCCTGCCTTGATTAAAAACTTGATGGCATCACAGAGTTGATATCAGTCTTCAGTATCATGCTCATAATGCCATGTACAGTGCTTAGAATGGTCCTTCTACTTGCCTTTCCTGATGGGAGGTGGTCTTCGTATATTCTAAAACTCAGTGTGCATTACTTCCCTCAGGATTATTTCTCGTGGGGTATTCAGTGGAGTATAAATGGAGTATCCAGCCCGAGGTGGACTATCTTTGGAAGATCGGGCCGTGAGGAATTACAGTTAGGCTTTTGGTGAGAGGATTCACCTTTACCCCACCTTCTCTGGTCCACGGTAACTTCCTCTAAGTCCATATACTTCTGGGATCGCCTCTGGAACTCGCTCAGGTTCTCCGGTTTCTTTTTTACCAGAGAAGCAAAGAACTCAGAACCAACCCGAAGACAGCTTCTGGCATAGTGAAGGGCTATTCTATCATCGAAGTTTTTCACTTTAGTGCAAGCCGTCATGAAATGCTTTACATAATCACGGAGTGACTCATCCTTCCCTTGGCAGAGTTTTGCCAAGGATTCAATATATTTGGGTTGTTCCTTGCTGATGTTGTATTGGACCAGGAAACGTTGTTTAAGATCTGGTCAGTTGACCATGGAACTCCGTGGCAGGCTCGAAAATCATTTAAGGGCTCCCTTCTTCAGAAAGAGAGGAAAAGCACGGCATAGCGACTCCATGGATCCTCTGTGAAAATAGAGAGATTGCTTATAAGAGTTGATGTGCTCCTGGAGATCCGTGATTCCGTCATAAATCTCCAAGTTTGCTGGGAATTTAAAATTCCTAGGAACATGATATTCCATTAGTTAATCAGAAAAAAGGTGTTCCTCAAATCCGCAGTGTGGATTATCATTTCATATGCTAGCCACAGAAGCATTGGGATGTGCCCTCCTTTGATTGTTTCCCGCGATACTGCCATCATCACGGTGAGGTCTGGGTCGATTTTTATGCATGGCTCATTGCATGTCTTCTAACCTCTGATATTGCTCGTTCAGTATAGCCATATGCTATTGAAGTGTGTCTTGAAACTGGCGTTGGGATGCCATAGACCGATTCGTGCATTGAGAGCGGGATGCACGATCGCCTGTTTCACTATTAGGCATTCCCAAACGCTGGTGAATCGGGATTCTGTGCTATTGGCCATCGGAGTTACCCCCAGGTGTTGGGATTCCGAGTCTATCTCTCACAAAAATCTTGCGCAGTGGGTTTGGGCTTTCATAAAAAATTGAGGTGGCATGCCCATTGCGTTGGTTCTCTATATTGAGTGCCTGGTTTCTCGCAGCAGAGACCTCAGCAGCGGGCGGAGGAGTAGGAAGAGGAAGGAGCTGAGTGGCCTGATCCTGTCTTTGGTTGATGGAGGCCTGCCCAGCGTCTCTCCTAGAATTCTACCTCATGTTTACCATGATTGGAGTAGGATTATAATTTTATCTTTTCCACATACGATGCCAATGTTCTGAAGTAGATTCAGAGGGTACCTAAGATAGACACGTATGTAATGGTTTCCTCCTTTGGCAGCAACGATCGAGCGTGTTGAGACGGGGGGTGGGTACCTGCAAAGGGACTCCAACGCTCAAGTTAGGTTGTGCTCAAGTAAAGATAAGTATATTGAGTAATTTACTAATGCCTGATTAGGGTTACTTAGCCTTATATTTATAGAGCGTGTACAGAATCCTTATGTAATCTGTATTGAATGCAAGTATTTAGGATTAAGATCCTGATAGGAATTACTTTCCTTCTATTATTGGGATAAATTCCTATAAGTTAGGAACTCTCAATATAAAGCTACTTACCAATCTGAGACAGTTATGGATAATGTAATATCGTAAGCAGATGATTGACAGTTACAGATATTTAGAGGTATATCCTTGTACATACCTAGCAATCTTGATATTATGGCCCAATATCGCTCAATGTATATAGCTATGAGGCCCTGACTACCTTCAAGGCCTGCCAGGGAGGAGTCCGTGTACACGTGTACTGGGTTGATCCATCTGAACGGGATCCCGGATCACAGTCCAGAACACAAAGTATCTTAATTCAAACTTCAATTGCTTTTGGTGGGTCTTTTGTTAAAGAATATCATTAGCTAATTGGAATAACTAAATAAAATAATAGCGTCTCTCCATGCTTCAAGATATCATTAAGGGCCATCATTTTTTCTCCTAAATTATCATACACATAGATTATTGGAATGAATGATTATTGTGAAAAATACATTATAACATCCTTTAAATGGCCATTCGCATGTGGAAATATCTCATTAAGCAATGCGTAAACTACCTAAATATTTTTATTTTTTTTGGGTGAAAATTAGCAATATATAATCAGCAATAACATATGAATAATTCCCACAACCACAGTGTAAGAGAGATGGCCTTGCTACGAAAAATGGTTCCTGTAGTGTCAATGAAAAAATATGTTTAAACCATATTTATATAGAGAGTAAAGATAAAAAAAAACAATGAAAAACCAAGAAAGGAAGAAAGAAAAGAAGCATGTTTATTTACATTAATCGGTTATTTGCATTCTATTATGAAGGCCAAGTAACATGAGTCAGTAAGCTTTTCACCTTTTTTTTTAACCTCTCATATTATGCAAAATTAAAACTATATAAGAGTAATACAGACATGAGCAATAATCAAATAAAACTATGAAAGAAATAAAAAACAGAATAAACTATGTATAACATGAGTAATGCATGTCTACATAAATAATTTTTTTATTTTTGTTGAGTTGTGAAGATTTTAAATGTGTACCATTCAACGCACACTCGTGCACACGTATTTATGCATGCTAATTATAAAGTTCTTATCAAATTTGGTATTATAAAAATGTTCATATCATCATCATTTAATGCCTATTTGTTGGGAGGGAAAATAAACAATTTTGGCTATTCGACGGCTAGATGATGATGTTGGAAAAAATTTCTAAGTGTTGAGTCGACGGAAGTGCCGAATAGTTGGAAGACTCAATGCAGCTAATAGATATTGATGTCAGATAAATAGTTTAATCCGACAGAGGGTTTGCATCTCCAAAAGATTAAATCAATGAAGAATATTAAAATGGTTAGAAGTTAGTTCTATCAGGGAATTAGTGAAGTTTTAGTGGCATAACTGCCATGTACATGTCAAAGTCTTAGGATGTTAGTTATTTTGTAATTTGTCTATAAATATCAGCATTCACAATGTAAAAAGAGAGGTTATTTGCTGATACATAATCATAAAATCTCACCCGAGCAGATTAACGGATTTTGATCCAAGTATGCCTTCCCTTTTCATTTCCAGCCATTTAAATTAATGCAAATGTTCTTTTAATTTTCTTTACTTTTTAGTCTAGTTCTTTAAATTTATTTACATTTCATTGCACTTTTACATGCTTTCTTTTACTGGTTTCTTTTAAACTTTCTGCACTTTAATTTTCTGCTTTAGTTTCTTTATTTTCTTTAAATTCTTTTCAACTTGCTTTTCTAAACTTTTCTTTTACAAATTCTTGTTGTTTATTTCAAGTTAAATTTCAAAACCTGCAAGATTACCACATAACTCTGAACCCATTTTCGTTTGATAAATAATTATTTGTTTGTTGGAATTTCTTTTGACCTTTCAACCAAAATTCCACTTAAACAAATTGGCACGCTTAGTGAGACGAGTTTAGAGTAACTCATAGTGTCATAAGAAATGGTTTTATGCGTTTAAGAAGTGAAAGATTTATCTACTCTTCTCAAAATACGCAAACGATGAGTAATGTAAGTAGCTAGGCATTGGATATACCTTCGACAACCGTTACTGTGCCACCCTTGACCGTTGTTAGTACTAGTCTGGTGGATGATGTTATAACAATGGGTGCTCTCCGGAGTAATCCAATAGTAGAACAGGTGTTGCCTGGAATGGCTCGGCCATCGCCGAGTCAGCTAAGTAACTAAAGTATAATCAATTCAAATTCGAGGTTTATGCCCCAATATGGGTTGCCACCGAAGTATGTGCCTCCTGTGTTGGCACAATTGGGACTTGGCTCCACGTTGGCTAATACTGTCGGTCAACCAGTGGTTTCACAAGGCCAACCACAGATAAGTTCGGCCTTAGCAAATTTTGGTAGCCAAGGAGTAGGGGTTGTAGGTACAAGTAATCCAACTTTTTTTCGACAGGAGAGATTGAATTTGGGACCAGTTTTCCTAAATATGTCAAGAGATAATCCCCAAAGTATAATAGGGCCAACTATGAATTCTTTGGCCAGCTTTCGATAACAAATGGATGAAAGCAACCATGACATGGTGCATATGTTTACTCAGCAAATGGGTGCTGTGATTATGCCAATCATAAAAAATACAAATAATGCTTGTAGCACATTGGCTCAGCAAATGGCTAGGCTAAACCAAGTTTTAGGAATAGACGAATTGGCCAATGAAAATGCTCAAGGAACCCAGCCTAGGGTAAATTGAGAAATGGTTACACCTCAGGCAAATGTGGGGCAAAATCGATAAAACTTAGATCAACTTAGGCAAAATGATCAGCCACGTTTAGAATATGGTAATGTCCAAATGCTTCGTCGAGATAATGAGGATCAAATAGCTAGAAATGATGTAGCCATGAGATTGTTTCGACAGAATCTTCGAGGGCACTAAGTGGCTTGGCAAAATGTAAATCAAGTAGTGGAACAAGTGCTGAATAGGTTCGAGTTTAATGTTGGATATGCTAACCAACCTTATTTTGTTTCAGCATTTCCTGAATAGGTGCAATAAGTAGAGTGGCCCAAGAGAATTAAAATTCCCAAACTTTCTAAATTTGCAGGAGAGAGTAGGGAATCGACCGTCGAACATATTGCACGGTATACAATAGAAATGGGAGAGTTGGCCACTACTGAAGGCCTTAAAATGAGATTCTTCCCAAGTTCCCTTACAAAAAATGCTTTTTCTTGGTTCTCGACATTGAGACCAAACTCAGTCCATTCCTGGGCTCAGTTAGAAAGAAGTTTTCATGATCAATTCTTTAAAGGAGATTTGAAGGTAGGACTTACAGATCTCTTTAATATCAAAAGAATGTACAATGAAACTGTGGATGATTATCTTGCTAGGTTTTGACAAATGAAGAGTAGATGTTTTACTCCTATACCTGAGGTCGAAATAGTAAAGATAGCTGCATGAGGCTTAGATTATTACATAAGAAAGAAATTAGTGAATCAACATTTAGTTGATCTTGCCTAATTAAGTGAGAAGGCTAGGCAAATAGAGCAACTGAAAGTTGAAAAGATTCAAAAACAAAAAAAGTTTTCTTAAAAGAGAAAAAATGGCATTTGTTAGATTAGACGAATCCGACAATGAGACTGAAGATAGCAATGACGAGTTTGAAGTTAACATTGCTAAACTTCATAATGGCCCCCCTTATGTTTGTCAGGCTCTACAGCCTACAAGAAATATGGAGAAAATGAGTTATGTCCATAGAAAAACATATACATTCGACGTAACAAAAGCCGACAAAATCTTTGACTTGCTACTAAAAGATAAACAGATTAAGTTGTCGGAAGGTTATAGGTTATTAAAATTTGAGGAAATAAAAGACCGAAAGTATTGTAAGTTTCATAATAATTTCGGTCATGTTACTAATGAATGTATTCGTTTCAGAGACATAATTCAGCAAGTAATAATGGATGGGCGTTTGAAGTTTGCCGACAAGCCTAAAGCAAATATGAAGGTTAATTCAGATTCATTTTAGGCTGGAGTATCTTGTGTTGATCAGCAAGTTCCTTTGAATGTTGGGATGCTCAACATAAGGGATTTGCAAGGGTTCGACGTCGACACAAAGGATGCACTCGACATCTATTCGAAACCAAAAGAATCTCTTGAAGCATTTCTTGAGAGAAAGAAGGAAATGGGCAAGGTAAGATTATGCCCAAGGTGTAATGCAGTTTATGACGAAATTGCTGCAAAGAAGGCTGTTGAAAAATAGTTGAGTATCCCGCAAGGTAAAAATAAGGTTTTCGACAAGCAAACCTGGAGATCACAAAATCCTTTTTATGCTCTAAGGCCAAGGCCAGTCTATACACCTAGGCCTAACATGAATGGCTGGTTAGTGGAATCATATGAGCTTGTGGGAAGCAGAGGTTATGTCGGGCCAGTTAAGACCAGAGTGCCACCTGCCAATTTTCCTGTGGACAGATGGATAAAAAATTCTGTAGTGGCAAGTCACATGTATTTCCGATGGAACGTGGCTGCCAAGAAGAATCAATTTTAAAGAGATCAACCATTTTGGAATGAAGATTACAGAAATGGTAGAATTGATCAAGGTAAAATTATGACTGGCCAGGATGTAGCAGGCTGTCAAAATCTCTTCCAATATCAAAAAGTAAGAAAAGAAGATTGCATAGATTAAGACAAGCACAAAAGACGAGGGACATGGCTGAAGGTTTAGTGATTAAGTGACAGCCCACAGAAATAGGTTGCCTTGTGGTCAAAAACAAGCCAGTGCCAAATCAAATTCAGAATGAAGATGGTAAGAATTTAAAGAGTATTGTTACAAAAGAATTTAGACATACAGGGAGGTCGCTTTCAAAGGAGCCGACAACAAATGCAGTTAGTCGATTTGATATGGATGATAAGCTTCGACAAGAAGAGTTAGAAGAGATAAAAAAAGGTAAGCAAGTCCAAAGGCCTATTCTAAACAAAACTAAGAGAAAATGGCCGATTGGATTGATAGTAGCAGAAGAAGAGGCAAGGAAGAATAATGTACTAGTCAAGAAAGATAAGGAAATTGAAGAAGTCAGGAAAGTCTTAGATGATCCTGATCAAGATGTTGAGCGGAGGAATAAAGTGCTCGACGTGAATAAAGAAAGAGAAAGATTGGCAAAGTCTGATTGCCAAGATATGGACTTAATGACTGATAAAGTTATTGAGGCCTTAAATGATCCAAAGGATCCCTTAGGCCTTGGTGATGATGAGCAATTTGACATGGACATCAATTTGGATGACAATTTGGAAGACATTCTAACAGATATGGATAGTAACTTGCCGTCGAAAGATTACTTCAGAATTGGAAGATATAGAAGTGATAAAGAGCTATCTGATAAGGAAGAATTCCTAAAATCAATTAGTGTAAATTTAATTTCAGTGTTGCCTGCAGAATTTGAAGGATATCATAAGATTGAATACACATGGGAAAACGAAGAAGATCTGGATGACTTAGATGATCATTGGCTTCTTTTTCAGGACAATATGGTAACCGTATTTGATAACATAGCATAGCTTGAGAAACTGATGGAAGAGCAGAAGGCTCATCTACGACCATTACATGTCAAGGCTCTATTAGAAGGAAAGCCCACCAATAGAGTTTTGATAAACGGGGGGGAGAGGGGTAGCTATTAATTTGATCCCAAGGGCGATGCTCAAGAAACTTGGGAAAGGTGAGTCTGATTTGATGTCGACCAATATGATTGTCATTGATTTCAGTGGTAAAACCTCCCCGTCAGACGGAGTTGTGATGCTGAAGGTACAAGTCGGATCTATTACAAGGCCAACACTGTTCGTAGTTATTCCGACGAAGTCAAGTTACAACCTTTTACTAGGGAGAGACTGGATACATACTTTCGGGGCAATACCATCGATGGTTCATCAAAAACTTATTCTTTGGAATGAAAATGATCAAGTAGAAATAATAGAGGCAGATGATAGTCCCTGTTATCTACAACAACTCCAAACGTCAAGCCAGCTTCAACTAGTGATGGGGTTATTAACAAAGAGGTACTCGAAGTTTGCTTGATGGACCAGTTTAGCATTCGACTGGTGAAGAAGGCCGAAGGAGATCGGTCAAGCACTAGTTATGAGTGTTAAAGATCTATCAGAAAGACTGTTGACCTATTTGGCTGACAAAGCAGTATACTCTGCTGAAAGTATGCTCTCAGATTGTGTGATTGATGATGGTCCTTTAGGGTTTGAAAAAGAGCTTGATGAAAAGTAAAATGTGGAAGTGGAAGATCCTTTGGAAGAAATAAACTTGGGCACTAAAACAGATAGGAGGCCTATATTTGTGAGTTCATTTCTGGCAGAGGATTTTAAAGAAAAGCTTGTCGAGTTAATTATGGAATATAAGGATTGTTTTGCCTGGGATTATGATGAAATGCCTAGATTGAGTAGAGATCTTGTCGAGCACAGATTGCCAACAGGAGATTTGCACCGGAGGTGATCTTAAAGATAAAAGAAAAAGTTGAAAGATTGCTCAAAGCCAAATTCATCAGAACAACCAGGTATGTCGAATGGCTTTCTAATATTGTTCCTGTAGTCAAGAAAAATGGCAAGTTAAGAATATATGTAGATTTTAGAAATTTGAACACTGTCACACCTAAAGATGAGTATCCTATGCCAACTGCAGACATGTTAGTTGATGCCGCATTTGGACATGAATTATTAAGTTTTATGGATGGCCATGCAGGTTACAATCAAATTTTTATAGCCGAGGAGGACGTGTCAAAAACTGCCTTCAGATGTCCTGGAGCCATTGGGACATATAAATGAGTAGTTATGCCTTTCAGTTTAAAGAATGCAGGGGCCACTTATCAGAGAGCGATGAACACAATTTTCTATGATGTCATCGGGAAATTTATGAAAGTTTACATCGACGACGTCATTGTCAAGTCGGAAACAAAGGAAAGCCATTTGACAAACTTGAGGTAGGCATTCGACAGGATGAGGAAGCACAGCCTTAAGATGAATCCAAAAAAATGCAGTTTTGGAGTGTCGGCAGCTAAATTCTTAGGTTTCTTAGTCCATAAAAACGGTATTGAAGTGGACAAGAATAAAGCCAAGGCAGTTTTGGAGGCCGCACCACCGATAAACAAAAAGGAATTGTAGTCTTTTTTAGGAAAAGTTAATTTCTTGAGAAGATTCATATCCAATTTGTCGGGAAGAACCAAAGTTTTTTCTCCATTGATCAAGTTGAAGGCTGAACAAGATTTTGTGTGGGAACTGGGCCACCAAGAAGCCTTCGACCAGATAAAGCAGTATTTGACAAATCCACGGGTCATGATGCCTCTAGTGCCTCGACGACCGTTGAAGTTGTATATATCAGCATCAGAAGAAACCATAGGAAGTATGCTGGCTCAAGAAGATGAAAATAACGTCAAAAGAGCTGTGTATTATCTTAGTCAAGTTTTAAATGATGCTAAGAGAAGATATAGTGCAATAGAGAAACTTTGTTTAGTATTGTATTTCTCATGTACTAAACTTAAATATTATATGATGCCTTGTAATGTACTTGTTATGTCAAAAATCGATGTAATAAAATATATGTTAACAAAACCAGTGTTAAATGGACGTATTGGAAAATGGACTATTGCTTTGTTAGAATTTTCTTTATAATATGTTCCAATGAGAGCGGTTAAAGGCCAAGCAATTGCTGACTTCTTGGTCGACCACCCTTGTTTGGATATGGATAACATAAATGTTGTCGGTTTAAAACCTTGGTGTTTATATTTTGATGGTTCAAGGCATCAGAATAAAATTGGAGTGGGGATTTTAATTGTTTCTCCTCAAGGTACTCCAACTAAGTTCATGTTTGAACTTAAGTATACCTGTTCTAACAATGAGACTGAATATGAAGCCTTAATTGTCGGATTAGAAATATTAGTGGAAATGAAAGCACATAATGTGCATATATTTGGTGATTCACAGTTGGTCGTTAAACAGCTTGCCCAAGAATATAAATGTGTTAGTGAAAATCTAGTAAAATATCATATTGTGGCGAGTAAACTAATGAAACAATTCGACGAAGTAACTGTCGAACACATTTCTAGAGGTTTAAATGAAGAAGCTAATGAATTAGCACAAGTAGCCTCTGGGTATAGAATTTCATCCAAGGTTCTTACAAATCTAATGGAAATAAGGGAACTTTTATATCCATTAGAGGAAAGAGATATACTACAAAATGATATTTCGACAATTAATGACTGGAGACAACCAATACTAAGTTATTTAGAAAGTTCGAGTCAAGATGTGGACAAAATGCTCAAGTACAGAGCATCAAAATTTGTAGTTTTAGGGGGAGCCTTGTATAGAAAGTCTGTCGATGGAAATTTAGAAGTTTGCCTGGGTGAAGCAGAGGCTTATATTGCCTTAGCAGAAGTCCACGAAGGAATTTGTGGAGCTCATCAGGCAGGTGGAAAGATGAAATGGGTCCTTCGACTCAAAGGTATTATTGGCCTACGCTGGTTAGGGATTGTATAATGTTTGCCAAGTCTTGTGAAGAATGTCAAAGACATGGCCATATACAAAATATTCTAGCTAGTGAATTACATGCAATAGTTAAACATTGGCCTTTTAGAGGGTGAGCTTTGGATTTAATTGGCCAAATTCATCCCATCTCGTCGAAGGGACACAAATATATTCTAGTAGAAGTTGATTACTTCACTAAATGGGTTGACGCTGTAGCCTTGACGGATGTAACCAAGCAGGATGTAATTAACTTTATTGAAGATAGTATAGTTTGTCGGTTTGGAATACCGCAAACTTTACAACTGACTAAGGATCAGTATTCATTGGAAAGAAAGTTGTCAAATATGCCAGTTCAAGGAAAATTAAAATGCTCACATCGACACCATACTATGCCCAGGAAAATGGCCAGGTAGAGGCCATGAATAAAATAATCATAAGTCTGATTAAAAAGCATATTGGTCGACAGCCTAGGAATTGGCATAATACTCTTAATCAAGTTCTATGGGCATATAGAAATTCACTAAGAGAAGCAACGGGCACATCATCATACAAATTGGTATATAGTCATGATGCAGTATTGCCCGTCGAAATTAATCTTGAATCAGTTCGTATTCAAAAACAAGATGAGTTACCAGTTGAACATTACTGGGACTTGATGTTTGATGAATTAAATGAATTAAGTCATGAAAGATTAATTGCTTTGGAAAATATAATTCGACAGAAAGAAAGAATTGCCAAATTTTATTATAGTCGAATTAAATACAAATCTTTTAAGGTCAATGATTTGGTTTGGAAGGTAATTTTGCTCATGGATAGAAATTGTCGAGAATATGGAAAATGATCCCCAAAGTGGGAAGGACCATTTAAAGTGACTCAAGAGTTTTCAGGAAATGCTTATGCGCTTGTCGAAATCAATTCTGGTTTAAGAATTAAGTCGATTAATGGCAAATATTTAAAGCCATATAGACCGACAATGTGTGAAGTAAAAATTGAAAAAAAAAATGAAGTCTTTATTCATGTGTTTGGCGATTACAAGTTACATTATCAAAATAAAATGCTAAACAGATGTTACAACTTGATATTGTCAAAACTTTACAAAAGAATTAATCGACAATTAGCTAGAAATGAAAGAAAAGCTACACTTAGAATTTTTGAAGAATCCCCCAGGAATCTTCTAAAGATTGCTTGTCAGAACAGGCAGTTTGATATTCCGCTTCAAGGGAATTTATTTTTGCCAACACAGCTTTGGCTTCGACAGCCCATTGTTTGGTATTATTGCCAATACTTTGCTGCCTAGCGACCCCTTGTTGCAATGTTATTTGAAGTTTTTGTTTGTGACGACGGGCTGCTTCAAGTTTCTTCTCTAAATCTTCAATCTCCTTGTCAAGCTCTGCCTCTTTGGCTTTTCCTTTTATTAGATTTTCCTTCAAAGTGGCATTTTCACTTTTTGCGTCGGTCAACTGCTTCAAAATTCTAGACTTTTCTTGAATCTCTTTTGTATAATCAGGAATGACTCGATGAATGACAGGCATTTTTGTCGTTAAGCTTTGAAGAAAATCTTTAACAGTTGTAGGAAGAGCTCGACTGGTCATTGGTAATTGCTGAACAAGAGGCTCAAGTTCAGTTACAATTGCCACCATTCTTTCTTGGAGAGGTTGGTCAGAAATTAAGTGTTCGAAAGAATAGGTGAAGGCGTTCTTCAATTCGGTTAAGAGTCCAGTGATATGAGAATCATTAGAATCTTGTCCAAGCTGTGTCGAAGAACGAGTTGATTGAGGAGAACTTCTGTGACCACCCAACAACATTGTTATCAATTCGTCCAAATCCGCCTCCATGTCTTCAGTATCTTCTGGCACAGAAACAATTAAGTTAGCTAGAGGAGATGGAGGTGGATCAATTGGGGTGAATTCTGCCATCAAAGTATCCATATTGAATTCTTCTGAGAGAATTTGGACAGGATTGGCCTTGTCTGAATGAGAAGAACTATTAATGCTTGGGGGGATTGGGGTTTTTTCTAAGACTTCGACAGTCTAGGTTTCTGTTGGAAGTGGTAATGAAACAGCAGGTGTTGCAAGGGATTCTGGAGGATTCTTGGTTCTTAGCCTTTGTGGGCTATTGGATATAGCCAAGTTTGCTGAATCTTGGAGGTAAACAGAGGAGATTTCAAAATAAATAACATCTTGAGAATGGTTAAGTTTGGTAAGAAACATTACCTTAGGAGATTGTCGAGTTGGCTCTTTAACCCTTGGTTCGACAAAAAGTTCTAAAGGATGATCAGTGGATTGTTCAGCCTCCGGATCCTAAATTTGATAGAATCAGATATTGGATGAATGGTAAGAGTTAAGAATTTGAGGGAAAGAAGTATGTCGATTAAAATATTACCTCGGATGAAAGAGAGATGGTTTCTGTCTCCAATTCGACAGTAGGCTTCAAAGTGGAACTTGTAGATTGAGTCTTCTTCTTTTTTTTCTATAAAGGTAAAGCCAAGGTGAAATTTAACCAAGTGATGGAGAAAATATAATAGTGCAAGGCATACCTTTAGAGGTTGTTCAGGAGATGTGATTGAAGACTCGACAAGTGCAGAAGAAATGATAGGGGTAGATTCACTAATCTGTATTCGACATCAAATTAAACTTGAGCAAATTCAGAAACCAAGTTTTGAGGTTTAGTCGAAAAGTATGAATACCTTTAAGGTTTTTGGTTTTGGAGGTTTTGTAGCAGCACCATGTTTCGAGGAATTTTTTGTAGGAATTGATGCGGTCGATTTGGCCTTTGAAGCCTTGGGAATGGGAGGATTTTGAGTCATTTTGCTTTTCTTTTTCTTTGAAGAAATGACTTCCTCTTCTTCCTCTTCATTATCTTCTTGAGGTTACTTATATTCCAAGGGTCTTTTCAATGGGAATGTTGCGAGAAAGAAAATATACTTAGTAGATGGAACAAAAAATCAAAATGTCAGAATATAAGAAAAAATATACCTTCAGGTATTTTAGTGATGACCCAGGTATTCTTGGCAAATTGTTCGTATGACAAGGCAAACCGATGAGTAAACTCGACTTCTGGAGATCTTATAAGAAAGATATTACTCGCAGAATAAATCCTATCTGAAATAGGAAAGTTACCAGCCCTTGTAGGTTTACCTGGGAATTCGTCGGCCAAACCAAAACGAGCACAAGGAAGAAGCACTGGTTTTGGAAAAGGAATTTGAAAAGGTTCAAGCCGTGCTAAAGGATTTTTTATGGAAACTGAAAGAAAGTTAGTGGAGCATTTATCCTTGTGTGCTTGTTTCAGTTTGGCCACAACTTCCTCACAGTGTCGAACAATTAAGTTAGGAAACCTGAAGTCCCATTTGATTTTGTAATATTTTTCAAAAGCTTTGATATCTTGGATATGCTTACCTTTGGTCTTTGTCAATGGATCCTGACCCTGCACAGGAACTAAAGTTTCAGTGATGCGACTTTGACAAATTTCAATATCGACATGATAAGGACTATAGTATTTAGTCCATCATTCGACAAAATCCTTGGAGACTCCTCTATAAGGAGTAAATGCAGAAATCTCGAAATGTTGTTTGTGCCTCTTATTCTTTGAGGCCACTTGAACAAGGTCCAACATGTTTTATAGATGGCCGTTGATGAGATGTTCCTTGGCTTTATGAGAGAATGGTGCTAGAATGGCCTAACAAAATCGTAGCTGTCGAGCTACCAAATTTGGTAGACATAACTCTAAGGATTTGTCTGTCATACCAGGGAGACCAGCAAGCAGGATTTGTTGACAAAGAAAGTTGGACCAAATGG
This sequence comes from Ormosia semicastrata, assembly GCA_029884595.1. Classification (NCBI taxonomy): domain Eukaryota; kingdom Viridiplantae; phylum Streptophyta; class Magnoliopsida; order Fabales; family Fabaceae; genus Ormosia; species Ormosia semicastrata. Next base: position 65,772,515 of record JAQQTO010000061.1, on the reverse strand, counting down.
AAATGTTGTCGGCTTGAATAGAAGGGTCATTAGAAAGAATTGGACGAGTAAACCATTCTGGACCAAGGGAACAGTCGGTAAAGGGAGCAAAATATATGTCTTCAGTGCTAAAAGAGATGGAACAAAAAATACTGAAAAAGTGCATGAAATTTTCTAAGCTCTGTTTATGGATTTTCTTATGTTTTGCATGACAAAGCTTTATGCCATAGGTAGCAAGAGAAAATGTCAGGGGAGAAGTGTCGACCAGATAATCTCCCAATATGGCATTTAACCAAAGCTGGAGAAGCCACATTGGGCCACCTGAATTGGTTTTCTTCACTTGAGATCTAATGCTTTGGACAATTTCACCTATGCTCAGATAGAGGTTGGCAAGGAGAAATTGACTAAGAGCTAATTGTCGACCCTCATGAAGGAGGTTAGCAAGTTGAAGAAAAGATTTGAATACCTGGACCGACCTAGACCCCACAACATAAGCTGATAACTAAAGAAGCAGGAAAGCTACATGTTCTTCGTCGGATACAGGACCAGCTTCAGGAAGGAAGAAGTTGATGAAGCCTGAAAAAGAAGTTGGAGCTTTCGAGTAGACATTAATAGTATTTGAAGGTTGAAGGATAGGTGTGATGATCTCCCCATCTGATCGAAGACCAATTATGGCAGCTACGTCAAAAAGTGTAGGACCCATCATGCCATAAGAGAATTGGAAGGAGTTGGTGGTTTTGTTCCAGAAGAAAAATGAAGCACCTAACATGCAAGAATCTATCTTTATGGGGAAATGAGAAAGTTAGATACAATCAAAGATACATATTTCCCTCCATAAACTTTCTTTAGAAGCTTGAACTCTATCAAGCCATTCAAGATACCCATTAATATGGGTAGGGGGTTCTGAAAAGCCTTTCGGACTTACCGAAATAGCTGATAGGGATGGAAGGAAGGGAAGCCAAGATAGCTTCTTGAGAACTCTTACAAGGAAAGAATGAGTGTATTTCGTTAGTAATGAACTCCTTAGGCAAAACTGGGCCCAAGAAAGCAGCTGTAGGGTCTAAGGAAAGTGAAGAATCGTTAATGGGAAGAATTACCTATGAGAGGTGCTAAAGCTCAGATTTCTGTAGAGTTGGGTCTTGAACAATGACGTGATTTCCTAAATCCACTGTTGAAGTGCTAGGAGATTGAGAGTTGGAAGTGTAACACCCCAAAAATTAATTGTTTTATCATAAATAATCATTTTATAATATTTATGATTTTTGAAAATTTTTCAGGATTTTCTGAAAATGTTGAATATTTTAATATATTTTTTATTTTACGTGCACACTGAGCAGAGTCAGTATAACACCCCAAAAATTATTTGTTTTGTGATGAATCGATATTTTCTAATATTTGTGATTTTTTATTATTTTTGTAGAATTTTCTAGAAATGTCAAATATTTTAATATATTTTTTGTTTTACGTGCACGCTAAACGGAGCCTGAAAAATGAAATGTTTTCCCTGAGGCTAGTAAACTTTGAACTGTGAAAACGTCGACGGGAATCTTACTAAACTCGAGGTTTAGCACAGTTTACGAAGTTTACATTTTACAAGATTTTATCTGATAAATAAAATCACAGAATATTTAATTATTTGAGAGACAATAAAATATTATTTACGCTAACTGTAAATTTTTGTCCACTGAGTAATAGCTCTAGTAGATTATTTCTACCTAATTACTTTTATGACATCATTTAAGTGACCCCACACTTCCTTTTATCGAGAAACGTGCGAAGCTTCTCAAGGAAGCTTCTCAAGGAAGCTTCAAGGAAAACTTCTAGGAACTTCCTCCCAACCACTCCACTCTCTCTCCTCTCTTATGTTGCTGCACGGTTGGGGGAGGAAAATATCACATTTCATTCTCTCATTTCTCCTCCTCTCTCCCTCACGCAGCTCTCCCTCTCTTCCTCTCTTCTCCCACACACAAACACTCCATTGTTGAACTTTCAAGCTTCCTTGCTCAAGCCAACTTAAAACCATTGTTTCCCCTCATCATCTCTAAGCTTTTTCTTTGTGAGATTCTTCCATTTTCGTCATTCACAGCCAGCTCCAAAAGCTTGAATCTTTATGGTAAAGCTCTCAACTTTCTTCTCCTCTTCTCCTCATTTTCGTGGTTCATGGTCACCTTGGTGACTATAGATACCATTTCCACTCTTTGATTTTGATTTTCATGGATTTGAACACTCAAGGATCTTGAGGTAGTGAAGCACGAAATTCCAAGGACAAAAGGAGCTGCTTTCTTTGTTCTTCACTAAGGTAAGAGGAAGATTATTCTCTTCAACCCATTTTGGTTGTGAGAAACTCCTTGTTGTGTTGATGGGGTGAAACCCATTTGTGGGATACCCCATTGTTTAGGTGATTTTAGTTATGTATTGATTGTTTGAATGGTAGGATTTATATGTATGATGATGGATATTAGATTGTATGAAGGTTGGATTGATTTCTGGTGGTTTTCTGCATTTACAGAGCAGTACACGGCCATGTACTCCAGTGTGCTAGAATAGAAATCCCAGAGGCGTACACGGCCCAGGCCGTGTATTTTGGTCAGGCCGTGTAGTCGTGGCCGTGTATTTTGGACAGGCTGTGTAATCGTAGCCGTGTATTCTCCCTAGGCCGTGTAATTGGGACAGTGAAGGATTTTAGGCTTTTCTAGCCCCTTGGAGGCCCCTGGTCTCCTTGGGCACTCATTATGAGGCTTTAGTACTAAGATAAACTTATCAAACATGATTAATTGATTGATTAGAAGTTGACTAGCGATTCATAATATGGAAAGAACCAAGAATGATAGTTTGCTTTATAGTCTAGAACAATTTTGGATTAAGGAAAGAATATGAGTATGGGCGAGGTTGTGAGAAACATAATGAACCTAAGGTTTAACTTTTATTATAACTATGGATAGGGTTATGTTTACCCTTGAAGTTTGTTATTGGCTTCATATGGATTCGTGAATGGGATCAAAACTTGTTGATAAATGATATGACATGATATGATGTGAATTATGATTCGTATATGAATATACATGTATGTATTGAATCCACATGTATTGGAAGCATGATTGACCTAGTTGTCATGATAAGCATGATTGAAACATGCACTGAGAAGTCCATTGGACTATTGATAAGGCCAAGTTACCTAAGAGTTGAATCACACCTTTGTGCGGGTGCGAATAGACAAGTGTAGGTCACTCGTTGACCTTAGGGGCGTCAGGGTACGGGTACCTCGCAATGGACAGTTGGTAGCTCTTATGTCCGTGGGGCAGACCGATGCAAATGCACCAACGATCTGGACTGAGACACTATCCTATATTGAGATCTGTGTAGAATGTCTTGTACAATGCCATGATGTGCACTTGGATAAATTGAGAATTTTAGCACTTGAAGGCCTCAGCAGCCACGATACAGACATATCTCCTGATCATTCTCTCCGAAGGTTTTGTTTCTAGCTCCATGGAGTAGGTTTTTGGTACCATGTGCATGTGCATAGTGAGTTGCCATAACACTTGATAGTTACTTGTTCATATGGAAATTTAACCTGTTGTTTCATTACCGCTATAACTGCCTGTATATGCTAAATTGTTCATTATCTGTTTTAATGCTATTCACCATTTCTGAAATGTTATGTGGGCGTCATGCACCATTTTATTTCTTTACTGCCATCATAGGTAATGAATGTAGAATGTCTTACCTATTTTTTTGTATTTGCTGCTATTCTGTTTGTATTTATGTTCCATCGAAGACATCGACGAAGGGGGTGAAGTCCACGAGTTCCTCGATTTCTGGCCCGACTGCGACTAGCACCTGCTTTTGGATCATGGTGACACGTCCACGTGGTGTTTTGGGTTATGTGCGTTTGGCCTTCCTCGGAGGTCCAGACTGTTGGCACATTAACCTTAGTTCTGATCGTTGTGTCTACGAGAGGGGACGTGACGGTATCGCTGGCTTGGGGGAGTCATGATCCGCCCAACTTCACCTGCAGCGTTAGTTTACATTTGGAGTTTTACTTGCCCATTAAGGAGATGTGGGGTGATCGTTATTACACCCCACAGGAGGATTCTTTCCTCTCCTCTGCCCGAGCCCCGGCCCGTAATTCGGTGGCTCCAATGAAGGTTTCCTCTGATGAGGAAAACCCTAAGGAGGAACCCGAGGAGGATCCTGACACGGTTCCTTCTCCTCTTAGGGGTTGATACTGTCGATAGCTACTGATGGCTATCCGTCTTTTTGGGGCCTTGATATTCTTTTGGGAGTCTGTATATCATTTTTGGGGCCTTGTAAAGCTTAGGCTTCTTTTTTATGAGCCTTGATGTAATTAATGACTCATAGCTTGTATCTAAATAGTATATATATATATATATATGATGTCTCTTTTGTATGGATGTATGGATTAGTCTTTATGTTTTTTCGCTTACCATTAAACAAATGTACATATGCATATTTATGAATCTCATATAAGTGTTAGTACATTTGAATATTTAATTGATGAACAGGTTATTGAGTACAAATATATGTATATATATATATATATATATATATATATATATATATATATATATAAATAATAATTAAAGAAAAAATACTCACTATTTTATTCTACCCAACTATAATCAAGTAAGATCAATTATAATGAAATGAACCGGGTCTTAATTTATGTTTTCATTTTTTGCATTGTAAATGACAATGTGACGTTCCTTCCCAAAAAGGGGTGTTATATTAAGTTGGTATCAGAGCCTCGATTTATATTTTCTTTGGGTCTTTGTGGTTTGGTCTGTCTTGTGTATGCTGTGTGATTCTCTGTGATTAGTATTCCGAAAGGATACATCTAATTTTTCCTTGTGTATTTCAGTTAGTATTACTTGAAAGAACAATATGGAACGAAGCGGAGATATGGGAGCAGCAATTGAGGCTATGTAATGAATGGCCGAAGTTCTCGCGCAACAAACCGAAAGAGCTGCTCAACAACAAGAAAGAGCTGCTCAACAACTCGAAGCTACGGTTGACGCACAAAATTTGGCGGAGTTTCATCGCCATAACCCTCCTCAATTTAAAGGAGAATTTGATCCGGAAAAGGCCAGTTTATGGATCAAGGAGCTAGAGAAAATCTTCCGAGGCATGAACTATGCCAACGATAAAAAGGTGACTTACGCCGCTTTTATACTAATTAGTGACGCTGAAGACTGGTGGAAAGAAGCACAGAGAGTACTAGAAGCTGAAGGTCGCGCCATCAATTGGGAGGTATTCAAGAATAAGTTCTTGGACAAATATTTCCCTGCAAGCGCCAAACATGCGAAGGAAATGGTGTTCCTCAGCCTAAGGCAAGGAAACTTGTCCGTCAGTGAATACGCCATAAAGTTTGAAAGCTTATCCAAGTTTTCAATGTATTTCCAGCACCAGCCAGACGAGGTGTGGAAGTGTCATAAGTTTGAAGAAGGACTGAGGCATGAGGTGAAGAGAGCAGTTATCACCTTGAAAATCAACCAATTTTCGGAGTTGCTAGATACATGGTGCCAAGTGGAGGCTCTAGATCAAGCTCGAGACACAAGAAACCGAAACTTTGAACCTACTAAGTTCCAAAGAGGGGGCAACAACGCGAATCGCTTTCAGAAAAAGCCTTATTCCCGACCATCGGGAAGTCAGCAGCAAACATCTGGCGGAGGACCCAGTGGAGGTTCTGGTAGGAACCGGACTGGACCGAATGTGGCATCTTTGCCAAGGTGTATGAAGTGTGGGAAGGATCATCTAACAAGGGGTTATTCCATCAAGGGAATTATCTGCTATCGATGTGGAAAGCTTGGACATGTCTCCAGAGACTGTAACCAAGCTAAGGCTGAGCCTTCAGTCAATGCTGCACGAGCTACAAAGCCACAAGCAGGAGGCAAAGTTCATACCATGAGCGGAGCTGAAGCCTCCGAATCTGAAGATCTTATACAAGGAGAAGGCACCATAAGAAGTAATGTTTTAAAAGTATTGTATGACTCTGGGGCAACCTACTTTTTCATTTCATATGACTGTGTGCGATGACTTGGTTTATTTGTGTCATCTTTACCTTTTGACTTAACTGTGTCTACTCCCACTGATAAACCCGTTGTTACCACCAAAGTTTGCTTGAATTGTCCTTTAGTCGTTGAGGGTCGAATCTTTTCTGTTGATTTGATCTGTTTACCTCTTTCTTAGTTAGATGTGATTTTAGGAATGGATTGGTTGTCTTCCAACCATATCTTGTTGGACTGTTCTAGTAAAACCATAGTTTTTCCCATGGATGAGGATTCTAGATTAATTTTTGACGGCCAACCAAGTTCAAGCTTTCTTGAAAGAAGGAGCTCATAGATACATATTATTGTTTTCCTTGAAGGTTGAGAGCGAAGCTGATGTGAATGCAATTCTAGTGGTAAATGAGTTTCCCAAAGTGTTTCCTGATGATGTACCTAGTTTACTGCCAAAGCGGGAAATAGAGTTCGCTATTGATCTGGTACCTGGATCTGGTCCAGTATCTATAGCACCTTATAGAATGTCACCATTGGAGTTAGCAGAGCTTAAGAAGCAGTTGGAAGAGCTTTTGGAAAAGCAGTTCGTTAGACCCAGTGTGTCACCTTGGGGAGTACCAATGTTGCTAGTCCGAAAGAAGGATGGTACTTCGCGATTGTGTGTGGATTATCACCAACTAAACAAGGTCATAATTAAGAATAAGTATCAACTTCCAAGGATAGATGACTTAATGGATCAACTGAAGGGAGCAGTAGTGTTCTCTAAGATCGATCTGTGATCAAGTTATCATCAAATTCGAGTGAAGGCAGAGGATATTCCTAAGACAGCTTTTCATACCCGATACGGTCATTACGAATATCTTGTGATGTCGTTTGGCGTAACGAATGCACCTGCTATCTTCATGGACTACATGAACAGGATCTTTCATCCTTACTTGGACAGATTCATCGTTGTCTTCATTGATGACATCCTGATCTATTCTCAAAATCAAGAGGATCATGCTGAACACCTCGGTATAGTTCTCTGGATTCTGAAGGAGAAGAAGCTGTATGCTAAATTGTCAAAATGTGAATTTTGGCTGGACGAAGTCAAGTTTTTGGGCCATATGATCTCAAAGGAAGGGATTGTAGTGGATCCATCAAAGGTGGAAGCAGTTCTACAATGGGAACGACAGAAGATAGTGACAGAAATTCGAAGCTTTATGGGTTTGGCTAGATACTATCAGAGGTTCATTGAAGGATTCTCTAAAATTACAAGACCTCTTACTCAACTCACAAGAAAGAACCAAGCTTTTGAGTGGACTGATGCTTGCGAAGAAGGTTTCCAAGAATTAAAAAGATGGCTAACTACTTCACTAGTGTTAGTTTTACCTGATCCGGATGAACAGTTCGAAGTGTACTGCGATGCTTCATATCAAGGATTGGGAGCTGTGCTTATGCAGAATGGAAAAGTGGTGGCTTATGCCTCAAGACAGTTGCGAGTGCATGAGAAGAACTATCCAACACATGACTTGGAGTTAGCAGCTGTGGTATTTGGTTTGAAAATATGGAGACACTTCATTTATGGAGCGACATTCAACACTTCAGTGACCACAAGAGCTTGAAGTACTTATACGATCAAAAGGAGATGAATATGAGACAATGCAGATGATTGGAATTTCTGAAGGATTACGATTTTCAACTTCTATATCACCCTGGAAAGGCAAATGTCATGGCAGATGCATTGAGTAGGAAGATGCTCAATATATCAGCCATGATGATTAAGGAAAAAGATCTGATAGAGCAATTTAGGGATGTATGGTCTTTTGTGGAATTAGAACTGGGAAAAATTTGCATGAACATGATTACTATCTCAAGCGAATTGATGGAAGATATCCGAGAAAAGCAGAAGATTGATAAGTTCTTACAAGAGGAAAGAGAGCTGATAAGGCAAGGCAATGCGACAACATTCGAGGAAGGAACAAATGGGATTCTAAGATTCCGAGGTAGGGTTTGCATACCCAGGGATTAAGAACTCAGATAGTATATTCTTAAGCACGCTCACACGAGCAAGTTGAATATGCACCCGGGAATAACTAAAATGTACCAAGACTTGAAGAAGTTATTTTGGTGGCATGGAATGAAGAGTGATATTACCAGATGTGTGTCTTCTTGTCTGGTTTGCTAGAAAGCAAAGGTGGAACATCAAAGACCGTTAGGATTATAGCAACCTCTATCTATTCCCGAATGGAACTGGGACAGCATTGCGATAGATTTCGTGGTTGGATTGCCAAAGATCCAGAAGGGTTATGACTCAATATGAGTAATTGTTGATCGACTCACGAAGTCGGCACACTTTCTACCGATCAACATAAGATACAACATGGAAAGGTTGACTCAGCTATACATCAGTGAGATTGTTAGACTACATGGTGTACCTACTAGTATTATTTCTAACAGAGATCCAAGGTTTACTTCTAAGTTTTGGCAAAGTTTGCAAGAAGCATTAGGAACAAAGTTACGATTGAGTTCTGCTTACCATCCACAAACTGATGGGCAATCGGAAAGAACAATCCAATCATTGGAGGATTTGCTCAGGGTTTATGCTATAGACTAGACTGGAAGTTGGGATGAAGTTCTACCGTTGGTAGAGTTCACCTACAACAATAGTTTTCATTCAAGCATAGGGATGGCACCCTATGAAGCTTTGTATGGACGACGGTGCCAAACACCTCTGTGCTGGTACTAAGATGGCAAGCGCCTTACTGTTGGACCTGGTATTATTCAATAGATGACTGAGAAAGTCAAGATGATTCAGGAAAAGATAAGGATGGCTCAGAATCGGTAGAAAAGCTATGCAGACAAGAGAAGAAAGCCTCTTGAGTTTGAGGAAGGTGAGCATATGTTTTTGAAAGTTACACCAACGACTGGGGTCGGCCGAGTTCTGAAATCTAGAAAACTCACTCCCAAATTCCTTGGACCTTACCAAATTCTTCACCGGATAGGTCCAGTAGCTTACCAGATAGCCTTACCACCTTTTCTTTCAAACCTTCACAATGTCTTTCATGTGTCACAACTACGACAATATATTCCGGACCCGAACCATGTCTTAGCACCAGACACAGTACAATTGAAAGAGAACTTAACCTATGAGGCACCTCCTGTAAAGATTGAAGATAGGAGAGTGAAACAACTCAGAGGAAAGGAAATCGCATTAGTGAAAGTGATCTGGAATGAAAAGACCGGAGATGCAACATGGGAATTAGAAGACAAGATGAAGGAACAACACCCACAACTATTCTAAAATATGAAAATTTCGAGGACAAAATTTCTTTTTAGAAGGGGAGAGTTGTAACACCCGAAAATTAATTATTTTATAATAAATAATCATTTTATAATATTTATAATTTTTGGAAATTTTTTAGATTTTTTCGAAAACGTTACATATTTAATATATTTTTTGTTTTACGTGCACACTAAGCAGAATCAATGTAACACCTTAGAAATTGTTTGTTCTGTGATGAATAGACATTTTCTAATATTTGTGATTTCTGATAATTTCTGTGGAATTTTCTAGAAATAGGGAATATTTTAATATATTTTTCATTTTACGTGCACACTGAGCGGAGTCAGGAAAATGAAATGTTTTCCCTGAGGCTGGTAAACTTTGAACTATGGAAACGTCGACAGGGGATCTTACTAAACCCTAAGCTGAGCACAGTTTACGAGATTTACATTTTACGAGATTTTATCTGATAAATAAAATCATAGAATATTTAATTTTCTGATAGACAATAAAATATTATTTACGCTAACTGTAAATTTTTGTCCACTGAGTAATAGCTCTAGTAGATTATTTCTACCTAGTTACTTTTATGACATCACTTAAGTGACCGCACACTTTCCTTTATCGAGAAGCGTGCGAAGCTTCTCAAGGAAACTTCAAGGGAAACTTCTAGGAAGCTTCCTCCCAACCACTCCACTTTCTCTCCTCTCTTATGTTGCTGCACAGTTGGGGGAGGGAAATATCACATTTCATTCTCTCATTTCTCCTCCTCTCTCCCTCACGCAGCTCTCCCTCTCTTCCTCTCTTCTCCTACACACAAACACTCCATTGTTGAACCTTCAAGCTTCCTTGCTCAAGCCAATTTAAAACCATTATTTCCCCTCATCATCTCCAAGCTTTTTCTTTATGAGATTCTTCCATTTTTGTCATTCATAGCCAGCTCCAAAAGCTTGAAGCTTTAAGGTAAAGCTCTCAACTTTCTTCTCCTTTTCTCCTCATTTTTGTGGTCTATGGTCACCTTGGTGACTATGGATACCATTTCTACTCTTTGATTTTGATTTTTATGGATTTGAACACCCAAGGATCTTGAGGTGGTGAAGCACGAAATTCCAAGGACAAAGGAGCTGCTTTCTTTATTCTTCACTAAGGTAAGAGCAAGATTATTCTCTTCAACCCATTTTGGTAGTGAGAAACTCCTTGTTGTGTTGATGGGGTGAAACCTATTTGTGGGATACCCCTTTGTTTGGGTGATTTTGGTTGTGTATTGATTGTTATAATGGTAGGATTTAGATGTATGATGATGGATATTGGATTGTATGAAGGTTGGATTGATTTCTGGTGATTTTTTGCGTTTACAGAGGAGTACACGGCCTAGGTCATGTACTCGTACACGGCCGTGTACTCCAGCATGCCAGAACAGAAATCCCAGAGGTGTACACGGCGTGTATTCTCCCTAGGCCGTGTAATTTGGACAGTGAAGGATTTTAGGCTTTTCTAGCCCCTTGGAGGCCCCCGGTCTCCTTGGGCACTCATTATGAGGCTTTAGTACTAAGATAAACTTATCAAACATGATTAATTGATTGATTAGAAGTTGATTAGGGATTCATAAGATAGAAAGAACTAAGAATGATAATTTGCCTTATAGTCTAGAATAATTTTGCATTAAGGAAAGAATATGAGTATGGGTGAAGTTGTGAGAAACATGATGAACCTAAGGTTTAACTTTTATCATAACTATGGATGGGGTTGTGTTTACCCTTAAAGTTTGTTATTGGCTTGATGTGGATCCGTGAATGGGATCAAAACTTGTTGATAAATGATATGACATGATATGATGTGAATTGTGATTCGTATATTAATATACATGTATGTATTGAATCCACATGCATTTGAAGCATGATTGACCTAGTTGTCATGATAAGCATGATTGAAACATGTCTTAGCACCAGACACAATACAATTGAAAGAGAACTTAACCTATGAGGCACCTCCTGTAAAGATTGAAGATAGGAGAGTGAAACAACTCAGAGGAAAGGAAATCGCATTAGTGAAAGTGATCTGGAACGAAAAGACCAGAGATGCAACATGGGAATTAGAAGATAAGATGAAGGAACAACACCCACAACTATTCTAAGGTATGAAAATTTCGAGGACAAAATTTCTTTTTAGAAGGAGAGAGTTGTAACACCTGAAAATTAATTATTTTATAATAAATAATTATTTTATAATATTTATAATTTTTAGGATTTTTTTGGATTTTTTTGAAAATGTTAAATATTTAATATATTTTTTGTTTTACGTGCACACTGAGCAGAGTCAGTGTAACACCCTAGAAATTGTTTGTTTTGTGATGAATAGACATTTTCTAATATTTGTGATTTCTGATGATTTCTGTGGAATTTTCTAGAAATATGAAATATTTTAATATATTTTTCATTTTACGTGCGCACTGAGCGGAGTCAAGACAATGAAATGTTTTCCCTGAGGCTGGTAAACTTTGAACTATGGAAACATCGACAGGGGATCTTACTAAACCCTAAGCTGAGCACAGTTTACGAGATTTACATTTTACGAGATTTTATCTGATAAATAAAATCACAGAATATTTAATTTTCTGTGAGACAATAAAATATTATTTACGCTAACTGTAAATTTTTATCCACTGAGTAATAGCTCTAGTAGATTATTTCTACCTAGTTACTTTTATGACATCATTTAAGTGACCGCACACTTTTCTTTATCAAGAAGCGTGCGAAGCTTCTCAAGGAAGCTTCAAGGGAAACTTCTAAGAAGCTTCCTCCCAACCACTCCACTTTCTCTCCTCTCTTATGTTGCTGCACAGTTGGCGGAGGGAAATATCACATTTCATTCTCTCATTTCTCATCATCTCTCCCTCACGCAGCTCTCCCTCTCTTCCTCTCTTCTCCTATACACAAACACTCCATTGTTGAACCTTCAAGCTTCCTTGCTCAAGCCAACTTAAAACCATTATTTCCCCTCATCATCTCCAAGCTTTTTCTTTGTGAGATTCTTCCATTTTCGTCATTCATAGCCAGCTCCAAAAGCTTGAAGCTTTAAGGTAAAGCTCTTAACTTTCTTCTCCTTTTCTCCTCATTTTTGTGGTCTATGGTCACCTTGGTGACTATGGATACCATTTCCACTCTTTGATTTTGATTTTTATGGATTTGAACACCCAAGGATCTTGAGGTGGTGAAGCACGAAATTCCAAGGACAAAAGGAGCTGCTTTCTTTATTCTTCACTAAGGTAAGAGGAAGATTATTCTCTTCAACCTATTTTGGTAGTGAGAAACTCCTTGTTGTGTTGATGGGGTGAAACCTATTTGTGGGATACCCCTTTGTTTGGGTGATTTTGGTTGTGTGTTGATTGTTATAATGGTAGGATTTAGATGTATGATGATGGATATTGGATTGTATGAAGGTTGGATTGATTTCTGGTGATTTTCTGCGTTTACAGAGGAGTACACGGCCTAGGTCATGTACTCGTACACGGCCGTGTACTCCAGCGTGCCAGAACAGAAATCCCAGAGGTGTACACGGCGTGTATTCTCCCTAGGCCGTGTAATTTGGACAGTGAAGGATTTTAGGCTTTTCTAGCCCCTTGGAGGCCCCCGGTCTCCTTGGGCACTCATTATGAGGCTTTAGTACTAAGATAAACTTATCAAACATGATTAATTGATTGATTAGAAGTTGATTAGGGATTCATAAGATGGAAAGAACTAAGAATGATAGTTTGCCTTATAGTCTAGAACAATTTTGCATTAAGGAAAGAATATGAGTATGGGTGAGGTTGTGAGAAACATGATGATCCTAAGGTTTAACTTTTATCATAACTATGGATGGGGTTGTGTTTACCCTTAAAGTTTGTTATTGGCTTGATGTGAATCCGTGAATGGGATCAAAACTTGTTGATAAATGATATGACATGATATGATGTGAATTGTGATTCGTATATTAATATACATGTATGTATTGAATCCACATGCATTTGAAGCATGATTGACCTAGTTGTCATGATAAGCATGATTAAACATGCATTGAGAAGTCCGTTGGACTATTGATAAGGCCAAGTTGCGTAGGAGTTGAATCACACCTTTGTGCGGGTGCGAATAGACAAGTGTAGGTCACTCGTTGACCTTGGAGGCGTCGGGGTGTGGGTACCTCGCAATGGACAGTTTGTAGCTCTTCTATCTGTGGGGTAGACCGATGCAAACGCACCGACGATCCGGACCGAGACATTGTCCTATATCGAGATCTATGTAAAATGTCTTGTACAATGCCATGATGTGCACTTGGATAAATTAAGAATTTTAGCACTTCAAGGCCTCGGCAGTCGCGATACAGACATATCTCCTGATCATTCTCTCTGAATGTTTTGTGTCTAGCTCCATGGAGTAGATTTTTGGTACCATGTGCATGTGCATAGTGAGTCGCCATACCACTTGATAGTTACTTGTTCATATGGGAATTTAACCTGTTGTTTCATTACCGCTATAACTTCCTGTATATGCTAAATTGTTCATTATCTGTTTTAATGCTATTTACCATTTTTGAAATGTTATGTAGGCGTCATGCGTCGTTTTATTTCTTTACTGCCATCATAGGTAATGAATGTAGAATGTCTTACCTCTTTTTTGTATTTGCTGCTATTCTGTTTGTATTTATGTTCCATCGAAGACGTCGACCAAGGGGGTGAAGTCCACGAGTTCCTCGCTTTCTGGCCCGACTGCGACTAGCACCTGCTTTTGGATCATAGTGGCACATCCACGTGGATTTTTGGGTTATGTGTGTTTGGCCTTCCTTGGAGGTCCAGACTGCTGGCACATTAACCTTAGTTCTGATCGTTGTGTCTACGAGGGGGGACGTGATGGTATCGCTGGCTTGGGGGCGTCATGATCCGCCCATCTTCACCTTCAGCGTCAGTTTACGTTTGGAGTTTTACTTGCCTATTAGGGAGATGTGGGGTGATCGTTATTACACCCCACAGGAGGATTCTTTCCTCTCCTCTGCCCTAGCCCCAACCCGTAATTCGGTGGCTCCAATGAGGGTTTCCTCTGATGAGGAAGACCCTGAGGAGGAACCCAAGGAGGATCCTGACACGGTTCCTTCTCCTCTTAGGGGTTGATACTATCGATAGCTACTGATGGCTATCCGTCTTTTTGGGGCCTTGATATTCTTTTGGGGGTCTGTGTATCATTTTTGGGGGCTTGTAAAGCTTAGGCTTCTTTTTGATGAGCCTTGATGTATGTAATGACTCATAGCTTGTATCTAAACAAGATATATATATATATATATATATATATATATATATATATATATATATATATATATATATATATATAATGTCTCTTTTGTATGGACGTATGGATTAGTCTTTATGTTTTTTCGCTTACCACTAAACAAATGTACATATGCATATTTATGAATCTCGTATAAGTGTTAATACATTTGAATATTTCATTGATGAACTGGTTATTGAGTACAAATATATGTATATATATATATAATTAAAGAAAAAAAATACTCACCATTTTCTTCCACCCAACTATAATCAAGTAAGATCAATTATAATGAAATGAACTGGGTCTTAATTTATGTTTTCATTTTTCGCTTTGCAAATGACAATGTGACGTTCCCTCCCAAAAAGGGGCATTACAGGAAGCCATGGAAGGAGGCAGAAATTTGCAGAAAGAATACGCAGAAGTGAGGTTAAAGGTAGTGAACAGTAAGAAAGGTTAAAAATGATGAACAGTAAAAAGGTGTGCGAATTTGAAAAGTTATTTTCTGTGGAAATAAGGGTAATTATGATCCCTATTTATTAGGAACGACTATTTAATGTTTGCAATGATAAGATTAGCTATGACCGTCCAAATATTTATGGAAGGTTTTAAAAAAAAAGGGGGGGACTCTCTATTTGAAAAGACTTTGATAAAAATTATAAGTTGAAAATTGGATTAGAATTTATCTTCCTCCTGTCAATGTCTAAAGAAAAATTTTTGGGGGCATCTGTTGGGAGTGAAAATAAACAATTTTGGCTATTCGACGGCTGGATGATGATGTTGGAAAAAATTTTCTAAGTGTTGAGCCGACGGAAGTGTCGAATGGTTAGAAGACTCAATGTAGCTGATAGATATTGATGTCAGATAACACTACAACACAATAGGCTAACGGTGGCGGTTCTAATATCCATCCGCAGCGGTTTGAACTGCCGCAAAAAGAAAATCGCAGCAGTTACGTTACTATGGCTATTTCTAGTGTCGGGAGCTTGAATCTGCAGCGGTTACATTAACCGCTGACATAACCGCCGCAAAATAATATATAATTTTGCAGCGGTTTGTTAACTACCGTTAAGTGAATTTTTACAAATTTGATTTTAAAATTTGCAGCGGATTTTAACCGCCGTAATAATTTTTTAATAATTTCGTCTTTATTTTAGTGGCGGTTGTAAACCGTCGTAATTAATAGTTTTAAAAAAATTCCTTTACTACTTTGCAGCGGTTCCTAACCGCCACTACTAATAAAATTAAATTTGCCTTTCCTAAATTGGCAGCGGATGTCAACTGCTGCTATTATTTAGAATGTTTTCTTAGTAAAACTTGCAGCTATTTTTGTAACCGCTGCAATATTTTTTTATTCTTTTTTTTTTAAATCATCCATTTGTACCGGTGATAGTTGAAGAAATTTAAATACTTTTTTTTTGCATATTTTCTATTTACATTCACTAATCATTTTTAATTTGGTTTTAAAATTTTTTACACCATTAAAACATTAATTGATCTAAAGCATCAATTTTATGCATTACTTTAAACAAAAATTACATAAAAACAATACACAAAATACAAATATAGTATTTTGCTCAAAAGTACTAAGTAGCATAAGAACTCATCCCAACATAAATTCATAGTTAAAGTAACAATGCACAAAATACAAATCTAGTATCTTGTTCAAAAGTGTTAAGTAGCATAAAAACAACTATTGCCAACATAAATTCCTAGTCAAAAGTATCAATGTACAAAATGCAAATCCAATATCTTACTCTAAAGTACTAAGTAATAAAGAACTATGCAGAAGATGATGGTCCATGGCTTTGTGGTTGATGACTAGCGCCGGAAGAGCGTCTTGCATCTGCTGGTGAGCCTAAGTCTGTAGCCTGAAATTGAACACAAAAATTTACATGCATATTTTAAAGCAAATCTAAGTAAAAATCAAGTAAACATTACCTATTGGCCAAACATACATGCTCATAGTAAAGACAAATTAAAACTAATCTTGATGGGGCTTTGTGTACACATTCAACCAAAGCCTTACAAAATCATTATCCAAAACTTCATCGGAGGATAATTAATAAAAAAAACTTTCATACTACTTGATACTTTTTAACAATTTTAAAAATATAGAGTAAAGTAGTAAGATCTTAGTTTTTAAAATAACATCTTTTGAATCTAACACATGGACCACATCAATTAAATTACAAACAGGTCTCTCATCCAACCGTAGCATTCATAAGGAGAGATTTTGATATTCTACTTTTCCAAACAGCAACCAGAATTTATGGAATCAAAGAATCAAACTTTAAACCGAGTATATAACTTGCTAAAAACAAGTAAAGCACATTACAAGGAGAAACCTGCATAACCATAATTTTCTCAAATAAAATCAACATCATGATTATATATAAGTTTCAAAGTAAAACCAATTATTTTCTCATTAGCCTCATTAATTGATTCCTTGGCTAGTTTTCTTGGCCGGAATCTGCATTCACTTTCATCCAAAAATCAGAATCTTGTGTCATTTGCAATTTGGTTTTTCAGAGGAGAAAGTACTCTAGTGCTTTCAAAATTTTAATTTCAAGAGGAGTAAGAAAAAGGCATAAATAATAAACAGTCCAGCCCTCATGCATTTACTTTAGATACCAAGGAAGAAAGTTTCAGTTTATCCCCTTAAGCCCTCAAATCCGAAAATTTTAGCAGCCCCATATACAAAAAGAAAATTCAGATTATACAATGTTTCCAATAATGATCATACAATGTTTCCAATAATAATCATACAATGTTTCCAATAATGATCATACCAAGGAAGAAAGTTTCAGTTTATCACCCCAAGCCCTCAAATCCGAAAATTTCAGCAGCCCCACAAACAAAAAGAAAATTCAGATTATACAATGTTTCCAATAATGATCATACAATGTTTCCAATAATGATCATACCAAGGAAGAAAGTTTCAGTTTATCACCCCAAGCCCTCAAATCCGAAAATTTCAGCAGCCCCATAAACAAAAAGAAAATTCAAATTATACTTTGTTAAATAATTCATGCTACAAAATTTGTTCTGTTTCCAATAATGATCATACAATGTGACTTGAATTAGATGCAAAAGAAGAGTAGTGTGGTCGTAGAATTGAGGACAAGTGATAGATAAGAAATGAAGATAACTACTAGATGTTAGAGAGGAACATCAAGATTGAGTGTCAGGATCAAGTAGAGAAATTTGCTTTTAAGAAAGTTTATAGAGAGCTTGGCCCTCAGTAGGACTATGGCTGAGGCCAAGATGAATCCATGTGGCGATTCCAAATAGTCAAACTGTCAAAGGTTTCTTTGTGTACTGACCTTAATTTACATCATCCATGGTTGACAATAATGTGAAAACAATGTGGAGACATCCAATAATTGACCCTAAACCTAATATCATGTACATTCCAAGCAAATACCACTGATCCAACAGTAATGGGGAAAACCAAGCAAATACCATTGATTTATGAATTTACCTGATTGACTCCTAAGTTGGGAAAACCAGGTGGTAATTGACCCCCGTTGGTTTGCATAACATAAGCCAATAATTCTTTAAGCATCACAGTATTTATTGCAACTTCTAACTTCAGTTTTTCATATTCAGCTTTTGATGGGGCATCACTATATGAAGATGATGTTGACCCTCCAGAACAACAAGTAGGTCCAAAGACTTGAGATGGGCAGACTCCAAATCCCATACCTCGGACATATCCCAGGTGCTCTTTCCCAAAGACTTTAGTATATGCCTCATTTTCAGAAGGTGCCTCCTCAATTTCCTTTTCTAATTCTTCCTGCATATAACATTAAACAACATGTAATTAAACATCCATAAGATTGACAATATAAACTCATAAATAACATATTGTACTTACACTCTTTTGCTTGGCTTCAAGATTGACCAAAAATCCATCCTTTTTCATGTGGGTAATAGGATACATTTCCCCTCTACTGTAGGGTCGCCCACTATGAATTTCCTAAGATTTTGTACCATATAATTAGTATGATTATAAAATAATTACTTAAATTTCTAAAACTAACAAACATCAAAAGAATAAATGAATTATACTAGCTCATGCTTCTTCCTAGCAATTGTCTTAGACCCAAGAGTGTGTGGAATTGTTTGCTTTTGTCGGTTGGCAACATTTTTTTCACATATCGCCTGCATTACTAACAAAAATATTAGTCAATAAATGATAAGCATATCTAGAAAATTTTTAATTAATTCTCATTACCATAGTTTCTTCACTCAGTCTGTGGTTCAGATAGGCAGCCCAATGCTCTCTGGAAATCCTTTCTGGGTACAAGTCAAGATTGGTTTCCCAACCAAGTTCAAAATTATAATGATCATAAAGCAACCTACTCTTATTGTCCTTCCATTTCCTCCCAAGGTTTTGAAGTATATACTTTTTGTTCTCCCCATCATTGACAACAAATTTTTTCTTCAAGGAAAACATAATAAATTAAAAGGTTAGTAAACAAAATCAATAAGAAATCAAATTCATTTAGTTAAATATAATTCATACCTTTATAGTGTTATTCCAAACATGTTCTTTGTAGGTTCTTGGAACTTTTTTCCAATTTATGTAGATAATGGGAAAATTATCAAAATTACTTACAATAGCCCCTAAAAATCCTCCCAATAGGCCACCAAACTCTCCAATTGGTTGACTTATGGAATTCCATTCTGTCATGACCTTTTTTTCATGCACGAAGCACAAACACATCTTGCACCTTCAAACGTGTTTCTTTTACAAGACCCTCCTCATATAACATGTAAACCAAACTAAACTATTAGTATCCAAAAATATAATACAATCAAAAACATTAAATCTAAAATAATAAGGTGTAAATCGCATACTAATCACATCAACTGTCCAATACTTATTACACTTTTTCCCATAGATGCGTGGTGGATCTTCGGCTTCATCAGGTTCTAGGTGTTGAGGATTTTGGGCTTCCGGCTGAGTTGGTTGAGGATTTTGGACTTCAGGCTGAGTTGGTTGAAGCTGTTGAGCTATAGGCTCGCTCTGTTGTGAACCCACATTGTGACTCGTGCCTTCAGAAATGTCACAAAGCTGAGTTGGTGTTGACCGACACCTAGGAGCATGCCTCTTTCTCTTAGTCATAGTTGTAAAACCATAATGTTAATAAATTTTAATCTAAAAATGTAAACTTATTATTCAAACAATTTAGTATATACAAGTGCAAAATATAAAAGAAACATATATACAATTGACAATACATATTTATTAAGTAACAAGAGTACAATGAAATAAGACAAGATATTCATACAAGATGACAACAAAAACAACTAAAACCTATGAGATTGAATCATATAACAAAGCATGCTAGTCTCCACATTAGTGATAATTTTACTCATGCCTATCATAGAACCATATCCTCGTTATCATCATCAACATTTTCATTAATGGTTGAACTTTGAGGATCATCATCTGTAGCCACTCTTGCCAATTGTATATGTGTGGTATCATCAGAGAAAAATTCTTCTAAGGTTTGTGATGGGTAAGCCTCATTAGATGCCATAATTTCGTCATCATCTTCACCCATGTCGTATAAGTCTCTTGGCTTCAAATGAACTGGTATGCTCCAACCCTTTTCCTTCTCATCCTCCACATAATAAACCATTTGAGCTTCGGAAGCTTTAATGTATGGCTCATCATCTTCATGTTGACCAGTATGTATTAGTCGTTCAAAGTTAATAGAGACAAAACCCAACTTATCTCTTTTCATGCCTCTAGGATTAGTGGTATTAGCTCATTCACATTTAAACATAGGTACCGTGAAGCCATTGTAACAAAGCTCAACGATGTCTATCAATTTTTCATAATAAGGAACCCCTCCAATTCTCATTTGGGCATCATTATTGCTTGAGTAACTTCTTGTTCCGAATGTGCCAAAAACTCCACTATTCTGAGTTTTTAGTCCTTTATCTCGTGCCAAGGTTCGAAATTTGTATCCATTAACATTATACGCAGTGAACCTTCTGGCTTGGTCAATAGGACCTTGAGCAAGAGTTAGAAGAGCATCTTTATCTGATCCACTAAGATTGTTGAGATCTTTACCAATCTAAAAATAAGATTTTCTAGTGTTAGTCACATGCATATTACCAAAATAGATGCAATATACATGCACAAAATGATTTTTTACTCACACGATTAGCAAACCAACCAACAAACTCTCTATGAACCTTCTTATCTATCTCAGTAGCGCTCCTTGTACGACTCCTTATTTGCCTCCGTACAACACCTCTAAATTCCCTAAATAAATGTACCATATTAGATGTACAAAAAGGGAAACTTAACAAGTACTGTAAGCACAAGAATTACTCACTAAAGATAGCAATCAACTACAGGGCAGTTGGTTAACACGTGTCTATGAGCCTGTAACTTTTCAGTGGATGTTAGAGTAAAATACGAAGAGCCACCAATCGATTTTCCTACTTGAGGAAATAATTCAGCTACTCGTGATTGAGGCTGTATATCATTAAGTTCATCATCAACACGGCTAGGTCGATTCCATCTTGTCTCAATATTATCTAAATACCTTGAACAAAATGTAATAATCTCTTGCACAAGGTAACCTTCTGCTATAGAGCCCTCCGGTCGTGCTTTATTACGTACATAGGATTTTAGTTGTCCTAAGTACCTATTAAACCACAACAAAGGTAATTAATAACTAAAATAATACATTATTAAAATTTGGGGGAGAAAAGAAATATCATCACACATCTGTTACCTTTTTATAGGATACATCCATCGATAATGGACAGGACCTCCGAGCTTAACTTCTTCAACAAGGTGAACAACTAAGTGAACCATGACCATGAAGAATGAAGGAGGAAATAACATTTCCATGTGGCATAAAGTGAGCACAATTTGATGTTGCAATTTGTCTAAGTCTTCGACACTCAACACTTTACCACATAATTGTCTAAAGAATGAGCACAACTAAATTAATACCACTGACACCTCATCGGGCAACCTTGTCCGCATGGCTAATGGTAGCAATTGCTCCATCAATATATGACAATCATGACTTTTCAACATTCCATTCAACTTAAGATTATTCACATCAATGCACCTAGAAATGTTGCTTGAATAACCATCTAGCACAGTAATGTTCCTTAAAGTTGTTAGGAATGCCTTCTTGCCACGATTAGCCATTGTAAAGATTGCTAAAGGATTCCTTCCATTTTCATCTGGCCAAAGGTCATGTCTAAAACCCATAGCTTTAAGGTCTCTTCGAGCATTGACATGATCTTTTGTCTTTGCACTATCATTTAACAAAGTGTAGATGACATTGTCGCACACATTCTTCTCAATATGCATTACATCAAGATTGTGACGCAAAGAGTTATGCTTCTAATATGGAAGCTCAAAGAATATGCTTTTCTTTTTCCATTGTTGAGTGCTACCTTGTGCAACACGTCCACCGCGTGCTCTTTTTCCCTTTCCTTCCATCTCTGGTTTTCGACCAAACGAGACACTAATGTTCTTAACTTGTTCAAGAATTTTAAGACCAGATAATGTTTTTGGAGGACTGCGCATATCTTGCTCTCCATTAAACCGAACCTTATTCAATCTAAATCTATGTCTTTGATCAAGAAACGCCGATGACCCATAAAACACCATTTCTTACTATGAGGAGGACGACAAGGAATAGTATCAAAGTTGCAGGACGGACAAGCAAGTCCGGTGTAAGTGTTCCACCTAGAGAGGGTTCCTAGCCCAGGAAAGTCACTAATTGTCCACATCAAAACTGCATGCAATTTGAACATCTCTCGCTTGAAAGAATCATATGTATCCACACCCTCATTCCATAACTCCTTCAACTCTTTGATTAAAGGCTGTAAGTAGACATCTATATCATTTCCTGGAATTCTTTTACCAGGAATTATCATTGAAATGATAAAAGATGTCTGCTTCATACACACCCATGGAGGAGTGTTGTATGGAATGAGAATAACTGGCCAAATGCTGTAACTTGCATTCATACTACCAAAGGGATTAAAACCATCAGTAGCTAATGCAAGACGTGCATTTCTTGGATCTGATGCAAACAAAGTGTTTGTTGAATCAAACCTCTTCTAAGCTTCAGAATCTCTAGGATGCCTCATCATTCCGTCTTTATTAATATCCGCATCATGCCATATCATATCCTCAGCAGTCTTTGATGATAAAAACAATCTCTGTAGTCGAGGTTTTAGTGGAAAGTAACGAAGAACTTTTGCAGGTATCTTCTTCCTTCTATTACCATCATTGGAGGCCTCAATCTCACCACTTTTTGTCCTAGATTTCCATTTGGACGTGTTACAGACTCTACATGTTTCCATTTCTTCAACTTCCTTATTACCCCAATACAACATACAATTATTCAGGCATGCAGGTATCTTTTCATAGCTCAAACCAAGCTTGGTGATAGTTTTCTTTGCCTCATAGAATGAACTTGGAATCTTTGCATGTCCAAATGCATCTTGTAATAGTTCTAATATCATTGTCATGGCCTTATCACTCATCCCACATAGGCATTTGATATGATACAACTTCACCATAAAAGATAGTTTTGAATGTTTTGTAATTAACTCCAAAAGCATCATTGATCATGTTCTGAATAGGATCTTCATCAACCATGGTGTCTTCAACTACATTCGAAACATTACTACTTGAGACATTACTAGTTTCTCCAATGTCAGACTCCCCATGATAGAACCACAAAGTGTATCCTTCTGGGAATTGTTTACAAATTAAGTGGTCATACACCACATCCCTAGTCTGCCATTTTCTAAAACCACACCGTGAACAAGGGCATATTATTTTGTCATTAACTGAACGGCATTCAAAAGCAAAAGCAATAAATCCCCTAACTCCTTGCTCATACTCAACTGAGTTTCGAGGCTTTGTAATCCATGACTTATCCATTGCTTTAAGATTTTCCTTCTGAATTTAAACAAAACACAACATTTAAGGAAAAACTTTCAAGTAAACTAAAATAGACTTAGGAAAGAAAATTAATTATTTCTGGACATAGTAGCATGCTCGTGAAATATATACTCAACCAGAGATCAAGCATAACATGTCCAAATATATTATAAAATTTAAAAGGGACTAAATTCAATTTTACCAAAATAGCAAGCTTTGGATCCAAAACCAAAGCACCTACATGGATAAAACAGCTCATCAAATTAAGTGGATAAAACAGGATAGGCTTCAGGCACCTACATGTAAACCTCAATTCACAAAACACATTTTCATTCACAAAACACAAAAGACATTTTGTGTTTACTTGGTTAATAAGAAAAGATCAACTATTTGCTTATGTATAATAGGATAACTAATCACAGTAGACTTTTGTTCACAGTTATCATCATTATCACCATCATCCATCACCTCATAGTTACTGTCAAAGTTTCTCATTAGCAATTTCCTTCATTTTGCTTAGTCAAGTTGCAAAAGACTTTGTATCAGAAATTTTATTAGTAGAGAAGTTTCATAATAGTAAATCAAAAACCACATTTATTGGACCCCCAACAAATGACAAATTGAAGAAAAAGGCTTTTCTTAGATGCTTCATTAAAATAAATGAGAACAATGTGTGGGAACTATTATATTAATTTCATAACTGCCTGAACACTTCAGCTAGTCAAAGTAGGATGAAGAAAGGAGAATGATTACTTAACTATGTCGACTTGTTATACAAGATCTAAAACTTTGAAATAGAAATCAACTCTTAACTCTTGTACATTATCAAACACGTTACTTTCATAAAATAATTGTGGTTATTCTAGCTAGGGAAAATATAACAAACTAAATATATATATATATATAGGAAATATTTCTTTCACTAGCAAATTGTATACAAAAGCAACACAGAAAGTGACGTGTAAAACATGAAAAAGAAAAAAGAAAAAGTGATTGCTGTAATAAAGAGATTAAAACTTTTTCATGTAATTCACTGTAAAGGATTTGTAAAAAATTTGTCGGTGTAATACAGCTCAAAGAAAAAAGAAGGCTCAAGAATATAGAGATAATAGATTTCTTGCTATCAAACTATATCATGATTTGACCGTTTCAAATATAATATCCAAAATATGAAGATATTTCACATATATACAACAAATACTCCTTATTTATGTTTTAAGATTTTTTTATTATCTAGAAAGTAATTTTAGTCAAATAAATATTATTTAGATAGTATTGATTAAAATCGTTTTTGAATATGTAATTATTAAAAAATATATGGTTTATATTGCATTGTCTATATTATTTTTTTATTTCAAATATCATTATATTTTGAGATTCGTTTTAACAAATAATATAAATGTTGTTACAATTCATTATTTTTAATGGATTATCTAATTATAAAAAAAAACGACAGTTTAGAAAAATTTTATAATGATCCATTAAAAAATTACAATTTAAATAAAACTTTTATATAAAATTAGCAAAAAAAGAAAAAGAAAAATCAGCAAATGAGCAGAAAAGAAAAATGTGTGTCAAATTGGTCAATGTCTCCAGGCAGTGGGGGTTCCATCCAGTCCCCATCCCCATTCAAGCATCTTTATTACTAAACTAATTTATTACTAAACTAAACAGCCCTGTCCTGTGAAATTGAAGTTTGAGCCTTTTTTTTTCTCTCTGGTATTCAAATGTGAAAGTTAGCTAGCACCGCCACACGGATTCAACTAATCAAAACCAAAAGAATCTATGGGATTCCTAAAAAAAATTAGTACAGACACAGAATAATCCAAATCCAGTCTTACACACTCTGCCATTTGCCATCTTCCAATAATAATGATTGTTATCCTAAGCTTTAAAGAGTGAAGGTGTACATAATTTATTACTCAACTAAAATAAGGAGTATTTGTTGTATTTGCATTTAGCCAAGTGTTATTTTGGGTGAAGGATCTGCTCCACATTAACCTTTATTTGAACAACAATGACTAACCAGTACAGATCAGCCCAATCCATATCCATTCCCAGTGAACAGACTCAGAGATCTAACTTAATTTAGCAGATGGCTATATGTGAAAGACAACAACCCCTTGGATGTAGACAACAACCCCTTGCTATTGATCACAGACCAATATATGAAAATTAATCAACCCCATTTCTATAACTCACTTTCACCCTTGGAAAAGACTGCTTACAGAAATTGGGTAGACTTTTCCCTGCTTAATACATAGCATCATGTGATTAAGTGGTCATATCACATCAAATTCATCAACTATTTATAAACTTTAAAGCTGCATTATACATACACCACGTGGTTTCCTAATCATTTTGCCCTTAATTATGTCAGAAGAATAACCTTAATAGGCCCTAAACCCTAATGAAGACCTCTAATAGTTCGTAATTCGAAGAAGTTGAGTGTGTGAAGTGTGAACTCTTCTTATTGCTAGTTAAAGCTGTCAGCAACCTTATATCAAAGCTTAAGATTATTAACTCTCATGATACTTATTACTTAACAGAGGACTGTGGTTGAAACTTGTCCTGGGTAGACACTAGACAGCTTTGTCAGACGAAAAAGGATCTTATATTTTCCTTGCTAAGGAAAAAAAATCACATATAGTCCTGTCTACAAATGTAAGACAAGCATTGTTTACTTCACAATAATTTTCTATCTTGGAGAGGCAAGTTAGTAGTGGTTCAAACCATTTGTTTCCATATGCAGGGAAGTTCTATGTTTGATGGGTTAAGACTTGTGAATAAAGTCCAGTTGAAAAGGGCAACAAGAACATCATTTTCACTCTCTGGTGGCATTGGACACTAAAATTTCTTACTCCATTGTAATAATTTCACCCATTTTCTCATATGCAATACTTTTCTCTAATGTCATTTTTGGCTTCTCTAATGTGTTTGATCTACTGGCTGAAGGCTCAACTAGAAACTCTGTAAACTTTCCAAAGCACCATTGCAAAGCAACTTATCCGTTGATGAAGCCACCGTGACCCCCCAAACTAAATTTGCATATTTGGGTGCTGACTCTCTAGACATTGTGAGGCCTCAAATTCATTAAGTACTTTTTAGTTGTATGATAGAGGATAAATAAGTATTAATATATGCAGGAAGTGCATTGCCATATGTTTTGGTGTGTCTGTATTTGAATAGGTAGAAAATGAATAAGTATTAATATATGATTTTTTTTTGCTAAGTGCTCACAGTCAACTATTTTTAAATGCTACTTATACATGGTGCACAATATTGCATGATATTTTTAAATTAGTTTTGAATCTCTATTGCGGGAGGGTGGACCTTTTGGAGCTTGCTTTCCGTAATTTTTAAATGCCACTCCACATTCAGTTACATACCCCATAAAATTTCATTGAGTCCTTCTATCGAACAGCTTATCAGCAAGTGGAATTTCCTTAACAACTATGACTCACTTCTCATACAACAAAGAAATTAAAGGATTTTCCTTTCTCTCTGTCTCGTTTTCTTTTTCTTTCCCATATTCCTAAGTGGAATTTCTAAGCATCCAAGCAGAAACAACACAATGCACAATAAATAAACAATAAGAGAAGAAACTCGTATATGGTCTAAAGCGAAGGAAAAACATCATGGAACAATATTCAACAAAATTGACACAAAAAATAAGAAGGGCAATGTTCCACAAACAAGGCTTGAAAAAACCATCTCTCTCTGTTTCAAAACCATCAATACAGCAAAAAATCCATGGGCAAACACTCATACCCACATGCAGACCACATCACACACAAAGAGCCACTACCCCCAGACACAAACATACTCATTTTCCATCCCACAAAAATAGAGAAAGAGGAAGACAATACCTTTGTGTTGGCTTGGGGTGGACTGTGGAGGGAAAAGAATGGAGAAGAAAGGAAAGAGGAGAAAGGGGAAATCAGGAATGAAAGGGGAAACATAATGTGAGAGCAAAATACTTGTAATAAAAGACAAGGGAAGCGAGAGAATGTAAGAAAATGACGAACCAAGAACGTCACGAGCCGCGAGCTGAGATGGAGGTTGGCTCGTGGTGGAGCAGGGAGGAAACTGATAGAGGTATGGTGTGATTTATGTTGAACTCTGCCTAGTTGAATGGAGGTATGATCATTTGGGGGTTTGGCAATGGGAAATTTAGGGGTTATTGGAGGGAATGAAGGAAAAGTTAGTGCCTAAAAAATGTCTTACATACTGCGGCGGTGCAAATGAAAACCGCCCCAAATTAAACTTAACTACGACAGTTATAAGAACTGGTGTGTGACAAACAGATTAAATTAATAACAATGTGCTTAGCGAAGAACCGCCGCAGCTTTACCCGCCGATTCATCGACGTGTAGTGTAAATAGTTTAATCCGACAGAGCGGTTGCATCTCCAAAAGATTAAACCGATGAAGAATATTAAAATGGTTAGAAGTTAGTTCTGTCAGGGAATTAGTGAAGTTTTAGTGGCATAACTGTCATGTACGTGTCAAAGTCTTAGGATGTCAATTATTTTATAATTTGTCTATAAATATCAGTATTCACAATGTAAAAAGAGAGGTTATTTGCTGATACATAATCCTAAAATCTCACCCGAGCAGATTAACGAATTTTGATCTAAGTATGTCTTTCTTTTTCATTTCTAGTCATTTAAATTAATGCAAATGTTCTTTTAATTTTTTTTAGTTTTTAGTCTTGTTCTTTAAATTTATTTACATTTCGTTCACTTTTACATGCTTTCTTTTACTGCTTTCTTTTAAACTTTCTGCACTTTAATTTTCTACTTCAGTTTCTTTATTTTCTTTAAATTCTTTTCAACTTGCTTTTCTAAACTTTTCTTTTACAAATTCCGATTGTTTATTTCAAGTTAAATTTCAAAACCTACGAGATTACCACATAACTCTGAACTTATTTTCGTTTGATAAATAATTATTTATTTGTTAAAATTTCTTTTGACCTTTCGACCAAAATTTCACTTAAACACTATTACAGAGTGAATTTTGAAATTTATTCATAGTTGCTGAGGGTAGCGAATGACCTCCATTTTCTTTTTATTGATTATATTGAAATAAAACATGATTATCTTATCTGGATGGTCTATGTTTGTGCACAGTAAGGTGAAGAAATAATAGGGGTAATTCCATGGTATAATTGGTCGGCTTAAGCTCTTAAAGATAGTTCTAACTCAAAGATACCATTGCTTCCTCTGCATTGCGTGCAAAAGTCAACATCTCATAAGCCTCCTAGTCAATGTCAGCCTCCAGTGGCGCTGTGTTCGTGGGCCGGAACGGCTGACACAACACCCACCGTCGTAAGCAGGAGCAACGTCAGAGGTATTTGTTGTCGAGAACATGAGTCATATACGTTATCAGTTTATATTTATACCCTTGTATTCATGTGTGTTTAAATGAGTGAGAAATGGCATTTTTGAGGTAAGAAAAATTGGACACCAAAACCTGAATCGCCATTATATTGTATGATAATAACCAAAATTTTTTGCAATACACATAAATACATCATATACACATTCATATGGGGTAGATTCTACTAAAATGTAAAATCCACCTCTTGTAAATATGTGTATGGTACATTTGTGTATATGTAAGAATTTCTATAATAATAACTAGCGAATTATAACAGCCACGTTTGCATTTTTATTTTAAAGGAAGCATCATGCTGTTATTGTTCCGGTTAAAGGAAGGTTACACTCTCTCAAATTCTAGGAATGTGGTGTAATGAAGGTCTCAACCGCTATTCATGGTAAGTTATAGTAAGTGGTAACTTGCAGAAGCAGTTGTGGGAATAAGAAACTGTTTAGTACAGTGATAGTTTACTTTTACTTTTATATCCTTATTTTGAATTGAGTTTTATTAAATAGTTATAGTAAAATTGGAAGATAAAAGTTGGACACCAACTCAGAGGCCATCGTCAATATATTAATAGTTATAGATAATAATAATAATAATAATAATAATAATAATAATAAAATAAAATAAAATAATATATAAATATATAAGTATAGTATTGAATAGTATAGTATATAATATAGAATATAGTAGTATAGAATTATACTGTAGTATAGAATTATATTGTAGTCTTTATATTTATTCAATTTTTATACGTTTAACTTTTTTTAATTTATTCACAAATTCATTCTATATCTTGTGAAAATAATACAATTATATATAGGTTAATTTGACATATCTCTTAGAATAACATACAGTGCAAATACAATATGCGTATAAAAATTATACACAAAACATTTTTCTATGGAATAGATGAGATAAGAGGAAGACAAGAACCTTCAACCGCAAGATAGAAGGACCATTGCACAGTTAACAAATGTTCTATAATAGTCCCTCGCATTATTCCTACGTTTTCCCCTAATATTAAAATGTTAAGCTATTTACTGACCCAAGAGTACTCTGTAATATTTATATTTTTCTCAATATTTCCAAACAAGATTATCCATTTTGTGAATGATTAATATGGCATTAGAGAATATCACTATGTATCTAATGAAATTATAGGCTTACACCTAAATAGTGTTGGATATCGTAGAAAAAAAAAAGCATCAGAGAATAAAATTGCGGCTAAAACCGTTTTTCCATCCTTAATATTTGAGTGATGTTTTAATTTAGTTCTAAAAGTTATTAAATTGTTTTAATGTTATTCTTTTGCCTAACACTACCTAAATTATTAATAAAAAAATATTAACATAGAGCCTACGTGGCTGATTGAGATCTCATGTGAATCTCACGTGTCCAATTTAGGACTAAATTAAAACTTTCAACAAACTTTAGAGACGAAAATAGGTTTTAACCCTAAGTTTATTTAATATCATATGCTTCTCCATCTTCTTCCCCAAATTTAGGAACTAAGGTTTTCAATTGTAGAAGCTTAAGAAAATTTCAAAATCATTCCTCAAAAATCATAATACTAAATATCATTGTATCTCCCCACTCAACCAAAAACATGACACTTGACTCAAACCAAACACCAAAATTGAAACCTCCCCAATAGCTATGAATCACTGAACCTTTGACAATCCATCACCTAGGAATTAGGTCATTGTGTGTAACACCCTCCCTAGGGCGTCACATTTTAAAATAAAAACTTAAACCAATTATAATTATTTTATAAAAGCTTGAGTTTCAAAATACAAATTTTAAAATTTCTTTTTCGCAGAAATATAAACTTACCAAAAATTAAGAGTAACAATGAAATTAGATTGAACTGATTAATATACATATGCCATATACATCACAAAATAATCAACAATAAATTAAAACATGAAAATTACAGACTCGAGAAACAGTAGTAAACCCAATGAAGGTTTCTACTAATAGCACGGTAATAACACTAACGAGAAAAACCCAACCTAACATGTCCTGCTTCTTCACCAACTGCATCCTATTGAAACTTGGAAGATTACTTCTTGACGCTGTCACCATCTTCAGAATATTGTCTCCAATAAGCCTCAAAATACGCTTCGCCTACTACACGAATTTAAACAATACAAACCAAACAAAACAATACAATAAAGAGGTGAGATCCCCTTTCACCTTTACCAGTACGGTAGCAAAGAATGATACGAATGACTAGATCATTCCATACACACAGTCAATACATGAATTTAGTCATATTATCAATTTACAATTTAATTCTAATAAGCATATATTATAATCGAATAAACCACAATAACATTACCAGGATAGATATAACAATTCACACTATATGAAATGCCATAACAATAAATCATAATAATATAGAATAAAGATTAAATGCAATATCAACATATAATATCCCAAATAAAAGATCATAGGTAAACGATCACAGATAAAAGATAATAATGTACCACATATAAACATATGCAATGTGACACAATCCTACTCCATGGAGCTACAACACATACTCAGATATCAGAGAGAATGAGATGAGAATTCTATTTGTACTTCTTGACCAATCCAAATATCATTGACTTGTCCACCCTTTGTGTCTATAGCTTTGGCTACCCCGACCTATTATTGCCTTGTCAAAACTTTGTGTCTATAGTGACCGTTGTGATTGCTATTGCATCACAATACTTTGTGTCTATAGCCCACAAAAAATAATCATAATAAAAACAATGGCATAGCATACAACCCAGGACACACATACAATAATTGTATACTACAGTGCATCGATAGTCCTCTCAAAACTTGATTAAGGATAGTGTTCGTCGAGATCATAAGTGTGTTATCACGCACCAAGACCCGAGAAGAGCTACCTCCGTCCACATATGGAATAATGCACACTATGAACTCCAAGTCCATATCGAACCGAACACACTATGCTATCACATCGACAACACGATGTTATTCATCTCATCAATCAAATCACCAATTAAGTAAATTGCACAACTCAGATGCATGAACAAAGCAATAATTACCAAAATATCCTCGATTTCAATTATTTATATAAGTGTCATCAATTTCCAATTATTTACAAAAATACCATCAAATCTCCATCATTTACAAAAACGCCACTAAACTTTCATTATATACAAAAATGCCATCAAACTTTAAATAATCACAAAAATGCCCTCGATTTCAAATAATGTCAAAAACGCCTCAATAGCGAAAATAATTACATAAATGCCCTTAATAGCGAAAATAATTACATAAATGCCCTCAATAGCGAAAATAATTACATAAATGCCCTCAATGGCATAAATAATTACATAAATGCCTCAATGGCATAAATCTCAAAATACAAGACGCTCCCACTTGGCGCACTATCTTTTCATAAAACCAAATCACAATACGCACCCACTTGGCGCAACATAACTTCTCATATATCTGGGTTCACCACATTGGCCCAATAGTAAAATTTGCTGTTTTTGTCAATCGCGTAGAAATTTTATTTTATTTTCAAAATCTTGTCATTTTCACAATATATATCACATTTCCAATCGCGTAAATATAATTTGTCGTTTCCTCAATCGCGTAATAATTTTATATCATTTTCTCAATCGCATAAGCTTTTTAAATCATTTTCTTTTCCGTTTTCCTCAAATAAACAGTTTTTGACTAATAAACAAAATTATTAAGCAATTTAAAACCATTTAAAATATTTTTCAAGCTACTGTAAATATTTCAAATTAATGTATAATCTTTGTAAATACTAACAATACTTAAATTAGTTTCTAAAATTCAATTCGACCATTTCATTTTTAATAATCAAAACATTTTGATAAAATTTCCTTTAACATGCTTACTTACCTTAGATTATTTAGAATCCAATTTTTCTCACTTTTGGGCATGTTGACCGAAATCTCATAGTATAAATAAAATTTCAAAAATTCATTTCTTTGTTCTAATTCACTTGAATTCACTTGATATTCATTAAAAACATTGTAAATCACCTTAATTCCTTCCATTCAATGGTATGACCGAACCTAGGGTTTTGCATTCTTTGGAATGCTCATGCATTTCTAACATTATAATAACACATACAATACATATGCCACATATTTCAACACTATAGGCATGCAAAATATTCTAAAGCTATAATCATGCATATAAAAATAAATAAATCACCAACCGAAAAACACTTAAATAATCAAATAATTAACACAAGCCACAACAATTCAAACCACCACAATTACACAAACCGAATCCTCATGGATTCTTCATACACAGACAAAAACATTCCTCACCACCAACACATGGTTGATGAGGGTAATCTCCCTCTTACCTCTTGAAGCAAAATAACCGGTTAGTCTCCTCCTTCTCCTTGAAATTTCGGTAGCCTCCAAACAAAATCCTAACAATTTAAAACAATTAGTAAAAACTCATACAAGGTTTAATATGGAAAAACCATGGAACAATCATGGTTAGAAATATTAAAAATCAAGATTTAAACCAAAGAAATCAAAACTCACCTTTAGGGAAGTAAGCAAAAAGCTTGAGTTTGGACTAGCTAGAGTGGTTTTTTAGCAAAACCTTGAGAATAAAAATTGCTTAGAATGGTGTTAGGCTTTAGGTAATGGTGTTGATAAAAATTATAAGGGAGTGAGTATGTGGGTTGAGATATTGACCGAATAAAAGAGAAGAAAATAGGAGAAGAAATAGTTAAAGCACAACTTGAATTAAAATAAAACCAAGAGATGAAGGATTAAAGATTGGATGGTGTGGTTTGGAAGTGAAGACCGAATGGAAAGAAAGAAAATGGGAGAGGAGGATGCGTGAGTTTCCTTGGAACTTTGAGAGAAAATAAGCTTATATTAGGTAAGTAGGAAAGTGAAGAATGAATGGGTTTTTGGGAGGCTGCTAACCGTGTATATTTTGGGAGGTAATGGCTTATATTTTTGGGAAATAAAAGTGAAGAAAAAAAAAGTCATAAATCAGCTGCTGCCCAGCTGTATTTTAACACGTGAAAAGTGAGCAAATTCACTTGAAACTTATCTCATTTTGAGTGAAAAGTCTAGCTAACCTTCGTGAATAATTGTGGTGATAAAATAAGGACTTTATTGCATCCTTATCCACTCATTTCAGCTGCTCCTTGCTGCTGCCATGTTACTGCTGCCGTGTGAAAAATTTGGGTGAGTTTAAGTGATTTAATCACATGCAAACTATCCTAACCCTCCATTCCTTCAATGGTTGAGATGAGGTCTTTATTGTAGTGCTTAAGAAGCTTGTAAATCTTGTCCAATAAGCCCCTAAAGGCTGCTGCCCAACCGTATCCTCCAAGTCCATTTTAAGTATTTAATTTGTTTTAATTACATGTTAGTCAATTAGGAAAATTTATTTGGTCAAATATCCTAATTAAATCCTAATTAGCATTTTAATCTTATGACTAATATATCTAACATATACTAACATATATCATAACCTTTAATTAATTTTAGAACTTTCAATTAATATTTTAGATTATACTTAGTTAAGAATTAAACTAGTTTACTTAATTGTTTATCTAATTACATAACTAGTTAATTAAACAAATAATTACATAATTTATAATCTCTAAACAATATTAGCATATTTAATTAGTATTTATATTATAATTATTTAATAACTAAATTAGTTTAATTAGTTTGCTAATTAAATAATTAATCTAGTCAAACTAAGCTTAATTAATTTACTAATCCTAAAGTCAAGTCTACAAATTTTTGACTTAATCCTAAATGATTGATTCATCTTTAAATCCTATCCATTGATCAAATCCATGGTCATCATCCAAGCTTATCCATCAAGATTCAATCCTAGCCATTCATCAAATCTATGGTCATCATTCAAGCTTATCCACCAAGATTCAATCCTAGTCTTTTATCAAATCTATGGTCATTATTCAAGCTTATCCACCAAGATTAAATCTAATGGTCCAAAATGGTCAAGCCACTTTTGTTGACTTCTCTTTATTAGTTTGACTTCTAGGTGTCTTTATTTCTATTGGTCCAAGTTTCTTGTTTCTATTGGTTACTTTATTTATACGTGGGTCCCACACACATGATGTCGGTCCATTGTCAAAATTTATCTTGAGGAATAAAATAATACTAAAAATTATTTTATCGCACGCTTAAATTCTAAAAATTACTTAAACTAATTTATATATCAATCAATTGGGTTTAGTAAGATCCCCAACTCTAATTAATTAAAATAATATTTTTCCGACCGTAAAAAATTATTATTTTCCTGTCCCAACAAATCTCACAAAAAGTCCAAATAAAATCACAGACAAGAATATCAAACACCAGTATCATGTAGAAAAACCAAAAACAAGACATTCGGGATGAAATGGTCATTTTTCCATTTTTCCCCATCACGAAGCAAAACACTCAAAACGGTCAAATAAAATAACAGACAGTATTATATGTCTGTATTTCATACAGAAAAATAAGAAACAGTAAAATAAGGATACATCGATCTTTTACCCAAAAATTGGGGTGTTACATTGTGCATATGCATAGTCAGTCCTCATATTGTTGTGATATATATATATATATGTGTGTGTGTGTGTGTGTGTGTGTGTGTGTGTGTGTGTGTGTGTATTCATAGTAATTATCTATTAATTGATGAAATGATTATATGATGTCATGAATATGTTGTTAATGCTGTATATGTATAGTATGATTGTTGTTATTATTCTTTGCTGCCATGATAGTATTGATGAAGGGGATCTCACCTCTTTATTGTATTGTTCTGTCTGTTTCTATTTTATGCTTACGTCTGTGAAGACTGCAATGGCAGCAAGGAGGGATCGACTAGGTTTCTTTAGACTACAGTTTCTTGAAAGCACTAATGCTTGACATGTCCATTGGGACACAGAGTATATAGATTATTGTGGTGACATTACTCTATCTATAAGTAGGACCCGACATGGAGTCACTACTTCTTCTTTTACTATTGCATACGTAGAGTTTGTTTTACCTATCAAGGAGTTGTGGAATGATCTTCACTATACTCCTAGGGAGGACTCCGAGATATCTTTTGCTCGATTTTCTATCCGTCGAGACATTCCTGGCTGGGGAATTTGTCTTCTGAGGAAGACTCTTTTCTTTAGATGTTGTGAATTTGGGCCAGTCTAGGTTAGTTATGTGAGACATTTTATGTTTTGGGTATGTAAGTATAATGTACGTATGGTTGTAGTAAACTTTGTTTGTATGTAAAATATATTATTCAATTTTGTGTCTTGAGTTTCTAAAATTTGGTAAGTTTATATTATCCGCAAAAAAGGAATTTTGAAATTTGTATTAAAATAATATTAAATATTTTATAACTTGGGTAAAAGATTTAAAAGGAGCTGGTCTGAAATGTAATGCCTAAAAAGGGGGTGTTACATTAGTTTGTATCAGAGCCCAAGTTGAGTCTTTCAGGTTTGTGGTTAGGTTTGTTTTGTTTGTACTGTGTGTTTCTCTGACACCGAACATAGAGATATATTGTCTGGTTTCCAAAAGGAGATAACCTTGTTTGAAATGGTTATATTTAGTTTTCGTTGTATTGTGGTTAGTTTGATGTTGAAAAAAGGAAATGATTCATGGTAGACATACGTATGTGACTCATGGTAAATGAACGAAGGTGGATGCGAGATGTGACATTGATGATATGGCTGCAGCTGCGATAGCAATGCAAAATATGGCTGACATGATTGTACAACAACATCAAAGGGCTGTTCAGCAGCAGGAAGCAATAGCCGAGACTCAAAATCTATTAGAGTTGAATCAATCTCAAAGTACAAGACTCTGTAACTTTCGACCAACTAGGTTCCAAAAGGGGAGCAAATGTAAGGTCAATCGATCCCAGCGAAAATCGTACTTATGATCATCGAGGAATCAACAGCAACAACGAACAAATGGGGGAAGTACTAGTGGCAACAGATTTGGCCAGACTGTAGCATCGACATCAAAATGCTGGAAGTGTGGAGACGCTCACTTGACAAAGGAGTGTAGGAGCAAGGAAATAATTTGTTTTAAGTGCGGGAAGCTCGGACACGTTGCTAGAGGCTGTACTAAATCAAAGATGGAACCTTCCATGAGTAACATTCGCGTGACAAGACCTTAAGTAGGAGGAAGATTCTATACGTTGAGTGGAGTAGAAGCCTCCTAATCTGAAGATCTTATCGAGGGAGATTGTGCCATAGCGAGAAATCCTTCAACTGTACTGTATGACTCGTGAGGCAACCCATTCTTTTATTGCCTGTGACTGTGTGAACCATTTGGGTTTATCCGTGTTTTCATTTCCTTTTGACTGGAGTATTGCTACTTCTACTGCTAAACTTGCTATTACTACTCAAGCCTACTTAAAACTATCCTATTATTATTCAAGATCGAAACTTTTTCGTTGATTTGATTTATCTAATTCTCTCACAAATAGACAAATTCTTAAGGATGGATTGGCTACTTTCTAACCATATCCTGTTATATTATTTCAATAAAACTTTAGTGTTCCCTGAGACTGAGAATTTCAGATTTGAATCTAGAAAGTTTACTCTTAAATTTATTAGACCATATCAAATTCTTTGTTGGATAGGTCTGGTAATCTACTGAATAGTCTTATCACTTTTCTTTCTAACCTTCATAGTGTCTTCCATATATTTCAAATGAGAAAATATATTCCTGATTCAACCCATGTCATAGCACCAGATACAGTACGATTAAAAAGAGAACTTGGTCTTTAAGACATATCCTGTTAAGATTAAGGATTAGCGAGTGAAACAACTCAAAGAAATTGCCTTGGTGAAGGTAATCTGGAACAATGTGACGGGAGATACAACATGAGAACTAGAAGACCAAATGAAGGGAGCCGCTGTTTTCTCCAAGATTGATTTGCGTTTTGGTTATCATTAGATTTGCATGAAAGTAGAAGATATTCCAAGACAATTTTTTGGAAGCGTTATAGGCACTACGAGTATTTAGTAATGTCGTTTGGGGTAACGAATGCTCCTGTGATATTCATGAATTACATGAATAGGATCTTTCATCCCTATTTAGACATATTTGTCGCTGTCCTCATTGATGACATTCTAATCTATTCTCGAAGTCTGGAGGAACCTGCTGAACATCTCAGTGTGGTTCTTCATATTCTAAAGGAGAAGAAGTTATACGTTAAGCCATCCAAATGAGAATTCTGGTTAAAAGTTTAACTTTTGGGTTTAGGTTGTGTGTTAATGCAAAATAGAAAGGTTGTGGCATATGCTTCAAGGCAGTTGAAAGTGCATGAGAAGAATTATCCTACTCATGATTTGGAATTTGCAGTAGTCATTTTTGCGTTGAAGATCTGGAGACATTTTCTTTATGGACCAAACCTACAATGCCTACAGTGATCACATGAGCCTGAAGTACTTGTTCGATTAGAAGGGGTTGAATATGAGGCAGAGACGATAGTTAGAATTCTTGAAAGATTACGATTTTCAACTTTAGTATGATTCCAGAAAGGCGATTGTTGTAGCGGATGCCTTGAGTAAAAAAGTACTTAGTGTATCTGCTATGATGATCAAGGAGAGTGAATTGATAAAACAATTCAGGGATATGCAGTTGTCTGTAGATTTGACACCAGGGAAAATTTGTTTGAATACAATTACTATTCGAATAGTCTGATGGAAGAAATTCGAGAGAAGCCAAAAAGGTGATAATTATTTACAGAACGAGAAGGAGCTTGTAAAGCAAGGTGTTGAGACATCATTTAGGGAAGGACTTGATGAAATTCTAAGAAGTAGAGATAGGATAGCATTGCTATGGACTTTGTCATTGGATTGCCGAAGACTTGAAAGAGTTATGATTCTATATGGATAGTTGTTGATCGGCATACGAAGTCAGCGCACTACTTGCCTATTAACATAAGGTACTAAAGAGAAAGGTTGATTCAAGTGTATATCGGAAAGATTGTTGGACTGCATGGCGTACTGTTTAGCATTATTTCTGATAGAGATCTAATGTTATGTCAAGGTTTTGGAAAAGTTTGCAAAAGGCGATGGGAACAAAACTTCATCTAAGTTCTGCTTATCATCCATAAACGGATGGCCAGTCGGAGAGGACAATTCAGTCACTAGAAGATTTGTTAAGGGTTTGTGTGTTAGAACAATTAGTGTTGGTGTATGCCCTAGAGGCTAATACATTTTCTGTATTTACATATATTCTATTATGCTATTTTATATATGAGGCATTTCATTTATTGTGTTCTTTTTTAATAAACATAATAAAGTCCTTAGAATAGTAAGTTTGATGCCATAGGACATCAAGTGAATGACTTGATCGTGAGATCCTTTTGGTTACAACACTATTCTTAAATGTCCCTAGTCAAGTATTATTGTTAATTAGGACAACAATAATACATTGAGACTAGTATGTGTAGAGACTGATGACCACATCTCACGGGTCATGGATATGAGATATCAAGTCTTCACATTGGTACATATTAGAGTAATGATGTACTGGACTGACCCACCATGAGAACGCTACATGGATCGTTACGTGAGTGTCATAAGCGATTCTCATAGTGACAATGGTGTTTGTGGTCCTTTGACCTGAAATCACTACAATTCCTACATGAGGAGTTGTGTGTTTTAATGCCATCAAACGTCATCTGTAATAAGGTGATTATAAAGTTGGTTATTGGACATACCGCAAATCATGCAGAGGGATGTGAGTGACCTAGATGGGATTTGTCACTCCTACTTAACAGGAGCGATATCTTCGGGCCCCCTGATAGAGTGAGACTGTGAAATGCATGGCCATGCTCAAATGAGTCAATATGAGATATTGATCTCATTTGTTGTTACAAAGTCTACTCGAGTATCAGGAAACGAATGATTGGACTATACAAGGGTGACGAATTCCATGCCTTGTGTTCAATCTAGATATCTTGACAAAGGGACTAAACGACACGGAAACATTGGTCACGGAAAGGTTATGTCAAATCACTGACATTCTCATTACTTGGGTAGCAGTGATGTGTTGCTAGATACCGCTCACTGTTTGTAATATTAAAATGAGATTTTAATATTACTACCAACGTCATGAGAACCTGCAGGGTCGCACACTTAGAACAGACTAAATTGGAGCAATAAGGATCCAAGTTGGACTCGGATTCAATTGTGGGCCTAACTCATGACAGATGGGTTTTAGGGTTGCACACTTACCTTTTGCTTATGCTCACACTCACTTAAGGCAGCCACTATTATAAATAGTACTGTTAAGGGGCTGCTATAGATGTTACATCACAACCCTAGCCGCACCTAAGAAAGTGAGTGAGAGACAGGAAAGGTTCTTCTCTTCTATTCGCAGCTAGCACCGCGAAACAGAGGCGTGACTCCTTTTGCAAGTCTGTTCGTGTGGATACCGCAGAAACATCGTCGCTATTACGGTGTTGGTGATTCACCTCGCTTGTGTTTATCACGCTTCAAGAGGTAAATTTTAAAAACTCGGATTATGGACTTTTCGCATGGATCCTGTGTGGGAATCCTATTATTCCGCTGCGAGATATTTTGATCCGCAATTCCCAACAATTAGGAGGGTAGGATGGATTCTTATCTTTGATCAAATTCACTTACAATAACATTTACTACTCAAGCATAGGGATGGTACCCTAAGAGGCGTTGTATGGACGACGATGCAAAACATTTTTGTGCTAGTTTCAAGACGGGGAAAGTTTCGCGTTAGAACCTGAGCATATACAACAAACAATGGAGAAAGTAAAGATGATTCAGGAAATGATGTGAATAACTTAGACTCGGTAGAAGAGCTATTCTGACAAATGAAGGAGTAATATCCACATTTGTTTTAAAAAATGTAAAAGAAATTTCGAGGATTGTAACACCCCGATTTTTCATTTTTCTTGATATTTATGAGTTTTATAATATTTAGAAATTTTTGTGAGTTTTTGAGAATTTTTAATTTATTTGATTATTTTAATATTATTTTAGGCTGTATGTGTTGAGGCGGGTCCAAAAAAATAAAAATTTTTCTTTGACCAAAAAGTTTTGGACTGTTAATGCGAGGCCGGGAGAACTTACTAAACTCGAAACTAGGAACAGTTAACGAAAATTTTCTGTATCTGAGTTTCCTATTATCCATTGGATAATGTTATTATCCATTGGATAATGTTATTATCCATTGGGTAATTATTTTATTTATTGTGTAATGTTATTATCCATTGGACAATAACTAGCAGTAGCTATTATCTATTGGGTAATAGTTTTTAAAAATATCTTTTGAAAAATATCTTTTGAAAAATATCTTTTGGAAAATATCTTGAGATTAGTCAACTAAATAGGCTTTGACTTTTGTGAAGGACCAATTAGAAACAAGCTTGGAGGAGAAGCTTTGCATATCCACCATTGATCTAATCAATGGTTGAGGGCAAACTTAGTGAAGAAGCTTAGGATATCTACCCTTGATCTAATCAATGGAT
Source organism: Ormosia semicastrata (assembly GCA_029884595.1). Lineage (NCBI taxonomy): Eukaryota > Viridiplantae > Streptophyta > Magnoliopsida > Fabales > Fabaceae > Ormosia > Ormosia semicastrata. The sequence goes on along the minus strand of JAQQTO010000061.1, from coordinate 65,731,101 downwards.
GAGATGACTTGAGTGTAAACCTAGTGGAGAAGTTTTGGATATCCACCTTTGATTTAACCAATGGTTGTGATGGCTTGTAGCAAAACAAAATATCTCTTTCTCTCTCCATGAAGGCCCACGACCATAAGGCTCAAAAGTGATCAAAGTTGATTTATCTATCATATTCTAAAAGCTATCATCTTTTCTCTCAAAGCTAAACGCCATTTTCTCTCACTTTTTCTCATTTTCTCTCCACTAACTCACGACCTTGGTGCCTAAAAACACCTTCCAATCACTTATAATTTAAACCAACCATACTTCTTGATCCTAAACACCATTTCAAGCAACTTCTATGTTGTGATCAAGCCTTGATTCAATCATCTTCAAGCTTGATTTTTGGATTCAAGTTCTAGGGTTTCAAGGTAAAGATCTTGAAACTTGATTTCTTATTTGATTCTTGAAATTATAAGACCATAATTGATCTATGGTTACCTTAATCAAGCTTTAAATGTTAATTTTTATGTGTTTGTTTGGATTTCAAGAGACTACTTGGTGGTGGAAGTTGATACAAAGGGTCATACAAGGAGCTTAGGAAGTTGCATCTAAGGTAAGAGGGAGATTAACCTCATCAACCAATTATGGTGGTGAGGAACGAAATTTGTATGAAAGTGATGAATCCATGTGAGGATTATTCACCTTGTTTATATGATTTTGTGATTTGTGTTTAATTGCTTTATGTGATTTTCTTGTTTGATATTATGTATGAATTTGATATAGTAAGATTATGATGTTTTATGTATGTTGTATGATATAAATTGTGATTGAGAGGAAAAAAAATTTTGGTTCCAAAGACCATGAGGCTCACGGCTTCTATGCCCACAAATGGGTAATCCATTACAAAAATGATTTATTAAATAATAACCTAAAGGATTAGTGGTAAGAAAATATAATTAAGGAGTTACAAAATAAAAATGGAAATGAATATATTTTTATTATTAAATGGAAAATAAATTTCGGCTATGATATTGAAAATAGGATGGAGAAATAATTTGAAAACTTAAAGTATTTTATTGAAATGGATTTTTAAAGAGGAAGATGAAAAAGGTTTTATTTAATTAAAATAAACGTAAGTTTTGGAAAAGACATTAGAAAATATTATTTAGAGGAGTTTTAGCAAGAAAAATAATTTTTAATGATAGTTTGGAGTTTAAAATATTTTATTTAAGAAAATTTTATTAAGAGTAAAGGACAAAGATTTTGAGGTATCTTGAATTAATTTATAGGATTTAAGTTTTTTTGGAAAACGTTAAGAAATATTATTTAGAAAAGGTTTAGTATAAAAATGTTAGAAAAATTATTTAAAGGTGATTTATTAAGGAAATATTGGAATTAAAGTCCAATTTTGATATTAAATGAGAAAGTTTTAATTTGAGCTTAGAATATTGAGAAAATGTTTTATGCGATTGGAAATACGTAGAAAAACTCTTATGCAATTTAAAAATGATGATTTTTAGCTATGCGATGGAGAAAACGTTTTAAAACCTTTACGCATTGGAGAAAATGTTGAAAAATTATTTCTCAATTTGAAAACGTAATAGAAGAGTTACGCGATTGTGAAAATGCTATAAAAATGCTAAGCGATTGAGAAATACAGTAATTTGTTATCAGGCTAATGTATTGAACCCAAATGTATATTAACACATGGTTATAGGCGATAGTGGCTTGTGATATTGCATTAAGTCATTGGTCATGCATTATTTGTTAGACGGTGTCTATTAAGGCTATTGTTACCTAGGAGTTCAATTACACCTTGTGCAAGTACGAATTGCGTAGTGAAGGTCTATAATGGATCTTGGAGGCGTCGGGATGCGGGATTCCGCATATGGTCAGTTAGAAAGGGCTTATGTGCTGTGGCAACTTATGCAAATGTATCGATGATCTCGACGAATCACTATTCCTATTCCCAATCTGGCGTAGAATGTCTTGTATAATGCCTGATGTACACATTGAGAAATTATAGCACTTACTCTAAGGCGGCTAATATACAGACATATCTTCTGGATCATTCTCTCTAAAATTGTGTTTAGCTCCAGGGAATAGGAATTGGTTCATTGTGCATATGCATAGTCAGTCCTTATATTGTTGTGATATATATATATGTATATTCGTGGTAATTATCTATTAGTTGATGAAATGATTATATGATGTCATGAATATGTTGTTAATGTTGTATATGTAAAGTATGATTGTTGTTATTGTTCTTTGCTGCCATGATGGTATTGATGAAGGAGATCTCACCTATTTATTGTATTGTACAGTTTGTTTCTATTTTATGCTTACATCTGTGAAGACTGCGATGGCGGCAAGGAGGGATCGACTAGGTTTCTTTAGACTACAGTTTCTTGAAGGCGCTAATGCTTGGCATGTCCATTGGAACACAGAGCATATAGCGTATTGTGGTGACATTACTCTATCTGTAAGTAGGACCCGACATGGAGTCACTACTTATTCTTTTACTGTTGCATACATAGAGTTTGTTTTACCTATCAGGGAGTTGTGGAATGATCTTCACTATACTCCAAGGGAGGACTCCGAGATATCTTTTGCTCAGATTTCTATTTATCGAGACATTCCCGGCTAGGGAAATTGTCTTCTGAGGAGGACTCTTTTCTTTAGATGTTGTGAATTTGGACCAGTCTAGGTTAGTTATGTGAGACGTTTTATGTTTTGGGTATGTAAGTATAATGTACGTATGGTTATAGTAAACTTTGTTTGTATGTAAAATATATTATTCAGTTTTATGTCTTGAGTTTCTAAAATTCAGTAAGTTTATATTATCCATGAAAAAGGAAGTTTGAAATTCGTATTAAAATAATATTAAATACTTTACAACTTGGGTAAAAGATTTAAAAGGAGTTAGTCTGAAATGTAATGCCCAAAAATGGGGTGTTACATTAGTTGGTATCAGAGCCCAAGTTCAAGTCTTTCAGGTTTGTGGTTACGTTTGTCTTATTTGTGCTGTGTGTTTCTCTGACACCGAACACAGAGATATATTGTCTATTTTCCAAACGGAAACAATCTTGTTTGAAATGGTTATATTTAGTTTTCATTGTATTGTGGTTAGTTTGACGTTGAAGAAAGGAAATGATTCATGGTAAACATACGTATGTGACTCGTGGTAAACGAACGAAAGTGGATGCGAGATGTGACAATGATGATATGGATATAGATGCAGCTGCGATACCAACGCAAAAGATGGCTGACGTGATTGTACAACAACACCAAAGGGCTGTTTAGCAGCAGGAAGCGATAGCCGAGGCTCAAAATCTATTAGAGTTGAATCAATCTTAGAGTACAAGACTCCATAACTTTGGACCAACTCGATTCCAAAAGGGGAGGAAATGTAAGGTTAATCAATCCCAGTGGAAATCGTACTTACAATCATCGAGGAATCAACAGCAACAATGAACAAATGGAGGAAGTACTAATGGCAACAGATTTGGTCAGACTGTAGCATCGGCATCAAAATGTTGGAAGTAGAGAGAGGCTCACTTGACAAAGTAATGTAGGAGCAAGGAAATAATTTGTTTTTAAGTACGGGAAGCCCGGACACGTTGCTAGAGGCTGTACTAAATCAAAGATGGAACCTTCCGTGAGTAACATACGTGCAAAAATACCTCAAGCAGGAGGAAGAGTCTATACGTTGAGCGAGCAGAAGCCTCCCAATCTGAAGATCTTATCGAGGGAGATTGTGCCATAGCGAGAAATCCTTTAACTGTACTGTATGACTCGTGAGGCAGCCCATTCTTTTATTGCCTGTGACTGTGTGAACCATTTGGGTTTATCTGTGTTTTCATTTCCTTTTGAATGGAATATTGCTACTTCTACTGCTAAACTTGCTATTACTACTCAAGCCTGTTTAAAACTATCCCATTATTATTCGATATCGAAACTTTTTCGTTAATTTGATTTGTCTACTTCTTTCACAAATAGACAAAATCTTAGGGATGGATTGGTTACTTTCTAACCATATCCTGTTATATTGTTTCAATAAAACTTTAGTGTTTCCTGAGACTGAGAATTTTGGATTTGAATCCAGAAAGTTTACTGTTAAATTTATTGGATCATATCAAATTCTTTGTTGGATAGGTCCGGTAATCTACCGAATAGTCTTATCACTTTTCTTTCTAACCTTCATAGTGTCTTCCATATATATTACATTTGAGAAAATATATTCCTGATTCAACCCATGTCATAACACCAGATACAGTATGATTAAAAAGAAAACTTGATCTATAAGACATTTCCGGTTAAGATTAAGGATAAGTGAGTGAAACAACTCAAAGAAATTGCCTTGGTGAAGGTAATCTGGAACGATGTGATGGGAGATACAACATGGGAACTAGAAGGCCAAATGAAGGGAGCTGCTATTTTCTCCAAGATTGATTTGCGTTATGGTTATCATTAGATTCGTGTGAAAGTAGAAGATATTCCAAGACAGTTTTTCGGACGCGTTATAGGCACTACGAGTATTTAGTAATGCTGTTTGGCATAACGAATGCTCCTGCGATATTCATGAATTACATGAATAGGGTCTTTCGTCCCTATTTAGACAGATTTGTCATTGTCCTCATTAATGACATTTTGATCTATTCTTGAAGTTTGGAAGAACATGCTGAACATCTCAGTGTGGTTCTTTATATTCTAAAAGAGAAGAAGTTATACGTTAAGCTGTCCAAGTGTGAATTCTAGTTAAAAGAAGTTCAACTTTTGGGTTTAGGTTGTGTGTTGATGCAAGATAGAAAGGTTGTGACGTATGCTTCAAGGCAGTTGAAAGTGCATAAGAAGAATTATCCTACTCATGATTTGGAATTTGCAGTGGTCATTTTTGCATTGAAGATCTGGAGACATTTTCTTTATGGACTAAATCTACAATGCCTACAGTGATCATATGAGCCTGAAGTACTTGTTCGATCAGAAGGGGTTGAATATGAGGCAGAGACAATAGTTAAAATTCTTGAAAGACTACGATTTTCAACTTCAGTATGATTCCAGAAAGACGAATGTCGTAGCGGATGCCTTGAGTAGAAAAGTACTTAGTGTATCTGCTATGATGATCAAGGAGAGTGAATTGATAAAACAATTTAGGGATATGCGGTTGTCTGTGGATTTGACACCGTGGAAAATTTGTTTGAATACGATTACTATTCAAATAGTCTGATGGAAAAAATTCGAGAGAAGCCAAAAAAGTTATCATTATTTACAGAACGAGAAGGAGCTTGTAAAGCAAGGTGCTGAGACATCGTTTAGGGAAGGACTAGATAAAATTCTAAGAAGTAGGGATAGCATTGCTATGGACTTTATCGTTGGATTGCTGAAGACTCGAAAGAGTTATGATTCTATATGGATAGTTATTGAGCGGCATACAAAGTCAGCGCATTACTTGCCTATTAATATAAGGTACTAAATAGAAAGGTTGATTCAAGTGTATATTGGCAAGATTGTTGGACTGCATGGCGTATCCTCTAGCATTATTTCTGATAGAGATTCAATGTTATGTCAAGGTTTTGGAAAAGTTTACAAGAAGCGATGGGAACAAAACTTCGTCTAAGTTCCGCTTATCATCCATAAACGGATGGCCAGTCGAAGAGGACAATTCAGTCACTAGAAGATTTGTTAAGGGTTTGTGTGTTAGAACAATTAGGAGGTTGGGATGAATTCTTATCTTTGATAAAATTCACTTACAATAACAGTTACTACTCAAGCATAGGGATGGTACCCTATGAGGCGTTGTATGGACGACGATGCAAAATACTTTTGTGTTGGTGTCAAGCTGGGGAAGGTTTCGCGTTAGGACCTGAGCTTATACAACAAACGACAGAGGAAGTAAAGATGATTCAGGAAATGATGCGGATAACTTAGACGCGATAGGAGAGTTATTCTGACAAATGAAGGAGTAATATCCATATTTGTTTTAAAAAATGTAAGAGAAATTTTGACAATTGTAACACTCTGATTTTTCATTTTTCTTAATATTTATGAGTTTTATAATATTTAATAATTTTTGGGAATTTTTTGGAATTTTTAATTTATTTTGATTATTTTAATATTATGTTGGACTGTATGTGTGTTGAGACGGACTCGGAAAAATAAAAATTTTTCTGGACCACAAAGTTACGGATTGTTAATGCGGGGTTGGGAGAACTTACTAAACCCGAAACTGGGAACAGTTGACGAAAATTTTTTGTATCTAAGTTTTTTATTATCCATTGGATAATAACTAGCAGTAGCTATTATCCATTGGGTAATAGTTTTTGAAAATATCTTTTGAAAAATATCTTTTGAAAAATACCTTTTGGAAAGTATCTTTTGAAAAATATCTTTTGAAAAATATCTTGAGATTAGTCAACTAAGGAGGCTATGACTTTTGTGAAGGACCAATTAGAAACAAGCTTGGAGGAGATGCTTTGCATATCCACCATTGATCTAATCAATGGTTGTGATGACAAACTTATTGAAGAAGCTTAGGATATCTACGCATGATCTAATCAATGGATGAGATGACTTGAGTGTAAACTTAGTGGAGAAGTTTTGGATATCTGCCTTTGATTTAACCAACAGTTGTGATGGCTTGTAGCAAAACAAAATATCTCTTTCTCTCTCCATGAAGGCCCACGGCCACAAGGCTCAAAAGTGATCAAAGTTGATTTGTCTATCACATTCTAAAAGCTATCATCTTTTCTCTCAAAGCTAAACACCATTTTCTATCACTTTTTCTCATTTTCTCTCTACTAGCTCATGGCCTTGGTGTCTAAAAACACCTTCCAATCACTTATAATTTAAACCAACCATACTTCTTGATCCTAAACACCATTAAAGCAACTTCTATGTTGTGATCAAGCCTTGATTCAATCATCTTCAAGCTTGAGTTTTGGATTCAAGTTCTAGAGTTTCAAGGTAAAGATCTTGAAACTTGATTTCTTATTTGATTCTTGAAATTCTAAGACCATATTTGATTTATGGTTACCTTAATTAATCTTTAAATGTTAATTTTTATGTTTGTTTGGATTTCAAGAGACTACTTGATGGTGGAAGTTGATACAAAGGATCATACAAGGAGCTTAGGAAGCTACATCTAAGGCAAGAGGGAGATTAACCTCATCAACTACTTATGGTGGTGAGGAACGAAATTTGTATGAAGGTGATGAATCCATGTGAGGATTATTCACCTTGTTTGTATGATTTTGTGATTTGTGTTTAATTGATTTATGTGATTTTATTGCTTTGATATTATGCATAAATTTGATATAGTAGAATTATGATGTTTTATGTATGTTGTATGATATAAATTATGATTGAGAGGAAAAGAATTTTTGGCTCCAAAGACTATGAGGCTTACGGCCTCTATGCCACAAATGGGTAATCCATTACAAAAATGATTTATTAAATAATAACCTAAAGGATTAGAGGTAAGAAAATGTAATTAAGGAGTTACAAAATAAAAATCAAAATGAATATATTTTTATTATTAAATGAAAAATAAATTTCGGCCATGATATTGAAAATAGGATGGAGAAATAATTTGAAAGCTTAAAATATTTTATTTAAATGGATTTTTAAAAAGGAAGATGGAAAAAGTTTTATTTAATTAAAATAAACGTAAGTTTTGGAAAGAACATTAGAAAATATTATTTAGAGGAGTTTTAGCAAGAAAAATAATTTTTAATGATAGTTTGGAGTTTAAAATATTTTATTTAAGAAAGTTTTATTAAGAGTAAAGGACAAAGATTTTGAGGTATCTTGAATTAATTTAAAGGATTTAAGTTTTTTTGGAAAACATTAAGAAATATTATTTAGAATAGGTTTAGTATAAAAATGTTAGAAAATTTATTTAAAGGTGATTTATTAAGGAAATAGTGGAAATAAAGTCCAATTTTGATATTAAATGAGAAAAGTTTTAATTTGAACTTAAAATATTGAGAAAATGTTTTACGTGATTGAAAATACGTAGAAAAACTCTTATGCCATTTAAAAATAATGATTTTTAGGTACGCGATTGAGAAAATGTTTTAAAACCTTTACGCGATTGAGAAAACGTTGAAAAATTATTGTGCGATTTGAAAACGTAACAGAAGTGTTACGCGATTGTGAAAATGCGATAAAAATGCTACGCGATTGAGAAATACAGTAATTTGCTGTCAGGCTAATGTATTGAACCCAAATATATATTAACGCATGGTTATAGCCGGTAGTGGCTTATGATATTGCATTAAGTCATTGGTCATATATTATTTGTCAGACGGTGTCTGTTAAGGCCATTGTTACTTAGAAGTTGAATTACAGCTTGTGCGGATGCGAATTGCGTAGTGAAGGTCTATAATGGATCTTGGAGACGTCAGGACGCGGAATTCCACATATGGTCAGTAAGAAAGCGCTATTGTGTCGTGGCAACCGATGCAAACGTACTGACGATCTCGACGAATCACTATTCCTATTCCCGATCTGGCATAGAATGTCTTGTATAATGCCTGATGTACACATTGAGAAATTATAGCACTTGGTCTGAGGTGGCTGATATACAAACATATCTTCTGGATCATTCTCTCTGAAATTGTGTTTAGCTCCATGGAATAGGAATTGGTTGATTGTGCATATGCATAGTTAGTCCTCATATTGTTATGATATATATATATATATATATATGTGTGTGTGTGTGTGTGTGTGTGTGTGTGTGTGTGTGTGTGTGTGTGTGTGTGTATTCATAGTAATTATCTATTAATTGATGAAATGATTATATGATGCCATGAATATGTTGTTAATGCTGTATTTGTATAGTATAATTGTTGTTATTATTCTTTGCTGCCATGATGGTATTGATGTAGGGGATTTCACCTCTTTATTGTATTGTTCTGTCTGTTTCTGTTTTATGCTTACGTCTATGAAGACTATGATGGTGGCAAGGAGGGATCAGCTAGGTTTCTTTAGACTACAGTTTCTTGAAGGCGCTAATGCTTGGCGTGTCCATTGGGACACAGAGCATATAGAGTATTGTGGTGACATTACTCTATTTGTAAGTAGGACCCGACATGGAGTCACTATTTCTTCTTTTACTGTTGCATACGTAGAGTTTGTTTTACCTATCAGGGAGTTGTGGAATGATCTTCACTATACTCCTAGGGAGAACTTCGAGATATCTTTTGCTCAAATTTCTATCCGTCGAGACATTCTCGGCTAGGGAATCTGTCTTCTGAGGAGAACTCTTTTCTTTAGATGTTGTGAATTTGGGCCAGTCTAGGTTGGTTATGTGAGATGTTTTATGTTTTGGGTATATAAGTATAATGTACATATGGGTGTAGTACACTTTGTTTGTATGTAAAATATATTATTCAGTTTTATATCTTGAGTTTTTAAAATTCGGTAAATTTGTATTGTCTGCGAAAATGGAATTTTGAAATCCGTATTAAAATGGTGTTACAAATGAGCCAATGGAGGAGCTTGATAAGAAGGGTAATGATTTGGGTTATATGGAGAGGCTCGGTAGGTAGGGTAAGATGGTGGATGGTGGGTTTTGTTTTGCACGTAACTCATTTCTGGCTCCTCTTTCTTAGGGAAAAGCTCCTTCTTGAAACCACTTTCATTATTGCCAGTTGGCAATTTGCCAACTTTTACCAAAATTTCAATCCTCTCCCCGGTAGCTATTAACTTAGCAAAGTCTGGATAAGTAGCACCGGCCATTGTCTCCATATAAGGAGCTCCCATAGTCCTTAGAAAATATAAGCACATTTTTGTCAACGTCAACAGTGGTTGCACTTGTGCCGTAATAGTTCTCCATCTCTGGGCATACTGTTTGAAGGCCTCCTCATTTTTCTTTTGCAATGTTCCCAACTGTTTCCAAGTTGGGTCTGTATCTAGGTTAAACTGATACTGTCCCATGAATAGGTTTGCCCAGTTTTCCCAAGAAGATATTTTGGAAAGGTCTTGTTGGATACACCATTCCAAAGCAGACCCAGTCAAACTTTTGTGGAAGAAGCTGACAAGGAACTTCCAGTCCTTTGACCAAATTGACATTTTTGTAGTGTAGGTTTTCAGATGGAAAAAAGGGTTGGTGCTCCCGTCATATTTGTCAAATCCTGGAACCTTAAAGTCCTTAGGGATGACAATGTTAGCAGTAGGGAACAACTCTTTTATCCCAAGGGGACCGTAGGTGCTAAAACCCTTGATTGCTTTGATTTGTTCTTCTATCCTTTCCATCCATTCTTCTTCCATCTTATCCTTTTGAATTGCCGCATGACCACCCCCAGCAGGAAATCCTGTTGTCACTGTGATGGACATATGTGGTTGTTCCCATGTGGATTCAGCATTACCATTAACCTCATTTCGAGTATCCTCTGAAGAACGATACCCTTCTCTGATAGGAATCACTAGCGGTGCAGTATTCGAGGTCCTTCCCACAACAAGCATCTTAGTGGTGATCCAGGGGTTTGTCCTCATGAAAGTGATAGTTGGCAGGCGCGGATGTGCCCCAGTCACTCTTGTTCTTTCCGCCGCCCCAATCAAGGTGAGAGTCTCCCTCATGGCCAACAACATTTCCTCCATTCTTCTTTGAGACTCTGTCATTTCATTCATCCTCCCTTTAACCTCATCGACTTCCACACTCAAGTTTCTGTCTTCGCTCTCAGCAGCCATTACCGCAAGCCTTGTTCGAGCCCTTGTGTTGTGAACACAAGTTTGGTTGGCGTCTTCTTTCCTAGATCGTGCAATGGTTCCTTTAGTTTGATTTATCAAAACAAAATAATATTAAGCAAATAATAAGATGAAATGGATGATATGCATTAGATGCATAAGACAAAATGAAGGAATTTTGTGAGGAAAACATTTTCTCTTCTTTCTCTTTTTTTTTTTTGAATGCTAGGAATACCATGAAAATACAAGATGATTTTTTTTTTTTTTTTTTTTTTTTTTTGAATGCTAGGAATGCTATGAAAATGCAAGATAATGTTTTTTTTTTTGAATGCCAGAAATGTCATAAAAATGCAAAATGATGTGTTTTTTTTTTTGAAAGCTAGGAATGTTATGAAAATGCAAGATAATGTGCCTTTTTTTTAATGCTAGAAATGCTATGAAAATGTAAGATAATGTATCATTTTTTTAGAATGCTAGAAATGCCACGAAAATATAAATTGATGCATCTTTTTTCTTCTTCTTTTTTGTGCTGATTTTTAAAAAAAAAAACAAAAATGAATGACATGAGACATGAATAGATAAAGAAGAAGGTTTTTTTTTTTTAAAAAAAGAAAGAATGCTAGGAATGAAAATACAATATGATGTATCTTTTTCATTTTGTTCTTAATGTTGATTTTTTTTTAAAAAAATGCAATAACGAATGACATGAGGAATAGATAGGTAAAGAAATTATTATTTTTTACTAGGAATGAAAATGTAAGATGATGTACTTTTTTCTTTTTTTTTTATATGCTAATTTTTTTAGGAAAAAATACAAGAATGAATGACATGAAGAATAGATAGGTAAAGAAGAATTTTTTTTTTTTTGCTAAGAATAAAAAAGTAAGATGATGTATTTTTTTTCTTTTTTTTTCTTTTGTTTTGTTTTTTTTTATAATTTTTTTAAGAAAAAAATGCAAGAATAAAATGACATGAGGAAGAAATAAAGAAGAAATACGCTCCCTTTGTACACCTAGTTAGGTGGGACTTAAAGGTTGGATTTCCTTAAGGTCACGACTCTAATTTTGGCAGTCATTATGTTCAATCTATCAGTGTAAGGTTTTCAAGATAGATCCAAACTTCTAAAAGTCATGGTCCCCAGATTGCCTCTATCTCGAAAGATAAGGACTCAATTCATGAATTAATCACAAGTAGGAATAAACCCTCTCAATATGACTAGTCCATGATACTGGTAACAATCTGAGGGGTATCTCAACAAATGTCAAATGAGCATAAAGCTCCTCAATAACAAAAGTCAAGACCCCTCCTATTCCTCATGTTCGCACAGACTTGGGTATAAAGCCCAAAAAGTGTGTGAGGTAAGTGATAGTAACGTGTGTGAGGGAGCATACCAACCTGTACAAAAATTTAAAAAGACCAAATTATCCCCCAACCTGCAAAAACATTAATACAACAGCCAGCCAGTGTGACATCCCAGGGGCCGACGAGGGCGGGGAGTGATTGCCGGTGCAATGAAGCACGGACAAGGAGCGGCTCCTGGCAGGCTTCTAGGCATAGGGTAAGCATGAATGAACTGAATACGCACCGGAATGCGAGGGATTCAGAGACTGTGTAGGTATGGGACTACATAGTTAAGGATGGCTTAAAGGAATTGATTTGGTGTAACTATATCAACAAGTTGCAACTTCTTTTCTGCCTAGAACATAAGAACTCCATGGTTAAGCGTGCTTGACCTAAAGCAATATGGGATGGGTGACCTCCTCGGAAAGTTTTCTAGGATGCGTGTGAGTGAGGACAAAGCACGCCGAAAAGACTCGTGTTGGTTTGGGAGACACTCATCAATCCCCGCAGCACGTTACAAATGGTATCGAGACGGACCTCTCCCAAGAAACGAACCAAGCGGAAGCCGGTGGGCATGTGACATCCCGGGGGCCGACGAGGGCGGGGAGTGATCGCCGGTGCAATGAAGCACGTGTGGAGCGGCTCCCGGCGGTGCTTCTAGGCATACCGACACGCACCTAATGCGAGGGATTCGAAAGGTATTAATAGTTAAGGATGGCTTAAAGGAATTGATTTGGTGTAACTATATCAACAAGTTGCAACTTCTTTCGGGAGCCTAAACATTCCATGGTTAAGCGTGCTTGACCTAGAACAATTATGGGATGGGTGACCTCCCGAAGTTTTCTAGGATGCTGAGTGAGGACAAAGCACGCCGAAAAGACTCGTGTTGGTTTGTGGAGACACTCATCAATCCCGCAACAAACAGAATAACCCTAGGATTTCAACAATTAAGCATAGAATATTAAAAAATTATATACAAGTAAATCGTGTCAAAATAAACATAGAATAATACTATCAGATATTTACATAAAAATACAAGATAAAATCTATTTACAAACAAATAAGAAAACAAAACAAGGACAAAAAGGGATAAAATAAATAAATAGAGATTATTAATAATTTGCACAACTAACAACAACAGGCCTGACTCTCCAAGTATCCCCAGCAGAGTCGCCATCAGCCGCGACTATGATTGTGGTGAAAATATAGCGACTTACGAGAATTTTAAATTGGAAAATGGAGTCGTCAACAATTTTATTTAAATTAGGAAAAATTAGAAAATGTTTCTTTGAAAATGGTCTTTGAAACCAGATTGGATTCGAGAGTCAGTTATGCATAGGGAAGGATGGAAACTTAATTTCACAGCAACCCTAACACACCCACCATGAGACGATACCTTAAGTCAGTTGTGCAAAAACTTGATAATCTCAAATATATTCATTTTACTCCTCTTTTTAAAACAAGGCAATGTAACTATCTTATTATTTTTTATTATTATTTTATTTATTATTATTATTTTTTTTTTAAAAGGAAAGAAAGAAAAGAAACAACCAAATTATGAAAATTTAATTTTTGGCTTGACAGAATAGAGATTCTGCTCCTACGTATCCCCAGGTGCAATGAAGAATTCAAAGTCACGTAGTTCTCTAGAAAATGATTGTGGGTTGATCGATTTTAATTAAGAAAAAAAAGATTTTTAAAAAATGATCTTATTTGAAAACAAATTCATTCTTACATAGGGTTCAAGTTAGCACTGAGCTACTTAATAAACCCTTATGATTCAAGCGACATTGAAGATAACATCCACTATTCAATCAACATTATTGGTCATTGCATTGATTAAAAGATTTTTTTTATATATTTTCATCTCTTTTAAGGAAAGCAGAAGGACAAACAAGTAAACACAAACAACATATTGTCATACCATGAGCCAGGTAGATATAATAAAAAAAACCAAATTAAACACAATAACTCAAAACAATTTTTTTTTATTTTAATTTTTTTATAATTTTTTTATTTTATTTACTTTTTATTACACCATGCCTAATTTTTGTTTTCTTTCTAATTTTTTACTTTTTGTTTTGTTTTTTTTATTTTTTTGTATTTTTATTTTTCTGTTTTTGCTCCATGCTTAACAAAGTACTCTAAAATTATCTAAACCAACAATACATTTAGCCTATTAAATCAAAGACACTTAAACATGAAGCTAAAAAGAAAACTAATGACTCAAGACCACAAAACAAAAAAAGGGGGGGCAAACTCTTTCAAAATCAAGCCCAAACAACACAAAAGAAAAGGTTGGCCCAAACTATAAAAAAAATAGTAGCCTAATTTCTTTGTCACTTTTTTTTCTATTTTCAATTTTTTTTACTTTTTTATTTCTTTTTTTTATTTAGAAAATCTTAAAAGAAGAAGAAGAAGAAGAAACACAAAATGCAGAAACACATAAACAGAGAAAGAAGAACCTAATTGCAAAGACGCAGAGACGTGATGGAGTGCACAGAGGAGCGGTGCGGCAACTGATTTGGAGCGGTGCTGGTTGTAACACCCCCCTCCGAAGGGTATCACATTCATACCAACTCCTTATAATTAATTACCCAAGTTATAAAATAATTAATATTATTTAAACATGGGCTTCAATATTTCTTTTTCGCGGATAACAGAAACTTTACTGAATTAGAAAAACACAAATTATAAGAACTGAATAAAATACATCTCTCGCATATAACATACATTCATGACGTCTTCATTACATAAAACTTATATATACTAGGCAATATTTAATTACCACATATAAACTTGACCTGGCCCAAGCCAAAACACCTGGAGAGTAAGGTTCTGAACCTGATCTTCTCCCGGATCCTCTAAAGGCACATTCTCTGGTCGGGACGTGTCTCTTTGAACAGGAGTCCAAGCAGTTGACTCCGTAGAGTCTTCACTAGGAAAACGGTGAGCAATGTCCCATAGTTCTACAATAGGCATGGAAAACTCTACATGTACACAAGCAGCATTATATGTAATAGTAGGGTTTCCATGGTAGGTATCGCTCTAGGATAGAGTCACTTCCCCTATATAACTAAAACATTCTGTAGTTGAGTCGACACGCCAGAAGTCAATGCCATCATGGAACTGCGCTTGCATATAATAAGAGAAATTTCTCCTTACAGCCATCTTGGTCTTCACAAATGTAGGCATAAAAATAGAAACATACAAAACGATATAGCAAAGAGGTGAGATCCCCTACATCAATACTAGTATGGAAGTAAAGAAACGATACAAACAACAACGTTGTTCCATACACACAGTCCATAGAATAATATAAAATCAACAGATATATTCATAGCATCTAATAGATAAATAATCCAATAAACTTGCAAACGCAATATCAGGCATAATGATAACACCATAATCATATTATTCACAAAAATACTATATCACAATAATATAAATGCTGAATATGCATATGCACACAGACCTATTCCTACTCCATGGAGCTAAACACAATTTCGGAGAGAAGATCCATAAGATATGTCTATCACTAGGCTGTCGTGGCCAAAAGTGCTATATTTTATCAATTTATCAAAATGCACATCAAGCATTGGACAAGACATTCTACATTAGATCGTGATTAGTGATAGTGTCTCGGTCCGGATCGTCGGTGTGTTTGCATCGGTCTGATCCACGGCACAAGGGCGCTAATAACTGGCCATTGTGAAAAACCCGCACCCTGACACCCCTAAGGTCTATATTTGACCTACACTACGACCATCGCACCCGCACTTAGGTGTAAATCAATCTCCTAGACATATAGCCTTAATCAATAAGCGAATACGCTTTTCTATGCATGATGTATAATCCAAATACACATATTGTCATTAATCACACAGTATTTCATATTCACACGCCATCACTTGGCGATCTCATTATTCAACATAACCGGACCAAACACCGCTGAACCGTCCCTAATGGTATTAAATCAATCGCCCATACAATTGTCTAATGTCATTAGTATCAATGATATTATATAACCACCCATACAATTACATAATACCAATGATCCACTCGGGTCCAGTACCTCGGCCCTACAGTAAACTCATTGTTCCTCTCAATCGCGTAGCGATATTATCGCATTTTCACAATCGCATAAAGATTTTCCATCATTTTCTAAATCGCGTAAATATTTTATCACATTTTCTCAATTGCATAGCTTAAAATTACTATTTTTGAGTCAAGTAAAGATTTTTCAAAGTATTTTCAATCTCATAAAATATTTCTAACATATTTTAAGTCCAAAATAAGATTTTTCTCATTTAATACCAAAAATTGACTTTATTTTCATTATTTACATAATAGTCCTTCAAATAATATTTACATAATAGTCCCTCATTAAATAATATTTCTAAAATAGTCCTTCTTTAAATAATATTTGTAATATAGTCCATTTTTAAAGAATATTTTCAATATAGTCCTTCTTTAAATAATATTTCAATATAATCCCTCTAAAAATAAATATTTCTACTGTTTCCCAGAAAATTGTGTTTCTTTAATTTACTTGAGATATTACAGCTCAAAATTTCCTAACGCGCTTCAAAACCCATAGGGTGAGCTATACATCAGTAAATTTCAAGTATCGGTATTTATTTTACCGTATAACTTAATTATGCCAATTTAATTCTAAAAAGGTATATTACTTTAATTTTAAGATCAAAATCTAGTAAATTAATTTCTTACCATTCAAACACCTAAATCTACACTTAGCAAAATAAATTTTGATCTATTTTATCAACTTTGGCATCTTGGCCAAAATTCATATATATATATTTCATAAATCATTCTATGATTCCTTCCATAATTTATTCTTTATAAAAACTCTTAATTTAATTATTTATCATAAAACCCATTAATCCTTGTTTAGGAAAACAATTTAGGATCCTTGATCCCCTTTTTGTGGTGTGGAGGCCGAATGCCTCATAGGTTCTTTAGAACCTTCATACACATTTTCTTCATGTGATTCACATCCTAAATTACACAAGTATCATCATGCTTTCAAATTCATATAGACAAGTATAATATCAAAGCTATAAGCATATTAAACACACATGCAAGCATATTTTCAAAACCAATGACTTATCAAACACAAACAAAGAAACCAAAGAGAATCAAATGAATAAATCCTTATGGATTTTTCACCACAAACAATCCATTTCCTCACCACCAACACATAGTTGATGAGGTTAATCTCCCTCTTACCTCAAGGAAGACAATAAACTTCAAGCCTCTCCTCCTCTTGATTTCGTATGGCACCAAATAAAACCCTAATTACACTTAAACAATTTTAAAAGTCATAAACCAAGCTTAAGAACAAAGAACCATAGATCAATCATGGTCTAGAAAATAAAAAATCCAACTTAGAATCAAAGATTCAAGAAATTACCTTTGATATAGGAAATCAAAGCTTGATTTTTAAAGCACTCAGAGAGAGATTTAGACAAAACTCACTAAAGGAAAAGTGTTTAGAATAATGTTTGGCTTTAGAAAGTAAGGTTATATGAAATTATAGAAGTGTGGAGGTTGGATTTTGTTGTGGTGGCCGAAACCCTCAAAGAAAAGAGAAGAAAAGAAGCTTTGAGTGTTCTTGATGTTTTGAAGAGAGAGAAGAGAGAGAATAGCTCTTTGTGTCACAAAGTGTGATAAAATGAAATGGAATAGCCAATCTTGAAGTGCATGGCCGTGTGATGTAGTGTGTGGGAGGTATATTTGTTTATTTAAGACAATAAAAGATCACATGGTGTTCACATGGCTCTCACATGGTCTATGTCACATAATGGTCATCACTTGGTCATTTAGAAGAATCAAGAACATGGTGGAATAGCTATGTTGGCCGTGTGGCTCAATGGAGAATGGAACTAAATTGGTTCTATTTTAATTCCTTAGTTACACCTTAATTAAATAGTTAGTTCATCTAGTTTCTCTTAAACTGGTTTAGTTATGATTTCTAATTACATTTTAATTAATTAGTTACATTATTATGTCATTATATAGGTCATGATTATGTCATGTTTCTAGATAATAGATATTTATCTAGTAACTAGCTTCTAATTATTTAGCAACTAAATTAGTTCATTTAGTTACTAATTAAGCTACTAAGGTAACTAAGTTAATTTATTTAGTTACTTAGTAATTAGTCTAGCCATTTTTATTGACTACATCCTAACCATTGATTAAATCTAAGGTGGATATCATAAGCTTCTTTATCAAGATTGTTCTTACACCATTGATTAGATCAATGGTGATGATCAAAGGCTTCTTAATCAAGTTTTCCATCCAACGGTTCACAATAAAGTTTATGTCACTATGTTTGACCAATTCCTATTGGTTGATCATAAAGCTTAATAATAACGGTTCATGATTACATTTAAGATATTTAGCTTATATATTTTCTAACAGATATTACCCAATGGACAATAGCTACTGCTATTATTACTCAATGGATAATAGAAAGCTCAGATATAGAAAATCTCCGTCAACTATTCTTGGTTTCGGGTTTTGTAAGATCTCCCGATCCCACCTTGACAGTTCAAAACTTTCTGGTTCATGAAAATTTTTATTTTTCCGAGCCTACCTCAAGCACATATATAGCTTAGAATAATATTAAAATAATCACAAACTCAAAAAATTCCACAAAAATTCTCAAAAATCACAAAAATTATAAAACTCATATTTTCAGAAAAAATGAAGTTCAAACATACAGTTTTTAAGATAATATTAAAATAGTAAAATAATATTAAAATAATTAAAATAATATTAAAATATTCAAAAATAATTAAAATTTTCCAAAAATTCATAAAAACTCATAAATATTATAAAACGTATTTATTTCAAGAAAAATAAAAAATCGAGGTGTTACATTGATGGATCTGTGGACGGTGCGGCGACGGCCGGCATTCGCGAGTGGAGCGGTGCTGAGTTCGTTGAACGACGACGCTAGGTCCGAGAGGGACGAATCTGCTGCTGAGTTTGTCCATGGTGGGTCAAGCTCTGCGATGTCACGGGGTGGCGGATCTGACGCAAGTCGCGGCTGGTTGTTGGATCGAGCGGTGCTACGCGGGTCACGGTGATTGTACTAAATAAATAGAGGCCTCAAAAAATCCCCTTCTTCTTCCCACCACAGCTCTTTTCACTCTCAACTCTCAATCTCTATTTTCTCTCCTCTATATGTTCCACGCTTCTTTCTCCTACTATTCCCCCTTTGCATTTTTCCTTAGACCATCCATTTTATTGTGTATTTGCTACATTGTGCAAAGTGTAGTGTGGTGAATTGTGAGAGTGACATGTGAAAGACGTGGGAAGCAAAACTATGAAAGTGTGCTAATGCAAGCTATAGTGTGTTGGTGGTTTAGTGACAACAATTCAGAGGTTGTTGTATGATGAGTGAGAGAGTGAGTCAAAGAGTGCAATGTGAGGCAATGTGGGAGTGAAAAAGGAGTGATTGTGTGTGCAGAGGGGTCCTGTGTTGTAGTTAGTGAAGTGAGTTAAGTAACCAGCAAGCTACAAAGTTTTTTTTTATATAGAAAATAATTTTTTATTTTTATTTTATTTTTTTTAGACAGTCAAAATTGGATGTTCGCATATCATAAACAAGCTCTTATGATTTATTTCTTATTCCTTATATTTCCTTATTTGTTTTCTTATTTAATTAGGATTAAGAGTCTAGTATTAGTATAAATAGAACTATTGACTTTATCTTTTATATCACATTATCGTCACATTAAACCAATATTAATCTCATATTATTTTGAGTCTCTATTCTCTCTTTTCCTCCTTCCCTATCTAAAACCCTCCAATTCAACATAGTATCAAAGTCATACCATCCTCTGTGGCCTATCCTATCACTTTCGCTGCTAAGTTCCTAAAGATTTGGAACTCTGATTAGCCGCCTTTGGTTGTTGAGTTCTCCTTTTGACACCCTCTTTCTATATCTTTTCCAGTCAACCATGTTTCCACTCTGGTTTTTGGAAAACCACCGTCTCCTCAATGCATACTCTCTCCTCTGGTTTTCTTCCCGTCGCTGCCACCATCCACTGTCGCTGCCATCCATAGTCAGTTTTTTCGGCTAGCAACCTCACCAGTTGCACTGCTGACCTGAGTTTAGCCAACCCCCAAAGGCACAGCTTCGACTCCTATCCAACTTGCTCCCACATGCGCCCTCTTTTCTCTACATGTAGACCCATATGCCACCCCTTCCTCTAGTGCGTCTAACCACCTTTTTGGCAGCCGCCGGTCTCGTTCAACTCACCCCGACCTCCTCTACATGGATTTGAGTTCACCTCCATCAATCAACCTCTGTGTGGCCTTGTACCTAGAGCCATTTAGGTGTATTAGGGTTTCTGTATTTAGAAATTGTACACTAACCCATGGTTGTTTCACCCTCTTTCCAGGCTTCTTCACTGTTTGTTTGGCTCATCACACTATCTCTAACCTCCACGTGGTTGTTTGACATTCTTTGTAGTGGTTATCTCTATTTTTGGCTACTATTTGGTTTTTTTCCAATGCTAGTATAGCATTGAGGGGGAGAATGAGAATAAATCCATCTCTACATATACTTCAATG
Source organism: Ormosia semicastrata (assembly GCA_029884595.1). NCBI lineage: Eukaryota > Viridiplantae > Streptophyta > Magnoliopsida > Fabales > Fabaceae > Ormosia > Ormosia semicastrata. Next base: position 65,710,488 of record JAQQTO010000061.1, on the reverse strand, counting down.
TTGGTGTTTGTCATGCCGTTCTTTTCCTACTAATGGATCATATCAGTGGCTTCTCTTCTCATGGAAGATCATTCTAGTGGTGACTCCTCTCCCATAGATGAATCATAGTAGTGGAGACTTCTCTTTCCACCCATGATCATTTTGGTGGTGACTCCTCTCCCACGGATGAATCATATTAGTGGTGACTTCTCTTCCTATCGGCGATCATTCTGATGGTAACTTATGTTGGTTATGACTCACACTAACCTGACTCTTTGTCTCAGATGCTCTTGCCCCAGCTCTTTATCCCAGATACACTAACACCATCTCCATTTGTCCAGATGCACTGGCCTCGTCTCTGTAACGCCTCTTTTTGGGAGGGAACGTCACATTATCAATTACAACGCGGAAAGTAAATTATATAAGTTAAGACCCGGTTATTTATAATATAATATTAATTTACTTAATTATAGACATGTAATTAAATTGGTGATTTTTTTTTATAATTAATACTAAAATTTAGTGATAAAGCATAATAACGATGATTATCGTAAATGACAATAAAAGAGCAAGACAAGTAAAGCATACATTTAAATTAACATTGCATACTCATATATATATACATATATATATATATATATATATATATATATATATATATATATATATATATATATATATATATATATATAGATCAATCTGTTTAGTTACAAAGCCTGGTATATCAAAAAGTAAAACTATACCTACCCCAAAGGATCATACATATACATCCCTAAGATATCAGAAATATACTGCCCAATACAAAAGACATCAGGCCCCCAAAATAAAAACACTGGTAGCCATCAGTAGCTACCAGCGATATCAGTCCCTCAGATGAGGAGGAATCGTATCAGGATCCTCTTTAGGATCCTCCACGAGGTCATCCTCGGGGACCTCATCGGGGTCTTCCTCATATGAGGAAACCACCATAGGAGCCACAGAGCTACAGGCCGGAGCTTGAGCTGTGGAATCAAAAGAGTCCTCCCGCGGGGTGTAGAAGCGGTTACCCCATATCTCCTGGATGGGCAGATAAAACTCCAAACGCAGGCTGATGCAGTAGGTAAAGATCGGCGGCTCATGACGCCTCCAGGCCAAAGAGATCGACACGTCTCCCAGGTAGACACAGCGGGCGGAATTCAGGTTAATGTGCCAGCACTCTGGCCCTCCAAGGAAGGTCAGACGCACATCACCTAGAAATCCGTGCATGCATTCCTCCATACTCCTCAGTAGATGCTAATCGTAATCAGGCCAGAAGCCGGGGAAATCGGGAGCTCCAACCTCCTTGCCGTCATCTTCGATGGGACATAATATACAGATAGAAAATAATAGAAGTACAGGAAAGAGGTAAGACATCCTACCATCATTACTAGTTATAGCAGCAAGAAACAAAATGGCGCAAAGCGCCCACATAACATTTTTTGACAGTAATAATAATAATAATAAACATTAAGTAGCAGTAATAATCAACCAAACAGTTCCAGGTAGTTATATATGTCAGTAATACAACAGTTCCAACTATAATAATAATAAATGCCAGATATTACATGGACTCACTATGCACATGCATACAAAGTCAAAATCCTACTCCATGGAGCTAGACATAAATGGTCAGAGAGAAAGATCAGGAGACATGTTTGCAACTCGGCTGTCGCGGCCAAAGTTCTATAACTCATTAGTTTATCCACGTGCACATCATGGCATTGTACAGACAGTCTACACTAGATCACGATATAGGACAGTGCTCGATCAGGATCGTCGGTGCGTTTGCATCGGTCTGCCCCATGGACAGAAGAGCTACCAACTATCCATTGCGAGGTACCCGCACCCCGATGCCCCCATGGTCAACGATATGACCTACACTAGTCTACTCGCACCCGCACTAAGGTGTGTTCAACTCCTAGGCAACTCGGCCTTAACATCAGTCCAACGGACATTCACAATGCATAAAGACTCTATGCAAAATCATGTATGATCATTATCACATACTATTCCACAATATGCCATAATTGGCCAAAGTAAGAATCAACACAATCATTGGTCACTCACATGGACCCACAATATCATAGTAATGGAATTAAATAAATTAATACATTTTTAAGGTATATTATGAATTCTTACTTAAAGTTAGCCTTTCTTGCAAGGTTCATCTCTAAATGAATTCTCATAATTAATTAAATTTTCTAATGTAATTTATTCTCATACACTTAGAAAGTTATTCTAAAATTCTCAAAGTCTCACACTCTCTTGTTCTTGCCCTAATTAAAATTACCCTAAGTTTTATGAAAATTTTCATTCTTGGTTCTTTAAAATTTATGAATTTCAAAGTATATCAAATTCTTCCAATTTGTAAATTTTCCATCCTATTACTAATGATTTAATCACTTGATTAATTAAATTTCAAGGTTACCAAAGTTGCATAATTAAGCCCCAAAAAGGCCCTAGAGGCCGTAGCCTCCCTAGGGATTAAGTTCCCAAATTTTTCATTCCATTAATTACCTAATGTACACTTGATTAATTATGAATTCCAATTGTTACAATTGTTCACAAAGAACCCTAAATTTGGTCCCCCAAAACCATGGCCATCCAAGAACAAATCCAACATCATTTTCTTCCATTTCATGCATTCCAATCCATTCAAACATATCAATATACACAACTAATCAAACAAACAACTTAAACAAATTAAATACAACACATAATTATGCAAACCAAGTAAACAAAGAATAACCCTCAATAGGGTTTTCTCACAATCAATCACAAACAAGGTTTCTTAATGCTAATAGAGGTTGAGGAGGAGTGTCTTCCTCTTACCTAAGTGAAGAACAAACAAAGAACTCCCTTGAAGCTCTATGGATTTTCGGATTTGGTACCTCCAAGAACCCTAAAATTTCAATCTCATTAAAATAGCACCAATGCTTGAAAAATAAAGCATGGATGGTCACCAAGAAGACCATAGAAGCGGAAATGAGACAAAGAAAGTAAAGGATCGAGAACTTACCCAAAAACCCTAAGCTTGAAGCTTGAAGAAAATGGTGAAAATGATGGATTTTCAAAGAACCACTAACTAGAAAAGTGTTTAGGAGGTGGAGAGGATTAAGAAAATGGGGTTGGATGAAAATTTTGTGATGGATGAGGGGAAGAAGGGCTGTTGGCCGTGACCCTTGGTAGAGAGAAAGAGGAGAAAAAGCTTGAAGAAGATGAAGGTGGAGAGAGAAAGTGAATAGAAAAATAAAGTGGTAGCTTTTGAATTTTGAAAACTTGTGTAGTATAATTAATTAAATGAAAAGCACACATTTCCCCCAAATTGAGGGTTGCAGCCGTGAGCTAGGAGAGAGAGGAGAGAGAGTGAAAATTAGTTAGCTTCCTTGGGAAGCTTAGAGGAAATTTCCAAGAAGCTTCCTTGAGAAGCTTTGCACATTTCTCAATAAAGTGCATGTCTCCTAGATTAAATATACTTGAAAGATGATTAATTACACTGTTAGAATTATTTTCTCAGTGAATAAAAGTTACAGTTGATAAAAATAATATTTTATTATTCATCGGATAATTTTATGATATAGTGATTTTATTTATTAGATAAAACCTTGAGAAATGCAAACTCGCAAACTGTGCTTGGCCTCAGATTTAGTAAGATCCCCCGTCGACACGTTGACAGTTCAAGGTTTATCAGCCTTAGAAAAAATATTTCGTTGTTTCAGCTCTGCTCAGCGCGCACGTAAAATAGGAATATACTAAAATATTCAACGTTTTTAGAGAAATCCACAAAAATTCTTAAAAATCACAAATATTAGAAAATGGATATTTGTCACAAAATAAATAATTTTCCAAGGCGTTTCACTGACTCTGCTCAGTGAATACGTAAAACGAGAAATATATTAAAATATTCAGCATTTTCAGAAAATTTCAAAAAAAATCTCCAAAAATCATGAATATTGGGAAATGACTATTCATGATGAAATAAATCATTTCCGGAGTGTTACACTGACTTTGCTCAGTGTGCACGTAAAATGAAAAATATATTAAAATATTCAACGTTTTCGAAAAAATTCATAAATTTTTTTTAAAAATTATAAATATTATAAAATGATGATTTACGGTAAAATAAATAATTTTCGGGGTGTTACAGTCTCCGTCTTCTTCCTAGAAGTAGTTTCCAGCTATTATCTCCATTTATCTCAGCCACTATCACACTATCAAATTATTTAATTGTTACAAGCTCAAACTTAGGAAGCTTTAACTTGAGGGGGAGTGTTAGAATATCTGAAACATATCACAAAATATCTTTATTATATCTTGAAATATTTTAGAGTATCATAGATGATCTCTTAAGATTTATTTCTTATTCCTTATATTTCCTTATTTGTTTTCTTATTTAATTAGGATTAATGGTCTATTATTAGTATAAATAAAATTATTGAGTTTATCTTTTGTATTACATTATAGTCACATCAAATCAATATCAATTCTATATTATTTTGAGTCTCTATTCTCTTTTTTCTTCCTTACTTATCTAAAATCCTCCAATTCAACAATTGTGAAGTGTCCAAAGTAAATTAACAAGAAAACAAAGAAAAGGTACCTGACAAAAACACGAAAAGATTAAGAAATGAAGAAACCGTTCACACACCCAGGCAAAGAACTTGTGCCCACGCTCTCGAAGACCATGAACCAGAAGGAAAACAAAAAGTTTTAGAGTAGAGAAGAAGGGAGCAAAGACCACGAAAAGTTTAGAAAAATAAAGAGGAGTGAAGGCTGCGAAGTTATTGGAGCATACTTTAAAACAAACAAGAGGGAAAAGTAAAACGCCCACATCCTATGACCATAAGCAACATGATCAAATGGTTGAAAACTTCGCATGTCTTGTCAACTGCCATCCATTAATACAGATGAGAACTGACTAATAAAAACAAAACATGTGGCAAAATTGAACGTGAAACAAAGAAAGACACCCCATAAAAATCGTCAGAAAAGAAACCAATAGTCAAGAGTCATGGACCAAAACAACCACCCGGAAACAGGTAACCATGAAAGCTCTCAAACCTCATACGCTTACTCAAGCTGTGAGCTTGGGGGACTGTGGGTTGTACCAGATTAAAACAACACCATCTGACCATTTCCGGCCTAGAGGTTTCCTTCCTCGGCTTGTAACACCCCAATCCTTGTCCCAAGGCATCATTGTGTCATGAACCGACTTTTAGACGTCATCATTGGGCTTAAAAGGATAGGAATGTTTGTTTGGAACTTAGACCTAACCTAATGATCTATGATCCACACTCCAGAACCTTCCCCTAACAGAACGAGACATGTGGTAGCATCTAATACGCCCCCAAGTTAATATAATTTCCCTTCAAACTTCTCCCTTTAGCACGATAAGCATGAGGTGGGGGTGTACTGCGCACGCTCCCATAAGATAATGCACTTTCACCCCTATAAGTAGCAATGACCTCATCATTTCAAAGGGAGTTCTCCTTTTAGCCCAAACATTGATACCCCACCCCCACTCTTGGCCTCGTTTGGGCATTAGATTGCCCTCCCTAGGCATCACTGCCTTCGTGTCCTGCCTTGCTCCCTAAGTTCCACTATGCTTAGGTTGGTTTTAGACCACCCAGGTTTCGATTGAGGAGAGCACAAACCAAACACTTTCTTCTCTCTCGGGGTGTAAAGATCGCAAATAATAGGAGCAAGCACAAGTTTGGATTCAGTTGCATGCATTGCAAATCAAGGTAAGAAGAATATGGTTCTAATTAATGTTGGCTTAAGATTATGTCCTTACTAATTTTCTCTCTTAAAATGGTCCAAAAATACAAAATTGGGAACCAAATAACTATTTAAAACTACAAATGTCTTTCTAGTTTCTATCAATCTATCCAACAAAGAAAATACCTCCTTTTTTGCCTCACTTTGATTTGGTGGTAGGGCAAAATGATGAAGTAGACTTTTATCTTACACATCATTCTTGTTGGAATGTGACATGGAAATCTGGCCAGTTACTTTGGCTCCCTATCATAGGGACCGAAAGAGGACCTGCCATATTGCTTCACGGACACTTGTCGTGCTTTAGTTACAACAACAACTTCTATTACAAATTACTAGCATCAGCATCTATATACATTTGATTCTCAACTAACTCCACACATATGTGAGGAAAAAATGTTATATTTTGTTCTTTTTAAAGGATTTTTGGTGACATTTGGAAAAAGTTTGTGGAAAAAAATAAAATGTATTTTGTTCCTTGATCATTAAACTAGCTCTTAATTTAATCCTTGATAGTAATTTTTTTTCATTTAGATCCTAAAATAAAATAAACACTTCATATTCATTTATCATTCAACCAGTTAGTTAACAACGTGATGGAAATGTTCATATGCATTGCTCATGTGTAATCATTGATTAATGGTGTTGATTGTCTATTGAGCAACTTTTTTGTTTATAGACATGTTTTAGGGATAGAAAAATGAGATCGGGTTTTGATGCACCAAAGAGACGTAACATAATGAGAATCTAGGCCTTTGTGATTTGGTAGAGAGAAAGTGTGGCACTCGTTGAGAGCTTGAAGTAGGACCACATAAAGAACTCAGTGGGCTTCTTGAGGGAAATGTAAGTAGCTTTTTGAGGCTTAAGATCTTGTAGCGCACGTTGGGTTTGCTGGTGTTAATGGAGGAGTTCAGAGGTAATGGAGAAGAAGAAGCGGAGTTACCATGGTGTTGGGCTTCTTAGCATAGATCTGGTGTTTGGTTTGTAATTGTGGTGAAGATGTTGCAGCATGAAGACTTGGTTTTGGGATGATGAAGAGATAATGAGGGGTTCCCTATTATGAGAGGAGAATGATGGTCCCCTGATATAGGGTCTCTTCATATGAGTTACTTTACTTTTTTTTTAGTAAGGAAGAAGAAGGTCCTTTATAGAAGTGGCTGTGGGTGAATTACAACTTGACCTTTTGTCTCATTAGCAGACATCTCTGTTAGGCATTAAATGCAAGGTAGTAAAAGGCACGCTGCAACGTCATTGTTGTTGCAACGTGTGTTCTGAAGGTGATAGCAATGGGTCAGTATGGTGGGTAAAGTTGATGGTAAAGGGTTGACTGGGTCAAGAGTTAACACACACATGCACTAGGGTGCTCATGCGCTGTGGTGTTTGTGAGCTAGGTGCGCTTATGCTTCTTAGGGGAAGTGCTGCTTACAGCTTTGAGGGGAGCCCACATCTGAAGTTTCATTTATCATTTTCTTAATGAAGACTCCTTATCTAGGTGCTAAAGCCTTGATGAAGTATTCCACACTTAAAAGCCTATCAATCCACAGAGAGTATAATTCCCTAGAGGAGCATTGCTTCCCTATAGAGTGCAATACTATAGGGAGCATGCCGTCCTTTGAGAGTACATGGTGGTGTCCTTCACCAAGTGCGCTCTGGAGGCTTGGCATCTTTGGACTACCTAAGCAACGCTATATTTTACTCTAAAACAAGACACAAGACAGTGTAGTTTAATTCTATGTTGTTTTACATTTGTCTTCACTTAAAATGGCACCATTTATTTGGTGGAAAAAGATGACACCATTTTTTAAAGTAATTGTTTATGTAATTTTGGATCAGGAGTAGTTAGTTAAAGCCCTCCATAAAGTGACAACAAAATGGCAACATTTGAGTCACCCATTGAAAAAAAAACTTACTTTTTTATATTGTTTATGAGGATGTTATGTAAGTAAAATTTATTATTCAGTAGTATAAAGGTTTTAGTAAATTCTAAAAAAAATAAAAAATATAAAAAATATAATTTTGAAAAAATTATAATAAAGTTAAGAAATGAAAACTATATCTGGACCCATATTTTTAGCAAAAATTAAACTAGAACAAGCTTGAGGTTGATTTAAGTCAAAAAAAAATCTCACATTAATTGCACAATTGATGAAAGGTAAGGATATACAAAAAAAGTGCGGATTCAATTCTAGTAAATGCTATTCATTTCACTTTGTCATTTTCTATCTCTCACCCCTCTCTAAGTCCTATTAGAGAGGCCATTTAGGGTATATTTAGGAGTTGAAATTTTAGAGGATTTTAGAGGAAAAAGAAATGAATAATTTATTTTTTATTTTGAGTGAACATTTTTTATATTTAAAATTTTTTAATGTAAAGAAATAAAATGAAATATAATTATATAACCTTTTCAATCACCTTTTATTTATTTTTATAAATATTTATAATTCTTTTAATTTAAAAAAATAAGTCATATATTTTTTATCAAAACTCTCCATCCAAACATACTTTTAAGGTTTGTTTGGATATTTAGTATTAAATAGAATGAAATAGAATGTGACGAAATGATATGAAATAAAATAAGATAGAATGAAAAAAAATTTATACTACTATTTGGATAATTTATAATGAAATTGAAGTAAATTTTCATTTCATTATTTAAAATAATAATAGAATTAAATAAAATGATAAATATTAATAAAATAAAAATTTCATTTCTTTTCATACCATCAATTTAAAAAGAAAAAAAATAAAAATATAAAATAAAATAAAATAAAATAATATAATATAATATAATACTATTTTATTTTATTTTTATTTTTAAAATTTAAAAATAAAATAATATACTATTTCATTTTTTTCATTTTCTTTTAACTTTTATTAATAATTCAAATAAAATTTCAAAATTTATTAAGAATCCCTTTCGCCAAATTCAAATTCAAAGAATAGGTTACAAGCCTTAAAAAAATTTTGTGAACTTATGGGCATCCGTAAAGGTCATGACGGAGTCCAAAACCTGCGAACTTGTCACACCAATCAAATGAAAACTGAAAAGAAAAGATGGTAAATGGACGCGTGTGAAAAGTCCTGCGATCACTATTCAAATGTAGACAAATATTATATTGGCCCACTAAATCATAAAACACAACCTTTTATAAAAATTATTACAAGAAAATTATAGTCACACGTAAGTCATAATTGTGTTGAAATTTATATTTTTTTCATCTGAATTTAATAAGATTTGACTAAAATTACTTGCACTTATACGAAGTCACGTGTTTTGCACAAAGTTTAATTTTAGTTTAAAATGCTTTATATTTTTTGGGTATATATATATATATATATTGCATTTTTGTTTTGATTTTTTAATTACATTGTTTTTGTTGATTTTATTTTATTTTTTATTTGTTTTGTCTTTTGTTTATAATTAATGTTTTATTGAGTAACTTAAGTGTTTTCGAATTCGAGATTTTTGTAAGGAGACATAAATAATTTCGACAAATGAAAAATTAAAAAATTAAAATATTAATTAATTTTTTTTTCAAAATTCAATTTTCTTTGAAAATAAACTACACTGATATAAGATTAAAAAGAGTTAATAGATGTTTGATTTATTAGAAATCTAGAGAAGTGTGAATGGAAAAAATTTCATGATTGTTATTTATATTCATTCTATGCATTTTTATTAACTTTAACTTGTGATTATAAAATTTTTTAAATTAAATTTTAAGTTATCTTGTGAGAGAAGTTTTTATTGTGAGAATGTGAAAGAAGTAAATTTTGATTATACAATCATACATGGATGATCAAGATTAAAAGTTATTTAAATGTCATGTGACCACTTAAAAAAGTCACATGCATTTATGTTTTAATTTTGATCATTCATGTAAGATCTAATATTCAACATTCACTCTTCTCACTAGATACGCTCCTTATATATAGATATATATATATATATATATATATATTATGTTTGGACTATAGCTCGTGCATCTTAAACTGGGATTTGGAGTGTGCAAATCGAATTTTATTCATAAACAAATGTTTAAAAAATGATTAAGTGATGTTTGTGTAAGAATTTATTAATATGCCATATATGATCATACAACATGAATTAAGTAAGTTGCATACTTGTTTTGGGCACGATTAGGTTGAAAGGTCACCTTAGAAGGCTAGGTCTTCCTCTTCAGTTTTGAAGTTGAGATGCGGGTCTCAATGGAAAAGCACTTGCGATTAGGAGTGAAGATGAGACCTAGCTTATATTTATAATGATATCAACCCTCGTTAGCCCTCCCATCACAAATCACTAAAGAACGGACTCATACTAATAGCCGTCTGACACATTAGCTCAATAAGGTGTAATAGGCCTAAAATAAATAGATCATTCTTGGCCTATTCCTTCACCTATATGGATCGACCATTAACTTATTTTAATAAAACCCAAAGCATCAATTAGTGGCAACCCATAATAAAAAATATTATTACATTCTCCCACTTGGACAATAATATTTGAAGGATATTTTCTTAAAAATCATTTTGTTTTGAAAACGACTCTCAGGTTAACAACTAATTTTCACAATGTGACCATGATTTTAAAAAACAATGATCCATGGGATAACACCCTCAAATTGGCCCAGCCTATACAACTGACAATGCTGAATCATTGTGGCAATTATACCCCTTATTGATGTAAGACCTTCTATGATCACAAGTATTACCAATAACATAAACCAATTCCTGATATGGTAGTGTAGCATGAAAATAACATCAAACCTATGATCCAATAGTGCTATTTTCAATGTTGGTCCTCCAATGATTTCTCTTTAACACATTCGCTCTCTTGAGCATGAGAAATCATTGCCATGCTCATCATGAGCAAGAAAAACTTATGTGCTTCAGCATGCATGAATAACTGGTATGCTCAATAGAGCAAGCACAACTAGCATGCATAGCCGAGCAAGAAAACTGGCATGCTCCAGCAAGCATGAATAACCAACATGCTCAATAGAGCAAGAAAAACTAGCATACTCCAACAAGCATGAATAATTGACATGCTACTCTAAGCATGAATAATTGGCTTGCTTCATCAAGCAAGAAAACAAACATGCTCTTTTTCAAGCATGAAAAATCACTATCTGACATAAAATCATATACCAGTATATTTCATAAGGTACACAGTATAAAAATATCAGTCATATGTGCATATAATAATAATCACCAAGTATACCAAATAGGGAAAGCAAATGCACAATATAAAATAATCAATATGTAAATAGATCATAATATCTATCAAGCCCCAAAACAAAAGGTCTAAAAAAGAAAACAAGTGCAGTAAATAAATATAAAACACTCCCACTAATGAAGTACATAAAAAGAGCTTGACACTCCCATAACTTCAATGTGTCCTTTGGGAATTAAGGGTCTAAGTCCCTTTGTTAATGGATCTGCTAGAATCGACTCTATGTTTATGTGCTCAACAACTATGTCTTTTTTCTTCACAAAGTCTCTAACTGTCAAGTATTTCTCCTCCAAATGCTTGCACCCACTAGAAGGTTTATTCTTCCTTTTGAAATATAGAAATGCACTATTATTACAATAAACCTTTAGTGGTCTAGAGATAGAAATAACAACCTGAAGACCCGAGATAAAAGTCTTAAGCCATATGATCTGAAAAGAAACACCAAAACAAGTATTGAACGAAGCTTACATAGTTGAAGAAATAGTCATGGTCTGTTTAATACTTTTCTAGGATATGGCACATCAACTAGCAAAAAGATGTAACATAAAGTGGATTTGAAGTCATTGGAGCACCTTCCAAAATTAGAATCTGTATATCCAACCACTTCTAAATTATCTACCCTCCTATATACAAGCATGTAGGCCTTTGCTTTCTGCAAATATCTCTTCACTTTCTTGGCAATAACCCAATGATCAAACCTCGAATTAGAGAGATATCTTTAAGAACACTGATAGAAAATGTCAAGTCAGGTCTAATGCAAACCTAAATATTTATCAAACTCCCTGCAAAGCTCACATGTAGCATTTGCTAAAGTTGTCCCAGGCTTGCAATCTTTCATATTGGATCCTTTAAGGACTCTTTCGATGTAGAATTTCTATGATAGACTTAACAAACCATGAGTCCTATCCCTATTAATTTCAATACCCAAGGCAAATGATGTCTCCCCAAGATAATGAAATATCATCAATGTAAAGAACCAAAACAATGAACTTGCTTCCACTGACCTTGAGGCATATGCAATGATATACTTTATTCTCCACCAAGTCTAGGTTGCCTATTACTTGATTAAATTCAAACACAACTAGCGAGAAGCTTGTTTCAACCCTTAGATAGACATTTTCAACTTGCATATTAGATGCTCTCTCCTGCTCTCCTCAAAACCCTTAGGTTGTTTCTATAATATCCCAAAAATATATAAATAGAATAATAAAAATATCTATGTAAAATAATTAAATTTTTTTATGAAATAAACCTCCAAAGAAAATTTTATTCAACTAATTAGCTATTTATTCGAATAAGGTTCATGTTAAATGGCTAATGTTAATATTTGAAAGCCAGACTTTTATTCGAATTATTCGAATGAAACTTTTTCAGAAGAATAAAATGAAGTAGTGTTATTCGAATAACCATTTGGTTATTCGAATAACAGGCACTAAAATGCTAAAATTTGATATTTTAAATGTAAATAATTATGTTTCCATTTTATTCTCTTTTTAATTTCATTAATGGAGTAATTTATTATTAATTCAGTTATTCTTAATGTCTCTATTATTGTCTCTATTATTACTTTAATTCATACATATGATATTTTTACTTAATGATTTATTTGCTTGATTTCATATATGATTGATTTTATGAAAATAATTATATGAGGAATTATATGATGAATATTTTGATGCAAATGTTGCCCCATAGATAAAAATGAATCAATGTGCAAAGAGATTATTATTGCGGCCGTGATGAGAGGATCAAGGGACGCCTTGGTCAAATTATTGTGACCATGATGAGAGGATTAAAGGATGTCTTAATCATTTTTAAAGATTGTAGTCATGATGAGAGGATCGGGGGATGCCCTAAACAAATTATTGTGGTTATGATGAGAGCATTGGGAGACGTCCTGATGAAGAGAAAGATGCACATTTGATAAAGAGTATTGAAATGAGATGACAAAATGATGATAAAAAGAATATTTTTGTGAAATGTATGCGTAGTTACTTATTATGCTAATTATCTCTCATATAATTTAATTACTATTTTATTAGTTGGACTTTTAGTTATAACTTTAGAAATAAAGAATAGTAAAGAATAGATAGTAAATTTATATTATATGTTTTTGCATTTTCTTACTGAGATTTTTTTTTCTCTTTTTTGTGGTATAATGTTTCAGAGAATGTCGATCGTTAGAGTTTTGGTTGATTTCAAGGTTGAGCAAGTTTATATGCCAAATTTAGGAGACTATGTGTTTTCTGTGACTTTGGGAGACTTGTTCGTGATCATACTACTTTTTGATGAGTAGTTAAAAAAAGTATTTTTATAAATATGTAAAAATGTTAAAAAGTTGTAGTAGCACCTTGAAGGCTTTCGTAAAGCCTAATTTTGTTAAACTGGTGCCTAACTAAAAGATTGTTATGCATGTGTAAACCTAACTTTTGAAGGGATTTAATCCCTTAATGTAAAATATCTTATGAACTAATGAGAAATGCAATAGTTTGTTATATAACTTGATATTCTAATTTGAAATTTTAAATTATTTTTAGATAAAACATAATAATAATAATAATAATAATAATAATAATAATAATAATAATAATAATAATAATAATAATAATTAAAAGTAGGATGTTACAATTTCACCATGGAAGTAAGCAATTTTCACATCCATCTAATGAAGTACTAGAACCAAGTGTACTACTAGGGCCATAATAATTCTAAACTTATCCTTGAAGGAAACTAGAGATAAAGCCTGAATGTGATCGATCCTTTCTCTTTGTGTGAACACTTAGCCACCAATCTAGCCTTGAAATGCTTTATTTTTCTTTTAGAGTCTTTCTTTGTCTTGTAAACCCATTTGTAGCAAATAACTTTACACCTTTTAGGAAGTTTAACATGCTCGCACACTCACTTTTAGCCATGAATTACATTTATTCTTTTATTGTATCTATCCACATGTTAGATTAGAACTAGTTATTGTAACACCTTTGATAACATGATAGAATTGTATATAGTTATAGAGGTAGTCTAATACTTGCTTGACATGTCTGCGAAGTTTTGTGACAAATTGAGTTAGTTTAGGCACTTAGCTACAATACAGAATGTGGAAAGTAGCTTAAAATGACTCAAATAGTGGCATAAGTTGCTTAGTTAAGGGAAACTATATGAATAATTTGTTTCTAAGTCACAAATAAGCTAAGTATGATGTAGTTAAAGTTTGAAGATAAACTAAGTTAGAGCATGTTTGGTAGAACTTTGATTAGCTTTTTTCAGCTTTTTTTTTTGAAAAAAACTGTCTCAACAGTGTTATAACATGTTTAGCAAAATTAACTTCAACTTTTACCCGAAATTCAATGCAGTATAAAAGCTTTTTTTTTATAATGCTGAAGATTGAAGCTTAAAATTCCAACTTATAGATTATTCCTTACATTTTGAGATGTAAATACCATTTTGTCCTCAATCAAATAATTTTTTTAATCATTCTATACTTATTTTGGTATTTTAATGCATAAAAGTGATTCTTTTTTTATACTATCCAAACGAAAAAGATTAGCTTAAAATCATTTTTTAGCTAATATATCCAAATATAAAACTGATTCAATTATAATCGATTATAACAAAAAGCTTTTATACAATAATTGATTATTGAAATAATCAAGTTTTCACAGCTATTCCAAACATACACTTAGTTTGGTATTTTTAAACACATCAAGTGAGTGTTTTAATACTAGATTGACTTAGTAGATACATGGAAGTTTAGGTAAATAATAAAACTAGGATTTAGATAAATCTTAGGTTTTATTCTAATACCTATGGAGGTTAAGAAACTTGATTTGGGAAAATTTAAGTGTTCTTAACAGATAAAAAGTTCCAACAAAATATTAGATTTTGCTAAGTTATCCACAGCTTTTTAAAAGCTATCAACCTTGACTTTTCTTTCTTATTTCTTACTCAATCCTCACTTTTCTCTATGGTTGGAGTAGCAACAGAAAAAAGGGAGAAAGAAGAGAAGAGAAAGAAGAAGGAAAGGAGAGAAGGAGGAAGGAAAAAGGAAAGACCAAAGTTTAGGAAGATCATCCATTCCATAAGAGGTAGGGGTGCTTGTCTTCATCTCATTCTTTCTCATTTGCATCTTGTTTCTTGGTTTGGTTTGATGAAGGATAATGGGCTTAATTGAGTTTAGTGATCCTAGTTGCTTGATTCTTGCTTCTATGGTTGAAGTGAGTTTCATTTTAGCTTGTTTGATGCATGGTTGTTTGGTGAGTTACAACATGATTAGAAGCCTTGAATGATGATAGAAATCATCTAGGAACTAATTTAGAAGTTTTAGGAATTGGTTGGAAACAAATTATGCAAAAATTGCATATTGAAGAATTTTCAGGGTAACCAGCGTTGGAGAGTGGGTGCTTGGGAGAGTGGGCACCCAAGCGCCCACAGACCAGAAGGTGTGCAGCAACAGGCTGCGCGCAGGGAGCTTGAGTGCTCGTAGATGAGCTCCTGAGCATCAGCTGAGCTGGGTGCTGAGGATGAGTGCCTGGGTGTAACATCCTTTAAATCATGTTAGACTTGTAAATAGTTACAGAGGTAACTTAATACTTGCTTAACATTCCTGTTTAATTTTGTGATAGTTTGAGTTAGTTTAGGCACTTTGCTGCAATCCGGAAGATGAAAAGTAGCTTAAAATAACTCAGATATTATCATAAATGGCTTAGCTAATGGAAATAAATGTGGATAATTTGTTTCTGTCACAAATGTGTAGATGGTAATATGGTTAAAATTTGAGAATAATCAGAGTTAGTTTGGTATTTTTAAGTATACCGTTGTGCATTTAATGTCAGATTGACTAGCAGCATATATAAAAATTTATGATAATGATGGAACAACTTTTTAAATAAATCTTAGTATTTTTTCTAAAATTGTTGGAAGTTGAAAAATTTGATTTGGAAAAATCGAAGTGTTCTTAGCAGATATAATTGATACTGCAAAATATCATAAGTGACTTAGGTCACTCACATTTCTACAGCCCTTATATTTGACTTTCTTGAGATATTTCTTCACTTTTTTACTTATTCTCTCTTTGTTCTCTCACGGTCTAGCAGCTCCAGCAGAAGAGGAAGAAAGAAAGCAAAGGAAGAAAGGGAAAACAAAGGAAGAAGAAGAGAGAAAAAAGAAGGAATCAAAGGGGAAAGGCAAGTTTGTGATCTTTAAGCCATCATCATCAAAGTTTTGAGGTAGGGGATTTGTTTTTTACTTCTTTTCTCCATTTTCACCATTGATGCATATATGATGCATAATAGGTCAAATTTGGTTTTAGAGGTGTTTGGACTATTATTCTTACTTGAATGTGTTTCAATGATTGTTTATAACTTGTTCATAGTATGACTTTGAGTTAGAAACTTAGAACTCCACATTTGGATTTTTGTTGCATAAAGTGGGAAATAGGTTTTCGAACGAGTGATTTTGTTCTTGAATCCAAAGTTAGTGATTTTAGTTAGTGGTTTATGATTCCTATGTGTTTGTGAATTGGTTAGGGACTTAAAATCACCTAGAAACTGATTTAGAGTGGCTGAATCTCGTGAGATGCTCCAATGGAATAGTGTCTGACCCTATTTTCTACAGAATTCTGCAGAAAGCCACTCGCGCCACAGCATGATTGAGAACCATGTAACATCCTAGTACTAATATCCCAATGTACATAGTGTACAAGGAGATGCTTAGGATTACAACGTCACTACATGTATAAAAACCTAATCATATACCCATAGTGTTCATTGGAAATATCATAGAGAGCCATATGAAATGTGAAAAAGATACTCATCATAACAAAATGCATATATGTATGTATGTATATATATATATACATACATGCACACACACACACACACACACACACACATATTAGCCTTAGCAAAGTCTTGAAGTGTTACATAATTCTTTACATTACAAAAGAAGTACTAACAAATACAATAGTTGTAACACAACTACTAAGACTAGAACTAATCTAATCTTTAGCTTCATTTTTCTTCTTGTTCTTAGAAGAACTTTCACCTGAAATTACAAGGTAACACAACGGGCTGAGAATCAACAATTCTCAGTATGAGTAAACCAAAACCAGTCATACATAACATAATAAACATCATCTTAAAACATGCTACTAATAAGATATGTTTACATTATCTACTAGGTCTAACTTTAAAAACTAGATAAACCAAGCTAAACATATATTCATTCACACATATATACTTAGTTCATTTAAGATCCAAGCATATTCTACTAGGAACTTTGGCGTCTTATGTTTACCCTTTGTAGAGAGGTGAATCTGTAACCTCATACTGCATGTAACCCTAACACTTAGTCAAGAATAACTTGTCTCCTTAGGAACTCCTGATTCCGTTCCTTTTGGCCAAATGACATTATGTCATATAATGTCAAATTCTTAGGCAAACACTACTAATCCATCCTAGTTCATTTGCATCTAATACACCACCTCATCACTCATTACATCTTAACTGATATAAACACTACATAAAGTGGCCTAAGGTGCTAGATACCTACCTAAGGCAAACCATTTATCTTGGATGCTCAAAGGCCTAAGCTTTCCAATACATGCTAGGAGATAATTTCCCTCTTGAAAATATCTTTATTTATGCCTTAACACATTTTAGGAAACATATATAAATGATCCTAACTATCCAAGAACCTGAAAACATTAAAAATGACATTTTTGGAGTTTTAGGGCCTCTCGTCGCGACACAAACCTGGGCATGCCGTGGAGCCCAACTCTCGAGTTCTATGCTGATGCACTGCACGTTGCGGCACAACGTCTTCACAGTATGACACCTGTAACAAAAACAGCCTCATGCCTCGACGTGAGCTCCTCACACTATGGCGCGCTTAGCAAAAACTAGGTTCTGCAGAATTCTACAGAATCGCGATACTATTCCACTAGTTCTTTTCTTGGATTTTGGCCATTCTAAATAGTTTCTAGGTGATCCTAAGTCCCTAATCAGAAACATAGGAATCATCAATCACTAACTTAAATCGCTTAATTTGGATTCTTGCACCAAAATCACATACTTGACCTAAAACCCCATGTTTGTGTATCAAAGGTCTAAATGAGATGTTCTAAGTTTCTAACTTCAACTTATGCTATGAAAAAGTCATAAACAACCAAAGAAACACAATCATGCAAGCAAAACACATCAAATACTTCTAGAACTCATTTTGACCTATTATGCACCAATAGTGCACCTATGGTAAAAATGGAGAAAAGAAGTGAAGATGAGCATAAAACCCCTACCTTGGCAGCTGGATTGAAGCTTCAATCTTGGTTGATCTCAAACCTTGGCTTTGCCTTTAGCCTTCCTTTTTTTCTCCTCCTCTTCATTCTCCTTTCTTTCCTCTTCTTTCCCTTGATCTAGCACATTTTCTATTTCTATTTTTGGGGCAAAAAGAGGCCGTGAGTGAGGCTTATAAAGGAGAAACAAAAGACTCTTAAGGCCTTTAGGCCATAACTGATAAATCCTGATCTGCTAAAAATATATAGATTTAGCTAAGTTAAGATTTCTAACTTCCAACAACTTTAAAATAAAATACTAAGATTCATATAAAAAGTTGTTTCACTGTTTTCTGATATTTTCATATCTGCTATTAGTCAATCCGGCTTTAAATGCATAACCAATATGTCTAAAAATGCAAAACCAACTCAGTTAATCTTGAAACTTTAACTGCATCTTGTTTCATACATTTATGACCTAGAAATAAATTATCCATATTTATTTGCCTCATCTAAGCTATTTATGCTATTTTTTGATTCATTTTAAGCTACTTTACACATTCTAGGTTATAATAAAATACCTAAACTGACTCAGTTTATCACAGAATTAAACAGGCATGTTATGCAAGTCATATACTACCTTTTGTACACATATACACGTCCAATATGTCATTATTACATTTCTCTTCTCTTTGTTAAAATTTTGATCCCAAAATTGCTTACCTGCTAAGAACAGCTTTGGAAAGTCCTGTTGCATGTGAGACTCTAGCTCCCAAGTAGCCTCCTCGAAGTCATTGTTAGCCTATAAAACCTTCACCAGAGGAGTCTTCTTACCTCTAAGATCTTTGACCCCTCTGTCCACGATCCTTATCGGATGTACATCATAAGACAAATCATCTCTTAACTGTACAGATTCATGTTCGATGATATGCAAATGATCTGGATTATACTTTCTCAACTGAGACACATGAAAAACATCATGAATGTTAGACAAACTGGGAGGAAGAGCTATCTAGTAAGCTACGGGTCTAACTCTCTTTAGAAATTGATAGGGACCAAGAAAATGAGAATTTAACTTTCGAGTTTTCAATGCTCTACTAATCCCTGTTGTAGGAATAACTCTTAAGAATACATGATCTCCCTCATCAAACTCAAGAGGTCTCCTTCTCTTGTCAGCATAGCTCTTTTACTGACTCTGAGTAGTAACCAACCTATCCTTAATCATCTTGATTTGTTCTGTGGTCTACTAGACCAACTCTAGACCTAGGATGGTTCTCTCACATACTTCATACCAATATAGAGGTAATCTACACTTCCTTCCATCCAAAGCCTCATAGGGTGTCATACCTATACTAGAATGGTAGCTATTGTTATAGGTAAACTCTACTAAAGGTAAGAACTCATCCTAACTACCCTGTTGTTCTAAAACACATGCTCTAAGCATATCCTCAAGGGTTTGGATAGTCCTTTCTTTTTGCCCATCTGTCTGCAGCTGATAAGCTATACTAAGGCTTAACTTATTTTCGAATGCTTCTTGCAAGGCTCCCCAAAATCTAAATATGAATCTAGGATCCCTATCTGAAATTATGCTTACGGGAACTCCGTGCAATCTAACTATCTCCTTTAGATATAGCTGAGCTAATTTCTCTAGAGGATAACTAGCTCTCATTGGCAAAAGGAGGCA
Source organism: Ormosia semicastrata (assembly GCA_029884595.1). Classification (NCBI taxonomy): domain Eukaryota; kingdom Viridiplantae; phylum Streptophyta; class Magnoliopsida; order Fabales; family Fabaceae; genus Ormosia; species Ormosia semicastrata. Next base: position 65,690,532 of record JAQQTO010000061.1, on the reverse strand, counting down.
GATTTGGTTAATCTATCACCCAAACTACATCATATCCTGACTGAACCTTGGATAGACCCATTACAAAGTCCATAGAAATCTTATCCCATTTCCACTCTAGGATTCCTAAAAACTGTAAAGGTCTTACAGGTTTCTGGTGTTCAATCTTCACATTTTGACAAAAACACCTTGAGACATATTCTGTTATGTCCCTTTACATTCAATACCACCAAAACAATTTCCTTAAATCTTGATACATCTTAGTGGTTTTGGGGTGGATGGTATACTTACTCTTGTGAGTTTTTTCTAGAATCCTCTCTTTGATCTTTGACTCTCTTGGAACACAAAGTTTGTTTCTAAATTTTATCATTCCATCATCAGTCATATCAAAATCCTTTTGGGTTCCTAAAATGATCTGCTCACTAATGTCCATTAAAGCTTCATCCTTCTTTTGAGCTTCTAAATTTTGAATCCTTAAGTGATTTACTATGTCCACTCTACTCACAAAGAGATTATGTGGCATCATAGTCATCACTAGACTCAAATATCTAAAACTCCCGAGAAGCTCACTCTATTGGATCATCATTTGGGACACATGTAGGGATTTCCTACTTAGTGCATCAGCCACTACTTTGGCTTTACCTAGATGATACTTTAACTCAAAGTCATAATCCTTTAAGAATTTCTTCTATCTTCTTTGCCTTATGTTCAATTCCTTTTGATCAAACAAGTACCTTAAATTCTTATGATCGCTGAACACCTCAAACTAGACTCCATAGAGATAATGCCTCCAAATCTTTATGGTAAACACTACAACTGCTAACTCCAAATCATGCGTAGGGTAGTTTTCCTCATGTGACCTTAACTGCCTTGATGCATAGGCAACTACTCCCCTATTTTGCATTAGAACACACCCCAATCCTGTCTTTGAAGCATCACAATATACTTTAAAGTTCTCATAGGGATTCAGAATCACCAACACTGATGTAGTAGTTAACCTCTTCTTTAGCTCTTAGAAACTATTCTCACAGTCCTGAGTCCACTCAAAAGTACTACCCTTCCTAGTCAACCTAGTCAAAGAAAGCGCTAATTGAGAAAAATCCTTGATGATCCTTCTATAATACCCAGGAAGGCCTATAAAAGCTCCTGATCTCAGTCATAATGGTGGGTCTCTACCACTGCAACACTGCTTCTACTTTGCTAAGGTTCACTAAGATTTCTCCTTTAGAAATAACATGGCTTAAAAACTAAACTTCCGTTAGCCAAAATTCACACTTGGATAATTTGAAAAATAGTTTCTTTTCTGTAAGGATGTCCAAAACTATCCTTACATGTTGCTCATGTTCATCCTGTTAGTCATGGCAACTATTACCCAAGAGGGGGGGTGAATTGGGTATTAAAAATTTTGGCAAAACTTCTTTTAATTAAAATACAAATATTAAAACTAATTAAATAAAAGTACAGAAGGAATGAGATAAAAGAAAAGCTTTAACAACAGCAAATGAATAAGTGTGCAATAATATAAAATTACGTAAAATAAAGATTGCATAAAATAAAGAGATAAAGAGAAGAAGAGCAAGCACGATATTTATCCTAGTTCGACCACCAACCACTTGTGGTCTACGTCCAGTCCCCGAAACACAGTTCGAGATTTTTCACTATATGTACAAGCTTCAATAGGTGCTTGCAACCGTTACATAAAAGAGCACTTTTCACACACAGGGAAACTCTACCCTTGTGCTAAAGTCTCAGCCTGAAAGAATACCTCACCCTTATACAAACCTTAGAGGGATACCTCACCCCCTTTACAGACCTTGAAGGATACCTCACCCTCAATATAGAAGAATAGAAATGTAGATGAAGAGAAACTCTCACTCAGAGCAAATAATATAATTTGAAGTGCTAAGAGGCTCTCAAGGATATCTCAAAGTTTTAGCAAAAGGAGCACAGAAAATAGACGTAAATGATAAATCACATTTTTCAAAGCAACAGATAGATGGGCACTGAACAGAAGAGACCCACGGTCTCTATTTATAGAGTTAGAAAGAAAATAGCCGTTGGGTGTAATTAAAACCATAATTATTACGAGAATATGACCGTTTGTTTCCATATCAGTATTCATAAAAGACGTGTTTATTCGAATACCATAAATCAATATTCAAATACCACTATTTATAAACCATCGTGAAAAGTAAATTAATATGAGTTATTCGAATACCAACATGAGTATTCGAATGCCATTGATCCAATTCTCATAAAAAACAATTCAGAAGCCAGTTATTCGAATACCATAATGAGGTATTCGAATACCTCTATTTTAAACGCATTCTGGAATGCTTTTTAGGCTGTGGTATTTGAATACCACATCCTGTATTCGAATGCCCCTTTAAAAAACTCATTCAGGAACGTTTTCTGGGCTGTGGTATCTGAATACCACATGCTGTATTCGAATACACCTTACTGATTTTGAAAACTGAATTCAAATGATCATAACTTCTTCATTTCTTATCCGTTTAAAGCAAATGACCAGTCATTGGAAAGATCTTTGAGTCTATTTTCAAATGAAAGAAATTTCAAGATAAAACTCAAAGTATTTTGAAAGATATGATCAAAAGAGTGACTAAAGGTCAGTTTTGCAAAACTCAAACTTTGCTATTTTTCATAGATTTGAACTATTACCAAAACTAGCTTTTCAAAACTTGTTTGTTGGACATTTTAACATAGGAAAATCATTTGTAAAGATTTGAAAAACATATTTGAGATATCCATAAGGCTTCTTACATAAAGACCCTAAGTCCTAAAAGCTATACCGTTTAAACTTCCTTTGGACTTGGTCTTTGACATGACTTTGATGTTATCAATACCTTCATGACATAGGCATTCACATTCTCCTTGTGTTGAGCTTAATAGAGATCTTTTGCTTTTTTGTTGCAATGCTCACTCTTGGTACTTGGACTATCCTACAAAGTATTGCTCACTTAAACAAGCATAGGTAGTCCAAAATTATAGTTCAATATCTTCATATGCTTGATTCATAAATGTATAACTCTAGTTAGTTTAACATGCATATAAAACTTTTATATACACATCCAAAAAAGATATTTATCAATTACTAATGGATATACTCTATATAGGATGCAACAAGGAACATAAGCAAAGTATTCTTTTTGTCTTGTATTTGTCATCATCAAAACTTAACATATAAAACTATTTGGGGCAAACTTATATCCATAATCTCCCCCTTTTTGATGATGACAAATCACCAAAGAAAAATATGTTGATGAGCAATATTCAAGAATAGATATTCATGTGAGCATATCAAACAATAAGCATATCAAGCATATATTTTTCTTTCTAATTTTCACTCCCCCTATTTGACATCAACAAAAAGGCGTAGAAAGAAAAGATTTTCTCCCTCTTAGAGATTCTACATATGAGTCAAGAATAGAGAGATGATATAGAGGATTATTCATGCAATGCTTGTCATATTTTTGGTATATCAACATTTAGCATATGATAGCAATGAAACACTTTATGTAATCAAACAAAAATATAAGACAAGAGATATAAACAACTCAAGAGCTAGGCTCCCCCTCAAAATATGCATATAATAGATAAAGGAAATATGTATGCGAAGACCATGTAAGCACGTCACCTTAAAGAAAAGTAGGCAAAAGATTTTTATTTTTAATCCATCAATCAAAAAACATTTTAAAAACTTTTCCCATTTTCAAAAAGAATTTTACAAGAGCACATTATATTTTTAAAAGCATTTTAGAAAGGTAAAAATGTTTTTATATAAAAAGCCATATATTCCTTGGAAAGCATCTAGTCATTTAAGATTAATTTATCAACAAGTATCATACAATTTATATCATATACCATAAAAACTAAGGGATAGAGATACTTATTGAGTCAGATAAAAAGTGATGATCTTTCTTTATTAGTCCTTTAACTTTGAGCTTTCTTTCTTTGAATTCTCCATTCCATTGCACTAGAAGAAAATCTTATTTATCTTCCTCTTCATTTGAATTTCATTCAACTTTTCTCATTTATCCACATATGCTTGTATGTACAAAATCTGATGGCTATATTTGAAATACATAAAGAGACTTGCAAAGCTAACTTTAAAAGTCCTCTAAAGTATAGGTTAGCATCAAATAACATGTAAGCCCATTTATAAGCATAATTTTGATTGATATATAATTTAAAGCATGTATCACATTATCAACCATGCAATGTAAGCTCTAACAAGAATGCATGAAGCACATATGCACTTGAATCCAAAAAAGTTTAAGCATTTTAAGGCATGACTCAAGTTTAGCAAAAAGTATATGATCATCATCAAAACTTATTTAGGAATTTTTTGGTAAATAATTATCATGTAAGGTATGTAAAGGTATAACACAACTCTCTACTTCTCCAAATAGCATATGATATCAAATTTAAAGTATAAAAAAAAAGGATTGATATCACCAAAAGTGTACTCTTTGAGTTTTTGTAGGTAACTCCAACTTCCACCAACTTCCAAGCTTCAAGTTTAAATGAGGGAATAGAAATTCTTTGCACCTCTTTAAAAGTCGAGTCCTTTTGACTTCACTATCCTCAAGTTAAATGAACTTATTCCATTTAAATGCTTGCTTGAGGTAGTTGACACCCTACAAAATAATTCAAAGTACTTTCTTTGGTATCCATCAATTTTGGATCCATAAAGGTTAGTCATTATGCCAAGTTCATAAGCAAATAAGCATTCAAAATAATAAAATAACAAATGAGTTCATAAGGGCAAAACATATTTCATTTCATTAATCAAATTAGCCAAGTACATATATTCATCAAAAGAATAGTCAATTACATTTGGTTAAACATTTGTATTTTTCATACATATCATTAAGTGCATATTTTTAGATAATACAAACAAAGAATTTAGCATATATTGATTATTAATGCTATGCAACATATACAACAACAAATGTAGCAGAACTTTTCAAATAAAGCAGGGCAAGAATATCAGCAGCAGCAGCAGCAAGGAAAGCCCAAAAGACGCACCCTTCTGACAGAAGGTATTCGAATACCTCACCAGGTATTCGAATAGATGGCCAAATTTGGCTTGGCTGCCAAACGATGGTATTCGAATGCTTATTGCAGTATTCGAATATTCACAGAAAAGAAGAGAAGGCCAGAGGAGCAAGTATTCGAATATCTCATACTGGTATTCGAATACTCCAGAGAAGCTGAACGAAAACTGCAAAAGATCAGCCTCAGGGTATTCGAATAACCCTGATGGTATTCGAATACACCAGTTTTTAGAAAAGTTGTATTGAAGTAAGGTATTCGAATAACCATGATGGTATTCGAATAGTCTTATCAGAAAAACATAAGTTTGCACGTATAACAGCAATGGTATTCGAATATCATATGGAGGTATTCGAATAACTAAACAAGAAAACACATATCTATGTCCAGAAAAAAGCATTTTTGAGAGACGAAAGCATACCTTTTGATGGAGTATCTGCAAAAATGATTTCGGGATAACTCCGACGCTCAAGTCAGTAATAATTCAAGAAGGATGAAATCATAATTAAGCAATAAATTCAAATGTTATATGTATGATTGATCAAAAACTCAAGCTCAAGGATATTCTCATTAGACATGTCATTTTAAGCATAGAGCATACTTTATCTAGCATATTAATATGCAGAAGAATTTTTAAATAATAATTGCAAAGATTAAAAACAACCATGCAATATAGCACTCATTTTAACATGCATTCATGACAATTAAACCAGATACTTGATTCTTACAAAAACATTTTGAAACAACCAAGGATTATGTTAGAAAGGGATAAAACAAGATAAAACCATCTAACACAAATACTTATTTTAAGTCATGATTAAACAAGAACTCATGCTCAAGGATATTATCATCAATCATGTCATTTCAAACAAGGAGCATACTTTATCTAGCATATTAATATGTAAAAATATTTTCAGGACATAAAGCTAGAAAAGCATAATTCAAGTTTTCACTTATCTAAGAATTGCAAGTCCAAGCTTCATGAAGACAGGGAAAAGAGCTTGGAATTATTTATGATATTTGTATTTGGAGCAACCACTTTCAAGATGCCAAAGTCCCTTCTTAGCCTTCAAGCACACCTACAACACACTTCAATTTTTGACTTTTGGTACCCAAATTTTCTTGGGTCCTTGTGTGTTAGTTTTTGAATATTAATCTATTATGCTCTCATAAAGATTAATTTTTTCATAACATGTAAATTGAGCACAATAAATTAAATAATTAAATACCATTAAGCACATAGTTGATAGCATGCTTACTTTCATGATATGTAGACAATTTTAAAGCATATAAAGCATACATAGGCATTATAGACTCTTATTTACCAAGATATATAACAAATTAATGAGCAATGATATAAAAAGAATGAACATAATCATGTGTTAAACATAATATTCAAATTTTATCAAGTACACATGATTCTATTAATCACTTAAGGCTTACAAGGAATATACCTCAAATTTATTGACTTTGTATGTGAGTGTGCATAAGAGGTAAAATCTTTTGATACCTTGGCCTTGGTAATCAAGGAAATACTTTTTCTTATCCATTACTTCTCTTTTGGAGTCTTGAACTTTGCAAGTTCTACATTTTATACTTGAGAAGCTTTGGTTGAAGCCATCTTCCTTCTTTGACCAAAGTTTCTACCATTAGGCTTTGGAAGCATTCTCCTTGATAATTCCTCTTTCTTTTGACCAATTTGTCCATCCTTTTGAGAAATATTCTGCATAATTGAGACATTAGGAGGACACTTTGGTACCCACTTCATTTTGGGTCCTTGAATATTAGTATTAGGGCCTTTAGGATTTTTAGGAACCCATACCATACAATTTCTCATATAAAGATTTCTTCTATAATTGCATAAATGAGAAATATGTCCTAGATGACCACAAAAATTACAAATAATTGAATTTAATGATGGCTTAATCATTTGAATATCATTTTTGAAAAACTTAAGCATTTTATTGTTATTATATTCTAAATTAATTTTGTCATAAGCCTTGCTTGAATTTTCACATGTAATAACATTAATTTTATTCTTATTAACAAGCATAGAATTTAAGCAATTACAATCATTAGCTTTGACAAATTCAGAATATAAGTCCTCAACTTGATTTTCTAAATTAATGCACTTTTCACAAGAAGATGAGGTTTCATATTTCAAAGGCATTTCCTTATTAAGAAATGCATATTCATTTTTTAAAGTCTCAATTTCATTTTCAATAGAGGAAATATTTTTCAAATAAGATAAGTTTTTCTTTTCTAAATTCAACAAACCATCATATAATTCATTATATGCATATTGTAACTCATCGTAGGAAGGACTATAATATAGTTTAGAATTATTTACCTCAAAGTCCTTTTTAGCCATATAGGAAGTAGTTTTAATTTCTAGGGTACTTGCTTCTTTAAGAGAATCACATTCTTCCTCATCAATTTTGTTTTGCTTTGCCTCTTCTTCAAATTGAGTATCATTGTCACCAAGTGGCATTTGGCTCCCTTTAATAGTTTGAGTATCTCTTTCAGGATATTTTTCATGACAAGCTTCCTTCAATGGCGTTTGCTCTTCTTGCTTTCTATATACAACTTTATACACAAAATCATTGTTAGCAAGATAAATGGCATTAAGAACATCCCATATATCTTTAGCACTAGAGCAATTTTTAATTGTAGTATAAGCATCATCATTCAAACTACTTCTCAAAATTTGTATAGCTCTAATGTTTAAAGAAAAATATTTCTTGTCATAGGCATTCCAACTTTGTTTTGGTTTGCAAATAAATCCATTTAACACAACATCCCACAAATCCAAATCAACAGATTGCATATAAAACTCTATTCTAGTTTTCCAATAAACAAAATGCACACCATCAAAGAATGGTGGTTTATCAATTTCAAAACCTTCCATTTTGAAAAACTTTCAAGGTTGCCAACAAGTAAGGATCTTTAACTCTAAGCGGTTAAACTTTCACCAGAGCACGAAGCTCTGATACCACTTGTTAGTCATGGCAACCATTACTCAAGAGGGGGGGTGAATTGGGTATTAAATTTTTTGGCAAAACCTCTTTTAATTAAAATACAAATATTAAAACTAATTAAATAAAAGCACAGAAGGAATAAGATAAAAGAAAAGCTCTCAAGGTAGTTGAGGACACATTGGGAATTGCCTAACTCACGGTTTGGTGCTAGCCGTAGTTAAAAATTGCTCTGAGAATATGGAGACATTTGCTATGATCAACGCCTTTAGCAATCACAAGGACCTGAAGTATCCATTCGATAAAAAGGGGCTGAACATGAGACAGGAAAGGTGATTAGAGTTTTTGAAGGAGTATGACGTCTAGTTTCAGTGTCGTCCTGTCTGGGTCACTAATAAACCCATTCCAAAATTCTTTGGACTATATCAAATTTCGTTTCGGGTTTGGTTCAATAGCTTGTCAACAGATTTTGTCATCCTTTCTTTCTAAATCTCCATGATATCTTCCATATGTCACGATCGCGAAAGTATGTCTTCGATCCAGCCACGTCATCAAACTAAACCCGGTGTAATTCAGAGAGAGTCTGATCTATGAGAAACTTCTCATGAAGATTGAGAATAGAAGAATAAAGCAACACAAAGATATAGAGATCACGTTGGTAAGGGTGATCTAAATAGACGTCACTAGAGACACAATCTGAGAGTAAGAAAATAAGATGAAGAAACACGTTAATGTTTGATCTATGGGATGACAATTTCGAGGACGAAATTTCTATTTGAAGGGGAGTATTGTAACATCCCGAAAATTAATAATTTCAGGATAAATGATCATTTTACAATATTTAGGATTTTCTGGAATTTTTCTGGTTTTTTCTGAAAAAGTGGAATATTTTAATATTATTTCTCATTTTGCGTGCACACTGGGCAGAGTTGGCAAAACGACTGTAACGCTCCCAAAGTTGGAAAATTTTATTACGAATAGTTATTTTCTAATATTTATGATTTATGTGAATTCTTTCAGAATTTTTCGGAAACGACGAATATTTTAATATATTCCTCGTTTTGCGTTTGTATTGAGCAGAGTCGGGGAAAACGATTGTAATACTTCAAAAATTTGAAAATAATAAGACGAATAGTCATTTTATAATATTTGTAATTTTTGAGAATTTTCTGAGATTTTTTCGAAAACGTCGAATATTTTAATATATTTCTCGTTTTACGTGCGATCGAGCGAGCCGAGAAACAAGATGTTTTCTCCGAGAACCTTGAACTATGGACTTGTCGACGGGGGATCTTACTAAACCCGAGGCTGGACACAGTTTACGAGGTTTCACATTTTTTTCAAGAAATTTAGCAGTCGGAATAATAAAATACTGTGTAAATTTCATCTGTCAGATAAATTAATACTGACTTCTGTCGACTGTAACTATTATCCATTGGATAATAGCATGCATTAGAAATCCTATCACATTATCCTAATGCAATCTACTTTATGTCTAATCCATTCACTTTAATTCAAATTTAATATTAAATAATCAAAGCTTCTTTGAGAAGCTTTGACCAAATAATGACCCAAATGCCCTTAGCTTCCCTTGGAAGCCATTTCTCCTCTCTCTCTTCTCTCTCTACACGGCTGGAAGCAGCCCTTGGGCAAGGGAAATTACTTCACTTCATTAATTCCATTTATCTCACAAATTCCATAATTAACCAAAAACACTTTCTCTCTCATTCTTTCTTCTTCCTTCTTCAACATTTTCTCTCCTTCTCTCCACCATTGCTACGGCCAAGCTCTCTTCCTCTCCCTCAACCATCACAAAAATTACATCTAAATACATTTTCTTAATCCCCTCCCCATTCTAAACACCTTTTCTTCTTGAAGTTTCTTGAAAATCCTCCATTTTCACCATTATCTCCAAGCTCCAACTTTGAACATTTTGGGTAAGTTTCAAGACCACTCTTCCTTTTCTCTTGTTTTTGTGGTTGTGATCTTCTTATTGGTCATCCATGGTTGATTTTTCAAGCCTTGGTATTGATTCTAACAAAGTCACAATTTTTTTAGGGTTTTTGGAGCTCAAATCCGAAAATTTCAAAGGAGATTTCTTGGTGTTTCTCTTGATTTCTCTCCATTTTCTTCTCATTTTCGTTTTCCTTGGTTGCTATGTGACCAAGGGCTTCTCTTTTTGAGCATTGATGAGTGATTTGAGTGATTTTGAACACTCTAGGGTTCTTGGAAGAGTGGAATCCGAAAATCACCAAATAAGGAATCTCAAGGAGTTCAAGCTTAAGGCTTTAGGTAAAGTTCTTCCAATTCACCTATCAATTTCGTTTTTCTTGGTTACCTATGTGACCAAGGATCATTCTTTTCAAGCTTTAGTTTGTAAATATGAGAATTTGACCACTTTATGGTTCTCTTGAAGGTGGAATCCGAAAATTACAAATCAAGGAACCAAGGAGTTGTTTTCTTGCATTGTCTCCTCTAGGTAAGAGGGAGACTACTCACTTCAACCACTTATGGTGGTGAGAAGACTTTGTATGTGTGTTGATGGAGAAATCCATCCTTGTGTGCTATTTGTATGCTTGCTTGAATTATAAATTGTGAATGAATTGGTATCCTTGAATTTGATTGATACTTGATTATGCTATTGAATTTGATTGATACTTGATTATGCTCTTGAATGTGTTTGATGTATTAATTGTGCTTGATTATGTTGGGGTTGCTAAATGGAAAATTTGGAGTTTCCTACCTTAACATGGTGCCACGGTTTTGATTAGAAATTAGGGGTGAATATTGGTTTGTTGTATATAATGGTTGTTGGATTGGATTACGTGATTGGAAATGGAAGAAAAATATTTGAGAACCTCTCTTGGAGTGCCACAGTTTTTGGGGTGGAATTTAGCTTATTGAAAATAAAATATATGGATTTATCCATAGATTGGAGCTAGTTGGTTCTTGAGTTTGAACCTAGGTCATGAACAACTAAGAGAGTGATTTTTGGGTTTGATTTCAAATTAAGAGGTTTAAGTTAGTGATTAATGTTTCCTAAGTGTTAATGAACTAGTTAGGAACTTAAAATCACATAGAAAATGATCTTGAATGATTGAAATTGAGAATTGTTTCAAAGGAACCATTTTCGGATTCTGCAGAATCCAGTGAGCAGTCAGCGATGTTTACTGCATAACTCGAGCTACCGATATCGGAATGACCTGATTTTAGAGCCATTTGAAAGATAAGACATAAGGCTTCATGTAGTAAAAATTTCAGAATTTTGGAGCAAGCCAATCAATACCAGTTTCTGTTTGAACCCACGGCAGATTCTGCAGAAAAAGGTATTCTGGCAGTCAGTAAACCAGATTGTATAATTTCTTGATCCGATGTCGTATGGACATGAAACTGGTGCCATTTGAAATCTAAGACATGAGGCTTCATGTGATAAAAATTTCAGAATTTTCCCACATGTAATATGTTCCCAGTTTCAATTTAAAGTTAGGTCAAGAAATTAGGGTTCTTGGTGAGTTAATTTAACAAGTGAATAACTTAAATAAATTAGAGGAATGACGTGTAGATGATGACTTGAATGGATTTAAGATTTGAGCCATTGTGAGGCCACAGCCTCTAAGGTATTTTTGAGTGTAAGTATGTAATTTTGATAAATTGGAATCATAAGGAATTAAGAAATTAGGAACCTATGTAATGAAATGGATAATTAATGAGTTGGAAGGATTTAATAAAATCAAGACTTCATAGATCTTAAAGGACTAAGAGTGAAAGCATCATAAAATTTAAGGTAATTTTAAGTGAGCGAAGAACATGAGAGTGTGAGGCCTAAGAGCTTAAATAAATTGCAAGTTTTGGGAAATTGAATAGCCTTGGAATGTTAAATTGATTTTAAGAATTGATTTTGAACATGAACCTTGAAAATGGAAACAAATACTAAGTTAGGATTCATAATGAACCTAATGACGCATCAATTGACTTGATCCTCGTATTCTGATGTTATGGGTCCATGTGAGTGACCATTTGTATATTAATGCTTATATTGGCCAATTGCGACATATTATGGAATTGTATGAAATTGTGAATCATACATATTAATGAATGAGATTGTGGTTATCCTTGAAATGTGCTATTGGCTTGATGTGGATCCGTGGATAGGATCAAACCTTATTGCTAAATGATATGACATGCATTTGAAGCATGATTGACCTAGTTGTCATGAGGAGCATGATTGAGTCATGCATTGCACAAAAAGAATGAGAACGTCCGTTGGACATTGTTAAGGCCGAGTTGCCTAGGAGTTGAACACACCTTAGTGCGGGTGCGAATAGACAAGTGTAGGTCTTCTGTTGACCTTGGGGGCATCGGGGTGCGGGTTGCTCGCAATGGACAGTTGGTAGCTCTTCTCGTATCTTGTGAGTTAGACCGATGCAACACACCGATGATCCGGACCGAGACACTGTCCCTATTCATGATCTAGCGTAGAATGTCTGTACAATGCCATGATGTGCACGTGGATAAATTGATGAGTTATAGCACTTTGGTCGCGGCAGCCAAGTTACAGACATGTCTCCTGATCTTTCTCTCCGACTGTTTATGTCTAGCTCCATGGAGTAGGAATTGTGGTGTCATAATGCATTGTGCATCGTTCATTGTCAGTCTCATAAACTGTTGAGCATGAACACCTGTAAATGTGAAGATAACTGTTGTACTTCTGTAAACGATTATCTTATTGTTGTGTTGATTCTGGAAATACTATTGTGATCTGTCTGCTATTGCTTATTGTTGTTTTACCTATACTATAAATATCACTGTTGTATTGATTATGATATTTTCTTAGAATTGAATTGCTTTTATTATAAATTTCACTATTTCTGTTGATGAATATATGAACTGTATTGCTTGGTGGGCGCTTTGCTTGTGGTCTTTGTTTTCTTACTGCCAATAATGGTAATGAAGGATGGGTGTCTCACCTCTTTCCTATATTTGTGCATTTCTGTTTTATATTTATATTTGATAAGAGATCGTGAGGAAGATAAAGAGAGACCAAACCTTGGTTGATTGGTTTGAGCATCTGGACTAGATTTCTTCGACTACGTAAGAGTGTAGCCGCGTGGAGGCATTGATGCCCGTCGTGTCAACTGGGACACTATGCATTATGTACATATGGGGTTACGGCTTTGTCTGCTGGTAGTGCCCATCCCTGGGTTACTACTTTCCCCCTTTTTGTATTTTATCTCTGCTGTATTTTATTGGACTCTGTAATTGTTATATTCTATGTCATTAGTGATTTGTGTAAACTGACTATAAAATATGTATATGAGGAATATGATTTTATTTCAATGGTTGTATTATGGGTTAAATATATTTATATTTCATTCGAGGCTTATATTTTCTACTTATGCAAGTTAGATAAAATATATATATAGACTCTTGAGTATTTAAATTATTGTTATCATATGACTGTGACACTCTTGGATTTAGTAATTGTGGTGTAATGACGATTATGCTCCGGTTGCTACATCAAGGGGTGTTACAATAAGGATGTCATCAATAAACACTGCCACAAACTTGTCTAGGTAAGGTCTAAAAACCCTATTCATGTAATCCATAAACATTGTTGGAACATTCGTCAACCTATAGGACATCATAAGATACTCATAATGCCCATACCTAACTCTAAAAGCGGTCTTAGGGATATCCTCTCCCTATACTCTAATTTGATGATACCCAGACCTTAGATTAATCTTGGAAAACACCGAATCCCCTCGTAATTGATCCATCAGATCATCTATTCTCAGCAACAAATACTTATTCTTGATGGTTACCTTGTTCAACTGTCTATAGTCAACACATAACCTCATGGTACCATATTTCTTCTTCACTAACAAAATTGGTGCTCCCCATGTAGAAACACTAGGCCTAATGAATTGCTTGTCCAATAACTCCTCTAATTATTTCTTGAGTTCTACTAACTCTAGAGGTGCCATCCTATAGGGTGCTATAGATATAGGTCCTGTGTCCGGCACTAAACTATAGTAAACTCTATTTCTATCTCTGGTGGCTACTCAGCTACGACACTTGGAAATACCTCAGGGTATTCTCTTACCACATGTATACTATCTAGGATCTATTCAACCTCTACCTCTGAAGAGAAAAGAAGAACATATCCTAGAGCTCCTTCTACCAAATAGTGATTGACCTGATTAGCATTGAGATAGGCAGACTCAGAAGAAACAACTCTAGTAGGAACATCAGATAGAAAAACTAGAGTCTTATTCGAATAGATTAAGACCACTTGATTGGACGACAACCAATCCATACCAAGATTGACATCTATGTCCACAACAGATAAGGTTTACAAAGAAAACTCTTTCCTCGATCTTTATATAACAGTCAAGACATACCTTTGAAGTTATGACTGGCTTACCGGTGGGTGTGGAAACAAATAGGTCATATGGTAACTCTGATATAGTCAAATCCAACATCCTTATACAATCATAAGAAATAAAGGAGTGGGATGCTTCTGAATCATACATGACATTCAAAATATGATTACAAATTATGCCTTTACCTTAGATGAGGTCAGAAGACTGGGCCACCTCTGTTTCGTCTAGAGTGTAAACTCGTCCCTTGGCTAGCTGCTTTGGGGTAAGCACATCTTCTTTCTTCAAAGGATAATCTTTTGAGAAATGTCCTGGCTGCTCACATGTGAAGCGCATGGACTGGCCTGCTAAGCACTTGCTTCTATGTGTCTTCTTACATTTAGGGCACCTTGTTACCTTAGAACCCGTCTTGTCTTTCCTTTGGGGTTACTTGCTTTAAAAGCACCCTGCTTGTTTTTGTCATCTTCACGTTTTCTGTTCTGAGGGTCCTGTGCCTTTTCCTCTAGTTGAGGCCTATGAACACTTGACTCCATAAGTCTGCACTTGTTGACTAGAGAAGGAAAATCTCTGATCTCCATAGGTCTCACCATACTCTTGATATCGCTTCCCAAGCTAGTTTCGAATTTCAAACATTGCCAATTCTTATCTGGATGATAACGAAAATGCGAAGAGAATTTTGACAACACCTCAAACTTAGCCACATACTGGTCCACGAACAAGCTTTCTTGTTCTAAATGCATAAACTCCACTTCCTTATCATCATGTAGAATTTGCGAAAAAAACTTCTCCAAAAAGGTTATCTTGAAAGCTTCCCATGACATTTGGGTTCCTATAGCTTCCATTACTCTCTTGGTACCTTTCCACCAATACTCTGCTTCTCCTTTTAACATATAGGAGGTAAAGGACACCTTTTGATCCTCTAAGCAAATCATCACATCAAAGATCTTTTCCATTTCACTGAGCCACTCCTCAGCCTTAGCGGGGTTGTACTCGCCTCTAAACGGTGGAGGTTCATCTGACGGAAAGATGTCAAGTCCTGGAAGTTCTAGTTCCTTTCGACTTAAACTTATGGCACTGGTTGCACAAGTGGTGGAGGTTACTGAGGTGGATTTACTTCCATCTTATCAAGCACCCTAGATGTTAGAGGTTACTAAGGTGGATTTACTTCCATCCTATCAAGCACCCTTGTCATAACATTGGCCATAGTCATAAAAGCTTCGGCCATATTTGGACTTTCTGAGGTCGAGTTCCTTGTTCCCCTAGCTCACCTAGGCAGTGCCATAGTTTTCTGTACACACAGAAATAACATATAATGAGCTGCAGTCTCAATTTCATGTAACCGTGCAACAGTAGATAACAATAAACGCCATTGACCAAAAGGTGTGCAGCAATAGGATTAGTGCTTGAGTGCCTGAGCGCTCATGCAACAGAAGGTGGGCAATTAGTGCCTGAGCGCTGGAGAGTAGGCGCCCAAGCACCCATTGACCAGAAGGTGTGCAGCAACAGGTACCGTGCAAGACGCTTGAGTGCCCATAGATGAGCACCAGCTGAGCGCCTGGCCGCTGAGGATGAGCGCCTGGGTGCAACATCCTCTAAAACATGTTAGACTTGTAAATAGTTACAGAGGTATCTTAATACTTGCTTAACATGCCTATTTAATTTTGTGCCAGTTTGAGTTAATTTAGGCACTTTGCTGTAACTCGGAAGGTGAAAAGTAACTTAAAATGACCTAGATATTAGCATAAATGGCTTAGCTAATGGAAATAAATGTGGATGATTTTTTCTATTTCACAAATGTGTAGATCATGATATGGTTAAAATTTGAGAATAATCAAAGTTAGTTTGGTATTTTTAAGCATACTAGTTATGCATTTAATGCCGGATTGACTAGCAGCAAATATGAAAATTTATGATAATTGTGGAACAACTTTTTTAATGAATCTTAGTATTTATTTTAAAGTTGTTTGAAGTTGAAAAACTTAATTTAGAGAAATCTAAGTGTTCTTAGAAGATATAGTTGATATTGCAAAATATCATAAGTGACTTAGGTCACTCACGTTTCTGCAACCCTAATATTTGACTTTCCTGAGATATTTCTTCACTTTTTCAATCATTCTCTCTTTGTTCTCTCATGGTCCAGCTGCTCCAGCAGAAGAGGAAGAAAGCAAACAAAGGAAGGATGGGAAAACAAAGGAGGAAGAAGAGAGAAAAAAGAAGGAATCAAAGGGGAAAGGTAAGCTTGTGATCTTTTAGCCATCATCATCAAAGTTTTGAGGTAGGGGATTTGAGTCTTTTTAACTTCTTTTCTCCATTTTCACCATTAATGCATATATGATGCACAATAGGTCAAATTGGGTTTTAGAGGTGTTTGGACTGTTATTCTTGCTTGAATGTGTTTCAATGGTTGTTTATGACTTGTTCATGGTATGAGTTTGAGTTAGAAACTTAGAACTCCTCATTTGGACTTTTGTCGCACAAAGTGGGAAATAGGTTTTTGGACTAGTGATTTTGTTCTTGAAGCCAAAATTAGTGCTTTTAGTTAGTGGTTTATGATTCTTATGTGTTAGTGAATTGGTTAGGGACTTAAAATCACCTAGCAACTGATTTGGAGTGGCTGAATCCTGTGAGATGCTCTATTGGAATAGTGCCCGATCCTATTTTTTGTAGAATTCTACAAAAAACCACTTGCGCCACGGCGTGACTGAGAACAATGGAATGTCTTAGTACTAATGTCCCAATATACAAATTTGTACAATGAGATGCTTAGCATTACAATGTCACTACATACACAAAAACCTAATCATATATTGTTGAGATGCAAATTTGGCTTTCTTTTCCAATTTTGACTCAAATGCTCCATATATCAACTTGTTTGGAGCCCTTCCTAATATAGAGAAATCACTAAATCAATAACAGATACAAATTCACTTAATTTCTTATGAAATTAACACAATTTGCCCAATATCACATAGGAAGGTATCTAAATTAGAATATGACAAATATAAGCTTAAAACCTTCCAAATATGCATTATAAACAAGAATTAAGCATTTTTTTAGCACAGAAATAGGGCACAAATAACTACATTCTATGAAGTTATCATATATCTATAATGTTCATTGGAAACATCATAGAGAGCCATATGAAATGCGAAAAAGATACACATCATAACAAAATGCATATATATATATATAGAACATTAGCCTTAGCAAAAGCTTGAAGTGTTGCATAATTCTTTACATTACAAAAGAAGTGCTAATAAATGTAGCAGTTGTAACACAACTACTAAGACTAGAACTAATCTAATCTTTAGCTTCCTTTTTCTTCTTGTTCTTGGAAGAACTTTTACCTGGAATTACATGGTATCACAGCGGGGTGAGAATCAACAATTCTCAGTATGAATAAACCAAAACCAGTCATACATAACATAATAAACATAATCTTAAAACATGCTACTAATAAGATATGTTTACATTATCTACATGGTCTAATTGTAATAACTAGATAAACTAAGCTAAACATATATTCTGTTACCAAGTGGCTTTTAGTACTCAAGAGGGAGGTGAATTGAGTTGAAAAACTTTTCGTAAATACTTTTAAAATAAACACAAGTACAGAAGCTATTAAATAAAAGGAGAAATTACGAGATGAAGAAGAAGAGCTTTAAGAAAAGTAAATAGACAAATATGTAATAAAATTAAATTACGTTAATTAAAGAGATAAAGAGAAGAATAGTAGGCACAATATTTATCCTGGTTCGACCACTAACCCACTTGTGGTCTACGCCCAGTCCTTGAAAATCTATTTGAGATTTTTCACTATGTATATAAATTTCAAAAGGTGCTTGCTATCGTTACAAAATAGAGCACTTTTCACACACAGGAAAACTCTACCCTTGTGCTAAAGTTTCAGCCTATAGGGATACCTCACCCTTATACAAACCTTTGAGGGATACCTCACCTTCTTTACAATAGAGCAGAAAATAGATGAAAAGAAACTCTCCTTAAGATTGAATAATACAAATTGAAGTACTAAAGGAGCTCACACAGAATATCTCACAGTTTTTGATTGAAAAGGAGCGTAAAAAATACAGATCACGAGTTAGAACAAGTAAAAAATTATTTAGAATGTTAGGCAATTTTAGAAATGACCCAAAGTCTGTATTTATAGAGAAATTCAATCAAAATAGCCATTGGGTGTAATAAATGCTCATTATGAAGACGTATACGAGCTTCTGATTTTATTTCAGAAATAGGGATTATTCGAATAACCTTCGTGTTATTCAAATAACACGTTCTCGTGAGAAACATTTTTAAAAGAGGTTATTTGAATAACATATGTGTTATTTGAATAACACAGATAAAAACTGTGTTCTGTGAAAAAAGGTCTATTCGAATAACCTTGTGTTATTCAAATAGCTTTCATATAAAAGCTTTTCTGAAAGACTTTGTTATTCGAATAGCTAATGTGCTATTCGAATAGCACTTTTGAAAAACAAAGGCGCATAGAAAAGATTTCAACAACGTTATTCGAATAACTTAATGTTATTCAAATAATTCTGCTACAAACAAAAAAAGTATTGTCCTGCTTTATTCGAATAATGTTGCCTTTATTCGAATAACTATGTTTGAAAAATAGTTTTACAACTTTCTAAAAACTTTCAGATTTATTTGTTAAATTATTAAAACCATTTTTCTCTTTTCTTGCAAAAATAGTGAGATACTAAGAGAGCTTCGTATATAAAGGCTCTAAGTCCTAAAACTATCCTTAAAAGATCTTGGACTTGGTCTTCCCATCATCTTCATTTTTGTCTTCATGTTTGTTATAATCAAAACCATTCTTCAAAGACATTTGTTTAATCACATTCTCCCCCTTTTTGATGATGACAAACTAGCATTGAGAAAAGAATTAGTGCATATAATTGGAATTCACAAAGAGGTATTAAAAGCTTAGTCCTCCTCTTTAATTATAAGAGGTAACGTATATCAGAGATGTGCACAACTCCCCCTTACTTTTGAAGTCCAATTTCTCTTGATAAGTTTACCTGTCTTGTCTCAAATAAATCCAAATTTTCAAAATTTTCTCCCCCTTTTGTCATGAGCAAAAAGGAGGGGTAAGTCCCATAGATAAATATCAAAGAAAAGAAGTACAGGGATAATAATAAAGAGCTGTAAATCATAAATAGACCATAAAAACATCATTTATTCATTAATCAAGGTGATGCAAGTACAAAGACAAATAAAACAGAGCCAAAACAAAGCTCCTAGGATCTAAAGCTCCTAGAAATAAGCATCCGGTGGCGGAGGCAGAGAATCAGGTGTAGGAGCAGATGATGCAGCTCGTAAAGTAGCAATCTCAGTTTCCAACACTTGAGGATACTTGCTAAGCAAGGTAGTGATGAGAATGCCATAAGGCAATTCAGATTTTTCCTTGCCCTTGGCCTTCATCATATGCTTCATGATGAACACAAGCCATTTGATTTTATGACCACTCTTCAAGATCTAGAGCATGAAGATGTCATCTTCACCAAGATAGGCATAATTCTCGCCATGTGGAGCTAGAATATGTGCATAAGCATAATGCAGGAGCCTGTCTTGGCTTTTCAGCATCCCTCCCTTAAGGCCCTTGTCTGGTAAGGCAAGACCAGGCTTTAGCAAGTCTTCAATTTCCTGATTTCTGTCGAACTCAAGAAGGAGAGGGTTGTCATCTTCTTCAATGAGTGTGCCAACGAACTGTAACCCAAACATTGTCTCCCAGTCTTGCGGAGTGATGATGATGTTCTGATCACAGACTTCAGAGAGAAGGTCCTAGCCAACAATCGCCAGATTGCAGTAGAACATCTTGACCAGAGTAGGGTAGAGGATAGCCTGGTGGGAATAGAGCTGCAGAACTCCCTAATTTTGTAGCAAGGTCAAAAAGTAGAATCCTCCGTTCTGATGAAAAAAAAGAGAGTTGAAGGTATTTGGGTTGGACAAGATTTCTCTCCCAAAAATGTGTGATGAAGCGGCCACATTGTTCTTTCTTGGTGGAGAGTCTTCACAAGTCGAGTGGATTGTTGTAGGGGGCATTCTTCATGCAAGGACGCTTTACACAAGAGGAAGAGAAGGCCATGGTGATTGGAGGTTTGGAAGAGAAAGAGAGAGAGAGAGAGACAACAATGGTGGAGGGGAGCAAAGAGATGGTGGCAGCATGGGCAGGGGAGAAAAAAGAACTAGAGAGAAGAAACAAAGAGAAAGGGAAAAAAATGAAGCAACTTTGAACACGCGGTGTGGGCTTTAAATAGGAGGCCCAAAATTATTTGAATAACCAAGGGGGTTATTCGAATAACCCTTTGTGGAAACCCAAAAGTCATGGGATTCCAGCTAGGGTTTATTCGAATAGTTGAAAATCTATTCGAATAGAGAGGCAGGGAAAGCCAAACGTTGTGGCTTTTTATCAGGTTTTATTCGAATAGAGCTAGTGTTATTCGAATAGGGCAGAAAGCAGGCACAAAGAGCTGCACAAACAAGTTACAGTTTATTCGAATAAGCTAAGCTTTATTCGAATAAAGCTTAAACTATAGCATATAGAAAACTGACATGGTATACAAGGTATCTTTTTGTGTATACCAGTAATTAGAAACTCATTAGGATATTCTTGAAGGTTTGGTATAATTTGAGTTTTTAGATTCAGTAAGATGTTACTAAGGAAAGTGCAAACCCCTTCGAGCAGTATATCATATGTGATATGAGATAAGAAAATTTTGAGGACAAAATTTTTAAAAAGAGGGGAGAAATGTAACACCCTTGATAACATGTTAGGCTTATATATGGTTACAGAGGTAGCCTAATACTTGCTTGACATGTTTGTGAATTTTTGTAACAAACTGAGTTAGTTTAAACATTTTGCTATAACACAAAATGTGAAAAGTAGCTTAAAATGACTTAAATAATGACATAAGTTGTTTACTTAAGGGAAATAGATATGAATAATTTGTTTCTAGGTCACAAATGAGTTAAGTATGATGTAGTTAAAGTTTGAAGATAAAGTGAGTTAGTTTGGTATTTTTAAGTATACCGAGTGAGTGTTTTAATACCACATTGACTTAGTAGATATATGGAAGTTTTGGTAAATGATAAAACTAGGATTTAGATGAATCTTAGGTTTTATTCTAATACTTATGGAGGTTAGGAAACTTTATTTGGGAAAATCTAAGTGTTCTTAATAGATAAAAAGTTCACGCACAATTTTACTAAGTTATCCACGGCTCTTTAAGAGCCATCAACCTTGACTTTTCTTTCTTATTTCTCACTCAATCTCTCACTTTTTTCTATAGCTGGAGTAATAGTAGAAAAGGGAGAAAGAAGAGAAGAGAAAGAAGAAGAAAATGAGAGAAGGAGGAAGGAAAAAGGAAAGACCAAAGTTTAGGAAGATCATCCACTCCATAAGAGGTAGGGGTGCTTGTCTTCATCTCATTCTTTCTCATTTGCATCTTGTTTCTGGGTTTGGTTTGATGAAGGATAATGGGTTTAATTGAGCTTAGTGATCCTAGTTGCTTGATTCTTGCTTCTATGGTTGAAATGAGTTTCATTTTAGCTTATTTGATGCATGGTTGTTAGTTTTGATCCCTTAGAATCCATTGATTTTACTTGAGTTTGAGGCTGAAAATGAGTTTGTAAGGTTTATGATTGATTCTTTAATCCATGCTTGAGAGATTTATAAGGTTGTTTATGATTTACAACATGATTAGAAGCCTTGAATGATGTTAGAAATCATCTAGGAACTGATTTAGAAGTGTTAGGAATTAGTTGGAAACCAATTATACAGAAATTGCATTCTGCAGAAATTTCTGGACAACCAACGCTTGAGCACTGGAGAGTGGGCACCTAAGCGCCCATTAACCAGAAGGTGTACAGCAATAGGCTGTGTGTAGGGCACTTGAGCGCCCATAGATGAGCACCTGAGGATGAGCGCCTGGGTGCTGAGGATAAGCGCCTGAGCGTTAGAGTCAGGGAAAAACAAGGCATAGTTTCTACCCTTCCAGCGCCTAGGCGCAGAGTAGTGGGCGCCTAGGCACCCAAAGAAAATTTCACCAAGAGTTTTATTTTGGGAATTAGGACTTCCCTACTTGTTAGGATCCCTTGTTTATGCCTTTTTAAGAGTGTTGAGATACTAATAGGGGTATTTCTTAGAGAGAAAGACTATTTTACATATAAGGGAAAGTTAGGAGACTTTCTGCATCCATTAGATATAGATTGCCATAGGTAGGTGTCTAGTTCCTTGAGCAACCTAGTGTTGCATTAGATATCACTTGTGAAGTGATGAGGGTGTGGGATACTAGATATAAGTATACTAAGTTTGTTTGGCAATAGTTGAGTGCCATAGTGCATGAAGTGCTCTCATAGAATTGAGGTAGAGCTAGTAATGCATGGATAGACTTAGTATAAAGTCTTTGTTGTGTTTATGTATGAGGTAGACATAACTCCACATTTTACACACACACACTTCCTATTCCCATGTAGTGCTATATAGTGGAACAGTCCACTCATTATAAGGTAGGTTAAGGAGGTAACAGATTCCCTCCCTAATAAGTAGGTCAAGGAGGTAAAACGTTCCTTCCCTACTAGGTAGGTTAAGGAGGTTAATATATTCCCTCCCTACCCAGAGAAATATAAGGAATTAGGTTCTTGGGAATTGTCAAGTTTCATGACATTGCATTTACACTATTACATACATTTTCATTACCATAATCATACACCATAACATAAACTTGCATTTTCCTTTTCGTGACAATTGTATCAGCGATTGTCTAATCTATGGAACATGGTTTGTTTTGGTAATGAGTAGTGACTTATATACCTGTTTTGAACATGTTTCTTTTGTGTATGGGTTGCTTATTTTTTATGAATGTTACAACTGCTGGTATTGGAATACTATTACTAAGAATTATGAATTCTCACCCCATGTCTTACCATGTAAATCCAGGTGGAAGCTCTTCTAAAGGAAAGGAAAAGAAGTATGAAGACTAATGTAGTTTTTATACTTTAGTAGGCAAAGTTTGTATATTTATTTATATTCGCTTCGAGTTTGTTTAAAGTTGTTTATATAACACTTTGCCCTTTTGAGGCTATGATGTATATATGTATGACCTTATTAGTTTTGAGTCTCCATAATTATTTGTTTAAATGTTATGGGTTAGTTTAATGTTTAAGTTAGAAGTAGCATAGCTAATATTATTTATCCAGGTATATGTTAGATATACTTGGGTGATGGTATTGGGATGTTATAGTTATACCTTTAACACATGTCATAGGATGTATGACATGTCTTACTTTAAAAAAATTGCTCTCTCAAAAATTCATTCTCATAACAATCATGAATAGTGGACCTTCTCTCACATTTACCTTCTTAAAAGCTCTTATGCAATAAGCACAATTGGTTAAGGAACCCTAGTAAGAGCTGTAGGGTCAACATTAGGATGCTTATTAACATGAGGCTCAATAACTATTTTATTGTAACACCCCCTTCCGGGAGGCATTACATTTAAGACTGACTCCTTTAAAATTCTTTACTTAAGTTATAAAAGTGAATAATATAAGATATGAGTTTCAAAAGCTTCTTTTCGTGGATAACATAAACTGGTCAAATTTTAGGAACACAAAACATAAGAACCATAGAATTGACTTTTCATAAAACGAAGTTTGTTACATTCATAATTACATTACATCATGTTCCAAAACATAAAACTTTAGTACCCCAAAATAATCATACCTATACATATAACTACCAAATGAAAATTGAGTCTTGTTCAAGTCTAAACATCTGAAGAATGGGTTCCTGCACCCGATCTTCGTCCAAATTCCCTTTGGGATCCCCAATAGACAAAGCCCCCAGTGGGGGCATGTCGTTACGAACAGAAGTCCGAGCAGTCGACTCCACAGAGCCCTCCCTATAGAAAGCTCTCTGATCATCCCAAAGCTCCCCAAGAGGCATGTAGAACTCCAAGTGAACATCTGCTTTCATGGTAAATATGACCGCCTCATACTGGGTCCTGCTCTAACTCAAAGTGATAACTCCGTCATACCGAACTTATCCCGTGTCCCACAAAACACTCTATGCTCCGATGCCTATATGGAACTGTAGCCTAGTGAAACCTCGCGGGTCTTACCTTGCTGCCATCACAGACTTTTCCATCGTAAATACGAAACAGAAGTAGACAGAATAATACAATAAAAGAGGTGAGATCCCCCTACATCAATACCATCATGGCAGTAAGAAACATAACGAAAGACAATAATGCCTTTCACACACGACAACATCAAATAATAGCAGATATAATCATGTCAATGTAGGAATATCATAGAACAATAAACATAATCAAGTCAATACAGGATTATTATAGAGCAACAACATATTCATGTTATTAACTGATAAGTAATTCAACAATGTAC
Source organism: Ormosia semicastrata (assembly GCA_029884595.1). Taxonomy (NCBI): domain Eukaryota; kingdom Viridiplantae; phylum Streptophyta; class Magnoliopsida; order Fabales; family Fabaceae; genus Ormosia; species Ormosia semicastrata. The sequence continues at coordinate 65,665,694 of JAQQTO010000061.1, read as the reverse complement.
ATCAATATATATATATATATATTTATTTATATGTGTGTGTGTGTGTGTATGTGTGTGTGTGTATGTGTGTGTATGTGTATGGACTATGTCACAATAACAGATGTACTGACTATGCATGTGCATGATGTGTATGCTGACCATCCTTATGCATAATGCAACCAATTCCTACTCCATGGAGTTAAAGTTCAGAGATGAGCATTCCAGAAGATCTGCCCCCCTCAAAAGACAGTCTACGTTGGATCATGAAAAGGATAGTGCTTGTCGGGTCCTCGTCGTGCGTTGTAATGGTTTTGCATGGCCAGGGGTATATAATGTGACAGTGGTCACTAGGTGGATCACCTTGCCTTGACGCCCCCTGAGATCCATCCAAGATCACACTTATCCAAATTCTCGCTCACTCCTAAGCATCACAAGCCGATAGTCTAATACTCAAGTGTATGCTCAAAGAAATCAAACCACCGTTGTACCGTTTCCAACAGTATTAAGGCAACCGCCCATACGATTGTCCAATACCATTAGTATCATTGATATTATATAGACGCCCATACAACTACATAATACCAATGATCCACTCGGGTCCAACACTTCAGCCCAAAAGCACAAGGCTAAAATCCATAATCCACTTGGGTCCAGTATGTCGGCCCAAGGCACAATGTTAATGCATGCTATCACAAAGGTTTTCAGTCGTGCAAATTCAAGAATCATTATTATCAAATCACATGGAGCATTTTCACAATTTCTCTAGTACATAGAAACATTGGGTCTTTTTTAGTCTTTAATTATCATAATCTCAAGAATGAAGGTAGAAATTAATCCAAATCACTAGCTTCTTCTAACTAAGTTTCTCGAATGACCTTTCCTCATATCATTTATGAAAACCTAAAAAAAGAACCCCAATATCCTTACCTCACCATTCTTTTCCTTTTCATCTAAGTCTTTTAAATTTTCTCTAGTTCTTTCTTGAGTTTGTTTTTCCTCTCCAGACCAAAAATTATTCTTTTGCTAAATGATAAAATTTATTATTTTTTATTTTTTTTATCTTATAAATCCTCAATTAAATTTCTCGATTATCAAGTCATCTAGGTTCACCACTAATAAATCATTTTCCATTATTCCAATTATCCCCAAAATTATTTCCATTGGTATATCCAAAAGTTATTACTCCTCAATTCATGACTTTATAATTATCTCCAATCCTACTTATAAATTCTTTAACCCAAACTTTGTCTTCTACATCACCTAAATAATATTTCTTAACATTCTTTTTGAAACTCCCATTATTCAACTTCTACATAAAGTTCTTTCCATCCTAATTACTCTTCCATCCCATTATCAAGTATTTTAGGTCTCCAATTCACTCTTTCATCCAAATTATCAAATATCATGATTAAAATCAATTCTCTACAATGGTAAAACTTATTTTCTTTCCTCATTCAACTTGTAACCTCATGAATCATATCCTTGTCATCTAATCATCTAAATCCTTAATAAATAAATATTTTTCTCATAGATACCTCTCCCTAAGCCAAGGTGGCCGTGAGCCTGAAGGAATCAAGGAAACCCAAAAATCATTCCTTTGCAACATAATTCTAGCATGCCACATACTTCAATCATCACAATTTATTAAATTCATACTTGTTATCAAAATCACATATATCCATTAAGTCACCACAATCATTTTTGCATACAACAACATCATATAATCATACAAGATCAAACAAGCATAAATCAAAATCACACATTCGAGTGGATGAATCCTCACGTGGACTCTCCAATCCCAACACAACCATTTGTTCCTCACCACCATAGCATGATTGATGAGGTTAATCTCCCTCTTACCTTAGGTGTAGCTTCCTAGCTCCTTGTAAGTCCTTGTGTAGCAAACTTTTTCCACCAAGAGGTTCTTAGAATCAAAGCAAACACATAAGAATTAGTACCTAGGACTTGAATAAGATTACCATAGGTCAAAGTATGACTTTACACTCTTTAAAAATGAAGTAAGAGATAAGATTCAAGAACTTTACCTTAAGATTCTTGAACTTGAGATTTGAAGCAAAGCTTTAAGAAATACTTGAAGATGGATGAACTAGAGATTAATTTCCACATAAAAGTGTCTTAGAATAATGTAGAGACTCAAGAACCAAGGTTATCTTGAATTACTGAAGATTTGGTGATATGTTTTGGGGGTTGGCCGTGAGCTTCAAATGGAAAAAGTGAGAGTTTTGTGTTTAGCCTTTGGTTGCTTGGATGAAAGAATGAATAAGTGATGAACTAAGTGTAGGATGGTCCTCCAAAAATGGTCTTAGTCGTGGGGATGTAGAGAAAATGAGAGGACAAAGTAGAAATCAAAGTCTCACCTTAAGAGCTTCAAGTTAGGGTTTGAAAGAAAATGATGAAGATGAGAGAACTTGATGATGATCTCAACATAGAAAATCATCCATGAAATGTGTAGATCCTAGAAATGTGATTAAATGGAGGAAACAAAATGGGAGATGAAAATGGAGTGTGGTTACCGTGAGGTGTAGGAGAAATGGAAGAGAGAAAATGAGATAGAAACATTAGGGTAGAGAGAGAAAGTGATAGAAAGTTTTGGAAAATGAAAAGATGATAGCTTTTGGTGAAAAGATGACATCTTGTCATCTTTTCCTCCTCCTGCAAAACCGTGTACACCTTGGGAGAAGTAGCAAGACTTCCTTTGCAAGCTTCTCCCAAAGCTTCTTTGAAAGGCTTTGCATGTTTTTCCCAAAAAGGTCAAATCATGTTGTCATGTAGTGATGTGACGATGCCACTTAGATGATATCATAAAAGTGACTAGATAGAAATAATCTACTAGATTTTTACTGTAAGCTATTATCCAATGGTAAAAGTTACAGTTATCACCACCGGTATCTATTGTCTAATGGACAATAGAATGTACCTAAATTTTATTCGTCAAATAAAATCTCGAAAAATAAAAACTTCGTAAAATGTGTCCGGTCTCGAGTTTAGTAAGATCCTTCGTCACCGTTTCCACAGTCCAAGGTTTTTTGACCTTAGGAAAAATATTTCATTTTTTCGGCTCCATTTGACGTGTATATAAATCAAAAAATATATTAAAATAATCAAATAATTCAAATAATTCTAAAAAAATTCACAAAAATCACAAATATTATAAAAATGAGTATTTATCGTGAACAAGCAAATTTTTGGGGTGTTACATTTATCATCTGTCTCAACCAGTGTCATAAGTCCCTCACTCCCAAACATAGGCAAAGGTATTAGGACAACTACTATCTAACTATCCTACAACATGCTTGATCTCACTATTGACAACATCAAACTCAATAAATTTTGCAATCATGGATTCCAAAATCTTAGTACCTTTCTCAAGGTGATAGAACCTAAACCTTTTCATGTGATCTGGATTCCCAATGAAGTAACACCTAATGGATTTAGGATCAGTCTTTTTCTCTAAGGATTATATATCCTTACCTCAATTGGATAACTCCAAACTCTAAAGTAATCCAAACTAGGTGTTTTTCCTTTCCACCACTCAAAAGGTATTTTCAAAAATAAAATTACTAGGAACTCTATTAAAAAAGAACAAGATCATTTAAATGGCTTCTCTCAAAAGTAATTTGACAAGTTAATCCTACTCATCATGCACCTCATCATATCTTTAAGGGTTCAATTTTTCCTTCCAACTACACCATTCTATTTAGGAATTACTTGGCATGGGGTATTAGGGAACAATACCACAATCTATAAACACTCTGAAAATGGCCCCATGCATTGCCCAGATAATACTCACCATTTTGGTCAGATCTCACAACATTGATAACCTTTCCCAGTTGCTTTTCAACTTCAGTTTAAAACTAAAATTTAAAAGGATTCAAATATTTCCTTTATTAAATAACTGTAGACATACAATGACATCTAGTAGATTAATGAACATGATAAAAATTTTGCACCACAAATTGTAGGAGAATAAGGGCCATTAATATCTATGTGCATGACATCTAGTAGATTAAAACTATGGTTTAAGTCTTTCTTCTAGCTTTGGTCAGCTTTCCCCTTATGCAAAACATACAAGTTCCCATGTCACTAAAATCTAAGGAAGGAAGAATCTCATATTTAATCAATCTCTCAACCCTTTCCCTATAAATATGTGCCCAACATTTATGCCACAACATCAAAGATTTTTCATTGATTCTAGACCTCTTAGACACTCCACATTCAACATTCAAGATCATTCTCGACTCTTAACTTATATATCCCTCTTACTTGGCATAATGGTCTTTTAACTTTGATAATTATCTATTGCATGTTATGGGGAGCTTAAAACATCTAGGCGATACTCTTTCACAGGCTTAACTAGAAAACACACTAAGGGTCTCGATATTATCTTGACCTAAAATTTTAAGGTATAAAGCCCATGGATCTTTCCATTTGTATGGTTTCAACTTAGTGTATTTATTTTCAATTTGGACCTCTAACTTACACTTGAATTCCAAGCACTCTCCCCCTCAAGTGTGAGCACTTATATGTGTATCACTCCCACATTCTGATTCTAACTAGTAAACTTGTTACCACCATTCTTCTTATTGTCATAAGTCTTCTTAGGAACGTAAGAACTAGCCTTATCAGGCATAACAATGAATATGAATCATTTTAACAATAAAATCCTGATCCCTCCAATGTTATCATACTTTATGCCTGTGAATCTGCTCATAAGGTATCCAACCTTAGCATTGTTAGAGACTTGGTACTTATCCTTAATGGATTTGATTTTATCCTTTAGGCTTTTAGTTTGTGGCAAACTACTGAGCATATGCTTAGGAACTATTCTATGAATAGCTAAAATTCCAAGCCTGATCGAGTTTTCCCATTTAGCATAATGATCCTACTACTCTGGATTACTCTCAGTGGTTAGTTTATCCACCTCATTCTCTTGCAATGCCATGTCAAGATTAGCTATCCCTAAAGCCAAACTTAATGTCTTACTTCTCTCTCTTATAGTTTAAAGTGGTCAATTCATCAACAATGATAATGTTGTTGTTCACATTGAATCCAAATAGAATGCAATGTGTCACAAGGCAATTACAAATAGCTCTCAACATCTTTCACTATCATCCAAAATCCCAATACATATCACCACACCTCCCCTATGGGCAGAGTGTATAATACCCTTTGTAACATGTTAAACTTGTTTATGTGATCAAAAGGTAGTGTATAACTTGCTTAACATGGCTGTGAAGTTTTGTGATAATCTAAATTCGTTTAGGCACTTAACTACAACACAGAAGTTAAAAAATAGTTTAAAATGACTCAGATGATGACTTTAAAGGTAAAGTTGCCAGAAATAAACATAGAGAGTTTGTTTCTAAGTCACAAATGAGCTAAGTAAGAAGTAGTTAAAGTTTCAAGATAATCAGAGTTAATTTGGTATTTTTAGGCATACTGGTTGTGCATTTAATATCAGATTGACTACTAATAGATATGAAAAATCATGAAAATAGTGAAACAATAATTTAGATGAATCTTATAATTTATTCTAAAGTTGTTGGAAGCTAAAAAACTTGAATTAGTATAATTCAGGCGTCCTTAGCAGATATAAGTTTCAGCATAGAAACTTAAGTTACCAAGTTTATCCTTTTTTTCTCCTTTTTTTCCCTCCTCTCTCACGAAGCTCTCACCAGAAACAGAGAAGAAAGAAAATGAAGGAAGAGAAGAGAGAAAGGGGAAGAAAGGAAGAGGAAGAATGAGAAAGAGAAGAGGAAGATCAAGATCAAGGATCAAAGCTTCAAGATCTTCATCTTCTTCAAGAGGTAAGGGGTTTCTATTCATCTTTCTCCTCTTTGATTCTCATTGAATGAGGTTAGGGATTTTGAATAGAAATAGGGGTTTAGAGAGCCAAATCCATATTATTGGATTGGTTCTTGATTCCAAGGACTAGGTTAGGATAATTTAAGCTTAGTAAACCTAAGATGCCCATTTATGGCTCAAGATCAACCATTAGGATCCATAGATTTAAGAATTGGACAATGGTTGGAGTTATGTGATTTGGACCTAGATCTTTGCCTAAGAGAATCCATAAGTTGTAATTGAGTTACAACAAGTTTAGGGGCATGGATGGGTGTTGGTGTATGCCCTAGAGGCTGATACACTTGTCTGTATTTACATACATTCTATTATGCTAATTTTAATATATAAGGCATTTCATTTATTGTGATCTTTTTAATAAATAAAATGAAGTCCTTAGAATAGTAAGTTTGATGCCATAGGACATCAAGTGGTTGACTTGATTGTGAGATCCTATTGGATAAAATTAGAACACTATTCGTAAATGTCCCTAGTAAAGTATTATTGTTAATTAGGACAACAATAATGTATTGAGACTAGTATGTGCATAGACTGATGACCACATCTCTTGGGTAATAGATATGATATATCAAGTCTTCACATGGGTACATATTAGAGTAAAGATGTACTAGACTGACTTGCCATGAGAATGCTACATGGATCATTATGTGAGTGTCATAAGCAATTCTCATAGTGATAATGGTGCTTGTGGTCCTTTGACCTAAAATTACTACGATTCCTACATGAGGAGTTGTGTGTTTTAATGCCATTAAATGTCATCTGTAATAAAGTGATTATAGAGTTAGTTATTGGACATACCGTGAATCATGTAGAGGGATGTGAGTGACTTAGATGGGATTTGTCATTCCTACATAATAGGAGTGATATCTTCGGGCCCCCTGATTAAGTAAGACTACGAAATGCATGGCCATGCTCAAATGAGTCAAAATGAGATATTAATTTCATTTGTTGTTACAAAGTCCACTTGAGTATCAGGAAATGAAGGATTGGACTATACAAGGGTGATGCATTTCATGCCTTGTGTTCAATCTAGATATCTTGACAAAGGGACTAAACGATACGGAAACATTGGTCATGGAAAGGTTATATCAAATCACTGACATTCTCATTACTTGGGTAGCAGCGAAGTGTTGCTAGATATCGCTCACTACTTGTAATATTAAAATAGAATTTTAATATTACTGTCAACATAATGAGAACCTGTAGGGTCACACACATAGAGCAGACTAAAATTGGAGCAATAGATCCAAGTTGGACTTGGATTCAAATGTGGGCCAGACTCATAACAGATGAGTCTAGGGTTACACAGCTTACCTTGCTATTGTTCACACTCACTTAAGGCAGTCACTATTATAAATAGTACTGCAAAGGGGGCTGCTAAGACACGCATTATAGAACCCTAGCTGCACCTACAGAAAAGTGAGTGAGAAAGTGACAGGTTTCTTCTCTTCTCTTCGCAGCTAGCACTGTGTGAGATACGTAAGGCTCCTCGTTGTAAACGTTGGACGTTCGTGAGTCTGTTCATGTCGATACTGCAAAGATATCATCGCTGTTACGGTGTTGGTGATTCACATCACTTTCTTCGATCACGCTTTAAGAGGTAAATAATTTTTAAAACTCGAATTATGACTTTTTGCATGGATCCTTGGAAGGAATTCTATTTTTTTTTTTGTGTAATGTATCCGCGATTCCCATCAATGGGTATTAGAAATCACCAAGAAACTAATTATAGATTATTAGAAGTAAGATTGGAACCATGGAACTGTATCTTAGTTCTATATTTTTGTTTCTGGTTGAGAGACACGGCCCATGTCCTAAGACATGGGGGGCGTGTATTCAGACATGGTCCGTGTCTGAGGCCAGAATCTTCAAAAATATTATTTTTGATGTTTTGAAGATATAGACTAGATAGGATCATTAGTATATGTTTCCTAAAGTGTGTTAAGGCATAAATAGGGATATTTTCAAGAGAGAAATTGTCACCTAGGAGGAAGCTTAGCCTTTAAGCATCCAAAAGTGAATGATTGCCCTAGGTAAGGACATAGCACCTTAGGCAACCTAGTGTAGTATTAGATATCACTCAAGATGTGATGAGATGGTGTAATGGAGATGAGTATACTAGGATAGATTGTAGGATTCACTCTAGTAAAGGATAAAGAAGGTATGAACCTTAGGATATCCAAAAGTAGTGGATTACCTTGAGAAGGTACCTAGAACCTTAAGCAACAAAGAGTTGTAAGTATGAACCACTTTGAGTTAGATTCACTTGAGTGGAGACAAGGTTGTTTATTTAGTTCTGAAGAGGGAATGTTATGTACTAAGTCTCTAGTTAAGTAGGACCTTGTACATTGTAGAATACACAAAGGAAGAGTTTAGACCAGTAAGCTTGTCATATCCGTAAGAGTAGTTGGATATGCAAAGTTCTAGTGAAATGCTCAATTGTTTCCTTAAGCAAGGTTGAATGAGACATTAGCTAAGATAGACTCTTTCACTAGGATGAGTTGAGTCTATAGGAAAGTTAAGGTGGTGCTTATATAAGAAGTAAACATAACACTACACTTTTCACACACTAGTTAGTTAATCTAGTTTGTATGTGCAGAGTAAGAACCTTAGTGCAACCAAGAGTAATGGTTTGCCATAGGTGAGTATCTAACACCTCAACAACATAGTGTTGCATAAAGAGAGTATGAGTGATGAGGTGGTGGTTAGATATAAGAAACTAGATAAGTTGGCATTGTTTACCTGTGAATGTGACTTATATAACACAAGGTCATTTAGCCAAGGAGGTAGGGAGTCAAGAAGTTCCTAAGGGGACAAGTATTCCTAACTAAGTGCTAAGTTACATGTAGTGTGGAGATTTCAGTTTTCCTATCTACAAGGGGGTAAACATGAGAAGTCATAATTTCCTAGTAGAATATGCTTAGATCTTAAATGAACTAGGTATATAAGTATGAATGTATGTCTATAGAAATTATCTAGTAGTATTGATCTTAGTGAGTATCATTTGATGCCCATTCATGGAGGCCAAGTGAGGTAGATGGGTGTCTGATAGACTCTTTTGAGGAAGAATATAACCTTGATATCTCGATAGTGCCAAGGCCAAAGGAGATAAACAGGAAATCCAAAAGCCTCTTTCAGGAAGGATAAAGACTGAACTTCTCAGCGTGTCAGGATATGTGTGATGTAAGGATGAGCTTTCCCTCTATTCACCACAGGATAATGTACTGAACTAGTTCCTAATGAACTTCTTTATTTTTAAAATAAATCCCCGCATGTATTTCAAAATAAAACATTGCACTAGCATATCTTAGGGATCTTTCTTAGGCATAATCATATGACATATCATCCTCATTGCATTTACAGACAGTTGTATAGGCATTATCTATTGTTGTTAGTATTTACAATTGTATGGGCAGTTGTTTATATTTAACGATATGTAGGCTATCAGTTTAGATCACACTATATAGGTAGTGTGCAGTTATGAGAATTAATGGAGGAAACTCCTATGTTTGTAGTGATAGCAATTGTTATACTTGTTATACAATGTTATAGCTAGTTGGTATTGGAATTACTTTTAATGAGAATTATAATTCTAACCCCAGTTGTTCTTCCATGTAAATCCAAGTACAGAGGTACAAACCCTGTTAAGGGAATGAAGGTGAAACATGAAGACTAGTGTAGTTTTATATGCTTTAGTAGACAAAGATGATGTATAAAGTTTATATTTGCTTTGGATGTTTTAAGTAGTATGTATTACAATATGCCCTTCTGTGGCTAGTGTTATATATATATGTATGTATGAGTTTAAGTTTTCTGTAATCTCTCAAGGCTTTTTATAATTACTCAATTGTGATTATGGATATATGTATTAGCTAGTATGTAGAAGTGATGCCTCTAGTACTGATTATATTTATATATCTCTGTATATCTAGGATATATGTAGATATCTGTATTAGGATGTTATAGAGTATGCAGAATATACAAGGTATCCGTAGTGCACGAAACCTTTTGGGTATGCCTCTGCCTCAAAAGCCATCCCCTTTGAATGAATTGACTCCCTTGACTAAGATACTCCTTAATCCAAATATGCATCTATGCCATTCCAAATTAATACACGTAATAACCCCCTTTGGGCAGATGTTTGCATGCAATAATGTGAAACTATTCTAAAAATAGATTATATGAACTAGCATAAACAAAATCACTTTGTTAAATATTTATTCATACCAATTCATAAACCCATAAGTAGAATTTTTAATTGCCTCAATCATAATAGTATACATTAAGCATACACAAAATCAACATAAAATAGGGAGCTCTATATACAAAGATCTCCATTGATTTAAATCAACACGTAATGCATTCCATTTAAGTTTGAACATATAACCAGATGTGAGAATATAAATAAAAATTATCCTAACTAGGGAAAGTGAAAACTACCACTAACTCCAGAGCTTCCTAAAATATTTTTCTATACAATTTTTCACCAAAAAGCAACATATATATATTTTAAATTATCATAAGAATAGAAAATTGCATAAAAAATATGCACAATAGCGGAAAAAATATAAAAATCACATTTAATTTTTGGAGCCTACTTGTAAAATTTAGTGAAAAATAGTCTCCTAGGTGGGCCCCACATGCCTACATGCTCCCTAATCTGCGAGTGGGCGTCGCACAACACAAACCCAACCGAGTCTTCTCCAATTTGCAGGTTGAATTGCGTAAAACTGGGTTTTGCTATTTTTGATCAAGTTTGAGCTTCAAATGCTCGCTGTCTTCATCATTTTTAAGTGTGATTTAAGTAGGAAACAAAAGCCCATGAGAATTCGGTCCTTACCTATTTGTTAATTGAAGAGATTGAATGCGTTCTTAGAGGGGAAGAACGCAAAGAATGCAAAAACGGGTTTGTTGTCTTGCTTGAACTTCATTGCAATTTCTGTTTGATTTTATTGTGCAAATCACTCAATGTACATTTTAATATCATTATACAAAATATGCATGCATCAAGAATTAGTCAAGAACAGAGATTCAAAATTTAGGGTTTTGAAAACTCTTCAAAATCAAGACTTTTAACACCAAATTCTCTCTCCATAGGGCTCAATTTAATATGATTTTAATGTCAATAAACTCATAAGAATGAGATCTACCAAAGCCATAAGGTAATTCATTCCAACTTCAAAGATCCAAAAACACCCAAATTTCATACAAAATAAAACTTTGAAATTCATGCCACAATACACAATTAATTAAAATTGGGTCATAAAGTCATATATGGTCGCTCAGATACCACATGTAAGAATTTATTGATATGCCATATATGATCATAGAACACCAAGTACAATAAAAATTAAGTTGCATACATGTCTTTGGGCACGATTAGGTTGGAAGATAACCTTGGAATGCTAGGTTTTCCTTTCTGCTCTCCAAGTCGAGATGCGGCTTTCAATGGGTAAAGCACTTGCAGTTAGGAGTGGAGAGGGGACCTAGTCTATATTTATAATGATATCAACCCTAGTTAGCGCTCCTATCACAGGCTACTAAGAATAGGCTACACTAATAGCTACTTGACGCATCAGCCCAATAAGGTGTAATAGGCCTAAAATAAATGGATCACCCTTGGTCTATTCCTTCACTCATATGGATCGATCATTAACCTATTTTAATAACACCCAAAACATCAATTAGTGGCAACCTACAATAGAAAATATTGTTATAGTTTGAATATGATTTTGGATTTCAACCATAATTTGAACGGAAGTAAAAAAAATACTTTTTCATTAGGTCAAACAATATATTGTTTGCAAACTATAATATAAGCATGCTAATAGTTTGAAAAGCATTACTCACATTATAATTGCTTTATTACCTATTTTTTGTGTTTAGTCATTTTTTAACACAAAAATGGCATTTAAGTCAAATAAAATGTATTTAACCCACAAATGGTAGATCGAGGTGATAAGAAACATCAGTCCCATGGGACAAGGAAGCGAATTCAAATCTTAAGGAAGCAATTCTTGTGGAAAGACTGCATAACCCTCGTGCTCCTATCGAATAGGGATTAGTCTCTTGGGTAGTTCAAATGGGCAGTACTTGTGGGGATACTTTGTGGTTTTTTTAAAAAAATATTAACATCAATGTGTATGCTTTTTCTTAATTTCCTAAAATTATTGCATTTAAGTTTAATTTTATTTGGTTTTATATTTTGCATGTATATATAGGTATTTGCAGTGGAGCGAAAGGGTGGGTACTTGCAAAAGGCACTCTGATGCTCAAGTTAGTATGTGCACAAGGAGGGTAGTGTATCTAATTAGGAATTAGGTCATACCTTTGTTACCAAGTGACCTAAAAACTCAAGAGGGCGGTTGTAACACCCCAAAAATTTCTTATTTCATGATAAACACTCATTTTATAATATCTGTGAGTTTCGTGAATTTTTCCAAAAATGTTGAATATTTTAATATATTCTTTATTTTGCGTGCGCACTGAACAGAGCCGGTATAACACCCCGAAAATTATTTGTTTTATGATAAATAGTCATTTTCTAATATTTGTGAATTTTATGAATTTTTTTGGATTTTTCCAGACCTATTGATTTTTTAAATATATTTCTCGATTTACATGCACACTGAGCGGAACCGAAAAAATAAAATATTTTCTCGAAGCTGGTAAATATTGAACTGTGAAAATGTCGACGGGGGATCTTACTAAACCCGAGGCTAGACACAATTTACGAGGTTTATGTTTTTTGAGATTTTATATGATAAATAAAATCGCGATATGTTCTGTTAAATAAAACTTTTGTAGTACGCTCTATCATTTATTGGATAATAAATACTGGCTTTGTGAACTGTACCAATTGTCCATTGAGTAATAGCTTGTAGTAAAAATCCTTATCACCTTATCTAGAAATCTACTTTATGTCACATCAAGTTGACTTTTCAAAAAAGTGAAGAAGGAGAAAACTTCCTAGCACCTTCCTATTGGCTTGTTGCAGAAGCCAATTTCTCCCTCTCCTTTGTGAAGCTCCACGACAATGAGGAGAAGAAATGGGTGGCAAAAGTTGTCACCTTTTCACCAATATTACCTTTTCACTTCACTTTTCAAATTTCCATCACTTCACTTTTCAAATTTCCAAACTTTTCTATCACTTTCTCTCTCCAAATTTTCTCTTTTCTCACTTTTTCTTCACACTTTCATCTTCTCCATTTTCTCTCTAACTCCACGGAAACCCCACATCCTTCATCCTCCATGGTTATTTGATTTCAAGCTCACATATTTCTTAAATCCACATTTTCTTTGAAGACTTTCACTTCCTGTTGGAATCACCATCAAGGAGCTCACATTTTCCTCTCCATTTTCTTTTTTCTTCCACGACCAAGATACCATTTTTGGCCACCCATATTTTCTTGCTCAACCAACCTTGTTTCTTACATCTTCTCATCATCTTAAACCTTTTCTCTTTTGTGACTATCTCTTGAATCCACCATTTTCATCTCCTTCCATAAAGCCCTAAGATTTGGAGTTTTAAGGTAAAGTTTATGACTTTTCCATTTTCTCTCACCATTTTCGTGATTCTTGGTCATCTTTGTGACCAAGAACTCCTCTTTTATGGTTTGGTTTATTGATTGTGAAAGTTTGATGTCCTAGGGTCTTTGATGGTGGTGGAGGACGAATTTCAAAAGGAAAAAAGGAGCTTGCTTTTCTTGTTATTTTCTTGGTAAGAGGGAGAACGTCCTCATCAACCACCCATGGTGGTGAGGGACGAATTTGTGTGCTGAAATTGGAGGATCCATGTGTGGATTTCTCTTCTTGATTGCTTGATTTTTGAAGATTTATAATTATGTGCTTGTATGATGTTGTTACTTGATGTTGTTTTATTATGTTGCATGGATAAATAACGATATTTTGTGTGCTTGAAATCAAGTGTGAAAGATAAGGAATCCTTGCCTATGTTGAAGGGGAGTTCACGGCCTTGTGGCCTTAAATGATGAATCAAGAACCAAACCTTGTGTTAAAATGGAACTTGAGCAACTAATTGATGAGTTGATGGAAATCTTGGGTCTAGAGACCATGGTTGAGTGTCTCGACTAAGAGGAGGCAAATTAGGAAAACTTGTGATTAAAATTGGGATGAATTGGAACTTAGAAGTTTAAGTGGGAAAATGGATTGATTGAGGAATTAAAATGATGGATTAAGATGATGAATATTGAATTCCATGAACTTAGGGCTCACGGCCATTTAGGGTAACTAAGAGAAAATTTTGTATTAAAGTGGAACTTTGAATACTTAAGTGATTAGACATTCAATTAGGGATTCATAAGATGGAAAGATAAAGGAAATGAAATTTCACCATAAAACTATGAGTAGATCTTGACCTTTAAAGGAAAATGAGTATAAGTGAGACTTTTGAGAATCATAAGACATTTAATTAAATAAGTTTTATTAAGAATAAAGAGAAGGACTAATTGAATTAGAGAAACAAGAATTAGGAGTGTAAGGGAGGATTTGAGAAATATAAAATACTTATTTTAGTTGAATTTTATTAAGGATAAAGAGAAGAACTTTTTGAATTAGAGTAAAATGGATTCGGTGAAAGATAGGAGGATATATTCCCTAGTGAAGCTCAATAGGAAAAGTGTTGAGGTTGAGGTGATATTCTTATACTAATTTTGAAGATTCAATGTTTATTTTAATATGGCTTATGGTTATGAAATGCACGATTGAAATCCTCTGTGATAGCATGCATTTCGCATTGTGCTTTTGAAAATGAAGTACCGGACCCAGAAACATCAGGTAGATGATCGAGTCAGATGTTGTTTGCTTTTATAACCAGAAACATCAGATAGACGATCGAGTCAGATTGGACTGGTTATCATAAGAAACCTAGATATTAGTGATATTATGTAGTCATATGAACGGTTATATAATGTAATGGATACAAATGGTACGGAACAATCGTATAGACGGTTGCTTTAATGCCATTGGGAACGGTACAATGGTAGTTTAGTGTCATTGAATGTGCATTTGAGCATCATACAGTTGTGGCTGTTGGGGCGTTTTATGCCTAAGAAGTGAGCGAGAACTTACAGGATAGTGCGATCCATGATGGATCTCAGGGGGCTTCTGTGTGTGATGATCCACTTAGTGACCTATTTGTCACATTGTATACCCTTGGCCGTGGTGATCCGTTGCAACGCACAACGAGGACTCAAAAAATACTATTACTTTTCGTGGTCCGGCGTAGACTATCTTTTGTGGGGAGATAGATCTTCTGGAGCGCTCATCTCTAATGTTGTGTCTAGCTCCATGGAGTCAGAACTGGTTCATTATGCATACACATGGTCAGTTCACACATTGTCATGGCATAGTGAATATATATATTGTGGTGGCATAATTATTATTTATACATATATGGTGGATATCTATTGTTATAGTGCTGTTAATATTTATATTATTCTGGGATATACTTTCTAATGATCTCTATGAAATTCATAACTTGAATATATCTGTAATATCTGTATGTATGGAATGACTTCGTCATTCATATTATTTTTCCTTCGTTGCCATGTTAGTAATGATGTAGGATATCTCACCTCTTATTTGTACTATTCTTGTTCTATGTGATTTTGGTTAAAAATTGTAAAGGGGACGAGGTTGAATCTCCTAGATCTTACTTGGTTTGATCTCCTGCGTTTGGTGATGGCGGCAAGAAGGGGTTCTATTGGTTTTGTCAGGATTGTGTTCATCAGGGGTGCCAATGCTTGGTGAGTCGACTGGGCTGGTGAGCGTATACGGTATGTTGGGGATCTGATCTTGACCATGAGGAGGACCCGCGACGGAGATCCTATCCTGACTCTCACTACATCAGTGCATTTGGAGTTTGCCTTGCCTATTCGGGAGCTATGGGGTGATCCGCTTCACACCCCTAGAGAGGACGAGGATTCTATGGCATCAGCTGCTAGGGCACCTGCCGTGAGACCACACTCTGTCCTATCCTAGTGTCTTCAAATGAACCGAGGGAGGATCCCGAGGTGGATCCAATGGAGTACCCAACTCCTTAGTCGTGGGCATCGTTATGGGTAGTTTATGTTTCTTTTGCATTACCTGTATAAAGGTTCTTTTGAGTATAACTGCATTTTGAAGTACAACTTGGTGTATTTTAGAGCGGTATGAGAATGCGCCGCGCCATGTATGTTTTAAGGTAATTATCTAGTCTTATGTGTTGTATTTTAAGTATATCTTGTTGAATTATATTTTCAAATGACACCATGTGTATCTATTCATTCATGGCTCATATTTTCTTTATATGTACAATGATTAAATTTGGAAACTTGTTGTTTGAGTTGTAGCTCGCTGAAAAAAAAATTTAGTATCCGTGGTATAATGACGATTGTGCCGTGGTTACTAAATCGTGGGGTGTTACATTAGGTGGTATTAGAACAGTTCATCTTGTTGAGCCGGGGTATAGATTGACTATGCTTAGACATGTTAGAATTTTCTTTGTATATTGTGCACTTCCTTGTCTCTTGATTGAGACGTTTGGGAAAGGAAGGCATGGCTTGCCATAGGTTGAATGTTGGTAGCCACTGTTGCATAGTTACATGATATGGAGTACTGGCACACTCAATGTGTAATGTTCTGTGTGGACAGAAAACTATGACTTCACCTAGGCGTATTAATGGAATAGTACTTCTTTTAGTAAGAAGCACAGCTGGTATAACTGAACTTGTTTAGGATTTGTTTGCGTTTACACCCTTGTTGTGTTACCTCTAGAATTATTTGAGCCAATGGGTTAGAAAAAGGGTAGTTAAATAAGACTTGCAAGGTTTATGGATTGAGGTGTCCAAGAGGTTTTGGAGAATCGATTTTCTTGGGAAAAGAATAGCTGGCGTAAGTATAGATCGAGGAGCTGCTTGGGAGTTAAAGACTTACAGGAGATCGTGCCATAGAAGGCAGAATAAAGGAGCTCAAGTTAGAGTCTTTTGGGTTTAGTGGTTAGGTTTGTCTTGCTGTGTTGTGTGACTATTTGTGTTTGGTTTTCGAAAGGAGACAACATTGTTTGAATTGATTGCTTTTAATTTTCCTTATGTTTGGATTTGTTTGTCCTTGAAAAGGGGCAATGGCTCGGGGTAGACGTAAGTGTGTGAATGCGGGGAGTGATAATGATGATACGGCTACGGTAGCAGAAGTAATACAGAGAGTGACTGATGTAATAGTGCAACTGAATCTGAGAGCCACCTGGTAGTAGGAGATGATGACAGAGATTCATAATTTGTCAGATGTGGATCAATCTTCGGATGCGAGACCTCATAATGTTGGGCCATCGAGGGTCCAAAAGGGGAAGAAGTATAAGGCCAACCAGTTCCAGCAAAAACCGTATTCATGACAACTGAGGGAGCAACAACAGCAACAAACGCATGAAGGAAGTGCGAGTGGTAATAAATCTAATCCGATCGTGGTATCTTTACCAAAATGTAAGAAGTGTGGAAAGAACCACTCAACGAGAGAGTGTAAGATCAAGTGGGTAATCTGCTTTAAGTGCGAAAAGGGCCATTTAACAAGGCATTGTACGTTCAAGGGAGTCATTTGTTTTAGATGTGAAAAGCCCGGACATGGATCTAGAGACTATACTCAATCAAAGACAAAGCCTCTTATTGGTAAGGTACGTGCTTAAGACCTCAAGCAGGAGGAAGAGTTTATACCCTAGGTGGCGTGAGAATTTCTCAGACTGAAGATCTAAGCAATGGAGACTGTGCCACAGAGGGTGTTCCCTTGACTGTATTGTATAATTTTGGGGGCAACCTATTCCTTTATGGCATATGATTGTGTGGATCAGTTAGATTTACCGGTGTCTTCATTATCTTTAACTTGCTTATTTCTACTTCTATTACTAGACATATGGTTGCTATTCAGTTGATTAAGTTATCCTGCTTTTGTTAAAGATTAAATCTTCTCTGTTAAATTGATTTGTTTATTTCTTTCTCAAATATCCATAACTTTAGGAATGGATTAGTTATTTTCTAATCATATCCTGTTAGATCGTTCCAATAAAACCTTAGTATTTCCTGAAACTGAGATTTCTGGATTCTAATGACCGACCAAGTTGAAGTTTTATTGAGAGTAGGAGCCCAATGATGCATGTTATTATCTTCTTTAGAGGTCAAAAGTAAGGAGAATATGAATGTCACTCTTGTAGCCAATGAGTTTCTCATGACGGGCTCCAGTGCTGTTAGTTAAGGGGAAAGATGGAACTTTTTGGCGATATATGGACTATCGCCAATTGAACAAGATTACGATCAAGAATGAGTATCCTAGGAGGAAGATAGACAATTGGATGGATCAGCTGAAGGGAGTTGCCATTTTCTTCAAGATTAATCTATGCCCCGGTTATCATCAAATTTGCGTGAAAGTAGAGGATGTTTCCAAAATGACCTTTCGAACACGCTATGGGCATTATGAGTATTTTGTGATGCCGTTCAGAGTAACAAATGCTCCTTCCGTATTCATGGATTTCATGAATCAGATCTTTCATCCTTATCTAGACAGATCTGTCGTTGTCTTAATTGACGACATTCTGATCTATTCTCAAAATTAAGAGGAACATGCTAAACATCTCGATATGGTTCTCCAGATCTTGGAGAAGAAGAAGTTGTATGCCAGGAGGTCAAGATGCGAGTTGGTTGGAGGAAGTTCAGTTTTTGGGGCACGTAAATTCAAAGGAAGGAATTTCTGAGAGTCCGTCAAAAGTCGAAGCAGTTTTACAGTGGGAAAAATCGAAGACCATAACACGGGTTCGTAGCTCCGTGGGATCAACCGGTTATTAGTGATAATTCATCAAAGGATTTTCCAAGATAATAGGACCTCTGACTCAGCCTACGAGAAAGAATCAAGCTTTTCTATGGACCAAGGCATGTGAAGAAAGTTTTCAAGAATTGAAGAGACACTCGACTGTTTCGCCAGCGTTGGTTCTGCTGAATTCTAACCAGCCTTTTAAGACGACTCGCGATGTTTCACATTGGAGTTTAGAACGTATGCTCGTTCGGGATGGAGGGAGTAGTAGCATATGCCTCTAGACAACTAAAAGCACATGAGCAAAAAACTCAAAGTTAGCTGTTGGGATTGCGTTAAAGATCTGGAAACATTCTACAAGGAACAATATCCGCATGTATTCTAAGATAGACTAAATTTTGAGGACGAAGGGAGAGTTGTAATGCCCCAAAAATTTCTTATTTCATGATAAACACTCATTTTTTAATATTTGTGATTTTTATGAATTTTTGTGGATTTTTTCAGAAATATTGAATATTTTAATATATTCCTCATTTTACGTGCACACTGAGCAAAGCCAGTGTGACGCCCCAAAAATTATTTGTTTTATGATAAATAGTCATTTTATAATATTTGTGAATTTTGTGAATTTTTTTGAATTTTTTCGAAACTGTTAATTTTTTAATATATTTCTTAATTTGCGTGCACACTGAGCGAAGCTGAAAAAATAAAATATTTTTTTCGAGGCTGGTAAACCTTGTACTGTGAAAATATGAACAGGGGATCTTACTAAACCCGAGGCTGAGCACAGTTTAAGAGATTTATATTTTTTGAGATTTATCTGATAAATAAAATCGCGGTACATTCTGTTAAATAATAATTTTGTTGTACACTTTATTATCTATTGGACAATAAATACTGGCTTTGTGAACTGTAATAATTGTCCATTGGGTAATAGCTTGTAGTAAAAATTCCTTATCACATTATCTGGAAATCTACTTTATATCACATCAAGTTGACTTTTCAAAAAGGTGAAGAAGGAGGAAACTTCCTAGCACCTTCCTATTGGCTTGTTGGAGAAGCCAATTTCTCCCTCTCCTTTGTGAAGCTCCACGACAATGAAGAGAAGAAATGGGTGGCAAAAGTTGTCACCTTTTCACCAATATTACCTTTTCACTTCACTTTTCAAATTTCTAAACTTTTCTATCACTTTCTCTCTCCAAATTTTCTCTTCTCTCACTTTTTCTTCACACTTTCATCTTCTCCATTTTCTCTCTAACTCCACGGCAGCCCCACATCCTTCCATCCTCCATGGTTGCTTGATTTTAAGCTCACACATTTCTTGAATCCACATTTTCTTTGAAGACTTGCACTTCTTGTTGGAATCACCTTCAAGGAGCTCACATTTTCCTCTCCATTTTCTCTTTCCTTCCACGACCAAGATACCATTTTTGGCCACCCATATTTTCTTGTTCAACCAACCTTGTTTCTTACATCTTCTTATCATCGTAAACCTTTTCTCTTTTGTGACCATCTCTTGAATCCACCATTTTCATCTCCTTCCATAAAGCCCTAAGATTTGGAGTTTTATGGTAAAGTTTATGACTTTTCCATTTTCTCTCACCATTTTCATGATTCTTAGTCATCTTTGTGACCAAGAACTCCTCTTTTATGGTTTGGTTTATTGATTGTGAAAGTTTGATGTCCTAGGGTCTTTGATGGTGGTGGAGGACGAATTTCAAAAGGAAAAAGGAGCTTGCTTTTCTTGTTATTTTCTTGGTAAAAGGGAGAACATCCTCATCAACCACCCATGGTGGTGAGAGACGAATTTGTGTGTTGAAATTGAAGGATCCATGTGCGGATTTCTCCTCTTGATTGCTTGATTTTTGAAGATTTGTAATTATGTGCTTGTTTAATGTTGTTACTTGATGTTGTTTTATTATGTTGCATGGATAAATTATGATATTTTGTGTGCTTGAAATCAAGTGTGAAAGATAAGGAATCCTTGCCTATGTTGAAGGGGAGCTTATGGCCTTGTGGCCTTAAATGATGAATCAAGAATCAAACCTTATGTTAAAATGGAACTTAAGCAACTAATTGATGAGTTGATGGAAATCTTGGGTCTAGAGACCATGGTTGAGTGTCTCGGCTAAGAGGAGGCAAATTAGGAAAACTTGTGATTAAAATTGGGATGAATTGGAACTTAGAAGTTTAAGTGGGAAAATGGATTGATTAAGGAATTAAAATGATGGATTAAGAAGATGAATGTTGAATTCCATGAACTTAGGGCTCACGGCCATTTAGGGTAAATAAGAGAAAATTTTGTATTAAAGTGGAACTTTGAATACTTAAGTGATTAGACATTCAATTAGGGATTCATAAAATGGAAAGAGAAAAGAAATGAAATTTCACCATAAAACTATGAGTAGATCTTCACCTTTAAAGGAAAATGAGTGTAAGTGAGACTTTGAGAATCATAAGACATTTAATTAACTAAGTTTTATTAAGAATAAAGAGAAGGACTAATTGAATTAGAGAAACAAGAATTAGGAGTGTAAAGGAGGATTTGAGAAATATAAAATACTTATTTTAGTTGAATTTTATTAAGGACAAAGAGAAGAACTTTTTGAATTAGAGTAAAATAGATTCGGTGAAAGATAGGAGGATAAATTACCTAGTGAAGCTCAATAGGAAAAGTGTTTAGGTTGAGGTGATATTCTTATACTAAATTTGAAGATTCAACGTTTATTTTAATATGGCTTATGGTTATGAAATGCATGATTGAAATCCTCTGTGATAGCATGCATTTGGCATTGTGCTTTTGGAAGCGAAGTATCGAACCCAGAAACATCAGGTAGGCGATCGAGTCAGATGTGGTTTTCTTTTATAACCAGAAATATTAGATAGACGATCGAGTCAGATGGGACTGGTTATCATAAGAAACCTAGATATTAGTGATATTATGTAGTAATATGGACGGTTATATAATGTTATGGCTACAAACGGTATGGAACAATCGTATGGACAGTTGCTTTAATGTCATTGGGAACGGTACAATGGTAGTTTAGTGTCATTGAATGTGCATTTGAGCATCATACAGTTGTGGCTGTTATGGCGTTTTATGCCTAAGGAATGAACGAGAACTTACAGGATAGTGCGATCCATGATAGATCTCAGGGGGCGTCCGTGTGTGGTGATCCACTTAGTGACCTGTTTGTCACTTTGTATACCGCTGGTCGTGGTGATCTGTTGCAATGCATGACAAGGACCCGACAAACACTATTGCTTTTCGTGGTCCGGCGTAGACTATGTTTTGAGGGGGGACAGATCTTCTGGAACGCTTATCTCTGATGTTGTGTCTAGCTTCATGGAGTAGGAACTGGTTCATTATGCATACACATGGTTAGTTCACATATTGTCATGGCATGGTCAACATACATATTATGGTGGCATAATTATTATTTATATATCTATGATGGATATCTGTTGTAATAGTGCTGTTAATATTTATATTATTGTGGGATATGCTTTCTGATGATATCTATGAAATTCATAACTTGAATATATCCGTAATATCTGTATGTATGGAATGACTTCATCATTCTTATTATTTTTCCTTTGCTGTCATGTTGGTAATGATGTAGGATATCTCACCTCTTGTTTGTACTATTCTTGTTCTATGTGATTTTGGTTAAAAACTATAAAGGGGACAAGGTTGAATCTCCTAGATCTTACTTAGTTTGATCTCCTGCGTTCGATGATGGCAACAAGAAGGGGTTCTATTGGTTTTTTCAGGATTGTGTTCACTGGGGGTGCCAATGCTTGGCGAGTCAACTGGGCCAATGAGCATATACAGTATGTTGGGGATCTGATCTTGACCGTGAGGAGGACCCGTGACTGAGATCCTATCCTGACTCTCACTACATCAGTGCATCCTGAGTTTGCCTTGCCCATTCGGGAGCTATGGGGTGATCCGCTTCACACCCCTAGAGATGACGAGGATTTTATGACATTAGTTGCTAAGGCACCTACCCGTGAGACCGCACTCTGTCCTGTCCTAGTGTCTTCAGATGAATTGGGGGAGGATCTCGAGGTGGATCCGATGGAGTGCCCAATTCCTTAGTCGTGGGCGTCGTTATGGGTAGTTTATGTTTCTTTTGCATTACCTGTATAAAGGTTCTTTTGAGTATAACTACATTTTGGAGTACAAGTTAGTGTATTTTTGAGCGGTATGAGCAATGCGCTGCGCGATGTATGTTTTATGGTAATTATCCAGTCTTATGTGCTGTATTTTGAGTATATCTTGTTGAATTATATTTTCAAATGACAGCATGTATATCTATTCATTTGTGCCTCATATTTTCTCTATATGCACAATGATTAAATTTGAAAACTTGTTATTTGAGTTCTAGCACGCTGAAAAAAAAAAATAGTGTCCGTGGTATAATGACGATTATGCCGTGGTTAGTAAATCGTGGGGTGTTACAGGGGTAAATTGAGTATTAATATTTTCACAATTCTTTCGCAAAAACCTTGATTATCAATTTTTTTTGAAGCTATTGTTTGTTAAAGGTGAATGGATAGAGAAGTGAGAGAGCTTTCACTTACAAATGAATCAGTCAAGAGAGATAGAATTCAAATAATACAATAAAATAGTACACAAAGTAAAGAGTATAGTTTAGAGAAAACAAATACAAAGCTTTATCCTGGTTCAGCCACTAATCCGCTTGTGGCTTACGTCCAGTCCTCAAGTAAACACCCGAGATTTCCACTATAACTTCAAGCTTCAAACAGGTACTTGACAACCTTTACAAACTTGAGCACTCAACACCTTGGGATACCTCACCCTTTGTGCTTGAGCCTCTACTTTCAAGGGATACCTCACCCTTTACAATCTTTTGAGGAATATCTCACCCTCTTTACAGATTAAACAAGATATAGATGAATTGAAACTCTTTCAAGAGTGGATAATACAAGTTGAAGCTTATGGGTATCAAGGATTCACACTTTTAAAGCTCAAGAATAGAGTATGATTGAAGGGATAGTGAAAACACATATTCAATGCTTAAGAATGATTTTCAAATTGTTTTTCTTTCTAACTTTTCATAAATGCCCAACAACTTAAATTTATAGGCAAATGCAATTAAAAGTCATTGGGGGTAGTTGAAAACATAAATGCTCTTAATAGAGCCCTTGTACGTGTTTTCTGGTTGTCCAAATAACCAATTAGGAGATTGTCCTAATCAGTTAGGAGCCTCAAAAATTGGCTCATGATTTATCAAATAACCAATTAGGAGAATGCCCTAATTGGTTAGGAGCTTTAGAAATTGGCTTCTGACTTACACAATAACCGATTAGGGGAATGGCCTAATCGGTTAGAAGCTTTAGAAATTGGCTCCTGACTTACACAATAACCGATTAGTGGAATAACCTAATCGGTTAGGCCCTTTAAAAAAAAACTTTGACGCACTTATGTTTTGGCAAATAACTTGTTGTGTGAACAGTAATAACTTGTTATTGGTTTATCAAGAAAGCAAGATTTCCAAAGGGTTTTTCAATCAAAGATTCCCAAAAACTTTTCAAACTTTCTAAAACCATTTTACTTAAACTTATACACCATTTTTCACAAGTATACATCATGATTTTGCAAACTTATTTAAGTTGAGTGAGAAAACCAATTAATGAGCTTAGTGTGAACCCTACAAATACCTTTACACAAGATCTAAGACTTATATTCTAAACTTAAAGCTCCTTGGGACTTGACCTTTGCATTTTCATTCCTTTATTTGTTTGTTATCATCAAAACCATTGCTTTATACAATGTCAATCACATTCTCTCCCTTTTTGAAGATGACAAACAACTATTGAGAAAAAGTTAGTTAAGATAAATATTGAAATTCACAAAAGGTTTTAGAGACTTATTCCCTTTATTTTTCAAGAGGTAATTGAATCAAAGATGCATAGCTCTCCCTTTGTTTTAGAATCCCAAGACCATTGAAAATATACCTTCTGCTATTTTACCTTTCATTTCTCAAAACCAAAAACTTTCACCCCCTTTTGTCTTGATTAAAACAAAGATAGACAATATATATTTGGAAAGGGTGCTCATAACCATTGCTAAGTAACAAATATCCAGTAATAATCCAGCAACAATGTAAGCATACTTTAACAGTCCATTCATTTCAAAAACATCCAAGTCATACAAATCACAGTTAAGCATGTCATGATTCTAAGACAATGAACATCATGTCCAAAAGATAACTTACTATGGTTAGATAAGCTTTAATCACAATAAAGAAGCTATAACAGAAATAAGTACTCCATGCCTAAGCCCCATGATCCTCTGGTGGTGGATAGCGACGCTCAAGCCTATCCAGGCGATCTTCCATAGCGCTCAGGCGATCATAGATAATTATGTTGCTGTGTTCTTGATAAATTTTAAGATTTGCAATGTGGGCTTCGATACTAACTTACATGTTTGCAATGGCTTCCAAGATGCGGCCATCATTGGTGACAGGGGCCTCTTCCATAGGTACATCAGCAGAGGCAGCAGGAATTCCTCCTTGTTGTGTTGCTGCCTCACATCCACGACTATAAACTTATTCACCATCCACTTACTTCATTTGCATGCGGTTTAGAGAGGCTACTCCAAACTTGTGGGGACCGATAGTGTGAATAACTCCATCGTCCTTTAAGTTGACCTTATATTGATCTAGAATTTTAGTGACCAAAAAGGTCTAAGGAAGATCCATCATTGCTTTTCCTTAGCTTTTATCATGTAATGCATGATGTAATGAGGCTAATTGATTTTCATGCATCTTTTAAGTGCCCACAACAAGAAAATGTCTTCTTCTTCAACCAAGGCATAGTTGCTCGTCCTTGGTACCAAGATATGTGTGACTACAAAGTGAAGAAGACGATCCTTTAGATTCAGAAGGGCGGCAGTGAAAGATCCTTTTGGCACTTGAATACCCAGTTGAAGCATGCTTGCTACAACTTGATCTCGATCAAATCCCTCCAATGAGCTTTGACTTTCCACAGTAAGTTTGTCTCTAGAATAAGTGAGACCAAACAGGAGAGTCCACTGACTTACTGACATAATGATTCTATGCCTCTTAAATTCAGAAATCAAATTTCCACTAACAATGTTTAAATTGTAGAAATAAACTTTTGTGGGTTCAAGATAGAAGTACCCGGGGTTGGTGGTGACAAGAGTTTTCAACCCATAGAATTCTAGGAGCTCTATGAAGGATGTGAATCCTTCTTTGTCGAATAAGTCCCAGTCCATATATTTAGGTTGAATGACACGTCGCACGTGAAAATGCAGTGTGTATGTCTTCATCTGATTTTTGTGGGAGAAGTACCTTCCAATGTTGAGGTTGACGGAGAAGTCTTGGACAATGGGTGAAATGGGTGTTGGCAGGGGTACATTGGGATTTTTGGAGCGAGAACGCTTGGGGTGAGATGAACTGCTTGCCATTGTTGAAAATGGAGGCTAGGGCTCAGTTTAGGAAAGAGAAAATGTGAGGGAAGGTGAAAATTTGGAAGAAAATGGAAGTTTTAATCAGTGGAAACTGATGGAAACTGATGGAAAATGAGTTTTAGTGGTGGATTTTAGTTGGATTTAGAGTGGGAGAGGTGTTTGAGTAAGTGGGTGAGAGTGGATGCTTGAGAGAAGAAGAGGAAGAAGATGACGATGGAGGAAGGGGAGGCACACGTGAATGAAGGGGGGGTTCTCGGTTGGCATTTTATGAAGGCCAATAACCAGTTAGAGGAGTTGCGTAACTGGTTATGTGTGTTAAAAGCGTGGGCTCTATTTTCATCAAATAATCGGTTAGAGATTGGATCTAATCGGTTATTGTTTTATTCCAGAGAGTACCAGGATACTCCGATTCCCCAATAATCAATTAGTGAAGTTTCATAATTAGTTATTTTGCTTGGCAGAGAGCACTTCACCTTGACAAATTAATTCCAAAAACCCAAATAACAGGTTATTTTCTTCTTCTAACTGATTATTGCACTTCCAAAACCAAAAATTCTTCAAGAAATCAGTCCTCAAAACACCAATTTTGCCATCTTAACTTGGTTTCATTTTCATCAACACTAACCACTATAAAAGCATCCTAAACATAGAATTTTCTTCTTCAAGAGAACTAGAAAACAATTTTCTTCAGCAGGAATATGATTAAAGGAAATTGGGGCACTTAAGCATGGATCAAGCACCAGCAAAACAAACTTAGGAGAAACTCTGATGCTCAAGTCAGTATTGGATTCAAAAGTGATTAAAAGCAAGATGACTATGCAATGAGCCCAAATATCCATCAAGATAGCATATTATGCAGTAACATGACAAGTTTTGCACCAAAATCACATAATAGTAAAATGACAAGTTTTATGCAGCACAATGACAAATTATGCAGCAAACTAGTTTGAGTAGCAAGAGTTAAATGCATGATTGATCCAATATGCCAAGTTCTCTTTTTATAGAAAAGAATGCTTCTTTATTTAAAAGTTTAGTGAAGATATCAACTAGTTGTTTAGGGGTTTCAACAAACTCAAGCATGCAATCACCTTTGTGAACATGATCTCTTATAAAATGGTGCCTAATTTCAATGTGTTTAGTTCTTGAGTGGAAAATGGGATTTTTAGATAAATTGATTACTAGTGTTATCACACCTTATAAGGATGTGATCAAGCTCAAGACCATCGTCTAGAAGTTGCTGTTTCATTCAAAGGATTCGAACACAACAACTCCTAGTTACAATATATTCAGCTTCTGCTATAGACAATGACACACTATTTTGTTTTTTGCTATGCCAAGAAACTAGTGAGCTTCTAAGCAAGTGGCATGTCTCACTAGTGCTATTCCTATCCATTTTACATATAGCAAAATCAGAATCGGAATAACTAATTAGACTACATGAGACACCCTTAGGGTACCACAAACCCATTTGTGAAGTGCCTATTAAATACTTCATAATACATTTAACAACACATAAGTGTGATTCTTTATGATTAGTTTGATATCTAGCACACATGCACATACTAAACATAATATCTGGTCTACTTGCTGTAAGATAAAGGAGTGAGCTAATCATACCTCTATACTTTGTAATTTCTATAGGATTACCTCCTTCATCTTTGTCCAAATAACAAAAGGTGCCCATTGGTGTAGCCATATGCTTGCCATTATCCATTCCAAACTTTTTGAGCAACTCGTTGCAATATTTGGATTGACTTATGAAATTCTCATCCCTTGTTTATTTGATTTGGAGACCAAGGAAGAAGTTGAGTTCACTCATCATTGACATCTAAAATTCATTTTGCATAACATTTGCAAATTCCTTGCAAAGAGATTCATTAGTAGCACCAAATATGATATCATCAACATATATTTGAACAAGAAGAATATCATGCTTTTTATGCTTGATAAAAAGAGTAGTGTCAACCTTTCCCCTAGAGAAGTATTTTTCTAAAAGAAACTTACTCAACTTTTTATACCAGGCTCTACGAGCTTGTTTCAAGCCATACAAGGCCTTTTCCAGTTTGAAAACATGATTGGGCAGTTAAAAATTTTCAATGTAACACCCCCCGAAGGGCATTACATTTCAAACTAACTCTTTTTAATTTTTTACTCAAGTTATAAAATATTTGATATTATTTTAATATGGCTTTCAAAGTTTCTTTTTTGCGGATAACATAAATTTACCGAATTGTAGAAACACAAGACATAAGAACTGAATAATATACATCTCATGTACATAATGTAGATTTGTAACAACTTAAATATATAAAGCTTACGTACACCAAATAATATGTATAGCTACCATATAAAGACTGAACCTAACCCAAGTCCAAAAAACTTGAAGAGTAGGGTCCTGAACCCAATCTTCTTCCAGATCCTCTTCGGGATCCCTAATGGACAAATTCCCCAATCGGGGCATGTCACTACGGACAGGAGTTTGAGCAGTCGACACCTCAGAATCTTCACTAGATGTAAAATGAAGATTACCCCATAAATCTCTAAAAGGCCTAGAGAACTCCAAATGCACAGCAGCATTCGCAGAAAACGTAGCAACCCCATACTGGGTCCTACTCCAAAGCAAAGTAACATCTCCAACATACTGAATGCACCTTGTGTCCCAATGGACGTATCATGCTTCGTTGTCCCATGAAATTGTAAACTAACAAAATTCTAAAGATTCTGCCTCGCCGCCATCATAGTCTTCTTAAAACATAAATATAGGACAGAACAAATAGAACAATACAATAAAGACTTACATCAATACCATCATGGCAGCAAAGAAACAATCATGACAATAATGTCATTCATATACAGCAATATCACAGAACAATAGGTATAATCATGTTATTAACTAATAGATAATTTAACAATTTATATATCACAATATATGGATACTGATCATACCACAAAGATAAATATATTGACTATGCCACAACAATATATACACTGAATATGCACATGCACAATGTGTATACTAACCATTCTTATGCACAATGCACCCTTTTCCTACTCCATGGAGCTAAAACACAATTTCGGAGAGAATGATCTAGAAGATATGTCTGTATATCAGCCGCCTCAGACCAAGTGCTATAATTTCTCAATGTGCACATCAGACATTATACAAGACATTCTACGCCAGATCGGGAATAGGAATAATGTCTCTTTGAGATCGTCGGTACGTTTGCATTGGTTGTCACAGCACAGTAGCGCTATTCAATTGGCCACATGTGGAATTCTACACCTCGATGCCTGCAAGATCATTCATAGACCTTCACTACGCAATTCGCACCAGCACGAAGGTCTGATTCAACTCCTAGGCAACAATAGCCTTAACAATACCGTCTGACAAATAATGCATGATCAATGACTCAATGCATATCACAAGCCTTTACCGACTACAACCATACGTTGATATATCCGGGTTCAATACATTAGCCTAACAGCAAATTATTGCATTTCTCAATTGCGTAACATTTTTATCACATTTTTACAATCGCGTAACACTTTTATTACGTTTTCAAACCGCGTAACAAATTTTTAACATTTTCTCAATCGCGTAAAGATTTTAAAATATTTTCTTAATCGCGTAGCTAAAAATCACCATTTATAAATCGTGTAAAAGTTTTTCTATGTATTTTCAATCACGTAAAACATTTCCTCAATATTCTAAGCTTAATTTAAAAATTTTCTTACTTAATATAAAAATAGGACTTTAATTTCAACATGTTCTCACTAATCCACCTCTAATAATATTTCCAAATGTTTTTCACAAAAACTTATATTATTTAAATTAAATCAAGATATCTCAAAAATCCTTCTTATTAAATAAAATACTTTATTTTCAAAACATCATTCTAACTTTATTTCCATACTAAGGCCAAAAATCACTCTTTGTTCATTACTCTAAATAAAAACTTTCTTAAATAAAATATTTTAAATTCCAAACCATCCTTGAAAATTATTTCCATTGACATAACCGAAAATCATTACTTCTTAAATTATAAAATTGTGTTCATCTTCTTTTTACTTGTAAATCCTTTAATCCTAATTTAGTTCCCAAATTATCTAAGTAATATTTTCTAACATTCTTTCCAAAACT
Organism: Ormosia semicastrata; assembly: GCA_029884595.1. NCBI lineage: Eukaryota > Viridiplantae > Streptophyta > Magnoliopsida > Fabales > Fabaceae > Ormosia > Ormosia semicastrata. The sequence goes on along the minus strand of JAQQTO010000061.1, from coordinate 65,635,437 downwards.
TACATTATTTTAATTTAATAAAATATTTTCCATTTACCTTTCTAAAATCCTCTTAAGTAAAATATTTTAAGTCTATAAATTAATTCTCATTCCTATTTTTAATCTCTTGACCGAAAATCACTTTTGATTTAGTGATAAAAATATATTCATTTTCATTTTTATTTTGTAATTCCTTAATTAAGTTTCTTATCACTAATCCTCTAAGTTAACATTTAATAAAACATTTTTCATTTGATTTCCCCTTTGGAGGGCTTGGAGGCCGTGAGCCTCTATGGCCATTGGAGCCAAAATTTGCTTTCCTTTCTAACATTATTATAGCATACAACATACTTTAACATCAAAATCCTACTATAACAAGTTCATGCATAATATCAAAGTAATAAAATCATATAAGCAAAAATAAATACAAACCACATAATTACACACAAATGATGAATAAATCCTCATATGGATTCATTACCTTCATACAAATTTCGTGTCCCTCACCACCGTAATTGGTTGATGAGGTTAATCTCTCTCTTAGCTTAGATGTATTCTCCTCACTCCTAGTAGGATCCTTTGTGTTAACTTTCTCCACCAAGTAGCTCTTAAAATCAAAGTAAACACAAACATATTAACATCCAAGGCTAGAGTAAGACAACTATAGATCAAATATGGTTTTAAAATTTCAAGAATCAAATAAGAAATCAAGTTTTAAGAACTTCACCATAGAACCCTAGGACTTGAATTCAAAAATCAAGCTTGAAAATAGTTAAACTAAGTCTTGATCACAACATCAAAGTTGCTTAGAATGGTATTTAGAATCAAGTAGTATGGTTGGTTTGAATTATAAGAGGTTGGAAGGTAATTTTGGGTAATGAGGCTGTGAGCTTTGAGAGAAAATGGAAGAGAAAGGTTTTGTGATGGCTTTTGGTATTTGCTTCTTGAAAATGAATATGATAGACTTAAGAGTAAGAAGTGGTCAATTTTGTTTTCTCCTTTGCCTTTGAACATGTCTTGGCCGTGAGTTACTTAAGGGTAGAGATGAAAGAATCTTGTGATAGTTTTCTCCTAGAAATTATACATTATAAACTTAAAGAAGGAAGTAATCAATTTATTCACTCAAGATGGTCCTAGAATACAACATTGTCGTGGACTCTTTATGCAAGTGGAGTAATCAACTTCTCCTAGCTTGTTTCCTATTGGTCCTTCACAAAAGTCATAGCCTTTTTTGTTGACTTCAAGCAAGCTTCTCAAGTAAGCTTGTTTTTTCATTGGTTCATCATAAAGGCATTATAGCCATCATCTTTGACTCACATTAGATATTTTCCAAAAGCTATTACCTAATGGACAAAAACTACTATTATTTATTGTCTAATGAATAATAACATTACACAGTTGATAATAGCATTACCTAATGAATAATAATATTATCCAATGGATAATAACATTATCCAATGGATAATAGAATGTAACAAAAAAATTTAGACATTGTCCAATGGATAATAACATTACCCAATGGATAATAGCTTTATCCAATGGATAATAGAATAGAACAAAAACTCAGATAAAGAAAATTTTTGAAAACTGTTTCCGATTTCAGGTTTAGTAAGTTCCCCCGGCCCCGCATTAACAGTCCAAAACTTTCTGGTTCAAGAAAAATTTTTATTTTTTCAGGCCCGTCTCAAACACATACAGTCCAAAATAATATTAAAATAATTAAAATAATTTAAAAAGTCCTAAAAATTCACAAAAATTCACAAATATTATAAAACTTATAAATATCAAGAAAAATAAAAATTCGAGGTGTTATATTCAAAACCAGGAGGTTGTTTCACATACACTTCTTCTTGTATGAAACCATTTAAAAATGCACTTTTAACATCCATTTGATCAAGCTTGAAACCCATGATGCATGCATATGCAAGTAGCATTTTAATGGCCTCTAATCTAGCTACGGGAGCATATTTTTTCTCATTATCTATTCCTTCTTCTTGATTATAACCTTTAGCAACAAGCCTAACTTTGTTTCTTATTATTAAGCCCATTTCATCACGTTTGTTCTGAAAGACCCATTTGGTACCAATTATAGGATGATCATTGGGCCTTGGAACTAAATCTCAAACTTGATTTCTCTCAAATTAGTTTAGTTCATCTTGCATGACAAAGATCCAATGTTCATCATTAATGGCCTCATTTATGTCTTTAGGTTCAACTTGAGAGACAAAAACTAAATGATTACATGTATCTCTAAGAGAGTTTAGAGTGATTACTCCTTTTGATACATCACCTATGACTTTGTCAAGAGGATGATATCTTGAAGTTCTCCATTCTCTAGGAAGATTATTTGAAGTTTCCTCCTCTTGTTGTCATGGTGCTTCCTCTCTTTCGCTTTCTCTCCTTTGCACTTCTTCTTTGCCTCCTAAGTGTGTGTTGGATAGAGTTTCTGCAACATCATCAATAACATCCTTTCTCGGTCCATTTGGGTTAGTTTCATAAAAAACAACATGTTTTGATTCTTTAATAGTCATAGTTCTCTTATTATAAATATGAAATGATTTGCTATTAAGTGAGTAACTAAGAAACCTTCACTTGTTTACCTTTTTGACATGCATCATAAAGTTTATTTTTCTCAAATTTGAGCTTTGGAAGACCAATCACCAACAAGAGTAAAACAAAATGCAATGATTCAAATCAAGATTTATCCGGTTCCCTATGTCAAATTCAAATCACAACAAAAACAAAATAAAATAAAGTCGAAAAGGAACAAAAGAATGTTCTATCAGACTACTTGTCTTCTTGTAGTTGGATCTCCAAGTTTTTGGAATGCTCCAAATTCTACTTGAGCATCCAAATCTGGGTCGATACCAGCAAAAACATCTCTGAATAAGGTTCTAGCACCATGCCAAATGTGTCCGAAAAAGAAGAGCAGAGTAAACGAAGCATGTCCAAAAGTAAACTAACCTCTTGGACAGCTACGAAAAACACCATCTGATTTCAAAGTAGCACAATCTAATTAAAAAATGTCACCCAATTGAGCACGTCTAGCATATTTTTTCACAGTAGCAGGATCACTATAACTTACTGATAACACTATATTTTATATATTTTATAAACCTCTCACTAGGTTTCTTAATGTTCAATTAAGCTTAATTTAGTTAGTTTTTTCATATTTTATGATATTGGACCATATTGGATCATTGAAAGAATTATTGCATGAATTAGCCTTAATTTATCTTTTTGGTAGTATTCAGTAAAATGGCTATAACTTAAGTTATAAATATCTTACTGATGTGATTTTGGTCTTTTAGGAAAGTTAAGATAATTTCCCTACAACTTTCATGAAGACCTCAAAGGCCCAATCATACGGTTGAATAACTCAAATTGGAGTTGAAGCAAGAACTAGGGTACTGATCGTGATAGCTTGACCTATGTGTACTATTCATGATATAGCTCGGGTTATAGAATGTAAAATAGGCTGAAATTTTGATGTTGATAGTTAAGACCCAAATCTACAACTTTCATGTTGAAATTTTTTCCAGAATCTGAGGTCTAATGGGTCATATTGGGCTTAGAAGTTAGAACAGAGGAGTTGTGGTTGGACCTGAGTAGTATGTAGCAATCAGACCATATCTTGAGTTGTAGAAATGATTTTTGACCCAAACTAACGACATTTGAAAGCTAATATCCAGGCCTCCAACTTTTAGAGATACTTGGTGAGAATATGACGAATGCAATGACTTCAGAGCTAAATGATTTTGGGAGACAAAGAATCTCTATTGTTTTCCACTCATCAAAAGTCATTTGGCATTTTTCACTCATTTTCCACTCATCCACCTACTCACTAATCAGCCCCCTTATCATTTTGTATCCCTAATCATCTATAAAAGGCACCATTGGCTGCTCATTTAGGGGTCTTGGTCCTAGAGGCCAAGATCATGCTATTATGTTGTTGTAGTTTTCCTTTGTCCTAAATTGAAGTTATGTTATTCTTCTTCTTCTTCTCTCTTTCTTTCTTCTTGTCTATGAGTAACTAAGTTTCATTTTACTTGGGTGAAAGGGTGAAGCTCTTGGTTATAAAGTAAGGTTAGATTCCTTCCTTTCTTGTGCTTAAATGATATATTTTTCAAGCAGTGATTATACGTATTGTATTTTGTTTCCAATCAATTTAGAAACCCTCCTTGTAAAGTGGAGTTCTTGATTTGTTGTAGACAAGAGATTGGCACAATGAATGCTTGAACCCATTTACAAATATTGGTATTCGAAACTCTCTTTGTAAAGTGGAGATCTTGATTTGTTGTAGACAATATTTTGGCACAGTGAATGTTTGATCCCATTTATGAGTGGTGGTATTAATAGATGATTAAAGGAGGCATAATATAATTACGTATATAATTTTTAATGAACTTTGAACGATATATTTTTCGATTGGAACCTCCATTATATGTGGATTCTAATTGAGTTATAAAAAAGAATTAATCTTGTTCTTATTTTATTTACCAAGAGTGGATCTCCTAACCCAAGTAAATCTTTTTTATTTGTTGTGACAAAATATTTATTTTATCTTAATTAATTTTTCTTCATCAAGTCTCTGTGGTTCGACCTTGGACTCACCGAGAATTTATTACTTGAGATAACTTGCACTTGGGTTTATAACTTTTAATTCCGCATCAAGTTTTTGGCGCCGTTGCCGGGGACTTAATTTGAAGAGCACATTTATGGTGTAAATATTTTGTATATATATTTTTTTCTATTTGTACATACTAACATAGTGGGGGAAACTCTTCCTTTTATTTTTTGTACATACTAACTTAGTGGGAGAAACTCTTCTTTTTATTTTTTTGTACATACTAACTTAGTGGGAGAAATTTTTTCTTTTATTTTTTTGTACATACTAACTTAGTGGGGGAAACTCTCCCTTTTATTTTTTGTAATTTACTTTCTGTATTTTGTTTCTATCTTTCTAACTTACTAATTTATTAGGTGGTTGGTTTATACCACACCTTTGTTAAAATATATTTTGTGGTTGGTTTCTACCACACCTTTGTAAATATTCATCTGGTGGTTGGTTTTTACCACACCTTTGTTAATATTTAATGGCAGGTTTATACCGCCTACTAGTTAATAATTTTTTTTACCATGGCAGGTTTATACCTCCTACTAGTTAATAATTTTTGTTTCTTTTATCATGTATAGTTAAATTTATGTGTTTCTAGGGGGAAGATATAACTTGATTTAATTAACATATATTAAGATTGAAATTTTAATCAAATTTCTTTTTTATGCAATTTGAGTGCTTATTATGATTCTTAATGCTTTTATGAATTGGCCACTCATAAATTGATCAAATGAGGTGTATGTAGAATCAGAAGGTTTGCATATGACCTAGACCATAAATAATAAGTGTCATGATTTATAATTATCTAGGAATGGAGGTTATAGGTTGTGTGGGAAAATTGTGATATTTTCCATGAGAATCACAAGAGTAAAGGCCATGCCTTTAAGAATTAAGGTTTAGACCAAGGGATTAAATTTTAATTAATTACTAGACTCTCCCCATCAATTGAATGATTAGAAATTATTAGAATGAAGGTCCCAAAGCTACTCTATTGTCTATGATAGATTATTGAATCAAGTGAAGTCAGATCCTTAGTGTTTTATTTTCATGTATTTATATCCTTAATGTGTTCTGCAGTCTTGGAAATCTGACTCAAAAAGATCCTGTTTGCCAATTTATAAGAAAATTGGATGGAAAGCTTATCCTCGACTCATAGAAGACGTTTAAGCCGTTACTGGACGTAAAACCAGAGGAAGATGTGAGCCACAATCACAACTACATGTATATATTTTGGCTTTGTTTAAATTTGTGAGGTTTCTCTTTTCAGTAATTGTAACAACAGGTACTATCTTTTATCCTTTACCTATTTATATTTTAACATTGAGGACAATGTTGTGATTTGGTTGGGAAGAAGGATAGTTGTGTGAATAGTTGTGTAGATAGTTGTGTAAATAATTGTGTAATTTTTTTTTAAATAAAATAAAATAAGGAAGTGTGTGTAATAATATGTTTGTCGTATGTTTGTTGTGCAATTTTCTAACCTAAACCAGTTAAGGATGGCAGAGTAAGGAGTAAATTTTGCTATGGAGGTAATTTTACTCTTGAGACGCATCTAAATTGGGGTAGATAACGAGTTTGTGTGGAAGTAGCAAATAGATTAAGGAAAATTTGCATGATTGAGTAAATTGTCTTCTTTCTTAAACATCACATGCTTGGTTATGGATGTTGAATTTTTTTTTTGGACTAAGAATGATGGATATATGCCTTGTGAGATTTTGAGCCTATCAATGAATGGATTGAACATCTGTACCATTCTCTTCTTTCTTGTGTGATTTTTTTTACTCATGAAATTGTTACTCTAGAACTTGCTTTAATTCTTTTTTAGACTACTTTTTCATATGGATACATAAACATGATTGAGACAATTTTCTTGAATTAACTACTTTGACCAAATAGCCAACCTTGCATATTTTCCTTTGCTTAACCCCTTTGAGCTTATTTGACCATTCTTTGTTTCGAACTCATTATGTGCCTTAAATGAAAAACCATGTTCTTACCTGATCTTAGGGAATAAGAGAGCATTGACTTTGTTGTCGGATGAGTTTATTGAATAAGTGTGGGGGTATGTGTGCAAGTATTTCTAAAAAAAAAAAAGAGAGCTGACCAGTGGATGCTTGGAACCAATAAGAGAATGTTCAAGCCTAACAATGAATTCAACCTACCAATTGATCTTTAACAAAACATTAGTCAGATATTGGTCATTGTCTTGTATAAGAAAGAACTAAGAAATCCTTGGAAAATTGAATGTTCTCAAACATCTTCTCCACTCTAACTGTAACATAATGCTCTTTTATTCTCTTTGGTGTTTAACTTGTCTTATCTATATTACTTTCTCTTATACCATAATCTCATTATAACCTTAAATAAAGTCCTCATGATTTGTGTATATATGTTATTTTTGAGTAGCAGAGAAGTAGAAGATAAGCAAGCTTATGGTAGTGCAATTATTCATGAGTTGAATAGAGTGAAATACTAACTTTTTTAAACACTTGAGAGATTAAGAGTGAATTCTGTGAGGATCTATCATTCTTGATTCATTCTTATCAACTGAAGTTTCCTTATTTATTAGTTTGAGATGCGAAGAAATGTTATCTCATGACTGTTTTGATCCCTTGATTGTCTAGTTGCTCTTCTTGAGTCATTAAATTCTTTAGAGTTTTTAGTTTTTGAGTCTGTGTCATTTTTCTTTGGTTTTTGTCTTTTGTGTTTTGCCCAAGAGTGCAAAAGTTAAGTGTAGGAGAATTTGATAACACTGTATTTTATACATTTTATAAACCTCTCACTAGGTTTCTTAAGGTTCAATTAAGCTTAATTTAGTTGGTTTTGTCACATTTTATGATATTGGACCTTATTGGATCATTGAAAGAATTATTGTATGAATTAGCCTTAATTTATCTTTTTGGCAATGTTTAGTAAAATGGCTATAACTTGAGTTGTAAATATCCGATTAATATGATTTTAGTCTTGTAGGAAAGTTAAGACAATTCCTTACAACTTTCATGAAGACCTCAAAGGCCCAATCACATAGTTGGATAACTCAAATTGGAGTTGAAGCAAGAACTAGGGTACTGATCCTGATAGCTTGACCTATACATACTGTTTATGATATAGCTCGGGCTATAAGATGTTAAATGGGCTGAAATTTTGATGGTTGATATTTAAGACCTAAATCTACAACTTTCATGTTGAACACTTATCTAGAATCTGAGGTCTAGTGGGTCATATTGGGCTTAGAAATCAGAATAGAGGAGCTGTGATTGGACCTAAGTAGTTTGCAGTAATCAGACCATATCTTGAGTTATAGAAATGATTTTTGACCCAAAAAATGGCATTTGAAAGCTAATATCAAGGCCTACAACTTTCATGAAGACCACTTGGTGAGAAAATGACGAATGCAATGACTTCAGAGCTAAATAATTTTGGGAGACAAAGAATCTCCATAATTTTCCACTCATCAAAAGTCATTTAGCATTTTTCACTCTCCACTCATCCACCCACTCACTAATCAGCCCCCTTGTCATTTTGTATCCCTAATCCTCTATTAAAAGCACCATTGGCTGCTTATTTAGGGGTCTTGGTCCTAAAGGCCAAGATCATGCTATTATGTTGTTGTAGTTTTCCTTTGTCCTAAATTGAAGTTATGTTCTTCTTCTTATTCTTCTCTCTTTCTTTCTTCTTATCTATGAGTAACTAAGTTTCATTTTACTTGGGTGAAAGGGTGAAGCTCTTGGTAATAAAGTAAGGTTAGATTCCTTCCTTTCTTGTGCTTAAATGATATATTTTTCAAGCAGTGATTATACTTATTGTATTTTGTTTCCAATCAATTAAGAAACCCTCCTTGTAAAGTGGAGTTCTTGATTTGTTGTAGACAAGAGATTGACACAATGAATGCGTGAACCCATTTATAAGTGTTGGTGTTAGAAACTCTCCTTGTAAAGTGGAGATCTTGATTTGTTGTAGACAATATTTTGGCACAGTGAATGCTTGATCCCATTTATGAGTGGTGGTATTAATAGATGATTAAAGGAGGCATAATATAATTACGTATATAATTTTTAATAAACTTTGAATGATGTATTTTTCGATTAGAACCTCCGTTATATGTGGATTCTAATTGAGTTATAAAAAGAATTAATATTGTTCTTATTTTATTTACCAAGAGTACCCAAGTAAATCTTTTTTATTTGTTGTGACAAAATATTTACTTTACCTTAATTAATTTTTCTTCATTAAGTCTCTGTGGTTCGACCTTGGACTCACCGAGAATTTATTACTTGAGATAACCTGCACTTGGGTTTGTAACTTTTAATTCCGCATCACTTACTCCATTGAGTTCGCCAACTTAAAGCTCAACAGTTACACTTACTTGTTCAACACTATACCTTTAGAAACAAGTTTGTTTAGGTGATGCATATGAATGTGGGTAGTTCTCCTATTCCATAGCTATGAATCACTCTCTTTACTCATAAGACATCTTGCATTTTGAGAGGTAATATCATCAAGGTTAATCATATATTTGTTATTAATTCTATGACTAACAAACTTAACTTGCTTATCATTCTTATCCTCAATTATACAGCAATTTTAATGAAAAATAACTTTATTACCTTTATCACGTAATTGACTAATGCTTAGCAAGTTGTGTTTGAGTCCTTCTACATACAAGACATTATTAATTGAAGTGGAGGACTTCTTACCAACTTTTCCAATATCAAGGATCCTTCCTTTATTGTTGTCCCCATATGTGACATGTCCATGCTTCTTTGGTGCAAGGAAGGAGAACTTGGATCCATCACCTATCGTGTGCTTGAAGCAACCACTATCAAGATACCAACTTGAGCTTTTGGTCTTAGAGCACACCTATAACACACATTCAAGTTTTAACCTTTGGTATCCAAATTCTCTTGGGTCCTTGTGTGTTAGCATTGGGTAAGGTACCCTTAGGAACTCAAAACCTCTTAGTTCCAACCTTAGTGTTGATGTTCTTTCTTACATTACATATTAATGCACTATGCCCTTTCTTACCACAATGAAAGCATTTGATAAAGGGGCTACTTGATGTACTTGAGGAAGCAAAGAAATTCTTATAAGACTTTTGATGGTTATTTGGATTATATCCCAAACTGACTTTTTGAAAAACATATTTTTGCTTCCCTTGTAACACATTTAAATTGTCTCTTCTAAAGATAAATTTTGCAAGAGTATTTTTCTAATCCTAAACCTTCTTTTCAACTGATTTACATGATGAGAAAGGTAATTAAATGGATGCATTATCAAGTGAAGAGCAAGTCATGTATAATGAGTTAGCATCAATAAGTCCTAAGGTCTCATTTTCAATTTTAAGCTTATTAATCTCCTTGTTTAACATGGCAACTTTTTTTTATCAATAAAAAGATTATTTTGTTAGAGGATAAAATCATTTTTGTGAGCCTCATGGATTCTTCATGCAGTTCTTGAAAAGCATCTCGTAATTCACTATAGGAAGGTGAAGAATTTAGTTTGAAGATGTTACCTTGGTGTCGCTTTCTTCTTCATCTTCACCTCTAGCCATGAGACATAGATAGGCTTCTTCATTTTTCAAACTATCAGAAGAGTCGATCTCATTGTCTTCTTATGCTATGTAGGCACTCCTTCCTTTATTTTCTTTAAAGGGTTTCTTCTCAAACTTTTCTGATTTCTTAAGATATATGGGACATTCCTTCTTCATATGCCCTGGTTTACCGCATTCATAATATGTTGGAGTTGATAAGGTTCCTTCTCCTTTGTGATAGGTCTTCTTTGGAGGAAAATATGCTCTTCTTTGGAATCCTTTCTTCTTTAAAAATCTTCTAAACTTCCTCACAAGGAGACTAAGATTCTCCTCAATTAGCTCCAGATTTTCTATACCATATCCATCATCTTCATCATTATCTTCAATTGTAAATGAAGTGGCTTTGAGTGCAATCTTCTTCTTCTTCTTATCATGCTCTTCATTTTGATTAAGCCTATTTAGCTCCAATTCATGCTCTTGGAGCTTCCCAAATAAGGTGGCCAATGTCATTGTTGATAAGTTCCTTGACTCTGCAATAGCCGTCACCTTGGGTTGCCAATTCCTACTCAAACACCTCAAGACCTTGTTAATAATATCCTCATTAGGAAAAGTCTTTCCCAATGAAGCAAGATGATTTATAATGTATGTGAATCTCTATTGCATTTCTTGAATGCTTTCTCCTTGATTCATTCTAAACAATTCATATTCATGAGTGAGAATGTTTATTCTTGATCTTTTTACTTCACTTATGCCCTCATGGGTTACTTGTAGGGTATCCCACATTTTTTGAGTGGTCTTACAATTTTACACCATAAAGAATTCATCATACCCTAAGGATGTGGTAATGATTTTCTTGGCTCTCAAATTGTATTGAACCTTCTTTTTGTCTTCATCGGTCCATTCACTTCTATGTGTATTAGTTATTACACCTTTAACTATACATGTGGGAACAAAGGTGCCATTTTCAATGGCATCCCATACATCAATATCAATAGCTTCAATAAAAATTTTAATCCTTTCTTTCCAATAGGCATAACCATCACCATTGAAATAGGGAGGTTGATTTATAGAAGAACCTTCGTTAGAAAAACCATTTCAAGCCATCACTTCTCTTGAATCTGCTAAGCTCTTTACATAAAAGTCTAGCTCTGATACCACTTGTTACTAAATCGCCTTAAAACTCAAGAGGGGGTGAATTGAGTATTAAAAATATTTTCACAATTCTTTCGCAAAAACCTTAATTATCAATTTCGTTGAAGCTATTGTTTGTTAGAGGTGAATGGATAGAGAAGTGAAAGAGCTTTCACTTACAAATGAATCAATCAAGAGATATAGAATTCAAATAATACAATAAAATAGTGCATAAAATAAAGAGTAAAGTTTAGAGAAAACAAACATAAAGCTTTATCCTAGTTCAGTCACTAATCCACTTGTGGTTTATGTTTAGTCCTCAAGTAAACACCCGATATTTCCACTATAACTTTAAGTTTCAAACAGGTGCTTGACAATCTTTACAAACTTCATCGCTCAACACCTTGGGATACCTCACCCTTTATGCTTGAGCCTTTACTTTCAAGGGATACCTCACCCTTTACAATCCTTTAAGGCATACTTCACCCTCTTTACAGATTAGACAAGATATAGATGAATTGAAATCCTCTCAAGAGTGGATAATACAAGTTGAAGCTTATGGGTATCAAGGATTCACACTTTTAAAGCTCAAGAATAGAGTATGATTAAAGGGATAGTGAAAACACGTATTCAATGCTTAAAAATAATTTTCATATTGTTTTTCTTTCTAACTTTTCATAAATGCCCAACAACTTAAATTTATAGCTAAATGCAATTAAGAGTCGTTGGGGGTAGTTGGAAACATTAAATGCTCTTAATAGAGCCATTGTGCGTGTTTTCTGGTTGCCCAAATAACCAATTAGGGGATTGTCCTAATTGGTTAGGAGCCTCAAAAATTGACTCCTAATTTATCAAATAACCAATTAGAGGAATGCCCTAATCGGTTAGGAGCTTTAGAAATTGGCTCTTAACTTACACACTAACCATTTAGGGAAATGGCCTAATCGGTTAGGAGCTTTAGAAATTAGCTCCTGACTTACACAATAACCGATTAGGGGAATTGCCTAATTGGTTAGGCCCTTTAAATAAAGACTTTGATGCGCTTCTGTTTTGGCAAATAACCTGTTAAGTGAACAGTAATAAACTATTATTGGTTTGTCAAGAAAGCAAGATTTCAAAGGGTTTTTCAATTAAAGATTCCCAAAAACTTCTCAAACTTTCTAAAACCATTTTGCTCAAACTTAAACACCATTTTCACAAGTATACATCATGATTTTGCAAACTTATTTAAGTTGAGTGAGAAAACCAATTAATGAGCTTAGTATGAACCCTACAAATACCTTTACACAAGATCTAAGACTTATATTCTAAACTTGAAGCTCCTTGGGACTTGACCTTTACATTTTCATTCCTTTCTTTGTTTGTTATCATCAAAACCATTGCTTTATACAATGCCAATCACATTCTCCCCCTTTTTGATGATGATAAACAACTATTGAGAAAAGGTTATTTCAAATAAATATTGGAGTTCACAAAAGGTTTTAGAGACTTACTCCCCTCTATTTTTCAAGAGGTGATTGAATCAGAGATGCACAGCACCCCATTTGTTTTGGAATCCTAAGACCATTGAAAATATACCTTTTGCCATTTTACCTTTCTTTTCTCAAAATCAAAAACTTTCTCCCTTTTTTGTTATGATTAAAATAAAGATAGACAATATATATCTGGAGAGGGTGCTCATAACCATTGCTATGTAACAAATATCCAGTAATAATCCAATAATAATGTAAGCATACTTTAACAGTCCATTCATTTCAAAAACATCCAAGTCATACTAATCATAGTTAAGCATGCTATGATTCTAAGATAATGAACATCATATACAAAAGATAACTTACTATGGTTAGATAAGCTTTAATCACAATAAAGAAGCTATAACTGAAATAAGTACTCCATGCCAAAGCCCCATGATCCTCCAGTGGTGGATAGCAACCCTCAAGCCTATCCAGGAGATCTTCCATAGTGCTCAGGCGATCATAGATAATTATATTGCTGTGTTCTTGATAAGTTTTAAGATCTGCAATGCAGGCTTTGATATTAACTTTTATGTTTGCAATGGCTTCCAAGATGCAGCCATCATTGGTGGCAGGGACCTCTTCCATAGACACGTCAGCAAAAGCAGCGGGAATTCCTCCTTGCTGTGTTGCTGCCTCACATCGACGACCGCATACCCATTCACCATCCACTTTCTTCACTTGCATGCAATTTAGAGAGGCTACTCCAAACTTGTGGGGATTGATAGTGTGAATAACTCTATTGTCCTTTAAGCTGACCTTATATTGATTTAGAATTTTAGTGACCAACAAGGTATAAGAAAGATCCATCATTGCCTTTTCCTTAGCTTTTATCATGTAATGCATGATGTAATGAGGCCAATTGCCCCCAGATCTAAGGACCCATGAATTTATCTGGAACAGTTTCCCCCAACTTGGTGCTTAGATAGGACATCTAAGTGTTAAGATACGAGCTTAAATAAAAAACACAACGCATGATGGACAAAGGGATCTGAGTTATAGTGTCAATTTTGGATCTTGCGATGTTCTTTCCTAAAGGGTCGAGGTACATCGTGTATTATAGTAAGCTCCCAAGGTGAATGAGTAAGGTCGGGATCTGTAACAGATTACTCTGATTAAGTTATCATATCATTGTCTGGGGTATGACGCTAGTTATGTAACACCCTCGAAAATATGTTGGACTTGTTAATGGTTATAGAGGTAGCCTAATACTTACTTAACATGTCTGTTTAATTTTTGTGGCTTTCTGAGCAAGTTTAGTCACTTTACTGTAACACTATATGTGAAAAATAACTAGTATTAGCCCCAAAATTGGCTTAAACTTCTTAGTTAATAGAAATAAATATGGAGAATTTGTTCTAGGTCATAAATGTGTAGAAGAGGAAGTAGTTAAAATTTGAGGATAATCAAAGTTGGTTTGATATTTTTAAGTATACTGAGAGTGTGTTTTAATACCGAATTGACTAGTCGCAGATATGGAAAAATATGGTAATGGTGGAACAAGATTTTTGATGAATCCTAGGATTTATTTTAAACTTCTTAGAAGTTAGGAAACTTGTTTTAATGAAATCTAAGTGTTCTTAACAGATCATATGTTTCAGCTAAAGCACTAAAGAGGCCAAAAGCCTCACGTTTCTTTCTCTCTTTTTGCCCTTGACTTTCTTGGTCTTTAAAGAGATATTTCTCTCATTCTCACTCACTATCACACAGCTGCCAATAGGAAGGCAAAAAGGGAAAGAAAAGAAAGAAGATAGAAGAGGACAAGCAACAACAAAAAGAAGAGGAAGAAGAAGGATGAGGTAAAGAGGAGCTCCTGAGTTCATTTCTTTTTGGACAATAGAGGTAGGGGAACTTGTTCTTGACACTTTTCTTCTATTTTTTCCATTTGGTTTCATGAGGAGGCTTGATGAAGTAAATAGGTTTTGAGTGTAGTTTTTGTTGTTTATGCTTGAATCTTGCTGTAGAACTTGAGGATGGCTTCATTTTGGTTTGTTTGATGCATGGTGATGAATTTTTATCCCTTAGACTCCTTTATTTTTACTTGAGCTAAGAGCTAAGATTTGGGTGTTTAAGGTCTTAAATGATTCTTTAATCGATGTTTGGAGTGAATTGAAAATTGTATAAGAGTTACAATATGATTATAGGCCTTGTGTGATGTTGGAAAACATTTGGGATTTAGATTTGAGTGGAGAAATGTGGGTATGTTCCTAGTGGAACAATACCTGTTTCTATAGAATTCTGCAAAAAATGATTTTGGTGCACTGGCGCCTAGGCGCTAGCGTTAGGCGCCTAGGCGCTAGCGTTAGGCGCCTAGGGGCCCAATGCCCAGATAAAGAGCAGCATCATGCTATATGCAGGGCGCTTGAGTGCCCATTGTGGGGCACCTGAGAGCCAGCTGAGTGCTTAAGCGCCAGGTGATGGATGCCTAAGCGCCAGTCATAGGGGAAAGCAGGGCAATACCTCTACCATGCCAGTGCCTGGGTGCCCAAACAAAATTTTGAGAAGATCATTATTTTATTGAAATGAAGTTTCTATCTTGTGTAGATCTTTATTATATGCTTCTTAATGAGTGATGAGACTCTAATAGGAGTATTTAATGAAGTATTAATATGATGAATATAAACTAATTGGTATGTTAATTATTGTAGTATTTAGCATCATTATTGTTCATACTTGAGATGATGGATATAAATTAATTGGTATGCTAACTATTGTAGTAATTGACATCACAGTATTTTATACTTGTGGTTATGAATGTAAACTGTAACGCCCCTTTTTGGGAGGGAACATCATAATGTCATTTACAATGCGGAAAATAAAATGATGAAGTTAAGACTCGGTTCTTTTTATTACGATTAAATTTGTCTGGTTAAAGTTGCATAAGTAAAATGGTGACTATTTTTTTTATAATTAATAAAATATAGTGACGAAACAATAAATGGCAATAAAGAGCAAGACATAAGTAAAGCATACATTTGATCAACATTGCATATCCATATATATATATTTATATCAAATCTGTTTAGTTACAAAGCCCGATATACCAAAAAGCAAAACTATACCTACCCAAAGGATCATACATATACAGCCCACAAAAATAATAAAACATCAAGCCCCTAAAATAAAACACCGGTAGCCATCAGAAGCTACTAACAATGTCAGTCCCTCAGATGAGGAGGAATCGTGTCAGGATCCTCTTCAGGATCCTCCGTGATATCCTCCTCGGGATCCTCCTCGGGGTCTTCCTCATCCGAGGAAACCTCCATAAGAGCCACCGAGCTACGGGCCAGAGCCCGAGCAGTGGAATCAAAAGAATCCTCCTGTGGGGTATAATAGCGATCACCCTACATCTCCCTGATGGGCAGATAAAACTCCAAACGTAAGCTGACACAGCAAGTAAAGATCGACGGTTCATGACGCCTCCAAGCCAGTGAGATAGACACGTCTCCCAAGTAGACACAATGATCAGAATTTAGGTTGATGTGCCAGCAGTCTGACCCTCCAAGGAAGGTCAAACGAACATCACCTAGAAATCTGCATGAGCGTGCCGCCATGATCCACAGTACATGCTAATCGCAATCGGGCCAGAAGTCGGGGAAATTGGGAGCTTCACCCTCCTTGCCGATGTCTTCGATGGGACACATATACAGATAGAAAATAGTAGAAATACAGGAAAGAGGTAACACATCCTACCATCATTACCAAATATAGCAGCAAGAAATAAAACGGCGCAAAGTGCCCACAGAGCATTTCAAAATAATAATCATAAGCATTAAATAGCAAAAATAGATAAATAAGCAGTTCCAGGCAGTTATATATATCAGTAATACAATAGTTCCAATTATAATAATAAATAGATGCCGAATAATACATGGACTCACTATGCACATGCATACAAAGTCAAAATCCTACTCCATGGAGCTAGACACAAACAGTCGGAGACAAAGATCAGGAGACACGTCTGCAACTTGGCTGCCGCAGCCAAAGTGCTATAACTCATTAGTTTATCCACGTGCACATCAAGGCATTGTACAGATAGTCTACGCTAGATCACAATATAGGACAGTTCCCGGTCAGGATCGTCGGCGCATTTGCATCGGTTTGTCCCATAGACAGAAGAGCTACCAACTATCCATTGCGAGGTACCCATACCCCGACGCCCCCATGGTCAACAATAAGACCTACACTAGTCTACTCGCACCCGCACAAAGGTGTATTCAATCTCCTAGGCAACATGGCACTTAACAACAGTCCAACGAACTTTCACAGTGCATGATGACTCAATGCATAATCATGTATGTTTATCATTACATGCTTTTCCACAATATGCCACAATTGGCAAAGGTAAGTATTAACACATCATTAGTCACTCACATGGACCCACAATATCATATATTGGAACTTAAATGAAATAATACATGATCAAGGTTTATTATGAATTCTTACTTAAATATAGCATTTCTTACAAAGTCAGTCTCTAGAGGAATTCTCTTGGTTAATTTAAATTTTCTATTGTAATTTATTCACACACACACACTTAGAAAATTATTCTAAGAGTCTCAAAGTCTCACACTCTCTTGTTCTTTCTCGAATTAAATTACCCTAAGTCTTATGAAAAATTTCATTCTTGGTTCTTTCAAATTTATGAATCTCCAATTATTTTTCTAATCTTTCAATTTATTAATTTTCCATCCTATTACCAATAATTTAATCAATTGATTATTTAAGTTCCAAGATTACCTAAAGTTTCATAATCAAGCCCTAAATGGCCCTAGGGGTCGTAGCCTCCCTAGGGGATAAAGTTCCCAAATGTTTCATTCCACTAATCACACATTGCACACTTGATTAATTATGTTTTCCACTTGTTATAATTGTTCATCAAGAACTCTAATTTTGGGCCCCCAAAACTGTGAGCCATCCTAGGGGGAATCCAAATTATTTCCTTCCATTTCATGCCTTCCAATCCATTCAAATATGTCAATATACATAACCAATCAATCCAATAGCTTAAACAAATTACAAACAACATGTAAACATACCAATCATGCAAACAAAGAATAACCCTCAATAGGGTTTTCTCACAATCAATCACAAAACAAGGTTCTTTACTACTAATAGAGGTTGAGGAGGAGTGTCTTCCTCTTACCTAAGAGAAGAACAAACAAAGAACTCCCTTGAAGCTCCTTGGATTTTCGGATTCACACCCAACCAAACCCTAGAAATTTCAATCACATCAAAATAACACCAATGCTTGAAAAATAAGGTATTGATGGTCACAAAGGAAACCATAAAAACAAAAATGGGTAAAAGAGAGTGAAGAATCAAGAAGCTTACCCAAAAATCCTAAGCTTGAAGCTTGAAGAAAATGGTGAAGATGAAGGTTTTTCAAAGAATCATCAACTAGAGAAGTGTTTAGATGATGGAGGGGATCAAGAAAATATATTTGGTTGGAATTTTTGTGATGGATGAGGGCTTGAGGAGCTGCTGGCCGTGTGGCTTGTAGAGAGAAGGAGGAGAAAATAATGAAAGGAAGATGAAGGTAGAGAGAGAAGTGAATAGAAAAATAAAGGTGATAGCTTTTGAATTTTGAAATTAGTTTAGATTGGATTAATTAAATGAAGCGCAATCCTTTGGCTCCAAAAAGGGTGCAGCTGTGTGGGTGAGAGAGGAGAGAGGGAGTGAGTGGCTTCCTTGGGAAGCTTGAGAGGAAATTTCCTAGAAGCTTCCTTGGGGCTTCCTTGAGAAACTTTGCACGTTTCTCAATAAAGTAAAAAGTAAGGTTGTCTCCTTAATTAAACACTCTAGAACAGATGATTAATTACTCTGCTAAAATTATTTTCCAGTGAAAAAAAGTTATAGTTATTGGAAATGGTATTTACTATTCATTAGAAAATTTTTTGGTACAGTGATTTTATTTATCAGATAAAATCTCAAAAAATGTAATCCTCACAAACTATGCCCGGACTCGGGTTTAGTAAGATCCCCCGTTGACACGTCGACAGTTCAAGGTTTTCCAGCCTTAAGAAAAACATTTCGTTATCTCGGCTCTGCTCAGCGTGCACGTAAAACGAGAAATAAACTAAAATATTTGACATTTTCAAAAAAATCTACAAAAATTTCTAAAAATCACAAATATTAGAAAATGGATATTTGTTATGAAATAAACGATTTTCTGGGATGTTTGACTGACTTTGCTCAGTGTACATGCAAAACAAGAAATATATTAAAATATTCAACGTTTTCAGAAAATTCCAAAAAAATTTCCCAAAATCACGAATATTGGGAAATGACTATTCATGATGAAACAAATTATTTTCGGTGTGTTACACTGACTCTGCTCAGTGTGCACGTAAAATGAGAAATATATTAAAATATTTGACATTTCTGAAAAAATCCACAGAAATTCTCAAAAATTATAAATATTATAAAATGATGATTAATGATAAAATAAATAATTTTTTTCGAGGTGTTACAACTCTCCCCTTCTAAAAAGGAATTTCATCCTCGAAATTTTCATACCTTAGAATAGTTGTGGGTATTGCTCCTTCATTTTCTCTTCCAGCTCCCATGTTGAATCTCCAGTTACCTTCACCAATGAGATTTCCTTGCCTCTTAGTTGCTTTATCCTTCTATCCTCAATTCTTACAAGAGGTGCCTCATAGGTTAAGTTCTTTTTTAATTGTACTGTATCTAGTGCTATGACATGACTTGGGTCAGGAAGGTATTTTCGCAGTTGTGACACATGGAAGACATTGTGAATGTTTGAGAGGAAAGGGGGTAAGGTTATTTGATAGGCTACTGGACCTACTCGGCGAATAATTTGGTATGGTCCAAGAAATTTTGGAGTAAGTTTTCTAGATTTCAAGGCCCGGCTTACCCTAGTCGTAGGTGTGACTTTCATAAATACATGCTTGACTTCCTCAAACTCAAGAGATTTTCTTCTTTTGTCTGCATAACTCTTTTGTCGGCTCTGAGCCGTCTTCATCTTCTCTTGAATCATCTTAACCTTTTCAGTCATCTGTTGTATAACATCTGGTCCAATAGTAAGGCGCTCGCCATCTTGGTACCAACATAGAGGTGTCCGACACCGTCATCCATATAGAGCCTCATAGGGTGCCATCCCTATGCTTGAATGATAACTGTTGTTGTAGGTGAATTTTATTAATGATAGAACGTCATCCCAACTTCCAATCTGTTCTATGGTGCAAGCTCTAAGCAAATCTTCCAATGATTGGATCGTCCTCTCCGATTAGCCATCAGTTTGTGGATGATAAGCAGAACTTAGACGTAACTTTGTCCCTAATACTTCCTGTAGACTCTACCAGAACTTTGAAGTAAATCTCGGATCCCTATCCGACACAATACTTGTAGGCATACCATGCAGTCTAACAATTTCTCCAATGTACAACTGGGTCAGTTTCTCCAATTTGTACCTTATATTGATCGGGAGGAAATGCACTGATTTTGTGAGTCGGTCCACAATTACCCAAATCGAGTCATGACCTTCTCTTATCCTCGGTAAACCCACTACAAAATCCATTGCAATGCTGTCCTACTTTCATTTAGGAATAGACAATGGTTGCAGCAATCCTGCTGGTCTTTGATGTTCCACTTTAATTTTCTAATAAACCAGACAAGTCGATACACATCTAGTGACGTCACTCTTCATTCTATGCCACCAAAACAACTTCTTCAAGTCTTGATACATTTTTGTTATGCCCGGATGCATATTCAGCTGACTTGTGTGAGCATGGTCGAGAATATACTCTCTAAGCCCTTGGTCACAGGGAATACAGACCCTACCTCAGAATCTCATAATTTCGTTAATTCCTTCTGCAAATACTGTTTCGTTACTTTGCTTCATTAGCTCTCTCACTTTTTGCAAGAACTTGTCAACCTTTTGCTTTTCCCGTATGTCCTCCATCAGCTCACTTGAGATGGAGACCATGTTCATGCAGATCTTTCCTGGTTCTAATTCCACAAAAGACCATGCATCTCTGAACTGCTCTACTAGATCCTTTTCCTTGATCATCAGGGCAAAGACTCATATCATCTTCCTGCTCAAGGCGTCTGCCACAACGTTTGCCTTGCCGGGGTGATACAGAAGTTAGAAATCATAGTCCTTCAGGAATTCCAGCCACTCTACTGCCTCATGTTCAACTCCTTTTAATCATACAAATATTTCAAACTCTTGTAATCACTAAAGATGTTGAACGTTGCTCCATAGAGGAAATGCCTCCATATCTTCAAAGCGAAAACCACAACCGCTAACTCCAAGTCATGCGTCGAGTAGTTCTTCTCATGTACTCACAATTTCCTTGAGGCGTAAGCCACCACTCTTCCATGTTGCATAAGCACAGACCCTAGTCCTTGGTATGAAGCGTCACAATACACCTCAAAGGGCTCATTCGGATCAGGTAACACTAAGACTGGCGAGGTAGTTAGCCGATTCTTCAACTCTTGAAAACTTTGTTCACAGCTATCGGTCCACTCAAAAGCTTGGTTCTTTCTTGTGAGTTGAGTAAGAGGTCCTGCAATTTTGGAGAATCCCTCAATGAACCTCTGGTAATATCCGGCCAAACCCACGAAGCTACGAATCTCCGTCATCGACTTAGGCCTTTCCCATCGTAGCACTGCCTCCACTTTCGATGGATCCACCGCAATCCCTTCCTTCGAGATTATGTGACCCAAAAATTTAACTTCTTCTAGCCAAAATTCACATTTTGACAGTTTGGCATACAGTTCTTTCTCCTTCAGAATCTAGAGAACTATACTGAGGTGTTCATCATGATCCACTTGATTTTGAGAATAGATCAGGATGTCGTCGATAAAGACAACAACAAACCTATCCAAGTAAGGACAAAAGATCCTATTCATGTAGTCCATGAAGATAGCAGGCACATTCGTCATGCCAAACGGCATCACATGATACTCGTAATGGCCGTATCAGGTACGAAAAGCAGTCTTGGGTATATCCTCCGTCTTCACTCGTATCTGATGATACCCATATCGTAGGTCGATTTTTGAAAACACCGCTGCTCCCTTCAGTTGGTCCATTAAGTCATCAATTCTTAGGAGTGGATATTTATTCTTGATGGTTACTTTGTTTTGTTATCTGTAGTCCACGCACAACCTTGATGAACTGTCCTTTTTTCGAACTAACAGTATTGGTGCTCCCCAGGGTGATACACTCGGTCTGATGAATTATTTTTCCAAAAGCTCCTCTAGCTGCTTCTTAAGCTCAGCTAATTTTGTTGGTGCCATCCTATAAGGTGCTATAGACACGGGACCAGTTCCTGGTACAAGGTCAATAGTAAATTCTATTTCTCGCGCCGGTGGTAAACCAGGTACATCCTCAGGAAAGACTTCAGGAAACTCATTCACCACTGGAATTGTGCTCATATCAACTTCACTCTCGACTTTTAAAGAAGACAATAGCATGTATCCGTGAGCTCCTTCTTTCAAGAGAGCTTGAACTTGGTTGGCCGTCAAGTATCTAGAATTCTCATCCACAGGGAAAACTATGGTTTTTCTTGAACAATCTAATAGAACATGGTTGGAAGACAACCAGTCCATCCCTAAAATTATATCTAGTTGAGAAAGGGGTAAACAGATCAAATCGACAGAAAAGATTCGACCTTCAACAATCAAGGGACAATTTAAACAGACTTTGGTTGTAACTACCGGTCTATCAGTAGGGGTAGAAACAGTCAGATCAAAAGGTAAGGATGACACAGGTAGACCAAGTTTTTGCACATAGTCATATGATATGAAAGAATAGGTTGCCCCAGAGTCATACAGTACAGTTAAAAGGTTACCTTCTATGGTGCCTTCTCCTTGAATCAAGTCTTCTGACTCGGAGGCTCCAGCTCCGCTCATGGTATAGACCCATCCTCCTACTTGTGGTTTTTTGGCTCTTGCAGCATTGACTGAAGGTTCAGCCTTTGCTTGATTGTAGTCTCGGGATACGTGGCCAAGTTTGCCACATCTGAAGCAGATAATCCCCTTTATGGTGTAGTCCCTCGTGAGATGATCTTTCCCACACTTTAGGCATTTTGAGGGATACGCCACATTTTAGCCAGTCCGGTTCCCAGTAGAACCTCCACCAGAACTTCCACCTGCTGTCTGTTGCTGGTTCCCCATTGGTCGGGAATAGGGCTTCTTTTGGAAGCGGTTAGAACTGTTGCCACCGCCCCTTTGGAACCTTGTAGGTCCAAAGTTCCTACTCCTTGTATCTCTAGATTGCTCCAGAACTTCCACTTCGCAGCACGTATCTAGCAGCTCTAAGAACTCATTGATATTCAGGGTGATAACAGCCTTCTTCACCTCATATCTCAGTCTTTCTATAAACTTCTGACACTTCCAACCTTCATTCAATTGGTGCTGAAAGTACGTTGAAAACTATGACAAGTTTTCAAATCTCGCTGCATATTCACTAACGGTCATGTTTCCCTGCCTTAGGTTGAGAAACTCCGTCTCCTTCGCGTGCCTCTCGCTCACGGGAAAGTACTTATCCAAGAATTTACCCTTGAATAAATCCCAAGTGATCTCGCAATTTTCAGCTTCCAGCATTCTTTGCACTCCGCTCCACCATTTTTTAGCATTGTCGACCAACATAAAGGTAGCATAGGTCACCTTCTTATTCTCGGTGCAATTCATGCCTTGGAAGACTTTCTCCAGCTCTTTGATCCATAGACTAGCTTTGTCCAGATCGATCTCTCCTTTGAATTGGGGAGGATTGTGGTGATGAAACTCTGCCAAGTTTTGAGCATCAGCAGTGGCTTTGAGCTGTTGAGCAGCCCTCTCTTGTTGCTGAGCAACTCTCTCTTGTTGTTGAGTAGCTTGTTTAGTCTGTTGCACGATGACCTCAGCCATCCTTTGCATTGCCTCTATAGCAGCTGCCATGTCTCCGCGTCGTGCCATCTTACTTCCTCAATTCAGATTAGCTGAAAAACACGAGAAAAGTCAGTTGTATCCACTAGGAATACCAAACACAGAGATTCACAGAGTACAAACAAGACAAACTCAATCACAAGATCCAAAGAAACATAAACCGGGGCTCTTATACCAACTTAATGTAACGCTCCTTTTTGGGAGGTAACGTCACACTGTCATTTACAATGGGGAAAATAAAATGATGAAGTTAAGACCCAGTTCTTTTTATTACGATTAAATTTATCTGGTTAAAGTTGCATAAGTAAAATGGTGACTATTTTTTTCTATAATTAATAAAATATAGTGACGAAACAATAAATGGCAATAAAGAGAAAGACAGAAGTAAAGCATACATTTGATCAACATTGCATATTCATATATATATATATATATTTATATCAAATCTGTTTAGTTACAAAGCCCGATATACCAAAAAGTAAAACTATACCTGCCCAAAGGATCATACATATACAACCCACAAAAATAATAAAACATCAGGCCCCCAAATTAAAAAACACTGGTAGCCATCAGTAGCTACTAACAATGTCAGTCCCTCAGATGAGGAGGAATCGTGTCAGGATCCTCTTCAGGATCCTCCGCGAGATCCTCCTTGGGATCATCCTCAGGGTCTTCCTCATCCGAGAAAACCTCCATAAGAGCCACCGAGCTATGGGCCAAAGCCCGAGCAGTGGAATCAAAAGAATCCACCTGTGGGGTATAATAGCGATCACCCCACATCTCCCTGATGGGCAGATAAAACTCTAAACGTAAGCTGATGCAGCAAGTAAAGATCAGCGGTTCATGACGCCTCCAATCCAGTGAGATAGACACGTCTCCCAGTTAGACACAACGATCAGAATTTAGGTTGATGTGCCAGCAGTCTGGCCTTCCAAGGAAGGTCAAACGCACATCACCTAGAAATCCGCGTGAGCGTGCCGCCATGATCCATAGTACATGCTAATCGCGATCGGGCCAGAAGTCAGGGAAATTGAGAGCTTCACCCTCTTTGTCGACGTTTTCGATGGGACACATATACAGATAGAAAATAATAGAAATACAGGAAAGAGGTAAGACATCCTACCATCATTACCAATTATAGCAGCAAGAAACAAAACGGCGCAAAGCACCCACAGAGCATTTCAAAATAATAATCATAAGCATTAAATAGCAGAAATAGATAAATAAGCAATTCCAGGCAGTTATATATATCAGTAATATAATAGTTCCAATTATAAAAATAAATAGATGCCAAATAATACATGGACTCACTATGCACATGCATACAAAGTCAAAATCCTACTCCATGGAGCTAGACGCAAACAGTTGGAGAGAAAGATCAGGAGACACATCTACAACTCGGCTGCCACGGCCAAAGTGCTATAACTCATCAGTTTATCCACGTGCACATCAAGGCATTGTACACACAGTCTACACTAGATCACGAAATAGGACAGCGCCCGGTCAGGATCGTCAGTGCATTTGCATCAGTTTGCCCCACAGACAGAAGAGCTACCAACTATCCATTGTCAGGTACCCGTACCCCGACGCCCCCATGGTCAACAATATGACCTACACTAGTCTACTCGTACCTGCACAAAGGTGTATTCAATCTCCTAGGCAACATGGCCCTTGACAACAGTCCAATGGACTTTCACAGTGCACGACGACTCAATGCATAGTCATGTATGTTTATCATTACATGCTTTTCCACAATATGCCACAATTGGCCAAGGTAAGTATTAATACATCATTGGTCACTCATATGGACCCACAATATCATAATATCAAAATTTAAATGAAATAATACATGATCAAGGTTTATTATGAATTCTTACTTAAATATAACATTTCTTACAAAGTTAGTCTCTAGAGGAATTCTTTT
Source organism: Ormosia semicastrata (assembly GCA_029884595.1). NCBI lineage: Eukaryota > Viridiplantae > Streptophyta > Magnoliopsida > Fabales > Fabaceae > Ormosia > Ormosia semicastrata. The sequence continues at coordinate 65,609,848 of JAQQTO010000061.1, read as the reverse complement.
AGTTAATTTAAATTTTCTATTGTAATTTATTCACACACACACACTTAGAAAATTATTCTAAGAGTCTCAAAGTCTCACACTCTCTTGTTCTTTCTCAAATTAAATTACCCTAAGTCTTATGAAAAATTTCATTCTTGGTTCTTTCAAATTTATGAATCTCCAATTATTTTTCTAATCTTCCAATTTATTAATTTTCCATCCTATTACCAATAATTTAATCACTTAATTATTTAAGTTCCAAGATTACCTAAAGTTGCATAATCAAGCCCTAAATGGCCCTAGGGGCCGTAGCCTCCCTAGGGGATCAAGTTCCTAAATTTTTCATTCCACTAATCACACATTGCACACTTGATTAATTATGTCTTCCATTTGTTATAATTGTTCATCAAGAACCTTAATTTTGGGCCCCCAAAATCGTGAGCCATCCTAGGGGGAATCCAAATTATTTCCTTCCATTTCATGCATTCCAATCCATTCAAATATGTCAATATACATAACCAATCAATCCAATAGCTTAAACAAATTGCAAACAACATGTAAACATACCAATCATGCAAACAAAGAATAACCCTCAATAGGGTTTTCTCACAATTAATCACAAAACAAGGTTCCTTACTACTAATAGAGGTTGAGGAGGAGTGTCTTCCTCTTACCTAAGAGAAGAACAAACAAAGAACTCCTTTGAAGCTCCTTGGATTTTCGGATTCACACCCAACCAAACCCTAGAAATTTCAATCGCATCAAAATAACACCAATGCTTGAAAAATAAGGTATTGATGGTCACAAAGGAGACCATAAAAATGAAAATGGGTAAAAGAGAGTGAAGAATCAAGAAGCTTACCCAAAAACCTCTAAGCTTGAAGCTTGAAAAAAATGGTGAAGATGAAGGTTTTTCAAAGAATCATCAACTAGAGAAGTGTTTGGATGATGGAGGGGATCAAGAAAACATATTTGGTTGGAATTTTTGTGATGGATGAGGGCTTGAGGAGCTGCTGGCCATGTGGCTTCTAGAGAGAAGGAGAAGAAAATAATGAAAGGAAGATGAAGGTAGAGAGAGAAGTGAATAGAAAAATAAAGGTGATCGCTTTTGAATTTTGAAATTAGTTTAGATTGGATTAATTAGATGAAACACAATCCTTTGGCTCCAAAAAGGGTGCAGCCGTGTGGGTAAGAGAGGAGAGAGGGAGTGAATGGCTTCCTTAGGAAGCTTGGGAGAAAATTTCCCAAAAGCTTCCTTGAGAAGCTTCGTACGTTTCTCGATAAAGTGAAAAGTAAGGTTGTCTCCTTAATTAAACACTCTAGAACAGATGATTAATTACTCTGCTAGAATTATTTTCCAGTGAACAAAAGTTATAGTTATTGGAAATGGTATTTACTATTCATCAAAAAAAATTTTGGTACCGTGATTTTATTTATCAAATAAAATCTTGAAAAACGTAAACCTCGCAAACTATGCCAGGCCTCGGGTTTAGTAAGATCCCCCATCGACACGTCGATAGTTCAAGGTTTACCAGTCTCAGCGAAAACCTTTCGTTATCTCGGCTCCGCTCAGTGCGCACGTAAAACGAGAAATATACTAAAATATTTGACATTTTCAGAAAAATCCACAAAAATTCTTAAAAATCACAAATATTAAAAAATGGATATTTGTCATGAAATAAATAATTTTTTGAGATGTTTGATTGACTCTGCTCAATGTGCATGCAAAACGAGGAATATATTAAAAATATATAATATTTCCAGAAAATTTCAAAAACTTTTGAAAAATTACGAATATTGAAAAATGACTATTCATGATGAAACAAATCATTTTCGGGGTGTTACACTGACTCTGCTTAGTGTACACGTAAAACAAAAAATATATTAAAATATTTGACATTTCTGAAAAAATCAACAGAAAATCGCAAAAATTATAAATATTATAAAATGATGATTAATGATAAAATAAATAATTTTTTTGGGGGTGTTACATAAACTAATTGGTATGCTAGTTACTGTGATAATTAGCATCATTGTGTTTCATACCAACGTTTAATGGAGGATGAGGTTCTCACTTTTGGGTGATCATATATGATTGTAAGTGAACAGATAACATTCCTTCCCTATCATAGTGATCAGTTGAGAATGGTCCATTCCCTCACCACCTGGAGAAATATCTAGAACTGGGTTCCAGTGCTTGTTCAAGGTTTATGGAACTGGGTTCCTTTACTTTGTTCAAGGCTTATAACATATCATGACATTACCATGGAGCTAGGTTCCTATAAATGGTATCTTGATATTATTCATTACATTTTTAGGTTATTGCATAAGCATGAACATAAGACATAATTTGGCATATGCATGGCAATTGTATGGGTGGTTGCTAATCATTACATATTCATGACATGGCAGTTGTATGGGTAATTCCGTGCTTTTGAGATTTGTGAGTTTTATATGTGAAAATGAGTTTTCTATACAAACTTATAAAATAAGATTCTGTTTCGGGAAGAGAAAGGAAGTGGTTTTGGTTTTTGCCACCTTTCTAGAGATATTGTGTTTCTACTTGATGTTTTTCCCCGAAATAGCTAGAATGATTGTGATGACATGTTTTATTGTGAAACTAATGAGAATATGTGATTCTCACCCTATCTGTTGTGATTTCCATAATGATTCCCGGGAAGAAGACTTATGGAAAGTGAAGCACAGGTAGGAGCTTGGAAAGCTTGGCTTAGTTTTATTTTGTAGTTTCTTTTGAAACATGTATATTTTGTAAGAGAGGCCTAGTTTATAAGCTTTGTACATATTTTGTATTTATGAGAAATACAGACATTACGTATATATATGCTTCTGTTCGTGGCTCATATTTTCTATATATATATGTTTTTGTTATATTAGAAATGCTTTTAGTAGTTAGTAGTATGCCTAGATCTAAATACCATGGTATAATACAAATTATACTATTGTTATTAAATTTGGGATGTTACAGGTTGCCCCATTGTGTAGTTTATGGGGTTTGTATTGAATGTACTTCAGTTTTAGACTGAGATCCGTGGTGTTGTTATATCGTGGTATCTCGTTGAGAATCCGTGATCTGAGTTAGGATGTTCTCAAACATCACGTGTCATTTTAGTTTTGAACATTCTGCATATTATCCTTTTGGATGCTTTTGTTTAGAAATAGTACGCCACGTGGTTAGAGAATAGTGGAAATCATCTATCAAGGTTTGTAGCATCATGATTAGCTATTTTTAAATTTCAAAAAGGAGGCGTCATGACGAGGCACTTTTAACCAAAAAGGCGTATTTGCCCCCATTATGGCAGTGATTTAGGGTGACTTTGTGCACTTATTAATAGGAATTGGGTTTAGCACTTCCCACTCTTTGCTCATTCTTGCACTTCAAATTTCCTTCTTCGGTGACTTAAGCAATTTCTGACATCTTTCGCAGCGACTATTACTGGTTCAAGGCCTTTTCAGTACTTTCTTCCTGTTCAAAACCTCTCTTTTCCTCCAAAACTCAAGGTACTCCTCGTTTTCACCCTTTTCAATTTTATCCTTTTCATTAAACATTTAATGGGGGAAAATGTTTGGTAGTAAGGAGATGGTACAGAATAACAGCCCATTAGTGGAGGTCTTGAGTACTCTTTGGTCTCCACCGCCTCAATCACGACAGGGGCTTCAAGCCCATAGGTGGGGATTTTGATGAAGTTTTGAATTCCTTAACTACGATGAGATGTGGAAATAAGTTTGCCCCAAATGGTTTTATATGTTAAGTTTTGATGATGACAAATACAAGACAAATAGAATGATGCTTATGCTTAATAGATGTGTTTAATGTGATATATTGTATCATGCATGATATGTACCTTATCTAGTTATATCTCACTTAATAATCATGCAATACGATATATGTAACATTCATCATATAAGATATCCAATAATGCTTTATATAAGTAATAAATGAATTAATATTGGATTTAATCCTGCTTAAATGAAAATGTGCAATGTGTTCTGTTGCATCCTACATAGAGCATATCTATTAATAATTGTTAAATGTTTTATTTGGATATGTCTATGGAAATCTTATATGTATGTTAAACTAACTAGAGTTATATATTTATGAATCATGCATATGAAGATATTGAATTATGATTTTAGACTAACTATACTTGTTTAAGTGAGTAATACCTTGCAGGATAGTCCAAGTATCAAGAGTGAGCTTGCAATAAGAAAGCAAAAGATATCTATTAAGCTCAACTCAAGGAGGATGTCTTTAAACTTATGTCTTTGAAGATTTGAAGACAAAATGAAGATGATGGGAAGACCAAGTCCAAGATCTTTTAAGGATAACTTTAGGACTTAGAGTCTCTCTGTTCGAGGATCTCGTTGAATATCTCATAGTATATGAAGATAAAACAAAAAATGTTTTCTTAAACTTATACCAAAACTGTTTTGACCTTTAAAATAACTTAAAAATGTTTTGGTATTTTTGATAAACTTTCTGAAATATTTTCTAAACGTTTATAGCTGTCTTTTTAATAAAGGTATTCGAATATCATTAAAGGCATTCGAATACAATCCCTCTAAAAATACTTTCATAAACGAATTTTAAGCAGTGGTATTCGAATACCATATTGTGGCATTCGAATACTTTGGGTCTGAAATGTTTTTTATATACTGATATTAATGGCATTCGAATACCATAATAAGGTATTCGAATAACCTAAGTCTGAACCGTTTTTATATATATTGATATCAGTGGTATTCGAATAACCCACGAGTTTTTGTTTTTCTCGATGGTTTATAAACAGTGGTATTCGAATATTGATTTATGGTATTCGAATAAACACGTCTTTTACGAATACTGATATAGAAACAAACGGTCATATTGTCGTAATAATTATGGTTTTAATTACACCCAATGACTATTTTTTATCTGAATCTATAAATAGAGACCGTGGGTCTCATCTGCAAGTAGCCCAGCTATCTGTTTAATTTACGCTTGCTCTGAAAAATGTGATTTATATTTTACGCTTATTTTCTGTGCTCTTTTTGCTAAAACTTTGAGATATCCTTTGAGAGCCTCTTAGCACTTCAATTTGTATTATTTGCTCTGAGTGAGAGTTTCTCTTCATCTATATTTCTGTTCTTCTGTATTGAGGGTGAGGTATCCTTCAAGATTTGTATAAGGGTGAGGTATCCCTTCAAGGTTTGTATAAGGGTGAGGTATCCCTGCAGGCTGAGACTTCAGCACAAGGGTAGAGTTTCCCTGTGTGTGAAAAGTGCTCTTTTATGTAACGGTTACAAGCACCTATTGAAACTTGTATACATAGTGAAAAATCTCGAATTATTTTCGAGGACTGGACATAGACCACAAGTGGGTTAGTGGTCGAATCAGGATAAATATCGTGCCTGCTTCTCTCTTCTCAATATCTTTATTTTACGTAATTTTATATTATTGCACATTTATTTATTTTCTATTCTTAAAGCTTTTATTCTTCTTCTCGCAATTCCTTCTCTTTTATTTAATAGCTTAAAAATATTTGTGTTTATTTTAAGAGCTTTTGTGAAAAGTTTTTAATACCCAATTCACCCCCCTCTTGGGTAATGGTTGCCATGACTAACAAGTGGTATCAGAGCTTCGTGCTCTGGTGAAAGCTTAACCGCTTAGAGTTAAAGATTCTTGTTTGTTGACAACCTTGAAAGTTTTTCAAAATGGAAGGTTATGAAATTGATAAACCACCATTCTTTGATGGTGTGCATTTTGTTTATTGGAAAACTAGAATAGAGTTTTATATGCAATCTATTGATTTGGATTTGTGGGATGTTGTGCTAAATGGATTTACTTACAAATCAAAACAAACTTGGAATAGTTTTGACAAAAAATGTTTTTCTTTGAACATTAGAGCTATGCAAATTTTGAGAAGTAGTTTGAATGATGATGCTTATGCTAAAATTAAAAATTGCTCTAGTGCTAAAGATATATGGGATGCTCTTGATGCTATTTATCTTGCTAATAATGATTTTGTGCATAAAGTTGTATATAGAAAGCAAGAAGAGCAAAAACTATTGAAGGAAGCTTATCATGAAAAATATCCTCAAAGAAATGCTCAAATTATTGAAGGGAGCCAAATGCCACTTGGTGACAATGATGCTTAATTTGAAGAAGAGGCAAAGCAAAACAAAATTGATGTGCAAGAATGTGATTCTCTTAAAGAGGCAAGTACCCTAGAAATTGAAACTACTTCCTATATGGCTAAAAAGGACTTTGAGGTAAATAATTCTAAACTATATTATAGTCCTCCCTATGATGAGTTGGAAAGTGCATATAATGAATTGTATGATAGTTTATTGAATTTAGAAAAGAAAAACTTATCGTGTTTGGAAAATATTTCCTTTATTGAAAATGAGATTAAAACTTTGAAAAATAAATATATTTTTCTTGATGAGAAAATGTCTTTAAAATGTGAAACCTCATCTTCTTGTGAAAAGTGCATTAATTTAGAAAATCAAGTTGAGGACTTATATTCTGAATTTGCCAAAGCTAATGATTGTAATTGCTTAAATTCTATGCTTGTTAATAAGAATAAAATTAATGTTATTGCATGTGAAAATTCAAGCAAGGCTTATGGCAAAATTAATTTAGAATATAATAACAATAAAATGCTTAAGTTTTTCAAAAATGATATTCAAATGATTAAGCCATCATTAAATTCAATTATTTGTAATTTTTGTGGTCATCTAGGACATATTTCTCATTTATGCAATTATAGAAGAAATCTTTATATGAGAAATTGTATGGTATGGGTTCCTAAAAATCCTAAAGGCCCTAATACTAATATTCAAGGACCCAAAATGAAGTGGGTACCAAAGTATCCTCCTAGTGTTTCAATTATGCAGAATATTTCTCAAAAGGATGGACAAATTGGTCAAAATAAAGAGGAATCATCAAGGAGAATGCTTCCAAAGCCTAATGGTAGAACCTTTAGTTAAAGAAGGAAGATGGCTTTAACCAAAGCTTCTCAAGTACAAAATGTAGAACTTGCAAAGTTCAAGACTCCAAAAGAGAAGCAATGGATAAGAAAAAGTATTTTCTTGATTACCAAGGCTAAGGTATCAAAAGTTTTTACCTCTTATGCACACTCACATGCAAAGTCAATAAATTTAAGGTATATTCCTTGTAGGCCTTAAGTGATTAATAAAATCATGTGTACTTGATAAAATTTGAATATTATGTTTAACACATGATTATGATCATTCTTATTATATCAAAATTCATTAATTTGTTACATATCTTGGTACATAAGAGTCTATAATGCCTATGTATGCTTTATATGCTTTAAAATTGTCTATATATCATGAAAGCAAGCATGTTATCTGCTATGTGCTTAATGGTAATTGATTATTTACTTTATTGTGCTCAATTTACATATTATGAAAAATTGATCTTTATGAGAGCATAATAGATTAATATTCAAAAACTAACACACAAGGACCCAATAAAATTTGGGTACCAAAAGTCAAAAATTGAAGTGTGTTGTAGGTGTGATTGAAGGCCAAGAACTCACTTTGGCATCTTGAAAGTGGCTGCTCCAAGTACAAAGACTAAAAATAATTTCAAGCTCTTTTCCTTGTCTCCAAGAAGCTTGGAATTGCAAATTTTGGATAAGTGAAAACTTTTATTATGCTTTTCTAGCCTTATAATTTGAAAATATCTCTACATGTTAATATGATTGATGATAATATCCTTGAGCATGAGTTTTTGTTTAATCATGACTTAAAATGAGTATTTGTGTTAGATGATTTTATCTTGTTTTATCCCTTTCTAACATAATCCTTGGTTGTTTCAAAATGCTTTTGTAAGAATCAAGAGTTTGGTTTGATTGTCATGAATGCAAGTTAAAATGAGTGCTAAATTGCTTGGTTATTTTTAATTTTTGCACTTACTGGTTTTAACTTGCTGCTGCTACTGATATTCCTGCCCCTGCTTTATTTGAAAAGTTCTGCTACATTTGTTGCTATATATATTGCATAGCATTAATAATCAATATATGTTAAAGTCTTTGTTTGTTTTGTCTGAAAATATGCACTTAATGATATGTATGAAAAATACAAATGCTTAACTAAATGTAATTGGCTATTCTTTTGATGATTATATGTAATGAAATGAAATATCTTTTGCACTTGTAAACTCATTTGTTATTTTGCTTTACTGTTTTGAATGTTTATTTGCTTATGAGTTTGGCACAATGACTAACCTCTATGGATCCAAAATTGATGGATACCAAAGAAAGTACTTTGAATTATTTTGTAGGGTGATAACTACCTTAAGCAAGCATTTAAATGGAATAAATTCATTCAACTTGAGGATAGTAAAGTTTAAAATGACTCAACGTTTAAAAGGGGTGCAAAGAATTTTTATTCTCTCATGAAAGCTTGAAGCTTGGAAGTTGGTGGAAGTGAGAGTCATCTACAAAAATTCAAAGAGTACACTTTTGGTGATATCAATCCTTATTTATGCTTTAAATTTGATATCATATGATATATAGAGAAGTAGAGAGTTGTGTTGTACCTTTACATGCCTTACATGAAAATTATTTGCCTAAAAATGCCTAAATAAGTTTTGATGATGATCATATGCTTCTTGATAAACTTGAATCATACCTTAAAATGCTTAAATTTTTTTTTTGGATTCAAGTGCATATGTGCTTTATGCATTCTTGTTAGAGCTAATATTGCATGGTTAATAATGTGATACATGCTTTACATTATATATCAATCTAAATTATGCTTATAAATGGACTTACATGATATTTGATGCTAACTTATGTTTTATAGGACTTTTAAAGTTAGTTTTGCAAGTCTCTCTATGTGTTTCAAATATAGTCATCAGATTTTTGCATACAAGCATATGTAGATAAATGAGAAAAGTTGAATGGAATTCAAATGAAGAGGAAGATAAAGAAGACTTTCTTCTGGTGCAATGGAATGGAGAATTCAAAGGAAGAAAGCTCAAAGTTAAAAGACCAATAAAGAAGGATCATCACTCTTTATCTATCTCAATAAGTATCTCTATCCCTAGGCTTTTGTGGTATTTTATATGATATGTATTGTATGATACTCGTTGATAAATTAATCTTAAATGAGTAGATGCTTTCCAAGGAATATATGGCTTTTTATATAAAACATTTCTACCCTTCTAAAATGCTTTTGAAAATATAATGTGCTCTTGTAAAATTCTTTTTGAAAGGGGGAGAAGTTTTAATATAGTTTTTGTTTGAGGAATTAAGAAGATGTATATTTACCTTACTTTTCTTTAAGGTGATGTGCTTACATGGTTTTCGCATACATAATTCCTTTATTTTGATAATATGCATATTTTGAGGGGGAGCCTAGCTCTTAAGTTGTTTATATCTTTTAGCTTACAACCTTGTTTGATTACATAAAGTGTTTTATTACTATCATATGCGAAATGTTGACATACAAAAATATGACAAGTATTGCATGAATAATCTTCTACATCTTGAAAGCATATTTGTTTCATCTCTCTATTCTTGAATTATATGTAGAATCTATAAGGGGGAGAAAATTTTTTCTAAGCCTTTTTTTTGATGTCAAATAGGGGGAGTGAAAATTGAAAATAAAAATATGTTCTTGTACTTATTATTTGATATGCTGACATGAATATCTATTCTTGTATATTGTTCAACATATTTTTTCTTTGGTGATTTATCATCATCAAAAAGGGGGAGATTGTGGAAATAAGTTTGCCCCAAATGGTTTTATATGTTAAGTTTTGATGACGACAAATACAAGACAAATAGAATGATGCTTATGCTTGATAGATGTGTTTAGTGTGATATATTGTATCATGCATGATATATACCTTATCTAGTTATATCTCACTTAATAATCATGCAAAACGATATATGTAATATTCATCATATAAGATATTCAATACTGCTTTATATAAGTAATAAATGAATTAATATTGGATTTAATCTTGCTTAAATGAAAATGTGCAATGTGTTCTGTTGCATCCTACATAGAGCATATCTATTAATAATTGTTAAATGTTTTATTTGGATATATGTCTATAGAAATCTTATATGCATATTAAACTAACTAGAGTTATATATTTATGAATCATGCATATGAAGATATTGAATTATGATTTTGGACTAACTATACTTGTTTAAGTGAGTAATACCTTGCAGGATAGTCCAAGTATCAAGAGTGAGCTTACAATAAGAAAGCAAAAGATATCTATTAAGCTCAACTCAAGGAGGATGTCTTTAAACTTATGTCTTTGAAGATTTGAAGACAAAATGAAGATGATGGGAAGACCAAGTCCAAGATCTTTTTAGGATAGCTTTACGACTCAGAGTCTCTCTATTCGAGGATCTCGTTGAATATCTCATAGTGTGTTAAGATAAAACAAAAAATGTTTTCTTAAACTTATACCAAAACTGTTTTGACCTTTAAAATAACTTAAAAATGTTTTGATATTTTTGATAAACTTTCTGAAATGTTTTCTAAACGTTTATAGCTGTCTTTTTAACAGAGGTATTGGAATACCATTAAAGGCATTCGAATACAATCCCTCTAAAAATGCTTTCATAAACGTATTTTAAGCAGTGGTATTCGAATACCATATTGTGGCATTCGAATACTTTGGGTTTGAAATGTTTTTTATATACTGATATCAATGGCATTCGAATACCACAATAAGGTATTCGAATAACCTAAGTCTGAACCGTTTTTATATATATTGATATCAGTGGTATTCGAATACCATAATAAGGTATTCAAATAATCCACGAGTTTTTGCTTTTCTCGATGGTTTATAAACAGTGGTATTCGAATATTGATTTATGGTATTCGAATAAACACGTCTTTTACGAATACTGATATAGATACAAACGGTCATAGTCTCGTAATAATTATGGTTTTAATTACACCCAACAACTATTTTCTATCTGACTCTATAAATAGAGACCGTGGGTCTCATCTGCAAGTAGCCTAGCTATCTGTTTAATTTACGCTTGCTCTGAAAAATGTGATTTATATTTTATGCTTATTTTCTGTGCTCTTTTTGCTAAACCTTTGAGATATCCTTTGAGAGCCTCTTAGCACTTCAATTTGTATTATTTGCTCTGTGTGAGAGTTTCTCTTCATCTATATTTTTGTTCTTCTGTATTGAGGGTGAGGTATCCCTTCAAGGTTTGTATAAGGGTGAGGTATCCCTACAGGCTGAGACTTTAGCACAAGGGTAGAGTTTCTCTGTGTGTGAAAAGTGCTCTTTTGTGTAATGGTTACAAGCACCTATTGAAGCTTGTATACATAGTGATCTCGAATTATTTTTGAGGACTGGACATAGACCACAAGTGGGTTAGTGGTCGAACCAGTATAAATATCGTGCCTGCTTCTCTCTTCTCAATCTCTTTATTTTACGCAATTTTATATTATTACACATTTATTTATTTGCTATTCTTAAAGCTTTTATTCTTCTTCTCGCAATTCCTTCTCTTTTATTTAATAACTTAAAAATATTTGTGTTTATTTTAAGAGCTTTTGTGAAAAGTTTTTAATACCCAATTCACCCCCCCTCTTGGGCAATGGTTGCCATGACTAACATGAGATTCTTGGAGGCGTTCTAGAGGGTGGACCAAGCCAGAGAATTAGAAAGGCGTGGGTCAGCCCGTCCACTCTTTGAATTTATGATGGTAGTAGGAGACATGAATGATTCTTCTATGAGTTATTCTTCTAAAACTAATTCAGGCACATCCTCTGTAGGTGACATTATGGCATGAACCCGGAGGGCAGCTCCTGCAAAGTAAAGGAATTTCATCTTCCCTTGAGATATCAGCAAATATCGATGGGTAGACTAGGAGGTTTTGGGCACCTCATCTAATGTGAGGACTGTAGAAGACATCCACGAGAAGGAACAATATTTACAGCTGAATGTGGATGAGTTATAAGATTGAGAGTTTGCGATCCAGCACCCATTGGAGGAAGAAAGGGTGTGCTCGATCCATACTATAGACAAGCACTTCATATACATGTATGAGTCTCTCTTCACTCGGATTACGGCACGATTGCCATTCACCGAGTTCGAGTTGGGCATTCTTACTCACTTGCAAGTGGCACTTACTCAACTCGACTCGAATACTTAGGGATTCATCTGAGCATTCGAGCTTGTATGTTCAGTCTTTGAGTGACCATACTATTGGTGTATGCCCTAGAGGCCTATATATTTTGATAGTACTTACATACATTGTATTATGCTATTTTTTAATATACGAGGCATTTCATTTATTGTGTTATTTATGATAAACATAATAAAGTCCTTAAAATAGTAAGTTTGATGTCATAGGACATCAAGTAGTTGACTTGATCGTGAAATCCTATTGAATAAAATTAGAATACTATTCATAAATGTCCCTAGTCAAGTATTATTGTTAATTAGGATAACAATAATACATTGAGACTAGTATGTGCGTAGACTGATGACCATATCTCACGGGTCATAGATATGAGATATCAAGTCTTCACATTGGTATATATTAGAGTAATGATGTATTGGACTGACCCGACATAAGAATACTGCATGGATTGTTACGTGAGTGTCATAAGCGATTCTTATAGTGACAATGGTGTATGTGGTCCTTTGACCTGAAATCACTATGATTCCTATATGAGGAGTTATGTGTTTTAATGTCATCAAATGTCATCTGCAACAAGATAATTATAAAGTTAGTTATTGGACATATAACGAATCATGCAGAGGGATATGAGTGAACTAGATGAGATTTTTCACTCCTACATAATAGGAGCGATATCTTCAGGCCCCCTAATTGAATGAGACTACAAAATGCATGACCATACTCAAATGAATCAATTTAAAATATTGATCTCATTTGTTATTACAAAGTCTACTCGAGTATCAAGAAATAAAAGATTGAACTATACAAGAGTGACGTATTCCATGCCTAGTGTTTAATCTAGATATCTTGACAAAGGGACTAAACTATAGGGAAACATTGGTCATGGAAAGGTTATGCCAAATCATTGACATTCTCATTACTTGTGTAGCAACGATATGTTGCTAGATACTGCTCATTGCTTATAATATTAAAATGAGATTTCAATATTAATACTAATGTTATGAGAACCTATAGGGTCACACACATAGAGCAGACTAAATTAGAGCAATAAGGATCCAAGTTGGACTAGGATTCAATTGTGGGCTAGACCCATAACCGATGAGTCTAGGGTTACACAGCTTACCTTGCTGCTACTCTCACTCGCTTTAGGAAGTAGCTATTATAAATAGCATTGCTAAGGGGGCTGTTAAGATATGCATAACAAAACCCTAGCCGTACCTACAGAAATAATGAGTGAGAGAGTGACAGATTTCTCTTATCTTCGCAGCTAGCATTGTATCAGAGACGTAGGACTTCTTTTTGCAGACGTTGGACGTTCATGAGTTTATTCGTGTGGATACCGGAAAGACATCATCGCTATTACGGTGTTGGTGATTCACGTTGTTTGTTTTTCATCTTGTTTCAAGAGGTAAACTCAAAAACACAGATTATGGTCTCTTTTCGCATGGATCCTTGGTGGGAATTTTTGTTTTTTCACTACTGATGTTTCCGCAATTCCTAACACATACTCGATTAAATCCTTCTTCTACCTTTTTTCTCAATTTTTGACCTTGGGGAGCAACCAAACCAAGGGATGGGTCACACTGCGGGCATAGAGTTTTCAAACTCTACCAAGAGTCCTTTAAGAATTTTAAAAAGGACTTCTTTAGTATAGAAGGGGCTTCGAGGTTGACACCTTTTTTTGTCACCCCATAGGACCAAGCACACCTTTTTTTGTCACTCGAGAGGGCCAACCATGCCTTTTATTTATATTGGACTGAAATTGGTTGGGAGCAGAGTAATGAAGAGATAAAGACTCCAATCTCCCAGATCTTTCCTCCCGAGGCTATGGTCTTGGGCTTCTTGATTGGTAGAACCAAAGAAAAATGGGCCATCTCTTGTAAAGATATCTTGGATGAGCCTTCTGATTCTAGAAAGGCCTTGCAAGGTATCTTGCCTTGAACATTTTTCTTTTTACACTTATCCTTTTACACTAAATATTTGTCCAAGGTGTTATAACATTTTTTCTTCTTTTCCAGAAAGCATGGCCACTCAGACTGGATTTTAGTGCTTGGCTAAGAAGTTGGCGGCCAAGAATGGTGGGGCATCTAGATCTGGAGTCCTGGCAGGCCCTTCATAGGTAACTCTTACTATTCCTCCACCTTCAAGTAGCGTAGTTCCCTAGCCCATGGCCAAGGTGGTCCTTGAGGTGGTACCCCTTCCCCCACTGAGGTTTGAGATATTGGTACTAGTTCCCCCATCTCGAAAGTGGTGGGCTGAAAGCAGCAGGGATTCGAGGAGGAAGAGACTGGTCACTAAGAGCATCCCAGAGGAGCTTGAAGTGTTCGAGGTTCCAATCGGCTCGGGGTTTGAGGGTGCCCCACTCTGTTTTCCACCAAAATTAGTGTGGACTAATGAGGTTGATCCCACTAGATTCATTGATGGCCCCTTATTAATTCTTGCCGAGATCGATGTGTTGATCGAGCTCAACATACCAGAGCTCCTCCATAGGGCCTAACTTGGGAATTTGCTCTTTGCCTCTTTCCTTCGATTCATGGAGGAGGCCTGGGATTCTATTTGGGAGGCTTCTTTCTTGGAGAGGGAGCTTCACTGCCTTTGGGATGAAAAGTAAACTCTTAAGATGGAAATCATCTAGAAGGATGGGCAACTAGCCCAGGTTGCCACAGAGATTGCCTAGAAGGAAGCGCAACTAGCCCAAGCTACCACGAAAGTCACCCAGAAGGATACGCAGCTAGCCTAGGCTATCAAAGATCTTAAGTTACGGGACTCCGAGGTGGGTAGGCTCTGGGCTGAGGTTGCCCACCTCACTGGAGGTACTTCTAAGGTTACTTCTCTCTAAGCTAAGGCTACTGAGGCTGATGAGCTTCAAGTCCAACTTGATGAAGCAGTGGCTAGGGAGAATACCTTGAAGGAGAGTCTAGCCTCGACTGAGTCTGTCCTCACAGGTGTCTGGGTTTAGTGCGAACTTCTAGGTTAGACCGAGACTAGGCTAAATGAAAAACTTACCCAAATGGTAGATGATTGGTCGAAGTTCACTGCTTTCTTAACCCTGGTCTTAATGAGGAGGAGGTCGATCCACTAAGAGAGGTCCGGGATGGCCAAATTATGGATATGGTTACTTTAGTGGCTACCCCTAATGATCAAGTAGACCAAAGGTGGATGGCAGAGGAGGGCCAGAGGTTACACCAGAGTTTGGATGAGAAGAGGCTAGGGCTATTGTGGCAGAGGTCATCCAGATTGAGGTGGCACAGGTTAAAGAGATACAGACTGAGTTAGTGCAGTCTGAGGCAGCTGTGGAGACTCCAGAAGATCTAAGCCCTACTTTCTGATGTCCAATTTAATTGTTTTTTCATTGCCCCATGCGAGGGATTTTATTGATGCATTTGGATAAGTCCCGACCTTGGGCATTTTCTATTTATTTTAATACTTGGCATTTTCTTTATGGTTTTTTCTTTTGCTGAGATGAGCCCAACACTCAATCTCAATGTTGATTTTACAACAAGTTGGTTGCTTACGTAACTTACTGAGGCAGGTTCAATGCTCGATCTCGGTGGTAAGACTTTGGATTATTGAAGTTGGGGTGAAAGATCCTATAAAGGTTGGGATTTGTTGCTTGTAATCGTAGGCCGATGTCCAATATGTTCTTCCGTGGTTTCTCTGTTGACTGTTACTTGAAGGAGGGTAGGGACTTTATTACTCTTAGGGATCTGATGTCCTTTTAGCAACTTTTACTTTGCGGTTTGTAGCAGTCTGTGCTTACTTGGGAATCATTACCTTTGAATTTATTGGGAATTAAAATTACTTTAAAGATGATAGCAGTTTTCTGCTCTGTTTCCCAACTGGTTGTTGCCCTTGTGGCCAATCATAGGGGAAGAAAAATTAAACGTGGCTTCGAATATGCAGTCAGTTCACCTTTATAAATAGGGAATGTTTGCGGCGAGGTTCTCACTTATTACTTTCTTTTATTTTCTAGTTTCTTTTCCAGAAGGTGGCCCCTTTATGCTTTTCATGAGCATGTTGAGGGGCATGTCCCTTTCTAGAATCATTTTTCGTTTCCTTCCCAAATTTTTAAAAGCATTTCCCTTCTCCCTACATATTGTTTTGGTGGAGGCCTTGTTGCCCAAGTGGCTTCTATACTTAAGAGGGGGGTGAATTGAGTAATTAAAAAATTTTTGAAAAGCTTTTCACAAACACTTTAAAGATAATTTCCGTTGAAGCTATTTATGAAGTGAAAAGATTGAACAAGGAAGATGGAAAAAGTTCTCACAAATTTAATAAGCCAAAAGATGATTTAATCAAATATTTATGAAGTTAAAGCGCAAGTATAGAGAGAAGAGTTCAGAAAAAGCAAACACTGGGATTTATCCTGATTCAACCACCAACCACTTGTGACCTACGTCTAGTCCTCGAGCATCCACTCAAGATTTTCTTCACTATCAATGCAAGCTTTCAATAGGTGCTTGCTACTGTTACAAACCAGAGCACTCCTCACACCTTGGGATGCCTCACCCTTGTGCTTGAGCCTTGACAGCAAGGATACCTCATCGTTACAAATTGTTTGAGGGATGCCTCACCCTCGTTAAAATAAAAAAGAGAATAGCAAAGGAAGAAACTCTCACAAAGAGTGTGTATTACAACTTGAAGCACTAATGAAGCTCTCTCAAAATATCTCAAGAAATTCAAAATAGAGCAAAATAAGAGAAAAAAGTGAAACTCGAATTAAAAGTAATAGAAAGATGTTTTTCACTTTTTGTATATTGTAAAATATGACCTAGAAACATCTATTTATAGTGTTCTCAAGAAAAAGACTCATTGAGGCAATTTAAGGTCATAATAAAAGCCCAAAAACTGATCGTTACGCACTTTTAGCCGTGATGTAATCAATTACAAGAATGATCTAATCAATTACATTATTCTTGAACTCAGTTCTGGGTTTTCTGGACTGATTGTAATCAATTACATGAGTACATGACTCATGTAATCGATTACCAAGTCTCTAAAAGCAATGTAATCGATTACATACCTTATGTAATCGATTACCATGCCTCTGGAAGTAGTGTAATCAATTACAAATCTCATGTAATCGATTACAAAGCTTCTGACTCTTGAGAAATGGTTTTCCACATGTTTGTAATCGATTACCAGGCTTTTGTAATCGATTACAAGCTCCTAAAGAAGCTGTAAATTGATTACTAAGCCTAAGGATAAGCTTACAAACATCCTTGAACCCATTCCTAAGCCCAATTTAGTTTTGCAAACATTGAGTATTCAAAAAACTTGGTTTGTTAAAGAAATAGGCTTGTGTTTCATAAAACAAGACTTTAGAAAACCAAACAAACTTTTTTAGAAAGACATTGAGATAATTAGGAGAGCTTCTCACATTAACATTCTAAGTTCTAAAAACCATGCCAACAAGACAGCAGATAATATATGACTAACAAATTAAGGAAGATATCCAAAGAGATAGACAAAAAAAAAATATACTAGCCATCTGTACAAATTATATAGAAATCAAAGATCAGCGTGAGTGAATAAGATAGTTATAAGAAGCAGACACATAGACAAAATAGGATAAAAGAAGAGCATAATAAAAAGTAAACATCATGACTAAGTCGCCTCATCATCACTGTGTAGCCTCGCTGTCATTAATATCCTCAGTATCAAGATCCTTAGCTGGAAGTGCCGCATCATCATTACTAGTACCAACACCAGCTGGAGATGAAGGAGGTGGAGTGTGGGAGGTGGTAGCTTGCCCATCCTGATGACTCGGATCACCCTCGAGCATAGTGCGTATACAAGCAATGAACCTGATGTGAATGAATAACGCGCTCCTCAAGGTGATGAATAGAGGTACGCAATTCACAAAATTGATCATAAATGTATGTTCGAAGACTGCAGGTTTCCTGAAGCAAGAGCTACATAAGAGGCTCAACTGGACTAACCTGAGGAGGTTCATCACCAGCATCCTCGTTATCTCCCCAGGGTATGTTCCCAGCAGCCCCGTGATGCAGATAGTACCGTGTGTCATCATATTTCTTCAGTTGGAGCTTCTTTAAAGTGTATAGGCTGATGGATTCTGGTCCGTCAGAGCTCTCATCCTTACCCTCTCAGACAGGGGAATATGGAAATGTTCCAAGATCACAGTGATGAGGATGGCATAGGGCAGAGGATGAGGATCCTTTCGAGAGCGCAGCATATGTTGAATGACATAGAAGGCCCAGTTAATGGAGCGATCTGTGTTCATGGCCCATAGAATGAGAACATCATCATGCAGGACCTGTGAATAATTGCCTCCTCTGGCAATTAGGGCCTCAGCTAGAATGTAGTGTAGGACTCTGTTTTCCATAGTAAGCCCTGTAGCCTTAACCCGCTGATTGGGTGTGTAATCTATTCTCACCAATAAGTTCAAGGCAGACTTATATTCATACTCATCTCCTCATTTATTAGTGCTAGTGAATTTGGTACCATCAGAGCTTAAGCTAGTTAATTGATACCACAAACCAGGATTAATGATAATTTTCTGCTTCATCACTTCAGAGACCAGACAATCATTCTCATATTTTAAATTTGCATAAGATACTCGAACCAGATCAGGGTAAATATTTTTCTTAATGCTAAGAAAAGGAATCAAGTCTAGGCACTCAATCAACCGAAAACATTGTAAAGGTTCGCTAGCACAGAAGTCTGCAATAATGTACTTGGGCTGGATAATTTTTCGCAAATGAAACATGTTGAGAAAGGTTTCTGCTTGTTTGGAGGTCCTGAAGTATGCAAACAGATCAAGTCCAAGAATGACGAGAGGAGGAGCCTGTGAAGACAAAATACTGGCCACCTCTGTTCGTGGTTTTCTCACTTTCCGAGAGGATTTTGCCATTGGGTTGAAATGGGGTGAAATGGATGGAAGGAAGGTGAGAGAAATGGTGTTCAGGAGTGTTTGGGTGAAGAAAATGGTGGAAAAAGGTGAAGGAAAATAAGGTTTATGGAGATTTGGTTTGTGGGTCATGGAGGGGGAAGAACACGAATGGTGATAGGGCTTGTTTGGTGAGAAATGGGTGATGGGTTTTGTGGAGAAGGGATTTTCGAGTGATTTGGAGGTTAAATTTGGTGATTTGGTGGAGAAAACGTGAAGAAAATGAGTGATTTGGGATTTTGGTGCCGCGGGTGGAGAGAGAAATGAGAGAAACTTTTTGGTTATGGCTGCTTGCGCATTAAGAGACCCTTTAAAATCTCCTTGTAATCGATTATAAGGGGTTTGTAATCTATTACATTTTTAGGAAATTGTGTAATCGATTATAATATGTATATAATCGATTACGTCCATTTTGTTTCTGCATAATCGGCTACATAATTTCCCAGAAATGTATGTAATTGATTTCAAGACTTCTGATCTTGTATCTCATACTTTAAACAACGCACAAAAGCTGATCCAAGACTCTACAAAGTATTTCCAAACCTTTCTCAGCCTGATTTCAAATTATTTTACAACCAGAATTTTCGTTCAAACTCATATCAAACCTTATTCACCCAAAATTAAACTTGTACCAAGGATCAAATCATCATAATTAAATTTCTCCAAACTTCAAGAAGTCAGTATTAGATTTAAGAATAAATATAAAGCGATAAAGTTGTGCAAAGATAATTATGCAGCAGAGATTAAAGATAAGATCGATCTAGAATGCCAAGTTTTCTTCTAATATGAAAGAAAGTATCTTTAGGCAGGGGTTTTGTGAAAATGTCATCAAGTTGATTATGTGTTTCAACAAATTCTAAAACACATTCACCCTTTTTGTACATGATGCATTATAAAATGATGTCTTATGTTAATGTGTTTAGTTCTAGAGTGCAGAATAGGGTTTTTAGTCAGATTGATAGCGCTAGTATTGTCACATCTGATAAGGATGCGATCAAGCTGAAGGCCAAAGTCTAGAAGTTATTGCTTCATCCATAGGATTTGAGTACAACAACTTTCGGCTGCAACATATTCAGCCTTAGCAGTAGACATTGCCACACTATTTTGTTTCTTGTTGTGCTAAGAAACTAAAGAGCTTCCAAGCAAATGGCATGTCCCACTAGTGCTTTTCCTATCCAATTTGCATCCAGCAAAATCAAAATCGGAATAACCAATAAGACTACAAGTGGCACCTTTGGGGTACCACAAGCCTACTTGTGAAGTGCCAATAAGATATTTCATGATGTGTTTTACTGCACTTAAGTGTGACTCTTTAGGATTTGCTTGGTATCTAGTACACATGCAGACACTGAACATAATATCCAGTCTACTAGCAGTGAGATAAAGAAGGGATCCAATCATACCTCTATTCTTAGTGATTTCTATGGAATTACCTGCATCATCCTTATCCTAGTAACAAGAGGTGCTCATAGGTGTGTCCATATGCTTTGAGTTGTCCATTCCAAATTTCTTGAGGAGCTCCTTGCAATACTTGGATTGGCTAATGAAGGTTCCATTTATTGTTTGCTTGATTTGAAGCCCAAGAAAGAAATTGAGTTCTACCATTATGGACATCTCAAATTCACTTTGCAGAAGTTTTGCAAACTCTTTACAAAGAGATTCGTCACTAGCACCAAAAATTATATCATCTACATAAATTTGTACAAGAAGTAAATCATGCTTTTTGTTCTTTATAAAAGGGATATGTCAACCTTTCCTCTTATAAAACCTTTTTCCAAAAGAAGTTTGCTCAACCTTTCATACTATGCTCTGGGCGCTTGTTTCAAACTATACAACGCCTTTTTCAATTTAAAAATATGGTTGGGCAAATCATAATTTTCAAAACTGGGAGGTTGTTCAACATACACTTCTTCTTGAATAAAGCCATTTAAAAAAGCATGTTTAACATCCATTTGACATAATTTGAAATCCATGATGCATGTATATGCAAGTAACATTCTAATGACCTATAATCTAGCTACAGGTGCATATGTTTCTTTATAGCCTATGCCTTATTCTTGATTATACCCTTTAGCTACAAGCCTAGCTTTTTTTCTAGTTTTTAAGCCTGCTTCATCAAGTTTATTCCTAAAGACCCATTTGGTGCCAATAATTGGATGATCATTGGGCCTTAGAACCAGTTCCTAAACTTGATTTTTTTTAAATTGGTTTAGCTTCTCTTGCATGGCCAAGATCCAATGTTCATTATTAAAGGCCTTATTTATGTCCTTAGGCTCAATTTGTGAAACAAAATCCATGTGGTTATATGCATTTCTAATTGAATTTCGAGTACTTACACCTTTGGATACATCACCTATCACTTGGTCAAGTGGATAGTATCTTGAGGTTCACCATTCCTTGGGAAGGTTCATGGCTTGTGAATTCTATTGAATTGGGGATTCCTCTTGACTTTCTTCTTGCTTCCTTTCTTCTATCTCCTTGTCATCCAAGTGGATTTTTGCCAAAGCTTCTGTAACATCATCAATAACTAAATCCTTTCTCGATCCATTTCGGTTAGTTTCGTCAAATGTAACATGAATGGATTCTTCAACAGCCATAGTTCTCTTATTATAAATTCTAAAAGCTTTGTTATGATTAGAATAACCAAGAAATATACCTTCATCAGACTTAGCATCAAACTTGCCTAGGTTATCCTTTCCATTATTCAAAACAAAACATTTGCAACCAAAAACATGAAAATGTGAGACATTTGGCTTTCTTCCCTTGTATAATTCGTATGAGGTTTTCTTTAAAATTGGCCTTATAAGGGCCCTGTTCATTACATAACAAGTTGTGCTTACAGCATCCACCCAAAAATACTTAGGAAGAGCATCCTCATTGAGCATAGTTCTCGCAATTTCTTCTAAAGATTGATTTTTCCTTTCTTCAACTCCATTTTGTTGTGGAGTTCTAGAGGCAGAAAAATTATGCTCAATGCTATGTTCATCACAAAAGGTTTCAAAAGCATGATTTTCAAATTCACCATCATGTTCACTTCTTATAGAAGAAATAGAAAAACTTTTTTCATTTTGGATAACTTTGGCAAATCTTTTGAATGCTAGAAATGCATCATTTTTATTTGAAAGAAATAAAGTCCATGTGAACCTAGAAAAATCATCCACAATCACTAAAATATAGTAATTCCCACCAAAACTCATAGTTCTAGATAGTCTAAAGAGATCCATGTGTAAAAGCTACAAATGTTTAGAAGTTGAAACTATATTTTTCACTTTAAAAGAGACATTTACTAGTTTTTCTTTTTCACATGCATCACATAATTTATTTTTTATAAAATTGAGCTTAGGTAATCCAATTACTAGCTCTTTAGAGACTAACTTTTTTAGGTGATCCATGTGAATATGTGCAATTCTTCTATGCCATAACCATGAATCATCTTCTTTACTTATAAAACATTTCACATCATTTGAGGATATATTGTCAAGATTAATCATATAAATATTATTTGCTCTATGACCAACAAATTTTACTTGCTTATCATCTTTTCCTTCAATTACACAACAATGAGAATAAAAAATAACTCTATTACCTTTATCACATAATTGACTAATACTAAGCAAGTTATGTTTGAGTCCTTCAACTAGCAATACATTATCAATATAGGAAGTGGGAATTTTACCGACTTTGCCGACTCTAAGAATCTTCCATTTGTTATTATCTCTATAGGTTATGTGTCCATGTGTCTTAGGAACAAGGAAAGAGAACTTGGATTCATCTCCGGTCATGTGCTTAGAGCAGCTACTATCAAGATACCATTTTGAGCTCTTGGCCTTCAAGCACACCTACAATATAAATTTAGTTTTAAACTTTTGGTACCCAAATTTTCTTGGGTCCTTGTGTGTTAGCTTGTGACATTGTGCCTTTGGGAACCTAAACCATTTTTTTTCCCACTTTAGTGTTAATATTCTTTTTCACATTGCATGTTGATGCACTATGTCCTTTCTTTCTACAATGAAAACATTTAATGAAAGGGCTACTTGAAGTGCTTACAAGAACGAAGAAATTTTTAAAAATTTTTTGTTTATTTTTGGGGTTATATCCTAAACCCGCTTTTTGAAAGAAGCACCTTTATTTTCCAAGCAAAACATTTAAATTGTCTCTACTAAAAGTAAATCTTCCAAGAGTGTTTTTTAAATCTTCAATTTCTTTTTCAAGTGTTTGACATGATAAAAAGGAAGTAAATGTTGATGCATGTGAGGAGCATGTTATGTAAGAAGAGTTAGCATCAATTAATCCTAATGTTTCATTCTCAATTTTTAATTCTTCAATTTCTTTATTTAAAATTCTAATTTTATTTTCCAAAGAAGAGATTGTTTTATTGGATGAAGAAACTAACTTTGTGAGCCTTAGAGATTCATTATGCAATTCTTCAAAAGCGTCTTGCAGTTCATTATAAGAAGGAGATAAAAATCAAGGTTAGAAGTTACCTCCATATTGCTTTCATCGTCTTCTTCTCCTCTAGCCATGAGACATAGGTTAGCTTCTTCATTATTCGAGCTATCCATAGAATCTATCGTTATCGTCCCATGCTATGTAGGCTCTCCTTCCTTTCTTCTCCTTGGAAGGTCTTTTTTCAAATTTCTCCACCTTCTTTTGATACACAGGATATTTCATCTTCATGTGTCCCGATTTTCCACATTCGTAGCATGTGAGTGTGGATAAGGTGCCTTCTCCTTTGTGATGAGTCTTCTTTGGTAGAAAAGGTTATCTTCTTTGATTTCCTTTCTTTCGGAGAAAATTTTCAAATTTCTTTACCAGGAGACTAAGGTTTTCTTCATTCAACTCAAAGTTCTCCGTGTCATCTCCTTCATCTTCATTATCATTGTCAATGGTTGAAGAGGTGGCTTTAAGTGCAATTCCTTTCTTTTTCTTATCACGTTCCTCACTTTGGTCAAGCTTGTTGAGTTCCAATTCGTGCTTTTGAAGTTTCCCAAAGAGAGTGGCAAGAGTCATGTTTGCCAAGTTTCTTGATTTTGAAATAACTGTGACCTTGGGCTACCAAATCCTACTCAAACATCTTAAAACTTTATTAGTAAGATCCTCGTTACAAAAAGTCTTACCGAATGATGCAAGATGATTTACAATGTGGGTGAAACGCTTTTGCATTTCTTGGATACTTTCTCCTTGATCCATTCTAAATAGTTCATATTCATGGGTTAGAGAATTGATTCTTGACCTCTTAACTTCACTAATACCCTCATGGGTGACTTGCAAAGTATCCCACCTTTCTTTTGCAGTTTTATAGTTTGAAATTCTGAAAAATTCATCATATCCCAAAGCAGTGGTAATGATGTTTTTGGCTCTTAAAGTATATTGAACCTTTTTCTTGTCCTCATCAATCCAATCACTTCTTGGTGTCTCAGTCTTTACACCATTAACCTCACTTGTGGGGCACAAAAGCACCATTTTCAACACCATCCCACACATATAGATCAATAGCTTCAATAAAAATTTTTATTCTTTCCTTCCAATAGGAATAACCATTCCCATTGAAAAAAGGTGATCAATTTATGGAAGATCCTTCTGAAAAAACATTTGAAGAAGCTATGTTCTCTTGAAACTGCTAAGCTCTTTACACAAGAGCCTAACTCTGATACCACTTGTTGCCCAAGTAGCTTCTATACTCAATAGGGGGGTGAATTGAGTAATTAAAAAAATTTTGAAAAACTTTTCACAAACACTTTAAAGTTATTTTTCGTTGAAGCTATTTATAAAGTGAAAAGATTGAACAAGGAAGATAGAAAAAGTTCTCATAAATCTAATAAGCTAAAAGATGATTTAATTGAATATTTATGAAGTTAAAGCGCAAGTATAGAGAAAAGAGTTCAGAAAAAGCAAACATTGGGATTTATCCTGATTCAACCACCAACCACTTGTGACCTACGTCCAGTCCTCGAGCATCCACTCAAGATTTTCTTCACTATCAATGCAAGCTTTCAACAGGTGCTTGCTACCGTTACAAACTTGAGCACTCCTCACACCTTGGGATACCTCACCCTTGTGCTTGAGCCTCGACAGTAAGGATACCTCACCCTTACAAATTTTTTGAGGGATGCCTCACCCTCGTTAAAATAAAAAAGAGAATAGCAAAGGAAAAAACTCTCACAAAGAGTGTGTATTACAACTTGAAGCACTAATGAAGCTCTCTCAAAATATCTCAAGAAATTCAAAACAGAGCAAAATAAGAAAAAGAAGTGAAACTCGGATTACGAGTAATAGAAAGATGTTTTTCACTTTTTGTATGTTGTAAAATATGACCTAGAAACATCTATTTATAGTGTTCTCAAGAAAAAGACCCATTAGGGCAATTTAAGGTCACAATAAAAGCCCAAAAACTGACCATTGCGCACTTTTAGCCACAATGTAATCGATTACAAGAATGATATAATCGATTACATTGTTCTTGAACTCAATTCTGGGTTTTCTAGGCTGATTGTAATTGATTACATGACTCATGCAATCGATTACCAACTCTCTAGAAGTAATGTAATCGATTACATACCTCATATAATCGATTACCAAGCCTTTGGAAGCAGTGTAATCAATTGCAAACCTCATGTAATCGATTACAAAGCTTTTGCCTCTTGAGAAATGGTTTCCCGCATGTTTGTAATCGATTACCAGGCCTTTGTAATCGATTACAAGCTCCCAAAGAAATTATAAATTGATTACTAAGCCTAAGGATAAGCTTACAAACATCCTTGAACCCATTCCTAAGCCCAAGTTAGCTTTGCAAACATTGAGATTTCAAAAAACTTGGTTTATTAAAGAAATAGGCTTGTGTTTCATAAAACAAGACTTTAGAAAACCAAACAAACCTTTTTTAGAAAGACATTGAGATAATTAGGAGAGCTTCTCACATTAACATTCTAAGTTCTAAAAACTATGCCAACTTTGCTGCCCCTAGACTTGGTCTTTGACTTGACTTTGTTATCATCAAAATTGCACTATCTTCATGACATAAGCATTCACAGGCCTTTTTCTCCAAGCATAATAGCTCGATGAGGGCTAAGTAACTGCTCTATGTGGCTTGGTCTACACGTCTCTGAGTAACAGAAGCATTTCCCTCCCGGCGTATGCAGAAAGATCCTACTCTTATCGAGAAGGGCCTTATGCTGTAATTCCTTTAAGGTGTGGAGGGGTTTCACTTCCCTTCCTCCTCTGCTCCCTTGATTGTCACCATGCCTTAGGTGTGCAGAGATGTTTAAGAAGCATAGGGTTATGAAGTCTTCTCCTCATGTTGATCAAGAGGGAAGAGACAAGCGCACTCATCTTGAAGAACTATTGAGGTAGTCGTGGTCAGTGCTTGATCATCATCATTATCTAACCAGCTACCTTCTTGGCTTCTTTAAGGCCAACGCTCTTGTTTGAGAGCATCTTATCGGTCTTTCTTGTAAAATTGATGATGTTTGGAATGTGAATAATAAATTTGCACTTTTGAATACTCTGCTTTCGATTGTCTTGATGACGAACACTCATTTTGCCAATCGAGATGAGTCTAAAGCTCGACCTCGGTGGTTGGGTTTATTTATTTTAATGAACACTCGTGTGCCCAATCGAGATGAGTCTAAATCTCGATCTCGGTGGTTGGGTTCATTTAAGAATATTTTTCTACGCTAAACCTTTTAGGTTTATGGGCTAATTTGAAATAGTAAAGGTGATGCGGTATCCTCATGGTGTGGGGTCCACTATCCTAAGCTATGGTCAATTACGCTTAACCATTGTAAACTTGGTCAGTTTATGGGTTAAGCTGAGGCCATTAGGGTATAGGTGAAGACCCTTGAATACACTCCTTGACCTCAGTTGATGGTCAAGCAGATCCCCCTTTCTGGAAGTCAAGTGAAAATATACTTAAGCACTGTAAACCTGATTGGTTTATGGGTTAAGGTCGGGCTCAAATTAGTACAAGTGAAACCCTTAAGTTTGTTGCTTGACCCCAGAGGGTGTTCAAGTGGATTCCCTAGTTTTGCCGCTATGTGTGGATATTAGAATAGATGTTCCTTTTAGGACCTTATATTCCTTAGACCTCGCCAAGGCGTGGACTCGAAGTACTTGTGGTCGAGGTACTAGCTTAGATAATGTCAAGTCAAAGTACTCGAGGACTCGAAGTCAAAGTCAAAGTACTAGCTTTTAGATAAGATAACAGTTAGAAAAAATTAATTTATTTATATCTAAGAATGCTTATTATACAGCAGAAGTAACAATTACAAAGTATTGTATAATTGTTCAGGTTACTTCAGTGTGATGATGATTATCCTCTTGGTTGTCATTCTAAGGTTGTACCTTGTCTTGATTTTAGGCATTAGCCTGAGGTGAGCATGGGTCGGGGTTCTCATCCCTCACCGGAGAACATCTTCTTAGATAGGGAGGAGAGGGACTCCGTGGGCTATAACTTTGTTTTTTGTAGTGGCCTCCCTTCTGATCGTTGTTTTGGGTTTGGTGCACATACTGGCCCAAACGTCCATCCCAAATGAGAGACTCAATGGCATCTTGGAGGTTGGTATAATCCTTTGTGTTGTGGCCATGGTTGTTATGCCAAGCGCAGTGTTTGGACTTGTCCCTCAACTTTTTCAAAGAGGGAGGTCTCCGTACATCCTAGAGCTTCGTGTTCATGACCTCCTGGTAGATATAGGCCCGAGGTGTATTGAGGGGGTGTAGTGTTCGTACTTCGCCTTAATAGGTGGCCTGAAGGTGGTGAACCATCTCAAGGTTGCTTTCTTTAAAGAAAAAGGGGAAAACACATCATATGAGAGAGTTATCAGCCCCAACAAATAAGAGTAGAGAAATGTAGGCATCTAAGTGTTCCTGAGGATCTGTGGTCTTGTCATAGGCTTCAATGTTGGCAGGATACATGAAGTGCATAAGGATTTTGTAAGCCATTAGTCTATCAGAGAATGGTTGGTTTTGAGAAACTGTGTTCCCTGCTTTGTGCTCCTGCTTACTTGAATGGGCAGGTTTAGCATTATGACCAGGACCTGCGGGTTGGGAATTGCGGATACATCACACAGTAGAAAAACAAAATTCCCGCCAAGGATCTATGTAAAAAGAAGAGCCATGAAATGTGATTTTCGAGTTTACCTCTTAAAGACAAACAAAAAATGATCAAACAAATCATAAGCACCGAAGTAACGACCGTGCCTCTACGTTGTCCACATGAATAGACTTGCAAAACATCCAACGTCCACAGTCTTGGAGTTCAACTTCTCTGTCGTAATGCTAGTTACAAAGAGAAGAGAAACCTGTCACTTACTCACTCATTTTTTTGTCAAGTGTGACTATGGTCTTTTTATGCGTGCCTTGGCAGCCCCTTAATAGTACTATTTATAATAGTTGCTACCTAAAGTGAGTGAGAGTAGCAGCAAGGTAAGCTGTGCAACCCTAGACTCATCTATTATGAGTCTGGCCCACGATTGAATCCTAGTCCAACTTAGATCCTTATTGCTCTAACTAAGTTTGTTCTAAGTGTGTGACCCTATAGGTTCTCATGACGTTGGTAACAATATTAAAATCTTATTTTAATATTACAAGTAGTGAGTAGTATCTAGCAACTCATCGCTACTACCCAAGTAATAAGAATGTCAGTGATTTGACATAACCTTTCCGTAATCAATGTTACCATGTAGTTTATTCCCTTTGTCTAAATATCTAGATTAAACACAAGGCATGGATCATGTCACCCTTGTATAGTTTAATCTTCTGTTTCTTGATACTCGAGTAGACGTAGTAATAACAAATGAGATCAATATCTCATATTGACTCATTTGAGCATGGCCAAGCATTTCGTAGTCTCACTCAATCAGTGGCCCCAAAGATATCACTCCTGCTATGTAGGAGGGACAAATCCCATCTAGGTCACTCACACCCCTCTGCATGAATCGTAGTATCTCCAATAACTAACTTTATAATCACCTTGTTATAGATGACACTTGATGGCATTAAGATATACAACTCCTCATGTTGGAATCATAGTGATTTCTGGTCAAAGGACCACCTACACCATTATCACTATGAGAATTACTTATGACACTCACGTAATGATCCACGCAACGTTCTCATGTCAGGTCTGTCCAATACATCATTACTCTAATATGTACCCATGTGAAGACTTGATATCTCATATCCATGACTCGTGACATATAGCCATCTGTCTACTCACATTCTAGTCTCAATGCATTATTGTCGTCCTGATTAACAATAATACTTGACTAGGGACATTTACAAATAGTGTTCTGTTTCTATCTAATAGGATCTCACGATCAAGTCATCCACTTGATGTCCTATAGCATAAAACTTACTATTCTAAGGACTTTATTATGTATATAATAAATAACACAATAAATGAAATGCCTCGTATATTAAATAAATAGCATAATATAATGTAAGCTAGTACGGTCAAAATAAATTGGTCTTTAGGGCATACACCAACACTGCGATCCTTGAGTTTTCTAGATGGCAGTCATTATGGTGATGTTGGTCTCTTTTATTTTCCTAATTTCTTCTTAGGGACTGGTTTTCATCTTCATAGTCCTAGTTAGTAGCTTTCACTAGGTTATGAATCCTTTCGTCTTGACACTGAATTTGCTCATCTTGGAGTTTAACCAGAGAGAGCACCTCAGCTCTGGATAGTTCTTGATGGTTAATTTTAGTAGGACCAGACTGAGCTTCATTCTCAACACGGTCACCAAGGTGTTGTAGTGTCGACACTCATTGTCCAGCACCCTCTGAGGTTGCCCTTTGTGGATCGAGATGTTTCCCACTGAAACTCTCAGGAGAGGAGGGGGAGATTTTCTCCAATGAAAGAAGTCTCTTGCCTGTCTTGCTTGGTTCTAGTTAAGCTAAGACTGGTCTCAGGACTAGCTCATCAGTAGCAGGGACAAATATTGGACGACGATTTTCAAATGGTGGGGTACGCACAGTAAAAGCACAGTTTTGGTTAGTTGAGGTTTGCCTCCTCCTTGTGTTAATCATGTTAATGGAAGTAATAGAAACATTGATGTTGGTGTTAGGAGTATAAATTTATCTTTCCCACAGATGACATTAATGTTCAGAACTAGGTTCTGAGGGTTACCTAAGAAGGTAAGAAGTGGTGGATTCCTCCGTAGCACAGCAGCAACAACAATGGAGTGAGGAGGTGGGTACCTACAAAAGGCTCTCTAACGCTCAAGTCAGTATGTGCGCAAGGAGGGTAGTGTGTCTAATTAGGAATTAGGTTATACTTCTTTCACCTTGCTGAATGTATATATATGACCATTTAAAAGCGTGAAGAATCTGAGCATTCAGTGCATATTGAATGTTGTTACTTGGAATTGCAGAAAGTGTAACACCCTAATACAAATATCTGGATATATCTAGATTATACTGAGATAAATAGTACTAGCTGCATCACTTACTACATAACTAGCTAATAATATATCCATAATCACAATCAAGTCATTATAGAGAGCCTTGAGAGAATGTGGAAACATAAACTCATACATATGTATATATGCAACTCTAGCCATAGAATAGCATATTGTAATACATAGCTCTTTAAAACATTACAAAGCAAAAATAAACTATATATATAAGCTTGTAACATAAGTAATAAAACTAGAACTAGTCTAATTCTTTAGCTTCCTTTTTCTTCTTTTTCTTGGAAGAACCTTCACTTAGAATTACATGGCAACGCAGCAGGGTGAGAATTAATAATTCTCAACATGAGTAAACCAAAACCAGTCATACATAACATAATAAACATAATCTTAACACATGCTAAATAAGATATGTTTAAACTCTACAAGGTCATACTTTAGTGACTAAAGATACCAAGTTTATCATACATTCATCCATA
Organism: Ormosia semicastrata; assembly: GCA_029884595.1. Lineage (NCBI taxonomy): Eukaryota > Viridiplantae > Streptophyta > Magnoliopsida > Fabales > Fabaceae > Ormosia > Ormosia semicastrata. The sequence goes on along the minus strand of JAQQTO010000061.1, from coordinate 65,578,908 downwards.
CATACTTAGCTCACTTAAGAATCAAGATGTTTAACTAGGAATACTGGTTTAGGGTATTATCTTGTGGTAAATAGAGGGAAAGTTCATCCTCACATTACATGTACCCTGGCACTATCGAGAAGTTAGGGTTGAATCCTTGCTTAAAAGAACCTTTTGGACTCCCCACTTATCTCCTTTGGCCTAAATGATTGTGCACATCATCAAATGATGCTCACAAAGACTAATACTGCTAGACCATCCTTCATGTTACCAAGTGACCTCAATACTTAAGAGGGAGGGTGAATTGAGTATGTAAAAACTTTTTAAAAATCTTTCGTAAAACGATTGTTTATCAATTTTTGTTGAAGCTATTGGATGATTGAAGTGAATAAATAAATGAGGTAGGATACTTTTCTCATAAATTAAACAAGTCAAGATGAATAACATTCAAGCAAACATATAAAATAAATGCACAAATGTAAAGAGATGAGTTTAAAAGGTCAAACACAAGGTTTATCCTGGTTCAGCCACCAATCCACTTGTGGCCTACGTCTAGTCCTCATACAACTGCTAGAGATTTTCCACTATATCTTCAAGCTTCAATAGGTGCTTAACAACCTTTACAAACTAGAGAACTCACCACACATTGGGATACCTCACCCTTGTGCTTGAGCCCCAAACTAGGATGCCTCACCCTTTACAACTTTTGAGAGATGCCTCACTCTCTAAGGGATACCTCACCCTTTACTTTAGAGGGATACCTCACCCTCTTCACAAAGAATTAAAGTGTATATAAGATGAAACTCTCACAAGAGTAGATTACACAAATTGAAGTCCTATAATGCTCTTCAAGAATATCTGAAATATTTACAAAAATAGAGCACAAATAATTCAAGGATCGATTCACGTATTTGAGTGATTGAAATATGTTTCTCAGTTGTTGTTCAGCCACAAATCAATTACACCATAGTGGTAATCGATTACCAGGCTGTTTGAACGTGTTCTTGGCTTTCTGGGCAGGATGTAATCGATTACCAGCCTTGTGTAATCGATTACATGACCTTTGTCTGACTTGTAATCGATTACAGACTTAGTGTAATTGATTACAAGGCTTTTGCCATACTTGTAATCGATTACATACTCAATGTAATCGATTACAAGGCCTCTGTTTAGCTTGTAATCAATTACAACACATATGTAATCGATTACCAAGACCTTTGAACACATTTTTTCACTCTAATAAAGTGCATTGATCAATCCTTTCATATTGAGCTTGGATTTTAACAAGATTTACATTTAAGTTATGAAATCTAAGATTAAAATCAACATATCTTTAAAAAGATGAACTTTGAATTATTGGTTGACTTAAAGGATCTTTAAAAAACCATTTGAAGATCAATGAGATACCTTGAGAGTATTTTACATTTAATTCCTAAGACTTATATCTATATACCTCTTGGTTTCCTCCTTTTGATCTTAGTCTTTTCTTTTGCTATTGATATTCTCTTTTTTATCTTGATCTTCTCTTTTTTCTTTTGTTATCATCAAAAACTCTTTTAACATATTTCAAGACATAAGCATTCACACTTCATGCATACATCTAAACACCACATCATCACTCATTACATCTTAAGTGATATTCATATAACACTAAGTTGTTTAAGGTGCTAGACACTTACCTTTAGCTAATGTCTACTCTTGGTTGCTCTAAAGTTCATACATATAACATACATACTGAAGGATCATTCCCTTACTGAATTACCTCTAGTAGTATATTAAACATAACCTATGTCAATCCATTATTCTTGGATGTGCTAAGGTTCATACTTTTCACTTACATACTAAATAAATATATCAATCCATTATTCGTGGATGTGCTAAGGTTCATACTTTTCACTTACATACTAAATAAATAGCAAGTGTGTGAAAGTTGTAGTGCTATGTTTACTTCGTACATAAACACCACCATAACTTCATACCAAGTTCATTTTTTGCATTTCAAACTCACTCTTTTACTCTTAGGAGCACTTATGCACTAAGGCAAGTAACTATTGCCAATTGAACTCAGCTTACTTGTATTTAGAATACCTTATCATCATCGCCTCATATGTGATTACAAACTCAACATTAAGTAGCCTAAGGTGCTAGATACTTACCTAGGGCAAACCATTACTCTTGGATCCTCAAAGGCCTATGTTTTCTCATACTTGTTAGGTGATAATTTCCCTCTTGAAATATCTTTATTTGTGTCTTAATACACACTATAAAACATACATAAATGATCCCAACTAGCAAGAATCATCAATACCTCAAAAATCCTATTTTTGAGAAATTTTGGAGCTTATGCCTCGGTGCAGCCCTTGTCACGCTGCGGTGCGCAGCCCTCTGGTTCCTCACGCCTCGGCATGATGCATTCACGCCGTGACATGCTGCTCTTGGGTGCACATACTCGGAAATTCATGCCTCAGCATGACCTTCATATGTCGTGGTGCCAGTTATAGAAACTGGATTCTTTAAAATTCTGCAAAACCCGTGCACTATTCCATTAGAACTTTTCATGAGATTTGGCTATTCCAAAACAATTTCTATGTGATTTTAGGTCCCTAACTAGTTCACTGACACATAGGAATCATTAATCACCAACTCAAATCACTAACTTTGGATTTATGAACAAAAATCACTCATTAAAAACCTAATTCCCCACTTTGTGGATCAAAGGTCCAAGTGAGTAGTTCTAAGTTTCTAACTCAAACTCATGCTATGAACAAGTCATAAATAAATTGAAACACATTCAAGCAAGAAAATACTTCAGACACCTCTAAAACCCAATTTGACCTATTATACATTAAGTATGCATCAATGATGAAAATGGATAAAAGAAGTTAGGAAGAACATTAATCCCCTACCTCTTGTATGGATGATCCACCAACAAGCTTGAGCTTTGATCTTTGATCTTCCCTTGCTCCTCTTCTTCTATTCCCCCTTATCTTTCCATCCTTCAGTTCCTTTCTTCTTTTCTTTTCTTCTCTTTTTCTTTCTTTTCCCAGCAGCTTGTGCTGCTTTTAATAAGAGAGAAAAGAAGAGAGTTACCAAAATATTATTTTAAATATTTTGCTAAAACTTCCTTATCTGTTAAGAATACTCATATTCCATGAAATCAAGTTTCCTAACATCCAATAACTTTAGAATAAATCATAGGATTCAAATAAATTATTATTTCACCATTTTCATGATTTTTCATATCTACTGCAAGGCAAACTAACTCTAATTATCTTGAAACTTTAACTACACCTTGTTTCATATATTTGTGACTTAGAAATAAATTATCCATATTTATTTCTATCATCTAAGCAATTTATGCCTTTTTCTGATTCATTTTAAGCTACTTTTCAACTTCTGTGTTACAACTAAGTGCCTAAACGAACTCAATTTAGCACAAAACTTCACAGGCAGGTTAAACAAGTTATATGCTACCCTTGTAATCATATACAAGCCTAACATGTTATTAAGGGTATTACAGAAAGTCGTTATTCCTTATGATTAATCCCTCATTTATGCATGGTATGATGAATATTCCTTTTTGTTAAGGAAGTTACTTCTATTGTATAGGCTGCTTTATACGCATAGTAATTCCTGGGTGTTATCCTGGCAGGTCGGCTTGCTCTAGATCTATGGACCTATAAGCTGGTCCAAAACAAAAAGTAATAGTTATGTTCTATCAATCTATTTGTAACTCTTTGATAGACACATCACTTATGTAAGATTTTTTTTTATAAAAGATGTCGACCTTGTACTGTAACGAATATTGTGACTGAATATGGAAATATAATGTTTTTCTTTAAAATGGAGAAACATGAAGAATTTCCCATACACACAAGGAAAGTGGAAATGAATGAAACGATAAGAATTAGAGATATAAACTTTTGGTGTGCTACTGTAAACAAATAGGTTGCTATTTTTTTCTTTTTCCAGTAACGAATTATTGTTGATATATCTCAATTTTACCATATTCTTTGGGGAGCAGTGTTATACACACAGAAAAAGTGCATCACAAACTTAAATCAATGAGCAAATTATTTCATTCTTAATTTCATCAATTACTCAAAAATTATTGAGCCATTGATTTTGTGGTCTATGACGTTTCTCTATATGCCAGTTTGTGCATTTAATATTTCCTTTCTTTAGGTTTGAGTCAGTAGCCAACAATACTAATAGTGAATTTTTTTACTGGTATAATACTAGAAAAAAGCTAGATAACTCACATATACTTATATGGCAGAATTAGGATGAAGGTGTGCACAAAACGAGGTGGGACCAAATATAACCAAATGATGAAAATTGTATAGATGTGAGGTGATGTAAGTGAAAGTGTGTGTGATTAAATTTACTATGAACTTGAAGAAGAGGAGAATGTTAGGGAAAAAAAGGAAAATGAGATGGAAAATCAAATTGAGAAAAAATTAGTGCTAAGTTTTTTCGATAGTTTATTTTTCTTGGGTGTGAGCTCAACCATAACTCATCTTACTAGTTACTAAAGTATCTAACAAAACATTTGAGTTAATTGCCACAAGCCAATGGATTGAGGTAATGATTGCATAACCTAGACAATATAGTGCCATTACTTCATAACATTTTTAGTGGATAATTGAATCCATATAATATTTATTTTACAAAAATCCTATTTTAGTCCTTCACTAGTGTTATTTTTATTCTCAATTTAGTCCTTCATAGATTAAGTTTGCAATTTAGTATCTCACTAATCAAAATTGGTTTCAATTTAATTCGTTCATTAATTCACCATTAACTCACTCTTAGGAAAGAAGATAATATCTTAAAATATTATTCTTCTTGCTTATAATCCAACTTGTATGACTAACTTATGTTATGAAGGGGTCATTTTACAATACTCACCGTTGTTAACAGAGAATTAATACTCACTAAAGGCGACTTGGTATTAGTGGTAATTTTTTTTTTAAATAAGGGTTATTTAGCTGCAGTTTACAACTATGGCTAAATGACTAAAAAATCGAGGGTAAACAACTTAAAAATCATCAAATTAGACGGGGCCGTCAGTATTGTCTGTTGATTGGCCCTTTCTTTTCCAATATCACAAACAACAACAATGGAGATGAGAAGAAGCCCAAAGGCGTATAACCTGCTGTCAAGAGTTTCATCATGGCGATGGCATACTTAACAATGAAAATTTTGCCAACGAAGGTGTGGAATATCCACTTGTTCTAGACCATTATCTGGACCACATCTAGTGGATCAATCTGGTATGCATCCCATCGTAGTCCTCCATGGACACCCCAGCCAAATACTACTGACACATTGTCAAGATCTCGATACCACGTATGTCGGACTACGACATTGGGCGACTGCAACATGATCACCAAATTTGCATAGTGGATAAATCCCAAAATATCTGTAACTGCTAATCACGATCTTATGAAATTACAGTGCCCATAACCACCTCAAACTACTCATAATTGCAGTATCAATGTTTCGATATTATAAGGATTTCTTGCTAAAATTAAGGGAGATGAAACCCTAATTACACTCTATAAATATAAGGCTTATTCACCTTCTACAAGTAACTTATTTCTTACAACATAAACCCTTCTTGTGCACAGCTTGACTTGAGCGTTGAAGTCTCTTTGCAGGTACCAACCCCCCATTCCAACACACTTTGCCATTGCTGCATAATGAGAAAACCACCAAAATGTGCCTATCCAGGTACAACTCAATATCCATTACTGAATATTGACGCCATCTACGAGAATCCATAAAATTCTATTCCCACTCAACCATGGTGAACATAAGATAAAACTCAAGGAAAGGAGAGGCTGAGTAAACCTCCACCAGCTGAAGGCGAGGACCAATGGTGCACCATCCTCCCCACCCCATTCCACCACAAGTTGCTGAAACCTCCGCCGTGAGAAACCAGGCACCCAACACTGAACCTCTATGCAATGAGCATGAAACTTCTCTTTTAGAAAAAAAGCCCACACCCATCGCGCAGGGTCCCTGTAAGGGAAAGACTTGGTACCTGCGTGTAAGGAGCTAACTTTGACGTTCATGGGTGTCACAACTGAGATTAGTGATGGGAGCGAGAAACAAATGGGATTTTAAAAAATATAAAAATAGAAAATGGAGTTGCCACTAATTTTATTTGAATTAGGAAAAATTAGAAAACCTTTCTTAAAAAATAGTCTTTAAAATCAGATTGGATTTGGGAGTCGATTATGTATAAGGAAGGGTGGAAATTTAATCCCACAGCACTCCTAAGACATCCATCCTAAGACGATTACCATAAGTCAGTTGTGCAAATTTTTGACAACTCTTGAAAATATTTGTTTTATCCCTTTTGTTAAAAAGATAAACTAAATAAACAAATTAAGAAAATTTAATTTTTGGCTTAATGAAATTGGAGTTCTGCTTCTATGTATCCCTAGGTGCAATGGGGAACTCAAAACCACGCCGTTCTTTAGAAAATAAGTGGGGATTGGTTAATTTTAATTATGAAAAGAATTTTTGAGAAGGAATTTTGTTTGAAAACAAATCCATTCTTGCACAATGATCAAGTTATCAATAAACTACTCAGTAATTCCTTATGATCAAAGGATATTGAAGATAGTATCCACTATTCAATCATTGTCATTGGTCATTGTGTTGATTAAATCATTTTGTAGAAAACAATTTCAATTTTTAGTGAAAATCTTTGATCCATTTCATTAATTTGAACAAACTTCTTAAACCAAAGCCCGTTAGAGTTTTTCTGTTTTAGAAAATTTTCAAAAAAACAAAATAAAAAAGTCAAAATAAAAAGAAAGATACTTTTAGTCTCTGAAAAATGAAATAGAGGGAAAAATAGGGGGTTTGAGGATGCCAGCCACTCAGCAATGGCAGAGATGAAGATCGATGGTGCGCGGGCACAGTGGTGACGAACAGACCTGTAACAGGTTGATGGTGAAGGGTGGCACGATGAACTTGTGATAAGGTGGTCCTGGAGTTCAAGACAGAGGTAGAACAGAGGGGTACGGAGGTGGTGTTTGGCACTTGATGGGTGGCGGATCTGCAATGTGGTGGTTCTGGCTCACTAATATGGTGGCAGAGGAGTAGGGGCGTGATGCAGATATGGACTGTGGTCGCGGTGGCGCGGTGTTGTGATGGACAGGGTGGTCCTGGTTCAGTTCCTGCACGGCATCGTGGAGGTGGCTCGATGGCTTGGGAGTTCTGCGTGGTGGCAAAGGTAGGTGGTTCTGGGTCTGATGATTGTTGGGTTCTGACAAGGAGGAGGACGGCTCTCATGGCAATTTTTGAGTGGTGGCATTGGCTGGATGATGGTGACTGACGCATAGTGGGCGAAGGTGTACTGGGTTTGGCGGTGGATGACGAATCTCTAACTAGGTTGCAGGGATAATGCCTTGGGTTGGATTGATTTGGGGTGATGGGTTACAACTTGAGGAGTGTTGTAACCTACTGTTGGTTAGTGGTTCATCAAATTCTTGATGGTGTTATGGTTTTTTGATATCTTTGGTTTTGGCTATGGTAATTTTAGAGTGAGATTTGGTTGTAGAAGATGGGTGGAGATGATGGTGAAAGTTTGAGAGTTATGTTGGAATGGTGGTTGCGATTTGTGTGTGGAGGCGAGAGGATGTTGTTTGGGTGATGAAGTTGGTTTAGTTTGTTTTAGTGGTGGAAGAGGGTTGTTGATGGTGAAGGTTAGAGACAGAAGGTGAAGGTGAAAATAAAGAAAGATTATGATGAATGTTGTTGTCTCGTTGAGAGGAGGCAAGGATGGTAGGTTTTATGAGATGGCTATTTGTTTGGTAGTTGTTTCACAGTGGTTGTAACACCTCTCGATTTAATAACCATGGCATAATTGTCATTATGTCACGGTCACTAAATTTCGGCGTGCTATCATTGTCAAATAACAAACTTTACAAAAATATTAAAACATTTCGCATATGAGGAAAATAGGAGCCACGAATGAGTAGTTACATATACAACCAGTTAAAATATTAATTATAAGATGTACTCAAATCACAGCATTTAAGACTGGATAATCACCTTAAAACATACATATACCCAAAATTCAATTTTATACAGGTAATGCAAAATAAAATATAAACTACCCACAACATATCCACAACTATGGAGTTGGGCACTCCATTGGATCCCGAATGAGTGAGGCAACTCCGGGCTCACTGGCGTAGTGAGAAATACAGAATAGGGTCTTCAATCTCAGTCCTCTTCATGGTCAAAGTCAGATCCCCAACATATCGCATACGCTTGTTAGTCCAGTCGACTCGCCAGGTCTTGGCACCACCAGTGAACACAACTCGAACGAACCCAAAAGAACTCCCTTTGCGATGACATCACCGGATACAGTGGGTCAAGCCAAGAAAGTCCAAAAGAATCCAACCTTGTTCCCACTTACAGTCTTTAACCAAGAATTTACATAGAACAAGAAAAGTACAAGAAAGAGGTAAGACATCCTACCATCATTACCAATTATAGCAACAAGAAACCAAATGGTGCAAAGCGCCCACATAACATTTATTGACAGCAATAATGGTAATAAACATTAAGTAGCAGTTATAATCAACCAAACAGTTCCAGGCAGTTATATATATCAGTAATACAACAGTTCCAATTATAATCATAATAAATGCCAGATAATTCATGGACCCACTATGTATATGCATGCAAAGTCAAAATCCTACTCCATGGAGCTAGACACAAACGGTCGGAGAGAAAGATCAAGCGACATGTCTGCAACTAGGCTGCCGAGGCCAAAGTGCTATAATTTTGAATTTACCCACGTGCACATCATGGCATTATACAGACAGTCTACACTAGATCGCGATATAGGACAGTGTCTCGATCTGGATCGTCAGTGTGTTTGCATTGGTCTGCCCCACGGACAGAGAGCTACCAACTGCCCATTGTGAGATACCTGCACCCTGACGCCCACAAGGTCAAGCGATGACCTACACTTGTCTATTCGCACCTGCACTAAGGTGTGTTCAACTCCTAGGCAACTAGGCCTTACGACAGTCCAACGGATATTCACAATGCATACAGACTCTATGCATAATCATGTATGATCATTATTACATACTATTCCATCATATGTCATAATTTGCCAAAGTAAGAATTAACACAATCAATGGTCACTCACATAGACCCACAATAACATAATATTGTTATTAAATAAATTAAAAGATTTTTAAAGTGTATTATGAATTCTTGTTTGGGTTTAGCTTTTCTTACAAAGTTTGTCTCTAAAGGAATTCTCTTAATTAATTGAATTCTCTTAATTAACTATATTCTCTTAGATAGCTTATTCATATACACTTAGAAGGTTATTCTAAGACCTCAAAGTCTCACATTCTCATGTTCTTACCCTAATTAAAATTATCCTAAGTCTTATGAAAATTCCATTCTTGGTTCTTTAAAATTTATGAATCTCAAAGTATAATTTAATTTTCTGAATTGCTAATTCTTGCATCCTATAACCATTAATTTAATCACCAGGTGTTAAGGTGATAAATTATGATTTTGGATCCGACGAAGAATTGTCTCTAGTGTACAATTGTAAGGCTACCTTTCGACGAAAATTAACATGACAGAATGATGGAAGATGTCAGCCATAATGGGGATTTGGTGACGAAAATGGCTGAGTTACAATTTTGACAAGAATGGCTAAAAAATTAATCTCTGTCGAATGAAGATACTGTCAAATGAAGATCAAAAACTGTTGAATATACTAGAAGGTTAGTTCTTTCGAATGTATAGGGTTGTCGAATATACTAGCAGACCAGCAGAAATCCTAATTCGATGGATGGGTGTGACGTTGGAGAAATCTTCCAAGTGTTCAAACGACGAAAGTACGATATGGTCAGAAATTCTACTCGATGAATATTAACATTCTAACTCGACGGATATTGACATTGGGGAAGTTCCTCCACTAAATGGTCAGAAATTCTACTTGACGGATATTGACATTGGGGAAGTTTCTCTACTAAATGGTCAGAAATTCTACTCGACGCATATTGACATCCTAACTCGATGGATATTGACATTGGGGAAGTTTCTCTACTAAATGATCAGAAATTCTACTCGACGGATATTGACATCCTAACTCGACGGATTTGGCATTAGGGAAGTTTCTCTATTAAATGGTCAGAAGTTCAAATTGTTACAATTGTTCACAAAGAATCCCCAAATTTTGGGCCTCAAAATCGTGGCTATCCGAGAACCAATCCGACATCATTTTCTTTCATGTTATACATTCCAATCCATTCAGATACATCAATATACACAAAAACAATCTAATAGCACAAACACATTACAAACAACATGCAAACAAAGGATAACCCTCAATAGGGTTCCCTTACTATCAATCACAGACAACGTTTCTAAATGCTAATAGAGGTTGAGGAGGAGTGTCTTCCTCTTACCTGAGAGAAGCACAAAGAAAGGATGCTCCTTTTTGCTTAGAAATTTCGTGCTTCACCACTGCAGAAACCTTGGTGTTCAAATCCATAAAAATCAAGATCAAAAGAGTGGAAATGGCATCCATAGTCACCAATGTGACCATGGAACACGAAAATGGGGAGAGAGGAGAAGAAAGTTGAGAGCTTTACCTTAAAGTTCCAAGCTTTGGGCTGGCTGTGAAGTACAAAAATGGAGGAATAAAGAAAAGCTCCACCAAGAAGAAAGTTTGAAGATGGTGAGGGGAAACAATGGGTTAAGTTTGGCTTGAGCAAGGGAAGCTTGAAAATCAACAACGGTGTTTGTGGATGTGTAGCCGTATGGAGAAGAGAGGAAGAGAGAAAGAGCAGCGTGAATGAGAGAAAATAGGAGAATGAAAATGTAATATCCCTCTTAGCTAACCGTTCAGCACCAAAAAGGGAGGAGAGAGAAAGTGGTTGGGAAGGAAACTTCCTAGAAGCTTCCCTCCAAGCTTCCTTGAGAAGCTTCGCGCGCTTCTTGATAAAGTGCATAGTAAGCTTGTCTTCTTAATTAAATACATCTGACAGATGATTAATTATACTGTTAGAATTATTTTCCAGCGAATAAAAGTTATAGTTGATGAAAATAATATTTTATTATTCATCAGATGATTTTATGATACAATGATTTTATTCATCAGATAAAATCTCGCAGAACGTAAACCACGTAAACTGTGCTCGGCCTCGGGTTTAGTAAGATCCCCCATCGACGTCTCCACAGTTCAAAGTTTACCAACCTCAGGGAAAACATTTCGTTATCTCGGCTCCGCTCAGTGCGCACGTAAAATGAAGAATATATTAAAATATTCAACGTTCTCAGAAAATTCCATAAAATTTCTCAAAAATCATAAATATTATAAAATAATTATTTATAATGAAATAAATAATTTTTGAGATGTTACAGCACTCCCATTCTAAAAAGGAATTTCATCCTCGAAATTCATCATATCTTAGGACAAACACGACTGTGTTTCTTTCATTTTGTCTCCTAGTTCTCGTGTTGTATCTTCAGCTGCACCAATCCAAATCACTGGCAATAAGGTTGCTTCCTTCCACTGAGTATCTTATATTAACAGGTAAAAACGTGTTGACATCATAAGCCGATCAATAAAAGATTCTACGCCCTTTGAGTCTTCAGCCATATAACAGCCAACTCTCCAAACAACTGTCCATCGCTGAATGGCTCTATCGAACTTATTCTCCTTACTTACTGTAGTAGACAACTAAGCTTATTTTCTTCTTAAGGCATCTGCTACGACATTCGCCTCTTTTGGGATTATACTAAAATAAAAAATCAAAATCTTTCGAAACTTCTAATCATCGTCTCTGCCTCAGATTCAACTCATTCCAATAGACCAAAATACCTTTGGCTCTTAAGATTACTATAGGCATTGAGAATTTCTCCTTGTAGAAAATGCTTCTAGATCTTCAATGCAACTACAGAGCTAACTCTGAGTTGGTGTAAGGTAATCCTTCTCATGTATTCTCGATTGTCTCTAAGCGCATGTTACCATTCCTTCTATTCTGATCAAGCATACGTTCTAAACTTCCAATGCGAAGCATCACTAGGTATCCCAAAAAGTTCGTTGAGATTGGGCAGAATCATTGTCGGCAAGGTAGTTGAGTGTCTCTTCAATCCTTGAAAATCTTTCCTTATATGCACCAATCCTACAAACTTGACTCTCATGCATGAGTTTGACAAGAAATCTTGCCACTTTGGAGAATTCTGCGACGAGTATCTGTATTAACCAACTAATTCCATCTAGCTACGAATTTCCATTATGGTCGTCGGTCTTTCTCGTTGAAGAAACGCTTCGAGTTCCGATGGGTTCACAACAATTCCTTCCCTTGAGATTTCGTAACCCAAAGGTTGAACTGCCTCCAACTGGAATTCGTACTTAAACAACTTTACATATAACTTCTTCTTCAGGATTTTAAGAATCACTTCGAGAGATTTGGTACGTTCCTCCAAACATCAAGAGTAGATCAGAATGTCACCTACGAGGACAACGACAAATCTGTTTTCAATAAAGAAGAGAGACTATATTCAAGTAATCGACGAACATTACCGAAGCGTTCACTACATGAAACGACGTTACGAAATTCCCGTAGTGCCCATGACACGTCAGAAAAGTTATTTTGCAAAAATTTTCTACCTTTGAGTGAACTCGATGATAGTCCAGAACACAAGCTGGTCTTGGAGAAAACAACGGCGTTCTTCAATTGATTTGTCAAACTGTCTTTCCTTGATTCGAACAAAATGTCTCATAGGATAAGTTCTCACCTAATTGTACTACGCTTGGCGCATTGTTATAGTTCAGATTCGGGAACACATTACTCAACCGAAGTATACTAGAAACGTTATAAAGATTAGAAAGAAAAGTAGGGAAATCACTTGATTTACCACTGGACCCGCCTAATGAAGAGTATGATGTATGGTCCAATAAAACTTAGGAGTGAGTTTCATTGATTCACATCTAGGAAATTTCTATCTCAAGAAACACTAAGTTTCCGTTGAAACCGAATGACGAGACCCGTTTAGAAAATGATCAATCTCCTTCCTGAGATCAAGCCGATTCATGAAGAAAGTAGATGATTGAATTGGTAAAAAGGGTTCCAATTTCTAACAACAATAGGATAGTTTTAAATAAACTAGTTGTAACAAGGGCAGGCTTACAAACGAGAATAGTATCATTCGAGTCGAAAAAAAGTAAATACACAGACAACTCAATTCTAGAAACGAACTCTTAGAATTTCATTGGAACATTTCAACAAAATATGGCTGGAAGATAACCAATCCCTTTTGTAACATTACATCTAATTTGTAAAAGAAGTAAACAAATCAGATTAACAGAAAGATTCAGTCTATAACAGGTCATAGGATAATTTAAACAACTTGGCTACCATCAACAAGTTCTTAGTAGCCAAAATAGAAATAACTTAGTCAAAAGATAACGAAGGTACGAACATCCCTACTGGATTCATACATTCATACGTCATAAAGAAATGGGTTACCCCCGAAATTATACAGTAAAATCACAGGGTCATCAGTTGTAGTACAAGCTCCCTCGTTCAGGTCTTCAGTCTTGGATGTTTCTACTCCACTAGAGAAATTAACTCTCCTTTCTTTGTGAGATTGTGAAGTGCGTGCATCACCAACAAAAGGCTTCGTCCTTTGCGAAGTACAATTCTTAGCCACATGTCCTAGCTCTCTGCATTTGAAACAAATTATCCCTTCGATCGTACAATCCTTTGTTAAATGGTCCTTTCCACACTTGAAGCAGATTACCCTTTTGATCGCATATGGAGGCTTTGTCTCATGTAAAACACAATCCCTGAACACATATCCTAGCTTTCTGCACTTGAAACAAATTTTTCCTTCACTCTTACAGTCCCTCGTGAAGTGGTCCTTTCCGCACTTCTTACACCTTGATAACTGAACCACGGTTGGAATGGACTTGCTACCACTCGCACCACTGTGATGTGTTTGCTGTCGCTGTTGCTCCCTTGGTCGTAGTGTATATGGTTTCTGCTTAAACTGATTGGCCTTCCTATAGTTCCTCATTTGGAACTTCGATAAACAAGAGTTACCCCTAAGTCGACTTTCTTCCTTCAAATTCTGGACCTCAACTTCTAATTCCTGCTGCTGTGTGGCCCTTTGATCATGGCGCGTCGCTACATTAACTATTCTTTGCAATTCTTCAACTGCCGCAATCGTGCCATCATTGTCATTCCCCACATTCGCACACTTACATCTACTTCAAGTCATTGTCTTCCTTCAAGGACAAACAAATCAAATTATAAGGAAAATAAAAAACATTCAGTCCAGACAATATTGTCTCCTCTCGGAAACCAAACACAAAAAGTCACGCAACCCAACAAGACAAACCCAAAAGACTCTAACTTGAGCTCCTTCACTCTGCCTTCTGCAGCGCGATCTCCTATAAGTCTTTGACTTCTATGTAGTTCCTCAAACCAAACTTATGCCAGATACTCTTTTCCAAAGAGAATCGATTTTCAAAAACCTCTTGGACACCTCAGTCCACCAACCTTGCAAGTCTTATTTAACTACCTTTTTTCTAACCCATAGGCTCAAACAATTCTAGAGGTAACACAACAAGGGTGTGAATGCAAACAAGTCCTAAGCAAGTTCAGTCATACCAGCTGAGCTTCTTTCTAAAAGAACTTCTATTACCTTAATATGCCTAGGTGAAGTCATAGTTTCCCGTAGAAACAAAACATTACACATTGAGTGGGCCAGTACTCAATATCATGTAACTGTGCAACAGTAGCTACTAACACTCAACCTATGGCAAGCCATGCCTTCCTTTCCCAACATCTCAACTCAAGAGACAAGGAAGTACATAACATACAAAAACTTTGAACATATCTAAGCATAGTCAGTTCATACCCCAGCTCAACAGGATGAACTGAGCTCTGATACCACCTTAATGTAACACCCCTCGATTTAATAACCACGGCACAATCGTCATTATGTTATGGTCACTAAATTTTGGCGTGCTATCATTGTCAAATAACAAATTTTACAAAAATATTAAAACATTTCGCATATGAGGAAAATAGGAGCCACGAATGAGTAGTTACATATACAACCAGTTAAAATATTAATTATAAGATGTACTCAAATCACAGCATTTAAGACTGGATAATCACCTTAAAACATACATATACCTAAAATTCAATTTTATACAGGTAATGCAAAATAAAATATAAACTACCCACAATATATCCACAACTATGGAGTTGGGCACTCCATCGGATCCCGAATGCGTGAGGCAACTCCGAGCTCACTAGCGTAGTGAGAAATACAGAATAGGGTCTTCAATCGCAGTCCTCTTCATGGTCAAAGTCAGATCCCTAACATATCGCATACGCTTGTTGGTCTAGTTGACTCGCCAGGTCTTGGCACCACCAGTGAACACAACTCGAACGAACCCAAAAGAACTCCCTTCGCGACGATATCACCGGATACAGTGGGTCAAACTAAGAAAGTCCAAAAGAATCCAACCTTGTTCCTTCTTACAGTCTTTAACCAAGAATTTACGTAGAACAAGAAAAGTACAAGAAAGAGGTAAGACATCCTACCCTCATTACCAATTATAGCAACAAGAAACCAAATGGCGCAAAGCGCCCACATAACATTTATTGACAGCAATAATGGTAATAAACATTAAGTAGCAGTTATAATCAACCAAACAGTTCCAAGCAGTTATATATATCAGTAATACAACAGTTCCAATTATAATCATAATAAATGCCAGATAAATCATGGACCCACTATGTATATGCATGCAAAGTCAAAATCCTACTCCATGGAGCTAGACACAAACGGTCGGAGAGAAAGATCAGGCGACATGTCTGCAACTAGGTTGCCGAGGCCAAAGTGCTATAATTTTAAACTTACCCACGTGCACATTATGGCATCATACAGACAGTCTACACTAGATCGCGATATAGGACAGTGTCTCGGTCCGGATCGTCAGTGTGTTTGCATCGGTCTGCCCCACGGACAGAGAGCTACCAACTGCCCATTGCGAGGTACCCGCACCCTGACGCCCCTAAGGTCAACCGATGACCTACACTTGTCTATTCGCACCCGCACTAAGGTGTGTTCAACTCCTAGGCAACTAGGCCTTACGACAGTCCAACGGACATTCACAATGCATACAGACTCTATGCATAATCATGTATGATCATTATTACATACTATTCCATCATATGTCACAATTTGTCAAAGTAAGAATTAACACAATCAATGGTCACTCACATGGACCCACAATAACATAATATTGTTATTAAATAAATTAATACATTTTTAAAGTGTATTATGAATTCTTGTTTAGGTTTAGCTTTTCTTACAAAGTTTTTCTGTAAAGGAATTCTCTTAATTAATTGAAATCTCTTAATTAACTAAATTCTCTTAGATAGCTTATTCATATACACTTAGAAGGTTATTCTAAGACCTTAAAGTCTCACACTCTCATGTTCTTACCCTAATTAAAATTATCCAAAGTCTTATGAAAATTCCATTCTTGGTTCTTTAAAATTTATGAATCTCAAAGTATAATTTAATTTTTCAAATTGCTAATTCTTGCATCCTATAACTATTAATTTAATCACTAGGTGTTAAGGTGATAAATTATGATTTTGGATCCGACGAAGAATTGTCTCTAGTGTACAATTGTAAGGCAACCTTTCGACGAAAATTAACACGACAGAATGATGGACGATGTCAGCCATAATGGGGATTTGGTGATGAAAATGGCTGAGTTACAATTTTGACAAGAATGGCTAAAAAATCAGTCTCTGTCGAATGAAGATACTGTCGAATGAAGATAAAAAACTATTGAATATACTAGAAGGTTAGTTCTGTCGAATGTATAGGGTTGTCAAATATACTAGCAGACCAGTAGAAATCCTAATTCGATGGATGGGTATGACATTGGAGAAATCTTCCAAGTGTTGAACCGACGAAAGTACGATATGGTCAGAAATTCTACTCGACGAATATTAACATTCTAACTCGACGAATATTGACATTGGGGAAGTTCCTCTACTAAATGGTTAGAAATTCTACTTGACAGATATTGACATCCTAACTCGACGAATATTAACATTGGGGAAGTTTCTCTATTAAATGGTCAGAAATTCTACTCGACGGATATTGACATCCTAACTCGACGGATATTGACATTGGGGAAGTTTCTTTGCTAAATGGTCAGAAATTCTACTCGACAGATATTAACATCCTAACTCGACGAATTTGGCATTGGGGAAGTTTCTCTATTAAATGGTCAGAAGTTTAAATTGTTACAATTGTTCACAAAGAATCCCCAAATTCTGGGCCTCAAAACCGTGGCCATCCGAGAACCAATCCAACATCCTTTTCTTCCATGTTATACATTCCAATCCATTCAGATACATCAATATACACAAAAACAATCTAATAGCACAAACACATTACGAACAACATGCAAACAAAGGATAACCCTCAATAGGGTTCCCTCACTATCAATCACAGACAACGTTTCTAAATGCTAATAGAGGTTGAGGAGGAGTGTCTTCCTCTTACCTGAGAGAAGCACAAAGAAATGATGCTCCTTTTTGCTTAGAAATTTCGTGCTTCACCACTGCAGAAACCTTGGTGTTCAAATCCATAAAAATTAAGATCAAAGAGTGGAAATGGCATCCATAGTCACCAATGTGACCATGGAACACAAAAATGGGGAGAGAGGAGAAGAAAGTTGAGAGCTTTACCTTAAAGCTCCAAGCTTTGGGCTGGCTGTGAAGTACAAGAATGGAGGAATAAAGAAAAGCTCCACCAAGAAGAAAGCTTGAAGATGGTGAGCGGAAATAATGGGTTAAGTTTGGCATGAGCAAGGGAAGCTTGAAAATCAACAATGGTGTTTGTGGATGTGTAGCCATATGGAGAAGAGAGGAAGAAAGAAAGAGCAGCGTAAATGAGAGAAAATGGGAGAATGAAAATGTAATATCCCTCTTAGCCAACTGTGCAGCACCAAAAAGGGAGGAGAGAGAAAGTGGTTGGGAAGGAAACTTCCTAGAAGCTTCCCTCCAAGCTTCCTTGAGAGGCTTCGCGCTTTTCTCGATAAAGTGCATAGTAAGCTTGTCTCCTTAATTAAATACATCTGACAGATGATTAATTACACTGTTAGAATTATTTTTCAACGAATAAAAGTTACAGTTGATGAAAATAATATTTTATTATTCATCAGATGATTTTATGATACAGTAATTTTATTCATCAGATAAAATCTCGTAGAACGTAAACCTTGTAAACTGTGCTCGACCTCGGGTTTCGTAAGATCCCCCGTCGACGTCTCCATAATTCAAAGTTTACCAATCTCAGGGAAAACATTTTGTTATCTCGGCTCCGCTTAGCGCGCATGCAAAACGAAGAATATATTAAAATATTCAACGTTCTCAGAAAATTCCACAAAAATTCTCAAAAATCATAAATATTATAAAATGATTATTTAGAATGAAATAAATAATTTTTGGGATGTTACAGTAGTCAAGTTGCTGGGTTTATTTGGTGGCTACTGTTTTGCGGAGAAGAATGAGGCAGCTGTGTATGATGGAGGAGGAAAAAATGGTTGACTATGATCTCTTTGTTGATGGAGGGAGTGGTGTGCCTGCTATATGATGAGAAAAGAAGGGACAAAGATTGCTAGGGTATTTTTTGTGATGGCTATATGTGTTGCTTTTTTTTATGATATGGTTGATCGAATTTTATAGAAGGAAATTGAGGTGTAGAGGGTGATGGTGGCTAGGGTTTGGGTGAGAATGGAGATGACTTGGGTGGAAGTGATGAATCTGGGTTGACCCATATTTGATGGGTCATAAATTTGTTTGGGCTCAAGGTGAGTAGCTTGAGAATATTGGTGTATGCCGTAGAAGCCAATTTATTTTGACCGTACTTATATACATTGTATTATGCTATTTATTTAATATATGAAGCATTTCATTTATTGAGTTATTTATAATAAACATAATAAAGTCCTTAGAATAATAAGTTTAATGCTATAGGACATCAATTGGATGACTTGATCGTGAGATCCTATTAGATAGATTCAAAACACTATTCTTCATTGTCCCTAGTCAAGTATTATTGTTAATTAGGACAAAAATAATGCATTGAGACTAGTATGTGCGTAGACTGATGGCCACATCTCACAGGTCATGGATATGAGATATCAAGTCTTCACATGGATACATATTAGAGTAATGATGTATTGGACTGACCCACCATGAGAATGCTTCATAGATTGTGGCGTGAGTGTCATAAGCGATTCTCAAAGTGACAATGGTGTATATGACTTTTTGACCTGAAATACATTCCTACATGAGGAGTTGCATTTTTTAATGCCATCAAACGTCATATGTAACAAGGTGATTATAAAGTTAGTTATTGGACATATGACGAATCATGCAAAAGGATGTGAGTAACCTAGGTGGGATTTGTCCCTTCTATATAACAGGAGTGATATCTTCAGGCCCCCTGATTGAGTGAGACTACGAAATTTTGGCCATGCTCAAATAAGTCAATATGAGATATTGATCTCATTTGTTATTACTAAGTCTACTTGAGTATCATAAAATGGAAGATTGAACTATACAAGGGTGACACATACCCCTTGTGTTCAATCTAGATATCTTGACAAAGGGACTAAACTACATGAAAATATTGGTCACGGAAAGGTTATGTCAAATCATTGACATTCTCATTACTTGGGTAGCAGCAATGTGTTGTTAGATACCGCTCACTGCTTGTAATATTAAAAAAATAGGATTTTAATATTATTGCCAACGTCATGAGAACCTGCAGGGTCACACACATAGAACAGACTGAATTGGACTAATGAGAATCCAAGATGGACTAAGATTTTATCATGGGCCAGACTCATAATAGATGAGTCCAAGGTTGCACTACTAACCCTGCTACTCTCACTCGCATAAGACAACAACTATTATAAATAGTACTGCTAAGGGGACTGTCAAGGCAAGCATTACGAACCCTAGCCGCACCCTAACAGAAACAGTGAGTGAGAGAGTGACAAGTTTCTATTCTCTTCGCAGCTAGCACTGTGCTAGAGACATGGAACTCCAAGATTATAGATGTTGGATGTTTGTGAGTCTATTCATGTGGACAGCATAGAGGCACCATCGTTGCTATGATGTTGGTGATTTGCTTGATTATTTTTCTTTCTTCTAGCTTTAAGAGGTAACCTTAAAACACTACAAAAAAATGGGTAAATTATGGTAGTTTTTTTTGTATATTACGGTAGTTTTAACTGCCATTTTTCACGTCAGTGGCGGTTTCAAAAACTGACATAATTAACTTCACCGTTTGGTATAATACGGCGGTTTCCCATTAACCGCCACAACAACCACCACAATTTACCATGTATAAAACAGCGGTTTAGTTTTTGCATAAAACGGCGGTTAGAACTGTCGTAATTTACATAACACTAACCAAAAAAATGTAAATTACGGCAGTTAGAACTGCCATAATTTACATAACACCAATAAAAAAAATTATACTGATCACATTTTCTACTTTTTCTTCTTGGGGTCTTCGGGTTCGGTTGGCAGTTGCTCCTTCTTGTTATCAGAAGAATCCATTGGTGTTGGTGGTGAGTGAAAATTGAGGATTCTGGTTCTTCTTCTCCCCTTCTTTATCCTTAATTCCTAAGTTGAATCAAGTCAAAATGCCAACATAAATTAAGGTCGCGGATTTTAGTGATCCAGATTATGTACCACCAAGGATGCAAATGCACAGATATTGTGATTAAAGAAGTAATTTAGTGATCATAGTAACTATGAATGTGACACATGTTCACCAGAAGAAAAGAAGTTTCTAAAGAAAATCAATCTAACAAAATCTATAAGAAATCAATTCCTATTTAAATTTTATCATCTTAACCAACAGACTAACATTAAATGCGACAGACCTATAATCCAAACTTAACTTAATTAAATATGTGAACCTACCAAAGTAGGATGCTTAGTAGAGACCTCTCTAGCATCTATGAAGGAAAGCAATTTCAACTAGCAGACTAAGCAATAGCTTGCACAAGAAAGCTCACAAACACAATTGGGAAAAAATGTCCAATTGTCAAATACATATGATACAATCTATATGAATTCTTTATTTGGATAAGTTATAAACAACTAACACAACGTCCACAAAGATGCTTTTCTACAATAAAATCATAAAACAGTGTCCACAAGCATGCTTATTTCCCCAATATATCAAATTTTATAGCAAAGTCCAACTAAGCCAGCTGAACCAGATCTTTACCTTTCTGTCATAGCCATACCAAAGAAAGTGTTTCTTTGACAAATGAACAGGCAAAAGAAGAGTTGAATAATGGATAAATAAGAAAGGTCCAAGCTGGACTAGGAAAATAGATGAATTTTCATTTCCAGATGTAGAGCCGCCACGTGATGCCTCTACTCTCCATAAATCTCCCCTTGCAACTAAAGAACCTTCCACCTCTTGAGTTCTACTATCGTAAGTTGATGTAATGCTTATGGTTCCCTACACTTGACAAGAGAATAACCAGTAAATGAAATAGACAAAAAATGATGGCAATGAGTGAGAGAAAAGAGAATTGTGGATACAAAATATATATTACAGAACTTGCACATTTTCTTATACCCTTTTCAGAATAAATATTCAATAGAAGAAATCTCTCCTAATTAACACAGAAAATTTGAAAGCTATTAGGTGATACTAAACTACATGACAGAAAACTATCATGAAGGAGACAGGATAATAATTTTAGTTGGATAAGAGAAATAATTAATTAATATTAAAAGATTTAAAAGATTAATAAGACAAATACAGGGAAAGAGTAATAGGGAAAATTATGGGAAACTGGCAGTTTGAATTTATTTACAAGGAGAATTTAAGTATCATATAGTTGATACTTGATACAGTTCAAGAGGGCTTAAACCAGTCTTAAAGTAAGAACCTTCATAGGGAAGGGAAAGATTTGCAAGATGGTGATCAGAATAGTAAGCATGAAATAATCATCATAATCGCATAAATTTAACAGAAAATAAAAGAAGAAAAAAGGTTAATCCACCAGAGGCATACTCACAAACCGAGATCACATAATAATTTTATTTCTATACTACATGATAGAGCATATTAGAAACTTATCTCTCACTCCCTCTTCCAGTTCCCTGCCCCCCTCTTAGTATAATAGAATATGGAAGCTATATACTTCAGCTGATATTTTGTATCCATTGTCAATCTCACTCTAAATTTGTGTTACAACTTACAAGAAACACACAGGCTTCATGTATGTAGCAGAGTTCTTAGCCTTAGCAAATCATTCATACAAGTTTCAAGCAAACATTATCTTCACTTGTGATTTTCTCCAGTTCAGATTGAAACACATTCACTTATCCACTTTTTTCCTTCTCGCAATACAAAAAAATTATAGAAAGAAAGAATAAGTTACAAATACGGAGCAATAATATACCCTATGAGGAAAACAAACAGTAAAAAACAAAAAATACAAGGAGCAATGTCAATCTCACAGGATATCAGACAAACCAACCCTTCAAAGAAATCAATGGCTGAACAATATCACCATATATAGGTGAGAATGAGAATTCTATTCCATATAAGCAAAACAGATTGCCTAAAAGGCACTGCTTTACAAGTTCGCAGCAAAGTGAACTTTTACTTAGACCTTAATTTATTGACTATCTATAGCATCAGCTGTCCTAGCCTAGAACTCCTTCATCTTTGACTCTCAAACATGATTAAGTCATCTCTGTTCACAGTTTTAAAAACATAAGGCCAAGGATTCTCGACTTAAAAATGAAACCAACAAGAATACCAAGAAAGGGGATCAACACTTCCAAAACTTAAAACAATCAAATAAACATGTTTTGACCCTTTTATGACTCAATCTCAGGTTCCCACTCTAGCCCAATAGAGCCAAACACAAACACCCTGGAATATGCTCTGATAATCTTCCTTTAGAACAGCAACTTTAATTCCCATTTGAGTGAGAAAGCATATGATTAGCTTTTATTGAAACATTCATAATCTACAAGACTTTAAGAAGATTTTAAAAGTTTCCTAAATGAGATGAACATAGAAATTTAAATAAATCACTTCAAAACAATAAATCTAATAGTCTTCAACAACTTAATTCCACCCATGAGATTAGTTTTCTGGCCACATTATAAAGCAAGCAAGGAATCAATTAAAGTAATAAAGGCATATCAATAGCATAAATAAACGATTAAAAAAAATGCATACAAGAACTGAACCGAGCAAATGGGTGGGGGGAGGCTAGTGTAAGACTCCTCAGTTCAAAGAACATCACCTTACACCATTCACCTTCACCACACCACCACACAATTGATTCAAACATTTCCTCAAATCAACAAAAGAACAGGGAAGTGGGTTACATCAAAACAAGGAAGTGGGTTACCTAAGAAACAATTTTAGAAAATCTTACTAGCGAGGGGTTTGAACAGCGCTGTAAATCGAGAAGCAAAAATAATGAGTGAGTAACAGAGGAAAAATTATGCAAATAAAAATCTCAAATTGACCACCACCCACAAAATTTCAGATCCAAATTAAAAACCGTAATAACCACAAACAATTTTAAGCAAATAATTTTCATAAAATTGGTAGCATTTTAACCAAAAATCCAACAATGGGTTTGGTTCAACCCCCTGAATAGAGAGGCCTTGGAGATGGGGTTCAGCGATAGAGGAGGTGCGTGCGTCGGCAGGCGGTGGTAGGTTGTAGGGGGTGGCTTCACTAGTGGTCAAGCTCTCCAACACATGGGATGCTTAAAGGTTCACAAGGGGAGTGGGTTTGATGGGTGCAAGGCACAACGTGATTGGCATGTGAAGGAGGACCCGAGCCAGGACAATGGTGGTTCAATTGGGTGGCTTCTGGGTTGAGGTGAGAGCACTAGTTTTCACAGCGGTAGCGGTGGTTGGGTGTTGGGGTCTCCGTAGAGGAGGTGGTTGCAAACATGACCCAAATACTTAAAAGAAAAAACCTACTATCACATGTTAATAACCTACCATCGATGGTCCCTAACATAGGAGGACCACCATAAATGGCACTGCCCAAGTAAACAGAGCAAGGGCCAAAGATAATAGAGCAGCCGGCGATTATGGGGGTCAGAGAGTTGGGTGGGATAAGGGGATGGTTACGGGTGGGATAAGCCGAAGGAAAAATTGTTAGGGAAAAAAGAGGGAAGGTTTTGCAGCAGAGAAATTAGGAAAGTGAAGAAGAAGAAATTTTAGGGTAGTAAAAATAACAAAAGAAAAAGGGTAAATTAATGTTTAATATTTTTATTAAAATAAAATTAAAAAAATGGCAGTTTAAAACTGCCATTTTATGTATCCAACTGCCATTTTATACATTCAAATTACGTTAGTCTTAAAACTGTCGTATTATACTATATATTATAGCAGTTTTCAAGAAATGCCATATTAAAACCGTCGTAACTTACTTTTTTTTTGTAGTGAAAACATGAATCATGACCCTCTTTTGCATGGATCCTTGGTGAAAATTCTTTTTTCGTTGTGCTTTTGTTCACAAATTTCTCAATAGAGAAAGATTGGGTTAAGCTTATGTAAGAAAGTTAGGTCATCTTTTTTATTCTTTATTTTATTTTATTTTATTTTTCATTTTTTATTTGGAATAAAATGGTTTTAATGACCCAAACAAAATTGAGTATTCAAAGTTATCCCTCTTTACTTTGTTTTTTACTAGATAAAAAGAATAACTGTAGTTTTTCATATTATCATTGTAAGGAACGAGTAATGACATTAACTTGAATTTTGTTCGGGAATGCATAAGATGATACAAAAAAAAAATACAAAACAATGTGAGAACAATAAAATGTGAAGAGCCAATGCGCTCAAAAGTAAATGATAAAAAAAGTAAATTACATAAATTTAAAATGCAAGAAGTCGATGCACTCAAAATAAATGACAAAAAATTAAAATACAAGAAGCCAATGCGCTGAAAAGTAAATAACAGAAATTTAAAATGCAGGGAGTCAATGCGTTCAAAAGTAAATGACAGAATTTTAAAATGCTGGGAGTAAATGAGCTCAAAAATAAATGACAGGAATTTAAAATGTAAGGAGCCAATGCACTCAAAATAAATGACAAAAATTTAAAATGTAGGGAGTCGATGTGCTCAAAATAAATGACAGGAATTTTAAAATGCATGGAGCCGATGCGCTAAAAAGTAAATAATAGGAATTTAAAATGCAAGGGGCCAATGCGCTCAAAATAAATGACAGAAATTTAAAATGCAAGGAGCCGATGCACTCAAAAGTAAATGATAGGAATTTAAAATGTAGGGAGCCGATGCACTCAAAATAAATAACAAGAGTTTAAAATGTAGGGAGCCAATGCGCTCAAAATAAATGATAGGAATTTAAAATGCAAGAAGTCGATGCGCTCAAAATAAATGACAAGAATTTAAAATGTAGGGAGCCGATGCGCTCAAAGTAAATGACAAAAATTTAAAATGTAGGGAACCAATGCACTCAAAATAAATGACAGATATTTAAATGCTGGGAGCCAATGAGTTCAAAATAAATGACAAGAATTTAAAATGTAAAGTACTGATGCGCTCAAAATTAAATGACAAGAATTTAAAATGCATGAAGCCAATGCGCTCAAAATAAATAACAAGAATTTAAAATGCAGGGAGTCGATGTGCTCAAAAGTAAATGATAGGAATTTAAAATGCAAGGAACTGATGCAGTCAAAATAAATGACATGAAAACATTTGCGCTGGTTAAACCTGGAATTAATTTCATTTGAACCAATGACAACTCTAGAAAGCTTTGACCAATCAAACCCTTGTTCACGTGCTTTTCTTGATCGGACCCTTCGATTGGCTTAGAATCCTCTTGACTTTCTCTTTTCCCTTCTTCAATTTTCATTTTTTTTTACTTCGACCCCCTTTTTTTATTCTTGGAAATGAAAGCTTATGTGGCTAGTATTGTAATATTTTCCAACAAATGTCACATTGCAATATGTATTTTGAGCTACTGAGATCTTTTTGTCCAACTTAATCATTGAAGAATTGCTGTTAGAATTGTCAAATCAAACTGTTGACCTTAAATTTATCTTATTTGAGACATAACTTAATGAGTAAACATACATTCATGAAGGGACAAAAATTCGTTGAATGAACAAACTTCCTTTCATTACTATGGTAATCTAACCATACATGAACTTTTGGTAAGGCACATATTTGAGAATGAAACGCAAAAACAAAAGAAAGTTGCAGGAATTTTATAAAAAAATAATAATAATAAAAATTGTCCCAGTATTGGTTCCTTGTTTCTTATCCAATCGATTCCCTGCAACTGCTTGATAACTCAACTGCTGTCTCTATTGCTACTTCCTTCAACACATCTTTTCCTTGATCCATTAGAAATTCTGCCCTTGTATGGCTAATTCAATGCAAACAAAGTTGCCCCTGTGTAGCCAATCTAACGCAAAAAATTGCCCTAGTTTGGTGAACCCTTAACGGAGTTTCAGACCAACTTTCTTTGAGATTTTGCCTATTTATTTGCCTTAACTTTTCCTTAGATCGCCTTTTCGGGTTTTCAACCTAACAAACCTTTTTTATTTTATTTTATTGCTCTAACTTTTGCTTAGGGTTTTCAACTTAACGAGCTTTTTTCTCTTTTTTTTTGTGAGCATAGAATATCTTGTCAACATCGGTGTTTACAAGCCTTTGCAATTCTTCTCCATCCATATTCTGCAAAATTAATGCTCCTATTGAAAATTCCTGCTTAACTATGTAAGGGCCATCATAACTCGAAGCCTCTTTTCCTCTGGCATCCTCTTGATTAAGAAGAATCTTCTTCAAAACCAAATCTCCTAAACAAAATTCTCTGGGACGAACTTTCTTGTTGAAGGCTCTGGCCATTTTGTTTTGATACAATTACCTATGATAAATAGCTGTCAGTCTTTTATCTTCTATCATATTCAATTGCTCATATCGAGTTTTCACCCATTCAAATTCCTCCAATTCTGCTTTTGACAATGCCCTTAGAGAAGGAATCTCAATTTCTATGGGAAAGACAACCTTCATCTCATACACCAAAGAGAAAGATGTTGCCCAGTGCTCGATCATATATTGGTACGGTTCGAATGCAAAGCATAGGGTAACATTCCATGCCAGTCTTTGTAGTTCACTACCATCTTAGCAATAATTTTCTTGACATTCTTATTTGCTGCTTCAACTGCACCATTCATCTGAGGTTTATAGGGAGCTAAATTATGATGCTTGATTTTGAAATTTTCACAAAACTTCTGAATCTCAACACCATTGAGATTGGTAGCATTATCTGTGATTATCCTTTCTGGAATTCCATATCTGCAGACATATCACTTGTGAGGAATTTCAAAACTACTTTTTGAGTGACGTTGGCATAAGAGGAAGCTTCTACCCACTTGGTGAAATAGTCAATTTCCACTAAAATGAAGCGATGACCATTAGAAGCTTTGGGGTTAATGGGTCCAATGACATATATTCCCCACATCGAGAAAGGCCATGGAGATACCAAATTATGTAAGGGGAATGTAGGTGCCTTGACTCGATCCACATATATTTGGCATTTTTGGCACTTTCAAACATATTCTATGCAGTCTGTTTCCATGGTGGACCAATAATAACCACTCCTTAGAATTTTTCGTGCCATTATATGACCATTAGCATAAGTTCCACATATTCCTTCATGGACTTCAATCATGATTATATAAGCTTCATGAGCATCCACATATCTAAGCAAGCTGTCATCATGACTCCTTTTGTACAAAACCTCCTCGTTCAAGAAAAGGGTCATTGCCAACTGACGGATAGTCTTCTTATTCACCTCATTTGCCCCAGTTAGGTATTCTCTATGATGAATGTATTGCTTGATATCATGATACCAAGGTTTACCATATGGCTCACCTTCCACATTGGCACAATACGCAGGTTCACTTTGTGTCTTCACTTGGATGGGTTGGACATTATTGTGAATATCCAACTTTGTCATTACAGGCAAAGTGGCCAAGGCATCTACAATCTGATTCTTGTCTCGAGTCAAATGGGAGAAGGTCACCCCCTCAAACTTCTCAATCAATTGGGTCAAATACTTTTGATAAGGAACTAACTTTGGATCTTTGGTTTGCCATTCATCGTTCACTTGATAAATAACGAGTGCTGATTCTCAAAATACTTTTAGCTACTTGATCCCAAAGTCGATTGCAACTTGTAATCCACTAGCATAAGCCTCATATTCCGTAATATTATTAGTGCATTCAAAATCTAGCTTGATAGCAACTAGGTATTGCTTTTCCAGTTACTGAAACAACCATAACTCCTATGCCACTACCATACATGTTGACTGCTCCATCAAAATACATCTTCCAAATAGGCTCATCCTCTTCTTTTTATCCTTCCACTGTCAATATTTCTCCATTGGGGAATTTAGATGTTACTAGTTGTCCACCATCAAGAGGGTTTTTAGCTAAATGATTAGTAATTGCACTTCCTTTGATGGATTTCTGAGTCATGTACTTGATGTCGAATTCTAATAACAACACCCGTCATTTTGAAACCCTTAATGAAATGTGAGGGCTTTCAGATATGTACTTTAGAGGATCCATTCTGGAGATCAACCAAGTGGTGTAATACAACTGTTAGTCATGGCAACCATCACCCAAGAGGGGGGTGAATTGGGTGATTACAAATTTTTAAAGTAACTTTGAGAAATTATGCATTTTGATAATTTCAATCAACACATGCAACGGAATAAGTCTAACAAAGATACGACTATTTTAGATTACTCAAATATAATTTGGGTTATGAGATAAATCAAGCAAATAAACTAAATATTAAATTTAACTTAAGTATATATAATTAAAGTACAAATGTAAAGGAGATAAAAACTCTTTAAAAACTTTTATCAAACACTTGAAAAGTAATTTTATTTGAAGTTGTTTATCAATTGAAGTGAATGAATAGAGAAGATAGAAAGATGCACTTGTAAATGAACAACTCACATAGAAAGTAATCGAGCAAATATATGAAATTAAAACACAAATATAAAGGAGTTTGAGTTTAGAGAAGAAAACATAATGATTTATCCTGATTCAGCCACCAACCACTTGTGGCCTACATGTTGGGAATTGCAGATACATCACGCAGCGAAAAAATTCCTACTAAGGATCCATGCTAAAAAACCATAATCCGAGTTTTAAAAATGTTTACCTCTTCAAGCGTGATCTAAGGAAGTGACTTGAATCACCAACACCGTAACAGCGATGATGCCTCTGTGGTATCTACACAAACAGACTCACGAACGTCCAACGTTCATAAAAAGGGGAGCCTCATGTCTCTCACACTGTGCTAGCTGCGAAGAGAAGAGAAGAAACCTATCACTCTCTTACTCACTTTTCTGTAGGTGCGGCTAGGGTTCTGTAATGTGTGTCTTAGCAGCTCCCTTAGCAATACTATTTATAATAGTGACTGCCTAAAGTGAGTGTGAGTAGCAGCAAGGTAAGCTGTGTAACCCTAGACTCATCTGTTATGAGTCTGGCCTATATTTGAATCCTAGTCCAACTTGGATCTATTGCTCCAATCTTAGTCTGCTCTATGTGTGTGACCCTGCAGGTTCTCATTACGTTGGCAGTAATATTAAAATCCCATTTTTAATATTACAAGCAGTGAGTGGCATTTAGTAACACATCACTGCTACCTAAGTAATGAGAATGTCAGTGATTTGACATAACCTTTCCGTGACCAATGTTTCCACATTGTTTAGTCCCTTTGTCACGATATCTAGATTGAACACAAGGCATGAAATGCGTCACCCTTGTATAGTCCAATCCTTCGTTTCCTGATACTCGAGTAGACTTTGTAATAACAAATGAAATCAATATCTCATATTGACTTATTTGAGCATAGCTATGCAATTCGCAGTCTCACTCAATCAGGGGTCCCGAAGATATCGCTCCTGTTATGTAGGAGTGACAAATTCCATCTAGGTCACTCACATCCTTCTGCATGATTCGCGGTATGTTCAATAACTAACTTTACAATCACCTTGTTACAGATGACGTTTGATGGCATTAAAACACGCAACTTCTCATGTAAGAATCGTAGTGATTTCAGGTCAAAGGACCACAGACACCATTGTCACATTGAGAATCGCTTATGACACTCACGTAATGATCCATGTAGCGTTCTCATGGTGGGTCAGTCTAGTATATCATTACTCTAATATGTACCTATGTGAAGATTTAATATCTCATATCCATGACCTATGAGATGTGGTCATCAGTCTATGCACATACTAGTCTCAATGCATTATTGTTATCCTAATTAACAATAATACTTGACTAGGGACATTCAAGAATAGTGGTCTAATTTTATCCAATAGGATCTCATAATCAAGTCAACCATTTGATGTCCTATGGCATCGAACTTACTATTGTAAGGACTTTATTATGTTTATTAAAAAAGAACACAATAAATGAAATGCCTCATATATTAAAATTAGCATAATAAAATGTATGCAAATACAGACAAATGTATTAGCCTCTAGGGCATACACCAATAATATCCTACTTGCACTAGAGCCAATCAGGCATATGTCTAATGCCTAAAGACCTAGCGCGACCCTCATGCTTCTGTTGTGCATGAGGCTTCGTCAGTGGATCAATAATGTTATCATCTGTTGGTACTCTGCATATCTTTACATCTCCTCTATCGATGATCTTTCGAATGAGATGGAAGCGCCTAAGTATATGTTTGGATCGCTGGTGAAATCTAGGATCCTTAACTTATGCAATGGCTTCATTATTATCACAATAGAGGTCCACTGGGTCCACAATGTTAGGAATAACGCCCAGTTCAGCAATGAACTTCCTGATCCAAACGGCCTCCTTTGCTGCATTAGAGGCAGCAATATACTCAGCCTCTGTGGTAGAATCAGTGACTGTCTTCTGCTTTGAACTCTTCCAGCTCACAGTCCCACCATTTAGGCAAAAAAGCATAACCCGATTGCGATCTGGAGTTATCCTTATCGATTTGGATGCTAGCATCAGTGTAACCCTTTACAACTAGCTCTTGCTCGGCTCCATATACTAAGAACGAATCCTTAGTCCTTCTCAAGTACTTAAGGATGTTCTTGATAGTAGTACAGTAACTCTCACCGAGATCAGACTAGTACCTGTTCGTCATGCTCAAAGCTTACGAGATGTTTGGTCGAGTACATAACATGGCATACATGATAGTTCCAATTGCAGATGCATATGGAATCTTGCTCATGCGATCCCTCTCGTCTTGGGTGGAAGGGGATTGAGCCTTAGATAGGCTTACATCATGTGACATAGGCAAGAGTCCTTTCTTGGATTCATGCATGTTAAATCATCTTAACACTTTGTCTATATACGTACTCTAACTTAGGCTAAGCAGTCTCAGTGATCTATCTCTATAGATCTTGATACTTAACACATAGGTGGCTTCGCCCAAGTCCTTCATAGAGAAGCAGTTCCCTATCCAAGTCTTTACAGATGAATAGTATGTCATCTATATATAATACCAGAAAGACAATAGTGCTCCCACTAACCTTCTTGTAGACACAAGATTCTTCTTCATTCTTGATGAAACCAAACTATTTTATTATATCATCAAAACAAAGATTTCAGCTTTTGAAAGCTTGCTTCAATCCATAAATAGATCGTTGCAACTTGCACACCTTTCCCGCATCCTCTAGAGTGGCAAAACCCTTAGGTTGTGTCATGTACACATCCTCAAGAAGATTTCCATTAAGGAAAGTAGTTTTGACATCCATTTGCCAGATTTCATAATCATGGTATGCTGCAATAGCAAGCAAGATCCAAATGGATTTGAGCATCGCAACTGGGGAAAAAGTCTCATCATAGTCTACACAATGAATTTGTTTGAAACCTTTAGCCACTAATCGCGCCTTAAAGGTATGCACATTACCATCCATGTTGGTTTTCTTCTTGAAAACCCACTTGCACCCAATGGGTTTTATCCCTTCAGGTGGGTCAACCAAGGTCCATGTAACACCCCAAATTTTAGCTGTTACAGTAATGACAAAATTACACTATTTTGTGTTTTCTGCGTGATATAAAATTAATTTGAATGTTTTGATATTATTTTTAATCGTTTTGTGTGATTTGCTCTGGGTCATGAAAATAATAATTTTTCGGGCCGGGGAAAATCTCATTTGATTTATTCGGAGACGGGGGATCTTACTAAACCCGAATTTGAGAGACACAGAAAATAATCTTTTAATTTTTAGGATTTATCTATGAAATAAAAATATTTCACTAATAATAATCTGTTATTTTATTTATAGTAGCTTCTGCTATAATTTATTTGACCCGATATATTTTAATTGACAGAAAATGTGCTTAGAATATTTTCTGTAACCTAAATTCGAATGAACTAATAGGAACCAGTCAAAAATGATGGCTGGACTTTTCTAACCAATAGGAAATGGTCAAATAAAGTGGCATAGAATTTATTGTGGACCATTGGATGAAAAACTTGACTAAGATGCCTTCGATCATAACCATTGATCAGATCAATGGTGTGAGAACAATCCTGATAAAGTAAGTTATGATATCCACCTTAGATTAAATCAATGGTTAGGAGATGACGTTAATTTCAATGGTTAGGATTTAGTCAATAATAATGGCTTGACTTGTTACTAAGTAACTAAATAATCCTAATTTAGTTATCTTAAATGCCTAATTAAGAAACTAAGTAAACTAACCTAGTTACTAATTAGTTATAATCTAGTTACTAACTAAATATCCTAATTCTATCTAGAAGCTATGACTATGCATGATATATGCAATGACCTATTTAATTAATTAGCTATGTAATTAGATAATTAATTAAGTGTAATTAGAAAACCTAACCTAATTAACTTGCCATCTAATTAGCATGTAATTAAGCTTTAATTGAAGTCAAACCTAGTCACTAATTCCCTTGATGCCACATGGCCAAGGAGGGCAAGGAGGCTTCTCAAGCTTTCTTGAATGGTCTTTTGTGACCATTGCATGACCAAGTGGTGACATAGGCTATGTGCCTTTCAAATGTGAACACAATGTGATATTTACTATCAAAGTTTATCTCCTAATCTCTCCTATACACTCTCACACGGCTGCACTCTTCTTTTCACTCTCAATATTCACTTTTCTCTCACCTAAAAAGCTAAGCATACATTTTCTCTCAAAGCTCTCAAGAACACAAAAATATTTTCCTTTCCTTTTCTTCCTTGAGTTTCGGCCAAGCTACCTAAAACCACCATCAATCTTCTATAATTTTTCTTCTCTACATTTCCTAAACCTAAACCACCTTCTAAACACTTTTCATTTAGAAAGTTTTGTGAAAATCTCACGCCTAGTGCTTCAAAATCTAAGCTTTGGTTTACTTTCCTAAAGGTAAACTTTTGATTCTTTGATTTTAATTCAAGTTTTTGATTTTCTAGACCATGATTGTTCCATGGTTCTTTGTTATTAAGCCTTGTTTATGACTTTGGTAATTGTTTAAGAATTTTAGGGAATTGTTTAAGGGTCACACGAAAATCAAAGAGAAGGAGGAGGAGCTTGAAGATCTTGTCTTCAAGAGGTAAGAGGGAGATTTACCTCACCAACCAAGTTTTGGTGGTGAGAAGATGGTTGTGTATGGTGAAAAACTCATAAAGGTTTATTCACTTGTTGTTTGGTGCTTCTTTGTTTGTGATTATGATGTGTATGATTTTTTGTTTATGCTTGCATGTATAATTTTGGAAGCATGCAAGTGTATGTGTAATTTAGGATGTCAATAACATGATGAAAAGATTATATGAGAGCTACAAAGAGCTTAGAGGCACACGGCCTCTCTAGGTTCAAGAGGACCAAAGTCCTAAAAATGATGGTTTCTAACTGAGGAATAAAGGTTTAATTGAGAAGGAAATGATTTTGGAAAAGTTTGAATTTAGCAAGCAAAATGGTTTTTGGGAAAACAAATTGATACAATTAAATAAATAGGTTATGAAATAAAAATGGATGTCAATACTTGAAGTTTACTGACGTATAGCTCACCCTATGGGTTTTGAAGCGCGTTGGAAAAATTTGAGTTGTAATATTTGAAGTAAAAGAAAGAATTGTCATTTTTGGGAAATAGTATAAATGTTGATATTTAGAGGGGTTATATTGTAATTATTTTATAAAAGAGGGACTATATTATAATTAATATTTTAAGAAAGATTATATTACAATTATTATTTAAAGAGGGCTATATTGTAAATATTTTATAAAAGAGGGGATATATTGCAAATATTTTATAAAAGAGGACTATTTTGTAAATACTATTTTATGAGGGACTCTTGTGAAAATATTATTTAAAATGAGGACTATAATGTAAATATTATGTTATAGAGGGACTGTTATGCAAATATGGAAAATAAAGTCAATTTTTAGTATTAAATGAGAAAAATCATATTTTTGATTTAAAACGTGAGAAATATTTTACGTGATTGAGAAAACGTTGAGAAATCAATACGCGATTTGAAAATGCGACAAAATTGTTGCGTAATTGAGAAAATGCTAAAATATGACTACGCGATAAAAATACAGTAAAAATATTGTTAGGTTAATGTGTGGACCCCGAATATGAGATAATGAGTTGGAATTGTGAATGGTGCATAATACATACATTGGAAAGGTCCGATGGACTATATAAGGCCAATTGCCTAGGAGAGAATACACCTCTTGAGTGGGTGTGATATGCGTAGTGTAAGTCACTCGTTGACCTTGGGGACATTGGGGTATGGGTTGCCTACAATGGACAGTTGGTAGCTCTTCTGTACCATGGGTTAGACCGACGCAACACACCAATGATCCTAACCGAGACACTATTCTTAATCAAGATTTGAGGCATGTATATGCTAGATGTGCTAGATGTGCAAATTTGAGCACGTGGTCTGAGGCATGTTGGTACAGACAGATCTTTTCGATCACTCTCTCCGATCTGAGTTTTAGCTCCATGAAGTAGGAAATTGAGTCTATGTGCAAATGCATAGTTATTGAGGGCATTATCATAATTATTGTTTATGATAATTGAATTGTTGAATATTTGGATATTGTTAATGGCATGATCGTAATTATCTTGTATTACATGTGCTGTGATGATAAATGATGTTGATGGCATAACTATAATTATGGTATGATGTAGCTGTATGATATATTGTATATGTTTATCTGCATGTTACCATACTGGTATTGGCGTAGGTGATCTCACCTCTTTGTATGCTATCTTGTATTGTATTTATATTTGTAAAGACGTTGAACAAGAAGTTGATCGAGAAGGTGGAGAGGAGCAGATTCCTGTAGAGGAAGCTGAGTTCTGAAAGGATGGAGATGCCTAGTTTCTTAGGATATATGAGGCTACAATTTCGTGGAGAATCAGAGGCATGACACGTGGACTTAGATAGAGAACGTATTTACTACATAGGAGACTTAAATATTACTTTAAGTAGGCTTTATCATGGACACCCTTATTTTAGAGTGAATATTAATGTACACTTAGAGTTTCCTTTGTCCATTAGGCAGTATTGGGGAACTTACTACCGTACTCCTAATGAGATTAGTGTTGTGTTGTCTGTGCGGACACCTGTCCATAGGACTTCACGTCAAGTAGGATTCCTACCTGCTGAGAAATCTGAGGAGGACCCGTCTGAGGGTTCTACTGTCTAGTAATACTTGAGCAGTATATTAGTTTAAATTAAAGTTTAAATGTTTTAAAAGTCTAGTTTGTAAATATTTAAGTATGATAGTACTAAAGACTTGTATGTATATATGATGTAAATTATTTGTGATAATGTTGTAATGTTTTTATTTTCCGCTAAGTTTATCTTATTGTTATTAAGAAATTTTACCACTCATATTTACATTACAAAGTATATTTCTTAACGACGGGGTAATTTAGTAATTAAGTAACATAAAATGTGACACCATACGGTGGGTATTACATTAGTTCATGTGGCGTCCCGGGGCCGACGAGGGCGGGGAGTGATCGCCGGTGTAATGAAGCACGGACAAGGAGCGGCTCCTGGCAGGCTTCTAGGTGGAGGGTCTACATGAATGAACTGAATACGCATCGGAATGAGAGGGATTCAGAGACTGTATAGGTATGGGACTACATAGTTGAGGATGGCTTAAAGGAATTGATTTGACGTAGCCATATCAACAAGTTGCAACTTCTTTTCAGGAACCTAGAACATAGGAACTCCATGGTTATGCGTGCTTGACCTGGAGCAATTGTGGGATGGGTGACCTCCTGGTAAGTTTCCTAGGATGCGTGTGAGTGAGTATAAAGCACGCTGAAAAGACCCGTATTGGTTTGTGGAGACACTCTTCAATCCTGCAGGCAATCTCGGGTCGTTACAGTCCATACCTGGTTGGTATACATGGATTCCATTTCAGATCTCATGGCCTCAAGCCGTTTCTCAGATTCTGGGCCAATAATGGCTTCTTGGTAAGTCACAGGCTCATCTTGATCCATAAGCAATACGTCACATTGTTGGGTTATGAGAAATCCATATCTCCCTGGTTGATGACGCATCATGTTAGACCTACGCAGGTCTTGTGCTACTAGAGCAGGTTGCTGTTCCACAATATTTTGTGGAGGCTACTCTATTTCCATAATCAGTTCGTTGCTACTCTGTGAACCTTGAACTTCTTCAAGTTCTACTTTCCTCCCACTGGTTCCTTTGGAGATAAACTCCTTTTCTAGAAACATAGTAGTCTGTGTGACAAACACTTTGCCCTTGGTAGGATTATAGAAATAGTATCCCTTGGTTTCCTTGGGATAACCCACAAAAAAACATTTTTCTGATTTAGATCCAAGCTTATCGGAAACTTGACCCATAAGCTTTGCAGCCCCAAATCTTCATGAAAGATATACTGGGCCGTCTCCCAGTCCATATCTCATATGGTGTCTTTTGAACCATCTTAGATGGAACACGGTTAAGCGTGAAAGCTGCTGTTGACAGAGCATGTCCCCAGAAGGAGCCTGGAAGGTCTGCATGACTCATCATGGATCAGACCATGTCCAACAAGGTCCGGTTCCTCCTTTCAAAGACAACATTCCATTGTGGTGTTCTTGGTGGAGTGAGTTGAGATATTATCCCACACTTTTTCAGATGATCATCAAACTATTGGCTTAAGTATTCACCTCCTCGATCTGATCAAAGGATTTTAATACTCTTGCCAAGTTGGTTTTGTACTTCATTCTTGAACTCTTTGAACTTTTCAAAGGATTCTGATTTGTGCTTCATAAGATATACAAATCCATATCTACTGAAATCATCAGTAAATGTAATGAAGTATTGAAAACTGCCTTTAGTAAGTATATTTAGTGGCCCATATACATCACTATGTATAAGGCCTAAAAGATCACTAGCCCTTTCACCTTGTCCAGTGAATAGGTCCCAAATAAATAAGATTCACATATCTCATATGATTCGAAATCAAACGAGTCCAAGAATCCATCTTTATAGAGTTTGGAGATGCGTTTCTCATTTATGTGGCCCAAACAACAATGCCAGAGAAAAGTTGGGTTTAGATTGTTTGATTTAAACCTCTCTGTATTTATATTAAAGACGGGTACTTCGAGATCAAGGACATAAAGTCCATTACTCAATTGTGCACTACCATAAAAAATATCATTCATATAAATAGAACAACATTTGTCCTTTATAATAAAAGAAAAGCCTTTCTTGTCCAAACAAGAAATAGAAATGATATTCCTGCTAATAGCAGGCACAAAATAGCAGTTCTCTAACTCTATTACAAGCCCAGTGGGCAAAGATAACAAGTCCCTATAGCTAATGCAACGAGCTTTGCTCCATTTCCCACTCGTAGGTTGATTTTGCCCTTTGTCAATGGTCTACTGTTCTTTAGATCCTGCACATTTACACAAATGTGAGATCCATATCCAGTATCTAATACCCATGATGTAGAAGTAGATAAATTGACTTCCATAACAAAAATACCTGAAGTGGAAGTCTCACTTCTCTTCTTCTTCTTGAGCTCCTCCAGGTACTTGGCATAGTTCCTCTTCCAACGTTCGGTCTGACCACAATGGAAGCATGTACCTTCCTTAGCCACTCGGCCCACTAGTTTCAAGCCAGAAGTGCTGGGCTTGGACTTGTCCTTGCCTTTGCCCTTCCACTTGTCCTTGGGCTTTTTCTGCTGTTTCTTGCCCTTATTCTTTAGGACCATCATTATGACCTTTCCTTTGCCTTTGTATATGTAATGTCTTGAGACTGCCTGTAGGATCGATGAGTGTCCCCACAAACCAACACGGGTCTTTTCAGCGTGCTTTGTCCTCACTCACACGCATCCTAGGAAACTTTCCAAGAGGTCACCCATCCCACAAGTGCTCCAAGTCAAGCACGCTTAACTATGGAGTACTTATATTCTTGGCTCCTGAAAAAAAGATGCATCTTGTTGATATGGGTGGTGCTAATCAATTCTTTTAAGCCATCCTCAACTATGCAGTCCCATACCTGCATAGTCTCTGGATCCCTCTCATTCCAGTGTGTATTCAGTTCATTCATGTGTCCCTCCGCCTAGAAGCCTGCCAGGAGCTGCTCCTTGTCCGTGCTTCATTTTTTCACTGGCGAACACTCCCTGCCTTCGTCAGCCTCGGGTGTCAGATGCCCATCAGCTTCCACATGGTTCATCCTCGGACCACACCATACTGGGAGAGGTCCCTCTCTGATACCATTTGTAATGTCCTGAGACTGCCCGCAGGATCGATGAGTGTCCCCACAAACCAACTCAGGTCTTTTCAGCGTGCTTTGTCCTCACTCACACACATCCTAGGAGACTTCCCAGGAGGTCACCCATCCAATAAGTGCTTCAAGTCAAGCACGCTTAACTATGGAGTACTATGTTCTTGGCTCCCCGAAAAGAAGATGCATCTTGTTGATATGAGTAGTGCTAATCAATTCCTTCAAGCCATCCTCAACTACGCAGTCCTATACCTACATAGTCTCTGGATCCCTCTCATTCCGGTGTGTATTTAGTTCATTCATGTGTCCCTCCACCTAGAAGCCTGTTAGGAGCCGCTCCTTGTCCGTGCTTCATCTTTTACACTGGCGACCACTCCCCACCCTCGTCAGCCCCGGGTGT
This sequence comes from Ormosia semicastrata, assembly GCA_029884595.1. Classification (NCBI taxonomy): domain Eukaryota; kingdom Viridiplantae; phylum Streptophyta; class Magnoliopsida; order Fabales; family Fabaceae; genus Ormosia; species Ormosia semicastrata. The sequence continues at coordinate 65,539,630 of JAQQTO010000061.1, read as the reverse complement.
CACAATTTATGTTTTGCTCAGCAGTTCTAAACATGCCTAGCAGCTCTGGTAGTGATTTGTCAATTTCATTCATATTGTAGTTCATGACAAATTGACTAAAACTTTTCGGTAACGATTGCAGGACTAAGTCAGTGGCCAACTCTTGGCCAACGGAAAACCAAATCTCTCTAGGTTTTCAATGTACCCAATCATCTTGAGTACATGAGCACCAACAGGGCTTCCTTCTACCAGCTTACACTGAAACAGTACTTTAGAGACCTCGTATCTTTCATGCCTAGCCTGCTCTTGATAAAGCTTCTTAAGGTGTACGATCATATCACAGGCATCCATGTTCTCGTGTTGCTTTTGGAGCTCAAAGTTCATAGTGGTAAGCATTAGACATCCGACGTCCAAGGCATCATCTTGATGCTTCTTATAAGCATCCTTTTCAATTCTAGGGGCATTAGCAGCAGGTGGCTCAGGAATAGGCTGTTCTAGAACATACAACTTTTTCTCTTACTTAAGGACAATCCTCAAATTCCTGTACCAGTCTAGAAAATTTGTTTCAGATAACTTGTCATTTTCAAGGACGGATCATAGTGATAAGTTACTTGATGTGTTTATTTCCATGGTAATCTATCAACAGAAATATGCAAAATATAAGTATTATGCCATAAGCATATTTAATGAGGTCTTTTTAATTAAATATGTCTCCCACTATTTTATTCAAATTAATGACCCTCAGCATTGACTCAGAAAATCCCATTGTAAGATTTCTTAGTTGGCTAAGATCCATATTTCACCTAGTTTTGAGTCAGCTTTGGTTGATCACCCAAACTTTAGTTATTTAGGTAGGAAACACTTTCCAATTACATCACATGCAACTCTTGGATAGTTGGGTGAATAACACTTATTCTAATCCATCTAATGGACTAAAGCCTAACACAATGCCTCTAAGCCTTCAATCCTATTGAAATGGCTTAGTTAAGTCAGACACAATGGTTAGCAGTTGGATATTACCCTTATCCCATTGCGTCTTACTAATATAGATAAAGGCATCCTGCTTTGGCAGACCTACACTTGATCGATACTAGTCTTGACGAGTGCCACACATTGGAAGGCATCACAAAATGCCTTAATATTTGCTTTGAGGGAATTTTTATTATTATTAAATCTCACCATTTATTAAACTGTTTATCATACCATAAACATCATCCATGCATCTCATACATATAAAGCATATAATAAAGGTGACATGGTTATGACCCCCTAAGAGAGTAGTATTAACTAAGCCAGCTTCACCAAGTGTCTCCCACCAACGTCCTCATTTGATGTTGTCCTCTTGCCTCCACATCAAGATTACATTATATAGAAATTTCTTTTACATTCGAGGGGAGTTAGGTAAGAAGAGAATGTATAATCAGAATGCAGAGAGAAAGGCACGACATGTAGGTCGTATTTATAAAAACCAAAATAGCATAAAAGGAGGACTAAGGCCATAACCATGCACCATGCATCACAATGAACATACAAACTCAAAACAATAATACATCATTATTTTTGTGAGTCATAAAAATGGATAGAAAAAGGTGCTTTCGAATAACACACGCTACGCAACAGGGTTTAGGGCAGCGCCCCGACCACGGGGGTCTCGCTGCCCGATTAGCGGGCGGGAGTACCGTGGGAATCGCGGATACATCACGCAGCGAAAAAATTCCCACCAAGGATCTATGCGAAAAAGCTATAATCCGAGTTTTAAAAACGTTTACCTTTTGAAGCGTGATCTAAGGAAGTGACGTGAATCACTAACACCATAACAGTGACGATGTCTCTACGGTATCCACACGAACAGACTCACGAATGTCCAACGTTCGCAAAAAGGGGAGCCTCACGTCTCACACGCAGTGCTAGCTGTGAAGAGAAGAGAAGAAACCTGTCACTCTCTCACTCACTTTTCTATAGGTGCAGCTAGGGTTCTATAATGTGTGTCTTAGCAGCCCCCTTAATAGTATTATTTATAATAGTGACTGCCTTAAGTGCAATGTAAGTTGTGTAACATTAGACTCATCTGTTATGAGTCTGGCCCACATTTGAATCCGAGTTCAACTTGGATCTATTACTCTAATCTTAGTCTGCTCTATGTGTGTGACCCTGCAGGTTTTCATTACGTTGGAAGTAATATTAAAATCCCATTTTTAACATTACAAGCAGTGAGCAGTATCTACCAACATATCACTGCTACCCAAGTAATGAGAATATCAGTGATTTGACATAACATTTCCATGACTAATGTTTCTACATCGTTTAGTCCATTTGTCACGATATCTAGATTGAACACAAGGCATGGAATGCGTCGCCCTTGTATAGTCCAATCCTTCATTTCCTGATACTCAAGTAGACTTTGTAATAACAAATGAAATCAATATCTCATATTGGCTCATTGTGAGCCTGGCCATGCATTTCGCAGTCTCACTCAATCAGGGGGCCCGAAGATATCACTCTTGCTATGTAGGAGTGACAAATTCCATCTAGGTCACTCACATCCCTCTGCATGATTTGCGGTATGTCCAATAACTAACTTTATAATCATCTTGTTACAGATGATGTTTGATGACATTAAAACACGCAACTCCTCATGTAAGAATCGTAGTGATTTCAGGTCAAAGGACCACAGACACCATTGTCACTATGAGAATGGCTTATGACACTCACATAACGATCCATATAGCGTTCTCATGGCGAGTCAGTCCAGTACATCATTACTCTAATATGTACCTATGTGAAGATTTGATATCTCATATCCATGACCCGTGAGGTGTGGTCATCAGTCTACGCACATACTAGTCTCAATGCATTATTATTGTCCTAATTAACAATAATACTTGACTAGGGATATTTAAGAATAGTGTTCTAATTTTATCCAATAGGATCTCACAATCAAGTACCACTTGATGTCCTATGGAATCAAACTTACTATTCTAAGGACTTTAATATGTTTATTAAAAAAGAACACAATAAATGAAATGCCTCATATATTAAAATTAACATAATAGAATGTATGTAAATACAGACAAATGTATCAGCCTCTAGGGCATACACCAACACTACGTCCATTCCTCAAGTAACCACTCAAGATTTTTCACTATCAATACATGGTTGAACAGGTGCTTGCTACTGTTACAGACTAGAGCGCTTCTCACACCTTGGGATACCTCACCCTTGTGCTTGAGCCTCAACTTTCAGGGATACCTCACCCTTACAATTTCTTTGAGGGATACCTCACCCTCGTTACAATTTCTCTAAGGGACACCTCACCCTCGTTACAAAGAATCAAAGCATAGAAGAAGAAAGAAACTCTCTCAAGAGTGTGTATTACAAATTGAAGCCATATGAAGCTCTTTCAAGTATGTCTCAAAATTTCTCAAAAATAGATCATATAGAGGATAGAGATGAAACTCGAATTAAACCCAATAGAAAGATGTTTTTCAATGTTGGTTGTATGTAAAAGATGACCCAAGAATATCTATTTATAGTGTTCTGATAAAAGAGCCATTGGGGGGTAATTAATATCACATTAAATGCATAGAAAATAGTCATTACAGACTTTCAGACTCTTTGTAATCGATTACATAAATGTTATAATTGATTACATGGCTCTTAGAACACGTTTTGGGCTTTTTGGACAGGATTAATCAATTACAACATTCATGTAATTGATTACAGAGCCTCTACTAGAGTGGTAATTGATTGCGTAATCGATTACGACACTCTAGTTTCGAAAATTGACTTTAAATGGTCATAACTTCTTCATTTCTTATCTGTTTAAAGTAAATGACCACTCATTGGAAAGATCTTTGAGTCTATTTTCATATGAAATAAGTCTCACAAAAAAATTAAAGTATTTTGAAATTTATGATAAAAATAGTAAGGAAAGGTCAGTTTTTCAAAACTCAAACTTGACTATTTTTCATAGTTTTTAACTACCACTATGACTAGCTTTTCAAAACATGTTTGTTGAGAATTTTAACATGTAAAAACCATTTGTAAAGAATTAAAAAACATGTAAAAACTCATAATTCAATATATTTATATGCATGATTCATAAATGTATAACTCTAGTTAGTTTAATATGCATATAAGACTTTCATAGACATATCCAAATAAGACATTTATCAATTATTAATAAATATGCTCTATATAGGATACAACAAAGAACACTTTGTAAATTTTTATTTAAGTAGAGTCAAATCTAATATTAATTTAATACCACTCATGTAACATATTATTGGATATATCCTATAAAAGATGCTATAAAGAGTATGCATGATTCTCATATGAAATATAATAGGATGGAGTACATGATCATGCATGATCCAATATAATCTATTAAGTACATCTATGTAGTATAAGCATCATTCTTTTTGTCTTGTATTTGTTATCATCAAAACTTAACATATTAAACCATTAGGGCAAACTTATTTCCACAACAACATGTATTACCCTAGCCGTTTTAAGGTCCATACTAGACCACAACAAGTCTTCTCAATTGCCATATAATGGGTTTCACAGTCATTAAACTTCTTACAAAGATAATAAATTGCCTGCTCCTTCTTTCTTGATTAATCATGTTGCCCCAACATTGCTCCCATCGAAGTTAGCGGTATAGTTAGGTACAATATCAAAGGACGACCAGAAGTAGGTGGTACCAAAATAGGAGGATTCATTAAATAAGCCTTTATCTTATCAAAAGCTCATTGACATTCTTCATCCTATTCACCAGGCTGATGCTTCTTCAACAGCTTGATTATAAGCTCACAAGTGCTGGTCAAGTTAGCAATGAATATAGTTAAGTCTTCCGAGAAAACTTTTCACTTCATGCTCTGTCTTAGTAGCAAGCATCTCTTGTATTGCTTTCACCTTATCTAGATCCACCTGTATTCCTTATCTACTAATAATGAACTGAGTAGTTTTCTAGTAGATTCTCCAAAAACGCATTTAGCATGATTCAACCTCAAGTTGTATTTTTTGAGTCTTTCAAACAACTTCTGCAAAACTGCCACATGACTTTCCCCTTCTTTATACTTGGTGACTATATCATCCACATACACCTCAATCTCCTTGTGTATCATGTCATGAAATAGCGCAACTATAGCACATTGGTAAGTAGCCCCAACATTCTTTAATCCAAATGGCATCATTGTATAGCAAAATGTTCCCCAAGGAGCGATGAAAGTGGTTTTTTCTTTATCATTCACATCCATGGCAATTTGATTATACCTTGAGTATCCATCCATAAATGAAAACCTGTGATTTTTAGCAGTGTTATCAACCAAAAAATTGATATGAAAGAGTGGGAAATTATCCTTTGGACTGGCCTTATTTAGATCCCTATAGTCCACACACTCTGATTTTTCCATCCTTCTTAGGCACATGCACAATATTGGCTGCCTACTTTGGGTATCTTGACACTTCCACAAATCCTGCTTCTAGCTGCTTAGTCACTTCCTTCTTTATTTTTAGGGACATATCAAGATGTATCCTCCTTAACTTTTGCTTATTTGCCTCAACATTCAAATATAATGGGATTTTATGTGACTCTATATCCAGATCTAATCTAGGTATATCCTGATAAGACCAAGAAAAGACATCCATATACTTTTTGAATAGTGCGATCATTTCTTCAAGCTCGGGGTTTTTCACCATTTTCAACTCCTTTTTCTCTTCCTCTGTCCCCATATTAATCACCTATGCTACCTCGCCATTTAAGTCAAATCCCTTCTCTGAATATTCTAATAATTTTGTAAATTTTTCGACAACTTCTCCTTATTCACTAGATCCAGGGTTTTCTTCATCAAACGTCACAGGGGAATCAATTGATGAGTTTTTGAGGTCCCTTAATGAGGCAAACTTTCTCCAAGACTCAAATCCCTGGAAAGTAATTTGTGTGGAGTTGGAAAGGTAAAATAGAGTAGGAATAATAAAGCAAGAATTAATATAAATGGACCAACAATAACATATTATATAGAAATATAAAAAAAATTGATAAATACAAAAGGACAAGCCAATGGTGCAACAAGGAGGAATGATGAATATTCATACAAATTCATTTAGTTAATGTCTCATATAAGCTCAAAACATAGCTAGTCTTAAATATCTGGCTAGTATAGTATATCCAGACAATTACTTGGAAACAATGACATCAATCATTGGTTCGAATTGTCAATTCCTCAAAGGTTCCTCATCAGTAAAAGGACGGATTGCCTTGCACTCTTCTGGGCTTTCTTCATGCATTGCATTGAAAGTAAGATGGCATCAAGGGTAAATGACTTCTTCAGAGGAAGCTACCCGTTGTCTAGCTTGTATTACTCTCAAAGTGAGTAATCCCTGAATTAGAACCTCAAAGTCCCAACAGTTCTCAATATCATGTCCTATTCTCCCACAATGATAAGCACAACTTGAATTTTCATCATACTTCTCATCTTCTTTCATCGTTGCAGCTGGTGCAGTGATACTATAACCAGCTTTATTCAAACCCTCAAATATTTCAACCATTGGCATATACAAAGTGAGCAATCCCTGAATTAGAACCTCAAAGTCCCAATAATTCTCAATATCATGTCTTATTCTCCCACAATGATAAGCACAACTTGAATTTTCATCATACTTCTCATCTTCTTTCATCGTTGCAGCTGGTGTAGTGATACTATAACCAGCTTTATTCAAACCCTCAAATATTTCAACCATTGGCGTATGGAAGTTTATGACCTTTCTTATTGATGATCCTTCCATCTCCAAAGCATTTACCCCATTCATTCCACCATGATTAGGAATTGGGTTGTTGACAATACTGGGTCCAATGTCCTTTTGAATGTCAAGCTTTCCCACACGTAATTAGCTTTTTTACTGTCGACACGTCGGGCCTCGGGTTTAGTAAGATCCCTCGTCGACACGTCGATAGTTCAAGGTTTACCAGCCTCAGGGAAAACCTTTCGTTATCTCGGCTCTGCTCAACGCGCACGTAAAACGAAGAATATACTAAAATATTTGACATTTTCAAAAAAATCCACAAAAATTTCTAAAAATCACAAATATTAGAAAATGGATATTTGTCATGAAATAAATAATTTTCCGAGACGTTTGATTGACTCTGCTCAATGTGCATGCAAAACGAGGAATATATTAAAAATATATAATATTTTTGAAAAATTTCAAAAATTTTTGAAAAAATCACGAATATTGAAAAATGACTAGTCATGATGAAACAAATCATTTTCGGGGTATTACACTGACTCTGCTTAGTGTGCACGTAAAATGAGAAATATATTAAAATATTCGACATTTCTGAAAAAATCGATAAAAAATCACAAAAATTATAAATATTATAAAATGATGATTAATGATAAAATAAATAATTTTTTTGGGGGTGTTACATAAACTAATTGGTATGCTAGTTACTGTGATAATTAGCATCATTGTGTTTCATACCAACGTTTAATGGAGGATGAGGTTCTCACTTTTGGGTGATCATATATGATTGTAAGTGAAGAGATAACATTCCTTCCCTATCATAGTGATCAGCTGAGGATGGTCCATTCCCTCACCACCTGGAGAAATATCTAGAACTGGGTTCCAGTGCTTGTTCAAGGTTTATGGAACTGGGTTCCTTTACTTTGTTCAAGGCTTATAACATATCATGACATTACCATGGAACTAGGTTCCTATAAATGGTATCTTGATATTATTCATTACATTTTTAGGTTATTGCATAAGCATGAACATAAGACATAATTTGGCATATGCATGGCAATTGTATGGGTGGTTGCTAATCATTACATATTCATGACATGGCAGTTGTATGGGTAATTCCGTGCTTTTGAGATTTGTGAGTTTTATATGTGAAAATGAGTTTTCTATACAAACTTATAAAATAAGATTTTGTTTCGGGAAGAGAAAGGAAGTGGTTTTGGCTTTTGCCACCTTTATAGAGATATTGTGTTTTTACTTGATGTTTTTCCCCGAAATAGCTAGAATGATTGTGATGACATCTTTTATTGTGAAACTAATGAGAATATGTGATTCTCACCCTATCTATTGTGATTTCCATAATGATTCTAGGGAAGAAGACTTATGGAAAGTGAAGCACAGGTAGGAGCTTGGAAAGCTTGGCTTAGTTTTATTTTGTAGTTTCTTTTGAAACATGTATATTTTGTAAGAGAGGCCTAGTTTATAAGCTTTGTACATATTTTGTATTTATGAGAAATACAGATATTATGTATGTATATGCTTCTGTTCGTGGCTCATATTTTCTATATATATGTTTTTGTTATATTAGAAATGCTTTTAGTAGTTAGTAGTATGCCTAGATCTAAATACCGTGGTATAATACAAATTATACTATTGTTATTAAATTTGGGATGTTACAGGTTGCCCCATTGTGTAGTTTATGGGGTTTGTATTGAATGTACTTCAGTTTTAGATTGAGATCCGTGGTGTTGTTATATCGTGGTATCTCGTTGAGGATCCGTGATCTGAGTTAGGATGTTCTCAAACATCACGTGTCATTTTAGTTTTGAACGTTCTGCATATTATCCTTTTGGATGCTTTTGTTCAGAAATAGTATGCCACGTGGTTAGAGAATAGTGGAAATCATCTATCAAGGTTTGTAGCATCATGATTAGCTGTTTTTAAATTTCAAAAAGGAGGCGTCATAATGAGGCACTTTTAACCAAAAAGGCGTATCTGCCTCCATTATGGTAGTGATTTAGGGTGACTTCGCGCACTTATTAATAGGAATTGGGTTTAGCACTTCCCACTCTTTGCTCATTCTTGCACTTTAAATTTCCTTCTCCGGTGACTTAAGCAATTTCTAACATCTTTCGCAGCGACTATTGCTGGTTCAAGGCCTTTTCAGTACTTTCTTCCTGTTCAAAACCTCTCTTTTCCTCCAAAACTCAAGGTACTCCTCGTTTTCACCCTTTTTAATTTTGTCCTTTTCTTTAAACATTTAATGGGGGAAAATGTTTGGGAGTAAGGAGATGGTGCAGAATAATAGCCCATTAATAGAGGTCTTGAGTACTCCTTGGTCTCCACCACCTCAATCACGGTAGGGGCTTCAAGCCCATAGTGGGGATTTTGATGAAGTTCTAAATTCCTTAACTAGGATGAGATTCTTGGAGGCGTTCTAGAGGGTGGACCAAGCCAAAGAATTAGAAAGGCGTGGGTCAGCCCGTCCACTCTTTGAATTTATGATGGTAGTAGGAGACATAAGTGATTCTTCCATGAGTGATTCTTCTAAAACTAATTCGGGCACATCCTCTGTAGGTGACATTATGGCATGAACCCGGAGGGCAGCTCTTGCAAAGTAAAGGAATTTCATCTTCCCTTGAGATATCAGCAAATATCGATGGGTAGACTAGGAGGTTTTGGGCACCTCGTCTAATGTGAGGGCTGTAGAAGACATCCACGAGAAGCAACAATATTTACAGCTGAATGTGGATGAGTTATAAGATTAAGAGTTTGCGATCTAGCACCCATTGGAGGAAGAAAGGGTGTGCTCGATCCATACTATAGACGAGCACTTCATATACATGTATGAGGCTCTCTTTACTCGGATTATGGCACGATTGCCATTCACCAAGTTCGAGTTGGGCATTCTTACTCACTTGCAAGTGGCACTTACTCAACTCGACTCAAATACTTAGGGATTCGTCTGAGCATTCGAGCTTGTATGTTCAGTCTTTGAGTGGCCATACTATTGGTGTATGCCCTAGAGGCCTATATATTTTGATAGTACTTACAGACATTGTATTATGCTATTTTTTAATATACGAGGCATTTCATTTATTGTGTTATTTATGATAAACATAATAAAGTCCTTAGAATAGTAAGTTTGATGTCATAGGACATCAAGTGGTTGACTTGATCGTGAAATCCTATTGAATAAAATTAGAATACTATTCATAAATATCCCTAGTCAAGTATTATTGTTAATTAGGACAATAATAATGCATTGAGACTAGTATGTGCGTAGACTGATGACCATATCTCACGGGTCATAGATATGAGATATCAAGTCTTCACAATGGTACATATTAGAGTAATGATGTATTGGACTGACCCGACATAAGAATGCTGCATGGATTGTTACGTGAGTGTCATAAGCGATTCTCATAGTGACAATGGTGTATGTGGTCCTTTGACCTGAAATCACTATGATTCCTATATGAGGAGTTATGTGTTTTAATGTCATCAAATGTCATCTGCAATAAGATAATTATAAAGTTAGTTATTGGACATACAATGAATCACGCAGAGGGATATGAGTGACCTAGATGGGATTTTTCACTCCTACATAATAGGAGCGATATCTTCAGGCCCCCTAATTAAATAAGACTGCAAAATGCATGACCATACTCAAAGGAGTCAATTTAAAATATTGATCTCATTTGTTATTACAAAGTCTACTTGAGTATCAAGAAATAAAGGATTGAACTATATAAGAGTGACGTATTCCATGCCTTGTGTTTAATTTAGATATCTTGACAAAGGGACTAAACTATAGGGAAACATTGGTCATGGAAAGGTTATGCCAAATCACTGACATTCTCATTACTTGTGTAGCAACGATATGTTGCTAGATACTGCTCATTGCTTGTAATATTAAAATGAGATTTTAATATTAATACTAACGTTATGAGAACCTACAGGGTCACACACATAGAGCAGACTAAATTAGAGCAATAAGGATCCAAGTTGGACTAGGATTCAATTATGGGCTAGACCCATAACCGATGAGTCTAGTGTTACATAGCTTACCTTGCTGCTGCTCTCACTCGCTTTAGGAAGTAGCTATTATAAATAGCATTGCTAAGGGGGCTGTTAAGACATGCATAACAGAACCCTAGCCGCACCTACAGAAACAATGAGTGAGAGAGTGACAGGTTTCTCTTATCTTCGCAGCTAGCATTGTGTCAGAGACGTGGGACTTCTTTTTGCAGACGTTGGACGTTCATGAGTCTATTCGTGTGGATACCGCAAAGACATCATCGCTGTTACGGTGTTGGTGATTCACGTTGTTTGTTTTTCATCTTGCTTCAAGAGGTAAACTCAAAAACACAGATTATGGTCTCTTTTCACATGGATCCTTGGTGGGAATTTTTGTTTTTTCACTACGTGATGTTTCTGCAATTCCTAACACATACTCGGTTAAATCCTTCTTCTACCTTTTTTCTCGATTTTTGACTTCGGGGAGCAACCAAACCAAGGGATGGGTCACACTGCGGGCATAGAGTTTTCAAACCCTACCAAGAGTCCTTTAAGAATTTTAAAAGGGACTTCTTTAGGATAGAAGGGGCTTCGAGGTTGACACCTTTTTTTGTCACCCCATAGGACCAAGCACACCTTTTTTTGTCACTCGAGAGGGCCAACCATGCCTTTTATTTATATTGGACTGAAATTGGTTGGGAGCAGAGTAATGAAGAGATAGAGACTCCAATCTCTCAGATCTTTCCTCCCGAGGCTATGGTCTTGGGCTTCTTGATTGGTAGGACCAAAGAAAAATAGGCCATCTCTTGTAAAGATATCTTGGATGAGCCTTCTGATTCTAGAAAGGCCTTGCAAGGTATCTCGCCTTGAACATTTTTTTTTTTACACTTATCCTCTTACACTATATATTTGTCCAAGGTGTTATAACATTTTTTCTTCTTTTCCAGAAAGCATGGCCACTCAGATTGGATTTTAGTGCTTGGCTAAGAAGTTGGCGGCCAAGAATGGTGGGGCATCTAGATCTGGAGTCCTGGCAGGCCCTTCATAGGTAACTCTTACTATTCCTCCACCTTCAAGTAGCATAGTTCCCTAGCCCATGGCCAAGGTGGTCCTTGAGGTGGTACCCCTTCCCCCACTGAGGTTTGAGATATTGGTACTAGTTCCCCCACCTCAAAAGTGGTGGGTTGAAAGTAGCAAGGATTCGAGGAGGAAGAGACTGGTCACTAAGAGCATCCCAAAGGAGTTTGAAGTGTTCGAGGTTCCAATCGGCTCGGGGTTTGAGGGTGCCCCACTCTGTTTTCCACCAAAATTAGTGTGGACTAATGAGGTTAATCCCACTAGATTCATTGATGGCCCCTTATTAATTCTTACCGAGATCGATGTGTTGATCGAGCTCGACATACCGGAGCTCCTCCATAGGGCCTAACTTGGGAATTTGCTCCTTGCCTCTTTCCTTCGATTCATGGAGAAAGCTGGGAGGCTTCTATCTTGGAGAGGGAGCTTCATGGCCTTTGGGATGAAAAGTAAACTCTTAAGATGGAAATCATCTAGAAGGATGGGCAACTAGCCCAGGTTGCCACAGAGATTGCCTAGAAGGAAGCGCAGCTAGACCAAGCTACCATGAAAGTCACCCAGAAGGATACGCAGCTAGCCTAGGCTATCAAAGATCTTAAGTTATGGGACTCCGAGGTGGGTAGGCTCTGGGCTGAGGTTGCCCACCTCACTGGAGGTACTGCTAAGGTTACTTCTCTCCAAGCTAAGGCTGCTGAGGCTGATGAGCTTCAAGTCCAACTTGATGAAGCAGTGGCTAAGGAGAATGCCTTGAAGGAGAGTTTAGCCTCGACTGAGTCTATCCTCACTGGTGTCTGGGTTCAGTACGAACTTCTAGGTCAGACCGAGACTAGGCTAAATGAAGAACTTACCTAAATGGTAGATGATTAGTCGAAGTTCACTGCTTTCTTAACCCTGGTCTTAATGAGGAGGAGGTCGATCCACTAAGAGAGGTCCGGGATGGCCAAATTATGGATATGGTTACTTTAGTGGCTACCCCTAATGATCAAGTAGACCGAAAGGTGGATAGCATAGGAGGGCCACAGGTTACACCAGAGTTTGGATGAGAAGAGGCTAGGGCTATTTTGGCAGAGGTCATCCAGACTGAGGTGGCACATGTTAAAGAGATACAGACTGAGGTAGTGCAGTCTGAGGCAGCTGTGGAGACTCCAGAAGATCTAAGCCTCACTTTCTGATGTCCAATTTAATTATTTTTTCATTGCCCCATGCGAGGGATTTTATTGATGCATTTGGATAAGTCCAGACCTTGGGCATTTTCTATTTATTTTAATACTTGGCATTTTCTTTATGGTTTTTTCTTTTGCTGAGATGAGGCCAACACTCAATCTCAATGTTGATTTTACAACAAGTTGGTTGCTTACGTAATTTACTGAGGCAGGTTCAATGCTCGATCTCGGTGGCAAGACTTTGGATTATTGAAGTTGGGGTGAAAGATCCTATAAAGGTTGGGATTTGTTGCTTGTAATCTTAGGCCGATGTCCAACATGTTCTTCCGTGGTTTCTCTATTGACTGTTACTTGAAGGAGGGTAGGGACTTTATTACTCTTAGGGATCTGATGTCGTTTTAGCAACCTTTACTTTGCGGTTTGTAGCAGTCTGTGCTTACTTGGGAATCATTACCTTTGAATTTATTGGGAATTAAAATTACTTTAAAGATGATAGCGGTTTTCTGCTCTGTTTCCCAGCTGCTTGTTGCCCTTGTGGCTAATCATAGGGGAAGAACAATTAAACGTGGCTTCGAATATGCAGCCGGTTCACCTTTATAAATAGGGAATGTTTGCGGCAAGGTTCTCACTTATTACTTTCTTTTATTTTCTAGTTTCTTTTCCAGAAGATGGCCCCTTTATTCTTTTCATGAGCATGTTGAGGGGCATGTCCCTTTCTAGAATCATTTTTCATTTCCTTCCCAAAATTTTAAAAGCATTTACCTTCTCCCTACATATTGTTTTGGTGGAGGCCTTGTTGCCTAAGTGGCTTCTATACTTAAGAGGGGGGTGAATTGAGTAATTAAAAAAATTTCGAAAAACTTTTCACAAACACTTTAAAGATAATTTCCATTGAAGCTATTTATGAAGTGAAAAGATTGAACAAGGAAGATGGAAAAAGTTCTCACAAATTTAATAAGCCAAAAGATGATTTAATCGAATATTTATGAAGTTAAAGCACAAGTATAGAGAGAAGAGTTCAGAAAAAGCAAACACTGGGATTTATCCTGGTTCAACAACCAACCACTTGTGACCTACGTCCAATCCTCGAGCATCCACTCAAGATTTTCTTCACTATCAATGCAAGCTTTCAACAGGTGCTTGCTACTGTTACAAACCTGAGCACTCCTCAAACCTTGGGATGCCTCACCCTTGTGCTTGAGCCTCAACAGCAAGGATACCTCACCCTTACAAATTTTTTGAGGGATGCCTCACCCTCGTTAAAATAAAAAAGAGAATAGCAAAGGAAGAAACTCTCACAAAGAGTGTGTATTACAACTTGAAACACTAATGAAGCTCTCTCAAAATATCTCAAGAAATTCAAAACAGAGCAAAATAAGAGAAAAAAGTGAAACTCGAATTAAGAGTAATAGAAAGATGTTTTTCACTTTTTGTATGTTGTAAAATATGACCTAGAAACATCTATTTATAGTGTTCTCAAGAAAAAAACCCATTGAGGCAATTTAAGGTCATAATAAAAGCCCAAAAACTGATCATTACGCACTTTTAGCCGTGATGTAATTGATTACAAGAATGATGTAATTGATTACATTATTCTTGAACTCAGTTTTAGGTTTTCTGGACTGATTGTAATCAATTACATGAGTACATGACTCATGTAATCGATTACCAAGTCTCTGGAAGCAATGTAATCGATTATATACCTTATGTAATCAATTACCATGCCTCTGGAAGTAGTGTAATCAATTACAAATCTCATGTAATCGATTACAAAGCTTCTGACTCTTGAGAAATGGTTTCCCGCATGTTTGTAATTAATTATCAGGCCTTTGTAATCGATTACAAGCTCCTAAAGAAGCTGTAAATTGATTACTAAGCCTAAGGATAAGCTTACAAACATCCTTGAACCCATTCCAAAGCCCAATTTAGCTTTGCAAACATTGAGATTTCAAAAAACTTGGTTTGTTAAAGAAATAGGCTTGTGTTTCATAAAACAAGACTTTAGAAAACCAAACAAACCCTTTTTAGAAAGACGTTGAGATAATTAGGAGAGCTTCTCACATTAACATTCTAAGTTCTAAAAACTATGCCAACAAAACAATGGATAATATATGACTAACAAATTAAGGAAGATATCCAAAGAGATGGACAAAAAAAAATATACTAGTCATTAGTACAAATTGTATAGAAATCAAAGATCAGAGTGGGTGAATAAGATAGTTATAAGAAGCAAACACATAGACAAAATAGGATAAAAGAAGAGCATAATAAAAAGTAAACATCATGACTAAGTCACCCCATCATCACTGTGTAGCCTCGTTGTCATTAATATCCTCAATATCAAGATCCTTAGCTGGAAGTGCCGCATCGTCATTACTAGTACCAACACCAGCTGGAGATGAAGGAGGTGGAGTGTGGGAGGTGGTAGCTTGCCCATCCTAATGACTCGGATCACCCTTGAGCATAGTGCATATGTAAGCAATGTCCTAATGTGAATGAATACTGTGCTCCTCAAGGCGATGAAAAGAGGTATGCAATTCACAAAATTGATCGTAAATGTGTGTTCGAAGACTGCGGGTTTCCTGAAGCAAGAGCTACATGAGAGGCTCAACTAGACTAACCTGAGGAGGTTCATCACCAGCATCCTCGTTATCTCCCCAGGGTATGTTCCCAGCAGCCCCGTGATGCAGATAGTACCATGTGTCATCATATTTCTTCAGTTGGAGCTTCTTTAAAGTGTATAGGCTGATGGATTCTGGTCCGTCAGAGCTCTCATCCTTACCCTCTCAGACAGGGGAATATGGAAATGTTCCAAGATCACAGTGACGAGGATGGCATAGGGCAGAGGATGAGGATCCTTTCGAGCGCACAACATATGTTGAATGACATAGAAGGCCTAGTTAATGAGCGATTTGTGTTCATGGCCCATAGAATGAGAACATCATCATGCAGGACCTGTGAATAATTACCTCCTCTGGCAATCAGGGCCCTAGCTAGAATGTAGTGTAGGACTCTGTTTTCCATAGTAAGCCCTATAGCCTTAACCCGCTGATTGGGTGTGTAATCTATTCTCACCATTGAGCTCAAGGTAGACTTATATTTATACTCATCTCCCCATTTATTAGTGCTGGTGAATTTGGTACCATCAGAGCTTAAGCTAGTTAATTAATACCACAAACCAGGATTAATGATAATTTTCTGCTTTATCACTTCAGAGACCAGACAATCATTCTCATATTTTAAATTTGCATAAAATACTCGAACCAGATCAGGGTAAATATTTTTCTTAATGCTAAGAAAAGGAATCAAGTCTAGGAATTCAATCAACCGAAAACACTGTAAAGGTTCGCTAGCATAGAAGTCTGCAATAATGTACCTGGGCTGGATAATTTTCTGCAAATGAAACATGTTGCGAAAGGTTTCTGCTTGTTTGGAGGTCCTGAAGTATGCAAACAGATCAAGTGCAAGAATGACGAGAGGAGGAGCCTGTGAAGACGAAATACTGGCCATTGGGTTGAAATGGGGTGAAATGGATGGAATGAAGGTGAGAGAAATGCTATTCAGGAGTATCTGGGTGAAGAAAATGGTGGAAAAAGGTGAAGGAAAATAAGGTTTGTGGAGATTTGGTTTGTGGGTCGTGGAGGGGGAAGAACACGAATGGTGATGGGGCTTGTTTGGTGAGAAATGGGTGATGGGTTTTGTGGAGAAGGGATTTTCGAGTGATTTGGAGGTTAAATTTGGTGATTTGGTGGAGAAAACGTGAAGAAAATGAATGATTTGGGATTTTGGTGCTGCGGGTGGAGAGAGAAAGGAGAGAAGCTTTTTGGTTATGGCTGCTCGCGCGTTAAGAGACCCTTTAAAATCTCCTTGTAATTGATTATAAGGGGTTTGTAATTGATTACATTTTTGGGAAATTGTGTAATCGATTACAATATGTATGTAATCGATTACGTCCATTTTGTTTCTGCATAATCGGTTACACAATTTCCCAGAAATGTATGTAATCGATTTCAAGACTTCTGATCTTGTATCTCATGCTTTAAACAAGGCACAAAAGCTGATCCAAGACTCTACAAAGTATTTCTCAACCTCTCTCAGCCTGATTTCAAATTATTTTATAACCAAAATTTTCGTTCAAACTCATATCAAACCTTATTCACCCAAAATTAAACTTGTACCAAGGATCAAATCATCATAATTAAATTTCTCCAAACATCAAGAAAAAGAACTTCATCATAGAACAGAGAATATATTGAGCAGGTGGAGGACTTAGTCATGATGGGGTACCTGCAAAACAAACTTAGGGGAGCCTCCGATGCTCAAGTCAGTATTAAATTTAAGAATAAATATAAAGCGATAAAGTTGTGCAAAGACAATTATGTAGCAGAGATTAAAGAAAAGATCGATCTAGAATGCCAAGTTCTCTTCTGATATGAAAGAAAGTATCTTTAGGCAAGGGTTTTGTGAAAATGTCATCAAGTTGATTATGTGTTTCAATAAATTCTAAAACACATTCACCCTTTTTGTACATGATGCCTTATAAAATGATGTCTTATGTTAATGTGTTTAGTTCTAGAGTGCAGAATAGGGTTTTTAGTCAGAATGATAGCGCTAGTATTGTCACATCTGATAGGGATGCGATCAAGCTGAAGGCCAAAGTCTAGAAGTCGTTGCTTAATCCATAGGATTTGAGTACAACAACTTTCGGCTGCAACATATTTAGCCTTAGCAGTAGACATTGTCACACTATTTTGTTTCTTGTTGTGCTAAGAAACTAAAGAGCTTCCAAGCAAATGGCATGTCCCACTAGTGCTTTTCCTATCCAATTTGCATCCAACAAAATCAGAATCAGAATAACTAATAAGACTACAAGTGGCACCTTTGGGGTACCACAAGCCCACTTGTGAAGTGCCAATAAGATATTTCATGATGCGTTTTACTGCACTTAAGTACGACTCTTTAGGATTTGCTTAGTATCTAGTACACATGCAGACAATGAACATAATATCCAGTCTACTAGTAGTGAGATAAAGAAGGGATCCGATCATACCTCTGTTCTTAGTGATTTCTACGAAATTACCTGCGTCATTCTTGTCCAAGTAACAAGAGGTGCTTATAGGTGTGTCCATATGCTTTGAGTTGTCCATTCCAAATTTGTTGAGGAGCTCCTTGCAATACTTGGATTGGCTAATGAAGGTTCCATTTATTGTTTGCTTGATTTGAAGCCCAAGAAAGAAATTGAGCTCTACCATTATGGACATCTCAAATTCACTTTACAGAAGTTTTGCAAACTCTTTACAAAGAGATTCGTCACTAGCACGAAAAATTATATCATCTACATAAATTTGTAAAAGAAGTAAATCATGCTTTTTGTTCTTTATAAAAGGGATGTGTCAACCTTTCCTCTTATAAAACCTTTTTCCGAAAGAAGTTTGCTCAACCTTTCATACTATGCTCTGGGCGCTTGTTTCAAACCATACAACGCCTTTTTCAATTTAAAAACATGGTTGGGCAAATCATAATTTTCAAAACTGGGAGGTTGTTCAACATACACTTCTTCTTGAATAAAGCCATTTAAAAAAGCACGTTTAACATCCATTTGACATAATTTGAAATCCATGATGCATGTATATGCAAGTAACATTCTAATGACCTATAATCTAGCTATAGGTGCATATGTTTCTTTATAGCCTATGCCTTATTCTTGATTATACCCTTTAGCTACAAGCCTTGCTTTATTTCTAGTTATTAAGCCTGCTTCATCAAGCTTATTCCTAAAGACCCATTTGGTGCCAATAATTGGATGATCATTGGGCCTTAGAACCAGTTCCTAAACTTGATTTTTTTTAAATTGGTTTACCTCCTCTTGCATGGCCAAGATCCAATGTTCATTATTAAAGGCCTTATTTATGTCCTTAGGCTCAATTTGTGAAACAAAATCCATGTGGTTATATGCATTTCTAATTGAATTTCGAGTACTTACACCTTTGGATACATCACCTATCACTTGGTCAAGTGGATGGTATCTTGAGGTTCACCATTCCTTGGGAAGGTCCATGGCTTGTGAATTATGTTGAATTAGGGATTCCTCTTGACTTTCTTCTTGCTTCCTTTCTTCTATCTCCTTGTCATCCAAGTGGATTTTTGCCAAAGCTTCTGTAACATCATCAACAACTAAATCCTTTCTCGATCCATTTCGTTCAGTTTTGTCAAGTGTAACATGAATGGATTCTTCAACAGTCATAGTTCTCTTATTATAAATTCTAAAAGCTTTGCTATGATTAGAATAACCAAGAAATATACCTTCATCAGACTTAGCATCAAACTTGCCTAAGTTATCCTTTCCATTATTCAAAACAAAACATTTGCAACCAAAAACATGAAAATGTGAGACATTTGACTTTCTTTCCTTGTATAATTCGTATGAGGTTTTCTTTAAAATTGGCCTTATAAGGGCCCTGTTCATTGCATAACAAGCTGTGCTTACAGCATCCACCCAAAAATACTTAGGAAGGGCATCCTCATTGAGCATAGTTCTCGCCATTTCTTCTAAAGATCGATTTTTCCTTTCTACAACTCCATTTTGTTGTGGAGTTCTAGGGGCAAAAAAATTATGCTCAATGCTATGTTCATCACAAAAGGTTTCAAAAGCATGATTTTCAAATTCACCATCATGGTCATTTCTTATAGAAGAAATGGAAAAACTTTTTTCATTTTGGATAACTTTGGCAAGTCTTTTGAATGCTAGAAATGCATCATTTTAATTTGAAAGAAATAAAGTTCATGTGAACCTAGAAAAATCATCCACAATCACTAAAATATAGTAATTCCCACCAAAGCTCATAGTTCTAGATAGTCTAAAGAGATCCATGTGTAAAAGCTATAAATGTCTAGAAGTTGAAACTATATTTTTCACTTTAAAAGAGACCTTTACTTGTTTTTCTTTTTGACATGCATCACATAATTTATTTTTTATAAAATTGAGCTTGGGTAGTCCAATTACTAGCTCTTTAGAGACCAACTTTTTTAGGTGATCCATGTGAATGTGTGCAATTCTTCTATGCCATAACCATGAATCATCTTCTTTACTTATAAAACATTTCACATCATTTGAGGATATATTGTCAAGACTAATCATATAAATATTATTTACTCTATGACCAACAAATTTTACTTGCTTATCATCTTTTCCTTCAATTACAAAACAATGAGAATAAAAAATAACTCTATTACCTTTATCACATAATTGACTGATACTAAGCAAGTTATGTTTGAGTCCTTCAACTAGCAACACATTATCAATATAGGAAGTGGGAATTTTACCGACTTTGCCGACTCTATGAATCTTCCATTTGTTATTATCTCCATAGGTTATGTGTCCATGTGTCTTGGGAACAAGGAAAGAGAACTTGGATTCATCTTCGGTCATGTGCTTAGAGCAGCCACTATCAAGATACCATTTTGAGCTCTTGGCCTTCAAGCACACCTACAATATAAATTTAGTTTTAAACTTTTGGTACCCAAATTTTCTTGGGTCCTTGTGTGTTAGCTTGTGACATTGTGCCTTTGGGAACTTAAACCATTTTTGTTCCCACTTTAGTGTTAATATTCTTTTTCACATTGCATGTTGATGCACTATGTCCTTTCTTTCCACAATGAAAACATTTAATGAAAGGGCTACTTGAAGTGCTTACAAGAACGAAGAAATTTTTAAAAAAATTTTGTTTATTTTTGGGGTTATATCCTAAACCCGCTTTTTGAAAGAAACACATTTGTTTTCCAAGCAAAACATTTAAATTGTCTCTACCTAAAGTAAATCTTCCAAGAGTGTTTTTTAAATCTTCAATTTCTTTTTCAAGTGTTTGACATGATAAAAAGGAAGTAAATGTTGATGCATGTGAGGAGCATGTTATGTAAGAAGAGTTAGCATCAATTAATCCTAATGTTTCATTCTTAATTTTTAATTCTTCAATTTCTTTATTTAAAATTCTAATTTTATTTTCCAAAGAATAGATTATTTTATTGGATGAAGAAACTAACTTTGTGAGCCTTAGAGATTCATCATGTAATTCTTCGAAAGTGTCTTGCAGTTCATTATAAGAAGGAGATAAATCAAGGTTAGAAGTTACCTCTATATTGCTTTCATCGTCTTCTTCTCCTCTAGCCATGAGATATAGGTTAGCTTCTTCATTATCCGAGCTATCCGTAGAATCTATCGTTATCGTCCCATGCTATGTAGGCTCTCCTTCCTTTCTTCTCCTTAGAAGGTCTCTTTTCAAATTTCTCCACCTTCTTTTGATACATAGGATATTTCATCTTCATGTGTCCCGATTTTTCGCATTCGTAGCATGTGAGTGTGGATAAGGTGCCTTCTCCTTTGTGATGAGTCTTCTTTGTTAGAAAAGGTTATCTTCTTTGATTTCCTTTCTTTCTGAGAAAATTTTCAAATTTCTTTACCAGGAGACTAAGGTTTTCTTCATTCAACTCAAAGTTCTCCGTGTCATCTCCTTCATCTTCATTATCATCGTCAATGGTTGAGGAGGTGGCTTTAAGTGCAATCCACTTCTTTTTCTTATCACGTTCCTCACTTTGGTCAAGCCTGTTGAGTTCCAATTCGTGCTTTTGAAGTTTCCCAAAGAGAGTGGCAAGAGTCATGTTTGCCAAGTTTCTTGATTCTGAAATAGCTGTGACCTTGGGCTACCAAATCCTGCTCAAACATCTTAAAACTTTATTAGTAAGATCCTCGTTAGAAAAAGTATTACCGAATGATGCAAGATGATTTACAATGTGGGTGAAACGCTTTTGCATTTCTTGGATACTTTCTCCTTGATTCATTCTAAATAGTTCATATTCATGGGTTAGAGAATTGATTCTTGACCTCTTAACTTCACTAATACCCTCATGGGTGACTTGCAAAGTATCCCACCTTTCTTTTGCAGTTTTATAGTTTGAAATTCTGAAAAATTCATTATATCCCAAAGTAGTGGTTGATGTTGAAAATCGGCAAGTGCACCGAATCGCAAAAAGTAATAAAGTAGTGAAAAGAGAATCGTCCCACGAGGATTATATTGCCAATTACCAAATTCGTTAAATTAACACTATTTAAGCCAATCAAAATATGGAAGTTGAAAAAAAAGTGAAAATAAAGATAATTAAAAGAAAGTAAATAAAACTAAACAAAGTAAAATCAATCAATTTAACAAGAGATGAAATCAAGAATAAGAAAATGTTAGGGTTCGACTTCACTTGAACTCTTTCAAATGTACTTCTAAAAATTGGTTTAAAACATGTTCTATTTCAATGATTCATGGTCAATTCCCAACATTAATTAATATCCAATCCCTTGGTATACTAATCCTCTTACGCTGATTGAAATTAACTAATCCCTTAGTCTAACTCCAATTAGAAAGGCATTATCAAGAACGAGAGGAATTATAAGAAAGACCACATAACCCACAACGTCTATCCCTAGCGATTGCAGAAATTATGGTGTTTATCACAAGTTCTAGGTTCATGCAAATTTTCCCAAATCATACATAAACCCAATTTATCATTCCCAAATTGATCGAGGTTTAGAAAAGCATTAAGAACGAGAGATAAACACGTAAATCATGAGATAAAAACATGCATTAAACCCATAAAAGAAATTACATCATCAAAGTATCAAGATCCATCGTCCCCTAACGAGGGGAAGTTAGTTACACATAGGAAAAGAACAAAACAAAGAATAGAAGATGACAAACTCCATTGATAATTAGTGGCAAGATTGAAGAGAATCCCTAATCTTCAAGTCTTGATGCGCCCACACGAAATTAGGATTTGAGTTGTCTTGACGGCTGCTGCAGAGTATCTTGAAATTTGGCGTAACTTTCTATTTATAAGAAATTCACGCTTTGCATTGCGTTCGGCCTTCAGCGCTAACTCTCCAAAAGCGCTTGGCCCACTAAAGTTACGGTGCAGCATACGCAATCAGCGCTCAAGCGCTCCTTGTTCAACGCTCAGGCGCTGGCCCATTAAAACAAGATTCCTCCAGCGCATGTTGCGCGCTCAAGCGGTGAGGGCTTCTGAATTATTTTCTGCTTCTTTAAATGGCCAGTCTTCTCCATGTGTAATTATCTACAAAATTACATAAAAACACACAATTAAAACATAAATTAAAATAACTAAAAAAATAAAAGAAACTTGAGAATAAACTCAATCAAAAAGATTAAAAGAGAATGAAAACCCAAGATTTTGAATCGTAAAAATATGAATTTTTGCAGGTTCATCACTCCCCCAAACTTAAGCTTTTGCTTGTCCTCAAGTAAAAGAAAATCAAAATAAAAACAAAACTAAAACTCAAAGCAGACTCAAAAAGGCAATACCGGTATTAAAGATCATTCATATCCTCAAAAACTAATTCAAAATCTAATTCCAAAGTATCACACATGAACAATCCAATTATCACATCGTCTCTCACATGCAACTTTTATGCACAAATGACTTCCCAAAAACATGAATGAAAGACTCAATCTCCTTATAGAGTACAAGCCCAAATGAGTTTATAAAACAAAGAAATGCACATCAAACCCACATCCATAAGGTTGTTTTTCATCTCTCTCTCCACTAATGTAAACAACTCTCAACCAAGGATCAAAAGGGACTTTATAAGCTTGTAATGTAAAGCCAAGGGTATGGATTAAGAAAGAAGCGGTAGGAAAATGAAAACAAAAGTTGAGATACAAAATCATGCAAATTTCAAAATTCAAGCCTCAAAATATAAGACAAGTGCAAAACGGAGCAAAAGAATCAACACAACATTCACTTTATTTTTTTTTTCTTTCTTTTCTTTTTCTTTTTCAACAATCTCCACCCCCAAACTTATTTCTTTGCAATACTTTGGGTGAACTTTCTTTCTTTTTCTTCTTCTTTTTTTTTTTTTTGAAATTTTTCAGCTCCACAAAACTTCATGCACAAAAATAACAAAGACTTGAATAATAAAATAATACAAAATATGCACTCAACAAAGGTTATGTAAGAGAATTTTTTTTTTTTTTTTTGGGTATGGGAAAAAGGAAAATGTGAGTAAAGAAAAGAAACAGAGGCCAAACAATAACAAAGCTGCAAAAGGGACCTAAGGATAAACTGTGTATACAGGTTAGCTTGAAAGGCTCAAACGGTCCAAAGAAGGCCCTTATCATTTCCTTAATCATGCACTGCCTAGGATTTCGCCTTAAGAGAGAATCAAACAACTTATAGATGCAAATCATCCACACACATGCAATCCCATAAACTTTCTCTAAGCTTGACATGCAATTAAAATCCAAATTCTATCAATCATAAAAATGGAAAGAACATCCATATACAATTGAAACAATAGAGATAAAAGCAACTCATAAATTCTCATGTGCTATCCTAAGAAATCAAATCAATCCATAATTCAAATTATCATTGGATATTCAATTCAACACACCGGCATGCATAAAATGACTCAAAACACAATAGGGATGATGGAAATAAAATAAAATAAAATAAATAAATAAATACAAAAATTAAAAGCTAAAGGAAAGAACAAAAATCTTTTTGATGGCCGATAGCTATATACATCCCCTTACAAAGGCTCCGAACTCAGGGAGGCACCTAAGCCGACTCAACATTAGCAAACTTCAAAACAGAAAAATGTTAGTCAATGAAATAAGAAAATAACAAAATAAAAACAAAAACAAAAATAAAAATAAAAGAGAAAAGGAGAGAAAATTCGGGTTGCCTCCCAAAAAGCGCTTGTTTAACGTCATTAGCTCGACGTTGCCTTTATAACTAGTCATGGTGGCTTGAAGCAAGAGAAGTAGGATGACATTTTTCTCTTATCGCTCTTTGCCTCCACACACATGTCCTTTGCCTCTGGAATCAATCTTCAATAAATCGGTGGAAGTGGAGGATCTTTTTCAATTGCGGACTTTGAGAAAGAGGAGGTCCTTTCTCCTTTTCGTCAACCATCTTGGGAGTAGAAAAATCAACGCATTGATGATGATGAAGGACTCTTATTAGCTAAATCTTGTAGAGGCTTGTCTTGAATGCATTTGACGGGGGGCATAGAGATCGATGTCGGTCAGCATTTATCAAAAACATTAATAGTCACCGATCACCATCTACCCTCAAAATAAGCTCTCCTCTAGGTACATCAATCAATGCTCTGAAGTAGCCAAGAATGGTCTTCCAAGAATCGAGAGGAATATCAAGATCCTCATCCATATCCAAAATCACAAAATCACTGGGAAAATAAACTTGTCAACCTTCACTAGCAAATCTTCCACTATACCATATGGATGTTTAATTGACCGATCACTAGTTGAAGAGACATTGTAGTTGGCTTCACTTTATCAATCCCAAGCTTGCGGAGAATTGACAATGGCATTAAATTGATGCTAGCTCCTAAATCACAAAGAGCTTTCTCAATAGTCGGTTGCCAATGGTGCAAGAAATAGAGAAACTACCTGGATCTTTCAATTTAGGTGGCGCTTTCCTCTGAATTATAGCACCGCACTCCTCGAGAAAGTGCCACGCTTTCATCTTCTTTCAACTTCCTTTTCTTCAAGAGCAAATCTTTCATGAACCTTGCATAAGAGGGCATCTCTCAAGTGCCTCAAAGAAAAGGAATGTTTATCTGCAGGACTTCTTAAAGACTTCTAAGAACTTGGAGAATTGCTTTTCTTGAATCTCCTTCTTGAATCTTTGAGGATAAGGAAGTTTAGCATACAATGAAGGATCAACTATTTTCTTCTCACATTCCTTCTTCTTTCTCTCGCCACTTTGGTCGCTCCTCTTTAGCTTCTTTATTACAAAGAGTCTTGAGATGGGACATCTGCAACAAGAACATCAATTTCCTTAACTAGTCCATCCAAAGTCTTGCCGCTTCTCGGTGTAATTGCATGACATTGCTCCTTTGGATTGACAACAAGTATCACTCGGAAGGTGCCTGGAGGTCTCTCTTGAAGTCATTTTTTGCTATTTGCCCCACTTGATTCTCTAAACTTCTAATTGCCGCCTCATGATTCTTAAAATTGGCCCTCGACTCTTCCATAAAATTTGAAGTCTGTTGCATAAAAGCAGAGGTCTGCAAAGAAAGTTTCTCCACTGTAATCTCAAGAGGAGACTTCATTACGGTTGAGGATTCAATGGCACTATTTGATTGCTCCAAGAAAAATTGGGATGAATCCTCCACCCTGGATTATATGTATTTGAAAATGGAACACCCTGAGGTCTGGAAGGATTACCCATATAATTTACCTGCTCTTGAGAACTAAAACCAGAATTGCTTACTTCACATCCACCATTAGCATGATTACCTCCACAGAAGTCACAAATTAACCTTTGATGGTTCACAGAATTTACCTGCATGCTCTCCACTTGCTTAGTTAGGTTGGCCAACTGTTGAGAAATACTTTTGTTTTGAGCAAGTAAGGCATCGAAAGTACCAAGTTCCATCACTCCTTGTCTGACTACTGCTCTCCCACTAGGCAACTGATATTCATTAGTGGCCATAACCTCAAATAATTCCTAAGCCTCTTCAGGAGTCTTAGTGTTTAAAGACCCACCTGCAGACGCATCCACCATAAGTCTTGTGGAATGATTTAACCCATTATAAAATATCTGCACCTGCTGCCAAACCTCAAATGCATGGTGAGGACATCTCTTTAATAGCTCCTTGAATCTCTCCCATGCTTCATAGAGAGATTCTCCCGATTCTCGAGTAAAGCAAGCAATCTCACTCCTTATCTTCACAAACATTGATGGAGGAAAGTATCGAGTCAAAAATTTGTTAACCAAATCCTCCCAAGTAGAGATGCTCCCTTGTGGTCAAGGGCTTGTAGCCGCTCTTTGCTTTATCTCTCGAGCGAAAATGGGAACAGTCGTAATCTAATGGCATCATCGTAACGCCATTATACTTAAAAGTATCACGAGCCGCAAGAAATTCACAATATGCAAGTTTGGATCTTCTCGCATGGCCTCCCCAAATGATCTGTTGCACTAGTGTAGAAGTCTTGGTTTAATCTCAAAATTATTAGCTCGAATAGCAGGGACGCACAATCTTGGTAGAAATATTCTCAAATAGATGCAGGGGGGTAGCATAGTCACCAATGTACGCCTTTGCTCTAGCTTACAACAATTTCTGCCATCTTTTGCTCAACTTCTTCAAGTCTCTTCCTCTCTAGTCATTTCCTGTTTCGCTCTAGCGCTTCTCTCTATCTCTGGATCAAAAAGTAATTCTTCCGATTCCAAAGAACCTTGCATAAACACAAACAAGCAAACCAGAGTGAAGCAAAGAAAGAAAATAAAAATAAAAATAAAAATTAAATTAAATTAAATTAAATGACTAATAAAAAAATAAAGAAACAAATTAAAAATAAAATTAAATGAAAAAAATGAAATTAAATAAAAAAAATAATTATCTATAAATAAAAGAAAATTAAAAAAATAAATTAAAATTAAAAAGAAACAATTAAAAATAAAATTAAACAATTAAAAAAAATACTTAAATTAGTGCTCTTTTAACTACTAATTGATATTAGCAATTAATAATCCCGCAAGAACGGCGCCAAAAACTTGATGTTGAAAATCTAAGCAAGTGCACCGAATCGCAAAAAGTAATAAAGTAGTGAAAAGAGAATCGTCCCACGAGGATTATATTGCCAATTACCAAATTCGTTAAATTAACACTATTTAAGCCAATCAAAATATGGAAGTTGAAAAAAAGTGAAAATAAAGATAATTAAAAGAAAGTAAATAAAACTAAACAAAGTAAAATCAATCAATTTAACAAGAGATGAAATCAAGAATAAGAAAATGTTAGGGTTCGGACTTCACTTGAACTCTTTCAAATGTACTTCTAAAAATTGGTTTAAAACATGTTCTATTTCAATGATTCATGGTCAATTCCCAACATTAATTAATATCCAATCCCTTGGTATACTAATCCTCTTACGCTGATTGAAATTAACTAATCCCTTAGTCTAACTCCAATTAGAAAGGCATTATCAAGAACAGAGGAATTATAAGAAAGACCACATAACCCACAACGCTATCCCTAGCGATTGCAGAAATTATGGTGTTTATCACAAGTTCTAGGTTCATGCAAATTTTCCCAAATCATACATAAACCCAATTTATCATTCCCAAATTGATCAGGTTTAGAAAAGCATTAAGAACAGAGATAAACACGTAAATCATGAGATAAAAACATGCATTAAACCCATAAAAGAAATTACATCATCAAAGTATCAAGATCCATCGTCCCCTAACGAGGGGAAGTTAGTTACACATAGGAAAAGAACAAAACAAAGAATAGAAGATGACAAACTCCATTGATAATTAGTGGCAAGATTGAAGAGAATCCCTAATCTTCAAGTCTTGATGCGCCCACACGAAATTAGGATTTGAGTTGTCTTGACGGGCCGCCGCAGTATCTTGAAATTTGGCGTAACTTTCTATTTATAAGAAATTCACGCTCATTAGCTTCGGCTCAGCTGCGCTAACTCTCCAACCTAAAGTTACGGTGCAGATACGCAATCAGCGCTCAAGCGCTCCTTGTTCAACGCTCAGCGCCGGCCCATTAAAACAAGATTCCTCCAAATAAGTTGCGCGCTCAAGCGATGAGGGCTTCTCGAATTATTTTCTCGCTTCTTTAAATGGCCAGTTTCTCCATGTGTAATTATCTACAAAATTACATAAAAACACACAATTAAAACATAAATTAAAATAACTAAAAAAATAAAAGAAACTTGAGAATAAACTCAATCAAAAAGATTAAAAGAGAATGAAAACCCAAGATTTTGAATCGTAAAAATATGAATTTTTGCAGGTTCATCAGTGGTAATGATGTTTTTGGCTTTTAAAGTATATTGAACCTTTTTCTTGTCCTCATCAATCTAATCACTTCTTGGTGTCTCAGTCTTTACACCATTAACCTCACTTGTGGGGCACAAAAGCACCATTTTCAACAGCATCCCACACATATAGATCAATAGCTTCAATAAAAATTTTCATTATTTCCTTCCAATAGGAATAACCATTCCCATTGAAAAAAAGTGGTCAATTTATGGAAGATCCTTCTAAAAAAACATTTGAAGAATCTATGTTCTCTTGAAACTGCTAAGCTCTTTACACAATAGTCTAACTCTGATACCACTTGTTGCCCAAGTGGCTTCTATACTCAAGAGGGGGGGTGAATTGAGTAATTAAAATAATTTTGAAAAACTTTTCACAAACACTTTAAAGATATTTTCCATTGAAGCTGTTTATAAAGTGAAAAGATTGAACAAGGAAGATAGAAAAAGTTCTCATAAATCTAATAAGCCAAAAGATGATTTAATCGAATATTTATGAAGTTAAAGCGCAAGTATAGAGAGAAGAGTTTAGAAAAAGCAAACATTGGGATTTATCCTGGTTCAACCACCAACCACTTGTAACCTACTTCCAGTCCTCGAGCTTCCACTCAAGATTTTCTTCACTATCAATGCAAGCTTTCAACAGGTGCTTGCTACCGTTACAAACCTGAGCACTCCTCACACCTTGGAATACCTCACCCTTGTGCTTGAGCCTCGACAGCAAGGATACCTCACCCTTACAAATTTTTTGAGGGATGCCTCACCCTCGTTAAAATAAAAAAGAGAACAGCAAAAGAAGAAACTCTCACAAAAAGTGTGTATTACAACTTGAAGCACTAATGAAGCTCTCTCAAAATATCTCAAGAAATTCAAAACAGAGCAAAATAAGAGAAAGAAGTGAAACTCGGATTACGAGTAATTGAAAGATGTTTTTCACTTTTTGTATGTTGTAAAATATGACCTAGAAACATCTATTTATAGTGTTCTCAAGAAAAAGACCCATTGGGGCAATTTAAGGTCACAATAAAAGCCCAAAAACTGACCATTGCGCACTTTTAGCCGCAATGTAATCGATTACAAGAATGATATAATCGATTACATTATTCTTGAACTCAGTTCTGGGTTTTTTGGGCTGATTGTAATTGATTACATGACTCATGCAATTGATTACCAACTCTCTAGAAGCAATGTAATCGATTACATACCTCATATAATCGATTACCAAGCCTTTGGAAGCAGTGTAATCAATTGCAAACCTCATGTAATCGATTACAAAGCTTTTGCCTCTTGAGAAATGGTTTCTCGCATGTTTGTAATCGATTACCAGGCCTTTGTAATTGATTACAAGCTCCCAAAGAAATTATAAATTGATTACTAAGCCTAAGGATAAGCTTACAAACATCCTTGAACCCATTCCTAAGCCCAATTTAGCTTTGCAAACATTGAGATTTCAAAAAACTTGGTTTGTTAAAGAAGTAGGCTTGTGTTTCATAAAACAAGACTTTAGAAAACCAAACAAACCTTTTTTAGAAAGACGTTAAGATAATTAGGAGAGCTTCTCACATTAACATTCTAAGTTCTAAAAACTATGCCAACTTTGTTGCCTCTAGACTTAGTCTTTGACTTGGCTTTGTTATCATCAAAATCGCACTATCTTCATGACATAAGCATTCATAGGCCTTTTTCTCCAAGCATAATAGCTCGATGAGGGCTAAGTAACTGCTCTATGTGGCTTGGTCAACACGTCTCTGAGTAACAGAAGCATTTCCATCCCAGCGTATGCAAAAGGATCCTACTCTTATCGAGAAGGGCCTTATACTGTAATTCCTTTGAGGTGTGGAGGGGTTTCACTTCCCTTCCTCCTCTGCTCCCTTGATTGTCACAATGCCTTAGGTGCGCAGAGATGTTTAGGAAGCATAGGGTTATGAAGTCTTCTCCTCATGTTGATTAAGAGGGAAGAGACAAGCGCACTCATCTTGAAGAACTATTGAGGTAGTCGTGGTCAGTGCTTGATCATCATCATTATCTAACCAGGCTACCTCCTTGGCTTCTTTAAGGTCAATGCTCTTGTTTGAGAGCATCTTATCGGTCTTTCTTGTAAAATTGATGATGTTTGGAATGTGAATAATAAATTTGCACTTTTGAATACTCTACTTTCGATTGTCTTGATGACGAACACTCATTTTGCCAACCGAGATGAGTCTAAAGCTTGACCTCGGTGGTTGGGTTTGTTTATTTTAACGAACACTCGTGTGCCCAACCGAGATGAGTCTAAATCTCGATCTCGGGGGTTGGGTTCATTTAAGAATATTTTTCTACGCTAAACCTTTTAGGTTTATGGGCTAATTTGAAATAGTAAAGGTGATGCGGTATCCTCATGGTGTGGGGTCCACTATCCTAAGCTATGGTCAATTACGCTTAACCATTGTAAACTTAGTTAGTTTATGGGTTAAGCTGAGGCCATTAGGGTATAGGTGAAGACCCTTGAATACACTCCTTGAACTCAATTGATGGTCAAGTAGATCCCCCTTTCTGGAAGTCAAGTGAAAATATACTTAAGCACTGTAAACCTGATTAGTTTATGGGTTAAGGTCGGGCTCAAATTAGTACAAGTGAAACCCTTGAGTTTGTTGCTTGACCCCAGAGGGTGTTCAAGTGGATTCCCTAGTTTTGCCACTATGTGTGGATATTAGAATAGATGTTCCTTTTAGGACCTTGTATTCCTTGGACCTCGCCAAGGCGTGGACTCGAAGTACTTGTGGTCGAGGTACTAGCTTAGATAATGTCAAGTCAAAGTACTCGAGCACTCAAAGTCAAAGTCAAAGTACTAGCTTTTAGATAAGATAACAGTTAGAAAAAATTAATTTATTTATATCTAAGAATGATTATTATACAGCAGAAGTAACAATTACAAAGTATTGTATAATTGTTCAGGTTACTTCAGTGTGATCATGATTATCCTCTTGGTGTAACACCCCAACTTTTGGGATAATTACAATATAGTCCTAAAAGGTACTATTTTGTGAATTCTGTGAGCAGTAAATTAAATTTGACTGTTTCATGAGTGTACTTGATTGTTGTATGTGATTTGCTTTGACCTAGGGAAATAATAATTTTTTGGCCGAAAAAATCTTATTTTAATTAATTGGAGCTGGGGGATCTTACTAAACCCAATTCTATTGATATATATATTAATCTCGTAATTTTTCAGATTTAACTGTGCGATAAAATAATTTTATATTATTATAATATTATTTTATATTACAGTACCTACTGTCTCAAAAACAGTAAAAATATGCTTCGATTTGACCACAGATCTTTAAAAGTACTGTGGGACCCGCGTTTAGGAAAAGCAGTCAACTATGCTGACTGGACAAATTCTAGCCAATGAGAGCAAGTCAACGAAAGTGGCTTGACTTTCTAAACCAATAAAAACGAGTCAATGAAGGGAGCATAGACTTTCATTTGGACCGTTGGATGGAGACTTAGTTAGGAAGCCTTAAACCTTAGCCGTTGATCTAATCAATAGTGAGATTAGAATGCTAGTTTTATGACTAATTGATATCTACCTTAGATCTAATCTATGGTTAGGAATTAAAGATAAAATCAATGGTTAGAATTAAGTCAAAAATAGTAGGCTTGAATTTGGTTAGTAGTTAATTAAGCTTAATTTGACTAATCTAATTACTTAATTAGCTAACTAAGTGAACTAGCTTAGTTATTAATTAATTATAATCTAAATACTAATTAGATATCCTAATATTGATTAAAGGTTATAATATATACTAATATATATTAAACTAATTAGTTATATGATTAGAATGTTAATTAAGATTGGTTAGGATATTTAACCTAACTAATTACCTAATTAGTTAGCATGTAATTAGGTGTAAATTGGAAATAATTAAGTCTCTAATTTCCTAAAGGGGTACACGGTTTTGGGCAGCAGCTTGGGAGGCTTAGATGGCTTGATTCTACAAGGTTCATGAACCATCCAATGACATAAGTCATGTGCTTAACTAATGTGAACACTCTAGGATATTTACCATGCAAATTCAATCACTCAACGTCACCTAAAACCACTCACACGACAGCAGCCCTATCATTTACACTCTTCACTTTTATTTCACACTTATCCTAGTTAATCTATCCATTTTCTCTCCAAAAACTACCAAGAACCCAAGCTACTTTTCTTCTATTTTCTTTCTCTCCCTATTCGGTCAAGCTCACTACCCACACCACCAAACCTCTATAATTTTATCTCATCATATTTCCTAAACCCAAATCCTATTCTAAACATCTTTCATTCACAAAGGTTTTCCAAAATCCTACTCTATCTTGTCCAAAATCCAACCTTTTGCTTACTTTCTTAAGGGTAAGTCTTGATTCTATGGTTCAAAATTGGATTTCTAATTTTTCTAACCATGATTGTTCCATGGTTTTTCAATATTAAACCATGTATGTGTTTTTACTAATTGTTTAAGAATTTTAGGGATTTGTTTAGGAGATTGTACGAATTTGAAGGAAAGGAGAAAAACTAACCGATTAATTGTCTTCAAGAGGTAAAAGGGAGATTTAATCTCATCAACCCTAAGTGGTGATGGGAAAATGGATTTGATTGTGTATGAAGAATCCATAAGGATTCGATTTGTGTGATTGTGTATGGCTTTTATTATTTTTGTGATTGTTTAACAGCTTTCCTATTTGTGATTTATTTTCCTATGCATGATTATAGTCTTTATTATTTTTGCAATGCATGTTTATGGTTTTAAATATATTGTATGTGTATTATATGTGATTATATATTGCATGTGTTGATAATTGTATAAATTATTAAAGTAGGATGTGAATAACATGTAACGATTTGCATGAGTGTTCCAAAGAACACAGAATGAGGCTCATGGCCTTACATCAAACAGAGAACCAAAATGTTCTCAGTAATTTTCTAAATCACTGATTTAAGGACTCTAAGTAAAATAATCAAGTTAAGGATGATTTAAGTTAATTATGGCCAACATGCCATTTAGAGTATAATTGAATGCCATTTATTTTCGATTTTGGCCAACATGCCATTTTATTTTCTAAGATAAGTTAGATAATGGATTTAGTAAACAAATCGATTCCAATGAATCATTGCGAAAATAAAAGGAATAAATTTAGTTCTAGAATTTTAACTTAGCAGAAATTAGTTTAAGAAAGAATTAAATCAGACGCTTGAAAAATACTAACGTAGAGCTCATTTTACAAATTTTGAAGCGCGTTAGCGAGTTTCAAAACGTAATTATGGGGTAAAAAACAATAAAATGAACTATATTTAGTGGAAAACGTCAAAAATACCTTATACTGATTTTATAGGTAAAATGCTGCCGAAATTTACTAAAATTAGACGCATAAAATGAAAAGATTCCATACTATATTTAGAACACAAGAAAAATACTCTACGTATTTTAAATGTACTATATATAGTTTTGCACATTCTTAAAATAATAATTTTAAGCTATTCGGTTAAGAAAATGAATTAAAAATCTTACACGATTGAGAAAATGATTTAAAATCATTTTGCGATGTTTAAAATCTTCAAAATATATTTATGCGATTTAAAAATATTTGTGAAAACGATGAGATTGTGAAAATGCGATAAAATTCCTACGCGATTGAACAATACTGTGAGTTTTGCTGTCGAGCCAAAGTGGTGGACCCGGACATGTTATGGTGTAGTACTGTCAAGTGGGACATACTATACTTTGGTATTTTGTGACTAAGGGCATTTTTGTAATTTTTTGTAATTGTGGAAAAATTTGGATAATAAAGGTATTTTTGTGATTTTAGATCATGTTTAGAGTGTTGTGTCAATTTAGTTGATAATTGGCGATTAATTGACGAGGCGAATTACACCATGTTTTGGTGTGATAGGCGTAGTGTGGTTTATTTATAAACTTGGAGGCATTAGTGTGCGGAGAATTTCACATGCGGACAGTGGGTTGCTCCTCTGGGTCGTGGTAACGGGCAACACACTAATGATCTTGATAAGCACTATTCTTAATCGGGATCTTGAGGGGACTACAAAGTACTATGCCTGTGGTACACGATGTTTGGACTGTGTACTACTACACGATGTTTGGACAGTGGGCTATTAACACAATGTTCGACGGTGCAATAGTTTGGTTGGGCAGCCATAAAATATTATTAGTTTCTATTCGGATTATTCTCTCAGATATCCGTGTTTAGCTCCATGGAGTAGGAACGAGTCAGTGTGTGTTCATGCATTATCTGCATTTTACTGCTTACTATAATCTGTGATAAAATGTATGATTTATTGCTTTAATATATTATGCATGATATACTGATATGTGTTACTTTAATATGCCTGGCTTTGATATATTATGCATGATATATTGGTATGTACTGTTGTGATAATTGTTTTGTACTGTCATTTTCTTTATTGCCATACGGGTAGTGATGTAGATTGTCTCACCTCTCTATATGTCTTCTCGATATCATTATATTATTTTCGCAAAGAGTTTGAGGAAGTAGAGGATCAGCCTCTCGAGATAGAGTATCCGGATGAACGACAACTGGGCAAGCAATACGAGGAGGACGAGCCGGTAGATCACACTGATCATCAAGACTGATCTTGAGATCATGGCATTGCCAGGATTCTTCGGGTTTGTGAGACTGGAGTTTCACGGAGGTTCTGAGGCCTGGCGTATGCGTGTGGATAGAGGGACAGTTGTTTATGTGGGACGTTTGACTGTGTCCTTATGTAGAGAGTATGACGGAGATGTCATATTGACTACTATGTTGTATTTACATTTGGAGTTGCCACTGACTTTTAGGCGTTACTAGCAGGGAATATTCCATGTGCCTAGTGAGCTCTGTAGCGAGTCAACAGCCCAGACTCGTGTTCGTAGTGCTGTGAGATCTCCAAGATGTGAACTTTTCGATGGTCTTTCTAGAGGTTCTGGAGGATGATCCATCGGAGGGTTAGATATCTATCGAGATGCACTTGGGCAATACTATGTTTTAGTTTTCTGTCAACTCTTTACTGCTTTGTTAAATATTTGTAGTTGTAAATTATGTGTGTACTAAAGAATAATCATATGTATATTATGGTGAGTTTATGTTTGTTATATTTCGTGTTTCATGTTATTTTATTTAATGCCATAAGTATAAAAGGAAAAAAAATTACCATAAATATTATTTAAGTATCAAATGTTTTACAACTTGGGTAAGAGTTTTATTATATTTTATTTTATTGTATTCATAAATGTGACATCCCCACAAGGGTGTTACATTAGTTGGTATCAGAGCCCAAGTTAGAGTCTTTTGGGGTTGTGGATAGGTCTGTTTTTGCTTGTATTGTGTGAATCTCTGTGATTTGTTTCCGAAATGTTACATCTGACATTGTTTTGTCTTGTTGAAGAAAGAAGATGTCTGGAGGAAGAAGAAGGCGTGCAAACGTGGCACATGATGTAGACCCAATGATTACTGTTGCTGAGGCTATGCAGCGAATGGCAGAAGTGATTACACAGCAAAATCAGGAAGTCAGCCTCAACGTCCAACTGTTGGGGGAAGTTCTAGCGGAAACCGAGCTGGTCAGAATGTGGTATTTACGCCGACATGCTTTAAGTGTGGCAAGAGTGGCTATATCTCTACAGATTGCTCGATCAAAGGAACGATCTGTTTCAACTGCAGAAAACCTGGACATGTTTCTAGGGATTGCACTTAGCCGGAGAGGAAGCCTGCGATGAGAAATGTCTGTGCTACTCAGCCAAGATCAGGAGGGCGAGTGTATACGATGACTGGAACCGAAGCTTCTCAATCTGAAGATCTTATTCAAGGAGAAGGTGTCATTGAAGGTAATCACCTGACTTTGCTATATGATTCGGGTGCAACATACTCATTTATTGCATATGATTGTGTGGAACGTTTGAAACTGCCTGTGTCTTCTCTGAGTTTTCAATTGATTGTTTCTACACCGACTGCCAAGCCTGTTGTTACATCTAAGATATGTATGAACTGTCCTATTGTTATAAAGGATCGTAAGTTTTTGGTCAACTTAATTTGTTTACCTCTTGTTGAGATAGACATAATATTAGGAATGGACTGGTTATCTTCTAACCATATCCTTATAAACTGTGCGAGCAAAACCATAGTTTTTCCTAAGGAAGAAAGTTCTGGATTCTTGACTGCTGTTAAGGTCAAGTCATTGTTGAGGGATGGAGCTCAAGGGTTTATGTTGCTGTCTTCTTTGGAAGTCAAGTGTGAGAAGGATGTGAGCACTATTCCTATCGTCAATGAGTTTCCAGAGATTTTTCCTGATGATGTACTCGGTTTACCACCGGTAAGGGAGATCGAATTCTCTATCGACTTAGTACCAGGAGCAGGTCCTATTTTGATTGCACCATACCGAATGCCGCCCATAGAGTTGGCAGAGTTGAAGAAGCAATTGGAGGAATTATTGGAAAAGCAGTTTGTGTGACCTAGTGTTTCACCATGGGGAGCACCAGTGCTACTAGTCAAGAAGAAAGATGAAACTTTGCAACTTTGTGTCGATTATCGTCAGCTGAATAAGGTTACTATAAAGAATAAGTATCCACTACCGAGGATTAATGATCTGATGGATCAATTGAAGGGAGCCGCTGTATTCTCTAAGATAAATCTACGATCAGGTTATCATCAGATTCGTGTCAAGGTTGACGATATACCTAAAACAGCTTTCTGAACTCGTTATGGACATTATGAGTATCAAGTGATGCCGTTCGGAGTGACGAATGCTCTTGTAATATTCATGGACTATATGAATAGGATTTTTCGTCCGTACTTAGACAGATTTGTTGTTGTCTTTATCGATGACATTTTGATCTATTCTCAAAGTCAAGAACAGCATGCTGAACATCTCAGTATAGTTCTCTAGATTTTGAAGGAGAAGAAGCTGTATGCGAAATTGGCAAAGTGCGAGTTTTGGTTAGAAGAAGTTCAATTTCTTGGTCACGTAATTTCCAAGGAAGGTATTGCGGTAGACCCAGCAAAGGTGGAGACTATTTTACAGTGGGAAAGGCCTAAGACTGTGACTGAGGTTCGAAGTTTTGTTAGATTAGCCGAATATTACCGAAGGTTTATTGAAGGTTTTTCCAAGATAGCTGGACCACTTACACAACTTACGAGGAAGAGCCAAGCTTTTGATTGGACAGAGGAACGTGAAGCGAGTTTCCAAGAACTGAAGAAGAGATTAACGACTGCACCAGTGTTAATTTTGCTGGATCCTAACAAATCTTTTGAGGTGTATTGTGATGCATCTTACCAAGGGTTAGGATGTGTGTTGATGCAGAACCGGAATGTAGTAGCTTATGCTTCAAGACAGTTGAAGGTTCATGAGAGGAACTACCCAACGCACGATTTGGAGCTAGCTGCAGTAGTTTTTGCACTGAAGGTGTGGAGACATTTTCTTTATGGAGCTATGTTCAATGTCTTTAGTGATCACAAGAGCTTAAAATACTTGTTTGATCAAAAAGAATTGAATATGAGACAGAGGCGATGGTTGGAATTTTTGAAGAATTATTATTTTCAGCTTCAATACCATCCAGGAAAAGCGAATGTGGTGGCAGATGCTTTGAGCAGAAAGATGGTTAGTGTTTCTACTATGATGATTAAGGAGGAAGAGTTGATGAATCAATTCAGAGATCTATGGTTATCAATAGAGTTGGTACCCGGAAAAATTCGTCTAAGTAGAGTTGTGGTTTTAAATGACTTGCTAGAAGTAATCCGAGAGAAACAAGATGAAGATGCATTTTTACAGAATGAAAAGAAGTTGTTGAAGCAAGGTCATAAAGCGACAGTGGAGGAAGGATTTGATGGAATCTTGAGGTTTGAAGGAAGAGTTTGTATATCTGATGATCTCGAACTTAAGAAAGCGATTTTGGATGAAGCTCATACTAGTAATTTGAGTATGCATCCGGGGATGACGAAGATGTATCAAGACTTGAAACGACTGTTTTGGTGGCCAAGAATGAAGAGAGATGTAGCTGAACGTGTGACGTCTTGTCTTGTCTGTCAGAAGGTAAAAGTGGAACATCAAAGGCCTGCTAGTATGTTACAACCTTTGACTATTCCAGAGTGGAAGTGGGATAGTATCTCGATGGATTTTGTTACTGGATTTTCGAGGACAAGGAAGGGTCATGATTTGATATGGGTTATAGTTGATAGGCTTACGAAATCAGCGCATTTCTTCCAATCAATATTAAGTATTCGTTGGAACGCTTAACCCAGATATATATCGACGAAGTTATTAGACTACATGATGTGCCTGTAAGTATAGTTTCTGATAGAGATCTAAGGTTTACGTCGAGACTCTGGCAAAGTTTGCAAGAAGCCATAGGAACTAAATTGCGATTGAGTTCTGCATATCATCCGCAGACTGATGGTCAGACGGAGAGAACGATTCATTCGTTGGAAGATCTGTTGCGTGCTTGTGTGTTAGAACAACAAGGGAGTTGGGATGAATTTCTGTCTTTGATAGAATTCACCTACAACAATAGTTTTCACTCGAGCATAGGAATGGCACCTTATGAAGCACTTTATGAACGACGATGCCGAACACCTTTGTGTTGGTATTAGGATGGAGAGAGTATGACTATTGGTCCTGATCTTGTGCAGCAGACTACGGAAAAGGTAAAGATGATTCAGGAGAAGATGCGAATGACTCAGAGCAGTCAGAAGAGCTATGCTGATAAACGAAGACGACCCCTGGAATTTGAAGAAGGTGATCATGTGTTCTTAAGAGTTACGCCTACGACTGGTGTCGGAAGAGTTCTCAAATCTAGGAAGCTTACACCTAGGGCCTTATCAAATTATTCGTCGGATTGGTCCTGTAGCGTACCAAATAGCTTTACTACCTTTTCTATCCAATCTCCATAATGTATTTCATGTGTCTCAGTTGAGGAAATACATTCCCGATCCAACTCATGTGATACAACCTGATGAAGTACAGCTGAAGGATAATTTAACGTATGAAACATTTCCTGTTAGAATCGAGGACAGGAGAGTGAAACAACTTCGAGGGAAGATGATTGAACTGGTGAAGGTAGTATGGAACGATGTAATGGGAGATGCTACATGGGAACTAGAGGATAGGATGAGGGAGCAATACCCTCAATTGTTTGATGTATGATGAATTTCGGGGACGAAATTCTTATTAGTAGGGGAGAGTTGTAACACCCATATTTTTGGGATAATTATAATATAGTCCTAAAAGGTACTGTTTTGTGAATTCTGTGAGCAGTAAATTAAATTTGACTGTTTCGTGAGTGTACTTGATTGTTGTATGTGATTTGCTCAGACTTAGGAAAATAATAATTTTCTGGCCGGAAAAATTTTATTTTAATTAATTGGAGCTGGAGGATCTTACTAAACCAAATTCTGATTGATATATATATTAATCTCGTAATTTTTTGGATTTAACTGCGTGATAAAATAATTTTATATTATTATAATATTATTTTATATTACAGTACCTACTATCTCAAAAATAGTAAAAATCTGTTTCGATTTGACCATAGATCTTTAAAAGTACTATGGGACTCGCGTTTAGGAAAAGCAGTCAACTGTGCTGACTGGACAAATTCTAGCCAATGAGAGCAAGTCAACGAAAGTGGCTTGACTTTCTAAACCAATAAAAATGAGTCAACGAAGGGAGCATAGACTTTCATTTGGACTATTGGATGGAGACTTAGTTAGGAAGCCTTAAACCTTAGCCGTTGATCTAATCAATGGTGAGATTAGAATGCTAGTTTTATGACTAATTGATATCTACCTTAGATCTAATCTATGGTTAGGAATTAAAGATGAAATCAATGGTTAGAATTAAGTCAAAAATAGTAGGCTTGAATTTGGTTAGTAGTTAATTAAGCTTAATTTGACTAATCTAATTACTTAATTAGCTAACTAAGTGAACTAGCTTAGTTATTAATTAATTATAATCTAAATACTAATTAGATATCCTAATATTGATTAAAGGTTATAATATATGCTAATATATATTAAACTAATTAGTTATATGATTAGAATGTTAATTAAGATTAGTTAGGATATTTAACCTAACTAATTACCTAATTAGTTAGCAAGTAATTAGGTGTAAATTGGAAATAATTAAGTCTCTAATTTCCTAAAGGGGTACACGGTTTTGGGCAGCAGCTTGGGAGGCTTGGATGGCTTGATTCTACAAGGTTCATGAACCATCCAATGACATAAGCCATGTGCTTAACTAATGTGAACACTCTAGGATATTTACGATGCAAATTCAATCACTCAACCTCACCTAAAACCATTCACACAGCAGCAGCCCTATCATTTACACTCTTCACTTTTATTTCACACTTATCCTAGGTTTAATCTATCCATTTTCTCTCCAAAAACTACCAAGAACCCAAGCTACTTTTCTTCTATTTTCTTTCTCTCCCTATTCGGCCAAGCTCACTACCCACACCACCAAACCTCTATAATTTTATCTCATCATATTTTCTAAACCCAAATCCTATTCTAAACACTTTTCATTCACAAAGTTTTTCCAAAATTCTACTCTATCTTGTCCAAAATCCAACCTTTTGCTTACTTTCTTAAGGGTAAGTCTTGATTCTATGGTTCAAAATTGGATTTCTAATTTTTCTAACCATGATTGTTCCATGGTTTTTCAATATTAAACCATGTATGTATTTTTACTAATTGTTTAAGAATTTTAGGGATTTGTTTGGGAGATTGTACGAATTTGAAGGAAAGGAGAAAAACTAACCGATTAATTGTCTTCAAGAGGTAAGAGGGAGATTTAATCTCATCAACCCTAAGTGGTGACGGGAAAATGGATTTGATTGTGTGTGAAGAATCCATAAGGATTCGATTTGTGTGATTGTTTATGGCTTTTATTATTTTTGTGATTGTTTAACAGCTTTCCTATTTGTGATTTATTTTGCTATGCATGATTATAGTCTTTATTATTTTTGCTATGCATGTTTATGATTTTAAATATATTGTATGTGTATTATATGTGATTATATATTACATGTGTTTATAATTGTATAAATTATTAAAGTAGGATTTTAATAACATGTAACGATTTGCATGACTGTTCCAAAGAACACAGAATAAGGCTCACGGCCTTACATCAAACAGAGAACCAAAATGTTCTCAGCAATTTTCTAAATCACTGATTTAAGGACTCTAAGTAAAATAATCAAGTTAAGGATGATTTAAGTTAATTATGGCCAACATGCCATTTAGAGTATAATTGAATGCCATTTATTTTCGATTTTGGCCAACATGCCATTTTATTTTCTAAGATAAGTTAGATAATGGATTTACTAAACAAATCGATTCCAATGAATCATTGAGAAAATAAAAAGAATAAATTCAGTTCTAGAATTTTAACTTAGCAGAAATTAGTTTAAGAAAGAGTTAAATCAGACGCTTGAAAAATACTAACGTAGAGCTCATTTTATAAATTTTGAAGCGCGTTAGCAAGTTTCAAAACGTAATTATGGGGTATAAAAAAATAAAATGAACTATATTTAGTGGAAAACGTCAAAAATACATTATACTGATTTTATAGGCAAAATGCTACCAAAATTTACTAAAATCAGACGCATAAAATGAAAAGATTCCATACTATATTTAGAACACAAGAAAAATACTCTACGTATTTTAAATGTACTATATATAGTTTTTCACATTCTTAAAATAATAATTTTAAGCTATTCAGTTAAGAAAATGAATTAAAAATCTTACGCGATTGAGAAAATGATTTAAAAACATTTTGCGATGTTTAAAATCGTCAAAATATATTTACGCGATTTAAAAACGTTTGTGAAAAAGACGAGATTGTGAAAATGCGATAAAATTCCTACGCGATTGAACGATACTGTGAGTTTTGCTGTCGGGTCAAAGTGGTGGACCCGGACATGTTATGGTGTAGTACTGTCAAGTGGGACATACTATACTTTGGTATTTTGTGACTAAGGGCATTTTTGTAATTTTTTAATTATGGTAAAATTTGGATAATAAAGGTATTTTTGTGATTTTAGATCATGTTTAGAGTGTTGTGTCAATTTAGTTGATAATTGGCGATTGATTGACGAGGTGAATTACACCGTGTTTTGGTGTGATAAGCGTAGTGTGGTATATTTATAAACTTGGAGGCGTTAGTGTGCGGAGAATTCCACATGTGGACAATGGGTTGCTCCTCTGGGCCGTGGTAACAGGCAACACACTAATGATCTTGACAAGCACTATTCTGAATCGGGATCTTGAGGGGATTACAAAGTACTATGCCTGTGGTACACGATGTTTGGACAGTGGGCTATTGACACAATGTTTGACGGTGCAATAGTTTGGTTGGGCAGCCATAAAGTATTATTAGTTTCTATTCGGATTATTCTCTCAGATATCCGTGTTTAGCTCCATGGAATAAGAACGAGTCAGTGTGTGTTCATGCATTATCTGTATTTTACTGCTTACCATAATCTGTGATAAAATGTATGATTTATTGCTTTAATATATTATGCATGATATACTGATATGTGTTACTTTAATATGTATGGCTTTGATATATTATGCATGATATATTAATATGTACTGTTGTGATAATTGTTTTATACTGTCGTTTTCTTTATTGCCATGTGGGTAGTGATGTAGATTGTCTCACCTCTCTATATGTCTTCTCGATATCATTATATTATTTTCGCAAAGAGTTTGAGGAAGTAGAGGATCAGCCTCTCGAGATAGAGTATCCGGATGAACGACAACCGGGCAAGCAATACGAGGAGGACGAGCCGGTAGATCACACTGATCATCAAGACTGATCTTGAGATCATGGCATTGCCAGGATTCTTCAGGTTTGTGAGACTGGAGTTTCACGGAGGTTCTG
Organism: Ormosia semicastrata; assembly: GCA_029884595.1. Lineage (NCBI taxonomy): Eukaryota > Viridiplantae > Streptophyta > Magnoliopsida > Fabales > Fabaceae > Ormosia > Ormosia semicastrata. Next base: position 65,495,873 of record JAQQTO010000061.1, on the reverse strand, counting down.
AGGCCTGGCGTATGCGTGTGGATAGAGGGACAGTTGTTTATGTGGGACGTTTGACTGTGTCCCTATGTAGAGAGTATGACGGAGATGTCATATTTACTACTATGTTGTATTTACATTTAGAGTTGCCACTGACTCTTAGGCATTACTGGCAGGAAATATTCCATGCGCCTAGTGAGCTCAGTAGCGAGTCAACAGCCCGGACTTGTGTTTGTAGTGCTGTGAGATCTCTAAGATGTGAACTTTTCGATGGTCTTTCTGGAGGTTCTGGAGGATGATCCATCGGAGGGTTAGATATCTATCGAGATGCACTTGGGCAATACTATGTTTTAGTTTTGTGTCAACTCTTTACTGCTTTGTTAAATATTTGTAGTTGTAAATTATGTGTGTACTAAAGAAGAATCATATGTATATTATGGTGAGTTTATGTTTGTTATATTTCATGTTTCATGTTATTTTATTTAATGCCATAAGTATAAAAGAAAAAAAAAATTACCACAAATATTATTTAAGTATCAAATGTTTTACAACTTAGGTAAGAGTTTTATTATATTTTATTTTATTGCATTCATAAATGTGACATCCCCACAAGGGTGTTACACTTGGTTGTCATTCTAAGGTTGTACCTTGTCTTGATTTTAGGTATTAGCCTGAGGTGAGCATGGGTCGGGGTTCTCATCCCTCGCCGGAGAACATCTTCTTAGATAGGGAAGAGAGGGACTCCGTGGGCTATAACTTTGTTTTTTGTAGTGGCCTCCCTTATGATCGTTGTTTTGGGTTTGGCGCACATACTGGCCCAAACGTCCATCCCAAATGAGAGACTCAATAACATCTTGGAGCTTGGTACAATCCTTTGTGTTGTGGCCATGGTTATTATGCCAAGCGTAGTGTTTGGACTTGTCCCTCAACTTTTTCAAAGAGGGAGGTCTCTGTACATCCTAGAGCTTCGTGTTCATGACCTCCTGGTAGATCTAGGCTCGAGGTGTATTGAGGGGGTGTAGTTTTCGTACTTCGCCTTAATAGGTGGCCTCAAGGTGGTGAACCATCTCAAAGTTGTTTTCTTTAAAGAAAAGGGGAAAACACATCATATGAGAGAGTTATCAGCCCCAACAAATAAGAGTATAAAAATATAGGCATCTAAGTGTTCCTGAGGATCTGTGGTCTTGTCATAGGCTTCAATGTTGGTAGGATACTTGAAGTGCATAAGGATTTTGTAAGCCATTAGTCTATTAGAGAACGGTTGGTTTTGAGAAACTGTGTTCCCTACTCTGTGCTCCTACTTACTTGAATGGGCAGGTTTAGCATTATGACCGGGACCTGCGGGTTGGGAATTGCGGATACATCACACAGTAGAAAAACAAAATTCCCACCAAGGATCTATGCAAAAAGAAGAGCCATGAAACGTGATTTTCGAGTTTACCTCTTAAAGACAGACAAAAAATGATCAAACAAATCATAAGCACCGAAGTAACGACCGTGCCTCTACGTTGTCCACATGAATAGACTTGCAAAACATCCAACGTCCACAGTCTTGGAGTTCAACTTCTCTGTCATAGTGCTAGTTGCAAAGAGAAGAGAAACCTGTCACTTACTCACTCATTTTTTTGTCAAGTGTGACTATGGTCTTTTTATGCGTGCCTTGGCAGCCCTTTAGTAGTGCTATTTATAATAGTTGCTACCTAAAGTGAGTGAGAGTAGCAGCAAGGTAAGCTGTGCAACCCTAGACTCATCTATTATGAGTCTGGCCCACAATTGAATCCTAGTCCAACTTAGATCCTTATTGCTCCAACTAAGTTTGTTCTAAGTGTGCAATCCTATAGGTTCTCATGACGTTGGTAACAATATTAAAATTTTATTTTAATATTACAAGTAGTGAGTAGTATCTAGCAACTCATCGCTACTACCCAATTAATGAGAATGTCAGTGATCTGACATAACCTTTCCGTGATCAATGCTACCATGTAGTTTATTCCCTTTGTCTAAATATCTAGATTAAACACAAGGCATGGATCATGTCACCCTTGTATAGTTCAATATTCTATTTCTTGATACTTGAGTAGACGTAGTAATAACAAATGAGATCAATATCTCATATTGACTCATTTGAGCATAGCCAATCATTTCGTAGTCTCACTCAATCAGGGGCCCCAAAGATATCACTCCTGCTATGTAGGAGGGACAAGTCCCATCTAGGTCACTCACACCCCTCAGCATGATTCGTAGTATCTTCAATAACTAACTTTATAATCACCTTGTTATAGATGACATTTGATGGCATTAAGATATACAACTCCTCATGTTGGAATCATAGTGATTTCTGGTCAAAGGACCACATACACCATTATCACTATGAGAATTACTTATGACACTCACGTAATGATCCACGCAACGTTCTCATGTCAGGTCTATCCAATACATCATTACTCTAATATGTACCCATGTGAAGACTTGATATCTCATATCCATGACTCGTGACATATGGCCATCTGTCTACTCACATTCTAGTCTCAATGCATTATTGTCATCCTGATTAACAATAATACTTGACTAGGGACATTTATAAATAGTGTTCTGTTTCTATCCAATAGGATCTCACGATCAAGTCATCCACTTGATGTCCTATAGCATAAAACTTACTATTCTAAGGACTTTATTATGTATATAATAAATAACACAATAAATGAAATGCCTCGTATATTAAATAAATAGCATAATACAATGTAAGCTAGTACGGTCAAAATAAATTGGTCTCTAGGGCATACACCAACACTGCGATCCTTGAGTTTTCTAGATGACAGTCATTATGGTGATGTTGGTCTCTTTTATTTTCCTAATTTCTTCTTAGGGACTGGTTTTCATCTTTATAGCCCTAGTTTGCAGCTTTCACTAGGTTATGAATCCTTTCGTCTTGACACTGAATTTGCTCATCTTAGAGTTTAACCAGAGAGAGCACCTCAGCTCTGGATAGTTCTTGATGGTTAATTTTAGCAGGACCAAACTGAGCTTTATTCTTAACACGGTCACCAAGGTGTTGTAGTGTTGACACTCATTGTCCAGCACCCTCTGAGGTTGCCCTTTGTGGATCAAGATGTTTCTTCACTGAAACTCTCAGGAGAGGAGGGGGAGATTTTCTCCAATGAAAGAAGTCTCTTGCCCGTCTTGCTTGGTTCTAGTTAAGCTGCGACTGGTCTCAGGACTAGCTCATCAGTAGCAGGGACAAATATTGGACGATGATTTTCAAATGGTGGGGTACGCACAGTAAAAGCACAGTTTTGGTTAGTTGAGGTTTGCCTCCTCCTTGTGTTAATCATGTTGATGGAAGCAATAGAAACGTTGATGGTGGTGTTAGGAGTATAAATTTATCTTTCCCACAGATGACGTTAATCCCACAGATGACGTTAATGTTCAGAACTAGGTTCTAAGGGTTACCTAAGAAGGTAAGAAGTGGTGGATTCCTCCGCAGCGCAGCAACAACAACAATGGAGTAAAGGGGTGGGTACCTACAAAAAGCTCTCTAACGCTCAAGTCAGTATGTTCGCAAGGAGGGTAGTGTGTCTAATTAGGAATTAGGTTATACTTCTTTCACCTTGCTGAGTGTATATATATGACCATTTAAAAGCGTGAAGAATCTGAGCATTCAGTGCATATTGAATGTTGTTACTTGGAATTGCAGAAAGTGTAACACCCTAATACAAATATCTGGATATATCTAGATTATACTGAGATAAATAGTACTAGCTGTATCACTTACTATATAACTAGCTAATAATATATCCATAATCACAATCAAGTCATTATAGAGAGCCTTGAGAGAATGTGGAAACATAAACTCATACATATGTATATATGCAACTCTAGCCATAGAATAGCATATTGTAATACATAGCTATTTAAAACTTTACAAAGCAAAAATAAACTATATATATAAGCTTGTAACATAAGTAATAAAACTAGAACTAGTCTAATTCTTTAGCTTCCTTTTTCTTCTTTTTCTTGGAAGAACCTTCACTTAAAATTACATGGCAACATAGCAGGGTGAGAATTAATAATTCTCAACATGAGTAAACCAAAACCAGTCATACATAACATAATAAACATAATCTTAACATATGCTAAATAAGATATGTTTAAACTCTACAAGGTCATACTTTAGTGACTAAAGATACCAAGTTTATCATACATTCATCCATGCATATTTAGCTCACTTAAGAATCAAGATGTTTAACTAGGAATACTGGTTTAGGGTATTATCTTGTGGTAAATAGAGGGAAAGTTCATCCTCACATTACATGTACCCTGGCACTATCGAGAAGTTAGGGCTGAATCCTTGCTTAAAAGAACCTTTTGGACTGCCCACTTATCTCCCTTGGCCTAAATGATTGTGCACATCATCAAATGATGCTCACAAAGACTAATACTGCTAGACCATCCTTCATGTTACCAAGTGACCTCAATACTTAAGAGGGAGGGTGAATTGAGTATGTAAAAACTTTTTAAAAATCTTTCGTAAAACGATTGTTTATCAATTTTTGTTGAATCTATTGGATGATTGAAGTGAATAAATAAATGAGGTAGGATACTTTACTCATAAATTAAACAAGCCAAGATGAATAACATTCAAGCAAGCATATAAAATAAATGCACAAATGTAAATAGATGAGTTTAAAAGGTCAAACACAAGGTTTATCCTGGTTTAGCCACCAATCCATTTGTGGCCTACGTCTAGTCCTCAAGCAACTGCTAGAGATTTTCCACTATATCTTCAAGCTTCAACAAGTGCTTAACAACCTTTACAAACTAGAGAACTCACCACACCTTGGGATACCTCACCCTTGTGCTTGAGCCCCAAATTAGGATGCCTCACCCTTTACAACTTTTGAGAGATACCTCACTCTTTAAGAGATACCTCACCTTTTACAATCTTTGAGAGATACCTCACTCTCTAAGGGATACCTCACCCTTTACTTTAGAGGGATACCTCACCCTCTTCACAAAGAATCAAAGTGTATATAAGATGAAACTCTCACAAGAGTAGATTACACAAATTGAAGTCCTATAATGCTCTTCAAGAATATCTGAAATATTTACAAAAATAGAGCACAAATGATTCAAGGATCGATTCACGTATTTGAGTGATTGAAATATGTTTCTCAGTTGTTGTTCAGCCATAAATCATTTACACCATAGTGGTAATCGATTACCAGGCTGTTTGAACGTGTTCTTGGCTTTCTGGGTAGGATGTAATTGATTACCAGCATTGTGTAATCGATTACATGGCCTTTTTCTGACTTGTAATCGATTACAGACTTAGTGTAATTGATTACAAGGCCTTTTCCATGCTTGTAATCGATTACATACTCAATGTAATCGATTACAAGGTCTCTGTTTAGCTTGTAATCGATTACCAAGACCTTTGAACACATTTTTTCACTCTAATAAAGTGCATTGATCAATCTTTTCATATTGAGCTTGGATTTTAACAAGATTTACATTTGAGTTATGAAATCTAAGATTAAAATCAACATATCTTTAAAAAGATGAACTTTGAATTAATGGTTGATTTAAAGGATCTTTAAAAAACCATTTGAAGATCAATGAGATACCTTGAGAGCATTTTACATTTAATTCCTAAGACTTATATCTAGATACCTCTTGGTTTCCTCCTTTTGATCTTAGTCTTTTCTTTTGCTATTGATCTTCTCTTTTTGCTTTTGTTATCATCAAAAACTCTTTTGACATGCTTCAAGACATAAGCATTCACACTTCATGCATACATCTAAACACCACATCATCACTCATTACATCTTAAGTGATATTCATATAACACTAAGTTGTTTAAGGTGCTAGACACTTACCTTTAGCTAATGTCTACTCTTGGTTGCTCTAAAGTTTATACATATAACATACATACTAAAGGATCATTCCCTTACTGAATTACCTCTAGTAGTATATTAAACATAACCTATGTCAATCCATTATTCTTGGATGTGCTAAGGTTCATACTTTTCACTTACATACTAAATAAATATGTCAATCCATTATTCTTAGATGTGCTAAGGTTCATACTTTTCACTTACATACTAAATAAATAGCAAGTGTGTGAAAGTTGTAGTGCTATGTTTACTTCGTACATAAACACCACCATAACTTCATACCAAGTTCATTTTTTGCATTTCAAACTCACTCTTTTACTCTTAGGAGCACTTATGCACTAAGGCAAGTAACTATTGCCAATTGAACTCAGCTTACTTGTATTTAGAATACCTTATCATCATCAACTCATATGTGATTACAAACTCAACATTAAGTAGCCTAAGGTGCTAGATACTTACCTAGGGCAAACCATTACTATTGGATCCTCAAAGGCCTATGTTTTCTCATACTTGTTAGGTGATAATTTCCCTCTTGAAATATCTCTATTTGTGTCTTAATACACACTATAAAACATACATAAATGATCCCAACTAGCAAGAATCATCAATACCTCAAAAATCCCATTTTTGAGAAATTTTGGAGCTTACGCCTCGGTGCAGCCCTTGTCACGCCACGGTGCGCAGCCCTCTGGTTCCTCACGCCTCGGCATGATGCATTCACACCGCGACATGCTGCTCTTGGGTGCACATACTCTGAAATTCATGCCTCGGCATGACCTTTATATGTCGCGGTGCCAGTTACAGAAACTGGATTCTATAAAATTCTGCAAAACCCCTGCACTAGATCTATGGACCTATAAGCCGGTCCAGAACAAAAAGTAATAGTTATGTTCTATCAATCTATTTGTAACTCTTTGATAGACACATCACTTATGTAAGATTTTTTTTATAAAAGATGTCGGCCTTGTACTGTAACGAATATTGTGACTGAATATGGAAATATAATGTTTTTCTTTAAAATGGAGAAACATGAAGAATTTCCCATACACACAAGGAAAGTGGAAATGAATGAAATGATAAGAATAAGAGATATGAACTTTTGGTATGCTACTGCAAACAAATAGGCTGCTATTTTTTTCTTTTTCCTGTAACGAATTATTGTTGATGTATCTCAATTTTACCATATTCTTTGGGGAGCAGTGTTATACGCACAGAAAAAGTGCATCACAAACTTAAATCAATAAGCAAATTATTTCATTCTTAATTTCATCAATTACTCAAAAATTATTGAGCCATTGATTTTGTGGTCTATGACGTTTCTCTAGATGCCAGTTTGTGCATTTAATATTTCCTTTCTTTAGGTTTGAGTCAGTAGCCAACAATACTAATAGTGAATTTTTTTACTGGTATAATACTAGAAAAAAGCTAGATAACTCACATCTACTTATATGGCAGAATTAGGATGAAGGTGTGCACAAAACGAGGTGGGACCAAATATAATCAAACGATGAAAATTGTATAGATGTGAGGTGATATAAGTGAAAGTGTGTGTGATTAAATTTACTATGAACTTGAAGAAGAGGAGAATGTTAGGGAAAAAAAGGAAAATGAGATGGAAAATCAAATTGAGGAAAAATTAGTGCTAAGTTTTTCCCATAGTTTATTTTTCTTGGGCGTGAGCTCAACCATAACTCATCTTACTAGTTACCAAAGTATCTAACAAAACATTTGAGTTAACTGCCACAAGCCAATGGATTGAGGTAATGATTGCATAACCTAGACAATATAGTGCCATTACTTCATAACATTTTTAGTGGATAATTGAATCCATATAATATTTATTTTACAAAAATCCTATTTTAGTCCTTCACTAGTGTTATTTTTATTCTCAATTTAGTCCTTCATAGATTAAGTTTGCAATTTAGTATCTCACTAATCAAAATTGGTTTCAATTTAATCCATTCGTTAATTCACCATTAACTCACTCTTAGGAAAGAAGATAATATCTTAAAATATTATTCTTCTTGCTTATAATCCAACTTGTATGACTGACTTATGTTATGAAGGGGTCATTTTACAATACTCACTGTTGTTAACAGAGAATTAATACTCACTAAGGTGACTTGGTATTAGTGGTAATTATTATTTTTTAAAATAAGGGTTATTTAGCTGCAGTTTACAACTATGGCTAAATGATTAAAAAACCGAGGGTAAACAACTTAAAAATCATCAAATTGGACGGGGCCGTCAATATTGTCTGTTGATTGGCTCTTTCTTTTCCAATATCACAAACAACAACAATGGAGATGAGAAGAAGCCCAAAGGCGTATAACCCGCTGTCAAGAGTTTCATCATGGCGATGGCATACTTAGCAATGAAAATTTTGCCAACGAAGGTGTGGAATATCCACTTGTTCTAGACCATTATCTGGATCATATCTAGTGGATCAATCCGGTATGCATCCCATCGTAGTCTTCCATGGACACCCCAGCCAAATACTACTGACACATTGTCAAGATCTCGGTACCACGTATGTCGGACTACGGCATTGGGCGACTGTATCATGATCACCAAATTTGCATAGTGGATAAATCCCAAAATATCTGTAACTACCAATCACGATCTTATGAAATTATAGCGCCCATAACCACCTCAAACTACTCATAATTGCAGTATCAATGTTTCGATATTATAAGGATTTCCTGCTAAAATTAAGAGAGATGAAACCCTAATTACACTCTATAATTATAAGGCTTATTCACCTTCTACAAGTAACTTATATCTTACAACATAAACCCTTCTTGTGCACAGCTTGACTTGAGCGTTGAAGTCCCTTTGTGGGTACCAACCCCCCATTCCAACACACTTTGCCATTGCAGCACAATGAGAAAACCACCAGAATGTGCCTATCCAGGTACAACTCAATATCCATTACTGAATATTGACGCCATCTATGAGAATCCATAAAATTCTATTCCTACTCAACCATAGTGAACATGAGATAAAACTCAAGGAAATGAGAGGCTGAGTAAACCTCCACCAGCTGAAGGCGAGGACCAACGGTGCACCATCCTCCCCACCCCGTTCCACCACAAGTTGCTGAAACCTCCACCGCGAGAAACCAGGCACCCAACACTGAACCTCTATGCAATGGGCATGAAACTTCTCTTTTAGAAAAAAAACCCACACCCATCGTGCAGGGTCCCTGTAAGGGAAAGACTTGGTACCTGCGTGTAAGGAGCTAACTTTGATGTTCATAGGTGTCGCAACCGAGATTAGCGATGGGAGCGGGAAACAAATGGGATTTTAAAAAATATAAAAATAGAAAATGGAGTTGCCACCAATTTTATTTGAATTAGGAAAAATTAGAAAACTTTTCTTAAAAAATAGTGTTTAAAACCAGATTGGATTCGGGAGTCAATTATGTATAAGGAAGGGTGGAAATTTAATCCCACAGCACCCCTAACACATCCGTCCTAAGACGATTACCATAAGTCAGTTGTGCAAATTTTTGACAACTCTTGAAAATATTTTTTTTATCCCTTTTGTTAAAAAGATAAACTAAATAAACAAATTAAGAAAATGTAATTTTTGGCTTGATAAAATAGGAGTTCTGCTTCTATGTATCCTTAGGTGCAATGGGGAACTCAAAACCACGCCGTTCTTTAGAAAATAAGTGGGGATTGGTTAATTTTAATTATGAAAAGATTTTTTGAGAAGGAATTCTATTTGAAAACAAATCCATTCTTGCACAATGATCAAGTTATCAATAAACTACTCAGTAATTCCTTATGATCAAAGGACATTGAAGATAGTATCCACTATTCAATCATTATCATTGGTCATTGTGTTGATTAAATCATTTTGTAGAAAACAATTTCAATTTTTAGTGAAAATCTTTGATCCATTTCATTAATTTGAACAAACTTCTTAAACCAAAGCCCGTTAGAGTTTTTCTGTTTTAGCAAATTTTCAAAAAAACAAAATCAAAAAGTCAAAATAAAAAGAAAGATACTTTTAGTCTCTGAAAAATGAAATAGAGGGGAAAATAAGGGGTTTGAGGGTGCCAGCCACTCAGCAATGGCAGAGATGAAGATCGATGGTGCGCGGGCACAGTGGTGACGAACAGACCTGCAATAGGTTGATGGTGAAGGGTGGCACGATGAACTTGCAATAAGGTGGTCCTGGAGTTCAAGATAGAGGTAGAAAAGAGGGGTACGGAGGTGGTGTATGGCACTAGATGGGTGGCGGATCTGCAATGTGGTGGTTCTAGCTCACTAATATAATGGCAGAGGAGTAGGGGCGTGATGCAGATATGAACTGCGGTCGCGGTGGCGCGCGGTTGTGATGGACAGAGTGGTCCTGGTTCAGTTCCTGCACGGCATCGTGGAGGTGGCTCGATGGCTTGGGAGTTCTGCGTGGTGGCAAAGGTAGCTGGTTCTAGGTCTGATGATTGTTGGGTTCTGACATGGAGGAGGACGGCTCTTATGGCAATTTTTGAGTGGTGGCATTGGCTGGACGATGGTGACTTACACATAGTGGGCAAAGGTGTACTGGGTTTGGCGGTGGATGACGAATCTCTAACTAGGTTGCAGGGATAATGCCTTGGGTTGGATTGATTTGGGGTGATGGGTTACAACTTGAGGAGTGTTGTAAACTACTGTTGGTTGGTGGTTCATCAAATTCTTGACGGTGTTATGGTTTTTTGATATCTTTGGTTTTGGCTATGGTAGTTTTAGAGTGAGGTTTGGTTATAGAGGATGGGTGGAGATGATGGTGAAAGTTTGAGAGTTGTGTTGGAATGGTGGTTGTAGATTTGTGTGTGGAGGCAGAGGATGTTGTTTGGGTGATGAAGTTAGTTTAGTTTGTTTTAGTGGTGGAAGAGGGTTGTTGATGGTGAAGGTTAGAGGCAGAAGGTGAAGGTGAAAATAAAGAAAGATTATGATGGTTGTTGTTGTCTCGTTGAGAGGAGGCAAGGATGGTAGGTTTTATGAGATGGCTATTTGTTTGGTAGTTGTTTCATAGTGGTTGTAACACCCCTCGATTTAATAACCATAGCACAATCGTCATTATGTCACAGTCACTAAATTTTGGCGTGCTATCATTGTCAAATAACAAACTTTACAAAAATATTAAAACATTTCGCATATGAGGAAAATAGGAGCCATGAATGAGTAGTTACATATACAACCAGTTAAAATATTAATTATAAGATGTACTCAAATCAAAGCATTTAAGACTGGATAATCACCTTAAAATATACATATACCCAAAATTCAATTTTATATAGGTAATACAAAATAAAATATAAACTACCCACAACATATCCACAACTATGGAGTTGGGCATTCCATTGGATCCCGAATGCGTGAGGTAACTCCGGGCTCACTAGCGTAGTGAGAAATACAGAATAGGGTCTTCAATCGCAGTCTTCTTCATGGTCAAAGTCAGATTCCCAACATATTGCATACGCTTGTTGGTCTAGTCGACTCGCCAGGTCTTGGCACCACCAATGATAGTGTCTCGAATGAACCCAAAAGAACTCCCTTCGTGACGACATCACCGGATACAGTGGGTCAAGCCAAGAAAGTCCAAAAGAATCCAACCTTGTTCCCACTTACAGTCTTTAACCAAGAATTTACATAGAACAAGAAAAGTACAAGAAAGAGGTAAGACATCCTACCATCATTACCAATTATAGCAACAAGAAACCAAATGGCGCAAAGCGTCCACATAACATTTATTGACAGTAATAATGGTAATAAACATTAAGTAGCAGTTATAATCAACCAAACAGTTCCAGGCAGTTATATATATAGTGTCTCGATCTGGATCGTCAGTGTGTTTGCATCGGTCTACCCCACGGACAGAGAGCTACCAACTGCCCATTGCGAGGTACCCGCACCCTGACGCCCCAAGGTCAACCGATGACCTACACTTGTCTATTCGCACCTACACTAAGATATGTTCAACTCCTAGGCAACTAGGCCTTACGACAGTCCAACGGACATTTACAATGCATACAGACTCTATGCATAATAGTGTATGATCATTATTACATACTATACCATCATATGTCATAATTTGCCAAAGTATGAATTAACACAATCAATGGTCACTCACATAGACCCACAATAACATAATATTGTTATTAAATAAATTAATACATTTTTAAAGTGTATTATGAATTCTTGTTTAGGTTTAGCTTTTCTTACAAACTTTGTCTCTAAAGGAATTCTCTTGATTAATTGAATTCTCTTAATTAACTAAATTCTCTTAGGTAGCTTATTCATATACACTTAGAAGGTTATTCTAAGACCTCAAAGTCTCACACTCTCATGTTCTTACCCTAATTAAAATTATCCTAAGTCTTATGAAAATTCCATTCTTGGTTCTTTAAAATTTATGAATCTCAAAGTATAATTTAATTTTCCAAATTGCTAATTCTTGCATCCTATAACCATTAATTTAATCAATAGGCGTTAAGGTGATAAATTATGATTTTGGATCCGACGAAGCATTGTCTCTAGTGTACAATTGTAAGGCTACCTTTCGACGAAAATTAACACGACAGAATGATGGAAGATGTCAGCCATAATGGGGATTTGGTGACGAAAATGGCTGAGTTACAATTTTGACAAGAATGGCTAAAAAATCAATCTCTATCGAATGAAGATACTGTCGAATGAAGATCAAAAACTGTTGAATATACTAGAAGGTTAGTTCTGTCGAATGTATAGGGTTATCGAATGTACTAGCAGACTAGCAGAAATCCTAATTCGACGGATGGGTGTGACATTGGAGAAATCTTCCAAGTGTTGAATTGACGAAAGTACGATATGGTCAGAAATTCTACTCGACGAATATTAACATTCTAACTCGATGGATATTGACATTGGGGAAGTTCCTCTACTAAATGGTCAGAAATTCTACTCGACGGATATTGACATCCTAACTCGACGGATATTGACATTGGGGAAGTTTCTCTACTAAATGGCAGAAATTCTACTCGACGGATATTGACATCCTAACTCGACGGATATTGACATTGGGGAAGTTTCTCTACTAAATGATCAGAAATTCTACTCGACGGATATTGACATCCTAGCTCTACGGATTTGGCATTGGGGAAGTTTCTCTATTAAATGGTCAGAAGTTCAAATTGTTACAATTGTTCACAAAGAATCCCCAAATTCAGGGCCTCAAAACTGTGGCCATTCGAGAACCAATCCGACATCTTTTTCTTCTATGTTATACATTCCAATCCATTCAGATACATCAATATACACAAAAACAATGTAATAGCACAAACACATTACTAACAACATGCAAACAAAGGATAACCTTCAATAGGGTTCGCTCACTATCAATCACAGACAACGTTTCTAAATGCTAATAGAGGTTGAGGAGGAGTGTCTTCCTCTTACTTGAGAGAAGCACAAAGAAAGGATGCTCCTTTTTGCTTAGAAATTTCGTGTTTCACCACCGCAGAAACCTTGGTGTTCAAATTTATAAAAATCAAGATCAAAGAGTGGAAATGACATCCATAGTCACCAATGTGGCCATGGAACACAAAAATAGGGAGAGAGGAGAAGAAATTTGAGAGCTTTACCTTAAAGCTCCAAGCTTTGGGCTGGCTGTGAAGTACAAAAATGGAGGAATAAAGAAAAGCTCCACCAAGAAGAAAGCTTGAAGATGGTGAGGGGAAACAATGGGTTAAGTTTGGCTTGAGCAAGGGAAGCTTGAAAATCAACAACGGTGTTTGTGGATGTGTAGCCGTATGGAGAAGAAAGGAAGAGAGTGAGAGGAAGAGAGAAAGAGCAGCGTGAATGAGAGAAAATAGGAGAATGAAAATGTAATATCCCTCTTAGCTAACCGTGCAGCACCAAAAAGGGAGGAGAGAGAAAGTGGCTGGGAGGGAAACTTCCTAGAAGCTTCCCTCCAAGCTTCCTTGAGAAGCTTCGTGCGCTTCTTGATAAAGTGCATAGTAAGCTTGTCTCCTTAATTAAATACATCTGACAGATGATTAATTACACTGTTAGAATTATTTTCTAGCGAATAAAAGTTACAGTTGATGAAAATAATATTTTATTATTCATCAGATGATTTTATGATACAGTGATTTTATTCATCAGATAAAATCTCGTAGAACGTAAACCACGTAAACTGTGCTCAGGGAAAACATTTCATTATCTCGGCTCCGCTCAGTGCGCACGCAAAATGAAGAATATATTAAAATATTCAACATTCTCAGAAAATTCCACAAAAATTCTCAAAAATCATAAATATTATAAAATGATTATTTATAATGAAATAAATAATTTTTGAGATGTTACAACACTCCCCTTCTAAAAAGGAATTTCATCCTCAAATTCATCATATCTTAGGACAAATGCGACTGTGTTTCTTTCATTTTGTCTCCTAATTCTCGTGTTGTATCTTCAGCTGCACCAATCCAAATCACTGGCAATAAGGTTGCTTCCTTCCACTGAGTATCTTATATTAACGGGCAAAAATGTGTTGACATCATAAGCCGATCAATAAAAGATTCTACGCCCTTTGAGTCTTCAGCCATCTAATAGCCAACTCTCCAAACAATTGTCCATCGCTGAGTGGCTCTATCGAACTTATTCTCCTTGCTTACTGTAGTAGACAACTAAGCTTATTTTCTTCTTAAGGCATCCGCTACGACATTCGCCTCTTCAGGGATTATACTAAAACGAAAAATCAAAATCTTTCAGAACTTCTAATCATCGTCTCTGCCTCATATTCAACTCATTCCAATAGACCAAAATACCTTTTGTGAATGCTTATGTCTTGAAGCATATCAAATGGGTTTTTGATGATAACAAAGACAAAAGCGAAGATCAAGTGCAATAGTGAAGATCAAGCGCAAAAGGAAAAATCAAGATCAAAGAAAGAAGACAAGAAGGTTTATTTAGTTATAAGACTTAGGACACTAATGTTAAATGCTCTCAAGATTTCTCAAATGGTTTTTCAATATATGATTTCAAAATAAATGGGAAATTTTAAAGATAAACATGGCTTTCAAAAAAACTTGTGTTTCAATCTTAAAACTAACACTCTTAAAAAGATTCATGTTTAAACAATTGTCTCAAGGTGTTAGAAATGACTTACAAGCTTTATTGGATTTGAAAAATGTGTTCAATGGCCAATGTAATCGATTACACGACGTTTGTAATCGATTACACAGCAAACAGAAGGCATGTAATCAATTACATGAGCAAGTAATCGATTGCAAGCAAGTCAGAGGCCATGTAATCGATTACACAATATATGTAATCGATTACATCAAGCCCAGAAAAGCATGAACACGTTCAAAGAGTCATGTAATCGATTACATGGATATTGTAATCGATTACACAGTAAGTCAGAAGTCATGTAATCGATTACACAGATATTATAATCGATTACACACAAGTTAGAAGCCATGTAATCGATTACACCAAGAATGTAATCGATTACACAGAGCTCAGAAAGTCAAGAACACGTTGGAACAACATATGTAATCGATTACCTGAGCTGAGTAATCGATTACAAGAATCCTGATAACGTCCAATGGCTATATTTAATGCATTTAATGCGTGCCCAAAAAACCCCAACGACTCTATTAAATGAGAAACTTATAAATACCAAAGTTGGGTCTTTATTTAAGGTTGACCTTGAACCAAAAACTGATCACCAATACTTCCAAACGTGAATCAATCCTCATATCCATTTCTTGCTCTGTTTTCTGCCAAAATCGTGAAAAATCTTTAAGAGCATATTAGAGCTTCAATTTGTAATCATCTACTCTAGTGAGAGCTTCAATTTGTATTAATCTACTCTTTGAGAGAGTTTCTATCATTCAAACACTTTGCTTATTATGTAAAGAGGGTGAGGTATCCCTCTAGTGAAAAAGGGTGAGGTATCCCTTGTTGAGAAGAAGGTGAGGTATCCTTCAAAGGTGTAAAGAGGGTGGGGTATCCCTCAAAGGTTGTATAGGGTGAGGCATCCCTGTTTTGAGGCTCAAAGCACAAGGGTGAGGTATCCCAAGGTGTTGTTGAGTGCTCCAATCTGTAAAGGTTTTTCAAGCACCCGTTCAAGCTTGAAGTTTAGTGAAAAATCTCGAGTGGTTCGCTTGAGGACTGGACGTAGGTCACAAGGGGTGGCTGAACCAGGATAAATCCTTGTGTTTGATTCTCTCAACCCTATCTCTTTACATTTGTGCATTTACTTTATATGCTTGCTTGAATATTATTCATCTTGGTTTATTTAATTTGTGAGTGAAGTATTCAATCTCATTTATCTATTCACTTCAATTATCCAATAGCTTCAACAAAAATTGTTTAACAAACGTTTTACGAAAGATTTGTGAAAATATTTCATAAACTCAATTCACCCCCCTCTTGAGTTTGAGGCCACTTGGCTAACACCTTTGGCTCTTAAGATTACTATAGGCATTGAGAATTTCTCCTTGTAGAAAATGCTTCTAGATCTTCAATGCAACTACAGAGCTAACTCTGTGTTGGTGTAAGGTAATCCTTCTCATGTATTCTCGATTGTCTCTAAGCGCACGTTACCATTCCTTCTATTCTGATCAAGCACACGTTCTAAACTCCTAATGCGAAGCATCACTAGGTATCCCAAAAAGTTCATTGGGATTAGGCAGAATCATTGTCGGCAAGGTAGTTGAGTGTCTCTTCAATCCTTGAAAATCTTTCCTTATATGCACCAATCCTATAAACTTGACTCTCATGCATGAGTTTGACAAGAAATCTTGCCACTTTGGAGAATTCTGCGACGAGTCTCCTGTATTAACCAACTAATTCCATCTGGCTACGAATTTCCATTACGGTCGTCGGTCTTTCTCGTTGAAGAAACGCTTCGAGTTCCGATGGGTTCACAACAATTCCTTCCCTTGAGATTGCGTAACCCAAAGGTTGAACTGCCTCCAACTAGAATTCGTACTTAAACAACTTTATGTATAACTTCTTCTTCAGGATTTTAAGAATCACTCTGAGAGATTCGGTACATTCCTCCAAACATCAAGAATAGATCAAAATGTCGCCTACGAGGACAATGACAAATATGTTTTCAACAAAGAAGAGAGACTATATTCAAGTAATCGACGAACATTACCGAAGCGTTCACCACACGAAACAACGTTACGAAATTCCCGTAGTGCCCATGACACGTCAGAAAAGTTATTTTGCAGAAATTTTCTACCTTTGAGTGAACTCGATGATAGTCCAGAACACAAGCTGGTCTTGGAGAAAACAGCTGCGTTCTTCAATTGATTTGTCAAACCGCCTTTCCTTGATTCGAACAAAATGTCTCATAGGATAAGTTCTCACCTAATTGTACTACGCTTGGCACATTGTTATAGTTCAGATTCGGGAACACATTACACAACCGAAATATACTAGAAACATTATAAAGATTAGAAAGAAAAGTAGGGAAATCACTTGATTTACCACTGGACCTGCCTAATGAAGAGTATGATGTATGGTCCAATAAAACTTAGGAGTGAGTTTCATTGATTCACATCTAGGAAATTTCTATCTCAAGAAACACTAAGTTTCCGTTGAAACCAAATGATGAGACCCGTTTAGAAAATGATCAATCTCCTTCCTGAGATCAAGTCGATTCATGAAGAAAGTAGATAATTGAATTAGTAAAAAGGGTTCCAATTTCTAACAACAATAGGATAGTTTTAAATAAACTAGTTGTAACAAGGGCAGGCTTAAAAACGAGAATAGTATCATTCGAGTCGAAAAGAAGTAAATACACAGACAACTCAATTCCAGAAACGAACTCTTAGAATTTCATTGGAACATTTCAACAAAATATGGCTGGAAGATAACCAATCCCTTTTGTAACATTACATCTAATTTGTAAAAGAAGTAAACAAATCAGATCAACAGAAAGATTCAGTCTTTAACAGGTCATAGGACAATTTAAACAACTTGGCTACTATCAACAAGTTCTTAGCAGCCAAAATAGAAATAACTTAGTCAAAAGATAACGAAGGTACAAACATCCCTACTAGATTCATACATTCATACGTCATAAAGAAATGGGTTACCCCCGGAATTATATAGTAAAATCACAGGGTCATCAGTTGTAGTACAAGCTTCATCGTTTAGGTCTTCAGTCTTGGATGTTTCTACTCCACTAGAGAAATTAACTCTCCTTTCTTCGTGAGATTGTGAAGTGCGTGCATCACCAACAAAAGGCTTCGTCCTTTGCGAAGTATAGTTCTTAGCCACATGTCCTAGCTCTCTGCATTTGAAACAAATTATCCCTTCGATCGTACAATCCTTTGTTAAATGGTCCTTTCCACACTTGAAGCAGATTACCTTTTTGATCGCATATGGAGGCTTTGTCTCATGTAAAACACAATCCATGAACATATGTCCTAGCTTTCTGCACTTGAAACAAATTTTTCCTTCACTCTTACAGCCCCTCGTGAAGTGGTCCTTTCTGCACTTCTTACACCTTGATAACGGTACCACAGTTGGAGTGGACTTGCTACCACTCGCACCACCGTGATGCGTTTGCTGTCGCTGTTGCTCCCTTGGTCGTAGTGTATATGGTTTCTACTTAAACTAATTGGCCTTCCTACGGTTCCTCCTTTGGAACTTCGATAAACCAGAGTTAATCCAAAGTCGACTTTCTTCCTTCAAATTCTGGACCTCAACTTCTAATTCCTGCTGTTGTGCGGCCCTCTGATCATGGCGTATCGCTATATCAACTATTCTTTGCATTTCTTCAACTGCCGCAATCGTGCCATCATTGTCATTCCCCGCATTCACACGCTTACATCTACTTCAAGTCATTATCTTCCTTCAAGGACAAACAAATCAAATTATAAGGAAAATCAAAAACATTTAGTCCAGACAATATTGTCTCCTCTCGGAAACCAAACACAAAAAGTCACACAACCCAACAAGACAAACCCAAAAGACTCTAACTTGAGCTCCTTCACTCTGCCTTCTGTGGCGCGATCTCCTGTAAGTCTTTGACTTCTATGTAGCTCCTCAAACCAAACTTATGCCAGATACTTTTTTCCAAAGAGAATCGATTTTCAAAAACCTCTTGGGAACCTCAGTCCACCAACCTTGCAAGCCTTATTTAACTACCCTTTTTCTAATCCATAAGCTCAAACAATTCTAGAGGTAACACAACAAGGGTGGGAATGCAAACAAGTCCTAAGCAAGTTCAGTCATACCAGCTGAGCTTCTTTCTAAAAGAACTTTTATTACCTTAATACGCCTAAGTGAAGTCATAGTTTCCCGTAGAAATAGAACATTACACATTGAGTAGGCTAGTACTCAATATCATGTAACTGTGCAACAGTAGCTACCAACACTCAACCTATGGCAAGCCATGCCTTCTTTTCCCAATATCTCAACTCAAAAGACAAGGAAGTACACAACATACAAAAACTTCTAACATGTCTAAGCATAGTCAGTCCATACCCAGGCTTAACAGGATGAACTGAGCTCTGATACCACCTTAATGTAACACCTCTCGATTTAATAACCACGACACAATCGTCATTATGTCACGGTCACTAAATTTTGGCATGCTATCATTGTCAAATAACAAACTTTACAAAAATATTAAAAAATTTCGCATATGAGGAAAATAGGAGCCACGAATGAGTAGTTACATATACAACCAGTTAAAATATTAATTATAAGATGTACTCAAATCACAGCATTTAAGACTGGATAATCACCTTAAAACATACATATACCCAAAATTCAATTTTATACAGGTAATGCAAAATAAAATATAAACTACCCACAACATATCCACAACTATGGAGTTGGGCACTCCATCGGATCCTGAATGCGTGAGGCAACTCCGGGCTCACTGGCGTAGTGGGAAATACAGAATAGGGTCTTCAATCGCAGTCTTCTTCATGGTCAAAGTCAAATCCCCAACATATCGCATATGCTTGTTGGTCCAGTCGACTCGCCAGGTCTTGGCACCACCAGTGAACACAACTCGAATGAACCCAAAAGAACTCCCTTCGCGACGACATCACTGGATACAGTGGGTCAAACTAAGAAAGTCCAAAAGAATCCAACCTTGTTCCCACTTACAGTCTATAACCAAGAATTTACGTAGAACAAGAAAAGTACAAGAAAGAGGTAAGACATCCTACCATCATTACTAATTATAGCAACAAGAAACCAAACAGCGCAAAGCGCCCACATAACATTTATTGACAGCAATAATGGTAATAAACATTAAGTAGCAGTTATAATCAACCAAACAGTTCCAGGCAGTTATATATATCAGTAATACAATAGTTCCAATTATAATCATAATAAATGCCAGATAATTCATGGACCCACTATGTATATGCATGCAAAGTCAAAATCCTACTCCATGGAGCTAGACACAAACGGTCGGAGAGAAAGATCAGGCGACATGTCTGCAACTAGGCTGCCGAGGCCAAAGTACTATAATTTTGAATTTACCCATGTGCACATCATGGCATTATATAGACAGTCTACACTAGATCGCGATATAGGACAGTGTCTCGATTCGGATCGTCAGTGTGTTTGCATCGGTCTGCCCCACGGACAGAGAGCTACTAACTACTTATTGCGAGGTACCCGCACCCTGACGCCCCCAAGGTCAACCGATGACCTACACTTGTCTATTCGCACTTGCACTAAGGTGTGTTCAACTCCTAGGCAACTAGGCCTTACGACAGTCCAACGGACATTCACAATGCATACAGACTCTATGCATAATCATGTATGATCATTATTACATACTATTCCATCATATGTCACAATTTGCCAAAGTAAGAATTAACACAATCAATGGTCACTCACATGGACCCATAATAACATAATATTGTTATTAAATAAATTAATACATTTTTAAAGTGTATTATGAATTCTTGTTTAGGTTTAGCTTTTCTTACAAAGTTTGTCTCTAAAGGAATTCTTTTAATTAATTGAATTCTCTTAATTAACTAAATTCTCTTAGATAGCTTATTCATATACACTTAGAAGGTTATTCTAAGACCTCAAAGTCTCACACTCTCATGTTCTTACCCTAATTAAAATTATCCTAAGTCTTATGAAAATTCCATTCTTGGTTCTTTAAAATTTATGAATCTCAAAGTATAATTTAATTTTCCGAATTGCTAATTCTTGCATCCTATAACCATTAATTTAATCACTAGGTGTTAAGGTGATAAATTATGATTTTGGATCCGATGAAGAATTGTCTCTAGTGTACAATTATAAGGCTACCTTTCGACAAAAATGAACACGACAGAATGATGGAAGATGTCAGCCATAATGGGGATTTGCTGACGGAAATGGCTGAGTTACAATTTTGACAAGAATGGCTAAAAAATCAATATCTGTCGAATGAAGATCAAAAACTGTTAAATATACTAGAAGGTTACTTCTGTCGAATGTATAGGGTTGTCGAATATACTAACAGACCAGCAGAAATCCTAATTCGACGGATGGGTGTGACATTGGAGAAATCTTCCAAGTGTTGAACCGACGAAAGTACGATATGGTCAGAAATTCTACTCGATGAATATTAACATTCTAACTCGACGGATATTGACATTGGGGAAGTTCCTCTACTAAATGGTCAGAAATTCTACTCGACGGATATTGACATCCTAACTCGACGGATATTAACATTGGGGAAGTTTCTCTACTAAATGGTCAGAAATTCTACTTGATGGATATTGACATCCTAACTCGACAGATATTGACATTGGGGAAGTTTCTCTACTAAATGGTCAGAAATTCTACTCGACGGATATTAACATCCTAACTTGACGGATTTGGCATTGGGGAAGTTTCTCTATTAAATGGTCAGAAGTTCAAATTGTTACAATTGTTCACAAAGAATCCCCAAATTTTGAGCCTCAAAATCGTCGCCATCCGAGAACTAATCTGACATCCTTTTCTTCCATGTTATACATTCCAATCCATTCAGATACATCAATATACACAAAAACAATCTAATAGCACAAACACATTACAAACAACATGCAAACAAAGGATAACCCTCAATAGGGTTCCCTCACTATCAATCACAGACAACGTTTCTAAATGCTAATAGAGGTTGAGGAGGAGTGTCTTCCTCTTACCTGAGAGAAGCACAAAGAAAGGATGCTCCTTTTTGCTTAGAAATTTCGTGCTTCACCACCGCAGAAACCTTGGTGTTCAAATCCGTAAAAATCAAGATCAAAGAGTGGAAATGGCATCCATAGTCACCAATGTGACCATGGAACACGAAAATGGGGAGAAAGGAGAAGAAAGTTGAGAGCTTTACCTTAAAGCTCCAAGCTTTGGGCTGGCTGTGAAGTACAAAAATGGAGGAATAAAGAAAAGCTCCACCAAGAAGAAAGCTTGAAGATGGTGAGGGGAAACAATGGGTTAAGTTTGGCTTGAGCAAGGGAAGCTTGAAAATCAACAACGGTGTTAGTGGATGTGTAGCCGTATAGAGAAGAGAGGAAGAGAGTGAGAGGAAGAGAGAAAGAGCAGTGTGAATGAGAGAAAATGCGAGAATGAAAATGTAATATCCCTCATAGCCAACCGTGCAGCACCAAAAAGGGAGGAGAGAGAAAGTAGTTGGGAAGGAAACTTCCTAGAAGCTTCCCTCCAAGCTTCCTTAAGAAGCTTCGTGCGTTTCTCGATAAAGTGCATAGTAAGCTTATCTCCTTAATTAAATACATCTGACAAATGATTAATTACACTATTAGAATTATTTTCCAGTGAATAAAAGTTACAGTTGATGAAAATAATATTTTATTATTCATCAGATGATTTTATGATACAGTGATTTTATTCATCAAATAAAATCTCGTAGAACGTAAACTTCGTAAACTGTGCTCGGCCTCAGGTTTAGTAAGATCCCCCGTTGACGTCTCCACAGTTCAAAGTTTACCAACCTCATGGAAAACATTTCGTTATCCCGGCTCCGCTCAGCGAGCACGCAAAACGATGAATATATTAAAATATTCAACGTTCTCAGAAAATTCCACAAAAATTCTCAAAAATCATAAATATTATAAAATAATTATTTATAATGAAATAAATAATTTTTGGGATGTTACAGTGGTCAAGTTATTGGGTTTATTTGATGGCTACTGTTTTGCGGAGAAGAATGAGGCAGCTATGTATGATGGAGGAGGAAAAAATGGTTGGCTACGATCTCTTTGTTGATGGAGGGAGTGGTGTGCCTGCTATATGATGAGAAAAGAAGGGACAAAGATTGCTAGGGTATTTTTTGTGATGGCTATATGTGTTGCTTTTTTTTATGATATGGTTGATGGAATTTTATAGAAGGAAATTGAGGTGTGGAGGGTGATGGTGGCTAAGGTTTGGGTGAGAAGGGAGATGACTTGGGTGGAAGTGATGAATCTGGGTTGACCCATATTTGATGGGTCATAAATTGGTTTGGGCTCAAGGTCAGTAGCTTGAGAATGTTGGTGTATGCCCTAGAAGCTAATTTATTTTGACCGTACTTACATACATTGTATTATGCTATTTATTTAATACATGAAGCATTTCATTTATTGTGTTATTTATAATAAACATAATAAAGTCCTTAGAATAATAAGTTTAATGCCATAGGACATCAATTGGATGACTTGATCGTGAGATCCTATTAGATAGATTCAGAACACTATTCTTCAATGTCCCTAATCAAGTATTATTGTTAATTAGGACAAAAATAATGCATTGAGACTAGTATGTGCGTAGACTGATGGCCACATCTCACAGGTCATGGATATGAGATATCAAGTCTTCACATGGATACATATTAGAGTAATGATGTATTGGACTGACCCACCATGAGAATGCTTCATAGATCGTTGCGTGAGTGTCATAAGCGATTCTCAAAGTGACAATGGTGTATATGGCTTTTTGACCTGAAATACATTCCTACATGAGTTGCATTTTTTAATGCCATCAAAGGTCATGTGTAACAAGGTGATTATAAAGTTAGTTATTAGACATATGACGAATCATGCAAAAGGATGTGCGTGACCTAGGTGGGATTTGTCCCTTCTATATAACAGGAGTGATATCTTCGGGCCCCCTGATTGAGTGAGACTACGAAATCTTGGCCATGCTCAAATAAGTCAATATGAGATATTGATCTCATTTGTTATTACTAAGTCTACTCGAGTATCATGAAATGGAAGATTGAACTATACAAGGGTGACACATACCATGCCTTGTGTTCAATCTAGATATCTGGACAAATGGACTAAACTACATGAAAATATTGGTCAAGGAAAGGTTATGTCAAATCATTGACATTCTCATTACTTGGGTAGCAGTAATGTGTTGCTAGATACCGCTCACTGCTTATAATATTAAAAAATAGGATTTTAATATTATTGCCAACGTCATGAGAACCTGCAGGGTCACACACATAGAACAGACTGAATTGGACTAATGAGAATCCAAGATGGACTAAGATTTTATCGTGGGCCAGACTCATAATGGATGAGTCCAAGGTTGCACTACTAACCCTGCTGCTCTCACTCGCATAAGACAACAACTATTATAAATAGTACTACTAAGGGGGCTGTCAAGGCAAGCATTACGAACCCTAGCCGCACCCTAACAGAAACAGTGAGTGAGAGAGTGACAAGTTTCTATTCTCTTCGCAGCTAGCACTGTGCTAGAGACATGGAACTCCAAGATTGTAGACGTTGGACGTTTGTGAGTCTATTCATGTGGACAGCGTAGAGGCACCATCGTTGCTATGATGTTAGTGATTTGCTTGATTATTTTTCTTTCTTCTAGCTTTAAGAGGTAAACTTAAAACACTACAAAAAAATGGGTAAATTATGGTAGTTTTTTTTGTATATTATGGCAGTTTTAACTGCCATTTTTCACGTCAGTGGCTATTTAAAAAACTGACATAATTAACTTTGCTGTTCGGTATAATATGGTGGTTTCCCATTAACCACCACAACAACCACCACAATTTACCATGTATAAAATAACAGTTTAGTTTTTGCATAAAATGGCAGCTAGAACTGTCGTAATTTACATAACTCTAACCAAAAAATATGTAAATTACGGCAGTTAGAACTGTCGTAATTTACATAACACCAACAAAAAAAATTATACTAATCACATTTTCTACTTTTTCTTCTCGGGGTCTTCGGGTTCGATTGGCAGTTGCTCCTTCTTGTTATCAGAAGAATCCATTGGTGTTGGTGGTGAGTGAAAATTGAGGATTCTGGTTCTTCTTCTCCCCTTCTTTATCCTTAATTCCTAAGTTGAATCAAGTCAAAATGCCAACATAAATTAAGGTCGCGGATTTTAGTGATCCAGATTATGTACCACAAAGGATGCAAATGCACAGATATTATGATTAAAGAAGTAATTTAGTGATGATAGTAACCATGAATGTGACACATGTTCACCAGAAGAAAAGAAGTTTCTAAAAAAAAACCATTCTAACAAAATCTATAAGAAATCAATTCCTATTTAAATTTTATCATCTTAACTAACAGACTAACATTAAATGCGACAGACCTATAATCCAAACTTAACTTCACTAAATATGTGAACCTACCAAAGTAGGATGCTTGGTAGAGACCTCTCTAGCATCTATGATGGAAAGCAATTTCAACTAGCAGACTAAGCAATAGCTTGCACAAGAAAGCTCATAAACACAATTGGGAAAAAATGTCCAATTATCAAATACATATGATACAATCTATATGAATTCTTTATTTGGATAAGTTATAAACAACTAACACAACGTCCACAAAGATGCTTTTCTACAATAAAATCATAAAATAGTGTCCACAAGCATGCTTATTTCCCCAATATATCAAATTTTATAGCAAAGTCCAACTAAGCCAGCTGAACCAGATCTTTACCTTTCTGTCATAGCTATACCAAAGAAAGTGTTTCTTTGACAAATGAACAGGCAAAAGAAGAGTTGAATAATGGATAAATAAGAAAGGTCCAAGCTAGACTAGGAAAATAGATGAATTTTCATTTCCAGATGTAGAGCCGCCACGTGATGCCTCTACTCTCCATAAATCTCCCCTTGCAGCTAAAGAACCTTCCACCTCTTGAGTTTTACTATCGTAAGTTGATGTAATGCTTATGGTTCCCTACACTTGACAAGAGAATAACCAGTAAATGAAATAGACAAAAAATGATGGCAATGAGTAAGAGAAAAGAGAATTCTGGATACAAAATATATATTACAGAACTTGCACATTTTCTTATACCCTTTTCAGAATAAATATTCAATAGAAGAAATCTCTCCTAATTAACACAGGAAATTTGAAAGCTAGTAGGTGATATTAAACTACATGACAGAAAACTATCATGAAGGAGACAGGATAATAATTTTAGTTGGATAAGAGAAATAATTAATTAATATTAAAAGATTCAAAAGATTAATAAGAAAAATACAGGGAAAGAGTAATAGGGAAAATTATGGGAAACTGGCAATTTGAATTTATTTACAAGGAGAATTTAAGTATCATATAGTTGATACTTGATACAGTTCAAGAGTGCTTAAACCAGTCTTAAAGTAAGAACCTTCAGAGGGAAGGGCAAGATTTGCAAGATGGTGATCAGAATAGTAAGCATGAAATAATCATCATAATAGCATAAATTTAACAGAAAATAGAAGAAGAAAAAAGGTTAACCCACCAGAGGCATACTCACAAACCGAGATCACACAATAATTTTATTTCTATACTACATGATAGAGCATATTAGAAACTTATCTCTCACTCCCTCTTCCAGTTCCCTGCCCCCCTCTTAGTATAAAAGAATATGGAAGCTATATACTTCAGCTGATATTTTGTATCCATTGTCAGTCTCACTCTAAATTTGTGTTACAACTTACAAGAAACACACAGGCTTCATGTATAATGTAGCAAAGTTCTCAGCCTTAGCAAATCATTCATACAAGTTTCAAGCAAACATTATCTTCACTTGTGATTTTCTCCAGTTCAGATTGAAACACATTCACTTATCCATTTTTTCCTTCTTGTAATACAAAAAAATTATAGAAAGAAAGAATAAGTTACAAATAAGGAGCAATAATATACCCTCTGAGGAAAACAAATAGTAAAAAACAAAAAATACAAGGAGCAATGTCAATACAAAAGAGAATGTCAATCTCACAGGATATCAGACAAACCAACCCTTCAAAGAAATCAATGGCTGAACAATATCACCATATATAGGTGAGAATGAGAATTCTATTCCATATAAGCAAAACAGATTGCCTAAAAGGCACTGCTTTATAAGTTCGCAACAAAGTGAACTTTTACTTAGACCTTAATTTATTGACTATCTATAGCATCAGCTGTCCTAGCCTAGAACTCCTTCATCTTTGACTCTCAAACATGATTAAGTCATCTCTGTTCACAGTTTTAAAAACATAAGGCCAAGGAATCTCGACTTAAAAATGAAACCAACAAGAATACCAAGAAAGGGGATCAAACACTTCCAAAACTTAAAACAATCAAATAAACATGTTTTGACCCTTTTATGACTCAATCTCAGGTTCCCACTCTAGCCCAACAGAGCCAAACACAAACACCCTGGAATATGCTCTGATAATTTTCCTTTAGAACAGCAACTTTAATTCCCATTTGAGTGAGAAATCATATGATTAGCTTTTATTGAAACATTCATAATCTACAAGACTTTAAGAAGATTTTAAAAGTTTCCTAAATGAGATGAACATAGAAATTTAAATAAATCACTTTAAAACAATAAATCTAATAGTCTTCAACAACTTAATTCCACCCATGAGATTAGTTTTCTGGCCACATTATAAAGCAAGCAAGGAATCAATTAAAGTAATAAAGGCATATCAATAGTATAAATAAACAATTAAAAAAAATGCATACAAGAACTGAACTGAGCAAATGGGTGGGGGGAGGCTAGTATAAGACTCCTCAGTTCAAAGAACATCGCCTTACACCATTCACCTTCACCACACCACCACACAATTGATTCAAACATTTCCTCAAATCAACAAAAGAATAGGGAAGTGGGTTACATCAGAACAAGGAAGTGGGTTACCTAAGAACCACTTTTAGAAAATCTTCCTAGCGAGGGGTTTGAATAGTGCTGTAAATCGAGAAGCAAAAATAATGAGTGAGTAACAGAGGAAAAATTATGCAAATAAAAATCTCAAATTGACCACCACCCATAAAATTTCAGATCCAAATTAAAAACCGTAATAACCACAAACAATTTTAAGCAAATAATTTTCATAAAATTGGTAGCATTTTAACCAAAAATCCAACAATGGGTTTGGTTGAACCCCCTGAACAGAGAGGCCTTGGAGATGGGGTTCAGCGATGGAGGAGGTGCGTGCGTCGGCAGGTGGTGGTGGGTTGTAGGGGGTGGCTTCACTAGTGGTCAAGCTCTCCAACACATGGGATGCTTAAAGGTTCACAAGGGGAGTGGGTTTGATGGGTGCAAGGCACAACGTGATTGGCATGTGAAGGAGGACCCGAGCCAGGACAATGGTGGTTCAATTGGGTGGCTTCTGGGTTGAGGTGAGAGCACTAGTTTTCACAGCGGTAGCGGTGGTTGGGTGTTGGGGTCTCCACAGAGGAGGTGGTTGCAAACATGACCCAAATACTTAAAAAAAAACCTACTATCACATGTTAATAACCTACCATTGATGGTCCCTAACATAGGAGGACCACCATAAATGGCACTGCCCAAGTCAATAGAGCAAAGGCCGAAGATAATAGAGTAGCCGGCGATTATGAGGGTCAGAGAGTTGGGTGGGATAAGGGGGTGGTTACGGGTGGGATAAGCCGAAGGAAAAATTGTTAGGGAAAAAAGAGGGAAGGTTTCGCAGCAGAGAAATTGGGAAAGTGAAGAAGAAGAAATTTTAGGGTAGTAAAAATAATAAAAGAAAAAGGGTAAATTAATGTTTAATATTTTTATTAAAATAAAATTAAAAAATGGCAGTTAAAAACTGCCATTTTATGTATCCAACTGCCATTTTATACATTAAAATTACTTCAGTCTTAAAATTGTCGTATTATACTATATATTATGGCAGTTTTCAAGAAATGCTGTATTAAAACCGTCGTAACTTACTTATTTTTTTGTAGTGAAAACATGAATCATGACCCTTTTTCGCATGGATCCTTGGTGAAAATTCTTTTTCCGCTGTGCTTTTGTTCACGAATTTCTCAATAGAGAAAGATTGGGTTAAGCTTATGTAAGAAAGTTAGATCATCTTTTTTATTCTTTATTTTATTTTATTTTATTTTTCATTTTTTTATTTGGAATAAAATGGTTTTAATGACCCAAACAAAATTGAATATTCAAAGTTGTCCCTCTTTACTTTGTTTCTTACTAGATAAAAAGAATAATTGTAGTTTTTCATATTATCATTGTAAGGAACGAGTAATGACATTAACTTTAATTTTGTTCAGGAATGCATAAGATGATACAAAAAAAATACAAAACAATGTGAGAACAATAAAATGTGAAGAGCCAATGCGCTCAAAAGTAAATGACAAAAAAAGCAAATTACATAAATTTAAAATGCAGGAAGTTGATGCACTCAAAATAAATGACAAAAAATTAAAATACAAGAAGCCAATGCTCTCAAAAGTAAATAACAGAAATTTAAAATGCAGGGAATCGATGCGCTCAAAAGTAAATGACAGAATTTTAAAATGCTGGGAGTAAATGAGCTCAAAAGTAAATGATAGGAATTTAAAATGTAGGGAGCCAATGCACTCAAAATAAATGAAAGAATTTAAAATGTAGGGAGTCGATGTGCTCAAAATAAATGACAGGAATTTTAAAATGCATGGAGCTGATGCGCTAAAAAGTAAATAATAGGAATTTAAAATGTAGGGGGCCAATGCGCTCAAAATAAATGACAGAAATTTAAAATGCAAGGAGCCGATGCACTCAAAAGTAAATGATAGGAATTTAAAATGTAGGGAGCCGATGCACTCAAAATAAATAACAAGAGTTTAAAATGTAGGGAGCCGATGCGCTCAAAATAAATGATAGGAATTTAAAATGCAAGGAGCCGATGCGCTCAAAATAAATGACAAGAATTTAAAATGTAGGGAGCCGATGCGCTCAAAGTAAATGACAAAAATTTAAAATGTAGGGAACCAATGCACTCAAAATAAATGACAGATATTTAAATGCTGGGAGCCAATGCGTTCAAAATAAATGATAGGAATTTAAAATGCAAGGAGTCGATACACTCAAAATTAAATGACAAGAATTTAAAATGCATGGAGGCAATGCGCTCAAAATAAATAACAAGAATTTAAAATGTAGGGAGTCGATGCGCTCAAAAATAAATGATAGGAATTTAAAATGCAAGGAACCGATGCGGTCAAAATAAATGACATGAAAACATTTGTGCTAGTTAAACCTGGAATTAATTTAATTTGAACCAATGACAACTCTAGAAAGCTTTGACCAATCGAACCCTTGTTCACGTGCTTTTCTTGATCGGACCCTTTGATTGGCTTAGAATCCTCTTGACTTTCTCTTTTCCCTTCTTCAATTTTCATTTTTTTTTACTTCGACCCCCTTTTTTTTATTCTTGGAAACGAAAGCTTATGTGGCTAGTATTGTAATATTTTCCAACAAATATCGCATTGCAATATGTATTTTGAGCTACTGAGATCTTTTTGTCCAACTTAATCATTGAAGGATTGCTGTTAGAATTGTCAAATCAAATTGTTGACCTTAAATTTATCTTATTTGAGATATAACTTAATGAGTAAACATGCATTCATGAAGGGACAAAAATTCGTTGAATGAACAAACTTCCTTTCATTACTATGGTAATCTAACCATACATGAACTTTTGGTAAGGCACATATTTGAGAATGAAACGCAAAAACAAAAGAAAGTTGCAGGAATTTTATAAAAAATAATAATAATAAAAATTGTCCCAGTATTGGTTCCATGTTTATTATCCAATCGATTCCCTGCAACTGCTTGATAACTCAACTGTTGTCTCCATTGCTACTTCCTTTAACACATCTTCTCCTTGATCCATTAGAAATTCTGCCCTTGTATGGCTAATTGAATGCAAACAAAGTTGCCCCTGTGTAGCCAATCTAACGCAAAAAATTGCCCTAGTTTGGTGAACCCTTAACGGAGTTTCAGACCAACTTTCTTTGAGATTTTGCCTTTTTATTTGCCCTAACTTTTGCTTAGATCACCTTTTCGGGTTTTTAGTCTAACGAACCTTTTTTATTTTATTTTATTACTCTAACTTTTGCTTAGGGTTTTCAACCTAACGAGCTTTTTTCTCTTTTTTTTTGTGAGCATAGAATATCTTGACAATATCAGTGTTTACAGGCCTTGGCAATTCTTCTCCATCCATATTCTGCAAAATTAATGCTCCTCTTGAAAATTCCTGCTTAACTATGTAAGGGCCATTATAACTCGAAGCCTATTTTCCTCTGGCATCCTCTTGATTAAGAAGAATCTTCTTTAAAACCAAATCTCCCAAACAAAATTCTCTGGGACGAACTTTCTTGTTGAAGGCTCTGGCCATTTTGTTTTGATATAATTACCTATGATAAATAGCTGCCAGTCTTTTATCTTCTATCATATTCAATTGCTCATATCGAGTTTTCACTCATTCAGATTCCTCCAATTCTGCTTTTGTCAATGCCTTTAGAGAAGGAATCTCAATTTCTATGGGAAAGACAACCTCCATCTCATACACCAAAGAGAAAGGTGTTGCCCAATGCTCGATCATATATTGGTACGATTCGAGTGCAAAGCATAGGGTAACATTCTATGCCAGTCTTTGTAGTTCACTACCATCTTAGCAATAATTTTCTTGACATTCTTATTTGCTACTTCAACTGCACCATTCATCTGAGGCCTATAGGGAGCTAAATTATGATGCTTGTTTTTGAAATTTTCACAAAACTAATGAATCTCAACACCATTGAGATTGGTAGCATTATCTGTGATTATCCTTTCTGGAATTCCATATCTACAGACATATCACTTTTAAGGAATTTCAAAAACACTTTTTGAGTGACATTGGCATAAGAGGAAGCTTCTACCCACTTGGTGAAATAGTTAATTTCCACTAAAATGAAGCGATGACCATTGGAAGCTTTGGGGTTAATGGTTCCAATGATATATATTCCCCACATCAAGAAAGGCCATAGAGATACCAAATTATGTAAGGGGAATGTAGGTGCCTTGACTCGATCCACATATATCTGGCATTTTTGGCACTTTCAAATATATTCTATGCAGTCTGTTTCCATGGTGGACCAATAATAACCACTTCTTAGAATTTTTCGTGCCATTATATGACCATTAGCATAAGTTCCACATATTCCTTCATGGACTTCAATCATGATTATATAAGCGTCACGAGCATCCACACATCTAAGCAAGCTGTCATCATGACTCCTTTTGTACAAAACCTCCTCGTTCAAGAAAAAGGCCATTGCCAACTGACAGATAGTCTTCTTATTCACCTCATTTGCCCCAGTTAGGTATTCTCTATGATGAATGTATTACTTGATATCATGATACCAAGGTTTACCATATGGCTCGCCTTCCGCATTGGCACAATATGCAGGTTCACTTTGTGTCTTCACTTGGATGGGTTGGACATTATTGTGAATATCCAACTTTGTCATTACAGGCAAAGTGGCCAAGGCATCTACAAATTGATTCTTGTCTCGAGTCAAATAGGAGAAGGTCACCCCCTCAAACTTCTCAATCAATCGGGTCAAATACTTTTGATAAGGAACTAACTTTGGATCTTTGGTTTGCCATTCATCGTTCACTTGATAAATGACGAGTGCTGAATCTCCAAATACTTTTAGCTACTTGATCCCAAAGTCAATTGCAACTTGTAATCCACTAGCATAAGCCTCATATTCTGCAATATTATTAGTGCATTCAAAATCTAGCTTGATAGCAACTAGGTATTGCTTTTCCAGTTAGTGAAATAACCATAACTCCTATGCCACTACCATACATGTTGACTGCTCCATCAAAATACATCTTTCAAATAGGCTCATCCTCTTCTTTTTATCCTTCCACTGTCAATATTTCTCCATTGGGGAATTTAGATGTTACTAGTTATCCACCATCAAGAGGGTTTTTAGCTAAATGATTAGTAATTGCACTTCCTTTGATGGATTTCAAAGTCATGTACTTAATGTCGAATTCTAATAACAACACCCGCCATTTTGAAACCCTTAATGAAATGTGGGGGCTTTCAGATATGTACTTTAGAGGGTCCATTCTAGAGATCAACCAAGTGGTGTAATACAACTATTAGTCATGGCAACCATCACCCAAGAGGGGGTGAATTGGGTGATTATAAATTTTTAAAGTAACTTTGAGAAATTATGCATTTTGATAATTTCAATCAACACATGCAGCGGAATAAGTCTAACAAAGATACGAATATTTTAGATTACTCAAATATAATTTGGATTATGGGATAAATCAAGTAAATAAACTAAATATTAAATTTAACTTAAGTATATATAATTAAAGTACAAATGTAAAGGAGATAAAAACTCTTTAAAAACTTTTATCAAACACTTGAAAAGTAATTTTATTTAAAGTTGTTTATCAATTGAAGTGAATGAATAGAGAAGATAGAAAGATGCATTTGTAAATGAACAACTCACACAGAAAGTAATCGAGCAAATATATGAAATTAAAACACAAATATAAAGGAGTTTGAGTTTAGAGAAGAAAACACAATGATTTATCCTAGTTCACCCACTAACGACTTATGGCCTACGTGTTGGGAATCGCAGATACATCACGCAGCAAAAAAATTCCTACCAAGGATCCGTGCGAAAAAGCCATAATCCAAGTTTTAAAAATGTTTACCTCTTCAAGCGTGATCTAAGGAAGTGACTTGAATCACCAACACCGTAACAACGATGATGCCTCTATGGTATCTACACAAACAGACTCACGAGCGTCCAACGTTCATAAAAAGGGGAGCCTCATGTCTCTCACACTGTGCTAGCTGCGAAGAGAAGAGAAGAAACCTATCACTCTCTTACTCACTTTTCTGTAGGTGCGGCTAGGGTTCTGTAATGTATGTCTTAGCAGCCCCCTTAGCAATACTATTTATAATAGTGACTGCCTTAAGTGAGTGTGAGCAGCAGCAAGGTAAGCTGTGTAACCCTAGACTCATCTGTTATGAGTCTGGCCCACATTTGAATCCTAGTCCAACTTGGATCTATTGCTCCAATCTTAGTCTGCTCTATGTGTGTGACCCTGCAGGTTCTCATTACGTTGGCAGTAATATTAAAATCCCATTTTTAATGTTACAAGTAGTGAGCGGCATCTAGTAACACATCATTGCTACCTAAAATGACAATGTCAGTGATTTGACATAACCTTTCTGTGACCAATGTTTCCACATTGTTTAGTCCCTTTGTCACGATATCTAGATTAAACACAAGGCATGAAATGCGTCGCCCTTGTATAGTCCAATCCTTCGTTTCCTGATACTCGAGTAGACTTTGTAATAACAAATGAAATCAATATCACATATTGACTTATTTCAGCATAGCCATGCAATTCGCAGTCTCACTCAATCAGGGGTCCCGAAGATATCGCTCCTGTTATATAGGAGTGACAAATTCCATCTAGGTCACTCACATCCTTCTGCATGATTAGCGGTATGTCCAATAACTAACTTTATAATCACCTTGTTACAGATGACGTTTGATGGCATTAAAACACATAACTCCTCATGTAAGAATCGTAGTGATTTCAGGTCAAAGGACCACATACACCATTGTCACATTGAGAATCGCTTATGACACTCACGTAATGATCCATGTAGCGTTCTCATGGTAGGTCAGTCTAGTATATCATTACTCTAATATGTACCTATGTGAAGATTTAATATCTCATATCCATGACCCATGAGATATGGTCATCAATCTACGCACATACTAGTCTCAATGCATTATTGTTGTCCTAATTAATAATAATACTTGACTAGGGACATTCAAGAATAGAGTTCTAATTTTATCCAATAGGATCTCATAATCATGTCAACCATTTGATGTCCTATGGCATCAAACTTATTATTCTAAGGACTTTATTATGTTTATTAAAAAAGAACACAACAAATGAAATGCCTCATATGTTAAAATTAGCATAATAGAATGTATGTAAATACAGACAAATGTATTAGCCTCTAGGGCATACACCAACAATATCCTACTTGCACTAGAGCCAATCAGGCATATGTCAAATGACTAAAGACCTAGTGTGACCTTCATGCTTTTGTTGTGCATGAGGCTTCGTCAGTGGATCAGTAATATTATCATCTGTTGGTACTCTACATATCTTTACATCTCCTCTATCGATGATCTCTCGAATGAGATGGAAGCGCCTAAGTATATGTTTGGATCACTGGTGAAATCTAGGATCCTTAGCTTATGCAATGGCTCCATTATTATCACAATAGAGGTCCACTGGGTCCACAATGTTAAGAATAACGCCAAGTTTAGCAATGAACTTCCTGATCCAAACGGCCTCCTTTGTTGCATTGGAGGCAGCAATATACTCAGCCTCTGTGGTAGAATCGGTGACTGTCTCCTGCTTTGAATTCTTCCAGCTCATGGTCCCACCATTTAGGCAAAAAAACATAACCCGATTGCGATCTGGAGTCATCCTTATCGATTTGGATGCTAGCATCAGTGTAACCCTTTACAACTAGCTCTTCCTTGGCTCCATATACCAAGAACGAATCTTTAGTCCTTCTCAAGTACTTAAGGATGTGCTTCATAGTAGTACAGTGACTCTCACCGAGATCAGACTAGTACCTGTTCGTCATGCTCAAAGCTTACGAGATGTCTGGTCGAGTACATAACATGGCATACATGATAGTTCCAATTGTAGATGCATATGGAATCTTGCTCATGCGATCCCTCTCGTCTTGGGTGGAAGGGGATTGAGCCTTAGATAGGCTTACACCATGTGACATAGGCAAGAGTCTTTTCTTGGATTCATGCATGTTAAATCGTCTTAACACTTTGTCTATATACGTACGCTGACTTAGGCTAAGCAGTCTCAGTGATCTATCTCTATAGATCCTGATACTTAACATATAGGTGGCTTCGCCCAAGTCCTTCATAGAGAAGCAGTTCCCTAACCAAGTCTTTACAGATGAATAGTATATCATCTATATATAATACCAGAAAGACAATAGTGCTCCCACTAACCTTCTTGTAGACACAAGATTCTTCTTCATTCTTGATGAAACTAAACTATTTTATTGTATCATCAAAATGAAGATTGTAACTTTTGGAAGCTTGCTTCAATCCATAAATAGATCGTTGCAACTTGCACACCTTTTCAGCATCCTCTGGAGTGGCAAAACCCTTAGGTTGTGTCATGTACACATCCTCAAGAAGATTTCCATTAAGGAAAGTAGTTTTGACATCCATTTGCCATAATTCATAATCATGGTATGCTGTAATAGCAAGCAAGATCCAAATGGATTTAAGCATCGCAACTGGGGAAAAAGTCTCATCATAGTCTACACCATGAATTTGTTTGAAACCTTTAGCCACCAATCGTGCCTTAAAGGTATGCACATTACCATCCATGTTGGTTTTCTTCTTGAAAACCCACTTGCACCCAATGGGTTTTATCCCTTCAGGTGGGTCAACCAAGGTCCATGTAACACCCCAAATTTTAGCTATGTTACAGTAATGACAAAATTACACTGTTTTGTGTTTTCTGTGTGATATAAAATTAATTTGAATGTTTCGATATTATTTTTAATCATTTTGTGTGATTTGCTCCGGGTCAGGAAAATAATAATTTTCGGGTCGGGGAAAATCTTATTTGATTTATTGGGAGACGGGGGATCTTACTAAACCCGAATTTGAGAGACACAGAAAATAATCTTTTAATTTTTAGGATTTATCTATGAAATAAAAATATTTCACTGATAATAATCCGTTGTTTTATTTATAGTAGCTTCTGCTATAGTTTATTTGACCCGATATATTTTAATTGACAGAAAATGTGCTTAGAATATTTTCTGTAACCTAAATTCGAATGAACTAATAGGAACCGTTAAAAATGATGGCTGGACTTTTCTAACCAATAGGAAATGGTCAAATAAAGTGGCATAGACTTTATTGTGGACCATTGGGTGAAAAACTTGATTAAGATGCCTTTGATCATAACCATTGATCAGATCAATGGTGTGAGAACAATCCTGATAAAGTAACTTATGATATCCACCTTAGATTAAATCAATGGTTAGGAGATGACGTTAATTTCAATGGTTAGGATTTAGTCAATAATAATGGCTTGACTAGTTACTAAGTAACTAAATAATCCTAATTTAGTTATCTTAAATGCCTAATTAAGAAACCAAGTAAACTAACCTAGTTACTAATTAGTTATAATCTAGTTACTAACTAAATATCCTAATTCTATCTAGAAGCTATGACTATGCATGACATATGCAATGACCTATTTAATTAATTAGCTATGTAATTAGATAGTTAATTAAGTGTAATTAGAAAACCTAACCTAATTAACTTACCATCTAATTAGCATGTAATTAAGCTTTAATTGAAGTCAAACCTAGTCACTAATTCCCTAGAGGCCACATGGCCAAGGAGGGCAAGGAGGCTTCTCAAGCCTTCTTGAATGGTCTTTTGTGACCATTGCATGACCAAGTGGTGACATAGGCCATGTGCCTTTCAAATGTGAACACAATGTGATATTTACTATCAAAGTTTATCTCCTAATCTCTCCTATACACTCTCACACGGCTGCACTCTTCTTTTCACTGTCAATATTCGCTTTTCTCTCACCTAAAAAGCTAAGCATACATTTTCTCTCAAAGCTCTCAAGAGCACAAAAATATTTTCCTTTCCTTTTCTTCCTTGAGTTTCGGCCAAGCTACCTAAAACCACATCAATCTTCTATAATTTTTCTTCTCTACATTTCCTAAACCCAAACCACCATCTAAACACTTTTCATTTAGAAAAGTTTTGTGAAAATCCCACGCCTAGTGCTTTAAAATCCAAGCTTTGGTTTACTTTCCTAAAGGTAAACTTTTGATTCTTTGATTTTAATTCAATTTTTTGATTTTTTAGACCATGATTGTTCCATGGTTCTTTCTTATTAAGCCTTGTTTATGACTTTGGTAATTGTTTAAGAATTTTAGGGAATTGTTTAAGGGTCACACGAAAATCAAAGAGAAGGAGGAGGAGCTTGAAGATCTTGTCTTCAAGAGGTAAGAGGGAGATTTACCTTACCAACCAAGTTTTGGTGGTGAGAAGATGGTTGTGTATGGTGAAAAACCCATAAAGGTTTATTCACTTGTTGTTTGCTACTTCTTTGTTTATGATTATGATGTGCATGATTTTGTGTTTATGCCTGCATGTATAATTTTGGAAGCATGCAAGTGTATGTGTAATTTAGGATATCAATAACATGATGGAAAGATTACATGAGAGCTCCAAAGAGCTTAGAGGCACACGGCCTCTCTAGGTTCAAGAGGACCAAAGTCCTAAAAATGATGGTTTCTAACTAAGGAATAAAGGTTTAATTGAGAAGGAAATGATTTTGGAAAAGTTTGAATTTAGCAAGCAAAATGGTTTTTGGGAAAACAAATTGATACAATTAAATAAATAGGTTATGAAATAAAAATGGATGTCAATACTTGAAGTTTACTGACGTATAGCTCACCCTATGGGTTTTGAAGCGCGTTGGAAAAATTTAAGTTATAATATTTGAAGTAAAAGAAAGAATTGTCATTTTTTGGGAAACAGTATAAATATTGATATTTAGAGGGGTTATATTGTAATTATTTTATAAAAGAGGGACTATATTATAATTAATATTTTAAGAAGGATTATATTACAATTATTATTTAAAGAGGGGCTATATTGTAAATATTTTGTAAAAGAGGGGATATATTGCAAATATTTTGTAAAAGAGAGACTATTTTATAAATACTATTTTATGAGGGACTCTTGTGAAAATATTATTTAAAATGAGGACTATAATGTAAATATTATGTTATAGAGGGACTATTATGCAAATATAGAAAATAAAGTCAATTTTTAGTATTAAATGAGAAAAATCATATTTTTGATTTAAAACGTGTGAGAAAACGTTGAGAAATCAATACGCGATTTGAAAATGCGACAAAATTGTTGCGCGATTGAGAAAATGTGAAAATATGACTACGTGATAAAAATACAATAAAAATACTGTTGGGTTAATGTGTGGACCCCGAATATGAGATAATGAGTTGGAACTGTGAATGGTGCATAGTACATACATTGGAAAGGTCCGATGGACTGTATAAGGCTAATTGCCTAGGAGAGAATACACCTCTTGAGTGGGTGTGATATGCGTAGTGTAAGTCACTCGTTGACCTTGGGGACATTGGGGTGTAGGTTGCCTACAATGGACAGTTGGTAGCTCTTCTGTACCGTGGGTTAGACCGACGCAACACACCAATGATCCTAACCGAGACACTATTCTTAATCAAGATTTGATAAAGACTGTCGTGTATATGCTAGATGTGCAAATTTGAGCACGTGGTCTGAGGCATGTTGGTACAGACAGATCTTTTTGATCACTCTCTCCGATCTGAGTTTTAGCTCCATGAAGTAGGAAATTGAGTCTATGTGCAAATGCATAGTTATTGAGGGCATTATCATAATTATTGTTTATGATAATTGAATTGTTGAATATTTGGATATTGTTAATGGCATGATCGTAATTATCTTGTATTACATGTGCTGCGATGATAAATGATGTTGATGGCATAACTATAATTATGGTATGATATAGCTGTATGATATATTGTATGTGTTTATCTTCATGTTACCATACTGGTATTGGCGTAGGTGATCTCACCTCTTTGTATGCCTATCTTGTATTGTATTTATATTTGTAAAGACGTTGAGTAATAAGTTGATCGAGAATGTGGAGAGGAGTAGATTCCTATAGAGGAAGCTGAGTTCTGAAAGGATGGAGATGCCTAGTTTCTTAGGATATATGAGGCTACAATTTCGTGGAAAATCGGAGGCATGGCACGTGGACTTAGATAGAGAACGTATTTACTACATAGGAGACTTAAATATTACTTTAAGTAGGCTTTATCAAGGACACCTTTATTTTATTGTGAATATTAATGTACACTTAGAGTTTCCTTTGTCCATTAGGTAGTACTGGGGAACTTACTACCGTACTCCTAGTGAGATTAGTGTTGTGTCGTCTGTGCGGACACCTATTCATAGGACTTCGCGTCAAGTAGGATTCCTACCTGCTGAGGAATCTGAGGAGGACCCGTCTGAGGGTTCTACTGTCTAGTAGTACTTGAGCAGTATAATAGTTTAAATTAAAGTTTAAATGTTTTAAAAGTCTAGTTTGTAATTATTTAAGTATGATAGTACTAAAGACTTATATGTATATATGATGTAAATTATTTGTGATAATGTTGTAATGTTTTTATTTTCTGCTAAGTTTATCTTATTGTTATTAAGAAATTTTACCACTCATATTTACATTACAAAGTATATTTCTTAACGAAGGGGTAATTTGGTAATTAAGTAACATAAAATGTGACACCCTATGGTGGGTGTTACATTAGTTCATGTGGCGTCCCGGGGCCGACGAGGGCGGGGAGTGATCGCCAGTGTAATGAAGCACGGACAAGGAGCGACTCCTGGCAGGCTTCTAGGTGGAGGGTCTACATGATGAACTGAATACGCACCGAAATGAGAGGGATTCAGAGACTGTATAGGTATGGGATTGTATAGTTGAGGATGGCTTAAAGGAATTGATTTGACGTAGCCATATCAACAAGTTGCAACTTCTTTTCAGGAACCTAGAACATAAGAACTCCATGGTTATGCGTGCTTGACTTGGAGCAATTGCGGGATGGGTGACCTCCTGGGAAGTTTCCTAGGATGCATGTGAGTGAGGATAAAGCACGCTGAAAAGACCCGTGTTGGTTTGTGGAGACACTCTTCAATCCTGCAGGCAATCCCGGGTCGTTACAGTCCATACCTGGTTGGCATACATGGATTCCATTTCAGATCTCATGGCCTCAAGCTGTTTCTCAGATTCTGGGCCAATAATGGCTTCTTGGTAAGTCACAGGCTCATCTTGATCCATAAGCAATACGTCACCTTGTTGGGTTATGAGAAATCCATATCTCCCTGGTTGATGACGCATCCTGTTAGACCTACGCAGGTCTTATGCTACTAGAGCAGGTTGCTGTTCCACAATATTTTGTGGAGGCTGCTTTATTTCCATAATCAGTTCGTTGCTACTCTGTGAACCTTGAACTTCTTCAAGTTCTACTTTCCTCCCACTGGTTCCTTTGGAGATAAATTCCCTTTCTAGAAACATAGTAGTCCGTGTGATAAACACTTTGCCCTTGGTAGGATTATAGAAATAGTATCCCTTGGTTTCCTTGGGATAACCCAAAAAAAAAACATTTTTCTGATTTAGGTCCAAGCTTATCGGAAACTTGACACATAAGCTTTGCAGCCCCAAATCTTCATGAAAGACATACTGGGCCGTCTCCCAATCCATATCTCATATGGTGTCTTTTGAACCATCTTAGATGGAACACGGTTAAGCGTGAAAGCTGCTGTTGATAGAGTATGTCCCCAGAAGGAGCCTGGAAGGTCTACATGACCCATCATGGATCGGACCATGTCTAACAAGGTCTAGTTCCTCCTTTCAGAGACACCATTCCATTGTGGTGTTCTTGGTGGAGTGAGTTAAGATATTATCCCACACTTTTTCAGATGATCATCAAACTATTGGCTTAAGTATTCACCTCCTCGATCTGATCAAAGGATTTTAATACTCTTGCCAAGTTAGTTTTGTACTTCATTCTTGAACTCTTTGAACTTTTCAAAAGATTCTGATTTGTGCTTCATAAGATATACAAATCCATATCTACTGAAATCATTAGTAAATGTAATGAAGTATTGAAAACCGCCTCTAGTAAGTATATTTAGTGGCCCACATACATCACTATGTATAAGGCCTAAAAGATCACTAGCCCTTTCACCTTGTCCAGTGAATAGGGCCTTTGTCATCTTCCCCAATAAATAAGATTCACATATCTCATATGATTCGAAATCAAACGAGTCCAAGAATCCATCTTTATAGAGTTTGGAGATGCGTTTCTCATTTATGTGGCCCAAACGACAATGCCAGAGAAAAGTTGGGTTTAGATCGTTTGATTTAAACCTCTTTGTATTTATATTAAAGACAAGCACTTCGAGATCAAGGACATAAAGTCCATTACTCAATTGTGCACTGCCATAAAAAATATCATTCATATAAATAGAACAACATTTGTCCTTTATAATAAAAGAAAAGCCTTTCTTGTCCAAACAAGAAATAGAAATGATATTCCTGCTAATAGCAGGTACAAAATAGCAGTTCTCTAACTCTATTACAAGCCCAGTTGTCCTTGGGCTTTTTCTGCTGTTTCTTGCCCTTATTCTTTTAGACTATCATTATGGCCTTTCCTTTGCCTTTGTATATGTAACGTCTTGAGACTGCTTGCAGGATCGATGAGTGTCCTCACAAACTAACACTGGTCTTTTCAGCGTGCT
Source organism: Ormosia semicastrata (assembly GCA_029884595.1). Classification (NCBI taxonomy): domain Eukaryota; kingdom Viridiplantae; phylum Streptophyta; class Magnoliopsida; order Fabales; family Fabaceae; genus Ormosia; species Ormosia semicastrata. The sequence goes on along the minus strand of JAQQTO010000061.1, from coordinate 65,453,330 downwards.
TTGTCCTCACTCACACACATCCTAGGAAACTTTCCAAGAGGTCACCCATCCCACAAGTGCTCCAAGTCAAGCACACTTAACTATGGAGTACTTATATTCTTGGCTCTTGAAAAGAAGATGCATCTTGTTGATATGGGTGGTGCTAATCAATTCTTTTAAGCCATCCTCAACTATGCAGTCCTATACCTGCATAGTCTCTGGATCCCTCTCATTCCTGTGTGTATTCAGTTCATTCATGTGTCCCTCCGCCTAGAAGCTTGCCAGGAGCCGTTCCTTGTCTGTGCTTCATTTTTTCACTGGCGAACACTCCCTGCCTTTGTCAGCCTCGAGTGTCAGATGCCCTTCAGCTTCCGCATGGTTCATCCCCGGACCACACCATACTCGGAGAGGTCCCTCTCTGATACTATTTGTAACGTCCGGAGACTATCTGCAGGATCAATGAGTGTCCCCACAAACCAACACGGGTCTTTTCAGCGTGCTTTGTCCTCACTCACACGCATCTTAGGAGACTTCCCAGGAGGTCACCCATCCCACAAGTGCTTCAAGTCAAGCACGCTTAACTGTGGAGTACTTATGTTCTTGGCTCCCCGAAAAGAAGATGCATCTTATTGATATAGGTGGTGCTAATCAATTCCTTCAAGCCATCCTCAACTACGCAGTCCTATACCTACATAGTCTCTGGATCCTTCTCATTCCGGTGTGTATTCAGTTCATTTATGTGTCCCTCTGCCTAGAAGCCTGCCAAGAGCCGCTCCTTGTGCGTGCTTCATCTTTTACACCGGCGACCACTCCCCACCCTCGTCAGCCCCGGGTGTCACAGTTTATGTTTTGCTCAGCAGTTCTCAACATGCCTAGCAGCTCTGGTAGTGATTTGTCAATTTCATTCATATTGTAGTTCATGACAAATTAACTAAAACTTTTCGGCAATGATTGCAGGACTAAGTCAGTGGCCAACTCTTGGCCAACGGAAAACCAAATCTCTCTAGGTTTTCAATGTACCTAATCATCTTGAGTACATGAGCACCAACAGGTCTTCCTTCTACCAGCTTACACTGAAATAGTACTTTAGAGACCTCGTATCTTTCATGCCTAGCCTGCTCTTGATAAAGCTTGTTAAGGTGTACGATCATATCATAGGCATCCATGTTCTCGTGTTGCTTTTGGAGCTCAGAGTTCATAGTGGCAAGCATTAGACATCCAACGTCCAAGGCATCATCTTGATGCTTCTTATAAGCATCCTTTTCAATTCTAGGGGCATTAGCAGCAGGTGGCTCAGGAATAGGCTGTTCTAGAACATACAACTTTTTCTCTTACTTAAGGACAATCCTCAAATTCCTGTACTAGTCTAGAAAATTTGTTTCAGATAACTTGTCGTTTTCAAGGACGGATCGTAGTGATAAGTTACTTGATGTGTTTATTGCCATGGTAATCTATCAACAGAAATATGCAAAATATAAGTATTATGCCATAAGCATATTTAATGAGGTCTTTTTAATTAAATATGTCTCCCACTATTTTATTCAAATCAATGACCCTCAGCATTGACTCAGAAAATCCCATCGTAAGATTTCTTAGTCAGCTAAGATCTATATTTCACCTAGTTTTGAGTCAGCTTTGGTTGATCACCCAAAATTTAGTTATTTAGGTAGGAAACACTTTCCAATTACATCACATGCAACTCTTGGATAGTTGGGTGAATAACACTTATTCTAATCCATCTAATGGACTAAAGCCCAACACAATGCCTCTAAGCCTTCAATCTTATTGAAATGGCTTAGTTAAGTCAGACACAATGGTTGGCAGTTGGGTATTACCCTTATCCCATTACGTTTTACTAATATAGATAAAGGCATCCTGCTTTGGCAGACCTACACTTGATCGATACTAGTCTTGACGAGTGCCACACATTAGAAAGCATCACAAAATGCCTTAATATTTGCTTTGAGGGAATTTTTATTATTATTAAATCTCACCATTTATTAAATTGTTTATCATACCATAAACATCATCTATGCATCTCATACATATAAAGCATATAATAAAAGTGACATGGTTATGACCCCCTAAGAGAGTAGTATTAACTAAGCCAGCTTCACCAAGTGTCTCCCACCAACGTCCTCATTTGATGTTGTCCTCTTGCCTCCACATCAAGATTACGTTATATAGAAATTTCTTTTACATTCGAGGGGAGTTAGGTAAGAAGAGAATGTACAATCAAAATGCAGAGAGAAAGACACGACATGTCGGTCGTATTTATAAAAACCAAAATAGCATAAAAGGAGGACTAAGGCCATAACTATGCACCATGCATCACAATGAATATATAAACTCAAAACAATAATACATCATTATTTTTGTGAGTCATAAAAATGGATAGAAAAAGGTGCTTTCGAATAACACACGCTACGCAACAGGGTTCAGGGTAGCGCCCCGACCACGGGGGTCTCGCTGCCCGATTAGCGGGCGGGAGTGCCGTGGGAATCGCGGATACATCACGCAGCGAAAAAATTCCCACCAAGGATCTATGCGAAAAAACCATAATCCGAGTTTTAAAAACGTTTACCTCTTGACGCGTGATCTAAGAAAGTGACGTGAATCACTAACACCATAACAGTGACGATGTCTCTACGGTATCCACAAGAACAGACTCACAAATGTCCAACGTTCGCAAAAAGGGGAGCCTCACGTCTCACATACAGTGCTAGCTGTGAAGAGATGAGAAGAAACCTGTCACTCTCTCACTCACTTTTCTATAGGTGCGACTAGGGTTCTATAATGTGTGTCTTAGTAGCCCCCTTAACAGTACTATTTATAATAGTGACTGCCTTAAGTGCAAGGTAAGCTGTGTAACATTAGACTCATCTGTTATGAGTCTGGCCCATATTTGAATTCGAGTTCAACTTGGATCTATTACTCCAATCTTAGTCTGCTCTATGTGTGTGACCCTGCAGGTTTTCATTACATTGGAAGTAATATTAAAATCCCATTTTTAACATTACAAGCAGTGAGTGGTATCTACCAACACATCACTGCTACCCAAGTAATGAGAATATCAGTGATTTGACATAACCTTTCCGTGACCAATGTTTCTGCATCGTTTAGTCCATTTGTCACGATATCTAGATTGAACACAAGGCATGGAATGCGTCATCCTTGTATAGTCCAATCCTTCATTTCCTGATACTCGAGTAGACTTTGTAACAACAAATGAAATCAATATCTCATATTGGCTCATTTGAGCCTGGCCATGCATTTCGCAGTCTCACTCAATCAGGGGGCCCGAAGATATCACTCTTGCTATATAGGAGTGACAAATTCTATCTAGGTCACTCGCATCCCTCTACATGATTTGCGGTATGTCCAATAACTAACTTTATAATCACCTTGTTACAGATGGCGTTTGATGGCATGAAAACACGCAACTCCTCATGTAGGAATCATAGTGATTTCAGGTCAAAGGACCACAGACACCATTGTCATTATGAGAATCGCTTATAACACTCACATAACGATCCATGTAGCATTCTCATGGTGGGTCAGTCCAGTACATCATTACTCTAATATGTACCTATGTAAAAATTTGATATTTCATATCCATGACTCGTGAGGTGTGGTCATCAGTCTACGCACATACTAGTCTCAATGCATTATTGTTGTCCTAATTAACAATAATACTTGACTAGGGACATTTAAGAATAGTGTTCTAATTTTATCCAATAGGATCTCACAATCAAGTACCACTTGATGTCCTATGGCATCAAACTTACTATTCTAAGGACTTTAATATGTTTATTAAAAAAGAACACAATAAATGAAATGCCTCATATATTAAAATTAGCATAATAGAATATATGTAAATACAGACTAATGTATCAGCCTCTAGGGCATACACCAACACTACATCCATTCCTTAAGTAACCACTCAAGATTTTTCACTATCAATGCAAGGTTGAACAGGTGCTTGCTACGGTTACAGACTAGAGCGCTCCTCACACCTTGGGATATCTCACCCTTGTGCTTGAGCCTCAACTTTCAGGGATACCTCACCCTTACAATTTCTTTGAGGGATACCTCACCCTCGTTACAATTTCTCTAAGGGATACCTCACCCTCGTTACAAAGAATCAAAGCATAGAAGAAGAAAGAAACTCTTTCAAGAGTGTGTATTACAAATTGAAGCCATGTGAAGCTCTTTCAAGGATGTCTCAAAATTTCTCAAAAATAGATCATATAGAGGATAGAGATGAAACTCGGATTAAACCCAATAGAAAGATGTTTTCCAATGTTGGTTATACGTAAAAGATGACCCAAGAACATCTATTTATAGTGTTCTGATAAAAGAGCCATTGGGGGACAATTAATATCACATTAAATGCATAAAAAATAGTCATTACGGACTTTTAGACTCTTTGTAATCGATTACATAGATGTTGTAATCGATTACATGGCTCTTAGAACACGTTTTAGGCTTTTTGGACAAGATGTAATCAATTACAACATTCATGTAATCGATTATAGAGCCTCTACTAGAGTGGTAATTGATTACGTAATCAATTACGACACTCTAGTTTCGAAAACTGACTTTAAATGGTCATAACTTCTTCATTTCTTATCTGTTTAAAGTAAATGACCACTCATTGGAAAGATCTTTGAGTCTATTTTCATATGAAATAAGTTTCACAAAAAAAAAATTAAAGTATTTTGAAATTTATGATAAAAATAGTAAGGAAAGGTCAGTTTTTCAAAACTCAAACTTGACTATTTTCATAGTTTTTAACTACCACCATGACTAGCTTTTCAAAACATGTTTGTTGAGAATTTTAACATATAAAAACCATTTGTAAAGAATTAAAAAACATGTAAAAACTCATAATTCAATATATTTATATGCATGATTCATAAATGTATAACTCTAGTTAGTTTAATATGCATATAAGACTTTCATAGACATATCCAAATAAGACATTTATCAATTATTAATAAATATGCTCTATATAGGATGCAACAAAGAACACTTTGCACATTTTTATTTAAGTAGAGTCAAATCTAATATTAATTTAATACCACTCATGTAACATATTATTGGATATATCCGATAAAAGATACTATAAAGAGTATGCATGATTCTCATATGAAATATAATAGGATGAAGTACATGATCATGCATGATCCAATATAATCTATTAAGTACATCTATGTAGTATAAGCATCAATCTTTTTGTCTTGTATTTGTTATCATCAAAACTTAACATATTAAACCGTTAGGGCAAACTTATTTCCACAACAACATGTATTACCCTAGCCATTTTAAGGTCCATACTAGAGCACAACAAGTCTTCTCAATTGCCATATAACAGGTTTTATAGTCATTAAACTTCTTACAAAGATAATAAATTGCCTGCTCCTTCTTTCTTGATTAATCATGTTGCCCCAACATTGCTCCCATCGAAGTTGGCAGTATAGTTAGGTACAATATCAAAGGACGACTAGAAGTAGGTGGTACCAAAATAGGAGGATTCATTAAATAAGCCTTTATCTTATCAAAAGCTCATTGACATTCTTCATCCTATTCACCAGGCTGATGCTTCTTCACCAGCTTGATTATAAGCTCACAAGTGCTGGTCAAGTTAGCAATGAATATAGTTAAGTCTCCCGAGAAAACTTTTCACTTCATGCTCTGTCTTAGGAGCAAGCATCTCTTGTATTGCTTTCACCTTATCTGGATCCACCTTTATTCCTTCTCTACTAATAATGAACCCGAGTAGTTTTCTAGTAGATTCTCCAAAAACACATTTAGCATGATTCAACCTCAACTTGTATTTTTTGAGTCTTTCAAACAACTTCTGCAAAACTGCCACATGACTTTCCCCTTCTTTATACTTGGCGACTATATCATCCAAATACACCTCAATCTCCTTGTGTATCATGTCATGACGCAACCATAGCACGTTGGTAAGTAGCCCCAATATTCTTTAATCCAAATGGCATCATTGTATAGCAAAATGTTCCCCAATGAGCGATGAAAGTGGTTTTTTCTTTGTCATTGACATCCATGGCAATTTGATTATACCTTGAGTATCCATCCATAAATGAAAACCTGTGATTTTTAGCAGTGTTATCAACCAAAAAATTAATATGAAAGAGTGGGAAATTATCCTTTGGACTGGCCTTATTTAGATCCCTATTGTCCACACACTCTGATTTTTCCATCCTTCTTAGGCACATGCACAATATTGGCTGCCTACTTTGGGTATCTTGACACTTCCACAAATCATGCTTCTAGCTGCTTAGTCACTTTCTTCTTGATTTTTAGGGACATATCAAGATGCATCCTCCTTAACTTTTGCTTATTTGCCTCAACATTCAAATATAGTGGGATTTTATGTGACTCTATATCTGGATCTAATCTAGGTATATCCTGATAAGACCAAGAAAAGACATCCATATACTTTTTGAATAGTGCGATCATTTCTTCAAGCTCGGGGTTTTTCACCATTTTCAACTCCTTTTTCTCTTCCTCTGTCCCCATATTAATCACCTATGCTACCTCGCCATTTAAGTCAAATCCCTTCTCCGAATATTCTAATAATTTTGTAAATTTTTTGACAACTTCTCCTTATTCACTAGATCCAGGGTCTTCTTCATCAAACGTCACAGGGGAATCAATTGATGAGTTTTTGAGGTCCTTTCATGAGGCAAACTTTCTCCAAGACTCAAATCCCTGGAAAGTAATTTGTGTGGAGTTGGAAAGGTAAAATAGAGTAGGAATAATAAAGCAAGAATTAATATAAATGGACCAACAATAAGATATTATATAGAAATATAAAAAAAACTAATAAATACAAAAGGACAAGCCAATGGTGCAACAAGGAGGAATGATGAATATTCATACAAATTCATTTAGTTAATGTCTCATATAAGCTCAAAACATAGCTAGTCTTAAATATCTGCTTAGTATAGTATATCCAGACAATTACTTGGAAACAATCACATCAATCATTGGTTCGAATTGCCAATTCCTCAAAGGTTCCTCATCAGTAAAAGAACGGATTACCTTGCACTCTTCTGGGCTTTCTCCATGCATTGCATTGATAGTAAGATGGCATCGAGGGTAAATGACTTCTTCAGAGGAAGCTACCCCTTATCTAGCTTGTATTACTCTCAAAGTGAGCAATCCCTGAATTAGAACCTCAAAGTCCCAACAGTTCTCAATATCATGTCCTATTCTCCCACACTGATAAGCACAATTTGAATTTTCATCATACTTCTCATCTTCTTTCATCGTTGCAGCTGGTGCAGTGATACTATAACCAGCTTTATTCAAACCCTCAAATATTTCAACCATTGGCGTATGCAAAGTGAGCAATCCCTGAATTAGAACCTCAAAGTCCCAACAGTTCTTAATATCATGTCCTATTCTCCCACAATGATAAGCACAACTTGAATTTTCATCATACTTCTCATTTTCTTTCATCATTGCAGCTGGTGTAGTGATACTATAACTAGCTTTATTCAAACCCTTAAATTGTTCAACCATTGAGTTTATGACCTTTCTTACTGATGATCCTTCCATCTCCAAAGCATTTACCCCATTCATTCCACCATGATTAGGAATTGGGTTGTTGACAATACTGGGTCCAATGTCCTCTTGAATGTCAAGCTTTCCCACACGTAATTAGCTTTTTTACTGTAGTTTTTAAAGATTCACAATCTTCAAATGAATGTCTTAGGATATGTATGTGATATTTACAAGTTAAATTTAGGTTATACCACGTTGGGAATAGTGGTTCTAGGGGATGTACAAGATTTCCTGAGATGAGGTGAGTATCAAACAACCTTTGGAATAAGTTTGAGTTTGAAATGGATAATCTTGGGAAAGGGGGTAGGTTTGGGGGCAGAAGCGAGCTTGATTTTGGAAGTTTGGCTAATGTTGTGGGTGGCTTGGGTAATTTTACGGACGTGCAAGTGGATATCGGGAATAGGTTGGGCAAGTTGGTACATATGGTTGTGGTGTGGGAACATTGTTGATTTGGAATTATGGAGTTGGGGTGATGTTTATGGTTGGAACAATTCGGTGGGGTGGGTAATAAGGAGGCGTAGGTGTTTGATATGGAAAGTGAAGGTTAGGGTGGTTGATGCCTTGGGTATTGTGGTGAATATCGAGGTCTAAAAGTCTGTTAGTGTTGGACATAATTTACTTCAAGTTCTTTCTTTTTTGGTTGGAATCCTTTCTTAGGAGTGATATTCTCTGCATTGGTCACTGGCAACTTCCTAACTTTGGCTAAAATCTCCATTCTTTTTTCCTGCAGTAATCAAGTCATAAAAGTCTTTATAGGCTGCTCTGGTCATTACCCCAATAAAAGGATTTCTTAAGGTTCCCAAGAAATATGAACATATCTCGGACAGTGTCAATGGGGGTTGAATTTGAGCTGCCAAGGCTCTCTATCTTTATGCATACTATTTTAAAGATTCTTCATTTTTTTTTTGCATTGAGCTCAATTATTCCCGAGTAGGGGCTGCATCCTGATTATACTCGTATTGATCCATGAATAGATTACCTAATTCTGTCCAGTGAGAAATCTTAGAGTGTTCTAATTAAATATACCACTCTAAAGCGAGGCCTATAAAACTCTCATGGAAAAAGATGATGAGGAACTTATCATCCCTAGACCAAACAACCATCTTGGTTCCATAACTGATCAAATGAAATTGAGGGTTTCCATTCTCATCATACTTGGAAAAATCAAGAATATTGATGGTTCACGACATCTCTGGTAGGACACAATTCTTCTATTCTGATAGATCCATAAGCACTAGGGCCCTTGATTGCCTTGATCTTCTCTTTCATTTTCTCCATCCACTCTTCCTTCATCTTGTCTTTCTCGATCATGGTGTGACTGTTCCCATAGCATAACTGGGAATTTTATTATGAGCATCTTCGAAGGTGCGACACCTTCCTCAACAGGCATGACTATCGATGTTGTTTGATGTGGTTGCTCATGAAAGTTGCTCATCCTCATAGCGATGCCTGAGGTTACAGTCGAGAATGTCGGGGCTGTTATCATAGAGGAGATTAATGGCACACTCAGATATATTTCAACCCCATTTGTACCCCTATTTCCACTGAATAAATTGAGAGACTCCCTCATATCTTGCAATATTACTTCTAACCTTGCTTGGGTCTCAGACATCTCATTCATCCACCTTGTCATTTTATCAACTTCCCTGCTCAACTTTCTTCCTGCCTCAAGATTACTAGTAGCCATTCTAGTCCGAAATCTGGTATTGTGAACTTGGGTTTGATTAGTCTCTTCTTTCCTAGACCGCGTAATGGCTCCTGAACCAGTTTGATTTATCAAAACAAAATAATGTTAAACAAAAAATGAGATGAAATGAATGAGATGCATGAGATGCATAAGATGAAATGAATGAACTTTATGATATGAACTTTATGATGAAAACATTTTCTCTTCATTCCCTTTTTTTTCTTAAAAAAAATGCTAGGAATGCCATGAAAATACAAGATAATATATCTTTTCTTCTTCTTTTTTTGGAGCTTTTTTTTTATTAGAAAAATGCAAGAATGAATGACATGAAGAATAATTAGACAAAGATGAAGTACGCTCCCTTCTTGTCCTAGTTAGGTGGAGCCTAATGGTTGGATCTTCTTAAGGTCATGACTCTAATTTTGGCGGCCATTATGTTTAACCTATCAGTGCAAAGCTTTTTAGGATAGATCTAGACTTCTAAAAAGTCATGGTCCTCATATTGCCTCTATCTCAGAAGACAAGGAGCCAACTCATAAATTAATCACAAGCAGGGATAAACCCTCTCAATATGACTAATCCATTATACTAGTAACAATTTGAGTGGTGTCTCAACAAATGTCAAGTGAGCAAAAGGCCCCTCAATATCAAAAGTTGAGACCCTTCCTACTCCTTGGGTTCGCATAGACTCGGGTATAGACCCCAAAAAACATATGAGGTAAGTGATAGTGATTTATGTGCGGGAGCATACAAACCTATACAAAAATTTAAAAAGATAAAATTACCCCCCCTAACTTACAAAAATAATAGTCAAACATACATACAATAGCTAGCCAACAATCATCTGCCCTAGGGTTTCAATAATCAAGCATAAAATATTAAAACAACAAAATGTATACAAGTAGATCATGAGCATCAAAGTCAAAATAGGAGAACACTATCAGAAATTTACAAGAAGGTACAAGATAAAAAAAAGATCTATTTACAACCAAATAAGAAAACAAAAACAAAGAAAAAATGGGTAAAATAAATAAATAGAGGTTATTAATAATTTTCACAACTAACAACAATAGGTCTGACCCTCCAAGTATCCCCAGTGGAGTCGTCATTTGTCATGATCGAGATCTGTGATGGGAGTAGTGAACAAATGCGATTTTAAAAAATATAAAAATAGAAAATGAAGTCGCCATCAATTTTATTTGAATTAGGAAAAATTGAAAAACTTTTCTTAGAAAATAGTCTTTGAAACTAGATTGGATTCGAGAGTCGATTATGTATAGAGAAGGGTGGAAAGTTAATCCCACATCACCCCTAACACATCCGTCCTGAGACAGTTACCTTAAGTCAGTTGTGCAAAATTTTGACAACTCCTGAAAATATTATTTTTACCCCTTTTGTTAAAAGATAAACTAAATAGACAAATAAATTATGAAAATTTAATTTTGGCTTGACAGAATATGAGTTCTGCTCCTATGTATCCCTAAGTTCGATAGGGAACTCAAAACCACATCGTTCTTTAGAAAATAAATGTGAATTGGTTAATTTTAATTTTGAAAAGAATTTTT